>JAQPPZ010017105.1:3637500-8891503 GCA_028583015.1 Wollemia nobilis | reverse complement strand
GAATATATTACACTTCATAAGAAGGATGGGTATAATGTTGGCAAGCCTTGGTCTAAGGACCTCTATATGATTAAGTAACTCTCTAAATCATTGTAGTTGATAAGGAGATACCCTAAGTAATTCTAATTATGGGATCTTACACATGGTTGTACATAAATCATCCACCATATCCCACTTTTATTACGCTTATGATTGCTTTAAGTAGTGATTCCTTGGGATGGATATGTACCCTACATTTTTCTATCATGGCTGTCAAGGTTACAACTTTAAGTGGTAATCATGGCATTTTAATATTTCTTCCAATGACAAGATCTATAAACTTAGCTAAGGCTTTCCAAGGAATATTTTCTATATTATCAAAATTTTATATATCCTTAGTACATTCCTAAAGAAGAGTTTGAGATTTTATAAATTATGGATTGCTTAATCAATATGTTTTTTAACCTTACCCTTCTTCTATTTTTTATCCTTAGAAGGTTGTTTCCTTTTGTATAGGGTTGCACTTCTATTTGTAACATTAGTAAAGTACCTTCCTTACATAAATATATACAAGATAGATGGATATGAGACCTAAAACTATGTTTTATGAGTAAATTAAACAAACACCTATGCTTATCACTTAGAATGCTTGATCTAAAACCTTACAGAAGCCTAAAATTGTTAATAAAAATGCAAAAGATAGAATATGCCGGATGAGAAGAATCTTGAAATACTGTTATTAAGTGATATTTCCCAATTCAGTGATGTAAAAGAAAAAATAATTTATTTTTATTTTAAATAGAGATGATAAAAGGAATTGGTGTAACAATAGAACTAATTTGACCGCTTAAGGATGTTTCCTTGGTCAATGGATCAAACAACTATTTATTTTTAGGGGATATGAGAAATTAAAGTTAAAAAATATGTGGACATAAGAGATATGTCCTATATTCCAACAATAGCTTTTGTTGTTATGATTAGAATAGATAGGTAAAACTAAATATTTATAAAAATAAGCTATCATGTATGCAAATATATTTTTAGAGTAATAACTATCTCTAAATACATCAATAATATAAGGAGCAAATAACAAAATAAAACTACCATGTAACCATTATTTTAGCTAATGTGAGAACTTGTGGTATAGAAGTGGATTGAGTAAGATAGTAATAAAAGTCATCCAAAAGTGACCAAAGACAAAAAACCAATGAGCAAATGAATGTGATTATTAAGCTTAGATGGACAAAGCATTAGTCAGATAGACCTCATATAGGAGGTGCTTCCTTCTTTTATTATCATTGAAGTTCTCTCCTCTTGTGTCAAAATATTGCAAGGTAGCCATACTAGAGGTGCATCGTGCACAAGAACATTTGAAAATTTGAATAACTAAGTGATATTTCAATAAAATTATACTTTAAGTTATACCTTGGTTCATTGAAAATTTTGACAATGTTTCACTAGCATCACATAATTGTTGCTTTTCCTCTTCCTAAGGCTCTATTGATAGATGAATATAGAGAATTTCCAAGGGACAATATGAGATCCTACATGGCATTCAATCTATAGGTGTGATTGGGTCAAATGACTTAGTGAATGTCTAGGAAATATACACAAATTGAGCTTGCATAAGTGAAAAGTGGTATCATGTCAAATCATATGGTGATTAGCATGATTAGCTAAAGGGATGATATCTAATCAAGACATGGTTATCCTATGGTACATCTGAGAATCGTGCCTTGATTCAATATGTGTGGATAATGAATGAAAGGATTTCATAAGTAAATGCAACTTGAATATAGGAGCATAATTATATCAGAGCAATGCATGGTCAACTTAGAGTGTGTTTGGGTGAGATAACTATAGATAAATTATATACTCATATGATGGGATAATTCAAATGGGTGTTGATTGACATGATCAAGAAATGGTTGAATGATATGTGCTTTGGTTAGGCAGGCAAGATCAAATTTTGATGGTTGAGTTGCTATATGAGATAATATCATGTGTATGGATCACATTAGATGCAATTTTTGAGGGGCCATACAAAAAGAGGATCTACAATGATTGGTGTTGGGAAGGTGGGTATATAGAGCTTTGACAATATAGGAGGTGGATCCATAATAATTTTTCATTGTAGAAAAAATATCTATAACACTTTGCTATGGGAGGAGGATTCATAATATTTTGGTACTATGAAAGGTGGCTCTATAGCACTTCACTATGAAAGAAAGATTCATATTATTTTGGTACTATGAAAGGGGAATTGCAATTATTTTCTATAAAATGAAAATTTATGGTAATTCAACACTACAAAAGTAGGATTCATATATTTTCATTGTGAAAGGAAGATTCATAGTTTTTCATTATAAAAGGAAGATTTGTAGTGCTTTAGTGTTGGAAAAGGAGGATTCCTTGTTTTTCATATTGCAATCACTACAAATCGGGCCTATAACACTTATTTATCATGAAACTTTGGAATATTGATTACTATAGGAAGTATAGGTGTAGGCATACTCATTGGAATGTTTTTCAATCATGTTTTAATGGAGGTAGTTTTACAAAATTTCTATGCATCTAAAGCATATCTTAATACCATAAAATATGTTGCACATGCTATTATGGGTGTTTTAAGTCTTGTATTATCTGATTTCAAGTGAATTTTAAGCATTACTTATCATCAAAATATAGGGATATATATATTTGTTGGAATTTTTTTTTTTTATCCCATTCTAATGAAAAGATTTGTTTCTAGATTTATTAATATTTATACTAAATTTTAATGCTCCAAGGATACCCTTGGTTATGTTGGACTAATATGCATAAAACTAGGTGTCTACATTTTGTATCTTTTTTATGATGAAATTAGCATAAGATAGGGTTCCTTAGAATTTTCTACATCACATTCTTAGACATTTTGATTTTGATTATAGTTTATGTGAATGGATTAAATTTTGTTATAGCACTAGGAAATATTCTATTTTAACCAATGGTTCTCGTGTTGGTTACTTTAAGTCATCATGTGGACTTCATCAAGGTGATCCACTATCTTCATACTACAAAATCCACATTTTTTATTAATATTATCCTATATTTACAATAAATTATTATCAATATTTTATGGTTCAAAATTAAAAAAAAAAATCATCAACCTACTTGGGTACTCCTTTGTCTCATCAAGTAAATAAAAAGGATGTTTAGGTCTATTTCTCGATAGAATGAAATCGTTTTTGGTAGGCTAAAAAGGTAAGTTCTTATCCATGGTGAGAAGGCTACAACTCATAAAGACTACATTACAATCCATCCTTATTCATATGATGTCACTTTCAAGATTGTTAGTAGATATAGCATCAATATTTGATAAAATTTAAAGAGACTTTCTTTGGAAAGGTTATGAGGAAAAATCTAGGTTCTCTTGTTGCAAGTGCGTTAACATTTGCAAAGGAAAGAAGCTCTTTGCATTAAAATAATATTAAATATTTGAAAGGGAAGAACAATTATTTGAGAAGAAAAATAGTTAGTAATTTTTAATGATAAAAAACAATATAGGAATGAATCATAAGAATTTATCATCTAATTTACCTAATAAAAAATGTAATGTTTTATTATTTTAATAAAAATAATATATAAATTATATAACCCATTTATTTATAATAATATTAACAAAATATATATTTTATAACAAACAAATACTTCAAACAAAAAAGATGCTAATATATTCTTAATGTTTTTTAATTTTTTTTTTCTCAATTACCATCAACGAAACACTCCTAGTTATTGTAATAAGAAGGGAAAAAAATATCTGGTCTTCTTATTTGTAACCTACACATCCTATGCTTAATAGTACTTGTTATTTAGGGGAGGGAGGGGAAGTAAAATCATATACCTTATAAACAGACACAATTGGTTCGAAAGCACAAAAGGCAACTTTGGTCAACCTTCTTAAAAAACCACAGGATTAGACAAACTAGATGATCCACATCCTAATAACGTTTAACAGTTAGCTCCAAACTTATCGTTATGTTTTGGAGTTTTCTTAAAAAATGTAATTCAATTGAGAAGCCATGGAACATGAGATAGTTGTTACTTCACGTTAATCCGGCGGTTGCAGGATCTCGTGTTGTTGCTTATTAACGACCAACTTATTTGTCAATCATGCTACATAAGCATCCATACCATGCACCAATTCATTCACCACGGCTTGCATCATACACGGTTTAATCTCAAGGCTGCTTAGGATCTAAGGCTCTTTCAATACCGAGAGCAATCAGCCATGGCCAGGGTTATCTCAGTTTTGCTATCATTGGCTTTGTTGATATTTTATGACCAGTGTTGTGTTGTTCATGGTGAATTTGATTACAGAGATGCTCTCTCCAAGTCTCTTATGTTTTTGGAGGCCCAAAGATCCGGCAAACTTCCAGAAACTCAACGAGTCAAGTGGAGAGGGGATTCTGGCCTCACCGATGGACACTTGCAGAAAGTAAGGAGATCAATATGATACAACTGTAAATTAATCCTAGTATTTTAAATTTTAAATAATTTGTTAAAGCTATAATCGATCACACCCTTTGTTAATAAAATAGAAATGCAAACGTATTTTAAATTTTAAATAATTTGTTAAAGCTATAATCGATCACACCCTTTGTTAATAAAACAGATATGCAAACCTTTGATCTTTTATTACCTAATATTAAGTAATGGGTGTAAATTTGTAATAGCCCTCTTGTCTTCCGGTTGGGAGTATGGCATATTTTTATATTTGAAGTTATGTTTGTATCTAATATGGATGTGTCTTTGAGAGGGTGTAACTGTCCTAAAAATGTATGAAAAAGTTGGTATTGCTGTATAATTGACCGACATGCATTGTTATGTGCAGGTTGATTTGGTTGGAGGTTACTACGATGCAGGAGATAATGTAAAATATGGACTTCCCATGGCTTTCACTATCACCACCCTCGCCTGGGGAGCAATACATTATGAGAAAGAGATTGAAGCAACAGGAGAGATGCAGAGTGTCAGGGATGCCATCAAGTGGGGCACTGACTATTTTATCAAGGCTAGCGCAACTCCAAATCAATTATGGGTTCAGGTACTCAAGATTTTGTAGATGACGTACAATCCTCTACGTTTCCATTGTGAATTGCAATAAAACTAAAGACACCCAATTTTGCTAAGGGAGGAAATTGCGTTTGATTTTAGGTTGGAGATCCAGAGGCAGATCACCACTGCTGGCAGCGTCCAGAAGATATGGACACTCCTCGAACTCTTTACAAGATTGATAAGCACACGCCTGGAACAGAAATTGCAGCAGAAACTGCTGCAGCTTTTTCTGCCTCCTCCATTGTTTTCAGAAACATTGACCCTCATTATTCACATCTTCTCCTTGCAAGGGCTGAATCAGTAAGTTATATAAACGGCACATGATGTTCACATCCAAAGGGATGAAAAACATAAAATCAGAAAAGATCTCAAGTTTTGAAGGTTGAAATATTTAATATGTAATGCATCTCTAGTTCCAGCTTTAATATATCACATGGAGTTTGTATTTGCTATTGATGACCACAATTTTATCTAAATCTTGTTTTGGAAGCAGCTTTTTCGTTTTGCTGATAGATATCAGGGTACCTACACGGGTGAATGCCCCTTCTATTGTTCTTATTCTGGTTACAAAGTAAGTAAAAGCTATATTTTAATTATTCTGATTCGTTTGAAATTTTGGAATGCATGTCAGCATGATTTCATGATCAACGCTTTTGAGTTTTTTATACAGCGAAAAGCTTTCTTGTTCTGTTAACAGGATGAGCTTCTGTGGGCTGCATCCTGGCTGTACAAAGTCACCAATTCCTCATATTATTCCCGTTACATTCAGAAGCACAATGGTCTAAATGCATATGCCACTGAATTCAGCTGGGATCTCAAATATGCGGGAATTCAAGTGCTTTTAACAAGTGTAAGCAGAGATTATTTCATATCATAGGCATATCGAATTTACTCTAGGGCCTAGGCAAACTGTCGATGACGCTAATTTATCTAACGTGTGCTTCTGACTGCAACTGTTGCAATCTATCAGCTATATTTTGAAGGTGACAATCAATTTTCGGGCTATAGAAGCCATGCAGAGAGTTTTATGTGCTCACTCCTTCCAGACAGTCCAATTCGTTCTGTCTACAGGACTCCAGGTTGGCTATATATTATTTAACACAGCATGAAGTATTAAATTTTAATTTAAATGCAGTATACGTAACACAATCTTATTGTTGCAGGAGGATTACTGCAGGTTAGAGATGGAGCAAATACTCAATATGTTACAAGTGCTTCCTTCTTGCTATCAGTTTATAGCGACATATTATCTGCTAGTAACCAAAAATTCTACTGTGGATATAAGGAGTTCACAGCATGGGAGGTTATGAGTTTTGCTAAGCAACAAGTAAGACATTCAGCACGCCTGACATCTCTTTCGAAAACCAAACACTTAATCTTAACTAAGTCATATAATATGCGTAAACGCTAAATAATAACATCTCCACATTATTGTTTTGGGTGCAGGTCGATTATCTATTGGGGAGGAATCCTTTGGGCATGTCATACATGGTGGGATATGGTTCCAAATATCCAAGGCAGGCACATCACAGAGGAGCTTCGATGGATTCCATATACAAACACTCTCAGAAGATTCCTTGCGTTGAAGGTTTCATGAACTGGTTTCACAAAGATGCTCCAAATCCGAATATGCTGACTGGTGCAGTAGTGGGAGGACCAGATCGAAATGACAAGTTTGTAGACAGCAGACGAAAGTCAGTGATGCTGGAGCCTGCAACATATGTCAATTCTCCTCTTGTTGGTGTTCTTGCAAAGCTTTTCTCCATGACATGCAAAATCAACGGGCAGTGTTAATTTTAGATAATAAGATTGGATTGGATCGACAAGCTAGTATGAACAGCTGGATTGTATTTATATCGTTAAGACGTATATGTTGGTCTAACTATGTAAAGACATATATGTTGGACTAACTGCTTTGTTGACTGACTGCCGCGACTAACTCTTCAAATACAAAGATGATATCACGAGGTTTTGATGTAAGGATCATACAAAGATGGTCTCCCAAGGTTTTGGTGGGGAAACAAATCCCTTGGTGTAAGAATCAAATTCCTGGTCTTTCTTACATGTAAATTTTCAATCTGACATTATTATAGAATCAAATCTTTTGTCTTTCTTACATGTTAATTTTCCATCTCGCATTATTATACATCAAAACCTTTGGTGTAAGAATCAAATTCATTGGCTCGTTTATATGTAAATTTTCAATCTCACATCGTTTACTTAAATACAAATAATTAACTTACAATGTTAATTAACTTACAATGTTGAGACCTTTCAGTTTTTTTTAATAGGTAGGTCGATCATGAGGTTTGTCTTAATTTTTTTAAGATTTATTTACATATTAATAAATTATTTATCTATTTTTATTTTTATTTAAAAAAAACAAAAAAAAAAAGGTAAGGAGAACCATTAGGAATAAATGCAGGGAAAAATCTTCAATGTAGAGAAAAATCATATTTTAATATTACAAAATATTTAATAACTGAACTATAATTTTTTTTTTTTTTTTAAATTAATAATTTATATATTTGGAGATAGTGTTTAAACATAAGAAAAAACTTTTATATCATTAAAAAACTATTTTATATATTTTTAAAATTAATTTAGTATATTTTTTTAAAATTATTATAAGGTTTAATTGGACATTTTAAAATAGATTTAAAATTTTAAAAATTACCTAGTAAGTAGGAATATATTTTTAGATTTAGAAATAGACAATCAAGGAAAATAGATGTAAACAACTAGACATTCACTATTTTCTAAAAAATATAAAAAAAAACTAAGGTCTTTATATTAAGAAGCAATTATGGTTGGATAGAAATTTTGTCTAAATTGATAGATAATTTTGGTACAACATGGGTTCTAAATGTCAAGAAATAACCAAGGACTATTGTCATTTTAGGAAATATCTTAGAAAAAGCAACAAAATTAGGTTTTATTTTGATTGCCACTTTCACAAATGATCTTGATTCTATTGGAAAAAAATTTAAATGGACAAGATAATAATAAATATCGGTTCACCATAGTTGAAAATAGTGTAAGGATAACAAACAATGGATCTGTCTTCATAATAATTTTGAAAGTTATATATTTTATCCTTTGTTAAATTTCTAGATAAATGAATGACTCTTGTCTTTTTTGAACTATTTGAATATTTTATTGTAGAGATAAAATAAACAACTTTTCTATGCCTATGTAGTGTAGGTTTGTAGGTACCACCTTCAACATTCCTAAGCATAATATTAAAAAACTGATATCTCTATCGATTATTTTATAAATATTTACATCAATATAACAATAAACACACTTGAAATATGAATTTCCATTAAACCTACTTGATAATACGCAATAGTTGCCGCAAAAGAATAAGTTTCAAAGGGAGTGTTCTTAGTTTAAATATTAAAGGCCTAACTAAGATCATCATCAATATCACTATCTCTTCCCCAATGCTACCATTATCAACATAAAGTGATGCTTGGTTTATTTTGGCAACATCCTCATGAGCTTTATGCAATTTGGTCAACCGTTGATAAAACAAAACAAGATCTTATTTATTTTTATGTTTAAAATAATTGTGGTATTTTATCAACTACCTCTAAAGAAACGGGAATGCTAACAACCATATTAGGTTGATCATATTTTGACTTAAACCTATCATGATGTCATTGTAAATGATATTTAGGACACCCCTTGTACAAATTCCTTCTAGAAGCCCATTTTGATCTATGTAAATAAATTGGAATACTTTGTGACTCATTCATAGAAGGAGTAATCAACTTTCATTTTTTGGTAGATGAGGACCCAAAGGATATATGTTTCCTTCTATAGTTAATACGTTATCATCATAGGTATAGTTAACCACTTGATAATCAAAGGAATATATGGATCTCACCATACTAGTCTAAGACATGCCTAATAGTATATTATAGTTGATCTTAAAATAAATCATCATAAAATTCATTCTCATATCTTTAAGTTCAACTAAAATTGATAATCAAATTCAACCCATAGGATCTTGTGTCATACATTATAAGTATATAAATAATTTATAGTGGATAATACATTCTCTTTAGGTATATTTAACTTATTTATAAAGGACAATGACATAACACATTTACCATTCCTTTCATCAACCAAATTTCTACTAATAGCCACATCATGATATACCATTCCAATCATTAATGCTAGAACGTCAATCCTAGCTTAATGATAAAAAATAATCATATTTTCAATGTGAAATATATAATCAAATCAATATTTGCATGTGGGTCAATATAAATATTTTATTGATGTGATTGAATATATTACACTTCATAAGAAGGATGGGTATAATGTTGGCAAGCCTTGGTCTAAGGACCTCTATATGATTAAGTAACTCTCTAAATCATTGTAGTTGATAAGGAGATACCCTAAGTAATTCCAATTATGGGATCTTACACATGGTTGTACATAAATCATCCACAATATCCCACTTTTATTACGCTTATTATTGCTTTAAGTAGTGATTCCTTGGGATGGATATGTACCCTACATTTTTCTATCATGGCTGTCAAGGTTACAACTTTAAGTGGTAATCATGGCATTTTAATATTTCTTCCAATGACAAGATCTATAAACTTAGCTAAGGCTTTCCAAGGAATATTTTCTATATTATCAAAATTTTATATATCCTTAGTACATTCCTAAAGAAGAGTTTGAGATTTTATAAATTATGGATTGCTTAATCAATATGTTTTTTAACCTTACCCTTCTTCTATTTTTTATCCTTAGAAGGTTGTTTCCTTTTGTATAGGGTTGCACTTCTATTTGTAACATTAGTAAAGTACCTTCCTTACATAAATATATACAAGATAGATGGATATGAGACCTAAAACTATGTTTTATGAGTAAATTAAACAAACACCTATGCTTATCACTTAGAATGCTTTATCTAAAACCTTACAGAAGCCTAAAATTTTTAATAAAAATGCAAAAGATAGAATATGCCGGATGAGAAGAATCTTGAAATACTGTTATTAAGTGATATTTCCCAATTCAGTGATGTAAAAGAAAAAATAATTTATTTTTATTTTAAATAGAGATGATAAAAGGAATTGGTGTAACAATAGAACTAATTTGACCGCTTAAGGATGTTTCCTTGGTCAATGGATCAAACAACTATTTATTTTTAGGGGATATGAGAAATTAAAGTTAAAAAATATGTGGACATAAGAGATATGTCCTATATTCCAACAATAGCTTTTGTTGTTATGATTAGAATAGATAGGTAAAACTAAATATTTATAAAAATAAGCTATCATGTATGCAAATATATTTTTAGAGTAATAACTATCTCTAAATACATCAATAATATAAGGAGCAAATAACAAAATAAAACTACCATGTAACCATTATTTTAGCTAATGTGAGAACTTGTGGTATAGAAGTGGATTGAGTAAGATAGTAATAAAAGTCATCCAAAAGTGACCAAAGACAAAAAACCAATGAGCAAATGAATGTGATTATTAAGCTTAGATGGACAAAGCATTAGTCAGATAGACCTCATATAGGAGGTGCTTCCTTCTTTTATTATCATTGAAGTTCTCTCCTCTTGTGTCAAAATATTGCAAGGTAGCCATACTAGAGGTGCATCGTGCACAAGAACATTTGAAAAATTGAATAAGTAAGTGATATTTCAATAAAATTATACTTTAAGTTATACCTTGGTTCATTGAAAATTTTGACAATGTTTCACTAGCATCACATAATTGTTGCTTTTCCTCTTCCTAAGGCTCTATTGATAGATGAATATAGAGAATTTCCAAGGGACAATATGAGATCCTACATGGCATTCAATCTATAGGTGTGATTGGGTCAAATGACTTAGTGAATGTCTAGGAAATATACACAAATTGAGCTTGCATAAGTGAAAAGTGGTATCATGTCAAATCATATGGTGATTAGCATGATTAGCTAAAGGGATGATATCTAATCAAGACATGGTTATCCTATGGTACATCTGAGAATCGTGCCTTGATTCAATATGTGTGGATAATGAATGAAAGGATTTCATAAGTAAATGCAACTTGAATATAGGAGCATAATTATATCAGAGCAATGCATGGTCAACTTAGAGTGTGTTTGGGTGAGATAACTATAGATAAATTATATACTCATATGATGGGATAATTCAAATGGGTGTTGATTGACATGATCAAGAAATGGTTGAATGATATGTGCTTTGGTTAGGCAGGCAAGATCAAATTTTGATGGTTGAGTTGCTATATGAGATAATATCATGTGTATGGATCACATTAGATGCAATTTTTGAGGGGCCATACAAAAAGAGGATCTACAATGATTGGTGTTGGGAAGGTGGGTATATAGAGCTTTGACAATATAGGAGGTGGATCCATAATAATTTTTCATTCTAGAAAAAATATCTATAACACTTTGCTATGGGAGGAGGATTCATAATATTTTGGTACTATGAAAGGTGGCTCTATAGCACTTCACTATGAAAGAAAGATTCATATTATTTTGGTACTATGAAAGGGGAATTGCAATTATTTTCTATAAAATGAAAATTTATGGTAATTCAACACTATAAAAGGAGGATTCATATATTTTCATTGTGAAAGGAAGATTCATAGTTTTTCATTATAAAAGGAAGATTTGTAGTGCTTTAGTGTTGCAAAAGGAGGATTCCTTGTTTTTCATATTGCAATCACTACAAATCGGGCCTATAACACTTATTTATCATGAAACTTTGGAATATTGATTACTATAGGAAGTATAGGTGTAGGCATACTCATTGGAATGTTTTTCAATCATGTTTTAATGGAGGTAGTTTTACAAAATTTCTATGCATCTAAAGCATATCTTAATACCATAAAATATGTTGCACATGCTATTATGGGTGTTTTAAGTCTTGTATTATCTGATTTCAAGTGAATTTTAAGCATTACTTATCATCAAAATATAGGGATATATATATTTGTTGGAATTTTTTTTTTTTATCCCATTCTAATGAAAAGATTTGTTTCTAGATTTATTAATATTTATACTAAATTTTAATGCTCCAAGGATACCCTTGGTTATGTTGGACTAATATGCATAAAACTAGGTGTCTACATTTTGTATCTTTTTTATGATGAAATTAGCATAAGATAGGGTTCCTTAGAATTTTCTACATCACATTCTTAGACATTTTGATTTTGATTATAGTTTATGTGAATGGATTAAATTTTGTTATAGCACTAGGAAATATTCTATTTTAACCAATGGTTCTCGTGTTGGTTACTTTAAGTCATCATGTGGACTTCATCAAGGTGATGCACTATCTTCATACTACAAAATCCACATTTTTTATTAATATTATCCTATATTTACAATAAATTATTATCAATATTTTATGGTTCAAAATTAAAAAAAAAAATCATCAACCTACTTGGGTACTCCTTTGTCTCATCAAGTAAATAAAAAGGATGTTTAGGTCTATTTCTCGATAGAATGAAATCGTTTTTGGTAGGCTAAAAAGGTAAGTTCTTATCCATGGTGAGAAGGCTACAACTCATAAAGACTACATTACAATCCATCCTTATTCATATGATGTCACTTTCAAGATTGTTAGTAGATATAGCATCAATATTTGATAAAATTTAAAGAGACTTTCTTTGGAAAGGTTATGAGGAAAAATCTAGGTTCTCTTGTTGCAAGTGTGTTAACATTTGCAAAGGAAAGAGGCTCTTTGCATTAAAATAATATTAAATATTTGAAAGGGAAGAACAATTATTTGAGAAGAAAAATAGTTAGCAATTTTTAATGATAAAAAACAATATAGGAATGAATCATAAGAATTTATCATCTAATTTACCTAATAAAAAAATGTAATGTTTTATTATTTTAATAAAAATAATATATAAATTATATAACCCATTTATTTAGAATAATATTAACAAAATATATATTTTATAACAAACAAATACTTCAAACAAAAAAGATGCTAATATATTCTTAATGTTTTTTATTTATTTTTTTCTCAATTACCATCAACGAAACACTCCTAGTTATTGTAATAAGAAGGGAAAAAAATATCTGGTCTTCTTATTTGTAACCTACACATCCTATGCTTAATAGTATTGTTATTTAGGGGAGGGAGGGGAAGTAAAATCATATACCTTATAAACAGACACAATTGGTTCGAAAGCACAAAAGGCAACTTTGGTCAACCTTCTTAAAAAAACCACAGGATTAGACAAACTAGATGATCCACATCCTAATAACGTTTAACAGTTAGCTCCAAACTTATCGTTATGTTTTGGAGTTTTCTTAAAAAATGTAATTCAATTGAGAAGCCATGGAACATGAGATAGTTGTTACTTCACGTTAATCCGGCGGTTGCAGGATCTCGTGTTGTTGCTTATTAACGACCAACTTATTTGTCAATCATGCTACATAAGCATCCATACCATGCACCAATTCATTCACCACGGCTTGCATCATACACGGTTTAATCTCAAGGCTGCTTAGGATCTAAGGCTCTTTCAATACCGAGAGCAATCAGCCATGGCCAGGGTTATCTCAGTTTTGCTATCATTGGCTTTGTTGATATTTTATGACCAGTGTTGTGTTGTTCATGGTGAATTTGATTACAGAGATGCTCTCTCCAAGTCTCTTATGTTTTTGGAGGCCCAAAGATCCGGCAAACTTCCAGAAACTCAACGAGTCAAGTGGAGAGGGGATTCTGGCCTCACCGATGGACACTTGCAGAAAGTAAGGAGATCAATATGATACAACTGTAAAGTAATCCTAGTATTTTAAATTTTAAATAATTTGTTAAAGCTATAATCGATCACACCCTTTGTTAATAAAATAGAAATGCAAACGTATTTTAAATTTTAAATAATTTGTTAAAGCTATAATCGATCACACCCTTTGTTAATAAAACAGATATGCAAACCTTTGATCTTTTATTACCTAATATTAAGTAATGGGTGTAAATTTGTAATAGCCCTCTTGTCTTCCGGTTGGGAGTATGGCATATTTTTATATTTGAAGTTATGTTTGTATCTAATATGGATGTGTCTTTGAGAGGGTGTAACTGTCCTAAAAATGTATGAAAAAGTTGGTATTGCTGTATAATTGACCGACATGCATTGTTATGTGCAGGTTGATTTGGTTGGAGGTTACTACGATGCAGGAGATAATGTAAAATATGGACTTCCCATGTCTTTCACTATCACCACCCTCGCCTGGGGAGCAATACATTATGAGAAAGAGATTGAAGCAACAGGAGAGATGCAGAGTGTCAGGGATGCCATCAAGTGGGGCACTGACTATTTTATCAAGGCTAGCGCAACTCCAAATCAATTATGGGTTCAGGTACTCAAGATTTTGTAGATGACGTACAATCCTCTACGTTTCCATTGTGAATTGCAATAAAACTAAAGACACCCAATTTTGCTAAGGGAGGAAATTGCGTTTGATTTTAGGTTGGAGATCCAGAGGCAGATCACCACTGCTGGCAGCGTCCAGAAGATATGGACACTCCTCGAACTCTTTACAAGATTGATAAGCACACGCCTGGAACAGAAATTGCAGCAGAAACTGCTGCAGCTTTTTCTGCCTCCTCCATTGTTTTCAGAAACATTGACCCTCATTATTCACATCTTCTCCTTGCAAGGGCTGAATCAGTAAGTTATATAAACGGCACATGATGTTCACATCCAAAGGGATGAAAAACATAAAATCAGAAAAAGATCTCAAGTTTTGAAGGTTGAAATATTTAATATGTAACGCATCTCTAGTTCCAGCTTTAATATATCACATGGAGTTTGTATTTGCTATTGATGACCACAATTTTATCTAAATCTTGTTTTGGAAGCAGCTTTTTCGTTTTGCTGATAGATATCAGGGTACCTACACGGGTGAATGCCCCTTCTATTGTTCTTATTCTGGTTACAAAGTAAGTAAAAGCTATATTTTAATTATTCTGATTCGTTTGAAATTTTGGAATGCATGTCAGCATGATTTCATGATCAACGCTTTTGAGTTTTTTATACAGCGAAAAGCTTTCTTGTTCTGTTAACAGGATGAGCTTCTGTGGGCTGCATCCTGGCTGTACAAAGTCACCAATTCCTCATATTATTCCCGTTACATTCAGAAGCACAATGGTCTAAATGCATATGCCACTGAATTCAGCTGGGATCTCAAATATGCGGGAATTCAAGTGCTTTTAACAAGTGTAAGCAGAGATTATTTCATATCATAGGCATATCGAATTTACTCTAGGGCCTAGGCAAACTGTCGATGACGCTAATTTATCTAACGTGTGCTTCTGACTGCAACTGTTGCAATCTATCAGCTATATTTTGAAGGTGACAATCAATTTTCGGGCTATAGAAGCCATGCAGAGAGTTTTATGTGCTCACTTCTTCCAGACAGTCCAATTCGTTCTGTCTACACGACTCCAGGTTGGCTATATATTATTTAACACAGCATGAAGTATTAAATTTTAATTTAAATGCAGTATACGTAACACAATCTTATTGTTGCAGGAGGATTACTGCAGGTTAGAGATGGAGCAAATACTCAATATGTTACAAGTGCTTCCTTCTTGCTATCAGTTTATAGCGACATATTATCTGCTAGTAACCAAAAATTCTACTGTGGATATAAGGAGTTCACAGCATGGGAGGTTATGAGTTTTGCTAAGCAACAAGTAAGACATTCAGCACGCCTGACATCTCTTTCGAAAACCAAACACTTAATCTTAACTAAGTCATATAATATGCGTAAACGCTAAATAATAACATCTCCACATTATTGTTTTGGGTGCAGGTCGATTATCTATTGGGGAGGAATCCTTTGGGCATGTCATACATGGTGGGATATGGTTCCAAATATCCAAGGCAGGCACATCACAGAGGAGCTTCGATGGATTCCATATACAAACACTCTCAGAAGATTCCTTGCGTTGAAGGTTTCATGAACTGGTTTCACAAAGATGCTCCAAATCCGAATATGCTGACTGGTGCAGTAGTGGGAGGACCAGATCGAAATGACAAGTTTGTAGACAGCAGACGAAAGTCAGTGATGCTGGAGCCTGCAACATATGTCAATTCTCCTCTTGTTGGTGTTCTTGCAAAGCTTTTCTCCATGACATGCAAAATCAACGGGCAGTGTTAATTTTAGATAATAAGATTGGATTGGATCGACAAGCTAGTATGAACAGCTGGATTGTATTTGTATCGTTAAGACGTATATGTTGGTCTAACTATGTAGAGACATATATGTTGGACTAACTGCTTTGTTGACTGACTGCCGCGACTAACTCTTCAAATACAAAGATGATATCACGAGGTTTTGATGTAAGGATCATACAAAGATGGGGAAACAAATCCCTTGGTGTAAGAATCAAATTCCTGGTCTTTCTTACATGTAAATTTTCAATCTGACATTATTATAGAATCAAATCTTTTGTCTTTCTTACATGTTAATTTTCCATCTCGCATTATTATACATCAAAACCTTTGGTGTAAGAATCAAATTCATTGGCTCGTTTATATGTAAATTTTCAATCTCACATCGTTTACTTAAATACAAATAATTAACTTACAATGTTAATTAACTTACAATGTTGAGACCTTTCAGTTTTTTTTAATAGGTAGGTCGATCATGAGGTTTGTCTTAATTTTTTTAAGATTTATTTACATATTAATAAATTATTTATCTATTTTTATTTTTATTTAAAAAAAACAAAAAAAAAAAAGGTAAGGAGAACCATTAGGAATAAATGCAGGGAAAAATCTTCAATGTAGAGAAAAATCATATTTTAATATTACAAAATATTTAATAACTGAACTATAATTTTTTTTTTTTTTTTAAATTAATAATTTATATATTTGGAGATAGTGTTTAAACATAAGAAAAAACTTTTGTATCATTAAAAAACTATTTTATATATTTTTAAAATTAATTTAGTATATTTTTTTAAAATTATTATAAGGTTTAATTGGACATTTTAAAATAGATTTAAAATTTTAAAAATTACCTAGTAAGTAGGAATATATTTTTAGATTTAGAAATAGACTATCAAGGAAGATAGATGTAAACAACTAGACATTCACTATTTTCTAAAAAATATAAAAAAAACTAAGGTCTTTATATTAAGAAGCAATTATGGTTGGATAGAAATTTTGTCTAAATTGATAGATAATTTTGGTACAACATGGGTTCTAAATGTCAAGAAATAACCAAGGACTATTGTCATTTTAGGAAATACCTTAGAAAAAGCAACAAAATTAGGTTTTATTTTGATTGCCACTTTCACAAATGATCTTGATTCTATTGGAAAAAAAATTAAATGGACAAGATAATAATAAATATCGGTTCACCATAGTTGAAAATAGTGTAAGGATAACAAACAATGGATCTGTCTTCATAATAATTTTGAAAGTTATATATTTTATCCTTTGTTAAATTTCTAGATAAATGAATGACTCTTGTCTTTTTTGAACTATTTGAATATTTTATTGTAGACATAAAATAAACAACTTTTCTATGCCTATGTAGTGTAGGTTTGTAGGTACCACCTTCAACATTCCTAAGCATAATATTAAAAAACTGATATCTCTATCGATTATTTTATAAATATTTACATCAATATAACAATAAACACACTTGAAATATGAATTTCCATTAAACCTACTTGATAATACGCAATAGTTGCCACAAAAGAATAAGTTTCAAAGGGAGTGTTCTTAGTTTAAATATTAAAGGCCTAACTAAGGTCATCATCAATATCACTATCTCTTCCCCAATGCTACCATTATCAACATAAAGTGATGCTTGGTTTATTTTGGCAACATCCTCATGAGCTTTATGCAATTTGGTCAACCGTTGATAAAACAAAACAAGATCTTATTTATTTTTATGTTTAAAATAATTGTGGTATTTTATCAACTACCTCTAAAGAAACGGGAATGCTAACAACCATATTAGGTTGATCATATTTTGACTTAAACCTATCATGATGTCATTGTAAATGATATTTAGGACACCCCTTGTACAAATTCCTTCTAGAAGCCCATTTTGATCTATGTAAATAAATTCGAATACTTTGTGACTCATTCATAGAAGGAGTAATCAACTTTCATTTTTTGGTAGATGAGGACCCAAAGCATATATGTTTCCTTCTATAGTTAATACGTTATCATCATAGGTATAGTTAACCACTCGATAATCAAAGGAATATATATGGATCTCACCATACTAGTCTAAGACATGCCTAATAGTATATTATAGTTGATCTTAAAATAAATCATCATAAAATTCATTCTCATATCTTTAAGTTCAACTAAAATTGATAATCAAATTCAACCCATAGGATCTTGTGTCATACATTATAAGTATATAAATAATTTATAGTGGATAATACATTCTCTTTAGGTATATTTAACTTATTTATAAAGGACAATGACATAACACATTTACCATTCCTTTCATCAACCAAATTTCTACTAATAGCCACATCATGATATACCATTCCAATCATTAATGCTAGAACGTCAATCCTAGCTTAATGATAAAAAATAATCATATTTTCAATGTGAAATATATAATCAAATCAATATTTGCATGTGGGTCAATATAAATATTTTATTGATGTGATTGAATATATTACACTTCATAAGAAGGATGGGTATAATGTTGGCAAGCCTTGGTCTAAGGACCTCTATATGATTAAGTAACTCTCTAAATCATTGTAGTTGATAAGGAGATACCCTAAGTAATTCTAATTATGGGATCTTACACATGGTTGTACATAAATCATCCACCATATCCCACTTTTATTACGCTTATGATTGCTTTAAGTAGTGATTCCTTGGGATGGATATGTACCCTACATTTTTCTATCATGGCTGTCAAGGTTACAACTTTAAGTGGTAATCATGGCATTTTAATATTTCTTCCAATGACAAGATCTATAAACTTAGCTAAGGCTTTCCAAGGAATATTTTCTATATTATCAAAATTTTATATATCCTTAGTACATTCCTAAAGAAGAGTTTGAGATTTTATAAATTATGGATTGCTTAATCAATATGTTTTTTAACCTTACCCTTCTTCTATTTTTTATCCTTAGAAGGTTGTTTCCTTTTGTATAGGGTTGCACTTCTATTTGTAACATTAGTAAAGTACCTTCCTTACATAAATATATACAAGATAGATGGATATGAGACCTAAAACTATGTTTTATGAGTAAATTAAACAAACACCTATGCTTATCACTTAGAATGCTTGATCTAAAACCTTACAGAAGCCTAAAATTGTTAATAAAAATGCAAAAGATAGAATATGCCGGATGAGAAGAATCTTGAAATACTGTTATTAAGTGATATTTCCCAATTCAGTGATGTAAAAGAAAAAATAATTTATTTTTATTTTAAATAGAGATGATAAAAGGAATTGGTGTAACAATAGAACTAATTTGACCGCTTAAGGATGTTTCCTTGGTCAATGGATCAAACAACTATTTATTTTTAGGGGATATGAGAAATTAAAGTTAAAAAATATGTGGACATAAGAGATATGTCCTATATTCCAACAATAGCTTTTGTTGTTATGATTAGAATAGATAGGTAAAACTAAATATTTATAAAAATAAGCTATCATGTATGCAAATATATTTTTAGAGTAATAACTATCTCTAAATACATCAATAATATAAGGAGCAAATAACAAAATAAAACTACCATGTAACCATTATTTTAGCTAATGTGAGAACTTGTGGTATAGAAGTGGATTGAGTAAGATAGTAATAAAAGTCATCCAAAAGTGACCAAAGACAAAAAACCAATGAGCAAATGAATGTGATTATTAAGCTTAGATGGACAAAGCATTAGTCAGATAGACCTCATATAGGAGGTGCTTCCTTCTTTTATTATCATTGAAGTTCTCTCCTCTTGTGTCAAAATATTGCAAGGTAGCCATACTAGAGGTGCATCGTGCACAAGAACATTTGAAAAATTGAATAAGTAAGTGATATTTCAATAAAATTATACTTTAAGTTATACCTTGGTTCATTGAAAATTTTGACAATGTTTCACTAGCATCACATAATTGTTGCTTTTCCTCTTCCTAAGGCTCTATTGATAGATGAATATAGAGAATTTCCAAGGGACAATATGAGATCCTACATGGCATTCAATCTATAGGTGTGATTGGGTCAAATGACTTAGTGAATGTCTAGGAAATATACACAAATTGAGCTTGCATAAGTGAAAAGTGGTATCATGTCAAATCATATGGTGATTAGCATGATTAGCTAAAGGGATGATATCTAATCAAGACATGGTTATCCTATGGTACATCTGAGAATCGTGCCTTGATTCAATATGTGTGGATAATGAATGAAAGGATTTCATAAGGAAATGCAACTTGAATATAGGAGCATAATTATATCAGAGCAATGCATGGTCAACTTAGAGTGTGTTTGGGTGAGATAACTATAGATAAATTATATGATGGGATAATTCAAATGGGTGTTGATTGACATGATCAAGAAATGGTTGAATGATATGTGCTTTGGTTAGGCAGGCAAGATCAAATTTTGATGGTTGAGTTGCTATATGAGATAATATCATGTGTATGGATCACATTAGATGCAATTTTTGAGGGGCCATACAAAAAGAGGATCTACAATGATTGGTGTTGGGAAGGTGGGTATATAGAGCTTTGACAATATAGGAGGTGGATCCATAATAATTTTTCATTCTAGAAAAAATATCTATAACACTTTGCTATGGGAGGAGGATTCATAATATTTTGGTACTATGAAAGGTGGCTCTATAGCACTTCACTATGAAAGAAAGATTCATATTATTTTGGTACTATGAAAGGGGAATTGCAATTATTTTCTATAAAATGAAAATTTATGGTAATTCAACACTATAAAAGGAGGATTCATATATTTTCATTGTGAAAGGAAGATTCATAGTTTTTCATTATAAAAGGAAGATTTGTAGTGCTTTAGTGTTGCAAAAGGAGGATTCCTTGTTTTTCATATTGCAATCACTACAAATCGGGCCTATAACACTTATTTATCATGAAACTTTGGAATATTGATTACTATAGGAAGTATAGGTGTAGGCATACTCATTGGAATGTTTTTCAATCATGTTTTAATGGAGGTAGTTTTACAAAATTTCTATGCATCTAAAGCATATCTTAATACCATAAAATATGTTGCACATGCTATTATGGGTGTTTTAAGTCTTGTATTATCTGATTTCAAGTGAATTTTAAGCATTACTTATCATCAAAATATAGGGATATATATATTTGTTGGAATTTTTTTTTTTATCCCATTCTAATGAAAAGATTTGTTTCTAGATTTATTAATATTTATACTAAATTTTAATGCTCCAAGGATGCCCTTGGTTATGTTGGACTAATATGCATAAAACTAGGTGTCTACATTTTGTATCTTTTTTATGATGAAATTAGCATAAGATAGGGTTCCTTAGAATTTTCTACATCACATTCTTAAGACATTTTGATTTTGATTATAGTTTATGTGAATGGATTAAATTTTGTTATAGCACTAGGAAATATTCTATTTTAACCAATGGTTCTCGTGTTGGTTACTTTAAGTCATCATTTGGACTTCATCAAGGTGATGCACTATCTTCATACTACAAAATCCACATTTTTTATTAATATTATCCTATATTTACAATAAATTATTATCAATATTTTATGGTTCAAAATTAAAAAAAAAAATCATCAACCTACTTGGGTACTCCTTTGTCTCATCAAGTAAATAAAAAGGATGTTTAGGTCTATTTCTCGATAGAATGAAATCGTTTTTGGTAGGCTAAAAAGGTAAGTTCTTATCCATGGTGAGAAGGCTACAACTCATAAAGACTACATTACAATCCATCCTTATTCATATGCTGTCACTTTCAAGATTGTTAGTAGATATAGCATCAATATTTGATAAAATTTAAAGAGACTTTCTTTGGAAAGGTTATGAGGAAAAATCTAGGTTCTCTTGTTGCAAGTGCGTTAACATTTGCAAAGGAAAGAAGCTCTTTGCATTAAAATAATATTAAATATTTGAAAGGGAAGAACAATTATTTGAGAAGAAAAATAGTTAGCAATTTTTAATGATAAAAAACAATATAGGAATGAATCATAAGAATTTATCATCTAATTTACCTAATAAAAAAATGTAATGTTTTATTATTTTAATAAAAATAATATATAAATTATATAACCCATTTATTTAGAATAATATTAACAAAATATATATTTTATAACAAACAAATACTTCAAACAAAAAAGATGCTAATATATTCTTAATGTTTTTTAATTTTTTTTTTCTCAACGAAACGAAACACTCCTAGTTATTGTAATAAGAAGGGAAAAAAATATCTGGTCTTCTTATTTGTAATCTACACATCCTATGCTTAATAGTACTGTTATTTAGGGGAGGGAGGGGAAGTAAAATCATATACCTTATAAACAGACACAATTGGTTCGAAAGCACAAAAGGCAACTTTGGTCAACCTTCTTAAAAAAACCACAGGATTAGACAAACTAGATGATCCACATCCTAATAACGTTTAACAGTTAGCTCCAAACTTATCGTTATGTTTTGGAGTTTTCTTAAAAAATGTAATTCAATTGAGAAGCCATGGAACATGAGATAGTTGTTACTTCACGTTAATCCGGCGGTTGCAGGATCTCGTGTTGTTGCTTATTAACGACCAACTTATTTGTCAATCATGCTACATAAGCATCCATACCATGCACCAATTCATTCACCACGGCTTGCATCATACACGGTTTAATCTCAAGGCTGCTTAGGATCTAAGGCTCTTTCAATACCGAGAGCAATCAGCCATGGCCAGGGTTATCTCAGTTTTGCTATCATTGGCTTTGTTGATATTTTATGACCAGTGTTGTGTTGTTCATGGTGAATTTGATTACAGAGATGCTCTCTCCAAGTCTCTTATGTTTTTGGAGGCCCAAAGATCCGGCAAACTTCCAGAAACTCAACGAGTCAAGTGGAGAGGGGATTCTGGCCTCACCGATGGACACTTGCAGAAAGTAAGGAGATCAATATGATACAACTGTAAAGTAATCCTAGTATTTTAAATTTTAAATAATTTGTTAAAGCTATAATCGATCACACCCTTTGTTAATAAAATAGAAATGCAAACGTATTTTAAATTTTAAATAATTTGTTAAAGCTATAATCGATCACACCCTTTGTTAATAAAACAGATATGCAAACCTTTGATCTTTTATTACCTAATATTAAGTAATGGGTGTAAATTTGTAATAGCCCTCTTGTCTTCCGGTTGGGAGTATGGCATATTTTTATATTTGAAGTTATGTTTGTATCTAATATGGATGTGTCTTTGAGAGGGTGTAACTGTCCTAAAAATGTATGAAAAAGTTGGTATTGCTGTATAATTGACCGACATGCATTGTTATGTGCAGGTTGATTTGGTTGGAGGTTACTACGATGCAGGAGATAATGTAAAATATGGACTTCCCATGTCTTTCACTATCACCACCCTCGCCTGGGGAGCAATACATTATGAGAAAGAGATTGAAGCAACAGGAGAGATGCAGAGTGTCAGGGATGCCATCAAGTGGGGCACTGACTATTTTATCAAGGCTAGCGCAACTCCAAATCAATTATGGGTTCAGGTACTCAAGATTTTGTAGATGACGTACAATCCTCTACGTTTCCATTGTGAATTGCAATAAAACTAAAGACACCCAATTTTGCTAAGGGAGGAAATTGCGTTTGATTTTAGGTTGGAGATCCAGAGGCAGATCACCACTGCTGGCAGCGTCCAGAAGATATGGACACTCCTCGAACTCTTTACAAGATTGATAAGCACACGCCTGGAACAGAAATTGCAGCAGAAACTGCTGCAGCTTTTTCTGCCTCCTCCATTGTTTTCAGAAACATTGACCCTCATTATTCACATCTTCTCCTTGCAAGGGCTGAATCAGTAAGTTATATAAACGGCACATGATGTTCACATCCAAAGGGATGAAAAACATAAAATCAGAAAAAGATCTCAAGTTTTGAAGGTTGAAATATTTAATATGTAACGCATCTCTAGTTCCAGCTTTAATATATCACATGGAGTTTGTATTTGCTATTGATGACCACAATTTTATCTAAATCTTGTTTTGGAAGCAGCTTTTTCGTTTTGCTGATAGATATCAGGGTACCTACACGGGTGAATGCCCCTTCTATTGTTCTTATTCTGGTTACAAAGTAAGTAAAAGCTATATTTTAATTATTCTGATTCGTTTGAAATTTTGGAATGCATGTCAGCATGATTTCATGATCAACGCTTTTGAGTTTTTTATACAGCGAAAAGCTTTCTTGTTCTGTTAACAGGATGAGCTTCTGTGGGCTGCATCCTGGCTGTACAAAGTCACCAATTCCTCATATTATTCCCGTTACATTCAGAAGCACAATGGTCTAAATGCATATGCCACTGAATTCAGCTGGGATCTCAAATATGCGGGAATTCAAGTGCTTTTAACAAGTGTAAGCAGAGATTATTTCATATCATAGGCATATCGAATTTACTCTAGGGCCTAGGCAAACTGTCGATGACGCTAATTTATCTAACGTGTGCTTCTGACTGCAACTGTTGCAATCTATCAGCTATATTTTGAAGGTGACAATCAATTTTCGGGCTATAGAAGCCATGCAGAGAGTTTTATGTGCTCACTTCTTCCAGACAGTCCAATTCGTTCTGTCTACACGACTCCAGGTTGGCTATATATTATTTAACACAGCATGAAGTATTAAATTTTAATTTAAATGCAGTATACGTAACACAATCTTATTGTTGCAGGAGGATTACTGCAGGTTAGAGATGGAGCAAATACTCAATATGTTACAAGTGCTTCCTTCTTGCTATCAGTTTATAGCGACATATTATCTGCTAGTAACCAAAAATTCTACTGTGGATATAAGGAGTTCACAGCATGGGAGGTTATGAGTTTTGCTAAGCAACAAGTAAGACATTCAGCACGCCTGACATCTCTTTCGAAAACCAAACACTTAATCTTAACTAAGTCATATAATATGCGTAAACGCTAAATAATAACATCTCCACATTATTGTTTTGGGTGCAGGTCGATTATCTATTGGGGAGGAATCCTTTGGGCATGTCATACATGGTGGGATATGGTTCCAAATATCCAAGGCAGGCACATCACAGAGGAGCTTCGATGGATTCCATATACAAACACTCTCAGAAGATTCCTTGCGTTGAAGGTTTCATGAACTGGTTTCACAAAGATGCTCCAAATCCGAATATGCTGACTGGTGCAGTAGTGGGAGGACCAGATCGAAATGACAAGTTTGTAGACAGCAGACGAAAGTCAGTGATGCTGGAGCCTGCAACATATGTCAATTCTCCTCTTGTTGGTGTTCTTGCAAAGCTTTTCTCCATGACATGCAAAATCAACGGGCAGTGTTAATTTTAGATAATAAGATTGGATTGGATCGACAAGCTAGTATGAACAGCTGGATTGTATTTGTATCGTTAAGACGTATATGTTGGTCTAACTATGTAGAGACATATATGTTGGACTAACTGCTTTGTTGACTGACTGCCGCGACTAACTCTTCAAATACAAAGATGATATCACGAGGTTTTGATGTAAGGATCATACAAAGATGGGGAAACAAATCCCTTGGTGTAAGAATCAAATTCCTGGTCTTTCTTACATGTAAATTTTCAATCTGACATTATTATAGAATCAAATCTTTTGTCTTTCTTACATGTTAATTTTCCATCTCGCATTATTATACATCAAAACCTTTGGTGTAAGAATCAAATTCATTGGCTCGTTTATATGTAAATTTTCAATCTCACATCGTTTACTTAAATACAAATAATTAACTTACAATGTTAATTAACTTACAATGTTGAGACCTTTCAGTTTTTTTTTAATAGGTAGGTCGATCATGAGGTTTGTCTTAATTTTTTTAAGATTTATTTACATATTAATAAATTATTTATCTATTTTTATTTTTATTTAAAAAAAACAAAAAAAAAAAGGTAAGGAGAACCATTAGGAATAAATGCAGGGAAAAATCTTCAATGTAGAGAAAAATCATATTTTAATATTACAAAATATTTAATAACTGAACTATAATTTTTTTTTTTTTTTTTTAAATTAATAATTTATATATTTGGAGATAGTGTTTAAACATAAGAAAAAACTTTTATATCATTAAAAAACTATTTTATATATTTTTAAAATTAATTTAGTATATTTTTTTAAAATTATTATAAGGTTTAATTGGACATTTTAAAATAGATTTAAAATTTTAAAAATTACCTAGTAAGTAGGAATATATTTTTAGATTTAGAAATAGACTATCAAGGAAGATAGATGTAAACAACTAGACATTCACTATTTTCTAAAAAATATAAAAAAAACTAAGGTCTTTATATTAAGAAGCAATTATGGTTGGATAGAAATTTTGTCTAAATTGATAGATAATTTTGGTACAACATGGGTTCTAAATGTCAAGAAATAACCAAGGACTATTGTCATTTTAGGAAATACCTTAGAAAAAGCAACAAAATTAGGTTTTATTTTGATTGCCACTTTCACAAATGATCTTGATTCTATTGGAAAAAAATTTAAATGGACAAGATAATAATAAATATCGGTTCACCATAGTTGAAAATAGTGTAAGGATAACAAACAATGGATCTGTCTTCATAATAATTTTGAAAGTTATATATTTTATCCTTTGTTAAATTTCTAGATAAATGAATGACTCTTGTCTTTTTTGAACTATTTGAATATTTTATTGTAGACATAAAATAAACAACTTTTCTATGCCTATGTAGTGTAGGTTTGTAGGTACCACCTTCAACATTCCTAAGCATAATATTAAAAAACTGATATCTCTATCGATTATTTTATAAATATTTACATCAATATAACAATAAACACACTTGAAATATGAATTTCCATTAAACCTACTTGATAATACGCAATAGTTGCCACAAAAGAATAAGTTTCAAAGGGAGTGTTCTTAGTTTAAATATTAAAGGCCTAACTAAGGTCATCATCAATATCACTATCTCTTCCCCAATGCTACCATTATCAACATAAAGTGATGCTTGGTTTATTTTGGCAACATCCTCATGAGCTTTATGCAATTTGGTCAACCGTTGATAAAACAAAACAAGATCTTATTTATTTTTATGTTTAAAATAATTGTGGTATTTTATCAACTACCTCTAAAGAAACGGGAATGCTAACAACCATATTAGGTTGATCATATTTTGACTTAAACCTATCATGATGTCATTGTAAATGATATTTAGGACACCCCTTGTACAAATTCCTTCTAGAAGCCCATTTTGATCTATGTAAATAAATTCGAATACTTTGTGACTCATTCATAGAAGGAGTAATCAACTTTCATTTTTTGGTAGATGAGGACCCAAAGCATATATGTTTCCTTCTATAGTTAATACGTTATCATCATAGGTATAGTTAACCACTCGATAATCAAAGGAATATATATGGATCTCACCATACTAGTCTAAGACATGCCTAATAGTATATTATAGTTGATCTTAAAATAAATCATCATAAAATTCATTCTCATATCTTTAAGTTCAACTAAAATTGATAATCAAATTCAACCCATAGGATCTTGTGTCATACATTATAAGTATATAAATAATTTATAGTGGATAATACATTCTCTTTAGGTATATTTAACTTATTTATAAAGGACAATGACATAACACATTTACCATTCCTTTCATCAACCAAATTTCTACTAATAGCCACATCATGATATACCATTCCAATCATTAATGCTAGAACGTCAATCCTAGCTTAATGATAAAAAATAATCATATTTTCAATGTGAAATATATAATCAAATCAATATTTGCATGTGGGTCAATATAAATATTTTATTGATGTGATTGAATATATTACACTTCATAAGAAGGATGGGTATAATGTTGGCAAGCCTTGGTCTAAGGACCTCTATATGATTAAGTAACTCTCTAAATCATTGTAGTTGATAAGGAGATACCCTAAGTAATTCTAATTATGGGATCTTACACATGGTTGTACATAAATCATCCACCATATCCCACTTTTATTACGCTTATGATTGCTTTAAGTAGTGATTCCTTGGGATGGATATGTACCCTACATTTTTCTATCATGGCTGTCAAGGTTACAACTTTAAGTGGTAATCATGGCATTTTAATATTTCTTCCAATGACAAGATCTATAAACTTAGCTAAGGCTTTCCAAGGAATATTTTCTATATTATCAAAATTTTATATATCCTTAGTACATTCCTAAAGAAGAGTTTGAGATTTTATAAATTATGGATTGCTTAATCAATATGTTTTTTAACCTTACCCTTCTTCTATTTTTTATCCTTAGAAGGTTGTTTCCTTTTGTATAGGGTTGCACTTCTATTTGTAACATTAGTAAAGTACCTTCCTTACATAAATATATACAAGATAGATGGATATGAGACCTAAAACTATGTTTTATGAGTAAATTAAACAAACACCTATGCTTATCACTTAGAATGCTTGATCTAAAACCTTACAGAAGCCTAAAATTGTTAATAAAAATGCAAAAGATAGAATATGCCGGATGAGAAGAATCTTGAAATACTGTTATTAAGTGATATTTCCCAATTCAGTGATGTAAAAGAAAAAATAATTTATTTTTATTTTAAATAGAGATGATAAAAGGAATTGGTGTAACAATAGAACTAATTTGACCGCTTAAGGATGTTTCCTTGGTCAATGGATCAAACAACTATTTATTTTTAGGGGATATGAGAAATTAAAGTTAAAAAATATGTGGACATAAGAGATATGTCCTATATTCCAACAATAGCTTTTGTTGTTATGATTAGAATAGATAGGTAAAACTAAATATTTATAAAAATAAGCTATCATGTATGCAAATATATTTTTAGAGTAATAACTATCTCTAAATACATCAATAATATAAGGAGCAAATAACAAAATAAAACTACCATGTAACCATTATTTTAGCTAATGTGAGAACTTGTGGTATAGAAGTGGATTGAGTAAGATAGTAATAAAAGTCATCCAAAAGTGACCAAAGACAAAAAACCAATGAGCAAATGAATGTGATTATTAAGCTTAGATGGACAAAGCATTAGTCAGATAGACCTCATATAGGAGGTGCTTCCTTCTTTTATTATCATTGAAGTTCTCTCCTCTTGTGTCAAAATATTGCAAGGTAGCCATACTAGAGGTGCATCGTGCACAAGAACATTTGAAAAATTGAATAAGTAAGTGATATTTCAATAAAATTATACTTTAAGTTATACCTTGGTTCATTGAAAATTTTGACAATGTTTCACTAGCATCACATAATTGTTGCTTTTCCTCTTCCTAAGGCTCTATTGATAGATGAATATAGAGAATTTCCAAGGGACAATATGAGATCCTACATGGCATTCAATCTATAGGTGTGATTGGGTCAAATGACTTAGTGAATGTCTAGGAAATATACACAAATTGAGCTTGCATAAGTGAAAAGTGGTATCATGTCAAATCATATGGTGATTAGCATGATTAGCTAAAGGGATGATATCTAATCAAGACATGGTTATCCTATGGTACATCTGAGAATCGTGCCTTGATTCAATATGTGTGGATAATGAATGAAAGGATTTCATAAGGAAATGCAACTTGAATATAGGAGCATAATTATATCAGAGCAATGCATGGTCAACTTAGAGTGTGTTTGGGTGAGATAACTATAGATAAATTATATGATGGGATAATTCAAATGGGTGTTGATTGACATGATCAAGAAATGGTTGAATGATATGTGCTTTGGTTAGGCAGGCAAGATCAAATTTTGATGGTTGAGTTGCTATATGAGATAATATCATGTGTATGGATCACATTAGATGCAATTTTTGAGGGGCCATACAAAAAGAGGATCTACAATGATTGGTGTTGGGAAGGTGGGTATATAGAGCTTTGACAATATAGGAGGTGGATCCATAATAATTTTTCATTCTAGAAAAAATATCTATAACACTTTGCTATGGGAGGAGGATTCATAATATTTTGGTACTATGAAAGGTGGCTCTATAGCACTTCACTATGAAAGAAAGATTCATATTATTTTGGTACTATGAAAGGGGAATTGCAATTATTTTCTATAAAATGAAAATTTATGGTAATTCAACACTATAAAAGGAGGATTCATATATTTTCATTGTGAAAGGAAGATTCATAGTTTTTCATTATAAAAGGAAGATTTGTAGTGCTTTAGTGTTGCAAAAGGAGGATTCCTTGTTTTTCATATTGCAATCACTACAAATCGGGCCTATAACACTTATTTATCATGAAACTTTGGAATATTGATTACTATAGGAAGTATAGGTGTAGGCATACTCATTGGAATGTTTTTCAATCATGTTTTAATGGAGGTAGTTTTACAAAATTTCTATGCATCTAAAGCATATCTTAATACCATAAAATATGTTGCACATGCTATTATGGGTGTTTTAAGTCTTGTATTATCTGATTTCAAGTGAATTTTAAGCATTACTTATCATCAAAATATAGGGATATATATATTTGTTGGAATTTTTTTTTTTATCCCATTCTAATGAAAAGATTTGTTTCTAGATTTATTAATATTTATACTAAATTTTAATGCTCCAAGGATGCCCTTGGTTATGTTGGACTAATATGCATAAAACTAGGTGTCTACATTTTGTATCTTTTTTATGATGAAATTAGCATAAGATAGGGTTCCTTAGAATTTTCTACATCACATTCTTAAGACATTTTGATTTTGATTATAGTTTATGTGAATGGATTAAATTTTGTTATAGCACTAGGAAATATTCTATTTTAACCAATGGTTCTCGTGTTGGTTACTTTAAGTCATCATTTGGACTTCATCAAGGTGATGCACTATCTTCATACTACAAAATCCACATTTTTTATTAATATTATCCTATATTTACAATAAATTATTATCAATATTTTATGGTTCAAAATTAAAAAAAAAAATCATCAACCTACTTGGGTACTCCTTTGTCTCATCAAGTAAATAAAAAGGATGTTTAGGTCTATTTCTCGATAGAATGAAATCGTTTTTGGTAGGCTAAAAAGGTAAGTTCTTATCCATGGTGAGAAGGCTACAACTCATAAAGACTACATTACAATCCATCCTTATTCATATGCTGTCACTTTCAAGATTGTTAGTAGATATAGCATCAATATTTGATAAAATTTAAAGAGACTTTCTTTGGAAAGGTTATGAGGAAAAATCTAGGTTCTCTTGTTGCAAGTGCGTTAACATTTGCAAAGGAAAGAAGCTCTTTGCATTAAAATAATATTAAATATTTGAAAGGGAAGAACAATTATTTGAGAAGAAAAATAGTTAGCAATTTTTAATGATAAAAAACAATATAGGAATGAATCATAAGAATTTATCATCTAATTTACCTAATAAAAAAATGTAATGTTTTATTATTTTAATAAAAATAATATATAAATTATATAACCCATTTATTTAGAATAATATTAACAAAATATATATTTTATAACAAACAAATACTTCAAACAAAAAAGATGCTAATATATTCTTAATGTTTTTTAATTTTTTTTTTCTCAACGAAACGAAACACTCCTAGTTATTGTAATAAGAAGGGAAAAAAATATCTGGTCTTCTTATTTGTAATCTACACATCCTATGCTTAATAGTACTGTTATTTAGGGGAGGGAGGGGAAGTAAAATCATATACCTTATAAACAGACACAATTGGTTCGAAAGCACAAAAGGCAACTTTGGTCAACCTTCTTAAAAAAACCACAGGATTAGACAAACTAGATGATCCACATCCTAATAACGTTTAACAGTTAGCTCCAAACTTATCGTTATGTTTTGGAGTTTTCTTAAAAAATGTAATTCAATTGAGAAGCCATGGAACATGAGATAGTTGTTACTTCACGTTAATCCGGCGGTTGCAGGATCTCGTGTTGTTGCTTATTAACGACCAACTTATTTGTCAATCATGCTACATAAGCATCCATACCATGCACCAATTCATTCACCACGGCTTGCATCATACACGGTTTAATCTCAAGGCTGCTTAGGATCTAAGGCTCTTTCAATACCGAGAGCAATCAGCCATGGCCAGGGTTATCTCAGTTTTGCTATCATTGGCTTTGTTGATATTTTATGACCAGTGTTGTGTTGTTCATGGTGAATTTGATTACAGAGATGCTCTCTCCAAGTCTCTTATGTTTTTGGAGGCCCAAAGATCCGGCAAACTTCCAGAAACTCAACGAGTCAAGTGGAGAGGGGATTCTGGCCTCACCGATGGACACTTGCAGAAAGTAAGGAGATCAATATGATACAACTGTAAAGTAATCCTAGTATTTTAAATTTTAAATAATTTGTTAAAGCTATAATCGATCACACCCTTTGTTAATAAAATAGAAATGCAAACGTATTTTAAATTTTAAATAATTTGTTAAAGCTATAATCGATCACACCCTTTGTTAATAAAACAGATATGCAAACCTTTGATCTTTTATTACCTAATATTAAGTAATGGGTGTAAATTTGTAATAGCCCTCTTGTCTTCCGGTTGGGAGTATGGCATATTTTTATATTTGAAGTTATGTTTGTATCTAATATGGATGTGTCTTTGAGAGGGTGTAACTGTCCTAAAAATGTATGAAAAAGTTGGTATTGCTGTATAATTGACCGACATGCATTGTTATGTGCAGGTTGATTTGGTTGGAGGTTACTACGATGCAGGAGATAATGTAAAATATGGACTTCCCATGTCTTTCACTATCACCACCCTCGCCTGGGGAGCAATACATTATGAGAAAGAGATTGAAGCAACAGGAGAGATGCAGAGTGTCAGGGATGCCATCAAGTGGGGCACTGACTATTTTATCAAGGCTAGCGCAACTCCAAATCAATTATGGGTTCAGGTACTCAAGATTTTGTAGATGACGTACAATCCTCTACGTTTCCATTGTGAATTGCAATAAAACTAAAGACACCCAATTTTGCTAAGGGAGGAAATTGCGTTTGATTTTAGGTTGGAGATCCAGAGGCAGATCACCACTGCTGGCAGCGTCCAGAAGATATGGACACTCCTCGAACTCTTTACAAGATTGATAAGCACACGCCTGGAACAGAAATTGCAGCAGAAACTGCTGCAGCTTTTTCTGCCTCCTCCATTGTTTTCAGAAACATTGACCCTCATTATTCACATCTTCTCCTTGCAAGGGCTGAATCAGTAAGTTATATAAACGGCACATGATGTTCACATCCAAAGGGATGAAAAACATAAAATCAGAAAAAGATCTCAAGTTTTGAAGGTTGAAATATTTAATATGTAACGCATCTCTAGTTCCAGCTTTAATATATCACATGGAGTTTGTATTTGCTATTGATGACCACAATTTTATCTAAATCTTGTTTTGGAAGCAGCTTTTTCGTTTTGCTGATAGATATCAGGGTACCTACACGGGTGAATGCCCCTTCTATTGTTCTTATTCTGGTTACAAAGTAAGTAAAAGCTATATTTTAATTATTCTGATTCGTTTGAAATTTTGGAATGCATGTCAGCATGATTTCATGATCAACGCTTTTGAGTTTTTTATACAGCGAAAAGCTTTCTTGTTCTGTTAACAGGATGAGCTTCTGTGGGCTGCATCCTGGCTGTACAAAGTCACCAATTCCTCATATTATTCCCGTTACATTCAGAAGCACAATGGTCTAAATGCATATGCCACTGAATTCAGCTGGGATCTCAAATATGCGGGAATTCAAGTGCTTTTAACAAGTGTAAGCAGAGATTATTTCATATCATAGGCATATCGAATTTACTCTAGGGCCTAGGCAAACTGTCGATGACGCTAATTTATCTAACGTGTGCTTCTGACTGCAACTGTTGCAATCTATCAGCTATATTTTGAAGGTGACAATCAATTTTCGGGCTATAGAAGCCATGCAGAGAGTTTTATGTGCTCACTTCTTCCAGACAGTCCAATTCGTTCTGTCTACACGACTCCAGGTTGGCTATATATTATTTAACACAGCATGAAGTATTAAATTTTAATTTAAATGCAGTATACGTAACACAATCTTATTGTTGCAGGAGGATTACTGCAGGTTAGAGATGGAGCAAATACTCAATATGTTACAAGTGCTTCCTTCTTGCTATCAGTTTATAGCGACATATTATCTGCTAGTAACCAAAAATTCTACTGTGGATATAAGGAGTTCACAGCATGGGAGGTTATGAGTTTTGCTAAGCAACAAGTAAGACATTCAGCACGCCTGACATCTCTTTCGAAAACCAAACACTTAATCTTAACTAAGTCATATAATATGCGTAAACGCTAAATAATAACATCTCCACATTATTGTTTTGGGTGCAGGTCGATTATCTATTGGGGAGGAATCCTTTGGGCATGTCATACATGGTGGGATATGGTTCCAAATATCCAAGGCAGGCACATCACAGAGGAGCTTCGATGGATTCCATATACAAACACTCTCAGAAGATTCCTTGCGTTGAAGGTTTCATGAACTGGTTTCACAAAGATGCTCCAAATCCGAATATGCTGACTGGTGCAGTAGTGGGAGGACCAGATCGAAATGACAAGTTTGTAGACAGCAGACGAAAGTCAGTGATGCTGGAGCCTGCAACATATGTCAATTCTCCTCTTGTTGGTGTTCTTGCAAAGCTTTTCTCCATGACATGCAAAATCAACGGGCAGTGTTAATTTTAGATAATAAGATTGGATTGGATCGACAAGCTAGTATGAACAGCTGGATTGTATTTGTATCGTTAAGACGTATATGTTGGTCTAACTATGTAGAGACATATATGTTGGACTAACTGCTTTGTTGACTGACTGCCGCGACTAACTCTTCAAATACAAAGATGATATCACGAGGTTTGGATGTAAGGATCATACAAAGATGGGGAAACAAATCCCTTGGTGTAAGAATCAAATTCCTGGTCTTTCTTACATGTAAATTTTCAATCTGACATTATTATAGAATCAAATCTTTTGTCTTTCTTACATGTTAATTTTCCATCTCGCATTATTATACATCAAAACCTTTGGTGTAAGAATCAAATTCATTGGCTCGTTTATATGTAAATTTTCAATCTCACATCGTTTACTTAAATACAAATAATTAACTTACAATGTTAATTAACTTACAATGTTGAGACCTTTCAGTTTTTTTTAATAGGTAGGTCGATCATGAGGTTTGTCTTAATTTTTTTAAGATTTATTTACATATTAATAAATTATTTATCTATTTTTATTTTTATTTAAAAAAAACAAAAAAAAAAAAGGTAAGGAGAACCATTAGGAATAAATGCAGGGAAAAATCTTCAATGTAGAGAAAAATCATATTTTAATATTACAAAATATTTAATAACTGAACTATAATTTTTTTTTTTTTTTTAAATTAATAATTTATATATTTGGAGATAGTGTTTAAACATAAGAAAAAACTTTTGTATCATTAAAAAACTATTTTATATATTTTTAAAATTAATTTAGTATATTTTTTTAAAATTATTATAAGGTTTAATTGGACATTTTAAAATAGATTTAAAATTTTAAAAATTACCTAATAAGTAGGAATATATTTTTAGATTTAGAAATAGACTATCAAGGAAGATAGATGTAAACAACTAGACATTCACTATTTTCTAAAAAATATAAAAAAAACTAAGGTCTTTATATTAAGAAGCAATTATGGTTGGATAGAAATTTTGTCTAAATTGATAGATAATTTTGGTACAACATGGGTTCTAAATGTCAAGAAATAACCAAGGACTATTGTCATTTTAGGAAATACCTTAGAAAAAGCAACAAAATTAGGTTTTATTTTGATTGCCACTTTCACAAATGATCTTGATTCTATTGGAAAAAAATTTAAATGGACAAGATAATAATAAATATCGGTTCACCATAGTTGAAAATAGTGTAAGGATAACAAACAATGGATCTGTCTTCATAATAATTTTGAAAGTTATATATTTTATCCTTTGTTAAATTTCTAGATAAATGAATGACTCTTGTCTTTTTTGAACTATTTGAATATTTTATTGTAGACATAAAATAAACAACTTTTCTATGCCTATGTAGTGTAGGTTTGTAGGTACCACCTTCAACATTCCTAAGCATAATATTAAAAAACTGATATCTCTATCGATTATTTTATAAATATTTACATCAATATAACAATAAACACACTTGAAATATGAATTTCCATTAAACCTACTTGATAATACGCAATAGTTGCCACAAAAGAATAAGTTTCAAAGGGAGTGTTCTTAGTTTAAATATTAAAGGCCTAACTAAGGTCATCATCAATATCACTATCTCTTCCCCAATGCTACCATTATCAACATAAAGTGATGCTTGGTTTATTTTGGCAACATCCTCATGAGCTTTATGCAATTTGGTCAACCGTTGATAAAACAAAACAAGATCTTATTTATTTTTATGTTTAAAATAATTGTGGTATTTTATCAACTACCTCTAAAGAAACGGGAATGCTAACAACCATATTAGGTTGATCATATTTTGACTTAAACCTATCATGATGTCATTGTAAATGATATTTAGGACACCCCTTGTACAAATTCCTTCTAGAAGCCCATTTTGATCTATGTAAATAAATTCGAATACTTTGTGACTCATTCATAGAAGGAGTAATCAACTTTCATTTTTTGGTAGATGAGGACCCAAAGCATATATGTTTCCTTCTATAGTTAATACGTTATCATCATAGGTATAGTTAACCACTCGATAATCAAAGGAATATATATGGATCTCACCATACTAGTCTAAGACATGCCTAATAGTATATTATAGTTGATCTTAAAATAAATCATCATAAAATTCATTCTCATATCTTTAAGTTCAACTAAAATTGATAATCAAATTCAACCCATAGGATCTTGTGTCATACATTATAAGTATATAAATAATTTATAGTGGATAATACATTCTCTTTAGGTATATTTAACTTATTTATAAAGGACAATGACATAACACATTTACCATTCCTTTCATCAACCAAATTTCTACTAATAGCCACATCATGATATACCATTCCAATCATTAATGCTAGAACGTCAATCCTAGCTTAATGATAAAAAATAATCATATTTTCAATGTGAAATATATAATCAAATCAATATTTGCATGTGGGTCAATATAAATATTTTATTGATGTGATTGAATATATTACACTTCATAAGAAGGATGGGTATAATGTTGGCAAGCCTTGGTCTAAGGACCTCTATATGATTAAGTAACTCTCTAAATCATTGTAGTTGATAAGGAGATACCCTAAGTAATTCTAATTATGGGATCTTACACATGGTTGTACATAAATCATCCACCATATCCCACTTTTATTACGCTTATGATTGCTTTAAGTAGTGATTCCTTGGGATGGATATGTACCCTACATTTTTCTATCATGGCTGTCAAGGTTACAACTTTAAGTGGTAATCATGGCATTTTAATATTTCTTCCAATGACAAGATCTATAAACTTAGCTAAGGCTTTCCAAGGAATATTTTCTATATTATCAAAATTTTATATATCCTTAGTACATTCCTAAAGAAGAGTTTGAGATTTTATAAATTATGGATTGCTTAATCAATATGTTTTTTAACCTTACCCTTCTTCTATTTTTTATCCTTAGAAGGTTGTTTCCTTTTGTATAGGGTTGCACTTCTATTTGTAACATTAGTAAAGTACCTTCCTTACATAAATATATACAAGATAGATGGATATGAGACCTAAAACTATGTTTTATGAGTAAATTAAACAAACACCTATGCTTATCACTTAGAATGCTTGATCTAAAACCTTACAGAAGCCTAAAATTGTTAATAAAAATGCAAAAGATAGAATATGCCGGATGAGAAGAATCTTGAAATACTGTTATTAAGTGATATTTCCCAATTCAGTGATGTAAAAGAAAAAATAATTTATTTTTATTTTAAATAGAGATGATAAAAGGAATTGGTGTAACAATAGAACTAATTTGACCGCTTAAGGATGTTTCCTTGGTCAATGGATCAAACAACTATTTATTTTTAGGGGATATGAGAAATTAAAGTTAAAAAATATGTGGACATAAGAGATATGTCCTATATTCCAACAATAGCTTTTGTTGTTATGATTAGAATAGATAGGTAAAACTAAATATTTATAAAAATAAGCTATCATGTATGCAAATATATTTTTAGAGTAATAACTATCTCTAAATACATCAATAATATAAGGAGCAAATAACAAAATAAAACTACCATGTAACCATTATTTTAGCTAATGTGAGAACTTGTGGTATAGAAGTGGATTGAGTAAGATAGTAATAAAAGTCATCCAAAAGTGACCAAAGACAAAAAACCAATGAGCAAATGAATGTGATTATTAAGCTTAGATGGACAAAGCATTAGTCAGATAGACCTCATATAGGAGGTGCTTCCTTCTTTTATTATCATTGAAGTTCTCTCCTCTTGTGTCAAAATATTGCAAGGTAGCCATACTAGAGGTGCATCGTGCACAAGAACATTTGAAAAATTGAATAAGTAAGTGATATTTCAATAAAATTATACTTTAAGTTATACCTTGGTTCATTGAAAATTTTGACAATGTTTCACTAGCATCACATAATTGTTGCTTTTCCTCTTCCTAAGGCTCTATTGATAGATGAATATAGAGAATTTCCAAGGGACAATATGAGATCCTACATGGCATTCAATCTATAGGTGTGATTGGGTCAAATGACTTAGTGAATGTCTAGGAAATATACACAAATTGAGCTTGCATAAGTGAAAAGTGGTATCATGTCAAATCATATGGTGATTAGCATGATTAGCTAAAGGGATGATATCTAATCAAGACATGGTTATCCTATGGTACATCTGAGAATCGTGCCTTGATTCAATATGTGTGGATAATGAATGAAAGGATTTCATAAGGAAATGCAACTTGAATATAGGAGCATAATTATATCAGAGCAATGCATGGTCAACTTAGAGTGTGTTTGGGTGAGATAACTATAGATAAATTATATGATGGGATAATTCAAATGGGTGTTGATTGACATGATCAAGAAATGGTTGAATGATATGTGCTTTGGTTAGGCAGGCAAGATCAAATTTTGATGGTTGAGTTGCTATATGAGATAATATCATGTGTATGGATCACATTAGATGCAATTTTTGAGGGGCCATACAAAAAGAGGATCTACAATGATTGGTGTTGGGAAGGTGGGTATATAGAGCTTTGACAATATAGGAGGTGGATCCATAATAATTTTTCATTCTAGAAAAAATATCTATAACACTTTGCTATGGGAGGAGGATTCATAATATTTTGGTACTATGAAAGGTGGCTCTATAGCACTTCACTATGAAAGAAAGATTCATATTATTTTGGTACTATGAAAGGGGAATTGCAATTATTTTCTATAAAATGAAAATTTATGGTAATTCAACACTATAAAAGGAGGATTCATATATTTTCATTGTGAAAGGAAGATTCATAGTTTTTCATTATAAAAGGAAGATTTGTAGTGCTTTAGTGTTGCAAAAGGAGGATTCCTTGTTTTTCATATTGCAATCACTACAAATCGGGCCTATAACACTTATTTATCATGAAACTTTGGAATATTGATTACTATAGGAAGTATAGGTGTAGGCATACTCATTGGAATGTTTTTCAATCATGTTTTAATGGAGGTAGTTTTACAAAATTTCTATGCATCTAAAGCATATCTTAATACCATAAAATATGTTGCACATGCTATTATGGGTGTTTTAAGTCTTGTATTATCTGATTTCAAGTGAATTTTAAGCATTACTTATCATAAAAATATAGGGATATATATATTTGTTGGAATTTTTTTTTATCCCATTCTAATGAAAAGATTTGTTTCTAGATTTATTAATATTTATACTAAATTTTAATGCTCCAAGGATGCCCTTGGTTATGTTGGACTAATATGCATAAAACTAGGTGTCTACATTTTGTATCTTTTTTATGATGAAATTAGCATAAGATAGGGTTCCTTAGAATTTTCTACATCACATTCTTAAGACATTTTGATTTTGATTATAGTTTATGTGAATGGATTAAATTTTGTTATAGCACTAGGAAATATTCTATTTTAACCAATGGTTCTCGTGTTGGTTACTTTAAGTCATCATTTGGACTTCATCAAGGTGATGCACTATCTTCATACTACAAAATCCACATTTTTTATTAATATTATCCTATATTTACAATAAATTATTATCAATATTTTATGGTTCAAAATTAAAAAAAAAAATCATCAACCTACTTGGGTACTCCTTTGTCTCATCAAGTAAATAAAAAGGATGTTTAGGTCTATTTCTCGATAGAATGAAATCGTTTTTGGTAGGCTAAAAAGGTAAGTTCTTATCCATGGTGAGAAGGCTACAACTCATAAAGACTACATTACAATCCATCCTTATTCATATGCTGTCACTTTCAAGATTGTTAGTAGATATAGCATCAATATTTGATAAAATTTAAAGAGACTTTCTTTGGAAAGGTTATGAGGAAAAATCTAGGTTCTCTTGTTGCAAGTGCGTTAACATTTGCAAAGGAAAGAAGCTCTTTGCATTAAAATAATATTAAATATTTGAAAGGGAAGAACAATTATTTGAGAAGAAAAATAGTTAGCAATTTTTAATGATAAAAAACAATATAGGAATGAATCATAAGAATTTATCATCTAATTTACCTAATAAAAAAATGTAATGTTTTATTATTTTAATAAAAATAATATATAAATTATATAACCCATTTATTTAGAATAATATTAACAAAATATATATTTTATAACAAACAAATACTTCAAACAAAAAAGATGCTAATATATTCTTAATGTTTTTAAAATTTTTTTTTCTCAACGAAACGAAACACTCCTAGTTATTGTAATAAGAAGGGAAAAAAATATCTGGTCTTCTTATTTGTAATCTACACATCCTATGCTTAATAGTACTGTTATTTAGGGGAGGGAGGGGAAGTAAAATCATATACCTTATAAACAGACACAATTGGTTCGAAAGCACAAAAGGCAACTTTGGTCAACCTTCTTAAAAAAACCACAGGATTAGACAAACTAGATGATCCACATCCTAATAACGTTTAACAGTTAGCTCCAAACTTATCGTTATGTTTTGGAGTTTTCTTAAAAAATGTAATTCAATTGAGAAGCCATGGAACATGAGATAGTTGTTACTTCACGTTAATCCAGCGGTTGCAGGATCTCGTGTTGTTGCTTATTAACGACCAACTTATTTGTCAATCATGCTACATAAGCATCCATACCATGCACCAATTCATTCACCACGGCTTGCATCATACACGGTTTAATCTCAAGGCTGCTTAGGATCTAAGGCTCTTTCAATACCGAGAGCAATCAGCCATGGCCAGGGTTATCTCAGTTTTGCTATCATTGGCTTTGTTGATATTTTATGACCAGTGTTGTGTTGTTCATGGTGAATTTGATTACAGAGATGCTCTCTCCAAGTCTCTTATGTTTTTGGAGGCCCAAAGATCCGGCAAACTTCCAGAAACTCAACGAGTCAAGTGGAGAGGGGATTCTGGCCTCACCGATGGACACTTGCAGAAAGTAAGGAGATCAATATGATACAACTGTAAAGTAATCCTAGTATTTTAAATTTTAAATAATTTGTTAAAGCTATAATCGATCACACCCTTTGTTAATAAAATAGAAATGCAAACGTATTTTAAATTTTAAATAATTTGTTAAAGCTATAATCGATCACACCCTTTGTTAATAAAACAGATATGCAAACCTTTGATCTTTTATTACCTAATATTAAGTAATGGGTGTAAATTTGTAATAGCCCTCTTGTCTTCCGGTTGGGAGTATGGCATATTTTTATATTTGAAGTTATGTTTGTATCTAATATGGATGTGTCTTTGAGAGGGTGTAACTGTCCTAAAAATGTATGAAAAAGTTGGTATTGCTGTATAATTGACCGACATGCATTGTTATGTGCAGGTTGATTTGGTTGGAGGTTACTACGATGCAGGAGATAATGTAAAATATGGACTTCCCATGTCTTTCACTATCACCACCCTCGCCTGGGGAGCAATACATTATGAGAAAGAGATTGAAGCAACAGGAGAGATGCAGAGTGTCAGGGATGCCATCAAGTGGGGCACTGACTATTTTATCAAGGCTAGCGCAACTCCAAATCAATTATGGGTTCAGGTACTCAAGATTTTGTAGATGACGTACAATCCTCTACGTTTCCATTGTGAATTGCAATAAAACTAAAGACACCCAATTTTGCTAAGGGAGGAAATTGCGTTTGATTTTAGGTTGGAGATCCAGAGGCAGATCACCACTGCTGGCAGCGTCCAGAAGATATGGACACTCCTCGAACTCTTTACAAGATTGATAAGCACACGCCTGGAACAGAAATTGCAGCAGAAACTGCTGCAGCTTTTTCTGCCTCCTCCATTGTTTTCAGAAACATTGACCCTCATTATTCACATCTTCTCCTTGCAAGGGCTGAATCAGTAAGTTATATAAACGGCACATGATGTTCACATCCAAAGGGATGAAAAACATAAAATCAGAAAAAGATCTCAAGTTTTGAAGGTTGAAATATTTAATATGTAACGCATCTCTAGTTCCAGCTTTAATATATCACATGGAGTTTGTATTTGCTATTGATGACCACAATTTTATCTAAATCTTGTTTTGGAAGCAGCTTTTTCGTTTTGCTGATAGATATCAGGGTACCTACACGGGTGAATGCCCCTTCTATTGTTCTTATTCTGGTTACAAAGTAAGTAAAAGCTATATTTTAATTATTCTGATTCGTTTGAAATTTTGGAATGCATGTCAGCATGATTTCATGATCAACGCTTTTGAGTTTTTTATACAGCGAAAAGCTTTCTTGTTCTGTTAACAGGATGAGCTTCTGTGGGCTGCATCCTGGCTGTACAAAGTCACCAATTCCTCATATTATTCCCGTTACATTCAGAAGCACAATGGTCTAAATGCATATGCCACTGAATTCAGCTGGGATCTCAAATATGCGGGAATTCAAGTGCTTTTAACAAGTGTAAGCAGAGATTATTTCATATCATAGGCATATCGAATTTACTCTAGGGCCTAGGCAAACTGTCGATGACGCTAATTTATCTAACGTGTGCTTCTGACTGCAACTGTTGCAATCTATCAGCTATATTTTGAAGGTGACAATCAATTTTCGGGCTATAGAAGCCATGCAGAGAGTTTTATGTGCTCACTTCTTCCAGACAGTCCAATTCGTTCTGTCTACACGACTCCAGGTTGGCTATATATTATTTAACACAGCATGAAGTATTAAATTTTAATTTAAATGCAGTATACGTAACACAATCTTATTGTTGCAGGAGGATTACTGCAGGTTAGAGATGGAGCAAATACTCAATATGTTACAAGTGCTTCCTTCTTGCTATCAGTTTATAGCGACATATTATCTGCTAGTAACCAAAAATTCTACTGTGGATATAAGGAGTTCACAGCATGGGAGGTTATGAGTTTTGCTAAGCAACAAGTAAGACATTCAGCACGCCTGACATCTCTTTCGAAAACCAAACACTTAATCTTAACTAAGTCATATAATATGCGTAAACGCTAAATAATAACATCTCCACATTATTGTTTTGGGTGCAGGTCGATTATCTATTGGGGAGGAATCCTTTGGGCATGTCATACATGGTGGGATATGGTTCCAAATATCCAAGGCAGGCACATCACAGAGGAGCTTCGATGGATTCCATATACAAACACTCTCAGAAGATTCCTTGCGTTGAAGGTTTCATGAACTGGTTTCACAAAGATGCTCCAAATCCGAATATGCTGACTGGTGCAGTAGTGGGAGGACCAGATCGAAATGACAAGTTTGTAGACAGCAGACGAAAGTCAGTGATGCTGGAGCCTGCAACATATGTCAATTCTCCTCTTGTTGGTGTTCTTGCAAAGCTTTTCTCCATGACATGCAAAATCAACGGGCAGTGTTAATTTTAGATAATAAGATTGGATTGGATCGACAAGCTAGTATGAACAGCTGGATTGTATTTGTATCGTTAAGACGTATATGTTGGTCTAACTATGTAGAGACATATATGTTGGACTAACTGCTTTGTTGACTGACTGCCGCGACTAACTCTTCAAATACAAAGATGATATCACGAGGTTTGGATGTAAGGATCATACAAAGATGGGGAAACAAATCCCTTGGTGTAAGAATCAAATTCCTGGTCTTTCTTACATGTAAATTTTCAATCTGACATTATTATAGAATCAAATCTTTTGTCTTTCTTACATGTTAATTTTCCATCTCGCATTATTATACATCAAAACCTTTGGTGTAAGAATCAAATTCATTGGCTCGTTTATATGTAAATTTTCAATCTCACATCGTTTACTTAAATACAAATAATTAACTTACAATGTTAATTAACTTACAATGTTGAGACCTTTCAGTTTTTTTTTAATAGGTAGGTCGATCATGAGGTTTGTCTTAATTTTTTTAAGATTTATTTACATATTAATAAATTATTTATCTATTTTTATTTTTATTTAAAAAAAACAAAAAAAAAAAAGGTAAGGAGAACCATTAGGAATAAATGCAGGGAAAAATCTTCAATGTAGAGAAAAATCATATTTTAATATTACAAAATATTTAATAACTGAACTATAATTTTTTTTTTTTTTTTTAAATTAATAATTTATATATTTGGAGATAGTGTTTAAACATAAGAAAAAACTTTTGTATCATTAAAAAACTATTTTATATATTTTTAAAATTAATTTAGTATATTTTTTTAAAATTATTATAAGGTTTAATTGGACATTTTAAAATAGATTTAAAATTTTAAAAATTACCTAATAAGTAGGAATATATTTTTAGATTTAGAAATAGACTATCAAGGAAGATAGATGTAAACAACTAGACATTCACTATTTTCTAAAAAATATAAAAAAAACTAAGGTCTTTATATTAAGAAGCAATTATGGTTGGATAGAAATTTTGTCTAAATTGATAGATAATTTTGGTACAACATGGGTTCTAAATGTCAAGAAATAACCAAGGACTATTGTCATTTTAGGAAATACCTTAGAAAAAGCAACAAAATTAGGTTTTATTTTGATTGCCACTTTCACAAATGATCTTGATTCTATTGGAAAAAAATTTAAATGGACAAGATAATAATAAATATCGGTTCACCATAGTTGAAAATAGTGTAAGGATAACAAACAATGGATCTGTCTTCATAATAATTTTGAAAGTTATATATTTTATCCTTTGTTAAATTTCTAGATAAATGAATGACTCTTGTCTTTTTTGAACTATTTGAATATTTTATTGTAGACATAAAATAAACAACTTTTCTATGCCTATGTAGTGTAGGTTTGTAGGTACCACCTTCAACATTCCTAAGCATAATATTAAAAAACTGATATCTCTATCGATTATTTTATAAATATTTACATCAATATAACAATAAACACACTTGAAATATGAATTTCCATTAAACCTACTTGATAATACGCAATAGTTGCCACAAAAGAATAAGTTTCAAAGGGAGTGTTCTTAGTTTAAATATTAAAGGCCTAACTAAGGTCATCATCAATATCACTATCTCTTCCCCAATGCTACCATTATCAACATAAAGTGATGCTTGGTTTATTTTGGCAACATCCTCATGAGCTTTATGCAATTTGGTCAACCGTTGATAAAACAAAACAAGATCTTATTTATTTTTATGTTTAAAATAATTGTGGTATTTTATCAACTACCTCTAAAGAAACGGGAATGCTAACAACCATATTAGGTTGATCATATTTTGACTTAAACCTATCATGATGTCATTGTAAATGATATTTAGGACACCCCTTGTACAAATTCCTTCTAGAAGCCCATTTTGATCTATGTAAATAAATTCGAATACTTTGTGACTCATTCATAGAAGGAGTAATCAACTTTCATTTTTTGGTAGATGAGGACCCAAAGCATATATGTTTCCTTCTATAGTTAATACGTTATCATCATAGGTATAGTTAACCACTCGATAATCAAAGGAATATATATGGATCTCACCATACTAGTCTAAGACATGCCTAATAGTATATTATAGTTGATCTTAAAATAAATCATCATAAAATTCATTCTCATATCTTTAAGTTCAACTAAAATTGATAATCAAATTCAACCCATAGGATCTTGTGTCATACATTATAAGTATATAAATAATTTATAGTGGATAATACATTCTCTTTAGGTATATTTAACTTATTTATAAAGGACAATGACATAACACATTTACCATTCCTTTCATCAACCAAATTTCTACTAATAGCCACATCATGATATACCATTCCAATCATTAATGCTAGAACGTCAATCCTAGCTTAATGATAAAAAATAATCATATTTTCAATGTGAAATATATAATCAAATCAATATTTGCATGTGGGTCAATATAAATATTTTATTGATGTGATTGAATATATTACACTTCATAAGAAGGATGGGTATAATGTTGGCAAGCCTTGGTCTAAGGACCTCTATATGATTAAGTAACTCTCTAAATCATTGTAGTTGATAAGGAGATACCCTAAGTAATTCTAATTATGGGATCTTACACATGGTTGTACATAAATCATCCACCATATCCCACTTTTATTACGCTTATGATTGCTTTAAGTAGTGATTCCTTGGGATGGATATGTACCCTACATTTTTCTATCATGGCTGTCAAGGTTACAACTTTAAGTGGTAATCATGGCATTTTAATATTTCTTCCAATGACAAGATCTATAAACTTAGCTAAGGCTTTCCAAGGAATATTTTCTATATTATCAAAATTTTATATATCCTTAGTACATTCCTAAAGAAGAGTTTGAGATTTTATAAATTATGGATTGCTTAATCAATATGTTTTTTAACCTTACCCTTCTTCTATTTTTTATCCTTAGAAGGTTGTTTCCTTTTGTATAGGGTTGCACTTCTATTTGTAACATTAGTAAAGTACCTTCCTTACATAAATATATACAAGATAGATGGATATGAGACCTAAAACTATGTTTTATGAGTAAATTAAACAAACACCTATGCTTATCACTTAGAATGCTTTATCTAAAACCTTACAGAAGCCTAAAATTTTTAATAAAAATGCAAAAGATAGAATATGCCGGATGAGAAGAATCTTGAAATACTGTTATTAAGTGATATTTCCCAATTCAGTGATGTAAAAGAAAAAATAATTTATTTTTATTTTAAATAGAGATGATAAAAGGAATTGGTGTAACAATAGAACTAATTTGACCGCTTAAGGATGTTTCCTTGGTCAATGGATCAAACAACTATTTATTTTTAGGGGATATGAGAAATTAAAGTTAAAAAATATGTGGACATAAGAGATATGTCCTATATTCCAACAATAGCTTTTGTTGTTATGATTAGAATAGATAGGTAAAACTAAATATTTATAAAAATAAGCTATCATGTATGCAAATATATTTTTAGAGTAATAACTATCTCTAAATACATCAATAATATAAGGAGCAAATAACAAAATAAAACTACCATGTAACCATTATTTTAGCTAATGTGAGAACTTGTGGTATAGAAGTGGATTGAGTAAGATAGTAATAAAAGTCATCCAAAAGTGACCAAAGACAAAAAACCAATGAGCAAATGAATGTGATTATTAAGCTTAGATGGACAAAGCATTAGTCAGATAGACCTCATATAGGAGGTGCTTCCTTCTTTTATTATCATTGAAGTTCTCTCCTCTTGTGTCAAAATATTGCAAGGTAGCCATACTAGAGGTGCATCGTGCACAAGAACATTTGAAAAATTGAATAAGTAAGTGATATTTCAATAAAATTATACTTTAAGTTATACCTTGGTTCATTGAAAATTTTGACAATGTTTCACTAGCATCACATAATTGTTGCTTTTCCTCTTCCTAAGGCTCTATTGATAGATGAATATAGAGAATTTCCAAGGGACAATATGAGATCCTACATGGCATTCAATCTATAGGTGTGATTGGGTCAAATGACTTAGTGAATGTCTAGGAAATATACACAAATTGAGCTTGCATAAGTGAAAAGTGGTATCATGTCAAATCATATGGTGATTAGCATGATTAGCTAAAGGGATGATATCTAATCAAGACATGGTTATCCTATGGTACATCTGAGAATCGTGCCTTGATTCAATATGTGTGGATAATGAATGAAAGGATTTCATAAGGAAATGCAACTTGAATATAGGAGCATAATTATATCAGAGCAATGCATGGTCAACTTAGAGTGTGTTTGGGTGAGATAACTATAGATAAATTATATGATGGGATAATTCAAATGGGTGTTGATTGACATGATCAAGAAATGGTTGAATGATATGTGCTTTGGTTAGGCAGGCAAGATCAAATTTTGATGGTTGAGTTGCTATATGAGATAATATCATGTGTATGGATCACATTAGATGCAATTTTTGAGGGGCCATACAAAAAGAGGATCTACAATGATTGGTGTTGGGAAGGTGGGTATATAGAGCTTTGACAATATAGGAGGTGGATCCATAATAATTTTTCATTCTAGAAAAAATATCTATAACACTTTGCTATGGGAGGAGGATTCATAATATTTTGGTACTATGAAAGGTGGCTCTATAGCACTTCACTATGAAAGAAAGATTCATATTATTTTGGTACTATGAAAGGGGAATTGCAATTATTTTCTATAAAATGAAAATTTATGGTAATTCAACACTATAAAAGGAGGATTCATATATTTTCATTGTGAAAGGAAGATTCATAGTTTTTCATTATAAAAGGAAGATTTGTAGTGCTTTAGTGTTGCAAAAGGAGGATTCCTTGTTTTTCATATTGCAATCACTACAAATCGGGCCTATAACACTTATTTATCATGAAACTTTGGAATATTGATTACTATAGGAAGTATAGGTGTAGGCATACTCATTGGAATGTTTTTCAATCATGTTTTAATGGAGGTAGTTTTACAAAATTTCTATGCATCTAAAGCATATCTTAATACCATAAAATATGTTGCACATGCTATTATGGGTGTTTTAAGTCTTGTATTATCTGATTTCAAGTGAATTTTAAGCATTACTTATCATCAAAATATAGGGATATATATATTTGTTGGAATTTTTTTTTTTATCCCATTCTAATGAAAAGATTTGTTTCTAGATTTATTAATATTTATACTAAATTTTAATGCTCCAAGGATGCCCTTGGTTATGTTGGACTAATATGCATAAAACTAGGTGTCTACATTTTGTATCTTTTTTATGATGAAATTAGCATAAGATAGGGTTCCTTAGAATTTTCTACATCACATTCTTAAGACATTTTGATTTTGATTATAGTTTATGTGAATGGATTAAATTTTGTTATAGCACTAGGAAATATTCTATTTTAACCAATGGTTCTCGTGTTGGTTACTTTAAGTCATCATTTGGACTTCATCAAGGTGATGCACTATCTTCATACTACAAAATCCACATTTTTTATTAATATTATCCTATATTTACAATAAATTATTATCAATATTTTATGGTTCAAAATTAAAAAAAAAAATCATCAACCTACTTGGGTACTCCTTTGTCTCATCAAGTAAATAAAAAGGATGTTTAGGTCTATTTCTCGATAGAATGAAATCGTTTTTGGTAGGCTAAAAAGGTAAGTTCTTATCCATGGTGAGAAGGCTACAACTCATAAAGACTACATTACAATCCATCCTTATTCATATGCTGTCACTTTCAAGATTGTTAGTAGATGTAGCATCAATATTTGATAAAATTTAAAGAGACTTTCTTTGGAAAGGTTATGAGGAAAAATCTAGGTTCTCTTGTTGCAAGTGCGTTAACATTTGCAAAGGAAAGAAGCTCTTTGCATTAAAATAATATTAAATATTTGAAAGGGAAGAACAATTATTTGAGAAGAAAAATAGTTAGCAATTTTTAATGATAAAAAACAATATAGGAATGAATCATAAGAATTTATCATCTAATTTACCTAATAAAAAAATGTAATGTTTTATTATTTTAATAAAAATAATATATAAATTATATAACCCATTTATTTAGAATAATATTAACAAAATATATATTTTATAACAAACAAATACTTCAAACAAAAAAGATGCTAATATATTCTTAATGTTTTTAAATTTTTTTTTTCTCAACGAAACGAAACACTCCTAGTTATTGTAATAAGAAGGGAAAAAAATATCTGGTCTTCTTATTTGTAATCTACACATCCTATGCTTAATAGTACTGTTATTTAGGGGAGGGAGGGGAAGTAAAATCATATACCTTATAAACAGACACAATTGGTTCGAAAGCACAAAAGGCAACTTTGGTCAACCTTCTTAAAAAAACCACAGGATTAGACAAACTAGATGATCCACATCCTAATAACGTTTAACAGTTAGCTCCAAACTTATCGTTATGTTTTGGAGTTTTCTTAAAAAATGTAATTCAATTGAGAAGCCATGGAACATGAGATAGTTGTTACTTCACGTTAATCCGGCGGTTGCAGGATCTCGTGTTGTTGCTTATTAACGACCAACTTATTTGTCAATCATGCTACATAAGCATCCATACCATGCACCAATTCATTCACCACGGCTTGCATCATACACGGTTTAATCTCAAGGCTGCTTAGGATCTAAGGCTCTTTCAATACCGAGAGCAATCAGCCATGGCCAGGGTTATCTCAGTTTTGCTATCATTGGCTTTGTTGATATTTTATGACCAGTGTTGTGTTGTTCATGGTGAATTTGATTACAGAGATGCTCTCTCCAAGTCTCTTATGTTTTTGGAGGCCCAAAGATCCGGCAAACTTCCAGAAACTCAACGAGTCAAGTGGAGAGGGGATTCTGGCCTCACCGATGGACACTTGCAGAAAGTAAGGAGATCAATATGATACAACTGTAAAGTAATCCTAGTATTTTAAATTTTAAATAATTTGTTAAAGCTATAATCGATCACACCCTTTGTTAATAAAATAGAAATGCAAACGTATTTTAAATTTTAAATAATTTGTTAAAGCTATAATCGATCACACCCTTTGTTAATAAAACAGATATGCAAACCTTTGATCTTTTATTACCTAATATTAAGTAATGGGTGTAAATTTGTAATAGCCCTCTTGTCTTCCGGTTGGGAGTATGGCATATTTTTATATTTGAAGTTATGTTTGTATCTAATATGGATGTGTCTTTGAGAGGGTGTAACTGTCCTAAAAATGTATGAAAAAGTTGGTATTGCTGTATAATTGACCGACATGCATTGTTATGTGCAGGTTGATTTGGTTGGAGGTTACTACGATGCAGGAGATAATGTAAAATATGGACTTCCCATGTCTTTCACTATCACCACCCTCGCCTGGGGAGCAATACATTATGAGAAAGAGATTGAAGCAACAGGAGAGATGCAGAGTGTCAGGGATGCCATCAAGTGGGGCACTGACTATTTTATCAAGGCTAGCGCAACTCCAAATCAATTATGGGTTCAGGTACTCAAGATTTTGTAGATGACGTACAATCCTCTACGTTTCCATTGTGAATTGCAATAAAACTAAAGACACCCAATTTTGCTAAGGGAGGAAATTGCGTTTGATTTTAGGTTGGAGATCCAGAGGCAGATCACCACTGCTGGCAGCGTCCAGAAGATATGGACACTCCTCGAACTCTTTACAAGATTGATAAGCACACGCCTGGAACAGAAATTGCAGCAGAAACTGCTGCAGCTTTTTCTGCCTCCTCCATTGTTTTCAGAAACATTGACCCTCATTATTCACATCTTCTCCTTGCAAGGGCTGAATCAGTAAGTTATATAAACGGCACATGATGTTCACATCCAAAGGGATGAAAAACATAAAATCAGAAAAAGATCTCAAGTTTTGAAGGTTGAAATATTTAATATGTAACGCATCTCTAGTTCCAGCTTTAATATATCACATGGAGTTTGTATTTGCTATTGATGACCACAATTTTATCTAAATCTTGTTTTGGAAGCAGCTTTTTCGTTTTGCTGATAGATATCAGGGTACCTACACGGGTGAATGCCCCTTCTATTGTTCTTATTCTGGTTACAAAGTAAGTAAAAGCTATATTTTAATTATTCTGATTCGTTTGAAATTTTGGAATGCATGTCAGCATGATTTCATGATCAACGCTTTTGAGTTTTTTATACAGCGAAAAGCTTTCTTGTTCTGTTAACAGGATGAGCTTCTGTGGGCTGCATCCTGGCTGTACAAAGTCACCAATTCCTCATATTATTCCCGTTACATTCAGAAGCACAATGGTCTAAATGCATATGCCACTGAATTCAGCTGGGATCTCAAATATGCGGGAATTCAAGTGCTTTTAACAAGTGTAAGCAGAGATTATTTCATATCATAGGCATATCGAATTTACTCTAGGGCCTAGGCAAACTGTCGATGACGCTAATTTATCTAACGTGTGCTTCTGACTGCAACTGTTGCAATCTATCAGCTATATTTTGAAGGTGACAATCAATTTTCGGGCTATAGAAGCCATGCAGAGAGTTTTATGTGCTCACTTCTTCCAGACAGTCCAATTCGTTCTGTCTACACGACTCCAGGTTGGCTATATATTATTTAACACAGCATGAAGTATTAAATTTTAATTTAAATGCAGTATACGTAACACAATCTTATTGTTGCAGGAGGATTACTGCAGGTTAGAGATGGAGCAAATACTCAATATGTTACAAGTGCTTCCTTCTTGCTATCAGTTTATAGCGACATATTATCTGCTAGTAACCAAAAATTCTACTGTGGATATAAGGAGTTCACAGCATGGGAGGTTATGAGTTTTGCTAAGCAACAAGTAAGACATTCAGCACGCCTGACATCTCTTTCGAAAACCAAACACTTAATCTTAACTAAGTCATATAATATGCGTAAACGCTAAATAATAACATCTCCACATTATTGTTTTGGGTGCAGGTCGATTATCTATTGGGGAGGAATCCTTTGGGCATGTCATACATGGTGGGATATGGTTCCAAATATCCAAGGCAGGCACATCACAGAGGAGCTTCGATGGATTCCATATACAAACACTCTCAGAAGATTCCTTGCGTTGAAGGTTTCATGAACTGGTTTCACAAAGATGCTCCAAATCCGAATATGCTGACTGGTGCAGTAGTGGGAGGACCAGATCGAAATGACAAGTTTGTAGACAGCAGACGAAAGTCAGTGATGCTGGAGCCTGCAACATATGTCAATTCTCCTCTTGTTGGTGTTCTTGCAAAGCTTTTCTCCATGACATGCAAAATCAACGGGCAGTGTTAATTTTAGATAATAAGATTGGATTGGATCGACAAGCTAGTATGAACAGCTGGATTGTATTTGTATCGTTAAGACGTATATGTTGGTCTAACTATGTAGAGACATATATGTTGGACTAACTGCTTTGTTGACTGACTGCCGCGACTAACTCTTCAAATACAAAGATGATATCACGAGGTTTGGATGTAAGGATCATACAAAGATGGGAAACAAATCCCTTGGTGTAAGAATCAAATTCCTGGTCTTTCTTACATGTAAATTTTCAATCTGACATTATTATAGAATCAAATCTTTTGTCTTTCTTACATGTTAATTTTCCATCTCGCATTATTATACATCAAAACCTTTGGTGTAAGAATCAAATTCATTGGCTCGTTTATATGTAAATTTTCAATCTCACATCGTTTACTTAAATACAAATAATTAACTTACAATGTTAATTAACTTACAATGTTGAGACCTTTCAGTTTTTTTTAATAGGTAGGTCGATCATGAGGTTTGTCTTAATTTTTTTAAGATTTATTTACATATTAATAAATTATTTATCTATTTTTATTTTTATTTAAAAAAAACAAAAAAAAAAAAGGTAAGGAGAACCATTAGGAATAAATGCAGGGAAAAATCTTCAATGTAGAGAAAAATCATATTTTAATATTACAAAATATTTAATAACTGAACTATAATTTTTTTTTTTTTTTTTTAAATTAATAATTTATATATTTGGAGATAGTGTTTAAACATAAGAAAAAACTTTTGTATCATTAAAAAACTATTTTATATATTTTTAAAATTAATTTAGTATATTTTTTTAAAATTATTATAAGGTTTAATTGGACATTTTAAAATAGATTTAAAATTTTAAAAATTACCTAATAAGTAGGAATATATTTTTAGATTTAGAAATAGACTATCAAGGAAGATAGATGTAAACAACTAGACATTCACTATTTTCTAAAAAATATAAAAAAAACTAAGGTCTTTATATTAAGAAGCAATTATGGTTGGATAGAAATTTTGTCTAAATTGATAGATAATTTTGGTACAACATGGGTTCTAAATGTCAAGAAATAACCAAGGACTATTGTCATTTTAGGAAATACCTTAGAAAAAGCAACAAAATTAGGTTTTATTTTGATTGCCACTTTCACAAATGATCTTGATTCTATTGGAAAAAAATTTAAATGGACAAGATAATAATAAATATCGGTTCACCATAGTTGAAAATAGTGTAAGGATAACAAACAATGGATCTGTCTTCATAATAATTTTGAAAGTTATATATTTTATCCTTTGTTAAATTTCTAGATAAATGAATGACTCTTGTCTTTTTTGAACTATTTGAATATTTTATTGTAGACATAAAATAAACAACTTTTCTATGCCTATGTAGTGTAGGTTTGTAGGTACCACCTTCAACATTCCTAAGCATAATATTAAAAAACTGATATCTCTATCGATTATTTTATAAATATTTACATCAATATAACAATAAACACACTTGAAATATGAATTTCCATTAAACCTACTTGATAATACGCAATAGTTGCCACAAAAGAATAAGTTTCAAAGGGAGTGTTCTTAGTTTAAATATTAAAGGCCTAACTAAGGTCATCATCAATATCACTATCTCTTCCCCAATGCTACCATTATCAACATAAAGTGATGCTTGGTTTATTTTGGCAACATCCTCATGAGCTTTATGCAATTTGGTCAACCGTTGATAAAACAAAACAAGATCTTATTTATTTTTATGTTTAAAATAATTGTGGTATTTTATCAACTACCTCTAAAGAAACGGGAATGCTAACAACCATATTAGGTTGATCATATTTTGACTTAAACCTATCATGATGTCATTGTAAATGATATTTAGGACACCCCTTGTACAAATTCCTTCTAGAAGCCCATTTTGATCTATGTAAATAAATTCGAATACTTTGTGACTCATTCATAGAAGGAGTAATCAACTTTCATTTTTTGGTAGATGAGGACCCAAAGCATATATGTTTCCTTCTATAGTTAATACGTTATCATCATAGGTATAGTTAACCACTCGATAATCAAAGGAATATATATGGATCTCACCATACTAGTCTAAGACATGCCTAATAGTATATTATAGTTGATCTTAAAATAAATCATCATAAAATTCATTCTCATATCTTTAAGTTCAACTAAAATTGATAATCAAATTCAACCCATAGGATCTTGTGTCATACATTATAAGTATATAAATAATTTATAGTGGATAATACATTCTCTTTAGGTATATTTAACTTATTTATAAAGGACAATGACATAACACATTTACCATTCCTTTCATCAACCAAATTTCTACTAATAGCCACATCATGATATACCATTCCAATCATTAATGCTAGAACGTCAATCCTAGCTTAATGATAAAAAATAATCATATTTTCAATGTGAAATATATAATCAAATCAATATTTGCATGTGGGTCAATATAAATATTTTATTGATGTGATTGAATATATTACACTTCATAAGAAGGATGGGTATAATGTTGGCAAGCCTTGGTCTAAGGACCTCTATATGATTAAGTAACTCTCTAAATCATTGTAGTTGATAAGGAGATACCCTAAGTAATTCTAATTATGGGATCTTACACATGGTTGTACATAAATCATCCACCATATCCCACTTTTATTACGCTTATGATTGCTTTAAGTAGTGATTCCTTGGGATGGATATGTACCCTACATTTTTCTATCATGGCTGTCAAGGTTACAACTTTAAGTGGTAATCATGGCATTTTAATATTTCTTCCAATGACAAGATCTATAAACTTAGCTAAGGCTTTCCAAGGAATATTTTCTATATTATCAAAATTTTATATATCCTTAGTACATTCCTAAAGAAGAGTTTGAGATTTTATAAATTATGGATTGCTTAATCAATATGTTTTTTAACCTTACCCTTCTTCTATTTTTTATCCTTAGAAGGTTGTTTCCTTTTGTATAGGGTTGCACTTCTATTTGTAACATTAGTAAAGTACCTTCCTTACATAAATATATACAAGATAGATGGATATGAGACCTAAAACTATGTTTTATGAGTAAATTAAACAAACACCTATGCTTATCACTTAGAATGCTTTATCTAAAACCTTACAGAAGCCTAAAATTTTTAATAAAAATGCAAAAGATAGAATATGCCGGATGAGAAGAATCTTGAAATACTGTTATTAAGTGATATTTCCCAATTCAGTGATGTAAAAGAAAAAATAATTTATTTTTATTTTAAATAGAGATGATAAAAGGAATTGGTGTAACAATAGAACTAATTTGACCGCTTAAGGATGTTTCCTTGGTCAATGGATCAAACAACTATTTATTTTTAGGGGATATGAGAAATTAAAGTTAAAAAATATGTGGACATAAGAGATATGTCCTATATTCCAACAATAGCTTTTGTTGTTATGATTAGAATAGATAGGTAAAACTAAATATTTATAAAAATAAGCTATCATGTATGCAAATATATTTTTAGAGTAATAACTATCTCTAAATACATCAATAATATAAGGAGCAAATAACAAAATAAAACTACCATGTAACCATTATTTTAGCTAATGTGAGAACTTGTGGTATAGAAGTGGATTGAGTAAGATAGTAATAAAAGTCATCCAAAAGTGACCAAAGACAAAAAACCAATGAGCAAATGAATGTGATTATTAAGCTTAGATGGACAAAGCATTAGTCAGATAGACCTCATATAGGAGGTGCTTCCTTCTTTTATTATCATTGAAGTTCTCTCCTCTTGTGTCAAAATATTGCAAGGTAGCCATACTAGAGGTGCATCGTGCACAAGAACATTTGAAAAATTGAATAAGTAAGTGATATTTCAATAAAATTATACTTTAAGTTATACCTTGGTTCATTGAAAATTTTGACAATGTTTCACTAGCATCACATAATTGTTGCTTTTCCTCTTCCTAAGGCTCTATTGATAGATGAATATAGAGAATTTCCAAGGGACAATATGAGATCCTACATGGCATTCAATCTATAGGTGTGATTGGGTCAAATGACTTAGTGAATGTCTAGGAAATATACACAAATTGAGCTTGCATAAGTGAAAAGTGGTATCATGTCAAATCATATGGTGATTAGCATGATTAGCTAAAGGGATGATATCTAATCAAGACATGGTTATCCTATGGTACATCTGAGAATCGTGCCTTGATTCAATATGTGTGGATAATGAATGAAAGGATTTCATAAGGAAATGCAACTTGAATATAGGAGCATAATTATATCAGAGCAATGCATGGTCAACTTAGAGTGTGTTTGGGTGAGATAACTATAGATAAATTATATGATGGGATAATTCAAATGGGTGTTGATTGACATGATCAAGAAATGGTTGAATGATATGTGCTTTGGTTAGGCAGGCAAGATCAAATTTTGATGGTTGAGTTGCTATATGAGATAATATCATGTGTATGGATCACATTAGATGCAATTTTTGAGGGGCCATACAAAAAGAGGATCTACAATGATTGGTGTTGGGAAGGTGGGTATATAGAGCTTTGACAATATAGGAGGTGGATCCATAATAATTTTTCATTCTAGAAAAAATATCTATAACACTTTGCTATGGGAGGAGGATTCATAATATTTTGGTACTATGAAAGGTGGCTCTATAGCACTTCACTATGAAAGAAAGATTCATATTATTTTGGTACTATGAAAGGGGAATTGCAATTATTTTCTATAAAATGAAAATTTATGGTAATTCAACACTATAAAAGGAGGATTCATATATTTTCATTGTGAAAGGAAGATTCATAGTTTTTCATTATAAAAGGAAGATTTGTAGTGCTTTAGTGTTGCAAAAGGAGGATTCCTTGTTTTTCATATTGCAATCACTACAAATCGGGCCTATAACACTTATTTATCATGAAACTTTGGAATATTGATTACTATAGGAAGTATAGGTGTAGGCATACTCATTGGAATGTTTTTCAATCATGTTTTAATGGAGGTAGTTTTACAAAATTTCTATGCATCTAAAGCATATCTTAATACCATAAAATATGTTGCACATGCTATTATGGGTGTTTTAAGTCTTGTATTATCTGATTTCAAGTGAATTTTAAGCATTACTTATCATCAAAATATAGGGATATATATATTTGTTGGAATTTTTTTTTTTATCCCATTCTAATGAAAAGATTTGTTTCTAGATTTATTAATATTTATACTAAATTTTAATGCTCCAAGGATGCCCTTGGTTATGTTGGACTAATATGCATAAAACTAGGTGTCTACATTTTGTATCTTTTTTATGATGAAATTAGCATAAGATAGGGTTCCTTAGAATTTTCTACATCACATTCTTAAGACATTTTGATTTTGATTATAGTTTATGTGAATGGATTAAATTTTGTTATAGCACTAGGAAATATTCTATTTTAACCAATGGTTCTCGTGTTGGTTACTTTAAGTCATCATTTGGACTTCATCAAGGTGATGCACTATCTTCATACTACAAAATCCACATTTTTTATTAATATTATCCTATATTTACAATAAATTATTATCAATATTTTATGGTTCAAAATTAAAAAAAAAAAATCATCAACCTACTTGGGTACTCCTTTGTCTCATCAAGTAAATAAAAAGGATGTTTAGGTCTATTTCTCGATAGAATGAAATCGTTTTTGGTAGGCTAAAAAGGTAAGTTCTTATCCATGGTGAGAAGGCTACAACTCATAAAGACTACATTACAATCCATCCTTATTCATATGCTGTCACTTTCAAGATTGTTAGTAGATGTAGCATCAATATTTGATAAAATTTAAAGAGACTTTCTTTGGAAAGGTTATGAGGAAAAATCTAGGTTCTCTTGTTGCAAGTGCGTTAACATTTGCAAAGGAAAGAAGCTCTTTGCATTAAAATAATATTAAATATTTGAAAGGGAAGAACAATTATTTGAGAAGAAAAATAGTTAGCAATTTTTAATGATAAAAAACAATATAGGAATGAATCATAAGAATTTATCATCTAATTTACCTAATAAAAAAATGTAATGTTTTATTATTTTAATAAAAATAATATATAAATTATATAACCCATTTATTTAGAATAATATTAACAAAATATATATTTTATAACAAACAAATACTTCAAACAAAAAAGATGCTAATATATTCTTAATGTTTTTTAATTTTTTTTTTCTCAACGAAACGAAACACTCCTAGTTATTGTAATAAGAAGGGAAAAAAATATCTGGTCTTCTTATTTGTAATCTACACATCCTATGCTTAATAGTACTGTTATTTAGGGGAGGGAGGGGAAGTAAAATCATATACCTTATAAACAGACACAATTGGTTCGAAAGCACAAAAGGCAACTTTGGTCAACCTTCTTAAAAAAACCACAGGATTAGACAAACTAGATGATCCACATCCTAATAACGTTTAACAGTTAGCTCCAAACTTATCGTTATGTTTTGGAGTTTTCTTAAAAAATGTAATTCAATTGAGAAGCCATGGAACATGAGATAGTTGTTACTTCACGTTAATCCGGCGGTTGCAGGATCTCGTGTTGTTGCTTATTAACGACCAACTTATTTGTCAATCATGCTACATAAGCATCCATACCATGCACCAATTCATTCACCACGGCTTGCATCATACACGGTTTAATCTCAAGGCTGCTTAGGATCTAAGGCTCTTTCAATACCGAGAGCAATCAGCCATGGCCAGGGTTATCTCAGTTTTGCTATCATTGGCTTTGTTGATATTTTATGACCAGTGTTGTGTTGTTCATGGTGAATTTGATTACAGAGATGCTCTCTCCAAGTCTCTTATGTTTTTGGAGGCCCAAAGATCCGGCAAACTTCCAGAAACTCAACGAGTCAAGTGGAGAGGGGATTCTGGCCTCACCGATGGACACTTGCAGAAAGTAAGGAGATCAATATGATACAACTGTAAAGTAATCCTAGTATTTTAAATTTTAAATAATTTGTTAAAGCTATAATCGATCACACCCTTTGTTAATAAAATAGAAATGCAAACGTATTTTAAATTTTAAATAATTTGTTAAAGCTATAATCGATCACACCCTTTGTTAATAAAACAGATATGCAAACCTTTGATCTTTTATTACCTAATATTAAGTAATGGGTGTAAATTTGTAATAGCCCTCTTGTCTTCCGGTTGGGAGTATGGCATATTTTTATATTTGAAGTTATGTTTGTATCTAATATGGATGTGTCTTTGAGAGGGTGTAACTGTCCTAAAAATGTATGAAAAAGTTGGTATTGCTGTATAATTGACCGACATGCATTGTTATGTGCAGGTTGATTTGGTTGGAGGTTACTACGATGCAGGAGATAATGTAAAATATGGACTTCCCATGTCTTTCACTATCACCACCCTCGCCTGGGGAGCAATACATTATGAGAAAGAGATTGAAGCAACAGGAGAGATGCAGAGTGTCAGGGATGCCATCAAGTGGGGCACTGACTATTTTATCAAGGCTAGCGCAACTCCAAATCAATTATGGGTTCAGGTACTCAAGATTTTGTAGATGACGTACAATCCTCTACGTTTCCATTGTGAATTGCAATAAAACTAAAGACACCCAATTTTGCTAAGGGAGGAAATTGCGTTTGATTTTAGGTTGGAGATCCAGAGGCAGATCACCACTGCTGGCAGCGTCCAGAAGATATGGACACTCCTCGAACTCTTTACAAGATTGATAAGCACACGCCTGGAACAGAAATTGCAGCAGAAACTGCTGCAGCTTTTTCTGCCTCCTCCATTGTTTTCAGAAACATTGACCCTCATTATTCACATCTTCTCCTTGCAAGGGCTGAATCAGTAAGTTATATAAACGGCACATGATGTTCACATCCAAAGGGATGAAAAACATAAAATCAGAAAAAGATCTCAAGTTTTGAAGGTTGAAATATTTAATATGTAACGCATCTCTAGTTCCAGCTTTAATATATCACATGGAGTTTGTATTTGCTATTGATGACCACAATTTTATCTAAATCTTGTTTTGGAAGCAGCTTTTTCGTTTTGCTGATAGATATCAGGGTACCTACACGGGTGAATGCCCCTTCTATTGTTCTTATTCTGGTTACAAAGTAAGTAAAAGCTATATTTTAATTATTCTGATTCGTTTGAAATTTTGGAATGCATGTCAGCATGATTTCATGATCAACGCTTTTGAGTTTTTTATACAGCGAAAAGCTTTCTTGTTCTGTTAACAGGATGAGCTTCTGTGGGCTGCATCCTGGCTGTACAAAGTCACCAATTCCTCATATTATTCCCGTTACATTCAGAAGCACAATGGTCTAAATGCATATGCCACTGAATTCAGCTGGGATCTCAAATATGCGGGAATTCAAGTGCTTTTAACAAGTGTAAGCAGAGATTATTTCATATCATAGGCATATCGAATTTACTCTAGGGCCTAGGCAAACTGTCGATGACGCTAATTTATCTAACGTGTGCTTCTGACTGCAACTGTTGCAATCTATCAGCTATATTTTGAAGGTGACAATCAATTTTCGGGCTATAGAAGCCATGCAGAGAGTTTTATGTGCTCACTTCTTCCAGACAGTCCAATTCGTTCTGTCTACACGACTCCAGGTTGGCTATATATTATTTAACACAGCATGAAGTATTAAATTTTAATTTAAATGCAGTATACGTAACACAATCTTATTGTTGCAGGAGGATTACTGCAGGTTAGAGATGGAGCAAATACTCAATATGTTACAAGTGCTTCCTTCTTGCTATCAGTTTATAGCGACATATTATCTGCTAGTAACCAAAAATTCTACTGTGGATATAAGGAGTTCACAGCATGGGAGGTTATGAGTTTTGCTAAGCAACAAGTAAGACATTCAGCACGCCTGACATCTCTTTCGAAAACCAAACACTTAATCTTAACTAAGTCATATAATATGCGTAAACGCTAAATAATAACATCTCCACATTATTGTTTTGGGTGCAGGTCGATTATCTATTGGGGAGGAATCCTTTGGGCATGTCATACATGGTGGGATATGGTTCCAAATATCCAAGGCAGGCACATCACAGAGGAGCTTCGATGGATTCCATATACAAACACTCTCAGAAGATTCCTTGCGTTGAAGGTTTCATGAACTGGTTTCACAAAGATGCTCCAAATCCGAATATGCTGACTGGTGCAGTAGTGGGAGGACCAGATCGAAATGACAAGTTTGTAGACAGCAGACGAAAGTCAGTGATGCTGGAGCCTGCAACATATGTCAATTCTCCTCTTGTTGGTGTTCTTGCAAAGCTTTTCTCCATGACATGCAAAATCAACGGGCAGTGTTAATTTTAGATAATAAGATTGGATTGGATCGACAAGCTAGTATGAACAGCTGGATTGTATTTGTATCGTTAAGACGTATATGTTGGTCTAACTATGTAGAGACATATATGTTGGACTAACTGCTTTGTTGACTGACTGCCGCGACTAACTCTTCAAATACAAAGATGATATCACGAGGTTTGGATGTAAGGATCATACAAAGATGGGGAAACAAATCCCTTGGTGTAAGAATCAAATTCCTGGTCTTTCTTACATGTAAATTTTCAATCTGACATTATTATAGAATCAAATCTTTTGTCTTTCTTACATGTTAATTTTCCATCTCGCATTATTATACATCAAAACCTTTGGTGTAAGAATCAAATTCATTGGCTCGTTTATATGTAAATTTTCAATCTCACATCGTTTACTTAAATACAAATAATTAACTTACAATGTTAATTAACTTACAATGTTGAGACCTTTCAGTTTTTTTTAATAGGTAGGTCGATCATGAGGTTTGTCTTAATTTTTTTAAGATTTATTTACATATTAATAAATTATTTATCTATTTTTATTTTTATTTAAAAAAAACAAAAAAAAAAAAGGTAAGGAGAACCATTAGGAATAAATGCAGGGAAAAATCTTCAATGTAGAGAAAAATCATATTTTAATATTACAAAATATTTAATAACTGAACTATAATTTTTTTTTTTTTTTTTTAAATTAATAATTTATATATTTGGAGATAGTGTTTAAACATAAGAAAAAACTTTTGTATCATTAAAAAACTATTTTATATATTTTTAAAATTAATTTAGTATATTTTTTTAAAATTATTATAAGGTTTAATTGGACATTTTAAAATAGATTTAAAATTTTAAAAATTACCTAATAAGTAGGAATATATTTTTAGATTTAGAAATAGACTATCAAGGAAGATAGATGTAAACAACTAGACATTCACTATTTTCTAAAAAATATAAAAAAAACTAAGGTCTTTATATTAAGAAGCAATTATGGTTGGATAGAAATTTTGTCTAAATTGATAGATAATTTTGGTACAACATGGGTTCTAAATGTCAAGAAATAACCAAGGACTATTGTCATTTTAGGAAATACCTTAGAAAAAGCAACAAAATTAGGTTTTATTTTGATTGCCACTTTCACAAATGATCTTGATTCTATTGGAAAAAAATTTAAATGGACAAGATAATAATAAATATCGGTTCACCATAGTTGAAAATAGTGTAAGGATAACAAACAATGGATCTGTCTTCATAATAATTTTGAAAGTTATATATTTTATCCTTTGTTAAATTTCTAGATAAATGAATGACTCTTGTCTTTTTTGAACTATTTGAATATTTTATTGTAGACATAAAATAAACAACTTTTCTATGCCTATGTAGTGTAGGTTTGTAGGTACCACCTTCAACATTCCTAAGCATAATATTAAAAAACTGATATCTCTATCGATTATTTTATAAATATTTACATCAATATAACAATAAACACACTTGAAATATGAATTTCCATTAAACCTACTTGATAATACGCAATAGTTGCCACAAAAGAATAAGTTTCAAAGGGAGTGTTCTTAGTTTAAATATTAAAGGCCTAACTAAGGTCATCATCAATATCACTATCTCTTCCCCAATGCTACCATTATCAACATAAAGTGATGCTTGGTTTATTTTGGCAACATCCTCATGAGCTTTATGGAGCAAATTCATTGGCTCGTTTATATGTAAATTTTCAATCTCACATCGTTTACTTAAATACAAATAATTAACTTACAATGTTGAGACCTTTCAGTTTTTTTTAATAGGTAGGTCGATCATGAGGTTTGTCTTAATTTTTTTAAGATTTATTTACATATTAATAAATTATTTATCTATTTTTATTTTTATTTAAAAAAAAACAAAAAAAAATAGGTAAGGAGAACCATTAGGAATAAATGCAGGGAAAAATCTTCAATGTAGAGAAAAATCTTATTTTAATATTACAAAATATTTAATAACTGAACTATAATTTTTTTTTTTTTTAAATTAATAATTTATATATTTGGAGATAGTGTTTAAACATAAGAAAAAACTTTTATATCATTAAAAAACTATTTTATATATTTTTAAAATTAATTTAGTATTTTTTTTTTAAATTATTATAAGGTTTAATTGGACATTTTAAAATAGATTTAAAATTTTAAAAATTACCTAGTAAGTAGGAATATATTTTTAGATTTAGAAATAGACTATCAAGGAAGATAGATGTAAACAACTAGACATTCACTATTTTCTAAAAAATATAAAAAAAACTAAGGTCTTTATATTAAGAAGCAATTATGGTTGGATAGAAATTTTGTCTAAATTGATAGATAATTTTGGTACAACATGGGTTCTAAATGTCAAGAAATAACCAAGGACTATTGTCATTTTAGGAAATATCTTAGAAAAAGCAACAAAATTAGGTTTTATTTTGATTGCCACTTTCACAAATGATCTTGATTCTATTGGAAAAAAATTTAAATGGACAAGATAATAATAAATATCGGTTCACCATAGTTGAAAATAGTGTAAGGATAACAAACAATGGATCTGTCTTCATAATAATTTTGAAAGTTATATATTTTATCCTTTGTTAAATTTCTAGATAAATGAATGACTCTTGTCTTTTTTGAACTATTTGAATATTTTATTGTAGAGATAAAATAAACAACTTTTCTATGCCTATGTAGTGTAGGTTTGTAGGTACCACCTTCAACATTCCTAAGCATAATATTAAAAAACTGATATCTCTATCGATTATTTTATAAATATTTACATCAATATAACAATAAACACACTTGAAATATGAATTTCCATTAAACCTACTTGATAATACGCAATAGTTGCCGCAAAAGAATAAGTTTCAAAGGGAGTGTTCTTAGTTTAAATATTAAAGGCCTAACTAAGATCATCATCAATATCACTATCTCTTCCCCAATGCTACCATTATCAACATAAAGTGATGCTTGGTTTATTTTGGCAACATCCTCATGAGCTTTATGCAATTTGGTCAACCGTTGATAAAACAAAACAAGATCTTATTTATTTTTATGTTTAAAATAATTGTGGTATTTTATCAACTACCTCTAAAGAAACGGGAATGCTAACAACCATATTAGGTTGATCATATTTTGACTTAAACCTATCATGATGTCATTGTAAATGATATTTAGGACACCCCTTGTACAAATTCCTTCTAGAAGCCCATTTTGATCTATGTAAATAAATTCGAATACTTTGTGACTCATTCATAGAAGGAGTAATCAACTTTCATTTTTTGGTAGATGAGGACCCAAAGCATATATGTTTCCTTCTATAGTTAATACCTTATCATCATAGGTATAGTTAACCACTCGATAATCAAAGGAATATATATGGATCTCACCATACTAGTCTAAGACATGCCTAATAGTATATTATAGTTGATCTTAAAATAAATCATCATAAAATTCATTCTCATATCTTTAAGTTCAACTAAAATTGATAATCAAATTCAACCCATAGGATCTTGTGTCATACATTATAAGTATATAAATAATTTATAGTGGATAATACATTCTCTTTAGGTATATTTAACTTATTTATAAAGGACAATGACATAACACATTTACCATTCCTTTCATCAACCAAATTTCTACTAATAGCCACATCATGATATACCATTCCAATCATTAATGCTAGAACGCCAATCCTAGCTTAATGATAAAAAATAATCATATTTTCAATGTGAAATATATAATCAAATCAATATTTGCATGTGGGTCAATATAAATATTTTATTGATGTGATTGAATATATTACACTTCATAAGAAGGATGGGTATAATGTTGGCAAGCCTTGGTCTAAGGACCTCTATATGATTAAGTAACTCTCTAAATCATTGTAGTTGATAAGGAGATACCCTAAGTAATTCTAATTATGGGATCTTACACATGGTTGTACATAAATCATCCACCATATCCCACTTTTATTATGCTTATGATTTCTTAAGTAGTGATTCCTTGGGATGGATATGTACCCTACATTTTTCTATCATGGCTGTCAAGGTTACAACTTTAAGTGGTAATCATGGCATTTTAATATTTCTTCCAATGACAAGATCTATAAACTTAGCTAAGGCTTTCCAAGGAATATTTTCTATATTATCAAAATTTTCTATATCCTTAGTACATTCCTAAAGAAGAGTTTGAGATTTTATAAATTATGGATTGCTTAATCAATATGTTTTTTAACCTTACCCTTCTTCTATTTTTTATCCTTAGAAGGTTGTTTCCTTTTGTATAGGGTTGCACTTCTATTTGTAACATTAGTAAAGTACCTTCCTTACATAAATATATACAAGATAGATGGATATGAGACCTAAAACTATGTTTTATGAGTAAATTAAACAAACACCTATGCTTATCACTTAGAATGCTTGATCTAAAACCTTACAGAAGCCTAAAATTGTTAATAAAAATGCAAAATATAGAATATGCAGGATGAGAAGAATCTTGAAATACTGTTATTAAGTGATATTTCCCAATTCAGTGATGTAAAAGAAAAAATAATTTATTTTTATTTTAAATAGAGATGATAAAAGGAATTGGTGTAACAATAGAACTAATTTGACCGCTTAAGGATGTTTCCTTGGTCAATGGATCAAACAACTATTTATTTTTAGGGGATATGAGAAATTAAAGTTAAAAAATATGTGGACATAAGAGATATGTCCTATATTCCAACAATAGATTTTGTTGTTATGATTAGAATAGATAGGTAAAACTAAATATTTATAAAAATAAGCTATCATGTATGCAAATATATTTTTAGAGTAATAACTATCTCTAAATACATCAATAATATAAGGAGCAAATAACAAAATAAAACTACCATGTAACCATTATTTTAGCTAATGTGAGAACTTGTGGTATAGAAGTGGATTGAGTAAGATAGTAATAAAAGTCATCCAAAAGTGACCAAAGACAAAAAACCAATGAGCAAATGAATGTGATTATTAAGCTTAGATGGACAAAGCATTAGTCAGATAGACCTCATATAGGAGGTGCTTCCTTCTTTTATTATCATTGAAGTTCTCTCCTCTTGTGTCAAAATACTGCAAGGTAGCCATACTAGAGGTGCATCGTGCACAAGAACATTTGAAAATTTGAATAACTAAGTGATATTTCAATAAAATTATACTTTAAGTTATACCTTGGTTCATTGAAAATTTTGACAATGTTTCACTAGCATCATATAATTGTTGCTTTTCCTCTTCCTAAGGCTCTATTGATAGATGAATATAGAGAATTTCCAAGGGACAATATGAGATCCTACATGGCATTCAATCTATAGGTGTGATTGGGTCAAATGACTTAGTGAATGTCTAGGAAATATACACAAATTGAGCTTGCATAAGTGAAAAGTGGTATCATGTCAAATCATATGGTGATTAGCATGATTAGCTAAAGGGATGATATCTAATAAAGACATGGTTATCCTATGGTACATCTGAGAATCGTACCTTGATTCAATATGTGTGGATAATGAATGAAAGGATTTCATAAGTAAATGCAACTTGAATATAGGAGCATAATTATATCAGAGCAATGCATGGTCAACTTAGAGTGTGTTTGGGTGAGATAACTATAGATAAATTATATACTTGTAGACACCAAAACAACACCAATCCGATTACGTGACTGTAAACACTGATCGCTTTGACAAACACAGCCCCTAGGGCAGCCCTCAGAGGTTAAACAGTGGTCCTAACCACTTTTATAGCAATTTTGTAAGGTCAAAAGGGCAATTTGGCACATTTAGGCACTTTGCTCAGAATCTGTCTCACCCAAAGACGGATTCAAATCTGTCTCACCCAGAGACGAATTCAAAATTAGAATCTGTCTCACCCAGAGACGGATTCCGAATTCGTCTCTGGTAGGGACGAATTCTGAGTTTAACGGGCAAAAGGAAGAATGGTGCCAAGTGGCAGCCCAGGACAGCCAGTTGATGACTCCTGCCCCGCACGCGTGTGTAGGTGGACAGAGGGGCCGTTAGAAGACTGTCACAAGGGGCAATTATGAAAGCCCAAGTCATGGAGGACTCCCCCTCCCTCATGGGAAGACAAGACTGCCACATGGCACCTATGACCAACACGTGGCGCCTATGCTTCCCTCTCAAAAGAGACCCCATGGGTCTATAAAAGGTGGGACTTTTCTCACCCAAAATATACAGGTTGAAGGAGATTTCAAGCAACGAAGTGCTGCCGAGTTGAAGACCCACTTGCATCCCTTTTGGTTCACCTTCTCGCATCCACCAATCTCTTTTGCAAGGGAGGTTGTTGGGTGGCTTTTGGAAGCTTGAACCTGACCCAAATCCAACACATGGACACCTGAACCAACCAATTTGCCGACCCCCCAATCCTAAGAGGTTTTGGGCCTATCCCTAGTGGATTGGCTCCGAAGTCAAGTGCCAACGGTGGGAGGCCCACCTGGGCACCCCCGCACTTCCTAAGTTCCATTCTTTTTAGCATTCTAGATTATTTGTTCGCATTGCATATTGTGTCATTTTGTTTGGTGAACTCATAGCTGCAATTTCATAACTTTTGATCAGATTCTAGTATGTTTTGTGTCGCTTTGTTGTTTCACTAACTTGCAGGTGGCGATATCAAATTCCCGAGGATAGAGGCCAAATTGGGAGAATCCGACCATCCGGGTCGTCCCAAAATGGCCCCAATTACATAACCCTCTCGTCTACGGGTGTTTTGGAGGTCTCGAGAGCCGACATTGGAACAGATCACTTCGGCTTTTCCAACACGAAGAATTCGTCCCACCCGGGGACGAATTGCGGTCGAATTCGTCCCGCCCGGGGACGAATTCCGGGTGAAGGCGGATTAGCCGACTTGTTTCAGTGGTAATGGCTTTCTGGTAAGATCTTCCTTTTTTTGTCAGTTTTTCAGGCTATTTGGATTCATTGTACTTACTGTTTCAGGCAAGTGTTTACATGCATCTTTGATGATTTTAGAGAACAAACACCTTTTATTTGCAGCAGATGCTACTGACATATTCGTTGTTTCTTTGTTCGCAGGAAGAGCAGCAGAGGTCAAAGACTCATCAACATCAGCGACGACAGCGTTTTGGCCCGCCCATTTCAATCGTGGGCACGCGGAAAGAGGAACATTAAGTGATTGTAATCAAATTCTTTTAACGCTCCTAGCCCCTGAAAAGGGAGGAGGCGTCATTGTAACAGAGATCAAGAGATTTTAATGAAAGGGCTGTGTTTTCTCCATTTGCTTGTATCTCATTTACATGTGTCTCTTTCGTTTCATGCATTTTACATTTCTAGGACTTAAGCGCATTTGATTTTGGTTGCATCGCAATTAGTGTTTCCTTTGCCCGAAATCTCGTGCTTTCAGTGGCGATCACGGTGGGACCTGTCCCATATTTTTAAAATCATAGAAAACTGATCAAAGTTTTGTGTTTGTGCTTGACAGTACATTTTTTTGTTGCAGATCGCTATTCGTCTCTCGATCATTACGAATTCTTAACCGCAATTGTTCGACCCGAGACGAATTCAAATTCATCTCTCGGGAGGGACGAATTCTGCTTCGCAATTCGTCTCCCGTAGGGGACGAATTCTCGCTCTACGGATTTTCAGAGCAGAAATTCAGAAGCAACTGGAGCGAGCGAGAGAAGAGGTAGGGATTTTTATAATCTCTGTTAAAATTTTTGTTTTTGTTTCTGTTTCTTTGACTCGTTTTCATTTTATCCTGCATTACTTAGGGAAAGTCATTTATGCTTGTTTCATTTTCGCTAAATAAAATGAATCCCACACACATCACGAAACAATTTTAAACCAAGGAGCTGGTCGTAAGACCCCAGCCCTTGAGCAAGACCAACGGTGGGTTCATCACCACCTTGGCTTAGCTTTGCATCCATTTCCCGATTGTCAACTGTTGTTAGGCGTAAATCCTGATGAAAGTAGACCGAGTGTCGTTGGGGTGATTCCCATGCGCGCGAGGATAAGTTTTCTATGGTAGGTGCCATTAACAGGACAATCCCCCTTTCGTACCACCTACGTACCACGTACCTTCTGCTCTCACGTACCTATAGTCTCCCTCTCGTAAGGGCGGGTATATAGAGAGGTTGGTATATCGGCCTGGTTGGTATATTGAAGGGGCGACCGTTTTGGGAGTTATATGAGCCGTCATAATGCATTTAAACGATCTTCAAAACCTACAAAAACAAAACAAAACATCAAAATGCACTAAACCAGTTTAGGACACACCATTTAATCCTTAAAAGAGATAATCACGGTTTGCGTATGCGTGTGTTCATTTCTGTTTAGTGTAGACAAAAAAAAAAAAAATCATCATAAAAGAGATAAAAATCTGTTTAGATAGTAGAGAAGCACCGCAATGGTGTACACCCGTAGCCAAGCCCAATCAAGGGCAGAAGCTCCGAAAGGTACACAAGAAGCAGGCACGAGTCGCCTTCGCTTCAGTCCTGAGGATTTGGTCATACCACCTTATCGGTCTAACCTTCAAAAGAATCCAATTCAGAATCCTCGGTGGGGTATGCCCGTTCAAAGCAGCCCCTTTCGAGAAGGCGCATTACATGTAGACCTTGATATAAATAGAGAATCACCTTCTGAGGTTAGACATGAGTGGCCACGGTGCGATGAAGCGCTAGACAGGCACACCATCCATTTGGAAGGACAACGTGGATATGGTATCCCCTCCTTACCTCCCATTAGAATAGAGAGACAAAATCTAGAGCATAGGGCTCTTTACATAAGGCGACCTAACTCCGCCCGCCCCCTTCACACCTATGAGAGGGAGCGCGAGGAAGATCATCGCATTCCTCAAAGACAACAACATACAACGCGGGAACCTTGCGCTTCCGCACCAGCTGGACATCATGATCACCCCTTGGGGCCAGAACCTCGAGTACAGACCGCCTACCTCGACAGAGGGAAGCGACCCCTTGAAGTTGTAGATCATCAAAATCAAGGCAAACACATAGGAGGAACATTCGAACCTTCTGAGAAAAATAGGGTGGACCAAATTGACCCGATAGTCGCCCAACATGCCACCCGTCAAGCCCAAATCATGCGGCTTAAACAAAGTCATCAGGAGATAGAGTATCAACACCGCTTGGATAGAGAGCGCATGCAACGCGAAGCGGATGAGCTACGCTATAAATTACCTGAGAGGGAGCCAACCCCTCGCATTCAAAGAGCCGAACAATATGTGAGACATAATCCGTTAATGCAGGACAGGTCTCCACGACCTCGTCAAGCTTTGCCTCCAAGACCTCATAGATCCGAGAGGGAGGCAACTCCCCAAAACAATGATGGGTACCTTCAGCGAGGGCTTGATCAGGGTCATAGGTTTCGCCCAGAGACTCCTCAAGAATTTTACGAGGAGTATGAACCAGAAGAGGAATATGTTGAAACTCCCCATCAAGGCAGGAGGGATGCCATTCGGCCACCCCTCCATAGGCCTCCAATTTATCATAACTTACAACGAGAGCGAACAAGAGAGGAAGAAATAAAATCTTCCGATGCATACAAGGCGCTATTAGAGCGTTTGGAGTCTGTGGAAACAAAAGCTGCTGGGCATCAAAAACCCACATTACGTCAACTCCGCAGTAATCCGGTGCATCCCTCAGTGCCTACGCCTCTTTACCCCGAGCACTTCAAGTTGCCTCAATTGGCAGTTTTTAAAGGTGAAGAGGACGCACAAGAACACGTTACAAGATTTCTAAGCCAATGCTTCGGCATCCAAGATAATGACGCATTGTTGCTTAGAACATTCATAACCACATTCGCAGGCCCCGCCTCGGATTGGTTCACACAACTACCCAAACAAAGCATAAGCAACTTAGATCAATTAGTAGATGCGTTTCTTGAACGCTTTGCCTTCAACACAAGGAAGAAGGCATCACTGAGTGATCTGGCGAGCCTCAAACAATTTGAGGAGGAAACAATGGCAGCGTATGGGAATCGATGGAGAGCTTTGCTTTCTAAGTTACCATACCGTCCTCCTATGTCTGATCTCACGCAGATGTTCGCAAAAAGTTGCTTAAAATCAATCTCTGGTCTATTGTTGCTGCGGCAATACGACAGCTTAGAAGAAGCTCTGGCGCAAGCCAGAGTTATAGAAGAGATTAAGATAGGTGAAGGCGCAATCGCCAAGCCTAAAAAGAAAGAGTGGAATAAAACCACTAAAATCGGGACAACGCAACAACAACATGCTGCGGTTAACCAAGTTGCGATAAATGTCCCCGCGCCTGTGCAAGAAATGCAGCCCCAAAAGGCTAATTACCAGGCAGTGCCTCCTGCTTATGAAAGAGATAATAGAAGACAAGAGCAGAATTACCCGCGTCGCCCTAGGCGACATTTCACCCCATATGCGGAGTCTAGGGACTCCTTATTTGACCGCTTGTCAGCGGCAAATTTAGTCACTCTGCCAGAAATCCAGACTATAGACCCTAACGCTCCTAAGCCTAGGGGATACAGAGAGGAATTGTATTGTAGATTCCATAGGCGCAGAGGACACGACTTGAATGGGTGCTGGAAATTCAAAGAATTAGTCCAGGATTTGATCGACAATAGAACATTGGCCGTGGACAACCCCATAGCGCCAAACAATCAACAAATGGGGGTATTCAAAGACCCTTTGCCTGCACATGAAGAACAGGCAAAACCACTCCAGATTAACGAGGTGCGACAGAATCTTCCCATGCAGGGATTTGTGGGAATGATTAGCATAGTAACAAGGAACAGAAGGTACCCAGCAGTTACCCCCGAGGTAGCTACGAGGGAAGTTCCGACAACATCGCAGCCTCAACAACGCCCAACATAGTTGCCTCCGCCTAGACCCGAGGTCACGATACGGACCAAACTCACGCAGAGTTTGCGGACCACATCGGCTAGGCTGTCCATTTACGAGCTTATTCAACAGTCAGCACCCCATAGGGAAGCTCTTATGGACATTTTAAAAGCCATCGAATTACAGCCTCACGAAGCTAATTCTTTCAACAACTTCGTGGGACATGTGAAACAATGTACGGAGCCGGTCATCACATTCAGAGAAGATGAAGTCAAAACGATATCAAATGACATGGCAGATCCACCCCTGCACGTTATCGCGTGGGTCAACGGGATTCCGTACAAGAGGGTGTTGATAGATACTGGCTCGTCCAGTAACATCATTACCACTGCAGCCTTAAAACATTTGAAGTTGCCAGCCTCTCACATCACAGCCTCCACGTATACACTGCGAGCTTTTAACGATGCAATATGCTCGACAGTCGGCACAGTTGTTCTGCCTGTCCAGGTAGGACAAAAATCAATACCTACACTGTGCCATGTGCTAGAAGGCGAGATGGCTTATAATATACTGCTAGGGCGGCCTTGGATCAGGGACATGAAGTGTGTCCCTTCGATCGCCCACCAATGCTTAAAGTATGCTTTTGAAGGAGAAATACATGTAGTCCCAATGGACTTAGAGCCCTTCAAGTATTGCAATGCGGTACAATTCATACCTCAATCGACCCTCCCTTCAACGCATTTGGATTTCCGAGTTAAATCCATCTAAACGAGGTTCGATACCGCAGGCACCACTGGTGGCCAACAAGGCAAAATCCCATCCAGGTGAAACTTCATCACCTGCTCCTTCATCATCAACGCCACCTATCATGGCCCAACAGAAGGACAAGGGAAAACAGATCATGGAAGAGGTTAAACCCTTAGAAGAAAAGCTGCCCACAATCTCAACGGTATCAACGGAGGAAACACCCAGCAAAACAGAAACTAAGACACCTGAACCCCCAAACATGGAATGGAGTCAGGAAGGACTACCGTTTCCTCCGACCCAATCATCAACAATCACTGTTGAAATGGCCAGTACGGGCCTGGGGGAGTACTTAGTGCAGAATGTCATGGCAACGCCAGCATTGGAGTCAGTACAAGACATGGGAAGACCTCGCCTTCCCATAGGGACAGTTGTTCCTCTAGGCTACCCTCCAAACCAGACGAATTTCGTGTATGGGGGCCTTGATCATGGTCTTGAACCATGCCAACAAAAGGAAGCAGACGAAGAGCCTTTTGTTGAAAACATCAACTATCTGTCAAACCCAGATTTTGCCCTAAAATATCTCGGCCAATGCAATTGGCATGGATACGAGCTAGGCAGATATGAGCAAGGGATGCGGGTCCTTTGCCAACCAAGATATCAGATGCCATATGACAAGTCAGGAGTAGGGTTCAACCACCCCCGCCCTTAGACATCTTGGTTGAGAATATGCAAGGCCTAGAAATAGGCAACAAGGGGGGATTGGCACAAGATCCGTATGCCAATCCAAATACAGAATACACATTGGGAGACTACCTCCCATGGTCAACAAACACCCCTGGAAACAGCAGTAATCCCTCTCCTTTGCTAGAGAGAGGTGAAAGTTCGGATAGTAATCCTCAAAGAGAACATCAACGACTTTCGGACATCTTTCTGAAGCTGTTCCCCTTAGAGGTTCCAGATGAAACAATACGGTGTCAAGAGAATCAGGTCCCTCCACCAAGAGTGGAACAACCGCAAGGGGACCAGATTAACTTACTGGAACAAGGAGAGTCCTCAACGTCGCAAGTAACAGTTGCTGAAGAGGATGAACAATTTTGGATCTTCGAAAATGATTCAGAAGATGAAACCGAGATGGACTATCTCAGACATGCGCGACGGCATCACCGCCCGTTAACTCATGAAGATCTAATGGGACAGATGGGCATTCTGTTAGGACATGAATGGTGGGTAGACCCAGCGAGGTGGGACCAAGTGTTGGACCCATGGCTCCAAATTCAAGATGAGCATCGTCCACCTCGAGATCCCATCATGACATCAGTGCCGAGAAAAGACCCTGCCCTCCTTTTCGCACATAGGCATGAATTCGCACCTAGGGAAGATCCATTCGTGCCTGTTCCCGTAGAGCCAGATCCGGAGTATAAGGAGCATCTACAAGAATCAAGTCGTCACACCCGCGGTTCTGGAGACCAAATTCATTCCATCCACATGGTCTCGATTGATTTGACCGCACCCATCCGCAATCCGACCGATCCATCATGGCCATTGCATCTAGACATAGATGCCATCGACTGGGATCGCGTCAATTCACCTTTATCACCATCAGAGTACTGGCCTTTCGGTGAAATGCTTCATTTCACCCCAAGGACGACTCAGGATGTCTTTCAAGCTGAAGAGGGACCCGAGGTTCCAAACGTAGACCTAAACTCAGCTAATGATATCCATTTGATCCCAACTCCACATCAGTTGGAGGACGGATCCCACATGTCAGTCGAGGAGACGACTGACGTAGATATCGGCACAGATACAAAGAATCCACAAATTATTAGGCTGGGGGTAAGTCTTTCCCCCGAAGAGCAAGCCGATTACATTGCCCTTCTCAAAGAGAAGAAGGAGGTTTTTGCATGGTCGTATAAAGATATGCCAGGACTAGACCCGCAGCTAGTCATGCACAATTTAACGCTTGATCCGACAATCAAGCCTGTAAAGCAAAAACTACGAAAGATGCACCCAACAGTGGCCTTGATGGTCAAAGACGAATTGCAAAAACTGTTGGATGCACAATTTGTCATCTGCATGGATTATCCGCCATGGCTGTCCAACATGGTTCCCGTCAAGAAGCCCGACGGGAGGATTCGCATATGCACCGATTTTTGAGACCTAAACAAAGCGAGTCCTAAGGATGATTTCCCCTTGCCGAGCATCGACACATTGGTAGACGCTACAGTAGGCCACGAAATGCTCTCCTTAATGGATGGTTTCTCAGGATACAATCAAATTCGTATCAATCCTGAGGATCAACTCAAAACGGCGTTCACAACGCCTTGGGGGACATTTTGTTATAAGGTCATGCCTTTTGGCCTTAAAAACATTGGCGCTACATACCAACGTGCCATGACATATATCTTCCATGATTACATGCACACAACTTTGGAGGATTACATGGATGATTTGTTAGCCAAATCTCTTTTACGCTCAGATCATCTCGGTGACTTAAGCAAGATTCTCGATCGCCTCATAGAGCATAAGGTAAGACTGAATCCCAAGAAGTGCGTATTCGGCGTCACATCTGGAAAACTCTTGGGTTTTATAGTCTCAAAGCGAGGCATCGAAGTGGACCCAAACAAAGTCAAGGCAATCCTTGAAATGGCTCCCCCAACCACTATCAAGCAGCTCAGAAGTCTGCAAGGAAAGGTCGCGTCGATTAAACGCTTCATAGCGCAATTATCTGACAAATGCCGACCAATGAACAAATTATTGCACAAGGGGGTCACATTTCATTGGGATGACGAGTGCCAGTCAGCCTTTGACGAAATCAAACAATACTTGGCTTCGCCGCCAGTATTGGCACCACCTAGACCAGGAGTGCCGTTCTACTTATACATCTCAGCTACTGAGGTGGCACTGGGAGCCATGCTAGCCCAAAAGAATGAACTTCACAAAGAACAGGCTACTTACTATCTTAGCCGCACCCTGGTCAGTTACGAACTTAATTATGCATACGTTGAGAAACTCTGCTTGGCAATGGTGTTTGCTACCAAAAAGCTATGCCACTACATGCTGAGCAACACTACGTATGTTGTGTCTAAGGAGAATCCATTGCGATACATGATGAGTCGTACTTATCATAGTAGTCGCACGGCGAAATGGATCATGTTGTTGACGGAATTTGACATTGAGTTCATCGGACAAAAATCTATCAAAGGACAAGTCATAGCCGATCAACTAGCAGAGGCTCCTCTTGAAGACGATCAGCCTCTGACAATAGAACTACCCGATGATGGGGTCTTCCATGTCTCAGAATCGCCAGATTCTGATGAGCCTGAGTCACAGGCCGACATAACCCTATTCTTCGATGGTTCCAAGTGTGAGCAAGGGGGTGGCGCAGGAATTGTATTCTTCACACCGCAGGGCGCTCCAATGCCCCTGTCATTTAAATTAAACTTCCAATGCACCAACAATAATGCAGAATATGAAGCCTTGCTCCTAGGTCTTCAAACAACAATCGCCATGAACATCAAAATACTGAACATCTTTGGTGATTCGTTGTTAATCGTCAATCAAGTCAAAGGGGTATATCAATGCAAATGCCCAGTTCGAAGGCCTATAAAGCCCTCGTGGACAAATTCCTGGCAAAACTTGAATGGTATGACATCGAGGCACTCCCTCGATCATCGAATCATTTTGCGGACACAATGGCCTCCCTAGGGTCACTAATTCCGCAAGACCTTTCCGGTGATATGACAACCATTCAAGTCAAAACATTATCGCAATCCGCGATGGAGCGTGCAAGCTCAAATTTGGCGCCAGGAATCCACATGATCCAGATTGAACCATCCTCGGATAAGTTCTTTCGAATTCGAGATCGTCTGAAACGTGCCAACTGGGGGTCCTTGTTTTCCCCTACTCCCATTAATAGCAACACAACGCTATTTTTACAAGTTTTATCCCAATCAGCATTTGTTAGGGAAGAACTTCAAAAGGGATTGGCTGTTCATACTGTCGAGGTTTCTAATCAACAGGACTGGTATTTACCCATAAGAGATTACCTCAAGTTAGGTAATCTTCCCTTTGGATTGACACACGCCGCAAAACGAACATTCAAGCAGAAAGCGGCAAAGTATGTCTTGATAGGAGACATTTTGTATCGTCGCAGCTATGACGGAATTCTTCTTCGTTGTTTGGACCAGCAAGAGTCCACTTGGGCAGTCGCCCAAGCGCATGACGGTACATGCGGTGGCCACTTCAATGGTATGGCCATTGCAAAGCGCATTCTCCGCATGGGCTATTATTGGCCATCTTTAGAGCGAGATTGTTGCGAATATGTCAAGAAGTGCGTGAAATGTCAACATCATGCCAATTTGATGCACGTACCTTCCCAGGCCCTACAGACAGTCCAATCTGCTTGGCCATTTTCGTAGTGGGGCCTCGATCTAATCGAAAAGATCTCCCCTGCATCATCAGGCCGTCACACGTTTATCATAACGGCCACAGAATACTTTACCAAATGGGTGGAAGCAATTCCGTTAACCTCAACGAAAGGACCCCGCATTGTGGAGTTCATCTTGCATAACATCATATGTCGTTTTGGTATTCCATCCAAAATAATCTCAGATAATGGGCCATCATTCAAGAACAAAGACGTGCGTGCTTTGACCACAAAGTACAAAATTCAGCACAGACTTTTCAACACCCTATTATCCACAAGCAAACGGGCAAGCGGAGGCATCAAACAAAACACTAGTCGCCATCCTTAAAAAGACAGTCACAGACAGTCATAAGGATTGGCACATACAAATCCCACTTGCCCTTTGGGCTTATCGCACTAGCATTCGGACGCCCACTGGGGCAACTCCGTTTTCGCTCGTGTATGGCTCAGAGGCAGTAATGCCTCTCGAGTTGGAAATTCCTTCCCTCCGCATATCAATGCAGGAGTTTATCGATGATGACACTGCGTGGCAAGCCCGATTAGACCAACTTACGTTGCTGGACGAACGACGCGTTAATGCTCTCGAGCATTTACGTATCTATCAAGAGCGACTTAAAAAGGCTTACAACATGAAAGTTCACCTAAGGGACTTTCGGGTTGGTGATTTGGTTTTGAAGGAAAACCAACAGAACTCAAATTTTCCGTCCCACATGAGGGACAAATTCATGGCAAATTGGTTAGGTCCATATGTCATTGATAGCATAATAGGACCCGGGACATACCGGCTAGCTTCTCTTGATGGTATCAAGGAAACAGAACCCTTGAATATAAGTCATTTACGAACATTCCACATCTAAGAAAGCCATATCCTCAAAAAGCTCCAAGGATTATCGCAATCACTTGGTCACCACAAAAAGCTCCAAGGATTATCGCAATCACTTGGTCACCACAAAAAGCTCCAAGGATTATCGCAATCACTTGGTCACCACAAAAAGCTCCAAGGATTATCGCAATCACTTGGTCAAAACAAAAAGCTCCAAGGATTATCGCAATCACTTGGTCACCACAAAAAGCTCCAAGGATTATCACAATCACTTGGTCAAAACAAAAAGCTCCAAGGATTATCGCAATCACTTGGTCACCACAAAAAGCTCCAAGGATTATCGCAATCACTTGGTCAAACCAAAAGCTCCAAGGATTATCGCAATCACTTGGTCACCACAAAAAGATCCAGGGATTATCACAATCACTTGGTCAAAACAAAAAGCTCCAAGGATTATCGCAATCACTTGGTCACCCAAAAAGCTCCAAGGATTATCGCAATCACTTGGTCACACCAAAAAGATCCAAGGATTATCGCAATCACTTGGTCAAACCTAAAAATCTCCAACGATTATCGCAATCGCTTGGTCAAATTCATCAATAGAGAGTTCTTCTAGCACCGCATATTCACATTCACAAAATCAATCCATCAAAAATACAAAAATATGTAGCTGCATTAAGCATTGCATCCATACATTGCATATTCGTGGTTGTATAGGTCAAAGGCACCATAGGCTGCAATTGCTCTGCTAGTCCATCTTGTTCCGCATTGTTCCATTTTACAAAAACAACAAAAACACCATGCATAACTTTTACCGCACTACAGTCAGTGGTCTGTAAATGTACCAAGAGTTTCAGTGATTCAGTCATCATTTTCCTCTTTAGCCATGTAATGTATCAAATCGAATAGATTTCACAAAGGTAGAGTCATACTTGAAATACACCTTGTTACATAACATCCCAACACAAATTAAAACACTAAAAATTCCCAAGTTGTGTGAACGAAAGACGAAACCTGCAAAGTAATCTAGGTCACCACAAGCGAAACGGTTATCTTGCTCATCCCCCTGTGCGAATGACCCCTAGAATGCTGAGAGTTGGCAAAAGGACAAGCATCCTCCCTACCCAATTCCCTAAGAATCCCTAAAGTTCTCAATAGTTGCGAAACACCAAAAATTTGCAAAATGTCAAAACTCCAAAATTTGACAACCTACAGTGCACACATCAAAAGGCACAAACAACAGTGATTTTCGTCACTCCATATCCCCAATCCCTTGCTCGAAGGAAAAACAAATCAAAATAAACAGTGATCTCATCACTACAAATGAGCAAGTATCCCAACACAATTGAAGAAAAGAAGGGAGTTGACCTTGAATCCCTGGAACTCTCAGCATTCTATAGGTCATAAGGCAAGCTTCAGTACCAATTTGGTTGATAGCCTATCGGTAATGTAGTAAACCTCCCGCATGACGATATATCTGTCACATTAACTTGCGTACAGATCAATGTTTGCATGTGGATGAGCTAGCTTATGGCATCCTGGATTACACCGTAGATTAATCTTAGTACATACAACAAAGGAATTCGTGGAGCTAATTAGGTGATCCTCAATACGAGTTCGGTTGAAAGCCCATCTGGCACTGGCGGTATCCTAACAAATACCACTAAATGAACTCAATTGCACACACAGGGATGTGAAATAACTTGGTCAAAAACAAGTCCGATTCATACCTTGACCAAAAGTCTTGTAAGATAAAGTACAGTCATGGATAATGAGTTAAAACTGTCTGAATCTCAGAAAACCTTACATACATTCCTAAACCATCTGCGCTACTTATCATCCTTATAATACCATCAAAAAATAAAAAAATAGAAAACCACATGTATCCATACAAGAGTCATACACCATAACAATAAAGAGCATATTAAACAGCCTATGGTGCCATAACCAATCATCAAAAAATTCCATTCATTCACTTTGCATATCACATAAAAAATCAAAAACACTTGCATTCATCATAACATCTGAATCCATCAAAATAGATAAACATACATACATCCATAGTCATTAGCCATCAGGCATAACAAAAATCAAACATCACATGTAAAAAACCAAATAAAACCGGTATATATATATATATCACCAAAAATATGCCCGTAGGCTACAAAAATGGTCCTCAGACCCCACAATCATACCCAAAAACCCAACCTAAGGCATCCACCAACATGATCACGCAGGATCGGTGCGACGGGAACTACCCCCCGTGGTGTGGGTCCTATGGGACCCTGCAGGGCGGCTACTGCCAACCCCCGCATCATGCCTACTACCACCTCCCTCATCTAACCGCCTGCGACGAGATGATGCTGACTGCTCAGTCAGACTATCCCTCGTCCGTCGTGAAGATCCACTGACCGAAGGCTCAGGTAGCCGCCCACCAAGGCGGATGACCTCCCTCTCCAAGTCTATCCGGTGCAGACACCACTCTGCCTCTCGTCGATGATAGTAAGACAATGCATCATCGCGCTGTGCCAAAACTCTATCTCGCTCTGCTAGCTGGGCCCGTAGGAGATCCCTCTCCCGCAGCGCGTCCCCCAGCTCCCACCGTGCATCCCCCAGCTCTCGCCTCGCATCCCCCAACTCCAGATCCCGTATCCGCAGCAGCTCTGTCAGTCATGCATTTTCAGCACGTATCTCAGACTCCATCTCCTCTGTATCTGCCGGACGCACAGGACTCGCCGGAGCAGCACCCTGCTCGGGCTCCCACTGCTCCTCCACGTCCTGCATGTCCGGCTGATCCGGAACGCCCAAGTCTACAGCCTCATCACCCACATCAACCATGTCCGCGTCATCCAATGGAGCCCCCCAATCACCCCCTGCTACCTCAGCATCCTCCACTACCGCCTCCGTGCCTCCCAGTGGCCCCTCTCCTCTCCATCGCCGTAAAACCCACCACGAGTCATACTCGGTGGTAGTCCCGATGTCATCCACGTCCGGGACACCAATCACTGCATCGGACTCCTCGCCCAATGGCGCAGTGACCGGTGGCTCTAACCCCCTCTCATCTCCCCGCCTCCGATAGACCACGGGCTCACTAGGCAACCCCTGGCGAACCCCGAACTGTCGTGTAACCCGGTCGTACGAAAAGAACTCATGCTCCGTCCCGTGCCGCCCAGTCAACCACCGCTCCCTACGTACCCGTCGGAGCCACTCTCCAGCCTCAGGCCAGGCTGGACAGTCCCGATAGGGATGCCAAAACACCTCCCCTGGAGTGAGCCGAGAAAAGGCATCAGTGTAGTGCTCAACGGCACCTGCCCATCGCCGACTCTGCCCCTGCTCCGCAGACCGCCGCCACAAAACTGCATAACCAATCTCCTCATCCTCCATCACCGCCCGAGTCATCCACGGTAACCCGGTAGGCCTCTCAACAGCTATGTGCTGCCAACCCCAGCACTGCAACAAAAAATTGCAACTGACACCCTTCCGCTGTCGACAGCGGACCCCATACAGCTCCCCGTAGAGCTGTGCCAACAAAGTCTGTCCCCATCTCAGAATCAACGGTGCCTCTATCGGGCACTCTGCCAACTGCCACACCAAATCCAGCAGGTTCCACGGGAACCTCGCGCCTGACGAATCAGGGAGAAGAATGTTAGAAATGAGGCCCATCAAGAATGCGTGCCTCACTCCTAACACCCCCTCTCCTCGCCACCCGACTAACCAAAATCCCACCAGCCTGGCAATCCACCTCGTCTGTCTCCACTGGGTTTGCTACACCCAGCTGCCCCCCATGCCCAAAACATCTCGTAAGTATAGCAGTCCGCTGATCAAACGGTGATGTCCTAATAGGCAGACCATCTATCGGAATCCGAAGCAACCGATAGACGTCCTCAAGAGTCACAGTCATCTCCCCTGTCGGGAGATGGAAAGTATTGGTCCACGGATCCCAAAGCTTGATCAGGGCCGTCAGATAGGCCTGATCCGGGACCACAGGCTCCAGTCGAGCCACCTGCTTGAGCCCAAGGGCATCAAGCCATTCCCAGTCATCATCGGTCAATGCCAACCGTGCCTCAGTAAAAGCAGCGGGTACACGGTACCGGCTCCTAACAACCTGCAAAACAAAAAACAACACAAACACAAAAAAATCAAAAATCAAATTTTCAGTCCTAAGGATTATATTCTTAAACTGATTAATTCAAAAAAAAAAAAAAAAAAATCAAAAATCAAATTTACAGTTCTAGGGTTTCTAACCTTAACTGATAAATCAACAAAAACAAACAAATCAAATTTACAGTTCTAGGGTTTCTAACCTTAACTGTTAAACAAAAACATCACAAAAATTCAAAAAAAAAAAAAAAACATGGACTCTTGGGGTTTACATTCAGTTTATCCTAAGGTTCAGTTAAACAAATAAAATCTTTTACTTACGTTTTGAACTACGTTTAGTGTACACTAAATATCAGTTGTTCTAATCTAAGTTTAAAAGTTCAAATCTTAAAGTTTTGAAAAGCGTCAACACAAAAACAATTCATCAAATAAAAGCAAAAATAAACTCTAGGGACACTTACAGGTTTCGCTTCGGCTCCGCCGCTCGAACCAGTTTGTGCACTCATGATGGCAGAGAGAATTCCAGCAGCGCTTCGCTTCGCAGAATTACCTCCTCCTCCCAGAGCTCCAAAATCGCAAGAAAAAAATGACACAAATGAGCCCAAAATCAAGTTTTGGCCATTAAATAGGCCTTTTGCACTGGAATTCATCCTTGACTGGGATGAGCGCTCTGATTAGCGCTCGTCCCACCCAGGGACGAATTCTCCAGCTGGAATTCGTCCCACCCAGGGACGAATTCAGGCCAGCACTTCAAAAACATCAAAAAATGACTAAAAATGCACTAAAAACAGACAATAAAATTGCCCGACAGGAGTGCTACTGCACCTGACAACAAGGGCATACAAAATAGACATTGGAGTCACAAATTGTCACTATCATACTCCCTAAGAAGGCTACCATAGCCGGACCGCTCCACGGAAGACGGATTTTCGACAATTGCATCTCCAAACGCGTCACAAAAAACAACAAAAACAGTACAAAATTCAACAAAAACAAACAAGCAATAAACATTGCCGGACACAAGTGCTCTTGCACTTAACCTCTGGGCAAAGAAAATCGATGTCGGGGTTCAAATTATCGCTCTCCTACTTCCCCAAGAAGGCTATAATAGCCGGACCGCTCCACGGGAAGTTAGATTTTCGATGATTTCACCTCATTACGGCATCACCAAAAGGGTTAACACCCACCAAAAATAGGTCCAAATGTTGGAAAAATTGCACATGCTTAACGGTAAACCCTCTAAAAGCACCCTTGCAAAAGTCATCTTGGGTCAAGCGACTCGTCGCTTCTCTCACGAAGGTCATTCCCTCATCGATTCGTCGCTTGAGGGGGTAGTCACACTTAGTCACCAATCAACAATCACACACCCAATTAAGGAAAACGACATGCATTCAAAGAATCATTGACAAAGACAATCACGCCCTGCTTGGGGCAGTAAACAAGCAACAATCAAATCAATCAAACACTTGGCATTTCGTGAATCATGAACACAAGGTTCCCCCGTGGATAAAACGCCCTTCGCCTATTCATGACTGATCAATGTCTAAGTTCAAGTCACACCTCACCAAAATAGGTTAACACTTGAAATCAAACTCCTTAGCTCGTCAGAAGCAAAGATTCAAGAATGCATGCCCTTTCCATGCTTGGGGCATCACAAGTTGGTTAGGTTACCAAGAAACCCTAATCATTAGTGCTTTGGTTATCTATTTTTGCTCGGTGCTGCGCCATGCACAACGCCTCCCAAAAAGGGGCATCTGTAGACACCAAAACAGCACCAATCCGATTACGTGACTGCAAACACTGATCGCTTTGACAAACACAGCCCCCAGGGCAGCCCTCAGAGGTTAAACAGTGGTCCTAACCACTTTTATAGCAATTTTGTAAGGTCAAAAGGGCAATTTGGCACATTTAGGCACTTTGCTCAGAATCTGTCTCACCCAGAGACGGATTCAAATCTGTCTCACCCAGAGACGAATTCAAAATTAGAATCTGTCTCACCCAGAGACGGATTCTGAATTCGTAACTGGTAGGGACGAATTCTGAGTTTAACGGGCAAAAGGAAGAATGGTGCCAAGTGGCAGCCCAGGACAGCCAGTTGATGACTCCTGCCCCGCACGCGTGTGTAGGTGGACAGAGGGGCCGTTAGAAGACTGTCACAAGGGGCAATTATGAAAGCCCAAGTCAATGGAGGACTCCCCCTCCCTCATGGGAAGACAAGACTGCCACATGGCACCTATGACCAACACATGGCGCCTATGCTTCCCTCTCAAAAGAGACCCCATGGGTCTATAAAAGGTGGGACTTTTCTCACCCAAAATATAGAGGTTGAAGGAGATTTCAAGCAACGAAGTGCTGCCGAGTTGAAGACCCACTTGCATCCCTTTTGGTTCACCTTCTCGCATCCACCAATCTCTTTTGCAAGGGAGGTTGTTGGGTGGCTTTTGGAAGCTTGAACCTGACCCAAATCCAACACATGGACACCTGAACCAACCAATTTGCCGACCCCCCAATCCTAAGAGGTTTTGGGCCTATCCCTAGTGGATTGGCTCCGAAGTCAAGTGCCAACGGTGGGAGGCCCACCCGGGCACCCCCGCACTTCCTAAGTTCCATTCTTTTTAGCATTCTAGATTATTTGTTCGCATTGCATATTGTGTCATTTTGTTTGGTGAACTCATAGCTGCAATTTCATAACTTTTGATCAGATTCTAGTATGTTTTGTGTCGCTTTGTTGTTTCACTAACTTGCAGGTGGCGATATCAAATTCCCGAGGATAGAGGCCAAATTGGGAGAATCCGACCATCCGGGTCGTCCCAAAATGGCCCCAATTACATAACCCCTCTGTCTGCGGGTGTTTTGGAGGTCTCGAGAGCCGACATTGGAACAGATCACTTCGGCTTTTCCAACACAGAAGAATTCGTCCCACCCAGGGACGAATTGCAGTCAGAATTCGTCCTGCCCAGGGACGAATTCCAGGTGAAGGCAGATTAGCCGACTGTTTCAGTGGTAATGGCTTTCTGGTAAGATCTTCTGTTTTCTGTCAGTTTTTCAGGCTATTTGGATTCACTGTACTTACTGTTTCAGGCAAGTGTTTACATGCATCTTTGATGATTTTAGAGAACAAACACCTTTTATTTGCAGCAGATGCTACTGACATATTCGTTGTTTCTTTGTTCGCAGGAAGAGCAGCAGAGGTCAAAGACTCATCAACATCAGCGGCAACAGCGTTTTGGCCCGCCCATTTCAATCATGGGCACACGGAAAGAGGAACATTAAGTGATTGTAATCAAATTCTTTTAACGCTCCTAGCCCCTGAAAAGGGAGGAGGCGTCATTGTAACAGAGATCAAGAGATTTTAATGAAAGGGCTGTGTTTTCTCCATTTGCTTGTATCTCATTTACATGTGTCTCTTTCGTTTCATGCATTTTACATTTCTAGGACTTAAGCGCATTTGATTTTGGTTGCATCGCAATTAGTGTTTCCTTTGCCCGAAATCTCGTGCTTTCAATACTCATATGATGGGATAATTCAAATGGGTGTTGATTGACATGATTAAGAAATGGTTGAATGATATGTGCTTTGGTCAGGCAGGCAAGATCAAAATTTGATGGTTGAGTTGCTATATGAGATAATATCATGTGTATGGATCACATTAGATGCAATTTTTGAGGGGCCATACAAAAAGAGGATCTACAATGATTGGTGTTGGGAAGGTGGGTATATAGAGCTTTGACAATATAGGAGGTGGATCCATAATAATTTTTCATTGTAGAAAAAATATCTATAACACTTTGCTATGGGAGGAGGATTCATAATATTTTGGTACTATGAAATGTGGCTCTATAGGACTTCACTATGAAAGAAAGATTCATATTATTTTGGTACTATGAAAGGGGAATTGCAATTATTTTCTATAAAATGAAAATTTATGGTAATTCAACACTATAAAAGTAGGATTCATATATTTTCATTGTGAAAGGAAGATTCATAGTTTTTCATTATAAAAGGAAGATTTGTAGTGCTTTAGTGTTGCAAAAGGAGGATTCCTTGTTTTTAATATTGCAATCACTACAAATCGGGCCTATAACACTTATTTATCATGAAACTTTGGAATATTGATTACTATAGGAAGTATAGGTGTAGGCATACTCATTGGAATGTTTTTCAATCATGTTTTAATGGAGGTAGTTTTACAAAGTTTCTATGCATCTAAAGCATATCTTAATACCATAAAATATGTTGCACATGCTATTATGGGTGTTTTAATTCTTGTATTATCTGATTTCAAGTGAATTTTAAGCATTACTTATCATCAAAATATAGGGATATATATATTTTTTGGAAATTTTTTTTTTTATCCCATTCTAATGAAAAGATTTGTTTCTAGATTTATTAATATTTATACTAAATTTTAATGCTCCAAGGATACCCTTGGTTATGTTGGACTAATATGCATAAAATTAGGTGTCTACATTTTGTATCTTTTTTATGATGAAATTAGCATAAGATAGGGTTCCTTAGAATTTTCTACATCACATTCTTAGACATTTTGATTTTGATTATAGTTTATGTGAATGGATTAAATTTTGTTATAGCACTAGGAAATATTCTATTTTAACCAATGGTTCTCGTGTTGGTTACTTTAAGTCATCATGTGGACTTCATCAAGGTGATCCACTATCTTCATACTACAAAATCCACATTTTTTATTAATATTATCCTATATTTACAATAAATTATTATCAATATTTTATGGTTCAAAATTAAAAAAAAAAATCATCAACCTACTTGGGTACTCCTTTGTCTCATCAAGTAAATAAAAATGATGTTTAGGTCTATTTCTGGATAGAATGAAATCGTTTTTGGTAGGCTGAAAAGGTAAGTTCTTATCCATGGTGAGAAGGCTACAACTCATAAAGACTACATTACAATCCATCCTTATTCATATGATGTCACTTTCAAGATTGTTAGTAGATGTAGCATCAATATTTGATAAAATTTAAAGAGACTTTCTTTGGAAAGGTTATGAGGAAAAATCTAGGTTCTCTTGTTGCAAGTGCGTTAACATTTGCAAAGGAAAGAAGCTCTTTGCATTAAAATAATATTAAATATTTGAAAGGGAAGAACAATTATTTGAGAAGAAAAATAGTTAGCAATTTTTAATGATAAAAAACAATATAGGAATGAATCATAAGAATTTATCATCTAATTTAGGTTCTCTTGTTGCAAGTGTGTTAACATTTGCAAAGGAAAGAGGCTCTTTGCATTAAAATAATATTAAATATTTGAAAGGGAAGAACAATTATTTGAGAAGAAAAATAGTTAGTAATTTTTTATGATAAAAAACAATATAGGAATGAATCATAAGAATTTATCATCTAATTTACCTAATAAAAAATGTAATATTTTATTATTTTAATAAAAATAATATATAAATTATATAACCCATTTATTTATAATAATATTAACAAAATATATATTTTATAACAAACAAATACATCAAATGCTAATATATTCTTAATGTTTTTTAATTTTTTTTTTCTCAATTACCATCAACGAAACACTCCTAGTTAAAAAATATCTGGTCTTCTTATTTGTAATCTACACATCCTATGCTTAATAGTACTGTTATTTAGGGGAGGGAGGGGAAGTAAAATCATATACCTTATAAACAGTTCGCATGACAATGCTTAATAATAAACAAAAATAATAATAATTTTAACTTGCCTTCCGAACACAATTGGTTCGAAAGCACAAAAGGCAACTTTGGTCAACCTTCTTAAAAAACCACAGGATTAGACAAACTAGATGATCCACATCCTAATAACGTTTAACAGTTAGCTCCAAACTTATCGTTATGTTTTGGAGTTTTCTTAAAAAATGTAATTCAATTGAGAAGCCATGGAACATGAGATAGTTGTTACTTCACGTTAATCCAGCGGTTGCAGGATCTCGTGTTGTTGCTTATTAACAACCAACTTATTTGTCAATCATGCTACATAAGCATCCATACCATGCACCAATTCATTCACCACGGCTTGCATCATACACGGTTTAATCTCAAGGCTGCTTAGGATCTAAGGCTCTTTCAATACCGAGAGCAATCAGCCATGGCCAGGGTTATCTCAGTTTTGCTATCATTGGCTTTGTTGATATTTTATGACCAGTGTTGTGTTGTTCATGGTGAATTTGATTACAGAGATGCTCTCTCCAAGTCTCTTATGTTTTTGGAGGCCCAAAGATCCGGCAAACTTCCAGAAACTCAACGAGTCAAGTGGAGAGGGGATTCTGGCCTCACCGATGGACACTTGCAGAAAGTAAGGAGATCAATATGATACAACTGTAAAGTAATCCTAGTATTTTAAATTTTAAATAATTTGTTAAAGCTATAATCGATCACACCCTTTGTTAATAAAATAGAAATGCAAACGTATTTTAAATTTTAAATAATTTGTTAAAGCTATAATCGATCACACCCTTTGTTAATAAAATAGATATGCAAACCTTTGATCTTTTATTACCTAATATTAAGTAATGGGTGTAAATTTGTAATAGCCCTCTTGTCTTCCGGTTGGGAGTATGGCATATTTTTATATTTGAAGTTATGTTTGTATCTAATATGGATGTGTCTTTGAGAGGGTGTAACTGTCCTAAAAATGTATGAAAAAGTTGGTATTGCTGTATAATTGACCGACATGCATTGTTATGTGCAGGTTGATTTGGTTGGAGGTTACTACGGTGCAGGAGATAATGTAAAATATGGACTTCCCATGGCTTTCACTATCACCACCCTCGCCTGGGGAGCAATACATTATGAGAAAGAGATTGAAGCAACAGGAGAGATGCAGAGTGTAAGGGATGCCATCAAGTGGGGCACTGACTATTTTATCAAGGCTAGCGCAACTCCAAATCAATTATGGGTTCAGGCACTCAAGATTTTGTAGATGACGTACAATCCTCTACGTTTCCATTGTGAATTGCAATAAAACTAAAGACACCCAATTTTGCTAAGGGAGGAAATTGCGTTTGATTTTAGGTTGGAGATCCAGAGGCAGATCACCACTGCTGGCAGCGTCCAGAAGATATGGACACTCCTCGAACTCTTTACAAGATTGATAAGCACACGCCTGGAACAGAAATTGCAGCAGAAACTGCTGCAGCTTTTGCTGCCTCCTCCATTGTTTTCAGAAACATTGACCCTCATTATTCACATCTTCTCCTTGCAAGGGCTGAATCAGTAAGTTATATAAACGGCACATGAGGTTCACATCCAAAGGGATGAAAAACATAAAATCAGAAAAGATCTCAAGTTTTGAAGGTTGAAATATTTAATATGTAATGCATCTCTAGTTCCAGCTTTAATATATCACATGGAGTTTGTATTTGCTATTGATGACCACAATTTTATCTAAATCTTGTTTTGGTGTTGTGAAGGTGGGTATATAGAGCTTTGACAATATAGGAGGTTGATCCATAATAATTTTGCATTTTAGAAAAAATATCCATAACACTTTGCTATGGGAGGAGGATTCATAATATTTTTGTACTATCAAAATGTGGCTCTATAGCACTTCACTATGAAAGAAATATTCATAGTGTTTTGGTACTATGAAAGGGGATTTGCAATTCTTTTCTATAAAATGAAAATTTATGGTAATTCAACACTACAAAAGGAGGATACATAGCGTTTCATTGTGAAAGGAAGATTCATAGATTTTCATTATAAAAGGAATATTTGTAGTGCTTTAGTGTTTCAAAATGAGGATTCCTTGTTTTTCATATTGCAATCACTACAAATCGGGCCTATAACACTTATTTATCATGAAACTTTGGAATATTGATTACTATGGGAAGTATAGGTGTAGGCATACTCATTGGAATATTTTTCAATCATGTTTTAATGGAGGTAGTTTTACAAAGTTTCTATGCATCTAAAGTATATCTTAATACCATAAAATATGATGCACATGCTATTATGGGTGTTGTAAGTCTTGTATTATCTGATTTCAAGTGAATTTTAAGGATTACTTATTATCAAAATATAGGGATATATGTGTTTGTTGGAAAGTTTTTTTTTAGCCCATTCTAATGAAAATATTTGTTTCTAGATTTATTAATATTTATACTAAATTTTAATGCTCCAAGGATACCCTTGGTTATGTTGGACTAATAGGCAGCACAACATCTTTACCATATAATAGAGCATATAATTCTAAATGAATAGGCAGCACAACCTCTTTACCATATAATAGAGCATAAGGAGATGTGCTGATAGACTTATTCATAGTAATCATATCTACCCATAAGACCTGGTGTATTAGTAAATGCCAAGATTTTTTATTGTCTTCCAAAGACCTTTTGATCATTCTGAGGAGATTCTTGTTGCTTTATTCCGCTAAGCCATTCCCCTATGGATAGTAATTAGATGAATTCTTTAGGTAAATGTTATAGCTACTAGAAAAATCAATGTACTTGACTCCTATAAAAGCTGGACCATTATCACTTACTAAAGCCTTAGGAATACCAAACCTAGTGATTAGAGTTTCAAGAAATTCAAGTACCACATCTTGATCACATTTTTTTGTAGTAATTACCTCAATCCATCTAGTAAAATAATCTATGCTCTCAGGATATATTTATGTCCTACTAAAGAATTAGGAATGATCTCCCCCACAAAGTCTAAACCCCATTTCTGAAATGGATGCTCTACTTGCATTGGTTGTAGAGGTATTGCAATGTTTCTATTCCTACTTGTGTACCTTTAGCATTTTTCACAAGATCTAGCAATATTCAAAGCATCAACAAAAATAGTAGGTCAATATTATCCTACTCTTATGATCTTAAGTATAGTGGATCTACTTGAATAGTGGCCTCCTAATAATCCTTCATGGAGTTCTCTTAGGAATTTATGCTTTTGGTCTTATCTTACACATCTTAAGAGAACATCATCTTGTATTTTTTTAAAGCTCTCCAGACAGTATGGTATAATGTAAGGCTTGAAGCCTATACCTTCTTTATGAAGCATTGGTATTTGAGGGACAAATCCTAGTTTGGAAGTAATTTGTAAGCTGATCTATCTAGTCTGCTCCTTTTAGGAGAGTGTCATCATCTTGCTCTAGCTCTTCAATTTGGCCTACTATTTCTTATTTTGAATTAGCTTTACCTGCTAGCTCTTGAAAAAGTGCTCTTCCTCTAATCAACTTGGTGGGATGAATCTATATATCAAAGTATTGAATCTTTGTGATCCATCTAGCTCTCTTTTCACCAAGTTCTCCTTGTAAAATGAAGGTCCTCACATCAGGATGACTACATATATCAGTATTTTTATTTGAGCTAGATACTATCTAAACTTCTTGAAGGATTTTATGACTGCAAAAATCTACCTTTCTATGAAGTTATACTTCACTTGATATTCATGTAGTGTCTGACTCCAAAATAAAATAGGATGCTCATTGTTCTAATCATCGTTTTAGGTTAATACAACAACATAACTCTCTTCATCTCCATAGGTATACAAAATGAAGTCTCTATCAAATTTTGGGTTGATTAGAACTAGATATATGGAAATGGCCTACTTGATTAATTCAAATGTTTACTTCCTTTTGTCAATCCATTTGTAATCGGTATCTTTCTTGAGCAATTTTAAGATTTGCTTAAAAATCTGAGAAAAATCTGAAATGGACTTCCTTATAAAGTTAATATGCGCAAAGAAATAATGTAGAGCCCTTTTATTCATTAGAATAAGTAGTGCCAATATTGCTTTTATCCTATTGGAATTTATGGACATTCCTTTCTTTGACACTACATGTCCCAGCAATTTTCATTCATGAGCTACAAATATGGATTTATTAGGATTTAATGATATATCAAATTCTCTACACTTCTGGAAGACTTGTTCTAAATGATAAAGGTGATCTTGTTTCTCGTGATAAAATACAGTCATATCATCTAAATATATCAATATTATTTCATTGATAATCTTACCAAAAGCATGATTCATTGCTCTCTAAAAAGTAGCACCAGCATTTGATAGACCAAAAGGTATTCTCTAAAAGGTGAAAGTACCCTAATTTGTAGTAAATATAGTCTTGTATTGATTATCATATTTTATTTAAATTTGATTGTATCCAGAAAAGTCATCTAATAAGTAGAATCTTTCAGCCCTTACTACCATATAAAATATGTGATCTATCTGTGGTAATGGGTAGTGGTCTTTCAGAGAAGCTTTGCTTAGGTACCCAAAGCCAACACAGAGGTGAATATCACCATTCTTCTTTCTTACTGGGACAAAATTGGCCACCTAGGTGGAGTGCTTTATTAGATAGATTATCTCAGCTTTCAACAATTTAAGCAACTCCTATCTCATTATTAATTTTATTTTGGTATTCACAGGACTTTGTTTCTATTTGAATGGTTTGGCATTAAGTACTAGCTAGATGGTATGTTGAATTATGTTCTTGTCAGACCTTCAAGTCATCATAAGTTATTATATCCTAATACTTGTGACATAGGGTTTTAAAACCTTTAGCTTCTTTTGTAGTGCTTTGGATACCAAACTTTAGCTTTTATCTATATTGCACTTCTATCTCTCTATACATCTTATCATCCACTTTCATTTGTTTTAATCTCTTATTGTCCTCATTATCGAACACACATTTTTTTTTAGTTGAATAATTCCCTATTGATAAATCTCTTGAGCAAGCTCACTCTAATAAAAATGCAATCTACCTCCTTAATCAAGAAATCAATAATTTGCTCATCACTTTCAAATACCTACCAATACATCTACTTATCAGGTATTGATGGTCTAAAAATGAGTTTAACTTTCCTATTCTTGGTGGATCCATAATCTGCAAAAGGAGATAAATTAGCTCCTTTGACATCCAAGGTACCTTCCAAATAATTTTGTTGTGTAGGAAGGACATGCAAGTTTAAATTATTGAAGGCTTCCTTCATATCCCATACTCTATATTTGTAGACCTTCAGATAATGGTGCTTACTACTATACTTTTCTATGACTTGATTGATAATTAGATTTGAGTCATCATAAATGTCCAACATTTTGATGTCCACATTTTCTACTTGCATTAATTTTAGGCAAAGAGCTTCATACTCTGTAGTATTCTTTGTGCAAGACCAAGTGAGTCTATAAGAAAATATTTTCACTCCTTTTGATGGAGAATTTAAAACTACACTTGTTTCGGCTCCATTTCTACATCTTGTTCCATCAAAGTACATTGTCCAAATTTTAGATTCTCTCAATGATTGGTTGGAAATTGCAAGAATTTTCTTATCTACTTCAAATGTTATATTGTATGTTCAAATCTTGTTTCAAGTAGATCTTTGGCATATCAAAAAGGTAGTTGGTCATCCACCTCTAAATCCTCCAAGAGCTCCACTAATTTTGGTTCTTTCATAATTGAGTGATTATACATATCTTCTTCTATTTTTTCAATATGTTAAGTGACTAGTTTTTGAGGAATCAGTCTTATCATCTTTCCCTTATGAGGTATAATCATACTAGACTAGTCCAAATACATGTATCCTACCAATTTGATAGTGAATTCTATAGAAATACATAAGCCAAAATAAGGTTCAATATCTACTACTATGATTTCTTGCACGATAGTGATCTAAGGAGCCCTATGCAATCTCATTAGTATATTTTTCACCACTCCCATAGTCTTTATTAGGGTACCATCTAGTTTTAAGACTCCTTGACAAGAGCAAGTATATTCCATCCCCATATCATCGCAGAAAATGTTAGGCATAACTATGGTATAAGCTCCAGAATCAATCATGCAATTATGAACTATCCATCCTTCCATTATTAGAGAAATATAGAATGGGGGAGGTTTATTTTTCAGAGTGGTAGAGAATATTTTTTCTTGATCATAAGGTTGATTAAGCACAATGGTCATATATTTCTCTAGATATTTCTTGTTGAGAGATGCTTTTAATAAATCAATCTTACCAGGGAGGAAAATAGTATCATAGAGACTTGCTCTAGATGAAGTCTGTTTAAGCTCTTCAACAATATTGAATTTTGGTTTACCCAAAGGATTTATCTCTTCCCTCTTATCTATTTCTCTAAATATCCTCCTATATTGTTGAGTAACTTCAATCCTCTATATCTTAGTAATAGAAGGGAACTGCAACTTCTCTCTAGCCTATTCTTTGGAACCTAATTGTTATTTATCTTTGTTGCTCTATTTTGGTACACTTTTACCTTTCTCCTGTCCCCTAGGAACCAAGTATATTTTCTTGGTTGCTTGAATAATAGGGAATCCATCATTGTTTGGCAATGGAGGGTCTTTCCTACTCTGAGAAGGGATATAAAATGAATCTAATTTCTATGGATCAAGTTTTATTGGTTTCTTCCTAGATCTAGTTAGTACCACAATAGACTCTAGTTCATAGGAGTTGGGCTCACTCAAATCTTGCTCATGCTACCACAACATGTTCACTCTTCCCTTCAAATTTCTCTCAATATTTTCCATGGCTTGTTGGATATGGTGTTGATTCATGTAGCAAGAATCAATATCATGAGGATCATTGTAGAAAAAACACTAGATATTGACCAGAGTGGTCTTAGGATTTGAATCATATTCCCCTTGAGTAGCATTAACTCTTTACCCTGCATTGTTATTTGAACTCGACTTTTGATATTTATTGATATTAGGAAATCTTCTTTGCTAAGATATTTCCATCTCTCTTTTCTCTATGATATTGACATTGTTGCCAATAGTCTCTAAAGATTTTTGAATATCAATAAGCACCAAAGACTCTTGAGGTGGTTGATATGGAAGAGGAGGGAAAGGTAAAACAACAAGAAATCTAGGAGGTGGTTGTGGATTTATCATAGTAAAGTGAGTTGCAAGTGGAGAAGGATTTATGGTGGGAAAATATGAGCTCTAATGCTGCTGTGTGATTTTAGGAGTGTATGGAGTAACTTATTTGGGAGGTAATATTCCCACTCAAATTAAGATATCTTCAGCATGAACTACTATTTCATAAACATGAGGAAATATGGTTATTCTAAATTATTGGGTTTGTAAGCCAATATATGGTCCTAAAGCTTTGATATAATACTTGTAATTGAAAGGAGGAGCTAATATGAATTTATTTGGGATTATTTTCCAAGTTCTAATAAACCTGACATTAAAATTAAATACTCTTGAGGATGCTTTTGAATGATTGTAAATTGGGTTAGGAGTGATAATGGTTCTACATATTTATTAAAATATTCTATAAAGGGACCATATAAGTCAGCTCAAATTCTTATGGAACCATTTTTTAAGTTTCTGAACCAATGCAAGATTTTACTCCTAAAGGAAAGACCCAACAACTTTACAATGACATCTTCGTACCTAATGTTATGAACAACTGCCATTGATAACACATCTTGAAAATGTTCATATGTCATTATCCTAGTGCCATCATAGGTAGGTATGGATTTTATAGTGGAGTTATTCTAATATGGATAATTATGCTAAATTTTATCTCGCTATTCAATCATATCAACTCAAGTACGGGGTGTATCAATACCAAAATAACCTAAGGTAGAAGGTGATGTTTGAAAATATTCTAAATAAGTCTTAGAATACGAAAATATTGAATGCATAGCTTTTGGGAATAGTTCATAGAAATTGGTAAGCTAATCTCCTTTCTTAGCAGTACTTCTAGTAAACATGAAATTGTAAAGACTAGGACTAAGGTTTTAGTCTCAGGAAATTTCCAAGTGAATTTACTACTCTTCTTATGAGGTTAATACAATTCACTAAATCTTGACTCCTTTGAGTAAAATGTAAATATATATAGTGGAATTTTTCCCACTAGGTATACCAAAAACTATTGTAGTCTAGTTTCACATCTAGCCAACACTATCTTTGTCTAGTTTGTGATTATTATCTTGAGGAATATTAAAGGCGAGCACCCACTAATCACAACCCAGACTAAACAATGGAAGAACCAAATCACTTCAATTCAACCTCTAGAGAAGGCTGGTATACCTTGTCGACTTAATGCTTGTTGACTCTATTTATCTCGAATGGTGAAAGTTTAGAGATATAAATGGTAGGTTTAGAAATGTGTGAATAAAACATGGATGGGTGAAGCTAACAACATAGACATCCACAAAGCATCCTTTGACAAATTGAACTTCATAAAACAATCTTCAGGACTAATAGCATTCAAAACTCTACAATTACTTTTGCACACTCATAGAATTATTCCATATATCTAAAGAATTAATTATATAAATTAATAGAGTAAGATCAATGCCTTGACTAATAGAAATAGAAATCTTGAAAGCATGTATGCATAAATGAATTATCCAAATTTACTATAAGTTAGTTATCAAAATTAATAGAATGGACTAACCATAGCAACAATAGTAGAGATAATTTTACAAAATTATATCAACCTATCAACACAAGTGCAAGTTCAAGGTAAACATCCCTTTTAATTCTTAATTCATCAATTTGTAGAGAATGTACATAGTAGTGCAAGCAAACACTTCAGAGCTAACCTTTTGAAAGGAGGTCACTGCTTTTATTTGTAATTTTATAGTGATAATCCTTTCTAAGAATTACATGGAGTTCAATGTTTCATGATTTTCTAGACCACTCACCATCCATGGTGCTAACCAACTACGTATTTTTGATCTGTTACAACCAATTTCTACTTCAAATCGCTATTGCCATTGATGGTTCTTGAAAGCCTCTTTCATTCATTGATTTACAACTAAATCTATTTCATTAGAATATTCTAGACTTTTTTAGACTAAAAGTAGTGACTTGGCTTCTATTGCATCTTATTTAACTTTCCCTTGTACTTTGTAACAAAGCATGCATAAAAAATTGCTTAAAATATGCATAGAAAGGAGAATGATAATCATCGTTGATCTATCAATCAGAAAATTGTGGCTGACTATCTATATCGTTGTTTCATATTTGCACGGTAATAGTGAAGAAGGAAAATAATCGTGGTGTGACACCCTTTGGTCACCTTTTCTCTACTTTCTACATTTTCTCACAATTACCTATTTTTAGCCCTTTTCAATTTTACACGGTGATTACAAAGTAGATAGAGAATTATGTGCTGCAATTCTTTCTTTACTTTCGTCTATTTTCTACGCTTTTATATTTCTTAGCGCTTTCGTGTATTCACACCTTTTAATTGTTTTTCCATTTGAACAAAAGTTACTAAGGAACGATAAATTTTTCTCTTTTAGTTTACTTTGATTCTACCATTTTCCAACGCTTTTATGTTTCTTAGCACTTTCATGTTTTCATGGGGTTTACAAAGCAGACCAAAAATACCGGTGCAATCTCCTTCTCTATTTTGGGTACTTTTCATGCTTTATTTTTCAATGCTTTTCGGTTTACGTGGGGCGTACAAAACGGACAGGAAATCTCACCTACTCCATCTTCTCTGTTTTGATCATCTTTCAATGCTTTTGTATTTTTTAGGTATTTCTTGTTTGCATGGAAGTTACAAAGTGGTAGAAATTATTGACTCACTTGACTTCTCCATTTTTACATTTCTAGCACTTTTATGATTTTTAGAACTTTTTGTTTATTTTCTCCATACTTAGCTAATTTTGCAATTTTTTTGGCTAAGTAGAGATGTAGTCGATTTTGGCCTACAATTATCAACCCGAAATATATTTTAATATTACAAGGGTAAATTGCTAAATAGGGTTCCCTCAAGTTGTAAGAATTCTCACAACTACTTTAGCTACCACATTACACAAGTTTCTCTTTCACAAAATTTTAATATACGATGATAACCTCCTAAACATGGAAGATTTTTAAAATTGTAAAGTATTTATCTAAAAGGATTTTATGTTTACAATGGTAAATTTTTAGTCATGAATTTTTTTATTATTATAGATACTCTATCTAATATTATATGAAAGTTCAAATAGCCTGTCCGGATTCATGGCAGCTACCGATTCCACCATGTAGATTCAAAAAAATTATTATTATATGAAAATTTTTATTTAAAAAAAAAGTTTTAATGGTAACTCTTTAAATATTATAACTTTTCAAAAATCACAAACTTATATATCATGAGATATATAGAGTACAATGATATTTTTTTAAACATGACATTTATTAAACATAATAAGATCCACTTTCATAATATTTTAGTGCTAACTTTCTAAACTAGACAAATTTTTAGCCAAGGATAATTTATATTCTCATATTTTTATTAACTATCACTACATACAATTTTCCATTTCACACGAATTATATACGACAATTGTAATGTTCTAAACATGGAAAGTTTTTGTTACACAAGATTTAAAAGTTAACATAATAATTTTCTAAACATTCTATCCTTTTAAAAAATATATTTAGGTGACAATGATAACTTTTTAAATATGATCCATTAAAATAAAAATAAATCGTAGAACCACTTTAGCTATAATTATAAGGTCAAGCATCACCTCACAAATTGTATGTTCTTTTCTATCTAAACTTGAGTCGTCTTAATAGTAAATATATCATCTCAATTACTTAAACAAAACTTGATTCACAACACAATGTTGGAGTGTGTAACATCTTCTAGAATGAGCATAATTAGTACACTATTCAATAAAGAAAAAGTAAATCACACACATAAGAAAAACATTTACATTAAAGGTGGCCTTACACACCAAATAATATAAGTAATAAACACAGACCCTTTTTAGCTAATGCAAAAATGGTTAATCAAGAAGGTATATAAATACCTATAATACAAGTTACCTATGTTTTCAAGGATAAAGGACAAACCTAAAGGATAATAATGAAATTATACAATAAAATCACATATAAGGTTCTCATGGACCCATAGGGAAATATACAATTGATTATAATACAAGGCCATCCATGGCCTCAAGTGAGGATTCAAACACCCTTTATTTTAACTCCCCCTAAGTTAAATGGAGGACATGGATAAAGATATCCTTATTATTTATCCAATGTAAAGGGACATTGTTTGACACTAAAATTCTCATGCAACTACATAAATATCACATTTGGCATAAAAATGATTAAGATATCTATAAACTATTTTTCTAAAGTTACATATGGTAGCTTGAGAATTCCATGAGCATAAACATAATTAATATATTGTATCAACACATTAAAATGATTTCTCCATTGATGAAAAACATGATTGTGGATACAAATGATGAAGCTACGATTGTCATAAATATGGTAACAAAAAACTAGTAGAAATGTTCCAACTACTCAAGAATAATCAACATCCATTGATTATATTTGGAAATCTCATTAGCAACACAATAGTCATACTATATGAAATATTGAGATATTATAGATTATCGTCAACAACACCAAGAGAGAGGTCCAAGAACAACATTAAAAACAAAGTAGGACACCCAATAAAATAATGAATGCTCATGTAGTTGGTGCCTCTAATATACTAAAATTTCTAATTAGTCATTTTTAACGAATCTCATAAGGTGTCTATATATATTTGGAGTATAACTAATGATAAACATAATTTGGTCTAATGTGTATGATGTATATAATATCCTCATTAAGATAATAATACAAAAATGCATCAACTAGGAGAGTGGAACAATCCATTCAAAGCTAGAAATTTGGATCAAATAAAATAATAGAATACTTATACTTATCCATCATAAATCATTATTGAAAATACAATTCATACCTAGGTTATGAGATATTTGTCCTATAGAGATATTGATCAATTTCAATATCCAAGTATTTATGAAGGAGACCCAAATTTGTCATCTCAATTGTGTCTTGAGACCATGCCTTCATTATATGGAACAAGGTTATTAAACTTCCATGATGAAAAGGTAAAATATATATAATATAAGAACAATAATATATCCATCATTATGTTTGATGTAAATTTAGAAACCTAATTTTGCACATCAATTACACCATCCATCAATTATTTTAGTCAATTTATTGAAAGTGATCCTTTTGTGCCCAAATTTAGGGTAAATATATAGCCTAATTTTTGAGGATCATAGAAATTTGGCAAACCTTTACAAAACCTAATAAAATGACACGGTTCAAAATGGATGAAAAATATATTTCCAAAAAGCATAAATAAGCCTATGTTTTTTTAAGATTTGAAACCCAAAAAAGCTCCAAAAAATAGCACCATAATTCTATAAAATTCCATATAGCGCTTTTATCACCTTCTGCTGCTTTTGCCAATCAAACATTAGCTTTAAAAAAAAATGGCAAAAAAAATCATAAAAGTGGTACCATTGGAAAGGTATTAGAAATAGCTTTCTAATGAGTATAAATTTTTCTATGTTTTTTTGAGGCTAGGCACCTCAAAACTCCTTCGAATAGTAGCATCATAAGCCAATGACAGCACCATAAAATCCATTCAACACTCTTGTCATTAATAATAATGTTGTATGATATTTATGGTGCTTTCATAACCATATAGTTTTTTTCTTCCACCATAAAAACTAATTTTTTAATGGTATAACTACCCATCACCATCAATTTTACTCTGCTAACGATATATACATAATTTTATGGAATTTATCCTTTGTCTTGTTAGTTAACTATATGAAAATCTCTAATTATCCCCAAATAAAACCTTGGAACTATCAATAGAGTATGTTAACTATTGGATAAACACCATGCAAATGATTAAATTTTCTTAGCCAACCATTATAACTCATAGGAACTTGTCACTTCATCCTCTTGTTATGCTCTCTTGAATTCTCTTATGAATCCTCCAATAGGTTTTGAATAGATTATAAAATTACCCTTAGGGATAGAAAAAAATTGGTTTTTTTGTAGGTACATTCTATTGATATTGACTCTTAAGGATTGAAGACATCAAAACACTTACACATTTAAATTCAAGAGAAGCCCCTGGTAGTCCTATTTGAAGAGGCATAGCAAAGATACAACCCTCATCCACCATGGATCCAAAATAAATTGGGTTAAATATATGAATCATGATTATGATTCACCCTTTGCCATTTTAATATCTTTCGTGATTTCCTTTAATAAGCATTTATTAATCATTTTCATGGTTTCGTACTTGTATATTATTATAATTTACTTCATTTATCAAACCATTGTAAAAAATAGGGGTTTTATCCTTTTACTATGAAAATAAATTAATTTCGAGAGATTAGACAAACTCCTTGTTATATTTTAGAGCCTTAAACATAAAGGAAATGCATTCACAAGTATAGAAATAAACATACAATGATACAACTATGATAATAGAAAAAAACCATACATGCAAATATGATAGAAAACTTGATACAATGCTCTAGAAATGCTCATATAGAAAGCTCACAAAAATTACAATGCTCCTCTCATGGAGTTTGCAACTCCTCCATGATAACAAAATGGAGATACATTGTACCTACTACTACTCTCACTTATGCACTACTATTGCTCTCTCAAAATCACTCACAATGAGGCCTTTATATAGAAATATAGGTTACTTGCCTCTCACTCAACCCTAAGAATCATGTACATGTGGACTACATGTACATTTACATCATTGCACATTCTAACACTTGTGCATTTATTATATTACACTAATATAGTAGTAACTCCTAATATAATCCTAAGCTAAATATGAACCCATGAGGGTACATTAGGAAATAACCAAATGATGTAATAGCCATATTTTCCAACACCCCCTATATTACATTATTTGGTTTTGAAGACATTAGTCTTCAATATGGATCTTTCTCTTTTGCATGTATTTTTGCATGAGTGAAGTTTTCTTGAAATATATTTAATTTACCCCACATTGTATCCCTCCTTGATTTGCCTCTTCATATTCTTCCCCTGTATTGGAGTTGGTACTTTCATAGGTGGATGTACTTTCACCTGATTCCTACAAGAGTAATTTTCCTTTGCTTTTGGCTTTGTCATCTTTTTCTGTGTCCTGAAAGGAAGCTTCTGAACATACACTTAGAGCATCAAGATAATATTTTGAGTTAGTAGAACTTGTAGTACTAATGTTGCATGAGGATTGAAATATCTTAGAGAGGGTTGATTCATCCATTTCTATTTTTAGCTTAAGTAGTTCAATAAATCCCTTTTGTTCTACATTTTCATCCTTATAGCATTTGAATGTAAGTAGTGCCATGTATAGTATGCTTCCATATTCTAAAGGAATTTGAATGTCATTCTTTCCATTATCAATTGCTTTGGTGAGTTGTGCATGTAGATAATATTCCATTGTTTCAAACTTGCCTGTTACAGCTTCACTATGTATCCTTTTTGAAGTAGAATCTAGATTTCCTTCTGAATTTATAAGTGAGTTCTTAATTCCACTTTTTATGATACTTTCTCTTTCCTTTATAATGGTTTTGTTCATGTCATTGTTTACTGAATTACTTGAGGTAGATATTTTACGTAGTTTAAGCTCCCTTTTTGTTTGGATCTTGTAGTATTAACCTTTGTAGTAAATTTACTTATAACTCCCTAGTAATGATACATGCAATAAATAAAATTCACCTCTATCACTTGCAATAAATTATTTAGACATCTATTAGAAATGCAATCTTCAATAATATGAATTCAATATTTAGTTGGATATGTCCTTCATAAATCAATCTTCCAACTAGCAACTTGATGCAATGATAGGTTCTAAACTTCTAGAAATTCAATTTGAAGTAGGATTCCTTATATCTCCCTAATTAGAAGTTTTAGAAATATTAAATTATTTGCAAACTAATCTTTTTTACTACTCCTTATATCTCCCTAAGTTAATATTTTGCATTTATTATTTAGAAGTAATGGAAATTATACAAATGGTTCTAGTTTTACTCTACGTCTTCTATGTATTCAATATTTTGTTCTAGATATATTTTCATCACCTTATTACTCCTACTAATATCTCTAGAATATGCAATAAGCTTTGATATAAAACTTAAAATATAATAAATATTTGTCACATTTTTTTTAATCTGATTGCAAGTTGTTTGAATGCGGTTTGCAAGGGCTAATTTCCTTGTTTCTATTTATATTGCTTTTCAATGTTCTCCTCCTTGTGGATGAACTAATTTTCCTTCCTCTCTTTAACCGAATGTTGTATGAATACATGATCTACTCTTCACACTTCAACTTGGCTGATATGTGCATTGTTTTGGGCTTGAACTCTCTCTTTAAAAATAATATTTTGTTGGTACATAGTCATCTATCACTTGCTAGTTTCTACATATCCTTAAAACAACAATATTTCACCTCTTCAATGTTTCTTTAGCTCACTTCTTCTTTATTTACGTATGTTGGGTGCCTTCTTAATTGATGCAACATAATATGGAGTTGCCATGTGGTACTTTGTATTTTCCTCTCATCTTGAAAATGTTCCTTTTAATATTTCATGTAGTGCCTATGATGTGTGGCACTTATCTTCTACTCTCTTCTTGAAAAATGTTTGTCTTGGGCCCTTATTTAATGCATGTGACAAGTGTTGCTTGATTATTTAACATCTTGGTGGTCGAACCAGTTGTAACTCCTTTCCACCATTGTTGGGTTACTTTTCTTCGTATCTTTGTTGTATGTAGAGTGTGAGACATGACTCTAGACTCCTGGGTACTTAGACTTATTTTAAAATGTGGTAATCTTCTTAGAACAACTACATATGTTTGAAGATATCTATCATTATTTTTAACCTCCCTTGAAGCTTTCTAGTGCTTTCCAACTTATTATTTTTGCAAACTCTTCCTGGTGCATACGTTTCTTTTGATAGGATGTTGGTTCTTCCTTCAATGGCGCTCTTGGATGAGAAAGAACATATTTTGTAGTTTAATTCAATGGGGATGGTGCCTCTTATATGACTTCAACTTGAAATCCGAATGCGGAGTGATGACGTACCAGATTATGATGCAAACAAAATTGATATAAGGTAGATGCTAAATCCTACGAATGCGATGAACAAATGCATGTAGGAAATAAAGCAGAAATGAAACAAGATGTAAGCAAAATGAAGTGGGGCCTCTTTTATTAATGTTGCTTTCAATCTAGTTACAATACATCTCTCCCCCTTTGGGGCTCAGAACGTTTGATACAGTCTATTACATCAACGGATGGTTTGCTTCCAATGTCTTCTACATGCCCACATTCGAAATGGGCAGGCCAAACATTTTCGTCGCTCATGTTCATGTGTTTGTTGTTCCTTGATACCCCTCCAGTGTTCCTGGGAGTGATATCCTACGTACAGAGAAACAACAAACAGTTAATAGCATATGCGGATATTAGGAAAACATGCAATCCCCAAAGCCTTCGAATGGTTAATGTAAAAAAGAATGAAATGGTGGTCAAAACATGTCATAATGAACCTAAAATTTGAAAGAAGCATCAAGACATCATTAGGGACCCATTGCAAAAAGAACAGTTAGGAAATCATGCATGTATTTCTAATCGCTCCGGGGTGGGACGATTAGGACTGTCACAAAACATGCAAGAGTGACCTTACAAATTTCCTGCCTAGAGGCCTCCAAAAATCTTGCAAACTTGGGGTTAGGCTAAAAGGGGCATTCTGGGACAACCTAGAAGGTCATATTTGGCAGATTCTGCCCAGATTATCCTGTATTTGAAGGCATTCCCTGTATGTTAGTAAACACATAAAATGATAAAAAAACGATCAAATAAAGTCAAAATAACATGAAACTTGAACAGAAGAATGAGTACATGAAATATGAAAAAATGTAAAAGTAACAGTAGAGAAATCCTTCATAGATTTCTAATCACTCTGGGGTGGGATGATTAGGACTGTAGCAGTGCATGGAGCACTCGGGGGTAGGACGCCCACCGTTTGGGGCCTAGTTTTGGCACCAATCCAAGTGGGATGGGTCCAAAATCTCCTAGGGGGTTGTGTCAACAAATTTGGTGTGGGATTATGGCAGATTTCCCAGGTTTTGGGTTTGGATTACATTCCTAGTGTTCACCCGATAACCTCCCTTCGAAAAGAGAAATTATGAATGTCAGCATTTTGGCAGCACTCTGTTGCTCTAAATGCTCCAGCTCTATCCTTTTTTGGGGTGAGGAGGGTCACCCTTTTATAGACCTTAGGGGTCTCCTTTGAATGCGCATGCGAGGACGCAACTTGGTTCACCATGCCTTTCTTTGGGGAGAGAATATTCCTCCTTGATTTAGGGCCTCCATGATCAAGGCATGCTTGACTGAAGTCCCTCTCTCTGATTTGAAATCGTTCCTCACAATTGCATGCCTTGACGATGAAGTTGAGTGGCAGATCTAGGATGCCATTTGTCAAGGCTTGACTTTTTTCCAGTAAAACCTGCTATTCACCCCACCCTAGAGCAATTGTTGCTAATCATCCCGGGGTGGGGCGAATAGGATTCTAATCGTCCCAAGGTGGGACGAATAGGGAGCAGAGTGCTTAAAAGGTGCCAAATTGACCTCTGACCCTTCAAAATTGATTTGGGAGTCGTTGGGACCACTATTTAACCTATGGAGGCTGCCCTAGGGGGTATGTATGCCAATTCGGTCAGTGCTTGTAGTCACATAATCGGATTGGTGTTGTTTTGGTGTCTATAGATGCCCCTTTTTGGGATGCGTTGTGTGTGGTGCAGTGCTGAGCAAAAATAGATGACCAAAGCACTTAATGATTAGAATTTCTTAGTAACCTAACCAACTTTTGATGCCCCAAGTATGGAAAGGGCACACATTCTTGAATCCTTGCTTCTGACAAGCTAAGGAGCTTAAGTCAAGTGTAGCCTTTTTTAGTGAAGTGTACTTGATCTTGGACATTTTTCAGTCATGAATAGGCAAAGGGCGCAACCTTTTGTCTAATGAACCTTGTCTTCATGCTTCCAGAATGTCAAGTGTTTGTTTAGCTTGTGATTATTGATTGTTTTCTGCCCCAATCAGGAGTGTGATTGTCTTTGTCAATGATTCTTTGAATGCATAGCATTTCCTTGATTGGGTGTGTATTTGTTGATTGGTGACTAAGTGTGACTACCCCCTCAAGTGATGAATCGATGAGGGAATGACCAAAATGAGAAAAACGACGAGTCACTTGACCTAAGATGACATTTGTAAGGGTGCCTTCAGTTGTTTTCTATTGAGCACTTATGCAATTTTCCAACAATCGGACCTATTTTTGGTGGGTGTTGACCCTTTTTGTGATGTTGATTGGGGTAGAAATTATCAAAAATCTTCCTTCCCGTGGAGTGGTCTGGCTATGCTAGCATTCTTAGGGAGTAGGATAGTGATGATTTTGTGACCTCGACTGCTGTTTTTCATGCCATGAATGTCTGGTGCAACGACACCTTTATTCGGCAGTATTATCGTTGTTTTTGGTGCATTTTTTGGATGCAATTTTTGTTGCTTTATTTCTTGCTCTGTAATCGTCCCAGGGTGGGATGAATACCAACTTGGTAATCATCATAGGGTGGGATGAGTGCTAACTAGAGCGCTCATCCCAGGGTGGAACGATTACAGGCCTAATAGCCTATAAAAGGACCAAAACTAGGTTTTGGGCTCATTTGCAACAATTTTTTCTTGGTGATTTGGAGCAGTGAGAAGGAGGAGTGCGAGTTTGCGTAGCGGAGCACTGTTGAAATTTCACAGACATCATGAGTGCAAGAACCGGATCTTCGAGCGGAGGAGCCGAGGCAAGACCGGTATGATGTTCCTTCTCCCTTCCTGTTATTCATTTTTGCTTTATATGAAGTTAAAAACTTACACATAATTGTTTTGATTTTGCATTAATACTAAGGTTGAAACCCTAGTATTAATTTTGTTTTTGTTTTGCATTAATATTAAGGTCGAAACCCTAGTATTAGTTTTTTCATTGTATTATATTTTTTTTTCACACTAAGGTTGAAACCCTAGGATTATTTTTTATAGTTTGATTTCATTTTTTTGTTCATACTAAGGTTGAAACCCTAGGATGAATTTGTTTCATTGTATTTTGTTTTTTGTTTTTGTACGGCTATTTTTATGTTTGTGGTCATTTTTGTACAGTTTTTTTTGAATGCTTTTGTACTTTTGTTTTTCTTTTGTTTTTTTGTACTTTTTTTTTCTTCTATACAATTTTATTGTATTGTTTTTGTTTATATGAAGTATGTACTTAACATCATTTGTTTTTTTTATTGCTTTTCAGGTTGTGAAGAGTCGGTACCGCCAATTGACTATTTTCTCTGATGCCTGAGAGGACTTGACAATTGGGGATTGGGAGTGGCTTGATGCCCTTGGGCTCAAGCAGGTGACACGTTTGGAGCCTGTGATGGGGGATCAGGCATATTTGACTGCCCTGATCAATCTGTGGGATCCCCGTATGAATACTTTCATCTCCCAACAGGGGAGATGACTGTGACTCTAGAGGATGTGTATCATATTTTACAGATTCCAATAGATGGGCTTCCTATCTGGATGACCCATCGAGACCAGTAGACAGTAGTACTGACACAGTGTTTTGGTCGAGCAGGGGAGATGGAGGTGGAGAGGGCTGTGGAGATGGCAGAGGCTGACTACCAGATAGGCAGTATTATGGTGCGTTGGTGGATGGAGAAGGGCGTATTGGGGGTGAGGTATGCTTTGCTCATGGCCCTTATTTCTAATATGCTACTTTTGAACTGCTCAGGTGCGAGGTTCCCTTGGAACCTGCTAGAATTGGTTTTCACTTTTGTGGAGTTTCTAACATCAACTCCATTGATTATGAGGTGGGGTTAGATGTTGTTGGCATAGTTGTACAATGAGTTGTACGAGGTTCGTTGCCAGAGGTGAAATGGGATCGGGTGTAGCTATATTTTGTAGTGTTAGGGGTGGCAGCACATAACTGTGGAGTGGCCACAGGGTTTGCCTTGGACCACCCAAGGTGAGATGGTGGATCAAGATATTGGGTATGCCAATTTGTGGTAGCGATCAGAGGAGCATGGACAGAGTCGGTGGTGGGCAGGTGATGTAGGTCACTATATTGATGCCTTCTCTTGTCTGATTCTAGATTAGGTGTTTTAGCGATCGTATCAGGACTGTCTAGCCTGGCCTAATGCTGGAGAGTGGCTCCAGCGGGTGCGTAGGGGTAGGTGGATGATTGGGCATCATGGGACAAAATAGGAGTACTTCTTGTATGTCTAGGTGACGCGATAGATTGGGGCATGCTAGGAATTACCTAGTGATCCCTTGATCTATCGATGGTACGAGGACAAGAGGACCCTAGTCTGGCCGATCATTGAGATTTTGGGCAAAGGGTCTGATGTAGTTATTGATGTACCCAACGTGGATGATGTCTAGGTAATTACAGAGTATGACCGATGGTGGACTATGCAGCGATGGCGGGGTGAGGGGCCTCTGGGAGGTGCGGATGTGACAGCAACAGGAGGTGGGGGTGCAGAGGCACCGGTGGAGGGTTTGGGGGCTCCGCTTGATGATGTAGACATGGTGGAGGTCGATGACTTCACTGGCGATGGAGATAATGCAGGGGTTTTAGAGCAACAAGATATATAGGATGTCCCGAAGCAGTGGGTGTCAGAGTAGCCTGCGGTCCTAGAGGTGCCCCTACCTCAGGTAGTCTTAGGGGATGTAAAGGCTGGGTTTCATGCTGAGATAGTGAGATTAGAGGTTCTCTTGTGAAGATGATATGAGGAGCATAGAGACATATTACAAGAGAGGGATATCTTGTAGGATCAGTTGGCACAGCAAGACAACGCATTGGTTGTGTATCATCGACGAGATGTAGAGTGGGGGTAGTACCAGGTGGAGTTAGAGACAGAGGTTGTCTGCCTCGATGGATAGTTACCTGATTTGGATGGAGGTGGTTCATCATGTCGTACAAGAGGTAGTGAGACTGAGTAGTCTGCATTCTCTCGTCATAGGTTGCTGGATGAGGGTAGCATTGGTAAGCAGGGTGCGCAGGCTGGTAGCAGCCACCCTGAGAGGTCCCATAGGACCCATACTACTGGGGGTAGTTCCATCCTGAGTGATCATGGTGGCCGACTCCCTAGGCTTTGGGGTTTTTGAGTTTTTGGTTTTTTTTTTTTTGTGAGGTTAGAGGACCTTCTTATTGTAGCCTGAGGGCATTTTGAATCGATATATACATGACTCATTTTTTGTTTGATAATATGCTTGTCATGGTTTATTGTTCTTTTATGCACATTTATTTATGTTGATGTATGCATATGCTATTATGACTATGGATGATTTTAGCTATATGATATAGATGTATGCATATGGAATAGATGGAATGATTTGTTGGTATACAGGTGATGGCACCATAGACTGTACAGGATTTACTAGATTTTTGTACTATGTGATTGCTTTATGGAACAACTGTGCATTTGTTATTTTTGTTTTGTATTTTTTGATGGTGATGTGAGTAATGAAATGTACAACAATTGTTTTTAAAATGTAGTTAAGGTTTTTCTGAGACTCAGATGCTTTAACTAACTAATCAAGATTGTACATTATCTTACAAGACTTTCGAACAAGGTACGAATCAGACTTGAGTTTGACCAAGTTATTTCACATCCTTGTGTGTGCGATTGAGTTCATTTATGTGGTATTCATAAGGATATCGCTGCCAGGTAGGCTGTCCACCAAACCTGTACTAAGGATCACCTAATTAGCTCCACTAATTCCTTTGTATTTATAAAGATTAATCTATGATGCAATCTAGGATACCGTAAGCTAGCTCATCCACATGCAAACATTGGTCTACACACATGCAAAGCTAATGTGATAGACATATTTTCATGCATTTAGGATACCACTATTTCCAGGTAGGCTATCTACCAAACCCGTAATGAGGATCACCTAAATGGTTTTCCGAATGTTGAGAATTCCAAGGATTCAAGCTCAGGCGTCTTTTGGTTGTTCAACTTGTTGGGGATACTTGCTTTTATACATAGTTATGAAAATCATTATTTATTTTTCTCTTTTTTCTTGAGCAAGGGGTTTGAGTAGTGGAGATAACCACTGTTATTTTTTATTGTTGCCTTTTTGAGGATTTAGATTTTGAATTTTGATTTCAAAGTTGAGCTCGTGGGTTTTTGGCTTGTGAATGGCATTGATATTTTTATGCCTTGGGGATGACTACCCATCCTTCTCAGGGGTGTGTAGTACGAATCCTTATGAATTTGGGGATCAAAGGTGTTATAGGATTTTTGATGGTGGACTTTTGGGATTTTGCTTGTGAATGGCATTGATCCTTTTAGGCCTTGGGGATGACTACCCATCCTTCTCAGGGGCGGGTAGTACGAATCCTTATGGCTTTGGGGACCAAAGGTGTTTTAGGATTTTTGATGGTGGACTTTTGGAATTTTTCTTATGAATGGCATTGATCCTTTTAGGCCTTGGGGATGACTACCCATCCTTCTCAGGGGTGTGTAGTACAAATCCTTACAGATTTGGGGACCAAAGGTGTTTGGAATTTTTTTTGACAGTGGTGAAAACCACTATTTATTATGGGGATTTGGATGGGGAATAGCTTGTCCTTTTGTCAATTCTCAGCATTCTTGAACCATTCGCATAGGGGGATCAGCAGGACAATGTTTCACTTATGATACCCTAGACTGCTTTGTAGGTTTCATCTTGCGTTCACACAACTTGGGAATTTTTATGTGTTTTAAGCTTGTGTTGGGATGTTATATAACAAGGTGTGATCCAAGTAAATTCTACCTTGTAAAAATTGGTCTGACTTTGTACAGCTTTTGACTAGAAATCTAAAGACATCTGAATGACGAAAAGCCTAAAGACATTTAGAAGACAACTAGCTATGATATGGCAAAAATGCGAAGGGCATTATTCTTGATGGATCTTTTTACAAAATGGACTAAATTTGGAAAATGATGGAATTGTTGAGTAATTACAGTCTATGGTGTGTTTGACATGTATGACCAGAAAATATGCAATGTATGTATGTGATTGCTAATGCAGCTTATTTTTTGTGTTTTTGATTTTTAAGAGTATGCGTGAAAGTGAGATGCAATTTTTTTTTGGTTATTTTTTATTAATTTTTGTTTTTTGCATATTCGTTTTTGACCAAGCGATTGTGGGAACCCTTGGAGCTTTTTGCTTGACCAAAGCGATTATGGATACTTTTAGGGCATTTTTGGTGACCAAGCGATTACGGGAATCCTTGGAGCTTTTGGTTTAACCAAAGGGATTATGGATAACTTTGGGGCATTTTTGGGGTTAACCAAGTGATTTTTGGAATCCTTGGGGCTTTTGATTTGACCAAAGGTATTATGGATACCTTTGGGGCATTTTTGGTGACCAAGCGATTGCAGGAATCCTTGGAGCTTTTGGTTTGACCAAAGAGATTATGGATACCTTTGGGGCATTTTTAGGGTTGACCAAGTGATTGTTGGAATCCTTGGGGCTTTTGGTTTGACCAAAGGGATTATGGATACCTTTGGTGCATTTTTGGTTGACCAAGCGATTGCTGGAATCCTTGGGGCTTTTGGTTTGACCAAAGGGATTATGGATACCTTTGGTGCATTTTTGGTTGACCAAGCGATTGTGGGAACCCTTGGAGCTTTTGGTTTGACCAAAGGAATTATGGATACCTTTGGGGAATTTTGGTTGACCAAGATATTGTGGGAATCCTTGGAGCTTTTGGGGTGGGCTATGGCTCTCTAAATGTTGAATGGCCTCAAATGACTGATGTTCAAGGGTTTTGGTTCCTTGATTCCTTCAAGAGAGGCGAGTTGGTATGTTCCAGGTCCTATTTTACTATCGATTACATAAGGACCTAACCAATTTGCCATGAAATTGTCCCTTAAATGGGGCAAAAAGTTAGAATTTTGTTGGTTCTCTTTTAAGACCAGGTCACCAACCTAAAAGTCCCTCAGGTGAACTTTCATATTGTATGCTTTCTTAAGTCACTCTTGATAGAGACGTAAATGCTCGAGAGCATTTACACATCGTTCATCGAGTAACGTAAGCTTGTCTAACCGGGCCTATCATGCAGTGTCATCATCGATGAACTCTTGCATTGATATGCACAGGGAGGGTATTTCTAACTCAAGAGGCATGACTGCCTCAGAGCCATACACTAGTGAAAATGAAGTTGCCCTAGTGGGCATCCGAATGCTAGTGCGATAAGCCCACAGGGCAAGTGGTATTTGGATGTGCCAATCCTTATGATTATCTACGACCGTATTTTTAAGGATGGCAACTAGCATTTTATTTGATGCCTCTGCTTACCCATTTTCCTATGGATAATAGGGTGTCAAAAAAATGTGCTGAATTTTGTACTTTGTTGTCAAAGCTCGCACATCTTTGTTCTTAAATGACATCCCATTATCCGATATGAACTTGGATGGAATACCAAAATGACATATGATGTTATGTAAAATGAACTCCACAATGCGAGGCCCAGTCATAGAGGTAAATGAAATTGCTTCCACCCACTTAGTGAAGTACTTTAAGGCCATTATGATAAACGTGTGAGACCTAACGACGTAGGGGAGATCTTTTCGATGAGATCTAAGCCCCACTACAAAAATGGCCAAGCCGATTGGATCGGCTGCAAGGCTTGAGAAGGTATGTGTGTCAAGTTAGCATGGTGTTGACACTTCATGCACTTCCACACATATGTGCAACAATATCGCTCTAAATATGGCCAATAATAGCCCATGCAAAGAATGCGCTTGGAGATGACCATACCGCTGAAGTGGCCACTACACATACCATCATGCGCTTGGGTGATCACCCAAGTGGACTCCTGTTGGTTCAAGCAACAAAGGAGGATCCCTTCGTAGCTTTGATGGTACAAAATGTCTCCTAGCAAGACATGTTTTGTCACTTTCTATTTGAATGATCCTTTTGCGGCATGCAAAAATCCAAATGGGATGCTACCTAACTTGAGATAGTCTCTTATGGGTGTGTACCAATCCTACTGATTAGAAACCTCGATGGTATGAACAGTCGATCCCTCTTGAATTTTTTCCCTAGCAAAAGCTGAGTGAGACAAAACTTGTAGAAATAGTGTTGTGTTTCTATTAAGAGGGGTTGGAGAGAACAAAGACCCCCAATTGGCATGATTACGACTATCATGGATTTGAGAGAACCTATCCTGAGATGCTTTAATCTGGATCAGGTGGATTCTTGGTATTATGTCAGAGCTTGCACGCTCCATCATGGATTGCAACAATGTTTTGACTTGAATGGTTGTCATATCAACAAAAGGGTCTTGTGGGATTAGTGACCCCAAGGAGGCCATAGTGTCTGCAAAATGATTCGATGATTGAAGGAGTGCCTCGATGTCCTCCCATTCAAGCTTTGCCAAGAATTTATCTACAAGGGCTTTGTAGGCCTACAGAACTAGGCATTTGCATTGGAATACACCTTTCACTTGGTTGACAATTAACAGTGAATCACCAAAGATATTCAAGCATTTGATGTTCATGGTGATGGTTTTCTGAAGACCTATGAGCAAGGCTTCGTATTCAACATTGTTATTGGTGCACAGGAAATAAATTTTAAATGATAAGGGCATTGGAGCCCCTTGCGGTGTGAAAAAAATGATTCTCGTGCCACCCCCTTGCTCATATTTAGAACCATCAAAAAATAGGGTTATGTCGGCTTGTGACTCATGCTCATCAAAATATGGCAATTCTGAGACATGGAAGATCCCATCATCGGGTAGCTCTATGGTCAGAGGTTGATCGTCTTCGAGAGGAGCCTCTGCTAGTTGATCGATGATGACTTGACCTTTGATGGACTTTTATCCAATGAATTTGATGTCAAACTCCATCAACAACATGATCCATTTTTTCGTGCGACTATTGTCATAAGTATGACTCATCATGTACCACAATGGATTCTTCTTAGACACAATATACATCGTATTTCTCAACATGTAATGACATAGCTTATTGGTGGCAAATACCACGGCTAAGCATAGCTTCTCAATGTATGCATAGTTAAGTTCATAACTGACCAGGGTGCGGCTAAGATAATAATTAGCCTATTCTTTATGTAATTCATTTTTTTGGGCTAACATGGCACCCAGTGCAACCTCAGTAGCTGAGATGTATAAGTAGAACAACACTCTTGGTCTAGGTGGTGCCAATATTGGCGATGAAGCCAAGTATTGTTTGATGTCATCGAAGGCTGACTGGCACTCGTCATCCCAATGAAATGCTACCCCCTTGTGTAATAATTTATTCATGGGTTGACACTTGTTAGATAACTGTGCTATGAAGCACTTGATCGATGTGACCTTACCTTGCAAGCTTCTGAGCTGCCTGATGGTTGTTGGGGGAAGCATTTCAAGGATTTCCTTGAATTTATTTGGATCTACCTTGATGCCTCATTTTGAGACTATGAAACCCAAGAGTTTTCTAGATGTGACACCAAATACACACTTCTTGGGGTTTAGTCTAACCTTGTGTTCGATGAGGCGATCAAGGATCTTGCGTAAGTCATCGAGATGATTTTGGTGCAAAAGAGATTTGGCCAACAGATCATCCATATAATCTTCCAAATTTTTATGCATGTGATCATGGAAGATGTATGTCATAGCACGTTGGTAAGTGGCACCAACATTTTTAAGGCCAAAAGGCATGACCTTATAACAAAATGTCCCCCAAGGCATCGTGAACATTGTTTTTAGTTGATCATCAAGATTGATATGAATCTGGTTGTATCCCGAGAAACCATCCATGAGGGAAAGCATTTCATGGCCTACTATAGCGTCTACCAATGCATCGATGCTAGGCAAGGGGAAATCATCCTTGGGACTCGCTTTGTTTAAATATCAAAAATTGGTGCATATACGAATCCTCCCATCAAGATTTTTGATAGGTACCATGTTGGATATCCATGGTGGGTAATCCATGCAGATGACAAACTATGCATCCAACAGCTTTTGTAGCTTGTCTTTGACCATTAAGGCCATTTTTGGGTGCATCTTACGTAGCTTTTGCTTTACTGGCTTGACTGTCGGATCAAGTGTTAGATTATGCATGACTAGGTACGAGTCTAGCCCCAGCATGTCTTTGTAGGACCACGCAAAAACCTCCTTCTTCTATTTGAGAAGGGCAATGTAATCGGCTTGCTCTTCAAGGGATAGACTTACCCCCAGCTTGATGACTTGTAGATTCATTGGATCAGAATCGATGTTTGTGTTAATCGTCTCTTCGACTGACATGTGGGATCCGTCCTCCAACTAGTGTGGAGTCAGGATCAGATGGATATCATTCTATGAATTTAGATCTACGTTGGGAACGTCGGGTTCTCCTTCAGCATGGAAGATATCCTGAGTCTATCCTGGGGTGAAATGAAACATCTCTCTGCAAGGCCAATACTCTGATGGGGATGGTGGTGAGTTAGCGTGATCCCAGTCTATGAAATCTAGGTCTAGATACAATGGTCATGTTGGATCGACTGGGTTGTGGATGGGGGTAGTTAAATCAATGGAGATCATGTTGATGGAATGAATTTGGTCTCCATTACCATGCGGGTGTTGATTCAGACATTCTTGGTTATTCTCATGCCTCAGATTTGGATCTGTGTGTACTGGTATAAAAGGATTAGCCTTATGTTTGGATAGAAGGATAGGGTCTTCCCTTGACATTTGTGGCCCTATAGGGTCTCTAGGTGGGAGGTTCTTTATGTATGCCCAAAGTGGTGGATGAAGCACTTGGTTTAACTGTGCTTGGTTTAAGTGCCACCTATGCCTTGGTCCCATATCTAGATGTTCAAACATATCATCCATGTCTATGGGGTATTCCTATTGCCTCATATGGTTAAGATATGCCATCTCAGTATCATCCTCATAGTCACTATTGGAGATCCATAGGCCTTCATTGGTTCCAAAAACTATGTGCCCATGTGGCTGGTATAGCCTCTCACTAGGAGTTTCTTGATCACTTGGCCTTATGGCTGGTATGGGAGGGTCACTTTGTTCGAGCATGTTAATTTGATCCCTTCTACGTTGTTTCGCTCTCTGCAGGAGGGTTGGATTCTCTTGAGGTGGCAATTGCTCGATTTGAACATTAAAGGGGAACATTACCACGAAGTCCTCCTGATAGTCGTCAATGGGCGTCACCTATGAGTGATTGCTATCAAACTCAAATGGGTCCCAAGGTGCTACTTCATAATCCAACTCATATTTCGAAGAGCTCTCTTGATTTTCTTCATATCTTTCTTGGAAGTTACCTCTTGAACTTTCCCCTTTCTCGATCAAAGGGGAGGGGCTGCTGAGGTCAATAAGGTTTGTTGTTACCCATGGGAAATAATTCCCCAATGTGTATGTAGTGTTGGGATTGGCATATGGATCTTGTGCCAACCCATCCCTATTTCCTAGACCTAAACCTTGCATGGTTTCTACCAAGATGTCGAGGGGTAAAGGGTGGTTGAACCCTACTCCTCATTTATCATATGGCATCTAGTACCTTGGTTGAAAAAGTGTGGATTCCTTGTTCGTATCTGTCCAATCCATATCCATGCCAATTACATTGGTCTAGGTATTTCAAGACAAAGTCTTGGTTGGACAGATAATCAACATTCTCAGCAAATGGTTCTTTGTCCTCTTCCTCTTGTAGGTAGGGTTCCAGGCTGTTCTTGAAGCCCCCATATACAAAGATGGTCTGATTTGGCGGGTAGCCTAAAGGGATGATAGTGCCGATGGGGAGGTGAGGTTTCCCCATGTCTTGCATGGATTCAAGTGTAGGTGTTGCCACAATGTTCTACACTAGGTACTCCCCCAGGCCTGTATTGGCCATTTCAACGGTAATCTTCGGTGGTTGAGGGGGATGGAATGGGAGTTCTCCCTAAGTCCACTCCATGTTGGGTGAATTAGGTGTCTCGACTTCCATTTGGTTGGGCACCTCCTCCATAGAGATGGTTGAGACTAATGGTGGTATCTCCTCTAGGGGCTTCTTCTCATTTTCCTTTTGTGTGGCCACCATAGGGGGTGTTATTTATGAAGGAACAGATGACAAATATGGGCCAGTTTGGTTACTTGAGGGACCCAATAGTGGGGATGTAGGTAGAATTAGACCTTGCATGGATAGATTAAATTGAAAGTCCAAATATGTCGATGGGAGGGTCGATTGTGGCATCAGCTACACCGCATTGCAAAACTTAAAGGGCTCTAAGTCTGTTGGGACTACATGTACTTGCGCTTCGTATGTGTATTTGATGCATTGATGGGCTATCGAAGGGACACACTTCATGTCCCTAATCTAAGTTCAGCCTAGCAAGATAGTGTAGGCCATCTCACCCTCAAGGATGTGACACAACATATAAATGGTCTTTTGTCCTACTTGGATAGGTAGGACAATTGTGCCAATCGTCAAGCATAATGCGTTGTTGAATGCTCGAAGAGTGTAGGTGGACGCAAAAATGTGGGATGATGGCAACTTAAGATGTTTTAATGCCGCTGTCATGATTATATTGTTGGACGAGCTAGTGTCCACCAACACCCTCTTAAATGGAATCCTATTGACCCGCATGATGACGTGTAGGGGTGGATCCACCATATCACCAATCACCAATTTCATTTCATCTTCCCTAAAGGTTATGATCGGTTCTGTGCATTGTCTCACATGTCCCACAAATTTGTTGAAATAATTAGGTTTGTGGGGTTGTAGATCAATAGCTTTGAGTATCTCCATCAGAGCCTCCCGATGGGGTGGTGATTGTTGGATGAGCTCATAAATGGATAGCCTAGCCGATGTGGTCCTTAAACTTTGATTAAGCTTAGTCTGAATCATGGCCATTGGTCTAGGTGGGGGAGGTTGCGTAGGGCATTTTGGATATTGTGATGTTGATGGAACATCTCCTATAGCTGTAGCGGGTGCAGCCGTGTTTGGGTATCTTTTGTTCCGTGTCACGATGCTTATCATCCCCATGTACCCTTGCATGGGGAAGTTTTGTGTTACCTCATTTACTTGTAAAGTCTTTGCCTACGCATCATGGGTAGGCAGGGGGTCTTTAAAGACTTTCATCTGTTGGTTGCTCAGCACTACGAGATTATCCACCGTGAGAATTTTGTTGACTATCAAGTCCTGTACTAAGTTTTTGAATTTACAAGTGAAGATGTCATGTCCTTTCTATCGATGAAATCTACAATAGAAATCTTCCCTATAGCCCTTGGGTTTTGGTGCATTGGGATCTATGGGTTGACTTTTCGATAATTTTATCAAGTTTTCCATGAACAAGCAGTCAAACAAGGAGTCTCTAGACTCAATGAATTGTATGAATTGTCGCTTAGGGTGATGCTACTGCTTTTGCTCTTGTTTATGGTTTTCCTTTTCATAGCTAGCAAGAGGAACTGCCTGATAATTAGCCTTTGGGGACTGTGTTGTTTGTGTAGGTGATGGTATAGTTATGGCAACCTGATTGACCATGGTGGGTTTCGGTTACGTGGGCCCAGTTTTGGCATTTTTGGTCCACTCTTTCTTGCGTGGCTTGGAAATCTCATCATATTGAATTTTTATCTCCTCAATTATCTTGGCTTGAGCCAGGGCTTCTTCTAGGGTGGCGTATTGCTGTAGCTACAATAGCATGGATATCGACCTTATGCAACTCTTTGAAAACATCTAAGTCATGTCGACCATGGGAGGGAGGTAAGGTAGCTTTGAAAGCAATGTCCTCCATCGATTCCCATAAGTGGCTATGGTCTCATCATCATATTGCTTAAGGCTAGCTAGGTCGCTTAAGGATGCCTTCTTCTTGGTGTTGAAGGCAAAACGTTCAAGGACGTGTCCACTAGCTGGTCTAGATTATTGATGCTATGCTTCGATAACTGGGTAAACCAATCCGAGGTAGGGCCTATGAATGTGGTTATAAATGTTCTCAAAAGCAATGCATAATTGTCCTGAATGTCAAAGCATTGACTCAGGAACCTTGTTACGTGTTCTTGGGCATCCTCATCCCCTCTAAAAATTGCCAATTGATGCATTTTGAAGTGGTCGGGGTATGGGGGTGCTGAAACTGAAGGATGCACAAGGTGATTGCAGAGATGGCGTAAGGTAGGATTTTTGGGCCCTAAAGTCTTGGTTTCCACAGACTCTAAGCGCTCTAACAACGCTTTGTATGTAGTAGAGGATTTGATTTCCTCTTCTTTGGTTTGTTCCCATTGTGAATTGCGAGGAACTTGAGGCCTACGGAGGGGTATCCGGGTAGCGCCCCCCCTGCCTTGGTAGGGCGTTTCAGCCCACTCTTCTTCTCACTCAAATTCATCATAGGACTCCTGAGGAGTTTCTGAGCGTGACCTATAAACATGGATGGGTGCCTACAGAAGATGCCCGTTATTGGTTCTAGGAGTGGCCTCCCATTCAAGTCTCGAAGGCCTTGGAGGCAACACTTGATAAGGTCATGGAGACCTATCTTGTACTAAGGGGTTATGCCTCTCATAAATTATGTCCTATGCATGCGAGGGGTTGGAATCCTCTCATGCATAGTGTTCTAGATCAACTCATCTGTATGGAACTGAATGCACTCTTTGTTAAGATGATACAATTGCTCTAACTGTTGTTGATCTTGCCTAAGCTCCATGATTTGCGCTTGGAAGACGGCCTAGATGGCAAATGCCAAGTCGATTTGTTCCACCGTCCTAGGTCTAGGAGGCCTATATGCCTCCCATACATATCTATCTTGGTCTTGGTGATCCGATATCTCTATGGGTAACTTTCTTCTGTCGAGGTTAGTAGCATTCACCCGAGGCTCTAGCCTCAATAGGTGATCTTGATAATTAGCAGGTGTGGAGGCACATTGCTCCCACGCGGTGTATTGCTCTTGAGGAATATACTGGTTTTCCTCGTGCTCCCTTTTGTACATGTGAAAGGGATGGGCGGAGTTGGCTCACCCTGTTTGAAGAGCCTTGCACTCTAGATTTGGCCCATTAGTTCTAACAGTAATAAGGGGTGGAGGAGGAATGATATAATCATGTGGTCCCTCCTTATGAACCCTATGCTACTCTAGCGCTTCATTGCGTAGTGGCCACTCATAATGAGTATCTAAGGTGGCCTTCCCATGTATGTACTCCTCCTGAGAGGGTCTATGTTGAATAGGAGTGCCCCTCAAAGGGGTGCCTCTATAGTCATTTTTTGTAGTGGCATAGTGTGGACCACATTGTGGGTCAGGCTACCAAGGTGGTATAACCAAGTCCTTGGGGCTATAATGGAGGCGACTTGTGCCTCCTTGTACACTTTTCACAACTTTTGCCTATGATTGGGCTTGGCTATGGGTATACACCATGATGGTGGTATTTCTAGAAATATATGTGTATTTTTATCTCCTTTATAAAAATTTTGTGCTATACCAAACAAAATGGGACCACACAAGCAAAGAAATGATTATCTCATTTATAGATTAAATGTGTGCCCTAGATCTGGTCTAATGTGTTTGATTTTTGTTGTGTGAATCTTGTAAAAGGAAACTTTGTTATACATGCAAAATGAGGGCTCTTGTATCTCCAAAATGGTCACCCCTTCAATATATCATTGCCAGGCTGTTATACCGAACCTCTCAATATACTCGCCCTTACGTGAGGGAAACTATTGGTATGCGAGAGCAGGACAGTACGTGGAACATAGGCGGTACGGAAGGGGGATCGCTCTATTTTGACATCTACCATAGAAGACATATCCTCATGCATGGGGAATCACCCCCGTTACACTTGGTCAAATTTCATCAGGATTTACGTATAGCAACAGTCGTGATCAGGGTAAATGTATGCAAAATCCAAGCCAAGGTGGTGATGAAATCCATCATTGGTCTTGAACAAGTGTTGGGGTATTAATACCAACTCCTTGATGTTAATTTTATTAGGTGGTGTGTGTGTGGCTCATTTTAATAATGTAAAGAAAGAAAACATAAAACAAAAGATGATTTTCACTAATGCAATACTTTAAAGTACGTTTTATCTTTTAGAAACAATTAGCAGCAAGAAGGGAATCACAAAACCGACCTAGAACCGACACCTATGATGAGGACTTGCCATTGGTGCAAGTATCATGCAAGCAAACCAGAGAAGAATGCATCCCTAATTAGGTTCCTTCCATGTAATTTACTCTATGTTTTCTATTTTTATTTTTATTTTTTTATTGCAAGAAAGCAAAGAAAACATAAATCTGTAGAAATGAAAAATAGAAAAACACAGAGGATGTTCAAAAAACCTACCTCCTCTCTGTCCAAACCAGATGCCTCTGAGTTTCTACTCAGAAAATACATAGAGATCTACTCATCCTAGGGTGGGATGAATAGCAGGTCTATATTCTTCATAGGGTGGGATGAATACATATTCGTCCTAGGGGGCACAAATTCCAAGTCTGTATTCGTCACAGGGTGGCACGAGTAGCAGTCCAATGCCCGAATGAGTAACACCTACAAAGAATCCACAAAATTTTGGATCAAAAACTTGATCCTAATAGTAGGGGACAGGGTCCCACCATGATCACCACTAAAATCCAAATGTAGAGTGACGGCGTACCAGATTATGATGCAAACGAAATTGATATAAGGTAGATGCTAAATCCTACGAATGCGATGAACAAATGCATGTAGGAAATAAAGCAAAAATGAAATGAGATGTAAAAAAAAAAAATTAGGGCATATTTTATTAATGTTTCTTTCAATCTGGTTAAAATACGTCTCTCCCCCTCTAGGGCTCATAATGTTTGATACAGTTCGTTACATCAACTGATGGTTTGCTTCCAGTGTCTTTCGCATGCCCACATTCAAAATCGGTGGTCCAAACGTTGCCGCCACTCACATTCATGTGTTTGTCATTCCTTGTTGCCCCTACGATGTTCTTGGGAGTGAGATACTATGTATAGAGAAGTAGCAAATAGTTAATAGCATATGCTGATATTAGGAAAACATGCAATCCCCAAAGCCTCCGACTAGTTAATGTAAAAAAGAATGAAATGATGGTCATAACATGTCATAATGAACCCAAAATTTGATAGAAGCATCAAGACATCATCAAGGACCCATTGCAAAAATAACAGTTAGGAAATCATGCATGGATTTCTAATCACTTTGGGGTGGGACGATTAGGACTATCACAAAATGTGCAAGAGCGACCTTACAAATGTCCTGTCCAGAGGTCTCCAAAAATCCTAAAAACTTGGGGTTAGGCTAAAATGGGAATTTTGGGACAACCCATAAGGTCATATTTGGAATATTCTACCCAGATTATCCTATATCCGAAGGCACTCCCTGTATATGTTAGTAAACGCATAAAATGATAAAAACATGGTCAAATCAAGTCAAAATAACATGAAACTTGAACGACAGCATGAGTACATGAAATATGATAGAATTCAAAAGGAACAATAGATAAATCCTTCACAAATTTCTAATCACTCCGGGGTGGGACGATTAGGACTATAGCAATGCGGGGGGCACCAGGGGCAGGATGCCCACCATTTGGGGCCTAGTTTTGGCACCAATCCAAGTGGGATGGGTCAAAAACCTCCTAGGGGGTTGTGTTAGTGAATTAGGTGTGGAATTGTGGCCGATTGCTTAGGTTTTGGGTCTGGATTGTGTTCCTAGTGTTCACCCGATAACCTCCCTTCCAAAAGAGAAATTATGGATGTAGGAAACACAAAAGGGAATGGGGTACAATTTGGCAGCAATCCGTTGCTCCAAATGCTCTAGATATATCATTTTTTTGGGGTGATGAGGCTCACCCTTTTATATACCTTAGGGGTCTCCGTTGAATGCACATGCGAGGGCGCAACTTGGCTCACCATGCCTTTCTTGGGGGAGAGAAGATTCCTCCCTGATTTAGGGCCTCCATGATCAAGGCATGCTTGAATGAAGTCCCTATCTCTTATTTGAAACCATTCCTCACAATTGCATGCCTTGAAGTTGAATTTGAGTGGCATATCTAGGATGCCATTTGTCAAGGATTCACTTTTTGCTAGTCAAACCTGCTATTCGCCCCATCCTGGAGCGATTGCTGCTAATCATCCTGGGGCGGGGTGAATAAGATTATAATCATCCCAGGGTGGGACAAATAGGGAGCAGAGAGTTTAAAAGGTTCCAAATTGACCCCTGACCCTCCAAAATGGATTTGGGAGTGGTTAGGACCACTATTTAACCTCTAGAGGCTGCCCTAGGGGGTATGTATGCCAATTCGGTCAGTGCTTGTAGTCACATAATCAAATTGGTGTTGTTTTTGTGTCTACACAACTCCAAAATTATTTTTTTATTATTATTTTTCTTTTGCAGGTCTAATATATGGGCAAAAACTTCAGTGGTTTATGGAACTCATTTTGGTGTCTTTTGACACCTCAAACAATCCATAATATTAACCTCTTTGAATGGGACCTTATATTACTTTTCAAATATTATTTTGTAGGGTTTTATTGAGTGCTATTTTTGTGGAGTTCTTACACATTTTATTTCTATGAAACTTGCTCTTTTTCTAGCACTTTTGGATTCCTTTGGATGACTAAAAAACGTAACTATGACTACCCCCATGTGCTTCGAAAACTTGCTTTTACCTTGCTTGGAATGTGGGCTTTAATTGGTTGTTTTGGCCCTTTGTTTTTTCTTTCCAATAGTGTCTTCAAAACCTATTTTTCTCTTATCCAAATATGTTCGTAATACCTCTTGGAACTATAAACTCAACCAAAATTTTAACCTCAGAGTTATTCCTTCCTATCTAGTTTGTTTCTCACTATACTGTGCTGATTTTCTTCTCCAATTTTGGAGGTAGTGTCACCCTTTTGATGGTTGTTTTTTGGTCATAAATTTTTGCTTTTAATTCCTTCACAAAAGGTCTAAAATTTCTTCCTTCTATCCACTTGCTTTGTCTGAATTAGGGTTTTTGGAAATTTTGAGTATTTTGGTTGTCATTGATGTCAAAGGTAAAATGATTGAAAATCATCTTCTAGGTTGAAATATTAAAATTGCAAGGTAAATACCTCCATTGAAAAAGGAAGACAAGGTAGACAAAGCTCCTTTGAAAAAGGTTCAATTAATTGTAAAGTTGATAAAGTTTCCAAGGTAAAATTCAAAGGATCAATTATAATATTTAAATTAAAATTTTAAATATTATAATAATATTATTTGAATTTCCTATGGCGCCAAAATTTAAATTATTTTAAAATTGAAAAGCATCGACGTCGTTTTTCCTAAATCGAAACTCATATATAAGGAGGAATAAAAATCATTTGGCAAGGTGTGGTTCAAAAATGATTTAATTGGCATTCATATTCTTAACAGCAATCTATTCATAAAAGCAAGCGCACGATGATCGAACAAAGGCAAAGAGGGAAAGAGTTGCACATTTTTTTTAAATCAATAGGACGGTGCACATGGTTTAAATAAAATAAGCTAACTAGTTCATTTAAATTGACTGGGTAGCTTAGTTTATAGGCGAACCCCACGTAAGGCATGGCATAGATGAGGTTCTGATATCAAGTCTTGATGGTGTTAGGATTGTTCACATTTTTTTAACGATTGAAGGTTTGTGACATGTTAAAGTGAAATTGGTGCATTGTGATTTTTTTGTGGGTAGTTAGCCCATGTGATGCTCTAGCAAGCACCAGAGCGTGGGCTCCGTGAGGTCACGCATTTGAATCCCCAAGATAGAAATTTGGTAATGGAAAATGTTTTTATAAAGTTTGATTTTTTATTTTAGGGAGTCATAAGGGTTAGGTGTTATTTAGAGTGCCATAAGGGTTGAAAATAATGATGCATGTTTTTTGCTTTTAGGGAGTCATAAAGGTTAAGTTTATATACTTTGAATTTGCAATTAGGGAGTTATAAGGGTTTAATTTAATAAAATTTTGAGAGTTATTTATATAGTTTATTTTTGCAAAGTGGATAAATGAAAAATATGTTTTACATGCAAGAATACGAGTAATAAGGTGTTATAATGGTTTGATATTTTATTGCAATATTTGTATGGTGAAAGTGAGTTTGAAGGTCTTTGATAATTATTAATGCCCTATATTTTGAGAACAAGAGAATAATTATTTTACATCAATTTTATATTTCATTGAGCATATATTTTTGAGAAGGAAGTTCATGTGGATGGTTTGAGAAAATATTTTGTTGTCTAACCCTTGAAGTGGCACTAGAAAAATCAGTTGTTTGTGAGACAGGTTTTTGAAGATATTTATCCATAAGAGAAAATCAAAAGGTATGGCCACATCATTCCTTTTTTAAGGTGTTTTATTGAGTAAATATTTTTGGAACATAAGGTGGAGATAAAAGGGTTGTTTGGTAAGCATTGTTGAAAATATTTGAGTTAGGGTTCGAGACCTACATGTGCGTCAATTGTTGAGAGAAATTTGAAAAAAATACATTAAAGTTTGAATATCTTCTTGTACTTAATTGTTGAATGGTTTTGGAAATATTTGGGATAGATTTTGAGAACAAGTGTGTGTCCAATGTTGAAATATATTGAGACAATTGTGCTAGAAATTGTGAACTACTTATGCTAGGTTCCAAGATAAGTTTGTGCATCATTATGAAATATTTTAAGCATTGGTTTGAGAGATATTGAAAGCAATTGTGAAAGTGTTTGAGATAAATATTGTGAGGGAAATTTGTGCATTATTGAGGTTGATGTTTGAGAGTAAATTTACAAGAAATATAGATCAGTTTTGTGAAGCAAATTATATATTTGTTTGAGTTTATTTGAAAGGGATTTTGCAAGATATAGAGATTGTATTAGTGGAATGCAAGATTTGTGAATGTGAATAACATATTGTGATTTTAATAGTGCATATCATTCTCTATATGTTCTAGAGGTTAAATGAATTCTAGGTAGAATATGTTTGAATTGCCTATTTGAATAAAGGATTTTTGAAAGAGATTTAATTATTTGTATATATGCAAGATTTTGAAATATTTTAGAAATTTATGAGTAGTCTTGAAGGTAGATTTGAGCAATTATTGTGAGAATACTTGAAGCATATTTGAAGGTAAATTTGAGCAAGTCTTGTGAGAAGACTTGAAGTAGTTTTGAGGCAGATTTGAGCAAGTCTTATGAGAAGACTTTAAGCAGCTTTGGAGGCAGATTTGAGAAAGTCTTATGAGAAGGCTTGAAGCAAATTTGAAGGTATATTTGAGCAAGTCTTGTGATAATACTTGAAGTATCTTTGAAAGTAAATTTTAGCAAGTCTTGTGATTAGACTTGAAGCAAATTTAAAGGTAGATTTGAGAAATTCTTGTGAGAAGACTTGAAGCAGCTTTGAAGGTAAATTTGAGCAAGTCTTGTGAGTAGACTCGAAGCAGCTTTGAAGGTAGATTTGAGCAAGTCTTGTGAGAATACTTGAAGTAGGTTTGAAGTAGATTTGAGCAAGTCTTGTGAAGACTTGAGAAAACATTAAGGTAAATTTGAGACAGAATTGAGAGTAGGTTTGGTTGATGATTTGATCAAGATTTTTGTTAAGGCTTGGGACATATTTGAGAAGATTTATAGTATATTTGTGCTAGACTTATAAAGAGGTTTGGTGTATATTTGAGATAGAGTTGAGATCAGAATTTGGAGGTGACTAGAGTAGAGAGGATAGAGGTATCTAGTGGATAGACATCCATAAACTAGTGTAGTGGGGATAGATGTCTCCTATGGATAGTGGTCCACTAGTTAGAGTAGTGGGGATAGATACCTTCAATGGATAGAATTCCACTAGCCATAGTAGTGGGGACAGAGGTCTTCTATGGATAGAAGTTCACCAACCAAAGTAGAGGGGATAGAGTTCTCCTATGGAGAGAGATCCATAAACTAGATTAGAGGGTATATAGTTCTCCTATAGAGAGAGATACATGAACAAGAGTAAAGGGGATAGAGTTCTCTTGTGGAGAGATATCCATGAATCAGAGCAAGGTAAAATATTTCTCCTATGGAGAGAGATACACGAACCAGAGCAAAGGGATAGAGTTCTCCTATGGAGAAAGATCCAAAAATCATAGCATAAGTGATTGGCATTTCCTTTGGATAGAGGTACATAAAAATTGTAATAGGGAATTGATTCCCAAGAGATTTGTTGAGAAAATTTAGAAGAAATATTTTCTCCATGGATGTAACCCAAATTGGACTAACCATGTTAAATTTATGTCTCTCATGTGTGTGATGATTTATGCATGATTTTATTTACTCCTATTGATATTGCCATTGATAATATTGGATAATATTATTTGAGAAAGAAAATTAAAATTTGATCTTATACTATTCACCCCCCCCTCAGTATAAGCTTGTGTTCTTCAATTGATATCAAAGTGGGTTCCTTTAAAAAGGTCTAACAACTTGAAGGAAGATATTATAGGAACACAAATGGCATCTTAAAATGGATACTTATCAAATAAGGCACCACTATTTCATGAGAGCAAGTATACCTTTTGGAGTATCAAAATGAAGACTTACTTGATGGAACAAGGATATGAGACATGGCAATCGGTTGAGGATGGATTCACACCTACAACTACTCCTACCACAAATTAATATGGTAAGTTATTACATGTGAATAATACCAAGGATATGAATGAAATCTTAAGTGGATTACGTGAAGTAGAATTTGTGGAAGTTATGCACTACAAATCAGCAAAAGAGATATGGGACAAACTGAAGCAAACATATGAAGAAGATAAAAAGGTCAAAATTTCAAAACTATAAAACCACAAGAAAAGGTTTGAATATTTGAATATGTAACATGAGGAAGATATTGCTACGTACTTACTTCGTGTGGATGAGGTTTTTAATACCATGCGTGGATCTAGATTTGAAATTGAAGATTCTAGTGTTGCTCAAAAATTATTAAGATCACTCCCTATGAGGTATGATGGAAATGTTTCAGCTATAGAAGAGATGAGAGATATTGGTCAGTTGACTATGGATGAGTTACATGGAATTATCATAGATTATGAGATGATAATAGTAAAGGAACCCAACTCCAAGATAGAGGTAGCTTTCAAATCTTCAAAGAAGATAAAAGATAAGAAACCAGAATCAAGTGGTGAGTCAAGTAGTGACGAAGAAGCTAACTATATGAAAAGAAATAAGGACTCAAGAAAGCACAAAGGTATGAAGACTATGAAATGTTTTAATTGTGATAATTTTGGTCACTATGCATCAAATTGTCCAAAAGTCAAAAGTAGTAGCAGTGAAGAGAAACAGGATCATAAGAAAAAGGGAGAAAAATCCAGGCTTGAAAAGAAAAATAGGTATGGTCAAAGAAAGCATGAAAATAAGTTATTTTAAAGTCACAAAAAGAGTTTCTATGTTAACAATGTGATGAAAGACTCTCAGATAGTGAAAAAGAAGATATTCTATTTTTGGCGATAGAAGAGGAAGAAAATGCTCCTATTGAAGATAAATTCAAAGAGTATGAAGATGCTCTTGGAGACCAATAAGTAGAGAAAGATTCATAAAATGAAGAGCAAGGCACATTTTATCTAGAAGTAGAACTTATTGTTGCTCTCAAAGAATTGAAAAAGTTTAGAAAGCAGAATTCAAGGCTAAAGGCTCAAGTTCAAGAACATGAGGAAGAAAAAGAAAAGCTCCTACAAGACCTAATAAACTCAAAAGCTAAGACAAGGAGATTTAAAGATATCATGGTTGAAAATTAAGAGGTAAAAGAGTTAGAGTGTGAAATATTAGAACATGAGGTAGTTTCACTAAGGATGTAAGTGAAAGATTCTAAGGACAAGCTACACAGTTTTGGAAAAATCTCAAAAACTTTGGATAAAATTATCAATGCACAAAGATCTTCGTCTACCAATATAGGACTTGGTTTTGAAGAAGAATTAGGGAAACAAGAAGAAGGGTCAAGCTCAATATCAAAAGAAGAAGAAGCTTCATAGGAAGAGAGTGAAGAATAAATAAATATTATAAGGATAAGTTAAATAATATAAGCTTCACTAAGAAAGGAAACAATGCACAAACAAGAAACAAGGATCATCATAGAGAAGGAAAAGAAAGGACTAAGAGATCAGAGGGTTCAAGACAATATTTCTTGATGCAGGAGCATCCGGTGAAAGTATGAGCAATCTTGCATCTTTTATTTTTCTTTAGAGATTTTTGAAGCAATTTGGTTCTTTTCCGGGGAAGGAGATGACGTAAGACAGAAAAGGAGGTTGATAAGGGGACTAAGGCAAAAGTTGGTGTGAGGTCGTGAAATCATGACATGTCGTGAAATCGCGACCTCATTTGCTGTTGCATGGACGGGGCAAGTTTCGTCGCGATATCGCGACGTCGCGATATCGCGGCAGGTTAGGTTGGAAGTTACGAAGAGGGTTGAAGCTGTTGCATGAAGTGGGGGTTGGAGTCGCGAGATCGCGACGCGTCGCGATTTCGTGACACGTCACGATTTCGCGACGTCAAAGGCAGAAACTTTGCAGAGCGTACTTTTGTCGCGATATCGCGACGTCGCGATATCGCGACGTGTTTTCAAAGCAGAGGGCGGGCGTCAGTTGGGTAGCGATATCGCGACATGTCGCGATATCGCTACATGTCGCGATATCGCGGCCCAAGAAAAGTCAAACGAAATTAAACACGCGGACGGCCGGACAGGGGAAAATTGACACGTGGTTGCCACGTGCCTTAAAGGCAACACTACCATTGGGGAATAGAGTCGAATTTGACGCGTGGAGGCATGCTTGTAACAGATCTTGAGGATGAGGGCCACGTAATCGGAGGAGAAGGATATAGATGTCGACCAAGTTTAATTATCTGGGAATATTGTTTCTGGAGAAACCGTAGTTACAGGTGAAAGACTTAATGGCGGAGACAACGGTACTTAAAGACAGTCAGATTAAAACGGCGGGTGCGGGTATGGAAAGCCATGAATGCAGACTCTGGACGGATCGGACGAGTTGCCATTAATGGCAAGAAAACAAAAGGAAAGGAAAATTTTAAAATTTCAACGGAGGGAAGATGAAATTCGAATGGGGTCTTCGGGCGGGAGCATTAATTTCAGGGAAGGCCGAGACCACATTAAAAACGGGGAAATTTGTATGGGAAAGGGGATGGTGAAGTTCGGGATTGGGGGAGAAGTGGTATACTGGAGTGGCTACTGTAACCGTATTTGCTATTTTTAATGAAATTTAAATGAAATTACTGTGAATGTGTTTGTGTGAATCCCGGCTTGCCATCAAGTGGTATCAGAGCGGGAGCTCCTGAGCGTGTAACAGATCGCCGGAGAGAGGCAGTTGCACCAGGATCTGTGGAAGAATTCTAAAAAAATATATATATATATAATACAGAGAAAAATATCATGCCTCCACGAAGGAACCGTGGCGGAGCAGGAAATGTGGTGCCGGCCGAAGACTTTCGGGCCTTGCAAAGACAAGTTCAAGCCTTGCAAGAAGAGTTACGCAGAAGGCGCGAACCCGGAGGGGAAGAGGAAAGTGAAGATGAAGTTGAAGAGGAAGAACAGTCTGAGGAAGAGGCAGAAGCTGTGGATCCAGCTCAGGCCCGGTTGTATAAGGCCATCTCTCAGATTGGAAAACAACCAAAAATGGAGGTATCTACCTACTCGGGAAATCTAAATCCAGAAGAAGTGATTGACTGGATAAATGATTTAGAGGAATATTTCGAGTATGAGGAGATTGAAGACCCTAACCGGGTCAGATTTGCTAAGACCAAGTTAAAGGGTCATGCCAACATTTGGTGGAAAGGAATGCAGTTGGAGAGAAACAGAAGAGGGAAAGAGAGAATAACAAGATGGGATAGAATGGTGGAGAAGATTAAAAGACAGTTCATCCCGGAAGATTACGAGTTGGATCTGCTAAGGAAGATGCAGAGCTTGAGACAGACAAACAAAAGCTGTCCAAGAGTACACTGAAGAATTTTACAAAATTTCTATTAGAACAGGGCATTTAGAGGCAAATAAGGAGAAAGTAGCCCGTTACATTAATGGGTTGAGGCTTGGTATCCAGGAAGAACTGAGCCTGGTTCGAGTAAACACCATTGAGGATGCTTATCAATTTGCCTTGAAGGTAGAAGAAAAGCTAAACAGGCGGTTTGAAGGCAAGCAAAGAGGAAGAGGCCGAGGTGGAAGGACTGGTGGGAGGACCAGTGGAGAAAAGTACAAGGATCCGAAGAAGACTGGGGAAGCCAGTAGTAACCAGGACCAAAAAGAAGAAGATGTTTATCAGCCCCGAGATCAGAACAGCTACCCAAGAGGACGGGGTGGATCTGGACGAGGGTTTGGAAGGGGAGTATTTCGTGGAACATGTTTCCACCTGTGGTGAAGAAGGACACAGGGCATTTGAATGTCCACAACACCGAGAAAGAACAAACAAGAGGCCTGAGGGCCCAGCCAGAGCTACTGTGGCAGAGGAGGATGTTGAATCTGAGCATTCCGAAGAAGCGGAGAGAGGAGAAACAATGGTTGTAAGAAGAGTCTTGTTGAACGAGGAGAAGGACACAGACCAGAGGAGAAGTTTATTCCGCACTAGATGTAAATGTGCGGGCAAGGTTTGCAATATCATTATTGATAATGGTAGCACGGACAACCTGGTTTCTGAGGAAATGGTTACGAAGTTACGGTTAGAAAGGAGGAAACACCCACACCCATACCGGGTCGCATGGTTACAAAAGGACCACGGAGCTTTGGTCAATGAGCAGTGTTCTGTTAAATTTAACATTGGGAATTATTGTGATGAGGTCCTGTGTGACATCTTACCCATGGATGTTTGCCACATGTTGCTGGGGAGACCCTGGCAGTTTGACCGGAGTGCAGTACATGATGGCCGTGCCAACACCTACTCATTGACAAAGAATGGTGTACGCCATAAACTAAAGCCCTTGAAGGATACAGATGAAAAGGTATGTAATATTTCCAGAGTCTGTTTAGTTGAGGGGAGAGAGTTTACGAACGGGTTAAAGCATGAACGTTTATGTTATGCAATAATCCCTAGAGTTAGGGGGAAGGAATGCCGGGATACCCCAACGAAGTTCTAAATCTCATCGGAGGAATTTTCAGACATTGTGTCTGACAATGTGCCCGAGGGCTTACCCCCTGTGAGAAAAATTAGCCATCATATAGATTTAGTACCGGGATCAAGCCTGCCAAATAAAGTCGCACACAGGATGACACCTGTAGAGACTGAGGAGTTAAATAGACAGGTCCAAGAATTATTAGAAAAGGGATTAATTCGGGAAAGTTTGAGTCCATGCGCAGTACCTGCAGTGCTGGCGCCAAAGAAGGATGGAGAATGGAGGATGTGTACAGATTCACGGGCCATCAACAAAATTACTATTAAGTACAGATTCCCGTTGCCAAGAATGGATGATATCATGGACTGTTTAAGTGGAGCTGAGTACTTCACAAAGATTGACCTGAAAAGTGGTTATCATCAGATCCGTATCCGAGAGGGGGATGAATGGAAGACAACCTTCAAGACAAGAGAAGGCCTGTTTGAGTGGTTGGTCATGCCCTTTGGACTGTCCAATGCACCAAGTACCTTCATGCGGTTGATGAATGAAGTACTGAAAGAATTTCTGGGAAAGTTTGTTATTGTCTATTTAGATGATATATTGATATTTAGCCGGACTCTGGAGGAACACCTGTTGCATATCAGGAGAGTCTTTGAAAAGCTGCAAGAAGAACAGTTATTAATAAATTTGAAAAAGTGTAATTTTGTCAAGAAAGAATTGGTATACTTGGGGTTTGTAATCTCAGTAGAAGGCATGAAGATGGACCCCGAAAAGGTGAGAGCCATCATTGAATGGCCTACTCCAAGGAGCACAACGAAGTGAGGTCATTCCATGGTCCGGCCGGTTTTTATAGGAAGTTCATAAATAACTTCAGCAGTATTTGTGCACCTTTCATAGAGACAATGAGGGGAGATAAAAAGGAGTTCAAATGGACATCGGGAGCTGAAAGGAGCTTTGATACATTAAAAAGAAAAGTTACCGAGCAGCCTGTTTTGGCACTTCCAGACTTCAACAAGGTATTTCAGGTGGACTGTGATGCCAGTGGCAGTGCAATAGGGGCGATACTGAGTCAAGGAGGCAAGCCAGTTGCTTATTTCAGTGAAAAGTTAAATGATGCCCGGAAAAAGTATTCTGTCTATGATCAAGAATTTTATGCTATAGTTCAGGCCTTGAAAAAGTGGAGACATTATTTATTACCAAAGGAGTTTGTACTGTTTACTGACCATCAGGCTTTGCAATACATTAACAGTCAGACAAAACTGAACCAAAGGCACATGAAATGGGTGGAGTTCCTCCAAAGTTATACCTTTGTACTAAAGCACAGAAGTGGGAAGTCAAACAGGGTTGCAGATGCCTTAAGCAGAAGGCAGACTCTGCTGACCAGATTGACAGTGGAAGTAGTGGGGTTTGAAGAACTGAAGGGTCTATACCCTGCAGATCCGGATTTTGCAGAAGCCTGGAAGGCTTGCTCAGTACCTCTTACCATGGATAGAACAAAATGGTTGGATTTCTTAATCCAAGACGGGATGTTGTTCAAGGGTAGTAAGTTGTGCATTCCCGAAGTTCCATGCGGGAGAATTTAATCAAAGAAAAGCACAACGGAGGATTGGCTGGGCATTTTGGTAGGGATAAGACCATTGCCTTGATTGAGGAAAATTACTACTGGCCACAACTTCGACAAGATGTACGGAAGTTTGTGCAAAGCTACAGAATATGCCAGATGGCAAAGGGTGTAAAACAAAATACAGGACTGTACCAGCCATTACCTGTGCCTGAGAGACCATGGGAGGACATAAGCATGGATTTTGTTCTTGGATTGCCGAGAACACAGAGAGGAAATGATTCAATATTTGTGGTGGTGGACCGGTTCTCCAAAATGGCACATTTTATTCCCTGCCAAAAGACAAGTGATGCAGTTCACATTGCTGGATTGTTCTTCAAGGAAGTGGTACGACTTCACGGTCTACCGAGAAGTATAGTTTCAGACAGAGATACAAAGTTTGTTGGGTATTTCTGGAGAACTCTGTGGAAGAAATTGAAGACAGACTTGAAATTCAGTTCAGCATACCATCCACAGACAGATGGGCAGACGGAGGTGGTCAATAGAAGCTTGGGCAATTTACTTGCGGTGTTTGATAGTGGATCAACCCAAGGGATGGGATTTGGTCTTACCACAGGCGAGTTTGCATATAACGGTTCGATTAATAAAAGCACAAATAAATCTCCGTTCCAGATAGTATATGGAAACAGCCCGAGGAATGTGTCTGAGCTAAGAAGGTTGGACAGAAGAGAAAAATGTAGTGCCGAAGCCGAAGAATTTGCAGAACATATGAAAAGTCTGCATGAGGAAGTAAGAAGACAAATTACAAAAATGAACAGTCAATATAAGACAAGGGCGGACCAGAAGCGCCGGTTCAAGGAGTTCAAGGTAGGAGATGAGGTCATGGTGCATCTCAGGAAAGAGAGATTTCTTGCCAAGACTTATAATAAATTGAAAATGAAAAGGTTTGGACCATGCAGAATATTGGGAAAGCGAGATTCAGGAAATGCGTATGAAGTGGAATTGCCAACTTGGCTTGATATTTCACCAATTTTTAATATCTCAGATTTAGTGGAATACCATGAAGGAGAAGGTACAAAAATGCAAAGTCCAGAGTTATGGCAATTTCCAGCATCTACTCCGAGCACAGATGAAACCGAAGAAGTATTGGATACTCGTGAAGGCAAAAACACCAGGAATAAACAGTATACTGAGTATTTGATCAAGTGGAAAGGCAGGCCTATTGAAGATGCAACTTGGGTATCGGAGGCGGAGGTTGACCGATTGGGTCTTCTCCCAACAAAACAGAAGTGAGGGTCACTTCTAATCTACCCCGGGTGTCTGATGCAGGAGCATCCGGTGAAAGTATGAGCAATCTTGCATCTTTTATTTTTCTTTAGAGATTTTTGAAGCAATTTGGTTCTTTTTCGGGGAAGGAGATGACGTAAGACAGAAAAGGAGGTTGATAAGGGGACTAAGGCAAAAGTTGGTGTGAGGTCGCGAAATCGCGACATGTCACGAAATCGCGACCTCATTTGCTGTTGCATGGACGGGGCAAGTTTCGTCGCGATATCGCGACGTCGCGATATCGCGGCAGGTTAGGTTGGAAGTTACGAAGAGGGTTGAAGCTGTTGCATGGAGTGGGGGTTGGAGTCGCGAGATCGCGACGCGTCGCGATTTCATGACACGTCGCGATTTCGCGACGTCAAAGGCAGAAACTTTGCAGAGCGTACTTTTGTCGCGATATCGCGACGTCGCGATATCGTGACGTGTTTTCAAAGCAGAGGGCGGGCGTCAGTTGGGTAGCGATATCGCGACATGTCGCGATATCGCTACATGTCGCGATATCGCGGCCCAAGAAAAGTCAACAGAATTAAACACGCGGACGGTCGGACAGGGGAAAATTGACACGTGGTTGCCACGTGCCTTAAAGGCAACACTACCATTGGGGAATAGAGTCGAATTTGACGCGTGGAGGCATGCTTGTAACAGATCTTGAGGATGAGGGCCACGTAATCGGAGGAGAAGGATATAGATGTCGACCAAGTTTAATTATCTGGGAATATTGTTTCTGGAGAAACCGTAGTTACAGGTGAAAGACTTAATGGCGGAGACAACGGTACTTAAAGACAGTCAGATTAAAACGGCGGGTGCAGGGTATGGAAAGCCATGAATGCAGGCTCTGGACGGATCGGACAGTTGCCATTAATGGCAGAAAACAAAAGGAAAGGAAAATTTTAAAATTTCAACGGAGGGAAGATGAAATTCGAATGGGGTCTTCGGGCGGGAGCATTAATTTCAGGGAAGGCCGAGACCACATTAAAAACGGGGGAAATTTGTATGGGAAGGGGATGGTGAAGTTCGGGATTGGGGGAGAAGTGGTATACTGGAGTGGCTACTGTAACCGTATTTGCTATTTTTAATGAAATTTAAATGAAATTACTGTGAATGTGTTTGTGTGAATCCCGGCTTGCCATCATTTCTTCAAAGGACATTTTTCATGTAATCATTTTGGTTACAAGGCTATGCATTACAGGGTTCATGAAAATAAAGAGTATGATCTCACTAAAAGGAATTTCAATTCATTCAAATATGGATATTTTTTCAAGGGTATTGCTACTCTTGTAATTGATTTGGTCATAAAGCAATCCACTACAGGGTTCATGATAGAAATGGTTATGGCTTCACCAAGAAGAACTTCAAGATATTTGCACCTTCTAAGAACTACAACATTAAGTGTTACAAGTGAAATAAACTTGGGCATAAGGCCAAGTGGTGTAGAAAAAAGTTTCCATAACTTATAGAGACAAGCAAGAACTAGGATACTCTAAAGGATAAAAAAGGTATGGCTACAAAAATATTGAAAAAGAAGGTTGACAAAGAAGAAGAGCATTGTATTCTAGGAGTAGAGATATTTTTAGTCTCACAATGAAACTGAGAGGGGAGGGTGAATCAGTGTAGCTCTTTAAAAATAAAATATTCAACACTCAAAGCCAAAAAAATGAAAACATAAAACCAAATAAAGCAAGTATAACAAGAGAACATCACACAACACAATATGTACTGAGGTTCACCGATTTGACTACATCCTCAAAAATGACTGTTTGGACTCCCATCCAAATCCATTCTTTGCAAAGCACTAAATTTATAATCAATTTACTAGCACCCACTAGAAGTAGCACCAACCCCTGATTTATCTGCACCAACATAAAGGAGCACCAACCCTTGATTTATATGCACCAACAAAAAGGAGCACCAACCCCTCTACCAAGCACCCACTTGATTTTGATATTGATAATAAAATGACATATATGAATGTCTTCAATGAAACTAGAACCCTCTATGGTCTGTAAGTTCAAAATATAAAACTTTCTATTTCACCCAGTATAACATCCCTCTCTCTGCATTACTCAGAATTTGAATCTTCTCTTCTCACAAAAAAAAAAAACTAATTGTTCTCTTACCTCATTTTGCCAATTTTTAAATGCTTTCTGGGTATTGTGCAACACTGTTTCTGCGAACTCCTCTCAAAATTTTAGCCAAAATGGATATCATATAAAAAATTTATGCTTAAAATACTGAAGTGACATTTTTCACTACTCTCCAAAAATCACGAATCTTCACTCTATTTTTCTCCAGTTACACTTCTCTTTAAAAAATAAAGTCCCAAATTTTTAATAAAATCCCTTGTCACTTAAAAATCACACACTTGCATTATTTTTCCCTTTTCAATTTTAAAAATATTTTATTTAATGAAGCTTCTTAAAACAATATAATTTCCTTTTTTTATTTTGAGAAGGCATTTCGTCAAACACGTCACATGCAAAGAATTGACACCTTACTCGTTCTCTTACTTTGGAGCCATGTGACACCTCAAACCAAAAACAAAAGATGCTCTATTTTATTCCTTGAAGGTGTTACAACACTGAAACCAAAACTCTGGCGAGTCTGCAAGGTCGAAACAGCCAACTGAAGGATTTTGCACAAGCGGAACAAATTGACATAAAAGTGACCTGTACCATTTTTGCAACAATCATAAATATCACCTCCTAACTCTATTTTCTCTGATATTTGAAAAGTATAATATATGCAATAATTACTACATCAAGTCTGAATCTAACTACATAAATCCTTACGGTTCACCTGTACCACATCAACGAAAACTGCTGCTAACACACTTTTTCCAAAAAGAGTGTTTTTATGACAGTCTTGCAACGCTTGTAACATTCACCTCATTTCTCATTTTTTGTGGAAATGTAGAGCACATGTTCTTGAATATAACAACCACCTCTAGTTAAAATTTTGCTATCAAATTCTTCTCGGTTTGCTCGAAGTGCTTCTGACAAAACGACCCTTTTTGGGCTTGTACAACCACTTGCCAAATCATCTGCCAAGATACTGAAAACGTCATCGATAAATCCAAACACTGTACTGACACATACAATGTTGTTCTAAACTATTTACTGATATACTGGTATGTTTCAAAATAATCCATCCTGTCCAACTATGCCCATGATGACTTTTGCAAATTTTTGACAACTTCTTGACGATTTTTTCAACTTTTCCAAATTTGCACGAACAACCTGTAACAACTTCACCCAAACATAAAAAACATCCTCATAAGCATCAAAAATAATTGTACATACTCTTAAAAACCTTCGAACAACTATCCACTACATCAACCTGTCCATCTGAGTGTGTTGACAACAATGACAATACTGTCGTTGCACCTTGCTCAACAATCTCCCCCTTTGGAATTGTTGGCAACACATGCACAATTTCCTGTAACTCTTCTCCCCCTTTGACAACAAGACCGAAGGGCTACTATAAAATACCCCTGATTCCATGCACAACATTATCAGACAAAAATTATTACACTTAGAAAAAATCACAAACATGAGCAAAAAGATAAACAAATACACAAATGCTCCCCTTGAGAATGTGGCCCTAATAGCTAGTCAATTCTTGGGAAGTGTGACCACTCCCAATTTCTTGCAAAGGCACTCAAATAATTCCTTGGGCAATGGTTTGGTGAAGATATCTATTACTTGCTCTATTTTTGGAACAAAATCCAACTTAACCTCACCTTCTGCAACTTTCTCCTTCAAAAAATGATACTGGATAGCAATATGTTTTATGCAAGAATGCATAACTGGATTCTTTGAGATGTTAATGGCATTGGTGTTATCACACTTAACTAAAATTAGCTCATTGAAATTAATTCCAAGATCCTTCAGAGTTTATTTCATCCATAACACCTGCGTACAACATGTTGTCGCTACAATGGATTCTGCCTCTGCTGTGGATAAGGAGACTGACTCATGTTTCTTTCTGTGCCACGCGACCAACCTGTATCCAAGATAGAATGCACCTCCACTGGTACTATTCCTGTCATCTACACATACTACCCAATCTGCATCTGAATACACAATAAGGGTGAAGTCCTTACCTTTCAAATACCATAACCCAGACTCCATAGTACCCTTGAGGTACCGAAGAATCCTCTTCACTGCTATCACATGAGTCTCCTTAGTACTAGCCTGAAATTGTGCTACCATGCATACTACCTACAAAATATTTGGTTTGGTAGCTATCAAGTATAGTAAGCTCTCAATAATATATATATACATAGTTTGATCAACATGTGGAGATTTGTCATCCTTGCTCAACTTGAAACCTGCCGTCATGGGAGTGCTAACTGGATTACAATCCTCCATTGTGAACTTTTTTAGCATCTCTTTCACATATTTAATTTGAGAAATAAATATACCCTTCTCCTTTTTATTAACTTGCAATCCGAGAAAATATGAAAGTTCACCAATCATTGACATTTCAAATTCTTTTTGCATTTTATTTGCTAAATATTTACACAACTCATCTTTGATGCTGCCAAATATGATATCATCTACGTATACAACAAGAACAATATGATGACCATTTTTTGTTTTGACATACAAATTACTATCCATTATACCTTTCTTGAACCCTTACTGAGTAAGATAATTGTCTAGCCTTGCATACCATGCTCGGGGTGCCTTTTTTAAGCCATATAATTCTTTTTTCAACTTGCAAACCAAGTTGGGATCATCACCAAGCTGGAAACCATCTGGCTGCTCAATATAAACCTCTTCTTCAAGTTTTCCATTTAAAAATGCTGATTTCACATCCATTTGATAAACTTTGAAATTTTTGTAAACTACTAAAGCCAAAAATATTCTAATTGCCTCTAGTCTGGCCACAGGTGCAAAGGTTTCCTCAAAGTCAATACCTTCAACTTGTGCATAGCCTTTGCATACCAATATTGCTTTGTTCTTGACTACCTATCCGTCTTCATTCAATTTGTTCTGAAAGACCCATTTAGTACCGATTACATTTTTATTTGCGGGTCTTGGTACTAACTCCCAAGTCTTTTTTTTCTCGATTTGATCTAATTCTTCATTTATTGCCTTTACCCAACTTTCATCTTTGCTTGTGTTAGCAAGATTTTTGGGCTCGATGCTGGAAAATAAAGAGTAGTTACTTACTAATCTTCTTCTTTTCTGAACACCAACTGTGGGGTCTCCAATTATTTGCTCTCTAGGATGATCTTTCTTCTAGTTGCCTATTTTGAATTTCTTGTTTTCTTCCGCTTCTAAATCACTGTTTTAATCCTTTGAGTCAATTTTTGGTTTCTTTTTCATTTCCCTTTTTTCATATCCTTTAATGACCTCTTCATAAATTGGGTAGTTCTCTTCATAGCTAATTACTCGTTCCCTTACTTCATCAACTTTAACATCGGCACTATCCACAATTTTCCTTAGTCTCTTTTTGTATTATTTGTAAGCTTTGCTTTTTGATGAATAGCCAAGAAAAATGCCTTCATCTGCTCTATCTTCAAACTTACAAAGGTTTTCTTCAGTTATTTTGATGTAACACTTGCTGCCAAAAACTTTAAAGTATCTTGATGTTACCTTTTTACCTAACCACAACTCATAAGGAGTTTTGCTTTCATGCATCCTCAACATACACCTATTTTGGATATATACCGTAGTATGGACTACCTCTTTCCAAAATCTATCTACTACTTTACTCTCAGTCAACATAGTCCATGCCATTTCCTACACTATCCTATTCTTTGTTTCTACCACACCATTCTATTGAGGTGTCTTGGATGCTAAAAATTGTCTCCTATTGCCATATTTATCACAATACTCTATGAAATCCTCTGAAATGAACTCTCCTCCTCTGTCTGACCTTAAACATTTAATCATTTTTCATGTTTGATTCTCAACTTGGTTTTTTAAAACCTTGAACATATCAAAAGCTTCTGATTTATGCTTCAAAAATAGTACCCATGTCATCTTGGAATAGTCATCTATACACAACATGAAATATTTGTCACTGTTTATGCTTTGCGTTCTCATGGGTCTACATAAATCAGTATGTACTAGTTCCAAAGGTTTGCTTGTGTAGTACTCTTTTGTTTTAAATGAGACTCTAGTTTGCTTCCCCTTTTGACATGAAGCACAAATGCTATTTTATGGTTTTCCAGTGGTGGGAATATCTCTCACTGCTTTCTTTGAGCTGATTTTTACTAGATTGTCAAAACTGATATGATCAAGTCTCTTGTGCCACAACCAATTATCTTCTTCCTGTCCAATCAAGCAATCTCCTTCTAAAGTCTCTGAGAGAGTGTATAGGTTTCCAGATGTCCTTGATCCAGTTGTTATCAACTTCCCATTGTTTACCTTTTTGACTTCAAAACCTTGCTTCTTAAAGATCACTTCATGACCTCTATCACAAATTTGACTTACACTCAACAAGTTATGCTTCAAACCAACCACAAACAAGACTTCTTTTGACCTGATTTTTCCATCACTAATCTTAATTGAACCTCTACCAACTATCTTAGCTCCATCATTGTTTCCAAACTTTACTGAAACACCTTCATATTGCTGCAACTTATCAAATTTTTGTTTATCACTTATCATATGACTAGAGCATCCACTATCAAGTATCCATGGTGCAGATTTATTTTACACTTTAAATTTCATATGTACGATCAAGGATTCCTTTTCTTCCTTAGGTCACTCTTTTTCTTTCCACTCAGGTTTGATTACAATTTTGGGCTCTTGTTTTGGCTTTTCTTTTTCAGTAGCTTGTGCATGTTTTTCAAGAAATTTTCTATTTTGTCTTATTCCATTTGGCTGAATTTTTTTTCCTTGAAATTGATTTGATGCAAATGTACTTCGACAATTTCTTGCAATATACCCAAAATTATGACATTTTTAACATTCTACTGCATAATCCATCAAAGGTGAAAAAACATTTCTATTGGTAAAATTCCTTGGTCCTACATTATACTTGCAATCTAAGATCTTATGTCCATAACCATTGCATTTAAAACAGTAACCAAAAAATAGATGATTGAACCTGGGTGGTGGTCTTTGCCATGTTGTCGTAGGATCCATAAATCTTCTTCTTCTTTGATGTGTGATATTGGTGAAGCCATCATTGTCAATTCTCCTTTTTTGCCTTGCATTATTGCTTTCCTTTGCATGATTCGTTTTTGCTTGATCAACATGTTTCTTCTCTTCATTCTTTGTGGATTCTTCATTTATGGCCTTTGATCCATTTGACGATTCTCCTTCATCAAAACCCAAACCAAATTTGATGCCTGTAGTATTTTGGTTATTTATGATCTTATCCAACTTCATAGAACTTTCTTCACGTTTGTTATAACAACTAATTTTCTAATTCATATCTTCTAGATGCATTCTTAAACCAATATCTTCTATCTTGCTGCAATAATCTATTTTCATAGTTATTTGCACTTTGAGATTTTCGAAGATTTTCGAAGATTATTCTATCTATACTTTCAAATTTCTTATGATTTCATTTGCATCCTCAAGATTTCTTGAAATTTTCTTATTCTTTTTTCTTTCTATATTCAACTCAACTAGAGCTGCAATTAGTTCCTCTTCCAAATTCACTTATGCGTTAATTTCTTCTTCATCACATTCTCATTATTTTTCTGGTTTTTCTTCTTTGAGTGCCATGAAAAGAGCTTCACCTATTTTCTTTTCAGAATCCTCACTAGAGATATCTTCTGATGAACTGACATTCTTGGAGATGAAACTTTTCTTCTTGAAGTTATCTTTTCTGAACTTTGTTTTTTTCTTCCAGTCACTTATGTTGGCAATTTTGGGTACCTTGAGTACATCGCCTTTGCTCAAGTGTAGGTGTTGTCATTGATGTCAAGGAGTTCTTGAAGCAATTTGTTTTTATGTCAAAGAATGTGTTTTTTTGAAGGTTTCAGCATGGTCAGTAAGTTTCCAAGAAGATCAGGGTAGCCCAGTTGCAAAAGATCAAGAAAAAGACAAGTAAGAAAAAGTATGTAGGTGACTGGAAAAACTGTCATGATTTCGTGACATGTTTTAGGAGAGAGAAAGCATAGGAAAAACTGTCATGATTTCACGACATGTTTGATGAGAGAGAAAGTTTGGGCAAATATGTCGTGATTTTGCGACATGCGGGAAGGCAGAGACGAAGCAGGCAAAACTGTTGCGATTTCGCAACATGTCGCATTTTCACGACTCGGACAGTGTAGGAAGGCAGAGAAAGAAAAGTGTCATGATTTCATAACATTATGCAAAGGAGGCTATATAGACAAGAAAGTGTCACAATTTCACAACATGTTGCAGAAGATAAAGTCCGTAGTGTGATCTATCGTGATTTCATGACAATATTGAAGAGAGAGAAAGTGATTTAGGAACTGTCACGATTTCGTAACATGATGCAAAGTTCCAAGTAAGGACTGTCACATTTTTGTGACATGCTATAGAGGTCAAGTTGAGGACTATCGTGATTTCATGACATGTAGTAAAGGAAAGAGTCTGAAAGGAGCAACGTCATGATTTCGCGACAGGTAGTGGAGAAAGCGTACAGAAGCTAGAAGTGTCACGATTTTGCAATAGGTAGTGGAGAAAGTGTTCATAAGCTAGAAGTGTCACGATTTCGTGACAGGTTGCAGGGAAATTTTTCAAAAGCTAAAAGCGTCACGATTTTGTGACAGGCTACAAAGAAGTTGTACGGATGCAAAAAGTGTCATGATTTTGCGACAGGTTGAGTTGGTAGCATTCAGTTGAAGAAAGTGTCACGATTTCTCAACAGAAATTGGAAGCAGGTCTTCTATAGGAAAAGTGTCATGATTTCACAACAAAAGCAGAGAGGAAGGCTTTGGAGACAAAAGCGTCGCGATTTCATGACATGTTCTAGTTTCGCGAGCATATGGCAGAAAAGAGCTTAAGGCAACGAAAGCGTCGCAATTTTGTGACATGTTCCATTTTTGCTAGTGCAAGCAAAGAAGAAGGCCATGAAGGCAAAAGGGTCACGATTTTGTGATAGAGTTACAGATGACATCAGCAAAGACAGGAAGTGTCACAATTTTGTGACATAAGCAGAAAGGAGGTCGACAAAGGTTGTAGTGTCGCGATTTCATGACAACAGGCCAAAGAAGGTGCACGACAGGCAGTGAGTGTCGTGATTTCATGACAATAGGCCAAAGAAGGTGCACGGCAGGCAGTAGTGTTGCGATTTCATGACAACAGGCCAAAGAAGGTATACGGTAGGCTGTAGTGTCACGATTTCATGACAACAGGCTAAAGAAGGGGCACGACAAGCAGTAGTGTCATGATTTTACGACAGCAAGCAATAGAAGTTGTACGACAGGCAAAGGTGTCACAATATCGCAACATGTTGAAGTTTTGCACCAGAAGCTACAGGGAGGCAATGAAGCTGACAGAGTTAAATCTGGGCCAATGTAGCATAGGTTTTTGCAGTCGACGTGGTGGAAGGGTAATCAGCCAACTCAGACCAAGATTTCAATCTTGAGATTGTGAGTATAAAAGGAGGGATTCTTGAAGAGTTTGGCATTGATCAAGTGTGCGTTCGAAGTGTGATTTGCGCAGTTAGAGTGCGGGAAGAAGTTCGATCGTAGAGGTGCATAAGTGGAAGTCTGATCAACTGCTGTGTTTATGCAAAATATGCGAAGTTCGTGCTACTATGTTATCACAGAAGTAAATAAGTTAATCGAGTGTTGTTGTATTTGCATAGATAGTGAAAAATTGGTTTCAACCAAGTGTAGAAAAGAACAAAGGAAGAGGACAGAATTGTGCCAGACCGAAGAACTGTGTTTGGTGCAGATAAGAGGGCCAGCTTAGAAGGTGAAAGAGGTGAGGACAGAGGTCTCCAGCCAGAGCAGGGAAGACAGGTGTCTTCTGTGGATATATTTCCACTTGCTAAGGGCAGTAAAGGTAGAGGTCTTCTAGAGGATCACCTTTAAAAGAGCAAAGCTAGGGGAAGTTGTCTCATTTTGGTTGGTACCCATAAAATTTGTAATCGGGAAAGGTTTCCCAAATTTTGAGGTGATAAAATTTAGTGAGAAATTTTATTCGTGGAGTAGCCCGCATTGGGTGAACCACGTAAATTGTTGTGTCTCTTTGTGGATGGTGTGTTGTGCTTTGTTTTAATTGCTGCTTTTAATTCTGCTATCTCTACACTGCATAATACTGTTTTGAAAGTTGAATTGAAGCAAAAATAAAAAGTGGTCTTATACTGTTCACCCCCCCTCTCAGTATAAGCTTGTGTTCTTCAATTGGTATCAGAGCAGGCTCCTTCGAAAAAGTTTAACAGCTTGAAGGAAAAGCTTGCAAAGAACACAATGGACTACTCAAGTGGCAATGCAACACCTATTCTTGACGGATCAGATTTTGGCCTGTGGAGTGCAAGAATGAAAGTCTATCTAATGGCACTTGGCAATGAGGTATGGGAAGTGATTGAAGATGGGTACACTATTCCTAAAAATGGTCCTTATACTAAAGAAGACAGGCTTCTACATCATAGCAACTCAAAAGCCATGAATGCAATCCTGAAGGGTCTACAGAAGGTAGATCTCACCAAAGTTATTCACTGCAAGACAGCTAGTGAAATGTGGAAACAGTTGCAGGTTGTTCATACATGTGATGCAAAAGTTTGAAAGGCCAAGTTGAGACATTTAAAAGGTATGTTTGAAAAACTCAAGATGAATGATGATGAAAATATTAGTGACTACATGCTCCGTATGGATGAAGTTGTTAATTCTATGAAAGACTTAGGTCTTGAACTTGCTGAAAATGATGTGTGTGATAATATTTTAAGATCTCTTCCTAATATATTTAGTGAAAATATTTTTGCTATTGAGGAAGCTAAAGATTTAGATAAATTGAAAAATGATGAGCTCCATAGTATTCTTGCAGCATTTGAGCTGAGAACTCAAGTGAAAGCTGATGTCAAGAAAGAGGCAACTTTCAAAGCTACCAAGAAATCAAATGGCAAACAGATTCAAGAAAGTGATGAGTCTTCTAGTGATGAAGAGGCATATTACAGCAAGAAAGGCAAGTTCTCTAGAAAACACAAAAGCAAGAAAAACATAAGATGTTTCAACTGTGGAAAGTTTGGTCATTATGCTACTGATTGTACTGTTTCTAAGAATGAAAGTGATGAAGATATACAAGATGTTAAGAGCAAGGATTCTGAAAAGCATAAGTATTACAGAAAGAACAAAGATGAGCACAGCAATCAAGGAAAGAGGCATTCACACAAGAATAATAAGAGCTTCTATCTATACAAAGCAAGTAAGTTTTCTAGCAGTGATAGTGAAAGTTCTTCTAGTGATGATGAAAATGAGATGTTATTCATTTCAAAAAAAGAGGAAGAACTGAAACATAAATTCATTGTCATGAAATGTTTTAGATGTGGAAATTTTGGGCACCTTGAGGATGATTGCACAAATAATTAATTGGTTGCTAGTATGTATGAGGATGCTTCAGAAAATGATAAGGAATATGCATGTATGGTTTTTGAAAAGGGTAGCACCTCTAGTGATAAGAAATCAAAAAAAGGCCTTGATATTTCAAAATGCAATCAAATAGAAGATCTTGAATGTGAACTTGCTAATGCTCTTAGTGTTTTGAAAAAGGAAAGGAAGAAGAATGCTAGACTCAAGGATAAGTTAGATGAATGTTGTATGGAGAGAGATTAACTCATAGAAAGTCTTGACATCTCTATGGCTAAGACACAAGAACTCAAGAATGAGTTAGAATCTAAGATGCTTGAGTATAGTGAATTAGAACAGAAAATGGCTGCCATGAAAGAGGAAAATAAAGAATACAAGGATAAGCTATACAGGTTTCAAGATAGCTCCAAAAGGGTTAAGTCTCTCATCCAAATTCAAAGAAATCCATCAGATAAAACAGGTCTTGGTTTTGTTAAACCACACAAAAAATAGGTTGGGAAATCAAGTAAGAGATTTCAAAAAGAAGAGAGTTCTGATGAAGAGGGTATTTCAGAGAAAGAGTCCATGAGTGATAAATGTGTAGAAATAGAAAACAGAATTCTGAATACGAAAAAGAAGTTTTTGGGACCCAAGAGGTCAAACAAAAGAATATTTCACGACAGATGTTTTGCGTGTCATGGGTTTGGCCACATGGCTTCGCAGTGCATGACTCAAGGAAGATAAATGACAATTTTAGGGGTTGTAATTTATTTCAAGGGTATTGCTACTCTTGTAATTAGTTCGGGCATAAGGAAATTTTTTGCAAGGCAAATAACAAGAATTGGATTAGTTAGAACAGGAAGATTCAAAGAACAGCTATGCCCGAAAGAAATAATATTGTTACTTGCTATAAGTGCAACAATGCAGGTCACACAGCCAGACAATGCAGAGCTGATCTTCCAAGGTACAGGAATAGGAACAGTGGTATAAATAGGTCCAAGGATCAAGGTATGGACAAGAAAAGAGATGAGAACAAGAACAAGAAAAGTGACAAGAACAGAAACACTGAAAAAGAGTTCAAGAGAAGGCCCGACAAAGATATTGTAGACACTGATGATGATGAGTGCCTAATGAGAGTTTCACTCCCACCCTTGTTTTAAATCACCTCATCAGGAGGTGGGGGAGGGACTAAACTAAGAGACTCATTCTTATTCTCAAGCCCCAAAGGTGACCCTTTGCCATTTATGACAAAGGGGGAGAGATATGAGTAAAGGGGAGAGCTTCATAGTGAAGAAGAGAGCTTCAAGTCAGGGGGAGAAAAAACTTCAAAGAAATATTCTCAGTTGTCAGCTCAAATTGATTTCAGTTTTGGCTCTTGAAGATGTGTTTTTAGTAAAGGTTTGCCATCAATGACAAAGGGGGAGATTGTTGGCAATTTTGGATACCTTGAGTACATTGCCTTTGCTCAAGTGTAGTTGTTGTCATTGATGTCAAGGAGTTCTTGAAGCAATTTTTTTTTATGTCAAATAATGTGTTTTGTTGAAGGTTTCAGCATGGTCAGTAAGTTTCCAAGAAGATTAGGGTATCCCAGTTGCAAAAGATCAAGAAAAAGACAAGTAAAGAAAAGTATGCAGGCGATTGGAAAAATTGTCGTGATTTCACGACATGTTTTAGGAGAGAGAAAGCATTGGCAAAACTGTCACGATTTCATTACATGTTTTAGGAGAGAGAAAGTTTGGGCAAATATGTCATGATTTAGCGACATGCGGGAAGGCAGAGACGAAGCAGGAAAAACTATCACGATTTTGCAACATATCACATTTTCATGACTCGAACAGTGCAGGAAGGCAGAGAAAGAAAAGTGTCGTGATTTCATGACATTCTATAAAGGAGGCTGTACGGACAAGAAAGTGTCATGATTTTGTGACATGTTGCAGAAGAGAAAGTCCACAGTGTGATCTTTCACGATTTTGCGACAAGATTGAAGAGAGAGAAAGTGATTCAAGAACTATTGCAATTTTGCAACATGATGCAAAGTTCCAAGTAAGGGTTGTCACATTTTTGTGACATGCTACAGAGGTCGAGTTGAGGACTGTCGCAATTTTGTGACATGCAACAAAGGAAAGAGTTTGAAAGGAGCAGCGTCACGATTTCATGACAGGCAGTGGAGAAAGCGTACGGAAACCAGAAGTGTCATGATTTCGTGACAGGCAGTGGAGAAAGCATTCATAAGCCAGAAGCGTGACGATTTTGTGATAGGTTGCAAGAAAAGCTTTTGGAAGTTGAAAGCGTCGTGATTTCGTGACAGGCTACAAAGAAGTTGTATGGATGTAGAAAGTGTCACGATTTTGCAATAGATTGAGTTTGTAGCGTTCAGTTGGAGAAAGTGTCGCGATTTTGCGACAGAAACTAGAAGTAGGTCCTCTATAGGAAAATTTTCACAATTTCATGATAGAAGTAGAGAGGAAGGCTTTGGAGACAAAAGCGTCGTGATTTCGTGACATGTTCCAGTTTCATGAGCATATGGCAGAAAAGATCTTAAGGCAGCGAAAGCGTCGCGATTTCGTGACATGTTTCGTTTTTGCTAGTGCAAGCAGAGAAGAAGACCTTGAAGGCAAAAGGGTCACAATTTTATGACAGAGTTGCATATGACGTCAGCAAATACAGAAAGTGTCATGATTTCATGACATAAGCAGAAAGGAGGTCGACAAAGGCTGTAGTGTCACATTTTCATGACAACAGGCCAAAGAAGGTCCACAACAGGCATTAGTGTCACGATTTCATGACAACAGGCCAAAGAAGGTGCATGGCAGGTAGTAGTGTCACGATTTCATGACAACAGGCCAAAGAAGGTATACGACAGGTTGTAGTGTCGTGATTTTGTGACAACAGGCTAAAGAAGGGGCATAGCAGGCAGTAGTGTCACGATTTCACGACAACAAGCAATAAAAGTTGTATGGCAGGCAAAGGTGTCGTGATATCATGACATGTTGAAGTTTCGCGCAAAAAGCTACAGGGAGGCAGTGAAGCCGACAGAGTTAAATCTATGCCGATGCAACATAGGGTTTTGCAACTGACATGGTTGAAGGGTCATCAGCCGAATCAGACCAAGATTTCAATCTTGAGATTATGAGTATAAAAGGAGGGATGCTTGAATAGTTTGGCATCGATCAAGTGTGCGTTCGAAGTGTGATTTGCACAGTTAGAGTGCTGGGAGAAGTTCGATCGTAGAGGTGCATAAGTGGAAGTCTAATCGATTGCTATGTTTATGCAGAATACATGAAGTCTGTGCTACTGTGTTATTGCAAAAGTAAATAAGTTAATCGAGTGCTACTGTATTTGCGTAGACAGTGAAAAATTGGTTTCAACCAAGTGTAAAAAAGAACAGAGGAAGAGGATAGAATTGTGCCAGACTGAAGGACTGTGTTTGGTGCAGATAAGAGGGCCAGCTTAGAAGGTGAAAGAGGTGAGGACAGAGGTCTCCAGCCATAGTAGGAAAGACAGGTGTCTCTATGGATAGAGTTCCACTTGCTAAGGGCAGTAGAGGTAGAGGTCTTCTAGAGGATCACCTTTAAAAGAGCAAAGCTAGGGGAAGTTGTCTCCTTTGGGTTGGTACCCATAAACTTTGTAATCAAGAAAGGTTTCCCAAATTTTGAGGTGATAAAATTTAGTAAGAAATTTTATCTATGGAGTAGCCCGCATTGGGTGAACCACGTAAATTGCTATGTCTCTTTATGGATGGTGTGTTGTGCTTTGCTTTAATTGATGCTTTTAATTTTGTTATCTGCATAATATTGTTTTGAAAGTTGAATTGAAGCAAAAATAAAAAGTGGTCTTATACTGTTCACCCCCCCTCTTAGTATAAGCTTGTGTTCTTGAACTTCTTTCTTCGTGCGATCCTTCATAACTTCTATTCTTCTCATTAAGTGGATATTTAGCTGCAAAATTCCCAACGCCTCCATAGTTGAAACATTTAAATGATAACTTTCCTCTGTATTTTCCTTTAGTTTTTGAACAAAGTTTGCTTCCATTTCATCTGATGTCTCTTCTTCCTTGGATTCTTGGTTTGCTTTCATATTTTTATGGGCTTTAAAAGCAATTTCTCTGTCTATGGGTTTATATTTTTCTATTCTCATTTCATATGCAGTCAAAGAACCATGCATCTTATCCATACTAAAAGAATTTAGATCTTTAGATTCTTCTATAGCTAAAACTTTAGAATCAAATCTTTGAGGAAAGGATCTTAATACCTTTTTCACGATGATAGAATATTTGATTTCTTCATCGAGTCCTCTAATTGCATTAATGAATTCATTAACTCTCAGCATATATGTCTCTATATTCTCATCATCATTCATATTTAATACTTTGAACTGAGCTCGATGTGTTTGTAACTTGGCCTCATTGATCTTAATGTATTCTTTATGAGTGCTCTTTAGTTTTTCCCATATTTCCTTTACCATTTTACAACCCATAATATTTACCAGTTTGTTGTCCACTAATCCACACATGATAGCATTCTTTGCTTTTGAGTCATTCTCAAGCACTTTCTTATCCGCAGCATCGGTTGAAGAAGTGGTGGGTATTGTATATCCACTATCTATTGAATCCCAAATGTCGTATCCCAAATCACACATATATTTTTGCATCCTGAGTCTCCAAAATACGTAATTAGTTTTGTCAAACAATGGTGCTTTGTTTGATGAGAAGCCTTCACCACCTGCCATTATGTCACTTCCAAGATCACCCTAGCCGGTTAAGCCTATTCAGGAACCTCACTCTGATACCAATTGTTAGTCTCACAATGACACTAAGAGGGAGGGGTGAATCAGTGTAGCTCTTTAAAAATTAAATCTTCAACACTCAAAGCTTAAAAAATGAAAACATAAAACCAAATAAAGCAAGTATAACAAGAGACCATCACACAACACAAGATGTACAAAGGTTCACCGATTTGGCTACATCCCAAAAAATGACTGTTTGGACTCCCATCCAAATCTAGCCTTTGCAAAGTACTAACTTTACAATCAATTTACCAAAACCCATTGGAAGGAGCACCAACCCTTGATTTATCTGCACCAATAGAAAGGAGCACCAACCCCTCTACCAAGCACCCACTTGATTTTGATATTGATAATAAAATGACATATATGAATTTCTTCAATGAAACTAGAACCCTCTATGGTCTGTAAGATCAAAATCTAAAAATTTCTATTTCACCCAGTATAACATCCCTCTCTCTGCATTACTTAGAATTTGAATCTCCTCTTCTCACAAAAAAAAACTAATTGTTCTCTTAGCTCGTTTTGCCAATTGCTAAACGCTTTCTGGGTATTGTGTAGCACTTTGTCTGCGAACTCCTCTAAAAATTTCAGCCAAAATTGATATCATATAACAAATTTATGCCTAAAATACTAAAGTGATATTTTTCACCACTCTCCAAAAATCACGGATTTTCACTCTTTATTTTTCTCCACACACACTTCTCTCTTTACAAAATAAAGTCCCCACTTTTCAATAAAATCCCTTGTCACTTAAAAAGCACACACTTGCATTTTTTTTCCCTTTTCAAATTTAAAAATATTTTATTTACCGAAGCTTCTTAAAACAATATAATTTCCTTTTTTTAATTTTGAGAAGGCATTTCGTCAAACATGTCACATGCAAAGAATTGACACATTACTCGTTCTCTTACTTCGGAGCCATGTGACACCTCAAAAAAAATGAAAGATGCTCTATTTGATGCCTTGAAGGTGTAACAACACTGAAATCAAAACTTTTGTGACTTTGCAAGGTCAAAACGACAAACTGAAGGATTTTGCACAAGTGGAACAAATTGACATGAAAGTGACCTATACCTTTTTTACAACAATCATAACTCTCACATCGTAACTCTGTTTTCTCTAAAATTTGAAACATAGAATATTCGCAATACTGACTACATCCAATCCAAACATCAGTACATAACTCCTTACGGTTCACCTGTACCACCTCCACAAAAACTGCTACTGACACACTTTTTCCAAAAAGAGCGTGTTTGTGACAGTCTTGCAATGCTGTAACATTCACCTTGTTTCTCAATTTTTGTGGAAATTTGGAACACATGTTCTTGAAGATAAATAACACCTCTAGTTATAATTTGGCTATCAAATTCTTCTTGGTTTACTTGCAGTGCTTCTGACAAAACTGCCATTTTTTGACCTGTACAACCACTTGCCAAATCATCCGCCAAGATACCAAAAATGTCACCGATCAATACAAACACTATGATGATACCTCAAATGCCATTCTGGACTATTTCCTGACATGCTGGCATGTTCCAAACTGATCCATCCTATCCAACTGCGCCCGTGACAACTTTTGTAATTTTTTGACAACTTCTTGATGATTTTTTCAACTTTTGCAAATTTGCACAAACAACCTGTAATAACTCCACCCAAACATCAAAAACATCCTCCTAAGAATTGAACATCATCGTACATACTCTAAAAAACCTTCGAAAAACTATCCACTGCATCAACCTGTCCATATGAGTGTGTTGACAACAATGACAATATTGTTGTTGCACCTTGCTCAATAGATACTCCCACCCCAAAATTAATCACCTCAAAGAGAGGAGGTGGGCAGGGGGCTGAGCTAAGAGTCTTATATTTAGCCCCAAAGGAGTCATTTTTCCATTGATGTCAAAGGGGGAGATATTTGAGTAAGGGGGAGATAATTTAGTCAGGGGGAGTAGTTTCATGGGGGAGAAGATTTGGAATCTAGTGGTTGGAAAATGATTTTTTTAGAAAGGATTGCAATCAATGACAAAGTGGGAGATTGTTGAAAATTTTGAGTATTTTGGTTGTCATTGATGTCAAAAGTAAAATTATTGAAAATCATCTTCTAGGTTGAAATATTAAAATTCCAAAGCAAATACCTTCATTGAAAAAGGAAGATAAAGTAGACAAAGCTCCTTTGAAAAAGGTTCAATTAATTGCAAAGTTGAGCAAGTTTCCAAGGTAAAAGACAAAGGATTAATTATAATATTTAAATTAAAATTTTAAATATTATAATAATATTATTTGAATTTCCTATGGTACCAAAATTTAAATTGTTTTTGAATTGAAAAGCACCGACATCGTTTTTCCTAAATCGAAGTGCATATATAAGGAGAAATAAAAATTGTCTGACAAAATGTGGCTCAAAAATGATTTAATTGGCATTCAGATTATTGATTGCATCCTATTCTCAAAAGCAAGCACATGATGATCGAACAAAGGCAAAGAGGGAAATAGTCACACATTTTTTAAAAGCAAGAGGACGGTGCACGGGTTTTAAATAAAGCATCTACGTGGCTGGTTTCAACCGAGTGGGTAGCTCAGTTGGTAGGTGGACCCCACGAAAGGCATGGCATAGAGGAGGTTTCGATATCGAGTCTTGGTGGTGACAAGATTGTTCGTATTTTTTTTAACGATCGAAGCTCCACGATAGGTTAAAGTGAAATTGGTGCATTGTGATTGTTGTGTGGGTAGTTTGTCCATGTGGTGCTCTAGAAAGCACTAGAGCATGGGATCTATGAGGTCACGCATTCGAATCCCCACGGTAGCAAGTTGGTAAGGGAAATTTTTTTTATAAAGTTTGGTTTTCGATTTTAGGGAGTCATAAGGGTTAGGTGTTGTTTAGAGTGCCATAGGGCTTGAAATTAATGATGCATGATTTTTGCTATTAGGGAGTCATAAGGGTCAAGTTTATAAAGTTTGAATTTGCAATTAGGGATTTATAAGGGTGTTATTTAATAAAATTTTGAGAGTTTATTTATATAGTTTATTTTTTCAAAGTGGATAAATGAAAAATATGTTTTGCATGCAAGAATAGGAGTAATAAGGTGTTATAATAGTTTGATATTTTATTGCAATGTTTGTATGGTGAAAGTGAGTTTGAAGGTCTTTGATAATTATTAATGCCCTATATTTTGAGAACAAGAGAAGAATTATTAAACATAAATTTATATTTCATTGAGCATATCTTTTTGAGAAGGAAGTTCATGCGGATGGTTTGAGAAAATATTTTACTATCTAACCCTTGAAGTGGCACTAGAAAAATTAGTTGTTTGTGAGATAGGTTTTTGAATGCATATCTCGATAAGAGTAAATTAAGGGGTATGGCCACATCATTTCTTGTTTAAGGTGTTTTATTGAGTAAATATTTTTGGAACATAAGGTGGAGATAAAAGGGTTGTTTGGTAAGCATTGTTGAAAAAAATTGAGTTAGGGTTCGAGACCTACATGTGCATCAATTGATGAGAGAAAGTTGAAACAATTACATTAGAGTTTGAATATCTTCTTGTACTTCATTGTTGAATGGTTTTGGAAATATTTGGAATAGAGTTTAAGAACAAGTGTAGTGTGCTTCCATTGTTGAAAGAGATTGAGCCAATTGTGCTAGAAGTTGTGAACTACTTATGCTAGGTTCCAAGATAAGATTGTGCATCATTATGAAATATTTTGAGAATTGGTTTGAGAGATATTGAAAGCAATTGTGAAAGTGTTTGAGATCAATCTTGTGAGGAAAATATGTGCATTATTGAGGTTGATGTTTGAGAGAAAATTTACAAGAAATATAGATCAGTTTTGTGAAGCAAGTTATACATTATTTTGAGTTGATTTGAAAGGTATTTTGTAAGAGATAGAGATTGGATTAGTGGAATGCAAGATTTGTGAATATGAATAACATATTGGGATTTTGATAGTGCATATCATTCTCTATATGTTCCAGAGGTTAAAAAAATTCTAGGTAGAATATGTTTGAATTGCCTAGTTGAAGAAAGTATTTTTGAAAGAGATTTAAGTATTTGTATGTATGCAAGATTTGAAAATATTTGAGCAGGTTCTATGAGTAGGCTTGAAGGTATATTTGAGCAAGTCTTGTGAAAATACTTGAAGTAGATTTGAAGGCATATTTGAGCAAGTCTTGTGAGAAGACTTGAAGAAGGTTTGAGGTAGATTTGAGAAAGTCTTGTGAGAAGACTTGAAGTAGCTTTGAAGGTAGATTTGAGTAAGTCATGTGAGAAGACTTGAAGCAGCTTTAAAGGTAGACTTGAGCAAGTCTTGTGAGAATACTTGAAGTAAATTTAAAGGTATATTTGAGCAAGTCTTGTGAGAAGACTTGAAGTAGATTTAAATGCAAATTTAAGCAAGTTTTGTGAGAAGATGTGAAGCAGTTTTGAGGTAAATTTGAGGAAGTCTTGTGAATACTTGAAATAGCATTGAGGTATATTTGAGATAGAATTGAGAGCAGGTTTTGTTGCTGATTTGATAAATCTTTGTGTTAAGACTTGAGGTATATTTGAGTAGAGTTAGAGCATATTTGTGCTATACTTGTGATGAGGTTTCGTGTAGATTTGAGATAGATTTTAGATCAAACTTTGGAGGTGACCAGAGTATAAAGGACAAAGGTTTACAGTGGATAGAGGTCCAATAGCCTTTGCAGTGGGGACATAGATATCCTGTGGATAGAGGTCTACTATCCAGAGTAGTGGGGACATAGGTCTTATTTGGATAGAATTCCACTAGCCAAAGTAGTGGGGATAAAGATATTTTGTGGATAGAGGTTCACCAGCCATAGCAGAGGGGATAAAGTTCTCCTATGGAGAGAGATCCATAAACCAAAGTAGAGTGGATAGATTTCTCCTGTGGAGAGAGATCCATGAACTAGAGCAAATGGGATAGAGTTCTCCTGTGGAGAGAGATCAACGAATCAGAGTAAGGGGAAATATTTATCATGTGGAGAGAGATCCATGAACCAGAGCAAGGGGATAGTGATATCCTATGGAGAGAGATCCACAAATAAAAGCATAGGGGATTGGTGTCTTATTTGGACATAGATCCATAAACATTGTAATAGGGAATTGATTCCCAAGAGATTTGTTGAGAAAATTTATAATATTTTCTCCATGGATGTAACCCACATTAGGTGAACCACGTTAAATTTGTGTCTCTCATGTGTGTGATAATTTTTGCATTGCTTTGATTAATGCTATTGATATTGCCATTGATAATATTGAATAATATTATTTGAGAAAGAAAAGTAAAATTTTATCTTATACTGTTCATGCCCCCCTCTCAATATAAGCATATGTTCTTCAAGGGTGATGTTATGGCTGCCTTCAATCCTTGGCAAAGCCCTCTTTTGCTTGGCTCTTCTTTAACTTATAACTCCAAGCTATTTAATGTAATATTTTGTATTATTTATGATACACATATAATCTTCCTAACTTCTGTTTCTTTTCATGTGTAGGTTTGCTCCTTGTAAACTATAACTTCTACACTATTTTGAAGAATTGGAATGAAAACTATTCTATGCAACTTTTGATCCTTTGAAAAATGATACTTAATAAAATTCAATATAAAACAAAATATGAAAGCTCAACTCATTAACTTTTTTTTTGCACCTTATTTTTGCATACCATTTTCTCTCATAGATGATGGAGATAGTGGTGATTCAAGTCACCTCAAATGGCTACCTTTTGTGGATGATTTTGTAACTCTTCTACGTTGTCCAAAAATAAATATTTGCTCACCTTTCTGCAACTTCAATGATTTATCAACTTGCTTCAAAAAATTCTTCAGAATGTGCTTCTAGAATTTTATTTTTAACAGTCTCTAATGCTGCTCATAATTTTTGAAATTTTCAGCACTTAACAATCTTCACTTTTGATTTTAATTTCTTTGATTTGCTGTCTTTTTTGTTGTCCACAAACTCTATATTTTACAACTCTGAGTGTTGTTAATATGTTGCCATTTTATTTGTCTTCAAATATGAAATTTTTTTGATTGTAAGGCATTAAATACCATCATTGAAATGTTGTCTTTGAGTCCCAAACATTTGGTAGGATTCTCCCTAAATTGCATTTGATATGTTGCTCAAGAACCTCCTTCAATGATGGCCCCAAAATCTCATAGATTTGGTGGTTCTTGTTAGAATAAGTAATTATTCTCTTAAGTTCTACTAGGATAGACTTACTTTAATTTCCACTCCTTAATGAGTCATGTGAACTCTCAGTTATAGTCTACATCATATTTTATGAGTTGTAATCCAACAGATCTCAATGATCAACTTTGTTATTTATACAAAGTTGATCCATGGAATAATCAATCAGTTCTATTTTGTTTCTTCAAATCTTGTAATGCTTTGTAGTTCTACTCTTGGGAAATTCTAACATGGTACCAGAGTAGGATAGATTATGCTAGGCATTCTCTCTTGAAGGCAGCCTCTCGAACTGGTTCTTACTCTCTTATATTTTATTTTATTTTTTTAAAGAAAGAGGTTTTATATCTATTGTAGATTGTTTTTTTATATCTGCAATTTTTTTTGGAGGAATATGCTTATGGTAATATCTAGATAAATATTGTTTAATTTTTTATGCAAATACCCTCCTCATTTTTTTGTACAATTTTATGTTTCCTCCTCGTATGCCTATGTTTTAAAAAAAAATCTCCATCTCGAACGTAGCTCGCTTTGGCTCCATTTAGCCATCACTACGTATCACTCAAAAGTGGATACTTCGTAGGCATTAATATTTTTGTGGGCAATATAATTTTTTTTTGAAGTTTAGATTTCGTTATATCTTTGTCATATCTTTAATTAGAGGAAGCAACGCTCCTCGCGTCAAAATAGAATGGACTTTTGGTCTAACTTTGAATAGACCAAATTATATTTACTTTTTTAGAAACGTGGATTTTAGCCACCTCTTATGTTGGTGCGCATAGAGACTACGTCTCATAAAATGAGCATTTTCCTAATTAAATATCAATATTTCAAAGATCTTGTGATTTCCAAATCTTCATTCAACTCGAACTTCATTCATTTTTTTTGTCCTTCGATGCTCAGGAAGAACTTCAGTTTTTTTTTTTATATAATCATCTTAACAATGTTTAAATAATATTATTCTCTTGTTTTGAATATTTTTTCTTTTTTTAAGCATTATACTGATGATTTTTTAGTGGTGCCTATCATCTTCTATCCTTTGAGGATCTCTGCAAGTGTGCCATAGATGGATATTCAACAGAACTCGTTATATGCTTTGTGTTAGGGTTTTTGATGCCTAACGTCTTCTATTTTTAAGGAATATCTCTATGTCTGTGGCACCATTACCTTCCTCTTATCTTCCAAGAAGCCTTTCTTCTCACTGCCTTCTCTGCTACTTTGGGTGCCTTCCATACATTTCGTATACGCAAACACAAAAGACTTTCTTCTAAAATGAATATTATAACATCCTCATTCCCGAGAGCCTCTATAGTGTGTGCCTTTATGGTGTCTTTCAGGACTCTTATCTTCTTAGCATATTCTCTACGTACTACGACGCCTTCCCTATGTATCACAATCGCAATAAGAGGTAGTATTCAATTATTTATTTTTTATAAATTTCACTTCCTTTATTAACCTTTTAGGTGCAGTGATAAGAATCAACCTTTTGAAAGTTTCCATTTTTTGAAGCTCCAATCCAGCTTATTGTGGACACCGAACCTTTAGGTATTGTTATAATATTTTATGTTTCTTACCTACTCAACTCTTAGTGCAACAAATCATGGTCTTTCAAAGCTCTTTCCTCACTGCCCATTGGCATCGCTTGTTCGTTGACGAATGCAGCATCAACATTTCTTTGTTGCCTCTTGTCCTCTATCTGATGTCAATTAAATTTCAGCTCAAAATTTCTAAGTTTTTAAAGATAAAAATATACATCTAATCTTTGTTTAAATTTTTAGCCTTTAGAATTTTCTATCCTTTTCTTTTCGGTCTCTCCTTGGACCAAAAATATAAAGGACAGTTGTAATCTCTATAATATAATTTTTTGGGGGTTTTATAGGTTCCTTTTTGCACCTATCATAGCATCAAGGGGGGTTGTTATTGCGTCAATTTTTGCATCTTTTATTTTTTCCTCATTACCTTTGTTATAAGTCATTTGTTTATAAATATTGGTAATGAAATATAAGTGAGGATAATTGATTTCAAATAACATTCCTTAATACGTTAAAGATATTAAATAAAAATATTTTATTCTTTCTTTAATTCCTTCTTAAAGCACATATCTATATTAAACAACCTACTTTGTTCTAATAAATTTTATTTCCAAAGTTCTTTAATATTATATAGAGATTTTTTTAGTGGATGAAATTGAGGATATATCATTAATATACATTATTTCATTATTTCCTTTCTTGCAATAGGTCTCTATATTAATGAACTTATTTTGATTAATTTTTTACAAAGAGTTTCTTAATTTATATAAAAAAACAAATTTGACAAAGGACTTTAAGTGAGGATATCTCTTTAATTAACTCTTGTTAATCTATTTTATTCTCAATTCATTATTCCTTTCTTAAAAATTTCTAAAAAGCAAATATATTAAATCAACTATGCACCTATATTGGAAATTCTAAATAACTTATAGTTTCCCTCACGTAAGGGTGGGTTATTAAGATAACCAATATAGGAGTTTGGCTGAATAAAAGCCTATGTTCTAAGTATAAAATATACTCAATACTTATAGTTTCCCTCTCGTAAGGGAAGTTATTTGAGGAGAAAATATATATAGGCCTAGCATATTTGTGCTCATTAGCCTAAGATAAAATCAAATATCCTCAAAATTACTTATAGTTTCCCTCTCGTTAGGGTGGGTATTTTGAGATATTTGGTGTTTCTTAAAGGCTTAAGTTCACTAATATCCATTGCATTCTCTAAATTAAATTTAAAGGGGGGAAGTTTGGGTTCACTTCAATTTTCTTTGGCAAAATGAATTCAATGAATACAATTGATCCTCTCACTCCTCATAACTACCATACATGGAAAACAAAAATATTAAATCTCATTTCTCAAAAAGGTCTCACACACCTATTAGAAGAAAAGCAACCTAATTTTGAAAAAGAATATGAAAAAATTGTTCATAAATAAAATATGTATGAAACAATGGGTATTATAAGCTCTAATGTAAATGAAAGCTTATGGTTTCATATTACATATTGTAAAACTCCTAATGAAAGTTGGGAGAAACTAAATAACTTGTTTGGGAAAGTAGATCAAATAATATCGATGCAACTAGAAGTAAAATTAACAACATTATCTCCTGAAGACTTCAGCAATATTTTTTACTTTCTCACCAAATTCAAAGAAGTCCTCACTCAATACAAAGGTAGTTGGAAGAATAAAACTGAAGAAGAATGCATTTATCTAATTCTTTCTAAACTAAATGGTGTATTTCAAATATTTACAACCACCTTTTTATCTACAAAATATGCTCTTGGTGCAACTTTTAAAATGCCTCCTTTAGAAGAATTTTGTGATAGACTAATTAGGGAAGAAACAAAACTTGCAAAATATGAGATCTCTTCCTCTTCCTCAAAATCCTTAGTATCCTCCACCTCTACTAAAGAAAAATTCAAAAAGAAATAAAGGAATCCCATAACTTGTACTCACTGCAAAAAGAATGGTCATTCTGCAAACAAATGTTGGAAAATATTACAACAACTAGAGGCAGCTATGAAGGATCAAAATATAGACAATAAGAAGCATATAGGAAAATCCCTAAATGTTCAATGGAAGACCACCAATACTTCATTTAATTATTGGGTCCTAGATTCTGGAGCAAATCATCACATGACTACTTCAGATGAGTCATTCTCTTCTATATCCTCAAGTTCAACATGTAGCATAGAATTTTGTGATTCTTCATTTATCTCAGTCAAAGGAAAGGGTGACATATCCATTTATGGTGGATCTATAAATAATGTTCTCTATGTTCCAAATATTTCAACAAATATCCTCTCCATCTATCAGATTTGTACTTCTGGAAATGGGAAAACTATTCTCTTATCTCCAACAGGAGTTGAGATAAGAGACTTTCAAGACCCCTACTCTCTTATAGCCTAAGGATATATTGATCACAACAATCACCTATTTCACTTAAAAGGATTCAAAAATCCAAAAGGGGCCTCCTATTTTGTGGCTCATGGAGATCTTGAAGCAAAATTTGCCATGAAAGGTTTGGTCAACTCAGTTATAACTACCTAAAGGAATTGAATACCCATGAAATGGTAATAGGTTTACCTCAAGTATCTTCCATTTATGGAGTATGTCCTAGATGTGCTCTTGGAAAGCAACATCAAGATCATTTCCACCCAAGTGGTTCTCTAAAATCTTGACCCCCTCTAGAGTTAATCTATAATGGCTTGATGTTTTTCCCAGAGCCTTTTTTTAAAGCAGTAAAATATGCTCTAACCTTTATTGATGACTTTTATAGAAGAACTTGGATCTACTTCCTAAAATACAAAAGTGATGTTCTATCCCACTTTAAAATATTCAAAGCCTTAGTTGAAAATCAAGCCTCTTGTAACATCAAGAAAATTTGCACAGATAATGGGGGGGAATACTATAGTAATGAGTTCTCAATATTTCTATCAAGTCACAACATCATTCATCAACATTTTATCTCCCATAATACATAGAAAAATTGCATTGTAGAGAGGAAAAACTAAACATTGAAGGAAATGGCAAACTATATGCTCCATTCAAAAGATCTTCCAAATTTTTTTTGGGCAAAATCTATTAATTTGCAAACTATATTCAAAACTGCACACCTCATAAATCTCTTGACCATTTAAATCCTGAATAAGCATGGACTGGATCAAAACTGGATGTCTCCTTCTTCAAGATTTTTTGGGTGTACTACTTGGGTGCACATCCCAAAGAAGAAAAGGAAGGCTCTAGATGAGAAAAGCAAAAACCTCATCTTTATTGGTTATTGTGAGAAAATGAAAGAATACAGGCTCCTTGATCCCACAACACATGAGGTATTTTTTCATAGGAATGTTCAATTTGATGAAACATTTCCTCAGAAAGATCCTCAACCATCCTCTTCCTCTATTGAGCCTTCTCCTATAGTAGAACCTCAATATAATGAAGAACCAACTTTAGAGATTAATTTAGAGATTGATGATCAAGATGAGGAACCTATAACTCCAACTCAAAGTCTTTCCACTCCTACTCCTTCCACTATGCCAAAATGGGCCTGCACCATTATTAAAGAAGCTACTCCTTACATCCAAAATCTTTCATCATCTAGATAAACCAACTCTATAGGCACTGGTATTTTCTGTCAGTCTATTTCCTCTGATCCTCAATACTTCAAAGAAGCAACTAGTATTAAAGAATGGGATGATACCATGGAAAATGAATTCTCTTCCTTAATCAAAAATGAAACTTTGGATTTAGTTCCCCTACCTAAAGGAAGGAAATTAGTTCGTTGTAAATGGATTTACAGAACAAAATATGGGCCTAATGGATAAATTGACAAACAAAGAGCTCGCTTAGTAGCCAAAGGTTTCTCTCAAATTAAAGGAATTGATTATTTTGAAACCTTTGCACCAGTTGCCAAAATGGATTCTGTTGGACTGGTTCTTTCTCTGGATGCTTTCCAAAAGTGGCATGTCTTTCAAATAGATGTAAAAAGTGCTTTCTTACATGGGTACTTAAAGGAAGATATATTCATGGAACAACCTGCTAGTTTCACTCAAGACTCATCTCTTGTTTGTAGGCTAAAGAAGTCTCTCTATGGCCTCAAACAAGCTCCTAGAGCTTGGTATGCAAAAATGTACTCCTTCGTTCTTTCCTCATGTTTTTCTCATTATGAGTCTGATAACACAATCTAAATTTGGAGATATGAAGGAAAAATCACCATATTTGTTCTATATGTTGATGATCTACTACTCACTAGTAGTGACTTCGCTCACATTCAGACTATAAAAGACTCCCTCTTTGAAAAATTTGATATGGCTGATTTGGGTCTAGCTCATTACTTTCATGGGATCCAAATAAATCAAAAATATTCAAGAATTTCATTGTGTCAACAAAAATACACTCTATATCTTCTTCAAAGGTTTAAAATGATAGATTGCAAATCTTCTCCTACACCTTTTCAGTCTGGAGTCAATATAAGTACTTCCTGCATATCCCCTCTATGTGATGCAACTCTATACGATTATATTGTAGAGATTTTGTTATACCTTACTCATACTCATACATATATCTCATATGTTGTTGGCTTAATATTCAAATTATCACATCAACCTCATTTCAGTCACTTGAAAGCAACAAAAAGAATCCTTCGCTACTTGCAAGAAACTACTCACTTTGGGTGTTGGACATTTTGAGTCCCTAAGCCAAAGTTGTCATTGATGTCAAGATGCCAGTGATAGTTCTTCTCCAGTTCAAGTGCAAAGTTCAATGGAAGTTGTAATGGGTTAAAATATTTTTATTTTACACCCAAAAGAATGGTTCAAAAAATGGTTTCAGTTCTCCTTTGGAAGCAAATATATCCGAAGCAATGGAAGGATATAATATTATAATATTTATCCAAGGTGGTGAAAAACCCAAATAAATTATTATAATTTTAATTATAATATTATTTGGTTTACAAAGGACAATTAATTATTTTTTATAAAACCCTAAGGTTGGGTTTTGGAGGGAAAAATATTTCAAAGCGCAAAGTTTAAAGTAAATTAAACCCAAAGTTGGGGTTTAAATAAAAAGGCTTTCAAAGCCTCTATATTTCCATCGATGTCGTCATGGAGGAGCTAGCACCGACGTGTCCAAAGCAAATATAATGCATATAAATACTTTGCCAAAACCATTGGAAAGTTACCCTTGCTCGAATTAATAAATTGGTGGCATGCAAAAAAGAGAGCTTGTGATTTACGAAAATGTGGCAACGAAAGGCATAGAGGAGGAAGGTTTCATCCTCAAGTTTCATTGGGCAAGCGTGGCCTAGTGGTAGTTGGGAAAGCGCAAAGGCATTGGCAGCAAGGTGGTTGACGTTTCGAATCCCCGCGTGCATTATTTGGTGTGTTGTTTGAGGCACCCAAGGCGCACGACCTTTTGCTTGGTGGAAGGTGGTGTGAGATTAAGAAGCACGTGGTGCTTCTTTAATCTCAAGCGAGCGCTTGGCTCATGCGATGACTTTGGCCATGGTTAAGGCGCTTGTGGTGAGACGAGGTTGAGGGTTCGATTCCCTCCAAGGACAAGGTATTTAATTTTGATTTAAATTTTGTTAGTTGCCTAATGTTGGAGGAATAAGGGTGCATAAGTGATTATTATTTTTATACATTAAGGCATGAAATTTATGGTGAATGTTTGTTGAGGATTATTGTGGAGGTATTGATATTTGAGATTTATTATTTTAGGAGTAATAAGGAGTTTTAGTAAAGTCTTATTAATTTCTTATTAAGACTTTTGAGCATTATTTTTGTATAAGGGTTTTTCCATTTAAAGAAGACTATGGTGAATGTTATTTTTGAGTTGGAGTAATAAGGTGTATTTTGGGTCATTATTTTGTATTGTGATTTGATTGAAGTCTTCTAACCCTTATTGAGATTGGAAAAGAGAAATTTGTGAGTGTGGCAGATTTGTGAGATCAACTCCTTGTCAAACAAAAGGTATGGGTAAATTCTTCCTTGGTTGAGTTGGTTGATTGGCTTACTTGAAAATTAAGTTTGGAGTGAAAAGGATTTGATTAGGGTTTCCTTTTCAAAAGTGTTTGAGTTAATGCTTCAAGGTTTTTTGAATTGAGAGTTGTGATTAAACCTTGTTTTATAAGCATTGTTGTTGAGATCATTGGTTGAGTGAAGTGTTTGAGTTAATGCTTCAAGGTTTTCTAAAATTGAGAGTTGTGTTTAAAACCTTGTTTGATAAGCATGGTTGTTGAAGTGAGTTGTTATACAAAGAACTTGAACTAGGGTTTGAAAATATCATGAGTATCATTGTTATGTGAGATTTGTTGTTGAGCATTGTTGGAAACATTTTGAGTTGGATGATACATGCTTGGACTAGGGTTTGTGAGCAAGAGTTGTTTCTTGAAGTGATTGGTTGAGTAGAGTTGATTGAGCCTAGTCAAGTGGATGTATGAAGTGATTGTTCAAGTTCCATAAAACAAACTATTCTATATTCTGATTTGAGTTGAGATTGAGTTTTGAGAATAGAACATATTGAGTCTCTAACAATTCTCTTTATGCTTCTATGATATTGAGTTGAGCAAGTGATTGAGTTTTGAGAATAGAACATATTGAGTCTCTAAAAATTCTCTTTATGCTTCTATGAGATTGAGTTGAAAAAGTGATTGAGTTTTGAGTATAGAACATATTGAGTCTCTAACAATTCTCTTTATGTTTCTATGAGATTGGACAAGTTCTATGTGGACTTGTTAAGCATATTTGAGTTAAGTTTTGAGAAGATTGTGGACTAATTTTGTGAGCTTTGTGTGGAAGCTTACAATACAAATTTGAGCAAGTCCTAGAGTGGACTTATTGAGCAGATTTGGATAAGTTCTGTGTAGAGCTTGTTGAGCAGATTTGAGTAGGTTCTGAGTGGACCTATTGAGTAGATTTGGACAGGTTTTGTGTGGACATGTTGAGTAGATTTGAGCAAGTTCTATGTGGACTTGTTGAGCATATTTGGACAGGTTATGTGTGGACCTATTGAGCAAATTTGAGTAGGTTCTGAGTGGAACTATTAAGAAGAGTTGTGATAGACCGACTGGACTGTGTTTAGTGCAAAATTGAGATAGAGATTTGGAGGTGATAGAATAGAGGATAGAGTCTCGAGTGGATAGAGATCCATCAGCCATGGTAGTGAGGATAGGTCTTCTGAGTGGGGACAAGAGTCTTCAGTGGAGAGAGATCCACAAGCCGAGTGTAGTGGAGGTCAGTAGTCTTCTAGAGGATCACTAGCTAGAGTAGAGGAGAAGGAGTTCTCGAGGCTAGAGATGGATAGAGACCACAAACCAGATTTAGGGGATCAACATCTCCTTTGGATAGAGGTCCATAAACATTGTAATTGGGAAGGATTCCCAAGAGATTGATTGAGAAAATTTTAGTGAAATATTTTCTCCGTGGAGGTAGCCATATTTGGGTGAACCACGTTAAATCTGTGTCTCTATTGTGTATGGTGTTTTGTGCATTGCTTTGATTACTACTATTGATACTACTATCTATACACTACATAATATTGATTTGGAAAGAAAAGTAAAAAGTGCTCTTATACTGTTCACCCCCCTCTCAGTATAAGCTTGTGTTCTTCAATTGGTATCAGAGTGGGTTCCTTCAGAAGAGTTTGATAGCTTGAAGGAAAAGTGGTCAAGAACACAATGGATCAAAAGGATCAAAGGGATGGGTCCATCAATAATACAATACCAGTATTTGATGGAAGTGACTTCTTGTATTGGTGTATGCTAATGAGATTTCACCTGATGGCACTTGGCAATGAAGTTTGGGATGCAATGGAACTTGGATATGATTCAAAAGTCGATCCTCCTATAGATAAGGAAGGTAAGCTTCTAATGCATGCAAATTCAAGAGCTATGAATGCAATTATAAAAGGTTTGCGTAGATCAGAATCTATGAAGGTTATGGATTGTAAAATAGCAAAAGAAATGTGGGAACTACTGCATAACATATATGAAGGAGATAAAGGTGTCAAGAAAGCTAAGATCAAAAATCTCAAAGGAGAATTTGAAAACTTAAGAATGCGGGATGATGAAAACATTCATGACTATCTCAGTAAGATTGATGAACTTGTACATGAGATGAGAGGTCTTGGAATGAAGGTCGATGAATCTGATGCTTGTGATAAGATCTTGAGAACTCTTCCAAAAAGGTATAGTGAAAAGGTTTCTGCTATAGAAACATCAATTGATAGTGATTTTCTGACAAGAAATTCTTTACTTGGCATGCTTACAAATTTTGAGATAAGAACAAAAGATCCTATCCCTTCCAAAGAGGTTGCATTCAAAGCGAACAAGAAGATAAAGGGTAAGAGGTCAAAATCAAGTAGTGAGTCATCCAGTGATGAAGAAGCTAATTATGGTAGAAGAGATAAAGGTTCTAGAAGGCCCATAGATCTAAGATCTATTAAGTGTTTCAATTGTGGAAAGTATGGATATTTTGCAACAGATTGTAAAGAGCCAAAGAACAACAATGGTGAAGAAAAATAGGATCACAGGTATAGGGAATCAAAAAGATATAGGCATCAAAATAAAAGCAAGGATGGACAAAGCAGACAAGGAAATAAGTTCTTCCAAAGACAAAAGAGAAGCTACTATGCGGATAATGCAAGTAAGTACTCAAATGATAGTGATGCTAGCTTTTCAGACAATGATAGAGATGAAGTCCTATTTATGATTGAAGAGAAAGAACTAGTTAAGAAAAAGACTCCAGTTATTCTCAAGTGTTTTAGATGTGGTAAATTTGGACATCTTGAAGATGATTGCACAAGGGATGGTTATAGTTTCAGTGATGATGACTATGAAGATGCACTTGAAAGACTAGATGAAAATCTTCTAATGGCATTAGAAGAAGAAGTGAGTGATCCTATAGAAGACAAGCCAAAAGAAAGTAATGATGTGGACAAAGGTAAAAAAATAGAGGATTATTCAATAGAGAATGGTTATGATCTCAAGGGAGAACTCATATATGCCCTTGACATGGTAAAGAAGGTAAGAAAGCAACACTCTAAGCTTGAAATTCAGTTTCAAGAATGTGATGAAGAAAGATTATTGCTCATAGAGGATTTAGAAAAATCAAAGGCTAAGGCAAAGAAGTTCAAAGATAAGTTAGAAGCAAAGATCTTGGAATGTGAGAAGTTAGCACAAGAAGTGGCTCTACTAAAGGAAGATGTAGAAGACTCCAAGAATAAGCTATACAAGTATGTAAATAGTGCAAAGAGTGTGGATAAAATAGTCAAGATACAAAGAGGAGAAACAAACAAAATAGGTCTTGGTTCCAAACAGGTTGAAAATAAATGGGAAGAAAAGTCTACTTCAAGTCTTGAAGAAGAAGAAACTTCAGATGAAGATACATCAGAAGAAGACAGTGTAAGAGGGAGTGAGACATCAGAGGATGAGTTGGACAATAAAGAGTTCAACAAATATAGGAACAATGCACAAAAAAGATACAGATGGAACAACAATCAGAATAGGAGACCAATGAGGTCAAGACAAGGAAGCTTCAATGGAAGATGTTTTTCATGTCATAGGTTTGGGCACATGGCTTCACAGTGCAGGACACATGAAAGACAAGAATATGGGAAAGGACAGATTTTTCATGGGTATTGCTACTCATGTAATGAGTTTGGTCACAAGGCAATGAATTGCAGGGTTCATGATAGAAAAGGATATGGCTTCACTAGAAGAGATCCTAAGACATTTGCACCTCCAAGGAATAATAACATTAAGTGTTATAAGTGCAATAATGATGGTCACACAACAAAATGGTGTAGAGAAAATATTCCATAAATATGTATGAACAGGAATAGGAATGATGACAGGAACATGAATGATGACATAGATAGAAACAATCAGAAGAATCAAAAAATTCAGAAAATAAGGGAAGAGGATAAAGGCAAAGAACAATGCCTTTTGGGAGTAGAAATACTCCCACCCCAGAATTAACCACCTCAAAGGAGGTGGGGGAGGGGCTAAGCTAAGAGGCTCATTCTTAGCCCCGAGCCCCAAAGGTGACCCTTTGCCATTGATGTCAAAGGGGGAGAGATTTGTGTATTGGGGAGAGATTTGATATGGGGAGATATTTGATATCTGAGAGAGCATTGAGCTAGGGGGAGCAATGTCCCAGGGGGAGCAGAAGAAAAATAAAGGTCAGGTTTTAGTAAAAAGAATGTGGGTTGCCATCAATGACAAAGGGGGAGATTGTTGGACATTTTGAGTCCCTAAGCCAAAGTTGTCATTGATGTCAAGATGCCAGTGATAGTTCTTCTCCAGTTCAAGTGCAAAGTTCAATGGAAGTTGTAATGGGTTAAAATATTTTTATTTTACACCAAAAAGAATGGTTCAAAAAATGGTTTCAGTTCTCCTTTGGAAGAAAATATATCTGAAGCAATGGAAGGATATAATATTATAATATTATAATATTTATCCAAGGTGGTGAAAAACCCAAATAAATTATTATAATTTTAATTATAATATTATTTGGTTTACAAAGGACAATTAATTATTTTTTATAAAACCCTAAGGTTGGGTTTTGGAGGGAAAAATATTTCAAAGCGCAAAGTTTAAAGTAAATTAAACCCAAAGTTGGGGTTTAAAGAAAAAGGCTTTCAAAGCCTCTATATTTTCACCGACGTCATCATGGAGGAGCTAGCACCAATGTGTCCAAAGCAAATATAATGCATATAAATACTTTGCCAAAACCATTGGAAAGTTACCCTTGCTCGAATTAATAAATCGGTGGCATGCGAAAAAGAGAGCTTGTGATTTACGAAAATATGGCAGCGAAAGGCATAGAGGAGGAAGGTTCCATCCTCAAGTTTCATTGGGCAAGCGTGGCCTAGTGGTAGTTGGGAAAGTGCAAAGGCACTGGCAGCAAGGTGGTTGACATTTTGAATCCCCGCGTGCATTGTTTGGTGTGTTGTTTGAGGCGCCCAAGGCGCATGACCTTTTGCTTGGTGGAAGGTGGTGTGAGATTAAGAAGCATGTGGTGCTTCTTTAATCTCAAGTGAGCGCTTGGCTCGTGCGATGACTTTGGCCATGGTTAAGGCGCTTGTGGTGAGACGAGGTTGAGGGTTCGATTCCCTCCAAGGACAAGGTATTTAATTTTGATTTAAATTTTGTTAGTTGCCTAATGTTGGAGGAATAAGGGTGCATAAGTGATTATTATTTTTATACATTAAGGCATGAAATTTATGGTGAATGTTTGTTGAGGATTATTGTGGAGGGGTATTGATATTTGAGATTTATTATTTTAGGAGTAATAAGGAGTTTTAGTAAAGTCTTATTAATTTCTTATTAAGACTTTTGAGCATTATTTTTGTATAAGGGTTTTTCCATTTAAATAAGACTATGGTGAATGTTATTTTTGAGTTGGAGTAATAAGGTGTATTTTGGGTCATTATTTTGTATTGTGATTTGATTGAAGTCTTCTAACCCTTATTGAGATTGGAAAAGAGAAATTTGTGAGTGTGGCAGATTTGTGAGATCAACTCCTTGTCAAACAAAAGGTATGGGAAAATTCTTCCTTGGTTGAGTTGGTTGATTGGCTTACTTGAAAATTAAGTTTGGAGTGAAAAGGATTTGATTAGGGTTTCCTTTTCAAAAGTGTTTGAGTTAATGCTTCAAGGTTTTCTGAATTGAGAGTTGTGATTAAACCTTGTTTGATAAGCATTGTTGTTGAGATCATTGGTTGAGTGAAGTGTTTGAGTTAATGCTTCAAGGTTTTCTGAAATTGAGAGTTGTGTTTAAAACCTTGTTTGATAAGCATGGTTGTTGAAGTGAGTTGTTATACAAAGAACTTGAACTAGGGTTTGAAAATATCATGAGTATCATTGTTATGTGAGATTTGTTGTTGAGCATTGTTGGAAATATTTTGAGTTGGATGATACATGCTTGGACTAGGGTTTGTGAGCAAGAGTTGTTTCTTGAAGTGATTGGTTGAGTAGAGTTGATTGAGCCTAGTCAAGTGGATGTATGAAGTGATTGTTCAAGTTCCATAAAATAAACTATTCTATATTATTATTTGAGTTGAGATTGAGTTTTGAGAATAGAACATATTGAGTCTCTAACAATTCTCTTTATGCTTCTATGAGATTGAGTTGAGAAAGTGATTGAGTTTTGAGAATAGAACATATTGAGTCTCTAAAAATTCTCTTTATGCTTCTATGAGATTGAGTTGAGAAAGTGATTGAGTTTTGAGTATAGAACATATTGAGTCTCTAACAATTCTCTTTATGTTTCTATGAGATTGGACAAGTTCTGTGTGAACTTGTTGAGCATATTTGAAGTAAGTCTTTGAGAAGACTTGTGGACTGATTTTGTGTGAGCTTTTGTGGAATCTTACAATACATATTTGAGCAAGTCCTAGAGAGGACTTATTGAGAAGATTTGGACAAGTTCTGTGTGAGCTTTTTGAGCATATTTGAGCAGGTTCTATGTGGACCTGTTGAGTAGATTTGGACAAGTTCTGTGTGGACCTATTGAGAATATTTGAGTAGGTTCTAAGTGGACCTATTGAGCATATTTGGATAGGTTCTGTGTGGACCTATTGAGTATATTTGAGTAGGTTTTGAGTGGACCTATTGAGCAGAGTTGTGCTAGACCGAATGGACTATGTTTAGTATAGAATTGAGATAGAGCTTTGGAGGTGATAGAGCAGAGAGGATAGAGTCTCCAGTGGATAGAGATCCATCAGCCAGGGTAGTGAGGACAGGTCTTCTGAGTGGGGACAAGAGTCTTCAGTGGAGAGAGATCCACAAGCCAGTGTAGTGGAGGCAGTAGTCTTCTAGAGGATCACCAACCAGAGTAGAGGAGAAGGAGTTCTCCTATGGATAGAGATCCACAAACCAGATTTAGGGGATCAACATCTCCTTTGGATAGAGGTCCATAAACATTGTAATTGGGAAGGATTCCCAAGAGATTGATTGAGAAAATTTTAGTGAAATATTTTCTCCGTGGAGGTAGCCATATTTGGGTGAACCACGTTAAATCTGTGTCTCTATTGTGTATGGTGTTTTGTGCATTGCTTTGATTACTGCTATTGATACTGCTATCTATACACTGCATAATATTGATTTGGAAAGAAAAGTAAAAAGTGCTCTTATATTGTTCACCCCCCTCTCAGTATAAGCTTGTGTTCTTCATTGGGCTCTTATATGAGGGAAAATCCATGGATATCATTGGCTACACAAATTCATATTGGGCAGGTTCAGTAGAAGATAGATGTTCAAATTTTGGTTGTCTTTTGTCTTGGTTCTTTGCCAATTGCTTGGTTATGCAAAAAACAACAAGTAGTGGCCTTATCATCTACAAAGGTAGAATATAGGGCAGTAGTTTTAGCAAGTCAGGAAGCTCTTTGGCTTCATCATATTCTAAGAGAATTTTTTTTTTACCATGACAAACCTATTACTCTTTGGTGTGACAATCAGAGCACAATTCATATTGCATGCAATCTAGTTGAGCATCAGTGCACCAAGCACATTGAGATACACATGCACTCCATTCGATAGCATATTAATAACTAGGAAATATACTTGGACTATATTCCAATTTATAATCAAGTTGCAAACATCTTCACCAAGTAATTTCCTTCTCCGTGTCACATACAATTACGAGAGAAACTTGAAGTATTACAACTACATTGAAACAAAGGTCTTTCACCTCTCCTTTTATTATTATATTCTTTGGAGGATGGTTTTTTCCCATGTGTTTTTTTTGTCATATCTCCCTTACATATTATACATGAATACCTCATCAGGCCATGTTATCGAGACTCATTTTTTTTTGTTATTAAGGACAATCTTCGCCATCCGAAGACATGCCTCTTTATTTCATAGCAAATGGTTTTTCCCATGTGTTTTTTTCACCATATCTCATATATATTGTAAATGAGTACCTCATTAGGCCATGTTGTTGGGACTCACCTTTTTTTGTATTAAGAGGACAATCTTCGCAAACCAAAGACATGCCTCTTCCTTTTTTCTTTTTTGATAGATGGTTTTTCCCATGGGTTTTTTACCATATTTACAGAAAAGAAACCATTGTACATGAGTACCTCATCAGGATCTATTTTCGGGACTCATTTGCATAATACACCCCTAGTATCACTTAAGGGGGGTGTTAGAATAAGTAATTATTCTCTTAAGTTCTACTAGGATAGACTTACTTGAGTTTCCACTCCTTCATGAGTCAGGTGAACTCTCAGTTATAGTCTACATTATATTTGATGAGTTGTTGTAATCCCACGGCTCTCAATGATCAACTTTGTTATTTATACAAAGTTGATCCATGGAATAATTAATCAGTTCTATTTTGTTTCTTCAAATATTGTAATACTTTGTAGTTATACTCTTGGGAAATTCTAACAGTTCTTCTATCTCTTTTCACTTGCAAAAATTTAACTTCAAAGTAGATATCCCTCTCAAACAATATTGAGATCTTGAGATCTATTCAATACTATATTTTTTATTTGAAAATCTTCTTGCCAAAATTTATCCTTTGGGATTTTTTTCAGATGGCAACAATTGTCCCAATTCCTTAGATTTTTCTTTGGTAGTAACTTCTTCAATGAGTCTTTATATGAACTCCTTCAATGAGGCTCACCAAGCCTTATTCTTGAGATATCTCTAAGGTTATAAATATTGTAGCTTTGAAATATTCAATGAGACCTTCCTTGACCTCTTCAATATTCAACTATAAGAATGAGATCTTCTTCTAGGATATCCTCAATATGTTGCTATTGAAATCTGCAATAGAAAATTTTGTTAGTTATTTTCAATGCTCAATATTCCACAATGGAAGTTATTTAATAGGGTCTTTAATGGACCTATTATTCAATAGAGTCTTCAATGAATCTCTTCTTCAATAGGGCCTTCAATGGAAATATTATTAAATAGGGCCTTCAATGGACCTCTTCTTCAATCAAAAGTTTTCAATCTTCAATGGATATCACCAATCTCAAATATTTTTCTAGGACTCTTCTCCTTGAGTCTATTTGATATTCAATTGGGCCTTTTGACCTCGTATATTAAATGGGGTCTTCTTTCTAGGACCTCCTTTCTATATTTTTAATCTTCAATGCAGATTCCTTGGCCACTAGTTCTCTCCTCTATCTTTCAACTAGGAGCCTTCAATATATAAATATTTCAATGATACCTTTCTCCTTAGGCCTCCAAATTATCAATCCTCATTTTTATGCAATAAAGAATCAATCCATGTATGAGGAAAGTAAATTTTATTTTCAGGAAACAAATATGAAGGTCTTATCTATCTATTGTAGGAAACTTCCCACCTTCTAAGAGTTAAATTATTGCAACCATAAAAACTTAGGTGAGAGTAACCAAATGGTTATCCTGAAAACTGATTTTCTCTCTTACATTAAAATAATTGTTAGTAAAATTTCTGACTCTATGAGAAATAAACTTCACTAGTTGGATTGCCAATCTAGTGGAACAATAATAAGTTCTAGTCTTCACAAGCATTACAACTCTTCTGGAAAAACTCTACCTAAATCTATCATGTGGCTTTCTCTATTTTTTATTCTTCTATCTAGAGCTACTTCTATGAAAAGATCTATTGTGATAGTATTTGCATGCAGTGGTGCACTATGGCTGATATAGTCTACAAATACTCAAAAATAGTACTTGTGGATTTTATTTTACCGACCATGGCTCTGATACCACTATTATATTTTGGAGCCTTAAACATAAATGAAATGCATTCACAAGTATAGAAATAAACATGGAATTATACAACTATGATAGTAGCCAAAAACCATTTATGAAAATATGATAGAAAACTTGATACAATGCTCTAGAATTTATCATATAGAAAGCTCAAGAAATTTACAATGCTCCTCTCATCGATTTTGCAACTCCTCTGTGATAATAAAATGGAGCTACATTGTACCTACTACTACTCTCACTTATGCACTAGTAGTGCTCTCTCACAATCACTCACAATGAGGCCTTTATATAGAAAGATAGGTTCCTTGCCTCTCACTTAACCCTAAGACTCATGTACATGTGAACTACATGCACATTTACATCATTGCATAATTTAACACTTGTGCATTTATTCTATTACACTAATAAAGCAATAACTTCTAATATAATCCTAAATTAAATATGCACCCATGAGGGTACATTAGAAAAAACCCAAATGATGTAATAGCCATATTTTCCAATACTCCATGTTAATCATTATTTTCCTTGGTTGTTTCTATTTGTAGATATTGTGTTTGCAAATATAGGAAACAAGCATCACAGGCTTGTAGGAGAACTATTTTAAAAAATTGTCACCATTCAATGCTTCTTTCAAAAGTGTAAAACTATTAGCATTTAACACTTCTATTGAAAGTGTAAAACTATAAAAATTTTATGCTTATATCAAAGTGCAAAACTATCACCATTTAACACTTTTGTCAAAAGTACAAAATTTCCACCATTTAGTGATTTAGTCAAAAGTGCAAAACTATCATGGTTCAACAGTTTAATAAAAGTGTAAAATTGACAATATATGATGCTTCCACAAACCTATAAAAAGTAGGTTTTCTACTTCCTATTTTTGTTCTATATTAGGTGAAGTTCTTACATCTAGGTTGTCTATGTTGTTTGGTAGTCATTCCATCAAATTTTGTAAAAGATTTACAAAAGGGGTAAATATTATACTTTAGCATCTAAAATTATCATAGGAAGGAATGTAGGACATAATTGTATTATTATGCCTAGATTTGAAATCCTAGATATCAAATTCATAAGGTAATTATGTTAATTTGAATATTTTTAAATCCTCTATTTTGTTTTTCTATCGATTTTATAAAATCAAATCATTGAATTAAAGGTATTTTATAAAGTTATTTTCCTATCTCCTTAGATTTGAAAGTTACAATCATATAGAAATATTTTTAGGATCATTGGTTTGTTTTTGTATGTCCTCTTAATCATTGATCAAAATAAAAGAGAACCTTTATTTTTGTACAAGCATTGAAAGTGAAAAGTCATATAGATTCAAGATTTTTTTCATGCGTTTTTTCTTGCACTTGCATTACATCGATCAACATTTTTCATATAGAACATGACTTGAGAATTAAAACCTAGGTGTATTTTCACAATCAATCCATAAAAACATAGATTAGTAAGCTTCACACTAACACCTCTATAATATTTGTGTGGATGTGAATTTTTCATGTGTTGACATCTTTGATAAACATGATGTGAACACCAGATGGGTCTAAATACTTCCTACCCTTGAAAGAAACCTTAATTAATTATCAAATTAATTCAACAATTATACAAGACCACTAAAATTATTTGTGTAGTTAGAACATATTAGTAATTATTAACAAGAACCTAACCAAAGGTTATTCCTATTTGGAGCTATTTGCAACCCCTGGAGTAGTCACCATATGAATCTTGAGGCTACATTGAGTATATTACAAGATCGGGATGCCAAACTTATACATAGAGTCTCATGCATACTTTAAGCCTCATGGTGGGTATATTATTGTAGGCTAATTATATTTATAAGGATGAATATTTATTAAATCTCACATATCAATATTGGGTCACATAAGTAGGAAGGTCTTTCTCACATACCAAAATATTTTACATACCTTAAGTTCTTTTTCATGTATGACTATGTATATCAAGAGGACTAGCTACTTTCATGTATCAATAAGTATATCATATGTGTATATCAATAGATTCACATATATTTGGAAGTACCCTAAGGTATATTAATCAAATCAGGTACATCAAGAGTTATAAGGGAATAAAAACATCTTCCTTTTCTTCTTTTAAACAATGTTAAATATAAAATAAAATAACAATTTTACTTTCCCCTTCCTCTCTAAACTATGGCTAAATATTTGTACCTTACCCACTCATCAATTGGTGTAAAACATTAATGCCTTTCCTACCTTACCTGAGATTCAATGGGAGCAAGTTACATTCAAGAACCCTACATTAAAAGAGGATATAGAAGAAGCTCCTCCTTTATGTACCTTCTACCTTGTTCATAATAAATATGTGGAAGTAGTCTTTATGTCCATGAAACACATGGATTCCTTTTTATGTGGAAACAATGAATCTATAGAAGCCATTTTGAAAGCAAATGGAGAACTCTTAACCACTTCCACTTTGGAAGCGTCCCTTTTGGAATTTTCTCAACATCTGAGGTCCACTCAAACCACTTCAATTTAGATATGAGTATGTCATAGATATTTATATGTAGAGCTTAACATGTCAACTCTTAATCACACAAGTTAAATCATCCAGTTGTTAAAACCTTTGTAAAAGGTGGGGCACCCAATACTCCATATTATTTAGGATATCATTCATACTTACCCTCTATTATAGAACTACTTAGAGTTAACACTAGTTGCCTTATTTCTCAACTAAACAGTGTTACCCGAGTCCAACATCTTTATATCCTACATAATTATTTAAACTATTATTGGGGCAAAAATATTGGTCAAATTCTACGTTGATGTCATAGCCCTTTCACTTAATTTTCAACCCAAGGATGTTTGTAAACTTGTGATGTACCAAGTAGAGATATACTACTATACTTCTGAGGTGATTCTTCTAATTCTATAGTTTGGGGGTATTGTTTATTTATAAGCATTCATTTTAATCCAAACCACTTAATCTACAAAAAGTAAATTGCTAGAAATGAAATCACACCACACTTGCAGCAATGAAAGAAAGTAGTAAATAAATCAAATTGTAGAAAACAATAAAATGAAATAAAACATAATAAATTAACACAATTAAAATGAAATTATAGAAAAGTAAAGAGGGGAGGAATACTGGCCAAGAGTGGGCATAGGCTTTATCAAATTTTGTTCGATAAAATATGTACACTAAACTAAATTAGAGAACTTCGAATGAATATTATTTCATAAATGAATTTACATTATAGTTCGGTTCCTTTGCTATTTTTCTCCTGCTTTTTTAAATAATTCCTACACGTATATATATCACATAGGTTTATCTATTACAATATTTATATTGTTGTTACAATAAAAAATTTCTATTGAAGACATGATTACAATAACAACACACTAGTTTGTGACAATTCAATGTATTCATAACATAATTTGTTTTCTACATCATTTATTTATGATCCTATTAAATTAAATTGCTTTCAGTATTATATCATTGTCGTTACTCGCATTCTGCCTTAAAAAAATTGTTACTCTATTTTATATGAAAATAGAGCAGCTGATGTGTTTGTCTATTAATGGGAGTTCGGCACCATCAGGTCGAGTGTTAGATGCTTTGTTCTGCTTATGTGGAGTCAACCGTATTTGAATTTATCAATGAAAATAAGGTGTCTTTCCATATAAATATGGGATTAAAGTGCATTCCCATAAAATATGGGAGTAAGGTGCCTTTCCATCAGAAGACTGAAGTAAGGCACCTTCCCATCGAAATATGAGAGTAAGGCACTTTTCCATCAAAATATGGGAGTAAGGCAACTTTATGTCAAAATACGGGAGTAATGTGCCTTCCTATCAAAATATGGGAGTAAGGCACCTTCCTATCAAAATACGAAAGTAAGTAACCCTTCTCTTTCATGGCCAAACTCCTTCCTTAATAGTCATTGAACTCCTTTTAAAATGGATGATGCTAGGCCCAAGTGGGACCTCGACGCAGTTATGCAAAAAACAACTAAATTGATCAAATCTACACACAAAGCACAGTTTTCACACAAGTTAGGTAACATACATAATTTTACCATTAAATACATATAAATATTCATAAAAAGTACAAATATGATAAAATAATTCTACATAGAACATTAGAAACATATAAAAAATATGAGCAGGTGTGAGCTATGCCTAACTTTTTTGCTAGGCCCGAATCTTGTGCTTGGTGGCTTTGTGACATATATTTTTTGGCCTAATTTTTTCTACATGTAATACCCTATAAAGGTAGTGGTACCTTTATGAAATGCAGGCTCTGCCTCCTTCTAGAACTCATGATATTGTGGTAAGGGCTCTGTATCTGGGATACCTGATTTCTCCCATAAAGGTATTTGGGATTCCTCCACTACTTTGACATTCGATGACTGGGCCACTTTAGGAGGAATCTTAACATATTTATGTGGTTTTGTACTTCCTTCAAAAAGCAACTTCTTACTAGTTGCTCTTCCCTAGGTTGTGGTTGCTTCTGGGTCAAATACCCCCATCTCTTACATGTATCTTTTCATTCTAGAGGGTTGATCTCCAATGGACCCATATATCTCCCAAAATTGCTTCTTTGGAGTAGGATAAATGCTAATCCTAGGTTCCCTGGTCACATTTTTGAAGGATTTTCTTACCTTATTCCCCTCCTTAAACTCTTTTTAGATCTTATCAAACTACTCCTTTTGCTTGGCAAAATACTTTAGGGACCTAGCCCATTCTTCATCTGAATCAGGGGGTTGGTTGGATCTCCTATTTTATAGTGCTAGCTCTAGTTCTTGGCTTCTAATCCTTTGTGTTTCTAGCCATGGTTATAGGCTTCTATACTTTTATGGTTCTAGATATGGTTCTTCACTTCTTTTGGGGTGCCCTGGTCGCTTTCCTCTTAGACCTCAACTACATCGAGTGCTTCAAGATGGTTGTGTGAGGGGAAATTTTATCCTCAAGTGTAGGTGATATTGTTTCCTTGATGCCAGAGGGTTTTGATACATGATCCTCTAGTTTTACGTCAAAAAAAACCTCTTCAGCTTCCTATTTAGTTGTTGGTATTTCTTTAGCAAATATTTTTTGCAATTCCTACTCTATCACTGGTATTTTGATAGGTGACTAGCCTGTTGATCTCTTTGTAGAGTGTGTTGATTTTTAAGGCTATATTATCTCTACCTCTACTCCCTGCTTAGTTTCTTCTTCATTAGGTTGTCAATTATGGGTTTATTGCTCATCCTCTTATTATGAGATCTCAATTACAAGGGGCTCTTTTTGTAACAGGAGGTCCTCCTTCTTGTCATTAGATGTTCTAGTAGAGGTGGATGAAAGTTCCCCTACATATTCTTCCTCATTCCTAGCATTTTACTTGAATGGGCCAAAAGAAATAACTTTCTCCATAAAATATAGAGAATTTGTGAGCACTTTCATTGCCCAGTCCATTTGGGTGGTAGCATCCACCTTTGTTGTTTGGCTGAACTTTACTTGTTGGTTTTTGATATGGAATAGACACTCGAGAACTAGACACACAAATGAACACGATGAAAAATAATTTGCATTCACACCAAAAATATATTTATAGGTATGTTTACCTTTTAAAAGTAGCATTTAATGCACCAATCCATGTTAGCATTAAATACTATACAAATTCATCCATGTGAATAGGGATAATATTCAATATTAATCCCTATCATTCCTCCTCATCCTAAAAGCATTGGCCTCCAATGCATCCAAAATAGAGGGAAAATATCGAGCCAGATGTGTTGAAGTGATCCACTTAGCTTGGTGAGGAAGATATTTATGGCATGCAACCATATACGAAGTGGATAAACCATGGCAAGTGTGGCGAGCCCTGGTGTCGAACATATGATACTCCTCCAATAGAAGCTAGAAATCTGGAACAACATCGAAAGGATGACTTATGGTCGGTGGGCTCTCAAGTGTGGACTCATGATATGGACAGAGTATATCAACATTGACAACATCATGAATACCCAAGTGTGTTGGAAGGTCCAACCTAAATGCATTCTTGGATAGTTGTTGAATTATTGTGTAAGGCCCATAGCAGAGAGGTTTGATCTTGTTGTGTGTCTTACTTGGAAATATCTTACAATCAAGGTACAACCAAACTCGATCACCTATATGAAAGGAGTGTGGAATATGATGCCAATACATAGCCTATTTTTTCTACTTCTATGTCTATTGCAGGATGTTTATAACCTTGGACTATAGCTACTACAAGTGCTAGATGAAATATTGTACTTTATCTTGTTCATTCTACATGTGGAGTGTGACTAGAGATGGAGGAGCCAAGGGTAACTCATATGGAGCAACAAGTTGAAACCCTAGACATACCTCAAAAGGACTATGACTAGTGGACATATGGACTGCTCTATTATATGTATGCTCAATATGAGTTATACTGAGATCCCACTTGGCTGGTGATGCATGGTGGTAGAATCGAAGACTTTGGACAAGTGTACGATTGATGACTTCTGCTTGACCATCAAACTGAGGATGGAATGTTGTGGAAAAATTAAGAGACACACCTAATAGTTTCCACTAATATCTCCAAAAATTATTGACAAAATAGGAATCACGATCAAACACAATACTTGTGGAGAGACCAAAGTATCGCCATATGACATCAAAGAACAATTTGGATAAGTCAGCAGTAAAACTTGATTTTTGACATGGAATGAACTTAGCCATCTTACTAAAATGGTCGACTATGACAAAGACACAATCATGTTGATGGACAGTCATGGGAAAACCACTAAAAATATCCATAGAGATCCTTTCCCAAGTATGGGAAGCAATAGGTAAAGGTATACTGATACCAATCCTACGATTGGACGACTTAGACTGACTACATGGTACACATTATTTTAAATTTTTGAGAATATATCATTGCATGTGTGGCCAACAGAAGAATATTTGGAAATGGTGAAGGATCTTATGCTTGCCAAAATGACTTCCATAGATTGTGGAATGAGCCTCTCTTAGAAGGGATGATCTTCTCTAAGTAGGGACACAAATATTATCTAGACGGTACATCAACCCCTCCTTGAGATGGAAAACTTGAAAGGGATTTAAATTGGAGGAGGATGGGTGATGTAATTTGTGATAAACTATGGCAAATTCAGGATTTTTAGGTTACTCATCACACCAAGATTCGAAGGCTAAATGAGAGGTTGTGACAATGGTTAAGGCTTTTATAGATGGAGGATGGATGAGATAATCAACAACAGAATTCTAACTAACCTTATTGTATTTGATGATTAAATGAAATTGTTGTATATAGGAGGCCCATTTCATGTGGCGTTCTTCTTGTATTTTTATTTGGGATTGAAGAAACTACAAAGGTAAATGATTCGTGTGGACAATATTTTATTTACAAAAAAGTTAGTGATGCCAATATTTAATAGCTTGGACTAAGGCATATAGTTCCTTATCATAAGTGGAGTAATTTTGTTTAGATGTGGAAAATGACTCAGAATGATAAGCAAATAGATAGCCATTTTATTTGATAACAACACCGAGAGCAAATTGAGAGGCATCAGTTTCTATTTCAAATGGTTGTCAAAGGCTAGGAATGGCAAAGATAAGGGTGGAGCAAAGTTTATCTTTGAGAGTGGCAAAGGCTTTGTTGTGGGCATGTGTCCAATGAAACACAAATTTAGCTTTAGTCAATGAATGCAATGGGGCAACAATTGTGGAGTAGCCTAGAATGAATTTTTGGTAGAAGTTTGCAAGACCAAGAAAACTTCGTAGTTCAGTGATATTTGTAGGAGTAGGCCATTTGAGCAGGACTTCGACCTTTGTAGGATCAACTTGAATACCTTCAGTATTAATGATGAAACCAAGGTATGAAATGGATGTTTGGCCAAAGGAGCACTTGTTAAAGCTGGCAAACAACTGGTTCTTTTGAAGTATAGCAAGGACATGCTCTAGATGATGTAAGTGTGTTGGCCATGTTTTGGAAAATATCAAAATATCATCCAAATAAATAATGACATATTCATCTATGCATTCCCTGAACACTTCATTCATGAGCCTCATAAATGTAGTTGGAGCATTGGTGAGTCCAAAGGGCATAACCAACCATTCAAATAACCCCATCTTAGTCTTGAAAGTTGTTTTCCAAGTATCCTCAGCCTGTATTCTCACCTGATGGTATCCACTTTTAAGATCAAGTTTGCTGAAGAATTTAGCACCTTGTAGTTGATCTAACAGGTCATCAATTCTTGGAAGGGGGTACCTATTTTTTATAGTTATTTTATTCAGTGCCCTGAAATCTATACAAAAATGCCAAGTGCCATATTTTTTAGAACAAGTAAAATTGGTGAGGCACAAGGAGAAGTGTTGTGTTTGATGAAACCCTTATCCAATAATTCTTGCAATTGTTTTTTTATTTCATCATATTGTAGAATGGATTGCCTGTACATTGGAAAATTTGGAAGAGGTGTTGCTGGAATGATCTCAATTGCATGATTAATTTCTCTTTCAGGTGGTAAAGAAGTGGGTTCCTAAAATAAAGTAGAGAGGGGAGGGCTTTGGTCCCTCCCCTGCTCCCCCTCCCATGGATCCTGGTTCCTGCCCAGTCCCTGGCTCAACCCAGGTCATCCCTCCCGGGGAGTGGTTGTTTGCAGATGATCTCCTGGGAGGAGATCCTTCTCCACTATTTGCGCCCCTCCCGACCGGCTAGGGTTTCCTTGGTTGTTTTTTTGGACTGGTGCTTCCCAGGGATCCTTGTTTGGTTGGGGATCCCTTCCATTTTTCCCTCAGGCTTCCCCCTGGGGTTTTTTGCAGGTTATTCGTGTGGATCTAGTCCCCTGCATTTCTCGGTGCGGTGGAGGTGACGGTTTAGGGTTTGGAAAGCTTCCCCATTTTTCTTATGAATCCTCGGTGGGCTCTGTGCTTGGACATGATTCTTGGTCCTTGCTGCTGGGATCCTCTTCTATTTTCCCGGGGCGGGTTCCTTGTGGTACAACTCTTTGGTCACTTCCTGATGGGCTGGATCCTCTCTATGCTGGCTGTCGGCTTCCTACAGGATGGCTCTCGCTGAACGAAATGTTTTCCCGGTGGGCGGCTGGTTTCTCCACAGGGCGGGATCCGCCAAATCCGTCGGTTTTCCCACGAGGCGAGATCCTTTCTTTTTGCTTGGTTTCCGGATGGCGGGATTTCCCTGTTGCTTCCCGCTAGGCGGGACTATTTGTGGTGGTTTTTACTGCTTCCTACGAGGTGGGATTTTATTGTAATGGTTTTTCTTTGCTTCCTGCTGGGCGGGATCTTCTCGATGGTGGTTTTTGGCTACTCCCCGTTGGGCGGGATCTCCAAAACTACTTTCTTTCTTATTTGTTTGTTTCCCGCTGAGAGGGATTGTTTCATGCTTACTGTTACCGCTAGGCGGGATTTCTGTTTTGGTGTTCAGTTTCAAGGGATTGATGCCCTAGGCCCATTGCTTATGTAATCAGGTTTTGGGATCCTTGTTAAAACCCGCTGTAAATACAAACACTACTTACCAAAAAAAAAAAAAAAAAAAGTGGGTTCCTGAAACACACTTTCATATTTCTATAGTATTATGTTTACTTGGGAATTGTTGACTTGAGAAGTAATGGTGTGCCCTTTGTCTTTTACTTGCTATTATTTTGGATGAATGAAAATAAGTGCAAGTGCTTGATCATTATTACTGGCTTTTCTAGCTTGGTGGTAAGTAAGCAAAATATTATTTGATTTCTTTGCAAATATTGGAGTGCTCTTAATGAGAATTTATTTTTGATATTTTTGCAGTGTGTATGTATTTGTATATGCATCATATTTTGCTCTCCTATCATATTGATATGGTCTGCCTAGAAGTAACCCAAAACAATCCATCGATGTGACGTCACACGTTGCTAAATCTCAAAATTCGGGGTCAAATACAAAAGCCAGTGTGCACATGTGTGTTATTTTGGATGTGTTTGTGTTGTTCTTCCACCCAAGATAGTATGGGCAATGATGTTTTAAATTAGGGAGCTTAAGATTATCGACAATGGACTGTGTAATCAAGTTCTTCTTTGAGAAATTGTCGATTATACAATCTACTATAAAGTTATGGAGTAAGTGAGCTCTAGTGACAAACAAATGGTCACGATCACCAACTCTAGAATGGTGATTCATGAGCATTACATTATTGAGTTTCCCTCTCAACTCTTCATAAATTTCTTCTTCACCAGAAGTCTTGATGGGGTTATCACAAGTCCCCTCATCGGATTGTACAAAAATAATTTTCTTTTGTAATGAACACTCGAGAGCAAGCACAAAAATTGCACAATGAAAACTATCATTTACATTAATCAAAAACATATTTATAGGCATGTATTCCTTTATAAAAGCAATATTTAATATGCATGATCCATGTGAGTATTAAATGCAATCCTAATCCCTATCATTCCTCCCCATTGAGGAAGCATTGGGTCCCAATGCGTACAGGTGTGGAAGAGAAATATGGGTAGCTAAAGAGTGTTGGGTACAACTAAAAATGCACTCTTGTTACAAAAATATGAAGACAAAAAATAACAAAGTTTTACATGTCTTTATAAAATCAAAATCTGACACTAAATCTGGATCAGGCTAAGAAAATGTTCTCCAATGATTGTAAACACTACTATGTCGGTGGACAACTAAAAATGGGTCCCTGAATTTGGCAAAAGATAGCAACAATGGAAGTGTCGGAGAAGATGCAACAAAAGACCTCGAACCATGTGCACAAAATATGCCAACCACAAAACTTGAATTTTATTGGCATGAAATATTTGGTTTTGAATGTTGGACCTCAAGCATTAATGAAAGGCATTGATGATGCAATTATGGCACATAAATAAATGCGAGAAAATGGTATTTATGAAATATGGCGCATTAATAAATGTGATTGAATAAAATATGGTGCATTAATAAAATGTGATTGATTGACTCTAGGATGGATAAATTGTCCATGACATGACTCGACACAGACTTTGACAAATACTGGGACAGTTATCATTAATTAATTAATGATTGCAACGACTATCAATGGTCAACAAGCGGATATGTTACGGAATGCGAGGCGGAATGCAATGACTATGAAAATGATAATGATGAAAAAACATAAAAATAATAAATAATAAATTAAATTAAAAAAAAATAATTAATTTATTGTTTTAATTAAATTAAATTTAAAAAATAATTTAATTTAATTGAAATACGGTGTATTAAATGGCCCTTGCATTAAAAATTGGTGGAATGACGGACTTTGATTGGATTTGACCAAGACAACGAAAAGTCATTCGATGATACATCTGACCGGATGGTAGGGGGCTGACATGGACCACAATATTTCCAGAAAAATCGTGAACCATAATGGTTTAATTTAATAAATGCAGTTTAATGATGGCAAAATTAAATTAAATTAAAATTTTAATTTAATTTAATTTATAAAAATGTGTCCAGAAGTATGTGCAACACCCATCGGGATTAAATGGTTGTTGCCATTGATTTGAGGTGGAAGCTGGAAGAAAATCTTCTCTTAGCTCATCACTAGGAAATAAAACAAACCCACAAAAAATATGATCAGTTATGCCAGATAAAAGGTTGCGACCATGAGGAAAAAGTGCATACGATGATGAAATGAATGCAGTGGAGAACTACACAGTTAATTCAAACTGAAAATAGAAATCATCGATGAAATGTGGTATATCAATACAAAAAAACAAGGAAAATGACATGAAATCCATGGGCTGATCATCACATGAAATCAGGAGATCGTCACTAAAAATTTTTGAATAAAAAAATAGCAGATGTCTAGGGTTGCTGAGATTAGATGGAACTAGATCAGATAGCAGCGATAACAAATCAATGTCTGGAACAACATCACCAGGAGGGACGAGCGGATCATGTAGTGTAGTAGGCACGATGATGGTAGTAGATATGGTAGCTGGTTCTTCAACTGCAACATCTGGAAGAGATGGATCTGAATCGAGATCTTCGAAGGAGCTTAGGTATACATCAGAATAAATATCACTACCATGAGCAACATCATCTAATGGAAATATGGTGGGCCTTTCCCCCATAGATCTTGGTTTGAATCCAGGTGTTGCTTCTTGATTTTTAGAAAATTCAATAGGAAGGATTTCATATCCCATTGCAGTAGGAAGACTTTCATCCTTAGTAGATGCAAGTTTTGTTTCAAATGTGGCATCTCGGATAAACTAAAACTCAACATCGAGTTGTTGATACTTTTTTAAAATTTCTTCGAGTTTCTCTCTATATTCAGTTTCACTCATAAGAAATATGATGGGCCTTCTACCCAAAAACCCTGGTTTACTTCTAGGTATTGATTTAGAATTGGTAACTTTAGCAACTATCATAGCATCGAGTAGAATGACTTCTCAAATCAACTAAAATTCATCATCGATCTCTCTGTACCATCGAGATATTTCATCCAATGAATGGATCAAATTTGGCAACATGGTGTCAAAGGAATATCGAATCCAAGGGTGGATACTTGGATCAAGTTGTCAAGGGATGAAAAATCCAAGTGTAAGAACTTGGATCATGAGTCGAGGTTCAGGGTTAGAGTAACCCTGTCTAGTTGAAGATCGGTGACCAGATTAACCCCAACAAGAGTTTTCGAATGAGGAGTGTTTGAAGGTTTCTATGTAAAAAGAAAAAAATTTCACCCAATTCCAATATTTGTTGGTGATTTTATTGTTCCTCTTTTGAACCATACTGGTCTAGAGGAAGAGGATACTCACCTATTCAATGCTCAACTCTTATACCACTAATATAGAATGAATACTCAAGAACTAGACACAAGAATGAGCACAATGAAAACTGATTTGCATTCACACCAAAAATATATTTATAGGCATGTCTACCTTTACAAAGCGACATTTAATGCACCAATCCATGTGAGCATTAAATGTTGTACAAAGTGATCCATGTGAATAGGGATAATATTAAATATTAATCCCTATTAGTTTTCGTGTATAAGCTACTGCATAGCTTTCCATAGCTAGTGTATGGTGTTACCTAGTTCTAGTTGCTTTCCTAGAAATTTTAAAAAGTGTCTCCTCTACCTTACATTTCCCTTACCAGATGAAGCCCTATTGTTTTATCTTCTATATTTTTTCCTACAGATTTCCTTGAATTTCCTAGAAATATGGCTCACCACTGGCCAGGTTTTGTAGCACCTGGGCCACAACTTCTTCTATGATAATCTTAACCTCTTCACCATCGTTGGATGAGTTGTGGGTGACTTAGGCTACTAACTGATTCATCTAAATCATGGTTCTTAGGTAGTTATGTATCTAAATAGGTCTAGGAATACTCTACTTTATCTCTTCATTATTTCATGGAGAGGTGATCAATGAGCTTTTCCCTGCTTCCCCTTCGACTATATCATCCTAAAATTTGGGTGTTTATAATGTTGCGGGATCTTCTATAGATGATGGCTCTTGGAATTTAGGATTTTTTTCTATTGTTGGCTCTTCTATAGTTGGTTTTTGTTGGGATTTAGGCACCTTGGCATTCTCTTTTTTTTCCCCTGGCACTTCTCTATGTGCTTTGGTAGCCAACTATTGTTAGGATTTAGGTTCCTCGGCCTTCTCATTCTCTACCCTTGACACTTCTTTGTGTGCTTTGATAGCCAACTATTATTGGGAGTTAGGCACCTTGAAATTATCCTTATCTGCCCTTGGCACTCCTCTATGTACCTCTATGTACTATATTAGGGCTGAAATTAGCATATTATGTGCTAGGGCAGAGGACATCCCTGCCTGGTATCACTTGGCTTTGTCTTGTAGAGCATGGGCCAGGTAGAACAGGATATTAATATTTACTCCATGTATTAGGTAGCTTAGGAACCTCATATGGTTGGTTTTCAAGTGTGTATACTTACCTATGTAAGTAAAGAACCTAGCCACCTGGTCAAAAATCTACTAATAGAGCTCTAGAAGGTCACATTTTGGTAACCTCAAGTGCATCAATTATGTTGGTAGGTTTCGAAGGAGTTGTTATGCGTACTCATATAGAGATTCTTCCTTGTAAATATGATCCTGTATTTGAGGAATGCTGGTTATGGCTACAACATCCTCTTGTATGATTGAAATTTCTAGTCTGCATAGTCGAGCAACTTTCTTGTCCATAGATACAACAAACTCCTCTACTGCTTCAAAGTCCTGGTTCTGTATGACAAGGTGGCAATAGTCCATCCACCTAGCATTTTTGAATTGGTCTTGAACCTCTTCATTAATTCCTACCACACTTTAGGGTTTGCTCTTCTTATGATAGTGGTTCGACGATTTTCCTCCCATTATGGAAAATTTGATTTGTGTCTCCTTCTGCAACTTTTATCTATTCTTTGGGTTTATCTATAACTATTTTATCATTTCACTGCATGATGGTTCTTCTTCAATTGTGGAGTTATGTGTATTCTACTTTGCATAGAGGACTGTGAGGGTGGCCTTTCCCAATCTATGTGTGACATGTCATTACAGACATAATGAGTGGTCGGTGATTGGATGTTTTTTCTAAAGTTGTTATCACACTTTTTCTAGAAATATTCTAATTATGAAATTATATGCATCTAAGAAAAAATCATGTACATACCTTATTGGTGATTCATGCGTACCAAGTGCGATGATGATCGTGGAGTGTTCTGATTCATTGTTTCATGACAACCAAAATGACTGCATATTCTCCTTGTGCAAAAAAATAGATTGTTCTTCTTAGGTACTACACAAAATATTCATTCAAGATATCATACTAAAATTAAGAAATATTGAGGGTCTGCATGGGACGACACACATCCTATGCTAATTAATTTGGAATGTGCTGCAATCCTCCATATGATTTTGCAATAATATCTCGTGAAAGATTTGTCCTTTTTATCATGTGGGATGCTAATGTGGCTTCAACTACTTAATAATGGTGCCAAATTATTTATTTCATGTATAGCCGCTTAACGGAAGGTAGGCACATTTTCACTAAGAAATAGGTGCCTCAATCAAAATGTAAATAAGCACCTTACTTCAGGTACATGGGAGTCAGATGCCTTCCTAACAGAATTTAGACATCTTCCTCCAGATACATGGGAGTTAGGGACCTTCCTAATGAGATTTAGGTTCCTTCATAATGGGGGTTAGGTACCTTCTTCCAAATACATGGGATTTAGGCACCTTCTTAACAGGATTTAGGCACAAAACCCAGGCATGTGTATCAAATATCAATTTCAACTTACTTGATGAGAGACACCTATCTCTAGTCGATTGGAGACATGTGCCAATATATTGCTTTGAAAAAATCATGGGTTGAGCACCTTTACGGGAATTAGTAACTATTACTTGCATATAATGCTTTTAAACGAGATTTAGGAGCCTTACTAATGGAATTTAGGTGTCTCCCTTTAGTTGAAAAGTCATAATCTACTAGCATGTTCAGTAGTCAATGCTTCTAAGTTGATAAAGTCTTTTAGTGTTTCCTCCTTCTCAAGATCTATCAATAGTTGATTGTCTGAACACGCAGATGGGCATTTATATTCTTGTAAATATTTCACACCCATGTACATAATTATACTGTGACTATCCCCTCCATATGGAAACAAACGATCTTCTAACCCTAAAAATTTGAAAATCATGCAGGTTCATGGATCTTGTGCCTTTTAGGACTAGGTCTCCAAGTTTACCTACAACATGCATTCAGGGCATCATACCTGCAAAAGCTAAAAACTAAAAATAAAAAGCAATAAGACGCAAGTCAATGGAATCTATACCTAATAGGCCTAGGTTTCCTAGGTTGCCTATAGATTGCACTCAGAGCATTGTACCTACAAAAAAGAAAAACAAGCAAACAAAAAATAATAATAAATTATTTTTTGGGTGGACATTCCTGTCCACTGACTGCTAAAAATTTAAAAACATTATTCATATGGGGTCTCCCCCATGCCTATCTTGGATTCCATCACAATATTTTCAAACATGTGGTAAGGATGTAGCCTATGACCATTAATTATCAGTACGATTTTGCTACTATCAATAGTTATGTTGTGCACAACACCATTGTTGATTAGTTTGATCACTTCATATAGCCCAATCCATCATTGCATCAGCTTACCTTTTTGCTCCTCAAATCATAAATCATATAGTAGTACCCATTCTCATACCTTGAACTACTTCATCTTAATGTGACAATCGTGTCATTGTGCCTTTGTCTCTAGATGACCTCTGTTCTATGTAGAGTATCTAACCAATGTTCATCCAACTGATTCAATTGCTGAATCCACTCTTTCTATGCATCATCCAACACTTGAACACTTGAATGGGAAATAAGACACCATTGAACACTTTATAATTTTTTGTGTTGCATGTAGCAATTTTCCATATGATGAAATGCTTCTCCTCAATATATATCCACACAACCTTAAAGGTCCAACATTAGAATGGTAATATTCATTGTTGTGGCATAGCCTTAAAAATTTCAAGGGGTTGTTCAAAATTTTTATCCATTACTTCTCAATATACATTGAGGAAAAAGGCACTATAAATGTCCTATATATACTTAAAGAAACCCAAGGTGTGAGTTTTATTGAATTCCTAATGAAATGGTAGGCTCTAGTAGGAAGACTCCAATACACCCTCCTAGAAAATAAATTAATCATTTTTACATATGATTTGCATGATCAATTGGCCTACCCATTAGAGATTACCAATAGCTTCTCTTTTGAGGAGGTAGTAGACATTGTAAAATATGTATAAACTACCTTCTTGAGGAAAGCCCAACTTAAAACCAAAAAGGAAGAGGAAAAACCATCCTCCTACAATAAAAATAAAATATAAAAATAAGCATGTTGTAGGTGATGGAATCACGACCTCGTCCAACTAGCAACATAAAAACTATAGTAACCCTCCAAAAACTTGTTTTAGAAAATCAAAAAGAGCCTGTGTGTAATTTTATTAAATTATATCAACCTCTTATTTCCATCTTAGAACAATTTCTTCAAGCCAAAATTATAGATCTTCCACATTTCAATCTTATAGCTCTTGAGAGGAAGAAAACCCATTTGTTTTTTCTTAATGAGTATTGTGGCTTTCACCATGTTTATGGCAACTCAACCAATAGGTATAAAACCCTTTGAAACCCTATATAAGACCTCATAGAGGGAGACCAACTTATCATCAATGAATTTGATTGCTAGTCCTCCTCAAACTAAGATCTTAAGATACTCTTAATCTACTATCAAATCATATCCAAAAGAAAAAAAAAAACAATATCATATAAGGAATGTCCCATCCCCAAACCAAGTCATGGTAGGGTAACTCCATATTTTGACCAATATTTCTTGTAAAGGTAACATAAAATTTCTCTACCTTCTAATACAACTTTATTATCTACTTCTCAAATGACACATTGAGATCCTTAATATTAAAGTTTTAAATCAATCAACCTAATAATATAAGGATTTTATAGGATAAATTGTATCCCAAATTATGGTTTTCTACTTCTTTCTAATCTTATCATGATAATAAAGATATTTTTTCCTTTCAATTTTTGATGGTGATAATATTCCTATATGTATATTGAGTTAAGGTGAGATGAATGAGCAATTATTGCTCCAATTGGATCTTGGATTTTTTTATTTGAATATACATGTGAATCTTCCAACCTTAGCTTATTTTAAATATAATGCATCTTAATAGTTATTACATTTGAATCAATAAATGAATCTAAGTTGGTTGTTTGTTCATGCAATTTCCTGTATGTATACTAACTAATTACATGGTTTTCTGACATCACACATGCTTGTATTCATGTCCCTATTGGATTACCTATTACATATTGAGTCAAGGGTTCTATAGAGATGTGCCAGTTATCCTAGTCAAGAATATATCACTTATGCATTAAACTTCCACTAAGTAAAAAATTTTAGTGGATATTCTAGTACCTTATCCTTGTGAATCAAATAAAAGCTCTTATAATCAATCTATATTTAACAAGTCAATATTTCTAATTTCAATCAACCTATCATTTTCACTATGATTTTAAATATACCTATCCTTGTCAATATAAATTCTCGCTCTCAATCTAAATCATCCTCATTGTTTACTTCTCAAAATCATATTGTATAATACAACTTCCCTCTCATGTAATGGATACTGTAAAGTTCATAGTTCTAATGAAAATATTATCGTGTAGGCAAAGCCTTAGATATTTAAAAAATCATCCTAACTAGGGGTATCAAAATTTTCTTACTACATCAATGATCCTTAAGTGAATGAATCAACTTCAATCAACAAGTATTCAACTTAGTTGTGTACCTTTAAATAGGCCACTAAGTTATATAATCCATTTCACAACACTTTGTATATAGTTGTACATGAAACACCTTAAAGATAAATTATTATAATATTTTTTTTATCTATTACGTACCCTAGTTGCTCTCCATGTTTAGGGGCAAGTGATCATAAGACATGATTCTCCCTCAGCGAGGGATATCAAATCCAAAAGCAATTGTGTGCATTTATTAAAATAATTCAATTATGTGCCTTTTAAATATGCCAATAATTTATGTGTTAAACAAGGTTTGTACTTTTAATAAGCTAATAAATTATGGCTTTTAATGTTTGTATCATAAAATGTACCAATCTAAATTACATGCTTTTAAATAGGTTAATCAAATTTTATATATTTAAATAGACCAATCAAAATTAAGTGTTTGTAAACAACCCAATAAAAGTATGTGTCATTAAATATACCAATCAATATTATGTTTCATCGGATACTCCAATCAAAGTATCTATTATTAAATAGACCAATCAAAATTGTGTGCCTTTAGAGAGGTTGATCAAATTCTATGTCCTTAAATTTAAATAGGTCGATCAAATTACATGTCCTTAAATGCACAAATAAAAATTATGTTCCTTTAAATAGGATGATCAAATTATGTGTGCTTAAATGGACCAAACAAAATCGTGTGCATTTAAATAGGCCAATAAAATTCTATGTTCTTGAATGGACCAATCAATATCATGTGCCTTTAAATAAGATGATCAAATTTTGTGTCAAATGAACAAATAAAAATCATGTACCTTTAAAGAGGATGATCAAAGTATGTGTCCTTCTATGGAACAATAAAACATATGTCCTTTAATAGGCTAATCAATTGTGTGTCCTTACATAGACCAACAAAATTATATGCCTTTAAATAGACCAATCAAAAGTATGTGCATTTTAACAATTTGCTTAATCATGTACCTTCAAATAAGCTAATCATTAATGTGCCTTTAAATAGGCCTATTAATTACATCATGTTACTTTAGATAGACTAGTCAATTTATACATTTTAAATACTACCCTTTAGCCACCTCACCTAATATATGATCAAGCAATACAATGTCCTTCAAGCACCTCACTTAAAGATACTTTAGACATAAAAAGTGATCTTACGTAAATAATGACCCTCTTGACTAGAGGCATCAATGTTTGTTTAACACAATCAAAACTAATAAATCATGTGTCCCTAAATACATCAATAAAAATTATGTGCCTTTCGATGGACCCATTAGATTGTATGTCCTCAAATGGACCAATCTATATACAAATGCATCATAAGTATAATAAAAATGCCTCCTTAGATGGAACAATTTATACATAAATAGAATCACAATATGTCTTTAAATGGACCAATATATGTGTGTGTGTTTCTGTGTGTTTCTGTGTGTATGTATATAATAAGCATAGAACACTTCAATGTTCCATTAAATGGACCAAATTGAATATAAATAAAATTAAAAAGTGTCCTTAAATGAACCAATCTATATATAAATACAATCAAAATATGTCGTTATAAAATTCACTCAAACATGTTTCTAAATGAATCAATCACTTATGTACAACAATCAATCATGGATTTTTAAATGGACCATGCATATTTCAACAAAATAAATCCCTTTAGACTTCTCATCTAAAAGATGATTAAGTAGAATAGTCTACCCATGATCTAGAAGTACCCTTTGGTCTCTTCATTCACATTTGTATGAAAAATTTAAGCATCTTTCACCATTGTATCTTTCCTCCTTTCCCTTAATCACTCATATCCTTTTATATTACCTTTTATATTTCTCCTTAGATACTCCTTTCATCTTAAACAATTGTTTCTCTCACTTAAAAATATGATCTTTAATTAATTAACATTTAAGAAACCATTTTTTATCTTCATTAACTCATCCCCTTGTTCGTTCATCCCATATTAACCAGCTCATTCTCATTGTTCTTTTGTGAATCAAGTTTCCTCATTTCAACTTGATTTTCCCTCCAAAATGTGAGGCATACCAAGGTATAACTACATTTTAATTAAGCCTCAATCAATAACACATATTTGACCATAAAAAAATGGGTACCCCTTATTTCCTATAAATTAGGGCATTTATGATAGTTTTTGATGTGTTCATTATACAATAAATGCTTTAAAATGGGGTAAATACAGACACACAATTTTATGCACCAATTACATCATCCATCAAATTTTTTTGACCAATTCATTGAAATTGACCCCTTTGCATCCCAATTTGAGGTAAAATGTAGGTGGAACTTTGTGGATCATAAAATTGTACTAAAATTTTATAAAACCTTCAAAAAATGGTACCATTGGAAAAATATCAAGAAGATATTTGTAATGAGAATAAACATACATATGATTTGTCAAGTTTTGACACCTAAAAAATGCCTTAAAATGATAGCATCATAACCCTATGAAATTCCATATAGCACTTTTCTCATAGTGTGGTACTTTTGTTAATAAAACTTTAGGGTTCACAAAAATATAGCAAAACATCATAGAATTTTACAAACATGGTATTGTTGAAATGGTCTCAAAAAAAGCTTTCCAGCAAGTACATATTTGCATATGTTTGTCTAAGGCTAGATATCTAAAATCCCTATAAATGATATTATCATATGCCTACAATAGTGTCATATGGTCTATACAACACCTTTAAATTTAATGATAGCATTGTATAGTTTGTACAATGCTTTCATAACCTAATAGTGCTTTTATTATCCTACTACTAGAACTAAAGCTTGAGTGGTCTAACTTCCCATCATGGCCTATTTCACTCTACCAACTAGATGTGTGTCCAATTTGATGGAATCTATCCTTATTCTAGATAGTTAATTGCATGCAAATATCCAATAAGCCCTAAATCAATCATGCAACTATCAACCAAGCTTCTTAACTCTTACATCAACATTATGCAACTACTTAAAGTTGCTTAGTTATTTATGTTGGTTGTGGAGCCTGATTTTAGTTTGGAGGCCCTGTATTAGCCATTTTTGGACCCATTCTACAAAATAATATAGATGTTATGTAGTTGTGTCAAATTGCATGTCAATCCAAGTTTTTTTGTGAATTACTATTTTCGAAAAAAATTTGACGAAAATTAATTTTCCGAAAATAGTAATTACTAAAAACGGAATTTTTTGACGAAAAATAATTTTCCGAAAATAATAATTACTCAAAACGGATATTTTTTGATAAAAAAATAATTTACCTAAAATAGTAATTACTAAAAACGAAAATACCCATGTGTTGTACGGTGAGTTGGAGAGGAGAGGGCAATCCTCCAAGGGAGGTCCTAGGTTTGAATCTCCACCCTACCAAAAAGTTGAATTGGGTACCCAAAATCCAACTGATAATGTTGATGCGAGCAAGGTCGAGTGCGACTCCCGAGTGTCTTTGACGGTGTAGAACCCCCTGTTCGTGGTCTTTCAGACCAAGGCGGCCCCATAAGGGGTTTTTATCTTAAAAAAATATATGAAATTTTTTGACAAAAAATAATTGTTCGAAAATAGTAGTTACTAAAAATGGCAAATTTCGACAAAAAATATAATTTGCCAAAAATATTATTTTCCTTTTATTTTGGGACCTTAATGATTTGCTCTAAAATTGTAACCCTCATTTTATAAGAGGATGTTGTCTGATATTGGATATGTGTGAAGGAAGAGAGACTATAATTGTGAGATCAAAGAGGAAGTATAGTGGATTTTTTGTAGGTTGTATCCCTTTGAGATTTGCTAGATGGATTAATAAATCCTACTTGTTTTCTTTGTGTCTTTTGTGTGCTTTATTTTTTGTATTAATAATTCCACATTTTTTATTGTTCACAATTTTATATTCCTAACAACTAGTATCAGAGCGAGGTTTATTTGATAGGAAGGTTTCCTTATTTGAGTGGGAGCAATGGCAGAAGAAGGCAAGTTTAGGATTGAGAAGTTTAACAATTAAAATTTCTAGCTATAGAAGATGCAAATGGAGGATTATCTATATTAGAAGGATCTTTACCTACCATTAGGTAGAAAAATAAAGAAGCCAGTGAAAACATCAGACAAAGAATGAGAATTTCTTGATAGAAAGACACTAGGAACAATATGGTTATGCCAGGCATTTTTAGTGGCCTTCAATATTTCAAATGAAAAGACAACAGACGATTTAATGAATGCGTTGGCCAAATTGTATGAAAAACCCTTAACTTCAAATAAGGTATTTCTTATGAAGCATTTATTTAATATGCAAATATCAAAAGGTGGGTCTATTACTGATCATTTGAATGAGTTTAACACAATTACAAATAAGTTAACCTTTGTAGATATAAACTTTGATGATGAGGTTAGGGCTCTTTTGATCTTGTGCTCATTGCTAGAAATATGGAATGGCTTGGTCATGACTATGAGTAATTTTATCTCTGGTTCAAATACTTTAAAGTTTGATGGTTATTGGTGTTATCCTAAGCAAGGAAATATGAAGGAAAAGCACAAGTGAGACATTAGGTAATGCTTTGAGTCAAGTAAAAATATCTTGGATGTGAGTTATATTTCATTACAAGTTAATGAATTGAATGGATAAGTACCTTCAGCTTCATAGACTAGCTATTAAGTAGGTCTATTATTAGGGTTAGGTGCTATCTGAGTAGGAACAAGAGGTTTTTTGAGTGGTGCATGACTATTATTTCCTTATGGAGGAGATAATAATCATTACTATTGATGTTGTTAAGGAAATTGTCCTCAAAATTATGATGGATTGGACTGATATTATTGTGATTATGATTATTGCTGGCCATGCCAACCTTGTTGTGGATAATATTGATTGGACCAATCAGGTTGGGATCAAGGTGGAACATTATTAGACGATTGAGACCATTATGACCATTGTGGATTTGACCAATTCTAATTAGAATGCTAAAAATTATAATGAGAATATGGATTAGGCACACTTGAATATCATCCTTGGTTGTCTCCTTGAAATGGGCTCCTTTGTGAAACAAAGAAAACAACTTCCTTTCCTTGAAAATCTAGTTCCTTTAACGTTGTCTTTACTACACGTAAATATTGGCAGTCCTCCATTGAGTGTTGCTAGTCACAAATGCTATAAATAGTGATTTTTCCAAAGTAAAATCACATAAGGCATACCTATTCTTGCACAAAGAATAATAGACAACTTCCATCTCATGTTTCTTTTGTAGCAAATCCATGGGAGATGTAAATGTGCCCAACAAATGTGATTTTAAATATTCTAACATATTACTAATTTCAACTCTTGTAACTCCTCCAATGGTTATATTTGGCTTATTATTATGCAAAGATGGCCTTGTGTGAGAGTAATTGCTACACAAATCTAGAATATCCTCCCATAAAATTTAGAATATCAATGATCTTCTCTCTTAAACCTTTCTAAAAAATAGTACTCAATAAATCATCATTTGACTCAATGTTACCTCTCTTCATTACAAACTAAAATATTTCAATGTAATATTCAAGCCCTTCACCTTATTTTCTAGTCATCTTGAAAATTTTGCTCTTACAATATCTCAGATGACAATAGTCTTAGTATTTCTCCAATAAAGTTGCCTTCATTCCATCCTCACCTTCCAAAGTAGTGATACAATTTCCACCCACACCCATGAACTAGCATAATGCACTATATTTTAAAGTGGTTGGAAATAATTTCAACTTTTAGGTATTCATGGTGTAATTATAGGTGTGACAAAGTACTTCAAACGCAGAAATAAATGTGGCAAGATCTTCAGTGGCCAATCCTTTAAAAGTGGGTATGGTTTATGGAGAGATATTCTTCATATGCCCATTAGCAATATTAGTTTCCTCTACCCTTGGGAGGCATATAAGGAACCTGAAAGTGCTATGTGTCTATCTTAGTTCTTCTTCATCCATGTGTAAATCCCTCAAAATCCATAATCATTGAGTGTGAGGTCTTCTTGGAGTCATATAAGAACTAGAACTAGATGATTCACTCTATTTTTCTTGTCCTTCAATTTTTCTACTTACATCCTTAGGAATCTCAACTTGTCATCCTTTTTCAAGTGTATGAGTGATTTATTCAATAATCACATGAGATATTTCCTAGATAAATTAGAGTTGATATGATCCTCTTGAGGACTATGGCTCAATTGTAGAGGAAATGATAGTCTGTTGGCTTTATGAAGCCTCTTCTTGTTGCTCAGTTCTTGCCAGATTTTTCTTATAGGGTGGTTGAGAGATGTATCTTCCATTTTCATCTCATGGTTGACTCATTCATTCGTTCTCCTCCCTATTATTAAATTTTTAGAAGAAAAAAAAAGACAAAAGTACAAAAAGTGTAGGAATGGAACTTAATCTAAGAAGCAATGAAATTTAATCCTAGAAATCAATGAAATTACTTCAAAACCTAAATTTTGATGCATTTATCCACTTGATAATTTCTTGTTACTTTGGTTGAGACCAGACAACCCCTCCAAGTATTTCAACATGGAAATTCTTTAGCTCTTATAAGATCCATTATTGTTTGTGCACCTTTCCCGAAAATGATGGCAAAAAGTGATGTGTTTGTGCTAACAACTTAAATTTTCAACCAGGTTTGATTTAAAAGGAGAATTTCTTAGTATAAGATAATAATTTCTCTTGCATTCACTAAATGGTTCCTTCCTATAAAAGTATGAAAAAATTTAAAGCAAACTAGAATTAAAGCATTTGTAATGAAAATAAATCCTACACATGCCTATAGTTACTCTAACAACTAACTAGATTGACTGCAATCACGTTATTCCTAATAAAATTTTTGAAATACAATAAACCAAACCTACTTAACAACTAAAAACAAATAATTCAACATAAAGCAAAATATTACGTACCTACTTTTATTCTACAACTAATATAAGAGAATTTTAATAGACTATCCAAGTTTAATGGGCCCTTGCTAAACATGTAACATAAAATATCTTCATATAAAGTTTTGAAACTTACATCAAGACACTAAGATCAATTGTGTACCATCACATAAATATTAAAGAAACTAAATATGCAAGAAAATAACTTTTTTTTCCTTTAAAATCCAAATGTTGTTCATTGCTGAAAATGGCAATCATAGTTTTCTCATGCAAAAATTAGAATGTGATCCTTATAAAGAAACTTCTTTATACTCGCTATAACCTTAAAAATAATGCTTTCTATGGTATTTATAACATCCCAGGCACCCAATAAATTCTAAAATATGATTTAGAAATCGGCTATAAAATTAAAGGCTTTGTTATAGTCTATTTCTAAAAATGAAATCACACTTTTATTGCTAACAAAAGGAGAAACAAACGTCCCTTACTAGTTGTGAATTCCCAACAAAAGGTGTGAGCTATCCAAACTAATTCCTAACTACTACCTAACTGTCCTAGCTATCATATTACTATCAAAACAAATTAAAAGAATCATGTACTCTAGGAGATAAATATACAATGTACATGAATGATAACAATAGTGCATACAAAAACATATCCTTGATAAATATCATGAATGAACATCACTCAAAATTTATTTAATGAAAATTATGCATATAAATGAACAAACATAATTTCAAGTATAGATAAATAGATAAATGAACATCATTGCACACACACTGGTCCATGATAGAATTAATATCATTAGGGATGGTCAACAATTTGTGCAAGATATTTACTGACTAATAGATGAGTTTGTTTTCTATAACTATGATGTTTGAATTTCTAGAAATTCTTCTAGCATCCAAAAAACCTCATCATAACTAATTTTGTCAAGCAATACAAAAGTCTCTCAATCATTCATTCCATGTTCAATCATTTTGGTTACATGTTCGTTATCCATGTTCAATCCACTCAAAAACATTTATGCATATCCTATATATGTTCATTATTATATTTACATTCATCATACACATTTTATGTTTACCTGTCTCATGTTTTATTAATATGTCTATGTGACTATTAACTTTTTCTTGGTTAATTAAACCATTTATGGTTGTGAAATTCCCAACACACATCAAAGAAATGATTCAAAAAAACAAATATGATGTTTAAAAATCATGCATTTACAAAAAAAATATACACCTTGCTTCATAACATCAACCATGCCAAATACATGTCATATCTTATATAACATCTATCTAATCACATGCACCAAATAATCATCACATCAAATAAAGGTAATCAATATGCATCACATCATAATCAACACAAAAATCATGCTTCAAAATATAACACATATCCATAAATCCTCATCATATATATATATATATCAAATCATGAATAAATCATAGAAATCACCTATAGGCTATATCATATCTACACACATACATGTCATGATCTACATCATAATGAACTCTTGTACATAAATACTATGATACACAAAAATGGTATCATACATACCACCTCAAAAATAACAGCAACCCTAATGACCACCAAGAGTCTCCCCAATCCTCTCCTATCCTCTAGGCTTCTCATCTTAGCTCCTTTGTGGTCTCTCACCACCATACATTGGACTTTATCCACTTGCTTGAGATGTTTTTGGATCTATAAAATCTGGCACTATTGTATCACTAATGACTTACTCCTATGGATATGTCAGGATCTAGAACTCGAGTGAGATGTCACAACTAACCTATGGGTAATCAATATGTCCTTCAATGCTAAGAATCTAGCCTAATATTAGACATAACATCCTCTATAATCATATTTGGTATGCTACAACTAATCCATATCTTCCTATAACCCTGAAAACATCATCATGTGCCCTTATCACTCCACATCCTCTTAGAGTCTATCTCTCAGATACCACAACATCTCACTCTCTCTGTAGTTACTCTCTCTCCATGTAGGCCCTACCCTACTTAGCTATCAGTGTATCCAATCACCTCTAGACCTCATCTCTAGTAGAAATAACTAATTACCTCTCACTATATAAGCCTTACATATATATTATGGCCCTCGCTAGCACCAATGTGACTACATATTGCTCTTGTTGTAGTCTATCCTTGTCTATTATGGCTACATATCTATTTGCAACTACTCCCATCCCCTCTAAAGTCTAGATAGCCTTTTGATCTACCATTTGTGCCTCCACTTGCCTAACCCTATCTCTCAGCATATCAGCCTCCTACATGACCTCCATCATCTCATCAACATCATAAATACATCCCCTAAACCCTCCTAGATTGTATCTCCTAGTGCCTACATTGATGCACCTCCCAACCCCTCCTCCCCTACCACCTTGGATGGGCTTACTCCACTCTCCGTGCAGTGATGCAATTATTGCCTAAATGATGACTCCTAATCCTCCTCATTATCTCCATCACCATGTACTATATTTTACCCATTGGTCATCACCTCAATACCACTAGCTACCCACTCTAATTCGCCAGCTACCCTCTCTATTCTCCTAACTGTTCTTGCATGCCCATATCCACCTACATTCTCTACCATCCCTAACTTGGGATCCCATATTTGTGTTGTCCACTAGGTATCATAATAGATGGTGGTTCCTACACCCTCAATATTTGGTATGGCTATATCAACATCCACCCATGGTTGTTCCCCATGATCTCCCTTGATCATCCAAATGACCACTAGTGGATCAAGAATGCCCTTTCTTGAAAATGGTCTTAGCACCCATGTAAGGGAAGAACTCAACCTATGTACCATGGTGATTGATGATCTATATCTTGTGCCTTACTCAGCCTAGCTCCTTTGTATTGTTTATCCACGATGGTGCTTCCCTCCATGGTCATCATCTGATGTCCTAAGATCTCAAGCTATCAAAAAACCCTTCATAATATATTTTTTCTTCCTCATGATTCATTTTCATCCATGTTGCCATGCCTATGTACTATTTCAAGGAATAAAAAACATCCTCCCCCATTAACCTACTCGTGTCATACAATATCCCCATAGGTCTTGCCACTATTATATACTCCCAAACCCATAATTGTATCACTAGGTTGTAGCTTAGCCCTATCCTCGATGTCATCTTGACACTGTGCAACTCTCTACAGGTTTATACTAACAATGCAAGCACCCACACATATCTAATTGAGCTATCAAACAAGTCATACACAATACCTAGCAAGTTCTATGGGAACCTCATTTCTATGAGTCTAGAAACACAAAGCTCGAGATAAGGATCATTGCTAACATATGTATCCATGATAATACCTCCATATGATAGTACATCTCATACAACATGCCACCACTTAGTATAGCCATTGCTCAATATCCATATCTAAATACCCTCTATATCACAACCCCCTTCTACCTCCCACTCGCTACTATCACTATACACCCCTCCATAGACAACCAATAGATCATGTATATGTCATCCAATGTGATCATGCTTTCCCCTATAGGGAAATAAAAGGTGTTCTTATCAAGATCCCAATGCTCACATAATGATAAGTACAAATGATCACAATGGATATTCATCATATGTGCCACTCCATAAAACACTATAGCCCTCAACCAATCCTAGTCATTTGTGGTACACACCTCCTTAATATCATCAAGCAATGGCTTAAATTGATGCCCTAACCACACCTCCTTGAATTTCCATCATATACCTCATCTTTGATATTAAAAAAAAATATAATTTTGTACGATCGTACGAATTAGTATGGTCCAAAATTGAAGGGTATTTTTGGATTCCCATTTGTCTAAAAATACAACCCAAAATTTAATATTCTTAAAAATACATGCAAAATTTTTAAAAAAATACACTCATACAGATATAACACATTTACCTCACAAAACATGTAAACAAAACAATTATACATTCAAATACGCACCCACATCTCACACACACACACACATTTTTCCTACTAACTTATCCTATTTTTCAATGGTCTTATTCCATTAAAATTTGGACCCTAGGGTACATTTTATTCCCACTTATTGGTATTACACATCCTTTTACACTAGCTCTGGCACCACCACTCATCATCTCAAAACTTTAGGTCTTCAATCTGATAGCGCTTCACATCACAATCTCTTCCTCCCTATCCCTATCCTTCCAATTCTCTCAAATCATGTCATGCAAATGATTTGTGCATCCTATGATCGCACTTATATAGGTGTACATCTCTTGAATATACGCATCTGTATAGTTGTATATGATGAGAGTCATTCATGTAGTTTATACAATTTTTCAAAAATTCAAATTTTCAAATTTCATCATTCTATTCATTCCTACCCACCATGTGATCATATATTGATATTTGTATCAAGTGTTTTGCTATTAATTTTGTTTCTACACCCATCAAATCATCGCTTGAGGGGTAGACATCATAAATTAATACTGCATTATGTATGATCAATATTCAAACACTCAATTTTGGAATCAGGTTTGTCCAAGAACCTTTGCCTAAGACTATCTCAAGCTCTCTTTTTTTGGGGTAAACAAAAGAAAATTTTCTCTTCCTAATAAAACTCCATAATTTCTTTTCTCAATTAAACTCCAATCAAATAAAATTTGATATACCCAATGAATGTCATTATACAATTACTCAAGAATTCCCTTTATCAAGGTGGCAAAGGATAAGACCACTTGCATTTAAAGCATCGTGAGAATACCTACAAATGGTTGGCCAACTTAATCAATTAGGCTTAACAATCTATCAAAGGTAAAGTTTCAAGGATATGCATCCCTTCCACAATTGGGGTATCTTACATTGTTCATGATTAGAGATAATCTTGTGTCTCCTTCATCAAAAATCACCATGATGCAACTAATGTTGTAATAAATAACAATCAATCATGGGTCAACCATAACCATATGTTATCAATTCATCTCTCTCTCAGTCAACCACCAATCTAGTGTTATAATATTTTTTGCACTGCATCGTGTTTTCACACAATGTATTACAAAAAATGGCAAATGTAGACACCTAAAAATGTCAAATTATCCCTTGTGTAGTGGTAAGGGTCATTCAATTTGCAAAGCCTTAAAAATTTATATAATTTTCTTAAAATTACTATTCATTCTCCTTAAGCCCCTTCCTACGCTAAGACCCTAGTCACCATGTGACCATCTCTTTTAGCCTAGTCTAGGGCCACCTCACACTGTCTACCCTTTGACTACCCTAGATTCCACCTAATTCAATTTTTCTCTAGCTTAATCATGGTAAATTTAACTCTTGATCAAAACTAAACCCATGTTCAACCTCACCCTAACCTAGATTCCACCTCACCTTTGTCAACCTTAAATCTTGTTCCCCACATGCCTATACACATTCAACACCATAAATGACATTTGAATATTTTCTTATTCAAGGCATTCAAAGTGTAGACACCAAAATAGCACCAATACGATTATGTGACTGCAAACACTGATCGCTTTGACACACATAGCCCCCAGGACAGCCCTCAGAGGTTAAACAGTGGTCCTAACCACTTTTACAGCAATTTTGGAAGGTCAAAAGACAATTTGGCACCTTCGGACAACCTACTCCAAATTTGTCCCACCCTGGGACGAATTCAAATTGGAATCCGTCTCACCAAGGGAGGAATTCTGAATTTTTCCCTGGGTAGGATGAATTCTAGGTTTAACGAGAAAAAATAAGAATGGCGCCAAGTGGCAGCCAGGGACAGTCAGTTGATGACTCCTACCTCGCACGCATGTGTGGGTGAACAGATGGGCTGTTAGAGGACTGTCACAAGGGCAGTTATGAAATCTCAAGTCATGGAGGACTCTCTCCCTCATGGGAAGACATAACCGCCACATGGCACCTATGACCAACACATGGCGCTTATGCTTCCCTCTCAAAAGAGACCCCATGGGTCTATAAAAGAGGGGACTTTTCTCACCCAAAAAATGATACAAGGTTGAAGGAGATTTCAAGCAACGAAGTGTTGCCGAGTTGAAGACCCACTTGCATCCCTTTTGGTTCACCTTCTCGCATCCACCAATATCTTTTGCAATGGAGGTTGTTGGGTGGCTTTTGGAAGCTTGAACCTGACCCAAATCCAACACATGGACACCTGAATCAACCAATTTTCCGACCCCTCTATCCTAAGAGGTTTTGGACCCATCCCTAGTGGATTGGCTCCGAAATCGAGTGCCAACGGTGGGAGGCCCACTTGGGGCTGTAGACACAAAAATAGCACCATTTCGATTAAGTGATTACAAAAATTGATCACATTGATATCACAGCTTTTAGGGCAGCCCTTAGAGGTCAAATAGTGGTCTTAACCACTCACACAGCAGTTTAAAAGATCAAAAAATGAGCAGAGCAAAGTCGGTCGTTCTAGAGCCTTTAACAAACATCAAAGCCTTCTTAGCCTTCTTTAAAGCTTTCTTCAAGCCAAGCCTTTATCCGTGCCAAGCATTTTGTCAAAAACCAAGCCCTTGCCGAAGTGTCGCGATATCGCGACACTTTGAGCCCCGACCCAAAGCGGGCCCAAAGTGTCGCGATATCGCGACACTTTGGGCCCCGACCAAAGCGGGCCCAAAGGGTCGCGATATCACGACACTTTGGGCCCCGACCCAAAGCGGGCCCAAAGCGTCGCGATATCGCGACACTTTGGGCCCCGACCCAAAGCGGGCCCAAAGGGTCGCGATATCGCGACACTTTGTGCCCCGAGCCAAAGCCGGCCCAAAGCATCATGATATCGCGACACTTTGGGCCCCAAGCCAAAGCCGGCCCAAAGCGTCGCGATATCGCGACACTTTGGGCCTCAAGCCAACATGTCACCAATCAAAAGCATACATTCGACCATCCAAGGAACGACCGCCATGTGGCACCTCTACGTGTCCCTTCTCGAAGAGACCCCATGGCTCTGTAAAACGGCGGATTTTACAGCGGACATTAATGAGACAAGCGGTGTTAGCAAAATATCCGATCCGAGGCCACGCCTCATAACTGCGATCTGTCAGTGCGAGCCAGGTCCCATAATGGCCCGATAAGGATCAAATTTGGGCGGCGCCTGCGAATTTAGGGTTTTGAACATTAATGTTCTCAGAGGCCGAACCCTCTATAAAAAACCGGCTCGATACGTAATAAAGGACTGGGAAGCATTTTCTGGAAAAACAACGAAGTGCTGTTAAACTAAACGCCTGATTACAGTCATCTGAATCTTCAGATACGATATTGGACACAGAGTCCATCAATTCGACGACAACCCCGATTCTCCGGATTTTGGGCCCATCCCCAGTGGATTGGTGCCGAAGTTAAGCTTTTACGGGGTGGCCCGTTTGGGTATCCCTATATACGTTCCCTAGTTAATTTGACTTATGCTATTTCAAAAACACTTGCTGTAGTATATGCTATTTTTGAATACATGTTAAAATAGTTCATGTTTTTATAATGTATGCTGTCTTCGAATGCGTTAAATAACAGTTTACGTCTTATATTGGTGAATACATGTTGTTTTGAATGCCTGTTGTTCTTTGTTCTTTATAAAAGTAGCAGGTTACGTAGAGTTATTTGACTTATGCATTTAATCAATCGTTTGCATACATTACTCATTGTTTCACAAAGACAAACGTTTCGACTTCTTACTGCAGGTGCTATTAACAGTTCTTGTTTCTTTTGCAGCAAGAACAACAGCAAGCGAGGGACTCATCATCACAAGCGGCGGCAACACTACAACCCGCCCATTTTACGTGTGGGCATGCGGAAGGGGATCATTGTTCATCTGTTGTAACCGAGAACATGTAGCGAGGAGACATATTGTAACCGAGGCGGAATTACATTAATAAAAAGGGTTGTGCTCCTGTTTTTAATTTAATTCTATCCGTGTTATTTTATGCATGCCTCGATTTAGTTCTGTTTTATTTGCATCTCAGTGTTTTATTTCCGAAATCTCATGCTTTCAGTGGCGAACATGTAAAAGAAAGGTAGAAAATTTCTTTGCAATTTTTACTTGCTATTTTCAGTTAGTATTATATGTCTGGCATAGGGAAAGATTTCTTTTTCGATTGCTTGTTTCAAATTTGCAAAGTAAAATGAATCCCACACACCACGTGGTACTTTAAACCAAGGCGTTGGTCGTAAAACCCCAACCCTTGAGCAAGACCAAAGGTGGATTCCATTATCACTTTGGCTTGAGATATTGCATCCATTACCTCGATCACGACTGTTGCTAGACGTAAATCCTGACGAAAGTTGACCGAGTGTTGCTGGGGTGATTCCCATGCATGCAAGGATAAGTCTTCTATGGTAGGTGTCATAAACAGAGTGATTCCCCTTCCGTACCGCCTATGTTCCACGTACCATCTACTCTCACGTACCTATAGTCTCCCTCACGTAAGGGCGGGTATATAGAGAGGTTGGTATATCGGTCCGACAATGGTATATTGAAGGGGCGACCATTTGTGGGAGTCATATGAGCCAACATTATGCATTTAAACGTTCTTCCAAAATTGCAAACACAAAACAAAACATCAAAATGCACTAAACCAGTTTAGGACACACTATCAATCCTTAAAAGAGATAATCACGGTTTTGTGTATGTGTGTGTTCATTTCTGCTCAGTGTAGACAAAAGGACAAATCATCATAAACAAGATAAAATCTGCTTAGACAGTAGAGCAGCACCACGATGATGCACACCCGTAGCCAAGCCCAATCAAGGGCGGACGCTGTGGAAGGTGCACAAAGGGAGGGCGCCAGTCGCCTTCGCTTTAACCCCAAGGATTTGGTCATACCACCTTGGCGGCCTGACACACAAGGCGGTCCCCTCCACACCTTAACAGATAAGGACTATGGGGGTACCCCTTCTGAGAGCACTCCTATTCAGCATAACACTCGACACACACCCTTCCATGAAGGGTACAATCATGGGAGAGCTCCCTTAGATGCTCGTTATGAGCGGTCACCGTGCGATGAAGCGCTGAGTCAACCTAGGGTTCGATGAGAGGAACCACATGGTTACACTATCCCTCTTTCAACCCCTCCAGTTGTCAGGACTACGATGACAAATCCAGAGCACAAGGCTCCTCAAGCAGGCCAAGCCAACTCCGTCCACAAAATCGTGCTCACTTATGAAAGAGAGCATGAGGAAGATTCCTACCTTCCTCAAAAACAATACACATCACGGGCGCAATACGCCTTTGCACCTGCTAAATATCATGGTCACACTCTGAGGCCAGCGCCTCAGATAAATGCTGCCACCCCCATCAGAGAGAGACGGCCTCTAGAGATCTTGGATCACTACGACCAAGATAGATATGTCAGAGAGGCATCTAGGCCTTTTACACATGAGGCGACAAGACCAACTATCTTAGAGCCTGTCAAGCATTTCGCACGTCGGGTGCAACTCACGCGACTTGAGCTCGATCGACTACCATTAGAGAAACTGTACCATATTAACGAAGAGCGCCTTCAGTGCCAGAAGGATGAGTTGTTCCAACACACTATGCAGGAAAGGACTCCAACCCCTCACACACATAAGACAAAACATTATGAGAGGCACAAATCCGAACCTCTTGAGCAAAATAGGGTAGACCACATCGACCCGGTAGTCGCCAGAAAAGTCGTCCGCCAAGCTCAAATAACGCAGGTTGAACAAGGTCGCCAGGAGTTAGAAAACTTATACATGCAGCGCAAAGCGGATAAGTTGTGCTATAAACTACCTGAGAAGGCGCCAACCCCTTGCATCCAAAGAGCACAACGAGTATGAGGAGCACAACCCCCAGGTGCGAGACGAGTCTCTGCGACCTTATCAAGCATCACCCCCAATGCCTCCTAGACATGAGCAAGAGGCTACTCCTATAAACAATGACGAGTGCCTTCCTCAGGAACCCACTCAGGTTTATGGGCCACCCTTAGAAAGTCACCAAGAATCCTCTGAGGAATCAGAGCAAAGAGAAGAGCTGGATGAACTGCCCTACCAAGACATGGGGGGTGCTATTCAGCTACCCCTCCATAGGTCCCCAGTTTCTCAACACGAACCAATCAAAGCGGAGGAGCTCAAATCTCCCAATCTATGCAAAGAGCTAGAGCACTTAGAGTTGGTGGAGACCAAGATTTTGGAGCTCCCAAGGCCCAACTTACATGAGGCTCTTTTCGAAGAGGATCAACCTCTAACGTACTCACTGATGATGCAGTCCTCCATATCTCAGAATCTACAGATCCTGATAGGCTATACACATTGTTCGAAGCCTCTGAGGAATCAGAACAAGAAGAATAGCGGGATGAACAGCCCCACCAAGACATGGGGGGTGCTATTCAGGTACCCCTCCATGAACCCCAAGTTCCTCAACAAGAACAAATCAAATAGGAGGAGCTCAAATCTCCCGATACATACAAAGTGCTAGAACACTCAGAGTCGGTAGAGACCAAGATTTTAGAGCTCCCAATGCCCAACTTACATGAGGCTCTTTTCGAAGAGGATCAACCCCTGGTTGTAGGGCTACCTGATGATACAGTCCTCCATATCTCAGAATCTCCAGATTCTGATGAGCTATACACATTGTCCGAAGGTGAGGATGAAACAGAGATAGCCCACAACAATCACATACGGCAGCATCGACATCCCGTAAATATCGATGAAGCATGTCAAATGATAAACATAATACTAGGGCATGAGTGGCGCATAGACCCAGCCCACCGGCATCACATGTCCATCCCACTCCTTGGGGAAGGTCGCGAGCAACTTCCACCCAAAGATATCATAGCACCATCAGTGTCGAAGGCAGACCCTGTCTTCCTATCCGTGCATAAGGCCGATCCATTCGTGCCAATTCCTACAGAGCCAGATCCGATGCACAAAGATTGTCAAGCTGGGGGTACCTCTATTCCCTGAAGAGCAAGTGGATTACACCAAATGCTCCAAAGGTGTCCATCAACCCTTTGGTCAAACCAAAAAGCTCCAAGGATTATCGCAATCTCTTGGTCACCTCAAAAAGCTCCAAGGATTATCGCAATCGCTTGGTCACCCCAAAAGCTCCAAGGATTATCGCAATCGCTTGGTCAACCCCAAAAGCTCCAAGGATTATCGCAATCACTTGGTCACCCCAAAAGCTCCAAGGATTATCACAATCGCTTGGTCAATCCCACAAAGCTCCAAGGATTCTCGCAATCGCTTGGTCAAACCAAAATGCTCCAAGGATTATCACAATCGCTTGGTCAATCCCAAAATGCTCCAAGGATTTCCACAATCGCTTGGTCAATCCCAAAAATCTCCAAGGATTATCGCAATCGCTTGGTCACCCCAAAATGCTCCAAGGATTATCGCAATCTCTTGGTCACCCCAAAAGCTCCAAGGATTATCGCAATCTCTTGGTCACCCCAAAAGCTCCAAGGATTATCACAATCGCTTGGTCAAACCAAAAAGCTCCAAGGATTATCGCAATCGCTTGGTCACACCAAAATGCTCCAAGGATTATCACAATCGCTTGGTCAATCCCAAATGCTCCAAGGATTATCACAATCGCTTGGTCAATCCCAAAGGCTCCAAGGATTTCCACAATCACTTGGTCAAAAATAAGAAAATCATGAAAATTCAAAAACAACAAAAATTTGCATCTCATTTCTAGGCATACTCAAATTCATCAATAGAGAGCTCTTCTCGCACCTCATCTTCATATTCACAAAAATCAATCCATCAAAAATACAAAAATATGTAGCTGCATTAAGCATTGCATCCATACATTGCATATTCATGGTCGTATAGGTCAAAAGGCACCATAGGCTGTCATGATTCTACTAGTCCATCTTGTTCCACACTGTTCCATCTTACAAAAACAGCAAAAACACCATGCACTTTACCACACCAGAGTCAGTGGTCTCTTAATGTATCAAGAGTTTTTCGTGATTCAGTCATCATTTTGCTCTTTAGCAATGAAATGTATCAAGTCAAACAGATTTTACGAAGGTAGAGTTACACTTGCAATACACCTTGTTACGTAACATCCCAACACAAATTAAAACACATAAAAAATTCTCGAGTTGTGTGAACGAAGGATGAAACCTGCACAGTAATCCAGGTTACCATAAGCGAAATGGTTATCTTGCTCATCCCCCTGTGTGAATGACCCCAAGAATGCTGAGAGTTGGCAAAAGGACAAGCATCCTCCCTACCCAATTCCCTAAGAATCCCAAAGTTGCAAAATGTCAAAAATTTGCAAAATGTCAAAACTTCAAAATTTGACACCCTACAGTGCACATCTCAAAAGACACAAAGAATAGTGATTATCGTCACTCCATATCCAAATCCCTTGCTCAAGAGAAAAGAAAAATAAATCAAAATAAACAGTGATTATTATCACTATAACGAGCAAGTATCCCAATACAATTGAAGAAAAGAAGGGAGTTGACCTTGAATCCCTGGAACTCTCGACATTCGACGGGTCATGAGGCAAGCCTCAGTACCGGTTTGGTTGATAGCCTATCGGTCACTGGCGGTAAACTTCTCGCATGACGATATATCTGTCACATTAACTTGTGTATAGATCAATGTTTGCATGTGGATGAGCTAGCTTATGGTATCCTGGAGAACACCGCAGATTAATCTAACTACATACAACAAAGGAGTTAGTGGAGCTAATTAGGTGATCCTCGGTACGAGTTCGGTTAAAAGCCCATCGGCACTTGGCGGTATCCCGACAAATACCACATAAATGAACTCAATTGCACACACAGGGATGTGAAATAACTTGGTTAAAAACAAGTCCGATTCATACCTTGTTCAAAAGTCTTGTAAGATAAAGTACGAGTCATGGCTAGTAAGCTAAAAGCTATCCGAGTCTCAGAAAACCTTTGCTACATTTCTAAACCAATTGCACTACTTTTCATCCTTGCAATACCATCAGAAAATACAAAAAGAAGAAACACCACATTTGTACATAGCAAAGTAATGGAGTTCTAAACAGTCTATGGTGCCATAACCAAATATCACCAAGTCCATACATCCATTTCATTTTCGCATATCACATGCATTTGCATTCATCATGCATCCATCAAAATAAATCAACATACAACATTGGTAATTATCATACCATATGCATCCATCAATATAAAGTAGCATGCATCCATCAACATCAATCATTGTGCATAAAATCATGACATCTACGTAAAGAAAGAAAATCAAAACAACAAAAACATCACAAAAATGCAACACAAAAAGAAGCAATAAGCATTGCCGGACACGAGTGCTCTTGCACTCAACCTCTTGGCATAGAAAATCGATGTCGGGGTTCAAATTATCACTCTCCTACTTCCCCAAGAAGGCTACCATAGCCGGACCGCTCCACGGGAAGATGGGTTTTCGATGATTTCACCCCATTATGGCATCACCAAAAGGGTTAACACCCACCAAAAATAGGTCCAAATGTCGAGAAATTGCACGTGCTCAAATGGTAAAACATCTAAAGGCACCCTAACCTAAGTCATCTTGGGTCAAGCGACTCGTCGCTTTTCTCACGAAGGTCATTCCCTCATCGATTCGTCGCTTGAGGGGGTAGTCACACTTAGTCACCAATCAACAACCACACACCCAATCAAGGCAATGACATGCATTCAAAGAATCATTGACAAAGACAATCACGCTCCTGCTTGGGGCAGTAAACAAGCAACAATCAAATCAATCAAACACTTGGCATTTCGTGAATCATGAATACAAGGTTCCCCTTGTGGATAAAACGCCCTTCACTTATTCATGACTGATCAATGTCTAAGTTCAAGTCACACCTCACCAAAACAGGTTAATACTTGAAATCAAATTCCTTAGCTCATCAGAAGCAAGGATTCAAGAATGCATGCCCTTTCCATACTTGGGGCATTAAAAGTTGGTTAGGTTACCAAGAAACCCTAATCATTAGTGCTTTGGTCGTATATTTTTGCTCGACACTGCGTCACCCGCAGCGCTTCCCAAAAAGGGGCATCCGTAGACACCAAAACAACACCATTTCGATTAAGTGATTACAAACATTGATCACATTGATATCACAGCTTTTAGGGCAGCCCTTAGAGGTCAAATAGTGGTCTTAACCACTCACACAGCAATTTAAAAGATCAAAAAATGAGCAGAGCAAAGTCGGTCATTCTAGAGCCTTTAACAAACTTCAAAGCCTTCTTAGCCTTCTTCAAAGCTTTCTTCAAGCCAATCCTTTATCCGCGCCAAGCCTTTTGTCAAAAACCAAGCCCTGGCCGAAGTGTCGCGATATCGCGACACTTTGAGCCCCGACCCAAAGCGGGCCCAAAGTGTCGCGATATCGCGACACTTTGGGCCGACCCAAAGCGGGCCCCGACCCAAAGCGGGCCCAAAGCATCGCGATATTGCGACACTTTGGGCCCCGACCCAAAGCGGGCCCAAAGCGTCATGATATCGCGACACTTTGGGCCCCGACCCAAAGCGGGCCCAAAGCGTCGCGATATCGCGACACTTTGGGCCCCGACCCAAAGCCGGCCCAAAGCGTCGCGATATCGTGACACTTTGGGCCCCGAGCCAAAGCCGGCCCAAAGCGTCGCGATATCGCGACACTTTGGGCCCCGAGCCAAAGCCGGCCCAAAGCGTCGCGATATCGCGACACTTTGGGCCTCAAGCCGACACGTCACCAATCAAAAGCATACATTCGACCATCCAAGGAACGACCGCCACGTGGCACCTCTACGTGTCCCTTCTCGAAGAGACCCCATGGCTCTGTAAAACGATGGATTTTACGGCGAACATTAATGAGACAAGCGGTGTTAGCAAAATATCCGATCCGAGGCCACGCCTCATAACTGCGATCTGTCAGTGCGAGCCAGGTCCCATAATGGCCCGATAAGGATCAAATTTGGGTGGCGCCTACGAATTTAGGGTTTTGAACATTAATGTTCTCAAAGGCCGAACCCTCTATAAAAAAACCGGCTCGATACGTAATAAAGGACTGGGAAGCATTTTCTGGAAAAACAACGAAGTGCTGTTAAACTAAACGCCTGATTACAGTCATCTGAATCTTCAGATACGATATTGGACACAGAGTCCATCAATTCGACGACAACCCTGATTCTCCAGATTTTGGGCCCATCCCCAGTGGATTGGTGCCGAAGTTAAGCTTTTACGGGGTGGCCCGTTTGGGTATCCCTATATACGTTCCCTAGTTAATTTGACTTATGCTATTTCAAAAACACTTGCTGTAGTATATGCTATTTTCGAATACATGTTAAAATAGTTCATGTTTTTATAATGTATGTTGTCTTCGAATGCGTTAAATAACATGTTACGTCTTATATTGGCGAATACATGTTGTTTCGAATGCCTGTTGTTCTCTGTTCTTTATAAAAGTAGTAGGTTACGTAGAGTTATTTAACTTATGCATTTAATCAAATGTTTGCATACATTATTCGTTGTTTCACAAAGACAAACGTTTCGACTTCTTACTGCAGGTGCTATTAATAGTTTACTGTTTCTTTTGCAACAAGAACAGCAGCAAGCAGGGACTCATCATCACAAGCGGTGGCAACACTACAGCCCGCCCATTTTACGTGTGGGCATGCGGAAGGGGATCACTATTCATCTGTTGTAACCGAGAACATGTAACTGAGGAGACATATTGTAACCGAGCGGAATTACATTAATAAAAAGGGTTGTGCTCCTGTTTTTAATTTAATTCTATCCGTGTTATTTTATGCATGCCTCGATTTAGTTCTATTTTATTTGCATCTCAGTGTTTTATTTCCGAAATCTCATGCTTTCAGGGGCACCCCCACACTTTCCAAGTTTTTGTTTCAAAAGCATTCTAGATTATGGTTTCAGGTTGCATTTCATGTCATTCTATTTGGTGAATTCATAGCTTCAATTTCATAATATTCTGATCATATTTTATCATGCTTTGTGTCGCTTTGTTGTTTCACTAACTTGCAGGTGGCGATATCTAATTCCCGAGGATAGAGGCAAAATTGGGAGAATCCGACCATCTGGGTCGTCCCAAAATGGCCCCAATTACATAACCCCCTTGTTTGCAGGCATTTTGCAGGTCCCGAGATTCGACATTGGAGCAGCATCAGGTCGGCTTTTCCAACACAGAAGAATTCGTCCCACCCAGGGACGAATTCCAGGTGAAGGCAGATTAGCCGACTGTCTCAGTGGCAATGGCCTTCTGGTAATATCTTCTATCTTCTATCGAGTTTTCGGGCCATTTGGACTCACTGTACTTACTGTTTCAGGCAAATGTTTACAATGCATCTTTGATGATTTTAGAGAACAAACATTTTTTTTTATGTGCAGTAGGTGCTACTAACATATTCATTGTTTCTTTGTTCGTAGGAGGAGCAGCGAGAGTTCAAGGACTCATCGACATCGGCGGCGACATCATCTTGGCCCGCCCATTTCAATCGTGGGCACACGAAAAGAGGAACCTTAAGTCCCGATTGTAGTCAAATTCTTTTAATGCTCCTAGCCCCTGAAAAGGGAGGAGGCGTCATTGTAATAGAGATCAAGAGATTTTAATGAAAGGGCTGTGTTTTCTCCATTTTCTTGTATCTCATTTCCAATGCGTCTTTTTTCATTTCATGCAATTTACATTTCTAGGACTTAAGCGCATTTGATTTTGGATGCATCGCAATTAGTGTTTCCTTTGCCCGAAATCTCGTGCTTTCAGTGGCGATCACGGTGGGACCCTATTCCCTGGTTTTTAAGATCACAAAAATTGATCAAATTTTTGTGTTTTGTGTTTGATAGGTACCTTTTTGGTTTTCGACTGTTATTCGTCCTCGACTATGGCGATTTCTTTACTGAAATTCGTCTGACCCTGAGACGAATTCAAATTCATCTCTGGGAGGGACGAATTTTGTTCTGCAATTCGTCTCACCGAGGGACGAATTTATGTCTGCAACTTTTCAGAGCAAAAATTCAGAAGCAACCGGTCCAGGCAGAGAAGAGGTAGGGATTTTCATGATCTCTATCAAATTTTTTGTTTCTATTTTTGTTTCTTTAATTGTTTTCATTTTATCTCGCATTGCATTAGGAAAAGTCATTTATGCTTGTTTCATTTTCGCTAAATAAAATGAATCCCACACACTTCACGCAATAATTTTAAACCAAGGAGTTGGTCGTAAGACCCCAGCCCTTGAGCAAGACCAACGGTGGGTTCATCACCACCTTGGCTTAGCTTTGCATCCATTTCTCGATTGTCAACTGTTGTTAGGCGTAAATCCTGACGAAAGTTGACCGAGTGTCGCTGGGGTGATTCCCATGCGCGCGAGGATAAGTCTTCTATGGTAGGTGCCATTAACAGGACAATCCCCCTTCTGTATCGCCTATGTACCATGTACCTTCTGCTCTCACGTACCTATAGTCTCCCTCTCGTAAGGGCGGGTATATAGAGAGGTTGGTATATCGGTCTGGTTGGTATATTGAAGGGGCGACCGTTTTGGGAGTTATATGAGCCTTCATTATGCATTTAAACATTCTTCAAAAACATTAAAAAACAAAACAAAACATCAAAATGCACTAAACTAGTTTAGGACACACCAATAATCCTTAAAAGAGATAATCACGGTTTGTGTATGTGTGTGTTCATTTCTGCTTAGTGTAAACAAAAAAAAAAAAATCATAAACAAAAGATAAAAATCTATGCATTTTGTCATTTTCTCCAAAAAGCTCCAAGGATTCCCGTAATCGCTTGGTCACTCCAAAATGCCCCAAAGGTGTCCATGAACCCTTTGGTCAACCCAAAAGCACCCCAAATGTGCCCATAAGTGATGCAGGAGCATCCAACAAAATATGGGAAATCTTATATTTTTTCCCTAAATTTTAGTGCATCTTGTCAGGGCCATAACTTCTCAACCGTAGCTCCGATTGACTTGAAATTTTATAGGGAGTTAGTTGGGATAATTTTAAACAAATATGATTCCCTAGAATCCTATTTTCCCAAAAAATTCAGTTTTCGGGGCCAAATTCCATCATCTAGTGCCCCAAAATTAGGTTTTAAAATTGGGCACGCATTTTTTTACACTTTTTGAGCTGTTCGGATGTCAATATCTCCTAATGTATTTAGAGCTAGGACTTGAAACTTCATTTTTGTCTTATCTACTATAAGAGGGATGCACACACCAATTTTGGGCCCCATCTGACTCATTTTCAATTTTAGGGTTTTTTTTTAGAGACATCGTCATGGTGCTCACCCGTAGCCAAGCCCAATCACGGGCGGAGGCTGTGGGGAATGTCCCAGGAGGCACGAGTCACCTCCGTTACAATCCCAAGGATTTGGTCATACCACCTTGGCGACCTAACACACAAGGCAGTCCCCTCCACACCTTAAAGGAAAGGGACTACAGGGACACCTCTTCGAGGGGCACTCCTGTTCAGCATAGCATTCAACACACACCCTTCCATGAGGGGTACAGTCATAGGAGAGCTCCCTTAGATGCTCGCTATGAGCGGTCACCACGCGATGAAGCGCTAGGTCAACATAGGGTTCGATGGGAGGAACCACATGATTACATTATCCCTCCTTCACCCCCTCTAGTTGTCAGGACTACAAAGAAAAATCCAGAGCACAAGGCTCTTCAGGTAGGGCGAGCTAGCTCCATCCATCCCTTTCTCACTTATGAAAGAGAGCATGAGGAAAACCCTTACCTTCCTCAAAAACAATACACATCACGGGAGCAATATGCCTCCGCACCTGCTATCTATCAGGACCACTCACTGAGGCCAAAGCCCCGAGGGAATGCCGCTACCCCCAACAAAGGGAGGTCACCTATAGAGATATTGGATCACTACGATCAAAAATATCTAGGAGAGGCATCTAGGCCTTCTAGACATGAGGCGACAGGACCAACCATCTTAGAATCTGTCAAGCACGTCGCACGCCAAATGCAATTCACGCAACTTGAGCTAGAGCGACTAGAGCGACTACATTTAGAGGAACTGTACTATATTAACAAAGAGCACCTTCAATGCCAGAAGGATGAGTTGTTCCAACACACTATGCAGGAGAGCCAACATGAAAGGGAGTACGAGGAAAATCATCGCATTCCTCGAGGACAACAAACAGTGCGGCCTCAAGTACATGTCGCCTACATCGACAGAGGGAAGCGACCCATTGAAATTTCAGATCATCAAGATCGAGGCCAACACATAGGAGAAACATTCGAACCTCCTGAACAAAATAGGGTAGACCAAACTGACCCGATAGTCGCCAGACATGCCACCCGTCAAGCCCAAATCATGTGGCTTAAACAAAGTCATCAGGAAATAGAGTATCGACACCGCTTGGATAGAGAGCGCATGCAATGCGAAGCGGATGAGTTACGCATAGAGCAAGGTCATCAGGAGTTAGAGGACTTATACATGCAGCGTAAAGCAGATAAGTTGCGCTATAAACTACCTGAGAGGATTCCAACCCCTCACACACATAAGACAAAACATTATGAGAGGCACAACCCCTGGGTGCGAGACGAGTCTCCGCGACCTTATCAAGCATCGCCCCCAATGCCTCCCAGACATGAGCAGGAGGCTGATCCTATAACCAATGACGGGTGCCTTCCTCAGACATCCACCCAAGTCTATGAGCCACCCTTAGAAAGTCATCAAGAAGCCTCTAAGAAATCAGAGCAAGAAGAAGAGCGGGATGAAAAGCCCTACCAAGGCATGGGGGTGCCATCCGGCTACCCCTCCATAGGCCCCAAGTTCCTCAACAAGAACCAACCAAAGAGGAGGAGTTCAAATCTCCCGATACATGCAAAGCACTAGAGCACTTAGAGTTGGTAGAGACCAAGATTTTGGAGCTCCCAAGGCCCAACTTACATGAGGCTCCTTTCAAAGAGGATCAACCTTTAACCGTAGGGCTACCTGATGATGCAGTCCTCCATGTCTCAGAATCTCTAGATTCTGATGAGCTATACACATTGTTCGAAGGTGAGGATGAAACAGAGATAGCCCAAAACAATCACATAAGACAGACATCGACATCCCATAAAATTTGAAGAAGCATGTCAACGAGATAAACATAATACTAGGGCATGAGTGGCACGTTAACCCACCACAGTGGGACCAAGCATTACATCCGCCACTTTGGGCACACAAAGAGCAACTTCCACCAAGAGACATCATAGCAACATCAGTGCCACGGGCGGACCCTGTCCTCATCTCCGTGCATAGGGCCGATCCATTCATGCCCATACCTCTAGAGCCAGATCCGGAGTGCAAAGACCATCAAGCTAGGGGTACCTCTATCCCCTAAAGAACCATAATTCAAACCCAAAATGCTCCAAGGATTATCGCAATCACTTGGTCACCCCAAAAAGCTCCAAGGATTATCGTAATCACTTGGTCACCCAAAAAGCTCCAAGGATTATCGCAATCACTTGGTCACCCAAAAATCTCCAAGGATTATCGCAATCACTTGGTCACCCCAAAAGCTCCAAGGATTATCGCAATCACTTGGTCACCCAAAAAGCTCCAAGGATTATCGCAATCACTTGGTCACACAAAAAGCTCCAAGGATTATCGCAATCACTTGGTCACCCAAAAAGCTCCAAGGATTATCGCAATCACTTGGTCAAAACCCAAAAGCTCCAAGGATTATCTCAATCACTTGGTCACCCAAAAATCTCCAAGGATTATCGCAATCACTTGGTCAAAACCCAAAAGCTCCAAGGATTATCGCAATCTCTTGGTCAATCCAAAAATCTCCAAGGATTATCGCAATCTCTTGGTCAATCCAAAAAAAGCTCCAAGGATTATCGCAATCTCTTGGTCAACCCAAAAAGCTCCAAGGATTACCGCAATCACTTGGTCAACTAAAAAAAAAAAGCTCCAAGGATTATCGCAATCACTTGGTCAAAACCCAAAAGCTCCAAGGATTATCGCAATCTCTTGGTCAATCCAAAAAGCTCCAAGGATTATCGCAATCTATTGGTCAACCCAAAAAGCTCCAAGGATTATCGCAATCTCTTGGTCAACCCAAAAAGCTCCAAGGATTATCGCAATCACTTGGTCAAAAACACAAAAGCTCCAAGGATTATCGCAATCACTTGGTCAAAACCCAAAAAGATCCAAGGATTATCGCAATCACTTGGTCAAAAATCAAGAAAATTCAAAAACAACAAAAATCATCAAAAACAAAAAAATTTGCATCTCATTTCTAGGCATTCTCAAATACACAAATAGAGAGTTCGTCTCGCACTTCATCTTCATATCCATCAAAAATACAAAAATACATTACTCATTAAATAATTGCATCCATACATCGCATATTTGTGGTCGTACAGGTCAAAGGCACCATAGGCTGTAATTCCTCTGCTAGTCCATCTTGTTCCACACTGTTCCATTTTACAAAAAAAAAAAAAAAAAAACAAAAACACCATGCATTACTTTTACCACACTAGAGTCAGTGGTCTTTTAATGTATCAAGAGTTTTCGTGATTCAGTCATCATTTTGCTCTGTAGCCATGTAATGTATCAAGTCAGACAGATTTTACGAAGGTAGAGTCATACTTGAATACACCTTGTTGCGTAACATCCCAACACAAATAAAAACACATAAAACAATTCCTGAGTTGTGTGAACGAAAGATGAAACCTGCACAGTAATCTAGGTCAACATAAGTGAAACGGTTATCTTGCTCATCCCCCTGTGCGAATGACCCAAAGAATGCTGAGAGTTGGCAAAAGGACAAGCATCCTCCCTACCCAATTCCCTAAGAATCCCTAAAGTTCTCAATAGTTGCAAAACATCAAAAATTTGCAAAATATCAAAAATCAAATACTTGACATCTCAAAGTGCACAAATCAAAGGGCACAAACGATAGTGATTTTCATCACTCCATGTCCCCAATCCCTTGCTCAAAAGAAGAAAACAAATCAAAATAAACAGTGATCTTATCACTACAAACGAGCAAGTATCCCAATACAATTGAAGAAAAGAAGGGAGTCGAACTTGAATCCCTAGAACTCTCAGCATTCCAACAGGTCATGAGGCAAGCCTCAATATCGGTTTGGTTGATAGCCTATCGGTCACTGGAGGTAAACCTCTCGCATGACGATATATCTGTCACATTAACTTGCGTACAGATCAATGTTTGCATGTGGATGAGCTAGCTTATGGCATCCTGGATAACACCGCAGATTAATCTAACTGAATACAACAAAGGAGTTAGTGGAGCTAATTAGGTGATCCTCGGTACGAGTTCGGTTGAAAGCCCATCCGCATCGGCGGTATCCCGATAAATACCACAATAATGAACTCAATTGCACACACGGGGATGTGAAATAGCTTGGTCAAAAACAAGTCCGATTCATACCTTGTTCAAAAGTCTTGTAAGACAAAGTAGAGTCGTGGCTAGTGAGTTAAAACCGTCCGAGTCTCAGAAAACCTTAGCTACATTTCTAAGCCAACTACGCTACTTTTCATCTTGGCAATACCATCAGAAAATACAAAAAAAAAAAAAAACCACATGAAAAACATACAAGAGCCATACATTACAGCAATCGCCTAAAAACAAAATAACAGAGTTCTAAACAGTCCTTGGTGCCATAGCCAAACATCACAAATCTCATTCATCCATTTCATCTCTGCATATCACATATAAATCAAAAACATTTGCATTCATCATAGCATATGCATCCATCAAAATAAATCAACATGCATACATCCATATTCATCAACCATCATGCACAAGATCAAAGAAAATCAAAACAACAAAAAAAACAAATAAATGCAACACAAAAACAAAAAGCAATAAACATTGCCAGACACAAGTGCTCTTGCACTTAACCTCTTGGCATAGAAAAATTGATGTTGGGGTTTACATTGTCACTATCCTACTCCCTAAGAAGGCTACCATAGCCGGACCGCTCCACGGGAAGACGGATTTTTGACAATTTCACCCCCAAATGGCATCACAAAAGGGTCAAAACCCACCAAAAAACAACAAGAAAATAAAACAACAAAAACAACAAATAAGTGCAACACAAAAACAAAAAGCAATAAACATTGCCAGACACAAGTGCTCTTGCACTTAACCTCTTGGCATAGCAAAATTGATGTCGGGGTTTACATTGTCACTATCCTACTCCCTAAGAAGGCTACCATAGCCGGACCGCTCCACGGGAAGACGGATTTTTGATAATTCAACCCCAAATGGTGTCACAAAAAAAACAACAAAAACAATAAAAAAAATGCAACACAAACAAACAGCAATAAACATACGAACTGCGCACCTTTTCTCCACCAGCTCCACGGGAGGACGAATTTTCGACAAATTTAATCCCCAAATGGTGTCACAAAAAAAAAACAACAAATAAATGCAACACAAAAACAAAGCAATAAGCATTGCCGGACACAAGTGCTCTTGCACTTAACCTCTTGGCATAGAAAATCGATGTCGAGGTTCAAATTGTCACTCTCCTACTTCCCCAAGAAGGCTATCATAGCCGGACCGCTCCACGGGAAGATGGGTTTTCGATGATTTCACCCCATTATGGCATCACCAAAAGGGTTAACACCCACCAAAAATAGGTCCAAATGTTGGAAAAATTGCACATGCTTAACGGTAAACCCTCTAAAGGCACCCTTGCACAAGTCATCTTGGGTCAAGCGACTCATCGCTTTTCTCACGAAGGTCATTCCCTCATCGATTCGTCGCTTGAGGGGGTAGTCACACTTAGTCACCAATCAACAATCACACACCCAATTAAGGAAAACGACATGCATTCAAAGAATCATTGACAAAGACAATCACGCTCCTGCTTGGGGCAGTAAACAAGCAACAATCAAATCAATCAAACACTTGGCATTTCGTGAATCATGAACACAAGGTTCCCCTGTGGATAAAATGCCCTTCGCCTATTCATGACTGATCAATGTCTAAGTTCAAGTCACACCTCACCAAAATAGGTTAATACTTGAAATCAAACTCCTTAGCTCGTCAGAAGCAAGGATTCAAGAATGCATGCCCTTTCCATACTTGGGGCATCAAAAGTTGGTTAGGTTACCAAGAAACCCTAATCATTAGTGCTTTGGTTATCTATTTTTGCTCTGCACTGCGTCACCCGCAGCACTTCCCAAAAAGGGGCATCTATAGACACCAAAACAACACCAATCCGATTATGTGACTGCAAACACTGATCGCTTTGACACACATAGCCCCCAGGGGAGCCCTCAGAGGTTAAAAAGTGGTCCTAACCACTTTTACAGCAATTTTGGAAGGTCAGAAGGCAATTTGGCACCTTCGGACAACCTACTCCAAATTAGTCCCACCCTGGGACGAATTCAAATTGGAATCCGTCTCACCAAGGGACGAATTCTGAATTCGTCCCTGGGTGGGACGAATTCCAGGTTTAATGGGCAAAAAGAAGAATGGCGCCAAGTGGCAGCCCGGGACAGTCAGTTGATGACTCCTACCTCGCACGCGTGTGTGGGTGGACAGATAGGCCGTTAGAGGACTGTCACAAGGGCAATTATGAAAGCCCAAGTCATGGAGGACTCCCCTCCCTCATGGGAAGACATGACCGCCACATGGCACCTATGACCAACACATGGCACTTATGCTTCCCTCTCAAAAGAGACCCCATGGGTCTATAAAAGGTGGGGACTTTTCTCACCCAAGATATGTAGGTTGAAGGAGATTTCAAGCAACGAAGTGCTGCCGAGTTGAAGACCCACTTGCATCCCTTTTGGTTCACCTTCTCACATCCACCAATCTCTTTTGCAAGGGAGGTTGTTGGGTGGCTTTTGGAAGCTTGAATCTGACCCAAATCCAACACATGGACACCTGAACCAACCAATTTGCCGACCCCCCAATCCTAAGAGGTTTTGGGCCCATCCCTAGTGGATTGGCGCCGAAATCAAGTGCCAACGGTGGGAGGCCCACTTGGGCACCCCCGCACTTTCTAAATTTTAAAAGCATTCTAGATTATTGTTTCAGGTTGCATTTCATGTTATTCTGTTTGGTGAATTCATAGCTTCAATTTCATAACATTCTGATCAGATTTTATCATGCTTTGTGTCGCTTTGTTGTTTCACTAACTTGCAGGTGGCGATATCGAATTCCCGAGGATAGAGGCCAAATTGGGAGAATCCGACCATCTGGGTCGTCCCAAAATGGCCCCAATTACATAACCCCCTTGTTTGCGAGGCATTTTGCAGGTCCTGGGATTTGACATTGGAGCAACATCGGGTCGACTTTTCCAACACGGAAGAATTCGTCCCACCCGGGGACGAATTGCGATCGAAATTCGTCCCGCCCGGGGACGAATTCCGGTGAAGGCAGATTGGCCGATTGTCTTAGTGGCAATGGCCTTACGGTAATATCTTCTATCTTTTGTCAGTTTTCGGGCCATTTGGACTCACTTGTACTCACTATTTCAGGCAAATGTTTACATGCATCTTTTGGTGATTTTAGAGAACAAACACTTTTTATTTGCAGCAGGTGCTACTGACATATTCGTTGTTTCTTTGTTCGCGGGAGGAGCAGCGAGAGGTCAAGGACTCATCGACATCGGCGGCGACATCATCTTGGCCCGCCCATTTCAATCGTGGGCATGCGAAAAGAGGAACATTAAGTCCGATTGTAATCAAATTCTTTTAACGCTCCTAGCCCCTGAAAAGGGAGGAGGCATCATTGTAACAGAGATCAAGAGATTTTAATGAAAGGGCTGTGTTTTCTCCATTTGCTTGTATCTCGTTCCAATGCGTCTCTTTCATTTCATGCAATTTACATTTCTAGGACTTAAGCGTATTTGATTTTGAATGCATCGCAATTAGTGTTTCCTTTGCCCGGAATCTCGTGCTTTCAGTGGCGATCATGGTGGGAACCTCGCGCCTGACGAATCAGGGAGAAGAATGTTAGAAATGAGGCCCATAAAGAATGCGTGCCTCACTCCTAACACCCCCCTCTCCTGCCACCAGCTAACCAAAATCTCGCCAGCCTGGAAATCCACCTCGGCTGTCTCCACTGGGTTTGCTACACCCAGCTACCCCCCATGCCCAAAACATCTCATAAGTATAGCAGTCTGCTGATCAAACGGCGATGTCCTAATAGGCAGACCATCTATCGAAATCTGAAGTAGCCAATAGATGTCCTCAAGAGTCACAGTCATCTCCCCTGTCGGGAGATGAAAAGTATTGGTCTGCAGATCCCAAAGCTTGATCAGGGCCGTCAGATAGGCCTGATCCGGGACCACAGGCTCCAGTCGAGCCACCTGCTTGAGCCCAAGGGCATCAAGCCATTCCCAGTCATCATCGATCAATGCCAATCGCGCCTCAGTAAAAGCAGCGGGTACACGATACCGGCTCCTAACAACCTGCAAAACAAAAAACAACACAAACACAAAAAAATCAAAAATCAAATTTTCAGTCCTAAGGATTATATTCTTAAACTGATTAATTCAAAAACAAACACAAAAAAAAATCAAAAATCAAATTTACAGTTCTAGGGTTTCTAACCTTAACTGATAAATCAACAAAAACAAACAAATCAAATTTACAGTTCTAGGGTTTCTAACCTTAACTGTTAAAAAAAAAAAAAACATGGACTCTTGGGGTTTACATTCAATTTATCCTAAGGTTCAGTTAAACAAATAAAATCTTTTACTTACGTTTTGAACTACGTTTAGTGTACACTAAATATCAGTTGTTCTAATCTAATTTTAAAAGTTCAAATCTTAAAATTTTGAAAAGCGTCAACATAAAAACAATTCATCAAATAAAAGCAAAAAAAAACTCTAGGGACACTTACAAGTTTCGCTTCGGCTCCGCCGCTCGAACCAGTTTATGCACTCATGATGGCAGAGAGAATTCCAGCAGCGCTTCGCTTTGTAGAATTACCTCCTCCTCCCAGAGCTCCAAAATCGTAAGAAAAAAATTGACACAAATGAGCCCAAAATCAAGTTTTGGCTATTAAATAGGCCTTTTGCACTGGAATTCATCCTTGACTGGGAGGAGCGCTCTGATTAGCGCTCGTCCCACCCAGGGACGAATTCTCCAGCTGGAATTCATCCCACCCAGGGACGAATTCAGGCCAGCACTTCAAAAACATCAAAAAATGACTAAAAATGCACTAAAAACTGAAAATAAAATTGCCCGACAGGAGTGCTCCGCACCGACAACAAGGGCATACAAAATAGACATTGGAGTCACAAATTGTCACTATCATACTCCCTAAGAAGGCTACCATAGCCGGACCACTCCACGGAAGACGGATTTTCGACAATTGCATCTCCAAACGCGTCACAAAAAACAACAAAAATAGTACAAAATTCAACAAAAACAAACAGCAATAAACATTGCCGGACACAAGTGCTATTGCACTTAACCTTTGGGCAAAGAAAATCGATGTCGGGGTTCAAATTATCTCTCTCCTACTTCCCCAAGAAGGCTATAATAGCCGGACCGCTCCACGAGAAGTTAGATTTTTGATTATTTCACCTCATTACGGCATCACCAAAAGGGTTAACACCCACCAAAAATAGGTCCAAATGTTGGAAATATTGCACATGCTTAATGGTAAACCCTCTAAAGGCAACCTTGCAAAAGTCATCTTGGGTCAAGCGACTCGTCGCTTCTCTCACGAAGGTCATTCCCTCATCGATTCGTCGCTTGAGGGGGTAGTCACACTTAGTCACCAATCAACAATCACACACCCAATTAAGGAAAACGACATGCATTCAAAGAATCATTGACAAAGACAATCACGCCCCTGCTTGGGACAGTAAACAAGCAACAATCAAATCAATCAAACACTTGGCATTTCATGAATCATGAACACAAGGTTCCCTCGTGGATAAAACGCCCTTCGCCTATTCATGACTGATCAATTGTCTAAGTTCAAGTCACACCTCACCAAAATAGGTTAACACTTGAAATCAAACTCCTTAGCTCGTCAGAAGCAAATATTCAAGAATGCATGCCCTTTCCATGCTTGGGGCATCACAAGTTGGTTAGGTTACCAAGAAACCCTAATCATTAGTGCTTTGGTTATCTATTTTTTCTCGGCGCTGCACCATGCACAACGCCTCCCAAAAAGGGGCATCTGTAGACACCAAAATAGCACCAATCTGATTATGTGACTGCAAACACTGATCGCTTTGACAAACACAACCCCCAGGGCAGCCCTTAGAGGTCAAACAGTGGTCCTAACCACTTTTACAGCAATTTTGGAAGGTCAAAAGGGCAATTTGGCACATTTAGGCACTTTGCTCAGAATCTGTATCACCCAGAGACGGATTCAAATCTGTCTCACCCAGAGACGAATTCAAAATTAGAATCTGTATCACCCAGAGACGGATTCTGAATTCGTAACTAGTAGGGACGAATTCTGAGTTTAACAGGAAAAAGAAAGAATGGTGCCAAGTGGCAGCCCAGGATAGCCAGTTGATGACTCCTGCCCCGCACGCGTGTGTAGGTGGATAGAGGGGTCGTTAGAAGACTGTCACAAGGGGCAATTATGAAAGCCCAAGTCATGGAGGACTCCCCCTCCCTCATGAGAAGACAAGACTGCCACATGGCACCTATGACCAACACGTGGCACCTATGATTCCCTCTCAAAAGAGACCCCATGGGTCCATAAAAGGTGGGACTTTTCTCACCCAAAATATACAGGTTGAAGGAGATTTCAAGCAACGAAGTGCTGCTGAGTTGAAGACCCACTTGCATCCCTTTTTGGTTCATCTTCTCGCATCCACCAATCTCTTTTGCAAGGGAGGTTGTTGGGTGGCTTTTGGAAGCTTGAATCTGACCCAAATCCAACATATGGACACCTGAATCAACCAATTTGCCGACCCCTCTATCCTAAGAGGTTTTGGACCCATCCCTAGTGGATTGGCTCCGAAATCGAGTGCCAACGGTGGGAGGCCCACTTGGGGCACCCCCGCACTTTCCAAGTTTTTGTTTCAAAAGCATTCTAGATTATGGTTTCAGGTTGCATTTCATGTCATTCTATTTGGTGAATTCATAGCTTCAATTTCATAATATTCTGATCAAATTTTATCATGCTTTGTGTCACTTTTTTGTTTCACTAACTTGTAGGTGGCGATATCTAATTCCTGAGGATAGAGGCCAAATTGGGAGAATCCGACCATCTGGGTCGTCCCAAAATGGCCCCAATTATATAACCCCCTTGTTTGCAGGCGTTTTGTAGGTCCCGAGATTCGACATTGGAGCAGCAGTAGGTCGGCTTTTTCAACACAGAAGAATTCGTCCCACCCAGGGACGAATTGCAGTCAAAATTCATCCTACCCAGGGACGAATTCCAGTTTAAGGCAGATTGGCCAACTGTCTCAGTGCCAGTGGCCTCCTGGTAATATTTTCTATCTTCTGTCAAGTTTTCAGGCCATTTGGACTTACTTTACCCACTGTTTCAGACAAATGTTTACATGCATCTTTTGGCGATTTTAGAGAACAAACACTTTTCATTTGCAGCAGGTGCTACTAACATCTTCGTTGTTTCTTTGTTCGTAGGAGGAGCAGTAGAGGTCAAGGACTCATCGACATCAACGACGACATCATCTTGGCCCGTCCATTTCAAGTGTGGGCACGCGGGAAGAGGAACCTTAAGTCTCGATTGTAGTCAAATTCTTCTAACGCTCCTAGCCCCTGAAAAGGGAGGAGGCGTATTTGTAACAGAGATCAAGAAATTTTAATGAAAGGGCTGTGTTTTCTCCATTTGCTTGTATCTCATTTTAATGCGTCTCTTTCATTTCATGCAATTTACATTTCTAGGACTTAAGCGTATTTGATTTTGAATGCATCGCAAGTAGTGTTTCCTTCGCCCGAAATCTCGTGCTTTCACAAAGCATTGATGAGTCATGATACACCATGCTATAATGGATGAAGACTTTCATATCCCATGTATTTATGAGGTATTGCATACCATGCCACCTCAAGGGACACCTCACTTGACACCTTATAATACACCTCAATCCTCCCCCTAACCTTGGACAATTCTATAAATAGAAGGTCACCTTTTACCATTTAGAAGAATCACACACTTGCATACCCAAACTCTACAAAAATCACTTTAGACACCATCACACTCACACCCTCACTTGCCATCAATCACCATGGATGCCTACATGTGCCCCTTGATATCTCCTTTTGTATTGTAAACTACTCTTATTTGTAAGTTCAAAAAGCTACATGACTCATATAGGATCTCTAGCAACACAAAAGGATCCTCCAACTCAAGTAATTCTCTATCTAGATAACATAGATCCAACCGTGTGGATATGTATGATCATATTGGATCATACCCAAGGGTACAATCCCCTTCAAGGCCATGTTTTAGCTTACAATACAACAACAAGCAATCAAATCAAGTAATAACATTATTTTCAACCCTTTTATAATTATTTATAGTGATTTTGTAATGTAATGGTCTAGCTTTTATTTAAATTTGTCTTTAATTATTAGGGGTCTGATTGAGATAGGTTTCCAAATACCACTAATGCTTTTATTGGGTTGTGCACATTTAGAGAACTTATGCAACCAGTAGTGGCTCGCGTGATGTAAGCCCACTCTGCCTAAGGTGACCATAAAAGACATAGAATGTCATGATTTTTTTCTTTTAGAAGAGTTTCTTCACTAGGAGGTCCTAATTGTAGCACAAGGGGTAAGATCTGTAGAATTATGAAATTTGTAACATTTATTTTAGAATTAATGAAATGGCATATTTACGATAGTCATAATTTATGTCACTAGTTTCAATGAAAGAAATAGGATATGTAGAATGGGAATATGAAACCCTAGGATAAGAGTAATTTGAAATATAACTACTTGTAGGTGGAGGAAAATTAATAGGAAAAATGGTCCAAAGCAAAAAAAATACACCAAAGTAAGAACATTATCAAGCATCGCATAACGTTAAATCAATGAAGTGGTAGGATCTTATAGGTGGTATCCCTTTAAATTGTTAGTATATCCTACATTGATGCATGAATGACTCCCAACTTGTAGCTTGTTCAATTAATTTTTAGGAATATTATCCAAAGCAATTGACCTAAAGATATATTACGCTTAATCATTGTTAATAGATCAGGATATATCATATGTTTATCTACTTGATTATGTTCTACTAACTATATTTGGAATATAAGTTACTTATTCATGTCAAAACATAGTAACTATGCTCTTAGAATTTAACATATAATGTGTAATACCAAAAATAACCTTCTATAGTCCACCTAGCTTTGATAGGGAGTATAGTTAATGGTTCCACACAAATTAATTCCATGATATGCCAAAAACATTCTCAAATATATAACTAATGAGCTCACCATAACCATAATTCTAAAGGAACTTGATTTTTCTATCATATTAATCCTCCACCAAAGAACTTAAAATCTTGAACTTTTCAAAGGATCCATCCTTGGTATTAATAACATAGATCTATAAACTCCTTGAGAAATCATTAGTAATGTACAATATATATAGATAGATAGATAGGTAGATATATAGATAGATAGATAGATAGATATATAGATAGATAGATATATAGATAGATAGATAGATAGAAATATGTGTATGTATGTATGTATGTATGTATGTATGAATGTATACATACATACATACATACATACATATACATATATACATAAAAGGGTCCAAAGAAAAAAATAGACCAAAGGAAAAACAATATCAAACATCACATCATGTCAAATCAATGAAGTGGTAGGATATTATAGGTGATAGCCCTTTAAATTGTCACTATATCCTACATTTATGCATGAGTGACTCCAAATTTGTAGCTTGTTCTATTAATTTTTAGGAATATTATCCCAAATAATTGACCTAAAGATACAAAAAGTAAAATATTACACTTAATCCTTGTTAATAGATCAAGACATGGCATATGTTTATCTTCTTTATTTTATGTTCTATTAATTATGTTTGCAATATAAGTCACTTATTCATGTAAAAATGTAGTAATAATATTCTTAGAATTTAACATGTAATGTGTCATAAAAATAACCTTATGTCATCCACCCAGTTTCAGTAGGGAGTATAGTTAATGGTTCCACTCAAATGAATTTCATGAAATTCCAAAAAAAATCTCAAATATATAACTAATGAGCTCACCATAACCATAATTCTAAAGGAACTTCATTTTTCTATCATATTAATCCTCCACCAAAGATCTTAAAGTCTTGAACTTTTTAGAGGTTCCATCCTTGGTCTTAATAGCATAGATCTATAAACTCCTTGAGAAATCATTAGTAATGTACAAGATATAGATATAGATATATGTGTGTATACATACATACATAGATGCACGCACATGCACATGCATGCACACGTGCACACACACACACACACACACATATATATATGTATGTATGTATGTATGTATGTATATGTGTATATGTATACTAGAGATAAGAATAATCCTTAGGAGTATGAATATTACTCTAAATGAGATACAAATGGTGGTGGATACAACTAACTTGACCTTCCAAGAAAGAATCCAGGTGATGCTTCCCCAAGATAAATTTCTTATAAATGTTACTAGATGAAGTAATGAATGGAAGGTCATCTATAGGATAAACATTACTTTATGCTTCAAGGAACCATAATTGATGTATCTAATCCTATGATGTCAATGCTTATTGATTTCATCTACATTAACAACAATAGCAACAAATCCTTTCTACTTGGATGAAGAGGAACAAAGAGTGGAGGGAACACACCAAGGTTATATAGCTAATTATATTCATAATAGTGTCTTAAGGACATTGTCTTGAAGTCATCACTAATATCCTTGATCACTTATCTATTAGGAAACAAATCTAACTTTTCATTAGTGTGAATAATGCAATAAATAACATGGTTAAGGCCAACACTTGAAACATAAAAAATGTCTTGAAATTTGAGAATCCAAGAGTCACATTATTCGACCAAACCCCATAAGGGGGGCAGAGGTCCAAGGTTCAAATCTCGGGCCTTGTCGTATTAAGCGCTTATCCATTTCCTAGTGCTTTCAATATAGTAAAAGGTTTAAAATGATTGTGGCATGGTGATTATAGGGGTGGACTACATGAAGAATTGTGTGGAATATTTTAGGATGAACAATGCAGAATATTGTGGCAGCCATAAAAAGTGGAAAAACTACCTGGATTCATGATGGATACCGATTCCACCATATAAAAGAGTCACATTACCATATATATACACCTATAAATAAGTAGCATCACCAATTACCACATGCTCACCATAATATTTTCACAGTAGTCAATCTAGTAATGGCAATGCTTACTTGAATGTTATGTTGGTTTAGAATTTGAAATACATTCTTATGAATATGTCAAATTCTAATAAGCTAAGTAAACCACCAAATGTGCATATGAAGTTTCACATTCATGCTCATCATCACCCTATCATAGTATTTTGAAATATTGCTATCTACAATGTCAAATTAAACTTGACCCCAATTTCAGCACACCCAACAACATGAATATACTCTTGTAATTTCTTTAAATAATTAATGTACACATCAATTATCCAAAATCCTCCATCCTTAATGTAGAAGATTTATTTTGATGCAATTTAATTATGTGACATCCACGTTATCAAATAGTGACCTTAAGGCATTCACAAGTGTTTTAGGATCATAAGTATTGGTAATGTGGTTTTCCAAATTATTGTCCACATCCAAGGCAATCATACACTTCTTCCATATTGGACTAATGGAGCTCCATGTTGGAAGTTGTCATTTGTCTACTAACATACCTAGTAGTCTCTTATTACACAAGAATTTCTCTCTTCATCTTCCATGAGAGATAAGTTTTCACATTAAGTGTAATCCCTTTTGACAAATGATTCATATGGGTATTGAAAAAATTGATTTATATGGGAAGAATTATATAAACATATCACTACAAATACAAAGATCTTAAAAACCATACAATTTGAAAAAAGGATAAAAATGCTCTCATATAAGAGAAATATGACCTATAAAATGTTTTCATTCGAATGGGAAAAATTATTACAAAACCCTCAAAATTTAAAATAAAAAAAACTTTCTCCAGTTATGTTTTCACATGTCACAAATCTAGTGAACAATATTTTTCCACTAATATATTGTGTTTGTTGTAGAACTTTATTATCATAAACATAAATCATTCACCAATATACATAAATATCAAATCATTCATCCACAAATAATTATCCACAATAAAAATCCACAAATGAGAGATAGATAGATAATACCCTTAAGGTAGGGAAACACCAATAATACTCTTTAAGGAAGGAATAAATCCACAAGATATCCCAAGATGAGACAACCACTTAAGGAAGGCAAAGTCCCATAAGCCACTTCGTGGGCAAAGATGATTACATATGATTGATCTTCATGATTATTACGATGATAAATATCTCTTCTTTATATATCCATATTCTTATTCTACTTTGGGGAGCCTACTACTAATATGATATTATATTATAATCTAATATAATATTATAATACAATCAACCTTGTGTGGCCCATGCCAACCTTTATACAATATAATAATATATCCTCAAGTATTTATTCCTAGGTACCCTAGCATGCCACCATTCTTACAAATGTTTCATCCTCGAAACATGTGAAGAAACAAGATAATATGATTTGCTAAGAAATGTTAGCAACTAGTACCAATCTCGTTCATCCATTGATCCAAGTGAAACACGTTGATGTTGGTAGGTCATTTTGTTACTTGAGTATCCAAATATACTTCGTTGGCTCCACGCTCTGTAGAAAGCATTGTGCAAGCCACTTCAAACAATTAACAATCAATCTATAGTCTTTATAAAGATAAGTATTTATAAGGAATTGAGAGTGGCTCAATATTATATGGTAACTAGAGATAATATTATCTTATCCAACATCTTATGCATGTTATCATATGTTAAGGAGATCACCCCTAAATCAATTATGCTTCTATGCCAAAATTTTTAAATATAATTAAAAAATGAATGAGATGTTTTATTATTTTAACTACCAAAAGACAATAAATATGTACATAAAACCTTTTACAAACTTCAATTCATCATATTGTTACATAGTTGTTCCTTCATAGATAATATTTTATTAGAAACCATTGCAAAGATTCAAAATCAACGACTAAATGAAATGTTAAATTAGAGGGATATGATAAAATCAATCAATCAATTTTCACTTACATAAAGGTGATATAAAAATTTTATTGTGGTTGAAGCTTCAACTATATTTTATCTTACACTAAAATATATCAATATTGAAAATCAAGGAATTTTCAAATTATAAGGATATGATAAAATAAATCAATTATGTTTCACTTACATAAAGATGATATAAAGAGATTATCATGATTGAAGCTTCAACTATATTTTGTCTTACACTACAATATAGCAAGATCAAAGGATATTTTATCATACACTGAAATACAACACTATATTTTCAATAGACAAAAATATTAATATCGAAGCTTTAATTATCCTTTTAAGCTATTATATTGAATAAAAAATAAAACTTCACATCCACCTAAAATTCTTCCTTTCTATAAAACTACACATTACAATTAGTTTTAAAAAAATAATTAATATTAGTTGCAACATTTGTTTAAGATATTGCAAAATAGATATTGTAAAATAGGTTTTGAATAAGCAGTGGGGAATAAAGAGTTTCACATCACAATACAATGTTTTATTTCCATAGGATACATTTTTAGTCAATTTTTTTTCAATATAGTTTGTTGTACTAGAATTATGTGATTCATTTCAATACTATTAAAATATGTAAAAAAATTGACCTGTATTGTTATCCTATATGATTTCTTGAAATTCCATGATAATAAGTGAAAAATATTCAAAATCAATTACTTGAACTAGAAGAGACATTTTTCACAGGACTGCCCAAACTGCCAAACTTGTTTTGATCATATTTCACTCATTTGGACTTGGATTGAGATGAAGTTTTGATGGTAGATGTCTGAAAAACCCTAGAATGTCTCCACTAATTTTAATATCATTTGGATCAACACATATCCTAGGACATCCCTATGTGTGAAAGATATTTTTTGCAAGCGATTGTGCGAGGGTTTTATCTAGGTTGAGTGCAAGAAACTCCAAAGGTTATTTTTTAGGGTCTTTGGGCCCCAATAGCCAACATATTTTATGGTTTTTGCTCAATATTTTAGTAGGATATGTTGCAGGGGACCTAATCTGGGTTAGAAATTTGTCTTTCAATATATCATACGGTGAACTTGATTGACAATGGCTTCCAATTTGCTACAGAAAAAAAAAATGAAAATCATACCTTTCCTCAACATCTAGGGCATGGATTAAAGAGATCACGAAACAAGTTTCAAGTAATTGATCAAAAAATGGTTCAGATCTCAAGTGAATCTGGTGCTAAGGTGCACCCCCAAAATAAATCCACAATGGAAACCCCTTTAAAGGGCAAGGATTCCCAAGGCTCATCCCCAAAAATAAATTTTAGGGATGTCCTTTGTGTTGGATAGCCTCAGCCTAATGCTAACATTAATCTTAAGGCTTCTTGTAAACCTCTAAAAAAGCTTAAGATTGATACAAGAAAAACTGATTCAGGATGTCTTAGAGCAGTTGATGGAACTCTTATTGAAAAGCTTGATATGGGTGACATTCAGACTAGCATTGAAGATCTAGAAAAAAGAGGACTAATTTGTTGTTTCTTGGGTTTTCCTCCAAGCCTATCTGCTTTCAAATTCTGGGCTACAAAAAGATGGAAAAATAAAGGTGAGTTACAAATATCTATTTATCTAGATGGTTATTTTCCTTTTTTTATTTGCTAATAATGAAGAAAGGGAGAAAACATTTCAAGTGGGCCCCTGGTTCTTTGGAAGGACAAGGATTTTTATGAAGTCCTAGTATACTAAATTTAAATTCGAAGAAGAGATGCTTTCTATAGATCCTGTGTGGGTTAGACTCTTTGGCCTCCCAATTGAATTCTAGAATTTGACTATTTTTTCTCCAATTAGAAACTCTTTGAGAACTTTTATGATGACTATTGATTGCACTCAAAAATTTGAACTTATTATTTATGTTCGAATTTGTGTTTTAATGGATTTTGACAAACCCCTACCTAAAAATATCACTTTACAATTTACGGAGGACACTTGGGAGCAAGTAGTGGACTATGAGAACATTCCTTTTCATTGTAGAATTTACCATGAATATGGTCATTTGGCTAGTTTTTCCCAAATAAAATTCAATATTAAAAGAAAGAAGATACAAATTCAATAGGTTTCAAAATGCCTAAGAAGAAGAACACTCAGAAAAAACCAATTATGAAGGATCAATCAAAGTTATCAACTAAGATGTTTGAAATTATTTCCACAAATGATGCCCTAGGTGAGGAAGAGGAAAAAATGGAAACATAAATCTTAGAAATACAATTTAGATATGAAAGGAATAACTTAAATACAAACCAACAAATCAAAAAAATTCAACAAAAAAAATTGAGAAAATATACACAAGAAAAATATGCGGGACTTCAAATAATACAGGTCCCAAGATAGACTTTTTTAAACCTTCCAACAATAGTTTGACTTTGTACACACATTATTCAAGGTTAGAATACATCTCAGACTTAATTGGAGTAAATCAAGAAATAGGAAAAAAAAACTAAATATGGATTCTAATCAAAAGGTAGGTTGCAATACCAATCAACAATATATTGTAAAAGAAGGTGAAAAGCTTTTAGAGGAAGGTAAGGTCGATTCCCTTACCAACTATTTTAGCCTTCGTATTAATTAATATCATAACTTGGATTATTAGAGGACTCAAAGGGAGTCTTTCAAAACAAAATGAAATTATAAGAATGATTCAAATAAACCATCATCATCTTGTTTTCCTTCAAGAAACAAAGATGTCAATAGGGGAAATTGATTAAATTGCTAGTAAAATCTGGCCAGCTGGAAAAGTTGTTTCCCTCAATTCCCAGGGGGCTTTTGGTGGCATTTCTTACCTTTGGGACCCTAAAGCAGTAGTTATTCACCATATGGTTGGTAGCTGGGGTCCTTTAGCTATTGTTATTCAAAGTAGACATTCCAACCAAATTATGCTTTGTGTAACTGTTTATGCTTCGACTTCTTTGGAAGAAAAGAGAAGATAGTGGAAGAATATAACTTATATTATCTCTTATTTTCTTGAAGCTTGGATCTTGATAGGAGGATATTTCAATACCATCCTCTATTTGGATGAGAAAATGGGGGAAATAGAAATTTTGACAAAATCACTGACCTCATGAATAAATATATTGCAAACCTTCATATTGTGGACATCCAGCCAAATAATGGTCTTATGACTTGGTCTAATAGAAGGCAATGCTTAGCTTGTATCATGGAGATATTGGATAGGTTCCTACTCTTTGATCATTTCTTAATCCATGGTCACATTCCTAAAGTGAAGAATCTTAACAATGTTGGTTCAAATCACTAGCCAATCATGGTGGAAATTCGAAAAACCAATGTGAGTTTCTCTCCTTTTTATTTTTAGTTAATGTGTCTTAGAGAAAGTTCCTTCAGATCTCGAGTGCAACAATAGTGGAAGGAAGGTAAACCAAGATATGGGACTAATATGTATCATTTTACAAAAAGGTTGCAATATATTAAATCCAAAATCAAGACTTGGAACTGGAAGGAGTTTGGGGATGTTCAACAAAAAAAACATGAAGTTATTTCTCAACATGATATTTTGAACAAGAAAATATGTTTAGATGGCCTCATAGAGAGCAGAATTGCCGATGAAATTAGACTCACAACTCAGTTAGAGGAATGAGAAAAAAGAGGAACTCTTATGGAAGTAAAAATCTAGAATTCAATGGCTCAAAGAAGGAGATCGAAACACAAATTTCTTCCATAAATCTCTTCTAGCTCAAAGATCTCACAACTTTAATTCTTCCCTAAATTCAGATTTTGGAGAGGTTGTCTAAACTTGGGATGTCATGAACTCTATTGTTGTGAATTACTTTTCTAATATTTTTGTTGCTACACCTCTTAATTCAGCTTCTCAACAAAATTTTCTTCAATTGATCCCTTCTCTTATCACTTCTAAGGAGAACTCTATTTTGACTGCTCCTATTACTATTAATGATCTTCAACAACTGGTTTTAAAATACAAAAAGAGAAAACCCTAGTTCTTGATGGTTTTCCCATTGAGTTCTACCAAGAGTTCTACGATATCCTTCATGCTGATTTATTAGAGGTGGTGGAGGAAGTTAGGAAAGTTATATAAATATTATCCCAAAATCTCAAGAGGCTTATCATATCTCAGGTTTTAGACCTATTGTTTTATGTAATGTTCTTCTCAAAATCATAACTAAGATCATGGCAGAAAGGTTGAAGCCTCTTTTGCATAATATTATTTCCCTCAAACAAGGAGGTTATGTGGAAGGACATCAAATAGTGGATGAGATAGTTATTTCTTAGGAAGCCATCCATTCCATGGAAATGCAAAAATATCCTTCAATGTTCATTAATTTAGAACTATCCAAAGCTTATGACATAGTGGATTGCCACTTCCTTATCAAAGTTTTAAGGCAATTTGGTTTCTCTTAATATTAGATGGACTGGATTATGGGTTGTATCTCTTTAGTATCCTACTTAGTTCTTATCAATGGTAGGCCTTCACAACTGTTACCAGCTTCTAGAGGTATTAGGCAAGGTGACCCCATATCCCCTTATTTATTCATCATTCTTTTTGATTGCTTGGGTAGGACTATAACAAAAAATAGAGACAATAAAACCCTTTAAGGAGTTACCATTGCTCATGGAGCTAGGACTATCTCTCATATTCATTTTTTTGATGACTCTACTATGTTAGGTAAAGGTACAATTAAGGAATATTCTAAAATTAAGCAAATAATTAGTTGTTTTTCTAAGGCTAACAAGTAATTGATCAATGAATACAAGTCTAAAGTCACTTTATTTCACTGGTCTATGAGATAGGAATCCATGGTCTTGGATAAATTAATATATAAGAAGACCTCCCTTCCAATCACTTATTTAGGCATCCCTATCAATATTCAAAGACAAAAAAATAAATTCTGGAATTGATTGTTGGATAAATTTAATAAGAAAATTAGAAAGTGGACCAATAGGTGGCTTTCTTTTGGGGGTAGAATTACCTTAGTAAATTTTGTCCTTCAATATATACCTATTTATGTTTCTATTGTGTTGAATATCCCAAAGGTTGTTCTTCATGAGTTGAATCAAATTAATCATTAGTTCCTCTAGAGTGGTACTAAGGAGAATAGAAAATGGACCTTGGTGAATTGGGACACTTTATGTCTTCCTAAGAATGAAGGGGGGTTAGTATTACAATCTGCTACTAATAACAACAAAACTTTAGCTACTAAATTGTATTGCAGGATTTTACATAACCCCAATGCCCTTTGGGCTAATAATATTCATGCTAAATATATTGAGAACAAAAGTTCTGAAGACCTTGTTCACTATCAATTTACTACCAAAGGTTCTCCCATTTTAGTGGTTCTTAATACTAGTGAGGATTTGATTAAGAAAAAATTATTTTGGATCATTTATAATAGTCAACAAGTAATTTTTTTTATAGATTCTTGGGATGGTCACCATCCTTTGATAACTTAGTTTCTCGATTGGAGGCCTTGAATGGAGGAGCTTCACCAAGCTAATTGGATAAAGGTGGCTAATAATTGTTGATACCATAATAGTAATTCAGAGGTTGGTAGATATTGGATCCCTATTGAGGATTGGCCTATTCAAATTCCAAAAATTCAAAGATAAGACATTCAATGCATCCTACATATGAGATCTCTCTCTTGGTCCCATGATAAATATTGTTTTGGATGGAACAACACTACCAACAATGAATATTCAATTGCTCAAGGTTATTTGAAATTATGCCATAATAATCCCAAACTATTTTATGGCATGTTTTCTCAGTTTTGGGTTCAAAAGCTCTTCTAAGGTGAGGTTCTTTATTTATCTTTTATTACATCATAGGGTGTGAACTGGTGATAAAATTATGAAACGTGGTTTTCATGGCCCTTTTAGATGTGAAATGTGTGGAAATAATGTGGAAACTCTTAGCCATATTTCTATTGAGTGTACCTTAGCCTTTGAGATATGGAGGAGAATGTCCACCTTACTTAGCTTACAATGGTCCATTTTTTCTACTTTTGAACAGCTTTGGAAGGATTGGCCTAAACAGGAGTGTGGTAATCATTTCATTAGGCAATTAGTTTTGATGGGTTCTACCATTCTACCATGAAATATCTGGAATGAAAGGAACAACTAGATTTTCAATCAAGAAATAAAGGATACTCACTATATCTAGAAAAAAACCATTGCCAACTTAGTTGAATCAGTCCAATATCTCCTTAATCACCCCCAAAACTCCCACCAAAAAAGGGATCAAGTGATGCAAAGATTGAATATTAACTCTTCTAAGGGAAACCGACTTAAATGGAATGTGAGTAATTGCAATATGGAAAGAACAAGGAATTGGCAACCTCCTCCTGAGGATTATGAAAAAATCAATACTGATGGAGCCTCTAGGGGAACCTTGGAAAATCTAGTGCAAGAGGAATTGGTAGACTTTCAAATGGCTCCGTGGTTTTCACTTTTGCTGAGAATTTGGGTATCCTTTCCAATAACCTTGTTGAGGGGTATGGTATCCTTAGAGGACTTCAAGAGGCTACTAAGGTTGGTTGGGAAAAGGTGTTGGTTGAATATGACTACCAACTCATAATTAATCTTCTGAAGACTCCTAAGAATCATAAGGTTGATTGGAGAATATAAAGAATTGTTGAGAAGATTCAATTAATCTAGATGAGCTTTTTGAAAGTGGATTACAATCATGTGGTCAGAGAACAAAACATGAGTGATGATGCTTTAGCTAATTGGGCTTTGGAAAAATGTGATCTTACTTTCTATGGCCACCCTCTCAGATGGTGGGCTTCACAATTAAGGGAAAATCTATTTTTATCCTTTCTTTGGATGGCTCCAATAATAGAGGTGCCTAGTTTATTTTTCCTTCACTTTGGTTCGGTCAGGTTATTTTAGTTCCCTAGATTAGACATGTCTTTCCTATGTTTCCTCCTTTGAATATTGCCTTAATTATCTTCTCCTAGAAAGGTCATAGTTGTGTTTTGTTTTTTGTTTTTTTTTGTTTTTCGAGGGGGGTGTGTGTTTTTTTGTACTTTTTTGTTTTTGTGTTTTTTTAGTTGTTTTTTATGTTTTTATGTGTATATTTGTTGTTTTTCATGTTTTTTTTGGCTTTTGTGTTTTTGGTTTTTTTAAGTGTTTGTGTGTTGTTTTGTTGTTTTTATGGTTTTCTTATGTGTTTAGTGTTTTGGTCTTATTTTTTAATTTATTTTATTTTTATTTATTTGTTTTTTTTTTTGTTGTTTTTGTTTGTTTTGTGGTTTTTTTTTTGTTTGATTGTCTTTGTTTTTTGATGTTGTGTTTTTTGTGTTTGTTTGTTATTATTTTTATTGTTTTAAGAATGCCCGTTGAGAGTGCCAAAGGAGGCAGGCCAGATGCGAGCCCTGAGCATTTTTTGGCAGAATAGATACCTCTGTCTCTTTAAGACTTACCCAAAAATGACATACCCAAAACTGACATCCCATTTAAAATGTTTTCCATAAACAAAACAAAATTACTTGAACATAATTTATACAATAATAACAACTTTACTTATCCTTTTAAAGTATTTAATTAAATAAAACTTTATATCCATCTAAATGCTTTATCTATAAAACTAGATTTTATAACCAATTTATCTATAAAACTAGATTTTATAACCACCTTTGAAAAAATACAATTTTGTTTTTAAGGTGTTGTTCAATATATTTTGAATAAGTGGTGGAAAATAAAGAGTCTTTCATAACACAAAGTTTCATTCGTGTATGTGGACTTGAATATTTATTTGTTTAATTAAATAAATTTTAAATATGATTTGTTGTATTAGATCTATATAATTTATTTAAATATAGTTATAATATATAAAAAATGAGCTATCCTATGGACTATGCGATTCCTTAATATAGGATGATAATAAGCGAAAATTAATCTGAATTTAGTTTAATTGATAATGTAAAACTAATATAGGATGATAATAATTGAAAAATTATTTAAATTTAGTTTAATTGATAAAATAAAAGTTAAAATATTTGAAATTTAAATTTAGTTTAATCGATAAAGCAAAAGTTCAAATATTTTTTTAATGTCCAACCTTCTTAAATATGTTGGTTACCCATCTATATTCCAGTTATAAAAGTTGTGCAACCATACTCATAAAAAATATAGTTTCAAAATCTCTATATGATATAGATAATATTTCAGTTATAAAAAGTTGTGCAACCATACCAATAAAAATATAGTTTCAAAATCTCTATAATTGAGTTGATACATTTTAGTTTAAAAATTATATTACAAAACCCTTTTAAAACATGCATTTTATTGTTCCACGATATTTCACAATATATCGTGGATTGAAATATTCTCCCCCACCCTCTTGGTCCACAAACTTGGGATTAAACATAAATTAAATTTAACTTATATATGCTTATACGTTAATTAATTTTACTCATATGTAAGTTTTTTATTCTTCCAGCACCATTCATAACATACGTTTTGTTTCTGAGTGGGATTAACATATTCTCCAACATTCCCCTCAATTCACAATGGTGTGGTTAATTCTACCACTCTCATATTTGGGAGGAGTGAGAATTACAACATTAAACACCATGAACTCAATAAAGTTTCCAAACATTGACAGCCATCAGAAAGCAGTAAAGTTTCCAAACATTGCACAACTACCGTCTTTTCACACAAAAGTAAGATATCCAAACACCCGTCAGGAAGAGTTTTTAAAAATTAAATTCAAGGATTTTGGGGATTGAAATTATATTGTGTGTGTGCTTCATTCCTGAGTATTGCATAGAACAAAAATATGACTCTACAAACTTTTGCTCTCCTTTTATACTTGGGCATCATTTTAACCCTAACTCGTTAATAGCCACACTCTAACAAATAGTTAACTACATAAAAGCATAGGTCTAAAGCTCATGGAATCAAATTGTTCCACGTTGCCATCTATCCCGTGCCTAAGCACCGTTTCCCGACAAACAATAAAATTATGTTTACAGTATTTATAACATTTCATGGTGTCTTAGAAATTAATGAGAACAGGAGAGTCACTGGACGAAACTATTCTACGGTTCGTCGAATGCCTTATGCGCCTGCCCAGAGGGGATTCTTGAACGGCTTCAGCCAAACTCGACAAATACTCGTGCAGCAACCGTGCCAAACATGCGAGGAGAATCATGTTGCGGTTTCGACAGAATTTAAAAGCAACACCTGCAAAGAAAATTTAAGCTCACATAGGCATTGGGTCGACCCCTCTAAATTTTCGAAATTGCTTGTCTTTTTAATTCACCACATAATTCAAAAACAGGTGTGTGGCAAATTCATAATTCAAAATAGCAAAAACAGAAATCAAAGAATATGTGGAACATTATAAATCCTTTGCACAGGATCGACCAGATTACATGCATCTTCATGCACTTAATCAATTGCTTCAATTTCCATATAGCGTCTCAATGGCAAAATCAACAAAAGACTTTGATTATTTCCAACCATATTCCTTGAACCAAAATTCAAAATACCGCCTTTAACAGGGCATAAATATGGGTAAAATCTTACCTCGCGCGAAATATTTTTATGACCTAGCCATAAATGTCGGAAAATAAGGGGTTCCCGCAACCTTCCTCAAGTGTAAAACACTGTCACAAACTGGTCGAAAAGACCGGAAAATGTCGAAAATTTCAAGAACCTTGTTACACGGGAACTTTTGCAGAGTCCTTCAATTATTTATGCTTTGGTAATTGTCCTAACGCACAGAAATTGTGTCACGTGTAGCGCACTCGACCCACGTGTCCAAAATGTTCTACAAATTTTCAGTTTTTCTCTTGACTGCTATGGCCGTGCAACTCCAAAGGTTATCGTTCCAGGTGACAAAATGAAGTTTTGGGATTCCATTTTTAAGTGTTTTTTTGAGAAGTTTAAGATAGATTTGGGGTTGTGTGTTAAATTTTTTATTGATAAGCATAATTTTCGACTTTACTAAAAGTTAGGGTTAAAAGAAAACTACTAAACCCTAAAAATTATCCAAATAAAAATAATAATAATAAATATGAAGGGTATATATGAATGTTAAAACAAAATCATATCGTTCAAAACAAATCATATAAGGTGTGAGTCAGCTTACGAAACATTGAATAATTTTCGAAATTGGGCAATATCGTGTCAAATATAATTTATAAAATTGCGAAGAGATAAAGCAAATGTCCCATCGCGCGCATGAATGTACAGTTGATTTGAGTTAAAGCTGTAAGGAAAGTTATGGTGGGAAACATTATTAAAAAAAGAGGCCTTTGATTTAGTGCGTTGTTGGAAAGTCATAGGACGACCTACAACGCACTTGTTGTAACAGTTTCCTACCATTCATTGCGACCTTGAAATAGAGGCGTCAATTATTGCAAATTTCATCAGGCATAAATTTGTCCCTCATCCTTAAACTGACATTCATTGAAAGATGGAACCGAAAGAGATTGTTTTCTGATTTGCAAACAATGACAAAGACAAGATGACGGCATTACGAAAGGCTTGTAACTTTTTGAATTGCTTTATATATTTCAATTATGACCTTTATCGCTTACAAAACACAATAACAATCGCTTTCAGATATGTTTTATATTTTCATTTTATGCATTAAATTAGGAGACGCCAATTTATAACAAAGATATACGTCAAATTCATATTTTTTTTTTAATATAACCGTATTAAAGTGAAACTTAACCATTGGTTTCCACAAATGATTAAATGTTGGGTAGATTAACTCTATTGCAATCCGTCATTCAGACTATATCAAACTATAAATTTCTTATCATTGCTACCCACATGTCAATCCCACATGTCATATGGAAAGAGTTGAAGAAGATAGAAAAAAAACATAATAATTTTATAGGAAGGTGAAAAGGGCGAGAGGAAATAAGTGGCTGGGAGAAAGTAAGTGAGTGAAGGAGGTTTGTGCCTACGGAGAAAATAAGTAGGTCTAAATTGTAGGTAGATTTGGGTTTTGAGAGATTTGAGTTAAATAAGAAAATTTTGATTAGAAAATTTTATTAGAGATGAATTTTTTAGCTAACATTTTTATTCAGTATAGTTTTAACCAGTAAATATTTTGGATAGGTGATCTTAAATAATGTGAGTAGCTTTCCTTTAGATGGTAATGTATCCAAGTATAACAAGCACTAAAGCTAGGAACTTAGGTAGTGAAAGATAGATTATTTTGGAAAGTGGGATGAGGGGAGAAAATACAACTTTGGATTAAATCGTAGGATCAATACAAGTTATTTCAACCATAGCTATCTTAAGGATGACGAGAATGAATTAGCTTGGGGCTATAGGTGGCCAATTCCAATCCTTTTAGAATTGGGACCTGTCATGACTAAAATCCTCGTAGAAATATATCTCACAAGTATGAATGAAGAGGATGAATTAGCTTAGGGCTATGGGAGGTTTGGAGTCTACATTGTGAAGGATGGATATGAAGAGATCTTTTCAAACCCTTCTCCTCATGAATATTAGGTTGAAGATTGAAGAAGTATTTGGTAGTCCAAGGGTTGGCCAAGAGTAAACTTTTTTGCATGGTAGTCTATGTACAATGGAATTCTTATATTTGATAATCTGAGATGAAGGGGAATCGATTGCCCATCTCAGTGTGTGTTATGCTACAAAAGCGAGGAAACATCCGGTCACCTGATGTTTGAGTTCTTCTTCATGTGCTAGATTTGGGAGAGATGGTTCATAGATTATAAAATTTGAGCTAACGTTAATCAAAACTAAATAAATATTTGGGAAAAATGGAAACGAGGTACATTTAAATATGAAGCTCTTCGTATTAGGTGGAATATTGGATTAAATTTTATTTGGTGGTAATTATAGTTGGAGAGAAATGGTAGAATTTTTAGGGAAACTTTATCCTAAGGTGGTTTTTGACATGTCATTTGGAGTAAAGTCAAGGAAATTGGGGTAATTAATGCTAAAGAGGAAACTTAGGCTAAAATAAGGATGATGGAGGAGGAGACTAAAGTGTAGGAGAGGTAGGACAAATCTAGTTGGAAGGCACCCCTAGAAGGTTTGAATAAAATTAACACTAATGGAGATGCAAATGGTTATCTAAGTAGTGCTATAATTAGAGCAATTTGTAGAAAATCATGTTCGGACAATGCTCTACGAGGAACTATAGGGCATGTGCAAGGCCATGAATGATGAAGTAGGAGCCATAGCTATCAAATATGTTTCTCTCTAGGTAGTAAGATAGGGGATGTGTTTGATTTCTTGCAAAACCTTCAATAAATTAGAATTGTTGTGGAATGCAAGGCTTAGGGTAGAATTTCTCTACATTGAATAATGTTCAGAACAAGCGCAAACAACTTTTATTTGTTTATTTTTTTCCTTCTAGTGTGAATTGTTAGGGTTTTTTTATTTTTTATGGTTTTCAATGGCTCTTAACCTTGGTGGGCCATCGAATAGTATTGGCATTGTGAAGGAGAAAACAATCAAAAATAGAACCTATGCAGTATCTAGAAAATGAATGTAAAAAGCTAACAAATAAAAATACAAAATGGTAGAGCAAACTGTTAGAATTCCCAATAGTAGAACTACAAAGCATTACAAGATTTGAAAAAATAAAATAGAACTGGTTGATTTATTCCAAGGATCAACTTTGTATAAATAGTAAAGTTGATCATTGAGAGCCGTTGGATTACAACAACTCATAAAATCTAATGAAGACACCATTGAGAGTTCACCTGACACATGGAGGAGTGGAAACTCAAGTGTGTCTATCCTAGTAGAACATAAGAGAATATTCACTTATTCTAACACCCCCCTTTAAGTGATACTATGGAAAGTTTGTACAAATGAGTCCCGATAATAAGGCATGATAAGGTAATCATGTACAATGACTTCCTTTTTTAAAGAGATGGTAAAAACCCTATGGTAAAAGCCATCAATCAAAAAAGAATTAAGGAAGAGGTTTGTATTCGGATGGTGAATATTGTCCTCTTAATAAAAAAGAACGATGAGTCCTGGTACCATGGCTTGATGAGGTACTCATTTACATTATAGATATGGTGAAAAACCCCTTGGAAAAAACCCATCTATCATAATAAAATATGTAATATAGAGGCATGTCTTCGGATGGCGAAGATTATACTCATACAATTATAGAGTCCCGACAACTTGGCCTGATTAGGTACTTATTTACAATTTATAGATGGTGAAAAAAATCCCTTGGGGAAAAACCATCTATCATAAAAAATATCCAAGATAGAGGCATGTCTTCAGATGGCGAAGATTGTCCTCATAAGATACATGTTGTTGGAGAGATGATACAAAAAAACCACAAGGGAAAAACCATTATCCAAAGAATATATTGAGAAGTGGAAGACCTTTGTGTCAATGCAGCTGTATTACTCCATGTTTATCTCACAACTAAACATAACGTAGAGAAGGAAATGACTTGGTGAAGATGTCTACAATTTGATTCTCAGTTGGAATATAGTCCAAGTATATGTCTTTGTTTTGAATATGTTGTCGTATGAAGTGCATGTGTATCTCAATATGAATTGTGCCATGTTTGTCACAAAAAAGAGTTATAGGATTTTCATGGGGGAAACCAAATTCTCTCAGAATTTGATGAAGCCAAAGAGCTTCTTGACTAGCTAAAACTGTTGCCATGTATTCTACCTTTGTAGAAGATAAGGCTACTGATTTTTGTTTCTTGCATAACCAGACTATTAGTGAAGAACCAAGGGAAAATACATAGCTAGAGGTTGAACATTTGTCTTCTACTAAACCTGCCCAATCTGAATCTGTGTAGCCAATGATATCAATGGATTTTCCCTTATATAAGATCCCAAAGTGCATAGTGTCTTGCAAGTAACAGAGGATTCTTTTTTTTCTTACCAATGACTTTAGTGAAATAGGTGTGTTGTGATCAATAAATCCTTTGGCTATGAGAGAATGGGGATCTTGAAAGTCTCTTATCTCAACTCTTGTTGGAGAGAAGAGAAATGTTTTCCCCTTTCTAGAAGTACAAATCTGAGAGACAGAGAGGATATTTATGGCAATGTTTGAAACATAGAGAACATTATTTATAGAGCCACCATCAATGGTTATGTCCCCATTTCCTTTTACTGGGATAAAGGAAGAGTCACCCACTTTTATGCTACACGTATAACTTGAGGAGATGGAAGATAATGACTCATCTGAAGTAGTAATGTGATGAGTAGCTCTAGAATATAGGACCCAATAATTAGAGGAAGAATTGGAGGTTTTTCCTTGAACATTTAGGGCTTTCCCTATTTGATTTTTATTGTCTATTTTTTTATCCTTCATAGCTGCCTCTAGTTTTTGTAATCTTTTCCAGTATTTGTTTGCAGAATGACCATTCTTTTTGTAGTGAGTATAGGTTATGGGATTTCTTTCCTTTTTTTTGAATTTTTCTTTAGAAGAGGTGGAGGCTACTAATGCTTTTGAGGAAGAGGAAGAGGACTCATATCTTGTAATTTTAGTTTCTTCCCTAGTTATTCTATCACAAAATTCTTCTAAAGAGGGTATTTTAAAGGTTGCATCAAGAGCATCTTCTGTAGATAGAGAAGTGGTTGAAAATATTTGAAATACACCATTTAGTTTAGAAATAATTAGATAAATGCATTCTTATTCAGTCTTAGTCTTCACACTGTATTTGTATTGAGTGAGGACTTCTTTGAATTTGGTGAGGAAGTCAACAATATTGCCAAAGTCTTCAGGAGATAAAGTTGTTAGTTTTGCTTCTAGTTGCATTGATCTTATTTGATCTACTTTTCCAAACAAATTTTTTAGTTTCTCCCAACTTTCATGAGGAGTTTTACAATATGTAATGTGAAACCATAAACTTTCATGAACATTAGAGCTAATAATACCCATTGTTTCATACATTTTCTCTTTGTGAACAAATATTTCATATTCTTTATCAAACTCAGGTTGCTTTTCTTCTAATAGGTGTGTGAGCCCTTTTTGAGAAATGAGATTTAAAATTTTGGGTTTCCATGTATGATAGTTATGAGGAGTGAGAGGATCAATTATATTCATTGAATTCATTTTGAATTGAAGTTAACCCAAAGTTCCCCCCTTTAAATTTAATTTATAGAATGCAATGGAAAATATTTACAGAAGCCTGAAGGAAATACCAAGTACCTCAAAATTACCCGCCCTAAAAATAGGAAGACTATAAGTAATTTGAGGATACCTAATATTAGTTCGAGGCTAATGAGAACAAATATGCCAAAGCTTTTAAGAAACACCAAATAATTCAAAAATACCCACCCTAACGATAGGGAAACTATAAGTTTATGAGGATATTTGGTGTATAAGATTTGGTTTAAAGAGAACATATATGCCAGGCCTATATATTTATCTGTCCCAAATACCCGCCCTGACAAGAGGAAAACTGTAAGTATCGATTAGATATGATACTTGGAACATAGGCTATATCTTTCAGACCTATACTGGTAATCTTAATAACCCGCCCTTACTTGAGGGAAACTATAAGTTATATTAGATTGCCAATATGGGTGAGAGTTGATAAAATAATTGTCTCTTGAAAGATATAAAAATTATCTTTAGATTTCAAAGTTAAGAAAGAGATTATTATATTTATTTCCAAAAAAAATTGAATAAGAACTCTTTGTAAGAAACTTTGTAACCAAAAAAATAGTATAAAGAGATTACTTTTTAGAAAATAAAAAGTTAAATAGGAAAAATTATAACACCTCAGAAATAGATATAACCAAAATAATGAAAAAAAAAATTTATGAGGTTATTATGTCAATATGAGTAAGATCAATATATTTAAGAAAGAATAATATATGAGATTACTTTAATTTTGATGCCTTAAAAAATTTAATAACAAATAATAATATATTATTAAATGTTAAGAGGGTGAGACTAATTAGTGAGTACCTCTTTATGAAATATTTAAATGATTATTTCTAAAGTCAAAATCTTTAAATGTATGCTACTAAAAGGAACTATAATGAAGATTTAAGAATATAGACACAAAATTGTAACAACTCCCCCTTATAAGACAAAATAAAAAATGTGCACTAAAGTGCACTTGAAATCCCCCCCAAATAAAATTTTATTAAATTGCTTAAAAAAATACTTGTGACTTTTGAAGAGACCCTTTGAAATATGAAAAATCCTCTCTAAAAAGGAGTCAAAGATATTTTGCAAGGAGACCTTCGAAATCGAAGGGTTAATAAACCTTACAAAATATCACCAAGTAGAACAATAAAATATCATAAAAAGGAGGCAATGATGGTCAGAATAATAGAGGCTGACCCGAACACTACTAGCACCAAGATTACTTCAAAAGACTTGTTTTTTTAAGAAGAAAAAAGAAGACGCCTGAAGAGAACAACCTGTAGTGAAAAATAATTGTTAAAAAAATATTCGATGCCTTCCTCCTTGGTAGATGTGGCAGATGCATCGAGACGTAGAAATCTAGAATGCAGGCCTGTTAAGGGCAGATTTAACATAATTTAGGGCCACCAATTCTATAGGCCTAGGAACTTTTAATTGGCACCACAGAAGACTCTGAACGAGGCTTTGTTCCTTCGAGGTGTGCAGTCCTTAGAGACATAAATCTGTAACCTGTAATCAAGAATAGAAGATGCATAATTTTGAAAAAAAATATATCTTATTTCTTAGAAAAAAATGAATATACAAAACTAATATTTGCTACTTTTGCCTAAAGGGGGTCAGAGAATGCAAACAAGATAGCAAGCTTCAAAAACATGAATACACTACAAAAGAGAGATTCCCCGAATGGTATAAAAGGAAACTCAAGGACAACTGCTTAACCTTCGCCAATAAAATTAATTAGAGACGTGGCAAAAAGGGATATCGGGTTAAGCGAAACTATTGAATTTTGCCGAGCATAAAGACATTTACAAGGATTTTTAGAATATGATGCTCTTAAAAAATGTATCAAATTAATCAAGAAGGCAAACAACATGAATAGAACTGTTTGAAACCAGAAATCAAAGTTTGCCAAGTATTAAGATGTTAAGATATTTAGAAGATACATTTATAAAAAATGTATCAAATCCAATATGAGAAGACGTTGTTCAAAACTCACAAAAATTATTTTAATAGATTTTAAATATAATAAATCTTAAGATGTTGTTTCATTTGATGAAGGCATTTAACATTAATAGGAAAATTTAAAACGATTTGAAACCAGAAATCAAAGTTCGTTGAGCATAAAGATGTAAATTATATTTAGAAGATACATTTATTAAAAAATGTATCAAAATATCAAGCTAAAAATATTGCTTGAATAACGTGTTTATCTTAAGAAAAAAAAAAATTTGTATGATTATTTCATAAACAACAATATAATTTTATTAAAAAATTATTTTATGAAAGGTAAATGGGCAAATATTCTGGAAAAAAAAAATTACACGAGAAGATAAATCCTTCCCTTCCTTTATTGAGGAGACAAATTGATTCCAGAATACCCCACATACATACATATGAAAAATATTGCTGAAAATAAAAATATATATAAAATATTATTAGAGGCCCTTTAACAAAAAAAAAAATCCAACAAAAGATACAAATAACCAACTCGTAGAACATTCAAGAGAGAATGCTAGGAAGGGTGGCATCTATGTTCACCGCACCAATTACAACGTCTAGGAAAAATGAGACTCCTTCTATATCTGCAATGGATAAGAAAAATGTTATTTTAAAAAATCATATAACACCTTACCATATGATGCATTCAAAGGAGTGACACCAAAGCAAAGAGTCTCCCTTAGCAACTATGCCACATACCAGCTTTAAAATATGAATCAGAGATGCTGAGAGTAAGGCATCGAAGAGAGGATGCGGTGACCTGAGTGTTTCTAAATCTTTCACTTGCAGAAACATATTATCTCACCACACACTAACCTGAAGAAAAAGCACTTGTAGAGATTTACAGGGAACAGCGTAAAATGGGCCCAAAGAAATATAAATCTAAGATTTACCAAAGAAAATCTTCGAAATACAAAAGAGTTATGATTTTAAGCTTAGAAAGATGTTTATATAACAAGAGAAAAGAATATCCTCTTGAGTGTTGAAGGACAAACAAATATGAAAAAATTCGAGTAGAATGCTTCCTAAAATCTCAAGATATTCAAAGAATATAAAAAAATAATGAGGAAAATGCTCTTTGAGAGATGCATTCTCAAGGCGCGCCACAACAAAACACTGGCCAAAGGCCACGTTAAAAAAAAAATTACAAAAGTTGGTCTAGGTAGGTAGACCAAGAGTCATTAATTGGTTATGCAGAGAGCAATCCTTACATTAATTAAAATTTACGAAGACAAAACGATTTGAGGTTGTAAGATAAAAAAAAATTAAATGCCCACCAAAAGTAAGGGCCTATGGTTTTTACCTTTCCTCCATGTTAGAAGAGACGCAGCGAGGGCAAAAGGATGTCAAAATCTTATCCTTGTATGTTATGAAATGTGCAGCGAAGGCTATTGAAAGCCGAACAAGCTGGCATTTAAGAAAAAAAAATTAAACGTAGGAAAATTAGGACAATTAAAAATAAGGGGCCTCTAAAAAAATATTTTATTTATATTAGTTTCCTTCTTGAGTGAAACACAATGATGGTTGCGTTCGAGAGGGGAAGAAATAATATAAATTCAAAAACACCTAGAATGGGATGCAGTTTTGCTTTAATTATTTTAAAGCAAGCTGCGTTTGTTAAGGATTATTTTTATAGAGGCACAAAAATTTCAATATGTATACACAAAGTAGTGAATAATTTTTTTTGAAAGATTTGCATCAATGGTAAAACAAAATTATATAAACCAGTAGGTATTACCATAAGCAAATATCTTTCAAAAAATTGCATATATGAGCATACTACAATATGAAAAAACCCTCTTTCTTTTAAAAACAAAGAATAAGAGATTAAGAATGACTTAGAGAAACCTCCTTCAAGAGAGGATGCTAGAAGAATCTACCCTGATCTGATACCATGTTAGAATTCCCAAGAGTAGAACTACAAAGTATTACAATATTTGAAGAAATAAAATAGAACTAATTGATTTATTCCAAGGATCAACTTTGTATAAATAGCAAAGTTGATCATTGAGAGCCTTTAGATTACAACAACTCATCAAACCTGATGAAGACACCACTAAGAGTTCACCTGAAACATGGAGGAGTGGAAACTCAAGTGTGTCTATCCTAGTGGAACTTAAGTGAATATTCACTTATTATAACACAAACATGGAGAAATGGGTATTATCCTCAAGCATACTCATTTCCTATCCTTCAGATAATAGAATAATTAATTTTAGAAGATATCATGTATAAATAAAATCATGATTTGATTTGCAAATTTGTGGAGTTAAGGCCTGTAGACACCAAAACAACACCAATCCGATTATGTGACAACAAGCACTGATCGCATTGACACACACAACCCCTAGGGCAGCCCCCAGAGGTTAAACAGTGGTCCTAACCACTCCCAAAAGCAGTTTTGGAGGTCAGAGGTCAATTTGGCACCTTTTTGGCACCTTGCTCTCTACTCGTCCCACCCAGGGATGAATACAAACTAGCATTCGTCCCACCCAGGGACGAATATCAGCATTCGCCCCAGGGTGAGGCGAATAGCAAGTTTGACTGGCAAAAAGTCAAACCTCGACAAGTCTGCCAGTTAACTGAAGCTTCAGGCCATGCAATTGCGAGGAATGACTTCAAATCAAGAAGAGAGACTTCAGTCATGCATGTCTTTATTTTAGAGACCTCATGCAAGGAGATTCTAAATCAGGGAATTATCTTTTCTCTCAAAATAGGACAAACAACTCAAGTGGCGCCCTCGCATGCGCAATTCAAACAAAGAGACCCTAGGTCTATAAATTGGTGAGTTTTCTCACCCAAAAGATATACAGAGAAGGAGCATTTGAGCAATGAAGTGCTGCCAATTTACATACCTACTTGCGATTTGTGCCTTTCACATCCTTAATCTCTCATTCGAAAGGGAGGTTATTGGGTGATTATTGGAAGCACGAATCCGGACCCAAAACCCAATTTTTGGCCACAATATTCCACAAAATTTGTCGAAAACACCCCATAAGAAGTTTTGGACCCATCCCAAGTGGATTGGTGCCAAAAAAGAGTCCCAAACGGTGGGCGTTCCGCCCCGGGCGCCCCCAAGCTGTCACAGCCCTAATCGCCCCACCCCGAGATGATTAGAAATATGTGATATATTTCTCTGATTTTTCTTTTGCATCTTATTCTAGGTCTTTTAAATAGGCTGTAGTTTAAATTTCACTTCATTCTGAGCAATTTTGACCAGGTTTTTATCATTTCCCGCCTTTACTAACTTGCAGATGGCACCATAAAAATCTGGGTGATAGAGGCCAAATTGGAGAAATATGACCTTCTGGGTCTTCCCAAAACACCCCCAATTAGCTAACCCCAACTTTGCAGGTCATTTGGAGCTTCCTGGATAGGACATTGAAGAGGGTGCTTTCTGACAAGTTATTGCAGGTCTATTCGTCCCACCCTAGAGCGAATACAAATATGTGAGGAATTTCTAGACTGTTCCTTTTGCAGTGGCCTCCTGGTAACATATTTATGCTTCTGTTAAATTTTTAGGTCGATCTGAGGTCATTTGGTTATCGTTTTAATATTTTCATGCATATACTAACAGTAGGCCTTGGGAAATACATGTTTTATTCTATCTGTAGGTGCTACTAATATTTTCTATTTCTTTGAACGTAGGTTTCTGACATCAGAGGAGTAGGAAGGAGTCAAAAATCATATACACAAGCGGTGGTGACATTTTGGTCCGCCCATCTTACATGTGGGCACGCGGAAGAAGGATTGCTATCCATGGATGTGATAAGAAACATATTTGACGCTCCTATCCCCTAAAAAGGAAGGAGACGTATTGTAACATGACTTTGAAAGCATATCAATAAAGAAGGCCATATTCCATATTGCTTTTATCTTGTGTCAATTCGTCTCATGTTCTTTCCTTTTTAGCATTTTTCAATACATAGGCTTTTAGCGTTAAGTTTGGTTTTAGACGCATCGTACTTGGCATATTCCTTTTTGTTTTCGTATCCTCATGCTTTTAGTGGTGATCATGGTGGGACCTCTATCCCTTGATTTTTAAGATTAAATTTCTGATTAAAGTTGCTTGTTTTTGCTTACAGGTACCAAGTTTTCAAACGCTGGACTGTTTTAGAGCAGAAATTTAGAGACATCCGATTTGGGCAGAGAAGAGGTAGAGGTCTTAAACACCTTCTATCAAAATTTTGTTGTTTGTTCTCTAGTTATTTGCTTGCATAGGAGAGTTTGAATGCTTGTTTGCTTCATTTATGCAACTTAAAAAGAACCCCACACACCACGTGGTAAGTTGAAACAACAAGGAGTTGGTCGTAAAACCCCAACCCTTGAGCAAGACCAATGGTGGATTTCATCACCACCTTGGCTTGAGATACTGCATACATAACCCCGATCGTGACTGTTGCTAGACGTAAATCCTGATGAAAGCTGACCAAGTGTAGTTGGGGTGATTCCCAGTGCATGAGGATAAGTCTTCTATGGTAGGTGTCATAAACAGAGTGATTCCCCTTCCGTACCGCCTATGTTCCACGTACCATCTGCTCTCACGTACCAATAGTTTCCCTCACGTAAGGGCGGGTATATAGAGAGGTTGGTATATCGGTCTGGCAATGGTATATCGAAGGGGCGACCATTTTTTGGGAGTCATAAGAGCCATCATTTTGCATTTAAACGTTCTTTCCACAAAAGCTTTCAAAACAAACATCAAAAACACACTAAACCAGGTTTAGGGCACACTTTTAATCTTTAAACGAGATAACCATTGTTTGATTGTGTGATATTTCCTGTTTAGTGTAGCATAAAAATCATAAAAAGAGATAAAAATCTACGCATCTTTAGGAGCACATCACCATGGTGTACACTCGTAGCCGAGCCCAATCATGGGCAAGCACTACAAAAAGTGCACAAAGGGGGACAAGTCACCTCCGATATAGTCCTGAGGACTTAGTCATCCCGCCTTGGTGGCCTGGCACACAAGATAGTCCACATCATGCCATAACAGAATAGGACTATAGAGGCACCTCTTTGAGGGGCACCCCCACTCAGCATAGGTCCTTTCAAGAGGAGAACCTACATGTAGCACTCAACATAGACAGGAGACCTCCCTTAGATGCTCGTTATGAGTGGCCTAGTGATGAAGTGCTAGAACAACATAGGGTCCATAAGGAGGGGCCACATGATTTCGTCATCCCTCCTCTACCCCGTATTACTGTTAGAAACACTAGACCAAATCTAGAGTATCAGGCTCTCCAGACAGGGCAAGACAATTCTGCCCGCACCTTGCATGCATATGAAAGGGAGTACGAGGAAGACTACCACGTTCCTCAAGAGTAGTACACAACATGGGAGCGATGCACCTCCACACCTGCTATGTATCAGGATCACCCATTGAGGCTGGAGCCTCGGGTTAATGCCGCTAACCTCGATAGAGGAAAGCAACCCATAGGGGTCTCGGATCACCATGATCGAGATAGACATGTAGGAGAGGCATCTAGGCTTCCTAAACATGAGATGATGGAACAAATTGACTTGGCATTTTCCAAACATGCCACCCACCAAGCGCAAATCACGTAGCTCAGGCAAGATCAACAATAGTTAGAGCATCTGTGTCACCTTAACAAAGAGCGCATTCAGCGTCAGATAACCGAATTGCTTCATAACAATGTGCCTGAGAAGGTCCCAACCCCTCGTGCGCATAAAGTAGAAGTGTATGAGAGGCATAACCCCTTGGTACGAGACAGGTCTATGCGACCTTATCAAGTATTGCCTCCGAGACCTCCTAGACCTGAGCGGGAGGCCACTCCCCGAAACAATGATGGGCACCCTCCGCGGGCACCCACCCATGTGTATAGGTCTCGGCCAGGCACTCCTCAAGAAGCCTATGAGGAGTATGAACAAGAAGAAGAGTGGGCTGAAATGCTCTACCAAGGCAGAAGGGGTGCTATCCAGCTACCCCTCCATAGGCCTCAAGTTCCCCGCAACCCACAATGGGAGCAAACTAAGGAGGAAGAAATTAAATCCTTCGATGCATATAAAGCGTTGCTAGAGCGCTTAGAGTCTATGGAGATCAAGACTTCTGGGCCCCAAAAGCCCACTTTACGCCAACTCCGTAGTCATCCTGTGCATCCGTCAGTGCCGACACCTCCATACCCTGAACACTTTAAACTGCCCCAGTTGGCACTCTTTAGAGGGGAGGAGGATGCCCAAGAGCATGTGACTAGATTCCTGAGCCAATGCTTTGGTATTCAGGACAATGATGCTTTGTTACTAAGAACATTTATAACCACATTCGTAGGCCCTACCTCGGATTGGTTCACTCAATTACCAAAACATAGCATCAGTAACTTGGATCAGCTAGTGGACGCATTCCTCGAATGCTTCACCTTCAACACTAAGAAAAAGGTATCATTAAGTGACCTAGCTAGCCTCAGGCAGTATGAGGAAGAGACCATGGTGGCATATGGGAACCGGTGGAGGACGTTGCTTTCAAAGCTGCCTTACCTCCCTCCCATGTCAGACCTGACCCAAATGTTCTCAAAAAGTTATTTGAGATCGATCTCCATGCTATTGCAGCTACAACAATATGCCACTTTAGAGGAAGCTCGGCGCAAGCCAAAATCATTGAGGAGATCAAGATACAGGATGGCGAGATCGCCAAACCTAAGAAGAAAGAATGGACCAAGAACACTAAAATAGGGACCACGCAATCGAAACCCGCTGCGGTCAATCAGGTTGCTATCAATGTCCCTAAGCCTGCACAAGCAACACAACCTCAAAAGGCTAACTATCAGGCGGTGCCTCCTAACAACTATGATAGAGAAAACCAAAGGCAGGAACAAAATTAGCAGCATCACCCTAGGCGACAATTTACACCTTACATAGAGTCCAGGGACTCCCTGTTTGACCGCTTGTCAACGATGAACTTGATCAACCTTCCAGAGATTCAAACTATAGACCCCAATGCACCGAAGCCTAAGGGGTACTAGGAGGACTTGTACTATAGGTTCCATAGATGGAAGGGACATGATCTTAATGCATGTTGGAAGTTCAAAGGTTTGGTACAAGACCTAATCGACAATAAGACATTGGCGGTGGACAACCCCGTAGCACCAAACAACCAACATATGGGAGTCTTCAGAGACCCCTTGCCTACCCATGATGCATAGGAAAAACCCCTTCAAGTCAATGAGGTGCAACAGAATTGCCCCATGCAGGGGTATGTAGGGATGATAAGCATAGTGACTAGGAACAAGAGGTATCCAGGAGCTGCCCTCGCGGTAGCCACAAGAGAGGTTCCATCGATGTCACAACCTCAACAACACCCTACGCAACTTCCCCCACCTAGACCAGTGGCCATGATTCGGACTAGACTTACCCAAATTCTAAGGACCACGTCGGCTAGGCTCTCCATATATGAGCTCATTCAACAATCAGCGCCCCATCGAGAGGCTCTAATGGAGATTTTAAAAGCCATCGAGCTGCAGCCCCATGAAGCAAACTCTTTCAACAACTTCGTGGGACATGTAAAACAATGTACAGAACCAGTCATCACCTTTAGAGAAGATGAATTGAAATCAATGACTGGTGATGTGGTGGATCCACCCCTGCACGTTATTGCATGGGTCAACGGGATTCCGTATAAGAGGGTGTTGGTGGACACTGGCTCATCCAGTAATATCATCACAACAATAGCATTGAAACATTTGAAGTTGCCAGCATCTCACATCGTGGCCTCCACTTATACACTGCGAGCATTCAATGATGCAATATGCTCGACGGTTGGCACAATTGTCCTACCCATCCAAGTGGGACAAAAGACTATTCATACATTGTGCCACATCTTGGAAGGTGAGATGGCTTATAATATCTTGTTGGGCCGGCCTTGGATCAGGGACATGAAGTGTGTCCCTTCAATAGCTCATCAGTGCCTAAAGTATACATTTGAAGGATAGGTGCATGTAGTCCTCGTAGACTTAGAGCCCTTCAAGTACTGCAATACGGTGCAATTCATGCCGCAATCGACCCTTCCATCAACACATTTGGATTTTTAGTTGAATCCATCTAACCAAGGTCCGATTCCGTAGGCATCCCCATTGACGAGTCCATCGAATCCCCAGCAAGGTCCATCTTCCTCATCTGGTCCTTCAACAACGATGCCACCTACGGTGGCCACACCCAAGGACAAGGGAAAGAAACCCCTAGAAGAGGAACCACCCCTAGTCTCAACCATCTCTATCGAAGAGATGCCTAGCTGAATGGAAGTCGAGATGCCTAGTTCACCCCACATGGAGTGGACTCAGGAAGGACTCCCATTCGCTCCCCCTCAACCACCAACGGTCACCGTTGAGATGGCCAACATGGGCATTGGGGAGTATCTAGTGAGGAACATTGTAGCAACGCCCACACTTGAGTCCATGCAGGACATGGGGAGGCCTCGACTCCCCATCGGCTCTGTGGTTCCTCTAGGCTACCCACCCAATCAGACAAACTTTGTTTATGGGGGCCTGGATAATGGCATTGAAACTTGTATGCAAGAAGATGAAGATGAAGAGCCCTTTGCTGAGGATGTCAACTATTTGTCCAACCCTAATTTTGCTTTGAGATATCTTGGCCAATGCAATTGGCATGGATATGGGTTGGGTAGGTATGAGCAAGGAGTGCGTGTTCTTTGCCAACCGAGATATCAAATGTCGTATGACAAGTCAGGAGTAGGGTTCAACCACCCCTTCCCCTAGACATCTTGGTAGAGAACATGCAAGGCCTAGGGATAGGCAACAAGGATGGGTTGGCATTAGATCCATATGCCAATCCTAACACAACATATACATTGGGAGATTATCTCCCATTGCTAACAACCAACCTTGTTGACCATAACAACCCTTTCCCTTCGGTCGAACAGGGAGAAAATTCGAGGACTCACCTACAAGAGGGATATGGACAAGACCAAGAAGGGTCTTCAGAAGATGAGTCAGAGTACGAGGTAGCACCTTGGGATCCTTTCGAGTCTGATAGCAATCATTCACAAGTATATCCCATGGATGATGATCAGGAGAGCTTCCTGACAATGTTCCCTTTGGATGCTCCAATTGAGCATATGCCACCTCAAGAGAATCAGGTCCCCCCATAGAGAGTGAAACAACCTCGATGGGACCACATTAATTTTCTCGAGCAAGATGAGCCTCATATGTCGCAAACAGTTGTTGGAGCCAACGAAGGCCTTTGGATCTCTGATAGTGATTATGAAGATGAAACTGAGATGGCTTATCTCAATCATATGCAACAATAACAATATCCCTTGGACATAGATGACATGTTTGAACAGTTACACATAGGGCCAAGGCATAGGTGGCACCTAAACCAGGCGTAGTTATAGCAATTACTGCACCCGCCACTCCAGGTATACAGAGAGCATCTTCCACCTGGAGACCCTATAAAACCATCAGTGCCTAGGGCAGACCCTATCTTCGTATCCATACATAGGGCTGATCCATTTGTGCTAGTACCCACAGAGCTAGATCCGAAGCACAAAGATCATCTAGGATGTCCGAGTAATCACACCCACGGTAATGGAGACCACAATCATTTCATCAACATGATCTCCATTGATTTAACCACCCCCATCCATGATCCATCCGACCCAACATGGTCATTGCATCTAGACCTAGATGCTATAGACTGGGATCACGCGACACACCGCCATCCCCATCAGAGTACGGCCTTGTGGTGGGATGTTCCATTTCACCCCAAGATAGACTCAGGATGTCTTCCATGTTAAAGAGGAACCTGATGTTCCGAACGATGATCTAAATTCAGCAAATGATATCCACTTGATCCCAACTCCACACCAGTTGGAGGATGGATCCCACATGTCGGTCGAGGAGATGACTGACGTAGACATCGGCTCAGATCTAGTGAATTTGCAAATCATCAAGCTGGGGGTAAGTCTATCCCCCGAAGAGCAAGCTGACTACATTGCCCTTCTCAAAGAGAAGAAGGAGGTTTTTGCATGGTCCTACAAAGACATGTCGGGGCTAGACCAAAATCGCTTGGTCAAACCCCAAAATGCCCCAAAGGGGTCCATGAACCCTTTGGTCAAACCAAAAGCTCCAAGGATTTTTGTAATCTCTTGGTCAAACCAAAAGCTCCAAGGATTTTCGTAATCTCTTGGTCAAACCAAAAGCTCCAAGGATTTTCGTAATCTCTTGGTCAAACCTAAAAGCTCCAAGGATTTTCGTAATCTCTTGGTCAAACCAAAAAAAGCTCCAAGGATTTGTAATCGCTTGGTCAACCTAAAAGCTCAAGGTTTGAATTTGGTTAATCTGCTTTGTTAAACCAAAAAGCTCCAAGGATTCCCGTAATCGCTTGGTCAACCCAAAATGCCCCAAAGGTATCCATAAACCCTTTGGTCAAACCAAAAGCTCCAAGGATTCCCACAATCGCTTGGTCAACCCCAAAAATGCTCCAAAGGTATCCATAAACCCTTTGGTCAAACCAAAAGCTCCAAGGGTTACCATAACCGCTTGGTCAAAATAAATATTCAAAAACAAACAAAAACAATAAAATCATCAAAAATAACAAAAAAAATTGCATTTCAATTCCATGCATACTCATAAAAATCAAAATACAAAAATATAGGTTGCATTAGGCATCGCATCCATACATTGCATATTTGCTAGGTCATACAAGTCAAAAGCACCATAGACTGTCATTACTTGGCAATTCCATCATTTTCCACATCAAATCCATTTTATAAATGCATACATCTAGAATAACACCATCCCCATTTTTAGCATAGTCAGTTGTCTCCTAATGTATATAGGGTTTTCGTCATTCAACTTGTCTTTAAATTTCTAGCCAAAAACTGTACAAAGTTAAACAGATTTTACATGGGAAAGTTTTACTTGGATCACGCCTCGTTACGTAACATCCCTACACAAGTTAAAACACATAAAATAATTCCTAAGTTGTGTGAATGCAAGAGAAACCTACAAAGCAGTCTAGGGTACCATAGGTGAAAGATTAGCCTATTCATCCCCCTGTGCGAATGGTTCAAGAGTGCTAAGAATTGACAAAAGGACGAGCTCTTCCCCATCAATTCCCCCTAATAAATAGTGGTTTTCACCACTACCAAAAATCCCAATCACCATTGGTCCCTAAAGTTGTAAGGATTCGTACTACACGTCCCTGCCAAGGATGGGTAGTCATCCCCAAGGCCTAAAAGGATCGATGCCATTCAAAAACAAAATTCCCACAAGCCATCATCACAACCATCTCCAATCACCTTTGGTCTCCAAAGTTGTAAGGATTCATACTACACGTCCCTAAACAGGATGGGTAGTCATCCCCAAGGCCTAAAATATCAATGCCCTTACTTCATAATCTCCATCATCCCCTTTGGTTCCCAAAGTCATAAGGATTCGTACTACACGTCCCTGAACAGGATGGGTAGTCATCCCCAAGGCCAACAGGATCAATGCCATTCATAAGCCACAAACCTACAAGCTCAACCTTACAAAGCTCAAAATCCAAAATCAAATAATAGTGGTTATCACCACTATTCAAAATCCTTGCTCAAAAAGAAAAACAAGAAGAAAAATAAACAGTGATTTTCATCACTATGTATACGAGCAAGTATCCTAAACCATTGAGCAAATACACAACCTGAACTTGAATCCCTGGAATTCTCAGCATTCGAAAACCATCTAGGTGATCCTCATTACGGGTTTGGTGGACAACCTACCTAGCAATGGCGGTATCCTAACCGCATGACGATATGTCTGTCACATTAGCTTTGCATGTGCGCAGACCAATGTTTGCATGTGGATGAGCTAGCTTATGGTACCTTAGATTGTCCCATGGATTAATCTTACTAAATACAACAACGGAGTTAGTGGAGCTAATTAGGTGATCCTCAGTACAGGTTTGGTTGATAGCCTATCTGGCACTAGTGGTATCCTAACAAATACCACATAAACGAACTCAATTGCACACACAAGGATGTGAAATAACTTGGTTAAATTCAAGTCAGATTTATACCTTGTTCAAAAGTCTTGCGAGATAAATGTACAATCTTGGCTAGTTAGTTAAAATATCTGAATCTCAAAAAAGCTTAACTACATTTTAAAACAACTGGTACATTTCATTCCGTACATCACCATCAAAAAATATGCAAAATACAAAAACAAAGTTTTCACATGCAAAGTCATTCCACAAAGTCATCCCATAAGTATAGCAAGCCAGTCAAATCTTGCACAGTCTATGGTGCCATCGACAAGTTATCAACAACTCATTTCATTCATTCCATATGCATACATCATATAAATTAGAAACATCGCATTCATAATAGCATTTGCATACATCAATGTAAATACATGTACATAAAAACAAACCATGAAAAGTGCATAAACACCAAAAAAGAGTCATCTATATATATATCATCAAAAATGCCCATAGGCTACAATGAACTGGTCCTCTGACCTCGCAACAAAATCCAAAAACTCAAAAACCCCCAAGCCTAGGGCATCGGCCACCATGATCATGCAGGATCGGTGCGATGGGAACTACCCCCCGTGGTGTGGGTCCTATGGGACCTCTCAGGGTGACTGTTGCTCACCCCTGCATCATGCCCACTAGTGCCCCCCTCATCTAGCCGCCTACGATGAGATGATGCTGACTTCTCAGTATCACTGTCTCTCATCTGACGCGAAGAGCCACCTCTAGGGGGCTCAGGTATCCACCCACCAAGGTGGATAATCTCTCCCTCCATATCCATCCGATGTCGAAACCACTTTACCTCCCACCGATGATAATAAGCTACATACATTCATGATGCTCTACCCATAGGAGATCCCTCTCTCGTACGCATAGTGGTATCCCCATCCCCTCGATGGTACATAGCCCATGCATTCTCCCACTTCACCAGCTAGTTCATAGGAGATCCCTCTCCTGCAAAGCCTCTCCCAGCTCCTCATCTCATCTCCATAGTAGGTCCTCCAATCATGCTATCTCAGTGCAATGCCTTGCCTCCACATCCTCCGAACCTACCTGAGGCATCGACAAATCTGGGATAGCAGCCTGCTCTGGCTCCCACTACTCCGGGACGTCCTGCATCTCTGGCTGATCTGGCACCCCAAACTCCCCTCCAACATCCTCAACCTCCACCATGTTTGCATCATCCAATGAAACTCCCCAGCCCTCTCCTGGTGCCTCTGCACCCTCATCCCCTGCTGCACCCCCTAGAGGCCCCTCGCCTCGCCATCATCGTAAAGTCCACCACTACTCATACTCGATGGTAACCCCGATGTCATCCACATCTAGGACATCAATAGCTGTATCTGAATCCTCACCAAGTGGCACAATGATTGGCCGAGCTAGAGTCCTCTCATCCCCTCGATGTCGATAGACCACGGGCTCACCAGGCAACCCCTGGTGCACCCTAAACTATCGTGTAACCCGACCATATGGGAAGAACTCCTGCTCAGTCCCATGACGCCCAATCAGCCACCGCCCCCTCGTACCCATCGAAGCCACTCTCCAGCCTCGGGCCAGGCTGGACAGTCCGGTAGGGGCGCTAGAACACCTCCCCTAGAGCAAGCCGAGCGAAGGCATCGACATAGTGCCCTACGACACCTGCCCATCATCGACTCTGACCCTACTCCTTCGACCTCCACCATAGTGCCCTATATCCGATCTCTCGGTCTACCATCTCTGCCTGAGTCATCCAGGGCAGCCCCACCGGCCTCTCCATCGCTATGTGCTGCCAAGCCCAACACTACAACAAGTAGCTGCAACTAATCCCCTTCCCCTCCGGTAGCGGACCTCGTACAACTCATCATAGAGCTGTGCCAGTAGAGTCTGTCCCCATCTCATGATCATCGGTGCCTCCATCGGACACTCCACCAATCGAAACACCACCTCTAGCAGGTTCCACGGGAACCTCACCCCGAAGAGTCAGGAGAAGCATGTTGGAAATGAGGCCCATGAGTAATGCGTGCCTCACTCCCAACACACCCCTCTCTAGCCACCATCGAACCAGTATGCCACCAATCTGGTAGTCGCCCTCTGCCCTCTCCACTGGGCTCTCCACCCCCAACTCCTCCCCATGCCCAAAATAGCGTATCAGCACTATTGTCCTCTGATCCCACGACGTCGTCCGGATCGACAGTCCATCTATTGGAATCCGAAGAATTCGATAGACATCCTCCAAGGTCACCGTCATCTCCCTTGTTGGGAGATGGAAGGTGTTGGTCCGGGGATCCCATAAGTTGATCAGGGCCGTCAGATAGGCCCGATCCCCGACCATCGGCTCCAGTCGAGTCACCTACTTGAGCCCAAGGGCATCAAGCCACTCCCAGTCAGCCAAAGTCAGTGCCTCACATGCTTCAGTGAAAACTGTGGGCACACGGTATCGGCTCTTCACAACCTGCAAAAGAAAACAACATAAAAACATTAAAATAATGAAAAACTGTACAACAATAACAAACATATACAACAATGCATAAAAATGTACAGCAAAAAACATAACAAAAATTCAAAAAACTAATTTTTCAGGTTCTAGGGTTTTTAACTCTAACTGATAAATTAAAAAAAAACAAAAAAAAATCATTTGTCAGTTCTAGGGTTTTAACTCTAACTGATAAATTAAAAAACATAACAAAATTTAAAAACTAATTTGTCAGTTCTAGGGTTTTTAATTCTAACTGATAAATTAAACAAAAAAAATTAAAAATAATTGTCAGTCTAGGGTTTTTAACTCTAACTGATAAATTAAAAACAAACAAAAAATTCAAAATAATTTTTTAGATCTAGGGTTTTTAACTCTAAATGGTAAATTAAAAACACAAAAACAAAACACAACAAATAACTAGGGTTAAAGCTACGTTTTTACGTTCAGTTTTACCCTACGTTTCTAACCTAAGTTTTGATCTTTGTTCAATTCGGGTTAAGCGAAGTTTTTAAGTTATGTTCTAAACTAAGTTTTTTAGCTCAGTTTTAAACTAAATTTTGATCTTTGTTTAACTAGGGTTATACTAAGTTTTAAACTAAGTGTTAATTTTGATAGACTAGGGTTTCATTTTTAAATTTGAAAAACAAAATAAACAAAAGAACAAGAAATAAGCAAATTACGGTTTTCAAATTACAACAAAAACAATAAAGAGGAAGGGCACTCACTGGTCTCGCTTCAGCTCCATCGCTTGATCTGGTGCGTGAACTCATGGTCGTAGGAAAATTTTGACAGCGCTTCGCTTCATAGAATTGACCTCCTCCTCAGAGCTCCAAATCGCCAAGAAAAACAAATGCAAATGAGCCCAAAACTTAGTTTTGGCCTTTAAATAGGATTTTTGAGCCTGTACTCATCCCCCCCGGGATGAGCACTCTGGTTAGCACTCGTCCCTCCCTAGGATGAATACTAAATAGGAATTCGTCCCACCCAGGGATGAATACAGAGCAAAAATTTCAAAAACAACAAAAACTGCACAAAATGCACCAAAAACAAGCAATAAAGTGTCCAATGAGAGTGCTTTTGCACTTGACATTTCGGGCATGCAAAATAGATGTCGGGGTCACAAATCCTCACTATCCTATTCCCTAAGAAGGCTACCATAGTCGGACCGCTCCACGGGAAGATGGATTTTTGAGAATTTCATCCCCAAATGACGTCACAAAAAGGGTCAAAACCCAACCAAAAATAGCAATAACATTGCCGAACGAAGGCGCTTTTGTGCCTGACATTCTTGGCATCCAAAATAGACATTGGGGTTACAAATTGTCACTATCCTACTCCCTAAGAAGGCTACCATAGCCGGACCGCTCCACGGGAGGACGGATTCTTGACAATTTCAGCTCCAAAATGCGTCACAAAAAGGGTTAAAACCCACCAAAAATAGGTCAGAATGTTCGAAAACTGCTTTCGCATTCAATGGTAAACAACTCGAAGGCACCCTTACCTAAGTCATCTTGGGTCAAGCGACTCGTCGCTTTTCTCATGTCGGTCATTCCCTCATCGATTCGTCGCTTGAGGGGGTAGTCACACTTAGTCACCAATCAACAAAAATATACCCAATCAAGGAAATGACACGCATTCAAAGGATCATTGACAAAGACAATCATGCCCCTACTTGGGGCAGCAAACAAGCAATAATCACAAGCTGATCAAACACTTGGCATTCGTGAATCATGAACTCAAGGTTCCCATAGACAAAAGGTTGCGCCCTTTGCCTATTCATGACTGATCAATGTCCAAGCTCAAGTAACACCTCACCGAAAAAGGTTAACACTTGAATTAAGTTCCTTAGCTCGTCAGAAGCAAGGATTCAAGAATGCGTGCCCTTTCCATACTTGGGGCATCAAGAGTTGGTTAGGTTACTGAGAAACCCTAATCATTAGTGCTTTGGTTATCTATTTTTTCTCGGTGCTGCGCCTTGCACAACGCTTCCCAAAAAGGGGCATCTGTAGACACCAAAACAGCACCAATCCGATTATGTGACAACAAGCATCGATCGCATTGACACACACAACCCCTAGGGCAGCCCCTAGAGGTTAAACAGTGGTCCTAACCACTCCCAAAAGTAGTTTGGAGGTCAAAGGTCAATTTGGCACCTTTTTGGCACCTTGCTCTCTACTCGTCCCACCCAGGGACGAATACAAACTGCATTCGTCCCACCCAGGGACGAATATCAGCATTCGCCCCGGGGTGAGGCGAATAGCAAGTTTGACTGGCAAAAGTCAAACCTCGACAAGTCTGCCAGTTAACCGAGGCTTCAGGCCATGCAATTGCGAGGAATGGCTTTAAATCAAGAAGAGAGACTTCAGTCATGCATGTCTTTATTTTAGAGACCTCATGCAAGGAGATTCTAAATCAGGGAATTATCTTTTCTCTCAAAATAGGACAAACAACTCAAGTGGCGCCCTCGCATGCGCAATTCAAATAGAGAGACCCTAGGTCTATAAATTGGTGAGTTTTCTCACCCAAAAGAGATACAGAGAAGGAGCATTTGAGCAACGAAGTGCTGCCAATTTACATACCTACTTGCGATTTGTGCCTTTCACATCCTTAATCTCTCATTCGAAAGGGAGGTTATTGGGTGATTATTGGAAGCACGAATCCGGACCCAAAACCCAATTTTTGGCCACAATATTCCACAAAATTTGTCGACAACACCCCATAAGAAGTTTTGGACCCATCCCAAGTGGATTGGTGCCGAAACAGAGTCCCAAACGGTGGGCGTCCTGCCCCCGGGCGCCCCCCAAACTGTCACAGCCCTAATCGCCCCACCCCGGAGTGATTAGAAATATGTGATAGATTTCTCTGATTTTTCTTTTGCATCTTATTCTAGGTCTGTTAAATAGGCTGTAGTTTAAATTTCATTTCATTCTGAGCAATTTTGACCAGGTTTTTATCATTTCCCGCCTTTACTAACTTGTAGATGGCACCAGCAAAATCTGGGTGATAGAGGCCAAATTGGAGAAATCTGACCTTCTGGGTCTTCCCAAAACACCCCCAATTAGCTAACCCCAACTTTGCAGGTCATTTGGAGCTTCCTGGATAGGACATTGAAGAGGGTGCTTTCTGACAAGTTATTGCAGGTCTATTCGTCCCACCCCAGAGCGAATACAAATCTGTGAGGAATTTCTAGACTGTTCCTTTTGCAGTGGCCTCCTGGTAACATATTTATGCTTCTGTTAAAATTTTAGGTCGATCTGAGGTCATTTGGTTATCGTTTTAATATTTTCATGCATACACTGACAGTAGGCCTTGGGAAATACATGTTTTATTCTATCTGCAGGTGCTACTAATATTTTCTGTTTCTTTGAACGCAGGTTTCTGACATCAGAGGAGCAGGAAGGAGTCAACAATCATATACACAAGCGGTGGCGACGTTTTGGTCCGCCCATCTTACATGTGGGCACGCGGAAGAAGGATTGCTATCCATGGATGTGATAAGAAACATATTTGACGCTCCTATCCCCTAAAAAGGAAGGAGACGTATTGTAACACGACTTTGAAAGCATATCAATAAAGAAGGCCATATTCCATATTGCTTTTATCTTGTGTCGATTCGCTCATGTTCTTTCCTTTTCAGCATTTTTTAATACATAGGCTTTTAGCGTTAAGTTTGGTTTTAGACGCATCGTACTTGGCATATTCCTTTTTGTTTTCGTCTCCTCATGCGGGTTAAGGCCATCCCATCATTTCTTGTACAATTGGGCAAGGAAACATTAGGATACACAAGGAGAAGTTTATATCTTGCTTCTTTCAAATGGGTTCTTTGTAGTGGATTCCATAATGGTATCAGATAGGAATAAGGCTTTTGAAGGGGGCATACAACATTGGACTGGCAGGTTTATTCATGCAACCTTGATGACCTATATTTGATCCTTGTGTGGAGCCATTTGAAATCCCAATATGGCTAAAGCTTTTTATTCTCCCACTTAAATTTTTGATATAGGATATCCTTGGGATGATTAGTAATCTCTTGGGAACATATATAGGAATATCATGACAATTTATAGAAGGACGATCAATGACATACACATGGATATGTGTGGAGATGGACCTAGAAAAGTCGCTTCCAAAAAAAATTGAATTGAGAGGAAATAAATACATGTAGAAAACAAGTAGATTTTGAATCAATTCCTTTTAGGTGTAGATCTTACCATGAGTATATGCATCTGGTAAGAAATTACCCCTAAATAGGAAGAGAGTAAATGTAGCAACCTAGAATTAATCCCAAATGCCCTCCTTCATAGAAGTAAAATGATAAAGGGTTTCAAACAATAACAAGGAGGGCCCAAATAAAAAATTATTAAGCTTGAAAAAATCTAACTAAAGCAAGAAAAATTAACCAACACCCAAACTGGAGGGCATCTTCTAATAAATAAGAAATCCTTAAATTAGATGATCCCATGGAAGGGTAAGAGGATTCAGAGGTGAAACTAGTCAATAACATGGGACAATAACAAGAAAGAGATTAATAGATCCACCAAGAATACACCCCCATACCAGAGGAGACAATTCCCCCCAACTCCAACTGATCAAAATTTTAAAAGAGTTAAGGAGAACCAAGAAATGCATAAGATTATGACACAACAAAAAGAATCAAAAACATCTAGCTCCCAAAAAATTGACTTATCAAGGGCTTGGGAGAGCAACAACAGACACTAGATATGTCCATGTTCCAACAAAATGATATGGTATGGGTAATTATAGTGCATGTGTAGTCCATAAAAATATGTCATTATGGGAATGGCAGAGAAAAATAGAGAGAATTCAACATTAGGAATCGGCTAGGTAGAGAAGTGACAGACGAATGCAAGTTAACAAAGGGTGGGAAGAAAAAAATAAGGAAAAAATATAGCAACAAGGAGAACATACGAGAGAATATATACTGGTGAATTCAATTATCAAATTGTACAACATAAAGCCTCAATGTTTATAAACACATGGAATGTAAAGAGTTTATATAGTCGCCCTAGACAATTGGTTGTAAAAAAAATAATTTTAGAAAACAATCCAGATGTGGTTTTCTAGTAGTAAACTAGAACCTCCTTAGAGGTTGTGTAAAATATTGCTAAGAAATACTAGGGGCAAGGAGATTTTATGACCCGAGCCTCTCCAGGATTTTAAGGAGGAATAAGAAATTTATCGAATAACAAATCATTCTAATTGATGGACTCAACTTCAGTTAAAGGAATCCTCATGACCAAACTCATGGAGAGGGACTCTAGGGTGGTTTGGATGATAATATTTTTTTATGGCATGACAAAGGCAGGAGCTCAAAAAAATCAATGGAAGGTAGTACAACGGATGAGGAAAACCCATCAAGAAGACTTATGGATAGTGGGAGGGGATCTAATTGCTAAAATATCAATGCAAGATCAAGAAGGAGGTTTTACCCAAATAAATGAAAAGGATATGTTTTGATGGCTCAATCAAAGTACTTAGATTTTATTTACATACCCCACAGGGATGCAACAACACATGGACTAATAAAATAAAAGGAGAACACACAATCAAATCCAAATTAGATAGGTTCCTTGTAGGGGAGAAAGTCTCCATCCTTTGGAACTATCAATCATGGATATTAAACCAGTTAGCATCTGACCATTTTTTGGTATCTATCTACATAGGAAAAATGCCTTAGGTCAAGAATCATCCTTTCATATTCGAGACATTCTAGCTCCAGAATAATGACTTGATGAAACCAATGCAATAGTGGTGGCAGCAAGGTGTTGGAAATTTTAAGTATTTTTATTGTCGTTGATGTCAAAAAAATATTGGTTTAAATTCGTCATCATTAAGGACATTAAGTGATTTTTCCAAAAGCAAGAAGCTATTGCAAATGAATAGGATATAATATTTATTTTTAATATTATATGCCTAAAAAGCGTCCAAAGGATGAAGATCCAAGGAAGGAGAAGCAAGTTTAAATTAAATAATAATATTCTATTATTATAATATTTTGGGCCAAATAACAAGGTGAAGAAAAATGAAGTTCAAATTGAAAAGACCCATGAGAAATTTTCAAAAGGTTTAATTTAAATTAAAATATTTTAATATTTGATTAAAATTTTAATTTAAATTAATAATGGAGGCAAAGGTTTTTAAATTTAATATTTAAAAACTAAATTTGAAAATGGTTCGATGTGAGAAATCAAAAGATAATGTGAATTTATATAGGAAATGAATTCCATTTCCTAAGGTTTATTTTAAACACCTTCAAATGCAATAAAAAGAGAATATCGAGCACTCCATCTAGGAAGAAGATGATTTACATTTCGAAGAGCTTGGAGGGAAATGAGGCAATAAAGGTTGTGAAGTGATTTGACATCCCACTGACGGAGGTAACACAGGTGGCAGTCGGGAGAGTGCTAAGGCTTGCATGGAGGAGATCGTGGTTCAATCCACGCGATCGACGTTTTATGTGAGGAAAAGGCCTTCATTTGACTTGCTCGATGTTTTCGTGAGGCAAATTTTTGGGACAGCGTGTGTCGTTTGTCTCATGTGGATACGAAGCCCACTTGGTGGCCTAGCTTGGAGCTAGGGTGTTGGGAGTGCAAGGTCATGTGATCGAATTTTCCAAAGATATTTTTTATGGGAAGAACAAATTAAAGGTATGCCATTCAATTTTATTTTCCAAGGTGTTGAAAATTAAAAGTGCTTTGAGATTGTCATGAGTGTTAAGTGCTTGGGGGAGTTATAAGGTAAAGAAAAAATTAAAATATTTTATTTTGATTTTTGGTGATTGAATTTTTTTTATAAAGTGTGGAGATTATAAGGTGTGCAAGGGAAATTGTTAAGTGTTTTGTTATGGTGAATTTATTGAGTTAAATATTGTGAGTTTGGATATTATAAGGTGTATAAGGAAGATTGTTTTGCATGATATTTTAATAAAAAAATTTAGTTAGATATTGTGAGTTTGGAGATTATAAGGTGTACAAAAATATTTGATATTTTGTATGAAAAATAATTTTTGAGAAAATTGTTTTGTGGAAATCTTGACATAGGTTGTGGTAACCTAACCCTAGTGTTGGCAAAGAAAATTTGATTGTGGTAAAGACAGATTTTGAAGACATATCTCAATAAAATTAAAAGGTATGGGTACATCTTCCTTATGAGGATTGGATGTTGTGAATGCTAAGTTGGAGTGAAAATCATTATTTGATAAGCATTGTTGAGATTGGTTTTGAGATATCCAATATTTATTGATGAAGGTTTTTTAGGAATGAAGGTTGATGCTAGAAACCTTGTTTGATAAGCATTGTTGGAAATATTGAGTTAGCCTTCATGTGCATGATTAGGGCTTATGAAATATCATTATTATCATTTTTATGTGAGTTTTTTTTATAAGCATTGTTGAAAAATATTTCTTTGAGTGATTGGTTGAGTGGAATTGATTGAGCTTAGTTGATTGGAAGTATTGGAGTGATAGTTCAAGTTCTGTGAAACAAATTGTTCTTTATTTATGGATTGAGTTGAAGGAAATATTGAAAGTGATTAAGCATTGTTGTGAGTGTGAAGCATATTGAGTCTCTAACCATTCTCTATATGTTTTTATGGTAAAACAAGAGAGAGATTGAAAGTTATTAAGCATTGTTGTGAGTGTGAAGCATATTGAGTCTCTAACAATTCTCTATATGTTTCTGTGAGATTAAACAAGAATATGTGAGAAGCTTGTTTGTGTGATTGAAGAGGTTTTCTGTAAGATATTGAGTTGATTTGAGTAAGCTTTTGAGGAAGCTTACAAAGTAGATTTGAGGTAAGTCTTGGTGAAGAATTGTTGAGAAGATTGAACAAGTTCTAGTGAGTATTGGTGTCTCCTATGTATAGATATCCATGAACATTATTAGGGGATCGGTGTATCCTTTGGAGAGAGATCCATAAAAATTGTAATAGGGAAAGGATTCCCAAGAGATTTGTTGAGAAAATTTTAGTGAAATATTTTATCCGTAGAGTAGCCCACATTGGGTGAACCATGTTAAATTTGTGTCTCTATTGTGTGTGATGATTTGTGCATTGATTTGATTATTGTTGTTGATATTTCCATTGATATATTGCATAATATTGTTTGGGAAAGAAAAGTAAAAATTGGTCTTATACTATTCACCCCCCTCTCAGTATAAGCTTGTGTTATTCACAACAAAAACCAAAACATGGGACAACACAATTTCAACTTCACTCTAGATTAAAGTTTATTAAAAGCAAATTGAAAAAATGGAGTAAATTTCATCAATCATATTTCTAGCAATAGAGAGCAAATATGTTAGTTTGAATGCAATAAATAGTGAAAAGGATCCACTCAACACCTATCTCTAAAGAGCTTCTCTACAAAAAAATATTTTTATGCAAGAGGAAAAAGAGTTAGACAAGAAAGAGGAATCCTATTGGAGATAACAGACAAGAATAATTTGGTTACAAGAGGGAGATAGGAACACCAAGTTCTTCCATCACTCAGCCATAACATGCAATCACCATAATTAGATTGATACCCTATCAACAAGGGATAGAAATATGGGAACCACAACCCTAGGTATACAAAAAATTGTAAATAAATACTTTCCAACTTTGTGTACTACAAAACCACACCTTTCCACTTAGCACCAAGAGGAAATTTTAGGAAGCATACCAGTGTTAATATCACATAATCAAAATGAGAAGCTCTTAAGAGAGATTAGAGAGGAGGAAGTTAAAAAAATAGGTTTTGCTATGTAGACAAGGAAGGCTCCAAGTCTAGATGGATTTCCAATAGAGTTCTATAGAGCTTATTGGTATATAATAGCAAAGGATTTAACCCGAGCAATTGAAAAAGGCTTTAAGGAAGAATCCTTAAAGCCTTGAATCACACCTTTTTGGATCTCATCTCGAACGGTGGAGATATGGATAATCTTACTAACTATAGACCAATTACTCTTTGTAATGTTGTTTATAAGATCATAACCAAATTAATGGTAAATAAGATGAAATAGATCTTACCAGGGTTAATCTCTCTAGAACAATGGGGATTTATGCAGGGCAAATAAATTCTAGATTAGGTTGTGATAACATGGAAAACTATTTACAAGCTTTCCCAAAATAGAAAACAAAGGTATATTCCTTAAGCTAGATTTATCCAAGGCTTATTACAGAGTAAGTTGGGAGTTTTTAGTCAAAATATTGAAGATATTTGGTTGTAGTGAAGAATGGATAAAATGAATTATGGATTGCATCTCTACAGTCTCTTTCTTAGTGCTCATTAAGGGTAACCCATCCTAACTATTCAAAGATTCTATAGGAATCCGACAAGGGTATCCACTTTCATCATTTTATTCATCATTTTTGTAGAGGGCTTGGGAAGACTCATATAGAAGATGAGCACAGAGAAAATCATTCCATGGATGAGGATAACCAACAACATAAATCTTACTCACCTCCAATTTGTAGATGAAACAAGAATATGGGGGGAAGCATCAATAAGAGAAGTGACCAATATTAGAGAAGTGTTAGAGTGCTACATAGTGGCTACTAGACAACTACTAAATGAAGAAAAATCAAAAGTAGTTTTTTCAATGTGACAAAAATATTAAGAGAATGAATAACCCACATCCTCATATTCTTAAAGGTATCACTACCTTTAGAATATTTGGGTATCCCATTAATAGAGAAGGGTCTTAAAAATAAATATTTGAAATCAATAAGAATCCACTTGAAACTTTTGCATTGGACCTATAGGTGGTAATTTTTTGGAGAAAGAAAAACATTGCTTAAATCAATTTTATAAGCTATTACAGTGTACAAATTATCTAGTTTGGCAACCCTAAAGAGAGTCCTAAAATATTTGGATAAGATGATGAGACACTTTCTTTGATATAGAGTGCAAGGTAATCACACAAGGGAACTAGTCAATTAGGATAAGGTTTATAAGCCACAAGAAGTTGAAGGTTTGGGAATTAGAGTAGCAACAACAAACAACCAAGTTGTATTGGAGATGGCTAACTCATTAGGACCAATTTTAGAGTAAAATTTTTAAAGCTAAATACTATCGCTCTCAAAGTACAAAATATGTTCATTTTCTTCCAGTAATATGAGATGGATCAAAGACCTGGAAAGCTATAAAGAAATGGGCTTCACTTATAAAAGAAGGGTTATAGTAGAAATTGGGGGATGGTAGAACTGCTAGACAATGGGAAGATTCTTGGGAACATTTTCCGCTCATAATTGATCAAACCCTCGCTTAATAGGAATCAAAGAAAACTTTAAAAATAAATGGTTATATCTCATAGACCATTATTTTAAATTGCGAGATCAACTACATGCTAATCTTAGTTAGTGATAAGTTCTAGATTATGGACTAATAAAAATACAAAACTGAAAGAAATCTTGGATGGAAGAAAGTTGCTAAGGAGGAATGGACCTGATCAACTAGGTTGGGGATATAGCAAATTAGGAATTTGCATTGTCAAAGAATGTTACAGAAATATTATCCACAGCAATAAAATGGGTCCAAAGCCCCCTTGGTTGAAATTATGGCCACCGAAAATATGGCCAAAGATAAATTGTTTTATGTTGTTGATTGTACATAAGAGTATTATGACTCAAGATAACTTAAGGAGACATGGATTTATTGGACCCAACTGGTGTGTAATGTGTCACCAAGAGGAGGAAACAATGGACCACCTACTTTTGTGTGTCCTCATACCAAAATAATATGGATTTTGTGGTACAACATATTACGTCAATCAAAAAGATCCATTCTCACTAAGAACAACTTTTGAGACTATTGGAAGACCAATAGATTTAAATCAAAGACCTTGAATATAGATTGGAATTTAGTTTTGGGTTTCATATATTGGTAAATTTGGTTGGAACATAATAGTAGGATATTCAAAGAAGAATTTAGACCTGAGGAAATAATTTGAGGTACTCTAATTAGGAAAATTTTAGAGACAATACAAGCTAGAACTTAGGAGGACTCTTAGATGACAAAGGATGAAGCAGATATATGGACACAACTCCAAAAGCAACTGCAATATGGGAACTAAGAAAGGGAGTATAAGAATAGAAAGAGGGATTTGTAGATTCAGGATGAAGTCCAAGGATTCAAAAAAATAGGGTAAATGGAACACCTTAAGGGGTCATCCAACAAGGACTAGAACATCTAGAAGTTGAATAGTCAAAGAAATAGAGTTGAGTCATATTTTGAGCCTTGTCAGGAAATATAAGTTATCAAAAGTAAATGTATAACTTGAATTTTTTGAATAAAAGTACTATATTTTTCTAAAAAAATACAAGGTCATCAGAATATAATCATATAATTAGATTCTCAAATCCTGATAGGGGCATAGAATACATGACGAACTTTGCTTTTGAGAGATGCAGGTTAAGGATTTTGGTCACCCAAGTTAGGGAATTTTAGAGAGAATTGGATAATGTGATCTTGACTTATGTGGGTAGGTCTTTGAATACAATGATAGACTTACTAGCTAAGATGAGTACCAATAAGAAGGTAGGAGTTCAGTGACCTAATGGAATGGCTATTGAGAACAAGAGAATTGGGAAGGTTGGCAACCAAATCCAACGTTTGGATAATTTGGATGGATAATGCAAATGCATGGTTTAGGAGGTTTTGATCTAGTGTAGGTCTTCTTTTGGTTTTGTAATCAAGAGTGATTAGCGCTTATGTTCATAGGCTTTAGAGTCATGGACGTATTTTGGAATTAAAATAGAAAATGGATGCTCTTGTTGACTAAGGCTAGGAGAAGTCCCATCCCAACTTGTAAATAATATTTCCCCACTATAGTATATTCAAATTTCATCCCAAAAAACAAACAAACCCTATTCATAAATCATTTAATTATCCATAACAAATTTCATTCTTGTTGATATCATTCTAACATTCATTGTTTTTTTTTATGGAGGTTAATAATACAAATTCTATTATAGGAAGACACAATGAAATATTCATATGTGGTTATTATAAACAATGAGAAAACTATGAAAAACATAACATCTCTTTAGAGGAGAAGCAAAGGCATGTATGTATAGTGAAAAATAAATAAAATTAAAGTAATCGATGAAACCAAATTATTAATTATTAACAAAATTTTGTATCAAACAAATATTAATTTTAGCAGGTTATTATAATAACTTTTATTAAAAATTAATATGAATATAATTATGTATAAAAATTTCCATTTAAATATTTTTTCCAAATTTGATACATAGCATCACTTTAGCGTCACGTTTTCTCCCTTATACTAATGACACTAATAACTGCATTAGGTCAAAATTACAAAGAGACGATAACACTAATCTTAGATATGAAAGTAATGTATATTAGCACAACTAAGTAATAATAGCATTGCTTTAATATTTTTATTAGACTTGATGATGCCACTTTTGGTTTCATGTCATGCACATTCATAACATTTCTTTAAAAATGTTATTCTAACATTGAATTTTATTTTATTTTATTATTTTTAAGTACAATTTTAGGTGTTATAATGGTTCTAGGTGGCACTCGAAGTTATGCTATGATTGTACCCTGTAGTAGTAATTGTTTTTTATTATATATAATTTTAAATTGGAGGTATGCCTATTAAATTAATATGATTACTCATGAGGTCTAAGTGCATATGCGCCATTTAAATAAAGTCCTTTGACAAGATGTTCATAGGTAAAAATGAATAGCCACACAATCCCCATACTCCCACCACTGTTGACCTTTGATAATATAGAGCCATGTGCGTTTGCAGTGAACTTCAACGATAGAGAGATAAGATAATGTAATTCAATGTCTTATTCAAATTTTATTTTATTTTGCAACAGTATATTTATTAAAATCTCATACATTGTAAATGTTTGATGGATTATTAGTATTTGATTCATAATTTTAAATTTATTTATCATGTAAATTTTTGTGGAGTTTAGTTTACTTTTAGATGATAAGAATTTATTTTTAATCGAGCATTTACTAAATATATATATTGGACTTTACCCATTCAAATTTAATTTGAATAAATAATATTAAGGTTCATTTATTTGATTGAAATTTTATTTTAGAATGTGTAATGACTTGCTGATCAACATTTATCACGAATATTTAGGAAAATTTTAAATTTATTTGATAATTTATAACTTTTAATTTTTGTTTAATATTAATTGTTTTTTTATAACATGTTGATTATATGAAATATTTTTTATAAAGTTGTTGAATTATTTATTCTTTCGAAGGCCAAATAAGTAATTGAAAACATATTGTTCAGTAAATTGCTTTTAAGTAAAAAGCACTTTTTTATACTATGAACATCTTTCTCTTTAGTTAGAACTCTTGATTGTTCTCATAATAAACTATTACATAAAATTATTTAAGCAAACTTTTGAGTACTTATCATGTTCTATCAACTTGGAGGTAAATTGAATTTAGTATTCATCAAATTTTAAAATTATTATCATTACGTTCTTTATTTAAACAACAACCTAAAACTTTCAACTTAAGCTATAATGAATTTTTACAATAAGACATTGAAATTTTATTTATTTTTATAATACCCAACTAAGAAACGAAAAGGAAAAACAATGAATAAATGAACTCTTAAAGCTTTCCCATACTATTTTAATCTTCCTCTTTTAGTCGCAACCCTTCACTATACTTATAATAGATAACTATAATAGCTAATACATTTCAAATATGATTTTTTTAAAATTATTTTTTGGTATTATTATGAAAGGAGGGTTTTGAAAGGAATCCCTCAACCTTTTACATCAACTCCCCCATGGGAGATAGACCATAAAACATAGTTGTGCAAAACAACCACCCTAGCTCAGAAGAAAGGACACAAAAGATAAACATAAACACCACATAGAAACATTGTCAGCACCAAAAATAAGAAGGTGGATCCACAAACCAAACAGGAAAAGTAGAGGTAATATCAGCGATGAGATAGCTCTAGATTTCCACCAAGGAGTATTTGAAACCCGACTGCCACAAAGGACAGAGTCAAAATGGGTACCATTCTTCCAGTTTGAATTTGAACAAGAGAAATTATTGAAGGATGTGAACAACACTAGCTACCCATAATAGATGCGATGGAGAATTATTATCCTCGAGAAGAAGCTAGGCCACCAATGGATGAGATGAACATCACAATCATAAGGTGTGACATTCCAACAATTCAAATTACCATAAGTGCTAGCACTTTTGAAATAAATATAATGTAACATACTAAAATGCCATTGATCGAATTCCTGATAGACTTTAAGAGAGTTCTACATTAAGAAGATTTAGGAGATCCGTCGGGAAGTTATTTCTTCACGTTGTAAAACCAAGAAATGTAGTTCCAAGATTGGACAAATAGTTAGCAAGCAAATTACACTCCCTTAATGATGGGGACACGAAATTGCACGCTCAGAAATCAATTTTCCATTCTATATTTTCATTTTAAAATTATAGTTTACACAACCCGCAGGCTTTACAGAAACTGGCACACAGGCACAGTTCTTTCACTCTCTTTTGCAAAGATTCCCTATCTCCGCAACACTAGCCCGTAGGCGTAGCTTTCTCTTCCTGATGCAAGCTGCCTCACGTTCGACGATCTGCCTATGCTCCCAAGAAGAAATTTTTAACTCTGGAAGGGAAATGCACTCTAGTCGGTCCGAGTGGCTCTTTGCCTTCAACTCTGAAACTCGACTGTGCAACTCTGCAACTGTAGGTTTTTCGAATGTTTTCCAACCCCTTGTGCATGCCATCATTTCTCCTTTTAAAGTCTCTGGCGTGACTCTCCGTCTCCCTTTTTTGACGATTTATTTCATCTCCCGTGCCTCTTCATCGTTCTAGCTTTTGAAACATCCCGACTCTTGGTCTTCGTCTGCTTCTACTACACCTTGGTGCCACGTGCTTGTCCAGTGCTACCACATGTCGCTCAATGACCTCATCCTGTAATGGTCCCTAAAGATGCAGCATGTCGCGATATCGCGACATCTTCTCCTTCTTCCTCTTCCTCTCTTTTGATTGTGAAAACGCGACATGTCATGATATCATGACATTTCTATTCCCTCGCCTTCTCTCTCCTCTTCGGGTCACGAAAACCTGACATGTCATGATATCGTGACATTTCTGCTCTCCTGGGCATCCTTTTCTCTTTCGGTCATGATATCGTGACATGTCGCGATATCGCGACATTTTTCTTCCTCGCCTCCTTTCTCTTCTTCGGGTCACAAAAATGCGACATATCATGAAATCACGACATCTTCTCCTCTCTGCTTCCTCTCGCTTCTTCGGGTCACAAAAATGCAACATGTCACAAAATCGTGACATTTTCCTCCGCTGACTCCTTCGCCTCCTGGTCGCGAAAATGCGACATGTCGCGAAATCATGACATTTTCCTCCACTGGCACCTTCTTCGCCTTCTGGTCACAAAAATGTGACATGTCACGAAATCGTGACATGTTCCTCCCTTGGCTTCTTCGCTTGCCCTTTAGTCGCGAAAATGCGACATGTCATGAAATCACAACATCTTCCTCCCTTGGCTTCCTCTTTGCCTTCTAGTAGCGAAACTACGACCTATCACGAAATCGCAACATTTCTTTCTCTTGGCTTTCTCTCTCCTTGGTGGGTCGCGAAACTACGACATGTCATGAAATCGTGACATCTTCTCCTCTACGCCTTCTCTCTCTTCTACGGGTCGCGAAACTGCGACATGTCACAAAATCGTGACATCTTCCTCTTTCGCCCTTCATCCTACCTTTGGGTCACGAAATCATGACATGTCACGAAATCGTGACATCTTAGCTTGCAGCCTACTCTTTCCTATCTGGGTCATGAAATCGTGACATGTTATGAAATCGCGACATCCTTGGCATCCTTGCATCTCTTCTAGAACATATCGCGATATCGTGACAGTTTTACCCACTGGCTTCTTTTTCCATTTTGTGTCGCGATATCATGACACATTTATCGACGCGATATCGCGACGGTTTCTCCCTGCTGGCTTTCACTTTTCACTTGTGTCATGATATTGCGACACATTTTCTATCGCTATATCACGACAGCTTCTTCTCCTTGCCTACTCTTTTCTTTTTTCATCACGATTTTGTGACATGTCGCAATATCGCGATAATTTCCTTCCTTAACCAAATTTTCAAAAGTGGCCCTCCTACCACTGGATGCTTTGGCATCAAGTGCTGGTGGATGCTCCTGCATCAGACACGCAAGGTTGGTGGAGAAGTGACCTTCACTTCTGTGTTGTTCAGTCACCGCCTTCGGCAACACCTCCAAACATTCATCTACCTCTGCACCCTTCAACGATTTCAAATTATAACGCGCTCCATATTCTCTTATTTTCTATTTTTCCTCATGCCTTCTACGTAGCTTCTCTCGTAGGGCTTTCACTTGCCTCCACAAATCTATTCTGAGCAGCTCCTCTTGCAGGGCTTGCACTTGCCTCTACAACACTTTGAAATCTTCATCCTATGCCACATTTCTCCCACCACCACATTTTCTTGGTGGAGACATTCTTCCTTGCTTTTCTTCTCATAATCCTTAACCCCAGATCCTAGTGCAAGCCACTCTGCTTACATACTCAGAATCTTCTGGCTCTGATACCACTTGATGGGGACACAAAATTGCACGCTTAGAAATCAATTTTCCATTCTATATTTTCATTTTAAAATTACAATTTATGGAACAGCCCGTAGGCTTTACAGAAACTGGCACACAGGCATAGTTCTTTCACTCTCTTTGCAAATATTCTCTATCTCTGCAACACTAGCCCGTAGGCATAACTTTCTCTTCCTGATGCAAGCTACCTAACGTTCGGTGATCTGCCTGCGCTCCCAGGAAGAAATTTCTAACTCTAGAAGGAAAATGCACTCTAAACAGTCCGAGTGGCCGTCTGCATTCAACTTTGAAACTCAATTGTGCAACTCTGCAACTACAGGTTTTTCGAATGTTTTCCAACCCCTTGTGCATGCCATCGCTTCTCCTTTTAAATTCTTTGGCATGACTCTCTGTCTCCCTTTTTTGACGCTTCGTTTCATCTCCCGTGCCTCTTCGCCATTTTAGCTTTTGACACATCCTGACTCTTGGTCTTTGTCTACTTCTACTGCACCTTGGTGCCACGTGCTTGTCCAATGCTGCCACGTGTCACTCAATGACCTCATCCTATAATGGTCCCTAAAGATGCAGCATGTCGCGATATCACGACATCTTCTCCTTCTTCCTCTTCTTCTCTTTTGGGTCGCAAAAACATGACATGTCACGATATCACGACATTTCTGTTCCCTTGCCTTCTCTCTCCTATTCGGGTCGCGAAAACCTGACATGTCATGATATCACGACATTTCTGCTCTCCTGCGCATCCTTTTCTCTTTCGATCGTGATATCGCGACATGTCGCGATATCATGACATTTTTCTTCCTCGCCTCCTTTCTCTTCTTTGGGTCGCAAAAATGCGACATGTCACGAAATGACGGCATCTTCTCCTCTCTGCTTCCTCTCACTTCTTCGGGTCATGAAAATGCGACATGTTGCAAAATTGTGACATTTTCCTTCATTGACCCCTTCTTTGCCTCCTGGTCGCGAAAATGCGCCATGTCGCGAAATCGTGACATTTTCTTCCACTGGCGCCTTCTTTGCCTTCTGGTCGTGAAAATGTGACATGTCACGAAATCACATCTTCCTCCCTTGGCTTCTTCGCTTGCCCTCTGGTCACGAAAAATACGACATGTCATGAAATCGTGACATCTTCCTCCCTTGGCTTCCTCTTCGCCTTCTGGTCACGAAACTGCGACCTGTCATGAAATCGCGACATTTCTTTCCCTGGCTTTCTCTCCTTGGTGGATCGCAAAACTGTGACATGTCATGAAATTACGACATCTTCTCCTCTACGCCTTCTCTCTCTTCTGTGGGTCGCAAAACTACGACATGTCACGAAATCGTAACATCTTCCTCTTCTGCCCTTCATCCTGCCTTTGGGTTGCCAAACGGTGACATGTCACGAAATCGTGACATCTTGGCTTTCATCCTCCTCTTTCCTATCTGGGTCGTGAAATCGTGACATGTCGTGAAATTGTGACATCCTTGGCATCCTTGCATCTCTTCTGGAACCTATCGCGATATCGCGACAGTTTTCCCCACTGGCTTCTTTCTCCGTTTTGTGTCGCGATATCGCGACACATTTGTCGATGCGATATCGCGATGGTTTCTCCCTGCTAGCTTCCACTTTCCACTTGTGTCACGATATCGTGACACATTTTCTATCGTGATATCGTGACAACTTCTTCTCCTTGCCTACTCTTTTCTCTTTTGGTCATGATTTCGTGACACATCGCGATATCACGACAATTTCCTTAACCAAATTTTTAGAAGTGGCCCTCCTGCCACTGGATGCTTCGACATCAGGTGCTACTGGATGCTCCTGCATCACTCAACTGATTAAAACCTTAGAGGTACCTTATTAATTTCCACATCATATTTACAGCATTCCAACTCAGATTAGAAGTGTAATTAAGAATATTAATCACATTCTTCGAGTCCCCTTCAATATCAGTATTCATATATCCCAAATCATCTAGGATTTTAATGCCTTGGAAAGTGGCTCAAGCCTCCATAAAGTGGGAATTTTGGGATGATAAATGCTCACAATATGCCATAATAACTTCACCCATGCTATTCCTAATGATGCCACCCACCCCAATGATCTTGGGATTGCCTTTTGATGCCCCGTTGAAGTTCAATTTGAGCCAATCAATGGGGGAGGTGACCATCTCACATTATTCCTTGGATTCAACATAGGAGGCCTAGGGTCAAACCTCAAGAAGCCCAACTTAGCTTCCAATAGAACTTCAACAAGAGAACTCTTTAGGCAATTTCTCCCCAGATTAGGAAACACATTGGTAACATTCTCAATTGAACTCCACAATATTTTAAGACCTATTCTAAGAGCATCTCTTTCAAAATTTTTAAAATCCCTAGCATTTAGTTCTTTTCGAACACCGTAAATTATACTAACCTTATTCACAAAATTGTACTAACCCTTTATAAACATTCTAAAAATGGTACCATTGAAAAATATCGAGAAAATATTTCCAATGAGAATAAACATACATATGCTTTATCAAGGTTTGACACCTAGAAATGCATAAAAATGATAGCATCATAACCCTATAAAATTCCATATAGCATTTTTTTTACCATGTGGCACTTTTGTCAATAAAACTTAGGGTTCATAAAACTATAGAAAAACATCATAAAATTTCACAAACATGGTATTGTTGAAATGGTATCAAAAAGATATTTTGAACAGGTACAAATTTGCATATGTTTGTTTAAGGTTAGATACCTAAAATCCATAGAAATGATATCATTGTATACCTACAATAGTTTCATATGGTCTATACAACACCTTTATAATTAATGATAGCATTGTATAGTCTATACAATGCTTTCATCACCTAATAGTGCTTTTATTCTCCTACTACTAGAACTTAAGTTTGAGTGGTCTAACTTCCCATCATGGCCTATTTCACTATACCAACCAGATGCATGTGCAAATTGATGGAATATATCCTTATTCTAGATAGTTAATTGTGTTTAAATATCCAATAAGCCCTAAATCAAATCATGAAACTATCAATCAAGATTCTTAACACTTGCATCAACGCCATGCAACTACTGAAAGTTGCTTAGTCATTTCCTACAACTCATAAAACATTTACCACTTCATATCCCTTATTGTCATCTCCAAAATCCTCCCATGAATCCTCCAATGGGTTTTGAATTGATTATATAATCACCCCCTCTCCTAGATAAACAAAAAGAATAAATAATTAATTTGTAGCTAAATTCTATTCAAATTGGATTTTGAGGGTTAAGGAAATAAAAATAATTATAAATATGGAATGGATAAAATCACTTGGTAGTCCCATTTGAAGAGTCATCTCAAAGGGCACTGAAAAACCCTCATCAACCACAAATCTATAGCAAATTAGGTTAGGTCTATAAATCTTGGTTAAGATTCACTAATTGCCCTTTTAGTGGCTTTCATGGTTTCCTTAAATAAACATATCTTGATAATCTATATGATTTCATATCTTTATGTATCTATAATTTACTTTCATTTATAAAACAATTTTAAAAGGAATAGGGGTTTGATCCATCTACCAAGAAAAAAATTCTAGATATATCAAACAAACATCTTCATGTTAATCACTATTTTTCTTAATTATTTCTATTTATACATTTTTTATTTGTAGGTATTATATGAAAGTGTTGTAGGCTTTCCAGAGTGCTAACTTACAAAGTTATCACCATTGGGTACTTCTATCAAATGTTAAAAATTTTCACCATTCAATACTTTTATCAAAAGTGTAAAATTATAACCATTTATCACTTCTAAAACAAGTGTAAATTTTCATCTTTTAGTGATTATATAAAAAGCATAAAATTATCACCATTTAATGCTTCTATAAAAAGTGCAAAACTATCACCATTGAGTGCTTCTATAAAAAATGCAAAACTACACTAGATGACACTTCTACCAAACTACAAAAAGTATGTATTATATGTTAGAATAAGTAATTATTCTCTTAAGTCCTATTAGGATAGACATACTTGAGTTTCCACTCCTCCATGAGTCAGGTGAACTCTAAGTATAGTGTAGATCATATTTGATGAGTTGTTGTAATCCAACGACTCTTAATGATCAACTTTGCTATTTATACAAAGTTGATCCATGGAATAAATCAATCAGTTGTATTTGTCTTCTCAAATATTGTGATGCTTTGTAGTTCTACTCTTGGGAAATTCTAACATGGTACCAGAGCAGGATAGATTCTTCTAGCATTCTCTCTTGAAGGAAGGTTCATGAACTGGTTCATTCTCTCTTATCTTTCGTTTTTATTAAGGAGGTTTTCTCATTTCTATTGTAAAATTCTCTTTTACTTCTACAATTTTTTTTGAGAAACACTAACTGTTTATAGTTCTATCTAAAATAGTTTAGGACTGTGCTTTACCATTTATAGTATCTCCTTAATTTTCAAAAGATATCCTTTGCTTATTGCTCTAAAATAGATATAATTTATTAAAAAAATTCAGCCTTCTTGCATTAGAAATATAGGCATTATCTTTTCCTGCCTTTATTATTGTTCTCCATAGAAGATTGTTCCGATATAGCTTCTCCCCTTTATAACGGATGCGCTCTTGCCTTGGCTATTCTTCTACCATCGCTGCGTAAGAGAGTAAGTTTCGTGGGTATTATTTAAATTTCATGAAAAATATTTTTTTGCAGGTCCCTCTAAAACTCATGAAAAATTGGTTTTAATTTCTAATATTCATGAGATCTTGTAATAAATGTGTTTGTCGCGATATCAAAAGTTTTATATCTCCATCGCTTTGATTTGTTATATATGATCTTCGTGATATCTTAAAAATTTTATTAACGCGTATATCTCGTCAATCGCCTCTTTTATTTCATGGACGTTTGGTCTCTAACACCAAAGTCCATTTATTATTTATTATGCGTGGCAAGTATATTTTAATATTTCTTCCCAACATTCCTATTGGCACTCGGTGTTCTTCATCTCGTCAACCCGATAGGGTCTTTTAAAATATTTTTAGAGTTCATTTTTTTGGTGAAGCCCTTTTGAACTCGTATTCTAACTTTAGTTCTCCATTAGCTTCACCGATTTTAATGAAATCTATCACTTAGCCAGCATTCTATAGATTCACAGAGTGAATCCTGTTTTATGTATCTTCTCTCTGCATTTGATTAATCTTATATTTTAGGTTTTTGCAACAAAGTTTTTAGTGATACAACGCCTTCTCTAACATGCATAGCATCTTACCTAGTGTCTTCTCTGCATTTGATTTAGATTATACATTGTTAAATTTTACAGTGAAGCTAAATCTACATGTGAACCACTGTTTCTTCATCTTCTCTGTCATCCTACGTGATTAAGGAAGACAACAAAGGTATTTTTTATAATATTTGGTTTTTGTTCTTCTTCTAGAAGTTCGATAATATCCTGCGGTTCATGCTCTTTTGAGCCCTTCCAAGCTCATAAAATCGTGCTCCGTCCTCTTCGTAGCCTCTCTTTCGAGCCCTTCGAGCGTCGCAACATTCTCTCTTTGAAGAAAAGAGGAAGCCCTTCATCCACTTGTCTCGTTCCCTTTGTTTTATATTTTTTTTCTTCTCTCATCTCATTTGTCATAGACAAATAGGTTTTTTTTGTTTTTTGTGGCTTTTCCTTCTCTCTCCTGGTTTTTTTTTTTTTTTCATTTTAAAATCCGCCGTTTTTTTAAATTATTATTATTTAATTTTTTTTTTTTTTTTTTTTTTTTTTTTTTAAATTCCTTTGTAACCACCACAAAAGTCTTCTCTCTTTTTTTTCTTTCCTTTCTCTTCCACTCAAAGAAAATAGAGAATTATTGTATAATAAAAAATAAAATTCTTTTTGGGTTTTTTTTTAGGTGCCTAAGTACCTTTTCTAAATCTAGAAGGGGGGGTTGTTATCTTTTTGGATTTTTGTCTCCTTCCTCATTCCTTTTTTTACCTTTGTTTTAATTTTTTTTTGGAACCTAGGTTTATAATATTCTTTTATTTTAATGCTTTCATTATTCACAACATTCATATAAGAATTATTAAAATAATCCTTTGTTTTATATTTTTTGGAACCTCGGTTTATAATATTCTTTTATTTTAATGCTTTCATTAATCACACCATTCATATAAGAGTTATAAAAATATTCCTTTGTTTTATATTTTTTTTGGAAATAAGGTTTATAATAATATTTATTTTAAATGCTTTCATTAAAATCAACATTCATATAATAATTTATAAAATATTCTTTTGTCATATATGATAATTTATAATTTCATTAATATACCCATTCAATTCAAATATTATTCCTTTTTTCATAGAAGGTACAAATATTTCTAATTAGCTAAATCAAAGTATTAGACTCCTCAACAACTTATAGTTTCCCTCTCGTAAGGGTGGGTTGTTAAGAAACTCTAATATCGAGGTCTAACTGAAAGCACTTCATAAAAAACCTATGTTCCATGTATCAATTCAACTCGATACTTATAGTTTCCCTCTCGTAAGGGCGGGTATTTGAGAAGAATAGGTATAAAGGCCAAGTTTTTTTTGAAGAATTTGCCTAAATTCAACATATCAAATCTACTCATTTACTTATAGTTTCCCTCTAGTTAGGGTGGGTATATTGAGAATATTGGTATTAGAATTAGGCTACTGTATCCTTCTTTAAAAAACTCATTTGTAATCTCTTATAGCACTTGAAGTTAAAGGGGGGATCAATACTGGTTCACTTCAAATATCTTTAGTAAAATGAATACAATTGAGCCTCTCACCCCTCATAACTATCATACATGGAAACTAAAAATATTAAATCTCATTGCTCAAAAAGGGCTAACTCACTTGCTAGAAGAGAACCAACCTGAATTTGAGAAAGAATATGAAAAATTTGTTCATAAAGGCAAGATGTATGAAACAATGGGTATTATAAGCACTAATGTAAATGAAATCTTATGGTTTCACATTATAGATTATAAAACTCCATATGAAAGTTGGGAGAAACTAAATAACTTGTTTGGGAAAGTAGATCAAATAAGGTCAATGCAGCTAGAGGCAGAATTAACAGCTCCATCTCCTGAAGACTTTAGCAATATTGTTGACTTTCTCACCAAATTTAAGGAAATCCTCACTCAGTACAAAGGCAGTGGCAAGAATAAAATAGAAGAAGAACACATCTATCTAATTCTTTCTAAATTAAATGGTGTATTTCAAATATTCACAACCAACTTTCTATCTACAAAATATGCTCTTGGTGTAAGTTTCCAAATGCCCTCCTTAGAAGAATTTTGTGATAGACTAACTAGAGAAGAAACAAAACTTGCTAAGTATGAGATCTCTTCCTCTTCCTCTAAAGCCTTAGTAGCATCCACCTCCACTAAGGAGAAATTCAAAAAGAAAGAAATAAGTCCCATAACTTGTACTCACTGCAAAAATAATGGTCATTCTATGAACAAATGTTGGAAAAGACTTCAACAACTAGAGGCAACAATGAAGGAACAAAATATAGACACTAAAAAGTATATAGGAAAAGCCTTAAATGTTCAAGGTAAAGCTATAAAATCCTCATGAAAATATTGGGTTCTAGATTCAGGATCAACTCATCACATGTCTTCCTCAGATAAGTCATTCACATCTATCTCCTCAAGTTCAACATGTAGTATAGAAGTTGGTGACTCATCCTTTATCCCAGTCAAAGGAAAAGGTGACATATCTATTGAGGGTGGTTACATCAATAATATTCTCTATGTCCCAAACATTGCAACAAATCTCCTCTCAGTCTATCATATTTGCACTTCTGGAAAAGGCAAAATAGTTCTCTTCTCCCCAACAAGAGTTGAGATAAGAGACATTCAAGACCCTCACTCTCTCATAGCAAAAGGAGATATTGATCACAATACTCACCTATTTCACTTCAAAGGATTCAAAAATACATAAGGGGCCTCCTATTTTGTTGCTCATGGAGATTTAGAAAGCAAAATTTGGCATGAAATGTTTGGTCATCTCAGTTATAACTACCTAAAGGAATTAAACACCCATGAAATGGTAACAAGATTACCACAAGTCTCTTCTATTGATGGATTTTGTCCTGGATGTGCTCTTGGAAAGCAACATCAAGATCCTTTCCACCCTAGTGGTTCTCTAAAGGCCTCATCCCCTCTAGAGTTAATCCATAGTGACTTGATGGTCTTTCCAGAGCCTTATTTCAAAGGAGCAAAATATGCTCTAACATTCATTGATGATTTTTCCAGAAGAACTTGGGTATACTTCCTAAAATACAAAAGTGATGTTCTATCCCACTAAAAAATATTCAAAGCCTTATTTGAAAATCAGGCCTCTTGCAAAATCAAGCAAATTCATACAGATAATGGGGGGGAATACTTCAGTAATGAGTTCTCAATTTTTCTATCAGGTCATGGAATAATTCATCAATATTCCATCTCCCATAATTCACAACAAAATGGCATTGCAGAGAGGAAAAATAGAACCTTAAAGGAAATGGTAAACTGTATGCTCCACTCAAGAGATCTTCCAAAAGTTTTTTGGGTAGAAGCAATTAACTGTTCAAACTATATTTAAAACCACACACCTCATAAAGATCTTGGCCATTTGACTCCCGAGGAAGCATGGACTGGCTCAAAACCTGATGTCTCTTTCTTCAAAATTTTTGGGTGTACTGCTTGGGCACATATCCCAAAGAAGAAAAGGAAGGCACTAGATAAGAAAAGCAAAAAACTCATCTTTATTGGTTATTGTGAGGAAATGAAAGCATACAGGCTCCTTGACCCTACAACTCATGAGGTCTTTTTTCATAGGAATTTTCAATTTTATGAAACATTCCCTCATAAAGATCCTCAACCATCATCTTCCACCATTAATTCTCTTGAGCCTTCTCCAATATTAGAGCCTCAACATAATGAATAACCAACTTTAGAGGTTAATTTAGATATTAATGATCAATATGAAGAACCTATAAGTCCAACTCAAAGTCTTGCCACTACTGCTACTCCTTCCACAATGCCTAAATGGGACCGCACCATTATTGAAGAAGCAACTCCATACATCCAAAATCTTCCTTCATCTAGATTAAGCAACTCCATAGGCTTTGATCTTGTCTATCAATCCATTTCCTTAGATCCTCAATCCTTCAAAGAAGCAACTGATATTAAAGAATGGGATGATGCCATGGAAAACAAATTCTCTTCCTTAATAAAAAACAAAACTTGGGAATTAGTTCCCCTACCTAAAGGAAGAAAATTAGTTCGCTGTAAATGGATTTATAGAACAAAATATGGACCTAATGGAGAAATTGACAAACACAAAGCTCACCTGGTAGCCAAAGGTTTCTCTCAGATTGAAGGGATTGATTATTCTGAAACTTTTGCACTAGTTGCCAAAATGAATTCTGTTAGACTAATTCTTGCTCTAGCTACTTCCCAAAAGTGGCCTATATTTCAAATGGATGTAAAAAGTGCTTTCTTACATGGGGACTTAAAATAAGATATATTCATAGAACAACCTATTGGATTCACTCAAGACTCCTCCCTTGTTTGTAGGCTAAGGAAGTCTCTCTATGGCCTCAAACAAGCTCCTAGAGCTTGGTACGAAAAAATGGACTCCTTCCTTCTTTCCTCATATTTTTCTCATTGTGAGTTTGATGCCACAGTCTACATTTGGAGGGATGAAGAAAAAATCACCATACTTGTTCTATATGTTGATGATCTACTACTCACTGGTATTGACTTCGCTCACATTCAGACTATCAAGGACTCCCTCTCTAAAAAATTTGAAATGGCTGATCTGGGTTTAGCTCATTACTTCCTTGGGATTCAAATAAATCAAACAAATTCAAGAATTTCATTATGTCAACAAAAATACACTCTAGACCTTCTTCAAAGGTTTAATATGACATATTGCAAATCTTCTTCTACATCTTTTTAGTCTGGAGTCACTCTAAGTACTTCCTGCACATCCCCTCTATGTGATGCAACTCTATACCGTCAGCTTGTAGGGAGTCTGTTATACCTTACTCATACTCACCCATATATCTCATATGTTGTTGGCTTGATATCCAGATTCTCACATCAACCTCATTTCAGTCATTGACAAGCATAAAAAAGAATCCTCCGCTACTTGCAAGGCACTACTCACTTTGGGCTCTTATATGAGGGAAAATCCATGGATATCATTAGTTACACGGATTCTGATTGGGAAGGTTCATAGAAGACACATGTTCAAATTTTGGCTATGTTTTTTGTCTTGGTTCTTCACCAATTGATTGGTCATGCAAAAAACAACAAGCAGTGGCTTTATCATCTAAAGAGGTAGAATACAAGGCAATAGCTTTGGCAAGTCAGGAAGCTCTTTGGCTTCATCAAATACTAAAATAATTTGGTTTTTCCCATGACAAACCTATTACTCTTTGGTGTGACAATAAGAGCACAATTCATATTGCACATAATCCAGTTGAGCATCAGTGCACCAAGCACATTGATATTCACATGCACTTCATTCGATAGCATATTTTGAGAGGGGAAATATACTTGGACTATATTCCCACTAAAAATCAAATTGTAGACATATTCACCAAGTTATTTCCTTCTCTATGTTACATTCAGTTGCAAGAGAAACTTGGGGTAAAACAGTTGCATTAAACAATATGACTTTTCACCTCTCATTTCTTCTTATTGTTGTATTATTTGGAGGATGGTTTTTTCCCATGTGATTTTTTTTATCATCTCTCCTAAAGTATAATATGTACATGAGTACCTCATCAGGCCATGTTTTTGGGACTCATTATTTTTTAATGAGGACAATCTTCGCCATCCGAAGACATTCCTCTATATTTGGTTTCTTCTTATTGTTGTATTCTTTAGAGGATGGTTTTTTCCCAAGTGTTTTTTTACCATCTCTTCAAATAATACATACATGTACATGAGTACCTCATCAGGCCCTATTTTCGGGACTCATTTGTATCAAAATCCCCTAGTATCACTTAAGGGGGTATTAGAATAAGTAATTATTCTCTTAAGTCCTACTAGGATAGACATACTTGAGTTTCCACTCCTCCATGAGTCAGGTGAACTCTCAGTATAATCTAGATCAGATTTGATGAGTTGTTGTAATCCAATGACTCTCAATGATCAACTTTTCTATTTATACAAAGTTGATCCATGGAATAAATAAATAAGTTCTATTTGTCTTCTCAAATATTGTGATGCTTTGTAGTTCTACTCTTGGGAAATTCTAACATTATACTATATTTTTTTGTTCTATATAGGTCAAGTTGCTAGATCTAGGTCTTCTATATTTTTTGGTAGTCATTTGTTAAATTTTGGAAATTTTTTACAAAAAAGGTAAATATTATAGGTTAGGGTTACAAAAATATCATAGGAATAAGTGTAGGACATAATTGCAACATTATACCTAGAGTTGAAATACCAATCATCAAATTCATAATGCAACTATGTTAATTTGGTTGTTTTAAATTCTTCTACTTTATTTTGCAATAAAGTTCTAAAATAAAATCATTTTTGTAAAGCCAAAAAAAAAAATCTCCAAAAATATTGTGTATTCAAGAGTCTAAATTAGATGCCTCCTCTTGGGAGTCTGTTCACAAGTTGATTTGGAAGGATTCTGGTTTCATGGCTAGTGAAGCGGTTGGCTCTTCTAGTGGCCTTCTCTCTTTTTGGAACCCTGTGAGACTAGATGGCCATGTTATTTCCTCTTCTAGCCATGTTATTAATATTTTATTTTGGTGTAAAATCACTAATAGGAGATGGGTTTTATCTAATATTTATGCTCCTAATTCGTATATTGATAGACGCAAGTTTTGGCTCCTACTGCTTGATATGAGGGATACTTTTCAGAATGAGGACTGGGTTGTCACTAGAGATTTTAATTCTCCTCTTTATCCATATGAGAAGTGGGGAGGCAATCTAGTGGATGTTAGAAGTTTGCAGGATTTCTCTAATTTTGTTAACAGGGCTGAGCTCCGGGATTTGGATCTAATGGGGGTGAAGTTCACTTGGAGTAATAGGCGATCTGGTGAGAGCCTAATTATGAGCAGATTGGATAGGATTTTTGTTTCTTATTTCAGGTTAAATCTATTTGGAGATGCTTCTTTGTCTTCTTTTCCCAGGATTGGTTTCGACCATAATCCCATATGGTTGGAAGTCCCTGATGGTACCCCTTTTCTTCCTCATCCTTTTAGGTTTGAAGTCATGTGGTGTTCTCACCCTGACTTTGAATCCCATGTTAGGGAATGGTGGTAGGAAGATATTTCTGGTGAAGGGATGCTAAGGTTAACCAATAAGCTCAGATGGCTCAAAAATTATCTTAATATTTGGAATAAATTTTCTTTTGGTAATTTGTTTAGAGAAAAGGAAAGATTGAAATCTCAGTTGAAGGAGATCGAAGCGGTTATGGAAGTTCAAGGTTGCTCTGATGCTCTATTGTAGGAAGAAAGATCCCTTTTGGTGGACTATCATAATAGGTAAGTGGAAGAAGAGCTATTCTGGAAATAAAAATCTAGAGAGTTGTGGTTAAAATAAGGTGATCGTAACTCTCGTTTCTTTCATGCTTCCACTCTTCGAAGAAGAGGTCACAACAGAATAAGGGAAATTGAGAGGGTTAGTGGAGGGGTGTCTTATGATGTCATGGAAGTTTGGGAGGAAGTTATTGATTTTTTTAGTGCTTTGCTTTGTTCGATGCCTGATCGTGACCTTCTTACTGAAGGTGAGATGCTAGAAGCCATTCCTTCGATTGTTTCATTGATTGGAATAGAAGACTTATGGCTCCTTTCTCGGATGAGGAAATTTTTGAAGCTATCAAAGTGATGGGTCCTCTTAAGGCCTCAGGACCTGAATGGTTTCCCTCCTATGTTCTTTCAAAAATATTGGCATATTTGCGGGGAAGATGTTTGTGCGGCTTTAAGGGATGTGCAGCGTTCTTTGTTTATTCTAAAAGTTGTGAATTCGACTTATCTTGCCCTCATCCCTAAGAAAGACTTGGCTTCATATTTCAGTGATTTTAGGCCCATTAGTTTATGCAATACTATCTATAAGATTTTATCTAAGTCCATTGCAAATAGGCTTAAACCGCTTTTATCGCTGCTGATTGATTCGACGTAGAGTGGCTTCGTTTCGGGAAGGTAAATTCTAGATGGAGCTATAGTTATTCATGAATTGATGCATTCTATGTTCAAAAGTGGTAGAGCAGGGTTTTTCCTCAAATTAGATGTTAATAAAGCTTATGATCGGGTTTCTTGGGCCTTTCTTTTTAGTGTTTTGCAGAAATTTGGATTCTGTGAAGACTGGATTAAGCTTGTTAAGGTTTGTATTTCATCGGCGTGGTTTTCTATTCTTGTCAACGGTTCTCTGATAGGATTTTTTCATTCTTGACGTGGTCTTAGATAGGGGGATCCGTTGTCTCCTTTTATTTTTATTCTTATGGTGGAGGCTTTGGGGAGGACGATTTCTAGGCATCATAATGATTTGGGGATGCGCTCGATGATTCCTTGTAACCCGATCTCCCATCAACAATTTGTAGATGATACACTATTATCATGTGTGGCTTCGGTTGTTATTTCCAAGGAAGTCAAAGCTATTTTAGATTGTTACGAGAAGGTGGCAGGTCAGCATATTAGCTTCTTGAAGAGTAATTTATTTTTTATCAACACTCTAGAAGTGCGACAAAGGAGGATTGCTGACATTTTGAATTGTCGGATTGCTTCTCTTCCTTCTTCTTATCTTGGTCTTCCTCTTTTTTTTGGGAGGGTCAAAGATGCCATGTGGTTCCCAGTGATTGAAAGAATTCAATGCAAATTAGCATCGTGGAAGGGGGCTCTTCTGAGCCAAGCGGGTAAGGCAGTGCTTGTCCAGAGCACATTGCAGAGTATCCCTATCTATTTTATGTCCTTATTTCACCTTTCGAGTAAAGTGGTTACTAAGGTGGATAGCATTTGCAAGGTATTTTTATGGGCAGGCCTAGAGCTTAAAGGTAAATTTCATCTGGTCTCTTGGGAGTAGCTCTATAGAAGAAAGAAAGTTGGGGGTTTAAACCTTAAGAGTGTTGCTAGGATGAATAAGGCCCTAGTGGAAAAACTTGGTTGGAAGGTCACCTCTAATGCTGACCATTTGTGGTGTCAAATTTTGAAGGCTAAGTATAATTTTGACTCTTTCATTTCTGATTTTCTCTCTTCTGGTGGGTCGGCGTTCTAGAATAGTCTGATGAAATCTAGGGATTTTATTAATCTTAATTGCAGATGGATTGTTGGTAATGGTAGGAATGTGAATTTTTGGGATGATGTTTGGTTGAGAGATCATCCTTTGAATGAAGACATTCATTTTAGATACATAATTGAAGGGTCTAGGATTGCTAGGTTGGTGAAAGTTGTGGATTTTACTGAGGTTCATGGAAATAGAATAGTCTGGTCCAATCCTCTGATGGTGGTAAGGAATGCTAGGGATCTCCAGCTTTGGTCCTTGCTTATGGAGGAGCTCCATATTTATGTGGTTCGGTAGATAAATGTGGAGGACCACCTGATTTGGAAAGCTGATAGTGTGGGTGTTTATTCTGTGAAGTCCACTTATGAGCTCCTCAGTGAGGATGGGGATGGTTTTTTTCCTCATGGTTCTATTTGGCTAAAGCACTTAACTCCCAGGGTTAATATATTTTTCTGGTTGGTTGTGCAAAACAAGATTCTTACTATTGAAAATCTCCACAAACGAGGATGGTGTCTGGTTAACAGGTGCTATATGTGTAAAGAAGCTTGGGAATCGACTTCGCACTTACTTCTTAATTGTGGAGTATTCAAGGAAATTTTGATGTCCATCCTCTGTAGGTTGGGTGTTAGCTGGGTTTTTCCTAATTCAGTGATGGATTGTGTTATACAGTGGGTTCCCCCCTTTTTGTCACCCAAACTTAAGTGTTTTTGGAGATTTCTTTTACCCCATGTTATGTGGGGGGTGTGGAAGGTGAGGAATGCTCATGTTTTTAAAGATAAGGAATCTTCTGCTTCTCGTTTGAGTACTCGTATTTTATGGAATACTATGGAGAATATTTTGTGTGCTTGCAAGGAGTCTAAGTTTTCGAAGGCCTTCATTCCCTATAAAGTTTTGATTGAGCAAAGTCTTGGTTTTGGGCACGTTGATCGCCCTCCGCCAGCTCCTGATCCTAGGAGTTTGGTCCATTGGACCCCTCCACCGGTGGGTTGGTACAAATTGAATTTTTATGGGGCCTCTAAAGGCAACCTAGGGATTGCTGGTGTCGAGGGGGTCATTCATGATAATAGTGGAAATTTGGTCCTTGCTTATGCGGAAAACATTGGTGTTAATTCATCCTAGTTTGTTGAAGTGAGGGCTGCATTCTTAGGCTTGTATTTGATTAGAGATTTTGGTATTCATAAAGTTATTGTTGAGGGTGATTCTTTAAATATCATCAAGATGCTAAATGGTTCTTGCCACGTCAGTTGGAGGGTGGCTAATTTGATTGATGAAGCTATTGTTATTTCTCGATCCTTGGATGATGTTTTGATGATGCACATTTTTAGAGAGGGCAATTCTACTATGGACTTAATGGTGAATATCAAGACAAATCTTCAAGGATTTTCTATTTGGTAGAGGTATTTCCCTCCTGAGATCATCCGTTGTATTCATAATGACCTTCATTAATTGTTGGTAGGTGGTTTGCTTATTCTTGCTTGGGTGGATGGGGTTTTGGAGTTGCAGCCATTGTTGGTCAAATTTTAGGTGGGTGGTTGGTATTTATTCCCTTGGCATCATGGAGATGCTCGCCTTTCAAATTTTAAATTTCAAATTTTATCTCCCTCCTTGTTTTCGGTGTCAGGGAATGTCCCAAAGCTTCTCTAGCTTTCTTTGGAGTGTGCCCTCTACCCAAAGTCCTACCCTCATTTTTGGTTTTGGGTACGAGATTTGTTTTGTGGATTGGCTCTGGACCTTCTTTTGCGTGTCTTCTCTCATGCTCATTGGTTTTTGGTGGCTTCTCCTTTGGATTTTTTGTTAGGAGGGTTCCAAGGATGGTGATTATTCCCATTTTTGGGATTGGTTTTCGATCATTCTCTTTTGGAATTTGTGCCTTGGAATGTTAACCCCTTTTCAGTCCTTGGTCTTGGAGTTGTCTTTCGTGATGTGCCCCTTTGTTTCTTCTCCACTTGCCCATATTCTTTCTTATTTTTGGCCAGCTGGAAGTGGGGATTGGATTTATCTATTTGGGCATGTGTTTTTGGTGGTAGTTTCTCTATCCCTCTTAGGTCTAGAAGGATGCTCGTGTCCTTGTTTTGGTTTTTAGAGCTCCTTCTCATTTTCGTGCTTATGCATTTTTTTAGGCTTGCTCTCCTCTTTTTTGTGTTCGATTGGAGAAGTTTTGGCTTAGTGGCTATTCCCGATGCTCATGAGACTCTGGTGGGGAGGACCTTCATTTTTGACTTTAGAGTTTTTGTTTGGCCTATGATGGGAGTGAATTTTTATTTATGCTCGGGCCGGTTATGGGGCCTCTTGTGTTTTGTTGTGTGTGCGGACGTCTTCCTCTCTGGTTTCTCTATGTGGACTAGTAGAGGTTTTTTGTGTTTGGTCTCTTGCATCCTTCTTGAATATGGGGAAGGCTAAAGTCCTTGGATGTAAGATGAAGTAGACTAAGTCGAGGGTGGAGCCTGATGCTTTGATTGTTGATGAGGATGTTCTATCTATTCTGAAGGATGGGGGTTTACTGGATTGTGTCCAAAAATTCCATGGACACAACCCAGTTCTTTCTAAGTGGATGGCTGCTACATGGAAGGAGGGATGGGTAAGAGTAGGGACGTGGTCCTTTGAGGTCTTAATGGAGCTGGTTAGCCACACTATGGGGTTAGAGCTGGATGGTGTGTATCACAACCGAGATAGGCACTCTTTATTGAAGGAGATCAACTTCTTCTTGGAAGGAGATGAATTCTTATCAAGAATTTAGAATGGGTTCAGTGCTAAGGCTTTGCCTTCACCATGGAATAAGGTGATTAAGGTGATTATGGATTTTTTCACATTGGACTCCTCATATGACATCATTCATAGTTTTCATGCTATGTTCCTGAATCACTTACAAAGGCAAATGTGGATGAACATCCCTCTATTCCTATTCAATTCTATGTGGAAATCGATATTGGCTGTTCAAGGTGGGTGGGGCTAGTTTCCCTTGCACCAGGGATTGGCACTGTTGGTTTTTGAATGTGCTGCAATGGAGAAAGGGGTTGTGGTAGAGGATATTTTAAAGTCTTTGAATTCTCTTCCAATCCCAATATCTGGTGATGCTTTGCAGGTTTCGAAGAGCTCGAGTGCGGATTCGAAGGATGTGTATTCCTTTTCCATGGGTTCTGGTCTGGAGAATATTTCCCACAAGGTTCTTGTTTCTGCTAAAGGGGTTTGGGGTTCTGTAGTGAAGAACTCTTATGTTGAGGTTGTTAAGAATTCTATGGTTTCTCTTGTTGCTTCTTCGGTGGTGGAGGGCCTTTCTACTGGTTGTAAGGTGGATGGCAGTGGTACCCGTAAGTCATTATGGCTCAGTGGTAAAAATAGGGACATGGTGAAGTCCTCTCCCCTATCCAAAGTGGAAGAAGTGGAGGTTCTTCCTAGACATTTCATCAAGGATAAGTTGGTGGCTGATGTTTATTCCCTAGGGCAAGCTTCTATGAAGAAAAGTGCTATTTTGCATAGTCTGCATCTGATGGAAATTAAGCAACGTGCAATTTGGAGCTCTGTTAATATGGCTTTAGATTATGTTGAGGAGGCCACCCAAATGTCCGGTAATGTTGTCAATGAATTTGACTCAATGATGTAGAACTATCTCGGTTCTCTCATTGGTTGATTCTTCTTGTTTCCCTTGTTGTTTTGGGGGCCTCTTTCTTTTCAGTGTTTTTTTTGTGTTTTCTTCTGGCTGCCTCTATGGCAGGTTGCTTTGTAAAAGGTTGTGGGGTCCCTTTCAAAACCCTCTTTCCTCTTAATAGTACCAAAAAAAATCATTTTTGTAAAGTCATTTTCTTGCACTCTTAGGCATGAAAATTACAAGCATATATCAATATTTTAGGATAATTTATTTACTTTTATATGTCATATTAATCCTTGGTCAAAATAAAATAGAACCCTTATTTTACCATAAACATTTAAAGTGAAGAGCCATATATATTCAAGACTTTTTTTCATGCATTTTTGTTGGCGCTTGCATTGTATCCATAATTATTATGCATGTATGATAGGACTTGATATTTAAGACCTAGTTATATGTTCAAAATTAATTGACAAAAACATAGACTTATAGGATCCACACTAATGGCTCTAATTCCTCCATAATTTTGTGTATGAGTACTTATTTTATCTATTTCTATAGTAAATATAATTCTATGCCTCGTAATATTAACATATAAAAATTATAAATAAGAAACAAGTCTCCTCACACCAAGCACAAGGATATTGCTTAAGCCCATACAAGTTCTTCTTAAGTCATGGAACCAAAGGATTAAGTCAATACAAGATAAATATAGATGGATGTTAGATGTAAATATCCTCCTAACACTCATCATGAAGAAAAATATTCATAACATTCATTTATGAACATGCCATCCATAGGAAGCATTAGTAGAAAGAATCATCCATAGAAAATCCATATAGGATATAGGAAAAAAATTTACAAGTATAAAATTCCCTCCTAATAGAAACCCTAAGTAACAACATATGCCTTTTTCTACTTAATCTAATAATCTAAAGAACTAGCTCCCATAGCCTTAATTACACATCTAACCATGTTCTTTCTCTTAAGAAGATATTATTTCTAATATTGATACTTCATATAAGAATCATATTATTTAAACATAAAATATTTCCCCTTAAAACACCCCTTGGTCTAGGAATATGTGAGACGATCTCTAGAGTTATCATCCTTCAAAATAAAATATCAAGGAGGATGTTTTCAATCACATTGTTGTGCAATAATGGGTTTTGCATACTAAAGAAAAGACCAAACACACTTAGGCATCGGTTTATCCATAAAATGATGTATCATATCCTCTATGATTCATAAATAGAGGGAAAAGTGAATAATCCATTAGATATGTTTTATAAAGTGCACAGGGTATTAAGATAAACTAAAGTAGGACCCAAGAAAGAAAAGTAATTAAATTTTAGAAGAGAATCTAAAGTATTAATATTTACATAGACATCTAAAAATGTCACATTATCCATTGTACAATATTAATGGTCGACTGATTTGAATAATTTACCTAAAAAAATATACATCCTACTTAAGCCTCTTCGGCCAATTAAGCCCCTTCCTACACTTAGTCCTTGATCACCATGCAACCACCTTTTTTAAGCTAGTTTAGGTCCGCCTCACCCTAGTCTACACTTTAACTAGCCTAGATTCCACCTAAGCCTAGCCTACTCTTACTTAACCATGGTAAACCTAACTCTTGGTCAACCCTAAACCCATGGTCAACCTCACCCTAGCCTAGCTTCCACCTAAGCCTATCTTCCACCTCATATTTATCAACCATAAACCCATGTTCAACTGAACCATGGTCAACATTAACTCTTGCTCCCCCCACATCCCTATGTACATTTAATGCCATAAATGATATTTAAATAATTTATTATTCAAGGTACTAAATGCATTGAGTCATCATCCATCATACCATAATAGGTAAATACTTTCATCCCCTATGCATTTATGAGACATGGTGCACCCATGCCCATTTATTATATGTGGATGGATGAGGAATTTCATCCATCCAAACTCATATATGATTCAAGGCACACCATGCCACCTCAAGCAACACCTCACTAGACACCTTAGCCCCTCCTAACCTTGGCCAAGTCTATAAATAGAAGGCCATTTTCACCATTTAGAAGAATCACACACTTGCATACCCAAAATTTACATAAATCACTCTAGACACCATCACACTCACATGCCCAATTACCACCAATCACCATGGATGCCTGCATATGCCCCTTGATATATCCTTATGCATTGTAAACTACTCTTGGTTGTAAGTTCATAAAGCTACCCAACTCATATAGGAGCTTCAACAACACCAAAATGATAATTTCACAAAAGCAATTATCTATCTCGATAACACATATCTAATCATATGGATAGTTATAGTCAAATTGGACCATAACCAAGGTCACCTTCTCCTTTAGGGTATTTTTTTATCTTATAACATAGTAGCAAGTAACCAAACTAGGTAATAACATTGTTTTACACCCTTTTGTAATCATTTATAGTAACTTTGTAATGTAATGGTCTAGCTTTTATTTACATTTATCTTTCATAATAAGGGGTCTAATTGAAAAAACCCCCCAAATACCACTAATTATTTTTATTGGGTTGTGTAGGTTTAAAGGACTTATATAACTAGCAATATCTCATCTGTAGTAATCCCACTCCCCTTGAGTTAATCATAGAATATATATAATTCCATGAACTATTGCTTGTAAAAGGGTTTCTTCACTAGAAGGCCCTCATTGTATCCCAAGGGGTAAGATTTATAGAAGTACTCATTTTTAACACTTATTTTGGAATAAATGAAATATCATGTTTTCAATAGTAACATTTTAGTAACCATGGTTGGACCCTAAACCCAATTTTTAATGTTTTTGCTAATGTTTTTACATTCAACTAACATTGCTGTCATTTTTTTCTATTACATGTGCCACAAAATCAACATAGGCCCCTCAAAATCCTAACACACTAACTCATGTACAAGGCATAAGCATTTTTTGTTTGTGATATAGGATAATGTATATTGGTATAGTCAAATTAGCTATATGGGTCCATACAATTGAGAACAAAAATCTAGAAACTGACCCCACTATGTAGGTATCAGTTTCTTCATAGCCACCACCACAACCCAGTTGTTGTTGGTAAGTTGGGAATGGGATTTTCTCATTGATATTGCTATATCACTTTCCAAATCCCCTTCTTAGATCAAAAACCACCTTACAAAATGATATTCCAAGGTGTAATCATTCACCTTTCAAACTTTTTCTATGTCACAAACTTGGTTGCTTTCCATCTTGTGAATTTTATTCAATATCTTAGTTTTATTTTCTGTTTTGATACACATTTTGAAGGAATTTGAATTTATGTCCTATTTTGCATGACATTTTCATAAAACCATATTTTTGTAGCAAACGGACTACCAGCTAAAGCAAAAGCTTCCAAAAACCACCCCTGATGTTGATTGTATGGATAGGTAATGTCAAATCTAATTGTAGGGACCCATTCAATCGAGATAAAAACACAAAAAATCAATATTTTTAAGTCTATAAAATATTTAAAATAACATGTCATTAGTGTAGGATTACAATTAAACACTTTTAACATAGTTTTTAGTCAAATTTAGGTTCAAAATCATAAATTCCTTTACAAATTTCATTTTAAAAAGCACCAACTTGCTTTGGTTGTTCTCAAATTTTTTCTTGCCTTATAAAATGCATCAAATTGCTTTGGTCACTCTTAATTTTGATTTATTGTATTACAAAAACACACTAAATTGCTTTGGTCGCCCTTAAATTTGCTTTCCTTACTTTACAAAAGGCTCCAAATTACATTGGTCAAAGCATAAATTTACTTTCCTTTCTTTCATGAGCATTAGCATAGCTTTATTTTCAAGGGTGATCCCCTTTCAACTTATCTCTTTGATTTTTTTACATTTGTTTTTTTTTCAATTAGCATAGGATAAGCATCTTGCATAAGGTTTGAAGAAAGCCTCCAATTTCTTCATCTTTGTGAGATAAGATAGATTTCAATTTATCTCATGCATAAATCTCTAAAAAGACAATTGGTCATAACCGTAAAAGGTATATATTGACTAGTATATATAGATTTGTGATAAATCAAATATTAGCATAAGGTTTTATCAATTCAAGCACTCTTTTTCTTGCATCTTCTTAGCATAAATTTTCATGTATAAAATGTAACTTTCCTTGTTTACTTAGCACAAAAATTTGTTTCTAAAAAAACCACTTTACTTTACAAAAGTAAAAATATAAATTTCTTGCTTTCATAGTATAGTTTCTTTCTTGCATTTAAATTTCTAAATTAAGTTAACAAAACATACTTGAACATATCATACACAATTGGCAAATACGGATTTCATCACCAACCAAAAATTAAGATCAACAACATTGGCATTCATATCCAACCATTGACTCATCCCACTAGCCACCATAGTATCCCCCTTGAGTATATTTTTGGACTTCATCACCAGAAATCTTACTACCCTTGGGATTATCCTAGAGTATGTTAGGATAGATGCCCCTACTCATAGGGATACACATAATTAGTGAATGTGCAGTTTTTGTTACTGACTAAACTCACTCGAGACGGAAGCGAAAGTTGGTTTACCTATGCAGGTCTTAGATATTTCTACCTCTTGCATAAGAGGTTTATATTCTACCTTTTTGTCTACCTCAAAACATCCCCATAATAGGAATTCATTTTTTTGTTAGTGCATTGTATTTATTTATGTGACTTTGGGTATATTGAAGAACATGCATTGACACACCTTTATAGATTCCATCCATCACCTCTTTTTACTTTTTTTATAGGTCATTAAAAAAAAAAAAACATAAAAAACATAAGAATAAAATACCATGTGAAAATAAAAATCATTAAGGAACTATCTAATTTAATTCTAACACAAAAAAAATCAAACACATTAAAACACTACACCCACAAATGTATTTGATGTTTGTGACAATACTTGTTTGATTAGTTAACTTTTTGTTGAAAAATACTATAGAAACATAAAAATAGATTTGAAAATATTTCAAAAAATCTCCATTTTTGTTTTTCCATAATTTTACCTTTGTAACCTATTTTCTTACATAATCATATGGATAGGTATGATCAAATCTAACCATACAAACAGGTATGGTTGAATTCTAAACTTCACAAACAAACATAATTTCTCCTAGAATTGTCAAGGAAAATGCAATTCCTAATAAAACCTAGTAAATACCCCCTTTCCTAGCCATATACTTATCCTTTACCCTTATAGACTAGCCCTTATTGAAATACAAACTCGAAAACAAGAGTGCCTCACTATGGATGCTTCAAGAATAACCTCCCCTTATTTAAAAAACTCATCAAGGTGATCAAAGAAAATAATATCCACCTACTCTTAGATTCATTAAGTTCCTTATAATTACCCCTCCCCATATGTCATGTCATTACATGGATTTTCATATTTTAACCAAGCCATAATGTATTGTGTCACTCACTTTGCTCCACCTTTGAGACCTCATAAGGAGATCGCTCCCTCCTCCTCATATAAATCTACACCCCATAATACACCTACTATTCAAATACCATCTCCTCCACATCTTCTTTCATAACCCTATTTTCCATCCCAAATGGCCTAACCGATTGGAATTCCATGGTTCCCTTATCCCTCTTTTCCACCTCCTTCACCTTATCCACACTAATATTACTACCCTTGTCAACTAGTTGCTAGCCTTGTTGTCATATATTTTAACCCTATCTCGATGACCTCAAACGATTATTTAACTAACATGTAGCACATATTAGAGCACCTCAATAGCCTCGAGTTACAATTGAGTAACTATAGGTGTCAAACATATACCCATAATCCAACTATGAGGAATACTATAGTAACTCCACCTCACCAAACTCTTCAACCTAAATAGGGAGGTTACTCATGACTTAGGAAGGTAGTTGCCCCACCACCACCTATCCAACCTTGTATGAAACCTCAACATCCTCGTCATCCACTTCATACCATGAATCCCATTTTTTGCACCACTAGTAAATATATTTTAGAAGTTGCACATTATGGGGCATATTATTTTTCCTAATATTAAACCAAATGATCCCAAGTGGCCAAAATAAAAATGGTACAATGAGCCTCAATTTTATATATCATTTCCATCAAGGGCATGACATTAACAATTTTTACTTCTTCTAGAAATTTGTTTACAATATGATTGATCAAGAGGAAATTCAATTTGAAAATCCTATATCATATTCCAACCCAAACCTAGGTATATATAACAATCCATTATCTCAACCTGAGATACCACGACCATCTACCAGCGCCTTGACATCTCAATCTATGCCTTAGCCAATTAATCACATAAATCACATCTCTCCACACCAAGGCTTTGTTGGTATGATCAACATCACTATTAATAATTAGAAACATATAAGGCAATCATACCCAAAAACATAGCCCATTTCTACTTTATCCTCAATACCATCTACTCTCTCCTCTACCCTACTCTAGTTTTTCCTTCTTCCTTACTTATTTGACCTCCTCCTTTTCTTTTTCTTTAGTAAGATCCATGTTATTTTTGTATGATCATGCACGAGTAGCTATGTACATATGGCTAATCCTTTTCCTCTTATTTTTTCTTCTCCCCTTTTATTCCTTCTTTACTTACTCCCCTTTCTTTCTCATCATATTTTCTATAGCTTCTTCAAATTAACTTCATGAATAGGGGGATTTTACCCCCTTTCAAACCATTTTCAATACCGGGGGAGTCCTCCTCCTTTCACTTTAATTTTATAATTATGGGAGCCTACCTTGTTTCAACATCATTTTTGTCTAGGGGAGTTGATCCTCCTTCCAACCAATTTTTCATCTTGAGGTGTTAACTCTCCCACCACATTCAATTTTTCCATTTCTTATCTGCACATGTGAACACTACCAAAAATCTCAATCAAAATAAATTAATTTCTAGGTTTAAAGGTTGTACCCTTTGCCTCGCCATCTCATAAATTATTTACTTAGTTTAAAGGTTGCACCCTTTGCCTTACCCTCAAAAAATCAATTTCTATATTTAAATATTGTGCTCTTTGCCTCACCCTCAAATAATCAATGGCTAGGTTTAAAGGTTGTGCCCTTTGCCTTACCTTCAAATAATCAATTGCTAGGTTTAGAAGTTGTGCCTTTTGCCTCTCGCTTAAACACATCAATTTCTATTTTTAAATGTTGTTCACTTTGCCTCATCATAAAGCATCAATTGCTATGTTAAAGGTTGTGTCCTTCACCTCATCATAATAATTTAAAAAATCACGAATTAAGTTTATTCGCCATATTAAACCTCTTTTAGAAAAAAATTACCAATTTATTTTGGTCATGTTCAATCCATTTTACAAAAATTTCACCAATTAAGTTTGGTCATATTCAATCATAGTCTATTGCTCCTAGTAATTTACTCTTATTACTTTATTGCATAGTTATTGCTACCACTAAGAAGCAATTTACTTTTCTTGCTCACATAGCATAGATATTGCTCCCACCAAGAAGTAATTTAATTTTCTTGCTTAATATCATAGATATTGTTCCCACTAAGAAGCAACTTACTTTCCTTGCTCAATAGCATAGATATTTCTCCCACCAAGAATTAATTTACTTTTCTTGCTCAATAGCATAGACATTTCTCCCGCCAAGAAGCAATTTAATTTTCTTTCTCAATAGCATAGATATTGCTCCCACCAAAAAGCAATTTACTTTTCTTGCTCAATAGCATAGATATTTCTCCCTCCGAGAAGTATTTTACCTTTTTTACTCAATAGCATAGATATTGCTCCTACCAAGCGATAATTTGTTTTCCTTGCTCTTAACATAAATATTGCTCACACCAAGCAATTTATTTTAATTTTATTTTTAAATTAAATTTCTCACACCAAGAAATTTAATTTTTTAAAAATTTCTAGAACACTTCGGTACTAATACCTCTCTTGATCAAACTGGTTTTCCATGCAGGGGAGTCTCCCCTTCTAATCTAACCAATTTTACACCTGGAGGAGTTTGCATTCCCTCATAAATTCTTACTTATGATTCATTCACATTATACTCTTTCCAATATTTAAGGAATTGAGAAACCTTAACCCCTCAATATCATCCATATTTGTAATTAGTTGCATCCTCACAATATGTTTAAATTCTTGTACATTATTATTCAAAATGGCAAAAATAAAAAACTAATAACAATAATAATAAACAAAAACAACGAAAGCTCATTCAATGGCAATGTTATAAATCATTCTTTAAATTATTTATTTAACCAATTAATGCAATTGTCATCAAGAATTCCACATGCATTCGTCTCCTTCCTTATTTCCCTTTCTCATTTTTTCATCTTCCTTTTGATGAGTTTATGCTAACCACTTAAATTGTCAACTAGGTTTGATTGAAAAGGAGAATTGCTTAGTATAATCCAATACTTTCTCTTGTGTTCACTAAATGGTTCCTTCTTAGAAAAGTAGGGAAAACATGAAAGGATACTGGAAATAAAATATTTGCAATAAATATAAATCCTACACAAGTTTATAGCTACTCTAATAGCTAACTACATTTACTGTAGTCATGCTATTCCTAATAAAATTCTGGAAAAAACAATAAACCAAACCTATTTAACAACTGAAAACAATTCATTCAACATAAAGCAAAACATTACCTACCTACTTTTATTCTACAACTAATAGGAGAGAGGTTTTATGGACTATCCAAGTTTAATGGGCCCTTGCTAAACATGTAACAACATAAAAATTATTCCTTTACAGGTCTAAAACTTACTTCAAGATACTAAGATAAATTTCATACCATCACATTAAGATAAAAGACGCTAAAAATGACTTTTATTCCTTTAGAATATAAATTTTGTTAATTGTTGTAAATGGCAGTCACAGATTTCTTATAAAAAAACTAGAATGTGATTATTATAAATAAACTTCTATATACTTACTCTAACCTTAAAACTAATGCTTGCTTTGTTATTTATAAAATCCTAGGTACCATATTATATAACATAGTAAATAAATTCAAAAATATGATTTAGAAATTAGTTGCAAATTGTTTTTTTTTTTCTTTTTATTTACATGGTGGACTCTGAAGCCGCCATGATTTCGATCAAACCATTGGTGTCCAGTTTCCCGATCAAATCGTCAGTGTCCAGTTTCCTAACAAACCGTGCCTATACCACCATGCCGCAATCATTTGAACCTTTTACGTCGCTGAAAGCACCAAGACAGGGACAGGAATTCAGTTCGGCGAGGCCCGAGGTTAGAACCTTGTACCTCCGCCCCGCTAAGGGTTTGGAGAAAATCAGTTGCAAAATTAAAGGATCTATTATGATCTATTTCTAAAAATGAAATCACACTTTTATTGCTAAGAGAAGGAGAAAAAATCATGCCTTGCTAGTTGTGAATTCCAAAAAAAAAAAATGTGAGTTGTCCAAAATGATCCCTAACTACTGCCTAACTATCCTAGCTATCATATTACTATCAGAATAAATTTTGTTTGTTGTAACTATTTATTTTTGATAGGTCACAGGTCCTTTTTCTGCTACATTGATTCATCTTGTATAGGTCCATGATTTTAGGAATAGCTCCCTAAATTATAGGAGGTTTCAAATCCTATTATTTTAGGAAACTTCACCCTACGCTCTTGGGTTGATTCTACGTAAAACTGGATTTTCAAGAATTTCTTAGAATTCTGGAATAGGCATGTGGCTGTAAATCCTTTTGTAGTACCTTTTGTAGTAATAAAATATGACCTACATATACAAAAAAACTACAAAGTAACAAAATACATAGAAATATAAAAAATGATAGCAATAATCATCACAATTATCCAATACATCTATTTCATTAAGCGTTTAAGAGTAAATATCTTATTTAAGCAAAAACTAGTAAAGATGTCCGTAATGTTTTAAATAATGATAAATTTGGGTATTAAAATAAGGCTAATAATTATGAAAATATAGCCTATTTTCTTATTTTATAATCCCCCAACTATATCAATTGCATATCCTCCTACATTTTTCACCTTATGAAATACCACTATTAATCCCTCTTTTCCTTGATTATTTTCTTTACAGTATTGGATTAAGTGGTTGGTGTTGGTTTAGCTAGAGAAGGTATTGGTTATCTAGAGGAAATATATGCTTCTTTGTTGAAGATTTACCTTCTGGTGAACTACCTTCATGTTTGAAAATTTATTTTCCTACACTTGTACATTTGATCCATTTATGTTTTAATTCTTTCAATTCTCCTAGAGCATAGTTCTTTTTGGAAATTTTCTTGGGTCTCATTTTAACTCCTGATGTTGTAGAATTTTCTATAGTTATAGGTTTTTGCTATTCCTATTCTAGATTTACCTCTTGCTTTACTGCTAATTTCTTCTCCACACTTTCTTTACTCTTTTCCCCTTTCTTTGCACCTACTGTAGATTTGGTAACAAGTGAAGGAGTTGATTTTGCTACAATAATATTTTTTGTTATTCTCTCAAAGTATGTAGCCCAAGAATATAGTGTTTGTAAGGTTTTTTCTATCTCTAAATACATTAGTATTTTTTCCAAATCTACAATTTTCTCAACTATTTTATTTTTAAGTGCCATAAACTCCTCTTTGAGTTGTTGCACCAAAATGGTTGTGTGTTGTTTTCTTAGCCCTTGCTCCTCTTGCTATTTTTTTCAACCTTTTACCTTTTTATCTAGGGCTAACAATCTATTTCACTAGAGTCATCAATATTTATTAATGTAGCCTTCTTTTTTGGAATTGTCCAAGCTGACAGCTTCTTGAGTGAAGCCCTAGTTCTAGGAGGGGAAAATATGTTCTTTGGTGTTTCAACCTTGGGAGTTTGCTTGAATATGGCTGATTTCTTGGGAGGTATAGTTTTAACACCTAAGTTTTTCTCATTACCCTCCCTTCTACCCTTCCTAAAAAGAAATATTTTAGGGTTTTCCTCATCAAATTTGTCTACTTATAATTCTAAAGGAGTGGTATGCTTAGGTATTGAGTGTGTAGGTGATAGTATTTAATGGGATAGCATAGTCTTAATTGCTCTCTTCTATATCTATTGAGGCCACCATGCTCTTCAGGTCCAATATTTATGCAAAATATCAAGCCATAGAAATGTTGTGTCCTTGAATATTTTGCATTGATTGATGCTATTTTGGGATAGAAAGTTTCTTAATGGCCTCCTTACATTGTTGCAAAGCTTCCATGATAATTGTCTTCACATGTTTCATCACACCCACCATGATTTATGATGGTCATTCATGTTTTTAACTAAGAAAAAGTATTTCAGCAAGTAATGTATAGAACAATAGAAAGAAAGGCTTGGAAACATTGGTCAATCTTGAAATGTTGGTAGAGAAAGAAAATTGTGAACTAGTTTGCTAAAAAAATTGTAAATGGTTTGCTCTCAGCTTGACCAAGGCACATAATTTACTCAATATGGCATGCAAATATGGAGCCTATGAATTAGTTTAAGTGATGCAAAAGGTGAAAGTTTTTCTATGGTAGGATGACATTGCATGGAAAATTGAGGTTTGAATAATATTACATGGGTGAAGGAAAGTATAAATCATGTGATGGAAAAGAGAATTATAAGGCATGTGATGGAAAAGATAATTATAAGGCATGTGATTCATTGAATTTTTTGTTTAAAAATCCTTATCCAAGCATGTATTATGATGATAATTCGACATGTGAACAAGGTATCAGATAATTTTTGTTTCAAAATGGCCAATTATCACCAAATAAATTGTACTAATGGCCTATGACACTTAATAATTTCTTTGTAATATTAATCCTATCTTTTTCGTATTTACATATGAGCATGTCCCCTAAGACTTATCCATCCATGCCCCTGACTACCAACTTATGGAAATTCATATGTGCATGTGAGCATGTACCCTAAGACTCACATGTCCATGCTCCTGATTACCTCAACTCATGGAAATCCATATTATTTTGACTTTCAATCCATATGGAGTGCACCCCTACCAACTCATCATTCATGTTGACTAAGGAATTCATGTGCTGATTGGACTACTACCATCTACTATCATGGTGGTTGAATGTCATTTTATGATGAAATGGTCAATATTATTTGACCATCACATGACTATGTTGAACTTCTTATTTAATTGTAGATATTTTTGTAGTACTCCTTCAGAATTTCTCACCATATTGAAAATAAATACTAAAAATAAATTCTTATGACCATCCCCTTCTTCCCAGCTAACAATTCCTCCACATACTTAGGGAATAGTAGGATAAACAAGGTAGAATAGACAATCCCTTCCAGGAAGTTGGTTTTTATATATTTCTTGTCCATTTTTACCAGCAAGCTGGTTTTCATAAATGGATATTATTTTTGCAAGGATGAAGAGCCATTAAAACTAGTTTTCATCTTCATCCTTGTCCCTATAGCACTGGTAAAGGTTTTCACCATAGGACTTATTATTTTTTCATCATTATTTTAATTTTTTTTGTTTGTGTATTTTTTCTTTTTAAGGATAAATATCAAGTGTTGCTAGAGTATTGTAGGTCATAAATGAACTAAATTTCTACTTGTTGAATGACTTGTTTAATTAAATTTGAATTATAGAGAGCTTTTTGATACAACTTCAATCAATGGTCATTGACAAGTAATCCATGAGAGACATCATAAATTATTTTTAGCTTGACTATACCATTACCATATGGTTCTTCAATTTTATAAGGGCCCAACCATCTTGTACGTAACTTCCCTTCAAAATATTTGAACTTAGAATCATAGAGTAAGGTCCAATCACCTAGTTGAAAAGTCCTTGAAATGATATGTATATCATGTCATTGCTTTTGTTGTGCTTCTAATAAATTGGTATGATAAAGGGCATCACAATGAAATTCATCTAATGCATTCAACTACAAGAGTCTTTCTTGTTGAGTAGTAGTGAGATCAATTCTAAACTTTAGTGTAGTGCGTAAGGTCTAAATTTCAAACTCAATTGGCATGACAATTGTCTTATCAAAGACCATTTCATATGGTATGAGCCTTGTTGATTTCCAAGTAGTATTGTAAGCCCATACTACTTCCTCCGGTCTATGCACCCAATATACCTCGTGTGTAGCAACTATTTTTGTTAAGATGTTCTCAAGCTCCCTATTAGTAACCTCCACCTAACTATTAGACTGAGGATGATATGATGAGGATTTCTTATGGTTCACTTGATATTTTTATACAAAAGCAGCTATCACATCAAAGATGAATTGTGATCCTCGATCTATTACAATCTCCTTGGGTGCTCCAAAATACTTAAAGATGTTGTCATACAAGAAGTCAATAACCTTTTTTTTGGCATGTTGTAATGCATTCACTTCCACAAATTTTGTGACATAATTTATGTACACCAAATGTATTCATTCAATTAACTTGCAGGGGTGATAGGTACAACAAAGTCTATCTACTACTTCTAAAATGGTTCTAAAACCACTTGAGGATGTAGAGGCATCTATGTTTAAGGAGTTGGTTTACCTATTATTTGGCATGGATCAAACTGAGAGACAAAATTATTCATCCCAGTTAATGGTAGGCAAATAGTACCTTGTTTGCAAGATTTTTTACATGGTTCTCTTGGTAGCATTATATCCTCCACATGGTTCATTGTGAGATACACGCGAGATGTCAAAAGTACTTCTTCCTACACATGTATACAAATTGAAAGCACGAGATTCCGGTCAAAGGAAACACCAAGTGCAATTGCATTCAAAGTTAAGCACGCCTAAGTCCTAGAAATATAAATTACACGAAACGGAAAAGAGACATGTTGTAAGAGACGCAATCAGATAAAGAAAAACAGCCCTTTCATTAATTTATTTTGATCTCTGTTACAATAATGCCTCCCCCCTTTTCAGGGGCTAGGAGCGCAAATAAGGTTTGATTACAATCGCTGAATGGTTCCTCCTTTCGTGTGCCCACGATTGCACTGGGCGGGCTAATATGATGCCGCCACTGATGTTGATGGGTTCTTCGCCTCTGCTGCTTCTCCTGCAAACAAAGAAATGATCAAGACGTTAGTAGCACCTGTTGCAAATGAAAATCATTCTCTCTCTAAAACTAACAAAATATGCATACGAATATTTTCCTGAAACCATGAAAACAGTGAATCCAAATTGCTTCAAAATCTGACAGAAGGTAAGAACAGTCACCAGAAGGCCACTGCCACTGAGGCAGCTGGCCAATTCACCTTAAACTGGAATTCGTCCCCGGCAGGACGAATTCTGACTGTAATTCGTCCCTGGGTGGGACGAATTCTTTTGAATAGGAGAAATCGACCTGCTGCTGCTCCAATGTCGGATCCCGGGACCTGCAAAACTCTTACAAATAGGGGGGTTAGGTAATTTGGGCCATTTTGGGACGACCCAGATGGTCGAATTTTCCCAATTTGGCCTCCTCCCTCGGGAATTTATCCTTGACACCTGCAAGTTAGCGAAACGATAAAGCAATACAAAACACCCTAAACTCTGACCAAAAGCTACAAAATTGCAATTATAGACTAATCAGACCTAGTAACACAGAATGCAATCTAAAAATTAATCTAAAGTGCTCAAAAACTGAAATTAGAACTTGGGGGTGCGGGGGTGCCCAAGTGGGCCTCCCAGCGTTGGCCCTCGATTTTGGAGCCAATCCACCAAGGATGGGTCCAAAACCTTTTAGGATTGGGGGGTCGGCGAATTGGTAGGTTCAGATGTCCCTGCGTCGGATTTGAGTAAGGTTCGAGCTTCCAAAGGCCACCCAACAACCTCCCTTGCAAAAGAGATTGATGGATGTAGGAAGGTGAAAAAAGGGGGATGCAAATGAGTCCTCGATTCGGCAGCACTTCGTTGCTTGAACACTCCTTCCACCTGTATCTTTTGGGTGAGAAAAGTCCCACCTTTTATAGACCCAAGGGGTCTCTTTTGGGAGGGAAGCACAAAAGCCAAGTGTTGGCCATGGGCGCCATGTGGCAGTCTTGTCTTCCCATGAGGGAGGGGAGTCCTCAATTGACTTGACCTTTGATAAATGCTTCTTGTAACAGTCCTCCAACGGCCCCTCTGTCCACTTACACATGCGTGCAAGGTAGGAGCCCTTAACTGACTGTTCTGGGCTGCCACTTGGCACCATTTGCCTTTTTTCCCGTTAAGCTTGGAATTCGTCCCACCCAGGGACGGATTCAGAATTCGTCCTGGGGTGGGACGGATTCTATTTTGCATTCGTCCCGGGGTGAGACGAATACTGGGCAAAGTGTCCAAGTGTGCCAAATTGCTCCTTGACCTCACAAAATTGCTATGAAAGTGGTTAAGACCACTGTTTAACCTCTGAGGGCTGCCCCTGGGGCTGTGTTTGTCAAAGCGATCAGTGTTTGCAGTCACATAATTGGATTGGTGCTGTTTTGGTGTCTACAGAACTGAAAGCACGAGATTCCGGTCAAAGGAAACACCAGGTGCAATTGCATTCAAAGTTAAGCACGCCTAAGTCCTAGGAATGTACATTACATGAAACAAAAAGAGAAATCTTGATGAATTTCTAAGGGTGGCTCATAAGCCTGGGTGGATGTCTGAGGAAGGCACCCGTCATTGGTAATAGGAGTGGCCTCCCATTCATGTCTAGGAGGCGTCGGGGGTGGTGCTTCAGGAATCGAGAGAGTAGCTTCCTGCTCCTGTCTAGGAGGTGTTTGGGGTAGCTTTTGATGAGGTCGCGATGACCTATCTTCCCCCCATGGGTTGTGCCACTCAAAATACTTTGTCTTATGCATGTGAGGGGTTGGAGTCTTCTCTTGTATAGTGTGTTGGAACAGCTCATCCTTTTGGCACTGAAGGTGCTCTTCATTAATATGGTACGGTTCCTCTAATGGTAGTCGTTCGAGCTCAAGTTGCGTGAGTTGCTTGAGATGTGTGATATATTCGATAGATTCTACGATAGTTAGTCCCATCGCCTCATGTCTAGAAGGCCTAGACGCCTCTCTTAGATAAAAATCTTGGTCGTAGTGATCCAAGATCTCTATAGGACACATCCCTCTGTTAGGGGTAGCAGCATTCTCTCGGGGCTTTGGCCTCATAGAGTGGTCCTGATAGATAGCAGGTGCGAAGGCGTATTGCTCCCGCACGGTATATTGCTCTCGAGGAAGGTAGATGTCTTCCTCGTGCTCTCTTTCATAAGTGAAAAGGGTGTGGACGGAGCTATCTCGCCCTGCTCGAAGAGCCTTGTGCTCTGGATTTGTCTTTGTAGTCCTGACAACTAGTGTGGGTGAAGGAGGGATAATGTAATCATGTGGTTCCTCCCTTCGAACCCTATGTTGACTTAGCACTTCATCGCACGATGACCGCTCATAGCGAGCATCTAAGGGAGCTCTCATTGCTTCATGTCTAGAAGGCCTAGATGCCTCTTCTAGATATCTATCTCGGTCGTAGTGATCCAAGATCTCTATAGGCGACCTCCCTCTATTGGGGGTAACAGCATTCCCTCGAGGCTTTGGCCTTAGTGAGTGTTCCTGATAGATAGCAAGTGCGGAGGCATATTGCTCTCGCACTATATATTGCTCTCGAGGAAGGTAGAGGTCTTCCTCATGCTCTCTTTCATAAATTAAAAAGTAACGGGTGGAGTTGGCCCGCCCCGCCTGAGGAGCCTTGTGCTCTGGATTTGTCTTTGTAGTCCTGACAACTAGAGGGGGTGAAGGACGGGTAGTGTAATGATGTGGTTCCTCCCATCGAACCCTATGTTGACCTAGCACTTCATCGCGCGGTGACCACTCATAGCGATCATCTAAGGGATCTCTCCTATGACTGTACCCATCATGGAAGGGTGTGTGATGAGTGCTATGTTGAACAGGAGTGCTCCTCGAAGAGGTGTCCCTGTAGTCTCTTTCCTTTAAGATGTGGAGGGGACTGCTTTGTGTGTTAGGTCACCAAGGTGGTATGACCAAATCCTTGGGATTGTAACGGAGGTGACTCATGCCTCCTGGGACATTCCCCACAGCCTCCGCCCGTGATTGGGCTTGGCTACGGGTGAGCACCATGACGATGTCTCTCTAAAAAGCCCTAAAATTGAAATGAGTCGGATGGGGCCCAAAATCGGTGTGCGCATCCCTATTATAGTATATAAGACAAAAATAAAGTTTCAAGTCTTAGCTCTAAATACATTAGGATATATTGACATCCGAACAGCTCAAAAAGTGCATAGAATTGCATGTCCAATTTTAAAACCTAATTTCGGGGCACTAGATGATGGAATTTGGCCCCGAAAACTGACTTTTCTAGGCAAATAGAATTCTAGGGAATTTTATTTGTTTAAAATTATCCCAACTAACTCCCTGTAAAATTTCAAGTCAATCGGAGCTACGGTTGAGAAGTTATGGCCCCGGCAAGATGCACTAAAATTTAGAGAAAAATACAAGATTTCCCATTTTTTGTTGGATGGTCCTACATCACTTGTGGGCACATTTGGGGTGATTTTGGGTTGACCAAAGGGTTCATGGACACCTTTGGGGCATTTTGGAGTGACCAAGCGATTGCGGGAATCCTTGGAGCTTTTTGGAGAAAATGACAAAATGCGTAAATTTTTTTTTTTTTATCTTTGTTTTTAATGATTTTTTTGTCTACACTAAACAGAATTAAACACACACATTCACAAAACCGTGATTATCTCTTTTAAGGATTCTTGGTGTGCCCTAGACTGGTTTAGTGCATTTTGATGTTTTGTTTTGTTTTTGTAGATTTTGTAGAACGTTTAAATGCATCATGTAGGCTCTTATAACTCCAAAAAGGTCGCCCCTTTAATATACCAACCAGGCCGATATACCAACCTCTCTATATACCCGCCCTTACGAGAGGGAGACTATAGGTACGTGAGAGCAGAAGGTACGTGGTACATAGGCGGTACGGAAGGGGGATTGTCCTGTTAATGACACCTACCATAGAAAACTTATCCTCGCGCGCATGGGAATCACCCCAGCTACGCTCGGTCTGTCTTCATCAGGATTTACGCCTAACAACAGTTGACAATCGGGAAATGGATGCAAATCAAGCCAAGGCGGTGATTAAATCCACCAATGGTCTTGATCAAGGGCTGGGGTCTTACGACCAGCTCCTTGGTTTAAAGTTGTTTCGTGATGTGTGTGGGATTCGTTTTATCCAACAAAAATGAAACTAGCATACATGACTTTTCCTAATGCAATGCAAGATTAAATGAAAACAATTAAAGAAACAGAAATAGAAACAGAAAAATTTAACAGAGATAGTAAAAATCCCTACCTCTTCTCTCGCTGCTCCTGTTGTCTCTGAATTTCTGCTCTGAAAATCCGCAGACAGGAATTCGTCCCTCTGGGAGACGAATTGCAGAACAGAATTCGTCCCTCCCAGAGATGAATTTGAATTCGTCTCAGGGTCAGACGAATTGTAGAAAAGAATTCGTCCCTGTCAGAGACGAATAGCAGTCCGCAACAAAAAAAATGTACCTGTCAAGCACAAACACAAAACTTTGATTAGTTTTTTGTGATTTCAAAACCAGGGAACAGAGTCCCACCGTGATCGCCACTGAAAGCACGAGATTCCGGTCAAAGGAAACACCAAGTGCAATTGCATTCAAAATTAATCACGCTTAAGTCCTAGGAATGTACATTGCATGAAACGAAAAGAGACATGTTGTAAGAGACGCAATAAGATAAAGAAAAACAGCCCTTTCATTAATTTCTTTCGATCTCTGTTACAATAATGCCTCCTCCCTTTTCAGGGGCTAGGAGCGCAAATAGGGTTTGATTACAATCGCTGAATGATTCCTCCTTCCGCGTGCCCACGATTGCAATGGGCGGGCCAAGATGATGCCGCCGCTGATGTTGATGGGTTCTTCGCCTCTGCTTGCTTCTCCTGCAAACAAAGAAATGATCAAGACGTTAGTAGCACCTGCTGCAAAGGAAAAACATTCTCTCTCTAAAACTAACAAAATATGCATACGAATATTTGCCTGAAACCGTGAAAACAGTGAATCCAAATTGCTTCAAAATCTGACAGAAGGTAAGAATAGTCACCAGAAGGCCACTGCCACTGAGGCAGCTGGCCAATCCACCTTAAACTGGAATTCGTCCCTGGGCAGGACGAATTCTGACTGTAATTCGTCCCTGGGTGGGACGAATTCTTCTGAATAGGAGAAATCGACCTGCTGCTGCTCCAATGTCGGATCCCGGGACCTGCAAAACTCCTAAAAATAGGGGGTTAGGTAATTGGGGCCATTTTGGGACGACCCAGATGGTCGGATTTTCCCAATTTGGCCTCCTCCCTCGGGAATTTGGCCTTGACACCTGCAAGTTAGCGAAACGACAAAGCAATACAAAACACCCTAAACTCTGACCAAAAGCTACAAAATTGCAATTATAGACTAATCAGACCTAGTAACACAGAATGCAATCTAAAAATTAATCTAAAGTGCTCAAAAACTAAAATTAGAACTTGGGGTGTGCGGGGGTGCCCAAGTGGGCCTCCCACCGTTGGCCCTCGATTTTGGAGCCAATCCACCAAGGATGGGCCCAAAACCTTTTAGGATTGGGGGGTCGGCGAATTGGTAGGTTCAGATGTCCATGCGTCGGATTTGAGTAAGGTTCGAGCTTCCAAAGGCCACCCAACAACCTCCCTTGCAAAAGAGATTGATGGATGTAGGAAGGTGAACAAAGGGGGATGCAAATGAGTCTTCGATTCGGCAGCACTTCGTTGCTTGAACACTCCTTCCACCTCGCCTCTTTTGGGTGAGAAAAGTCCCACCTTTTATAGACCCAAGGGGTCTCTTTTGGGAGGGAAGCACAAAAGCCAAGTGTTGGCCATGGGCGCCATGTGGCAGTCTTGTCTTCCCATGAGGGAGGGGAGTCCTTCATTGACTTGAACTTTGATAAATGCTTCTTGTAACAGTCCTCCAACGGCCCCTCTGTCCACTTACACATGCGTGCAAGGTAGGAGCCCTTAACTGACTGTTGCGGGCTGCCACTTGGCACCATTTGCCTTTTTGCCCGTTAAGCTTAGAATTCGTCCCACCCAGGGACGGATTCAGAAGTCGTCCTGGGGTGGGACGGATTCTATTTTGAATTCGTCCCGGGTGAGACGAATACTTGGGCAAAGTGTCCAAGTGTGCCAAATTGCTCCTTGACCTTACAAAATTGCTAGGAAAGTGGTTAAGACCACCTGTTTAACCTCTCGAGGGCTGCCCCTGGGGCTGTGTTTGTCAAGCGATCGTGTTTGCGTCACATAATCGGATTGGTGCTGTTTTGGTGTCTACACCATGGTAAAGAACACCAGTGCAATTGCATTCAAATTAGCACGCCTAAGTCCTAGAATGTACATTCATGAAACGAAAGACATTTGTAAGAACGCAATCGATAAAGAAAACACCTTCATTAATTTCTTTCGATCTCTGTTACAATAATGCCTCCTCCCTTTTCAAGGGCTAGGAGCGCAAATAGGGTTTGATTACAATCGCTGAATGGTTCCTCCTTCCGCGTGCCCACGATTGCACTGGGCGGGCTAAGATGATGCCGCCGCTGATGTTGATGGGTTCTTCGCCTCTGTTGCTTCTCCCGCAAACAAAGAAATGATCAAGACGTTAGTAGCACCTCGTTGCAAATGAAAACCATTCTCTCTCTAAAACTAACAAAATATGCATACGAATATTTGCCCGAAACCATGAAAACAAGTGAATCCAAATTGCTTCAAAATCGACGGAAGGTAAGAACAAGTCACCGAAGGCCACCGCCACCGAGGCAGCTGGCCAATCCGCCTTAAACTGGAATTCGTCCCTGGGCAGGACGAATTTTGATTGTAATTCGTCCCTGGGTGGGACGAATTCTTCTGAATAGGAGAAATCGACCTGCTGCTGCTCCAATGTCGGATCCCGGGACCTGCAAAACTCCTGCAAATAGGGGGGTTAGGTAATTGGGGCCATTTTGGGACGACCCAGATGGTCGGATTTTCCCAATTTGGCCTCCTCCCTCAGGAATTTAACCTTGACACCTGCAAGTTAGCGAAACGATAAAGCAATACAAAACACCCTAAACTCTGACCAAAAGCTACAAAATTGCAATTATAGACTAATCAGACCTAGTAAAACAGAATGCAATCTAAAAATTAATCTAAAGTGCTCAAAAACCGAAATTAGAACTTGGGGGTGCGGGGGTGCCCAAGTGGGCCTCCCACCGTTGGCCCTCGATTTTGGAGCCAATCCACCAAGGATGGGCCCAAAACCTTTTAGGATTGGGGGTCGGCGAATTGGTAGGTTCAGATGTCCATGCGTCGGATTTGAGTAAGGTTCGAGCTTCCAAAAAGGCCACCCAACAACCTCCCTTGCAAAAGAGATTGATGGATGTAGGAAGGTGAACAAAGGGGGATGCAAGTGAGTCTTCAATTCGGCAGCACTTCGTTGCTTGAACACTCCTTCCACCTCTCTATTTTGGGTGAGAAAAGTCCCACCTTTTATAGACCCAAGGGGTCTCTTTTGGGAGGGAAGCACAAAAGCCAAGTGTTGACCATGGGCGCCATGTGGCGCTCTTGTCTTCCCATGAGGGAGGGGAGTCCTTCATTGACTTGAACTTTGATAAATGCTTCTTGTAACAGTCCTCTAACGGCCCTTCTGTCCACTTACACATGCGTGCAAGGTAGGAGCCCTTAACTGACTGTTCTGGGCTGCCACTTGGCACCATTTGCCTTTTTGCCCGTTAAGCTTGGAATTCGTCCCACCCAGGGACGGATTCAGAATTCGTCCTGGGGTGGGACGGATTCTATTTTGAATTCGTCCCGAGGTGAGACGAATACTGGGCAAAGTGTCCAAGTGTGCCAAATTGCTCCTTGACCTTACAAAATTGCTATGAAAGTGGTTAAGACCATTGTTTAACCTCTGAGGGCTGCCCCTGGGGCTGTGTTTGTCAAAGCGATCAGTGTTTGCAATCACATAATCGGATTGGTGCTGTTTTGGTGTCTACACAAATTACATGGTTAGAATAGAATTTAAACAAGAGACCATCTAACCAAGTGTATGGAGAACTTTCATGGATGAGCTTCCACTTTTCATATGGTGAAAAGTAAGATGGAACTTTTCCTATCATCAAATAGTTAGGAATATCTACATACCAAGGTGAGTGTACTGAAACAGTAAACAAATGCTCATTAGGAAAGGAATCCTACACAAATTTTGGATCACTTACCATATGTAATCTATAAATATGGTCAACCATTACATTCTTTTTACTAGGTTTATCCAAAATGGTAATATCAAATTCTTGCAAAAGTAACAACCATATAACAATTATACCACTTCCTACAAATTTATTAATTATATACTTAATGGCATAATGATTAGTATGGAAAAAAACTTTATATCCAATAATATAATGTCTAAAATTGTTTATGGCATAGACAACAATAAGAAACTCTTTTTTAGTCATAGTATAGTGTAGTTCTATTTAATTCAAGTTTTTGCTAACATAATAGATAGCATAGATTTGTTTTTCCTCATTTTGAGTGAGTACTACACCTAGTTCTTGGTCTAATGCACCAATATTAATATGGAAAGGTTAATCCCAGTCCTCTTAGAATTGGTGTTGTGGTTATATTTTCCTTAATCTCTTCAAAAGCTTGTTGATAGTCATCATTCCAATAAAATTTGTTAGCTTTAGTCAATAGTTGAAATAATTGAGTAGTTATCCTACTGAAGTCTTGACGTTTACATGTCCTAAGAAGATTCTAACCTTTGTTTAACTTATGGGTTATGGAAGAGAGTTTATGACCTAAATTTTGGATAGATTTACCTTGATGCCATCTACAAAAATATAGTGGCTGAAGACAATGCCTTTGGTCATAATTAGATAACACTTTTCATGGATGAGAGAGATTTTTTTCTTGGCATATTTCAAGCATTGTTTCAACTTATTTATAGTTTGTTAAAAGGCATCGCCATAGATAGTAAATTAATCCATATAAATATCTAAACAATCATGATTGAGATCAAAAATGCTGGAAATTACAACCCTTTGAAAGGTAGCAGGTGTATTACATAGCCCAAATGATAATACATGATATGCATATGTTCCTTAAGGGTATGTAAATGTGGTATTTTCTTGATCCTCTTCGTCTACCCTGATTTGGTTGTATCCACTAAAATCATCTAAGAAGAAAAAATTCATTGATCAAGTTCTTGCAAGGGTGTCAAGAACTTGATCAATGAAAAGTAAGGGAAAATAGTCTTTCTTAGTAGCTTTATTAAGTTCTCTATAATCTACAAAGACTCTCTATTTTCCATTCTTCTTAGGTACAATGACCAATAGAGAAACCCATTGACTATTTTATATGGGATAGATGAAACCAACATCCAATATTTTTTTAATTTCTTCTTTGACAACTTCTATCAAAGTGGAGTTGATTCTTCTTTGAGGTTGTATCACTGGGTCACATCCATAATTTATTGAGATTATATGTGTGCAAATATATGGATATATACCCTTCATTTCATTATAATCCCAAGAAAAAGCTTGTTGATGATCTATCAAAAACTATACCAAAGGTTACTCTTAGGATTGTTGCAAATTTCTATTGATGTTTAATTTTTTTCCAAGAGATACTTCTATTTAGTTTTCACTATTGGCATCTATGCCTAATATGTCCTTCAATAAATTATTTAAATAGCATCGGTGTGGCAATAATTGATTAAAATTTGCAATGTCTCGTGTAACTTGGTAAGGGCAAGTAATGAGAGGACAATGTGGAAGACATGGTAGTTGTGAGCTACTATGTTTTTCTGGCATAAGTTATTAAGAGGTTGAAGTGGTATCATTTTTGAAATCATAATCATACACTTCTTCCTCAAGATTATGCTTTTGGGAAGTTATCATGGCTAAATATTGAATGATTTCTCCATAATATGGTTCATCAAACCATGGATGCTCATTGTAAAGGCTTGGGGTTGCAGGTGGATATAGTTTTAAAGTTTTTTTATCTATGCCATAAAAAATAGTCATACTTCCTATATTGCAACTAATGCAATCATCTATTGTTGCTGGGAAAGGTCTACCTAGTATTATATAATTTTTCTCAAGTGATTTTTTAGTTTGCAACACTACAAAATATGCTCGATACTCCTAGGAGGAAACTATGACCATAATATCATCTAGAATCATCTTTGGTTTCACTATTTACCTATCTACCAATTGCAAGATAGTAAGAGTGGGTCTTAGATATTATAGTTTTATAAAAATAATGTTGTCCTTTGTCATAACATTAATTAATGCACCTAAATAAATCAAAATATTTTGAAGGCTAGTTTGGCCTATGCATAGTATAAGAATAGGTACACCAAGATCCATTTTTTTTGGCAAGATAAATTTTCTAGCCATCAAATCAGAAAGTTGACCCATGACATGTATGGTCTTGGGTTACTTTCTTTTCCTTCTTGGATGCTTGACACACAAATCTCTAATGGTCCTGGCATAAATTGAAACATCTTTTATGGCTTCTAGGAGTGGAATTTTTACATTGATGTTTCATAATTCTGCCATAAGATCAAAATCAATTTTGGGTGGTTCTTTTTGAATCATCAATATTTGAGGAAAAGAAACCTTCATTATATTTTAAGGATTTTCTATAGGTTCAACCCTTGCAGGTGACTCAATAACATATATAGGTTTTTCTATCGTAGGTTGTTTTATAGTTTACTTTGGAAAAGTAGATTGAATTGTAGGTTTTTTCATGAGTTGGGGTTCACTTTCCTCTTCAATGATGTTGGGAGGCATAAGATCAAGTAAAATTATCCTTGGATGGAGCTGTATTTCACTTCATGTCAATGAATTGACTAGATAAGTACCTTCAGCTTCATAGACCAACTGTTGGGTAGGTCTATTATTAGGGTTAGGCACTGGATGAGTAGGAAGAGGAGGTTGTTTGAGTGGTACATGAATATTATTTCATTGTGAAGGATATGACAATCATTGTTGTTGATGTTGTTGAGGAACTTGTCCTTGGAATTGTGGTTGATTTGATTGATATTGTTATGGGTATGACCATTTTTGGCCTTTCCAACTTTTTTGTGGATAATATTTATTGGACCAATCAGGTTATGACCAAGGTGGAACAATATTAGACCATTTGGACCATTATGGATTTGACCAATTATGATTATAATGCTAAAAATTAGAATGATAATACGAGTTAGGTATACTTGAATATCATATTTGGTTGTCTCCATTAAATGGCCTCCTTTGTGCAACAAAGAAAACATCTTCATTTTCTTGAAAATCTAGTTCCTATAAGATTGTTTTTACTGTAGGTAAATGTTGGAAGTCCTTCGTTGAGTGTTTTTGGTTACAAAAGTTAAAAATAGTGGTCTTATCCAAATGGCATTAACATAAGGTATGATTATTCTTACAGTGATGATAATATACAACTTCCAACTCATGTTTATTTTGCAATAAATCCATGGAAGAGGTAAAGGTGCCTAGCAAATATGTTTTCAAATATTCCAACATATTACTAATTTCAAATCTTGTAACTCCTAAAATGGTTCCATTTGGCTTATTGTTTTGCAAATATGGACTTGTGCAAGAGTAATTGGTACACAACTCCAAAATTTGATGGAAAGGAATATTAAAAATATTTAATCCTCCCATTAGATGTAGAATATCAATGGTCCTCTTTCTTAAACCTTTTAGAAAAATAGTTCTCAATAAATCATCATCCAACACAATGTTACCTCTCTTAATTACAAACTAAAATATTTTATTGTAGTCTTCAAGTATCTCACCTTATTTTTTAATTCATATTGAAAATTTCACTCTTACGATCTCTCACACAACAATAGTCTTGGTATTTCTCCAAGAAAATTGTCTTCATTCTATCCTCACCTTCTAAAGTAGTGACATAATTTTCACCCAAACCCATGAACCAGTGTAATGCACCATATTTTAAAATGGTTGGAAATAACTTCTTCTTTTAGTTATACATGGTGTAATCATAGGTGTGACAAAGTACTTCAAACTCAGAAGAAATATGTCATGATATTTAGTGGCCAATCCTCTAAAAGTGGGTATGGATTATGAAGAGATATTCTTCATATACCCATTATCAACATTAGATTCATCTACCATTGGGAGGTGTATAGGGAACTTGAAAGTGCTCTATGTCTATCTTGGTTCTTCTTCAACCATGTGGAAATATCTGAGTCCATAATCATTGAGTGTGAGGTCTTCTTGGAGTAGCATAAGGAGTGAACTATATGATTCACTTTATTCTTATTGTCCTTCACTTTGTTCACTTGCAGCCTTAGGAATCTCAACTTGTCCTCATTTTTCAAGTGTATGAATGATTTCTTCAATAATCACATGATCTCTTTCCTAGATAAATTGGAGTTGATCTGATCCTCCTAAGTACTATGGCTCAATTGTAGAGGAAATAATAGTCTGTTGGCTTTGTAAAGAATCTTCTTGCTCCTTAGTTCCTACCAAATTTTTCTTGGGGTATGGATGAGAGATTTACCTTCTATGTTTGTCTCACATCCAACTCATTAATTTATCACTTCCCTATTATTAAATTTGTAGAAGCAAAAACAAAGACAAAAATAAAAAAATGCAAAAATGGAACTTAATCTAAGAACTAGTAAAATTTAATTCTAAAAAGTAATAAAATTACTTTATAACGTAACTGTCGATGTCTTATCCACTTGAGAATTGCTTTATGCTTCGGGTGAGACCAAAAAAACCCCTCAAATATTTCAACATGAAAAGTTTTTAGCTCTTGCAAAATCTAATATTTTTTGCACACCTTTCCCAATCATGATTCCAAAATATGATGAGTTTGTGCTAACCACTTAAATTATCAAGTAGGTTTAATTTAAAAGGAGCATTGCTCAATAAAAGATAATAAATTCCCTTGCATTCAATAAATGGTTCCTTCCTAGAAAAGAAAGGAAAATTTGAAAGCAAACTGGAAATAAAGCATTTGCAATAAGTATAAATCCTACAAAGGCCTGTAGCTACTCTAACAACTAACTATATTGACTACAGTTATGTTATTCCTAATAAAATTTTGGAAAAAAATAAACCAAACCTATTTAATAGCTGAAAAAAAATCATTTAATATAAAACTAAACATTACCTACCTACTTTTATTCTACAACTAACAGGAGAGATGTTTTATAGATTGTCCAAGTTTAATGGGCCCTTGCTAAACCTGTAACATCATAAAAAAATCTTCCTTTATAGGTATAAAACTTACTTCAATATACTAAGATCAATTGAATACCATCACATAAACATTAAAGACACTAAAGGTGCAAGAAAATAATTTTTATTCCTTTAGAATCCAATTTTTTTTCATTGTTGAAAATGGTAGTCACAGTTTTCTCATACAAAATCTAGAATGTGATTCTTATAAAGAAACTTCTTCATACTTGATATAAGCTTAAAACTAATACTTTCTCTAGTATTTATAACATCCTAGGTACCTTATTGTATAACAAACTCAATAAATTCTAAAATCCAGTTTCAAAATCAGTTGCAAAATTTAATGCCTTGTTATAGTCTACTTCTAAAAATGAAATCACACTTTTCTTTCTAACAAAAGGAGAAAAAAATGTTCCTTTCTAGTTGTGAATGCCCAAAAAAATGTGTGAGTTATCCAAACTAATTCCTAACTACTACCTAACTATCCTAGCTATCATACTACTATCAAAACAAATTTTGTTTGTTGTAACTGCTACTTTTTGATAGGTCACATGTCCTTTTTTTTTTGCATTTATTCATATTATACAGGTCCATAATTTTATGAATAGCTCTCTAAAATATAGGAGGTTTCAACGCCCATTTTTTATGAAACCTCCCCCTACAATCTTGGGTTGATTCTTTGTAAAACTAGAATTTTAGGAATTTCTTGGAATTTTGGAATAAGCCTATGGCTAGAAATCCTTCTGCAATAATGAAATATGACATGTGTATACAAAAACACTACATAGCAACAAAAAAAATATAAATATAGCAAATAATAGTATTAATCATCACATTTATCAACTACATCTATTTTACTAAGCATTTAAGTGCAAATATCTCATTTAAGCAAAAACTAGTAAAGATGTCCATAATGTTTTCAATAATGATCAGTTTGGGTATGAAAATAAGGCTAATAATTATCAAAACATAGCCTATTTTCCTATCTAATCACCTTTAAATTATCTACTTCTTTTCTTTTCTTCTCTTCTAAATATCCCCATCAATATTTTATGGTTGTGCATGAGCGGCTACATACCTTTGATTGATCCTATTTCTTCTCCCTTTTTACCTTTCTCATTATTTCTTCTCTAATTCTCCTTGTTTTACTTCATTATCTTCCTCATTATTTCTTGAGATCCCATGTCAATGTTGTATGGTCATGCACGAGCAACTACATACCTTTGATTCGTCCTTTATCTTATTTCTAATTCTTCCCTCCATGTTTCCATTCCCCCATCTACATTCTTGTTTTTTCTCATCATTTTTTGCATCTTTCTCATTACACATTCATGCACATGCACAATAAGAATCCAAATATGCTAATTTGGTCACCTTTTAGGATACGTGAATACTTGAAATAATTAATCAAGTACATATTTTGGTAGACACTGTTGTTATCATTCATATACACTATATGTTCATATCATTGTCATGTGTTTAAATGTAGTTTCATTCATTGTCCAAATGCATTATCACTCATTTTGCACACATAAATATTTGTCTTCCACAAATAGTACATAACCATATACTAGGTTTGCACAAACTATCATGATGTCTTGTTCAATCCTATTATTAGGTTGCTTGGTAATAAAATTATTTTCTATTACTCATTTATTTCTAGTTGATCCAATCAACCTTTGTCAAATTTCATTGAGTTCTAATGTGATTTTAGGCTTCCTCTGAATGACTTGAGTTCCTTCTTGGACCAATCAAATCTCAAATATTATGTAAATTTTATGTTTAGGGAAGGCAACTCCTTGCATAGTCTTACCACAAAGTGAAATTTTTTCTCACTCATCCTATCATTCACATGATCCAAAGCTAAGGATCCACAAGGACAAGTTGCAAAAAATTAAAATCAATCAATCAAAAAATTAAAATCCAAAGATAAAATAGCAAAATGAGTACTATAAATAGCTTGTCCTTGGCTTCTGAAGGTACTTTATATGATTCCACCAGGGTTATAAATGGTTTGCTAGCAGTGGAGCAACATTGATGAATTATGGGGCTAATATCCATCAAGGTTGTAGATGTATATCTAGTTGTTGAGTATGCCTTATGAGTGGCAACATGTCTATAAAATTAGATACTTCTTTTGTATATATCACTATACACATATGGATGAGCTATATTATACCGGTTATGTTTACAATTGGTTAGTCCAACCCCATTCAAAATGGATAAATGAATATCATTGCACACACACTGGTCCATGATGGGATTAATCTCATTAGGGATGGTCAAAAATTTTTGCAAAATATTTATTGACTAATAGATGATTTTTATTGCTCAAACTAAAATTCATCCCATGTTCAATCATTTTGGTTACATGTTCAGTGCAAATGTTCAATCCACTTAATAATAAAAAATTCTATGCATATCCTACATATGTTCATTATTATATTTGCATTCATCATACACATTTCATGTTTACCTATATCATTTTTTGTTAATATGTCTATGTGAGTATTAACTTGTCCTTTATTAATTAAATCATTTATGGTTTTGAAATTCCCAACACACATCAAAAAATTGATTCAAACAAAAAAATATGGAGTTTAAAAACCTTGCATTTACAAAAAATATACACCTTGCTTCATAACATCAACCATACCAAATAATTGTCATATCTCATATAATATCTATCTAATCACATGCACCAAAGCATTATCACATCAAATAAAGGTAATAAATATGCATTAAAACATAACACATGTCCATAAATCCTCTTCATATATATGTTTCAAATCATGAATACATCATCAAAATCACTTGTAGGCTATATCATATCTTCATACATACATGTCATTATCTACATCATCATGAACTCTCATACATAAATACAATGATATACAAAAATAGGTGTACACATGCCACCTCAAAAACAACATCAACCCTACTAACCATGAGGAGTCTCCCCACTCCTCTCCTATCCTCTAGGTCTTTCATATTCACTCCTCTGTGGCATCTCACAAGCCTACGTTGGACTTTATCCCCTTGCTTGATATGTTGTTAGATCTATAAAATGTGGAACTATTAAGGTCACTAATGTTGTGCTCCTATGGCTACATAAATATCTAGAACTCGAGTGAGATGGCACAACTAACCTATAAATAATAAATATATCCTCCAATGCTAATACTCTAGCCTGCTCTCATACATAGCATCTCCTATACTCACCTTTTGTATACCACAACTGATCCATCTCTACCTATAACCCTAACATAGAACTCTATGCCCTTAATTGCTCCACCTCCTCTCATAGTTTATCTCTCTACTACCACAACATATCACTCTCTATATATATCATATCACTCCATGTGGGTCCTATCCTACTTAGCTATCATTGTATCCAATAACCTTTGGAAATCATCTCTAGTAGCAATCACCAATTTTTGCTCACTCTATAATCCTTACATATATTTTATGGCCCTCTCTAGCAACAATGTGGCTGCATATTGCTCTTGTTGTAGACTATATTTATCTGTTATGGCTACATATCTCTTTGCCACTACTCCCATCCCTCTAAATTCTAGATAGCCTCATGATCTACCATGTGTACATCAACTTACCTAACCTTATTTATCATCATATCAACCTCCTACATGACCTTCATCATCTCATCAACCTCCATGGTGTCATCAACATCAAGCTTCCAAATGCATCCCTTAACCCCTGCTAGGTTGTATCTACTAGTGCATACTTTGATGCACCTCCCAATCCCTCCTTTCCTACCACCCTAGATGGGTTTGCTCCACTCTCCATGTAGCACAGTACGTATTTCCTAAATGATGACTCCTCTTGAGCCTCCTCATCATCTCCATCGCCATATACTACCTCTTTTCCACTAGTCACTACTTCAATACCACCAACTATCCACTCTAATCTACCAGCTATCTTCTCTATTATCTCAACTCTTATTGCACCCTCATCTCCACCTACATCATCTACCATCCTTTGCCTAGGCTCCCATATTTGTGTTTTCCACCAGGTATCATAATCCATGATGATCCCTGCATCATCAATATTTGATATGGATATACCAACATCCCTCTCTATATCTAAAGGATCCACCCATGGTCATTATCCATGATCTCCCTTGATCATCCAAATGACCACTAGTGCATCAAGCAAGCCCTTTCTAAAAAAATAGTCTTAGCACCCATGTGTATGGGAAGAAATCAACTTATATACCATGGAGATTTATGATACATCTCTTGTGCCTCACTCATCCTAGATACTTTATATTTTCTATTCATGATGGTGCTTCCTTCCATGGACACAATATGATTTCCTAAGGCCTCAAGATATCAAAAATCCCTCCATAATATAATCTGTATTTCTCATTATTTCACTTCACTCTTATATCCATGTCTATGTGATAGGGTTATGCATAAGGGGTCAGCCCCAAAATGTATTTATAAAAAATTGGTGAATCAATTTCAAAATCTAGGAAAATAGTGTCCAAACGCATGTAGAAGGTTCACTATTATTAGGGGCAATGTTGGAAATTTAAACTTAAAATGGTCAAATTATTATAAAATTGTAGCAAATAGATCCAAAAATAGTTTGCACCCCAATTTTTTTGGCTAATGGGCCCTAGTCAAGGGTCCTAAATATTAGCCAATTCCAAAATTTGAAAATCCTAATTTTAGCCAATTTGGTGATATATAGCCGCCATGCATAACCCTATTATGTGCCATCTCAGGAAATACAACACATCCTCTTCCATTAATTTGCATATTTCATAAAATACCCCCATAGGCATCACAACTATTATATGCACCCAAGCACATAATTGTATCATTAGACTACAACTCAACCATATCCTCGATGTCACCTTGACACTATGTAACTCTTTATAGCTCTATGCTAACAATGCATGCACTCACACATATCTAACTGAGCTATCCACTAGGTCACACATAATTTCTATAAGGTTCCATGGGAATCTCATTTTTTATGAGTCTAGCAACACATAGCTTGAGATAAGGATCATCACTAACACATGTCTCCATGATAATACCTTCATATGATAATACATCTCATACAACATGCAACCACTTAGCATAGTCATTGCTCAATATCCATTTCTAAAGACCCTCTACATCATAACTCCCTTCTACCTCCCACTTTCTACTACCACTATACACACCTCCATATGCAACCAATAGATCCTATATATGTCCTCCAATATTTTCATGATTTCTCCTATAGGGAAATAAAAGGTATTCCTATCAAGATCCAAAAATGATCACACAATGACAAGTACAAATAGTTACAATGGATAGTCATCATATGTGTCACTCCATAAAATACTATAGAACTCAACTAATCTCAATCATTTGTGGTCCACACTTGCCTAATATCATCAAGTAGTCACTTAAATTGATGCCCTAACTGCACCTCCTTCACCTACCATCAAACACCTCCTAACACTCATCTTCAATACTAAAAAAATGTATAATTTTGTATGACCATAAAGATTTGTACGGTCATATGACTCAATATGGTCAAAAAATCTAAGGTATTTTTAGATACCCATTTGTTTGAAAATACAACCCAAAATAAAAAAAAATTACCAAAATGCACACAAAAAATAAAAAAATACACTCATACAAACATCACACACTTTCCTCACAAAACGTGTACCCTCTAATCACACTTATATAGGTGCATGCCTCTCAAATGTATGGGTATATATGGTTATATATTATGAGACCCATTTGTACGATTCGTACAGTTTTTTAAAAATTCAAAATTTTCAAATTTTATTATTCTATTCATTCCTAACTACCATGTGATCATACAATGATATTTTTGTCAAGCGTTTTTCTATTGAGTTTTATTTCTTCACCCATTAACTCATCGCTTGAGGAGGAAGACATAATACATTAATACTGCCTTATGTATGATTGACATTCAAATACTCAATTTTGGAATCGCATTTGTCAAAGAACCTTTGCGTAAGACTATCTCAAGCCCTCCTTTATTGAGGTAAACAAAAGCAAAATTTCTCCTCTTAATCAAACTCCATAATTTATCTTCTCAATCAAACTTTAATAGAATCAAATTATATGCCCAATGCATATGACTATATTATTACTCAAGAATTCTCTTTATCGAGGTGGAAAAGGATAAGACCACTTGCATTTGAACTATTTTTAGAATACTTACAATTGATTGGATGACTTGCTCAATCAATCAAGCTTAACAATATATCAAAGGTAAAGTTTCAAGGATATGCATCCCTTCCATAATTAGGTCATCTTAAATTATTCATGACTCCATATAATCTTACATATCCTCCCTCAATAATCATAACAATGCAACTAAAGTTGTAATTGATCACAATCAATCATGGGTTAACCATAACCTTCTATCATCAATTCATCTCTCTCACAGTCAACCACCAATCTAGTATCATAATATGTTTTGCACTGCATCATGTTTTCACTCAATGCAAAACAAAAAAAGGTAAATATAGACACCTAAAAATATTAAATTACCCCTTGTGTAGTGGTAAAGGTCAATAAATTTGCAAAGCCTTCCAATTTTTCATAATTTACCTAAAATACTATTCATCCTTCTTAAGCCCCTTTGAATACGTAAGCCCCTTCCTATGATTAGCCCTGGTCACCATGTGACCACCTATTTTAGCCTAGTCTAGGGCCACCTCACCCTGTCTACCCTTTGACTAGCCTAGCTTCTACCTAAGCCTAGCCTACTCTAGCTTAACCATGGTAAATTTAACTCTTGGTCTACCCTAAATCCATGATCAACCTTAGTCTTGTTCTTCCTACATTCCTATCCACATTCAATGCCATAAATGACATCTGAAGACTTTCTTATTCATGGAATTCAAGGTATTCATGAGTCATGATACACTATGCCATAATGGGTAAAGACATTCATCCCCCATGCATTTATGAGGTTTTGCACACCATGCCACCTTAGGGGATACCCCACTGAACATCATATAAGACACCTCAACCCTCCCCCTAACCTTAGACAAGTCTATAAATACAAGGTTATTTTAACCATTTATAATAATCACACGCTTACATTCACAAACTCTACAAAAATCCCTCTAGGCAACATCACACTCACACCCTCACTTTCCATTAATCACCATGGATTCTTACATATGTCCCTTGATATCTCCTTTTTTATTGTAAACTGCTCTTAGTATTATGTTTAGAAATCTACCTGAATTAGATAGGATCTCTAACAACAATAAAATGATCCTCTCACTAAAGAAATTCTCTATCTAGATAATATAGTCCTAACTGTACGGATAGGTACGGTCATATTGGACCATACCCAAGGGTATGGTCCCCTTCAATGTCTTATTTTAGCTTGCAATACAACAAGGAACCAAATCAAGTAATAACATTATTTTTAACCATTTTGTAATCATTCATAGGGTTTTTGTAATGTAATGGTCTAACTTTTATTTATATTTATATTTAATCATAAGAGGTCTGATTGATATAGGCCCTCAAATACCACTAATAATCACATCCTTACGTAATGGTCTAACTTTTATTTACATATGTGTTTTTATTGGGTTGTATAGGTTTAGAGGACTTATGCAACCAATAGTGGCTTATGTGATGTAAGCCCACTCCCCTTGAGGTGACCATAAAAGACATAGAGTGACATGAATTGTTGCTTGTAAAATATTTTCTTCATTGGAAGGTCCTAACTATAGCACAAGGGGAAATATTTGTAGAAGTACTCAATTTGTAACACTTCTTTTAAAGTAAATAAAATGGCATGTTTTTTATAATCATAATTTATGTCACTAGTTTCAATGGAAGAAATAGGATACATAAAATGATAATATAGAATCCTAGGATAAAAGTAACTTGAAATAGAACTACTTGTAGGAGGAGTAAAATTAATAGGATGGAGAAGAATATGGAAAAAGGGTCTAAAGTACACATCAAAGGAAAAACATTATCAAGAATCACATCATATCAAATCAATGAAGTGGTAGGATCTTATAGGTGGTATCCCTTTAAATCATCACTATATCCTACGTTGATGCACTAGTGACTCCCAACTTGTAGCTTGTTCTATTAATTTTTAGAAATATTATCCCAAGCAATTGATATAAAGATATTAAAAGATAAAATATTACACTTAATTCTTGTTAATATATCAAGATATACCATATGTTTATCTACTTTATTTTATGTTCTATTAATTATGTTTGGAATATAAGTCACTTATTCATGTCAGAACATAGTAATTATGTTCTTAGAATTTAGCATATAATGTGTCATATAAAAAAAAACCCTTTTAACATCTATCCAGTTTTGATAGGGAGGATAATTAATCGTTACACACAAATGAATTCCATGATGTGCCAAAAACATTCTTAACGATAAATTTAATGAGCTCACCATCACCATCATTCTAAAGGAACTTGATTTTTCTATCATATTAGTACTCCACCAAAGAACTTAAAGTGTTGAAATTTTTAAAGCCTCCATCCTTGGTCTTAATAGCATAGATCTATAAACTCCTTGAGAAATCATTAGTATTGTCTATACTATATATATATATATATATATATATATATATATATATAGATAGATAGATATATGTGTGTATGTATGTACATACATATATGTACATATATACATAAAATGGTCCAAAGATAAAAAATCACACCAAAGGCAGAACATTATCAAACATCACATCATGTCAAATCAATGAAGTGGTAGGAGCTTATAGGTGGTAACCCTTGAAATTATCACTATATCCTACATTGATGCATGAGTAACTCGCAACTTGTAGCTTGTTATATTAATTTTTTAAAGCCTCCATCCTTGGTCTTAATAGCATAGATCTATAAAATCCTTGAGAAATCATTAGTATTGTCTATAATATATATATATATATATATATATTTGTGTGTGTGTGTATGTATGTACATTACATATATGTACATATATACATAAAAGGGTCCAAAGATAAAAAATCACACCAAAGGAAGAACATTATCAAACATCACATCATGTCAAATCAATGAAGTGGTAGGATCTTATAGGTGGTAGCCCTTGAAATTATCACTATATCCTACATTGATGCATGAGTAACTCGCAACTTGTAGTTTGTAATATATTTTTTAAATTATCACTATATCCTACATTGATGCATAAGTGACTCCCAACTTGTAGCTTGTTCTATTAATTTTTAGGAATATTATCCCAAACAGTTGACCTAAAGATACAAAAAAGTAAAATATTATGCATAAGTCACTTATTCACGCCAAAACATAGTAATCAACTCCCAACTTGTAGCTTGTTATATTAATTTTTTAAATTGTCACTATATCCTACATTGATGAACTTGTAGCTTGTTCTATTAATTTTTAGGAATATTATCCCAAACAATTGACCTAAGATACAAAAAAGTAAAATATTACGCATAAGTCACTTATTCACATCAAAACATAGTAATCATGTTCTTTTTTTATGCACACACCACGCCCCATGGTGGTTTGAATCTAGGTCTCCCGAAAGAAAACCCAAAGCCCTAACCACATGGGTGTCCCAAGTGAACGTAATCATGTTCTTAGAATTTAAGATATAATGTATCATATCAAAAATAACCTTATAGCATCCACCCAATTTCGATAGGGAGTATAGTAAATGGTTGCACACAAATGAATTCCATGATGTGCCAAAAACATTAACATTCTCAAAGATATAAGTAATGAACTCACCATCACCATCATTCTAAAGAAACTTGATTTTTCTATCATATTAATCCTCCACCAAAGATCTTAAAGTCTTGAAATTTTCAAAGGCTCCATCCTTGATCTTGATAGCCTAGATCTATAAACTCTTTGAGAAATCATTTGTAATGTACAATAAATAAATAAATATCACTAATATCTTGATGATATTAGAGAGGTGTGGACAAAATATGACTTGGATTGGTTGAGGGTTATAGTGTTTTATGGAGTGGTACATATGACAATTGTCCATTGTGACCATTTGTAGTTGTCATTGTGTGATCATTGGAATCTGATAGAAACACCTTATATTTCCCTACATTGACCCAGTTGTGTAGTATGTGGTGCGTATGTTAATAATCCTACATTGACTCGGTTGTGGGACTTGAGTGGTTTATGAGCCCAACACTTGCCAAAATCTTTGCCAATGAAGTAGCAGGCTTAAAAGTGAAAGCCCTTAGTCCTGCTTATGTGGAACTCCTCACCCCTATTAGCATCGAGTCGTAGCATGTGTGGGGTTAGTTGGCCCTCTTATTTTCTAACCGATTTATGCAATGTTGTATTCCCATACAAACTATTTATTTTCAATAACATATTTTTATGTTAGAAATTCATTACACTCTAATAGCTCAAGAAAATCATGATCACAATGGAGGATATATACAATGACAAGTAATAATAAACTCCAACTATTATTAGGGACACAAATATTTGCCCCACGAAAACGACGTCAGAGAGCTTTGACTACAGTGATTGAGAACTTCCAAATTTAGTTCGCTTCCAAGAAGATGGAGGAAGTTTCAACTCGTAAGCTTCGAAGGATCTAGAAAACTCGTAAGCTTCTTCCTTTCAACAGCGCAACTCACGGAGGGGACAGTGGCTTCGGATTTGGTCGGTCCCCAAACCCAATAAAACCAAATTTTGTTTTCCCACCATTGGAAATAGGTTTCTTCCGAATTGACTAAATATAGCGAAGAATGCTTGAAAGCTTGCGGTTTGGAGAGGATGTGCGTTGGCATGTCCTCCGATGGTCTCGCAGAATATTCTCCTTTCTCTTCCAAATTGTGCTCAGAAAAGTGTCATAAATTGTGCTCAGATAAGGTAAACTGTTATAAACTGTTATGTCATGTATCATAATATGCCCAGCAAGACGTTATGCATGACATAACAGCTTACCTTCTCCTGCAGCGAGATTGATGTACAGATCAACAATGTTGGGACAGCTGCTCTGGCACTTTTCTGAGCACAATTTCGAGCACACAGCCAGTTTCCAACGAGGACAACTGTTCAGGGTTGGTACCAATTTCGTCAAACTGGCGCGCACTTAACAGACTCAATTCAAACTACTGTAACAACTAGGTATGGGGAAGTTGGTGAAACTACTGGGTATGGTAACAACTAGGTATGGGGTCAGACATTATTCTCCGCAAGGTTTCTGCCTCCCTCTGAAGTTTCTTCCTCCAAACACAGGTAAAATCATTGAAGTTGCCTCTATAACTCCTGCCTCTCCTCGATAAACGAGGCCCAAAGTGTGGGAGACTTTCAGTGGCTCAAGGTTGCTACCGATGTAGTCAAGCTGGTGCGCACTCAGGGGACTGAATTCAAACTACTACCTTAGCCTTTATTGGGCATGCCTCCAAACCTAGATCTCCAGATTTGAACCTAGATCTCCTCTTGATAAGTGCCTAAAACCTTACCAATCCACTAACCCTTGACACTTTTTCCATCTTCTTGGAATTCAATTAAATTTGAAAGTTCTCAATCACAAGGCTTGTTTTCCTAAGGCAAATATTTGTGTTTATTTATTATTATAATAATATGATCAAAGTTTTAAAAAAATTAATGTTCCAACGAGACAACTACAAACTTTTATTTAAAAAATTTAATATTATATAAAAGGTAAGTGTGCGTGACATAAACTTAGCATTATTGTATATGCACCACATACAGATAATTGATATGGGTCCCTCCTTGGAGGTTGAGTTACATCAGTGATCATGGCCTCACTGGTCACGGTACAAGATTCAGAAGAAATTGAGTGTTTACCTCTCTTTTTCGTTGGGGTTTCTCAAGTACGACAGGGAATCTACTACAGGTGGCAAAAGTGAGCGGGTTCACGTCAATATCGGTGGTTTGTTTTTGCTTTTCGGAGCAAACAATCTGCTCTTTCTTTTTTTTAAGGATTCACCTTCGAAAGCCGGTGGCATTGGCAGTATCCTATTAGCAGTGGCCCACTTAAAATACAACAAATTCAACATCTACTTGTTTGAATTCAGTTAATTTATTTCATTTGTCTCTGGGTAAATTTGTACAAGACAACTCATAACAGGCACAAAAAAAAGGTTGTAAAATGTTTGACCAAATCCAACACTGACTGGGAAGAGGCCCCGTGGAGTGTAGCCCACAATTATGTTTTTATTATACTTCATTTTATTAAAAAAAAAATTAACACTAGAACTTCGTAGGAGTATAAGGATTAAAAGTAGATGATTCACTTTGTTCTTCTTGTCCTTTACTTCGTTCACTTGCATCTTTAGAAATTTCAACATGTCCTTTTTTTAAGTTTATGAATGTTTCCTAGTAAATTGGAGTTGATTTAATCTTTTTGAGGATTGTAGCTCAATTGTAGAGGAAATGATTTGTGAAGTTTTTTCTTGTTGTTCAGTTTTTTGCTAAATTTTGCTTGGGGTAGTCGATAGATGTACTTTCCATATCTGTTTTATGGTCGACTTATTCATTCGTCTCCTCCTTGTTATTAAATTTGTAGAAGCAAAAATAAAAACAAAAATACAAAAACAATTACAAGAATATAACTTAATCTAAGAAGTAGCAAAATTTAATCCTAAAAAGTAATGAAATTACTTTAGAACCTGACTTTCAATGCCTTTATCCACTTGAGAATTGTGTGTTACTTCGATGATTCCAAACAACCCCTCCAAGTATTTCAACATGGAATGTCTTTAGCTCTTGCAAGATCTAATATTGTTTGCACACAATGAAACAAAAATTGATGAGTTTGTGCTAACCACTTCAATTATCAACTAGGTTTGATTTAAAAGGAACATTACTCACTATAATCCAATACTTTCTCTTGCATTCACTAAATGGTTCCTTCCTAGAAAAGTAAGGAAAACTTGAGAGCAAGCTGGAAATAAAGCATTTGCAATGAAAATAAATTTTACACAAGCCTGTAGCTACTCTAATAGCTAACTAGATTGACTAAAAACATGATATTCCTAATCAAATGCTGGAAAAACAATAAACCAAACCTACTTAACAACTGAAAACAATTCATTCAACATAAATCAAAACATTACCTACCTACTTTTATTACACAACTAACACGAGAGAGGTTTTACGCACTGTCCAAGTTTAGTGGGCCCTTGCTAAACCTGTAACAGCATAAAAAATCTTCCTTTATAGGTCTAAAACTTACTTCAAGACACTAAGATAAATTGCATACCATCACATAAATATTAAAGACACTAAAGATGCAAGAAAATGACTTATTCCTTTAGAATCCAAATTTTGTTCATTGCTAGAAATGATAGTCATAGTTTTCTCATAAAAAAACCAGAATGTGATTCTTATAAAGAAACTTATTTATACTTGCTCTAACCTTAAAATTAATGCTTTCTATGGTATTTATAACATCCTAGGCACCTTATTGTAGAACATACTCAAAGAATTCTAAAATTTGATTTAGAAATCAGTTGCAAAATTAAAGGGTATGTTACAATCTATTTCTGAAAATAAAATCACGCTTATATTGCTAACAAAAGGAGAAAACAATATCCCTTACTAGTTGTGAATGTCCAACAAAAAGTATGAGTTGTCCAAACTAATTCCTAACTACTCCCTAAGTGTCCTAGCTATCATATTACTATCAAAACAAATTGTGTTTGTTGTAATTGTTGTTTTTTTGATAGGTCATAGGTCCTTTTTTTGCTGCATATTCATCTTGTACAGGTCCATAATTTTAATGAATAGCTCTCTAAAATATAGGAGGTTTCAACTCCTATTTTTAGGAAACTTCATCCTACGTAGGCTAATTCTATGTAAAACCATATTTTTAGGAATTTCCTAAAATTTTGGAACAAGCCTATGGCTGGAAATCCTTCCGCGGGAATGAAATATAACTTATGTATACAACAAAACTATGGAGCAAGAAAACACACATAAATATAGTAAAATGATAGTATCAATCATCATATTTATCCTCTACATCTATTTCATTAAGCATTTAAGTGCAAATATCTCATTTAAGCAAAAACTAGTAAAGATGTCCATAATGTTTTCAATAATGATCAATTTGGGTATGAAAATAAGACTAATAATAAATATAGCCTATTTTCCTAGCTCATCACCTTCAAATTCTCTACTTATTTTCTCTAATTTTCATTGAAGTGTCCACAAAAATATTGTATTGTTGTGCATGAGCGGCTACATACCTTTGAAAAATCCTATTTCTTCTCTAATTCTCCTTGTTTTACTTCATTCTCTTCCTCATTCTTTCTTGAGGTTTCATGTCATTATTGTGTGGTCATGCACGAGCAACTACATACCTTTTATTTGTCCTTTATCTTCTTTCTAATTCTTCCCTCCTTGTTTCCCTTCCTCCCATCTACATTCTTGTTTTTTCTCATAATTTTTTTGCATATTCCTTATTACACATTCATGCGCATGCACAATAAGAATCCAAATATGCTAATTCGATCACCTTTTTAGATACATGAATACTTAACATAATTAATCAATAACGTACTTTGGTAGACACTATTGTTATCATTCATGTACATTGTATATTCATATTATTATCATATGTTTAAACATAGTGTCGTTATTTATCCAAATGCATTATCACTCATTTTACACACAAACATCTTTATATTTTGAAAATAGTCCATAAGCATATACTAAGTTTGCACAAACTATCATGATATCTTGTTCAAACCTATTATTAGGTTTCTTGGTAATGAAAGTATTTTTTGTTATTCAATCATTTCTAGTTGATTCAATCAACATTTATCAAATGCCATTGTGTTATAATGTGATTTTTGGCTTCCCCTCTGTAACGACCCAAAAAACACACAAACATAAAAATACAAAAATAGAAAAGTTTTTTTTTTTTACTAAGGAGAGGGATACATGAACCCTTCATGAACCCCTAACCCAACTAGTATAACCTAAAGTTTTAATCACCTAAGTTTTCCTGGAAGCTACATCTCATGAAGTACCCTATCACAAGTCCGTATGTGTAAGTCCATTTGTCCCATCATTCTTGATGAGCTAGACCTATCACCCTCAGTCCATCGAAGGTATACACGCATATCCATACCATACACAAATCCTTATGTGTAGGTATGCTATGAGTATTACGAGTTAAGCTATCTATCTCATCTCCATGATGAGCTATCTTAACTCAGATGTAATCTCTTCATAACTTAGTCCTTTATCTCCCTAAGGGGGTCTCAATTCTCTTAGGTCTCCTATGTTCACCCTAAGGGGTTCTTAATTCCCTTAGGTCACCTATGTTCACCCTAAGGGGTTCTTAATTCCCTTAGGTCACCTCTGAGTTCACCCTAGAACTCTACACTTAGATTTCTATCATCAAGCAACCAAACAATGATACATCTAATTACTATAACATTAGAAAGCAATCAAACAATGATAGAGAAGATAAAACAAGCTTAACACTAAAAGAGAATCAACTACATAATATAACCAGATACAGAAATAAAGTAAAAGTACCTTCATTAAACCAATAAATAGTTATCACATTAAATCATACATGATAAATCCTTCTTACTTTAAATAATATCTCATTATCTGCATTGGGGATATCTCCCCACAACTCTAGTCTATTTGATCATAAGTAAATCAACGTAAGATACAATTACCTATTCTTTGTTTCCATGGAACTCCTTGCTTCTCCTTGCTTCCCATTGGTTCTTTGAGGGTAGTAGGGGATCAGGATACTCATGGTTCAGGATAGGCATGCCTTTAAATGCATCTATTCATTTACTTTACCAAATTGCAACTATACAAAATTCAATTAAGTTTCTAACCATCTAATGCATAATGGATATCATAAAAGAACCCTTACTTTTATTTTCACCTCTCAAGTTCCCTTAGAGAGTCATCCAACATGTACCACTTAGATCTAGGTCTAACTTAAATCAAATTCATTCATGTCTTAAAGCATTAAAGTCTCATACCCTTAACCTTTAAAACAATCCCTTTCTTTTCATTCCCTAAATCAAAGCCCCATAACTTCAATTCAAAGAATGAATCTACATCCTTTTTAATTCACCATTTCCAATCAATCAATTACTTTAATAAATTCTTTAAATTAAAAACCTTCAATTCATTTCATAAAAATCAAAGGTTTCTTTCTAATTAAAAACCTTAAACACCTTTCATAAAATCAAAGGTTCCTTTTTAATTAAAAACCTTAAATAAATATCATATAATCAAAGGTTCCTTTTAATTAAAAACCTTAAATAAATCTCATATAAATCAAAGGTTCCTTTCTAATTAAAAACCTTAAATACATTTCATAAAATCAAAGGTTCCTTTTAATTAAAAACCTTAAATAAATCTCATATAAATCAAAGGTTCCTTTTAATTAAAAACCTTAAATACATTTCATAAAATCAAAGGTTCCTTTCTAATTAAAAACCTTAAATAAATCTCATATAAATCAAAGGTTCCTTTTAATTAAAAACCTTAAATACATTTCATAAAATCAAAGGTTCCTTTTAATTAAAAACCTTAAATAAATATCATATAATCAAAGGTTCCTTTTAATTAAAAACCTTAAATACATTTCATAAAATCAAAGGTTCCTTTTTAATTAAAAACCTTAAATAAATCTCATATAAATCAAAGGTTCCTTTTAATTAAAAGCCTTCATTTTATTTTATATGAAACTAAGGTTTCTTTAATTAAAACCCTTCATTATATTTCTCATAGAACAAGGTTTCATTTTAATTAGAACCAGTTACACAACACCTTCCTGAATGTAGGGTCTACAACTAGAGGTCAACGCCTTCCAAGGTGGATGATGAGCAACCATGGTGAAACCTAGCATCTAAGCAAACTAGAACTAGGAAACCCTCACGGTGCTCCCTTCGACATGACATGGCCTTCGAACATGCACAACACTCACTACTAACACTCATTGGCTTCCTCTAAAGCTTACTCTCACTAAATGCTCATCGACTTCCTCTGAGCCTTGCGCTCACTAAATGCTCACTAAAATACTCCCTGAACACTCATTGGCTCCCTCTAAGCCTGCACTCACTAACCACTCACTAAAACACTCCCTGAATGCTCACTGGCTCCCTCTAAGCCTGCGCTCACTAACCACTCACTAAAACACTCCCTGAATGCTCACTGGCTCCCTCTAAGCCTGTGCTCACTAACCACTCACTAAAACACTCCCTGAACTCACAATGCACAATGCTTTTAAAGCAAATAGTGGTTTATTTCAAGAAATACAATGCTTACAAATAAAATGGTGGTTTCTTTCAAATAACATAGTGCTTACAAAGAAAACGGTGGTTTCTTTAAAGCAACACAATGCTTACAAAGCTTATGGCAGTTTATTTCAAACAACATAGTGCTTACAAATAAAATGGTGGTTTCTTTCAAACAACACAATGCTTACAAAGCAAATGGTGGTTTATTTCAAACAACACAATACTTACAAAGAAAATGGTGGTTTCTTTCAAACAACACAATGCTTACAAAGCTTATGGTGGTTTCTTTCAAACAACACAACACTTACAAAGAAAATGGTGGTTTCTTTCAAACAACAAGTGCTTACAAAGCTTATGGTGGTTTCTTTCAAACAACACAATGCTTACAAAGAAAATGGTGGTTTCTTTCAAACAACACAATGCTTACAAAGCTTATGGTGGTTTCTTTCAAACAACACAACACTTACAAAGTAAATGGTGGTTTCTTTCAAACAACACAATTCTTACAAAGCAAATGGTGGTTTCTTTCAAACAACACAACGCTTACAAAGCTTATGGTGGTTTCTTTCAAACAACACAATGCTTACAAATAAAATGGTGGTTTCTTTCAAACAACATAGTGCTTACAAAGCTTATGGTGGTTTCTTTCAAACAACACAATGCTTACAAAGCATATGGTGGTTTATTTCAAACAACACAATGCTTACAAAGCAAACCAATGCAATTTAAAACTAGATTCCAAGATTAAAGCAACCCAACCTTAAACTCCTGGGGAGATGGAAAGCTGGTGATGTCTAGCTACCCTTCCTCTTAGCTTCTGGTGTATTTTTCCCATTCTACCTATCTCTCATCTGCGTCTACTCTGCTCCCCATGCTCTCTCTTCCTTTCATCCCCCCTCTTTTCCTCACCTTCCTCCTTATGTGTCTGTCCACCCAGGTGGCCCATCCGTCGTCCTCTCGAACCCAGAGCCCTTGTCTTGAGCCTCCGTTCTTCAATGCACCATCCCCTATCCTCTATGCATTCTTCCCATATTTTCCACCTTTGGAAATTAGTAGCCTCGTAGGCTATTACATAGGTTTCATTGTATAGGAAAGGGATGATTACGATTTATTTTAAAAATGAAGAATGGCTCCTTTAATTAAAATATCATTCTCATGATATTTATTAAAATATATTACTTTTATTTACACAATTTCATTATTGCTTTTAAATAAAAGATATATATATATTATATATATATTAAATGAATTCTCTTTCATTTAATTCAATTAATTAAAGTCTTTTAATGAATTATCTATTATCATTAAAATGAACACTTTTAATTAATTTAAATGAAAACTCATTTATTAATTGAAATGAAGTTTACTAATGAGCTCCAACGAGCCAAACATTATTTACTTAAACTTCATTAATTAGTTTAAAAGAATCTTAATTCAACATATAAATTTAATTTGCTTTCTTTCATAAGGATGATGCTTTACTTTCACTTCAACATGACAGTTTACCTTATGCATCTATATACATCTTGCAGTGGTTCTTATATAGAAAACCCAACATTAAACTACTCAAGCCATGATGCAGTAACGAGCAAACAAATTTATGCAACCACAAAGAGGGAATATTTCCATCAACCCAATCACCTATCTTAGCCAGATATTTTACGATAGCTACTAGGCTATCAACTAAAGCTCAAGGTGATCAGCCATCGATGATTATCCCTTCCATCAATGCATGCCTATATGAAGGTATCTATCCATGTTACCTTCGAGTACCTTAATCATCATTTCCCTTGATCTTTGGTACCCTCATTGCTGGTGGGTGACTCTACCTGTTCCACCTATGAGTGTACCTGATCCTACACACTTGGCAATATGTTAGCGATAACACGCCCTTATAAATCAACTAAACATCATGTAGTTGGTTCAATTGTTCAAATCAGGTATCACCACATCATAGGTTAATACATTGTTTTCTTGTGCCATAAAGTCAGCTAGGGAGGGTCATGACATCCTCCCCCACTAGGATTAAACATCATCCTCGGTGTTTCCAGTTTTCCTTTTGCTTTTAATAGAAAGTAAAATTATTACATCATATAGCTTCAAACAAAAAGGAAAAATATTTTCGCATAACCTCCACTTTCTCCCAAGTGGCATTCTTCTCAGAGAACTGGTCCCACTGGACCTTACACTATTCGAGAGTCCGATTCCATAGATATTTAGAATGAAACTCAAGAATCTTCATCGGTAGTACTTCAATGGCCTCCGGATTTACCATCTGCAATTTAGAAACATCCCACACATGTTCAGGGTCAGCAACATATTTCCTAAGCAAGGATATGTGGAAGGTGTCATGGATTTTGGATAGATTAGGTGGTAATGCAAGTCGGTATGCAATTGGATTGATATTTTTTGTGATCTCGAAGGGCCCCACAAAACGTGGATCCAACTTCATGGATTTGATAGCACTTTTCTTTGGCTTAACCCTTAAGAACACCTTATCTCCAATAGAATACTCTCTTGGAGTCCTTTTTAGATCTGCATAACTCTTCTACCTATCCACAACTTCCTTAAGCCTTTGCCTAATTTCTTTTAGCTACTCTTCCATTACCCTGACCATTTTTGGCCCAATCACAACTCGATCCTCTAGGTTGTCCCAAGACAATGGTGTTCTACACTTTCACCCATACAAGGCATCGAAAGGTGCCATTCCTAGCGAGGAGTGATGTCCATTATTGTAGGTAAACTCTACCAAAGGTAGACAATCTTCCCATTGATATTTGTGATCCATGCAGTACATGTGGAGCATGTCTTCAAAAACTTGGTTTACCCACTCTGTTTGACCATCAGTTTCAGGGTGGTATGCTGAACTCATATTCAATTTCATACCGACTGCACTATGAAGGGACTTCCAAAATTTAGAAGTGAATTTGGAGTCTCTATCTGAGATAATTACCTCAGGAAACCCATGCAATCGGAATACCTCTTTGATGAATCTGCTAGCCACTACCTGAGCATCATCCTTGGTATTTCTTGGTATGAAGTGGGTAACCTTAGTCAATTTGTCGACCACTACAAAGATGGCATCATGTTGGTACCGAGTCTTGGGTAAACCCACAATAAAATCCATAGATATAACCTACCATTTTTGTGTAGGTATATCATGCAGATGAATTTTTCCTGTAGGATGTTGGAGTTTCACCTTAACTTTCTAACATTCGAGGCATCGAGCGACAAAATCTATGATATCCTTCTTCATTCCTACCCAAAAGAAGGCTCTTTTCATGTTTTCTCATATTTTGGCTCCTCCCAGATGAGCAAAATAAGGAGATCTATGAGCTTCTTGCATTATCAAGTTCCTCAAATCACCCAACTTTGGTATGATGACCCTTCCCTTATAACACAAAAAGTCATCTTTCACACTAAATTCCTTATTTCCTTCAGGATCTTTGTCCATCTTGGCTCAAATTCCTTGGCAATACTCATCCTGAGATTGCTCCTATCTCACTCGATCCATTAGGTCCATGTGAATTCTAGTTATGGCTGCTATATATTTCCTTCTACTCAAAGCATCAGCCACTTTATTCTCTTTTCCCTTTATGTACTCAATCTCAAAATCATACTCAACGAGAAATTCCACCCATATTCTCTGTCTCGCATTGAGTATTGGTTGGGTGAATATATACCACAGACTTTGATGGTCTGTTTTTAATTCAAAGGGCCTTCCCACCAAGTAGTGGTGCCAAACCTTTAAAGCATGCACCACTACAGCTAGCTCCAAATCATGCATAGCATAATTAACTTCATGCTTTTTGAGCTTCCTTGAAGTATATGCCACTATTGAATCTTCTTGTGAGAGTACCCCACCCAACCCCTCTATTGATGCATCAATGCACACTAAAAAGTCCCCTTGAGGATCGGGAACCTTTAGTATCGATGCAGTAGTAAGCTTATGCTTTAGTAGTATGAAGGCAGCCTCACACTTCTCTGACCACTTGAATTCTTTCCCCTTCTTCTGAAGGTTTGTTATGGGTCCAAAAATCTTGGAGTAGTCCTTTATATAACGTCTATAATAGCCCGTTAACCCCATGAAACTTCGCACTTTAGTCACATTAGTAGGGGGTGGCCAATTCATAATAGCCTCTATCTTTTTTGGATCCACAACAATCCCCTTTGCTGATATAACGTGTCCAAGATATCATACCTCTAGAACATAGAATTCACTCTTAGCCATATTCCCATAAAGTTGATTCTTCCTTAACAATTCCAACATGATCCTAAGATGTTTATCATGTTCTTCTTTATCTCGAGAGTATATAAGGATATCATCTAGGAATACTAGGACAAACTGGTCCAAGTGTCTTCGAAACACATTGTTCATTAAGTTCATGAAAGCAGTTGGGGCATTAGTCAGTCCAAAGGGTAGAACCGTAAACTCATAATGCCCATACCTAGTCTTAAATATCATTTTGTGAGTGTCTTCCTCATGAATCCTTAACTGGTGATACCTTGACCTCAGATCGATCTTAGTAAACACCTTGGCATCCTTTAGTTGATCAAATAAATCTTCAATCCTAGGTAAAGGATATCGGTTCTTAATTGTAGCCTTATTTAGCATCCTATAATCAATGCACAATCTTAGTGAACCATCCTTATTTTTCACGAATAAAATTGGTGCACCCCATGGTGACACACTTGGTTTTATCAAACCCTTTTCCAATAATCCTTGCAATTGAACCTTTAGTTCTCGCATTTCAGTAGGATTCATCCTATACGGGGATCTATGAATAGGTTCGACTCCCATCATAAGTTCAATTGTGAAGTCAAATTCCTGTACAAGAGGTAGTCCAGGTAGGTCCTCTAGAAATACGTCCTAAAAATCCTATAAAATTGGATGTTGTCTTAGTATTTCTCCTTTCTCATGGTCCTCCACTTCATTGAGTTTTACCACATACACTATCCCTCCTCTCTTTAGGGCCTTTTTCAATTGCATAGCGGACAACATTTGAGGTTCAAACACCCCTTGTTTGCTATGAATTCTTAGTCTCTCTCCGCCTTCTTCTAAATACTCAATCCAGCGGTCTTGGAAATTGACTAAGGCTTTATGATCCTGTAGCCAATCCATTCCTAGGACCACATCAAAGGCGTGTAAGGGAGCTACATATAAATAACATTCTGTAGTCCCTTTAGATAGAGTGACTTCTGCCATAGGATAACACTGGTTCACCGAGTAGGTCTACCCAGAACCATACTCAACCTTCCACCCTTGAGCTAAATATCTAGGCCTTTTCGACACAATCCTTACTAGACTAGATGAAAAATAAAATTTTAATGGCTCCACTATCTATCAAAATGTTTACTTGCTTATTGAAAACCTTACCTTTCACAAGTAATGGGGTGGCTTGTCCCTCTAGCTTCTACTTCTCGGTTGCGATATAGATCCGATGTTCTGGTTCCTTCCCTTTTGCATTAGTTGTGCTAGTCCTTGCTCGATATGGACATTGATTATAGTAATGAGGTCCTCGACAATTGTAGCACCCTTCCTTGGGTCCTTGCTATTTTTTATGTTTCTCATTCCCACTCTTAACTATTGGAGTTGGAGCTTGCGACTTCTGTGGTTGAGGTTTCATGTTGTTGGGTTTGTTATCCTTCTTACAAAAGTTCTTCTTGAACTTCTTCTAATTCCCATAAGGCTTCTTCTCAGGATTTTGGGGATTCTTAGCCTTTCGCTCTTGTTTCACCTCCCATTTTACAAACCCATTACTATTCCTCTTCTTTAACTCTTGTCGAGCTTGCTCGGGTAGAGCGTCGTATTTATAACAAAAGTGTGACTCTACTTTCTTTGCTAGGTCATATGCCTTTTGTAGTGATTTAGGCTCCTGCATGTCTACATCATGCTTTAACCTAGATTCCAATCCAAGAGTGAACTTGTGAACCCACATTTTCTCATTATAAATAGGTACATATTTGAACAACCTTACCAACTTCTTATAGTACACCTCTACTATGTTGGTTCCTTGTCTCAGACTAGCAAACTCTTCAAACTTTAGGGCATAGAAATGCTCAGTTAGGAATCTCTTCTTAAATATATTTATAAATTCCTCCCATGGAGTATCAATGGGTTCAATCTTAGTTTCCTCATAGTGAGTTTCCCACCACTCCATAGCAGCCCCTTCCAGGTTAATCATAGCCCAAAGTGTTTGGGTTCTTGATGAGTAGCCTTTTATCATAAAGTGAACCTCTGCTTCTCTCAACCATGCTTTCCTGCATCCCCATCGCCCTCTCCATCAAACTTGGAGATACTTATGTTTTTCATGTCCCTAGTTATTTCCTTTTTTGCTAAGGCTCTAGCTTGCACTTATTCTATAGTTAATCCACTATCTAGACCAATCTTTGAGCCTTGAACTTGTAAATTTTGATTTGCAACCATTTCTAGCAACTATCTTATCTGATCCTACATAGCAATGATCATAGTGGTGAGGTCTTCTACCTCCCTATTGGGGCTTGTTGGTCCCCCATCCTGATTTTCTTCTTCAACATTACTTTTCTAAGTTTGTCTAGGTGTAGGCCTCCCTCTTCTAGTCTTAGGTGGCATCTTAACCTGATTCCATCCAAGAAAGAAGATTAGATTATAGTTTCATCTTAAGTTGTATCTCTAATCAAGCCATAATACAAAGTTCTCTTGCTATATGCGTTAACAACCTAACTAGGGTAATATCCCAGGCTAGGATGTATCACTGATACCAAATCCCATACTAAGGCATCCTGACATCCACGCTCCCTTGGGGTTAATTCCCATTAGATTCTAGCAAATAGGGTATCCTAGATCATTCCAGCTTTAGCCTTTACCTTAAGCAAGCCTTCGTTGGATACATCTAATTTCCCTTTAGCACACATAGAAGCTCTATACCCTCGTACCTAGAGCTCTGATACCAAATGTAATGACCCAAAAAACACACAAATAGAAAAATACAAAAATAGAAATTTTTTTTTTTTAACTAAGGAGAGGGATACATGAACCCTTCATGAACCCCTAACCCAACTAGTATAACCTAAAGTTTTAATCACCTAAGTTTTCCTGGAAGCTACATCTCATGAAGTACCCTATCACAAGTCCGTCTGTGTAGGCATAACATGTGTTACTGTAGGTAAGTCCATCTGTCCCATCATTCTTGATGAGCTAGACCTATCACCCTCAGTCCATCAAAGGTATACACGCATCTCCATACCATACACAAATCCTTATGTGTAGGTATGCTACGAGTATTATGAGTTAAGCTATCTATCTCATCTCCACGATGAGCTATCTTAACTCAGATGTAATCTCTTCACAACTTAGTCCTTTATCTCCCTAAGGGGTCTCAATTCCCTTAGGTCTCCTATGTTCACCCTAAGGGGTTCTTAATTCCCTTAGGTCACCTATGTTCACCCTAAGGGGTTCTTAATTCCCTTAGGTCACCTCTGAGTTCACCCTAGAACTCTACACTTAGATTTCTATCATCAAGCAACCAAACAATGATACATCTAATTACTATAACATTAGAAAGCAATCAAACAATGATAGAGAAGATAAAACAAGCTTAACACTAAAAGAGAATCAACTACATAATATAACCAGATACAAAAATAAAGTAAAAGTACCTTCATTAAACCAATAAATAATTATCACATTAAATCATACATGATAAATCCTTCTTACTTTAAAGAATATCACATTATCTGCATTGGGGATATCTCCCCACAACTCTAGTCTATTTGATCATAAGTAAATCAACGTAAGATACAATTACCTATTCTTTGTTTCCATGGAACTCCTTGCTTCTCCTTGCTTCCCATTGGTTCTTTGAGGGTAGTAGGGGATCAGGATACTCATGGTTCAGGATAGGCATACCTTTAAATGCATCTATTCATTTACTTTGCCAAATTGCAACTATACAAAATTCAATTAAGTTTCTAACCATCTAATGCATAATGGATATCATAAAAGAACCCTTACTTTTATTTTCACCTCTCAAGTTCCCTTAGAGAGTCATCCAACATGTACCACTTAGATCTAGGTCTAACTTAAATCAAATTCATTCATGTCTTAAAGCATTAAAGTCTCATACCCTTAACCTTTAAAACAATCCCTTTCTTTTCATTCCCTAAATCAAAGCCCCATAACTTCAATTCAAAGAATGAATCTACATCCTTTTTAATTCACCATTCCTAATCAATAATTGACCTTAATAAAAAGGGTTCACTATTTAAATTACAAACCTTCAATGCATTTCATAAAAATCAAAGGTTACTTTCTAATTAAAAACCTTAAATGCCTTTCATAAAATCAAAGGTTCCTTTTTAATTAAAAACCTTCAATAAATCTCATATAATTAAAGGTTCCTTTTAATTAAAAACCTTAAATAAATCTCAAAGGTTCCTTTCTAATTAAAAACCTTAAATACATTTCATAAAATCAAAGGTTCCTTTCTAATTAAAAACCTTAAATACATTTCATAAAATCAAAGGTTCCTTTCTAATTAAAAACCTTAAATACATTTCATAAAATCAAAGGTTCCTTTTAATTAAAAACCTTAAATAAATCTCATATAAATCAAAGGTTCCTTTTAATTAAAAACCTTAAATACATTTCATAAAATCAAAGGTTCCTTTTTAATTAAAAACCTTAAATAAATCTCATATAATCAAAGGTTCCTTTTAATTAAAAACCTTAAATACATTTCATAAAATCAAAGGTTCCTTTTAATTAAAAACCTTAAATAAATCTCATATAAATCAAAGGTTCCTTTTAATTAAAAGCCTTCATTTTATTTTATATGAAACTAAGGTTTCTTTAATTAAAACCCTTCATTATATTTCTCATAGAACAAGGTTTCATTTTAATTAGAACCAGTTACACAATACCTTCCCGAATGTAGGGTCTACAACTAGAGGTCAACGCCTTCCAAGGTAGATGTTGAGCAACCATGGTGAAACCTAGCGTCTAAGAAAACTAGAACCAGGAAACCCTCACAATGCTCCCTTCGACATGACGTGGCCTTCAAACATGCACAACACTCACTGCTAATGCTCACTGGCTTCCTCTAAAGCTTGCGCTCACTAAACGCTCATCGGCTTCCTCTGAGCCTTGCGCTCACTAAACACTCACCAAAACACTCCCTAAATGCTCACTGGCTCCCTCTAATCCTGTGCTCACTAACCACTCACTAAAACACTCCCTGAATGCTCACTGGCTCCCTCTAAGCCTGCGCTCACTAACCACTCACTAAAACACTCCTTGAATGCTCATTGGCTCCCTCTAAGCCTGCGCTCACTAACCACTTACTAAAACACTCCCTGAACTCATAGCGCACAGTGCTTTCAAAGCAAATTGTGGTTTATTTCAAACAACATAATGCTTACAAAGAAAATGGTGGTTTCTTTCAAACAACACAGTGCTTACAAAGCAAATGGTGGTTTCTTTCAAACAACACAATGCTTACAAATCTTATGGTGGTTTCTTTCAAACAACACAATGCTTACAAATAAAATGGTGGTTTCTTTCAAACAACATAATGCTTACAAAGTATATGGTGGTTTCTTTCAAACAACATAGCTCTTACAAAGCATATGGTGGTTTCTTTCAAACAACACAGTGCTTACAAATAATATGGTGGTTTCTTTCAAACAACACAACACTTACAAAGCAAATGGTGGTTTCTTTCAAACAACACAACACTTACAAAGCATATGGTGGTTTCTTTCAAACAACACAACACTTACAAAGTAAATGGTGGTTTCTTTCAAACAACACAATGCTTACAAAGCTTATGGTGGTTTATTTCAAACAACACAATACTTACAAAGCAAATGGTGGTTTCTTTCAAACAACAAAGCTCTTACAAAGAAAATGGTGGTTTCTTTCAAAAAAAACAATGCTTACAAAGCATATTGTGGTTTATTTCAAACAACACAACGCTTACAAATATATGGTGGTTTCTTTCAAAAAACAATGCTTACAAAGCATATGGTGGTTTCTTTCAAACAACACAATGCTTACAAAGCAAACCAATACAATTTAAAACCAGATTCCAAGATTAAAGCAACCCAACCTTAAACTCCTACGGAGATGGAAAGCTAGCGACGTCTAGCTGCCCTTCCTCTTAGCTTCTGGTGCATTTTTCCCATTCTACCCATCTCTCATCTATCTCTGCTCCCCGTGCTCTCTCTTCCTTTCATCCCCCCTCTTTTCCTCGCCTTCCTCCTTACGTGTCTTTTCGCCCAGGTGGCCCATCCACCAACCTCTCAAACCTTGACCCCCTGTCTTGAGCCTCCGTTCTTCAATGCACCGTCCCCTATCCTCTATGCATTCTTCCCATATTTTCCACCTTTGGAAATTAGTAGCCTCATAGGCTATTACATAGGTTTCATTGTATAGGAAAGGGATGATTACGTTTTATTTTAAAAATGAAGAATGACTCCTTTAATTAAAATATCATTCTCATGATATTTATTAAAATATATTACTTTTATTTACACAATTTCATTATTGCTTTTAAATAAAATATATCTATTATTATACATATATTTTTTCTTAAAATGAATTCTCTTTCATTTAATTCAATTAATTAAAGTCTTTTAATGAATTATCTATTATCATTAAAATGAACACTTTTAATTAATTTAAATGAAAACTCATTTATTAATTGAAATGAAGTTTACTAATGAGCTCCAACGAGCCAAACATTATTTACTTAAACTTCATTAATTAGTTTAAAAGAATCTTAATTCAGCATATAAATTTAATTTGCTTTCTTTCATAAGGATGATGCTTTACTTTCACTTCAACATGACAATTTACCTTATGCATCTATATACATCTTGCAGTGGTTCTTATATAGAAAACCCAACATTAAACTACTCAAGCCATGATGCAGTAATGAGCAAACAAATTTATGCAACCACAAAGAGGGAATCTTTCCATCAACCCAATCACCTATCTTAGCCAGATATTTTACGATAGCTACTAGGCTATCAACTAAAGCTCAAGGTGATCAGCCATCGATGATTATCCCTTCCATCAATGCATACCTATATGAAGGTATCTATCCATGTTACCTCTGAGTACCTTAATCATCATTTCCCCTGATCTTTGGTACCCTCATTGTTGGTGGGTGACTCTGCTTGTTCCACCTACGAGTGTACCTGATCCTGCACACTTGGCAATATGTTAGCAATAACACGCCCTTATAAATCAACTAAACATCATGTAGTTGGTTCAATTGTTCAAATCAGGTATCACCACATCATAGGTTAATACATTGTTTTATTGTACCATAAAGTCAGCTAGGGAGGGTCATGACACCCTGATTGATTTGAGTTCCTTCTTGGACTAATCACATATAAAACATTAAGTAAATTTTTTGTTTAAGGAAGGCAACATATTGCGTAGTTTTACCACAAAGTGAAATTTTTTCTCACTCATACTATCATTCACATGATCCAAACCTAAGGATCCACAAGGACAAGTTGCAAAATATTAGAAATTTTGAGTTAGTTATGTTGTCATTGATGTCGAGAGTCAGTGTCAAGAATCAGTGCAATACTTGGCAAAATAAGGGTTAAAATATTTATATTTTTAGACCAAGCAATTTGGTTAAGAGCTCCACATGATTGGTCAAAAGGACGGTTAAATACCCTGAAGAAAATACGTAAAAGAAACAATATTATAATATTCATTATTAATATTAAACATGGTAAAAAAATGTTTGAAGATGAAATTTGAAAACACCTAGGCCCAGTGGAAATAATATTATAATATTTCATTATAATATTAAAAGGTTTAATTATGCCTAAGGTAGTTTATAAATAATTTATAATATTTATATTATAAATTTATTTATAAAATAATATTGTTTATAACCCAAAGTTGGGTTGGGCGCCAAAAATAATTTAATTTTTATATTCTCCACTGACGTGGGAGAGAGGGAGGCATATAATATAAATTCCATAACCTTACCCCAAAGAAAGCAAGTCTCCAAAATATTTTTAATGCATGCGACTTTGAGGAATGGTGAAAAAATTCTTGTGAGCAAGCAAAGGACAAGGTTACAATTTTTAGGTGCCCCAGATATTTACGAAATTCAAAGTGTTAAAGGTAGAAAGGACAAGCAACCAACCAACGGTTGGGCTAGTGTCAAATCTGAGGTGTGCAAAATAATTTGAAACATAGAGGTGTTGTGTTCAATTTTCGCCAACAATGCGGGACAAGATCCTTTTGGCTCTTGGTAGGGAAAGAAGAGTCAAAGCACCTTTAGTGCATTTGACTCCCACATGAGTGCTTAGCTCATACATTTTGGGAGCTGCGGCTAAAGCACTACAGACACTTTTACCAGGGATCAAATCCTATGGGAACACACAAAGAGGTATTAATTTTTTAATTAAAATTTGCATTGCCTAAGGTCTTTGGTGGTGCTAAGGCGCATGGTTTGTTTTGGCACTTGGACTATAGTGTGAAGAGGAAAATTATTAGCACATGGTTTTATTTGATTTTGTTAAAGTGATTAGGGAGATAAAAGGGTAAGGTAATTAATTTTTACCTTAGAAAAAGTGAAAAATATTTTTATTGAGGGTTAAAATATATTGCATTGTTTTATAAAGTAAATTACTTGAAAAATGCAATATTGAGTAGGGAGACATAAGTAGTGTTTGGATTGCTTCATGAATTAAATTTTTGAAAGGGGTTATTGTGAAACTGAATGGTTGAAGTATTTATTTGATAAAGGTTGGAGATAATAAGGTGTACTTGAGTTTTGTTAATCTTGTAATGTTGAATTAATATTGAGAGAATATTTGGGTGAAGATTTTTGCTATCTAACCATTGAGATTGGCAAAGAGGTTGATGTTAGCGTAGTTATACTATTTACTATTTCATTATTTGTCTTATTACGCATTTGTTATCTTGTTATAACAATTTGCTATTGTAGCTGGTTGGTTTGGCAACCTCCAGCAATTCGTTTATTGTTGCTGTATTATTTAAACTGCACTGCTGAATAATATTTTTTAGTTCGCATTTTTACATGGTATCAGAGCCAGCTACGGAAATTTCTTGCAGGGAAGCGTGAGAAGCCGAGGGTGGAGGAGAACGCATTTTTTTCTGCTGGGGAGGCAAATTTTTTTTTTTTCACGCCGCGCGCAATCGCGCGACGTACAGTGCATGGTAGCAGCTAAAAAAAAAAAAATACTAGAACGCCGCGCAGACTGGAACGCTCCCCGTGCGCAGTCTGGAATGCTCCACAGCCTGGAACGTAGCTGCTGGAACGCGTACAGCTGCGTCCCCCGCTGACGCTGCGTCCGCGCAGGCTGAACGGCGCAGGCTACGTCCGGCTAGAAACGCGCGCGCGTCCCCGTTGGAGGACGCAGGGCGGGTGTCCCCCCCCGTTGGAGGCTGCGCGACGCGTAATCCACGTGCATGCTCCCCCACCTGTTGGAGGCTGCACGACGCATAATCCGTGCGTGCGCTCCCCAACCCCCCCTCCTCCGCACGTCGCGCCCTTGGCTGAAGCAGCGCGTCGCGATTTAAAAAAAAAAAAAAATACGCAGTGTGGGAATTTCAAACGCCTCCCCCCCGCGTTGAACGCGCTACATCCAACGCGTTCGCTCGCTGCCACGTCCCGGGACGCAGTGCTGCAGGAGGAACGCGCGCGTCCCAGGGATTTTTTTTTAAGCAGCAGCGTGCGACCAAGCAACCGGAGGCCGCAGCAGAGGAGGAGGAGCATCCGGGTGTTGAAAAAGGAGGGGCTCCACTGATCCTTTCGGATCAGCCCGCTGGCTCACGTGGTCGTGAGCCGTGCGGTAAGGCTCTGGGAGCCTGCAGGTCGGGGGTTCAAATCCCGCCGACTCCCCCTTTCAAAGGTATAATTTTTTTTTCAAAGGTTTTTTTAATTATTATTTTTTAGTTAAAATTTTTAATTTTAATTTATTTTTTATAGTTTTTAAAACTTTATAAATTAAAATTTAATTTTTAATTTATTTTTTCATAAGTTTTTAAAAACTATATAAATTAAAATTATTTATTTTAACTTTAAATACATAATAATTATTAAAATGCTTTGTTAAAGAGAATTTTTTTTAAGGGGGGATATTTTTTTCAAAAAATCAAAGGGGGAATGTGAGTAATTTTCTGAAAAATAGCAATTTGGCGAATTGTAAAAGGTGCATTTTCGGCTGTGTCCGACACCTTAGGGTTTCATTCTGTGGGCATTTTTTTGATGTATGATGCATTTTCATTTCTATGCACTACTTCATTAAAATATAAATCACTCCCTAAGTCCCCGGAATAATTAAAAACCCATCTGTGCAATTTATTTGCACCGCAGCGTTCGGTAAAAATGGTACCTCTGGCCCACACTTACAGGTAAAGCTGTCGTGCTTTGGGCTACTGTATCTATCGCCTAATATAGCTGCAACAACGACGTATGAGCTTGTTCTCTATAAATCGTCGGGGAGGAATAAGTACGCCATTTTTGCATTTTTTTACTCCATCCACTACCCTTAATCGTTCTTGTGTTTAGGCGTAAATCCTGACGAAGTATTCTTCATAGTGTTTAGGGGAAGTTACGCCCCACGCATGAGAAGAATCTTCTATGGTAGGTGCCATCAACAAGGCGATTCCCTTTCAGTACCGCTTATGTTCCACGTATCGTATGATCTCTAAAACTCACCTATAGTCTCCCTCACGTAAGGGCGGGTGATTTTTGTTGATCTTTCTAAATACCTATAGTTTCCCTCACGTAAGGGCGGGTATTTTGTACGGTATAACGGCCTAGCAAAAGGTATATCGAAAGGGGGACCAATTGGTGATATAAGGAACCTTCACTATGGCCGTTGTTGCAAAGTTGATGAGCTGATCCTCATCAGTTATTGAAAGGTCCAAATTATACACCATGGAAACATAAGATGAAGGCAATTCTCCAAATGGAAGATTTGTGGGATATTGTTCTTGGAGTAACACCTAGGCCTTCACCGGCATCGGGATCCACAGGTCCTTCCGCAGATCAGATAGCTTTTGACAAGAAAGACAGTCGAGCAAAGGTGCTCATTTTGTTTGCTGTTTCAGATGAAGTGCAACCTCATATAGCTGACAAAGCAAGTGGTAAAGAGGCATGGGATGCCCTTAGAACCATCTATGAGGGAAAGAATGATTCCACCATTCTTCATCTTCAACAACAACTTCATAACCTGAGTTTGAGACAGGGTGAAACAGTTGAACTCTTTCTGTGCAGAGTGTCTGAATTGAAAGAGAGATTGAATTCTTTGGGAGATACTGTGGATGAAAAGCTTCTCATTTCACTTGTGATGAGAGCTTTGCCTTCTTCATTTGATATGTTGATCACCTCCATCCAGGTGTCTCAACGACAAATTACCTACATCGAGTTGGTCAATCTGCTTCAACAACAGGAGGCACGCCAACTTCACAAGGATGATTCTTCCAATACAGCCCTATACACCAACGGGAGGGGTTCTAGGAAGAAAGGTAATGGGCAAAAAGGAGGCAACTTTCGAGAAAGGAGGAAATTCTCAACGAGGATACGAAAGGAAAAGGAAAACAACCTCAAGAGAAGAAGAGGTGGTGCAAGATCCGTGAGAAAGACAACCATGACACCAACGGTGTTGGCATAAGAACAAGGAGAAAGGCCAAAACAAACCACAAAATAAAAACAAGCAACCCCAGGTGAATGTTGTTGTTGAAGAATCTGACTCAGATTTTGAATGGGCACACAAGGTGCTCATGACTACCACAGATTCCACACAGAGGGATCCTGTTTGGTATGTCGATTATGGAGCTAGCAAACATATGGTGGCGACGAGATCGTGGTTTGAATCATTTGTGGCCAAAGAGGGCAAACCTGTCACCATTGCTGATGATAAAACCTACAGGGTTCAGGGAGAGGGTACAGTTTCAGTCACTCTTCCTGATGGCAAGTGTCAGATTGACAAAGTCCTCTATGTTTCGGGATTGGCTAACAATTTGCTGTCAGTCACACAAATCCTGGATAGAAATATGGTTGTCAACTTTCGTGTTGAGAATGGAAAGAAGTGTTGTACTATTACCGGGAAGGGTAAGCGGATTGCAACGACTTCATATAAGCACGGCTTATTTGCCCTAGATGCTATCTCTACTCCACATGTTGCCATGATTTGTCTCTACCAAGGAGGCAACTTCCCTATGGCACAAGAGATATGGGCATCTTAGTTTCGGCTACTTACTTGAGCTCAGTAAGTATGAGATGGTAAAGGGTCTTCCTTCCCTTTCTACCACATTGCCAGTGTGCTACGACTGCTTGGCAGGAAAGCGGCATAGAGTACCATTTGAGAAGAGCTCAACAAGAGCACGAAAACCTCTGGAGTTAATTCACACCGATCTGTGCGGTCCTTTCACACCCAACGGTTGTGGAGGGAAGAGGTACTTTCAGTTATTCGTAGATGACTACTCACGAAAGATGTGGGTTTTCTTTCTCCAAGCTGAAATCTGGAAGCTTTCGCATTCTTCCGGCGAGTTCAAGAAATCCGTTGAGAAGGAGTCGGGAGCTTCTATTAAAACCCTCCGCTCGGGATCGAGGGGGAGAGTTTACCTCTAATGAATTTTTTGCATTCTTAGATAAGCATGGAATCAAGAGACAGTTAACAACTGCCTATACTCAGCAAAATGGAGTTCTCTGAGAGAAGGAACCGTTCTATCATGGAAATGGTTCGTTGTATGCTCACGGGAGCTACTCTTGGGCAACAATATTGGGCGAAAGTTGTCACCACTGCGGTATATCTGTTGAATAGGGCACCCACAAAGGCCCTAAAAGGAATGACTCCACAGGAAGCATGGAGTGGTCGAAAACCCTCCATATCTCATCTACGTATTTTTGGATGTCACGCTTTCATGCACATACCGAAAGAGAAAAGGAAGAAGCTAGATGAGAAAAAACTGAGATGTATTTTTCTTGGTTATGATGAGCACTCTAAAGGATATCGTTTGATAGATCCTTTGACCAAGAAAATTCATGTCGGCGAGAGATGTTGTCTTTGATGAAGCTTTCACATCACAGAGCACATCTAAAGTACACCTAGATCTTGTGGAATCTAAGGAAGAGAAGATTCCTTCGTCAACACAGACAGGAGGTCCTTCTACATCTTCTTCACCACCATCGAAGAAGAATCCAAAATGGTGTACAAATACAATCAGAGACGCAAATTTATCCACTCCTCCCAATTTGAACTTGGATAGACCTCGTACACGCAGTATGGCTCAAAAGGAAAAAGAAGCCAAAGAAACTGGTGAGGTTGATGATCTTTGTCAATATTTTGAGGAACTTTTTGTAACTCCACGTACAGAAGTAGAGGATATGGATATTGATGATGACAGGGCGTTCATGTCTACCATAGATGATCTTGAACCTGCATCAGTGCAAGATGCTCTTAGTGAGCCTCAGTGGAAGGCCGCTATGGATACAGAGTATGAGTCTTTGATGAAAAATAAAACTTGGAAGCTTGTTGATCTGCCGCATGGAAAGAAACCCATTGGCTGCAAATGGGTATATAAAGTCAAGTACAAGGCAAATGGAGCAAATGGAACAATTGATAAGCATAAGGCCCGTCTTGTTGCAAAGGGCTATGCTCAAAAGGAAGGCATTGACTACGAGGAAACTTTTGCACCTACTTGCTCGGATGACCACAATTCGGGTTATGTGTGCTATGGCAGCACAATATGGGTGGAAAGTTCACCGGATGGATGTCAAAAGTGCCTTTCTAAATGGTGATCTCCAAGAAGAAGTCTACATGACTCGGCCATGAAGGATTTGAAGTGGAAGGCCAAGAGCGAGAAGGTTTGCAAATTGGTCAAATCCTTATATGGTCTGAAACAAGCTCCTCGAGCTTGGTATATAAAAATGGACAATCACCTTATGCAGCATGGATTTAAGAGATGTCTATCAGATGCAAACCTCTATTTCAAGAAACGGGGTTATGAGATAATGTTGCTTGTACTCTATGTGGATGATCTGCTCATTACGGGGAGTTCGAAAACTATGATCTCTCTTGTCAAAAGAAACTTGTGTAAATATTTTGAGATGACGGATCTCGGACTTCTCCATTACTTGTCTTGGTCCGGAATTCAGCCGGAAGGAGCACTCCATCAAAGTGTCTCGGAAAAAATATGCCAAGACATTCTTTGGAAAAATATCGCATGGTCGATTGCAAGCCAATGGCAACTCCGATGGAGAATGGACTTCGATTATCGCGATATGATGATTCACCTCGGGTAGATGGTACTCTCTATCGACGAGTTGATTGGGAGTCTCATATATCCGACCAATACTAGGCCGGATCTCGTATTTGCTTGTCAACTATCTTTCGAGGTTCATGCGGGAGCCTAAGACCACTCATTGGAAAGCGGCAAAACGTGTTCTTCACTATGTCCGTGGTACTATGGAATATGGCCTAGAATACAAGAGGAACAACAAATTCTTCTTGCAAGGATACACGGACTCCGACTATGCCGGATCATTTGATGATCGCAAGTCAACTTTTGGATACATTTTTCATCTGGGATCCGGTCCTGTCTCTTGGCATAGCAAGAAGCAACAGGTGGTTGCTATTTCATCAACGAGAGCGAGTATCGCGCCGCACGTGAAGCTGTGTGCGAAGTGATATGGTTGCGTCGCATCCCGACAAGTATGGGCCATCCATCAAAATCTCCAATACACTTGTTTTGCGACAATCGGGGTGTTACGAACCTCGTCAAGAATCCTAGTCCATCATGAAAGAACAAAGCACATTGACACACAATGTCATTTCATTCGAGATGAAGTTCCAAAGCACCGAATTCAGCTTCAGCACATTCCCACCGATGCTCAAGTTGCAGACATTTTCACTAAGGCACTTGGACGTGTCAAATTTGAGTTGTTTCGCAGCTCTCTTTGTATTGCAAAATGATGTAATCAGGGGGGATGTTAGTATAGCTAGTAGTCATCCTATTACCCAAATAATGTAATAAGGGGGGATGTTAGCGTAGTTATACTATTTACTATTTCATTATTTGTCTTATTATGCATTTGTTATTTTGTTATAACAAATTGCTATTGTAGCTGGTTGGTTTGGCAACCTCCGGCAATTCGTTTGTTTGTTGTATTATTTAAACTGCACTGCTGAATAATATTTTTTAGTTTGCATTTTTACAGTTGATTGTGATTGAGACAAATTTTGAGGTCAATTCTTCATCAAATAAAAGGTATGGGCATATCTTACTTTTGAGTGGAATATTGTTGAATGTTGTGAAATACAAAGTTGGAGTGAAAAGGTTTTTTTTTGGTAAGCATTGTGAAAGCATGAGATTCCGGAAATAAAAGGAAAAACTATAACCATGCAATGTAAAACAAAATATAGCGCTTAAGTCCTAATATGTGAAGTGCATTAAACAAAAGAGGCAAATTGAAGTGAGATACAATAATTTAGAATAATCACAGCCCTTTTATTTAACTCTTTAACCTCGGTTACAAAGATGCATCCTCCCTTTTTAGGGGTTAGGAGCGTTAAATAGATTTTGGTTACAATTGTGACTTAGTCTTCCTCCTTTCGCATGCCCACATTTGAAATGGGCGGGCCAAAGTGTTGCCGTCGCTTGCGTTGATGGATCTTCGATTCTTGCTGCTCCTCCTGCATTCAAAGAAACAACAAAAGAGTTAGTAGCACCTGCTGCAAATAGGAAAAGTTTGTTCCTTGAAATTAATGAAAGATGTATGCCTAAGACTGACTAAAATGATGCATGAAATGATCCTAAATGACTTGCAAATCTGACAGAGGTCAGAAGACATTACCAAAGGGCCACTTCCATTGAAACAGTCGGCCAATCTGCTTTCAACTGTAATTCGTCCCTCGACAGGACGAATTCTACTGTAATTCGTCCTCGGGTAGGACGAATTCGACTATGATGAAAAGTTGAAGTGATACCATCTAAATGTCAAACCTAGAGACCTCTAGAAGATTTGCAAACATAGGGGTTAACCAATTGGGGGCATTTTGGGATGACCCAGATGGTCGGATTCTCCCAATTTGGCCTCTATCCACGGGAATTCAACGTCGTTACCTGCAAGTTAGTGAGGGCCACAAAATTGACAAAGCATGATAATGTTCAATCAAAATCTTATGGAATCGAAATCAAAAACTCCCCACAATAGCTAGCATGTAATAGAATATAAAAAAGTGATAACAGAATATATTAAAATGAAACTTAAAAGAAAAGTGCGGGGTGCCCAGGTGGGCAGCCCACTGTTGGAACTTGATTTTGGTACCAATCCACTTGGGATGGGCCCAAAATCTCTTAGGATGGGGTGTCGGAAAATTGGTAGATTGATGTGGTGAAATGTCGGGTTTGGGTCTGGATCCACACTTCCAATAGCCACCCAATAACCTCTCTTGTGAAAGAGATCACGGATGTGGAAGAGATGAATCAAAAAGGGGGTGCAATGGGGTGTTTTAATTTGGCAGCACTTCGTTGCTTGAAAATGCCTCCAACTTGTTTTTTTTTGGGTGGGAAAGTCCACCATTTTATAGACCCATGGGGTCTCTTTGGAGGGGCATGCAGGGATGCCATGTGGCAGCCATGCATTCCCAAGAGGGAGGAGACTCCTCCCTGACTTGGGCTTCCATGACTGCCTTTGTGACAGTCCTCTAACTGCCAACCTACCCACCTACACGCGCATGCACGGCAAGAGGCCATAAATGACTGTATTCGGCTGCCACTTGGTGGAATTCTTATTTTTTCCCGTTAAACCTGGAATTCGTCCCGACCAAAGACGAATTTAGAATTCGTCCCTGGGTGAGACGAATCCCAGATAGAATTCATCCCTAGGTGAGACGAATACTGAGCAAAGTGCTTGAATGTGCCAACTTGCCTTTTGACCTTCCAAAATTGCTACAAAAGTGGTTAGGACCACTGTTTAACCTCTGAGGGCTGCCCTGGGGGCTATGTGTGTCACAGCGATAAGTTTTTGCAGTCACTTAATCGGATTGGTGTTGTTTTGGTGTCTACAGATGCCCCTTTTTGGGATGCGCTGTGCATGGCGCAGTGTCGAGAAAAAATAGATAACCAAAGCACTAATGATTAGGGTTCTTGGTAACCTAACCAACTTTTGATGCCCCAAGCATGGAAATGGCATGCATTCTTGAATCCTTGCTTCTGACGAGCTAAGGAATTTGATTTCAAGTGTTAACCTATTTTGGTGAGGTGTGACTTGAGCTTGGACATTGATCAGTCATGATTAGGCAAAGGGCGCAACCTTTTGTCCATAGGGGAACCTTGTGTTCATGCTTCGGGAATGCCAAGTGTTTGATCAATTTGTGATAATTGCTTGTTTACTACCCCAAGCAGGAGCATAATTGTCTTTGTCAATGATTCTTTGAATGCATGTCGTTTTCTTTAATTGGGTGTGTGCTTGTTGATTGGTGACTAAGTGTGACTACCCCCTCAAGCGACGAATCGATGAGGGGATGACCTTCATGAGAAAAGAAACGAGTCGCTTGACCCAATATGACTTGTGCAAGGGTGCCTTTAGATGGTTTATCATTAAACATGTGTAATTTTTCCAACATTTGGACCTATTTTTGGTGGGTGTTAACCCTTTTTGCGATGCTGTTTGGAGCTAAAATTGGTGAAAATCCGTCTTCCCATGGAGCGGTCCGGCTAAAATAACCTTCTTTGGGAGTAGGATAGTGACAATTTCAACCCCAACGTCTATTTTGTATGCCCGGGATGTCAAGTGCAATAGCACTCACATCGGGCAAATTTATTGTCTGTTTTTAGTGCATTTTTGTTCAATTTTTAATGTTTTTTGAATTTTTGGCCTAAATTCGTCCCAGGGTGGGACGAATTCTAGCTTTCGAATTCATCCCTGGGTGTGACGAGCACTAACCAGAGTGCTCGTCCCAGTAAAGGATTAATTCCATCTCAAAAGCCTATTTAAGGGGCAAAACTTGAGTTTGGGCTCATTTGCATCTGATTTTTCTTGTGATTTGGAGCTCTGGGGAGGAGGAGGTTAATTCTGTGAAGCAAAGCACTGTCAAATTTTCCCTGCCATCATGAGTACACAAACTGGTTTGAGCGGCAGAGCGAAGCCGGACCGATGAAGTGCTTCCTAGAGTTTATTTTTGTTTTAAAACTGTAAGTGTGTTGCTTTTCTGTACAGTTCTTTTCCATTATTTTAATTTGTTTTTTGTTGAATTGTTTTCTTTTGCAAGTTGTTAGGATCCGGTATCGTGTACCCACTGCTTTCACTGAGGCATGGGGGCATTGACTGAGGTTGATTTGGAGTGGCTTGATGCCCTTGGGCTCAAGCAGGTGGCTCGACTGGAGTCTATGGTCGCGGATCAGGCCTATTTGACGGCCCTGATCAATCTTTAGGATCCACGGACCAATACCTTCCATCTCCCAATAGGGGAGATGACTGTGACTCCAGAGGATATATATCTGCTTCTTTAGATTTCGATAGATGGACTACCCATCAAGACATCTCCGCATGATCAGCGAACAGCTGTATTGATGAGATGCTTCGGGCATGGGGAGCGATTGGGCGTAGAGAGCCCAGTGGAGACGACCAAGGTGGACTGCCAGATTGGTAGGATTTTGGTTGGATGGTGGCAGGAGAGGGGGGTGTTGGGAGTGAGGCACGCTTTCCTTATGGGCCTCATTTCCAACATGCTATTACCGGACTCATCAGGTGCAAGGTTCCCATGGAACCTACTAGATTTGGTGTGGCAGTTGGTAGAGTGCCTGATAGAGGCACCGCTGATCCTGAGATGGGGACAGACACTATTGGCACAGCTCTATGAGGAGCTATATGGGGTCCTTTGCTGGCAGCGGAAGGGGATAAGCTGTAGTTATCTATTACAGTGCTGGGGTTGGTAGCACATAGCAGTTGAGAGGCCAACCGGGTTACCATGGACGACTCGGGCGGCGATGGAGGATAAGGAGATAGGTTATGCAATTTTGTGGCGGCGGTCCGGAGAGTAGGGGCAGAGTCGGCGGTGGGCAGGTGCCGTAGGGCACTATGCTGATGCCTTTTCTTGGCTCACTCCAGGGGATGTGGTTTGGCACCCTTATCGGGACTGTCCAACCTGGCCGGAGGCTAGAGAGTGGCTCTAACGGATACGCAGGGAGCGGTGGTTGATTGGGCGGCACAGGACCGAGCATGAGTTCTTCTCATATAGCTGGGTGACACGACAGTTTGGGGTGCACCAAGGGTTTCCTGGTGAGCCCGTGGTCTATCGATGTCGGGGAGATGAGAGGACTCTAGACCGGCCAGTCATCGCGCCACTGGGTAAGGATTCAGATGTGGTGATCAACGTCTCAGACGTGGATGACGTCGGGACTACCACTGAGTATGACTCGTGGTGGGTACTATGATGATGGCGAGGAGAGGGGCCACTGGGAGGCATGGAGGTGGCAGCAGAGGGTGCTGAGTCACCAAGGGATGACTGGGGAGCTCCGTTGGATGATGCAGACATGGTGGAGGTGGGGGATGAGGATGTAGATTTGGGGGCTCCGAATTAGCCAGAGATGTAGGACATGGCAGAGTAGTGGGAGCCAGATTAGGCTACTGTTCTAGAGAGTCCTGTGCCTCAGGCAGATACGAAGGAGATGGAGTCTGGGGTACATGCTGAGAATGCATTATTGGCAGAGCTGCTACGAATGTGATATCAGGAGCTAGGGGATGCGATGCGGGAGTTGGGGGACGCACTACGGGAGAGGGATCTCCTGTGATCTCAGCTAGCAGAGCGAGATAGGGTTTTGGCACAACGTGATGATGTAGTAGCTTATTACCATCGACGAGAGGCGAGTGGTGCCGACATCGGCTAGATTTGGAGAGGGAGGTCATCCACCTCGGTGGGCGGCTACCTGAGCCATCGAGAGCCATGGAGGGACAGTGCAGTCAGCATCATCTCATCGCAGGTGATTGGATGAGGGAGGCGACAATAGGCATGATGTGGGGGCTAGCAATAGCCATCTTGAGGGGTCCCATAGGACCCACACCATAGGGGGTAGTTCCCGTCGCACCGATCCTACATGATGAGGGTGGCCGACGCCTTAGGCTGGGTGGTTTTTGTTATATGATTGCGGGGTCAGAGGACCAGTTTTGTAGCCTACGGGCATTTTTTTTTGACGATATATATATATATATATATATATATATATATATATATATATATATATATATATATATATATATCGGCTTTATTGTGGTTATGCACATGTGATGATTTGATCTTTATGCATGATGGCTGATGACTATGGATGTATGCATGTTGATTTATTTTGATGGATGCATATGCTATGATGAATGCAAATGTTTTTGATTTATATGTGATATGCAGAAATGAAATGGATGAATGGGATTTGTGATGTTTGGCTATGGCACCATAGACTTTTTAGAACTCTGTTATTTTTTTTTAGGTGATTACTGTGATGCATCACTTTGTATGTATACATGTGGTTTTTCTCTTTTTTTGTATTTTTTGATGGTATTGCAAAGATGGAAAGTAGCGCGGTTGGTTTAAAAATGTAGCTAAGGTTTTCTAAGACTCAGACAATTTTAACTCACTAGCCATGACTGTACTTTGTCTTAAAAGACTTTTGACCAAGGTATGAATCAAACTCATTTTTTACCAAGCTATTTCACATCCCTGTGTGTGCAATTGAGTTCATTTATGTGGTATTTGTCAGGATACCGCCAGTGCTAGGTGGGCTTTCAACCAAACCTATACTGAGGATCACCTAATTAGCTCCACTAACTCCTTTGTTGTATTTAGTTAGATTAATCTGCGGTGTTATCCAGGATACCATAAGCTAGATCATCCTTATGCAAACATTGGTCTGCATATATGCAAAGCGAATGTGATAGACATATCGTCATGCGGGTAGGATACCACTATTGCCAGATAGGTTGTCAACCAAACCTGTAATGAGGATCACCTAGATGGTTTTCGAATGCTGAGAATTTCAAAGATTCAAGTTCAGGTTGTTTGTTAGCTGAATTATTTGGGAGACTTGCTCATCTATATATTGATGCAAATCACTATTTATTTTTCTATTTATTTTTCTTTTTGATCAAGGATTTTGAATAGTGGTGATAACCACTGTTACTTGATTTTGAATTTTGAGCAGTGTGAGTTTGAACTTGTGAATGGCTTTGATCCTCATGGCCTTGGGGATGACTACCCATCTTGGTTAGGGGTAGATAGTACAAATCCTTACGATGTTGGGAATCGAGGGGATGATGGAGATTATGAAGTAAGGGTATTGATCTTTTAGGCCTTGGGGATGACTACCCATCCTGGTTAGGGGCGAATAGTACAAATCCTTACAACTTGGAGACTAAATGTGAATGGAAAGGGTTAGGATGATGGTTTGTTGTATTTGTGTTTGTGAATGGCATTGATCTATTTGGGTCTTGGGGATGACTACCCATCCTTGGCAGGTACGTGTAGTACGAATCCTTACAACTTTGGGGACCAACTATGAGTGGGATTTGGTAGTGGTAAAAACCACTGTTTATCAAGGTGAATGGATAGGGCAGAGCTCATCCTTTTGTCAATTCTCAGCATTCTAGAACCATTCGCACGGGGGGATGAGCAAGATAACCGTTTCACTTATGGTGACCTGGATTACTATGCAAGTTTCATCTTTCGTTCACACAACTTGGGAGTTTTTATGTGTTGTAATTTGTGTTGGGATGCTACGTAACAAGGCATATTTCAAGTGTAACTCTACCTTCGTAAAATCTGTCTGACTCGGTACATTACGTGGCCAAAGAGCAAAATTATGCCTGAACTACGAAAACTCTTGATACATTATAATACCACTGACTCTATTGTGGTAAAAAATAGTGAATGGCGTTTGTTTGCTATTTTGTAAAATGGAAAAGTGTGGAACAAGGTGGACTTAGCAGAATAATTACAGTTTATGGTGAAATGTATGGGTGCGATGCTTAATGCAGCTATATATATATATATATATATATATATATATATATATATATATATATATATATATATATATATATATATATATATATTTTGTATTTTTGATGGATTGATTTTTGTGAATATGAAGATAAGATGGCGAGAAGTGCTTTTTAATGAATTTAGGCATGCCTAGAAATGAGATGCAAATTTTTGTTATTTTTGATGATTTTTGGATTGTTTTGAGTTTCTGACCAAGCGATTGCGAGATTCCTTGGAGCATTTTTGGGATTGACCAAGCAATTTTAGGGATCCTTGGAGCATTTTGGGATTGACCAAGCGATTTTAGGGATCCTTGGAGCATTTTGGGATTGACCAAGCGATTTTAGGGATCCTTGGAGCATTTTGGGATTGACCAAGCGATTTTAGAGATCCTTGGAGCCTTTTTGGGATATGGCTCTCTTATATATGGAATGGGCACAAATGACTGATTTTCAAGGGTTTTTTTTCCTTGATTTCGTCAAGAGAGGCTAGCCGGTACGTCCTGGGTCCTATTTTGCTATCAATGACATATGGACCTAACCAATTTGCCATGAACTTGTCCCTTAGGTGGGACGGCAAACTAGAATTTTGTTGGTTTTCCTTCAAAACCAAATCACCAACTTGAAAGTCTCTCAGGTGAACTTTCATGTTGTAAGCTTTCTTAAGTTGCTCTTGATAAATACGTAAATGCTCGAGAGCATTAACGTGTCGTTCGTCAAGCAACGTAAGCTAGTCTAACCAGGCCTACCGCATAGAGTCATCATCAATGAACTCTTGCATTGATATGCGCAGGGAAGGAATCTCCAACTCTAGAGGCATGACTACCTCGGAGCCATACATGAGCGAAAACGGAGTGGCCCCAGTGGGTGTCCGAATGCTAGTGCGATAGGCCCATAGGGCAAGTGGGATTTGAATGTGCCAATCCTTATGACTGTCTATGATGGTCTTTTTGAGGATGGCAACTAGCATTTTGTTTGACGCCTCTGCTTGCCCATTCACCTGTAGATAATAGGGTGTCAAAAAACTATGCTAAATTTTGTACTTTATGGTTAAAGCACACACTTCTTTGTTCTTGAATGGTGTCCCATTATCCGAGACTATTTTGGATGGAATATCGAAACGACATATGATGTTATGCAGAATGAACTCCATAATGCGAGGTCCTGTCGTAGAGGTAAGTAGAACTGCTTCCACCCACTTGGTAAAATACTCTGTGGTTGTTATGATAAATGTGTGACGGTCTGACGATGCAGGGGAGATCTTTCCAATTAGATCGAAGCCCCACTGCAAAAATTGCCAAGCAGACTAGACTGTCTGTAAGGCTTGGGAAGGTATGTGCATCAGATTGGCGTGATGTTGACACTTCATGCACATATTGACATAAGCGCAACAATCTCTCTCTAAAGATGGCCAATAATAGCCCATGTGAAGAATGCACTTTGCGATGGCCATACCACTAAAATGGCTGCCACATGTACCATCGTGCGCTTGGGCGACTACCCAAGTGGAATCTTGCTGGTCCAAGCAACGAAGGAGGATTCCTTCATAGCTACGACGATACAAAATTTCTCCTATGAAGACATACTTAGCCGCTTTTTGCTTGAGTGCTCATTTTGTGGCATGCGTCAATCCAAGCGGGAGATTACCAAACTTGAGGTAGTATCTAATGGGTAAATACCGGTCCTGTTGATTGGAAACCTCGACAGTATGAACAACCAATCCCTCTTGAAGTTCATCCCTAGCGAACACTGAATGGGATAGAACCTGTAAGAATAGCGTTGTGTTGTTATTAATGGGAGTAGGGGAGAACAAGGACCCCCAGTTGGAATGCTTCAAATGATCATGGATTCGAGAGAACTTATCTGAGGATGGTTCAATCTGGATCATGTGGATTCCTGGTGTCAAGTCAGATCTTGCACACTCCATCGTGGATTGCGATAGGGTTTTGACTTGAATGGTTGTCATATCACCGAAAAGGTCTTGTAGAATTAGTGACCCCAAGGAGGCCATTGTGTCCGCAAAATGATTCGATGATCGAGGGAGTGCCTCGATGTCATACCACTCAAGTTTTTCCAAGAATTTGTCCACAAGGGCTTTATAAGCCTGCAGAACTGGGCACTTGCATTGATATACCCCTTTGACTTGATTGACTATTAACAGCGAATCACCAAATATGTTTAGTCGTTTGATGTTCATGGTGATTGCTGTCTGAAGACCTATGAGCAAGGCTTCATATTATGCATTATTGTTGGTGCACGGGAAGTTTAATTTAAATGACAGGGGCAATGGAGTGCCCTGTGGTGTGAAGAATACTATTCCCATGCCACCACCTTGCTCACATTTAGAACCATCGAATAATAGGGTTATGTCAGCCTATGACTCAAGCTCATCAGAATCTGGTGATTCTAAGACATGGAAGACCCCATCATCGGGTGGTTCTATAACTAGAGGCTGATCTTCTTCAAGAGGAGCCTCTGCTAGTTGATTGACTATGACTTTTCCTTTGATAGATTTCTGTCCAATAAAATCTATGTCAAATTCCGTCAACAACATGATCCATTTCGTCGTGTGACTACTATGATAAGTACTACTCATCATGTATCACAATGGATTCTCCTTAGACACAACATACGTAGTGTTGCTCAGCATGTAGTGGCATAGCTTTTTGGTAGCAAACACCACTTGCCAAGCAGAGTTTCTCGACGTATGCATAGTCAAGTTCATAACTGACCAGGGTGCGGCTAAGATAATAAGTAGCCTGTTCTTTATGAAGTTCATTCTTCTGGGCTAGCATGGCACCCAATGCCACCTCAATAGATGAGATGTATAAGTAGAATGACACTCCTGGTCTAGGTGGTGCCAATACTGGCGACAAAGCTAGGTATTGTTTGATTTCATCAAAGTCTGACTGGCACTCGTCATCCCAGTGAAATGTAACCCCCTTGTGCAATAATTTGTTCATGGGTCGGAACTTGTCAGATAATTGTGCTATGAAGCATTTAATTGACACGACCTTTCCCTGCAGACTTTTGAGCTGCTTAATGGTAGTTGGGGGAACCATTTCAAGGATTGCCTTGACTTTCTTTGGGTACACCTCGATACCTTGCTTTGAGACTATGAAACCCAAGAGTTTTCTAGATGTGACACAAAATACGCACTTCTTGGTATTTAGTCTAACTTTATGCTCCATGAGGCGATCGAGGATCTTGCTTAAGTCATCGATATGATTTGAGCGCAACAGATACTTGGCTAACAAATCATCCATGTAATCTTCCAAAGTTTTATGCATGTAGTCATGGAAGATGTACGTCACGGCACGTTGGTAGGTGGCGCCAACATTTTTAAGGCCAAAAGGCATGACCTTATAACAAAATGTCCCCCAAGGCATTGTGAACGCCATTTTTAGCTGGTCTTCAAGATTGATATGAATCTGATTGTATCGTAAGAAACCATCCATGAGGGAGAGCATTTCGTGACCTGCTGTAGCGTCTACCAATGCGTCGATGCTCGGCAAGGGGAAATCATCCTTAGGACTCGCTTTGTTTAGATCTCAAAAATTAGTGCATATGCGAATCCTCCCATCAGGATTTTTGACGGGCACCATGTTGGACAGCCATGGCGGATAATCCACGTAGATGACAAAATATGCATCCAACAGCTTTTGCAATTCATCTTTGACCATCAAGGCCACTGTTGGGTGCATCTTACATAGTTTTTGCTTTATGGGCTTGATTGTCGGATCAAGCATTAAATTATGCGTGACTAGCTGCAGGTCTAGTCCTAGCATATCCTTGTATTACCATGCAAAAACCTCCTTCTTCTCTTTGAGAAGGGCAATGTAGTCGGCTTGCTCTTCGGGGGATAAGCTTACCCCCAGCTTGATAATCTATGGATTCATTGGATCCAAGTTGATGTCTATGTTAGTCGTCTCCTCGACTGACATGTGGGATCCGTCCTCCAACTGATGTGGAGTCAAGATCAAATGGATATCATTAGCTAAATTTAAATCTGCGTTGGGAACCTTGGGTTCCTCTTCAGCCTAAAAATATCCTGAGTTGTCCCTAGGGTAAAATGAGGCATCCTACCGAAAGGCTAGTACTCTGATGGTGAGAGATGTGAATTGACACGATCCTAGTCGATGGCATCTATGTCTAGATGCAATGACCGTGCTGGATCGGCTGGATTGCAGAAATAAATGGAAAAACTATAACCACCGTGATCGCCACTGAAAGCATGAGATTCCGGAAATAAAAGGAAAAACTATAACCATGCAATGTAAAACAAAATATAGCGCTTAAGTCCTAAGATGTGAAGTGCATTAAACAAAAGAGGCAAATTGAAGTGAGATACAAGAATTTAGAGAAATCACAACCCTTTTATTTAACTCTTTAAACTTGGTTACAAAGACGCCTCCTCCCTTTTTAGGGGGTTAGGAGTGTTAAATAGATTTTGGTTACAATTGTGACTTAGTCTTCCTCCTTCCGCATGCCCACATTTGAAATGATCGTCCCAAAGTGTTTCCGCCGCTTGCGTTGATGGATCTTCGATTCTTGCTGCTCCTCCTGCATTCAAAGAAACAACAAAAGAGTTAGTAGCACCTACTACAAATAGGAAAAGTTTGTTCCTTGAAATTAATGAAATATGTATGCCTAAGACTGACTAAAATGATGCATGAAATGATCCTAAATGACTTGCAAATCTGATAGAGGTCAGAAGACATTACCAGAGGGCCACTGCCATTGAAACAGTCGACCAATCTACTTTCAACGGTAATTTTTCCCTGGGCAGGACGAATTCTGCTGTAATTCGTCCTCGGGTAGGACGAATTCGATTGTCATGAAAAGCCAAAGTGATACCATCTAAATGTCGAACCTCGGGACCTCCAAAAGATCTAGAAACACAAGGGTTAACCAATTGGGGGCATTTTTGGATGACCCAGATGGTCGGATTCTCCCAATTTGGCCTCTATCCATGAGAATTTGACGTCGTTACCTGCAAGTTAGTGAGGGCCACAAAATCGACAAAGCATGATAATGTTCAATCAAAATCTTATGGAATCAAAATCAGAAACTACCTACAACAGCATAGCATGTAATAGAAGATAAAAAAAGTGATAACAGAATAGATTAAAATGAAACTTAAAAGAAAAGTGCGGGGTGCCCAAGTGGGCCGCCCACCGTTGGAACTTGATTTTGGTACCAATCCACTTGGGATGGGCCCAAAATATCTTAGGATGGGGTGTCAGCAAATTGGTAGATTTATGTGGTGAAATGACGGGTTTGGGTTCGGATCCACACTTCCAATAGCCACTCAATAACCTCTATTGTGAAATAGATCATGGATCTGGAAGAGATGAATCGAAAAGGGGGTGCAATGAGGTGTTTTAATTTGGCAGCACTTCATTGCTTGAAAATGCCTCCAACTTGTTTTTTTTTTGGGTGGGAAAGTCCACCATTTTATAGACCTAGGGGGTCTCTTTGGAGGGGCATGCAAGGATGCCATGTGGTGGCCATGCCTTCCCAAGAGGGAGGAGACTCCTCCCTGACTTGGGCTTCCATGACTGCCTTTGTGACAGTCCTCTAACTGCCAACCTACCCACCTACATGCACATGCACGGTAGGATGCCATAAATGACTGTCTTCGACTGCCACTTGGCGGCATTCTTCTTTTTCCCCTTTAAACCTGGAATTCATCCTGACCAAAGACGAATTTAGAATTCGTCCCTGGGTGAGACGAATCCCAGATAGAATTCATCCCTGGGTGAGACGAATACTGAGCAAAGTGCCTGAATGTGCCAACTTGCCTTTTGACCTTCAAAAATTGCTACAAAAGTGGTTAGGACCACTGTTTAACCTCTAAGGGCTGCCCTGGGGGCTATGTGTGTCACAGCGATCAGTGTTTGCAGTCACTTAATCGGATTGGTGTTGTTTTGGTGTCTACACATTGTTGGAAATGTTTGAGTGATTTGCCACATGTATGATTGGTGAATGATTGTGAGGTCAATTGAAGGTGAAATTGAGAACTATCTTGAACTAGGGTTTGTGCAAGATCATGAGTATCATTGTTATGTGAATTTGGAATCATATTGAGTTAATTTTGAGTTCCATAGTGAGAATTGTTGAAAGCATTGTGAAACACTTGTTTAGGGTTTGTAAGCAAGTTGGGTTTCATTGAGTGATTGGATTTTGTGAGCATTGTTGATTGAAAAGTGTTGGAGTGATAGTTCAAGTTTTGTAAAATATTTTTTTCTTTATTCTTAATTGATTTGAAGAGATTTTTGAAGTGATTGAGTGTTGTGTAAGAGTGAAACATATTGAGTCTCTAACCATTCTATATATGTTTATGTGGAGAAATTAAAATTGATTGAGCATTATTGTGAGTGTGAGGCATATTGAGTCTCTAACCATTCTCTATATATTTCTGAATTCAAACAAGATTCTGTGTGAAAATATTTTGTGGGATTGAAGAGGTTTTATGTGAGAGGTTGTGTTGATTTTTATATGCAATTTTGCAATTCATTTGAATAAGATTTTGTAAAAGCTTGTGAGCTGATTTGAGTAAGTCCTAGAGTGTACGTAAGGATAGAGTTGAGGAAGATTTTTGTGAAGGCTTAAGGATAGATTTGTGTGAGATTTTGTTGAATCTTACAATCAGATTTGGAAAAGTTCTAGTAAGGACTTGTTGAGCATATTTGAGGTAAGTCTTAGTGAAGACTTGAGAGCAGATTGGATAAGTTCTAGTGAGGACTTTTTGAGCATATTTGAGGTAAGTCTTAGTGAAGACTTGAGAGCATATTGTAAAATTTCTTGAGAGGACTTGTTGGACATATTTGAGGTAAGTCTTTAATTAGACTTATGAGCATAGTTGATTGATTGATTTGTTCAAACCTTGAGTTAATTTTTGGTGCAGATATAGCAGAGTTGATTAGTGATTGGATCAAGCTTTGTGTTAAGGCTTTAGGATAGATTTGAGGAAAAAATTTGGTGCAGATTTGAGGTTAGTTTTATGCCATATCAGAGATAGAGATTGAGAAAATTTGTGCTAGATCGAAGGACTGTGTTTAGTGCAGATCAGATACAGATATTGAGCATATTTATGTTAGATCAAAGGACTGTTTTTAGTGCAGATTAGAGATAAATATTGAGCAAATTTATGCTAGACTAAAGGACTATGTTTAGTGCATATTTGAGACATATATTGAGCATATTTTTTCTAGATCGAAAGACTATGTTTAGTGTAGATCAGAGATAGAGATTGAGCAGATTTGTGCTAAACCAAAGGATTGTGTTTAGTATAGATTTGAGACATAGCTAAGAGTAATATTTGGAGGTGAAATAGTAGAGGACAATAGTCTCCAATGGATAGAGATCCATTAGCCAGGGTAGTGAGGACAATATATTTTGAGTGAGTATAGGAGTATTTAGTGGAGAGATATCCACATGCTAGTGCAATGGAGGCAATAGTCTTCTAGAGGATCACTAGCCAGAGTAGACAAGAATGAGTTCTCCTATGGATAAATATCCATGAACTAGCTAAGGAGATTGGTGTCTCATGTGAATAAGGATCCACAAACTTTATTAGGGTATTAGTGTCTCCTTTGGATAGAGGTCCATGAACATTATAATAGGGAAATGTTTCCCAAGAGATTTTTTGAGAAAATTTTAGTGAAATATTTTCTTCATGGAGTAGCCCACATTGGGTGAACTATGTTAAATTAGTGTCTCTATTGTGTGTGGTGATTTTTGCATTGCTTTTATTACTATTTTTGACATTACATTGATATATTGGATATTATTGTTTGAGTAAAGAAAAGTAAAAAGTGGTCTTATACTATTCACCCCCCTCTCAGTATAAGCTTGTGTTCTTCACAAAAACATAAAACCAATCAATCAAGAAATTACAATCCAAAGATAAAATAGAAAAATATGTACTACAAATAGCTTATCCTTGGCTTCCTAAGGTACTTTAGATGACTCCAGTAGGGCTATATATGCTTGGCCAGCAATGGAGCAACATCGATGAATTGTGGTCTTAATATTCATCAAGGTTGTATATGTTTATCTAGTAGTGGAGTATTCCTTATGAGTGGAAACATATCTATCATATTAGATACTTTATTTTGTACATACCACTATACACATACAAATGAACTATATTATATTGGTTATGTTTACAATTGGTTAGTCCAGACCCACTCAAAATGGATAAATGAACATCATTGCACAAATGTTGGTCCATGATAGGATTAATCTCATTAGATATGGTCAAAAAAAATTTCAAGATATATATTGACTAATAGATGAGTTTGATTACTCAAACTACAATGTTTGACTTTCTAGAAATTCTTATAGCATTCAAAAACCCTTAGACTTAGGAATGAACAAAATGCTGACTAATTTTTTCAAGCAATACAAAAGCCTCCCAATGATTCATCCCATGTTCAATAATTTTGGTGAAGTGATCATTGTCCATGTTAAATCTACTTAAAAATAAAAAATTCTATCCATATCCTACATATGTTCATTATTAGATTTGCATTCATCATACACATTTCATGTTTTCCTATCTCATTTTTTTTTAATATGTCTATGTTTGTGAAATTCTCAACACAAATAAAAAAATTTGATTTAAATAAAAAAATATGATGTTTAAAAACCATGTATTTATAAAAAAATATACAAATTGCTTCATAACATCAACCATGCCAAATACATGTCATATCTCATATAACATCTATCTAGTCACATGCACCAAAGAATCATCACATCAAAAAAATATAGTCAATATGCATCACATCACAATCAACACAATAATCATGCATCAAAATATAACACTTGTTCATAAACTCTCATCATATATATGTATCAAATCATGAATACATCATCAAAACCACTCATAGGCTATATAATCTCTACATACATACATGTCATGATCTACATCATCATGAACTCTCATAAATAAATACCATGATATACAAAAATTATGGCACACATACCCCCTCAAAAATAACATCAACCCTACTAACCATGAAGAGTCTCCCCACTCCTCTCCCATTTTCTAGGCCACTCATCTCTACTCCTTTGTGGTCTCTCACCACCCTACATGGACCTAATCCCCTTGCTTGATATGTTGCTCGATCTATGACATATGACTTTATTAGGGTCACTAATCTCATGATTCTATGGCTACATAAAGACCTATAACTCGAGCAAGATGGCACAAATAACCTATGGGTAATAAATATATCCTCCAATGCTAATAATTTAACCTAATTTCGAACATAGCATCCCCTATACTCATATTTGGTATGTTCTAACTTATCCATATCTACTTGTAACACTAACCCATGGTTGTTCCCCACAATATTCCTTGATCATCCAAATGACCGCTAGTGGATCAAGAAAGCCCTTTCTCAAATAAAATAATCTGAGCACCCATGTGTATGGGAAGAACTCAACCTCTATACCATGGATATTGATGAACCATCTCTTGTGCCTTGCTCATCCTAGATCCTTTGTATCCTTTATCCATGATGGTGCTTCAATCCATGACCATCATCTGATGTCCTAAGACCTCAAGCTATCAAAAAGCTCTCCATAATATAATTTTTCTTCCTCGTCATTTATCTTCATTCGTGTCTCCATGTCTATGTGACATCTCAATGAATACAACACATCCTCCCCCATTAATCTACACATACCATACGATAGCCCCATAGGTCCCACCACTATTATATTCTCCCATTCCCATAATTGTATCACTAGGCTACAATTCATCCCTATCCTCGGTGTCATCTTGACACTGTGTAACTCTCTATTTTTCTATGTTAACAATGCAATAACTGACATATATCTAATTTATTTATCCACTAGGTCACACATAATACCTAACAGGTTCCATGAAAACCTCATTTTTTATGAGTCTAGCAACACATAGCTTGAGATAAGGATCATTTCTAACACATGTATCCATGATAACACCTTCATATGATAGTACATCCCATACAACATGCCACCACTTAGCATAACCACTGCTCAATATCCATCTCTAATGACCCTCTACATTACAACCTTCTTCTACCTCCCATTTGCTACAATCACTATACACCCCTCCATAGGAAGACAATAGATCTTATTAATGTCCTCTAATGTAATGATGATTTCCCCTGTAGGGAAAAAAAGGGTGTTCCTATCGATATTCCAATGATCACACAATGATAAATACAAATGGTCACAATGGATAGTTGTCATGTTTTCCACTCCATAAAAAATATAGCCCTTAACCAATCTTAGTCATCTATGGTCCACATATTCCTAATATGATCAAGCAGTCACCTAAATTGATGCACTAACTATATCTTCTTGACCTTCCATAAAATACCTCCTAACACTCATCTTTGACAATAAAAAAAATGTATAATTTTGTATGACCATACAAATTTGTATGGTCATATGACTCAGTATGGTCAAAAAATGTAGGGTATTTTTGGCTACCCATTTATCTGAAAATATAGACCAAAATTAAAAAAAATCAAAAATGCACACAAAAAATTAAAAAATACCCTCATACAAACATCACACACTTGCCTCACAAAACATGCAAATAAAACAAATATACATTCAAATACGCACCCACATTTCACACACACACATTTTTCCTACTAACTTAACCTATTTTTCAATGGTCTCATTTGACTAGAAATTGGACCTTAGGATACATTTTATTCCTACTTATTATCATTACACACCCTTATACAATAGCTCTAGCACCACCATTCATCATCTCACAAGTTCAGGTCTCTAATCTCATAGTGCTTCACATCACAATCTCTTCCTCCCTATCCCTCTCCTTCCAATTCTCTAAAAGCACATTGTGTAAATTATTTGCACACCCTATTATTGCACTTAAATAGGTGCATGCCCCTCAACTGTATGGGTCTATATGGTTGTATATTATGAGACTTGTTTGTATAATTCGTATAATTTTTCAAAAATTTAAGAATTTTAAACTTCATCATTCTATTCATTCCTAACCACCATATGATCATACAATGATATTTGTGTCAAGCATTTTGCTATTGATTTTTGTGTCTTCACCCATTAACTCATCATTTGAGGGGGTAGACATCATACATTAATACTACCTTATGCATGATCAATATTCAAATACTCAACTTTAGAATCACGTTTGTCCAAGAACCTTTGACTAAGACTATCTCAAGCCCTCCTTTGTTGGGGAAAACAAAAGCAAAATTTATCTTCTTAATCAAACTCCATAATTTCTCTTCTCAATCAAATTCCAATCGAATCAAAGTTAATATGTCCAATGCATGTAGCTATATGATTACTACAATATTCCATTTATCTAGGTGGCAAAGGATAAGACCACTTGCATTTGAAGCATCATGATAATACCTACAATTGGTTGGTTGACTTAATCAATCAATATTAAAAATCTATCAAAGGAAAGGTTTCAAGGATATGCATACCTTCCACAATTTGGGCATCTTACATTCTTCATGACTCGATATAATCTTGCATCTCCTCCCTCAAGAATCATCACAATGAAACAAAATTTGTAATGGATCACAATCAATCATTGGTCAACCATAACCTTTTATCATCAATTCATCTCTCTCAAATTCAACCACCAATCTAGTGTCATAATAATTTTTTTACTGCATCATGTTTTCACACAAAGCAATACAAAAAAGAGCAACTGTAGACACCTAAAAATATCAAATTATTCCTTGTGTAGTGGTAAGGGTCAATCAATTTGTAAAGCCTTCAAAAATTGAATAATTTACCTAAAAATACTATTCATACTACCAAATCCCCTTTTAAAACTTACTCCCCTCCCTACGCTTAGCCCTTGATCACCATGTGACCACCTATTTTAGCCTAGTCTAGAGCCACCTAACCCTGTCTACCCTTTGACTAGCCTAGCTTCCACATAAGCCTAGCTTACTCTAGCTTAACCATGATAAATTTAACTCTTGGTCAACCCTAAACCCATGGTCATCCACACCCTAGCCTAGATTCCACCTCACCTTGGTCAACCCTAAACCCATAGTCAACCAAAATCTTATTTTACCCACATATTTATGCACATTCAATGTCGTAAATGTTATTTGAATACTTTATTATTCAAGGAATTCAATGAATTCAATTCATTAATGAGTCATAATCCACCATGTCATAATGGATGAAGACTTTCATACCCCATGTATTTATGAGGTATTACACACCATCCCACATTAGGGGACACCTCATTGGACACCTCAACCCTCCTCCTTACCTTGGCCAAGTGTATGAATACAAGGTAATTTTCATCATTTCTAATAATCACACACTTACATACCCATACTCCACAAAAATCCTTGTAGACACCATTACACTCATACCCTCACTTTCTATAAATCACCATTGATGCCTACATGTGTCCCTTGATATCTCTTTTTGTATTATAAACTACTCTTAGTTTCAAGTTCATAAAGCTACCTGACTCAAATAGGATCTCTAGCAGCACCAAAAGGATCCTCTAACTAAAGTAATTATCTATCTAGATAACATAGACCCAACCGTATGAATAGGTACAGTCGTATTGGACCATACCCAAGGGTATGGTCCCCTTCAACATCTTGTTTTAGCTTGCAAGACAACAATAAGTAACAGAATCATTTAATAAAATTGTTTTGAACCCTTTTGTAATCATTTATAATAATTTTGTAACATAATGGTCTAACTTTTATTTACATTTATCTTTAATCATAAGGGGTTTGATTGAGATAGGCCCCCAAATACCACTAATGATTTTTAGTAGGTTATGTAGGTTTAGAGGACTTATTCAACCAATAGTAGTTCATGTGATGTAAGCCCACTCCCCCTGAGGTGATCATAAAATACATAGAATACCATGAAGTGTTTCTTGTAAAAGGGTTTCTATTGGAAAGTCCTAACTATAGCACAAGGGATAAAATTTGTAGAAGTACTCAATTTGTAACACTTCTTTTGGAATAAATGAAATGGCATATTTTTTATAGTTATAATTTATATTAGTTTCAATGGAAGAAATAGGATACATAAAATTAAAATATGGAATCCTCGGATAAGAGTAATTTGAAATAAAAATACTTGTATGGGGGAAATTAATAGGATGGAGAAGACTATGGAAAAATGGTCCAAAGCAGAAAAAATACACCAAAGGAAGAACATTATCAAGCATCACATCATGTCAAATCAATTAAGTGGTAAGATATTATTGGTGGTAGCCCTTTAAATTGTCACTATATCCTACATTGATGCATGAGTGACTCCCAACTTGTAGCTTGTTCTATTAATTTTTAAAAATATTATCCCAAGCAATTGACCTAAATAATTAAAAAAGTAAAATATTATACTTAATCCTTTTTAATAGATCAATATATGTCATATGTTTATCTACTTGATTTTATGTTCTATTAATTATGTTGTTAAAATTTAATATATAATGTGTCATATAAAAAATAACCATGTATCATCAACCTAGTTTTGATAGGGAGTATAGTTAATGGTTCTACACAAATTAATTCCATTATGTACCAGAAACATTCTCAAACATATAACTAATGAGCTCACCATCACCATCATTCTAAAGAAACTTGATTTTTTTATCATATTAATCCTCCACCAAAGAACTTAAAGTCTTGAAATTTTCAACGGCTCCATCCCTGGTCTCAATAGCATAGATCTATAGACTCCCTGGTCTCAATACCAAAGGAAGAACATTATCAAACATCACATCATGTCAAATCAACAAAGTGGTATGATCTTATAGGTGGTAGTCCTTTAAATTATCACTATATCCTACATTGATGCATTAGTGACTCCCAACTTGTAGGTTGTCCTATTATTTTTTAGGAATATTATCCCAAATAATTGACCTAAAGATACAAAAAAGTAAAATATTACGCTTAATCCTTGTTAATAGATCAATATATGTCAAATGTTTATCTACTTGATTTTGTGTTCTATAAATTATGTTTGGAATATAAGTCACTTATTCATGTCAAAACATAGTCAATCATGTTCTTAGAAATTAACATATAATGTGTCATATAAAAAATAACCTTATATCTTCCACCCAATTTTTATAGGGAGTATAGTTAATGGTTCCACACAAATGAATTTCATGATGTGCCAAAAATGTTCTCAAACATATAACTAATAAGCTCACCATCACCATAATTCTAAAGAAACTTGATTTTTATATCATATTAATATTCCACCAAAGATCTTAAAGTCTTGAACTTTTTAGAGGCTCCATCCTTGCTCTTGATAGCATATATCTATAAAATCCTTGAGAAATAATTAGTAATATACAAAAAAAAAAAATATATATATATATATATATATATATGTATGTATGTATGTATGTATGTATGTATGTATGTATACATACATACATACACACATACGTGTGCACGTGCGTACACACATATATATGTGTGAGAGAGAGAGAGAGATAGAGATAGAGAGAGATGTGTATATGTATGTATGTATGTATGTATGTATATATGTGTGTATGTTTGTTAGAGATAAAAATTATCCTTAGAACTCCAATATTACTCTAATGAAATCCAAATGGTGGTAGATACAACTAACTTTCCCTTCCAAGAAAGGATCCAAGTGATGCTTCCCCAAGACACGTCTCACAAATGTTACTAGATGAAGTAATGGATGGAAGGTCATCTACAATACAAACATTAATTTATGCTTAAAGGAATCATATTTGATGTCTTTGAGCCTATGATGTCAATGCTTATTAATTTCATATACATTAACAACAATAGCAACAAGCTATTTTCTACTTGGATGAAGAGGAACAAAGAGCAAAGGAAACATGCCAAGGTTATATAACTAATTAGATTCATAATAGTATCTTAAGGACATTGTCTTAAGGTCATCACTAATATCCTTAATAACTTATCTATTAGGTAAAATATCTAAATTTTTATTAGTGTGAAAAATACAGTAAATAATAAGAAGGTTAAGACAAACACTTGAAACATGATAAAAATCTTGAAAATTTAGAATCCAAGAGTCACATTACCATATCTATACACCTACACAGAAGTTTCATCACCTATTACCATATTCTCACCATGATGTTTTTCACTGTAGTCAATCAAATTATGGCAATGATTTGTTGAATGTTATGTTGATTTAGAATTTGAAATACATTCCTATGAATATTTCAAATTCCAATAAGCTAAATAAACCACCAAATATGCATATGAAGTTTCACTTTCATGCTCATCGTCACCCTTATCCTACTATTTTGAAATATTACTATCTAAAATATTGAATTAAATGTGTACATTAGTTGTTTAAATAACATCCTCAAGGTAGAAAATTGATTTTTATGTAGTTGAATTATGTAACATACACATTATCAAATAGTGACCTGAAGGTATTCACATGTTTTTTAGGATCTGTTGGCATTTTTGCCACATTGATTTGATTATTGATTATTCATGCATAAGCTGTTGCAATTCTAACTTCTCTACAGGTTTTGATGCAAAAAATGGCTAAGTCCGAAAGTTGTCGCGAAATCGCGACAAAAAAAAACAGCATAGAGAGCCAAGTCGGAAAACCGTCGCGATATCGCGACATGTCGCAGAATCGCGGGTCGGACGAGGAGAGAGAAAATCAACGCAGAATTGGCATGATTTCATGACGTGTCACAAAATCACGGTCAACGCAGTCAACGACAGCAGGTGGGCAGAACCGTCGCGAAATCGCGACGTGTTTGATTTTCACGGCTTGCAACGAGCAGAAGGCATAAGACATAAAATGGTCGCGAAATCGCGACAAAACCAAGCCAAGGGCGATGAGACTCAATGTCGTAGCGAAATCGTGACGAAAGATGGCACAAAGCGCATAAGTCAAAAGACGTCGCGAAATCACGACGCGTCGCGTTTTCGCGACGCGGGTGGATTAAAAGGCTTAAGTTGTAAAATGGTAGCGATTTCGCTACAGTTAGAGGATGAAGCCAAACAAAGAAAAGAGCGTAGCGAAATCGCTACGTGTTTCGGTATCACGGTTCACCTGAATGAAAATAGTCTAAGGCACAAAGGCGTAGCGATATCGCGCAACTTTTGAGAAAACAGGCAAGCAAGGTAAAGACGTCGCGAAATCACGATAGAAAGTGAGAACCATACAAAGGGCAGGAAATGGTAGCGATTTTGACATTATTGAAAAGAGACTAAGTGCGGAGAAACGTAGCGAAATCGCGACAAGGTGAAGTTGAAGACATTCTAAGGCAAAAGTGTCGCATTTTCGCGGCTTAAGAGCTAGACCATACAGCATGCAGAGAAGTCATAGCGAAATCGCGCAGCGTTGTGTTTTCGCGGTGCAAGCTAGCGAAGGAGATAAAGAAGCCGAATGTGTAGCGATTTCGTGACATGGTTGTTTTTCATGGGTTCGAAGCGGCAGAAGCGTACGAAGCAGGAAGACGTCGCGATTTCGTGACCTATCGTGTTTTCGCGACCTGTTGCAGTTTCGCGCCTGCAAACAGTTCAAACGGTCCGATGCTATTTTGTGAGTTTCGATGATTCAAAGCGGTCCAGAATTGAATGTGTTGCTGATTTTCGATGCGGTCAAGGTAGAAGAACGCGCCCAAGCTCCCAGAATTGAAGATTTCCATATTTCGAAGTTGTTGCTCATGATTTTTCTAACGGTTTCATGCATATTTCCAAGAACACCATTTAATGAAGATGGCCGACTCTTCCATATGGCATTTAATTTCTGGTTTCTCTGAGGCTGTTTAAGGATATCATCTCCTTGTTTTCGTTGCATAATTTGTAGATCTCGAGGAGGTCCGTTGTAAGTTTTAAATGCTGCCAAGAGGCAAGGCCTCTATAAAAACCAATGTAAATCTCATTAGCAAGTGTCGGGAGTGAGAGATACTTTTGCTGAAAGCTTTTCAAGTGCTTTGCATGAATATAAGACATTCGGCTCATTGATTTTGCAAGTGATTTTCTGTGTATTGTCCCTTCTGCATACTTCATTCCTAATTTGTGCTCGGATCTTTTATTTGCTGCTTAGTTTTAATTATGTATTGAGTTTTAACAATTGCTAGTAAGAGAGTGAGTTCTGGAATGTTATTTTGGAGGTCATTTATGCAAGGTTGCGAGTGGATCACGTCATTGTCTTCTGTTATTTGTTGTTGTTGTACTTAGAGTTATTTGTTGTTGCTCTTTCTCGATCAGATAAATTCGGCTACGGCCATATTTCCCGTTTCTTTCTGCATCATTGTCAATTTCTTTCCTGTAACTTTGATCTTAAAACCAATTTAGAATAGTAAGGGAACCAGCCCACTCTGGAGATTGGCCTGGGAGACATTTCTTTCTCCCAGCCTTTCAATGTTGGCCGGGTCTAGGGTGCATTTTCTATAAAAATCCTTTCCTGTGGCAGATTCGTGACCAACAGTTTTTGGCACGCCCGGTGGGACAGACTTCTTCTGTCTCAAAAGATCCATAATCGGTGAGATTGATTGTTTTATTGTTTCATACCCGGAGGTCTCAAGATTTTGATGAGCTGTCTTGACCTCATAGCGGAGATTTGTAAGTTCATCTGGCGACTTTGCTGAGTTGAAGATCCGAATTTCTTGATCGTGGACGCCTGCCTTTTTCAAGCTAAAAGAAGATACATCATGGCGAGGGTAAGTTGTCCTAGATGGGATGATCCTGGCCCTTTGAATCTCCAAATTCGGCACGAGATTCCCAAAAGTGCCTTGAAGGCCCTACCAAAATATAATGGCACCCAAGGAATGGCCCGAGAGCATGTTGAAGATATTGCCGCTTTGTCGACTTTACATGATATAATTCACGAAGATGTTATGCTCAGACTTCTGGTTTTGTCTTTGCAAGGAAAGGCGTTACAGTGGTACAGACTGCTCAAGCGCCAAAGCATCAGCTCATGGGATGATCTAGCGGGAGCGCTAATCAAAATATTCGACGAGGATCTCTTTTACAGTTCTCAGGATCCATTTCAATTCTTCATGTATATCACGAGAGCACCTATGGAGAGTATCACTGACTTCAATGTTCGCTTTAGTAGAAGTTGGAGGAGAATTCCAGAGATGATCCGACCCACACCCGCCCAAGCCCACTTCTTCTATGTTCGAGCTTTTCATCCAGACTTAAGCCTCCTCTTGTTGCAATCTGGTGAACGTAGATTTCCTCAAATCTTTGAAGAAGCATTGCAAGCGAAACAACTTCTGCTCTTATCAGGGAAGTTGCAGTGGAGAGAAGCTCCATTACCTTATCCGATAGTCACCACCCCTGTCTACCCTATGCAGTATTCCCCATGCCAGATTCCTTATACTGTGCAGAAACCTGAGATGCAGCTGTGTGGAGCTCAACGATGGGAATATGCAAGCATTGTTCCAGCCATGGATGATATGGTTGCTTGTAATTTTTATCAGAAGATGGACCTAGAGGAGATGAGTGAAGAAGAAGAAGAACAACCTGAGCACCAAGAGGGCATAACTTTGCATAACACGCAAGCATCTAGTCGAAACCTGTTGAATATGCCTCATCAAGAGGAAGAATCTGAAGAGATCCTGGAGAAAGTACTATTTTTGGACAATTTTTGCGATCAGATCCAGGAGTTGGAGGAACCTGTTCTTAATCCACAACCAGGGAACCCTCCAAGATGGTGGTATTGGCTTCAGTCATTACTACAATGGGTACCTACAGGAGCTTTCCATGTGGCAAATTTCTTTGCTACATTATTTGTCGATTGTAGGGATACTGATCTGCAGGATAACTGGCCCCGGCTTGCAACATGGAGGACTTTCAGAAGAGGTCATCCTAATTTCAAGGATCGCCTCAAGTATGATCGGATCTGGTCAGGACATTGTCGATTTACCGGATAACCCTCTGAGACTGGGTTTGTGGTGGCGACATGCCAATCATGTCGTAAACTATTGTATATAGTAAAAAAAAAAAACAAAAAAAAGAAAAGAAAAAAAAAAAAGAAGTATTGTTTTTATTTTGTCCACCTCGGCTCTTTTTGCATGCGAGCCGTAGGTGCCTGTTTTTTGTTTTTCTTTTTTTCTCCTTTCCCAGCAGTTGGTGGCTTTCTAGCAATTTCTTCCTTCCCCTCCCCTTCTTCTTCCTTTCCTTTCTTCATTTTCCTCCTTCTTCTACTTCTTTTTCTTCTGCAGTAAAGAAAAAGCCACTGCTGTTGTTTCTTTTCCCCTTTCCTATTATTCCCGCTTCTTCTTATCCCTTTCTTCTAAGTTCTCTGTTGTTTTACGCATTTATTTACAGTTCAGTTCATTCTCATTCCACTTCCATTCCATTATTTCATTTACTTTCATTCCACTTCCATAGCAGCTGGTAGCACAACAGCATTCTGTTCCTGTCTACCGCATTACTTTTTTTCATTCCATCATATCACTATTCCATTTGCATTTCACCGCCTGCGCAACCGCAGGATCTCATTCCATTCATTTCCATTCCATGATCAGTCGAGCCAAATGCAGGTTCTTTAAGTTTCATTTATTCAGCAAAATATGTTGCAGCAGTCCATCGAGATGAAACCCCAGCAGCTAGTTTTCTGTTCTAAGTTTTCATGACTCTGTTGCCCAATGGATTCAGGCCTAGGATTCTTGCATACAGCAGAACTGTATACCCCGTGAGCCACCAAGAATGTTGGCATTTTTGCCACATTGATTTGATTATTGATTATTCATGCTTAAGTTGTTGCAATTCTAACTTCTCTACAGGTTTTGATGCAAAAAATGGCTAAGTCCGAAAGTTGTCGCGAAATCGCGACAAAAAAAATAGCATAGAGAGCCAAGTCGAAAAACCGTCGCGATATCGCGACATGTCGCAGAATCGCGGGTCGGACGAGGAGAGAGAAAATCAACGCAGAATTGGCACGATTTCGCGACGTGTCACAAAATCGCGGTCAACGCAGTCAATGGCAGCAGGTGGGCAGAACCATCGCGAAATCATGACGTGTTTGATTTTCGCGGTTTGCAACGAGCAGAAGGCATAAGACATAAAATGGTCGCGAAATCGCGACAAAACCAAGCCAAAGGCGATAAGGCTCAAAGTGTAGCGAAATCGCGACAAGAACTGACACAAAGCGCATAAGTCAAAAGACGTCGCGAAATCGCGACGCGTCGCGTTTTCGCGGCGCGGGTGGATTAAAAGGCTTAAGTGGTAAAATGGTAGCGATTTCGCTACAGTTAGAAAATGAAGCCAAACAAAGCAAAGAGCGTAGCGAAATCGCTACGTGTTCCGGTATCGCGGTTCACCTGAAGAAAAAGAGTCTAAGGCACAAAGGCGTAGCGATATCGCGCAACTTTTGAGAAAACAGGCAAGCAAGACAAAGACGTCGCGAAATCGCGACAGAAAGTGAGAACCATAGAGGGCAAGAAATGGTGCGATTTCTTTGAAAAGAGACTAAGTGCGGAGAAACGTAGCGAAATCACGACAGGGTGAAGTTGAAGACATTCTAAGGCAAAAGTGTCGCATTTTCGCGGCTTAAGAGCTAGACCGTACAACATGCAGAGAAATGGTAGCGAAATCGCGCAGCGTTGTGTTTTCGCGGTGCAAGCTAGCGAAGGAGATAAAGAAGCCGAATGTGTAGCGATTTCGCGACATGGTTGGTTTTCGCGGGTTAGAAGCGGCAGAAGCGTATGGAGCAGGAAGACGTCGCGATTTCGTGACTTGTCGCGTTTTCGCGACCTATTGCAGTTTCGCGCCCAGAAGCAGTTCAAACGGCCCGATGCTATTTTGTGAGTTTCGATGATTAAATGCATCCCAAAATTGAATGTGTTGCTAATTTTCGATGCGGTCAAGGTAGAAGAATGCGCCCAAGCTACCAGAATTGAAGATTTCCAGATTTCGAAGCTGTTGTTCACGATTTTTCTAACGGTTTCATGCATATTTCCAAGAACATCATTTAATGAAGATGGCCGACTCTTCCATATGGCATTTAATTTCTGGTTTCTCCGAGGCTGTTTAAGGATATCATCTCCTTGTTTTCGTTGCATAATTTGTAGATCTCGAGGAGGTCCGTTGTAAGTTTTAAATGCTGCCAAGAGGCAAGGCCTCTATAAAAACCAATGTAAATCTCATTAGCAAGTGTCGGGAGTGAGAGATACTTTTGTTGAAAGCTTTTCAAGTACTTTGCATGAATATAAGACATTCGGCTCTCTGGTTTCGCAAGTGATTTTCTGTGTATTGTTCCTTCTGCATACTGCATTCCTAATTTGTGCTCGGATCTTTTATTTGTTGCTTAGTTTTAATTATGTATTGAGTTTTAACAATTGCTAGTAAAGGAGTGAGTTCTGGAATGTTATTTTGGAGGTCATTTATGCAAGGTTGCGAGTGGATCACGTCATTGTCTTCTGTTATTTGTTGTTGTTGTACTTAGAGTTATTTGTTGTTGCTCTTTCTCGATCAGATAAATTCGGCCTACGGCCATATTTCCCGTTTCTTTCTGCATCTTTACAATTTCTTTCCTGTAACTTTGATCTAAAAACAAATTTAGAATAGTAAGGGAACCAGCCCACTCTAGAGATTGGTCTGGGAGACATTTCTTTCTCCCAGCCTTTCAATGTTGGCCGGGTCTAGGGTGCATTTTCTATAAAAATCCTTTCCCGTGGCAGATTCGTGACCAACAGGATCATAAGTATTAGTAATGTGGTTTTCCAAATTCTTGTCCACATCTAAGGCAATCACACCATGCACTTCTTCCATATTGAACTAGTGGAACTCCTTGTTGGAAGTTGTCATTTATCTACTAACATACGTAGTAGGCTCTTATTACACAAGAATTTCTCTTTTCATCTTCCATGAGAGATAAATATTTACATCAAGTGTAATCCCTTCTGATAAATGATCCTTGTGAGTATTGAACAAATTTGTTTCTCTTGGAAGAATTATATAAGCATATCACTACAAATATAAAGATCTTAAAATTCATGCAATTTGAAAAAGGATCAAAATGCTCTCATATGATAGAAAAATGACCTATAAAATATTTTTATTCAAATGGAAAATTTTATTACAAAACACTCAAAATTTAAAATTAAAAAAAATATACTTTCTCCAATTATGTTGTCACATGTCACAAGTCTAGTGAACAATATATTTCCACTAATATGTTGTGTTTTTCATTGATTGCATAAAAAATATGATGAAGGACAAATTATTTCTTGTAAAATATGCATTTTGTAATGGATGAAACCCCTTGTTAATAGTAAAAAATGGTTTTGTTAGCATCCACCTACATGCCCCATTGGTCTTTATTACCTTCATATTAACCACCAAGTATCCAAGAATCAAATAATAAAGTGGGAGAAATTTGGACATCTAGCCTCCTATGGATAACATTATAAGAACAAGATGCTAGCCATAAAGCTTATATGATTTTATAGAAAGCATAATGTGTGCCACTAACATAACCAAATAAAGTAATTATAAATTAACACCAAAATATACATGAAAACCCATGTTGTTTGAATATGAGATATTGTGTCTCTCAATGCCTTAATCTATCCTAATTATCCACCAAGATATTCTTTGATTTTAACAATTAGTCAACTAACCTTGGCAATGAACATTACATTTCTCAAAGGTGATATGAAATGTTCTTGGACACACAACATCGACCTTAGTCTAATAATCCATCATGTCATAATATGTAGTGTAATGCACCTCTGATGAGTCCAAAAAAATAGTTTATAGAATGTAGAGAGAGTCAAACTCCTCACAAAAGGAATCCAAACCTATCATGTGCATCCTCTTTGTTATTATACCCTTTGTTTCCATAAAAAAAAATATTGACAATGGTCGCAATTATTTTCAACACCCCAAAATGTCGTGTTATTCTACAAATGACTATTGTAGGCAAGAATATTTCTTAGAATATTCTTATCTAATTTAAAAATTTGAGGTTTTGTCACAATAGGAGAGATAAATTCATAACTTCAAATGCTAAAATTGATCCTTTCAATGTAAAAATCCATATGAATGTTGAACTATCCCTCATACTTTCCTACAAAGAATCAAAAAGTGTTGATGGTTTGGCTTAATTCTACATAGTTAGCCTCGTACAACCCTTTTCTAATAAAACACATATCAACAAACCCTCTTATATGAAAGCATTGTGTAAGCCACTCCAAACAATTAACAATCAATCTATAGTCTTTATAAAGAGAAGTCTTTGCAATGCATTGAGAGTGGTTCAATATTTTATGATAACTAGAGATAATATTATTTTAACCAACATCTTCTCCATATTATCACATGTTAAGGAGATCACCCATAAATCTATTATGCTTATATGCCAATAATTTCAAATAAAATTAAAAAAATAAATGAGACATTTTATTCTTTTAAATATCAAAAGACAATAAATATGTATATAAAACCTTTTAGAAACTTCAATTCATAATCTTGTTAAATAGTTGTTCCTTTATAGACAATATTTTATTAGAACCCATTGCAAAGATTCAAAATCAACAACTAAATGAAATATCAAACTAGAGGGATATGATAAAATCAATCAATCAGTTTTCACTTACATAAAGGTGATACAAAGAGATTATCATGATTGAAGCTTCAACTATATTCTTTCTTACGCTTAAATATATCAAGATTGAAAATCAAAGAATTTTCAAATTCTAAGGATACAATAAAATCAATCAATTATTTTTCACTTACATAAAGACATATAGAGATATTATAATGATTGAAGCTTCAACTATATTTTGTCTTACACTAAAATATATCAAGATCAAGGGATATTTTATCATACATTGAAATACAACACTATATTTTCAATAGACTAAAATATAAATATGGAAGCTTTAATTGTCTTTTTAAGTTATTATATTGAATAAAAAATAAAACTTCACATCCACCTAAATTCTTTCTTTCTATAAAACTACACATTGCAACTAGTTTTAAAAATAATAACTAATATTAATTTCAACGTTTGTTTAAGATATTGTAAAATATATTTTGAATAAGCAATGGGGAATAAAGAGTTTCACATCATAATACAATGTTTTATTTCCATAGGTTTAAATTTGAGTCGAATAGTTTTTCAATATAGTTTGTTGTACTAGAATTATGATTTCTTGAAATGCCATGATAATAAGTGAAACATAATCAAAATAAATTAGTTGAACTTAATCTATACAATAATAACAACTTTACTTATCCTTTAAAACTATTTAATTGAATAAAAAATAAAACTTTGCATCCATTTGAATGCTTGCCTATAAAACTACATATTATAACTAGTTTTTTTTAGTATTGCTTATATTAATACAAAAAAATCAAAATACAAGACATCCCAACAAATTACAAATATCTTCTCAAGGACATCCAACCATTTGACTTGTCCTAAGTAGAGCAGTATTTGATATCTTTGATTATAAGCCTCTTAAAGGCTCTACATTGGAACTGAATATCAATAACAACATTGGACACAATCCAAAAGTAGGAATAACTTCATCTTGAAAAACTAATCTACATCTCGCCTTCCAAATAGAATACAAAGTTGTTGCTCTGATAATAGTCCACGCCCCCTAAGATGTTGAGGGCAGCCAAAGGCATCTTCCAAGAGAACCAATTTCCAACTCCAACTATCACCTAGGATAGGATAATAGGTCCACTTCAATATTTTCAAAACATTCCTTGCTACACTACAATCCAAAAAGATATTTTTAATATTTCTTTTCTACCACAACTACTACAGAGGTTTGATATATTCATCCACCTTCTCAACCTTACTTTGCAATGGATACCTTAGAAAATAAGCAGTCAAAGAAAAACCTTGAGCTAAGCAGATAATCTAAATTTATAAACCTACTTTAGCCTCTTTTTCCACTTCTTCTCTAGATATACAATGTCCCAATGTCTATTTAACTATATATGCAAAGAAGTCTTATGCAATAGAGTTTTTTAAATCTTAGTGGATTTGTAAGAAATGATGCTCCCCTAAAAGTTCCATCTCTAGTCACGCCAGATAGGGCCATACAAACCATCATTTAATTTATATTATTGTTTAGATGGAAGAAGAGAATGAATCTAAACAATAGCATCCCTATCAAAAGCTTTCAACTTAAAGTTATTGCAAATATCCTTCCACTTAATCCAATCATCGGCTTCTGAATCCCACAAATCTGCCCATTTCTTAATTCCCCTCTTAACCAACCTCTTGCATTTAATACAAGGAATGTTCCAGGCATACAACCCATTGTCCTTTCATAACCAAATAGACCTATATGGAAGCACCTAGCCTCTATGCTCTTTCATATAGGCCTAATAAATCATAAAGTCAATCATCTTCCATACCTCCAAGATCCTCTTAATAAGGATACAACCTCGCATTTTAAATTGAAAAATATGACCCACAATATCCTCAATATGAAAATCCCCCTTAACACCATCAACACGAAGATAGTTCTAAATTCTATATCTCAAGAGCCTTGTCCAAGGATCATCCCCTTCCATTGCTCTAACCAGCCATTTGGCTACCAACACCTTACCCTGCATATGAATGTCCAAAAGACCCATACCACCTTCTTCCTTAGGAATAATGTAATAGTTCCAAGAGATAGAGGGTATTATCTTGAATCCATTAAAATTAGACCAGATAAAGACTTTAATAAACCTTTCCAATCTTCCAAACTGAGAAGAATTGGGCAACCAACATGAAGAATAATAAACATGACAAGCTTGTAATATTTTTCCAACAATAATTATTCTACAAGCAAAGGATATGAGCTTATTTTTCCATAACTGAATTTTCTTTGCAAATATCTCAAGACATCAATCCCACATGCCCTTCAAAGAAAGGGCCTTGCCAAATGAGAATCCAAGGTATCTAACAATTTCACCATCCTTCACCTACTGCCAACCAGAACAAATTTTTTTTTGAAAAGTGTCATTGCCAATTAGCCAATAGTCTGATTTTTCTTCACTAATGATGGCTCTAGAGGCTTTGCAAAACTGCTCCAAGAAACCTTTGATATTTTGCAGTGACAAGGCATCCAATTGAAAATAAATAAGGGAATCATCTACAAAATGATTATTCAGAATAGGACCTCTAGGAGTATCAATCCCTTTGATTAAACTCACACCTCTCTTTGATTCCAACATATAACCCAAAGCATCAGAAGTGATAACAAATATAAGGAGAGCAAGAGGGCACCCTTGTCTAATGGAATTGAAAAAACTTATTTGATTAATGAGCTTATAATTAAATACAACTTGAGCAGAGGCACAAGTGAATAAGATCTTGATTTTATCCACTACACATTTGCTAAAGCCAAGTCATTCCATCATACTAAAAATAAATGACCAATCCACCTGATCATAGGCTTTATCAAAGTCAATATTAAGCATAATATCTTTCTATCCACTTTCATGTACCCATTCCAAAGTATCCCAAGAAGTTAGGACCATATCAAGAATGAATCTGCCCTTGATAAAACTTTTTTTCTCCCATCTCACAATCCTAGTACCAACATCTTTGAAGCGAAGAACCAACGCCCTAGCCACAATATTATAACCACATTTAAAAAATATATAATTTTATTTAATATGTTGTTTAATATATTTTGAATAAGTGGTGAAAACTAAAGTGTTTTACATCATAAGACAAATTTAAAAAAAAAGTTTCATTCGTGTAAGTGAACCTAAACATTTTAGTCAAATAAATTTTAAATATAATTTATTGTATTAGATATATGATTTGTTATATTATATTTATATAATTTATTTAATTATAATTGTAATACATTAAAAAAGAATGAGCTATGAGACTATGTGATTCCTTAACATGGGATGATAATAAATGAAAAATAACCCTAATTTAGTTTAATTGATAAAGTAAAATCTAAAATACTTTTTAATGTCCAACCTTCATTAAATTACTTAGCTATCCAACCTACATATTATAACTAACTGGACCATTTGAATGCTTGCCTATAAAAATACATATTATAACTACATTTAGTCAATATATTTTGAATAAGTGGTGAAAAATAAAATATTTTACATTGTAACACAAAGTTTCATTAATATAAGTGAACCTGAACATTTTAATCAAATAAATTTTAAATATGATATTTTATATTATATCTATATAATTTATTTAATTATAGTTGTAATATATTAAAGAAATGAGTATGTGATTCCTTAACATGAGATGATAATAAATGAAAAATAACTTGAATTTAGTTTAATTGATAAAGTAAAATCTAAAATATTTTTTTTTAGGAGAACGTTTACAAATTACATCAAAAACCACCCTCAAGGGGTTTGAACAAGACCACTTAAAAAACGACCATCATCTTAACCAGTAGGGCAACTGTGGGTCGCTAAAACACTTTTTAAAGTCCAATCTTCATTAATGATGTTTACTTAGTTATCAACCTGCATAGTATAAGTGGACCATTTGAATGTTTACCTATAAAAATACATACTATAACCACATTTAAAAAATACAATTTTGTTTACGTTTTTGTTATATATATATATATATATATATATATATATATATATATATAATATTTTGGTTACATATGAGAGTTGGTCACAACCAGATTATTTTAGTAATGACAAGTGCAAGATTCAAATCACAGTAGTTACTTCCACCAAATCTATTCCGCATCATTATTGTTGCCCCAGTGTGAAGGGGACCACTGGTGTTAGTTTTGCATAAAGGGAACCACCGAAGAATGCACTCAGAGGATTCAGATCAGACTATTGCCTTTGCAAACAGGTTGTTCAATATATTTTGAATAAGTGATAAAAAATAAATTATTTTATATTATAACACAAAGTTTCATTCATGCAAGTGGACTTGAGCATTTTAATCAAATAAATTTTAAATATGATTTGTTATATTATATTTAATTAAAAAATAATTTATGATTTGTTATATAGATATAACAAATTTAAACATAAATTAAATTAAATTTATATTTTTTTTGGTATTGATAAAAAGTTGAAAGGTTTTACTTTTTACATACAACTCCAAAAATATATTAAAAAACATAAGAGAAGATCGTACAAATGTAAGATAGTTCTATTTTAGTTGATTAGTTGATGCAGTGTTCAATGCTTTACATAACTGATAAAGAAAGTGCTTGCCATATAATTTAATATGCTCACATCCTTCATTACACGATCCCAATAAATATCCAATAAATATTTTACCTTGCTCTACCCTCTTTATCACACGATCCCAATAAATATCCAATAAATATTTTACTTTGCTCTACCCTCTTTATCTGCTAGCTTCATTATCAATATTACTCTTTTAATAAATTTTACAATTTGTAATTTTTTAATTCTTCCAGCACCTTTCATAACATACATTTTGTTTCTGACTGGGATTAACATATAACATACATTTTGTTTTTAAGTGGGTTTAACATATTCTCCAACATTATTAACGTGCTGTGGTCTACCGACAAGGACGCCACTTACATTAAAGGTGATGTGACCCAAGTTTAACCCCACTGCAGATATATGTATAAGAAGCATTTCCGCAATACCTAGGTCTACCTATTCTCCAACATTGCCCTCAATTCACAATGGTGTGGTTAAACCTAGGTCTACCACTCTGATATTTGGGAGGAGTGAGGATTACATTGACGACCGTCAGAAAGCAGTAAAGTTTCCTAGGAAGTAAGACCAACATTGCATAACTACCGTCTTTTCGCACAAAAGTAAGATATCCAAACACACGTCAGGAAGAGTCTTTAAAAATTAAATTCAAGTATTTTGGGGATTGAAATTATGTTCTCTGTGTGCTTCATTTCTGAGTATTGCATTGAACAAAAATATGACCCTACATACTTTTGCTCTCCTTTTATACTTGGGCGTCATTATAACCCTAACTCGTTAATAGCCAAATTCCAACAAATGATTAACTACGTAACAGCATAGGTCTCTTCACGGTCCTGTGCACCGTTTCCGGACAAACAATAAAATTATGTTTACAGTATTTATAACATTTCATGGTGTCTTAGAAATTAATGAGAACAGGAGAGTCACACTCGACGAAACTATCCTACGGTTCGTCGAATGCCTTATGCGCCTGCGCAGAGGGGATTCGAAGAGATAATTTATAAAATTGGGCAATATCGTGTCAAATATAATTTATAAAATTGCGAAGAGATAAAGCAAATGTCCCATAGCGCGCATGAATGTACAGTTGAGTTGATGTAAAGCGCATGAATGTACAGTTGAGTTGATGTAAAGTTGTAAGGAAAGTTATGTTTGGAAACATTATTAAAAAAACAGGCATTTGATTGTGGTGCGTTGGTGTGAAGTCATAGGGCGACCTACAACGTACTTTTTCGCACCATTCATTGCGACCTTGAAATAGAGGCGTCAATTATTGCAAATTTTAGCCGGCATAAATTTGTCCCTTATCCTTAAACTGACATTCATTGAACGATGGAACCGAAAGAGATTGTTTTCTGGTTTGCAAACAATGACAAAGACAAGATGATGGCATTACGAAAGGCTTGTAACATTTTGAATTGCTTTATATATTTCAATTATGACCTTTATCGCTTACAAAACACAATAACAATTGCTTTCAGATTGTTTATATATTGATTTTATGTATTAAATTAGGAGACGTCAATTTATAACAAAGATATAAGTCACATTCAATATAATAAAATATCATTATACACGGCAGATTTATTTTTTTAACTGTATTAAAGTGAAACTTAATCATTGGTTTCGCAAATGATTAAATGTTGGGTACATTAACTCTATTGAAATCCGTCATTCAGACCATATCAATCTATAAATTTCTTATCATTCCGATCCCACATGTCATAGGGAAAGAGTTGAAGAAGATTAAAAAAATAATTTTATGGGAAGATGAAAAAAGAGAGGAAATTAAAATAATTTTATGGGAAGGTGAAAAGGGAGAGAGGAAATAAGTGGTAGGAGAAAGTAAGTCAAGCCTAAAGTGAAGGAGGTTTAGGGCTAAGGAGAAAGTAAGTAGGCTTAAAGTGAAGGGAGGTTAGGGTTTAAGGAGATTTGAGCTAAATAATAAAATTTTGGTTAGAAAATTTTACTAGAGATAGATCTTTTAGCTAATATTGTTATTCAGTATAGTTTTAACCAATAAATATTTAGGACAAGTAAACTCAAATAATGTGAGTAGCTTCCACGGTAATGGGTCCCAAGTATAGCAAGCACTAAATCTAAGAACTCACGTAGTGAAAGATAGATTATTTTGGAAAGTGGGATGAGGAGAGAAGATAAGACTTTGGACTAAATCGTAGGATCAACACGTACTTATTTTTATTTAATTATTTTTTAATTGAAGATCGTAATTTTTTTATTTTTTAAAGCGAAAAATCCCTTGTAGGGCTACTTTGGTCTGAGAGACCACGAACAGGGGGTTCTATACCGCCAAAGTCACTCGGGAGTCGCACCGGACCCTGCCCGCACCAACATTATCAATTGGATTTTGGATACTCAATTCAGCTTTTTGGTAGGATGGAGATTATCGTAAACTTGTATTAATATAAAAGGAAAGATACAAAATTAGCCCGAAGGCATAGTATATAAACTAGAACTGCCTATAAAAGACTAAGACTACATCATATTTCTTTGATCATTACAATAATATAACTCAAAAAACTTATACTTAAAGCTATTTATACAAAGCTGGAATAACATAAAGTATTTATAACCAAACTGCCTAGAATTTGAAATGTGCCTACTATCATCTTGAACCTGATAACTCATGAGAAGCTTCCTGAACTTGTCCTTGTAATACATCATGCTCCTGGAAACCTGTATAGCAATTTTTAAAATTGTGAGTCTCTTAAGAGACCCAGTAAGAAACCTCTGATCCGCCTAGAAAATATTCTTGTTTTTGGCTATCCATAAAAACCATAGAATCTCAGTAGAAATTAAAATCCAAAATCTGTTATAAAAATTACCCATATGCGGAATAAAACCAAAAATAACATGATGTTTAACCATATCAAGATTATAAGTCCAGCCTAAAGTATCGCAAAAAAAAAAGATGTCATATATCTTTAGAAAAAAACATTTAACAAATATATGTTGAGCAGATTCAGGAACCTTCGGATCTCTAGATATAGAAAGTATTTGAAGCAAAAAAAGCCATTGAAAGAACATAATGTAATATCCTTCGGATCTCTAGATATAGAAAGTCTTTGAAGCAAAAAAAACCACCGAAAATAATTTTTTTTAGGCTATAAAATACTGAACTAGATAGTCTTCAACATGTTTTGTCCAAACATAATGCTAACATCTAGATGCCAACTACTTATGATATAAAGAATGATATCATTATTGTCCATAATAATATTCAAAGTAATTTAGCTTTAACTTTGTTAAATTTCGTACCATCTTGCCACATAACCTTATCAAAAAAATTCTACTCATCATATATAATAACAGTCTTAGATTTCTTGATAGAATTTCTTAGTAAAGAATATGTTCTCCACTGAAATAAAGAAATATCATACTGAGAACTAAGAGACTACCATGATTTTAGAGCACCATTATCTATGATATCATCAAAAATAATAATACCTTTATAAGCCCACTTCTTAACAAAACACCTTAGGTTAAAGCATAAAAGACATTATTATCACAATGTGATGATTAATTTAATTTAGTTTAATTATTTTTAAGTACAATTTTGGTGTTATAATGGTTCTAGGTGGCACTCTAAGTTTTACTATGATTGTACCCTTTAGTAGTAATTGTTTTGATTATATATAATTTTAAATTGGAGGTATGCCTATTAAATTAATAAGAGTATTCATGAGGTCTACGTGCCATTTTTTTAGTTACATCGGACTGCTACCAACATATGCGCCATTTAAATAAAGTCCTTTGACCAAATGTTCATAGGTAAAATTGAATAGCCACACAAACCCTAGAGTGCCACCAATGTTGAGTTTTGATAATATAGAGCCATGTGCGATTGGGGTGAACTTCAATGATAGAGATAAGATAATGTAATTCTATGTCTTATTCAAATTTTATTTTATTTTGCAACATTATATTTATTAAAATCTCATACATTGTAAATGTTTATGGATTATTAGTATTTGATTTATAAATTTAAATTTATTTATCATGGACTTTAGTTCACTTTTAGATGGCAATAATTTATTTTTAATCAAGCATTTACTAATTATATTGGATTTCACCCATTCAAATTTAATTTCATAAACAATATTAAGGTTCATCTATTGAAATCTTATTTTAGATTGTGTAACGATTTGCTCATCAACATTTATCACAAATATCTAGGAAAAATTTAAATTTATTTAATAATTTATAACTTTTAATTTTAGTTTAATATTAATTATTTTTTTATAACATGTGGATTATATGAAATATTTTTCAAGAAGACGTTGAATTATTTATTCTCTAAGGTGAAATAAGTAATTGAAAACATATTAATTAGTAAATTGTTTTTAGATAAAAAGCACTTTCTTATACTACGGACATCTTTCTCTTTAGCTAGAACTCTTTATCGTTCTCATAATAGATTATTAATTAAAATTATTTAAGCAAAATTTTGAATACTTATCATGTTCCATTAACTTGAGGTAAATTGACTCTAATATTCATCAAATTTTAAAATTATTATCATTAGTTTCCTTTTTTAAACAACTTACAATGATCTAAAAATTTCAACTTAAGCTATAATGAATTTTTACAATAAGACATTGAAATTTTATTTTTCTCTATAAAAATATTGAGTTGTCATTGATGTCAAAGGCACAATTATATGCTTCAATATAAATTGGTGGTGTATGCTTCAATATTAAAGTGGTGATGTATGCTTTAATATTTAAATATTAAAGTAATGTTTTAAAATAAAAATAAAGTTTTGATATATTTAAATCAAAATTTTTAAATATAAATATTATAGAAAAATAAAGTGGGCCGACTTTGGGCACCAAAAGCAAGTAAAATGTTTGCATATTAATATAAGGCTAAAGTTCATTTTGAAACACATGGTTTAAGATCTTCGATATACAAGAGCAACACAAATGGAATGACGAATGGAGACTTGAGCTTGCGGTGAATAAAAGGAGTTTGACGATGAATGAGATTGCACTGTTTGCGGCGAATGGAGACTTAAGCTTATGGTGAATGAATATTGCATTGTTCTCCATCCACGATAGAAAAAATGATACAACAAATTTAAGGCAGATTAGAGGATCTACGTACAAAGGTATTTATAGAGCTGGCACACAATGTAAAGCGGGTCAAAGATTTCACATAAACGTCGAAGGTAATCCATAAAGAAAGTGTTTGGATCTATGGACGGAGGTAGCACACGAATGCTATAATTTATCTCAACAAGAGAACACTTGGAGAAATAGTTATGATATTCGTGGAGGCAAAATGTGCTAAGCTCGCGGTAATGGAACATTGGGAGCAATAGTTGTGATATCAATAGAGGCAAAGAATGGTAAGCGTACACATTTTCATAAGGATATTGATATTATTGTAAGAAACTTTGTTGTTATTTCCTTCACAGGAAAGTGATGCACATAAAGATAATATCTTACCAAGGGTGAGCACAAAAGAGCATTCAAAACATAATGTTGCACTAGGGCAAAAGAAGTGAGAACTGATGAATGTTGAAAAATAATGTTGCAGTGACTCACAAGAACCATTGAAAAAGGTTGAAGCCCAAAAAAATGATGAAGCCAGTGAACATTGAAAAATATCAAAGCCCATCATAGCTTGTGAGATAGAGAAATCGGTTTCTTGATAGCCTTTGGATGGGTCTCTGGTGAGTTGTATCTTGTGCTCTCAGATAAAAAAGTGTAGATGTAGTAGTAGTTCACTTTATGATAATTATCGGGTGAAAATAATCGTGGAAGACAAGCATTGAAACAATTGTGATAGAAGACTAGTGGAGCCTCCATGGTGAATGTTTAGTGAAGTTGTCAAGGAACGCAGTAAGAGTAGTGTGCCTTACTTATTCTTCTTGTGAAATATTAACAACACTACTTCAAATTGAAAGTGGTGTAATACACTTCCCATTGGATGGTGTATCTAAGGTGGTTCATTTCATGTTTGTAAGGTTTACAAATCAAGAGACCCAGGTTCAAGTCATGTGCATGATATTTTGGAAAAAAGTGTGGCAATATAAATTCCAAAGGTGAAATGTTCATTTAACATTGGCAGCCATGGAGGTATAGTAAAATAATTCTCTTTTTAAGGCGGTTTTATTATAATTATTGTTTTTATAAAGTGGGAGGTATAAGGAATTATTAGATGTATAAAATTAGAATGTGTTAGAAAAGAGTTTTTTGTTTTGAAGTACACGTGGGAACAAGTAAAAGAGTGTAGCCACAAAAAAATGAAAGGATTTTTCTAAAACAAATCAAGGTGTCACATAGTGCAAGAATAGAGTGAGAGAATTAATGCACATCTTCACCCAAGCATAAAATTAAAAGAGAAGGACAATTCAACCATTTACAAGAAGGAAAGGTGCACAAGATAAGTGAAGGAAGAAAGACAGCCCTAACAATTAGCATACACTCCATACAAATCAACACTTACAAGGTGAGTAACATTCATTACTATATTGCAAGGTTGAAATCCAAGTGCATTAGTGAGTTGAAGAGAGCAAACTCAAGAAAAGAGAAGAATTTAAAGAGCAAAAGCAAGGTACAGTAGGAAGTATAATATCTTCATGAGCAGAGATTAGTGTGTAGATTCAAGAAAACCTTGTGATAGAATTATGAGTAGACCTGAGCAGTGTTGTTCATCAGATTTGGAAGCAGATTTGAGTAGTGTTTGTAATCATATTTGGGAGCAGATTTGAGTAGTGTTTGTGATCAATTTTGAAGCAAAAATAAGTGAGGTTGGTGCCTCAAAGGGGATTGGTGTATCCTATGGGTTGGTGCCTATGAACTTACATAAAGGGTGTCTCCTATGGGTTAGTGCCCATGAACTTGCATAAGGATATTGGTGTCTCATGTGGGTTGGTTCCCATGAAATTGCATAAGAATATTTGTGTCTCTTGTGGGTTGGTGCCCAAAAAATTGTATAATGGGATTGGTGTCTCCTGTGGATTGGTATCCGTAAACTTGTACAAGGGGATTGGTGTCTCCTGTGGGTTGGTGCCCATGAATTTTGTTGAAGAAAATAAAAGCAATATTTTTCTATGGTTTTCTCCTGAAAGGGTGTTTTCACGTAAAACTCTTGTCTCTTATATGTATGGAAATTATGCATTGATTTATTATTGCATTCATAATATTACAGTTATTATTTTGGAAGGAAATTTTTTATCTTATATTGTTCACCCCTTCCCCTCTCAGTATAAGCATGTGTTTCTTCACTCTCGATCTAAAACAATCACGGAGTATCAGGATCAATAAAATTATACATTGCTTCTATAGTGTATCCTCCCTCATTATCACCAACCCGAATGATCCTATCTTTGACATATTTAGATCGGAAAACCTGAAACTATAATTCCTTAGCAACAAGAGACCAATCCTGTTGGACATCCATATCTCAAATCATTGTTGGAAGTTGAAAGTAAGATTTATGAGTATTCTAATAAATAATAAAATTAACAAATTTAACACAGCCCACAGCACAGGTGGTTGCCTCAAGAATATGAAATCTCTGGTCAAAAGAAAGGGGTTTTTCTCCCAACCACGAATCATTTCAAATATATATGGATTGTTTTGCCAATAATCCATCTGCTACTACTATGTAGGAAGACTCTAGATTTTAAAAGGCTTTGCCAAAACGGAGAACCTCCTTCAGGAAGTGGATTTGGGAGAAAATTGACAAAATTGTATTTCACCTTGAGGATCTTCACCCACTCCATCAATTCATCATATGCGACTTTCCACCCCAATTTAGAAACTAAGGCCTTATTCATATTCTTTACTCTTTTAAACATAAACCAACATACTTCTTCTAATGACAAACCTACTCCCATGAAGCTAAAAGAAACTTACTTTTCATCTTCAGACCAACCCATAAGAAGGATTTGAATGTACTTTCAAATTTGATAATGATATTTCTAGGAAGGCTGAAGAGCGATATGAAATAAATGGGGATGCTTTGGAGAGTGCTATGCACAAGAACAACATTCCTATCCTAAATCAGCAATGCTCCCTTCTAAGTCATTAATTTTTGCTGTATTCTTTTGATGATCAAAGACTAAAGAGAATTATGGACCCTACTAGTAAATAGTGAGAGGATAAGGTAGACTGTAGGAAAGGAGGAAATGTGGTATCCCAAGATATTAGCTCTTTTCCATTAGTGCTCAATCAAAGTATTCAAAAAAATAAACTACTCTTAATAAAATTGATTCAATGACCTGTAGGTTTCTCGTAGAACACCAAATGATCTTTAATTTCTCTCGCTTGGAGTACAAAGACCAAAAAGGGAAGCAGAGCATCATTTTTGAACTATTGATGAGAAATTGGTCTGCAAGATAAAAGTAGGAGTTAGACTTTCTATTATCGGGTTTAAAGCTAGGGATCTTCCTAGGGCTTCTACCATGATTATAAAAAGGAATAGAGAAAGAGGATCCCCTTGGTGAATACCATAGCGAGATTGAAAAGAACTAGTAGGAGAGTCATTGACAAGCACCGAAAACCAAGTAGTGGAAACACAAGCTTCGATCAACTCAATCCACTTGGAACCAAAACCAAACTTTTGAAGAACTCTGAACAAGAAGGCCCAAGACACACGATCATAAACCTTATTCATATCGATCTTAAGGAAAAATCCTGATCTCCCACTTTTATGAATAGAATAAATTAATTCATAAACGACAATGGCCTCATCAAAAATCTACCTTCTAACCACAAATTAGCTTTAGGCACTATAAATGAGAGTTGATAGGAGGCACTTGATTCTATTAGCCAAAATTTTTATTAGAATATTATAAATTGTATTGCATAAATTAATTAGTCTAAAATTATTACAGGACATGATGTTAAAAGATTTAGGGATCAAGACCAAAAAGGTGGAATTGAGGCCCTTCGGAACTACTATTTTCAACTACACTAACCTCAAGGTATTGCAAACATCCTTCCCACTGATGTGCCAATATTTATAGAAAGAAATGAAGGAAAACCATATGGTCCCAAAGCTTTTTACGGACCCATAGAATCCACAAATTATTGTATTTCTTCATCTAAAAATATTGTTTCTAGGGAGGAGTTCATTTATTGAGTACCCAAGCTAGGAATCAAGACGAGAAGAGAATATTTTGTTTGAATATATTTTAGAGTGGTTGAACCGTGCATAGATTCAAAGTCAGTAGCAGCCTCTTTTCTAATTTTATCGATATCATTATAAATTGATCCATTTGATTTGGTAATTTCCTTAATCTTGTTATGGCTTCTATGGTAAATTTAGAGTTTTTATCACCTTCATTTAGCCACAAAACCTATGACTTCTTCTTCCAAAATAGCTCATCATCAGCCAACTTGTTGTGCAAGGCAATAAGGATATCTTTCTCCTTTTTAGTAGTCTCTATGGAAAGGCCTTCTTCTTCCACTGAATCTTCCAAATATTTAAGTTGGGCTCTCAAACTCTCCTTAGCTTTGAAGATGTCACCAAAGGTGTTCTTGTTCCAACATTTGAGCTTAATTTTGATCTTCTTGAGCTTATTTACTAAGATATCCATACCTTCACCTTGCAGGTCTTCATTCCACCATTCTTTGATACAGTCTTCAAACTCTGGGTGATTACAATTCACCAACAATTCCATCCATAATGGGTTATGGTCCGAGCTGAACCTAGGTAGAGAAGAAATAATAGCTCCCCCAAAGAGATGAAGAACTGATTTGGAGACTAATATTCTATCTAATTTGTAGAGGATGAGATTATTTTTGGTTCACCAATTACTCTAGGTAAATATGGAACCTAAGATCTAAGAGCTCAATCAAACTGATAAAACCATCTAGATCCTCCATGCTACTAGGATAAACATAATTTCCTGCTTTTTTTCTAAGGGAAACTAAGGTAAGTTGAAATCACCCGCTAAAACCCAAGCTTCATCTATAAATATTTTCCTCATTTCTAATAGCTCAAGCTAGAATGAACACCTCTCAATGTTGGAATTGGGGGTGTAAATGTTGGACATAACCCATATTTGGCTAGTTGAATTACAAAAAAATAAAATATTAATGACACGTCCAGAGGAAGAAATAACATTACCATCAAATTTTTATTTATTCCAAAAACATAAAAGACCCCCGAAAGAATCGAAAGCCTCACTAGTTGCAAATCCCACTTCCTTCCAAACTGTATAGAGAACTGAATTCCAACTGCATTCCTCCAACTTGGATTCCTGAATAAATATAATATCTAGGGACTTATCTCTTCTTAATGATGCTAGGATGCACTTTTTAGAGGAACTATTAAGTCCTCTAATATTCCACAAGCACATATTCATTTATGGGGTTTGAAAGACAATTTTTTCATAGCCTCCCCATGCAGAGGAGACTTGTACCCATCCAATATCAATTGCATATTGTTATCGTTGCTTCCATTTTCCATATTTATGTGAGCTTGACCACCATTTGCAATATCATTCTCAATTTCTCTTTTCTTGATAGTTTTACTTGATGGTTTTCCAACTTTTTTCTCCACCCCAAAGTCGATACTACCCCTTCTATGGCTTTAGGTCTTAGGACCATGAGATCCTTTCTCTAGCACTATTTTTAGGGAGGCCATCGATATTTTCATCCCTTGCTTTAGGAAGATCAAATCTGGCTTCGGAGAAGCCAAAGGGCTAGCCATTCTTGGGGAAGTCATCGAATAATTTCTTAATGCCTCCACAAGCTATTGTAGAACTAGCTCCTCCATAGATAGAATTTTAAAGAAATTTTTAAGGGGAAGAGCATCCCCTTTCTTAGGATGGCCCGATTCCAGAACCACCTCCTAAATTTTGAGAGGTTCCTCCTTATATTTAGTTAAGATATTAGAAGGAAAAAGGTCCTTCTCCTGCACATCTCCATTATCTGATATCTGTGTTGCTATAACCCCAGAAGCAATATCTTTACCTTTTGAATATGCTAGAGATTTTACAAGGGTCCATCTCTCCTTAGTCCTCGGATGAATCAAAGGCTTGGATTTAAAATGAAGGTGTAAAATATTTTTATGATGATTGCCATTCCCATAAGCCTGGCATACCAAAGGGTTGTTCTCATACTTAATGGATTGGATCCATGTCCCCAGGTGGTTATGAGTTTGACTAAAATTGGCATTTTCTTTTCAATATCCATCATAATGCACATTCTAATATACTACATTCGAGACATGGAATTGGTGGTTCTTTCAAAGGAGACAAAATTCCTAATGGTATTATCCATCACATGAAAAAAAATATCATGCCATAGATGAAGAGGAAAATTTGGCAACTTAACCCATAAAGGAACTAGGTTAATACTCTACATCACTAGATTAAAATATGGCCCTCATATTCGAAGAAACAACCCATGTTTCCTGAAGAATCAAGGACCTCCCTCCAAAAGTTTCTTTGAATTACCTTTATAGTTAATCCTAATGAGAAAAATGTTCCTAGATATGGCAACAATATCTAGAGACCTCAGTAGACATCATCTGGTCAATGCCCACCACTTCAACACATCCAAATCTGGCCTTCCCCCTTGAAACTTGCCCACCAAATTCCACATCCCATCCATAATGATATTATTGACTAAATAATCTGGGATGCAAATTTGATTCATCTTAGGGTTAACATCACATGGGACACACAGTACCACCTTTTGAACCAACCACCACCTTATCAAAGGAGATAGAGGTGGGATCCTTCCCAAAGCTAACTTGGGAACATACACCATTCTTATCTAGATTCCACTGGAACAGAAAATAGTTTCTCTCCTTCACAAACTTTGGGACTTCCTCGGTAACCGACAACAATTCTAAAATTTCTACTTTTTCCTCACTATACTACCACATTTCTCAATTCTGATCATTCATTACTCCAAATAAAGGTATTAGATCCACCTTCTCTGCAACGCTCATCCACCTTCTCTACAATTATCCTTTGAAACCCTATTCTGCCTCCTTTGAAATCCTAATATGTCTCCTCTAAAATCCTAATCTACATCCTCTGAAATTAAAGGTTTTTTTGGGGACATCGTAATGATAAAGATATTGAGCTTTCTTAATAAAGATAAAAAAAAGTGTAAACTATAATTATTTTTAACTTTTTGTTTTGAACAATTTATAAAAGCCTAATATTTTGAAAATGAAGACATGGAGTTTTCTTTTTCAATCTACTTTGACCTTTTCAATGAATATATAATGACCAATTTCTAATCCCATGGAGCATAGCTATTTTACAATAAAATAGCTCTTTTATTGATTGCTAAACATATCTTTATTGTAAAAGTAATTGTAAATTAATAATTAATATCTTAAAATGTTTATTTTTTGTATTATTTCAATTGTGATAGTTATCATAATCTTGAATTAATAGGATTTTTCTGTTATACTACAAGTATATGGTATTAAATGATATCATATTTTTAGTAAAAATTATATTAAATCATATTTATCAAGAGTTGATTGTATTTTAGCGAGTTTGATAAATATTTCAAGATATTATGATTCATTTCTACATTTTAATATTTTTCTAACTTCAAATTACAAATATTTACTTTATCAACAATTAACTATTTTTAGATCTAAACTAAAAAGGTTCTTTAATACCATATTCTTTGGAATAACATTATAAAGTTAATATATAAATGTATATATTTAACTGATGCAATGACAGTGGTAGGGTGGGTTGGTTTTTAGCAACACTATGATGATGAAAGTGAATTTTTAGTTGACAAATTTACTTCAATCGACAAGAAAACTTAATGATATCGACCTACTAGACCAACTCTCATCAATTCATTTGATGATATCGACAATAACCAGTTTTATATGGAAGACTCTTAATGGTGAACTTAAGACAACATCTATTTTCTTCAGCTCCTAATGGTCTTGGCAAGCTTATTTCAACTATATTCTTGGTAATGTTGGTGGTCTACTATGGTAATATCGACAACAATATTGACGATAGGGTTTCCTTGATAAATGTCAGCAACTAGCTTCAACTATGACAATACACCTAGGATGTAGGCTAATAGCTTCCTCTAGGATGGTGTTCTCATATTTTATGGCTTCATGTTTAATTTACTTTAATATGACAACAAGCTACAAAAATGTTTTAACTGTTAGATGCTAATAACACACCTTCAATGGTAATATCCTAGTGGTAGTTTCTAGGCACACTTTTGTATTATTCAACTACAAAAAATTAGTAATAGCTATTGAAATATCTAGCCTAAAAATGCACATATCACAATATGTAAATCAAATGTCCTAACATCATAAAAACACACACAAAATTTAAGGCATGCAAATGGAATATGAATAAAAATGGATTTGTATTAAATTTGTGCTTCCACAACTATTATGGGTTACAACTCTAAATTTTTTATTTTTTCCAACTTCACTTATAATACTTTTCTATTTTCCCACCTATCCTCTATCTTTGTCAAACCCTTTCCACTTTATAGGCTTATGATTCAATTTTTATTCATATTTCCCTGACAGTTTATATTCCAAATGGTTGGGCTTCCAATTTAGATATGTAGCTTGCTCACACCTGGATTATCCTATAATATACTCACCAGGTAACATAGATGTTTCATAAACATTGCTAAAATCCCCAATGAACACTATGTATTTGGAAATTTTAGAAGCTTTCATCCATGTTGTTGCATCTATTTCCTAGTTCTTCCACTTAACTAGATACTCATAAGCCTTACCTATTGTCCTTCTTTCCACTTTGGAACCAATGATTAATTCAATTTCATCTCACTCCTTCTCTAGTAGTTGTGTTATCCATTTCTCTATTGAAGTATCAATTGTATGATCTTAATAATCTCTAGGTTGATCATAGTATGGGTACAAGTCAACTACAGTGAAGATCAATAAAATATCAATACCCTCTAGAATCTCAATTTCATATTCATTGATGGAAAATTTCTTCAAAACCTTACAAGGTCCAATCTTCTTCCAATTGTGCTTATTATAAGTGCCCTTTGAAAATTACTCCTTTTGTAAATGCACCAAAACCAAATCTCTAATTTGAAACTCCTACATTCTATGTTTGGGATCAACATGTTTGTATTTCATTACACTTTTTTCTAATTTGTTTTTCACCTTCTAATATAGATCACGAATGAAGTTAGAAAAGTCTTCAGCTATGAAAATTTTTCTTTGGAAATTATTTGTCTCTTGAAACTCATCTACTCCTCTTAGGTGCGTTCCATATACAATTTAGAATGGGCTTCTACCTATGCTTTGATTTATATAATTGTTGTATGTAAGTTATTCCTATACAAAAATAGTATCCCAAAACTTTGGCTTCTTACCAACTAAATATCTCAGCAAATTCACAAGGATCTTATTCTTAGCTTCAGTTTGTGCAAATATTTTTGGATGATATGAAAAACTAAATTTTATCTTAGTAACTAGTTTTATCCATAAATTTTGCCACATATTTGTTATCTTTATCTAAAAATACTCGGTAATCCATGTAATCTTACCACTTCATTGAAAATAATATGATGATGAGGATATCATCATTTATTTTCTTACAAGGTGTGAAATATTTCATGTTAAAGAATCTATCAACAAATATATATATATATATATATATATATATATATATATATATATATATAGTATAAATAATTTTTTGAATCCTAAATGAGAAGATAATGAAATAACCCATTCTAGTTTTGTTAAATTTTAGCAAGGTCTTTTAGGTAGATTGTGATGCAAGTGGGAAGGTGATAGGAGTATTAAGCTAGGGGACAAAACCATTGCTTGTTTTAATGATACGTTGAGGCAAATACGACATAAAAGGTAATTATTATATTATATAATCATTACCTTTTATGTCCTCTTTGCCTCAACATCTCATTAAAATAAGCAATGGTCTTGTCCACCTAGTTCAAGACTCCTATCACCTTCCCACTTGCATCACAATATACCTAAAAGAGCTTGCTAAAATTTAACAAATATAGAATGGGTTATTTCATTATCTTCTACTTTATTATTCAAAAACTTATTTATTCTATAGTCATTCAAAAGAACTCATGCTTTCCTTCTTTCATCATTTGTATGATTGAAGCACAATCCCACTAAAGTTTTTGATAAACTTCTTGTAAAAACTTGCCATAACATGGAAAATCCTTGCCTCAAGTATACTTATTGGTTATGGAAAAATTATAGTGACCTTTACCTTCTCTAGGTCAATCAACAATCCTTCTCACAAAATCACAAAACCTAAGTATACCAATTTCTCTTTCATAAAACTACACTTCATCAAGTTGACTAATAATTTTTCTTCTTTTAGTCTTTGTAATATCATTCTTAAATGTTGCAAATGATATTTCTTGATATTATTGAATATCAAAATTTCATCTAAAAAATCCAACTATAAAATTGCCAAGAAATGTATTCAACACTTTGCTCATCAACCACATAAAGGTACTAGTTGCATTTTTAATATGAATGGCATAACTAGCCATCATACAATTTCTCCTTTGTCTTGAATGTAGTTATCCACTCATCTCTTTCCCTAATATGGATTTGATAATAGCCACTCATAAAATCTATATTTGTGAATTACTTTGATCCACTTAAGCAATCTATCTTCAAATCATCCATGTGAGGCAATTTAAATCAATACTTTATAATTATCTTATTGATAGCCTTTGAATTTGAAAACATGCACCATTATTCGTCCTTCTTTGGTGTAAGCATGACTTTTACTATGTAGGAGATCAAGCTTTATTTGATCATCCCCTTTTTCAATAGCTCCAAAACATGTCCTTTTATTTCTTCATTCTCCATTGACATCAGTCTATATGCTTCTTTGTTGGGAAAACTTGATCTAGGAATGAAATCAATGTGATAGATATACTCTTTATCAGTAGCAATCCATTTGATAATTTCTTATGAAAAAAATTTGCATGCTCTTTTAAAATCCTAACCTTACTTGGAATCTCCTCCTTCTCATTAGCCATCATGTACTTTATGGGTTTAGCAACCAAATCAAAACATGCCTTCTTCTTTGTCATCTATTTTCAAAATTATTTTCCTAAAATTAAATATATCTTCGGACCATTGTCCTCTATTTTATACTTGTCCTTTAATAGGCTTAGTACATACTTCTTACCATCTATCACAATGATATAGGTGTTTTCCCTACCATCATGTACTTCCCTCTTATCAAATGACCAAGGTATTCTTAACAACACATGACAAGAATCCATAGGCATAATATCACATAGGACCTCATCCTTGTATGATCCTATTTGAAAGTTTACCTTGCATTATTGTCTTACTAAGATCTAGTGTCCATTTTGTATCCAAGAGACTTTGTATGGATTGGGGTGTTTAGTCCTCCTCAACCCCATTTTCTCTACCATTTGGTGGATAGTATATTATCCGTACTCTCACTATCTACAATGATCTTGCAATATTTTCCCACTAATTTGCATATTGTGCTAAAAATATTTCTCCTTTGAACAAGTTCACATTTCTCCTTCTTTGACTTCAATAGTACTCTCTTCATTATGAGCTATTCTCCTTTTTTGGATCCTCTATATGTCTTAGGAAAGCAACATTTTCTTGTTTGGCTTGTATAATATGGTTCCTGACCTCCTTTCCCTTATTACTACCTGACATTCAAATTCTTGATGACCATATTCTCCACATCTATAACACCTTTAGAGAATATTTTACCCCTTCCTTGATAAAAATCACCTCTTCCTTATGAGGAGTCTCCACCTCCTCTACTATTTTGGTTGAAATCACCACGAGAAGTACCAAATTTTGCTTCCTATTTTAGATGTACTCTTCATTTTTCCTCTTCCTCTCTAATTATTTTGTTACATTCATGGAAATTTCTCCTCTTCATTTAGGGCATATTGGTAGGCTTCTTCTACAGTCCTTATTCTTATCACAGTAACTTCATCTTGTATGGGTAACCATAATACAATGATGTACTTTGACACTTTCTTTTCATTGTATTCCACATGACTAACTTGAATGGTGAGCCTATATAATAAGCCATGTAATCCTTTACACTCATATCATTTTGTTCTAAGTTCTCCAATTTCCTAAAAAGACCCAATTGGTAATCTGATGGAAGAAAATTGACCTTCAGTTTCATGACTATTTTCTCCTATTTCTTGATCATTTTAATTCCTTTTCTTTACCTTCAATTTGAACATGATCCTACCACTATTTTTCTATTGCAGTTGCACGCCAAGCATCCAGATTTTCATGCTCAATTTGCAGCGATAAGAAGCCATTGATGCAGATGCCTCTTTGTTGGTTTTGTTGACACGAGAGGTGCTCCCAAAAATGGCTCCACCCCCTGTTGAAGGATCGCTATCATTGGAGAACAAGTATCTTAAGCAGCCATGAATGAATCCACTCCCTTATCTATGGTGCAACAACGATCACATGGCTCCGAAGACATGAACCAATATCAATTGTTTTATCCACCAGCCAGCTAGTACCTGCATTATGCCATGTGAGATGAAGCATGATTGGCACACAATTTTTTTTTGGTAATGAGGGCCCACAGACCTAGTGAATACCATTCACTAACATTTTTTTATAACTTTGTGCATGTTTTAGCACCTAATGCATTACATTTATTCGCTCACGCTCGCCTAGTAAGACAAAAATCTAGAAAACTTTTTGTTTCTCTCAACATTTTGCATTTTTCAAGTTAGTTTTAAGATTTTTATTGGGGATATATTTAGGGTTTTTTGGTGAAGATAACTCTAACACTTTTTCATAACATTCAGTATAGAATTTTTTTTTATTAATTTGTGCAATCGACAAGCTCAGTGTGGTGGTATTGTTGCTACTTCAACATTCGAGCGGTGCTATCTTATCCCTCACATCCTTATTCACTACCAATGAGACACGTGTTCAGGAAGCCATACTACGAGTTTAATGCACCACCTAACATACCTTCATCCTATCATCATTCCTATCATAGTACACAAATGCCCCCTATGAAGATATCGAAGGTTGTTTGGTTCTATTCAAATCCATATTGCTATCAATCGAAGTTCATGTATTTTTGAAAAAGAAGATGCTTGAAACCACCCTCTGCTTAGGCTATTTCATTGGGCATTCATGCCCCTCGTTGTGGCTCCTAGCACTTCCCTCTTGCCCAACCTCTCCACTATCACTACCTTATCTATTGCATTGTTTTTCCTCAACATAGTCGTAGCCATTGGACGATGTCATACCAAACCCTAATGCATCTAACAACACGTAAGACAGAGTGTGATGTTGATTCTGTATGTGGTCTTGTGCATCCTGCATGGCATTTGAAAGTCAAAATTTTAAAAGAGGGAAATTTTTCTTTAAAAAAAAAATACGGGGAAATAATTTTCGAAAGCCTACAATATTTTTTGAAATCTCAAAAAGGGGGAAGATATTTTTATGTGCTCTTTTTCTTGTTTGAAATTCATTCTTCCAAGCTCATGAGGATGCTTGGCATACTTGTAACAAATCCCATTAAAACTCCCAATTTATGCATTTTGTGCTAGAGTAGCACTCATATGGGTGACCACTTAGGATGTCTCAGAGCCATGTTTTAGTTTTGTGATCATTTTCTATGCTAAATTGTGGCTCAAAGTTGACCTTGTAAAATAGAGTGCATTTTCGGTTGTATCCGACACTCTTGGGTAGAACATTTGGAAAACTTGAGGGGAGCTCTTTTTTATGTCATTGGGGGATTATTAGGCCAATTTATTCATTGTACTTGGCCAATTTGGAGGCACTTAACTCATTGGAGGTTTGAAATTGTATCACATTTGGAGGCATCATTGGAGGCTATTTTTTAGCCATCTCCTTAATACAATCATCATCAAAGGGGTGATTTAGGGCCCCTTGTCCCTTGCTTGTGGAGCTCTTGTGGCATTGTCTTGGCCACATTGTGTTTGGTGCTTGCCTCTCCTCACTTGTGCTTGCCCTTCATTTTAATGCTTGCTATAACCCTTGCATGTCTTTGGGGTTTATTTCACATTGTAATCAAGTGTAGTTTCCTTTGCATATACACACTTGACTTTTGACACATAAATTGTGCAACATCTAAAAGCAAGCAAGCACACAAGCACCCTTGTCACAACACCTAAGCACTTGACTCTTTTGCACATCCATTGTGAACATTATTCTCAAGCAAACAAGCAAGCAAATCATTGTAATAAGCAAAATTTCACCCCACTTCATCTCCACTTCTCACTCTTCTTGGTTGTGATAGGTCACATGTGTTCAAGTCTTCCTCCCACTGTTGGAAACACTTGTTGATTCAGAGTGGAAGAACTAGGTGAACCCTCCACACCTTGTGGGTCTTAAGTGGTGTACCCTAGATTATTTTGAGGGCCTTTCTTGGCACTTGTGTTCCTCATTACTTCCTTGGTTGAGCTCCCTCCTCTCTTACTCCTTTTCTAATCATGACATCCACAAATCTACTAAGTGGTCTCACACAAAATCTTGAGGGAGCTGACACATTTGCAAATTGGAAATTTGAAATGGAGTCCATATTAATGATGCATGGTATGTGGGACTATGTTAGAGATAGAGCAAAAAATGAAGCAGCATTAACTCCACCTATAGATGCTACAACTAAGGCATTATTTGAAAAGAACTCTAACATAGCATTAAGCTTAATCAAACTCTCTACTGGGATTCAATGTAGAGAATCTATAAGGGTTGCTACTACACCAAAAGAAGCTTGGGATGCACTAAAGAGGCTATTTGATAGGCCTAGTGAGGATAAAATTTTGTATTTGAAACATAAATTGCACAATATTTGTATGAAAGGCTCACTTACTGATTACCTTATGGAAGTGAAGTCTATTAGAAATGATTTCTTAGCTGTTGGTTTAACTCTTCCTAATAATGAGTTAGTTCCAATCATGTTGAGAGGCCTCCCTTCTAAATTTCATGCCTATGCTACCATGTTAAATCTAAGTGGTAAAACAATGAATGCATCATTTGAGGAGATTGAAGTTCTCCTTAAGCAACATGAGCAAGCCCTTATAAAATATGAAGAGATTGATTCCACATCAGCAGCCTTTGCCACCAAGGCATCCCTACAACATAGACCCAATAGGGGTCCACATCAACAACATCAAAATTAGAGAGGGAGACAGAGATATCATCAGCCACGTTAGCAGCAACCTCATCAACAATAGCCACAACAGTCCCAACAACAACCACATCAACAACCAATATGGGAAACAAGACCTTCTCAAGGGAATCAATCTAATAGAAGGCCTCAAAATCATAGGCCTCCACAACAACCCAATCATACCAATAACCAACAAGGGTGTGATTATTGTGGCAAATCCAATCATAATGCCACTAATTGTTATCAAAGATAAAGAGATCAAAGGGGTCAACAAGATCATAATCTCAATACATTGTATGCAGTAAATCAAATCAGTGTTGAAGATAAATATTATTGGTATATTGACTCAGGGGCAGCTAAACACATGATAGGAAGAAAGGATTGGTTGACCAAGGTTCAACCTACCCATAACCAATCCATTACTTTTGGAGATGAACGTGCTCTTCCCATTGAAGGTGTAGGAGAAGCACCACTTGCTTTACACAATGGGAAGAATGTTCTTGCTATAGATGTATTGTATGTACCTGGCCTTAAGAGGAGTCTCCTTTCTATTGGGCAACTTATAGATAAGGGTTACACTATCTTTTTTGATAAAGACAAGTGCTATATTAAGGAACCAAATGGCTATGTCAAAGCCATGGGAGTCAAGAAGGATGGTGTCTACTATCTTGTTACCCAATCTGTAACCAAACACTCTTTGCATACAAATACTACTTTCTCTTTGGAGTATATGTGGCATGAAAGAATGGGTCACTTGAATTTTCATAATCTTCAAATGATGGCAAGAAAGGGTTTGGTAAAAGGACTTCCTCACCTTAGGGAGTCTAAATGCTTTTGTGAGCCATGTGTTATTGCCAAACACCATAGACAACCTTTTGAGTCAGGAAAGGCTTGGAGAGCCAACAAACCATTACAGTTAGTACATTCAGACATTTGTGGGCCAATGTCTGTTAACTCTCATACTGGGGCTAGATATTACATCACTTTCATTGATGATTACAGTAGGAAAGTTTGGATCTATCTCATTCAATATAAATGGCAAGCCCTTGATACATTCAAAGACTTCATGGCACTTGTAGAAAGGGAAAGTGGCTATCAAATCAAAACATTGAGGTCAGATAATGGTGGAGAATATATTTCCAAAGACTTTTTTAGCTTTTGTAAGCATCATGGCATAAGGAGGTAGTTCACAACTCCTTATACACCTCAAAAAAATGGAGTAGCTGAGAGGATGAATCAAACCATCACAAATAGGGCCAAATCTATGCTACTTGTTGCTAAGTTACCAAACACATTTTGGGGGGAAGTTGTTCTTACTATTGCCTACTTGACTAATAGGTCCTACACTAAGGCTTTGAATGACATAACACCAGAGGAATTATGGAGTGGAAGGATACCTTATGTGGGCCATCTCAAAGTTTTTGGATGTGTTGCCTATGCCCACATTCCTTATCAAAAAAGAAGGAAATTTGATGATAAGAGCCAAAAATACATCTTTGTTGGCTATAGTGATACTACCAAAGCTTATAAGTTATTTGAGCCTATTTCCAAGAGGATATTTCTCTCTAGGGATGTTACCTTCAATGAGTATCCCCCATCTAATCCTCCTCCTATGGCCCCCACTTTTCAACCAATTCATGAAATAGTTGCTCCTTTGGCACCAACCATCTCATCTAGTCCTTCCTCTTCCCTCACAAATCAAAATATTCCTCAATATCAAGACCTCCCCATAAATGATCCATGTCCTCCTTCCCCTCCTACTCCTCCTCCATCTAATGATAATGCCACATCATCCAATCCTTTACCTAAGTGGGTCCAATCTACCATAGATGAAGCCCAAAGTCACTTGCCCACTTATATAGGTAAAAGGCCTTCTGCCCTAAGACACCAAGTGAATTATGCCCTCATGGCCAAAGTCCTTAGCCAACTAGAACCTTCTAATGTCAAAGAAGCACTTGGTGATCCTAAATGGATTCTTGCCATGGATCAGGAATTGGATTCCATTGAACGGAATCACACATGGGAGTTAGTTGATTTACCCCTAGGTAAATCCACCATTGGCACAAAATGGGTGTACAAGGTAAAGTATAAAGTAGATGGCTCATTAGATCACTACAAGGCTCACCTAGTAGCTCAAGGCTATAAGAAACAAGAGGGAATTGATTATGAGGAGACCTTTGCTCTTGTGGAAAATATGACTACAATCCACACAGTTATTGCTTTAGCTACTCAAAAATAGTGGCCTATATATTAGATGGATGTAAAAAGTGCCTTTCTCAATGGTGCATTGAAGGAGGAAGTGTATGTGAACCAACCACCAGGGTACACAATCAAAGGCCAAGAAAACAAAGTCCTCATATTGAAGAAAGCTCTATATGGGTTGAAGCAAGCACCCCGAGCTTGGTATGCCAAAATTGACTCCTATTTCATCAACCTTGGTTTCACTAGATCTACAGTAGAATCTACTCTCTATGTGAAACATTGGAGGAACCGCATCATTTTGGTTACATTGTATGTGGATGATCTTCTCATTATAGGTGATGACATAGATGGAATAAGGTTTCTCAAAGAGGACTTATGCAAAATTTTTGAAATGACTGACTTGGGCCTCCTCCACTATTGCTTAGGCATAGAGGTATGGCAACAACCTGGTAAGATATTTATCTCCCAGGCTAAATACATTCAGTCTATCTTGGAGAGGTTTCACATGGAGGAGTGTAAACCATCCCCCACTCCCATGGAAACCAGATTGAAATTGGTCAATAGTGATGATGAAGAAAGGGTTGATGGCACCCTTTATAGGAAACTAGTTGGTAGTTTGATCTACTTAACTTCAACTAGACCAGATATTACCTATTCAGTTGGCCTTATTTCCAAATTCATGCAGGATCCCAAGAAGAGCCATTGGATAGCAGCTAAGAGGATTTTGAGATTCCTCAAGGGGACCCCTCATCATGGTCTTATGTATACAACATGTGATGACTTTTCATTGATTGGGTACACAGATTCAGATTGGGCTAGTTGTCCTAAAACTAGAAGATCCACTTCTGGTTATTGCTTTCAGTTGGGCCAAGGTACCATTTCATGGAGTACCAAGAAACAACTTACAGTTTCCTTGTCTTCAGCAGAAGTAGAGTATAAGGCAGCAGTTGAGGCAACTAAGGAAGCTATTTGGTTGAGGCAGCTACTTCAGGATGTTGGGCTACTCATATATGGTCCAACACCAATATATTGTGACAATCAAAGTACCATTAAGATGACCAAAAATCCAGTCTTCCATGCTCGCACCAAGCACATTGAGATCCATCATCACTTCATCAGAGAAATGGTCCAAGAAGACATTATACACATGGAGTATGTACCAACTCAAGATCAAGTGGCAGACATCTTCACCAAGTCACTTGGGCTTGACAAGTTTTCCAAGTTTAGCAAAATGCTCTATGTATGTTGTAATCAAAGTCAACATTAAGGGGGGATGTTATCTAATGTTGACTTCTCTTTGTATATATTTAGGATAGTGCACATTAAGGGGGGATGTTAGAATATTTTAATGTGCACTTTACCTTTTGTCTCATGTGCACTTTATCTTTTGTCTTATGTGCACTTTTATCCATTGTCTCATGCATATTTTGTCTTATGCATGTCACATGGATTGATCCATGTGAGGTTATGGAGATCATGACACTTGTCATAATCTCACACTAGCTTGTTGCCTATATATATGTATTGACTATTCATTAATAAAGTGTGACTTTCCATTGTGGTATAGCATGAAAAAGTTTCTATCTTTGGCTTCTGGTCCATATTAAAAATTGCCTAGATCAATCGCTATTCTATATATTCCTCTTACTCTTCATCATAGGCTTTCATGTAATCAACCTCTTCTTCTTCATCATCACTAATCTCCTCAATATGAATGCCTCTCCATTGAGTGATTTTGGTTGCATCAAGTAGAGTGATAATTCTCCTCAATATTTAATCTATGTCTATAGGTTGGGGTTATTGTGGTCTCCCTCTTCCATGTTGTGCTATAATTTCTTTGGTATATATTAATTCTTAATGGTATTTTGGATCTGATACTAAAATCATGTAGTGACAATGGTGGGTGAGTTGGTTTTTAGCAATATGAGGATGATGAAAGTGAAATTTTAATAAATGATGATAAATTTACTTTAGTTGGAAACACATCTCAATGGTTTTGAGGTGTTGAACCAGATCTTGATGATAATTCTTTTGATGATGTCAATAGTAACTAGTTTTTAGATGATAGTATTCTAACATTAAACTTAAAATGGCATCTCCCGTATTCCAATATTTATGATTTCTATAAGCTTGTGTCGTCTATATTCTTGGTAATATTGGTGGTCTACTTTGGTGATATCGATAATAATATTAATGGTAGGTTTTACTTGATAAATATTAAAAACTAGCTTCAACTATGACAACACTCTCAAGATGCAGGATGATAGCTTCCTCCAAGATGGTGTTCTCATATTTGATGACTTCCTCTCCAATTCCCTATAAGATGAAAAAAATAAACAATAGTGATCCAACTTCTAGACACTAATGACACATATTCAATGGAAATATCCTCAAGGTAGTGTCTAGGCAAACTCTTGTGTTATTCGACTACATCAAATCAGTACTAGTTATTGCACTCTATAACCTGTAATCTCACATATCACAATATATAAATAGAATGTTCTAATATTGTAAAAAAGTACACAAGATCCAAGGCATGCAAATGTAATATAAATTGAGTTTGAATTGTACTAAATTTGTGCTTCCATAGTTGTTATGGGTTACGACACTGCATTTTTCCTTTGTTCATACTTCACTTAGAACACTCTACTATTTTTCTCCCCTATCCTCTTTGTCTCTCTCAAAATATTTCCACTTTATAGGCTTGTCAGTCATTTACTCTTCATATTATCCTGATAGTTCATATTCCAAATGGTTGGGCTTCCAATTTGTATGTGTTATTCTACTCGCATGTGAATGCTCCTACATTATTGACATCCACCCAATGAGATTTATAGTATTTGTTATATATAGTTTCTTACTAATAACTTTTATTGACATTTGAGTCATAGAATTATTATTAAAACTTTATTCTTGATTTTAATAACATGATTTAATATCGAAAATTACCTTTAGTAATCTCTTCTAAATAAAATATACTTGCATCTTCACCTCCATATGCGAATTTTTTCCTTCACTTTTTTATTACTTTGTTACATTTTTATTATTTCCATTTATTTTGACTTTATATTTTCATTTCACCAGACAATAATATATTAGTAGGAATAGAAAAATATAAAATAAATTAATTAAAATTCTAAATTCTAAAATCCATGAGGTATTTTGTAGAATCGCTATGTAGGCTTAGGGTCAAAGTCAAAATAGAAAGGTACAAATGTTACAATAGTGGGTGGCCTGAACTATAGGCCTATCCACTGATGTTTTAACTCCAAAATGACATCCATAAATGCATCTACCTTTTTTCATGACCATAGTAGGATTTTTTGGTGACATGGTTTCTCTTTTTCTCAAATACATGGGTAATTCATCCCACCTGCTTTTACATGTTGTTAAAGAGTTGTCAAAACTATCTATGCAAAATTATCAAAAATAGACCATACTCTCCTTGAGATTCTTAAGATAAGTGATTTTGAAATTAGGATTGTTCATAATGGAAAAATATTGGCTCGTTAGTGCTTTAGGATTGGGTTGGATATGTCTCAGCAAAATACCAAAACCTACTTCAACAATCTTATTATGCTTCTTTTCCTAATCCCAACATATTTAGTTTTGCAATGTGGACATAAAAGATCTATGTTGGACATCACCTATATATATGTGAGGCATGAATTAAACATCCTCTAGCAATACAAATTTATGCAAATAGAATTCACATAGCAAAATATTTTACTCCTTAGTGTTGGAATATTTGGTTAACATATTTGCGATACGCAATATTTGGGGGGTCCATGTTTAGTTGATTTGTTAATAATGAGAGAATTTCTCTCAAAGCCTATTCTAGTCCTAGTCTAAATTAGATATTGTTAGGGCCTATATAAGCATTGTAATATTTCATTTTAATATATTGAATGAACATGATTATCTCATTTTGGTATCATAGCCTTGATGCTCTCGGCTCACTAATGGTAGCCTAAGATTCAGGAAACCAATGCATCTCGGGTACAATTTTTGAGGCAATGATGTGGATGTTGTGGGCATACGATTGATGAATCCATTAAACTATTTGACATAGATCGATGACTTTAGTAGATCAGGCTAAGGTTTGGACTCCTAGATGGCTGTAATATTGAACTACACCAAGTGGCAGATGGATCAGATACCAAGGTAGATCGAATTTGAATAGATACTAAGGAGGATTTGATGGGACACCTAAGCGGTTGCTACCAATATCAAGACCATGTGATTTGGACTCCTAGATGGATGTAATATTGAACTACACCAAGTGGAATATGGATCAGATACCAAGGTAGATCGAATCTGAATAGATACTAAGGAGGATTTGATGGGACACCTAAGCGGTTGCTACCAATATCAAGACCATGTGATATGGATTGGATAAGGATAGACCTAGATAACTATGTGTGAGATCGATTACTAAGGAGGATTTGATGGGACACCTAAGCGGTTGCTACCAATATCAAGACCATGTGATATGGATTGGATAAGGATAGACCTAGATAACTAGGTGTGAGATCTGACATAGCAAACAAAGCTTGGATATGTAATGAAAGGTGTTCAACATTGTGGGATACAAAAGCATATGGGTGGTCAACTTGACTACCCGAAGGTATTCATTTTATTTATAGATCTTTCTTGTTTTTTTAAATAGCTCTTGTCCTCCTGCACATCCCATGTGGGACTAAGGCACAAATTTGCTAAACAATGTGAGTTGCTTACAAACTTAAATACTGCTTGTTTGGATCCATATTTAGAGGTGGATGCATGATTTAGAGGTAGTAAAGTCTAACAAAAACAAAAACAAACAAAAATATATATACCCCACTTTAGCTTCGATTGTTGATATGCAATGATTCGATCTTTCTCTACGATCAAGATAAGTCATTCCAAAGAGTTGTAGGCTAGAAACACCATTTGTAGATGACTTAGATCACGTATTCACTATTGCAGCTCCTCCTGCAGATCCAATTGATGTTTGCTATCAATAAATTTAAGACAAGCGAGGAGATTTTTAGCATTTGAGGTGACATTGTGTCAGTGGATGATCTCTTTCATAGGGCTTGCAATATTACAAGCACAAGCATCCGATCCATGTAGTGGTGCAATTTTGCAACCCATTTAGTTTTTGGTCCACAAAATTCAAATTGCAACAACACAAAAATAATATCTACCACCAATTATGCTTGATGTCGTGATGAGATCTATTGCACAGTCGATAAAGCATTACAAGCATCATTGTCATTGAGCCATCGAGATCCAATAGTAACATCTGGAAGTTCTCAATATTGTGCACTCTAAGTGGTAGAGGTCTCTTCATAAGCCAACGCTTCTCAGGACCCTGCTTATCTACTATCACAAATGAGAGGATAGTCAGAGAATGAAGCTTTTTTTTTTCCTGACACACCAGAAGCACAAATCTAGTTTTTTGAGTGCCACACTAGGTGCTGGAGGTTGTGCGATTAAAATAGGGGTTGAGATTCAAATCTTCGAACAACACAATTCAGAAAAGTGTCCCAATAATTTAGAGAACGAGGTGATGTAGTTGTTGACAACTTGAAGTGTCGAATAGACACAACCTAAATAGCACCATGAGAATTTTTGAAGGAATTGCAGGTCGTATTAGAATATCAGGCGATATTTTCAAAAATAACGAGTCGATCATCGTGTTGCAGTCATTTCACTCAGACATTGTAGCTCGTTAGTTTAAGATTAAAATATCAAAGGCGTAGCAACCTCAACGTAGTCTAAACACCAAAAATAGTCAAGAAAGCTGATCTTTTTTGGTGCAATTCTAATTAACAACAATGATTGTGATGCTTTGGTGTACAAACTCTACTACTGTAATTGTTTTTTGTAGACGATGTATTCTAAAACAACATCTAGCAAGCATAAGACGATGTAACCAAAGGAGATTTGGTATTTGATATAAAGAGGGGGACATAGCCTTGTGGATTTGCAGCATTACGTGGATGAGTTTCCCAACTGCAAAAGCCACCTTCGTGGAAGTACACGATTATGGAAAATTTGAAGGAACAAGTGTAGCTATTCAAATTGAGAGTGGTGTTCCATGATCGCAAAGACACAACAAACATTGTAGATGATCTGTGCAGCATGTGTTGCCAATCTGAGACCGTCGCTCGATGGAAGATATTGCTGCATCGTCACTCGGTGGAGGAGAACACAACATCACTTGGAGAAAATAATCTTGCTTGAAGCCTGAACAGTTCATTTACAAAATGATTCATAGGTTTAGTTGTCACAAGATTGCAGGCTAGTCGATCACACTTTAAGCAGCTGAAGCACAAGTGATGAGATCTTTCGTATAGTCATAAGTCTCAATTAAATTTACTATCTGGTGCATCCAACATATTGGCTGTCATAGCTATACCACTGCAAAGATGCTACAAATCTAGTGATTTTCCTGAATGAAGTAGTTCATGTCGAAAAGCTGGGGTTCTGCTCAACGCCTGTTATCACTATTTTTTTGTGTCAAAGGAGCATGGACGATGGTGAAGAAAATCAAATTGTAGTAAGCTATTTGTAGACGTTGTCTCAGATGAAAGATGACAAAAGGAAATGGACATCTTGTTTGAAGTCTTGGAGGTTATCAAATTTAATGGGTACAATTATTATTTTTAGAGTAGTAAAATGAATCATTGGGTCATTGTAAAATTACTTTGGGAGATCATTAAAGAAGGATATGAAGAACCTATAAATTGGAGCTCTCTTGAAGGAGAGGAGAAAATATTGAACAATAAGACGCAACAACAGAATTGAATTGATCTCTTTGACATCAGAAAAGATATAACACAAAGTTTTTTATCTCCTATTTCTAGTTCTATTACAGCTACAATAGCATGGCAAGCATTGAAGGATACTTATGGATTTTATGAGGACACCCATAAAGCCATGTGTGACAATCATGGAGATTATTTGAGTAAGGAGGAGCCTTGCTTATTTGAAGGAGTGTTTGAAGAGTCTTGTGAAGACTCATATGAAGATATATTTTTTGAAGAAGACATACATTATTATGATGGTGAATTCTTCCTTGAAGAGGAAGACATGTTTGAAGAAGAGCCTTGTGAGGAAGAGAGTGATGATGAACTTCTTCTTGAAGAGAAGAGAGAAGAAGATAAGGAATCCCTTCATGGAGAAGAGGATGAGAAGGAGAAGGAGCCTTGTACAGCTCTCATTGGAGAGAGTTATGAAAAATATTATTGTGAGACACACATAGTTGAAGACATGTCTTGTAAAGGCATGGAAAATTGTAATAGTCAATTATTTCTTTTAGGAGGAGAAAAATATGAAAAGAAAAATTGTACTAATGAATTTTTGTAGGAATGGCATGCTTGGAAAGCATTCACATTGATAGCAAAGAGGATGGATGTCTCAATTGAGATACAATTTCTCAAATATCTTGATGTGAAGACCACTCAAAAGTGGAATATGAATTTGAAGATGAAGGAAGAGAAACACTCACATTGAAGTGTTCCTTACTTGATGTCCACCTAGATGATGAGATGGTGTATGATAGAGAATGTCTCACAAATGAAAAGTGTGTTATGGAGAATGCACCTACAATTCTCATGGAGGATCATGATGATGGAGAAGTAATGTTCATGGAGGATAATTGGCTTGAAGACCATTCACTTGGAATGGATGTGTGCTTTCTTGAAATAGTAAATGAAGTGATGTGGGATGTTGATCCACAAGAAATGTTTGATGAAGAAGATATGAAGGCTATAAGCTTCATGCTCAATTATGAAAATCACTCATTAAGAGTGACAAATGGAGTTGCTTCTTGTTCATCAACCAAAGAAGTATGTAAATACTTGAGAGATTTTGAAATTTTGAAAGAAGACAATATGTGTGTCAAGAAAAGAGCACAAATGATTATCTCATTTGGAAGGTGGAAAGTGAGAGAGCAAATGAGATAGAAACAAAAAATGAAAATGATATTACTAATTTTCTTGTTGTACTGGAAAAGGAAACATCACTCATGAATTAAGATCACTCACTTGGAGTATCTACCTTGATGGAAAAGAGTTGTCTTGAAAAGGTAACAATGTATGATTGTTTGAATGAATGGTGTTTCAACACACCAACATGGATTGAACAAAGGAGAAAAATCTTAGTGAAGAGTTTATGGTTGTTTTTGAAACAACATACAGTGATAGAGATATTCCACAAAATAGTTTTATGGGGAGCACCAAATATAATCACATTGGAGGTAATTTTTTGTGACTAATTATTTGTTTTTTTGAACAAATATTTGAAGAAAGGAGGAGAATGTCTTAAAAAGGTGTTATTGAGAGATGATTGTATTGTAGAGACATCATTATATGAAGTTATTTCATCTGCAAATAACATGGGAAACATGATGATGAAAACATGGATATGTGTTGGTTGTATTTTGTGTTCTTGGAAGGAATCATGTAAAGCCATAGTAAAGAGCCAAACATTGTGTGAGGAGCAACAATTTGTTGTTGCATTTATAACTAGCTATTACATATATTTTGTTTGAAGATCTGTGTAGAGGTATGTGAAATTGTAATATGGCAAAAACTTCTACATAAGATGATGCATTGTACATACTTAGGAGGAGTATTAGGAGCTAAAATATGGTTTGAAGACCATAGAAAGAATGATGACATAAATGTGCTAGATTGGTTAGTGAGAACCAATACTTGTGGCATTATGAAAATGCCATAATTTGAAGGAGTTTTTGATGAAGGGGGAGTAGCTCATCAAAAGGAGGCACTCGGTTACTTGCAGGAAGGAGCAACAACAAAGATGAAGGAGATCCCACACAAACCGTGGAAGGAGTGCCCAAGACATCATTTTGCATTTTGTGATTTTTTGGTGATATATTGGAGGAAACATAAGAGATTGTATTTCTTCCAAATTAGTGATGCTTAAGAACTCTTGGAAGAGTTCCTTCAACATCAAGGGGGAGAATGTTGAAATATTTGGTTAACGTATTTGTGATACACAATATTTGGGGGGTCCATGTTTAGTTGATTCGTTAATAATGAGAGAATTTCTCTCAAAGCCTATTCTAGTCCTAGTCTAAATTAGAGCTTGTTAGAGCCTATATAAGCATTGTAATATTTCATTTTAATATATTGAATGAGCATGATTATCTCACTTAGGGATTTGAAGGTATGCATCAAGGAAATCCTCACCAGAAGATAAATCATATGATAAACCAGAACAAATTCAAATTACCTACCACCTAAGAAATATCTCTTTGAGGAAAAAACTGTATAGTTTGGCAGGTCTTCTGCACTACACCAGGTGTTCTGTAATTAGAAACAAGTCATTCAATGTGGCCTATAATTTTATAATTTTTGTATTTTATTTCTTGCTCTATTCTTCCAGTGGATTCATTATTGTATAATATAGCTCAAATGCTTGGTAGTGAGCTACCCAACCTGCTATGGCCTCATTATGTGCTACTAATGAAACCATATCCGGTTGACACACTACCACTGGTGGGGGCTCATAAACTAGAAGTAAATCAACCTGTATGCCAATATATACAATCTGAACCATCTTAATAGATTCTATGAGAATCTATTTTTTATCTTTCTTAGGTGATGTATCTACCTTCATTGAACCAATTTGTACTTCAATAACTTTAGTTATTGATGTACCTTGTTTTCCTATTATTTTGGACATTCTTTTGGACGTTCAAGAGCATATTCTAGGTGTTCTGGAGTTACTCCAAAAAGGTTCTTGGACTGTTTAAAAATATTTTAGAGTTGCTTTGAAAGGTTCTTGAGTCATTGTAGAATGTTCCTAAACTATCTCATAATGTTCCCGAGTTGCCTTAGAATGTTCCTGATAATCCTCTATGGAAAGCTACTCTCACAAATTGATTGTGAAAGCACGAGGATACGGAAACAAAAAGGAAACTCCAAGTGCGATGCAAACAAAACTAAACTTAAGGCTAAGTCCTATGAATTGAAAGTGCATGAAAAGAGAGAAAGCATGAACGAATTGAAATGAAACAAAAATCCAATAACGAAGACAACCCTTTTTATTGATGTGTTTCAGAACTCGGTTACAATTCACCTCCTCCCTTTTCAGGGGCTAGGAGCATTAAATATGTGTTCTTGTTACATCCATGAATGCTATTCCTTCTTCCGCGTGCCCACATGTAAAATGGGCGGACCAACACATCGTCGCTGCTTGTGTATATGAATGTTGACTCCTTGCTACTCCTCCAATGTCCAGATCCTACATTCAAGGAAACAAGAAACAATTAGTAGCACCTGTAGATGAAATAGAACATGCAATCCCCAAGCTTGAGATTAGTGACTACAAAGAATTAAATAAAATGATGACTAAAATGAATCCAAACGAATTAAAAAATTCATAGAGGCATGAAAACATCACCTATGAGGCACTGCAAAAAGAAAAGTCAGGAAATTCCTCACAGATTTGTATTTGCTCTGGGGCAGGACAAATAAACCTGCAATAATTTGTCAGAAAGCACAGTCCTAAATGTCTTATCCCGAAGGCTCCAAATCACCTACAAAGTTGGGTTTAGCTAATTGGGGGCATTTTGGGAAGACCCAAAAGGTCAGATTTTCCCAATTTTTCCTCTACCACCAGGAATTTTATGATGCTACTTGCACATTAGTAAAGGCGAGAAATGATAGAAACATGATCAAAATTGCTCAAAACAATGTGAAATTTAAATGACAACCTATCTAAGTAGCATAAAATCGAGTGCAAAAATAACAAAAGGGAAATCTGCCACATATCTCTAATCGCTTCGAGGCGGGGCAATTAGAGTTGCAACAGTGTGGGGGGGAACCCAGGGGCAGGATGCCCACCGTTTGGGGCTTGATTTCGGCACCAATCCACTTGGGATGGGTCCAAAATCTCTTGTGGGGTGTTGTAAAAAAATTTAGTAGGATATTGTGGCCAAATGTCAAGTTTGGGTTCCGGATTTGCACTTCCAATACCCACCCTATGACCTCTCTTCCAAAAGAGATCAAGGATGCGAAAGGCACAAATCAAAAGGTGTATGTATGGAAGTAAAATGACAGCACTTCGTTGCTCAAAATGCTCCTTCTCTCTATCTTTTTTGTGGTGAGAAAACTCACCAATTTATAGAGCTGGAGGTCTCTTTGGATGAGAATGCAAAGGCACCACTTGGCAATCATGCCTTCCTAGGAGGGAGGAGATTCCTCCCTGATTAGGGGCCTCATGGCTGCCTCTGTAACTGCCTCTAATGCAAATGCTCACTCACACTCCCATGCAAGGAAGGAAGAATTAAGTGGTGGATCTGAGCTGCCATTTGTCAAGATTTGACTTTTTGCCAATCAAACCTTCTATTTGCCCCACCCTGGAGCAAATACTACTATTCATCCCTGGGTGGGGTGAATAACAATTTGTAATCATCCCTGAGTGGAACGAGTATGAAGTAGAGTGCCTGAAGGTGCCAAATTGACTCCTGACCTTCCAAAACTGTTGTGAGAGTTGTTAGGACCACTGTTTAACCTCTAGGGGCTGCCCTTGGGGCTGTGTGTGTCAATGTGATCAGTGTTTGCAGTCACATAATCGGATTGGTGTTTTTTAGGTAAAACCCTAGGTACACAAAGATCAAAATTGAATGAAAAAACTTAGTTCAAAACTTAGTTTAAAAATTTGTTTTTTTTCTTTTTAGTTGGCTTCGTAAAAAAATGAAACCCTAGTTTACATGTATGTGGAAAAGACGTGATAAAAGTCTAAAATTTATTTCCTTTTTACAGTAAGGTAAACCTTAGGAAAAAAAAAAATTTTGTTTTTTGTGATGTTTTTGTTACATGAAAACCTTAGGATAAACCGACCGCGAAACCCTAGTTTTTTAGGTTGAATGTGTGAGTTTTGAAAACTTGATTGAAAACCCTAGGTAAAAACTGTCATGTTGATTTTGTGTTGTTTGTTTTTTTATTTTGTCTATCAGTTTTAAACTTAGAGTACAGAAACCCTAAGACTGACAAACTGTATTTGAAAATTGTTTTTTTTTTTGTTTTTGATTTTTATTTTGTCTGTCAGTTTTAAACTTAGAGTACAGAAACCCTAAGACTGACAAACTGTATTTTGAAAATTGTTTTTGTTTTTTTTGCTTGTTTTTTTGTTTTGTCTGTCAGTTTTAAACTTAGAGTACAAAAACCCTAAGACTGACAAACTATATTTGAAAATTGTTTTTATTTGTTTTTTTTTGTTTTGTCTGTTAGTTTTAAACTTAGAGTACAAAAACCCTAAGACTGACAAACTGTAAATGTTTTGAATTTTTGTGAATTTTGTTGTTTTTAGCTATACATTGTTTTATGCGTTGCTGTATATTCATGTTACTGCTGTACAATTTTTCATGATTTTAATGTTTTTGTGTTATTTTCTTTTGCAGGTTGTGAAGAGCCGATACCGTGTACCTACTATTTTTACTAAAGCATGGGGGGCACTGACTTTGGTTGACTGGGAGTGGCTTGATGCCCTTGGGCTCAAGAAGGTGACTCAGTTGGAGCCTGTGGTCAGGGATCGTGCCTATCTGATGGCCCTGATCAACTTGTGGTATCCCCGGACCAACACCTTCCATCTCCCAATAGGGGAGATGATAGTGACCTTAGAGGATGTCTATCGAATCCTTTCGATTTCGATAGACAAACTGCCAATCTGGACGATGCTGCAGGATCAATGAACAATGGTGTTGGCATGCTACTTTGGGTACAGGGAGGAGGTGGGTGTGGATAGCTCAGTGGAGAGGGCAGAGTGTGACTACCAGATTGGCAGGATTCTAGTTTTATGGTGGTTGGAGAAGGGGGTGTTGGGAGTGAGGCATGTAGTACTTATGGGCCTCATGTCCAACATGCTGCTACCTAAATTGTTAGGTGCGAGGTTCCCGTGGAACCTGCTAGATGTGGACTTTCGACTGGTGGAGTGTCCTACGGATGCACCTATGATCATGAGGTGGGGGCAGATGTTGCTGGAACAGCTCTATGATGAGCTGTACGAGGTCCACTACCAGAGGTGGAAGGGAATTGGGTGCAACTTTCTGTTGCAGTGTTGGGCTTGGCAGTATATAGCGATGGAGAAATCGGTGGAGCTATCGTGGACTACTCGGGCGGAGATGGTGAATAGGGATATAGGCTATGTGGATCTATGGTGGTGGTCCGAGGAGCAGGGGCAGAGTCGGTGATGGGCAGGTGTCATAGGGCACTATGTCGATGCCTTTGCTCGACTTACTCTAGGGGAGGTGTTCTGGCACCCCTACCAGGACTGTCTAGCATGGCCTGAGGGTGGAGAGTGGCTTTTATGAGTTCGTAGAGGGCGATGGCTGATTGGGTGGCATGGGACCGATCAGGATTTCTTCTCTTACAGTAGGGTGACATGACAGTTTGGGGTGCACCAAGGGTTTCCTGTGGAGCCCATGGTCTATCAGCATCAAGGGGATCAGAGGACTCTGACCTGGTCGGTCATTATGCCGTTGGGTGAGGATTCTGACACAACTATTGATGTCCTAGATGTGGATGACGTCGGGACTACCGTGGAGTACAACCAGTGGTGGACACTATGGCGATGGTGGGGAGAGGGACACTGGGAGGTGTCGAGGTAGCAGTAGTAGGTGATGAGGGTGAAGAGGCACCAAGTGAGGGTTGGGGGGTTCCACTAGAGGATGTGAATATGGTAGAGGTGGATGATTTTTTGGGGGAAGATTTTGGGGTTTCGGAGCAGCCAGAGATGCAGGACATCTCAAAGCAGTGGGAGCCAGAGCAAGCTACTATTCTAGAGATGCCAATGCCCCAGGCAGTCATGGAGGACACGGAGGTAGGGTTTTGCACTGAGAATGTATGATTGGTGGGGCTACTTCAAATATGGGATGAGGAGCTAGGGGAGGCTCTGTAGGAGAGGGATCTCTTGCAAACTCAGCTAGTAGAGCGGGAGACCGCATGGGTTGTGCACCATCGACAAGAGGGGGATACTGACGCAGCATAGGAGAGGGATCTTCTATGGGCATAGTTGGCACAGTGAAACAAAAATTTGGCTATGTACTGACAACGGGATATGGACTTGGTGCGACATCGGTTGGAGCTAGAGGCAAAGATTAACCACCTTGGTGGGCGGATCCTTGCACTTAGTGGAGGTGGGTCATCGCACCGCTCGAGAGGGAGCGATACTGAGCAGTCAACATCTTCTCGATGCAGGGGACTGAATGAGGGGGGCTCTATCTAGGATACCATAAGCTAGCCCATCCACATGCAAACATTGATCTGTACATGAGTTAATGTGATAGATATATCGTCATGCGGGAGGTTTACCACCAGTGACCGATAGGCTATCCACCAAACCGGTACTGAGGTTCACCTCATGACCTTCTGAATGCTGAGAGTTCCAGGGATTCAAGTTCGACTCCCTTATTTTCTTCAATTGTATTGGGATACTTGCTCTTTTGTAGTGATAAAAATCACTATTTATTTTTATTATATATATTTTCTTTTGAGCAAGGGATTTGAATTTCGAGTGATGAGGATCACTATTGTATGTGTCGTTTGAGGTATGCACTTTGGTGGTGATGTCAATTTTTTTGGAGTTTTGACTTTTGCAAAATTTTATGATTTTTGCAACCTTTTGAGAACTTGGGATGCTTGGGGAATTGGGTAGGGAAGATGCTTGTCCTTTTGCCAACTCTCAGCATTCTTGGGGTCATTCGCACAGGGGGATGAGCAAGATAACCATTTCGCTTATGGTGACCTGGATTGCTTTGCAGGCTTCATCTTTCGTTCACACAACTTTGGAATTTTTATGTGTTTTAACTTTGTGTTGGGATGTTACGTAACAAGGTGTGATCCAAGTAAGATTCTACCTTTGGAAAATCTGTCTGACTTTGTACAGTATTTGGCTAGAAGGCTAATGACAGCTGAGTGACAAAAACTCTAGATACATTAGGAGACTACTGACTATGGTATGGTAAAATAACGTGAATGGTGGTTTATTACAGAATTGAGAAATGTGGGAATGGATGGATTTGCCGAGTAATTACAGTTCTATGGTGCCTTTGACCTGTATGACCACAAATATGCAATGTATGGATGTGATGCTTAATGCAGCTATTATTTTTGTGTTTTTGATGGATTGATGAGGTGCAAGAAGAGCTCTTTATTTGTGATGATTTTGAGCATGTATGGAAATGAGGTGCAAATTTTTGTTGTATTTTTGATGATTTTATTGTTTTTGAATTTTCTTATTTTTGACCAAGCGATTGTGGGAATCCTTGGAGCTTTTTGGTTTGACCAAAGGGGTAATGGGCATCTTTGGGGCATTTTTTTTTGGGGGTTGACCAAGCGATTGTAGGGATCCTTGGAGCATTTTGGGATTGACCAAGCGATTATAGGAATCCTTGGAGCATTTTGGGATTGACCAAGCGATGATGAGAATCCTTGGAGCATTTTGGGATTGACCAAGCGATTATGAGAATCCTTGGAGCATTTTGGGATTGACCAAGTGATTATGAGAATCCTTGGAGCATTTTGGGATTGACCAAGCGATTATGAGAATCCTTGGAGCATTTTGGGATTGACCAAGCGATTATGAGAATCCTTGGAGCATTTTGGGATTGACCAAGCGATTAGAGAATCCTTGGAGCATTTTGGGATTGACCAAGTGTTTGGAATCCTTGGAGCATTTTGGGATTGACCAAGCGATTATGAGAATCCTTGGAGCATTTTGGGATTGACCAAGTGATTATGAGAATCCTTGGAGCATTTTGGGCTATGGCTCTTTTAAATATGGAATGGCCACAAATGACTGATGTTCAAGGGTTCTAGTTCCTTGATTCCATCAAGAGAGGCTAGTCGGTATGTTCCAGGTCCTATTTTATCGTCGATGACATAAGGACCTAACCAGTTTGCCATGAATTTGTCCCTTAGATGGGGTGGCAAGTTAGAGTTCTGTTGGTTCTCTTTTAAGACCAAGTCACCAACCTGAAAGTCCCTCAGGTGAACCTTCATGTTGTATGCCCTCTTAAGTCACTCTTGATAGATACGTAAATGCTCAAGAGCATTAACGCGTCGTTCATCGAGCAACGTAAGCTGGTCTAACCGGGCCTGCTATGCAGTGTCATCATCGATGAACTCTTGCATTGATATGCGTAGGGAAGGAATTTCCAACTCGAGAGGCATGACTACCTCGGAGCCATACACCAGCGAAAATGGAGTTGCCCCAGTGGGTGTCCGAATGCTAGTGCGATAAGCCCACAGGGCAAGTGGGATCTGAATGTGCCAATCCTTATGACTGTCTATGACTATATTTTTGAGGATGGCAACTAGCATTTTGTTTGATGCCTCTACTTGCCCATTTGCCTACGGATAATAGGGTGTTGAAAAACTATGCTAAATTTTGTACTTTGTGGTCAAAGCACGCACGTCTTTGTTCTTGAATGACGTCCCATTATCCGAGATTATCTTGGATGGAATACCAAAATGACATATGATATTATGTAAAATGAACTTCGAAATGCGGGTTCCAATCGTAGAGGCAAGCGAAATTGCTTCCACCCATTTGGTGAAGTACTCTGTGGCCGTTATGATAAACGTGTGATGGTCGAATGATGCAGGGGAGATCTTTCCGATTAGATCTAGACCCCACTATGAAAATGGCCAAGCCGATTGAATCGGCTGCAAGGCCTGAGAAGGTACGTGTGTCAAATTGGCATGGTGTTGACACTTCATGCACTTCCTCACATACGCGCAACAATCTCGCTCTAAAGATGGCCAATAATAGCCCATGCAGAGAATGCACTTTGCGATGGCCATACCATTGAAGTGGCCACCGCACGTACCATCGTGCGCTTGGGTGATCACCCAAGTGGACTCCTACTGGTCCAAGCAATGAAGGAGGATTCCTTCATAGCTACGATGGTACAAAATGTCTCCTAACAAGACATGCTTTGCCACTTTCTATTTGAATGATCATTTTGCGGCATGCATCAATCCAAGTGGGAGGTTACCTAGCTTGAGGTAATCCCTTATGGGTGAATACCAATCCTGCTGATCAGAAGCCTCGATGGTATGAACAACCAATCCCTCTTGAAGTTCATCCCTAGCAAAAGCTGAGCGGGAAAGAACTTGTAAGAATAGCGTTGTGTTGCTATTAAGGGGAGTAGGGGAGAACAAGGACCCCTAGTTGGCATGATTCAGACAATCATGGATTCGAGAGAACTTGTCTGGGGATGGTTCAATCTGGATCAGGTGGATTCCTGGCATTAAGTCAAAGCTTGCACGCTCCATCATGGATTGCGATAGTGTTTTGACTTGAATGGTTGTCATATCACCAAAAATGTCTTGCAGGATTAGTGACCCCAAGGAGGCCATAGTGTCCACAAAATGATTCGATGACCGAGGGAGTGCCTCGATGTCGTACCATTCAAGATTTGCTAGGAATTTGTCCACAAGGGCTTTGTAGGCCTATAGAACTAGGCATTTACATTGGAATACCCCTTTAACTTGGTTGACAATTAGCAACGAATCACCAAAGATGTTTAATCATTTGATGTTCATGGTGATTGTTGTCTGAAGACCTATGAGCAAGGCTTCGTATTCTGCATTGTTGTTGGTGCATGGGAAGTCTAATTTAAATGACAGAGGCATTGGAGTCCCTTGCGGTGTAAAGAATATGATTCTCATGCCACCACCTTGCTCACATTTAGAACCATCAAAAAATAGGGTTATATCGGCCTATGACTCAGGCTCATCAGAATCTGGCGATTCTGAGACATGGAAGACCCCATCATCGGGTAGTTCTATGACCAGAGGCTGATCATCTTCGAGAGGAGCCTCTGCTAGTTGATCGGCTATGACTTGACCTTTGATGGATTTCTGTCCAATAAACTCTATGTCAAATTCCATCAACAACATGATCCATTTCATCGTGCGGCTACTATGATAAGTATGACTCATCATGTATCACAATGGATTCTCCTTAGACACAACATACGTCGTATTGCTGAGCATGTAGTGGCATAGCTTTTTGGTAGCAAACACCACTGCCAAGCAGAGCTTCTCAACGTATGCATAGTTAAGTTCATAACTGACCAGGGTGCGGCTAAGGTAATAAGTAGCCTGTTCTTTGTGAAGTTCATTTTTTTGGGCTAGCATGGCGCCCAGTGCCACCTCAATAGCTGAGATGTATAAATAGAATGACACTCCTGGTCTAGGTGGTGCCAATACTGGTGGTGAAGCCAAGTATTGTTTAATGTCATCAAAGGTTGACTGGCACTCGTCATCCCAGTGAAATGCTACACCCTTATGCAATAATTTGTTCATGGGTCGGCACTTGTCAGATAGCTACGCTATGAAGCGCTTAATTGATGTGACCTTTCCCTACAGACTTCTGAGCTGCTTAATGGTAGTTGGGGGGAGCATTTCAAGGATTGCCTTGACTTTGTTTGGGTCCACCTCGATGCCTCACTTTGAGACTATGAAACCCAAGAGTTTTCTAGATGTGATGCCAAATACGCACTTCTTGGGATTCAATCTGACTTTATGTTCCATGAGGCGGTCGAGGATCTTACTTAAGTCATCGAGATGATCTGGGTGCAAAAGAGATTTGGCCAACAAATCATCCATGTAATCTTCCAAATTTTTATGCATGTAATCATGGAAGATGTATGTCATGGCATGTTGGTAGGTGGCGCCAACATTTTTAAGGCCAAAGGGCATGACCTTATAACAAAATGTCCCCCAAGGCATTGTGAATGCCATTTTTAGTTGGTCCTCGGGATTGATACGAATTTGATTGTATCCTGAGAAACCATCCATGAGGGATAGCATTTCGTGACCTACTGTAGCGTCTACCAATGCATCGATGCTTGGCAAGGGGAAATCATCCTTAGGACTCGCTTTGTTTAGATCTCAAAAATTAGTGCATATGTGAATCCTCCCGTCAAGCTTCTTGACGGGCACCATGTTGGACAGCCATGGTGGGTAATCCATGTAGATGACAAACTGTGCATCCAACAACTTTTGCAACTCATATTTGACCATTAAGGCCACTGTTGGGTGCATCTTACGTAGTTTTTGCTTAACGGGCTTGACTGTCGGATCAAGCGTTAGGTTATGCATGACTAGCTATGGATCTAGCCCCGACATGTCTTTGTATGACCATGCAAAAACCTCCTTCTTCTCTTTGAGAAGGGTAATGTAGTCGGCTTGCTCTTCAGGGGATAAGCTTACCCCCAACTTGATGATCTATGGATTCATTGGATCCAAGCCGATGTCTACGTCAGTCATCTCCTCGACCGACATGTGGGATCCATCCTCCAACTGGTGTGGAGTTGGGATCAAATGGATATCATTTGCTGAGTTCAAATCTACGTTGGGAACTTCGGGTTCCTCCTCAGCATGGAAGATATCTTGAGTTGGCTCTAGGGTGAAATGGAGCATTTCATCGAAAGGCCAGTACTCTGATGGGGATGGTGGTAAATTGACGTGATCCCAGTCTATGGCATCTATGTCTAGATACAATGGCTATGTTGGATCGGCCGGATTGTGGATGGGGGTGGTTAAGTCAATGGAGATCATGTTGATGAAATGATTTTGGTCTCCATTACCATGGGTGTGATGAATCAAACATTCTGGATGTTCTCTGTGCTCTGGATCTGGCTCTAGAGGTATTGGCATGAATGGATCGGCCCTATGTGTGGATAGGAAGACAGGGTCTACCCTCGACACTGATATCGCTATAGGGTCTCTAGGTGGAAGGTGTTCTCCGTATGCCCAAAGTGGTGGATTCAACACTTGGTCCCACCGTGTTGGGTCTACGTACCACTCATGCCCTGGAACTATGTTTAGTTGCTCAAATATGTCGTTAATCTCCAAGGGGTATTGTCGCATATGATTGAGATAGGCCATCTCAGTTTCATCTTCATAATCACTGTCAGAGATCCAAAGGCCTTCGTTGGCTCCAACAACTATTTGCAACATTAGAGGCTCGTCTTGCTCGAGCAAATTGATCTGGCCCCATTGGGGTTGTTCCGCTCTCTACGGTGGGGCTCTGATTGTCTTGTGGTGGCACTTGCTCGATGGGAGCCACCAAAGGGAACATTGCCAAGAGGCTTTCTTGATAATCATCCATGGGGGTCACTTGTGAGTGATTGCTATCTGATTCGAAGGGATCCCATGGTGCTACCTCATATTCTGACTCGTCTTCTGATGATCCTTCTTGACCTTGTCTACACCTCTCTTTTAGGTGTGTTCTTGAACTTTCTCCTCTTTCGAGTGAAGGGAAAGGGTTGTTGAGGTCAACAAGGTTGGTTGTCAACAATGGGAGATAATCTCCCAGTGTGTATGTCATGTTAGGGTTGGCATATGGATCTAATGCCAATCCCCCCTTGTTGCCTATCCCTAGGCCTTGCATGTTCTCTACCAAGATGTCTAAGGGGAGGGGGTGGTTGAACCCTACTCCTGACTTGTCGTATGGCATTTGGTACCTTGGTTGGCAAAGAACACGCACTCCTTGCTCATATCTGCCTAACCCATATCCATGCCAATTGCATTGGCCAAGGTATCTCAAAGCAAATTCTGGGTTAGACAAATAATTGACATCTTCTACAAAGGGCTCTTCATCTTCGTCCTCTTGCATGTATGGTTCAATACCATGATCAAGGCCCCCATACACAAAGTTTGTCTGGTTTGGTGGGTAGCCTAGAGGAACAATGGTACCGATGGGGAGGCGAGGTCTCCCCATGTCCTGCATGGACTCTAGTGTGGGTGTTGCTACAATATTCCACACCAGATACTCCCCCAGGCCCGTATTGGCCATTTCAACGATGATTGTTGGTGATTGAGGGGGAGGGAACGGAAGTTCTTCCGGAGTCCACTCCATGTCGGGTGAACTAGGAGCCTCGACTTCCATTCTGGTAGGCATCTCCTCAGTAGAGATAGTTGATACTGATGGTGGTGCCTCTTCCAGGGGTTTCTTCCCTTTATCCTTCTGTGTGGCCACCGTAGGTGGCATCGTTGGTGAAGGACCAGCCGATGAAGATGGACCCGACTATGGTTTTGATGGGCTTGCCAATGGGGATGCCTACGGAATCAGACCCTGTTTAGATGGATTCAACTAAAAATCCAAATGCATTGATGGAAGGGTCGATTGCGGCATCAGTTGCACCGCATTGCAATACTTGAAGGGTTCCAAGTCCGTCGGGACTACATGCACTTCCCCTTCAAATGTATACTTTAAACACTGATGAGCTATCGAAGGGACACACTTCATGTCCCTGATCCATGACCGACCTAGCAAGATGTTATAAGCCATCTCACCTTCCAAAATATGGCACAATGTAGGTATAGTCTTTTGTCCCACCTGGATGGGTAGGACAATTGTGCCAACTGTCGAGCATATCGCATCATTGAATGCTCGTAGAGTGTAGGTGGAAGCCATGATGTGAGATGTTGGCAACTTTAGATGTTTCAATGCCACTGTTGTGATGATATTACTGGATGAGCCAGTGTCTACCAACACCCTCTTATACGGGATCTCATTGACCCATGCGATAACGTGCAGGGGTGGATCCACCATATCATCAGCCACTGATTTCACTTCATCTTCTCGAAAGGTGATGACTGGCTCAGTGCATCGTTTGACATGTCCCACAAAGTTGTTGAAGGAATTTGCTTCATGGGGCTACAACTCGATGGCTTTCAATATCTCCATTAGAGCCTCCCGATGGGGCGTTGATTGTTGTATGAGCTCGTATATGGAGAGCCTAGCCGACGTGGTCCTCAAGATCTGAGTGAGTTTGGTCTGAATTATGGCCATGGGTTTAGGTGGAGGAGGTTGTGTAAGGTGTTGTTGCGATTGCGACATTGTTGGCACCTCTCCTGTAGCTACCGCGGGGGTAGCTACACTCGGATACCTCCTGTTCTGAGTCACTATGCTGATCATCCCTACATACCCCTGCATGGGGCAGTTCTGTGTGACCTCATTGACTTGTAGGGTCTTTTCCTGTGCATCATGGGCAGGCAAGGGGTCCTTAAAGACCTCCATTTGTTGGTTGCTTGGTGCCACGGGATTATCCACCGCTAATGTCTTGTTATCAATTAGGTCTTGCACCAAGCCCTTAAACTTCCAATAGGCATTAAGGTCATGTCCCTTCCGCCTATGGAACCTACAGTACAAATATTCCCTGTAGCCCTTCGGTTTTGGCATGTTGGGATCTATGGGTTGAACCTCGGGTAGGTTAATCAAGTTTGTCGTTGACAAGCGATCAAATAGGGAGTCTCTGGACTCTGTGTAAGGTGTGAATTGTCGCCTAGGGTGATGCTGCTAGTTTTGTTCTTGCCTCTAATTTTCTCGGTCATAACTGTTAAGAGGCACCACTTGATAGTTAGCCTTTTGGGGCTGTGTTGCTTGTGCAGGCTTGGGGACGTTGATAGCAACCTGATTGACCATAGTGGGTTTCTGTTGCGTGGTCCCTACTTTGGTGTTCTTAGACCATTCTTTCTTTTTTGGTTTGGCTATCTCGCCATCCTGAATCTTGATCTCTTCAATGATTCTGGCTTGTGCTAGAGCTTCCTCTAAGGTGGCATATTGCTGCAGCTGCAATAGCACTGAGATCGATCTCAAATAGCTCTTTGAGAACATTTGTGTGAGGTCGGACATAGGAGGGAGGTAGGGTAGCTTTGAAAGCAAAGTCCTCCATCGGTTCCCATAGGCCGCCATGGTTTCTTCCTCATACTTCTTGAGGCTGGCTAGGTCGCTTAGTGACGCCTTCTTCTTAGTGTTGAAGGTGAAGCGTTCGAGGAACGCATCCACTAGCTGATCTAAGTTGCTAATGTTGTGCTTTGGCAATTGAGTAAACCAATCCGAGGCAGGGCCTACGAACGTGGTGATAAATGTTCTCAATAGCAAAGCATCATTATCCTGAATGCCAAAGCATTGGCTCAGGAATCTAGTCACATGCTCTTGGGCATCCTCCTCACCTCTAAAGATTGCCAACTGAGGCAGCTTAAAGTGTTCAGGGTAAGAGGGTGCTGGCACTGATGGATGCACGGGATGACTATGGAGTTGGCGTAACATGGGCTTTTGGGGCCCAAAAGTCTTGGTCTCCATAGATTCCAAGTGCTCTAGCAACGCTTTATATGCATCGAAAGATTTAATCTCTTCCTCCTTAGTTTTCTCCCATTGTGGGTTGTGGGAAACTTGAGGCCTATGGAGGGGTGGCCGGATAGCGGCCCCTCCACCTTGGTAGGGCATTTCGGCCTGCTCTTCTTCTTGCTCATACTCCTCATAGGCTTCTTGAGGAGTTTTTGGATGAGACCTATGACCATGGGTGGGTCCCCACGGAGGGAGCCCATCATTGTTCCTGGGAGTGGCCTCCCACTCAGGTCTAGGAGGTCTCGGAGGTAGCACTTGGTAAGGTCATGGAGACCGATCTCGCACCAAGGGGTTGCGCCTCTCATATGGTTCTGCTCTTTGGGTGCGAGGGGTTGGAACCCTCTCAGGCATAGTGTTATGGAGCAGCTCATCTATCTGGCATCGAATGCGCTCTTTGCTAAGGCGATATAGATGCTCTAGCTATTGTTGGTCTTGCTCAAGCTACGTAATCTATGCTTGGTGGGTGGCATGTCTGGCGACTTCCAGGTCGATTTGTTCCACCATCTTGAGTCTAGGAGGCCTAGATGCCTCTCCTATGCATTTATCTCGGTCACGATGATCCGAGATCTCTATAGGTCACTTCCCTCTATCGAGGTTGGCGGCATTCACTCGAGGCTCTGGCCTCGTTGGGTGATTCTGATAGATAGCAGGTGCGGAGGCACATTGCTCCCATGTTGTGTATTGCTCTTGAGGAATATAATGGTTTTCCTCATGCTCCCTTTCATATACATGAAAGGGGCGGGCAGAGTTGGCTCACCCTATTTGAAGCACCTTGTGCTCTAGATTTTGTCTATTGTTCCTAATAGTGATGGGTGGTAAAGGAGGGATGACATAATCATGTGGCCTCTCCTCATGGACCCTCTATTGTTCTAGCACTTCATCACATGGTGGCCACTCATACCGAGCTTCCAAGGGAGCCTTTCCATTTATATTGAGTGCCACGTGTAAGGACTCCTCCTGAAAGGGGTTGTGCTGAGTGGGCATGCCCCTCGAAGGGGTGCCTCTATAGTCCCATTCTGTCAAGGCATGAAGTGGACTACCTCGTGGGTCAGGCTACCAAGGTGGGATGACCAAATCCTTGGGGCTATAGCGGAGGCGACTTGTGCCCCCTTGTACACTCTCCGTAGCTTCCGCCCTTGAATGGGCTTGGCTACGGGTGTACACCATGGTGGTGTTTTCCTACAAGATGCATACAATTTTGTTTCTTTTTATGATTTTTATGTTACACTAAATAGAAAATATCACACACGCAAGCAATGATTATCTCGTTTAAAGATTAAAAGTGTGTCCTAAACCTGGTTTAGTGTGTTTTAATTTTGTTTTGAAAGCTTTTGTGAAGAACATTTAAATGCAATATGATGGCTCTTATGGCTCCCAAAATTGGTCGCCCCTTCGATATACCATTGCTAGGCCGATATACCAACCTCTCTATATACCCGCCCTTACGTGAGGGAAATTGTTGGTACGTGAGAGCAGATGGTACGTGGAACATAGGCGGTACGGAAGGGGAATCACCCTATTTTTGACACCTACCATAGAAGACTTATCCTCATGCACTGGGAATCACCCTAGCTACACTCGATCAGCTTTCATCAGGATTTACGTCTAGCAATAGTAGCGATCGGGGTTATGAATGCAAAATTCAAGCCAAGGTGGTGATGAGATCCACCGTTGGTCTTGATCAAGGGCTGGGGTTTTATGACCAGCTCCTTGGTGTTTATGTTGCCACGTGATGTGTGAGGTTCTTTTTATTTTGCATGAAATAAAATAAACATGCAGTGCAACTTTCCCTAAGCAAGCAAAGAACCAAAAAAATAGGAAACAAAAAATAAGAAATGATAGAAGGAGTTCAAGACCCTTACCTCTTCTCTGCCCAAATCTGTTGGTTCTGAGTTTCTATCCCAAAACTACATAGACAGCTATTCATCCCGGGGTGGGATGAATAATAGGACTGTATTCATCACAGGGTGGGGCAAATGCCCATTCATCCCTGGGTAAGATGAATTACAGCTCTGTATTCACCACAGGCTGGAACGAACAACAGTCCAGCGCTTGAAAACTCGGTACCTGCAAGAAAAAACAATCAAGTTTTGATCAGATTTCTGATCTTAAAAATAGAGGACAAGGGTCCCACCGTGATCGCCACTGAAAGCATGAGGATACGGAAACAAAAAGGAAACTCCAAGTGCGATGCAAATGGAACTAAACTTAACGCTAAGTCCTATGAATTGAAAGTGCATGAAAGGAGAGAAAGCATGAACGAATCAAAATGAAACAAAAATCCAATAACGAAGACAACCCTTTTTATTGATGTGTTTCAGAACTCGGTTACAATTCGCCTCCTCCCTTTTCAGGGGCCAGGAGCGTTAAATATGTGTTCTTGTTACATCCATGAATGCTATTCCTTCTTTCGAGTGCCCACATGTAAAATGGGTGGACCAACACGTCACCGCCACTTGTGTATATGAATTTTGACTCCTTGCTACTCCTCCAATGTCCAGATCCTACATTCAAGGAAACAAGAAATAGTCAGTAGCACCTGTAGATGAAATAAAACATGCAATCCCCAAGCCTGAGATTAGTGCCTGCAAAGAATTAAATAAAATGATGACTAAAATGAATCCAAATGAACTAAAAACTTCATAGAGGCATGAAAACATCACCTATGAGGCACTGCAAAAAGAACAGTCAGGAAATTCCTCACAGATTTGTATTCGCTCTGGGGCGGGACGAATAAACCTGCAATAATTTGTCAGAAAGCACAGTCCCAAATGTCTTATCCCGGAGGCTCCAAATCACCTACAAAGTTGGGGTTAGCTAATTGGGGGCATTTTGGGAAGACCCAGAAGGTCATATTTTCCCAATTTGGCCTCTATCACCAGGAATTTGATGGTACCATCTGCAAGTTAGTGAAGGCGAGAAATGATAAAAGCATGGTCAAAAATGCTCAAAATGAAATGAAATTCAAACTACAGCCTATTTAGATAACCTAGAATCATATGCAAAAATAATAATTGTGGAAATCTACCATATATTCCTAATCACTCCGGGGCGGGGCGATTAGACCTGCAACAGTGTGGGGGGCACCCGGGGGCAGGATGCCCACCGTTTGGGGCCCGATTTCGGCACCAATCCACTTGGGATGGGTCCAAAATATCTTGTGGGGTGTTTTCGACAAATTTGGTAGGATTTTGTGGCCAAATTTCGGGTTTGGGTTCCGGATTTGCGCTTCCAATAACCACCCTATGACCTCTCTTCCAAAAGAGATCAAGGATGCGATAGGCACAAATCAAAAGGTGTGTGTGTGGGAGTAAAATGACAGCACTTCATTGCTCAAAATGCTCCTTCTCCCTTCTTTTTTGTGGTGAGAAAACTCACCAATTTATAGACCTGGAGGTCTCTTTGGATGAGCATGCAGAGGCGCCACTTGGCAATCATGCCTTCCTAGGAGGGAGGAGATTCCTCCCTGATTAGGGGCCTCATGGCTGCCTCTGTAACTGCCTCTAATGCTCAAAAATGCTCACTCACACTCCCATGCAAGGAAGGAAGAATTAAGTGGTGGATCTGAGCTGCCATTTGTCAAGATTTGACTTTTTTCCAGTCAAACCTTCTATTCGCCCCACCCTGGAGTGAATACTTCTATTCATCCCTGGGTGGGGTGAATACCAGTTTGTAATCATCCCTGGGTGGAACGAGTATGAAGCAGAGTGCCTGAAGGTGCCAAATTGACTCCTGACCTTCCAAAACTACTGTGAGAGTGGTTAGGACCACTGTTTAACCTCTAGGGGCTGCCCTTGGGGCTGTGTGTGTCAGTGCGATCAGTGTTTGCAGTCACATAATCGGATTGGTGTTGTTTTGGTGTCTACATGATTATTGCTCAGGTCTTGAAGTGTCCTACCCTTGGTGGTAATATTCTCCAATATCCATTGGTTCTTTGCTAGCCCTCCTCACAGGTACAACACCTTCTACCTATTGTTGTTCTGCTGAAGTAGCAACTATGGCAGAAGTAGAAAGGTGGGACTCCAACTTTGGAGTGACTCTAATAATTCTCCTATGATGGCCAAAAAAATAGTGAATTACTCTTCACATGTTAAGTACCTACTGATCCATATTGCTACTTCATCCCATGGTTCTTATAGACTAACTCTTTTCACCCCTTTACAAATGTTATTATTTAACTGCATCCTAGGTTGGACATTTACCTCTACTAAAAAATCCCTAACTACCTCAAGGAGGGTTGCTTTAAATGTCCTAGTTATCTCTACTCCTTTAAGTAGTAGTTTAGTAATTTGACTCAATATTAAGAAATTTACCTCAATTTGCATGCCATTTATGGTATCTCTATTATTGCGAAGAGTGTAGGTAAATTTAGCTGCTAATACTTAAAATAACCATTGAATTTCTCCAAAAATGGCATCTACCTAGCTTGTCAAAAAACTTACACCACTTTAGGATAGCGTTGTAGTTCACCTATGGTGTTTGGTTCAACTTTCTTCTTCTACCCCATGCTATCAAAAATGGTTCAAAAATTATCACTTGGTCCCCTATGTAACTTCCTCCAACTTGTTTTTCAATAATTTTGCTGCACTTTGGTGATTTTTTGAAAAAATTTGCTTGTAGTGTGGTTTGATTTTATTTTATAGCTTATGTTCAATTCCAGTGGTGATTACTCTCCTGTTGATTTGATGTTTACAATTCCATGCAATCATGACTTTAGAATGTAATTATCAAATCCAAAGATAGCGTAGAGTATGCTACAATTTTACACACATCAATGGGACACATGGTGTATGCTCATTCGACTCTTCGTAAGAATTCAATTTTTGGCACAAAAAAAAGATGGTGGGTCGAAATATATCTAATTTACCATGTTCCTCCATGCATAAATCATAAATGGTTAGTTTGAATTAGATAGTCTAATTTGCATGAGAGGTTATTTTGTGGGAAATTGGACACCATCCTCCTTGATTTGTGTGACCACTTGTTTCGAAGCACCACAATCATGTGGCTTCAAAATAATAATGATAATGAGGTACAATGGGGTGCTTCAAAATATACCTGGTGACCTCATCCTGATTTTTGCCATGTGTGTGTTTTCCAGGTTGCATCTAAGATCGCAAAGTCAATGATGGTCGCATGAGTTGGCATCACATTAGATTTTTTTTTTAATTTGCAATGTGTGCTCCACACATTTCAAATTTTTGTGCACCCCCATATTTTCAAATTTGTTAAGCAACCTTTCAGATCTATGACCTTTCGGAACTCTGGTCATTTTGAACCTCTATAAATTACCTAATTTTATGTTGTCAGACTTAAATTTTTATCCAACCAAGGGTAGGATAGGGTGTTTCTTGACATGTTAAACAAGATTTTTTAAATTTTTACCAAATTTACAGATAGTTTTTTTTCAAATATCTAATTATCATAAATTATATGTTAATGCTAACTATGATTAAAATGCAAGAAACACACCTTACTGCTCTGAAAATTTATCATACACCTTGTAAGTCACTTTTGATGATTAGTAACAAGCTATCTCAAAATAAAAACATGACATACGTGAAATTAGTGGTAGTTGTACAATTATGGATAAATAAAGAAGGAAAATAAGCTAGAAACTGGTCTCCAGGTAAGCTTTAATTCAATAGCACCTTAAAAAGGTTTTCACTATTGAATTATTTAATTTTTCAAATTTCTTTTTCATGTTTTTTTATTTCTTGTTTTTCATTTTTTTCCATCTCTTTTTTTTTCATTTATTTATTTTTAATCTCCAATTTGTCTTGATTGTGTCCATGAAGTAATTTCACAACCCTCTTCTAGATTGTGCCCATGAAGGAATTTTACAATCAATATTATTCTTCTTTTTATTTTATTTTTTTCTTGTTTTTTTCAAAAAAATTCAAATGATTTTGAATTTGTAATGTGAGAGAGAGTCTCTTCCATCATGTGTAAATCCAACTATGCAATTTGTTATGCAAACTTCTCCTTAGCTAATGGGTGATGGTAAACTTGAAGGTGATGTTCATTTACCACTAACTTCCTCCTTGAATCATCAATGGAAGAAATGTGAATTGCTCCATTCTTGAACACGTTTTTGATCTGGTTTGGTCCAATCCACCTATTCTACAATTTGCCAAGAAAATATTTGTAATTAGAATAAAAAACTAAATCTCAATCTCCTTGTTCAAATTTTTTCTATTGAATGTGATTGTTATGTCACATATTCCACTATTGCTGGATAATTTTTGTTTGACGTAATGCTTCTAATCAAAGTTCATCCAATGCGTTGAGTTGCATAATTCTATCAATATGTACCTGCAATAATTCAATATCAATTTCCAAATATGTGCAATGTGTTAGTATCTCAAATTCAATGGGAAAAAGAGGTTTCTTACTATAGACTAGTTCGTAAGGTGTGAAACATGTGGTATATTTCCATGTTGTATTGTATGTCCAAATGACTTTTGGTTATTTTTTTAACCAACTATTTTTTCCCATGTGAAGTTGTTATTTTGATTAATATAATTTTTAATTCCATATTGGTAATTTCAACCTAACCATTCGCTTGAGGGTGATAAAGTTATGATTTTTTATGTTTTATTTCATAAAGTTCAGTAAAATCTTCTATGACTTTTGATGCAAGTTGATGTTCATGATATGTGATAATAGATCATGGAGATCCAAATATTTGAAGAAATTGGGAATATAGAAATTCAATGATCTTATCTTCACATGTATGTTTAAAAGCATGCACCTCAGCCCATTTGGTTAAATAATTAGTACATACCAAGATATGTACCTTTTCTTGAGAAGATGGATCAATGGGACCAACAAAATCTGACCCCCACTTTTCAAATAGTTCTAAAACCACTTGAGGTTGAAAAGGTTTTTCATTTTTATGTGTGGGTTTCCTATTATTTGATATGTGTCATAATGTTGTATGTACTTTATCATATCCTTATGAAGAGATGTCCAATAATAGCCAATCCCCAAAAAAATTCTAACAATACTTTTAACTGAATAATGTCCTCTTGAAGGTTCATCATGACATACACATAGGATACCATACACTTTATATTTTTGAATACATCAGTGTAATATGTGGTTAGGTCCACATATAAAAAGTAGACCATTGATCCACTTGAAGGATGAGCTTTGCTTTATCAATTGTTTCTTTTGTTTTGAGGTAAAATGAGAGGGGATTTTACCTATTGCTAAATAGTTAGCAATATTAGCAAACCAAGGTGATGTTACTGATATAGAAAATAAATTTTCATCAGGAAAAGTGTCCTCTACCAATTCTTCCTCTCTTGTGTTGTTTAGTCTAGATAAAAATTCTGCTACAACATTAGATTTTCCTAGTTTATTAACTATTGTGATATCAAATTCCTACAATAGTAACAACCAACGAATTATTCTTGCACAAGCCATAGGTTTGTTCATCGCCTATTTAATAGTTGAATGATCTGTATGGACAAATACTTGATATCCAGTTATGTAGTAAAATAATTTATTGATAGCATATACTACCACTAGAAATTACTTTTTGGTGGTAGTATCGTTCTTTTCTGTTCCATTGAGGTTCTAACTAAATTTGTAAATAGAATAATGCTCCCCATTTTCCACCTACCCCAATGCTGCTCCAATTCTAGTATTGGATGCATGAGTTTGGATGTGAAAGGATAATTTCCAGTTTGGACCTCTCAACATAGGTGGAGTGATCAGTTTTTCTTTTAAAGCATCAAAAGAATTTTGGCACATTTTGATCCATTTAAATTCAGAGTCTTTTGTTAGCAATGAAAACATAGGGTTTGCAATTGTACTAAAATTTAGAATGAAACATCTATAAAAGCCAACAAGTCCTAAAAAACTCCTAAAATCAGTTTGATTTTATGATAGAGGAAGGTTATTAATGATATCTACTTTCTTAGGATCTACCTCAAGTCTTTCAAATAAGATATGATGGTAAAGCACAATTCCTTCTTCCTTCATCATGAAGCACTTGTCAAGGTTTAGGGCCAAATGATAAGTTTCACATCAATTTAAGACTTTGTCAAGATGTTCTGAGGTTATGTCAAAGGCTTCCTCATAGGTACAACTACTTCTTCTACCTATTGTTGTTATACTAAAGTAACAACTATGGTAGAAGTAGAAATGTGGGACTCCTACTTTAGAGTGACTTCTTCTATTCTATGGGATATTATTTTGTTCTTCCTCCTCTAAAATTTGCCTAGCCAAACTAAGCAAAATTCTAGTTGCTTCTTCCCTTGAATCAAGAATTGCAAGCAATATTTCCAGTTGTGTCACTCTTCCTTTTAATTCATTCAATTCCTACAGTAATATACAAATGTATTCATCTTTTTATTTTATAGCCACCCTACCCTTTTTCAATCTAGGTTTGCAAGGTCTTGATAATCACCCTAGCAACCTTCATAGGATCCTCTAGCTCATACTCTGTATATTCTTCAGATTTTGAAAAATATATGGATAGATCCATTACATGTGGGGAATCTAGCTCCACAAGTTCTTCAATATCTATAGGTGGTTATTCCATCTAAATAGGTGTTTCCTCAACAACATCATCTTCATTCTCCTACAAAATCAACTTCCTCCTTCTTCTTGGCTTGGATTATGCAGTGGATGTTGTTTCTTGAGCTACAATGGTTTCTTGTTGCATTTTCTTTAAAATTCTTCTTATATGATGGGGTTAAGGTGGTTTTGTCTAAGTCTCAACCTCTTTTTCCCTTGTCTCAGTAGGTTTATTTATTTTTTATAGTTCTTCTTCCTACAAACTTGATTGTGCAACCAATTTTATCTTCCTCTATAGGTGACGTATGGTATGTTTCAGTCTATGCTTTGATTGTTTAAGAATTCTAAAGTTATGGTTGTGCAGATATTTTTCCTAAGTAGACATATTGCTTCCCTTAGTTTCAAAAATTACCCTCATGGTACTAGGTTTTGTTGTAGGGCTACCTTCAACTCTTCTATTTCTTTGTTCCCTAGTTCTAGTTTAGGAGTAACCCTATCATCAACATTTTCTCTAGAAGTCTCTAATCCACTAGCAGCTACCATTTATTCTGTCTCCCCTTCAGTAGGAACCTATTCATTCCAAGGTTCAAATAAACTATTGAAAGTCTACAAATTACCCCTGAAATGATACATGCAAATTAATTTGATAAGGTCATGGTGTCTAACATACCCTTAGCCTTGTTGGTATCTTTTAGCTATGCTATGCAATTCCCAATACAAATATTAAGGGATATTCACTCTAGCCTCCATTTGCTATGTACCATGTCTACGGTGAGTGATAATTCTCATGTGATGGCCAAAAAAAAAAGTGAATTGCTCTTCATAGATTAAGTACCTAATGATCCATATTGCTACTTCATCCCATGGTGCTTGTAAACTAATTATTTTCACCCTTTGCAGATGTTATTATTTAACTACATCCTAGGTTGCACATCTCCCTCTACTAAAAAATCCCTAACTACCTCAAGAAGTGTTGCTTTAAATGTCCTAGTTATCTCTATTCCCTGAAGTAGTAGTTTAGTAAGTTGACTCAATATTAAGAAAATTACCTCAAATTGCATACTATTTATGGCAGCTTTATTATTACGGAGAGTACAGATAAATTTAGTTGCTAATCCTTTAGAATAATCATGGAATTTCTCCAAAAATGGCATTAGCCTAGCTTTTCAAAAAATTTGCACCACTTTAGGATAGTGTTGGATTTCATCTATGGTGTTTGGTTCATCTTTATTCTTCTATACTGTGCTATATAAAAATAGTTCAACAACATTCACTTGGTCCCCTATGTAACTTCCTCCAACTATTTTTTATTTGGATAACTTTGCTGCACTTCGGTGATTTTTTAAAAAAATTTGCTTGTAGTGTGGTTTGGTTTTCTTTTACAAATTATGTTTGATTCCAATGGTGATTACTCTCATGTTTATCAGATTTTTATAATGCCATGCAATCATGACTTTAGAATACAATGATCAACTCCCAAAGATAGCGTAGAGTATGCTACAATTTTACATGCATCAATGGGACACATGGCCTATGCTCATTTGAATCTTTGTAAGAATTCAATTTTTGGCACAAAAAAAAGGTGGTGGATTGAAATATCTCTAGATTACCATGTTCTTCCATTCAAAAATCACAAATGGTTAGTTTGAATTGGACAATATAATTTGCATGGGAGGTTATTTTGTGGGAAATTAAACGTCATCCTCGTTGATATGCGTGACCACTTTTTTTGAAGCACCGTAGTCATGTGGCTTCAAAATGATTGTGATAACAAGGTACAATGGGGTGCTTCAAAATATGCCTAGTGACCTCATCTCGAATGTTGCCATGTGTGTATTTTGAAGGTTGCATATGAGATCACAAAGTCAATGGTGGCCGCATGAGTTGGCATCGCATTAGATTTTATTTTTAATTTGCAATGCATGATCCACACATTTCAAATTTTTGTGCACCCCATATTTTCAAAATTTTCAAGCCACCTTTCAGAGCAGTGACCTTCTAGAGATCTGGTCATTCTGAAGCTCTATAAATTACCTGATTTTATGCTACCAGACTAATTTTTTTATCCAACCAAGGGAAGGATAGGGTGTTTCGTGACATGTTAAACAAGATTTTTTTAATTTTTACAAAATTTACAGATAATTTTTTTTTTGCCAAATATTTAATTATCATAAATTATATGTTAATGCTAACTATGATTAAAATGCAAGATTCACATACCTTACAGCTCTGAAAAATTATCATACACCTTGTAAGTTACTTTTTATGATTGTTAGCAAGCTATATGAAAACAAAAATGTGACATATGTGCAGTAAGTGGTAGTTGTACAATCATAGATAATAAATAAGGAAAACAAGCCGAAAACTAGTTTTCATGTAAGCCTTAATTCAATAGCACCTTAAAAATATTTTCACTATTGAATTATTTAATTTGTTTTCATTTTTTTTCATCTCTTTTTTTAAATTTTTTTATCTCTTTTTTCATTTTTTCATTTATTTTTTTATATATATATTTTTTAATATCCAATTTGTCTTCATTGTGCCCAAGAAGGAATTTTACAACCTTCTTCTATATTATGCCCATGAAGGAATTTCACAATGAAGCATATTCTTCTTTTTATTTTATTTGTTTCTTATTTTTTTTTTCCATTTTTTTCAAATCATTCTGAATCTGTAATGGGAGAGAGAGTCTCTTCCATCATGTGTAAATCCAACTATGCAATTTGTTCTACAAACTCCTCCTTAGTTAATGGGTGATGGTATACCTAAAGGTGATGTCCATTTACCACTAACTTCCTCCTTGAATCATCAATGGGAGAAATATGAACCGCTCCATTCTCAAACACTTCTTCGATTTGGTATGGTCCAAGCCACCTAGTCTGCAATTTACCAAGAAAATATTCGTAATGAGAATCGAACAATAAAGCCCAATCTCCTTGCTCAAATTTTCTTTATTGAATGTGATTGTCATGCCACATATTCCACTATTGTTGGATAACTTCCATTTTATGTAATGCTTCTAATCAAAGTTCATCCAATGCATTGAGTTGCATAATCCTATCCATATGTACCTACGATAATTCAATACCAATTTCCAAATATGTGCAAAGTGTTAGTAGCTCAAATTCAATGGGAAAAAGAGGTTTCTTACCATAGACCAATTCATAAGGTGTGAAACCCGTGGTGTATTTCCATGTTGTATTGTATTCCCAAACGATTTTTGGTAATTTATTTAACCAACTCCTCCTATGTGAAGCTATTATTTTGGTTAAGATTATTTCCAATTCCCTATTGGTAACTTCAACCTAACCATTCGCTTGAGGGTGATAAGGTGATGATTTTCTATGTTTGATTTCATAAAGTTCAGTAAAATCTTCTATGAATTTTGATGCAAATTGGGGTCCATGATATGTGGTAATAGATCGTGGAGCTCCAAATATTTGAAAAATTTGGGAATATAGAAATTCAATGACCTTATCTTCACACGCATATTTAAAAGCATGCACCTCAACCCATTTGGTTACATAATTAGTACATACCAAGATATGTACCTTTTCTTGAGAAGGTGGGTCAATGGGACCAAAAAAATCTAACCCCCACTTTTCAAATGGTTCTAAAACCACTTGAGGTTTTAAAGGTATTTCATTTGTATGTGTGGGTTTTCCCATTCTTTTACATGTGTCATAATGTTCTATGAATTATTTCATATCCTTATGAAGAGATGGCCAATAATAGCCAATTCCCAAAATTTTCCTAATAGTAATTTTAACTGAATAATATCCTCCTGAAGGTTCATCATGACATGCACAAAGGATATCATACACTTCATATTTTTGAATACATCGACATAATATGTGGTTAGTTCGACATCTAAATAGATCATTGATCCACTTGTAGTATGAGCTTTGATTTATCAATTGTTTCTTTTGTTTTGAGGTAAAATGAGAGGGATTTTACCTATTGCTAAATAGTTAGCAGTATTAGCAAACCAAGGTGATGTTACTAATATAGAAAATAGTTTTTCATTAGGAAAACTGTCCTCTACCAATTATTCCTCTCATGTGTTGTTTAGTCTAGACAAAAATTTTGCTACTACATTAGCTTTTCCTAGTTTATTAACTATTGTGATATCAAATTCCTACAATAGTAATAACCAATAAATTATTCTCGCACTAACCATAGGTTTATTCATCAGGTATTTAATAGTTGAATGATCTGTATGGAAAAATACTTGATAACCAGTGATGTAGTGATGAAATTTATTGATAGCATATACTACCACTAGAAATTCCTTTTCGGTGGTAGTATAGTTCTTTTCTGCTCCAGTGAGGTTCTTGCTAATATTGTAAATGGAATAATGCTCCCCATTTTCCACCTACCCTAATGCTGCTCCAATTGTAGTATTGGATGCATCGGTTTGAATGTGAAAGTATAGTTTCCAATTTGGACCTCTCAACATAGGTGGAGTGATCATTTTTTCTTTTAAAGCATCAAAAGAATTTTGGCACTTTTTGGTCCATTTAAATTCAGAATATTTTGTTAGCAATGCAAACATAGGGTTTGCAATTGTACTAAAATTCATAATGAAACATCGATAAAATTCAATATGTCCTAAAAACCTCGTGACATCAATTTGAGTTTGGTATGGAGGAAGGTTCTTAATGATCTCTACTTTCTTAGGATCTACCTTAATTCCTTCAACAAGATATGATGTCCTAGGATAATTCCTTCTTCCATCATCATGAAGCACTTGTCAGGTTTAGGGCCAAATGATAAGTTTCATATCAGGTTAAGAATTTATCAAGATTTTTTAAGGTAATGTCAAAGGCTTCCCCATAGAATGTGAAGTCATCCATGTAGATTTCTACACATTTAGTAGTCAAATAAAAAAATGTCTAGAATAGCTCGTTGGAAAGTTGTTGGGGTATTACAAAGGCCAAAAGGTAAGACCCTGTAAGAAAAATTTCCCCATGGGTAAGTAAATATTGTTTTCTCTTGGTCTTCAGGTGCAACTTGTATCTGGTTATATCTACTAAATCCATCAAGAAAACAAAAATATTTCTTTCCCGTGAGTGTATCTAACACTTGATCAATAAAAGGTAATGGAAAATGGTCCTTGTGTGTGACTTTATTTAACTCTTGGTAATCCACACACACTCTCATTTTTCTATTTTTATTTGGAACAATAACCAATGGAGAAACCCATTGGCTATCAAAAATTGGGTAAATGAATCCTACCTCCAAGAGTTTTTTGATTTCTTCTTTGACAATATCTCTTAAAGTAGGATTCAATCACCTTTGTGGTTGTCGTACGGGTTTCACATCTTCTGTATATATCCTATGGGTACATACATCAGGATGAATCCCTGTCATATCTTTGTATTCCCATGCGAAGGTATTGATATGTTGGTTTAGTATAACAAGAAATTTGATTCTTGTTCATTGGTCAACTAGTTTTTGATGTTCAAAAATTTCCTTGGTTGTACCTCAACTTGTTTTATTCCTGGATGAATAAAATTAACTCCTTCAAATTTGGTTACTAGGGAGTTAAGAGGATAATGATGTGGTAGAAGAGAGTGAAATATTTGTGTCTCCTTGTTAATTGTAATTCCTGATGGAATCATGTCTGATATGGGACAATGAAAGGATGACAGAAGATGATGATGCCATCCATGTGGTAATTTGAAGGAACTTTCCTGTAATGGAATGGGTGACATTTATTTAGATGTTTGACCTTCATCATTCCATAATAGGTGATGAACAATGATTGGTTCATCTTCAAGTCCTGATTCATGCATTGTATTAACCAAGATGGTTTCATCTTCAAATACCTCTCTTTCATATGAATTTAACTCTTCATATGTTCTTTCACTATTACAGTGGCTAGTTTCGAGATGGTTTCTTCATGTTCTTCATCATAATCAAGAAACCATAAGCGACCTAAAATGTTTACCAAAGGTTTCATAAGAGGATATAAAGATATCTTCTTTGAATTGATCCCATTTGAAATAGTCATTTATCCTTACCTACAGTCGATGAAAGTAATTACCATTGTCAGCAAAGGTGTTCCTAAGATTATTGGATAACCATTTGTAGAATTACAAGGTTGCAATACCAAGAAGTTGACTAGATATTCCCATGAGGAAACCATCATAGGAATATCTTCTATGATTCCTTTTGGTTTAGCAATAGATCTATTAGCCATTTCTAATATAGTAGATGTAGGATTCAAGTTGTTTAGTTGTAATATTTGCATCATATCTTTAGTCATAACATTAATGGCTACCCCAAGATCAATCAGAACATTAGATATATGCATTGATCCTATGGTTATCATGACTATTGGACTTCCTGGATCACCATATTTGGGTGGAACAAGTTTTCCAGAAAGTAGGTCAACCAATTTTCCATCTACCTATATGGTTTTGGGAAAGGATTTCTTCTTCCTTCCTAAATTTTTAAGGTAAAGGTCCTAAATGGTTTTATTGATTAATGGTATCTCTTTAATAGCTTGTAATAAAGGAATTGAAATGTTTAAATGTTTTAGTTCCTTTACTAAATCTAATTTCGAAGTGATTTCAAAATTTTCAAACCATTCAGGGTATGGTATCTTTTTAGATGAAGAAGGTAAATTTTCTTGAGGAATGTTCTCTTATTTTTCTTCTCCTTTATCCAAATTTGATCTTTGTGGTTCTAGGATAAAGGGTTCTTGTTTTTCTTCATTGATTTTTATTTCTTCAATAATAGGTGGAGTAGGCTTAGGAAGTGTCTTTCCTGAGTGTAATTGGATATTACTATAGTCAATTACATTTATCATGGTAGTCTCATTAGATTCAGCCACATAGATAGGGGTTGCTTATCTAGTATTATTAGGATTGGCCATAGGTTGGGTCGAAAGTGGAGGTTGCTTCACCTATTGTTGTTGTTGTCTTCCTTGAGGAAAATTTTGAGCAGGACCAGGCAATAGATTTTGTGTTTGACCTTGATATCTTCATTGTCCCTGGTATGGTTGGTACTGTTATCCCCAATTTTATCCATGATATTGTGCTTGCATCCATGGTGGATTGTGTTGATTCCACTATGGATTCATCCACCCATATTGTGACCAATCTTGAGAAGATGTCCATGGAGGTTGACTCCAGGATTGTTGTGGTGGTTCTGAGTAACCCCATGGTATAGACCAAGGATTTTATCCCTAATTTGTGGAAAAATATGGGGCATTTGGATATTGCAAAAAAATTTCCCCTTGTCTTTGCCTAATAAATTTGAGTTCTTTTGTTTGTGTTTCCAAGATATTTTTGAGTCTTGGAAGTAAATTACATTGGTCTATGACATGTCCTTTTGAACAAATACTACAAATAGTAGATATAGAGTTTTTTTTTAAAGGATAGTCTTGAAGAGCATGCTTGTTTCTACATCTCGGATAGTAAATGGCTAGGGGTTCCGTAGATTTAGTTTTTGCATTCATTTCCCCTAGCATAGTATTTAGATGTACAAGGATGTCAGTTTTTAAGTTGGAAAATTCTTCCATTAGCTCTTTCAAATCACTGCCATTATTACTCTACTTTCATCTTCTTTATCTTGTGTGGGAGTAATTTTTACATAGTTCCAAAATATCATCAATGTCAAGGGTACTCACATCTCTCTTTCCCTTTAAATCTAACACTTATTTGGAGTCATCTTGTAATACTATTAAGAATATGATCTTGCATATTTCTAGCTCAACAATCCCACATCACTTTTGTACAAAAGCAAACCTATCCAAGTAATCCTCTAGAGTTTCATCTTTTTTTTTTTTTTTTTATTATAAATAATTCATCCTTCCTATATTTTACTTGGTGTATTCTTGGTACTTATCCAAAAATACTTCCTCCATTTCTTCCTAGGTTTAGATTGATTCAGGTGCTAAAATCATAAACCAATGTAAAGTTGCATCTTTGAGTGTGGAAGGGAATACTTTAAGTTTCTGGTTGTCATTTGTGTAATCATATGTTTGGCATACAACCTTGAATTCAAATAAGAATTGATCAGGATATTCGGATGCACTTCCCCTAAAGTTTAGTAGTATGAAAGGTGAATTTTTTTTCATTGGAGAGTTTTGTGTGGGATTGAATTAAATAGGATATTCAAAAGTCTTTTTAGGAGTAGGATTTTACCCATGAGTGTGAGCATTACTACCCCTATTTGGGTTTCTTTATATCTTTTCCATTATATTTTTCAAACAATTTATATAGATTCATTTAAACTACCTTGATGGTAAGGATATATTAGGGGTAGGTGAGGAGGTACTAGCAATTTTCTCCTCTTGTAATTCTCTCTCAGGAGATACACTTCCTGATGATGAGGATGGTGGTTCTTGTTTAACAACTTCAGGAATATCAAATGCAAGTAATTCACCTCCTTGGCATGAATATCACCTTCCTATGGTAGGTAAAGGGTTTGTTTTAATAAATCATAATTTTTCATCCCTTAACCTATTATTCATTCTCTGCTTGTGCCCTAATAATCTAAAATGCAATTGTTAGCTGCACAACTATGTTTTATGTAAGTTTTTATTTCAAGAATTAATCTAAGGTTTGTTTATCAAAACTTGACACAATTATAATTGTATGAATATATTTCCTCTAACAACACCTATGTTCCTTGACAACAATGCTAAAAAATATGAGTTTCGTTAATGTCATAATTTAATTTCAATGTTTGTCAAATATAGGGTAGTGTCCAAGGTTATATGATAGAGCAGGTTTTGGGAGTCTATAGTTCAAATATTAGAGCACATGCTTATTCAGTGGAACAAAGATTCATAAATATATTTCAATGATCACACCTTATCTAAACTACAGAATTGAAACTACTTAAGTTGCAGAATTGAAATTACTTAAATTGTAAAATTGAAACTACTTAAGTTGTAGAATTGAAATATGTTGAAAATAAAACTAGATTACTTTTGCTAAATGGAAATAACATGAAATAAAAATTCTAAATTTAAACCAACTAAGTTTAATATTGTTGAAATTGAAACTACTAAAACTAAATTTTTAAAATACGAAAAAGTTGTTAAAATCTGTAAAAAGTTGTTGAAAACTGTAAGAAGTTGCTATGAATGAAATTATAGGAAATTTAAATGATAAATGCAAATACCTAGGTCATCTAGATTCAAATACACTATCACATATAACATTTAAAGCACCAAGAAAAATAGGGTACAAAATAGGGAAAATTCTATATACAAGAAATTGATAACAATTGAACAACAATTGCACAAAACTAAAAACCTATAAATAGCTCCTTCCACAATCCCTGATTGCTCCCTGGTCTAGAAGAAGGTAGTAAAACTTCAAAATTAAGTTCTAAAAACTCATTCAATCATAAATAAACACATTAGAAAATATTACACTTTTATTACTAATTCTGCTGTTATATCTACTACAAATTATAGTCCTCAACTTTCTAACCTTTTTCTAATCTTTGACTCTAATTTTTGACTAAATTCTAACACAGATGAGTGGAATTATTTATACTAATTTCCACCTCCCTATTCTACATGATATCAACACAAAATCACTAATTTTATGTTCACTCCTAATTTGTTGTTTTGTTACAACTGACTTAGTCCTGATTTAGTATAGAATCTAGCTATGCGCTTATCCTAACTTCCAATTTGGTGGGAAATAAGCCAAAAAAATATGGAATATAATTTTTCACACCCATTCATGTGCCAATGTGTTAATTTCTTGAGGATTGGGTCAAAAATCTATTTTTTGTTCATTTTGCTTCTTTCTGCTTGTTATTTTGGAGCAACTCCAGAATATCAGGTTGTACACCTATCATTTTAGTTCCTACTAATTCCATCATGTGGGTATGCTTACAATTACATAGTAGGTATATCCATTTTTTCCTTGATGTTCTTCAATTGGTTTTAACTCTTCCTTTGGACTTTTTCATTTTTCTTCAATTATGTTGCAGGTGGCTACCTAGATCTACTGAAACTACACCTACATTTGTTGTTGCTTAGCTGTCATGTCTTGTTTCACTTCAACATGGTTGTTTTGTCACCACATCATCCTAGAAACTCTTTTTAGGTGGTAAAACAATTCAATAGGGCTTAGCCAATAAAAATTTACAAAACCTTGATTTGCTAATGATTTTTACTATTTTTTTCTATGGCTAAAATCATGCAAAATAGGATAGAAAGTGCAGAAAATAGTCAAAACAGTGACATGTTATCTCTTAACACTTAATCATTCAAAAATCAACAAAATAATGCAATATAATAAAAAAATTTGCATAAAAACTATATTATTTATTAAAATGTGGTATTTTCTTATGTCCAAAATGATGCAAAATTAAGGTATTATTTGGCCTCATTAGATTGCTCCTTACTTCACTAGATTCTTTATGGGCAATCTAGCTTAGCCAATAATGATAGCTCCTCTATGATATTTTGAAACCCCCAGCACAAGGTATCTAACCTAATAAAATAATGCAAAAAAATTCAAAAGCTATTTTTTTAATATATAAGGAAATTGACCAAAAAATAAAAACATAAAATCTTATACCTAAGAGTCAAAATGATAGAAACTATCATAGTCAGATCACAAAATGGCCCTATAAAATGCTCTTATACCACTTGTTAGGAACATTCTCATTAAAATAAACACATTCACAAAAATATTGCAATAAAACATAAATGCATGAAACAAAAGATATTGCAATATGAAATATAAGTGCAAAAATGAAATAATCTCACCAAAAAAATAAGATCGTAGGCCAATTCAAGGGGGAAACCTTCTTCAATGATTTCATTCCATTATACAAAAATATACATTAATTCCTACCCTTTGCAATTTTAAAAATTTCATCTCACACCTAACTCTTAAGGTTGGATTACATGCAAAATGCCATTCGAGCTAGAATCTCTACCTACAAAATAATTATATTCTTGATAATAGTAACAAATAATGGTGTCTCTTGTCTAGGTGCTTCTAGATCCACAACTATTACAAAACATTATCATGGGTGTCCCTAACGTTTAGGATGGTTTATTACATCATAGTGTTAGGATGGGATCATAACATAATTGGAAGTTTATTGGGAATTTAAGTGGAATTTATGTTATGATCACATAAAAAATAAACGTGGTAGGCATGAATTAATATGGATGAGTGCAATGGAAAATATATTTCAAATATTGAAGGACAAAGACACATAATAGTTGGTTTTATCAATTCTAAAATTTAGCAAATTTTTCCAAGTAGATTTTGATGCAATTGGAATAACTATTGAAGGAGTTCTAATAAAAAAAGGTAAGGTCATTGCTTATTTAAATGAATCCAAGAGAAAATATCCATTTTATGATCAAGAATTTTATGCTATTGTGCAAGCACTCAAGAAGTGGAGGTATTACTTGTCACCAAAAGAGATTGTGTTGTTTGTAGATCATCATGCTTTGTAATTTATTAAAAACCAAGGAAACTTGAACCAAATACATATAAAATAGGGGGAGTATATTCAAATCTAGTCATTTATTTTGAAGCATAGAAGTGGTAGTTCATATAGGGTAGTTTATGAGTTGGGTAGAAGAAACTTGTTGATGATAGCAATGAGGATTGAAGTTGTAGGTTTTGATGTCATTAAGGAGCTATATATAGATGATTTAGAATTTAGATAGGCTTGGGAAGCATGTAATAATCCCACTATAGAAGATAAAACACCATGGTTGGATAATTATATCCAAGAGGGATTATTACTCAAAGGAAAATGATTATGCATACCATGGAGCTCAATGAGGAAGAACATGATAAGAGAAAAACATAGTGGAAGAGTTGCAAGACTCAGAGTAGATAAAACCATGGGATAACTTTCTAATATTTATTATTGGCCAAGGATTAGTGCAAATATAATATGATTCATATAGGTTTGTTGAATTTATCAACATGCAAAGGGTATAATCCAAAACACCAGGTTATATCAACCATTACCAATATTAGAAATGCCATGAGAAGACAAAGTGTGGACTTTGTTCTTAGATTACATCAAACAAAAAGAGGTAATTATTCTATTTTTGTTATTATTTATATATTTTTGGAGATGGCACATTTCATACCATATAATAAAATGAACGATGCTATTCATATTGTGGATTTGTTCTTTAGAGAAATTGTAAGACTACATGGTTTGCCAAAAAGTATTATGTCAGATAGAGATAATAAGTTTGTAGGTCATTTTTGGAATATTTGTTTTGAAGAAGTTGTATATAAAATTTAGTTTTATTTCAGCATATCATGAACAAATAGATGGACAAACCAAACTAGTGCATAGAAGACTTACAAATTTTCTATAGTATTTAGCTGGCAAGAAGCCAAAGTTATGGGACACTATCTTGTCACAAGCAAATTTTACATATAACAATTTTGTCAATAGAAGTATAGGCAAGAAACCACTCCAAATTATGTATGGAATCCATCCAATAGGTGTGTATGAGTTATGGAGTATAACTAATTTATAAGGACCAAGTGTAGTAGTAGAGGATTTTGTTGATTGCATGCATGATTTGCATCGAAAGGTGTAAAATTATTTGTAGAAGAGTATAATGAAATACAAGAAACATGACAGTATCAAGCATAGGACACAATAATTTTAGTTTGGAGACTTGGTTTTGGCTCATTTACACAAGGAAAATTTTCCAAAAGGTACATACAACAACATAAATTGGAAAAAAATTAGAACTTGTAAGATCTTGAAGAAGTTTATAGCTAATGCCTATGAAATTGAACTCTTAAAAAGAGTAAACATATCCTCAATATTTAATGTGGTTGATTTATATATTGTTAAAATCAATAGATAATAAGGAAGAAATCACTTCTTATTTTGTATAGAATAATGGATACACTAGATGCCAAAGAAAGAGTGGGATGAAATTTATGCCATAGTAGACTCTAGTGTAGATACATAATGTCAAGTCATATAATCAAACTAATGGCATCATGAACCTACCAAGAAATTAATCTAACCTTAATCCATATTTCCAAGCTCAAATTCCACAACTACATCAATATTTTACAAAGTTGCCACCTCTAGATGAATTTTCCAAGTAAAAAATTCACCATCGTAGATGACAAATTTGTGAAAATTGACATTCTTTATCAAATTTTGTCTTCTCCACTGAATTTGAACTTCAACATTAAAAAATTGTGAATGCATCAAATAACAAATATGCTATTGAAAAATTTACAAGTAGTGGATTAATTCAAGGGTGCAACCAATGTTCTAGCCTACTTACAACTACCTATCACAAGAAACTAACCCATTTGTGCCACCATTAATCAACCTAAAAAACTTTTAATTCAAGCAACTAACTCACCAATATAAACTCTAAATCAACATATTCTGATTGGAAATTATATTTTAACCACATCCCTAAATTACAATCATCCCCCTATGATTTTCAATAAAGGTAGTTAACAAGCAATCAACATCCACTAACTCACCATAACTTGACACCTCATCCCTCCGTTGGTGACTACCCATTTCCTATATAATGGTCCCTTGAGGTGGTATTTTCAAGGAAAACTCTTAATGTAACTACCCATCCCTTCATCAAGTTTTTCTTTTCTAGTATTACAACCAAGATTGTTTTGTACGACCTCCCAAGGTATTTGTGGGACAACAAGATAATGCTAGATCTCTTGACAATTTTTTTAGTAGTAGGTTTGTACCCAATTTTAATTTGATACTTTTTTTTTACCTTGTCCAAGACAACCTTATTTCCTAGAACGTGTTTAGGTGGAAGATTCACTTCTAGTAGTTTTTAGCCATAGGAGCTTGAGTCAATCATACCTTCTATAGCATAACAATGATTGGAATATTTTGGTTACCACCCCCTTGACCTATACTACCCTAGTAGTGACTTACATGTAGCCTTTGCCTATTTTCCTAGATTCCCAAAACCTATTTAGGAAATGCATTCATTTTAGGTAGTCTCACTCATAGGGTCCCAAGTTAATATCGTTTCCCATTGGCCTTGCACCTCCCATCATCCTATGGTTTTTGTCTCCTCAATACTATACATAATTTTTAGGGCCTCAATTAGGTTGTCTACCTATAGAAGATAAATTCACCTTATGTATTTAGTTTAGGTGGTGGATTCATTAGTTACAAATCATTCCCTTAATTTTTGGTTCAGTCCAAGTTTTTTCATTTGTCTAATTACTCTTGCATAACACTTCACCATTATCCAAATTTTCCTACCTATTTTTTGTCCTTTGTCATCCCTAGTCCATCTCATAAATGAATTTTTCATCCACTATGATTCCATGTGGAAGATTCATCATAACGTTATTGTGTCCAACTTTCAAGTTTATTGTTGGTTTTATCACATTGTTTTCCATCACACAAGTTAGATTTTCCAACTATTGTACTTTCAAGTGGTCAGTTCATGATAGGTAAAAATTTCCATTCATTCCAAGTTCAATTTGATTTTTTGTATACATATTGGGGTCTTGACTATGCTAATTAGTTAGCTTGTTGTTCCTGTTGTTTGACTAATCCCCCTTTTTAGCTTTATTTATATTATAGTTTTTGGAAAATTCACCATATCAAATAATTGTAGATGGTACCTTTGTGAAGGCAATAATTTATTTCTATAGACAACATATTTGTAGTAACCACTAGGTCAGGTAAGTTTATTTTCACATTTTTGTTTCTATTTTAGGTTTTTGTTTGTCCTCTATTTATACCTCTATTCTTACTTTCAAAAAAATGTTCAAAGGAAAAAATTTAGGAACATTTGATTCAAAATTCTCTTTCATATTTTTATCTAGGTATCAAATTAAAAATTGTATATAACCTTGCATTATGATAAGCCTTTTTTGGTTGCATCTTCTTTTGTACTCTTATTTTTCAAAAACAAATAGAGGATAAAAATAGAAATTTTACTTTTATGGCTGATTTAGGGTTAGTATTCATGAAAAGGATCAAATAATTTTAGGATAGATCTTGTATGAATGCATAGCCTATTTAATGCATTTTATTTTCATAAATTATTGTAATATTTTGGCAAAACATCAAGGTTTAAAATAAATAAAAGAACCTCTTTAGCTTGTCATTAGTTTACCATTTTTATCACTTTGACATTCAAATTGAGATATTTATATAGACTTGCATTATGATAAACTCCTTTTCTTTACGATGCTTGAATTCTTGTTTGAAATAAAATAAAAATATATCTTTATCATAAAAAAATTCTTTTAGAACTTAGTCATAGAGGAATGAATCAAAACTGCATATAGGATAGTCTTTTGTTTATTACATTTTTGTCTTTATTTGCATTGCATTTGCATCCTTTCATATTAGATATTAGGATGGAATAAACCTTAGGTGTTTCCAAATTGAACATATTCAACTAGATTTAGGAAAATTAATAGACTACACTTGGTGAACCCATAAAATTTTCTCTTTGCCAAAAAAAAATCTCAATCCAAACAATGAGTTGGTAATAGTGCTCTCCCATCCAAGTGTAGGAAAACCCTTGAGGAAAAAGGACCCACTAAATCTAGTGCCTCTTGGGATCTCCTTTTACACCCCCACATATTTTGTGAACCCTCTTAGGATCTTAGATATTAATAAATTGAATATCCCTTCTCTTAACCATGGATGAACCCCTTTACCTCACATGGAACATTGTGTGAAAAATGAAACAAAATCTGAATACCCTACTTAAGCTTCTAGAGAAGAAAAAATTAATTAAAATCATAGTTTTTTAAGAGATGAGGAAGAATAAAATCATACTTCTAGAACCCTCTCCATTGTTCAAAATGAAAAAGGGGAAGTAATATTTTGATCTCTAGACCACCTAGTTTCCTTCTTGAGAGGAAATAGAGAAGACATGTAGAATTTTTTTAAGGGTTGATGAAGAACCCTTGACCACCTTGGTTGCAAGGGAATTCCTCTTAGATATTTCATAGTAGTCCATATCTAACTCCATTAAACTCTCAACAAAGAAAATAATCCCATGGATATTTGTATCTAGATGCAAACCCATCCAACCTAAATAGAATAGGTTCCAATTCCCCCATAATCATGACAACCATAGAAGGAATACCACCTAGTATTTCATTCTCTTCTAGAAATCAGGTATTTATGACTCTTAACATGGAACCATTTGAATTGAACAACCTGCTAGTGTTTCACATGTTCAAAATATGGATATATTTTTTGGCATGACTAATAATCCAAATTGTATATCTTCTAATCCATTCACCAACATGTCTTATTCACAAGTTTTGTTTCCAACCATTCATTCTACTAACCCTTTTATTCCTAATAATTCTATAGCTAACAATGTGGTTGTCTCTTTTGGATCAACCAATACAAGCTTCCAATATTATATACTAGTTAATTAACAACCTCAATTCATAAACCACAAATACCTTATCCAAGGTCCAACATATAAACTCTAAGTTAGAACAACTAGTTACAAAAAATTTAAAATTTAAACAACAACTAGCTTTTATTTGAGGAGCAACAACAAAGAAATATTTGCATAGGGACTACTATTATAAACCTATATACCATGTTCTAATTAACAAAAATTATCATTTGAACTTTGTGATACCAAATTTTTGGATGTATAAGGGAGAAAGTGACCCAATAGTTCACCTTCGAATATTTCAAGTTGCATGCCATGACATTACCTATGATGAGGTATTGTTATTAGACGTTTTTCCTACAAGCCTTGGTGGAAATCCCTAGAATGGTACTTCTATATACCCCTTCACTCAATCAAGAGTCAATGATTTGGTAGAGATTATCATCCAAAAATTTTCTACCTACATCATATAAAATGCACAATTGGTGATTTATATCAACTTAAAAAAAAAGGTAAAATGAATCTTTAATTGAATTCTTAACCTGGTGGTGTGCATTGGTTAGAAAAATTATATTTTCCCTATCACTAAGAGACCTCTTGCATATTTTTATACAAAAATTACAAGAACTATAATACCATTAGAGATGACCCACATCTACTCCTTTGAAGATATGGTATATCTTGCTAAGCAAATAGAAGCCACCACCCAATGTACGGGTAATTAAAAACTAAAAAGAAAGATGAAAAGCCATCTTCCTCTAACACAAAAATGCAATATAAAAATAAATATGTTGTGGGCGATGGGGTCACTAACTCTCAGCCTATTAATAATATTAAAGCAAGCAATATCAATTGTACCAATACCTTCCAAAATTTTATCCTAGCTAAATCCTAAAGAAACCTTAAAAAAAATTTACTAGGTTAAAATAGTCCTTGTCTAAGATAATTTTTGGAAGAAAAGATGATATATCTACCTATTATAAGGTAACATTACCCTAAAATGAGAAATATTCCATGGTTCAAAGCTAATGAACAATGTGGTTACCATCACATAAATGGTCATCACACAAATAAGTGTAGAACCCTCAAAAACATTATGTAAGACCTCATTGATGAAGGTTGTCTTATGGTGGGAAGATTTAAACAAGAAATTATATCTAACCAATTCCTAATAATATTTTAGGGTAATTTTCCTAAGCATGGATAAAATATTATCAATAATATCTCATATAGGAATGTTCTCCCACGAGATCAAAAAATTGTAGGAATTATTCAAATTAGTATTATCACTAGGCAACATGATAAATAAAATTATTACTCTTTAAAACCATATTATAACCCCTCTTTAGATTTGTGATATAGGTGCACATTTGATTATAAAATTCCACCTTTGGTTTTGAAGTCTCAAGACAAAGGTAATAAAACTTTCAACCTCCAACAATAATTGTAGAAAACCCCAACCAAAATCTCTATACTTGAGTTACTAAAAGCTTCACTAAGTCATAGATAAAGGTTTTTTAATTATTAAGTGAGCAAACTATCCTTGAAAATGTTATCCTTGATAACTTGTCTAACATGGTGGGGTCTCTCACTATGAACCAATCAAAAATACCCTTTAATAAGGATTATCTTCTCCCTCCTTAAATGTTAGGAGATATCCCTTTATATAGTACATGGCACATTGGTGAGCAATGTATTAACATTCATTATTGATAAAAGATCAGCTATAGAATTTTATAGCCTTAAGTTCATCCAAATGATAGGGCTTAACAAAGAAGACCCTAGAAAAATTAAAAATTGTCATAGAAGCTTATGATAATAAAAAACATGAAGTTATCAGATGTATAGTGCTTCTAATAAAAGTGGGGTCTCACATATTAAGCACTTTGTTTTATGTGTTGCCCTACGACCTAAACTATAACATCCTCTTAGGGTAGCTTTAGATTCATGTTATTCAAGCAATACCATCAACCTAACACCAATGTGTAAAATTTTAATATAAATCCAAATTATATAACATTGTGGCTTACAAATACTCTTTCACTTATTGTCAAGTCATCCAGGCATAAAATCCCAAGGCTCATATTTACCCTTTATTAAATGTTTTTCACTCTTTTATTAATGATTCCATAAAAAAATTTCCACCTAAAGAAACAAAGGATACCCAATAAGTTGGAACAAGTATCCAACCCTCAAAAAAAGGTAAATATAAAGTTGATGTACAAGACATAAATCATATAAACCTCAATATTCAACATGAGTTTCTAGCACTAGACTTAGCTAGACTACCCCCATCACCTCAAACTTTAGGACTACAATAAAGAATAGGAATAGTGTTAAATATTGGAATTTGCACTTTCATTTCTATTGGAACAACCAAAAAATAAAGAATCCAAAGGAAGAAATAAATTCCCAATACAATGGAAGTACACTTCTTTCTTTTGTCTAACATTTATCCCATACCTAATAAAATCCTTTGCAACTTAAAATATATAGAAAAATTCTTAGGAAATCATGAGCAAGGTATTAAAGAACCTCTAGAATGTGAATATTGATCTGGGAATTAGGGATTAGGATACTTCCCCAACCCTAATGAAAGGACATCCTACCCCTCTTTAGAGAGTGGTGATACCTTTTCTCTATTGAACTCCAAAGGGATATCACCCTAACAAAAGGATTGGATTTGGATGAGGAGGACGATAGTGAAACTTCCCCTTTCTCCCTTTATAACCTATTTTCATAATATACATATATAAACACACTAAGCATCAAACTCATTGAGGAAAATAAGCAAATATCCAACATAGCACTTTAGAGTATCCTTGATAGTGAGGATTGGTTAGATCTAGCCCAAGAAAAAACTAAAACATCTAAATCAATATAAAACCCCTTATAAATTTTAGACATAAATTACTATGAGGTGAAATTTTCACCACACAACCCTTCTAGGGATAATCACAATGATTTTTCTCATTAAGAAAATATACCTATTTAAGGGTCTCTTTCATTAGCCACACATCCCTCAGAGTCATCCAAAACAAATAAATGGACTTTATATATTTATGAGCTTGAAAGTATGGGGGTTCTACCTTATCCTTCACAATATGAACATGAGTGTCATATATTAATATTAGAAATCATTGGCATCAACATAGGATTTAACAATATTCCAAGGATTATAAAATTAGGAAAGATCTTAACTTTACAAGAACATGAAGCGTACACAAAACTCAATCAATTTTTGTGATATATTTGCATGGTATTACACATACATACCTATATTATAACATGCTTAGGATTACACCATTTTGTAGTCAAGCTAGATTCCAAGCTAGTAAAACAAAAGCTAAGAAAAATGGATCCTAAAGTTGCTTTACTAGTAAAGGAGGAACTTCAAAAAAAATTGGACTTTAAGTTCATCAAGGCCATTGACTATTCTGATTAGATATCCAACATAGTTCCCATGACCAAGTGTATCGCTCCAAATTTTTTGCATCCCTACCTTCAGGCTATAGGATCCGTGCCCGGAAGGGGGATGGGAAAAGGATGGCATGGTACCTCGGATTGAGAGGCCTTGCGAAGGTCCCGCCTCTCGAGGGAGGTGTATTATGGTGATTTTTTGATGGATGGTGGGTTCACCAGGAAACGTTTGAATGGCAGTTTCCACGCCTAGGTTGGGAATGTGTTTAATGTGTTCAGTTTTATCTTTAATCATCCAAGTCCTAGGTTTGGCCAAATGAATCTAAGTTGTTCTATTATGAAAATGCAGACTAAATGAATACAGAGAACAAAATTAGACAAAAAATAGAGAGAACAAGATGGATTAAAGAGCCATACCTGATCCGGATGTCTGATGGAGATTCTGATTTTTGAAGCAATCAGGATCGTCTAGAATTTGACAAGATCGTCTCCTATCTGACAGGATCGTCTGAGATCTGACGAATTCGTCAGACGAATTCATCAGAGACCTACAAACAGAGAAATAGATGCAAAATACAGAGAATGCAACTATGATAATAGAGGGTAATGATGTAAAATGACAGTAAGAACATTAAAATGATGATAATAAACTAAAACATGAATGCATTATAATGATCTAATGACAATTTATGCTTTTATTATGCATTAAAGCTACATGGGTGAACTCCAAGATGCAGGATAATAAAGAATAACCATAGAATTAACTAAATGTAGAATAATGCAGTGAAAAAGAGTGGAGAAAATGCAAACTCTAGGCACTGATTGCCCCCAATGTGGACTACAGTCGAAATCATCTCGAATTGGACAAGATCGCTCCAGATTGAACGGGATCGTCCGCGATGATGTGAGCTTGCTCCGGCTGAAAAACAACAAGGTTCCTGCAACAAAATTGGATAAAACAAATGCAGATGGTAATAAGATGGTTCTAGTGCGTGTAGAAGTCGAGTTACAGGGAAATTTCAGCCGGGGGATGCTAAGGGGAGGGCCTAGGATTAAATAGGCTTAGGAGAGAGGTTAGGAGGTTGGAGATCATCCCAATTTTGGAGATCTCCAATGGGGAGGGTCTCTAACGGTGCCGATACACTTCTACCCAAATTAGAGACGTCGTTGGAACAGAGGCTAATTGTGAAAAATCAGTTTTGGGACAAGATCGTCCGGACGTCCTAGCCCAGACGAAATCGTCCGATCTGAGGCGATATCGTCTGATCGACGACGATATCGTCAAACGGTCAAAACAAACTCTAAAAATGGCGCAGGAAAGGAGGAAACGGGTTAAACGGCGGTTTGGGAGCGGTTTTGGAGGTTGAAATTTGAATTTGAATATTTACTAGAGTAATTGTAATTATTAAGGTTTTACTGTGCCAATTTTAGGGTGCTACATTTTGCCCCCTCTTTAGCGAATTTTTTGAAGAAAATGCGTTAAAGATGAGTTCTTCTCGATCTACGAGAAAGCAAAAATTATTCCCATTTTTAGGCGACGATTCTTGGTCGAATCGTACGATAGCTTACTATGGTGCCCCCTCCGTGTTTTTACCCAAATCGAACGTTTGAGGTAAAAACGCGAAAAAGCAAAATTTTAAAATGTTTTTAATTGTGTTTTGAATAAAATTAAGAAAAATAGGGTAAAACCCTAATTCATTGTTACTGTTCATTTTCCTACGGTTTTTAGAGCTCTGCAAGCAAAAATGGTCGAGACAACGCATAGATCGACAGAGGTCCGACGCGGGCTACGGGTAAGAGTCTAAACTTAGTTTAGAATGCTTTAAGTTGAATTTACATGCTTTTTAGGTGAATTTTGAGCAATTTTTGAGCATCGCGGCCGTTTTTGGGCCGTCGACGTCGTCGAGACGAAATCGTCCCGATTTCGACGAAATCGTCTCAAGTTCGCCGATTTCGTCTAAGGGCGAAATCGACGAAAGGGGGACGATTTCGTCAAATTAGGGACGATTTCGGCTTGCGAAATCGGAGATGATTTTGCTCAAATTTGGGACGATATCGTCCAATAGTGGACGATATCATCATTTATAAAATTGAACTTATTTTAACTTGCATTTTTAATTAATGATTTATTAATGATTTTTATTGTTGATTTTGTTTATGTTGCAGAGAGGATTACTAAAGAGCAGAGAATGGAAATACGATGGGTTGAGGGATGACTTGGCCGCCCTGTCTCAGGCAGAGCGAGATCAGCTGGCATAGGTCGGCTTGTAGCATGTGGCAGAGATGCCACAAGTTTCTACAGACATGGGGCTATTGACAGCCCTAGCAGAGAGGTGGTATCCGGGTTCTTCCTATTTTTGGTTACCGACAGGGGAGATGACTCCCACACTAGAGGATGTATGGAGGATTTTGAGGATCCCCATACAAGGACGATTGATCACTCCCACGGCCAATCAGGGCCACGCGATGATGCGACTATGTGGCGATCCGAGCTTCGCCCTGGAGAAGGGCGGAGTGAACATCGAGTCACTGCGTCAGATGCCTGGGGCATCTAGACTCACACGGGTTTTGGCTGGGGTGGTAGGTGGACTTCTGCTGTGCCACCAGAGCGGATGCAGGGTACCATGGGTACTGGCAGATGTGGTCTGTGACATGAGAGACCATGGCTACAGGTTTTCTTGGGGCAGCTTTGTTCTATGCCGATTGTACAGGATCCTGCATGGGGTCGTGTACAAGGGCGGCCGATGTCTGGTTATGACATCACTACTACAGGTTTGGTGCTGGGAGCACATTGCGGTGCGAAGGCCGATAGGGCTCCCATTGATAGGGATTGATGGGGAGAGGCCCCGAGCTTTCTACTGGTGGCTCCGGAGAGGGTCACAACGGCGGATAGATCTACCGATGTCCCGGAGACTACTTGATGACCTTGTCTCCGACCAGATCACCTGGAGGCCTTGGAGAGATCATCCAGGGTGGGCCGAGGATGGACAGGAGCTGGCTCGCATCAGGCGAGTCTACTGGCTGAGGATGGAGAGGGGAGAGGTGGAGCTCCACCGCTATGACCGAGTTTTGAGGCAGTTCGGTCTACAGTAGGGGATCCCATCTCTCAGGGATTACGAGTTTTCCCGGACTATCCGGGATAACACTACGGTTAGCGGGGCTCCAGATATGCAACGATTCTGGAGTCAGGACGCAGATGATGCCCCCATTCAGCCAGTGGATGGGGACGACGTAGGGGTAGCCGACGGCTATGATGCCTGGTACATAGGCATCCGCCCTCCTCGGATGACGAGGGCTTAGGGTCCGATTCATGCAGTTGTGCATCGGATGGGGAGGCGGTGCCAGGCGGCCATTGAGGCGGCCCAGGGTCACGCAGGAGAGAGCAGAGGAGACCACAGGTGTAGCAGAGGCCACGACAGTGGGAGAGGAGGGAGGAGAGACCCCCTTCTCCATAGAGAGAGAGGCCACCATCGCCCGATAAGGGCAAGGGTGTTGACACTAGGGAGAGCAACGAGACAGCGACTCTCCGAGCGGAGACAGTCCGTCTCCAGGCACAGGTGCAGACATTGCAGGATGAGGCTGCACGCCACCGAGCTGAGGTGACACAGCTCAGAGATGAGATTGCACGCCTCAGAGCACGGGGTGGAGGAGCGAGCACTCAGGAGCTAGCACGGTCGATTGCTCAGACCACGTTCTACCAGGGTATCTACTTCCAGATGGTGCCAGAGGGTCAGAGGGTTTAGCTGCCAGCCGACATTGCTGACCCGATCAGGATTGGGTCGTCGAGGACTTCATCTCGATCGACAACTAGGACTCGTAGTACCACACATACTACGATGGGGCCACCTCGTCCACCTCAGGGTGGGGGAGGAGATGAGGCTGAGAGCTCGAGGGGTTCTCGAGGCTAGCTACTACAGATTGCACTGCACAGATTGATACATAGTTTTTATGATTTTTGATAGAGGATTGAGTATGCCAAGGTATAGATTGTGGCATACCAATCCGGTTTTGATATGATGTATATATATGTTGATATATATATAGATGAGATATTTTTGATCATATGACTTGTCTTATGTATTTTTATGATGCTTTTAATGTTTTGGTGTGATTGATTTGATGATTCATGTAATTATGTCGTTGGAAATATTATGGTTGAAATGTCATGCTTGAAAAATTTAAATGAAATAATCTGATGAGAACAAATTGGTTGTTTGTGATGTGATGATTTGATAAAAAAAAAAAGGGACTTTTAACAATAATTTCAAAGGACATTGTCGCTATTATAGACCATTTCATGGAGTCGCCGCTCACTCGGTCGTCAAGCTAATCCCAGTATAGAAATATTGTTAAAAAGTAAAAGAGTGCTTAAGAGACTGTCTTAAGACTTTGGTGCGATGGTGCAAATGATGATGATGATGATGATTTGTTTTCAGATTTTCATAAAAATAGTATGCATGAAATAATGTTAAAATGATTTTTGCTAGGCATAAATTCCTAAGTGTGATAAAATTTTTGGATAATTCCCTAGGAATTATACCATCATTGCAAAATTGAAGGTTGACATAATGACATGAAATAGTGATAATGTGCATGCTTTTTGTTAAAAAACATAATTGTATAACATAATGATTTAAGTCATATGGTTTTCATGATTTTTAAATAAATGGGGAATAAAAATTGGTACAATGGTTTGCGCTAGGCATAGAATATGTAGGTATAGACTTATACCATCATCGCGAAATCAAAAAAGAGATTGTTTTATTGCATGGTTGATTTTTAATAAATAGAAAATATGAAGATGAGGACTTGCGCTAGGCATAAAATTCCAATTTTGGTTTTAGAACTATACCATCGTCATGAAAGTCGACAATATATATATATATATATATATTTTTTTTGTGTGTGTGTGTGTGTGTGTGTGTGTGTGTGTGTGTGTGTGTGTGTTTTGATTGTATGGTTTTGAAAGAAATTTTGATTTTTTCTATTATGTATGTAGTTGTCTTTATACTAAACAACTGTACTTTAAAGAAGAAAATGAATTATTCCAAACAATTTGCAAAAAAATATTTCAAAGTATCTTAAAGACAAAAGTTAGATTTATAAGGAATCCCATGTGCATATGTGAGTTCATTTCCAATCTTGATTTATCATAATGATACACAAAATCTCTCAAATACAAAATGTGTGTGCAATTGCTATGTTCGTTTACCGGTTTTGAGCAAGATAATATGATACAAGTGATTTGAATGAACCAAATAAGTGTTCATTAACCATGATGTAGATGCATATAACCATACTAGACTACTATGTAAGTCGGATTATCAAGAGCTAGCTAATCCATAAGCGGACATAGGTCTGTACAAAAGAAGGTCGCTAATGTGACGGACATATCGCCACGCTAGGAGTTACCCAAGGCCAAGCGGGTTGGGCACAAACCACCTGTTATGGGGCTTACCTCACAGTTTTTGAATAATTGAGAATTCCAGGGATTCAAGCTCATCAACCCTTCTTTTCTTTTCAAAGGGTAGGGAAAGGGATTTTATTGCTTTTGCTTTTGCTTTCTTTTTTTTCTTTTGCTTTCTTTTGTATTTTTGCTTGATAATGCTTGGAACATTGTTGTAATGATATAAAATAACATTTTTCTTTTTCTCTTTTTCTTGAACTTTGCTTTTTCTTTTTTCTATGCTAGGGATACTTGCTCGGATTAGCTGTAGAGCAAGGGATTTTTATTCCGGGTAGGGGTGAGCTTGTCCTTTTGCCAATTCTCAAAGATTCTAGACCATGTGCATGATAGGATAGCAGGGGAAACTTTTCGCTCAAGAAACCACTTCTACTATGTAGCATAGCATGGACATTACAAATATAATCATTTTATTGTGAAAGGATGTGCTTGGTTTAAGTAAATAACAAGATCAATTCTCTGTGCTCAAACTTTATTTAATTGAATTTTGTGGACTTTGATATAAGAGAGATTAGTAATCATGCCAGATAAAAATCAAGATATTTATTTTTGTGTTTGTGAAAGTGAGGGATTCCAAATAAATGCTAATTTATCCAAAATAATTTGAAATATATAACTGCAACATTTGTAAGAAGATATATATAAATACTTTTTGAGAAGTTTTGAGAATGTTGACTCTCTCTTTCTTCTTTATTTTGTTTTGGTTTCGAAAGAGTCAAGAATATTGTTGTTTTTTATTTTTATTATTATTTTTTTGTTTTTGAAAGAATTAACAAGTGCCATAAATAAATACAACAAGTAGTTTTGAATATTTTGATGATTATGAATGTTTTTGGTGTTTTTGAATTTATAAATTGAAAGAAATACAAGATAGTGATTTTGAAATATTTTAAACAAATATATACAAGGATGAAATGACCAAATTTATACATAGTAACGTTTAAGATGCAAAATGTTCATGGGTTCTTTAAGTTCTTTACCATCTAAGGTAGATAATTTGTATGCTCCCGATTCAAATTTAGCAAGTGATAATGTATGGTCCAAGCCAGTTGGGCTCAAATTTACCTTTAAGGTCCTTAGTTGCATTAGTATTTTTTTGATTTTCTTTTAAAACAAGGTCGCCGATCTCAAAGGATCGATGACGAACTTTTTTAGCATATGATCTTTTAAGCTTGTTTTGGTAGGCACGGAGATGCTCCAAAGCATTGATGCATTTTTCATCTAGGAGTTCCAGTTGATTGAGTCTGCCAACTCGATATTCATCTCCTACTTCGGTATCTTGAAGTAGTAGAGCCAAAGAAGGAACTTCTAATTCAAAGGGAAAAATGGACACATTCGACACCATAAACCAAAACAAAAGGTGAAGTTCTATGGAGGTTCGAACACTAGTTGATAGGCATTTAGATGGGGGTTGAAGCTTACCTTGTAAACTTGTAATTAGATATATTAGTAGGTGCGGGCATAGGTGATGGAATCTTGAGAGGGTCGATTGATACCAGTAAAGAAATAAAACCCTAATAGTTTATGGACTTAATAATATGCATTTGGTTGGATTTAATCGAATAAGATATTCTCGTAATTGATTAAAACTTTTGTCAAATCATCTAAATGATTATCTTCATTAATAGAGTGAGCTATAATATCATCTACATAATCATGTAGGATATCATGCATCATATCATGAAAAATATAAGTCATAGCTTGTTGATAGGTTGCACCTGCGTTCTTTAAGCCAAATGGCATCACTTTCCAACAAAAGGTACCCTAGGGGGTAATAAAGGTTATTTTAGCCTGATCTTCAGGAGCTATCCTGATATGATTATAATCGGAGAATCCATCCATTAAGGACATCATTCCACTCTCGGCAGTAAAGTCAATGATTTGATCCATGTTTGGAAGAGGAAAATCATCTTTAGGGCATGCAACGTTAATATCTCTAAAATCTGTGCAAACCCTAACTTTGGTGGCTTCTTTCTTGGTGACTGGAACTACATTTGAGATCCATTCAGCATAATCAATAGCTTGTATAAAAACAACATTCAGGAGTTTTTCTAACTCCCCTTTGACTAGCAAAGCCACTTTGGGATGCATTTTTCTAAGTTTTTGTTTAACAGGTTTAGCATCCGGATGGACCACTAGGTGATGCATGACTACGAGAAGGGTCTAGACCTGGCATATCTTCATATGTCCAAGCGAAGACATCTTCATATTCTTTAAGGAATGCAATGTATTGCTCTTGTTTTTCTTGACTTAATTCTGATCCAATATTGATTATGTGAGGACTATCCTCGGTTCCAATATTAATTTTAATGACGTTTTCTACCTCCATGTGTAGATCTCTTTCAAAATTAGGTGGGGCGGGTGAAACGCCCAATTCTTGTAATTCTTGTAAGGTTAAGTTGGATAATTCATCTTGAGGATTAGTGGTCTCAAGTTGGGCTATAGTTGGTATAGAACCATCAAAATAAAATCCATTGTGTAACATCTCTTCAACGGAGACATCGTGGAAGATATCTCCTTCCAACTCCTCATCGGAGTCGGCAATCATTTCAGGGTAAGCTATGGATAGCATGTTACATGTAAATGGCTGATTTTTTAGAGGCAAATCATCATGCCTATCCAAATAATCTTGATAACATATGAGTTGATCATCATCTTCAAAAGGAAAGGGTTGACCCTTACTAGGAAATAGGCCCACACCACAGCGGGCAGGCCACGGTTCTACCTCGAAAGGTTCTTTCATGCCATTTTGGAAAGGTCCCAAGCCTTTCCCTTTATATCCCATTTTAAGCATTATGGGTTTAGCTTTAATATATTCATTAGTAAAATAACATCGAGCATATCCCTCATGATGAGTTTTGATATTTCGAGGGATTCTTCCCCAATCATATCCTTTATAAATGAAGGCACAACTCCCGACTTGGTAAGTACTTCCCATAGGTTGTGGGAGGCCCAAAGTACGAGGAGATGGCGGCAAGTTATTTAAAAGAATTGAATCTTGCATGAAAGCATTTGTTTTTTTTGATATTAAGATTGTGGATAAATCCGGTAAAAGTTCATCATAAAGAGCATAAGATGTAGAAGGATCATTCCCTATATCTTTAGATGTGGAAGGTATGATAGATGTTGATAATGTGGAAGTGTTAATAGATGGGTCTATAGGTTTTGAAATTATAGGGATAGAACATGAAGGATTGGTTGTGGATTGAAGATCTTTTTGAGGTTCTAGAGTGGTTTGTTTAGAAGATTGTTGATCTATATATGAGGATGAAATGAATGGAGGGGAAATAGGTGAAGCTATGGGTGTGTGTTTCACAGTTTTAGATGAAAAATAAGAATTAGGATGTGTGGATGACAGAGCGAGGCAAAATTGCACTCCAACAGGTTCTGCCAAAGCACACATATCAAAGGGTCTAGGATCACCGTGGATAGTGACCAACTGATTTTTAAATTCGAATTTAACACATTGGTGTAAAGTTGATGGGACAGCCCGCATTGCATTGATCCAAGGATGACCCAAGAGTATATTGTACGATGCGGGGCAATGTACAATAAACATGGTGGTATCTAGAGTTCGAGGACCAACTTGCAATGGGATGGTAATAACTCCACACGTTTCTTGTGTTTCGTCATTGAAAGCTTTGATAATCATGTCAGTTTTCTTCATTTCATCACTTCTAAAGCCAAATCGTTGGTAGAAGTCAAAAGTGCAAATGTTTAGAGATGAACCATTATCAATCAGGACTCGTTTAACAGCTACATCTCCAATTAGACGAGTAATATATAAGGGATTATCCTTATGTAAAGCTGTGTTGTGGGATATCTTTATCCCGAAAGTCAATACAATCAACTTCTCGAGTGATGATAGTATTGGCCATGGCTTCAGGTTGAATATTTTGAGGTACCATCATTTGGCTTAATGTAAGCATCAACTCATCCCTATGGGTAGGAGAAGATCTTAATAAATCCAAAAGGGAAATTCTAGCTGTAGTATTGGATAATTGCTCATTAATATTGTAAGGGGGTTTAAGTTGAACATTGGAAGCATGATTCCCTTTATTGGGATTTTTCAAAACAAATGGAGCTGATCCATCATTCTGGTTTGGTTCTTGTTGAGAATTTTGAGCCTGTTGTCGGGTAACGACTCCAATGGTACCTACAATGTTATATTGAAGACGCTGAACTGGTCTCGGTTGAGCGTTTATGGCTTGTTCATTTGGGAGGAATTGATTAGAAGAGGGTCGAGTAGTAACTCTTCTAGGAAATGGTTCTTCTGGAACCATAGCATCTGTGATGGGTTGAATAGGATCTGATTCATTTTCAGAACTATTCGATTGGTTTGAAGTGATGTCTATTTCACTTTCAGTATCTGATTCTATATCACTAGGATCTGGAGTTTGAATATTATGTAGGGGCCTGGTTGTGACCATGGATAAAGTTGTGTCAAATATTTGAGGATCATGATTAGGTAAATGTCCGCTAATAGTTCCTACATATCGGGTAGGAGGAGGAACATTATGATGTTCGATTTGATTGGCCACCTCTTTACCATGTCTTGGTAAAGGGTGTTGAAATATGTCTAATGATTGATTAGCATTTTGATTTTGATTTTGGGGAATGGTCTTTTGAGGATTATTAGGAGCATTTTGTTTAGGTTGGAAGGCTTGCACCTCCATTTCATTATTATCAATCAGATCCTGTATTTTATGTTTCAACCTTTTACAAGCGTTGGTAGAGTGTCCAGGCCCTCTATGGAAATCACAGTGTAAGTCAACTCTGTATCCGGGTATAGTTGGATCAGGTTCCCGGATAGCTGGTAATTGGATCAAACCTCTTTCGAGTAATTGAGGTAAAATAGTTGATAATGGTTGATTCAATCTAGTAAATTCTCGAGGAGGCTTATCAAGCGGTTTCAATATAAATTTTTTTGTTGTTTTCGTTGCATTGATATTAGCAACATTTCTACTGTCAGTGACTCCGTCACCTACAACTTGTTTGTTTTTATACTGATTTTTGGATGTTTTCTCATCATCCTTCTTCCTAAGTTGGCCTCTCCTAATGAGGGCATCTTCTACTCTTCGAGCTAAATCTATAGCTTGATCGAAGGTAGTTAAAGTAGCAGTTGATAGCTCATAAGATATTTGTTCTTGTAAATTATTAATAAAAATGTCCAACATTTCCCTATAAGGTAGCACAAAGTGCAGTTTTCCTATCAACTGCCTCCATCTAGCTAAGAAATCGGCAAAACATTCATCCTTGTCTTGTTTTAAGTTGTATAAATCTTTAATGGTTACATGCCTCTCGATGTAGGCACTAAATTGATGGACAAAAGATTCAGTTGTTTCTTCAAAGTTTCTCAAAGAATGAGTGGGCAATTGATAGTACCACTCTAATGCCATTCCACCTAAACTTTTTGGGAACATTTTTAGTAATAGCAAGTCATCATGTGATATATCATGACATGCTATCCTAAACATGCGAAGATGCTCTATGGGATCTTCGGTTCCTTTATATATAGGCAGGATGGGCATGGGAAAATGCTTAGGGTACGGTTGTGCTACAACTATGGGATCCAAAGGTTGACTACATATCTCTCGATAATTGTACGAGGGACGGTAAGGATCTATCTGGTCCATACGCGAAGCTAACTGTTTCACCATGGCTTCCAGATTACTAGTTTGCCCACCATATTGGTTCGGTAGGGCATTGATATGGGATTTGTGAGCATATGATGGAGGGACATGAAGATTAGATGCTATGTTGCTATTGTGTAAATTGTTGGTAGGAAAGGTGTTATGAAGGAATTTTGAAGTTGTATTATGTTGTATTCCAGATTGTTGAAAATTGGTGTTTGGCTTCATTTTAGGTTTTTGTTTACTTGAAGCATATTGATCAATAGTTTGGCGAAGTAAAGCAGTGAAGGAAGTTTTCTTTTGTGTGGGAATGATTTTAGGCTCAATAACGGGTTCCTTAGGAGGTTGGGTAACCTGTTGTTTTGGCATGTTCTGAATCATAGTGACCATATCTCTATTGGATGGTCCAGCCTTATCACTTTCTTGATCAATGAAAGACAAGGGATTAGTGTGCACATCAAACATATGTTCCATGGCTGCTTGAGTGTCACTAATTTGCCCTTTATCAATATGAACTGCCATATTAAGAGCGCCAATGTTATTATTGAAAAATTTCTAGAAATGATCTAAGTTGTCAAAAGCAATAGTTCCATCTGGAGCTACTCTAGGGGATGAGGATCCATCCTCTTTAACATTTTCTTCTTGTTCATTGTCTTCACCTAGGTCATCTTCTGGTTGATCTAGAGTTTCTCCTTCCGGAATTGGATCTTCAGGAAGGACATTTGGGTTTCTAGTTTTATCTTCTAACCAATCTTCTTCTTCTCCTTCAAGTTTGTTTACCATTCCTAAGTTTAGGCATTGTGCTTAATTTAGATTTCAGCAAATATATATATATATATATATATATATATATATTTTTTTTTTTTTGCAACAAGCTTAAGAGGTATATATTAATTATATACCTACTACAATATTTAAAATGAAATGTTTTGGTTTTTGTTATGTTTTTTTGTTTTTCTTGTTTTTGTAATAATATTGTAAAGATAACAAACAACACAATAAATGCAAGAACTAATACTAAAAGTAATGATCTAGTTTTCTATAAACAATTTATAAATATCATTAATGGGCTCGAGTTCTTCAGGAGTCATGAAGTGTTCTTCTTCAAATTGAAAATTTTCTTTCAAAAATTTAATGAAAAGAGCTATAGTGATATTATCTGTCTCAGATTCTGGTTGATAGAAGTAAAGCTCGTGGCAATACTCTCGATATAACACAGCTCGAGGAACTCTATTCCATATTTCCCTATCCATAAGAACAACCTCTTGGTCTTCTACACGACCTAGGAACTGGTGTATAATGGCTGCGTTCTCGAGGTATTCCTCGAAGGTGAACAATTCTGAAGACACAAGAGCTCTCCTATAAGCTAACCATCTATGGCAGGCTCTCTGAAGTTCATGATAAAAGACGAGTTGATGAGGATCCGAGGATTCTATCTAGGACAAGCCTCTTGATTTGTTTAAGTTTTGTTGACCTAGATGAAATGACACTTAGTCTTCTATCAAGTTCGTCCCACAAAAGTTGATTTCTATCTGTTTCGAGCCACACTAAGCACATAATTGATTTCTATGGCTGCCAATTGGTTTTCAACATTTATAGTAATTGCTAATATTTTCTTAGGAGCTACCATCTAAACATGATATGCAACTTATTAGTTTTAAATGATTTGAAATGCATCTATGTTTTGGTTGTTTTATTTTTTTTTTGTTTTCAAAAGGTTTTAAATGCATTCACGTCGGGTTCACCAAAATGTATCGCTCCAAATTTTTCACACCCTTACCTTCAGGCTATAGGATCCATGCCCGAAAGGAGGATGGGAAAAGGATGGCACGGTACCTCGGACTGAGAGGCCTTGCGAAGGTCCCGCCTCTCGGGGGAGGTGTATTATGGTGATTTTTTGATGGATGGTGGGTTCACCAGGAAACGTTTGAATGGCAGTTTCCACGCCTAGGTTGGGAATGTGTTTGATGTGTTCGGTTTTATCTTTAATCATCCAAGTCCTAGGTTTGGCCAAAATGAATCTAAGTTGTTCTATTATGAAAGTGCAGACTAAATGAATACAGAGAACAAAATTAGACAAAAAATAGAGAGAAAAGGCTAAATTATAGAGCCATACCTGATCCGGATGTCTGATGGAGATTCTAATTTTTGAAGCAGTCAAGATCGTCTGGAATTTGACAGGATCGTCTCCTATCTGACAGGATCGTCTGAGATCTGACGAATTCATCGACGAATTCGTCGAGAGACCTACAAACAGAGAAATAGATGCAAAATACAGAGAATGCAACTATGATAACAGAGGGTAATGATGTAAAATGACAGTAAGAACATTAAAATGATGATAATAAGCAAAACACGAATGCATTATAATGATCTAATGACAATTTATGATTTTATTATGCATTAAAGCTACATGGGTGAACTCCAAGATGCAGGATAATAAAGAATAACCATAGAATTAACTAAATGCAGAATAATACAGCAAAAAAGAGTGGAGAAAATGCAAACTCTGGGCACTGATTGCCCCCAATGTGGACTAGCGAGTCGAAATCATCTCGAATTGGTCCGAGATCGTCTGCGATTGTACGGGATCGTCCGAGACGATGTAAGCTTGTTCCAGCTAAAAAATGACAAGGTTCCTGCAAGAAAAATTGGATACAACAAATGCAAATGGTAATTTAAGATGGTCTAGTGCGTGTAGAATTCGAGTTACAGGGAATTTCAGCCAGGGGGATGCTAAGGGGAGGGCCTAGGATTAAATAGGCTTAGGAGAGAGGTTAGGAGGTTGGAGATCATCCCAATTTGGGAGATCTCCAATGGGGGAGGGTCTCTAACGGCGCAGACACGCTTCTGCCTGGATTAGAGACGTCGTTGGAACAGAGGCTAATTATGAAAAATTAGTTTTGGGACAAGATCGTCTGGACGTCCTAGCCTAGACGAAATCGTCCGATCTGAGGCGATATCGTCTGATCGAAGACGATATCATCAAACGGTCAAAACAAACTCTAAAAATGGCATGGGAAAGGAGGAAACGGGTTAAACGGCGGTTTGGGAGCGGTTTTGGAGGTTGAAATTTGAATTTGAATATTTACTAGAGTAATTGTAATTATTAAGGTTTTACTGCGCCAATTTTAGGGTGCTACACCAAGAATGAAGGTGTTGTATGAGTTTTCATAGATGGCTTATCCTAAGAATGATTTTACTCTACCTAACATAGACATGATTGTAGAATTCACTATTAGATGCAAAATAATATCCTTGATGGATGAAGTTTTTGGGTACAATAAAATTTCAATTACACTAGAATACTAAGCTAAGAGTGCATCCATTACTCCTTGGGGTACCTTTTGATATGATATCATACCCTTTGGTTTGAATAAAACCAACACAACCTATCACTATGCAATGACATGCATCTTATTACTATGTGGATGATCCATAAAATAAAATCATGTGAGATATTTGAGGCAAATGTTTAGACAATTCAAAGAATATAAGGTTTTACTAAAACCATACGAATGTATATTTGTAGTCACATCCTGTAAACTATGAGGATTCATAGTATCTAGGCATGGCATTGAGGTAGATCATGAAAAAATATATACCATAACTGACATGCCAATGCCTAGAAATATAAACAAATTTAAAATTTTGCAAGGTAGACTACAAGCTATTAGGAAATTCATTTCCTAATTGGTAGACAAATATCAAGACTTTTCTAAAATTTTGAGGAATGGGATAAAACTCAATTGGGATGAATAATATCAAAAACATTTATGCCTTGAAAACATATATTCTATCTCTTTCAATTCTTATCCCACCAGATCCTCTTAAGCCATTATTGCTATTCATCACAACAATAGCTCACACATTAGGTGACATGTTGGCATAATATGATGATCAACATAGGGAAAGGATCACTATTATATTAGTAGAACCTTTTTTAGTTATGATATTAGATATACTCACTTAGAAAAATTATGCTTAGCAGTGGTCTTTGCTTCTCAAAAGTTGAAACACTAGATGCTTAGTCACAAAACCTAGGTTGTGTTGAGATTGATCTTTTAATGTACCTTATGTCTAAACCTTACCATTCAATAAGGACATATAAATGGATTATTATCCTCAATAATTTTGACCTTGAATTTATTAGCCAAAAGTAAATAAAGAAACAATTTATAATTGATAAACTAGTAGCAACCCCTTTACAAGATAGCCATCATCTTGTAATTAGGTATCTTAATTAAATAGTGTGCACTCTTGAAGTATCACATAAATATTCCTAGATCCTTTTATTTTATGGTGTAATATGCATCAAAGGTGTGGGGGAATAAATCATAATAGCATCGCCTTAATAGATAATCATCCCTTTATATTCCAAGCATAAATTCTCATGTACCAAAACATGGATGAGGATGAAGCACTCATCCTTGGGCTACAAGTAGTCCTAGCCCTAAAAGTAACCTTGACCTCCATATTTGGAGATTCATAGTTATTTTTTAATCATGTTAGTGGATTTTGTCAAATCAAAGATGGTAAATTCAAGCCTTAAAAGGATATTATGGATACACTGATGGATGCCATTGAGAATTTTAGCTTACAAATAAAGAAACATACTAATTTGTAATCTAGTAAATAATCCTTATCATATTTGTCATCGAACAAGTTCCTATCCTTGATGATTGGTACAAGGAAATCTATGACTTCCTTAAGAGTGGAACTTGTTCTAAATAACTAAATCACAAGGGAAAGACCCCAAGGACATGAGCTTGTACATACATAATAGTCATATATATCTTGTATAGATATTGATAACATTCTCCTAATATGCCTAAATTTGGATGAGGCTAAAATAGTGGTATAATATGCCCATGAGGGGGCATGTTGTCGTAACTTCAATGGAATTGCCATTGCTAAGAAGAATATTTGGATGAAATATTATTGGTCAACCATGGAAAAGGTTACCCTTTATTTTTACATTTGTGATAAGTTTCCAAAACATGACAACCTTATCCAATTACCTAGCCAAGAACTCCAATTGATGAAATATACTTGGTCCTTCTCCACTTGGGGGCTAGCTATCATTGGTAAAATAAATCCTATGTCATATGACGGGCATAATTCCATAAACTATCACTAAATAATTCATGAAGTGGGTATAATCTATGCCCTTACCCTTTTCCATTGATATCAAGTGCTAAATCCAATCTTAAATCAAATCTTATACTGATATAGTATCCCTAACATGATCATATCTAATAATGATCCATATTTTAAAAATAAAGATGTTACTATAATCTATTCTAAATTCAAAATCCAACATAAATGGTTAATCCCATATTACCCACAAGGTAATGGTCAGGCCAAATCTTCAAATAAGAATTTAATAAATATTTAAAGAAACATGTTAGAAAATTTTATAGGTATTGGCATTTGTAGTTGAATTCCAAACTACCTCTTGTTCTAATCTATCACATTCTAAGACTTTTGCTTCTAGTTTTTATTTAAATCGCCTTGTCTTAACTATTGATTTTTTTAGATCTTGTATAATATTTCATTTCTCTTCATCACATTCTTGAAATTGAGCCTTGAATATTGAATTCTACTTTTTGACCTTTTTCAATTATTTTAGAGCAGAAATAAGTTCAACTTCTAAATCTACTACTCCTTCCTATTCATTTTTTGATTCTTTTTCTACTTATTTGTCTTCAAGAGGATCTGCATAGTTTTTAGATTTATCTTCAATAGGATCACTTCCTTCCTCTTCTATTTCCAAAAAAGAGAATTTCTTCTTGTTCACTAATATTTCATCACTATCACTTGAAACCTTGCTTGTCTTGTCCGCATAAAAACTCTTCTTATGCCTTTGAAAAAACTTATGTTCATGCTTGATTTGTCCATACCTATTTTTCTTTTCATACCTAGATTTTCTTGCTTCCTTTCTATTATGATCTTGTTTCTCTTCACTGCTACTACTTCCAACTTTTGGACAGTTAGATGCATAGTGAGTATATTTACCATAATTGAAACACTTTATTTTTTTTGTACCTTTGTGATTTATTGAGTCCTTCTTGTTCCTTGTGCCATAGTTTGTTTCTTCATCACTGGATGACTCATCACTTGAATCTATATTTTTATATTTTATCTTATTTTCTACTTTGAAGGCTACCTCTTTCTTGGGAATAGGATCCTTTACTATTTTCATGTCATAAGCTGTGAGAGTTCCACGTAACTCATCCATAGTCAATGTTTCAATATCTCTTGTTTCCTCTATGGCTGAAACCTTTCCATCATACCTCATAGGAAGTTACCTTAAAACCTTTTGACCAACATCAAATTATTCTATTTTAAATCCAAGTTCTTGCATGGTGTTAACAAAATCATCCACACGGAGTAAGTATGCATCAATGTCTTACTCTTATTTCATCTTCAAGTCTTCAAATGTCTTCTTGTGATTTTACAATTTTACCATTTTGACCTTTTTATCTCCCTTATATATTTGCTTCAGTTTATCCTAAATTTCCTTTGCTAAATTGCAATGCATAACTTTTATAAACTCTAATTCATGTAAACCACTTAGGATTGCATTCATAGCCTTGGGATTATTTCACATGCAAGAGCTTACCATATTTATTTATGGGAGGATTACCTATAGGTGTATATACATCTTCAATTGCTTGCCATGTCTCATATCCTTGTACCATCAAGTAAGTCTTCATTCTTATGCTCCAGAAAGCATAATTTTTCCCATAAAACAATAGTGCTTTATTTGCTAAAGATCCACTTTGAGATGCCATCTGTGTTCCTGTACACTCTTCCTTCAAGATGTTGAACTCTATCAAAGGAAACCATTCTGATACCAATTGAAGAAAAAGATATTATATTAAGAGGGGGGGTGAACAGTATAAGATCAACTTTTACTTTTATTTTCCAAATAATATTATCCAATATTATCAATGGCAATATAAATAGTAGTAATAAAAACAATGCACAAATCATCACACACAATAGAGACACCAATTTAACATGGTTCACCCAATGTGGGCTACTCCACGAAGAAAATATTTCTACTAATTTTTCTCAAAAAATCTTCTTGGAAATCACTTCCCTATTAAAATATTTATGGACATCTGTCCAATGGAGACACCAATCCCCTATGCTTTGATTTGTGGATCACTCTCCATAAGAGAACTCTTTCCCATTTTATTTGGTTTGTGGAACTTTATCCAGGAGAACTCTATCTCCTCAATTGGTTTGTGGATCTCTCTCTATAGAAGAACTCTATCTTCCCAAATGGTTCATGGATCACACTCCATAGGAGAAATCTTTCCCATTGCTCTGGTTTATGGATCTCTATCCACAGGAGAACTCTTTCCCCTCTAATCTTGCTGGTGATCTTCTAGAAGACTTTTCCCCCACTACTATGGCTAATGGATCTTTATCACTGGATACCTCTATCCCCACTACCCTAGCTAATGGATCTCTATCCACTGGAGACTTGTATCCTCTTTACTCTATCACATCCAAAGCTTGGTCTTAGTTGTATCTCAAATATGTACCAAACTCTATCCTAAGTCTAGTCAAAATTTCTCTATTTTTTCTCACAAATCTGCACTAACTTGTATCTCAAATTTTTCCCCAATCCTCAACACAAAGTTTGATCAAATCACCAATAAAATATATTCATATTTGCCCCAATACTTAAAATAAATCTTGAATAAATCACCAATCAAATCTTCTCAGATATGCCCCAAGCCTTAACACAAATCTTGAACAAATCACCAATCAAGTCAGCTCATATATACCCCAAGCCTTAACACAAAGCTTGAACAAATCAATACTACTCTTAATGTTGTTTCAAGTATTCACAAGACTTGCTCAAATTTACCTTCAAGTACTATCAAGAACTTGCTCAATATGATCTCAAGTCTTCACCAAGAATTGCTCAAATTTACCTTCAAGTCCTCTCAAGAACCTGCTCAATATACTCTCAAGTCTTCACAAAGACTTGCTCAAATTTTCTCTAGCATATGCTCTAATCTGTTCTAACATATGCTCAAAACAACTCATAAAATATGCTCAAACAATCTCAACTTTTCCACACAATTCTATAAAATACTTTGTTTAATCTTCAAACTAATTCCATTAACTTGAAGTAGTTTAGACATATTCTATCCAGAATTCGTTTAACCTCTGGAACATATAGAGAATGATGTACTCTATCAAAACTCAATATGTTCTACTCAATCATTAAGTCTATCGCTTCCACATGTCTTAAATTTATTGCTCTTTTAAATATGGATTAATCTAGCACATGACACCTATATTTATAATCTACACTCTTGCTTTCATAAATCTATTTTCTAATGTTTGCACATTCACTTTTAATATCACTCAAAACTAATGCTCTAGAAGTTTTACTCAATAATTCAACCAATTAAACACAACTTGCTCACAAACCCTAAACAAGTGTTTTCATACTTCTTCAAACAAAGAGCACAATGTGGGTCTCAATCCCTAACTCAAATAATTCTCAATCTCTATCTCAAATTTTCTCACAACATTCAACAATGAAGCATATAAAAACTCACTCAAATATTTCCAACAATGCTTATCAAACAATCCTTTTCACTCCACCTTATATTTCACAACATTCATTGCAACAAACAATTCAAACCAAATATGATGTGCCCATAAATTTTGCTTTGATGGAGATATATCTGAAAGCACGAGGATACGGAAACAAAAAGGAAAATGCCAAGTACGATGCGTGTAAAACCAAACTTAACGCTAAAAGCCTATATATTGAAAAATGCATGAAAGGAAAGAACATAAATGAATCGACACAAGATAAAAGCAATATGGAATAGGGTCCTCTTTATTGATATGCTTTTAAAGTCATGTTACAATACGTCTCCTTCCCTTTTAGGGGATAGGAGCGTTAAATATGTTTCTTATCACATCCATGGATAGCAATCCTTCTTCCGCGTGCCCACATGTAAGATGGGCGGACCAAAATGTCACCGCCACTTGTGTATATGAGTGTTGACTCCTTACTTCTCCTCTGATGTCAAAAACCTACGTTCAAGGAAATAGAAAAGATCAGTAGCACCTGCAGATAGAATAGAACATGTATTTCCCAAGGCCTTCTATTAGTGTATGCATGAAAATATTAAAACGATAACCAAATGACCTCAGATCGACCTAAAAATTTTACAAAAGCATGAATATGTTACCAGGATGCCACTGCAAAAGGAATAATCTAGAAATTCCTCATAGATTTGTATTCGCTCTAGGGTGGGACGAATAGACCTGCAATAAATTATCAGAAAGCACCCTCTTCAATGTCTTATCCAGGAAGCTCCAAATGACCTGCAAAGTTGGGGTTAGCTAATTGGGGGTGTTTTGGGAAGACCCAAAAGGTCAGATTTCTCCAATTTGGCCTCTATCACCCAGATTTTGTTGGTGCCATCTCCAAGTTAGTAAAGGCGGGAAATGATAAAAACATGGTCAAAAATGCTCGAATGAAGTGAAATTTAAACTAAAACCTATTTAAATAACCTAGAATAAGATGCAAAAGAAAAATAATAGAAATCTATCATAGATTTCTAATCACTCTGGGTGGGGCGATTAGGGCTACGATAGCTTGGGGGCGCCCGGGGCAGGACGCCCATCGTTTGGGACTCTGTTTCGGCACCAATCCACTTGGGATGGGTCCAAAACTTCTTATGGGGTGTTGTCGACAAATTTTGTGGAATATTATGGCCAAATGTTTGGGTTTGGGTCTAGAATGCACCTCCAATAATCACCCAATAACCTCCCTCCAAAAGAGAGATCAAGGATGTGAAAGCACAAACAATGGGTGAGGATATATTTTAGCAGCACTTCGTTGCTCCAAAATCTCCTCTCTGTATCTTTTTTTGGGTGAGAAGACTCACCAATTTATAGACCTAGGGTCTCTTTGTTTTGAATGCGCATGCGAGGGCGCCACTTGAGTTGATTGTCCTATTTTGAGAGAAAAGATTATTCCTTGATTTAGAGTCTCCTTGCATGAGGTCTCTAAAATAAAGACATGCATGACTGAAGTCTCTCTTCTTGATTTGAAGCCATTCCTCGCAATTGCATGTCCTGAAGTTGCAGTTAACTAGCGGACCTGTCGAGGTTTGACTTTTTGCCAGTCAAACCTTCTATTCGCCTCACCTTAGGGCGAATGCTGCTATTCATCCCTGGGTGGGGTGAATACCAGTTTGTATTCATCCCAGGGTGGGGCGAGTAGGGAGCAAAGTGCCAAAAGGTGCCAAATTGACTCTTGACCTTCCAAACTACTGTTGGGAGTGGTTAGGACCACTGTTTAACCTCTGGGGGCTGCCCTAGGGGCTGTGTGTGTCAATGCGATCGATGCTTGTTGTCACATAATCAGATTGGTGTTGTTTTGGTGTCTACAGATGCCCCTTTTTGGGAAGCATTATGCAAGGCGCAACACCGAGCAAAAATAGATAACCAAAGCACTAATGATTAGGGTTTCTCAGTAACCTAACCAACTCTTGATGCCCCAAGTATGGAAAGGGCATGCATTCTTGAATCCTTGCTTCTGACGAGCTAAGGAACTTAATTCAAGTGTTAACCTTTTTCGGTGAGGTGTTACTTGAGCTTGGACATTGATCAGTCATGAATAGGCAAAGGGCACAACCTTTTGTCTATGGGAACCTTGAGTTCATGATTCATGAATGCCAAGTGTTTGATCAGCTTGTGATTATTGCTTGTTTGTTGCCCCAAGCAGGGGCATGATTATCTTTGTCAATGATCCTTTGAATGCATGTTATTTCCTTGATTGGGTATATCTTTGTTGATTGGTGACTAAGTGTGACTACCCCCTCAAGCGATGAATCGATGAGGGAATGACCGACATGAGAAAAGCGACGAGTCACTTGACCCAAGATGACTTAGGTAAGGGTGCCTTCAGTTGTTTACCATTGAATGCTTAAGCAGTTTCTGAACATTCTGACCTATTTTTGGTGGGTTTTAACCCTTTTTGTGATGCATTTTGGAGCTAAAATTGTCAAGAATCCATCCTCCCGTGGAGCGGTCCGGCTATGATAGCCTTCTTAGGGAGTAGGATAGTGAAAATTTGTAACCCCAACATCTGTTTTGGATGCCAAGAATGTCAGGCGCAAAGGCACCTTCGTTCGGCAATGTTATTGCTATTTTTGGTTGGGTTTTGACCCTTTTGTGACGCCTTTTGGGGATGAAATTCTCGAAAATCCGTCTTCCCGTGGAGCGGTCCAGCTATGGTAGCCTTCTTAGGGAGTAGGATAGTGAGGATTTGTGACCTCGACATCTATTTTGCATGCCCGAAATGTCAAGTGCAAAAGCACTCTTATCGGACACTTTTCTTGCTTGTTTTTGGTGCATTTTGTGCATTTTTTGTTGTTTTTGAAATTTTTGCTCTGTATTCATCCTTGGGTGGGATGAATACCAGGTTAGTAATCATCCCTGGGTGGGACGAGCGCTAACTAGAGAGCTCATCCCAGGGAGGAATGATTACAGGCTCAAAAAGCCTATTTAAAGGCCAAAACTAGGTTTTGGGCTCATTTGCATTTGTTTTTCTTGGCGATTTGGAGCTCTGAGGAGGAGGTCAATTCTACGAAGCGAAGCACTACCAAAATTTTCCTGCCACCATGAGTTCATGGACCGGATCATCCAGCGGTGGAGCCGAAGCGAGACCAGTGAGTGCCCTTCCTCTTTATTGTTTGTTTGTGTTACAATTTGAAAACCGCAATTTGCTTGTTTTTTGTCCTTTTGTTTTTTGTTTTTCAAATTTAAAAATGAAACCCTAGTCTATCAAAATTAACACTTAGTTGAAAACTTAGTGTAACCCTAGTTAAACAAATATCAAAAGTTAGTTTAAAACTTAGCTAAAAAACTTAGTTTAGAACATAACTTAAAAACTTCGCTTAACCTGAATTGAACAAAGATCAAAACTTAGGTTAGAAACGTAGGGTAAAACTGAGCATAAAAATGTAGCTTTAACCCTAGTTATTTGTTGTGGTTTGTGTTTTTGTGTTTGTAATTGATCAGTCGATTTTAGAGTTAAAAACCCTAGGACTGACAAACAATTATTTTGTTTTAATTTTTTTGTTTGTTTTTAATTTATCAGTTAGAGTTAAAAACCTAGAACTGACAAATAATTTTTTTAATTGTGTTGTTTGTTTTTAATTTATCAGTTAGAGTTAAAACCCTAGGGCTGAAAAATTAGTTTTTGATTTTTTTGTTGTGTTTATTTAATTTATCATTTTAGAGTTAAAAACCCTAGAACTGAAAAATTAGTTTTTGAATTTTGTTTGTTTGTTTTTTTAATTTATCAGTTTAGAGTTAAAAACCCTAGGACTGACAAATTAGTTTTTTTTTTATTTTTGTTGTAATTTGTTTTTTTTGTATTTTATGCATTGTATATTATGTTTTTGTTGTACAGTTTTTTCATTGGTTTTAATGTTTTTGTGTTGTTTTCTTTGCAGGTTGTGAAGAGCCGGTACCGTGTGCCCATGGTTTTCATTGAAGCATGGGAGGCGTTGACTTTGACTGACTGGGAGTGGCTTGATGCCCTTGGGCTCAAGCAGGTGACTCGACTGGAGCTTGTGGTCGGGGATCGGGCCTATCTGATGGCCCTGATCAACTTGTGGGATCCTCGGACCAACACCTTCCATCTCCCAATAGGGGAGATGATAGTGACTTTGGAGGATGTCTATCGGATTCTTCGGATTTTGATAGATGGACTGTCGATCCGACGATGTCACGGGATCAGCGGACAATAGTGTTGACACGTTGCTTTGGACATGGAGAGGAGATGGGGGTGGACAGCCCAGTGGAGAGGGCAGAGGGCGACTACCAGATTGGTGGCATATTGGTTCGATGGTGGCTAGAGAGGGGTGTGTTGGGAGTGAGGCACGCATTACTTATGGGCCTCATTTCCAACATGCTTCTCCCGACTCTTCGGGTGCGAGGTTCTCGTGGAACCTGCTAGAGGTGGTGTTTCGGTTGGTGGAGTGTCCGATGGAGGCACCTATGATCATGAGATGGGGATAGACTTTTTTGGCACAGCTCTATGATGAGCTGTATGAGGTCCATTATCGAAGGTGAAAGGGGATTAGTTGTAGCTACTTGTTGCAGTGTTGGGCTTGGCAGCACATAGCAGTGGAGAGGCCGGTGGGGTTGCCATGGATGACTGCGAGAGAGATGGTAGACCGAGAGATTGGTTACGGGGCATTGTGGCGGCGGTCGAAGGAGCAGGGTCGAGTCGAGATGGGCAGGTGTCGTAGGGCACTATGTCGATGCCTTCGCTCGGCTTGCTCTAGGGGAGGTGTTCTGGCGCCCCTACCGGGACTGTCCAGCCTGGCTTGAGGCTGGAGAGTGGCTCTGGCGGGTACGTAGGGGCGGTGGCTGATTGGGCATCATGGGACTGAGCAGGAGTTTTTCCCATATGGCCGGGTTACATGATAGTTTGGGGTGCGCCAGGGGTTTCTTGGTGAGCCCGTGGTCTATCGACGCTAGGGGGATGAGAGGACTCTAGCTTGGCCAGTCATTGCACCGTTGGGTGAGGATGCAGATACAATGATTGATGTCCTAGATGTGGATGACGTCGGGGTTATCACTGAGTATGACCAGTGGTGGACTTTATGATGATGGCGAGGCGAGGGGCCTCTAGGGGGTGCAGAGGTGGCAGTAGTAGGGGATGATGGTGCAGAGGCATCAGGTGAGGTTTGGTGGGTTCCGTTGGAGGATGCGGACATGGTAGAGGTGGATGATTTTAGGGGGGGTTTTGGGTTTCGGATCAGCCGGAGATGCAGGACGTCCCGGAGCAGTGGGAGTCGGAGTAGCCTGCCTTTCTGGAGATGTCGATGCCTCAGGCAGTTTCGGAGGACATGGAGGCAGGGTTGCATGCTGAGAATGCATGATTGGAGGGGCTACTTCGAAGGTGAGATGAGGAGCTTGGGGAGGCTCTATAGGAGAGGGATCTCTTACGAATGCAGCTAGTGAAGCGGGAGAACGCATTGGCTGCATGCCACCGATAGGATGGGGATACCGATGCTGTGCAAGAGATTGATCTCCTATGGACGTAGCTGGAGGAGAGGGAGAAGACATTGGCATAGTGTGACGAGAACTTGGCCATAGTTCATCAATGAGAGATGGACTTGCTTTGGCATCGATTTGAGATGGAGGCAGAGATTATTCACCTTGGGGGGTGGATTCTTGCAGCTAGTGTAGGTGGATCATCATGCCGCACGAGAGGGAGTGATACGGAGCAGTCAACATCCTCTCGACATAGGCGACTGGATGAGGGAGGCGCTAGTAGGCGTGATGCGGGGGCTAGCAGCAGCCACCCTGAGGGGTCCCATAGGACCCACACCACGGGGGGTAGTTCCCATCGCACCGATCCTGCGTGATCATGGTGGCCGACGCCCTAGGCTTGGGGGTTTTTGAGTTTTTGCCTTTTTGCGAGGTCAGAGGACCGGTTCATTGTAGCCTGTGGGCATTTTTGATGATATATATATAGATGACTTTTTTTTGTGTTTATACACTTTTCATGGTTTGTTTTTATGCACATGTATTTACATTGATGTATGCATATGCTATTATGAATGCGATGTTTCTAATTTATATGATGTATGCATATGGAATGAATGAAATGAGTTGTTGATAACTTGTCGATGGCACCATAGACTGTACAAGATTTACTGGCTTGCTGTACTTATGGGATGGCTTTGTGGAATGACTTTGCATGTGATAACTTTGTTTTTGTATTTTGCATATTTTTTGATGGTGATGTACGTAATGAAATGTTCCAGTTGTTTTTAAAATGTAGTTAAGCTTTTCTGAGATTCAGATATTTTAACTAACTAGCCAAAACTGTACATTTATCTTGCAAGACTTTTGAACAAGGTATAAATCCGACTTGAGTTTAACCAAGTTATTTCACATCCCTGTGTGTGCAATTGAGTTCGTTTATGTGGTATTTGTCAGGATACCGCCAGTGCTAGATAGGCTATCAACCAAACCTGTACTTGAGGATCACCTAATTAGCTCCACTAACTCCGTTGTTGTATTTAGTAAGATTAATCCATGGGACAATCTAAGGTACCATAAGCTAGCTCATCCACATGCAAACATTGGTCTACGCACACGCAAAGCTAATGTGATAGACATATCGTCATGCGGTTAGGATACCGCCATTGCCAGGTAGGTTGTCCACCAAACCCGTAATGAGGATCACCTAGATGGTTTTCGAATGCTGAGAATTCCAGGGATTCAAGTTCAGGATTTTTATTTGCTCAACGGTTTAGGATACTTGCTCGTATACATAGTGATGAAAATCACTATTTATTTTTCTTCTTGTTTTTCTTTTTGAGCAAGGATTGTGAATAGTGGTGATAACCACTGTTATTTGATTTTGGATTTTGAGCTTTGTAAGGTTGAGCTTGTAGGTTTGTGGCTTTGAATGACATTGATCCTTTTGGCCTTGGGGATGACTACCCATCCTGTTCAGGGACGTGTAGTACGAATCCTTACGACTTTGGGAACCAAAGGGGATTATGGAGATTATGAAGTAAGGGCATTGATCTTTTAGGCCTTGGGGATGACTACCCATCCTGTTCAGGGACGTGTAGTACGAATCCTTACAACTTTGGAGACCAAAGGTGATTGGAGATGGTCATGATGATGGCTTGTGGGAATTTTATTTTTGAATGGCATCGATCCTTTGAGGCCTTGGGGATGACTACCCATCCTTGGCAGGGACGTGTAGTACGAATCCTTACAACTTTAGGGACCAATGGTGATTGGGATTTTTGGTAGTGGTGAAAACCACTGTTTATTAGGGGGAATTGATGGGGAAGAGCTTGTCCTTTTGTCAATTCTCAGCACTCTTGAACCATTCACATAGGGGGATGAATAGGCTAATCTTTCACCTATGGTACCCTAGACTGCTTTGTAGGTTTCTCTTGCATTCACACAACTTAGGAATTATTTTATGTGTTTTAACTTGTGTAGGGATGTTACGTAACGAGGCGTGATCCAAGTAAAACTTTCCCTTGTAAAATCTGTTGAACTTTGTATAGTTTTTGGCTAGCAATTTAAAGACAACTGAATGACAAAAACCCTATATACATTAGGAGACAACTGACTATGCTAAAAAATGACAATGGTGTTATTCTAGATGTATGCGTTTATAAAATGGATCTGATGTGGAAAATGATGGAATTGCCAAGTAATGACAGTCTATGGTGCTTTTGACTTGTATGACCTAGCAAATATGCAATGTATGGATGTGATGCCTAATGCAACCTATATTTTTGTATTTTGATTTTTATGAGTATGCATGGAATTGAAATGCAATTTTTTTTGTTATTTTTGATGATTTTATTGTTTTTGTTTGTTTTTGAATATTTGTTTTGACCAAGCGGTTATGGTAACCCTTGGAGCTTTTGGTGTTTGACCAAAGGGTTTATGGATACCTTTGGAGCATTTTTGGGGTTGACCAAGCGATTGTGGGAATCCTTGGAGCTTTTGGCTATGACCAAAGGGTTTATGGATACCTTTGGGGCATTTTGGGGTTGACCAAGCGATTGTGGGAATCCTTGGAGCTTTTGGGTTGACCAAGAGATTATGGAAATCCTTGGAGCTTTGTGGGTTGACCAAGAGATTATGAGAATCCTTGGAGCTTTTGGTTGGACTATGGCTCTCTAGATGTGGAATGGCCTCAAATGACTGATGTTCAAGGGTTCTAGTTCCTTGATTCCTTCAAGAGAGGTGAGTCGGTATGTTCTAGGTCCTATTCTACTATCAATCACATAAGGACCTAACCAGTTTGCCATGAACTTGTCCCTTAGATGGGATGACAAATTAGAATTCTGTTGGTTCTCTTTTAAGACCAAGTCACCAACCTAAAAGTCCCTTAGGTGGACCTTCATGTTGTATGCTTTCTTAAGTCGCTCTTGATAGATACGCAAATGCTCGAGAGCATTGACGCGTCGTTCATCGAGCAACGTCAGTTGGTCTAATCGGGCCTGCCATGCAGTGTCATCATCGATGAACTCTTGCATTGAAATGCGCAAGTGAAGGGATTTCCAACTCGAGAGGCATGACTGCCTCGGAGCCATACACCAGCAAAAATGGAGTTGCCCCAGTGGGCATCCGAATGCTAGTGCGATAAGCCCATAGGGCAAGCGGGATTTGAATGTGCCAATCCTTATGACTGTCTACGATGGTATTTTTGAGGATGGCGACTAGCATTTTGTTTGACGCCTCTGCTTGCCCATTTTCCTACGGATAATAGGGTGTTGAAAAACTATGCTAAATTTTGTACTTTGTTGTCAAAGCACGCACATCTTTATTCTTGAATGACATCCCATTATCCGAAAGGATCTTGGATGGAATACCAAAATGACATATGATGTTATGTAAAATAAACTCCGCAATGCGGGTTCCAGTCGTAGAGGTTAGCGAAATTGCTTCCACCCACTTGGTGAAGTACTCTGTGGCCGTTATGATGAACGTGTGATGACCTGACGATGCAGGGGAGATCTTTCCAATTAGATCAAAGCCCCACTACAAAAAATGCCAAGCCGATTGGATCGGTTGCAAGGCCTGAGAAGGTACGTGTGTCAAATTAGCATGGTGTTGACACTTCACGCACTTCTTTACATATGCACAACAATCTCGCTCTAAATATGGCCAATAATAGCCCATGCGAAGAATGCGCTTTACGATGGCCATACCGCTGAAGTGGCCACCACATGTACCATCGTGTGCTTGGGTGATCGCCCAAGCGGACTCTTGCTAGTCCAAGCAATGGAGGAGGATTCCTTCATAGCTCCGATGATACAAAATGTCTCCTAACAAGACATGTTTTGTCACTTTCTATTTAAATGATCTTTTCATGGCTTGTGTCAATCCAAGTGGGAGGTTACCTAGCTTGAGGTAATCCCTTATGGGTGTGTACCAATCCTGCTGATCAGAAACCTCGATGGTATGAACGGCCAATCCCTCTTGAAGTTCATCCCTAGCAAAAGCTGAGCGGGAAAGAACTTGTAAAAATAGCGTTGTGTTGCTATTAAGAGGGGTCGGGGAGAACAAGGACCCCCAGTTGGCTCGAGTCAGACAATCATGGATTTGAGAGAACCTATCTTGAGATGGTTCAATCTGGATCAGGTGGATTCCTGGCGTTAGGTCAGAGCTTGCACGCTCCATCATGGATTGCGATAATGTTTTGACTTGAATGGTTGTCATCTCACCGGAAGGGTCTTGCGGGATTAGTGACCCCAAGGAGGCCATAGTATCCGCAAAATGATTCGATGATCGAGGGAGTGCCTCGATGTCATACCATTCAAGTTGTGCTAGGAATTTGTCCACAAGGGCTTTGTAGGCCTACAGAACTGGGCATTTACATTGGAATATCCCCTTTACTTGATTGACAATTAACAATGAATCACCAAAGATGTTTAAACGTTTAATGTTCATGGTGATTGTTGTCTGAAGACCTATGAGCAAGGCTTCGTATTCTGCATTGTTGTTGGTGCACGGGAAGTCTAATTTAAATGATAGAGGCATTGGAGCCCCTTGTGGAGTGAAGAATACAATTCCCATGCCACCTCCTTGCTCACATTTAGAACCATCAAAGAATAGGGTCATGTCAGCCTGTGACTCAGGCTCATCAGAATCTGGCGATTCTGAAACATGGAAGACCCCATCATCAGGTAGTTCTACGGTCAAAGGCTGATCGTCTTCAAGAGGAGCCTCTGCCAGTTGATCGGTGATGACTTGACCTTTTATGGATTTCTGTCCAATGAATTCTATGTCAAACTCCATCAACAACATGATCCATTTCGCCGTGCGGCTACTATGATAAGTACGACTCATCATGTATCGCAATGGATTCTCCTTAGACACAACATACGTCGTATTGCTGAGCATGTAGTGGCATAGCTTTTTGGTAGCAAACACCACTGCCAAGCGGAGCTTCTCAACGTATGCATAGTTAAGTTCATAACCGACCGAGGTGCGGCTAAGATAGTAAGTAGCCTATTCTTTGTGTAGTTCATTTTTTTGGGATAGCATGGCGCCTAGTGCCACCTCAGTAGCTGAGATGTATAAGTAGAATGACACTCCTGGTCTAGGTGGTGCCAATACTGGTGGTGAAGCCAAGTATTGTTTAATGTCGTCAAAGGCTGACTAGCACTCGTCATCCCAGTGAAATGTTACCCCCTTGTGCAATAATTTATTCATGGGTCGGCACTTGTCAGATAGTTGCGCTATGAAGCGCTTGATTGATGTGACCTTTCCCTATAGACTTCTGAGCTGCTTGATGGTAGTTGGGGGAAGCATTTCAAGGATTGCCTTGACTTTGTGTGGGTCTACCTCGATTCCTCATTTGGAGACTATGTAACCCAAGAGCTTTCCGGATGTGATGCCAAATACGCACTTCTTGGGGTTTAGTCAGACTTTATGTTCCATGAGGCGATCGAGGATCTTGCTTAAGTCATCGAGATGATCCGGGCACAAAAGAGATTTGGCCAACAAATCATCCATGTAATCTTCCAAAGTTTTGTGCATGTAATCATGGAAGATGTACGTCATGGCACGTTGGTAGGTGGCGCCAACATTTTTAAGGCCAAAAGGCATGACCTTATAGCAAAATGTCCCCCAAGGCATTGTGAACGCCATTTTTAGTTGGTCCTCGGGATTGATACGAATTTGATTGTATCCCGAGAAACCATCCATGAGGGAAAGCATTTCATGCCCCCGCTCCCGCGGCTCGGCAAGGGAAAATCATCCTTAGGACTCGCTTTGTTTAGATCTCAAAAATCGGTGCATATGCGAATCCTCCCGTCGGGCTTTTTGATGGGCACCATGTTAGACAACCATGGTGGGTAATCCACACAGATGACAAACTGTGCATCCAACAACTTTTGTAGCTCATATTTGACCATTAAGGCTACTGTTGGGTGCATCTTACGTAGTTTTTGCTTTACTGGCTTGACTGTCGGATCAAGCGTTAGATTATGCATGACTAGCTGTGGGTCTAGCCCTAGCATGTCTTTGTAGGACCATGCAAAAACCTCCTTCTTCTCTTTGAGAAGGGCAATGTAGTCGGCTTGCTCTTCGGGGGATAGACTTACCCCTAGCTTGATGATTTGCAAATTCACTGGATCTGAGCCGATGTCTACGTCAGTCGTCTCCTCGATCGACATGTGGGACCCATCCTCCAAGCTGGTGTGGAGTTGGGATCAAGTGGATATCATTTGCTGAATTTAGATCATCGTTCGGAACATCGGGTTCCTCTTCAGCATGGAAGACATCCTGAGTCTGTCCTGGGGTGAAATGGAACATCCCACCACAAGGCCAGTACTCTGATGGGGATGGCGGTGTGTCAGCATGATCCCAATCTATAGCATCTAGGTCTAGATGCAATGACCGTGTCGGGTCGGTTGGATCATGGATGGGGGCGGTTAAATCAATGGAGATCATGTTGATGAAATGATTATGGTCTCCATTACCATGGGTGTGATTACTCGGACATCCTAGATGATCTTTGTGCTCTGGATCTGGCTCTGTGGGTACTGGCACAAATGGATCGGCCCTATGTGCGGATAAAAGGATAGGATCTACCCTAGACACTGATGGCTCTATAGGGTCTCCAGGCGGAAGGTGCTCTCTGTATACCTAGAGTGGCGGGTGCAGTAATTGCTATAACTGTACCTGGTTTAAGTGCCACCTATGCCTGGGCCCTATGTGCATTTGTTCAAACATGTCATCTATGTCCAAGGGATATTGTTGTTGTCGCATATGATTGAGATAAGCCATCTCAGTTTCATCTTCATAATCACTGTCAGAGATCCAAAGGCCTTCGTTGGCTCCAATAGCTATTTGTGACATATGAGGCTCATCTTGCTCGAGCAAATTAATGTGGTCCCATCGAGGTTGTTCCACTCTCTACGGGGGACCTGATTCTCTTGAGGTGGCATATGCTCAATTGGAGCATCCAAAGGGAACATTGTCAGGAAGCTCTCCTGATAATCATCCATGGGATGTACTTGTGAATGATTGCTATCAGACTCAAAAGGATCCCAAGGTGCTACCTCGTATTTTGACTCATCTTCTGAAGACCCTTCTTGGTCTTGTCCATATCCCTCTTGTAGGTGAGTCCTCGAATTTTCTCCCTTTTTGGCCGAAGGGAAAGGGTTGTTATGGTCAACAAGGTTGGTTGTTAGCAATGGGTGATAATCCCCCAATGTATATGTTGTGTTAGGATTGGCATATGGATCTAATGCCAACCCATCCTTGTTGCCTATCCCTAGGCCTTGCATGTTCTCTACCAAGATGTCTAGGGGCAAGGGGTGGTTGAACCCTACTCCTGACTTGTCATACGACATTTGATATCTTGGTTGGCAAAGAACACGCACTCCTTGCTCATACCGGCCCAACCCATATCCATGCCAATTACATTGGCCAAGATATCTCAATGCAAAGTCTAGGTTGGACAAATAGTTGACATCCTCTGCAAAGGGCTCTTCATCTTCGTCTTCTTGCATATAGGTTTCAACGCCATTATCCAGGCCCCCATAAACAAAGTTTGTCTGATTGGGTGGGTAGCCTAGAGGAACCACAGAGCCGATGGGGAGTCGAGGTCTCCCCATGTCCTGCATGGACTCAAGTGTGGGTGTTGCTACAATGTTTCGCACTAGATACTCCCCCAGGCCCGTGTTGGCCATCTCAACGGTGATCGTTGGTGGTTGAGGGGGAGCGAATGGGAGTCCTTCCGGAGTCCACTCCATGTAGGGTGAACTAGGCGTCTCGACTTCCATTCGGCTAGGCATCTCTTTGGTAGATATGGTTGAGACTAGGGGTGGTTCCTCTTCTAGGGGTTTCTTTCCCTTGTCCTTTGGTGTGGCCACCATAGGTGGCGTCGTTGGTGAAGGACCAGATGAGGAAGATGGACCCGATTGGGGATTTGATGGACTCAACAATGGGGATGCCTATGAAATCGGACCCTGGTTAGATGGATTCAACTAAAAATCCAAATGTGTTGATGGAAGGGTCGATTGCGGCATGAATTGCACCGTATTGCAGTACTTGAAGGGCTCTAAGTCTGTCGGGACTACATGCACCTATCCTTCAAATGTATACTTTAGGCATTGATGAGCTATTGAAGGGACACACTTCATGTCCCTAATCCAAGGCCGACCCAGTAAGATATTATAGGCCATATCACCTTCCAAGATGTGGCACAATGTATGAATAGTATTTTGTCCCACTTGGATGGGTAGGACAATTGTGCCAACCGTCGAGCATATTGCATCATTGAATGCTCGTAGTGTATAGGTGGAGGCCACGATGTGAGATGCCGGCAACTTCAGATGTTTCAATGTTGTTGTTGTGATGATATTACTGGACGAGCCAGTGTCCACCAACACCCTCTTATATAGAATCCCATTGACCCGTGCAATAACGTGTAGGGGTGGATCCGCCACATCACCAGTCATTGATTTCAATTCATCTTCTCTAAAGGTGATGACTAGTTCTATACATTGTTTTACATGTCCCACAAAGTTGTTGAAAGAGTTTGCTTTGTGGGGCTGCAACTCGATGGATTTTAATATCTCCATTAGAGCTTCTTGATGGGGTGTTGATTGTTGAATGAGCTCGTATATGGAGAGCCTAGCCGATGTGGTCCTTAGACTTTGGGTAAGTCTAGTATGAATCGTGGCCACTGGTCTAGGCGGGGGAGGTTGCGTAGGGTGCTATTGAGGTTGTGACGTTGATGGAACTTCTCTAGTGGCTATCGCAGGGGTAGCTCCTTGATACCTCCTATTCCTAGTCATGATGCTTATCATCCCTACATACCCCTGCATGGGGAAATTTTGTTGCACCTCATTGACTTGAAGGGGTTTTGCCTGCACATCATGGGCATGCAAGGGGTCTCTGAAGACTCCCATATGTTGGTTGTTTTGTGCTACGAGGTTGTCCATCGCAAACGTCTTGTTGTCGATTAGGTCTTGTACCAAACCTTTGAACTTCCAACATGCATTAAGATCATGTCCCTTCCACCTGTGGAACCTACAATACAAGTCCTCCCGGTACCCCTTAGGCTTTGGCACATTGGGGTCTATGGTTTGAATCTCTGGCAAGTTGATCAAGTTCACCACTGACAAGCGATCAAATAGGGAGTCCCTGGTCTCTGTGTAAAGTGTAAATTATCGCCTAGGGTGACACTGCTAATTTTGTTCCTACCTCTGGTTTTCTCTATCATAATTTTTAGGAGGCACCGCTTGATAGTTAGCCTTTTGAGGCTATGTTGCTTGTGTAGGCTTAGGGACGTTTATAGCAACTTGATTGACCATAGCGGGTTTTTGTTGCATGGTCCCTATTTTGGTGTTCTTAATCCATTCTTTCTTTTTAGGCTTGGCAATCTCGCCATCTTGTGTCTTGATCTCCTCAATGATTCTAGATTGCGCCAGAGCTTCCTCAAGATTGGCATATTGTTGCAGCTACAATATCACAAAGATCGATCTAAAATAGCTCTTTGAGAACATTTCGGTCAGGTCTGACATGGGAGGGAGATAGGGCAACCTTGAAAGCAGCGTCCTCCACCGGTTCCCATATGCCACCATGGTTTCTTCCTCATACTGCCTAAGGATATCTAGGTCACTTAGTGACACATTTTTCTTGGTGTTCAAGGTGAAGCATTTGAGGAACGTGTCCACTAGCTGATCCAAGTTATTGATGACATGTTTTGACAACTGAGTAAACCAATCCAAGGTAGGGCCTGCAAATGTGGGTATAAATGTTCTTAGAAACAAAACATCATTATCCTAAATTCCAAAGCACTGACTTAGGAACCTAGTCACATGCTCTTGGGAATCCTCCTCCTCTCTAAAGAGTGCCAACTGGGGCAATTTAAAGTGTTCAGGGTATGGAGGTGCTGGCACGGATGGATGCATATGATGACTATGGAATTGTCATAAAGTGGGCTTTTGGGGCCCAAAAGTCTTGGTCTCCATAGACTCCAAGCGCTCTAGAAGTGCTTTATATGCATCAAAAGATTTAATTTCTTCCTCCTTGGTTTGCTCCCGCTATGGGTTGCGGGGAACTTGAGGCCTATGGAGGGGTAGCTGGATAGCACCCCCTCTGCCTTGGTAGGGCATTTCAGCCCACTCTTCTTCTTGTTCATACTCCTCATAGGCTTCTTGAGGAGTGCTTGGCCGAGACCTATACACATGGGTGGATGCTGATGAGGCCTGGAAATGCCTCAATCATAACATGTTTTGAACACTAAAATTGCCTATAAACTCTTATGTTTTATCTGATATGTTAGTTAAGTTGATTCAATATGTTGTATATTAACCATTTTGCATGATCAATGTATTTGGAATATTATATGCTGATTTTTATAGCTTTTTGCATAGTTTTGTGTTCTTTTTGCTATGACTTGCTAAAATGGGATATGCTTAGAATAATAGCAGCATTTCACTAATCATGTTTTGATTTGTCTCAAGCATTTATTTCACCTAAATCTGGCAACAGTGCAAGCAAACTGTTGTTGTGCAGCAAAAACTGGTCTTTCCCATGTAAATTCCAGCCAATTGTCCATAAATAGCAAGGCATGGAATTCACATGTGGAAAGAGATGAAGACCATTGGAATTTGATCTTAGGAGATAACCCACCTGAGAGATGCAGAAGAAATCACTGGAAAAGCACACATTTGTTCATTCCGAAGTATCTTCGGAATGAACAGATATCTTCGAAATGAGAGAACACAGCGTCTTCGAAATGAGCGGATCTTCAGAATGAAGAATGCATTATCTTCGAAATGAGCGGATCTTCGGAATGAGAATTGTAGTATCTTCGGAATGAGAATTGCAGTATCTTTGAAATGAGCGATCTTTGAAATGAGAATTGCATTGTCTTCGGAATGAAGCCACTTATCTCCGAAATGAAAATAGAATGTGCTTTTTGACTTGTTGACCGATTTTTGAAGCTGGAAAAAGGGAAATAAAGGTCAAAAAAGGTAAAGGAAAAGATCTTCCATCTGTCTTTGCCGTCATTGCCGACCAAAGCCATCATTAATGGAAAGATCAAAGAATAAACCTAGGATTTGTTGCAGCATAGTAGGATTAGATCTTTTGAGATATCCACAGTTTGTAATTAGATCATAGGACATCTATAAATATTGCTCCCATTCAGGTTGAGCCTAGTAGGTAGTGAGAAAAGAGTAAGGAAGCTAGGAGAAAGTAGAAAGTAGAGAAAATAAGTAGAATTTGACTGTTACAGTCCTGTAACAGGTTTCAGCAGAATTATTGTAATCATGTTCTTTAATCAATAAAGTGCACCAGTTCTATTTCATATTGCTTGTAAATGAGTGTGATTAAGATCTAGAGAGAGAGAGACTCATACCTTCTTCCGGACAAGGAGGCTGGCCACTTCCATACCTAGGAGGAGGACTAACAAAGGTTTTTATTCTGATTTTGTTGCAGTAGAATGAGTTGTAGAACTTGTTATTTCAATTGCTTGTAAACAACTGACAATATCTACAGTCTTAGTTTATTTATGCTTAGATTAATCTTGTGCTTAATGTTTTAGCTGTAATATTTACTTTCAGCAAAGCTTCCATTTTATTTCAGACTGTTATTTCTAGAATTTGTTATTTTCTGCAATTTCTTGCATTTTGTGTTTTGCTGTCAACCCCTGCACAGAAGATTGACAACCTTCTGTTACAGAGTCTTGACAGGGTTTTATTTTCCATGCTATAATTAGATTTCCATTGCTGCAAAAGTAAATAGATTTCCTTTCTACAATTAGAATCAGACTTTCAATTCTGCAACTATTATTTCTGCAACATAATTAGGTCTCATTCTGCAATTGTAAATCAGGATTTCATTTCTGTAGTTAATGATTAGTTTCCATTTCTGCAATTAGATTAAGGTTTAATTTATGCAATTTAGAAATAGGAATGTCCTAAAACCCCCCACACAACCGGTTTCACCAATAAGACCTGTTGCTCTAGATTGACCTAAGTTATAGTTGTTTTGCCTCTTCTTTCATAGATAGCCTTGTACACAGCCCTGGATTGACAAATTCATTGAGAATTAATGATGGTATAATGACTACGCATCATTTTGGCATCGTTTCCAGGGAATAGTGTTGCTAGAAGAAAACAAATAGTCCAATAGCCGTAATCAGACTAAGCTATGAAAATTCAGGTTAAAATCTGAATACAACAGCTGAGGAAGGTAACAACTATTGACTTAATTTATGTCATTCAAGAGTAAACATGAATGAGTAAGTCTAGGGATGAAAAAGGTAGAACTACCCCAAAGGATCCCTGGCTTGTTCCATTAAGGAGATCTTCACGCCTAAGGGGTGAATCACCTATGTTTGAACTACCAGAAAGATTGATAGAAAAATCACCAAGTCTCACCATCATTAGAACATTTTGAGAAAGGAAAATCACCAATTTTATCATCATCAGAATATCCTAAGGAAGAAAATTCATCAGACTCATCATCAACAGAGAGGCTTGGACCTCTTGAGAGAACAATTTGGAAAGCTTTAACTTCTCCCAGGAAACAGGAAACTATGGCAGAAGGAGGCAATATAGATGGCCAACATGGCTATGTCCATAATGAAGGAGATGATCAGGATATGCCCCAACCTTCCAGAACATTTGAATATCCTATCCGTCTGAATCCAACACAAAACTCTCCCATGAAAACCATTTCACCTTCAATACTTCCAACCTTTCGAGGTGTTGTATCTGAAGATCCTGATCAATTTTTGTTTGAATTCAAGGTAGTGTGTCAGACCTATGATTATATAAATGACAATCAAAAACTTAAGGTTTTTCCCTCAACACTCAAGGATTCAGCATTACGTTGGTTCATGAGCTTAGAGCCAAATTCCATAAGAACCTGGGATCAAATGGAAACTATGTTTTTAGATAAATATCAGGAGTATTGCCATGTAAGGAATAGAAAAGATGAGTTATTCAGAATTAAGCAAGAAGATGATGAAACATTGGAAGATTATCTTGATAGGTTCTCCTTTGTTCAAAGGAGATGTGGACTTGTAGAACCAGAATTATGTAAAACCATATTTTTGAGAGGATTGCAAGATGAATCCAGAGAAGTTCTAGATTTGATGGGAAAAGGGGATGTAACCACTCTCAGTAATGATGAAATTATGGATCTCTATAGGAATTACTCTCGCACTAAGCAGAGAAGAAGAAAAAGCCGCACAAATGGCACTGATGTGAAGGACCTGATAGAGGAACTTGCAAATTTCAAAACTGATATTCTAGTGCACCTAAACACTACTTTGGGGGAAATGTCTACAAAAGCAAAAAACATAGAACCTTTGGCAATTTATTGCCCAAGATGTAGAAATAAACATGCTTTGCAGGAATGTCCTTTGAATAAAACATCTATCTCAGCCATTTGTAGTATCTGTTCAAAAAGGCATTCAACTGATCAATGCCACCTGCTACCACAACTCAAAACTATGTTAGAAAATCAGATTGAGGAACTCAACTATATTGGACCAAAACAAGGGGGAAATTTCTCTCAATACCAAAATCCCCCTCATTTTCCTACAAATTGGGGGCATAATCCTGGTACTATGCCTTGGGGACAATCAGAACCACCCCAACGTCCTTGGAATTATCCTCAATGGACAAATTCCCAAGAATGGCCACAAGCAAATTGGAGTAACCTAGCCTGGAATCAGAATCAAAACAACCCCTCATGGAATCAAAACAACCCATCTTGGAATCAAAACAATCCATCCTGGAATCAAAATTAGACTAATCCACATTGGATGCAAAACCAACCATAGTGGAGTCAGCAATACCAGTCCTATCCAAGGCAGCAAAGGAATCAAGGTCAAACTCAGCATTTGTTGCCTGCACCTAATCAAAATTTTCAAGAAAAATAACAGCAAACACAACAAGTGAAACAACCTCAACTGCCAGCTCAACCAGTCACTAATCCAAATAGCATGAGACAGACACCTCCTGTCTATGTGGCTGAAGCTAAAGAAAATGTTGAAATTAATGTTCTTGATTGTAGTAACATCCAACTTCGTTCAGGAAAAGTTGTACCTAAACCAGTTTCAAATGAAATCAAAGAAAATGAAGAGCAAGAATCGTCAACCAAAAATAAAGAGAAGAAAAATTGGAACCAGAGAAAATTCAACCAACAATAGAGAAAGAGACAAAAATAGAACCACAGGCAGAACAATTACCAAGGATAATTCCATATCCTGAAAGATTCAATGCAATACCAAAAAATTCTGAGTCAAAACTGGTCAAAGAACTCAAAAAGTTAACTATATCATTGCCCTTATTGCAAGCCATTAAGGAAATACCAGAGATTAATAGTACTATCCAAAATTTGTGCATTAAAAGAGCAGGAAGAAAAAAGAAAGCATTTCCCAAGACTGTATAGGTTGAAGGAAAGATAGCTGATCTCTTATCTGGAAAACTAGTACCTCCAAAGTATAGTGACCCGAGAAGTCTAGTTATCACAGTTACCATAGGTTCAGTACCAATATCAAATGTTTTAGTAGATCTAGGAGCTGCAATAAACGTCATGACCAAGGATACAATGAAACAATTACAGCTCAAACATCTCAGCCCCACATTTACAGTTTTAGAAATGGTTGATAGGTCAGTTGCAAAACCTGAAGGTATCATTGAAGATGTCCCTATAGAAGTTTCTTCTTGGGAATTCCCTGCAGATTTTTTGGTTTTACAGCCAAGAAATTCAGCACATGGATATCCCATTATTTTGGGAAGACCTTGGCTTGCAACTGCAGCAACCTTCATAGACTGCAGATCTGGAAATATGACTATTTCAAATGGTATTGATCTGAAACAGATTTCTTTATATCCTCCTGCAAAACCATCTAGCAAATTTTTAGGTCAGTTATGGTTTTCTGACTCAGATGAAGAACCGAAAGAGGTCATTTCTACACTAGCTACCTTAGTAGTAAGAGAACACACAGAAGACCTCAGTGACACAGAAAATTTAGAAAATGAAACAATCTTGATGAATGTTCTGCATGAACAAGGTTTAGAAGGGGAAGCAACAAATATCCAATAGTTGTTAAGTAATGAGGAGAATCAAAAATCTGAAGATGAACCATCTGTACTATCACAGGGAAACTCTGTTTCACTACCACATGGATGGCACCATCATCTGATTTTTCCTTCTCACTTGTTCCATACAAGATATGCTTCCCTCAAGCAGCAATAAAATAGAAACTGCTTCTCTTCTCCCATCTCAACAATGTCCTCTTAATCCCCTAATCACCAGGTATGAAGGAGTGAATTCAGTCCTTCTAAATACAAAACAAATAGAAGTCCAACCAGGCAAATTTTTGAACATTTACAGACCGACTTACTAGGGAAGAGGAAGAAAAATTGATAGTTGTCTTGCGAAGCATGTTCATGCTTTTGCTTGGAACTACAAAGATATGTCGAGAGTTCATCCTGATATATGTACCCACAGAATCTATATTGAAGAAGTCAAGCCGGTTAGACAACCCCTAGAGAAGATTGAATCCTGCCTTAAGAGATATTGTGAAAGAAGAAATTGAAAAACTTCTGGAAGTAGGATTCATTTACCCAATTTCTGATAGCCAATGGGTTTCTCCATTGGTAATAGTTCCTAAGAAAAATGGAAAAATGAGAGTATGTGTAGACTATAGAGAGTTGAATAAGGTGACATACAAAGACCATTTTCCATTACCTTTCATAGATCGGGTGTTAGATACTCTTCCTTGGAAAAAGATACTTTTGTTTTCTTGATGGATTTAGTGGATATAATCAAATTCAGATTGCACTCGAAGATCAAGAGAAAACAACTTTTACATGTCCATGGGGAACATTTGCCTATAGGGTTTTACCTTTTGGTTTGTGTAATGCCCCAACAACTTTTCAGTGAGCAGTCCTAGCAATTTTTGCTGATCTGACCACCAAAAGTGTTGAAATATACATGGATGATTTCACAGTATGTGGACAGACTTTTGATTTTACATTGGAAAATCTTGACAAAGTCTTAACTCATTGTGAAACATACCGAGTTATCCTTGAATCCAGAAAAATGCTTCATGATGATGAAGGAAGGGATAGTTCTTGGTCATCACATCTCTCCTGAAGGGATCCAAGTTGATCCAAAGAAGGTGGAAATTATCAAGAATCTCCTTCCTCCTAAAACTCAGACTAATGTCAGAAGCTTCCTAGGACACATTGGTTTTTACCGCAGGTTTATTCCCAACTTTAGTACAATAGCCAGTCCCATGTTTGCCCTATTGACTAAAGATTCTGAATTCTCCTGGACTGCAAGGTGTCAGGAATCATTTGAAGCTCTGAAAGAGAAATTAATAACTCCACCTATGCTCAGAGGACCTAATTGGACATTACCATTTCACATACATACTGATGCCTCCAATACAACAATTGGAGCAGCATTAGGACAAATTGACAATGGTGAACACTATACCATCTACAACATTAGCAAGAACTTGACAGGAGCCGAGAAAAATTATACAACAACTGAGAAGGAATTCCTAGCAATAGTTTATGCCATCAACAAATTCAGGCATTATATCACAGGTTATCAAATATTTATTCACACAGATCATACAACCATTAAGTATTTGATGAATAAACCTATGGTAAGTGCAAGAATTATTCGTTGGTTCTTGATTGCTTGCAAGAATTTGATATCACTATAATAAAAAAACCAGGGAAAGCTAATGTTGTGGCAGATTTCTTGTCCAGGTTGCGAGAACACGGATGAAGGGGAATTAGTTGATGACACTTTTCCTGATGAAAAACTATTTGCTATATCAGTCCAATCACCTTGGTTTGCAGATATAGCCAATTATTTGGTCACAGGGAAAGTTCCTCCACATTTCACTTCAAAACAGAAAAAACAATTGATCAAACAGAGTTCTTCTTTTGAATGGATTAAGGGTATGCTTTTTAAGTGCAGTCCTGACCATGTGTTACGTAGGTGCATCCGAAAGGATGAAGTGTATGATATCCTTAGAGCTTGTCATGATGAACCCTCAAGTGGACACTATTCTATAAAAAGCACAGTTAGGAAAATCTTAGGGACAGGATATTATTGGCCATCTCTTCACAAGGATGTGAAAAAGTACATCGAGCATTGTGATGCATGCCAAAGAATGGGGAAACCCACTCATACAAATGAGATGCCACTGCAGCCTCAAATGGTTTTAGAACCATTTGAGAGGTGGGGGCTTGATTTTGTAGGACCTATTGATCCACCTTCTCAAGGAAAGGTGCATATTCTAGTATGCACTGATTACCTGACAAAGTGGGTAGAGGTGCGTGCTTTCAAACATGCTCGTGAAGAGAAGGTCATTGATTTCTTGTATACTCAGATTTTTTAGAGATTTGGAGCTCCACGGTCTATCACCACAGACCAAGGACCCCAATTTGCATCCAAAGTCATAAAGGCATTTACAGAATTGTATGAAATCAAACATAGGAAATCATCACCTTACCACCCACAAGCAAATGGCCAGGTTGAGGTAACAAACAGGGAACTAGAACGCATCTTGACAAAAATAGTAGCTTTTCATAGGAGAAATTGGCTAGATAAATTACCTGAAGCAGTTTGGGCCTACAATACTACTTGGAAGTCCACTACTGGATTCACACCTTATGAACTAGTCTTTGGTAAAAAGCCTCTCTTACCTATTGAATTTGAGCTACTAACATTGCGCACAACACTGGAAATTGGAATTGAATTGTCGCAGGCACAGACAGACAGGATTCTATAGTTGAATGCATTGGATGAACTTAGATTGGATGCTCTGCACCAAACTGAGGTAATTCAGGAGCAGAGGAAGCTGTGGCATGACAGTCACATTCAGCAGAGGAAACTTCAACAAGGAGATTGGGCTTTACTATTTGATTCTCGCTATGAGGACTTCCCTAGAAAACTGAGAACTAGATGGTTGGGACCTTACTAGGATTGAAGAGGTATTTGACAATGGAGCAGCTCGTCTATCTCCTATTGATGGGTCACAAAGAAAGTTGGTAGTAAATGGACATCGCCTCAAGGTGTACCATACACCTCTGACTAAAGATGAATTCTTGCAACAACTTGATAGTTTGGATACACAATAGGTGGAAGAGATTCCCTCTTCCACTTCAAAACAATCAGCATGATCATGGATTTCAAGAAAAAGCAAAAAATACAAAAAAAAAAAAAAAATAGAAAACAAAAAGATGAATAAATTCTGAGTATGAATTCCTTCATGGGCATGGTTTCAGGGAAATCATGAAATTCCTTCATGGGCATAGTCAGAATCAAGAAAAAAAAAAAGAGAAAAGGAGAGGTAAAAAAAAAAAAAAATCAAGAAAAAAAAGGAGAGAAAAATGAATAACTCAGCAGTGAAAACCTTTTTAAGGCACTACTGGGTTGGTATGCATGAAAACCAGTTTTCTGGCATGCATAACCTTGAGAAATTTCTGAACCATCATTGTACAAATTCACCAAGTGCACTTGTTTTGAAATGTTGCAAAAAATCTCAGCAGAACATCAACAAAGGCAGTCATTCTTCAAAACTGGCATTAACTATTTTTATCAGGTATATATTTCTTACATTTCTTCATTGTAAAATGATTGGTGTATAGTATATGACAATTAACCATTAGCATAAAAGGTATTCATAAGAGTTGGCATACTTAAGACATGTTTTGAAAATGAAAATATTGATTTCTGCCTAATCTTCGAAACAAGAATGCCAAACACAATTGCTCTTGTATTATCTTCGGATTAAAATTGTCTTCGGAATGACAATAGAATGAATGTTGCACTTTGTCTTCAGAAAGAAGCTTTGTCTTTGAAATGACAATTTGTCTTCGAAATGAAACTTTGTCTTCGAAATGACGACTTGTTGCATCATCTTCGAAATGAGGATCTGTCTTCGAAATGAAGATCTGTCTTCGGAATGACGATTTACCTTCGCAATACAGCCTGATCTTCGAAATGAGGATTGATCTTCGAAATGAGGATTAATCTTCGAAATGAAGATTTAAATTTGCAAAGAAGACTTGTCTTCGGAATGAAGGCCTGTCTTTGGAATGAAATTATAATCTTTGAAATGAAGTTTTTTGTATTAAAATTATAATCTTTGGAAAGAGCATTTCCACGTGGCATCCAAGAAAGACAAGGTATGACAAAATCAAATTCTTTTAGCTGCATACGATAAAAAGGAACACGTGTCAGCAAGGATATGGTTTATTTTGCACGTGAGAATCTATGGACTAAATAAAAAAATTAAAACCGAATGAGGTGGATCTGATGGCAAGGACGTCCATGCAATCATTGATGGATAGGTGTTCGGTGCAATAGTAGAAATGCATGCCACCTTTCTTTTCGAAGACGTGTTTACGAAGTACAATGCTCAAGTTACGGTTCATTCCGAAGAAGACGAGAAATAGGGCAAGCGAAGATTTCGAACTAAACCCTACAAATCTGCAACATAAAAAAACAGAGATCCAGTAGAGGAATAGCAATAGTAGTGAATGGTTTTTAAATAGAAAATATGGGGCGAAAGATCAAAATGGAACCAATAGATACCACCTACCTCCGAGAAAATCTGGCAGTCCTATAGATTTTTGAAGATGGAGGGCTTATGCCATTTCTGGATAAGTTTAATGGGTCCTCTGAAGATTTGGTTGGCATGTTCGCCCATACATTCAGAAACAACCGAGCACATGTTAACGACATGACTATTGAGGTAACCCCTAAAATTTTAAGTCAGATTACTGAGTTGCCATTAGAAGGGATTTCAATTTCTAGATCTGGCAAGAATACATTGGCAAATGTAGTTAATCAATTTGTAGAAGAAAATGATAGAGAGCTAGAGTATTTAACCCATAACAACACATGCAAAGGGTTAAAAAGGGCCAGCCTGCAGGAACCCTGGGATGAAGTAGCCACCTGGGTAATTAAATTCCTAACCTGTGAAGGGCAGTATGTGTTGTTGTCAGGGCATCATCTACGAATTTTGAACCATCTCAGACATGGTGAGCAACAACCAGAAGTTAGGGTAAATCTTCCCCTGTATCTGTATCAGGAATTAAAAAACATGGCAAAGAGATATCAGGAGGGTAAAGGAAGCCTTCGCCATCATGGCCTCATCAAACTAGTTTGCCAACACCATTTTAGAGGAAACCCTAGGAGTTTTGATAGGTTTTACTCTACCCTAAATGATGTCATTTTTAGGGATGAAGATGAGGAAGAAGAAGAACCAGATGCTGCTGACATTGTTGTAGAAGAAGAAATAGCTACTACAAAAGCTACTGTAGAAGATGAAACATAAATTGCCATAGAAGCTATTACAGAACCACACCCAAGCAACAGAAAACCTTGCTCCTGAACCCTCAACTTCATGAACCAAGAAACAAAGAAAAAGAGGATCTAGAACTGACAGAATAGAAAAACAAAAGAAGGTTCATTTTTTTGGAGTGACTACTAATTTGATAGAATAGGAAATAACAAAGGAAACAGAGGCATCTGAAACTGTCCCCACAACCCCTGCTGACACCAGGAAATAGAGCAAAAAGAAGAAGTTTGCATCTGGAACTAGGAGGTCCACCAGAATCCATTTGAAAGAAATAGCAGAATAGGTTATGGAGGAAGAAGAAGGACAAAGCAGCCCAGATGTCACAGAAATACAACCAGCCTCTAAAAATTTTCTAGAATTCCTTGAACAGATAGCTGAGGCAAAAACTGGGCAGGATAATTTGGAGGAGGCTACAGTTCAACAGGCTACAGATATGGTGGATACAATTATAAGCAGTTTCATAGAACCTGTTGAACAAGAGCAAATTGTTGCAGAAGAAGAGATAATGGTTGAACAGCCAACTGCAGCTGATCTATCTGCATCAGATTCTGAGGCAAAAATAGAAGTGGAAGACATCACAGAGTAGCTGAGGGCAGCAAGAAGTGTTGTCAGAACACAAACCAAGTGGATTGAGGAGAAAGAAAGCATCATTGAGATACAAGAAAGAAAAATTGCAGAGTTACAACAGGAAGTGGCAGCATTAAGAAGAATGTTGTCACAGTCTAAAAAATAGCCAACTGTATCCATTGATGAAGACAATTTGGCTCAATTGCTTCTGGGTCTATCAAGGGCAGATGACTCTATTGAGACAGACATGGGTGTTCATTCTGAAGCATTGCCTTCTCATTCTGAAGATGCTTCAAAAATGGCAAAGAGCATAACAAAAAATACTGGAGATGAGCCACCAACATAGGAACAGTCCCAACAGCAAGAAAATGTTCAAGTAAGTACTCCTATTGAGGTCCCTGTATTTCAAACTATTATACTTTCAGCAGATAAGGGGGTACAAGTAGAATTACTATCTGATGACAACCCAATAGAAATAGCAAATAAGGGGGTACAGGTAGAATTATTGGTAGATAATCAACCAGTAGAAGTGGCAGAAAAAGGAGTTCAGGTAGATCTGCTGCCTAGGATCCCCCCTGTAGTCAGACCACCTAATATTGTGTCTCTAGAGCAATATAATGCAGACATAGCCAATTGGATGATTAGATATGAGCAGCTTGCCACTAAGACTGAGAAATTCAAATTGGAAAGGAAACAACTAGAGGCAAAAGAAACAGAAAACCAAGCATTAAAAGAAAAGGTGTCTGACTTATGCCAAATTGCTGAATTTTTAGTTCAATTTAGATGACCAACCAGATTTTACAGCCTTATTTTGAAGGAGAAATACCTCAGATGGCAGGTCATGAGGATTAGTTCAAACCTCCCATATAAATTGGACACAACTACAGATTTCTTGGAGGCATATTTTGACAGCCCCATAGAACAGAAAAATCTCCTATGTGAACTATTTTTGCACAGCTTCTTCATTCCAGAGGAAGTAGAGTTTCATCCTCAAATCTACATTGGAGATGTTCAGCTGAGAGCATTTATGTCTACTTTGCAGAATCAGCTTTACTGGGATCAAGAGAAAAAGCAGAATAAAGAGATTGAAACAAGGGCTGAATTGTTAGTCAGAGCAATCCAGCCAAACCACCCAGTTATCACCAGACAACACTTCTCAATGATGAACAGGGATGATGTAAAGAGGATGTACTTGAACAACTTAAGGGACTGTGTGGCTAGATTCAAAAAATTTTGTGATCACAATTTTTCCCAGCATTGTCAGTGTGCAGAAACAGATGGGCTGAACTTTCCATGTCTTTGCGAAAAAGAGAACCCATCTCCCCATCAACTTAGAATGGTCCAGAAGAAGAGCAGAAGGTGTAATCAAGCTGATTGAAATCATGCAACATAACTTGGATAGGTCTTAGGTTTAGGCCTCCAACCATCATTACTCCAGTTCCATTCTACTTTGAGGAAGATGCCCAACCTGATGAACAGTTTGAAGACTGGCTCAGAAACATTCAGGAAAATAGGGGGTATTATATAGGCAAGAAATTATTCTACAGGTCATGGAATCTAAACATGGACATATGTGATTCCATAGCCCAAGAGAATGCATGAGGGCATGCATTAATATAAGTTTGGGGAAAATGATGAGGCCTGGAAATGCCTCAATCATAACATGTTTTGAACACTAAAATTGCCTATAAACTCTTATGTTTTATCTGATATGTTAGTTAAGTTGATTCAATATGTTGTATATTAACCATTTTGCATGATCAATGTATTTGGAATATTATATGCTGATTTTTACAGCTTTTTGCATAGTTTTGTGTTCTTTTTGCTATGACTTGCTAAAATGGGATATGCTTAGAATAATAGCAGCATTTCACTAATCATGTTTTGATTTGTCTCAAGCATTTATTTCACCTAAATTTGGCAATAGTGCAAGCAAACTGTTGTTGTGCAGCAAAAACTGGTCTTTCCCATGTAAATTCCAGCCAGCTGTCCATAAATAGCAAGGCATGGAATTCACATGTGGAAAGAGATGAAGACCATTGGAATTTGATCTTAGGAGATAACCCACCTGAGAGATGCAGAAGAAATCACTGGAAAAGCACACATTTGTTCATTCCGAAGTATCTTCGGAATGAATAGATATCTTCGAAATGAGAGAACACAACGTCTTCGAAATGAGCGGATCTTCAGAATGAAGAATGCATTATCTTCGGAATGAGCGGATCTTCGGAATGAGAATTGCAGTATCTTCGAAATGAGAATTGTAGTATCTTCGAAATGAGCGATCTTCGAAATGAGAATTGCATTGTCTTCGGAATGAAGCCACTTATCTCCGGAATGAAAATAGAATGTGCTTTGACTTGTTGACCGATTTTTGAAGCTGGAAAAAGGGAAATAAAGGTCGAAAAAGGTAAAGGAAAAGATCTTCCATCTGTCTTTGCCGTCATTGCCGACCAAAGCCATCATTAATGGAAAGATCAAAGAATAAACCCAGAATTTGTTGCAGCATAGTAGGATTAGATCTTTTGAGATATCCATAGTTTGTAATTAGATCATAGGACATCTATAAATATTGCTCCCATTCAGGTTGAGCCTAGTAGGTAGTGAGAAAAGAGTAAGGAAGCTAGGAGAAAGCAGAAAGTAGAGAAAATAAGTAGAATTTGACTGTTACAGTCTTGTAACAGGTTTTCAGCAAAATTATTGTAATCATGTTCTTTAATCAATAAAGTGCACCAGTTCTATTTCATATTGCTTGTAAATGAGTGTGATTAAGATCTAGAGAGAGAGACTCATACCTTCTTCTGGACAAGGAGGCTGGCCACTTCCAGACCTAGGAGGAGGACTAACAACAGGTTTTATTCTGATTTTGCTGCAGCAGAATGAGTTGTAGAACTTGTTATTTCAATTGCTTGTAAACAATTGACAATATCTGTAGTCTTAGTTTATTTATGCTTAGATTAATCTTGTGCTTAATGTTTTAGCTGTAATATTTACTTTCAGCAAAGCTTCCATTTTATTTCAGACTATTATTTCTAGAATTTGTTATTTTCTGCAATTTCTTGCATTTTGTGTTTTGTTGTCAACCCCTGCACAGAAGATTGACAACCTTCTATTACAGAGTCTTGACAGGGTTTTATTTTCCATGCTATAATTAGATTTCCATTGCTACAAAAGTAAATAGATTTCCTTTCTGCAATTAGAATCAGACTTTCAATTCTACAACTATTATTTCTGCAACATAATTAGGTCTCATTCTGCAATTGTAAATCAGGATTTCATTTCTACAGTTAATGATTAGTTTCCATTTTTGCAATTAGATTAAGGTTTAATTTATGCAATTTAGAGATAGGAATGTCCTAAAAACCCCCACACAACCGGTTTCACCAATAAGACCTGTTGCTCTAGATTGACCTAAGTTATAGTTGTTTTGCCTCTTCTTCCGTAGATAGCCTTGTACACAGCCCTGGATTGACAAATTCATTGAGAATTAATGATGGTATAACGACTACGCATCAGGTGCCCACGAAGGGTGCCCATGGTTGTTCCTGGGAGTGGCCTCCCACTCAAGACTAGGAGGCGTCAGAGGTAGCACTTGGTAAGGTCGTGAGGACCTATCTCGCACCTTAGGCATTAATTTTATTAACATGAGACCACTATTGAGCCCACTCTCCTTTGTCCCTTCTCCTGACATCAAAACTCTTTAAAATAAAACTTCACTATTTGATGCCATCATGTCTCAAACCTGAGATCTCCCTGCTACTATGACCTAGCACTAAAGGAAACACCATCGAGGATATCCACATGGATGAAATAAAACTACGAAGCTACTTTTCCTTATCCCTTTATTACCTCAGAAACTAAACCAAAATTTTATCTATTGCTACGAATCGATCAGTGAACAAAGCACAGACAAAATCGATCGAACGAATGATCAAATGCATCATCCAATTTTTTTTACTAACTCCACCTTAGGCTTTGAAATATAGATATGTTCCTTGATGACATAAACAACATCAGCACCTTGGGGAACAAACTTAGGCACTTCGAATTTAAATTATATTTAAATATAATTATTTAAATCCTAATTGATTAAATATTATAATTTAAATATTTTAAAAAACTTTTTGGGACTTTCATCAATTTAAAATATTAAAACTCTTTTAGGCCTTTAAGGGGAAACGTTTACCACCATCACCTCAGCAAAAATTCATTAAATAACCTTATTATTTTTTCTCAAACACAATGGAAAGGAGTTATATTTTTCCTTGCTACCTTATACCTTGTGTGCCATATCAACCAACTTGGACATCAAACCTTTTGATATTAATTCCATCAAATTAAGACATCAAAACTCTTGACATCAATAACAACAAAACATGCTTAAATTTTCAACAATATCTTCCTTTGTCATTGATGGCAATTCTTTATCCTTAAGCATTCCTTTTACCTTTTTTCAATTATTCTCCCCTTGAGAAACTGCTCTCCCTGACTGAATGCTCTTCCCCTAACTCAAATATCTCCCCATTTGACATAGATGGCAAATGGCCACCTTTAGGGCTAAAGATAAGAATCTTAGCTAAGCCCCCTCCCCAACTCCACTGCTTGAGGTGATTAATTTTGGGGTGGGAATAAAATTACTCCCAGCATACAATGCTCTTTTCCTTTATCAAATTTCTTTCTCAACATACCCTTTTGATCCCTTTGTGTATCCTTGTTCTTGTTTGTCTCTAGAAGCTCTAGAAAATCTGTTTTGCACCACTTGGCATTATACCCAACATTATTGCACTTATAACACTTAATTTTGTGGTTTCTTGAATGTGTAAATATCTTGAAGTTCCTCCTGGTGAAGCTATACTTATTTCTATCATGAACCCTGTAGTGAATTGATTTATGACTAAATCAATTACAAGAGTACAAATACCCTTGAAATAAATATCCATATTTGATGTTGCTCTTAGTAATACCATACTAATTTCCATGAGTCATGCAATGCATAGCCCTATGACCAAACTTGTTACATGAAAAACAATTTTCTTTGAAGAAGTCTTGTCTTGAACCCACTAGTCTTTTAGTCCTTTATTTTCTATGATGATTCATATTCCTTGTTTGTGCATTATTCCCATTCTTGGTGAAGTTTCTGTTTCTCAACTTATTCTCATAAGTCTCAAATTCTCCTTCACTTTCTTCTTCTAAAAATTCTTCCTCTTTGGATCTTGAGCTTGACCCTTCTTGTTTCTCTTGTCATTTTTCAAAACCAAGTCCTGTTTTGTTAGATGAAGGTCTTTGTGCATTCATAATCTTATCCATAATTTTTAAAATTTTCCAAAACCTATGTATCTTGTCCTTAGACTCTTCCATTTCCCTTCTTAGAGAAAACTATCTCTTGTTCTAATCTCTCACATTCTAAGACCTTTGCTTCTAGTTTTTATTTAAATCTCCTTGTATTAGCTATTGAGTTTGTTAGATCTTGTATAAGATTTTATTTCTCTTCATCACATTCTTGAAATTGATCCTTGAATCTCGAATTCTGCTTTATAAACTTTTTTAATTCTTTTAGAGTAGAAATAAGTTCAACTTCTAGATCTACTACGCCTTTCTCTTCATTTTTTTATTCTTTTTCTACTTCTTTGTCTTCAAGAACATCTTCATATTTTTTAGATTTATATTCAATAGGATCACTTCCTTCCTCTTCTATTTCCAAAAAGATAATTTCTTCTTCTTCAGTATCTGAGGATATTTCATCACTATCACTTGAAACCTTACCTATCTTATCCACATAAAAACTCTTCTTATGCCTTTGAGAAAACTTCTTTTTATGCTTGCTTTGTCAATACCTATTTTTCTTTTCATAACTAGATTTGCTTGCTTCCTTTCTCTTATAATATTGTTTCTCTTCATTGCTACTACTTCCATCTTCTGGACAATTAGATGCATAGTGACCATATTTACCACAATTGAAACACTTTACTATTTTTGTACCTTTGTGTTTTCTTGAGTCCTTGTTTCTTTGTGCCATAGTTTGCTTCTTCATCACTAGATGACTCATCACTTGAATCTGGATTTTTTATCTTTTGTCTTCTTTGCTACTTTGAAGGTTACCTCTTTCTTGGGAATATGATCCTTTACTATTCTCATCTCTTAAGATGTGAGAGTTCTATGTAACTCATCCATAGTCAAAGTTTCAATATCTCTTGTTTCTTCTATGACTGAAACCTTTCCATAATGCCTCATAGGAAGTGACCGTAAAACCTTTTGAGCAACATTAGATTATTATATTTTAAATCCAAGTCCTTGCATGGTTTTAACAACCTCATCCAAATGAAGTAAGTATGCAACAATGTATTCCTCTTATTTCATCTTCAAGTCTTCAAATGTCTTCTTGTAATTTTGCAATTTTGCCATTTTGACCTTTTTGTCTCCCTCATATGTTTGCTTCAGTTTATACCAAATTTCCTTTTTTTATTCTCAATGCATAACCGTTACAAACTCTACTTCATGCAAACCACTTAATATTGCATTCATAGCCTTGGAATTATTCACATGTAAGAGCTTACCATATTTATCTATGGGAGGATTAGTTGTAGGTGTAAATACATCCTCAATTGCTCACCATGTCTCATATACTTGTGCCATCAAGTAAGTGTTCATTCTTATGCTCCAAAAAGTATAATTTTTCCCATCAAACAATGGTACCTTATTTTCTAAGGATCCACTCCAGTATGCCATATGTGTTTTTGTACACTCTTCCTTCAAGTTGTTAAACTCTATTAAAGAAAACCACTCTGATACCAATTGAAGAACAAAAGCTTATATTAAGAGGGGGGGGTGAACAATATAAGATCAAATTTCACTTTTCTTTACCAAACAATATTATCCAATATTATCAATGGGAATATCAATATAAGTAATTAAAATAATGCATAAATCATCACACACAATAGAGACATCAATTTAATGTGGTTCATCCAATATGGGCTACTCCATGGAGAAAATATTTCTCCTAAATTTTCTCAACAAATATTATTGGGAATCACTTCCCTATTACAATGTTTATGGACCTCTATCCAAAGGAGACAATAATCCCCTATGCTATGGTTTATGGATGTCTCTCCATAGGATAACTCTTTCCCCTTTTCTATGGTTTGTGGAACTTTATCTAGGAGAACTATATATCCTCAAATAGTTCATGGATATCTCTCCATAGAAGAACTCTATCTTCCCAGTTGGTTCACAGATCATACTCCATAGGAGAACTCTTTCCCCTTTATCTAGTTCATGGATATCTATCCATAGGAGAACTTTTTACCCTCTGCTATTTCTAATGATCTTCTAGAAGACTTCTACCCCCACTACTCTGGCTAATAGATCTCTATCCACTGGATATATCTGTCCCTACTACCCTAGCTAATGGATATATATCCACTGGAGACTACTATCCTCTTTAATCTATCACCTCCAAATCATACTCTCAGCTTTATCTCAAATCTGCACCAGACTCTATCCTAAGTCTAGTTCAAATCTGCTCTATCTTTGCTCATAAATATACTCACAAATTTTCACTAACTTCTATCTCAAATTTTTCCTCAAGCCTTAACGCAAAGCTTGATCAAATCACCAATCAACTCTACTTATATCTACCTCAAGACTTAACATAAGGCTTGAACAAATCACCAATCAACTTTGCTTAGATCTATCCCAAGCCTTAACACAAAGCTTGAAAAAATCACCAATCAACTCTACTTAGATCTACCCCAAGACTTAACACAAATCTTGAACAAATAAATCATGCTCTTAATGTAATTTCAAGTCTTCACAAGACTTGCTCAAATATTTTTAAGTCCTCTCAAGAACATTCTCAATCTGATCTCAAGTCTTCACCAAGACTTGCTCAAATCTGCCTTCAAGTCCTCTCAAGAACATATTCAATATTCTCTCAAGTATTCACAAAGACTTGCTAAAATATACTCTATAATAAGCTCAATTATGTTCTAACACATACTCAAAAAAACTCACAAAATATGCTCAAACAATCTCAAATATTTCACACAATGCTATCAAATACTGTGTCTAATATTCAAAGTAATTCCTCTAACTTGAAGTAGTTTAGACATATTCTATCCATAATTTATTTAACCTTTGGAACATGTAGAGAATTATGTACTCTATCAAAACTCAATATTTTCTACTCAATATTTAAGTCTGTCACTTCTACATGTCTTACTTTTATTTCTCTTTTAAAGATAGATTCAATATAGCACATGATACCTATCTTTTTCATGTACACTCTTGCTTTCACAAATCTATTTTCTAATGTTTGTACATTAACTTTTAATATCACTCAAAACCAATGCTCAAGAATTTTCACTCAATCATTCAACCAATGAAACACAACTTGCTCACAAACCCTAAACAAGTGTTTTCATACTTCTTCAAACAAAGAGCACAATATGGATCTCAAATCCTAACTCAAATAATTCTCAATCTCTATCTCAAATTTTCTCACAACATTCAATAATTAAGCATATAAAATCTCACTCAAATATTTCCAACAATGCTTATTAAACAATCCTTTTCACTCCACCTTATATTTCACAACATTCATTCCTAAAAACACTTCAAACCAAAGATGTTGTACCCATACCTTTTGCTTTGATGGAGATATGTCTTCAAAACTGTCTTATAACCAACCAATCCTCGTTGTACCACTCCAAGGGTTAGATAGCAACAATATATTTCAAAACATCCACAAAATATTCCTTCCAAAATATGCTCAATGAAATATGAAAAATATACTCTATAACCCTTCTTTTGATCTCAAGGAAAATGCATTAAAGTTTCATCATAATCCCAAAAATACTCTTCTTCATACTGCAAAAGATAGAATAAAATTCAAACCAATTTTACACCTTATAACTCCTAATATTGTAAATTAAGTCAACCCAACAAGATCACAAATTACACAATAATTTTTCATTTACACCTTATATCTCCTACTTGTCATGACATAAAAGATGCCTAGTCCTTGGGGAAAAAACGTAGGCACTTCAAATTTAAATTATATTTAATTATAATTATTTAAATCCTAATGGATTAAATATTATAATTTAAATATTTAAAAAAAAAATTGGGCCTTTCATCAATTTAAAATATTAAAAATATTTTAGCCCTTTAAGGGAAAACTTTTACCACGATCACCTTATGGAAATTTCATCAAATAATTTTATTATTTTTTCTCAAACACCTTGGAAAGGAGTTATCTTTTTCCTTGCTTCCTTATGCCTCATGTGCCATATCAACCAACTTGGACATCAAATATTTTGATATTTATCAAACCTCTTGACATTAATTCCATCAAATTAGGATATCAATACTCTTGACATCAATGACAACAAAACATGCTCAAATTTCCAACAACAAGCATATAACACTAGTGTCAGAACTTCAAGTGATGTTACACCATATGCCTTGGTATATAGTATTAAGGCTATATTTCCCTTTGAATTAGAAGTACCATAGTTTTGTATCCTTTTGAAAGACACTTTTTTGGTGATGAGTATCATCATGCATGCCTTAGCTAATTGGAATTTCTTGACAAAAAGTAGGCCCATGCCCTAGATCTCTTATGATTCTCTCACCAAAGACTCAAAAGAGCCTATGAAAAGAGGGTGTGACTTTATTACTTTGAAGTAGGTGACTTAGTCCTTGAAGAAAACCAAAAAAAAATACTAATGTAAAATAAGAAAACAAGTTAAATTTGAATCTAATTGAATAGGTCCATTTATAGTAATAGCAAAATACGAGTCAGGTGCATACCTATTGATCACAATATATGGTAATGAACATAAGGAAACTATAAAATTATTTTATATTTTTTAAAATCTATAAAATTATTTTATTAGAAATATATTATTCTTTAATTTGCATGTGTTGCCTACTCATGTGCCTAAATACATGGATGATTGCATGCATGGTTGGCTATACAACATTTCTTTTTTCTTTCTTTCATGTGCTTGTTTGGATGATTTTCTGAGTTTGCTTGTTCATACCATAATTTCACAAGGGGTATATCATAATGAGGAGATTTTTATCCTAGCTATTAAATAATATCACATACATTTATTTGTAGTAGGTAACTAAGTTGGAGGACTTCCTCAATGTCTCCTCAAAAAATCTTTGCTCATCGTCTTTGCTTCTTGCAAATGCATGTTGCCTCTCATAAATGCATGGGCTTATAATGCATGTATCATACCTTTTGTAGGAAGGAAGATGATAATTATTCCTTTCTCAAGTATTTTCATGAAAAACTAAGAATATTTACAAGAAATAACTCTCATCTTCCCTCCTCCGATATCCTTGAGCTATTTATTGCCTATACTCATATACTTCATTTCATTTTGTTTTTGCATAGTTATTACTACCATGATTGTATTTTTATGTATATGCATGACTACTTATGCATTTAGAATCAAGGGATTACATGATAAGGTAATTATGGCAACTATTTAGGTTAGCTCATCTACATTGCACTTACACTAGGTCACTAATGTTAGTGGATCCTTTCCCTTAGGAATTTGACTTGCTTTTGTACACTATTTTTCTTTATCTATTGGGATGTAGCAATTACATTTTTATATATAGAATCATATGTTAGGAAATTTTCTTTCTGCTAGACTGGATGCTTGCATTGCATGTCCTTCTTTTCTTAAAAACCTCTATCATATGTGTTTTGAGGAGGGGATGTTGAGGATTATTCTTTGCTTAAAATATTTCACACAACAAAACATGATGATAGTTATTCAAAGTCATTAACAAGGAATAACCGTATTTTCATCTTTCTTCCTTGAAAGGACATAATATTATGCCTTTTGGAGGATTATAAGATGAGAATTATTACTTGTTCAAATATTTTTTATACATAAGCATGCAACACTAAAAATATTTATGAGAAATAACTCCAATCTCTTTTTCCTCAAAAGACTTGACTTATCAATTTATTATATGTTCATAGTGCTCTTTGCATAACTATTATTGTTATAGTTGCAATATTGCATTGCTTTCATGTTGCATGAATTCATGCCAATTTACTTTATTGTGCTCATATGCTTGTTGTTTCCATATGGCATCGAGATGATTCACTGTGAATCTTGATGGTCCTATTTAGGATAGATCACATTATAGATTGCATTTTAGCTAGAAAATAAGTTAGAAAATATCTCAAAATACTCTACATAATTTTTTTTATAATGACATGAATCACTTGCTTTTTGTTATGGTGCATTTACATTGAATAGTGAGAACTATGTGCTTCCATATCTAAACCTATCACCTTTCTTTCCAAATGATATTAGTCTCTATTAAGTCGTAAAAATAGATGGATTTAATCTCCAATAATTTTGAACTATTAGTTTTATGTCTCTTATTAGTGTCCCCTAGGTTATGATTCAAGTATACCTTGTTTTCTCATAGGCCCTAATAATGTTCCAAAGCAATTAAACTTAAGACATCTTTATCTCACTTATTTTATCAATCCAAGAAGGTATGGAAAACATAAGTTCATATCCTAAGGAATGATATAGCATCCTAGAAATTATTTTCAAAATATTTCAAGTGACAAATATCCTCTGACATAGATACAACTAATGACAAGATCACCCATAGATATTTCTACTATTGACAATTACCCTAAATATTTACAATGATTCCTACAACAAGAGGTATTTGACATAAAACATGAATACATATATGAAACAAATAAACAAGAACATAGATTGTGCAAACACATCAAAGCAATAATGACATAGACTATATAGAAGCATTTATCATATAAACATAGACTATCCAAAGCATTTTATTCTATGGACATAGACCGTCCAAAATATCTCATTATACGGATATAGACTATCTAAGACAAAATTGTATATGGATGTATACTATACAAAAGTATAGACTATCCAAACATTTATATTATATCAACATAAATTATTTGAAGCATTAAAATGAATAATATATCTAGAAACAAGAAGCTCATCTAAGTGTTTATCTATTAATTAGAATAGAAGATCCACTCCTTAGAAGAAAATAAAACTGAATGAGGACATAAAATGTCCAATTACACAGACTACCTAAAAATGCTATCAATCATAATCATCTAAGTATTTGTCCATTACTCAATCTAGTAGGCCACCACTTAGGGGCTAATGGTACAACACAAAAATAAATATCAATTTATTCATAACTTCTAAAAATTCCTACAAACTTACATTCTTTAAACAAGCACATTGTTGCCTTATAAGCATCACATTTAAGAGGGGGCAATAACATAAAATAAAATTGGATGCATGTAGCTACCATTTTTTTTTTCAAATGAAATTTTTTTATGAAATTTTTTGTTCTTCTTCTCCTAACCTCACACTCATAAATATCTACTATCATAATCTACACATTCAATTACATAAATCATATCATCTTTTAAATTTAACCAATTTATTCCATAAGCAAAATTCTTATAATTCAAGCAACAACTCAAAAATATCCAAATCATGATTTAATCTACCTACATTCTTCCAAATTAACTTCAAACCTCTTAAATAACCTTTATTTTCCTAATTAAATTCATATATCCCTTTCATTTTCCTAATTAAATTTATATATCCCTTTCATACTTGCCAAAATATCTTCTAAATGTGTTGCAAAAATCATATCATCCATTTGACCCTTGAATTTTTATTTCACATGAAAATAATCTGGTAAAAATTCTAAATCAACTCCAAAATAATTTCTACAACATACATGACTACCATATCTATCATAAAACATCATTAACACGTCACACCATCATTTTTCTTTAATCATCAATTTCTTCTAAATTTTTATCACATCAAGTAGAATAAGCACTTTAACACAATCAATGAATCAAACATAAATAATCAATGCATATATATATATATATATATATATATATATATATATATATATATATATATATATATATATATATATATATGTATGTATGTATATGTATATATATCTGTGTGTGTGTGTAGATAGCACAATCGTACATTGGTCTAATGCACCATAATTGTCCAAAATGGTGCTCTCATGCCACTCATGGCTATCAAAAATAAAATTAAAAACCCATAGTCTAGTCCAAAATTGGATCTAAGTCTCTAATCCTCACTCAATTGGTTAAGTAGGGAGTGAAATTGACTACTAGAAAGACCTCATTATTGACCTTGTCCTAGAGTGAGATTTAGATTAGCACTTCATAAGAGATAACTGCCTCTGTTCAGGAGGAATGATCGCATAGTAGAGTGAAATATAGGGATTACTCTCCGTATTGGCTATGTATTTGGAATAGAGAGAGGCTATATGGTTGGCTAAGATCCAAAAATCATGTCACTATTCCTTGTCCCTCTTACGATATACCTAGCCATAACATCATATCACTTCAGCCATAATTGAGAGATATCATAAGCTCTTTGATTTGTATTTGCCCTAGCCTAGTCCCTCTATGCTAGGGATTATCCCCTCTCTCCAATAAAAAATTACATGTCACTATGGCTTGATCTAAGAGGACCTAAAGAATCTTAATCTTCCTCCCCATCGTTTCTCTCTCCTACTACACCACCTCCATGGCCTTGATAGTGCCTACCCTAATATTAGGAACTATGACAATAGGAGTGCAATCAAATCTCTAGTAGGCATCACCAAAACCTCTATCTCATCACTTAAATATGATGGCATATAATAAATTTAGGCCTCACTCAATTCCATTGCATAATAAGAGAGATCCTGTCAAGTCATATCTACATGTACCATTGCTAATATCCTAGTAGCGTTTTCACATTATAAATTGCCAATACAAGCATAGGGGGTCATTTGTATCCTCCTCCTAGAATCTCATAGAATGTAGAGGATATCCAAAACACTGAACCCTCTCCTAATTCACCTATTGATACTAGACATTCCACATCATAGTAACTCCCTAAGAAAGACCAAACTATCATAAGATGCAAAAAATATTAAATAGCTCAAACTCCCATTGAAAACTCCACAAGCGTCTGATCCTCCTAACCCATTCTAGTTAGAAATAATCCTCTACATACCATGGGTGTTTCCTCCAAGGGAACCATGTCACGTGGTCAACCTATAGGTCATCTATGACCCATTGACATACCATAAAATACCCCTAAAAGACCTCTATCCTATCTCATGAATATCAACCCATATCAAACATGTGGATGCCTATGCATCACCAAAGTCAATTGGAATCCCAAATGGTCACCTTATAGCTAGGTGCTCCCATGTCCAAACCTATAATAATATAATGTGAACAAGGCTCTTGCCCTTCCTATACAAACCTAATTAAGGGTTCAATAAAGCTTGTGTAATATGAAATACCCCCATGAAAATTGTGTCTACTGATATTTCATTTGGATGATGACCTCAATATAACCCCAATGTAGTAGTCTCTTACTTGTGTCCTTGATTGATAGACTAAATGTCATAGCACAGAGCAAAAACATCAATATATCTAGTATCCCTACCTAAAACATGATATTAATGTCATTACCATAATTTCACAACTAAAATTATGGATCTCTCGTTAGTGCCAGTAATAACAAAACACTAATATTTCTCCTTAAAATTGGTACCCATTTTATTAAAACTTGGAGGATACTCCAGGCATCCCTCAAAGTGACTAACATCTCACTAGTCGATAATAAAAACATGATACACTTAGAATGCCACCATTATTCCAAAGTAGTAAGACACAATCTAGCTTAATGTAAGGCATGGTAACTAAATATATGATATCAATACCATCCAAAACTATCCTACGTATAGAATTATTGGTTTCAAGGGTTTATATGAAGGTATTAGATTGTCAATCTTAAATCTGCAAAAAATCTAGTACCTACAAAATAATAAAAGACTAGTCATAGTTAGATTTTATCAAAAAATGAGTCAAAATCCCTATCATCTTTAACTAGCCTTCAATTGACCATATTTTCATAAATTCGTTGCCTAGGAAAATTTACCACATGTTAGGGTTTTGTTAATTTATCACCTCTAGTGATGAATTCATGACAATGAATTCACAACCTACATACAAATTCACCATCTACAATGAACTAAAAAGAAAAATACAAAATACAAAAAAATTGTAGATGAAATTTTCTCATATAAGAACCTTGGTACCAATTGACCCACCTCCACCTCACACTACCTCCATTATATGGATTGGTTTCCCTATTTTTTCCATTTCACCAATTGCTTCATTTTCTCCAGATCCCTTTCTTCTCTCTTTATATGTTAATAATGAATTTTTTTTACCTCCTTTCACCTATTTTACCCCAAGGGTAAAATTTTTTGCTACTGTATATTTTTCCTAGCCTATTCAAGTTCCTTTCGAACCAAATATGGTCCCTCAAAAACTCAAGGGGGGACCTAGGATGTGGGTAAACTGGTTTAATTTTTTTCCTTTCAAACCTTAAAAATTTCCCAATAAAAATCTTGGATTTATTTTTTTTTGCACCTGGTAAGAAGAGTTTTGTACGTTTATCCCCATATTGATCAATCAATGCTCAACACCTCTATTTTTAAAAAATTATGGGCATCTACAACTACTTTGATGCATTTAATTTTTTTTGAAAATGTAGGCAAATGTATATACCTAAAATCATAACTAATCAAACCAATGACAACATGAGTTCACCAAACAAATAAGTTAACCATAATTCATATTCTCAAACTCAAATTCCATAGCCAAATCAGAACATGATGAATTCATTACCTATAGAATTTTTTTGTAAGTAATGAACTCACCATCTCACATAAAAAATTTATGAAAATCGACTTTCCCTCCCAATTTTTGTATCCCTCATCTAATTTGACATTCAACATTAAAAAATCATGAATTTGTCAACTAACGAATATACCAATGGTGAATTCATAAGTGGTGGATTTATTCAAGCATAGAACCAACATTTTTAACTACCTATAACTACTTATCATAATCATTTAACCCTTTGGCACCACCATTGCTCAACTAGACAAGTCTCAATCCAAGCAACTATCTCACCAATCTAAAATCTCAATCATCATCTTCTAGCTAACAATTATACTCTAACCACCTTCCTGAACCAATATCAATCCCTTTTGACTACCAATAAAGGTAGTTAATAAGTAATCCTCATCCCTCCTCTTGGTGACTTCCCATGTTCTATGTAATGGTCCCTTGGGGTGGAATTTTCAATGAACGCTTTTCTTGTAACAAAGTGCTATAGAAATTTTATTTGGAAAATTTATAAAGTATCAAGGATTTTTTGGTTCTTTTTTCATCCATGTGGCAATTTCCTATGAGAATTAAAAGAAGCTCTATGATATCATTTTGATTGTGTTCATTTTTAGTTTAAATTATTATTATTCCTTCTTGATTTATTGTTTAGTCCTAATTTTGTTCTACTCTTTAATGGTATCCATAACTTCATCAAGTTGTTCTTGTCTTGTATTTATTTCAAGATTATTTTGCAAGACCTCTTAGGGTATTTATGAGACAACAAGATAAAACTAGCATCTTCTCACATTTTTTTAGTTGTAGGTTTATACCCAATTTTAATCATTTTTTTTGTTTACCCTATCTAGGATGATTTTGACACCTAAAACATATTCATGCAACAAATTTGCTTCTACTAGTTTTTGGCCATAGGATCTTGACCCATTCACACCTTTTGTCTACATAACAATGCATGGATTCTTTTGGTTACTATCCTTTTGACCTATACTACCCTAGCAACATATTGCACCCAACATCTATCTCTTTTCCTAGATTCCCTTTGTTCAAGGTAAATTCACTACCTAAAACCTATGTAAGCAATACATTTACTTTAGGTGGTCTCAATCATAGGTTTAGGGGTTAAGACCGCTTCCTTTTGGCCTTGCACGTCCTAAAATCCTATGATTTTTATCTCTTTATGTCTATACATATTTTTTAGGGCCTCAATAAGGTTTTATACCCATAGAAGATGAGTTCATAACCTATATTTAGTTTATGTGGAAGATTCACTAGTTGTATATATTTACCTTTATTTTTGGGTTAGTCTAATTTTTTTTGTTTGTCTAATTAATCCTACATTATTATCCAACATCACCTACTTGCTTTTAGACATATGTAATCCATGATCTATATTAGAAATAAATTTTCCATCCATTGGGCTTCCAAATGGAGGATTTTTTATAACATAATTACATCTAAATTTCAAGCTCATTGCTAGTTTTGTCCATATATTTTTTTCCACATAGATAAAAACTACCACCTATTGCAATTGCAAGTGATGAATTCATGATAACTAAAAATTTGCATTCATTATAGGTTCAATTGATTTTGTGTATATATATGGAGGTCCTGATTGTGCCAATTAGTCAACTTGTTATTCTTGCTATTTCACAAGCTCCCAAAAACTAATATCTCTTTTTTAGATATTTTTATTTTTTAGGTTTTAAAAATTTTCCATCTTAGATATCTACAAGTGGTCATTTTGTGAAAGTAGCAGATTTGTTTGTAGGAAACACATTCTCAGCAACCACTAGATTAGGTAAGCCTATTTTTAACTTCTTATTTTTTGTTGTTGTTTGTCCTTTGTGTACACCTTTGTTCTTACTTTATAAAATATTTTAAAAGGAAAAAATTAAGGAACCCTTGATTCAAGATTCTCTTTCTTAATTTTCTAGGCATCAAAGTAAAAAGTTCATATAATCATGAATTAGGATGAGTTTTGGTTGGCTACATATTCTTTTGTAATCTAAATTTTCAAAAATAAAAAGGATAAAATTAAAAATTGTACTTTCATGTTTGATCTAATATTTATAAAATGGAAAAAATCATGTTTATGATGGTTCTTGTATGAATGCATAACTTGTTTGATGCATCTTATTTTGTATTAGTTATAGTAATGTTTTGGAAAAACATCAATATTTAAAAGAAATCAAACAACTAACCTCTTTAGCTTATCATTAGTTTACTATTTTATCACATAGGTATTCAAATTGAGATCTTCATATAGACTTACATTAGGCTACACTCCTTTTCTGCATAATTCTTACATTCTTGTTTGAAATTAAAGAAAAATAAAGTTATATCTAAAAAAATTCTTTTAGAACTTAGTCATTTAGCAAGGAATCAAAACCTCATATAGGGTAGTCTTTTATTTATTGTATTTTTATCTTCATTTCCATCTTTGCATATTATACATTAGGATAGCATAAATCTTAGGTTTTTGCAAATTGAACATATTCAATTAGATTTAGGTAAATTGATAAACTACCCTTGGTGAACCCATAAAATCTTCTCTTCACTAAAAGAAAAATCTCAAACCGAATGACATGTCAATAGTAGTGCCCTTAAATCCAAGTGTGGGTTTTCTCTTGAGGAAAATTGACCCACAAATTCTAGCATCTCTTGGATCCCCTTTTGCCCCCCCACATCTAGAGTGGTCAAGAAGACAAGAGGTAAACAATATTATGAATACCTAGTCAAATGGAAGAATCAATTAACTAAAGAAGCAACATGGATGAATGTTGTTGATATTTATAAGCATGTTATCTCAATTATAGATTTCCACAAATGTTCATGAGCTTTAATCATACAATATTTATTTTTACTGAACAAGTATAATGTGGGAGCATCCAGTATAAAGACAGTTATCTATGAGATATTTTTGATAAAGTACTAATTTATTTGTAATTGCCAACCTTGTTTGTATAAAGTAATGAGAATATGAAGAGAAAATAGTGGTGGTTATTAGAAACATCCATTAATATAAAGATAAAATTACATGTTAAATGAGATAAAAAAGGATAGAACTAGGAAGAGGTTGATGTAGAGATGTGCATAAGAGTCCAGGACGAATGCAAAATATTAGATGTAGAGCCATTTGGAAAATTGGCAATACCATCAATATTCACCTCAATTTTTTTCTATGTATGTGTCTAAATGATAAATGCTTGGGGCTATTTGACTTATATGTTGTATATTACATGTATCAGTACATATAGGATTGTAGTTGAGAACAATGTGTTACAACAATCAAAGTGAAGATACCAACAAGTAGAAGTATGGTTCAAACAAAAGTGTGAGACCTGTCTAAAATAAAATGTCATCATGCAAGGGACCATATTGAGAATAACATCATGTTCTCTAAAGATAGTGTGCCATCAAGAGAGTGACATTATGTCATCTAGAGAATATTGTCATACCATAAATAATTTATGCCATCAAATTGATGTTGATTGAAGACCAAAAGTCTTGAGAATTTTCATATGAAGTAACATTGTCTAGAACATTATCGTTAGAGGTATATGATCATAGTACTATAGTGTTGGTCATGATAATATTGACTCCCTTGAATCAAAAATCATTCTTACTTCTAGAGGAGGTTGTTGTTCACTTGATCCTCTTCGCCTAGACTACATCATTTTTTAAATATTAACCACTTCAAAATAAATATTCTAATATTTATAGGGTATGCATATAATTTATTTTTCATTAAATATACATGATTAAATTATCAACTCTTAAATATAATTACATTTATTCATATAGATGGATCAACCATAACCAAATTCACTTATATTTGCACCTAGGACAACATGAAAATAGTTAAAAGCATTTCAAAATAAAGAACAATTGATTCTTAAATGATATTTTGAATAAAATTTAAATTGTGAAAAAACATATCACTATGATGGAATTTAAAAAATATAAAAGACATCATACATTTTACACTATTATATATTAATTAAAAAAATATACTATATATGTTTAGTTGATAGATGAAATTTTATTTTTAAATTATTTTTATTAAGAAGTAATCATGTAGTATATTATATTATGGATTGTTTTTAACAAGGTATTACAAATTTCATTTAAATTAAAAAGGTAAAACTTAATAATAATTTTAGATGGAAATATAATTTTTTATATTATGAATGTATTTCCTTTTAATTTTAAATCATTTGTTGTTTTAACAATATCTTATCATTTAAATATATCTAAACAAAACTTTAATACTCATTATAGTGTCTTAACTTACATGTAAATCAAATTTATAAATCTGATTGTCTTTTTAAATTTTGACTACTATTAGTTTCAGTTTTGAACAACTTAGGGAAAACAAATTTTATGAGTATGAAGGTTTAGAATAATGTTTTACATTTCATCATACTTATTTTTTTCTAAAATCTATGAGTAGCTTTTATTAGGAACCACTCACATCAAAATAATAAAATATTACATTCTTGTTGCCATCATGTTGATATTAGGTTAGTTAAATCATATATATCTTGTCTTTGTATAAAAAATATTATTCATTTGTCTTTCTAACAAAGATAATTTTATCTTCCTCAAACTTATATTTCTCTACAATAATTCTTTTATATCATTTTAATTAAGATATAAAATCTCAATCATCTATTTTCCATCTAAAATTTACTTTTGCCAACAAAAATATGAAGGCAAATGGTTAAAACATATGCTCTCTTGTTTCCTTTTCTATAAATGTGTTGGCTATAGTAACATATCAATTACATGGTACCCCCTTTTCTAGGGATATTTTCCATTCCCCTCATATTCCAAGGTATCATTTTAATCATACTTCTTGTTTTTATTTGGGAAATTAAACCCATTTCCTAACAACACTTGTTTGTCTTATTTGTTTATTTCCACCAACAATTTTATATTCATCAATCTCTTTGATTTTTCATATTTTTCATAGTGAAACTTATCATCTATAGGTTTCCCTTACTCTATATAATTTTAAGTGCAAGGAATAATATTAAAATCACTCTCTTCTTTATATTGCCCTACAAACCCTAAAGTGTAAGGACCTTCCTAGAAAGTAGTTACTTTCTTATGTTGCCTAAAACCCTAAATTACTATAGATATCCTCCATATTTATTCTTTATTATGTTTCTCTTAAAACTCTAAAGTGCAAGGGATAAACTCTACACTACTTTCATTTCTATTACCAAGAGAGGATCTTATACTAGATAAAAATTAATAGGATTTACCTAAAATAAATTAGACCTTTTCCACCTCCATTATTTTAATTGTTTTCTCTATATATTGCCTTTCATATTTAATTTATTCTACATTTGGGCTTTGCACATTATACATACTCATTGCTTGTATCATTCCTCATTCTCCATTTTTTGTAATAGTTAATTTGAGTGGACAATGATGGCCTTTATCATCTAATGTTATAAATAGGATTTTATTGCATTGATACAATCAACTCAAATTGTAGCCCCCTTTATACAACAACCATATCATGATAGTAGTCCCAAGATTGTGATTTTTCTTGTATAATAGTGAAATGATATTAAGACCTTGAGACAACACCACTATTATACATTGACTCAATTGCATGATAGAGTTCTATTATATAGTGATTTCAAAGTATGGTATTCAATTTAGAATCCTTTATTTATGGAATGCAATATTAAATTGAAAAAACATTTCTTCGTTGATTTGAACAATCTTCCTTTGAATGAAGTTTATTTTTCTAATTGAATGGAGTTTCCACCTTTTTATTCTAAATGACATATACCTTAGTGATGTTCACTTCTCCTCTTAATGATGGTGCCCATGTATTTCATTGAACATGGATAGAAAATTCTCCTTAGCACAAAATAAATGATTAGGATTTTTATAGCACCTTTGGATTAATTCAAATGACATTGAAAATTGTACTGAACAATCACCAAATATTTTATGGGAATGGTAATCACACATTCCTCCTCTATAATTGAATGATTTTCAGCTTTAGTGTTTAGTTTGTTCCATACTTGGTCTCCTTCTATAACCTTATGGAATTGCACTCATAAAAATTTCGATGCATGACTCTACTAATCTACACATTCAACTTTCATTCAAAGTTTAGGGTGAATAAGAAATACATATATTTATTTATTTATTTATTTTTAATAGGTTATATGTGGCTTCTATTGGGGGCCACTCCCATCACAATACCAAAATATTACATTTTTTGTAGCATACATTTTTATTATGAATTTTTCATTTCTTTTTTCTATTAAGTATATTCTTCAACTTTCTGGAACTGTTGCTCCCACAACCAACTCTTTGATATCATTTTTATTAAGACATAAAATCTCACTTGGCCTATTGACTTCTACAATTTGAATTTCATCGAGATGAAGATCAAAACCATAATTTGCTAACTTATCTGCCACTCGATTTCCTTCTCTATAAATATACTCACACTATGAGGAGATTACCTCTAGCTGTATCGCTCCAAATTTTTTGCACCCCTACCTTCAGGCTATTGGATCCATGCCCGAAAGGAGGATGGGAAAAGGATGATGCGGTACCTCGGACGAGAGGACTTTGCGAAGGTCCCACCTCTCAAGGGAGGTGCATTTTGGTGATTTGTCGATGGATGGTGGGTTCACCAGGAAACATTTGGCGGCAGTTTCCACGCCTAGGTTTTGGAATGTGTTTAAATGTGTTCGTTTTATCCTTTAAGCATTCATCCTAGGTTTGGCCGAATGAATCTAACTTAATCTACATGAAAATGCAATTTAAATGAATACAGCAAGCAGATTAAAAAGTAGAATACAAAGAATTTGCAGGAGGCCAATGAAGATAACCTGATCTGGATGTCTGAAGAAGTTTTTGATGCTTGAAGCAGTCTGGATCATCTGGGATTCGACAGAATCGCCTGCAATCTATCAGAATCGTCTGGAATCTGATAGGATCGTCTGAGACAGACAGAATCGTCTCAGATCTGACGAATTCGTCAGACGAATTCATCAGAAACCTACAAAACAGAGAACAGATGCAAAATGCAAACAATTCTACTGTGCTAACAGAGGCAAATTAAATAAAATAGCAGCATGGATATTGAACAATATTTAAGAACAGAAATAAATACAAATCACTGTATTTTAATAGCAAAATATGATCTTAATATGCAAACTAGGCTAAATGGGTGAACTCCAGATGCAATATAGGATAAAAACTGAATAAATAATCTAATTTATAGCATGAAATGATAGAGAAAAGAGAGAGAAGAGCAAACTTCAGGCATTGATTGCCTCAATGTATGTTGCAGTCGAGATCGTCTCGCATCAGTACGAGATCGTCTCGAATTTGACAGGATCGCCTCCGATCTGGACAAGTTCGTCGACGACGATGGGTGCTGGCTCCGGTTGAAAATCAGTCATGTACCTGCATAAAAATTGCTATAGAACTAGTGCAAAAATGAAATCATGATATCTTAGTGCAGAGGGATTCAATTCACGGATAAATTCAGCCAGGGGTTGGGGGAGGGAAAGTCCTAGAGTTTAAATAGGCTTAGGGAGAGTTGTTGGGAGGTTGGAGATCTTCCCAATTTGGGAGATCTCCAACGGGGGGAGGGTCCCAACGGCGCAGACACGCTTCTGCCCGGATTGGAGACCCGTTGGAACATGGATTCCAACTATGCAAATTCAGTTTTGCGACAAAATCGTCAAATCTAGGGCGATATCGTCTGATCGGCGACGATATCGTCCAACGGTCAAAACAACTCCTAAAAATGGCGTGGAAAAAGGGGAAACGGGTTTCTCGACGGTTAACGGGCGGTTTGGGAGGTTAAATTTGAATTTAAATTTATTTACTAAGGTGAATGTAATTATTCCAATTTTACTGCGCCAATTTTAGGGTGCTACATTTTGCCCCCTCTTTAGCGTATTTTCCAAAGAAAATGCGTTAAAGATGAGTTCTTCTCGATCTACGAGAAAGCAAAAAATTATTCCCATTTTTAGGCGACGATTCTTGGTCGAATCGTATGACAGCTTACTATGGTGCCCCCTCCGTGTTTTTACCCAAATCGAACGTTTGAGGTAAAAACGCGAAAAAGCAAAAAATTATTTTTGAATTATTTTGAATAAAATTAAGAAAAATAGGGTAAAACCCTAATTCATTGTTACTGTTCATTTTTACTGTTTTTAGAGCTCTGGAGCAAAAATGGTGGAGACAGCGCACAGATCTGCAGAGGTCCGCCGCGATCTACGGGTAAGGGTCTAAACTCAGCTTAGATTGATTTAATTTGATTTTACATGTTTTTTAGATGATTTTTATGTGAATTTTGAGCATCGCGGCCATTTTTGGCCGTCGATGTCGTTCGGACGAAATCGTCCCTATTTCGACGAAATCGTCTCAATTTCGTCAATTTCACCCAAGGGCAAAATCGGCGAAAGGGGGACGATTTCGTCAAATTAGAGACGATTTCGACACGCGAAATCGAAGACGATTATGCTCAAATTTGGGACGATATCGTCCAATAGTGGGCGATATCATCAATTACAAAAAATTGATCTTTAAGTTGCATTATTGATTGCTTGAATTTATTATTAATGATTGTTTGTTGTTTTGTTGTTTATGTTTGCAGAGAGGATTACTAAAAAGCAGAGAGTGGAAATACGATGGATTGAGAGATGACTTGGCCGCTCTCACCCAGGCAGAGCGGGATCTGCTGGCACAGGCCGGATTGCAGCATGTGGCAGAGATGCCATAGGTTTCCACAGACATGGGGCTACTGACAGCCCTAGCAGAGAGGTGGTATCCGGGGTCTTCCTGTTTTTGGTTACCGATAGGGGAGATGACTCCCACACTGGAGGATGTATGGAGGATTCTTAGAATCCCCATACAAGGATGGATGATCACACCTGCGGCCAATCAAGGCCACGCGATGGGATGACTATGCGGTGACCCGAGCTTCGCCCTAGAGAAGGGTAGAGTTAACATCGAGGCACTACGCCAGATGCCTGGGGCATCTAGACTGACACGAGTTCTGGCTGGAGTGGTTGGTGGACTTCTGTTGTGCCACCAGAGTGGGTGCAGGGTACCATGGATGCTGGCAGATGTGATCTGTGACATGCACGACCATGGATGCAGGTTCTCTTAGGGCAGCTTTGTTTTATGCCAGCTGTACAGGATCCTTTACGGGGTCATGTACAAGGGTGGGCGATGTCTGGTGATGACATCGCTACTACAGGTTTGGTGTTGGGAGCACATTGCGATGCGGAGGCCGATAGGGCTTCCACTGACAGGGGTTGACGGGGAGAGGCCCCGAGTCTTCTATTGGTGGCTCCGAAGAGGGGCACAGCGACGGATCGACCTACCGGTGTCTCGGAGACTACTTGATGATTTGGTCCCAGACCAGATCACCTGGAGGCCATGGAAGCAGCATCCAGGGTGGGCAGAGGACGGACAGAAGCTGGCTCGCATCAGGCGAGTCTGTCGGTTGAGGATGGAGAGGGGAGAGGTGGAGCTCCACCGCTACGACCAAGTTTTGCGATAGTTCGGTCTACAGCAGGGGATCCCATCTCTCAGGGATTATGAGTTTTCCTGGACCGTCCGGGATAATACTATAGTTAGCGGGGCTCCAGACATGCAGCGCTTCTGGAGTCAGGATGCGGATGATGCCCCCATCCAGCCAATGGATGGGGACGATGCAGGAGTAGCCGACGACTACGATGCCAGTATGCAGGCATCCGCCCTCCTCGAATGACGAGGGCTCGGGGTCCGATCCATGCAGTCGTGCATAGGATAGGGAGGCGGCACCAAGCGGCGATAGAGGCGGCCCAGGGTCACGGTGGGAGAGATCAGAGGAGGCCACAGGCACAGGAGCGACCGCGATAGAGAGAGAGGGAGAGGAGGGAGGTGAGACCCCCATCTCCATAGAGGCCACCATCACCCGATAAGGGCAAGGGCGTGGATACAGGAGAGAGTAGCGAGATGGCTACTCTCCGGGTAGAGAGGGATCGTCTGCAGACTCAGGTGTAGACATTACAGGATGCGGCTGCACGACACCAGGCCGAGGTGTCACAGCTACGAGATGAGATTGCACGCCTCAGGGCACGGGGCGGAGGGGCGAGCTCAGGAGAGTTGACACGGGCTATTGCCCAGTTGACTTTCTATCAGACATTGTACTATCAGTTGGTGCCGACGGAGGATAGACTACCCCTGCCAGCTAACATCGCAGATCCGATCAGGATCGGGTCATCTAGGACCACGTCCCGATCGAGGACCAGGACTACACAGACTGCGATGGGGCCACCTCGTCCACCTCAGGGCGGGGGAGGAGATGAGGCAGAGAGCTCGAGGGGTTCTCAAGGCTAGAGAGGTGGACACTGATGTTGATGTTGTATTATATGTGTATTGATAGAGGATTGAGTATGCCAAGGTACAGATTGTGGCATACCAATCTAGTTTTGATGATGTATATATACTATTGATATATATAGATGAGATATTTTTGATCATATGACTTGTCTTATGTGATGCTTATGATGCTTTTATGTTTGATGTAATTGATTGATGTGATTATGTCATTGGATATATTATAATTTGAATGTCATGCTTGTAATATTTTAAATGAAATAATCTGATGTAACAAATTGGTTGTTGTAATGAAATGTAAAAAAATAAAAAAGAGACTTCTAACAATAATTTCAAAGGACATTGTCGCTATTATAGACCATTTCACGGAGTCGCTGCTCACTCGGTCGTCAAGCTAATCCCATTTATAGAAATATTGTTAAAAGGAAAAGAGTGCTTAAGAGACTGTCTTAAGACTTTGATGTAATGATGCAAATGGTGATGATGATGATGATGGTTTGTTTTCAGATTTTCATGAAAAATATTGTGCATGAAATAATGTTTAAAATGATTTTTGCTAGGCATAAATTCCTAAGTGTGATAAAATTTGTGAATAATTCCTTAAGAATTATACCATCATTGCAAAATTGAAAGTTGACATAATGACATGAAATAATGAAAATGTGTTTGCTTTTGAAAAAGCATAATTTGTGTAAAATTAAGTCATATGGTTTTTGTGATTTTTGAATAAATGGGGAATAAAAATTGTTACAATGGTTTGCGCTAGGCATAGAATATGTAGGTATAGACTTATACCATCATCGCGAAAATAAAAAAGAGATAGTTTTATTGCATGATTGATTTTTGATGAACAGAAAATATGAAAATGAGGACTTGCACTAGGCATACAATTCCAATTTTGGTTTTGGAACTATACCATCGTCGCGAAAGTCAACCAGATATATATATGATTTGATTGTATATTTTTGAAGGCAATTTTTTTTATTTTTCTATTCTTTAGTTGTCTTTGTGGTAAACAACTATACTTGATTTATTCCAAACAAGTTGCAAAAATAATATTTCAAAGTATTTTGAAGACAAAAGTTAGATTTATAAGGAATCCCATGTGCATATGTGAATTCATTTCCAATCTTGATTTATCATAATGATAGACAAAATCTCTCAAATACAAATGTGTGTGCAATTGCATTGTTCATTTACCAGTTTTTGAGCAAGGTACTATGATACAAGTGATTTGAAGAAACCAAATAAGTGTTCATTAACCATGATGTAGATGCATATAACCATACTAGGCTACTATGTAGGTCGGATTATCAAGAGCTAGCTAATCCATAAGCGAGACATAGGTCTATACAAAAGAAGGTCGCTAATGTGACGGACATATCGCCACGCTAGGAGTTACCCAAGGCCAAGCAGGTTGGGCACAAACCACCTGTTATGGGGCTTACCTCACGCGTTTTTGAATAATTGAGAATTCCGGGGATTCAAGCTCATCAACCCTTCTTTTCTTTTCAAAGGGTAGGGAAAGGGATTTTATTGCTTTCTTGCTTTCTTTTGAACTTTGCATATTTTTTTCTTTTTGTATTTCTTTTGCATGGAATATTGCTGTAATGATATAACAAAACCTTTTTCTTTTCTCTTTTTCTTGAACTTTTCTTTTTCTTTTTCTTTTTCTTTGTTAGGGATACTTGCTCGGATTAGCTTTAGAGCAAGGGATTTTTATTTCGGGTAGGGGTGAGCTTGTCCTTTTGCCAATTCTCAAATATTCTAGACCATGTGCATGATAGGATAGCAGGGGAAACTTTTCACTCAAGAAATCACTTCTACTATGTAGCAAAACATGGAAATTACAAATATAATCATTTTATTGTGAAAATATGTGCTTGGTTTAAGTAAATAACAAGATCAATTCTCTATGCTCAAACTTTATTTAATTGAATTTTGTGAACTTTGATATAAGAGAGATTAGTAATCATGCTAGATAAAATCAAGATATTTATTGTTGTGAGTGTGCAAGTGAGGGATGCCAAATAAATGCTAATTTATCCAAAATAAGTTGAAACATATAACTGCAATAATTGTAAGAAAAATATAGATATAAATGATTTTGAGAAGTTTTGAGAATGTTGACTCTCTCTTTCTTCTGTATATTGTTTTGGTTTCGAAAGAGTCAAGCATATAGCTATTTTTAGATTTTTATGTTGATTTTTGTTTTTGAGCAAAAGAACTTTAACAAGTGCTTTAAATAAATGCAATAGATAGTTTTTGAAGATTTTTGGAGATTTATGAATGTTTTTGGTGTTTTTTTTTTTTTGAATAAATTGAAAGAAATACAAGATAGTAATTTTGAACAAATATATACATGGATGAAATGACCAAATTTATGCATAATAACGTTTGAGATGCAAAATATTCATGGGTTCTTTAAGTTCTTTACCATCTAAGGTAGATAATTTATATGCTCCTGATTCAAATTTAGCAGTAATAATGTATGGTCCAAGCCAGTTGGGCTCAAATTTACCTTTAAGGTCCTTAGTTGCATTTGTATTTTTTTGAAGATTTTGAGGATTTTGATTTTTTTGTATTTTGATTTTAATTTATGAATTGAAATTGGTGGTATATACAAGATGATCTATATACACTATACAAGGTTATTTGAGTATAGCATGTCTAAGGTTGCTTCAAAATCAAAGGAGGTTTTGAAGGATAATCTGGTTGAGGTGAAGGTAAGAATAGAAGGTGATGAATAAAAGGTAGCGATAACAAATGCTTTGTTATAATGTAGAATAATGTAGCAAAAGATTTGATTTTTATATGTGGAAAATTGATCATGTTACAAAATAAAATGTAAGAAGGATAAGAAAGTTCTTCATTCTTATCACTATATTCCAAGTCTTGATAAGATGGAGAAAGTATATGTGAAAGATATGCATGAATGTTATTTGATAAACAAGGATGATCATATATGGATGAAGAAAAGTGATGGATAGAAGATAATTGTGATAATAGAGAATGTATAGAACTTGATGTTTCAATCGTTAAATATTCTTCAAATGGTGTTGGGTCACCATGTATGGTAACAATTTTATTTGTAAGTTCAAACTTCAAACATTGGTGAAGAGTGGAAGGGAAAACCCTCATCGTATGAATCCAAGGACTCTAGAGAAATAGGTTGTAAGGTGAAGGACAATATCCTACATAGAATAAAATATCCAGGATCTTGGATCCAATATTAAAGGGAAGAATTATAGTACCTTGAGCTTCTTGAATTTCATTGTTAAAAGATTTTATAATAACATTTGATTCATTAATATCTTCTTCCTTTGTTTTGAGTTTTTGGAATAATTGATAAGTGCATAAATTAAGAGAGGAGTCATTATCTACCATGATAGTTTTAACAAGTGTTTCTTTACTAGATCCGATAATGTAAATATAGGAGTCTTCTTGTGGAGTAGAGGAAGGAATATCCTCATCATAGAATGAAATATGGTTAACCTCAAGAGGGTTTACACCATTAATTATGTTCTTAGAGAAAATATGATGAGGAACAAATTGTTGGCTAGGTATTTTGAACAAAATTTCCTTGTGATAAATTTGTAATACTTCTAAAAGGGATATCTTTGCTTGAGGATTAATCACTTGTTGTTGGCTATCAAAGTGGATTTCAGATTGAGATTTTGATTCTAAATATGAGCTTTCTATGCTTACATTCCATTTTGGATCATTCTCTAGAGTCAAAGATAGTTTTGAAGGTTGGTCAAATGAGGAATCCATATCTTGAATATCAGATTGAGTTGATTGAACTTGAGGTTGCTCATTTGTAGTTTTTGTTACAATATTAATAATATCATCATGATGGGACACATTAACATGCAATATTTGATTGGTTTCTTGTTGTTGATAATTGAATAGGGGTTCTTGGGAGATCCCCATGTCTTGATTGATTATTGGTATTTGTTGTGTAGGAGTTTGATTGTTTACTGGAGGTTTATCATCAATTGTAGATTGTAATTCCTTTATATTAAAAAGACCCTTATCAATCAAATCTTGAATTGCACATCTTAAATCTTTACAATTTTGTGTCATATGTCCATCTACTCTATGATATTCACAATGTAGCTCAGGTTTAAACCAATCTGATGTGGTATCAGGTTGTCTTATGGAAGGAAGTTCAATTTTATTTGTGTCAAGTAAATACTTGAGAATTATATCCATTGGTTGATTGAGCTTAGTAAATTTACGTGATGAAGGTTTTTGAGAGGTTTTTGATAAATGCTTTAGGAATTTTGTCATAAAAGGACCTAATGGTTTCTCACCTCTACTTTCTTTATTATGGGTAGAATGATGACAGGAAGATTGCGAAGTATGAGGTGAGTGCATGGTAGAATTGGAAGAATAATTATTTTCTTGTTGAAATGGATGTGTTGTATTGAAAGAAGAGTATTGAAAAGGTGGTGGAGGATTATATGTGGATTGATAGACATAATATGGATATATGGGAGAATAGATAATATCGTTATGAAGAGGATTGGCAAAGGGATTGTTTTGTTGGGTTATGGATGAAAAATGAGAGAAGTGTGATGGAGGTGATGTTGAATAGGGATGAGGTTGGTCATAATCAACAAATGTATTTGGCTGAATTCTTCCAACATTACTGATGGGCTCATATTGATTTGAGTAAAAACTCATGGTTTCTTTAGTACTTCTAAAAGCAATATTTAATATCTACTATTTAGAATTGAATCTAAAACATGCAAACTTGAAATGATGATTTTGTTTTTTGTTTTTCTTGTATACATATATATATATTTTTTTTTTTTTTTTTTGTTTTTGTTTTTCAAAAGGTTTACAATGCATTCACGTCGGGTTCACCAAAATGTATCGCTCCAAATTTTTCGCACCCCTACCTTCAGGCTATTGGATCCGCGCCCGAAAGGAGGATGGGAAAAGGATGATGCGGTACCTCGGACGAGAGGACTTTGCGAAGGTCCCGCCTCTCAAGGGAGGTGCATTTTGGTGATTTGTCGACGGATGGTGGGTTCACCAGGAAAAATTTGGCGGCAGTTTCCACGCCTAGGTTTTGGAATGTGTTTAAATGTGTTTGTTTTATCCTTTAAGCATTCATCCTAGGTTTGGCCGAATGAATCTAACTTAATCTACATGAAAATGCAATTTAAATGAATACAGCAAGCAGATTAAAAAGTAGAATATAGAGAATTTGTAGGAGGCCAATGAAGATAACCTGATCCGGATGTCTGAAGAAGTTTCTGATGCTTGAAGCAGTCTGGATCATCTGGGATTCGATAGAATCACCTGCAATCTGTCAGAATCATCTGGAATCTGACAGGATCGTCTGAGACAGACAGAATCATCTCAGATCTGACGAATTCATCAGACGAATTCGTCAGAAACCTGCAAAACAGAGAACAGATGCAAAATGCAAACAATTCTACTGTGCTAACAGAGGCAAATTAAACTAAATAGCAGCATGGATACTGAACAATATTTAAGAACAGAAATAAATGCAAATCATTGTATTTTAATAGCAAAATATGATCTTAATATGCAAACTAGGCTAAATGGGTGAACTCCAGATGCAATATAGGATAAAAACTGAATAAATAATCTAATTTATAGCATGAAATGACAGAGAAAAGAGAGAGAAGAGCAAACTTCAGGCACTGATTGCCTCAATGTATGCTGCAGTCGAGATCGTCTCGCATCAGTACGAGATCGTCTCAAATTTGACAAGATCGCCTCCGATCTGGACAGGTTCGTCGACGACGATGGGTGCTGGCTCCGATTGAAAATCAGTCATGTACCTGCATAAAAATTGCTATAGAACTAGTGCAAAAATGAAATCATGATATCTTAGTGCAGAGGGATTCAATTCACGGATAAATTCAGCCAGGGGTTGGGGGAGGGAAAGTCCTAGAGTTTAAATAGGCTTAGGGAGAGTTGTTGGGAGGTTGGAGATCTTCCCAATTTGGGAGATCTCCAATGGGGGAGGGTCCCAACGGCACAGACACGCTTCTGCCCGGATTGGAGACCCGTTGGAACGGATTCCAACTATGCAAATTCAGTTTTGTGACAAAATCGTCTGGACGTTCTAGTCCAGACGAAATCATCAAATCTAGGGCGATATCGTCTGATTGGCGATGATATCGTCCAATGGTCAAAAAAACTCCTAAAAATGGCACGGAAAAAAGGGGAAACGGGTTTCTCGGCGGTTAACGGGCGGTTTGGGAGGTTAAATTTGAATTTAAATTTATTTACTAAGGTGAATGTAATTATTCCAATTTGACTACGCCAATTTTAGGGTGCTACACTAGCAATAGACAATGAACATCAAAAATAATACTATTCTTTATCCAGTCTCCACATCCATGTTTTTTAATAGCATTGATGATAATTTGTGAGTCCCTCTCAATTAAAATATATTTCCATCACTTTTTGTTGCAATTTTAATCCCTTTAAGAAGTGCCCTAGCCTTTGTATAATTGTTAGTTGAAGTTCCATATGATTCTAAGTGAGGAGAATTTTTTCTTCACTATTTCTAAAAACACCACCTCCACTAGATTTTCTTGGTTTTCCTTTAAAAGTATCATTAATATTAATTTTGATAAACCCAATTTCTTGATATTTCCATTTTACCATAGATCAAAGTAGATCCTTTGTTTTAATTTAATTTTTGTAGATGACTCTTCCATGTATGTTCAAATATTGTAGCCAAGTTATTAGCACCTCTTTTTATTTTTCTACAATTGAGACTTCCCATGATGAGCACCATATTATTAGACATTCTACAAGAGAGACAATAATACAATTCCAAACTTGGGCATGATTTTTATATTTATTTTATTCTATTATTCCTTTCAGTCCATAAATTCCAAACAATAATAATAGGGCTAATCCTCCAAAGAATACATAATGTTTTAGCTTTATTATAATTTATCAAACATTTTATCAACTCTTTCAATGTTGATGGAGCTACCCAATATAATTTCATATTTTTTAAAAATAGCCCCAAATGGTGTGAGGAAATGGACAATTAAGAAGTAAATGGTCTGATATTTCTATTTTTTTCTCACACAAGGTACATATGAAGTGTCCATAATATCCTCTTCTTTGTAAAATCTCTCTGGTAATAATATTACATTGAACTACTATCCAAAGAAATGTTGAGGCCTTAAGGAAAGCCTGTTATGACCAAACATTCTTCCAAGGAAAATCATTGGAAGAAGGAAATTTTGATTGTTCTAAATACTCATATCCCAACTTGATTGAGTATCCACCATCCTTTGATAAATTCCAAACCAACTCATCCTTTTGTGTAAAAATTGGTAAATAAATCTCTCAAAGCATATTTTGAAGTTCATCTGCAATTTGTTTGAGTTTCTCTCCTTCAAACAAGTTACTAAAAGATACCCATGTTCTAGAGTTTTTACTCATAATAATATCATATTTGACCTTTGGATCTTTACATGCTACACACGCTTGATCCAGTGGTTTCCATTTTGAGTCAGAGATAAGAGGATAAGGCTTCAACCAAGCATCAAACCAAAAATTTGCATAACTCACCTCATTGACTAACCATCTAATATATTTCTTTATCAAATGCAAACTCTTTGATATGAAGTTCCATGTTGATGATCCTTTGGGTAGAGTTCTTTTTATAAACAATTTTATTGCATCAAGAGAACCTATATATTTTTGAAGTAATATTTTTTCCCAATTCTTTCTTTGATCTCTGAATAGTCTCCACCCAAGCTTTGCTCCTAATGCCAAATTCATAAGTCCACAATTTTGCAAGCCTGCTCTTCCAATATTCTTTATTTTCCTTTGCAAACCCTATCCCACATACAAAGAGGAAACCTCATTTTTTCCTCACAACCTTTCCATATAAATTCTCTTTAAATTTTATCCATTTCTGATGCAATACCTATTGGCAGTCTTGAGAGTGACATCATATAAATAGGAATGGATTGAAAAGTAGTCATTATGAGTTGTAGCCTTCCTACCATGGTTAAGAACTTACCTTTCCAACCTGCCAAGGAAGATTTCATTCTATACAAAAAAGAGATCTAAAGCTCCTTTTATTCCATTTATCATACAAAGGAATACCCAAGTAGGTTGATGAATTTTTTTAAATTTTGAACCCTAAAATATTCACAATAATTTGTTGTAAATATAGGGTGGTATTAATGAAAAATATATTGGATGTTGAAGTATTTACCAACTACCCCATAGCCTTCTCATAACATGATAATATTGATTTGAACTTCATGGCCTCACTAGCTGAGGGATATCATCAACAAATTGGAGATGAGATTTGAAGGGATCATTTTTTGCATCTTGAGTACCCTTGATTTTTCCTTCCATTTTTTCCTGTGAAAAAACTCTCCCTAATACTTCTGCTATAATAAGGAATAGATAAGGAGAAAGAGGATCACCTTGACAAAGTTCACAAGATGACTTGAAGTACCCAACAGGAGAACCATTTTTCAAAATAGAAAATTTTGCATTGCTATAACATCATTTAATCCACTCACACCAACTATAATCAAAGCCAAAATTTCTAAAAATAGCATGTAGAAAATTCCAATAAACCCTATCATATGCTTTGTTCATATCTTTTTTCAAAAGCATACCTTGTTTTTCATAGAATTAAGAGAGTGTATGGCCTCTTGTGCAATAATTATACCATCAAGAATTTGTTTACTCCGAACAAATCCACCTTATTCCTTTGAGATAAGTCACCCTAAAATACCATTTAACCTGATTACCATAATTTTTGAAATTATATTATAAATCATATTACAAAGGCTTATTGGATGAAAGTTATCAAAATATTTTGTGTCATCTTTCTTGGGAACCAAGGTAATAAAATTAGCATTGATCTCTAATGAGGACATCTAGGACTTTGGGCATATTGTTATTCATGTGAGATTTCACTCACGATTTGGTTGTTAATCGATTAGCTCAAGTTAGCTAATCGTTAAATTATTGTTATGTATTTGTGTTATTTAAGCAATCATGAATAAAGCATACGCATATTCGATGTGATTCCCACATCATTTGGTATCAGAGTAGAAGATTATGTATCTTTTGGGTAGGGCACCATGTTGTCCACTCAAGATAAAATTTTCTTCAAAAATTTGAAGCAACGATTGAAATTAATCGTTGCTAATGTTAAGAAAATTCAAGTTGCTCAACTAGTAGAAGAAATTACTGAAGAATAAAATCTTCCTATAGATGAAGAAATTTCAATTACTACTGCAAAAGAAATTTTTGTTGCAGAGGAAATCGTTGTTGCAGAAGAAATTGTTATTGTAGAAGAAATTATGGTTGCAAAAGAAAATTTTGAAGCAGTACCTAGAATCAAACTAGGATCTATGGGCATGGAGCCCATTTTCCTTCCTTTGGACCATACTAATTTTAATGCAAAATTTGAAAATCTCTATGAAGAAGACCCCTTTATTGCTTTCAAAGCAATAAATTTTCTTCAAGAAATTAAAAATCAAAGCTTGTCTATCATAGATCTAGAAAAATAATATTCTAGATCAAGAAAATTGGAGGACTTACTACCTCTTAAAGCAGATGCTAATGAAGATCCATAAGAATATTTCACCCTTTTCATTTCCACTGTAGATGGTGGATCTTGTTATGCTACTGGATCTAATTTTCTTTGGCTCTTTGGTTTGCCACAAATGAAGGATCTACAATTACAGCCATCTCCCTGGCCTCCATCAGCCTCACTTCTTTCTATGAATTCCACCATGACCCCATTACTTGGAGGTACCATATCTTCTCCCATGAAAAAAAAATATCGAAAAGAGTTTGACCACCAAAAAGAAGAAGAAGATTAGAAGAAATAAAAAATGAAAAACCATCAACATGCCCTGCCATCGCATGAAAGGGAGTACTGCATCACAAGCCCCACCTCTCCTTGCATTATGCAGGAGGGCTTACAAAGGCCACATGGCAGGTTTGACGTACGCGTGACTCCATGCACATGGAGCATGCTCTTGTGTGCCTCAACGCGCATAGAGCATGTCTGTGTATGGTACCCGCCATGCAAACTGCACACTCCACATGGGGTCATGCACCCACACTGGCCAGCACTAGCCTATGTTTGGCCAACATTTTTGGCCAATGCATAGGTGCCTATGCACTCCATGTTGGTCAACGCTCCACGTGGGGCTGTGCACCCATGTTGGCCAATGTTGGACTATGTTGAACAACGTGCCTGGCCTATGCACAGGCACGGTGGCCAATGTGTTTGGCCAATGCACGGTGGACGTGCAATGTCAACCTGAGTGCGCACTCCATGCGCAAGGGTGTGCACGATATTCATCGCACCCCCTTTGAATTTTAATATAATATATTTATATTATATTAAAAATAAAAATATTAATTAATTAAAAATAAAATTAATTAATTAATTTAATTATTGTTCCAAATATATATATATATATATATGCCAACTTGAGGCATTATTCAAATGTCTACAAGCATATGAGTGTTTACAGTTATTGGAAAGCTCTTTTTGATCATGATCCATTGATGTTCCTTTTTTGATATTTTGTGACGACTTATTCAAATTCACCCTTGGTCTTCTTCTCCTTGTACATGGAAGTGCATTTTCGATTGTACCCAACACTCCTACATTTACTCCCATTTTCTTGTGAAAGCATTGGAGTCCAATGCTTATATGGTTGGGAGGAATGATGAGGACATCTAGGACTTTGGGCATATTGTTATTCACATGATATTTCACTCACGATTTGGTTGTTAATCGATTAGCTCAAGTTAGCTAATCATTAAATTATTGTTATGTATTTGTGTTATTTAAGCAATCATGAATAAAGCATATGCATCTTCGATGTGATTCCCACATCAATCTCACTTATTATAGCCTTTATTTTTTTATTCTCTGTAATTGCATCTAACATATCACTCTTCAATAAATCCTAAAATTTTTGAAAGAAAATTGTAAGAAATCCATCAAGGCTAGGTGCCTTGTTAGGATGGAAAGAGAAAATTGTTTCATGGAGCTCCTCCATAGAAATATTCTTCATCAATATTTCATTTTGTCCCTAAGTGATAAGTGATGGAATATTTTGCAAATTATTTTCTTGTTCCTCCTTATCTTACCTAGAATATGATAAAATATTTTTGAAATAATTTATTGCTTCATTCCTTATATCTTCTTCATCCTCAATATTGCTTCCATCTAGAGTTATCATATTTTTAATATGATGAATAGAAAAAAAATTGCTCTAGCATGAAAACATTTGTATTTCTATGTCCTTCCTTGATCCATTTCTCTCTATATTTTTGGAACCAATATGACTCTTCCTTCTTCAATGCATTATGATAATAAAAAATTAATTGTTTTTCTTTCAGATAAGAATCCTGGTCCATTCCATTAGTTTCTACTATCTCTTGTAAATTTTTGAGCTTGAATTTTTTTTTTCTTTAAAAATGTTACCAAAATATTTGACATTCCATATATTTATTTTCTCCTTTAAATATTTCAACTTTTGAACAAAATGTACATACATGATCCTTCAAATTTTGATTCATACCACCATAACATAACCATCTAGAAACAATTAAGGTCTTGGAGCCACATATATTGGAAGTGAAATGGCTTTGGATGACCATTGTTAGGTGACTCACAAGTCAAAAAATAGGTTTGTGATCTGATCCTACTTGCAATAAAATATCTAAAGATATTGTATACTTTTTTTGCAACCATTTATTGGATATAACTTTTCCCAATGTGTCTATTATCCCATGTGTATTGAAATCTTGAGTGACTAACATACCAAAGGTCATTTGAATTGATAAATGAAGAAAAATATTACGTTGATTTTGACCATCCTAGAATGCCACCCTTCTTTTCCAAATGAGATATAACAGTATTGAAAAGGCCCCCAAGAATCCATAGATCACAATGAATCATCATTGTATTTGATAAAAATATACTAAGGTCCTTCTAACATTTTTCATGAGGAGTAACTATAGTTGGAGCATATACTTTTATAACCCCAACTTTGATGTTTTCCTCTTTCCTATAAAATAATCCAACAACCCAATTACTTTTTACTTCAAATAGTTATCCATCCCATTTGCGTTTATCCCATATTATCACAATACCAACTGAAGCTCCTGTAGAAGAAACTACTAAAAAATCACTTGTCTTCCAAATCTTCTTAAAAGCATCCTTACATTCCTGACTGCATAATGTTTTTCTTGTATTAAAATAAAATCAGGACTATAACAAGCTATTAATTCCTTAATAACTCTTTTTTTAGGGGTTTTATTCATACCCATAATATTCCATGATATAATTTTCATCATCAAAACTTTTTATTTTTATTAGTGGGCTTAACCCTGTTTCTTGTTAACACCTGTGATATTTTTATTTTGCTTCCCAAATAAATATCCTTTTGAGTTTCCTTTTCTCTTTTTTATTTCTATTATAGCCTTCCTCTCCTTATTCCATTCTTGCCACCACTCTCATATTTATCATTCTCTTCTATTTTTTTTATATTGTTCAAAATGGAACTTATCTTCTAAAGATGTTGCCCTAAAGAGTCAAAAGTTCAAGGAATGGCCTCAATAAAATTTTCTTCTTTATGTTGCCCTGAAAACTCTAAACGACATAGATGATCCTCCATAGTCATGACTTTATTATGTTGTACTTAAATACCTAAATTTCCTTGGATATCCTCTACAAGATTCTCTTTACTATACTTCTCTTGAAATTTTAAAGTGCAAGGAATACACTTTGTACTACTTTTTTTTTTTGTAAGGAGAATATTTTAAGCTACTTCAGGATAATAAAGGTGATTTACTTGGACTAATATTGACCTCCTTTGCCTCATTTTCTTTAAAATTTGTCCCCTCATATTTCTTTATATTAAAATTTGTCTTCCCCTCTTCCTTCGCACCTTTAGCTTCTTTTATATTTGAACTTGCACATTATACTTCCTCATATCCCATATCATTTTTTTCTTCTAAACACTAATTTGAGTGAACTGTAATGTTCTTCACCATCTGATTATGTAGAGGAATTTTTCTAGCCACTTTCTTAGGAGTGGAAAATCCTTGATTTGACCTAGCTTCTCTTGTGATATAATGTGATTATTTATATTAATCAAAGTACCCAACCTTTAACTAGTTAAATAAATTGTAATGTATTTATTTGCATTAATCAAAGTACTCAAACATTATTTAATTAAATAAACTATAATGCATTTATTTACATTAATCAAAGTACCCAACCTTTAATTAATTAAATAAACTATAATGCATTTATTTACATTAATCAAAGTACCCAACCTTTAATTAATTAAATAAACTATAATACATTTATTTACATTAATCAAAGTACCCAGCCTTTTATTAATTAAATAAACTTATAATGCATTTATTTAAATCCTATTTTCATTATCTATTTAAAATATAGGTAAACCTGATTTCAAGGATTATGAATTAATTTTAAATAAAAAATAGAAATCATTCAACACTTAAATGAGTCAACAGAAGTACTCAACAACTAGGGCAAGCCTGCGGTCACAACCTAAACACAACACGAGGGGTGAAATCATAGGTAAATTCAACTTCCAAACCAAAAAGTATCCTTTGAATGGTAAAAATGATAGCCCTAAACTCAACCGAGTGGATAAGACCAATAGAGGTGCAACTACTCACATGGAGCACAAGGTGGTTATCCATGGGTGGTCTTAACAAAACTAGGTCAACCTATCTACTTCAACTGGGTGGAGGTTTTCTAAACTCGTGGAGAGAACAAGAGAGTCATGATGCTACTTGCTAGTAATGTATAATGGGGTAGACATCCCACAAAGGACATGTAAACCAAATAGCAGTCCAATAAGTAAAGGTCAAAAGAAACATAACCAATAAAATAGAGAGGGTTTCAAATAGGATTTCCAACATATAGGGTTCAACAAAATAATTCTCAAGGGAACAACTCTCTAGGAAACATCCACTTAATAGCATCCCCAATGCATTGCTCAACAACTACGATAAGTGTTGCAGACATTGAGCAAACTCAAAGTTGACATGTCAACTGTTACATAGAAACTACAGTGACAGAGGAAAACACTTACTAGAGATACATATCCCTAGCTATCATGAGTTAGCCACTCAAGGTATGGCCAAAGGAAAGGAGTTAAACTATGATTTCAAAGCAGAGGGTAACACAACATTCCAAAGAACTTAGGATAGCATGAGCATCAAGGCAAGGACAAACAACACAAACGAGAAAAATTTAACCAATTAAAACACCAAGAAATGATGTATAGGATGGGAGAAATAGTTATCGACAACCAACCTTTTATTTTGAAATCACATTGTGTCTTTCCTTGCAGGCGTTGTCTTACAATGTGTATCACCTCCCCCCTTCAACTTTGTGTTTCTTCCTCTCCTCCTTTCTTCCAAAAAAAATACCTTCCTCCCCCTCACCCCGTGGTCTTCTCCTCAATACGTTCTTACCTCAAAGCCTCTGAAGTCATGTCCACCACCTACTTCCTAACAAAATTTATAACTCCCCATTTATCAACTTTCATTTCATCCCCATTCATCCAGTGGTAGTTGCATATTTCCTTATTTTAAATATTATTTTCTAGATATTTCATAAATTGGGCTCCTCCCTTTCCAAGGTTTGCAGAATCCACCATCTACTCGAATATAAAATTTCACTGCATTCAAAATAAACGTCTCCCCTCTTCGAATGAACATCTTTTATTATTAAAAATAGATGTCTATTACTTTTAAAATGAAAAACTATTATCTTTTATAAGTAAATCACCTATTGTTCTAAATAAAACATCTATTATATTTAAATAAATGTCTATTATCATTAAGAATAAAATATTCATTATTTTTAAATTAAAGTCTATTATCATTTAAAATAAATTTCATTATTTTTTTTAATGAAAGTTTATTATCATTTAAAATAAAACATTCATTATTTTTAAATGAAAGTTTATTATCATTTAAAATAAAGCATTCATTATTATTTTTAATGAAATTTTATTATCATTTAAAATAAAACATTTATTATTTTTAAATGAAATTCTATTATCATTTAAAATAAAACATTCATTATTTTTAAATGAAATTCTATTATCATTTAAAATAAAACATTTATTTTTTTAAAATAAAATTATATTATCATTTAAAATAATAACTTACTATATATATATGCTCTTGAAATGCAAAAAGAGATTATTTTATGGAGTATTACACCATGCTATCCTTTTGAAATATTTAAGCAACACAAGGAGTTTCAAAGAGTTTCAAAGAAAACCAACTTATGCACATTTCTGAAATCATCGATGTAGCAAAGTGATGAAGTAAAAGATAACCAAACACATGCAACAAAAAAAGAGGGGGTATTTCCATCAACCTAGTCACCTATCTCAGCCAAAGATTTTACGATAGCTACTAGGCTATCAACTGAGGCTCTAGGTTCCTAGATTTGATGATTATCGCTTAATTGATAATGCATTCCTAAATGTGGATATTCATCCATGTTATCTCTAAGTTGCCTTAGTCATAACTTCCCCAACCTCAAGTACCCCATTTCTAGTGGATGATTCTACCTCTTCCACCCATGAGTGTACCTAATTTTGCACATTATCAATATGTCAACAGTACCATGTTCTTTCAAAAGATTAAACTAAGCATCACATAGTTTTTTTATTTGCATAAAACTAAGCATCAAAGCATCATAAATCAATACATAGTTTTCATGCCAAAAGCTTACCAGGGAGGGTCATGACATCCTACCCTCTAGGTATAAACACCGTCTCAGGTTTCCAATTTTTACACAAATAAAATTATTACATTATATTTTCAAACAAAAACAAAAAAAGTTTTTGCATTTCCACTATTTTCTCCCTAGTAGTATTTATTTTAGAGAAATAATCCCACTAGACCTTATATTGCTCAAGATTCCAATTCTACATAGACTTAGAATGGAACTAAAGAATCTTTATCGAAATCACTTCAAAAGCCTCAAAGTTTACCATTTTCAATTTAAAAACATCCTACATATGTTAAAGGTCAGCAACATATTTCCTATGCAGTGATATGTGGAAGGTGTCATGGATATTGGATAGATTCAATGGTAAGGCAAGTTAGTAAGCAACCGAGCTGATCTTCTCATTGATTTTAAAAGATCCCACAAATTGAGGATCTAACTTTGTGGATTTGATAGCCATCTTCTATGAATTAACACTTAAGAACAGTTTATCACCCATCGCATACTCTCTCAGGATTATTTTTAGATTAGCATAACTATTATATCAATCAACAACTTCTTTAAGTCTTTGCCTAATTACCTTTACCTGCTATTTCATTTCTATGATCATTTTTGGCCCAATCACAACTCAATCTTCTAGGTTATCCTAATACAATGGTATTATTCACTTTCATCCATGCAAGATATTGAAATGATCCATTCCTAGAGATAAGTGATATCTATTACTACAAGAAAACTCTACAAGATGTAGGTCTTCTTCCCAATGAGACTTTTCATCCATGTAGTACATGTGAAGCATGTCCTCTAGAACTTGGTTTACCATTCTATTTGACCATCTATCGCAGGGTGGTATGCCAAAATAATATTCAATTTTGTGCCTACTACATGATGAAGGGATTTCTAGAATTTAAAAATAAATTTGGAATCCCTATCTAAAATGATTATTTTAGGAAACCCATGCAATCATAATACCTCTTTGGAAAATCTATTAGCCACTACCTGAGCATCATCCTTGATGTTCCTTGGTATGAAATATGCAACCTTAGTCAATCTGTTGACTATTACAAGGATTGCATAATTTTGATACTTTGTCTTGGATAAACCGACTATAAAATCCATAGATATAAATTACAATTTATGCATAGGTACATCATGTGGATACAATTGTCCTATAGGATACTTGCATTCTACCTTAACCTTCTGACATTCAAGGTACTAAGCAAAAAAAAATAGAGATATCCTTCTTCATCCTATTTAGAAGAAGGTTCTTTTCATATTTTCCCTCATTTTGGACCCTCCAGGGTGAGTAGAATAAGGATATCTATAGGCTTCTTGCATTATTAATTTCCTTAAATCACTCATTTTTGGTATGATGATTCTATATTTGTAGCACATAAGGTCATCATTCTTGCTAAATTCCTTATTACCCTCTAGGTCTCTACTTAGCTTTGATTGAATACCCTTGCAATAATCATCTTGATATTACTCTTCCCTTACATAATCCATTAGATTGATGTGACTTCTAGTTATGGCTGCTATGTGCTTCCTTTTGCTTAAGGCATCAACAACCTTATTCTCTTTCCCCTTTATATATTCAATCTCAAAATCATATTTAGCAATAAACTCCACCCATATTCTCTGTATCAAATTGATTATATTCTAGGTGAATATATACCTCATCCTTTGATGGTTTATTTTCAACTCAAAGGGTCTTCCTACCAAGTAGTGGTTTCAAACTTTCAAAGCATGTACCACTGCATCTAGCTCTAAATCATGTGTAGCATAATTAATTTCATGCTTCTTAAGTTTCCTTGAAGTGTATGCTACTACTAAATCATCTTGAGAGAGTACTCCTCCTAACCCTTCCAGCGATGCATCTGTGCATACTGAAAAGTTCCCTTGAGGGTCTAGAATTTTTAATATTGATGTTATAGTGAGTTTATGTTTTAGCAATGCAAAGGTAGCTTCACACTTTTTTGACCACTTAAATTATTTTTCTTGATTTTAGAGGTTAGTTATTGCTACTACAATCTTGGAGTAATACTTTATATAACATCTATAGTAGCTCATCAACCCCATGAAGCTTCACACTTCTATCACATTGGAATGGGGTGACCAATTTAAAAATGGCTTCAATCTTCTCTAGATATACAACAATTTCTTTTGTTGATATGATATGCCTCATATATCGTACCTTCAAGGCATAGAAATAACCTTTTACTATATTTTCTTAGATTTCGTTGTCTCTTAGAAAATCTAACACGATCTTAAGGTGTTTATCATGTTCCCTCTTGTATCAAGAGTATATTAAGATATCATCTAAAAATATGAAGATAAACTTATGTAGATACCTCTTGAACACACTTTTCATTGGATTCATGAATGCATCTAGCGTGTTGGTTAATCCAAAGGGTAGGACTTTAAACTCATAATGCCCATATCTAGTTTTGAATGATTTTTAGTGAGTTTCCTCCTCACGTATTCTTAACTAATGATACCCTAATATCAAGTCAATATTTGTGAATATCGTGGCATTCCTTAGTTGGTTGAACAAATATTTGATTCTAGGTAGTGGGTATCGATTCTTGGTTATAGCATTTTTAAGCATCCCATAATCAATACACAACCTTAAATAATTGTCTTTCTTTTTTGCAAATACAATTAGTGCACCCCAAGGTGCAACACTTGGTTTTATCAATCCTTTTTTTGATAACCCTTGCAATTGTACTTTTAATTCCTACATCTTAATAGAATTTATCCTATATGGATATCTATGGATAGGTTTTAATCCTAGCATAAGTTCAATGGTAAAATAAAATTTTTGCACAGGAGGAAGTCCAGGTAAATCCTTAGGAAACACATCCTTAAAATCCTACAAAATTGGGTGTTTCTCTAACACATCTTTGTTTTGATCTTCTCCAACTTCATTGAGTTTCAAATCATAGACTGTCCCTCCCTTCTTGAGGGCTTTGTTCAAATACATAGTTGATAGCATCTGGGGTATGAATGTCCCCTACTCACTATGAATTCTTAGCCTTTCCTTTCCCTTTTTTGAATACTCGATCCATCTATCTTGGAAATTTTTCAAGGTTTTATGGATATATAACCAATCCACCCCTAGTATCACATTAAAAGCATGAATTAGAGCTATATACAAAAAAAAATTAGTGGTACCACTAGCTAAAGTAATATCTACCATTGAAAAACATTGGTTTAATAAATTAGGCTTGCCCATAACCATACTCGACCTTCCATCCTCAAGCCAATATCTTGATTTTTTTGGCATATCCCTTGCTAAAATAGAAGAAATAAAAGTATATGTGGCTCCACTATCAATTAAAATATTTACTTGCTTATTAAAAATATTACCTTTCACAAGCAATGGGGTACATTCATATGCCTTATTTTCTAGGTCATACGCCTTCTGCAGTTTCTTGGGTTCATTCATCTTTACATCATACCTCACCATAAATTATAACCCAAGAATGAACTTATCAACCCTCATATTCTCATCATAAGCAGGTACATAATTTAGTAATCATACCAACTTTTTTGTAATATATCTTCACAGTTTTGTTCCTTTCTGAAGGATGGAAAACTCTTCAAACTTTAATGCATAAAATTATTCTTTGACGAACCTCATTTTGAAATTTTTTATAAAATATTTCCATTTAATTTCAATATGTTTGATCTTAGTCTTCTCGTAGTGGGTTTACCATCAATCTAAAGTAGCCCATTATAGGTATATTGTGGCTCAAAATGTTTGGGTTCCTAGGGAATAGCATTTCACTGTAAAATAAACTTATAATTCCCTTAACCAAGATTCAATTGCATCCTCATCACCATATCCATAGAACTTGTTGATGTGAATTTTTTTTAAATCCCTAGCCACTTTTTTTTCCAAAATATCTCTAGCTTTCAACTGTTCTATAGTTAGTCCATCGACTTGGCTAATTTTTGAACCTCTAGCTTGTGAATTCTGATTCACAATGGTTTCCAATATTTGATTCATCTGATTCTGCATGGTAGCAACTGTAGTAGTGAGGTTTTCTACCTCTTTGTTGGAATTTTTAAGATTCTCATCTTGAATATCTTATTCAACATTATTCTATTGAGTCCACCTATTTGAATATGTAGGCCTCTCTTTTCTAACCTTAGGTGTCATTTATCCTAATGACAACAATAAGAAAAGGTTAGATTATAGTTCCACCTTGAATTGAACTACTAAATCAAGCAATAACACAAATTTATATTGCTATAAACATCAATAATCTAATTAAGGTAATGTTCTAGGGTTATGACCCAGCTTTAATGCCAAAGTCCATAACATTCCAATAACCCTTGGGGTTAATCCCCATTAGATTTTAGCAAGCATGGGATTCTAGGTCTTCTCAAATTTATCTTAAAACTTTAAGAAAGTCTTCCTAGAAATCCAAATCCTTAAAATACATTAAGAAGCTCTATATCCTCATACCTAGATATTTGATACCAAATGTAATGAACTCAAAAAAAGTTACAAGAAACACACAAAAAAGAAAATATTTTTTTTTAACTATGGTGAGGGATTCATAAACCCCCAACCAATATGTGGTTTGTCTATTGTTTAGGTTTACTAAGATTCTCAACTTTCTTATTGAGTTACATCTCACCAAGTAACCTACACAAGTTTGTTTGTGTAGGTATACTATGTGTTGTTGCAAATAAGTCCATCCATCTCATCATTATTAATGAACTAAACTTATCACCTTCAATACAGTCGAAGGTATATTCCCATCACCATATCATACACAAGTCCATATATATGTATGCAATGTGTACTATGAGTTAAGCTATCCATATCGTCTCTACAATGAGCTATCTTAACTCATATGTAATCAATTAGTTTTCTTAGTTAACATACTCCTTAAGGGGGTCTCAATTCCCTTAGGTCTTCCTATGTTCACCCTAAAAGGTCTCAATCTCTTAGGTTCATTCTAGGTTCACCCTAAGATTTCATTTTCTTAGGTTACTTTCATGTTTAGCAAGAAGACAAGTTTAACTCTAACTACTCAATCAAACAAAGAACAAAACTCATAAAACATACATGAGATACTTAGAAAGGAAACAACATTTAAAATAAAGTAAGCATTTAGATAGAAAGAGAAGCTAAACAACAAAGCATAGATAATTCATAACAATAAATTAAAGATATATTTCCCATCAATTCAATAAACTATTACATATATTCAAGTATGGTAAAACCTCCATGCTTATAAATGAATAAAGTAATACATCATTTTCCTTAGGGATATCTCTCTACAAGTATAGTCTATTTGAGCTTCAGAAAAATATTGCATAAAACCAATGCATATGATCTAGCTATCATATTTGGTCCTCCTTATATTTCCATCGTTCGTTTGAGGATAGTAGGAGATCAGGGCAACTCATGGTTCCATGATATACATGTCTCTAAATGCATCTAGTAATCACTTTTTCAAATCGCAACCATAGAAATTAAATCAAATTATCTAACCATATACTATATAGTTGATATCATAAAAATATCCATTTTTATTTTCACCTCTCAATACCCATAGAGAGTATTTCAATGAATACAGCTAGATCACACGTTTTAATTTAATAAATCCATTTCAACCTGTATTCAACAAATTAAAGTCCCATACCTTTAATCATAAAATAAACTAGGTTCTTTTATTTCCATCTATAAAATAAACTATTTTCTTTATTTAATAAATCAAAGCCCCATTACTTTTAATTCATCAATAAACTATTTTAATTTATTTCATAAATCAAATTCCCATACCATTAATCTATAAAATAAACTATAATGCATTTATTTGCATTAATCAAAGTACCCAAACTTTAATTAATTAAATAAACTATAATGCATTTATTTACATTAATAAAAGTACCCAACCTTTAATTAGTTAAATAAACTATTATGCATTTATTTACATTAATCAAAGTACCCAAGCTTTAATTAATTAAATAAACTTATAATGCATTTATTTACATCCTATTTTCATTCTCTATTTAAAATATAGACAACCCCAATTTCAAAAATATGATTTAATTTTAAATAAACAACAGAATTCGTTCAACACTTAAAGGATTAAATGAAAGTACTCAATAACCAAGGCAAACCTACGATCACAACCTAAATACAACACAGAGGATAAAACCATAGGTGACTTCAACCTCCAAACCAAATGTTTTCCTTTGTATTGGAAAAACAATTGCCTTAAAGTCAGCTAAGAAGAGAAGACCAACAGCGGCGTAGTTACTCACATGGTACACATGATGGTTCTCCATGGGTAGACTTAACAAAACTAGGTCAAGCTATCTACTTTAACCAATGGAAGTTTTATAAACTCATGGAGAGCATAGGAGAGTCATGATGATACTTGCTAGTATCTTCTAAAGCGACATACATCCCACAAAGGACATGTAAACTAGACAATGGTCCAATGAGTAAAGGCGATCTACCATAAAAGGAAACATAACTAGAAAAATAGAGAGGGTTTCAAATAGGAAAGCCAACACGTAGGGTTCAACAAAATATCGCTCAAGGGCATAACTCTCTAGGAAAAACCCACCTAATAATGTCCCACAATGCAATGCTCAATAGTTGTGATGAGTACTATGAACATCGAGCAAATTAAAAGTTGACACACCAACTACTACATAAACACTACATTGATAGAGGAGATAACTTCTAGGAGATACGTAGCCCTAACTGTCATGAGTTAGCCACTCAAGGGATAGTCAAAGGAAAGAAGTTAACCTATGGATTCAAATCATAGGGTAACACAACATTCCAAATAACTCAAGCCAACTTGAACATCAAGGTAAGGACGAACAACACAAATGGGTAAAAATTTAACCAGTTCAAACACCAAGAAATGATTTACAATATGGGAGAAATAGTTATCAACAAACGACCTTTAATTGTGAAATCACACTATGTCTTTCCTTGTAGGCACTTTTTCTTGTGATGCGTATTACCCCCCTCTTGAACTTCGTATTTCTTCCTCTCCTCTTCTTTTTGTTGTCTCTTCCTTTTTCCTTCCAAAAAACATCTTCCTCCCTCTCACCCCCATGGTCTTCTCCTCAATATGTTCTCCCCCCAAAGCCTCTGAAGTTGCATTCATTATTTTTAATTGAAAATCTATTATCCTTTAAAATAATATATATATATATATATATATATATATATATACTATTAAAACACAAAAAGGGGTTCCTTTATCGAGTATTAACATCATGCTATCATTTTAAAATATTTGAGCAACACACGAAGTTTCAAATACAACCAACTTATACACATTTTCCAAATCATTGATGTAGCAAAGTGATAAAATAAAATACAACCAAACATATGCAACAGAAAAAGAGGGAGCCTTTACATCAACCCATTCACATGTCTCAGTCGAAGAGTTTATGATAGCTACTAGGCTATCAAATGAAGCTCTAGGTGGTTGGATTTAATGATTATTTCTTAATCGATAATGCATGCATAAATGAGGGTATCCATCCATGTTATCTACGAGTTGCCTTAGTCATCACTTCACCAACTTCAAGTATCTCATTTATGATGGATGATTATATCTCTTCCACCCATGAGTGTACCTGATTTTGCACATTATCAATATGTCAACAATACCATGTTCTTTCAAAATATTAAACTAAGCATCACATAGTTTATTCATTTGCATAAAACTAAGAATCAAAGCATCATAAATCAATACATAGTTTTCATGTCAAACGCTTTCCATGGAGGGTCATTACACATTCATCTTTATAGGTAGACCTTAACACATCGACTCTTAGTCACAAAAGTTAAAACCCTCCCATTATTACAACCTTTGTAGGAGGTGAGGCACTCAATACTTCATTTTCTTTAGGATATCATTCATCCTTACCCTCTATTGTATAACAACAGAGGATTAAAACCACTTACCCTATTTCTCAACCAGCAAGTGCTACCCAAGTCCAACACCTTGATGTCCTACATAGTGAGTACATGGTTTACCCAAAACCCTCTTCCTATAGTTTCTATCCACACACCTTCAAATCATATAATTCTAAATAATTTAAGGGTAAATCACATGATGCCTATATCATATGCCACAATGTCCCATCCCTATAAATTATTTAATCATAAAATCCCACTAATTTCTCAATAAAAAGCTCATATCCCCTAAAAACCAAACTCTTTAGAATTCTAAGCAATTAACTCCCAATTAGAGCAATTGACTAGCAAATTGGACTCTCTTCAAGGGATATAATTTTCTCACATATACTCTTATATAGACTTGCGTAACTGACCACTTGAGAGACATTGGCTGCCAGACTAGAAACATTCTCTATTAAATCAAGGGCAAGTTTCAGCGTGCTCCAAATTTAACACTGAGCAATAAGTCTCTGAGAACTACATCTTTAGAAGATTTTGACTCTCTCGAAGAAATAATTTCCTCCACAAACTTTTCCCAAGGAAAATCCTGTGGGAGAATATCCATATCAGAAGAAGCCTTCACTAAAGGAGAGTCCTCCTCCACCAAATTGCTCTGAAGCCGCTTCAATAGATGACGATCTACTACAGAAGAACCCTCCAACATCAGAATAGAACCACCAAGATCAGCCATGCTCTCCTTGGGAGCCAAATCAACAATAGCATTAGCATTGGGGCCCGAGGAAAGAACCTCTTTCACCTTTGGGTCACCACCCCACACCCCTTTCGAAGAAATTTGAATCTTTTTAGAAATCCTCTTCGGGCCGACACCAAAAGAGAAGGAGAGAGAGTCCAAACTCTCATCAGAGTTTGATCTAGAAGCAAACCGAGAACCACCCTCCAAGGAGGGGGAAACAACACTCCGCTTAGGGCCACGAAACCAACTGACCAGAAGGATCTACAATAGACTTTAACACAACGTTAGCATCAAAGCCGCTTTCCAAAGCCACTTGTTCGAAGACCAACAATGCCAAACCTTGATGAATAGGAAATTGACCACGGCCAGCCTGGACATTAAGGAAATATTTTTGCATGGAACTCATGACACCCCTTAGAAATACGATCCCATAGGGGGCCAGTCCACAAAACACCAACTGAGAACCAACCCAAAGGCAAGAGAGGGCTCCACTTAGAAGAAAATAGAACCCAATAGTGAATGAAATAATAGGCAGCACCATAGAGACCAGTTGTCATATCCCGAAGAAAAAGAGGGAGATATGTGAGCAAAATAATGACAAGTTTGGTCATTAATAAAGTTCCCAATCACCACCTCCGTTCGAGCTTTGGAGAATCACCAACAACAATAATGAGGAAGGAACCATCATATAGCGCAGTCCACGAGGCACCCAATTCAAAAATGGGGTGCTGATTACCAAACCTTGAACCCATACTTCTGAACATTCCAAAAGGTAGATCATCAATCCCTAAATTTGAGAAGTGCATGGGCAGAAAACACCTAAGAGGGGGCCCATAAAACTGTCTGACATGGACAATAATAACACACATTCCATAACCTTGGCTTCGTCTAACATAGGAAGGACTAAATTCCCCCAAAGTACCCTGAACAACCGTCATCAGCACATCACCCGGAGAACTCCAATCTCCAACGAGCCTAGAACAGAGTGAAGAGGAACAAGAATTTAAAAAGCAACCCCTCCAGATGGGACCTTTCAACAGGAATAATATCTCAATTTTAATTATGTTTGGAAAATATAAATAATTTATCTAAATATTCTAAAATTTTAAAACTCAAGTGTTTTTTACATTTATCCATGGCTTAGATGATCCTACCCAATTTACTAGCAATTATTACTAAAAAATGTCTAAAATTAAGATTAATGAAAAAATTCAACCCAAAGTGTAAATTTATCCTTAGAGAGGTTCTCTAAGTGGAAGTCTAAAAAATAACCCTATAAAAGATAGAATCGACTATAAATCATCCATGTGGTATGCTATAACATGATCTTTTCGACATATGAGGAAAACAAATAAGAGATGCACCCTCTTGTCAAACACCTTACTTTCTCCACATAGCATATCTTATCTTTAAAATTTATCCTTCTCCACCTAGAAAATCATTCTTTTAAGGAGCTCTTAAATAAAAAAGGATAATTAGACACATCTAGCATGTCATTATCATTGAAAGAAGTTTAGTAAGAAATAGGAGCTTTAAAATTTTATATAGTTTCTTAGGATCCTAATGTTATTTATCTTTTTATTCTCTTCTCACTTTGTCTATACCTTCATTTTGTGGTATTAACATGAACAAAAGATTAATTAAGTGAATTTGCTTAATGCATGCTTTTAGTGTACAAATATTTACTATTTTACCAAGATCTTAGTAAACAAAAAGGTCAATACCTTGGGGTTGGATGGGATTGCAATGAACCCTAGTGCATTTCAAGAGAATTAAGATGGTATTTTTGTTGAATTAGGGCATGATTTATTTAGTGCACCCATGAGAAAGCTAAATTATTATTTGATTCTTACTTTGATGTAGAAACCCAATTTTGGTTCTTAGAAAGAGGGTGTTAAATTTATTTCATCCATAAATTAGTTTTTTAGAAAGAAGACCCTATTGCATTCAACATTAATGTGGATTTTTAGAATTTTAAGATTTCATCTACTAAGGTAGATTGGGTTAAAGAAAGGAATAAATGGATATATAACTCCTTAAATAGTATTGTTAGTAAGATCCATATTAGGAATTATTGTTTTCTTGGTAAATATCATGTACTAGTTGTCACTTATATGGAGTGCTTAGAAGTTACTAAAGTAAGGAATAGAACATTGTGTAAACCTCCTTTGATGCCTAAGCATCATATCATGTTTGATAAATTTTTTGGGCTTATTGTATAAGAATAGAAGTCCTACTTATTTCATGTTCTCTTTGTTGATATTTTTTGCTAGTTTTTGTAGTGGATATTTTTGTGATATTTGATAGAGTAGAGTTTTAGTTAGTTCTAGTTATGGAGATGATTCTAATGGGGGTTCTTTTTAAAAAAAAAAATCTTTGGTCCTTTTCCATCATTTTTTGTTTCTTTTATGTATTTTTAGGTTATAATTTAAAATATGAAAAATTATTTGTTTCATTTTGTTGGAGAGATTCTCATGAAAGCATTTATTCTACATTTTTCTTTTATTTATATTTGATATTTTTGATAGTATGATGGGATACATATCATCAACTTCCTTGATTTTATCATGGTCCACATATATACCCCTATCATACACCATTAAGCCTAAAATATTACCATAAGTAATGTCAAACACATATTTCTTTGAGTTAAGTCTAATATTATAGTGGTGTAATTGCTTAAATATGACACAAAGGTTAACTATATGGTCAATCTATTTCTTAGAATTATCCAAAATATCATCAACATAAGCCTGGACTATCTTTTCGATTATGTCATGAAATGTGGTTATCATATCTTGATGATAGGTTGTTCCACCATTGTTTAATTCAAAAGGCATGACAACATAGTGGAATGCACCCTTGGGCATAGTAAAATTTGTGTTAGTTTGATCCTCAGGGGTAATCTAAATTTTATTATATCCTCAATAACCTTCTATAAGGTATAATGTTTCATACCCTACAATATAATCAATGACAATTTCTAAAGGAAGTAATAGAATCAATAGAGGGTAAAGGAAAGTTATCCTTAAGATAGGATAGGTTGATGTTTTGAAGATCACAAAAAATATGGTACCATTATTTTCTTTCTTTTCCATAGGGACTGTGTTAGAAACTCATTCTAAATAATTAACAAGTTTGATAATGTTGACATCTAACAACTTTTATATTTTTATTTTCATGGCTCTTAAAAGAGATAAGATAACCTCCTTTGTTTTATTTTCATATAGGATGGTAATCCTTATAAAAAAAATATTATGAAAAATAAACTCCTCATCCATTCTAATATTGTTACAGTATTCCTAGGCAAAAACATCTTTGTAATCTCTAACTAAAGTAGTAAAGATGACCTATTTTTTCTTAGATAGGCTAGCCCCAATTTTATCTGTGCATGGTTGCTTAAGAGAGACTATGTAGATATCTACAATAGATTCAACATTCATGATATTACCTTCAAAGTGATCTAGAGTAGGAGAAAGGTTATGTAATATAAAAATAATCTTAAGATGGTAAATATAATCAGACCGCTTATACCTCCACTAGTTAGGATTGAGATCCTTGATAAACCACTTATACATCATGAGGGGCTATTGATCTAGTAGGAACAAGTCTAAGAAATGCAAGAAAATTAGGTTTTATTGGGTTTTCCACTTTAAAAGTGATATTGGTTCTATTGGATAAACTTCTATATGGATAAGATAATAATAGATATCGATTTAGGATAGTTGAAATTAATATGGATATGGATATGGATAAAATAAGCAATATTATGGTTCTGTATGGAATCATATGGACAAACTTCTTAGAGATATGGATTAAATAAAAAATATTATGGTTTTGTATGGAATCATATGGACAAACTTCTTAGAGATATGGATTAAATAAACAATATTATGGTTCTGTATGGAATCATAACTGCACCAAACAAGGAATTACTTCTTAACATTTAAAACACATGAAACCAAAGAATTACTTCTTAACATTCAAAACACATAAAACCACAAATGGAAGAAAAATTTGATAACTATCCATTATTTTTATATGTAACCCACACTAAGGTTCAATGTGACTAAATTAATATAAAAGAGAAATGACAACCCTTTCTAAACCCTACTTTAGGAAAAAAAAAACAATCAAATGAAAAAATGGCATATTAACATCAGCAAAGACCATCACCAATTAGAGTTTCACTAAAATAAATGGATGGTTAAGATTAATACTAGTTTACAACAAAACTCGGAAAATAGATATCTAACATTCCATCCTCGATGTTTTTTAATCTGCAAATAAATTCTTATCTTAAGTATCTAACATTCCATCCTCAATGTTTTTTTATTTTTTCTTTAAATTATCATCGATGGAACAAATCGTTGTTGTAGTAAAAGGTTTTTTATTTTTAAGGGGAAAAAAGTGATCTTGTTTTCTCACTCTATATTCGTAATCTAGACATCCCATGCTTAAGTAATCTAGACATCCCATGCTTACTAGTGCTATTAGTTTACATGAATATTTGGCGGAGGGAGGCGAAAGAAAAAAAACATACTATGTGTATCATATACCTTAAAAAGAATAATAACATTTGGCGAGACAATCCTTAATAATAAACTAGATTAATTCTAACTTGCTCCCTCGGGTCAACATACATCGAAAACACAGAAGACAGCTTTGGTCAACATTCTAAAAAACACAGGATTAGACAAACTAGATGATCCATATCATAATAACTAACTTTTAACAGCAGGGTACAAATTTACCTGATGTTTTGGAGTTTTCTTCCAAAATGTAAGTCAATTGCGAAGCCATGGAACATGAGATATTTGTTAGTTCACGTTAATCCAGCGGTTGCAGGATCTCGTGTTGTTGCTAATTAACGACCAACTTATTTAGTCAATCATGCTACATAAGCATCCATCCCATGCACCAATTCATTCACCACGACTTGCATCATACACAGTTTAATCTCAAGGCTGTTTATGATCTAAGGCTCTTTCAATACTGAAAGCAATCAGCTATGGCCAGGGTTATCTCAGTGTTGCTATCATTGGCTTTGTTGATGTTTTATGACCAGTGTTGCGTTGTTCATGGTGAATTTGATTACAGATATGCTCTCTCCAAGTCTCTTATGTTTTTGGAGGCCCAAAGATCCGGCATATTTCCAGAAACTCAACGAGTCAAGTGGAGAGGGGATTCTGGACTCACCGATGGACACTTGCAGAAAGTAAGGAGAGCAATATGATAAAACTGTAAAGTAATCTTAGTATCTTAAATTTTAAATTTTAAATAATTTATTAAATCTATAATCTATTAGAACCTTTTTTAATATAACAAAAATGCAATCCTTTGGTCTTTTATTACCTAATATTAAGCAATGGGTGTAAATTTGTAATAGAACTTTTTTAGATGTGAAGTTATGTTTGTATCTAATATCTGCGTGTCTATGAGAGGGTGTAAATGTCCTAAAATTGTAGGAAAAGTTGGTATTGCTTTATAATTGACAAAACATGCGATGTTCTGTGCAGGTCGATTTGGTTGGAGGTTACTACGATGCAGGAGATAATGTAAAATATGGACTTCCCATGGCATTCACTATCACCACCCTCGCTTGGGGAGCAATACATTATGAGAAAGAGATTGAAGCAACAGGAGAGATGCAGAGTGTCAGGGATGCCATCAAGTGGGGCACTGACTATTTTATCAAGGCTAGTGCAACTCCAAATCAATTATGGGTTCAGGTACTCAAGATTTTGTAGATGACGTACAATTCTCTACGTTTCCGTTGTGAATTGCGATAAAACTGGAGACACCCAATTTTGTTAAGGGAAGAAATTGTGTTTGATTTTAGGTTGGAGATCCAGAGGCAGATCACCACTGCTGGGAGCGTCCAGAAGATATGGACACTCCTCGAACTCTTTACAAGATTGATAAACACACCCCTGGAACTGAACTCGCAGCTGAAACTGCTGTAGCTTTGGCTGCCTCCTCCATTGTTTTCAAAAAGATTGACCCTCATTATTCACATCTTCTCCTTGCAAGGGCTAAATCAGTAAGTCATACTGGATTCTGTATAAACTGCACATGATGTTCACATGCAAAGGGATGAAAAAGTTAAAATTAAAAAAGATCTCAAGTTTTGAAGGTTGAAATATAAAATATGTAATGCATCCTCTAGTTCCAGCTTTAATATATCACATTGACTTTGTATTTAATATTGATGACCACAATTTTGTCTCAATCTTGTTTTGGAAGCAGATTTTTCGTTTTGCTCATAGATATCGGGGTACATACACTGGTGAATGCCCCTTCTATTGTTCTTATTCTGGTTACAAAGTAAGTAAAAGCCATATTTTAATTATTCTGATTTGTTTGAAATTTTGGAAAGGATGTCAGCATGATTCCATGATCAACGCTCTGGAGTTTTTACTAAGTTCTTTCATGTTCTGTTAACAGGATGAGCTTCTGTGGGCTGCATCCTGGCTGTACAAAGTCACAAATTCCTCACATTATTCCCATTACATTCAGAAGCACAATGGTCTAAATGCATATGTCACTGAATTCAGCTGGGATCTCAAATATGCAGGAATTCAAGTGCTTTTAGCAAGTGTAAGCAGAGATTATTCAAAATCATAGGCATATCGAATTTACTCTAGGGCCTAGGCTCACTGTCAATGACATTATTTTATCTAACCTATGCTTCTTACTGCAACTGTTGCAATCTGTCAGCTATATTTTGAAGGTGACATTCAATTTTCGGGCTATAGAAGCCGTGCAGAGAGTTTTATGTGTTCACTTCTTCCAGACAGTCCAATTCGTTCTGTCTACAGGACTCCAGGTTGGCTATATATTATTTAACACAGCATGAAGTATTAAATTTTAATTTAAATGCAGTATACGTAACACAATCTTATTGTTGCAGGAGGATTACTGCATGTTAGAGATGGAGCAACTACTCAATATGTTACAAGTGCTTCCGTCTTGCTATCAGTTTATAGCGACATATTATCTGCTAGTAACCAAAAATTCTACGGTGGATATAAGGAGTTCACAGCAGGGGAGGTTATGAGTTTTGCTAAGCAACAAGTAAGACATTCAGCATGGTTGGCATCTCTTCTAAAAACCAATCACTTAATCTTAAATAAATCATATAACTTACATTAAGGCTAAATAATAACGTCTCCACGTTATCGTTTTGGGTGCAGGTTGATTATCTACTGGGGACGAATCCTTTGGGCATGTCATACATGGTCGGATATGGTTACAAATATCCAAGGCAGGCACATCACAGAGGAGCTTCAATAGATTCCATATATAAACACTCTGAGAAGATTCGTTGCATTGAAGGTTTCATGAACTGGTTCAACAAAGATGCTCCAAATCCAAATATGCTGACTGGCGCAGTAGTGGGAGGACCAGATCGAAATGACAAGTTTGTAGACAGCAGAGGAAAGTCAGTGATGCTGGAGCCTGCAACATATGTCAATTTCAATTCTCCTCTTGTTGGAGTTCTTGCAAAGCTTTTCTCCATGACATGCAAAATCAAGAGACAATGTTAATTTCAGATAACTAGATTGGATTGGATTGTCCACTGAGTAGGAATAGGTGGATTGTATTTCTATTGTACATATGTAAAGACTAATCGTGGCTACGTCTCTGTAAATTATTTGAATTGTAGTAAAGATTTACTTACATATTAATAAATTATTTATTTATTTTTATTTTTATTTTATTTTATTTTTTATTGGTTGAAAGGGTGTTGAAAGGTCCCTGAACCTTGTACAAGTATTTTTTACATGTTTTTCAAACCGATCGAAGGCCTAAGAGCTAAAGATCAAAGAAAAAGCAACACCACAAGAAGGAAGGTGTTGCGATATCGCGACAAGTTGCATTTTCGTGGTCCAAAGCATACGGAAAAAGCAAGAAGGAAAGGTGTTTTATCCCGATATTTATTTTTATTTTTACTTTTAATAATCAAATTATTTTTTTATTATAAATTTTATGATCGTTTTTTAATATTAGAAAATATTTTTATATTATTTTAAAACTGTTTTATATATTTTTAAATTAATTTATAGAGATTTTAATTTTTAATAATAAAATTTAATAATTTTTTTAATTATAAAATTAAAATTTTGAGGTTTAAGATAAACAGTGGTAAATAAAGGTGTTTTACAACTTAAACCGGGGTTCCAATTTAATACAAGTATAATATTTTTGAGTGAGTTAAGGTGTTTTACAACTTAAACCGAGGTTCTAATTTAATACAAGTATAATATTTTTGAGAGAGTTAGAATAATTTAGAACATTGTAAGAAGCAAACAATTTAGACCTTAAATTTAAGGTTTCAATATTATAATTAACCTTAATATTTATTAATATATGATTTATATTTATTAATAAAAAATTATAAATAAATAAATTAAATTTAAAAGTGTTAATAAATTTATGTTTTTTTTAATTAATATAAATTTAATTTAAAAGAGTTTCAATAATTCTTACTAAAACTTTATTAACTTAAATGTTTTTTAGTTATCTTTATATTTAGTCAAAATATATAATTATAATGTATTCTATTTTAAATAAAGAGGTAAAAATTTATTGATAAAAATTCTGAATTACATAGTACAACTAAGCTTCCAACCAAGACCCAAATAAACAGCCAAATAGGCTAAAAACCACTAGACTAGAATGACACCCGGAAAAGACAACAAAAAAAAACCACATTTAGTCTGTACATCCTTGTGGATCAACTCCAACAGGCGTTAATCCATAAACTTAGTCAAGGCCTTCCAAAAGGTTCTTAAAGAAGAGTTTGGAATTTTATCAATCATGTGTTGGTTAATAGATAAGTTTTTTAACCTCATCTTTCTTCTTTTTTTCATCCTTAGAAGTTTATTTCTTTTTTTATTGGTTTGCACTTCTAGTTGTAACATTAGTAAAGTTCCTTCCTTGAATATGTACAAGATAGATGGATATGAAACCTAAAGCTATATTTTATGAGTAAATTAAACAAAAGCCTATGTTTTTAACTTAGAATCCTTGATCTAAAATATTATATAAGCCTAACCATATTTTTTAAAGATGTAAAAAGATAGAATATGTAGGAGGAGAAGAATTTGGAAAAGCAATCAACTATGCTAAGTGATATTTTGTAATTTAATGATGTAAAAGAACAATTGCTTTTCCTTTTAAATAGTAAGTATAAAAGGAATAAGTGTAGTAATAGGACTACCCTTAGTACATCTACATGCAATTTTATTTCTTGCTTAGAGCAAAGCAGTAATTTACAATCTACTATATATAACTAGATATAAGTATATACTTTTTAGTAACTAGATGAAGATGAAAAAAAAAATATTTGGCTAATTAAAATTAGTAAATAAATTTTTAAAATTAGAGTAGAAGCTAAGGGAGAGATGACTCTTGGTTTTTATCTGGTTGTGGGATATACTAATTTATGAACTTATGCATTGTATGTAGACTATGTGTGATGTTGCACAAGACCTACAAAATATGATCAAGAGCAAAAAAAAGCAAAAGATAATAAATATTAGCATGTATCTTTCTTTGTCAATGGGCTAGACCACTATTTATTTTAAGGAGATGAAAATTTGATGATAACTAAGTATGTGAATATAAGAAAGTTATCTTATACTCTAGGAATTTACTAAAATATTCTATCATATATGTGAAAATATTTTTAAAGTAATAAATATCTCCAAATGCAATATGAATGCAAGGAATGGACAATAAAATTGAACTATCATGCAGCCATTATGTTAGCTAATGTGAGAGAATTTTAGGTATGAAAATTTATTTAGAGAGATAGTAGCAAAACTCATCCAAAATCATCCTGATATAAATAACCAATAAAAAAAGTAAAGTGATCATTAAACTCAAATGGATGAAGTATTAGTCAAACGGACCTTGAGATCTACTTGAAGATGCGAGGGAGGCTAGGTGAAATAACCAAATTCTAACCAACCTAGGAGAGAGGCATTTTTTAATATAGGTAAGGTTTCATAAAAGTGTTCCAGATAAATTCAACATAATAATAATAAAGTCCATAGAGGAGGTCATTATTAGTTGTTAAAAGTTCAAAGTTTTTAATCCATTAAAAAATGTTAAGCTAATAAAAGTTTTTGGTTAATGTAAAAGATATGAATATACAAAAGTATTTCTTTTAAAACATAGGTATTGTGTTTATCTCTATCGGGGGAGGATGTAACGACCCTCCTCACATGATTAATGGAAGAAAATAAAGAAATAGTAAACTTACCTTTTTCTTGTGAAACATGGTACTGTTGACGGTCTCTATGAGTGTAGGAAAATTGCAAGATGTCAATGAAAGGAAGACAGTCAATGGAAAATGGTAAGAAAGGGAAGTGATGATTTGGATCGTGAGCACATGGAAACTCGTGCTTTGAATATCATTTAGGTGCATTGAAAATTGCATCGTTGTGTGAGTTATGTTTGTTTGAATGTTGCTTTTTGGTACAGAATACAAAATGATTTTTAAGTTGCAATGATGATAGGAGCAACTTTCTTCTTTAGGCTTGTGTGTGTGTGTATGTTTAATATTTGGATTTAAAAAAAAAAAACAAGGTTTCTCATGTGTTGAAGACTATAATATTAATATTATTTGTTTATATATATATATATATATATATATAAAAATATATAGTAGAGTTTTCCTTGTATTGAAGCATATATTATTATTAATGTGTTGCTTAAAATATAAGAATAATAATTGAGCATAAGGTTTGAATATTGTTAAGACTTAATTTCATAAAGCATGCATGTGAAGACATACTCCTCATAGGTTGTTGTTAGCTTAGGCAAGAATGTCAAATTTTTCTAGAATGACTATGATAGCAAATTATGCATGCGAAGTGATGAGAAGGAATGTCTCATTTATATGGCACTATGCATGGACAATGAAATAACAAAGTCACTGAATTCTTCATCTAGTAGAAGGATAAGAGGAAGGTAGTGGTCCATAAATCTAGGTAAGTGAAAAAAAGGAAAATGCATGGACGATATGAATGCAAGGAAAAATGAAAAGAAGTGACGCAAGAGGATTGGGAAGTGTAAAACTATAGGTTGGATGTTCTATAATGTTTCCGTATGAAGAATATGTTTTCTATGATTCAACATGAGGAAAAAGATATTTTTTTCTCTCTAGTTTTGATGAATTAAATTCCATTGTTTTACCTATGCTAAAGTAAAAGGAAAATGAGTAATTTACTTTGTGTTATGAAAACAGTGAAATTTCGGGTAGAGCACTACCATGTTATTGTGGGTATACTATTTGGGTTAAAATAAAAGAAAATTATTTACGAATTCCTTATTATTTTGGATGGTGAAAATAATTTTTGGTTGTGCAAGAGGATTTTATGAAATTTCTGCCTATGAAATTATGGGTAGATTAAAAAGAAGAATTTTGTTTGAATTCTTTGAGTTATGTCTCAAGCAAGAATATTGTAATATTTTATTGGATTCTATTATAGAATAAAATATGTGTGTGCATAGTAGAATGCATAGTTATTTATCTTGAGTCGTATTTGATCCTTGGTGGTGCCTTATGACTTCCCCTATGTGGAGCAAGGATCGATTGCTTGGATAGTCACCATGTCAGGTAACCTGTGTGCAAGAGTTGTGCAAATGAAATTGGTAGTGCCAAAGTGCTTGCAGGTGGTGGTGGTAGATATAGAGCAGGTCTTGAAATAATCTCCAATATCTAAGACTATAGTTAAGAGTAACCAATGCATGGCTATATTTGGGTTTGGGAATAGCTTAGGATTTATAGCTAAGTATTTGTAGAAGTACGTAGACCAAACCATGGCCGAAAGGTAGTTTGTATCCGTGTAAAAGATAAGGAACATCCTTATGTATGAAAATGATGGGCAACGCCCTATTTTAAAATTTCTCCCCTTTGGCTGTGATGTGTAAATAGAATATTACGTTGAAAATAATTATCAGAGTTGTATATTGAAAATATTAGAAAAAGAAGATATCAACTATTAAGTCATTCTTTGTTAATAGAAAACTTGATATTGAGGTATTCTTTGTAATGTTCCAAATTTTTGTTGTTGATAAACATTTAATGTAAACATAGCTTTCATTCCTGAAATAGTTTGAATGAATTTTAATGCATTTGTTTTGTTAAAGCATAGCTAGTTTACCTCAATGACATTTGGTAAACAATGATTAAACATAACTTAGAGTGTAGGATTGAGTAGATGCAGTTGAAAGAAATTTGTTTATTTTAATTTTAATGAAAGATGTAAATAATAGCTCAAGTGCAGGTAGAGTTATAATGTATCATTGAAATACATTTTTCAACTTTGTTTTCTTTAATTCGAAAGGGGAAACCCGAAACGGGAAAGCATAGCTTATTTTTGGACTTGTAAATTAAAAATGGGTTAGGTTTTACATGTTAATGAATCCCCATTGGGACCAATGATGAGAAATAAACTCCTCTATGTGTAGCTTGATCGAGTATGAAATATGTTTGAATTCTACCAAGTTAGTATATTCAAGTCTAATAAGTTTTAATCGAATAACAACCTTTAATTTATTGAAAGTGGAACCCGACAGCTGGCATATGTCATGGTAGGTCAATTTATCTTTCTACAAGAATTGATTCTAAGGCAAATGGAATTAGTTGCTTGCATAGTTTAAAAATGAGTCATCCATTCCTTGTTTATGTTCGCATTATACCTCTCCAAAGCTCTTAAATGTAACATTTATTATAAGGTTATGGATTGGAAAATTAATAAAGTAGATTTAAAGAGCAAAGAGTATTTCTAAACCTTGGGGTTGGAGTACTTTTTTCATAATAATATTAATCTAGTTTTAGATAAAATTTAGTTGCTCTTGTTTTTAAAATATTTCTTTTATAAATAAAAATCCCTATACTTGAGAAAGGAATGTATGCTTCGTAAGGGAAGGGATAGACTAAAAATTTTAAATGAAGTCATCGAGAGGTTATGACTCAAAAAAAAAAACCCAATACTCTTGAGGTGTGGGTATGCACACAAAAAGCTTCGAGGCAACTGGTTACTGGCATAATTGGTCATAAAATATGACTTCTTCAGATCTAGCATGAGAGGGTGGTATGGGACACATTTTTTGGGTTATCTCTTGAAGAGCACGGTGATAAATTCCATACTCATTGAACTTAGATGAAACGACCATGAATTTTGATATGGGGTGAACCATTATGGGTTATAATGAGTATGTGTGATGAAGTCCAAGGTAGGGTATTGACATGGCACTAACTTAATCTGGTAAAAGAGAATCATAAGTTACTCACAAGGGCATAAAGGTATTGACATGGCACTAAATTAATCTGGTAAAAGAGAATCATAAGTTACTCACAAGGGCATAAATACTCTACCTTCTTTCATACCAGTTTTAGAACAAATCGACTAGATATTTGAAGGTTTACTACGATGAGGAAAGGGAAGAAATAATCAACTCTATAGATGTTATGGGCCCTAGAGGATAACTCTCGTCATGGTTCAATCCTCATGCTGGAATACATGGATGATAAATGAGGGCAACCAAATCCACAGAATGGTATCTCAACGGGATTTGGCCTATCTCACCCACTTAGATGGCTAGCTGCAATAGTCTTGAACCTAAATGCGGTTTTTTTTTTTTTGGTAATAATAAAATGAAGAGGTTTTTATCGAGATTCCACAACCACTATAAAAAATGCCACAAGAGCAAAAAATAGAGCAAAACCTCACCAGATAGAAATGAGGCAAAAAGAAAAAAACTGCTAACAACAAGCACACAAGACACCAAAGAATGCGGGAACTAAGATAGTTCTACACCAGCTTCTCCATACCCTGAGCAACAGTAGAAACTAAACGCAAAATATTCTCAGACATATCCAGCACCGATTTCAATGAACACCAAATATTTCTTTGATTAACATCAATGAGCTTTAAATCTTATAAAACAAAATGTTTGAGCTCCCTAGAGGCCTCCGGAGCATAGACCTCCTCCATGGATTTCTCTCGAATGCACATCCGAGGAAGAATGTCAAAATTCAAGAGGGCAGGGGGAAGGGGGAATTAAGAGACACACCCTCTTTGCAGTGCAAGTGCTTAGATTTACGACGACCACACTCAGCAACAGGAGGAGAAGCCTCCAGATCCAAATTCATAGGATCTTCGAAGATCACTTTAGGAGGTAAATCAAATTTCACACTGGGACCCACCAAAGGAGTAAGGGCTTCCACAACCGAGGCCTTCCCCCAAACACCTTTGGAAGAGACTTGAATCTTCCTAGAAAATTTCTTAGAACTCTTACAAAAATAAAATGAATACATGTCTTCACTACCATCAAAATCCATCCTAGAGGATGAATTGGAACCACCGCCATGAGATCTAGGAGACTCCATCATCCTTTTAGTACCACCAGCCATGGGATGAAGAATATCTACAAAAGGCTTGAGCAAATCACCACCATTCAAACCATGTTCAATGGTGGCATACTCAAACACCAACAACGCAAGGCCTTGATGAATAGGGGCTTGACCACGGCTGCCTTGAACGCTAAGAAAGGACTTCTTCATATAATGGAAAAGAAATAGAGGAATATTCATGCAGGATTTACATCTCAAATTATTTTAAAAAATAGCATGAAATATTCGAATAATATCATAGGAAGGGTCGAGGGTAAAATAGTCCATAATAACCCTAGCCACCCTATCCCAAATAGGAGGTAGCGCCGCAATACTAAAACCATTCTGGATCTACGACAAGAATTCCTCCTTGTCTAAAAATAAACTTATCTCCTGCAACAAAGAATGTCTATCATGGTTATGATAAGTGCCATCCAAAACCAAGCCAGTAGTTCTGCTGATGAGCTCCACCAAGACTTGCAATGACCAAAATCCAATACTAACCCAACCATCATCCCAAGAATAAACCATTTGAAATCACGAGGATACGAAAGCAAAAAGGAAACTCCAAGTGCAATGCAAACTGAACTAAACTTAACGCTAAATCCTATGAATTGAAAGTGTGTGGAAAGCGAGAAATAATAGAAACATGATCAAAATTGCTCAGAACGAGGTGAAATTTGAATGACAACCTATCTAAGCATCATAGAATTAAATGCAAGAATAACAAAAAGGAAATATACCACCGATTTCCAATCGCTCTGAAGCGAGGCGATTAGGACTGTAGCGGTGTGGGGGGTGCCCAGGGGCAGGCTGCCCACCGTTTGGGGCCCGTTTTCAGCACCAATCCACTTGGGATGGTTCTAAAACCTCTTGTGGGGTATTGTCAAAAAATTTGGTGGGATATTTTGGCTAAATGTCGGGTCTTGGTTCCAGATTTGCACTTCCAATAACCACCCTATGACCTCCTTTCCAAAAGAGATCAAGGATGTGAAAGGCACAACTCAAAAGGGTGTGGGTGTGAAAGTAAAACAACAGCACTTCGTTGCTCAAAATGCTCCTTCTCTGTATAATTATGGTGAGAAAAATCACCAATTTATAGACCTGGAGGTCTCTTGTGATTGAGCATGCAGAGGCGCCACTTGGCAATCATGCCTCTCCAGGGGAGGGAAGATTCCTCCATGACTAGGGGCTTCATGACTGCCCTTGTAACTACCTCTAATGCTTGAAAATGCTCACTCACGCTCCCATGCGATGAAGGAAGAATTAAGTGGTAGATCTAAGCTGCCATTTGTCAAGATTTGACTTTTTTCCCATAAAACCTACTATTCGCCCCACCTTGGAGTGAACACTAATATTCATCCCTGGGTAAGGCGAATACCAGTTTGTAATCATCCTTGGGTGGAACGAGTATGGAGCAGAGTGCCTGAAGGTGCCAAATTGACTCCTGACCTTCCAAATTTGTTGTGAGAGTGGTTAGAACCATTGTTTAACCTTTGGGGGCTGCCCTTGGGGCTATGTGTGTCAATGCGATCAGTTTTTGTAGTCACATAATCGGATTGGTGCTGTTTTGGTGTCTATAGATGCCCCTTTTTGGGAAGCACTATGCGTGGCACAGTGCTGAGCAAAAATAGATAACCAAAGCACTAATGATTAGGTTTTCTCAGTAACCTAACCAAATTTCGATACCCCAAGTACGAAAAGGGCATGCATGCTTGAATCCTTGCTTTTGACGAATGAAGTAACTCAATTCAAGTGTTAACCTTTGTCGGTGAGGTGTTACTTGATCTTGGTCATTGATCAGTCATGAATAGGCAAAGGGCGCAACCTTTTGTTTGTGGGAACCTTGAGTTCATGATTCACAAAATGCCAAGTGTTTGAATAGCTTGTGATTATTGCTTTTTTACTGCCCCAACCAGGTGCGTGATTGTCTTTACCAATGATTCTTTGAATGCATGCCATTTCCTTGATTAGGTGTGTGTTTGTTGATTGGTGACTAAGTGTGACTACCCCCTCAAGCAATGAATCGATGGGGGAATGACCTACATGAGAAAAGTGACAAGTTGCTTGACCCAAGATGACTTGTGTAAGGTCACCATCAGATGTTTACCGTTGAATGTGTGTGCAGTTTCCTGACATTTTAGACCTATTTTTGGTGGGTGTTAACCCTTTTTGCAGTGCCATTTGGGGATGAAATTCTTGACAATCCGTCCTCCCGTGGAGCAGTCCGGATATGGTAGCCTTCTTAGGGAATAATATAGTGAGGATTTATGACCCTGACGTCTATTTTGCATGCCCAGAATGTCCAGTGCAAAAGCACTCTCATCGGGCAAGCTTATTGCTTGTTTTTGGGTCATTTTGTGCATTTTTCTGATGTTTTTGAAATTTTTGCCCTGTATTCGTTCTGGGGTGGGACGAATATCAGTTTAGTATTTGTCCTAGGGTGGGATGACTACTAACCAGAGTGCTCATCCCAGGGAAGAACGATTACAAGCTCAAAAAGCCTATTTAAAGGCCAAAACTGAGTTTTGGGCTCATTTACACTTGTTTTTCCTGGTGATTTGGAGCTGTGAGGAGGAGGAGGTTAATTCTGCAAAGTGAAGTGCTACCGAATTTCTCCCGACATCATGATTTCATGAACCGGATCGAGCGGCGGAGCCGAAGTGAGACCAATAAGTGATTTTCCTCGTTATTGCTTGTATTTTGTTGTTACAGTTTGTAATCCCGCAATTTGTTTGTTGTTGCTTTTGTAGTTTGTTGTTCAATTTAAAATGAAAACCCTAATTAATTGTATGTCGTTATGTGTGACTTGTGTTGTTTTATGGTTTCATGAAAACTTAGGAAAAACCCTAGGTAAACAAAGATCAAAAGTTAGTTTATAACTTAGTTGAAAACTTAGTTTAAAATGTAACTGAAAAACTTTACTTAACCCTAGTTTACCAAAGATCAAAACTGAACGTAAAAACTTAGTTCAAAACTTAGTTTAAAAAATTGTTTTTCGTTTTAGTTGGCTTCGTAAAAAAAATGAAACCCTAGTTTTTTAGGTTGAATTTTTCAGTTTTAAACTTAGAGTACAAAAACCCTAAGACTGACAAACTGTATTTGAAAATTTGTTTTTTTTTTTTTTGTCTGTCAGTTTTAAACTTAGAGTACAGAAACCCTAAGACCGAAAAATTGTGAATGTTTTGAATTTTTGTGAATTTTGTTGTTTTTGGTTGTACATTGTTTTATGCAGTGTTGTATATTCATGTTATTGTTGTACACTTTTTCATGATTTTAATGTTTTTATGTTGTTTTATTTTGTAGGTTGTCAAGAGCCGGTACCATGTGCCTACTATTTTTACTGAAGCACAAGAGGTGCTAACTTTGGCTGACTAGGAGTGGCTTGATGCCCTTGGGCTCAAGCAGGTGACTCGGCTAGAGCCTGTGGTTGGGGATCGGGCCTATCTAATTGCCCTAATCAACTTGTGGGATCCCCGGACCAACACCTTCCATCTCCCAACAGGGGAGATGACAGTGACCTTGGAGGATGTCTATCAAATTCTATGGATTTTGATAGATGGATTTTCGATGAAGATGATGTCGCGTGATTAGGAGATAGTTGTACTAACCTGATGCTTCGAGCATGGGGAGGAGATGGGTGCGGATAGCCCAGTGGAGAGGGCAGAGGTCGACTGCCAGATTGGCGAGATTTTGGTACGATGGTGGCTGGAGAAGGGGGTGTTGGGAGTGAGGCACGCAACACTTATGGTCCTCATTTCCAACATGTTGCTACCTAACTTGTCAGGTGCGAGGTTCCCATGGAACCTGTTGGATGTGGTCTGGCGACTGGTCGAGTGCCCTACGGATGCACCTTTGATTATGAGGTGGGGACAGACACTGCTGGCATAGCTCTATGGTGAGCTGTACGAGGTCCGCTGCCAGAGGCAAAATGGGATTGGTTGCAATTATCTGTTGCAGAGTTGGGCTTGGCAGCACATACCAGTGGAGAGGCCGATGGGGTTACCATGGATGACTTAGGCAGAGATGGTGGATAGGGGTATAGGTTATGCGGATTTGTGGCAGTGGTCTGAGGAGCAGGGACAGAGTCAACAGTGGGCAGGTGCTATAGGGAATTATGCTAAGGCCTTCGCTTGACTTACTCCAAGGGATGTGTCCTGGCATCCCTACCGAGACTATCCAGCCTAGCCTGAGGCTGGAGAGTGGCTCCGACAGGTTCGTAGGGGGCGGTGGATGATTGGGCGACATGGGACCGAGCAAGAGTTCTTCCTTTATAGCCGGGTGAAATGATAGTTTGGGGTGCACCAGGGGTTTCTTGGTGAGCCCGTGGTCTATTGATGTTGGGGGGATGAGAGGACTCTAGACCGGCTAGTCATTATGCCACTTGGCAAGGATTCAGATACATCTATTGACATCCTAGATGTGGACGACGTCGAGACTACCACAGAGTACAACCAGTGGTGGATACTACGGCGATGGTGGGGAGAGGGGCCACTGGGAGGCACAAAGGCAGTACTAACAGGCAGGGAGGGTGTAGAGGCACCAGGAGATGATTGGGGAGCTCCATTGGAGGATGCAGACATGGTGGAGGTGGATGATGTGGATGTGGATTTTGGGGTTCCGGATCAGCCGGAGATGCAGGATATCTCGAAGAAGTGGGAGCCAGAGCAGGTTGTTGTTCCAAAGATGCCAATGCCTCAGGCAGTCTTAGAGGATATGGAGGTAGGGTTACGCACTGAGAATGTGTGATTGGACGGGCTACTACGGAGGTGCAACGAGGAGCTGGGGGATGCGCTGCGAGAGAGGGATCTCCTACGAACACAGTTGGTAGAGTGAGAGAATGCATGGGTTACGTATCATCGATAAGATGGGGATATCGATGCTGCACAGGAGAGGGATCTCCTATGAACATAGCTGGCGAAGATGGAGAGGGCATTGGCGTAGCGCAATGAGAACTTGGTTATGTATTTTTAGCGGGAGATGGACTTGGTGCGACATCGGTTGGAGCTGGAGGTGGATATTAGCCACCTCGGTGGGCAGATTCCTATGTTTAGCGAAGGTGAATCATCACGCCGCTCGAGAGGGAGTGATACTGAGCAGTCAGCATCCTCTCGATGCAGGCGACTGGATCATGGAGGCTCTAGTAGGCGTGATGTAGGGGCTAGCAGTAGTCACCCTGAGGGGTCCCATAGGACCCACACCATGGGGGGTAGTTCCCGTCGCACCGATCCTATGTGATCATGGTGGCCGATGCCCTAGGCTTGGGGGTTTTTGAGGTTTTTCTTTTGCGGGGTCAGATGACCGGTTATTTGTAGCCTACGGGCATTTTTGATGATATATATACAGATGATTTTATTTTGTTTATACACATGTCAGCATTTGATGTTATGCTCAATGATTGTTGAATGTGTATGTATGCATGTTAATTGATGTTGATGGATGCATATGTTATGATGAATGCAAATGTTTCTAATTTTTAGGATATGCAAACGAAATGGATGAATTAAATTTTGTGATTTTTGGTGGGGGCACCATAGACTGTTTAGAACTTATGGCTTTTTGTCTTATTAGGCGATTGCTGTGGTAACTGACTTTTGTCGTATACATGCTATTTTTGTATTTTATGATGACAATGCGAGGATGAAAGATAGCGCAGTTGGTTTGGAATGTAGTTAAGGTTTTCTGAGACTCAGATGTTTTAACTAACTAGCCATGATTGTACTTTATCTTACAAGACTTTTGAACAAGGTATGAATCGGACTTGTCTTTGACCAAGTTATTTCACATCCCTGTGTGTGCAATTGAGTTTGTTTATGTGGTATTTGTCAGGATACCACTAGTGCCAGATAGGTTGTCAACCAAACCTGTACTGAGGATCACCCAATTAGCTCCACCAACTTCCTTTGTTGTATTTAGTCAGATTAATCTACGGTGCTATCTAGGATAACATAAGCTAGCTCATCCACATGCAAACATTGATCTGTACATGAGTTAATGTGATAGATATATCGTCATGCGGGAGGTTTACCACCAATGACCGATAGGCTATCCACCAAACTAGTACTGAGGTTTACCTCATGACCTTCTGAATACTGAGAGTTCTAGGGATTCAAGTTCGACTCCCTTATTTTCTTCAATTGTATTGGGATACTTGCTCTTTTGTAGTGATAAAAATCACTGTTTATTTTTGTTTTTTCTTTTGAGCAAGGGATTTTGAATATTGAGTGATGAGAATCACTATTATATGTGCCTTTTGATGTATGCACTTTGGTGGTGATGTCAAATTTTTGGAGTTTTGAATTTTTGCAAAATTTTGATGTTTGCAACTTTTTAAGAACTTGGGATTCTTGGGGAATTGGGTAGGGAAGATGCTTGTCCTTTTGCCAACTCTCAGCATTCTTGGGGTCATTCGCATAGGGGGATGAGCAAGATAACCATTTTGCTTATGGTGACCTGGATTGCTTTGTAGGTTTCATCTTTCATTCACACAACTTGGGAATTTTTTGTGTTTTAATTTGTGTTGGGATGCTACGTAACAAGGTGTGGTCCAAGTAGAACTCTACCTTTGCAAAATCTATCTGAATTTGTACAGTACGTGGCTAGAAAGCTAAATGATAGCTGAATGATGAAAACTCTTAATGCATTAGAAGACCACTGACTATGATATGGTAAAAAGAAGTGAATGGCATTTATTTTTGATGGACTGCTTATAGAATGGAGAAATGTGGAACAAGATGGATTGGCGAAGTAATTACAGTCCATGGTGCCTTAACCTGTATGACCACAAATATGCAATGTATGGATGTTATGCTTAATGCAGCTATTATTTTTTGCATTTTTGATAGATTGATTTTTGTGAGTATGAAGATGAGATGCAAAAGAGCTCTTTATTGTTGTGATGAGTTTGAGCATGCCTGGAAATGAGATGCAAAATTTTGTTATTTTTTATGATTTTACTATTTTTGAATTTTCTTATTTTTGACCAAGCGATTGTGGGAATCCTTGGAGCTTTTTGGTTTGACCAAAGGGGTAATGGGAACCTTTGGGGCATTTTGGGGTTGACCAAGCGATTGTGGGAATCCTTGGAGCTTTTTGGTTTGACCAAAGGGGTAATGGGCACCTTTGGGGCATTTTGGGGATGACCAAGCGACTATGAGAATCCTTGGAGCTTTTTGGGATGGACCAAGTGATTGCGGGAATCCTTGGAGCTTTTTGGTTTGGGCTATGGCTACTTTAGATATGGAATGGCCGCAAATGACTGATGTTCAAGGGTTCTAGTTCCTTAATTCTATCAAGAGAGGCTAGCCGATATGTTCCAGGTCCTATTTTACTATCAATTACATAGGGACCTAACCAATTTGCCGCGAACTTGTCCCTTAGATGGGGCGGCAAGCTAGAGTTCTATTGGTTCTCTTTTAAGACCAAGTCACCAACCTGAAAGTCCCTCAGGTGAAATTTCATGTTGTATGCTTTCTTCAGTCACTCTTGATAGATACGTAAATGCTCGAGAGCATTAACGCATCGTTCATCGAGCAACGTAAGCTGGTCTAACCGAGCCTATCGCATAGTGTCATCATCGATGAACTCTTGCATTGATATGCGTAGGGAAGGAATTTCTAGCTCGAGAGGCATGACTGCCTCGGAGCCATACACCAGCGAAAATAGAGTTGCCCCGATGGGCGTCCGAATGCTAGTGCGATAAGCCCACAGGGCAAGTGGGATCTGAATGTGCCAATCCTTATGATTGTCTATGACTGTCTTTTTGAGGATGGCAACTAGCATTTTGTTTGACGCCTCTGCTTGCCCATTTGCCTATGGATAATAGGGTGTCAAAAAACTGTGCTGAATTTTGTACTTTGTGGTCAAAGCATGCACGTCTTTGTTCTTGAATGACATCCCATTATCCAAAATTATCTTGGATGGAATACCAAAATGACATATGATGTTATGTAAAATGAACTCCACAATGCGGGTTCCAGTCGTAGAGGTAAGCAAAATTGCTTCCACCCATTTGGTGAAGTACTCTATGGTCGTTATGATAAACGTGTGATGACTTGACGATAGGGGAGATCTTTTCGATTAGATCTAAGCCCCACTACAAAAATGGCCAAGTTGATTGGATCGGCTGCAAGGCCTGGGAAGGTACGTGTGTCAAATTAGCATGGTGTTGACATTTCACGCACTTCCTCACATATGTGTAACAATCTCGCTCTAATGATGGCCAATAATAGCCCATGCGGAGAATGCGCTTTATGATGGCCATACCACTAAAGTGGCCACCACACATACCATCGTGCGCTTGGGCAATCGCCCAAGTGGACTCCTACTGGTCCAAGCAACGAAGGAGGATTCCTTCATAGTTGTGACAATACAAAATGTCTCCTAACAAGACATACTTAGCCGCTTTTTGCTTGAATGCTCATTTTGTGGCATGCATCAATCCAAGTGGGAGGTTACCTAACTTGAGGTAGTCCCTTATGGGTGAATACCAATCTTGCTGATCAGAAGCCTCGACGGTATGAACAACCAATCCCTCTTGAAGTTCATCCCTAGCAAACGCTGAGCGGGAAAGAACTTGTAAGAATAGCATTGTGTTGCTATTAAGGGGAGTAGGGGAGAACAAGGACCCCTAGTTGGCATGATTCAGATGATCGTGGATTCGAGAGAACTTATCCAAGGATGGTTCAATCTGGATCAAGTGGATTCTTGGTGTCAAGTCAAAGCTTGCACACTCCATCGTGGATTGTGATAGTGTTTTGACTTGAATGGTTGTCATATCACCAAAAATGTCTTATGGGATTAGTGACCCCAAGGAGGCCATAGTGTTCACAAAATGATTCGATGACCGAGGGAGTGCCTCGATGTCGTACCATTCAAGCTTTGCCAGGAATTTGTCCACAAGGGCTTTGTAGGCCTGCAAAACTAGGCATTTACATTGGAATACCCCTTTGACTTGGTTGACAATTAATAGCGAATCACCAAAGATGTTCAATCATTTGATGTTCATGGTGATTGTTGTCTGAAGACCTATGAGCAAGGCTTCATATTCAACATTATTGTTGGTGCATGGGAAGTTTAATTTAAATGACAGAGGCATTGGAGCCCCTTGTGGTGTGAAGAATACAATTCCTATGCCACCCCCTTGCTCACATTTAGAACCATCAAAAAATAGGGTTATGTCAGCCTGAGACTCAGGCTCATCAAAATCTGGTGATTCTGAGACATGGAAGACCCCATCATCGGGTAGTTCTATGACCAGAGGCTGATCATCTTCGAGAGGAGCCTCCGCTAGTTGATCGGCTATGACTTGTCCTTTGATGGATTTCTGTCCAATAAACTCGATGTCAAATTTTGTCAACAACATGATCCATTTCATCGTGCGGCTACTATGATAAGTACGACTCATCATGTACCGTAATGGATTCTCCTTAGACACAACATACGTAGTGTTGCTCAACATGTAGTGGCATAGATTTTTGGTAGCAAACACCACTGCCAAGTAGAGTTTCTCAATGTATGCATAGTTAAGTTCATAACTGACCAGGGTGCGGCTAAGATAGTAAGTAGCCTTGTTCTTTGTGAAGTTCATTCTTCTGGGCTAACATGGCACCCAGTGCCACCTTAGTAGCTGAGATGTATAAGTAGAATGACACTCCTGGTCTAGGTGGTGCCAATACTGGTGGCGAAGCCAAGTATTGTTTAATGTCATCAAAGGCTGACTGGCACTCGTCATCCCAGTGAAATGCTACCCCTTTATGCAATAATTTGTTCATGGGTCAGCACTTGTCAGATAGCTGTGCTATGAAGCGCTTGATTGATGTGACCTTTCCCTGCAGGATTCTGAGTTGCTTGATGGTAGTTGGGGGAAGCATTTCAAGGATTGCCTTGACTTTGTTTGGGTCCACCTCGATGCCTCGCTTTGAGACTATGAAACCTAAGAGTTTTCCAGATGTGATGCCAAATATGCACTTCTTGGGATTCGATCGACTTTATGTTCCATGAGGCGATCGAGGATCTTGCTTAAGTCATCGAGATGATCTGGGCACAAAAGAGATTTGGCCAACAAATCATCCATGTAATCTTCCAAAGTTTTATGCATGTAATCATGGAAGATGTATGTCATGGCATGTTGGTAGGTTGCGCTAGCATTTTTAAGGCCAAAAGGCATGACCTTATAACAAAATGTCCCCCAAGGCATTGTGAACGCCATTTTTAGTTGGTCCTCGAGATTGATACGAATCTGATTGTATCCCGAGAAACCATCCATGAGGGATAGCATTTCGTGACCTATCGTAGCGTCTACCAATGCATCGATGCTTGGCAAGGGAAAATCATCCTTAGGACTCGCTTTATTTAGATCTTGAAAATTAGTGCATATGCGAATCCTCCCATTAGGCTTTTTGATGGGCACCATGTTGGACAACCATGGTGGGTAATCCATGTAGATGACAAACTATGCATCCAACAACTTTTGCAATTCATCTTTGACCATCAAGGCCACTGTTGGGTGCATCTTGCATAGTTTTTGCTTAACTGGCTTGACTGTCGGATCAAGCGTTAGGTTATGCGTGACTAGCTATGGATCTAGCCCCGGCATGTCTTTGTAGGACCATGCAAAAACCTCCTTCTTCTCTTTGAGAAGGGTAATGTATTTGGCTTGCTCTTCGAGGGATAAGATTACCCCCGACTTGATAATCTGTGGATTCATTGGATCAGAGCCGATGTCTACGTCAGTCGTCTCCTCGATCGACATGTGGGATCCATCCTCCAAATGGTGTGGAGTTGGGATCAAATGGATATCATTTGTTGAGTTTAAATCTGCGTTGGGAACATCGGGTTCCTCTTCAGCATGGAAGATATCCTGAGTTGGCCCTAGGGTAAAATGAAGCATTTTACCGAAAGTCCAGTACTTTGATGGGGATGGAGGTGAATTGACGCGATCCCAGTTGATGGCATCTATGTCTAGATACAACGAATGTGCTGGATCGGCCGGGTTATGGATGGGGGTGGTTAAGTCAATGGATATCATGTTGATGAAATGATTTTGGTCTCCATTACCGTGGGTGTGATGACTCAAACATTCTGGATGTTCTCTGTGCTTCGAGTCTAGCTCTGGAGGTATTGGCATGAATGGATCGGCCCTATGTGCGGATAGGAAGATAGGGTCTACCCTCAACACTGATATCGCTATAGGGTCTCTGGGCGGAAGGTATTCTTTGTATGCCCAAAGTGGCAGATTCAACACTTGTTCCCACCGCATTGGGTCTACGTACCACTCATGCCCTGGCACTATGTTTAGCTATTCAAATATGTCATTAATCTCTAAGGGGTATTGTTGTTGTTGCATATGATTGAGATAGGCCATCTTAGTTTCATCTTCATAATCACTGTCGGAGATCCAAAAGCCTTCGTTGGCTCCAACAACTATTTGTGACATTAGAGGCTCATCTTGCTCGAGCAAATTGATCTGGCCCCATTAGGGTTGTTCCACTCTCTACGGTGGGACCTGATTGTCTTGCGGTGGCACTTGCTCAATGGGGGCCACCAAAGGGAACATTGCCAAGAGGCTTTCCTGATAATCATCCATGGGGGTCACTTGTGAGTGATTGCTATCTGATTCAAAGGGATCCCATGGTGCTACCTCATATTCTGACTCATCTTCTGACGATCCTTCTTGACCTTGTCTACACCTCTCTTGTAGGTGTGTTTTTGAACTTTCTCCTCTTTCGAGCAAAGGGAAAGGGTTGTTGAGGTCAACAAGGTTGGTTGTCAACAATGGGAGATAATCTCCTAATGTATATGTTGTGTTAGGGTTGGCATATGGATCTAATGACAATCCCCCCTTGTTGCCTATCCCTAGGCCTTGCATGTTCTCTACCAAGATGTCCAAGGGGAGGGGGTGGTTGAACCCTACTCCTAACTTTTCATATGGCATTTGGTATCTTGGTTGGCAAAGAACACGCACTCCTTGCTCATATATGCCTAACCCATATCCATGCCAATTGCATTGGCCAAGGTATCTCAGAGTGAAGTCTGGGTTAGACAAATAGTTGACATATTCTGCAAAGGGCTCTTCATCTTCGTCCTCTTGCATGTATGGTTCAGTACCATGATCAAGGCCCCCATACACAAAGTTTGTTTGATTCGATGGGTAGCCTACAGGAACAATGGTACCGATGGGGAGGAGAGGTCTCCCCATGTCTTGTATGGACTCTAGTGTGGGTGTTGCTACAATATTCTGCACCAGATACTCCCCTAGGCCCGTGTTGGCCATTTCAATGGTGATTATTGGTGATTGAGGGGGAGGGAACAAAAGTTCTTTTGGAGTCCACTCCATGTTCGGATGGACTAGGAGCCTCAACTTCCATTCTGCTAGGCATCTCCTCAGTAGAGATAGTTGATACTAATGGTGGTGTCTCTTCCAGGGGTTTCTTCCCTTTGTCCTTCTGTGTGGCCACCGTAGGTGGCATCGTTGGTGAAGGACTAGCCGATGAAGATGGACCCAACTATGGTTTTGATGGGCTTGTCAATGGGGATGCCTATGAAATTGGACCTTGTCTAGATGGATTCAACTAAAAATCCAAATGCGTTGATGGAAGGGTCAATTGCGGCATCTGTTGCATCGCATTGCAATACTTGAAGGGTTCTAAGTCCACCGAGACTACATGCACCTCCCCTTCAAATGTATACTTTAAACACTGATGAGCTATCGAAGGGACACACTTCATGTCCCCCGATCCAAAGCCAACCTAAGCAAGATGATATAGGCCATCTCACCTTCCAAAATATGGCACAATGTAGGTATAGTCTTTTGTCCAACCTGGATGGGTAGGACAATTGTGCCAACTATCGAGCATATTACATCATTGAATGCTCGCAGAGTGTAGGTGGAAGCCATGATGTGAGATGTTGGTAACTTTAGATGTTTTAATGCCACTATTGTGATGATATTACTGGATGAGCCAATGTCTACCAACACCCTCTTATACAAAATCGCGTTGACCCACACGATAACGTGCAGGGGTGGATCCGCTATATCATCAGCCATTGATTTCACTTCATCTTCTCTAAAGGTGATGACTGGATTAGTGCATCGTTTGACATGTCCCACAAAGATGTTGAAATAATTTGCTTCATGGGGCTACAACTCGATGGATTTCAATATCTCCATTAGAGCCTCCCAATGGGGCGTTGATTTTTGTATGAGCTCGTATATGGAGAGCCTAGCCGACATGGTCCACAAGCTCTGAGTGAGTTTGGTCCGAATTATGGCCACTGGTCTAGGCGAAGGAGTTTGTGTAAGGTGTTTTTGCGGTTGTGTCATTGTTGGCACCTCACTTGTAGTTGTCGCGGGGGCAACTATACTCGGATACCTCCTATTTCGAGTCACTATACTGATCATCCCTACATACCATTGCATGGGGCAGTTCTGTGTGACCTCATTGACTTGTAGGGTCTTTTCCTGTGCATCATGGGCAGGCAAGGGGTCCTTAAAGACCTCCATTTTTTGGTTGCTTGGTGCCACGGGATTATCCACCGCTAATGTTTTGTTATCAATTAGGTCTTGCACCAAGCCCTTAAACTTCCAACAGGCATTAAGGTCATGTCCCTTCCGCTTATGGAACCTACAATACAAATCCTCCTTGTAGCCCTTAGGTTTTGGTGCATTGGGATATATGGGTTGAATCTCGTGCAGGTTGATCAAATTTACCGCTAAGAAGCGATCAAACAGGGAGTCTCTGGACTCTATGTAAGGTGTGAATTGTTGCCTAGGGCAACATGGCTGATTTTGCTCTTGCCTCTGATTTTCTCAGTCATAACTATTAAGAGGCACCACCTGATAGTTAGCCTTTTGGGTCTATGTTGCTTTTGTAGGCTTAGGGATGTTGATAGCAACCTAATGGACCACAACGGGTTTCTGTTGCATGGTCCCTGTTTTGGTGTTCTTAGACCATTCTTTCTTCTTCATCTTGGCTTTATCGGCATCCTAAATCTTGATCTCTTCAATGATTCTTGCTTGTGCCAGAGCTTCCTCTAAGGTGGCGTATTTTTGCAGTTGCAATAGCACAAAGATCGATCTCAAATAGCTCCTTGAGAACATTTGTGTGAGGTCGAACATAGGAGGAAGGTAGGGTAGCTTAGAAAGCAGAGTCCTCCACCAATTCCCATAGGCCACCATGGTTTCTTCCTCATACTGCCTAAGGCTGTCTAAGTCACTTAGTGATGCATTCTTCTTAGTGTTGAAGGTGAAGCATTCAAGGAATGCATCCACTAGCTTATCTAAGTTGTTAATGTTATGCTTTGCAAATTGAGTAAACCAATTCGAGGCAGGGCCTACAAATGTGGTGATGAATGTTCTTAATATCAAAGCATCATTATCCTGAATGCCAAAGCATTGGCTCAGGAATCTAGTCACATGCTCTTGGGCATCCTCCTCACCTCTAAAGATTGCCAACTGAGGCAACTTAAAGTGTTCAGGGTAAGGGGGTGTTGGCACTGACGGGTGCATAGGATGACTGCGGAGTTGGCGTAACATGGACTTTTGGGGCCCAGAAGCCTTGGTTTCCATAGACTCCAAATGCTCTAGCAGTGCTTTATATGCATCAAAAGATTTAATTTCTTCCTCTTTAGTTTGTTCCCATTGTGGTTTGTGGGAAACTTGAGGCCTATGGAGGGGTGGTCGAAGAGCAGCACCTTTGCCTTGGTAGGACATTTTGGCCTGCTCTTCTTCTTGTTCATACTCCTCGTAGGCTTCCTAAGGAGTTTCTGGCCGAGACCTATGACCATGGGTGGGTCCCCTTTGAGGGAGCCCGTCGTTGTTCCTGGGAGTGGCCTCCCACTCAGGTCTAGGAGGTCTTGGAGGCAGCACTTGGTAAGGTCATGGGGACCTATCTCATACCAAGGGATTGTGCATCTCATATGGTTTTGCTCTTTGGGTGTGAGAGGTTGGAACCCTCTTAGGCACCGTGTTATGGAGAAGCTCATCTATTTGGCACCAAATGCATTATTTGCTAAGGCGATATAGATGCTCTAGCTACTGTTGGTCTTGCTCAAGTTGCGTGATCTACGCTTGGCAAGCGGCGTGTCTGGCGACTGCCAAGTCGATTTGTTCTACCATATTGAGTCTAGGAGGCCTAGATGCCTCTCCTATGGATTTATCTCAGTCGTGATGATTCGAGATCTCTATAGGTCACTTCCCTCTATCTATTTTGGTAGCATTCACTCGAGGCTTTGGCCTCAGTGGGTGATTCTGGTAGACAGCAGGTGCAGAGGTGCATTGCTTTCGCGCTGTGTATTGCTCTTGAGGAATGTAATGGTCTTCCTCGTGCTCCCTTTTGTATATGTGAAAGGGGTGGGCAGAGTTGGCTCACCCTGCTTAAAGAGCCTTGTGCTCTGGATTTGGATTATTATTCCTAATAATTATGGGGGGTAAATGAGGTATGATGTAATCATGCAGCCTCTCCTCATGGACCCTATGTTGTTTTAGCACTTCATCGCATGGTGGCCACTCATACCGATATTCTAAAGGAGCCTTCCCATTTATATTGAGGGCCACATGTAAGGACTCCTCCTGAAAGGGTCTATGTTGGACAGGAGTGCCCCTCATAGGGGTGCCTCTATAGTCCCATTTTGAAATGGCACGATGTGGACTCTCTTGTTGGTTACGTCGCCAAGGCGGTATGACCAAGTCCTTGGGGCTATAGCGGAGGTGACCTGTGCCCCCTTGTACACTCTCTACAGCTTCCACCCTTGATTGGGCTTGGCTACGAGTGTACACCATGGTTTTTTTATGCTACACTAAACAGAAAAGGTCACACACACACAAAGCAATGATTACCTTGTTTAAAGATTAAAGTGTATCCTAAACCTGGTTTAGTGTGTTTTGATTTTTGTTTTGAAAGCTTTTGTAAAGAATGTTTAAATGCAATATGATGGATCTTATGACTCCCAAAAATGGTCGCCCCTTCAATATACCATTGCCAGGCCGATATACCAACCTCTCTATATACCCACCCTTACGTGAGGGAAATTTTTGGTATGTGAGAGTAGATGGTACGTGGAACGTAGGTTGTACAGAAGGGGAATCACCCTATTTTTTACACCTACCATAGAAGACTTATCCTCATGTGCTGGGAATCACCCCAGCTACACTCGTTCAGCTTTCTTAAGGATTTACATCTAGCAACAATAGTGATCAGGTTTTATGAATGCAAAATTCAAGCCAAGGTGGTGATGAAATCCACCGTTGGTCTTGATCAAGGGTTGGGGTTTTACGACCAACTTCTTGGTTTTTGTGTTGCCATGTGATGTATGGGGTTCTTTTTACTTTTCAAGAAAGTAAATAAACATGCAGTACTACTTTTCCTAAGCAAGTAAAGAACCAAAAAAATAGGAAAAGGAAAACAAAAAATGATAGGAGTTCAAGATCCTTACCTCTTCTCTGCCCGAATCTGCTGGTTCTGAGTTTCTGTCCTGAAACTGCACAGACATATATTTGTCTCAGTGAGGGAAAAATTACAAGACTGTATTCATCATAGGGTGGGGTTAATGCCCATTCGTCCCTGGGTAAGACAAATTCTAGCTCTATATTCACCACATTCTGGAACGAACAACAGTCCAGCATTTGAAAACTTGGTACCTACAAGCAAAAAAAATCAAATTTTGATCAGATTTCTGATCTTAAAAATAGAGGACAAGGTTCCCACTGTGATCACCACTGAAATCATGAGGATACAGAAGCAAAAATGAAACTCCGAGTGTGATGCAAACTGAACTAAACTTAACGCTAAATCCTATGAATTGAAAGTGCGTGGAAAGAGGGAAAGCATGAACGAATCAAAATGCAACAAAATCCAATAAGTAAGACATCCCTTTTTATTGATATGTTTCATAACTTGGTTACAATGCACCTCCTCCCCTTCTAAGGGCTAGGAGCGTTAAATATGCGTTCTTGGTACACCCATGGATGTTATTCCTTCTTTTGCATGCCCACATGTAAAACGGGCGGACCAAACATCGTTGTCGCTTGCATTGATGAGTCTTGACTCCTTGTTGCTCCTCTAATGTCTAGGTCCTATGTTCAAAGAAATAAGAAACAGTCAGTAGCATGTGTGGATGAAATAAAACATGCAATCCCCATGCCTTATATTAGTGCATGCAAAATATAAATAAAATGATAACTAAAATAGATCCAAATGAACTAAAAATTTGATAGGGGCATCAAAATATCACAAGGAAAACACTACAAATGGAACAGTCAAAAAATTCACCATAGATTTGTATTCGCTCCGGGGCGGGACGAATAGACCTGTAACAAAATGTCAAAAGGGTACTGTCCCAAATGTCACATTCGGGAAGCTCCAAATCACCTAAAAAGTTAGGGGTTAGCTAATTGAGGGTATTTTGGGAAGACCCAGATGGTCAGATTTTCCCAATTTGGCCTCCATGAATGGGAATTTGATGATGCTACCTGCAAGTTAGTAAAAGCGAGAAATAATAGAAACATGATCAAAATTGCTCAAAACGAGGTGAAATTTGAATGACAAACTATCTAAGAAACATATAATTAAATGCAATAATAACAAAAATGAAATCTACCATCAATTTCCAATCACTCTGGAGCGGGACGATTAGGATTGTAGCAGTGTGGGAGGTGCCCGGGGGCAGACCGCCCATCGTTTGGGACCCGATTTTGGCACCAATCCACTTGGGATGGGTCCAAAACCTCTTGTGGGGTATTTTCAGCAAATTTGGTGGGATATTATGGCCAAATGTTGCATCTTGGTTCCGAATTTGTGCTTCCAATAACCACCTTATGACCTCCTTTCCAAAAGAGATCAAGGATGTGAAAGGCACAACTCAAAAGGGTGTGGGTGTGAAATTAAAATGACAACACTTCATTGCTCAAAATGCTCCTTCTCTGTATAATTGTGGTGAGAAAACTCACCAATTTATAGACCTAGAGGTCTCTTGTGATTGAGCATGTAGAGGTGCCACTTGGCAATCATGCCTCTCCAGGGGAGGGAATATTCCTCCCTTACTAGGGGCTTCATGACTACCCTTGTAATTGCATCTAACACTCAAAAATGCTCACTCATGCTCTCGTGCAATGAAGGAAGAATTTAGTGGCAGATCTGAGCTACCATTTGTCAAGATTTTAATTTTTGCCCGTCAAACCTACTATTCGCCCCATGCTGGAGCGAATAATAATATTTGTCCCTGGGTAAGGCGAATACCAGTTTGTAATCATCCCTGGGTGGAACGAGTATGGAGCAGAGTGCCTGAAGGTGCCAAATTGACTCTTGACCTTCCAAAACTACTGTGAGAGTGGTTAGGACCACTTTTTAACCTTTGGGGGCTATCCTTGGGGCTGTGTGTGTCAATGTGATCAGTGTTTGTAGTCACATAATCGAATTGGTGTTGTTTTGGTGTCTACATCATCCAATTAGTAAGCACTGGGCTATGACCATGAAACTTATGAATGCAATCTAGAAGACCCCCATCTGCAAGGATAGTTTTGACCTCCTCATTAAAGGGCACAAACGTAATCTCAAGATGGGGTTTACTCAATTTAAGCTTAGTGGTGTAGATCTTCACTTTACCCATATTAATAATAAACTAGTAAAACTCAGATGCAGAGAAGAGGGAGAAAACCCAAACAACAAAACTCCCAACAATAATAGAACTTCGACAAAGGGCACTTCAGGCCATAACAAAGTTAAAAAATAGAAGCCTCACCCAAAAATTCAATAAAATAACATCAAATAAGGGCTTGGTAGGTCCAACAGAGAAAAACAAAAGGTCATGGGACTAGCCATCCAGAGAAATTGACCATCCTCAAACCAGGAAGTAAAAAACATGCAATGGGCAACAAGACTAAACCCATAACAGGGAGAAATGATGTAACCAACAAGAGAGAATGGATAGGATAATCATATGGGTGCATATAGTACAATGGGAAGAGCCCCAAGCCCTAATATGGATAAGTCTTAATGAAATCTAGAAATGAACCAGGTTTCTACCAAAGTAGTAAGGCTCCACCACTTATAACGTTCCACCAAGACCTCATGATCACCAAACTGTCATGCAAGTGCCAACTCAAAGCAAAGAGGAGATCATCAAGAAAGGTAGTAATAATTCTAAAAACATAATTTAGCCTACCCAGTGTGGACACCATCCCAAGGCTCTAACAGACACTACGACCCAAAACCATAGATACAAGCGCCCACCTAGAATGTTCTAAATACTGCACATAACCCAAGGTGGTCCAACTCCTGAGGGCCAAGATGTTGGGAAGGGATTCAAAATTTTAAATTCAAAAAACAAAAGAGGGAAAGGAGTCACGTGTCTTCTCAAAGAGCAAACATATATCCAAGAGGGATCCCAAGTACAAGGAAGCCAATCAAAGTAAAGACCCTCCACCATCACCCCAGAGAAGAGTAATTGCCAACAACTACTAATCAAAATGAGCTATGTCAGAAAGCCCAAACACACCACAAATATCATAAATGCTTCTCATCGTTAAAAAGGTATATAATCTCTAGAGGAAATTTAGTGCACCATATCATTAAGCCCTGACTAGAAACACCCAAATTTTCAAGGCAATCAGCCATCGCATTCGCTTCTATGAACTTGTGCCTGATGATCCGCTCCTCCAAGGATATTAAATGTACTCTCGATTCTACAATTAAATTAGATATTAAACATCCAATATTGAAATTGCCTTTGAGTATATTAATAATATTTAACGAGTCTCCTTCAATAATGGCCCTATGAATACCAAGATATTTAAGCATCTAAATCCCCGTGAAGGTAGCCCAAGATTCGGTAAGTGAGATGATTGAACATCTATATCTTCCACAAATGCCAATATGGTAGTGCCATACTGATATCAAATAATTCCCTTAGTGCTCGTGTGGCCAGGATTTACTTTTGATACCTCATAAAAATTAATTTTGAACCACCCCGGAGGGGGCGAGGACCAATGGGCGAAATTACGTAAGTTTGGAGTTGGAGGTGGTCTTAAATCTGGACAAAAACTGAGAGAGCACTCAACCCCAAAATTATGATGATCCCTAGGAATAGAAGGGAGTAATTCCTTTAATGCAGTAGACACATTTTTGCCAACTTTCCACAATATTTTTTGGCTTAAGTGTAAATGATCTCCTTCCTTATTTTTAAATGCCCTCGCCTTCCGTTCATTCCACACTCCCTGAATAAGAAGGGGAAGCCAAAACTTCCACAAACACTTAAGATGGTATGATGATAAAGGTGATTTCCACTGATGAATTAAATCATTGATAGAATCCAGTAACATCCACGCAAGCCCAATATGTTGAAGATAGGAGTAAAAAACCTCCTGGAATACCATGCACTTGAGGAACAAATGGGAAGCAAATTGCCAACATTATTTACAAAGAAAGCACCAATTGAGAATATTAAAACCCCACTTATGTAAGTTCTCAATCATTAGGATCTTATTCTGCACTTACAACTAGAAGAAGATATTAATTTTTAGAGTTTAATTTTTAATCCAGATCTTGGGCTAATCGGAGAAAGGGGGGAGACGGGGACCATTCTCTACGGTTATTATGAAGGATAAAAAATTTTGCCACCCTAACAAAGCTAGCCTCTTTGGAGAGCACAAAAACATTCCTAAAATTATGGTCCTCCATAAGGGGTGGTTTCTGAGCCATGGGTCATCCCAAAAGGAGACGGACCTACCATTTCTGACCACCCATAAGCTACCATTTCAAGTTAACATCATTTTATATCACCCAATTATTTTAGATCATATATAGACACGCCGCTCGCCAGGTATTCCTAAAATTATGGTCCTCCATAATGGGTGGTTTCTGAGCCATGGGTCATCCCAAAAGGAGACGGACCTACATTTCTACACTGAGTAGATAAATTCAAGGATAACAATAGCACCGTCCAAAAATTTTCTACCCAAAACAAAGCCGCTTTGGACCGATTCAATGAGAATGGGAAGGATAGACCTTATTCTAATTTCCATAGCTTTAGAAAATATTTTGTAGATGGTGTTACATAAGCTAATGATCCTGAAGTCACCGATCGAAGCCACCGAGTCCTTTTTAGGAATGAGATCTAGAAAAGTAGCATTCAAGGCCTTAGGGAAGATACCTATGCTATTTGAAAATAAAATGTGGTTTGTTATGCCTATGATATATTGTCTATATATGATCTAAAATAATTGGGTGATATAAAATGATGTTAACCTGAAACCAAATTTTAAAATCTAGGAAAACATTTTTAGGATTTAGCAGTAAACTTTTTGAAAATAAAATATCTTGGATTTTTGTTTGATCTTTACTTCGTACAACCAAGTGAGTAGATATACTTGGGTTGTTACATAATGCTATCCAAATGCTACTCTTTAACTATCCTAAAATTTGAAAATTTCATATTCTCACATAGTCAACTTCTACTTTGATATTTTGTCCTTGATTCTCCTAATTTTGCTTGGAAACTCCTCTAAGTTTTAACTCAGTATTACCTTTTATAAACCATCAAAAAAATTCTATAAAAATCAGAAATCTCCTTCCTCAAATTCATCCTTCAAACCCTTTTAAGGAAATATTCAAACCCCTTAAGTCTATGTCATTTTCTAGCTTCTTTCTCCTTCAATATCCTTATCAATTTTTTATTTCAACTTTGACCGTGTTCTCAATAATCTGAATGTCTTGAGGTCTTTAATAATCTCCTCCAAAATTTGAAAAAATTATTGCCAAATCTTTCTTCCCTTTTTTTCTTGTTGTAGTATGGTGATAATTATCCCATATTCTTCTTTTTTGAAACTTATCTTTTCTAGTAATCTTCTCCATTGAGTTCTCAAATCTCCCCCAATGACTTTCTTAAAATTATTCAATGAGGCTTTCCTAGCCTCTTATTATTTCTCCTTAAAAGCATGCTTGAGGCATTCTCTTGGGCCTTCAAATTATATAGCTTCTTAAGTCTTCTTCTCAAAAATTCAATGAGATCTTTCTTTTATCTCTTCAATATTTTAGATATAAAAGTTTTGTAATGAGATCTCTTTCTTGGATCTCTAAAATCTACTACTTCTAAAATATACAATAGGACCTTTTCTAGTCCTTCTCTATCTTCAATATTCCAAATCTAGAAGTTCTTTAATGGGACCTCCTTTGGGCCTTCTCTTCAACCTTCAAATATGAAGTCTTCAATCTTCAATGGAGATCTATTTCTTCAATCACCTTAATCTTCTATATGTAAATATGTAAATCTTGCAATGGGACCTTTTCCTTAAGCCCTCCAAAATATTCAATCTTCAACTTGTTCTTGAAGTACTCAATTGATTTCAAAGAGTATACTCTTCTTATCTCTTGTAGGAAGCTTCTCAAATTTCTTTGAATATATTCTTCTCTGAAAAAATTATCAGAAAATGATAATATAAATTTATTTGAATTAAACGAAAATATACTTCACTAGTTGATTTTCAATCTAGTAGAATCAATGTTGAATCCTAGTATTCATAAGTTTTTTTGCAACTTTGTGGAAATAATCTAGCCAAATGTAATTTTAGAAATTTTGAAAATGAATATTACTATCTCCTCTCAATATCTTCTATGGCTCTCTCAATCTCCTATCAATTAACCTAGTGCTCTAATACCACTGTTAGCTTTTTATGTTATACATTTAAATAAAATGCAACTACAAGTAGTAAATTATGCACGCAATGTTATAACTATGATAATGGTCATATAATATGCAAGTAAATAGCATGAGAATCTTTTGAAATAACTCATAAAATAGTGATTAACGAAAGCTCACGAATATTAGAACTTGTTACAATATGTGGATATCTCAATGCTCCATTATTCATACAAGTTCTACATTGTGTCTACTCTTGCTTCTACTACTCTATCTCACTATTAATCTAAACTCAATGTTTTACCAAGGTCTATATATAATGATATGACTCTTGGCCTTCCATATTCCTATGAATCTTCATCTACCTATCCTAAATACTCATGTACATGTGAATATTATACACATTTAGATCATTGCACATTCTAATAATACTTGTGCATTTATTATATGACGTAAAGTAAATACTCAAGCCTTAATCTAATACACTCCTAATCTAATGATGTACCCAAGATGACACATTAGAATATACCAAATAATATAATATATTCCAACACAGCAAGTGCATATCATAAATTTTAGAAATCTAGTTGAAGAAGAAGAACTAAAATAAAATTACATATGGATTTTAGAAGATGTTTCAAGAGTCTTTTTCCCAAATTTTACATGGAAGGATGAGTTGGTTTGGGATTTATTAAAGGATGATAGATACTTGGTCTAGTTGGGATATGATAATTTAGAGTAATCAAAATTTTCTAGTCCAAATACTTTATATGGAAGAATGTTTGATCATTAGAGGATCTCCCTAAGGCCTCAACATTCATTTGGTTAGTAGTTTAAAGTAATATTCGTATAGGAAAGAGTCTACAATAAAGAGGATATCATGGACCTTTTAGATGTGACTTATATGACAAGGATATAGAAACATCAAACCATTTACTTCTTCATTGTCCATTTGATCACATTATTTGGTGTTACATTTTAAAAATATGTCAAGTACCCAAGATAAGAATTTTATATTTTAATATTGTACTTAATATTATAATAAATATAATTATCCCACAAGGATGGATAAGTGGTAGGGATGGGTAGTTGGGAATTAAATAATATGGGAAAGAGACTCATATAGGGGATATGGAGAGGAAGATATTGTATTCTATCTCAAGTTGAGATATGTTAGGGAGTGGCTTCCTTTCAATAAGGAGCATTGTACGATGTTGCCCCACCTCAAGGGTTTGAATTATAAATTGAAAAAATTCAAGTAATTTGTATTTATTCATAACTTGTATTGTGTGGAATTATTAATTGGATTTTTGTATTTAATATTTTTGTATATTGTTAATGGTTTTTATGGATGCTAAACATGGTTCATAACAAATGGTATCAAAGGGCTTTCTAGGACTGTGTTTCACTATAAAAGCTTCAATACTAGAGGACTTTATAGGGCCATGTTCTAGGATAGAATTTTCAACCATTTATTCACCATTGGATCTAAATTTTGTGGTTATGCTAATAACCTCTTACCGAATTAGATGTGAGTATTGATTGTTTAATTGGAGGAAATATTTGGACTAAAAATTACCTTAAAACTTTTTTTGAGTACCCTGGGAACCCTAGAGTAACTATTTTAAGTATTTCTAGTAAATAGGATCAACAACCCACACCCTATTAGTCATATTTTTACTCTATGAGAGTATACAAAGAGATGTCATTTAGACAAAAACTTATGGTTGGTTTCTCAATAATTATTCCTTGAGAAAATATTATTAGTAATCAAAGAGTAGTACTCACTTAGATGGCCTTTGTGGCTAGTGAGAGTTATATTAAGCCACTAGTAAGCCAATGTATGAGGCGTTATTTGTTGCTAATATTTTCATAGAAGTTTTATACAACCACTAGTAACAACTTTAGCAATAGTCCCTATATAGTTTCCACAATCTATAATAGTTTCACATCTTCAACAATGTAGATAATTACAAGTGAGCTTTAAAAATAACTAGTCTATAGTTGTTAGTAAATTATCAAACCAAAAAAAAAATTGTAGTTGGTAGTAGTTTGCCATAAAAAACAATCTACAAAGCAAACCATTATAAGTGTTAGTTTGTGTACAAATTACCCTTTCGACAAAGAAAGTAGTTATTAGTGTACACACACACACACACACACACACACACACACACACACATATATATATATATGTATATATATATATATATATATATGTATATATATATATATATATATGTATATATATATATATATATATGTATATATATATATATATATGTATATATATATATATATATATATATGTATATATATATATATATATATATATGTATATGTATATATATATATATATATATATATATAGTATATGTATATATATATATATATATATATATATATATGTATATGTATATATATATATATATATATATATGTATATGTATATATGTATATATATATATGTATATATATATATATCCAAGTCTACAAATGAGGGTGTTATCAATTGCCAAAAGTACATAGTCTGCAAGTTGTTAACAATTGTAAGCTAAGTGTAAAAAATATCATAATAATAATGTCCATAAAGGAGGCCATTATTATTGATTAAAATTTCATAGTTTCGAAGCCATTAAAATTTGTTAAGCTAAGTTAAAAAATAAAAGTATAAAAAAAAACTCCATAGAGATAGTTGTTATTAGTTACGAGAAGTACATAGTCTAAAGGCCATTAATAGTTGCTAGTTTGGAGTGCAAAATTAATTGTTTATTGAAATAAATGGAGCATACTTGAAGAATTAAAAAAAAAATCCAAGAATGATTTTTTTTAATTTGAGGTCTTTGATTTACCAATATTCACTTGAAAGAATGATGATGCTAGGGTATGGTGGAGAATTTTCAAATCTTTAAATAATTCAAAATGGAAAGGTAAGATTTATAATTCTTTTAAGCATGAAGCTACATCATGGTTTATAAACTTTAAGTGGATCCATCAATATATATTCACGTGAGAGAAATTTGAAGATCCATTCTTAATAAGATGTGTATATGAAAAAAAGTAGTTAAAACCCAAGTTGAACAATTAGAACTAAAGAGAGAGTTAATTTTTTCTAAGAATTTAACATAAGAATACGATAAGGGTGATAGTATACAAATTGAATGAAGAGCAACTTGGGTATTAGATGTGTCAAATAGTGTTCAAAAAGGTTTTTGTCTACCAAAATGTGTAGAATAAATGAAAAAAATAAATAGGTAAACCAAACATTTTGTAGAATATAAATGGACTAGAATAATTTGCAAAAAAAAGGTAAAAAAAGGAGAAGGATGATAATATACATACCGAAGGAAGCACCAAAGGCTTTTTAGAAACAAATAAAAATATGAAGAAGTTGACATAGAAGATAAATAGGCTTCTAGAGGAATATAAAAAGAGAATAAAGAGGACATGATAGAAGGAAAAAATACAAATGATAATGTGTAAGTTAAAATAAATACACTAGTGGTATTAGATATGCCAAATAGTGGTCGAAGGTATTTGTTCAACTTTAAAAAAATAAATATTTTATAGGGTCATGGCTACATCTAGAAGGATGATGTTATTATTTCTATAAATCCAAGCAGTAGATGCATTGTTGTTAATATGAATTTGGCTACTAGGTTGTATGTTTGAGCAAAAAAAATCAAACACATATAGCTTGATGGTACAAATGTTTAATTTTTTGAATATTTGAAAATCCCTATGCACAAAATATATTTTACATTCAATTTTTTATGCTATATTTTACCATTTTGTGATTATAACAAAAGTGTAAAACTATGACCATTTGACACTTTTGTTAAAAGTACAAAATTTCCACCATTCAACACTTTTGTCAAAAGTGCAAAACTATCATAGTTTAAAACTTTATTAAAAGTGCAAAACTAACACTATATGATTCTTCTACCAACCTATAAAAATTAGGTATTCTAATTCCTATTTTTGTTCTATATCAAGTCAATTTGTTATATTTGGGTCTTTTATGTTGTTTGGTAGTCATTCTGCCAAATTTTGTAAAAGCTTTACAAAAGGGGTAAAGATTATCCTTTAGGGTTAAAAACTATCATAGGAAGAAGTGTAGGACATAATTGTAGCATTATGCCTAGAGTTGAAAGTTTTAACGTCAAAGTCATAAGGCAATTCTATTAATTTGATTATTTTGAATTCTTATATTTCATTTTGCAATTAATTTTGTAAAACAAAATCATTGAATTAAAGCTATTCTATAAAGATATTTTTCTACATTCTTAGACATGAAAATTATAGTCATATAGCAATATTTTAATATAATTGGTTTGCTTCTTTATGTCCTCTTAATCCTTGCTCAAAAGAAAAGAGAACCTTTATTTTCATACAAGCTTTGAAAGTGAAAAGGCGTATAGATTCAAGACTTGTTTTTATGCTTTATTGTTTGAATTTGTATTACATTAATCATCCTTTTGCATGTTGTATAGGACTTGAGATTTAAAACTTAGTTGTGAGCTCAAAATCAATCCATAAAAACATATATTGGTAGACTACTAACTAACATTGGTATAATATCGAGTGTGGGTGTGCATTTTTCATGTGTTGACATATTTGGTGAACATGAAATGAACACCAAATGGGTCTAAATGTTTCTTATCCTTACCAAAAACCTTAATTAAGGATAAAATTAATTCAAAAATTACATAATACCATTAAGATTATTTGGGTAGTTAGAAAAAAATAGCAATCATTAACAAGAACTTAACCAAAGGTTAGTCCTATTAGGGATCATATGCAACCCCTTGAGTAGTCATCACATGAACCTTGAGGCTATATTAGGTATATTAAAAGGTCAGGATGCCAACCTCCCACATAGAGTCTCATGCATAATTTAAGCTTTAATGTGGATATATGGCGGTATGCTAATGAGAGTTATAATGAGGGATATTTATTACCTCTCATATATTGATCTTGGGTCATGTATGTCGGAAGGTCATTCTCATGTACTGAATTATTTCACATACCTCAAGGTCTCTTTCATGTATGACTATGTATATCAAAAGTACTAGCTTCTTTCATGTATCAATAGGTATATCATAAGAATGTCTATATGGAGAGCTTCAAGTATGTAAGGAAGTGCCCTAAGGTATATCGATCAAATAAAGTATATCAAAAGGAGTTATAAGGGAATTAAAAAAAAAAAATCTTATTTTAAACAATTTTGAATACAAAATAAAATAAAAATTTTAGTTTTCCCTTCCTCTATAAACTATGGTTGAAGATCACTACCTTACACATCATTTTGCTCATCAATTGGTGTAAAACCTTAATGCCTTTCCTACCTTGCTTGAGAATCAAGGGGATCAAGTCACATTTCAAAACCCCACATGCAAATAGGAGGACGAAGAATCTCCTCCTTTATATACCCTTTCCCTTATTCATAATGAACAAGATGAATTAGTCTTTAGGTTCATGCAACACATGGTTACATTTCTATGTATGAACAATGAAGCTATAGAAGCCATTTTGAATTCAAATGGAGAACCCTCAACCACTTCCACTCTGGAAGGTTTCCTTTTGGACCTTCCTCAAGATCCTAGGTCCACTCAAACCACTTCAAGTTAAATAGACTTATTCCATTCTATAATGACCTCAAAACAAGTTACAAGAAACACATTGAAAAGAAAATATTTTTTAACAACTATGAGGGATTCATAAATCCCTAACCAATATGTGGTTTATATATTGTTTAGGTTTATTAATATTCCCAATTTTCCTATTAAAATACATCTCACTAAGTACCCTATACAAGTCTATCTGTGTATATATACTATGTATTGTTGTAAATAAGTCCATACATTTCACCATTCTTGATGAGCTAAACTTATCACCTTCAGTACAGTTGAAGGTATACGCCCATCACCATACCATACACAAGTCTATTTGTGTAGGTATGATACATCTACTATGAGTTAAGTTATTTATATAGTCTCTACAATGAGCTATCTTAAATTAGATGTAATCAATTAGTTTTCTTAGTTAACATACTCCCTAAGGGGGTCTCAATTCCCTTAGGTCTTCCTATGTTCACCCTAAGAGGTCTCAATCTCTTAGGTTCATTCTAGGTTCACCCTAAGATTTTATTTTCTTAGGTTACTTTCATGTTTAGCAAGAAGACAAGTTTAACTCTAACTACTCAATCAAACAAAGAATAAAACTCATAAAAAATACATGAGATACTTAGAAAGGAAACAACATTTAAAATAAAGTAAGCATTTAGAAAGAGAAGTAAAACAAAAAGTGATATATAATTCATAATGATAAATTAAAGGTACATTTTCCATCAATTCAATAAACTATTACATATATTCAAGTATGGTAAAACCTCCATACTTATAAAAGAATAAAGTAATACATCATTTTCCTGAGGGATATCTCCCTACAAGTCTAGTATATTTGATCATAAGTAAAATTTTGTATAAATAAATCAAACTAATGCGTATGATCCAACTGCCATCTTTGGTCCTCCTTATATTTCCATCGTTCATTTGAGGATAGTAAGGGATCAGGGCAACTTAAGGTTCCATGATAGGCATGTATCTAAATGCATCTACTATTTAATTTGATAAATTGCAAATACAAATTAAATCAAAGTATCTAACCATATACTATATAGTTGATATCATAAAAATATCTATATTTATTTTCACCTCAATGCACATAGAGAGTCTTTAAACAAATACAACTAGATCACATGTTTTACTTTAATTAGTCCATTTCAATATTTATTCAACAAATTAAATTTCCATACCTTTAATCATCAAATAAACTAGGTTCATTTCTTTCCATAAATCAAGTCTCATTATTTAATTCACAAAAACCATCTTTCCCTTTATTTTATAAATCAAAGTCCCATAACTTTAATATATAAAATATACTATTTCCTTTATTTAATAAATCAAAGCCTCATTACTTTTAATTCATCAATAAAACAATTTTTCTTTATTTCATAAATCAAAGTCCCATATCTTTAATCTATAAAATAAACTATAATGTGTTTATTTATATTAATCAAAGTACCCAACCTTTAACTAGTTAAATAAATTGTAATGTATTTGATTACATTAATCACTCAACCATTATTTAATTAAATAAACTATAATGCATTTATTTACATTAATCAAAGTACCCAGCCTTTAATTAATTATATAAAATATAATGCATTTATTTACATTAATCAAAGTACCCAACTTTTAATTAATTAAATAAACTATAATACATTTATTTACATTAATCAAAGCACCCGACCTTTTATTAATTAAAAAAATTTATAATGCATTTATTTACATCCTATTTTCATTATCTATTTAAAATATAGATAAACCTGATTTCAAGGATTATGACTTAATTTTAAATAAAATTTAGAAATCATTCAACACTTAAATAAGTCAACAAAAGTACTCAACAACTAGGGCAAGCCTGCGGTCACAACCTAAACACAACACGAGGGGTGAAATCATAGGTAACTTCAACTTCCAAACCAAAAAGTATCCTTTGAATGGTAAAAATGATAGCCCTAAACTCAACCGAGTGGATAAGACCAGTAGTGGTGCAACTACTCACATGGAGCACAAGGTGGTTCTCCATGGGTGGTCTTAACAAAACTAGGTCAACCTATCTACTTCAACTGGGTGGAGGTTTTCTAAACTTGTGGAGGGCACACGAGAGTCATGATGCTACTTGCTAGTAATGTCTAAATGGGTAGACATCCCACAAAGGACATGTAAACCAAACAATAGTCCAATAAGTAAAGGTGATCTACCACCAAAAGAAACATAACCAATAAAATAGAGAGGGTTTCAAATAGGAATTGCCAACATATAGGGTTCAAAAAAATAATGCTCAAGGAAACAACTCTCTAGGCAACATCCAATTAATAGCATCCCCAATGCATTTCTCAACAACTACGATAAGTGTTGCAGACATTGAGCAAACTAAAAGTTGACATGTCAACTGTTACATAGAAACTATAGTGACAGAGGAAAACACTTACTAGAGATACATATCCCTAGCTATCATGAGTTAGCCACTCAAGGTATGGCCAAAGGAAAGAAGTTAAAATATGATTTCAAAGCAGAGGGTAACACAACATTCCAAAGAACTTATGATAGCATGAGCATCAAGGCAAGGATGAAAAACACAAATGAGAAAAATTTAACCAATTAAAACACCAATAAATGATGTATAGTATGGGATAAATAGTTATCGACAACCAACCTTTCATTTTTAAATGACATTGTGTTTTTCCTTGTAGGCGCATTGTCTTACAATGTGTATCACCTCCCCTCTTCAACTTCATTTTTCTTCCTCTCCTCATTTCTTCCAAAAAAACACCTTCCTCCCCCTCACCCCCGTGGTATTCTCCTCAATGCATTCTCGCCTCAAAGCCTCTGAAGTCATGTCCACCACCTACTTCCTAACAAAATTTATAACTCCCCATTTATCAACTTTCATTTCATCCCCATTCATACAATGGTAGTTGCATATTTCCTTATTTTAAATATTATTTTCTAGATATTTCATAAATGGGGCTCCTCTCTTTCCAAGGTTTACAGAAGCCACCATCTACTTGAATATAAAATTTCACTGCATTCAAAATAAAAGTCTCCCCTCTTCGAATGAACGTCTTTTATTATTAAAAATAGATGTCTATTACTTTTTAAATGAAAAACTATTATCTTTTATAAGTAAATCACCTATTGTTCTAAATAAAACATCTATTATATTTAAATAAATGTCTATTATCATTAAGAATAAAATATTCATTATTTTTAAATTAAAGTCTATTATCATTTAAAATAAATTTCATTATTTTTTTAAATGAAAGTTTATTATCGTTTAAAATAAAACATTCATTATTTTTAAATGAAATTTTACTATCATTTAAAATAAAGCATTCATTATTATTTTTAATGAAATTTTATTATCATTTAAAATAAAACATTTATTATTTTTAAATGAAAGTCTATTATCATTTAAAATAAAACATTCATTATTTTTAAATGAAAGTCTATTATCATTTAAAATAAAACATTTATTTTTTTTAAATAGAAGTATATTATAATTTAAAATAATAACTTACTATATATATATGATCTTAAAATGCAAAAAGAGATTCTTTTATGTAGTATTACACCATGCTATCCTTTTGAAATATTTAAGCAACACAAGGAGTTTCAAAGACAACCAACTTATGCACATTTCTAAAATCATCGATGTAGAAAAGTGATGAAGTAAAAGATAACCAAACACATTCAACAAAAAAAGAGGGGGTATTTCCATCAACCTAGTCACCAATCTCAGCCAAATATTTTATGATAGCTACTAGGCTATCAACTGAGGCTCTAGGTTCCTAGATTTTATGATTATCTCTTAACTGATAATGCATTCCTAAATGTGGATATTCATCCATGTTATCTCTAAGTTGCCTTAGTTATCACTTCCCCAACCTCAAGTACCCCATTTCTAATGGATGATTCTATCTCTTCCACCAATGAGTGTACATAATTTTGCACATTATCAATATGTCAACAATACCATGTTCTTTCAAAATATTAAACTGAGAATCACATAGGTTTTTTTTTTGCATAAAACTAAGCATCAAAGCATCATAAATAAATACATAGTTTTCATACCAAAAGCTTACCAGGGAGGGTCATGACATCCTACCCTCTAGGTATAAACACCGTCTCGGGTGTTTCCAATTTTTACAAAAATAAAATTATTACATTATATTTTCAAACAAAAACAAAAAATGTTTTTGCATTTCCTCCACTTTCTCCCAAGTAGTATTTATTTTAGATAAATAGTCCCACTAGACCTTACATTGCTCAAGATTCTAGTTCTACATAGACTTAGAATAGAAATCGAGAATCTTTATCGAAATCACTTCAAAAGCCTCAAAGTTTACCATTTTCAACTTAAAAACATCCTACATATGTTAAATGTCAACAACATATTTCCTAAGAAGTGATATGTGAAAGGTGTCATGGATATTGGATAGATTCAATGGTAAGGCAAGTTAGTAAGCAACCGAGCTGATCTTCTCAGTGATCTTAAAATGTCCCACAAATTGAAGATCTAACTTTGTGGATTTGATAGCCATCTTCTATGAATTAACACTTAAGAACGGTTTATCACCCATCGCATACTCTCTCAGGATTATTTTTAGATTAGCATAACTATTCTATCAATCATCAACTTCTTTAAGTATTTGCCTAATTACCTTTACCTGCTCTTTCATTTCTATGATCATTTCTGGCCCAATCACAACTCGATATTCTAGGTTATCCTAAGACAATGGTATTCTTCACTTTCATCCATGCAATATATTGAAAGGATCCATTCCTAGAGATGAGTGATATATATTACTATAAGAAAACTCTACAAGATGTAGGTCTTCTTCCCAATGAGACTTTTGATCCATGTAGTAGATGTGAAGCATGTCCTCTAGAACTTGGTTTACCATTCTATTTGACCATCTATCTCAGGGTGGTATGCCAAAATCATATTCAATTTTGTGCCTACTGCATGATGAAGGGATTTCTAGAATTTAAAAATAAATTTGAAATCCCTATCTAAAATGATTATTTTAGGAAACCCATGCAATCAAAATACCTCTTTGGCAAATCTATTAGCCACTACTTGAGCATCATCCTTGATGTTCCCTAGTATGAAATGTGCAACCTTAGTCAATATGTTGACTATTACAAGGATTGCATCAGTTTGATAGTTGGTCTTGGATAAACAAACTATAAAATCCATAGATATAAATTACAATTTATGCATAGGTACATCATGTGGATAAAATTATCCTATAGGATACTTGCATTCTACCTTAAACTTCTGACATTCAAGGTACTGAGCAAAAAAAATAGAGATATCCTTCTTCATCCTATTTAGAAGAAGGTCCTTTTCATATTTTCCCTCATTTTGGACCCTCCAAGGTGAGTAGAATAATGATATCTATAGTCTTCTTGCATTATTAATTTCCTTAAATCACTCATTTTTGGTATGATGATTCTATCTTTGTAGCACATAAGGTCATCATTCTTGAAAAATTCCTTATTACCCTCTGGGTCTCTACTTAGCTTTGATTGAATACCCTTGCAATAATCATCTTGATATTACTCTTCCCTTACATAATCCATTAGATCAATGTGACTTCTAGTTATGGATGCTATGTGCTTTCTTTTGCTTAAGGCATCAACAACCTTATTTTTTTTCCCCTTTATATATTCAATATCAAAATCATATTTAGCAATAAACTCGACCCATCTTCTCTGTATCAAATTGATTATAGGCTAGGTGAATATATACCTCATACTTTGATGGTTTATTTTCAACTCAAAGGGCATTCCTACCAAGTAGTGGTGTCAAACTTTCAAAGCATGTACCACTGCATCTAGCTCTAAATCATGTGTAGCATAATTAATTTAATGCTTCTTAAGTTTCCTTGAAGTGTATGCTACTACTAAATCATCTTGAGAGAGTACTCCTCCTAACCCTTCCAGTGATGCATCCGTGCATACTAAAAATTTCCCTTGAGGGTCTAGAATTTTTAATATTGGTGCTATAGTGAGTTTATGTTTTAGCAATTCAAAGGTAGCTTCACACTTTTTTGACCACTTAAATTCATTTTCCTTATTTTGGAGGTTAGTTATTGCTGCTGCAATCTTGAAGTAATACTTTATATAACATCTATAGTAGCCCGTCAACCCCATGAAGCTTCACACTTATATCACATTGGAAGGGGGTGACCAATTTAAAATGGCCTCAATCTTCTCTGGATCTACAACAATTTCTTCTTTTGATATGATATGCCTAGTATATCGTACCTTCAAGGCATAAAAATAACCTTTTGCTATATTTTCTTAGAGTTGGTTCTCTCTTAGAAAATCTAACACGATCTTAAGGTGTTTATCATCTTCCTTCTTGTCTTGAGAGTATATTAAGATATCATCTAAAAATATGAAGATAAACTTATGTAGATACCTCTTGAACACACTTTTCATTGGATTCATGAATGCATATAGGGCGTTGGTTAATCCAAAGGGTAGGACTTTAAACTCATAATGCCTATACCTAGTTTTGAATTTTTTTAGTGAGTGTCCTCCTCATGTATTCTTAACTAATGATACCCTGATATCAAGTCAATATTTGTGAATACCGTGGCATTCCTTAGTTGGTTGAAAAAATATTTGATTCTAGGTAGTGGGTATCGGTTCTTGGTTATAGCCTTTTTAAGCATCCCATAATCAATACACAACCTTAAATAATTGTCTTTCTTTTTTACAAATACAATTAGTGCATGCCAAGGTGCAACACTTGGTTTTATCAATCCCTTTTCTAATAACCTTGCAATTGTACTTTTAATTCCTACATCTTAATAGAATTTATCCTATATGGATATCTATGGATAGGTTTTACTCCTAGCATAAGTTCAATGGTAAAATCAAATTTTTGCACAGGAGGAAGTCCAAGTAAATCCTTAGGAAACACATCCTTAAAATCCTACAAAATTGGGTGTTTCTCTAACACATATCTTTTTTGATCTTCTCCAACTTCATTGAGTTTCACAACATAGACTATCCCTCCCTTCTTGAGGGCTTTGTTCAACTACATAGTTGATAGCATCTGGGGTATGAATGTCCCCTACTCACTATGAATTCTTAGTCTTTCCTTTCCATTTTTTGAATACTCGATCCATCTATCTTGGAAATTGTTCAAGGATTTATGGATATATAACTAATCCACCCCTAGTATCACATTAAAAGCATGAAGTAGAGCTATATACAAATAAAAATTAGTGGTACCACTAGCTAAAGTAATATATACCATTGAAAAACATTGGTTTACTAAGTAGGCTTGCCCATAACCATACTCGAAATTCCATCCTTAAGCCAATATCTTGATTTTGTTGGCATATCCCTTGCTAAAATAGAAGAAATAAAACTATCTATGGCTCCACTATAAATTAAAATATTTACTTGTTTATTAAAAATATTACCTTTCACAAGCAATGGGGTACATTCATATGCCTTATTTTCTAGGTCATACGCCTTATGCAGTTTCTTGGGTTCATTCATATTTACATCATACCTCACCATAAATTATAACCCAAGAATGAACTTATCAACCCTCATATTCTCATCATAAGTAGGTACATAATTTAGTAATCATACCAAATTTTTTGTAATATATCTTCACAGTTTTGGTTCCTTTCTGAAGGTTGGAAAACTCTTCAAACTTTAATGCATAAAAGTATTCTATGAGGAACCTCATTTTGAAAATTTTGATAAAATATTTTCATTTAATTTCAATAGGTTTGATCTTAGTATTCTCATAGTGGGTTTCCCATCAATCTAAAGTAGCCCCTTATAGGTATATTGTGGCTCAAACTATTTGGGTTCCTAGGGAATAGCCTTTCACTGTAAAATAAACTTATAATTCCCTTAACCAAGATTCAACTGCATCCTCATAACCATATCCATAGAACTTGTTGATGTGAATTTTTTTCAAATCCCTAGCCACTTATTTTTCCAAAATATCTCTAGCTTTCAACTGTTCTATAGTTAGTCCATCGACTTGGCTAATTTTTGAACCTCTAGCTTGTGAATTATGATTCACAAGGGTTTCCAATATTTGATTCATCCGATCCTGCATGGTAGCAACCGTAGCAGTGAGGTTTTCTACCTCTTTGTTGGAATTTTTAGGATTCTCATCTTGAATATATTATTCAACATTATTCTATTGAGTCCACCTATTTGAATGTGTAGGCCTCTCTTTTCTAACCTTAGGTGTCATTTATCCTAATTACAACAATAAGAAAAGGTTAGATTATAGTTCCACCTTGAATTGAACTACTAACTCAAGCTATAACACAAATTTATATTGCTATAAATTTCAATAATCTAATTAGGGTAATGTTCTAGGGTTATGACCCAAATTTAATGCCAAAGTCCATAACATTCCAATAACCCTTGGGGTTAATCTCCATTATATTTTAGCAAGCGTGGGATTCTAGGTCTTCTCAAATTTATCTTAAAAATTTAAGAAAGTCTTCCTAGAAAGATATCCAAATCCTTAAAATACATTAAAAATATCTATATCCTCGTACCTAGATCTTTGATACCAAACGTAATGAAATAAAAACAAGTTACAAGAAACACACAAAAAAGAAAAGAATTTTTTTAACTATGGTGAGGGATTCATAAACCCCTAACCAATATGTGGTTTGTCTATTGTTTAGGTTTACTAAGATTCCCAACTTTCCTATTGAGTTACATCTCACCAAATACCCTACACAAGTTTGTTTGTGTAGGTATACTATGTGTTTTTGCAAATAAGTCCATCCATCTCATCATTATTAATGAGCTAAACTTATCACCTTAAATACGGTCGAAGGCATATTCCCATCACCATATCATACACAAGTCCATATATATAGGTATGCAATGTGTACTATGAGTTGAGCTATCCATATCGTCTCTACAACAAGCTATCTTAACTCATATGTAATAAATTATTTTTCTTAGTTAGCATACTCCTTAAGGGGGTCTCAATTCCCTTAGGTATTCCTATGTTCACCCTAAGAGGTCTCAATCTCTTAGGTTCATTCTAGGTTCACCCTAAGTTTTCATTTTCTTAGGTTATTTTCATGTTTAGCAAGAAGACAAGTTTAACTCTAACTACTCAATCAAACAAAGAAAAAAACTCATAAAACATACATGAGATACTTAGAAAGGAAACAACATTTAAAATAAAGTAAGCATTTAGATAGAAAGAGAAGCTAAACAACAAATCATAGATAATTCATAACAATAAATTAAAGGTACATTTCCCATCAATTCAATAAACCATTACATATATTCAAGTATGGTAAAACCTACATGCTTATAAATGAATAAAGTAATACATCATTTTCCTTAGGGATATCTCTCTACAAGTATAGTATATTTGAGCTTCAGAAAAATATTGCATAAAACCAATGCATATGATCTAGCTATCGTCTTTGGTCCTCCTCATCTTTCCATCATTCGTTTGAGGATAGTAGGAGATCAGGGCAACTCATTGGTTCCATGATATACATGTCTCTAAATGCATCTACTATTCACTTTTTCAAATTGCAACTATACAAATTAAATCAAAGTATCTAACCATATACTATATAGTTGATATCATAAAAATATCCATTTTTATTTTCACCTCTCAATACCCATAGAGAGTATTTCAATGAATACAGCTAGATCACACGTTTTAATTTAATCAATTCATTTCAACCTTTATTCAAAAAATTAAAGTCCCGTACCTTTAATCATAAAATAAACTAGGTTCTTTTATTTCCATAAATCAAGTCTCGTTACTTAATTCACAAAATAAACCATTTTTCCCTTTATGTCAAAAATCAAAGTCCCATACCTTTAATCTATAAAATAAGATATTTTCTTTATTTAATAAATCAAAGCCTCATTACTTTTAATTCAACAATATACTATTTTAATTTATTTCATAAATCAAATTCCCATACCATTAATCTATAAAATAAACTATAATACATTTATTTGCATTAATCAAAGCACCCAAACTTTAATTAATTAAATAAACTATAATGCATTTATTTACATTAATAAAAGTACCCAACCTTTAATTAGTTAAATAAACTATTATGCATTTATTTACATTAATCAAAGTACCCAAGCTTTAATTAATTAAATAAACTTATAATGCATTTATTTACATCCTATTTTCATTCTCTATTTAAAATATAGACAACCCCAATTTCAAAAAGATGACTTAATTTTAAATAAACAACAGAAGTCGTTCAACACTTAAAGGAGTTAATGAAAGTACTCAAAAACCAAGGCAAACCTATGATCACAACCTAAATACAACACAGAGGATAAAACCAGAGGTGACTTCAACCTCCAAACCAAATGTTTTCCTTCAGATTGGAAAAACAATTGCCTTAAAGTCAGCTAAGAAGATAAGACCAACAGTAGCGTAGTTACTCACATGGTACACATGATGGTTCTCCATGGATAGACTTAACAAAACTGGGTCAAGCTATCTACTTTAACCGATGGAAGTTTTATAAACTCATGGAGAGCATAGGAGAGTCATGATGATACTTGCTAGTATCTTCTAAAGGGACATACATCCCATAAAGGACATGTAAACTAGACAATGGTCCAACGAGTAAAGGTGATCTACCATAAAAGGAAACATAACTAGAAAAATAGAGAGGGTTTCAAATAGGAAAGCCAACACGTAGGGTTCAACAAAATACTGCTCAAGGGCATAACTCTCTAGGAAAACCCACCTAATAATGTCCCACAATGCAATGCTCAATAGTTGTGATGAGTACTATGAACATCGAAAAAATTCAAAGTTGACACACCAACTACTACGTAAACACTACATTGATAGAGGAGAGAACTTCTAGGAGATATGTAGCCCTAGCTTTCGTGAGTTAGCCACTCAAGGGATAGTCAAATGAAAGAAGTTAACCTATGGTTTCAAATCAGAGGGTAACACAACATTCCAAATAACTCAAGCCAACATGAACATCAAGGTAAGGACGAACAACACAAATGGGTAAAATTTTAACCAGTTCAAACACCAAGAAATGATTTACAATATGGGAGAAATAGTTATCAACAAACTACCTTTCATTATGAAATCACACTATGTCTTTCCTTGTAGGCACTTTTTCTTGTGATGGATATTACCCCCTATTCAACTTCGTATTTCTTCCTCTCTTCTTTTTGTTGTTTCTTCCTTTTTCCTTCCAAAAAAACATCTCCCTCCCTCTCATCCCCATGGTCTTATTCTCAATACGTTATCCCCCCAAAGCATCTGAATTTGCATCCATCCCCTACATCCTGACACAATTTATAACTCCCCATCTATCTGCTTTCAATTCATCCCCATCCATCTAGTGCCAATTGGATATTTCTTTATTTTAAATATTATTTTCCAAATCTACCATAAATAGGGATCCTCCATTTCCAAGGTCGGTAGAAGCCACCATCTACTCGAATGTGAAATTTCACCGTGTTCAAAAGAAAAGTCTCCCCTCTTTAAATGAATATCTTTTATTATTAACAATAGATGTCTTTTACTTTTAAAATGAAAAACTATTATCTTTTATAAATAAATCACCTATTATTCTAAATAAAACATCTATTATCTTTAAATAAAAATCTATTATCATTTAAAATAAAACATTCATTATTTTTTAAATTAAAGTTTATTATTATTTGAAATAGCATTCATTATTTTTAAATGAAATTCTATTATCATTTAAAATAAAACATTCATTATTTTTAATTGAAAATCTATTATCCTTTAAAATTATATATATATATATACACTATTAAAACACAAAAAGGGGTTCTTTTATCGAGTATTAACATCATGCTATCCTTTTAAAATATTTGAGCAACACACGAAGTTTCAAATACAACCAAATTATACACATTTTCCAAATCATTGATGTCGCAAAGTGATAAAATAAAATACAACCAAACATATTCAAAAGACAAAGAGGGAGCCTTTACATCAACCCATTCACATGTCTCAGTCGAAGAGTTTATGATAGCTACTAGGCTATCAAATGAGGCTCTAGGTGGTTGGATTTAATGATTATTTCTTAACCGATAATGCATGCATAAATGATGGTATCCATCCATGTTATCCATGAGTTGCCTTAGTCATAACTTCCCCAACTTCAAGTATCTCATTTATGATGGATGATTCTACCTCTTCCACCTATCAGTGTACCTGATTTTGCACATTATCAATATGTCAGCAATACCATGTTCTTTCAAAATATTAAACTAAGCATCACATAGTTTATTCATTTGCATAAAACTAAGCATCAAAGCATCATAAATCAATACATAGTTTTCATGTCAAAATATTTCCAGGGAGGGTCATTACACATTCATATTTATAAGTAGACCTTAACACATCGACTCTTAGTCACACAAGTTAAAACCCTCCCATTATTACAACCTTGTAGGAGGTGAGGCACTCAATACTTCATTTTCTTTAGGATATCATTCATCCTTACCCTCTGTTGTATAACAACAGAGGATTAAAACCACTTACCCTATTTCTCAACCAGCAAGTGCTACCCAAGTCCAACACCTTGATATCCTACATAGTGCCTCAATATCTCAACCTATTATTCATTACCCTCCTTCCTATTCTAAGTGTGAGTACATGGTTTACCCAAAACCCTCTTCCTATAGTTTCTAACCACACACCTTCAAATCATATTATTCTAAATAATTTAATGGTAATTCACATGATGCCTATATCATATGCCACAATGTCCCATCCCTATACATTATTTAATCATAAAATCCCACTAATTTCTCAAGAAAAAGCTCATATCCCCTAAAAACCAAACTCTTTAGAATTCTAAGCAATTAACTCCTAATTAGAGCAATTGACTAGGAATTTGGACTCTCTTCAAGGGTTATAATTTTTTCACATATACTCTTATATAGACTTGCGTAACTAACCACTTGATCCCATCATATATAATCACCATCTAGATCCCCAAATTTCATATGTACTAGGGGAAAGACAACCATATTGAACACCTAAGAATTTTTTGTGTTGCATGTAGCAATATTTTGTATGATGAAATGATTCTCCTCAAGATATTTCCTCACAATCTTAAATGTACAACCTTAGAACGGTAATATTAGTTATTGTGACATAGCCTTAAAAATTTCAAAGGGTTAATCAAAATGTTTGTCCAATACTTCTCAATATACACTGGGGAAAATGGCACTATCAATTACCTATATACACTTAAATAGACCCAAGGTGAGAGTTTTATCAACTTTCTAATGAAGTAGTAGGCTCTAGTAGGAAGACTTCAATACACCCTCCTAGAAAAAGAATTAAATATTTTCACATATAACTTACATGGGCAATTGGCCTACCCCTTAGAGATGACCATTATATCCTCTTTTTAGGAAGTAGTAGAGCTTGTAAAACATGTATAAAGTACTCTATTTAGGATAGGCTAACATAAAAGATAAAATCAATGGTATCTAACTTCTAATTTAACTTCATTATATCCTTTGCAAAAGACACGTTGAAATCCTTAACCTTAAAATTTCAAATCAATCAAATTTATAGGATATTTATGTTGTGGGATAGAGTATATTCCCACTTATAGTTTCTTGTTTCTTTCATCTTTGATCATGATAATAAATCCAATGTTTTCTATTTTAGGATCCCATGGTGAAACTATTCTTGTAAGTAGATTGAGTTGAGGTGAGATGAATTAGGAGCTCTTTTTTTAGTTGGATCTTAGATTGTTTTTATTTGAATGTACATGTGAATCTTCCATCCTTATATTTTCTAAAAATAATGCATCTTAATAGCTATTACATTTGAATTAACATAGGACTCTACATTGATTGTTTGTTCATGCAATTGTTTGTATGCATGATAACAACTTACATGGTTATCTCACATCACACATGCTTGTATTCATGTCCCTATTGGTTTAGCTATTGCATATTGAGTCAAGGGATCTATTGAGATGTGATGATTATCCTAGTCAATAATAGATCAGTTATGCATTATAATTTTATTAACTAATGATAGTGGATCTCCAAGTCTCCTATCCTTGTGAATCAAAATAAATCTCACATAATCAATCTATCTTTAACTACTCTATATTTCTAATATGAATCAATCTATCTTTGTAAATCTCAGTTTAAATAGACTTATCCTTATCAATATAAATTGTCGCTCTCAATCTAAATCATCCTTATTATCTACTTCTCAAAATCATCTTCTACACTACAACTTCCTTGTCATGCAAAGAACACTATGAAGTTCATAGTGCTAATTTAAAATCTTCTCATGTGCAGATAAATCCTTAGAGATATAAAAAATACTCCTAACTCGAGATATCAAAATTTTCTTACTACATTGATGATCCTTATGTAAATTAATCAACTTCAGTCAACAAGTCTTCAACTCAGGTGTGTGACTTTAAATAGTCCACTTAGTTAAATAATCCATTTCATAATAGTTTGTATATAGTTGTACATGAAACACCTTAAGGATAAATCATTATTAATTTTTTATATATAACACCTATCCCATCCACACTACATGTGTAGGGTTTAGTGACCACAAGACACAATTCCCCCTTAGTTGGGGATATTAAATCTAAAAGCAATTGTGCAAAGTCATTAAAATATTCCAATTATGTGCCTTTAAGTATACCAATTATTTATGTGTTAAACAAAGTTTGTGCTTTAAATAAGCCACTGAACCATGGCCTTTAAAAATTGTGTCCTAAATTTATGTGATTTTAAATAGGTGAATCTAATTTTATATCTTTAAATAGACCAATCAAAATTATGTGCTTTCAAATAGTCTAAATAAATTATGTGTCCTTAAATGGATCAATCAAGACTACGCGCCTTTAGATAGTCCAATAAAAGTATGTGTCCTTAAATGGACCAATCAAAATCATGTGCCTTTAGATAAGTTGATCAAATTCTATGTCCATAAATGAAAATAGGTCAATCAAATTACATGTCCTTAAATTCACCAATCAAATTCATGTGCCTTTAACTAGGTTGATCAAATTATGTGTGCTTAAATGGACCAATCAAAATCATGTGTCTTTATTCCATATCATGTGATTAAATTATATATCCTTAAATGGACCAATCAAAATCATGTGATTTTAGATAATATGATCAAATTTTGTGTCCTTCAATGGAAAAATAAAAAGCATGTACCTTTAAATAGGATGATCAAATTATGTATCCTTAAATAAACTAATTAAAATTATGTAACTTTAAATAGGTTGAGAAAATTATTTGTTCTTAAATGGACCAACCAAAATTGTGTGTCTTTTAATAGGCCAATCAAATGTTGTGTCCATAAATGAACCAATCAAATGTTGTGTCCATAAATGAACCAATAAATTGTGTGTCTTTACATAGATGAACCAAATTATATACCTTTAAATAGGTCATGCGCATTTAAATAGGTTTCTCAATCATGTACCTTCAAATAAGTTGATAATTTATATGCCTTTAAATAGGCCTATCAATTAGATCATATACCTTTAGATAGACCAGTAAATTTAAAAATATCAAATAGTACCTTTTAGACACCTCACCTAATAGATTATCAAGTAAAACAATGTCCTCTAAGCACCTCACTTAAATATACTTTAGACATAAAATGTAATCTTACCTAAATAATGATCCTCTTGATTGGGGGCCTCAAGTTTATTTCAACACAATCAAAATTAATAAATAATGTGTCCTTAAATGGACCAATATATATACAAATGCATCATAAGTATAATCAAAATGTGTCCTTAAATGGACCAATTTGTACATAAATAGAATCAAAATAACTCTTTATATATATATATATATATATATATATATATAAAATCATAGACTGCTTCAATGTTCCATTAAATGGACCAAATTGCATGTAAATGAAATAAATATTTATCTTTAAATAGGTCACTAGAACATGTTCCTTAATAAATCAATCACTTGCATACACCAGTCAATCATGTATTCTTAAATGGACCAAGCATATTTCAATAAATTTATCTCTTTAGACTGCTTATCTAAAATATGATTAAATAGAATAGTCCATCCATGATCTAGAAGTACCCTTTAGTCTCGTCCTTCTCTTTTTCATGGTAAATTTTGACATCTTTCCCCATTGTATATTTCCTCCTTTCCATTAGTCACTCATATCCTTTCATATTCCCTTTTGTATTTATCCTTACCTACTCTTTTAATCTTAAACAATTATTTCTCTCCCTTACCAATCCAGCCTTTAATTAATCAACTTGTAAGCAGTCAATTTTTATCTTCATTAACTCACCCCCAATTCTTTCATATCATCTTAACCAACTCGTTTTTATTATCCTTGTGTGAATCAAGTTTCCTTGGTTCAACTTTATTTCCCCTCCAAAACTTGAGGGGTCGTACCATGGCATAACTACATTTTAATTGAACCTCAACCAAGATCACATATTTGACCATAGGAAAATGGGTACCCATTTTTTGCTAAAAAATTAGGTATTTATGATGGTTTTGATGTGTTCATTATACAATAAATGCATAAAAAGTGGGAAAATATAGACACCCAATTTTATACACCAATTGCATAATCCAGTAGTCATTTTTGCCAATTCATGTAAATCAACCCACAAAATTTGAGGCAAAATGTAGCTTGAACTTTGTGCATCACAATTGTACCAAACCTTTATAAAACTTGTCAAAAATGGTACCATTGGAAAAATTTCAAAAAGATATTTCCAATGAGCATAAACATACATATGTTTTGTAAAGGTTTGACAACTAAAAATGCCCAAAAATGATAGCATAATAACCTTATGAACCTCCATATAACACTTTTCCACCATGTGGCACTTTTGTCAATAAAAAATTAGGGTTTAAAAAATTATAGTTAAAAATCACAAAATTTCACAAGCATGGTATTGTTGAAATGATTTCATAAAAATATTTCCAACAAGTACACATTTTCCTATGTTTGTCAAAGGCTAGATACCTAAAACTTCCTAGGACTAATAACATTGTATGCCTACAATAGTTCCATATGGTCTATACAACACTATTGATAGCATTGTATAGTTTATACAGTGCTTTCATCACTTAATAATGCTTTTATTCTCCTACTACTATAACTAAGGTTTTAATGATCTAACTCCCCATCCTGACCTATTTCACTCTTCCAACCAAATGCATGTGCAATTTGATGAAATATATCCTTAGTCTAGATAGTTCATTGCATGTTAAATAAGCCCTAAATCAAATCATGCAACTATCAGCCAAGCTTGTTAACTCTTACATAAACACCATGCAATTACTAAAAGTTGCATAGTCATCCCTTACAACTCATCGTAAATTGTCACTTCACCCCCCATGTTATCTCAAAAATATTTTCTTGATCACCACTTGTGGTACATCAATAAAATGAAGAAATGATTTTTTTATAGCTATATATTATTGAGATTATCTCTTGAGAGTTAATGTCATAAAAAAATAATTACAAATCTAGAATGGATAGAAGCACTTGGTAGTCTCATTTGAAGAGGCATCTCAAAGGGTATTGGACAACCCTCATCCACCATAGAACTATAGCGAATTGGGGCAGATCTATAAATCTTGTTTAAGATTCACGCCTTACCCTTTTAGTCTCTTTCATGTTTTCCTTTAATCAACATATCATAATCATCTACATGATTTATGTTAGCTTTTGATGAAGAATGTAATGGGAGATAGCAATCACAAGATGCAAAATAATATGAAAGAAAGTAAATCTATGAGATGACTAAAAATATGCTATAAATAGAAATGATGAAAATGTATACAAAGTAGCTATGGAGGAAATGAACACTCCATGAATAAGGCTATTTTTGAACAATGATATTTGAGCATTTCAAACTCCATTTTATTACATCACACTCTACTGCATCACACCACACTGCAGTACACTACTTCCTACTACTATATCTATGGCCCTTTTGTTAGTCTTACAATGGCACTGAGAGGGGGGGTGAATCAGTGTAGCTATTTCAAACTTAAAAACTTAACTCTTAAATCTGAAGCAATGAAAACTTAAAACCAGATAAAGCAAATATCACATGAGAGCATCACATAACACAAGATGTAACGAGGTTCACCATTTTTGGCTACTCCTCAAAAATAGACTGCTTGGACACCCATCCAAATCTAGCCTTTGCAAAGCACCAACTTTACAAACAATTTACCAGCACCCACTGGAAGGAGCACCAACCCCTAATTTATCTGCACCAATAGAAAGGAGCACCAACCCCTAATTTACCAGCACCGACTGGAAGGAGCACCAACCCCTAATTTATCTGCACCAACAGAAAGGAGCACCAACCCCTGATTCCAAGCACCAACTCAGAATTCTATTTTGAATCTTTTTGACATAAAAATGCCTTCGCTTTTACAAGACCCTGACTGGTCTATTGCTTTCTCAACATTGCCCACTCTTTACACAGCACACACCCTGCTCACTCGCCTCCTGCGCACTCTCTTTCAGCAGCACTTTCACACTCTTTCTGCAACACTTTTTCACTCTGAGCGGCAACTTTATTTCTCCATGCAACTGCCCTTTTATAATCAAATTGTCTAATAGTAACTCCAGTTGTAACTCCATCTTTTATTTCTCATGTGCCACTTGCCAGTTGTAACTGTTCTATTAATATTCTCTTCTGCCACTTGTCAACTGTAACTCCTTCTATATGTAACTCCTTTTGTATATATAGTGTGGGCATTACGTTACATGCAACGTATATCTCTACCATGACTGTTCGTCTTCTTGGTCATGACTGTTCGTATCCTTTTCTGTGCATGCATGCATTTTTTGATTCTATTTATGTGACTGTTCGATTTCTCCTTTTTTGACAGTTCTTAAAATAGCTTGCATGATTTCTATCTATAACTGCACCTGTAACTATCACACTGACTCCAGTTAACTGTCCGTAATCGTGTTGTTGTGACCTGTCATGAAATCATGACATTTCTGTCTCTTTGTACTCTTCTCGCCTTCTACTCATGAAAACATGACATGTCACGATATCGTGATATTTTTTGCCTCCTTGTCCACTTCTTCGCTTGCACCCATGAAAACCAGACATGTCACGAAATCGTGACACTTTTCGCTTCCTTGCACTTCTCTGCCTTTCGCTCGCAAAAATAGAACATGTCGCGAAATCGTGACACTTTCGCTGCCTTGTGCCTTTTCTGTCTTTGGCCAGCGAAAACACAACATGTCACGAAATCGTGACACTTTTCGCTTCCTTGCACTTCTCTGCCTTCCGCCCGCGAAAACGGAACATGTCGCGAAATCGTGACACTTTCGCTGCCTTGTGCCTTTTCTGTCTTTGGCCAGCGAAAACACATGTCACGAAATCGTGACACATTCACTGCCTTGTGCCTTTCTCTATCTTTGGCCCACAAAAATGGAACATGTCACGAAATCATGACACTTTTCCTCCTTGGCTCTTTCTCTTCGAACTTGTCATGAAATCGTGACACTTTTTCTCCTTGGCGCTTTCTCTTCGAACCTGTCACGAAATCGTGACACTTCTCTCCTTGGCGCTTTCTCTTCGAACCTGTCGTGAAATCATGACACTTTCTCTCCTTGGCGCTTTCTCTTTGAACCTGTCATGAAATCGTGACACTTTCTCTCCTTGGCGCTTTCTCTTCAAACCTGTCACGAAATCGTGACACTTTCTCTCCTTGGCGCTTTCTCCTCGAACCTGTCATGAAATCGTGATAGTTCTTCCTTCATGTGCTTCTTCTTCAAACATGTCATGAAATCATGACAGTTTTCCTTTCTTGCGCCTTCTCTCCAAACATGTCATGAAATCATGACAGTTTTCTTACTTGCCTTCTTTGCTTCCAACATGTCATGAAATCGTGATAGTTTTTCACTTGGCTTCTTTGCCTCCAACATGTCATGAAATCATGACAGTTTTCCTTGTGCCTTCTCTCTCCTCAACCATGTCGTGAAATCATGACAATTTTGCTTGTGCCTTCTCTCTCCTCGACCATGTCATGAAATCATGACAATTTTGCTTGCACCTTCTCTCTCCTCGTCCATGTCACGAAATCATGACAATTTTGCTTGCGCCTTCTCTCTCCTCGACCATGTCACGAAATCATGACAATTTTGCTTGCGCCTTCTCTCTCCTCGTCCATGTCGTGAAATCGTGACAATTTTCTTGTTTCTCTCTCCTCAGATGTCATGAAATTGTGACAATTTTTTCGTTCTCTCTCCTCGGCATGTCACGAAATCGCGACAAAAACATGTCGTTTCTTACTTGTCTTTTTCTTTGATTTTCTGAATCTGGGCCACTTCTGTCTTCTTGGAAATTCACTGTACATGTTCTGACTGACCTCTGAACTCCTGTCCACTGCATCAACTGATCTATCTGTCTGTGTTGACAACAATGACAATACTTTGGCTGCACCTTGCACATCAATCTCCCCCTTTGGAATTGTTGGCAACACTCATGCAATCTCCTGTAATTCTTCTCCCCCTTTGACAATAATACCAAAGGGTTACTGCAGACTCCCCCTGAGTCCATGCACAACATTCTCAGGCACACGTTATGACAATTAGCAAAAATTACAAATATGAGCACAAAGATAATTAAATATATAAATTCTTCCTCTGCGTACAACACACTGTCGCTGTAATAAATTCTGCTTCCATGCGACCAATCTATCTCCATGATAGAATGCACCTCCACTGGTACTCTTTCTGTCCTCTACACATCCTTCCCAAATCTGTATCTAGAAATCTGTCCCAGCACTGTCCTCAAATCAGCTCACAAGTTCATCAAGAAAAACTTGCTTAGCATGAACCCACAAAGAGAATTGTTAGAGACCCAATGTGATTCATCACCCTCATAGAAGCATAAAGAGAATTGTTAGAGACTCAATATGTTCTATACTTAACTCCCAATCTCAATCTCAACTCAATCTCAGTCTCAAAAAGAATAAGATAGATGTAGTAAGCTTTTCTCAAGAACATGCAACACAACCCAACAATTGCCAACCATGCAATAACTCATATAACAATGATACTCATGTTCTTTCCACAACCTATATCTTTTCTCAATCAATTAAGGCTTTAACAACAATGCTTATAGACAAGGTTTAACCAACATCATTCAACTCAAGATTAATCTTGAAGCATTCAACCGATCACTACATGAAAAGGAAACTAGTAGACATCCTTTTCCTTCCAAAGGTATTTGAACAAAATAGCCACCAACATAAATCACCAATGCAAATAATAACTTGCTCAAATCATGTATCAAATAAAGCATTAATTTGATCAAAACAGCCTCTATGAAGGCAACTCAACCATTCATTACCAGGCTGGAAACCATCTGGCTGCTCATTATAAACCTCTTTTTCAATCTTCCCATTCAACACGCTGATTTCACATCTGTCAACAGCATTGACAAGTGACTCACACTTGTACCAACTTTTGTCCAACATTGTACCAACACTATAGTTTTACTGCCAACTCTATGCAAACATCAAACACAGTACCATAAAACCAACCAAATCATCTGAACTGTTATAATCTTTAACTTATGACAGTGGCAGTAAGAGCCATCACCAGTTCAATAATGACATACAACAATTCTACCAATAATGACAACTCTCAATTCAATCACCACCCTTCACGACACTAACACAAACAACTGTAAGAACAGACAACACACTTTGACAGCTATACAACAATTTCCCGACTGCCTGCCATTCATCCTCAGATAACCAATCAAATACATAGGAGTATTAAAAAAAACTTTAATATTACTCCCCCTGAGGATGTGCCACCTGGAGTGGCTTAGTGCAATAGCTGAGTAGTCTCCTTCAGTCCAAGGAGACAGGATTCCCGTTCTTCTTTCTTTCTCCAGTTTTTCTTGAACTTAGGCTGAGAATTTTCACCTGCATCCACATTTTGAACCTTTTCGTGAACCTGAACATTTCTCTTGGGTGGTTGTCTCTTGTGCAATCTTGAAGGATAATTATTTTCTTGTCTGTGTTGCACTCTTTGTGTCTGATGGAATCTGCGGTCTTGTCTTAGATTAGTTGCAGAGGTGCTTGGACAAAACCTTGCTATGTGCCCATGACCATTACATTTAAAACATTGCACATGGTGTTCACTCAGAAGAGCAGATGTATTTCTACCAGCATAACTCCTTGAATTATTATTCAATCCACAATGAATTGCCCGGTGACCATAATGGCTGCATCTAAAACAATAGCCGTTAAAAGCATTATTATGAAAAGAGTGAGAGTGAGAGAACCTCTTTTGCTGTGGTTGCTTTGCTGTAGATTTCCTTTGAGATTTTCTTCCTTTTGAAGATTCAGCTTCAGGCTTTTCTTTCTTCTTTCCTTCATCAGTGAACTTCTTCTTCTCTGCATTTTTGGAAGATGATGGTTGTTCAACTTCATATCCAAGACCAAGCTTAGTTGTGGAGCTTCTTTGTTGCTTTATCATTTTATCTAGCAACTCTGTGCTCTTCTCATATTTGAGATTTACATTGGCCTCTACTAGTTGTTTCTTCAATGAAACAATCTCTTCTTCTTGTTGGCAGCAAACAGTCTCTTTCTCATTGATTTGAGACCTGAGAATATCTTCAATCCTTTTGTGTTGTTCTACTTGCAGCTTTAGATCAACAATAACTTTGTTAGATTCTTCTTCACTTGTGTTGCATACATAATTCTCATCATCCAGGTGTGTCTTCAAGGCTTCTTCTGATTTCTTGGCCTTTTGAACCTGTAAGAAGAGATCTTCAATCTCATCCCCATATTCTTCCAATTTCTTGGACAGTCTTTTGTTCTTTTTCTTTTCTATTCTCAATTCTTCAAGTGCAGCTATCAACTCACCTCTTAGATTTACTTCAGCCTCAGCCTCAAGGTTTCCATCACTTTCCTGTTCTTCTTCTGTATTTTCTTCTTCGAATGCCATGAACAGAGTTTCACCTGTTTCTTCTTCAGAATCCTCATCGGATCTGTCTTCAGAGGAGCTGACATTCTTGGATATGAAACTTTTCTTCTTGAAGTGGTTGTTTCTGAACTTCATCTTTTTCTTCCAGTCACTTCTTTCTCGGTGCGATTCTTCATCACTTTCATTCTCCATATTTCATGGACATTTAGCTGCAACATGCCCAATGCCTCCACAGCTGAAACATTTAAATGGTAGCTTTCCTCTATATTTTCCTTGTCCCCTTTTTAGTTTTTGGACAAAGTTTGCTTCCATCTCATCGGATGTCTCTTCATCTTCGGATTCTTGTTTTGCTTTCGTATGTTTGTGGGCTTTAAACGCAGCTTCTCTGTCTGTGGGATCAGACTTTCCTATTCTCATCTCATACGCAGTCAACGTACCATGCATCTCATCCATACTAAACGTATTTAGATCTTTGGCTTCTTCTATAGCTGAAACTTTAGAATCAAATATTTTGGGAAGAGATCTTAATACCTTTTTTATGATTGCAGGGTCTTCGATTTTCTCGTCGAGTCCTCTAATGGCATTAATGACTTCATTTACTCTCAGCATATATGCCGCTATGTTCTCATCGTCATTCATCTTTAACGCTTCGTATTGAGTTCGATGAGTTTGCAACTTGGCCTCCTTGATCTTATCGTCTCCTTCATGAATGCTCTTCAATTTGTCCCAAATTTCTTTTGCAGTTTTACAGCTCATGATCTTTACCAGTTCATTGTTTGCTACACCGCACATTATAGCATTCTTTGCCTTTGAGTCATTCTCAAATAGTTTCTTACCGACAACATCGGTTGGAGGAGTGGTGGGTATTGTGTATCCACTTTCTACTGAGTCCCATATGTCGTATCCCAACGCACACAGATATGTCTGCATCCTGATTTTCCAGAATGCGTAATTAGTCCCATCAAACAATGGAGCTTTGTTTGATGAGAATCCTTCACCAACTGCCATTGAGTCACTTCCCAGATCACCTTAGCCGATTGAGCTTGTTCAGGAACTTGGCTCTGATACCAATTGTTAGTCTTACAATGGCACTGAGAGGGGGGGGTGAATCAGTGTAGCTATTTCAAACTTAAAAACTTAACTCTTAAATCTGAAGCAATGAAAACTTAAAACCAGATAAAGCAAATATCACATGAGAGCATCACATAACACAAGATGTAACGAGGTTCACCAGTTTTGGCTACTCCTCAAAAATAGACTGCTTGGACACCCATCCAAATCTAGCCTTTGCAAAGCACCAACTTTACAAACAATTTACCAGCACCCACTAGAAGGAGCACCAACCCCTAATTTATCTGCACCAACAGAAAGGAGCACCAACCCCTAATTTACTAGCATCGACTGGAAGGAGCACCAACCCCTAATTTATCTACACCAATAGAAAGGAGCACCAACCCCTGATTCCAAGCACCAACTCAGAATTCTATTTTGAATCTTTTTGACATAAAAATGCCTTTGCTTTTACAAGACCCTGACTGGTCTATTGCTTTCTCAACATTGCCCACTCTTTACACAACACACACCCTGCTCACTCGCCTCCTGCGCACTCTCTTTTAGCAGCACTTTCACACTCTTTCTGCAGCACTTTTTCACTCTGAGCGGCAACTTTATTTCTCCATGCAACTACCCTTTTATAATCAAATAGTCTAATAGTAACTCCAGTTGTAACTCCATCTTTTATTTCTCATGTGCCACTTGCCAGTTGTAATTGTTCTATTAATATTCTCTTCTGCCACTTGTCAACTGTAACTCCTTCTATATGTAACTCCTTTTGTATATATAGTGTGGGCATTATGTTACATGCAACGTATATCTCTACCATGACTGTTCATCTTCTTGGTCATGACTGTTCGTATCCTTTTCTATGCATGCATGCATTTTTTGATTCTATTTATGTGACTGTTTGATTTCTCCTTTTTTGACAGTTCTTAAAATAGCTTGCATGATTTCTATCTATAATTGCACCTATAACTGTCACACTGACTCTAGTTAACTGTTCGTAATCGTGTTGTTGCGACCTATCGCGAAATCATGACATTTTTGTCTCTTTGTACTCTTCTCGCCTTCTACTCGTGAAAACATGACATGTCATGAAATCATGACATTTTTGGCCTCCTTGTCCACTTCTTCACTTGCACCCATGAAAACCAAACATGTCACGAAATTGTGACACTTTTCGCTTCCTTGCACTTCTCTACCTTTTGCCCATGAAAATAGAACATGTCATGAAATCGTGACACTTTCACTACCTTGTGCCTTTTCTTTCTTTGGCCAGGGAAAACACATGTGTCATGAAATCGTGACACTTTTCACTTCCTTGCACTTCTCTGCCTTCCACCCGTGAAAATGGAACATGTCGCAAAATCGTGACACTTTCGCTACCTTGTGCCTTTTTTGTCTTTGGCCAACGAAAACACATGTCATGAAATCGTGACACTTTCGATGCCTTGTGCCTTTTCTGTCTTTTGCCCACAAAAATGGAACATGTCACAAAATCGTGACACTTTTTCTCCTTTGTGCTTTCTCTTAGAATTTGTCGTGAAATCGTGACACTTTTTCTCCTTGGCGCTTTCTCTTCGAACCTGTTGTGAAATCCTGACACTTTCTCTCCTTGGCGCTTTCTCTTCGAACATGTCGTGAAATCATGACACTTTCTCTCCTTGGCGCTTTCTCTTCGATCCTGTCATGAAATCATGACACTTTCTCTCCTTAGTGCTTTCTCTTTGAACCTTTCATGAAATCATGACACTTTCTCTCCTTGGCGCTTTCTCCTCGAACCTGTCACGAAATCGTGACAGTTCTTCTTACATGCGCTTCTTCTTCAAACATGTCGCAAAATCGTGACAGTTTCCTTTGCCTGCGCCTTCTCTCCAAACATGTCACGAAATCGTGACAGTTTTCTTACTTGCCTTCTTTGCTTCCAACATGTCACGAAATCATGACAATTTTTCCACTTGGCTTCTTTGCCTCCAACATGTCACGAAATCACGACAGTTTTCCTTGCGCCTTCTCTCTCCTCGGCCATGTCGTGAAATCGTGACAATTTTGCTTATGCCTTCTCTCTCCTTCGCCATGTCACGAAATCATGACAATTTTTCCTTGTGCCTTCTCTCTCCTCGTCCATGTCGCGAAATCATGACAATTTTGCTTGCACCTTCTCTCTCCTCGGCCATGTCGTGAAATCACGACAATTTTTCTTGCACCTTCTCTCTCCTCGTCCATGTCACGAAATCACGACAATTTTGCTTGTGCCTTCTCTCTCCTCGGCCATGTCGTGAAATCGTGACAATTTTGCTTGTGCCTTCTCTCTCCTCGGCCATGTCACGAAATCACAACAGAAAACATGTCGCGATATCACGACGAGTTTTCTTGTCTTTTTCTTTGATTTTCTGAATCTGGGCCACTTCTATCTTCTTGGAAATTCACTGTACATGTTCTGACTAACCTCTGAACTCCTGTCCACTACATCAACTGCATCAACTGATCTATCTTTTTGTGTTGACAACAATGACAATACTTTGGCTGCACCTTGCACATCACCTTTATATAGGAAGATATGTACCTTGGACAACACTCTACCTAGTTGTGCAAGGGACAACTTGCACATATACAGCTTGCACATTAAAACTTGTGCATTTATTACATTGCATGAAGTAACTATATAAATTCCCCCTAAATTAATCTAATGTCCTAAGTATGTACCAATAAAGGTACATTTACATGACCCAGATGATGTAATATAATCTATTTCTAACACCCTCATGTATTACATTATTTAGGTATTGAAGACTTTAGTCTTTAGTGTGTATCTTCTTCTTGTCCTTGAGATTATGAATCTTCTTCTATTTTTTTGTAATGTGTTCAAGCAAGTTATTAGTGTCTTCATAACCTGTCATTCTTGCTGAAAGAGCTTTGATTTCATAATCATCTGTCGATTCTTCCAATTCTTCAATTTCTTCTATCCTTTGAGCTAGATGTCCTTTTTGATTTTTTTCAATACTCCAATTGGGGATAATTGGTTGGATGTTGGAATTATTTTTGAAGAGGATTTTGATATTGTCATGCTTGAAATTAGTCCCCATTGTTCATATGATTTCCTTGATTTGGATTTTTGGGATTGAACCTACAATAGCTGGTGTTATGGTATTCTCTTGTATATCTAACAATACCTATTGTACCACGTTTTTCATCCTTTTGATGAAGAAGGAATATTTCCTTGTGGATTTTATTTAGATGCTACTGCAATGTTAGACATTTCATATTTAACTATATTTTCCACTTCATATTCCTATATAATATTGACTATGTCATCAAAACAAGTATCTTTACTTAGGACTTGTAAAGATGTTACCAAATGTTTATAATTTTTTGGAAGTGCTCTCATAGGTACTTGAGTAATAATTTCATCCTTAATTTTTTCTCCTAAGGTAAATAATTTCCCTTTAATATATGCTACCTTCCTTAGAAACAATTCTATGCTTTCTCGATTTTTCATCTTTAATGAATGAAGTTGAGTCTAAAGATGAATAATAGTTACCTTATTCTTTCCTTCAAATATTTTCCCTAGGCTTATCCATGCATATGAAGATATTTTTGCTGAACTAATATAGGGTTGTATTTCATCAGTGATAGAAAAGGTTATTATCATTAGAGCCTTTGAATCGGTTTCTATAAACTTTAGGATTTCAATATCATCTGTGGTAGGTATTTGTATTTCCTCTTTGACAATATCCCAAATATTTTCATATACCAACATAGCTTTCACTTTATTCTTCTAGGAGAAATAATTAGGACCCTTGAGTAGTTGAGATTCTGCTAGGAAGAATTTATTTTTAAATTCCCTAATATCAATCCTTAGATTTTGTAGAACACCTTATGACTCCCTAGTATGTTTTTGGATAAGATATAGTGCTTTTGTAAATTATAGTTCAATATTTGGTTGATTTTGTAAAGTTTTGTAAATACCAAAATCAACTTCTATTATCCTTATTGCTCCTATTGAACTAAGCATTTTTCCCAAATTTTAAAGAGGTTTTAATGTTGGATCTTTTGTCTCTTTTTGAGAATTTTGAGACAATAATTTCATAAATTTCCAACCTTTGAAAAAAGCTATGATAAACCTCTCTTTTTAGTATTCCTTTGGGAAATAATTGAAGTGTATCTAATTTCCAATAAATTAATTTTATGTAATAACCCTTATAACTCCCTAATTTTTGGAAAAATTAGACCATAATAATATTTGCAAATATTTAAGATTTATTCCAGTAGAAACCCTTATTACTCCTATGTTTTATATTGAAAATATTATATTTATTTGATAAAGTATTCCCTTTGATGTATGGCTTTCAATATTATCAAGTTCCTTTAATTTTAACCTTATAACTCCCAAGGAAAGAAAGCACATAAAAATGGGAATAAACCTTACCTTATATCAAGCAATAATCAACGTTGATTTTAGATGTGCTAGGGCTACAATATTTACATCGATGTTATGGATGCTTTGATTGTTCCCTCCAATGGAACTTCTTGGAACCTTTTCTTGTATGTAGCATTCCAAATCTGGTGCCATTTAGATTATACCTTTGAACTTGCTTGACCAGAGAATTGAAGGCTCTATGACCTTCTTTACACACTTCAACTCGACCCTGTGCATGTAGACAATGAAGTGACAAATGTGGAGATAAAAACATGTGAGCTTGGTCTTTGATGTCCTTAAAATGAAGGAGATTTTTGTCTGAAGTGCCAAGTGGCATATCCATTTTTCTTTGAGTGCTTGAGGAGTAGAAGGTGCCAAAGAAATGCTTATCTCCCTTTGAGTAATGTATGAACATTGCATTCTTTAGAAAAGCATTAGGTCTCCCTATGGACAAGTGTATCCAATACACTCAATGCACCTACCTATGTGTAACTCCTTTCTTGAATATGAGTGCTCGCTTGATTAGCATTAGTGTTTACCTCTAGTGACAAATGTCACTTTATTCTTATGCATGGATGTATTCTCTATCGTTGGTTCAACAGGACATTTGAAGATTCTTTTAACTTTGAAAATCTCCAACTCTTCTTTCATTCACTTGTAGTGTTATCCAACTGGGATTTAGAGCAATGATTTGGAGGCTTAAGCATAGATTTGAGCAAGCGGATGTGGAGTTTGAAATACTCCAATGGTGCTTTAATATTTCTTCCTTTCACACTTGCTATACATCCTCATTTTGTAGATAATGTTGCTCTTCAAATGATGTTTCTCCCTTTACTTTTGCTCCTTGTATTTTGCAGGTTCGGTCATCTAGGATGTGAGGAGAATGAGCCCTTTGAGTGGCTCGTTTTGCTATGATTGGATTGGCGCTAGCATATGACCACTTTTGGCTGGTTTTTCTAGTGAGCATAGTGCCTTTGAGATACCTTACAATCTGCCTTATTTTCCTATATAAACCAGATTAGGATAGTGCAATACAATGTAATGTATTTTTATATAAAATATCCTTTATTGCACCTTCTTTTGCACTCCTTTAAAATATGAATTTTTTGTTTTGTGGCAGAATTTTGAATGTAATGTAGGGTTTTTGAGGTTGTCTCTTTGATTAGACACCTTCCACATTTTGCTTGGGCATTTTGCAAATAAACCCAAGCTTGTAACCACTTGATAGAAGCTCCTTTTTTTGTATATTTCCGCACAATATCTTTGTTTCAAAAACCTTATTGTACGTTGAATCTGAGACTCACCAAGTCTCAATTTGAGGCTTCCTTTACTGATATTTTGTGGCTACTTTATTATCCAATTCTTGGAGGATTTTAGCTGATTTGGTGGCTTCTCTTGGCCACTGAGTGTTGTAGTTTTTTGTGCACTAATAGTATCTTTAGACACTTTGACAAATTATGTTTTTGCACCTTTCTTACGAACACAAACATTAATATTTTTGAGAGTAATAGAATAGTGCAAATGAATCTAATAATATTTTACTTTTAATGCACTAACTATTTCAACTTATTACTCCAATCAACTCTAAAAAATAATGCACTTAATCAATTTACTGCAACTAATCAAGAATAATCTGAAATGAATCTTCAAGAATTATTCTGCAATTTCCTAATAATTAAGGTAATAGGAGCTAATATTTTTATTTTAAAAATAGATAATAGGTATTTGATAGTTATTTGAATTTATGAAATCTAATCAACTCTTAAAGTGCAAATGAACCTTAAAAGAACCTTTCTCTTTTTGCACTTTTGAAGATTGTAATTCAATTCTCCTTTTTGCAAATTTAATCCAAATTAAAGTGCTTAAAAAAATCTAATAAGTAATCCAATTAATGAATTTACTTACACCAATAGTTTCTTACCTTTTTTTGAAAGCTCATTTTTTCACTTTTGTAGAGGATGTAGATCTTGGTGTCTAAGATCACCATGTTGATGCCTTGAGTAATATCTTGGAGTTCTTTGTAGGCTGCCCTGAACATCTTCATATTCACCAAAATACGGTCTTGAACCTTCTTTCACGAGCATAGGTTTTTGATGGTTTGTTCTCCTCTTGTAGTCTCATCTTTTTGCTATATATTTGAAGAGATATTTGTTTCTGAAGCGGTGCCTCCTTTCTATGAGATGAAATATCCAAATCTCCTTGATTTGGTAGGCTTCTTCTATCTAAATCTTCCTTCAAGCTTCTTTCAAATTATATCATTGAGTTGATGAATTTCATGGGATATCGGGATGCGACTACCATGATGAGGGTTAAATTCATATTTATGGTTGATTGGTGATGGGCAAAGGGGTTTTAGTTGTAAGTGATGGTTAAGCACTCAAGGGAAGGCTAAGTGGGGATTTTGATAGAGTTTTGGTATGGGAAATAATTTCCTCTCCCCAATGGAGAAATGAGGGGAGATTTATAAGAGTTTACAAGAGAGGGATAGGGTGACTAGGATATGAGGTGGTCAAATTGCCATGTGTGAAAAGGATTTGGGAATTTAATATAAATTTATTAGGAGAAACACGTAACTTTCCACATTAATGACCTTGGGAGATGTGAAGGAATTTTTAATTCATAAAATATTGCAAAGTAAGTTTTGGAGGGATTTGGAAATTTAATGTGGATTTAGTAGGGGTTAATTAGGAATTTATTATGGATTTTTAAATTCATAAAAATTCCCCAAGTCACCAAGTCAAAGTTCCTAATAAATGAACATTACATCCCTAGGTCCCTTTCACATTCTTCAAATTTAGGCGTGGGTGCAAGAACAATCATGGTGTTGGATTACATTACAAAGGATTCTAGATCAGTGATTCAAGATATTGAAAACCCTTTCTCCCTAGATTTGTGCTTCCCACCTTCTAAAATTGAATCCCTCTTCAAACCTCCTCAAAGCCAATACATCGATTTTTCTTTAGAGGCTAGATTTTATACAACTTAGCTGGAATTCCTATTTGCTCAAGATTCTAAATATCTTGATATATTTTGATATTTGAAACTCCTTGCCAAATTATTCTTCTTGGGCTTGTTATCGAATGGCGAAAATTGTCCCAAATCTTTCACTATCTCCTGTAGTGAATTTCTTCAATGAGTTCTCTTTGGAACTCCTTTGATGATTTCTTCAATAAGTCTCTTCAAGCCTTTTACTAGATGCTCATAGACACCTCTCCAAGGCCTTTGATATTACAACTTCTTATGATCTTCCTTGAGACCTCATATTCAACCTTCTACTTCTGGAAGTTTTGGTGGTGAGTTCTTCTCCTAGATCTCTCATTTTGCTGATTCTGAATTTGAGCAGGACTCTCCTAGTCCTTCTTCCAATTTTGGAAGTTCTTAAATGAGATATTCTCATGATATATTTTGCTTTAGGTTTTGGATTTATTTTGAATAAGATACTATTCCTAACTTTCATGTAGGAAGCTTTTCCAACTTACTGAATCTCCTTTTCCTACAATAAAGTATTAGTACTAAAATCTGCTTGTAAATTAGATACTCTCTTCTGGAGTTTTCTTCATGATCAAGGCTTTTGTGGCCTATTTTAGTAGCAAGTATTTTGTGGCCTTTCCAATATCAAGGCTTTTGTGGTCTTTTCATCTAGATTAAGGTTTTTATGGAATTTTCTTCCTTATGAAGTTCCCAATTTATCAATGGATATCTTATGTCTCTCAACTTTACCATGATTCTTTTCAAGAAGTCTCTTTTGTAGTATTCTTATCTTGCAATAACTAATCTCTGCAATATGAAGGCACTCTGACCTTTGAGCAATTAAATTGAAATATCCTAGCTTTTAGTTATAGGAGGTGTTCCAATCATCTAAGAATTAATTCCATACAATAAAAAAAACTTTAGATAATTTTTTCTGGATCTCTTAGATGAGCTTCACTAGTTGATTCATCAAAGTAGTGGATCAACTTTTGAGTCCTAGTCTTCATGAGTTTTTCCTTGTAACTTTGTTGAAATCCTCTAGTCATATGCAATCTCAATATTTCTAAAACTGATATTTGTTTTATTCCTCACATGTGGCTTTCCCTAATTGTACCACCTAAACTCTTTTGAGATTTTATGAATGTGACTGATCCAACGGTGCATCAGGTTGAAAAAAAACTTAGGGTTAATTATAATGGTGGTTTTCCTATTGATCTATAGTATCTTGATCTATATTAGCTCTTATACCACTATTAGCTTTTTATGTAGCATGTAATGGGAGATAGCAATCACAAGATGCAGAATAATATGAAAGAAAATAAATATGTAAGATGACTAAAAATATGCTATAAATAGAAATTATGGAAATGTATACAAAGTAGCTATGGAAGAAATGCACACTCTATGAATAAGGCTACTAATCAAGAATAATATTTGAGCATATCACACTCCATCACATTACATCACACTCTGCTACATCACACCACACTGTAGTATACTACTTCCTACTGTTATATCTATGGCCCTTTATATAGGAAGATAGGTTCCTTGGCCAACACTCTACCTAACTGTGCAAGGGACAACTTACACATATACAACTTGCACATTGACACTTGTGCATTTATTACATTGTATGAAGTAACTAGATAAATTCCCCCTAAAGTAATATAATGTCCTAAGTATGTACCAAGAAAGGTACATTTACATGACCCAAATATTGTAATATAATCTATTTCTAACAATTTCATATTTTTATATCTTTATCATTTACTTTAGTTATCAAACCATTGTAAAAGAAATAGGAGTTTGATCCATATACCAAGAAAATCATTTTTTTAGATCAAACAAACCCCTTCATGCTAGTCACTATTTTTCTTAATTGTTTTTATTTATATATTTTTGGTTTAGAGGTATGGAATGAAAGTGTTGTAGGATTGCAAGAGTGTTATTTTGCAAAACTATAACCATTCAATACTTCTATAAAATGTTCAAAATTTTCACCATTCGATGCTTCTATCAAAAGTGTAAAATTATCACCATTTAGAACTTCTATAAAAAGCACAAATTTTCACCATTCGGTGCTTCTATCAAAAGTGTAAAATTCTGACCATTGAGTGCTTCTATCAGAAGTGCAAAACTATCACCATTGAGTGCTTATGTAAAAAGTGCAAAACTATCACTAGGTGGCACTTTTACCAAACTACAAAAATTAGGTATTCTATTATTTTATTTGTTCTATATCAGGTCACATTGTTAGACCTAGGTTTTCTATACTTTTTAAAATCTATTTTGTCAAATTTTGTAAAAGTTTTACAAAATTGTAATTTAGGATTACAAAAATATCATAGGAATAACTATAGGAAATAATTGTAGCATTATACCTAGAGTTGAAATCATAATAATCAAATTTGTAATGTAACTATTTTAATTTTGTTGTTTTGAAATCCTCTATTTTGTTTTGCAATCAATTTGTAAAATAAAATCATTGAATTATAGACATTTTGTAAAGTCATTTTCTTGTATTCTTAGGAATTAAAGTTACAAGCATATATCAATATTTTATTATAATTTGTATGATTTTGTATGTATAATTAATCCTTGTTCAAAAGAAAAGAGAACCCTTATTTTCCCACAAGCATTGAAATTGAAGAGGAATATTGTTAGAATAAGTAATTATTCTCTTAAGTTCTACTAGTATAGACTTACTTGATTTACCACTCCTCCACGAGTCAGGTGAACTCTCAGTATAGTCTAGATCAGATTTGATGAGTTTTTGTAATCCAATGGATCTCAATGATCAACTTTGCTATTTATACAAAGTTGATCCATGGAATAATCAATCAGTCTATTAAGCTTATCTACAGTCTTGTGATGTATTGCAGAACAATTTCCTTCTTTGAATAGAATATTATTTTCTAATATGGTACGAGATCTAGGATAGTTATTTGCAAGCATTCAAATTTTCGAAGCTCTCCTATTTTCTAGGATCCGGTTCATTTGTTTCTGGATAATTTTTTTTGTCACTTTACTCAACTTGCTTGAAAGTTGTGAAAAAGTCATTTTTATCCATTAACCATTTTTTTCAACAACTTTTTTTTTTGTTGAAAAATAATTCTTTAGCAAATTTTTTTCAACTTGTATAATTTCGAAGCAAGAGGGAAATTATTGTAAACTTCTTCTAGTCTTATAGCTTAAGGATATCTTCTTTGGATGTGCTGCAAATATCTCACTTAGCATTTATGCTATTTTTGAAGCATTCACACCCATTATAAGGTGTCAATAATTTATTTTCTCCCTCATTGCATCAAACGAGTTGTAATTTGTTCTCTTTTCAAGATGAATATAGCAACGCAGACATACTGCTATTATAGGGCTTTGTAATATTTTTCTTTTGATCGATATACATGCTCTCTCCTCTCTTATTTGCTCACACATTTCTTGATATGCGTTCAAAGGTTTTGTTTTCAAAGAGCCTCTCGATATCGTGCATTGGGATTCTCTTAGCTATGTTTGGGCATAGAAACTGACCTGCTCTACTCCCTCAATTTGAAGCCATATTGATCATAAGGTATATCCAAATTATTACTTTTCTCTAATTTCATTGTTTTGCAGGGATTCTAAAGCTTGTGCCTTTCAAATCAAAATTATTATGCATTATAATGTTACAAAGCCACTCATTGTCACTTGTTTTGTATGAGAATATTTTTTATGCAGGAATAAAGTGATCAGTGTGGCTTCATTACAACATAGGAAGAAATTGGCTTGTTTGTGTAAAAAAAATATTTTTGCAGGGAGAAACCATTACCATTAGAAGCGAAGAGACCTTTCATGGGTACTAAGCATTATGTTACATGGTGCAGCAACATGACATAACACATTACATTTTGGATTATTTTATGTAAAACTTGTTTTTGTAGGGAGACACCATTTTGTTTGGTAGCGAAGAGAAATTTCAGGACAACACCCATTTGACTTCTTTGCATCTAAAGAAAGCATTTTGTGTGGCTTGTTTTGTTTAACACCTTTTTTCAGGGAGACAATATTTTGTTTGGAAGCGAAGAGAATTTTCAAGAGTGATTACATACTATTTCGTGGTCAACCCTATACTCAAGCTTTGATATAGAAGCAACTCCCAACTCTCTATCACATTCGTTGAATCCAAGGCACTTTGTAGACAGTCAGTTTGCAAGGAGTTAAAAAATTTTGTTAAAGAGAGAATGGCACTCACCAGCGCTATACATGAAGCCTTATAATGCAAAGGCATTAATTTCTCACTATTCCTCCATTCCTTTACTTATATTTTTTTGTAAAGATTTTTTTTTTGTCCCTTCAATTTCGAAGTTGTAACCTTAATACTCTCATAAAATTTTATATTTAGCTTAAAAAATATGACTCTTTTTCACTTTTTATCCTAAGCCTTTTTCAAAGGCTATCATCAAAAAGTGAAAGAGTCCATTGTAATCTAACTAAATACAAAGGACTATTTGGAGGTGGGGTTAATGGTGTTGGTTCTTGCACCTATGGTTTGTTGGAATTTTTTAAAGGGGGGGTTTCTTGTGTCTATCTTCATTAACAACACTAGTAGTCTTTCTTTTTTTAGTGGCAGCTTTGTTTTTGGCCATTTCTTGCTTGTTACTTCCTTCTACTTATTTTAGCATATTCTAATTTTTAAACCTATATATATGCATAAATAAGTTTCTCTCAAAATAAAAACAAGCACAAAAACTCTATTCAAAACCTAGAGTAATTATTTCAAAAAAATTATTCAAAAATTTCCTATGTTCCATGTACCATTATACTCATAAAATTTATATTTTCCCTCAATTAAGAGCGGGTTTTTATGAGATACTTGGTATAGCGGCCTGGCAACTTAAATTTATTTTGGGGTTCAAAAGCCTATGTTCCATGTATCAAGTCTACTCATTACTTATTGTAGACACCCAAAAGTCACACATTGTTGTTTCTAGTATCCACAGGCGATTCTAGATATCCCTGGGCTATTGTAGGCTATTGTAGTCATACATAGTCATGCGTAGTTAGGAGTAGTCATGCGTAGTCACACATAGTCATGCGTAGATTGTCATAGTTCGCCATAGTAGTATGTAGACTTCCATATATGACACTTTATCAACTTTCAAGTCCAAAACCCTAATAAGTCTTCAAAATCACATACTGCACATTGGAATATCCTCTGATAGCCTATTTTCACTCAATTGAGGCCCCCGCAGGGTATTAATTGACAAAAATAATTAACAAGTCAATTCCTAAAATCTAATTTAATGTTGACTTCACTTAAGTCACCTTTTTAGAGCAAAATTGATTAAAAGAGCTCTTAATCTTTAATTAACACTAATTACATCCTCCCACATGTGTGTAATTAGGGTTAGCTAAGATATTTTCCTAATAAATCCTAATCAAGCACTAATTGGACTTAAGACCTCCTAACACTAATTAGCCTTAATCCTTCCTCACACATGTGTGAGGATAAGATATTTTCTATGAGGAATAGGAGATTTCCATGTCACAAACCCTAACCTAACTTTGGTTAGATTTCACTCTAGGGTTAGTTTCCTTAACCCTCCCCTACACATTGCCATTTTCTATATATATAGTGGGTCCTAAACCCCTAATAATCTCTCACCATTTTTATGACATAAGCATAAAAATTCTGCCCAAATGCATATCAACATATGATATAGTGAATCCGAGTTGAACAACAACATTATAGCAACCAAGGAACCTTCTCACTGAAGGATTTTGCATAATAGTTCTCAGGGTATGATTTGGCCTCTCACCCCATGAATCTGATATCAGATCACCCCCTGGGTGGCGAATTGGTTCTACAAATCCCAAATCACCTCATATTTGGTAGGTAAGCTTCCTTTTGTAGTTTTATCAGCTTCTACATACTTTATTTCAATTTTTATCATGTTTTTACAGTTATTTTATCTTCTTAAATATGGGGCCTAACTAAGGTAAGCACCCCCATCACACTAACCCCCTTTTTTTAGGTTCTTCATAGGTTATTTAGTATATCTGAAGAGGAATAACACCATCAAACAACAACTCGAAGGTGGCCCACATAGAAATAAGCCCACCTACATTGAAGGATGATTGAAGACGACATCGAACTTGTTGTAACATTATTAGAAGAAAAAATGACTAAAGGGCATCATGTCCCTATTGTAACACATATTTTTTAATATTAATGAAATACAACCTTTTCATTTAATACATGGTTGTTTTGTATTAATGGATCAAATGTTGATTTCTACCCATTTCATTCTGGCACACCTGGTGGGACCCCCCATAATGGACAATGCTAGGTTAACCATTTTCGTTTGAATCTAACTTTGTTCTCTATTTTTTATGTTTTCAGGTACTGAATCTATTTTTCACAGAGACCTCCATAGCCCTAGGAACTGCCCTAGGCCATCAGATTCCAAATTTGAAGCCTTTAAACTTGATTCCCCCTGCCCCACAAACTAGTTACCAATTCACCCCTGAGTGGCGATTTGTATTACAAAGCCCCAAAACCTAAAAATATTAGTTTCTCATACCTCCTTGCAACCTCCAAAGGCCTTTTGAACTATCAAATATCATATCTAAGCCTTCAAAACTGAATTCACCCCCTAGGTGGTGATTTGAGCATAGGAGCTTCAAAAACCCCCAAATCCACAGGGGTGATCTCCTCAAGGGCCAATAAAACCCCCCATAGCATCAAAATGTAGGTATTCCTCATTTTATACCTTTGTTCTATTACATTTTGAAAATACAAAGCATTCCCTAGTTGAATGGCAATTCTTAGATGTAACGTTGCTTTCATTTTGCGTTCGTAGGATTGTTAAATCTTTCTGAAATTTTAGAACCTGCAACTTTCCAGCAACTTCTTCAAATTTATTTTTCAAATAAATTTACATTTTCCTTTGTTATTTGCATGTAGTACAAGCCTACATTGTTTCCCCCTTTTGTTTATAGCATCTATAGCTAAAAGAAGTGCACATTGCTAAAGTTTAAATTAGGGTTTCCTAATCCCCTCTTCCATGTTATTTCATTCTTGAAAAATTTTGCATTCTAAGATTGAAAATTAGGGTTTCCTAATCCCCTTTACTCCACACACTTGGATTGCATGTTTCTATGCTTTGTAAACTAGACTAGTTTATTTCATAAAGGCATTTAGGGCTAGACTATTTCTTTGCAAAGAATACGTTTATCTAATCATTTACTTTCGAAAAGGCATTAGGGTTAGTTTTTCTTTTGAAAAGGCAACTAGTTAGTTTCTTACTTTGCATACATCGTTAGCAAAACACAAACCCACACACACTCACATGGTATTTAAACAAGTGGTGAGATTGGACTTCATCCCCAATCCATCACTCGATACTGGTGCCGAAAAATTTTTACCCTCCACCATCTCTCACCCCGTTAGACACCTAGCAACCCCACAAGAGTGGTTTTTTGGGCCTCATAATCAGAAACCCCCCACTTTTGTGATTGGGCCCTGGATTTCATCACTAGCAGTTACCTGCGGAGTGGGATAGGATTAGCGCCTTCATCCATAAGGCTAGTATAATTTATGGAATTGGTAACTATCATTCTTGACTAAGCCTACCCAAGGGTGAAGCGAAAGCATGGGGTACACCAACCATGCCTAGAACATCACAGACAGTGCCACCTCTTCTCGCGAGAGGATATTGTGAACTCACTTTAGCATAGTGGGTTCTTCCCCTTTAGGATATCATTTTACCACACCTTCCATATAGGTCACCATTTGCACGTTACGATACCATTCTATTATATGCATATTTGGGTGTTGCAGAAGGTTTGATATTGACAACATTCCCAATTTTCTAGAGTATTCACTCCATTACCCATGATTCTACATCAAGAGGTCACATCATTCACCCTTACCCATTACCCATCCTCCTCTACTCTAGGAAACTAGAAACCATCCTTCCAAATGGCACCATAGATCCCTCCCCAACAAGAATCGAAAGCATTCCCTCAAACCTCACAATCGTACTCTTCATAGGAGTCTCAACCATCATCTTCCCAAGAGCCATTTTTCACCATATCTTAAGGCACCACCCAGCAACCCCTCTAGACACAATATGCACAAGCCCAAGTGGGTATGTACACATACACCTTCCCCTCAACCTAATTTCCCACTTTGAAAGCTTACCCCACCTTTTCAACAACTTTTCTGCCAATCTCCTAGGTATCCATAGTATACGATACTCAACATTTAGCACTGCCTTTATTTATAGTGACTTTTAGGGTACTGTAACCTCCTCCTATATAAACTCCTATAGCCAATCTATTTCCCATCTATGGATAGAGACGAGAAGCTTATCCACACATCCTGCCAAGCTATTCCATGCAGTTTAACTTCTATACTTCCTACCCTCCAAGACAAAGATAAATACCATTCTTTGATACCTTGTCTCGACCATCCCTAGTACTGGTAGCCCTGACACCTACACCATTATCAGATACACCTAGCTTCTTTATACCCCCTCCATCATGGTCATCACCATCCATGACCCAACCATTACAGCAAGCTCCAACCCAAAAAGTACCTTCACCACAAACACATGCCACACAGTCGTAGTACTATTACCCACAACAAACACCTACCCCACAACCTAGTGTGCACGTAGATATCGTAGCACATATCACCTAGTACCTAAATTATCAAGATCATATACAAATGTACTCTTCTCAACATTGGGAAGAGCAACAATATTAGTATTCACCACATACATAGGCTCAGCCTACCATAGCACAAGCACCTTCACCTATGACACCTGAACTTTAACTCTTACGAGATGAAGTTAAAATGTTAAATGTGTGCATTGCAAGCTACAAGCAACAAATGCCAATCTATAATTCATTCTAAAATGAGCTAGGTCATATTAATATACCTCCTCCAACACAATAATTGTATCATACTAATGCACCCCCTCCATCCAAACCGTAATGAGCCCATGGTCCCCATCCTCCACGTCGACATCGTAATTGGACTCCACTTTCTAAACCTCTTCCTAATTTATTCCAGAGGCTATTTGAGGCTAGCCATGTTATATTACTAGGCATTCGACCTGTCAATCCAAATTGACCCAAACCTCATGGGCACATCGAACATACCTTTTGTGTTTATCATCGCCATCCAGGTCACGATGTCCATTCTTGTCACACCTTTCATGATTTAGTTGAGAACCTTATCGATAATGGTACCATTCCAGTTTCAAATCTTGTCACACAAAAGGGTCAAAATTTTCAAAAGGTCACACCCTTTACTTTACCCTCATCAAATCAAGTCAATCGCTAGATTCAAAATGTGTCATCCTTTTGTCAAAGGTTACACCCCTTGCCTTACCTTCATCATAGTTGTTTTTCCAAATGCCAGGTTTTTCCAAAATCCTCAGCTAAAATTTTGGAACATTCTTTTTAGAATCCCTTAGCACCTCAGGTTTTTCCAAAATCCTCAGCTAAAATTTTGGAACATTCTTTTTAGAATCCCTCAAGTTTTCCAAACTGTTTTTTTCATATTTGGATCTTTTAGAATACCTTAGCACCTCAGGTTTTCCAAAATCCTCAGCTAAAATTTTGGAACATTCCTTTTAGAATCCCTTAGCACCTCAGGTTTTTCCAAAATCCTCAGCTAAAATTTTGAAACATTCTTTTTATGATCTTTTAGCACCTCAGGTTTTTCCAAAATCCTCAACTAATTTTGGAACATTATTTTTAGAATCCCTTAGCAACCTAGGTTTTCCCAAAAAAAACCTCAATAAAACTTTGGATAGGTTTCTCCAAAAACCTTAGCAAAAATCTGGATATGTTTGTCCTAAAAACCTCAGCAAAAATATCCTAGCCTAGCCTAGCATAGGTATAGCACACTCACAACCTAGCACATGCATAGCATTCACATGCACCACTACATGTTAAATCACACAAATTTTATCATCGCCTGAGATAATCCCCTTCGGTACATGATGAATAAGAGCTATCACAATTCTCGCACATCTAAATGGATTATGCTTTTAACTGAATTCGACCTAGAATTCATTTCCCAAAAATCCGTCAAAGGGCAGGTCATCACCGACCAACTGGTTGAAGCCCCTTTGACTGACAATCAACCCCTCCTCATCCAGCTTCCAGATGATTCTATCTTCCACATAACCAAAGCTGAAGAATATGTCAAACCCAAATTTATAGCCGACCTCACCCTATTCTTCGATGGTTCCAGATGTCTCCATGTTGGGGGTGCAGGCATTGTCTTCTTCACACCTAAAGGAGAGCCACTCCCCTTTTCATTCAAACTCGACTTCCCCTACACAAACAATAATGCATAATATGAAGCCCTAATTCTAGGACTGAAACAAGCACATTCCATGCATATCAAATGCCTCCACATCATAGGTGATTCACTCCTGATAGTCAATCAAGTGTAGGAACGTTGGCTATGCAATTGCCCCATCCTCCAGCAATATAAGAAAATTACACAACTCTTATCTCAATTTGAGTGGTATGACCTCGAAGCCGCTCCATGATCATCAAACCATTTTGTAGACACTATGGCCTCCTTAGGATCCCTCATTCCACAAAACCCAACATCTGACACAACATCCATATCCATCCATACGCTCACTCGATCTGCCATATCACCCATACCTCCTATAGATGATGGTGGTGTGTATGTGGTAAACACTAAACCCCATGACCCATGGTTTTCACAAATGAAGGACTACATCAAACTAGGTTTCCTACCCTATGATTTACCCCATGCTCAACACTAAAATTTCAAGCAAAGAGAAATCTGCTACACCCTCCTCTTTTTGGGGGACATTCTCTATCGTCGTAGCTATGACGGCATGCTCCTGCATTGCCTAGAACCACAAGAATCACAACGGGTTGTACAAGAAACCCATGATGGTACTTGTGGTGGCCATTTTAGTGGCATGGCAATCACCAAATGCATACTTCATATGGGTTATTACTAGCCCAAAATGGAGCATGACTGTTGTGAGTATGTCAAGTGTTGCATCAAATGCCAACAACATGCCAACCTAACACATATACCATCCCAAGCACTTCAACCAATCCAGTCCATGTGGCCTTTCTCCCAATGGGGCCTCGATCTAATTGGACAAATCACACCAGCTTCCTCAAGAAACCACAAATTTATCATCACCGCTACAAAATATTTCACGAAATGGGTCAAAGCCATCCCACTGGTCCAAACCATAGGAGCTAAAATTGTAGCATTCATCACAGATCACATTATATGTCATTTTGGAATTCCCTCCCAAATCATTTTTGATAATGGGAAATCCTTTAAAAAAAAAAATGTCTGAGCCCTATGTGACAAATTCCACATACATCATAGCTTTTCTACCCCATACTACCCTCAGGGTAATGGCCAGGCAGAAGCCACAAACAAAACCATCTGTTCCATCCTTCGTAAAATCGTAGCAGAATCTCACTGAGACTGGCATAACCAAATACCCCTAGCCTTGTGGGCATATCATACGAGCATTCGTACTCCTACTGGGGCAACACCTTTTTCACTTGTATATGGGGCTGAAGCTATCATGCCCCTTGAGCTTGAGATACCTTCCTTAAGGATATCTATGAAGGATTTCATTGATGATGATACTGCTCGCCAAGCTCGTTTAGACCAGTTAACACTTCTTGATGAATGTCACATTCATGCAATCGAGCACACACGAGTATATCAATATCACCTTTGTCATGCCTACAATAGTAAGGTACATCAGTGTGATTTTAAGATTGATGACCTGGTTCTCAAAGAAAACTAGCAAATCATGAGTCAGCCTCGCCAGAAGCGTGATAAATTCACCCCAAACTGGTTGGGCCCATTCATTGTTACACACAAATACGGTTTAGGAGCATATCGCCTGGCCAATATTGAAGGCCTTAATGATCCTGAACCCATCAACATCTTGCACCTTCGTGCATTCAATGCATGAAGCACAAACACATTCACCATCATGAGTGCCACACATTACTAGTATTTAATCACTAAGCACATCACCGTGTAGAGTTGTTACTTTGCTTTATTATTTCACTATACATGTACTTTCATCGTTATGTCATTTTTATGCTATGGGTATTTATCTTTCCTTTTGTAGGACTCACATCATCAGTAGGAGAGTACTACAGCATCCTCATGCACCACCATGCAGGACCATCCACAACCACAATAGGTACCGATCACACCGGCTGACCTAGCCCGACCGCCAGTTACCCTTCACACTAGGTGATCATCGCATTCATCCCATTCAGGCCATCATACCTCACCCCGACATCATTCCCCTCACCATCGAGGTTCATCCTACTCACCCCACTTTGGAGATAGCCAGGTCTCCCTATCCTCTTTTGATGAAAAGGAGGAATCATCCCATCCCCAAGAACAGGGGTCACCCTCTCACCCATATGATGATCTCAAAAATCACTATTCACCAATGAATCATCCCCATCACCCCCTAGGAGCCTATCACCCTCCTAATAGAGGATACACTCCTCACCCAGCTCGTCCATCATGCCTACCCACCCCACTTCCTAATGGTGAGTCCACCTATTCCCAAGATTAACAAGCCTACACTGCTCAAGACACCTTCATGGGCATACCTCCATCCCACATGCATCATCATTTAGGGCCATCACCCATGCCACCCGTACTCCAGACACCACCTTCCCCCTATGAGGCTTGCCTTCCTAGAAAGTTCTCCAATCCCTGAGACCTTTCCACTCTTCCCCCTCATCATCGAGATCTCATCCACTTTCTCGTGCCTATCAGGCCACACCGCACACATCAAGGCCCCGATCACCACCTTCACCAACACTATCACCACAACATCATGAGATACAACATATTTTCTCCCACATCGAGGCTCTAGAGCTACAGATGAGCCACTACCATTGCCATGTGCACCCACGCCAGTCTCCTATGACCCATGCACCCTCGCCTTCACATAGATCCACCCCTCGACCTCATATCCAACCTACATCGGACCCTCGATCCACACACCCGTAGGTAGACCGACCTTCATCACCTCTAGTGGAGCCCTATATTTACCCAATGTCGGTTCCATTCACACCATTGTCAAAAATGTTTTACCATCTCATGCATCAGGGCCTCCTTGATTTGCCAAAAATTTGACCCCTTGATCCCTCATGCTCCAAACCATAAAATTACAATGAGAGCCAATACTGCATCTACCATCACCAACCAGGTCACGACATCGAAGAATGCCGATCATTCAAGAACCTGGTGCACAACATGTTGCATGGTGAGTGAACCCCATCACCAGAATATCCCATCCTATTTAGCCAACTTTTGAGTCCTCCACATTGCATTACCCCCAGAACTTTACCCTCATGCAGCACCTTGATAGTGCCAACTCATTACATCCATAACATATCCAACTACAGCACTAGTCGCAATCCTAGCTACATCATCACTTCACCATCCCACTCTCGATCGGACCCACGCCACTTCACCCGATAGTAGTTCTAGTAGTACTCTCCTTCTTCTTTCCCACTTCTTCTACTTCTTACAACAGCTAACTCACTTCTTCTCTTCTATCTCTATTGGCTTTAGGTAATCCCCTTATCTTGTTGGTTACCAAAGTCTATTTCTTCTCACTTCTTCCACCTGTACATCCTACTCTTAAATCTTCCCTCTCTAGGCAACTATTACATACATCTGTACAGCTCACAACTTCTATGCTTACTATACACACACACCCCACACGTTGGGGTAACCATGATCATAGCATCGTGCTTTTTGTCATCACAATGCACTTTACTCATCTGTAAATAATTTTCCAAACTCCTTCATTTATATGTCATGCATTTCCTCTTGTAGATATTGCATTCCCCCACTTGCATCATTTACATTTACATCCATTGCACATATCCATATGTTTTTCATTTAAAATTTTAATTCATGTTTGTACATTCTCCCCCAAAATGCGCCTTCAATAAGGAGTAATAAATGCACTTGTTAGCATCACCACCTGGATGTCCATTCCCCCTTTTCAGGATCAAGGTATACATGGGTGTCGTGTTCAACTTTGACTACTCTTTAGTTCAGTCAATCCAGTGTCACCCATAGCTACCGAGTCTTGTACATTCTTCTTATGGATCTTTAGGTTGGTTCAACTTCTCTCATGGACCATACACAATAGGTTATACATTAAACAATTTTGAGTCTAGGAAAGAGGACATCTTGAGTAGATATCACCATCTAGCGAATGGTATCCCCTGCTCACCCTATCGCTTGCATGGTCAACATACGACCTGGGGATAAACAAAGGGATCAAGCATAAGAAAAAATAAATGATTGGGTAGAAAACAAAAGTCATCGCCCATACAAAAGAGCACCACACAAAAAAAAGAAAAAAAAAGAAAAAAGAGCACTACAATAAATAGGTCAACACTAGATGAGGGGTAGAAAACAAAAGGAAATGCCTCTTGATATCATCCATGTTATGCTTATCACCTTTGGTCCTTAGGTTCAACATAACACCATGGGATGATTTCCATCGCTAGCAATAGGCTCCAAGAGCCTGCCTACCAATGGAATAGTCTTACAAGTGGTAACATATCTGTAACATTAGCATCCTGCTTTTGTATAGATCACTATTGCGGATGGATGAGCTAGCTAGTCTGGTTACGTTTACAATGGGTTAATCCTACCTCCCTCAAAATGGATAAATGAACCTCATACATGCACACATATAGGTCCATGACAGATTTTGAACCAGCCCGATTAATTATAAGTTGCCACAAAAACTTGTATAGCTAAGGGTCTGAGATTTGATTGTCACAACTATGTTGGTCAAAACCATTACACATGCCTTACATTATCCAACATCCCTGAAATCATGGAATGGATCGCATCCATACAGGTAAATGCCATGATACAAGTGCTTCCTTGGTGCATTTTAGTACATCCATACATGCATCCATGCATCTATGCCATATACATTTAGTACACATTATAGCTATGCATCCATCCTACATGCATTTCAAAATCGAATCGATTATGCATATTAACAACACATTATTGCATTCATCCTACATGCATTTCAAAATTGAATCACATTATTGCATTCATCCTACATGCATTCACTACAAAATCACATCTGATATGACATCATACCACATTCAAAATATAATCATCATACTACTCTACAATTCATTCATACCATAGAATGATAATAGATCTAAACCATGTCACACATGTATATCTATTTATCATATATACCTACAAACTATGTTACGCTATCTATGCAAACATAACAAGAACACATTTCAAACCATCAAAATGACACATGTATATATCACAACCAAAATAAAAATGTATATATATATATCGTCTATACAAAATGCCTGAAGGCTACAATATGGGACCATGCCCATCATCATCTAGCATCTAAAATGCCCGTAGGCTACAATACATAAAAATCCTAACTCCCACCAGGAGTCTCCCCATGTCCCTCATGGCTCGCTCACCTCTCCGTAGCCCTGCTCGACTCTGCCCCAAACTCTAGAACTGGATCCATGGTAATATGATCCCCCACTACAACCCTAGCATCCATCTTCCCCATCGTAGTAGCACTATGCTAGCTATGATGTGAAGAGGCCCTCACTCATGACCGTGACTCAACTATGACACCACCCGATCATAATTAGGTAGTGGGATCCCATGCATTGTTAGAGAAGTCTCACATAATAACTTCTTAGTAGACTCCACAACCAACTGACTAGACAACCTCTCAATAGTCTACTCTTTCCTAGCCATCCTAGCCCTCATCTGCTCCATCTCAACCTCCAACTATCGAACCCTATCTCCATGCCTATGTCTCCTCCTCCACACCTTGATCCTCCTGGGACATCGATAGGAATCTCCTCCATACCAAAAAAAGCACCAATATCAATGGTATCATCTATACCACCCATATCAATAGCCCCACCTCTCTCCTCCTCTACTCTAGCAGCCTACTCCATACCCACATCAACATCCACAGGTACCTCCTCTACCCTCACTCCTTGGGTGCTCACTACCTCACCCAAGCATCATCATGACCATCATAGAGGAACCTCCTCCTCATCACCAACACCCTAGCTCGAGCCTCCCTATCGGCTCTCCTCTCTAGTGGAGGTGCCCCAACATCAGGTGCCACCCATCGATCAATCACACCTCTCCTAGGCTCCCAACTCTATAGTGCCCACCAGGCCTCAAACTTCGAAGTCATCCCAACATCCCCTACATCCAGGATAGCCATAGGAGGATCCCTCTCCCCAACCCAAGGCAAGACCATAGGATGCTCTCCTCTATCCCCTCGCCACCTGAAGTAAATGATAGGAGCCCTTAGGACATCCTATCGTAAACCAAACTATCGCCTCACTCTATCAAACTAAAAATACTTAGTCTATCATGTATACCACCCCACCAACCATCTCCCCTATTGGATGGATCGCAACTCCTCATCATCCTCATCCCACCTGACCCCACCCAACCAAGGCCTCCATCTAATGTCACTAGGTGTCAGGCCTCCAAACTTACCCCTCCATAATAGTGGGTCACCCTCATGTGGCCTCTTGATACCCTGCTCCGCCTCTGTACTCCACCTCAAAGCATAGGGTAAATACTCCTTGCCCTCCACATGCATAGGGTGAGGCAACAATGAGGGCCTCTCGATAGCTATGTGTTCCCATGCCCACACCTACAACAAGGGAACCACACTCAATCCTATCCTCCTACCATGAACAACATCGTGCAACTCCCGGTAAACTTGGGCCAATAATGTAGGTGCCCATGCAAACACAACCCTATGCTCCACCATGTCACTCACCACATCTAACATATTCCAGGTGAACAACACCCCGGAACTATCAGGTAAGGCATAAGTAGAGATCATCATCATAGCCACACACTTCCGATCAGATATCTTGTCCTCCAACCACAACCACTCATAATCAATCTTCGAGACATCAATGCCTCTCCAATCTGCCCCAAAGAATCTCTCCAACATAGCCTCCTTACTCTCATTAGCGGTTGCTCTCACAGGAACACCCTCAATCGGTAATCTATAAATCCGATACACATCCTCCAAAGTGATGGTCATTTCCCTAGTGGAAAAATGAAATGTGTTCCTATCCGCATCCCACCGCTCACACAACGTAGACACATATGCTCTATTGGTGTGGATACTCTTACATTTCCACACACCTCGAAAACGTATGTCATCTAACCAATCTAGCTCATCCTTTGTGTTCATCAACTCCTCAAAACCTTCCTTCATTTTTCTCACTCGATGATGGGGCTCAAGCATCTTCACCTGTCCATCCACAATGAGACATACATTAGTCATCCACATAACAATGCAATCCAATCACAAACTTCATCAATCAAAATTTACAAATTAAAACAATTTAATTTGACATGCACTTCGAGACATAATAAAATGCACTAATCACATGGCAAAACACATCAACAAAACAGTCGCATATTTGGATACCCATTTTGTCATTTCATGGCAAAAGTTCAAATAGATGTGACAAACAATACATATTTGACTCCCAACAGCCAAAAACAAAATCACCCACACATCCACTGTGGCACGAAATTCAAAACACGACCAATTCATTCAACATACAAAAACAACATACATTTTTGAATACCCATTTTCCCACTTAGCAGTAAATATGGCAACAAAATTCAAAAACAACATACCAATCTACACGAATTTCAAGGTCAACTTTACCATAAATACACCAAAACTGAAAACACATCAGAAGACATAATTCAAAAATAACAGTCACATTTTTGAATACCCATTTTCCCACTCCACGGTGAAAGTTCAAACAGATGTGGAAAACAGTCTAAATCGGGCTCCCTACAACTCATTTTCAGTTTCACATTACCCACACCTTGGCACGCAAATCAAAGGTAAGCCAAATGAAGTCATCTACAAAAACAAACTACATTTTTGGATACCCATTTTGCCCTTCTACGGTGAAAGTTTCATCGGTTTCCAAAAATACTACCTCTAAAATAGTAAATCTAACAATCAAAGTTCACTACTTTACACCCAAAAGCAACACATTCCGAAATCACACCAAACGAAAACAAAAAAATATAACAGTCGCATAACGGGATACCCATTTCCTACTTTTACAGACAAAATGCAATAACATTTCAAAAATAGTACACTGTTACTTCAAAAATAGATGGTCAAACTCCACACCTACTCTACCCATCACCCGGTCAAATCGGTGCTAAAACAAGTCCAACTTTGAAATAGATCACGTTTTTGGGTACCCATTTGGCTTGTTTATCACTACGTATTCAAATTTTAATTAAAAATTACAAAAATTTAAAACGAGATGAAAACCTCCCCCCCTCATTCACATTTCTCGGGAAAAATAAAATAAATTCAAAAACAAAGACAAAGGACACTTACCGGTGGGTCCCCATGCCTACTGCCAGCTACCCTGCATCCCCTCATCATCGTCGCCCTTGAAGTCGTCAACCACGTTCTCCTCGTGTCGTCAAATGCTCCCACAAGTCGTTTTCCAACCTTTCCCATCGTCAAAATGAATCACTTCCAATGAAATTTGGGCTTAAATATGCCTTAATCCCGCCTTCGCCCCCTGAGGGGCGAACTCAGATCCAATTCACCCCTCGGGTGGCGATTTAGGTCAAAATCACCCCTCGGGTGGCGAATTCAGCCTAAACACTCCAAAATCACTCAAACTGCCCCCAAAACCCTAGGAAAGCAGGCAAACTTCTTACAAAACCCTAGGAACTTCCCAAAATTGTCTTCTAATTTAATTTTCAATCATATTCATCATGCATTGGTATCTTATCAATCGCTGCATCATCAAATCATCGCATTCCATTCGCCTCATTGTTGATTCCTCGTTTGAGGGGGTATTCATATCCAAAGTCAGCTTTGCATGCAACCATAACATCAAAAATCCAAAAGTGTGATTAGCACATTTGTCTACAAAATTTTTTGCTGAAGATTATCATACGAAATAATCTCAATCCCAACTAGACATGGGTTAAATCAAGAGAGTTATGTGTAACAATGGAAAGGTCACTTTGGCATTCATGGAGCACAATGAATGACACGGGTGACTAATCCTAGCGCAACATTTGGAAAAGGATTTCACTGACCATTCATGGAGCACAATGAATGACACGTTTGAATAATCCAAATGTTAACTAACTCAAATGGTTTGACACTTGTCGCCATGTTCTCATCAATCAATCAACAACAAATATTTAGATAGGCTTTTGTCCTATTCATACTTTTGGACCACGTTGATCTGGTCACAAAAGCAAAGCAGTCAAAAGTTGCCATTCTCAAGAAACTGGTATGGCATCGTAAGATGTCATATGGACTCAAAAAAATCATAGCATTGCATTCACAATCATCCATTTCCATTCACCAACATTGTTTTTATTTCTTTCCTCTTCTTCTTCTCTCCTTCCTCTCTTCTTTCCCCTGGATATCCAGTTAATGGGTATGGTCACGCTTCGAGTGGCTACATACCTTTGATTGGATTCCATTCCCCTTCTATCCCTTTTTCCTTCTACACAAACCCTTCACATTTTTGTATTAAACTGTGTTTCACACAGTATAGTACAAAAAGGGGTAAAATGTAGACACCCAAAAGTCACACATTGCTATTTCTACGTATCCATAGGTGATTCTAGATATCCCTAGGCTATTGTAGGCTATTGTAGTCATGCGTAGTCATACGTAGTCATACGTAGTCATGCGTAGTCATGCGTAGTCATGCGTAGATTGTCGTAGTTCACCATAGCAGTATGTAGACTTCCATATATGTCACTTTATCAGCTTTCAGGTCCAAAACCCTAATAAGTCTTCAAAATCACATCCCGTGCATTGGGATATCCTTCGACAGCCTATTTGCACTCAATTGAGGCCCCCACGGGGTATTAATTGACAAAAACAATTAACAAGTCAATTCCTAAAATCTAATTTAATGTTGACTTCACTTAAGTCACCTTTTTAGGGAAAAATTGATTAAAAGAACTCTTAATCCTTAATTAACACTAATTACATCCTCCCACATGTGTGTAATTAGGGTTAGCTAAGATATTTTCCTAAGAAACCCTAATCAAGCCCTAATTGGACTTAAGACCTCCTAACCCTAATTAGCCTTAATCCTTCCTCACACATGTGTGAGGATAGGATATTTTCTATGAGGAATAGGAGATTTCCATGTCACAAACCCTAACCTAATTTTGGTTAGACTTCAGTCTAGGGTTAGTTTCCTTAACCCTCCCCCCTACACCTTGCCATTTTCTATATATAATGGGTCCTAAACCCCTAATAATATCTAACCATTTTTATGACATAAGCACATAAATGTTGCCCAAATGCATACCGACATATGATACAGTGAATCCGAGTTGAACAACAACATTATAGCAACCAAGGAACCTTCTCACCGAAGGATTTTTGTAGAATAGTTCTCAGGGTCTGATTCACCCCCGCCCCATGAATCCGGCATCAGTTCACCCCCGAGTGGTGAATTGGTTCTACAAAGCCCAAATCACCTCAAATTTGGCAGGTAAGCTTCCTTTTGCAGTTTTATCAGCTTCTACATACTTTATTTCAGTTTTTATCATGTTTTTACAGTCATTTTGTCTTCCTAAATATGGGGCCTGACTAAGGCAAGCCCCCCATCACACTAACCCCATTTTGCAGGTTCTTCACAGGTTATTCAACAGATCTGAAGAGGAAGAACACCATCAAACAACAACCCGATGGTGGCCCACATACAAAGAAGCCCACCTACATTGAGGGATGATTGAAGATGACATCGAACTTGTTGTAACATTATTAGAAGAAGAAATGGCTAAAGGGCATCATGTCCCTATTGTAACACATATTTTTCAATATTAATGAAATACAACCTTTTCATTTAATGCATTATTGTTTTGTATTAATGGATCAAATGTCGATTTCTACCCGTTTCACTTATAGTTTCCCTCATGTAAGGGTGAGTATTGAGAAGAATAGATATAAAGGCCTGGCAATTTTCTTGCCTCAAGCCACTTTCAATATATCTAATATCCTCATTTACTTATAGTTTCCCTCTCATTAGGGCAGGTAATTTGAGGAGATAGGTATTAAAAAAAAGCTTATATATCCTTCTTTAAATATCCATTGCATTTGAAGTAAAAGGGGGGAATTATTGGTTCACTTCAATTTTCTTTGGCAAAATAAATACAATTGATCCATTCACCCCTCATAACTATCATACATGGAAACCCAAAATATTAAATCTCATTTCTCAAAAAGGGCTCACACACCTGCTAGAAGAGAAACAACCTGAATTTTAAAAGGAATACAAAATATTTATTCATAAAGAGAAGATGTATGAAACAATGGGCATTATAAGCACTAATGTAAATGAAATCTTAATGTTTCACATTACGGATTGTAAAACTCCATATGAAATTTGGCAAAAACTAAAGAACTTGTTTGGGAAAGTAGATCAAATAAGGTCAATGCAACTAGAGGCAAAATTAATAGCATTATCTCCTAAAGACTTCAGCAATATTGTTGACTTTATCACCAAATTTAAAGAATTCCTCACTCAATACAAAGGTAGTGGCAAGAATAAAACAAAATAAGAATGCATCTATCTAATTATTTCTAAATTAAATGGTGTATTTCAAATTTTTGCAACCACCTTTCTATCTATAAAATATGCTCTTGGTGCAAGTTTTACAATGTCCTCCTTAGAGGAATTTTGTGATAGGCTAAATATAGAAGAAACAAAACTTGCAAATTATGATATCTATTCCTCTTCCTCAAAAGACTTAGTAGCATCCACCTCTACTAAATAAAAATTCAAAAAGAAAGAAAGGAGTCCCATAACTTGTACTCACTACAAAAATAATGGTCATTTTGTGAATAAATGTTGGAAAAGACTACAACAACTAGAGGCAGCAATGAAGGATCAAAATATAGGCACTAATAAGCAGATAGGAAAAGTCTTAAATGTTCAAGGCAAGACTATAAAAAATTCATCAAAATATTGGGTTCTAGATTTAGGAGCAACTCATCACATGACTTCCTCAGATGAGGCATTCACTTCAATCTCCTCAAGTTCAACATGTAGCATAGAAGTTGGTGACTCATCCTTCATCCTAGTCAAAGGAAAAGGTGAGATATCCATTGATGGTGGTTATATCTAAGGTTCTCTATGTACCAAATATTGCAACAAATCCCCTCTCTGTTTATCAGATTTGTACTTCTGGAAAAGGTAAAACAATTATCTTCTCACCAACAAGAGTTGATATAAGAGACTTTTAAGACCCAAACTCTCTCATAGAAAAATGAGATATTGATCACAAAACTTGCCTATTTCACTTAAAAGGAATCAAAAATTCATGAGGGACCTCCTATTTTGTTGCACATGGAGATCTTGAAAGCAAAATTTGGCATGAAATGTTTGGACATCTTAGTTATAACTACCTAAAGGAATTGAACTATGAAATGGTAACAGGATTGCCTCAATTCTCTTTTGTTTATGGAGTATGTCCTAGATGTGGTCTTGGAAAGCAAAATCAAGATCCTTTCCATCCAAGTGGTTCTCTAAAATCCTCATCCCCTCTAGATTTAATCCATAGTGACTTGATGGTCTTCCCAGAGCCTTCTTTCAAAGTAGCAAAATATGTCTTAACCTTCATTGATGATTTTTCCAGAAGAACTTGGATCTACTTCCTAAAATGCAAAAGTGATGTTCTATCCCACTTCAAAATCTTCAAAGCCTTAATTGAAAATTAGGCCTCTTACAAAATCAAGCAACTTCGTACAGATAATGGGGGGGGAAGACTTCAGTAATGAGTTCTTAATTTTTCTATCAATTCATGGCATAATTCATAAATATTTTATCTCCCATAATCCGTAGTAAAATGGCATTATAGAGAGAAAAAACAATTTTTTAAAGGAAATATCAAACTTTATGCTCCACTCAAGAGATCTTCCAAAAGTTTTTTGGCTAGAAGCAATTAACTGTGCAAACTATATTTAAAACTGCACACCTCATAAAGCTCTTGACGGTTTGACTCCCGAGGAATCATGGACTAGCTCAAAACCTGATGTCTCCTTCTTCAATATTTTTGGGTGTACTACTTGGGCATATATCCCAAAGAAGAAAAAGAAGGCTCTATATAATAAAAGAAAACATCTCATATTTTTTGGTTATTGTGAGGAAATGAAAGCATACAGGCTCCTTGATCCCGCAACTCATGAGGTCTTTTTTCATAGGAATTTTCAATTTGATGAAACATTCCCTCATAAAGATCCTCAACCATCCTCTTCCACCATTGATTCTCTTGAGCCATATCCAATGTTAGAGCCTCAATATAATGAAGAACCCACTATAGATATTAATGTTCAAAATGACCAAAATGAGGATCCTATACTCCAAACTCCAACTCAAATTCCTACCACTCCAATTACTCCTTCCATAATGCCTAAATGGGCCCGCACCATTGTTGAAGAAGCAACTCCATACATCCAAAATATTCCATCATCCAGATTAGGCAACTCCATAGGCTCTAGTCTTGTTTGTCAGTCCATTTCCACATATCCTCAATCCTTCAAAGAAGCAACTGGTATTAAAGAATGGGATGATGCCATGGAGAATGAATTCTCTTCCTTAATCAAAAAAAAACTTGGGATTTAGTTCCTCTACCTAAAGGAAGGAATTTAGTTCACTGTAAATGTATTTACTAAAAGAAATATGGACCTAATGGAGAAATTGACAAACACAAAGCTTACCTGGTAGCCAAAGGTTTCTCTCAAATTGAAGGGATTGATTATTCTGAAACTTTTGCACCAGTTGCCAAAATAGATTCTGTTAGAATGGTACTTGCTCTAGCTGCTTCCCAAAAGTGGCCTAATTTTCAAATGGATGTAAAAAGTGCTTTCTTACATGGGGACTTAAAAAGAGGATATATTCATGAAACAACTTGTTGGATTCACTCATGACTCCCCCCTTGTTTGTAGGCTAAGGAAGTCTCTCTATGGCCTCAAACAATATCCTAGAGCTTGGTATGAAAAAATGGACTCCTTCCTTCTTTCCTCAAGTTTTTCTCATTGTGAGTTTGATGCCACAGTCTACATTTGGAGAGATGAATAAAAATCACCATACTTGTTCTCTATGTTGATGATCTACTACTCACTAGTAGTGACATCGCTCGCATTCATACTATCAAGGACTCCTTTTCTAAAAATTTTGAAATGGTTGATATGTGTTTAGCTCATTACTTCCTTGGGATTCAAATAAATCAAACAGATGCAGGAATTTCATTGTGTCAATAGAAATACACTATAGATCTTCTTCAAAGGTTTAATATGGATGATTGCAAACCCTCTTCTACACCTTTTCAATATGGAGTCACTCTAACTACTTCCTACACATCCCCTCTATGTGATACAACTCTATATCGACAACTTGTAGGGATTCTATTATACCTTACTCATACTCCCCAAATATCTCATATGTTGTTGGCTTGATATCCCGATTCTCACATCAACCTTATTTCAGTCATTGGCAAGTAGCAAAAAGAATCCTATGCTACTTGCAAGTAACTACTCACCTTGGGATCTTATATGAGGGAAAATCCTTGGATATCATTAGTTACACATATTCTGATTTGGCAGGTTCCATATAAGACAAATGTTCAACTTATGGCTATGTCTTTTGTCTTGGTTCTTCACCAATTGCTTGGTCATGCAATAAACAATAAGCAGTGGCTTTATCATCTATAGAGGTATAATACAAGGTAGGAGTTTTGGCAAGACAATAAGCTCTTTGGCTTCATCAAATACTAAGAGAATTTGGTGTTTCCCATGACAAACCTATTACTCTTTTGTGTGACAATCAAAGCACAATTCATATTGCATGTAATCCAGTTGAGCATAAGTGCACCAAACACATTGAGATTCACATGCACTTCATTCGACAACATATTCAGAGAGGGAAAATATACTTGTACTATATTCCCATTGAAAATAAAATTGTAGACATCTTCACCAAATCTTTTCCTTCTCTACGTTACATTCAGTTGCGAGAAAAACTTGGGGTAAAGCAGTTGCGTTAAATAGAATAGAGGTTTGCACCTCTCCTTTCTTCTTATTATTCTTTACTTTGGAGGATGGTTTTTTCCCATGTATTTTTTTTATCATCTCTTCTATATGTTACACTTGTACATGAGTATCTCATTAGGCCAAGTTTTCAGGACTCATTCTTTTTCTCCATGAGGACAATCTTCACCATCCGAAGACATGCCTCTTTCTTTATTTTTTGAGAGATGGTTTTTTATCAAGTGGTTTTTTCACCATCTCTCACATATGTAAAAACATTATAAATGAGTACCTCATCAGGCCCAATTTCTAGGACTCATCCTTTTGGTCAATTAGGATAATCTTCGCAAATGGAGGACATGACTCTTCATTTTTCTTTTTGATAGATGGTTTTTCCCATGTGGTTTTTACCATCTCTTCAAATAAGAAATCAGTACCTCATCAGGCCCTATTACCAAGACTCATCGTATAAATCACCCCTAGTATCACTTAAAGGGGGGCGTTATAATAAGTAATTATTCTCTTAAGTTCTACTATGATAGACTTACTTGAGTTACCACTCCTCCATGATTTAGGTAAACTCTCTATATAGTCTATTGAGATTCTCAATGAGTTGTTGTAATCCAACAGCTCTCAATAATCAACTTTGCTATTTATACAAAGTTGAACCATGGAATAAATAAATTAGTCTATTGAGATTCTCTATAGTCTTGTGATGTATTACATAACTATTTACTTCTTTGAATAGAATATTGTTTTCTAAAATATAGATTCAATTTTTTTCCATGCATTTTGAAGTTGCATTGTATCCATCATTCTTTTGCATGTGTAATAAGACTTGAGATTTAAAACTTATTTATGTATTCAAAATTAATTGATTAAAACATAAACTAGGAGGCTTCATACTAATACATCTAACACCTCCATAATATCAATTGTGAGAGTGTATTTTCTCTATATCCATAGAAAGTATCATGCCATACCTCATACTATTGAAATATAAAAATGATAAAGAAATAATGATTCTTCTCGTACCAAGCACAAGGATATTGCCTAAGCCCATACAAGTTCTTCTTAAATCATGGAACCAAAGGTGTAATCCAATATAATATAGATATGGATGGATTATAGATGTAAATCTCCTCCTAACACTCATCATTAAGAAAAGCATTCATAACATTCATTTATTAACATGCCATCCATAGGAAGCATTTGTAGAAATAATCATCCACACAAAATCCATATAGGATATAGGGAAAATTTCTCTCTTTTTGATAGAAACCCTAAGTAACAACATATACCTTGTAATACTTAATCTAATAACTTAATAATTAGTTCTCATAGACTCACTCAAATACACAACCAATTTCATTCCCTTAAGAAGAGAAACCATTACAAAGATTGATTCCTCGTCAAAGAATCATATTTTTTAAACATAACACCTTTCCACTTAAAACATACCTTGGTCTAGGTGTATGTGAGATGGTCTCTAGAGTTATCATCCTTCAAAATAAAATACCAATAAGGAAGATGCTTTCAATTACACTATTATGCAATAATGGGTTTTGCATCCTAGAGAAAGGACCAAACCCAAATAGGCATTGATTGATCTATAAAAAGAATGGGCATGTCCTCTATGAATCTAAAATAGAATAAAAATATGAATAATCCATTACATAATTATTATATAGTGCATATGATATTAATATAAACTAAATTAGGACCCAAAGAATAAAAATAATTAAATATTGGAAGAGAATCTAAAGCATTAATATTAATATCACTAGTTTCAATATAAGAAATATGATACATAAAATGAGAATATGGAATTAAAGGATAATATTAATTTGAAATAGAACTACATGGAGGGGGAGGAAAATTAATAGTATGGATAAGAGTATGACAAAAGGTTCTAAAGTGGAAAAAACATACTAAAGGAAAAATATTATCAAATATCACATCATGTCAAATCTAAGTGGTAGGACCTTACAGGTGGTACCCATTTAAATTATCCCTATATCCTACATTGATGCATGAGTGACTACTAGCTTGAAGCTTTTTCTATTTATATTTATAAATATAATCCCAAGTAATTGACCTAAAGATACAAAAAGGTCAAATATTATGCTTAATCCTTGTTAATAATCAAGAAATATCATATGTTTATGTACTTATTTTTTATTTCTATTAATGATATTTGGAATATAAGTCACTTATTCACATCAAAAAATAGTTATCATGTGCTTAGAATGTAACAAAAAATGTGCCATATAAAAAATAATATTAGATCATCCACCCAATTTTGATACGGAGTGTAGTGAATGGTTCCACACAAACGAATTCCATGAAGTGCCAAAAATATTCTCAAAGATATAACTAATGAGATAACCATCACCATAATTTGAAAAGAACTTGAATTTTGTTTCATACTAATTCTCTACCAAATAATCTAAAGTATTAAACTTTTCAAAGGTTTCATCCTTGGTCTTAATATCATAGATCTATAAACTCCTCGAGAAATCATTAGTAATATTATATATATATATATATATATATATATATATATATATATATATATATATATATATATATGAGATAAAAACTATCCTTAGGACTACAAATGTCACTATAAATGAGAGCCAAATGGTAGTATATACAACTAACTTTCCCTTTCAAGAAATGATCCCAGTGATGCTTCCCCAAGACACGTCTTACTAATGTTACTAGATGGAGAAATGGATGGAAGGTCATATACAATAAAAATATTCCTTTATACTAAAAGGAACCATAATTGATGTCTCTAATATTATGATGTCAATGCTAATTGGTTTCATCTACATTAGCAATAATAGCAACAAGCTCTTTCTACTTGGATGAACACGAACAAAGAGTAGATAAAATATACCAAGGTTATCTAGCTAATTATATTCATCATATTATCTTAAGGATATTGTATTGAAGTCATCATTAATATCCTTGATCACTTATCTATTAGATCAAAAATTTAAATTTGTACTATTATGAACAATGTAGTAAATAACAAGGTTAAGGCCAACACTTGAAACATGAAAAAAATCTTGAAATTTGAGAATAAAAGAGAAATTACCATATCTATAAACCTACAAAGAAGTGTCATCACCAAGTACCACATGATCATCGTGATTTTTTCCACTGTAGTCAATCAATAAATGGCATTGCTTCCTTGAATGTTATGTTGCTCATCATGAAAATCCTCTCTACTATTATACCCTTTGTTTCCATAAAAATAAGAGTAAGAATGGTTACAATTATTTAACACCCTAAAACATCTTGTTATTCTACCAATAATTATTGGAAGCAAGACTCTTTGTTATCCTTTTTTTTTTAAATGAGGTTTTTTCACAATAGGAGAGAGAAAGTCATAACTTCTAATGTTAAATTTGATCCTTTAAATGTAAAAATCTATATAAATGTTCAACCATGTCCCTCATATTTTTTCTACAAAGAATTAAAAGTGTTGGGGGGTTGGATTTATCCCACGTAGTTAGCCTTGTACAACCCTTTTATGATATAGCACATATCAACAAACCTTCTTCTATGAAAGCATTATGCAAGTCACTACAAACAATTAATGATATGTCCATAGTATTTACAAATAGAAGTCTTTGTAATGCATTGAGAGAGGTTTAATATTTAATGGAAACTAGGGATAATATTATTTTATCCAACATCTTCTCCATGTTATCATATGTTAAGGATATCACCCCTAGATCATTTATGCTTATATGCCAATAATTTAAAATACAATTATAAAAATGAGTGATATGTTTTATTTTTTTAACTATTAGAAGATAAGAAATATGTATATAAAACCCTTCAGAAACTTCAATTCATCCTCTTGTTATATAGTTGCTCCTTCATAAACAAGACTTTATTAAACCCATTGCAAAGATTCAAAAACAACTAGATGAAATTTCAAATTATAGGGATATGATAAAATCAATCAATTAAATTTACACAAAGGTGATATAAAGATATTATCATGATTGAAGCTTTAGTTATATTTTGTCTTACACTAAAATATATCAAGATTGAAAATTAGGGGATCTTCAATCAAGGGATATTTTACAATACACTAAAATTAAACACTATAGTTTCAAAAGACTAAAATATAAATATTGAAGCTTTACTTATCCTTTTAAGCTATTATATTGAATAAAAAATTAAACTTCACACCCTAAATTATGCCTTTCTATAAAACTACACATTGCAACTAGTTTAAAAATAATAATTATATTAATTACAACTCTGGTTTAAGGTATTATTCAATGGGTTTTGAATAAGTGGTGGGGAATAAAGAGTTTCACATCATAATATAATGTTTCATTCCCATAAGTGAATATTTTAGCCAAATAGATTTTCAATATAAATTTTTGTACTAGAACTATGTGATTCATTTAAATCCTATTAAAATATGTAAAAAAATGACCTATCTTGTTATACTATATGATTCTTTGAAATGCCATGATAATAAGTGAAAAATGTTTAAAATATTAAACCTGGTTTATACATATACTCATTCTTTGTATACTATATTTTCACCATTGTTATACTATAATTTTTAAATTGAATAAAAAATAAAACTTCACATCCATCTCAATTATTTGTCTATAAAACTATACATTATAACCACATTTAAAAAATAATTTTTTTAAAGGTGTTGTTCAATAGATGTTCAATAAGTGGTGAAAAATAAAGAGGTTTACATCATAATACAAAGATCCATTCTATATGTGGACCTTAACATTTTAATCAAATAGGTTTTCAATATAATTTGTTGTATTAGATCTATGGTTTGTTATATTATATCTATATGATTTATTTAAGCATAGTTGTTATACTAGGAAAAATGACCAATCTTATCACACTATGTGATTCTTTGACATGGAAAGATAATAAATGATAATAAGTGAAAAAAATCTAATATAAATAATTTGAATTTACCAATATAAATTTAGTTTAACTGGTAAAGAAAAAGATAAAGTAATTTTTAAGGTCAAACTTCATGGAGGATGATGTTTACGTGGTTATCCAACCATATTATAGTGATGGAAGTTGTACCATACCAATAAAAATATAAAGTTTCAAAATGTAAGTCGATACACTTTATTTTAAAAATACATATTACAAAAAACTTTTTAAACATGCATTTTATTTTTCCAAGATTTTTCATAATTAATTGTGGATTGAAATATTCTCCCCCACCCTCTCAATCCATAAACTTGGGATTAAACATAAATTAAATTCAAATTATATATACTTATACATTAATAAATTTTTATTGGAACCAAAAATTATATTTAATAAAAATAAGAGAGGTTACAATAAAAAGGGAGCTCAAAAAATTATAGCTCATGGTGCAAGGCCACCCAAACAATTAACACCATAAAGATGAGGTCCAAGGCCAAAAATAAAAACAACCACTAAAAGGGTAAATAAACAACATAACTAGGCAAAGGGAGCTGCTCCTGGGGGAGACTGAGCCTTATTGTGGACATTGACAGAATGACCTAAGGTTGGATAACGTCATCACCTCAACCTGCTACGTCAAGGCATTAAAGAAATAGAGGTACCTTGAGGCAAAGGAAGGTTAGGCATAACCCTGCTAATAATGCACAGAGCCTTACACCAATACTTGATAAGATTTATCAAATGCACCAACTCATGAGTCAACTTGGAAGCTTGCAAATGGATTTGAACAATAACAATAGAAAACACCGTAATCTTTTCATGCATAGAAAACTGACTGGAAATTGAATTTACAGAATAGACAAAAACATTCCTAGATTTCCAAAGATGGAAAAAATAATAGAATGAAATAAATTCCACAAAGCAACAATATAAAAAATCCAACAAATTTACCTCCAATAAATATCATCTTCCATCTAAAAAATTCAAGATGAAAGGGATTGAACAATGAGTGAATCCAAGACCAAGAAGGTTGAGCATGAGGGAAAAACTAAAACAAATATTTAAAAGTATCAAAATGACCACTAGTCGAAAACTTAGAATTAGGAAGACCAATCGTACTAAGTGTCTCTCCCATAGGAAGCCCTTGATAAATAAGATATCAGAGAAAAACGTTAATCTTGGGTTCAAGGTTAGACTACCAAATATGGTTCAAACAAGCAATCCAAGTATAAGAGGTACGGTGAGTTTTCCATATCTCATTAAGCTTATCAACACCAAAGGAAATACGAATAGGAAGTTGATAAAGCAAGGAAGAAGAGTAGTTCTTGAAAGGAGTATCCGGATTCTAATATCAATCCCTCCATAAAGCACTTAGGGATTGAAGTTCAAGCTTATGAATAATAACATCAGGTATAAGCTCTTGAATCTTAAGAATATAAGAAAGATCTAAATTCTAAGTATTAAATTTACATTTGAGATCAAGACACGGAATCCAGTCTAGAGAGTGCACTAAATATTTAATAAAGTAGATCCCCTTGCGAAGTAACCTCAAATATTTAATCCCTAGCATAACAACAAGAAGAACCAAATATTTAGACAAAATATGAGAGTATGGAGGCCAATATTAGCCCAAGATTTGCACCCATAAGGTAACCTTGAAGAAATACAATGGCGAATAAAAACCTTCTAGGCTTAAAGGCCTTTAATAGCTTTAACCACCCACTTAGCACTCAAATAAATACTTTACTTGTAAATGTCAATGATGCCCATCCCACCATTATTGGTAGGCGTACAACAAATATCCCAAGCAACTTGATGAAAACCATGCAAATTCTTCACCTTGGTCCAAATAAAATCCTTAATTCTGGCCAGCTTATTATAAGAATTATTAGAAGAGGCCCAACAGGAGGAGTAATAAACATGGGTGGCAATAAGAATCTTAGTGCAAACTTGAAACTTACTAGCTAGAGAAATAGGATGCAAGGCCCAACATGAAATCTTCTTTTCAATTCTGTCAATGACATACTGCTAGAGTTTAGAGAGCGAGCTATAAAAAGCAAAGGGGATTCCTAAGAACTTAAAACACTCGCCCATTTGAATCCAATGCCATGAAAAATATGTAACTCAAGTAGTTATAAAAGAAGAAGCAAGGAAAAAACAACGAGACTTAGACCATTGTATTTTAGATCCCGAGGCCTTAGAAAAAGTGTCCAAACAAAAAAAGTAGTTGAAACTGAAACCTCATTCTCATTGATAATGAGAAAAGAATCATCTACAAACTACCCATTACTAAACTAGGTGGACATGTCAAGCAAAATAATGTCTTTGATCAACACCTTAGATGCTTGATTGGCAAGAAGATAACCAAAAGCTTTAGCAGCAAGGATGTAAAGTGAGGGGGGCAAAGGATATCCTTGAAGAATAGAACAAAACAAACCAAAATCCTCTGACCTATATCAATTTATAGTAAGACAAGCTAAAGCATCAACAAACAAAATACTGATAACCCTAATAAAAAAGGGACCAAAGTCGAGAGCTTGGAGCATGATAAGAATGAAAGGCCACTCAATATGATCCTAAAATTTCTCAAAGTCCATTTTAAGGAAAAGGGGTTTTTGGCTAGAGAGATGAGTCCATTCTAAACCTTCCTAGACAATAATAATATTATCCCAGATATAACACCCTTTAATGAAACCTATATGCTTCGATCTAATAATCATAGGGAGAACGTTGCGAATACATAGAGCTTAAGCTTTAGCTAAAATCTTGTAAGAGACATTAACCAAAGTAATAGGTATCCAACTAGTGATGAGTTCAATATTACCCACTTTAGGAATAAATTTAATGTTTCCATGATTGATAATATTACCCAGAGAATTGTTGGCTAACGCTTCATTATAGATATTGTGCAGATCAAGCCTGGTAAACTTCTAAGTGGCTTTATAAAATTTGTAGAGAAATCCATCAAGAGCAGGGGATTTGTCTTCCAACATAGTCATAAGAGCATTATGAAGCTCAACAAGTGAAATTTGAACCTCATAAATAAGTTTATCATAAGCAAACAACTTAGCAGGAACAACATCAAGACACTACTAAAGCACCATCTAACATTTCATAGAATCCTATTGTGCTTGAAAGATAAGCTTATAATGATCCATAAAGGTTGATGCAATATAAGGAAGAGAAGTCAACCTATCATGAGAGACTTGAATAGCTTTGATCTGGATCCTGGACAGCCTAGAGTAAAGAGATTTGAAAAAGGCTTTGGATGGGCGATCACCAACCCTCAACAAATGCAGACAAGCTTGAATCCAAGACCCTTTGGCTTATGTCATTCATGGACTATAAGTTGGTTGTAAAGACCAACAACCCTAGTTTGCAACTGTTGGTCATACGAATCATTTTCTAGCAATAGTAAATTTCATTGATACTCCTTTGTAACAACCAAATGAGCATGCTTTCTAACATGTGCCACTTGTTTGCTAAAATGCTACATGAAAGAGGTAGTATGAATAACCACCCCATTCCACCAAGAAATCCAACTAATAGAGTGAGGATGCCAAGGTGATAAATTATAGATTCTCTTAATCTCATCAATCATGATAGGGTGTCGCAATAAAGAAGTATTTAAATAAAATTGATTGCATAAAAATTAAATTGGCGACCACTCCACTCAATCTGAAAGGAAATAAAGAAATGATGTAACAACAAGAATTGATCCCAGACCATCACAATCTTATTATTGATGGAGGAGAATAAAAACATTATGCTCTCACATCATAACTCAATCAAGGCACTTGCAGACTCTATCATTACCCGCACAAAAATTGGACCATGTGAACCAAGGTGGAGGCATGCAATTGCACTAGCAAAAAAGGGGATTAAAAATATCCCATATGTTTTTAAGAAAAAACCAGGCCTCACGGTATCCAACACACCATCGCATTGGAAGGTGACCAAATTTATCTCCAACATGCTCAACCATATTAAAATTGACATAAAAACACCAATACGCCATCGACAAGTGATCAACCAAGTACCACCAAAGGGCAAAGCGACTAGGCCCATCATTAGGCACATAAATGTTGGCAATGCCCAAGGTGTTCCCATTAATATTCAACAAAATCTAGACCACATGATGAGAAGGATACTTGCTAGACCCAAGAAAACAATCCTCAAGTTTGGAGGAGATAAGAATAGAAGCACCACCCTGACCATATTCATGGTGAGTAGTGAAATGAATAAAATAACTTGCAATACAGCTAAGAGAAACATCTAACAAAATACTAGAGATTTTAACTTCTTGTAAACAAATAACATCAACATGGCCAATACTTTGCAAAGCAGATCTAACATAAAAATTTTGAAGACTCTATAAGTCCTTAAACATTTCGTGAAAGGTAATTCATGGAGGAGGAATATTTTATGGAGTCGTCTCCCACAGGGCTGCCCCCACTGTTAGCCAATTTCGAAGAACTATTAAATGCAGAGGTATGATAAATTTGAAATATTTCACCAACAATCAAGGGATTGCCCACACTATCGGTCAACACCGAAAACCTAATAAATAAAGAGGTCTAATAAGGTTGAAATAAGTCACCAATAGTCGAAGGATGACGCTTAGCCTCCTAACTTCCCCTTGATGATGACGATCCATCCTGGGATGGACTACACAAATGCTTGGAGGGTGGAGGTACTAGTAGTGAATTCCCTTCTTTTGAGTTTGATTTATGCTCAGGAGATTTCTGAGCAAGTAGAGCTTGAGGAGCCAAAATAGGATGAACAGGAACAATAGGAGGTTAAGATGGCAGTTTTATAACCTTATCTCCATTAGAAAGCATTGAATTAGAGTTGGTTGCCCCCTTCTTATTAGAAACCATGATCCAATCACCCTCAACAGAGGGTTTGGAAGGTGCATGCATGATATGAGGAGCAGGGGCAACCATCAGAGGTTTTCAAGCAACCAGTATACAGTCCTTGATACGATGCATGGTGGATTGGAACTAAAAATAATTATTAGGCAAATTAAAGTAAACATTTTTTGCATAAAACATTCTCTATCAACCTAAATGTCCACAAATTCTCTAAGATCCTCTGCGAGATCAACCTCAGCACAAACTCTTTTATTAGGTCGTGCTAAGAAGAACCGCTCTTCTTCTTGATAGATCACCCGACCAATGGGTTTAACAATATCGGCAATAAACACCCATAAGGGTGGTGGAATACGAGGGAGTTCAAGTCAAACTGAAACTTTCAAAGCAACTTGCTCTGAAACTCAAAAAAGAGTCCAAGGAGAAATAACCATCAAAATATTGTAAAGAAACCAACAACTAAACTTAGCAAACAATTTGCACTTGCAAAGATTCATTAAAGAAAAGAAAAAAAAAAACTTTAGTAAAATTGTAGATTACTCTAACTACGATGCCATAAACTTTCCAATATAATTTCAACCAATTTTAAAAATATTCGGACTACAAGATTCAACCAATAAAATAAGCTATTGTCTCTTAGTGGGATTATCTAGCCAAAACATCTTAATTCTTCATAACCTTTCATAATATACATTTGGTTCCTGAGTGGGATTAACATATTCTCCAACGTTCCCCTCAATTCACAATGGTGTGGTTCAACCTAGTCTACCATGATACTTGGGAGGAGTGTGGATTACAACTTTAAACACCATGAACTCAATAATATTGGCGACCGTTAAGAGGCATTAAAGTGTCCTATGAATTACACAAACATTGCATAAGTACCGTCTTACCTCGAGCGAAATATTTTTATGACCTTACAGCAAAAATACACCTAGCCATAAATGTCGGAAAATTAGGGGTTCCAGCAAATACTGTCACAAACTGGTCGAAAAGACATGAAAAAGTCGCATACGCCAAGATCCTTGTTAGACGGGAACTTTTGCACCACGACTCCAATTATTTATCCTTTCATAGTTGTCCTAACCACGGAGATCGTGATCGTGTCACGTGTAGCACACTCGATCAACGTGTCCATAACTACGAAAAGTATCTATGAATGTCAAAAGAAAATCATGTAAGCTGTCAGTCCAGCTTATAATGTTGCGAAGAGATAAGGCCAATGTCCCATCGCACGCATGAATGTACAGTTCAGTTGATCTAAAATTGTAAGGAAAGTTATGGTGGGAAACATTATTAAAAACCCAGGCATTTGATTGTGGTGCGTTGGTGGAAAGTGAAAGCGCGTTGAAGCCTGCGCAAATTAAAATTTTAAATAAAAGAACGATAACGATAATAGAAAACATAACTTGCTAGTGGCAGAGTCTCTGAAACTATTACAAGAAATGAGTTGTAGGTCTTCGTATGAATATTGTTTTTTTTTTCCTTCACATGCAATATTGTTAATCTCTAGATGTTTGTCTAAACAATGCCACATTCATTGCGACCTTGAACTAAATGCGTCAATTAATGCAAATTCCATCCGGCATAAATTTGTCCCTCATCCTTAAACGGAAAGATGTTGTTTTCTGGTTTTCAAACAATGACAAAGACAAGATGACGGCATTACGAAAGGCTGGTAACTTTTTGAATTGCTTTATATATTTCAATTATGACATTCATCACTTACAAAACACAATAACATTTTAAATACTTTTCAGATATGCTAAATATATTCCATTGTGATAATTTTAATTAATATATATATATTTGTATGAATATACTTTTAGTTTTTACACATTCACTTATTTTAGGGTTTGAATCTTGGACTTTTTAAAGAAGAGCCAAAATTCAAACCTTTATAATGTTTCCTCGAAAATTTTAATATATTAATTTTATGTATTAAATTAAAAGACATCTATTTATAACAAAGAAATACTTCATATTCAATCTAATCGTTATACATGGCAGAATTTTTTGGACCAGAGAAACTTTAATGAGGGTGAGGGTGAGGGTGGGGGTGGGGAGCAAGTGCAGCCAAGTGCTCTCCACCCCCACCCTCAAATGAGGGTGGGGGGTGGGGAGCACTTGGCCGTACTTGCTCCCCATTTGAGGGTGGGGGTGGGTAGCACTTGGATGTACTTGCTCCCACAAATGAGGGTGGGGGTGGGGAGCACTTGGCTATACTTGCTCCCCTCAAATGAGGGTGGGGGTGGGGAGCACTTGGTTGTACTTGCTCCCCATTTGAGGGTGGGGGTGGGGAGCACTTGGTCATATCTTGAGGAGCAAGTACAACCAAGTGCTCCCCACCCCCACCAAATGAGGGTGGGGGTAGGGAGCACTTGGTCATGACTTGGTTTGAGGGTGGGGGTGGGGAGCACTTGGCCGTACTTGCTCCCGAGAATTTGAGGGTGGGGTTGGGGAGCACTTGGCCGTCATTGGGGAGCAAGTACAACCAAGTGCTCCCCACCCCCACCAAATGAGGGTGGGGGTGGGGAGCACTTGGCTATACTTGCTCCCTAGTACCGAGCACTTGGCTGTACTTGCTCCCTAGTACCAAGCACTTGGCTGTACTTGCTCCCTAGTACCCAGTAATTTGAGGGTGGGGGTGGGGAGCACTTGGCTGTACTTGCTCCCCAGTAATTTGAGGGTGGGGTTGGGGAGCACTTGGCTGTACTTGCTCCCCAATACCCAGTAATTTGAGGGTTGGGGTGGGGAGCACTTGGTTGTACTTGCTCCCCACCACCCCCATTGGGGAGCAAGTACCCCCACCCTCATTAGTGGGGAGCACTTGGCTGTACTTGCCTAATGAGGGTGGGGGTGGGGAGCACTTGGCTGTACTTGCTCCCCACTTGGTTGTACTTGCCTAATGAGGGTGGGGTGGGGAGAACTTGGTTGTACTTGGTGGGGGTGGGGAGCACTTGGTTGTACTTGCTCCCCACTTGGTTGTACTTGCCTAATGAGGGTGGGGTGGGGAGCACTTGGTTGTACTTGCTCCCCACCCCCACTGGGGAGCATTCATTTGAGGGTGGGGGTGGGGAGAACTTGGCTATACTTGCTCCCCAGTGGAGGTGGGGAGCAAGTACAGCCAAGTGCTCCCCACCCCCACCCTCAAACCACCCTCATTTGAGGGTGGGGGTGATGGGGGACGAAAAATTTGCACTCTCACCAATTCCAAATTCTCTTCATTAATCTGGAAAATCTTTACAGTAACAGCCCGCAGGCTTTACAACAACCAGCGCTCGGCTTGGTTTTCTACTACACTCTACGTGCAATATTCCAATCCACCACCGTATCCTATTACAATGCTTGGGTTTTTATAGAGGCCCCGACCCTCTGTCACAAAATGATGGAGTACTCTATAGCCGCCTGCACCTCGATCCTCTGAGTCATTATTGCACTCCCACTACAATCGTCGCCTGACTCCCGTTCACTGTCACACTTACTCTGTAACGTCAACTCGATGCTCTGAGTTTTCAACCTGTTCACGAAACTACCAACTGCCACCTGGGTCAAATGCGAGAAGATGCATTGATGAGCCGTCTGCGTGTACTTGGCCTCTACGTGTTGTGCGCGAATGGCCGCCATGATCTCTGGGATCCTCTACAGATACTAATGCTTCAGTTCCAGTGGCTAAAAATTTGCAGCGCACATTTCGAGCATGAAACCATGCGTTTATGAGGCACTTGATTGCCTCAGGAAATACCCATATCAAAATGCATGCCCCTCCTTCTGAGTCGTGAACCAGCAGTATGTCGTGATATCGCGACATCTTCTCCATCCTGCTCTTCTTCTTCTCTTTCGGTCGCGATATCGCGACATGTCGCGCTATCGCGACATTTCCCTTCCTCGTTCCTCTTCTCCACTTTGGGTCGCAAAATCACGACATTTTTCCTTCATGCTTTCCTTCGCTCCTTCGGGTCTCAAAATCATGACATTTCGGCTCCCTTGCCTTCTCTTCTTCATCGGGTCGTGAAATCGTGACATGTCGCGAAATCGCGACATCTTCCTCCTTTGGCTCCTTCGCTTGCCCTTTGGTCACGAAAATGCGACATGTCGTGAAATCGTGACATCTTTCTTCCTTGGCCCCTTCTTCGCCTTTTGGTCACGAAACTGTGACATGTCGCAAAATCGCGACATCTTCCTCCTTTGGCTTTCTCTCTCCTTTTTGTGTCGTGATATCGCAACACATTTTCTATCGCGATATCATGACGACTTCTCCTCGCTGGCTCCTCAGCTCCACTTGTGTCGCGATATCGCGACACATTTTCTGTCGCGATATCGCGACAGATTCTCCCCGCTGGCTTCCCACTACCATTTGTGTCGCGATATCGCGACACATTTTCTGTCGTGATATCGCGACAGCTTCTCCCTGCAGGCTTCTCTTCGCCACTTGTGTTGCGATATCGCGACACATTTTCTGTCGCAATATCGCGACAGCTTCTCCTTGCAAACACTTAGAAATTTTTGCCAATTCAAAGATGGCTCTCCTACCACTGGATGCCTCTACATCAGGTGCTACTGGATGCTCCTGCATCAGACACCCGGGGTTGGTGGTGATCCTCACTTCTGCGTTGTCTGGTCATCGCCTTCTGCAATACTTCTAGACATTCACCTGCCTCTACAGTCCGCTTCAACTCCGTTTCTTGGCCTCTACTTCTCAGTTTATCCTCACACTTTTTGCATAGCTCCTCTTGCTTCTGCAAATCCATTCTGAGCAGCTCCTTTTGTAGGGCTTTCACTTGCCTCTGCAAATCTCTTCTGAGTAGCTCCTCTTGCATGGCTTTTATTTGCCTCTACAAAACTCGGACATCTTCTGTCGTTGCTATATCTCTACCACCAACAGGGTTTCTTCTTGGAGGCATTCTGCTCACTCTCTCACAAGCCCTTCCACAGATCTTGGTGTAACTGCCTCACGTCCGACGATCTGTTACACACTCAGGAACATTAGCTCTGATATCACTGATGGGGGACGAAAAATTTGCACTCTCACCAATTTCAAATTCTCTTCATTAATCTAGAAAATCTTTACAGTAACAGCCTACAGGATTTACAACAACCAGCGCTTGGCTTGGTTTTCTGCTACACTTTGCGTGCAATCTTCCGATCCACCACTGTATCCTATTACAATGCTTGGGTTTTTATAGAGGCCCCGACCCTCTGTCACAAAACGGTGAAGTACTCTATAGCCGCTCGCACCTCAATCCTCTGAGTCATTATTGCACTCCCACTGCAATCGTTGCCTGACTCCCGTTCATTGTCACACTTACTCTGTAACATCAACTCGACGCTCTGAGTTTTCAACCTGTTCATGAAACTGCCAACTGCCACCTGGGTCAAATGCGAGAAGATGCATTGATGAGTTGTCTGTGTGTACTTGGCCTCTGCGTGTCGTGCATGAATGGCCGCCATGATCTCCGAGATCCTCTATAGAGACTGATGCTTTAGTTCCAGTGGCTAAAAATGTGTAGCGCACTTTTTGGGCATGAAACCATGCATTTATGAGGCACTTGATTGCCTCGAGAAATACCCATCTTGAAACATGTGCCCCTCCTTCTGAGTCGTGAACCAATAGTATGTCGTGATATCGCGACATCTTCTCCATCCTGCTCTTCTTCTTCTCTTCTGGTCACGATATCGCAACATGTCATGCTATCGCGACATTTCCCTTCCTTGTTCCTCTTCTCCAGTTCGGGTCGCGAAATTGCGACATGTCTTGATTTCGTGACATTTTTCATTCCTGCTTTCCTCCGCTCCTTCGGGTCTCGAAATCACGACATTTCGGCTCCCTTGCCTTCTCTTCTTCATCGGGTCGCAAAATCGTGACATGTCGCGAAATCACGACATCTTCCTCCTTTGGCTCCTTTGCTTACCCTTTGGTCGTGATAATGCGACATGTCGTAAAATCGCAACATCTTTCTTCTTTGGCCCCTTCTTCGCCTTCTGGTCACAAAACTGCGACATGTTGCAAAATCGCCACATCTTCCTCCTCTGGCTTTCTCTCTACTTTTTGTGTCACGATATTACGACACATTTTCTGTCACGATATCATGACGACTTCTCCTCGTTGGCTCCTCAGCTCCACTTGTGTCACGATATCGCGACACATTTTCTGTCGCGATATCGCAACAGATTCTCCCCGCTGGCTTCCCCCTGCCATTTGTGTCGCGATATCGCAACACATTTTCTATCGCGATATCATGACAGCTTCTCCTGTAGGCTTCTCTTTGCCACTTGTGTCGCGATATCGCGACACATTTTCTGTCGCGATATCGCGACAGCTTCTCCTTGCAAACACTTAGAAATTTTTGCCGATTCAAAGATGGCTCTCCTGCCACTGGATGCCTCTGCATCAGGTGCTACTGGATGCTCCTGCATCAGACACCCGGGGTTAGTGGAGAAGTGATCCTCACTTCTACGTTGTTTGGTCACCACCTTCTGCAATACTTCCAGACATTCACCTACCTCTGCAGTCCGCTTCAACTCTGTTTCCTGGCCTCTACTTCTCAGTTTATCCTCATGCTTTCTGCGTAGCTCCTCTTGCTTCTACAAATCCATTCTGAGCAGCTCCTTTTGCAGGGCTTTCACTTGCCTCTGCAAATCTCTTTTGAGCAGCTCCTCTTGCATGGCTTTTATTTGCCTCTACAAAACTCGGACATCTTCTGTCATTGCTATATCTCTACCACCAATAGGGTTTCTTCTTGGAGGCATTCTGCTCACTCTCTCACAAGCCCTTCCACAGATCTTGGTGTAACTACCTCACGTCCGACGATCTGTTACACACTCAAGAACATTAGCTCTGATACCACTGATAGGGGACGAAAAATTTGCACTCTCACCAATTCCAAATTCTCTTCATTAATTTGGAAAATTTTTACAGTAACAGCCCGCAGGCTTTACAACAACCAGCGCTCGACTTGGTTTTCTACTACACTCTGCGTGCAATCTTCCAATCCACCACCCTATCCTATTACAATGCTTAGGTTTTTATAGAGGCCCCGACCCTCTGTCACAAAATGGCGGAGTACTCTGTAGCCGCTCGCACCTCGATCCTCTGAGTCATTATTGCACTCCCACTGCAATCGTCGCCTGACTCCCGTTCACTGTCACACTTACTCTGTAACGTCAACTCGACGCTCTGAGTTTTCAACCTGTTCACGAAACTGCCAACTGCCACCTAGGTCAAATGCGAGAAGATGCATTGATGAGCCATCTACGTGTACTTGGCCTTTGCGTGTCATGCGCAAATGGTCACCATGATCTTCGAGATCCTCTATAGAGACTGATGCTTCAGTTCTAGTGGCTAAAAATGTGTAGCGCACTTTTTGGGCATGAAACCATGCGTTTATGAGGCACTTGATTGCCTCGAGAAATACCCATCTCGAAACACGTGCCCCTCCTTCTGAGTCGTGAACCAGCAGTATGTCACGATATCGTGACATCTTCTCCATCTTGCTCTTCTTCTTCTCTTTCGATCGCGATATCGTGACATGTCGCGCTATTGCGACATTTCCCTTCCTCGTTCCTCTTCTCCACTTCGGGTCGCAAAATCGTGACATGTCGCGATTTTGCGACATCTTTCCTTCCTGCTTTCCTCTGCTCCTTTGGGTCATGAAATCGTGACATTTCGGCTCCCTTGCCTTCTCTTCTTCATCAAGTCGCGAAATCACGACATCCTCCTCCTTTGGCTCCTTCGCTCGCCCTCTGGTCGCGATAATGCGACATGTCGCAAAATCGCGACATCTTTCTTCCTTGGCCCCTTCTTCGCCTTCTGGTCGCAAAATTGTGACATGTCGCGAAATCGCGACATCTTCCTCCTCTGGCTTTCTCTCTCCTTTTTGTGTCACGATATCGTGACACATTTTCGGTCGCGATATCGCAACGGCTTCTCCTCGCTGGCTCCTCAGCTCCACTTGTGTCGCGATATCGTGACACATTTTTTGTCATGATATCGCGACAGATTCTCCCCGCTGGCTTCCCCCTGCCATTTGTGTCGTGATATTGCAACACATTTTCTATCGTGATATCGCGACAGCTTCTCCTTACAGGCTTCTCTCTGCCACTTGTGTCGCGATATCGCGACACATCTTTTGTCGTGATACCGTGATAGCTTCTCCTTGCAAACACTTAGAAATTTTTGCCGATTCAAAGATGGCTCTCCTGTCACTGGATGCCTCTGCAACAGGTGCTACTGGATGCTCCTGCATAAGGGAGTGGGGAGCACTTGGCTGTACTTGCTCCCCACCCTCATTTGAGGCCCCGTGGGGAGCAAGTACAGCCATGTGCTCCCCACCCCCACCCTCATTTTAGCCAAGTGCTCCCCACCCCCACCCTCAAATGAGGGTGGGGAGCAAGTCTGACCAAGTGCTCCCCACCCCCCACCCTCATTGATTGAGGGTGGGGGTGGGGAGCACTTGGCTGTACTTGCTCCCCACCCTCATTTGAGGGTGGGGGTGGGGAGCACTTGGCTAAAATGAGGGTGGGGTGGGAGCACTTGGCTGTACTTGCTCCCCACCCCCACCCGGCTGTACTTGCTCCCAAATGAGGGTGGGGGTGGGGAGCACTTGGCTGAAATGAGGGTGGGGGGTGGGGAGCACTTGGTCGTACTTTCTCCCCACTAAGGGTGGGGGTGGGGAGAACTTGGCTGTACTTGCTCCCAAAACATGAGGGTGGGGGTGGGGAGCACTTGGCTGTACTTGCTCCCCCACGAGGGTGGGGAGCAAGTACGACCAAGTGCTCCCCACCCCCACCCTCATTTCAGCCAAGTGCTCCCCACCCCCCACCCTCATTTGGGAGCAAGTACGGCCAAGTGCTCCCCACCCCCACCCTCATACTTGCGGATGGGGAGCAAGTACAGCCAAGTGCTACTCCCCACCCCCACCCTCATTTCATCCAAGTGCTCCCCACCCCCACCCTCATTTGGGAGCAAGTACGGTCAAGTGCTCCCCACCCCCACCCTCAAATGAGGGTGGGGAGCAAGTACTGACCAAGTGCTCCCCACCCCCCACCCTAAAAATGGTGGGGGTGGGGAGCACTTGGTTGTACTTTCTCCCCACCCTCATTTGAGGGTGGGGGTGGGGAGCACTTGGTTGTACTTGCTCCCCACCCCCTCAAATGAGGGTGGAGGTGGGGAGCACTTTGCTGTACTTGCTCCCCACGGGTACAGCCAAATGCTCCCCCCACCCCCACCCTCAAATGAGGGTGGGGGTGGGGAGCACTTGGCTGTACTTGCTCCCCACGGGGTGCTCTTGCTCCCCACGGGGTGCTCTTGCTCCCCATGGGGTGCTCCCAACCCCCACCCTCATCATTTGAAATGAGGGTGGGGGTGGGGAGCACTTGGCTGTACTTGCTCCCCACGGGGTGCTCCCCACCCTCACCCTCATTATTTGAGGGTGGGGGTGGGAAGCACTTGGCTGTACTTGCTCCCCACGGGTACGGCCAAGTGCTCCCCACCCCCACCCTCAAATGAGGGTGGGGTGGGGAGCACTTGGCTGTACCCATGGGGAGCAAGTACAGCCAAGTGGGGAGCACTTGGCTATACTTGCTCGGTGGGGGTGGGGAGCACTTGGCTGTACTTGCTCCCCATCGGGTGGGGAGCACTTGGCTGTACTTGCTCCCCACGGGGGTGGGGAGCACTTGGCTGTACTTGCTCCCCACCAATGAGGGTGGGGGTGGGGAGCACTTGGCTGTACTTGCTCCCCACGAGGGTGGGGAGCAAGTGCAGCCAAGTGCTCCCCACCCCCACCCTCATTGGTGGGGAGCAAGTACGGCCCAAGTGCTCCCCACCCCCGTGGGGAGCAAGTACAGCCAAGTGCTCCCCACCCGATGGGGAGCAAGTACAGCCAAGCGCTCCCCACCCCCACCCTCAAATGAGGGTGGGGAGCAAGTACAGCCAAGTGCTCCCCACCCCGGGTGGGGAGCAAGTACATCCAAGTGCTCCCCACCCTCACCCTCAAACTGTCGGTTTCACAAATGATTAACCATTGAAGTAAATTACCTCTCTTACAACCGCTCATTCAGACCATGCCAATTTATAATATTTTAATATTGTTACCCCACGTGCCATATGAAAAGATATGGAGAAGATGGAAAAATATATATGGAAAGGAGTAAAGGGAGAAAGAAAATACAGGAGAAAGTAAGTGCAAAGTGTTTAAAGTGAAGGGAGACTTAGATTTGAGCAGATTGGAGTTAAATAATGAAGTTTGGATTAAATTTTTTTATTAGAGGTGGATTTTTAAATCAATATTTTTATTTAGCAAACTTTTAACTAGTAAATATTTGGGTTAGTAGATTAAAAGAAAGTAAGTCAGTCTAAAGTGAATGAAGGCTTGGACCCAGTAAATATTTTTGTTAGTAGGTTAAGAGAAAGTAAGTCAGTCTAAAGTGAAGGGAGGCTTGGACTGAGGATATTAGAGCTAAATAATAAATTTTTGGTTAGAAAGCTTTACTAAAAGTTTATCTCTTAGCCAATGTTTTGATTTAGTAGAGTTTTAACTAGTAAATATTTGGGACAGGTGAAACTAAATGATTTAAGTCGCTTTTTTAGGTGGCAATGGGTCTAGGCATGAAAAGCACTAAAAATGAGAACTTAGGTACTAAAAGATAGATTATTTTGGAAAGAGGGGTGAGGGAATAAGACAAGATTTTGGATCACATCCTGAGATCAATGCCTACTTATCATTGCTAAATTTTTAAAATTGCAACCATTAAAAACAACTATCGAAAGTAGGGATGAGATTAATATTGAAAGTTATTTCAACACTAGCCAGCTTAAGGACTATATATTTAAGTACATGAAGAAATTAGTTAATTAGACAATTTCAATCCCTCTAAATTTACCACCTATCATGACTAAAATTCTATTAAAATATTTCTCATAAGTAGGGATGAGGATGATGAATTAGATGGGGGCTATGGGAGTTTGGAGTCTAATGGTGAAGGATGGATATGAAGAGATTCTTCCAAACCCTCCTTCTCATGCATATTAGGTTGAGTATTGGAGAAAGATTTGGTAGTCCAAGGGTTGGCAAAAAGTAAACTTCTTTGCATGGTAGTTTATGCACAATGGAATTCTTACCTTTGATAATATAAGGTGAAGGGGAATCAATGGGTCATCCCATTGTGTGTTATGCTACAAAAGCAAGGAACGTCTAACCACTTTATGTTTTAGTACTTTTTCATGTGCTAGATCTGATAGAGATGGTTTTTAGCTTATAAAATATGAGCTAACATTAATGTAAATTGAATTAATATTTGAGAAAAATGGAAGAGGGGAAGATTTTAATTTGAATCTCTTTGTATCGGGTGGAATCTTGGATTAAATTTTATTTGGTGGTAATCATGGTTGGAGAGAAACAAATTTATTTTTTAGAAAAACCTTATCCTCCTTGGGTGATGACTAGCATGTCATTTGGAGTAAAGTCGAGGGAATTGTGGCAATGTAATGTAAAGAGGAAACTTAGGCTAATATAGGGACGATGGAAGGTGAAATTGAAGTGCAGAAGAGGAAAGACAAAACTAATTGGATGGCACCCTTATAAGGTTGAAAAAACTTAACACTGATGGAGTTGCAAAAGGAAATCCAAGTAGCACTAGAATTGGAGCGGTTTGTAAGAATCATGTTAGGAAAATGCTCTACAGGGAACTAAAGGGCATGGACAAGGCCACACATAATGAACCATAAGCCTTAGCTATCAAATCTACTTCTCTCTAGGCAGTAAGACAAGGTCATAAGAGGATAATCATATACTCAAGTTCTCAAAGCTTGATAGGAGCATTGGATTACATGAGGAACTTTGCTTTGGAGATGTGGAGGTTGACGATTTTGGTCACTCAAATTAAGAATTTATGGAGTGAGTTGAATGACATGATCCTACTTTATGTGGGTAGAGCTTTGAACACAATGGTAGATTTATTAGCTAATATGAGTACCAAGAAGGAGGTAGGGTTTCAGTGGCACAATGGAATGGCTATTGAGAACAAGAAGATTGAGGAGGTTATCAACCAAATCTAGTGTTTGCATAATCTAGATAGATAACATAGACACATGGTTTAAGAGGTTTGGTTCCAATACAAGTCACCTTTTAGTTTTATAAATTTATTATTTATTAGTTCTATAATAGTAAGACACCGTATGGAAGAGGCATGTTGATTATATGTAATTTTAAATTGGAGATATGCCTATTAAATAAATAAAAGTACCCATGAGCTCTAAGTGCCTATGTGCCATTTAAATAAATTGAACAAATGTTCATCGGTAGAAATGAATAGTCACACAATACCTAGTCTGCCACCACTGTTGAACATTTGATAATATAGAGCCATGTGCGATTGCGGTGAACCTCAATGTGATAATGATAGAGAGAAAAGACAATGTAGTTCTATGACTTATTCAAATTTAGACATGAACTTGCGAGGCATAATCAATGTGGACAAAATTAATATTAGGTCTTGCGCATTTTAATATTGTACGAAGCCGAATTTCATCAAAGAATTTTGATCAACATGAACCAAAGATTAAAAAACAAATTAGCCAGCGTGACACTACACACTACTCTCGGAATAGAGTAAAGTAATACAGGAGTTGGTTTCATCAAACTTAATTCGTTTTGTTATTATTAATTTGAGATGAAGAGATAAAAATTTGAACCTGAATATTAACAAACATTTACTAATCTATTAATTTTTTTTTTTTTTTTTAATTTACATGGTGGAATAGGTAGCCGGATCTGAACAGGCTGTTATGCTTTTATGGCTGCCACATTATTTTGCACTGTTTGTCCCAAAAACCTTCACACAGACCTTCTCGCCCTAATAACCACCATGTCTCGTGCTTTTATGGCCGTCACATTATTTTGCATTGTTTGTCCGAGAAGCGGCCACATAAATCTTCGTGCCCTTATAACCACGATGCCACAATCATTTTACACCGCTCAAAGTATTAAGAAAGGGACAAGCTTTAAGTTCGACGAAACCTAAGATTTGAACCTTGACCTCTAACCCCTCCATTATGAAATTTGATCGAACCAATTGATTTACACTTGTGACCTACCAATAAATTAATCTTGTGTGGGTACCTAAATTAATCTTGTGTGGGTACCTAAGGTTTCATAAAGTTAGCTTGTCTCTCTAGCATTTAAGTTCTTTATCCAAGTACTCTTTGAACTTACGAATGATATTACTGAATTTATAAATAAATAATAATAACCCCTCTTTAAAAAGTGGCATTATTTAGTTTATAACTCCATCTCAGTTACAATTTACGTTCACCTCACTTTCAGTGGGCTGCAAAGTATTAGAAACTCTCAGTTATAAGTACCGTTCACATTCACTTTCAGTGGGCTGCAAAGTATTAGAAACTCTCATTATGCATGAGGCATTTGATTTATCATTTCAGCTATAATTGCCGTTCACAGCTCGGCTGCAAAGTATTAGAAACTCTCATTATGAATGAGGAACTTGCTTTATCATGTTCATTGTCCTGGGTATATAAAATAAAATAAATTTTAATTTTTATAAAATTGTAAGTTATAATTTTTTTTTAAATTTTAATATAAAGTTAATTTTTTAAAATATAAATCATAATTTTTTTATTTAAATCCTAAATACTTAATTGAGGTTGATTTGGTAATGACAATTATAAAAGTCCATAAACTCATGAACAGCCACTTTGACATAGATACGACGAGGGTAGTTCCCACGTCAGGCTCGTTAAAGAGAATGAATGAGACTAGATATTCATGGAAACAATATGTTGATGTAGCATTTTCTTATTTTGAAAAAAAATGAATTTACCGTATATTAGGTACTTACCCGTTAAAACGTATTAACCAAAAAGTTCATAGAAAAAAAAAAATTAAGTATTTACAATCAAGCCCGGTCAAAGATGAAAAATTCATATAGGCTTATACATGATTTTTTAAATATAATTTAAATATATTAAAAATTTAAAAATAAGTTTTCAGACATAACAAAATCTCACCAGACAGAAATTCTATAGAGGCTTTTAACGGGATCCTACAATCACTATAGAAAAGGTCACAAGGGTAAGAAACAGAACAAAATCTCACCAGACAGAAATGAGGCAGACAGAGAAAACAACTAATACCAAGCACTCAAGGCACTAAAGAAGGGAGAACTGAGATAGTTCTACACCAACTTATCCATACCCTGAGCAACAAAAGTAGCTAAACGTGAAACATTTTCAGACATATCCAGAGCCGATTTCAAAGAGCTCCATATTTTTCTTTGATTGATATCAATTAACTTTAAATCATGGAAAACAGAATGTTTGAGCTCCCTAGAGGCCTCCGAAGCATAGACCTCCTCCATATATTTATCTCGAATGCAATCCCGAGGAAGAACATCAAAATTCGGGAGGGCAAGGGGATGGGGGGAATTGACAATCACACCCTCTTTGCAACGCAAACGCTTAGATTTACGTCGACCACTATCAACAACAGGAGGAGAAGGCCTCAGATCCAATTTCATAGAATCTTCCAAGATCACTTTAGGAGGTAAATCAAATTTAACAGTGGGACCAGCCGAAGGAGTAAGGGCTTCCACATCCGAGGCCTTCCCCAAAACTCCTTTGGAAGAGACTTGAATCTTCTAGAAATTTTCTCAGTTACCTTATCGAAGGAAAACGAATAGATATCTTCACTACCATAAAATTTTTTCCCAGAGGCCGAACTGGAACCACCACCAAGAGAGCTAGGAGAATCCACCACCTTCTTAGTACCACTAGCCAAGGGATGAGGAATATCTACAAAAGGCTTGAGCAAATCATCAGCATTTAAACCACGTTCAAAGGTGACCTGCTCAAACACTAGCAGTGCAAGGCCTTGATGAATAGGGGCCTGACCACAACCACCTTGAACACTTAGAAAGGACTTCATAGAATGAAAAAGAAACAAAGGAATATTCATGCAAGCTTTACATCTCAAATGATTTAAAAACATAGCATGGAAGCTCCTAATTATTTCATAGGAAGGATCAAGGGTAAAATAGTCCATGATAACCCTAGCAACCCTATCCCAAGGAGGAGGCAGGGCCACAATGCTGAAACCATTATGGATCCTCAACAAGAATTCCTCCTTGTCTAAGAATAGACTAATCTCCTACAACAAAGAATTTCTATCATGGTTGTGATAGGCTCCATCTAACACCAAGCCGATAGTTCTACTGATGAGCTCTGTCGTGACTTGAAACGACTAGGAGCCAATACTGATGCAACCGTCATTCCAAGAAGAAACCATCCAGTTAGAAAGAATCGGGCTATGACCATGGAACTTCTGAATGCATTCCAAAAGACCCCCTTCCACCAAGATAATTTAACCTCCTCATATAAGTTTTAATTTTTTAATTGATTATATGAAGTTGAGATAAATTTTATATATAAATTTGTTTCAAGGTATTTTAATAAAAAAATTCAAGTTAGGTTTCATTGTTTCTAGGTGAAGTATTTAAGTGGACTCCATTAAGATAGCAGCTATCACTAATATACCTCTTCTTCGCACCCTTACCGAATTGCGTAGCTTGCAAAGTAGACTTCAAGCTATTCATCGGTTCATAACCCAATTAGCCGATAAGTGTCAACCTTTTCTGAAGCGTCTTAATAGAGATGGTGTGTTCTAGTGGGATTTTGAGTGTTAGCAAACTTTTGATAAACTCAAAAGATATCTCACTTCCTCGTCTGTCTTAGTTTCACGTCTATCAGATAAGCATCTGATCCTTTACATGGCAACCACAATTCACCTTTAGGAGCCTTGTTGGCTCAACATGATGATCAAAACAAAGAGCAAGCTATCTACTATATCAGTAGAACCTTGGTTAACTATGAAATCCGGTACACCCCCTTAGAGAAGTTTTGCCTTGTTGTGGTGTTCGCTTCCTAGAATCTAAGATACTGCATGCTCAGCCATAAGACATTTGGTAGTTGCAAATTTTGATCCTTTGCGTTACTTAATGTCTAAACCCCATCTTTCAGGTCAAGCTGCTAAGTGGGTTTTAATCCTTAGTGAGATTGACCTAACTTTCATAGGTCATAAGGTTATCAAGTATCATGTGATTACTGATCAATTAGCCTTCGCTTCCTTAGAAGTTGTCCATCCTTTGGACATTGAGTTTCTCGATGAGTGCTTTGGCAAAAAGGCTGAAAAGCCATAGTCCTGGGCTTTGTTTTTTGATGAAGCCTAATGCATGAAGGGTGTTGGTGTTGGAGTCGTTCTAGTTACCCCACAAAATAACTCATCCATTGTCCCTAAAGATTTTTTTCTCTTGCATAAACAACACTCCAAAATACAAAGATTTGATCCTTGGTCTTAGAGCAACCTTAGCCTTGAAGGTTAGAGTTCTCTTTATCTTTGATGACTCTCAACTTGTGGTCAATCAAATTAACGATGTTTATCTAACTCATCACAAGATAAAATTGTACAAAGACATTATCACCAAGATTTTGTTCATGTTCGATTAGGTAACCATAGATTTTGTCCCTAGAAGCTCCAATCGCCATGCAAATTCCATGGTCATTGTTGCATCCTTGTTTTCTTAGGAGTTGGATGATGATCAATCATGAATTATAATTAGACAATTTTGAGATGATGCACCTTGTTGGAGCCATAACTTGTGAATTGCACGCCTGTTTGCCTTGAAATTTAACAAGTGGTTTCGCATGTGTGTTATGCATTAGGCTCATCTCTAATGCACCTGACCCTCCAAAAACATGTTTTCAGGACCTAACTCCTCCATCCAGTGTTCCAAAATTAGCTTTTAAAATAGGTTCTCGGGTTTTTTGAGTTTTTTTTATTGTTAGAAGTTTATTATCTTTTGTTATACCTTAAGTTGAGACCTAATATTTTAAAGTAAGGTTTGTTATTGTAAGATGGATGTGTGCCCTGAATTTGTATGCAATCCTACTCATTTCTATTTGTAGCAGTTTTTAGAAAAAAACTTTTTTTAGGGTTTCTTTGGTTTTCGATTGCTATATGATGGATTGTAATCTTTTGGAGAAGGGGTGTGAATTCAGGAATGAGAGGAATATCAATTTGTAGGTTTCTTCCATTATATTGCATTTGTTTTATGTGATTGGAGTCCATTTTGTTTGTCTTTTGTAGCTGAGTTTACACCATTTGATATCAGAGTGGGTGTGATCTCACTAGTGAAGGGAAGATGTTGCCTAGAATATATGCCCAGATGAATAGAAAGATCGAGGATCTCAATGCAGAAATAGCACGGTTGACTGGTGTGATTGATCGCATGGGAGAGAGACATCCCAGGGCGTGTGCAGATCAAGGATTTGATGATTAAAATGTACTTGAGGAATGTGGATCTGAGGTCCACGCAAAAGCAGAACTAGAGGGACCAGAGGAAGAACAATCTGGTTTTTGAAAATCGGTTGATACGAGCTCTAGAAGGGCTTAAGGGTAATCGATATGGGATCAAGATCGAGGTTCCCGAGTATGCTAGTGGGTTGAAACCAAAGGAGTTGATCGATTGGATCAATAGCCTAGAAAAATATTTTGAATGGAGTAACCTTGCTGAAGAGAAGAAGGTTAAGCTTGCATGCACAAAGTTGAAGGGACATGCATTGATTTTGTGGGATCATTTACAGACTACACGACAGAGGAATGGAAAGGAAAGGATTAGGGATTGGACAAATATGAAGAAGTTACAGGAAAAATTTATACGTGTAGACTACTCCCAAACCCTATTTCGTAGATTTCCATATCTTTGATAGAAGGATCAAAGCATTGAGGACTATATTAATGAATTCTACAAGCTATCCATTCGAGTGGAGCACAATGAGACAGAGGACCAAAATTCTACCAAGTATGTAAATGAACTATGTTTTGTTGTCCAAGATGAGATGAGCATGCATCGCACTCTTATAGTGGAGTATGCGTATCAAATGACCCTCAAGGCAGAGGAGAAATTGAAAAGGGTTAATAGAAGAGGTAAGAAGGGATTCACACCCTCTTCAGGTCGAGATCAAAGTGGATCTAATTTTCTCAAGGGAGAATCCTCAATACCTGTTAAACAAGAAGAATATGGGAAAAATTTGAGAGGAATAGGATACCAACGAGGTAGAGGTTATGGTGGTGGACAAAATGGGAATGATCCAAGAAGGTCATATACCTATTATGGATTTGGTGAGGGGCACAGAGCATTTGAGTGTCCCCAATGTGATGTCCAAGAAAGGGGTCAACGAGGATAAGCAAGGGTCAATCTGGTTGATACGAAAGAGTAGGATGAGGATGAAGTTGTTGCTGACATGGGGGAAGCACTTATGATAAGGATGATGGTGATTTTTCCTAAGAAAGAGAAGGTGCAGAGAAAAATGAAGGGGCAGACCATATATGGTGATATTTCTGGGATGCAAATGAACATATTTCAAACAAGGTGTACATCAGAAGGAAAGGTATGTAACATTCTCATTGATGGTGGTAGTTGTGAGAATATGGTGTCAAATGTCATGATTGATAAAATGAATTTGGAATACGAAAAGCATCCTTATCCATATCACATATCATGGGTTAAGAAGGGGAATGAGTTAACATGGGTTCTTTTTTGAGGTTTCTATTAGTCTTACAATGACACTGAGAGGGGGGGTGAATCAGTGTAGCTCTTTAAAACTTAAATCTTCAATTCTTAAAGCTAAAACAATGAAAACTTAAAACCAAATAAAGCAAGTATAACAAGAGAACATCACACAACACAAGATGTATCGAGGTTCACCGATTTGGCTACTCCTCAAAATGACTGTTTGGACTCCCATCCAAATCTAGCCTTTGCAAAGCACTAACTTTACAATAAATTTACTAGCATCCACTAGAAGGAGCATCAACCCCTGATTTATCTGCACCAACAGAAAGGAGCACCAACCCCTGATTTATCTGCACCAACATAAAGAAGCACCAACCCCTGATTTACCAGCACCAACTGGAAGGAGCACCAACCCCTGATGCCAAGCACCAACTTGGACTTCAATGTTGAAGCTAGAAGATTGACATAAAAATGCCTTTACTTTTACAAGACCCTGACTGGTCTATTGCTTACCCAACATCTCCCACAATTAACAAAACACACACACTCTTATCGCTCGCCTTTCGCACTCATCACCAAATAAAATCCCCATTAATAAATTCTACAAGCAACACTCATTTTATAACCATCATTTCTCTTTGTAACTCCAGTTGTAACTCCTTTTGTATATTTTGAGAAGGCATTTCATCAAACAAGTCACATGCAAATAATTGACACCATATTCTCCTACCATGACTATTCATTTTCTCGGTCATGACTATTTGTTTTCTCCTTTGATGAATGTTAATTTTCTCCTTCATGACTATTCATTTTATTTTCCCTTGTGCATGCATTTGTTGTCTCCTTAGATGACTGTTCGTTTTCTCCTTCATGATTGTTCATTTTCTTTTCCATTGTGCATGCATTTGTTTTCTCCTTCGATGACTGTTCATTTTCTCCTTCATGACTATTCATTTTCTTTTCCCTTGTGCATGCATTTGTTTTCTCCTTCGATGACTATTTGTTTTCTCCTTCATGACTATTCATTTTCTCGGTCATGACTGTTCGTTTTTGAGTCGCGAAAATGCAACATGTCGCGATATTGTGACACTTTTGTTTCTCTGCCTACTTGCCCTTTTTGAGTCGTGAAAATGCGACATGTCACGATATCGCGACACTTTTTTTCTCTCTGCCTGCCTACCCTTTTTGAGTCGTGAAAATGCGACATGTCGCGATATCGCGACACTTTTGTTTCTCTGCCTGCCTGCCCTTTTTGAGTCGTGAAAATGCGACATGTCACGATATCGTGACACTTTTTTCTCCTTGATATTTCTCTTCGCTTTGGACCACAAAAATACAACATGTCGCGATATCGCGACACTTTTTCTCCTTGCTCTTTCTCTTTGCTTTGGCCCGCGAAAATACATGTCACGATATCGCGACACTTTTTCTCCTTGCTCTTTCTCTTCGCTTTGGCCCGCGAAAATACAACATGTCACGATATCGCGACACTTTTTCTCCTTGCTCTTTCTCTTTCCTTTGGCCCGCAAAAATACATGTCACGATATCGCGACACTTTTTCTCCTTGCTCTTTCTCTTTCCTTTGGCCTACGAAAATACATGTCGCGATATCACGACACTTTTTCTCCTTGCTCTTTCTCTTTCCTTTGGCCCGTGAAAATACAACATGTCACAATATCGCGAAACTTTTTATCCTTGCTCTTTCTCTTTCCTTTGGCCCACGAAAATACAACATGTGATATCGCGACACTTTTTCTCCTTGCTCTTTCTCTTTGATCTTTAGCATATGGGCCACTTCGGTCTTCTTGGAAAATATGCAAAAAAGTGGGTAAACATCCTCATAAGATTTTAACATGACTGTACATAATCTGATTAGCCTTTGAACTCCTGTCCACTGCATCAACCGATCTATCTGACTGTGTTGACAACAATGACAATACTGTCGCTGCACCTTGCTCAACAATCTCCCCCTTTGGAATTGTTGGCAACACACGTGCAATTTCCTGTAACTCTTCTCCCCCTTTGACAACAATATCAAAGGGCTGCTGCAAACTCCCCTTGAGTCCATGCACAACATTCTTAGGCAAAAAATATTACACTTAGCAAAAATCACAAACATGAGCAAAAAGATAAACAAATACACAAATGCTCCCCCTGAGAATGTGATCTCGATAGCCAATAAATTCTTGGGAAGCGTGACCACTCCTAATTTATTGTGAAGGTACTCAAAGACTTCCTTGGGCAACGGTTTTGTGAAGATATCCGCTACTTGCTCTGTTGTTGGAACAAAATCCAACTTAACCTCACCTTCCGCAACTTTCTCCTTCAAAAAGTGATACCGGATAGCAATATGTTTTGTGTGAGAATGCATAACCAGATTCTTTGAGATGTTAATGGCACTGGTGTTATCACACTTCACTAAAATTGGCTCACTGAAGTTAATACCAAGATATTTTAGGGTTTGTTTCATCCATAATACCTGTGTACAACACGTTGTCACTGCAATATATTCTGCATCTGCTATGGATAAGGAGACTGACTCTTGTTTCTTACTATGCCATGCGACCAACTTGTCTCCAAGATAGAATGCACCTCCACTGGTACTCTTTTTGTCACCTACACATCCTACCCAATCTGCATCTGAATACGTAATAAGGGTGAAGTCCTTACCTTTTGGATACCATAACTTTGAACAATGGCAGTAAGAACCATCAAAAGTACAACACTGACATATAGCAATACTACAAATGGTGACAACTCTCAATTTAATCACCACCCTTCACGGTACCTCCACAAACAACTACATGAACTGAAACACACTTTGACAACTATACGACAACTCCCCCTGACTACTTGCCTTTCAACCTCAGATAACCAAACAAATACATAGGAGAATTAAAATAAAACTTTAAGATTGTTCCCCCTGAGGATGTGCTACCTGGAGTTGCTTAGTGCAATAGAGGAGTAGTCTCCTTCAGTCCAAGGAGACACAATTTTCTTTCTTCTTTCTTTCTCCACTCTGGTTTGATTACAGTTTTGGGATCTTGTTTTAAATTTTCTTTTTCAGTAGCTTGTGCATGTTTTTCGAGAACTTTTCTATTTTGTCTCATTCCATTTGGTTAAAATTTTCTTCCCTGAAATTGATTTGATGCAAATGTACTTTGACAATTTCTTGCAATGTGCCCAAAATTATGACAGTTATAACATTCTATTGCATAATCCATCAAAGGTGAAAAAATATTTCTACTGGTAAAATTCCTTGGTCCTACATTATACTTGCAATCTAAAATCTTATGTTCATAATCATTGCATTTAAAACAGTAACTAGAAAAGAGATGATTGAACCTGGGTGATGGTCTTTGCCATGTTGTCGTAGGAGTCATAAATCTTCTTCTTCCTTGATGTGTGACATTGGTGAATCCATCATTGTCAATTCTCCTTTCGTGCCTTGCATTATTGCTTTCTTTTGCATGAGTCAATTTTTCTTGATCAACCTATTTCTTATCTTCATTCTTTGATCCATTTGATGATTCTCCTTCGTCAAAGCCCAAACCAAATTTGACGCCTATAGTCCTTTGGTTATTTATGATCTTATCTAGCTTCATAGAACTTTCTTCACGTTTGTGATAACAACTAATTTTACGATTCATCTCTTCTATTTGCATCCTTAAACCAACAGTCTCTTCTTCTAGCTTGCTGCAATAATCTATTTTTATGGTTATTTGCACTTTGAGATCTTTAGATATTTTCTTGGATTCTTCTATCTATACTTTCAAACTGGTTATGATTTCATTTGCATCCTCAATATTTCTTGAAATTTTCTTATTTTTTTTCCTTTCTATCTTCAATTCATCCAGAGCTGCAATTAGTTCCTCTTCCAAATATACTTTTGCATCAATTTCTTCTTCATCACATTCCTGTTCTTTTTCTATTTTTTCTTCTTTGAGTGCCATGAAAAGAGCTTCACCTGTTTCCTTTCTAGAATCCTCACCGCAACTATCTTCTGATGAACTGACATTCTTGGAGATGAAACTTTTCTTCTTGAAGTCGCGTTTTCTAAAATTTGTTTTGTTCTCCAGTCACTTCTTTCTTGGTGTGATCCTTCATCAATTTTGTTATTCTCATTAAGTGGACATTTAACTGCAAAATGCCCAACACCTCCACAATTGAAACATTTAAATGGTAACTTTCCTCTATATTTTTCTTTTCCCATTTTTAGTTTTCGAACAAAGTTTGCTTCCATTTCATCTTATGTCTCTTCTTCCTCGGATTCTTGTTTTGCTTTCATATTTTTATGGGCTTTAAAAGCAGCTTATCTGTCTATGGGTTTAGATTTTCCTATTCTCATCTCATATGCAGTCAAAGAACCATGCATCTCATCCATACTAAAAGAATTTAAATCTTTAGCTTCTTCTATAGCTGAAACTTTAGAATAAAATCTTTGGGGAAGAGATCTTAATATATTTTTCACGATGACAAAATCTTTGATTTCCTCGTCGAGTCCTCCAATCACATTAATGACTTCATTAACTCTCAGCATATATACCTCTATGTTCTCATCATCATTCATCTTTAATACTTTGAACTGATCTCGATGTGTTTGTAACTTGGGCTCCTTGATCTTAACGTCTTCTTCATGAATGCTCCTCAGTTTGTCCCATATTTCTTTTTCCATTTTACAACTCATAATTTTTACCAGTTCTCTATCCACTAATCCGCACATGATAGCATTCTTTGATTTTGAGTTATTCTCAAATAGTTTCTTACCGGAAGCATCGATTGGAGAAGTGGTGGGTATTGTGTATCCAATATCTACTAAATCCCAAATATCGTATCCCAAAGCAGAAAGATATGTCTGCATCCTGAGTCTCCAAAATGCGTAATTATTTCCGTCCAATAATGGTGCTTTGTTTGATGAGAAGCCTTCACCACCTGCCATTGTGTCACTTCCAATATCACCCTAGTCGGTTAAGTTTGTTTAGGAACCTGGCTCTGATACCAATTTTTAGTCTTACAATGACACAGAGGGGGGGTGAATCAGTGTAGCTCTTTAAAACTTAAATCTTCAATTCTTAAAGCTAAAACAATGAAAACTTAAAACCAAATAAAGCAAGTATAACAAGATAACATCACACAACACAAGATGTACCGAGGTTCATCGATTTGGCTACTTCTCAAAATGACTGTTTGGACTCCCATCCAAATCTAGCCTTTGCAAAGCACTAACTTTACAATCAATTTACCAACACCCATTGGAAGGAGCATCAACCCCTGATTTATCTACACCAATAGAAAGGAGCACCAACCCCTGATTTATCTGCACCAACAGAAAGGAGCACCAATCCCTGATTTACCAGCACCAACTGGAAAGAGCACCAACCCCTGATGCCAAGCACCAACTTGGACTTCAATGTTGAAGCTATAAGATTGACATAAAAATGCCTTTACTTTTACAAGACCCTGACTGGTCTATTGCTTACCCAACATCTCCCATAATTAACAAAACACACACACTCTTATCGCTCACCTTTCGCACTCATCACCAAATAAAATCCCCATTAATAAATTCTACAAGCAACACTCATTTTATAACCATCATTTCTCTTTGTAACTCCAGTTGTAACTCCTTTTGTATATTTTGAGAAGGCATTTCGTCAAACAAGTCACATGCAAATAATTGACACCATATTCTCCTACCATGACTGTTCGTTTTCTCGATCATGACTGTTCGTTTTCTCCTTTGATGACTATTCGTTTTCTCCTTCATGACTGTTTGTTTTATTTTCCCTTGTGTATGCATTTGTTGTCTCCTTCGATGATTTTTCATTTTCTCCTTCATTACCATTCATTTTCTTTTCCCTTGTGCATGCATTTGTTGTCTCCTTCGATGACTGTTCATTTTCTCCTTCATGATTATTCATTTTCTTTTCCCTTGTGCATGCATGTGTTTTCTCCTTCGATGACTGTTTGATTTCTCAGTCATGACTGTTCGTTTTCAAGTCATGAAAATGTGACATGTCGCAATATCACAACACTTTTGTTTCTCTGCCTGCCTGCCCTTTTTGAGTCATGAAAATGCGACATGTCGTGATATCATGACACTTTTGTTTCTCTGCCTTCCTGCCCTTTTTGAGTCATGAAAATGCGACATGTCGCGATATCGCGACACTTTTGTTTCTATGTCTATCTGCCTTTTTTGAGTTGTGAAAATGCGACATGTCGTGATATCACGACACTTTTTTCTCCTTGCTCTTTCTATTCGAATTGGACCACGAAAATACAACATGTTGCAATATCGTGACACTTTTTCTCCTTGCTCTTTCTCTTTGCTTTGGCCCACGAAAATACATGTTGCGATATTGTGACACTTTTTCTCCTTGCTCTTTCTCTTTGCTTTGGCCCACGAAAATACATGTCACGATATCATGACACTTTTTCTCTTTGCTCTTTCTCTTTCCTTTGGCCCATGAAAATACAACATGTTGCGATATTGTGACACTTTTTCTCCTTGCTCTTTCTATTTTCTTTGGCCCATGAAAATACATGTCACGATATCATGAAACTTTTTCTCCTTGCTCTTTCTATTTCCTCTGGCCCGCAAAAATACAACATGTCACGATATCATGACACTTTTTCTCCTTGCTCTTTCTATTTCCTTTGGCCCACGAAAATACATGTCGCGATATCGCGACACTTTTTCTCTTTGCTCTTTCTCTTTGATCTTTAGCATATGGGCCACTTCGGTCTTCTTGGAAAATATGCAAAAAGGTGGGTAAACATCCTCATAATATTTTAACATCACTGTACATACTCTGAGTAGCCTCTGAACTCCTATCCACTACATCAACTGATCTATCTGACTGTGTTGACAACAATGACAATACTATCGCTGGACCTTGCTCAATAGTTTCCTGGGTTAACTGGTTTGATTCAGGCCTTACTTGTTTTTGTCTCTTTTTTTGTCTAGGGGTTAGCATGTCTACAAGTTTTTATTTCCTCAAGATCGAGGTAGGGTCCTCCTTATCTAAACTTATGATCATTTTCATGGATTTTCTAAATCCGAGGCTGCGTCCTCACACTTTGCTTTTATGAGTTCATATTTTGCTTCAGTCTGTAAGTACCTCTATTACTATGTCTATGTCATTCAACTGCTTTTGTAATCAGGTTAAAGGATCCTTCAAAATCCTTTATTAATTTAAATCTCCTTATTTACCAAAAAAAAAAATAAGGGGAATGAGGTAGCAGTAGATGAGAGGTGTTTAATTAAATTTTCAATTAGGAGCACTTACAAGGATGAAGTGTGGTGTGATGTGATCCTAATGGATGAATGTCACATTCTATTGGGAAGACCTTGGCAGTACGATAGGGATTCTAACCATAATAGGAGAAATAATACTTACACATTATGGAAGGATGGTGTAAAGGTAGTTCTTGTACCTCTGAAGGAGGATGGGCCGAGTGAGAGCTTTTTGATGATGAAGGATTTTATTGCAAATATCAAGGATGCTAGATTTTATTATGACTTAACATCTAGGAAGCTAGAAACAGAGGAAGTGGTTATGCCTACAAAAATAGCTAAGTTGCTAAGTGAATATAAATATGTCACACCAGAAGAGTTACCAGATGGGCTACCACCAAAGAGGGATATCCAACATCACATGGATTTGATTCCAGGATCAACACTTCCAAATCAGGCAGCTTATTGGTTGAACATGACACAGAATGCAAAGTTGATTAGGTAAGTGACAAAGTTGATAAAGAAGGGATTAATTAGGGAGAGTATGAGTCCATGTGCGAATCTATCATTGCTAACCCCAAATAAAGATGGTTACTGGTGGATGTGTGTGGATAGTAGATCCATAAACAAGATCACAATAAAGTATAGCTATCCTATGTCGAGAGTGGATGATATGATGGATGCATTGGATGGAGCTAAATACTTCAATAAAATTTATCTACGGAGTGGCTACTACCAAATCAGAATTAGAGAAGGGGATGAATGGAAGACAACTTTTAAGATAAAATATGGGTTGTACAAGTGGATGGTGATGCCATTTGGGTTGTCTAATGCACCCAACACATTTATGTGATTGATGAACAGAGTACTCCGGGAATATAATGGTAAGTTTGTGGTTGTGTATTTTGATGATATTTTTATTTATAGTAAAATTGAATAAGAGCATTTGTTACACCTAAAATTAGTGTTAAACGTGCTCAAGAAAGAGAAATTGTATGTCAACCTAAAGAAATATAGATTTCTTCAGGATAGTTTAGTATTTTTAGGATTTGTAATCTCAAGATATGGCATGAGGATGGATGATGAGAAAGTGAAGGTGATTATGGAATGGCCTCTTCCATGAACTATAACAGAAGTAAGGAGCTTTCATGGCCTAGCTACCTTTTACAAAAAGTTCATTAGGAACTTCAATAGTATAGTTGCCCCTATAACTGAGTGCACGAAGGGAAAAGAGTTTGTATGGACTACGAAAGCAACAGTGAGTTTTAAAATCTTGAATAAGAAGGTGTTAGAAGACCTTGTTCTAGTGTTACCAAATTTCAGTAAGATGTTTGAGGTTGATTGTGATGCCTCATTTATTGGAATTGGTGGTGTCTTTAGTTAAGAGGGTTGTCCTGTAGCATTTTTCAATGAGAAGTTGAATGACGAAAAGAAGAATTATTCTACATATGATGTGTAATTTTATGCAATTGTACAAGCATTGCAACATTGGAGGTACTACTTACTCTCAATGGAGTTTGTGTTGTTTACTGATCATGAAGCATTGAGGTATATCAACTCTCAAAAAAAATTTAAATAGCAGGAATGCCAAATGGGTTTCATTTTTGCAATAGTATACATTTGTCCAGAAGCACAAGTTGGGTAAACAAAATAAGGTTGCTGATGCATTGAGTAGGAGAGTTGTGTTGTTGACCAGTATGGAGAATGAAGTGGTAGGATTTGACAGGATTAAATATCTATATGAATCTGATGCAAATTTTGGAAATATTATGCAACAGTGTAAAAGTGCGGTAGAGGGTGGTCACGTACTATTTTTGAAGAGTAATTTTTATAGAATGGTTACTTGTTTAAGGGTAATCAATTATGCATTCCAAATGGCTCTATGAGAGACAACATATTGAGGGAATTACATAGTGCGGGTTTGGCTAGTCATTTTGGAGTAGCCAAAACTACCACTCTTGTAGAGGAGAAGTACTATTGGCTGAAAATGAAGAGAGCCATAATCAGTTTTGTCTCTAGATGCAGAGTATGTCAAATGGCTAAGGGCCATGCACAAAATACAGGGTTGTATATGCCACTGCCAGTTCCTATAGGACCATGGACTGATCTAAGTATGGATTTCATGTTGGGGTTGCACAAGACATAGAGGGGTAAGGATTCAATTTTTTTTGTGGTAGACAGATTTTAAAAACGATGCATTTCATTGCTTGCAAAAAACTGATGATGCAACTAGAATTGCAGTCTTATTCTTTTATGAGATTGTGCAGTTGCATGGTGTTCCAAAGACTATTACTTTTGATCGGGATACTAATTTCTTAAGTCACTTTTGGAGGACGTTGTGGAAGAATTTGAACACCAGATTGTAGTTCAGTAGTGCTTACCACCCATAGACCGATGGGAAAACAGAGGTAGTGAACAGAATCTTGGGAAACCTCTTACAGTGCATAGTTGGAGAAAAACCAAAACAATGGGATTTAGCCTTGTCACAAGTTGAATTTAAATACAATAGTTCAGTGAATAGGTCGACAGGTAAATCTCATTTTCAAATTATTTATGGTCGAAATCTTAGAGGTGTATTATATTTGGTTGATTTAACAATTGGGGAACAAGTTAGTGATGATGCAGAAGCATTTTCTGAGCATATCCAGAAAGTGCAAGAGTTAGTGAGGGAAAAATTGTAGGGTAGTAATGCTCACTACAAAGAGTTTGTTGATGCACACAGAAGGGTGAAAGTGTTTGAATAGGGTGATATGGTCATGGTTCATCTTAGGAAAGAAATATTTCCTAAGGGGACGTATAACAAACTGAAACTTAAGAAAATTGGGCCATGCAAAATTTTGAAGAAGATCAATGATAATGCCTATAAAGTGGAGATGCTTGATGAATTTGATATTTCACCCATTTATAATTTTTTTGATTTATTTTAGTATTCTGGTACTGTTGAGGATGGTGAATTATAGGAGACAGTAAATTGGTCATGACATATGCCTAAGAAAAAAGATAGAGTTGCATAGGTGCTCGATAAGAAGGTGATAACCACCAGACATGGGAGCTACAACAAATACCTAGTTCAGTGGGAAGGATTACCACAGTCAAATAACACTTGGGTTTTAGAGTCAGAGCTAAAGAAAATTGATATCCAAAAGCTGCAGGATTTTAATTTAGTTGAACTCACAGGAGCTGAGTTATTTTTCACCAGAGGAGAATGATGCACCTTTTCGGAGCCATAACTTGTGAACCGTACACCCGTTTGCCTTGAAATTTAACAGGTGGTTCCATGTGCATGTTATGCATCAGGCTCATCTTTGATGCACCTGACCCTCCAAAAAACATGTTTTCGGGACCTAACTCCTCCATCTAGTGTTTCAAAATTAACTTTTAAAATAGGTTCTTGGGTTTTTTGGATTTTTTTTAATGTTAGAAGTTTATTATCTTTTGTTATACCTTAATTTGAGACCTAATATTTTAAATTAAGGTTCGTTATTGTAAGAGGGATGTGTGCACCGAATTTGGGTGCAATCCGACTCATTTCTATTTTTAGCAATTTTTAGAAAAAAGATATTTTTTAGGGTTTCTTTGGTTTTTGGTTTCTATACGATGGATTGTAATCTTTTGGAGAAGGGGTGTGAATTCAAGAATTATAAGAATATTGATTTGCATGTTTCTTCCATTATATTGCATTTGTGTTATGTGATTGGAGTTCATTTTGTTGGTCTCTTGTAGCTGAGTTTACACCATGAGAGCTCACATCGCTTGGTTCTTGTCTTGTTCCATTAGATTTTTAGACCATCAAAGCTTCCCCATCTAAGACATGGTCTACTAAAATATTTAATTTTCTTAAGGAAGGTTTTATTCCTAATTGTTTAGACTACAATCAGCATAAGATTTTATAAAAAGAACATGTTGATTCATTATAGTTGGCAATAAATTGTATTGATGTTCTTTTGAAGGTACTTCTTATGATGCCTTAACTCTGATGAAGCCCAATTAGCACTTGGTTATTCTCATAAAGGTTTATGTGGAGGCCATTTCATCAGAAATGCCATTGCCAAAAATCTCCTTAGAATGGGATACTATTGGTCTTCCACTAAGAATGATGTGTGTGATCAAGTTCAATATTTTGATAAGTGTCAATGCCATGACAACCTTGTTCATGCTCCTTCTCAACAGCTCCAAGTTATTTCTTCCCCTTGGCCATTTTCCATGTTAGTATTGGATATATAGGGAAGATTAACCCAATGTCATCTGATGATCACATGTTTATCATAATAGGTATAAAGTATTTCACCAAATGAGTCAAAGCCATACCCCTGGCCACAATGACTAGAGCTCAAGATTCCAAGTTCATCTTTAAAAATATCCTCTATAGGTTCGAGATTCCTTCGATGATTATTTTTTATAATGTTACTCCTTTCAATAATAAATGTCCATAAAATTTGTTCTAAGTATAATATTCAACATAGGTGGTCAAATTTGTATTACTCCTAGGGTAACAGACAAACCGAAGCATCCAACAAGTCTTTGATCAAGGTTCTCAAGAAGTTGATTTGTAAGACCGGTTGTGATTGACATATCCAACTTTATCCAACCTTGTGGTCCAATTGCACAAGTGTGCAAACTCCCATATATGCTTCTTTGTACATCTTGGTCTATGGGACCGAGGTAGTATTCTCATTCAAGTTATAGGTTCCTTTATTGTGCATCTTGTTACAAGATGCTTCAGTCAATGATGAGTATCACTTAGATTGTTTGAATCAATTGGAGCCGCTAGATGAAAAGCACATTATACCTTAGAGCATTTACGAGCCTATCATAATAGATTCAAATGATATTATTTAAAAAATTAAAATCATTCTTTTGAGATTAGGGACGTTGTCCTCAAGGAGAACCAAATACCAATGCTCATTTAGATCTTAAAGGTAAGGTTTAGCCCAATTGGTTAGACTCCTTCATCATAACAACCAAATTTGGTTCAAGGACCCATTGTTTGGTTTCTTTAGATGTAAAGAACTTAAATAACCAATGAACATACTGCATCTAAAGAGATACTATGCATAACTTGGCACTCGAAATTTTCATATTTATCTTATTTTTCATATTGCATTTGGTTTGCTTGTTCATACTACGTGATTTCCTGTCATCTTTTGAATAGTTTCTTGACATTCTATTCCTTGCATTCTACTTGTCATACAATTGCAGGGTTATGCATAAGGGGTCGGACCCAAAATGTCCTTGTAAAAAATTTACGAATCCTTGTGAATCCAAGTCAACCTCTTGTAGGAGGACATGGCGAATTATCTTAATTTTTGAAAAAAATGGCGATAATCGAGGACCGGGTAACGGCCAGGGTGGAAATCGATGATCGGGTAATGGTCTGGGTGAAATTTATATGCGGTTAACGGTCTGGGTGAAAAACATTGATCGACTAATGGCTCGGGTGTAAAACTATGACCGTCTGGGTGAAATTTATATGCGGTTAACGGTCCGGGTGAAAAACTATGACCGGCTAACGGTCCGGGTGTAAAACTATTACCGTCCGGGTGAAAACTGTGTCCGGCTGGTGGGCCGGGTGGAATTCATAGACCGGCCAATGACCCGGATGGAAACCATAAGCCGGTAGGCGTACCGGGTGGTAATCATCATCCGACCGACGGACCGGGTGGAATTTATGTCCGGATACCGATCGGGTGTAAATCATAGACCGGACAAGGATCCAGGTGGAAACCATTTTTGGGACCAGGTGGAAATCATTTACGAGGCTTGAACGGGTGTTTACTCTACCACGTGTTAGGTGATCCTTCAACAATAGTGCATGCCGAATGACATTCTGCCACGTGTCCAAATCCTATCATTTCTATCTATAAATAGACATTGGGAAGTCATTTTTTTGGTTACATTTTTGTGATTGCTCTTCCACTTCCCGATACACCGTCACCCCACACTCTTTGCAATCTAGTTTCTCATTTTACTTAATCAACAATGGCCACCTCTACTGCTACACACACTGCAATAGGAAATTTGGTTTTCAAGAACCCTACTTGCATTACGATGATAGATTTGTTAGCCACCCCTGATTATGACAATACGTGGCTATCTGCATCAGGTTTGCAGCACTTGCTTAGAATACTGTAGTTCAAGATGGACAAGCACCTTTTGCAGAGTATCATTGATGGTTACGACCATGACCGTGCAATAGTGAATGTCCTATTTTGGAATAAACAAGTGTCATTCAACATCACACCTTCTAACATACAGAGGTTAACAGATCTTCCACACAAGAGTTTCCCTGTCGTGTCTATGAAGTTCTCAATGGGTAAGCATGAAAAACAATACTTGGAGGATGAGTACGACCTTTCCTGGAAAGTTGTTGAAGGTAATATTCCCGTCAATTATTTTTGTTATTGTTCTGAATTTTACATTTTTTATTTTTCATCTATTTTTTTTATGCAGCTTCCATGGCTAAGTCCAAGAGAGGCTTAACAAACTCCTCCGTTGGAAATAAAGATCTGAAAGCCATTATTGAGTTCTTCCAAGCAAGACTATTTTTGTTTGGAAGAACAAAACTTCCAATATGGGCATTGACCTATATCGTTCACATTGTTCAAGGCGCGCAGTTTGACTGGTGCTCATACATTTCAGAATGCATCAGAATAGAGTTGCACGACATCGGGACAAAGGATGTCAAAATGGTTTCGACCGTGAACTTTATTTTAGCTCTTTTTTATGAAAGTTTTTATGATTTAACAAATACTAAAAAACCAATAGTTCTGCACCCCACACTGCTGAATTTGGGTATGAGTTCAGAGGAGTTGAGGGTAAGTCCATGTTTCATTCATTTTTTTAATATATTTTAGCTCTATTTTTAGTTTTAATTTTTTTTACACCTGATTGCAGAGAAAGGTTGTGACAAAAATTAGAAAACATGATGCTGGTGTAAGGGGTCACATGCATGAGGCTTGTGGTGATTCTAAAGAAAATGAATCAGAATCATCACCATTGTTGAGGCCAGAAAAACGTACACGGTAGGTCACAGTTACTCCTCATCGCCCTAAAATTGAATCTAGTCAGATCAACCATCCTACACGTAAGTTTCAATTTCAATATTTTATCATTATACTTTCTTAGTGCGTTACATAAAATTAAGTTTTTTTTAATTTTCATGTTTTCAGAAATGCGCACAACCCCCATCCGCAACATTGTACAAGAGATCGAATCGTCGTCAGGTAAATCATTCTATTTACTTGAAATTAAAGTTTTTTTTTTGTTTTTGGAAAATAATTTTTGCAATTTCTTATTTGAATGTCACTGGTCAGGTGGCTCTCAAGATCAAATCATGAGAAGCCAGGAAAGGCAACATATGAGGCCACCGCCAACACGACAAGCAACCGCTAGGACGACAGCAACCACAGGTGCAACAAATGAGAGGGTAAATCAATATGGCCCAAGGAAGGGGAAAAATACTTTTGCAGCCAAGATCGTAGGGTGTTTTCCCCACTTTTTCTTTTAACACAAGTCAAGTACCGAAAGTGTCCAATGCAAATGTTGGTTTAGATAATATTTAGCTTGATGATGAATTTTTTTTGCAAGGAAACATTGAGGGCTTTTAGGCGATAGAGGTGCTTGAAGATGCACATGCAGAGGCAGAAGAAACAACACCCCCAACAACTGAGCAAACAATATCCGCTCCTGCGATGGAAGCCCACTGTCATCCTCAATCCGAGGATGACAAAGTTAAATTTGATATTCAATCTTCTATGTGTGATGGTATTGAAGCAACCCTCCAAGAGAGGGTGCTTAAAGATTTACAAAATATGAAACAGTGGGAAGTTCGGGCTAAAGTGCTTATCAAGCAAATAAATGCCCATTACAAAAACTTTAATAAAAGGGAAAATATTTTTTCTCGATATGAGAATGAACCAGAGAAGCTTACTGGTCTGCTACAATAGGCAACATCAGGATTAGTGAAGTGCAAGACTTCATCCGATGATGAAGTTTTAAATATTATGTTGAATAGAATTGAGAACATCAATGTTGAAGCCCAAGCATACTATAACCAATGGGCTTTCAACAAGAAAATTGTTGATGTTGCTTTAGCCACAAGAGATGTGGTTGAGGTGAGAATTTAGTTGCATTTTTTCTTTTGCTAACTCTACTAACTCATGTCTTAAAACTGTTGAAGTTGCTTAAATTATATCATATAATTGTACTAATTTATGGTTTTTTTTTTGCAGTCAAACTTTGAAAATTTGAAATTACAGGTTTAGAGCATGCAAGTCAACATAGAGGCTGCAAAAAAATTTCTGGAAACATCCATTATAATGAAGAGAACAACCCAACATAAAGTAAGAGATAATAACATTCTAAAAAAATATTTACGAGAAAAACTGAAAGTGGATCCGGAACTGTTGATAAGGGAAGGACTGGAGAAAAATCCTAGTTTGAAAGAGCTTCAAGATCCTGCCAAAGAAGATGTTGGGCTGTTGGAAAATTTCAAGAAAGGACAAGAAAGTTTAGTCAGATCCGGAGCACTGCCAATGCCTGGTGTAGAAGAAGTAGTAAAAGTAATAGAATAGGCAGCTCTAGGAGAAACCACTATAGAACACAAATCGGTAGAACAACCAAAAATTCAAACATAGTCTCAAAAATTTCAGTGTTGGGAGGAAGTTTGTGTTGTTTTTCAACACAGTTAAACTTTAAAGACATCTTTATATATTTTAAATCTATATATTTTAATTTTGTTGTTCTTCCTATTTATAATTTTTTGATGCATTTTTCGTCTATGGAAATATGCATATGAATATGATTGAAATGATTTTAACTGATTATAACATCAATATGAATATGAATGCAGTTAGAATCAATATGAATGCAGTTAAAATCAGTATGAATGCTATTCTTGTCCAAAATGATAAATATGAATGTTGTGCTTGTGTCAATATGAATGCTCTTATTGTGTCAATATGAATGCACTTCTTGTTTTTGAAATGATTTTAACTGTTTATAATCTCAATATGAATATGAATGCAGTTCAAATCAGTATGAATGCTATTCTTGTCCAAAATGATAAATATGAATGTTGTGCTTGTGTCAATATGAATGCTCTCCTTGTTTCAGATAAAATCAATATGAATGCTTTTCTTGTGTCAATATGAATGCACTTCTTGTATTTGAAATGATTTTAACTGTTTATAACCTCAATATGAATATGAATGCAGTTAGAATCAATATGAATGCAGTTAAAATCAGTATGAATGCTATTCTTGTCCAAAATGATAAATATGAATGTTGTGCTTGTGTCAATATGAATGCTCTTATTGTTTTATATAAAATCAATATGAATGCTCTTCTTGTGTCAATATGAATGCACTTATTGTTTTTGAAATGATTTTAACTATTTATAATCTCAATATGAATATGAATGTTGTTCAAATCAATTCAAAAACAACAAAACTCATACATTTATAATCGGTTATGAAAGACAATGCTATGTTAAAAATCATAAAACATATAATTTGAAAGACAATATTGTGTAATAAATCATAGTTACAATTCATATAGATAAAACACTCTTGTGATGAAAAATAACCAGAAATTCATATTCAAAACGAATATGATAACTAACAAATCCATATTGATCAATGTTGTAAATACTTGTAAAAAACTTACAATTCATGTAATTGAAACAAACAAATACTAATATATCAGGCAATTGAAACCATTGCAAAAACAACAAAAGGACAGAACATGAAAACTTCTTCATAATCAAATTTTGTGAAATCTAACAAATCTGATACAATATTGTAAAATTTGATATCAAATCAAATCCGGTTTATTGTGAAATACTGGAAAAATTACAAAACTGGTAAAAACCCAAATCAGGTAGTTGAAACATACAATGCTCAGCTTGTCAAATCTTATTGTCAAATGAATTCAACTTGTGAAAAAAATCACAAATCAGGTAGCTTGAACAAACAATTTTCTGCTTGTTCAACATCAATATATAGCATACTAGATAGCTGTGTCTCTCGATCACTACGAGCATCATTATCTTCCATATCGGTCATATTCAACACGCTCCTTCTATCTACAAGGGAATTCCATAATACAATTGCCCTGTCATAGGGAAAAGTTTCCAACTGATAAGATGATACATAAATTCTCAAACAATTTTCCAAATTTTTGTCCAGCCTATTGCGAAGCTTTGATTTCACAAAAGATAGTGCACTGAAAACCCTCTCGTCTTCCACTGATCCCAGAATCATTGTTTGACATAATTCATATAAACATAAGTATTCACTTATAGTATCTTGTAGGATAGTACTTGGATACAATTTTTGCCACAAACATGCAATGGAACCAGTCTCATGGATGTCATTCAAAAATGTTGTTTGCCCAACCATTGTTCTTCCAAAATGTGTTGATTGTTCTTTCAAAATATTTTTGTTTAGTATACCATTGATTGTAACACCATTGATTTCCACAATTTTACTGAAATGTTGAATAAGTATCATCATATATTTAACAAACAACTCATTTGCAGAATTGAAGTCACTATTAGTAGCCCAAAATATGGGGTTAACCACACCCATCGCCTCAAGCAACTCATCTCTCTAAAACCGATCTCTTATCTCACTTGTCAAAGATTTTGCTATATTGGACAAATTTGTTCTAATTTTCTGTAATACAACATGAAATCTATTGTGTGTTACAGGAACTTGTTCAATACCATCCATACCTATACTTGATTTCCTTTCAAAATAATAAAGAGGTATCAAATTTCCATGATTGTTAATACAAAGATGATCATTGATGTCAAACTTCAAATAGCTTCCTGGATCGTTCATGTTTGTCAATGTATTCCAACTATGAAACAAGGGATCTTTAAAATCTGCTTTGAACACATAAATTTTCAATAACAAGACATATTTGTTTTCTCATCCTTATGAAATCAATGATATAGATGGATCTCTCTTGTGCAAATTTAATCAATCTATTCATTTCTTGTAACATTGGAAGAATACCACATAACGTCAATAGGGTTTCAAAGTTAGTCAAACCAACAAATCTTTTGCCTTATACACCTTGACTACTTGTGTACATAAACCCTGTTAATGATTGATATTCTGTAAAATATCTATGTGCAGGTTTATACAATGAAATCCACCTTGTATCTACATATTTTAACATTTTATTTCCTTCTGTAACTCCTAGTGCAAACTGTTGAAACTCTGAAAACCTTTTTGGACTGCAAGAAAAATAAGAATGTATTTCATGAATGAGGTCTTCCACTCTCGCAACATTTTCAAAAGTGCTCACGATTTTATATGCAAGATTGATTCTATGAGCCATGCAATGAATGGGTATCATATATGGTGCAATTGTGGTTTGCAGTCGAACACAAAGACCACTCCTATGCCCTTGCATAATAGCAGCTCCATCAGCTCCAATACATATTAACTTTGTGGCTATGTCCATGTCATTCATTCCCGCAATATCTTTTAAACTAGTCACAACAACATTATAAATGTTTTTTGCATTTGAATTTTCAACCATCTTATGTAATCCTAGAAAACTAGACTACCTGACATTGTTTTGGAAAGTATACACATGCATACAAATCCAGGATGTGTTGTCCACAACCGTCACCTCATCAATAGATAGTGAAATGAATTTGGAAGTTTTTACTTTCTCCCTCAGGTCCTCCTTCTCTACTAATGATAGACATTTTACCATTTCCCAACCACTTCGATCAGACCAATGGCAACTCAGAATTTTTTGCAAACCAACCAGTTGAAACAGGTGCTTATAATCAATAAAATCGGACATGGGTCTACCCTTCTTGAGAATACTAAGTACAACAACAAACTGTAATCCTTTTGTCCCTAAGATGATCTTTTCCATTTTTTGAAAATGGGCTTCAATTGTTGCACCTTTCTCAACAAGAGATTGTTGTTCCTTAAAGTGATTTTCATATTCTATTGCATATCTGACATGCATACATTCTGATGCATCCTTCCACCTAATTGTTCTAATAATTTCTCCATCACTTCCTTTAACTTTTACATAAACTTTGCCAGCATGTTTTTCTATTGTATCTATCTTATTTTGCAACCTATGCTCCTTGCCCAGTTTCCAACTACAAATTTTGCATCTACATACTTTATCATCGATTTGGTTGTCATTAGTTAGGATGGGCTCTATCCATGGAAATTTTTCTGCCCATTCATTCTTAAATGCCCTTCCAATAGCCCAGTAAGATGCCTTCCACTTTTTATTTTTTTCGCTTGTAGATTCAAAAGAAGATGGTAATGTATTTGATTTATCGCTCTCATTTTCAACTATGTTATTTTGAGGATTATCTTCAAGTGTTTGTTGGATGTCATTGTTAAGAGAATTTTCAATAGAAGTCATCTCTTGGGGATGAATATCTTCAAGCGAAGGCATATCAGGGTCCACATGGTTTTCTGCATAGTAGCATACAATAATATTCTTAATTATTTTTTAATTTAACAAAATAAACTAACAAACAGAAATATAATTTATATCATCATGCAATATGGATAGAGGCACACTAACCATTTGAGGAAGAAGGCATTATTTAAAGTAACAAATACATGGTACACCTAACTATTAAGTATTCAAGAATCATGTGTACCTTGAATTTGCACAGATGTCGATGGCTCACTCGATTTCAACATATGGCTAAAATAATTTAGGATACCCTTTTCAGATTTGGCCCCCTTCTTTGCATCGCCAGTAGGTGACATTTTACTTGTAAAGAAAAAAATTTCAATTTAGAAAAATAATAAAATGTTGAACACAATATTGTATTTAGAATGAACGTATAGATGGTTGGTAGAAAATAGATACTTGTTTCCAGTCATTCTTTATTGTGATATTTTTAGAGTATTCAGATACTCTATTTTCTGGAGATAGTAATGTAACTAATAAGTGCAAAAAACCAATCAATATAAAATTTGAAAAAATTATAAGAATTTTTTTTTGTTTATGCGAAATTTAATCAGAGATACAAATGTTGAAAAATATAAAATTCTTGTACAAAATGGACAAGAAGTAGAGCATCACAATGTACATAGAGAACCAAAGTATTTTTCTAATAGAAAAGGGGATATTAATGGAAATAGAGAATCAAAGAGTTTTAACATAGAAAATATGGGGAAAAATGAACAGAAAATTGACTTATTTTCAGTAAATGGTAAAAAATAGCAAAATAAAAACCAGATATTAGATGACAAAAAAACATGATCACAGATTCAAATGTCTGAAGAGAAACAAAGTACCTATTGTAGGAAAAGAGACCCAGAGGATCGATAGTCAGTTCGGGTGGAAAAAAGGTCCAGTGGACGGTCGGTCCGGGCGAATGGTCTAAACTTCTTGCGGTCCGAGTGGAAATATTTACCCATAGCCGATCCGAGTGAAGTTGTCAGTCTGGCTGTTGGTTCGATTGGAGTTGTCAGTCCGAAAATCGGTCCGGGTGGAGATTCGATGCTGCAGATGGTCCGGGTGGAGTTGTCAGTCCAGAAATCGATTCGGGTGGAGATTCAGTGCGGCTGACGGTTCGGGTGGAGTTCGTTAATCGATCTGGGTGGTGATTCAGTGCAGATGACGGCCGGTTGGAACTGACTGTCCGGGAGATAGAAGTTCCTGTCGTCGGGCCGGGTGGAGAATTATGTCGTGTCGATCCGGTTACAGAACTACTCTAAAGACTGAATCCGATTGCACTTTTTGCATTAGAGTTTTACTTTTTGAATGTTATAAATGAAAACTATCTCTGGCTTGTTACTTATATAGTGGTATAGTTAGCGAATTTGGTAGGATAATTTTAAAATTTTATTTTTTTTTGCGAAAATGGCCCACGACTTAGGCGGGAGTGTCGGCGAATTTAAAAAATAATACGTAATACTATTATCAACGCACGGTGAATAGATACTTCTAAAAAAATTTGATCCGAAAAATTCGGGCGAAGGGCCGACGTCGAGGGTCCACCAAAATCGTAAATTTTCATTTTCAAAAATGCTAATCTTCGCCCAAATTGCGAAGATTCATCGTTAAGCAAAATGATGTACAATTGCATTGTTGCTTTCTCATTCTTGCATGATTTCTTAAGCATATTATTTGTAGGGGATTTTGTGATAATGGCAAGTGATGACACCTAGGTCATAGCTCACATGCATTACACTCACACTAGGGCTCTTATGCCTAGAGAATCCCCAACCTAGGGCTTATCTCTATGTATTCCCATCATTGCATTTGCTCATGTCATTCCATATTATTTGACCTTGAAAGTGTAAATGATCATCACAATTCTCCCCAAGTCAAGGAATATAGTTCTTCTTCTATGTATACTTACCCTTTGCATGTTTTTTTTGTTTTGTTTTGTCAAGACAAGGATACACGTTATTTCCTTCTATCTATGAATCGTGCTTTGTTCACACATGCATTGTTCTTCTTCTTTGTCTCTATTTAATCTCTATTTTTCAGCACATTCACACATAGGTTATGCTTCGCTTTGTCCACTCATATTTTGTACACACCACACCCCTATCGAGTAGTAATCATTTTGGTAAATCAATCACATCATTTCAACCCCCCATACAAGATATCGTCATGGTCACGAGTGAGGGGGAGCCTTCATTCAACCATTTATGAGCATAAATCCTAGTTGGTATATCTCTTTCTCTTTGGTCATCTTAGAGAGCACTACACCCATAGTGAGTAACACTCCACCTACCCATATCTACGAGCATAAAACCCTTCAGGATAGCTTCATGACTACTACTGAGGAAAAACCTCTAATTAGCCATTTGCAAGCATACATCCTCATAGGATTCTGCTATGTTTCTTTTCATTTTTTTTTTTCTTTTGACCTTTTGGAGCTCTCACTTTCTTCTTTTATATTTCTTTCTTCAATCGTCAATTTTTTTTTTCCTTCTCTTTTCCTTCTTTCTTTTCTTATTTCCATTCACTCATCTTTTCATTTCGCTTTACATCCATTTTAGCTTACATATTAGATTACATTTCATTTAGTTAGAGTCACTTATGTATTTTAGTTAGGATCATTTTGCACTGCATTTATCATGTTTGTATTATCATGCTAAAAATAAAATTAATCTCTCCTTTCTGTCTTTTTCTTTCTCCTCCTTCCCTTTGGTTTCATTTTTATTTTTTCTTATTTGTTGCTCTCTTTTCTTTTGAGTTCGTAATTTCTAGTTTTTTTAGGAATTTTACATTCCTCTTGAAACTCGAGGGGCACCCCGGCTTAAGAGGCATTAATGCCCCTAATGCCTTGTTTTGCATGCCAAATATTCAAAGTGCCCAAAATGATACTATTTGTGCACCACCTCTTTCTTCTAAAACTGGCCACCCCTTTGTGTCTACATATTTCTTCAATGCACTTATTAGGCCATAAATACATCAAAGAGAGGGAAAAATGTAAACACAGAAAATTGACCCACCTAGATGAGTCATTTTTTCTTGGGTTCCTTTGAAAGGTTCTCAAAATTGTTAGGAGAAATATTGACCTAATTTTCTTGTTTTTTGCCTTGCTTTTGTTAACCTTGACCGAATTTGTGCCCGATATATTATAGGGCATAGATTTGACAAATTTAGGATTTTTCTTTAAAACCTAATTCTTAGGCTTACCCTTTTGGGAAATCGGCTTAATCAAGGTTAACTTTTTTTTCCCACATTTTATCCCTCTAATCCCATTTATAAATAAAGGAATTGGATCCCCTCTTTCTCACTAGAAAAAACTTAACAATTCTTTCTACATTCAAGCTATCAAAGTTTTATGTAAAATTAGGTTTCTTTTCTCTTCTAGTGCTCTTGGTGCTTTGTTTTTCTATTGTTGGTGTGTTCTATGTGATTTTGCAAGTGGACAAAGCATTGATGTCAAATTATCTTCTTGGAGGAGGAGAGGTCTTTCACCTTTGCTCTTGCTTCTTCCATGAGATTTTTAGGTTGTTTCTTTGCATTTGTTAATTCACTTCTTCATATTAGTTCATGTTTTTTTACATTTTTGGTATTTATTTAGGGTTTTAAACCTTCTTGTGCAAATTTATGCACTATTTGCTATAGGATGCAGATTCTATGAAAGATTTTCTTTCATTCATTGGGTGTTCTATGTCTATTTCAACTCTATCACCGAATCCATGCTTGGTATCCTACAGGGCACAAATTTGATCTAGATAGGTTTTAGGGAAACTATTTATCTCAAAACCTCAGGGTTTTATTTTGTGTGTACTCTACATTCTATTCCATCTTTTTTTACATTCTTGTATGATTTTTATCATTGTTTTGCTTACGTTTCATATTAAATTAACTTGGAGGCAATTATTTTTTCCCAAACCCTACTTTTTAAAATTGCATTCTTGTTCACGTATTGCATCTGATCTGTTTGCATTTCATTTATCATTCTAAGCTATAATATTTTGTTGTGATTGTTCCAAATGTCAAAGAGTATTTTTATTACAAATGGTCAACTAAAAGGATAAAGGGACTTGATTGTTATACCACCAAGCTTAGTCTTATAGGGGCCTAACCAGGCCCCCAAACCCTAACCATTTTTCTAGAGTTTTTGTGAAGCTATTTTGTAGATTTGAAGCTATGGTATATTCTGGGTGCAAGAAAAATCTTGGATAAAACACCAGATTAGATAAGTGCTCTTGGTAATTTTGTTAGGGTATGTGTTGTTTGATTTTATATTTTTTGTTCACACCTAGGCCATAAATAAAATAAAAAAACATTTGATTACTTTCTAAGAATTTAAAAGGAAAAAGACATAATTTTGTATCTAGGGTTTGATATTGTTTGTACATTTTTCTTGTGCCCTTGCTCAAATAAAAATTATTTCATTTCTTGTATCCTAGGTTTAAATATCATTGAAGAAAAAAATCATATTAGGGTTAGACATCATTTTCGTACATCTTGTGTGTTTTGCATTGTTCTTTCATTTCCATAGTTTAGCATAGAAAGGCCAAACATAGGTGATTTCTTAATTGAAATATTACACATCTCTACCCTGGATTTGGAGTGATTCCTAAAATCATTCTTGGTCAACCCATCGCTTTGTTTCCCCAAGTTTCAAGAATATAACACACCCCCAAGGTCACCTCAGCTCCCAATGGGTCCAATCGAGAATCATTCACTACAAGGCAGTTTTCTCCCTTTAAATTATTATAATATAATTTTTTTATTGATTTCTAAACATATTTTTATTCTAAAAGTAATTGTAAATTAATAATTAATATCATATAATATTTCATTTTTTGCATTCTTTTCAATTGTGATAGTTATCATAATCTTCAATTTTTAATAATCTAATGTTATATTACAAGTATATGGCATTAATTGATATCATTATTTTAATAAAAATTGTATTAGATCATCTTTATCAAAATTTTATTGTATTTTAGTGAGTTTGATAAACATTTTAGGGTATTATGATACATTTCCGCACCTTCGTGTTTTACTATATTCAAATTAAAAATCTTTACTTTATTTTTTAGATCTAACCCAAAAAAAAATTCTAATGCCATATTCTTTGGAATAAATTTATAAAGTTAACATATGAATGTGCATATTTTACCATGTAGTGGCAATGGCAAGGTGGGTTGGTTTGTAGCAACACTTGGGTGATGAAAGTGAATTTTGAGTTGGTAAATTCACTTTAATCGACAATATAACTCAATGATTATCGACGTATTCAACCAAATCTTGATGATAAATATTTTGATGATGTTGGCAACAACTAATTTTTGTACAGAGGTATCTTGATGGTCAACTTAAGATAACATATTCGTCCTTCAACTCAAAATGGAATCGATAAGCTTGTATCAACTATATTCTTGGTAATGTTGGTGGTCTACTTTAGCGATGTCAAAGCAATCTTCACATTAGGGTTTACTTGATAAATATTAGCAACTAGCTTCAATTATGAGAACACTCTTAGGATATAGGTTGACAACTATTAGCTTTTAATACAACATGCAATGGGAGATAGTAATCACAAGATGTAAAATAATAAGAAAGAAAGTAAATCTGCGATATGACTAAAATATGCTATAAATAGAAATGATGAAAAAAAATACAATAGTATCTATGGAGGAAATGAACACTCCATGATACAAGCTATTGCTCAATTAATGAGCTCTGAGCTTATAGCTCACACACTCTACACTATAGTTCCCTACACTACAGTTACGTACACTACTGTTACATCCATCTACTATCTATGGCCCTTTATATAGGAAGATAAGTTCCTTGGCCAACACTCTATCTAGCTATACAAGGGGCACCTTGCACATATACAACTTGCACATTGACACTTGTGCATTTATTACATTGTATGAAGTATCTAGATAACTTACCCCTAAAGTAATATAATGTCCTAAGTATATACCAAGGAAGGTATATTTACATGACCCAAATAATGTAATATAATCTATTTCTAACACCCCCCTGTATTACGATATTTGGGAATTGAATGCTTTAGTCTTCAATGTGTATCTTCCTCCTAAAAATGATCTTTGGCTTCTTCAGGTTCATCATCTACGTCTTCTATCCAAACACCTTTATTGTTTTTTTTGCATGTATTTTTATTTGGTTTTAATTGTTGATGGCTAAGTAGAGCATGGTGCACTTGTCCTCTCATTGTATTGATTTTTATTCTTCTATGCTTGGCTTTGTTTTGTACTGGTTCTTCATTTTATTCAACTTGTTCCTTTGAAAATATGTTAGCATCATTTTGAAACATCACAATGTCTTGTGAGATTTTCATTGAATCCCGGATGTATGTATTTCCGTGGATTGATCTTATTGTTTTTATTTCACCTTGATTCATGATGAGACATGTATTGATTCCATCCATATATCCAAAGTTGATCATATAGTTTTCTTCTACCAACTTTCTTACAAAAATGAGATTGAATGTTAATCCAGGAATATACAATACTTTTTGTAGTAGAACATTTAGAAATGATCTGCTAGGTGTCACACATCCATATCCATGTATAGGATAAGTTTGGCTATCTACAATTCTTAGTTTTTAGCCTTTGATATCTTCAATACAGTTAAACCATTGCATATTTCCTATCATAAGATGACTGGATCCTGAGTCAATGTACCACACATTTTCATGTTTTGTAGACTGGTTATTGTTGGAGCAAATTTCACATTCATTATGTGACATTCTTTTTTTCATTTGAAGAAATAGAAGAGATGATATAGGATCTTCTTTGTAGTCTACCTTATGACTCTTTATATGATTTCTTATAGAAGTATATAATCTTGACTTGGTAAAACCTTTATTAATCCTTGGTTTTTATAGGCTTTCTTATGTCTCCTTAGTAATGAGAGTATATACTCTTAAGGATTTTTAGGTTTTGTAGAAATCTTATATATTGCTAATTGATTTGCAACTTGATAAATTTGATAAATGTTGATATTACCAAGTTTTGTAGAATACCTTATTACTCCCTAGTATGTTTTGGATAAGATATAAAGTGCTTTTGTAAATTATAGTTCAATTTTTGGTTGGTTTTGTAAAGTTTTTTAAATACCAAGAAAATTCTATTATCCTTATTGCTCCTATTGAACTAAGCACTTTTACCAAATTTAAAGAGGTTTTAATTTTGGATCTTTTGTCTCTTTTTGAGAAGATATAAGAAAATAATATTAGAAATTTCCAAACTTTGAAATGCTTTGATAAAAGTCTCTTTAACTATCCCTTTAGGATTTAATCCAAGTGTATCTAATTTCCAATTTAACTAGTTTGATGTAGTAACCTTTATAAATCCCTAATTTTAGAAAAATTAGATCACAATAATATTTGCAAGTATTTAGGGTTAAATTCCAGTAGAAAACCTTATTACTCCTAAGTTTAATATTGCAAATATTATATTAGATTGATAAATGATTACCTTTGAGGTAAGTCTTTCAATGTAATTATATTCCTATAAATTCAACCTTATAAATCCCTAGAGACGAAAGCATATAAATATAGGAATAAAACTTACCTCATACCAAGCAATAATCGACACTGATTTCAGACGTGTAATGGCTACACTATTGACTATATCTACTTTGATTGTATTCGGAGTAGATCATTGAATGCTCTACTCCTTGCTTCCACGATGTGATGGCTCCCACGTATTATATGTAAATGTGCTAAAGACTACACTGAATGATGCACTGAAATGCCTTGTTGAATTTTATTTGTTCAAATTGCTTTGTCCTTCTTATACCAAAGAGCCTTTAATAGGTAGTTAACCTAATGAAAAGTGTCACTTCAATTACACTTCGATGATTTCTTGGATGTCCATTGCAAGTGTAACATCTAAAATGCTTTCTTACTTCTTGTGTTTTTCAAATGATAATGCCTATGGAGGAATGCAACTCCTCTTCCACATGGTCTATGGGTGCCAAAATCTTGCTATAACACTTCCTCACTTGTGTGAAATTCCAACGTACCTTAAGAGCATTTAGGGTTTCCCTTGGAGGATGAAAAATGTCACTTACATGCCCTTATGCTTATAATGTCTTCTTAAAAGCTTTAGTACGTGCTTTTAAACTTCTAAGATTGTTCCAACCAAGCAAGGCTAGTGGTGGTACTTTGGTGGAGATATAGAGGAGCTTTGGTGGAGCTTGACCGACATTACTTCGGTGGAGACTTCTTGATACTCCAATGGTAGTATTGAATGCTCCTTCCTTTGGACGTATGTTTCCTATTTTTCTTGCTTTGATTTCCTTTGCTTATGTATTGTTGGATATATCCCATTTAGTGATCAAGGTGCCTCCTTTCTTGTGCTTTGCAGGTCACCTATTATGGTTGTACAACTCGTGCATGACATATGATCTTTTTAAAGGCTTCTTGATGCTCATTTTAAGCTACGCTCTTCTAGAGAAATTTGTGCCTCTTTGGCACCTTCAAATATGCCCTATTTCTTGCATAGAACGTATTAGAGAAGTGCAGTATAATGTACCAATATTTATAAATAGAATGCTTTTATTGCATCCTTCATTACACTTATTTTGCAAGTCTGAAATTCTAGTTTTATAATAGAATTTTGAATGCAGTGAAGGGGTTTTGAGGTTGTCTCTTTGTTTAAACACCTTCCCTTTTTTGCTTGGATAATTTTATGATAAATCCAAGTTTAGATAGAAGATTTTTATTTGATGCAATTTTTTGCACTTTTATTTCTCTTGCATCAAACCATGTAATGCTTTGGATTTGAGACTCACCAAGTCTCAATATTTGAAGATTCTATTTATGATTTTGGTTAGCTATTTCTTCTCCAATTTTTGAAGGATTCTAAAAATTTTGGTGGCTTATCTTGGCCACTATGAGTTGTATATTTTTGTGCACCAATAGTGTCTTTAGACACTTTGAAATTTTTTGATTTTGTGCCTTTCTCAAGAACACAAACACAAAGGTTTATGAGAGTAACATAGTAGTGAAAATGAACCTGCTAATATTTCATTTTTAATGCACTAACAATTACACCTTATCACTCAAAATGAATCTAAAAAACTTATAAGTGCACTTAATCAATTTACTACAACTTAATAAAGAATAATCTGAAATGAATCTTCAATACTTATTCTACAAATTTCTTATAAGTAAGATATTAGGAGATAGTCTTCTTTTGCTTTCCAAAGTAGATGATAGGCAGTTTAAAGATAGTTGAAATCATTAAATCTAATCAACTCATAATGTGAAAATGAACCTTTCTTTTTGCACATTTGAAGACAATAATATAGATCTCCTTTTTGCAACTTTAATCTAGATTAAGGTGCTTTAACAAATCTGTAAAGTAATAAAATTAATGAATCTAGTTGCACCAATAGTTGCTTACATTTTTCTGAAGGATTGTGTAGCTTATTTTACACTTATGTAGAGGATGTAGATCTTGTTGTCTAATATCACCAAGTTGCTACCTTGAGTAATATCTTGCAGGTATTTGTAGACTATTATGAACAACTCCTTCTTCACTAAATAATGATCTCAAAATTTCTTTCACGAGCCTAATATTTGGTGACTTTAATATCCTCTTATGGTATCATCATTGTCCTGTATATTTGGATAAGTTTGTATCTCTAAAGCGCTATCCTATTGTTATGGAAGGAAATATTCAAATATCCTGGATTTTATGAGCTTCTTTTGTCTTCAAGTCTTCTTGTCGAATTTTGACTTCAAGTAGGATCTTCTTCTCAAGATTTTGAATGTCTTGAGGTATTCATTGGATTCTTCTTCAACTCATATTTGGCACTCCTTTTCAAATTCTCCTCCTCTTGGGCTTATTATCGGATGGTGATATTTGTCCCAAGTCCTTCACTATCAGGGGATTCTCCTTGGTAGTGGATTTCTCCAATGAGTTCTTTTATGATTTCTTTAGAAAGGCTCTCCTAGCCTTTTACTGGATGATCATCGAGGCATCACCAAGGTCTTTTATCTTGCAACTTATTCTGGTCTTCCTTGAGACCTTATCTTCAACCTTCTATTTCTAGAAGTGTTGGTGGTGAGACCTTCTACTAGATATTTGATTCATTTACTTCTGGATTCAAGTAGGACTCTCCTAGTCCTTATTCTTCTTCCTAGTCTAGAATTTCTTCAATAAGATCTCCTCCTAATATATTTTTCTTTAGGTTTTGGATTGATTTTGAAGAAGATGCTCTTCTTAACTTTCTTGTAGGAAGCTTTCCCAACTTACTAGATCTTCTTTTCCTACAAAACAATATTAATACTAGAATCTACTTCTAAAGTAGATACTCTCTTATGGAGTATTCTTCAGGATAAAGTCTTATGTGGCCTATTTTAGAATCAAGGCTTTTGTGGTCTTTTCAAGGCTTCTATTGTATTTTCTTCAATATTAAGGCTTCTATGACCTTTTCTTCTATATCAAGGCTTTTATGGCATTTTCTTCTAGATCAAGGCTTCTATGGCCTTTTATAGGATTTTGTGGCCTTTTTATTTTTGTGAATTTATTCAATATAGCAATGGATATCTCCTATCTCCTGACTTCACCATGATTATTTTCCATAAGTTTCTTCTGAAGTATTCTCCTTTTTGCAACAACTAATATTTTCACTATGAAGGTAATTTGACCTTTGGCAACAAATTTGAGGTCTCCTAGCTTTCTATTGTAGGAGGCGTTCCAATCATATGAAATTAATTCTCTTAAAAAAAGGAAAATTTAGGTATATATTTCCATATCTCTTAGATGAGCTTCACTAGTTGATTCATAAAACTAGTGGATCAAATATTGAGTCCTAGTCTTCACAAGTTTTCCTACAACTCTGTGGAAAGACTCTAGCCATATACAATCTAAATATTTTTGAAATTAATATTTCTTTCAGTTGTCACTTATGGATCTCCCTAATTCTATTACCTAGAATCTTCTGAGAAATTTTGATAGTGACTCTTCCAATGGTGCATCAGGTTGACAAAACAACTTAGGATCAATGATAATGGTGATTTTCCTATTGATCTACAGTAGCTTGATCTATTGTAGCTCTAATACCACTGTTATATTTTGATACAAAATGCAATGTAATATAGCAATCATAATATGCAAAATAATAAGAAGGAAAGTAAATCTACAAGATGACTAAAATATGCTATAAATAGAAATCACAGAAATGAATACAATAGTAGATATGGAGGAAATGAACACTCCATGATACAAGCTACTACTCAATGAATGAGCTCTGAGCTTATATCTTACACACTCTACACTATTATTCCCTACACTATAGTTACCTACACTATTATTACATCCATATACTATCTATGGCCCATTATATAGGAATATAAGTTCCTTGGACAACACTCTATCTAGATGTACAAGGGACACCTTGCACATATACAACTTGGACATTGATACTTGTGCATTTATTACATTGCATGAAGTAACTAGATAAATTTCCCCTAAAGTAATCTAATATCCTAAGTATGTACCAAGGATGGTATATTTACATGACCCAAATAATGTAATATAATCTATTTCTAACAACAACTTTCTCTAGGATGACATTCTCATCTTTGAAAACTTCCTCTCCATTTCCCTATAAGATGAAAAAAAAAATGATAATAGTTCTATGACTACTAGATGTTGATGACACACCTTCATTAGAAATCTCCTCATGGTAGTTTCTAAGTGGGCTCGTGTTCTTTGACTATGTCAAATTAGCAATAGTTATTGCACTCTCTAACCTATAAATGCACTTATTACAAAATGAAAATCAAATGTTCTAGCATTATAACAACACACATAATATTCAAGGTATGCAAATGGAATATGAATGGAAATATAATTGTATTATATTTATGCTTTCACAAATATTGTGCATTATGACTATAATTTACCTTTGTTTTAGCTTCACTTAGAACACTTTGCTATTTTTCTCCCCTCTTCTTTGTCTTTATCAAACCCTTTCCACTTTATAGGCTTAGGAGTCAATTACTCTTCATATTTCCCTAATGGTTCATATTTTAGATAGTTAGAATTCCACTTTAGATGTGTTGGCCTACTCATACATGGATTCTCCTATAACATTCTCACTCGGTAACATAAATGTTTCATGAACATTGCTAAAAGCCTCAATGAACACTTTATTTTTAGCAATATTGGAAGCTTTCATCCATGTTAGTGCATCTAATTCCTAGTTCTTCCACTTAACTAGATACTCATAATATGTATTACCTCTTGTCCTTCTTACCACTTGGAACAAACAATTGCTTCAATTTCATCTCAATATTTCTTTGGTAGTTATGCTATCCATTTCTCTACTAAAATATCAATTCGATGATCTCCATCATCTCTAGGTTGATCATAATATGGGTACAAGTCAACTACATTAAAGAGAAATTAAATTTCATTGTCCTCTAGAAGCTCAATTTCATATGCGTTTGTGTAAATTTAGTCAAAACCAAATATCTAACTCAAAACTCTTGCATTCTATGTTTAGGGTCAACATGTTGTATGTACTTCATGGCACTTTTCCTAATTCATTTTCACCTCCTAATATAGATCATGAATGAAATCAACAAAGTATTCTTCTACTACAATTGTTCTTTGTAAATAACTTGTCTCTATCCTATATTAGCCATATTTTTGTAAAATATCATGTGTTTTAGGTATATAGATAGTCAATGTTCTCTTTTCATGATATGAAAAGTCCCTGTTAGTCGCCAAGAATGTGGGTATTTTGAAACCACCACTCACATGCACTTTAGTGATAAATGGAGAATACATCAAAATTAGAAAAATGATTAAGCACTGTGGAGTAGAACGTTATAGCCCCAACAAAATGGCCAAGTCTAAAGAGCACTGGAAGATTCATACCTGGCCAAAAATTGGTAGGGTACCAAATATCCATCCCACTATAAACATTTTGAGAGGTTCATATTTGACTAAGTGCTAAAAGTATTGAAATAACTACACTCAGTTAGAGCCCAACATAGTGCCAATTCTCCATCCAGAGGTCGAAATATAATAGAAACCAAATGGAAAAAATATCTAAGTTAGGAGAGCACCAGAATATTTGTACCTTGTCTACTTGTGCATGTATCATTCCTTTTGTAGGAAGGAAGATGAGAATTATTACTTTCTCAAATAGTTTAATGTGGCACTAGGAACATATATGAGAAACAACTACCACATTCCTTCTACAAAAGCCTTAAGCTATTTGTTGCCTATACTCATATGCATCATTTCATTTTCTTGTTACATAGTTATTACAACCATGATTGCATTTTTTTTCATATGCATGACTACTTATGCATAGAGAATCAAGGGATATCGTATTGAGGCGATGATGATAACTAGTTAGGTTATATTTTCCTTCTTTAAAAGGACATAAGTTCATGCCTTTTAGAGGATTATAATATGAGAATTATTACTTGCTTGAATAATTTTCATATATAAGCACACAAAACTAAAAATATTTATGAGAAAAAATTATCATATTATTTTCCCCAAAAGCCTTGATTTATCAATTGCTTATATATTCATAGTGTTTTTTTCATAAATATTACTATTATAGTTGCAAGCTTGCATTGCTTGCCTATTGCATGATTGAATTCTAATTCAACTTACTATGCTCATATGCTTGTTGTTTCCATATAGCTTCGATATGATTTGTCATTACCCTTTATGATCCTATTTAGAATAAATCACATTATAGATTGCATTTTAGCTAGGTAACTAAGGTATAAAAATTTTCAAAGGACTTTACATGACTTTTCCTGTAATGGCATGAATCACTTGTATTTTGTTATGGTGCATTTGCATTCAATAGTGGGAACTTGTGTTGAGCAAGGTGCAGCAACAATATTGTCATTGTTGTCAACACAGTCAGATAGATCTGTTGATGCAGTGGACAAGAAGTTCAAAAGCTATTCAGATCCAGAAGACAGGAGTTCAAAGGTTATTCAGAGTATGTACAGTGATTTTCCAAGAAGACCGAAGTGGCCCATATGCAAAAGATCAAAGAAAAAGACAAGTAAGAAAAGTGTCGCGATATCGCGACATATACAATAGGCAAGAAAAACTGTCACGATTTCGCGACATGTTGGAAGAGAGAGAAAAAGCAGGAAAAACTGTCATGATTTCGTGACATGTTGGAAGAGAGAAAAAGTAGGAAAAACTGTCACGATTTCGCGACATGTTGGAAGAGAGAGAAAAAGCAGGAAAAACTGTCACGATTTCACGACATGTTGGAAGAGAAAAAGGCAAGTGGAAAAACTATCACGATTTCGCGACATGTTGGAAGAGAAAAAGGCAAGTGGAAAAACTGTCACGATTTCGTGACATGTTGGAAGAGAAAGAGAAAGCAAGAAAAAGTGTCATGATTTCGTGACAAGTTCGAAGAAAGAGAACAAGTAAGAAAAGTGTCACGATTTCGTGACATGTCGCATTTTTGCGACTAAAATAGGAGAGAGAAAGTAAGTTGGAAAAGTGTCACGATTTCGTGACATGTCGCATTTTCGTGACTAAAATAGGAGAGAGAAAGTAAGTTGGAAAAGTGTCACGATTTCGTGACATGTCGCATTTTCATGACTAAAATAGGAGAGAGAAAGTAAGTTTGAAAAGTGTCACGATTTCGTGACATGTCGCATTTTCGTGACTAAAATAGGAGAGAGAAAGTAAGTTTGAAAAGTGTCGCGATATCGTGACATGTCACATTTTTGTGACAAAAGAAAGAGAGGAAGCGTACGGAAGTAGAACTGTCATGATTTCATGACAAAAGCAGAAAGCAAGACTTCGAAGGCAGAAGTGTCACGATTTCATGACAAAAGCAAAGAAGTAAAGTACGAAAGTAGAAGTGTCACGATTTCATGACAAAAGTAGAGAAGAAGACTTTGAAGGCAGAAGTGTCATGATTTTGTGACAAAATCAAAGAAGCTAAGTATGGAAGTAGAAGTGTCACGATTTCATGACAAAAGCTAAGTTGAAGACTATGGAGGCAGAAGTGTCATGATATCGTGACAAAAGCAAAGTTGAAGTCTATGGAGGTAGAAGTGTCACGATATCATGACAAAAGAATAGAGAAAGTGTACGGAGGTGAAAGTGTCATGATATCGCGACATGTTGTATTTTCGTGGGCCAAAGCTAAGAGAAAGAGCAAGGAGAAAAAGTGTCGTGATATCACGACATGTTGTATTTTCGTGGCCGATGCAAAGAGAAAGAGAAGAGAGAAAAAGTGTCGTGATATCGTGACATGTTGCATTTCGGTCCTAAGCAAAGAGAAAGAGAGAGAAAGAAAAAGTGTCACGATATCGCGACATGTGTTTTCACGACAACAACAACAAAAGAAGCTTTAGAGGCAGAAATGTCATGATTTCGTGACAGGTCGTATGTGCGCAAGACAAGAAGAAGAACCCAACTAAAATGAGAAGTATGACAGTGGACCGACATCTCTACAACATTTACAAGGGCAGATACAGAGTGAATTCATGCAGCTAAAATATGAAGAGTGAACAAAAGTCAGTGCGACGGCTACAGGGACTATTATCGAATGAAATCTTCGAGCGATGGAATTACCGAATATCTTCATGAGTTGAAGCCGACTAAGACCGATGACAATCGACTAAGATTAGGGTTTACATTTGTTATGCAAGCCGACTAAGATTAGGGTTTTCATCATGAAAATATTGTTATAAAAGGAGGGTTGTTTGGAGAATTGTTGTGTGGTTGCATAAGTCATCGAATGCGTGTCGAAGTGTGAAATGTGGTCGTAAGAGCGCAGAAAGTGCAGAAGCGGTGAGATGATGGCAAAGTGCGCAAAGTGAGCGAAGAGTCATGTCGAATTGTCCTAAGTGCGTCTGTGAGTGCGTAGATAGAGCAAAGTGTGCAGAGAGCAAAAATGTTGAAATTCGACCAAGTGCGGCTATGATTGCGTAGAGAAAGTAGAAGGCGTAGAGAGTGCAAAGGGTGAAGATGAACGCAAAGTGCAGCTGTAAGGGCACAGAGTGTACGAAGACAGTGCACAGAGGGTGCGTAGAGAAGCGACTCAAAGAAGGTGAAGTGCGGTTGTAGATCGTAGAAGATGTGTCTGTTTCGTAAATAGTGAGAGAGATTGGGTAAGCAATAGACCAGTCAGGGTCTTGTAAAAGTGAAGGTATTTTTTTGTTAAACTTCTAGATTCAAAATTGAAGTCCAGGTTGCAGCTTGGCATCAGGGGTTGGTGCTCCTTCCAGTTGGTGCTGGTAAATCAGGGGTTGGTGCTCCTTTCTGTTGGTGCGGATAAATAAGGGGTTGGTGCTCCTTCGTTGGTGGAATGGTTGGTGCCTTTTTTTTTGGTGCTCCTTCTAGTGGGTGTTGGTAAATTGATTGTAAAGTTGGTGCTTTGCAAAGGCTAGATTTGGATGGTAGTCCAAGCAGTCATTCTTGAGGAGTAGCCAAATTGGTGAACCTCATTAAATCTTGTGTTGTGTGATGTTCTCTTGTGATACTTGCTTTATCTGGTTTTAAGGTTTCATTATTTCAGTTTTAAGAGCTATGAATTTAAGTTTAAAGAACTACACTGATTCACCCCCCCTCTCAGTGCCATTGTAAGACTAACAATTGGTATCAGAGCCAAGTTCCCTTCTACAGAGCTAAATCAGTCTAGGGTGATCTTGGATTAGTAACACAATGGGTAAGAAGAATAGATCCCCCCAAAAGGGCTCGGTTTGTTTAGAAAATTGAAGCAAAAGGTGGTGAAGGCTTCTCATCAAACAAAGCACCTTTGTTTGATGAAACTAATTACATGGTCTAGAGAATCAGGATGCAGACATATCTTTGTGCTTTGGGATACGACATCTGGGATTCAGTAGATAGTGAATACACAATACCCATCACTCCTCCAACCGATGCTGCCGGTAAGAATCTGTTTGAGAATGACTCAAAAGCAAAGAATGCTATCAGGTGCGGATTAGTAGACAGTGAACTGGTAAAGATCATGAGTTGTAAAATGGCAAAAGAAATATGGGACAAACTGAGGAGTATTCATGAAGGAGACGATGAGATCAAGGAGGCCAAGTTACAAACACATCAAGCTCAGTTCGAAGCTTTAAAGTTGAATAACGATGAGAACATAGAGGCATATATGCTGAGAGTTAATGAAGTCCTAGAGGATGATTCTAAAAAGAAATAGGTGGAGGTCTTTTCATGACACTCGAAGAAGAAACAAAAAAAGAACAGGAATGTGATGAAGAAGAAATTGATGCAGAAATAAATTTGAAAGAGGAACTAATTGCAGCTCTGGATGAATTGAAGATAGAAAGAAAAAGGAATAAGGAAATCTCAAGAAAGCTTGAGGATGCAAATGAAATAATAACCAGTTTGAAAGTACAGGTAGAAGAATTCAAAAGGATTGAAGAAACTCTCAGGTCACAGATCAATGAGAAAGAGATTGGTTGCTGCAAACAAGAGGAAGAGATTGTTTTATTGAAGAAACAACTAGAAGAGGCCAATACAAATCTCAAATTCGAGAAGAGCACAGAGTTGCTAGATAAAATGATAAGCCAACAAAGAAGCTCCACGGATAAGCGTGGTCTTGGATATGAAGCTGAACAACCTTCATCTTCCAACTCTGCAGAGAAGAAGAAGTTCACTGTTGAAGGATCGAAGCAAGAAAAGTTTGAAGTTGAATCTTCAAAAGGAAGAAAATATCAAAGGAGATCTACAACAAAGCAACCACAACAAAAGAGGTTCTATCACTCTCACTCTATTCATAATAATACTTTTAATGGCTATTGTTTCAGATGCAACCAGTATGGTCACAAGGCAACTTATTGTGGATTGAATAATAAATCAAAGAGTTATGTTTGGTAGAAATACATCTGCGTTTCTGAGTGAACACTATGTACAATGTTTTCAATGTAATGGTCATGGGCACATAGCAAGGTTTTGTCCAAGCACTTTTGTATCTAATCTAAGGCAAAACAAGTAGATTTCATCAGATACAAAGAACGCAACACGAGACAGGGAATAAATCATGTACATAAAAGAAAGGAAAATAATCATTCATCAAGGATGCACAAGAGACAACCACACAAGAGAAATGTTCGAGTTCACGAAAAGGTGCAAAATAGGGATGTAGTTGAAAAATCCAAGCCCGAGTTCAAGAAAGTTTGGAGAAAGATAGAAGAAAGGAAATCATGTCTCCTTGGACTAAAGGAGACTACTCCTCTATTGCACTAAGCAACTCCAGGTAGCACATCCTCAGGGGGAGCAATCTTAAAGTTTTATTTTAATGCTCCTATGTATTTGTTTGGTTATCTAAGGATGAAAGGCAAGTAGTCAGGGGAGTTGTCGTATAGTTGTCAAAGTGTGTTTTAGTTCATGTAGTTGTTTGTGGAGGTACCGTGATGGGTGGTTGATTTCTAAAAATATCATCGAAGTGAAAAGGATTGATTGTGGTTTCTTTTTTGAAAGTGATTGGTTGAGTAGAGTTGATTGAGCCTAGTCAAGTGATTGGATGCATGTGGTTGTTCAAGTTCCATAAAATAAACTATTCTATTTTCTTGATTTGAGTTGAGATTGAGATTTGAGAATAGAACATATAGAGTCTCTAACAATTCTCTTTATGCTTCTATGAGATTGATTTGAGTTGAGATTGGGATTTGAGTATAGAACATATTGAGTCTCTAACAATTCTCTTTATGCTTCTATGAGATTGATTTGAGTTGAGATTGGGATTTGAGTATAGAACATATTGAGTCTCTAACAATTCTCTTTATGCTTCTATGATATTTAGTTGATATATTGATTGAGCATTAAGTATAGAACATATTGAGTCTCTAACAATTCTCTTTATGATTCTATGAGATTGGATAAGTTCTGTGTGATCTTGTTAAGCAGATTTGAAACAAGCCTTTTCACCCTTATGTACCTCAAGGGTACTATGGAATATGGGTTATGGTATCCGAAAGGTAAAGACTTCACCCTTATTTCATATTCAGATGCAGATTGGGCAGGAGGTGTCGATGATAGAAAGAGTACCAGTGGAGGTGCATTCTATCTTGGAGACAAATTGGTCACGTGGCACAGTAAGAAACAAGAGTCAGTTTCTTTATCGACAGCAGAGGCAGAATATATTGCAGCGACAACATGTTGTACGTAGGTATCACTTTTTGAAGGAGAAAGTTGCGGAAGGTGAGGTTAAGTTGGATTTTGTTCCAACTACAGAGCAAGTAGCAGATATCTTCACAAAACCATTGCCCAAGGAAGTTTTTGAGTACCTTCGCAATAAATTGGGAGTGGTCACACTTCCCAAGAATTGACTAGCTATAGGGATCACATTCTCAGGGGAGCATTTAAGTATTTGATTATCTTTTTGCTCATGTTCATGATTTTTGCTAAGTGTAATAAATTTTGCTTGAGAATGTTCTGCAGTAGCCCTTTGGTATTATTGTCAAAGGGGGAGAAGAGTTACGAGGAAATTGCACATGTGTTGCCAACAATTCCAAAGGGGGAGATTGTTGAGCAAGGTGCAACAACGATATTGTCATTGTTGTCAACATAGTCAGATAGATCTGTTGATGGAGTGGACAGGAAGTTCAAAAGCTATTCAGATGCAGAAGACAGGAGTTCAAAGGTTATTCAGAGTATGTACAATGATTTTCCAAGAAGACCGAAGTGGCCCATATGCAAAAGATCAAAGAAAAAGACAAGTAAGAAAAGTGTCACGATATCGTGACATATACAACAGGCAAGAAAAACTGTCGTGATTTCACGACATGTTGGAAGAGAGAGAAAAAGCAAGAAAAATTGTCATGATTTCGTGACATGTTGGAAGAGAGAAAAAGTAGGAAAAACTGTCACGATTTCGCGACATGTTGGAAGAGAGAGAAAAAGTAGGAAAAACTGTCACGATTTCGTGACATGTTGGAAGAGAAAAAGGCAAGTGGAAAAACTGTCGTGATTTCGCGACATGTTGGAAGAGAAAAAGGCAAGTGGAAAAACTGTCACGATTTCGTGACATGTTGGAAGAGAAAAAGGCAAGTGGAAAAACTGTCACGATTTCGTGACATGTTGGAAGAGAAAGAGAAAGCAAGAAAAAGTGTCACGATTTCGCGACAAGTTTGAAGAAAGAGAACAAGTAAGAAAAGTGTCACGATTTCGTGACATGTCGCATTTTCGACTAAAATAGGAGAGAGAATGTAAGTTGGAAAAGTGTCATGATTTTGTGACATGTCGCATTTTCATGACTAAAATAGGAGAGAGAAAGTAAGTTGGAAAAGTGTCACGATTTCATGACATGTCGCATTTTGTTGACTAAAATAGGAGAGAGAAAGTAAGTTTGAAAAGTGTCACGATTTCGTGACATGTCGCATTTTCGCGACTAAAATAGGAGAGAGAAAGTAAGTTTGAAAAGTGTCACGATTTCGCGACATGTCGCATTTTTGTGACAAAAGAAAGAGAGGAAGCGTACGGAAGCAGAACTATCGCGATTTCATGACAAAAGCAGAAAGCAAGACTTCAGAAGCAGAAGTGTCACGATTTCATGACAAAAGCAAAGAAGTAAAGTATGAAAGTAGAAGTGTCATGATTTCATGACAAAAGCAGAGAAGAAGACTTCAAAGGTAGAAGTGTCACGATTTCACGACAAAAGCAAAGAAGCTAAGTACGAAAGTAGAAGTGTCACGATTTCATGACAAAAGCTAAGTTGAAGACTACGAAGGCAGAAGTGTCACGATATCGCGACAAAAGCAAAGTCGAAGTCTTTGGAAGTAGAAGTGTCACGATATCATGACAAAAGAATAGAGAAAGCATACGGAGGTGAAAGTGTCATGATATCGTGACATGTATTTTCGTGGGCCTAAGCTAAGAAAAAGAGCAAGGAGAAAAATTGTCACGATATCGCGACATGTTGTATTTTCACGGGCCAATGCAAAGAGAAAGAGGAAGGAGAAAAAGTGTCACGATATCGCGACATGTTGCATTTTTGCGGCCAATGCAAAGAGAAAGAGAGAGAAAGAAAAAGTGTCACGATATCGCGACATGTGTTTTCATGGCAACAACAACAAAAGAAGCTTCAGAGGCAGAAATGTCACGATTTCATGACAGGTCGTATGTGCGCAAGACAAGAAGAAGAACCCAACTAAAATGAGAAGTATGATAGTGGACCGACATCTCTACAACATTTACAGGGGCAGATACAAAGTGAATTCATGTAGCTAAAATATGAAGAGTGAACAAAAGTCAGTGCGGCGGCTACAGGGACTGTTACCGAATGAAATCTTCGAGCGGTGGAATTATCGAATATCTTCATGAGTTGAAGCCGACTAAGACCGATGACAGTCGACTAAGATTAGGGTTTACATTTGTTATGCAAGCCGACTAAGATTAGGGTTTTCATCATGAAAATATTGTTATAAAAGGAGGGTTGTTTGGAGAATTGTTGTGTTGTTGAATAAGTCATCGAATGTGTGTCGAAGTGTGAAATGTGGCCGTAAGAGCGCAGAAAGCGTAGAAGCGGTGAGATGATGGTGAAGTGTGCAAAGTGAGTGAAGAGTCATGTCGAATTGTCCTAAGTGCGTCTGTGAGTGCACAGATAGAGCAAAGTGCGCAGAGAGCGAAAAGGTTGAAATTTGACCAAGTGCGGCTGTGATTGCACAGAGAAAGCAGAAGGCACAGAGAGTGCAAAGGGCGAAGACGAACGCAAAGTGCAGCTGTAAGGGCGCAGAGTGTACGAAGACAGTGCATAGAGGGTGCGTAGAGAAGCGACTCAAAGAAGGTGAAGTGCGGTTGTAGATCGCAGAAGATGTGTCTGTTCCGTAAACAGTGAGAGAGATTGGGTAAGCAATAGACCAGTCAGGGTCTTGTAAAAGCGAAGGTATTTTTTTGTTAAACTTCTAGATTCAAAATTGAAGTCCAAGGTTGCAGCTTGGCATCAGGGGTTGGTGCTCCTTCCAGTAGGTGTTGGTAAATCGGGGGTTGGTGCTCCCTTCTCTGTTGGTGCGAGTAGTAAATAAGGGGTTGGTGCTCCTTCCATAGTGGGTATTAGGGGTTGGTGCTCCTTCTTTTCTCCTTTGGTGGGATAATAAGGGGTTGGTGCTCCTTCCAGTGGGTGTTGGTAAATTGATTGTAAAGTTGGTGCTTTGCAAAGGCTAGATTTGGATGGTAGTCCAAGCAGTCATTCTTGAGGAGTAGCCAAATTGGTGAACCTCGTTAAATCTTGTGTTGTGTGATGTTCTCTTGTGATACTTGCTTTATCTGGTTTTAAGGTTTCATTATTTCAGTTTTAAGAGCTATGAATTTAAGTTTAAAGAACTACTCTGATTCACCCCCCCTCTCAGTGCCATTGTAAGACTAACAACTTATGTGCTTCCATATATCATACTTTATTTTATACAAATACTAATCAATAATTCTTTATCTAAACTTTTCACCTTTCTTTCCAAATGATATTAATATCTCCTAAGTCATAATAATAGATGGTTCTAATCCTCAATAATTTTGAACTATTGGTTTTAGGTCTCATATTAGCACCCACTAGGTGATGAGTTGAGTATACCTTATTTTCTCACAAGCCTTAATAAATGTCAAAGCAATGAAATCTAAGACATATTTATCTAATTTATTTGATCAATCCAACAAGGTATGGAAAACATAAGTCCATGTCCTTAAGGAATTTTATAGAATCTTGGAAATTCCTTTGCAAAAAATGTTAGGTGACAAATATCCTATGACGTAGATACAACTAGTGGCAAGATCAACCATAGAGGCTTCTACTATCGATATTTACCCTAAAAATTTACAATAAGCCATACAACAAGGGGCATTCAACATAAAACATGAAGACATAAACAAAATAAGCAAACAAGGATAAATATTGTCCAAACACATCAAAGCAATAAGGACATAGACTATTCAGAAGCATTTATTGTATGGGCATAGATTGTACACAACATTATATTATATGGACATAGACTATTTGAAACATCTCATTATATAGACATAGACTATCTAAGACAACATTGTATATGGACATAGACTATACAAAAGCATTTTATATGGACATATACTATCCAAAAATATTTTACCATATGCACAAAGAGTATCCATAGTATTGATTATATGGACATAGACTATCCAAAATAACCTAGAAATAAGAAGCTCATCTAAGTGTTTATCTATTAATAAAGATATAATAGCCACTTCTTAGGAGCAAATACAATTGAATATGGACATAAAATGCCCAACAACATACACTACCTAAAAATGTTATCATTTGTAGTTGCCTAAGTGCTTGTCTATTACTTAGGCTAGTAGGCCACCACTTGTAGGGTAATGACATAACACAAAATAAATATTAGTTTGTTTAGCACTTCTAAAAGGTCCTACAAATTCAAATTTTTTAAACAAGCACATAGTTGCACCTTCTAAGTGTCACATTTAAGAGGAGGTAATAACATTAAATAAAATTGGATGCATGCAACTACCTTATTTTTTACAAATGAAATAATTTTATGAAAATTTATTCTTCTGCTCCTAACATCGCTTTTATAAACATATAAAAACATAATAAACACATTCAATCACATAAATTAAATCATTTTTAAATTTTAATCAATTCATTTTATAATAAAAATTCTTATCATTCAAGTAACAATTCAAAATTTTCCAAATCATGATTGACTCTTCCTACATTCTCCCAAATCAATTGCTTAATTGCATTCATCTCTCCCATTCATGCTTGCCAAAATATCTTCTAATTTTTTTTCTAAAATCATATTATTCGTTTGATCCTTGGATTTTTATTCCAAATTGAAATAATTTGGAAAAAATTCTAAATCAACTCCAAAATAATTTCTACAAGCATACATGCCTACTATATCTATCATAAAATTTCATCAAGACATTGCACCATAATTTTCTCAATCATAAATTTCATCCAAAAAATTTATAACATCAAGTAAAATAAACACTTTAATACCATCAATGAATCAAACACCAATAATTGATATATATATATATTGATATTGAAGAACACAAGCTTATACTGAGAGGGGGGGTGAACAGTATAAGATCACTTTTAACTTTTCTTTCTCAAGTAATATTATCCAATATAATCAATGGCAATATCAACATGAGTAATCAAAGAAATGCACAAATCATCACACACAAAGAAACACCAATTTTAAGCAGTTCATCCAATGTGGGCTACTCCACGGAGAAAATATTTCACTAAAATTTTCTCAATAATTCTCTTTGGAATCCTTCCTTATTACAATGTTTATGGATCTATATCCAAAGGAGACACCAATCCCATAATCAAGTTTGTGGACACCAATACACAGGAGAATGAAGAACACAAGCTTATACTAAGAGGGGGTGAACAGTATAAGACCACTTTTTACTTTTATTTTCAATTCAATAGTAAGCAGTGTAGATAGCAATATCAATAGTAGTAACCAAAGCAATGCATAGAACACCACATAAAATAGAGACATAAATTTTAACATGGTTCACCCAATGTGGGCTACCTCCACAGATAAAATATTTCTTCTAAATATTTTGCAAATAATATCTTTGGGAATCCTTCCCAATTATAATGTTTATGGACCTCTGTCCAAAGGAGATGTTGATCCTCTAATCTCAAGTTCATGGATCTCTTCCACAAGAGAACTCTTTCCCCTTATGCTCTGGCTAGTGATATTCTAGAAGACTTTGTCTCTTTGCTGCACTGACTGGTGGATCTCTCTCCACTTGAAGACTCCTCACTCATAAGATCTATCTTCAATTATCTTGACTACTAGATATCTATCCACTGAGACTCATTCCTCTACACTTTGTCACCGTCAAAGCTCTTTCAAAAGGCTCACTTAGAACCTTCTCAAATCTTCTCAATAGGTTCACTTAGAACCTACTCAAATATGCTCAATAGGTTCACTCAAAACCTGCTCAAATATTCTCAATAGGTCCACTCAAAACTTGCTCAAATTTTCTCAATAGGTTCACTCAGAACCTACTCAAATCTGCTCAATAGGTCCACACATAACCTGCTCAAATATTCTTAATAGGTCCACACAGAACCTACTCAAATCTTCTCAATAGGTCCACTCAGAACCTACTCAAATTTTCTCAATAGGTCCACACAGAACCTACTCAAATATTCTCAATAGGTCCACATAGAACCTACTCAAATATCCTCAATAGGTCCACACAGAACCTGTCCAAATCTGGTCAACAATATTATACAAAACTTGTCCAAATTTACTCAATAAGTCCTCTCTAGGACTTGCTCAAATCTACATTGCAAGCTTCCACAAAAGCTTACACAAAATCAGTCCATAAGCCTTCTCAAAGACTTACCTCAAACACATAGAATCATAAAGAGAATTTTTAGAGACTCAATATGTTCTATACTCAATGCTCAATCAATATCTCAACTCAATATCATAGAAGCATAAAGATAATTGTTAGATATTCAATATGTTCTATACTCAAATCCCAATCTCAACTCAAATCAATCTCATAGAATCATAAAGATAATTTTTAGAGACTCAATATGTTCTATTCTCAAATATCAATCTCAAATCAAATCAAAATATAGAATAGTTTGTTTCATGGAACTTGAACAACCATTTCACACAATCACTTGACTAGGATCAATCAACTCTACTCAACCAATCACCTCAAAGATCAATCCTTTATCACAAACCCTATTCCAAGCATGTATCAACCAACTCAAAATGTTTCCAATAATGCTCAACAACAAATATCACATAACAATGATACTCATGTTCAAGTTCTTTGTACAACCAATGGGCTTCAACAACAATTCTTATAAACAAGGTTTAATCACAACTCTCAATTCAAAAAACCTTGAAGCATTAACCAAAAACTCTCAAAAAGGGCAACCACAATCAATCCTTTTCTCTCCAAAGATATTTTCAAAAATCAATCACCCACATAAGTCAATGAAGAATATTACCCATACCTTTTTGATGCCTTATGAGTTGTCCACTAAATCTACCACACTCAACACACTTTATTTTTCCAATCTCAACAAGGGTTAGAGGTCATGAGAAATAACATAATAATAAAAATAATAGCTTAAGAACACCTTATTACTCCTACTCAATAAAAATGCACCAAACCCTCTTATGCAAGAATTAAACCCTCAAAAGAATGAATCAAACTTACTTTTGGAAATCCTTGAAAAAACTATAAATATCTTCTTGCACACATCTTATTTGTCCCTAAAAGTAATCTAAACAAGTAGCTTTCAAAAATAGCTTTCCAATGATATATAATATGATATACTTCCACAAATAAAATCAGCAAAAATCTTTATCTTTCCTAGGGCATACCATAACCTTATTTCTCCTTAGGAAACCTTGGCAAAAAATAAAATATTAAACAAAAATTAAATTTACTTGCCTTGCCCTCAGTGGGATTCGATCCCTCGACTATTTTCTTCCCAATTCCTTAGCCGTAGTGAAGTCGTCGTTGGGCCACGCATCGTGACGTGTCTAAAAGGGCACGTCCACCATGCAATATCTTCAAATAGCGAACCTCCAAAAAAAAACAAGTGCATAGAGTGCTTCTTACTTGCAATCCAAAAAATAGACCTCACAGGAATCAAACTCAGATACTCCTTAGCAAGAAGCCAACATACCACTAGGCCATGCTGGCCTTTGTGCTTAGAGCTTTCGAATCTTCACAACTTTAACCTTCACAAAAATCGTAAGGCTTTCGAAACAAAAATCTCTTTCGCATGCACTTCAAAAAAATAGCAAGGGATACTTGGTAAATGAATTTGTTTGGCATTTATATAATGCATTTTGCCTTCCTGAGCATCACATCGGCGCTTTGAATGAATTCGACGTTGACGTGATGTAATTTATAATAAATTTAAATTTAATTTTAAATTTAAATATTATAAATTAAAATCAACCTTAGGACTTTGTCTTAAAGATCCTACCTTAGGTTTAATAAAACCTTAGAACCTTGTATTAATGCCCAACCTTGGTAATATTTATAAAATTTAAATTCCTTGTGAATTTCAATAATTTATAAATAATTATTAAACCTCCTTTTTAACTTTTGCAATTAGCCATATAGGGTTTTTATAAACCAATCATTTAACCTGTGCTTCCAATAATATTAAATTATTATGGAACCTTTTTCCTTTCACTTTTGCATTGATGAATATTTTTCCTGGATGACTTGGGCGACTTTATTTCTTACTGAATTCCTTGAGATGAGTGATAACTCTATCAGGTGACATCAATGACAACTCTGACTTAGAGGACTCAAAATATCCAACAATATCCCCCTTTGTCATTGATGGCAACCCTTATCCTTTTACTGAAACCTAACCTTCTTTTCTCCTCCCCCTGGGACTTTGCTCCCCCTGGATCAATGCTCTCTCAAATATCAAATATCTCCATATAACAAATCTCTCCCCAATACACAAATATCTCCCCATTTGACATCAATGGAAAAGGGTCACCTTTGGGTCTCGGGGCTAAGAATGAGCCTCTTAGCTTAGCCCCTCCCCCACCTCCACATGAGGTGGTTAATTCTGGGGTGGGAGTATTTCTACTCCCCGAAAGCACTGCTCTTTATCTTTATATTTTTCTCTTTTTTCTGAGTTTTCCAAATCCTCTCACTGTTTCTTTCCAAGTCATCATCCATGTTCGTATCATCACTTATGTTCCTATTCCTGTTCTTGTTTTCATCCATGTTCATGTTCCTGTTCTCATCCATGTTCCTATTCCTTTTCCCATTCATGTTCTTGTTCTCTTATATGTTCTTGTTCCTGTTCCTGTTCTTGTTCATGCCAATGTTCTTCTTCATGTTCATGTTCATGTTCAAGCTTTATTCTAGAATATTTTCTCTACACCATTTTGCTATGTGACCATCATTATTGCACTTATAAAACTTAATGTTATTATTCCTTGGATGTGCAATTTTCTTAGAATTTCTCCTAGTGAAGCCATATCCTCTTCTATCATGAACCCTGCAATTCATTGCCTTGTGACGAAACTCTTTGCATGAGTATCAATATCATTAGAAAATCTATCCTTTCCCATATACTTGTATTTCATGTGTCCTACACTATGAAGCCATGTGCCCAAACCTGTGATATGAAAAACATCTTCCCTTGAAGAAACCTTGCCTAGACCCCATTGGTCTTCTAGTTCCTCTTGACCTATTCTGATTGTTGTTCCATCTGAATATTCTTTGTTCATTATCTATTTTATCCACACTATTTGCATTGTTTACATACTTGTATAGATTATTATTGAAATCCTCTAAATCTTCTTTTAATAGGGCCACTTCTTATGTTAGCTTTTCACATTCCAGTATCTTTGATTCTAACTTATATTTGAACTTGCTTGCCTTAGCCTTTGACTTTTATAGATCCTCTATGAGCAATCATATTTCTTCATCACATTCTTGAAACTGTCTTTCAAGCTTAGAGTGTTTCTTTATTACCTTATTTACTGTGTCAAGGGCATAGATAACTTCTCCCTTGAGATCATATCATTATCTTATGAATAATCCTCTATTTGTTTGCCTTTGTCCATATCATTACTTCATTTTGGCTTGTCTTCTATAGAATCACTCATTTCTTCTTATAATGCCATTAGAACATTTTCATCTGGTCTATCAAGTGCATCTTCAAAATCATCATAACTGAAACTATAACCATCCCTTGTGCAATCATCTTCAAGATGTCCAAATATACCACATCTAAAACACTTTAGAATAACTGGAGTCTTTTTCTTAACTAGATATTTTTCTTCAACCATAAATAATACTTCATCTCATCATTGTCTGAAAAACTAGTATCACTATCAACTGAGTACTTACTTTCATTATCCACATAGTAACTTCTCTTTTGCCATTGGAAGAAATTATTCCCTTGTCTATTTTCTCCATCCTTGCTCTTCTTCTGGTACCTGTGTCTTTCTGATTCCCTGTACCTATTATCCTATTTTTCTTCTTCATTGTTGCTCTTGGGCTCCTTGCACTCTATTGCATAATGTCCATACTTTCCACAATTGAAGCACTTAATAGATCTCATATCTATGGGTCTTATGGAACCTTTATCTCTTATGCTATAGTTAGTTTCTTCATAACTAGAATATTCAATGTTTGATTCTTACTTCTTACCATTTTTATTTTTGTCCACTTTGAATGCAGCTTATTTTGGAGGAATAGGATCTTTTGTTCTTATCTCAAACATAGTAAGCATGCTAAGAAAAGAATTCCTTGTCAAATAATCACTATCAATTAATGTTTCTATAGCAGAAACCTTTTCATTGTACCTTTTTGGAAGAGTTCTCAATATCTTATCACAAGCATCTGATTCATCAACCTTCATTCCAAGACCTTTCATATCATGTATGAGTTCATCAACCTTTATGATATAGTCATGAATGTTCTCATCATCCCAAATTCTTAGGTTCTCGAATTATCCTTTGAGATTTTTGATCTTAGCCTTCCTCAAATTTTTATCTCCTTCATATATGGTATGCAATAGATCCCACATGTCTTTTATTGTCTTACATTCCATAATCTTCATAGATTCTGATCTATGCAACACTTTTATAATTGCATTCATAACTCTTTAATTTGCATGCATTAGAAGCTTACCTTCCTTATCTATAGTAGGATTGGCTCTTGAATCAAATCCAAATTCTATTGCATCCCAAAATTCATTGCAAAGTGCCATCAGGTGAAATCTCATCAGCACACACCAATACAAGAATTCACTGCCATCAAATATTGGTACTACATTATTGAAGAACCCATACTTTTGATCCTTTTGATCCATTGTTTTCTTAGATCACTTTTCCTTCAAGCTGTCAAACTCTTCTAAAGGAACCTTCTCTGATACCAATTGAATAACACAAGCTTATACTGAGAGGGAGGGGTGAACAGTATAAGACCACTTTTTACTTTTCTTTTCAATTCAATATTATGTAGTGTATAGATAGTAGTATCAATAGCAGTAATCAAAGCAATGAATAGAACACCACACACAATAGAGACACAGATTTTAACGTGGTTCACCCAATGTGAACTACCTCCACAGAGAAAATATTTCTTCTAAATATTTCTCAAATAATCTCTTTAGGAATCCTTCCCAATTACAATATTTATGGATCTCTATCCAAAGGATATGTTGATCCCCTAATCTCAAGTTCATAGATCTATTTCATAGGAGAACTCTTTCTCCTTCTGCTCTGGCTAGTGATCTTCTAGAAGACTTTGTCTCTCTATTGCACTCACTGGTGGATCTCCCTCCACTTGAAGACTCCTTACTTAGAATATTTGTCTTCAATTGTCCTGGCTACTGGATCTCTATCCACTAAGACTCTATCCTCTATACTCTGTCACCTCCAAAGCTCCGTCAATAGGCTCACTCAGAACCTTCTCAAATCTTCTTAATAGGTTCACTCAGAACCTACTCAAATCTTCTCAATAGTTTCACTCATAACCTACTCAAATATGCTCAACATGTCCACTCAGAACCTGCTCAAATATTCTCAATAGGTTCACTCAAAACCTGCTCAAATCTACATAATAGGTCCACATAGAACCTGCTCAAATATACTCAATAGGTCCACACTGAACCTGCTCAAATCTGCTTAATAGGTCCACTCAAAACCTACTCAAATATGCTCAATAGGTCCACATATAACCTGCTCAAATCTTATCAATAGGTCCACATAGAACCTCCTCAAATCCGCTCAACAGGTCCACACATAACTCATCCAAATCTGCTCAACAAGCTCACATAGAACTTGTCCAAATATTCTCAATAAGTCCTCTCTAGGACTTGCTCGAATTTGCATTGCAAGCTTCCACAAAAGCTTACAGAAAATCAGTCCACAAGCCTTCTCAAATACTTGCCTCAAACACATAGAATCATAAAGATAATTTTTAGAGACTCAATATGTTCTATACTCAATGCTCAATCAATATCTCAACTCAATCTCATAGAAGCATAAAGAAAAATGTTAGAGACTCAATATGTTCTATACTCAAATCCCAATCTCAACTCAAATCAATCTCATAGAAGCATAAAGATAATTTTTAGAGACTCAATATTTTCTATTCTCAAATCTCAATCTCAACTCAAATCAGAATATAGAATAGTTTGTTTCATGGAACTTGAACAACCATTTCACACAATCACTTGACTAGGCTCAATCAACTCTACTCAACCAATCACCTCAAGGATCAATTCTTTCTCACAAAACCTAGTCCAAGCATGTATCAACCAACTCAAAATGTTTCCAACAATGCTCAACAACAAATCTCACATAACAATGATACTCATGTTCAAGTTCTTTGCACAACCAATGGGCTTCAACAAAAATGCTTATAAACAAGGTTTAATCACAACTCTCAATTCATAAAACCTTGAAGAATTAACCAAAAAATCTTAAAAATGCAACCACAATTAATCCTTTTCTCTCCAAATATATTTTTCAAAAATCAATCACTCACATAAGTCAATGAAGAATATTGCCCATACCTTTTTTATACCTTATGAGTTGTCCACTAAATCTACCACACTCAACACACTTTATTTTTCCAATATAAACAAGGTTTAAAGGTCATGAGTAATTAAACAATAATCAAAATAATATCTTAATAACACCTTATTACTCATACTCAATAAAAATTCACCAAAACCTTTTATGCAAGAATTAAACCCTCAATAGAATGAATCAAACTTACTTTTGGAACTCCTTGAAAAAACTAGAAATACCTTCTTGCACACACCTTATTTCTTCCTTAAAGCAATCTAAACAAGTAGCTCTCAAAAATAGCTTTCCAATGATATATAATATGATATACTTCCACAAAGAAAATCAGTAGATATCTTTATCTTTCCTAGGGCATACCATAACCTTATTTCTCCTTAGGCAACCTTGGCAGAAAATAAAATATTAAACAAAAATTAAATTTACTTGCTTTGTGATCGACGGGATTTGATCCCCCGATTGTTTTCTTCCCAACGCATTAGCCACAACCAAGCCGTTTTTGGGCCATGCGTCATGACGTGTATAAAAGGGCACGTCCACCATGCAATATATTCGAACTCACATGAATCCAAAAAACAAAAAGCGTGTAGAGTGCTTCTTCCTTGCAATCCAAAAAATATACCTCACATGAATCAGACTCAAAACCTCCTCCTTAGCTCTGAGCCAACATTCCATTATGCCATGCTTGCCTTTGCGCTTAGGGCTTCCGAATCTTCACAACTTTAACCTTCACAAAAATAGTAAGGCTTTCGAAATAGAAATCTCTTTCGCATGCACTTCGAAAACAATAACAAGGGATACTTGGTAAATGAATTTGTTTGGCATTTATATAATGCCTTTTGCCCTTCTTAGCATCACATCGGTGCTTCAAATGAATTCGACGTCGATGTGATTTAATTTATAATAAATTTAAATTTAATTTTAGATTTAAATATTATAAATTAAAATCAACCTTAGAAATTTGTCTTAAAGAGCCAACCTTAGGTTTAATAAAACCTTAGAACATTGTCTTAATGCCCAACCTTGGTATTATTTATAAAATTTAAATTCCTTGTGAATTTAAATAATTTATAAATAATTATTAAACCTCCTTTTTAACTTTTGCAATAACCCATATTGGGTTTTTATAAACCAATCATTTAACCTGTGCTCCCAATAATATTATAATATTATGGTGTCTTTTTCCTTTCACTTTTGCATTGATGAAGCTTTTTCTTGGATGACTTGGGCGACTTTATTTCTTTCTAAATTCCTTGAGATGAGTGATAACTCTATCAGGTGACATCAATGACAACTCTGACTAAAATGACTCAAAATTTCCAACATAGAACTCTTTGTCCTTTCTTGGTTCGAGGATCTCTATCCACTGGAGAACTCCTTCTCCTTTGCTTTGGTTGGTGATCCTCTATAAGACTACTACCTCCACCGTAATGTCTTGTGGATCTCTCTCCACTAAAGACCTCTATCCTCACTCAAAATACCTCTATCCTCACTACCCTAAATAATGGATCTCTATCCACTAGAGACTAATGTCCTCTACTATGTCACCTCCAAAGATCTGCTCAATATCTGTCTCAAATCTGCACTAAACATTGTCCTTCGGTATAGCACAAATATGCCCACAAGTCTATATCTGGTCTAGCACAAATATACCCTCAAATATACATCAAACTATGTTCTCAAGCCTTAACCCAAAGCTTGATCCAATCATAAATCAACTCTGCTAGATATTTTCCAAGATTTAACTCAAATCTTGAACAAATCAATCAATCAACTCTACTATCAAGTATTCTCAAAGACTTATCTTAAATATATCCACAAGTCCTCTCAAGAACTTGCTCAATTTGCTCTCAAGTCTTCACCAAGACTTACCTCAAATCTGCTCAAAAATTCCTCACTAGAACTATCCAATATTCTCAACAAGCCTTCACCAAGACTTACCTCAAATATGCTCAACAAGTCCTTACTAGAACTTGTCCAATCTTCTCAACAAGTATTCACCAAGACTTATCCAATCTGCTCAACAAGTCTTCACCAAGACTTGTCCAATCTGCTCAACAAGTCCTCACTAGATCTTGTTCAATCTTCTCAAGTCTTCACTAAGACTTGTCCAATATGCTCAACAAGTATTCATCAAGAATTACCTCAAATATGCTCAACATGTCTTCACTAAGAGTTACCTCAAATATACTTGTAAGCTTCCATGAAAGCTCACACAAATCTATCCGTAAGATTTCACAAAAGCTTGCTAAACTCTGTCCTTAAGTCCACTCTAGGACTTACTCAAATCTGCCCACAAGATTTCATAAAAGCTTGCTAAACTCTATTCTTAAGTCCACTCTAGGACTTACTCAAATCTGCCCACAAGATTTCACAAAAGCTTGCTCAACTCTGTCTTTAAGTCCCCTCTAGGACTTAATCAAAACAGTCCACTAGATTTCACAAACACTTATTCTAATCAATTGCAAAACTTGCATTAAACTCAACTTAATCTCTTTTATAAAACTTCTTCAATAACACAAACAAGTTTCACTCAAAATCTTGTTAACCACAAAAAAATACAGAGAATGGTTAGAGAATTAATATGTTTCACACTCACAAAAACACTCAATCACTTTCAAAATCTCTTTCAAATCAATTTAGGATAAAGAACAATTTGTTTCACAAAACTTGAACTATCACTCCAATGCTTTCAACCAATAATTCTCATCCAACTTCACTCAACCATTCACTCAATGAAACACAACTTGCTTACAAACCCTAACCAAGTATTTCACTGTACTTCCAACAACTCACATTATATAACTCAAACCTTGACTCAAGATTATTCCAAATTCACATAACAATGATACTCATGATCTTTCACAAACCCTAGTTCAAGATAGTTCTCAACTTCACATAACAATGATACTCATGATCTTTCACAATCCACAAATCATGCACATTAAAACTCACTCAATATTTCCAACAATTCTTACCAAACAATCCTTTTCACTCCAAATTTGCATTTCACAACATTCAATCCAACAATATTTCACTCACAAGGAAGATGTGCCCATACATTTTGTTTTTATGGAGATATACCTTCAAAACCTGTCTTAATCACAATCAAATCCTCTTTGCCAATTTCAAGGTTAGATAGAAAAAACCTATCTCAAAATATTCCACAAATATCCTTCTCAAAAATTAATTTACCATTACAAACAATAACAAGACTCAAGTACACCTTATTATATCCAAACTTATCACAATATTTCTCAACACATAAAAATCAATTTATTTTATCAAATCCAAATTAATCAATTTATAGAAGACCAAGTTCCTTTATAATCTCTCAAAAATAATATTCAACCTATAACAATTAATCCCTTGATTAACCCTTATTACTCCAACCTCTATTTAATTCTCAAAGCACAAAATAATATAAAACATCAAATACCTTATGACTCCCTACTTTCCCAAGGTGCTATCTAAAACTCATGTGGCCTTAATGCATATGCACTTCCCAACCTTGGCGTAAATTAAAATTTAAATAAAAAATTAATGTTTACCTTATACACCTTGGCCCACGTGTAAAATTGATAGTGCATGCCTTGGTTGCATTTTGAACCCGTGATCTCATTGTCGTCGTTGCGCTCTAGTCAAAGCTAGGAAACCATTGGGCCACATGCCCACACAAGTATTAACAAGAACGTACACCTCCTTTTTACCTTTGCAATTTTTGATGAACAAAAACAAAACTTCCCTTCTTAAAATGATCGTGCAGGGATTTGAAATCCCAACATCTGCCCTGCAAACATCTTAACTTTGCCTTGGCCACCAATTGTGGTAACCAATATTATGGATACACTTGGGTTGTGCCACATGCATTTAATCACTCGTATGCCCTCCAAAGCCTTTAGAAATGCAAAGTATCTTCTTCCTCACAACAAGCAACGCACAATATTTTGCATAGACTTTGGAATTCGAAAAATGCATTGATAGGGTTAATTAAAAATTAAATCCCCTTTATATATGCATTACCTTTTGTGCTCGAAATCAGCTTTAATTCGAATTTAAAATTCAAACTAATAAATAATTTATAACCTTTAACTTTGGCACCCAAATTTATTTAAATTAGAATAATATTTTAATTTAAATAAATTAAATTAAATATTTTGCAAACTACTCAATGGGTCTTTCAAGGAATAATTTATTTTTAATAATTCCTTGAACCTCGGTCTTCTTCACCTCAACATGTAATCCAAAATATTATAATATTATTATTGCCTTTTAAACCTGCTTTTCCTTCCTTGGGACTTCAACCTTTTAAGCCACTTTAGGCATATAATATTAATAATAAATATTATATCCTTGTTGGAAATATGAGCAGGTTTTGTTGTCATTGATTTCAAGAGTCAGTTTTAGTGAGAAGGGCAAAAGGAAGGATGTCAAGGATCAGATTCAGTAAGCAATGCAAGAGAAATATTGCTTCTAGGCCTAAAAGAAATAATATTATATTATCTCTTATTATAATATTCAAGGTGGTCAGATGAGGTCTAAAGAGCAATAGGAAGGCCCAAGAAAATAATATTATAATATTTTATTATGATATTAAAGGTCTAAGGTCAAGACCTAGAGATTTAAATTAAATATATATTAATTATAATAATTTCATTATAAATTAATTTATAACTTAATTTGATTAACTATAAGAGTTATTAAATTAATTATAATAATTTAATTATAAATTAGTTTATGATTTAATTTAAATAACCCTAAAGGTTAGGGTTATAAGGGCACAAAGTTTTAATTAATTTGAATTAAATCGAATTTAAAAAGATCGTCGACGTTTTGAGCACATGGCACATTGCATATAAAAATGGGAAAGTCTTATTTCAAATAATTATCCATGCGATCCATCGAATGATATAGAAAATTGTGTGCAAGAAAAAGAGGCAGAATCACATGTGTTTTGAAAGGTTTAAAGAAGCAAAACAAGGGACAAGTAAGTAGGGAGGCCACTTCACATTGCAAGGTGCTAGGTAGCATGGTTGGTAGCCAGGAGCTATGCTAAGACATTCGCAGGTGCAAGGTTAGGGATTTGATTCTCATGGTCTTCATTTTTTTAAGCAAAGAAGGTTTTGGTCTGCAACATCGAAGAGGAACAAATGGAAGGCACGTGCCTTTCCCTTTGCATGGAGGCACGTAGCCCACTTGGAACAAAGGGAAGGCACGTGCCTTTCCATTTTCTTGGAGGCACGTAGCCCACTTGGTGGGCACGCGTTGTGCAAAGGCACTTGGAAGGAGGGTTTTACGTGTTTGAAACCCACTGAGGCCTTTTTGGTGGTTGGACTAAGGTATGCGCTCACATTGCTAAGGTTTTGTCATTGCATCTGAAAATTACAAAGGTGGAAATTAATTTTTAATTTCTTAAAGTTTTGTTAATTGGAAATTGCATATTTAAAAAGGATTAAAGAGTTATACAAGGGATATAAAAGGGTATGCAAAGTTTTATTTTTGTGTTTGATTTTTGAGTGGTTAAAGTTTATAAAAGGAGAAATAAGGCGTGTCAAGGGTGTTAGATATTGTTGTTGAAATAAAGTTATATTAGGAGAGATAAGGCATAGCTGATTTTTGATATTTTGACTTGGTGAAATATTTTTGAAAAGAAATATTAAGGATAGATTTTTGCTATCTAACCCTTGAGATTGGAAAAGAGAGTGATTGTGATTGAGATAGATTTTGAGGTCAAAACTTCATGAAACAAAGGTATGGGCATATCTTCCTTCTGTGTGAAATATTGTTGGATGTTGTGAATGCTAAGTTGGAGTGAAAAGGATTGTTTGATAAGCATTTTTGAGTTTGGTTTTCTAGAATTAAAGTTGATACTAGAAACCTTTTTTGATAAGCATTGTTGGAAATATTAAAGTAAGCTTTCATATGCTTGAACTAGGGTTTTAGAAAGATCATGAGTATCATTATTATGTGAATTTGAGAACTATCTTGAACTAGGGTTTGTGAAATATGTAATGTCCTTATTTTTCATAATGTGCTTTGTACATAAGTGTGGTGTGGAGATTTGATTTTGATGGGTGTTTTGCCCAAGGTATGGTGTAGAAGTGTTTTGTGTGGAGTTAGATTAATAAAAAATTAAAAGAAAATACTAAAATAATAAAGGAGAGATATAAGGGTAATGTGACTTTATTATTAAAATAATAAAATAATAAAAGTCCCACCTCAACGGTAAATTAGAAGAATATCTATATAAGGAGGAGTGGGGGGATCATTTGAGATGTGTTGAATTAATTATTTCTCTTCTACTTTGTGTATTTGGATGAAACTCTAAAACTATTTTCTCTTGAGGATGAAACCATACGAGAGAATGAATCTTGTGGACAAAAACCTATAGGAGATAATCCCTAAGGACATAAACCCTCTTGGATTAGAGACTAAGGACGAAAACCCTTAAGTCTCATTAGCAATTTGGTAGAATTGTGATCATATATTTCCCTAGGGAGGCAAACATCCCTATTTTCAGCATCATTGGCAGTATTAGCAGCATATCAAGATCCACGTCCCACTCCTAAAGTCTGATTTTAGCATTACAAGGTGGAAGTTGCATATTTGAGAGGTGGTTTCAGTGTTTAGAGGAAGAAACAAGGTTGAAGTCAGGTTTGAGGACCCATTGGCAGACTTTAGAGGTTGATGTCCTCATTATAATAGGAGTTCTTCAGAATTTGGAAGATCAAAATCAATAATATTGCACTCCTAGACTCCAACGTTCCCTTTCTAGTAGAATATCAACAGAGTTTTGATGTTAAATTCATCATTATGGTGATTCTAGGCCCCAACGTCCCATCTGGGGTATTTTATTCAGCAGTAGCAATCTGACTTGGTGTTTTGTGAGTTATTTCATGTGATTACTCGTAGAATTGTTTATGTAATTGTATTTGCATCTAAGGTTTAATGCAAAATTATGTTGTTGGTGTTTTCTAGCAAAGTCTTGACTAATTTTGTAATTCTAAATTATAGATCAAAATTTTTATTTTAAATAGATGTTATTTTATTTGGGAGAAACATTACAATATTGCTAGGGTTTGGTAATTTTTTAGAATCAGGATATTGCAGTGGTATCAGAGCCTTAATCTTACCAGCTTGTGGATTGATTCAGTATTTTTTAGAGACTTGGAAGTTAGGGTTTGGTTATCGTTTTCAAATCTAGAGTTTCCAGTTTCTAAGTATAGGTGATTTGAATACCCATTTGGTTGCTTTGGGATTTAAGAGTTTTGGGTATTGTTGATTCAGAGTTAATTCACCAAATCTAGCAATTTTGGGTTTTTCAGAAAAAATTTTGAAGACATAAATTAGAGTTTTATCATAGCATTCAATTATTGAAGCATCATATATTGAGACTTCTCAATCATCCATTGTGTTGGACAATGTTTATAACAGTGGATAAAGTTAGTTAGCAATGTTCAACTGGGTCTATAGTGTTGCAATTAACAATGTTTGTTTGTAGTGAAGTGGTGTGTGGTAAATCAACAGTGTTAGTGGTGTGAGCAATGGGGATTATTAGTTTGTAGTGACTCTATTTAGCAATAAAATTTTTGCAATAGTGATGGAACTGCTTTTGCAATTGTAGGGTAGTGTGGCCAAATGTTTTTGCAGTGATTTGTAGTAATTTTTTAGTGTTTGTAGTCATTAGCAGGTCATTTTCAACCTCCAGTTCATAAAAAGTGAATCTTCTCATAGAGAAATGGAAAAGAGAGATAAATATGAGTGTTTAGGAAAGCTGGTTTCACTCAAGCATATAGGTTCTTTGTCAACGTACATCAAAGAATATGAGAAAATTGCAGTAAAATTACAATATGTTTCACCCATGAGGGTTACATTTCTCTTTGTAGATGGATTGAGGGAACTATTGAAAAAGTTGGTAAGAATATTTACACTATCATCAATTCAAGAAGTGATTAAAAGAGCATTGTTGATTGAGCATACACTCTATCCTACATCTCCTTATGAATCTAGAAGGTCTCCACCTAGATCAAGTGTTGGAAAAACTTCTAAATCCTCCAACAAGAGCAAAAATCGGTTGAGAAAAGAGCAATGTTGTTTCACATGTCAAGAGCTTTGGAGTCTTGAACATGTATGTGGGAATAATAAAGAAGGTATGAATTTTGAAGATTATGATGATATCATGGTTACAAAAATGGTAGGTGATGGAAATTATTTGTTTAGGGCCATTGTTTTTTGAATTTGTTTGCAAAAGAGTGAACCATTTCCAAATTATAACACTTTGATAAATCTAGCTAATGATTTGAGAAAAAGTTACAAATGAATTCTTAAAAAGAAGAGCATAAATGGAATGGTATATAGAAAGTGATTTTGATGTGTATGTTCAAAATATTAGACAGCCATATGTATGGGATGGAGAACCTGGAATACTTATGGCCACACATGTCATTCAAATTCCCATAACAGTTTACTTATATGATGAAAAATATGATAAACTTTTAGCCATTGCAAAATATGGGCAAGAGTATGAACAGAAAAATATTGTTAGAGTTTTGTATGATGGAAGTAGACATTATGATGTTTTTTCTTTCCCATATGCAGTTGAATCATTTGCAAACACTTGTAAAAAAAATGTGCAATCAAATAAAAAAGATAAAACAGAAAATGTTGCTCCACTACATAAGGATTTGTGTGGGATGGGTGCCATGGGGATCACTAGTGTGTAGGACTCAATAATGCATAACATTGATTTGGATCATAAGATTTGTGTTGAATATGCAATAGGTAAAGAGGACATTGTTTTAAAAATGGATGATGATGTTACATATGGCGAAACCATTTCATCAATTTTAGATTTAGGAAAAAGTGCTTTATCTCAAGAGGTATGCAAAAAATGAGATGAGCTTTGGAGGAGAAGTTGAAACAAATGAGATAAATTATGACTTATATGGTGACAATGTATCAACTTCATATAGTTCTACCATTCATGTGGACAATGAAAATGATACCAGTAAGGATAGAAAAGAAATGGTTAGAAACAGGTATGAAAAACATTTCCATTTGACTAAAACTAGTTCATCTACTTGTCACAATATTAATAGGGAAGAATATGAAGTTCTATCATCACATGAATCAGAAAATTGTAATTCTAATTTCTAAAGTTTAATTACTTTGGAGGAAAGTAAGAAAGTCTGTTATGAAGGGGACTTCAAGGGGGAAAGCATGAACAATTTTTAATTGGGGCAACAGTATGAAAAAGAATCAAAAGAGTTGTTACTCCAACAATATGAGCAACATAACACAGGTATTATGGACTATTTACATAGTATGAAGAGTAAAAAATAGTTGGGAAGTGATATTGTACATGTTGAAAACATATTGGGAGCTCCAAAGCAAGATTTAAGGGCTGCATATGGAAATGCACTTACTGTTATTCCTAGATATCTCAATATGCATATAAATAAGATTGTTTTCATAGTTTGAAGGACTGATTTGTTGGCTAATGGATATTCAATATTTGGACAGCCATATTCTTCATCTTTTGATACTTATGCTATGGCTAATTCAGTGGCAACAATGAACAGTGTGTTGGGTATAAAATTTTATGATGTATGGGATGAGTATACTCCTACGTTGATAGTTGTTCCTATTGTTGTAATTAAGTGGACTGAATTAAAAATAGAGTTTGATGTGATTGATAACCATGTTAAATCAAAAGTGATATGGACTACAGGGATTGCAGCATACATGAGGTTGGATAAGAAAAACAAAAAATAATTTTGGTTCACAACATTCACTACTTGGTTGGTACTATGTCATCATAGTAAATCTTTGATGAGATTAGTTTGGGATCATGTAATCAGTGTTGATTATGGCTTTGATTTACATATATATTCGATTGCTTGAGGACAAGAAATATTGGGAGGGGATGTATTGTAATATCCCTATTTTTCATCATGTGCTTTGTACATAAGTGTGGTATTGAGATTTGAGTTTAATGGGTGTTTTGGCCTAGGTATGGTGTAGAAGTGTTTTGTGTGGAGTTAGATTAATAATAAAAAAAAAAATACTAAAATAATAAATGAGAGATATAAGGGTAATGTGAATTTATTATTAAAATAATAAAATAATAAAAGTGCCACCTAAGTGGTAGATTAGAAGAATATATATATAAGGAGGAGTAGGGAGCTTATTTGAAATGTGTTGAATTGATTATTTCTCTTCTACTTTGTGTATTTGGCTGAAAAGCTAATACCATTTTCTCTTGTGGACAAAACCCTACGAGAGAACAACTCTTGTGGATGAAAACCTACAGGAGCTAATCCCTGAGGACAAAAACCCTCTTGGATCAGATACTAAGGATGAAACCCCTTAATCCTCATTAGCAATTTGGTAGCATTGTGAGCATATCTTGCCCTAGGGAGGCAGACATCCCTGTTTTGAGAATCATTGGTAGTATTGGAAGCATATCAAGATCCACATCCCACTCCTAGAATCTGATTTTAGCATTACAAGGTGGACATTGCATCTTTGAGAGGTGGTTTCACTGTTTAGAGGAAGAAATAAGGTTGATGTTAGGTTTGAGGACCCATTGATAGACTTTAGAGGTTGGCGTTCTCATTTTAAGGGGAGTTCTTCAGAATTTGGAAGATTAGAATCAACAATATTGCACTCCTAGACTCCAACATTCCCTTTCCAATAGCATATCAGTAGAGTTTTGATGTTAAATTCATCATTATGATGATTCTAGGCCCCAAAGTCCCATATGGGGTATTTCCTTCAGCAGTAGCAATCTGACTTGGTGTTTTATGAGATTTTCATGTGATTACTCTTAGAATTGTTTATGTAATTGTCTTTACATTTCAGTTTTAATGTAAAATTGTGTTGTCGGTGTTTTGTGGCAAAGTCTTGAGTAATTTTGTAATTCTAAATTATAGATCAAAATTTTTATTTTAAATAGATGATATTTTATTTGGGAGAAATATTGCAATATTGCTAGGGTTTGGTAATTTTTTAGAATTAGGATATTACAAAATATCATGAGTATCATTGTTATGTGAGGTTGTTTGATAAGCATTGTTGACTAAGCTTTCATTGAGTGATTTGTTCAGTGGAGTTGATTGGGCTTAGTTGATTGGAAGTGTTGCAAGTATAGTTCAAGTTCTATGAAATAAATTGTTCCTTACTAATTTGAAAAAGAGATTGAAAGTGATTAAGCATTGTTGTGAGTGAAACATATTGAGTCTCTAAACATTATCTATATGTTTCTATGGTTAAAAAAAAGAGTTTGAAAATTTATTGAGCATTGTTGTAAGTTTGAACCATATTGAGTATCTAATCATTCTCTATATGTTTTTGTGAGATTAAACAATATTATGTGTGAATCTTATTTTTGTGATTGAAGGGGTTTTATGTGATTGATTGAGTTGAGTGGAGTAAGCTTTTGAGAGAGCTTGTGAGAATATTTGAGTAAAATCTAGAGAGGACTTAAGGAAAAAATTGTGTAAGCTTTTGTGGAAGCTTACAATCATATTTGAGTAGATTTGAGGCAAGTCTTGGTGAAGACTTGTTGAGAATATTGGACAAGTTATAGTGAGGACTTGTTGAGCAAAGTTGAGACAAGTCTTGGTGAAGACTTGTTGAACATATTAGACAAGTTCTAGTGAGGACTTGTTGAGCATATTTGAGGCAAGTCTTTGTGAAGACTTGTTGAGCAGATTGGACAAGTTCTAGTGAGGACTTGTTGAGCAAATTTGAGGTAAGTCTTAGAGAATACTTGAGAGTAGAGTTGATTGATTGATTTTTTCAAACCTTGAGTTAAGGTTTGGGGTAGATCTAGCAGAGTTAATTTGTGATTGGATCAAGATTTGTGTTAAGGCTTGAGGATATATTTGAGGAAAAATTTTGGTGCAGATTTGAGGACCAGTTTGTGCTAGACTAGAGATAGAGATTAAGAAGATTTGTGCTAGATCGAAGGACTGTGTTTAGTGTAGATCAAAGATAGATATTGAGAATATTTGTGCTAGATCGAAGGATTGTTTTTAGTGAATATTTGAGAATAGATATTGAGCATATTTGTGCTAGATCAAAGGATTGTTTTTAGTTGAGATTTGAGGATAGAGATTGAGCAGGTTTGTGCTAGATCAAAGAACTATGTTTAGTATAGATTTGAGATAGAGCTGAGAGTAAGCTTTGGATATGACATAGCAGAGGATGATAGTATCTAGTGGATAGATATTCATTAGCCAGGGTAGTGAGTGTAGAGGTCCTCTGAGTGAGGACATAGTCTTAAGTGGAGAGAGATCCACAATCCAGTGCAATAAAGGTAGTAGTCTTCTAGAGGATCACCATCCAGAGTAGAGGAAAATGAGTTCTCTTATGAATAGATATCCACAAACCAATTAAGGTGATTGGTGTATCCTATGGATAGAGATCCATAAATTTGATTAGGAGATTGGTGTCTCCTTTGGAAAGAGGTCCATAAACATTATAATAGGGAAAGGATTCCTAAGAGATTTGTTGAGAAAATTTTAGTGAAATATTTTCTCTGTGGACGTAGCCCACATTGGGTGAACCACATTAAATTGGTGTCTCTAGTGTGTGTGGTTATTTGTGCATTGCTTTAATTACTGCTATTGATATATTGCATAATATTATTTGGGAAAGAAAAGTAAAAAGTGATCTTATATTGTTCACCCCCCTCTCAGTATAAGCTTGTGTTCTTCAATCCTATTATTTTAAACCTCTTACTTGCATTTTGGAAAAACCACTTGATGACATTATTGATGATGAAACTAAAAAAAAAAAATCTTGATAACTCTTGACATCAATGACAACAAATATTGCTTAAATTTCTGACGATATCCCCCTTTGTCATTTATGGTAACCCTTTTTACTTTAACAATTTATTTTACCTTTTTTAAAACTTCTCCCCCTAAGAAAATGCTCCCCCTGACTGAATGCTCTCCCCCTAACTCAAATATTTTCCCCTTTGTCATCAATGGCAAAGGGCCACCTTTGGGGCTTGGGGCTAAAAATAATACTCTTAGCTTAGCCCCTCCACCACCTCCTCTCTTTGAGGTGGTTAATTCTAGGGTGGGAGTATCTCTACTCCAAGCATACACTGCTATTACCTTTTTCCACATTCTTCCTCAACCGATCCTCTTAATTCCTCTGAATATTCATTTTTCTACTTTTTTCTCAAATTTTTGCTTTACACCACTTAGCTATATGTCCAATATTATTACACTTGTAACACTTAATGTTGTGATTCCTTGAAGGTGCAAATATCTTGTAGTTCCTCCTGGTGAAGCCATATCCATTCTTGTCATGAACCCTACAATTAATTGCCTTATGACTAAAATTATTACAAGAGTAGCAATACCCTTGAAATAGATGTATATTTATGAAATTTCTTTTAGTGAAACCATATCCTTGTTTTCCATGTGTCCTGCACTGTGTAGTCTTGTGACCAAACCCCTGATATGAGAAGCAAAATCCATTGAAGAAACCTTGTCTTGATCCCATTGGTCTCTTAGTATCTTCTTCCCTTGGTTGTTTCATGTTCCATTTGTTCCTAATTTGTGCATTGTTCCTTTCCTTGTTGAACTTTCTATTTTCCAACTTATCCCTAGAAGTCTCACTTTCTCTTACACTCTCTTCTTTTGAAGCTTCTTATTTGGAGCTTGATATTGACTCCTCTCCTTGTTCTCTATGTTCTTGTTCAAAGCCAAGCCCTAACTTGTTTGATGAAGATATTTTTACCTTTATAATCTTATCCATCTTTGAGCTTCTCCCAAACCTGTGTAGCTTGTTTTTAGACACTTTTATTTCCTTCCTTAGTGAATAAACCTCATGCTCTAATATTTCACATTCTAAGAATTTTTCCTCTAACTTATCTTTATATATCATTGTCTTAGCTATTGAGTTGGTTAGATCTTCTATAATCTTTCCTTTCTCTTCATCACATTCTTGAAATTGAAGATTGAATTTTGAGTTCTGATTTCTTACCTTTCTTAATTCCTTAAGAGCAGAAATAAGCTCACCCTCAAGATCAACTTCTCCTTCCTCTGATTTTGATTCTTCCTCTACCTTTTTATCATCAATATCATCTTCATTCCTTTCTTATTTATCTTCAATAGAAGCACTTCCTTCTTCTTCTATTACCATAAGAAGACTTTCTTCTTCTGGACCTTCAAGAGCATATTCAAATTCATCTTCACTAAAATTGAACCCATTCCTTATACAATTATCTTCAAGATGACCAAAGTTGCCACACCTAAAATACTTGAGAATTATTGGTTCCCTTTTTAACTTTTTCTTAACATCTTCTTTTTCTACTGTCAAAAATATAATTTCTTCTTCTTCATTATCTGAGGATATTTCATCACTATCACTTAAACTCTTACCTATTGTATCTGCATAGAAACTCTTCTTATGCCTTTGGAAAAAATTATTTCCTTGCTTTCCTTGTACATCCCTACTTTTCTTTTGATACATGTATTTTCCTACTTCCCTATTCTTATGATCATGTTTCTCATAACCACTGCTATTTACAACTTCTAGACAATCAGATTCATAGTAACCATATATACCATATTTGAAACACTTGACTAATTTTTTACCTTTATACTTTCTTGTGTCCTTGTTCCTTCTGCCATAATTTACTTCTTCATGACTAGATAACTCATTACTTGAATCTAACTTCTTACCCTTTGTTTTCTTTGTAACTTTGAAGGATACTTCTTTATAGGGGATATGCTTATATTTTATTCTCATATCAAAAGTTGTAATAATTCCATGTAACTCATCACTTTTCAAAAGTTCAATATATTTTGACTCTTCTATGGCTAGAATATTTTCACTATACCTCTTAGGGAGTGACCTTAAAATCTTTTGACAAACATCTGTTTCTTCAACTTTAAACCCAAGTCCTTGCATGGAGTTAACAACCTCACCTACATGAAGTAAGTTTTAAGTAATGTCTTCCTAATTCTTCATATTTAGGTCTTCAAATGTTTTCTTGTGATTTAGCAATTTTACCATTTTGATATTTTTATCTCCTTCATATATACCTTTTAGCTTTTCCCAAATATATTTTTCTGACGTGCAATGCATAAATTTTACAAACTCTATTTCACATAAACCATTTAAGATTCCATTCATTGCCTTTGAATTATTGATTGTAGGAGCTTACCATATTTATCTATAGGTGTAGCAGTTGGTGGTGTGTACCCATCCTCAACTGCTTGCCATGTATCATTTCCTAGTGCCATTAGGAAAATATAAATTCTCACACTCCAAAAAGCATAATTGTTCCCATAAAACAATGGTTCCTTATTCCCTAAAGATCCACTCTGAGAATCCATCTATGGTCCTTTAAGATTTTCCTTTAAGCTGTTAAACTCTCTCGAAGGAATCGACTCTGATACCAATTGAAGAACATAAGATAATACTAAGAGGGGGTGAACAGTATTAGACCACTTTTTTATTTTCTTTATCAAAAAATATTATCCAATATAATCAATGGTAATGTCAAAAAAAATAATCAAAGAAATGCAAAATCCATCACACACAATAGAGACACCAATTTTATGTGGTTCACCCAATGTGGTCTACTCCATAGATAAAATCTTTCACTAAAAATTTCTCAACAATTATCTTGATAATACTTCCCTATTACAATAATTATAGACCTCTATCAAAAGGAGACACCAATCACCTAATCAAATTCATAGACACTAATCCACAGGATAACTCTTTCACATTTTTTGGTTCGTGGATCTCTATCCATAGAAGAACTCCTTCTCCTTTGCTCTGTATGGTGATCCTATAGAATACTACTACCTCCACCGCACTATATTGTGGATCTCTCTCCACTAAAGACCTTTGTACTCACTAAAAATACCTCTTTCCTCATTGCCTTGGCTAATGGATATCTATCCACTGGAGACTATTATCCTCTACTCTATCACCTCCAAAGCTCTACTCAATATTTATCTCAAATCTATACTAAAAATTATCCTTTGGTCTAGCATAAATCTACTCACAAGTTTGTCTCCAGTCTAGCACAAACCTACCCTAAATCTACACCAAAATATATCCTAATATATTTCCTCAAGCCTTAACCCAAAGCTTGATCCAATCACAAATAAAATCTTCTAGATCTACCCCAAGATTTAACTCAAAGATTGAATAAATCAATCAATCAACTTTGCTATCAAGTCTTCTCAAAGACTTGTCTCAAATCTATCCATAAGTCCTCTCAAGAACTTGCTCAATTTGCTATCAATTCTTCAACAATATTTACCTCAAATCTGCTCAATAATTCCTCACTAGAACTATCCAATCTGCTCAACAAGTGTTCATGAAGACTTACCTCAAATATGCTCAACAAGTTCATACTAGAACTTGTCCAATATACTCAACAAGTCTTCACCAAGACTTTTCCAATCTGCTCAACAAGTCTTCACCAAGACTTGCCTCAATCTGCTCAACAAGTCCTCACTAGAACTTGTCCAATCTACTCAACATGTCTTACCAAATACTTGTCCAATCTGGTCAATAATTCTTCATCAAGACTTACGTCAAATCTGCTCAACAAGTATTTACTAAGACTTTCCTCAAATCTACTTGTAAGCTTCCACAAAAGCTCACACAAATATATCTACAAGATTTCACAAAATATTTCTAAATTTTGTCCTTAAGTCCACTCTAGGACTTACTCAAATCTGCCCACAAGATTTCACAAAATCTTGCTAAAATCTGTTCTTAAGTCCACTCTAGGACTTACTCAAATATTCCCACAAAATTTTACAAAAGCTTTCTCAACTATGTGTTTAAGTCCCCTCTAGGACTTACTCAAAATAGTCCACTAGCTTTCACAAAAGCTTATTCAAATCAATTGCAAAACTTGCATAAAACTCAACTTAATCTCTTAAAAAAAATATCTTCAATCACACAAAAAAGTTTCACTCATTATCTTGTTATCCATAGAAACATATAAAGAATGGTTAGAGACTCGATATGTTTCACACTCACAAAAACACTCAATCACTTTCAAACTCTCTTTCAAATCAATTTAGGATAAAGAACAATATTTTTTATAGAACTTGAACTATCACTCCAATGCTTTCAACCAATAATACTCATCCAACTTCACTCAACCATTCACTCAATTAAACACAACTTGCTTACAAACCCTAACCAAGTGTTTCACTATAATTCCAAAAACTCACACTATAGATCTCAAACCTTGTCTCAAGATGATTCCAAATTCACATAACTATGATACTTAGTATATTTCACAAACCCTAGTTCAATATAGTTCTCAACCTCACATAACAATGATACTCATGATATTTCACAACCCAAAAATCATGCACATTAAAATCACTCAATATTTCCAACAATGCTTACCAAACAATTTTTTCACTCCAACTTTACATTTCACAACATTCAATCCAACAATATTTCACTCATGAGGAAGATGTGCCTATACCTTTTGTTTTTATGGAGATATACCTTCAAAACCTGTCTTAATCACAATCAAATCCTCTTTGCCAATTTCAAGGTTAGATAGAAACAACCTATCTCAAAATATTCCACAAATATCCTTCTCAAAAATTAATTCACCATTACAAACAATAATAAGACTCAAGTACAGTTTATTATCTCCAAATTTCTCACAATATTTCTCAACACATAAAAATCAATTTCTTTTATCAACTCCAAATTAATAAATTTATAGAAGACCAAGTTCCTTTATAATATCTCAAAAATAATATTCAACCTATAACAATTAATTTTTTGATTAACCCTTATTACTCTAACCTCTATTTAATTCTTAAAGCACAAAATAATATAAAACATAAAATACCTTGACTCCCTACTTTCCCAAGGTACTATCTAAAAATCATGTGGCCTTAATGCATATGCGCTTCCCAACCTTGGCGTAAATTAAAATTCAAATACAAAATTAATGCTTACATTATACACCTTGGCCCACATACAAAATTGACAGTGCATGCCTTGGTTGTGCTTTGAACCTGTGACCTTGTTGCTATTGATGCACTCTAGTCGAAGCTAGGCAACCATTGGACCACATGCCCACACAATTATTAACACAAGCTTACTCCTCCTTGTTACTTCTATAATTTTTGGTGAACAAAAACAAATATAAATTACCTTCTCGAAATGATCATGCAGGGATTTGAAACCCCAACCTCTGCCCTGTGAATGTCTTAACTCTGCCTTGGCCACAAACTATGCTAGCCAACATTATGGATATGCTTGGGTTATGCCACATGCATTTAATCACTCGTATGCCCTCCAAAGCCTTTAGAAACACAAATTCTATTCTTCCTCACAATAAACAGTGCACAATATTTTGCATAGACTTTGGAATTCAAAAAATGCATTGATAAGGCTATTTAAAAATTAACTCCCCTTTATATATGTGTTAGCTTTTGCACTCGACGTCAAATTTAATTCGAATTTAAAAATTCAAATTAATAAATTAATTTATAACCTTTAACTTTGGCACCCAAATTTATTTAAATTAAAATTTTAACCTTTAGGTTAAAATATTTTAATTTAAATAAATTAAATTAAATCTTTTGCAAACTTCTCAATGGGTCTTTCGAGGAATAAATTATTTTTAATAATTCCTTGAACCTCGTTCTTCTTCACCTCAACCAGTAATCCGAAATATTATAATATTAAATATTATAATATTATTATTGCCTTTTAAACCAACTTTGCCTTCCTTGGGACTTCAACCTTTTAGGCCACTTTAGGCATATAATATTAAAAATAAATATTATATCCTATTCCTTTAAACCTCTTCCTTACCTTTTGGAAAAACCACTTGATGACATTAATGATGACAAAACCAAAACAAACTCTTGACAACTCTTGACATCAATGACAACAAATATTACTCAAATTTCCAACATATATATATATATATATATATATATATATATATATATATATATATATATAACACAATCATACATTGATCTAATGCACCACAAAAATGGTTATCTCATGCCACTCACGGCTATCAAAAATAAACAATTGTAGTGTAGCCCAAAATTTCCCCTAGGTCTATGATCCTCATTCAATTGGTTGAGGAGAAAAATAAATTTACTATTGGGAAGACCTCATTTGTCTTGGAGCATGATTAAGACCAACACATCATAGGAGAAGATATTCTCTGGTCAGTAAGAATGACCATATGGTAGAGTTTCCTTTAGGGAGTACTCTCCATCTTGGCTATGCATTGGGTCTAGAGAGATGCTATCTAGTTGTTCAAGGCTAGAATAGTCATGTCACTACTCCTTGTCCCCACTATGACAACCCTCACAAAAATATCATATTACTCTAGCCATAATTGAGAGATATCATGGGCTCTTTGATCCTTCTTTAGCTTATCTTGGTCCCTTTATGTCAGGGCTTGGCCCCTCTTCCTAGTAGAAAAATCCCATGTCACCATGGCTTGATCAAGGTGGGCCTAAAGAAGCTTAATCTTCCTCTCCATGGTATCTCTCTCCTACTACATTACCTCCTTTATGGTCCTATTGGTGCTTACCCCAATATAAGGAACTATGATAATAGGGATACAAACAAATATCTTGTAAGCATTAATCCATCTCTTTTACTCTATCACAATGTCTACCTCATCCCCAAATGTGGTGATATACAATCAAGTTAAGCCTCACTCAAAGCCATCACATAATAGGAGATATCCTCTCAATTTGTATCTACTTGTACCACCACCAATATCCTAGTAGCATTTTCACATTATCTATTGCTAATAAAATCATAGGAGGATAATCTACATCCTCCTCCTAGAATCTCATAGGGTCTAGAAGATACCAAAATCCCTAAACCTTGTCTTGAGTGACTTATTAATACTATATCTCCCCCATCGTAGGAACTCCTAAAGAAAGGCTAAACTATCATATGATGCAATCAAGATGATATATCTCAAAATATTTTTGAGAATCCCACAACCACCTGGTCCTCCTAATCCATGCTATCTAGAAAGCATAATCTACATACTCCCTCCAAGGGCACCCTATCACCTAATTAGCTTGTAGGTCATCTATAATCCATTGATATACCATTATAATACCCCTAAAATGCCTTTGATATACCTCATGAGTATCATCGCATCTCAAACCTATGGGTGACTATATATCACCTAAGCCAACTAGAAACCAAAATGGTCATATGATAGCTAGGTGCTCCTATGTCGACACCTATAATAATATACTATAAAAAAGTCTCTTGTCCTTCCTATACACAATATAATGAAGGGTACAATAGAGCCTATGTAATAGGAAAGGACCCAAAGAAAACTATGTCTATTGATATCTCAGTTGGATGATGACTTCACTCCAACCTCAATGTAGTAGCCTCATACTCATGTCCACATAAAGTAATCACGTCAGCCTATGTAGCATCCCTTATTGAAACACAATATTGATGTCAATGTCATATTTCCAAAACTAAACTTATGGATATCTAGTTAGTGGTATTAGTGACCAAGTCGTATTATGACTCATTAAAACTAGTTCCCCTCTAATTGACACCTAGAGAATCCTCTACATGTCCTCAAAAGTGACTAACATCTTACTAGTCAATAATAAAAATATGGCATACTCAGAATGGTACCATTATGACAAAGTAGTAAGGTAGGATCTAGCTCTATGTAATGCATGGTGACTAAATATTTTATACCTACACCATCTACCACTACCCTACCTATAGGAGTAATGGTGTCAAGGATTGATCTAAATTTACAAGATTATCAATCTCCAATCTACAAAGAATATAGTACCTACAAAAAATAAAAGACTAATCACAATCAAATTTTATTAAAAACAAGTCAAAATCCATATCATCCTTAGCTAGCCTTTAATTCACTATATTTGCATGAATTTGTTTCCTAGGAAAATTTTCCACCTCAAGGTTTTTTGAATTCATCACCTTTGGGGATAAATTCATGATGATGAATTCACAACTTGCATGCAAATTCACCATCTATAGTGAACTAAAAATAAAAAGTAGAAAAAAAAATTGTATATGAATATTTCTCATGCCTAAACATGGCCTCCAATTGGTCTACCTCCACCTTGCACTACTCCTAGTCTATGGATTGCTTTCCCTAGTAGAATAATATCACTAATTGCTTCATTTTCTCTATAACCTCTTCTCTTCTTGCATGGTAAAAATGAATTGTTTTTGCCCCCCTTCACCTATTTTACCCCAAGGGTAAAATATTTTGCTACTCTATTTTTTTCTAGCCTATTCGATTTCCTTTGAAACTAAATATGGTACCTCAAAAACTTGAAAGGGCACCTAGGATGAGGGAAAACTGGTTTAGCCTTTTTTCTTGCATACCTTGAAAATTACCCAATAAAAACCTTGATTTTTTTGTTTTACACCTAGTGAGCATATTTTGGTATGTTTATACACATATTGGTCAATAAATGCTCAAAAAACCTATTTAATAAACATTAGGGCATCTACAACTACTTTAATGTATTTATTATTTTTAAATGCATCAAATATGGGGTAAATGAAGATACCTAGAATTGGGTTACCTAATTAAACCAATGGCATAATGAATCCACCAAGTAATTAAGCTAACCATAATTCATATTATTAAATTCAAATTCCATAGCCATACCATCATGTATTGAACTCACCATCTCATATAAAAAATCATGAAAACTCACTTCTCCACCCAATTTTTGTCTTCCTCACATAATTTGACCTTCAACGTTCAAAACTCATGAATTCATTGGTTGATGAATATGTTTATGGTGAATTTTCAGGTGGTGCATTTATTTAGGCATGTAACAAATTTTGTATCCTACCTATAACTACCTATCATAGGTATTTAACCCCTTTTCACCACCATCAATTAGCCTAGACAACTCTCAATCTAAGCAACTAACTCACCAATCTAAAATCTCAATCATCATCATCTAACTAACAATTAGACTTTAACCACATCCCTGATTGGAAATCAACCCATTTTGACTATCAATCAAGATTGTTAACAAGTACTCATTATCTAATAACTCATTGTAACTTGACATCTCATCCCTCCCATTGGTGACTACCCATTTCTTATATAATGACCCCTTGGGGTGGAAGTTTTAATAAACACTCTTCTTGTAACAAAGTGCTCTACAAATTTTATTTAGAGGATTTCTAAAGTATCAAGGATTATGGTAGTTTTTTCATTCATGTGGCATGTTCCAAGGAGAATGAAAACAAGCTCGGTGATATCATTTCATTTGTTTCCTTTTAGTTTAGATCATTATGATTCCTTCTTGCTTTATGTTTAGTCCTAATTTTGTTTTTCTCTTTAATGGTATCCATTTATTTATAAAGTTGTTCTTATCTTGTGTTGCTTCAAAGATTATTTTACAAGACCTCCTAGGATATATGTGTGATAAATGAATGACACTAGCATATCTTGATGATTTTTTCGCAATAGGCTTATACCCATTTTTAACCTTATTTTTATGTTTACCTTGTCTAGGATGAGTTTACAATATAAAACATGTTCATGTGGTATATTTGCTTCTAGCAGTTGTTGGTCATATGATATTGATCCAAAAACACCTTATATCTACATAGAAATATATGTATTATTTTGGTTACTACCCTTTTGATTTGTTCTACCCTAGGAATGACTGACACATAGCTTTTATATCTTTCCCATATTCCCATACAATGATTTTTTATGGAAAATTCACCATAAAAAACCCATTTAGGTGATGCATTCATTTTATACAGTATTAGTTATAGGTTCATGGGTGAATACCATTTTATTTTGAGTTTGCACCTCCTAGAATACTATGGTTTCTATCTCTTTAGGCATATACATCATTTTTAGGTCCTCAATAAGGTTGTCTACCCATAGAATATGAGTTCATAGCTTGTATTTAGTTTAGGTGGAAGATTAACTAATTGTATATCTTTGCATTTATTTTTGGGTTAGTGAGAGTATCTATTTATCTAATTAATCCTACATAACCTTGCATCATTATCCAACACCCCCCTACTTGTTTTTAGACCTTTTCCATCCATGGCCTATCTTAGAAATTAAATTGCCATCCACTATGCTTCCAAGCGTAAGATGTATCATAACATCACTACATCTAAATTTCAAGGTCATTTCTAGATTTCTCAAATTATTTTTTCCACACAAATCAAATTTTCCACCTATTATACTTGCATGCGGTGAATTCATGATAGGTAAAAAATTGCATCCATTCTAAGGTTCAAATTGATTTTGTGTATACATGTCGAGGGCTTGATAATGTCAATAAATTAGCTTTCTATTCTTGTTATTTGGTAAGCACCCAAAAAATAAAACCCTCTTTTAGCATTGTTTATTATTTAGGTTCAATGAATTTTCCATTTGAGAGAGAACAAATGTGTCTATAGGTAAAATATTCTCAACAACCACTGGGTCAGGTCACTCTATTTTCACCTTTGTTATTTTAGTTGTTGTTTTTCCTTTGTATAAACCTCTATTATTACTTTCAAAAATATTTTAAAAGCAAAAAAAAATTAAGTAACCTTTGATTAAATATTTTCTTTCTTACTTTTCTCTAGGCATCATAGTAAAAAGTGCATATAGTCATGCATTCAACTGAGTTCTTTTTGACTGCATCTTATTTTGTAATCTTAATTTTAAAAAAAAAAGATAAAATTATAAATTTTACTTTCATGCTTTATCTATGGTTAGTATTCATAAAAGTGAAAAAAATCATGTTTAGGATGGCTCTTGTATGAATGCATAACTTTTTTTATGCATTTTATTTTACATTAGTTATAGTGATATTTTGGTAAAACATTAAGATTTAAAAGAAATCAAAAAATCATTTTAGATTATCATTAGTTTAATTTTTCATTACTTAAGCATTCAAATTTATATCTTCATATAGGCTTACATTGGTCTAAACTCCTTGTCTGTATGATGCTTACATTCTTGCTTGAAAGAAAAAAATAAAGTTTTATCTTAGAATATTTCTCTTAGAACTTATTCATATAGCAAGGAATCAAAACCACATTTAGGGTAGTCTTTTTGTTTATTTATATTTTATCTATTGAACTATATTACATTATTTGGTACATGCTAATGTACCTCAATGGTACCTTCATGGTAAATTTGAAAAAATAGATTAAGATTGAGTCATAGTTTAGAGTATGAGTTATATTTCCCTTTTATGTAAGTGTAAATTGAGTATGTGCACAAGTATATTATATAATATAAGTGTAATAAACATGTATAGGTGTGCACATGTTATAATTTCAAGTGTTCATCAAGTATGCAAGTGGTAAGTAGATAGGCCAAGATTCATAAGACTTTGCATATGGACAAGAATAGTCAAGTATCCAAAGAGTCACACTACTATGGCTATATTATGGAGGTAATACTCCATAACAAACTATAGCAATGAGGAGAACAAGTATTATAATCTTTTGTAAGAGAAAGTGAAGCAATAAAGCTTGTATACATTTTGAGCAATTAATATTGTAAGTTATATTTCATGCATAGTACATGATTGATTAAGGCTATTTACATTCATAGTTCAACATATTATTGAATGTTATTTGATTTATTATAAGCCTTGTTTTACATATTAATTTGCTCATATTATTCTACTCATATCATTATCTTGACCTTACTATATTATGGCTATATTATATTTGATCTTGTGAGATATAACCTATGATATTTTGTGGTATTATTAAGGCTTCAAAATCCATTAGTGATATAATAGTTACCATTGTACTCTATCCAAATTGATAAAGTTCATTTTTAGACACTATTATAAAATAATTTTATCCACATTTGATAATGTTGATTAAGATTATATCTACTTTAAATGCAATAATACTCAAAATCTATTTTAAGGTCATATTAAGTAGAAAGGTTGGGGTCTATCGACTAGGTTGAAGAATAACCAGTGAATATAAGGACTATGTTATATTGATAGGTATACCAATTCAATATTATTTGATCATTTAGGGATAAAGCCAACCCTAACATTAATATTGATTTGTAGATTAAGAATTAAGAGGTAAATCAACTCTAAGATAGTTGATCATTCAGGGACATAGACAACGTTGGATATTGAAAAATTAAGGGATATTCAAAGTCACCTTGATATTATTGTATTCTATAGTAAGAAGGAAAATCATATTGAGTTCTTAGGTATGATGTAAGACATTATTAATTTTAAATAAAAATATAGAATCAAAAAGAAATAATATTAGAAGATAAATATGTGAAAAAACTTAGAAGCATTCAAATATTCTTAAGAGAAAAAAATTAAACTAGAATAGAAGAAATAATATAGATATATCAATATTTCATATATCAATATTGAAGAAAGATAAAGAAGAAAATAATCTACTTTATATTGCTTCAAGCATGGCATTAAAATCTATAGTTGATAAGAGCTACAAGTCAGTATAAATAGAAGACACCCTTATAGAAAAAGGAATGATTCCCTTATAAAGTAAATAAAGAGGCCTTATAGAATATAGAGAAGTAAGATAAAGGGAATAAAAAATAAGGAATACATAGGCTCCTTATAGAATAGAAAATAATATTGTATAAAGAAGAAAAAAGTCCTTACAATATATAGGAATAGAAGACATCAGAATGAGAGGCCATCATAATAGAAGTCATCAAAATAAAAGCTTTTAAAAAGAAGTGTTTGAACAACCAGAGTTGAGTAGTCATTCATTTGAGCTACATAGTTGTTATAATTAATAAAAAAACAAGTAACTTAGATTCAAAGGAGAAGGTCATTAGACCAACATTTGAAGAAATAAAGATCATCAAGAAAAATTATTTAAAGAGGAAGGCCATCAAGCCAAATCACATAGATAAGGAGGATATTAGGTCAACATTTGCAAAGGAAAAGGTTGTTAGGGTACCAACAAACCAAAGTAAGAAGAAAAAAAAAGAACATATGCACAAGCAAAAGCTATTCAACAAGGTGAAAGAGATAGTGATACTACCAAGAACCAATGCTAGCATCAATTTGTAGTGTAAACATAACTTGGAGCTTGAACTTGCAATATAATAAGCAATATGCGTAAGGTAAATCAGAATCCAAAGCAACTATAGTGAATAACTATAGTAAGAAACTATAGTGAGAGAAACAAGTGTAAATACAACAAGATTAGTATGCCATCACATGTAGTAGAACCTAAGTAAGTTTACAACATAGAATTTAGACCATCTAGAAGCCAAAACAACAAGCTAGAAAGGAAGACACAACTAAGGAGAAGTTTTTGAGGTAATTATCGAAGTCTTGAAGCTGAAGCACAAAAGACATATAAGATTCATTTCACCTATAGTAATGCTAAAATTAGTGCTACATTTACAGAGTGAACACTATATTTGGATAGCATGTTCTATGTTTGGAAAGCAAACATTACATTTGGAGAACGAACAATATGTTTGTAGAGGAAGTGAAATGTTCCATGAATGTTACACCATGTAATCAATCACATAACAACTATATGGTGAATATTAAGGAGATATTCACACAAGCTAAAGTGAAGAGGCACTATAGAACAACTAAGCAAGGCATACATGAAGTCAAAGTGGAATTGAGTTTCTTTCTAAGATTAGTTTTTGTTTTTTAAGGTTTTATGAAGCTAAGGTTTAAATTTACTTTGAATTAGGAGTTATAAGGGTTAATTATAAGTTTATTGGACTATTTGAAGTATTGGTTTATTATAAGAAGTGAGTAATTGGATGTTTAAGGTTAGTAGAGTTCTAAAAAATATATTAGGCTGGAGTGATAAGGAATTCAACTAGTCTATTTGTTTAAAAATGGTTTTTATAAGTTTTTAAAAGTTTCAATTCTATTGAAGGATTTTTTATTTGAGTTCTATTTTTTTACAATAATAAAAAAATGAAATTTTTGAATTTTTGCAAATTTAAATATTTGGGAGGTGAAACGTTTTCAACATCAAAAGGTTTAGTTAAAAAAAAAATTTACAAAATTTATTTTTAGTTTCTAACTAGGGAGACAAGACTTAAATACTCCATAGGAATTAAATTAGTGAATTTGAATTATTTAAACCTAGGATTTATAAGGTTGTCTACTTCAAAGGAGTCAAAGTTGCAAATTTTGAGAATATGGAGTCCATAATTAGAAAAGAAATATTAGAGGTGATAAATATTGGAATTAGGAAATTGATTGAAAATTTTAAAGGAAATATGGATATAGTTTTAAAATTAATCTATACTGAAGACATGGATGAAAGCTTTAAAATATTTGAATACTATCTACATTTAGGACTTGTTGAAGCAATTGATGATGGGAAGGATAATATTAATATACCTATAGATATAGGTAGCATAATGTATATGGCATTGCTTTAACTTAAGCTTCATAAAGATGAAAATTTGAAACAAAAAAATGATTGAATCTCTAAAAGAGGTAGACATTTATAAAAATGAATAAAGTGAATTATATCTAAAAATAATATTTCATTTTTCATGCAGTATTGATATTCCAATTTCATCTAACTCAAGAATTTATAATTATTCTCTAAGTGAATGTTTAGAAGCTACTATATAGGAAAATAAATAATTGAATGATTCCAAAATTCAAAAAATAGGAAAGATTCTCATACATGAGTTTTATGGCAATGATGCAAAGATTAAAGAGTTGAAGAATCTTGAAGATAATGATAAAGAAGAACATGAAGATAAATTTAAAGAAACTAAATATGGACTCAAAGTAGAATTTAAGCAATAATATGAACTTGATGGAGCTCAAGTAGAAGATAATATACATTGCAAGGTCACTTGAAAACTGAAGATAAATACAAAGACCATGATTGAAGACTAAAGTCTTCAATAACCAGATAATATAATTCAAAGGGGTTTTGGAGTATATTACATTATTTGGTACATTCATGCTATATTTGTAAATAATATATTAGTTTTGAGTCATAGTTTAGAGTATGAGTTATATTTCCCTTTTATGTAAGTATCATGTAAAGTTGTAATGTGTAGTAAATGCACAAGTGTCATGTGAGTTAGAATGTAAATGTAAGTTGAGTTTATGTGTATAAGTTTCTTGTATGTATGAGAACAAACATGTAATTTAAATATGTGCACATGTATCTTATATTATAGAAGTGTAAGAGTCATATATAGGTGTGCATATGTTATAGTATCAAGTGTGTATCAAGTATGCAAGTGGTTATAAGTAGATAAACCAAGAGTCATGAGACTTAGCATATGGAAAGGAATAGTCAAGTATCCAAAGAGTCACACTACTCTATCTATATTATGGAGGCAATACTCCATAACAAGATATAGAAATAAGGAGAACAAGTATTACAATCTTTTGTAAGAGAAAGTGAAGCAATAAAGCTTGTATACATTTTAAGCAATTAATATTGTAAGTTATATGTCATGCTTAGGATATAATTGATTAAGGATATTTACATTCATAGTTCAAAATATTATTGAATGCTATTTGATTTATTATAAGCCTTGTTTTACATATTAATTTTCTCATATTATTCTACTCATATAATTATCTTGACCTTATTATATTGTGGCTATATTATATTCGATCTTGTGAGATATAACTTGTGATATTTTATGGTAGTATTAAGGGTTAAAAGGATATTAGTTTCTTCATGTGCATTTCATTTTCATACTTGCATATTATACATTAGGATAGCATAAAAATATGGTGTATGAGAATTGAACATATTCAACTAGATTTAGGGAAATCGATAAAATACCCTTGGTGAACCCACAAACTTTTCTCTTCACCAAAAATAAAAGCTCAAAAAAAATGATATCTTAGTATTAGTTCCCTACCATCTTGGTGTGGGATGTACCTTTAGAAAAAAGGATAGTATAGAGAATAATGTCTCCTGGAATTCCCTTTTGGGCCCCCACATCTAGAGTGGACAAGGAGACAAGATGTAGAGAATATTATGAATACCTGATCAAATGGAAGAATCAATTAACTAAAGAAGCAACATGGATGAATTTTTTAATATTGAAAAACATGAAATCTCAATTATAGATTTCCATAAATGTCCATGATATTTACTCATAAAATATTTATTTTTACCTAACAAGTATGATGTTGGAACATCCAACATAAATATGGTTATGGATGAGTCATTTTTATAAAATTCTAATTTGTTTGTAACTGGAAACCTTGTGTTTATAAATACATATGAATAGGAAGAGAAAAAAAGTGGTGGTTCTTAGAAATATTAGAGAAGAGAAAGATAAATTACATGTTGAATGAGATAAAAAGAGGAAATAACTAGAAAGAGGTCAATGTAGAGACATGCATAAGATTATAGGACATACCTAAAATATTGTATGTAGATCCATTTGGAAAATTAGTAATGTATTTACTATTCACCTCAAATTTATTCTATGTATGTTTTTTACTGATAAATGCTTTCGGAAATTTGAATTGTATGTTCCAGATTGCATATATTATACATGTAGTATTGTATGTGATAACAAGGTGTTGCAGCAATCCAAGTTAAGATACCAACAAGTGGAAGTGTAAATAAAAAAAGTGTGAGATATATTTAAAAGGGAATATCATCATGCAAGGTGTTATCTAGAACATTCCATCTTCAAAGTGTCAATGTGATAAGTTCTATTTGAGTAAGAGAATGCAATCATGGAAGGTGTAGTCATAAAGGGAGTCGTTGGAGGAAGGGACCATATTTAGAATAACATCATGTTGCCTAAAGGTATAATTCCATATAGAGACTACCATCATGTCATCTAGATAATATCATCATGTTGTCAAGAATCCATACCATTAGATTGATGTTGTTTTAAAACCAAAAGTCTTGAGCACTATCGTATGAAGTAAAATTGTCTATAAAATTTCCATCAGAGGTATATGATCATTAGTGTTATAGTGTTATTCATTAGAATATTGAGTTTTTAAGTACAAAATAATTCTTGCTACTAGGGGAGGTTTTTTGTTAGTTGATCCCCTTCGCATAGACTATATCATTTTGTAAATATTAACCAATTCATTATAAATATTTTAATATTTAGAGGATATGCATATAGTCTATTTTTCTTTAAATATACATGATTAAATTATCAACTATTAAATATGATCATATTTCTTCACATAGACGGAACAACCATAACCAAGTTCACTTATATTTACACCTAGGACAACATGAAAATAGGTAAAAAATTCACAACCCATCTCGATTCTACTAACCTTGAAAATGTTGAGAGTTTTTTTTTATTATTATTTTAAAAAACATATAATTAACTCTAAGAAAGCCAGAGTTAAAACAAGCCCCTCAACTAAACGACAATGAACCCAAGAAAACTCCTTCGATTAAAAAGGGCATCAAACTCACTATCACAAACAATCATGGAAATATATCATAAGGATCCTACCCTAATTTTATAAGGGTTTCCTAGTCATAAATATTAAGAAAATACTCCACTCATCTATCTTCCACTAGCAACTATTATACTTATTTTAGTCTATCAAAAGGATTGTCCCTTTTCAGTTCATCGAGAAGGTCACACCTTTCATTCCTTTGAAAGGGCACTCCTTTATGGTCCATCGAAAGGATAATAACTTTTCAATCTATCAAAAAGGAAAATTCTAATGCCCGCTTATCCATACAGGTCCATATATGTGGTGTGTTTAGCATCTAGTCATATTTCAACATCCCCTAACTGCCCATCCTTCAAAAAATTCAACACTATCTACCTCCTACACTCTAGACATGTTGACTACACTTTAGTTCTAATAAGGTAGCACTTTCTCTTCCTTTAATAAAGTCAGGGACGTCAATACAAAGGTGCAATAGACATAAGTAACTCACCTAATAATATGCAGTGCTCTGCTATTACATCAGTAGAAAAACATCGATTAGATTACTTCTACATTTACCTTGATTGACATTACTTGTGGAGTTACGTAAACTAGGATTGGCTCTTAAGGATGGATAGATAAATGCATTACAAGACTCCCCAAGCCTATCTGGAGGTCTTTTCGGTAATAGTACTTTGGTTAAAACAATGAGACTAAATTGAAATACAATTTTCTTGAGTGATAAAATTCCATCGAAACCCACTCACAACGGAATGAAAACATGCAATCATTTATCGTCACACACCTAAATTAGATAATATCATAGGTAGATATCTAGATAAGCATGATATGATAATAAAGCACAACTCAAGAGATCCATTATATTTAATGCAAAGTTTGTAATACATACACCATAATTATTTACAAATCTCCATAACAAATCAAGAGTCACTACTCTATATGAAAATCATTCAATCACATATACAACAGTCTCACTTCTCCAACACATATTTACTAAGAAGGAGTTTGTAATCATAATTGAATACACAAATTCTTAATTACATTAGACTGATTCACAAGATATCCAGTCAACTTGGACAAGCCCAAATTTTTTGGTGTCATAGCTACCATGAAAAAAAGGTTTTTTGAAGCTACCAACAACCCGATACAACACTCCTCGTGCACTTCCTCCACAATCTTCATAAATAAACCAATCAATAAAAAAAAATTTCATCTAATGGAGATCAGTGATGACTCCAAAAAAATTCAAATGTGACATTCAAATACACACCATTCCCTCTTTGATTCTTTCCAATTGCACACAATCGCATATCTAGATAGCAGATAATTTGTACACTTACAATGTAATTAAATTCACATGCAGGGGAATTCCAACATGCTCATGTATTATCTATCTAACCAAATCATTCCAATAAATAGAGACTCAATAAATATTTATATTGCATCTAGTTAAAGCAATCACGCTAAATGCATGCATTATAAGTATTTCATAAATTTCACCCACCAATCTGTGATTTTTAATAGAATCTACAAAATCTAAGATGAAATACATACAATAATCCAAAACCATGAAATATCAACAATATTTTATATCCATTCCATAGATTCCTTATATCAAAACTCAAGTTTATTCCTTTGTTCAACTATTCATAAATCAAAAGCTCTATATAAAATGTAAACACACATTTTAACCAAGCATCACAAGAAATCCAGATACCGTGAAATTCTACTTTAATAAAGTAGAATAGAAGATCCAGCAGATACATGCTTAATATATTCAATTCTAATTTTACCAGCATTCTCTACGTCTGAGAAGGTTACCAGCAAGTTTATACTTAATTCACACTATCCTTAATGTTTAAGCGTAATGATAGTTATCAATTTGTTAGAAAAATAGTCATAAATCTCACCCAAGGAAAGGTGATCCATTCAATAGACACACCCCTAGATATTCTAAATTTATTCCTAGCAAATATTAATAACTCTTCTTCAAGTTAATCTACACTTTTGATAATTTCTATGGTATTCAATTGAACTATGGTTTCACACACCAAAATCGTAGAAAACTATCAATTGGAAGAAATTACACCAAACAATAGTTATTACACATACCAGAAGATAAGAATAAAATCTTTAAAGTCTCCAGAGTAGATGCAAGACAACTTACCTATCAATCGTGTACCAGCTCACAATTCCATGTAGTGTCTTCCATCTTTGTTCTCCCTTTTCCTAGCCAAATGTTCTTCCTCTCTACGTTTCATTATCTTCTATCAACATACACCCTCTCTCTCTCTCACGTAGCATGATCATGTCTTACAACCTCCATCCACAAATTTCTATAACCTCTTCACCATGTAGTATTCAACTACTATTATTTTATAAATTCCACATCCTTCTATTGACGGATTCATTTATCATTCATTTCCAATGTGTAAGCCATTATCACAAGTGCACTTTATTCCATTAATTCTAGCTATTAGATTTTACTTATACATCATTCACTTCCAAGGTGGTTTTACCAAGTAAAAATAGATATTTATAAACTATTTATTTCTTTAGGGAAGACAATGAAATCATGCATATAACACATATATCCAAGATCTTATCCCTAAAAATTTAGTCATAAAGCAAATATCAAAAATCATGCAAGCAATCACAATTCTATAATTTCTTTATCATGTGCAAAATTTATGAAAAGCATCATCATCAAGGGTGAAGCATTCATTCATGTTGCTTCCCCAATATTCTGACAACATAACCCATCACATCATTTCCTCCAAGCATACATGTTCTTGGTGGCTTATTCTTTATCCATCAACAAGAACCTTGTTTTTCTCCAAAAACACATAGTCTATTAGAAACATCATATTATTTCATGAAAAACACTTCCTTGAAACAATGAATCCATTTATTGCCAAGTATTTCTACACTAAAATATTTTATTTCCTAGAAACCATCCATACTTTCAGAATCAAAACATAACATGTCAATTGTTCCTTGAAGAAAAACATCTTCACTAAGAAAAATCTATCAAGTTCAAATTCTACCAAGGGTGGGTCATGACATACTCTCCACCTTAGGATTAACACGGTCCTCTTTTTTCATACAAGTAGTTTATTTCAAAAACAATCAAATCAAATATTACAATGCATCTTTAAATAGAAAAGAAAAATGCTTTTGCATATCATCTACTTTCTCCCAAGTAGCGTTTCTTTCAGAGTATTGGTCCCATTGGACCCTACACTGCTCCAAAGTTTCTTTCCTTATCAATTTATATTGGAACTCAAGGTTTCTGATTGGTCGAATCTCTATAGCCTTTGGGTTTACCATATGCAAATTAAAAAAATTAATACATGCTCAAGGTTAGCAACATACTTTTTAAGCAAAGAAATATGAAAGGTGTTGTGAATATTATATAGATTGGGTGGTAAGGCAAGTTAGTATACCATAGGAATTATCCTTTCTATGATTTCAAAGGGTCCTACAAAATTAGGATCAAGCTTTATGTACTTGATAGCACTCTTCTTTGGTCTCACTCTAAAAAACACTCTACTCCAACAACAAAATCTCTAGGTGATCTTTTAAGATCGACATAACTTTTATGATGGTCTACCACTTCCTTAAACCTTTATCTGATCACATTTAATTATTGCTCCATTTATTTAACCATGTCAGGTCCAAGCACAATCTGATCCTTTGGATTATCTCATGACAATGGTATCCTAAATTTTATACCATATAAAGCTTCGAACAGAACCGTAACCAAAGTCTAATGATGACCATTATTGTAGGTAAATTCTACTAGATGCAAGTATTCCTTCCAATAGGTTTTATGATCCATACTGATACAGTACATGTGAAGCATGTCCTCTAATACTTGGTTCACTCTTTTAGTTTATCCATCATTTTTTGGGTGATAGGCTGAACTGATGTTCAACCTAGTGCCAATGACTCGGTGTAAGGATTTCCAAAACTCAAAGGTGAACCTTGAGTCCCTATATGATATAATTACCTTATAAAAACCATGAAGCCAAAATATTTCTTTGGCAAATATATTCACGACAATTACAACATCATCCTTGGTGCTTCTAGGTATAAAGTGTGCAACCTTGGTCAGTCTATCGACCACTATTAGAATTATGTCATGTTGGAACTTGGTCTTAGGCAGTCCTAATATGAAGTCCATAAAAATAACCTATCATTTTCGTAGAGGCACATCATGAGGATATAAAAAACCAGTAGGATGTCTATATTCTGATTTTACCTTTTAGCACTTGAGGCATTGAGCAACAAATTTTGTTATGTCCCTCTTCATTCCTAGCCAAAAGAATATCTTTTTCATATTCTCCCTCATATTTGCTCTTATTGTATGAGTATAATAGGGGGATATATGTACTTCATTCATGATCATCTTCCTCAAATCACTATTCTCAAGCATTACTATCCTATCTTTAAAGCATAGGAATTCATCCTTGATGCTAAAATTTTTATTTTATTTTGATTTCCTTTCCATATTTTCTTGGATTTTCCTACAGTAGGTATCTTGACCTTGCATTTCCTTGACTTGGTCCATCAAATCAACTTGAAAATGAGATAATATTGTAATGTGTTTCCTTATACTCAAAGCATCAATGCATTTATTCTCCTTTCCCTTAATATATTCAATGCCAAAATCATATTTCGTGAGAAATTCTATCCATATTATCTTTCTAGCATTGAGTAAGGGTTGGGTGAACACGTATTGTAGAATTTGATGATCTATCTTTAGCTCAAAGGGTCTACCAACTAGATAGTATCACCAACTCTTGAGAGCAAATACCACAATTGCTAACTCCAAATGATGAGTTGCATAATTAATCTCATGTTTTTTTAGCTTCCTTGATCCATAGGCTACTACCACTTCTTCTTGCAAGAGAACTACTCCCAATACTTCTAGTGATGCATCTATACACATGAAGAAACTTCCCGATGGATCAGGTATCTTTAATATACAAGGTGTAGTAAGATTTTGCTTAAGTAATTCAAATGATGTCTTATGAGTATCCTCCTATCGAATTTTCAATTGGAGGTATCCCGAATTTAAATCAAATTTTGAAAATATTGTGGCATCCTTGAGTTAATTGAAGAGGTCTTCGATTCCAAGCAAAGGATATCTATTTTTGAAAATCGCATTATTTAACATTTTGTAGTCACTGCACAATCTTAAGGATCCATCCTTATTATTTACAAATAAAACTAGTGCACCCATGGTGACACACTTGGTATGATTAGTCCCTTTTCTATGGGATTTATTCTATAAGGAGCCTTATGGATAGGCTATGTTCTAGGTTCAAGTTCGATAGAGAAGTCAAATTCCCTTCTAGGTGGTAATCCTAGTAAATTTTCTAGAAATACATCCTTAAACTCTTTAAGAATAAGGTGTTACCCAAGCTCCTCTTCCTTTTTCCCTTCCTCTAACTCATTAATCTTAAAAATATATACCATTCATCTCTTTTTTTATGGTTTTATTGAGTTTTATAGCTAAAATCATTTGAGGTTGGAAAGCTCCTTGTAGGATATTTACTCTATGAACAAGCCCTTCAGCACCTGTATATTCAACCCATCGATCTTAGAAATTAATGGCTATTGTATGCTCATGAAGCCAATCCATTCCTATAACTATGTCAAAGGCATGAAGTGGTGAAACATATAAATATCCTAAGGTCATTCCACTAGGTAAGGCAATTTTTGCCATAGGATAACATTGATTCACAGAGTAGGTTTATCCTAAACCATACTCAACCTTCCACCCATGTGCCAATATTCCTAGCATTTTTGTTATATATTTAACTAAACTAGTGGAAATAAAATTGTTTGTAGCTCCACTATAAAATAATATTTTAACCCTTATACCAAAAATATTACCTTTTATCACTAGTGGTATATCCTGATCTTCAAGATTTTGGTTTTTTGTTGTCGCATAAATCTTGTGCACTAGTTCCTTAGGTGTAGTTTCTAAAGAACACAAGCTTATACTGAGAGGGGGTGAAAAGTATCAGACCACTTTTTACTTTTCTTTTCAAACAATATTATGCAATGTATAGAGAGCAATATCAACAACAGTAATCAAAGCAATGCATAAATCACCACACATAATAGAGACACCAATTTTATGTGGTTCACCTAATGTGAGTTACTCCACGAAGAAAATATTTCACTAAAATTTTGTCAATCAATATCTTGGGAATCCTTTCCCTATTACAATATTTATGGATCTCTATCCAAAGGAGATACCAATCCCCTAATCAATTTTATAGATCTTTATCCACAAGAGAACTCATTTCTCCTAAGCTCTGACTGATGATCTTCTAGAATAATTGTTACCCCAACTACTCTAGCTAATGGATCTCTATCAATTGAAGACACCTATCCTCACTACCCTGGCTAATGGATCTCTATCCACTAGAGATTGTTGTCCTTTATACTCTGTCACCTTCAAATATCTATCTCAAATCTGCACTAAACATATTTCTTCGATCTAGCACAAGTTTTCTCAATATATATCTCTGGTCTGGCACAAACCTATCCTCAAATTTGCACCAAAATATATCCTCAAATATGCAATAAATACAATCCTTTGATATAGCTTAAATCTATCCTCAATATTTGTTCTCTGATCTACACTAAACACAGTCCTTCGGTATAGCACAAATATATCCTCAATATCTATCCTCAAGCCTAAACACAAAGCTTGACTCAATATCAAATCAACTTTGTTGGATCTGCCCTAAACCTTAACTCAAGGTTTGAAAAAATCAATCAATCAACTCTCCTCTCAAGTCTTCTCATAGAATTATCTTAAATCTCCATTGTAAGCTTCCATAGAATATCACACTAATCTGTCCACAAGTCCTCTCTAGAACTTGTCCAAATATGCTCTACAAGTCCTCACTAGAACTTATCCAAATCTTCTCTCAATCTGTATTGTAATATTCAATAAAAGCTCACATAGATCTGTTCACAAGTCTTCTCAAATACTTACCTCAAATCTGCTCAACAAATCCACACTAGAACTTGTCCAATTTCATAGAAACATAAAGAGAATTGTTAGAGACTCAATATGCTTCACATTCACCTCAATACTCAATCACTTTCAATCACTCTTTTAGAAAAATATAGATAATTTTTAGACTCAATATGCTTCACATTCACCTCAATACTCAATCAATTTCAATCACTCTTTTGAAACATACAGAGAACTGTTAGAGACTCAATATGCTTCACATTCACAAACTCTCAATCACTTCCAATCTCTCTTTTATCACAAAAACATATAGAGAATTGTTAGAGACTCAATATGTTTCACACTCATCAACACTCAACCTCTTTCTCAAATCAATTCAGAATATATAATATTTTTTTTCATAGAACTTGAACTATCACTTCACACATCCACTTGACTAAGCTCAATGAACTCTACTCAATAAATCACTCAATAAAATAATCCTTGCTCACAAACCCTAGTCCAACCACATGAGCAATCACTCAAATATTTCCAACAATACTTATCAACCAATCTCACATAACAATGATACTCGTGTTCTTTCCAAAACCTAGTTCAAGTTCTTCACTCAATTACTCACTTCAACAACAATGATTATAAAACAATCTCACATAACAATTATACTCATGTTCTTTCCAAATCCTAGTTCAATTTCTTCACTCAATTACTCACTTCAACAATAATACATATAAAAAAAGGTTTTATCAACCACTCTTTTTATTCCAGAAAACCTTGAAGCATTAAATCAAAACACTCAACAATTCTAACCAAATAATTCTTTTCACTCCAACTTTTCATACACAACTTTCAATAATCACTCACTAGGAATAATATGCCCATACCTTTTGTTGGATGTCAAAGTGCTTTTGGAAAAACTTGTCTCAGTCACAATTTCCTTCTTTGCAATTCTAATGGTTAAACATAACACTATCACTTCAACACTTTCTTAAAATATTCCTCTAGTCACAAAATAATCACAACTCAATTTATGCCTTATTGCTCCCTTTAAAAATAACACTCATCATAACATACATGAAATAATTACTTGGATACACACCTTATAAACTACAACTCAAAATAATGTTTTAACACCATAAAACATCAACCAAACACCTTACTATCCTTTCAACCACTTGAGAAAATAATATTAAAAATCTAATTTAGCAAATCCCTTATAACTCTTCTTTCTATCTTAGAAACCAATTATAATATGCAAAAATTAATTTCTAAATGCTCAAACTATATTCCCAAAAATTTTGATCCCTAAGATTAAAGCATACCTCTTTCTTCCCCAAAAAGGGGATTCAACGAGATTCGATCTGCCGTCTCTTCAGGCCTAAGAGCCTTAATTCTTGGGAGCCTAAGAGACTTAGTGCTTGGGAGCCCACCACATGGGCTACTAATAGCCACATAAAATAAGGAAGAGTCCATTCCTCTTATGCCTCAGTTGTCATTTAAATTCAACAAAATTCACACACTTTATGTTCCTTGAACACAACGCAAATCATAAGGCTCACAAATACTTTTGAAGGAATGGTAAACTTTTGTAAGGTGGGTAGTTCCCACTTATATACACATTTTTAAATTTCTCCTCACGTCAGTGCTTTGTATTTCGAAATTGAGTTTCAAAATTTAATTTTAATAACCCACCTTAGGGTTATTTGACCTTAGCTTAAATTAATTTATATTTATAATAATTAAATTAATTAATAATTAATTTAAATAACTTTATAAGTTAAGTAAATTAACTAATAAATTAATTTATAATTAGTTTTAAACTTCCTTTGTATAATATTATAAAAGAATATTATAATATTATTTACTTGGGCTTCTTTTTGCACTTTGGGCCAAACCTGACTTCCTGGAACTGGGTCTTGAAACTAAAACCGAATTATCCTTTTGCATTTATTAGAGAACCTAAAACTGACACTACCAACTAAGACTGCCACTAACTGGTGCTAAAATTTTAACATCAAGGACCACTCAAATTTGACATCAATGACAACTTATCACTCAAAATATCCAACAATCTCCCCTTTTGTCATTGATCGCAACCCAAATTCTTTTTACCAAAACTTGACCTTTTTCTTATTCTTCTCCCCTTGGGAAACTACTCTTTCCTTAAACAAAATATATTCCCCTTACTGAAATATCTCTTCCTTTGACATCAATGGCAAAGGGTCACCTTTGGGGCTTGGGGCTAAGAAAGAATATCTTAGCTTAGCCCCTCCCCCACCTCCTCTTAAGGTGGTTAATTCTAGGGTGGAAGTATTTCTACTCCCAAAAAGCACTGGTCTTTACCTTTGTCTTCTTTCATTCTTGTCTGGTCCTTCTGATTTCTTTGAATGTTCCTCTCCATGTCCATGTTCCTATTCCTATCCATGTCCATATTCTTGTTCTTGTTCATGTCCATATCCATATTCTTGTTCCTGTTCTTGTTCCTATTCCTATTCCTGTTCTTGTTCCTATTCTTGTTCATGTTCATATCCATATTCATGTTCCTGTTCTTTCTCCTGTTCATATTCATATTCTTGTTCATGTTCCTGTTCCTTTTCATGTTCATTCTTAGTTCTAGAATGTCTACTCTATACCACTTTGTTGTATGTCCATCATTATTGCACTTATAACACTTAATATTATTATTCCTTGGAGGTGCAAATATCTTAGGATTTCTCCTAGTGAAGCCATATCCTTTTTTGTCATGAACCTTGCAACCCATTGCCTTGTGACCAAACTGATTACATGAGTAGGAATACCCATGGAAAATCTACCTATTTTTGAAATTCCCATTTTCTTGTCTTTCATGTGTCCTACATTGTGAAGCCATGTGCCAAAACCTGTGACATGAGAAACATCTTCCATTGAAATTTCCTTTTCTTAACCTCATTGGTCTCTTAGTCTCTCAACCTATTCTAATTTTTGTTTCATCTATTTCTTCTTTGTGCATTGTTCCTTTCCTTTTTGAACTTTTTGTTGTCCAACTCATCCTCAGAAGTCTCACTTTCTCTTACATTGTCTTCTTCTGAAGTTTCTTCTTCTTCAGAACTTGAGGTTGACTCTTCTTCTTGTTTCTTTTGAGCTTTTTCAAAACCAAGATCTATTTTTTTTGTTGACCTTATTTGTACCTTGATCATCTTATCCACAATATTTGAACTCTTTTCAAACTTGTGTAGCTTATCCTTGTATTTTTCTAAATCTTCCCTTAGTAGAGCTACTTCTTGTTCTAAACCTTCAAATTCTAAGACCTTTTCTTCTAACTTATCCTTGAACTTCTTTGTCTTAGCCATTGACTTATTTAGATCCTCTATAATATTTCTTATCTCTTCATCATATTCTTGAAATTGAAACTCAAGTTTAGATTTTTGCTTTCTTACCTTATTTATTGTGTCAAGAGCATAAATAAGTTCTACCTTAAGATCAAATCCTTATTTTTTTTATTCTTCCTCTATTTGTTTGCCTTTGTCTACATCTTCATTTTCTTTTGAATTGTCTACTATAGGATCATATTCTTCTTCTTCTAGTGCCATTAGAATATTCTCTTCTGGTCCTTCAAGTGCATACTTATATTCATCATCACTAAAACTGAAATCATTCCTTGTACAACTATCTTAAATATGTCCAAAATTACCACATCTAAAACACTTGATAATTATTGGTAACCTTTTATTAACTTCTTATTTTTCTTCAATGATAAATAGGACTTCATATTTATCATTACTTGAAGATATAGCATCACTATCACTTAAGTACTTACTTACCTTATCTGCATAGTAGCTCCTCTTTTGTCTTTGAAATAACTTCTTTCCTTTTCTTCTTTGTCCATCCTTGCCTTTCTTTTGATACCTGTATATTTCTAATTCCTTGTTCCTGTGATCCTATTTTTCCTCATCTTTGTTGTTTTTGACTTATTGATAATCAGTTGCATAATGACCATACTTTCCACAATTTAAACATATAACATATTTTGCATCTTTGAATCTTCTTGAATCCTTGTTACTTCTACCATAATTAGCTTCTTCATCACTGGATAACTCATTGCTCGGTTCTAACTTCTTACCCTTTGTCTTCTTAATTTCTTTGAAGGTTGCTTCCTTTTAGGGATTAGGTTCTTTTGTTCTTAACTCAAAAGTTGTAAGAATACCAAGCAACATATCTCTTTTCAAATAATCACCATCCTTTGCTTCTTCTATAGCTGAAATATTTTCACTAAACCTTGTTGGAAGAGATCTTAAGATTTTATCACAAACATCAATTTATCAAAATTAAGTCCAAGTTCTTGCGTAGAATTAACAACCTCATCTACCCAAAGTAGATAAGAAATAATGTCTTCCTCATTATTCATTCTTAATTCTTCAAATTATCCTTTGAGATTTCGTATCTTTGCCTTTTTGACACTTTTATCTCCTTCATATATACTTTGCAACTTATCCCAAATTCCTTTTGCATATTTACAATGCATAAATTTTATTTATTCTATTCTATGCAAACCTCTAAAAAGTGCATTCATTTCTTTTGAATTTTAATGTTTTAGAAGCTTACCTTCCTTATCTATAGGTGGATCAGCTGGTGGTATGTATCCATTTTCAACTACTTCCCAAAGTTCATTACCAAGTGCCATCAGGTGAACCTTCATTATCATACTCCAATATATATAATAACTTCCATAAAATATTGGTGTTGAATTATCGGAAGACATATTTTTAGAATCCATTATGTTCTTGAAAGATTTTCCTTCAACCTGTTAAACTCTTTTGAATAAACCCACTTTGATACCAATTGAAGAACACAAGCTTATACTAATAGGGGGGTTAACAGTATAAGACCACTTTTTACTTTTCTTTTCAATCAATATTATACAATTTATAGATATCAATATCAACAACATTAATCAAAGTAATGCACAAATCACCACACATAATATAGACACCAATTTTTATGTGGTTCACCCAATGTGGGCTACTCCATGAAGAAAATCTTTCACTAAAATTTTCTCAATCAATCTCTTGGGAATCCTTTCCCTATTACAATATTTATGGATCTCTATCCAAAGGAGACGCAAATATCCTAATCAATTTTTTGGATCTCTATCCACAGGAGAACTCATTTCCCCTAAGATCTAACTGATGATATTCTCGAAGAACTATTACCCCCACTACTCTATCTAATGGATCTCTATCCACTGAAGACATCTATCCTCACTGCCCTAGATAATGGATCTCTATCCACTAGAGACTATCATCCTCTATACTCTGTCACCTTCAAATATCTATCTTAAATCTACACTAAACATAGTCCTTCGGTCTAGCACAAATCTTCTCAATCTCTATCTATGGTCTGGCACAAACATGTCCTCAAATCTACATTAAATTTTTTTCTCAAATATGCACTAAACACGGTCCTTCGATCTAGCATAAATCTATCCTCAATATTTGTCCTTTGATTTGCACTAAACATAGTCCTTCGGTCTAGCACAAATATTTCCTCAATCTCTATCCTCAATCCTTAACACAAAGCTTGACTCAATATCAAATCAACTATGCTGGATCTTCCCCAAACCTTAACTCAAGGTTTAAATAAATCAATCAATAAAATCTGATCGCAAGTCTTATCAAAGACTTATCTCAAATCTGCCTTGTAAGCTTCCATAAAATCTCACACTAATCTATCCACAAGTCCTCTCTAGAACTTGTCCAAATCTGCTCTACAAGTCCTCACTAGAACTTGTCCAAATCTGCTCAATAAGTCCTCACTAGAACTTATCCAAATTTGCTCTCAATTTGTATTGTAAGCTTCTACAAAAGCTCACACAAATCTATTCACAAGTCTTCTCAAAGACTTTCCTCAAATCTGCTCAACAAGTCCACACTAGAACTTGTCCAATCTTATATAAACATAAATATAATTGTTAGAGACTCAATATGCTTCACATTCACCTCAATACTCAATCATTTTCAATCTCTTTTAGAAACATATAGAGAGTTTTTAGAAACTCAATATGCTTCAAATTCACCTCAATACTCAATCACTTTCAATAACTCTTTTGAAACATATAGAGAATTGTTAGAGACTCAATATGCTTCACATTCACAAACTCTCAATCACTTCCAATATCTCTTTTATCACATAAATATATAGAGAATTGTTAGAGACTCAATATGTTTCACACTCATCAACACTCAACCTCTTTCTCAAATCAATTCAAAATATAGAATAATTTGTTTCATAGAACTTGAACTATCACTTCACACATCCACTTGACTAGGCTCAACCAACTCTACTCAACCAATCACTCAATGAAATAATCCTTGCTCACAAATCCTAGTCCAACCACATGAGGAATCACTCAAACGTTTCTAAAAATACTTATCAACCAATATCACATAACAATGTTACTCATGTTATTTCCAAACCCTAGTTCAAGTTCTTCACTCAATTACTCACTTCAACAACAATGCTTATAAAACAATCTCACATAACAATGATACTCATGTTCTTTTCAAATCATAGTTCAAGTTCTTCACTCAATTACTCACTTCAACAACAATGCTTATAAGAAAAGGTTTTATCAACCACTCTTTTAATTCCAGAAAACCTTGAAGCATTAAATCAAAACACTCTCAACAATGCTAACCAAACAATCCTTTTCACTCCAAATTTTCAAACACAACTTTCAACAATCACTCACTAGAAAGAATATGCCCATAACTTTTGTTGGATGTCAAGGTGCCTTTGGAAAAACTTGTCTCAATAACAATTTCCTTATTTCCAATTCCAATGGTTAAGCACAACACTATCACTTCAACACTTTCTTAAAATATTCCTCTAGTAACAAAATAATCACAACTCAATTTATGCCTTATTGCTCCCTTTAAAAATAATCTTCTTCTAAATTTTCCTTGTTTCTTGTCTCCCTTCGTATCTTGTCCTACAATTATTTTAACTATTTGATCATGTTCCCACTTCATGGAATCTAAACTATTTCTCTTCCTTAGTTCATCTAACCCCTAATAATCAAAATAGGGTTTCAGATACATTTTAGCTTTTCTTGCCAACTCATAAACCTTATACAATGTTTTAGGTTATCACATATCCACTTCATATCCTATCCTAGGATCTATGCCAAGTATGAACTTATGGAACTTCATTTTATCAGTGTAAGCAAGTACACACTTCACCAACTTAACAAATTTTTGATAATATTTCTCCACTATTCTTATTCCTTGACGAAGTTTAGTAAATTCATCAATTTTTTGGGAATAGAAGTATTCTATGAGAAATATTTCTTTAAAAGCTTTTACAAACTCTCACCATTTTAAGTCAACTATATCTTCTAGTTTTTGTTCTTCACTAAGGGCTTCCCACCAAGCTATATCATCTCCTTGTAAGTGTAATGTAGCATAATATGTTTGAGTTCCTGAGGAGAAATTATTCATGTTATAATATGTCTCTATCTCCTTCAACAAAGACTCAGCATTATACCCATCTTCTTCTCCATTAAACTTAGAAGACTTAAAATATTTCATCTCCTTGCCTAAATCAGCCTCTAGTTGAACTCTTGCCAGTTGTGCCTCTGTAAGAGATACATTCACTTGTTCCCTTCTCAGGTTACTAGCTTGTGTTTCTTGACTTAACAGAACATCCAACAACTATTTTTGGGTCTCCACATGATCAAAAAGTAGAGCCACTATTTCAATAAGACTTTCTCTTTCATTGGTATTTTTTGAACAAAAATTAGGTGCTCTATTTTCCGTATTGGTTCCTCATGTTTACCTTGTTGTTGGGGCAACACTTCCTCTTCTTATTTTTGGTGGTATCTTCCCTAACGACACACAAAAAGAGATATTAGGTATTTATTAGAATTTAGCCTTTCGAATTGCTCCTCCTACTAGTTATTGTTTACCCATAACATCCAAATTAGTTCAAGTAAATTTACTTTTATTAGTTTCCTCTATTAACTAATATCTAGTATGTTTCCTATCACATACTGAAGACTAATTCTTGCACAATGAACCTATTTCACTATGAACCATGTTGTAATACCAAATATCACAACCCGTATCAATTCTACTAACATTAAAAAAGTTGAGAGAGTTTTTTTTCTAAAAAAACATATAATTAACTCTAAGCAATCAAGAGTTAAAATAAGCCTCTCAACTAAATGATAATGAACCCAAGAAAACTCCTTCGATTAAAAAGGGCATCAACCTCACTATCACAAACAATCATGGAAATAGATCATAATGATCCTACCCTAAAATTATAAGGGCTTCCTAGTCACCAGTTTTAAGAAAATACTCCACTCAACTATCTTCCACTAGAAACTATTCTACTCCATTCAGTCTATCGAAAGGATTGTCCCTTTTCAGTCCATCGAGAAGGTCACACCTTTCATTCCTTTGAAAAGGCATTCCTTCATGGTCCATCGAAAGGATACTCACTTTTTATTTTGTTGAAAAGTAAAATGCCAATCCTTTCTTATCCACACAAGTCCATTTGTGTGGTGTATTTAGCATCTAGTCATATTTCAAAATCCCCCAATTGTAATCCTTCAGTGAAGTCAACACTATCTACCTCCTATGCCATAGACACACTGACTACGCTTCAGTTCTAAGATGGTAGCACTTTATTTTACTTTAATAAGGTCAAGGGATGTCAATATGAAGGTGCAATAGACATAACTCACCAACTAATACATAGTGATGTGCTATCACAACAACAAAAAAATCATTGATTAGCTTACTTTTACATTTGCCTTGATCGGCATTACTTATGGAGTTAGGCAAACTAGGTTGACTCCTAAGGATGGATAGATTAATGCATTACACGACTCCCCAAGACCATTTGGAAGTATTTCTTGTAACAATACTTTAGTTAAAACAATGAGACTAAATTGAAATACGATTTCCTTGAGTGATAACATTCCATCAAAACCCACTCACAATTGAATGAAAATGTGCAATCATTTATCGTAACACACTCAGATTTAAAACCCACTCAATATTCAATAGGACTAATAATTTCTATGATTTCAAAGGGTACTACAAAATTAAGATCATGCTTTGGGGACTTAATAATATTCTTCTTCGGTCTCACCCTCAGAAACACTCTATCTCCAACAATAAACTCTCTAGGTGATCTTTTAATATGGACATAACTTTTCTAATAGTCTACAACTTCCTTCAACCTTTCTCTGATCACATTTAATTGTTTCTCCATTTCTTTAACTATGTCATATCCAAGTACAATATGATCCTCTATATTGTCCCCTGACAATGGTGTCCTACACTTTTTGCCATACAAAGCTTCAAACGAAGCCATACCCAAAGTTGAATGATGACCATTATTGTAGGAAAATTCTACTAAATGCAAGTATTCCTCCAAATATATTTTTGATCCATACAATATATGTGAAGCATGTCCTCTAATACTTGGTTCACCCTTTCAGTTTGTCCATTAGTTTTTGGGTGATAGGCTGAATTGATGTTCAATATAGTTTAAATGGCTTGGTGTAAGGCTTACCAAAACTCAGAGGTGAAATTTGAGTCCCTTCTGATATAATTACCTTAAAAAAACCATGAAGCCAAAATATTTTTTTTGGAAAATATGTTTGACACAATTACAACATCATCCTTGGTGCTTCCAAGTATAAAGTGCACAATCTTTTTTAGTATAACGACCACTACTAGAATTGTGTCATGCTGGAACTTGGTCTTAGGTAGCCCTACTATGAAGTCCATCAAAATCACTTTCCATATTTGCATAGGCACATCATGAGGATATAACAAACCATCAGGATGTCTATGTTTCAATTTTACCTTTTGGAACTCGAGGCATTGAGCAACAAAATTTGTTATGTCCCTCTTCATTGTTATTCTAAAGAATATTTTTTTCATATTCTTTCTCATCTTTTCTCCTTATGGATGAGCAGAATATGGGGATCTATGTGCTTCATTCATGATCATCTTCCTCATATCACTATTCTAAGGTATTACTATCCTATATTTAAAGCATAGGAATTCATCCTTGATGCTAAAATATTTATTTTCTTTTGATTTTATTTCCTTATTTTCTCAAATTTTCTTGCATAGGTATCTTGACCTTGCATTTCCTTGACTTGGTCCATAAAATAAACATGAACATGAGATAATACTGCAATGTGTCTCCTTCTATTCAAAGCATCAATGACTTTATTATCCTTTCCCTTAATATATTCAATTTCAAAACCATATTCTATGAGAAATTTCATCCATTTTATTTGTCTATCATTGAGTAAGGGTTGTGTGAACACGTATTGTAGACTCTCATGATCTATTTTTAGATCAAAGGGTCTACCAACTAGATAGTGTCACCAACTATTGAGAGCAAATATCACAGTTGCTATCTCTAAATCATGAGTTGCATAATTAACCTCATGCTTTTTTAGCTTCCTTGATCCATAGGCTACTACTGCTTCTTCTTGTGAGAGCACTCCTCCCAGTCCTTCTAGCGATGCATCTATACACATGGAGAAACTTCCTTTTTCATCAGGTATATTTAATATAGGAGGTGTAGTAAGCTTTTACTTAAGTAATTCAAATGATGTCTTATAAGTATCCTTCTCTCAAATTCTCAATTGGTGGTATCCTGACTTCAAATCAATTTTTGAAAAGATTGTGGCATCCTTGAATAGATAGAAGAGGTATTCAATTTTAGGCAAAGGATATCTATTTTTGATAGTTGAATTTTTTAACATTTTGTAGTCAATACACAATCTTAAAGATCCATCCTTATTTAAAAATAAAACTAGTGCACCCCATGGTGACACACTTGGTTTGATTAGTATTTTTTCCATAAATCCATGCAGTTGTACCTTTAGTTCATATATTTCTATGGGATTCATTCTATAAGGAGCCATATGGATAAGCTATGTTCTAGGTTCAAGTTCAATAAAGAAGTCAAATTCCCTTCTAGGTGGTAATTTTGGTAAATTTTCTAAAAATACATCCCTAAAATCCAGAAGAACAGGGTGTTTTCCAAGCTCCTCTTCCTTTTCCCCTTCCTCTAACTCATTTATCTTAACAATATATATAATTCCTCTTTTTTTTATGGTTTTCTTGAGTTGCATAGCCAAAATTATTTGAGTTTGGAAAGCTCCTTGCAGGTTATTCACTCTATAAACAAGCCCTTCAACATCTGTATATTAAACCCATTGATCTTGGAAATTAATTACTATTTTATGCTCATGTAGTCAATCCATTTATATAACTATGTCAAAGGCATGCAGTGGTGCAACATATAAACATCCTAAGGTCATTCCACTAGGTAAATCAATTTATACCATAGGATAACATTGATTTATAGAGTAGGTTTATCATGAATCATACTTAACCTTCCACTCGTGTGCCAAGATTCTTGACCTTTCTATTATATATTTAACTAAACTAGTGGAAATAAAATTATCTGTAGATCCACTATTAAATAATATTTTAACACTTCTACCAAAAATATTACCTTATATAACCAATGGTGTAGCCTGACCTTCTAGATTCTAGTAACTTGTTGCCACATAAATTCCACAGTTGTAGTTTCCTTGTGCATTGGTTCCTTTCCTTTTGAATCCATCCCTGATTTTTTTGGATAATTATTTACGTAATGTGATCCCTTGCAAATATAACATCCTTATTTTGGTCCTAGATGTTATTTTCATCTCATATCTCTTGTTGCTCCTTCTTCTTTTGGTAGCTTAGTATATCTTTGTGGTGATTTATTTCCATTGTTGCCATGATTATAGCCTCTATGATTTCTTCCTCAAAATATTCTTCTAAATTTTCCTTTTTTCTTGTCTCCCTTCTCATCATGTCTTGCAATGCTTTTAACTGTTTGATCTTGTTCCCACTTCATGAAATCTGAACTATTTCTATTCCTTAGTGCCTCATTGCTTTGTTCATCTATCCCATCATAATCAAAATAGGGTTTGAGATACATTTCAGCTTTCCTTACCAACTCATAATACTTTTGCAATGTTTTAGGTTCTCGCATGTCCACTTTCTATCCTATCCTAGGATCTACTCCAAGTATGAACTTATGGACCTTCATTTTCTCAGTGTAAGCGGGTACATAATTCACAAACTTAGAAATTTTTGATAATATTTCTCCACTGTTCTTGTTCCTTGATGAAGGTTAGTAAATTCATCAAATTTTGGGGAATAGAAGTATTCTGTGAGAAGTATTTCTTTAAAATATTTTACAAACTCTCCCCATTTTAAGTCAACTGTAGTCGCTAGCTTTCATTATTCATTAAGGTCTTTCCACAAAGCTATGCCATCTCCTTGTGAGTGTAATGTAGCATAAAATGTTCAAGTTATTGAGGAGAAATTCTTCATGTTACAATATGTATCTATATCCTTCAAAAAATCCTTAGCCTTATCCCCATATTCTTCTCCATTAAACTTAGAATATTTTAGATATTTCATCTCCTTGCCCAGCTTAGCCTCTAGTAAAACTCTTTTCAGTTTCACCTCTATAAGAGGTTCATTCACTTCTTACCTTATCAAGTTACTAGATTTTGTTTCTTAACTTCACACAGCATCCAACAACTATTTTTGGGTATCCACCTGCTCACAAAGTAGAGCCACTATTTTAGTAATACTTTCTCTTTCATTAGGTTTTTTCGAACCAACATCAGGTGCTCTATTTTCTGCATTGGTTCCTCATATCTATCTTGTTATTGTGGCAGCACTTTTCCTTCTTATTTTTGGTGGTATCTTCTCTGGCTACACACCAAAATATAAAGTAGGTATTCATCAGCATTTAGCCTTTCGAATTTCTCCTCTTAGTAGTTATTGTTTACTCATAACATCCAAATGAGTTCAAGTAGATTTGCTTTTATTAGTTTCCTCTATTCACTAATATCTAGTATGTTTCCTATCACATACTAAAGACTAATTCTTGCATAGTGAACCTATTCTACTATGAACCATGCTCTGATACCATATGTCACAACCTGAATCAATTATACTATCCTTGAAAAAGTTGAGAGAGTTTTTTTTTCTAAATTAAATATATATATATATATATATATATATATATATATATATATATATATATATATATATATATATATATATATATATATATATATAATTAACTCTAAGCAAGCCAAAGTTAAAACAATACCCTCAACTAAATGAAAAACTCCTCCAATTAAAAAGGGCATCAACATCACTATCATAAACAATCATAGAAATAGATCATAAGGATCCTAACCTAATTCTATAAGGGTTTCCTAGTCACCAGTATTAATAAAATACTCCACTCAAATATCTTCCACTAGAAACTATTCTACTCCTTTCAGTCTATCGAAAGGATTATCCCTATTCAATCCATTGAGAATGTCACACCTTTAATTAATTTGAAAGGGCATTCCTTTATGTTCCATCAAAAGGATACTCACTTTTCAATCTATCGAAAAGAAAAATGCCAATCCCCACTTATCCACACAAGTCCATTTGTGTGGTGTTTTTAGCATCTAGTCATATTTCAAAATATTCTAATCGCTCGTACTTTGGTGAAATCAACACTATATACCTCCTACGCTCTAGACATGCTAACTACGCTTCGATTCTAAGAAGGTAGAACTTTATCTTCCTTTAAAAAGGTCAAGGAGTGTCAATCCAAAGGTTCAATAGATGTAAGTAACCTACATATACGCAACGCTTTGTTGTCACAACAAAAAAAATATTGATTAGCTTACTTCTATATTTCCCTTTATCAACATTACTTATGGAGTTACACAAACTAGGGTTGACTCCTAAGGATGGATAGATCTGTACATTACACAAATACCTAAGCCCATTTGGAGGTCTTTCTAGTAATAACACTTTAGTTAAAACAATGAGACTAAATTGAAATATGATTTCCCTAAGTGATAACATTCCATCAAAACCCACTCACAATTGAATGAAAACATGCAATCATTTATCGTAACACACCCGAATTAGACAATCTCATAGGTAGAGAGCTAGATAAGCATAAGATGATAATAAAGCACAACTCAAGAGATCCATTATATTTAATGAAAATATTGTAATACATACACCATCATTATTTACAAATATCCATAACAAATTGAGAGTCACTACTCTATCTAAAACTCATTCAATCACATATACGGTAGTCTCACTTCTCCAACACAACTTTACTAGGAAGAAGTTCGTAATCATAATTGAATACACATATTCTTAATTAAATTATATTGATTCACAAGATATCTATTCAACTTGGACAAGCCCAGCTTCTTTGGTATCACATTTGTCATGGCAAAAAGGTTTTATGAAGCTCCCAATGACCTATTACAACACTCGTGTACTTCCTCCATGATATTTGCAAATAAACCAATCGATAATAGATATTTCCATCTAATGGGGATCAAATATGGCTCCAAAAAAAATCAAATGTGACATTCAAATGTGCACCATTATCTCTTTCATGCTTTTCAATTGCACACAATCACATATCCATATAGCAGATAATTTGCACACTTACAATGTAATTCAATTCACATGCAAGGGAATTCCAACATGTTCATTTATGTTCTATCTAATCAAGTCATTCCAATAAATAGAGACTCAATAAATCTTTATATCTCATCTAGTTAAAGAAATCACGTTAAAAGCACACATTATAAGCATTTCATCACTTTCACCCACCAATCTATGATTTCCAATAGAATATATAGATTCTAAGATGAAATACACACAACAATACAAAACCATGAAATATCAACAATCTTTTATAGCCATTCCATATATTCTTCATATCAAAACTCAGGTTTATTTCTTTGTTCAACTATTCATCAATCAAAAGCTCTATATAAAATGTAAACACACATTTTAACCAACCATCACAAGTACTCCATATATTGTGAAATGCTAATTTAATAAAATAGAATAGAATATCTGGAAAATACATGCTTAATCTATTCGAGTCTAATTTTACTAGTATTATCTACATCTCAAAAGGATACCAATAAGTTTATCCTTAATTCACACTATCCTTTGTTTACACGTAAAACTAGTTATCACTATGTTAGGAAAACGATCATCAATCTCACCCAAGGAAAGGTGTTCCATTCAATAGAGACACCCATAGACAGTATACGTTTATTCTTAGAAACTCTTAATCATTCGTCTTCAAGTTAACCTAAACTTTCAATAATTTCTATGGAATTCAACTAAACTATGGTTTCACACACCAGAACCATAGACAACTATGAATTAGAAAAATTTACACCAAACAACAATGCTTACACATAACTAAAGATAAGAACAAGATCTCTAAAATCTCCTTAGTGAATGCAACACAACTTATCTATCAACCACGTACCAACTCACAATTCCACACAATATCTTCCATATTCATTCTTCCTTTTCCCAGCCAAACATTCTACCTATCTGCATTTCATTCTCTTCTTCTAGCATACACCCTCTCTCTCTCACATAGCATGACCACATCTTCCAACTTCTATCCCAAATTTTTGAAACCTCTTCGCTATGTAGTCTTCAACTACCATTATTTCATAAATTCCACGTCCTTCTACAGATGGATTCATTTATCATTCATGTCCAATGTGGAAGCCATTATCACAAGTGCACTTTGTTCCATTAATGCTAGCTATTAGATTTTACCTACACATAATTTACTTCCATGTTGGTTTTACCAAGTAAAAATAGATCTTTATAAAACTATTTATTTCTTTAGAGAAGACAATGAAATTATGCATATAACACATATAACCAAGATCTTATCCCTAAAAATTCAGTCACAAAGAAAATATCAAAAATCATTCAAGCAATCACAAGTCTGGAATTTCTTTATCATGTGCAAACTTTATGAAAAGCATAATCATCAAGGGTGAAGCATTCATTCATGTTGTTTCCCCAATATTCCAACAACATAACCCATCACATCATTTCTCCCAAACATTATTTTTCTCGGTGGCTTATTATTTCTCCTCCCATAAGAACCCTATTTTTTCGCACAAACACATAGTCTATTAGCAACATCATATTCTTTCATGAAAAACACTTCCTTAAAATAATGATCCATTTATTACCAAGCATTTCTACATTAAAATATTTTATTTCCTAGAAACCATCCATACTTGCATAATCAAAACATATCATGTCAATTGTTCCTTGAAGCAAAACATCTTCGCTAAGAAAAATTTATCAAGTTCAAAGTGTGCCAAGGGTGGGTCATGACAAAAAGTATTTCAAAATAGAGAATAATTGATTTTCAAATTATATTTTAAATAAAATTTAAATTGTGAAAGAACACATCACTATGATGGAAGTTACAAAATTCAAAAGTGATCTTACATTTTACACTATTATATATTCATTAAAACTATATACTATATATCTTTAATTCATAGATGAAAGTGTATTTTTATTCAAGAAGTAATCATTTATTATATTATTTTATCGATTGTTTTTAGCAAGGTATTAACAATTTTATTTAAATAAAAAAGATAAAGTTTATTAAAAAAATTAGATGGAAATATAATTTTTCATATTATGAATGTCTTTTCCCTTCATTTTAATTTTTTTTTTTGACAATATATTATCATTTAAATATATTTAAACAAAACTTTAATACTTAGTATATGGTCTTAACTTGCATGTAAATCAAATTTATAAATCCAAATATCCTTTTAAACTTTGACTAATATTAATTTCAATTTTGAACCACTTAGAAAAAACTAATTTGATAAGTGTGAAGGTTTAGAATAATATTTTACATTTCATCATACTTTATTTTTTTCTAAAAGCTATGTGTGGCTTTTATTGGGGGCCACTCACATAAAAATAACAAAAAATTACATTGTTGTTGTCATCACGTTGATATTGGGTTATTTAAATCATATATAACTTATCTTTTTATAAAATAATTTTTTCATTTGTATTTATACCAAATATATTCTTTATCTTCCTCAAACTTTTATATCTCTACAATAATTATTTTGATATCATTTTCATTAAGTGATGGTATCTCAATCAACCATTTTCCTTATAAATTTTACTTTTTCTAAGAAAAATATGAACAACGCAAATGACTAAAATATTTTATATCTTGTTTCCTTCTTTATAAATGTGTTGCATATAGTAACATATCAATTCCATGGTACCTATTTTTATAGGGGCCTTGTCCATGCCCCTCATATTTCAAGAAATCATTTTCATTATACTTCTTGTTTTTATTTGGCAAATTAAACCCACTTCTTATCAAAACTTATTCTTCTCATTTTTTTTTCATTATCATCAACACTTTCATATTCATCAATTTCTTTCATTTTTCATATTTTTAATAACGATACTGATGATCTATAGGTTTCTCTTACTATATAGAATTTGAAATATAAGGATTAACCTCGAAAGCACTCTCTTCTTTATATTTATGTACAAACCGTGAAGTGGAAGGACCTTCCTAGAAAGTAGTTATCTTCTTATGCTGACCTAAAACCCTAAATTGCTATGGATACCCTCCACTCTTGTTTCTTTATTATGTTGCTCTTGAAACCCTAAAGTGGAAGGGATAAACTCTAGAGGATATTGTACTAGTAAAAAATTAATAGGATTTACCTAAAATAATTTAGACCTTTTCCATCTCCTCTACTTTTAATTTTTTCTCTATATATTCCCTTGCATATTTAATTTATTCTAAATTTGGTCTTGCACATTGTACATAATTATTTCTTGTATCCTTCTTCTTTTTTATTTTTTGATAAGGCTGGAAAAAGATATTTTTGAAAGGGCTCGAACACTTTTACAATGTTATACAATACATATGACTCATTTTTAATGCAAAATGGGACAAAACATATATACTATTATCAACTCTACTTTGTAGAAATATTATTGCAAAATCTACTCCACAACAATACTATCACTACTCCATAGCAATATTGGCACCAGATATGTGTAGAAAAAAATATATGTTAAAAGGAGAAATATTGTCACGATATCTACTTCACAAAAATACTATCACAATATCTAATCCATAGAAATATTGTCACCATATCTACTCCATAACAATATTGTTACCAAATCTACTCCACAATAATATTGCCACCAAATCTACTCCACAAATCTAATATGACACAAAAAAATCATTTTGAGTGTTGTCCTTTTAGCATCCATGCAGTCATAGCCATGTGTGCTTTCTTCTTGGCCAAGGTGGTCAACATGATTTTAGTGTCCATTACAAACTCCTAAATTTGATTGGCAAGCTAAATACTTCTTCAGTATACTTAAAATCTTGACACTTAGTTCAAACATATGCATTCTAAAATTCATTTTAGGTGATATCCATTTGTTCTTGAGGAAAAATATTCTTCATCATAGTATATCCTTTTTTTTTAACACCAAAATTAGCTACCCAATCTATGGCTTCATTTCCTTCATGGTATATGTGTTTGATTTGGACATTTTCCAACTTCCCAACTAACCTCCTAATTTATTTTACCATATCATCTATTTCCCAGTGTGAATTTTGATTCCCTTGTATTAGATTGATGATATTTAGGGAATCCCCTTCAATAACAAGATTTCTAACTCCCATACAATCAATAATATTGATTACCAAAAACAAAGCCCTAGTTTTAGCAAAATGATTGGATTGAAATTTGATATCCTCTACAAATAATCTCATCACATACCCATTTTCATTGTGAATAGCACGACTAGCTCCTGCTCTTCCTGGATTACTTTTAGAAGCCCCATCAAAATTGAGTTTTAACCACCCTTGAGGAGGAGGTTTCCATTTTGTTTCAAGTCTAGTAATTGTGGAAGAATTAAGCCTTTTATTAGAACATGATTGCAGCCCCCAAGCATTAGCTATCACTCTCTCATCATCCACTACCCATGAATCTTTAAAGTCTATAGCCAATACATTTTCCTTTATGACATTGCAAATCCTAATAACTATAGACAAAACGTATTTCTTCTCACCCTTGAAGATCCTATGATTACGTTCCTTCCAAATGCTCCACATGAAATATGGTAAGCAAAAATTCCAAAGTGTTCTTAGTTTCTTGCTCCTAAAAGGTGAATCCCAACTCAAGCACATATCTACCATATTATTTGGAATGATCCAAGCCACACCAAAGTTATCAAAAAATGAAGTAAAAACTTCATAAAAAAGGGACATTCAAATAATAGATGCCATACCTCCTCCCAATAATTTTCACATAGAGGACACTCGTTTGGAATTGGCATACCCCCATCAAATTATAAAGAGTGGGGATCTTATATTGTATCCTTCTTCATTCTCCATTTTTTCTAACAGTAAATTTGAGTGGATAATGAAGGCTTTTTCATATGATGCTATAGATAGAATTTAGTTACATTGATGCAGTCAACACAGACTATAACCTCCTTTGTACAACAACCATAACATAATAGCAGTCCGAAGACAATGAGTTTTCTTGTATGGAAGTAAAATGATAATAAGGCCTTGAGATGATACCAATATTGTACAATGACTCAATTGCATGATAAATTTCTATTATATGGTGATTTTATAGTATTATAGTCAATTTAGAATCCTTAATTTATGGAATGCAACATTCAATTGAACAATATTTTTCTTCTTTGCTTTGAAAAAACGCTTCCTTTGAATGATGTTCAACATTTTATAATTGAATGGAGTTTCCACCTTTTGCTCCTGAATGGCATATACCTTAGTGATGTTCACTTCTTAACTTGAATTATGGTGACCATATATTTCATTAAACATGACTAGCAAATAAATAAATGATTGTAATTTTGATAGCACCTTAGGATTAATTTGGATGATATTGAAAATTGTATTTAACAACCATCATGTCTTTTATGGGAATGGTAATCACATGTTCCTCCTCTACTCTCAAATGATTATCAACATCAATGTTTTAGGTTGTTCCACACTTGGTCTCCTTCTGCAACCTTATGGACCTACACTTATAAACCTTCCAACGCATGACTCTACCAATATTCACACTCAACATGCATTCAAAGTTTAGGATAAATGAGAAATATATATATTTCTTTTAATTAATATGCTAGTATAATAGAACACAATGTGTTAATACAAAGGACTCTCAACTCATTTTCCTTCTCTATATTATTCTTCAAATTTGATGTTTGATCTCAATCACCATCCCATCTCCTCATATTCCAAATATTCTTATCTTCATTTTTCTCTCCTCTCACACCATTTTTTTTCCTTTCATCTCCTTGTCTTGTTGTTTTCCCTTTCGTCTAGTGGTTTTATGAAATGGTTCATCAACCATTTTAAAATATAGGTCTACATCATACTCATCAAATAAGAGAAAAAATTTCATGATCAAAGCTCATGAATATTTTTAAAGTCCATAACTGAGATTTTATGCTTAGAAATATTAAAAGCATTCATACATATTGTCACTTCAAATGGATTTTTTTCCACTTAACCATATATTAATAATAGATCTTGCTTCTCATCCTCTTAGTTGTACTTCTATTTACTAAATTTTTATATCTAAATTATGCATTTGTCCATATGGTATCCCACAAATTTGGCTTCTTGCTAACTAGGTACTATTGCAAATTTTCGAGACTCTATTCACAACTTTGGTTTTTCCATTCGCTTGTGGGTGATAATATGAATTAAAGATCAAATTTTTACCTTATTTCTTCCACAATATATTTAAAAAATTATGTATAAATTTTGCATCTCTATCTAACACAATGCTTTTAATTCAATCTCATAACTTTCAAAAAGAACAAATTAGCAATATCAGTAGCATCATTTTTCATGCAAGGTATGAATTGTGTAACCTTCAAAAATATATCAACGACAACGAAAATTGAGTCATTCCCATTTTGTGTTCAAGATAATCCAAGGATAAAGTCTATATTTATGTTTCCCATGACCTTGTTGATATTGTTAATGGTTGATACAACCAAATTTTTTTACTTCTACCCTTTGCATGTTGACAAACCTGACAATACTAAATAAATATTTTTACATCTCTACTCATTATTGGCCAATAATAACTTGCACAAAGTTTTCCCATTATCTTATCCACTCTAAAATATCCATGTTCTCCCTCATTAAACTACTTGGTATGCATAATTGTTTTCCCTTGAATAATAATCCCTCTTGGATAAAATAATCTAGCCATGGTGTTATATCCCTCATAGTAGTATCATTGCAAGCTACCCAAGCTTTCTTGAAGTCCAAATTATTAGCCTGGAGATCTCTCATAGCATAAAAACATACAACTTCAATATTTATTTTATTCATCAAGAAGTTTCTTATACTCAAATCATTAGCTATATTTTTCAAACTCCTACTTCTATGCTTCAAAATAAATAAGTAACTTTGAGGATACTCCACCTATTTCATATGTATTCGGTTTAATTTTCCTTGACCATTAATGAACTGTAAAACATGGTGTTTTATGAACAACACAAATTCCATCGACAATAGATAATTCCTTCACTTCTTGAATGCTTGTACTATGGCATAAAAATCTTAATCATAAACCAAATATCTTCTTAGCTTCATTAAATTTCTCTCTGATGGATCTACCTTATTGACTCAAAAAATCCTCCAATGGTAGTCCCACTAGCATCACAATATAAAAGGAAAACCTTGTTAAATTCTAGCAATGTCAAAACTAGTTTCTTTGTGAATTTGTTATTCAAAATTTGAAAGCCACTTTCTACTATATAAATCCATTTGAATTCATGTCTACCTCCTTTTATCACTTTCATTATTGATGCACAAATTCCACTAAATTTCCTAATGAAATTTTTATAAAATCTTTCCAAGACATGAAAACCTTTGAATTTATACATACTCCCTGGAAATATTTATTCTACAATTGCCTTCACCTTTGTTGTATCAATACTCAAACCATCCATGGATATAACAAAACTCAAGTATACCAATTCCTTCTTCATAAAACTATATTTCTTCAAAATGATCAACAACTGTTCCTCCAACTTTTGCAAAACTAACCTCATAATAATTAGGTATTTTTCCTTCATGTTTCTAAACACCAAGATTTCATCTGAATAAACCACCACAAACTTACCAAGAAAATTTTTCAAGACCTCATTCATCAACATCATGAAAGTACTAGGTGGATTTAGTAATCCAAATGGCATAACTAACCATTCATACAATCCCTCTTTGATATTAAATGTAGTCTTCCATTCATATTTTTATCTTATTTGAATTTTATGGTAACCATTCTTCAAATCAATATTTATGAAGTAATTTTCTCTACTCAAACAATCCATTAAGTCGTTCATATGATGTAATGCAAACAAGTACTTTATTGTCATCTTATTTATTGCTTGGGAGTCTATTAACATACACCATTCTCCTTCTTTCTTGGGTGTTAATACAATAGATACTACACATGGTCTTAAAATCTCTTTGATCAGTCCCTTATCCAATAGGTCTTAGACTTGTCTCTTCATAATTTCATTCTCCACATGTATCATCCTATAGGTTACCTTGTTTGGAAAAATTGATCCAGGTATAAAATGTATTTGATGACTAACACTCATCATGGGTGATAACCCATTGGGTAACTCTTCTAAAAGAATGTTATCATATTATTCCAAAAAATCCTTCACTTTAGATAGAAGATCATCCATTATATTTGCCATCCTACTTTTTGTGTATTTAATAATCAAACCAACACACGCTTCCACCTTCTTCATCTATTTCAAGAATTATTTTTGCATATCAAGGAATATATTGAATTGTTGCACACCTCTTTTCCTTTGTCCTTCAATGGACTCAATATGTATCTCTTATCATATTTCTCAATAGTGTAGGTGTTCAACCTACCATCATGGACTATCTTCCTATCAAAGTACCATGGTCTTCACAAAAAGATATGATAAGTATCCCTTAGTATGATGTCATATAGAAGTACATCCTTATAAGAATAAATTTGAATAATTACCATACATTTTTCACTTACAAACATTTAGTTCCCATTATGTAACCATAATAGTTTGTATGTATTTGGATACTTCATCTCTTTAATCTAAGTTTCTCTACCATATTTAGTATCACTAGGTTTTCAATGGTTTTGCTATCTATAATATCTTACAACACTTACCTCTTGATTTATAAATTATATTGAATAAGTTTTGTAGACACCAAAACAGCACCAATCCGATTATGCTACCAAGGCATTGACCAAATTGACACACAAAGCCCTTAGAGCAGACCTAAAAGGTCAAACAATGGTTCTAACCACTACCAAAGTAGTTTTGGAAGGTTCCTAGGTCATTTGGAGACTTTTTGAGTTCCAGTTCCTATTCGTACCATCCCGATATGAATAGCAGATTCTATTCATCCCACCTCGAAGTGAATAGCACATTCATCTCAAGGTGAAGAAAATATCAAGTTTGACTCGAAAAAAGTCAAATCTGGACAAGTGGCCACCACAAAATGATACTTTCCCTGCTCTTCGAAGCATGCATGTCATAACCTAAGGTATGCCTATGACAACCTTCATCAATGAGGCCATTTTGGGGAGATTCTCTTCCCCCTCCTATGCATGCCACCCTAGTGGACAAGTGGCCTCTTGGTCCTTGCATGTTCTTTGCACATTTGACCTTCTTGGTATATAAATTGGATGACATTCTCATCCAAGAGGGGACAGGTTTTTTCTCTAGGATTTGCAATGAAGTGTTTCCAATTTATTACCTCACCCTTATTGCTTCTTTTTCATCCATAATTTCTCCTTAGCGAGAGAGGTTATCGGGTGGCATAAGAAGGCACAATCTAATCCAAAAATTGAATCTATAGTTTGAATAACCACACCAAATTTACCTATAAAACTTTTCCTATAGTTTTACATCAATCCTCATTGTATTGGTGTGAAAATTTATGAGATATTTGCGGGTGTCCCGCCCCCAGGCACCCCCCAATCTGTGATAGTTGAATTCGTCCCACCCCCATACGAATAGAAATTCATGCACTATTTTTTGAATGTTTTCAATTTTATATTTTATATATGTCCATATGATGTTGCATTTCAAATTTTATAGCTTTTTGACATGTAGCGATTGAGATATAGTCGTTTTACGATTTTATATGCATGTGGGTCCCACTTTTTCTTGCAGGAATATTTGGACTGAATATTTATAATTTGATAATATGGATTCTCTTAAAATATTATTTTATTCCTACTCACTAAAATTTACAGGTTTTTGACATGTCTAGGTAGGAGAAACGCTCGTTTACCTTTTGCAGGTTCACCACGGGCGGCAGGATCTAACGCAATGATCAGAAGTAATTATCTTACAAAACTATGTGATATCATACCAAAACCATATCCTTTACATCTCTCTTGATTTTCATCTCATTTGGAATCCATTTTCCATAGACAACCTATATGCGCCCATTTAGGCTATGGGGATTGCATGTTTTAATACCATACACATATGCTCTTGACTCTCTTTTGATTTTTTGTGCATATAATTAGGTGCTGAAATGTAGTAGGAAACATCAAAGGATGAATATCACATTGACACAAGCAACGGTGATATTTGGCCTTCCCACTTCGAGTGTAGGCATGTGGAAGAATAGTGGATGTGCACCACGTTCTTTGAGATATTGACATCTCTTCGCACCATTTTGTTGTAATAGATTGTATCAAGATAATTTAAGTCCTCAAGGGGAGGTATTTTAATCTGATTTTAAGTTACTCAATAAGGAGAATGCCCCATTTGCTTTATTTCTTGTTATACTTTACCTTTTTGCTTGCATGCTTTGGTTTACGCTTTCATAGGACTTATAACACACTTACATTTTGTTACCTCAGTTAAGGTGCACCATTTTTCCATTGCTACAATTTATTCCTTTTCTTTGGTTCATACACCTCCTTTACTGGTTTCAACAATACACTTTTCATCATAATAGATTCTCCTTTTTTTGGTTCCCCTATGTGTTTTGGTGAGGTTATGATTTCTTCCTCTACTTGTGTAACATGAATGCAAGATTCCTTTCCAAGATTGTTGGTTTAGTTCTACATTTGAGGGTATGCATATGCCTTATGTCTATCTTATATACTATAATAAAAATTTTTAGGGAATTTCCTACCCCTTCCTCTACCATAACTTCCTCTTCTTCTCATAAATGTCTAGCTTCCTTATTATTCTAAGGAGTATTAGCTTTCACCTCTTACCTTTTTTTCCTCTTTTGCTATGGTATTGTTCTCTACCACTATTGCATTGACCTCTTTCATGAGAGGATCATCATCTTGCTCTTAAATTATTTTGTTGTCTTCATAGTAATTTTTCCTCAGCCTTGAGTGTATACTAATATGCCTCTTCAACAGTTCTGATTTGAATCATATCGATTTCATCTTGTATGGTCAATCTTAGTTCATTTATGTATCTTGCCATTTTTATCTTAGCACTTTCAATATGACCATCCCCTATGGTGAATTTATAGAAATCCTATGTATTTCTTTGACTCTCAACTCCTTTTTCTTGAGGTTTTGGATTCTTCTAAACAATAAAATTTGATAATTAATAGGTAGAAATTTTGATTTTAATTTGGCTACAAGATTTTCCCATGAACAAATTCTATATTTACCTTTTTTTTTTGTTTTTGTTTGGTCATTATCTTAGTTTAGTGACTTATCACTATTGTTTGCATCACAAAAAAATCTAAGAAAAACTTACAAGAAGCACAAAAGTATCAATTAGAGGTAATCACAATTTTGTGCAAGTTTTGAATGGAGGAGAAGATCCAAAGTCCTAAGTGCATGCATAAGATTTAAGCCAAGAGAGTTTTATAATCAAGAATTTTTAGAATACCTATGAAGTGTAAGGAAGATATTTTTTATAGGAGTAATACTTAGAGCTAGATGAAAATTGAAAATTCCTTGAGTTACTCTCAATAATAGAGGGTTTTGAAGATCCTTTTAGAGACCAATAGTAGGAGGTTTCAACAAGTAAGCAAAAGTGATTTTGGATCTAGTAATATTAAGGGTTCACCAAAATTCAAAGTTATCACCAACACCAATGATAAACTAGATTAAGTTGTACAAAGGGGAGCAATGGTGCACATGATCCTAGGAATGGTAGGTGAGATGAATTAACACAATATTGAAAAATACTACTTACTAATGTCATCTTAGCGACTCAAATGGGTATTAAAAGCATATTTGGTAGTTGCATTTCTACATCTAACAACATTATTGATAGAGAATACCCTTAATCAATTTTTAGAATCCCCAAAAGAGGTAGCTAAGATTGTCAAAAATTCCTACAAATTTTGGAAGGAAACTTCCCTATTGTAATCTATATATAGTAGTTAGATTAAAAATACAAAAGATTGACAAGTTCATAATGATTTCCTTTTATTTCTCTTTGTATAACTATTTATAAAATTCTAAGCAGTCTTGTGGGGAATTGAATCCCCATTTTTGACATAATATTATGTAATATGTTTATATATATATATATATATATATAGGTGATGCATATACTTTGAAGTTCATCTATGGATATCATTCCATGACCCACTTATATTATATGTATATGCTTGTATCTTGTTATTTCTCTATTTATATATGTTGAAGAGATAAAGAGATCATGCCAATACATTACATAGACTTGTTGTGCAAGGAGAAATTATTTGATATTTCATGCATTACCACCATTTTAACTTGGGTTTTATTTTTAATTGCATTTATTTTATCTTTCTCTTACCCATCTCTCCCCAAGTTGTTAGATTAGAAATTGCACCAAAGATATCATCTTATAAATGATCCAACCTTTGTCAAAAGTCTTAGAGGCCCCCAAATGAGTGAAACCCCATGCTCTTAGGATTGGCCCTATTATTTTGATCCATTCAAGGTGCAATATCTCTCATCCACTTAGTCCACACAACATACAATAACTAATACAAGCATAGAGGATTATAATTTAATGACATGCTCAATAATACCCTAATGATACATCTTTGGTCCCATGATCACAATAAGTTACACTTAATTGGTGAGTGTTTTTACCTATTCTTCTTGTTGAAGTACGTCAAAATCACTTGGTAACTCCACTATAGAAAAAACATCTAGAAGAATACATAAAGGAAAATATTAGATTAAGGCTCAAGTGAAGGCCTTAGTTTGTATACTCTTAGAGTGTAAGTTGTATTCATATAGTGACTCTGCTTCCAACTAAGGAACTTGAAGTATGTAAATGAAAAACTCACTATCGAATATTTTATTATTATCTCTTCTCCATAGAAAGGCTAAAACACGATCACCTCTTCAACAAGTTTTCTCTCTAATTAGGATAACACAAGTCCACTACACCCCCAATACCACTAGCTATATGGGGAAATCTCCCAAAATTAGTACTATATTGGTAAAGGTGAGACAACCCCACTAGCAGACCTAAAGGAGTTTATATACATATATTAGATACATAATATTATATATTGAGATGTGGACTTGATATTATTAGTGGTATCCCTCAATGGAGAAGCACACCAAAATTATGAATCTCTTCTCTCATATTCAATTATAGAATGAGATCAATTGGTTTCCCTGCTCATGGAAGGATTCAAAGTAAATATAGAAGGAAAGTATATAAAACCAATAATGATTTTACTTAGGAAAGAGAAGCACCTCCTACTTCCTTTACAAATAAAAGTCACCAATCAAGACTAGATACCCAACCTATATCTTTTTAATATGATGTTACTTGGAAACTCATTGTTCATTACATGGAAATCCATCCAAAGCAACCTTTCAAGAAAATATAAAAAAAAAAAAATCAAATGAGATTCCACAATATTGAACCAATCCTAGCTAACTTGGGGTAATAAGGTAATGAGAGCTAAAATATAAGAAGAAAATATACCAAGGCATGTCCAATATGAGTCTATTTACTTCCTTCCATCAATAATATATTAGAATAGATCATGAAGTGAGGGAAAGAAGAACCCTCTAACGGTAGATATTGCAAATCTGATATAGCAAGGTTGCAAAGGTATGGTTTGGAAAATAATATTAGACACTTGGAAAAGAGAAAGGTTTAACCGAGTTGAAGGATCAAGTAACCAAGTGTTCCCATATTATAAATAAGCAGAAGTTCCAATGGGAAATTACAATACGAGATCTTGACCTTGATAAAATATAGGGTTAGAGACACAGACTAAACAATAACCATGTCTAAAAGAATAAAAGAAAAAACATGCATGGAACATGAACCAAGGCTAGCCAATTGTAAAATCAATAGCTGAAATTCAACTGCATGGGTGCCAATATTGAAGAATGTATAACTAAGAGGTCCAATAAGTAGCCAATTATGAAATCTAAATGTAAAGTGTTCTCACCAAGAGTTTCTTGGTAATAATAATTAACTCTCACATGCAAAAATCACATTAAATGATAGGGTCAATGCCCACTCCATCATGGTTAAAAGACTAACAAAAAGATTTCAAAAGTAAATAGCTCTTGAAAATTATGGGAATCGTTGCCTTTAAGATTGTTGTGTTAAAATTTCCCATAGAATTACTAATAAATAATAAATGCATAGTTAACAAAAAGAGTAGAAAGTGTACTAAGTGGGGAAGAAACTCTATAATTATTTATTCTAGTGCTTTCTAAAAATAAAAAGCATTTTTAAACCCACTACTATAGAGTCTACAAAGAAGGTGAGTACAAAAAATAAAAATTTATAGTTATTGGAAGGATGGAGAAGAAGTCTTCAAGCTACATAATGACATCTAAGTCCAATATTCCTAAGTAAAAGGTTGTCCATGCGTTAGAAACTTTGTAGGTACCCATTCCTACTTACTCTTTTAACTTAAAATATTGAGTGATCCAGCTATGGATTGTTCAAACCTAAAACTTTCAAAGAGAACCATGATTCAAAGGGTGGTTACTTTGGATCATTTGTAATAAGCCTTCAACCTTCAATATGAGAATACTAACCAACTACTTGGTGCAATACATGGTCTCTAAAGTCCATTCTATTATGAATTGGTGGTAGCGTGTGTAGATTTCTATCAATTTACCACCCATGAAATCATGTCCCTAAGTGAAGCATACAAAGTAAAAGTAATTAGACCTATTATTAGAGAAATATTGCTCCTACTAGAAGGTGAGATGCATGTTAAGGATTAGGAAGAGAAGTATGATTTTGAAGTACTTCCATAAGAAGAGAAGAAGAATCTCTTGAGTTCAAAATGCAAAGGCATAAGCTAAAAATATCTAGTGCCATAGGATCTCTTACCCATCAACATGATCGAAGATAACATAAAAGGCACTATGAGCATGATGGATTTTCTTTTGGAAATGGATCATGAAAATAATGTCAATACATCCCAACTAGGTTTTTTGTACAAAATAAGGTGAGATCCAAAGACCTTATATTTTTTTGAATTAAGTGCTTAATGTATAAGGTAAGAGTTGAGGCATTTTGGGGTAACCCAATAATTCAAGAACTAATTATTCCTAGTATACTTGGTTTTGTTTTAGAATCCAAAACTGTTTACAAAATTAAATTTAAAATGGTTAGATGGGAATGTGATTAATATATTAGTTTATTCCTAAGCAAATTATTGGGTTAAGGGTTCCTCCTGTTATGTTTTTATCAAGCATTTATCCAATATAGTCATCACATTACTAAGAGAGTCCTAGATGCAACATTTCTTACAAGACTGTAAGTCCTTTGTGGAAGAAACAACCCTGGGGTTTGATATTTTATTGAAGAACAAATGCTTCTCAAGATGCAAGGTTTTAGTTTTACCATTTATCTACTTCCAAAATATGTCCTTGGCTAAGTCCTTTCCCTAGATGCTTTTAGGAAAATTTACATGATATATTTTAAGTATGGAAGTGGTAAGGCAAAGGAATCATATTATAATTAGCCACTTAGCCTAGGAGGAGTGACTTTGCATAGAAAGAAAGGGGCTTCGATTGTAGAAAATAAGCTTAAAGAGCTAGGGCTAGAGCAAATTAAGGATTGATGGGAGTATGATCTTGAGAAGAAATTTGATGCATGCCTAAAAGACATTAAAGTCCCAAAGTTCACTTATGAATGAAGTCCTAAAATTAAGAGAATTAGGCAATATATAGATGAAACAACAATGTGGCCCCTTAGCATGCTCACAAAACCTCCACCAATCCTAAAATCATATGAGTATTTATTAAATATATTTTACAAGATTTACTTACATGATAAAGTAAGCATAATGTGGAGGAGATGAGGGGAAGGAATTGGAATATGCCCAATATATAAGCATGGTGAAAAATGAGACAACTAATTGGAAAAAATGAAGAAGAAGCTAGTTCAATACCAAAGAAATCAATATTTAATGAGTTATATAATGAGGAACACCTAGATGCAAAAATCTTGGGGTCTAAGTAATATAGTGAGGAGGAAGTCAGCATTAAAATACTTCATAGAGTAAAAGTAGCCATGACAACACAAGAAATAATTGAAGGACCAACACTTGAACTACCAAAAGAAAGCTCAAGTATTCCCACTTCCCATGAAATAGGAACATCCTCCCAACCAATGCAACAAACCTCTTAGCAGGAATCATAAGATAGGAGATACAAGAAAATAAAAATTGAAGATTAGAATATACAATAAATCCTAGCAAGCCAAATAAAAAAAATAAGGGATACGACCACAATAGAGTGGATTTCTAGCAAAATATCAATTTCAATCTAATATTTCCCTTTTATAGCTAAGTAAAAGGTCAAAAAATAAAGGGAAGTTATATTGCTAGATGAGGCCCAAATTTTTCCTACCATCCAAATTGCATCATCCCCTTACCACTCAATAACCTCCCCTAATCACAAGGTAATGCAAGTGATACATCTATCCATAGTAACCCTACTAGCCATGGCACATGAGTATCCAAAGCCTCCCAATGCAACTCTTTCTTTATTCAAACCACTATTAAGGTTTCCATCACCTCCAAGGTATAAAATGGAGATACAATAAGACTTGTCAAGTCTAACCCCATGAAAAACATAATAGACAATCCAACAATAGAAAGCTCAATATAATCAACAAAGGTAGGCCCAATTATTTAAAAAAATGGGTAAAATGCAGATAGATTGCCATTTTGCTCCACAACAAAGAGATTTTTTATTTTAAAAAGAGATACTCTAGTGTCAAAACCATAAAATAAAATGATGGAACATGATTTACAAGTATCAACTATTGTTCTAGATTTAAAGATGTGTGGCCTCAAGATATAATGAAGCTCATTAGAAAGGTTGATAAGATAGTTGAACATGACTACAAGTCAACTATCCAAAGGCTAACAAGAAAAGAAAATAAGCTAGAACAAATGAATACAATCCCAAATGATTCATAAACATAACTCAAGGTCCTTTAGAATTAGATAAATACATTGGCCAAGTAGTTGAAGGAGTAAAAATATAATACTATATTGAAGGAAAAGGAGAGACAACTTAAATATCTTCAAGTAAACTTGCTATTTAGTAGGCTCAATTTAATTAGGAAAATGATACCCTACTAGAGTAAATGGAGGACTTAAAGTAGAAAAGTGAAAAGAAGAAATGGATTGGGATAAAAATTATCATAAAAAAACTAGAGACACTTATTGGGATGAAATTGGTAGTGCTACATTGGAATTATTTCAACTATTTAAATTTATAGATTCAAATTTAATCTTAATAATATAGACAAGTGATAAAGTCAAGAAAAATATCAATAGAATTATCACAATACTAGAGGAAACTAAAATATATCAGGCTAAACTAGCCATAATTCTAGACCCTAAAATAGCAGCTATAAGAATCCAAAGAAAAGGAATCCATGGTACAAAGAGTATTCAACATTTTTTGAAAGGAGTAGTCAACAAGACAATGCATGATTCAAATGAACACCTTATATATTACCATTGGAAGACTAAAAAATAATGTGCATTACTTAATTCAAGAAAATATTCCTTCACCCTAGAAACAATCAAGCCAAATTTACTCAAAAGAGTAAGATTTAGAGTTGATCAAGTAGAATAAGGAAGGTCCCTTTGATTTTGAAGAGAAAATTAATTTCCTTACTGTGGAGGGAATGGCCCAACTTATAAGGCCATTGCCAAAATAAAAAGTATGTGTACATGAAGTGATAGACCAGAAAAGGGTTTCTCCTAACACAATAACTTTGAAGTAATTTCAGTCTATGAAGAATTCCAATAGATTCAGTGCCCATTTGAAGAAGAATGGGCTAAAATCAAACAAGTGTTGTACAAGTTATTTTCCTTGTAATTTTATTATTTTTCATTGTCCCTTTTCTTTTTTTTGTTCTTTTTTATAGGAATTGTAAAAACATTTGACCCCATGCCCAATGATAAAGGAACAATTTTTGGGTTATCCTTCAAGCAATCAAGAAGGCCCCTATGAGCCTCCAAAGCTATAATGACTTCTCACTACTAGAATTTTTTCTTCATAAAATAAACTAAGGTAAACTCATAAGTATTACAAAATTTTTGATTAGAGGTGGTCTTCATTTTGTTAAAGTCCCCATTGAAGAACAAGAGCCAAATTCTTGAGTGCATGAGAGTTAAGCCAAGAGAATCTAACAATCGAGAATTTTGAGAACACCTATAGAGTGGAAGGAAGAAATTTTGAATAGGTGGAATACTTAGAGCTAGATGAAATTAAAAATCCTTGAATTACTTCCTATAGTAAAGGTTTTTGAAGATATTTGTAGGGACCAACAATAGGAAGTTTTAACAAGTAGGCAAAAGTACATTGGCATTTAAAGAGGTTAGGGGTGTGTCGAAATTCAAAGTTATCACCAACACCAAGGATGAACTAGATTAAGTTGTACAAATGCGGGTAACGGTGCATAAGACCTTAGGAATGTGGGTGAGATGGATTAACATGCTCTTATTGAAAATGTAAGGACTACCTACCAATGTCATATCAACTAAGTAGCTCAAGAGGATATTAAAAGTAGGTATGGTAGTTGTAGTATTGTATCTAGCAACATTAATGATTGAGAACACCCCCAATCAATTTTAAGAATCCCCAAAATAGGTAGTTGACATTGTTAGCATATCCTCTAAATGTTGGAGGTAAACTTCCCTATTGTTATTTGTATATAGTAGTTAACTTAGCATTGTAAAATATCAACAAGTTTTTAAAGATTTCCTTTCATTTATGTCTATATAATAGTTTGCAGAATTCTAAGTGGTCTTATGGACAATAGAAACCCCACTTTTAGATTAATCTTTTATAATAAATTTTTGCTTGCATATATATCTATCTTACCTATCTCTCTCTATATATATTAGACGACATGCATCTAATTGAAAGTATATTTGTGGATCTCATGCCTTGACTCAATTCTCTTATGTGTGTATGCTTGTATCTTGTTATTTTTGTACTTTTATTTGTCAAGGAGAGGAAGATTTCACACTAACACATTATGTTCAAAATTTTTGTGCAAGGAGATGAGGCAAAATTGATTAGACGTTTTTTGCAGGACTGCCCAAACTGCCAAACTCGTTTTGGCCATATCTCACTCATCCGGACTCGGATTGAGCTAAAATTTTGAGGGTAGATGCCTGAAAAACCCTAGAACATCTCCACAAATTTTCATATCATTTTGAGCAACACATATCCTAGCACATCCCTATGTGTGAATGACATATTTGGCAAGCGGCTATGCGAGGGTTTCATCTGGGTTGAGTGCAAGCAGCTCCAGAGGTTGGTTTTTAGGGCCTTCGGGCCCTAGCGGCCAATATTTTTGTGGTTTATGCTCAATATTTTAGCAAGAAATGTTGCATGGGATACAATATGGGTTAGAAATTTGTCTTTCAATAGATCATACCGTGAACTTGAGTGACAATGGCTTCCAATTTGTTGCACAAAAGAAAAGCAAAAATCATACCTTTCCACTGGCGTCTAGGGCAAGGATTAAAGAGATCACGAAATAAGTTTCAAGAAGTTGATCAAAAAATGGCTCATATCTCAAGTGAATCTGGTGCTAAGGTGCACCCACAAAATAATTCTACTATGAAAACCCCTATCAAGGGTAAGAATTTCGAAGACTCGATCCCAAAAATGAATTTTAGGGATGCCCTTCGTGGTGGACAACCTCAGCCCAATGCTAATATCAATATTAGGGCTTCCCATAAACCTCTAAGAATGCCTAAGATTGATCCCAGGAAAACAGAGTCAGGATGTCTTAAAGCAACTGATGGAACTCCTATTGTTAAGCTTGATATGGGTAACATTCAGACTGGCATTGAAGATTTGGAAAAAAGAGGACTAATTTTTTGGTTCATGGGTTTTCGTCCGAGTCTATCTGCTTTCAAATTCTAGGCTGCAAAAAGCTGGAAAACTAAAGGTGAGTTACAAATCTCTATTTATCCAAATGGTTATTTTCTTGTTTTATTTTCTAATAATGAAGATAGAGAGAAAAATTTTCAAGGGGGTCCTTGGTTTTTTGAAAGGGCAGGGCTTTTCATGAAGCCCTGGCATACTAAATTTAAAGTCGAAGAAGAGATGCCTTCTATAGCTCCCATGTGGGTTAGACTCTTTGGCCTCCCTATTGAATTTTGGAATCCTACTATTTTTTCTTCAATTGGAAACTCTTTAGGAACTTTTATGATGATTGCTGATTGTACTCAAAATTTTGAACATATTATTTATGCTCGTATTTGTGTTTTAATGGATTTTGACAAACCCCTACCTAAAAAGATCACATTACAATTTGGGGAAGACACTTGGGAGCAAGTAGTGGACTATGAGAACATTCCTTTTCGGTGTAGAATTTGCCATGAATATGGTCATTTGGCCAGTGCTTGCCCAAATAAAATTCCCGATCAAAAGAAAGAAGATATAAACTCAACAGGTTTCCAAATACCTAAGAAGAAGAACACTAAAAAAAAACCAGTTATGAAGGATCAATCAAAGTCATCTGCTAATATGTTTGAAATCCTTTCCACAAATGATATCCCAAGTGAGGAAGAGGAAATAATGGAAACTGAAATCTTAGAAACACAATTTAAATATGAAGGGAAGAACTCAGAGACAAACCAACAAATCAAAGGTTTTCAACAGAAAAAAAAAGGAGAAAATTTACACAAGAAAAATAATATTTCAAATGTCAAAACTTCAAATAATGCAGGTCCCAATATAGACTCCGTTGAACCATCTAGTAAAATTTTGGTCGTGTACGAGCATTCTTCAAGGTTAGAAGCCATCTCAGATTCAATTGGAATAAGTCAAGAAACAGGGAAAAAAAATTGAAGATGGATTCTAATAAAAAAGTAGGTCGCAAGACCAATCAATATCATATGGTAAAAGAAGGTGAAAATCTTGTAGAGGAAGGTAAGATTAATGCCCTTCCCAACTTTTTTAGCCCTGGTATTAATGAAGATCATCACTTGGAATATTAGAGGACTCAAAGGGAGTCTTTCAAAACAAAATGAAATTAGAAGAATGATTCGGATAAATCATCCACATCTTGTTTTCCTTCAAGAAACAAAGATGTCAATGGAGGATATGGACTTAATTGCCAGTAAAATTTGGCCAGCTGGAAAAGTGGTTTCCCTCAGCTCCCAAGGGACTTCGGGTGGCATTGCTTGTCTTTGGGATCCAAAAGAGGTAGTTATTCACCATATGGTTGGCAGTTGGGGTTTGTTGGCTATAGCTATTCAAAGTAGACATTCCAACCATATTATGCTCTGCATTACTCGTTTATGCTCCGACTTCTTTGGAGGAAAAAAGAAGACAATGGAAGGATATTACTCATATTATCTCTCATTTTCCTAAAGCTTGGATCTTGATCGGAGGAGATTTCAATACCATCCTCTCTCTAGATGAGAAAAGGGGGGAAAGAGAAATTTGGACAAAAGCACCGACCTCATGAGCGAATATATTGCAAACCTCCATCTTGTGGATATCCAACCGGATAATGGCCTTATGACTTGGTCTAACAGAAGGCAAGGCTTAGCTTGTATAATGGAGAGATTGGATAGGTTTTTGCTCTCTAAAAATTTCTTAATCCATGGTCACATTCCTAAAGTGAAGACTCTTAATAATGTTGGTTCGGATCATTGGCCACTCATGGTGGAAATGTGGAAAACCAATGTGAGTTTCTCTCCTTTTCGTTTTCAATTAATGTGGCTTAGAGACATTTCCTTCAGACCTCATGTGCAACAATGGTGGAAGGAAGGTAAACCTAGGCATGGGACTAAGATGTTCTATTTTGCCAAAATACCGCAATACATTAAATCCAAAATCAAGACTTGGAACTGGAAAGAGTTTGGGGATGTTCATAAAAAAAAACATGAAGTTATTGCTCATCTTGAAAATTTGAATAAGAAAATCCATTTAGATGGCCTCACAGAGAAGAGAAGTGCAGATGAAATTAAACTCACAACTCGGCTTAGAGGAATGGGAAAAAAGAGAAGAAATCTTATGGAAGCAAAAATCTAGAATTCAATGGCTCAAAGAAGGAGATCGAAACACAAATTTCTTCCACAAATCTCTTCTAGCTCGAAGATCTCACAACTTTATTTCTTCCTTAAAATCAGATTCTGGAGATGTTGTTTATACTTGGGATGGCATGAACTCTATTGTTGTTGATTACTTTTCCAATATTTTTGCTGCTACTCCCCTTGACTCAGCTTCACAACATAATGTTCTTCAAGCAATCCCTTCTCTTATCACTTCTGAGGAGAACTCTATTTTGACTCGCTCCTGTTACTATCAATGAGCTTCAACAAGTAGTTTTTAAAATGCAAAAATGGAAAACCCCAGGTCCTGATGGTTTTCCTATTGAGTTCTACCAAGAGTTTTGGGATATCCTTCATGTTGATTTATTAGAGGTGGTGGAAGAAGCCAGGAAAGCCAAAGAAATTTTGAAGGTTATAAATAAAACTTATATTACTCTTGTTCCAAAAGCTCAAGAGGTTGATCATATCTCAGCTTTTAGACCTATTGCTTTATGTAATGTTCTTCTCAAAATCATTACTAAAATCATGGCAGAAAGGTTGAAGCCTCTTTTGCATAAGATTATTTCCCCAGAGCAAGGGGGTTATGTGGAAGGACGTCAAATAGTAGATGAGATAGTTCTTGCTCAGGAAGCCATCCATTCCATGGATATGCAAAATTCTCCTTCCATGTTCATTCGGTTAGACTTATCCAAAGCTTATGACAGAGTGGATTGGCACTTCCTTATCAAAGTTTTGAGGCAATTTGGTTTCTCTAAGGATTGGATGGATTGGATTATGGGATGTATCTCTTCAGTTTCCTACTTAGTTCTTATCAATGGTAGGCCTTCTCAGTCTTTCCCAACTTCCAGAGGTATTAGGCAAGGTGACCCGCTATCCCCTTATTTATTCATCATTCTTGTTGAATGCTTGGGTAGGACTATAATCAAAAAGAGGGAAAACAAAACCCTTGAGGGAGTTACCATTGCTCATGGAGCTAGACCTATCTCTCATCTTCAATTTGTGGATGACTCTACTCTTTTAGGTAAAGCTACAGTTAAGGAAGCTTCTAATATTAAGCAAATCATTAGCTGTTTTTCTAAGGCTATCGGGCAGTTGATCAATGAAGACAAATCTAAAGTTATTTTCTTTCACTGCTCTTCTAGACAGGAATCCATGGTCTTGGATAAACTAAGATATAAGAAGACCTCTCTTCCAATCACTTATTTAGGTATTCCCATAAATATTCAAAGGCAAAAAAAAAAATATTGGAATTGGTTGTTGGACAAAGTCAAGAAGAAAATTGGGAAGTGGACCAACAAGTGGCTTTCTTATGGGGGTAGAATCACCTTGGTAAAATCAGTCCTTCAAGCTATTCCTATTTATGTTTCTTCCGTTTTGAATATCCCAAAGGTCTGTTCTTCGAGAATTGGATCAAATCAGTCATCGTTTCCTTTGGAGTGGTACTAAGGAGAAAATAAAATGGGCCTTGGTGAAATGGGATACTTTATGTCTTCCTAAGAGTGAAGGGGGGTTAGGATTATGGTCTTCAATTAATAACAACAAATCTTTAGCTGCTAAATTATATTGGAGGATGTTGCATAACCCCAATGCTCTTTGGGCCAATAATCTCCGTGCTAAATATGCTGAGAACAAAAGTCCTGAAGACCTTGTTCGCTATCAACTTCCTACCAAAGGTTCTCCCATTTTAGCAGTTCTTAAGACTGGTGAGGATTTGATAAAAAAAAATTATTTTGGATCATTCATAATGGTCAACATGCAAATTTTTGGACAGATTCTTGGGATGGTCACAAGCCTTTGATAACTCAGTTTCCCGATTGGAGGCCTTGGATGGAGGAGCTTCACCGAGCTAATTGGATAAAGGTGGCTAATTATCGTCGGTACCATACTGGTAATTCAAAGGTTGGTAGATATTGGATCCCTATTGAGGACTGGCCTATTCAAATCCCAGAAAGGCAAAGACAAGATATCCAAGGCATCCTTCATATGAGATCCCTCTCTTGGTCCCATGAAAAAGATTGTTTTGGATGGAACAACACTACTAAGGGTGAGTATTCAGTTGCTCAAGGTTATTTGACCTTATGCCATAATAATCCCAACCATTCTTCTGACATCTTTTCTCGATTGTGGGCTCAAAATCTCTGGCCTAAGGTGAGGTTCTTTAATTGGCTTTTATTGCATCGTAGGGTGCTTACTAGTGAGCAACTTATGAAGCATGGTTTTCATGGCCCTTTTAGATGTGAAATGTGTGAAGAGAATGTAGAAAATATCAACCATATTTTTATTGAGTGTACTTTAGCCTCTGAGCTGTGGAGGAGAATGGCCACTTTACTTGGCTTACAAGTGGTCCAATTTTTTTACTTTTGAACAGCTTTGGAGGGATTGGCCTAATCAAGAGGGTGTTGATCATTTTATTAGGCAGTTAGTTTGGATGGGTTCTACCATTCTTCTTTGGAATATTTGGAATGAAAGGAACAACATAATTTTTAATCAAGATAGGAAGGATATTCACTATATTTGGCAAAATACCATAGCCAACTTAGTTGAATCAGTCCATCATCTCCTTAATCACCCCCAAAACTCCCACCAAAGATGGGATCAAGTGATGCAAAGATTGAATATTAAACCTTCTAAGGGCAACCAACTTAAAGGGAATGTGAGTATTAGTAAGATGGATAGGAATAGAAATTGGCAACCTCCTCCTAAGGATTTTGGAAAAGTCAATACTGATGGAGCCTCTAGAGGGAACCCTGGAAAAGCCAATGTGGGAGGAATTGGTAGACTTTCAAATGGCTCCCTGGTTTTTACTTTTGCTGAGAATTTGGGTATTCTTTCCAATAACCTTGCTGAGGGGTATGGTATCCTTATGGCTCTTGCCTTCAGGAGGCTACTAAGGTTGGATGGGAAAAGGTGTTAGTTGAGTCTGACTCTCAACTTATGATTAATCTCTTGAAGAATCCTTCTAATAATCATAAGGTGGATTGGAGAATAAAAAGAATTATTGAGAAGATTCAGTTAATCCAGATGGGATTTTTGAAAGTTGATTACAATCATGTGGTCAGAGATCAAAACAAGAGTGCTGATGCTTTAGCTAATTGGGCTTTGGACAAAGGTGATCTTACTTGTTATGGCCACCCTCCTATATGGTGGGCTTCTCAAATTAGGGAAGCTCTTCTTTCTATCATTTCTTTGGATGGCTCCAGCTCTGAAGGTACCTAGTTTCTTCTTGTTTTTTTTTTTGCTTCTCTTTGGTTCATTCAGTTTTTTTTTAGTTCCCTAGCTCATTCTATTCTTTATTTTGTTTCCTCTGTTGATTCTTGCCTTAATAGTCTTCTGGTCTAGATAGGTCATTGTTTTGTTCATTTTTTATTTCTTTTTTTTTTTTTTTTTTTGTTTAGTTTTTTTAAGGTGGGTGGGTTTTTTTTATTTTGTTTTGTTTTTGTGTTCTTTGTGTTGTTTTTTGTTGTTCTTGTGTTTTTGTTTTTTTGTTTTTTTAATGTTTTTTGTTATTGTTCTTGTGTTTTTTTTCGTTCTTGTTCTTGGGTTTCTCTTTGTTTGTGTTATTTTGTGTTTTTATGTGTGAGTGTTTTCTATGTTTTTTGTTTTTGTTTATTGTCTGTTGTTGGTTGTTTTTTATTTTTATTTTTATTTTATTTTTTAAATTTTTTAGGTTTTGGTTGTGTTTATTTTTCATGTTTTTTTTGGGTTATGTCTTTGTAGTGTTTTGTTGTTTTTGTCTTGTTTGTGTTTTGTTATGTGGTTCTTGTGTTTTTCTATGTGGTTTGTGTTGTGGTTTCTTTTATCTTATTGTGCGTGTTTGGTTGTGCTTTTGTTTTTGACACACTCAAGGAGCATGTTTTTTATTTTATTTTATTATTTTTGTTGTTATTTACTTATTTTTAAATTGGTTTTGTGTGTTTGTTTGCTCCTTGAGTATGTCAAAGGTGGTAGGCCAGGTCCGAGTCCTGGGCGTTTTTGGTGGAATGGATACCCCTGCCTCCTTGGGTCTTACCCGAAAGTGGCATCCCTTTTGGGATGTTTTCCACAAATAAAAAAAATAAAAAAAAAACTTGTTGTGCAAGGAGATATAATTTTATCTTTGGCAATTACAACCTTTTTAGCTTTGGTTTTCCTTCTTATTGAATTTATCTTTTCTTTCTCTTACCCTTTTGTATACATAGAAAAACACCATTATCAATAAAATGAGACATTAAGTTATATTTAACAAGAGTATTTTTGCAGGTCTGGGGTGTAGACCAATTGGTTCATCCAAACCCCATAAGGGGGCAGAGGTCCAAGGTTCAAATCTCAAGCCTCGTCGGACTGAATGCTTGTCCTTTTCCTGGTGATTTCAGTGGCGTAAAAGGTTTAAAATGATTGTGGCATGGTGGTTATAGGGGCAGACTACGCGAAGATCTGTGTGGCAGCTTTTGGGGCGGACAACGCAAAATACTATGGCAGCCATAAAAGCTGGACAGCCTACCCGGATTCGTGGCGACTACCGATTCCACCATGTAAATTTAAAAAAAAAAAAAAAACAAGAGTATTTTTGCATAATAGAAAACCCTTTTGTAGGGTAATTTAAGGGAATAATCCCTTTTACAAAAGAAAAATGGTGTGTTCATTTTACATGCAACAAACAAGTTGATGGGTGGATTTTTTGTATTGACCACAAGTTGGAGTTGAGTTTTTAGCCTACACAAATGCAAAAAAGAAATCATTAGAAACACTTGTTTACATGTTTAACAAAACTAAAATGAACATAAGAAAATTAAAATATACATGTAATTGAAATGTGTAAACTTGAAAGATAGGTAAGGATGTTTTATCTCCAAGGTGACTGGCAACATTTCCCCATGTAAATATTGTGTTGATTATATGGGAGTGGGGAGAGGGGTATTTATAGGATTTGGGGTAAGGTGAGGAGGGTGGTGAGGTGGCTTCCATATAGGCCTAGTGGGGGACAAGATGGTGTGGGAATGTGGAAGTGGATGATGGGCAGGGGATTATAATATTCCTAGTAGAGGATGGACACTCTTTCATGCATGTGAGTGGAAAATTATTAAATTCATAGTAGGACATGGACCTTTCCTCCCACATGCGAGTGGAGGATTATTTTATTCATTGTAGAAAATGGGTCTTTTAGGTGGAATATGTGCACATTTGAAGGGTATTTAGGGTATTTGAGGTGAAGTGGCTATGTGAGTAGCTAGCATTTGGTGTGTGTAGATGCCCCTTTTTGTACCAAATTGTGTAAAACACAAGGTGATACAAAAGCCAAAGATAAATTTTTTATTGGATGGAGAGGTTTATTTTGTTGCTCCATTGAGAGGATTGTAACCAATAAAAAAATTGGTTTTAGCTTACCGCCTCAAGTAGTGAGTGGGGGGAAGATGGAACAAATGAAGCCCACAAGCCAATTGACCAATTATGGATGATGAAGATGTGATTTTTGGATGAGATGTCACAAATCAAAATCAATGTTATCTTCCCAAGTCTATAGTGGGCATGTGTCTTTGAAATATTTATCTTTTGCAAAATGATGATCACTTTTGATGTAGTAGATTGACCAGCCAAGGAGGGTATGCATGTGATGTTGGAATTATTCAAAGGCAGAGGTCAGTTTTACCACCTCGATTGCAGTCACAACATGTAAAACCCTACAATTATTGGCATGGTGCATACCAAAGTGATTAAATTATAATTTTTTTTCCTATTTACCCCAATAGAAAAAATTTAATGATAGCCTCGGGTAATGGTTTTTGGACATATGTGACTCCAAAAATAGGTGATCGAGTATCGAATTTATTTGGGACAATGTTCGAAAAGGGTGCGATGGTTAAAACAGGATATGTGGCATGAGTATATGGAGATGTTATGGTTTTTTATTTTTGAATTGTTATATATACATATACATATACATATATATATATATATATATATATATATATATATATATATATATATATATATATATATATATATATATATATATATATATATATATATATATTTTTTTTTTTTTTGAAAAGTGAGCAAAGCGATTTTAGTTCCTTTGGGGCCTTTTGTTTTCTTTTTTGGATGAGGTGTATGTGCATGGATATACATCGGGTGAATGGATTGATTAATGGTAGAAATATGATGATGAGTGGATAGGCATTATGATATGATGTGATGTATGGATTTGATATGTGGATGTTATGAATGAAATTTGTATGATTGCATATATGTGTTTTGAAACTTCTAAAGGATGTGTATAATCAAACCTTTTTGGATGTGTGTACTTGATGTATACAATCATGTATGGTAGAAGTAATCAATAACATAGTAATGGTTGCACTAACATATGAACAAAGAATGAGATAAACAAGCATGTGATGTGTATAATGAATGTAAATCTAATGATGATGTGTATGCAAGTGCTTATATTTCTATGTGGGTGATTGGTTAAAAGACCATGCATGTTGATAATAATGGTTGTACTAGTTTGTACAAGTAAGCATGGTGTGTGTTTGTTCCTTTTGCTAAGGCTTTTTAGATGGTAGAAAAAAAATTTAGAGAGTCAATTATCTTATTTTAATCATCAAACTCATATATTAGTCCAATGACATTCTGCTAAAACCTAAATCATCATAACTAAGGTTGTGTATTGTCCCCTTCTCAACAGTAGGAGAAATAAGGACCTGTTAGCCTAGTCATGGGGGTCCCCTAGGCTAAAAAGAATGGTGTGGGACTGAATTTGGTAAAGACATCACTATTTTAATCCATGGAAGAGATTTAATTTTGGTTCAGGAGGTCAATTTTACCTTGGCACAGGATATTTTACCAATTACAAGGCTTAATTATATCAACTACAAGTGTTGACCAAGGCAGATGGTCACTAGGAAATGGGAATATGTTATAATTATGAATTATAATGTTAAGTTATAACATAAAAGGTAAAAAGTGACTCCACTAGGACATGGGGGTGGGCGTGGCCCCTTTACATGTATTAAAAGACATCATTTGAATTTTTAAAACCCAAGGTAAATGTGGCGCCCAAATCCTAATTCGACCCTCACCTCATATTTTCACGTTGGGTCTCATTTTGCATGTGGAGATTTTGTGATTTTGTGAAGAGTTGTAGAGATTTTCGTCAGAGAATATATAGGGCTTGTTGGGAGTGTATTTCTCAACAAGATTACCAGTTTCAGATGTGTGAGACCATCACTGGCTGATCAGGGATTGAATTTCTCATCATAGAGAGATTATCTAAGCTTAACAAAGGTAGAAAAGGGTTTGACAAATTTTGAATTCATATGGGTTGATGAACCGACCATCTGAGTTATATTATTTTGGCTATACTTCTTCTGGGTCAGTGCCATTTTGATTGATTTTGGAGTGATAGATGCAATACTAGAGCAGGTCATACAACATATGGGTGCCTAGGGAATCATGTCATTTTATCACAATAGGGAAATATCCTATCGAATCATTATGGGCAATTTACCAATCTCTTCGGCTCACCAGTTGATCATTTTAGTGGCATTTTGAAGGCATTTAGAGTGAGGCACAAATTTCAAGGTAAGGTTAAACCCTTCAATAGTTGTACATCTTACCTACAACTACCTTGGGGTACGTGTAGAAATTAATTGGTCTTGGATTCACATTTCTAAAGGTTACATTTTGGGTGACTTCATTGGGAGAGACAACTATACTTTATGAGGAAGGAATCGAAGTTTCGATGATCGAGTTACGAGCAAATGAATGTTTCAGCTATGTAATTTCTAGTTTGTTGTGCAAATACAGACCTATACTTTCAGGTCAAAAAATTAAATAAATAAATACTTTTATTGTAAATTTATCATTTGTTCAAATTTGTGTTTCCTTATTGCATTATGAATTAAATTCAAGGTAATGTCTCAAACTAAACAAGCAAAACCAATCATTTCATTACAAAAAAAACAAGCACAAACCAAAATAACTCAGAACCAACAAGTGGGGATGTTCATTATAGTGGTATTAGAGCCACTTAATCTTGCTAGCCTATGTATCCCACATTTCGTGAGTGAGAGGGACAGATGAGCTTTTTGGAGGGAGAAGAAAAATGTAGAATAAGACTATTTAAATTGGATCCATAGGCAGAAGCAGTGGCCCAAACCTCCTTCGGATAAGAGAGTAACTGACATATTGGGAATATCCACAAGTTCATTTTTTGAACCATCGATTGTCATGGGGGATAGAAATGCACAAGATGAAATAGAGAGGAAAATGGCTAAGGATATCAGACAGATGCAACATAACATGCAACACAGTTTGGAACAATTAGTGGGTTTGATGACACAACAGGTACATGGGATTAATATTTTGGTTAATGCATAAGACCCATGGATTGAACAAATTAATGCAGGATAGGAAACGAGAAATGAGGAATAAGAAGTTAACATGGTGGTAACTCATTCCATGACAAAGAGATCTAGTAGCTCTAGACCATTTATGCCCAAATTTCTACCATGTCCTAAACCTCCAGTGGCCCTAGTAGTGGTCCTAGTAGAATAGGAACCAAAAATTTTAGTGGTAGATCAGTATCAGCAGTACATGCATGAGTGGGAGGCACTTGGTCCTGATTTTTAGAATCTCATGTCATTCAAGGACTTCATGGACACTCGTAACATGCAAACTCCTAGAAATAGGGGAAGGTCCATTCACCATGGATAGTTTCAGCAAGGGCAATTCCAATAGGGATAGGGAGATCCTGTATGGTCTACATCTTAGGGATGCCCAAAAATATAGAGGAGGATAGAAAAAATCCATATAACCTTCTTTAATTCATCAAGAAAAATGACAGCTAAGGCCTAGATCCAAAAAATGGACACTTATTTGTAGTTGAACCGAATGACATAAAAGGAGACCATTAAATTCTGTACTCTACATTTGGAAGGTGTTTCCTATGATTGGTGGCATCACGATATGCACACTTTAGGACATGATAGAGTGGATACTTATGATGATTTCACTGAGAGACTTATACCGAGATTTGATAGGAAGGAACAAGAATTGTAATTCAAGGAGTTGATACATTTGAGACAATGGCGTTCAGTGGACTCCTACATAACTGAATTCCAAAGGTTGCTAGTGATGGTCATCAATATGTTAGAGAGACATTTTATGGTTTTATTCATGGAAGGGTTATCTAAAACTTTAAGAGGTTGGGTCAAAGCATTCAACCCAACTACCTTGCATGATGCCATTAGACAGGCTAGGTACATGGAAGTCACTTCATACAAGTCTAAGAGTCAATACAAAGGGAAATATTTCAAAAAAGAGAAGGAACAAAAACCAATAAAAAAAGACACTGACCAAAAAAAGGGCATGTTCAAAAAGTTAGATCCAAACACCCTTTATGAACTCCAAAATAAGGGGTTATGTTTTACTTGCAAAAATTCATGGACTCTTGGGCATAAATGTGAGTTTAAGGGTAAGTTACAACTGATAGAATATCATTCAGATGATGAAACTAATTCTGAAAATTCTGATCAGCAATCAGAAAATCAGGACAGTGAGGATGAACATACCTTAGAAGACCAAGAGACCACCCAAGATCAAGAAGGGAAGAACAATAACACTCTAGCTAATCTTCATAGTGTTCAGGGAGCCCAATCTTTGAGAATATAGAGTGTTCTTAAGGGGTAGCGTGTGGTAACATTGTTTTATATAGGTTCCACACACAAATTCATCGATGAGGGATTGGTAGCCATAAGGGGATTAGAGACAATTGAAGTGGATTAGTTCAAATTAATGATTGTTGATGGTTTCTCTATTACCTACACTAGGAAGGTACCATAGTTGCAGATTACTCTGGTAAACTATGAGATATTTGATGATTTCTTTGTGGTCAGCACAAGAGTTCGAATGTCGTGTTAGGTATTCAGTGTTTGTAGACATTGGGTGAAGTTACCTTTAACTTCAATAAAATAGAGTTGATGTTTGAGGTGAATTGTTGAAAGGTAGTGTTACGAGGGATGTCAACAGGAGGACCTCGTGTTGTCTCTTTCAAACATATAGAGAGGTTTAGGAGGCATAATCAGCTAGAGTGGGCAGCCCACTATGTTAATTTACCCACACTTATAGAGGAGGAGCACAAGACATATCATCCGGAAATCCAAGCAATACTCAATAAATACAATAAGGTATTTAGTGATATACCACCAAGGCAACCACCAGACAGGTGTACAGAGCACATTATTGAGCTTGAGGAAGGATCTACAACTATCATTACCACTCCTTATCAACATCCAGAAACATCACAAAGATGATATAGAGAGAGCTATAAAGGAATTAATTAATATGGTACACATAAGGTCAAGCAAAAGCTCATTTGCATCCTCTATTGTTTTGATAAAAAATAAGGATGGGTCCATGCGTATGTGTATTGATTACCAGGATTTCAATAAAGAGACCATCAAAAATCAATATCTAATTCCACGAATAGATGAATTGATTGATGAGTTAGAGGGTGTCAGATACTTTGCCAAAATAAACCTAAGATCAAGATACCATCAAATAAGGATGCGGGAATCAGATGTGGAAAAGATAGCATTTCAGTGTCATTATGGTAATTTTGAGTTTTTAGTCATGCCCTTTGGTTTGATTAATGCCCCAGCAACATTTCAATCTTTAATAAATAGGGTTTTTAGCAAGCAGCTCTGGAATATAGTGTTAGTCTTCTTTGATGATATTTTGATCTATAGTAGATCATGGGAAGAGCACTTGGTACACCCTGAAGAGGTGTCGTATTTTGGAGTCATAGTATCTTTATGTTAAAGAGACTAAATGTGAATTTGTGATGACTGAATTATTGTATCTGGGTCATATTATCAGTGCACAGGGAGTTAGAGTAGGCCCAAAGAAAATCTGGGCAATTATTGAATGGCCAACACCCACAAACATTACACAACTTAGGGGATTCTTCGGTTTGTGTGGATTTTATCGTAGGTTTGTTAAAGGTTTTTCACATTTGGTGATACCTTTGACAAATTTAACAAATAAGGGAGCATTCCAATGGCTAGAAAGGGCACAACAGGTATTTTACAGGTTTAAGTAGGTTATGAGCAACTGTCAAGTCTTAGATTTACCTTATTTCACCAAACCATTTGAGGTGGAGTGTGATGCATTAAGAGAGGGCATTGGAGCAGTGTTTATGCAGAATAAGCATCCAATAGCCTTTGATAGAAGGAATTTGAGGGGAGGATAGATGATTTATTCAATGTATGACCAAGAGATGCTAGCCATTATGCATGCGCTGGTGAAAATCAAGAAATATTTGGTGGGTAGGAAATTTATTGTAAAAACTAACCATAACAGCCTTAGATATTTCATGAACTAGAAGGATTTGAATGATATGCAGATGAAATGGGTTAGTATAATACAGGATTATGAATTTGAAATTGAATATGTCAAAGGAAAGAATAACATAGTAGCAGATGCACTGTCTAGATGCCCACATTTATATTCATTGACAAAGATTTTAGAATAATGGAGGCCTAAGATTATGGTAAACAATGCCAAATATGAGTTTTCTCACATATTATTGGATAGGAAACAGGATTACGATAGATATATTTTCAGTGATTATGTGATTTATTACAAAGGGAGAATTTGGATTCCTACAGATTCCAAATTCAAGAGGTAAATATTCAAGATTTTATATGATGCACTAATGATTGGTCATCCTAGCTACTACAAGACTTACAAGCTGATCCATGAGAGTTTTTCTTGGAGAGGACTCAAGGATGAGGTTCTACAATACATCCGAGAGTGTTCTATGTGCCAATAGAACAAGCATGAGCATACTTTTCTAGCAGGGTTACTACAGCCACTTCCCATTCCTTCACAAAAATGGAAAAGTATATATATGGATTTCGTTACAGGACTTCCCAAGGATCAGGAAAATGATTCTTTATTTGTGGTGGTACATAGACTTACCAAGTTTACCCATTTTTTTTCTATCAACATAGAATTTTTAGCAGCATAGGTGGTTGAACTCTTTTTCAGGGAAGTTTTTAGATTGCATGGCCTACCTAAGTCCATAGTCTGTGATAGAGACAGTAAGTTTATGAGTCTATTTTGGTAGGAGTTTTTTATATTGTGTGGGACAAAGTTGACACCCAGCACAAGTTATCATCCTCAAACATATGGTTAGACCAAAATTTTCAATAAATGGATAGAAGGATATTTGAGGAATTATGTGTTAGGGTATCAAAAGGCATGGGTTAGGTGGGTACATCTGAGTGAGTACTACTACAATTCATCCTATCACATGTTAATAAAAATGTCCCCATTCATGGCCTTGTATGGGTATGAAGCTTCTAGATTTATGGATTTGGTGTTAGGTGACAGTCGGGTTCCCAGAGCCAAAGATATTCTACAAGAGACATGGGATATCATGTGTTCATTGCAATAGAACATCAGACAGGCACAAGAGCAGCAAAAAAATATGTTGATCAAAATAGAATTAAACACACATTTGAGGTAGGAAATATGGTCTATCTGAGACTTCAGCCATTCAAACAGTCATCACTGAAGAGGAGTGGAGTTGAGAAGCTCAAACCCCAGTTCTATGGACTGTTTCGAGTCTCTTGGCAAGTCGGTGAGGTAGCTTATGATCTGGAGCTACTAGAGAGTAGTAGGATACATAATGTGTTCCATGTGTCACACCTCGAGAAGGCCTTGGGGTATAATGTCACACCCTTAGTATATTTACCACATTTGGATGAAGAAGGCAAGTTGGTACTAATTACAGAGACAGTGATTGACCAAAGTGAACGTACCCTCAGGAGGATAACCATTAAGGAATATTTAATCAAGTGGAAAGATTTACCTGAGAAAGATGCCACATGGGAGGGAGAGTCAATATTGCAGACTCCAAGTTTCCAATTGCTTGGGGACAAGCAATTTTAGGAAGTGGAGATTGTAATGTCCCCTTCTTAATAGTAGGAGAAATAAGGACATGTTAGCCTAGTCATGGGGGTCCTCTAGGCTAAACAGAATGGTGTGGGACTCCATTTGGTGAATATCTCACTATTTTAATCCATGTTAGAGATTCAGTTTTGGTTCAAGAGGTCAGTTTTACCTTGGCACAATATATTTTACCAATTACATGGCTTAATTATATCAACTACAAGTTTTGACCAAGGCATATGGTCTCTAGGAAAGAGGAACATGTTATAATGATGAATTATAATGTTAATTTATAACTTAAAAGGTAAAAATTGACTTGACTAGGACATGGGGGTAGGCGTGGCCCCTTTACATGTATTAAAAGATATCATTTGAATTTTAAAAACCCAAGGCAAATGTGGTGTCCAAACCCTAATTTGACCCTCACCTCATATTTTCATGTTGGGTCTCATTTTGCATATGGAGATTTTGTGTTTTTGTGAAGAGTTGCAGAGACTTTCGTCAGAGAATCTATAGGGCTTGTTGGGAGTGGATTTATCAGTAGGATTATCAGTTTCAGATGTTTGAGACTATATCTAGCTGATCAAGAATTGAATTTATCATCACAGAGAGATTATCTGAGATTAATAGAGGCGAACAAGGGTTTGTCAAATTTTGAATTCATCTGGGTTGATGAACTGATCATCTGGGTTATATTTTTTGGCTATACTTCATCTGGAATAGTGTTATTTTGATTGATTTTGGAGTGATAGATGTAATACTAGAGTAGGTCGTACAACATATGGGTGACTAGGGAATCATGTCATTTGCTCACAGTAGGGAAATATCCCATAGAATCATTCTATGCAATTTACCAATATCTTTGGCTCACCAGGTGATCATTTTAGTGGCATTTTAAAGGTATTTCGAGAGAGGTATGAATTTCAAGGTAAGGTCGAACCCTTCAACAGTTGTACATCTTGCCTACAGTTGCCTCGAGGTGTGTGCAATAATTAATTGGTCTTGGATTCACATTTTTGAAGGTTACATTTTGGGTGGCTTCATTGGGAGAGACAACTGCACTTTACGGGGAAGGAATCAAAGTTTTGATGATCGAGTTACGAGCAAATGAACGTTTTTGCTGTGTAATTTCTAGTTTGTTATGCAAATATAGACCTGTACTTTCAGGTCAAAAAATTAAATAAATAAATATCCTTATTGAAAATTTATCGTTTGTTCAAATGTTTGTTTCCTTATTGCATTATGAATGAAATTCAAGGCAATATCTCAAACTAAACAAGCAAACCAAACATTTCATTGTAAAAACAAATAAGCACAAACCAAAATAACTCAGAACCAACAAGTGGGGGTGTTCATTATAGGTTGAGCCTATCATGGACCTGTGTGTGTAGAATAATTTATTCATTTATCCATTTTGAGTGAGGTTGGACTTACCAATTGTAAACTTAATTGATTAAGCTAGCTCATCCACAAGTGCATAGTGGTCTCTACAAAAGTTTTCTAATGTAACAGACATGTTATCACTTGTAAGGAATGCTCCACTACCAGTCAAACATATATAGCCCTGATGGAGATTAATCCCATGATCCTTACCCCTGAAGAAACTATGGATTCAAGATTTTTGGGTGGTACTCTTTTCTTTTTCTTTTTTTATTTGGAACTTTTTTTTCTTTTTTTTTGCAACTTGTCCTTTTTTCGATCCTCAGGCTTAGATCATATGAATGATAAGATGAGTAGGGTAAAAAAATTTCTAGGTGGCTAGTGTATGCAAGTATTTGACTTTCCTAAACTCAAAATTTGCTTAATTTACACATTTTTTATTCATGAAATAACTCTAGTCATCTAGGGGAAGTCTAATATTGCATTAGAATCCACTGACATTTGATTAGGGTTGATGGAATCAACTAAAATGGTTGAATAACAAAAAATACTTCCATTACTATGCAACCTATGCAAAATATTAAACACGACATCATGATAGTTGTGATAATTAGTGTATGGTGTTGCATGAAATGAGATGTGTAATGAAATATGCCTATGTACAATTGAATGAAAATAATGATGTAAAAAATGCAGATGCTGATGGAATGCACAATAATGTAATGCCTATTTATAGGAACATGCACGATGAACCATGTCATTGATTAAAATAACCAAACATGATTGGTTATCCAAAAAGAGTAATCCATAACATCGTAGAAGATATATGAGGTGATATATTCATGGGTGTGATGAGTGTGGTAATTATAAGTTTTTTTTAGATTTTTGTTGTTTTTCGATGTTTTTGTGGTTTTTGTTATAGAATGTACAAGAACAAGCAAATTATGGTTATGGTAAGGGTGGGCATAGAATTGAAGGGGGATGAACAATTCAAGGTGGTGGGGGTTGTGGATGATCCTCTAGGAGGAGGACAAGAAGAATGGGTAGCAAAATGAGGAACATACAAATGCAGTAAGGGCCTTTGGTAGGTTGTTCAATTATGATAACGATGAACAATGACACATCTTCAGAGCTATCAAAATTGACTAAGAGATTGTCCAATTATTGTTTAAGTTGGTATTTATAAGTTTCAATGGACTCCAAGTGGATCATGGAGACCTAGAAGAAGTATGATGAAATACCGATGGTAGATTGATGGGATTGTGGAGCTGTATCTAAGCTATATTGGTGGTATTGAACTTTATCTATGATAAGTGGTAGGCATGAAGCCATGTTTATCCTATGTTACTGGTGTAGAGCCATGTCTTTGTTGGGTTGTTGACATGAATCCATATCAATGCTAGGTTGCTTGTATGAAGACATGTCAATGATAGGTTGCTAGAACAGAGCCATGTCAATGCTAGTTTACTAGCATGAAGCCATGTTTATGCTAGGTTGCTAGTGTGAAGCCATGTTTATGCTAGGTTGCTTTGTTTGGATGTTTGGAGAGCAGATACACACATTGTGCATGACAATCCACCAAATTTGAATTAGTCATGAGAACCAGGACAAATGGGGTATCTGGTCATGTTGGTGGTATTGAAGAACCTAAGTTAGGGATGAAATCTTGATAACATGTTTGGTCATGTACCTTGCAAACTGATGCGTAGGTGTGCTCTTATTTTTGGAGCACGTGGTTGTACCCTTCATGATTGGGCATGTGTGGGGGTATGAGAGTGTGCATATGTTGTTGGGGTGCTTGAGGGTGCCAATCATAGTCTAGCCCTTTTTTTGTTGCATTCGATTAACTGGTGCTTGGATAGGTCCTTGTTGAATATGTGGTTGAGTGTACCCATTTTGAGGTAGCCCTTCAATGACCACTTGTCAAGTGGGTGGTTGGGTGTACATTGATTATTGTAGTTGTCCTCTGAGGATAATTTGTTTAGGAAGTGTCAGCGTGTACCCCTATTATTGTGATGGTCCTTAGAGATTCATCTATTTAGGAAGTGCTTGAGTGTGTCCCTATTGTTGTGGTGGTCCTTTGGGAACCACCTATTTAGGAGGTGCTTGGGTGTGCCTCTCTTGATGTAGTTGTCAGTTGAGGAAAATTTGTTTAGGAGGTGCCTCGATGTGCACTTGTGGTTGTGGTGGTCCTTTGAGGACAATTTGTTTAGGAGGTACCTAGGCGGATGGGTTATTGACATGGCCTTTGGCATTGTTGTTAGGCCATTATTTCTTCTTAATTTTGATATATCCTTCTTGGATTTTGATATCTTTGATGATTTGGGCTTGTGTTAAAGCTTCCTCGAGTGTGTGATAATGTTGAAGTTGTAATAGTAAAGATATGTGTTTCGAACAACTCATTATGAATATTTAAGTGAGCTCCATAGTGGGGAGACTAAAGGGTAGTTTGGTTATCATGGCATTCCATCGTTTTCCATACTCCAAGATAGGATCATCTTCAAATTGGTAAATTTATATAGTAGATATTAGTTAGAGTGGTTTTCTTTTTTATATTAAAAGTGAAACGTTCAAAGCAAAGATTGACCAATTGCTTGAAAGTAAAGATGATATGGTTGTACAAGTGGTGGTACAAATCCAAGGCATCTCCCCTAAGGTTTGGGAAAAGGTTTGGAGCATAAATGGATCATTGTTTTGAATTATGAAGCAAGCACTAATAAAAGCACTTACATGCTCGTGAGGATCCCCTTCCCTTTTAAATTTATCCATTTTATGCACCTCAAAATTGGAAAGATGCGGTAGTTTGGGTATGGAGGGATGAATGGGGTAATTAATGAGTTGGAGAAGAGTGGGCTTTTGGGATGCCAGTTATTTGTATTTCTAATAATTTAATTTGGTTAGCCAATAATTGGAATACATATGACAAGGAGTAGGTATTGGATGGAGGTTGATAGGTTGATGGTTGTAGGTAAACAAATGTTGGTTGAGCTTGGTTATATTTAAGTTGGTGTTGTGATGGGATGGTTTCTGATAGGGAGGTGGGGATGTTGGCACTACATCGGTGGCCCTTGGTATGTGTTTTGGATGGAAGGTATTAATGTACTGACTATGGGTAAGGGAGATGCCCATGATTGATTTTGGATGAAGGAGGTATTTTGTGTTGATGTTGGGGGATGATTACCGACTGCCACCTATGATTGAGGTTGTGGTATTTTATGGGATTGCGGACATAGGTAGAATTGTTGAATGAGATGCAAAATATTGAGGTTTATATGTGGAAACATCATTAATGGATGTCGATTGAGGATATGTGGCGAAGGGTATCACAGCGGAGTGAAGGATGGTATGCTACATATGCTCAACAAGAGCATTGGAATTTTGAATGTAGGACTCCATGGATGAAGTGGTTTGAACTCGAGCGATGGCTTGGGCTTCGACTAAAGCTCTGGCTTGATGTCGGATCAATACCATAAGTTAGGGGATTTGAAATGAGATGAAGATGAAAAAGGTTAAGTGTGTGGTGAATATAGTGAATGCGAAAACTAAATAAACAAACAACAATCAAACCAAAAAACAAAGGTGTTTTTTTTTTATTGTTTATTATGTTTTTTGATTTTTTCTTTTGAATTTTGATTTTTGTTTTTTGTTTTGTTTTCGTTTATTTGTGTTTTTTTTTCTTTTGCATTTTTGCTTTATCTTTTTATATTTTTTTTGTTGTATTTTTTATTTGTGTGTTTTTTTTTGTTTGTTTGTTTTGTTTTTTTTTTTAACATAATACAATTAAAATGTTTCTACGACTCTACACGAGAAAGGTAGAATATAGAACGATCAACTTTCTAACCATAAGAAAGTGCCATAGTATGTGGTTGAGGTACAATGTTGGGTGGTCTAGGGCATACCATTGGACAGTGGTCTGGATGAGTGACACGACAAAGGGCACATGACGCTTTAGGCTCTGTTCTACAGATGAGTCATGTAATGTGCACGGATCAACGAAAGGGCCTCCAAAGTAGTGGAAATTGTCTAGTGGCTGGACAAACGATAAGAAAGATCATGTTGTCCCATCTGGATGATTCATCATGAATAGTCATGAGATGTGGTCATGAGAATGGCATTTATAAAACCCGAGATCAACCTTGGGCAGAACCAGCTGACAGGCCACCTGCCATCAATGATGGCTGGGGATTTTTGGTTTACACGCCAAGTGTTTGATAAACTATGCCAATGAGATGTGGTCTCTTGGACAACAATGATTGTAGGATACGCTCAGAACGAGCATGACAAATATGCACGAAAGTTTTTCACGTAATTTTTGTGTGGGGGTGAGTCCAAATGAGTTCACTTTCATCGTTGTTTTATGGGTATGTGCAAGCCAGATGGATGTCACAATTGCTGAGTTGTACTTGTTGATCCTATTTTATTGATTTAGATTTAATTTTAATATATTATTGCAAATGTTTTCCAATATTCATATAAAGATATATCTAAGTATATACAACATGTTTTCACTCTCTAGTAGTTGTCCCAGGTGAACTCTCTTAACGTATGAAAAATATTCTTCAAAAAACCTTTATTGATAAGCTATTATGGAATTTCAAAACTCTTAACCAACACTATAAGTTTTTCAATAGGACATCTCTATCCCTAAACCAGCAGGATTGGAAAATCTTGCCCAGTAGGAGAACTAGCAGAAGAACGAATTTGGGAAACTGCAGCACTAGAATCTCGCCAATAGGAGTATTAGAAAGCCAGAAGGATCCAAGGAAAACAAACCTAGGCACAAATAAAGGATACTGAAAGCCACAAAGAGCTAGTAACCCACCATCCTTGCTCATGAACAGTTCCAAGGAAGTGGAACTGGGACTGGGAACAACTTAGGAACAATAAGAGGCCCCCCAAGGCCAAGAACAAGTTGTGAGAGTCCACCAAGAAGCAGGACCAAAAATCATAAGCCCCTGAACAAGAAACTAAAATGAAAACCTACGAAGCCCAGGTAGAAAGTGACAATAGACACAAATATGGGATCCATGAAAACCTAAACTGAGGGATCCAGGGGTCTGCATGCATAGATCACCAATCCCCTCAATATCGAGACATGCAGCAGAAACCCAAAGCACCCCAGCAAAAAGGACCAAGAATCCTCATCCTTGCACATGAATAGCTTCAGGGAACTGGGACTGGGGATGGGAACAACTCAAGCACAGGAAGAGGCCCCCCCAAGGCCATGCAAATGCTTAAAGCATCCACCAAGCAACATATCCAGTAAAATTAAGCCTTCGAATAGGAAAACGAACATGGTCCCACCCAAAGAGATGAGACCACCAACAACCAATGGAATCCCAAGGAGGAAACGCGAGGAAAGAGGAAACTGCCCCCCCCACCAACCTCGATGAAGAGAGAACCTCACAGGATGCACCAGGAAGCAAATGAGAACCCAACCTACAACCACCACAGACCGAGAAAGCCCTGGGAACCGGATCCCAGTAACAACCTGCAAAAAACCCCAGGGAAAAGCCTAAGGGAGATCAGGGACAGGATCCCAAGAACATGCAGGAAACCCCAAAGGATCCCTAGGAAGCACCAGGCCCGGGATTCAAATGAGGAAACCCCAAAAACTACTGGGAAAAGAGCAGAAAGTGGGCAAGGATCTCCCCCCAAGATAATCATCTGCTACAAACCATTCCCAAAGTGGGATGACCTAAGATGAATCAGGGACTGGGCAAAAACCAGGGAAAGGGGAGCACAAAGAGGGAGTAGGTCCCTCCCCAAACCTTGAAAAATTTAACTAGTTGAAATATCAAAATTTTGATATATTACTCATAAAAGTAATAAAAAAAACTCTAATTTTTTTATTTGAAAAGTAATTCTATAATATATTCTTTAATAGTAAACATTTTTTAAGCATTAAAATTTATAACAATGCATGGTTTATTTATCCATATCACTATAAAAAGTATAAAAAACACATAAACCAATTATAGAGATCAAGATTGAATTATATTTATTAAAATGAAATAAACCAATTACTTGGACGAGACCAAAATTTATTTATGAGACCAGAAACTTTAATACAAAATAAAGTATAATATACAACTATTTGAACCTTAAATCTTTCACTTAAAATTTCAAAATCTTAACAATATTTTTTAAAAACTACATATACACTAATTAAAATATTCAATAAAAATTATTGCACTATTCTATATCAAAATTCTAAAATATTCAATAAAAATTATTAAACTATTCTATATCAAAATTCTAGACCCCTTTTGCGTGTTGTAAGTACAAATTATCATTATTTGAAACTGCATATTAGCTATTACAATAAATAAATTTATGAGTTAAATCTACTTAAATCATATTTGTAATAACAAATACCTAAAATAATGAATAATTTGAAACTGTTTCAGACTTTTTTTCAATGCCGTACATTTGATTAAAATATTTCAATGCCGTATATGCTGCAGCTTCCATTGCTGAAAGATCCCATTTCCGACCAGAAAACATGTCGAAGTGGCAAGGCTTGGACACTGTTTCTCGACGAACATAACAATCAAGCTTATAATAATTATAAGATTATTTGGAGTCTTAGAAATTTATGAAAACAGGAGTGTCCATAGACGAAATTATTCTACTATCCCTTGACTGCCGTATGCGCCTTCGCAGAGGAGATTCGTTGACGGCTTGAGCTAAACTCGATGTGCACTCCTGCAGCAACCGTGCCACTAATGCGAGGAGAATCATGTTGCTTTTTCGAAAAGATTCAAAAGAACCCTGCAAGGAAAATTTAAGCTAGTATAATCTTCTCTGCGAAGGAAAATTTGAGCTAATATAATCTTCTTTCGAAATTTACAAATCCTTTTTGCACAAGCTTGACCAAATTACAGACATTTAACTAAGAAAACATATTTCTGCAAGCAAACACCTTTGATTTCAATATTGCTTTCAAATTGCGTATGCCTGATACAAAAAACGTAAAAACATAGCAAATGAAACAAAAAACTTGAACGAAATCATTTTTACTTGAAGGCATTCCTTGGACAAAATTTTAACAACCCCTTTAACAGGGCGCAATTATGAATAAAGTCGTTACCTCAAAAGAAATATTTATAAGGCTTGACAGCGAAAAGCACCAGGTCTTTAATGTCGCAAAATTAGGAATTCCTGCAAACTTCCGGAGCCTTCATGAAACGCTGTCGCAGACTACTCGAAATCTCGGGAAATTCAGAAATCTGAAAATGGCGAATGCGCTTAAGAGCATTGCTGGATATGAAATTTCACGAAGTGCCGCGATTATTTATGCTTTCCTAGTTGTGCTCCGGACGGAAAATGTGTGGCCTGAAGTGGATTTCTCTACAATTTTCCAGTTTTTCTTGACCACAAGGGCGGCGTCTAACAACGCATAGTGCGCGACAGTGACTGTTCCGTTGGAGGCCATTTGATGGAAATTCTACGAATGTACGCGGTGTCTCGGAACGTTGAATTTAGTCCGGAGTTGGACAATGCCGTGCAAAATATAATTGCAGAGGTCCCATTGCCGATATAAGTGTACAGTTTAATCATACATTTTAAGCAAGCCGAATGCCAGGTCGAAATAGAGTGGAAAGTATTATAAAAAGAAGGCACGCAAGTGCTTGTCAATAGACTGTCCCAATTTGATTTTTTTTTTACTGTAAGGGTTTCGTTGACTTTATCTTTAATCAAGAGACTAAGGTTACGTCAAAAGTATAGATAGTGGTCAAGTGCTTATAGGTAGACTGTCCCAATTCCATTCTTTTGATGGTCAAGGTCCCATTAACTTTATCTTTACCCAATAAACTAAGATTACCTCAAAAGGATAGGTCCATTGGTTGTGACAAAATGCTTGTTGGTGGGCTGCCCCATTTTATTCCTTAGATAGTTAAGGTCTTTTTAACTTTATTTTTGCACAACAAACTAAAATTTATAAAAAATTTCCTTAAAAAACTAAATATGAAATTTTTCCTTATTATTAAACTAAATGTTATTATATGTATGTATCATCTCATATGGACACCATTGATTTCCTTTTTATATATATAAAGGATTTGACTATATATGTTACTATCATTAAAATTTTAGCTAGAAATGAACCGTTTTCAAACTTTTAAGTAAGTCTTAAAATTATGATTCACCTAAATGACTTTCTTGAGTAGATTGATTATTTTCTGGAGTATTGGAATGCTAAGAAACTGTCTCTTGTTGGAAAATTCTAAATTTACTTGAAAGTGTTGGTCTCCACACATGTTTACTACTCATCCTACTGGGTCCCTTCCCAGGCATGTTACAAACAACTTGAAAAACTGTTGCAGGACTTTCTATAGTCCAATGGTTCTGAGTGGAAGGATTTCTACAGAGTGGCTTGGGATATTTGTTGTCTCCCAAGGAACGCTTGTGGTATGGGTATGTTGGACTACAAAAGATAAGGTTTAGCCCCTTGTGCTAAATGGACTATTTGGGCTCTTAAAGCCCCTAAAACTTAAAAATTACTTCTCAGACATTGTATCTCGATTGGGCTCCCCCTCAACCGTAGATCATGGGTAGGGATGGATCTTCCATGTCTGGTGCTTACCCCAATATTCATTAAAATACCTATCTCCTTTGTTATCAAGAGCATATGGAAGGCTTGGCAGCAAATCAACTCATGGATTATATGGAATGGAGTCATGTTACATAAAGGCCTCTTCATCAATCATCTCAATGTTTGGTGGTCCCATGTTTTCAAGTTATAGGGCACACCGTTAGCACAAATCCCCTGGGTCCATGCTCAGAAGTTCTTTAAGCGTGAAATTGTCACAATTGTAGATTTTTATTCTAGGTAAACTAGGGATTGGATCCCTTGGGATACTTTTAAACACACCTTTCGCTTGACCAATGTGGAAAAAGCGACCTATGATGTAGTGATTGACCACACCCCCTTGTCCATTTGGCAAAAAATAAGAGTCAGATCCCAGAAATCATGGTGGAAAGATTAGGCATGGTACAAAAGCACTCCTTTTCTCAATTACAAAGCCAAAAAGAGTTATGAATGGCTTACGCAATTTTTCCCCATGATGCCCAAACTCAATGTCAAATGGGACCTCATTTCTACTCACACTAGATGGAAATCTATATTCCACTTAGCTTGGGATTCTTACTTAGAGCCAAAGAAAACCTTTTTTACCTAGAGCTTGTTGTGTTAGGGACTACCCCTTGGCAATCAATTTTCATATATGGGGGTGTCTAACCCTAGATGTCTGTTTTGTCAAGAACCTGAATATTTTTTACATATTTTTTGGTTTTGTATACGTGCTAGACTAGCCTGGAATTGGGTTGCTTCTTTATTTGCTTAGTACATGCCCCTGCCACTTTCATGCCAACATTTCGTACTTGGTGATCCCATCCAATTCTCCCTCCCTCTGAAGGAAGTGTGGTAAATTTTAAGAGTCAGCATTCTGTTTCACATTTGGAAATCTATTAATAGAATAATCTTCAAACAGGTTGATCCATCTCTAAAATTTTCTTTGGCTGATAAGTTGGAAGTATTCCATGATGTGTGGTTTCAAATTTGTGACCAGGCTAAGAAGGTGGCTATGGAGGTGGACCACTTGCAGGTCTTGCTGAGTTATTGGGGCGGTGCCCCATGTGTTGTGAGTAGGGTGGCCCTAGATCACACACCTCCTAACCAATCTTGCTCCCGTTCTCATTGCTGCCTAGATCATGCCAGATGCCAACCACCTAGGAACATAGACAATGATACTAGGGTAATTTGTAGTAGCATGATACATGGAATGTGCAACAACCGATGCAGGTGACCAATGACGGGTGGTGTGCCCCGGTCAGCAATGAAAATCTCTCTGCTTGGTCACGTCCCCAATCTCCTATTAGTCGTGCTTCAAGATGGGGTTATGATCACTTTGATGGGTGGGGAGAGCCGCCCACTCCAATGGATAAGGATATGTCACCAAAAGGCTCCATTTCATAACGTCTTTCTGGTTGTAATTAGTTCTCAATTTTGATGTGTTGGTAGTGGGATCAGTTCTTTTCAGCTTTGTCTTTCCTAATCCGCTATTAGGATTAGTGTGGTTTCCTCACGGGTGTGATTTTTCCACCCACACTCTTTTTTGTTGTAAAATACTTTTAACTATTAATTAAATAGCCTTTTCATCAAAAAATCATTAAATTTTAGTAAGAAATGAATTGTGTAGGATAAGAATAAAGTTTTTTACTGTTTTAAAAGTAGTAATATTAAATAAGAAATTAAAAAATTAAAATTAAAATTTTAGTTGAGTGTGAAAAGTATGATTCATATAAAAGGGTGATTCAATTTAAGTAAAAGGTAAATCACAATTTTGTTGAAATTATGAATTACTATTTAGAAAATGATGAATCATAAATTAAGGCTTGGGATTGAACAAGACTGACACAGGCAAATAACTCAGAAAATTATATTTTGTCTTCTTATGATGTCAATAAGGAGTTATAAAGGATAATAAATGTGTTTAGCAAAATTTTATAGGAATTTAAGTTTTAGTGATTTATAATTTTGCTAAAGGTGCCACTAAATAGAGAATTTACAAGGAGTAGAAGGAATATACCTGAACTTACTATTAGGTAAATAGTTTGCTCTAAATAGGAGCTAGAGGATCCATTGTAAACATATTTTTGCTATTTGAGGAAATCATAGCTATATTTTGTGAGCAGCAAGAAAACGCATACTACCATTAATAGAAATGTTGTATATGACGTTTGTAAATTGATTGTGTCATCAACCATTTGATTAATGAATTAATAGGAATTTTGGCACTACCCTTTTACTTTCTATTAGTCCTTTGTTCTACTATGGTAGATTATTTGTAGGTTGGATCACACTAATATTATTTGATTTCTAGTAGACATGTTGATTGGTTTATACTAATCCTACTATGATCACAAATGTATTTACATTATTACATTTACATTACATTTTTTTGATATGTTTCCCTTAAGCTTTACATTTATGTAATTATATTAATTTAGATTAGTTCAATTAGTGTGAATCCACCTAATTCCAAAGGTCATAGAGGATGTGTTATTTCCTTCTAATTGTTGAAACATAACACTCAGGGCACATACCTTTATGTGGGTTCAATATTTTTTGGTATGCCCAATGGGATCAAAGGGCTTAATTTCTATAGGAATCATAACTACTCCATTATCATAGAATTTTCCAAATCTATGCAAACAAAATTAGAATTGATAAAATCTATTAAATTTTTTGTTCATTGTCCTAATTTGCACATAAACCATATGTATTTTCTCAATTCTACTTGGTACAACATTAGATCTATTCATTTTATGCTCTTTGATGCAAATAGTTCATGGAATAGTGGTTTCACTATGAAAATTTGGCAAATTTTTTATTCATCACAATTACAAACAATATCAATGGTAGGCCTTCTTAGTTGTTCCCATCTTCTAGAGGTATTAGGCAAGGTGACCCCCTATCCCCTTATTTATTCATCATTATTGTTGAATTCTTAGGTAGGGATATAACCAAAAAGAGAGAATACAAAACCCTTGAGGGAGTCATAATTTCTCATGGAGCTAGACCTCTCTCTCATCTTCAATTTGTTGATGACTCTACTCTTTTAGGTGAAGCTTCAGTTAAGAAAGCTTCTACTATTAAGCAAATCATTAGCTATTTTTCTAAGGCTATCAAGAAATTGATCAATAAAGACAAATCTAAAGTCATTTTCTTTCATTGCTCTGCCAGACAGGAATCCATGGTCTTGTATAAATTAATATATAAGAAGACCTCCCTTCCAATCACTTATTTAGGTATTTCCATCAATATTCGAAGATGGAAAAAAAATATTAGAATTAGTTGTTGGACAAAGTCACGAATCAAATTGGAAAGTGGGCCAATAGGTGGCTTTCTTCTGGGGGTAGAATCACCTTGGTGAAATCAGTCCTTCAGGATATTCTTATTTATTTTTCTACCTTGTTGAATATCCCAAAGACTGTTCTTCAAGAATCGGATAAAATCATTCATCGGTTCCTCTGGACTAGTACTAATGAGAAAATAATATGGGCCTTGGTGAAATGGGACACTCTATGTATTCCTAAGAATGAATGGGGGTTAGGATTCCAATATACTTTTAATAACAACAAAGATTTAGCTGCTAAATTATATTGGAGGATTTTGCATAACCCCAATGCTCTTTGGGCCAAGAATCTTTGTGCTAAATATGCTGAGAAAAAAAATCCAGAATACCTTGTTTGCTATTAATTGCCTTCCAAATGTTCTCCCATTTTAGCAGATCTTAAGACTAGCGATGATTTGATAAAGAAAAAGTTATTTTGGATCATTCATAATGGTCAATAGGTAAATTTTTGGATAGATTTTTTGGATGGTCACAAGCCTTTGATAACTCAATTCCCCGATTGGAGGCCTTGGATGGAGGAGCTTCACTGAGCTAAGTAGATAAAGGTGGCTAATTATTATCAATACCATATTGGTAATTCAAATGTTGGTCTATATTGGATCCCTATTGAGGACTGGCCTATTCAAATCCCAAAAAGGTAAATATAAGATATCCAGTGCATCTTTCATATGATATCTCTCTCTTGGTCCCATGATAAAGATTGTTTTGGATGGGAAAACACTACTAAGGGTGAGTATTTAGTTGCTCAATGTTATTTGGCCTTATGCCATAATAATCCCAGCCAATCATTTGATATATTTTCTTAGTTTTGGGATCAAAAGCTCTGGCCTAAGGTGAGGTTCTTTACTTATCTTTTATTGCATCATAGGGTGCTTACTAGGGAGCATCTTATGAAGTATGGTTTTCATGGCCCTTTTAGATGTGAAATGTGTGAAGAGAATGTGGAAACTCTCAGCCATATTTTTATTGAGTGTACTTTAGCCTCTAATCTTTGGAGGAGAATGACCACTTTACTTGGCTTACAATGGTCCAATTTGTTTTACTTTGGAACAACTTTGGAGGGATTGGCCTAATCAAAAGGGTGTTGATCATTTTATTAGGTATTTAGTTTGGATGGGTTATACCATTCATCTTTGTAATATATGGAATGAAAGGAACAAGTGGATTTTTAATCAAGAAAGGTAGGATATTCACTATATTTGGAAAAATACCATTGTCAACTTAGTTGAATTAGTCCACCAGTTCCTTAATCACCCCCAAAACTCCCACCAAATATTGGATCCAGTGATGCAAGTATTGAAGATCAACTCTTCTAAGAGAAACCATCTTAAAAGGAATGTGAGTATTTGTAATATGGATAGAACAAGAAATTGGCAACCTCCTCCTAAGAATTTTGGAAAATTCAATACCGATGGAGCCTCTAGAGGGAACCTTGGAAAAGCTAGTGTGGGAGAAATTGGTAGACTTTCATATGGCTCCTTGGTTTTTACTTTTGTTGAGAATTTGGGTATTCTATCAAATATCCTTGCTTAGGGGTATGGTATCCTTAGAGGCCTTCAAGGGGATACTAATGTTGGATGGGAAAAGGTACTAGTTGAGTCTAACTCTCAACTCATGATTAATATTTTGAAGGCTCCTTCTAAGAATCATAAGGTTTATTGGAGAATAAAAAGAATTATTAAGAAAATTCAATTAATCCAGATGGGATTTTTGAAATTTTATTACAATCATATCGTTAAATATCAAAACAAGAGTGTTGATGCTTTAGCTAATTGGGATTTGGACAAAGGTGATGTTACTTGCTACGGCCACCCTCCTAGATGATGGGCTTCACAAATAAGAGAAGCTCTTCTTTCTATAATTTCTTTGGATGGCTCCAGTTCTGAAGGTACCTAGCTTCTTCTTGCTTTATTTTTTCTTCTCTTTAGTTCGGTCAGGGTATTTCAGTTCCCTAGCTCAAACTACTATTTATTTTGTGTCCTTTGTTGATTCTTGCCTTAATAGTCTTTTGGTCTAGAAAGGTCATTGTTGTGTTCTATTATTTTATTTTTTCTTTTCTATTTATGTGTGTGTTTTTTTTGTGTTTTTTGTTGTGGTTCTTGTGTTTTTGATGTTCTTGTGCTTGTGTTTCTGTATGTTTGTGTTAATTGGTGTTTTTGTGTTTTGGTGTGTGAGTGTTTTTTATGGTTTTATTTTTCTCTGTTGTCTATTATTGTTTTTTTTTTTTTTGTAAGGTTTTGATTGTTTTTTTTCATGTTTTTGTTGGTTGTGTCTTTGTAGTGTTCTATTGTTTTTTGTTATGTTTGTGTTTTGTTATGTTGTTCTTGTGTTTTTTCTATGTGGTTCATGTTGTGTTTTTTTTTTTTTTTTATCTTATTGTGGGTGTGTTTGGTTGTGCTTTATCTTTTTGACACACTCAAGGAGTATGTTTTTTTTTTTTGTTTGTTTTTTTAATTTTTTGTGTATTTTTTGTTTGTGTTCTTGTTTTTTTGTTGTTTAAAGTTTTCTCCTTGAGTATGTCAAATGTGGTAGCCCAAGTGTGAGCCCTAGGTGATTTTTGTAGATTTAGATATCCCTACCTCCTTGGGTCTTACCCGAAAGTGGCATCCCTTCTTGGATGTTTTTCACAAAAAAAATAAAAAAATTACAAACACAATTTCCATTAGCGTTTGATAAAATAGATGCTTTCAAATTGACTTTATTTATATAATTAAAATGGGTTATCCATCCTTAAAAAAATTTATGTTAAAAAAAAAAAATGTTTTACCTTCCAATGATTCTATTTTTCTCTCAATTAGCATAAAATTATTCCAAATCCAAAGAGGAGTGATTCACTCTTTTAGAACTTCAATTCACTCTTCTTTAACAAAATATTGAAGATAATGTTTTTGGACTTAAGAATGTGAAATTTTCTCTTTAGAAGAAGGTGATTCACTCTTTCCTTTTTTGAAAGAGACAATTATGCCTAAGGATCAAGATTGTGATTCTCTCTCCTTGGAAAAATGTGAATCTCTCTATTTTTCCATCAAAGGAAAAGTTTTCTCAAATAAAAGAAGTATGGTTTACATCAAAACAAAATGTGATTCACCTCTCAAAAAGTATAATTTATCATTTTCACTAAAATATTTTTTAGATGTTTTTTGAGTTGATTTTTCTATAGGCACAATCATGTTTATATAGAGGTATATGAATACTCGGTCAAAGCAAAAAAAATCTATTAATTAAATTCAACTAGTCAAACTTATTGCATCAAAGGAAAAACACCAAAGGAAAGAAACCTACAACCATTATTTGGATACAAGAATTAGGGGAACCAATTCCAATCCCTTAAAAAATAAAATAATTAATGATAACTCTAGTCAATACTATTGTGAACCTAGGTCTTTCCGAGTCATACCCATTACAAGTATTCCCAACCCGTTTAACAGTAATTTAATATTGTGGTCATGTCTTATGAATAACCATTCAGACTAGCCAAACTTGGACCACTACTAGTGCTACCATGAAGATAGTAATCACAAACCCCTTTACAACATGCCATGTATAATATAGACCTAGTCTAATGATATACACAACCTCTTTTGATGGGCACTATTTCATTGCAACCTATGCTTGTATAACCCTAAAATTAGCAATCTCAATCCTTAATTTATCATTTGAAAAATTTACCCACCCAACATCCCATTCAAAATCAACAAGTTGGGTTCAATCCATAAGTCAACACTAGCTAGTTAGAAGTTGGACCAAGCCAAAAAGTTAATATTTTGAATCCTCTAGTTATGTAAGGTCAATCATGGACCCAAGGTTTGTCTAATCCACCAAGTCAAGTAGTAGGACAAATACAACAAAATCAATTGAATCCTAATACTATAAATTGTAATTAGTCTCACCAAATCCTCATAAAATTCAAAATGTTATGTAGAATTAGCAAGTCCTACCTAGAAAATCAGGATCTCTAATGATTCAAGGTACTATGTAGAGTTATCCTTTACCTCTGTATTGTTAGCATTGATAAAATCTATAACAAAATCCATAAAATCAATCGATTATGTATTATTTATTGTATCCCCAGAGCAAATCAAACATACTTAAATCTCATGTAATGTAAAATCCTAACCCTTATATGTATCTTAACTTACAACTAGTATAATATCTGAATCAACCATTTGCTCCTCAACAACAATAGCTCTTAAGCATAGTCGCATTCCTACATCTGACAACACTAATGATAGAGAATGCCCTCAATCAATTTTTAGATCCCCAAAAGAGGAAGTCTCATATTGTCAAAACATCCTAAAAATTTTAGAAGTAAACTTCCCTATTGTAATCTATATAGTAGTTAGATTAGCATTGCAAAGGATTGACAAGTTCCTAATGCTTTCCTTTTATTTCTCTTTATATAGTCATTTATAAAATTCTAAACAGTCTTATGGGGAATTGAATTCCTATTTTTGGCATAATATTTTGTAATATATTTTGCTTGTGTGTGTGGATATATATATATATATATAGATTGGATGTCATACATATACTTTGAAGTCCATCTATGGATTTCATGTCATGACCCACTTATCTTATGTGTATATGCTTGTATCTTGTTATTTCTTTGCTTATATATGTCAAAGAGATAAATATTTCATGCCAACACATTACATAGACTTGTGCAGGAATATTTTATTTTATCTTTGATTTTTTATTGCATTTGTTTTATTTTTCTCTTACCCTTTTCTCCCTAAATTTTTAGATTAGAAAGTGCACCAAAGATCTCATCTTATAAAATATCCAACCTTTTTCAAAAGTCTTAGGGGCCTCCAAATGAGTGAAACCCTATGCTCTTAGGATTGGCCCTACTATTTTGCTCCATTCAAGGTGTGATCTCTCTCATCCACTTAGTCCACACCAAATACTGCAACTAAGACAAGCATAGAGGACAACAATTTAATGACATGCTCAATGGACCCTAATGATACATATTTGGTCCCATTATCACAAGTTACGCTTAGACTTGGTGAGGGTTTTTACCTATTATGCTTGTTGAAATGTTTCAAAATCACTTGGTAACTCCACTATAGAAAAAAATCTAGAAGAATCCACTAACGAAAATATTAGATTGAGGCTCATTTTTCTACTCTTAGAGTGCAAGTTGCATTCATCTAGTGACTCTAATTTCAACTAAGGACCTTGAGGTATGTAAATGAAAAATTCACTACTAAATATTTTATTATTATCTCTTCTCCATAGAAAGTCCAAAACATTATCAACTCTCCAAAAAAATTTCCCTTGAATTAGGATAACATGAGTCCACTACACCCCGCAAGACCACTAGCTCTATGGGAAAAGATCCTAATATCAGTACTTAAAAATAATATTAGAATATATTGGTAAAGGTGAGACAACCCCACTAGTAGACCGAAAGGAGTTGGTATACATATATTAGACACATAATATTACAGATCGATATGTGAACATAATATTATTAGTGGTATCTCTAAAAGGTGAAGAACACCAAAAGTATGAATCTCTTCCCTCATATTAAATTTTAAAATGGGATCAATTGGCTTCCCTGCTCATGGAAGGATTCAAAGTAAATATAGAAGGAAAAGCAGATAAAAGCAATAATGATTCGACTAGGTAAATAGAAGCACCTCCTACTTCCTTTACAAATAAAATTCACCAATCAAAACTAGATACCCAACCTATCTCTTTTTAGCCTGATGTTACTTGAAAATTCATTGTTCATCACATGAAAATCCATACAAAGCAATTTTTTCAAGAAAAAGTAAAAAAAAATCAAATGAGATTCCACAATCTTGAGCCAATACTAGATAATTTTGGGTAATAAGGGAATGGGAGCTAAAACATAAGAAGAAAATATACCAAGGCATGTCCAATATGAGGCTATTTCCTTCCTTCCACCAATAATATATGAGAATAGGTCATGAAGTGAGGGAAAGAGGAACCATCTAAGGGTAGATGTTGTAAATATGATCTAGCAAGATTACAAAGACATCATTTGAGGAACACAATTTTATTATACACTTGTAAAGAGAAAGGCTTAACCGAGTTGAAGGATCAAGTAACCAAGTGTCCCCATATTCTAGATAAGCAGAAGTTCCAATGGGAAATTACAATACGAGATCTTGACCTTGATAAAATATAGGGTTAGAGGCACAAGCTAAACAATAACCATGTCTAAAACAACAAAAGCAAAAATATGCATGGCACATGAACCAAGGCTAGCCAATTGTAAAATAAATAGCTAAAATTCAAATGCACTGGTTTCGGTAGTGAAGAAAGTATAACTAAGAGGTCCAATAAGTAGCCAATTATGAAAGCAAATGGTAAAGTGTTCTCACCAACAATTTCTTAGAAATAATAATTAATGTCCATAGGAAAAAATCACATTAAATGATAGGGTCAATGCCCACTCCATTAGTGATCAAATACTGACAAAAATATTGCAAGAGTAAATAGCTCTTGAAAAGTATGGGAATTGTTGCCTTTAATATTATTGTGTGAAAATTTCCTATAGAATTAATAATAAATAATAAATGCATAGTATACAAAAAGAGTATAAAGTGTACTAAGTGGGTAAGAAACTCTATAATTATTTATTTTAGTGCTTTCTAAAAATACAAAGCATTTTTAAACCCTCTAATATAGATTCTGCAAAGAAGGTGAGTACAAAATATAAAGAACAAAAATTAAAATTTATAGTTATTGGTAGGATGGAGAAGAAGAATTCTTCAATCTATATAATGATCTCTAAGTCCAAGATTCCTATGTAAAAGGTTTCCCATGCATTAGAAACTTTGGAGGTACCCATTCCTACTTACTCTTTTAACTTAAAATATTGAGTGATCCAGCTATAGATTGTTCAAATCTAAAAATTTGAAAGAGAACCAAGATTTGAAGGGTGGGTGCTTTGGAGCATTCCGTAATAAGCCTTCAACCTTTGAGATGAGAATACTGACCAACTACTTGGTGCAATACATGGTCTCTAACGTTCATTTCTATTATTAATTGGTGGTATCATGTGTAGAGTTCTATCAACCTACCACAAATGAAATTAGGTCCCTAAGTGAAGCATACAAAGTAAAAGAGGTTGACCCTATTATTAGAGAAATGTTGCTCCTACTAGAAAGTGAGATGCATGTTAAGGATTAGGAAGAGAAGTAGGTCTTTGAAGTACTTCCATAAGAATATAAGAATAATCTATTGAGTTTAGAATGTAAATGCATAAGCCATAGGGTCACTTACCCATAAACATGATCGAAGACCACACAAAAGATACTCTAAGAATGATGAATTTTATTTTAGAAATGGACCTTGAAAATAATGTCAATACAACCCAACTAGATGTTTTGTACAAAATAAGGCGAGATCCAAATACCTTAGATTTTGTTGAATTAATTGCATAATGTATAAGGAAAGGGTTGAGGCATTTTGGGGTAACCCAATCATTCAAGTACTCATTATTCCTAGTATACTTGGTTTTGTTTTAGAATCCAACATTGTTTACAAAGTTAAATTTAAAATGGCTAGATGGGAAAGGGAGTAATATATTAGTTTATTCCTAGGAAAAGTACTGGGTTAAGGATTCCTCCTATTATGCTTTTATCGAGAATTTCTACACTCTAGTCATTACATTAATAATAGATTCCTAGATGGAAATATCTCACAAGACTATAAATCCTTTATGGAAGAAACAATCCCTAGGGTTTGGTACTTTATTGTAAACAAACACTTCTCAAGATGCAAGGTTTTAGTTTTATCTTATTGCTACTTCCAAGATATGTCCCTGACTAAGTATTTTTCCTAAATACCTTTAGGAAAATTGACATGATAGATTTTAAGTATGGAAGTGGTAATGCAAAATAATCATATTATAAGTAGTCACTTAGCCTAGGAGGAGTGACTTTTCATAGAAATAAATGGGCTTCCATTGTAGAAAATAAGCTAAAAGAGCTAGGACTCGATCAAATTAAGGATTCATGAAAGTATGATCTTTATAATAAATTTGATGCATGCCTAAAGGACATTAAAGTCCCAAAGTTCACTTATGAATGAAATCCTAAAATTAAGAGTATTAGGTAATATATAGATGAAACAACAATGTGCCCCCTCAACATGCTCACCAAACCTCTACCAAGCCTAAAATAATATGAGTCTTTATATGAGATATTGAATAATATATTCTTCCATGATAAAGTAAGTAAGCATAATATGGAGGAGATGAGGGGAAGGAATTGTAATATTCCCAATATAGAAGCAATGTGAAAAATGAGACAACAAATTAAAAAAAGAAAGAAGAAGCTAGTTCAATATCAAAGGAATCAACATTTAATGATTTATATAATGAGGAACATCTAGATGCAAAAATCTTGGGTTCTAAGTAATATAGTGAGGAGGAAGTTAGCATTGATGTTCTTCGTAGAGTCAAAGTAGCCATGACAACATAATAAATAATTGAAGGGCCAACACTTGAACTCCCAAAACAAAGCTCAGGTAAGGAACATTCTCGTAACCAATTCAACAAACCTCTTAGCAATGAACATAAGAGGGGAGATCCAAGAAAGTAAAAAGTGAAGAGTAGAATATACAATCAATTCTAGCAATCCAAATAAAAAAAGAAGGGATATGACAACAACAGAGTGGACTGCTAGTAGAATCTTAATTTCAATCTAATATTTCCCTTTTGTGGCTAAGACAAATATCCAAAAATCAAGGGAAGTTGTACTGCTAGATGAGGCCAAAATTTTTCCTACCATACAAATTGCATCATCCCCTTCCCACTCAATAATCTCCCCTAATCACAAGGTAATGCAAGTTTTATATCTATCTAGAGTAACCCTACTAGCCATGGCACATGAGTATCCAAAGCCTCCCAATGCAACTCTTTCTTTATTCAGACCACTATCAGGGTTTGCATCACCTCCAAGGTAGCAAAAGGAGATACAAGAAGACTTGTCAACTCTAACCCTATGGCAAAAATTATAGACAATCCAACAATAGAAAGCTCAATATAATCAAGAAAGATAGGCCCAATTATTTTAATAAATGAATATAATGTAGATAGATTGCCATTTCATTCCACAACAAAGAGCAATATTAATTTTAAAAAGAGATACTCTAGTGTCAAAACCATAAAAGAAAATTATGGAACTTGATTTACACGTATCAACTATAGGGCTAGATTTAAATATGTGTGGCCTCAATATATAATGAAGCTCACTAGAAAGGCTGATAAGATATTTGAACATGACTATGAGTCAACTAGCCAAAGGATAACAAGAAAATAAAATAAGCTAGAACAAATCAATAAAGTCCCAAGGGATTCATAAACATAATTAGAGGTCCTTTAGAATTAGATAAATACATTGACCAAGTATTTGAAGGAGTAAAAATCTAAGACTATCTTGAATGAAAAGAAGAGACAACTTAAAGATCTTTCAAGTAAACTTGGTAATTAGTAGGCTCAATTTAATTAGGAAAAGGATACCCTGTTAGAGAAAATGGAGGAATTAAAGTAGAAACGTGAAAAGAAGAAATGTCTTGGGATCAAAATTATCATAAAAAAACTAGAGACACTTATTGGGATGAAATTGGTAGTGCTACATTAGAATTATTTCAATTATTTTAATTTATAGATTCGAATGCACTCTTTAAGAATTTAGACAAGTGATAAGGTAAAGAAAAATATCAATAGAATTATCACAATACTGGAGGAAACTAAAATCTATCGAGCTAAACTAGCCATAATGCTATACCCTAAAATAGCAACTACAGGAATCCAAAGAAAGGGAATCCATGTCACAAAGAATATTTTTTTTTTTAAGGAGTAGCCAACAAGGCAATGCATGATTCAAATCAACACCTAATATATTACCATTGGAAGACTAAAAAATAAGGTGCATTGCTTACTTCAATAAAAGCTTCCTTCACCCTATAAACAATCAAACCAGATTTACTCAAAAGAGGAATATTTAGAGTTGATCAAGTAGAATAAGGAAGGGCCCTTTGATTTTGAAGAGAAAATGAATTTCCCTATTGTGGAGGGAATGACCCAACTTATAAGGCCATTTCCAAAATAAAAAGTGTGTGTACATGAAGTGATAGACCAAAAAAGGGTTTCTCCTGAGATGATAAATTTGAAGTACTTGTAGTCTATGAAGAATTCCAATACATTCAGTGCCCATAAGAAGAATAATGGGCTAAAATCAAAAAAGTGTTGTACAAGTTATCTGCCTTGTAATTTTATTCTTTTTCACTATCATTTTTTTTTTGTTCTCTTTTATAGGAATTGTAAAAACATTTGACCCTATTCCCAATGATAAAGGCAATAGTTTTGGGTTATCCTTCAAGCAGACAAGAAGGCCTTTGTAAGCCACCAAAGATATAATGACTTCTCACTACTAGATTTTTTCTTCACAAAATAAACTAAGGTAAACTCATAAGTACTACAAAATTTTTGATTAGAGGTGGTATTAATTTTGTTAAACTCCCCATTAAATAACAAGAGCCAAAGTCTTGAGTGCATGAGAGTTAAGCCAAGAGAATTTATCAGTCGAGAATTTTGAGAACACCTATATAGTGGAAGGAAGAAAGTTTGAATAGGTGGAATACTTAGAGCTAGATTAAATTGAAAATCCTTGAATTACTTCCTATAGTAGAGGTTTTGGATCTTTGCAAGGACCAAAAATAAGAATTTTTGACAAGTACGCAAAAGCACATTGGCATTTGAAGAGGTTAGGGGTGCGCCAAAGTTCAAAGTTATCACCAACACCAAGGATGAACTAGATTAAGTTGTACAAAGGGGGGTAATGTTGCATAAGACCTTAGGAATTTAGGTGAGATGAATTAACATGCTCTTATTGAAAATTTAAGGACTACCTACCAATGTCATCTCAACTAAGTAGCTCAAGAGGATATTAAAATTAGGTATGGTAGTTTTAGTCTTGTATCCGATAAGATTAATGATCGAGAATACCACCAATCAATTTTTAGAATCCCCAAAATAGGTAGTTGAGATTATTAGAACATCCTCTAAATTTTATATGTAAACTTCCCTATTGTTATTTGTATATAGTAGTTAACTTAGCACTGTAAAGGATCAACAAGTTTGTAAAGCTTTCCTTTCATTTATCTCTATATAATAGTTTTTAGAATTCTAAGTGGCCTTGTCGGTAATAGAAACCCTACTTTTAGAATAATATTTTGTAATAAATTTTTCTTGCATATCTGTATATCATACCTATATCTCTCTATATATATTGGAGGCCATGCATCTAATTTAAAGTATGTTTGTGGATATCATGTATTGACTCACTTATGTATGTATGCTTGTATCTTGTTATTTTTGTACTTTTATTTGTAAAGGAGAGGAACATTTCACACTAACACATTATGTTCAAACTCGTTGTACACGGAGATCTAATTTTATCTTTGGCAATTACAACATTTTTAGCTTTGGTTTTCCTTCTCATTGCATTTATATTTTGTTTCTCTTATCCTCTTGTATACATAGAAAAACACCATTCTCAATAAAAATGAGACATAAATTTATATAGAACAAGATTCATTTTGCATAATAGAAAACCCTTTTGTAGGGTACTCTAAGGAAATAATCCCTTTTACAAAATAAAAATGGTGTGTTCATTTTCCATGCAACAAGCAAATTGAGGGGTGACTTTTTTGTAGTGACCACCAATTGGAGATGAGTTTTTAGCCTACACATAGGGTTATGCATAAGCGGTTGGACTCAAAATATACTTGTAAAAAATAGAAAATCCTAATCCAAATCAAGGTGAATCATGGAGAATCCTAAGAAAATCAATCGAGCATCTTCATACAAAAATTTAGGGTATTTGAAGCCCAAAAATGTAAGGTCAACTTTGGGGCTCTTGTTATCTAGGATAAAATATGTTAACCTAAGGATGGATAAGAAGTGGGCTCTTGTTAGCTAGGATAAAATATGTTAACCTAAAACTTGAGGGGTCATGGTTTTTGTAAAGAAACTTTAAACGATCAAGCTCTTGTTGGGAAGATTTATTGGAGATGGATATCCAACAAGGAGGATTTCTTTAGGAGAGTCATCACTAGTAATTATTTGGGTTCTACCCCTCATCAATAAGTTGGTAGCATTCCTCTAAGGATTCGTAGCTTAGTTATTTGGAAGGTCCTGAAAGCTAGTGAATAATTGGTTATATCTAGACTTTTTTGGAAAGTAGGTACAAGAGACAAATATTACTTTTGGCATGATTCTTGGGATAAGTATACCCCCTTAATCTATGAGTTTCTTGAGTTATAAACCTTGCAACAAAGCCTCAAAGATAGAGGATGGATAAATATGGCTTGATACATTACTTCTAGGTAAATTAGAGATTTATATTTCCTTTAATGGAAGAGGTTAGAAGAATGACCTATTCCTATCCCTCTTCATCAAAAGCTTTTTATTGATAAGATCCTCAAGCAAATGTGTCTTACAGGGAAGAAGGAAGAGGATAGGATTGCCTAAGGTATTGGCACTCTAGGTGTATTCACTGTTCTTGATGGTTATAATGCTTTTCTAACTCCTCTGTTGATCCTACAAGATGCCCATGGGATAGAGTTTAGGTGGCTAAGGGTGGGCCTAAAATTAATTTCTTTTATTTGGAATTATGCATAGGAGCTATCTCACCTATGAAAACCTTATGAAGAGAGGTTTGTATGGCCCTTCCAACTACATCATGTGTAACTCCCAAGAGGAGACACTTGATATTTTGCTTTTCTAATGTGCATTTGCAAGAGAGTTGTGGAAAAGGTGGTTAGATATTTTTAAGGCTCACTTAAACTTTCAAGTGACTCTTTCTAATATTTGGGAGATTTAGAAATGTAGAAAATTCAAGAATACCTCCATTCAACTATGTATGTCCCTAAGTCTAAGTTTCATCTAGTGGCACATTTGGCTAGAAAGAAATTCCAAAAGTTTTAGAGAGGAGTGTAGTCCAATGGAGCTGGTTTGGCATAAAATCGTTATCAAAGTTTTTGAAACTGTTAGAGCTCACCTTAGAGACAAGAAAATTCAGGAGAATGAAGGAATTTCCAAACCATAGAAGTTAGGACCATGGCAGTCCCCTCCCTCGGGTTGGGAAAATATTAATTATGATGGTGCAACTAAGGATAACTCGAGGGCTGCAAGCATTGGTTTTATTAGAAAAGATTTCAAGGGTAATATCCTCCATTGGGAGCTAGAAGATCTTGGAAGAGCTACTAACAATGAAGTTGAAGGACTAGCTATTAGACAACGTAATCTCATTGCTCGAAAGAATGGGGTTAGAAAGATCATAGTTGAGTCTGACTCACAAATTATGGTGGGGCTTCTAGATGTTATTAGAAATTTCAAACCAAAGGCTTGGAGGATAAGAAACATTATGAACCAAATTAAGTCCATTTGGAAGTAGTTCGAGGATGCCATCCCAGTCTATGTTGACAGACAAAATAATGCATCAGTTGACTTTTTGGTTAAACATGGCAGTGAAAGCCTAGTTGGATACATGTTGAATTCTAGTCAGGATAGGAACACTTTTGAATGGCTAGAGGTGAACCAAATGGTTCTTAGTTTGGCCAGCAAAGACTTAGGTAAGGATGAGGACAATTCCAAAGTCCACTGAACCTTGTAGATCAATGAAGGATGAACAATTCTTTATTGAGTTTTTTGTTGCTTCTTGTAGCACTCTTTAGCCATTTTTGAGATAGCACTGGGTAGTGTTTATAAGACTGTCAATCCTACTAGATTACTTAAGATGAGTATAAAGTAGAAATTAAACCAGGTTAAAAAAAATTGTTCTTTGATACTCAAATTTTTGTTAATTTTGAACGTATTAATCCCAGTTTTATTTGAATTTTAAAACTGGAAAAAAAAATAATAAACCCATTATTACAATTTAATTCTTATTCTATTAATATAATTTTTTTTACAGAAGACTTTCATTATTTCCAATCATATTCTTTGATCCAAAATTGAAAATGCCACCTTTAACAGGGCACAAATATAGCTAAAATCTTACCTCGAGAAAAACATTTTTATGATCTTACAGCAAAAATACACCTACCCATTTATTTTAAGGACTATCTTGCATTTGTATGATCTTCCCTTATTTTATTTTTTTTTTTTTTCGAGCTATATAAAAAATCCCACCCTTCAACCTTTTTGTATCAATACCAAAAATAAATAAATAAATACACATACCCATAGATGTCGGAAAATCAGGGTTCGAGAAAAACCTTCTTCAAGTGTAAAATACTGTCACAAACTGGTGGAAAATACCGGAAAGGGTCGAATACGTCAAGATTAGACGTTTGCACGACTCCTCCAATTATTTATGCTTTCGTAGTTTTTATTTTTATTTTTTTTAAATACATAGGGAAGTTGCTTACAGTATTGCTTTTCAATAAGTTTATTTTTTAATTGGAGAGGGAGACCACCCAGTTATTTTCAATAAACTTATTCCATGAGATTCAGTGAAACTTATTTATGCTTCCGTAGTTGTCCTCACAACTGAAATCGTGTCACGTGTAACGCACTCGACCTACGTGTCCAAAATGCTCTACAAATATTCAGTTTTTCTATTGACTGCTATTGCCGCGTGCAACTCCATAAGTACGAAAGGTGTCTATGAATGTCAAAGGAAAATCATGTAAGCTGTCAGTCCACCTTACGAAACATTGAATTGTTTTCGGAATTAGGGTATCGTGTCAAATATAATTTATAAAATTGCGAAGAGATAAGTCAAATGTCTCATATCGCGCATGAATGTACAGTTTAGTTGATCTAAAATTGTAAGGAAAGTTATGGTGGGAAACATTATTAAAAAACCAGGCATTTGATTGTAGTGCGTTGGTGGAAAGTGAAAGCGCGGTGAAGCCTGCGCAAATTAAATATTTAAATAAAAGAACGATAAGGACGGTAGAAAACATAACTTGCTACTGGCAGAGTCTCTGAAACTATTACAAGAAACATAAAGTTATTTTATTACAATGTCGTTATTGAATATTTCAAATATGCTTAATATTCACTAAAATTACAATTGTAATAAACTTTAATATACTAATATCATATATAAAATTAGTAGACTTAACTTGTAACAAGGAAATACATTACAGAATATTATCATCTATATTACATTAATTTTTTTTTTTAATTATATTAAACAGATTTTTTCCCCTTAAAAAAATTATATTAGAAGATGATTATTTACAAAGAACAAGATTCTTCTCAATTTTAGTCTAAAATTTTAAGAACTAATCATTTTTTATCACAAAACTAAAAGGAAATCAATATTGGAGTCAAATTTCCTAAATCATATGTTTGCAATGGCTGTCTAATTTAGCCAAATGTCATATTTGTTCATCAACCTGCACAATCCTCTTGTCCTCAATAGTCATGTCACTAAGCCATGAACCTCTATCTCCTTCTCAGTGCCCATCTTAACTAGGAAGTTTATCACTGTATTATGAGTTCTACGCACATAAATTGGGATCACATCCTACAATTCCCTCCACAACTCCTTAATTTTGGTGACATTAATCCTTAACCTCCACAACTCCAAAGTAAAGTTCCTTATGAAATTTAGAGCTCTTACCAAGATTTGAGAATTTGATTCTATGATTATCCTCATATAACCTTGTATTACTACCCAAATAGAAGCATATTTAATAGTTAAAGCTTATGTTTCATTTTTTGTGGTCTTTCCCAAGTATTGTAGTTCTCAATATACCATTATCCCAACATGATTCTTGCAAATCACTCCAATTCCAACTCTATGTAGATTACCTTTTGCAACTCCATCAGTAATCAACCTAAGTTTCCTCTTTAGCATACACTACCATAATTCCCACGATTTTGCTCCAAATGATGTACTAGATGCCATCTAAGGATGAAATGGTTTCTCTAGAATTTTTACTATTTCTTTCCCACCACAATTGCCACCAAATAAAATTCAATCCAAAATTCCACCCGATATGAAGATCTTCATATTTAAATATTCCCCTCTTCCATATTTTCCAAATATTAATCCAGTTTAGATCATCATTGACTTGGATTTTATAAGCTAAAAAACATCCCTTCTAGATCTAGTGCATGAAGAGGCACTCAAACATAGGTGGTCAGATGTTTCCTCACATTAGTAGCATAAAACACACTCGAATGGGAAAAAAATTCTCCTACATCTCAAATCTTTCTCCAATCCTCAACCTAATGTGCACGAGAAGAAGGTTTTGGAAGGATATTTTAATATCCATCCTTCATCATGTAGACTTCAAGACTTCCATAGCCCCAAGCCAATTCACCCTCCTCATACCTACCTATGAGAAACCTTTCTACCAAGATTTTAGTCATGATAGGTGCCAATTCCAAATGGATTAGAATTAGCCACTAGTTCAACTTTTTAAGTTGCTTAAATGTATAGTCCCTAAGCTGGATAATGTTGAAATAATTTTTAATCTTAATCCAACCCTTGCTTTCCATGGTTATTTTTATTTATTGTAGTTCTAGTAATTAAACAATGATAGGTGGGTATTGATACCACAATTCTATCCAAAATCATGCCTTCTCCTCTCTTTCCACTATCTAAAATAATTCATCTTTCACTACCTAAGATCCTAGATTTAGTGTCTGCCACACTAGGGACCCATTACTATACAAAACAAGAAAAAATCACCTCATTTGTGTTCACCTCTCCCAAATATTTACTAGTTAAAACTTCATTGACTAAAGAAATTGGCTAGGAGATCCACCTCTAGTAAAAAATTCCATCTAAAGATTTATTGTTTAGGTTCAATCTTCTTAGACCAAAACATCCCTTCACATTGGAATTTGAAGAGGTTAAGGGTGTGCCAAAATTTAAATGTATCACCAACACCGAGTATAAATCCGATTAAGTTGTACAAATAGGGGTAATGGTGCATAGGACCTCAGGAATGTAGGTGAGATGAATTAACATGCTCTTATTAAAAATGTAAGGACTAGCTACCAATGTCATCTCAACTAAGTAGCTTAAGAGGATATTAAAAGTAGGTATGGTAGTTGCAGTCTTGTATCTGACAACATTAATGATCGAGAACACCCCCAATCAATTTTTAAAATCCCCAAAAGAGGTAGTTAATATTGTTACAACATCCTCTAAATTTTAGAGGTAAAATTCCCTATTGTTATTTGTATATAGTTGTTTAACTTAGCATTGTAAAGGATCAACAAGTTTGTAAAGATTTCCTTTCATTTCTCTCTATATAATAGTTTACAAAATTCTAAGTGGACTTGTGGGCAATATAAAACCTACTTTTAGATTAATCTTTTGTAATAATTTTTTCTTGCATATCTATCTATCTTACCTATCTCTCTATATATATATTGGAGGACATGCATCTAATTTAAAGTATATTTGTGGATCTCATGACATGACTCACTTCTCTTATGGGTGTATGTTTGTATATTGTTATTTGTGTACTTTTATTTGTCAAGGAGAGGAAGGTTTCACACTGACATATTATGTTCAAACTTGTTGTGCAAGGAGATCTAATTTTATCTTTGGCAATTACAACCTTTTTAGCTTTGGTTTTCCTTCTCATTGCATTTATCTTTTCTTTCTCTTACCTTCTTGTATACATAGAAAAATACCATTCTCAATAAAAATGAGACATTAAGTTATATTGAACAAGAGTATTTTTTGCATAATAGAAAACCCTTTTGTAGATTACATTAAGGGAATAATCCCTTTTTACAAAAGAAAAATGGTGTGTTCATTTTCCATTAGGGGAATAATCCCTTTTTACATATAGGTAAGGATGTTTGATCTCCAACGTGACTTTGGCAACATTTCCCCATGTAAATATTGTGTTGATTATATGGGAGTGGGGAGAGGGGTATTTATAGAATTTGAGGTAAGGTTAGGGGGTGGTGAGGTGGCTTCCACATAGACCTAGTGCGAGACAAGATGGTGTGGGAATGTGGAAGTGGAGGATGGGCACTCTTTCATTCATGTGAGTGGAGAATTATTAAATTCATAGTAGGGCAGGGGATTATAATTTTCCTAGTGGAGGATGGGCACTCTTTCATGCATGTGAGTGGAGAATTATTAAATTCATAGTAGGGCATGGGCCTTTCCTCCCACATGTGAGTGGAGGATTATTTTATTCATTGTGGGACATGGGTCTTTTAGGTGGAAGATGTGCACATTTGAAGGGTATTTAGGGTATTTGGGGTGAATTGGCTATGTGAGTGGTTAGCATTTGGTGTCTATAGATTCCCCTTTTTATACCACATTGTGTTTTACACAATGTGGTGCAAAAATCAAAGATATATAGTTGATTGGATGGAGCGGCTTATTTTGTTGCTCCATTGTGAGGATTGAATAACCAATAAAAATTTGGTTTTAGCTTACCCCCTCAAGCGGTGAGTGGGGGAAGATGGAACAAATGAAGCCCACAAGCCAATTGACCAATTGTGGATGATGAAGATGTGATTTTTGGATGAGATGTCACAAATCAAGATCAATGTTATCTACCCCAAGTCTAAAGTGGGCATGTGTCTTCGAAACAATTGCCTTTGGCAGAATGATGAGCACTTGTGATGTGGTAGATTGACCATCCAAGGAGGGTATGCATGTGATGTTAGAATTATTCGAAGGCGGAGGTTAGGTTTACCACCTCGATTGCAGTCATGACATGTAAATCCCAAAAATTATTAGCATGGTGCATACCAAAGTGATTAAATTAGGAAAATTTTTGCTATTTACCCCAAAATAAGGGATTTAATGATAGCCTCAAGTAAAGGTTTTTGGACATATGTGACTCCAAAAATGGGTGATCGAGTATTGAACTAATCTTTGACAATGTTCGAAAAGGATGCGATGGTTGAAACATGACATGTGGCATGAGTGGATGGAGATGTTATGGTTTTTGTTTTTGAATTGTTATACATACATACATACATACATACATATATATATATATATATATATATATATATATATATATATATATATATATTTTTTTTTTTTTTTTTTTTTGAAATGTGACCAAAGGGGTTTTGGTTCCTTTGGAACCTTTTTTTCTTTTTTGGATGAGGTGTATGTGCATGGATATGCATCGAGTGAATGGATTGATTAATGGTAGAAATATGATGATGAGCAGATAGGTGTTATGATATGATGTGATGTATGGATTTGATATGTGGATGTTATGAATGAAATTGGTATGATTGTGTATATGTATTTTGAAACTTCTAAAGGATGTGTATAATCAAACCTTTCTGGATGTGTGTATTTGATGTATACAATAATGTATGGTAGAAGTAATCAATGACATAGTGATGGTTGCATTGACATATGAACAAAGAATGAGATGAACAAGCATGTGATGTGTATGATGAATGCAAATCTAATGATGATGTGTATGCAAGTGCTTATGTTGCTATTTGGGCGATTGATAAAAAGACCATGCATGTTGATCATGATGGTTGTGCTAGTTTGTACAACTAAGCATGGTGTGTGTTTGTTCCTTTTGCTAAGGCTTTTCATATGGTAGAAGGAATTTCTAGAGAGTCAAATATCTGAGTTTAATCATCAAACCCATCTATTAGTCCAATGACATTCTGCTAAAATGTAAACCATACTAACTGAGGTTGACCCTATCATGGACTTGTGTGTGTAGAGTGATTTATTCATTTATCCATTTTGAGTGAGGTTGGACTAAACAATTGTACACTTAACCGATTAAGCTAGTTCATCCACAAGTGCATAGTGGTTTGTATAAAAGGTCGCTAATGTGATAAACATGTCATCACTCATAAGGAATGCTCCACTACCAGTCAAACATCTATAGTCCCGATGGTTGTTAACCTCATAATCCTTGACCTTGAGGAAACTAGGGATTCAAGATTTATGGGTGGTGCTATTTTTTTTTTCTTTTTTTGTTTGGAACTCTTTTTTCTTCTTTTTTTGTAGCTTGTCCTTTTTTCGATCCTCATGCTTAGATCATATGAATGATAAGATAAGTAGGGGAAACCTTTTGCTAGGTGGCTAGTGTATGTAAGGAGTTGTCTTTCCTAAACTTAAAATTTGCTTAATTTGAACGTGTTTGATCCATGAAAGAACTCTAGTCAGCTAGGGGAAGTCTAAGATTGCATAGGAATCCACTGACATTTGATTAGGGTTGATGAAATCAACTAAACTGGTTGACTAACAGAAAATACTTACATTATTAAGTAACCTATGCAAAATATTAAACACGACATCATGATAGTTGCGGTAATTAGTGTATGGTGTTGCATGAAATGAAATGTGTAGTGAAATATACCTATGTACAAGTGAATGAACATAATGATGTAAAAAATGTAGATACTAATGGAATGCACAACAGTGTAATGCCTATTTATAAGAACATGCACGATGAACCTTATCATTGATTAAAATAACCAAACATGATTTGTTATCCAAAAAGAGAGATCCATAACACTGTAGAAGTTATATGAGGTGATATATTCATGGGTGTGATGAGTTTGGTAATTATAAGTTTTTTTTTGTTGTTTTTTTTTAATGTTTTTGTGCTTTTTGTTATAGAATTTACAAGAGAAAGCATATTATGGTTATGGTAAGGGTGGGCGTAGAATTGGAGGAGGGTGAACAAGTCGAGGTGGTGGGGGTTGTGGGTGCTCCTCTAGGAGGAGGACAAGAAGAATAGGCAGCAAAATGAGTAACAGACAAAGGCAGTCAGGGCCTTTGGTAGGCTTTTCAATGATGGGAACGATGGAGAATGACACATCTTCAAAGCTATCAAAATTGACTAAGAGATTGTCCAATTATTGTTTGATTTGGTCTTTAGAAGTGTCAAGGGACTCCAAGTGGATCATGGAGTCCTGGAAGAAGTATGAAGGAATGTTGATGGTAGATTGGGGGGATTGTGGAGCTATGTCTGAGCTAGATTGGTAGCAGTGAATCTTGTCTATGCTAAGTGGTAGGCATGGAGCCATGTTTATGCTAAGTTATTGGTGTGGAGCCATGTCTGTGATGGGTTGTTGGCGTGGAGCCATATCGATGCTAGGTTGTTGGTACAAAGCCATGTCAATGATAGGTTGCTAGCACAAAGCCATGTCAATGCTAGGTTGTTGGCACGAAGCCATGTTTATGCTAGGGATAGAATCTTGATAACATGTTTGGTCATGTACCTCATGAACTGATACCTGGATGTGCTTTTATTGTTGGGGCACATGGTTGTACCATTCATGATTGGGCATGTGTGGGGCATGAGAGTGTGCATGTGTTGTTGAGGTGCTTGAGGGTACCAATCGTGGTCTAGAACTTTTTTTTGTTGCGTTTAATTAAGTGGTTCTTGGATAGACCCATGCTGAATAGGTGGTTGGGTGTACCCTTGTTGAAGTAGTCCTTCAATGACCACTTGTCAAGTGGGTGGTTGGGTGTACATCGGCTGTTGTGGTTGTCCTTTGAGGATAATTTGTTTAGGAGGTGTCAGGGTGTACCCCTATTGTTGTGATGGTCCTTGGAGATTCACCTGTTTAGGAAGTGCTTGAGTGTGCCCCTGTTGTTGTGGTGGTCCTTAGAGAACCACCTATTTAGGAGGTGCTTGGGTGTGCCTCTCTTGTTGTGGTTTTATGTTGAGGACAATTTGTTTAGGAGGCGCCTCAATATGCACCTGTGGTTGTGGTGGTCCTTTGAGGATAATTTGTTTAGGAGGTACCTGGGTGGATTGGTTCTTTGGCATTGTTGTTGGGCCACTCTTTCTTCTTAAGTCTGATTTCTCCTTCTTGGATTTTGATATCTTCAATGATTTGGGCTTGTGTTAAAGCTTCCTCGAGTGTGTGATAATGTTTGAGTTGTAATAGTAAAGATATGTGTTTCAAACAACTCCTTGTGAACATTCGAGTGAGCTCCATAGCGGGGAGAGTAAAGGGTAGTTTGGTTAACATGACTCTCCATCGTTTGCCATACTCCAAGACAAGCTCATCTTCAAATTGGTGAATATGGTAGAGATCAATTAGAGTGGTTTTCTTCTTGATATTAAAAGCAAAATGTTCTAAGAAAATATTGGCCAATTGCTTGAAAGTAAAGATGCTATGGTTGGGCAAGTGGTGGTACCAATCCAAGGCATCTCCCCCTAAGGTTTAGGGAAAGGTTCAAAGCATAAGTGGATCATTTTTTTGAATTATGAAGCAAGCACCGATGAAAGCGCTTACATGCTCTTAAGGGTCCTCTTCCCCTTTAAATTTATCCATTTTTTTTATGCACCTCAAAATTGGAAGGATATGGTAGTTTGGGTATGGAGGTATGAATGGGGTAATAAATGAGTTGGCGAAGAGTGGGTTTTTGGTCCGCAATGCCAGTTATTTATATTTATAACAATTTAATTTGGTTAGCCAATAATTGGAATATATATGTTGAGGGGTAGGTATTAGGTGGAGGTTGATAGGTTGATGGTTGTTGGTAAACAGAGGTGGGTTGAGCTTGGTGTTGTGGATGGGATGGCTACTGATAGGGAGGTAGGAGATGTTGGGACTACATCGGTGGCCTTTGGTATGTGTTTTGGAGAGGAGGTGTTAATGTATTTACTACGGGTGATCAAGATGCCCATGACTAATTTTGGCTGGAGGTATTTTGTGTCGATGTTGGGGGGTGATTACCAACTACCACCTGTGATTAAGGTTCTAGAATTTGATGGGTATCATTTTTAATGGTGTTGACAAACATTTGTTGCAAGTGTTGTATGGCTTGATGAATGACGATTACGGACGTAGGTAGAATAGTTGAATGAGATGCAAAAGATTGAGCTTTATGTGTGGTAGCATCATTGATGGATGTCGATGGAGGATATGTGGCGAAGGGTATCACAATGGAGCGAGGGATGATATGCTACATATGCTCAACAGAAGTGTTGGAATTTTGAATGTAGGACTCTATGGATGAAGGGGTTTGAACTCGAGTGATGACTTAGGCTTTCAGCTAGAGCTCTGGCTTGATGTCGAGTCAATACCATAAGTTAGGGGATTTGAAATAAGGTGAAGATGACAAAGGTTAGATGTGTGGTGAATATGATAAACGCGAAAATTAAACAAACAAACAACAATCAAACCAACAAACAATGGTTGTTTATTTTTATTTTTAATTTTGTTTTGATTTTTTTTTATTGTGTTTTTTTACTTTATTTGTTTTGTTTTTTATTTTTATTTTGTTTTCTTTATGCTTTTTATTTTTTGTTTTCGTTTTTTTGTTTTTGCATGTTTATTTATTTATTTTTTTCGTTTTTTGTTTTTGCATGTTTATTTATTTATTTTATTTTATTTATTTTTTATTAAATTTTTGGTTGTTTGTTTTGTTTTTTTTTTTTACATACAACAATTAAAATGTTTCTACGGCTCTATACGAAAAAGGCAAAATGTAGAACGGTCAACTGTCTGACCATAAGAATGTGCCATAGTCCGTGGTTGAGGTCCAGGGCCGGGTGGTCTAGGGCATAACGTTGGACAGTGGCATAACTTTGGATAAGTGCCACGACGAAGGGCACGCGGCGCTTTTGGCTCTGTTCTACGGATGAGTCATGTAATTTGCACGGATCAACGAAAGGGTTTCCAAAGTAGTGGAAATTGTCATGTAGCCGGACATGCGAGAAGACAGATCATGCTGTCGCCTCTGGATGAGTCATGAGATGGAGCCATTAGAATGGCATTTACAAAACCCGAGCTCAACCTCGGGCAGAACCAACTGACAGGCCACCTGCCACCAACGATGGCTGGGGTATTTTTGGTTTGCACGCCAAGTGTTTGACAAAATACCCCAACGTGATGTGGTCTCTTGGACAACAATGATTGTAGGATACGCTCAGAACGAGCATGACGAAGATGCACGAAAGCTTTTCACGCAATTGCTGTGTGGGGATGAGTCCAAATGAGTTCACTTTAACTGCTGTTCTACGGGCATGTGCAAGCCATATGGGTGTCAGAATGGCTGAGCTCGTACATGCAACGACTATTAAGTATGGTATGGAACCAGATTTTCCTGTGAAAAAAGGGCTTATTACGGTGTACATCAAATGCTTGAGATTTGAAGATGCACACGAAGTGTTTGAGAAAATGCCTCAACGAGATGTGGCATTAAAATGATTTTTACCTATGCCCGGTATGGCTTTGAAGAGGATGCCTTACGTCTGTTTTCTTGAATGCAGTTTAGAAGCTTAATGCCATGGAGTCGGCCATAAGTAAATTTCGACCTTTGACGGGCTCTACGCATGCTATCAGGCCCTGTGTGGACTCAAATTATACCCAGGTCTGCGCTACAGATGACCGAATCTAACACAAAAGCCAAAAATCCCATTGATTTGTCTCAGAACCATTGCCATCATTCAGGAGGAAGAGGAGCCGCATTTACCCTAAAAAATCGATGAGCTTGTTAAGGGGGTGGCGTTTGACCTGGCAGACAAAGAACTTTCCTGTGTATTTGATCAGATAATTTCACTGGTGAGGGGCTTCTAGTCATTGAGAGCCTCAAATCATTTTTTTTTTAGCATTCACAACAGTCAATAAACAGGGCTATTGATGTCAATGTGGAGAACGAAAACGACTACCAACACAAGAATGAAATTTAGCTATGCAGTGGGAGGCATTCCAACACAAATGAAGGTGTTCTCTGTCCGCCAGAAGAATTTTGATGCCAAGGTTATGAAAAATGTATTTTCACCGCTGATGTATTTAGTTCCGAATTAATGAATCTGATGCGAAGGTCGACCGTAAGCATATGGTCAAAAGGAGTGAGCAGTGGGTGGCATGAAGAGCAATAAGGAGGACAGAGTGCCACAATCGGGGCACTATAGGAGGTGAGACAAGATAGATGTGGGTGTGAGTATTACAGGTCAAAGGAGTTTACCAGAGCCAGAATGTATTTTGTTTGATAAATACAGAAATCAGGACTTAATGAATCTAATATAAAAATCTACATGTCAAGGTCCTAGACCACACAATATTCCACCTTCTTATTGAGTCATATTCAACACATAATATAACCTCCTTTGTATGACAACCATCTCATGATAATAGTCCCGAGACTGCAAGTTTTCTTGAACGATAGTCAAATGATAGTAAGGCCTCAAGATAACACCACTATTGGATGATGATTTGGTTGAGTTCTATTTTACAATGATTTGGTTGAGTTCTATTTTACAAACTCATAGTATGACAATCAATTTTAAATCTTTTATTTAGAGAATGTAATGTTGAATTGAATGACAATTTTTTTCTTTGCTTTGAATGATAACGGACATTTTTGAATGAAGTTCAACATTTCCTAATTAAAATTCAAATTGAATGACATATATCTTAGCAATGTCCACTACTCACTTGAATGATGGTACCCATACATTTCATTGAATATGATTAGAAAGTTCTCCTAAACACGAAATAAATGAATATAGTTTTGACATATATCTTAGCAATGTCCACTACTCCCTTGAATGAGGGTACCCATACATTTCATTGAATATGATTAGAAAGTTCTCCTAAACACGAAATAAATGAATATAGTTTTGACAACACCTTAGGCTTCATTCATATGATATTACAAATTGTATTGAACATCTATTATGTTTTTTATGGGAATGTTAATGGCATATTCCTTCCTTAGGTGAGTTGGAGAGGAGAGGGCAATCCTTCAAGGGAGGTCTCAGGTTTGAATCTCCACCCTATCAAAAAGTTGAATTGGGTACCCAAAATTCAATTGATAATGTTGGTGCGGCCAGGGCTGGGTGCGACCCCGGGTGACTTTGACGGTGTAGAACCCCATGTTCGTTGTCTCTTAGACCAAGGCGGCACCGCAAGGGGTTTTTCGCTTTAAAAAAAAAAGAATTCTTAGCATCGATGTTTGGGTTGGGTTGTGATATACTTGGTCTCCTCCTACACCCTTCTTAGCATCAATGTTTGGGTTGTGATATACTTGGTCTCCTCCTACAACCTTTTTGACCTACACACATTAACATTTTAACATATGACACTACTAATCTACACATTCAAAAATGAGAAATACAAATATATAATTTAAGGTAAATGAGAAATACAATATATTCCTTTTATTAATATGTTGTAACTCTAAACTCCTTTTCCTTCTCATCTATATTCTTCTTTGAACTTGGAATTTGATCTCATTCACCATCCTCTTTCCTCCTCTCTTAGAACTTCTTCCCTTCTTTATATTCTCCTCTCATGCTATTTTTTTCTTTCATTTGCCTATCCTATCATTTCCTCTTTTGTCTAATAGTTTTATGAAATGATTTGTTAGTTGTTTTCAAAAATAGTTTGATGTCTACATCATAGAGTGGAATACCCTTGAAGTTATCCAAATTCAATTTTAACTACAACATAGTCTCCTTGTTTCATTTAGATGTTTGTATCATAACCAAAATTTTCTCTCTTTTCCCTTATTTTCACTTTATAATCCTTTTTCATGTGTCTAGTATCATAACATTTGTCACATTGAAATATAATATTTTCATCATTCACTTGTTCATCCCATTCTCTTGATTTAGATTTAATATTTAATATATTATTGCAAACTTTTTCAAATATTCATATAAATATATATTCAAGCATATACAACATGCTTTCACTCCCTAGTAGTTACCTCCTATGTGAACTCTCTTAGAGTATGATATTTTTCAAAATACCTTTATTGATAAATTATTATGGAATTTAAAAAATCTTAACCCAAACTAAGACTTTTTCAATAGGATATCTCTATCCCTAAACCCTAGACCATCATCCATTATTTTATCTTTAATTTCTAAACTAAAAAAAGATGATAATAAACAAAACTTAAGAAGAAATTTTATGGAGTAGTTTGATTTATTAAAGGCTTTAAAATATTAATATAATTTTTCATACTTCCATCCTTTTCCATTATAATATATATATATATATATATATATATATATATATATATATATATATTAATTTTATTAAATGCTTTATAATATGAACCAAAAGTTCTTTCAAGCCCTTCATATTTCTTGAACTATAATTTTCAAATGAACAAATAATTTTCTAAATGAATTATCCACCTAACATGATTTATGTACTTATTCTTAGTAAGCTTCTAATATCAAATTTTATTAATTTTTGTGGCATATAGTCTTAAATTTTAAAATTGTCTTCCATATTCATTTTCAATAATCATAGATGGATTTCAATATTCTAGTTAGATATTTTCTCGCTTCATTTTTATTGCTTTTCAAGACATCATTATTTCAATTTCTTATAATATGTTTTTTTAATATCATAGAAGAATATGGTAAACAAAAATAAAAAACATAAATTAAATAAATTGTAATTATACAATCCAAAATCAATAATGCATTTTATAAAATACTTTTATAAAGTGATTGTTAGATTTTGTTTATTCCTAAAGTGATATATTTGATGAAATATCAAAGAAGTAAAATACATAAACTTAACAAAATCTATGTTAGAGATTTATTTTATGTGAGTTGGGTCAAGGGGACTTTGGACACCCGATGTGCATTTGGTAGGATGAAGATTCCAACCAGGACCTCCCTTGGAAGATTCCTCTACCCTCTCCAACTCACCTTGAGTATGTGGATATATCAAATATATTAATTGATATATAAAACTACTGTAATATTTTATAAAATAAATTGTAGTTTTTAACTTTTGATATATTACTAATAAAGATAAAAAAAAAACTCTTTTTTTTTAAATTTGAAAAGCAGTTTTATAATATAATTTTTAATAGTAAGGATGTTTTAAGCATTAAAATTTATAACAATGTATATTTATTTATTATTTATTTATACATATTACTATAGAAAATATAAAAAACACATAAACCAAGATCAAGATTGAATTATTTCTACTTAAATGAAATAAAATGTGTTTACCAAAATCTGTTTATAAGACGACGAGCCAAGATTAAATTATTTCTATTTAAATGAAATAAAATGTGTTTATTTACTTGGACGAAATTAAAATCATTTTATAAGACGAATAAAGTATGGTATACAATTTTATTAAATTTAAACAATAAATCTTTTACTTAAAATTTCAAATTCTTAACAATATTTTTTAAAACTATATTAAAAATGATCATACATATTTTATATATACGTCTACACTAATTAAAATATTAAAATATTAAAATATTAAATAAAAATCATTGAACTATTCTATATCAAAATTCTAAGCCCTCTCGTGCGTCTTGAAAGTACAAATCATCATTATTTGAAACTGCAGCTATTATAATAAATAAACTTATGAGTTAAATTTACTTAAATCATCTTTGTAATAACAAATACCTAAAATAATCAAAAATTTGAAACTGTTTTAGACTTTTTATTTCAATGCCGTACATTTTATTAAAATATTTCAATGCCGTATATACTGTAGCTTCCATTGCTGTCTCCGTGAAAGACCTCATTTCCGACCAGAAAACATGTCGAAGTGCCAAGGCTTGGACACTGTTCGTCGACGAACATAACAGTCAAGCTTAAAATAATTATAAGATTATTTGGAGTCTTAGAAATTTATGAGAACAGGAGAGTCAGTAGACGAAATTATTCTACTACCCCTTGACTGCCGTATGCGCCTTCGCAGAGGAGATTCGTTGACGGCTTGAGCTAAACTCGTCGTGCACTCCTGCAGCAACCATGCCACTAATGCGAGGAGAATCATGTTGCGGTTTCGAAAAGATTCAAAAGAACCCTGCAAGGAAAATTTAAGCTAATATAATCTTCTCTGCGAAGGAAAATTTGAGCTAATATAATCTTCTTTCGAAATTTACAAATCCTTTTGCACAAGCTTGACCAAATTACAGACATTTAACTAAGAAAACATATTTCTGCAGGCAAACACCTTTGATTTCAATATTGCTTTCAAATTGCCTATGCCTGATACAAAAGAACGTAAAAACATAGCAAATGAAACAAAAAACTTGAACGAAATCATTTTTACTTGAAGGCATTCCTTGGACAAAAATTTAACAACCCCTTTAATAGTGCGCGATTATGAGTAAAGTCATTACCTCACGCAAAATATTTAAAGGGCTTGACAGCGCAAACCACCAGGTCTTTAATGTCGCAGAATTTGGAATTCCTGCAAACTTCCAGAACCTTCATGAAACGCTGTCGCAGACTACTCGAAATCTCGGAAAAAATTCAGAAATCTGAAAATGTCGTATCCGCTTAAGAGCATTTCTGGACATGAAATTTCACGAAGTGCCGCGATTATTTATGCTTTCCTAGTTGTGCTCCGAACGGAAAATGTGGGGCCTGAAGTGGATTTCTCTACAATTTTCCAGTTTTTCTTGACCACAAGGGCCGCGTCGAACAACGCATAGTGCGCGGCACTGACTGTTCCGTTGGCGGCCATTGGATGGAAATTTACGAAGGTACGCGGTGTCTCGGAACGTTGAATTTAGTCCGGAGTTGGGCAATGCCGTGCAAAATATAATTTTAGAAGTCCCATCGATGTAAAAATTTCAACACGGCGTTAAACTTGCACCATCATTTTTATATCACCACATTTTAATAAACTTAATCAAATATTATTAGACTTAGATTTTAAAAAAGTAGAATAGTGGAAAATATTATAAAAAGAACGGAAAGCTCTTCGAAAAAGTAGAATAGTGGAAAATATTATAAAAAGAACGGAAAGCTCTTCGAACTCTGCCAGAATTAAATAGTAAGATAGATAGTTAGGTATTATTAGTAAAAGTTTTAAAATATATTATTTCAGAAAATAACCATAACGGTACTAGTAGAAACCTTGCTTAAGTGTTTATAATGTCTCACGTCCACCTATATTAAGGTAAATTGTCTAACTATTAAGTTTTTTTTATTGTTATTTAATTTAAAAAATTTAATCTTAGGTTCTTTTTTATGAGTTTGTACTAAATGGTTTTGGATTTATATTTGAGAGATTTAGGTTTAAGACATTGGACACACTTTTTTCTTAAAATATTATAAGTCTTTAGGGTGATATGGTTTTGGTTTTCATTTAATAGACTCACTTTCAAACCAAGACTCTTTCAAAAACCCATATTTTATATTAATTTTTTTTTACCTGACAATGATAAGCAGGTTGATAGTAGCTAAGGGCTTGCCAATGGACTGCCCCTTCCTTTGATAGTAGGGGTTCCATTAACTTTATGTTTAACCAATAAACTAAGGTTACCCCAAAAGAAAGGTTAGTTGGTAGTGGCCAAGTGCTTACTAGTGGATTGTCCTAGATTGATTCCTTTGATAGTTGAGGTCTCATTGACTTTATTTTTATCAAATAGGTTAGAGTTACCTCAAAAAGATAGATAAATTGGTGGTAGCCAAAAGCTTGTTGGTGGACTACCTTGGTTTTATTCCTTAAATAGTTAAGATCTAGTTAACTTTTTTTACACAACAAAAGTTCTTTAAAAAGAATAACATGAAAATTTTCCTTACCCATGATATTTTCATTCAATTAAATATTATTATATGTGATATCACCTCATATGGAAACCTTTGGTTTCCTTTATTTATATATATATATATGGTTTGAGTGGGTTGCTGTGGTTTGTTTTCTTAGACAGTTAAGGGCTAGTTAATTTTATTTTTACACAATAGACTAAAATTTTAGAAAGTTTAAATTTTCCTTATCCATGATAAGGTCATTCAATTAAATATTATTATCATATCATATAAATATCTTTGATTTCTTATATATATATATATATATATATATATATATATATATATAAATAAAAGGTTTGAGTATCTTGAATTTTATTTAAAAATGAACCGTGGAGAATAAGAACAAATATTTTTGTAGTTTTAAAAATTGTAATATTGAATAAGAAATTTTGAAAAACGTTTAAAGCTTTTGACTAAGTCCGACTCATCTAAATGATTATATATATATATATATATATATATATATATATATATATATATATATATATATATATATATATATATATATATATATGGGGTTAGTATCGTCAAATTTTCATAAGAAATAAAATATGGAGGATAAGAATAAAGATTTTTGCAATTTTAAAAGTAGTAGTATTAAATAAGAAAATTTAAAAAACTTTCTAAAATTTTGGTTAAGTGTTAAAAGTATGACTCACTTAAAAGGGTGATTCACTCAAACTAAAAGTAAATCATAATTTTGCTCAAATCATGAATTACTATTTCAAAAAGTATGAATCATAAATTAAGGTTTAGGATTGAACAAGATCCACATAAGGCTTGAGCAAATAATTCTAAAAATAATATTAGCAAAACTCTATAGACATGTAATGTTTAGTGATCCATAATTTTAATAAAGGTGCCACTAAATAGAGAATTTAAAAAGAGTAGAAGAAATTTACCTCAAATAGTTTGCTTAAAAGATTCATTGTAAACATATTTTTTCTATTTGAAGAAATCAAAACTATACTTTATGAGTAGCAAGAAAACTCATACTATCATTAAGAAAAAAAAGTTGTGTATGACATTTGCAAATTGATTGTATCATTGATCATTTTATTCATGAATCAATAGTGACTCTTTTGCAAAGTTGTGTATGACATTTGTAAATTGACATTGATTGTGTCATTGACCATTTGATTCATGACTCTTTTTGCTTTCTATTAATCCTTTCTTCTAATACGATGGATTATTTGTAAGTTGATCACATTAACATTATTTTATTCCTAGTTGTTCTCCGGACTGAAAATGTGTGACCTGAAGAGGATATCTCTATAATTTTCCAGTTTTTCTTGACCACAAGGGCGGTGTGGAACAACGCATAGTGCGCGGCACTGACTGTTCCGTTGGCGGCCATTGTACGCGGTGTCTCGGAACGTTGAATTTAGTCCAGAGCTGGGCAATGCCGTGCAAAATATAATTGGAGAGGTCCCATTGTCGATATAAGTATTAACGTAAATTTCAATACGTCGTTAAACTTACATCATCATATATTAAGCAAGCATATAAATTTGCATCATCACACTTACATCATCACATTTTAAACAAGCCAAATATTATTAGACTTAGATTTTAAAGAAGTCGAATGTCAAGACGTATTATAAAAAGAAGACATGTGCTTATACTCCTTTGGCGGAAAACGCGTCGAACTCTGCTCGAATTAAATATTGATAGGTATTACCAATAGAAGTTTTAAAATATATTATTTTAGAAAATAACCATAACGGTACTAGTGGAACGTTTCTTTTAGAAACCATACTTAACTGTTATAATGTCATTGTTATTTTGACGTCCAGGTGTTTGTCTAACTAATAATTTTTTATTGTTAATTTAAAGTAAAAAATTGAAACCTTATGTTCTTTTTTATGAGATTGTAGCATATGGTTTTGGATTTTCATTTTCGAGACTCAAGATTAAAATGTTGGACACACTTTCCTTTAAGACATTAGGGTAATATAGTTTTGGGGGTTTCAATCCAAGAGACTCACTTTCAAACCAAGATTCTTTGAAAAACTTATGTTTTACAATAATTTTTTTTACTGGTAGGAGCCAAGTGCTGGCAATGGGCTACCCCAATTTGATTCCTTTGATAATATTTTTATTAGACAGTTAAGATCCAATTAATTTTATTTTACACATGAAATTCCATATAGGAGCTAGAGGATCCATTGTAAATATATTTTTGCTATTTGAGGAAATCAAAGCTATACATTGTGAGTAGCAAGAAAACTCATACTACCATTAAGAGAAATGGTGTGTATGACATTTGCAAATTGATTGTGTCATTGATCATTTGAATCATAAATCAATGGATTTTGGCACTCCCCTTTTGCTTTCTCTTATTCATTTCTTCAAGTTACTATTAGTTAAATAGTTTGCTCTAAATAGGAGCTAGAGGATCCATTGTAAATATATTTTTGCTATTTGAGGAAATCAAAGCTATACATTGTGAGTAGCAAGAAAACTCATACTACCATTAAGAGAAATGGTGTGTATGACATTTGCAAATTGATTGTGTCATTGATCATTTGAATCATAAATCAATGGATTTTGGCACTCCCCTTTTGCTTTCTCTTATTCATTTCTTCAAGTTACTATTAGTTAAATAGTTTGCTCTAAATAGGAGCTAGAGGATCCATTGTAAATATATTTTTGCTATTTGAGGAAATCAAAGCTATACATTGTGAGTAGCAAGAAAACTCATACTACCATTAAGAGAAATGGTGTGTATGACATTTGCAAATTGATTGTGTCATTGATCATTTGAATCATAAATCAATGGATTTTGGCACTCCCCTTTTGCTTTCTCTTATTCATTTCTTCTATGATGGTGGATTATTTATAGGTTATGTCACACTAATATTATTTTATTCCTAGTAAACATGTTGATTGATCTCCATTGATCCTACTATGATATGTATTTATCTTAATTTAATTTAGTAAAATTAGTTTGAAATCCATATAATTCCAAATGTCATAAAGAATGTGTTCTTTCCTTCTAATTTTTGAAACATGACACCATGGGCACATACTTTTATGTGGGTTCAATAGTCATTGGCATGCCCCATGGGATCAAAGGGCTTAATTTCTATAGGAGTCATAACTACTCCATTCTCATATAATTTTCCAAATCTATGCAAATGAACTTAGAATTTGATCAAATATATGCAAATAAAAGAAGCATGGTTTGCATCAACAAAATAGATGATTCACTTCTCAAAAAGTATAACTTATCATTTTCACTAAAATATATTTTAGATGTTTTTTGAGCTAATTTTTTCTATAGGCACGATCATGTTTATATACAGTTATATAAATACTACGTCAAAGAAAAAAATTCTATTATTAAAATTCAACTAGTTAAACTTCTTGCATCAAAGGAAAAACACCAAAGGAAAGAAACCTACAACCACTATTTGGATACAAGAATCAAGGGAACCAATTCCAATCCATTAAAAAAAATAATCAATGCTAAATCTAGTCAAAAATAATGTGAACCCAAGCCTTTCCAAGTCATGTCCATTACAAGTATTCCCAAACCTTTTAACAATAATTTAACCTTGTTTCCAAGTCTTATCAATGACCATTCAAACTAACCAAACTTGGACCACTACTAGTACATCCATAAATATAGTAATCACAAACCCCTTGTACAACATACCATCTATAATATAGACCTAGTCTAATGATATAAACAACCTCTTTTGATAGGCATTATTTCATTGCAACATATGCCTATATAAATATAAAATTAGCAATCTTAATCCTCAATTTATCATTTTATAAATGTACCCACCCAACAAGTTGGGTTTAGTCCATAAGTCAAAACTAGCCAATTAGAAGTTGGACCAAGTGAACAAGTTAAAATTTTGTATTGTTAGGTTATATAAGGTCAATCATGGATCCAAGGTTTGGCTAATCCATCAATTCAAGTAGTGGGACAAATGCAAAAAACTCAAATGAATCCCAATACTATAAATTATCAATTAGTCCCACCAAATCCTCATCCAATTCAAAATGTTATGCAAAATTAGCAATTCCCACCTAGCCAATCGATATCTCTAATGATTAAAGACACTATTCAAAATTAGCCTTTACCTCTCTATTATTAGCCTTGATAAAATCTATAACAAAACCCATAAAATCAATCAATTATGTATTATATATTGTATCCCCAAAGAAAATAAAACATACCTAAATATCATGTAATGTAAAATACCAACCCTTATGCATATCTTAACCTACAATTAGTATACAATATAAATTAACCGTTTGCTCCTCAATAGTCAATGGCTCCGTAAAATCGTTAAATAATATCAAACCACTATATGATTTAATATGACCCATAAAAATAAGCATATATAGGATCTCCCTAGTATCAATTGTAATATGTCCCACAAATGCTCTAAGGGAAAGGTCTTTAATATTACCAAATATAAATGGATGTATGGCCATACAATAAAATACCTAACTAGATGTACTAGGGTCTTTTATATCTAATATTATAGTCTCCAATACCTATAGGTGCACTAAAATCCTTAGCAAAATTTTATGAAAAGGGTAGACAAATTATAATGGATGACCTCAATGAGTTATCAATGCTAAATTCATATAATAAATCATATAGAAAAAATATCATATGATTATTGATAAATTCATTAAGAGATAAGGTTGCATTATAGTATAGAAGCTTAGCTAAAAACTCATTCACCAATTGGAATTATAGTGTGAACCATTTCATGATTAGGATTGGTAATCTAAATTTTTTTTATTCAATTCTCTTTAGTTAAATATTATTCAACGACATTGTTAAGAGAACCTTTATGACTACAACATGAGGTTCATGAGAATGTTGCACCTTTTACCTCTAAATATTTAACTTTTAGATGAGCAATAATTACTATACTATATACAAGTCTTACAATTAGATCTAGCGTTGATGATCTAAAATGTGAATCATGTTACCTTGTTGGGGCCATTTGAAGAAGTAGCCCATATTGAAGATGTGCTTATTCAAATAAAAAAATTACCACCTATTCTATCGGTGGCTAATGGTACACATATAACATAATAAAAAACCCCATAGATCAAAGTATCTCAAATGCTAGCATGTTCCAACAATGATCACGTGTACTATTAGCCCTATTTCAACCATCAAATTTAAGTACTTCCCCTACTCATCAAAATCAAATTTTTAGATTAGAGAGTTAAGTGAATGAAATAAGGGTAACAATAAAAAATGTAGAAAATATGTTTATAATAGTTAGAAGATAGAGCAATGGATGGTAGCAAATTAAAATTTAGAAGCAAAGATAAACCTCTTATCTCACAAATGATATTATTTAATCAACCGTTTGACAACAGAAAGCACCGAGTCTTTAATGTCGCAAATTTAGGAATTCCTGCAAACTTCCAGTACCTTCATGAACCGCTGTCACAGACTACTCGAAATCTCGGGAGACTCTGAAATCCGAAAATGGCGAATGCGCTTCAGAGCATTTCTGGACATGAAATTTCACGAAGTGGCGGCATTATTTATGCTTTCCTAGTTGTGCTCCGGACGCAAATTGTGTGGCCTGAAGTGGATTTCTTGACCACAAGGGCGGCGTCGGACAACGCATAGTGTGCGGCACTGACTGTTCCGGCCATTTGATGGAAATTCTACGAATGTCAACTCAAAATTCATGTACGCGGTGTGTCGGAATTTGAATTTAGTCCGGAGTTGGGCAATGCCGTACAAAATATAATTGCAGAGGTCTCACTATCGAAATTAAGTATTAACGTAAATTTCAATACGTCGTTAAATTTACATCATCATATTTTAAGCAAGCGTATAAATTCGGATCATCACACTTACATCATCACATTTTAAACAAGCCTAATAATATATTATTAGACTTAGATTTTAAAGAAGTCGAATGTCAAGACAAAATAGTGGAAAATATTATAAAAAGAAGACATGTGCTTATACTCCTTTGGCAGAAAGCGCGTCGAACTCTGCTAGAATTAAATATTACGTTAGATAGATATTAACAATAGAAGTTTTAAAATATATTATTTTAGAAAATAACCATAGCGGTACTAGTGGGACGTTTCTTTTAAAAACCTTACTTAAGTGGTTATACTGTCATTGTTATTTAGACGTCCGCCTGTATTAAGGTGTTTGTTTAATTAATTTTTTTTTATTTTTTTTTTAAATTTATTTATTTATTTATTTTTGGTAATATTAAGAAAAAAGGGTTTTGAAAGGGACTTATCAACCTTGTACAACAAAGCGAAACATCAAAAACACAAAGCAAAAATCAAACACACAGAAAAAAGAAGAGGGACCCAACAATACCAAAAAACTCCGAGATAACTAGTGAGTGAACCGAGGTGGTTCTACATCAAAGAATCAAACTCGAAAATGATACCTCCAGAGATTTGGGCTGCCTCCTCAACATAGTCCAATGCCATTTTCATCGAACTCCAAACAACACATTGTTTAATCTCCATCAGGTGAAGACTGTGGAGCAGGACACTTTTCTTAACAACGGAATTGCCCTGAGAATACATCTCATCAACAGATTTGTCTTTAGCCACTGGTCTAGGGAGGACCTCCACCACATCGTCCACATCAACCATCTTGGAGATGGGGGAGGCCTGCATCAACTTGCACTTCTTATCACTCAACCGAACTGACTTGCGAACCCCACCTCTTTCCCTACAATCACCCACAGAGGGGCTTACATCAACCGAAAAAGAGGCAAGAGGAACCAATGGGGTATCCCTCACCATTAATAGGACACTTTTCTCTTCGTAGTACCCCACACACCCTTAACAGAATCAAAGCCCTTTACGTTCATTTTCTTCGACCCTGAACCCAAGGAGGAAGAGTGCACCATCTCAACATCAGAACTGGAACCATCAACCGAATTTGACAAAGGATCACCAAGAACCGAAATCAAGAGGGAATTTAGAGAGTTCAAAATATCTTCAATAGCCACCCCTTTTCCAATGCTGCACGTTTGAACAACAAAAGCGCCAGACCCTGATGCAAAGGAACCTTACCTCTGCCATTCTGCACGACTAACATAGAACTGCAGAGCGATTTGAACAAGAACAATGGAATATTCATCCACCATTGCCTACGAAGGTGATTAAGGAACATAGCGTGAAAAATTTGCATAATCTCATACAAAGAATCCACCATAAAAAAATCCATGATCACCTTGATAACCTTATTCCAAGGAGCATACAATGCTTTTGCGCTAAACCCATTATGAATATGAAGTAAGAATTCATCCTCATCTAGAAAGTGACAAATTTCTTGAACTAGCGAATGTTATCCTGTGTTGTGCGTAGCACCATCCAAAACCAACCCAATAGTATGGCTAACCAACTTAGCAGTGACTTCAAACGACCAAGAACCCACTTGAACCCAACCCTCCTTCTAGGTATTCGCCATCCTATTAGATAGAAAGGAATTGTGGCCATGGAAATTCTGGACACAATCCAGCAGATCCCCCACCCTTAGGATGGACAAAACCTCCTCATCAGCCACTAGAGACACATGTTCCACTATAGACTAGGAAGAATAGACTTACGTTTACTAGCATTGGATTTCTCCATATTCATAAAAAAAACCTACAATGCCAATGGGGGACAAGAACAATAGACCACCCGAAGGACACAGGGGAAAATTCGCTAACACACTCTAAAGAACATAATAGACATGAAGCATAACCGAGTTTAAAACATCAACGAAACTTGCACCAGTCCAGGGAAAGCCTCCCAAGTCAAAGACGCTGTAAAAACCCATAACCATCATGTGATCATTGGGACTATCAAAAATACTATGAAGGGGTCCCGAATGGAAAATGAAGCTCTTTGGAACAAACAAAAACAAAGTCCCCATAAGTAACTCAAAAACCATCGATGACCAACGCAAAAGAGGGTGAAAATAACAAGGGAAGATACAAAATAACAGGCTTAAACAAAAGGTAACCAGATTGCCTCCACTTGGCAAAAAGGAAGGATAAATAAAATGAGGTGGAATAACGACAGAAGGCCACCTCAGCACTAGCAACATCATAAGTGACACATAGTAAGAGGGCTTCCCAAGATGAGATAACCAAGAGTGAATGGATAAATGCCAATTCCCAAGGAAATTTAAAATTCCAACCTTAGGGCCCTTCTAACAACTAAAGCGAAATAGAAGCCACCATAGTCCATACTCGATATGAGGTGACACCCCAAGTACACCAATCTAAGGACTTGAAAAACAACAAATACTCTGCAAAATTCACCAATACACAAAGTACCTAGGGAACGACACCTTAAGGACATCCCAAGGCCAACAAGTAAACCAAGATCCGCCCAATAATGTACACACTTTCCTCTAAGAAAAATTCTTAGGACACTAGGGTAATATGGTTTTGGGTTTTCATCCAAGAGACCCACTTTCAAACTAAGACTCTTTTAAAAACCTATATTTTACACTAATTTTTTTATCCCAAAATGATAGGCAGGTTGGTAGCAACCAAGTGCTTGCCAATGGGCTGCTCCAATTTGATTCCTTTGATAGTAGGGGTTCCACTGACTTTATCTTTAATCAAGAGACTAAGGTTTACTCAAAATAATAGGTTAGTTGTAGTGTATAGTGGCCAGGTGCTTACCGATGGACTGTTCTAGTTTGATTCCTTCGATGATTTAGGTCCCATTGAATTTATCTTTACCCAATAGGTTAAGGTTACCTAAAAAAGATAGGTCCTTTGGCAGTGGTCAGATTCTTGTTGATGGGCTGCTCTGGTTTGATTCCTTAGACAGTTAAGATCAGTTATCTTTATTTTTACACAACAAAAGTTTCCCTTAAAAATAGTAATATAAATTTTTTCCTTACCCATGATATTTCCATTCAATTAAATATTATTATATATTTGTATCATCTCATATGGACACCTTTGATTTTTTTCATATATATAAAGGGATTGAGTGGGTTGCCTTGGTTTGATTCCTTAGATAGTTAAGGTCTTGGTTTGATTCCTTAGACAGTTAGGATCCAGTTAATTTTATTTTTACATAATAGAATAAGATTTAATTTTTTTTTCTTAAGTAATAGGAATCACCTAAATGATTTTCTTTCTATATATATATAGAGAGAGAGAGGGGTTTGAGTAGATTGATTATTATAATTATATTTTAATAAGAAATGAAGTGTGGAGGTTAAGAATAAATATTCTTACAATTATATAGAGGTTTGAGTATATTGGTTATTATCATTAAATTTTAATAAGAAATGAAGTGTGGAGGATAAGAATAAAGATTCTTACAATTTTAAAAGTAGTACTATTAAATAAGAAAATTTGAAAAACTTTTCAAAATTTTGGTTAAGTGCTAAAAGCATGACTCATTTAAAAGGGTGATTCACTCAAACTAAGAGGCAAATCATAATTTTGCTGAAATCATGAATCACTATTTTAAAAAGTATGAATCATAACTTAAGGTTTGGGATTGAACAAGATCAACCTAGGGCTTGAGCAAATGACTCAAAAAATGATATTTTGTCTTCTTATGGTACCAATAAGGAGTTATAAAGACTACTAATTGTGTTTAGCAGAAATTTAAAGGCATGTAAGGTTTAGTGATGCATAATTTTTCTAAAGGTACCACTAAATAGGTAATTTACAAGGAGTAGAAGGAATTTACCTCAAGTTACTATTAGGAAAATTTTTTGCTCTAAATAAGAGCTAGAGGATCCATTGTAAACATATTTTTGCTATTTGAGGAAATAAAAGCTATACTTTGTGAGTAGCAAGATAACACATACTACCATTAAGAGAAACGTTGTGTATGACATTTACAAATTAATTGTGTCATTGATAATTTGATTTATGAATTAGTAGTGATTTTGGCACTCCTCTTTTGCTTTCTATTAGTCATTTCTTCTATTATGGTGGATTATTTGTAGATTGGGTCACACTAATATTATTTGATTCCTAGTAGACATGTTGATTGATCTCCACTAATCCTACTATGATTACAAATGTATTTACATTATTACATTTACAATACATTTCTTGGATATGTTTCCCTTAAGATTTACATTTATGTATTTATATTAATTTAATTAAGTTAAATTAGTTTGAAATCCACCTAATTCCAAATTTCATAAAGAATGTGTTATTTCCTTCTAATTTTTGAAACATGACATTGTGGGCACATACCTTTATATGGTTTCAATAGTATTCGACATGCCCGATGGGATCAAAGGGCTTAATTTCTATAGGAATCATAACTACTCCATTCTCATATAATTTTCCAAATCTATGCAAATGAACTTAAAATTTGATCAAATCTATTAAATATTTTGTTCATTATCCTAATTTACACAAAAAATATGTATTTTGTCAATTCTAATTGATACAACTTTATATTTGTTCATTTTGTTAGAATTTCCCAAGAGTAGAACTACACAACATTACAAGATTTGAAAAAATAAAATAGAACTGATTGATTTATTCCATGTATCAACTTTGTATAAATAGCAAAGTTGATCATTGAGAGCCATTGGATTACAACAACTCATCAAATCTGATCTAGACTATACTGAGAGTTCACCTGACTCATGGATGAGTGGAAACTCAAGTATGTCTATCCTAGTAGAACTTAAGAGAATAATTACTTATTCTAACAACCCCCTTAAGTGATACTAGGGGTGTATGATACAAATGAGTCTCGGTAATAGGGCCTGATGAGGTACTCATGTACAATGATCTTATTTGATGAGATGGTAAAACCACATGGGAAAAAACCATCTATAAAAAAAAATAAGAGGCATGTCTTCGGTTTGCGAATATTATCATCATAAAAAAAGGATGAGTCTCGGTTACTGGGCCTGATGAGGTACTCATTTACAATATATAGATTGTGAAAAAACCACTTGGGGAAAACCATATGTTAAAAAATAAATATAGAGGCATGTCTTTGGATGGAAAAGATTGTCCTCATTAAAAAAATAATGATTCCCGACAACTTGTCCTGATGAGGTACTCATGAACAATTTATACTTTAGTAGAGATGATAAAAAAACCACATGGGAAAAACCATCCTCCAAAGAATACAACAATAATAAGAAAGGAGAGGTGAAAGACCTCTATTGTTTTATCACAACTGCTTTACTCCAAATTTTTTTCATAACTAAATGTAACATGGAGAAGGAAATGACTTGGTGAAGATGTCTGCAATTTGATTTTCAGTGGGAATATAGTCCAAGTATATTTCCCCTTTCTGAATATGTTGCTGAATGAAGTGCATGTGAATCTCAATGTGCTTGGTGCGTTGATGCTCAACTGGATTATATGCAATATGAATTGTGCTTTGATTGTCACACCAAAGAGTAATAGGTTTTTCATGTGAAAAATCAAAATCTCTTAGCATCTTGTTGAATCCAAAGAGCTTCCTGACTTGCCAAAACTGCTGCCCTATATTCTGCCTCTGTAGATGATAAGGCTACTGCTTGTTATTTTTTGCATAACCAAGCAATTGTAGAGGAGCCAAGACAAAAGACAACCAAAATTTGAACATTTGTCCTCTACTGAACCTACCCAATCAGAATATGTGTAACCAATGATATCCATAGATTTTCCCTCATATAAGATCCCAAAGTGAGGAGTTCCTTGCAAGTAGCGAAGGATTATTTTTGTTGCTTCCCAATGACTGAAATGATGTTTATGTGAGAATCTAGATATCAAGACAACAACATAAGAGATATCTGGGCGAGCATGAGTAAGGTATAACAGAATCCCTATAAGCTAACAATATAGAGTTGCATCACATAGAGGGGATGTGCAGGAAGTACTTAGAGTGACTCCAAACTGAAAAGGTGTAGGAGAAGGTTTGCAATCTATCATTTTAAACCTTTGAAGAAGGTCTAGAGTGTATTTTTTTTATACAATGAAATTCCTGCATATATTTGATTTATTTGAATTCCAAGGAAGTAATGATTGATTTATTTCAATCCCAAGGAAGTAATGAGCTAAACCCAAATCAACCATTTCAATTTTTTTAGAAAGGGAGTCCTTGATAGTCTAAATGTGAGCGATGTTACTACCAATGAGTAGTAGGTCATCAACATAGCGAACAAGTATGATGATATTTTCTTCATCTCTCCATATGTAGACTGAGGCATCAGACTCACAATGAGAAAAAACTGATGAAAGAAGGAAGGAGTCAATTTTATCATACCAAGATCTAGGAACTTGTTTGAGGCCATAGAGAGACTCCTTAGCTTAAAAACAAGGGAGGAGTCTTTAGTGAAACTAGTAGGTTGTTCCATGAATATCTCTTCTTTTAATTCCCCATGTAAGAAAGAACTTTTTACATCCATTTGAAAGATAGACCACTTTTGAGAAGCAGCTAGAGCAAGAACTAGTCTAACAAAATCCATTTTGGCAACTGGTGCAAAAGTTTTAGAATAATCAATCCCTTCAATATGAGAGAAACCTTTTGCTACCTGGCGAGCTTTGTGTTTGTCAATTTCTCCATTAGGTCCATATTTTGTTCTATAAATACATTTACAATGAACTAATTTGCTTCCTTTAGGTAGGGAAATAATTCCCAAGTTTTATTTTTGATTAAGGAAGATAATTCATTTTCCATGGCCACATCCCATTCTTTAATACCAGTTGCTTCTTTGAAGGATTGAGGATCTGAGGAAATGGATTGACAGACAAGACCAAAGCCAATGGAGTTGCTTAATTTGAATGAAGGAAGATTTGGATGTATGGAGTTGCTTCTTCAACAATGGTGCGAGCCCATTTAGGCATTATGGAAGGAGTAGTAGTAGTGGCAGGACTTTGAGTTGGAGTTATAGGTTCTTCATATTGATCATTAATCTCTAAATTAACCTCTAAAGTTGGTTCTTCATTATATTGAGGCTCTAACATTGGAGAAGGCTCAAGAGAATTAATGGTGGAAGAGGATGATTGAATGTTTGATACATAGAGAACATTATTGATATAACCACCATCAATGGATATGTCACCTTTTCCTTTGAATGGGATAAAGGATGAGTCACCAACTTCTATGCTACATGTTGAACTTGAGGAGATTGAAGTGAATGACTCATTTGAGGAAGTCATGTGATGAGTTGCTCCTGAATCTAGAACCTAGTATTTTGATGAAGTTTTTATAGACTTGCCTTGAACATTTAAGGCTTTTCCTATCTGCTTCTTAGTGTCTACCTTTTGATCCTTCATTGTTGCCTCTAGTTGTTGAAGTATTTTCCAACATTTGTTCACAGAATGGCCATTCTTTTTGCAGTGAGTACAAGTTATGGGAATCCTCTCTTTCTTTTTGAATTTTTCTTTAGAAGAGGTGGATGCTACTAAGGCTTTTGAGGAAGAGTAAGATATCTCATAATTTGCAAGTTTTGTTTCTTCTCTAGTTAGTCTATCACAAAATTCTTCTAGGAGGGCATTTTAAAACTTGCACCAAGAGCATCTTTTGTAGATAGAAAGGTGGTTGCAAAAATTTGAAATACACAATTTATTTTAGAAAGAATTAGATAGATGCATTCTTATTTTGTTTTATTCTTTCCATTGCCTTTGTATTGAGTGAGGACTTCTTTGAATTTTATGAGAAAGTCAACAATATTGTTGAAGTCTTTAGGAGATAATGTTGTTAATTCTGCCTCTAGCTGCATTGACCTCATTTGATCTACTTTTCCAAATAATTTCTTTAGTTTCTCCCAACTTTCATAAGGGGTTTTACAATCCGTAATTTGAAACCATAAGTTTTCATTTACATTAGTCCTTATAATACCCATTGTTTCATAAAAATTCCCTTTATGAACAAATTTTTCATATTCTTTTTCAAATTTAGGTTGCTTCTCTTCTAGCAGGTGTGTGAGCCCTTTTTGAGAAATGAGAATTAATATTTTAGGTTTCCATGTATTATAGTTATGAGGGGTGAGTGGATCAATTGTATTCATTTTGCCAAAGAAAAATTGAAGAGAACCAATAATTCCCCCTTTAACTTCAATTATATTATTTAGAGAATGCAATGGATGTTATAAAGAAGAGAACAAAAAACCTTTTAGAAATACCAAGCTCCTCAAAATACCCACCCTAATATGAGGGAAACTATAAGTAAATGAGGAGGTTTCATAAAACTATAAGGTCAATAAAACAAGTTTTATTCCAGGCCTAAATATCTCTTCTTCTCAATGTGATCAAGTGAGTGAGCGGAAAAACAATGATCAATTAATCAACTAACAATTACAATAGAAAGTCTATGATTAAATAAATAGACTAACTAACAACATTAGGAAATAGCGCTAACTACCCTCTAACAATAGAGTAGGGAGTTGCGTGATGCTAACCACTAACCTAGGTAGAGAAGTCTAACCAAACCACTAACCTAGGATATTTAGAGATTAACCTAGGATAGAAGAATAAATATCTAGATAGTAAAAGATAAATGTAAATACTCTTTTACCTAGTGGAGTAAATGGTAAGTATCCCAAGTAATGGAATATTACTCTAACATCCCCCCTTATTACATTATTTGGGTAATACATACATATCCCTCTATACAACAATATTTGGGTAAAGTATATAACTGCCCCAATACAGTGAAGAAGATGTTGATCTGCTGGTTCTTTGCTCTGTCACAGTGCTCTGGCTGCTCCTAAGCAAAAAGTGGGTCATTCCTCACTTTGTCTTCATGCCAACGAATGTCCTTATGGTAATCACATCATCCAACCGATTTGCATGGGTAACCAGCCACTGCAATCGCTAGGTGTAGTAGAATAGATCACTTCATACAAGGTTCATTCATTTACAATATGAATTTGCAAAAGATAAGGTAGCTAAGGTGTCGGTCACTGCCAAAAATGCACCCTTATAAGTTCCCCCCTTCTCGTTGCAAAACATAGTGTAATTAATTTCTGAAGGAAGTGTGACTAAGGTGTCGGTCAAAGCCAAAAATGCACCCTTATAAGTCATCTTCCCTATTTACAAAAAATAGTGAAGAAAAGAAATGGATATCCCCCTTCAATTGCAAAAAGTGTGCAACTCAAGAGTGTTGTGAAGGATTTTACAAATATTGCCTCCTAGACAATTTTACATCACAAAAAATCGCTCCTCTTGTTACAAGTACTTCAAACACCTAGAATTTGCTATTTATGAAGCCTAAAAGAGGTACAAGCACCCCTTATTGCAAGGTCTTCAAACAAAAAACTTATGCTATTTATGAAGCCTAAAAGAAGAGAGAGAGAAAATGGTGCTTTTGCCCAAGGGACACATGTGTTTTCCCTCTACAAAATTGTTTTAGCAATTTAGCACTCCTTGTGCTATCTTTGAACCAGAAACAGAATCAAAATGAGACACTTCACAAGAAAGATGGCTTCTGTGTTGTGCCTTTGCCATTTTAGTTTTGCTTGTTTTGAAACCAACACTGAATGGTGTCTTGGTTGTCATTTTTACAATTTGTGCAAAACTATGCTTTCTAGGCAATTTGATCAAAAAAGTTCACCAATTTGTCCTTTCTTATTGCAAGTACTTCAAGCATGATTGCTATTATGAAGTCTAAAAGAAAAGGTTTAATGTTGATGACTTGGAATTTTCTGATTGCCTTTACAAGTTTTATTTCCCTCTTATCAAAATCTATGTTTGAAGGAAGAAAGGAATTATCCCCCTTTAGTGCAAAGGATTGCAACTTTTAAGGTTCCTTATTTTCAAAAAACTTGTTCTTTCTTTTGATTACCCTAAAAGAGTACCAAAATATAATTCACTCAAACAAATATTTAATGGCACCTGCCTTAACTCCCTTCAAGAAGGATGAAAAGTTTGAGGAAATTAAGCCAAACAAATAAGAGTGAATTAGGGGTTTTGTTGATTTAGGAGAGAATATCAAGTAATTTTGGCTTTAAATCTGTGCAAGGATTTACACAAATTTGTGAAATTTTGGGGTTTAGTGTGTTCTTGATTCTATGACTTATAATTGCAAAAGAAATAATGCAATAATCAAACAAGAATGCCCACAAAATTCTTATCACCTAGGTGTCGGATGCAACCGAAAATGCACCTAATTTGCCAATAAAGGTGTCGAGTAAAATCGAAAATGCACCTTTTAATTTTTGCAACAAAATGTGTGTTTTGTGTTGTGCAAAAAAATGATATTTTTATGTCTCCTACTTTGTTTTCCAATTTTGCAAAAGAAGTACAATGTTGTCTTCTCCCCTATATTTTGCAAAATTAACAATTTTGAGCACTCCTTCCAAGACAAGTCGACACACGACCCGCATTTGGAAGGCTTCCAGAACTAGTCGACACACGACTTAGTTTTTGATGGACCCAAGGTTACAATTTCTTCTCAAATTTTTGCAAAAAAAAATGTGCAATTTTATGTCTTATATCCCCCTTGGAGAAAACAAATGCACACTTTGCCTTTGAATTTTACAAAAAAATTCAGTCTCCTTGTGTTACAATTTGGCAAAAAAGAATTCAAATGTTTGATCCTCTTGGATTGTATGCAAAATTAACAAGGTTGAGAAGAGTTTAGGGTTTTCTTATTTGCAAAAAAAATGAGGTGCTCTTATATGTCTTATATCTCCCTGTTTGTGAGAAAACAAAAGCACTCTAAAATTTGTAAATTTGCAAAAAAAAATATAACCTTTTTTTTTTTATATTTTAAGTTTATGTGATTTCTCTAATTAATATAAGTAAAATCTATAAATAGTAAAAATTATTTTAGTTTTAAAGGCATTTTGATAAAAAAATAACTTAAAAAAAAAATATTGAATTACTATTTAATAAATTAAAACTTAATTAATTAAAAAAAATAAACTTGAAAAATAAAAAATAAAAATTGAATTACCTTTGGGGTCTCCTTTTTATTGCTCCATGGAGCAAAATTTTATATGCCCCCCTCCCCCCGACGGGAGTCGAACTCCCGACCTCCCGTCGGGCAGCGCCTTAGCGCTGGCCTGCTCACCAGTTGGGCTAGCTAGCCCGACGAGAGGGGGAGGGCATTGCCTTCATATTGAAGGCTTCCCCGCCCCGCAGATTTTAAAAAAATTGGGACTTTTGTCCCACATTGATGTCGCGGGGCATAATTTGCTCTTTAAAAGAGCAAATGCACGTAAAGCGCTTGTGACTGCCTACGGGCAGTCACTCCCCCGCGTGGCTGGTTTTGTTGCCAGCCACGTGGACTGTCTGTGTCGAGACACGTGGCTTGTCCGCCACGTGTCCTCGTCAGGTCAAGTGACATGTGGCTAGTCCGCCACGTGTCGTGTCTGTCATCATCTAGTGGCTTGTCTGCCACGTGTCCAGTCCAATCTAGGTGTCCTGTCTAGGTGGTGCTTGCCACGTGTCCTATCTAGGTCCTATCCAGTGGCAGTGCCATATCAGCACCTCGAGATCTATGCCCAAGGTCACGTTAGCCTACCACATGTCCTGTCCAGTGGTAGTGCCATGTTAGTACCTTAAGATCTGTTCCAAAGGTTGCATCAACCTGCCACATGTCCTGTCCAATGGCAGGTCTGAGTCAGTGCCTCGGGATCTGTGCCTGAGCATGCATGGGTCCCAGCTATGATTATTCTCAAGATTTGTGCCCGAGATGGCCCGTAGTCATAGATTATGTGTCGTCAGTCATCCGAGATCAAAGGGCATGCCTGCCCTCTCAAATCCTGGTCATCGGATTTGTACCGTCGATCGTCGGGGATCGGAGGGCGCGCCTGCCCTCTCAGATCCTAGTCATCGGAGATCTGACAGGGATGTCCCCTGTCAGTGGTGGTCAGACCCGAGGGCGCTCCTGCCCTCGGGTTTGGGTCTAGTCTCTGCCTGGGAGGGCGCACCTACCCTCATGGCTGTGTGCTGGACCCAGGGGGTAGCACTAGCGACTGTCAGTTTTTGGAGGGCCTCCTGCCCTCAGTATTTGGGCCCTGTGCTACGGGCTCTAGCCTCCCATCAGGCTCGAAATGTCAGATAGTAGAATGTTGTCAGATCTGTCGGGGTCTGCGGGCCTGCTCTTGTGGCCGCTCGATGATGTGGGCCTATGGGCCCTCTCTCGTGGTCGCTCGGTGATGTGGGCCTGTGGGCCCTACTGCCTGGGAGCCGCCTCGGGATCCGTGTAGGTCCTGAGGGCCAGCAGGGCCCTCGAAGACCGTGCTAGGTCCAGGTCGGGTGGAACGAGCGAAGCTCGTATTAGGCCACCCGACTGCGATGATACCAATGTGATCAAGTGAGTGAGCAAAAAAACAATGATCAATTAATCAACTAACAATTACAATAGAAAGTCTATGATTAAATAAATAGACTAACTAACAACATTAGGAAATAGCGCTAACTACCCTCTAACAATAGAGTAGGGAGTTGCGTGATGCTAACCACTAACCTAGGTAGAGAAGTCTAACCAAACCACTAACCTAGGATATTTAGAGATTAACCTAGGATAGAAGAATAAATATCTAGATAGTAAAAGATAAATGTAAATACTCTTTTACCTAGTGGAGTAAATGGTAAGTATCCCAAGTTAATGGAATATTACTCTAACACTCAATTACTCGCCCTTACGTGAGGGAAACTATAAGTAAAGAGGAGAATTGATACTTGGAACATAGGCTTTTAAAAGAATAATCAGCCAGACCTCTATATTGGAAATCTGAAAAAACCGCCCTTACATGAGGGAAACTATAAGTTATTTAGATTCCAATACTTGGTACATAGGTGATTATAATTTAATGGATTTGGTTTTAATTTAAGAAAGGAACATCAATTAAGGAATAGAAAAAAATTATTTTATAAAATACTAGTGAAGAGAAAGATTGTAACTAAAGTGTTTTAAACAAATTATCCTCACTATAAGAACTCAAATGAATGAATTAAATGTATTTTATAAAATACTTAAAGTTGAGAAGGATTTTAATTTAAGTGTTTAAAACAATTAATCTCACTACAAGAATTGTAATGTATAAATTAAATGTATTTTATAAAATACTTAATGTTAAGAAAGAATTTATGTAAGTGAATAAAAGAATTTCCTTTCTATGAAAAAATAACTCTATATAATAAAAGAGCTTTGAAAGAAAGGAAAAAATAATTATATCAAGGGGAATGAGGCAAAAATAAAGGACACGAAAACAACAGGTGCAAAAATAGCACCTATAAAACCCCCAAAATAATTTATTTATGAGATTACAACTTTATTCCTTTTCTTGGGCCACTGGTAGGTTGTAAAGAAAGGATAGTGAAACCATGAGGATATGGAAACAAAAAAGGAGAATGCCAAGTACGATGCATGTAAAACCAAACTTAACACAAAAAGCCTATATATTGAAAAATGCATGAAAGGAAAGCACATAAACGAATCGACACAAGATAAAAGCAATATGGAATATAGCCCTCTTTATTGATATGCTTTTAAAGTCGTGTTACAATACGTCTCCTTCCTTTTTAGGGGATAGGAGCGTTAAATATGTTTCTTATCACATCCATGGATAACAATCCTTCTTTTGTGTGCCCACATGTAAGATGGGTGGACCAAAACATTGCCATCGCTTGTGTATATGAGTGTTGAGTCCTTACTGCTCCTCTGATGTAGAAGACCTGCATTCAAAGAAATAGAAAATATCAGTAGCACCTGCAGATAGAATAGAACATGTATTTCTCAAGGCCTACTGTTAGTATATGCATGAAAATATTAAACCGATAACCAAATAAAATCAGAACGACCTAAAAATTTGATAAAAGCATGAATATGTTACCAAGAAGCCACTGCAAAAGGAATATTCAAGAAATTCCTCGCATATTTGTATTCGCTTCCGGGCGGGATGAATAAACCTACAATAAATTGTTAGAAAGCACCCTCTTCAATGTCCTATATAGAAAGCTCCAAATGACCTGAAAAGTTGGGGTTAGCTAATTGGGGGTATTTTTGGAAGACCCAGAAGGTCAGATTTCTCCAATTTGGCTTATATCACCCAGAATCTGATGGTGCTATCTGCATGTTAGTGAAGGCGGGAAATGATAAAAGCATGATCAAAACTTGTCAAAATGAAGTGAAATTTAAACTACAGCCTATTTAAATAATCTATAATAAGATACAAAAGAAAAATTAGAGAAATATATCACATATTTCTAATCACTTCGGGGTGGGGCGATTAGGGATGCGATAGTTTGGGGGGCGTCCGAGGGCAAGAAGCTTGTCGTTTGGGACTTTCTTTAGGCACCAATCCACTTGGGATGGGTCCAAAACCTCTTATGGGGTGTTGTCAACAAATTTGGTGGGATATTGTGGCCAAATGTTTGGGTTTGGGTCTAGAATGCGCCTCCAATAATCACCCAATAACCTCCCTCCAAAAGAGAGATCAAGGATGTGAAAGCACAAACAATGGGTGAGGATATATTTTAGCAGCACTTCGTTGCTCCAAAATCTCCTCTCTGTATATCTTTTTGGGTGAGAAGACTCACCAATTTATAGACCTAGGGTCTCTCTATTTTGAATGCGCATGCGAGGGTGCCACTTGAGTTGAATGTCCTATTTTGGGAAAAATATTATTCCCTGATTTAGAGTCTCCTTGCATGAGGCCTTCAAGATCAAAGACATGCATGACTAAAGTCTCTCTCTTTGATTTGAAGCTGTTCCTCGCAATTGCATGGCCTGAAGCTGCAGTTAACTAATAGACTTATCAAGGTTTGACTTTTTGCCAGTCAAACCTGCTATTCGCCTCACCCTGGGGCGAATGCTGATAATCATCCCTGGGTGGGACGAATACCAGTTTGTATTCATCCCTGGGTGGGATGAGTAGAGAGCAAAGTGCCAAAAAGATGCCAAATTGACCTCTGACCTTCCAAAATGCTTTTGGGAGTGGTTAGGACCACTGTTTAACCTCTAGGGGCTGCCCTAGGGGCTGTGTGTGTCAATGCGTTCGGTGCTTGTTGTCACATAATAGGATTGGTGTTGTTTTGGTGTCTATAGATGCCCCTTTTTGGGAAGCACTATGCAAGGCATAGCACCGAGCAAAAAAATAGATAACCAAAGCACTAATGATTAGGGTTTCTCAGTAACCTAACCAACTCTTGATACCCCAAGTATGGAAAGGGCACACATTCTTGAATCCTTGCTTCTGACGAGCTAAGGAACTTAATTCAAGTGTTAACCTTTTTCAGTGAGATGTTACTTGAGCTTGGACATTGATCAGTTATGAATAGGCAAAGGGTGCAACCTTTTGTCTATGGGAACCTTGAGTTCATGATTTCATGAATGCCAAGTGTTTGATCAGCTTGTGATTGTTGCTTGTTTACTGCCCCGAGTAGGAGCATGATTGTCCTTGTCAAAGATCCTTTGAATGCATGTTATTTCCTTGATTGGGCGTGTTGTTGTTGATTGGTGACTAAGTGTGACTACCCCCTCAAGCGACGAATCGATGAGGGAATGACCAACATGATAAAAGTGATGAGTCGCTTGAACCAAGATGACTCAAGTAAGGGTGCCTTCAATTGTTTACCGTTGAATGCTGAAGTAGTTTTCGAACATTCTGACCTGTTTTTGGTGGGTTTTAACCCTTTTTGCGACGCATCTTGGAGCTAAAATTGTCAAGAATTCGTCCTCCCGTGGAGAGGTCCGGCTATGATAGCCTTGTTAGGGAGTAGGATAGTGAAAATTTGTAACCCTAACATCTATTTTGGATGCCAAGAATGTCAGGTGCAAAGGTGCCTTCGTTCAACAATGTTATTGCTATTTTTGGTTGGGTTTTGACCCTTTTTGTGATGCCTTTTGGAGCTGAAATTGTCAAAAATCCGTTTGCCTGTGGAGTGGTCCGGCTATGGTAGACTTCTTAGGGAGTAGGATAGTGACAGTTTGTAACCCCAACATTTTTTTTGGATGACAAGAATGTCAGGCGCAAAGGCACCTTCGTTCGGAAATGTTATTGCTATTTTTGGTTGGGTTTTGACCCTTTTTGTGACACCTTTTTGAGGATGAAATTCTCAAAAATCCGTCGTCCCGTGGAGTGGTCCGGCTATGGTATCCTTCTTAGAGAGTAGTATAGTGAGTATTTGTGACCCCGACATCTATTTTGCATGCTCGGAATGTCAAGTGCAAAAGCACTCTCATTGGACAATTTTTTTTTGCTTGTTTTGGTGCATTTTTGTGCATTTTTTGCTCTGTATTCGTCCTTGGGTGGGACGAATACTAGCTTAGTATTCATTCCAGGGTGGGACAAGTGCAAACCAGGGTGCTCATCCCAGGGAGGAACGATTACAGGCTCAAAAATCCTATTTAAGGGCCAAAAAAGGGTTTTGGGCTCATTTGCATTTGTTTTTCCTGGCGATTTGGAGCTCTGAGGAGGAGGAGGTCAATTCTACGAAGTGAAGCGCTGTCGAATTTTTCCCATAATCATGAGTTCACGGACCGGATCATCCAGTGGCGGAGCCGAAGCGAGACCAGTGAGTGCTCTTCCTCTTTATTTTTTGTTTACATTACAATTTGAAAAATCGTAATTTATTTGTTTTTTTGGTCCTTTTGTTTTTTTTGTTTTTCAAATTTAAAAATGAAACCCTAGTCTATCAAAATTAACACTTAGTTGAAAACTTAGTGTAACCTTAGTTAAACAAAGATCCAAAGTTAGTTTAAAACTGAGCTAAAAAACTTAGTTTAGAACATAACTTAAAAACTTCTCTTAACCGAAATTTAACCAAGAGAAAAACTTAGGTTAGAAACGTAGGGTAAACTAAGTTGTACAGATGGAGCTCAACCCTAGTTATTTTTAGGTTGTGTTTGTTGTTTTTTTTTCTATTTACCATTTTAGAGTTAAAAACCCTAGGTCTGAGAAATTATTTTTGAATGTTTTTGTTTGTTTTAATTTATCAGTGTAGAGTTAAAACCCTAGAACTGCAAATCATTATTTATATATTTTTTTTGACTTCTTGTTGTTTTTGTTTAAGTTATCAGTTTAAAGTTAAAAACCCTAGAACTGACAAATTAGTTTTTGTTTTTGTTTAAGTTATCAGTTTATCAGTTTAGAGTTAAAAACCCTAGGAAATGAAAAATTATTTTTGACTGTTTTTGTTTGTTGAATTTATCAGTTTAGAGTTAAAAACCCGAGGACTGACAAATGTTTTTTTGTTTTGTTTTGTTTTTTTTTTTTGAATTTATCAGTTAGAGTTAAAAACCTTAGGACTGACAAATGATTGTTTTGAATTTTTTTGTAGTTTTTTGTAATTTGTCTGTTTTTAGCTGTACATTATTTTATGCATTGCTGTATATTCATGTTATTGTTGTATAGTTTTTCATTGTTTTAATGTTTTTGTGTTGTTTTCTTTTGCAGGTTGTGAAGAGTTGGTACCGTGTGCCCACGGTTTTCATTGAAGCACGGGAGGCGTTGACTTTGGTTGACTGGGAGTGGCTTGATGCCCTTGGGCTCAAGTAGGTGACTCGGCTGGAGCCTATGGTCGGGGATCGAGCCTATCTAATGACCCTGATCAACTTGTGGGATCCTCGGACCAACACCTTCCATATCCCAATAGGGGAGATGACAGTGACCTTAGAGGATGTCTATCGGATCCTTTGGATTTTGATAGATGGACTATCGATCCAGATGACGTCACAGGATTAGCAAAAAATAGTGTTGACACGCTGCTTCGGGCATGGGGAGGTGTTGGGTGTGGATAGCCCAATGGAGAGGGAAGAGGGAGACTGCAATATTGGTGGCATTCTGGTTCGATGGTGGCTAGATATGGGTGTGTTAGGAGTGAGGCATGCCGTACTGATGGGCCTCATTTCCAACATGCTGCTACCCAAATCGTCGGGTGCGAGGTTCCCGTGGAACCTACTAGAGGTGGTGTTCAGGTTGGTGGAGTGTCCGACGGAGGCACCGATGATCATGAGATGGGGACATACTCTGTTGACATAGCTCTATGATGAGCTGTACGAGGTCCACTGTCAGAGGTGGAAGGGGATTGGATGTAGCTACTTATTGTAGTGCTGGGCTTGGCAGCACATAGCAGTGGAGAAGCCGGTTGGGTTGCCATGGACGATGCAAGCAGAGATGGTAGACCGAGAGATCAGATACGAGGCATTATGGTGGTGGTCTAAGGAGCAGGGACAAAGTCGATGGTGGGCAGGTGTCATAGGGCACTATGTCGATGCCTTTGCTCGGCTTGCTCCAGGGGAGGTGTTCTGGTGCCCCTATCGGGACTGTCCAGCCTGGCCTAAGGCTGGAGAGTGGCTCTGAGGGGCTCGCAGGGAGAGGTTGCTGATTGGTCGACACATGAATGAGCAAGAGTTCTTACCATACGATCAAGTGACATGATAGTTTGGGGTGCACCAGGGGTTTCCTGGTGATCCCTTGATCTATTGGCATCGAGGGGACGAGAGGACTCTGGTTTGGCTAGTCATTGCACCACTGGGTGAGGATTCAGATACTGTGATTGATGTCCCAGATATGGATGATGTTAGGACTACCATAGAGTATGACTAGTGGTGGACACTACGACGATGGCGAGGCGAGGGGCCTTTAGGGGGCAGAGAGGCAGTAGCAGCCAGCGAGGAGGGTGGAGAGGCACCAGGAGATGATTGGGGAGATCTGCGTGAGGATGCGAACATGGTGGAGGTGGATGATGTAGGCATGGATTTTGGGGTTTTGGATCAGTCGGAGGTGCAGGACATCCCGGAGCAGTGGGAGCCAGAGCAGGCTGCTGTCCCAGATTTGCCTATGCCTTAGGCAATTTTGGAGGACATGGAGGCAGGGTTGTGCACTAAGAATGCGTGGTTGGCGGGGCTTCTTCAGAGGTGAGATGAGGAGCTCGAGGAGGCTCTGTAGGAGAGGGATCTCTTGCAGACTCAGCTGGCAGAGAGGGAGAAGGTGTTGGCACAACGTGACGATGTAGTAGTGATGTACAGTCGACGGGAGGTAGAGTGGTGTCGACAATAGATGGATCTGGAGGGAGAGATCATCTGCCTCAAGGGGCAGGTACCTGAGCCCTCGGGAGGTGGGTCTTCACACTAGACAAGGGGAAGCGATACTGAGCAGTCAACATCATCTTATCGCAGGTGATTGGATGAGGGGGGGCTAGTGGGCATGATGCAGGGGTAAGCAACAGTCGCCCTGAGGGGTCCCATAGGACCCACACCATGGGGGGTAGTTCCCGTCGCATCGATCTTGCATGATCATGGTGGCTAATGCCCTAGGCTTGGGGGTTTTTGAGGTTTTTGCTTTGTTGTGAGGTCAAAGGACCGGTTCATTATAGCCTACGGGCATTTTTGATGATATATATATACAGATGACTTGCTTTGTGTTTATACACTTTTCATGGTTTGTTTTTCTGTTTATGCACATTTACTTATGATGATGTATGCATGTGGTATTATGAATGTGATGGTTCTAATTATATGATGTATGCATATGGAATGAATGAAATGATTTGTTGATAACTTGTCGATGGCACTATAGACTGTACAAGATTTACTTGGCTTGCTGTACTTATGTGATGGCTTTGTGGAATGACTTTGCATGTGATAACTTTATTTTTGTATTTTGCATATTTTTTGATGGTGATGTACGTAATGAAATGTTCCAGTGGGTTTTAAAATGTAGTTAAGCTTTTCTGGGATTCAGATATTTTAACTAACTAGCCAAGACTATACATTTATCTCGCAAGACTTGTGAACAAGGTATAAATCTGACTTGAGTTTAACCAAGTTATTTCACATCCCTGTGTGTGCAATTGAGTTCATTTATGTGGTATTTGTTAGGATACCGCCAGTTCCAGATAGGCTATCAACCAAACCTGTATTGAGGATCACCTAACTAGCCCCACTAACTTCATTGTTGTATTTAGTAATATTAATCCACAGGAAAACCTAAGGGACCATAAGCTAGTTCATCCACATGCAAACATTGGTCTGCTCACATGCAAAGCTAATGTGATAGACATATCGTCATGCGTTTAGGATACCGCCATTGCTAGGTAGGTTGTCCACCAAACCCGTAATGGGGATCACCTAGATGGTTTTCGAATGCTGAGAATTCTAGGGATTCAAGTTCAGGCTTCTTATTTTCTCAATATGTTTAGGATACTTGCTCGTATACATAGTGATAAAAATCATTGTTTATTTTTCTTCTTTTGTTTTTCTTTTTGAGCAAGGACTTTGAATAGTGGGGATAACCACTGTTAGTTGATTTGGCATTTTTGACCTTCATAAGGTTGAGCTTGTAGGTTTGTGGCTTATGGATGACATTGATTCTTTTAGACCTTGGGGATGACTACTCATCCTGTTCAGGGATGTGTAGTACGAATCCCTACGACTTTGGGAACCAAAGGGGATTAGAGATATAATGAAGTGCATTGATATTTTAGGCCTTGGGGATGACTACCCATCTTGTTTAGGGAGGTGTAGTACGAATCCTTACGACTTGGGAGACCAAAGGTGAGTGTGATGATGGCTTGTGAGAATTTTGGTTTTTGAATGGCATCGATCCTTTTAGGCCTTGGGGATGACTACCCATCCTCGGTAGGGACGTGTAGTATGAATCCTTACAACCTTGGGGACCAACGGTGATTGGGATTTTTGGGAGTGGTGAAAACCACTATTTATTAGGGGGAATTGATGGGGAAGATCTTGTCCTTTTGTCAATTCTCAGCACTCTTGAACCATTCACACAGGGGGATGAATAGGCTAATATTTCACCTATGGTACCCTAGACTTCTTTGTAGGTTTCTCTTGCATTCACACAACTTAGGAATTATTTTAACTTGTGTAGGGATGTTACGTAACGAGGCGTGATCCAAGTAAAACTTTCCCTTGTAAAATTTGTTTAACTTTGTACAATTTTTGGCTAGCAAATTAAAGACAGCTGAATGACAAAAACCCTATATACATTAGGAGACAAATGACTTTGCTAAATATGGGAATGGTGGTATTCTGGATGTATGTGTTGATAAAATGGATTGACTGTGGAAAATGATGGAATTGTCGAGCAATTACAGTCTATGGTGCTTGGGACATGTATGACCAAAAAATATGCAATGTATGGATGCAATACCTAATGCAACTGATATTTTTGTATTTTAATGTTTTATGAGTATGCATGGAATTGAAATGCAATTTTTTTTTGTTTATTTTTGATGATTTTATTATTTTTGCTTATTTTTTGAATATTTATTTTGACCAAGCGGTTATGGTAACCCTTGGAGATTTTGGTTTGACCAAAGGGTTTATGGATACCTTTGGGGCATTTTTGGGGTTGACCAAGCGATTGTGGGAATCCTTGGAGCTTTTGGTTTGACCAAAGGGTTTATGGAGACCTTTGGGGCATTTTGGGATTGACCAAGCGATTGTGAGAATCCTTGGAGCTTTTGGTTTGACCAAAGGGTTTATGGAGACCTTTGGGGCATTTTGGGATTGACCAAGCGATTGTGAGAATCCTTGGAGCTTTTGGTTTTACCAAAGGGTTTATAGGGACCTTTGGGGCATTTTGGGTTGACCAAGCGATTGTGGGAATCCTTGGAGCTTTTAGGGTAGCCTATGGCTCTCTAAATGTGGAATGGCCTCAAATGACTGATGTTCAAGGGTTTTAGTTCCTTGATTCCTTCAAGAGAGGTGAGCCGGTATGTTCCAGGTCCTATTTTATTGTCAATCACATAAGGACCTAACCAATTTGCCATGAACTTGTCCCTTAGATGGGACGACAAATTAGAATTTTGTTGGTTCTCTTTTAAGACCAAGTCACAAACCTGAAAGTCCCTTAGGTGAACCTTCATATTATATGCTTTCTTAAGTCACTCTTGATAGATACGTAAATGATCAAGAGCATTGACGCGTCGTTCTTTACACAACATAAGTTGGTCTAACCGGGCCTGCCATGCAGTGTCATCATCGATGAACTCTTGCATTGATATGCGCAATGAAGGGATTTCCAAATCGAGAGGCATGACTGCCTCGGAGCCATACACAAAAAAAAATGGAGTTGCCCCAGTGGGCGTTCGAATGCTAGTGCGGTAAGCCCATAGGGCAAGTGGGATTTGAAGGTGCCAAGCTTTATGACTATTTGCGATAGTATTTTTGAGGATGGCGACTAGAATTTTGTTTGATGCCTTTGCTTGCCCATTTGCCTGTAGATAATAGGGTGTTGAAAAACTATGCTGAATTTTGTACTTTGTTTTCAAAGCACACACATATTTATTCTTGAATGACGTCCCATTATCCGAGAGGATCTTGGATGGAATACCAAAATGACATGATGTTATTTAAAATAAACTTTGCAATGCGGGTTCTAGTTGTAGAGGTTAGTGGAATTGCTTCCACCCACTTGGTGAAGTACTCTGTGGCCGTTATGATGAACGTGTGATGACCCGATGACGTAGAGGAGATATTTTCGATTAGATCGAAGCCCCACTACGAAAAAGACCAAGTCAATTGGATCGGTTGCAAGGCCTAAGAAGGTACATGTGTCAAATTGGCATGATATTGACACTTCACTCACTTCTTTACATATGCACAACAATCTCGCTCTAAATATGGCCAATAATAGCCCATGCGAAGAATGCACTTTGTGATGGCCATACCGTTGAAGTGGCCACCACATGTACCATCGTGGGCTTGGGTGATCACCCAAGCGGACTCTTGCTGGTCCAAGCAATGGAGGAGGATTCCTTCATAGCTCCGACGATACAAAATGTCTCCTAACAAGACATGTTTTGCCGCTTTTTGTTTAAATGATCTTTTTGTGGCTTGTGTCAATCCAAGTGGGAGGTTACCTAGCTTGAGGTAATCCCTAATGGGTGTGTACTAATCCCACTGATCAGAAACCTCGATGGTATGAATGGCCAATCCCTCTTGAAGTTCATCCCTAGCAAAAATATGAGCGGGAAAGAACTTGTAAAAATAGCATTGTGTTGCTATTAAGAGGGGTCGGGGAGAACAAGGACCCCCATTTGTCTTGAGTCAGACAATCATGGATTCGAGAGAACCTATCTTGAGATGGTTCAATATGGATCAGGTGGATTCCTGGCGTTAGGTCAGAGCTTACACGCTCCATCGCAAATTGTTATAATGTTTTGACCTGAATGGTTGTCATTTCAATAGAAGGTTCTTGCGGGATTAGTGACCCCAAGGAGGCCATAGTATCCACAAAATGATTTGATGATCGAGGGAGTGCCTCGATGTCATACCATTCAATTTGTGCCAGGAATTTGTCCACAAGGGCTTTGTAGGCCTACAGAACTGGGCATTTACATTGGAATACCCCTTTGACTTGATTGATAATTAACAGGGAATCACCAAAGATGTTTAAATGTTTAATGGTCATGGTGATTGTTGTCTGAAGACCTATGAGCAAGGCTTCATATTCTACATTGTTGTTGGTGCATGAGAAGTCTAATTTAAATGATAGAGGCATTGGAGCCCCTTGTGGAGTGAAGAATACAATTCTTATGCCACCTCCTTGCTCACATTTAGAACCATCGAAGAATAGGGTCATGTCAGCCTGTGACTCAGGCTCATCAGAATCTGGCGATTCTAAAACATGGAAGACCCCATCATCCGATAGTTCTACGATCAAAGGTTGATCATCTTCAAGAGGAGCCTCTACCAATTGATCGGCGATGACTTGACCTTTTATGGACTTCTGTCCAATGAATTCTATGTCAAACTCCGTCAACAACATGATCCATTTCTTCGTGCGGCTACTATGATAAGTATGACTCATCATGTATCGCAATGGATTCTCCTTAGACACAACATACATTGTATTATTGAGCATGTAGTAGCGTAGCTTTTTGGTAGCAAACACCACTGCCAAGCAAAGATTCTCAACGTATGCATAGTTAAGTTCATAACTAACCAGGGTGCGGCTAAGATAGTAAGTAGCCTATTCTTTGTGTAGTTCATTCTTTTGGGACAACATGGCACCCAGTGCCACCTCAGTAGCTGAGATGTATAAGTAGAATGGCACTCCTGGTCTAGGTGGTGCCAATACTTGCGGTGAATCCAAGTATTTTTTAATGTCATCAAAGGCTGACTGGCACTCGTCATCCTAGTGAAATGCTACCCCCTTGTGCAATAATTTATTCATGGGTCGGCACTTGTTAGATAGTTGCACTATGAAGTGCTTGATTGACGTGACCTTTCCCTGTAGACTTTTGAGCTGCTTGATGGTAGTTGGGGGAAGCATTTCAAGGATTACCTTGACTTTGTGTGGGTCTACCTCGATTCCTCATTTGGAGACTATGTAACCCAAGAGATTTCCAGATGTGACACCAAATACGCACTTCTTGGGGTTTAGTCTGACTTTATGTTCCATGAGGCGATCGAGGATCTTGCTTAAGTCATCGAGATGATCTGGGTGCAAAAGAGATTTGGCCAACAAATCATCCATGTAATATTCCAAAGTTTTGTGCATGTAATCATGGAAGATGTACGTCATGGCATGTTGGTAGGTGGCACCAGCATTTTTAAGGCCAAAAGGCATGACCTTATAGAAAAATGTCCCCCAAGGCATTGTGAACGCCATTTTTAGTTGGTCCTCGAGATTGATACGAATTTGATTGTATCCTGAGAAACCATCCATGAGGGAAAGCATTTCATGGCTGCTATAATGTCTACCAATGCATCGATGCTCGGTAAGGGAAAATCATCCTTAGGACTCGCTTTATTTAGATCTCAAAAATCGGTGCATATGCGAATCCTCCCATTGGGCTTTTTGACGGGCACCATGTTAGACAACCATGGTGGATAATCCATGTAGATGACAAACTATGCATCCAACAGCTTTTGTAGCTCATCTTTGACCATTAAGGCTACTGTTGGATGCATCTTACGTAGTTTTTGCTTTATTGGCTTGACTGTCGGATCAAGCGTTAGATTATGCGTGACTAGCTACGAGTCTAGCCTCGACATGTCTTTGTAGGACCATGCAAAAACCTCCTTCTTCTCTTTGAGAAGGGCAATGTAGTCGGCTTGCTCTTCGAGAGATAAAATTACCCCCAGCTTGATGATTTGCAAATTCATTGGATCTGAGCCGATGTCTACGTCAGTCATCTCCTCGATCGACATGTGGGACCCGTCCTCCAAGCTGGTGTGGAGTTGGGATCAAGTGGATATCATTTGCTGAATTTAGATCATCGTTCGGAACCTCGGGTTCCTCTTCAACATGGAAGACATCCTGAGTCTATCCTGGGGTGAAATGGAACATCCCACCACAAGGCCAGTACTCTAATGGGGATGGTGGTGTGTCAGCACGATCCCAGTCTATAGCATCTAGGTCTAGATGCAATGACCGTGTTGGGTCGGTTGGATCATGGATGGGGGTGGTTAAATCAATGGAGATCATGTTGATGAAATGATTGTGGTCTCCATTACCATGGGTGTGGTTACTCGGACATCCTAGATGATCTTTGTGCTCTGGATCTAGCTCTGTGGGTACTGGCACAAATGGATCAGCCCTATGCATGGATAAGAGGATAGGGTCTGCCCTAGGCACTAATGGCTCTATAGGGTCTCCAGGCAAAAGATGCTCTTTGTATACCTAGAGTGGTGGGTGCAGTAATTGCTATAACTACGCTTGGTTTAGGTACCACCTATGCCTTGGCCCTATGTGTAGGTGTTCAAACATGTCATCTATGTCTAAGGGATATTGCTATTTTTGCATATGATTGAGATAGGCCATCTCGGTTTCATCTTCATAATCACTGTCAGAGATCCAAAGGCCTTCGTTGGCTCCAACAACTGTTTGCGACATATGAGGCTCATCTTGCTCAAGCAAATTGATGTGGTCCCATCAAGGTTGTTCCGCTCTCTATCGGGGACCTGATTCTCTTGAGGTGGCATATGCTCAATTGGAGCATCCAAAGGGAATATTGTCAAGAAGCTCTCCTGATAATCATCCATGGGATGTACTTGTGAATGATTGCTATCAAACTCGAAAGGATCCCAAGGTGCTACCTCATATTCCGACTCATCTTCTGAAGACCCTTCTTGGTCTTGTCCATATCCTTCTTGTAGGTGAGTCCTCGAATTTTCTCCCTTTTCGACCGAAGGGAAAGGGTTGTTATGGTCAACAAGGTTGGTTGTTAGCAATGGATGATAATCCCCCAATGTATATGTTGTGTTAGTATTGGCATATGGATCTAATGCCACCCCATCCTTGTTGCCTATCCCTAGGCCTTGCATGTTCTCTACCAAGATGTCTAGGGGCAAGGGGTGGTTGAACCCTACTCCTGACTTGTCATACAACATTTGATATCTCGGTTGGCAAAGAACATGCACTCCTTGCTCATACTTGCCCAACCCATATCCATGCCAATTACATTGGCCAAGATATCTCAAAGAGAAATCAAGGTTGGACAAATAGTTGATGTCCTCAACAAAGGGCTCTTCATCTTCGTCTTCTTGCATGTAAGGTTCAATGCCATTATCCAGGCCCCCATAAACAAAGTTTTTCTGATTGGGTGGGTAGCCTAGAGGAACCACAAGGCCGATGGGAAGTCGAGGTCTCCCCATGTCTTGCATGGACTCAAGTGCGGGTGTTGCTACAATGTTTCGCACTATATACTCCCCCAGGCCCGTGTTGGCCATCTCAACGGTGATCGTTGGCAGTTGAGGGGGAGCGAATGGGAGTCCTTTCGGAGTCCACTCCATGTAGGGTGAACTAGGCGTCTCGACTTCCATTCGTCTAGGCATCTCTTCGATAGAGATGGTTGAGACTAGGGGTGGTTCCTCTTCTAGGGTTTTCTTTCCCTTGTCCTTCGATGTGGCCACCGTAGGTGGCATCGTTGGTGAAGGATCAGATGAGGAATATGGACCCTGCTAGGGATTTGATGGACTTTTCAATGGGGATGCCTATGGAATCGGACCCTATTTAGATGGATTCAACTAAAAATCCAAATGTGTTGATGGAAGGGTTTATTGTAGCATGAATTGCACCATATTGCTGTACTTGAAGGGTTCTAAGTCCGCTAGGACTACATGCACTTATCCTTCAAATGTATACTTTAGGCACTAATGAGCTATTGAAGGGACACACTTCATGTCCCTGATCCAAGGCCGGCCCAACAAGATATTATAGGCCATCTCACCTTCCAAGATGTGGCACAATGTATGAATAGTCTTTTGTCCCACTTGGATGGGTAGGACAATTGTGCCAACCGTCGAGCATATTGCATCATTGAATGCTCGAAGAGTATAGGTGGAGGCCACGATGTGAGATGCTAGCAACTTCAGATGTTTCAATGCCACTATTGTAATGATATTACTGGATGAGCCAGTGTCCACCAACACCCTCTTATACGAAATCTCGTTGACTAACGCAATGACGTGTAGGGGTGGATCCACCACATCACCAGTCATCGATTTCAATTCATCTTCTCTAAAGGTGATGATTGGTTCTATACATTATTTTACATGTCCCACAAAGTTGTTGAAAGAGTTTGCTTCGTGGGGCTGCAACTCGATGGCTTTTAATATCTCCATTAGAGCCTCCCGATGGGGCGCTAATTGTTGAATGAGCTCGTATATGGAGAGCCTAGCCGACGTGGTCCTTAGACTTTGGGTAAGTCTAGTCTAAATCGTGGCCACTAGTCTAGGTGGGGGAGGTTGCGTAGGGTGCTATTGAGGTTGTGACGTCGATGGAACCTCTCTTGTGGCCACCGGGGGGTAGCTCCTGGGTACCTCTTATTCCTGTTCACTATGCTTATCATCCCTACATACCCCTGCATGGGGAAATTCTATTGCACCTCATTGAATTGAAGGGGTTTTTCCTGTGCATCATGGGCAGGCAAGGGGTCTCTGAAGACTCCCATCTATTGGTTGTTTGGCACTATGGGGTTGTCCACCACCAATGTCTTGTTGTTGATTAGGTCTTGCACCAAGCCTTTAAACTTCCAACATGCATTAAGGTCATGTCCCTTTCGTCTGTGGAACCTATAGTACAAGTCCTCCCTGTACCCCTTAGGCTTTGGTGCATTGGGGTCTATGGTTTGAATCTCAGGTAGGTTGATCAAGTTTACCGCTGACAAGCGGTCAAACAGGGAGTCCCTGGACTCTGTGTAAGGTGTAAATTATCACCTAGGGTGACGCTACTGATTTTGTTCTTGCCTTTGGTTTTCTTGATCATAATTGCTAGGAGGCACCGCCTGATAGTTAGCCTTTTGAGGCTATGTTGCTTGTGCAGGCTTATGGACATTTATAGCAACCTGATTGACCGCAGCGAGTTTCTGTTGCGTGGTCCCTGTTTTGGTGTTCTTAGACCATTCTTTTTTTTTGGGCTTGGCAATCTCGCCATCCTATATCTTGATCTCATCAATAATTTTGGCTTGCGCCAGAGCTTCCTCGAGAGTGGCATATTGCTGTAGCTACAATAGCACGAAGATCAATCTCAAACAGCTCTTTGAGAACATTTGGGTCAGGTCATACATGGGAGGGAGGTAGGGCAGCTTTGAAAGCAACGTCCTCCACCGGTTCCCATATGCCACCATGGTTTCTTCATCATATTGCCTGAGGCTAGCTAGGATGCTTAGTGATGTCTTTTTCTTGGTGTTGAAGGCAAAGCATTCGAGGAACGCATCCACTAGTTGATCCAAGTTGCTGATGCTATGTTTTGGCAACTGAGTGAACCAATCTGAGGCAGGGCCTACGAATGTGGTCTAGCTAAATGTTCTTAGCAATAAAGCATCGTTGTCCTAAATGCCAAATCACTAGCTCAGGAATCTAGTCACATGCTCTTGGGCATCCTCCTCTCCTCTAAAGAGTGCCAACTGGGGCAGTTTAAAGTGTTCAGGGTATGGAGGTGCCAACACTAACGGATGCATAGGATGACTACAGAGTTGGTGTAAAGTAGGCTTTTGGGGCCCAGAAGTCTTGGTCTCCATAGACTCTAAGCGCTCTAGACCCCTATGGGTTGCTTTCCTCTGTCGAGGTTAGCGGCATTCACCCGAGGCTCTGGCCTCAATGGGTGATCCTGATACATAGCAGGTGTGGAGGTACATCACTCCCGCACTGTGTACTACTCTTGAGGAATGTGGTGGTCTTCCTCGTACTCCCTTTCGTATGTGTGCAAGGTGTGGGTAGAATTGTCTTGCCCTATCTGGAGATCCTAATACTCTGGATTTGGTCTAGTGTTTCTAATAGTAATACGGGGTAAAGGAGGGATGACAAAATCATGTGGCCCCTCCTTATGGACCCTATGTTGCTCTAGAACTTCATCACTAGGCCACTCATAATGAGCGTCTAAGGGAGGTCTCCTATCTATGTTGAGTGCCACGTGTAGGTTCTCCTCTTGAAAGGATCTATGCTGAGTGGGGGTGCCCCTCAAAGAGGTGCCTCTATAGTCTTGTTCCGTAATGGCATGATGTGGATTTTCTTGTGTGTCAGGCCACCAAGGCGGTATGACCAAGTCCTCAAGACTATATCGGAGGCGACTTGTCCCCCTTTGTACACTTTCTGTAATGCTTGCCCATGATTGTGCTCGACTATGGGTGTACGCCATGGTGATGTTTACCTAAATATGGGCATGTTTTTATCTTCTTTTAGGATTTGTTATGATACACTAAATATAAGGAAAACACACAATCAAAGCAATGGTTATCTTGTTTATAGATTAAAAGTGTGCCCTAAATCTGGTTTAGTGCGTTTTAATGTTTGTTTTGATAGTTTTTGTAAAGAACATTTAAATGCAATATGATGGCTCTTATGACTCCCAAAAATGGTCGCCCCTTTGATATACCATTGCCAGGCCGATATACCAACCTCTCTATATACCCGCCCTTACGTGAGGGAAACTATTGGTACGTGAGAGAAGATGGTACGTGGAACATAGGCGGTACGAAAGGGGAATCACTCTGTTTATGACACCTACCATAGAAGACTTATCCTCATGCATTAGGAATCACCCCCACTATACTTGGTCAGCTTTCGTTAGGATTTACGTCTAGCAACAGTCGTGATCGGGGTAATGTATGCAATATCTCAAGCCAAGGTGGTGATGAAATCCACCATTGGTCTTGCTCAAGGGTTGGGGTTTTATGACCAACTCCTTATTGTTTTAACTTACCACGTGGTGTGTGGGGTTATTTTTAAGTTGCATAAATGAAGGAAACAAGCATTCAAACTCTCCTATGCAAGCAAATAACCAGAGAACAGAAAGCAAAAATTGATAGAAGGTGTTTAGGACCCCTACCTCTTCTCTGCCCAAATCGGATGTCTCTAAATTTTTGCCCTAAAATTGCACAGAGATCTATTCATCCCGAGGTGAGATGAATAATAGATTTGTATTCGTTCTAGGGTAGGACAAATTCCTATTCATCCCTGGATAAGATGAATTCCAGATCTGTACTCATCACAGAATGAAATGAACAACAGTCCAGCGTTTGAAAACTTGGTGCCTGTAAGCAAAAACCAACAACTTTGATCAGAAATTTAATCTTAAAATGAAGGTACAAATGTCCCACCATGATCGCCACTGAAATCATGAGGATACGAAAACAAAAAAGGAAAATGCCAAGTACGATGCATGTAAAACCAAACTTAACGCTAAAAGCCTATATTTCAAAAAATGCATGAAAGGAAAGCATATAAACGAATCAAAATAAGATAAAAGCAATATGGAATACAATCCTATTTATTGATATGCTTTTAAAGTCGTGTTACAATACGTCTCCTTCCTTTTTAGGGGATAGGAGCGTTAAATATGTTTCTTGTCACATCCATGGATAGCAATCCTTCTTCCACGTGCCCACATGTAAGATGGGCGGAACAAAATGTCACCGCCACTTGTGTATATGAGTGTTGAGTCCTTACTGCTCCTCTGATGTTGAAGAATTGCATTCAAGGAAACAAAAAATATCAGTAGCACCTGCAGATAGAATAGAACATGTATTTCCCAAGGCCTACTGTTAGTGTATGCATGAAAATATTAAACTGATAACCAAATAACATCAGAACGACCTAAAAATTTGATAGAAGCATGAATATATTACCAGGAGGGCACTACAAGTGGAACATTCAAGAAATTCCTCACATATTTGTATTCGCTCTGGGGCGGGACGAATAAACCTGCAACAAATTGTTAGAAAGCACCCTCTTCAATGTCCTATCTAGGAAGCTCCAAATGACCTACAAAGTTGGGGTTAGCTAATTGGGGGTATTTTGGGAAGACCCAGAAGATCAGATTTCTCCAATTTGTCCTCTATCACCCATAATCTGATGGCGCTATCTGCATGTTAGTGAAGGAGAGAAATGATAAAAGTATGATCAAAACTTGTCATAATGAAGTGAAATTTAAACTACAACCTATTTAAATAACCTAGAATAAGATGCAAAAGAAAAATTAGAGAAATATACCACATATTTCTAATCGCTCTAGGGTGGGGCGTTTAGGGCTGCGATAGTTTGGGGGTACCCGGGGGCAGGACGCCCACTGTTTGGGACTCTGTTTCAGCACCAATCCACTTGGGATGGGTCCAAAACATCTTATGGGGTGTTGTTGACAAATTTTGTGGGATATTGTGGCCAAATGTTTGGGTTTGGGTCTAGAATGCGCCTCCAATAATCACCCAATAACCTCCCTCCAAAAGAGAGATCAAGGATGTGAAAGCACAAACAATGGGTGAGGATATATTTTAGCAGCACTTCGTTGCTCCAAAATCTCCTCTCTGTGTATATTTTTGGGTGAGATGACTCACCAATTTACAGACCTAGGGTATCTCTATTTTGAATGTGCATGCGAGGGTGCCACTTGAGTTGAATGTCCTATTTTGAGAGAAAATATTATTCCCTAATTTAGAGTCTCCTTGCATGAGGCCTCTAAAATCAAAGACATGCATGACTGAAGTCTCTCTCCTTGATTTGAAGTCGTTCCTCGCAATTGCATGGCCTAAAGTTGTAGTTAACTGGCGGACTTGTCGAGGTTTGACTTTTTGCCAGTCAAATTTGCTATTCGCCTCACCCTAGGGCAAATGCTGATAATCGTCCCTGGGTGGGACGAATACCAGTTTGTATTCATCCCTGGGTGGGGCGAGTAGGGAGCAAAGTGCCAAAAAGGTGCCAAATTGACCTCTGACCTTCCAAACTACTTTTGGGAGTGGTTAGGACCACTGTTTAACCTCTAGGGGCTGCCCTAAGGGCTATGTGTGTCAATGCGATCGGTGCTTGTTGTCACATAATAGGATTGGTGCTATTTTGGTGTCTATAGATAGATGATATTTAGAAGGTTAAAATATTAAAAGAACTAGCATTCTAATTTTTTTAAAAAAATGAAATAATATTATAAGATCTGAGCTATGTGATTTTTTTGAATAGCTGAAAGAGGTAGCGAAGGAGACAAAATCGTCAAGGTTTCTGCAATGAACAAGAGACATTGTTGGCAATGAGGAAGGATCTTGGAAAGTGTCTGAAAGCTATGAATTTGCTGCACTGAGAGGAGATGATAAGGCATAAAAAACTCAAGAAAAAACTTATATTTTTACCTGAAGGGTTTGCTCGCACGATGCTGGAATGAGCTTCGAAGAACATGAAGGATATGGTTGGATTTTGTATCACTACATATAAGTAAGATAAAAGGGAGCCAACACTAATAATTGTTTCTTTTTTAAATATAAATATTAGCTTTGTGATGTGTTATGAAGGAAAGGTTCCCGAAGAATGTAGAGAAGGCACGTTCTCGAAAGATGTTTTCACAAATAGCACCACAAAGTGGGAATGAGGTATCACAGATGGTGACATACGAAAAGAGGCTTCTGAAGAGACGTCACTTGAAGAATGCAAAAAATGCGTAGACACAGAAATCTCTCTGGAAGATTTCAGAGAGGGCAAAATAATTCTCACAGACGTCTCTCTCAGATATTGAAATCAGAAGACGTTAGGCAATTAAAAATCATCAAAGTATAATGCTTAAAATGAAGAAATAACATTCAAACCAGAGACAATATAAAATTCTCAGAGAATAATATTTCCAAGCTTTTAGTAGATGAATTTATAAATATAATCAAAGTTATTTCCAGAGTGCTGAAGGACGAAATAAAAGGAAGAAGCTTCAGTTAAATAATCTAGAAAATCATAAGATCTTCGAACGTTATAGAAATTAATAGGGAAAAAAACCGTTTTTAGAAGATGTAGTCCCAACTGCGCACCAATAAAATGTTGGCAAAATGCCATTTTTTAGAAAAAATAAATGGACTTTGGTCTTTTTAATAGACCAAATGTCCATTGTTTGTATTTGACGTCAGAAGTGACGCTTTCCCTTAGTTCAAGATCTCAAAAATACCCGATTAAAAAAATTTGATTATTCCCCACCTAAAGGATATGCCTATTATTACGATCTCCACTTCGGATGATACGCAGAGCTGCGTTCATTTATGGATGATATGCAGTGATGGCTTTTATTGAGCCAAATCAAGCTACGTTCATCAAGATTGATAGAGAATATCGAAACGCAAAAATAGGCATACGAGGAGGAAAGTATATATATATATATATATATATATATATATATATATATATATATATATATATATTTACAAAGGAGCAACAATTTTTATATTTTTGAAAAAAAGTTGAGGAGAATATTTGCATAATATGGTAAAAAAAACTAGTTAAACTATTTAGATATTACCATAAACAAATTTCTCAATAAAATTGCAGATTTAAAATAAGAAATCTACAAAATATATAAAAGACCTCTTTTATTTCTTTAAAAAAATAAAAGATAAGAGATTAAGAACCAGTTCGTGAAACTGCCTTCAAGAGAGAATGCCTATCATAATCTATCATGCTCTGGTACCATGTTATAATTTCCCAAGAGTAGAACTACACATCATTACAAGATTTGAAGAAACAAAAAAGAACTGATTGATTTATGCTTGGCTTACAACAACTCATCAAATCTGATCTAGACTATACTGAGAGTTCACCTGACTCATGGAGGAGTGGAAACTCAAGTATGTCTATCCTAGTAGAACTTAAGAGAATAATTACTTGTTCTAACACATTTTATGTTGTTTGATGCGAATAGTTTATGGAATGGTGGCTCCACTATGAAAATTTAGCAAACTTAGCAAAATTTTTGTTCATCATAATTATAGATAAATTTTCCATTAGCCATTGATCAAATAGATACTTTCAAATTGATTTTGTTTATAGAATGAAAATGGAAAATGTTTTATCTTTTAATAATTTTGTTTTGCTCTCAATTAGCATATAATTATTTCAAGTCCAAAGGGGAGTGATTCACTATTTTAGAACTATGATTTTCTCTTCTTTAACAAAATATTGAAGATAATGTTTTTGGACTTAAGAATGTGAAATTTTCCCTCTAGAAAAAGATGATTCACTCTTTCCTTTTTTGAAAGAGAAAATTATGCCTAAGGACAAAGATTGTGATTCTCTCAAATGATATTCTCTCTATTTTCCATAAAAAGAAATTTTTACTTAAATAAAAGAAGCATGGTCTGCATCAACAAAACTGTGATTCACCTCTCAAAAAGTATAATTTATCATTTTCACTAAATTATATTTTAGATGTTTTTTGAGATTATTTTTTCTATAGGCACAATCATGTTTATATAGAGGTATATGAATACTAGGTCAAAGAAAAAAAGTATTTTAATGATATTCAACTAGTTAAAATTCTTGAATCAAAGGAAAAACACCAAAGGAAATAAATCTACAACCACTATTTGGATACAAGAATTAGGGGAACCAATTCCAATTTGTTCAAACAAATAATCAATGAAAACTCTAGTCAAAACTAATGTGAACCCAAGCCTTTTCTAGTCATACCCATTACAAGTATTCCCAAACCTTTTAACAATAATTTAACCTTGTGTCCAAGTCTTATCAATGACCATTCAAGCTAGCCAAAATTTGACCACTACTAGTGCTTCCATCAAGATAGTAATCACAAACCCCTTGTACAACATACCATCTATAATATAGACCTAGTCTAATGATATACACAATCTCTTTTGATATGCACTATTTCATTGAAATATATACCTATCTAAATCTAAAATTAGCAATCTCAATCCTCAATTTGCCATTTGATAGATGTACCCACCCAACAAGTTGGATTCAATCTGTAAGTCCTAACTACCTAGTTAGAAGTTGGACCAAGTGAACAAGTTAACATTTTGTATCCTCAGGTTATCTAAGGTCAATCATGGATCCAAGGTTTGTCTAATCTACCAAGTCAGGTAGTGGGAAAAATGCAAAAAATTAAATGAATTCCAATACTATAAATTATCAATTAGTCCCACCAAATTCTCATCCAATTTAAAATGTTATGCAAAATTAGCAAGTCCCACCTAGCCAATGGAGATTTCTAATGATTAAAGGTACTATGTAGAGTTAGCATTTACCTCTCTATTATTAGCCTTGATGAAATATATAACAAAACCCATAAAATAAATCAATTATGTATTATATCTTGTATCCCCAAAGAAAAAAAACATATCTAAATCTCATGTAATGTAAAATTCCAACCCTTATGCATATCTTAACCTACAAATAGTATACAATCTAAATCATTCATTTGCTCCTCAATAGTCAATGGCTCTGCAAAATTATTTAGTAATATCAAACCATTAGATGTTCTAATATGAGCCATAAAAATAAGCATATATGGGACCTCCCTAGTGTCAATCGTAATATGTCCCACAAATGCTCTAAGGAAAAGGTCTTTAATATTACCAAATATAAATGGATGTATGGCCATACAATCAAATGCCTAACTAGATGTACTAGGGTCTTTTATATCTAATATTCTACTCTCCAATCCCTAAAGATGCACTAAAATCCTTAGCAAAATTTGATGAAAAAGGTAGACAAATTATAATGGACTACCTCAATGAGTTATCAATACTAAATCCATTTACTAAATTCATAAGAAAAAAATATCATATGATTATTGATAAATTCATTAAGAGATAAGGTTGCATTATAGTTTAGAAGCTTAGCTAACAACTCATTCACCAATTGGAATTATGTTTTCAATCATTTCATAATAAGGGTTGTTAATCTAATAAATTCTTATTCACTTCTCTTTTAGTTAGATGTTATATAAAGACATTATCAAGAGAACATTTATGACAAGAACATGAGGTTCATGAGAATGTTGCACCTTTTGCCTCTAAATATTTGACCCTTAGATGATCAAGAATTGCTATACTATATACAAGTGTTACAATTAGATCTAGCATTGATGATCTAAAATGTGAATCATGTTACCTTATTGAGGCCATTCGAAGAAGTAGCCCATATTGAAGATGTGCTTATTCAAATAGGAAATTACCACATATTCTACATAATGTCAATGGTACACATATAACATAATTAAAACCCCCATAAATGCAATATCCTCCTTCTCTAGTGGCACCCTTTCTAAATTATCAACTAAAAAAACCAATCCTAATAGCCTACTCCATCTACTACCTCTCAAATTATCCAAATATCTTTTATTACACTTATGTATTCACAAACAAACACTTTCCTCATAGTAATATTTATAGATCAAAGTATGCCAAATGCTAGAATATTCCAACCATGATTACATGTATTATTAGCCCTATTTCAACCATCAAATATAATTACTTCCCCTAGACGTCAAAATCAAATTGTTAGGTTAGAGAGTTAAGTAAATGAAATAAGGATAATAATAAAAAAGTAGCAAATATGTTTATAATAGTTAGAAGATAGAGCAATGGATGGTAGCAAATAAAAATTTAGAAGCAAAGATAAACCTCTTAACTCAGAAAAGATATAATTTCTCATCAATCTAGAAACTAGGTTGTTTATTAGGTCCAAACATTATGGTTAATACATTTTAGTAATAAGCACCCTATTGTGGTTTACTTGTAATATTGTACATAGTTTGGTAGAATGTGTCATGAAAATTAAAGGTGCTAAAAAAATGATATACAACTAACAATGATAGGCATAACAAGAAAAATGATGCGTCATTCAGTGGAAATTAACACCTATAATGAATCAACTTATGAATTAGTAACCTTTCACAGTAGACCAATATGGTATGGTATAATAATTAGTTTTTACCATACCTAACCTAATCAACTTGATGTTTTTCAATTTAAGAGTCCCAAAAGATGATGAAGATTTTTCTTTCGATGATCACATAGTGTTGTTACCAATAGGAGTTATAGCAAGGAGTAAGAGGAAGGTACAAATGATTAATCCCAATTATTAGAGTCCTAAACAATTTCATGAAAAAACTTAATTTATAGATGACCACTACTATTCTAAGAAGGGAATGACCACCATTATAGCTTAAATATGGTGGATTCATACTAACATAATATACAAGGGAATGTTAAAGAAAGTACATCAACCCATGTCTCACAAATTGATATATTAAAATAAGTCGGAATAAATTATAAAGGATTTTAGTAGAACCAAATAAATAGATTGAAAAGAAAATGTTGTAGAAAGAAGAAAAAAATAACTTGAAATATCAATCTGTGATTAGCGAGGATCAATTTTTTTATACATGAGAATTCAAGAAATTTGTCTTGCATAATGATAGTAACACAATTGAATCACAATTCAACATTACTAAGGAACTGAAAAATACTCATACAAAAGTAATCATGTGGTAAGTTCTAGCCTTGCTAGGATAGATGAACTTGTTGTAGGAAGCCACCAAAGAATAAGAATGAAGTTATACCAAAACAAAGCCAAGTATGCAAAAGCAAATGTAGTTGAATATGGTTAATAATAAAATTAATACACGAGGATTCATCTAATATTTAGGTGAATGCGATGGACGTTTTGAATATCCTAAATTTTAAAATAATGAAATTGTTACCATTCTACATCATCGTGAAGACTAAAAATTACTTATTGTGAAGGTGTATACTATATTAAATACATGTTGTAACTATTATACTAAATATATTATGCAATAAAATTAGCTTTCCTTATATATTTAAGCCCACATATCTTAGATGGATGGGAAGAGGGTAAACATTTTTGGATTCTTGAAGGACCTACTAATGACAATAACTAAATATTCAAAACTTACAATCATCAAGAGGTGCATGTAGTAGATCTTCATCTTTTTATAATACAATGATCAAGGCAATGGACAAATCAATTATCAAAATATGGGTATTCAACAATAATTATGCCCATATCATTAACATTTGTGGCATACCCTAAAAAAATAGCAACTTTCGCAATCTCAAAATTTAAAATTACCTTCCATATTGTTTTTCAATGAATCATATATGGATTTCAACTTTCTAGTTAGAGATTTTCTCACTTTATTTTTATTGCTTTTCCAAGCATCTCTATTTCCATTTCTTTTAATATAATTTTATAATATAATAAAAGAACATGGTACACAAAAAAATAAAAAATACAAAGTAAATAAATTGTAATTATACAATCCAAATTCCATAATGCATTGTATAAAATACTTTTATAGATCAGTTGGTAGATTTGTTTGTGTTTATTTCTAAAGCGATAGATTTGATCAAATATCAAATAATATAATATTCAAAGAAGTAAAATACATAGACTTAACAAAATCAATGTTAAATTTATTTTATGTACACTTAATTTTAATTATTAATTTAAAAGTATGTCAAATTTATTATTTGATACATTAAATTATTTTATAAAATAAGTTGTAGTTTTAAACTTTTGATATATTACTAATAAAAGTAACCAAAGAAAACTCTATTTTTTAATTTGAAAAGCAATTCTATAATATATTCTTTAATAGTAAACATCTTTTAAGCATTAAGATTTATAACAATGTATATTTAATTATAGTTTATTTATATATATATAGTAACTATAGAAAAAATTAAAAAATGAATCAATAATAAATATCAAACTTGGACTATTTTTATTTAAATAAAACAAAATAAGTTTAATTTCTTGAATTGAATGAGACCAAAACAGAGACCAGAAACTTCAATACAAAATAAAGTATAATATACAACTCTACCGAAATTAAACTTTAAATCTCTTAAATTTTCAAAGCTTTAACAATATTAAAAATAAAAATAAAAAACTATATTAAAATGCTCCTATACATTTTATATATACACAAATATTAAATGAAAATTATTGAACTATTCTATATCAAAATTCTAGACCCTCTTGTGCGTGTTGTAAGTGCAAATTATCATTATTTGAAACTGCACATTAGCTATTATAGCTAATAAATAAATTTATGAGTTAAATTTACTTAAATCATCTTTGTAATAACAAATACCTAAAATAATCAATAATTGAAACTGTTACAGACTTTTTATTTCAATGCCGTATACACTGGACCTTCCATTGCTGTCTCCCTGAAAGACCCCATTTCCGACCAGAAAACATGTCGACAAACATAACAATCAAGCTTATAATAATCAACCTTGGACACTGTTTCTCGACAAACATAACACTCAAGCTTATAATAATTATAAGATTATTTGGAGTCTTAAAAATTTATGAGAACAGAAGTGTCAGTAGACGAAATTATTCTACTACCCCTTGACTGCCGTACGAAATTATTCTACTACCCCTTGACTGCCGTATGCGTCTTCGCAGAGGAGATTCGTTGACGGCTTGAGCTAAACTCGTCGTGCACTCCTGCAGCAACCGTGCCACTAATGGGAGGAGAATCATGTTGGGGTTTCGAAAAGATTCAAAAGAACCCTGCAAGTAAAATTTAAGCTAATATAATCTTCTGTGCGAAGGAAAATTTGAGCTAGTATAATCTTCTTTCGAAATTTACAAATCCTTTTGCACAAGCTTGCCCAAATTACAGACATTTAACTAAGAAAACATATTTATGCAAGTAAACACCTTTGATTTCAATATTGCTTTCAAATTACCTATGCCTGATACAACAAACTTAAAAACATAGCAAACGAAACAAAAAAAACTTAACGAAATCATTTTTAATTGAAGCCATTCCTTGGACAAAAATTTAACAACGCCTAAAGGGCAATAGGGCGCAATTATAAGTAAAACCATTACTGTTAAAAATATTAAACTTGATCCCATCTCGCCAGTCAGGAGTGGTTTGATGTCCGACAGATCGGATCGCCGCAACTCTGATCACCACATTAATTTCGGTAGTTGCAGTTCGGCGATCAGTCAGAAACCCTACTTCGACGGTCAGAAACCCTAGTTGTCAGAATATAAGCTTGTCATATCCCTTTCGTAAGCTATAAAAGACAGTTCAGGTTTTCAAAAAATGATTGGGAGTTTAGATCAAACTAGTGCACAACAGTGCAAGTTTGGGCAAAGCCGGAGTGGCGAGAGGCGAAGAAGGAACAGATTGGAGTAGGAAGAAATACTTCTGAACAACAATTTCGGAATCCTTCCTCTTGTTTTTATCCTATGTTTATGCAGAAGTTTGTAACTCCTTCGGAGAAATCCAGTTTGTTTTTGTGTTCAATAAAATCTATGTTTGTTTGGTGGTTTAATTGATTTTCTCCCTCTGTCGCTCGCCAAATTAGTTTTCTCCCTATCGCTCACCGAATTTGAGCAATTTTAGTAAATATTAGTTAATGGGAGTTATTATTTATTTTTCCTAGAGAGGTGAGTGGCAGATTTGCCTTGAAAGTGCTCAAAACAGGAAAATTAGCTATGGAGTGCTCCAAACTACAACGATCTGGGGCGGTTTCTCTCGAAGAGGCGAGTGTCAGATTTACCCTGAAGCGCTCGAGATTGGCAAAATCACTCCAAAGCGCTCGAAAGAACAGCGACTTGGGGAGATTTTTGTACTTAGTCAAAAATGCATGAACTATTCCTTTGTCCTTAGAGTTTTGTCTTTTATGCAATTGTCCTATTCACCATTCAAAAATTGCCCTCCATCACTCACTCTTTGCTAAAAATCCCTATATCGCACATTTAACTTGCAATCCGTGAAATTATTTTCTTGCAAATTACGATAGACAGCACGGTGCTTTTTATTATTTTCCTCACCTCTCCCACGGTCGCCAAACATCCTCACCAACTCTCCATCGCGCTCCTTAGCAACTGTGATCCATGACATATTTTTCCTAAATTGTGGGCGCTCAAAAGCATTACTCGTTGTCGCTCCAAGCGACAATGATCCATGACATAATTTTTTGTTTCTTCAAATTGGTATCAGAGCTGATTAGTGCCTTGATGCAGAGACCGAAGCATGGCTTTCGATAGCAACAATTTGCAGTTGCAGATCCCGCGCTTCAATGGCAAGAACTACGACTACTGGAGCATCCAGATGAAGATCCTGTTCGGATCTCAGGAGCTATGGGACCTGGTCGAGAATGACTACCCAGAACCGATAGATGCAGCAACACTGGTCGCCCTCTCCCAAGCAGACAAGGACCTGTTGAAGGAGAACACCAAGAAGGACCAGAAGGCCCTGTTCTACATCATGCAAGCGATCGAGGAGACCATCTTCCCATGGATCGCATCAGCCACCAAGGCAAAGCAGGCCTGGGAGATTTTGGCCAGCTCGTATCAGGGCACCAACAAAGTGAAGCTCGTGAAACTACAGATGCTAAGGAGGGAGTTTGAGAACCTATAGATGAATGAGATGGAGTCCATGGGTGACTTCTTCACCCGGATGATAGACGTAATCAACCAGATGCGGTTGAATGGAGAAATCGTGCAGAGCCAGAGAATCATGGAGAAGATTCTCAGAAGCCTACCTGCTAAATTTGACTCTGTTGTGATAGCAATCGAGGAGTCGAGGGATCTGACAACCCTCTCGGTGGACGAGCTCATGGGTTCCTTGCAGACGCATGAGCAGAGGCTGAGCCACTCATCTCAGTCCTCTCTAGAGCAGGCATTCAAGGCGCAAGTCTCATTTCGAGATAGTGGTAGACAAGATTCCCACCATGGCGCCTCTAGTTCTCAAGGAGGAAGAGGCAGAGGCAAGCGTGGGAAAGGAAACAAGCAAGGAGGATGGTCAAACCCTAATGAGGGAGAGACCAACTGCAACTTCCATCAACAAGGAGGAAGAGGCGGTGCGAAGAACCAACAAGGTGGATCCAGTCAAAAAAGGACAAATCCAAGGTCCAATGTTACTATTGCAAGAAATTCGGCCATTACATCTCTGAGTGCAGAAAAAGGATGGCCAAGGAGAACCAACAACAAGCCCACTACACTGATGAAGCCAAAAATGTGGTAGGTGGGAACGTGTTGCTGACTTGCAATATTGAGGAGGAGAGCCAGAAGAACATTTGGTATCTCGATAGTGGGTGCAACAATCACATGACGGGGAACAAGGAGATGTTCTCACAACTGGATGAAATAGTCCAGTCCGAGGTGAATATGGGGAACAACAGCAAGGTTCCCATGATGGGGAAAGGAAAAATCCTCATCCACACTAGGCACGATGAATGGAAGCAGATCTGTGATGTCTACTATGTGCCTGGTCTGAAGCACAACCTGTTGAGTGTTGGACAACTCGTGCAGAAGGGACACACTATCCAGTTCAAAGATGGAACCTGCACCATCAAAGACAAAGTGCATGGGCAGATTGCAACTATGTCCATGATGAAGAATAAGATGTTTTCACTGCAGATTCAGAATGAATCTCTGATGTCTCTGAGTGCAGTTGTGAAGGATGCTACCTGGTTGTGGCATCTCAGGTTTGGTCACCTGAGTTTCAGTGGCCTGAATCTACTGCACAAGAAGCAGATGGTGAAGGGTTTACCCCTTATTGAGCAGCAAAATCAAGTTTGTGAAGGTTGCTTAGTCGACAAACAACACAGGGATTCGTTCCCTTTCGAGCAGTCTTGGAGAGCATCACAACCATTGGAGCTGGTGCACTCAGACATTTGCGGTCCGATGCAGACCAACACGTTTATCGAAAACAAGTACTTCTTGACATTCATTGATGACTTCAGTCGAAAGACATGGGTATATCCCATCAAGCAAAAATCGGAGGCTTTCGGCAAGTTCAGGGAGTTCAAGGCTCTGGTGGAGAAACAGAGTGGCTACCAGGTCAAAACCCTCAGAACGGATGGTGGAGGTGAATACATCTCCAATGAATTCCAGAATTTTTGCAAGGCGAATGGAATTCGAAGGCAGCTCACTGCCAGATACACACCACAGTAGAACGGTGTAGCTGAGAGGAAGAACAGAACCATCATGGAGATGGCACGTAGCATGATGAAGGTGAAGGGATTGCCGCATGAGTTTTGGGCAGAGGTTGTAACTTGTGCAGTCTATCTGCTGAACAGGTGTCCCACCAAAAGCATGAAGGACAAAATCCCTCAGGAGGCCTGGAGCGGTCAGAAGCCATGTGTGGCTCATTTGCGTGTGTTCGGGTGCATTGCATATGCACATGTTCCAGAAGAGAAGAGGCAGAAGTTGGATGATAGAGCGGAGAAGTGTATCTTCATAGGGTACAGTGAGGAAGCAAAGGCATATAGGTTGTATAATCCTGTGATGAAGAAGCTCATCATCAGTCGCGATGTGAAGTTCCTGGAGGATGAAGCCTGGAACTGGAAGTCCAAGACTGGCCAGCCTGAGCCAGCAGTTGTCGAGTCTGTTGACTTGGAGGAGAACAGTGTGCAGCCACCTGTAGCCTCAAGCAACAGCAATGGTGCCAACAACAGCACAACCTCACCATCCCGATCGCCTCCAATTGCAAGCAAGATTCAAAATCTGAGGACACCCACGAAGACGAGGAGCTTGCAAGACATCTACGAGGCAACCCACAATCATGAAGATGATGAATATTCTGACTTTGCCTTCTTTACTGAGTGTGATCCAGTTGAGTTTGAAGAGGCAAGTCAGAATCATAAGTGGGTGAAGGCGATGGATGAGGAGATTGAAGCCATTGAGAAGAATGATACATGGCAGCTAGCAGATCTTCCAGCAGGGAAGAAGACCATTGGGGTCAAGTGGGTGTATAAAACGAAGTTCAATGCCCAAGGTGAAGTTGATCGGCATAAGGCCAGATTGGTGGCGAAGGGCTACAAGCAGAAGTCAGGCATCGACTATCATGAGGTGTATGCGCCTGTAGCCCGACTTGACACAATCAGGATGATCCTGGCATTGGCAGCCCAACAGGGTTGGAAGGTGTACCAGATGGATGTCAAGTCAGCCTTCCTCAATGGTGTTTTGGAGGAGGAGGTCTACATAGACCAGCCACCAGGTTACGAGATTGAAGGACAAGAGGGCAAGGTCCTCAAGCTGAAGAAGGCCCTGTATGGGTTGAAGCAGGCACCCAAGGCATGGTACAACCGGATTGATGACTATTTTCAGGAGAATGGGTTTGTCAAATGCCCATATGAGCACACCCTATACCTGAAGATAAATGAAGCAGGGGAGCTCATAATCGTCTGCCTGTATGTGGATGATCTGATTTACACTGGCAACAACAATGTCCTGTTCGACTAGTTTAGAACAACCATGAAGAAGGAGTTCGAGATGACGGACTTAGGGCTGATGAAGTATTTTCTCGGCATCGAAGTTGACCAATCGGAAGATGGCATCTTCATTTCTCAGGGTAAGTATGCGAAGGATGTCCTGAAGCGGTTCAAGATGGAGGACAACAAACTTGCCATCACACCTGTTGCCACAGGCTTGAAGTTGAGCAAGTTGGATCCAGGGAGGAACATTGATCCAACTTTGTTCAAGCGGCTAGTTGGCAGTCTAATGTATCTGACTGCAACTCGACCAGATCTGATGTTTGGAGTCAGTCTAATCAGTCAGTTTATGGAGACTCCAAAGGACATGCACTGGAAAGTAGGCAAGCGGATCTTGCGCTATGTCAACGGGACGCGAAACCATGGCATTTTCTATGCCAGACAAGACCAGTTGGAACTGGTGGGCTACACAGATAGTGACTAGGCTGGCAACATTGATGATCGGAAGAGCACTTTCGGTTATGCATTTCATCTTGGATCGAGAGTAGTGTCATGGGCGTCCAAGAAGCAACCGATCGTTGCGTTGTCCACTACTGAAGCAGAGTATGTCACCGCCACGTCAACCGCATGCCAGGTAGTCTGGCTACGAAGGGTTCTGGGTGAACTGAACCATCCTTCGAAAGGCGCGACAACAGTATTTTGTGACAACAATTCTGCCATTGCACTGTCGAAGGATCCAGTGTTCCATGGGCGGACGAAGCATATCGACATCCGGTATCACTTCATCAGAGAGCTGGTGAAGTCAGGCGAGGTTCAGTTATAGTTCTGCAGATCCAAGGAGCAGGTAGCTGACATTTTTACCAAGCCTTTGAAGGAGGACTTTAGCAGATTGCGACTGCAGTTGGGGGTCAAAGGGCTTGTGAGATCAGGTTTAAAGGAGGGTGTTAAAAATATTAAACCTGACCCCCATCTCGCCAGTCAAGAGTGATTTGACGTCTGACAGATCGGATCACCGCAAATCTGATCGTCGCATTAATTTCGGTAGTTGCAGTTCGACGATCAGTCAGAAACCCTACTTCGACGGTCAAAAACCCTAGTTGTCAGAAGATAAGCTTGTCAGAAGGTAAGCCTTATCCTCCCTTCCACAGGCTATAAAAGGCAGTTCGGGTTTTCAAAAAATATATCGGGAGTTTAGATCAAACCAGTGCACAACAGTGCAAGTTCGGGCAAAGTCGGAGAGGCGAGAGGCGAAGAAGGAGCAGATTGGAGCAGGAAGAAATACTTTCGAACAACAATTTCGGAATCCTTGCTCTTGTTTTTATCCTGCGTTTATGCAGAAGTTTGTAACTCCTTCGGAGAAATCCAGTTTGTTTTTGTGTTCAATAAAATCTATGTTTGTTTGGTGGTTTAATTGATTTCTCCCTTTGTTGCTCTCCAAATTAGTTTTCTCCCTATCGCTCACCGAATTTGAGCGATTTCGGTAAATATTAGTTAGTGGGAGTTATTATTCATTTTTCCCAGAGAGGCGAGCGACAGATTTGCCCTGAAGCGCTTGACACTGGTAAATTAGCCCTGGAGCGCTCCAAACTGCAGCGATCTATGACGATTTCTCTCGAAGAAACGAGTGTCAGATTTGCCCTGAAGCGCTTGAGACTAGCAAAATCGCTCCGAAGTGCTTGAAATAACAGCGACTTGGGGAGATTTTTGCACTTAGTCAAAAGTGCATGAACTATTCCTTTGTCCTTAGCGTGTTGTTTTTTATGCATTTGTCCTATTCACCATTCAAAAATTGCCCTCCATCGCTCGCTCTTTGCTAAAAATGCCTATATCGCACATTTAACTTGCGATCCGCGGCATATTATTTTCTTGCAAATTGCCATAAACAACACGGTGCTTTTTATTATTTTCCTCACCTCTCTCGCGGTCGCCAAACATCCTCACCAACTCTTCGTCGCGCTCCTTAGCAACTGCGATCCGTGGCATATTTTCCCTAAATCGCGGGCGCTCAAAAGCGTTACTCGCTATCGCTCCAAGCATCAGCGATCCACGACATAAATTGTTTTTCTTCAATTACCTCACGCGAAATATTTATAGGACTTGACAGCGAAAAGCACCAGGTCTTTATTGTCACAAATTTAGGATTTCGTGCAAACTTCCAAAACCTTCATGAAACATTGTCAGAGACTACTCGAATCTAGAGATCGATTCCAAAATCTGAAAATGGCGAATAAGCTCAAGAGCATTGTTGGACATGAAATTTCACAAATGTGGCGATTATTTATGCTTTCCTAGTTGTGCTTCGGATGGAAAATGTGTGACCTAAAGTGAATTTCTCTACAATTTTCCAGTTTTTCTTGACCACAAGGGAGGCGTGGAACAACCTATAGTGCGACTGTACCGTTGGCGGGCATTGGATGGAAATTTACGAATGTCAACTCAAAAGTCATGTACGCGTTGTCTCGGAACGTTGAATTTAGTTCGGAGTTGGGTAATGTAGTGCAAAATATAATTGCAGGGGTCCCACTAACGTAAATTGCATTAAAATTACATCATCAAGCTTTATGTCATTATATTTACATGATTATATTTTAAATAAACTTAATCAAATATTTGTAATATTTTAAACAAACCTAAACAAACAATCACTTTACCAATAAAACAATCGAGAAAATCAAGAGCGAAATGAACAAAAGGGCCCGAAAGAACCAAGAAAGTTCTACTCCGAAACATTAAAGGAACAATTCCATATCCACCCGTCGCTTCAAGGACAAAGAAATGTGCTTATACTGCTTTGGCGCAAAGCGCGTGGAACTCTGCTCGAATTAAATATTACGTTAAAAGTTTTAAGAAATATTATTTTAGAAAATAACCATAACGGCACTAGTGGCACGTGTCTTTTAGAAACCTTACTAAACATTGTTATTTTGACGTCCAGATATTGCTCGAATTAAATATTACGTTACGTTAGAAGTTTTAAGAAATATTATTTTAGAAAATAACCATAACGGTACTAGTGGCACGTGTCCTTTAGAAACCTTACTAAACAGTGTTATTTTGATTATGAGATTGTAGTAATATGGCTTTGGATTTTTATTTGGGAGACTTAAGTTTAAAACAGTGTACACATTTTTTTTTTCTAAATTCTTTAGGATATTAGGGTAATATGGTCTTGGGTTTTCATGAAAGAGATCTATTTTCAAACCAAGATTCATTCAAAAACTCTTGATTTACATTATTTTTTTCTACTTCAAAAAGATAGGTAGGTTGGTAGCAGCCAAGTGCTTTCCAATGAATTGCTTCAATTCGATTACTTTGGTAATAAGGTTCCATTGACTTTATCTTTAAGTTTTAACCAATCGACTAAGCTTACCCCAAAAGAATAGGTCAATTGGCAGTGGCCAAGTGATTCCTGTGGACTATTTTAATTCGATTATTTTGATGGTTAAGGTCCCATTGACTCTATCTTTATCCAATAGGCTTGTTAGGATTACCTCACAAAGGTAAGTCCATTTATAGTGACCAAATTGACTTTATCTTTATCCTAATTGTTGGTGGGCTGCCCTGGTTTGATTCCTTGAACAATTAAGGTCTAGTTAACTTTATTTTTACACAATAAAATTTTTCCTTTAAAAAAAATAATATGAAAATTTTCCTTCCATTCAATTAAATATTATTATTATATGTTTGTATCATCTCATATGGACACACTTGATTTCTTTTTTATATATATAAAGGGTTTGAGTGGGTTGCCCTGGCTTGATTTCTTAGACAGTTAAGGTCCAGTTAATTTTATTTTTACACAACAGACTAAGATTTAAAAAATATTTCCTTAAAAAAAATAATATAAAATTTTTGCTTACCCATGATATTGAAATTCAATTAAATATTATTATATGTATGTATATCATATATATATATATATAGGGTTTGAATATCTTGGTTACTATCATTAAATTTTAGTTAGAAATGAATTGTGAAGAATAAGAACAAATATTTTTATAGTTTTAAAAGTAGTAATATTAAATAAGAAATTTTGGAATTTTTTTTAAAATTTTGTTTAAGTGCTAAAAGTATGACTCACTTAAAGGGGTGATTCACTCAAACTAAGAGGTAAATCACAAATTTGCTGAAATCATGAATCACTATTTAATCATATGAATCATAAATTAAGGTTTGGGATTGAACAAGATCGACATAGGGTTTGAGCAAATGACTCAAAAAAAGATATTTATCTTCTTATGGTGCCAATAAGGAGTTATAAAGGCTACTAAATATGTTTAGCAAAACATTATAGGTATGTAAGGTTTAGTGATACATAATTCTGCTAAAGGTGCCACTAAATAGGGAATATAGAAGGAGTAGAAGGAATTTACCTCAAGTTACTATTACGTAAATAGTTTGCTCTAAATAGGAGCTAGAGGATCCATTGTAAACATACTTTTGATATTTGAGGAAATCAAAGCTTTACTTTGTGAGTTGCAAGAAAGCTCATACTACCATTAAGAGAAAATTTGTGTATGATATTTGTAAATTGGTTGCATCATTGATCATTTGATTCATGAATCAATAATAATTTTGGCACTACCCTTTTGCTTTCTATTAGTAATTTCTTCTATTATGGTGGATTAGTTGTAGCTTGGATCACACTAATATTATTTGATTCCTTGTAGATAAGTTGATTGATCGTTATTGATCTTGCTATGATCATAAATACATTTACATTATTGCATTTATGTTACATTTCTTGGATATATTTCTCTTAAGATTCACATTTATGTATTTATATTAATTTAATTTAGTTAAATTAGTGTGAAATCCACCTAATTCCAAAGGTCATAGAGCATGTGTTATTTCCTTCTAATTGTTGAAACATGACACTATGGGCTTATACCTTTATGTGGGTTCCATAGTTTTTGGCATGCCCAATGGGATCAAAAGGCTTAATTTCTATAGGAAATATAACTACTCCATTCTCATATAATTTTCCAAATCTATGCAAAAAAACTTAGAATTTGATCAAATCTATAAAAGGTTTTGTTCATTGTCCTAATTTACACATAAGCAACATGTATTTTGTCAATTTTAATTGATACAACTTTAGATCTAATCATTTCATGTTGTTTGATGTAAATAGTTCATAGAATGGTGGCTCCACTATAAAAATTTAGCAAACTTAGCAAATTTTCTACTCATCACAATCATAGACAAATTTTCCATTAGTATTTTATCAAATAGATGCTTTCAAATTGATTTTTTTTATGGAATGGAAATGGGTTATCCATCCTTAAAAAAATTTATGTAAAAAAAATGCTTTACCTTTTAATAATTTTGTTTTTCTCTCAATTAGTGTAAAATTATTTCGAGTCCAAAGAGGAGTGATTCACTCTTTTAGAAGTATGATTTACTCATATTTAAAAAAATATTGAAGATAACATTTTTAGACTTAAGAATGGAAAAGGTTGATTCACTCTTTCCTTTTTTGAAAGAGAAAATTGTGCCTAAGGACCAAGATTATGATTCTCTCTTCTTGGAAAAATGTGATTCTCTCTATTTTTTCCATCAAAGAAAAAAATGCTCAAATAAAATAATCATGATTTGCATCAACAAAAAATGTGATTCAGTTCTCAAAAATTATGATTTATCATTTTCACTAAAATATATGTTAGAAGCTTTTTAGATGATTTTTTTTCTATAGGCACAATCATGTTTATATAGAGGTATATGAATACTAGGTCAAAACAAAAGAGTCTAATGCAATTCAACTAGTCAAACTTCTTGCATAAACACCAAAGGAAAGAAACCTACAACCACTATTTGGATACAAGAATTAGGGGAACCAATTCCAATCTCTTCAAAAAAAAATAATCAATGGTAACTTGAGTCAAAACTAATGTGAACCCAAGCCTTTCCCAGTCATGCCCATTACAAGTATTTCCAACCCTTGTAACAATAATTTAACCTTGTGGCCAAGTCTTATTAACGACCATTCAAGCTAGCCAAACTTGGACCACTACTGATGCTTCCATCAAGATAGTAATAACAAACCCCTTGTACAACATGCCATCTATAATATAGACTTAGTATAATGATATACACAACCTGTTTTGATAGGCACTATTTCATTGCAATATATGTTTTTCTAACTCTAAAATTAGCAATCTCAATCCTCAACATATAATTTGATAAATGTACCCACCCAACATACCATTTAGAATCAACAAGTTGGGTTTTAACAATAAATGCAATTGATTATAGTAACATTTAACTACATTCAAGAAAGATACTTCCTAAACCTATTATTAAAGAACTAAAAATTGATGAAGTGAAACCAAAAACCTTTAGTCCAAAACCACAAGAATAAAATTTGTATAAGGGGAAAGAAAAATAAGAAGACTGTACATAAGATAGTTTACCTATTGCAGAAAATATATCATATCATGAAAAGTTTGAAAATTTTAAAATTTATGCTAAATCAGAATTAGTAAAGGAATTGAAATGATTGACCATTTCACTTCCTTTGTTACAAGCCATCAAGGATGTACCTCTGATAAACAAAACTATTCAGGACATTTGGAGAAAAAGATCAGGTAGGAAAGAGAAATCCTTTCCTAAAACTGTATAGGTAGATGGTAAGTTGGATGATTTGCTTTTTGGAAAGCTTGTCCCACCAAAGTATAGTGACCTGGGAAGTCTAGTTGTTACCATAACCATTGGGTCAATGTAAAATTCTAATTTTTTGGTTGATCTTGGAGCAGCCATTAATGTTATGACAAAAGAGACAATGCAAAAATTATAGCTAACAAATCTGAATCCTACATCTATTGTTTTGGAAATGGTTGATAGGTCTATTGCAAAACTAGAAGGAATCTTATAAGATATCCCTATGATGGTTTCCTCATGGGAATATCCCATTATTTTATAGTATTGTAGCCTCACAAATCTGTGAATGGTTATCCAATTATCTTGGAAGGCCTTGGCTTACAATTGCAACCGCTTTTATTGATTGTAGGTTAGGGGATATGACTATCTCAAATGGGATTGATCTAAAAAAATTCTTTATACCCCCTGCAAAACCTTCAACCAAATTTTTATGTCAATTATGGTTTCCTAATTCTGATGAGAAAAATGAAGAAACTATTTCCATGCTTGCCACTATAGTAGTAAAAGAACACATAGAAGAGATAGATTCACATGAAAGAGAATTTTTTGAATATGAAACCATCCTAGTAAATACAATGCATGAATAAGGACTAGAAGGTGAACCAACCATTGTTCATCATCTATTATAGAATGTTGCAGGTCAAAATTCTAAACACATATCACCCATTCCATCACAATATAGTCCCTTCACCTTACAACATGGAGGGCATCGCCATATTATTTCATCCTTTCATTACCCCATATCAGATACGATTCCAACATGAATTACATCTAATAAAGAGAAATGAATATTCCATTCTCTTCTACCACATAACTATCCACTTAACTCCTTAGTAAGCACATATGACGGAGTCAATTTTATGCATCTAGGAACTAAACAAATTGAGGTACAACCAAGAAAATTCTTAAACATCAATAGCTAGTTGACTAATGAACAAGAAGCAAAACTATTTACGGTTTTGAAAAGACATGTCATAGCCTTCACTTGGGAATACAAGATATGACAAGAATTCACCTTGAAGTATGTATTCACAAGATAGATACTGAAGATGTTAAACATGTTCGACAACCATAAAGACATCTAATTCCTACTCTAAGAGACATTGTCAAAGAAAAAATTGAAAAGCTCTTAGAGGTTGGATTCATATATCCAATTTCAAATAGCCAATGAATATCTCCATTGGTTATTGTTCCAAAGAAAAATGGAAAAATGAGAGTGTGTGTGAATTATCGAGAACTAAACAAAGCCAAACATAAGTACCACTTTCCATTACCATTTATTGATTAGGTATTAGACACACTCGCAAGGAAGATGTATTTTTGCTTTCTTAATGGTTTTAGAGGTTATAATCAGATACAAGTTGCACCCGAAGACTAGGAGGAAACAAAATTTACATACCCATGGGAAAATTTTGCTTATAGGGTGTTACCCTTTGTCCTTTGTAATACCCTAGCCACTTTTCAGTGAGTTGTTCTGGCTATATTTTTTTATTTAACCATTTAGAGTGTTGAGATTTATATGGATGACTTCACATTTTGTGAGAAAACCTTTGACAATACCTTGGAACATCTTTAAAATGTCTTAACCCACTGTGAAACTTATTGTTTGTCCTTAAACCTTGATAAGTGCTTCATGATGATGGAAGAGGGAATTATTCTTGGTCATCACATTTCTTCTGACGGAATAAAGGTTGTCCTAAGAAAGTGGAAATTATTAAGAACCTTCCTCCTCCACAAATATCGTGAGTTTCTTAGGACACATAGGATTTTATAGACGATTTATTCAAAATTTTAGCACCATTTCAAATCCCATGTTTGCAATGTTAACCAAGGATTTTGAATTTAATTGGATTGAAAAATGCCAAGAATATTTTGATGCTTTAAATGAAAAATTAATCACTCCACGTGTTACGAGGTCCTAATTAGGAATTACCATTCCATATCCAAATTGATGCATCCAATACTAAAATTGGAGCAACATTAGGATAGATAGAAAATGAGGATCATTATGCTATCTACTACATAAGCAAAAATCTCACTAGAGCATAAAAGAATTATACTACTATTGAAAAGGAATTTTTAGCAGTAGTATTTATCCATATCGATTATTCAAATATTAAATACTTGATGAAAAAATCTGTGGTTGGTGCAAGAATAATTCATTAGCTATTACTATTGTAGGAATTTGACATCACAATAGTAAAAAAAATAGGAAAAGCTAATGTAGTAGCAAATTTCCTATTAAGACTAACTAAAAAGAAGATTTAGTTAAGGATACTTTTCTAGATGAAAACTTGTATGTCATATCAGTACAGTCACCATGGTTTGCTGATACTGCTAACTATTTGGCTACAGGAAAAAATCCTCCTCATTTTACCTCAAACCAAAAGAAAAAATTGGTAAAACAAAGCTCATCATTCATGTGGATCAAAGGTTTATTATTCAAATGTGGACCTGACCATGTGTTACGTAGGTGCATTCAAAAATATGAAGTGTATGATATCCTCCGTGCTTGTCATGATGAACCCTCAGGAGGACACTATTCAATGAAAAGTATAGTTCAAAAAAATTTAGGAACTAGTTATTATTGGTCATCCCTTCACAAATATGTAAAAAAACACATACGACATTGCTATGCATGTTAAAAAATAGGGAAGCCCACACACACAAATGAAATACCTTTACAACCTTAGGTATTTTTAGAACCATTTGAGAAATAGGGGTTAGATTTTATGGGATCCATTGACCCACCATCTCAAGGAAAGGTACACATATTAGTATGTACTGATTATGTGACTAAATGGACTGAGGTGCATGATTTTAAATATGCTCATGAAGGGAAGGTTGTTGATTTCATTTACATCCAAATATTTCAAATATTTGGAGCTCCACGATCTATCACCATAGATCATGGACCCCAATTGGTCTCCCAAGTTATTGAAGCTTTTACTAAACTCTATAAAATCAAGCATAGAAAGTCATCACCTTATCATCCTTAGGCAAATGATCAAGTTGAAGTCACCAATAGGGAATTGGAAATAATTTTAACCAAAATAGTAGCTTCACATAGGAGAGATTTGTTGAACAAATTATCAAAAGCAGTTTGGGCATACAATACAACATGGAAATCCACCACGGGTTTCACACCTTACAAACTAGTTTATGGTAAGAAACTTGTTTTTCCTATTGAATTTGAGCTACTAATATTTCACACATATTTTGAGGTTGGTATTGAATTGTCACAGGTACAGATGGATAGGATTATGCAACTAAATACATTCAATGAACTTCATTTGTAAGCACTACATCACACGAAAATGATCCAAGAATAGTGAAATATGTGGCATGATAGTCACACTCAACAAAAGAATTTTGAGCAAGGAGATTAGGCTTTATTGTTCAATTCTTGTTATGAATATTTTCTTGGTAAATTGTAGACTAGGTGGCTTGGACCATACATAATTGAAGAAGTGTTTAGAAATAGAGCAGTTTATCTTTATCCCATTGATGATTCAAGGATAAAGTAGTGGTAAATGGATATTGCCTTTGGGTATACCATGAACCATTAACTAAGGAATATTTTTTGAAACAGATTGCATAGTTAGAGTTACACATGATAGGGGATAATTTCTCTCCCATAATAGATTCAGATTGATGTGAAAAGAGTTTTGAAAAATACCATGACAAAAAAAGAATAATCTCCATTGTGAAATTCCTTCATGGGCACCATCAAGAAAAAAGAGAAAAAAAGGAAAGAAAAAAACATAAAAAATGAAAAATGAATAAAAAATAGAATAATTCAATAGTGAAAACCTTTTCAGAGGCGCTGTTGAATTGAAGCTTACATGAAAATTGAGTTTTGGTATGTTTGCCTTCTTGATATGATCCATCATTTTCATCATTGTATAAAAATCAATCACCACACATTTTATGTTTTTATTTCTTAGATATCTTGCTAATAATTAGTGAAAGTAGCAGTTTGTACGATGTATGAACAAATTTTTAGGACAACGAGATATGTATTTCGTACATTTAGTTATAGTTAGCATTTAGTAAGTAATGTATGATAATTAAGTATTTGACATAAAATATTTACAATTGGGGATTACAAATTGAATACCTTGTTCAAAATATCAAGCATCCTTACCTACCCTTGGTTGCATAAAAAAATTCTTAGATCTAGCTATAAAGAAACAAGAAAATGCAGATCTCTGAAATGACTTAGAGCTTCGAAATGAGCTCTGTCCATTCAAAAACTACGCAACATACAAAAAATTGATTTGGACTGCGTGCGTGCAAAATTAAAAAAAGGGTTCCCATGTTATACACCTCACGAAGATCCCATGAATGCATGCACAAACCTCTAGGTCCATGTGGTAATCATAAAATCACATCCTCTAGCATGTTCCAATATGATTACTCATACCTAGTTTTCATAATTGGTTTCAGTCCTAGGTGGTTGTGGTACTTTGACATGCAATATCATGCAAATCAAAGAGGTGGGCACCCATGTTTTTTAAAGTCAACATTGAGGCAACCAAATTTTATCAACCACATCAGCAAATAATTTAATGATGTGCATGATAATCAACAAGCAAATCGGACCGCCACCTGCAAAGCATGCTAAAAATCTAAATTTCAAACATGAACCCAATAGCCCTACATCACGTGTCTCAGTTAGTGCATGCAAAAACTAGAGTACTCTACGCCATCTTCCAAAGCTCATTTCACATACTAAAGTTGTAAACCCCCAAGCTTTGTAATCACCATAACATTGTATAAGTTGTTGACTTGAAACATCGATTGTAATTTTAAAAACACAAGCATTGCACTAATGAAGAATTTTCTAGAAAATCATCAGGCATACACAAAAGTTACTAGACAAACTAGGGCATCGTTAACAATTTATAGTAGATATAAAAAATAAGTGCACCAGTTATCGCCATCATGGGGAATAAAAGGAAGGTTGAATCAAATACCTTGGATGAGTTTTACCAGCACCTTGAGGTAGTGCAAGTGTTTTAGTAGGCAAGGTTGATGCCATTTTTAGAAAAAATTGATGGGCATTCTAAGGGTTTAGTAGCTGAATTCGCCTACATCCTCCGAAGTAATAGAGGAACCATCAACGGTATGCAAATTGGGGTAACTCCTTGAATATTACGCCAACTTATTTAATTACATTTGCATGGATTAGTTATTAGTAGAACTCCCAAGAATGCACTCCTTGAGGTAGTTAATGCATATTTAGAAGAGGGAGATGTGCAACTTGTCATGCATATTAACAATAATGTTTGTAAAGGAGTAAAGAGAAGTAGCCTTCCACCACCCTAGGACCAGGTTGCAATCTATGTTATTGAGTATATATCCCATGAAGTGCAATATGTAGTCCTATATGGCCACCATAGTAAGTTACTAACCCATTTAAGGTATGGCAAACTATTGGAAATTACGGGTGGTAAAAAGTGTTTTACCACGGTAAGTTTTGGACCTTACCTTTTTACCTCGTGGATGGCGGAGTTTGGACGGCATGGGCGGCAGAGAGAGTTCAATTTCAATTTCCTTTCCTCTTTTCCTCCCTATTTTCTTTCTCCCTATTCTCTTCCCCTAAGTTAGGCTTATGGTTTATTTTATCTTTATTTAAACCTTGTAACCTATTGTTTTATGTTAATGATTAATGAATATTATTTCTGACTCCTTTGGTTTCTAACCCTAAGCTCCTAATTTCAATATCTAGTATCAGAACAAGCTGGAAGCGAGGCTGGAAGGCGTTGCACAGGTGAGGCATGGATCTCGAGGAGGAGGTCAGCCCGTAGCATGCAAACCGAGGCAGGCATGGATCTCGAGGAGGTCAGCTTAGCCCGTAGCTCACGAACCGAGGTGACCCTGGAGGCACGTAAATCGAGGAGCAAACCAGAGGAGGACACGTGGCAGACTGGACACGTGGCGGACGGACGACGGGACAAGTGGCGGACGGACGATGTAGGACACGTGGCGAAAGGCGGACGAAAGACGCAGGACACGTGGCGAGAGGAGACACGATGCAGGACACGTGGCGGAAGGAGGAGCGGCTCACACGGGAGGCAAAAGGCGGTCCCGATTTCCCGTAGGCAATCGAGAACATACCTGCGCCCAAGGGTTTTTAAACCCTCAAAGCATCATCCGCACTGCGGATGTGGGACTAAAGTCCCGTGATTTTTTTTATAAAATCGAAGCGTCGGGCGCTTCAAATACATTGTAGCTCCCTGTGGCCTTCGGATCAGCCACAGGGGCCGACTGGCATTTGAGCGCCAGCTAGGGCGCTCTCTCCCGCGAAGACGCGGGATCGAATCCCCACGGGAGTATTAAATTTTTTTTTAAAAGAAAACCTTAGCATCTTTAAAAATATATATATATATATATATATATATTTATATATTAAAGTTTTTTTTAAGTTTATTTTTTGATAAATTAAAGTTTTTTGATATAAAAATTAATTTTATTTTTTATCAAATTAACTTTATTATTAAAATATACTTAAAATTAATATTTTAATACATTAAAATTTTATTTTAAAAGGGGTTTTTATTTATCAAATTTGTGATAAAATTATTTCCTAAGAGGAAATATATGTAAAAAAATTTCACGCTTTGAAAGGTGAAAATTTAGAGAAGTTTTTTAAAGATATTTCCTAAGAGGAAATAAGTTGTAAAAAGAAAATTTCAAGGAAATTTTCTACAGGGTAGCTAGATGATAAGGTCGAATGGATGTTATCATGCTCTCTGTAATTTGTTACTAAGAACGAACACCGAAAACTTTGATGAACATGTGCGTACGCTTGGCCTAAATACTGTATTTTCTCAGTTACAAAATGTAGTAATATCACATCAGAGGAATCCTGATTTAGGCTACGAAGCAGACTCAGAAGATAATTCTTTTGGAAGCAGATTTGAACAATCTGAATCAATCCCAATTGCTCCAGAAGAATCGAAATATACTCATTATAGTAATTCCGTAGAAATCCTTGAACCCGCATCACCAGAAATCATCTTGATCAGTGACGACGAGGAAGAAGTTGCTGACAATTTTGTGAATCCAGAAATAGCAGAGTCTCATCGAGAAGAATAAGCTATTTGTGAATGGGTAAATCAAGCAAGGCTTGATCTTTGTAATTTCCTTTATTTTCTTGTAATTGCACAATAAAAGTAGTTTTTTGTTCTTGATTGTAATGGCATCAAACTACAATCTACCTATCCCTGAATTTGATGGGGATGATTATGAGTACTGGTCCATAAAAATGAGGACATTACTCATTGGAAAAGGCTTATGGGACATAGTAGAAGAAGGCTACACAGCTCCAACGGATTGGACTACTTTGAGTGCAGCTGACAAGAAAACCCTAAAAGAAGCCCAAAAGAATAATTCTTCTGCCCTATCCCTACTTCAAGCGGCATTAGTTAAAAGTATCTTTCCTAGGATTGCATCTAGCACAACTGCTAAAGATGCATGGAAGGCCTTGCAAGAAGGTTTTCAAGGAAATGATAAAGTGAAGCAAGTCAGGCTTCAAACACTGAAGAGAGATTTTGAAAATCTTAGAATGAGAGAAAATGAAAGAGTCGAAGATTACTGTGTGCGAGTCAAAGCCGTAGTCGATATGATGCAAACCTTGGGTGATGACACAAAACCTGAAATAGTGGTGAAGAAAGTGTTGAGAACACTTCTTCCTAAGTGGAATCACATAGCAATCATAATCGAAGAATCAAAAGACCTTGCTACTCTCACATTTGATAACTTAATAGGATCATTAACTTCTCATGAGGAGAGGTTACAAGGGGCACCTTCAACAAGCTATGGAGGTGAAGACAATGCCTTCACTTCTAACGAAGCCACAGGGCGAGGACAAGGAAGAGGCAGAGGTAGAGGACAACAACAAAGAGGCAGAGGCCGAGGCAACTCAAGAGGAGCTAACTCCTACAGAGGAGGTAATCATAATAGAGGAGGTAATCAAAATAGAGGAGGCAACCAGAATCAAGGCGGCAATTCAGGCCGTGGTGGAAATCAAGGACGAGGAAGTACCAAGTCCAAAACAGCTTGCTTCAATTGTGGCAAACCAGGACACTTCGCTCGCGACTGCTGGTCAAAAACTTCACAAGGACAAAGCAGTCAGTATGGTTCCTTCTATGGAGAAGAAGAAGACCCATCTAATATTTTTCTTTCTTATGGACAATCAGATCAAAATCTAGATGATACATGGATTTTGGATACTGGTTGCTCCAATCATATGAGTGGTAAAGAAGAACTCTTTGCTACTTTAGATTCAAATTATAAATCCCATATTAAGTTAGGGGATGATAAAACATTGCAAGTAGAAGGCATTGGAGCCATGGAGGTTCCAACAAAAGAAGGCCTTAAAAAAGTGAATGACATTTATTTCACTCCAAAGCTCCAACACAATCTGCTAAGTGTTGGGCAAATGATGGAGAAGAATTACAAACTTGTTTTTGATGAAGGCAGATGTACAATACTTGATAAAAACAATTGTAATAGAGTCATTACACAAGTACCTATGACCAAAAATAGGTTATTCCCTCTGAAATTTGGTGAGCCAGGGGGAGCACAACTTGCGAATGTTGCTATTTCAAATCCAAGTGTATTGTGGCACTTGCGATATGGTCACCTTAATTCCGCTAGCTTGAAATTGTTAACTTCTCAAGCTATGGTGACAGGACTTCCAAAAATTCAAGATCATAAGAAAGTGTGCGAAGGATGTGCTTTGGGAAAGCACTCAAGATCGAAGTTTCCAAAAGGACAAGCCTGGAGAGCCAGTTATCCTCTTCAGCTAGTGCATTCGGACATCTGTGGTCCTATGCAAACTAAAAGTCTAGGAAACAATTCATATTTTCTTACTTTTATTGATGATTTTTCCAGAATGTGCTGGATTTATTTTCTGAAACATAAAGATGAAGCATTTGATTGCTTCATAGATTTCAGAAATAATGTAGAAAAACAAAGTGACTACTATGTAAAATGTCTTCGGACAGATAGAGGAGGTGAGTACTCCTCCAATGAATTCTTGCACTATTGTAAAGAAAATGGGATTAAAAGGCAGTTCACCATCGCCTATACTCCACAATAGAACGGTGTGGTGAGAGAGAAAAAACCACACTCTTATTGAGATGGCAAGAAAAATGCTTCAAACTAAGCATCTTACAAACACATATTGGGCAGATGCAGTTCGAACAAGTGCATATATTATAAATAGAAGTCCAACTTCTAGTTTAGATGGTATCACTCCTTATGAAGGATGGTACGACAAGAAGCCAAATGTAAAGCATTTCAGAGTCTTTGGTTCTTTAGCCTATGCACATATTCCAGAAGAGAAAAGAAAGAAGCTTGATCCCAAGAGTCAAGCCTGTATATTTGTAGGGTACTGTGAATCCACAAAAGGATACAGACTTTACAATCCCAAGACCCATAAAATAATAATCTCAAGGGATGTAATTTTTGATGAAGGGGGAGAATGGGGTCACCAAAAATTTGTTGATGTAGGATCTAATTCTGAAAGTTCCTCACAATTACAGCCAAAGAATAGCAGTGGTACCCCACCACAAAGTCCTCATAAGGAATCTTCTTCGAGTACATCCAGTGGTACACCAAGTCCAAGCAGAACTCCTTTGAAGGCACCCCCAAATTCTCCAAAAATATTTTAGAGATCTGTTAGTGCTCCAAGTCCTATGGATATTGATCCATCTTCTCAAAGGAAAGAGACCAATAAAGGAAAGAGAACACTACAAAGTCATCCATCTTCTCAAATGTTGGATAGGAATTTCCAACGAAGATACACTAGAAGTCAAGCTAGTGAGATGGATGACATATTATCCAGACTTGAAAATCTACACATGTCCGGAGATGATGAATCTCACGAACCAAGAGGAGATGTAGTCAATTATGCTTTATTGGCTACTGCACAGCTAGAACCATCTAGCTATGAAAAGGCATGTACAAAAAATGTATGGCAAGATGCCATGAAAGAGGAGATATCCTCTATAAACAAGAATGATACTTGGGAGCTTGTGAAGCTTCCCAAAGGTAAAAAATGTGTTGGTTGTAAATGGGTCTACAAGACCAAGTTCAATGCTGATGGAAGCATTGAGAGACATAAGGCAAGACTAGTTGCAAAAGGTTTTACTCAAAAATATGGTATTGACTATGAGGAAACCTTTGCTCCTATAGCAAGACAGGAGACAATTAGAACAGTTCTTTCCTTAGCTGCTCACAAAGGATGGGCAATACAACACATGGATGTTAAAAGTGCATTTTTAAATGGATACTTAACAGAAGAGGTGTATGTTCAGCAACCTCAAGGTTTCCAAGAACAAGGAAAAGAGAACCTTGTTTATAAATTGAAAAAAGCACTTTATGGCCTCAAGCAAGCACCAAGAGCTTGGTACTCACGCATTGATGGCTATTTTAATGAGTTTGGATTCACTAAAAGCAAAAGTGAACCAACTTTGTACTACCTCAAGAATGGAACAGACATCCTCATAGTTTGTTTATATGTGGATGATCTCATATTTATGGGTAGTAATAATAAAATGAATATGGAGTTCAAAAACTCCATGATGAATCAGTTTGAGATGAAAGATCTCGGGTTAATGCGATACTTCCTAGGCATGGAAGTACACCAATCAGAGAAAGGGATCTTCATATGTCAACATAAGTATGCTCGAGACATGATAAAGAAATTTGCCATGGAGCAGTGCAAATCACTTGCAACTCCAACAGGACATGGAATCCAACTGAGCAAAGATGATGGAGCACCAAAGGTTGACATGACCACTTTCAGGAGCATGGTTGGGAGTCTGATGTTTCTTACCAACACAAGGCCTGATATACAATATGTTGTTTCTCTAGTTTCAAGGTTTATGGCAAGTCCATCTGAGCTGCACCTTCAAGCAACTAAAAGAATTTTACGATATGTAAAAGGTACATTGGATTTTGGAATCCATTACCACAAATGTAACTCAGTGAAGTTAGTTGGTTTTAGTGACAGTGATTGGGGCAGCAATATAGATGACAGAAAATCTACATCAGGGAACTGTTTTAGTCTAGGTTTAGGACTAATAACTTGGAGTTCCAAGAAACAATCTGTTGTAGCATTATCATCTACTGAAGCAGAGTATATCGCCATTACACATGCTAGTACTCAAGTCCTCTGGTTGAGGAAAATCCTTGAAGAGATTGGCAAAATTCAAAGTGGTCCAACAAAACTGAATTGTGATAATATTAGTGCCATTCAATTGGCATATAATCCTATCCACCACAAAAGATCAAAACATTTTGATATGAAGTATCACTTCATACGAGATATGGTGGAACAGAAGATTGTTGAGCTTAAATATTGTAACACTTTGGATAACATTGCTGACATATTCACCAAAGCAATGGATAAAGCTCAATTTATAAAGCTGAGAGACTGTATAGTCAGTCCTCTCAACTTTAAGGGGGAGAATGTTGGAAATTACGGGTGGTAAAAAGTGTTTTACCATGGTAAGTTTTGGACCTTACCTTTTTACCTCATGGACGGTGGAGTTTGGACGGCATGGGCGGCAGAGAGAGTTCAATTTCAATTTCCTTTCCTCTTTTCCTCCCTATTTTCTTTCTCCCTATTCTCTTCCCCTAAGTTAGGCTTATGGTTTATTTTATCTTTATTTAAACCTTGTAACCTATTGTTTTATGTTAATGATTAATGAATATTATTTTCGACTCCTTTGGTTTCTAACCCTAAGCTCCTAATTTCAATACAAACAATACCCTAAAATGAGGATAAACATTCCCTTATATTTGCACTAGGAACTGCTTAATATAACAAAGTGATACAAACAATGCCAAGGATCCCCTATACACCATGGCCTCATTAAATTAATATGTAGACATCATTTTAGGGGTAATATTCAGAGTTTTAACCAATTATTTGCACCTTGGGATGAGCGGGTTCCTATTGCAATAAAACTAGAATAGAAAGAGGTTGGAGCTAGAAATGAAGCACTACTATTTGAAGAAGATGCTTCTGAAAGAGGTAATATTGAAGTTGATGAAACCTCTTCATTTACTTAAGGTCCACCAACTTCCATGACTAGGGCACAATGAAAGAGAAATTTTGAGAACACCCTTGCAGAACAACCAAAAACTAAGAAAATCACTTTTAGTGATAGGGTTACTCAAATTACTACTAAAATAGAGATAATTGCACAATCAGAACTAGTAAATTCATCAAAAGAGAAAAGAATAGATTCTACAAAATGTTCAAAATAGTCTATAGAAGGAAAAATGGCAAACACAAGACCAACTGGTGAAGAAATTAATACACAACAATTGAGAAGGTTAGGAAGACTAAAAGCAAAGACTGTTATAGAGGAAATTGTTGGGGTAGAAGAAACAAAGTCTAAAAAAAATACCCAATCATCTTCACTCCCTTATTTATGAAGGATTTCAAGGAAGAGATAACAAAATACAACTGCAACCATTGGTACAAATTCTTCTACACAATCTGAATCTAGAAAATGGAAGAATTTAATAATACAAGAAGATGAATATGATTTTAGAATATTATTATAATGTGCACTATGCCTATGATTGACAGGTTGACATTTGTCTTCTGCCACTTGTCCCTGTCTTCAGTTTGAGTTGGAGTGGTGTCTTCTAAAAGACACTTGGAGTGGAGCTTATGACACTTGTCATATCTCCCTCCTAAGCTTGATGCTTATATATTGTAAGATAACTTGTAAATATAATGCCTTTTGTTCAGTCCCATCAGATCTTAAGGTGGAGATTTGATAGCCACTTTCTATTTCAACAAGTGCGATGAATTCTTTGAACTTATCAAGGGCTTGCCACTTATATTGAATTAGGTAGATCCATACCTTTCTGCTGTAATCGTCAATGAAAGTGATGTAGTATTTTGCCCCAGTATAAGATTGAACAGGACATTGGCCCACAAATGTCTGAATGAATCAATTGCAAAGGTCTATTAGCACTCCATGCCTTTCCTATTTCAAATGGTTGCCTATGGTGTTTGGCTATTACACATGGCTCACAAAAACATTTTGAATCCTTAAGATGTGGAAGTCCTTTAACTAATCCTTTTGTAGCCATCATTTGAATATTATTAAAATTTAAATGTCCTAATATTTCATGCCACATGTACTCCAAAGAGAAATTTGTTGTATGCAAAGATGTTTGTGTTACAGATTTTGTAAGGAGGTAGTAAACACCATCCTTTTTCACTCCCATGGCCTTGACATTGCCATTGGGTTCCTTAATGTAGCATTTTTCTTTTTCAAAATAGACATTATAGCCCTTATCGATAAGTTGTCCAATAGAAAGAAGACTCCTTTTAAGACTAGGCACATACAAAACATCTGATTGCAGGAACATTATTACCATCATGCAAAGTAAGTGGTGCCTCCCCAACACCTTCAATGGGTAGAGCACTTTCATCACCAAAAGTAATGAATTGATTTGATGTGGGCTGAACCTTGGTCAACCAATCTTGCCTTCCTGTCATGTGCTTTGCTGCTCCTGAATCAATATACCAACATTCTTTATCTTCAATATTAACTTGGTTGGCTGCATACAATGTGTTCATATTATTATTTTGTGGTTCTCCCTATTCTCTTTGCCTTTGATAGCAATTAGCAATATTATGATTCCATTTTCCACAATATTCACACCCTTGTTGATTGTTGTTTTGACCCCCTTGAGGTCTTGTTTGCCATCTTTGCTATTGCTGGTACTGATACTGACGTGGTTGTTGATGGTACTGTTGATTTGGCTGGTGTTGGTACTGTGTGTATCTCTGGTGTTGTCTACCCCTTTGATTCTGATTTTGCTGATTTTGACCCTTGTTTTGTTTAGGCTGTAGAGTTGCCTTGGTGGCAAAAGCTGCTGATGTGGCTTCAATTTCTTCATCTTTGATTAGGGCTTGCTTATGCTTCTTAAGTAGGATCTCAATATCCTCAAGTGTTGAATTCATTGTTTTACCACTCAAGTCTAACATGGTAGCATAGGAGTGAAAATTTGAAGGAAGACCATGCAACATTATTGGAATTAATTCATTATCATCTAGGGTTTTACCAGTAGCTAAGAAATCATTTTTAATAGAATTCACTTCCATAAGATAATCGGTAAGTGAGCCTTTCATACATAGATTGTGCAATTTTTGTTTGAGATACAAAATATTATCATGACTTGGCCTATCAAACAATCTATTGAGAGCATCCCATGCTTGTTTAGGTGTTTTTGTAGCCCTTACAGTTTCTCTGCATTGAATTCCTGTAGCTAGCTTGATTAAACTTAAAGCTATGTTGGAATTCTTCTCAAATTGTGCTTTTTATTTAGGGTTTGTAGGTGCAGTGAGTGGGTCTTCATTAGCCTGCCTATCTCTCACAAAGTACCACATGTCATTAATCATTTATATTGACTACATCTCATACTTCCAATTTTCAAAAGTCTGTGCTCCTTCAAGTTTCTTTGTAAGTCCACTTAATAGATTTGTAGTAGCCATGATTTAGAAAAGGATCAAAAGAAAAGGGAGCTCAACAAAGGATGAAGTAAGTACGACAAATGCCAAATTAGAGCCCTCAAAAAAATCTAGGGTACACCGCTAAAGATCCAGAGGAGGGTTCGCCTAGTTTTTCCACTCTGAATCTTCAAGAGTTTCCAACAGTGGGAGGGTTAAGTTGAACATAAGTGCCTTTTTCTATCCAAAGAGAATAAGATTTAGAATTTTGCCAGACCTTTATACCAAACTTCTCAATATACCCACCCTTACGTGAGGGAGACTATAAGTATTTGAGCAGTTGATATGTGGAACATAGGCGATTCTGAAATGGAATAACCTGCCAGACCTTTATACAAAACTACTCAATATACCCGCCCTTACATGAGGGAGACTATAAGTATTTGAGCAGTTGATACGTGGAACATAGGTGGTTATAAAAGTGTGATGCTTGCTTTTTATAGAATTATTACAATAAATGTGCCGATGTATTATTACTGAAAAATGCCTGTATGTGTTTGCTTGCTTGTATATGGCTTAGTGTCAAGTGTGTATGCACTACAATTGATTACAATTATAAAACCCAAAGTTATGCAAGGGTAATAACAAGCATAAAATGTAGACAAAGCCCAAAATAGAAGATGCAAGCAACAAACACCTAGTGGCCAAGAGAGTGCCACGAAATGAATCCACTGACAAGGGACAAGGGGTCCTAAATTACCCCTTAAGTTGATGATTTGTATTGAAAACTTGGCTAAAAACCAAATTAGCCCAAAATGTGCCTCCAAAAGTTGAGACAATATCAATGCCTCCTTTTACAAGATTGCCTTCAAGCTTGCCAAATTCAATGAATGACTTGGTATAATGTCCCCCCCAAAGACTTAAAAATTGATATTCCCACAATTTTACCAAATATTTTGTTAAGGAGTGTCGGATACTACCGAAAATGCACTCCAAATTACAATGTCAACTTCAACCTTCAATTCAGCATATCAAATGATTTCAAAATTAAAAATAAACTTCACCAATGGATTCCCCTCGAAAAAACCTTTCCAACGACTATATATAAGCCTATAGTCGGATACAATTTGGCCCTCAATTTGTGAAGAAAACAAGAGACCTCTTGGAAACAAAAAAACAGGGCAAATTTGCCTTTTACAATTTTGAAAATTTTGAATTTCAAATTTCGGCAGGAAAATTCAGATGTGAAATTTTGCGGGAACCATTTAAATTTCCCAACTCGGGGTCCTTGCTCATGCAGTATGGACCACTCAGCGGTAGATAAGTGGCTCATGAATGATAATACAATATTCTTCGAGAATGCCTCGGCTTCTTCTCAGGATCGATCTCCTAGCACTTACACGTTTGATAGGGTTTTTGGTCCGTCCTGCCCAACGGAGCATGTTTATGAGGAAGGGGCCAAAGATGTGGCGTTATCTGCGCTCAACGGAATCAACACAACAATTTTTGCGTATGGTAAAACATCTAGCGGAAAGCATGAGAGGAATCACAGAACAGGCCATCAGCGACATTTATAGACATACAAAATAATCCGGACATGAATTTTTTTGTTAAAAATTTCTGCCCTTGCCTCACCTCAGACGGACAAATTTCAAGCCAAACGTCTTCAATTCGTTAAAAAAACTGCACAGCCTCCTCAAAAATGGCACAGCCCGCCCAAATGTATCCCAACAGAAGCTAGCTAAAAACTCAGATTTTTGCAGAAAATCTCAAACTCCCGTCGGAATCGATCCATGTCCAATTGCTTCAGAATGTCTCCACAGAATATTGGTTCATTGCTTCCTTCGTCATCTGCAACTAAACAGGTTCAAGCTGAATATCCTTCTGGCAGTGAAGCTGGTCAGAGGGTTATATCTACTGAATCACATAAGCGTCAGGATAAAATGCAAAGTACTGTACAATATGACAACTTTGCAAATAGTAGAAAAGAAAATACAGAAAGCACATCATGAGCTTATGTATAAATCAAGTGATAATTTCTCTTTGATTGGATACACAGACTCAGATTGGGCCAGTTGTCCTGAAACCAAAAGATCTACATCAGGTTATTGCTTTCAATTAGGCCAAGGTTCTATTTCATGGAGCACAAAGAAGCAAAGACACAGTTTCACTATCTTCGATAGAAGCGAGAATATAGAGCAACAATTGAGGCAACTAAGGAGGCAATATGGTTGAGGCAATTAATGCAGGATATTAGGCTATTCATACATGGTCCAACATATATATATTGTGACAATCAAAGTACCATCAAGATGACCAAGAATCTAGTTTTCCATGCTAGAACAAAGCACATTGAGATCCATCATCACTTCATTAGAGAAATGGTCCAAGAAGATATTATACACATGAAGTATGTACCAACTCAATATCAAGTAGCAGACATCTTCACCAAGTCACTTGGGAAAGACAAGTTTTCTCAGTTTAGCAATTTGCTATATCTATGTAAACGAAGTCAACATTAAGGGGGAATGTTATCTAATGTTGACTTATCTTTTAGGATAGTGCACATTAAGGGGGAATGTTAGAATATTATTATAATGTGCACTATGCCTATGATTGACAGGTTGACATTTGTCTTCTGCCACTTGTCCTTGTCTTCAGTTTGAGTTGGAGTGGTGTCTTCTGAAAGACACTTGGAGTGGAGCTTATGACACTTGTCATATCTCCCTCCTAAGCTTGATGCTTATATATTGTAATATAACTTGTAAATATGTAATGCCTTTTGTTCAGTCCCATCATATGAAGCTAAAAATGTGGTAGTAGAAAATATACCTGATTAGGATGCATAATAATTTGTAGAGGATCAATCACTTGAAAAAGGTAAAGAGCTTGCAGATCCACAATCACCACATGTAGTAAATTTCCCTACTTATTCATCTTTAGAATATAAATAGTTTGAGGAATATGAGCCAAATGATCATGTGAAGGCTACTAGGGTAATAATTAAGACCCAATAGACCTAGATTGAAAGGGGAGAGGAAACAATTAAGGAGAAATATGAATATATTAATCAATTGTTGTAGGAAATTCAAGAATTAAAAAGAAGACTAGCACCATTGGAAGCACTGCCCACAATTCTAGATTTTGGTAGAGATATAGCAAATATTTTACTTGAATTAGTAGAGTAGGTTCCAGTAGGAGCAATGCAAGAAGACATCTAAAAACTACCCCATAGATTAGAGGAAGATAATTTGGAACATGCACCTAAATTTTTTGTCTCTATTTTTATTGTTTTTACAATAGCACAATAACATGAAGACAAAGAAATAACTCCTAAAAATAGGGATGGTAAAGATATTGTAGATGTCATGGAGAGCTCACATACTCTAGAGATGGGCCAACAAAAAAATTGCAAAAAAAAGTTTGAAAAGGAAGCCATTTCAGCACTTTCATATGCAACTCTGAAACATTCTAGGATAGCTCCAAAACATTCTACAACTAAACATACACCTTTCGAAGTAGCTTCAGAATGTACATAAACTATGCTAGAATGCTCTGAAACAAATCTAGAACAATATAAAGGGTAAAGCACATTAGAAAGTTAAGTCTCTAAATCTCAAGCAACCCCACTACAAGTAAGTACATCACCTCAGGCAGATACAAATCCATTTTTTGATCATTCTATTCAAAAAGTGTAAACAATAGAAATAGGAATCTAGGTTAATCTATTGTTTGAGCATAAAAATCCACTAATAGTACATCCAATTGATATGATTCCTCTATAAAAGCATAATGAAGATATCACAAGGTGAATGGCATGCTACCAAATCATAGAATTATACCTTGCAACATTGAAACCCTTGGAAAAGCAAAATAAGACACAGGCTGCAAAAATTACTAATTTGTAGGTGAAGGTGTAGGGTTTCTGCCAAATTTTAGAATGTTTAATACAATACATATGTATTATTAGGTTGTATAGCCTACTCCTCAAAGAATTATTCCTTAGGTGGTAGGTAATGCGTATCCACTTTGGGTTAACCTATGATTTAAATACTACTGAAGATTTTCTGGAGGCATATCTACGAAGCCTTGAGGAGCAAAAAAATTTGCTATATGAATTCTTTTTGCACAAGTATGTCATGGAATAAGATGTGGAATTTCTGCCATAGATATACACATGTGATATACAACTTCGATCCTTTACCTCCACTTTGAACAATCAATTATATTGGGATCAGGAGAAAACATGGAATAAGGAAATTGAATTAGAACTTAGACTACTCTTAAGGCATATCCAGCCTAATCCCTCAATATTGATAAGTCAACATTTCAATTTGATAAATAGGCCAGATATAAAAATCACATACCTTAAAAATCTTCAAGATAGCTTGTCTTACTTTCAACAATACTCAAGGGATAATTTGTCATGTTCAATGGCAACATGCAAGAGCAGGTGGGCAAAATTATCCATATATCTATAGAAAAGAGATCCCATGTCATCAACTAATATACTATGGTCAATTTGGAAGGAATAGGTAGTAATGTAGATGATTCTATAATTAAAACATCATTGGATAGACCTAAGGTTTAGGCCACCCACCATTTTCACCCCAATTCCCTTTTATTTTGATTCTGATCCACAACCTAATAAATAATTTTAGAATTGGCTAAAGGAGTTAAAATAGAATAGGGTATACTATCCTAAAAAATACAAATTTTAAGGGAATTGATATAAGGATTTGGATCTCAGTGCCTCTATAGCCCAAAAAAATGCATCAGGTCAAGTTGCGGGGAATGATGAGGCCAAGAAATACATCATTTTTGCTATAATTTTGACACATTAAAATTGCTATTTACTAATGTTTAATATTATTTTATGCCAAATAGTTGATTAAAGTATGTTATTTGTTTATTTTTGCATGATTGGATGTTTAGAAATATTGTACCCCTATTTTGACTATTTTTCTATATTTTATGACTGTTTTTGCATGATTTTAGTGAAGAATTGCATAATAAAATTGATAGTAAATAAAATGTGCTGACATCTGTGATTGGTTGAAGCATTTCATATGTTTTCCTGCCTTAAATATGATTTTTTGAAGTGATTTGGCACCAAAACAGCTACTCTATTGAAAAATAGGGTAGTACAACTGTAAACAACATACAAAAACCAATCCCTTGCAACTTTAAAGGAAGTCATAGACTAGGTCAAAAGTGGCAAGTGTGAATGGTTGGAATGTGTTTAAAATGAAAATAAAGAAATAATTTCATACTTGGATGCATCCCCACGCGGTCTAGACTAGCAAAAATAGGATATTCCATAAACTATGCCTAATATTTCGGAGCTCTTCGGAAGGAAGGGCATAAACAGTCTCTTTCAACAGAAAAAGGCATAGTTTGCATTTATTTTATACGGAATAAAAGGAGATAGACTAAGTAAAGGTGTAACAACCTTATCTCACCTATTTTTAAAATTTTCCCACTAGCTGAAGATGCACGAATAGTTGTTGTAGCATATTTTATCCTAAATAGACCAAGTCTACTGCAACAGAATAAGCAAACCACACATAGACAACACACAACATTGAATTGGTAGCTATAAATATGTACGTATAAAATAATATAAATAGTAATACTCCCTCATTTTTTGAGTTAGTCATAGTTAGTAAAAATATGAATAAGGAGTCATAAAGTTTGAATTGTAACAGTCACCTTTTATAATAATAGTTTTCAATAAAGTGCAGTTTTTATTCAAATGTGTGGTTTTAGGAGTGTGAGAGTGTTTAGTATTTAAAATTTGGTGTGAAATTACCTTCTTCTAGACCAAGGAGCAAGAGCCCACTCTCAGGGTTGGAGGAAGGAGCATTTTTTTAGGTTTTCTATTAATTTTATGTTTTTAGTAGTTTTTGTCCAGTTTCTTGCTAAAATCTTATCATAGTAGTTTTATCTATTTCTAGAATGCTTTTTAGTAGGTTTCAAGTGTGATGTGTGTGAATTTTTTTGCAGCTAGATGAACCCTATTTTTATGTGCTTTTATTTTCCCTATATTCTACATTTTAATTTCAGCAACATTTTTTTGACAAGTTTTTACAGTATTTTTTTTTACAATTTCTTGTATTTTCAATTTAGAATGGTTGGATTAAGTTTGCTTTAATTTATAATTTTCAATTAATGTCATTTAAATTAGCAAACATAAAATAGTTATTTTTTAGCAATTTCCAATTGTGCAATTTAGTTCAATTTCTGCAAATCAAAAGTAATTTCAAATCCTGCAACTTAAGTTAGTTTCAATTATAGAAATTAGGAATTAGTATGACCTTGAAATACCAAATAAACCTTTGTTTCACCAAATAAAGCTTATGAACTAATGCCTAGATGGTAAATTGTCAAAACCTTCTATTGTAAACAACCTTGGACACCACCTTGGATTGATAAATATTGAAAATTAAATGATGACAATAACGAGACTTATAAAGCCATTTGATACCATAAGAACATGGTCTAAAATTGGAATTCTAGATGAAATTAAGGAAAATTGTTCCACCAGGTGTTAATGAATCATATGTGTCTTCAGGTGACAACAAGAGGGGATCATTGTTTGAGAGTTTTTTATTAGAACTGAATTCAAGCATGTGTCAATGCAATTGGTTACTCTATTGTTATAAATAAAATAGTATATGGCTTCTATATTAGACGAATAATTCATCGTTATGAATTGCTTTCATTTAAATGTTGTACTTCGTAAACTTTAAAACCATTGAAAATTGATGTATTAAGTATTCAAGGGCATACTTTTTTATTATTAATAAATTGGGAGAATTATTGAAAAAATTACTGAGAGAAATACTGAAGGCTTGGTTTTAATTTACCTTTGTTGGATCGTTTGTATTTCATGTATCAAAGAGGAGCGATTGTGTGATATCTAAAATATTATTGTAGAACATCAAAGTAGTATAATTAAAGAGTTTTCCTTTCCATTGATACATGAGCTACCTCATCCATAACAAGTTATTGTTTGGTTGTATACTATATATGTTCTACTAAATTTTATTACCAACAAATCCTATTATAATAGTAATGTGTTCATTTATGAATGTTTTCAATTTGCGTGGACTACATGTAGGAGATTGGGTAAATAAATAGGTTATATGTTGAAGATATTCTTTTTTTAATGTAGTTATTTAATTAAATGATAAAATTTTTAGAAAGGGTGGTAGTGAAATGTAATAGGAATTGCATTCATTTAACCCTAGGTGTATTCCGCCCTCCTATGGATATCACCTATAGAACAATAGATTTACCATGATTATAGTGCTCACTTTAATGGTGGGGAAGAGAGTTGTATCTAATAAGGTACTTAAGTCTTGCATTTTAATGTTTTAAGACCCTATAGTGTAAAATATTAAACCACTAAATGTAAGAGCGAAATGTGTAGGTTTGAAAATAAGTATTTCTACATTTACTTGCACTTGTATTTGGTACAAACAGTGTATTTGTTTAAAAAAAAAGAGAAATAATACATATTTAAATAGCCATGGATGTGCATTTATTATTTCCTTTCATAATTAACACAAGAATTTATTAGGGACTAGAATAAATTCTTTATCATTTTATTATCTTAGGATAATGAAAGTTTCAAAAAAAGCAAATAGAAGAAAGATTGAAAGGTGAAATTCTCGAACATACCTTTTTACTTATGCACAATGAAACACATTTAGAAAAAGTTTATCTTAAGGCTGAAAATTATTAATTTAAAATATTACCTTATTTTTGACTTAGTTGAAAAAGAAATTTATTTAAGCTTTTATAAAAAGATACTGTCTTTATTAAGAAATTTTATCAATCATGCTTCTCTTTATTCACAGGAAAGGAGCTTGCATTAAACTGGTAATTAGGAGTTGTATTGCTTTATCTAGTTATGATGATACATTTTTCTAAAGTAAATTTTTGGAATATTTGGAATAAATAAAATATTAGCCATGTTGTGATAAAGAGACTCGTGAGACATGAAATAGTTAGGATAACATTATTATTATTATTTTTGTTAAATATATATAGATGAATTATAGATTTTAATTTGAGCATCGTTGACTCTGTTTATTAAAGTAAAACAAACTCTAGATCCCTTTAGTACCTTTATGGAATCTGTTTATATTAGAACTTCCTAGAGGACCTTACCCTCTATCATAGTGAAAATTATAAATTCACTCATCGTGAAGGATGAATGATCATAAGCACCTAATATCAGTGGTTACAAGTTGATAATCACTGACTCAAGAATACCCATTTCCTAATAAAATAGGTTAGGACGAGAAGGTTATGAGGGAAAATATTTAACATCTCCTCTAGGTCATTGAGTAAGTAGTACGGTGATGGGTCCTTGTACAATTTATAACTAGGGAAGGGCTAGCGTGACTAAGAAGCTAGTTTAGTCCATGATGATTGGAATGGAATAATCCATCATTAGTCATAATTTTGCAAGCGATGCCAAGTCTAGCACTATGGTAATGACATGGCCCTAGTTGATCCCATAAAGAGGGACAATCACCTAAGCACTATGCATAACCACACTAAATCCCTTGCATGTTAACCTAGAACAGGTTGGTTAAACTAAGCCTAGGTTCCTCATGCTAAGGGATTGAGAGTATTCATCCATACTCTAGGTGTTATGGGTCCTAGAGGATAACCATAGCCATGAATTTGCACTCTCATATCGAAACATGAGGATGAGAAAATGGATTAACAAAATGGAACCTTCTACGAGATTTGGTCAATCTCATCCACTTGGGAGTCATCTGCATTGACTAAAGATCCAAAAGTTGTTGAATATATCTTGTACTAAATAAACATTGGGTGAACATCAAACCAATTAACTCAAAAACATTTCCCTTAGGCTGATACAGATAGTGAAATTAGACAAGAAAATTTACCTTATGAAACTAGTGAGCTAGATTGAGTTGTACAACCAGGTGAGTAGACTTGGGTTATTACATGTGGTATCATAGCACTAGGTTATAATATCCTTAAGTTGTAGGATTTTTAATAATATATTTGTAAGCTTGCTAAACTTAAATTTAAAAATTAACATAGCCCTTTTGCACAGGAAAATGACACAATATGTTATGGGGTGGATCTTCTAGGAATCCCACAATAGTTGTTCAGGAAGAGTCCACTGTTAGACCACAAAAAGGACCAGGTACAAGAGTTAGAAAGTGACCCCAAATAGAGAGACAGATGAAATAAATTAATGAACCTACTAAAGAGGATGGGAACTTGGCTAAGATAGTCCAATTGCTTCAAGTACAAATGGAACAATAGAAAGAACAAATGGGACAACAAAATGCACAAATGGCTCAACAACATGAACTAATTGTCCAACAATAAAAGTTGATAGAAAACTTGACCAAGGGTAAAGAACCTGAGGGTAGATAGGAGGAAGCACCTATCGGGTTTGAAGGAACTAGTAGAGCTCGAGTAGGTGTTGAATTAGCAAAGGACATGAAAAATGTTAAGATCACAAAATTTGATGGTAGAGAGGATGGTGATGTTACAAAAAATTGGTAAAATGAAGTCGAAATATACTTCTTCATGAAACTCTTATCATATAAATCTAGAATTGCATGGGTTGTCCTTCATCTAGTAGGAATAACTTTAGATTGGTGGAAGACTTATAAGAAAGGAAAGAACATCGAAGCTATGGATCTCAAGTGGGAGGACTTTGTAGAAGATTTCAAAAAGAGATTCCTAACTAAGTAGTTCTACATAGAAAAATTTATTAAGTTCACCACCCTACAACAAGAAACATTGTCTGTTCGAGAATATCATCAAAAATTCATACAACTACTGAAGTATGTACCAAAATATGAGAATAAGGAAGAAATAAAGGTACAAAAGTTTATTTTGGGACTTCACCCAAAGATTAGAACTGTAATTAACTTTCTCAACCCTAAAGATCTCCCAAAAGCCTATGATTTGGTCTACAAGGAAGAGGCTAATCAAGAAGCCAAGAAAGCATACTTCAACTATTAGAAATTGTTTGAGAAAGAAAATGATGAACTCAAAAAAAGAAAGAGCATAGGATTTATGAGATGGGAAAAAGAATAGAACAAAAGGATTAAGGGAGGGGATCTAAGCCAAGTTTGAGAACAAAAATAAAAATAGGTTCCAAAATAATAAGGATAGAAGGGATGGAAAAGGATATCCAAGGAGAAATGAATCGAGACCATAATTCTAGGAAAAGGCTAAGGAATTAGTACCATAAAGTAGGAATGAGGATAGTAATAAGGACAATAGGGATCCTACAATTGGTTGTTATGTTTGTGGTGGTCCTCACTTTGCAAACAAGTTCCCTCAGAGGGTAGATTTAAAGATAGTACAAGAGGAATCAACTCATCAAATTTTTGCAATGATAGGTAACTCTACACTCGATGGGAAAGCTACACCTTTCATTTTGAATGGTAAAATCTATGATAGGAATGTGCATATTTTAATTGATAGTGGAGCTACAGACAATTTTATTTCTACTAGTATAATGAGGGACATACCAAAAAGGCTTGGATTTCTAGCAAATGGGTGGAAGGTAGAATATGGGTTAGGATAAACCTATTTAGTTAATCAATGCCTATTTGACCCTCATATTACCCTACCTCAAGGAGAAACCCATTGGCACCTATATGTAGCTCCTTTGCATGCCTTCGATATCATTCTTGGTGTAGATTGGCTTAGAGCTCACAAGGCCCTCCTTAATTTTGAAGAAATATGGTTAGAATTCACCAATGAATCTAATCAGTGAATTAGGATCCATTATGACCATGGTTCCTTTAGACCACATTTGTTGTTAGCCATGCAAGTTAGGAAGGTAATAAAAAGAGGAGGAATGATTTATGTGGTCAAGTTGAATAAAAAGGAAGAAATCGAAGCTAACTCAGACCTCTTCCAAAAGTACCCCATATTGAGTGAGTTTAAGGATGTTTTCCCTGAAGACCTACCAGGTCTACCACCTCAATGAGAATTTTATTTCTCTATAGAAATTTTATCTGGAACCATGCTAATTACTAGGCCGCCTTATAGGATGACCCCTATTGAGTTACAAGAGCTTAAGACACAACTTTAGGACTTTCTAGAAAAGGGACTTATCAATCCTAGTGTATCACCATAGGGTGCTCCAGTTATTTTTGTCAAGAAAAAGGATGGATCTTTAAGGTTGTGCATAGACTACTGAATTCTTAACAAGGTCACTATCAAGAATAGATATTCCCTACCTAGGATTGATGACCTTTTTGATCAATTGAAAGGAGCCACTATATTTTCCAAAATTGACCTCAAATCAGGATATCATTAGCTAAGAATTCATGAGGAAGACACTCACAAGACTACTTTCAGAACAAGGTATGGACACTATGAATTCATAGTCCTACCTTTTGGTTTGACTAATGCCCTAGCTGCTTTTATGAACCTCATGAATAGTGTCTTTCAGGAACAACTAGATCACTTTGTACTCATATTTCTTTATGATATACTACGTTACTCCGAAACCAAGGATTTTACTTGAGACAGTTAGGAGAAATTAGTTATATGGAAAGTTATCAAAATGTGAGTTCTACTGATGTAGTTGTTTGATCCAAAGAAAATTGAAGCCACTATCAATTGGTTTGCATCCACTGACATAACTGAAGTACATAGTTTTATGGGAATGGTAGGTTATTATAGGTATTTTGTAAGAGGTTTTTCAAAAATTGCTCATCCCATAACAAATATCCAAAGAAAAGGGAAGGCTTTCAAGTGGACTAGTCAGTGTGAGGAAGCTTTTAGAACTCTGAAGGAGAGATTAATAACCACCCCAATTCTCAAAATACCTAATACTTCTAGGAAATTTAAAGTTTGCACAAATGCTTCTATTGAAGGATTAGGAGGAGCCCTCACTCAGGATGAAGTGGTTATTTCTTATGAGTCACAAAAACTTAAGAGGCATGAGGTAAATTATGCTACTCATGACCTAGAATTGGCGGTAGTAGTACATGCACTCAAGATTTGGAGGCATTATTTGCTTGGGAAACCCTTTGAGCTCAAAATGGATCACCAAAGTTTAAAGTATATATTTACACAACCCTTTTTGAATGCCAAATATTGTTAGTGGATGGAGTTTTTTGAAGAATATGATTTTGGCATCGAATATATCAAGGGTAAAGAAAATAAAATAGTGGATGCCTTAAGTAGGAGAGGACACATAACCTCTATGTCACAATGTCAATATGATTTAGTTGACCAAGTTAAAGAGTTTCAATTTAGGGATGACTTCTACAAGAAATGTAGAGCTCAGGTTGAGCAAGAACCTGATAAGAACAAAGGTTTTGTACTTAAAGATGATTTGCTATATTTCAGAAATAGATTAGTCATTCTAGATAAAGGTGGATTAAGGGATACTATTCTAAAGGAGGCACATTACACTCCTTACTCCGCACACCTAGGTGGGACAAAAATATGAGAGAATCTAAGGAAGGCCTTTTATTGGTTAGGAATGAAGAAGGATATTAACAACTTTGTGGCTAGGTGTCTAGAATGCCAAAAGGTCAAAGTAGAACATTTGCATCCAGCCGATCAATTATACCCACATGATATTCCCACACAAAAATGGTAGGTTGTCTCAATGGACTTTGTGGTTGGTTTACCCAAGACTAGATTTTGACATGATGCAATACTTGTTGTGGTGGAAAAACTAACCAAAGTTGCACACTTCATACCTAGAAATATACAAGATGATGCACCTGCCATTGTAAATAAGTTTACCAGAGAGATAGTTCAATTTCATGGGTTTCCAAAGGTTATTATCTTAGATAGGGATTCTTACTTTACATCATAATTCTAGAAAGCATTACATCAAGCTTTGGGTACTAAGCTCAATATCAGTTCTGCATACCATCCTGAAATAAATGGTCAAATTGAAAGGGTGAATCAGGTCCTTGAAGATATGTTGTGCATGTATTATATGGACCAACACACCAAATGGGAAGACTATCTATACCTAGTTGAGTTTTCTTACAATAATAACCATCATGCTTCACTAGGTATGGCCCCATTTGAAGCCCTGTATGGGAGAATGTGCAAGACTCCTCTATATTGGGACAATATGGAGGATCGAGTAGTGATCGAGTTGGATACTATAAAGGATATGGAGGAACAACTAAAAAGAATTCACCAAAATCTCAAAGAGGCCTTGGATCCCCAAAAGAGCTATGTAGATCTCAACATGACATAGAGGGAATTATATGTAGGATATAAAGTCTTATTAAGGGTAAAACCTTCCAAAAGTTCCATTAAATCTTTCAAACATGACCCTAGATTGTGTGGGATTATTTGATATTATTGGCAAAATCAGTCTTGTTGCCTATAGGCTTGCTCTACCACCTAGTTTTTCTAAAATCCATGATACCTTCTATGTGTCCATCCTTAGAAAATATGTTGTTGATCCTACTCATATTTGGAATGTTTCTAACTTGCATATGTCAAACCCGCTACACATTAAATTTTGTCGAATTAGAATACTCAATTTCAGGACCAAGAGCTTAAGGAAGAGAAATATTGATCAATGTAGGGTCCAATGGAACTGGTATTTAGATAAAAATGCTACATGGGAGATTATGGATGATATGAAGAAATAGTTTCTTTTTTTAAATAACATAAACAATTTGGATTTTTTTGTGAATTTATGAATGTAAATATGTATGAATGTATATATGAAATACTATGTGGATTTTATTACATGAAATTATTTGAATACTGTATGGATTTATGAATGGACATATATTGTAGGGATTTATGAATGAATATATATGTTTTGGTTTGTATAAACATGCATTAAAACACAAATATTTTATTTATTTCTAGTGGAGGAGAATGTAACAACCCTTCTAGCACAACTATTATTTGATTTATGTATAAAGGGATTAATGAGTCATACTTTACTTTTTGCTCATAGAATGTGGTATTTCTAATGGCTTTTATGATTGTAGAACCAAGTACACTCTTTTTATGGGTAGATAAAAGTCGATTGAAAAAGGTAAGATGGGAAATGATGGCGGTGTGAAATATCACCATGGCTCATGAGTACATGGAAGCTCATAAATTGCATTCATATAGGTGCATCATGAATGAATGACTTGCATTGTGTGTATGCCTTGTTTTGAATATATGCTTATTGTTTGATGGAAAATGATGAATATTAAAAACCTTCGATGACAAGGAAAGTACCACAACATGGGAGCTATTCTCTTCTAGTAGATGGAAACATTAGATTGTTAGAAAGGGAAGAATAATCAGAGGTATAAATTAATTTTATGATTTAGACGATTATTTAAATGTTTGATTTTTTTTTTTTTAAATTTACTTATTTTTTATATTAAAATATGAAATTTACTTATTAAAATTAGAATAAAATTTAAAATAAATAAAAATAATATTAAAAATATATATATATTTTTGTATGCACAGTGTTCAAATATAATGGTATTTTCTAATGTCTTTGAGTGGAGTCACTACCTGGCACATGGTAAAGACGGATAATTGCATGCATGTTTGAGCACTCTCGAGAATATTTTCTTTAAAAACAAATAGAAGGGAATCCAAGAGGGGTTGGCTGGAGAAACGCGTTGGTGAAGGCAGATAGGGAAGTAGATAAATAAAATTGGGTAATTCGAACAAAATCACAGGTCGGATTCCTTTTATTTGACTATCAATGAATTTGATTCTACCACGATTGAATTCTTTATATGATTGTTCTGCAATGATTAAGTGCTCTATGTTATTTGATAATAAACTATTTAGTTAATGCATACCTTTGTTCCAAGTATGGCTAAAAACTGCTCTGTAGCATCCTACTGTGTTATTGATGGGTGTGTTAATATCATCATTTTATTAATTTAGAGATAGTAGGTTGATAAAATTTGTATGCAAGTCGGTTGAATGGTGGTAAAATGACCTTGTTTGTTTATCTTGCATTACTTATCTTCTCTTATTAAATTTTGAGATAGATGAATCTTTGTCATAGCTTGAAAAAAACTATCTTTATTATCATGGCCATGTCAGACGACTATATAATTATACTATTTTGTTAATTTTATTTGTTAAAACCACTACCGAGTTAAATGGATGATCGCTATAAAGGAGGTATTGTCTATGAATATTTTATGTTCTTATTTCAATATAGAAATTGATTTTTATTATGAATTAGCTTGAATGTTGTTATATATTTTAGAGTTGAATGATTTACATTTTAGAAAAAAAATCAACGTAGTTGCATTCATATTAGCATCCATGTAATTATATATATATATATATATATATATATATATATATATATATATATATATATATATATATATATATATATATACTTGGAGTCGTTTGATCCCATAAGAACATGGTGAAAATTTTGTATGTTGGATGAAATGAAGGGAAAGTGTTCCACCCGACGGTAATGAACTGGATGTGTCTTCAAGCGACAACAATAGGGGACCCTTGTTTGAGATTTTTTCATTAGAACCAAATTTAGGAGGTTCGCGTAGCACACTGGCATGTGTCAATGCATTGGGTTACTCTATTCTTATAAATCAAATAGTAGATGCCTTCTCTCTTAGACAAATAATTCATCGCTATGAATTGCTTTCATTTAAATGTTGTATTTGGTAAACTTTAAAACCATCGAAAACTAATGTATTAAGTATTCAAGGGTATACTTTATTATTATTAATCACTCAAGAGAATTATTGAAAATATTGTTGAAATAATTACTGAAGTCTTGGTTTTAATTTACATTTGTTGGACCGTATACATTTCATGTATCCAAGAGGAGCAATTGTATGATATCTAAAATATTATTGTTGAACACCAAAGTGGTATAATTAAAGAGTTTTCCTTTCCATTGATAAGCGAGCTACCTCATACATAACAAGTTATTGTTTGGTTGTATACTATATATGTTCTATTAAATTTTATTACCTGTAAATCCTACTATAATAGTAATGAGTTCATTTATTTAACCCTGGGTATATTCCATCCTCCTGTGAATATCGCCTATAGTGCAGTAGTTTTGGTGTGATGACATTGCTAACTTTAATGGTAGGGAAGAGAGTCATATCTAATAAGATACTTAAGTCTTGCATTTTAATCTTTTAAAGACCCTATAGTGTAAAATTATTAAACCACTAAATGTAAAAGCAAAATACATAGGTTTGAAAATAAGTATTTCTATAGTTACTTGAACTTGTCTTTAGTACAAAAAATAGTGTCTTTGAAATAAAAAGGGGAATAATACATATTTAAATAGTCATGATGGTGCATTTACTATTAATTTTTATAATGTATACAAGAATTTATTAGGGGTTGGAATAAATTCTTTCTCGTCTTATTATCTTAGGATAATGAAAGTTTCAAAAAAGCAAATAGAAGAATAATTGAAAGTTTAAATTCTTGAACTTACCTTTTTACTTATGCATGAAGAAACACCTCTAGAAAAATTCTATCTTAAGGCTTTATTAATTCAAAATATTACCTTATTTTTGAATTGGTTGAAAAATAAATTTATTTAAGCTTTTATAAAAAGATAGTGTCTTTATTAAGAAATGTTATCAATCATGCTTCTCTTTATTTATAGGAAAGGACCTTGCAGTAAAATGGTAATTAGGAGTTGTATTTATTTATTTAGTTGTGATGCTACATTTTGCCAAAGTAAGCTTTTGGAATATTTGAAATAAATAGTTAGGGTAACATTATATAAAAAAATTAAATATATATATATATATATATATATATATATATATATATATATATATATATATGAATTATATATTTTAAGTTGAGCATCGTTGACTCAAGTTGTTTAAGTAAAACAAACTCTAGACCCCTTTAGTACCGTTTGGAAATATGGTTATATTAGAACTTCCTAGAGAACCTTATCCTTTATCCTAGTGAAAATGATAAAATTCACTCATCGTGAATGATGAATGATCATAAGCATTGAATAATGGTAGTTACAATTCGATAATCACTATGACCCGATAACACATGTTTGTTGACGAAATAGGCCAGGACGAGAAGGTGATGAGGGAGAGTATGTGATGTCTCCTCTAGGTCATTGAGTGAGTAGCATGATGATGGGTCCTTGTATAGTTTATGACTAAGGAAGGGCTAGCATGACTAAGAAGCTAGTCTAGTCCATGATGATTGGAATGGGATAATTTATTGTTAGTCATAATTTGTAAATGATGCTAGGTCCAATGCTAGGGTAATGGCATAGCCCTAGTTGACCCAATGAAGAGGGAAAATCGACTAGGCACTAGGCATAACTTTGCTAAACCCCTTGGATAGAGCCATCTATGATGATTTTTTGGGTTTATATTTATGCCCTTCCCATGGAATACTAGTGTGAACTAATTTTTAAAAAACTGGGAAACTTCTTGGAGTGTTGTTTAGGAGTTTCCAGAGACACGATGAGGGGTGAATTTGCTATTTATGTTCATATCTATGTGGAGATGGATCCCAACCAACCTCTTCCATCTAAAATAGAAATTAACATGGGGAATTATCCTGGATCCAATAGGTAGACTATGAGGCAATCATTTTTTGATGTAACATCTACCACAAACACTATCATCTGGCCTACTTCTATCCAGAGGGCATAATGAAGAGCCTCATCCTTCCAAAGGAAACCATATCCAATAACATATTTTCTAGTAAGAAAGAAGATAATCTATCCACAACCTTGAATATTAATCCTCTTTCATAAGGTTTTGAAGCTCCAAAGAGAAATAAGAATAAAAAGAGCAAGACAACATGCTTCAATCAATCAATAAAAAAAAATTTCGATAGGTATGAAATTTTTAATTCTCTCTTGGATTTTGAGGAGACCACCATAATTTATGAACCTCCAAAGGATAACCTCCCCTCTATAAGGGTTGAGGAAACTGCCCATCGTGTTTGTTTGAATTCAGATTTGGGGGCTAATCACTTAGCGTTGATAAATATAGGTAACCAAATCCTTGCAATGGTTGTGGTGGATAATGATATTTCAACTAAAGGTAGAGAAAAGGACAACAAAAAACCTAACATTTGTATCCAACAAGCGGAGAAAAGGTTAAAAAACTCTCAATAAAAGAGTGTAGGAAGAAAATCAAACTAAGATAAGCTGGCTAATGAGGGAGACCAACTAGTCATCAAGATAAAGGTCAAGTAGATTGACACTTACTGGAATCTAGGTTCCTAATGATTGTTCAATATTGGAATATAAGTTTCTAAACATCAGGTCCCAGTAAATTAATATTCAAAGTTTAGTTAAAAATCATAATTTTGACTTTATTCTCCTTTAAGAGACTAAAGCTTCCATTCAAAATATGGATATCATTATTAAGAAAATTTGGAGACAGGCTAAGTACATGATGGTTGGATCCCACGGGGCTTCAAGGGGAGAGGTGACTTTATGGAATCCTCTTCTCTGGATGGCTTTAGATCACTCTACTGGTTGGGGTATTCTCACTTCTTTATTTAAGAGCAGGAACTTCGAGGAGCTTTTATTGGTTCCTAATTTCTATGGTGCTACAAATTTTTTGGAGCAACAACACCAATGATCAGTTTTAGAGGATAGTAGAACTGGAAAAGAGGTAATGAATTGGATAGTGGTAAGGGATTTCAATGCTAAACTTGCTCTTAGGGATCAGGAAGGGAGAAATCCTTATTTAGACCAGGGGGTAGATTTATGATGTCCAAAATTAATCAGCTCAATTTAAATGATATTCAGCATGTGGGATCTCCATATATGTGGAAAAACAAATAAGTAGTATCGACAAGTAGCAAAGTCAAGCTTGACAAATTTTTGGTTTTTGAAACGGCCTTTCTTCATTGGTTTTAAGGATGAATATTCTTAATCACATTGACTTTGATAATTTTCTAATTCTTCTAGAATGGATGTTGGGCCACAATCCCCCCAAGACCTTTTCATTTTTAGAATTGTTGGCTAGAAAAGGAGGACCTTAAGTAAAAAATCCCCTTTTGGTGGGATGAGGGTCATCCTTCCCATGGGAGAGCTTTGTATGTTTTTATCCAAACAAATCCAACATGTCAAATATCATCTCAAATTCTAGAAAAGAAGTAGCAAATATGATTTTCAATCCCAAGAGGCTCATTTGTTGGCAAAGATGTAGGAGTTGACCACCCGATTCAATACTAGATAAATCACAAAGAATTTGAAATATGAAGATGAACTAGTCAAAAAATAATTAAATTCCATAGAAAATTAGCAGGAAATTTATTGGAAATAAAGAGCGAGAACTGTTTGGCTATTGGAGGGGGATCGAAACAAAAGTTTCTTTCATCGCTCTACATAGACAAGTAGAAAAAGGAATTATTTGACTTACCTTCAAGACTCCATTGGATAGGTGATGGACACCATACCAGGTATGCAACATGTAGCAAATCGTTTCTTTGAAAAGATTTTTATTGTCTCTATTATCCCTTATATTGCATCACAACAAGAGAAACATAATTGTATCCCGCAAATTGTTTCAACTAAGCAAAACCAAGCCCTTTTTAGTCCAATGGATAAAGATGAGATGAGAAGCATATTATTTAGCATGAAATAAAGGAAATATCCAGGGCTCGATGGTTTCCCAATTGATTTCTTTAAGGCTTCTTGGGATGTCATAGGAGAGGATTTAACCAAGGCTATTGAAGAATTTCATTCAAACAAAACTATGCTTCGGGTTCTAAATCATACTTTCCTCTCTTAGATTCCTAAAGTGGGACAAATTTCCAGACTTGGAGATTTTTGCCCAATTTCTCTTTGCAATGTGATCTACAAGGTAATCACTAAGTTGATGGTTGAAAGGCTTAAGAAGATTACAGACAACATAATATCCCAGGAGCAAGGAGGATTTGTGGAGGGGTATCAAATTTTGTATGGAGTTATTCTAGCCTAGGAGACTATCCACTCTATGTAGCATTCTAGTCAAAGAGGTATGTTTATTAAACTAGATACGTCTAAAGCTTACAATAGAGTCCCTTGTTAGTTTTTGGATCAAATGCTTGAGAAATTTGGCTTCTCTCAAAACTAGAGAGTGGATCATAAGTTGTGTCTTGATGGTTTCCTTCTATGCTCTCATCAACAACTCCCCCTCAACCCCTTTCCTTGCTTCCAAGGGTATTTGTCAAGGAGATTCTATTTCCCCATTTCTTTTTATTATTCTAACATAAGGATTGGGTATATTCCTTTGAAGAAATAAGCAACAAGGTATTTTGGAAGGTGTGCAATTAGGTGAGGAGATGATATCTCATCTTCAATTTGTGGATGATATAGGTCTCATTAGGGAGGCCCACATTTGAGAGGCTAGAATGCTTAAAGCCATATTAAAAACCTACATGGATGCTATTGGTCAGCAGGTGAATGTGACAAAATCTAAGGTTGTTTTCTTCAATACAAACAAAATAATCCAAGATTAGATTCTATCCATTTCGACCTTTGCCATGGGTACCCTTCTACTTGATTACCTAGGGATTCCCCTCCATTTTAAGAGTCTAAGGGTGGATGATTGGAAATATTTAATGGATACAATTGCTACTAAATTAATCATTAGACTCACCATTGACTTACCTTTGGAGGAAGAATGTCTCTCATCTAATCGGTTATCCAAGCCATGCTTGTTTATAAATTCTCCATCCTAGCTTCCCCTATGAGATTCCTCAAAAATTTGGATTTGCTTATGAGAAAATTTGTGCGGGATTTCCCAAGGATGGATAAGAAGTGGGCTCTTATTAGCTATGATAAAATATGTTAGCCTAAAACTTGAGGGGGTCATGGTTTTCGTAAAGCAACTTTAAACGATCAAGATCTTGCTGGGAAGATTTATTGGATATGGATCTCCAACAAGGAGGCTTTCTTCAGGAGAGTCATCACTAGTAAGTATTTGGGTTCTACCCCTCATCAATAAGTTGGTCGCATTCCTCTAAGGAGCCCTAGCTTAGTTATTAGGAAGGTCCTGAAAGTTGGTGAACAATTGGTTAAATCTAGACTTTTTTGGAAAGTAGCTACATGAGACAAAGATAACTTTTGGATTGATTCTTAGGACAAGCATACACCCTTAATCTATGAGTTTCTAGAGTTATAACCCTTGCAACAAAACCTAAAAGGTAGAGGATGGATAAATATGGCTTAATATATTACTTCTAGGTAAATTAGAGATTTATCTTTCTTTTAGTGGAAGAGGTTAGAAGAATGGCCTATTCCTATCCCTCTTCATCAAAATCTTCTTATTGATAAGATCCTCAAGCAAATGTGTCTTACAGGGAAGGAGGAAGAGGATAGTATTGCCTGAGGGATTGGCACTCTAGGTGTCTTCATTGTTCTTGATGGTTATAATGCTTTGCTACCTCCTTCGTTGATCCTACAAGATGCCCCGGGATAGAGTTTAGGTGGCTAAGGGTTGGCCTAAAATTAATTAATTTCCTTGGGAAGTGATGCATAGGAGCTATCTCACCTATGAAAACCTTATTAAGAGAGGTTTTTATGGCCCTTCCAACTACATATTGTGTAAATCCCAAGAGGAGACACTTGATCATTTGCTTTTCTAGTGTGCATTTGCAAGAGAGTTGTGGAAAAGGTGGTTAGATCTCTTTAAGGCTCACCTAAAATTTCAAGTGACTGTTTCTAATATTTGGAAGATTTAGAAATATAAAAAATTCAATAATACCTCCATTCAACTATGTTTGTCCCTAAGTCTAAGTTTCATCTAGTGGCACATTTGGCGAGAAAGAAATTCCAAAAATGTTAAAGAGGAGTGCAGTCCAATGGATCTGGTTTGGTATAAAATTGTTATCAAGGTTTTTGAACCTGTTAGAGCTCATCTTAGAGACAATAAAACTCAGAAGAATGAAGGAATTCCCAAACCATAGAATTTAGGACCATGGCAGCTCCCTCCCCTGGGTTGGGAAAATATTAATTCTGATGGTGCAGCTAAGGATAATTCGAGGGCTGCAAGCATTGGTTTTCTTAGAAAATATTTCAAGGGGAAGATCCTCCATTGAGAGCTAGGGGGTCTTGAAAGGGCTACTAACAATGAAGCTGAAGGACTAGCTATTAGACAAGGTAATCTCATTGCTTGGGAGAATGGGGTTAGAAAGATCATAGTTGAGTCTGACTCATAAATTATGGTGGGGCTTCTAGATGTTATTAGAAATTTCATACCAAAGGCTTGGAGGATAAGGAACATTGTGAGCCAAATTAAGTCCATTTTGCAGCAGTTTGAGGATGCCATCTTGGTCTATGTTGATAGACAAAATAATGCATCAGTTCATGTTTTGGTTAAACATGGTAGTGAAAATCAAGTTGGATACATGTTGAATTCTAATCAAGATAGGAACACTTTTGAATGGCTAGAGGTGAACCAAATGGTTCTTAGTTTGGCCAACAAAGACTTAGGTAAGGATGAGGACAAGTCCAAAGTCCACTGAGCCTTGTAGATCAATGAAGGATGAACAATTATTAGTTGGATTTTTTGCTGTTTCTTGCAAAACTCTTTGGCCCTTTTTGGGATAGCATTGGGTAGTGTTTATAAGACTGTCAAGCCTGCTAGGATACTTAGGATTAGTATATATCATAAATTGAACCAAGTTAAAAAAATAAAAATCTTTAAATGATACTTATTTTTTTTGTTATTTTTGAAGGTGTTAATCCAAGTTTTATTTGGATTTTAAAACTTGCCAAAAATAATAAACCCATCATTACAATTTTTTTGATTGTTAAAAGGGGTTTTTAAAGGATACCGTAACCTTTTACAAAGAGAAGAAGGTTGGGAGAAGAGTTTCCAACCAAAAAATAGTTGAAGAAATAGACCCTCTATGGGTTATTGGAGAAAAACAACTAAACTAGTAAAATTTGAATCAAGGCCATCCCGCCCAAAACCATATAGAGGATGGAAAATTTGAATCAGGGTCATTCCGCCCAAAACCATACAAAGGATGGAAAATTTGAAACAGGGCCATCCCGCCCAAAACCATACAAAGGATGGAAATTTTGAAACAGGGCCATCCCGCCCAAAATTTAAAATTGAAATTTGAAAATGAAGCGGGAAAAACAAAAAAAATTGAAATTTGAAAATCATTCCCGCCCATGGGCGGTCGGGACTCAGCTGTAGGATGCAGATCAGGAAGGATCTGCAGGATGCAATATAGTACCTCGAGCAACCAAAAAGATATGGAATCCTCCATCCCTACAGACGAATAGATTCAAGGACTGAACCTAGGAAGCCAATGGATCCACTCAATAACATTCAAAACGTAAGGTCACCCTCGAAGACAAGAATAAAGATATGAGTGTACACCAAAAGGATTAGGTCCAGCAAAAAGAAGCCCCTGAATAGGAGCCTGAAAACGAAGCCCACCCACTAGAGATAGATCCAACCAGGGGATCAATGACCAAAAATTTGCACGGAGTCAAAGGCAGCCAAGGGAATACCCTCAGATAGCTGCAACAAAACACCATACCATTGTATGTGTTCTCGCAAATTCACCCCAATGGGTTTGGATCAGTAAATGGTCCTTTCCCCTCCTTGGAAAGCTAGAAAAACATGAAACTACTAAACCCATAAGAAGTGTTGCACCATCCAACCAAGTCCCTAAAATTGACAACGACCCATGAAACGCAACCAGCAAGACCTCCAACAAGCAAAACACCTTGGACATGGGCCACAATAGAGAACTAAGCATGACTAGTAGTCAGATCCAAGATAGACTAACTTTTATTTCGTCTGCACTCGATCGTGGTTCTTTGATTGTGATCTAAAACGTTCTCCTCTACATACAATCTCACGCTGCAAATACGAAACACAGAGGTCTATTATTCTATCACTATAATTTTTTTACTTTTCAAAAAACAAAAGACTTTCACTATTAACCCAAAATTGAAAATGCCACCTTTAACAGGGCACTAATATAGGTAAAATCTTACCTCAAAAAAAACATTTTTATGACCTTCCAACAAAAATACACCTACCCATAAATGTCGGAAAATCAGGGTTCCAGCAAACCTTCTTCAAATGTAAAATCCTGTGACAAAGTGGTGGAAAGTACCTGAAAATGTCGAATACGTCAAGATCCTCGTTAGAGGGGAACTTGTGCACGACTCCGCCAATTATTTATGCTTTTTTAATTTTAATTTTAATTTTTTAAAAATATTTAAGGAGTTGGTTACAGTAATATTATTTTTAGTAAGTTTATTTTTAATAAATTTATATTATTATTTTTTTATTGACTCCAAGTAAAAGCGAAATTATTCACTTACTTTTGATAAACTTATTTCATCTTAGTGTTGTTTCACCTTAAGATGAAAGGAAAATCACCACCGCTCTTGATGATGCTTTTTTAATTTTAATTTTAATTTTTTTTAAATATTTAAGGAGTTGGTTACAGTAATATTATTTTTAATAAGTTTATTTTTAATAAATTTATATTATTATTTTTAAATTGACTCCAAGTAAAAGGGAAATTATTCACCTACTTTTGATAAACTTATTTCATCTTAGTCAAGGGTGAAAGGAAAATCACCCACCGCTCGTGATGATGTCGGCAGTCTCAGGCTCAGATTCAGTGAAACTTATTAATGCTTTCGTAGTTGTCCTAACAACGGAAATAGTGTCACGTGTAGCGCACTCGGCCAACGTGTCCAAACGTTTCTACTGCTATGGCCGCGCGCAACTCCATAACTATAGGTATCATTGAATGTCAAAAGAAAATCATGTAAGCTGTCAATCCCGCTTAAGAAACATTGAATTGTTTTCGGAATTGGGCAATATCACGTGAAATATAATTTATAAAATTGCGAAGAGATAAGTCAAATGTCTCATCGCGCGCATGAATGTACAGTTCAGTTGAAGCCTGCGCAAATTAAATATTTAAATAAAATAACGATAAGGACAGTAGAAAACATAACTTGCTAGTGGCAGAGTCTCTGAAACTATTACAAGAAACAAAAAGTTATTTTATTACAATGTCGTTATTGAATATTTCAAATATACATAATATTCATTAACATTATAATAAACTTTAATATGTTAATATCATATATTAAATTAGTAGAGAAATACATTATATTCAATTAAACAGAATATTATCATCTAAATTATATTTTTTTTTTTCAATCACATTAAACAATTTTTTTTCTTTAAAAAAATTATATTAGAAGATGATTATTTACAAGAAACAAGACTCCTATCAACCTTAGTCCAAGATTTTAAGAACTAACCATTTTTTTGTTACAAAACTAAAAGGAAATCGATATTGGAGTCAAATTTCCTAAATCATATGTCTGCAATGGCTGTCCAATTTAACCAAATGCCATATTTGTTCACCAACCTGCCCAATCCTCTTGTCCTAAATAGTCATGTCACTATGCCATGAACCCCTATCTCCTTCTCACTATCCATCTTAGCTAGGAAGTTTATCACTGTATTATGAGTTCTACGCACATAAATCGAGATCATATCCTACAATTTCCTCCACAACTCCTTAATTTTGGTGACATAAATCCTTAACCTCCACATCTCCAAAGCAAAGTTCCTTATGAAATTTAGAGTTCTTACCAAGATTTGAGAATTTGATTCTATGATTATCCTCATATAATGTTGTCTTACTACCCAAATAGAAGAATATTTAATAGTTAAAGCTTATGTTTCATTTTGTGTGGCCTTTCCTAGGTATTGTAGCTCTCAATAGACCACTATTCCAACACGATTCTTGCAAATCACTCCAATTCCAACTCTACCAAGACTCCTTTTGCAACTCCATCAATAATAATTTTAATCTAGCCTTACGAGGGTATTTTACAACTAGCTATGTCATGCTCCTCTTGCTCTTTAACTTCCTTCTCCATCATCCCTATATCAACCTAAGTTTCCTCTTTAGCATACACTACCATAATTCTCATGACTTTGCTCGAAATGACCTACTAGATGCCATCTAAGGATGAAAAGGTTTCTCTAGAAATTTTACCATTTCTTTCCCACCACAATTGCCACCAAATAAAATTCAATACAAACTTCCACCTAATATGAAGAGCTTCATATTTAAATATTCCCCTCTTCCATATTTTCCAAATATTAATCCAGTTTAGATCATCATTGACTTGGATTTTATAAGCTAAAAATCATCCCTTCTATATCTAGTGAGTGAAGAGGCACTCAAACATAGGTGGTCTTATGTTTTCTCACATTATTAGCATAAAACACACTTGGATGGGCAAAAACTTCCCCTATGTATCAAATTATCAAAAGTAAGTTTACTTTTAGCAATTCCCCTATGTTTCCATTGTGTATGAACTACCAAAAAAAGAAGTTTAGTTTTGGCCAACCCTTGAATTGCTAAATATTTCATCAATCCTCAACCTGATGTGCATGAGAAGGAGGTTTTGGAAGGATGTTTTAATATCCATCCTTCACCATGTGGACTTCAAGGCTCCCATAGCCCCAATCCAATTCACCCTCTTCATCCCTACCTATGAGAAACCTTTCTACCAAGATTTTAGTCATGATAGGTGCCAATTCCAAATGGATTAGAATTGGCCACTAGTCCAACTTCTTAAGTTGCTTAAATGTATAGTCCCTAAGCTGGATAATGTTGACATAATATTTAATATTAATCCAACCCTTAATTTCCATGGTTATCTTTACTGATTGTAGTTCTAGGAATTCAACAATGATAGGTGGGTATTGATTCCATGGTTCTATCCAAAATCATGCTTTCTCCTCTCTTTCCACTTTCTAAAATAATTCATATTTCACTACCTAAGATCCTAGCTTTAGTGTTTACCACACTAGGGATCCATTACTATCCAAACAAAAAAAACTCACCTCATTTGGGTTCACCTATCCCAAATATTTACTAGTTAAAAATTTGTTGAATAAAGAAGTTGGCTAGGAGATCCACCTCTAGTAAAGCTTTCCATCTAAAGATTTATTTTTTAGCTTCGATATTATTAGACCAAAAGTCCCTTCACATTGGACTAACTTAAATTCTCCTAGCCTACTAGGACCCATTTTTGGGCTTTAAAGAGAAATTTAACCATTGGTTTCATAAATTGTTAACCTTTGGTGTAGTTTAACTCTCCTACAATTAGTCATTTAGACCATACCAATATATAAAACAAATTATCATTACTACCCCACATGCCTTATGAAAAAAGTTGGATAAGATGGCCAAAAAATTTGTATGGGGAGGAGAAAAGTGAAATAAGAAATGAGAATTAGTAGGCTAGGAGAAAGTAAGCTAGCCCAAATTGAAGGGAGGCTTGGACCTAAGCATGTTGGAGCTAAATAATAAATCTTGGGCTAGAAACCTTTACTGGAGGTTGATTTCCTAGCAAGTTTTTTTACTCAATATAATTTTAACTATTAAATGTTTGGGACATGTGAAATATGGCAATGGGTCACTAGGGTGGAAAGCACTAAAGTTCGGATCTGAGGTAGTGAAAAATGGATTATTTTAGAAAGTGGGATGAGGGGAGAAGGCACAATTTTGGACTAATTTATGGGATCAATGCTCACTTATCATTGTTAAATTCTTATAATTACAACCTATAAAAATGACCATGGAAAGTAGGGGATTGATTAAGATTGAAATTTATTTCAACACCACCCAAATTAAGGACTATGATTTTAAGCAAATCAAGAAATTGGTTAAGTGACCAATTCAAATACCTCTAGAATTGGTACCCAACATGATTAAAATCATGGCATAAATATTTCTCACAAGTAGAGATGAGGGGGATGAATTAGATTGGGGCTATGGTAGGCTTGGAGTCTACATGGTGAAGGATGGATATAAAGAGATCCTTCTAGAACCTCCTCCTCATGCATATTAGGTTGAGGATTGGAGAAATAATTGGTAATCCAACACCCATAATGATTAAAATATAGATAGAAATATTTGTCACAAGTAGAGATGAGGAGGATGAACTAGCTTGGAGCTATGGGAAGCCCATATTCTACATGTTGAAGAATGGCTATGAAGAGATCATTTTAGACCCTCCTCCTCATGCATATCAACTTGGGGATTGGAGAAATAATTGGTAGTCCAAGGGTTGTCCAAAATTAAACTTCTTTGTTTGGCAGTTTATGCATAATGGACTTCTTACCTTTGATAATATAAGATGAAGGGGAATCGATGGCCCATCCTAGTGTGTGTTATGCTACAAAAGTGAGGAAATATCTGACTACCTGATGTTCGAGTGCTTGTTCATGCCCTAAATTTGGGAGGGATGGTTCTTAGCCTATAAAATTTTGTGTTAATGTTAATATAAACTAAATTAATATTTGAGAAAAATGAAAGAGGGGCAAATTTAAATCTAAAGTTTTTCATATCAAGTGGAAGATTGGATTAAATTATATTTGGTGGTAATTATGGTTGGAGAGAAATGATAATTTTTTCAGAGAAAGCCCCTCCTCCTTAGATGACATCTAGCATGTCATTTGGAGTAAAGTCAAAGAAATTTTAGTAGTGTATGCTAAAGAGGAAATGCAGGCTGATATAAGACATTGGAGGAGGAAGCTAAATTCTCAAACCCTTACATTACATATTTGTATATTTACATACATGAAAATTATGCACATTCTCTCAATACATACTTGTACTCTTACTTACATGACACTTGTGCATATCTTACACATTAATACGTACATAAAATGGATATATAAATCATTCATCAAAACTTTAGACTCAAAACTTGATCTATTACATATTTATATTTGTACCATGAAGGTATGATGGAGATATATTAGCATGTACCAAATAATGTAATATTCATCAACAATATTTGCAATCATTTCATATTTTCTTCTATTATTTTATATATGTATTTGAATTTAGATGGTGGAATCGGTAGCTTCCACGAATATGGGCAAGTTGTCCAGATTTTATGGCTACCACAGTATTTTACGTTGTCCACCTTGAAATCTTCCACATAGTTCTTCGTGCATTTTGCCCCTATAACCACCATGCCACAATCATTTTAAACCTTTTACACCGTTGAAAGCACTAGGAAAGGGACAAGATTTCAGTCCGACAAGGCCCAATATTTGAACCTTGGACCTTTGACCCCCTTACAGGGTTTGGTCGATTTATTTATATATTTTAATTGTAAGAAAAACACATAAATAATCTTGACTACATCAGTATGAGGTGTCATATCTATTTCTTTGTTGTCAATTGCTTTGTCAAGATGAATACTTATATAATTTTTAAATGAAACAAATGCGTCTTTATTGTTTTCTCATGTTACATTGTATGGATCTTTATCTCCATAATATAACCATAATAATATGAATATTCAATACTTATCTATTGCATTCCTCATATATATCAAAGATGCAACCTTTTCTATTATTGACCTTTGGCTTCTCATCTTACCACTTGTATACTAGAATATTCACTTTCTTACATGCATACTTGATTCTATGACACTTTCACACTTCTACACGACTCTTACTCTACTACATGCACTCCTAATACAAGACACTTATGCACATCCTCACTTGACATTATTGTTCACTTATGATACTTGTGCACATTCTCTCAATACACTCATGCACTCTTACTTACATGACATTTGTGCATTTCCTGCACATTGATACTTACATGAAAGAGGAAATATAAATAACTCATCTAAACTATAGACTCAACCCTAATATATTACATATTTATATTTGTACCATGAAGGTACCATGGGGGTACATTTACATGTACCAAATAATGTAATATTCTTCAACATAATTGTTTCTATAAGGTATGCCAAAAGTGACCTATAAACTTCACATATCTATCTAACATAATGCTTTTCATCAAACCATGTAATGTCATGACTTCTCAAAATACCAAATTAGCAATATGAGTAGCATCATTCATGTTATTGCAAGGTAAAAAATGTTCCTCAAAAAATCTCTCAATGATAACAAAAATTAAGTCATTCCTATTTTCTATTTGAGACAATCCAAGGATAAATTCTATACTTATGTCTTCCCATGGCCTTTCATGTATTGGTAATGGATGATACAACCCAGTGTTATGACTTATCCCCTTTGAATGTTGCACAAATCCTTTTACATCCATACTCATTGTTGGCCAATAATAACTTCCATAAAGTCTTCCCATTATCTTATCTACTCCAAAATTTCTATCAAGTTCTCCACTATGATTTTATCTTATCAAGTTCTCCCTCATTGAACTCTTTGGTGTGCATAATTGTTATCCCTTGAATAATAATCCCTCTTGGATAAATTAATCCTAACATGGTGTTCTATCTCTGATAGTAGGATCATTTCAAGCTACCCAAGATTTCTTGAAGTCTAAATCATTAGCATAGAGATATTTTATAGCATCAAAACCTACCACTTCAATATTCATTGCATTCATAAACAAGTTTCTTCTACTAAAAGCATCAACTAACTTATTCAAACTATCACTTTTATGCTTTAAAATAAAAAATTAGCATTAAATATACTCTACACATTTCATATGTCTTTGGTTCAATTTGCCTTGAGTATTAATAAATTGAAAGGCATGGTGATCTATGAACACCACAAATTCCTTTGGTAATAGATAATGCCTCTACATATTGAATGCATATACGATGCCATAAAAATGTTGATCATAAACTATATATATTTCTTCTTAGCTCCATTTAACTTCTTGATGAAACAAATAATGTATCTACCTTCTTGAATCAAAATTCCTCTAATGATAGTTCGAAATACAAGGAGATTTTTTCTTCTCCTTATCAGTTGAAGAGTACTAGTGGGGTACTTGCTTCTGGTCGAAAGGAGTCAGCCTAAACTAGGAAGGATTATTCAAACCCTTTTCCTCGTAATTTGGAGGTGGTACTTCAAGCGTGCCCTCTAAGTCAAGATGTTGATTTACCTCTTTCGAACCCATTTGAATGTTTGGAATTGGTGATGGAAGAGTATGCTCAAGTGACTCAGAATGTGGAGTCTATGTCTCCTCCGTTGGCATATTTGGCTTCTCATGTCAAGGATCTTTCTTCTTTTAGGAATGTTAATAAGTCTCCTTCCCCTAATGAGGTTGGTGTTTTCGTTATGGATGGTAGTTCTAGCCTGACTACTTCTTCGTTTCCTATTGTGGAGAAAGGGTCACCTGGTCCCAAGACTAGAAGCCATCGCAAGAAGGGTGTAGATACTGGGATGATTAGGAAACCTGGTAGACCCCCAAGTAAATTAGGAAGGAAGAGATCAATGGACGATGTTGTGGCTAATGGTGGTTAGGCTACTCTAGTGGTAAAGGAGGGGGATGGTGAAAAGCTTTTGAAACTTGAAGGTTTCAAATATCTCCTCCTAGGGGGTGGGAAATAACTCTCCTAATTTCCAATAAAATTTTATTCTTGGAATGTTAGAGGGCTTAACAGTTCCTATAAGCAACGGTTGCTTGCTTTTTTTAAGAGGGATAAATATCTAGATATCTTGTGTATTCAAGAGTCTAAATTAGATGCCTCCTCTTGGGAGTCTATTCACAAGTTGATTTGGAAGTATTACGGTTTCATGTCTAGTGAAGCAAATGGCTCTTTTGGAGGCCTTCTCTATTTTTTTAACTCTGTGATATTGAATGGCCATGTTATTTACTCTTCCAATCATGTTATTAATATTTTTTTTGGTGGAAAATTACTAATAGGAGATGGGTTTAATTGAATGTTTATGCTCCTAATTCGTTTAATTATAGACGTAAGTTTTGGCTCCCATTGCTTGATATGAGGGATACTTTTCAGAATGAGGACTGGGTTGTCATTGGAGATTTTAATTCTCCACTTTATCCGTTTGAGAAGTGGGGAGGCAATCCAGTGGATGATAGAAGTTTGTAGGATTTTTTTTATTTTGTTAATAGGACCGAGCTTCGAAATTTGGATCTAAATGGGATGAAGTTCACTTGGAGTAACAAACGATCTAGTGAGAGCCTGATTATGAGCAGTTTGGATAGGATTTTTTATTTTATATTTTAGGTTAAATATTTTTGGAGATGCTTCTTTGTCTTCATTTCCTAATATTGATTCTGACCATAATCCCATGTGGTTGGAAGTCCCTGATGGTACCCCTTTTATTCCTTGCCCTTTTACGTTTGAAGTCATGTGGTGTTCTCATCCTAACTTTGAATATCGTATTAGGGAATGGTGGCAGGAAGATATTGTTGGTGAAGGGATGCTAAGGTTAACCAATAAGCTCAAATGGTTCAGAAATTATTTTAATATTTGGAATAAATTTTCTTTTGATAATTTATTCAGAGAAAAGGAAAAATTGAAATATCAGCTGAAGGAGATCAAAGCAGTTATGGAAGTTTACGGTTGCTTTGATGCTCTTATGTAGGAAGAAATATCCCTTATGGCATATTATCATAATAGGCTAGCGAAAGAAGAGTTATTATGGAAACAAAAATCCAAAGAGTTGTGGTTAAAATAAGGTGAGCGTAACTCTCGATTATTTCATGCTTCCACTTTGTGGAGGAGAGGGCACAACAGAATAAGAGAAATCGATAATGTTAGTGGAGGGGTGTATTCTGATGTCATGAAATTTTAGGAGGAAGCTATCAATTGTTTTAGCACTTTGCTTTGCTCAGTGCCTGATCGTGACCTTCTTGTTGAAGGTGAGATGTTAGAAGCCATCCCTTCGATTGTTTTTGTTGATTGGAATAGAAGAATTTTGGCTCATTTCTTGGATGAGGAAATTTTTGAAGTTGTCAAAGTGATGGGTCCTCTTAAGGCCTCGAGGCCAGATGATTTCCCTCTTATGTTATTTCAAAAATATTGGCATATTTGCGGGAAAGATGTTTGTGTGGTTTTAAGGGATGTGCAACGTTCTTTGTTTATTCCTAAAGTTGTGAATTCGACTTATTTGCCCTCATCCCTAAGAAAGACTCAATTTAATAATTCAATGACTTTAGACCCATTAGTTTATGCAATAATATATATAAGATTTTATCCAAGCCCATTGCGAACAGGCTTAAACCGCTTCTATCATTGCTGATTGATTCAATGCAAAGTGGCTTCGTTTTGGGAAGACAAATTCTAGATGGAGCTATAGTTATTCATGAAATAATGCATTCAGTATTCAAGACTCAAAGAGCGAGGTTTTCCTCAAATTAGATGTTAATAAAGCTTATGATTGAGTCTCTTGGGCCTTTCTTTTCAGCATTTTGCAAAAAATTATATTCTGTGAAGACTGGATTAAGCTTGTTAAGGCTTGCATTTCGTTGGCATGGTTTTTTGTTCTTGTCAATAGTTCTCCGATAGGATTTTTTCATTCTTACCGTGGTCTTAGAGAGGAGGATCTGTTGTATCCTTTTATTTTCATTTTTATGGCAGAGGCTTTAGAGAGGGTGATTTCTAGGCGATGTAATGATTTGGGGATGCGCCTAGTGATTCCTTGTAATTTGATCTCCCATAAAAAATTTTCATATGATACACTGCTATCGTTTGTGGATTTGGTTGTATTTGCCAGGGAAGTCAAAAATATTTTAGACTATTATGAGAAGGCGATAGGTCAGTAGATTAGTTTCTTGAAGAGTAATTTATTTTTTATCAACATCCCAAAATTACGACAAAGGAGAATTGCTAACATTTTAAGTCTACCACCTTGGGATGGTGGTAGATTCCCACCATCCCACCCTAGGATGGTGGTGAGCCATCGTCCCAGGGTGGGACGGTGAGCAGGTTTGACCCAAAAAAGTCAAATCTGGGACAATTGGCACCCAAAAACTGCCATTTAGCACGCCATATGGAGCATGCGGGTCAGAGGGCACTGAATCCTTATGACACACTTCTTAATGGAGGCCCAAATTGGATATTCTCTTCCACATCCATTGCATGCCTCCCGTTTGACAAGTGGCACCTCCTGCCATGCATGCCCTTGCATGCCTTTTTGCACATGAGCCCCTTTGGGCTATAAAATGGATACAATATCCACACAAAACACACATATAATAGATATAGGAGTTCTAGGATATGCAATGGAGTTCTTCCGATATTTCCCCTCACCTTATTGCACCTTTTTGCCCTCGAAATCTCTCTTTTGCCAAGGAGGTTACCGGGTGACTTCAAGAAGGTAATCCGAGCATAACTTTTCCATCCGGGTGAATTTCTTCACCAAATTTGATGAAAACACACCTTATATTGTTTAGGAACATCTTATAGTGATTTTTGTAGCAAAAAGTGGCCATAATTGGTGGGTATCCCCTCCTAGGGTGCCCCCCAAATAGTTGCAGTCACCACCGTCCCCCTGGGATGAGGGTAAATTATTACACAATTTCACTACTATTTTTAATTATTATTTTTCTATATTATCCCATGATGCTACAGTTAAAATTTCAGGTGATTTGGAGTTAAATTGACAAAGTTATAGCATTTTTAAGTTTTTGCAGGCTCGTAGGGCCCATCCGGGCACCCCAATTTGATGCAGGTGGATATGGGACCCAATTTGAAAATATAATCATATGGGTTGTCTTTAAATGTCAATTTATGCATACTTTCCAAATTTCATGAGTTTTGGATATGTTTAGGTTCGGGATTTTCTTGTCTTCTTCTTCGTAGGTTGCAGGCGGGCAGCGCAAAATCGAGGGGTCTACAGATGCAATTTCTGATATGTTTTTGGTGATATCCTCTAAAAACATCCTCTTTAACATCTCTGAAAATTTTCAAGTCATTTGGACATGTTTTGATATATTTTTAATATATGCGCTATTTTGCCCCTGTGGGGATTGCATGTTTTCACCATACACCCTTGCTATTTGACCCCTTTTGCTTCCTTGTGTGCAGGTGCAGGTTATTAGAAGGCATTGGGAAGGAATATCAGACATCAGATATTGAAGATACAAGCAGTGGTGGCATTGGCTCGCCCACCTCGATTGTGGGTACGTGGAGAAACATTGGATGTGCACCTTGATTCCTTGAAAGACTTGGTCTTTGGGCACCCAATATTGTAAAAATTGTATCACATTTTGAGCCCTCAAGGGGACTTCTGTGTAACCTTGGATCTGATCCAACAAATTAATGAGAAGAGACTTGCTTTAATTCATTTCCTTTATTGTTTGGTATTCTTTCATTTTCACATGCATGCTTCCTTTTTGATGCTCATGAGCAAGATGGGGTAGATACACATATTTTTTTACATAATTTGGTGCACCATTTTTCCCTAATTCAGTGGTGATCATGGTGGGACCCTTGTCCCTTATGATTTGGGTGAAAATCTGACCTCAATTTTGCAATTTTTGCCCTTTTTGTGTTGTAGGTGCTCCCCTCCCCACCCTGGAATGGTGGCAGAGCCTTTATCTGGCACACCCTGGGATGGTGGCTTCACCATCCCACCCTAGGATGGTGGTGAGGCTTCTAATCATCCCACCCTGGAGCGGTGGTGAAACAGAGAGATTTCTGCCCAAAAATTCAGAATTTGGAGAGCTCAAAATGGACAAAGTAAGTGCCTAAACCCTCTGTTTTTCTGCTACATTTTTAGAGACTATCAAAAATCAGTTTTCTTGCTTCATTTGCTTGCATAGAAAGGTTAAAAGTTACATTTTTTCTTTTCTTATAACATCACATAGCAAAAGGAAGAAGAAAAATCAAAAGAAATTTGAAGTAGCAATGCATCTTTGTGGCTTGATTGCTTGTGGCTTACCCAATGGGTAGGTTAGCATTTAGGGCTTGCATCTATAAGTGACATTTGTAGGTTCCTTTTATCCTAGATTTTTGAAATTAAAACACACCTATTGCATGCATTTAGTGAATGATCATTGAATGCTTCTTTGCTTACTTTCTTTGGGCTTAAAAGGAACCACACACACTTGCACGTTCCACTATAACATTGGTAAGGTTGGATTTCATCACCAACCCCCAATTCAGACTGGTGACGTTGGATTTCACCTCCTTCCACCAGCTTGCCCTATATATTCCTTAGATAGAATAGGGCACTCTCTCAATATGGAATAGGTCACTAATGTTCAAACTGCCTCCCACTGTTGGAAACATTGTTTCAGAGTGGAAGAGCTAGGCGAACCCCCCACTGGGATTTAAGCGGTGTACCCTAGACTCTTTTGAGAAATCATGTTTGGCACTAGTGTCCCTAGTCACCACTTTGGTTGAGTTCCCTCATTCTAATTCCACAACAAGAGCAAAGAACAACAACAAATCTAAACACACTGAAACTAGTTTAGGACACACATTTAATCAGTAAAAAGATAATCATATTGTATGCTTTGTGTGTTTCTTTGTTATTTGGGACAAAACCCTAACCCTAATTTTTCAAAAAATAGGGTTTCAAAAAAAATTACTTTGATTCTGCATCCAATGCTTCAAGAATCGTGCAAAATGGAGCTATAACGAAAAAGTTATTTTGGTTTTATTTTTACTCTATTTTCGACCCCAAAAATAGCAAAAAACTGCACTAAAATGGTCATATAGTGGGCTAGACAACTCCGAAAAGTGCCAAATTTGTTTTGTTGTCTTAGTTAGCCCCTAGGGCACCTCTCCTAGAAATTTTGAGTCCTAACTCTTCACGGTTCAAAATTTCCCAAAAAATCCTAAAAGTGGGCATTTCCCCACGGGCCCCGATGGGCCAAATATTTCAAAAATACAAATTTTTGACCCAAAAATCAAATTTTGGAGACCTAGCCCATTATGATCAGCTCGTCGCACTGATCATTTTGATATATAACACTTATAACATTTTTGGGAAAGTCAAAATTTTCTAAAAATGGCCGATGGACCCCCGTTTTACCAATTTGGTCCAAAGGCGGTTGAAAACAAGACCTCCAATTTAGTGAGAGATTCAAGCTCCATAGCTAGTGAATATCTCCAAATAATTCTAGAGGACATGCCCATACCTGAATGGCATCCTAGGTCCTATCATAACAACAAAATCATCCCTAGGGGGGCAAACCTTCGAGATACCCCTACTAGGGAAGCACCCATAGGTCCTCTAGGAAAACTCCCTGATTGGGATACCTTGATAGAATTCTATATAGCAAATAATCTGCCCACTGAGGGGTCTAATAGATCAATATCATGGGTTCACACCCCAACTTACTCTATACATCAATCAGAATATGAACATGAGAGTACACCATGGCCTAGCCTGGATGAGCAAACCACCCCATTTGATCGAGCAAGTCACCCTCATACTCCTCACAGAGAGCACTCAACATCCACACATCATGCTTCTGTGCAGCCTGAATATATAGAGCTTACATCCAAAACTGAATATGAGGCTTTCCTAATAGATGAGGGAGAAGATCCCAACCATCTACCTACTCCTCGTGAAGAGTACTTGGTGCAACCATATGGTGGCTCTACATCATCGGACTATACAGAGCCAATTCATAAATCAGAGTCTCAAGGTAATGTGATCCTTAGGGAGCATGGAAAACAAGCATTAGACCCTACTAGGGGGAAAGACATGATAAACCCATCCATATTTCAAATATGAGGATACACAAACCCCATGCAACGGAGCAACCAGATCATACTCATCAGGCAATTAGGCCAAATCTTAATAGGCAACAACATACGGATCAACTCCAGTTGGCTCAACAACAAGTACATCAACAATGGGTGGACTCACAATGAGCACACCTACAAGAGTTGTATCAATGAAAGATACAAGAACAACAAAAGATACAACAAGAGCAATTACATAATGCAGTACCTAAAGTTGTGCTTACACCTAGCACCTATAGGATGCAACAATGGGCAAGACACCCAATACAATCTCAAAATCTTCCCCCTCGGCCATGCCAAACTCGCATTCAACATCAAAGGCCATTATCTAGTTATCATCAAAAGCCTCATACTCCTCAATAGTACCAAGATCAATACGAGGAGGAATCATATGAAGAGTCCCAATGGGAACATCAGGATCAAATAGATGCCTACCCTGAACCCAGTTATGATGAGGTACCTAATGATCATACTTATCATCCACCTCAACATCAAAAGTGACCTCCTTCATCTAATAAAGGGCGACAACAGGATGATCATATTATGTCGTCAGGGCCATACAAAGTGCTAGCTGATCGGTTGAAGGCATTAGAAAAGCCAGATCAAATTTTGGGTTATCAAAAACCCACACTAAAGCAGCTTAGTAATCAGCCTGTACATCCATCAGTGTCATCACTGACATACCCATCGAATTTCTAGATGCCCAAACTTGAAGATTTCAAAGATGATGAAGATGCAGAAGAGCACGTGACAAGCTTCATTCTTAAGTGCTCTCATCTTCAAGATTATGATCCTTTGATGTTGAGAATATTCATTACAACATTATCTGGAGATGCTTTAGAATGGTATAATCATCTACCACGTCATAGCATAAACACCTTTGAGCAATTGGCCGATGCATTTTTGGGACGTTTTGCCTCTAGCGCTAAGAAAAGGATAAACTTGACTGACTTGTCTAGCCTTCATCAACTTGATGATGAGCCAGTCATGGAGTATGGTAATAGATGGAGAAAGGTGATGTTAAAACTACCTTTCACCCTACCCACAATGGAACTCATCCGAATGTTTACTAGAAGTTGTTCAAAGTAGATTTCACTTCTTTTACAATTACAATGATATCAAACATTCGAGGAGGCCTTAGCACAAGCCCAAATCATTGAGGACATCAAGGTCCAGGAGGGTGATGTATGACTCCACAAAGGGGAACAGCCAAACAAGAACATTAAAGGTGGTAACACGCAACAAAATGTAGCCCCAATCAATCAAGTGGTTCTAAGCATCCCTGAACCCTTAAACCAAGCTCCCCCACCGCAATTACCAGTGCAACCTAATTACCAGGCTCAGCCTCCATTGGCCAAAAACCATCTGCAACAAAAGCAAAGACAATATACTCATTTATCAGAGCCCTTAGCATCAATCTTCAATCGATTGTATGAGGCACGAGCAATCACGCTTCCCGAGATCCATCCATTGAAACCTAACAAACGTAGATCAAAGGCACACAGGAAAGATCTATACTGTGTTTACCATAGACAAAGAGGTCATGACATCCAGACATGTTATCCCTTTAGAGATTTAGTTCAGGATATGATCGAGAGACGAGAGCTTCCGATGGGAAATCCTCTTGCTCCTAGCAACCAACCGATAGGAGACTTCCAAGACCTCTGGCCCATACACGAAGCAAACACAACATCTGCCAACCACTTTGAGCAACCCAAAGGTAGCATACCTTCCCCACCATCCACATCACAACCAATGAATCATAGTGAGAACTCTAATGATATCACACCTTTCTCACCTTCATTGAGTAGCACACACACTGGGGGTGCCTAAGGTATCGTGCCTTCCCCCTCACAAAACACTCAAAATTCAAAAACAATTTAAAACACCAAAAATCCAAACAAATCATAAAATGTCAAAATCCATAAACATTCAAAATAATCAAAATTTCAAAAATATTGCAAAACATTAAAACACAAAAATATTTGGCATGTACCCTTGCATACTTTAATTGCTTTGCATTAGGTATTTTTCAGCCATTATACTTGCATTAGGATAGGTCCTGTTTAACATCACATCAATCACAGTAAATGTTGGGGGTATATAAGGTATTGCACCTTCCTCCTAAGAACACAAAGTAAGCAAAGTTACAAAAGGCTCCAAGGGTATCTACAATCCGCTTGGTCAACCTAAAAATGCTCCTAGACTATCTATGATCATCTAGGTCAACCCTAAAATCCCCAAAGGCATCCATAAGCCCTTTGGTCATAACCAAATGCCCCTAGGTAGTCGTAGACACTTTTTAAGTGTCGTTGACCATCTAGGTCACCCAAAAGGCTCCTAGTAGGTTTTCACCATCTAGGTCAAGTAAAAATGCTCCTAGACTATCTACGATCATCTAGGTCAACCCTAAAAGCCCCAAAGGCATCCATAAGCCCTTTGGTCACAACCAAATGCTCCTAGGTAGTCGTAGATACTTTTTAAGTGTCATTGACCATCTAGGTCACCCAAAAGGCTCCTAGCGGGTTTTCACCATCTAGGTCAAGTAAAAATGCTCCTAGACTATCTACGATCATCTAGGTCAACCAAAAAGCCCCAAAGGCATCCATAAGCCCTTTGGTCCCCCAAAATGCCCCAATGGCCCCAATAAGCCCGTTGGTCACATATATATATATATATATATATATATATATATATATATATATATATATCAATCAAAAATTCAAAAACATCATCAAAACATCAAAATACAAAAACATTGCATCGCATTGCACTTTCATACATATATACCAATCCAAATTTCAAAAATAAGGGCATTATCAAAATTTCAAAATTAAAAAAAAATATTGCATCACATCACATTGCATCCCATTGCATTTTATCATCACTTGCATTTAGGCATATCCATCATTTACACTTTGCATTTTAGAGTGGCTCATACATGTCTAGCACTAAGATGGTACACTAAGTACAATTCACAATCAATGTTGTCAAGGTCATCATTCACCTCATTCCATAGTTACTTATCATTTCCATCTACATTTCATACATTACCATAGTCGTGTCCATTCCCTTCACTTAGTCATTTGTTTTTAGAATGTCATTAGGGTTTTCGGTCACTTAGCCATATCTAGTTTCTTCTCAGATTTTGTAGAAGGCTAGCGAGATTTTTAGGAGGTAGAGTCTTGATTGGATTGTGCCTCGTATACATCAAATCCCAACACATTTCACACTAATAAATCCAAGTTTTATGAAAGGAAAGATGAAACCCACAAAGTGGTCTAGGGTACCTTGAGCGAAAAGTTTATCCTGCTCATCCCCCTGTGCGAATGGTTCAAGAATGCTGAGAATTGGCAAAAGGACAAGCTCTTCCCTACCCAATTCCCAAAAATAAATAGTGGTTTTCACCACTATCAAAAATTCCCAAACACCCTTGATCCCTAAAGTCGTAAGGATTCGTACTACACGTCCCTGAGAAGGATGGGTAGTCATCCCCAAGGCCTAAAATATCAATACCATTCAAAAGCAAAATTCCAAAAGTTCACCATCAAAATTCCCAAACACCCTTGATCCCTAAAGTCGTAAGGATTCATACTACACATCCCTGAGAAGGATGGGTAGTCATCCCCAAGGCCTAAAATATCAATGCCATTCACAAGTCAAAAATCCCACAAGCTCAACTTTGAAATCAAAATTCAAAATCAAAATCCTCAAAAAGCAACAATCAAAAGAAACAGTGGTTATCACCACTCCCCAAATCCCTTGCTCAAAGAAAATCAAATACAAAATAAACAGTGATTATCATCACTACATATGAGCAAGTATCCCTGTAAAATTGAATAAAAGAAAGGTGCCTGAGCTTGAATCCCTGAAATTCTCAGCATTTGAAAAACCATTTAGGTGATCCTCATTACGGGTTTGGTGGATAGCCTATCCGGAAATGATGGTATCCTAAATGCATGATGATATGTCTACCACATTAGCTTTGCGTGTGTGTAGACCAATGTTTGCATGTGGACGAGCTAGCTTTTGGTCACCTATACTACCTAGTGGTCTAATCCAACTAAGTACAGAACTCTGGATTGTGGCATTCATAGAGTGATCCTCATTACAGGTTTGGTGGATAGCCTACTTGTCAATGGCGGTATCTTTATGCATCTCGCAGGAATGAACTCACTTGCACACACAGGGATATTGAGTATCTTGGTCATCCTAACAGATTCATACCTTGTCAAAAAGTCCTGCATGGTTAGTATACAACTTTTGATCAGTTGACTAGAGTGTTTGAGTCTCATGAAAACCTCATAGGCCTTCTAGAACATTCATTTTATTCATTCCATTTTATCACATGTATGTCAGTTTCCATTTGCACAAATCCATTACATAGTCTCATGACAATATTCCACATGAATTGATGAATTCTATACAGTCTATGGTGCTAACATAGTATGTCATATAGTGTTCATATTCCATCAATACACATCAATAGATCATCCATTTCATTATGCATACACACATTGCATATCATCAAATAACATCATAGTACAACACATGCATCCATCAATGCATCCATAGATCATAACACATAATGCATCTAACGCTCCAAATTATCATAATTGCAAATCAAGAAAACATTTTTGTAACATCAACTGGGGCATTATTGGTATCATACCTCCCCTAATCAACAATCAAACAGTTAAGCAATCAACCTCAAAAATCCCCAAAGGTATCCATAAACCCTTTGGTCACCCAAAAGCTCCAAAGGTATCCATAAACCCTTTGGTCACCCCAAATGCCCCAATGGCATCCACTAAGTCCATTGGTCATAATAACAACATGTTTAATCCAAATCAACAATGGATAACTTAATCAAGTTAATCGTGTTCATCTTGTGAATCATTGCCAAAGATAGTCATGCACCCCCTTTGCTTGGGGCAAATAAGCAAAATATCAAAAGCAAATTCAAGCAAACTAGTAAGCTTATCTCCTATTGCCATCAAGGCTAGGATTTGATTTAAGCTTATCTCCTATTGCCATCAAGGCTAGGATTTGATTTAAGCTTATCTCCTATTGCCATCAAGGCTAGGATTTGATTTAAGCTTATCTCCTATTGCCATCAAGGCTAGGATTTGATTTAAGCTTATCTCCTAATTGCCATCAAGGCTAGGCTAAAGCGTAGACTTGAGCTCGTCTTCCAACTGCCACCAAGGCTAGGATTAGACTTAAGCTTGTTTGCCAATATGCCAAAGAACACCAAAATCAAGTTCCTTAACTTGTCGAAGGCATTAATTCTGAGAGGCATACCCTTTCCATGGTTGGGGCATCCAATGTTGATGAGGTATTCTTCTATGAAATCTCATCAAAACTCAAAAATTCAAAAACAATTAAAACAATTAAAACACAACAAAAACAACACAAAAAGCTAAAGAAAAGGTCCAAAACCCACCAAAATTAAGTCAAATATGGGTCAAGCGACTCGTCGCTTTTCTCACTGGTCATTCCCTCATCGACTCATCGCTTGAGGGGGTAGTCATACTTAATCAAAAATCAACAAGCACACTCAATTATGCAAATTGCGTTCATTCAATGAATCTTTGATAAAGACAATCATGCTCCTACTTGGGGCAGCAAACAAGCACACAATATCACATAACATAAAGAAAAACACTCATTTAATGAGTCAAAAACAAGGATTCAAGAACACACGCCCTTTTCATGATTGGGGCATCTAAAGTTGGTTAGGTTATCGAGTAACCTTAATCATTCAACATTTTGGTCATCTATTTTTGCTCAGCATTGTGCTTCACACAATGCATCTCAAAAAGGGGCATCTTTAGACACTAAAATATGGTAAATCCGATTAAGCATCCACAAACAATGATCAAATTGACATCATATGGCCCCTTGGGCAGCCCTCAGGAGGCTCACAGTGGTTCTAGCCACTCCAAAAAGGTTTTTGGAGGCTACCGGCCCAATTTTGGGAGGTTTTGGCCCAAAATTCACCACCGTCCCACCCTGGGATGGTGGTAGATTCCCACCATCCCACCCTGGGACGGTGGTGAGCCATCGTCCCAGGGTGGGACGGTGAGCAAGTTTGACCCAAAAAAGTCAAATCTGGGACATTTGGCACCCAAAAACTGCCATTTAGCATGCCATATGGAGCATGCGGGTCAGAGGGCACTGAATCCTTATGACACACTTCTTAATGGAGGCCCAAATTGGAGATTCTCTTCCACACCCATTGCATGCCTCCCGTTTGACAAGTGGCACCTCTTGCCATGCATGCCCTTGCATGCCTTTTTGCACATGAGCCCCTTTGGGCTATAAAATGGATACAATATCCACACAAAAACATATATATAGAAGAGGAGTTCTAGGATATGCAATGGAGTGCTTCCGAGATTTCCCCTCACCTTATTGCACCTTTTTGCCCTCAGAATCTCTCTTTTGCCAAGGAGGTTACCGGGTGACTTCAAGAAGGTAATCCGAGCATAACTTTTCCATCCGGGTGAATTTCTTCACCAAATTCGATGACAACACACCTTATATTGTTTAGGAACATCTTCTAGTGATTTTTGTAGCAAAAAGTGGCCGGAATTGGTGGGTATCCCCTCCTAGGGTGCCCCCAAATAGTTGCAGTCACCACCGTCCCCCCTAGGATGAGGGTAAATTATTACACAATTTCACTACTTTTTTTAATTATTATTTTTCTATATTATCCCATGATGCTACAGTTAAAATTTCAGGTGATTTGGAGTTAAATTGACAAAGTTATAGCATTTTTAAGTTTTTGCAGGTTCGTAGGGCCCATCCGGGCACCCCAATTTGATGCAGGTGGATCTGGGACCCAATTTGAAAATATAATCATATGGGTTGTCTTGAAATGTCAATTTATGCATACTGTCCAAATTTCATGAGTTTTGGATATGTTTAGGTTCGGGATTTGCTTGTCTTCTTCTTCGTAGGTTGCAAGCGAGCGGCGCCAAATCGAGGGGTCTACAGATGCAATTTCTGATATTTTTTTGGTGATATCCTCTCAAAACATCCTCTTTAACATCTCTGAAAATTTTCAAGTCATTTGGACATGTTTTGATATATTTTTAATATATGCGCTATTTTGCCCCTATGGGGATTGCATGTTTTCACCATACACCCTTGCTATTTGACCCCTTTTGCTTCCTTGTGTGCAGGTGCAGGTTCTTAGAAGGCATTGGGAAGGAATATCAGACATCAGAGATTGAAGATACAAGCAGCGGTGGCATTGGCCCGCCCACCTCGATTGTGGGTATGAGGAGAAACATTGGATGTGCACCTTGATTCCTTGAAGGACTTGGTCCTTGGGCACCCCAATATTGTAACAATTGTATCACATTTTGAGCCCTCAAGGGGACTGCTGTGTAACCTTGGATCTGATCCAACAAATTAATGAGTAAGACACTTGCTTTAATTCATTTCCTTTATTGTTTGGTATTCTTTCCTTTTCACATGCATGCTTCCTTTTTATGCTCATGAGAGATATGGGATAGATACACATATTATTTTACATCATTTGGTGCACTATTTTTCCCTACTTCACTTCCTCTCTGATTTCTCAATGTAGACTGTAGGGGTTTTTTGTGCTTGGTTTCTTACGTCCTTCTTGAATATGGGGAAGGCTAAAGTCCTTGGGCATAAGATGAAGCAGACTAAGTCGAGGGTGGAGCCTGATGCTTTGATTGTTTATGAGGATATTTTATCTATTCTAAAGGATGAGGGTTTACTGGATTGTGTCCAAACATTCCATGGACACAACCCAGTTCTTTAGAAGTGGATGGCTGCCACATGGAAGGAAGGATGGGTAAGAGTAGGGATGTGGTCCTTTGAGGTTTCGACGAAGCTGGTTAGCCGCACCACAAGGTTAGAGCTGGATGGATCTTATCACAATGGGGACATGCACTCATTATTTAAGAAGATCAACTTCTTCTTAGAAGGAGATGAATTATTACCAAGAATTCATAATGGGTTTAGTGCTAAGGCTTTGCCTTCGCCATGGAATAAGGTTATTAAGGTCATTATGGATTTCATCACGTTGGAATCTCCGTCTGAGATCATTCACAGTTTTCATGAGGTCCCTTTCAAAACCTTCTTTCCTCTTAATAATACAAAAAAAATGAATGAAACCGAATAAAACTTTAATTTTTTCTATAATATATTATTTCGTATTAAACATTTCTTTAAGCCTTAAGTTTTATTATAATCTATATATTTATAGTTTATTTATGCATATGCATGTAGAAAATATAAGGAAACGCATAAAAATAATAATATGGAAAAAGTATAAACATCACGATTGAAATGAAATAAAATGATTTTGAATGATCCCGCGACAGTTAGCGAGATCAAAACTCTTAACACAAAATAAAATTTAATATACACTAGTTCCAACATTAAACCATTTAAAAAAAATTAAAAGTATTCATATAGTAATTAAGATTATGGTTGTTTCTTTAGTAGTTTTATGTTTAAACGCGTAAACGTTTTAAAAAAAAATAAAAGTATTCATATATATATATACTATTTAAATTATTAAATAAAAATTATTAAGTGAATTCAAATTTTGTGCGTTTTTAAGTACAAATTATCATAATTTTAAAGTCCATATTAAAAATTATAATAAATAAATTTATGACTAAATGCTATTTAAATTATTTTAAAATAAAAAATATTTTTATGAGATATTTTATTAGTAAGTTCTTGGAAGGTATTTTATTGACAAGTTCTTTCGATCCTTGGAAGGAGGTTTAGGGTTCAAGCTTGGTGACCTGGGTCGGATACAAAAAATCTTGCTAGCTTGAGCGGTATATAGGGTGAAAGGAGGTTCAGGGTTCAAGTTTGGTGGCCTGGGTCGAATACAAAAAACCTTGCTAACGCGGTATATAGGATGGGACAAACCCCATGGAACCGAAAGTCCTAGTCCTAGGGGTTTTCTTTAATTAAGGTTTTCTAGTCCTAGGGTCAACAGGTTTAGGGTTCAAGCTTGGTGACCTGGGTCGGATACAAAAAATCTTGCTAGCTTGAGCGGTATATAGGGTGAAAGGAGGTTCAGGGTTCAAGTTTGGTGGCCTGGGTCGAATACAAAAAACCTTGCTAACGCGGTATATAGGATGGGACAAACCCCATGGAACCGAAAGTCCTAGTCCTAGGGGTTTTCTTTAATTAAGGTTTTCTAGTCCTAGGGTCAACACAATGGTCCAAGATTTGGCTATTTTACGAGAGGTCTAAGGTTCACACTAGATGTGGGGAGTGTGAGGGGTGGGGACAATGCAATGGTTGAACTTTTTGGGCTTTCGCTTTTCTTCGGGAGGTCTGTAGAAGGAATTATTCTGCGATCTCTTGGCTGCCGTACGCGCCTGCGCAGAGGAGATTCATCGACGGCTTGAGCTAAACTCAACGTGCACTCCTGCAGCAACCGTGCCACTAGTGCGAGGAGAATCATGTTGCGGTTTCGAAAAGATTCAAAAGAACTCTGCAGGGAAAATTTAAGGTAATATGAAGTATATTCTTTTCTAAAAATTCAACCTTAGATTGTATTGCTTACAATTCAAAAACATTCCTGTGTCAAATTATTAGCACAAAAAAATTCAACAAAAATCTGAGTTGTAGATCTAAGCTTTAAATTTAGGTTTTGGTGGAAGGACCGAATGTTTGACCTTTTTCTGGTATTTTTAGGGGTGTAAAAAGGTTTAAAATGATTGTGGTATGATGGTTATAAAAGCCCGGACAGCCTGTTCACATTCGTCACGACTATTATGAATTTTTTTTCGAAATTTAAAAGACCAAATTACAGGCCATAAAAAACGGACAACTTGACCACTACTATGTAAATTCAAAAAAAATAAATAAACAAGACCTTTAACTAAGAAAACATATTTCTGCAAGCAAACACCTTCGATTTCATAATTGCTTTCAAATTGCGTATGCCTGTTAATACTTTTTACTTGAAGACATAGCAAGAGAAACAAAATACTTCAACGAAATGATTTTTACTTGAAAACATTCCTTGGGCAAAAATTTCACAACCCCTTTAAGCGCAAATATGAGTAAAGTTATTACCTCACGCGAAATATTTATAGGGCTTGACAGCGAAAACCACCAGGTCTTGAATTATGCAAAATTAGGAATTCCTGCAAACTTCTGGAACCGTCACGAAACGCTGTCGCAGACTAGTCGAAATCTCGAGAACTTCAGGAATCTGAAATGGCGAATGCGCTTAAAAGCATTGTTGGACACGAAATTTCACGAAGTGTCGCGATTATTTATGCTTTCCTAGTTGTGCTCCCGACGGAAACTGTCTGCCGTGGAGTGGATTTCTCTACAATCTTCTGGTTTTTCTTGACCACAAGGGCGGCGTGGAACAACGCACTGATTGTACAATTGGCGTCCATTGGAAGGAAATTTACGAATGTCAATTTAAAAATCATGTAGGCGGTGTGTCGGCGAGGAGCGTTGAATTTAGTTCAGAGTTGGGCAATGCCGTGCAAAAGGCGGCCAAAGGCAAAGACATTGAGCTTTCGCTTTCGTAATGGAGATTCACGTTTAATTTACAAGAAAGATTATTTCAATATGTTCTGACTTTTCAATTTAACCAAAAAAATCTTCGAAAAAAGCAAGCAAGGTCCCATTGCCGACATAAGTATACAGTTTAACCTAGCATTTCACTCAAGCCGAATGCCAGGTGGAGATAATGGTAGAGTGGAAAATACTATAAAAAGAAGGCATGTGCTTTGGCGGAAACTAAAAGCGCCTAGAACTCTGCCCAAATTAAATATTACGTTACGAGTTTCAATTTGTAGAAAATAACCATAAGAGTAAATAGTGGCACGTGTCTTTTAGAAAAGACACCTCAGTTGTTATAATGTTATTATTATTTTCCACTGACGACCACCTATATTCAAGGTGTTTTATGTTTTTTCAGTAGTAATGCAAAGTAAAATGTCAAATTAAGAATGTAAGATTCAGCCATTATGTGTGAAATTTGTCATTACCCGTGATTTTGTCATTCAGTTAAATGTTATTATATGTCAGTATCACATCATATGGATACCTCTGATTTATTAGCGTGGTCATTATCTTTGAATTTCAGTAACATATCATATGGGTACCTCTGATTTATTAGCGTGGTCATTATCTTTGAATTTCAGTAACATATCATATGGGTACCTCTGATTTATTAGCGTGGTCATTATTTTTGAATTTCAGTAACATATCTTATGGAAACCTCTGATTTATTAGCGTGGTCATTATCTTTGAATTTCAGTAACATATCTTATGGATACCTCTGATTTATTAGTGTGGTCATTATCTTTGAATTATCTTTGAATTTCAGTGAGAAATAAACCATAGAGAATAAGAAGAAATTTTTTGCAGAATTTGTTGACTAAATCCCAAAAACGTATCAGTCACTCAAAGGGCTGATTCACTCAGCCTAAAAGATAAATCATGACTTTGCTGCAACTACAAGTCACTACTTCAAAAGGATGAATCATGAATTAAGGCTTGGGATTGAATAAAATTGACACAACGCTCGAGAAAATGATCCAAAAGGCGATGTTTTATCTTCATGTGGTGTTAATAAGAGTTAGAAAGGCTACTAAGTGTTTAGAAAAAAAAAAAATTATAAGCATGTAAGGTTTATTGATGCATAATTTTGTTAAAGATGTTATTAAATTAGATAATTTATAGAAGGAATTTACCTTAAGTTATTATTAGGTGAATAATTTACTATAATCAAGAATTAGGAAATTTATTGTAAACATATTTTTGTTATTTGAAAAAATCAGGGATACACTTTATGAGTAGTAATAAAGCTCATATTCCTATTAATACAAAGGTTGTGTATGCTATTTATAGATCGATTGTGAAAGCAAAGCACTGAGGATACGGAAGCAATGGCGTACTGGGTGCAATGTAAAACAAAAGCATACGAAACGCTAAGTCCTACGAATGAACAAAGGACGAAAGTGCATGAAAAGAGAAAACAAATGAACTGAAACGAGATGTAAAGCAAATGTAAAGTGCAGCCCTTCTTTTTATTAATTTTTCTTTGAGATCAGGTTACAATACGTCTCCTTCCTTTTTAGGGGCTAGGAGCGTTAGATATAGTTTTTTTACACCACGGATGGTATGCTTCCATTTGCGATCTTTCGCGTGCCCACGTTTGAAATGGGTAGGCCAAACGTCACCACCGCTTGCGTGAATGCGTCTGTAATTCCTTGCTTCCCCTCTAGTGTCGAGATCTTGCGTTCAAAGAAACAACAAACGATTAATAGCACCTGCGAATGGAGGGGAACATGCAATCCCCAAGGCCTCCGGTTAATGCATGTATGAAATAATTAAAAATGTAATCAAAACATGTCAGAATAAGATGAAATTTGGACATAAGCATGCAAACAACATCATGAATGCACTACAAAGGGAACAGTCAAGAAATATGCTGTAGATTTCTAATCGCTATGGGGTGGGATGATTAGGACTGTCATAAAACGTCAGAAAGCAACATCCTAAATGTTCCATCTAGAGGCCTAAAAAACACCTAAAAAGTTGGGGTTAGGAAAAATAAGGCATTATGAGACGACCCAGAAGGTCAGATTTTGCAGATTTGGCCCCGATCGCCCTATATCCGAAGATGCTCCTTGTATGTTAGTGAAAGCGAAAAACAATGAAAACACTGTCAAAACTCATTAGAATGGCATGAAATTTGAATGGAAGCATATATGAATGACATAAAATAAGATGCAAAAGAAACAATGAAGAAATCTACTACAAATTTCTAATCGCTCCAGGGTGGGGCGATTAGGACTACAGTAGTATGGGGGGCACCCGGGGGCAGGACGCTCGTTGTTTGGGGCTTGGTTTCGACACCAATCCACTTGGGATGGGTCCAAAAACTCCTAGGGGGTTGTGTCAACAAATTGGATGGGGTGTTGTGGCCAAATGTTTGGGTTTTGGGTCCAGATTGTGCTTCCAATGTTCACCGAATAACCTCCCTTCCAAAAGAGAGATTAAGGATGTAAGAAGCACAAGTGAGGGGCGAGGATGTAATTCGAAAGCACTTTGTTGCTCCAAATGCTCCTGCTCTATAATTTTTTTGGGATGAGAAGACTCACCATTTTATAGACCTAAAGGTCTGATTTGAATGTGCATGCAGGGGTGCCACTTGGCCATCATGCCTTGTCAGGGGAGAGGAGATTCCTCCCTGATGAAGGGCTCCATGACTGCCTCTACGACTGCATCTTTGAGCTCAAAAATGCTCACTCACACTCCCATGCATTGAAGGTGGAGTTGAGTGGCAGATCTGGGCTGCCATTTGTCAAGGTTTGACCTTTTGCCCATCAAACCTGCTATTCACCCCACCCTGGAGCGATTGCTGCTAATCATCCCAAGGTGGGGCGAATAGAATAGGGTGGAACGAGTAAGGAGCAGGGTGCTTGAAAGGTGCCAAATTGACCTTTGACATTCCAAAACTACTGTGGGAGTGGTTAGGACCACTGTTTAACCTTTGGAGGCTGCCCTAGGGGCTGTGTATGCCAATTCGGTCAGTGCTTGTAGCCACATGATCAGATTGGTGTTGTTTTGGTGTCTATAGATGCCCCTTTTTGGGATGCGTTGTGCGTGGCACAATGCTAAGCAAAAATAGATAACCAAAGCACTTAATGATTAGGGTTTCTTGGTATCCTAACCAACTTTTGATGCCCCAAGTATGGAAAGGGTACGTATTCTAGAATCCTTGCTTCTGACGAGCTAAAGAGCTTAATTCAGGTGTTAACCTTTTTCGGTGAGGTGTTACTTGATCTTGGACATTGGTCGGTCATGAATAGGCAAAGGTCATAACCTTTTGTCTGTGGGAACCTTGAGTTCATGATTCTAGAATGCCAAGTGTTTGATCAGCTTGTGATTCTTGTTTGTTTGTTGCCCCAAGCAGGAGCATGATTGTATTTGTCAATGATTCTTTGAATGCATGTCATTTTCTTGATTGGGTGTGTATTTTTTGATTGGTGACTAAGTGTGACTACCCCCTTAAGCGACAAATCGATGAGGGAATGACCGACATGAGAAAATCGATGAGTTGCTTGACCCAAGATAACTTTTGTAATGGTGCCTTTAGTTGTTTTACATTGAATGCTTTTGCAGTTTCTAACAATCTGACCTATTTTTGGTGGGTTTTAACCCTTTTTGGGGATGAAATTCTCAAAAATTCGTCCTCCCGTGGAGTGGTCCGGATATGGTAGCCTTCTTAGGGAGTAGGATATTGATAATCTGTGGCCCTGACGTCGGTTTTGTATGCAAATAATGTTAGGCATAAAGGCGCATTTGTTCAGCAATTTTATTGCTGTTTTTGGGTGGGTTTTGACCCTTTTTGGGATGAAATTATCAAAAATCCATCCTCCCGTGGAGTGGTCCGGCTATGGTAGCATTCTTAGGGAGTAGGATAGTGAGTATTTGTGACCCCAACATCAATTTTGGATGCCTTGATGTCAGGCGTAAAGGCACCTTTGTTCGGAAATTTTATTGCTATTTTTGGGTGGGTTTTGACTCTTTTTGTGACGCCTTTTGGGGATGAAATTGTCGAAAATCCATCCTCCCATGGAGCGGTCTGACTATGGTAGCCTTCTTAGGGAGTAGGATAGTGACAATTTGTGACCCCAACATTGGTTTTGGATGCCTTCAATCGTAGGCAAAAAGGTGCCTTTGTTCGACAATTTTATTGTTACTTTTGGGTGGGTTTGGACCCTTTTTGTGATGCCTTTTGGAGATGAAATTGTCGAAAATACGTCCTCTCGTGGAGAATTCCGGATATGGTAGCCTTATTAGGGAGTAGGATATTGATAATTTGTGGCCCCGACATTGGTTTTGTATGCCTTGGAGCGCAGGCGCAAAGGTGCCTTTGTTCGGCAGTTTTATTGTTGTTTTTGGTGCATTTTGGATGTAGTTTGGTTGTTTTTGATTTTATTGCTCTGTAATCATCCCAGGGTGGGATGAATACCTGTTTTGTAATCATCCCAGGGTGGGATGAGCACTAACTAGAGTGCTCATCCCAGGGTGGAATGATTATAGGCCTAAGAGCCTATATAAGGGCCAAAACTAGGTTTTGGCCTCATTTGCAATTATTTTTTTTGGCGATTTGGAGCTATGAGGAGGAGGAGTTCGAGTATGTGTAGCGGAGTGCTATCAAGATTTCACAGATACCATGAGTGCATTGACTAGATCTTCGAGTGGCAGAGCTGAGGCAAGACCGGTAGGTGCTCCTTCTCTTTATTTTTTTATTTTTATTTTACAGTTCAAAACCGTAATTAATTTATTTTGTATTTCATTTTTCCGTTTAAACTAAGATCAAAACCCTAGTTTAATTGTTCTGTATTTGTATTTTGTGTGGTGTTGTTTGAACTAAGATCAAAACCCTAGTTTTTAAAAAATTGTTTTAATTTTATTTTTGTTTTTTAGTTTAAACTAGAGTTAAAACCCTAGGTTAAAAATTTTGTTGTTATTTTGTTTTTTGTTTTTTTTTAGTTTAAACTAAGGTTAAAAACCCTAGGTTAAAATTTTGTTTTATTTTGTTTTTTGTTTTTTAGTTTAAACTAAGGTTAAAAACCCTAGGTTAAAATTTTTGTTTTATTTTGCGTTGTTTATGGATTTTTTGAATGTTTGTACTGTACGTTTTGTTAATGTTGCAGTACAGTTTATTAAATGTTTTTGTTGTGCAGTTTGTATACATTGTTGTAAATTTGTAGTGCTGTACAGTTTTTTTTGTTGTTGTCATGTTTTAATTTTTTTGTGTTGTTTTGTTTTGTAGGTGGTGAAGAGTCGGTACCGTCAGCCGATGGTATTTTCTGACACGGGATGTGTTGACTATGGTAGACTAGGATTGGCTTGATGCCCTTGGGCTCAAGAAGGTGACTCGGTTAGAGCTTGTGGTGGGGGATTGGGTATATCTGACTGCCCTGGTCAATTTATGGGATCCCTGCACCAACACATTTCATATCCCAACAGGGGAGATGACAGTGACTCTAGAGAACATTTATCAGATTCTACGAATTTCGATAAACGGGTTGCCCATTCGGATGACTCCTCAAGATCAACGGACGACAGTGCTGACATGGTGCTTTGGGCATGCGACGGAGATGGGGGTGGATGGGGTGGTGGAGAGGGTCGAGGGGGACTACCTTATTGGTCGGATTCTGGTGTGGTGGTGGTTTGAGAAGGGCGTGTTGGGGGTGAGGACTACATTGCTTATGACCCTCATCTTCAACATGCTGCTTCCCGACTCCTCAGGTGCTTTGGGCATGCGGTGAAGATGGGGGTGGATGGGGTGGTGGAGAGGGCCGAGGGGGACTGCCTAATTGGTAGGATTATGGTGTGGTGGTGGTTTGAGAAGGGCATGTTGGGGGTGAGGCATACATTGCTTATGACCCTCATCTCCAACATGCTGCTTCCCGACTCCTCAGGTGCATGGTTCCCTTAGAACCATATTGAGGTAGTGTTAATACTGGTGGAGTGTCTGACGACAGCACCACTGATTATGAGGTGGGGTCAGACGCTACTGGCATAGTTATATGATGAGCTGTACGAGGTCCGCTACCGAAGGTGAAAGGGGACTGGGTGCAGCTACCTGTTGCAGTGCTGGGGATGACAGCACATGGTAGTACATAACCTTTAGTTGTTTTGCATTGAATGCTTATGTAGTTTCCCAATAATCAGACCTATTTTTAGTGGGTTTTAACCCTTTTTGGGATGCCTGTTGGGGATGAAATTCTCAAAAATTCATCCTCCCGTGGAGCGATCCGGCTATGGTAGCCTTATTAGGGAGTAGGATATTAATAATTTGTGGCCTCGACATTAGTTTTGTATGCCTTGGAGCACAGGTGCAAAGGTGCCTTTGGCAATTTTATTACTTTTTTTGGTGCATTTTGGATGTAGTTTTAGTTGTTTTTGATTTTCTTGCTCTGTAATCATCCCAGGGTGGGATGAATACCGGTTTTGTAATCGTCCCAGGGTGGGACGAGCGCTAACTAGATCGCTCATCCCAGGGTGGAACGATTAAATGCCTAAGAGCCTATATAAGGGCCAAAACTAGGTTTTGGGCTCATTTTCAATTGTTTTTTCTAGCGATTTAGAGCTGTGAGGAGGAGGAGTTCGAGTCTGGGTAGCGGAGCACTGTCGAGATTTCATGGATACCATGAGTGCACGGACCGGATCTTCAAGTGGCGGAGCCGAGGCAAGACCGGTAGGTGCTCCTCTTTATTTTGTTTGTTTTTATTTTACAGTTCAAAATCGTAATTAATTTATTTTGTATTTCATTTTTTTTGTTTAAACTAAGATCAAAACCCTAGTTTAATCAGTTTGTATTTATATTTTGTGGCATTGTTTAAACTAAGATCAAAACCCTAGTTTTTAAAAAATTGTTTTAATTTTGTTTTTTGTTTTCTAGTTTAAACTAGAGTTAAAACCCTAGGTTAAAAATTTTATTTTTTTGTTTTTTTAGTTTAAACTAAGGTTAAAAACCCTAGGTTAAAAATTTTGTTTTTATTTTATTTTTTGTTTTTTAGTTTAAACTAAGGTTAAAAACCCTAGGTTAATTTTTTTTATTTTGCATTGTTTATGGATTTTTTTTGAATGTTTGTACTGTACATTTTGTTAATGTTGCGGTACAATTTATTAAATGTTTTTTTTGTACAGTTTGTATACATTGTTGTATATTTGTTTTAGTGCTATACAGTTTTTTTATTGTTGTCATGTTTTAATGTTTTTGTGTTGACCAAGCGATTGTGGGAATCCTTGGAGCATTTTGGGGTTGACCAAGCGATTGTGGGAATCCTTGGAGCTTTTGGTTTGACCAAAGGGATTATGGGCACCTTTGGGGTGTTTTGGGTTGACCAAGCGATGATGGGAATGCTTGGAACATTTTGGGGTGGGCCATGGCTCTTTTAAATGTGGAATGGCCTCAAATGACTGATGGTCAAGGGTTCTAGTTCCTTGATTCCATCAAGAGAGGCGAGCCAGTATGTTTCAGGTCCTATTTTATTGTCAATGACATAAGGACCTAACTAGTTTGCCGTGAACTTGTCCCTTAGATGGGGTGGCAAGTTAGAATTTTGTTGGTTCTCTTTTAAGACCAAGTCACCAACCTAGAAGTCCCTCAAGTGAACTTTCATATTATATGCTTTCTTAAGTCGCTTTTGATAGATATGTAAATGCTCGAGAGTATTGATGCATTGTTCATCGAGCAACGCAAGCTGGTCTAACCGGGCCTACCATGCAGTATCATCATCGATGAACTCTTGCATTGATATGTGCAGGGAAGGTATTTCCAACTCGAGAGGCATGATTGCCTGAGCCATACACCAACGAAAATGGAGTTGCCCCAGTGGGCATCCGAATGCTAGTGCGATAATCCCAAAGGGAAAGCGAGAATTGAATGTGCCAATCCTTATGACTATCTATGACCATATTTTTAAGGATGGCAAACTAGCATTTTGTTTGACGCCTTTGCTTGCCCATTTGCCTACGAATAATAAGGTGTCGAAAAACTCTGCTGAATTTTGTACTTTGTTGTTAAAGCATGCATGTCTTTGTTCTTAAACGACATCCCATTATCCGAGATGATCTTGGATGGAATACCAAAATGAAATATGATGTTATGAAAAATAAACTCCGCAATACGGGGCCCAGTCGTAGAGGTTAGCATAATTGCTTCCACCCACTTGGTGAAGTACTACGTGGCCGTTATGATGAACGTGTGACGACCTGATGACATAGGGGAGATATTTTCGATTAGATCTAAGCCCCACTATGAAAATTGCCAAGCCAATTGGATCGGCTGCAAGGCTTGAGAAGGTATGTGTGTCAAGTTACCATGGTGTTGAAACTTCATGCACTTCCTAACATACGTACAACAATATCGCTCTAAAGATGGCCAATAATAGCCTATACAAAGAATGCGCTTTGCGATGGCCATACTACTGAAGTGGCCACCGCATGTACCAACTATGCTTGGGTGATCGCCCAAGCAGACTCCTATTGGTACAAGAAACGAAGGAGGATCCCTTCGTAGCTTTGATGATACAAAATGTCTCCTAGCAAGACATGTTTTACCACATTCTGTTTGAATTATCTTTTTGCGACATGCGATAATCCAAGTGGGAGGCTACCTAACTTGAGATAGTCTCTTATGGGTGTGTACCAATCCTGCTGATCAGAAACCTCGATGGTATGAATGACCAATCCCTCTTGAAGTTTGTCCCTAGCATTGTGTTGCTATTAAGAGGGGTCGAGGAGAACAAGGACCCCCAGTTGGTTTGATTCAGATTATCATGGATTCGAGAGAACCTATCCTGAGATGGTTCAATCTGGATTAGGTGGATTCCTAGCATAAGATCAGAGCTTGCACGCTCCATCATGAATTGTGATAATGTTTTAACTTGAATGGTTGTCATTTCACCAGAAGGGTCTTGTGGTATTAGTGACCCTAAGGAGGGCATAGTGTCTGCAAAACGATTCGATGATCGAGGGAGTGCCTTGATGTCGTACCATTCAAGCTTTACCAAGAATTTATCCACAAGGGCTTTGTAGGCCTACAAAATTGGGCATTTACATTGGAATACCCATTTCACTTGGTTGACAATTAACAACGAATCACCAAAGATGTTCAAGCATTTGATGTTCATGGTGATGGCTATCTGAAGACCTATGAGCAAGGCTTCATATTTGGCATTGTTATTAGTGCATGAGAAATCAATTTTAAATGATAGAGGCATTGGAGCCCCTTGCGGTGTGAATAATATGATTCCCGCACCACCCCCTTTCTCACATTTAGAACCATCAAAAAATAGGGTTATGTCGGCCTGTGACTCAGGCTCATTAGAATTTGGCAATTGTGAGACATGGAAGACCCCATCATCGGGTAGCTCTACGGTCAAAGGTTGATCATCTTCGAGAGGAGCCTCTGCTAGTTGATCGGTGATGACTTGACCTTTGATGGACTTCTATCTAATGAATTTGATGTCAAACTCCGTCAACAACATGATCCATTTCGTTGTGCGACTACTATGATAAGTACAACTCATCATGTATCGTAATGGATTCTCCTTAGACACAACATATGTCATATTGCTCAACATGTAATGGGATAGCTTTTTGGTGGCAAATACCACTGCTAAGCATAGTTTCTCGACGTATGCATAGTTAAGTTCATAACTGACTAGGGTGCGGCTAAGATAGTAATTAACCTATTCTTTATGTAGTTCATTTTTCTGGGCTAGCATGGCGCCCAGTGCCACCTTAGTAGCTGAGATGTATAAATAGAATGACACTCCTGGTCTAGGTGGTGCTAATATTGGCGGTGAAGCCAAGTATTGTTTAATGTCGTCGAAGGTTGACTGGCACTCGTCATCCCAGTGAAATGCTACCCCCTTGTGCAATATTTTATTCATGGGTCGGCACTTGTCAGATAGTTGCTCTATGAAGTGCTTGATTGATGCGACCTTATCCTGCAAGCTTCTGAGCTACTTGATGGTGGTTGGGGGAAGCATTTCAAGGATTGCCTTGACTTTATTTGGATCTACCTCGATGCCTCATTTTGAGACTATGAAACCCAAGAGTTTTCCAGATGTGACGCCAAATACGCACTTTTTTGGGTTTAGCCTAATTTTGTGTTCAATGAGGTGATGAAGGATATTGCTTAGGTCATCGAGATGATCTGGGTGCAATAGAGATTTGGCCAAAAAATTATCCATATAATCTTCCAAAGTTTTATTCATGTGATCATGGAAGATGTATGTCATAGCACGTTGGTAGGTGACGCCAACGTTTTTAAGGCCAAAGGGCATGACCTTATAACAAAATGTCCCCCAAGGCGTTGTGAATGCCATTTTGAGTTGATCGTCAAGATTGATATGAATCTAATTGTATCTCGAGAAACATTCCATGAGGGAAAGCATTTCATGGCCTGTTGTAGCGTCTACCAATGTGTCAATTCTAGGCAAGGGGAAATTGTCCTTGGGACTCACTTTGTTTAGATCTTGAAAATTGGTGCATATGCAAATCCTCTCGTTAGGCTTCTTGATGGGTACCATGTTGGACAACCATGGTGGGTAATCCACGCAGATGACAAACTATGCATCCAATAGCTTTTGTAGCTCATATTTAACCATTAAGGCTACTCTTGGGTGCATCTTACATAGATTTTACTTGATTGGCTTGAATGTCAGATCAAAGCGTTAGATTATGCGTGACTAGCTACGGTTCTAGCCCCAACATGTCTTTGTAGGACCATGCAAAAACCTCCTTCTTCTTTTGGAGAAGGGAAATGTAATTGGATTGCTATTCGAGGGACAGACTTATCCCTAGCTTGATGATTCACTGATTCATTGGATCAGATCCGATGTCTACGTCAGTCGTCTCTTCGATTGACATGTGGGACCCATCCTCCAACTGGTGTGGAGTTGGGATCAGGTGGATATCATTTGCTGAATTTAGATCTACATTTGGAACGTCAGGTTCCTCTTCAGTGTGGAAGATATCCTAAGTTGGTCCCAGGGTGAAATGAAGCATCTCGTCGCAAGGCCAGTACTCTGATGGGGATGGTGGCAAGTTAGCATGATCCCAGTTTATGGAATCTAGGTTTAGATACAATGGTCATGTTGGATCGGTTGGATTACGAATGGGGGTGGTTAAGTCAATGGAGATCATGTTGATGAATTGAATTTGGTCTCCATTACCGTGTGGGTGGTGACTCGAACATCCTTGGTGATCTTTGTTCTCTGGATCTGGCTCTGTGGATATTGGAACAAATGGATCGGCCCTATGTGTAGATAAAAGGATAGGGTTTGCCCTTGGCACTGATGGTTCTATAGGGTCTCTAGGTGGAAGGTGCTCTTTGTATGCCTAAAGTGGCGGGTGCAGCACTTGGTCTAATTATGCTTGGTTTAGGTGCCACCTATGCCTTGGCCCCATTTTTAGCTGTTCAAACATATCATCAATGTCCATGGGGTATTCTTGTTTTTTTTGTCACATGTGGTTGAGATATGCCATCTCAGTCTCATCTTCATAATCACTATCAGAGATCCATAGGCCTTCATTGGGTCTGATAATTGTTTGCGGCATGTGAGGCTCGTTCTGCTCGAGCAAGTTGATTTGGTCCCATAAGGGTTGTTTTGCTCTCTATGGGAGGACCTGATTCTCTTGAGGTGGCATTTGCTCGATTGGAGCATTGAAGGGGAACATTGTCATGAAGTTCTCCTGATAGTCATCTATGGGCATCACTTGCTAGTGATTGCTATCAGACTCGAAAGGGTCCCAAGGTGCTACCTCATACTTTGACTCATCTTCTGAAGATCCTTCTTGGCCTTGTCTATATCCCTTTTGGAGGCAAGTTCTTGAACTTTTTCCTTTCTCGATCAAAGGGGATGAATTGTTGAGGCCCACAAGGTTGGTTGTTAACAATGGGAGATAATCCCCAATGTGTATGTTGTGTTAGGATTGGCATATGGATCTTGTGCCAACCCATCCTTGTTGCCTAGCCCTAGGCCATGCATGTTCTCTACCAAGATGTCAAGAGGCAAAGGGTGGTTGAACCCTACTCCTGATTTGTTGTACGACATCTAATATCTTGGTTGACAAAGAATGCACACCCCTTGTTCATATTTGCCTAACCTGTATCCATGTCAATTACATTGGCCAAGGTATTTTAAAGTGAATTTTGGGTTAGACAGATAGTTGACATTCTCAGCAAAGGGTTCTTCATCCTCTTCCTCTTGCAGGTAAGGTTCAACGTCATTGTTGAGGCCCCCATATACAAAATTTGTCTAATTTGGTGGGTAGCCCAAAGGGACAATAGTGTCGATGGGGAGGCGAGGTCTCCCCATGTCTCGCATGGACTCAAGCGTGGGTGTTGCTACAATGTTCTACACTAGATACTCCCATAGGCCCGTATTGGCCATATTAACTATGATCGTTTGCGGTTGAGGGGGAGGGAATGGGAGTTCTTCCTGGGTCCACTCCGTGTCGGGTGAACTAGGCATCTCAACTTCCATTCGGCTAGGCACATCTTCGGTAGAAATGGTTGGGAATGATGGCAGTGCCTCTTCCAGGGGTTTCTTCCCATTGTCCTTCGGTGTGGCCACCGTAGGTGGTTTCGTTGGTGAAGGACTAGACAATGAATATGGACCCGAATGGGGATTTGAAGGACTTAACAGTAGGGATGTATGCGGAATCGGACCCTATTTGGATGGATTCAACTGAAAGTCCAAATGTGTCGATGGAAGGGTCGATTATGGCATCAACCACATTGCATTGCAATACTTGAATGGCTCTAAGTCTGTTGGGACTACATGCACTTGCCCTTTGTATGTGTACTTTAGGTATTGATGGGCTATCGAAGGGACACACTTCATGTCCCTGATCCAAGGCCGACCTAGTATAATATTGTAGTCCATCTCATTTTCAAGGATGTGGCACAATGTAGAAATAGTCTTTTGTCCCACTTGTATGGGCAAGATAATTGTGCCAACCGTCAAGCATATTGCATCATTGAATGCTCAAAGAGTATAGGTGGAGGCCACAATGTGAGATCCTGGAAACTTGAGATATTTTGATGTCGTTGTTGTGATTATATTGCTGGATGAGCCAGTGTCCACCAACACCCTCTTAAATGAAATCTCGTTGAACCACGCAATGACGTGCAAGGGTGGATCCGCCATATCACTAGTCACCGATTTCAGTTCATCTTCTCTAAAGGTGATGACTGGTTCTATACATCATTTTACATGTCCCACAAAGTTTTTGAAAGAGTTTACTTCATGGGGCTGTAGCTCGATGGCTTTGATTATCTCCATTAGAGCCTCCCGATGGGGCGATGATTGTTGGATGAGCTCATAGATGGAGAGCCTAGCCGACGTGGTCCTTAAAATTTGGGTAAGTTTGGTCTGAATTGTGGCCACTGGTCTAGGCATAGGAGGTTGCGTAGGGTGCTGTTGACATTGTGACATTGATGTAACCTCTCCTATAGTTGCAGCAGGGGTAGCTGTTCTTGGATACCTCTTGTTCCATGTCACTATGCTTATCATCCCTACATACCCCTGCATGGGGCAGTTTTGTGTCACCTCATTGACTTGAAGAGTCTTTGCCTGCGCATCATGGGTAGGTAGGGGGTCTTTGAAGACCTCCATCTGTTAGTTGTTTAGTGCTACGAGATTATCCACTACTAGCATTTTGTTGTCTATTAGGTCTTGCACTAAGCTTTTGAACTTCCAACATGCATAAAGGTCATGTCCTTTCTGCCGATGAAATCTACAGTACAAGTCTTCCCTATAGCCCTTAGGTTTTTGCGTGTTGGGGTCTACAGTTCAACTTTATGGAAGGTTTATCACATTTTCCATGGAAAAATGGTCAAAAAAGGAATCTTTAGATTCTGTGAAGGGTGTGAATTGTTGCCTAGGGTGACACTGCTAATTTTGCTCTTGCCTACAATTTTCCTTCTCATAGCTGTCAAGAGGAACTGCCTAATAATTAGCCTTTGGGGTCTGTGTCGTCTGTGCAGGATTTGGTATGTTTATGGCAACCTGATTGACCGCAGTGGGTTTTGGTTGTGCAGACCCAGTTTTGGCATTTTGGGGCCACTCTTTCTTGCTTGGCTTGGAAATATTGCCATACTGTACCTTGATCTCCTCAATGATTTTGGCTTGCACCAGAGCTTCCTCAAGAGTGGCGTATTGCTGTAGCTGCAATAGCATAGAGATTGATCTTAGGCAACTTTTTGAGAACATTTGGGTCAGATCGGCCATGAGAGGGAGGTAAGGAAGCTTTGAAAGCAATGTTCTCCACCGATTTCCATAGGCTACCATGGTCTCCTCCTCATACTATCTGAGGCTAGCTAGGTCGCTTAACGAAGCCTTATTCTTGGTGTTAAAGGCAAAATGTTCGAGGAATGCATCGACTAGCTGGTCCAGGTTGCTGATGCTATGCTTCGGTAACTGGGTAAAATAATCCGAGGTAGGGCCTGTGAACGTGGTTATAAATATTCTTAGAAGCAAAGCATCATTGTCCTAAATTCCAAAGCATTGGATTAAGAATTTTGTCACGTGCTCTTGGGCATCCTCATCCCCTCTAAAGATTGCCAATTGAGGCATTTTGAAGTGTTTAGGGTATGGGGGTGCCGGTAGTGAAGGATGCATAGGCTGACTGTGGAGCTAACGTAAAGTGGGATTTTAGGGCTAGAATTCTTGGTCTCCATAGACTCTAAGTGCTCTAGTAGCACTTTGTATGCATCAGAATATTTTATCTCTTTTTCCTTGGTTTGTTCCCATTGTGGATTGCGGGGACCTTAAGGCCTATGAAGGGGTAGCCGGATAGCGCCCCCCTACCTTGGTAGGGCATTTCAGCCTGCTCTTCTTATTTCTCGAATTCCTCATAGGTTTCTTGAGGAGTTCCTGGGCATGACCTATAAACATGGGTGGGTGCCCGCGGAGGGTGCCCATCATTGGCTCTAGGTGTGGTCTCTCATTCAGATCTAGGAGGTCTTGGAGGCAACACTTGATAAGGTCGTGGAGACCTATCTCACACCAAGGGGTTGTGCCCCTCATATAACTCTTTCTTATGCATGCGAGGGGTTGGGACCCTCTCAAGCACAATGTTATGGAGCAACTAATCTGTCTGACGTCGAATGCGCTCTTTGCTAAGGCAATACAGGTGCTCTAACTATTGTTGGTCTTGCTCAAGCTACATGATTTGTGCTCGATGGGTGACATGTTTGGAAAATTCCAAGTCAATTTGTTTCACCGTCTTGAGTCTAGGAGGCCTAGATGCCTCCCCTACACATCTATCTCGATCATGGTGATCTGATATCTCTATAGGTCACTTTCCTCTATCGAGGTTAGCGATATTCACCTGAGGCTCTGGCCTCAATAGGTAATCTTGATAAATAGTAGGTGTGGAAGTGCATTGTTCCCATGCTGTGTATTGCTCTTGAGGAATGTAGTGGTTTTCCTTATGCTCCATTTCATATATGTGAAAGGGGCAAGCAGAGTTGGCTCACCCTGTCTGAAGATCCTTGTGCTCTCGATTTGGCCTTTTATTTTTAAGAGTAATAAGGGGTAGAGGAGGGATGATGTAATCATGTGGCCCCTCCTTATGGACCCTATGTTTTTATAGCACTTCATCATGTGATGGCCACTCATAACGAGTGTCTAAGGGAGTCTTCCTGTCTATGTTGAGTGCCACGTGTATCGACTCCTCCTAAAAGGTTCTATGTTGCATGGGCATGCCCCTCGAAGGGGTGCATCTATAGTCCCATTCCATCATGGTATGATGTGTACTATCTTGTGGGTCATACCGCCAAGGTGGTATGACCAAGTCCTTGGGACTATAGCGGAGGTGACTTGTGCCCCCTTGTACACTTTCCACAGCTTCTACTCGTGATTGGGCTTGGCTACGGGTGTACACCATGGTGGTGTCTCTCTACAAGATATGCAGGTTTTTATATTCTTTACAATTTTTTTATGCTACACTAAACAAAATAGGACCACACAATCAAAGCAATGATTATCTCTTTTATAGATTAAAGGTGTGCCCCAGATCTGGTTTAGTGTGTTTTGATTTTTGTTTCGAAAACCTTGTAAAGGAATTTTTGGGTACATGCAATATGAGGGCTCTTATATCTCCCAAAATGGTCTACCCTTTAGTATACCACTGCCAGGCCATTATACCGAACCTCTCAATATATATGCCCTTACGTGAGGGAAACTATTGGTACATGAGAGCATAACAGTACGTGGAACATAGGCAGTACGAAAGGGGAATCACCCTATTTTTGACACCTACCATAGAATACTTATCCTCATGCGCTGGGAATCACCCCAGATACACTTGGTCAGCTTTCATCAGGATTTAATTCTAGAAATAGTAGTGATTAGGGTTATGTATGCAAAATTTCAAGCCAAGGTGGTGATGAAATCCATTGTTGGTCTTGATCAAGTGTTGGGGTTTTACGACCAACTCCTTGCTGTTTATATTATCACGTGGTGTGTGGGGTTATTTTTACTTGCACAAAGAAAGAAAACATAAAAAAAAAATCTCTATGCAAGCAAAGAAATAGAAAAATCACAAAAATAGAGACAGAAAATTACAGAGAGTGTTCAGACAACCTACCTCTTCTGTGCCCACACCAAATGCCTCTGAGTTTCTGCTCAAAAAATGCACAAAGGGCTAATCGTATCGGGGTGGGATGAATAGTAGATATGTATTCATCATAGGGTGGTATGAATTCCTATTCGTCCCTGGGTGACACAAATTCCAGCTCCGTATTCGTCACAGGGTAGCACGAGCAGTAGTCTAATGCTTAAAGGATTAACGCTTGCAAGCAAAAACACAAAAGTTTTGATCAAAAATTTGATCCCAAAATTAGGGAACTTGGTCCCACCAGGATTGCCACTAAAATTTCTAAGGATACAAAAGAAATGGCGTACCGGGTGCGATGCAAAACAAAAGCATACGAAATGCTAAGTCCTATGAATGAACAAAGGACTAAAGTGAATGAAAAGGGAAAACAAACGAACTGAAACAAGATGTAAAGCAAATGTAAAGTGCAGCCCTTATTTTTATTAATTTTGCTTTGAGATCAAGTTACAATATGTCTCCTTCCTTTTTAGGGGCTAGGAGCATTATATATAGTTTTGTTACACCACGGATGGTACGCTTCCCTTTGGGATCTTTCGCATGCCCATGTTTGAAATGGGCAGGCCAAACATCACCACCACTTGCGTGAATGCATCTATAATTCCTTACTGCCCCTCCAATGTTGAGATCGTACATTCAAAGAAATAGCAAATGATTAATAGCACCTGCGGATGGAGGGGAACATGCAATCCCCAAGGCCTCCGATTAATGCATGTATGAAATAATTAAAAAGGTAATCAAAACATGTAAGAATAAGATGAAATTTTGACATAAGCATGCAAACACCATCATGAACACACTGCAAAAGGAACAATCAAGAAATCTACTATAGATTTCTAATCACTCTAGGGTGGGACAATTAGGACTGTCATAAAATGTCAAAAATAAACCTCCTAAATTTCCCATACAGAGGCCTCCAAAACACCTACAAAGTTTTTTTTAGTCAAAATAGGGCATTTTGAGATGACCCAGAAGGTTAGAGTTTGAATATTTGGCCCCCATCACCCTGTATCTAAAGATGCTCCCTGTATGTTAATGAAAACGAAAAAAAATGAAAACACAGTCAAAACTCATCAGAATGGCATGAAATTTGAATGGAAGCATATATGGATGACATAAAATAATATTCAAAAGAAATAATGATGAAATCTACTACAAATTTCTAATCGTTCTGGGGTGGGGTGATTAGGACTATAGTAGTGCAGGGGGCACTCGGGGGCAGGACGCCCATCGTTTGGGGCTTGGTTTTGACACCAATCCACTTGGTATGGGTCCAAAAACTCCTAGGTGGTTGTATCAACAAGTTGGGTGGGGTATTGTGGCTAAATGTTCAGGTTTTGGGTCCGGATTGCGCTTCCAATGTTCACCCAATAACCTCCCTTCCAAAAGAGAGATCAAGGATGTAAGAAGCACAAGTTAGTGGTGAGGATGTAATTCATTAGCACTCCATTGCTCCAAATGCTACTACTCTATCCTTTTTTTGGGGTGACAAGACTCACCATTTTATAGACCTAAAGGTCTACTTTGAATGTGCATGCAGGGGCTCCACTTGGCCATCATGCCTTGTCAGGGGAGAGGAGATTTATCCCTGATTAAGGGCTCCATGACTACCTCTTTGAGTTCAAAAATGCTCACTCACACTCCCATGCATGGAAGGTGGAGTTGAGTTGCAGATTTGGACTACCATTTATCAAGGTTTGACCTTTTGCCCGTCAAACCTGCTATTCGCCCCACCCTAGAGCGATTGCTGCTAATCATCACAGGGTGGGGTGAATAGCATTCTATTCATCCCAGGGTGGAACTAGTAAGGATAAGGGTGCTTTAAAGGTGCCAAATTGACCTCTGACCTTCAAAAACTGCTATGAGAGTGGTTAGGACCACTGTTTAACCTCTGGAGGCTGCCATAAGGGTTGTGTATGCCAATTTGGTCAGTGCTTGTAACCACATGATCAGATTGGTGTTGTTTTGGTGTCTACATATTGTATCATTAACCTTTTTATTTATGAATCAATAGTGATAGTGGCATTATCCTTTTGATTTCTATTAGTTTTTATTCTAATATAATGAATTATTTGTAGGTTGTATCACATTGTCATTTAATTCCTTGTAGATGTGTTGATTTATTGAAACTAATCCTACTATGATCACAAACGTATTTATTTTATATCATTTACATTACATATTTTGTATCCTTTTCCTTTAATTTTTATAATTATGTATTTTCATTAATTTAGTTTAGATAAGTTATTATAAAATCAACCTAAATACAAAGGTCATAGAGCACATGTTATTTCATTATAATTCTTGACATGTAACATTATGGGCACATGCCTTTATGTGAGTCATTAGTTTATAGCATGCCTAGTAGGACTAAAGGAATGAATTTCAATAGGAACGAACTAGTTCACTTTCATCTACTTTTTCAAATCTATGCAAACCAACTTATAATTTGATCATACGTATTAAAGGTTTTGTTAGTTATGCTAATTTACTCATAACCCATATGTATTTTGTCAAATCTACTTTCTCTAACTTTATATTTGCTTGTTTCATGCTTTATGATGCTAATATTTCATGGAGTGGCGGCTCCATAGTGAAAATTTAACAAACATAGAAAATTTGGTGTTATTATGCATAATTACAAATAAAAGTTCCACTAGTCTTTGATCAAATAGATGCCTTTCTTGCAAAATTGAATTGACTTTGTTTATAGATTTAATATGGGTTATCCGTCCTTCAAAAATTTGAACTACAAAAAAAAATATGCTTCACCTTTTAAATATTATGTTTTGCTCTCAATTAGCATAAAGTTATTCCAAGTATGAAAAGGAATGATTCACTCTTATTTAACAAAAAATTGAAGATAATGTACTACAAATCAAGGTTTTTAATGTGCCAAATTACCTATATAAGTCCTTTGAAATATCCATTGATAGTTTCAAAAAGGATAATTCCTCCCATCCTATCCACCAATGCTTACATCTAATTCTTTATAGACATGCCCTCCAAAAGCAGGCTCATAAGTCAATTATATCTTGCATCGTTTGTCCTTTTGACCCTCCCTGGTTTAAATATTGAGTTAGGAGTCCCCTGTTAATAAATTTATCAATTAAGATTACAATCTAGATACTGGGTCCCTTGACTTATTGAAATCGGATAAACAATCAAATTCTAGCCCAATTCAGCAAGAAATGTTGTAGTATAGCATTTTTGAGCCTCTTTATTGCTCTTTCAGGAGTAAAATGGTTGGGAAAAAGCACAAATATAGCCTCAATATTGTCTAGGATTCCCCTTGACCAAAGCTCTAGAAAGAAAATACCAAAGGTTCCCCCTAAAGGTGATAATGTAAGACAATCTAAATTGTGTGAGATTCTTCAAACCTCTAAGCAATCCCATCACTAACATGTTTCAAAAGTATGTTCATGGTCCCCTGGTCGACATCATGGTGACATTATCTACTATAACTAATGCATCCAAGACTACTTGGATCCTGTACTACCAAGCTACCAAGGTGTTGTAAGACATCCATTATTAGCTCAAAGATCTCCAAGAGATCGATGATGAGACTTCTGAAAATAGTATTGAGTCTTCTTAAAATTGAGTCCCTCTTTTTGGATTTCCTTTATTGTGTCTTGTTGGTCTCTTTGTTTTGAATCCTCCTGATGGTTCCATTTTAGTGTGTTGGGATTGACTTTGTGACCCCTTTGGTTGGTCTTTGTTGTTGTAGGTCCTTTGTTGACCTATTCCTTTTGATGCTCTTTTTTTAAATAAGGTATTGGGGTCCCTTTTAAAACCCACTCCTCCAATTTATCAAAATATATATATTGAAGATAATTATTTTAGAAATAGAAATGTGCAGTTTTCTTTTAAAAAAAAAGTGATTTATTCTTTCCTTTTTAGAAAGATAAAATTTTCCTAAGGACCAAGATTGTGATTCTCTTTGCTTGAAAAATGTGATTCCTTTCTATTCTACTATCAAAGGAAAATTATACATATGTAAAAGAAGCATGGTTTGCATGGACATAGATTGTGATTTACCTCTCAAAAAGTATGATTTATCATTTTTTACTAAAATATTTTCCAGATGTTTTTTGAGCTAAATTTTTCTATAAATACAAGGTCAAAGCACAAAAGTCTATTACTGAAATTAAACTAGTCAAATGAAAAACACCAATGAAAAAAAAAACTATAGCTAATATTTACATACAAGGATCAGTGGAACCATTTACAAAATCTTCAAATAGAAAATAATCAATGATAACTCTAATCAAAACTAATACGAGTCCAAAATTTTCCCATTCATCCTTGTGTCAGGTATTACCAACCCTTTTAACAATAAATTAATCTTATGACCAGGTCTTACAAATGATCATTCAAGCTAGCCAAACATGAATCACTACTAGTGTTTCCATTAATATAGTAATCACAAATCCCTTATAAAACATGCCATATGTAATGTAGACCTAATATAATGCCATACACAAGCTCTTTTTATGGGAACTACTTTATTGCAACCTATGGCTATCCAACTCCAAAAGTAGCAATCTCAAATGTCAATTAATCATTTGAAAAATATACCCACTCAATATCCAATACAAAATCAACTAATTATATATTATTTTTTGTATCCCCAAAGCCAATAGAACATACATAATCCTCAAGTAATTTAAAATCCCAACCTTTATGTGTATCTATATCTATAATTAGTACAAAATATAAATCAACCATTTTCTCCTCAATAGTCAATGGCTTTCCAAAATCCCTAAGTAACATTAAACCAATAGATGATCAAACATGAACCATAAAAATAAGCATATATGGGACCTACCTATTATCAATTAAAATATATCTCACAAATTCTCTAAGGGAAAGGCCTTAATATTATTAGATACACATGTAAGTATGGCCATATAATCATCTAAATAGATGTACCAAGGTCCTTTAAATCTAATATTCTACTCTCCAATTTCATAGGTGCACTAAACTCCTTAGCAACATTTGATTAAAATGGTTATAAAATTATAATGGACTACCTCAATGAGTTATCAATGCAAAAATCCATACCTCAATTTCATAAGAAAGAAAATATGGTATGATCATTAATAAATTGTTAAGAGATAAGGTTGCCTTATAGTATGAAATATTACCTAACAACTCATTCACCAAGTGGAATTCTATTGTCAAACTTTTCATTAAGGGGTTGGTAATATTATGAATGCTTATTCATGGCTCTTTTAGTTAAATGTTATTTAAAGACATCATCAAGAGAATATCCATGATTAAATCATAAAAATCATGAGAAAATCGATCCTTTTACCTCTAAATATTTGACCCTCATATGAGCAAGCATTCCTATACTATATACAAGACTTGCAATTATACCTAGCTCTACTGATCTAAAATGTGAATCATGTTACTTTGTTGGGGTGATTTCAACAAGTGGACCATCTTGAAGATGTGTTTAATAAAATAGGAAAATTACCACTTATTCCACACATGAACTATGCTACAAAACCCACATATAAAATATCCCCCTTCCCTAGTGGCACCCATTCTGAATGATCAATACCATACAAAATAAATCTAATAGCATATTCCATCTACTATCTCTACAATTACCTAATTATTATGTAGTATATTTGTGTATCAAAAAACAAACACTCCCCTCATAGTAATTTTTATATGTAAAAGAATACAAAATGCTATCACATTCCAACCATGATTACCTGTATTCCTAGATCTATTTCATCCATCCAACATAAATACTTCCCCTACATCTCAAAATCAAATTGCTAGGTTAGAGAGTTAAATGAATGAAATAAGTGTAGCAATAAAAAATGGGAAATCTATTCATAATAATTAAAAAATAAAGTACAAATTGACTAGATATCTGACAATCTAGAAACTACCTTGTTCATCAAGTGCAAAAAATTATGGTTAATATAAATTTTATAATAAATACCCTATGGTGATTCACTTCTAATGTTGAACACAATTTGGTATAATGTGTCATGTCAATTAGAAGTGCTCGAACAATTATATACAACCAACCATATAGGCATAACAAGAAATAATGATAAGTCATTTAGTGGAAATTCAAACACCTATAATGAATTAACCTATGAATTAGTAATTTTCCATTGTATAACAGTATGGTATGGTCTAACAATTATTTTTTACCATACCTAACCCAAAAATATTGGTGTTTATCAATTTTAAATTCCTAAAATATGATGAGGATTTTCCTTTCAAGGATTACACAATGTTGTTAGCAATAGAAATTGTCACGAGGAGTAAGATGAAGGCAACATATAAATAAACCCAATTGTTAGACTCCTAAAAAATCCCACAAAAACTAATTTATGGACAAGAACTACCATTCTAAGAAGGGTATGACCACCATTACAACTTGAATATTGTCGATTCAAATTAAAGTATTATACAAGAGAATGTTCCACCAACCTAGGTCTCACAAACTGACACTACTAAAAGAACTGGACCTAAATTTGTGAGGATTTTAGTTGAAACAAATAAATATATTGAAAGGAATAGGTTGCAGAAAAAATCTAAAAATAACTTCAAATATCCATGTTTGACTAGTGAGGATTGATTTATTTATACATGATAGTTCAAGATTTTTGTCTTGCATAATGATAGTAATACAATTGAATCAAAATTCAACATTATTAAGGAATTGAGAAATACACATACAAAAGTAATCAATTTTGAAGTGTAATCCTTGATAGGACATATGGACTTGTTGTAGGAAGCTACCAAAGAATAAGAATGAAGTTACACCAAAACAAATACAACTATGAAAAAGCAAATATTTTTGAATATTGTTAAATAATAAAATTATTACATTAGGATTCATATAATATTTAGGTTCACCGGAATGAACACTTGTCCCTTTCCTAGTGCTTTTAGTGGCGTAAAAGGTTTAAAATGATTATGGCATGGCGGTTATAGGGGCGGACTATGCGAAGATCTATGTGGCGGCTTCCGGGGTAGATAACGCATAATACTGTGGCAGCCATAATTGTTGGACAACCTACCCGGATTCGTGGCGGCTACCGATTCCACCATGTAATATATATATATATATATATATATATATATATATATATATATATATATATAGATTTAGGTGAATGCAATGGAAATTTTGTATATCCCAAATCCTAAACAAATGAAATTATTTTCATTCTACATCATCTTGAATATAGACAATTACTTATTGTGAAGTTGCATACTATACTCAATAGTTGTTGTAACTATTAGACTAAATATACTATGTAATGGAAAGTAGCTCTCCTTATGTCAAAATTTCTATAAGGTGATTTATATGGATGGGAAGATATTAAATATTCTTGGAGTCTTGAAGCACCTAGTAATGATAATAGCTATATATTTAGAACTTACAATCATCCAAGAGGAACATGTAGTAGATCTTCCTTATTTTAGAATACTACAATCAAGGTAGTGGACACATAAATTATCAAAATATGGGTACTTAAAAATGGGTTATGCCCATACGAATGATACCAAAAATGGAAAATTCATTAGGATTGGAGTTAAACCTCCATGTAATTATATCCTATTCAAATTGGATGATGATGAAAGTGTTAATTGAAATGAGCTACACGAGTTTTAGGATGAAAAATAGATGAAAGATTATTCATATCTAAGTTAGATATTATCATTAGGGTAATTGTAATGACCTAGGGGGTATATTTAAAGAAAATAAGCTAGAAGTTATATAATAATAAAAGATCAATAAAAATTATATTGCTATTTGTTAGAGTATATTACATTATTTAGGTACATGTCAATGTACCACCTTGGGTACATTGTTAAATTAGAAGTATATATTAAGTCACTTGGGGAAGAAGTAATAAATGCACAAGTGTCAATGTGCAATGATGTAAATGTACAAGAAGTCCACTTGTACATGAGTCATAGGAAAGGTAGTTAGGAAGAGTAACAACCAAGTAACTTATCTTCTTATATATATGCCCCATAGTGAATAAATAGTGTGTGTGTGTGTGTGTGTGTGTGAAGCAAAAGTGAGAATAAAACATAGTAGTGATGTAGTTTACATTAGTGTTATGGAGTTTTCATTCCATCCATTACATTGCATTGTACTATTTTTATAACTTTCCATTAATAGCATATTTCAATCTTGTTGCAAAATTTTATTATCTTACTTTTTTTGCATATTTTACATTTTGTGATTACTTTCCACATGTCACATAATATCAAAAGCTAATAGTGGTATCAGAGCTATGGTAGATCAAATAGGAATAGGGACATCCAAAAGAGAGATTGAGAGGAGAGAATAAAATCTTAGTTTTAAAATATTTTAGATTGCATTTGGCTAGAGTCTTTCCATGGAGTTGCAAAAAAAATCTTGAAGACTAGGACTCAACATTCTTTACACTAGATTGACAAATCAACTAGTGAATATTCATCACTTAGAATTTCTTCCATTATAGTCCTAATACTTTGTTGCAGGAAAAATAAGATTTGAAAAAAATTGGGAATATTCCTACAAAGAGCAATGAAGAATATCATCTTCATTATTAATCCAGCACTAGAAACAACAAATGAAAGAAGAGGAGATTCTAGGAATCTAAGGAAAGTCCTATTTTAGACCTGCATATTGCAGAAGAAGAAAATGATATAATAGCCTTATTTATGATCCTAGAGACTCCAAAGAAGATTCTAGAAGAATATAGGAGATTGGTGATCTCCATCAAAGATTATAGATAATAGATTGAAGAAATCAGCCTAAAATATTTGAAGAAACCCATAGAATATCCCATTAAAGAACTCCCAATTTTTAAATATTAGAGGTTGGTGATCTCCATTGAAGCCTATAGATAGTAGATTAGAGAATTCTTCTAGAAGAAGCTAAAGAAGTCCCACAAAAGTTCTCATTGAATAACTTCTAGTCTTGGAAGATTGAAGGACTAGCAATGTCCTGTTCTAGATTCCAAAAATAACAAATTCTAGATATCCGAGAGATCTCATTACCAACACTTCCACAATAGAAGGTTGAAGGAAAGGTCTCATTGAGAATACCAGAAAATCTACAATATTAAAGACCTTGGAGAGGTCTTAATAAGAAACAAGGAGAAGACATGGAAAGCCTCATTGTAGAGTTCAAAGAAGCCATTAAAGAAGTTCCTAGAATAACTCATTAGAGAAATTCACTATCAAGGAGAAGCTCCTAATAGTGAAGTAATTGGGACAATTATCACTATTATAAAACAAGCCCAAAGAAAAATGATTTGACAAATTTGTCAACTTTTGAAGGAGACTAGTGAAGACCTCAAGAATTTCAAATTCTTGAGAAGAATACCCTATTTGTAGTCATTTGACTAGGATTTTGAAGGAGAACTCAGACAGAAGAAGCCTATCAAATCCAAGAGATTTGGAGATTGCCTTTCATAGCTAAGAAGGCACATTTCAAATATAGGGGTTTGCTAAATCTACAACAAAATATTGAAGGTTTTATAGTTAAAATTTACTACAATTTCAAATAGAAAATTGGTGAATCTATTCATCAAAATCTACATCATCTTCTAAGATTGTTAAAGGTAAGAAACCTAGGTGCAAAGGGTTCATTACTTGAAAACTTATATTCAGTTCATTACATAGCTTCATTAAGCACCTTATTAGATTATAGAAGTTGCAAAGAGAAAGTTGCATTCTAAAAGTCTTCAAGGAAAGTGTAGGAGATATTTTCTATTATCTGTTATTATCTACACATTAAAAGAGGAGTTAGATATATTTCAAAAGAAATAAAATATCATCTTCCTGTTATCTAGTTACAGAAAAGAAGACTACATTAAGTTGCAGATATTATAGAAGCATTTAAGAGTTACTTAACTGTGATCATTAGTGCATATTACAAGTTATTTTTAAGGAGTAATAAGGAGATTGTAGTTGCACTATATTAGTTTCTCTAAGATCTTATTAGAAGTGCAATAAGTGTTATAGTGAAGGTGAAAATTAGTGCAAAGATTAATATCTCTAACATATTTGGTTATATGATTATTAGCTTGAATTCATTGTTACTAAATTATCCAAGTAAAGTAATTAGATATTAGTGTTGTCTAATAAGAAAGGCAACAATACATGCTCTTAAAGAGTAGAGAAAGTAGTAGCCATATCTAAGAAGCAAATTAAAAGCTTCAAATCAATATACATTAGTCCTCAAGCTATATAGTGAGGAGCCATCATATCAAAGGGAGAAATAACATCAAAATGAGACAAGGAACTCTTTAAAATAGAAAAAAAAATAAATTTTGTTATTTATATTTTATTGGTGCACCATATCCTCCAAAAATAGGATAGAATATAATGTGTCCCAAGATACTGAAATACCAAGCATTATACATCTCATCGAAGGCATACGAAGATCCAACATAGGGCTCATATGCATCGATTACAGGTGTCTAGAAATACCAACTCAATCGCTAAAGAAAACACCCATGAATGACATCAACCTATAGCAACATAGAAAGACTTGCACCCATTACATATCTATTACAATGCAAGGAGAACAATAGTAAGTTGAAGGCTACAAAGTATTACCTCAATCAAGCATTGAACTATCAGCTAGGAAGAGAGCCATCAAAGTACCCAAGAGCATAAATCGAGTGAAGACATCTCATATTCCAAGAGGGTAATGTTAGACTCATATTTGGATCTGACCTTGAAGAGATAATTGCTAGAAATTTCAAGCTAGCACTCACTAGCAAGAAGGAGAAAAGCATTGGAGAAAATATTGAACAACTTGCACTTGTTGGAGAAGATGTAAGGTTAAAGAGAACATTGAGAATAGCCTCACATGCAAGTACCACTTGGGACATACAGAAGAAGCATTACATTTTTCATTAATGCTCATGTAAAATACCAATGAAGGAATAATGCTCACCTTGGAGCATTGATACAAGAACAACCATTTGATTCTTGGTAAGGAGTAATACCTATCTTGGAGTGTTAAAAGGAGCATAGCAAGGAAGTAATATTTTGAGCATTGGAATGTTGAAAGCAAAGATCATCCTTATGTTGTGAGCGTTGAAATACAAGGTGTAACCTCTACAATCCAACCACCACATGAATAAGGGAATATAACACCTCAAAACACTCCACATAGGGGATATAGCCCTATTAATAACTTAGGTTAAACACTCATACATGAGAGCATGAATATCAAAGGAGGAGCACGTGGTTTCTACAGAAAGGTCTTTAGCACAATAAGGTCAAAGTAACGAAAGAAAGAGTATTGAATGCTCATGTTCACACAAAAAATAGATATGTTGAAATACATTGAGATATGTTGAGAAGGAGTAAAGACTCAAGCAACACAATTTGCTTGAATATACGTAGAGATATATCGAGGAGAAATGAAGTCTCATGCTACATGGCATACTGCATTCCTAAGGTAAATTCAATATTAGATTTTCTTTCTTTAATTAAAGTGACATTGGAGTTATAAGGTGATATAATCAAATTTACTACTGCATTAGAATAACAAGCATTAACCAAGCATTAGTAAGTTATAAAGCAATTTCATTTCAAGGAATTACAATTGAAATACATTATAATATTACAATATTTGCAAATAACCAAGTAGGATATATAATATTTTCAACCTTGGTAGACTCAAATATCAATTTGCAAATACTATTATCATTATTTCTAACATTCCAAAAGTAGGGAGTTATAAGGCTTACTACACCATACTATAGATAATTGGAATTTAGAAAATTAAATTATTGAATAGAGAAGAAAATCTATCTCTTACATATAGGGTTGGAATTAATTGGTAACAATTATCTCATACTCATACCCACGAGACAAAAAAAATCCAACTATAAGAACTCCATTAGAGCATACTTCATTAGGAGAGATAAGGTAAAATTGAAGGTTGATTATTATACTCAAAATATTACAAAATCAACTCAAAATGTGAACTAATTATTGCTAAGCTTATTATCAAAGCCTATAGCATATTCTAAATTACTTGGGAGACAAGGAATTCTACAAAACTTGATAATAATAGGATTTATCAAGTTTGATCATATATTCAATCATGTTAGGAGAAATAAAGGTTTCTACAAAACCTAAGCTTAAAAGGATTTATCAAATTCATCATACTCAAACTAGGGAGACATAAGGTAGACTACTATCAAGTATCTATCAAAGTATCCTCTCTAGCTAAGGAATTCCATTGTTTGATCATATAAGAAATATTTCAACCTCAAAGGATACAATGAATAATAATATGAACAACAATATTAGAAAGAAAAGAGCAAGTGTCATAAAAATTGGAATCAAGAATTTACTAATAAAGTTTGAAGGAGACTTAGAACTTACCTAAAAAAAAATTCATAGTGAAACTTTAAAAAATAACATTGAAACCATGGAATATTATCTGCATACTCAACTTATTGAAGCAATTGATAATGGAAAGAGTGGCATTCAAATTCCTTTAGAATTTGGTAGCATATTATACATGGCACTACTTACATTCAAATGTTACAAGGATGAGAATGTAGAACAAAAAGGATTGATAGAATTACTTAAACTAAAAACAAAAATGGATGAATCATACCTAGAGAAGATATTTCAATCCTCATGCAATAATGGTACTTCAATTTCTACTGACACAAAATCTTATCATGATGCTTTAAGTGTTTGTTCAGAAGCTTCTATACAGAACTTGGAAAATGATGAAAAGTACAAATGCAAAGAGAAAACACTCTTGCAAGAATGAGGTGATAGTACATCCACCTATGAAAGTACTGATATTGGATCCAAAGATGAGAATAGAGAAGAAAAAGAGGAATCAGATCAAGGAGGCATAAATTGTAATGTGAATTAAAGATAATACAAAGAACAAGATTGAGTTGAAGACTATTCAAAAGAGGAAGATCCATATTTACCTAAATAATGTAATACAGAGGGGTGTTAGAGTGTATTACATTATTTAGGTACATGTCAATGTATCACCTTGGGTACATTGTTAGATTAGGAATATATCTTAGGTTACTTGAAGAAGAAGTAATATACTCACAAGTGTCAACATGCAATGATGTAAATATACAAGAAGTCCACTAGTACATAGGTCATAAGAAAGGTAGTTAGGAAGAGTAAGGGCCAAGTAACTTATCTTCTTATATATAAACTCCAGAGTGAATAGATAATGTATCTGCCTGTAAGACTACTACAAAATAGTGATGTAGTTTCCATTAAATTACAGACATTTAACCTAAGAAAACATATTTCTGCAAGCAAACACCTTAGATTTCGTTATTGCTTTCAAATTGCCTATGTCTATTAAAAAAACCGTAGAAACATAGCAAAAGAAACCAAAAAAATTCAACGAAATCATTTTTACTTGAAGACATTCCTTGGGCAAAAATTCCACAACCCCTTCAACAGGGCGCAATTATGAGTAAAGTTATTACCTCACGCGAAATATTTAGGGCTTGACAGCGAAAAGCACCAGGTCTTTAATGTCGCAAAATTAGGTATTCCTGCAAACTTCTGGAACCGTCACGAAACGCTGTCGAAGACTAGTCGAAATTTCGAGAACTTCAGAAATCTGAAATGGCGAATACGCTTAAGAGCATTGTTGGACACGAAATTTCACGAAGTGCCGCGATTATTTATGCTTTCCTTGTGCTCCCGACGGAAACTGTCTGACGTGGAGTGGATTTCTCTACAATTTTCCGGTTTTTCTTGACCACAAGGACGGCGTGGAACAACGCACTGACTGTACAAATGGCGGCCATTGGAAGGAAAATTTACGAATGTCAACTTAAATATCATGTACGCGGTGTGTCGGCAAGGTGCGTTAAATTTAGTTCAGAGTTGGACAATGCCGTGCAAAAGGAGGCCCAAGGCAAAGACATTGAGCTTTCGTAATGGAGATTTACGTTTAATTTACAAGAAAGAAAGACATTTCAATATGTTTAGACTTTTCAATTTAACCAAAAAAATCTTCGAAAAAAAGCAAGCAAGTAGGGTCCCATTGCCGACATAAGTGTACAGTTTAACCTCACATTTTACGTAAGCCGAATGCCAGGTCGTGATAATGGTAGAGTGGAAAATATTATAAAAAGAAGGCATGTGCTTTGGCGGAAACTAAAAGCGCCTGGAACTCTGCTCAAATTAAATATTACTTTACAAGTTTCAATTTATATTAGAAAATAACCATATCAGGCATGATAGCACGTGTCTTTTAGAAACCTTACCTAAGTTGTTATGCTGTTATTAGTATTTTCCAGTGACGTCCACCTATATTCAGGGGTTTATCTAAACACTGCACTAGTTGTATTTTTATGATTTAATTGCTGGTTGTAATGCGAAGTAGAAATGTCAATTAAGAATGTAAGATTCATCCTACATGTCATTACCCATGATTTTCTCATTCAATTAAATGTTATTATATGTGAGTATCATATCATATGGATACGTTTGATTTCATATTTCAGCGAGAAATGAACAATGGAGAATAAGAACAAAATTTTTAGAGTCTCATTAGCAGTAATATTATACATAATTTTTGAGTATATACCAAAAAGTATCACTCACTCAAAAGGCTGATTCACTCAAACTAAAAGATAAATCATGACTTTGCTACAATTACAAGTCACTACTTCAAAAGGATGAATCGTAAATTAAGGCTTGGGATTGAATAGAATTGGCACAATGCTCGGGAAAATGATTCAAAACACGATATTTTATCTTTATGTGGTGTTAATAAGGAGTTAGAAAGGCTATTAAGTGTGTAGCAAAAAAAAATTATACTTAAGTTATTATTAGGTAAATAGTTTACTAAACATATTTTTGTTATTTGAGAAAATCACGGTTAGAGAGTAGCAATAAAGTTCATATTTTTATTATAAAAAGGTTGTGTATGATATTTATAGAATGATTGTGCTATTGGTATTTTGGTTTATGAATTAATAGTGATTGTGGTAATATGAAGCAATAGTGATTGTGGTATTGTCCTTTTGTTTTTTATTAGTGTTTATTTTAATCGGGTGGATTATTTGCAGGTTGGATCACATTAATGTCATTTGATTCTTTGTAGATGTTTTTATTGATTGACACTAATTTTGTTATGATCACAAATGTATTTATTTTATAGCATTTATATTACATTTTTTTTTATCCTTTTCCTTTAATATTTACATTTATGTATTTTCACTAGTTTAGTTTATATCAGTTATTATGAAATCAACCTAAATACAAAGTTCATAGAGCATATGTTCTTTCCTTCTAATTCTTGATATGTAACATTATGGGCATATGCCTTTATGTGAGTTCAATAGTTTTTAGCATGCCTACATATGCCTTTATGTGAGTTCAATAGTTTCTAGCATGCCTAGTAGGACTAAAGGGCTTAATTTCAATATGAACCAAGACTAATTCATTTTAATCTACTTTTTCAAACCTATGCAAACCAACTTAGAATTTGATCATATGTATTAAAGGTTTTGTTTGTTATGCTAATTTACTCTTAACTCATATGTATTTTGTCAAGTCTAATTTCTTTAACTTTAGATTTGTTTGTTTTATGCTCTTTGATGATAATATTTCATGGAGTAGTGGTTCCATTGTGAAAATTTAGCAAACATAGCAAATTTGGTGTTCTTATTCATAGTTAAAAATAAAATTTCTGGAGGATGGAGAGCAGGAAAGGTAGAGATCGAGTGGCGGATGGAGAGCAACCGATAGGATACGACAGAAAGGAGGCAGGACGATCAGGCGAGAGTCTAGGAGGGACCAGTCATGGCACGATTGATGGGGTAGTGGCTAATGCATCAGGGACCCAGGTGGATGGGTCAGACAGGCGTATTTTCCCTCTTGACAAGGAGGGACAAAAGGATAGGCTAAACCTAAACCAAAAAGGGTCCTACACTCAGGTCTTGAGGCCAGGATCCTTAACAAAGCAACCCTTCCAGGAACTGCTTCCTTATGGAATAGACCTGGTTATCCCTGAAGACCTAATGGATAGTTACATGGAGCTTGAGCATTTCACTCTGATTGGCAAGTTTTTAGGAGGGAGAACAGACATGAAGACCATCCAAAAATGGGTGTTTTCCAAGTGGAAAACTAGTGGAAACATGGAAATCGTTGCTCTCTCTCGAGGTTTCTTTGCCATCAGACTCAATACTTAGGAGGACTACTGCAACATCTTAGCTGGGGGACCCTGGTTCCTCCAACGCAGGAGCCTCTTTCTCTAAAAGTGAGGGGATTATTTTAACCCTGAAACTCAAAACATAAACGTAGCTCCTCTGTGGGTTTGGTTTTCAAACCTCTCTTTCCAGTTCTGGCATGAGGATGTCATTCGAGGGATAGCCTGCTCCATAGGTGAGCTTATTTCCATCGATCCCTCCACCAAATTTTGATCTAGGATAGTCCATGCCCACTTCTGTGTCTCTGCTAACTTGAAAATATAGCTACCCTTCTTCATAAATTTGTACATAGGATCCCATATGGTCAGGAGGTAGCCCATCAAGTATGAAAACAATTCTATCTTTTGTACTCACTGTTTCACCCAAGGTAATCTATCAAATCAATACCCTAGTTTGAGGACCTAGAACCAAAATGCAACAGGTCCAACCAAGGGCATGCAGAGGAACCAGGGTATCCCCCTCTCAATTGGAACTGTCAGTAGGCATGAAACACATCATGCGTAATTCTGGTTATCGAGCACCTCAAGAGGCTGGTCAGAGTGCCACTGTAGAACGAGGCAAGAAAACTAGTGAGCAAGGAGAAGGATCCCTGCTAAGACAAAAGGATCAGGAGGCAATCCCAAAATCTTTGGTTCTCATCAGTCCTAACATAGAGGATCTAGTGGCCCAGGTACAGCCCGCTCCCAAAATTGTTTTTCTAAATTCTCATATGGATGAGTACCTGGTGGTGAGCAATAGAAAATCCCCAAATTGCTCGAATAGGGGAGAGGCACCTCCTTATCCTTCATATGAAAAATAAGGCCCTATTCTCTCATGAAGTATCAGCCCCAGGAAAATCAAGAGTAGGAAACAGGTAATAGACTATGGCAGTGAAAGGAAAAGAGGGAGACCCTCTAACAATGAGAAAAGAAATAAGGAAACATTGGAGGATATTGCAAATGGGACCAAGTCGATGCTTTTCTCTGACGAGTCCGACAACGACAAGCAAGTAACCAAACCCCCCTTCCAACTAGTGAAGGGAGGCAAGAAAAATCCTAAACCCTTGAGATGAAGGTCCTCTCATGGAATGTGAGGGGCCTGAACGAGGCAACCAAGCAGAGATTGGTGGCTGACCTAACGAAAATAATTAATCCTTCCATATTCATTATGCAAGAAACCAAAATTGATGAATTCTATTCTCGAAAGGTTGCCAAGGCCATTTGGGCCAATGGAGATTGCCTTATCAGTCCTACCAAAGGCACGTCGAGGGGGCTTATGTGTATTTGGGATCCTACCCTGGTCGAAGGAAGGCTTCTGTCATCCTCGAATAGGATCCTAAACATTTTGTTTCATTCCAAGACCATTAAGCATTCTTGGATTCTATCAAATATTTACGCCCCAAACTCACCCATTGAGCGGGTCGTGATGTGGGAAATAGTAACTCAAATGAGGACCACCTTTAACACCTTTCCTTGGATCTAAGTAGGGGACTTCAAAAGTCCTTTGCATCCATCTAAAAAGAGAGGAGGCAACGACTCTTACAGCAGAAGCATGGAGGATTTCATAGGGTTTGTCAATACCAATGAGCTCATGGATGTTTAGCTCAAAGGATCCTCTTTTGCTTGGAGCAACAAGAGGATTGATAGCAGACTCATCCAGGTCAAGTTGGATAGGTTCCTAATTTTTCAAGAAGTTATCCCATGGTTTGGCGATGCCACTCTACTGGCCTTACTTCGAATTGGATCAGACCACAATCCCATCCTCCTTGAATCTGGTAGGCCTCCCTCCTTCAAAACTCCTTTCCATTTTGAATCCATGTGGACCCAACACAAGGATTTCAAAAATCAAGTGTCCTCTTGGTGGCATCAAAGTGTAAGAGGGTCTGCCACTTCTCAGTTGGCTCAAAAGTTGAATATGGTCAAAGAAAACCTAAAAATATGGAATAGGGAGATATTTGGAAACCTTTTTGCCAATAAGAAAGCTATTACAGAGAAACTTTAGGAGATAGAAAGGATAATCGAAGCAGGGGACCACAACAACCCCACTAGGGAGGAGGAAAGGAATCTCCTAGCAGAATTCCACAATATCTTGGCTAGAGAGGAAACCTTTTGGAGGTAGAATTCAAGAGACCTATGGGTCAAGGAAGGTGATGCCAATACAAGGTTATTTCATGCCTCCACCATGTGGCACAGGGTATCCAACAAGATCAAGGAGATTGTGTGCAACAATACATCATCTTCCACTAACATTGTGGAGATCAAGACCGAAGCAGTGTATTTCTTCCAGAACCTCTTGGGAAGTGCCTCGGAGGGTGACAGTCAACCTCTGGATACTCTTCTTGCTAATATCCGCTACATCATTCCTCAGGACTTGAAATCTAGATTGGTGGATCCCTTCACCCGCGATGAATTTAAAGAGGCCTTGTTTTTAATGCAACCCGATAAAGCCCCTAGACCATATGGGTTCCAATGTTCTTCCAAACTATGTGGTATGTGGTGGGGAATGATGTATGTAAGGCTATTAGAGAAATTCAGGAAACCAAAGCCGTACCTCATAGTTTCAATTCCACTTTCTTGGCCCTCATCCCGAAAGTATCTGCTTGCAAATCCATCTCTGGTTATAGGCCCATCAACCTATGCAATGTCATCTACAAAGTTTTGACCAAGGTTATGGCCAACAGAATGAAGGCCATAATTCCCCTCATCATTGATCCATCCCAAGGAAACTCGATAAAAGAGAGGAACATCTTAGATGGGGTCATCTCGATCCATGAAACCCTGCATTCGATATCAATGTATAAGAAGGCTGTCATGTTTCTTAAGTTGGATATGAAAAAAACATTCGATAGGGTTGACAAATGATTCCTTCAAAATATCCTTCTCAATTTTAGCTTCCACCCCTTGTGGGTCGATCTCATCCAGGGCTTCATTTCATCTCCCTGGTTATCGGTCCTAATCAATGGCTCTCCCATTGAGTTCTTTTAGAGCTCAAGAGGTTTATGCCAAGGGTATCCTCTATCCTCCATCCTTTTCATTATCCTTGTAGAAGCTTTGGGAAGAGCTCTTAAGTATGGCCAATATTGAAATATTGAAGAGCTTTGGGAAAAGGAAGAGATGTGGAATATGGTGATTGAGAGGATCCACAAAAATTTGGCATCGTGGAAAGGCAAGCTCCTGTCCCAAGCTACCAAGGCAACCCTTACCATGACATGCCTCCAAGGGATTCCGACCTTCTTCATGTTTGTCTTCAGATTTTTTGCCTTAGTTCTTCTTAATATCGAGCAGGCTCAACAGAATTTCCTTTAGTCAAGCAATGAAGATAAGTCCAGGATCCCTTTGGTAGCCTGGGACAAAGTGTGTAGAAGAAAAAATCAAGGTGGATTAGGGCTCAGAAGAATGGCCATGATGAACCTAGTGCTCATTACGAAACACACTTGGAGGATCCTAGTCGAATAATTGGTTGAATGGGTTAGGATTTTCAAGATAAAATACCTCAAAAACACTCCCCTTATTAAGGGTGGAATTCCCACCGAGGGTCAACTTTTTGGAAAGCCATTGGCCAATCCAGACAGTTGATCCAAAATGGTATCAGGTGGATCCTTGGGGATGGTCAAAGTATAGACTTTTGGAAGGACAGGTGGGCCCTAGAGGATCCTCTGTCAGAGAAGATTGGGCTGGTTCAAATTAAAACTTTCTTGGATAACAATGTTGGGTAGAAGGTGGCCGATTTCATTGAATGGAGAAATGGCTCCCTATAGAAGGTGGCTGATTTCATTGAATGGAGAAATGGCTCCCTATAGTGGAAAGTCATCAACGTAGAAGGGCTAGATATGGAGGTCGGTTTCCTGTCCTCCATCCTCAAGGACATCATCATACCCACTAGCAGAGGACAAAAAAAATTGATATGGAGAGGTACCGATGACGGGGGTTTCTCTATCAAAACTGCCTATGATTTTCAGTGCAAAGGGCTAAATTCAGACTTTCCTTACAACATGGTCTGGAGGAAAGGAGTGATCCCAAAGGTAAATTTATTTTGTTGGATTGCTTTTCAGAACAAAACCCTCACTATTAACAATCTTCACAAGAGGGGTTTTGCTTTGGCCAATATATGCTACTTGTGTGAGTCTTCCTGTGAGTCCTCTGACCATCTCTTCCTACACTGCAGATACACTGGGTCAGTCCTTGGTGCCATCCTATCCACCTTACAAATCCAATGGGTTTCCTCCAAGACCATCAAGGAGGCTTTCTTCTAATGGGTCAATCCTTTTAAAATCCTAAGCTTTGTTTCCTATGGAATGCTTACTTCCACCACTTTATGTGGTAGGTATGGTTGGAGCACAATGGTCGGATCTTCGGTCACCCCCAAGGGATCCTCCCTTAGTAACTCATAGGGCCATCACCTTTGCCATTGAGAATGCCAAGCTTATCCCCTGCCCTTTGCCCAAACATGTGTTTGAAGAAGGATTGTTCAAATCCTTAAAGCTATCCGGGGAGAGTAAGGAGTCGGAGGATCTGTGGGTCTCCAGGAAGAACTTTAGGTGGGTCGGGCCTCCTTATGGGTGGTTGAAGCTAAATTTTTATGGGGCATCTCATGGCAACCCAGGGGCAGCCGTTGTGGGGGAGTCAGTTCAAGATCACAATGGAAAACTTGTAATGGCTTTCTATGAAAACTTAGGGTGGTAAACCAATTATATCACAGAGGCTAGAGGACTGTTGATAGGACTCGAGCTCATGACGGAGGATCCCCGTCCCTTGGTTGTTGAAGGAGAATATTTGAACATCATCAAATACATGACAACTTCCAAGGATCCGACGTGGAAGGTTTACAATATCATCACTGAGGCCAAAAACATCCTACTTCAGAGGAACTAGGTCCAGATCAAGCATACCTATAGGGAGAGCAATGGTCTAGCTAACCACTTAGAAAACAAAGGTTTAAAGTACACATGTCTTGTGGTGTGGTGTCAGTGTTTCCCAGAGAACATTGAGAAGATCGCCAGCTAGGATTTTATTAATATCTCCACATAAGTGTGATGAAAGAACTGGGCCTAGGTGGACGATCTCAGGGAGAGCCACGACACCGATGCCACCAGGTCCAATTGGCACATTCATCATGATGGTTTGTGGAAAGCATAACAAGAATGATCCTTTCCTAAAGGTCCTCGAAAGGTGGTCTAGCAGATCCCCGGTCCTATCCCTTGTGCTTGGTAGAGTTCAAATACAGGTGGATGCTTTTTCATCTCCCCTGTAGAGTTTTGGATGGGTCCAACGTGCCCAAGCGAAGATCACCATTGTCCCTCTCTCGGGCCACCTTGAGAGGATGCTCTAGCCCACCTCTCTAGACACAACTACCAAAGGTGCCACTACCTCCGATAATGCATGGCACCTTCGAATATTGCGTGTCCACCTCAGCATCAATATTTGCCACCATCTTGGATCTAACACTATATTTGGTAATGATGGCCCTCCCGACATGCATGTGAGGCTCATATACAAATAAAATATATTTAATATAGTGGTTTTTTGGGCGAACCTTATCTTTTTTGGTGTAAGGTGTCCCCTAGAGTGTGCTGCAAATTCGTCTGGCTTCCCTATCCTAGCTCCTGGTGTGTGTCTTCCTGAATCCATGACTTCTCCTTACGTCGAGCTGGCTGAGCTTTCCCTATGTGACAAAGCCATGATGTTTATGAAGGCCAAGGGTATGCTCCCTTTCCTCCAAATATTCCAAGGGCCTGAAGATGATGTCACCCATGCTTTTGTGGACTCTTGGAACCGGGGTGAGGTTGTGGTGAGGGCGCTAAATTTTAAAATTTCCATTGAGCTTCTGAGTGAGGTCACTGGGTTGCCAGTGGTAGGTCGTAACATTAGGCGCAATCATCATAATTGGGAGGAGGAATTGGAGCAATTTCCTGACAAAGGATGAAACCTTGGGTGGGATAAGTCGACCCTCCTTCGCTCTGCCGTCCCTAAACCTTAGAACCTTGCCATCATCCCTATACTACAGTATGTTACTTGCAATTATCCCAACAAGCCTCTTCGCAGTTTCCACATCATTTTTGTGAACCATCTGAGAGATGCCAAACAGGTCTTGTATTCCTGAATATCTTGTCTACTCCCTTGGCATCACTATCAAAAAGAGCAAGATGTCGTCATACCCTCCCATCCACCAAGGATTAATGAGCATCATATTCCGCCATGTCACTATAAATTGTCCTCTGCCCCAGGCGGTCCATCCTATTGCTACCCCAGCCCCAGGTAGTCCTGGTTTTGTTCAAGAGGATGGTACTTCTAGCCCTATCCAAAGCAGCCCCCCATGAGGTGGCTAATCATGCATCCCTCCAAATAGTTTCCCATAGCAAGCCAGCCAAGAGAGGGCAGAGTGACACACCGACCCCATATCGATCGTCTTTGCGGATCAAGAAGGTGAAGAAGGAGAAAAAGACTCCGCCATAGCAAATCAACTCTAACACTGAGAGTGAGACAAAAGGGTTGTCCCCCCAATTCCTGCTAGACATGACGACCAACATCCTCTCCTCTACCAATCCAATGGTGAGGATTCTCAAGCGCTTTAAGGGACGTGAGGCCCAGGAGGATCAGGAGGATCCAGACATATAAGGGAGGTTCCTGGGATGTGATCCTTTTTGTCATCTAGTGGCAGCGATCTATATAATGGATGCTTATGTGTGTTTTATGTTTTTTTTCAATTTTTGACCTCCATTGGGAGGGTTTAATGTAGCCCTCATGGGCATCACTATGGTCTTTTTTTTGGAAAGTTTTCATATGGTACCTAATGTATTAGCCCAAGGGGCTCTTTCTAATGGTAAAGGCTATGACCTCTGATGTTATAAGGTTTTGGGATCCTCTTAAAAAACCCATTTTGTATATAAATTAATCTACGTACCAAAAAAATAAAAATAAAATTTCCATTAGTCTCTGATCAAATAGATGCCTTTCTTGCAAAATTCAATTGAATTTGTTTATACATTTAATATGTGTTATCCATCCTTAAAAAAATTGAAGTAAAAAAAAAAGATGCTTCACCTTTTAAATATTGTGTTTTGCTGGCAATTAGTGTAAAGTTATTCCAAGTAAAAAAAGGAATGATTCACTCTTTTAGAACTATGATTCACTCTTCTTTAACAAAATAATGAAGATAATTATTTTGGATATAAGAATGTGCAATTTGCTCTTTAGAAAAAGGTGATTCATTATTTCATTTTTGAAAGAGAAATTTTCCTAAGGACCAAGATTGTGATTCTCTCTCCTTGAAAATGTGATTCTTTCTATTCTACCATCAAAGGAAAACTATAATTATGTAAAAGAAGCATGGTTTGCATGGACAAAAATTATGATTTACCTCTCAAAAAGAGTGATTAATCATTTTCACTAAAATATTTTCTAGATGATTTTTTATTTGAATTTTTCTATGAATACAAGGTCAAAGTGCAAAAGTCTATTAATGAAATTAAACTAGTCAAACTTATTACATCAAAGGAAAAACACCAAGGAAAAACCCTACAACTAATATATGGATACAAGGATCAATGGAACCAATTCCAAACTCTTCAAAAAGAAAATAATAAATTATAACTCTAATAAAAACTAATATGAGTCCAAAAATTTCCCATTCATCCTTCTTATAGGTATTACCAATCCTTTTAATAATAATTTAACCTTATGGTTAGGTCTTACAAATGACCATTCAAGCTAGCCAAACATGAATCACTACTAGTGTTTCCATTGAGATAGTAATCATAAATCCCTTACAAAACATGTCATCTATAATGTAGATCTAGTCTAATGCCATACACAAGCTCTTTTGATGCGTTTTACTTTATTGCGATCTGTGACTATCCAACTCCAAAAGTAGCAATCTCAAGTGTCAATTAGTCATTTTACAAATGTACCCACTCAATGTCTAATAGAAAATCAACCAATTATATATTATTTATTGTATTCCCAAAGCCAATAGAACATACCTAATTCTCAAGTAATGTACAATCCCAACCTTTATGTGTATCTAAACCTATAATTAGTACAAAATCTAAATCAACCATTTGCTCCTCAATAGTCAATGGCTTTCCAAAATATCTAAGTAACATTAAACCAATAGATGGTCCAATATGGACCATAAAAATAAACATATATGGGGCCTAGCTATTATCAATTCTAATATATCTCACAAATTCTCTAAGCGAAAGATCCTCAATATCACTAGATGCAAATGGAAGTATGACCATAAAATCAACTATCTAAATATATGTACGAAGGTCTTTTAAATTTAATATTCTACTCCCCAATTCCCATAGGTGCACTAAATCCTTAGCAACATTTTATGGAAATGGTAGAAAAATTATAATGGACTACCTCAATGAGTTATCAATGCCAAAATCCATACCTTAATTTCATAAGGAAGAAAATATGGTATGATTATTAATAAATTGTTAAGAGATAAGGTTGCATTATAGTATAGAATATCTAACAACTCATTCACCAATTGGAATTCTATTGTCAAACTTTGTATGAATAGGGTTGGTAATATGATGAATGCTTATTCATGACTCTTTTAGTTAAATATTATGTAAATATATCATCAAGAGAATATCCATGATTACATCATGAGGTTCATGAGAATGTTGATCCTTTCACCTCCAAACATTTGACCCTTAGATGAGCAAACATTCCTATACTATATACAAGGCTTGAAATTATACCTAGCTCTGATGATCTGAAATGTGAATCATGTTACTTTGTTGGGGCCATTTGAATAATTATCCCATATTGAATATGTTCTTATTCAAATAGAAAAATTACAACATATTCCACACATGGACTACGCTACAAACCCCACAAATAAAATATCCCCCTTCCTTAGTGGCATCCATTCTAAATGATCAATACCAAACAAAATAAACCTAATATTATATTTCATCTACTACCTCTAAAATTATCTAAGTATTATGTAGTACATTTGTGTATCTACAAATAAACACTCCCATAATAGTAATGTTTATATGTCAAAGTATGCAAAATGCTATAATGTTCCAACCATGATTACCTGTACTCCTAGATCTATTTCAGCCATCCAACATAGATACTTCCCCTAAACCTTAAAATCAAATTGCTAAACTAGAGAGTTAAATGAATGGAATAAGTGTAGCAATAAAAAATGGGAAACCTATTCATAATAATTATAAAATAAAGTATTAGATGGTAGAAAATGAAAATTTATAAGTAAATATGAACCCATTATCTCACAAAAGACTAAATATCTCATCAATCTAGAAACTAGATCGTTCATCAGGTGCAAAATATTATGGTTAATATAAATTTTGTAATAAATATCCTATGGTGATTCACTTCTAATGTTGAACACAAATTGGTATAATGTGTCATGTCAATTAGAAGTGCTCAAACAATTATATACAACAAACCATGATAGATATAACAAGCAATAATGATAAGCCATTTAGTGGAAATTCAAACACCTATAATGAATTAACCTATGACATAGTAACTTGCCATAGTAGAATTATCAGTTTTTGAGGATCTATATTAAAGAAAATGCGACCATAAGATGTAAAATAAGCAAGCAATGTTATAACTATGACAATGACATTCTAATAAGCAAGTAAATAACATGAGAAACTTTTGAAATGACTCAATAGCCATTAATCAAAGCTCGTGAAAATAGAAACTTGATAAGTATTTGGAGCTCTACTAATGCACGCAATAAGCAATGCATTCTTCATTACTAATTACAAATCTTAGTCACAAATATATACTAGTATGTGACTCTTCACTTTCCTACTCTAAGGACACATGTGCATTCTACATGGTAGACACTTTTGCACACATACACCTAACTAAAGAAACTTGTTCTTTCTATTCTAAAGGACTCATGCACATGTGGACAACATGCACATTTATATCATTGCACATTCTAATAATACTTGTGCATTTATTCCATTGCATAAAGTAAATACTTAAATCTTAATCTAAGACAAACTTCTAAACTAAACATGTACCCGTGGTGATACATTCACATGTACCAAATAACCCCACTGTTTTACATTATTTGGTTATTAAAGATTTTAGTCTTCAATATGACTCTTCATATTTGTCTTCGTTATTCAAGTGACCTTGCATTTTATCTTTTACTTAAGCTTCATCGTTTTACTTGACTTTGTACTCTAACTTAGTGTTGTTACTATTTTTCTTTTAATTTTGTTGTTGAAGAAGTTTATACCTTTCTAGTTTCCATATCTCTACTTTAAAAAATATATTTGAGTAATTCTACTAATGACTTTTCATGTCATTGTGTATATCCATTCAATGTACAGTTTAACCTCACATTTTACGGAAGGTCCCATTGCCGACATAAGTGTATATCGATCCTATTAAGGAAGGTCCCATTGCCGACATAAGTGTACAGTTTAACCTCAAATTTTATGTAAGCCGAATGCCAGGTCGAGATATTGGTAGAGTAGAAAATATTATAAAAATAAGGCATGTGCTTTGGCGGAAAGTAAAAGCGCCTGGATCTCTGCTCAAATTAAATATTACTTTACAAGTTTCAATTTATATTGTTGCGCTAAATAACCATAGCAGGAATAATAGCACGTGTTTTTTAGAAACCTTACCTAAGATGTTACAATGTTATTATTATTTTCCAGTGACGTCCACCTATATTCAGGTGTTTATCTAAACAATGCACTAGCTGTATTTTTATTGGTTGTAAAGCAAAGTAGAAATGTCAATTAAGAATGTAAGATTCACCCAACATGTGTGAAATTTGTCATTACCCGTGATTTTGTCATTCAATTAGAGGTTATTATATGTCAGTATCGTATCATATGGATATGTTTGATTTCAAATTTATATATTTTGGTATTCAACGAGAAATGAACTATAAAGAAATAAAAACAAAAATTTTAAAGTAAATACAAGTCACTACTTCAAAAGGATGAATCCTAAATTAAGGCTTGGGATTGAAAAAAATTGACACAACGATGGAAAAAATGATTCAAAAAGATATTTTATGTACATGTGGTGTTAGTAAGAGTTAGAAAGGCTACTAAGTGTTTAGCAAAAAAAATATTTTATAGGCATGTAAGGTTTAGTAATACATACTTTTAGTAAACGTTAAAAAGGCTACTAAGTGTTTAGCAAAAAAAAAATATATTATGAGCATGTAAGGTTTAGTAATACATACTTTTGCTAAAGATCTAATTAAACTAGATAAATAATTTTTTATCTAGTTTAAGAAATTTTTAAGAGTATTTACTTTAAGTTACTATTAGGTAAATAATTTACTATAAACCAGAGTTAGAGATCTATTTTAAAATATTTTTGTTAATTGAAAAAATTAGAGCTACATTTTATGTATAGTAATAAAGCTCATACTCTTATTAATAGAAAGGTTGTGTATGATATTAGTAGATTGATTGTGTCATTGGACTTTGATTTATGAATCCATAGTAATTGTGGCATTGCCCTTTTGCTTTCTATTAGTTTTTTCTTTTAATATAGTGGATTATTTGTAGGTTGGATCATATTAAAGTCATTTGATTTTTTGTATATGTGTTGATTGATTGATACAAATTTTGCTATGACCACAAATGTATTTATTTTATAGCATTTACATTACATTTTTGTATTATTTTTATTTAATATTTACATTTATGTATATTCATTAGTTTAGTTTAAATAAGTTATTATGAAATCAACCTAAATACAAAGGTCATAGAGAATATGGTATTTCCTTCTAATTCTTGATATGTTACATTATGGGCATATGCCTTTACGTGAATAGTTTCTAGCATGCCTAGTAGGACTAAAGGGCTGAATTTCAATATGAACCAAGACTAGTTCATTTTCATCTACTTTTTCAAATCTATGCAAACCAACTTAGAATTTGATCATATGTATTAAAGGTTTTGTTTGTTATGCTAATTTACTCATATGCATTTTGTCAAATCTACTCTCTCCAACTTTATATTTGTTTTTTTTATGCTCTTTGATGCTAATATTTCATGGAGTAGTGGTTCCATTGTGAAAATTTAGCAAACTTAGCAAATTTGGTGTTCTTACTAGTTCATTTTCATCTACTTTTTCAAATCTATGCAAACCAACTTAGAATTTGATCATATGTATTAAAGGTTTTGTTTGTTATGCTAATTTACTCATAACCCATATGTATTTTGTCAAATCTACTCTCTCTAAATTTATATTTGTTTGTTTTATGCTCTTTGATGCTAATATTTCATGGAGTAGTGGTTCCATTGTGAAAATTTAGCAAACTTAGCAAATTTGGTGTTCTTATTCATAGTTACAAATAAAATTTCCACTAGTCTCTGATCAAATAGATGCCTTTATTGCAAAATTGAATTGAATTCGTTTATTCAAAAATTTGAAGTGCAAAAAAAATTTGCTTGGACTTTTAAATATTGTGTTTTGTTGTCAATTAGTGTAAATTTATTCAAGTACAAAAATAAATGAGTCACTCTTTTAGAACAATGATTCACTCTTCTTTAACAAAACATTGAAGATAATTATTTTGGACATAAGAATGTGCAATTTTCTCTTTAGAAAAAGGTGATTCATTCTTTTCTTTTCAGAAAGAGAAATTTTCCTAAGGACCAAGATTGTGATTCTCTCTCCTTGAAAATTGTGATTCTTTCTATTCTACCATAAATGGAAAACTATACTTATATAAAAGAAACATGGTTTTCATGGACAAAAATTATGATTTACCTCTCAAAACATGTGATTTATCAATTTTACTAAAATATTTTCTAGATGATTTTTGAGCTGAAATTTTCTATGAATACAAGGTCAAAGCACAAAATTATATTAATGAAATTAAACCAGTCAAACTTATAATATCAAAGGAAAAACACCAAGGCAAAAAACCCTACAACTAATATTCGGATACAAGGATCAATGGAACCAATTCCAAGCTCTTCAAAAAGAAAATAATCAATGATAACTCTAATAAAAACTAATATGAGTCCAAACCTTTCCCATTCATCCTTGTTACATGTATTACCGATCCCTTTAACAATAATTTAACCTTATGGCCAGACCTTACAAATGATCATTCAAGCTAGCCAAACATGAATTAATACTAGTGCTTCCATTGAGATAGTAATCACAAATCCCTTACAAAACATATCATATTTAATGTAGATCTAGTCTAATGCCATACCCAAGCTATTTTGATAGAAATTACTTTATTGTAACCTTCGAATATCTAACTCCAAAAGGAACAATCTAAGTGTCAATTAGTCATTTGATAAATGTACCAACTCAATGTCCAATCCAAAATCAACCAATTATACATTATTTCTTGTATCCCCAAAGCCAATAAAACATACCTAATTCTCAAGTAATGTATAGTTCCAAACATTATGTGTATCTAAACCTATAATTAGTACAAAATATAAATCAATCATTTGCTCCTCAATAGTCAATGGCTTTCCAAAATCTATAAGAAACATTAAACCAATAGATGGTCTAGTACGGACCATAAAAATAAGTGTATATGAGACCTACCTATTATCAATTATAATATATCTCACAAATTATCTAAGGAAAAGAACCTCAATATTACTATATGTAAATGGAATTTTGACCATAAATTCAACTATCTAAATAGATGTGCGAAGGTATTGTAAATCGAATATTCTACTCTCCAATTCCCATAGGTGCACGAAAATCCTTAGCAACCTTCGATGAAAATGATAGAAAAATTATAATGGACTACCTCAATGAGTTATCAATACCAAAATCCATACCTCAATTTCATAAGGAAGAAAATATGGTATGATTATTAATAAAAATTTTAAGAAATAAGGTTGCATTATAGTATAGAATATTACCTAACAACTCATTCACCAATTGGAATTGTATTGTCAAACTTTTTATGAATGGGGTTGGAAATATGATGAATTCTTATTCACAAATATTTTAGTTAAATGTTATTTAAATATTTCATCAATAGAATATTCATGATTACATCATGATGTTCATGAGAATGTTGATCCTTTTACCTCTAAATATTTGACCCTTAGATGAGCAAGAATTTCTATACTATATACAAGGCTTGAAATTATACTTGGCTCTAATGATCTAAAATGTGAATCATGTTACTTTGTTGGGGCCATTTGAATAAGTAGCCCATATTGAAGATGTGCTTATTCAAATAGAAAAATTACAACCTATTTAACACATGGACTATGCTACAAACCCCACAAATAAAATATCCCCCTTACTTAGTGGCATCCATTCTAAATGATTAGTACCAAAAAAAAATAAACCTAATAACATATTCCATCTACTACCTCTAAAATTACCTAATTATTATGTAGTAAATTTGTGTATCCACAAACAAACACTCCCCTCATAGTAATGTTTATATGTCAACATATGCAAAATGCTGTCACGTTCCAACCATATTTACGTGTACTCCTAGATATATTTTAACCATCCAACATTGATACTTCCCCTACACCTCAAAATAAAATTGCTATATTAGAGAGTTAAATGAATGAAATAAGTGTAGCAATAAAAAAATGGAAAATCTATTCATAATAATTAGAACGTAAAGTATTAGATGGTGGCAAATGGAAATTTATAAGTAAATATGAACCCCTTATCTCACAACAGACTAGATATTTCATCAATTTAGAAACTAGATCGTTCATCAAGTGCAAAATATTATGGTTGATATATATATTTTAATAAAGATCCTATGGTGATTCACTTCTAATGTTGAACACAATTTGGTATAATGTGTCATGTCAATTAGAAGTGCTCAAAAAATTATATACAACCAACCATGATACACATAACAAAAAATAATGATAAGTCATTTAGTAGAAATTCAAACACCTATAATGAATTAACCTATGATGTAGTAACTTGTGGTAGTAGAACTATCAGCTTTTGAGGATCTATATTAATGGAAATGCAACCACAAGATGTAAAATAAGCAAGCAATGTTATAACTATGATAATGAAATTCTAATAAGCAAGTAATTAACATTAGAAACTTTTGAAATAACTCATGAAATAGCCATTAATGAAAGCTCACGAAAATAGGAACTTGATAAGTATTTGGAGCTCTACTAATGCATGCAATGAGCAATGCATTCTTCATTACTAATTACAAAGCTAGTATGTGACTCTTCACTTTCCTAACCTAAGGACACATGTGCATTCTATATGATAGACACTTCTGCACATGCACACCTAACTAAATACACTTGTTCTTCCTATTCTAAATAACTCATGTACATGTGGACAACATGCACATTTACATCATTGCACATTCTAATAATACTTGTGCATTTATTCCATTGCATAAAGTAAATACTTAAATCCTAATCTAAGATAAACTCTAAACTAAACATGTATCCATGGTGGTACATTCACATGTAACAAATAATGTAATATTCTCTAACACCCCCTATATTACATTATTTAGTTATTGAATATTTTATTCTTCAATATGGATCTTCATATTTGTCTTCATTATTCAAGTGGCCTTACATTTGATCTTTGACTTGAGCTTCAACATTTTGCTTTACTTTGTACTCTGATTTTGACGATGTTACTATTGTCATTTTGATTTTGTTGTTCAAGAAGTTTATACATTTCTTGTTTCCATCTCTATACTTTGAGAAATGTATTTGAGTAATTCTATTAATGACTTTTCTTATCATTGTGTATATCCATTCAAAAAAATAATTTTCTTTGTACCAAAAATATCTTTGAGAATGATTGGCTACTTCATAAATTTTACAACTATGGAGATTCTAACATCTCTCTATCTTATACCCATATCTGCTACAATGACTACATCTATTTTTTTATCAATTCCCTTTGACCATTATGTTCTTCATTACAATTTTTCCTATCAATCTCTATCACTAATTTGATATCACAAGTTCCTTTATCATTATTGTTGATATATCATGTATATCCAAGACCTTCATATTTAGATCTCATTTCTAGTACAATTGGTTCTTTCATTCCCTGTTCATGTTTTTCCAAACTTGTATCTTCATATCTCATCAAATTTGAACAAAAACCATTAGTATGACCAATACAATCATTAGAATGATATTTTTCAGTATCAATATGATTATGTGCATCACTATCTCTATCATCTATGCCTTCATCAATTCTAATAGCATAGATTTTTTTTGCACAATCATAAACTGTATTCAAATCACTTGTATTGCATATAACATCAATATTTACAATTTATTTTATCTTTGTCATGGATTCTAAATCACTAGTGCTATTTTTTGGCCTTGCAAGCAACCCAACTTTCATAACTATGAGTTTTATTTTTTTCATTAAGTCGATGTCTATTTTTATCTCTAAGGCACTCAAGATTTTGTTAGACACACAAAATTTTTAGGGCATGCAAATCCCGCACACCCCTTTGTGTCCCATGCAGTCCATTATTTTAGAGTGCACGAAGCCTTAAAGGGCGCACGAAGCTTGTGTACCCCTTGTTTTGTCATGCACTCCTTTTTTCTTTGATACCCATGAAGGTCAAATGGGTTTGCAAAGCTCACACACCCCTTGTTTTATTGTGCGCTCCCTTTCTTTGAAGTGCACAAAGGTCTAAAGGGTGTGTGAAGTTCTCACACCCCTCATTTTATCATGCACTCTCTTTCTTTGGAGTGCACAAAGGTCTAAATGACACACAAAGCTCGCACATCCCTCATTTTATCATGCACTCCCTTTCTTTGGAGCACACAAAGGTCTAAAGGGTACACGAAGCTTGTGTGTCCCTCATTTTATTATGTGATCCCTTTCATTGGAGTGCATGAAGGTCTAAAGGGTGCACGAAGCTCACGTGCCCCTTATTTTGTCATGCACTCTACTTCCCAAATAATTTAAAGGTCTTAAAGGTGCTTTAATTTCATGCATATCCTCTTCGATTCATGCACTCTAATATTTTGACATGCACAAAGGCCTCAATTTCTCAGAACACATCACACTCAGGCCAATGGAGTGGAGACAATTGGATGATCCAAATTTTTAGTGTAGGGATATGACCAAGCAAATTGAAAAGGTCTTCCTCCAACGTTGACAAAGATTTTTTTTATGTGTCCAACTCCCATGGTACAGTAAACTAGACTTCCTCGTCCAATAGGAAAGCATAGTGCCACCTAGTAGTTGTTAATATAGTTATAAAATAAGGAAGGTGGCAACATCCCACCCGTGACATCGATGAAGGCATTTAAAGTTGGCACATGTAGGGATTATAATGAATAGCAATTGTAGAAGTGAGTATGAACTAGTAGAGTCAAACAAGGAGCTGTAATAGAAGGAAGTGTTTATAAATAATGATTTATTAAAACAAATGGCTTCTATAAGTGTTGCATAGATCAGGGTGGCATATGTCAAAGCACATATCACAATGATAGCAGGGTCCTTGCTAATCACAAAAAATATAGGGAGGGCTAAGGAACTGAAGGCTTTGGTAGCTCAATCAATTCTAAATAAGGAAATTATGTCTAATCGATAGTTGGACCTGGATAACATTACTATATACAGCTTCTACCTGACAGAGGAAAAAAACCAGTGCCACCTGACTCTGCTTAGGGGAATATTCATGAGGGCATAGAGGTACAAGGATGAACCAATCCCTATTTGCAACAAGTGGACTACCAACCTAGGGAAATTGGTCTTTCCTAGGGTATACCACTCATAAGACCTCCTTGCATGGTCGACGATAGCTTACGACCCCAAAAAAAAATAATTAGAGACCACAAAAATCAGATCATGTTCTGGCTCATAGAAGACATAATTAGAAAGGTGTTCGGGCTCACCACATCCACTTAGGTGCTATATTTTTAGGTATTTGAACTCAAATATAATTATATGCTTGAGACCTCTTTTACTACTATATTCTTGAAGTAAAATAAGTCCATGCCCTTTAAATTTCCTGTTTGTAAGTCCATACTCTATCCTTGGACCCAATATTATTCAAATATGATCAATTTGGTGTTGGGGATAATATATTTAGACCAAGTTACTAAGAAGGTTATGTTATTTATTATATAATACAATAAGAGAGAGTGGAAACCCATGTATATATGGAAGGATACAATCAGTGATAACCTAAATCAAGAGCTAATAGCATTGCAAGAGGCCATTGTTTTTGAAGAAGAGTAGCTTCCCCCTTTTTCATGTTATTTCTTCTTAATTCACCTAGTGTTAGACAAAATGGAATAGTCTCTGGTCATCCAATAGGAGGAGTTGATGCCACTGCTATTCAAGACTAGTTGCTTTGCATATAGGAGGGTTGCTCGAGTTACACTATCTTCTTTGAGAAATTCTTCCAATTATTCATGCTCGACTATGTGGAGAAGAGTTCGACAAAATTGATGCTAAAATAAAATCATTCCTCCATGAGGTAAAGGTAGGTAATTTATTATTAACAGAGAAAAATACTTATATCAGATTGTATGGGTCAAAGCTACCCCTAAAGGTCCTACCAAAGCATTGCCCCACATCCATAACTATCTTGGAGATAACCAGATAAATTATAGAAGAAGTAAAGTTTAGGTCCATAATGAATAAGGGAGGAGTCCCTTGGCTACAAATCCATTGCATAATGAACCCCTACATATACATGGGTCACTTCAGCTTACTTTGGGTTATCTGTAATATGAACACATACTATTTCCTAGAAATCACCTAGAGGTATTATGATCCTTTTGGCTTCCACAAACAGACCATCACAAGGAAACTGTCCCTCTTACAGGTTAAGCACAAGGTAGAGCATTTTTAAGATGACATGCAGAAGGCCATCAGGTAGAACCTATCACTACAACTAGTTTGGAGAATGCAAAACAAACCCCATAGTAAGCTAGAAGTAGTAGGATATTATCCTACCGACCTAAGGATGCAAAAAAAATTATTGATATAAAAAGTAGTTTCCCTAGTCCCCATTGCATTGCCTAAAGACTTCCAAAATCCCACTCTCTAGATCATCAATCAATATCCCACGTTATTCGGGGTGGTGATAAGGATTTTAGAAACAAACTCTCAAGAGCAAGAAAGGCTCTCTGATATCGCATATACATCAATTGAACTAGTAGTGGCTCAAGCATCCTCTAGTTCTACCATTACAACATTAAGAGGAAAGGGGATAGTAGTGTGCCATCCAAAATAAGAACAAAGTATAGCTACAATCTCAGCTTGTGCACTGATGTCACCATTGAGCCAGATAGACCTGGTGGTCGATCAATCTTCTATGGTCTCCACCACCCTAGTTATACATAAAAAGAGCACCTAATTTCCCCTAAAGTCCTCAAGAAGATACAAGAAGTAAGGGGAATGTCAAACATACTCTAGGAGTATGAGATATCGACAAAAAACCTACCTCAATATCATACCAAAAAGAGGGCTAGGACTGATACCTCTGCTTCAAACATAGAGAATTTCACACTGGACATGGTGAAAGAGGTGATCTGATTCACTACCAAAGAGGAGGAAGAAATATAGAATATGGAGGAACAAATATTTCGTAGTAAGGGAGTAAGTAGGGCTAAGAAAAGTGTAGAGCAAAGTAAGTGTGATGTATCCACTAACACCATTGTGCTCCCCCTACCATCGAGTCTCAATGAGGTATGAATCAACTTAGATAGAGGAGTGATTATGGCCACAGTAGGTCTAGTTGACATGATGAAATCCCATGTAGCCTCTCAAGTGCAAGTGGTGGAAGCTGTAGAAAAGGAAGTGATAGGTTTGAAGACCACAACTATAGAGGCATAACATCTACAAAAAAGGTAGAGTAGCTATAGGCAGAGATAGATCAACTCAGGAAGAAATCACCCACCCCAAAGGTACTACTACACTAGTCGTTGGCCACCCCAATATCATCAAAATTTTTAAGCAAGAGACGATGGATAAGGTGCATGGGAAGATGGTCAACTTAATTGCAATATTTTATAATATTTATGCTGCTAGGTATACTGCAGATATTTTGAGAAGTATTTTGCAACAGGAAGATCAAAGAATAAATAAAATATACACTATATTCTAGAGGTACAGGGATAACTAAATGGAAGTGAGTTAGGGGAAAATTACTCTAGGAGATGAATCTGTCTGTTTTTGTGCAAAATAATTTGAAAAGATCTCCATCCTTTTACAAAATAGATCAAAGTGGCTTTGGTGGGATGAAGAAATGACCAGTTTTAAGAAGAGTTGTAGAGTGAGCTCAGTGACTATGGTTTCACATTAGAAGATTTCTTCCAAACAACTCACATCAAAGATTTAATTTTCAATAGAATACAAGGATTTACCTTTGGTCAAGACACAAAGATGACAAGGTAGTTTAATTCCCTAACAAAAATAATAGATCGTATGTGTATATTCTTCGAAAATACCATGGTATGGTTCAAGGAACGAGTGAATAAAATTATGCAAGATGCCAACATGTTGAAATTTACATTGACCTTCCACAATGAAGCTTGGACTTCTATTGATCAAAGACTACAGAATATTGGGAAAGAGGAAGTAGTGGAGGACCCAGAGCAAGGAAAAGTAGTTGATAACAAATAAAGCAAAGTGGGGTCCAATGCAACACATGATGAAGTAGATCAAAATACAACAAAGCTATCTACTTAGGGTGATGGTGGTATTAGTGTACAAGGAGAACAATCATAGGAGAAAAACAAGGGCTACCTATCCCTTTTTGCTCCTACCATGATTTTTGTATGATGTAGGAGATCATGCCAGATGGAGGACCCACATAAAAATAGTTACAACTTGGCCAGATAACCCAACATTATAAGTAGGAGAACAATAGAGCAAAATATTCTTATCAAGACTTAGGTAGTAAAATCAGAGTCTAGGTATAGTTATGTGTCTTTTAGGTTCGTTGTATTTTCTATTTTTTTTTATGTTTTTATTCGTTCCCATCCTTGCCTTCCCTCTGTTATTTTCTAGGAATATCCCTAAAAGCTCAGTATACTGAGATTATTTCTAGTGGATGCATGACAAGTTGGAAGATCTTATACCACTACAATCAGGGTAGAGAGATATAAGCCCTTTGTTATGATATTCAAACAGAGGTGCCATTGTAATCATTGCCATGGAGACCCAAGCACCTTATCGAGATATATTTATGTAAATGTTTTCAAATATAATTCCAACTCATTCCTAGTATTCTTGTGCCAATTAATTTTGTGTCACTCATTTGCATTTTATAGTATTTAAATGTGGAATGATGTTTTCCCTCACTGGTTTAATCATTTTTGTTTATTACACATTTTTAATGGGCTCAAATGAACTAGTTCTCATTTCTTTTGTTTCTAAATCAATAAAATATTTAAAACCTGCTACAACTACCCAATGGATAAGGCACCAGTCTCATATTAAATTAGAAATGCTATTAGGTTTGGTCAAAAATATTTAACAAACATTTTAATTTGGATAAATACAAGCTAAAATAATATGGTATTAAATGTTCCAACTCGTCACCTAGGGTACCTAACCCGACCTGGTCTGTCTAGATTCATAGTGATAATATTTTCCTAAGTTAAAGAGGTATATCCACCAGATTCTACAATCTGGTTGTGATTTTAGGTATTTTTGTAATGTGACATAATTTAAAATGGTAAGCAAGAATTCCCCAAAATAGTTTTTAGCACCATAACTAGGGATAAACCTTTGTTTCTATTTTGAAATTTTCTCAGTTATTCCCTGTGAGACTTAGAGTTATGAGGCTGAGCAATCTTGGCCATAAAAATATTATGTATCCATTACTTTTCACTCTGTGATGACGACTATGAAGGACCCACAATCAATAATAAGGAGCTGATATGGAAACCATAAGAAGAAGTTGAAAAGAATCCTACCTTGAGCTTCTAGATTCATAATAACTTTTTTAACCACGTAAAAATAGAAAGGAACTTTTAATTTTTATCCCACTAGATAATCAGGACTATAACAGTCTAGTTCTTTTTCTAAGAGTTCCCATTTGTCAAGTATTGTTCCCTCCATTATACCTCCTGTGTTGGTGACCTTAGTTATACAAATGGTAAACACTCCTTTGAATAATTGGTGAACAAATAGGTATAGGCCTTTTATGTTACCCCCTATCTTGAACCCATTACCCCCTAAGGCCCACAAATACCTACCTAAGTTCCTAGGGGATAACACTATAACAGGCGAGGACCATATCAAATATTTCATGTATGCCATGGATAGTCTAGAAGTGGAAGATGAGGATTTTGTCCTCAGGTTATTCCTGCAAACCTTGGAAAAGGATTCTAGAGAGTGGTTTAATGGTCTCACAACAAATATCATAGGCACCTTCCAAGAGTTAGAATCTATGTTCCTAAAAAATTATGGAGAAAAGAAAAATGAACAATCCCTATTAATCGAGTTGGCCACGATGACAAAAAATATAATGGAAATGTGGACAATTTTAATAGGTGCTTCACTAAACTAAGGAATAGAATCCCCGTTGCTCTAAGTCTGAATGATCATTAGACTATTTATTTTTGTAAAAATGCATTTTTTAGGGACTTAAACTATGAACTTAAACAAGAACTGACACTCACTATTGACACCTATATGGAGAGGGCCATCATAATAAAAAGAAACATGATAGACAGTGAAAATATGAATCTATCCTCTACATATCCCAACCCAAGCCAAATTGAGAAGAAGCCTAAGAAAGTCGGTTTCAATATATTCAAAAAATTAAAACCTGATTCCATTGAGAAAATGTCAACTTAGTTGATAGATATGTTCCATTCAATGAATAATAGGCTATCCAAAATTGAGAGAAATAAATTAGATAATGAGAAACCTTCTCAAAACCAGAATGAAAATAAACCTCCTTTCAATAGAAACTTCAATAGGAATGGGAATAATGATGGGAGAAGAAAAATAAATAGCAATTGAAAAATAAAATAAATCTAAAAAGACCAATATATTATCCCAAACCCCATGGCTTCTACCAATGTGCCCTCTATTTTTCTATTATTTTATCCTACGTGTGATGCCCCTCATAATTTTATCTATTGTGGCATATACATCAACATGCATGTAGGCATTAACCTTGAAGAAGAATCAGATGAGGAGATAAGAGTGAATGCATGTTGGAATTGGGATGAAATATTTAAAGGATCATAATTTGAAGAGGAGGTTAACAAGTCTCCCGATTCCAAGGCCAAACCCATAGCCTTCACCCTTGATAGTGTAAAATTTTTAAAGAGGCCACAAGATAGCCATTTTAAAAAAATGAAACAAGGCAAGTTGGCACCCACAATGAAAGAAGTAGAAGCCTTAGAGAGAATTGATGTCACCAACATTAGAAATAGAACTAAGTTGGATAAACCTAATAGAAATAATATAGTCGAGGGTAGGGGACAACATAACTAAAAAAATAAAAATATCGGTCATCAACCTGTACCCCCTGAAATAGTAGAACTGATAAGTGAAGTCTAAAAACAATAGGAGGTCAACAAGATCATGAAAAATAAGAAGGCTGAGTTCAACACTAGCCTTGAGTTATCCAAGAAAAAAATAAACATAATCTTTGGGGAGTTTATGACAGTACTCAAATATAGAGAGCAGGTATATAATGCATTTGTATTATTTGAACAATGTGATAACCATGTTCTTAGTGCTCCACCTACCAACCCTTTAGGCAAGAATCCCTCCTTGGTAATGCCCTTCTATATATCCCTCCGCTATACACCAGGAAATGGAGAGCAGTATGTGATTCACAACTGTATACTTTGATAGTGGGGCATCTCATAACATCATGCCAAAACAAGTAGCTAATCAATTGGGATTAATGTGCACCAAATATTCCCTCCCCATATTGATCATGGATAGCAGACAAGAGCCTTACATAGGGATAATCATAGGCCTATTGGTGTTCTTGTACCAGTACCCTAAGAAGGGCATCATAATAGATGTGGACGTAGTGGATGTGGATCTCTTATTATCCCTATTGTTGTCTAGGCACTAGGCAGAGCAGTTGGGTGGTTCAATCCAGTTGGATTGGTCCTACACCACCATACCCCTCTTAGATAAATAACAAGCTACCCTAAGAAGAGAACCTTTTAATAAGAATTTATTTGAGCTAATGAGGCTTGATAATATGACAATCAATCTTGTTAGCTCCATTGAAGAGAAAGAGTTAGGTGTTTATTCCATATGGCACACACATTTTTCTAAAGAAGTTTTCAATGCGAAATGCATGGATCCCAAATTAAAGGTAGAAGTACATGCAAAATCAAATAGAATTTTGACTACTAAAATGTGGACAATGACTTTTGATGGGGCTAAGTCACAGACTAGAGTCGATGCTGGGATAAATTTGATTGATATAAAAGGTAACTATTTGGGCATACCTTACTAGCTAGAGTTTCCCTTTACAAGTAATGTATCAGAATATGAAGCACTATTGCTCGTGTTGATAAAAGCTAAGGAACTCAACATAAATTACCTCACTATTTATGGATATGCTAAACTTATCATACACCAATTTAAAGAGAAATATAAAACTAAACAACCCAGGTTAAAGCAGTATAGGCAAGAAGTGCAAGATGCAATAGATTTTTGACCTTTAACCTATATTACATCCCCAGGGAGAAAATTCATATTGCAAATTTGTTGGTTGTAAATGTTTCAGGGGTAGACAGTCCTAAGATTGACACTGAGTATATGGACAGGTTTCCCACCATCTCCATGTACCATCCTTCTCTTGTAAGTTTTTGAGGATGATGTTGACATCAGATATTTTATGACTATACAAAACCACTTTATTGATATGATCTATGATGAAGAGGATGAAAAAATAAAAATATTATAGGAGAGATATCGAAGTAATACAGTTGAAGATGAATAGAATACCTGAAGTATTAGTCTCCTTATTGACCTTGTTTGATGATTTTGATAGAGCACATAGGCCTTCATTCCATGAATCTGATGCCAAGGATGTTAATATTGGGATAGTAGGAGAGCCCATAATAGTTAGAATAGACAAAGCGCTATTAGGCAAGGAAAAGAAGTAGTACATTGAGTTCCTAAGGAAGAACATGGAAAGTTTTACCTGGAGTTACGAGGATTTGAGGACATTTAATACTAATGTCATGACTCATATCATCCCCATACAAGAAGGCACTAAACCATTTAGACATAAGCAGGGGAAATTTAACCCCACTTTACACCTTGTCATGCAAAAGGAGGTACAAAAACTATTGAATGCAAAGATAATCAAGAAAGTAATATTTTCATCCTGGATAGTCAATTTAGTCCAAGTCAAAAAAAAGAATGGGGAGATCATGTTGTGTGTCGACTTCCACAATATCTACAAAAATCCTCTCAAAGATAAATATCCTCTCCCTAATATGTAACAACTTTTGTAGGAAATAGTGGAGTGAACCAAAATGTCTTTACTAGATGGTTTTTTAGGTTACAACCAGATTCTAGTCAACCCAAAGGACATTTCTAAGACTACCTTCACCACACCATGGGGGACCTTTGAGTATCTAAGGATGCATTTTGGGTTAATGAATGCTGGGGCCATTTTCCAAAAGTTCATGGACTTCAATTTTAAAGGTATTATGTTTAAGATCATGGTAGTATACCTAGATGATATAACAATCTTCTCAAAAAATTCCAGTGATCACTTCTCCCATTTGTCACAGGTTTTCCAGAGATGTAAGGAGTATGGGATATCACTAAACCCCAAAAAATACATATTTTGTGTAACACATGGTAAGCTATTGGGACACATGGTTTATAAATAAGGAATAAACATTAATCCCCAAAGAATAGATACCATTGCTAAAATTCCACCTCCAAAAACTCTAAAAGGGATTAGGTCTTTCTTCGGTAAGATAAAATTTGTTAGAAGGTTTGTCCCAAATTTTGCTGAGATTTCCAAACATATTAATGATATGATTAAGAAGAATGAGAGCATAAAATGGAATGAAGAGAATACTAAGGCCTTTCAACAGACCAAGGATGCCATCACCACTGCCCCTGTGTTGACATGTCTAGATCATTCAAGGAAGTGTAGTATTTACTCATTTGATTCAGAGAACACAATAGTTGTATTCTTCTCATAGAAGTATGAAGAGGGAAACAAGAAACCCATAGAATTAATGAGCTCTAGAATTAAAGGATATAAATTGAGATATAAGCCCGTGGAGAAACAAGCATTCACCCTGATTCAAGCTCTAGAGCATTTTAAAAGTATTTTTGGTTATAGTTAGGTAACTGTTTGCATTTCCTATATAGTTGTAAAATACATTTTCACCCAACCAGAGCCAAAATGAAGCTTAGCAAGATGGATGATCAAGATATTATAATATGATATTGAGTTCAAGGTAGTCAAGGTGATTAAAGGGTAAGGACTAGCAAAGTACATGGCTAGTAAATGGGGAGAGGACATGAACAACATGATCATGGCAGGTGACTCGCAACATGACAGACCGATGGACAATGATGAGTGTGATTGGTACACAGAAATCCTATTATACCTATTAACCCTATCATTACCACCAATAAAATCACAAAATATAATGACAAGTATTAAAAAACAAGCACAAAAGGATTATCTCCAGCAAGGTCAGCTTTATTGGAGATTTTCGAGTGGAGTATTATTGCTATGTCTATCTAAAAAGGAAGTTCCCAAGGTCATTGAAGAGTTTCATACAGGTTTTTGTGGTGGTCATTTCACTCCAAAGGTAAAAAATAACACCATAATGAGGGCTTGGTACTATTGGCCTTTAATATTTAAGGGCATCTACAAATTTATTAAGGGATGTTATGATTGCCAAGTTTTTACATGTAAAAATAGTTTGTCTGCTATGACACTAAAACCTGTCATCGTTGAAGCTCCATTTACTCAATGGGGAATAGACTTGATAGGAGAAATCAACCCCAACTAATTATTGGTCCATATATGGATAATCACAACAATATATTACCTTACAAAATAGGTTAAGGAATCCCCCGTAAAATGGTCAACAATAGAAGTTATTTTCAGGTTCCTGGAAGAAAAAATCTTGATCAAGTTTGGGGTGCCTAGGAATATTGTTATAGATAATTCTAAGTATTTCACTTTTTTAAAAATGATTGACTTCTATGCTAAATAAAATATGGATTTGGATCATTCTGTAAATTACTACCCCTAGGGAAATGGACTAGTATAATCTTGTAATAAAAATATCATCACCCGGATCAAGAGGTCACTGGGAAAGAACAAAAGAAGTTGGGATAGTGAATTAAAATATGCTTTGTGGTAGTCAGATTATTAGTCAATAAGGCCATAGATAAATCACCATATGAATTAGTTTATGGGGAAAGTGCACTTCTTCCACCATAGTTATAATGAATAACCCTCTTTTTGCTCTTCCAAGACCACAAAGATCTTGATGTTTTGCAAAGAAGAATGGACCAAATTTTTAAATTAGAAGACATAAGGAAGGTAGTTACAAAGATGGTTCTCTAGGTAAAGAAGAAAACCGAGTTTTTTGATAAGAAAGCAAGAATAAATCCCTTTTCAAAGGGTGAAATAGTACTTTAATGAGACCCAAAAAATGATAAACAAGGTGAGAAAGGAAAATTTGATCCTAAGTGGTTGGGTCCCTATCAGATTGCTCAAGCAATTGGCCAACACACTTACAAGTTATAGGACTTGGAAGAAGAAGAAGCACCCATTCCAGTTAATGGCCAACATATACATTTGTTTTTCCCTCTCAAAGAGGGTAGTGGAGGCTAAGTTGGTTTCCATCGAAGGTAAAAAAAAAATGTTTCTTTAATATTACAGTTTTTGGTAAGTCCTTTGATTTTATTTTTATTTTTAGGTTTAAGGTAGTTAGATAATTGTGTCCAAATAACCCAAAGTTTCTCCTATCCCATTCAGAGCCTGCATTGGACTTGCAAGAAACCCAACATACATAAGTATGAGTTTTAAAATTTTTTCCAGTAAGTTGATGTCCCTTTTTATCTCTAAGGTGATCAAGATTTTGTTAGGTGCATGAAATTTTAAAGGTTGTGTGAAGCCCATGTTCCCCCTTGTCTCCTATGCACTCCATTATTTTGGAGTACATAAAGCCTTAAAGAGTGTACAAAGATCACATACCCCTTGTTTTTTTGTGCACTCATTTTTCTTTCGAGCGCACGAAGGTGTAAAGGGAACACGAAGCTCATGCACGCCTAGTTTTGTCATGCACTCCCTTTATTTGGATTGCATGAAGGTCTAAAGGGTACGTGAAGATCATGCACCCCTTGTTTTATCATGTGCTCCCTTTATTTGGAGTGCATGAAGGTCTAAAGATCACGTGAAGCTCATGCACCCCACATTTTGTTGTGTGCTTCCTTTCATTGGAGCACACGAAGGTCTAAAGGGCATGCAAAGCTCACGTGCACCTTGTTTTGTCATGTACTCCCTTTCTTTGGAGTGCACAAAGTTCTAAAGGGTATGCCAAGCTTGTGCACCCCTCATTTTATCATGCACTCCATTTATTTGGAGTGCACAAAGGTCTAAAAGGTAGGTGAATCTTGCACACCCCTCATTTTTTGTGTGGTCTACTTCCCCAAGCATTTAAAGGTCTTAAAGGTGCATGAATTTTATGTGCTTCCTCTTATATTTGTGTACCTTAATATTTCAATGCACACAAAGGACCCAATTTCTTAGAACAAACTGCACCCAAGCCGATGAAAAGGAGACAATTGGATGATTTAAATTTTTAGCATAGCGATCCGATCAAGCAGATTGAAAAGGCCTTCCTCTAGCATTTATGAATAATTGTTTCACACACCCAGCTCTCATGGCATGGTAAACTAGACTTCCTCAGCCAATAGGAAAATAGAATGCCACCTAGTAGCCATTAATGTAATTATAAAATAAGAAAGGTGGAAAAGTTCCACCCATGACATAGATGAAGGCATTTAAATATGGTGCATGTAGGGACTACAGTGAATAAAAATTATTGAAGTGACTATAAAATGGTAGTATCCAAATATGGAGTTGTAACAAAAGGGAGTGTTTGAAGCTCATGATTTCTTAACACAAATGGATTCTGCAAGTGCTACATCAGTTAGGGTGGTGAATATCAAATCACGCATTGCAAGGACAACATGGACCTCGTCAATCATAAAAAATATGGGGAGGGATAAGAAACCAAAGGAATTGATATCTTAGTTTATTTTGAACAAGGAATTAATTCTTGACCAATAGTCGAAGCTAGAGAACATCATTATATACAGCTTTGACCTGACATAGAAATACAATCAATGCCACCCAACTTTGTTCAGGGGAATATTCACGAGGGCATAGATGGACAAGGATGAACCAAACCCTATCTACAATAAGTGGATTACCAACCTAGGGAAATGAATAACACAAGGGCGACGTTCATAGACTGTGTGAAGAGAAGAAGTTCGATCACCGAGAGCAGAGTGCATTCTATCGAATCTTCCAAATGAGAGAGATCGCAAGGGAGTAGAGTGCGCAAAGGCTATGCGATTGTAATTGCGCAAAGGTGCAAAGGTCAAAGATTGATCAAGTGCAGCTGTGATTGCGCAAAAAGAGCAAAGGACTGTGTTTTTGTGCAGACCAAAAAAATAGAACAAATATTTTTGTGCCAGAACAAAGGACTGTGTTTGGGGCAGATCAAAGAAAGAGATCGAGGACATTTGCGCTAGATCGAAGGACTGTGTTTAGTGCAATTTTGAGGACCATATTTTGAGGTGATAGAGTTGAGAACAGAGGTCTCCAGCCAGAGCAGGGAATACAGGTGTCTTCTGTGGATAGAGTTCCATTTGCTAAGGGCAACTGAGGCAGAGGTCTTCTAGAGGATCACCAGTTAGAGCAGAGCTAGGGGAAGGTATCTCCTTTGGGTTGGTGCCCATAAACATTGTAATCGGGAAAGGTATTCCCAGATTTTGAGTTGATAAAATTTAGTGAGAGATTTTATCCGTGGAGTAGCCCGCATTGGGTGAACCATGTAAATTGTTGTGTCTCTATTGTGGATGGTGTTTTGTGCATTGCTTTGATTACTGCTATTAATACTGCTTTCTATACTCTGCATAATATTGAATTGAAAGTTGATTTGAAGAAAAAAGTAAAAAGCGGTCTTATACTATTCACCCCCCTCTCAGTATAAGCTTGTGTTCTTCAATTGGTATCAAAGTAGGTGCCTTCGAAAAGTTTAACAGCTTGAAGGAAAAGCTAGCAAAGAACACAATGGATTATTCAAGTGGAAATGCAACACCTATTCTTGATGGATCAGATTTTGGTCTTTAGAGTGCAAGGATGAAGGTTCATCTAATGGCACTTGGGAATGAGGTTTGGGAAGTGATTGAATATGGGTACACTATTCCTATAAATGGTCCATATACTAAATAAGATAGGCTCCTACATCACAACAATTCAAAAGAAATGAATGCATTCCTGAAAGGTTTACATAAAGCAGATCTCACCAAAGTAATTCACTGCAAGACAACTAGTGAAATGTGGAAACAGTTGCAGGTGGTTCATACTGGTGATGCAAATGTCAGAAATGCCAAGTTGAGACATTTCAAAGGTATGTTTGAACAACTCAAGATGGATGATGATGAAAATATTAGTGACTACATGCTTCGTATGGATGAGGTTGTTAACTCCATGAAATACTTAGAACTTGAGCTTGCTGAAAATGATGTTTGTGATAAGATTTTAAGATCTCTTCCTAATAGATTTAGTGAAAATATTTCTGCTATTGAGGAAGCTAAATATTTTTATAAACTAAAAAAATATGAGCTTCATAGCATTCTTGCAGCATTTGAGTTGAGAAATCAGGTAAAGGTTGACATCAAGAAAGAAGCAGCTTTCAAAGCTACCAAGAAATCCAAGGGTAAACAACTTCAAGAGAGTGATGAGTCTTCTAGCGATCAAGAGGCATATTACAGTAATAAAGGCAAGTTCTCTAGAAATCACAAAAGCATGAAAAATATAAGATGTTTCAATTGTAGAAAGTCTGGTCATTATGCTACTGATTGTACTATTTCCAAGAATGAAAGTGATGAAGAGAAACAGGATTCTAAGAGCAAGGATTCTGAAAAGCACAAACATCACAGAAAGAACAAATATGAGAAAAGCAATCAAGGAAGGAGGTATTCTCACAAGCACAAGAAGAGTTTCTACCTGGAAAAAACAAGTGTTCGAGTAGTGATAGTGAAAGTTCTTCAAGTGATAGTGAAAATGAGATGTTGTTCATATCAAAAAAATAGAAAGAACCGAAACATAGATTCATTATCATGAAATGTTTTAGATGTGGAAATTTTGGTCAACTTGAGGATGATTGCACAAATAATGAATTGGTTACTAGTATGTATGAGGATGCTTCATAAAACTATAAGGAAGATGCATGTATGGTTTTTGAAAAGGGTAGCACCTCTAGTGATAAGAAATCTGTAAAAGACTCGATGATTCAGAAAGCAAACAAATAAAGGATCTTGAAAGTGAACTTACTAATGCTCTTAGTGCTTTGAAAAATGAAAGAAAGAAGAATTCCAGACTCAAGTATAAGTTAGATGAATGTTGTATGGAGAGAGATGATCTTACAGAAAGTCTTGAATTCTCTATGGCTAAGACACAAGAACTCAAGGACGAGTTAGAGTCTAAGATTCTTTAGTATAATGAGTTGGAACAAAAAATGGCTTCTTTGGAAGTGGAAACTAAAGAGTACAAGGATAAGCTATACAGGTTTCAAGATAGCTCCAAAAGGGTTAAGTATCTCATCAAAGGTCAAAGAAAACCAACAGATAAAACAGGTCTCAGTTTTGTTAAGCCGCACAATGAACAGGTTGTGGAATCTAGCAAGAGATTTCAAAAGGAAGAGAGTTCTAATGAAGAAAATACTTTAGATCATGAGTTCATGAGTGATAGATGCACAGAAATAGAAAACAAAATTCAGATTGAGAAGAAGAAGTTTTCGGGACCCAAGAGGTCGAATAAAAGAAAATTTCACGACAGATGTTTTGCGTGTCACAGGTTTGGTCACATGGCTGTACATTGCATGGCTCAAGTGAAGAAAGTAAATGACAAATTCAGAAGTGCTAGTTTCTTTCGAGGGTATTGCTACTCTTGTCAACAGTTCGGGCACAAGGCAGTTTATTGCAAGGCAAATAATAGGAACAGGTTTGGTCAAAACTAGTGGATTCAAAAAGCAGGTATGCCTAAAAGAAATAACTTTGTTACTTGTTATAAGTGCAACAATGCAGGCCACATAACTAGACAGTGTAGAGCTAAACTTCCAAGGTACAGGAACATGAACAGTGGTATAAACAGGTCCAAGGATCAAGGCATGGATAAGAACAATAGGATGGAACAAGAACAGGGAATATTGACAAAGAATTCAAAAGAAGGCCCGACAAGGAAATTGTAGACGATGATGATGATCAGTGCCTAATAGGAGTTTTACTTCCACCCCTGTTTTAATCACCTCATCAGGAGGTGGGGGAGGGACTAAGCCAAGAGGCTCATTCTTAGTCCCGAGCCCCAAAGGTGACCCTTTGCCATTGATGACAAAGGGGGAGAGATATGAGTAAGGGGGAGAGCATCAAGTGAAGAGAAGAGCTTCAAGTCAGGGGGAGCAAAAATTCAAAGGTAGATTCTCATTTGTTAGCACAGTTGGTTTCATTTTTGGCTATTGAGATGTGTTTTCAGTAAAGGTTTGCCATCAATGACAAAGGGGGATATTGTTGGCAATTTTGGGTACCTTGGGTACATTGCCTTTGCTCAAGTGTAGAAGTTGTCATTGATGTCAAGAAGCTCTTGAAGGAATTTGATTTAATGTCAGATTATTCAGAGCATGGAAAGTGGGTTTCCAAGAAGATCATAGTAGACCATTTGCAAAATATCAAATAAAAAAGACAAGTTAGAAAAAGTATGCAACAGGCTAGAAAAACTGTCACGATTTCGTGACATGTTAGAGGAGAGAGAAAGTGCTGGAAAAACTATCATGATTTCATGACATTTTAGAGGAGAGAGAAAGTGCCAGCAAAATTGTCACGATTTTGTGACCCTTCTGTCTTCATGGCCTTTCTCTCTACTTTTGTCATGAAATCACGACACTTTTGCCTCTGCTGACGTCATATTCAATTCTGTCATGAAATCACGACACTTCTATCTTCATGGCCTTCCTCTCTGATTTTGTCACAAAATCATGACACTTTCGTTGCCTTGAGCTTATTTCTGCCTTACACCCATGAAACTGGAACATGTTGTGAAATCACGATGCTTTTGTCATCATAGCCTTCCTCTCTACTTTTGTCGTGAAATCGCAACACTTCACCTATGGAAGACATGCTTTCAGTTTCTGTCATGAAATCGTGACACTTCTGTTGCCATCTGCTATCTTTTCTCCCTATCGTGAAATCATGACACTTTCTGCATCCTTACGCTATCTTTTCTTCCTGTCATGAAATCGCGATGCTTTCAGCATCCGTACGCTATCTTTTTTGCCTATCGTGAAATCGTGATGCTTCTCATTTCAGACTCTTCCCTTTGCTACATGTCATGAAATCGCGATATTTCTCACTTCGAGCTTTTCAGCATGTCGTGAAATCACGATAGTGCTCAGTTCATCTTTTGTAGTATGTCAAAAAATCATGACTATTCTCACTTCGAACTCTGTAGCATGTCGCAAAATCATGACACTTTTCAAGATACTTTATCTCTCTTCGAACTTGTCACGAAATCATGACAGTTCACACTATGGACTCTCCCTTATGCATCATGTCACGAAATCGTGACACTTTTTTGTCCGTACAACCTTCCTTGCATTATGTCGCAAAATAGCGACACTTTCCCTTCTTTGCCTTCTTGCACTTTCCAAGTCGCAAAAATGCGACATGTTGCGAAATCGTGACACTTTCCACGTTGCGTTCTTTCTCTGCCAACATGTCACGAAATCACGACAGTTTTGCTGGCACTTTCTCTCTCCTCTAAAATTTCATGAAATTGCGACATTTTTTCCAGCACTTTCTCTCTCCTCTAACATGTCGCGAAATTGCGACAGTTTTTCCAGCCTGTTGCATACTTTTTTTAACTTGTCTTTTTTCTTTGATATTTTGCAAATGGGCTACTATGATCTTCTTGGAAACCCATTGTCCATGCTCTAAATAATATGACATTAAATCAAATTCCTTCAAGAGCTTCTTGACATCAATGACAACTTCTACACTTGAGCAAAGGCAATGTACCCAAGGTACCCAAAATTGCCAACAGGAAATTGGTTTGGCCTAGGGTCTACCACTCATCAAACCTCCTCACATGGTTGGTAGTAACCTACGACCCCAAAAATAGAACAATCAGAAACCACACTAGGTAGTCACTCATCACAGTGTTGAGGAAGATAAATATGAACTTAAATGGATTACTATGGAGGTGCAATTAAACTAGATCCAACATAGAATAACTTATGGTTGGTAGAAGGAATTGGTATTCCTCCCTCTCTAAGGTTTGAGAAGGGATAATCCTAATGCTAAATTCAAGAAGTTCACATTCATAGAGAATGCTAGAAATGTGGTGTGACTTTTTAAAACTATATTTTGTACCATAAAGGTATACAAGGTAAACCCTAGTACCTATGGGAGCTTGGCCTCTCCTATACACTCGAGAGATATTTGTAGCATCATAGACTTGAAATGTGGGTATGCCTAGTTAATATATATATTCCATGGATACTTCTATGAACCTTATTGAGTGAGTTGTTTGATAAGAAAATTATTATCTTGATAGATAGTGGAGCTACATATAGTTTCATTTATTCTAGTATAGTCAGGTTTTTGCTAGAAATACCAAGATTTTTGGCATAAGGGTGGAAAGTTGAGTATAGATTTGGAAAGACCTACTCAGTGGATCAATATTTTTCCATAGCCAAGATCACCCTACCCAATGGCTCTACCCTATGGTAGTTATATGTAACACCATGACATACCTTCAACATCATCTTGGGAATCGATAGGTTAAGGGATCATGAAACCCTAATTAATTTCCAAGTTAGATGGTTAGAATATTCAAATAAAGATAAGAAAATACTAAGAATACATAGTGAGAAGGCATCTTTTAATCCTTAGATTATCTCGACAATGCAACTAAAGAAAGCTATTAGGAAAGGTGGTATAATCTATGTCATTAAGTTAAACCACAAGACCATGGATGTAAGGAAGGAGGAATTATTTAAGGAGCACCCAATATCGCATGAGTTTGGGGATGTGTTTCCTGAAGACCTTTCAGGGCTACCACCTAAGCATGATTTTGACTTCACTATTGAACTATTTCTAGGTTCAGAACCTATTCATAGAAATTTTTATAATATGAATCCTATTTAGATGCAGGAGTTAAATGTGTAACTTTAAGAGTTTCTAGAAAAGAAGTTGATTAAACCTAGTGTGTAGCCATAGGGTGCCCCTATTATTTTTATTAAAAATAAATATGGGTCATTGAGGTTGTGCATAGATTACAAAATTCTATTTAAAGCAACTGTTAAGAATAGGTACCCTTTTCCCAAGATTGAGGATTTGTTTGATCAACTCAAGGGTGCCACCATATTTTCAAATATTGACTTGAAATCAAGATACCATCAGTTGAGAATCCATGAGGAGGATACTCACAAGAATACTTTTAATACTAAGTATGGGTATTATGAGTTCACATTATTACCCTTTGGACTAATCAATATCCTAACAACATTCCTGAATTTGATGAATAGTGTGTTTAGGGAGAATCTAGATTAGTTTGTTTTTGTATTCTTGTATGATATCCTAGTATATTCTTGGAATAAGGAGGAGCATGCTAAACACTTGGTATTGTGCTCAGGTTGTTGAGAAGGAACCAAATCTATGGTGATCTATCAAAATGTGAATTTTATGTTCTAGAGGTGCAGTATTTGGGACATATCATATCTATAAAGGGGATAGCAGTTGATCCAAAGAAGATAGAGGTCATTTTGAGCTAGCCACCGCCTACTAATGTTCCTAAAGTATGTATCTTCATGGGATTGATAGGGTATTATAGATTTTTTGTAAAGGATTATTCCAAAATAACCTGCTCCATAATCAACCTTTAGAGAAAGGAAAATGAATATAAATGGAGGAACAAGTATGAAGCTACCTTTGAGTTGCTTAAGCATAATATTACTACTGCACCTATCCTCAAGATTCTAGACCCACAAGGAAATTTTTAGTTTGTATTAACACTTCTTTGGAAGGTTTTGGGGAGTTATATCCCAAGATGATTCAGTTGTAGCATAGGATTTTAGTTGAAACTCAATAAGCATGAGTTTAACTACATTACACATGATTTAGAACTAGTAGTTGTGGTGCACACCCTTAATATTTGGCAGCATTATCTACTAGGGAAACCTTTTGAGTTTAGAACTGACCATAAAATCTTGAGGTATATCTTTACCCAACCAATGCTCAATGCACAATAAAGAAGGTGGATCAAGTTCTTAGCAGAATATGAATTTGGTATAAAGTATATTAAAGGTAAGGAAAATAAGGTTATTGATGTCTTGAGTAGGAGAAGGCATATAACCACTTTTATCCATAGTCACATGGACTTAATGGACTAAGTTAGATAAATACAAGCACAAGACTAGTTTTGTAGTGAAATTTAGGCCAATATGGAAGGAAATTATGAAGAGAATAACAATTTTGGCATAAAGGATGATTTTTTATGTTTTAAGGATAAGGTGGTGATCCCTAAAACTAGTGATTTAAGGAGATTGATCATGCAATAGGTGCATATATCTCCTTAATTCGCTCACCTAGGAAGGGCAAAGATGAGGGAGAACATGAAAAAGACTTTTTATTGGCTAAGTATGAAGAAAGATATCATTGATTTTGTGGCTCAATTTTTGGAATACCAAAAAGTGAAAGTAGAGGATAGACATCCAACAAGACAATTATACCCATATGACATACCAATATGAAAATGGCAGGTGATATCTATGGACTTCGTAGTGGGATTACCTAAAACTCAATACCAATATGATGCAATAATAGTAGTGATCGATAAATTGACCAAGTTTGCTCTTTTTATTTTAGGAAACACAAATGTTGATGCCTTGATAGTGGCAAATAGATTTGCCATGGATATTTTTAGGTTGCATGGTTTTCCTAAGGTAATAATTTTAGACAAGGACTCTAGATTTACATATGAGTTTTGGTAGGCCCTGCATCATGCACTTGACATGAAGTTGAATATTAGCTTTGCATATCATTCAAAAATAAATGGACAAGCAGAAAGGGTAAATCAAATCTTGGAAGACACACTCTGCATGTATTGCATGAATGAAAAGTATTTATGGGAAGACATTTTGCATCTAGTTGACTTTAAATATAACAATGGATACCATGCTTCCTTGAAAATGGCTCTTTTTGAAGCCTTATATGGCATGAGGTGTAGAAATACCCTATATTGGGATAACCTAGATGTTTGGGTTATCACTGGACCAGATATGGTCAAAGTGTCATGACCCACCCTTGGAAGACTTTGAACTTGATGGATTTTTGTTTAGTTAAGATTCTTTGTTTCAAGGAACAGTTGATATGCTATATTTTATTTTTGCAAGTATGGAAGGTTTGTAGGAAATGAAATATTTTAATAAAAAAATTATTTGAAAATTAATGGTTCATTGTTTCAAGGAAGTGTTTGTATGGAAGAATATGATGCTACTAATAGACTGTGTGTTTGTGCAGAAAATAGGTTTCTTTTGGGTGGAGAAAGAATAAACCACTAAGAATAGGAATGCCTAGGGGAAATGATGTGATGGATTATGTTGTTGGAATATTTGGGAAATCAACATGGATGAATGCTTCACCCTTGATGATGATGCTTTTCATAGTTTGCACATGATACAGAAATTCCAAACTTATGATTGCTTGCATGATTTTATGATAATTGCATTATGTTGAAATGTTAAGGATAAGATATTGGATATATGTTATATGCATGACTTCATTGCTTTATTTAAAGAAATAAATAGTTAAAAAAATTATATTTTAGTTGGTAATATTACCTTAAAAGTGAATGATGTGTAAAGTAAAAACTAGCAGCTAGGCGTTAATGGAACATAAGTTATTTTGCGATAATGGCTTGCATATTGGACTTGAATCATAAATAAACCCATCGTGGTTATAGTAGAACAACGTGGAATTTATGAACGATCGATGGAGACTACATGGCAAAAAGGCTACTAGATAAGCTAGGATGGATGATGGAAGACTAAGAACATTCTTCAAGAGAAAGAATGAGAGGAGAGAGTCATTTTTGGCTAAAGAGAATAGAATGAATGGTGGCCAAGCACTTGGTTGAAAAGAGAGAACGAATACTTGAGAACATGTAGGGAGTAGTGAGCTCATTTGCAGTTGTAAAGATAAGTATGTCTCATATATGCTACACATAATCTTATGCTGAAAACATTGTTGTATGGTGTTATCCATTTCATTTTGTAGTTCACTGTGGTTCTAGTTTGAAAAGCCATAGTTAAGTTATGAATACCATAGAAACTCATAGAGTGTAGAATGACTTGAGGTAGATTTTATTTAAGAGTCCTATTAGAGATGAACGTAGGTTCACCAGGTGTACCTCGGATGAATAAACTACCTTTCTTTGGATGAGTATGATGGGTGATTTCTGGTCAGTTGCTAACTAGAATTACACTTCAAATATACCAGTTGTAGAATACCAATTATGGATAATGTGAATCCTGGAAATACTTGTGGGTAAACTTTCTGAGACATAGAGAATTCTGGAAAAGTTTTGTTATGGATAGATTAAGCATGTTTGGGCAAGATATTTGTTTCTATCTATTGAAGTTGTGTTTCATGGTATATGGGTTACTTTTAATGTTCGGATGAAATGTGTTATTACGTATTATATGGAGCCTTTGATATAGGAATTGATTAATGAAGGAATAATCTTGAAATTGCTATGAGAAATCGATGGAACAATTTATGGATAATTGATGTTATTTCATATTTTGATTGTTGTTTGTATTTCACCTTGGATATCCATAGAGTTTGTTGGAAGTCTGTGGACTGAATTGTAAACCTATTGAAATACTTATATCGAATGTTATTAGCGTGATTGCCTAAATTAGATGAGTTCTTAAGGTATTATTGAGTCTATATTTTATGGAATGACCTTGGAATGGGTAAAGCATAAATAAACATGTTATGGAATTCTCTTGTGTGTGATTAGATTTACATTATGAGAAAGCTATTGTATGCAAAGTGTATACTTAATGGAAATGTTGTGTACAATTGGAAAGCATCAAAGAGGGGAAAGTGCACATTTTAAATATGAATTTTCTTGGGAGCCATATTTGATCCCCAATAGATGGCAATATTTGTACTTAGTTGGTTTATTTGTGGAGATCATGGTGGAGGTGAACGTTGAATGTGGGACCAACATATTGGGATCTTCATAAGACTACTTTGACACTACAACTACGATGTTGAGGAAGCTAGGCTTACACATGTACTATGGATGGATACCATAATGTAAATCTATCTATTATAATAATGAATCTCTATATCAGATTGTGTAACTATGATTATATTTCTCTGTAAGGATTTTTTGGAGAAGTGAGATTGTTGTAATTGTGAATATACACCTATCTGATAGAGTAATGATTCTTGGATTTTATATTAAAACTTGAAAATGATGAAGGTGTATGAATTCCAATATTTACGATAGTTATGGAAGTTCTCTTGAGTTAATGCCTATTTATCAACTTTATTAATATCTAGCTCACTATCTGTTAGTTGTTTAATCTGTGTGAGATTATGATAATAATATATGGATTTAATTTAGTTATGTGAGTGGGGATTCAATGGAATATTTCCACTCAAAGAAAAAAAAATATTACAAATGAGTTTCAGTGTGTTAAACTCAAGTGTCATTACCACAAGGACCTTTAAATTGGATTGGGGAGCTGGGTAGTGTAATGGACTTACCATACCTAGGAGTTAACTCTGAATACATGTCTTCATAGTTATTGATGATAGAGGTAAATCAAGAAGTAATCTAGTCGGGTTGTATTCTATTGTTGTGACAACAAAGGGTTTGCATAACAATAGTGGAGTTTCCTTTTATGACTCTTGCACCTTTCGGGTTGACGTTTAATTGACCTTACTAAAGGAAGGAAAATGTTACCTTCTTAGATACTGAAGTGTGGTTAGTGTGTCTAGGGTGTAGGAGGTTTGTCGTGTTAACTTTATCGAATATCGAACGACTAGGGATGTTAAAGAAAGACTTGGTGCTAAATGCACCCACACAGAAGGACTTGCATGGTCGATGGACTGAAAAGAGAGTAACCTTTCGAATGACCATAATGGAATGCCCTTTCAAATGAATGAAAGGAGTGACCTTCTTGATTTATTTAAGAGAGATAACCCTTTCAATAGAATAAAATGATAATACTAGTTACTAAAGAAAGTTAACTTGAGTCGAGTATCTCCTTAGGACTGGTGACTAGGGAATCCTTGTAGAAATATAAGGATAAGGTCCTTGAGATCTATTCCGTAATTAATTTTGATAGTGGTGTAGTCGATACTTTTAGATAGGGTCTTCTAGGTTAATTAGTTTCTAGTTGAGGGGTAAGTATTAGGCTCAGACCTATGTTTAGAGTTTATATATATATATATAGCAAATATCTCTCATATTTTTAATGATAGAATACTTGTGATGGGTTGTGACATCTGGTATCAGAGCATGTTTCATAGTGGAATAGGTTCACTGCACAAGAATTATTTTTCAGTGTGTAATAGAAAATATACTAGACATAATAGAGGAACTAATAGAAGCAAATATATCCAAACTGATTTGGATATTCTAGGTAAACAATTATTAGTGGGAAGAGCAATTCAAAAGGCTATATGCTAATGAATTTCTACTATATCTTCTGTGTGTGGCCAAGTACAATGCCACCAAAATTAAGAGGAAGTGTTGCCCCAACAATAAGGCAAAAACGAGGAACCAATGCAAAGAATAGAGCACTTGATGTTGGTTTATAAAACCCCAATGAAAGAGAAAATATTATTGAAATAGTGGCTCTACTTCATGAGTAGGTGGAGACCCAAAAATAGTTGTTGTATGTTGTGTTAAGTTGAGAAACGTAATATAGTAACCCAAGAGGGGAACATGTTAATGAACATCTTACAGAGGTGCAATTGGTAAGAATTCGACTAAAGGATGAGCTAGGTAAGGAGATGATATATCTGAAATATTCCAAGTTTAATGGAGAGGAGTTTGAGGATAAAGTTGAGGCTTGGTTGAAGGAGATAGAGACATATTGTAACATGAAGAAATTCTCCTTAGGCACTCAAATATCTTATGCTACATTATATTTTTAAGGAGATGGTCTAGCTTGGTGGGAAACCCTTAGTGAAGAGTGAAAGCTAGCAGTTGTAGTTGAATTAAAATGGGAAGAGTTTGTAAAATATTTCAAAGAAATATTTCTCACGGAATACTTTTATTTCCAAAAATTTGTGAATTCACTAAAATTTGTCAAGGAATTAGAACAATGGAGAAATATTATCAAAAATTTGTTAAGTTGGTGAAGTATGTTCCCGCTTACATTGAGAAAAGGAAGGTACACAAGTTCATACTTGGAGGAGATCCTAGGATAGGTTAGGAAGTGAACATGCGAGAACATGAAACATTGCAAAAGGCTTATGAGTTAGCAAGGAAATATGAAATATATCTCAAACCTTATTTTGACTATGATGGGCTAGATGAAAAAGGCAAGGAGGCACTAAGGAAGAGAAATAGTTTAGGTTTCATGAATTGGGAACATGAAAAATTAGTTAAAAGTGTTACAAGATAGGATGAGAAAGAAAAAAAAAATTCAAAAGAAGATTATGAAGAAGGAATCATAGATGCTATAATTGTGGCAACAATGGCAATAAATCATCATAAATATGCACTAACCTACCGAAATAAGAAGTATAAGCAAGGGATATGAGATGAAAATAACATCCAAGACCAAAAAAATGATGTTATATTTGTAAGGGATCACATTATACGATCAACTATCCACAAAAAGTAGGGATGGGTTAAAAAGGAAAGGAACCGATGTACAAGGAAACTGCACCTAAGGAACTGTTTGATCAAAATTTACCTTTGGTTATGTTTGCACCCAAGACTTTGCCAACATTGAAAGACCAAGTCAGAACATAGTCTACCTGGTTCAATCTCCATAGAAGGCCGATTCCTTTGCTTCTTTTAGGAAAAGGGAGAGAGGAGGGAATGCATAAAGAGAGGGAAATATAGCTATGGCTAGAGGGTTAAAATGGTACATATTAAGCAACAACAAGAGAAACTATCACAAGCTTTTGTAGAGAAGTATAATAGAACCAAAACATAGAAACTAAGATCCCTGGTGAATACCTTACTTAAACACAACTTATCCATGAAGTAAATTGCAGATCTAACTGAACTTTTAATGCAAAAATCTAGATTAAGAATTAACGCATGTTACATTCAACTCAAATTTATATAAGCAATAGACAACACATACATACTTGATTTGAAATACCAATGATCTGAGAACCAGAATGGATGATATTTATTAAGCTTTTTAGAAGTATGTGTACATAGCCTTGTAAACGCCTAAGAGTCGACCATTTTTTTGGGTCACTCATTCTATATATAAGAGTTTTACATAATATAAAATTGAAATTTATTACAATACCATGCCTGTAGGCTTATTATGGTATAGAATAAGGTTAATAAGTGATGGAGCTTCTAACTGAAAGAGGTTGGCATATTCTTGTTGCATTGATATTTCTCCAATCTCTCAGATCTTGCGGTCCACTTGGCCTTCAAAAATATCATGCCATAGCAACGTTTTGCCTTAGTCTGCTCCATTACCTTCAAAATGTCATGCCATCATGATTTTTGGACATAGTCTACTCCTTGGCCTTCAAAATGTCATGCCATCATGACTTTTGGACTTAGTCTACTCTATTTCCCTCAAAATGTTGCACCATCATGACTTTTGGACTTAGTCTGCTTCTTGGCATTTAAAATGTCATGCCAACGTGACTTTTGAATTTAATATGCTCCGTGGCCTTCAAAATATTTTGCCATCACAACTTTTGGACTTATTCTACTCCATTACTTTCAAAATATCATGCCATTGGGACTTTTGGATGTAGTCTGCTCCTTGGCCTTAAAAATATCGTGCCATTGCAAATTTTGGACTTAGTCTACTCCATTGCCTTCAAAATGTCATGCCATCACGAGTTTTGGACTTAGTCTACTCCTTGGCATTTAAAATGTTGTGCCATCATGAATTCTGGACATAGTATGCTCCATTGCCTTCAAAATTTTGTGCCATCATGACTTTTAGACTTAGTTTGCTCCTTGGCCTTCAAAATATTGTGCCATCATGAATTTTGGACTTAGTATACTGCATGGCCTTCAAAATTTCATGCCATCATGACTTTTGGACTTAATATGATCCATTGAATTCAAAATGTCACACCATCACAACTTTTTGACTTATTCTACACCTTGGCCTTCAAAATGTTGCACCATCACGACTTCTTATCTACACTTGTATTTTGAGGAAATTATCCCTTCTTTCCCTAGATGTGGTCATTTTGACCAATATTCTTGGTGCCTCCTAGGGTAATTATGTTAGCTGAATTTTAGAACCTAGAGACTTTATACATTGGGGAACAAAGTCGAAAAAGAAAATAATAATAAAAAAGGAGAAAGATACCAAGTAGATAGGAAAAATAAACAAAAAAATTGCTTTGAGGTGGTCATTCTTTTGGAGTACTTCTGCCAAAATTTTTTGTATCCCTTTGATCTAGAGGTGGTGCGCTACTGTATGAGGCCTTCTTAGCTCTTATTTGCTTTTCCTTTTGTTGCTTGTTATTTTATTGAACAACCTCAGTAGGTAGCGTAGGCCTTCTTCCAGGTATCCTCATTTGTATTTGCTTTTTCTTTGAAGGTCATGTATAGGTATTCCAATTCTTCAACCTTGTCATATGATAGAGCTTTTGCTTTTAAGCTTAATTCATGTAAACAAGAATTCATCTGGGTGATGTCTTGAGCCATAGTAAATATTTAATCTTCTTGAACCAGATCTTCCCAACTGTCAATCTCAGATTCATCCTCCAAGAATTTTTTCCAATCAACTTTCAGCTCATCTTCTACTAGGAGGTTTGAGTTTTTATCCCTAAAGCTAGGCTTACCATAATTTTTAGCCATACTCATATGTTTGATAATTGCATTAGCCTCTGTATTCAGCTCATGCATTATCCTTGCACCTTTTGTTATCAACTTGTGTATTTTGAAGAAATTCTTGACAATCAACTTGGCCTAGGACAAATTTTTATCATGAGCTCTATATCCCACTATTACTTGAGTTCTATCCTCCAGGACTTGAATTTTGTTAGTGGCTGACACCCTTATTGCTAGGAGCTTTATTGATGCTTCGAACTCATCTTCTACCTGGAACAACATATCTTTTATTTTGAGGAGGTATTCTAATGTGGGCCTAGCCTTCAAGGTTATCTGGCTGACCCTTTCAAGCATCTCCTTCTGGACTACTTTTGCTTTTTCTTTGGACAGTCTATTGGTATTATCAGCACTGTCAAATAACTTATTCTTGAGGTCTTCGAAATGCTATTATAGTATTTGAATCTATTATTCAGCCTTTACTGCCTTCTCCTTATAAGGGGACACCTCATTGAACCTTTCTTCCCACTTCTTGACTTCATTTTTCAAATATTTTTCCATAGTTTTCTAGCTGGTGAAGGGCTTCTTCTAAACGCTGCATTGACTATTCTGCCTGAAGGATTTTTTCTTTGTAGTATTCTACATTTAGGTAAATTTTTCCCATATGGGATTGAGCCTTACTCCACTCATCATCCATAGGCAGCTAAGTCATATCCTTCGTGCTCACCTTGGCATGGTAGTCCTCCAAGGTCATTTCCTTTTCTGGTTTCTACACGAGCGGGGTCATGTTCATTGTGGACCACTGCATGCTAATGGGATCTAGCACTATTCCTTATCAAACATGGGCTATATCTGTGTAACTTTGGGATCTCTACGACTTTAGCCATGTAGCAGCATTTATGGTGGCTTTATTTATTCTTTTCATCTTAGTGACAGTAGGGTTTCTTGTGGGAGAAGCAGTCTGCATGGCTTGGAAGCTTAGCAGGTTGGCCGAAAGGGGGAAAATAGTGGTGGTTAAAGAGGCTTCCATACTTAATTGTATGGAAGGGGGCCATTTATGAGTAGGGGGAGACGCTGGTGGGGTACTTTGTGTTGATGGTGAAGTTTGCGGGGTTTGTTGAGTAGATGGTGGAGATTTATGAGGAGGTTATAAATTGGGTTGCTAAGAAGTTGACGAATTGTCCTAACCTTCAGAATGGGGATGGGAATTTCTCTAGGAATGAGGAAAAGAAGAAGTAGTATCAAGATAAATAAGAGATATACCTAAGGCCTTTGGCAAAGTGATGTATTTGGTTCCTTGCAACTTCTTTATGTAGACTTCTACAATTTATTTTAGGCTCGAGTTATCAACGTCAATTTTTGCATCTGTCAAGGATTGTTCCTCACCATGAGTTTATCTTTTCTAGGGATTTATTTATCACTAGGGGTTTATTTCTTGCCATGGGATCCTTTCTCGCTAGAGGATTTTTTCTTGCTAGGGGCTCCTTTCTCTCCAAGGGCTTCTTTGTCGCTAGAGATTTCTTTTTCACTAGGGCTTTCTTCCTGGGGAGGTTCCTTAGCTATTTGAACTTTTATTCATCTATCTTCTGCTTCTCAGAAGTTTGCTCTAAAATCTCCCCTATTCCTTCTTGATCTTCTGATTTCTCATGCTTCTCTTATTCTATGCATTATTTGGATTCTTTTGGTTATTTTGATTCTTCATGCTCTGACTCTTCAGAGGATGTTTCTATTCTTATGTTCTTTTGGGTCCTTCCTTTTTCCAACTCTGCTTTTCTTTTCTTTGATTATGTTATCCTTATCTTATGCTTGAGATAAGCACTACCATATGATTTTGTTTCTGATCCTGAAGGGAAAATGAACTCTCGACGTCTTCTTTTAGGGGCTTCTACTTGTTCAATTGCTATTGCTTTACCCTTGTCTTGTTTTGTATTACCCTCAACTTGCTTTATGGGAATGCCATCGATTCCTAGGGGAACCTTGTCTGCTAGGATATCAAACCATTATTCATGATTTGTGTCATACTTTATAGAAAATTATGTGTCCATATTCAACCCATATCTGGTGAATGTTTGAATATGGCATCTCATTTGCAACCATGTTAATATTTTAGCGTGATTCCAATATTTCCATTTTTTATTCATATTATTTATGGTTTCACCCTTGAGCTGGTGTTTTGGGTTTGAACCTGGGCTCCAATCTACCAAGTTCTTATAAAAATCATGCCACGGAGGAAGTGGCTACATTCTTTCGATGTGCAATTCTAGAAGCTGATCTTCACTATTATTTTTGCCTTGTTTATCTATTTGCCTATCATAGGCATGAAATTTTTTTAAAGGAGCCTTGTGTAGGGTGGCCTGCCTCTGGGTGAATTTGTCCTTAGGGTCACATTTCTATTTTTGTGGTAGCTCTATCAATTTTAGGCTCTTTAGAACTTGAGCGATTTGCTTGTGGTCTCCCTTATTCGACACTATTACTCCTTCATACTGGAAGGGCATGAGGAAAGTATGTGTCCTATGAGCACCCCAAACTTACTATTGATGAAATATATTTGCCTTATGTAATCCAAATAAAAAAATCACTTGATGACATAGTAAAGCAATAGGAAATTCTGCTCTATGAATTCATCGATCCTAATGATTACCCCTTGTGTTAGGATGAACCAATCCCCTTCTTCTACATGAGGGTATCTCAAGATGTCTTGCATATGTTTGGGAATTCTTGGCATATGTTCATTTATGATTTTAAGAGCAGGGCCTAAGAATTACATGTGAAATGGTAATATGAACCCACATTTGAAAGAAACGACATCCATTTGCATACAAGTAAGTGTTCCCCTTTTTGATATTTTGTGATGGTGGAAATAGAAACCAAATACTTTACCTGAAAGAAGAAAAAGATCCATACTAGATATGAAGAATACCTGAATGAATTTGGGATCTCCTTTTACAGCTTTGAAAGTCCTGTGTGCAGCTATTGGGCCAGGTATGTCAGCCAGTAAAAAAATATAGGCACTATGTCCGGGTCTGTGTGTACTTTGTCATAGAAATTGGGATTAGATATACATTGCGCTACTGCAATATGCCACCCATAAACTTGGATGTCATCTTCCAATACTGCCACCATGGATAGCATGGAAAATATATCTTTTTTTTAACCTAGACAAGGGAATGGGGGATTTCGGTACAAATTTCTCAGAAAGAGTGTCTGACGGATTCTATTATAGGAATGCCCTAATGTTTGAGGTATTGATATAGTATTTTTCAAAGTCGACAGGATCAAATTGGATACCAAGAATCACAGGTTTCCTTCCACAGACAAATATGATCCTGATTGTGTCTGGGTCAAGTGTGAACATGGCTTCCCCCTTGTAGTTTCTTACTACCCTGTATTTGACATCGTACATCTTCACCATGACTTGGATTAGATCAGTACAAGAGTGAACTTGGGGGCAGACATACCAATAGAGTAGAGAATGGTGAAGAAATGTTCTTGAGCTATATGGAGAAACATTTGTGGCCATATTGATAGCGATATCCTTTTGAATTTGCTCTAGCTTCTTCCATGTTATTTTCTCGTCTATAATGTGACTGCTATGGTATACAAAGTTGCTTCCCTTTTTGCTTGAGATTATCTTTTATTTTAGGGTATTTCTAAATAAGCAGTAGCTGGAGGGGTGGTCATCATTTTTGTGTTTCATAGCATGATAGCTGGGAACAATCAGGGGCGTGCTTAGCAGTGTGTTGCAGAGCTTTCTGAGCGAGCAGAGAAGACACAGGGAATGTGGAATATGAAGAAAAGAGATGGAAGACAAGTGACCACTATGAATGCTCGTGCCAACATGATAGGCATTAAATATCAAACTGATGTGGAACAATTGTAGTTGGCGATATGCATCTCAATGTAGATTTAAAATATTACCAAGATTCTCGGTTCGTGTGCCAATAGTTAAAAATATATCAACCTCGAGTTGCAATTTTTTGTTTGGACCAACGATTTGCTCTGCTACTGTACTAGACTAATAAATTGGTTCCACATTTATCTTGGGCCAATAAATTTGTGCCACTTCTATTCTAGGCCAATTAGTGGATACAGTGGTACCTTAAAACACACTTTTTATAGTCTTGAGGCCAATGCCTTTATTGGAAAAACCCCTAGTTGTTTCGATGTGGCATATTATGTTTATTTTCATAATGCCAGGTTGGTCTAATGTGGCAGCCATTTTTCCAAAAGTTATGAGATCACAACAAATTTCTTTTAAGGGGCCATTGTGCACTGAAAATTCGTACCATCGCGACATTTTGCCTTGGCAAAATGCCCATCTACCCAAAAGTCATGAGATCATGACAAATTTATTTTAAGGGGTTTTTGTGTGCTAAAAAATCGTGCCATCGCAACATTTTGCCCTAAAATCTTGAAAGAAAACAAATATTTACATAAAATACATACAAGGCAGAAATAAACCATTACTTGTAGTACAGCTTCATATGGAAGCCATTGACAGGGATAGGCTGAACATGGTCCCACTCATCCCTCAACTGGAAAGAGTTGTGTTGCCTCTCTTCTATTATTTTGAATGGGCCTTACCATAATGCATCAAATTTATCATGATTTTTGGGTTTAGACTTCTTCTCATTTCATCTAAAGACTAAGTCTCCCACCTTAAATTTCCTTAGGATGGTCTTTTTATCGAACCATCCCTTCGTTTTAAGAACATGCTTTTTGTAGTGATCATAGGCTTGTTATTTTTGTTCCTCTTAAGGGAGGAGTTGGATCAGCCTATTCTCCATTGGTTCTACCTCTTTTATACTAGCTTTATTGAGTAGCTTCAAACCTGGTATTTCTATGTGTATCAAGAGGACTGCTTCCTTGCTGTAGACAAAGGAATAAGGGGATGCATTGATGGATTTCTTAATGGTTATTCTATTTTCCCACAGTGCTTGATTTATCAGGGAGTGCCAACTCCTCTTGTTGTATTTTAGAGTTTTCTTCAAAATTCTGAGCAGGTTTTTATTTGTAGACATAGCTAGTTCGTTTCCCTATGGATAGTAGTTTGAGGATATTTTTAAATAAATCTTGTATTTGCATGTGAAGTCAATCATCTTGGTTCCTATGAAGGATGAACCATTGTCTATGACTAACACCTCTGGGATGCCAAATCTGGTGATCAGGCTTTCCACGAACTCCATCATGACCTCTTGGTCCACCTTTTTTTGGGTATTGCCTCTGAACACTTTGTGAAGTAGTCGGTGGCTGTTAGGATATACTTATGTCCAATGGATTAGTTGGGCTCTATTATCTCAATGAAATCCAATCCCCATTTTTGGAAAGGTTCTTCAACCTAGATGGACTTTAGAGGCAATGATGTATTCATGTTTCTTTCAATGTATCTTTGGAATTCCTAACAACTTCTTATTATTTTGAAAGTGTCTAAAAATATGGTTGGCGAGTAGCACTTGATCTTGATGATTTTTAGGGTGATGATTCTCCCTGAGTAGTGTCCTCCTGACAATCCACCATAAAAATTTTCTAGGATTTTCTGCTTATGTTCTTCTTTTATGCAATAGAGAAGTACTCCATCCAAGTTTTTTCTGTACAACCCCTCAGGTAACATGGTATATCTCAAGGTCTGGATTCGATATATTCTTCTTTGTGAGGAGTTTAAATTTTTTGGATACCTCCTAGTTTGGAAGTACTTGATCAATTCATATGCCTAGTAAAGCTGCTCCAAGGGTTGATCATCCTCTGATACTACAACCTGAGTCTGGTAAGCCACATATTCTAGTGAAGCTTGCTTGGTGAGTTTTTGGTATAATGATGTGTCTCTTACTAGTTTGGTCGGATGTATTTCTACATTATATTCTTGTATTTTGGTCATCCAACTAGCTCTTGTGTCACCGAGCTCTCCTTGTATGATGAAGCTTCGTACATCGGGGTGGATTGTATAGATGATTACCCTACTCTGTGATAAGAAATGCCTAAACTTTTTTAGAGACTTCATTATTGCATATATCTATTTTTCAATGAAGTTATATTTTTTCTTTGTGTTCCTGCATAGTTTGACTCAAAAGCTATAGGCCTTTCTTCATTTTCAGCTCCCTTCTGCATAAGTACTACACAGTAGCTTTCTTGTTCACCTATGGCATATGAAATAAAATCCTTAGAATATTCTAGATTTACCAAGACGAGGGCCTGAGCTATATGTTATTTGATCTGCTAGAAGGCTTGTTTCCTCACATCCATCTACTTGAACATGACATCCTTTTTTAAAATTTTTGTCATTGGTTTGATGATTTGTGCAAATTCAGCTATGAATTTGCACATAAAATTGATCTGGACAAAGAATGACTGTAAGCCTTTTTTTTCAGGGGGAGGGGGATCTAATAGTGCTTTCACACTGTTAGGATCTATGGCTAGACTAGAATTTATGAATTTATTTTCTAGGATTTATGGAGATGCCAAACTCTTTGTATTTCTCGAATACACTTCTGAGATGTGCTATGTGATCTTCTTTTCGGTGAGAGAAAATAGTAATGTCATCTAGGTAAATTACTATTATTTTATTTAACTCTCCGAATGCCACATCCATAGCTCTTTGGAAAGTTTCTCTAGCATTGGATAACCCAAAGGGAATTCTCTGGTAAGCAAACGTTCCCCACTTAGTTGTGAATGTGGTTTTGAATTGATCCTCATCCTTGACCCATACTTGATTGTACCTAGAGAAGTCATCTAGGAGTGAGAACCTTTCTGCTCCTGCTACTGTATGTAGTATTTTATCAATCTATGGGAGAGGGTAATGATATTTTAGTCAATCTTTGTTCAAATTACAAAATTTGACGCACAATCGGATATCTCCATTATTATTCCTAACTGGGACTAGGTTAGCAACTCACGTCGAATGCTTGATTGGGTAAATAATTTTGGCTTCGAGGAGTTTTAGTAGGTCCTACCTCATTAAGGATTTGATTTTGGGATTTACTAACCATTTTTTTTGTCAAAATGGCCTTCCACCTTATTCGATATCGATCACGTGCCAGATTGTTTCTTTGGAATAGAACTTTAGGTATATGTAGGTCCAAGCGATGATATCTGGGAATTATTTACACAATTATCTAATTTCCTCCATTTCTACTTCTGTAGTGTTCACTCCTAATTTTATGGGCTTGTCAAGGTCCATTTTAGCTTCCTTGTATATATGTTTGTCGACCTTCATTTTGTGGCCAGTTGACCTGTCATTATTGTCAAATAGGATTTCAAGAGTAACCAACCATTTTGGGATATGGTTATTTTTTGATTGGATGATGTCCTCATCTTCTTCATTTTCGTCATTTTGTCGTTGGAGAAATTCATCTCATGGAGGAGGAAGTCCACTATTTTTTGATCATTCTTGAAAACTTACTAGAAGGTATCCCTGTCTGGCACATAAGGTCTATAGATAAGCTTGACCATTTTTTAATTCTATATGACATTTCTTATTGGAAAAAAGTTTACCCCTATTGAAGCCAACAAGTCTGCATGTGTATTTTTATCTTTGATAATTGCTTTTATATTGAGAGATTCAAAATATTCTAGTAAATCCTAGACTTTATTTTGGTAATCCTTAAGATAATGTTATTTGCTTATACTTTTTTTAATAACTTGATTCACTATCAGCTCGGAGTCACCGAAGATCTATAGTTTCTTGATGACCATATTCTTAGCTTTTTTGAGGCCCAAACAAAGTGCTTCATACTCTGTTGCATTATTGGTGCAACTCTAGGTCAATCTGTAAGAGAAGATATTCTTTTCGCCTATGGGAAAGATTAGGAAAATGTATGCTCTAGCTCCATTCTTATATCTGGAACCATCAAAGAAAAGTTTCCACAACTAATTGGTGGGTTGATCGGCTAGACTGGGAGAAATATGTTTATCTTTCTCAAGTTTCAGGATAATATAACTACCTATGTATGTTTTGACCATGACATTAATGTCTTGGAGGGAAAATTGGTCTTCCTCCTGTAACCCATTTAGGGTCTCCTCCATTAGTTTTAAGTATGTTAACTCTTTTGTCATCATATTTACAATATTGTCAACCTTTTCTTCATCTCCAAGCCTTTCAACATGGAAAGTGGAAGGCTTTTCATTGAATACTTTCACCCTTTTGCCTTTGAATAGAATCTTGAGGTGTGAAAAATCAAGTGACAGAGATCCTCGTATTTTGGCAGTAAATTCTTTGGAGAGGCACATACCAAAATAGGGCTCTAAGTCAACCACCACTACTTCCTATATGACTGTAAGTTAGGGTAGTTTATGGAGAACTATCGGGATATCTTTAATTACCCCTACTATTTTTATAGGGGTTCCATATAGTTGTAAGACTCCTGGACTGCTCCTTGTATATTCCATACCCATAATTTTGCATACTACTTTAGGTATTACTATAGTCGTAGCTCCAGAATCAATCATGCAATTATGAACTACCCACCCTTCCATCTGGAGATATAGATAAAAAGGAGGAGATATTTTTTTTCCTGAGGTAAATGTGAGACTAGCTTGTGTGGAATCCAACTGATCTGAGCTTTTGCTCTTATTTTTCATAGACCTTAATGATTCCTGCAATATATAAATCTATCATGGGATCTGCAAGGCTTCATACATCATGGTCTTGGAAGGGGTTTTCTTCATTTTCTCAACTATGTTGAATGGAAGGGAATCAATGTTGTGTCCCTTTATTATTGTGTCAAACCTATTTCTGTATCCTTGAGTAGCATCAACTCTTTGACGCTTAGTCAGTGAGGGGTATTTCAATTTATCCCTGGCTTGTTCTTGAGTATTTGTTTCTCTCTATGGAGGTGTTTCTTTGCAAAATTATACTCCTTTTGGATCCGAGTTCTAGGGAACCTTCTCAAAATTAGGTCTTTTCTCAGTCAGGATCCTTGTAGGTGAAGGTGCCTTCAAAGGATCGAGTTCCTTGGGATCAACCTAGAATGGTTTCTTTCTTGATATGGTTATAACTGAGACTTTTTCAAGAGAAGGCATCATAAAATTTTGGTTTTCTTCTCTAATCATACTAATCTAGCATTTGAGGGATATCTCAGCATTTTTAATAACTACCTTCTAGATATGATGCTGATGAATCATGCAATAAGTCTTGCCATGAGGGTCGCTGCATATGGAACACCAAAAACCTGATTTTGTTGCAACATTACTAGGTTCACTATCTCATTTGGCATAGATTGTGCTAGATTTATCATAGTTCCTACCACTCATGGAATCCTGGTATCTAGTCACTTGTGGAAACCTTATTGATTGGGAATTTATATTTTATTCTCTGCATTCCATGGATATGAATTTATTTGCTAGTCTTATAAGAAGCTTGTAGATATTGCAAAACTACTAGTTGAGGATATGGAGTTAGCGAGACCATGGCTAAGGGAAGTGCAGGAATAGGGGAAGCATTGGAAGAGTAGGAGGATCTTGTATTAATGGGATATTAGGATGTCCAGTCCATTTGGGAAAACTAGAATTGGTTGGGAAAGCAGCGCTTGATTCTTGAGGTAGATCTGGAAAAATAGGTAATTATTATTTTGGGTGGAAACCTACCAATCACAATGAGATCATTTTCTACCTTTTGTGCTTCTTGATAAATCTTAGGGAAGGTATGTCTATGATACTATCTAATTTCCATACTTATATTTGAGTTAAAAGCTCTCAAATAATAATACATTGCTTATTCATGTGTTGGTATCAAACCATCATGTACTCTTTGCCAAGTTATACTGAATCTGATATTGAAATCTATGATTTCCTCTTGTGGATGGATCTTAATAATAGTAAACTAATTCAGTAGGGAGAAATGATATGTCTACTCATTGAATTCTTCCACTAATTTTCTAGCAAGTTTGGCCCACGTAAATATGGTCTGATTTTTAAGAACTTTGTACCAATAGAGCATTTTTCCTTTTAAGAAATGAATAGCAACCTTATCATAACATACTCTTCCTAGATGTTATGTATGGGGGCCAACGTAGCCACATCTAGAAAATGTTCAAAAGCCATATTTCTAGTACTATCATATTGAGGTAGAGATTTTAGGGCTGCTATGGGAATCGGATGCTGAGCTACTAGGTTGAGGGGTATTGTACGGTTCCATGTGGGGTAAGGTAGAATCAGTAGATTTATAGCCATTACGGTTATGTAGATAATTGGAGCTAAGTTTCTGCTAGTAGTAGTGCTAGGGAAGGCTACAAGGAAATTATCAGTGTCTTGGGTTGATGATGTAAGCAAAATTTGTTCTAGCAACCAAAATAGGGTTAGCCCGAAGGCTACCAAGGTGCAATTCAAAAAAATCTATAGGTTATTCTAAATTTTTATCTTTGGATTTGGTTATCATGGAAGATGATTCATGACCAGAAGTTGGGTAAGGATTTTTCTAAGGTTATTTTCTGGAGCAAAGTTGCCAGGTGATGTAAAAAATATTGACAGGGCAAAGCTATTCACCAGGGCTTTGATATATGTAATTTGGGGGATTTGGGCCCCACCAGGTGTGCCAAAAATTATTGGAGAAAAATCTGCCTTTGGTTACATTTATGCCCAAGACTTTGCCAAAATTGAAAAACCAGGTCAGAACAAAGTCTACTTAGTTCAATATCCGAGGAGGCTGGATCCTTTGATTCATTTAGAAAAAGGGAGAGAGGGGGGAATTCATAAAGAGAGGGAAAAATAGCTATGGCTAGAGGATTAAAATGGTACATATTAAGAAACAACATGATCAACTATCACAAAATTTTGTAGAGAAGCATAATAGAATAAAAACATAGAAACTAAGACCCCTGGTGAATACCTTACTTAAATTGAGCTTATCCGTGAAGTAAATTATAGATCTAACTAAATTTTTAATGCAAAAATCCATATTAAGAATTAACCCATGTTACATTCAACTCATATTTATATTAGAAATAGACAACACATACATGCTTGATTTGAAATACCAATGATTCGAGAACTAGAATGGATGATATTTATTAAGCTTTTCAGAAGTCTATATACATAGCCTTGTAAACGCCTAAGAGCTGACCATTTGTTTGGGTCGCTTATTCTATATATAAGAGTTTTGCATAGTAGAAAATTGAAAGTTGTTACAATAGTATGTCTGTAGGCTCATTCTGGTACAAAAGAAGGTTGAGAAGTGATGGAGCTTCTAACTAAAAGAGATTGGGATATTCTTGTTGCATCGATCTTTCTCCAATCTATCAGATCTCATGATCCACTTGCCCTTCAAAAATATCATGCCATCACAAATTTTTGTCTTAGTCTGCTCCATTACCTTCAGATTATCGTGTCATTGTGACTTTTGGACTTAGTCTGCTCCTTGGCATTCAAAATATCACACAATCATGAATTTTGGACTTGGTTTAATTTATTACCTTTAAAATGTTGTGCCATCATGACTTTTGGACTTAGTCTACTCCTTGGCCTTCAAAATATCACGCCATTGCAACTTTTGGACTTAGTCTACTCTTTGGCCTTCAAAATGTTGCACCATCATGACTTTTGGACTTAGTCTGCTCCATTTCCTTCAAAATGTTGCATCATCATGACTTTTGGACTTAGTCTAATCCTTGGCCTTCAAAATGTCGTTCCATCATGACTTTTGGACTTAGTCTTCTCCATTGCCTTCAAAATGTCATGTCATCATGAATTTTGGACTTAGTCTTCTCCTTGGCCTTCAAAATGTTGCACCATCATGACTTTTGGACTTAGTCTACTCCTTGGCCTTCAAAATGTCACACCATCATGAATTTTGGACTTAGTCTACTCCATGGCATTCAAAATGTCATGCCATCATGAATTTTAGACTTAGTCTACTCCATTACCTTCAAAATGTCGCACCATCATGACTTTTGGACTTAGTTTGCTCATTGGCCTTCAAAATGTTGCACCATAATGACTTCTTGTATACACTTAGTATTTTGAGGAAATTACCATTCTTTCCCTAGATGTGGTCATTTTAACCAATAGGAACCACTTCACAGGATTTATGTGGCATTAGGAAACTAGAATCTGGAGGGTTAGGCTACGCCACTAGCGATTAAAGGTAATGTATTTGGTAGAAGAATTAAAATAGTATTTGATAGTGGAGCTATAGATAATTTTATTTCCACTAGTTTATCTAAAGATATAATAGAAAGGTTAGGAATCTTGGAACACGGATGGAAGGTTGAGTATGATTCAGGATAAACTTACTCTGTGAACCAATGTTATCCTATGGCAAAAATTACCTTACCTAGTGGAATGACCTTAGGATTTTTATACGTTGCACCATTTCATGCCATTGACATAGTAATAGGAATGATTGGCTACAAGAGCTTCAAGCAATGAATAATTTTTAGGATCGATGGGTTGAATATACAAACGTTTATGGGCTTGTTCGTAGAGTGAATAGACTACAAGGAGATTTCCAACCTCAAATTATTTCATCTATACAACTCAAGAAAATAATTAGGAAAATAGTAATGGTATATATTGTTAAGATAAATGAGCTAGATGAAGGGAAAAAGGAAGAGGTGTTTGGGAAACACCCTATTCTTCAGGATTTTAGGGATGTATTTTTGGAAAATTTACCTAGATTACCACCTAAAAGGGAAATTGACTTCTCTATCGAACTTGAACCTGGAACAGAGCCTATCCATAGGGCTCCTTATAGAATAAATCCCATAGAAATGCAAGAACTAAAATTAAAACTACAAGGATTGTTGGAAAAGGAACTAATTATAATGAGTGTGTCATCATGGGGTGCACCAATTTTATTTGTAAAGAAGAAGGATGGATCCTTAAGATTATGTATTCACTATCGAATGTTAAACAAGGCAACTATCAAAAATATATATCATTTACCTAGAATCAAAGATCTCTTCGATCAACTCAAGGATGCCACAATATTTTCAAAGATTGATTTGAAGTCAGGATATCACCAATTTAGAATCCAAGAGGATACTCATAAGTTAGATTTTAAAACTCAATATGGATAATATGCGTTTACTATATTGCCTTTTGGTTTAAAAAATGCTCCAACAATAATCACAAATTTGATGAATAATATCTTCAAAAAGTACTTGGATAGATTTATTCTATTGTTTTTGGATGATATTTTGATATATTCCTAAAACAATGCAGAGCATGATAAACATATCAGAATAGTGTTGGAGTTGTTAAGAAACAAATAGTTGTATGGGAACTTGTCCAAGTGTGAATTGTATGTGACAAAGGTGTAATATTTAAGGCACATTATTTTGGCTGAAGGAATCATTGTATATCCTAATAAAATATAATTCATATTGAATTAGCCATTTTCAACAAATGTAATTGAGGTCCGAAGTTTCATGGGATTAACTGGGTACTATAGATGATATGTGAAGGACTACACCGAGATCACCTCATCGATAACCAACCTTCAAAGGAAAGGGAAGGAATTCAAATGGACAGATAAATGTGAGACAACATTTTATTTACTTAAATAGAAGCTTGCTATGCCTCCTATACTAAAGATACCTGATCCATACGGAAGTTTTTATGTGTGTATAGATGCATCGCTAGAAGGATTGGGAGGAGTGCTCTCACAAGAAGAATAGGTGATAGCCTATGGATCAAGGAAGCTGAAAAAGCACGAGATTAATTATGTAACTCATGATTTAGAGTTAGCAGTTGTGGTATTTGCTCTCAAGAGTTGGTAATATTATCTAGTTGGTACACCCTTTGAGCTAAATATAGATAATTAGATTCTAAAATACATGTTCAATCAACCCTTGCTCAATGTTATACAGAGAATATGGATTGAATTTCTCATGCAGTATGATTTTGGCATTGAATACATTAAGAGAAAGGAGAATAAGATCACAGGTGCTCTGAGTAGAAGGAGACACATTGCAATATTATATTGTATTCATGTTGACTTGACGGACCAAGTCAAGGAAATGTAAAGTTAGGATGCTTTCTACAGTCAAATCTGAGAAAATATTGAAATGAAACCATATGAAAACAAATATTTTATCATCAATGATGGTTTTATATATTTTAAGGATAGGGTACTAATTCCTTAGAGTAGTGAGCTGAGGGATATGATCATGAATGAAGCTCATAGATCCCCATACTTTTCTCATCCAGGAGGAGCAAAAATGAGGGAGAATATGAAAAAGATATTATTTTAGCTAGGAATGAAGAGAGACAACTGAATTTATCACTCAATACCTTGATTGCCAAAAGGTAAAATCAGAACATAGACATCCTACTAGTTTTTTATACCTACATGATGTGCCTATGCAAAAATGACAACTGATTTTGATGGATTTCATAGTAGGGATACCTAAGGTCAAGTTCCAGCATGACACAATCCCTGTAGTGGTTGACAGACTGACCAAGGTTACACATTTTATACCTATGAGCACCAAGGATGATGTTGTGCTTGTGACTAATAGATTTGCAAAGGAAATATTTTATCTTCATGGTTTTCCAAAGGTAATTATATCAGACAGGGACTCAATATTCACATATGAGTTTTGGTAAGCCTTACACCAAGCCATTGGCACTAGGTTGAACATCAGTTCAACTTATCACTCAGAAATTGATGGATAAATTGAAATGGTGAACCAAGTGTTAGAGGATATGCTTCACATGTACTATATGGATCAAAAAACCCACTAGGAGGATTACTTGCATCCAGTAGAATTTACCTACAATAATGGTCATGATTCAATATTGGGTATGGTTTTATTCGAAACTTTGTATAGTAGAAGGTGTAGGACACCATTATCATGGGATAATCTAGAGGACCGTATTGTGCTTAGACCAGATATGGTCAAAGAAGGAGAAATAGTAAAAGGTGATCAGAGAAACATTTAAGGAAGCTACAAATCATCAGAAAAGTTATGTTGATCTTAACATATTACCTAGAGAGTTTATTGTTGGTGATAGAGTGTTTTTGAGGGTACCAAAGAAGAGTGCTATCAAGTCCATAAATCTTGATCCTCATTTTTTAGGACCCTATGAAATCATAGAAAGGGTTAATATTTTGGCATACCGACTTGCCTTACCACCCAATCTATCCAAGATTCATAGCACCTTTCATGTTTCTTTGCTTAAAAAGTATGTTGCTAACCTTGAACATGTATGTGATTTTTCTAAATTGTAGATGGCAAATCTAGAGGCTCTAGATGTTCGACTAGTTAGAATCTTTTATTTAAAATATAAATCGATTAAGAAAAGAAATTTAGAGTAGTGTATGGTCCTTTGGGACCAATACTCTAAAATAAATGCTACCTGAAAGAAAGTAGTTGATATGCAAAAGCATTTTCCTTTTCTCTTTAAAAATACATTGTAATTATTGATTTGATTGTTTTAAAAAGAAGACACTTGTATGAACACAAAGGATTATGTTAAGCCTAAGAAGGGAGGATGTCATGACCCACCCTTGATATACTTTGAACTTGATGGACTTTTGTTTAGCTAAGATGTTTTGTTTCAAGGAACAATTGACATGTTATGCTTTATTTCTACAAGTATGGATGGTTTGTAGGAAATAAAATATTTTGATGAATAAATGCTTTGACAATTAATGGTTCATTGTTTCAAGGAAGTGTTTTTATGAAAGAATATGATGTTGCTAGTATAATGGGTGCTTGTGCAGAATATAGGTTTCTTATAGGTGGAGAAAGAATAAACCACCGAGAACATGAATGCCTAGGGGAAATGATGTGATGGGATATGTTGTCCTAATATTTTTGGAAGCAACATGGATGAATGCTTCACCCTTGATGATAATGTTTTTCATCGTTTGCACATGATAAAGAAATTCTAAACTTATGATATGCTTGCATGATTCTATGATATTTGTATTTTGTTGAAATGTTAAGGATAATAACATGGATATATGTTATATGCATGACTTCATTGTTTTATTTAAAGAAATAAAAAGTTCATAAAAGATCTATTTTATTTGGTAATATTACCTTGAAAGTGAATGATGTGTAAAGTAAAAACTAGTAGCTAGGCATTAATGGAATGGAAGTTATTTTGCAGTAATGGTTTGCATATTGTACTTGAATTATAAATAAACCCATCATGGTTATAGTAGAACGATGTGGAATTTATGAAGTAACGATCGATGGAGTTTTCATGTCAAAAATCTTACCAAAAAATCCAGGACATAAGGATGGAGGACGAAGAACACTCTTTGATAGAGGAGAAGAAATGGTGGTAGAGTGTTTGGTTAGAAAGAGATAATGGAGACTTGAGAACTTGTGTGGAGTGGAGAGATCATTCACGATTGTAAATGTAAGTACATCTAGTATCTGCTACACAAAATCTTATGCTATCGATTTAACTCACGATATGTCTAGTTGAAATATTGTTGTATGGTGTTATCCATTTCATTTGATAGGTTCTCTATGGTCCTAGTCTGTGAAGCCATAGTTTAGTTGTGACTACCATAGAAATTCATGGAGTGCAGAATGACTTGAGGTAGAGTTTATTTAAGAATCTTGTTAGATATGAGCATAGGTTGACTAGGTATACCTTGGAGAAATAAGAAACTTTTTATTTGGTTGAGTATGATGGGTGATTTTCAATAAGTTGCTAAATAGAATTACACTTCAATCTTACTAGTTGTAGGAAAACTAGTTATGGATAGTGTGAGTCTTGGATGTGCTTGCAGGTAACCTTTTTGAGATGTAGAGAATTTTGAAAATTTCATTATGGATAGATTAAGCATGTTTGTGCTAGATCCTCGTTTTTATCAATTGAAGTAGTATTTCATGGTATATGGGTTCCTTGTAATATTTGGTAACAATTTTTTATCACATATTATATGGAACCTTTGATCTAGAAATTGATTAATGAAGGAAAAATCTTGAAAATGCTATGTGAAATCGATGGAATAATTTATGGATAGTTAGTGTTATTTCATATTTTGATTGTTGTTTGTATTTCACCTTGGATATCTGTAGAGTTCATGGCAAGGTTATGCATAAGGTTTTGGACCTGAAATGTAAAAAAAAAAAAAAAAAAATATATAAATAAAAAAAAAAAAAAAAAAAAAAAAAACAACCACCCCCCCCCCCCCCACAAAATATATATTTATATAATATATAAAATTAAATTTTTTTTTTTATTTTTTATTTTTTTATACTATAAAAAAAAAAAAAAAAAACACCCCCCCCCCCCCCCCAACATAAAACCCCCCCCACCCAACACACACATATATTTTTTTTTATTTATATATATATAAAATCTCACCAAAAAAAAAATTTTATCAAAAAATATAAAAAAAGGGGCCCGCGGGGGGGGCCCCTCACACTCCAAACTCAAATTTTTAAAACCCAAAAATTTCCCCAAATTAAAAATTTTGACCACTATGCATAACCCTGGTTCATGAAATTCTACGAATTGAATTGTAAACTTGTTGAAATTCTTATATCAAATATGATTAGTGTGATTTGTCTAAACTAGATGAGCTCTTAAAGCATTGTTGGGTCACTATTTTACGGAATGACCTTGGAATAGGTAAGGCATATAAGAACATATTTTAGAATTCTTTTGTGTGGTGTGACATCTTGCGTGTGAATAGATTTACATTGTTATAAATATATTGTGTGCAAAGTGTTTTGCTTCATGGAAATGTTGTTGTGTGCAATTGCAAAGCATCAAGGAGGGGAAAGTGCACATTTGAATGCCGCATATAAATTTTCTTGGGAGCTATCTCTGATATCCACTAGATGGTAATTTTTTTCTTGGTGGTTCATCTGCGAATATTGTGGTGGAGAAGAATGTTGAATGCGAGATCAAGATGTTGGAATCTTCAAAGGACTACTTTGACACTACAACTGTGATGTTATGGAAGCTGATCTTGCCCAAGTATTATGGCAACATACCATAATGCAAATGAGTCTATTGCAATAATAACTCTCTTTATATAATATTGTTGTAACTATGATTCTCTTTGTCTCTAATATTTTGTTATAGAAGTGAGACTGCTACAATTATGAATGTACACCTATCCGATAGAGTAATGACTCTTGAATTTTATATTTTGAGACTTGTAAATGAGGAAGGTGTATGAATTTCAATATTCACGATAGTTATGGAAGTTCACTTGAGTAAATGCCTTAATATCATCTTTATTAATAACTAGCTCTCTATTTTTTAGTTGGTTAATCCATGTGGGATTACGATAAAATATGGTATAGATTTCATTCAGTTGTGTGACTGGGGATTCGATGGAATATTTCCACTCAAAGGAAAATAGTAAAGATGAGTCTCAGTGTGTTAAACGGATGTGTCATTACCATAAGGACCTCTAGATTGGCTTGGGGAGCCAGGTAGTGGTAGTGGTATTACCATCCCTAGGAGTTAACTCAAGATACACAACTCCATAGTTAATTATGGTCGAGGTAAATCAAGGAGTAAGCTAGTCGGGTTGTATTAGACTGTTGTGATAATAAAGGATCTACATAATAGTAATGGAGTTCATTTTTATGAATCTTGCACCTTTTGGGTTAACATTGAATTGACCTTATTAAAGGATGTAAAATGTTACCCTTCTTAGAGGTCCAAAGTGTAGTCAGTGTGTCTAGGACTGTAGCATTTTTACCATATTAACTTCACTGAAAGACAGGTTTTGGGGGATGATAAAACAATACTTAGTGCTAAACGCACCCACATAGATAGACTTGTGTGGTCGTTCAAGAATTGGAATTCTCCTTTTCAATGGACTACAAAGGGATTAACCTTTCAAAGGATCATAAAGAAATGCCCTTTTGAATGAATGAAATGGAAGACCCTCTCGATGGACCGAAGAGGGATAATATTTTTAATAGACTTTAAGGAGTAAAATAGTTACTAAAGAAATTTAACTTGAGTCGAGTATCTCCTTAGGACTAGTGAATAAGAAATTCTTGTAGAAATATAAGGATAGGTCCTTGAGATCTATTCCTTAATTGGTTTTGATAGTGGTGTAGTCAACTTTTTTAGTTAGGGTCTTATAGGTTTCACTATTGTCTAGTTGAGGGGCAAGTATTATGCTCAGACTTATGTTTAGAGTTTATATATTAAAAAAACTCTCAACTTTTAAAGGTAGAAGAATCATTTTGGGTTAAAACATTTTGTATCAGATCATGGTTCATAGTGGAATAGGTTCACTACACAAGAATTAGTTTCAATGTGTGATAGGAAAAATACTAGACACTAGTGAATAGAGGAACTAATAGAAGCAAATCTACCCAAATTGATTTGGATGTTCTGGGTAAACAATTATTAGTAGGAAGAGCAATTTGAAGGGCTAAATGGTAATGAATTCCTATTGTCTCTTCGTTGTATAGCCACGGAAAATACCACCAAAAAGAAGAAGAGGAAGTGTTACCCCGACAACAAGGCAGACACGAGAAACCAATGCAAAGAATAATACACCTAATATTGGTTCACAAACCCCCAATGAAATAGAAACTTACTAAAATAGTGGTTCCACTTCGTGAGCAGGTGGAGACCCAAAAATAGTTGGATGTTGTGCTAAGTTAAGAAACACAATCTGGTAATCTGAGAGGGTAATGGGTGAATGAACCTCTTAGAGAGGTGCAATTGGAAAGAGTTCGAATAGAGGCTGAGCTAGCCAAGGAGATGAAATATCTAAAATATTCCAAGTTTAATAGAGAGGAAGATAGGGATAAGGCTAAGGCTTGGTTGAAGGAGATAGAGACATATTGTAACATGAAGAACTTCTCCTAAGAAACTCGAACATCTTATGCTACATTACATTTGCAAGGATACGGTATAGCTTGGTAGGAAACCCTTAGTGAAGAGCGAAATCTAGTGACTGCAGTTGACTTAAAATGGGAAGAGTTTGTAAAGTCTTTCAAAGACATATTTCACACAAAATACTTTTATTCCTATAAATTTGATGAATTCACTAAACTTCGTCAGGGAATTAGAATAGTGGATCAAAAATTTGTTAAGTTGGTGAAGTACACTAAGAAAATGAAGGTCCACAAGTTCATACTTGGAGTAGATCCTAGGATAGGACAGGAAGTAGGCATGCAAGAACCTGAAACATTGCAAAAGGCCTATGAGTTAGCAAGGAAAGTTGAAACATATCTCAAACCTTATTTTGACTATGAGGGGTTAAATTAACAAGGCAAAGAGACACTAAGGAATAGAAACAGTCCAGGTTTAATGAAGTGGGAATGTGACCAATCAATTAAAAGTATTACATGATAAGATGAGAAAGAAGACAAAAAACAAGTAAAATTCAAAAGAAGGTTTTGAGGAAGGAATCATAGATGCTATAATTGTGGCAACAGTGGCAATAGATCACCACAAAGACAAACTAACCTACCAAAATAAGGAGCAGCAAGGGAGATGAGATGAAAAGAACATCCAATACCAAAAGAAGGATGTTATATTTGTAAGGGATCACATTATACGACCAAATATCCATAGAAAGTAGGGATGGGTTCAAAAGGAAAGGAATTGATGTACAAGGAAACTGCACCTAAGGAACCAGTGCACAGGATTTACACAACATTAGAAAACCAAAATCTGGAGGGTTAGGCTATGCCACTATTGATAAAAGGTAATATGTTTGGTAAAAGAGTTAAAATATTATTTGATAGTGGAGCTACAAACAATTTTATTTACACTAGTTTAGTTAAAGATATAACAGAAGGGTTGGGAATCTTGGCACATGGGTAGAAGGTTGAGTATGATTTAGGATAAACCTACTCTATGAACCAGTGTTATCCATCACACTATGTATACTACGTGAAATTGTAATTACTAAAAGGTGTAAATAATAATAATAATAGAAGGTAGGTAGTGCCTTCCAAGTGGTATCAGATTCATGCGAGTGGGCAAGTAGGTGTCCCATCTGTATTAGACAAGCTACACAACTTCAACATGTTGTTAGCGCCAGGCACAACCAAACAATAACTAGGGAATTTGTTGTCAAAGACACATCATGATAATACAGGAAATATTGCATAAAAACACACCCAAGATTTCCATTCTACGTTGTCAAAGCGCTGTCCACATCACTCTCACTAGTAGGATTTCCATTTGGCACTGTCAAAACATGGTCAATACAACATATACTAAAAATAGGTATTACATGATGTAAAAACTCACCGTATCTCTGGCTCAGGACAAGCAAATCATGCACTAGGGGAGGATAATAAGGCATCTAGATGTTTTGATCACCAAATTCAAGTGAATTCCATATAAAAAAAAACCGCCAAAGAAGTCACAATGCATCCCTGCACAATCACAAAAGAACGATGCAATCAAAAGGTGCGATTAAAATTATTAAGCTTCGTAAATCTAAGGTAAATTTTTTTTATATATTTTTTCGTCTGGGATAATTATCTTGTTAGATTATAATGTGCACTATGCCTTGTTTGAAACTTGTCAATTTATTTTGACACTTGTCATGTTCCTTGAAAAGTGTCATGTTTTTCATATGCAAATATCTAGAAGGCATCCATAAGTTGCAACATGAATATCAACACCTCTCTCTAACTCTTGAAGCTGTTGATTGATATGTGTTCATAAAGTAGTTGAAGGCTGATTTGCTCTAGATACTCACGAAGCTACGAATTATCAACACAATCACTTGCAGTATCTTTAGGCTTGGATTCAGTGGAGCATTAATAAATTTACTTCCATTTCTCATTCACAGGATCAACTTTCCAAGTGAAAAGGATACTCCAAAAAAAATTCAGACCTAAAAGACAAGTGGCAAGACCTAAGTAAGGCATAGTGCACATTAAACAATATTCTAACATTCCCCCTTAATGTGCACTATCCTAACTATAGAAAAAATAAAATAAGTCAACATTAGATAACATTCCCCCTTAATGTTGACTTCTATTACATAGATAGATCAATTTGGCAAACTGAGAAAACTTGTCTTGCCCAAGTGACATGGTGAAGATGTCATCTATGTGATATTGAGTTGGTACATACTCCATGTGTATAATTTCTTCTTGGAATATTTCTTTGATGAAGTGATGATGTATCTCAATGTGCTTTGTTCTAGCATGGCTCATTTTTTATTGTATTTCATGGCTCATTTTTATATTATATTTCATTATGCAGATCGAGTGTGGACATGATAGATCGATGGCTTTTGAAAAGTGTGAGTTCATCAGAGAGGTTGTCACTGATGCATTGGAGAGGCTGCATAGAAAATTCATGGTGAATGACTCCAGAGAATAGCCAAGAAAAATGCATTGAATGGATGGAGCACGAAGATCATGACATCACGGATATTGAACAATAAGTTCTAAAAATGTAGGAGACCGTGCAATAGGGGGGAATGGAAATGTCATAGTTTTATGGGATGAAATATACAGCTGGTCGATGTTAATACTTTTTTTCCCTTGATTCTTGGATGGGCATCAATTTATATGTTTTCTAGTGTGTTGCTCACTCCCAGTGTTTTGTAGTATTGACGTCTCAGCTTCCATACCTTGCATTGAACAATATGGAGATAAAAAAACATGATGGATATCTGGCCTTGAGATATTAAAGCTATTTTTAATCTATTTCCTAGACTGGTAGTGAGCAAAGGCTCACCCTGCACCAAGTTCAAAGGTAGATGCCAAGCTCAATACAAATAAGGGAACATAAGTGCATGTGGTTGAAGACACTCTACATGTGGTTGAAGGCATTTTGCACTATGTGATGATCTATATGGTTTGACATGGGCCAAACCTAAGGTAGCAGATGAGAAAAGTAGCTCCTAGACTATGTAAATGAAGAGGAGACCTTTATTGATTTCTAAAGGCATTTTTTGAGTTGGAAGCTTTGGACTTGCTTTCTGCATTATGAAGACAACCCCTAATTGGTATCAAGCAAGACTGTTGTTAGCTCAGTTTTCTAAAAATATAGTGGATGATATCCTTCCCATGAGCCTGGTGCACTGTTGGTGCTTCTTAGCACACTTCAACATAGCTACTGCTATCTTTGTCAATGAGATGAGAGTTGTAACTATGAAAATTATGGATACTGAGTGTAGGGGACCATTTAAATAATCAAAATGCAGCAACGATGTGCAAGCTCAAGCCAGTTGATTGCAGACAATGGGCGTGAACATCTGCACATGGCCACATTCCTAAACAATTGGTTATATAACCGAGTTTACTCTCTACTACTCCTGGAAATGTTGAGTAGAACAATGTTGTGAATGGAATTCGTGATTTCTACTATGTTGGTGGAATGTTCTAGTGGAGCAGTCGAGCGAATGCCATCTCTGTATACTCTAATTTATGTCAATATGGAGGGCACAATAGTGCTTATATGGCTGCTATGGTTTAAATATAGTTGCATGTGGTAACTTTAATTTTGTGATGATGATGGAGAATTTTTTCAAAACTGCTTTACCATTCTCTATTGATGGTGCCCTCGTAATTTCCATCCGTCATGAAGGTATGATTGATCGAGGCACCCAGATTTACTGTTTTAAAATGAATTATTATTATTTTTTTATTTCTCATAGCATGTCCAGGAGGGAGATTGAAGATCACCGTGATAAGGCGTTGAAAGTTTTTTTTTAACTATGGTACCCCATGATGAAGACCACATGGCCTCTTATTTTTCTATTGTAATTGCAAAGGAGGTCATAGATTTAAAAATAAGGTGCATGTTTTTTTACTAAAGTGGATAAAACCACTTTAATTCCTACAGGGACTTGCAATTTTATTGGTCTAGAGTATGTCCTACATGGCCCTTTATTGTATTCAAGAAGTGAAGGCCCCATTGAAATAGGAACACAGGGGTATTTATAGTTGTCGAAAAGGTTTTTCAGAGACGTACACATTGGTAGTGTCCTATTTGCATTTTGAGGCTATTCCATATGTCTTTTTTGCCCTTGAAATATTTTTTATCATGGAGTGCACTCTCGGTTGTACTCAACACTCCAAAGCAATTTGTAAGTGATCGTAGTATCTAGTCGTCTTCTCTATAGCACCTAGCGGATGCAGCGGTTGGTTACCCATGTTTTCTGGTGGGATGAGGAGGCCACCATAAGGACACCTACTCTAGGGACTACATACATAGACACCCTAGAATCTACTCGAGATTTTTTTTGGATCTACTAAATACTACAGATGAAGAAACTTCAGAAGATTCTATTCACTTCTTTCTTCTTCTCCTCCACATTTGTATTCTAAGGCTTAATTTTATTCTATTTCATGGATCCTATTTATTTTGTATCGAGGTGCATTTTTGGTAGAGAGTGAACCCTTCTATATTGAGTTCACCATGAGGGGAGATGATATTCATGGTGAATCTAGTCAATGACCTGCGAGAGGCAACATACCTAGAGGATGACCTGTAGAGGCAACATATCTAGAAGTGGTTGACGTTAAGGCACACAGGATGACCCTGAGGCACTTACTTGGCTGACCCAGTGGCAACAGATCCAAGGAAGTGGATGAAACTAAGGCAAAAAATCGAGAAGTATACACCATTGATCTAGAATTATTCACAGTTGGAGAGCCAAGTGCATAAAGCATGAGCCTAAACAAAAACATATAATAAAGGAGGATGATAGAGTTATTTTAGAGAAGTCAACATTAAGGGGAATGTTACCTAATGTTGAATTGTTTTTTTCTATAGTTAGGATAGTGCACATTAAGGGAGAATGTTAGATTATAATGTGCACTATGTCTTGTTTGATACTTGTCAGTTTATCTTGATACTTGTCATGTTCTAATATAGGCCTCATGCCTATATATTGTAAACTACTTTTTGTATAATATATCTCATCAGTTTTATTCCCAACATATCACACACTTATTATGTGGTAGCCTATAAAGTATTTATAAGGAGGTTGACACAGTTATTAAGGCGTGACTTCGGTCATACGAGTGCTACTTTCTCTCCATGCACATCCTGGTCATCATTTCATCTTTGGTTCCGGCATGTCCCTGATGTGTCTATCATTGGATTTCAGTATGTGTTGTCATGTCTTCATATTCTATTGTGTCATTGACTTTTGGTTTGTCGTGTTCGTCATGGGCTTTAGCTGTGATGTGTCCTCAGTTCATGTCGCTTGGTGTGTCGTGGTATTCATGTGTCCTTCATTATTTTTTCTTGGTGTGTTGTGGTCTTCATCATGTCCTTCATCCTGTTTCTTAGTTCGAGTCATGTTAACCTTGTTATCATTTAATTAAGTCGGGTCTTTGCTGGTGTTTCATCATTGTCTCTTAAACTAGAGTTGTGTTAACCTCACAATGGGTACAATCAATTAACCATTGGCATATAATATAATCATTAACCGATGGTATAATAACCATTGAAATATAAATTCAAACACACCATTGAAGAAAATAGCCATTGCATAAGCAAATTCAAATTCCGCATCATAGTGGGAGCGATAGTTGGAGCGGAAAGCCAAACAAATTCTTGCCCAAATTCACCAATTTTTTTTGCTGAAATAAAAGAAAAAATTTGTTAATAGGGACTTATTGAAAGTTGCATGAGAGGAAGGTGGACCAAAGGACCAAACGGTCAATTAACCAACTTGGAGAACTCAAACGAAGGTATCCTAAAGTCACAAAGAAAACCTCCACAAAATAAAGGTACACATTATACTTCTCCTTTATGCATTAATTATTTTTATCTCAGCCATCCATTGCTTAACACCATGGCATCCAATCCTTCTACTTCCTCCCATGAGAACCTCACACAAGAGGAAATATGAAACCCTAATACGAACACCCAGACCATGCAATTAGCAGTAGACAATATGGGTAAATTGACCACATTGGTGATCCAACTATTGAAAAAACAAAGACAACCAACCCTCCTATCCTGAATCACTTTCATAAACACTAGAACAATGAGGATTAGGATGGAGAAAAAGTTTATGAACAACAAAGAGGTCATAATGATAGTCCCAAAAATCACTTCCATAGACACAAGAATAATGAGGACGAAGATAGAGATGAAGTTTACCAACAATCAAGAGGTTCTAATGGTGTAAATTTCCTACGCATTTATATTCCCATATTTGAGGGTCATGATCCACGTGGTTGGATAGCTAAAATTTAAGGCATTTTAGACTTATACCGAATTTGAGATTCAAAAAAATTTCCTTTTGCTACCTCCAAACTTGGTACTGAAGCTTATCAATGGTTTGTATGGCTCAAGCATGAAAATGGAAATACCATCTATTGGGATGATTTCACCACACATTTCCTTCAAATATTTGATGAAGGATCCTCATATTCATACATGGTGAGGTTGTTATCACTTAAGCAAACAAGATCTATACTGGAGTATATTTCAGAATTCACTAGTCTGCTTTCCTATGCACAAAACTTAAAATTCAATGAGGTGGTATATACTTTTAGAAATGGATTGAAAGATAATATTCAAGTTGAAGTTGACCTACAAGATCCATCCTCTTTAGATACCTGTATAAGAATTTCCAAGTTGGATGAGAAGAATGTGCAAATTGGGACATCTATACAATGTGATTCCTATAGTCGACATCAATACCACAACACCTCTTTTCATAGAAATTACCAACCAACAAGATATTTTTTCTATAAATGTCGTAATCACCATCCAAAATATCAGGCATGTGTACCATGGCAAAACTTTCAAATTGAATATGCTGGCAAGGAAGATGATGAGGAAATAGAGGATACCAGCTCACATGATTTTTCCATAAACGAAGACCAAAGTGAACCTGGGGAGGCCATAGTTGAAGAGGATACTATGGCACTTTCAGTACATGCTCTTATGGGGTTATCATCTCACTATAAATTCAAGGCATCAAGATTCATTTGATAAAGAAAGGTAACTATACTAATTTATTCAGGTAGTACTCATAACTTTATCGACACAAAGATTGCCAAGGCACTAAACTTACACATTAACTCTTCCAATAAAGATAAATTTTAAGTTATAATTATAAACGATGGAAGTTATCAATGTATAGGTAGAACATCTCCAATTTCATTGCAAATGGGAAGTTATACTTGGCATGGTACTCTTTTTATTATGAGTTTAGGGAATTCAAAAGTTATCTTGGGAGTTGAGTGGTTAGAACAAATGGACACCATGGTCGGTTTTAATTACAAGCAACACTTTTTTGAATGGACAAAAAATGGGAAGACCATTCACCTCCAAGGAATTCCAATACCTCCATCAAAGATAGTAAATTCTCACATCATGGAAAAAATATTAAGAAAATGTAGTTACATATTCATTGCCCAAGTTAATTGTTTGGAAAATAAAGCATAAGAGATTCCAAAAATCCAATCAGAAGATCTACAAAATATTGTGGCTAACCTAAAACTATCAAGAAAATTCATGTTTTTTTGGGTCTCATTGGCTATTATCGCAAGTTTATGCGTAACTATGGAAATATTGTAGCGCCTCTCATAGTTCTTACAAAAAAGGATGCTTTTCATTGGTCTAAAGAAACCACTCAAGCCTTCGAGGCTCTCAAAGAAGCAATGTGTACTACTCTAGTATTGGTAACTCTAGATTTTCACAAAACATTCGTAATCGAATGTGATGCTTCAGGAACAGGTATTGAGGCAGTATTAATGCAGGAAGGTCATCCCTTGGTATTCGAAATTAAATAACTTTTACAATTTTTTTTGGGAAGATACACATATGAGAAAGAAATTTTGGCTATTCTACATGCAGTGGATAAATGGAGACACTACTTAATCAATAGCCACTTCATTATTAAAACTGATCATAGTAGTCTCAAGAGATTTCTAGAACAACGATTTTCTTATTCAGAACAAAAAAAGTAGTTAGCAAAATTGTTGGGATATGATTTTGTTATAGAGTACAAGAAAGGGAAAGAAAACATGGTAGCAGATGCATTATCATGAAAATATGAAGATGAAGTTGTTATTAATGCTATTTCAGGTCCTTGTTCCCAATGGGTATCTCAACTACAAGAATAATGGTTGTCCAATACAAAAAATGCTCAAATAATTCAGGATTTTTTGTTTTTTCCTATGAAGAAAAGGTGTTAAGAAGGAAGAATTACATTTACATTCCACACACTTCTACAATTAAATCAAGGATTCTAGATGAGTCACATGCTTCTCCATCAACAAGACATTTAGGGTTTTTGAAAACTTATATGTGGATAAAATAATCCTTTTGTTGGAAAGGATTAAAAGTAGAGGTCAAACAATGGGTGGCTGAATGTGAAGTATGCCAATGCAATAAGGGAAAAACAAATAAATCACCAGGGTTGCTTCAACCATTACCCATTCCAGATCATCAGTGAGAACATATTTCAATGGATTTTATTGAAGGTCTTCCTAAATCAGAAGGAAAAATAGTAATTTTCATGGTAGTAGATCACCTCTCCAAATATGCTCATTTCTAGGCTCTACAACATCCATTTTCACCAAGTAAAGTGGCTAAGGTATTTATGGAATCAATTTTCAAATTGCATGGAATGCCAAAAATATTGTAAGTGATCATGACCCCATATTTACTAGCAAATTTTGAAAAGAATTATTTCAACTTAGTGGTACCAAATTAAATATGTCCTTTGCTTACCATCTATAAACAGATGGTCAAACTGAGGTAGTTAATAAATGTTTGGGTACCTACCTAAGATGTTTTGTTCAGGATAAACAATATCAATGGAGTCATTGGATTTCCATGGCAGAATGGTGATACAACACTTCGTACAATTATTCCATTAAGATGTCTCCATTTGAAGAATTGTATGGAATGAAGCCACCAACAATAGCAGACTATGTACCAGGATATTCCAAAGTGGTCCAAGTAGATGATTGGTTTCAACACTAAAAATCAATGCTCACCATTCTCAAAGACAATTTGGCCCAAGCAAAAAATCGTATGAAGCAGCAGTAAGACACACACCATTCAAAAAGATAATTCAATACTGGTGATATGGTGTTCCTATGTTTACAACCCTACAAAAAATTGTCATTGAAGATCAAGACCTGTCAAAAGTTGGCTCCACAATTTTATGGCCCTTACAAAATAGTACGTCACATTGGAGAAGTGGCATATCAACTAGAGCTTCCTTCCTCATCTCGTATACATCCAATATTTCATGTTTCCTATATCAAGAAGGTGATCAACCAGAAAGTACAATCTCAATTAGAATTACCAGTACTCGATGAAGAAGGACGTATATATCTCTAGCATGAAGCAATTTTAAAAATAAGAACATGCATGTTGAGATCTCGTCACATCTAAGAATTTCTCATCAAATGGTACGACCTACTTAAAGAAGATGCTACATGGGAACCTAAAGTATTTTCTAGACATTTCCAGCTTTGAGGAAAAATATTTCCAATGTGGGGAGCCATGTTACACACCAAACATAGTCGGCTATGTTACCAAAAGATAATTCATTTTATTATTAATATGTAATATTGATTTAGTTTGTATTATATTTTATCATCAAATATTCATTTGCCTTGGCAAGGGACTGGGCCCTTTGAGTGATGAGTATCAACCCTCCTTAAGTGGTATTATAAGAGTTAACATTGATTCATTATTCCTATCGATCTATTGTTTCTGTTATTCTGGTTCATGATGTATACTACGTGAAATTATAATTACTAAAAGGTGTAAATAATAATAATAATAGATGTAGGAAGTGACTTCCAAACTAAATTATCATTACAAGAAGGACCTCCAAATTGGCTTTGGGATTTGGATAGTTTAATGTAATTACCATTCTTAGGAGTTCGCTAAGAATATATGTCTTAATAGTTATTGATAACTGAGGAAAATCAAGGAGTAAGCTAGTCGGGTTGTATTCTATTGTTGTGACATCAAAGGTTCTGCATAATAGTAGTGGAGTTTCCTTTTATGACTCTTGCACCATTCAGGTTAATGCTTAATTGACCTTACTAAAGGAAGTAAAATATTACCTTCATAGAGGTTGAAGTGTGGTCAGTGTTTTGAGGGCGTAGGAGGTTTGTCGTGTTAACTTCATAAAATAATGAGTGATTGGGAATGTTAAATAAAGACTTGGTTCTAAACGCACCCACATAGAGGGGCTTGTATGGTCATGTGGGGATTGGTATTATCCATTTTTATGGACTAAAAAGAGAGTAACCTTTTGAAGTACCATAAAGGAATACCCTTTTGAATGAATGAAAGGAGTGATCTTCTCTATGGACTAAAGAGGAATAATCCTTTTGGTAGACTGAAAGGAGAGGAATAATTACTAAATAAAGTTAACTTGAGTCGAGTATATCCTTAGGATTCGTGTATAGGGAATCCTTGTAGAAAGAAAAGGTTAAGGTCCTTGAGATATATTCCTTAATTTATTTTCATAGTGGTGTAGTCGACCTTTTTTAGATAAGGTCTTCTAGGTTCACTGCTATCTAGTTGAGGGGCAAGTATTAGGCTCAAAATTATGTTTATATATATCTCAAATTTTTAAGGATAGAATAATCATGATGTGTTGTGACACAGAGATGGAGGAGCAACTCTGGATGATCAAGCAAATACTTAATAAAACCATTGATCATCAGAAGAGCTACATTGATTTGAAGAATTCACCTAGATAATTCTCTAAGGGAGGCAAAATTTTCCTAAGATTTAAATACATGAAGAGCACCATCAAGTCTTCTAAGTTGGATCCCCAATTTTTTGGGTCCTTTGAAAGCACTGATAAGATCAATATGGTGGCTTCTTCTTGATGGGCCAAGTCATAAGTCTTTTACAAGGTCTTGGGCAAGGTTATGGGTAAGGTGTTAGAACCAAAATATATTTATAAAAATGGTGTAAATAAATTTTGAAATCGAGGTGAATCATGTCCAAAATCATAAGAAAGACATGATGAATTTATTTTTTTACAAAAATTATAAAAGTGTGGTGAATATTTCATTATATATGAAGTACGATAGGCAATGGATGATAGATAGCAAAATATCGGATGACGGATGATAGACAGTAAAATATCGGATGAAAGATGATAGATAGAAAAATATCAGACAAAGGATATATTGACCTACATTTTTTATATGCTTTCCAATGGGTGGAGCACACACACACTAATTATTCCCTCTTGAAAAGGAAATATATTTCCTCTAAGGTTCAGGTAGGTTGGGTCTCAACCATGCAAGGTTTACTCAATGGAGGCTAATTTGGTGATCCACAAGTGTTTTTATTTTATGATTTTTATAGCACATTCAATATATGAGATCTGACTTTAATACTACCCACAAGCTTCAGTAAAACTCAAAAATTTCTAGCATCGACACACACACACACTACAACTACAACTAACTAAGAGAAGCAATCATCTAATCTATACCACTAATCTACCAGAGGAGATAAAAAAAATGCAAAAAGAAGAGGGTTAGGAGAAATAAAACCTAAATCTCCTTGATTTACCACAACATACAATAATAAATCCAAGCATGAACACACCTCCAGGAAGCTAGTATGCACACAATTGCAAGGAAGAAAAATTATTGAAAATAGAATTGCAGCCACCATAAACATGCATAGATTGCAATTACACTAGTATCTTCAACAAATTTCTCTATTCATGAAGTAATTTTCCATACATTTGCAGTAATAACTAGGAGCCTCCAAAATAAAAATGCAAAAAAATAAACCTATGCTTTTGTTTCTTCTAAGAGTATTTTGATTTTTTTTCTTTTTTTTGGAACTTTTACAAATGAGTGAAAGTGTATTTTTTAAGCTAATGAAAATAATTTTACCTCCATTTTCAAAGTTGAACTTCTACAAAATAATAATTTTAAATTGAAGCCTTTTTTCAAGTCTTCATAGATTACAATGACATAAATAATTTTGGCTCATTAAATCATGCATTCTAGGTGGAAGGGGGACATTCAGATACTTTTCCATTATTGGATCCTCGCATGGTGGAAGATAAAAGTCATGGCCAATAAAATAATTTTGCAAAATAAAATCCATGTATCTTTAAATCTAAATCCAACGCTCATCATAAGCTTTCCAATGCATCCGATTTGAGCTTAATCAGGGCTCTGCATGAAAATTTATGGCCTCTAAATGATTACCTACCAAAAAGCAGTAAAAAAATCAGTTTGCATGGGAAACATATTTTTTTAATAATTTACTCCGAGTTTCAAAGAGTATTTGAATTTTTTTTTAAAATTTCAGGATTTCAAGGTTTTACAATTTCCAGGTTTTAGTATTTGGAAAAATGCATTTCACCAATAAAAAATTTGAAATTTTGAAGAAGGAACATGCTCACGACTAAAGAAAACTCAAAACATGCCCAACATTTGGATTTTATTTTTTGGATGAACATAAAATTGAAAAACCTAAAACTCTGCAAGATCTAGTATTGAGGGGGAAAAATACACACCACATACAATTCTTGGTTGGATCTGCTAAAAACCAAGTTGACCATGAGGTTGTTATAACTCTACACTCAGAACAAAGAAAGGGTTCACCAAGAATGATTTTAGTACTCGCTCCAAGTTTAGGGTGGAAGTGTTTAATGTGTGATTTAAGAAAACACCTATATTTGGCCTTTCTAAACGCCTATGTATGAAATGAAAGAACAATGTAAAACACACAAGATACAAGAAGACAATGACTAACCTTAACATGATTCTTTGATTCAATGATATTTGAACCTAGGTTGCAAGAAATGATTTTGTTTTCTTTGAGCAAGGGACCAAGAGAATGCATAAACAAGACTAAACCCTAGATGCAAAGCTATATGCCATATTTCTTTTAAATGTCTAGAAATCAATCAAATATTTTTCCTTTATACTTATAACCTAGGTTTTTAACAAGAATAATAGAAACAAACAACACATAACCTAAAATATTTACTTAGGGAACTTATCTAATCCAGTTTTTGATCCAAAAATTATCTTACATCCAAAATATCTAATAGCATACAATATGCAAAATAGCTTCACAAGAATCCTATAAAATGTGATCAACATTTGGCAGTCTACTTAGGTTACTATAAGACTGAGATTAGAGGTATAGTAGTCAAGCCCCCTAAGTCCTTTTAGTTGATCATTCAAAATAGAATGATCTTTGACCTTTGAAACAAACACAATAAAATATGACAACATGAAATAGTAAATGAAATGCAAATAGAATGGGCACAATTCTTGAACAAAAATACAACTTTGAAACCTAGGGTTTTAGAAATAAGTGATTACCCCTAAGCTAATATGATATGAAATGCAAGCAAAACATAATGATAACACATAGGAGAAGATATAAATAAAGATGAAATAGTATGTAAAAAGTATGTAAATCAAAACCCTAGGATTTGGGGATGAATAAACACCCTAAAATATATCTATATTGAATTTGCACCATATAAACTACTAAGAACAGATTCAATTACAAAAACGAAAACAAATACAGAACGCTTGGCAAGAAAAAAACAATTTTTTTTCTGAATTTACGCCCTATAGTAGATGGGGTGTGGTTTCATACAAAGGGTTCTAAAACCTAAAGCATATACCAAATGTGCAACAAAATATGGACTAAGATGAACAAACGATCTAATAAATACAAATAAACAGCATAGTGATATTATGGAAGAAGCAAGAGCAAAGGTGGAATATATCTCCTCCTTCAAGAAGAAAAGTTGTCATAAAGGCTTTCTCCACTTGTAGATCACAAGGAACACACCAACTATAGAAGACCAAAGCACCAAGAGCACCAGAATATTGCACAAGAAGCCAAAAAAACCTTAACTTTGTATGAGATGTCTTAGATTGATAGCTTGATTAACCAAGGTCATTAGGGAAAAAAAGGGATGTAATACCTTTATTTATAGAGGGTTTGAAGGGCAAAAATATGGGAAAATGAAATTTAACCTTGATTAAGGCGATTCCCCAAAAGGGTCAACTTAAAATTTAGTTTTTTTGAAAAGAACTCCAAATTTACCTAATCCATGTCCCATAATTTACTAGGCACATATTTGGTGAACGTTAAGAAAAGCAAGGAAAAACACAAGAAAAAAGGACCAAACTTGCTCCTAGCAAGTTTGAGAGCCTCCCAAAAGAACCTAAGGAAAAATGACTCATTTGGATGGGTCAATTTTTTGTGTCTATATTTTCCTGCCTCTTTGATGCATTTATGGCCTAATAAATGCATCAAAAAAAGACACATATGGGTGAAAAGGATAGAAAACACAAGGGAAAAAGGGGTGGCTAGTCTAGAAGAAATGGTTGGTACAAAATGGTGTTATTCATAACACTTTGAATATTTTGCATGTAAATCAAGGTATTAGGGATATTAATGCCTCTCAGGCTAGGGTTCCCCCTCGAGTTTTGGAAGGAATATAAAATTACTAAGGAAACTCAAAATGACAAACCACTACACCAGAAAAGGACTTTAACCGTGGTTAAAATAAGCTGGTTTTTTACAATGGTAAAAAACCACCCTAATAGACCCTAATAGGGTAGTTTAAAACCAACCTCTTAGGATATCTGCCCTCTTAGGGTCATCCTAAGAGGGAGGACATTTTATAGAATTCATATGTAATATTGGTCAAGAATGGATATGAAAGCACCAATTACTTCCATAAAATAATGCTAGTAAATCTTTACAAAAGTAGGATCTATAAGTTTAGAATATTGTATGGAGAGAAGGATATCACACCTATAAACATGATAAGATTAGCATTGCCAACTTATTACAAAATATTACTTAAGGAATGGGAATAATGGTCCTCTAAAGAAGCCTAGAGAGATTATAGAATGCATTGATATTATAGTAATATACCAACATATTTTTTATTTGATAAAGTTAATGCAAGTAGGTGAGGTGACAATCTAGTGTTCTTTAAAATGTAATAATATAAATCCCTAGTTTTGGATATTTTTTTATTAGGACTATTTTAAGATTGTTGGAGAGGACATTCTTCAAAAAATAAAAGGAAAATGTATAAAACCTAGATCCATGTAATAAAATATTAGGAATATGACATTGTTAGTTGTACTTTTTGACCATAAAGAGGATTTTCTCTTTTATTCTTTTTATAGATTGCACTAAGTAATCTTGCATCTAAACTAAATTTAGAACTAATTAAAACCATGTTAAAAGCTATGCTATGAAAAACATATTAGGAAAAAAAAATCATCTTCATAATATGGAAAGTTAATGTGTTGAGAAGGTGGATAATGTAATGTGACTCAAAACCAAAGTTAATTTTGGCCACTATATATATGAAGGTATTTTTTCTCTTACAATTTTCTATGATAACACAATTTAATTTTTTCACATATGTTTATTATAATAGTAAAAATATTAGTAAGGTAAATTAAGTAGAAAGTTGGCATAAGCTATATATAGTGATTATCTATATTATTATTATTCAGAGTGTCTATATTATTATTATTATATTCCAAGTGAATATTGAGTGCATTTTCTAGATTAAAGTGAATTATAGGGCATATTTAGTTAAAGTGATTTTCGAGATATATAAGGTAGTGATTTAATTAATAAATGAATGATTGGGAGAAATAATGAAACTAAATATTTAATATTTGAATTGGATTTTTATTGAGTTAATTGAAGTTTAGGTTAAATTAAAGTTTTAAAGGATAAAGTGTGAAAATAAAATTGATTAAAGAGACATAATAAGAAATTGAATTTGAAAATTGAAAATTTGGAAGAATTAAAGAATTGAAAATTGAAGTTGATTGATTGAATCGAGAATTTTAAGAAGAAGAAATATATTATATTTAGAATATTTAAATTGAAAGGATTAAAGTTCAATATTGGAAGAAATACATCATGGCTAGGAAGTAGAAGAAGACAAATATTCAATATGAAGAGAAAGAAATGTTTTCCAAAAATCATTTACAAGTCATTAAAAAAACATGGATCAATAGAATTAATGGATCATCTATAATCCATCTAAAAAGAAGATAAAAACACAACTCTCTTGATATTTTAACATTGCATACAAGTTTGCTTTAAATATGTTCATGGATTTAAAATATGAAAATTGGTATGCAATACAACAATTGACTTTAATGTTCTTAATACTAAAATACCAAGGAAAAGTAAAGAATCAAGAAATAAACCTTTGATATAAGTATAAACATTGCAATAGATCTAAACACAAAGCTGAAAATTGTTGGAATCTTTATCATTGTAAAAATTGTGGGGGCAATAATCATTCTCAAAATAATTGTTTGTACAAGGGAAATAATGATCATGATTGAGGAAGTGTAAAAGGCATATTGAATATGGCACTCTATGAAATTATCAAATAAATCATTTCAAAAGCAACTATAGAAATAGTTAGAATCACAAGTATGAGAGACAAGTCTGATTTAGTACTAGTAACAATATCAAAGCTAGAGTCAAATCATGAAGACATGAAGAAGACAAGAGTCATAAATTGAAGGAAAAATGACTTCACACCAAATAATGTAATATCGAGGGGTGTTGGGGGTATTACTATAGACCCAAAATTTTCATACACATTTCCTTCAATCTAATGGATTCGTGCCTAAAATGGGAATGGAAAATGATGTGCCTACACCTCGGACGAGAAGCACTTGAGTTATGCTCTCTTTGGTGTTTGTCGATGAATTAGGTGGGGTTCACCAGGAAACACTTTAATGGCGGTTTCCATGCCTAGGTAAGGTGGGTGTTTGATGGATTCTTTGAAACATACACCTAAAGTTTTGCTAAATGCAACTATTGCCTAGCTACATGCATTTCAACTTTTCATGAAAACAATTGTATACAGTTCTAGCTAGAAAGCTTATAAATTTAACTAAGATGCAAATATTTCTTTATGTGCACTAAAACATAGAAAGGTATATTTTATACTAACATGTGCATATATTGTGTTTACAAAACTAGTGAAAATAATATAAGGAGCAATGAAACTAAGTTTATGTTTCTATATTTTTCTTTTGGTTTTTTAGCTATTATGGTTGATGCAAAAAAGAATGAAATTAATTCTATGTTTTGATCTTTTTTTTTGAGTTTTTCTACTAATGTAATTGATGTAAAATATAATGCAACTAAGTCTATGTTCTTTTGTGTTTTCTTTTTCTTTCTTTTGTTTTATGCAAATGCTTCCTAAAGCATAAGAATATGAAATTAAAGTAAAAAAAACTAATAAAAATTAGATTTAGATCCTTACCTAGTTTGGATGTTTGCTATCAAATGCATTTGGATCGACAAAGTAAATTTGGACTATTTCGAATATGTTTAGAAACTTCGATTGCATAATAAGACACTAAAAATTATAGTTAGGGGTGGGGGATCTTGTTAGGCCACAACAGATCGGGGTCTGCAACTATCAGATCCCCTCAGTTTTTTTAGCAATAACAATTTGGATGAAAGAAAAAGTAATAACAATAGTAAAGTAATAAAGTTGGTAGACACTAAAATGCAAACATGAATCAATATGATAAACCTGAAATCAAAATATTATCCCCAACATAGATCTCTATGACTTAGGATATTGGTAGCAAATTTGGATACCTCCAAAAATGTTCAAACTTGCAGCAATCAATTTAGAGAAATTTTGGGTTTTATCAGTGAATTCGAATGCATATGAATTTGTAAAAACCTATAAATTAATTAATATTTGCTAAATATCTACAATCAAGTGTTGTCAATATGAAAAATACCCATTCTAAAGATTATAATCAAATCAACAATTTATGTTTTTGATATCTCTATGCAAATTCGGGATAGATAGAGTGAATTCAGATGTCTAAATTTGAGAATATAAATAATATTTATATCTATAGATGCAGAATTATGAGATCACAAATAAAATTTGATGCATAAAAGGTCAATGATATTGACTATCATCTATGCTACTCATCGGAATAATGATATGGTGGCCAAATTCCTTCACACAAAACATGCAATAAGTTATGAAAGAGATTCTCCACATCACAACTTCTACAAAATCACCATTTAACTTTTTCTAGGGGTAGCCTACGGTATTTAACATCTGAGGTTGATCAAGAAAACAAGGAGAAGAACAAAGATAGATTGGATTAGTTAGGGAAATTTAGAAATTTCTCAATCTGGGTGAATTCGGGTAGTTCCAAATTCACAAAAATATAGGTTTACCCATATTGGAGGTAAAATACAAACAATATACCAATTTTAGGTGCACGTTGGATTTTAAAAATTTGAACGGATCCAAATTTTCTAAAAAAGGGAAGAAATACAAGAATAGTGCTTTAACGGGTATGAAAATAAAGGCAAAAGGGATCATATCATATATCGTTGGAAAGCTATTTTTGAGCCTAATTCAATGGTATAGGTTTTGGAAAATTTAGGGGGATTTGTTTAGGTAAAATTAAGCTCAAATATGACCTTACTTTTCTAAGAGAAAAACTAAGGAAAATGACTCATCTTAATGGGTCAATTTTTCATGTCTACATTTTGCCCCCTCTTTGGTGTATTTATAAACAATAAATGCATCAAATAAAGGTGTAGATTTCTTGAGTAGAAGTGATAATGATTGACATGAGTAAAAAGGAGTAGATGGTTTAGAATGAATGGTTCATGTGGAATTGATATTTTAAAAAATGATTACTGATTTACTAGCTAGGATGCCCCCTCAAGTTTCATGAGGAATGCAATATTTATAATGGAACTCAAAATGACTGGTAAAGTGATAATTATGGAGTATCTGAGAGGATCCAGCTAAATGGTAAATTGCTTTGTGTATACATATTTTTGCTTCTTGATGTATGTTGTAAATGATCTAGATGGAAGTATGTGATAATGCATGTGATTTTGTTGATTTTGATGCATGTTTTGAATGGTCTAAATATATGATGATTGCATATGTACTTTTTATTAAGAGTAATACCATACTATTATTTTTATTTTTTTTGTATTTTGTTTTTATGTGTTATGTGTAATGCAAGATATTTATGTTATTTTTGATGATTCTACATAATCATTCTTATGGCCATATTTTTATTTTTAATATACTTTTTATCATGCTTAATCAAGATACCATTGTAGGAAAGTGAAGTGCGATTTGATGTAATTTATATTTTGTAATGTAGTTTGATTGAATTGTTTGTAGAAGAAATATTTTTTGGGAAATATACCATTATGATTTTGATCAGTAAGCAATAGGCCTCGAGGATGTGTGCTTGTAGATGACCATTTATGGAGGCTACCCATTGCATTGTTCATGAAGCAGATCTTGTGTGAGATTTTGTTGTTATGCTGACATCAAAGGGTTATGATCCAAAAGTAGTTTGAGATTTTTTGATTGAAAGTGACATATTTGATGATAAGTAATGTGTGATATATGAGATAGAAGGCTTGTGTTAGGCATAAAATTCCTAGTGTGAAGTAAAGTAGAGAGATTTTATTAGGGTTGTTTCATGCCATCATTGCGAAGTCTATATGCAACTACATGACTTAGGCAATTATGTATGATCGATGCAAGTTTTGTATATGGCAATCAATCAATGCAATATGGTGCAATGAATGCATTATACTATGTGATAGATATGAGATGCAAGATTAATTTATTTTAATACCAATTGCTTATGTTGATAGTCATACAAATATGAGAAGGTATAGTGACATCAGCTAATCAAAACTCAAGGAGAATCTTAGTCATTTCTAAAATGAAATCAAGTTTATCAAGAACCAGTGTGTGATTTGTGTATTCATTTTCTATCTTGATTTCAATTATGATACAAAATATTTCAAGGTTGAAATGTGTGTCCTTATGAAGTTTATTTAGAATTTTTGAGTAAGAAAATGATGCAAATCAAATTTAAGAACTAAGGTTTGTGTGAAAGATGAATTTATTTACTATGATTTTATGCATGCAGTTGGACTTAACTACTTTTTAATACAAGCCATCAAAATATAGCTTGTCCATAAGCAAACATTGGTCTATACAAAATTAGGTCACTAATGTGATAGACATATCACCACATGTAAGAATACTATTAAAATTTCCCAAAATAGACATGCAAAACATTACATAAAATATGAAGAGAAGAGTAGAACTAATTGATTTATTATAAGGATCAACTTTGTATAGATAGCAAAGTTGATCATTGAGAGCTGTTGGATTACAACAACTCATCAAACCGGATGAAGACACCACTGAGAGTTCTCCTGACATATGGATGAATGGAAACTCAAGTGTGTCTATCCTAGTAGAACTTAAGAGAATATTCACTTATTCTAACAAATACCCCATTGATAGGCGGGTTTCATTCAACCCATTGCTTTAATGGGGATCACCCCATGGCTTTCAAATAATTGGGAAACTCCAGGGATTCAAGCTCATTACCCCCTTATTTTATTATAATTTTTAAGTAGGGATTTCTGTTCATTTTTGAACAAGGGGATTGATTTTATTTGTAAAAAATCATTTGTTTTTCAAGGGATTTTATTCGAGTAGGGGGAAGCTTGTCCTTTTGTCAATTCTTAGCATTCTAGACCATGCACATAATAGGATAGCAAGGAAAACCTTTAGCAAGGAAAACCTTTCGCTTAAGGAGCGAGGACTACTATGTAGCATCATCTTTCCTAGTGCAAAATCATTTTTAATATGTGGATGTGTTTTTTTGTTCCAAAGTGGAAGAATAAGTTCCCAAAACTTAGAATTTTATTACTAAGAAATAGTGGTTTTGGTTCAAGAGAGATTTATGATCAAATATTGAGAATCAATTTTTTATTAAAATGTTTTTTTTGTGAGTGGTTCAAGATAAGCCTTGAATTGCTAGAAAGAAAACCAATATTAACTATGAATATTAATAGCATTAGTATAATATTTAAGTGATATAATAACTGGATGTGACTATATGCCATATGCAATTGGATAAAAGCTTCATGAAAGATATAGAATAAATGCAACTATATGAAAGATTATTTATATAAGATGGTTTATGTAATACAATGTGGAGATGATAGTTATTCCAGATAAGTTATATGCAAACCTAAATTGCATGCATAGATGAATGAAAACAAAACTCCAAAAGGCCAAAGAAAAATAATGATAATATGTGTTGAACCTGCTACGAGTATAACACTTGCTAATGGTTGAAAATAGAAGAGATATACCCGCTGTGATGTATGCTTGCAAATGGTCTAATGGAGGTTAAAACTCGCTTGTGACCATGAATATATCCACTATGGGATGCTAAGATGATGAGAATGATATTTCTAAAGCAAGTACTACTCAATAGGGTTGTATATTAAAATGCATGAATCAAGGTCAATGAAGCAAAACAAGAACTATATCCCTCGCCTTGGGGAGATATAAGCAATGAAAATTTCCAAAGTTAAAGGGATAAATGGTATGAGTGAATACAATGATGGAAATGTAATGATTAAAATGTAAACTAGATGATAATGCAATACTTATGTATAAATTTTGCTTGATTGTTTTTTTATTTGACTTTTGATTTTTTTTTTATGATGGAATTGGTGGTATATACAAGATAATATATATACACTATACAAGATGATTTATTCATAATATTTTCTATGGTGGCTTTGAAATCAAAAGAGGTTTTGAAGGACAATTTGGTTGTGGTGAAGGTGATTGAAGTTGATTTATTGATGGTTGAGATTTTTGTGACGAAGGATGATGATCAGATGAAGAAAAGTGATGGAAAAAAGGTGGTGATGATGATAGAGGAAAATAATAGAGAACCTGATGTGATGATGATAAAAAATATATATAATAAATAACAAAATGTGACAAACATAAGGTGACAATGATGATAAAGATGAAAATATAGAGAACTTGATGAAGTGATGATAAAAAAAGAGATAATGAGGAACAAAGATTCCTTATGAATAGGAAAAGTTCACAAAATTTCTAAAAGGGATATCTTAGTTGGAGGGTTTGCCCATAGTTGTTGATGTCAAAGGAGGCTTTAGGTTGAGGATTCAATATTAAAGGCATGTCTTCTATGATTGTATCCTCTTTTTGATCATTCTTCAAAATTAGGAGAGGTATTTGTTGGAATATTTTCAACATTACCTCCTTAGTCCTAAGTATTAAGTCCTAGTATTTAGTTTTTGTTTAATGTTTTGATTTACATATTTCTAATTAATTTGATTAGAATATGTTGAGGTTTTGGCTTGGTTGATCAATTTTTTACCATAGTCCAAGATTAACATGTTGTTAGGATAAGAGCTATCTTTAAGTTAGTTTGTTGTAATAAGTTTAAGAGGATTTCTCTCAACTACTGTGTCTATTTTTAGTTTTTTCAAGAACTATAAAACTATGTAATGCATTGTTGATCAATAGAACAATTTCACCATTGTTTATCATTTGGTATAAGAGTAGGTTTGCTCAGATGGATCAAAACCTGTGGAGAGTGGTGTGAAGAGATCTGAAGCACGCACTTTGTCAGAGAAACTCAAGTGGCCAGCACTCAACAAAGTTGCAAGGAAGAGCTTGAGTAAATAATTAATATATCATGCATCCTGAGGTATTTTATTATGAAATTTTGAGGGTTGTTAGATAATTGTATCAAAAGGACTCTGTCAAAATTTCAGATGATTTAGAGCTAATTTACGGATTTTATTAGCATTTTGAGTTTTTCAATAAAATGGTTGTATAAGGTGGAATACAGGGTATTTGATTCTAAAATTTTGGGAGAAATATTATTTAGATAAAATAATTATTCAAACAAAATTTCAGGTCATTTGGATTTGTATTTATTAATGTATGTGAATATTTATTTTTCCTTCAACAATCCTAGATCCGGAATTGTGATAGAAAGGGCAAAAGTAAATTGATCACATATTTCTCATTTGTGAATTTGGATCTGAAATTTAGTGGATTTTTAAATAAGTATATCATAATTCTACAGGAAAGGAGTGGTTGAGAGCTAGGTGGAAGATTGATGAATGGTGGATTGCAAAATGGCCACCATGTATAAAGAATTGGAAGTACCCAAATTCAATGGAGATAATTATGCCATTTGGAGCATAATGATGAAGAACTTCTTAAAGTCTCAAGACTTATGGGATATAGTTCAATAAGTATATGAGGAACCCTCTTGGAGCAAGCTACAAGGTGAGGAGAGAAAAGAGAAGAAGGAGCAGCAATATGCAAATTGCTTAGCTCTTATGGATTTGAGGAGAGGAATGGAAAATAATGTTTTTCCTCTCATAGCCAATTGTAGATCAGCTACAATGGCATGGCAAGTGTTAAAGGATGCTTATGGGTTTGATGAGGATACCCATAAAGCCATGAGTGACAATCATGAAGATTGTTTAAGCAAGGAGGAGCCTTACTTCCTTGAAGCAGATTCTGAATTAGATCCTTTTGAAGGAGTTTTTGAAGAGTATTGTAAAGACTCATATGAAGCAATGCTTTGTAATGGAGAATTATTTCTTGCAAAGGAAGGCGTGTATTGAGAAAACCAACAAGATGAAGAATGCTTCATGGACGAAGCATATGTTGCTGAATTTTGTGATGAAAAGATAAGAAGAGGTGTGTATTCCTCAAGAGGACGAGGAGGAAGAAGAGGATTTGCTGTTGATAGAAGACAAAGTGATAAAAAATATCTCATGGAGGAGATAAATGAAGAGTGTATTATGGATAATGCACCTAAAATTCTCATGGGAGAGAATAAAGAAGATAATATGATCAACCAAAATTGTTGGCATGTTGATGGAGAAGCAATGTTTATGGAAGGCCATTGTCTTGAAGACCATTCACTTGGAATGGATGTATGCTCTCTTGACAGAGCAAATGAAGATCTCCTACAAGGAGAAGATAAAATTTTTAGAGTTCCTCTAAAGGGGGAGAAGAATGTGACAAATGAGATAGAAACAAAAAATGAAAATGAGATTGCTGATTTTCTTATTGTAATGGCAAAGAAAACATCACTCATGGATGAAGATCACTCACTTGGAGTGACTACATTGCAGAAAGAGAGTTGTCTTGAAAAGGCAAATATGTATGATTGCTTGAATGAATGGTGTTTAAACACACCAACATGGATTGAACAAAGGAGGATAACTCTTAGTGAAGAGTTGATGGTTGATCTTGAAGCACCATATAATCAAGGAGAACTGCTACAAAATAGCTTTATGGGAAGCACCAAATCTACTCATACTAAAGGTAATGTTTTTATGATTAATGATTTGTTTTTTGTGAGCAGGAATGACAAGAAAGGTGATTGTCTCATTGAGACAACTTTGATGAAGAGTCTTCTTGGAGAGAATACAGTGATGGAGAACTTGGGTCACATGGATCAAAATTATGTGTTCAAAATTCCTTGGGAGAAGGATTCTTGTAAAGTCATTGTTGTGAGAGAATATTTGTGTGAGGAGCAAATTTATGTTGCATATGTATTTGGTCATTATATGGCCATATTTTTTGTGATATTTTGTGTGAAAATATGTGAAAGAGTTGTATGGTATAATCATCTATGTGAGATGATTAATTGTAAATACTCATGTGGAGTATTGTTTAGTGTTGAAGATGTAAAAGAAGATCAAAATGTGAGAGCATGGTTTAAAGACCATAATGATAAAGATGTAAGAGAGTGGTTGCCGAAAATCACAAGAGGATATACTTTTGTTGAAGGGGGAGCTAATCAACAAAATAAGGCACTCAAGCATTTGCAGGAAATTCCACATGAAGAGTGGAAGGAGTGCCACCATAAGTATTTTGTACATTCTGATTTCTTGATTCAAGATTGGAGGAAATGTAAGAGAAATATTTTCATCCAACTCTGTGATGCTTAAAGAACTCTTGCATGAGTGTCTTTAGCATCAAGGGGGAGAATGTTGGAATATTTTCAACATTACCTCCTTAGTCCTAAGTATTAAGTCCTAGTATTTAGTTTTTGTTTAATGTTTTGATTTACATATTTCTAGTTAATTTGATTAGCATATGTTGAGGTTTTGGCTTGGTTGATCAATGTTTGACCATAGTCCAAGATTAGCATGTTGTTAGGATAAGAGCTATCTTTAAGTTAGTTTGTTGTAATAAGTTTAAGAGGATTTCTCTCAACTACCATGTCTATTTTTAGTTCTTTCAAGAACTATAAAACTATGTAATGCATTGTTGATCAATAGAACAATTTCACCATTGTTTCTCAGTATTTAAGGTTGGTTGGATGAATAATTTATCTTTTGCTTATCAAATTTATTAGGTTGAGCTTTAACTTGTTTTCTTGTAGTATTAGTTCTGATATCAATAATATTATTATGATGATACATATTAGGATATGCCACTTGATTGGTTTCTTGTTGTTGATGATTGAATAGGGATTTTTGGAATATCCCCATGTCTTGATTGGTGGTGGGTACTTGTTGTGTATGAATTTGATTGTTTGTTTGAGAATTGTAACTAATAGTGGGTTGCAAATATTCTATAGTAAAATTACCTCCATCAATCAAGTCTTGAATCTCATATCTCAACTTCTTACATGTTTGTGTCATGTGTCCATCCACTCTATGATATTCACAATGTAGCTCAGGCTTATACCAATATACTATGGTATCAGGTTGTATTATGGGTGACAACTCAATCATGTTTGTATGTAGCAAATTCTTTAGATTTATAGTCATTGGTTGTTTGAGTTTTGTAAATCTATGTGGCAAAGATTTTTTAGGGGCTTTAAACATTTTTCTCATAATATTTTTAATAGTAGGTTGTACTGGTTTATTATATATATTTTTCCTACTATAGGTAGAATTATGATAGGTAGGTTGTGAAGTATGGTGTGAGTGCATGGTAGGATTAGAAGAAAACATATTTTCTTGTTGAAATGAGTGTGTTGTGATGAAAGAAGAATATTGAAATGGTTGTGATTATAATAATGGTAGAGAAGAATTATATGTGGATTGAAAAGTATGACATGGATGTGTGGTGGAAATGGTAACATCATTTTGAAAAGGATTGAAAGGGGAGGATGATTTTGTTGAGGTGGATATACAGTTTGGAATATGGAGGTGGTTGTGGAGGAAATTATAATGGGAAATATTGTAGAAAGAAAAATTGTAGAGGAATTTATTGAAAAGGAGGAGATGAAATGCAATGAGGTTGTGATAAGGTTAACATTGAATATGAAAGAAATTATGAATAATACTGACCATAGTCAACCAATGCAACTGGTGGAATTCCCCCAACATTGGTGATTGGGGTAGTAACATAAATAGGTTCATATTGAATTGGGTTATTTGCAAGACCCATGATCTCTTCACCATTTCTAAAAGTGATATTCATTTTTATTTTGTTTTATTCATTTATTTAAAAAAAAATAAAAAGCAATAATTTCAAAATGATGATGTTTTCATATCGAGTTCACCAAAGAATGTAGACCCAAAAATTTTGCACCCATTTATTTTAGGCTAATGGATCCATTCTTGAAATGGAGAGGGAAAATTATGTGCCTACACCTCAAACGAGATGCACTTGAGTTGTGATCTCTTTGTTGTTTATTGATGATTTAGGTGGGGTTCACCAAGAAACACTTTAATGGTGATTTCCACGCCTAGGTAAGGTGGGTGTTTGATGGATTCTTTGAAGCATACACCTAAAGTTTGGCTAAATGCAACTATTGCCTAGCTATATGCATTTCAACTTTTCATGAAAACAATTGTATACAGTTCTAGCTAGAAAGCTTATAAATTTAACTAAGATGCAAAGATTTCTTTATGTGCACTAGAAAGTAAAAAGGTAGATTTTATACTAACATGTGCATATATTGTGTTTACAAAACTAGTGAAATTAATATAAGGAGCAATAAAACTAAGTTTATGTTTTTGTCTTTTTCTTTTGGTTTTTCAACTATTATGATTGATGCAAAAGATAATGCAATTAAGTCTATGTTTTGATATTTTATTTTGATTTTTTCTACCAATTTAATTGATGTAAAATATAATGCAACTAAGTCTATGTTATTCTACAAAAGAATATGAAATTAAAGTACAAAAAGCTATGAAAATTTAGATTTAGATCCTTGCTTGGTTTGAATATTTGCTATCATATGTATTTGGATCTGATAGAGCGAATTTGGATCCATTTTAATCTTTCAGGTGAATTCAGACCACTCTGAATATGTTAAAAACTTTTAATTGCATAATAAGACACTAAAAATTGTAGTTAGGAGTGGGATATCTGCTTAGGCTATAGCATATCGGGATCTACCATAGTCAGACATCTTTGGTTATTTTAGCAAACCATAGAAAAAGTAATGGATCTATAGATCTAATGCAAAACATACAATTTGGATGAAAGAAAAAGCAATAACAATAGTAAATGCAGTAAAGTAATAAAGTTGGTAGATACTAAAATGCAAACATGAATCAATCTGATAAACCTAAAGTTAAAATATTGGCACTAGCATAGATCTCTATGATTTTGGATATCGGTAGTAAATTCGGATGACTCTGAATACATTCAAACCTATAACGGTTAGATCTATAAATCCATAACAATAAAATTAGAGCAATTTTAGGTTTCATCAATGAATTCAAATGCATCTAAATTCATAAAAACCTATAAATTAATCAACATCTGCTAAATATCTACAATCAAGTGTTGTCAATATAAAAAATACCCATTCTAAATATTATAATCAAATCAACAATTTATGTTTTTGATATCTCTATGCAAATTCAGAATAGATAGGGTGAATTCAGATTTGTCTAAATTCGAGATTGTAAATATGATCTAGATCTATAGATGTAGAATTATGAGACCATAAATCAAATTTTATGCATAAAATTTCAATGATACTAACTGTGTTATGGGCTACTCAATGGAATGATGATATGGTGGCCAAATTCCTTCACATAAAACATGCAACAAGTTACGAAAGAGCTTCTCCACCTGACAAGTTCTAGAAATTCATAATTTATATTTATCTGTAGGTAGCCTGTGGTATTTAACATCCAATGCCAATCAAGAAAATAGAGAGAAGGACAAAGATAGATCGAATCAATTATGAAAATTTAGAAATTTTCCAATCTAGGTGAATTTGGGTGGTTTCAAATTCGTGAAAATCTAGTTTTACCCATATTGGAGGTAAAATCCAAAAAATCCACCAGTTTTAGGCACACATTGGATTTGAAAAATTTAGACTGATCTGAATTTTCTAAAAAAGGGGAGAAATATAAAAATAGTGCTTTAACAAGCATGAAAATCAAGACAAAAAGGATCATATCATATATCACTGGAAAGCTCTTTTTGAGCCTAATTAAATGGTATAGGTATTGGAAAATTTGGGGGAATTTTTTTAGATAAAAGTAAGCTAAAAAATTACCTTACTTTTCTCAGAGGAAAACTAAGAAAAATGACTCATCTTAATGGGTCAATTTTTAATGTCTATAATTACATTATTTGGTACCTGGGATACCATCATAAATTTTTATATTAGGATGTGAGTTTGATTTTATGTATTTAGTATATGTCAAGTTGTGAAGTGTGTTTATGTATCATGCAATCAAGTGTAAGTTATAACTTAAAGGTATCATTTTTTTAAGTAAATAGTTGTGTGAGGTGTCATGTATGTAAGTATGAGTTATAAGTAAATGGTTATATGTGTGTAGGTGAAGATTTGTGTGAGGTGTCTTATATGTAAGTGATATTTATGTGTGATATGTCAATATTAGAGGTGGGAAGTTATATAATCATGATATAGTTTATTGTTATGTAAGAAAGACATATGAAATATTGTATGTCTTGTGAGTTTAAGGAGAGAAAAAATCATGTATATGGAAGAGTATCATGTAAGGTTATGTATTGATGACGCAAATCTATGCTATTTGAAAAATAATGTAATAAGAATCAATTTTAATCAATAAATTTTTTTATTGTATGCAATATTGGCGTTATTAATGTATGAGATAATATGTGTGATTACATGATCCTAGAAATAGAGACCTATGATAATTTTGGGCTCATTTGCTAATAAATTTTAAATCAAAGAAGGAAAAATAGATCAATTTTAACCTAAGTAATTCATATTTATTTTCTATTATTATTATAAGATCCTCTCCTTCAATAAGATACTTTAGGGTTTGAATAGTAACATTATAAATAAATGACTATGGAGGATATCTTAAAAAATATAGTATTTTAAGGAAATAAAAGAAAATAAGTACTATGGAAAATCATCCTTCCATATGAGGGTTTACAAGGTAACATAAAGAAGAAATTATTTTTGAAGCTATTCCTTACATTTTAGATTCTCCAAGGTAATATAAACCTAGAAAACTTATTTATGAAGAAAATAGTAATAGGGTTATTATTATTTTTTGTGAAAATAAAATATTTAAAATTTACGGATATAAATATATATGCTCTAACTATAGTTATTATGAGTTATAAAATATGTTGGAAATAACAATTTATCATTGAGAAATTCAACAAAAATTCATCATTGTGATCTTTGCTTTTTTTTTAATTGTGTTTGTGTGTGCATACTTGGGGATGGGTGGATGGGGGTGAATATAACACACTTATATTTACTTTAATAAATAAGGGTGGTACTATTTTATGGTCTAATTAATAAATATTTTTGCATAATTTTTAAATTCAAATGGTTTTTAGGATCCAATTCCTTTAAATTTTTAATATGCATGGTATAAAAGATGCATTAGAAAAACTCATATAACAAAAATATGTATAAATGATTGTTATGTAATACATTATTACTAATAGAGTATTCAATCTCTTCAAACATTCTATTGTGAGCATAATCAAATCATAAACCTATTCTCTTGAGATGTGATCAACTTCATTAATTCTCATTAAAATCTATTTTGTTTTTAGTCTACATAGCTTGAATACCAAATTTTATTCTAGATTATTATATTTGCAAGATTTGAAGGATCATGTTCATACATATTTATTTAAAATATGAAATATCTAATGTGAAAATGAATATTTAGAATACCTAATATTTTGGTAACATATTTGAAATAGAAGAGGAAATTAAATTCAATCTCAACAATCTAGAAGAGATACTAGAAATAAATGGAAGGGGAAAATATGCTTATGTTCAAGAAAAATAATTACTTTTTATTATCATAATCTATTGAAAAATGTAGAACCATATTCATCCCAATGAAAAAATGGCTTAGGGAAGAGGATGAAATTCTTAAGTGTTTTTTATGCTACAAAAATTAATTAAATCAATTAATGAAGAAGATGCAAGGAAGAAATCAATTAAATATTTTAAATATATTCTTTCAAAAATTAATGAAGACAAAGAATATCATCGTAAGAATTTTTAAAATATTCCTTTAATATAACATAAGGATATAATAAAATATTGATGATGAAGAGTTCTATGGAGGAGCTATAGGTGGTATTTTTATCATTCCATTCTAACAAGGCACTTGGCCTGATGCATTCTCAATCATTTTACTTCAAAATGTTTAGAATTTATTAAAGAATAACATGTTGGCTATATTTGAAGAGGCTAAGAAAAAAAGTCCTACAATGTAAAATCATGCCACCTTAATTGCACTGGGTCCAATAAAGGTAACACAAAATATTTTTATATATTTTTTGAATAAACTTATGTAATATATTTATAATATATTTTTTAAATTTATGACAAATTGACTAAAAACCACATTTTAGATTATGTTATATTAAAGAAACAAGATGGTTTTGTTCATGGTAAACACATTCTTGAAGTTGTAATATTTACAAAAGAGGTCATGCATTCTCTTCATTCCATGAAAAAATTTTGTATGCATGTAAAATTAGATGTGAATAAAGAACATGATGGAATTTATTGGAATTAATTATATGATATTCTTAAAAAAATGGTCTTGATAAAAGGTTACTATGAATGTCCTAGATGTTGTCATAGCACAACAAAATATTGGATTTTGATTAATAGATCCACTATTGCATGCATTGAATCATCTCATGAATTTATCTAGGATGACCCACTATATCCTTATCAATTTATTATTCATGTAGAGGCATTGGAGAGATTTTTTCAAAAATAAAAAATAGAAGAAAAAATCAAAGGTATCTAGGTTGCTTCAAATTATACCTTTGAATCTCATATACAAAATTTTAAAATTTAAGGTTATCCCTTAATTAATGAAGCCTTAAAATTTGAATCATTATTATCATGTTATAAGAAGGATGTTAGATAATTTTTTAGAACTATAAAATCATGGAGTTTGCAAAATAAATAATATAGGAGGGGTTGGCTTATGCAATTATAAAATTATAAGTTTAGGCAAAAATATATTTATAAATTAGTTAAATATCAAGAAAAAAGTTTTGAAAAAATGTTGCTCCAAAAATATATAGCTTCTCTTGATGCAATGAAATTATTTAAGAAATGAAATCTACTTGGAGGATGGATAACATGAAATTTCATATCAAATAGGTTTCAATTGATCAAGAAACATATGAAATGGTTTTTCAATGATAGATATTCCATTATGGTTTATCAATGATAGAGATTCTACTAGTTTTTTGTACAATAGCTGATTGACCCCTATCATATTATAGACATCCTAGGATCATATATATTTAGCTTGTCAAGACCCAAAGATAAAAAAAATTATATTAATGCAAGCAACATCTCCATATCATAGAATTTTATTAGTAATATGGTTGAATGAGAAGACCTCAACTACATAAAAAGTGAGCTTTAAAAGATGTTTCATGAGTTCTATTTGCCTATTTTTATATAGAAGGATGAATTTATTTGGAATCTATCAATATATTATAAAATTTAGTCGGATATAAGCATTTAAAGCAATATGAATTTCCTACTCCTATTAATTTCCCTTCAAAGAAAGACTAATCACTGGAGGCCCTGCTTAAGGACTCAATATTCTTTTGACTAGCAATCTAACAAAATAGTCTTACAAGAGAGATTCTAAAAATAAGAGGATACTATAGACCATTTAGGTGTACCTTTTGTGAGAAGGATCTAAAAAAATCAAATTATTAATTTCTTCATTTTTCATTGTTTACAATATTTGGGGATGCTTTTTCAACTATATGAACATATATTGGGTAGCTTTATCAACATTCAAAGAGTTGATGAAATATTGGATTAACTATTTTAAAGCCAAAGCATAATGTATTCTATGGGGGATTGGTCTTGCATTATTTTTTGGAATTTATGAATTCAAAGGAATAATAAAATTGTAATGAATAAAACCCAAAACAATGCCCAAGTCTAGAATCATATTACTGTTTTTTTTGTGAAATATTTGTAGACATGGTGCTCATCAGGGAAACTTTCAAATAAGTGCTAGCTTCTTGGTTAAAGAATTTGAATATAAGTAAAAGGGTCACTTGGAATAATGGAGCTAACACAAAGTATATACTTCCATATATGGTAAAATAGATATATCTAAAAATTAGGTTTATCAAAATTTAATTTGGATAGTGCTTCCAAATAAAATCATACAAAAGTTGTTGAAGGCAAAAATATCCTCTCTTAACATCTAATGGAACTTCAACTAACAACTATGCAAAGGCTAGGGCACTTTTACCATTGATCAAAATTGCAATTGAAAATTATAAAAATAATTTCAATTGAGGGGAATTACAAATTATTATTAATAGTATTAACAAAAATGGATTAAATAATTAGATATAAAATACCATTATTAAAAGATAACAAACAAAATAGGATATTATCTCTTCATAAAATAATACTAAAGATATAGATGAAAAAAATATAAAAAATATTTGATACAAACATATCTTTTAGAAAAACTATACAGGATGGTATAATTCTTCAATAAAATACTATTTAATTATTTTGAAAAGTAAGTCAAATAAAAACTATAAGTAACTTTTGTTTCTTAAAGTACATAATAAAGTTTGTTGTTTTAAAAAAAAATGTTATCCTTTATCTACATATAGAGATGTGCTATAAGTAACTTTTGTTTTTTAATGTGCATAACTTATTTAAGAGAATAAAGTTTGTTGTTTAAATTTTTTTTTATCCTTTATCTACATATAGAGATGTGAAGATGAAAGAGAGAAATTTCTCAAATTTAATCATAACAACCGTTTACGTAAACGGTTGGTGAAAATTTACGGTTTTGCATGTGAAATAGTGAAAAGCTTAAACTTCCTATCCTATCTATAAAGAATTTTATAAGTTATGAAATCACATACCATTCAAGTCACTTTTCAGAGCTTTTCTACGACAGTATGGAGATAGCTTTATGGAAATATACATAGCTTATTCAAATTCTTTTGTAAGTGTTAGTATGGTTGGACATTTATCAAGAAGATATCTTTATTGACAGTTAACAAAAGAAATAATATGAGATCTGAATCCTCTGAATCCTCTAAATATACGACCAAACCAAAATACAAACCCCGAGTGAGGAGGAAGGGGTTATATGCTAAAAAAAATTCCGTGTTTCAAATTCAAACAATGCCTTGCAGAGGCGGCCAGCGGTAACCTGCCGAAGTGCTATTTCTCCACATGGCGACGGCGTCCCACACGAAATCCGCTCGGTTTCCGTGTACAACGTATTAAATCCGTTTTCTGAACATTTTTGTCCTCACTCCACGTTACGACGGGAAACGATAAATATTGGTCGGACTCCATGACGCTTGTTCTCCAAGAATGCTCTCCGCGGTTTGGGACCGATTTTTTTTTAGATTTAATAAATTTTCCAATTTCCGACTGGTTCATCACAGCATATTTTGACGGAAGGCCGGTGGAATTCCTAACCTGACAATTACTGCTGTAAGCCGTAGAAATACTGGTCGCCAGGTAAGAGTTTAATAATATTTGGTTGGTGCAAACAAATCTTTGAAAAATGGAGACTCGAATGAATCTTAGTCCAAGAAATTGGAGGTTTGGCGTCGGCATGGGCAAATTAAAATCCTCTTTTGACTTGTGCAGATCTTTTGATAACCAGAAATTGGAGGTTTAAGCTTTCAGAAAATGATTTACTGGTTAATTACCTTTAATCGGATCAAGTTTGCGCGAAGGATCACTATTTTCGAATTACATAGTGAATTTTGTTTTTGCGTGAGAAAATTTTGCAAATTTCAAGAAATTAAGGGTTTAGACGAGAACAGTTGAAATGGAACGAAAATCCATGATAGAACTCTGTCAGTGAAAATAATTACGGAGAAAAAGATTCAATAAACCCTATTAGAAAACGCAATTCCTTGTACTTTCACATAATTATGACGTAAGCTTGATTTCCTTGCAGGTTGTTTTGGGGAACTTTCTGGAAGGCGAAACATGATTCTTCTTACGCAACTGGCCGGGTTGTTGCAGGAATTTACGTTGAGTTTAGCACGAAGCGTCCATGAATCGCAGCTGGGCAGGATCATAACACGGCGGAGGAACCGTAGATTAATTTTGTCCGCTGAGTCTCCTGTTCTAGTAATTTTATTATTCTGTGCTTCATGATTCTGAAGTAATGGTGCTTAGGATTAGGCCATTCAAGATGCCTTCTCCAATTGCAGCCGCTGTAAAAATTTGTAAATACAATTAAACGATTCAATTCAATGGGATGGGTGTATCCAAAATGAGCTCTGAGTCTCAGACACATGATATAACCCTACTCTGACAAGAAAATTTCGACTCAGTTATTGTATAATTTATTTTTTATTTGTATATTTAATTTGAATATTTATTAGAGTAATGAGCAATGTTCGACCAGGGAAAGAGCGGAAAAATATGTTTAACTTACGAAAACATTAGTGGGATTGTGTTCGTTGCAAGAAGGTTGAGGAATTCATTGAAGCGGCCCTGAAATTGGATGTCTGGCAACGAACATTATGATCATTTTAATTTTTATTCTGAAACTAACAGCAACTTTCGCTAGATTTCTGATACATGATTCCGTTTTAAAATGAATATTTTTAATTTTAATTGTAACTCCGTATTTGTTAAGTATTTTTTTGAAATTACATATAATCTTAATTAAAAGATTTTATTTTTTAAATTTTGTTAGGGTGAGAAATCTTACCGCTTGAGCAATTTCCTCTCAAAGGGTTGAACAATTTCTTCTTAACCATCATCCTCATAGCTCTGCTTATTAATATGGAATTTAACACACAGTCACCACACACCCATCAGATCACATTAAACTCTAAACCTAGAACCTCCCAAAAAAAACAAAACCCTAACAGTTATTGGTTCCTAGAATCTTAATTACCCTTTCAAATCTATACCATTAATCCCATCTCTTTATATTTAAATAAGTGAATAACAATTTAATCATCAAAATCCAAACCTATGCAACTTAAAAACTTCAATCTCCGAGTCCTGTACTGTCACGCAATTTAACATTTTGGTTAAGACATTTTTTTCAAACCTAATAGTGGGAACCACATAATATTCAACTACTAGGTAGGGATAATCAAACTTAAATCGAGGTAGCGGTGAACCTTGAGCCATATTTTGTACCAGTAATAATATATTTAAATTTATATATTCTTTATTCTTTATTACATTCAATTTAAGGTTATTTAAATATTTTGGTTTAATAACTTTTCACATATATTATTTTCAAATTTTAATAGTAAAGTATATCTATTTTTATATTTAAAGTGATTTTATCTTTAAAATTTTATTTTTTATAAAATATTATAAAACATCCAATAAAATCTTGTCATTAATATATTAATATATTGTATAATTTTTAAATTAAAGAATAAACATAAAAAAATAAATAATAAGATTATTATCAAAAAAAAAAAATTGTTGTTCAAGATATAGGATCTTGAACTAGAGTGATTTTAATAGATGAGAACAATTAAAAGCTTTATATAATTGCTTGAGAGTACAGAGGGGAAAACTACCCTATCATGTATGATTCTTGGTTGGATCTTGCTCTATTGTTTGACCTTTCTAAACTAAGCTATGAGAATGAAAGAACAATGCAAGACACATAAGATGCAAGAATACAAAGACTAACCCTAGTATGATTCTATAATTTAATGATGTCTAATCCTAGGGTTGCAAAATAAAGTCTTTTAGAAAGGGTCCAAGGGAATGCACAAACAAGATTAAAAATCTAGATGTACACTATATTCTTTTATTCTTTCAAATGCCTAGAAATTTGATCAAATATTTTTTTTCTTACTTATAATCTAGATTTTGGAAAGAAATGAACAAAGTAAACAACAAACAACCTAAATATCTCTTAGGGCACTTATTTTACCTGATGGTTGATCCAATATTTATCTTGCATCCAAAATATTCAATGGTTTTAAATCCTACAAAATAAATTAACAAACCCTAAAAAATTTGATCAGCATTTGGGGGCTTGCTTAGGCCACTAAAAGACTAAGCTTGGAGGTGCAACACTAAAGCCTCCTTGTTCCTTTTAGTTGATCATTTGAAAGCACAATGATATTTGAGCTTTGTAACATGCACAAATAGAGTGAAATAGATAGATAACAGTGAAATAAAATACAAATAGGGTGGACATAGCAAAACACTAAAACATAAGTGCAAAAGTAAGGTTTTGGGGTGTAAAATTTATCCCCACGGCCTAATTTAGCAAATTAATCCCCTATAAAGAGGGAGAAGAATTTTGGCTTACAAAATTCATGTCGTGTAAGGGATATAAATGAATCTATTTTAAAATCCCCTTTCAGGCTCTAAAAAAACAAAAAATAGAGTGCAAAACAATGAAAAATAGACTTGCAAAGTGACTAAATTAAATACAGAACCTGATGATTTGATGGAGGAAGAAAGGATAAATGAAGAGATGGATGAAGTACTCTAATAATTTTAATATATCCAACTACCAGGACCCCTCCACTCAATACCCAAAGGGCAGCCAACACCAAAGCACAAAATTACAAAACTGTGACTTGTAGTAGAAGGGCACTTGTTAGCACGATTAAATGAGCGAGTCAAGAATTAGAACCTTCAAAGAACTTGTTGGGGTTAAATAGGGAATACAATACTCTATTTATAATAGTTTTTGAGGGCAAAACAGGTGGAAAAATGAAATTTCACCATTGGCAAAGGTTGACCCCAAAATGAGTTAATGACGGGGGGTTAATCAGAAAAACCACTAGAATACCAAATTTGTGCATAGTAATTATAGGGCATGAATATAGTAAGACAAATTCATACATCATATAGACTGAGCATAAATTTGGTAAAGCTAAAGAAACAAGGCAAAGGAAGAAGACAAAAAAGGCCTCAAATTTACACTTAGTAAGTCTGGGTGGTTGACTAGTGATCTAAGGAATAATTGAATCATTGTGATGGGTTAATTTGCTATGTCTACATTTTACCCCCTCTTTGATGAATGTATCTTTGAATAAACACATCAAATAAATATGTAGACTCCTATAGGCGAAAGTAGCGAATATAGAAAGGGGTGGCTAGGTTTGGATGGTGGGGTGATGTAAAAGGGGATGTTAACCCAAATACCATAAATTTACATGCAAAATGAGGTATTACTATAATTAATATCTCTAAGGCTAAGGTACCCCTTGATTTTTAGAAGAAATATAAAATTCTAGAATAAAACTCGAAAAGACAAATGAAGGATGCAAAAAACTCAAGAAACATAAGGTAAATTATGTTATGCAGGACCTAGAATTGGTAGTAGTTGTGCATGCACTAAAATTCTAGATATATTATTTGTGGGGAAAACAATTTAACCTAAGGATAGACCATAAAATTCTAAGATATATTTTAACCCAACCTATATTGAATGCAAGAAAAAGAATATGGGTAGAGTTCTTAACAGAATATGCCTTTGGTATTGAGTATATCAAAGGGAAAAAATAAGGTTGTAGATACATTGAGTAGAAGAGGGAACATATAAATTTTGACCCAAATTCATATAGACTTGATGGATAAGTTAGAGAAATGAAACTATAGGATCCATATTGCATAGAAATATAGGATAAAATTAAGATAAATCTTGAAGAGCATAAGGATTTCAACATAAAAGATGGAATTTATGCTTCAAGGAACTAAGGATATTGATTATACAAGAGGCATATAATTATTTCTATTTTTTCCATCTAGGAGGGTCAAAAATGAGGAAAAATATGAAAAATACCTTTTATTGGGTACGAATGAAGCTAAATATCACTAGATTCATTGAAATATGTTTATAATACCAAAAAATTAAGGTAGAACATCAATACATAGTAGGGAAATTACACCTACACAAAAATGGTAGGTAATATCTATGGATTTTATTATGGGTTTACCTATGACTAGGTACCAACATGATACAATACTGGTAGTGGTTGATAATTTGACCAAGGTTACACATTTCATACCAGGGAAAATCAAGGATGATGCGATAGTGGTGGCAAATAAGTTTGCTAAAGAATATTTTAGGTTACATGGGTTTCCTGAAATGATAATATTAGATAGGGATTCTAGGTTCACATCCGAATTCTAGTAGGCTCTTCACCATGTAGTGGGCACTAAGTTGAACATCAATTTTGAATATCATCTAGAAATAATGGTCAAATGGAGAGAGTGAACCATGTTTTAGAGGATATGTTTTGCATGTATTGAATAGATAAAAATCTAAATGGAATTTACATATAATAATGAATACCATGCATCCATGGGGAGGACCACATTTGAATCCTTAGATGACAAAATATGTAGAATACCTCTATCATGGGAAAAATTTGAAGATCATGTGGTGATAAGACTAGATACTATGAGAGGGATGGAAGAACACCTCAAAGTGATCTAACTTAGGCTCAAGGAAGTGGTTGATCACTAGAATAGATATGCTAATTTGAAAAGATCACCAAGATAATTCTTTGTGGGAGACAAATTTTTCTTGAGAATAAGACCCACGAAAAGTGCCATCAAGTCAACTAAGTTGGATCCTCACTAAATTGGGCATTTTAAAAGCATTGATAAGATTAGTCCAGTATAGGCTCACCTTGTTGCTCAACATATCAAGGATCCATTATATATTCCACATTCTTACTTAGGAAATGTGTTGTTGATCATAATCATGTTTTAACTATTTCTAAATTATAGATGGTAGATCCCTCTGCCTTTGAGATGAGACTAATAAAGAATCTAAGGTTTCATTCCAAAATGTTAAGAAAACAAACCCTATATTTATGTAAGGTCCAGTGGGACCAGTATTCTAAAAATTGTGAAACATGGGAAGATGTTAAAGAAATTAAAAAAAATCAAATTCCACATTTATTTGAATGATATATATATATATATATATATATATATATATATATATATATATATATATATATATATATATATATATATATGTATGCTTACTTTTAGGAAACATAGAAGACTATGTTTAGTCCAAGAGGGAGTATGTAATGACCCTCCTTGGCAAGACTTATTCTTGACATTGATTTATATATTGATGTGTGGATATCTAATGCATAGTATTTTTATGATATCATTAAGAATGGGTAGTTGCATTACATGCTTTGATTTCTACTCCTGGAATATGGTACTATTAATATAATTATGGTTGTAGGACCAGGTACTCTCACTAGTGGATTGGCATGGGATAATCACTTGAGAGAAAATATGAGAAATGATGGTGATGACTTTATCATCAATAAATCAAGGGTAATAATGTACCCCTTCATATAGATGCATTACACTTGCTTGAAGTTTGAATACACCATTGGACCATGAGATTGCCTTTGTAAAAGGAGTTATCCTTATAAGGTAGGGGATAATGTATTAGTTATCTTCAAATTTGCATACTTAAGGATAAAGCAACATGAGGTATTATGGATTTGATAAAGTTTTTGTATTGCTTGCATTGAAAGCATAGGATTAATTAACTAATCCAATGAAGTATTAATTTGGCTAATACTATTAATACTTGAAGAATTAATATCAATGTTAATAATTGATATTAATTGGTAAAAATAATTAACTCAATAGTTAAAGGTTAATGATTGTTATTGATTTATCAATGAGTAATTAATTGCCTTTATGGATGCTAATGTTTAAGTTAGTTAAATTACTCCTTTATTTATTTTATCTTAGAAAAGGTTCTAAATTTTGTTTGTGTTTCCATCAGCTAGGCATAAATAGCAAAATTTTTGTTAACATTGTAAAAATGGGCAACATTAGCAAGAAATAAGTTAATGTAATACACCTTAGGTATATTACATTGATGCATGCTAAGGTAAGATACATCACCAAAGGTAAGACACACCTTTATAGTCCAAATAATGGAAGAGTATGAGTGTTGGCTGATTAGAGAGCAGAAGGAAGATGTAATTTCAAGGGAAATATTGGAGCCCAACTTAGTGAGGATCGAGATCCAATTAAGTAGTATAGATATGGGTGGTCCATTTGGCACCACTATTATATTCTTTTGTATTGCTTTTTATTTACTTTGTGTTGTGTATCTTCTTAGTTTAGCTACCAAATCATTGTCAAGTTGAGCTAGAATGCTTTTGATATGATCGTCATATTTTCCTAAGTAGCTAGGTTCGTTATCTCCATTTCTATAGTAGCATTCATCCATTTTCTACTTGTTGTTTTCCCTTAAGAGTATTTAATTCTTTGTTGAGTTGTGTGGCAACCCTTTCACCTTAGTTTTGTTATTTTAGAACCCTATTCCTATCATCTATTTGAGCTTTTTGTGATTTTGCTAGTGTTGTAGCTACTCTGCCATGAACTACCCTCTGCTAGCTTCATGTTGTTGTTACCCTATGCTTGACTAGGTGTTGATAGGATTGTTTTTCCAATCCTTCTATAATTGTTGGTTGATGTATTTTTCTAGGTTTATGTGTGAGTTTTGGTGCCTACCTACACCTTTGTGAATCTCCTTGTGTTTCTCTTCTATGATGTTGAGTTGTTTTCATTTGTTAGAACCTTGTTTGCTTTTGTTTCTTTTACGTTCATAAGGCATGGGTTTAAGCAAGGAAGTAGAGGAAGTTCAAATCCAATATTTAGAACATTAATTTATTTGATGAAAGCTTAGAAGTCATCTTTATGATCATTATTATGCTTTGATTTTTTATTGCACTTTTAATGGAAATTTTTAAAAGGGATTTGGAAGAACTTTATAGTTAGTAAGTTATTGAATCTGGTTAAAGTAGTGTGATTGATTCAGTTTAGTAAATGATATTCTTCTATTTAGTAGAAGATATTTTATGGAATCCTTTTTAATTTAAATGAAAATTCCTTTATTTATTTATTTATTTTTAACATGGTGGAAGCGATACCCACCACAAATCCGAGTAGGTTGTCCAACTTTTATGGTAGCCATAGTATTCTGCGTTGTATGCTTTATGAATTTTCATGCTAAGAGGATATTTTGAAAATAATATTAGTGCATATTTAATTGTTGTCAACTATTTTGTAAAATAAAAGGAAGGAATTGGTTTATGTTGATCTTATATATAAATTGAATAATTCCTTTCTTGTGTGTTAAGGAAGTTAGTATTCTTTGAATTATTTGAATGTTAGATGTTTTTGAAAAGAAAAGAAAGAGTTTGGAATATTTTTCTTTGAAAATAATTATAATGGTTTCCTAAGACTTGAGTAGGTAAGGGAACCATTATAGAGAGAAGTATGGGATTCTCTCCTTGATTGTTTTAAAATATGTTGTGTTTGGTTGCAATGAGTTTTGGGATATTTTTTGGAGATGAAAACAATTATAATGGTTTCCTGAGACTTGAGTAGGTAAGGGAACCATTATAGAGAGAATTATGGGATTCTCTCCTTGTTTGTTTAGAAGTATTTTGCATGGTTGTTTGCATTATACATAGAGCATGTTAAGTTGCATTGCATTGAGATTTGTCATGATCCCTAAGTTCTTTCTAAAAGCTAGGAGGAATCATTTCATGAAGAGGATCATGAAAATAGGATGGTGCAAAGACCATTTGGGTGGACATGCTCTAATGTAGTTGGAAAAGAAAAGTTGTTATGAGAATGTTGTAATGTAACACCTAGTCATTTTAAGGCTTGAAGCCTTTATGTAAATAAATGGAATGTTTGGTCTTTTGAATAGATAAAGAATGAGTTAGTTATGAATTATTTTGAAGATGTTTTCTTTATTGGAATAAAGGAAAAAAATAGTTATGCATTAGCATCTATTCCTAATTTTGAATAAATAAATTAGTTACGAGTGAGCTTTACATGATTTCTTCATACTTAATTTTCATTTATAGAGAGATTAGCTTGTGCTAGCTTCATAATAGATTTTATATGAAATAATATTATATTTTTAGACTATAGATCTAGTATAGTATTATAATTATGCAAGATATTTTTCTTATAGCTCTTTAATTTCTTTATTAAGTGAGATGTTATTATGCATAAACCTTGGGAGGGTACTTGGGTTATGGTCTAGAACCTTTTAGGACCCTTGATTAAAATAATTAATCTGATCTTGGGAGGAGTTACGGTGATGCATTAACCAAGTAGATGTGAGTATTAGGAGTTGTCATGATGCAATAATTAGGTCTTCATAAATTTAGGAGTTACAGTGATGCAATAGTGAAATTATCATGTTAATACAACTTGAATGGATATGATTGGATGTTTCATAATTATGAAATTAATGAAACCAATTATAGGATAATTGTGATGGTACCTTGAATGGTGAGTTTCAAGTGTCTATGTTCATTTTCAGGTGAGTGGCAATGAACTTAGTTATCCCACGAAGGTGTGGTAACTAAGCACCAAGGCTTTACACCAATATAACCTCCATATAATAACTTATGGATATGTTAGGAAAAAACATTTATCTTTAAGTCTTATGGGTCTTAAAATATAATTCTTATGTTGTTGTCAAATTTTCCTATATTGGTGAGGGTATAGGAAAGGTGGGGAGACCACTTTGACATCCTTCTAAACAATGAGGTTTAGTAAGGTGAACACTATAAATATGGGATGTTGGCCACTCCTATCCACTTGAGTGTTGTCTACAATGACATAAAACTCAAATATGGTGAAACCTTGAAAATTATAAATAATATTGGGACTCTTAGTGAACATACTTGTGTTAAAAAAATGAATCTCTCACATTGGTTTTGATGGTTTGTTACAGAAATTAATAAAATCCACAAGAGATGTGAAATAGAAATCGATGTGGGATAAAATCCCTTTATGAAGTCATATCATGTTGGTTAGAAATAAGCATCACCAATATCATTTTGGAATACATTATAAATGTAAAGTACTTTTGGTTTAGGAACTAAGAGTCAATATTACGATTAATATGTAAAATCAATATTTTTTAGTATAAGTGTTATTTATTTTTAAATACATTTCTTTTATCCATGAAGTTTTTCCTGCTATTTAAATAGTAATATGTTGATGCTAAAGAGATAGATATCCTTCACTTTATGGATATTCGTGAGCATTAATTATATCGAGATATGTTGAGAAACATGAGAAATATTCCTTTCAAAGAATAGATGCATTTTCAAATCTAATTTTTCAAATATTGAATCAAAGGATTCTAAAAATAATTATCATAATTCCTCGGAGAATAATTTCTAGCATTGATGATGTTTTTCATAGGACTTCCCAAAATGTCGAACTCGTTTTGGTCATATCTCACTCATCCGAACTCGGATTGAGCTGAAATTTTGAGGGTAGATGCCTGAAAAACCCTAGAACATCTCCACAAATGTTCATATCATTTGGAGTAACACAGATCTAGCGCATCCCTATGTGTGAACAAGATATTTGGCAAACATCTATAAGAGGGTTTCATTTGGGTTGAGTGCAAGTAGCTCCAAAGGTTGGTTTTTAGGGCCTTCGGGCCCTAGCAGCCAATATTTTTATGGTTTATGCTCAATATTTTAGGAGGAAATTCTGTAGGGGATCCAAGATGGGTTAGAAATTTATCTTTCAATAGATCATACTATGAACTTGAGTGACAACGGCTTCCAATTTGCTGCACAAAATAAAAGTGAAAACCATACCTTTCCACGAAGTCTAGGGCAAGGATTACAAAGATCATGAAACAAGTTTCAAGAAGTTGATATAAAAATGGCTTATATATCAAGTTAATCTATTGCTAAGGTGCACCCACAAAATAATTCTACTATGAAAACCCCTTTCAAGGGTAATAATTTCGAAGACTCATCCCCACAAATGAAATTTAGGGATGCCCTTCATGGTGGATAGCCTCATCCCAATGCTAATATATATCTTAGGGCTTCCCATAAACCTCTAATAATGCCTAATATTGATCCAAGGAAAAACGAAGTCAGGATGTCTTAAAGCAGATGATGGAACTCCTATTGTTAAGCTTGATATGGGTAACATTCATATTGGCATTGAAGATTTGGAAAAAAGAGGACTAATTTATCGGTTCATGGGTTTTCGTTTGAGTCTATCTGCTTTCAAAGTCTGGGCTGCAAAAAGCTAGAAAACTAAAGGTGAGTTACAAATATCTATTTATCCAAATGGTTATTTTCTTGTTTTATTTGCTAATAATGAAGATAGAGAGAAAACTTTTCAAGGGGGTCCTTGGTTTTTTGGAAGGGTAGGGCTTTTCATGAAGCCCTGGCATACTAAATTTAAAGCTAAAGAAGAGATGCCTTCTATAGCTCCCATGTGGGTTAGACTCTTTGGCCTCCCTATTGAATTTTGGAATCCTACTATTTTTTCTTCAATTGGAAACTCTTAGGAACTTTTATGATGACTGTTGATTGTACTCAAAATTTTGAACAACTTATTTATGCTCGGATTTGTGTTTTAATAGATTTTGACAAACCCCTACCTAAAATGATCACATTACAGTTTGGGGAAGACACTTGGGAGCAAGTAGTGGACTATGAGAACATTCCTTTTCATTGTAGAATTTGCCATGAATATGGTCATTTGGCCAGTTCTTGCCCAAATAAAATTCTTGATCAAAATAAATAAGATATAAACTCAACAGGTTTCCAAATACATAAGAAGAAGAACACTCAGAAAAACTAGTTATGAAGGATCAATCAAAGTCATATGCTAATAAGTTTGAAATCCTTTCCAAAAATTATGTCCCAAGTGAGGAAGAGGAAATAATGGAAATTGAAATCTTAGAAACACAATTTAAATATGAAGGGAAGAACTCAGAGACAAACCAACAAAGGTTTTCAATAGAAAAAAAAGGGAGAAAATTTACACAAGAAAAACAATCTTTCAAATGTCAAAACTTCAAATAATGTAGGTCCCAATATAGACTCCGTTGAACCATCTAGTAAAATTTTGGCTGTGTACGAGCATTATTCAAGGTTAGAAGCCATCTCAGATTCAATTGGAATAAGGGAAAAAAATTGAAGATGGATTCTAATCAAAAAGCAGGTCACAAGACCAATCAATATCATATGGTAAAAGAAGGTGAAAAGCTTGTAGAGGAAGGTAAGATTAATGCCCTTCCCAACTTTTTTAGCCTTGGTATTAATGAAGATCATCACTTGGAATATTAGAGGACTCAAAGGGAGTCTTTCAAAACAAAATTAAATTAGAAGAATGATTCAGATAAATCATCCACATCTTATTTTCCTTCAAGAAACAAAGATGTTAATGGAGGATATGGACTCAATTGCTAGTAAAATTTGGCCATCTGGAAAAGTGGTTTCCCTCAGTTCCCAAGGGACTTTTGGTGGCATTGCTTGTCTTTGGGACCTAAAAGAGGTAGTTATTCACCATATGGTTGGTAGTTGGGTTTGTTGGCTATAGCTATTCAAAGTAGACATTCCAACAAAATTATGCTCTGCATTACTATTTATGCTCCGACTTCTTTGGAGGAAAAAAGAATACAGTGGAAGGATATTACTCATATTATCTCTCATTTCCTGAAGCTTGGATCTTGATCAGAGGAGATTTCAATACCATCCTCTATCAAGATGGAAAAAGGGGCGAAAAGAGAAATTTGGACAAAAGCACTGACCTCATGAGAGAATATATTGCAAACCTCCATATTGTGGATATCCAACCAGATAATGGCCTTATGACTTGGTATAATGGAAGGCAAGTCTTAGCTTGTATATGGAGAGATTTGATAGGTTTTTTCTCTCTAAAAATTTCTTAATCCATGGTCACATTCCTAAAGTGAAGACTCTTAATAATGCTAGTTCAGATCATTGGCGAGTCATGGTGGAAATGTGGAAAACCAATGTGAGTTTCTTTCCTTTTCATTTTCAAATAATGTGGCTTAGAGACATTTCCTTCAGACCTCATGTGTAAAAATGGTGGAAGGAAGGTAAAACTAGGCATGGGACTAATATGTTCTATTTTGCCACAATACTACAATACATTAAATCCAAAATCAAGACTTGGAACTGGAAAGAGTTTGGGGATGTTCATAAAAAAAACATGAAGTTATTTCTCATATTGAAAATTTTAATAGTAAAATCCATTTAGATGGCATCACAGAGGAGAAGTGCAGATGAAATTAATCTCACAACTCAGTTAGAGGAATGGGAAAAAAAAGAAGAAATATTATGGAAGCAAAAATTTAGAATTCAATGGCTCAAAGAAGGAGATTGAAACACAAATTTCTTCCACAAATCTCTTTTATATTGAAGATCTCACAACTTTATTTCTTCCTTAAAATAATATTTTGGAGATGTTGTTTATACTTGGGATGGAATGAACTCTATTGTTGTTGATTACTTTTCCAATATTTTTTCTGCTACTCCTCTTGACTCAGCTTCACAAAAAAAATTTCTCCAAGCAATCCCTTTTCTTATCACTTCTAAGGAGAAATCTATTTTGATTGCTCCTGTTACTATCAATGAGCTTCAACAAGTATTTTTTAAAATGCAAAAAGGGAAAACACCAGGTCCTGATGGTTTTCCCATTGAGTTCTACCAAGAGTTCTGGGATATCATTCTTGTTGATTTATTAGAGGTGGTGGAAGAATCCAGGAAAGCCAAAGAAATTTTTAAGGTTATCAATAAAACTTATATTAATCTTGTTCCAAAAGCTCACGAGGTTGATCATATCTCAGATCTTAGACCTATTGCTTTATATAATGTTCTTCTCAAAATCATTACTAAAATCATGACATAAATGTTGAAGCCTCTTTTGCATAAGATTATTTCCCCAAATCAAGGGGGTTATGTGGAAGGACATAAAATAGTAGATGATATAGTTCTTTCTCAGGAAGCCATCCATTCCATGGATATGCAAAAACTCCTTCCATGTTCATTCGGTTAGAATTATCCAAAGCTTATGACTAAGTGGATTCGCACTTTCTTATCAAATATTTGAGGCAATTTGGTTTCTCTAAGGATTGGATGGATTAGATTATGGGATGTATCTCTTCAATTTCCTACTTAGTTCTTATCGATGGCAGGACTTCTCAGTCATTCCCATATTCCAGAGGTATTAGGCAAGGTGACCCACTATCCCCTTATTTATTCATCATTCTTGTTGAATACTTGGGTAGGACTATAACCAAAAAGAGGGAAAAAAAAACCTTGAGGGAGATACCATTGCTCATGGAGCTAGACCTACCTCTCATATTCAATTTTTGGATGACTCTACTCTTTTAGGTAAAGCTACAGTTAAGGAAGCTTCTAATATTAAGCAAATCATTAGTTGTTTTTCTAAGGCTACTAGGAAGTTGATCAATGAAGACAAATCTAAAGTTATTTTCTTTCATTGCTCTTATAGACAGGAATCCATAGTCTTGGATAAATTAAGATATAATAATACCTCCCTTCCATTCACTTATTTAGGTATTCCCATAAATATTCAAAGGCAAAAAAATAAATATTGGAATTGGTTGTTGGACAAAGTCAAGAAGAAAATTGGAAAGTGGACCAATAGGTGGCTTTCTTATGGGGTAGAATCACCTTGGTAAAATCAGTCCTTCAAGCTATTCCTATTTATGTTTCTTCCATTTTGAATATCCCACAGGTTGTTCTTTGAGAATTGGATCAAATCAGCCATCATTTCCTTTAGAGTGGTACTAAGGAGAAAAGAAAATGGGCCTTGGTGAAATGGAATACTTTATGTCTTCCCTCGCTTGCCCCAAAAGTTTCTTTTTTTGATAAAGTTAAAGGGCATTCCTACTAGTACTAGTTTCATCCCTCCTTGAACATAGGGATCCTCTCTTATGACTTCAAGGAACTTATTATCCCTAAGGATGTTATGGCCCTTATTTTGAGTAGGAAATATCTTTTCCTCACTAGAAATTTCATCAGGTCTTACCTTGATATCAAATCCATCCATCGGTGGGTGATTGGTAAATGGAAACCGATCATACATATGGACCTGGTTGTGTTATCCAAATATTTCTTCATTATTTGTCTTAACAACTCGATTGAAACCAATTGCATCCTCACTAGAAAACCCTAGTTTTTTGGGAGACAACCTTTGTTCATCATGCATTGGAACCAAAGATTTGATCTATAGACTCAGAGCATTAATGTCACTCCCATTTGGTTTCGACTTCTAGAAATTCTATAATAGTTTTGGGATGAAGGCATCATCAGAAGCATTACACATATTGTCGGTGACCTCGTTGCTCTTGACCCAACTACCAAAGCCCAATCCTATATGCCTTAAACCCGATTTTGTTTCATGGAAAACCTTGATTCTCAAATCCCTACCTACATTGACTTAACCTATGGATCCCATCATTGTAGGTAAGCTTTTGAGTATGAGAATAAACCTACCTTCTGCATCGAATTCTAGAAATAGGGACATATAAGAACCTAGTGTTTATAACTCAAAAAAGACTCAAAGATTATAGCTAACACATGTAGTGAATACCACAAGCAAGGAAAATCTAAAGCAAAATACCCTTTGTTTAAGAGGGAGCTCTGGACAATTTTTCCTCCTAGCAAGAACTCTCAAATTTTGAATCTCCAACATCAAGGAGGATGTGGAGGACCTTCCAACTCAAAAGTCAATTTTGGCAAAGGAAAAGGCATTTAGGATCCTCCAGAGTCCTCCTCCAAAACTCTAGGCCAAGATGCTAATTAGGTACTCTCTCTTCACTAAATCCAATTAGTTTGAAGTTCTTACTGAAGAAAATGGTCTCCCTTAAAAATATTTTATTATTGAACAACTTGATCAACTGAAACCCTCTTGTGAATCAACTTGATAGCAACCCTCTCCACTTGACTAAGTCCTATGTTAATCCCTCTTCCTTTATCACTTCTCCTCTTGCCCCTTATTCATTTTCTTTTTACTCCCTCATGACCACTCCCCACCTCTCTACCCCCTTACCTCCATTAGTGTCTCCCTTGAGAGTTCATCCGCCTTCTGGGCCCCTCCCTCACCCCACTTTTACTTCTCCTATTGTGTCTCCTACCCATGGCCACCCTCCTTCTGAGGTCACCCAAACCCATTCTATCCTCTCTCTTTTATCTATGTTTCCTCCTAGAGACGTTCTACCTTCTACTTCCCTTTCTTCCTTAGTTTCCCTCCCTTTCCTCTCCTCTTTCCCCCTCGACACTGGGCTTTGTTGGAGGGTCTCCCCTATAGGGTCCCTCTATCTCTAGTTCCCCTTCTTATAGAGAAAAAAAATTATGCACCTAGAAAAAAGAAATAAAATGCACCTATTGTCCTATTTAAGCATTCAAAAGTGACATTAATGTAAGCCTAAATGAAAAATAAGTGAAATATATGGAGGGTTATGTTTATATTAATTCATTTGTCAAATACATGGTTAAAAAATGTCCCATTAAGGGATCTTAATTGATACAATCCATTACAATGTCCAAAAGATCTAATCCTTTCAGAAACTTAAGGTGCACTTTCAGTGTCTTCCTCACACCCACGATTGAAGAGTGAACTTTTGCGACTACTATGATGATCTATCTAGGGTTATGCATAGGGGCTATTTATCACAAAATTGGCTAAAATTAGGATTTTTGAAATTTGGAATTGGCTAATATTTGGGACCCTTGACCAGGGTCTATTATCCAAAAATATTTGGGGGCAAATGTTTTTAGGGGTTGATTCACCCAATTTTATAATAATATTATTTTTTTAAGTTTAAATTTTTAATATTGCCCCTAATAATAGTGAACCTTATACATGCATTTTGATAGTATTTGCCTGGATTTCAAAATTGATTCACCAAATTTTTATAAATACATTTTGGGGCTGATACCTTACACATAAATTTGGATCTATCCATGTTTGAATCTTGTAGCTCCTTCCTCATGCATAGGAATACCTAGATCTACACACAAGAAATTGAAATTAATTAATAGCATGTGCTTATTAAGATAAAATCATAAAGATGCATGCAACATTGAATACAAAATGTGCAATAGACGGTGCATAACTATTCTAAATTGTACCAAAACTTATTATGATGTATATTATCTACTTTAGGAATAATTTATGTAGAAATTGAAATGAAATTGAATGTAGAATCTATGGTCGTCCCTAGGTGTTCCTATTGGGACCATCATCATGAAAACTCTAATTAAAGGTCTAAAAGTGCTCCAAATTTCACAAAATTTTAGTATGATATATATAAGCTACTTTATAAATGATCTACACTGAAATTAACTCAAAAGTATGTGCATATTCATGGCCATCCTTGGGTTTTCCAATTAGGAATATTAACCATCCCAAGGGCGGACTTCCATAAAACCTAGTGTTTTTTACCACAAATTCCTTTGGGATCTAGTTCAAACTACTCCTAGGGGTGTTGTCATCAAATTATGTAATCTAACTCATAAAAATGGGTGGTTTTTGGAATGGATTTGTGTATTTTGGGATGTCTTGGAAACTCCTTCGATTAATGAAGATTCTAAGGGTAAATACACGGGTAAAAGGGGAGAGTGAATCTCGAAAACACTTCATGGTGAATTCTTGCAAAGACCTCTCTTTGAAATTGGGTGGAAAGACTCCAATTTATAGCCCAAGAAGGCCATAGGGTCAAAGGAGCAAGTTGGGGCATGCAAGGCAGGTGCTACCACTTTTCAAAACCCTTTCCATGCATTAGGTGGAATAGACCTCCAATTTCGGCCTCAAATTTGTATGTTGTCATGAATTTGGAAAGCCCTTAATCTGTTAGAGATCATTGGGTGAGATAAATGGTAGAATTTGATTGTAATTTGTTCTACCCTTGAATTTTTGATGGGCTTAGGGCATGGCCATCCCACCCATGGATAGTTGCTAGTGGTCATCCCTGGATGGAACGACCATGAATTGTGATCATCCTGGGTGGGATGACGATGGCTACATGGCCCAAAAATTTCCAAAAGTGGTTAGGAACCCTACTTAACCTCCGAGGGTTGCCCAATGGGGCCATATGGTGCTTGTAATAGTGGCATCATTATAGTCTAATCAGATTGACACAGTTTTTGTGTCTATAGATGCTCCTTTTGGGATACATTGTGTGAAACAAAGCACAGAGAAAAAATAGATGACTAAATTATCAAATGATTAAGGTTATTCAGTAACCTAACCAAATTTAGATGCCTCTGTTGTGGAAGGAGTATACATTCTTGGAATCCTTGCTTTTAACATAATTGAAGGATTTGATTTTAGTATACATTTCAACCACACTGCAATGGCAGTCTTAAGGGCTTAGGGTATACTTGGTCTTGGTTCCTTATTTGGCCTATTTTGGAATACATTTCTCAAGGCTTCAAGGAAACCAAGACTTTATTTGGTTGAACTAGTTTTTAATTATTTTCCCTAGCATAGGCTTGAAATTTATCTTTGGCAATGATTCTTTTGAATGTATGCAAGTTGCACTTTTGAGTGTTGATTTTGATTATGAATTTTTTATTATGACTACCCCCTTAATAAATGCATCAATGAGGGTATGACCAACAATTAAAGTGATGAGTCAGTTGACCAATATGACTTGATTGGGATTCCTTCAGCTTTAACCATTGTAAAATTTATCAATTTTATTAGGATTTTGATGGTTTTGTTGATATTTCATGGAAGAACATAACTGAGTACCTTGTTCCCGTGGAGCAGTTTGACCACAATGGCCTTATTGGGAATTTAAGTATAGAATTTTCCATTTATCTATGAATAATTTGGGTTAAATCTTGATCCTTTGTGAATTTTATCAGTTTTGACCTATTTTTGGTGGTTTTTAGGCCTTTTTTTTTTTACTTTTTCTTCCCTTTTTTGGGGTTTTTTTTTGTGATATTTCATGAAAGAAATGAAATGAATACCTCATTCCCATGGAGCAGTCTGGATGTAATGACCTTCTTCAGGATTGAAGTGTGAACATTTCAATTTGTTGATGAATAATTTTGTTCAAATGGCCTTATGGTAATTTAGGAACTTTACCAGATTGTATGGAGTGCTAGTCGTTGAAACCGCCAAGTTTATAGGGTAAATAACTGAATACAAGGTGCACTTGAAATTTTGTTTTATTTAATTTTTTGTTGATTTTATGATTTTTGAATATTTTGGACTAGTAGATATGCTTAATTGTCCTTTATGAAGCTCCTTGTGGTGAGCAAATATGTCCATTAATTGATTTACTGATGCATTTGTGGATGCAATATCATGGATGCATGTATTGTAATATGATGTTGGGTGATGATCTGTATATGTGTGTATGCATAATGAAATGGATGATTTATTAATCTGTATGATGAATTATGAATACTATTTGACACACTACATGCTAGCACCATATATTGTACAAAATTCATCGATTCATTTTAACGTTATTATAAGACTATGTGATGGATTTTGAAGATGTAAACTAACAAATATGTGATAAAATGGTATGGAATGGAATGCATAGTATGATGTTATATAATGTCCTTGAGGCTTTCATGAGACTTAAACACTCTAGTGACCTAGTCAAAAGTTGTATATTAACCATGCAAGACTTTTTGGCAAGGTATAAATCTACTAGGATGACCAAGATATTCCATATCCCTATGTGTGCATGTGATTTAATTGTTATGAGAATGCATAAAGTTACCCCAGTGCCAAACAGGATTTATGCAACCCATATTTATTGAATATTACCCTGTGAGTATCATTCTCGTCAGTTTTGTACTTAATTGTATTAGACTATTAGGCAATACGGGCTACCAAAAGCTATCTCTTTTTTGCATGCAAACATTGCTATGTACAAAAGCAGGCTGCTAATCTGACAAACATATCATCATGTGTAAGGATACCACCAAGGTAGGCTAGATGTCACCCAACCTGTAATTAGGATCATCTTATGGTTATCAAATGCTAAGAATTCCAAGGATTCAAGTTCAGTACTCCCTTCCTTTCTTTTATTTTTGAAATGCTCTAGGGATTTGCTTATTTTTGTTTTGGTGAGCAAGGGATTGTGGTAGTGATGAGAAACATTATTTATTTTTCTTTTTGGGGATTTTTTTTCTTTTGTTAGTGGTTAAAACTATTGTTTATTTTTCTTTTACTCTTGGATACTTGCCCAAATTTGACGTGTGGCAAGGGATTGTTTTTGTTTTGGGTAGGGAGTATCTTGTCCTTTATTTAATTATCAGCATATCTGAACCATTCGTACAGGGGGATGAGTGAGGTAAACTTTTTGCTTAAGGTAACACAAATCACTTTGTAGGTTTTATATTTCCTTGTGCAAAACATGGATTTATTATTATGAAAATATGTTGGGGTTATGACGTATACATGATAAAATTAAAGCAAGACTCTACCTTCTAAAAATTAGGATAGCTTTCTAAAAAATCTAAAAATAAAACTAGAGACGGTTGAGTGACCAAAAACCCTAATGACACCTTATAACAAATGACTAGGTGAAGGGAAACAAACACAAATTGGGGAATGTGGATGGAAATAATAATTATAATGTAAATGGGTGTTAATACTAACTTTTGATAAAGTTGACTTTGAAGGATGGCTAGTGTATAGCCTTGGTGCTAGACATGTATGATCCACTCTAGAATGCGTAATGAAAGTTATGGTTATGCTTAATGCAAGTGATTGTATAATGTGGTGATAATAAATGTAATGCAATGCAATATTTTTGTATTTTGATATATATATATATATATATATATATATATATACATATTTGACCAATGGGCTTAGTGGATGCCATTGGGGATTTTTGAGTGACCAAAGGGTTTATGGGTACCTTTGGCATTTTTTGGGTGACCAAAGGATATATATATATATATATATATATATATATATATATATATATATATATATATATATATATATACATATTTGACCAATGGGCTTAGTGGATGCCATTGGGGATTTTTGAGTGACCAAAGGGTTTATGGGTACCTTTGGCATTTTTTGGGTGACCAAAGGGTTTATAGGTATGTTTGGGAATTTTTGGGTCACCAAAGGGTTTATAGGTACCTTTGGGGCTTTTTGGGTGACTAAAGGGTTTATGGGTACCTTTGGGGCTTTTTGGGTGACCAAAGGATTTATGGGTACCTTTGGGACTTTTTGGGTGACCAAAGGATTTATGGGTATCTTTGGGGATTTTTGGGTGACCAAAGGGTTTATAGATACCTTTGGAGCTTTTTGGGTGACCAAAGGATTTATAGATACCTTTGGATATTTTTTGGGTGACCAAAGGGTTTATGGGTACCTTTGGGGCTTTTTCTGGTGACCAAAGGATTTATGGGTACTTTTGGAGCTTTTTAGGTGACCAAAGGATTTATGGGTATATTTGGAGCTTTTTAGGTGACCAAAGAATGTATGGATACCTTTGGAGCTTTTAGGGTGACTAAAGGATTTATGAGTACCTTTAGAGCTTTTTGGGTGACCACATAGTTTATGTGTATATTTAGGGATTTTTGGTAGGGTGCGGTGCTTTAAGCGTGAAAATACCATAGGTGAAGGATATTCAAGGGTTCAGGTTCCTCACATCCTTAAATGGAAGCTATGTGATAAGTTCTAGGTCCAATATGACTAGTGATAATGTATGGACCTAACCATTTTATCGTAAATTTATCCCACAGATGGGGCGACAAGTTAGAGTTTTGTTGGTTCTGTTTTAAAACAAGGTCACCAACCTAAAAGTCTCTAGGATGGAATTTCATGCTATAGGCTCTCTTAAGCTACTCTTGATAAACACGTAGATGCTCAAGATTATTAACACGTCACTCACCAAGTAAAGTTAATTTTTCCAAGTGAGCTTGTCGCACGATGTCATCATCAATGAACTTTTGCATGGATATGCATAGTGACAAGATTTCAAGCTCTAAAGGCATGACACCCTCTGCACCATATACTAGTGAAAATAGAGTTACCCCAGTGGGTGTTCGAATACTAGTGCGGTAGGGACAAAGGACAAGAGACAATTGAGTAAGCTAATATTTGTGATTATCCTTAATGATTTTCTTTAAAATGGCAATTATTAATTTGTTTTATGCCTCAACTTACCCGTTGGATTGTGGACAATAGGGCATAGAAAATTTGTACCGGATGTTATATTTAGTTATTTTATTCTTAAAATTTGACCCATTATCTAAAATTATTTTGGTTGGAATACCAAAATGAAAAATTATATTATGTAACATGAAATCCACAATGCAATGTCCAGTCGTAGTGGTAAGAGAAATTGCTTCCACCCATTTTGTGAAATATTCGATGGCCGTAATGATGAACGTGTGATGACCTAATGAGGAGAGTGAGATTTTCCCAATTAAGTCAAACCCCCATTGCAAAAAATACCAAACTAATTAAATCAATTATAAGTCTTGAGAAGGTATGTGTGTCAAATTAGCATGGTGTTGACACTTTACACACTTCTTAACATAAGCACAATAATCTTGCTCTAAATTTGGCCAATAATAGCCCATGCAAAGAATGTGCTTTGCTATGGGTATGCCACTAAAATTACCACCACATGTACCATCGTGTGCTTGGGTGATGGCTCCATACATAGTTGATTTAGAGGGTCTTTTCTTCATCTCTTCGACTATGTTGAATGGGAGGGGTTCACCACTTTTCTCTTTTACAACCGTATCATACTTATTCCTGTATCCTTGAGTAGAATTTATTATTTTACGTTTAGTTAGTGAGGGATATATCAACTTGTCTCTTGATTTTTCTTGCATCTCCACTTCCTTTTTTTGGGGTGATTTTTTATGGGTTTCTGCTCCTTTATGACCTAAAATTTGGGGAGCTTTCTCATAAGAGGTTCTTTTATTAATTGGGTCCCTTGAAGGTGAAGGCACTTTCAAGGGGTTAATCTCTTGGGTATCAAACTACAAGGGTTTCTTTTCCAATCTTTTTAGAATAGCCACTTTTTCAATAGAGGGCATCATGAAAATTTGAATTTCTTCCCTGACCATATTAACATGACTTTTGAGGGTTTTCACAACTTTTTCAATAGCTATCTTCTGGACATGATGTTGATGGATCATACGTCAGTTTTCATCATGTGGATAATTACATGTAGAACACCAAAATTTTGACTCTATTGAAGTGTTAGTGGGTTCACTATCTTCATTGACATAAACCATATTAGATTTGTCGTGGTTTCCACCGCTCGTGGAGGCTTGGTCTCTTGTTACTTGTGGAAACCTCTTTGGTTTGAAATTTCTTTCTTCTTATCTTCTTTACATTGAGGTCATCTTATTCATCATATTTTTCATATATGCTTGTAGATCTTATAAAGCTACAAGTGGAAGATCTAGAGTTGATGAAACCATCATCACAGGAAGTGCAGGAATAGCAGGAAGCATTGGAGGAGCGAGAGGTGCCTGTATTACTAAGATATTAGGCTTCCCAATCCATTTGGAGATACTTGTATTAGAAGTAGTAGGAGGAGTTGTGAAATTAGTATTTGATGCTTGCAGTAGATCTGGGAATATAGGTATTATCATCTTTGCAGGAAACCTTCCAATAGTGATTAGATATCTTTTCACTTTTAGAGCTTCTTGGAAAACCTCTGGAAACGTAAATACTTAGGATTACCTAATAGCCATACTTATGTTCAAGTTGAAATATCTTAGATAATAGTACATTGATTGTTCTTTTATTGGTATCAATCCGTCAGGTACCCTCTACCAAGTTTGACTAAATTTGATATTAAATTTGAATATCTCTTCTTGAGGGTGCTTCTGAATGACTGTGAATTGGGTTAACAATGAATATGGGTCAGCATGTTCATTGAACTCTTCCACTAACTTTTCGACAAGTTGGGCCTAGGTAGATGTGAATTGATTGGTGAGGGCTCTATACCAATAGAGCATTTTTCCTTTCAATAAAATGACTAATAGTCTTATCATAACATACTCCTTAGTGATGTTATGTATTGGAGATAGCGCAACAACATCCTGACAATGTTCGTAAACCATATTTCCAATACCATCATACTAGGGTAATGATTTTAAAGCTACTACTAGAATCGAGTGTTGAGCTACCATATTCAAGGGGCCTGTATGGTTCCATGAATAATAGGGTAAATTTAGTTGATTCATAGCCATTACAGTTATGTCTCTACCTACTATTGTATATATATGGGTATCTGTAATTAACATCCCACTAGCAGAAGTACTAGGGAAATCTGTAGGGGAAATATTTGCATATCCTTGTATTGATAGTAGATGAAGAAGTTATTCTAGAAACTAAAACATGATTAGCTCTGAGGCTACCAAGGTGTAATTTGAAGAACTCAATGGGCTTTTTAGAATTTTTTTCTTTCATCTGGTTATCATAAAAGATACTATTAAACTAGAAAGTAGATAAATAATTTCTTACGGTTCCTTTCTTGGGCGAAGTCTCCAAGTGATTCATAAAAAATAAACAGGGAAAAAGTAATCACCAAAACTTTGATCTGTATATATTGTGGTATTGAGTCCCACCGGGCGTGCCAAAAAATATTGGTGTAAAATCTACCTTTGGTTACATTTGCACCCAAGACTTTGCCAACATTGAAATACCAAGTTTAAAATAGAGTTTACTCAATTCAATATCAAGAGAAGGTTGATTCCTTGCTTTTTAGGAAAAGGGAAGGAGAATGAAATGCATAAAGAGAAGGAAATATAGCTATTGTTAGGAGTGTTTAAATGGTGTACGTTAGATAATAGCAAAGAAAATCCTACAACATTTTATAGAAAATCATTCTTAAATCCATAAAAATAGGGTAACTAACCATCAAAGACAAGCCTATTAGAGAATTTAATTTTAGAGTTTAGTAGAGCTTGAAACACAGAAATTCAAAATGATAATTAAAGCAGTTTTATTCATCTTAACTTTATATAGCAATCAACAACTCATATGTACTTGAGGAAAACACCAGTGAGCCAAAAACTAGAATGGATAATCTTTATTTAATTTTAGAATTCTATGTACATTACCTTTTAAACATTCAAGAGCCAATCATTTTTTGGGTCGCTCATCCTATATATTACATAACAGAAAAACTAAAATTTGTTACAATAATATACCCATAGGATCATTCTGGTAGAGTGGCAGTTAAGAGAGCATGTGATATTCAACTAGAAATGGTTAGGATATTCTTGTTACTAAAATCCACATTTATCTTCTTAGAGGCATTGTGGTCCAGCTATATTTCACTGAAAAATGTTGCACCATCGTGACCTTTTCTATTTGTTCGACCTCTTGGCTCAAAAATATCATGCCATCGTGATATTTCTCTTTGAGTTAGCCTTCGAGCTCAAAAATTTTGTACCATCATGACCTTTTATTTTTTTTAGCCTATTGCCTCAAAAATGTCACACCATCATGACCTTTTATCTTTGCTTAGCATTCGGGTTCAAAATACCGCACCATCATGACTTTTTTCTTGGACTTGACCTTCAGGTTCAAAAATATTGCACCATCATGATATTTTCTCATGAATTAGCTTTTGAGCTCAAAAATATAACATTGTCATGATATTTTATCTTCGTTCAACCTATTGGCTCAAAATATATTGCACCATTGTGACCTTTTCTCTTCGCTTAGCCTTTGAGCTAAAAAATATCACGTTATCGCGACTTTTTCTTTGAACTTGACCTTTAGGTTCAAAATTATCGCACCATCATGACATTTTCTCCTGAATTAGTCTCTTGGCTCAAAAATGTCATGCCATCATGATATTTTCTCTTCATTTAGCCTTGGAACTCAAAAATTTTAGCCATCATGACCTTTTCTCTTCGTTCGGCCTCTTGGCTCAAAAATGTCATGCCATCGTGACATTTTCTCTTCACTTATAATTTGGGCTCAAAAATTATGCACCGTATTAACTTTTTTCTTGGACTTGACCTTCAGGTTCAAAAATCTCATGCCATCATGACCTTTTCTCCTGACTTAGCCTCTTGTCTCAAAAATTTCATGCCATCACAAAATCTTCTCTTCATTTAGCCTTGGGGCTCAAAAATGTCGTGTCATCACGATCATTTCTCTTCACTTAGACTCTTGTCTAAAAAATATCACATCTTCATGACATTTTCTCTATACCTAGCAAAATTTTGAGAAGACCACTCCTTACTCCCCTTGATGTGGTCATCTTGACAAACAAAATCCCACAATATTGCATGCCAAAAAGTAGGACCAAACATGGTAACCTCACAATAGAGAAAACAAACACAGTGTAAAATTAGAAAACCCCCAAAACTACCACAGGAAGGGGTAAGACAACCAACAAATGAAAAAGGGAAAACCCACAAGCCAAAGGGATCATCCACAAAAAACATTACTCAAGGAGATAATCCTCGATGTCATCATCCTTTGAGGGGTCCTCCTTAGATTTGGCCACCTTCTAAATCTTCATCTGATTAATAATTTTACTCACCCTTAGTAGCATAGATGTGGCTAAGGATACAATATCATATAGATAAGTCACCGGGTCGACACCATCCATGGGTTGAACATGGAGCACACTAAGGGATGGGGCAGCTGGTGTATTTTGTATTTTGTGAGCTAGTGAGGAGAAATCAAGCAGAGTGGGAATTACAATATTTTTACCTTTCTCAGTCAATGAATTCATGCGATATGAGTGTCTTATAGGAGTCGAATCACTAGCATAGGAGCCTAGCATCAATCTATGTTTACCCGCATTGCTGGAGGAGCCCACCTTGACGTCAATGGGTTGGCTATTAGGAGTGTCATTCAAAATAATCAAAGGGAAAATTGATATGGGCTTAGGATTGAAATTCACCATGGAACCTATTGTGGGGATTTCCTACTTACCTCCTTAAGCTTTATCATGTCACAAGAATCCTAAAGATCATAATGAGTATTGTAGACTCTGGTGGATCTACCACTTTGATGTAGGAATAGATTATCATAATGACTCTAGACACACCGAGTCGGGTAAGGAAACACCAGATAGTGGGTTCATATATTTGCTATTTTAATGCAATCACCCATGTATTACCAGATTAAATTATATTGTATTATTTTGATTATTTGTTACCAAACTAGGCATTGTTAGAACACATTAAGACCAGACCGATGCCATGTCCATTGGGTAGTCGTAGAAGATTTATATCAAATGACTTAGAAAGGAAAAGGAGAGGAGAACTAGTTTTTTTTCATTCATTAAAATAATGTAATCAATAAAAATGATTTAACTAGCGATAGAAGGCATCATTCATACATTCAGATTGTTGTAACACATAAATTTGCAATACACATATACCAAATACACAAAGGAATCCAGGAATAGAGTTGAAGTTTCTATTAATATGAAATATTTTACATATGAGATCGGTAGAATGCTTGGCTCTTATATGGCAGTGATTACAATAAAACCCTAGTTCAAATATCGTAACATGGGATTACTTCTCTCCATCCTGATGACAATGATGTAAGAGCCTCCAACTCTAGCTCATCCATAGAAAATTATCTCAGCAGACAAAGCATCCTAAGAAGTTCCTAGATAAATGGCAGAATAAAATATGGTGTAAGACACACAAGGATCGACATAGAAAAGGAAATACAACTACTACTTAAAACACAATTATACCTAGTCTTAGGCTTCTCTCTCAGAGGTTTGATAAAAACTATGTTGTTGTAGTGGTATTCAATATATAGTGTTGATCGATTGAGCTAATATGTAACCATTTCTTCATCGGCCCTCTAGCTGGCCTGATCTCGCTTCCTCCAAAAGTATGATATAATAAAAAATGGGCACGTGGCCCACGTTCTTCTCTTTAGATGGATGGTGGCTGAGGTTGTGTACTATATTTCCCACTATACTAAGTAGGCATTTGTGTTGTGATTTTATCATGGGCTTCCTTTGGTGACCTAAGCCCCACTCTATCTTGTTCATTCTCCTTAAAACATAGCCCCTCTGCTGACTTGTCACCTTTCTTTATCTTTTTGTAACTGTCCTGCATTCACAGATGCCATTAGTAGTACCATGTTTCTCACATATAGGTAAGTATACATATATAAAAATATATTTTTGCTTTATGCTTGTTCAATTTTTGCTGGGAGCCTCTACAAGACGGACCGTCCACCTACCTCTTTCTTAAATCATGGGGCGCACGACTTTAAAATGGGGTGCACAAACTTGTGCGCCCTTCAAGACCTTGGTGCGCTCCATAGATAAATATAGTGCATGAAATTAAAATGGGGCACAACAAATTAACATGGGGTGCATGAAATTAAAATTGAGCACACGAAATTAACATGGGGCACACGAACACGTGCGCCCCTCAAGATTTCGTGTGCTCCAAAATTAAGGTAAAAATTAAAGTTCTCAAAATTTGACAAAATTTTTTAGGAGTCTAAATGGGCCAAATGGGTATTCAAATAAGTTGTGATCATAAAAAAAAAACCTCTAGGTTCATGAGATATATCCCTGGAAATTTTAATGTAAATCTACGTGCGCGTTAATGGGGCGCACAACTTCAAAATGGGGTGCACAAACTTGTGTGCCCTTCAAGACCTTGGTGTGCTCCATAGGATAGTTGGACATATGAAATTAAAATGGTATGCACAAAATTAACATGGGGTGCACGAACTCCTGCACCTCTTTGGATTTTGTGTGCTCTAAAATTAGGGTAAAAATAAAAGTTTTCAAAATTGGATGAACTTTTGAAAGGGTCTAAACAGACCAAATGGGTACTAAAATTAGTTGATATCATTAAAAAATTTCTCCTGTTTCATGATATATACCCTTCAAAGTTTAACGTAAATCTGCGCGTGCGTTAATGGGACGCACAACTTCAAAATGGGGCGAACAAACTCGTGTGCCCTTCAAGACCTTGGTGAACTCCATATAATAATGGGGTGCACAAAATTAAAATGGGGTGCATGAAATTAACATGAGGCATACGAAATCGCACACCCCTTAGGATTTTTTGTGCTCCAAAATTAGGGTAAAAATTAATGTTCTCAGAATTTGATAAACTTTCTTAGGGGTCTAAAAGAGCCAAATGATCAAATCAGTTGATATCATCAAAAAATTCCTCCTGGTTCATGAGATATACCCCTTAAAAGTTTTATATAAATCTGTGTGCACGTTAATGGGACACACAACTTCAAAATTGGGCACACGAACTCGTGCACCCTTCAATACCTTGGTGCACTCCATAGGATAATGGGATGCACAAAATTAACTTCAAAAATTCTCAATCTAAACCTTTGCCACTAGACCCTGATCTTCAAGATACACAAATCTCAACACTCTTGCAATATAGAAATTTAGATTAAACCCAAGCCTTAAGTTTGTTGGAATCATCAAAAATTGGGCCTTGCACCCTAAGCTCACCTAGACATAAATTTGATAAAAAAATTCAAAAACAATGGGAAAAAACTATGTTGTAACAATGGGGTACAACAGGGCCTCCTGCTTCAAAAACCCTTTGATTAGGGTTTTGTTTTATGTAATTTTAAATAATAAGATGCAATCCCTGATGTTTTGCATATGTATACTTTCCCTTGTAGATGTTGTCAATCAAATTTTCCATGACTTGAAACAAATACTTTGCTATGTTTATGAGTTTGACATCCTTCAGGTAGTTGATGAAGGCCATGTGCAAGCTCCACAATGGTGAGAAAAATTCATCAATTGTTAGGTACTGCATCATCAAAACTAGGGCTTTATTCTATGATGGTGAGAGGTACTTTTGGATTAAACCATTATCCTTTTTGCTGAGGAGCTATTCTTTATATTTGAAAACCATCAGCTCACCCACCATTGAATTTTTATCTTAACAGATGATATCACCATCGTTAGGCAGTTTTGTGATTTTTTCCAGGAGATCAATTGTGACCATGAAATTGAGACCCCTAAGAGACACAATACCACTATCCCATGATTAGACAAACTCCCTTGATAAATCAGGGTCATGCCCTTAGAAATTCTTCAAAAAATTGAGAAGACCATGTGACCCCATGATTTCCTCCACCATTGGGTCAAGATGAAAGGACTCTGGCTCAATAAGCACCATCAAATCCTTATTGTTATGGAAAAACACTAGCACCAACTCACCCTAGGACTAGAAATGAAACCATCCAACCCACTTCTTTTGAAAAACTTTTACAATACCTTTGCAAAAATGTAATTGCTACCAATTAAAGGATTGATTATCATGAAAGGAATTGTGGCCATACCATCATATTTTGCCTAAGAATTTGATCCAGGTCATTTATAAGAGATATAAATCCTAGAAAACCTCACCACACGAGCCTCACCTTGTCCAAGAATGATTGGGTCATCCAACCAAACATTGGGTAAACAATGAGGTACAAAGGAGGAAATGAAAATACATCGAAGAACGTTTTTGGAACTAACATAGCTTGAAATGGAAACTTTAGGATGCCAAGGGAAGCATGGGAGCATGGACCAATGAAAAACCCACTCATGGAAAGTAATGGCTCTAAAGGAGGACACTTTTCTGACCATAGGTTTAGAAGAAGCACAGCCGACCATTCACAAGGAGTTGATGCTAGTAGTTGTGGATGACAATGAAGATAGTGTTATTAAAGTGGCAAAAATTACTCGGAGTGGCCCATTTGAAAATGGCATGAAAACCACTTGTAGTGGGAATTATGTGCAAGCCACACACTCTTTTGCATATTATTTAGGCCTTGGAGTGATAAATCAAATTAATTTTTCCAAGGTACCTGCTCATTCTCATGTGGAAAATACAAATCTGCCAGACCTTCAGAGGATACATATGCTTAATTTTACCATGAACACAAAAAAATATGTATGAAACCACCCAAAATGGCTTTGGGTGATTACACTTGCTCATTAATCCCAAGGTGCTCACACATGTAGCTCACGTGGAAGAGGTGAAACCCACTAAGAGAAAGGAGTGAACTACGAGTACTTCCATAGGTATTGAGAGGATTAAAAAAAGGATGATAAATTGTTTGAGGGGCACGTGTCTAACAAGCACTAGGGGAAGTCTTCAGTCTAAGTCCTAAGTGAATCCAAAATCAATCCAAAATTAGCCATTATTTCAATTGCTTTATTGCCTTCATAGTACACGTGTTGGAATAAAATATTCTTGATGTTGCAAATATTAGAGTAGACTTATGGATCAATGAAGCAACATTCCATGGGGTCTTTGAGGTGCCTTTGATGTATTTTATGATGTTAAGGTATTCACCTTTAATGATGAGGTTATGAATGTGGAGCACCTTGGTGGCCTGGATGCCTTGGAAGATAGCTTTGGCTTCCGCAAAATTATTTGAATACACTCCCACTTTTTTAACAAACACAAGGATGATTCTTACATTTTCATCTCTGATGATTCTCCAACAACTAGCCCTTCCAGGATTATTTTTGGTTGCCCCATACAAGTTGATCTTGAGCCATACTTGGAGAGTAATCCATACCACCAGGGACCTATCCACCCCAGGAAAGGATTGGTTAGGTGGATCAAGGGATATGTTAAGGAAATTAGCCAACTTTAGCTCAAACTGAGATCTCGGGCTATCATCGAAAGGAATCAGATTGGCATTTTCAGCAGCTCTTGAGATGATCCTATAGAAAACTAATTATAAATCCCTACTAGTCTCATGAAAGGCTCTGTTGTTCCTTTCTAGCCACACCTACCAAAGAAAGTGAGGAAGAATATGTTGGACATTTTGAGTCAAAGTTGTCATTGATGTCAAGATATGAAGTTGTCCTTAATAAGCTATCGATGATGTCATAAGGTCAAGAGGAACAATGTGGAGGTTAAAGGTAAAAAGGCTTCATAATATTTTTAACAGTATGTGGAAGCATATGTTAGAAGGTTTAAAATAGAAGGTTTTTCATAAAAACCCAAGGAAGCTTATTACAAATCTAAAGGAAGGTTTAATATTTATTTTATAAAATATTTAAATTCAAATTGGATTTAAATTTTATAAATAAATATTATTTATACAAATTTTTTCAATGAGAGAAGGCCTTAATAAAAACAAAGGGTTTTAAAGAATTAATTAATAAAATTTAAATTTAAAAGAATTTAAATAATTTATAAATTAATAATTTCAACATAAAATCATAGTGTCGATGTCTAAATTTTGAAGGGAATTTGAAGCACCGATGTGTATGTGTGAAGGAGGAAATTGAAATAAAAACCCATGCATTAGAGGAATTAAAATTATCATTTTTCTCGAATGTTTATGTGTGCAATTGTGTTGAAGAACTCGTGTGGAAAAGGAGAAGAAAATTTTTGTTTTATGTGCCAACGAATAGAGACAAATCGAAAAGCGTCAAAAGTCCAAAGCCATCTGTGCAGTGTGGCCTAGTGGTAAGAGAGCAATGATTAGAGTGTTTGGGTTCTAGGTGAACTGCATTCAAAACATGGTGGCAATGTGTTTTTGTGGTTTTATTTGTGTTGGAAGCATCAAAGGAAACGATGGACATTTTACTAGGCAAAAAATGGGGCTTCATAGAGCACGTGGTGCACTTTACTCCCCAAGCAAGCGCCTAGCTCGTATAGTGGTTGGAGTCACGCAGAGTTATGCATAGTGGTGAATATTCACCAAATATATGAATATTAGGATTTTAAAAATTGAAAATTAGCGAATATGAGGACCCTCGAGATCGGCTCATTCACCTAAAATTTTAGGACCAATTTTTTCTTAGGGTCAATTCACCACAATGTATATCCAAACATAGGCATATTTGTACTCGTTGGAAAGAAATTTTCAATCCTGATCTATTGGTGGTATTTTTAGGAAGTTATAAGATTATTTAATAGGTCAAAAGTAGTCTCAATAATGACCTTACATTTTAGGGCTTCCAATACCCTAAATTTTGGTGTGAAGATGCTCAATTTTATTTGCTTAGGATTCTCGATGATTCAACTTGATTTTGATTAGGATTCACCATTTTTTTACAAGTACACTTTGAGTCCAACCCCTTATGCATAACCCTGGAGCCGCGGCTAGGGCACTGGTTGAGGCTGCATCGTGAGTTCAAAACCCACCAAGGAAAAGGTAATAAATTTTAATTATTATTTTGTTTTGCCTAAAGTTTGATGTGAGGTCTTAGGGAGTTAAAAGTATTGCTTAAAAATATTTTTATTTGATTATTATTTTTTGGTAAATTTGAGGAATAAGGTGCTAGATTTATTTTTAATAAAGTGTTTGTGTCACATTGATTTGTTGAAGTTATAAAAATATAAAGGGAACTTCTTGCATTGAGTTATTTTGAAAAGAAGAGTGCATTGAATATTATTTTAATTGGGATATTATAAGGTGTAAGTGGTGAATTATTTTTTGTAAATGTTGATGAATATTTTCTTAAATATGGAGTGATAAGGTGTATGTGTGTATTGATATTTACATTGTATTTTTGAGGGATTTTATCATCTTATAATTTATTTGAGCTTGTTAAAGAAGTGTTTGTGGTTTTGGCAGATTTATGAGATTCCTTCATCATCAAGAAAAATATATGAGCACATTGTTCCATAGTTAAGTTGATTGGTTGGTTTTCTGGAAATTAAGTTTGGAGTGAAAAGGACTTGATTAGGGTTTCCTTTTGAGTGTGTTGAGTTAATGCTTCAATATTTTTTGGAATAAAGAGTTGTGGTTAAAACCTTGTTTTATAAGCATTGTTTTTGAAGCTATTGATTGAGTGAAGAAATTTAACTAGGAATATGAGTATCATTGTTATGTGATAGTGGTTGATAAGCATTGTTGGAAATATTTTGAGTAAAGGATCATATGCTTGGACTAGGGTTTGTAAGCAAGAATTGCTTCATTGAGTGATTGGTTGAGTAGAGTTGGTTGAACCTAGTCAAGTGGGTGTGTGAAGTGATTGTTCAAGTTCATAAAACAAACTATTCTATATTCTGAATTGATTTGAAAAAGTGATTGAGTATTGAGTTGAAGCATATTGAGTCTCTAACAATTCTCTGTATGTTTCTAAAAGAGTTATTGAAAGTGATTGAGCATTGAGGTAATTTTGAAGCATATTGAGTCTCTAACAATTATTTGTATGTTTCCAAAAGAGTGATTGAAAGTGATTGAGAATTGTGATGAGTATAGATCATATTGAGTCTCTAACAATTCTCTTTATGTTTCTATGAGATTTTATTAAGTTCTTGAGAGGACTTATTGAGAATATTTGGTTAAGTTCTTGAGAGGAATTATTGAGAAGAATGGAAAAATTCTAGAGAGGACATATAGACTGATTGGTGTGAGATTTTGTGAAATATTACAAGGCAGATTTGAGACAAGTCTTTGAGAAGGCTTGAGAGCAGAGTTGATTGATTGATTTGTTCAAACCTTGAATTAAGTTTTGGGGTAGATCTAACAGAGTTGATGATTGATTTTTTCAAACCTTAAGTTAAGGTTTGGGGTAGATCCAATAGAGTTGATTGATTGATTTGTTCAAAACTTGAGGTAAGGTTTGGGGTAGATCCAGTAGAGTTGATTTGATATTGATTCAAGCTTTGAGTTAAGGCTTGAGAACAGATATTGAGGACTAATTTGTGCTAGACCGAAGGACTGTGCTTAGTAAAAATTCGAGGATAGAGTTTGGTGTAGATTTGATGACATATTTGTGTTAGACCAGAGACAGAGATTGAGGATAAATTTGTGCTAGAACAATTGACTATTTTTAGTACATATTTGAGATAGAGTCGAGTCTAATCTTTGGAGGTGACAGAGTATAGAGGATGATAGTCTCCAGTGGATAGAGATCCATTAGCCAAGGAAGTGAGGAAAGGTATTCTAAGTGAGGACAAGAGTCTTCAGTGAATAGATATCCATTAGCCAGTGTGGTGGAGGCAGTAGTTCTTCTATAATATCACCAGCCAGAGCAATAGGAGAAAGGAGTTCTCCTATGGATAGAGATCCATAAACATTATTAAAGGGATTGGTATCTCCTTTGGACAGAGGTCCATAAACATTGTAATAGGGAAAGGATTCTGATCGACTATAGGAGCTTACATTTAATTTTGTCAATCCAGATTAATCCAAGTTAGATTTAAATAGTAGCAACCCATTATATATTGTACCATAGTAATTAATACTAAGCTTAGTTCAGGTCTCTTTCTAGTTTCATGTGTTGCAGAAAATAAAATAAAATATGCAATTTATGAATTATTCTAATGTGGATCCACGTAATTAATGCATTATTTATCTATTATAATTTCTAATTATATTTTCATGTAAATTAATATTTTAATCTAATTCTATCTACCATGTTAGTGGGAGGAAGAGATTTAGGGACTAACCTTTCGGAGTGGGCCCTGCCTTCGAAAGGTTAGTGTTAACCCCTTCCCCTATTTTCTATTTTACTTTACCTTCAATAATCTACTCTCATTTAATTAATCTAATTCTTAATTATTTCATAATTACAAGAGAATAAAATAAATAAAAATTACCAAAGCAAGCAAAATATGAAATAATTTTAAAACACAGTTAGCATATCCTGAAGAAAATAGTGTTGCTTCTTTATTATTGAAAATTAAACGTACATGGTTGCACATCCAACTTCCAAAATTGCATACAGAAGATTACATCGGGAATACTCACAAATTACGTATATTTCTCCATTAGATCACAATCCTCATTCAAAGGTCTCGTATGCAAATATATATTTTCACTCAGACAATTCCGAACATAACTCCCCGTATTTCTCCCAAATGGTTTGAACTTGATACGCAACAAATATATTCTTAACAAGAATAAATCTAAATTAAAACATCTCCTAAAATACTTGGACTCAATAAATATTCTAATTGGTCCAAGTGGCAACTAATTATAACATAATACTAACTTTGACTTGGTGGGATAGCTACGTAACAATACAACCCTTGATTTAGACTTTTTATACAACTTTTATTCTTTCCTTTAGGTAAGGATACATTTATTATAAATATTCACGTAACAAATTCTATGCCCCAAATAAATGGTGAGTCACCCACATTTGATTCTTCTAACTGCCCATGTGGAATTTGAAACCTTTTGTGCTTGATTCTTTCATATGCCCACGTGGTGTTTGACCAAGCCATAGCTTATGTGGCATTTATGTGAAACAGGTTCTTTCATAGATTTTTCTAGGTTTCTTTAGTGCCCTTTCATAGTGTCGTTTCATAGCGTGCATCCACATGTCTCCTCGATATTTGTTCATCCTTTCTTCAATATATGACCTATATTTTGCTATAATATTACCTACCAAAAACATACAAAAACTTCGCACAATTTGTGTAAAATATGATCATTTATCATTTTAACCTCATTTATCAAATTAACTGATAAATAGCATAAATAAGGTAAAATAATAATTAAAACACATTTACTTTTATGATTTTGTAGATAGAATATAGATAATCCTTACATAAAATATGTGTCAATTTGGCACTCATCAGATTACGAAGAGATTGATTGAGAAAAGTTTAGTGAAATATTTTCTTCGTGGAGTAGCCCATATTGGGTGAACCATGTAAATTGTGGTTTCTCTATTGTGTGTGATTATTTATGCATTGCTTTAAATACTACTATTGATATTGTTGTCTTTACATTGCATAATATTTATTGGAAAATAAAAGTAAAAAGTGGTCTTATACTGTTCACCCCCCTTTCAGTATAAGCTTGTGCTCTTCAATTGGTATCATAATGGGTTCCTTCAGAAGAGTATAAAAACTTGAAGGAAAAGCTTACAAAAACACAATGGATTCATAGAATGAATCATTATATATCTCAGTACCAGTATTTGATGGAAGTGATTATGTATATTGGAGTTTGAGAATGAATATCTACCTAAAGGCACTTGGCAATAAAATTTGAGAAGCAGTTGAAAATGGATACATAACACCAATTGATCCACCTATAGACATGGAAGGTAAGCTCCTACAACATTACAATTCAAAAGCAATGAATGTACTTTTGAGATGTTTGCATAGAACAGAGTCCATAAAAGTTATGCATTGTGAAGATGCAAAAGGAATGTGGGATAAGTTGTAAAATATATATGAAGGAGATAAAGGTGTCAAGAAAGCAAATATAAAAAATCTCAAAGGATAATTTTAAGAGTTAAGAATTAAGGATGAGGAAAACATTAGTACTTATCTACTTTGAATTGATTAGGTTGTTAATGCTATGCAAGGACTTTGAATGAAGGTTGATGAATCAGATGATTGTGATAAGGTCTTAGGATCTCTTCCAAAAATATTCAGTGAAAATATTTCTGCTATAGAGGAGTCAAAGGATGGTGATTCTTCAACAGGAGATATGTTGCTTGGCATTCTTACAATTTTTGAGTTAATAATAAAAGAACATATTCCCTAGAAGGAAGCATCCTTCAAAGCAATCAAGAAGATAAAGGGTAAGAAGTCAGAATCAAGCAGTGAGTCATCCAGTGATGAAGAAGTAAATTATGGAAAAAGGAATAAGTATTCAAGAATATCTAGAGATACAAGATCTTTTAAATGTTTCAATTGTAGAAAGTATGGTCATTATGCAACTGACTATCAAGAAGCTAAGAATAATAATGATGAATAAAAACAATATCACAAGAATAGGGAATTAAAAAGATACAAGTATCAAAAGAAAAGCAAGGATGGACAAAGAAAAAAATGAAATAAGTTCTTTCAAAGGCAAAAGAGGAGCTACTATGTGTATAATGCAAGTAAGTACTCAAGTGATAGTGATGCTAGTTTTTCATATAATTATAGAGATGAAGTCCTATTTATAATTGAAGAAAAAGAACAAGTTAAGAAAATGACTCCAGTAATTCTCAAGTGTTTTAGATGTGGTAACTTTGGACATCTTGAATATAGTTGTACAAGGAATGGTTATAGTTTTAGTGATGATGAATATGAGGATGCATTTGAAGGACCAAACAAAAACCTTATAATGGCATTAGAATAAGGATTAGGTGATCCTATAGAAGACAAGCCAATAGAAAATGAAGATATGGACAAAGGTAAAGAAATAGAGGAATATTCAAAAAAGGATGAATATGATCTCAAGGGATAACTTATCTATGCTCTTGAAAAAGTAAAGAAGGTAAGAAAGTAAAACTCTAAAATTGAGTTTCAGTTTCAAGAATGTGATGAAGAGAGAAGACTTCTTATAGAGGATCTAGAAAAATCAAAGGCTAAGACAAAAATTCAAGGATAAGTTAGAAGCAAAGATCTTAGAATGTGAAAAGTTAGCACAAGAAATGGCCCTACTGAGAGAATATTTAGAAAACTCCAAGAGTAAGCTACACAAGTTTGGAAAGAGTTCAAATATTGTGGATAAGATGATCAAGGTACAAAGAAGGTCAACAAACAAAACATGTCTTGGTTTTGAACAAGCTCAAAAGAAACAAGAAGATAAGTCAACCTCAAGTTCTGAGGAAACTTCAGAAGAAGAAACTACAGAAGAAGATAGTGTAAGAGAAAGTGAGACATCTAAGGATGAGTTGGAAAACAAAAATTTCAACAAGTCAGGAAAAATACACAAAGAAGATACATATGGAACAACAATCAGAATAGGTCAAGAGATACTAAGAGACCAATGAGGTCAAGACAAGGAAAAATCAATGGAAGATGTTTTTCATGTCATAGGTTTGGGCACATAGCTTCACATTTTAGTACACATGAAAGACAAGAATATGGGAACAAACAACTTTTACATGGGTATTGCTACTCATGTAATTAGTTTGATCATAAGGCAATGAATTGTAGGGTTCATGACAGAAGAAATGGCTTCAATAGGATAAATTCTAAGAAATTTTCACCTCAAAGGAATAATAAAATTAAGTGTTATAAGTGCAATAATGATGGTCACATAGCAAAGTGGTGTAGATAAAACATTCCAAAATAAAGCAAGAACAGGAACAAGAATAGGAACAAGAACAAGAATAGGAACAATAACACAAATATGAACAGGAACAGGAACATGGATATGAACAAGAACAGGAATAGGAATATGAACAAGAACATGGATATGAATGTAGACATGGACAAGAACATGGATATAGAAAGAAATAGCCAGAGGAATCATAAGGATCATATAATAAGGAAAGAGGATAAAGGTAAAGAACAGTGCTTTCTGGGAGTAGAAATACTCTCACACCATAACTAACCACCTCAAGAGGAGGTGGGGGAGTGGCTAAGCTAAGAGACTCATTCTCAGCCCCAAGCCCCAATGGTGACCATTTGCCATTGATGTCAAAGGAGGAGAGATTTGTGTAAGGGGAGAGATTTGGTATTTGAGCAAAAAGGAGAGAGCATTGATCCAGAGGGAGCAATGTCCTAGGGGAAGCAAAACAAAGGACAATTCAGGTTTTCGATAAAAAGAATTTGGGTTGCCATCAATGACAAAGGGGAAGATTGTTGAAAATTTTGAGTCAAAGTTATCATTGATGTAAAGGTACAAAGTTGTCATTAATAATCTACCTATGATGTCAAAAGGTCAAGAGGAACAATGCAGAGGTTAAATGCAAAAAGGCTTCATAATATTTTTAATATTATGTTGAAGAATAAGTTAGAAGGTTTAAAATAAAAGGTTTTTCATAAAATCCCAAAGAAGCTTATTACAAAGCTAAAGGAAGGTTTAATATTTATTTTATAAAATATTTAAATTCAAATTGAATTTAAATTTTATAAATAAATATTATTTATATGCAGTTGTTCAATGAGAGGTCTTAATAAAACCAAAGGGTTTTAAATAATAAATTTATAAAATTTAAATTCAAAAGAATTTAAATAATTTATAAATTAATAAGTTCAAAGGAAAATCACAGTGCCGATGTCTAAAGTTTGAAGAGAATTTGAAGCGTCGACGTGTATGTGTGAAGGAGAAAATTGATATAAAAATCCATGCCTTAGAGGCATTAAAATTATTCTTTTTCTCGAACGTTTATGCATGCAATTGTGTTGAAGAACTCGTACGAAAAAAGAGAAGCGAATTTTTGTTTTATGTTCTAGCGAATAGAGACAAATTGAAAAGTGCAAAAATCCAAAAACCATATGGGCAGTGTGGCCAAGTGGTAAGAGGGCAGTAGTTAGAGTGTTTGGGCACTACATGACCTATGTTCGAAACATGGTGTCAACGTATTTTGGTGGTTGTGTTTGTGTTGTAAGTTCCAAAGGAAATGGTGCACATTTTTCTAGGCAAAAATGGGAGCTTCATAGAGCACATGGTGCTATTTACTCCATAAGCAAGCACCTAGCTCACATGACGAATGGATCTGTGGCTATGGCACTGGTTGAGGCTATGTCGTGAGTTCAAAGTCCACCAAGACAAAGGTAATAAATCTTGATTATTATTTTGTGTTGCCTAAATTTTGACATGAGATATTAGGGATTTAAAAGGGTTGCTTAAAAAGATTTTTATTAGATTATTATCTTTTGGTAAATTGAAGGAATAAGGTGCTAGCTTTATTTTTGAAAAAAGTGTTTGTGTCACATTGATTTGTTGAAGTTATAAAAGGATAAATGGAACTTCTTAAATTAAGTTATTTTTAAAAGAAGAGTTCATGGAATATTATTTTAATTGGGAGATTATAAGGTGTAAGTGGTGAATTATTTTTTGTAAATGTTGACGAATGTTTTATTAAATATGGAGTGATAAGGTGTATGTGTGTCTTGATATTTACATTGTATTTTTCAGGGATTTTATCATCTTATAATTTCTTTTAGCTTGGCAAAGAAGTGTTTGTGGTTTTGGAAAATTTATAAGATTCCTTCATCATCAAGAAAAAGGTATGAGCACATTCTTCCATAGTTAATTTGATTGGTTGGTTTTCTAGAAAATAAGTTTGGAGTGAAAAGGACTTGATTAGGGTTTCATTTTGAGTTTTTTGAGTTAATGCTTCAAGGTTTTATGGAATATAGAGTTGTGGTTAAAACGTTGTTTTATAAACATTGTTGTTGAAGCCATTGATTGAGTGAAGAACTTGAACTAGGAACATGAGTATCATTGTTATGTGATAGTGGTTGGTAAGCATTGTTTGAAATATTTTAAGTAAAGTATCATATGCTTGGACTAGGTTTTGTAATCAAGAATTGCTTCATTGAGTGATTGGTTGAGTAGATTTGGTTGAACCTAGTCAAGTGGGTATGTGAAGTGATTGTTCAAGTTCATAAAACAAACTATTCTATATTCTGAATTGATTTGAGAAAGTGATTGAGTATTGAGTTGAAACATTTTGAGTCTCTAACAATTCTCTCTATGTTTCTAAAAGTGTTATTAAAAGTGATTGAGCATTGAGGTAATTGTGAAGCATATTGAATCTCTAACAATTCTTTGTATGTTTCCAAAAGAGTGATTGAAAGTGATTGAGCATTGTGATGAGTATAGATCATATTGAGTCTCTAACAATTCTCTTTATGTTTCTATGATATTTTATTAAGTTCTTGAGATGACTTATTGAGAATATTTGGTTAAGTTCTTGAGAGGAATTATTGAGAAGATTGGACAAATTCTATATAGGACTTGTAGATTGATTTGTGTGAGCTTTTGTGAAAGCTTACAAGGAAGATTTGAGATAAGTCTTTGAGAAGGCTTGAGAACAGAGTTGATTGATTAATTTTTTCAAACCTTGAGTTAATTTTTGGGGTAGATCCAACAGAGTTGATTGATTAATTTGTTCAAACCTTGATTTAAGATTTGGGGCAAATCCAACAGAGTTGATTGATTGATTTTTTCAAATATTGAGTTAAGTTTTGGGGCAAATCGAGTAGATTTTATTTGAGATTGATTCAAACTCTAAGTTAAGGCTTGAGGATAGAGATTGAGGACTGATTTGTGCAAGACCGAAGGACTATGTTTAGTATAGTTTTGAGGATAGAGTTTGGTGCATATTTGAGGACATATTTGTGTCAGACCAAATATAGATATTAAGGATAGATTTGTGCTAGATCGACAAATTGTGTTTAGTATATATTTGATACAGAGTTGAGTGCAAGCTTTGAAGATGACAAAGTATAGAGGATGACAATATCCAGTGGATAGAGATCCATTAGCCAGGGTAGTGAGGATAGATCTTCTGAGTGAGGACAAGAGTCTTTAGTGGATAGATATCCATTAGCCAGTATAGTGGAGGTAGTAGTTCTTCTAGATCACCATCCAAAGCAAGAGTAGAAAGGAGTTCTCCTATGAATAGAGATCCATGAACTTGATTAAGGGGATCGGTATATCCTTTGGACAGAGGTCCATAAATATTGTAATAGGGAAAGTATTCCCAATATATTGATTGAGAAAATTTTAGTGAAATATTTTATCTGTGGAGTAGCCCACATTGGGTGAACAACGTAAATTGTGGTGTCTCTATTGTGTGTGATGATTTGTGCATTGCTTTAAATATTGCTATTTATATTGCTATCTTTACATTGCATAATATTGATTGTGAAAGAAAAGTAAAAAGTGGTCTTATATCATTCACCCCCCCTCTCAGTATAATCTTGTGTTCCTCAGAATAAAGGACCACCATGGATTGATGTAGATGAAAAGGAAAGGGTTGGGCCACTGAAGAGAGGGATCAACAATCGATTTGGGAGCGGTCTAGGCAATGTTAGCTAAGGAGAACATAGAGAAAGGGATATGAATAGAGAAGGAATAATCCATGAAGATGTGGATAACTGATTCCCAGTCACTTATGAAAATATGACACTGATTTGGAAGAACCAAACCCTAGATCATATATTATCTATAGCAAGGACCCTATTTTGGGCAGCCAACCAAAAGAAATGGGTAATTTTTGGGATGAGGTGATTTAGCCAAATATGATTGATTGGGAACCAATCACTGGAGGGCTCATCCAATGTGGAATAAGTGAATTTGATAGAGAAAAACCTCGACTCACAAAGTTACCAGAAAATAGTATCTTGGGTTGGACGACTTGGAATTATTTGAAGACGGAGTAAATTTGCAATGGATTGGTTAGAAGTTGTTTGATAGGGATTGCCTTCATTTTGGAGTAGGAATTTCTACCTTGTAATGGGTGACTCAAAATAGATAAAATTTTTTACCTTGCTCTCGAACATTGTGAATCAAAGTTTGGTTAGTTAACCATGGGTCCTACAAAAATCTAATTTGATATTTATCACCAAGTTACCATCTACTTTATTTCTATGATATGTGTTTGACCTGGCATATGGAGTTATAGAAATAAGAGTTGTGATAATTAGGAGTATCATCAAGAAAAGAGCCTCTCCTGAGATATTTCCTCTTTATGATGTCCACCCACTGAGCTGTAGAATTGGAAATAATTTTCCACCCTTGTTTGAATATCATAGCTAGGTTCATCTTGTGAATTTTCCTGAATCCCAATCTACATTTAAATTTTGGAAGGCACACTTTGTCATAAGAAATGATATGAAACCTAAATTTATCCTCCAACCCAAACCAAAGGAAGTGTTTTTAAGTTGTTTGATCTTGTTGCACACAACTATAGGGGCCTTAAACAAATATAAAAAGTAAATGGGTATACTTTGGATGCAGGACTAGACCAATGTGTATTTAATTGCATTTCTTAGGAAGGTGCCTTTCCAACCTACAAGCTTCTTCATTATCCTTTGAATAACGTTGTTCCATATAATTTTAGTTGGGTTCCCTTGGAATAGGGGAAGGTCAAGATAAATTTAAGGAAAATTTGAAATGGCACACTCTAAGATACAAGAAATTTTAAGTTGTCTTTGATTCGAAGTGTTAATGAAAAAAATGGTACTCTTAAGGTAGTTAACCTTCTGATCTACATCTTGCTCATAAGATCTCAAAATTGATTTTATCACTCTGGCCTCAGGAACACTGGAACAGTTAGCCAAGATGGTGTCGTCAATGAAATATTGGTGGGAAATCGGTTGAAGACCAAAAAAATATTTAATACTAGATACGGTGCCAGATACACATGCAACCTTGAGGGCCCTCCCCATATAATCAACAATAATAATAAATAGAAATAGAGACATTGGATTCCACTGTCTAATTCCATGACTACTCCTAAAGTATCCAGCTACCCCATTGATAATAACTAAAAATCAAGTAAAATAAATGCAAAATCTAATTATTCGGACCCATTTAGGGTGGAAACTAAACCTACTAAGAACAATAAATAGGAATTCCTAGGAAAACCTATCAAAGGTTTTACTGATATCCAACTTCAAAAATAACCCTAGCAATTTGTTAGCAGTGACTGAATGGATCAACTCATGAATAATAATAACACTATCAGTGATGACCCTTCCTTGCATAGAATTCTCTTGGCATGGGTCTATAATGGATGACATGATACACTTCATCCTATTAGCCATGGTTTTAGTAAGGATCTTGTAGAGAACATTGCATATACTAATAGGATGATAATCAGACAAGGTGGAGCAATCATGAGACTTTGGGATGAGGATCAGGAATGTGGAGTTGAGGTCCCTTGCACAAATTTGAATTTTTAAATTTCATAAATAGTTGCAGAGACATCCTCCCCAATGAGATCCCAAAATTTAAAAAAATCTTGGTAGGAACCCATCCAGTCCAGGGGCCTTATCTACCGACATGGAAAATAGGGTATCTTTAATTTCATCTTGAGAGAAGGGTCGGAGTAAAAATTCATTACATTCCTGGGTCACCAATGGGGTAATATAATGGAGTAGGGATTCAAATATGAAGTTAGGGTAAGTTTGGGGCGATTCAAGAATGTCGTGAAAGAGATCAACTACTTCAATTTTGATCTCTTCAATGTTGTTGGTAATTGTCCCATCACCTTTGTAAAGGGCTCTAATTATATTACCTCTTTTATGTCTAAAAGTGGTTGCATGAAATAACTTAGAGTTAGTATTACCTTATCTAACCCAAATTGATCTAGATTTATTCCTTCAAAAGGTCTCCTCTCTAGAAAGGGTGTTGTGGAAATCAACCAACAGGTTCTCCCTAATTCTGAGGTTATTATTGACAGTTCCAGACAAAAATTGATCTTCAATTTCTTTGTGTTGATTGCAAATCACCTTTTTTATTCAAAAATATTACCAAAAATATCTTTGTTCCACACCTTCATCTTATACTTAAGAAACTTAAGCTTCGTAATCACTTGAAATAAGCAAAAACCACTGAAAGGCTACTGCTACTATTCAAAAACCTTTGACATAAAATCAAAGTTTTACAATCACATGGATTTAAACCTGAATGAAGGTTTGAAAATGGGGCTAGACTAAGAGACTTCAAGGAGAAGTGGATTGTGATATGAGGTAATTTGTGTGAGGGAAGAAAGAGAGGCATTGCCAAGGATAGGAATGGCTTCCTTAGAAATGAATAACTTGTCCAGTTTAAGTTGAATGAGATAATATCCCTCTCTGGTTGGCCCAGGTGAATAGTGAGTTGTTTAATTCAACATCCATAAGCTCATTGGAATCGATGAAGTCTACAAACTTCTCATAGCATCTAAGCATGATAGGATTACCTCCACGTTTATCATTGGGTTAGAGGATATTGTTAAAATCACCATCCAACATCCACTCATTACAAGGAAAGGTACTCTTCATTTATTAAAGGGCTACCCACATAGAGTATATCTTTGTGGATATGTTAGAGGAATAGATATTGGATATTACTCAACTCTTATTTAACTCTTTGCAATAGAAAAAAATGTTTATGACTCTCTCATTGAGAGAAATTAAGTGTTTTTTAACCTTGAGAGGGTCTGAAAGGTACAAAAGACCACATGATGCACCATAGGTAGGACTTGTAATATATTTGCAGTTGTTCCATAAGGATTTAACTATCCTTTCTGCATTCATGACATCTACCTTAGTTTATTGGATAATGAATATTGTAGGTCTGAGATATTTCCTCATGGACGAAACAACCCATTGTTTTGTTACTCCATTGAGGCCTCTCACATTCCATGAGAGTAATTTCATTTGAAAAGTTTAGAATATATATTTTACCTTATTTTCATTGGGAGGGTTTGGATATTTTACCTTATTCTTTGGACATTTCTTTTATAGAAGATAGAGATGATAACAATATTGTTTAAACGTCATTTGCTATCTCTTCTTTGACTCTTTTTTCCTCTGATCAAGACTAGGTGGTCGACATTTATTTTTGTCAACACCAACATTAGCTTGAGGTTTTTTTGGTTCCTAGTGTTGGATATGGAGGGACTAAAATATTCACCCAAAATAGAGGAACAAGGAAAATAGGAAGGTGATCTGACAAGTTTAGACAACTGAGAAGGAAATTGGGAATATGATCTAATATTTTTAGGAAACTAAGAAGGAGATCCAACTAAACTAACCAATTTTGAGGGACTAAATGGGAGGGTCTAAAATGAGGATGGGAAAATATGGCCCACATTGGACAGATGGTTCCAAATGGGAGAATTAAGAGGAGATTTAGGAGGGGCTTTAGACCAGTCTAGGCTTGGAGATCTAGTTAGGCCAACGGTACTGTAGGGAAACATTTGATCACTCCTTGGTTTGCAACATATGGGTTGGGATAGTTCAGTTGTTCAATGATATGATTTTTAGTAGAGGTATTCGAAGAAGGGGATTTAGACATGGTAAAAACCCCTTATTTAAATAAAAATTCAAATTGGTTGGACTTAGCAAAGAGCGGGAATACCTAATGCCTAGGATGGATAAGAGGTTTGGAGGAGGGCTCAAGATTTTAGTTGACATCAATACACTTCCCTTTATCCAACTAGAGGTTGATGCTATGGTATGCTTCACTTTGGTGGTGCTCTATGCCTCAAAATTTTTTGGCTCCAGTACGACCTCTCCTAGGTTCTTGTTTGAGTAGAGGACACTACCCTTTAGGATGACCTTGTTTGTGGCATTCATTATAGGAACCAGCCTTAGCCCTTGATTCATTTTTGAGCAAGGGATATTGCATTCTAATATGACCATACCTACAACACTCAATGTAGAAAGTAGGTTTATTCTTGTATTTAAAGTCTTACCTCCTCTAGTAAGAGCTATAAGTTATATGAATGAAGGTGAGGAGTTGTGAGTCCAAATTGGCCATGATGTAGAAATGAACATATAGGGCACTCGAGATTGAGATTTAGTAGATGGATCAAATTCCACGAGATCTTCAATGACACATTCAATGCTCCTAATGATACCTTCATCACAAAATTAAAATGGTAGCTCAGTGATTCTAACCCATATGGGCATGATATTGATGCTCTGAGTATTTGGATTAAAGTTGGGGTCTCAGTGCTTGGTGAAAAGGGGCCACCTACCAAAGAACCATGGTCCTATAGTAATGATGTAGTTTGTGTCACTAGGGTTGTTTAGTAAAATGAGGAAGAAATCCCTATACAAAATAATTAAATTTATATGACCAATTAGTTTCCATTTACTACGTCCATCGATGGATGGATTTGATATCAAGACGAGAGTTGATAAACTTCTCAATGATGGAAAGAGAATTCCTTCTCAAAATGGAATCCATTAGTCTTTAGGGAGTCTTAGCTCCTTGAAGTATTTAGAAAGGGTTCCAATGTTTGAAGAAGGACAAGACTAACACTGGGGGGAACATCCTTTGACTTTCTCAGCAAAGGAAATTTTTTGATCAATCAGTGGTCCCGATGCGGGATCATCCTGCACCACTTCCACAAGGGGCTCTACCTGGGAATCACCTTGTGACACTTCAACAAGGGGACCATTTGAGGGTTCTCAAAGAAACCCAAAAGCGTCAATGTCTTCAAAGCATTACTCTTGACTGCTATCCATGTCATCACCACCAGGTTCGTCTAGACCAAACCCGTAACTGCCAAGGGATCTTCCATTGATCCTACCTTGCTGAAATTCAAATTTCAAACTCCTATTCTATTGAGATAATCTGCTCTCCATGTTCATAGTGCCCCTTAAAATTATTACTTTCATATTTCTCTTTGATTAACTAGATATTAGTATATTATCCTTCTTTACTACCTTTTAACTAAGGCTCCTCATAAAAGAGAATTATAAGATTTCTAGACAAAGATCCATTACCAAGATTCTAGGTTGTGTCATTATAGATATATCATCCACCTGTTTAGGGCTACTTCTCTTCAAGGGGTGCGTGTTCAAAATTCCTTCTAATATTGCTCAAAAGTTAGAACAATTTCAAAAATTATTCCTTTTGTCTAGCATAGAGGAGAAAAAGACGTTCCATCTGGTCTCTTGGGATCAAGTGTATGCTAGAAAAGAGGTTGGGAATTTAGGGATGAGAAAAATTACTGAGATGAAAAAATCTCTATTTGTCAAGAAATATTGGAACCTAATCAAGAATGAGAACAATGGTTGGTCTCAAATACTTAACGACAAATACTTAAGTAGGAGAAACAAATTTTTAAAAGAGCAAAATTGGCGATATTGTTCAGCCTTTTGGAACAACCTAGTTAAATCTAGAAGCTTTTTCTTGGTTCAAAAAGGAATTTAGTGGAGATTAGGTAATGTAAAAAATATTAATTTCTATGAAGATCCATGGCTTGATGTTTCTCCTCTTTTGGATAACCCTTCCTTTGCCCTTTTAAGACCCGGGATCTCAAATTTTGGGGTCTAAATTTGTTGATTTTGTTGAAGTTATTATGGGTAGGAGAAAATGAAAGGGTACTGGAACCATTTTTATGACTAGGGAAGAAGAAGATAATTTAAACCACCTATCCCTTATGTTGAGAAATCAAGTGTTACAATTTTCTACATGTGAAGACTCACTTGTTTGGCATGAAGAGGAAAAAGGTACTTTTTATGTGAATTTTGCCTACCATAATGGGACTAAGAATAATCGTTTTTGGCTCCTTGGTAAGAAAATCTAGTTTAAAGAGTTGATCCCCAAGATCAACTTCTTCTATCAGATGGATATCTAAGACAAAATTCTTACTATTGATAACTTAAAAAAAAGAGGAATAATAACCCCCAATCAATGCTATCTATGTGGCTAGCATGAAGAATCTTTCAAAAACGTATTCTTAAATTGCTCATTCTCTCATTGTGTGTCCTTAATTCCCTCTTAAGCTCTCTAAGGTATTTTGGTTCCTTCCTAGGATAGTGTTTCTTACATTTGAACAGTGGTCTTTCCCTCCCTTTTTGAGCCATAGATGTCACACTCATTAGAAATTAAGTCTCCCACACTACCTTTGGGTTTTCTAGAGGAAGAGGAATAATAAGGACTTCAAGAATTACTCTAGGGACTTTTATTTTGTGGGAATTAATATTTTTGAGTACCTTATTAAAAATATCTGTAAGCTCTCACTGCCTTCTAACAAAGAGAGTTCGATGGAAGTAAGGATAACTAGTAAGTTGAGCTTACCAAGGATTGAGCAAGGATCCAACCAGGCTGAACAAAATAGAATTTAAACCAAATGGATCCCACCTCCTTTGCAATGGATAAAATTAAATTTTGATGAAGCTTCCAAAGGAAATCTTGGCTTGGTAGGAGCTAGAGGTATAATTAGAATTAGTGAAGGGGAGATCATTTTGGCATATGCTGAGAATATTGGATTCTAATACAAGCACTTTGTGGAGGCAAATACCTTGTTCCATGGTATGGTCATGCTAGAATCTTTGGAATCAAAGAAGGTCATAATTAAGGGTGACTCCCTAAATTTAATTAAGACTCTCAAAGGAATCATATTTCCTAGTTGCAACATTGGTCATATTATGGATGAAGTAGGAAGAATTCTCAATTCCTTTAAAACTTCTTAGTGCAGTCATATTTATAGAGAATGCAATAGGTCTGTAAAATATCTTTTCAATCTCGATATCTCTAAGAAAATTGACTATTTTGAGGAATTCTTTCCTTCATGATTTTCTTATTTAGGTTAGAAGAGAATTTTATTTGAGTAATAAAAGTGCTTAAGTCTTCTCTTATCTCTTTTACTTCTCTTCTCACCCTTGGAAAATATTTTTGAATCCTTCATTTTATCTTTTCTGGTGGCCTTTTCTTTCTCCTTCCTTTATTTGGTTTGGTCCTCTTATTTCTCACATTTTGCCTATAATATGAGGCATGACTTTTTCTCCTTCATGGGGATTTTTTATAGGACAAACAAATTTTATAGAAATATGGCTTCTCAGACTAATCTTATCTGTCCTCAATCAAATATTGGTCAAACTACATTATTTACAATTCCAATAAAGATTTCATATATCAACAACATGCTATGGAGGAGGAATTGAAAGGTATTGAATTGACCTCTATGATTTTGGATGAAGAGGTCCAAAATATCTTGGATAAAAGGGGGTCTTCTCAACTTAGTGAAAAATATTAATGGGTTTGATCCAATGCTCTCCCTAGAAATTGCCCATTCTTGGGAGAATGGTAAATTTATTGCAAGGGAGATGGAATTTACCATATCCATTCCCTAAATATCAGTGGTGTCAGGGCTTTCTATCAAAGGTGAATGTGTGTATAGGATCAAACACTCCATGGCAAGAGAGTTATGATTCTTTAAAGCAAGAAGTGAGCATCTTATTAAGTCCAAGAATGGTTATCTTTGTAAGTCTCTCAAAAATCCCTAGAATAGGGTGGCAAGGGCAGTGATGGATTATTTCATTCTAAAAGGGATAAGTAGCATTGTTTGAAGCTTTCTAATGAATGTATCTACATTTCTGTTTGCTTTCATTGAGAAAATTTTTGAGTAGGTGAAGCATGGGAAAATCTCCTTCCTCCATCACCAAGGTTTATTGAAGCTATTATATAAGCATGCCACCAAGCATGGGGATAAGTTGGGAAGATTGAGCCTTGGGAAGACTTTGGCTAAGATTGGCTACAAGGAGAGCTTCTTGAGCTCTAATAGTAAATATTCCTTATCCTTATCTTCAAAATATTTTGATCCTACCATGGAGAACAAGGAGATTTCCCCCAAATTTTTGTTAGATAATGGTAAGGATAGCTCTCTAAATGCACCAAGGATGAAAGCTGAAGGATAAAATACTACTACGGATTCTTCTTTTGCTACTAGGCACTCAAAATGCCTTAGATCTAAAACAGATCAAAGTGATATGCACAACAATATCATCACTATCCAAGAGATGTATGGAGAACCTAGGATGAACAAGAAAACTAAGTCAAATTTGTGTAGTCCTTCTAGGAAAGGTAACTATTTATGGAAGAACCAGGACCAGTTGAAGACCCCTGAGAGGGTGTGAAATGTTACCATTGATATTCTGAACTCTCTATATGGATTGCTCAATTTGGTTGCTACCTATGATGAGGAAGTCACTTGGATGGGGAAGCATTACATGGGTAAAATTGAAAATTCAGAGGTTTAAGTGTTTTCTATCCATTTTTGAGCTTCTAGCTTGTTGGACCCTTTATGTTGCTTTCCTATGCTGCTTCTTTATACTCTTTCTTTGGAGTATTTCCTCTTTGTATAGTTTTTCTACCCCCGCTTGGTTTGATCTTTTTACTTATGTTGTTTGTTTGTAAAAATGTTTGAAGACCCTTTTAAAACCCTTTCTTTTCATCTAATAAAAAAAATTATTACAATCCCCATTATAATATTGACTATATACACCTCTATTTTTATTATTTATGTATTTTTGTTTATATTCCCTCCAACCATTTAATTTTATTTTTATTTTAAGAACTTTTACCACATTCATATATATACATATATATCCTATTTTATTTAAATAATTAAAATCTATAGAAACTAGTCGTGGTTCGTGCTTTCTATGACATATTGTTTATTATATATTTTACCAATGCGAGACACTTTTAAAAAAATCATTTTATGATATAATTCTAAATTGTTATGTCAATATACTAAATGATATAATTCTAAATTGTTATGTCAATATACTCACAAGCGGATACTGTTAATCGTGAAAGAGACTTAACCTTGAATTCACCTTTACCACTACGAAAACCTCTGATTTTTAATCATATGCAATTCATTTCTGCATATTCATTGTTAATATTTTCAATCAAAACTCATAATTGAATCTCCAAAACGATGTGCGAACTTACAAAATAATTGAATTGAATTCAATCACCTCTTCCTGCGTTAGAAATGATTGCTTTTTGCTTCGATTGCATCTGTAAATCAACTTTCGATTTTCATTTCCAACTTATAAATGCGGGAAGACATCTTGACAGAGCAGGGCTTAAGATAATGAACTTCGCAATTTTAGAAATATATGAGAAGTACAGGAGAGCCTGTGGATGGAATTATTCTGCTGGGTAATAACCGTCGTATGCGTGTGCGCACAATAGGTTCACGAACGGCTAGAACCAACCTCGAAATACACTTCTGCAACAACTTTGCGAATACCGTGAGGAGAAACATGTTGATCTTTCAGGAAGATTCAGAAGAAATTCGAAGCAAGTTACACACCTTGAAAAAGTTCAAAATCAATTGAACACCTTAATCTTCTCAATTTCTGTACAAAATGAGAGGGAGAAAAAAGAACCAGGAGGGTTAGCACTCATCACCATAATATTATCAAAATAAATTTCATTGACTTTTAAAAATCCTCGAAGTCCACTGGATCCAAGCATATAAAAATGCGAACACTCCCATAAAGATCAAGTCCGAGGTATAGATCAATTGGTTCAACCAAACTCAGTAAGGGAGAGGAGGTCCAAAGTTCAAATCTAGGGCCTCACTGAACTGAACCCTTGTCTCTTTCCTGATACTTTAGGGACGTAAAAGAGCCATCAAAAGCGAACAACCTACCATATTCATGGTGGCTACAGATTCCACCTTTAAATATATATATATATATCAGAAAGAGCAGTAACCAAAACAGCTGATACATGACCGTTGCCAAGGCTAAAAGCACTGCAATTAATTGAATTCTTCTTAAGCTCTATATGAAATCCATCAAATATGTCTATTTTTCAAAAGAATTTGGCACTGCAACTAATTGAATTCTTCTTAAAAATCCATCAAATATGGAAGTAAAAATGTCAATTAAAATTCTTACCTATTGCTGCTGCTTCACCGTTCCAGGGGATGAAGCTATTTGAGCTATAAGAATGTGTTTTTCTACATTTATTTGCTGACAGGCCTTTTGCCGCATGGAAGGCTTTGTCTGTCAAGAAAGTTTCCCTTCAGATTACGTTATGATTTTAGCCAGCTTTTAAATAAAGTTATGAACGTCCGATTGAAAATTATCATGGTATTCTCTAAAGTTTACGAAAATTTTGAGTACACTTTGAAATTGCGCAATGATGGCACGCATGAATTAAAAGTTCCTCAAAAGCAAGAACCACTCCAAGAAAGCAAATGCTCCATAGCCTAAAACGTACACTTATTTCATACCAGTCATCAATATATCAGACAGTCCATGCTTGTAAGGGTGTACTGATTCTAACCCTATGAATAGTTTTTGAATTCGTACTGAACCAACAACATTTTCCACCATCACCAAATACCATAAGCAAGTTTACGGTAATGTTTCTATTCAATTATAAATATTCCCTCAAAGTTGTCCTTATTCATCTTCCACCATCACCAAATACCATAAGCAAGTTTACAGTAATGTTTCTATTCAATTATAAATATTCCCTCAAAGTTGTCCTTATTCATCATTCTTTAGTGCTGAGGAAATCATGTAATCGATGTCCACTTTGGAATTTTCGTTTGGTTTTACCAACTGTTTCGCGAACTATGGCAATCATTATGTAAAATAGTGCACTGTGGCATTATTCACGTACGATTACTTCTATTTGTAGCGGCCCCCACTCCCGGTCTTCTCTCCTAATCAAGATTTTATTTATTTTTTATTTTTGAAAGAGACAAGGGAATCGGTAATTGTTTTAGTCATATTATTGTTGACAGCAAATAGCGGCCCCACTCCCGGTCTTCTCTCCTAATCAAGATTTTATTTATTTTTTATTTTTGAAAGAGATAAGGGAAACGGTAATTGTTTGAGTCATATTATTGTTGACAGGACGGTTTGAGTTCACCAACGTTTAATAAACACTCAATAAAAATTAGTCAGTTTACTACTTTACTTTTACCTTTACCTTTACCCAAATCGACTATATCAAGGTTCATCTTCTTCGTCGTCAATCTTCCTGTGTTCCAGCTAATACTAGCTAATACTTAAACTCCCCTGAAAGATCCATTAATAGCGTTAGGCATCCACCCTTGTATGGGTACGGTTATGGAAACTCCTTTCTGAGAATGTAATCGGTATTGAGTTAGTTTTCTGATCTTTTAAGAGTATAGCAATATGGCCTAGGTGGTGGGCTTTTATTTTGTTAAACTAAATAAGGTTTAAAAAAATTAATCTTAGTCTATGGACTCTGGTGATTTCTGTTATACTAAAAATGTGATGAAAATTCTCATGTAGGTTCTTAGATCCCCATTAAGCAAACCAGTTTGGAGTGGGTAAGTCCCATGGTCCGTTCTCATCACAAGGGAATTTTATTTTCCAAAATTTAATTTAAAACGTAATGAAATTCTATTCAAACTCGATGCCAATTTTATGAATTTAAAGGAATGTTTTCAAAATTCTTCATGCAACTATGGTTGAAACTTATAGCTCGTGAAAGGTGGTATGATGTTCGATTGAAAAGTTTAAATTAAAATAGAAAATACTTTTGGTAGATCCTTACAAATTAATACTCTATTTTTTAAAATATTAGGTTTTTGTGTCCAACCCTTTAAAGGAAAATGTACCTTTTATATTGATGAGTCTATATATATTATATAGTTTGTGAGTTATAGTATTCCATATTTTTTTATGAGACTATGGAATGTAGTTGACAAGTTTGGAGTTAGTAGAACGATTTAATTGTATTTAAATGATTGATTAATAATATTATTCTTATGTTGTAGTAAATTTTATTTTTCTTGGATTTCTTAACTCTACAAGTTGTGTATATGGATGGTTTGCAAGTCGATCCCAAGAAAGGTTAGGTGGGACACTCCAAGAAAAGTATTTTTAGTGGTACATAGGTCTTAGGGAATCTATAGAACAAGATTTTTGATCTGGGGGTTCAATCATGGTTAAATGTGATGAAAGAAAAACTCAAAGGAGTGGAGAAGTGGTTTGATTTAAGCCAAATTAGGGAGAACTCATCATTCCAGACATCTTGGAAGACCTAACAATGACCCAAGGAGCAATGAACTTAGTGAGAAAGTTTATTAGTACTCAACCAGATTTGGACACTATAAGAAAATGGGCTTTGATGAAATGTCCCATAGGACACATGGAGATAGCGGTGTTTCCTAAAGGGTTCTTCGTGATCAAATTGAACTAATAAAAGGATGTATATTGCATATTATGTGATGGCTCATGTCTTTTTGGATGTTGAGGTTTATTTCTACGAAAATAGGAGCCCAAATTTGACCCAAATAAGCAGAGCATTCATCAAGCTTCTATTTGGGTTAGATTGTTAAGTTTACCATTCTACTTTTGAAATAAGGAAGTGTTGATAGGTATTGCCAAAGAGGTTTGTAGTTAGGTTGCAATTGATCCTAAAATGTTAGCAAAGTTAAGGTTTGTGTATGCTAGGATATGTGTGAATGTTGATCTTGAAAATGAACTTCATAGCTCAATAGAACTCATTTCTAAACAAAGAAGTTGGGTGTAGTATATCAAATATGAGAATGATCCTTCAAGATGTGATTCTTTTAAGAAACTAAGGTATTCAAGAAATTTATGCTCTATAGGAAGAAGAGCAGTGATTCAAAAGTTTGGTAAAGGAAGGAGGCTTCAAATTTGATATCCAAACAGGTGGGATACCTAGTCATTCCAATGGAGAAGAAATAAAATAAGGCTAATGTCCAGGAAACCTCTATTGTAGACTTAAAGATCCATATAATGGAGGAAGGGGAAATTCTAAAAGAAGATATTCAAGCAAATCTTATAGATCAAAATCCCTCTGTCATTGAGAAAGAAATTTTCCAGGAACCCTCTTTTGACAAAGATAAATTTATGAACAAAAACTTATTTGTAGGTCTTCAAAATCCAATGGTTGAAATCGAATATGACATTCATAGTAAGGTAACTAATAAATAAAAAACTGTTTGGAATTAGAAGAAGAATTTTGATAATAAGGATGAGAGTTCTCTAGCGTAGATCCCTTACCAAAAGAGGAAAAATTAGAATTGAGAGATATTTAAGAATAGATCACAAGACAAAATGGACATAGAAGAGTGAGAGTCCTCAGAGGATGCAAATATAGAAAATTTTGAAGAGAATTTGAAGTTATTCACTCTCTTAAATATTGCCAAGAAAATACTCAATGTGGACTCTTTTGTATCTAGAGGAAGGCAAAAAACTAGAGTGGTTAGATCTAGAGAGGCAACAAAACAAGTTGTAGATGATACTTAGAAGGTTTTAGATTTGGGTGGGAGGAAGAACCCACCAAAATCTAAGAAATGAAATTTTTATATTGGAACAATAGGGGTATGAATACCTTTGAAAAGCACTGGGTACTCTGGAAGATGAGAAAATAATATAAACTTGGTATCTTCATGATTCAAGGAACTAAAATTGATGAGCATAATTTTCAATTGATTAAAAATGCTATTGGGAAGGAAGCAAATACTATGAGAATTTTAGTGGTGGGAGCCTTTAGAGGTGTATGGACTCTTTGGGAACCTACAAGATTTGACGGTCAATGTATTCAAAGAAAAAAATATGTGTGTCTATCCTCTTGAATTTTAAAATTACAATTTTTTTATGGGTTGCTTCCAATGTGTATGCCTCAAATAGTAGGGAAGGAAGAAAAAGGTTTGAGATCTCCTTAGCAGTATTCATGAGGTGTCCTAGTGGCCATGGATAGTTTTTGGGAATTTTAGCACACCCTTGTATCCAAGTGATAATAAGGGAGGTAGTTTGGTTTATTCTAATAGTATGGAGGAATTTATTTATTTTATCTCTAAATACGAATTGATGGATTTGGACCTGAAAGAGGTTAAATACACCTAGTCTAATAGGAATTTAGGAAGCAAGTACATTAAAATTAGATTAGACAGAGTATTAGCATCATAGTATTGGTTAACTCACTATGATAACTATTCTCTCAAAGCCCTCTACAAGATTACCTCTAATCATTCACTACTATTTTTGGAAGTTTTGGAGAGAAGAAGAATTAAAAGTAGACACTTCAAATTTAAATTAATATGGATGTCACATCCTTCTTTAGCTAAAAATATTTTAGAATGGTGAAACATTGATATTATGAGATCCAAAATGTTCCAAGTCTCAGAAAAGCTAAAAATATTAAGAAAAATATAAAGGTTTGGAACAAGAAGATTTTTGATAATTTAAAATAGATAAAAAGTAATCTATATGCTAGCTTGGAAGATGTGGAAGAGCAAATTCAAAATTGGGGCACATGGAGGAATTATATAGAAAATAAAAGGTGCTTCTATCTAATCTTCACACATTATTAGCCTAGGAAGAAGTCCATTAGAGGAAGAACTTTAGGGCTTTATGGATAAAAGAAGAAGATCAAAATACATGATTTTTTCATATCACAACTATTAGACATAGGGAATATAATAGAATAATAATATTGAAGATAGAAGAGGGAAAACAAATAAAAGTGGAAGAGGATATTAAAAAGAAAGCAATTTCATTTTTTTTTTCAAAATCTCCTCAACATGGAAGATGTAACAAATGTTGAATTAGTTAACAAATTGTTAAAGAATATTCTCCAAGTGGTGAATCGTAAAATAGATCTTTGTTTAGATAGTAATTTCTTAGAGGAGGAGGTGTGTAGGGTAGTTTTTAGCACACAGAAGGATAAAATCCCAAGCCTGGATGGTTTTCCAAATGGTTTCTTTCAAACTTATTGGGAGATTATTAAGAATAATATGTTAGAATCTTTGCTAAAATTTTAGTGAGAAAAATAATTCTCAAGGAATGGAATTCTACATTCCTAGTGTTGATTACAAAAAAGCAAGGATCAAACATGCTAAAACATTTTTTTCCCAATCAGCTTGTGCAATTCAATATATAAAATCTTGACAAAGGTTCTAGATAATAGATTGAAAAATATTTTACCTCAGACTATCTCCCCCTAATAGAGTAGTTTTTTTAAACAAAGCCAAGTCTTGGATGTGATAATCATTGTTCATAAGGCTCTATACTCTATGAGGTTGAGAGGATTAGAAGGGATGTTTTTGAAGCCAGATATGAACAAAGCCTATGACAAATTCGATTGGGAGTTTCTACATAAAGTGATGCAGTTTTTTAGTTTTGAAAAAAATTGGAGGCTTTGGATCATGGTTTGCATCTCCACTTAGTATATAGTTATAGTAAATGGAGAATTAATAGGTTTATTTCTTGGTAAAATAGGGTTGATACAAGGTGATCCTATATTACCTTATTTGTTCATAATAGTGGTTGAGGTTTTGGGAAGGAGCTTAACTACAACAAAATATGCAACCTTGATTAAAGGAATTTGGCTAGCATCATCTTCAATATAATTACTCATCAATAATTAATTGATGACACTGTAATATTATCTGAGTCATTAGTTGTGGGAGCTAATAATATCAGGTAAATTCTCAAAACCTATGTAATAGCTTCAAGTCAAAAATTTAATTTCTTGAAAAGTAGGTTGTTCTTTGTTAACACTCCTCAACTTAGACAAAATAAAATTGCAAGAACTTTTATTGCGGAGTGGATAAATTTCCCATTGTATATTTGGGAATGCCCCTTTTTTATAGGTAGAATGAAACAAGAATACTTAGAATTTAGTGCTTGAGAGATTCAATAGAAATATTATAGTATGGAAAGGTGCTTCTCTTACTTAAGTAGGTAAATTATAGCTATTGAGGGAAACCCTCCAAAACCTACCCATTTTTATGATGTCTTTATTTAAAATTCTAGCATCAATGGTTAAGAAATTAGAGCAAATGCAAATACAATTTCTTTGGACTGGTGTATAAGAGAAATGGATGATTATTTTTGTGGCATGTAAAAATTTTGTAGGCCTAAGTGAGAAGGTGATATTTTCATTAGAAAAGTGAAGCAAATGAATAGGGATTTAATGGATAAATTTAGGTGGTAGAAAATTATTAAACATGATCAGTGTTGGGCTTAGATCCTCTCTACAAAATATCTTGAGAACAAAATTCCTTTTTATTATAGCTTAAACCCATCTTTACAATCATCTTTGTGGAATGAATTGATAAAATAAATAAATATCTTATGGGAAGGTTTAATATGGCAGGTGGGGATAGGTGATAAGATAGAATTTTGGGAGGATGTATGGGTCATAGAGAGGCCTTTAATTTTTAATGATTACTAGAAGTGCATAATTTGGCCTTTAAAGCAAAAATATGGAAACACAGTTCAAGAGTACATCAAGGACAAAGATAATTACAAAGTGTGGAACATACTATAGTTGGAAGGAGTTGATGCAATTATGCAAAGTAGGCTTAAATATCTCAATATTAGTTTACAACATTACTATGTATAGTTTAATATAAGATAGGATAGGTTATTTTTGGGTCCTAATATTAAAGTAATATTTACTATTAACTCAGATTTTAACTTTGAATGTGATTAGGAGATTTGGAATTTTCCTTAACTTAGAGTTTGGATTAAATATCTACCAAAGTTATCTTTCTTTCTTTGGATGGCATTAAAAAATCAAATATTGATAGTGGATAATCTTAGAAGAAGAGGGATGAGCATTCCTAATTGTTGTTATTGATATTGTAATGATGAGGAGATAGTTGATCATATTTCTATCCATCATCCCCTTTATTTGGAGGTCTAGCATGCACTTATTTTGTCACTTAAAATTCAATGGGTGATAATAAAGTATTTGGAGGTGTACCACCATAAAAACAAGAAATAAGAAACATACAGAAAGAAAAAGAATTGTTTTTTTTTACCAAGGAGAGGGATTCATAAACCCCTAACCAACATTAGATTAACATAAAGTTGAAAAAATCCCCTAATTTTCTTAAAGAGCTACACCTCATAGTATTTCCCTCACACAAGCCCATCTATAGAGGCATATCTCATGTCATGCACAAGTCCATCCATATCATCATTCTTGATGAGCTATACTTATCACCTTTAATCGTTAGAAGGTGTACACACATCTCCATACTCTACGCAAACCATTATGTGTAGGTATGCTATGTGTACTTTGAGTTAAGCTATCAATCTTATCTTTTGACGATCTATCTTAACTCAGGTACAGTCTTCCATAACCTAGTTACCATTCTCCCTAAGGGGTCTTAATATCTTAGGTCCACTATGTTCACCCTAAGGGGTTCTCAAGCCCTTAGGTTATCCTCTAAGTTCACCCTAGAACTTGCCACTAAATTCCTTATAAATTTATTCAAGCATGAAAATAAAAGATAGATCTAGATACTAAATCTAATAAAACATAACTCATCAAACATGCAAAATATAACTAGAAATATAGAGCAATATTTAAAGGATAGACATGAACTAGAAAATATTTAGATACAATCATAATGAATCAAATAGAATATAAAGGTGCATTTGCAAATATTAATAAATTATTACATAAGTACGTATGGTAAAACCTCCATACATTTAAATAATACAATACATAAATTTCATCAAGGAAATCTCCCCACAAATATAGTCTATTTGAGCATAAGGAAATAAGATGTAAGCAGAGAGAAAACTGGTACATTGTTCCATTTGTAACTTTGGTCCTCCCACTTTTCCATTTATCATTTGAGGATAGTATGGGATCAAGGTACTCATATTTCAGGATAGACATACCTCTAAATGTATTTACTTTCTTTACATTTTCAAATTGTAACTATACAATTTAATCAAGTATTTAACCATATAATAACATAGTTGATATCATAAAAGAATCATTACTTTTACTATCTCCTCTATAATACCTTTAGAGAGTGATTCAACATGCATAACTTAGGTTATGGTTATTACTTAAATCAAATATAGTTTTGTCTTAAAGCATTAAAGTCCCATACCTTTAACCCTTAAAACAATCCTTCCATTTATTCACTAAATTAAAGCCTTACTTTTAAAATTAAAAAAAATAAACCTTTTCCCATTAATTCCATAAACTAAAGCCCCATACCCTTAGTTTACAAATAAAGTATACCTTTTAATCAATGAATCAAGGTCACATACCCTAATACATCAATAAACCATTTGCTTATCGCTAACTAAAGCTCACGGCTCTAATTAATAATACTATTGAAATCATTCCTTTTCACTAATATAAATTCTTCAACTTTAATTAATAAAAACATCTAAATAATTTCTTTCACTAATCTAAAGTTCTTCAACTTTAATTAACTGAAACATTTAAATAATTTCTTTCAATAATCAAAAGCTCTTCATATTTAATTAATGAAAACATTTAAATCATTTCTTTCACTAATCTAAAGTTTTTCAACTTTAATTAATGAATCCATTTAAATAATTTCTTTCACTAATCTAAATTTCTTCAAACTTAATTAATGGAAACATTTAAATCATTTCTTTCAATAATATAAAGTTCTTCATATTTAATTAATGAAAAAATTTAAATCATTTCTTTCACTAATCTAAAGTTTTTCAACTTTAATTAATGAAAACATTTAAATCATTTCTTTCACTAATCTAAAGTTCTTCAACTTTAATTAATGAAACCATTTAAATCATTTCTTTCAGTAATCTAAAGTTATTCAAATTTAGTCAATGAAAATATAAATCATTTCTTTCACTAATCTAAAGTTCTTCAACTTTAATTAATGAAACATTTAAATTCATCTCTTTCACTAATCTAAAGATATTCAATTTTAATTAATGAAAAATTTTAAGTTCATTATCATTTAATTTTACTAAATAAAGTCTCATACCCTTATTTAATAAAAGTAACTATTCCCATTTTCTTACATAAGTAATAATACTTAATTATTTAAAAAACCACAATCTTTATTATTTTATATAAGAAAACTATTATTTAATTGACTCCAACACTTATCGCAGGTCAAAACATAAGATCCATAAAGGCAGAGAGCAACATTCCAACTCGAGCACCCAAACTCTCCTAACCTAACAACTTCTAAAGCTAAGAGGCTTTCAACAAGGCAAGATGGACATCGATGATTCTAATATTTGATACTTGGCAATCCATTGTCTAAGTAACCATTGGTCAATTAACAAGAGAGATAAAGCTCTATGCTAACATCCTCATAGTGCTCAAGAGAGGATTTTATAGAAATGACTTTGTCATGGCTAGGTTAGTATAAGGCCATCTAATTGGGACTAGCAATAGTCGTAGGGATTGTAGAACAAGGGTTCTACACTGAACACCCAAGCCTAAAGGACAAGAGGTGATGCGATGACATTCGACCATGCAGGACCCAAGAAACTAAAGACTCTTACACTTCCATTTGCATGTGATGCCCCATTAAATATGCCATGGAAAAGGTAAGAACCATCCAAGAGACAAGGTGATAGCTTTCTAACAACACATCCCCCTATCTAAGCTAGTGGACATCGATAAAGACCATTTTACATGGAAAACAAGTTCACTTGGGCAACCAAAGCCCAACCCAACACAAGGACAATACAACTTGATAAAATAATTATGACAAGAAACCAAAGCCCATCTTCACGACAACACCATCCTCACTCAGACATATTCTAAAATACAATCCTACATGCACCATGACCATATACTTCTACGATGACGTTAATGCGGCCAACCAGTGACTCCAAAAACAAGACAAGTTGATAGATGACAGACAGGGAGGGTGGTATGGATTTTTAGCAACTTAAAAAGAGAGGTAGAGAAACAACAACAAAAACCAACCTGTTATCCTATGATAACCTCGATTTCCTCCTATGGAACTGTATTTTCTTAGCGCTTCATCCTTTCATGTTGCGGGTTCATTCTCTCTATATTCCTAGTTTTTGCGATCCTTTACTACCACCCTTTCCAAATTTCCCCTCCTCTTCCTCCTTCATCGCTCAGTTATCTTGAGTCTTCATGCCTACAACTCTCTTTTTCTAACCACCCTCATAACTAACTGCCATTACTACCCTATCCTTTCCACCGCAACATATCTGATTGTCTTTCATATTTTATATGATATTTCCTATGTCCAAAAATATCACCATAGCAGAGATGACAGATGTAAGCTTCTCAACGTAGTACCTTATTGAGAGAATTCTTATAATAAGGTGGAGATTCAAATTATTTAATTATGGGAATAATTTCAAATCATTTAAATAAATTTTCTTTCATTTAGAAATGAATATGAATCATCTACGTTATTTTTTTGAAGAAATTCTATTGAAATAAAAATCCTTTTATTTATAAGGGAATCTATTACTTATTTTTTAAATAAAACACTTTTATTCATAAATAGAAAATTTAGAGATTTTCAAGTAAAACAAGGAGCTTTCAAAGACCACCTATTCTTGCATGCTTTTATTCCCTAATCTAACAATGTAGATAGTGATGAAGTAAAATATAATTAAACATGTGTAACAGACAAAGAGGAATTTTTTCTATCAACTCAGTCACCTGTCTCAGTCGAGGATTTACGATAGCTACTAGGCTATCAATTTGGGATTAAGGTATTATCCCTAATATATTATCCATACCTATATGAAGGTATCCATCCATGATATCCTTTATTTTCCTAATAATCACTTCCCCAATCTCAACTACCTTCGCCTTGGTGGATGACTCAAATTTTTCCACCTACAAGCGTACATGATCCTACACATTGGCAATTTGTTAGTAGTATCATATTCTTCAATATCAACTAACATCACATAGTTGCTTAATTACACAAAACCAAGTATTAAAGGACCATCAAATTAATACATTATTTTCCATGTCATGAATTCCATCAACGAGGGTCATGACATCCTACCCCATTGGGACTAAACACCATCCCAAGTGTTTTCAGTTTTACAAAATTAACAAACAAAAGCAAACTATTACATTTAAAAATATTCAAACAAGAAGAGAAATATTTTTGCATATCCTCCATTTTCTCCCAATTGGAATTCCTTTCAGAGAAGTGGTCCAACTAGACTTTACATTGCTCAATATTCGTATTCCACATAGTCTTAGAGCGAAAATTGAGAATCTTCACTTGCATTACTTCAATTACCTCTATATTTACCATTTGTAAATTAGAAACATCCCACACATGTTCAAGGTCAACTATATTTCCTAACAAAGTATACGTGGAAGGTGTTATATATTTTTTATAAATTAGGAGGTAAAGCAATTTTCTAAGCAACCGAACTGATATTTTTAGTGATCTCAAAGGGTCCTACAAACTGTGGATCCAACTTTGTGTATTTGATCATACTTTTCATTGATTTAACCCTTAGGAACACTTTATATCCTATCAAGTACTCCCTCAGAGTTCTCTTCAAATAAGCATAACTCTTATGCCTATTATTAGCTTCCTTGAGTCTTTGTCTGATTACCTTCAATTGATCTTCCATTTATCTGACCATTTCTATCCCAATTACAACTCTATTTTCTATTTTATCCCAATAGAATGGCATTCTACACTTTCACCCATACAAGACATCGAAAGGTGCCATTCCTACAAATGAATGATACCCATTATTTTAGATGCTCTACCTGTAGTAGATAGTATTCTCAATGAGACTTGTGATCCATGCAATACATGTGGAGCATGTCTTCTAGTACTTGGTTTACTCGTTCTGTTTGACTATCTCTCTCAGGATGGTATGCCAAACTCATATATATTTTTATGCTTATTGCATGATGAAGGGCTTTCCAAAATTCAGTATTGAACTTGGAATACCTATTTGATATGATAACCTCTAGAAACCCATGCAATCGGAACACTTATTTGGAAATTTTTTTAGCCATCACCTGAGCATCATCCATGGTACTTATAGGTATAAAATATGCAACCTTAGTCAATGTTTTACTACCACAAAGATTGCATCATGTTGGTACCTGGTCTTACATAAACTTACTATAAAATCCATAGATATGACCTACCATTTTTGCATAGGTACACTATGTGGATACAACTATCCTATGAGATGCTTGCATTTTACCTTAAACTTTTGACATTCAAGACATCAAGTGACAAAACCGGCAATATCCTTCTTCATTCCTTCCCAGAAGAAGGTTATTCTCATGTTTTCCCTCATTTTAGATCCTTCGAGGTGAGCATAGTAAGGAGATCTATGGGCTTATTACATTATTAGCTTCCTTAAATCACCTAATTTTGGTATGATAATTCTACCTTTGTAACACAAAAGGTCATCTATCATTCCAAACTCCTTATTACCCTTAGGGTCTTTGTCTATTCTAGCTCGAATTTCTTGGCAATATTCATCCTGATATTGATCTCGTCTCACGTGATCCATGAGATTTATGTGACTCCTGGTTATGGTTGTTATGTATCTCCTTTTGCTCAAGGCATCAAAAAACTTGTTCTTTTTTCCCTTTATGCACTCCATTTCAAAGTTATGCTCAGTAAGTATCTCAAAACATCTTCTCTGTCTCACATTGAGTATCGGTTGGGTAAATATGTACTTTAGACTTTGATGGTTAGATTTTAATTCGAAAGGTATCCCCACAAAATAGTGGTACCTGACCTTTAGGGCATGCACCATAGTGGATAGCTCTAAATCAGGAGTAGCATAATTGACTTCATGATTTTTAAGATTCCTTGAAGTATAAGCTACTACTAACTCTTGTTGCATGAGTACTCCTCCTAACCCTTCCAATGATGCATGCATACTAAAAAACATCCTTGAGGATCTAGAATATTCAATATTGGTGAGGTAGTGAGCTTCTACTTCAGCAATGTAAAGGTAATTTAACATTTTTTTGCTCATTTAAATTCCTTCCACTTCTTCTGAAGGTTAGTTATTGTCACAACAATCTTTGAGAACTCTTTTATATAATGTCTATAGTAGCTTGTTAACCCTATAATGCTTCGTAATTTAGTATTATTTGTAGGGGGTGGCCAATTTAATGTGGCTTCAATCATTTCTATATCCATAATATGATATCCTCTAAATATCATTCTCTGAAACATAGAAATCACTTTTGGTCAATTTTTTGTAGAGTTAATTTTCCCTGAATAGCTCTAACATGATCCTGAGATATTTATCATTCTCTTCCTTGTTCCAAGAGTATATTAGGATATCATAAATAAATACAAGTACAACTAGTCCAAATGCCTTTTGGACACATTGTTCATTAAATTCATGAAAGCGTCTAGGGTGTTATTTAGTCTAAAGGGTATAACTCTAAACCTGTAGTGCACATACCTAGTCTTAAATATCATCCTGTGAGTATCCTCCTCACGCATTCTTAACTGGTGATACCCTGACATTAGATCTATCTTAGTAAACACCATGACATCTCTTAATTTATTGAATAAATCTTCGATTCTAGGTAGGGGAAACTGTTGGGACTGATATTGAAATGAACAAAGATAAGAGATATCTTATTGATACAAATGGTTACAATATATAGGCATAAGCCTATATTCAACACATGACACTTGTCAAGAGAAACTGACAAGTGTCAAGGTGAAGGCATAGTGCACTTTAACTCTAACATTCCCCCTTAAAGTGCACTATCCTAACTAAATAAGAAACAAAACAAGTCAACATTAGGTAACATTCCCCCTTAATGTTGACTTCTCAAAAACAACCTATCATCCTCTCTTATTGTTGATTTGGTCTAGGCTCCTGCTCTTTGCGCTTGGCTCTCCAACTGTGAATAATGCTAGATTCACTGTGTATACATCTTGGTCTGTTGCCACCGGGTCAGTCGTCTAAGTGCCTCAGGGTCATCATGGGTGCCTTAGGGTCAGCCACTTCTGGGTCTGTTGCCTCTATAGGTCATCCTCAGAGGATGTTGCCTCTCATAGGTCACTGACTAGTCCCACCATAAATATCAAATCCTTCCTTATGGTGAACTCAATCTAGAAGGTGTCGGTCTTTGCCAAAAATGCACCTAATACAAAGGAAAAATGAGCCATATAAGAGTGTTGGTCTCTGCCAAAAATGCACTCAATACAATAAAATGAGCCATAGATCCAAAGATGGAGGAGAAGAAGAAATGAAGAAAAGAAGAGAATCTTCTGAAGTGTCTTTGTCTGTAGTCTTCAAAAGTAGATCTTAAAAAACCTCAGATAGAGTCTAGGGTGTCTTTGTCTGTAGTCCCTAGTATAAGTGTCCTTATGGTGACCATGTCATCCCACCAAAATGCATGGGTAACCAGTCACTACATTCATCAAGTGTATAGAAACGATCACTAGGTACAAGGATCACATATGAAAGTACCTTAGGAGTGTTGGGTACAACCGAAAGTGCACTTCAAGGTAGAAAAATTTTGAGGCTAAAAAACTCAATTGAAATAGCCTCAAAATTACAATATGACACCACCATTGTGTCCGTCATGGAAAGACGTTTCCAACGACTATAAATACCCCTATATTCCACCATCAAAGGGGCCTTCATCATGTGGAAAAACCATCATGCCTATCTAAGGCAGCAAATAATCATCGCACTGAGGCGGAATAAAAAAAACATATAGTTTTAAATTTTCCCACGTAGGGGAATTACATGGGCCTTCTTCCAGTTTCACTCCCCAAATATCATAAAAATATTTGCCTCCCATGAGATCATAAAATAAAATAGCCCTTACAATAGATTCCATCATGTTGGAAATAAATAACCCACTAAGAAAATTTTACTTTAATATTTCACTTTTAAATATTAACCCCCAAACTCTTCTTCACCTCGTTCGATTCACCAATTTCAACACTTGTCATGTCGGACGTCCACGTCCAAGATTTCAAGCCGCGACGTCATTTTGCAAGTAGACGCCAAAACGTGGATCACTACAATAAGCTCTCATGGGCATCATTGCGGTGATTTGACCAGAGTTATATGTGATGGGTGTTGAGGAGACAGAGAATGTTGGGCAATTAAACTAATTTCATCTTCATCATACCTCAACCTCTCCCACATTTATTCTGACATCTAGAATTTATATGAAATTTCTTCCCCACTTGAGACCTTTCAGCGGCCTCTCCAAATAGTTAGCAGTGACACGACAATCTCCAACAGCAACTAACATTTCTCTAATACATCTACAACTTGTAGTTGTTGCCATAGTCTGGAATACATAAAAAACAAGGCATACCAAATCACTGTAATAAATCTCAAAACATAACTGTTAAAAGCCAATTTCCTATTGAATTTGGTGTTTCTCCATGAGGCCAGTGCAGGGTCCATTCCTTCGATCGAATCTGCCCCAAGAAACCGATGGATACGCATCTAATCCACTGGGTAAAACGTCGACAATGGCATTACCACGAACTCGAAATCATCGTTGCTCCTTATGATTTGGTGAAATTTCCCAAACTTACGTAGCATCCCACGCTGTCATGGGTGTCAGTCTACCCTCTTTGGTGAGCGACAATGCAGCAAGGCCGTCCTCAGAACCTGACGATGATAGTGAGGTGGCAAGCATCTCCATCATCGACTACAGACTAAATATGACATGGGTTTGCTGTTAATGGTGTCTCTGTCATGGTTTTCGCATGGCCACAGAAGGCCACCTTCATGATGCCTAGTCGCATGAATGCCGCCAGCACACCCTCAAACTTCTCCAACGGCCTCGACCTGCACTGGATCGATGAAGACCCTGCAGTACACCTGACCACAGATCAATGACATAGAATAATGAATCGGAAACAAACAATCATCCATCTAAAATCTAAACAACCAACGTTTTGTAGTCGCTCTCAACAACTGAAATAACTCCATCTCCGCAACGTCTTTCAGAAGAAACAACCATCAAATCATAGCCCTCTCTCGATCAAAGTGTTTTTTGAAATAGCCCCCAAATCTGGCCTTCAAGGAGTCGAACTGATGACCTTGTAGTTGAAAAATATTAAAAAAAAAATGAAACCTGGTGCAAGCTAGGGCGGCCATAGGAGGAAGACGTTGTCCTTTCTATGCTTTTCCTCTTTGCAGACTTTCCATCCACCATTTACCTCTCCCATACATGTCGAGGCCTGTCTGCACCTGATGCCGACATCGAGCTCTGCTCCGCTATTCACCCTGAGATTTGTTTGGGGCTTATAGTAAAGGCAAAGGAAGGGGGGTTGCCAAAAAACTATTGTAAATAATATGATAGTCAACATCATGTGACAGTCCCATGCCATACAACATCACCTGCAAGCCGCCCTGGGACTTGGGCTCCATCATGCGGGAGCTACGATTCATAGAGACTTCATCTCAAAGATCCACCTTTCACCTCCTCCATGTCATGCCAGATCTGTGCCAGATCTGCTAGATCTACAGTTCAAGTCCCAGATTTAGAGAGTGTCTCTACCATTTTTGGTAGAAATGAAGGTTTTAGGGGTGGCATTGGTGTTCTTGAGCCTGGCATGCTGGAGCAGTGCCTTCAACATTACCAAGATCCTGAATGCGCATCTAGAGTATAACAAGTTCAACAAGCTGCTAATGATAAAGATATTGTCATCTCAAATTGGTGAGCTATCGTAAGTAGACGAAGAATATTCCTGCAATAAGCATGGTAGGTTTTCGCCCATACTTTTTGGTTGTGTAAAATGCAAAAAAAAATGTCACTACCAGAACGGCTAGATACAGAGACGAGGTAAAAATCTGAAGCCCTTGGTTGTCATATTTGCAGTAAGCATTTTTGTGGACCACTTTCTTTTTGCGGTAGACAATCGGGAAGAACTTTTCAAGAAAGTCGTCCATCGACGTTACTCCACCAGAAATCCCAACGTCATAACCAAACATTAGTCCTCCACTTGCTGCCAGGATACATGTCATGATAACATAAGTTGTTATTTTAGCCTCGAACTCGACTTCCCCATGAGCCATTGCGGCTGCAAACCCGACTGCAGGCATTTTTCCTTCACCAAAACTTTCAACTCAGAAAAAGTTCTAAAATTAAATCTAGAGAAGGCCTGGTAAAACCAAAAATGTAGACAGATAGACAGACTATCGTCTACACTGAGCAAGCAATTCTTGATCTCGATTGAGCCAAAAGCAATTTTCTAAATTCTTGCTGAATACTAGCCAATAATACCTTACGATGCGCAGGGATTCTAAAGACAAAGGGCAATGATTGTTTCAGGGGCAACCATGAGTTTTTCTCTTTCTTCAACTGACTTTCTGGTTTTTGATCCACAAATGTGGAGAGCATACTCCCTGAGCCATGAAAAATTTAAAAAAATAGGAAAAAATATGGGAGAGCGGGGAGGGAGGATTTCCATGAGGGAAATCACCCCTCAAGAGGTTTCATAGGGTAGGGAAAGTCTGCTCTGATACCAAATGTTGGGACTGATATTGAAATGAACAAAGATAAGAGATATCTTATTGATACAAATTTTTACAATATATAGGCATAAGCCTATATTCAACACATGACACTTGTCAAGAGAAACTGACAAGTGTCAAGGTGAAGGCATAGTGCACTTTAACTCTAACAGATACCTGTTACTGATTGTAGCTTTATTTAGCATCCTGTAATAAATACACAATCTTAAAGAGTCGTATTTCTTTTTCACAAATAAAATCAGTACACCCCAAGGTGATACACTTGGTTTTATCAACTTTTTTTCTAATAACCCTTACAATTATACCTTTAATTCTTGCATCTCGATAGGTATCATACTACATAGAGATATATTAATTGGTTCCACTCCTAGCATAATATCAATAGTGAAATAAAATTCTCCCATAGGAGGGAGTCCAACTAAATTCTTAAGAAATACATCTTTGAAATCCTACAAAATTGGGTGTATTTCCAACACCTCTTTATTACGGTATTCTCCAACTTCATTTATCTTAATTACATATACTATCCCTCCTTTCTTGAGGACTTTCTTTGGTTACATAGTTGAAAACATCTGGGGCTTGAATGCCCCCTGCTCGCTATGAAGTCTTAGTTTTTCCTTGTCTCCTGTAGAATATTTGATCCATCTATCTTGGAAATTTATTATGGCTTTATGGTCCTGTAACCAATCCATCCCTAGGATCACATTGAAGGCATGAAGTGGAGCTATATATAAGCAACCTTTCATGGTTCCACTAGCTAAAGCAATTTCTATCATAGGAAAACACTGGTTTACGGAGTAGGTTTATCCAGAACCATACTCAACCTTCTATCCATGAGCTAAATATCCTAGCCTTTTTCGCATATCCTTTGCTAAATTACAATAAATGAAGCTGTTAGTGGCCCCACTATCAATTAAAATATTCACTTGCTTATCAAAAATATTACCTTTTATAATCAATGGGGTGGTTTACCCCTCAAGCTTATGATTCCCAATTGTAGCATAGATTTGGTGTGCATGCTCTTTTTCTTTAGCATTGGATGTACTCAACCCTAGTAAGTGTGTACACTGATTAGAAAAATGTGGGCCTCTACAATGGTAACACCCATTCTTGGGACCTTGCCACTTTTTTTATTTGTTCTCCCCTCCTTTTATTGTTGGAATTTTATTTTGTGTTTTGTACATTTGAGGCTTAGCATTATTGGGATTGTTGCCTTTCTTATAAGAGTTCTTCTTGAAGTTAGTCTGATTTTTGTTTCATTTCTTCTTAGGATTTTGAGATTTTTTAGCCTTCCAACATGTAGGTCAAATTGACTACACTAAGATGAGGTATTCAAAAATTTTGAAGTATAGAGAAGTGTCAATATTTCTTGACTTACCTTGTTTTTGTGGGATGATAGCCAGAAGAGTGTTGGAAATGAAGAAGTGTCGAGATTTCTTGACTAGCCATATTTTCTTCATTCGATAGACAGAAGAGTGTTGAAAGAAAATAAGCATCGATATTTCTTGATCGACCTTATCTTTGTGTATAAATAGCAAGAAGAGTGTTGGAAATGAAGAAGTGTCAATATTTCTTGATCGACTTTATTTTTGCGGGACAATAGTTATAAAGAGTTGGAAGCAAAGAAGTGTCAAGATTTGTTGATCAACCTTGTTTTCATAGGATGATAGCCACAAAGAGTTGGAAGTGAATAAGTGTCGATATTTCTTGATCGACCTTATTTTCATTGGCCACTAGCCATAAGAGTGCTAGAAGCGAAGAAGTGTCAATATTTCTTGATCGACCTTGTTTTCAAGGGTTGATAGCCAAAAGAGTTCTAGAAGCGATGAAGTGTTGAGATTTTTTTATCAACTCTATTTTCGTGGGTTGAGGACTCAAGAAATAGAAGAGTAGAATACAATTGGGTGACCACATCTCTAGAATATTAACACAAGTAGGTGGTAACCAAAAAATTATTTTTTAACCGCTTGTCATTGGAAACTCCACTATGACGTTTCTTTTTGGACCAATGAGCGTTGTTCAGCATCTCACCAGAATTATTTAGATGGCATATTGTTGTAATAAACTTTGATATTTTTGTATGTAGGGAATGTATATATAGGATGAGCACACCCTAAGAAATGATCGACTCTTAAGAATTTACAAGATAAAATGTATGCAAGACTTTTGAAAGTAATAATATAAACTCCCTATTTGGATTCAAGTTCAAAGTGTGCAATCATGTATGTATAAATGAATCAATACTTATATTCAAGCTATATGGAATGTGAATCACATTAATTCTATGTCTCTAGATTTTTGTATTTTAGATTCAATAGTTTTGGAGTTGATAATTTTTGTGGGTTAGTGATTGATTTATCCTGCATCAGAGATCTAGTTGTTTCTATTTAGAGATTTAAATAATCCTTGTATTCTAAATTTGTATACATTTCCTTACTATTGTCTAATATATAGCCCCTTTTAAATATCTAGCAATAGCTATATTTCTCTTTCTTTAAGCACTTTACTCCTTCCCTTTTCCCACAACCAAAAAAATAACCAACCTTCTTTGGAGATTGAATTGGGTAGTCTCTATCTTTGACCTAGTCATTCAATTTTGGCAAAGTCTTGGGCACAAACGTAACCATAGGTAGATTTTGCACCAAATTCTTTTTGCATGCTTGGTGGGACACAAACTCATTATCCTTATAGTTCAAATTTATGATGTTTGTCTTTGTCTTGTTAAAATTTTAAAATCGCTTGGAAACTCCATTTGGAAGATCAAACCTAAGAAAATCTTTTATCTATTTGCTAGTTAAATACCAAGATATATGAAAACTAGATCTAAAGCAATAAATTTTGAAGAACCCATTGAATTCTTTGAATTACATCTCATTATTCTTAGATTTAATCCTGTACTTGCTTCTCGATCGACTTCTTCCTCTATCGTTACTATAGGACCTATAAATCTTACCCTTGTAGCTATTTCTAGTACTACTACTAGTGGATCTTCAAGTAAAATACCCCATACTACTGCAATACCATTCGGTATAGTAGCTATAATGGTAATAAATCAACCCAATCTACCCTACCCCACATGGAATCATTTAGGCCCCTTGGATATGGCAATATAACATCGAAGTAGATTTGAAAGCATTACCTAAATATGATGGTACAGGGAAAACAACTTACAAACATTATCAAGATGTACCCTCATTAGTAGCAATCCACAATATTACTTAAGAAGATGTAATTATAAGGTTGTTAGTCATTTATCTGAAAGGAAAAATTTTCTGCTGGTATAGGGCTCTTCCTAATTAGACTATAGCCACCTGGGTCTAGCTTGTTGGTAAACTGGTAGAAGAGTTCAATCAATAGGTTGATCCTTTTTCTCTACTCAATTAGTTCACTATCATTAAAAAACATCCTCAAGAAGAGATAATTGATTTCAACATTAGATTCAATTGTACTTAGTAGAGGATACCTGATGGATTGAGACCAAAAAATGAATAAGCAATGTATTATTACTTGAGATCTTTCAATTCAGATATAAGCATGGTTATAAGACAGTCTCAAGTGTTCAACTTCCAAAAACAAATTCAAGAAGCTTTGAAAGTTGAAAATGATTTCATTGCTATTGAAATGCTCCCCTAAAAATGATAATGTGTATCTTCCCAGATCTCCCATAGGCATCTAACACAAATTTTCCAAATTTTACTCTTATTTCTAAAGTGGATCTCCCTAAATGGATCGGACAACCTTCTATACTGGTAATACAAGCTCCCCTTGCTCATCCTACTTTTTCACTATTCCTGCAATTCCTTTATCATCTATTTTTTTGACTCCTGATCCTCAAATTGCAGTCTTATTATACATACAATCATTCATGAAGAATATGGCCAATAAGATGATCTCAATGAAAATAAGAGAAACTAAGAGAAATTTCCATCCAAGGAGATTTTCCCAAGTGACAAAAGATCAAGCTCCCACAAGTAGCAGAAATTAGGAGAGATCAAACGTGGTTTATACTAACAATGATAATGAACCTGCAAATTCTTCAACGTAATTTGATTTTTTGTGGTCTACATGCAAGTACCTCCATGGTGCAATTTTGTGTATGATCCATCAACATTATGTCCAAAAAGTAATTATTCAGAGGGAAAAAAAGGCTCATAATGGGTAATTAAATATGATTAAGTAAGAATGCCACAATATTATGATGTCTTTGGTAGAGCAAGTTTTCGTATTGAAAATATCATGAAATAAGTCCCTACATGTAGATACTCAGGAGCTTAACTATAAGCCCAAGACTAAGGTGAACTTAGATTAAAGTGGGCCGAGGTAAAATTAACACAGAAATATAACAGGCGATAATATTCATTAATCAAATTAACCAGCTAAATAACCTTACAATAATTTAAACCTTATATAGGCTTAATACAAGCGAAAGAGTAGGGAAGGGAGGTTGGAGGAAGATCGGGAGGATTAGAGAGAACGAAGGAGTAGGAAGTGGAGAGGGAGGTGGCAGCGGGCGTGGGGAGAGGAAGGAAGTGGAGTGATAAGGGAAAATGGACGGCAGGAAAGGAGGAAGGACAATGGAGGAATAAGGAGAAGAATAAGGCGAGGGATAAAAAACAATAAAAAACATGCCGACCATCAAACAGGTTTAGCCGACAAAAGGTAAGAGAGTTCACACTTGCTTAGAAAAACAAGATTTTTCTAAGCCGTTTAAAAATAAACCTTGTTCACACTTGCTACATTCTCCCCCTTAAAGTTGAGAGGACTGACTATACAGTCTCTCAGCTTTACAAATTGAGCTTTGGCCAGCGCCTTGGTGAAGATGTCCGCGACGTTCTCCAAAGTGTGGCAATAGTGAAGCTCAACAGTATCAGTTTCCACCATATCTCTGATGAAGTGGTACTTCATATCAAAATGCTTTGATCTACTATGGTGGACAGGATTGTATGCCAACTGAATGGCACTAATGTTATCACAGAATATTCTAGTTGGACCACTTTGCTGCTCTCCAATCTCATCTAATACCTTTCGTAGCCATAGAGCTTGAGTACTAGCATGAGTAACCGCTATATACTCAGCTTCTATTGAAGATAGCGCTACTACTATCTGCTTCTTGGAACTCCAAGTTATTAGGCCCGAACCAAGACTAAAACAGTTACCCGATGTGGATTTTCTATCATCAACATTGCTGCCCCAATCACTATCACTAAAGCCTTCAAGCTTGATAGTATCACTTCTGTAGTATTGGATTCCAAAATCCAATGTACCCTTCACATATCTCAAAATTCTTTTAGCTGCCTGCAAATGCAGCTCAGATGGATTAGACATAAATCTAGAAACAAGAGATACAACATACTTGAATGTCTGGTCTGGTGTTGGCGAGAAACATCAAACTCCCAACAATGCTTCTGAAAGTGGTCACATCAACTTTCGGTGCTCCATCATCCTTGCTTAATTGGATCCCATGTCCAATTGGAGTTGCAACTGATTTGCATTGCTCCATAGCAAACTTCTTAATCATATCTCGAGCATACTTAAGTTGATAGATGAAGATCCCTGAATCTATCTGATGGACTTCCATTCCAAGAAAGTATTTCATTAAGCCAAGATCCTTCATCTCAAATTCTTGCATCATGGAGTGCTTGAACTCCATATTGACTTTTTCATTACTACCCATAAAAATGAGATCATCCACATACAAACAAACTATGAGGATGTCATTTCCTTGATTCAAGTAGTAGAGCGTGGGTTCATTTTTGCTTCTGATGAACCCATAATCTTTAAAGTACCCATCAATGCATGAGTACCAAGCTCTCGGTGCTTGCTTGAGGCCATAAAGTGCCTTCTTCAGTTTGTAAACAAGATGTTCCTTGTCTTTCTCTTCAAAGCCTTGTGGTTGCTCAACATACACTTCTTCTGTCAAGTAACCATTGAGAAATGCACTCTTTACATCCATGTGTTGGACTTTCCATCCCTTATGTGCAGCTAAGGCAAGAACTATTCTGATAGTCTCTTGTCTGGCTACAGGAGCAAAAGTCTCTTCATAATCAATTCCATATTTTTGAGTGAATCCCTTTGCAACTAATCTCGCCTTGTGCCTCTCGATGCTACCATCAGCATTAAACTTGGTCTTGTAGACCCACTTACATCCAACATGTTTCTTTCCTTTAGGAAGCTTCACCAACTCCCAAGTGTCGTTGTTTTTTATAGAGGTGATCTCCTCTTTCATGGCATCTTGCCAAATATTTTGAGTACAAGCCTTCTCATAACTAGAAGGTTCAAGCTGTGAACTAGTTAACAAAGCATAGTTAACTAGATCTCCCCTAGGTTCTTGTTGGGAGACATCATCACCATACAAGTGCATATTTTCTAATCTTTGTAGAACATAATTCATTTCACTAGCTTGACTCCTAGTGTATCTTTTTGAAAAAAATTTATCCAACATCTGATATGATGGATGATTCTGTAGAGTTCTCTTACCTCTGGATGGAGAATCGATGTCCATTGGTGAGGAACTTACTGATCTCTGTGGAGAAGGACTTGGTGAAGAAGTTGAATCAGAAGATGAACTTGGGTTTGTGGGAGGAGACTGCTTACCTTTCTATGGTGTCTGTTGTTGCACCTGCTTAGAAACTACATCATTGGATTCATCATCACTGAATATTTGGGGCTTACCCCATTCTCCCCCTTCATCAAAAATCACATCCCTGGAAAGCACAAACTTTCTAGTCCTGGGATTGTAGAGTCTGTAAGCTTTTGTATTCTCACAGTATCCTACAAAGATACATGCCTGACTCTTTGGATCGAGCTTCTTTCTCAGCTCATCAGGAATGTGAGAATATGCCAATGAGCCAAACACTTTGAAATACTTAACATTTGGCTTTTTACCATACCAAGCTTGGTAAGGTGTTTGCCCTTCCAAACTTGAAGTAGGACTTCTGTTCAAGATATGCACGCTGGTCCTGGCTGCATCTGCCCAATATGAATTAGTCAAATGCTTCGTCTGAAGCATAGACCTTGCCATCTCCACAATGGTGCGATTCTTCCTCTCTGCGACACCATTCTGTTGTGGAGTGTAGGCAGCAGTGAACTGCCTCTTAATGCCATGTTGTTTACAAAAATTCAAGAACTCATTAGAGGAGTATTCTCCTCCCCTATCTGATCTAAGACATTTTACAAAATATCTACTCTCACTTTCAACTCTTGTTTTGAAATCGACAAAGCATTCAAATGCTTCATCCTTATGTTTCAAAAAATATATCCAACACATTCTAGTAAAATCATCAATGAAGAGTAGGAAGTAAGAGTTGTTACCAAGACTCTTGGTCTGCATCGGACCACGGATGTCTGTATGCACTAACTGGAGTGGATAGCTGGCCTGCCATGCTTGTCCATGAGGAAATTTTGATCTGGCATGCTTCCCAAGAGCACACCCTTCATGAGACTTCCTTACTATCCTGAACTTTAGGAAGTCCGGTTACCATCGCTTGTGAAGTTAGCATTTTCAAACTAGCTGAATTCAAATGACCATATCTCAAGTGCCATAGGACACTTGGATTGGAAATAGCAACATTTGCTAACTTATCTCCCCCTGGCTGGCCAAACTTTAAAGGAAACAATCTATTCTTTGACATTGGCACTTGTGTAATGATTCTATTACTATTATTTTTATCAAAAATAGTGCATTTACCCTCATCAAAAAGCAACTTGTAGTTCTTTTCTAACATTTGACCAACACTTAAAATATTGTGTTGAAGATGGGGTGTGTAATAGATATCACTTACTTGTTTGACGCCTTCTTTAGTTGGAACTGCCATGGCTCCAATGCCTTCAACTGCCAATGATTTATCATCTCCCAATTTGATGTTGGATTTGTATGAGGAGTTTAGAGTAGCAAAGAGTTCTTCTTTGCCACTCATATGGTTTGAACACCCAGTGTCCAAGATCCATGTATCATTCATGTTCTGATCTGTCTGACCATAAGAGAGAAAGAGATTTGTGGCCTCTTCCTCTTCTCCAAAATTTCCAAACTGACTGCTCTGGCTGCTACTGCTTCCTTGTGAAGGCTTTGTCCAACAGTCACGAGCATAATGGCCAAGTTTGCCACAATTGTAGCAAGTTTGTTTTGATTTATCTCCTCCTTTGCCTCTGCTTGATTGTTTCCCTCTATTTTTTTGTCCTCCTCTATTCTGTTGTTCACCTCTGTTTGAGAATCCTCCTCTGTTCTGATTTCCTCCTCTGTTAGGAGTTCCACCTCTGATTATTTTTGCCTCTACCTCTATACTGTCCTCTGCCACGGCCTCTACCTCTGCCTTCATGAGAAGCAAAGGCTTTATCATCTCCTCCGTAACTTGTGGAAGGAGTTTGTTGTAACCTCTCTTCATGTGAGAGAAGTGAGCCAATGAGGGCTTCAAAAGATAGAGAAGTTAGGTCTTTGGATTCTTCTATAATTATGGCAATTGAATTCCACTTAGGAAGAAGTGTCCTTAACACTTTCTTCACTATAACTTCAGGCTTTACATCTTCTCCTAAAGTGACCATCTTATCTACTACGGCTTTCACACGCATGTAGTAATCACCAACCTTTTCACTCTCTTGCATTTTAAGAGTTTCAAACTCTCGTTTCAAGGTTTGTAGTTTAACTTGTTTGACTTGGTCACTACCCCTATAACTTTCTTTTAAAGCATTCCAAGCAGATTCAGCAGTTATAAAAGAAGCTATTCTAGGGAAAATACTTCTGTCAAGGGCGGCTTGGATGTGATAAAGGGTGGAAGAATTATTCTTCTGAGCTTCCTTTTTAGCCCTTTTATCAGCAACATTCAAAGCTGCCCAATCAGCAGCAGTAGGTTCAGTATATCCCTCTTCAATCACATCCCAAAGACCTTTGCCTATCAAAAGAGTTTTCATTTTAATTGACCAATACTCGTAATCACCACCATTGAACTCAAGGATTGGTAGACTAGTATTGGATGCCATTTCAGAAAGCAAACTTTATTTCAACTTCAAACAAGTAGTACAAAGAAGTACAAAATAGATCACTGATTTAAATCAAATCTAGCTTTCTTAATATGCTCATTGATTTGGCATTCTTCTTCTTGAGGATCACCCAAAACTGGAAAGGTGAAGTTGTCTGCTTCGTCGTCACTAATTATAATGACTTCTTGTGCTGCTACTGGCTCATGACGTCTGTTGAGAACATCTCGTTCTTCAGTTGCAGGTTTCACCTCCACTGGTTCTTCTTCCTCTTCTTCTTCTTCTTCTTCTTCTTCTGGTTCTGAATCAGGAGAGCGTGGTGTATAGCTCTCACTTGTTTCTACTTCAGGCACTGTAGGTGTATAACTTTCACTTGATTGTCCTTCAGGTACTATTTCAACCATCTCGGATTCAACTATCCTTTGCCCGAAGATATTATCTTCAGAATCCACCTCGTATCCAGAATCTGGTTTCCTCAGATGAGCAATCACTTGGTTTTCTAATTGGCAAAATACTGTATGAAGTCCATACCGCTGGACTTTCTCGTCAAAGGAATCAGGTGTCTCTCTTCTCAACAGAGAGAGTAATGCATTATAGCATCCGGCTGACCGGATCATCTACCCAGAATCACACCGTATGAACTGGGTTACAACTTAATTTTATGATGCCAAAAAAAAACTTTTTACCTCAAAATATCTTTTCACCCTTTTATTTTTATAAAAAAATTTCCAAAATTTGTTTTAATAAAGACCTTTTAAATTTTTTTTAACAATTTCCTATATATATATTTTTAATTATTATTTTTAAATAAATGGATATTTAAAAACATAATAAAAAATATACATAGAAATTACTAAATTAATTTTTTTAAAACCTTTTAAAAAAACAAATAATAAAAAATTTAATAAAAAATAAACCTTTTTTTTTTGTGAAATCCCCGATGAGATTCGAACCGTTGACCTCCGTCGTCTACCCGAAAGGCTTAGCCGCTGCACCACGTGGCTGCTGTGGTAGAACAATGGCAAAAAGTGTTCATAAACCCTTGCGTTTTCGGCGATTACAAAAAAAAATTAAAAAATTTGTATTTTGACCCCGGCGGGATTCGACCCCGGGTCTCTTCTCTGCAAGCGGGTGTCTTGACCGCTAGACCAAGCTAGCCGGATGGGAGGAAGAAGGGAACAGGGTATATATCTATTTGGTGGCTAAAACAATTTAAAAAAAAAAATGTTTAGTCCCACATGCAGTGGGAGGTGGGTGTGTTCAGGCTTTATCAAAGCCTGCGAACACACAGTAAGTCGATTGCCTTTGGGAAATCGACCAGTCAAACCTTTTGCCCAACCTCGGCCAGTTAAGCTCCGCCACGTGGCACACTCAGCTCGCCTCTGCCACGTCAGCACCCTACTCGCTTTTGCCACGTCAGCACTCTGCTCGTCCACGTCAGCACCTTGCTCGCCTATGCCACGTCAGCACTCACGTCAGCCTCGATCCACGTGCTGCCCAGTCAGCATTTTGCTAGCTCCATTCCACGTCAGTGCCTGCCACGTCAGCTATCGCCTAGCTCCATTGCCAGTTTGACATCGCCACGTCAGCCTACTGTCTACATCCAGTCAGATCCTCGAGATCCATGCGCTCCTCGAGATCCATGTGCCGTGTGCTCCTTGGGATCCATGTGCCAGTTGTTGACCAGTCTGCTATGCTCGGCTTTCGTGCCTCACCTCGGCCCTCGAGATTCGTGCCCCCCTGGAGCTCTGATACCAGTGTAAGCCCAAGACTAAGGTGAACTTAGATTAAAGTGGGCCAAGGTAAAATTAACACAGAAATATAACAAGCGATAATATTCATTAATCAAATTAACCAGCTAAATAACCTTACAATAATTTAAACCTTATATAGGCTTAATACAAGCGGAAGAGTAGGGAAGGGAGGTTGGAGGAAGATCGGGAGGATTAGAGAGAACGAAGGAGTAGGAAGTGGAGAGGGAGGTGGCAGCGGGCGTGGGGAGAGGAAGGAAGTGGAGTGATAAGGGAAAATGGACGGCAGGAAAGGAGGAAGGACAATGGAGGAATAAGGAGAAGAATAAGGCGAGGGATAAAAAATAATAAAAATCATGCCGACCATCAAACAAGTTTAGCCGACAAAAGGTAAGAGAGTTCACACTTGCTTAGAAAAATAGGATTTTTCTAAGCCATTTAAAAATAAACCTTGTTCACACTTGGTACATTAACCCCCTAAAAGTACCCTCAGCTATGAGAAATCAGGTTGAAAAAATGGCCCCTCATGAAAATATTCCCCAAAGCCCAATTTAGAAAGCATAGGTAGAAATAAGCAAAGAAACCCTCCCACAAAAGGAAGTTGAAACCCAAGAATAAGAAAGGGATAAGTTAATATATCCTTCTTTGACCAAGCATCAAAGAATAGATGCAACTCAAGGGTATAGAAACAAGTATGATACCTTCATGAAAGAAAAGGAGAAGAACATTGATCCACCTTCCTTCAAAATAGTCTAAGAAATGAAGAAGACCCGTTCTAAGGCAAAGTATGTATGATGCATTACAATTCCCTGGATATGTTGACTTATTATAGGAATCTTTGAGGTCAATAAAAAACAAAATTAAAATATCATCTCAGTTAAATTCAACTCAGACTAGTTTAACATCAGCTACTAGAAAAAATAGACCCCCCCCTTTCCATTTGTCTCTTTAGATAGAAGGATGGATTGTACGTAATTGTATGATAGACTCAGGAGCTGCAACTATTGTAATACCAAAATTTGTGTATGAAATTATGGGGATGGAATACACTAGAAGTAGCCTAGGTGTTTTGCAATTGGATGGTACTCCAGTTAATACCATGGTAGTGATCAAATATATCCTCATTGTGTTGCATAGTATGCCTCAAATTATATTCATACAAGAAGTGGTTGTAGTATATTTAGAACTTTATTTTGGTATGTGTCTATATAGAGAATTCACAGATAAAATTGAAGGATATTTATCCCTGAATTACTCACACTTGATAATCCCATTCAAAGGCAAAATAGTCAATATATTTAATGAGAAACCATCTACCTTCCAAATTGAAAAGTTTGAAGAGAAGGGAATACAAGCTAGTACTATGAGTATAATGACTGAAGAAATGGAAGAGTTAAACTTGATGGAGGAAGCCTTATATGGGCTACAAATAGAAGATCAATTTTACCTCAAGAAATTCAATGCTACGATTGAGATAAAACATAAAAGTTATTCTATCATGAAGCATGAGAAAATTAATTTCACTCCTCCACATGAGGTAGACCAATCTACCAATGAAACTTGGAAACTTTTCTTTTATGGTGCTAGATGTAAAAATGGTGCTGAAGTAGGGATAGCTCTAATATCCCCAATAGGTGACAATTTTTTTTCTCCTATAGGTTAACTTGGAGTTGTACCAACAATGCAACTGAATATGAAGCACTTTATTTAGGCTTGAAGAATGCTAAGAAACTAGGAGTTAAACAATTGCAAAAATATGGAGATTCGAAAATAATAGTAAATCAGGTCACAGAAAGATGTATTAGAAAGAAAAACTATATTAAAGCTTAAAGAAATAAGTTCTGATATCTATTTGAAGCCTTTAATTTCGACATTAAAGCAATCCCTAGATATAATAATACTCATGCTAATATGTTAGCATTAGTAGGTGCCAATTTATGTCCTATAAGTTATGTTATCCAAATATCTAAGACAATCAGACTTATAAATAGGCCTTTAGTATGAGATAAATATATCTTTTGGCAGGTATTTGAAAGTGATGATCAGATATTAGACTTCCTAATCTATGAGATTAATTTTTTAGGTGATAGAGTGTTAAAATATGATGAATATGAAGGTTTTATTCAACTAAAAAACAATCATATCCCCAAAGGTTTAATTGAAGAACACAAGATGATACTGAGAGGGAGGTGAAAAGTATAATACAACTATTCACTTTTCTTTCCCAATCATTATTATGTAATATATCAATGGAAATATCAACAATAGTAATCAAAGCAATGCACAAATCACCACACAATAGAGACACTAATTTAACGTGGTTCATCCAATGTGGGATACTCCACAAAGAAAATATTTTACTAATATTTTCTCAATAAATCTCTTGGGAAAACTTTCTCTATTACAATGTTTATGGACATCTGTCCAAAGGAGACACCAATCCCCAAATAAACTTCAAGTATATCTATCCACAAGAGATATGATTCTCCTCTGATCTGGCTACTGATCTTCTAGAAGAATTGTTACCTCCATTGCACTGGCTTATGGATCTCTATCCACTAAAGACTCATGCTGTCACTCAGAAGACCTATCTTCACTACCCTAGCTAATGGACCTCTATCCACTAGATACTATCATCCTCTATACTTTGTCACCCTCAAAGCTTACTCTCAGTTCTATCTCAAATTTTTACTAAACACAATCCTTTAGTCTAGCACAAATATTCTTAATATCTATCTTTGATCTACACTAAACACAGTCCTTCGATCTAGCACAAATCTACTCAATCTCTATACTTGATCTACACTAAACATAGTCCTTCGATCTAGCACAAATTTGCTCAATATCTGTCCTCAAATTTGCACTAAACATAGTCCTTTGGTCTAGCACAAATCTACTCAATATTTATCCTCAAATTTGTACTAAACACAATTTTTTGGTCTAGCAAAAATCTGCTCAATCTCTATCCTCAAGCATTAACACAAAGCTTGACTCAATCACAACTCAACTCTGTTATATCTACCCCAAACCTTAAACCAAGGTTTGAATAAATTAATCAATCAACTCTGCTCATAAGTCTTCTAAAATACTTGTTTCAAATATGCATTGTAAGCTTCCACAAAAACTCACACTAATATTTCCACAAGTCCTCTCTAGAATTTTTCCATTCTGCTCAACAAGTCTTCACCAAGACTTACCTCAAATATGATCAATAGGTCCTCACTAGAACTTGTCCAATATTCTCAACAAGCCTTCACCAAGACTTACCTCAAATCTGCTCAATAAGTCCTCACTAGAACTTGTCCAATCTACTCAACAAGCCTTCACCAAGACGCCTCAAATATGCTCAAGTCCTCACTAGAATTTGTCCAATATGCTCAACAAGTCCTCACTAGAACTTGTCTCAAATTTTCATTGTAAGATTCCACAAAAGCTTACTCAACTCAGTCCTTAAGTCCACTCTAGGACTTACTCAAATATGTCCACTAGCTTTCACAAAAGCTTTATACAACTCAACTCAATCTATTACAAAAAACCTCTTCAATATCATAAAAAAGTTTCACACATAATCTTGTTTAATCTCACAAAAACATATAGAGAATTTTTAGAGACTCAATATACTTCACACTCACAATAATTCTCAATAAATTTCAATCTCTTTCTCAAATAAATTTAGAATATAGAACAATTTTTTTCACAAAAATTGAACTATCACTTCAACACTTCCACTTGACTAGGCTCAATAAACTCCACTCAATCAATCACTCAATGAAACCTTCCTTGCCTACAAATCATAGTCCAAACATATGAACACTCATTCATTTTTTTTCAGCAATGCTTATCAAAAAATCTCACATAACAATGATACTCATGTTCTTTGCACAAACCCTAGTTCAATATAGCTCTCAACTTCACATAACAATGATACTCATGTTCTTGCACAAACTCTTAATCATGCATATAAATGCTTACTCAATATTTCCACTAATGCTTATCAAACAAGGTTTCTAGTATCAATTTTCATTTCATAAAACCAAACTCAACAATGCTTATCAAAGAAGGTTTTTATTCTTGTTGGCAATTTTGGGTACTTTGGGTACATTGCCTTTGCTCAAGTGTATAAGTTGTCATTGATGTCAAGAAGCTCTTGAAGGAATTTGTTTTGATGAAGGTTACGACATGACAGTTTCAAAAGTCTTTTGCAAACCCCAAGTTGGCAGGTTTAGAGATTACAGGTGGATGCATTGGTTTAATGCATTTGGGTCCAGGAGGAAGTATTTATATAAATAATTAAAAACCTTTTTAAGGTTCCATTTAATTATTTTTAAATAAATAAATTATTATTTGCAATGGGTTCTCCTAATCCATGGCGCAAATGTTTTAACATTGTGGGCACTAGCCAGGACCTCCACCGACGTGTTAAACTCCTCTCCGACATCAAAGAGCTTATGGTAAATTGCATATAAATCTCCCTCAACGAAAACAAAGATTTATCCCATCCGAATTTTGAAAGGAGTTGCTCGCTGTAAATTCAATTGTGTCTTTGCTATTTTTTGTGTATCCGCGGTTCATTTGTCTGCACTCGTCGTTTGTCGAATCCGTCGTAAAGTTTATTGTCGATGTGTTGTGGCAGAGGAAAGGAAGGGACTGTTGTTTCATTTTATCCCCGGTGTATAAGGATCAAGGTTAACAACGTGATGTTTAAACCTCACTGGGTGCCTTTGGCGCACCGGTAGCAACTAGGCTGTTGGCGTGCTACCCGCGTTTGAATATCACAAAAGGTTTTTTTGTCGTGAAGTGGACACAGCAGGTGGTGTTAGAATTTGTGTGCAATTTCTCCACAGCAATTTTTGATGTTGGCTAAGGTATTTTCGAAATTAATTTTTGCTAAGTGTTTTTGCGAATGGAGGAAGTTTGTTAGAGGGAAAAACAACTTAGGAGTTATAAGGAGTGTAAAGCTTGTTTGTATTTTGATAAAAGATTCTTTTTGAAGATGTTGAAATATCTTATTGCATTCTTATGAGAGATAAATTTTATTTGTGATAAGACTATAAGGGAGAAATAAGGTGTATAAGGGTTAAATATTTCTTGTAATGTTGAGAGTGCTTTTGGTTGTTTATGGAAATGAAAGCATGATGTTTTAAGGTTAATTGCTTCTTGTGTGAAGTTGTGAAACCTTAAGTGGGCAGCTTTGAGATTGACATTTGCTTTCATTAAATTGGTAATAATCAAGCTATTCTTTACTTGGTTAAAGTGTTGAGCTTACTTCTTTGTTGATGATTTGAAAAGTTGTGTGTGCTATTGCGAGTTGATTTGGTGGATGCTTTTGTTCAAACAATATTGGAGAGAAAAGGAGTTCTACTTGTTTCCTTTTTTGATGTTGATTGTGAAATGCTTCAAGGTTGTGTTTTGAGTTGAATGGTGTTGATTGAACCTTGTTTGATAAGCATTGTTGTTGAAGCCCTAATTGATGGTGAAAAGAACATGAGTATCATTGTTATGTGATTCTTTGCATAGTTGGCAATTGTTGGAGTTTCATGTTATTGAAAGAAAGCATTCTATCCTATCCATTTCAGATATTGAGTTGAGTTTTTAGATTTGAGATTGAGTTTGAGTTGAGTTGATTTGAGTTGAGTTTTGAGATTGGGATTTGAGTATAGAACATATTGAGTCTCTAACAATTCTCTTTATGTTTCTATGAGTTTGACAAATCACATTGGGTCTCTAACAATTCACCTTGTGATTTCCTACTAAGAATTTTTTTCTTGGTGAGCTTGCTAAGGTTTTTGGACAGGTTTCGGTGGGGACTTGTGAGCAGGTTTTGGACAGGTTCCGGTGGGGACTTGTGAGTAGGTTTTGGACAGGTTCCGGTGGGGACTTGTGAGGAGTTTTGGATAGGTTTCGGTGGGGACTTGTGAATAGATTTGGATAGGTCATAGCAGAGGACTTATGAGCTGATTTTTGATAGTTCTATCAGAGAACTTGAGGATAGAGGAGCACTAGTTCTTTGAGAAGAACCTAAGGACAGATTTGACAAGTCTTTGAGAAGGCTTGTGTGCAGAGGATTGATTTGTTCAAGTGTTGGATAAATCTAATAGACAAAGGAAGACTTTTACTAGACCGACTGACTGTGTTTGGTACAGGTTGTTGAGTTGTTGTGGACGTGATCATAGAAGGCAGAGGTCTCTTAGGCTAAGCATTGAGGACAAGAGGTCTTCAATGGAAAGGAGTTCCACGTGCTGGCAAGAGGTAGAGGCAGTTGATCTTCTGAGGGATCATTTCCAGAGCAGAGGGGAAGGTATCTCCTTTGAGTAGAGGCTCATAAATTCAGATAGAGGGGAAGGTATCTCCTTTGAGCAGAGGCTCATAAATTTAGATAGAGGGGAAGGTATCTCCTTTGAGTAGAGGCTCATAAATTTAGATTGAGGGGAAGGTATCTCCTTTGAGCAGAGGCTTATAAATTCATATTGGTGGAAGGTATCTCCTTTGAGTAGAGGCTCATAAATTCTGATTGGGGGAAGGTATCTCCTTTGGGCCGAGGCTCATAAACATTGTAATTGGGAAGGATTCCCAAAGAACTTTGAGATAAATTTTAGAGAAAAGTTTTATGGACATAGCCTGACCATTCGGGTGAACCACGTTAAAATTGGTGTCACTTTGTGGATGATATTATGCATTGCTTTGATATTTCTTTGGGTATATAGCTTTACTGTTTTGAAGTATAAAGGAAAAAGTAAAAAGAGGTCTTATAATGTTCACCGCCCCCTCTCAGTATAAGCTTGTGTTCTTCAATTGCAAACTTTCACTTAGAAAAACCTTTAACAATCAAACTCAACAATGCTTATCAAACAATCCTTTTCACTCCAACTTAGCATTCATAACATCCAACAATCACTCTCAAGGATAATGTTCCCTTACCTCTTGTTTGAAGATGATTTGACCTCAAACACCTATCTCAATCACAACCACTCTTTTTACCAATACTAGGGTTAGATAGCAAATATATGTCCTTAATAATTTCTCACAAAAATATTTCACCAAGTCAAAATATCAAAACTTACTCAACCTTATTTCTCCTTTCAATACAATTTTATTAACTTTGTTTTCAACAAAAATATCTAACTCCTTTGGCACACCTTATTACTCCTCTCAATAAGCTCAAAGCACTCAAAAATAAAACCCTAAAATAAAATAATGCATATCCTTTTATCTCCCTCACAAAAACCTTATAACATGCAATTCCACTTTATAACCTTTTAAAAAATATATTTTTCACAAATTTTAGAACCCCCACAAATTTTAGAATCTCTGCAATTTTTTGAAGCAAGTCATTTTAGTGCATACCTTATCATTCACCAAAAGGTGCCTCGATGGGTTTCGAACATGAAACCTCTCCCTGTCGAGTGCCTTTGCTAGGCGTGCATCCCACCACGTGGGCTACGTGCCTCCATGCAAAGGGAAAGGCTAGCACCTTCCCTTTGTCCTTTGCCTCTTGCATGATTTCCAACAAAAGACCTTCCTTGCTCACCAAAACGTAGACCATGGGATTCGATCCCTCAACCTCATGCCTGCCAAAGTCTTAGCACCGCCCTTGGCTGCTAGTCATGCTACACAATGCCTTGGAACATAAAGTGAAATCCCCTCTACTTTGTCCTATCTTCTGCCTCACAAAACCTTTGAAAGCACATGATCTTCTCCCTTGCAATGCGCACGAAAATCACTTATAACACATAGATCATGGATGAATTAAATGCCATGGTTTTTGCCTTCCTTTATATGCATAATGCCATATATTCAATGATGTCGATGATTTCAATTAATTCAAATATTTTCAAATTAATTTAAACTTTATAACCCTATCCTTTAGGGTTAGTTAAATTAATATATAAATTAATTTATAATTAAATTATAATTAATTTATAATTAACTTAATAACTCTAAGAGTTAATTAAATTAATTTATAATGAAACTATTATAATTAATTTATAATTAATTTAAATCCTTGGGTCTTGTCCTTTTAATATTATAATAAAATATTATAATATTATTTTTCTTGGGCCTTCCTTTTGCCCTTTAAACCTCATCTGACCACCTGGGAGAAATCTTTCTTTTGCACTTGATTATAGAACCTGAAACTGATGTTGCTCATTGAAACTGACGCTTACTGGTGTTGACTTCTTGACATCAATGACAACAAAATATTCTCATATTTCCAACAATCTCCCCCTTTTTCATTGATGGCAACCCAATTACCTTTTACCATTTCCTTAACCTTTTTTTGTTCTTCTCCCCTTGAGAAATTGCTCCCCCTGACTGAATGCTCTCCTCCTAACTAAAATATCTCCCCCTTACTCAAATCTCTCCCCCTTTGACATCAATGGCAAAGGGTCACCTTTGGGGCTTGGGGCTAAGAATGAGTCTCTTAGCTTAGCCCCTCCCCCACCTCCTCTTGAGGTGGTTAATTCTAGGGTGGGAGTATTTCTACTCCCATCAAGCACTGATATTTACCTTTGTCCACTTTCTTTCTCATATGATCCTTCTGATTCCTCTGAATATTCATGTTCTTGCTTGTCTCTAGAATTTTTTCTCTACACCATCTTGTTGTATGCCCATCATTATTGCACTTATAACACTTAATATTGTTATTCCTTGGAGGTGCAAATATCTTGGGATTTCTCCTGGTGAAGCCATATCTATTCCTATCATGAACCCTGCAATTCATTGCCTTGTGACCAAACTGATTACAAGAGTAGCAATACCCTTGAAAAAGCTACCTATTTCTGAAGTTCCCATATTCTTGTCTTTCATGTGTCCTACACTATGAAGCCTTGTGCCCAAATCTATGACATGAGAAACATATTCCATTGAAACTACCTTGCCTTGACCCCATGGGTCTTTTAGTCTCTTTTACCTTGTGTTGGTTCCTGTTCCATATGTTCCTCTTTTGTGCATTTTTCCTTTCCTTGTTGAAATTTCTATTGTCCAAATCATCCTCAGAAGTCTCACTCTCTCTTACACTCTCTTCTTCTAAAGTTTCTTCTTCTTCAGAACTTGAGGTTGACTCCTCTCCTTGTTTCTTTTGTACCTATTCAAAACCAAGACCTATCTTATTTTTTGACCGTCTTTGTACCTTGATCATCTTATCTATGATTTTTGAGCTCTTTCCAAACTTGTGTAACTTATCCTTAGACTCTTTTACTTCCTTCCTTAGTGAAGCTACCTCATGCTCTAACCTTTCACATTCTAAAACCTTTGCTTCTAACTTCTCTTTGAATCTCCTTGTCTTAGCTATTGACTTATTTAGATCCTCTATAAGCTTTCCTTTCTCTTCATCACATTCTTGAAACTGAAGCTTAAGTTTGGATTTTTGCTTTCTTACCTCCCTTAATGCATCAAGGGCATGAATAAGCTCTCCCTCAAGATCAACTTCTCCTTCCTATGATTCTTCCTCTATTTTTTTACCTTTGAAAACATCTTCATTCTTTTCTGAACTCATCTTCTATAGGATCACCTCCTTCTTCTTCTAATGCCATAAGAAGATTCTCTTCTGGTCCTTCAAGTGTATCTTCATATTCATCATCACTAAAACTGAAACCATTCCTTGTACAACTATCTTCAAGATGACCAAAGTTACCACATCTAAAACACTTGAGAATTATTGGTGACCTTTTCCTAACCACTTCTTTTTCTTTTGCCAGAAATAGAACTTCATATTTATCATTATCTAAGGAACTATCATCACTATCACTTGAGTACTTACTTGCTTTGTCTACATAGAAACTCTTCTTATGTCTTTGGAAGAACTTCTTTCCTTGCTTGCCTTGTCCATCCCTACTTTTCTTTTGGTACCTATATTTTTCTATTTCCCTATTCTTATGATCCTATTTTTCTTCATCATTGCTATTTCCAGCTTCTTGAAAATTAGATGCATAGTGACCATACTTTCCACAATTGAAACATCTAATAGATTTCGTACCTTTAAACTTTCTTGGATCCTTGTTCCTTCTGCCATAGTTTGCTTCTTCATCACTAGATAACTCATTGCTTGAATCTGAATTCTTACCCTTTGTCTTCTTGGTAGCTTTGAAGGCTACTTCTTTCTGGGGATTAGGTTCCTCTTTTGTTCTCATCTCAAAAGCTATAAGAATACCATGTAATTCATCCCTTGTCAAAATATCACTATATTTTGATTCCTCTATAGCTAAAATATTTTCACTAAACCTTTTTGGGAGTGACCTTAAAATCTTATCACAAACATCAGATTCTTGAACTTCAAGTCCAAGTCCTTGCATGGAGTTAACAACCTCGTCTACACAAAGTAGATAAGCACTAATGTTTTCCTCATCCTTCATTTTTAGGTCTTCAAATATTCCCTTGATATTTTGCAACTTTACCTTTTTGACCTTTTTATCCCCTTCATATATGCCTTGCAATTTATCCCAAATTTCCTTTGTTGATTTGCAGTGCATAACCTTTATAAACTCTTTTTTATGCAAACCTCTCAAAATTGCATTCATTGCTTTTGAATTGTAATGATGTAGAAGCTTACCATATTTATCTGTAGGTGGAGTAGCTGGTGGTGTGTATCCATTTTCAACTGCTTCCCATATTTCATTGCCAAGTGCCATTAGGTGAATCTTCATTCTCATACTCCAGAATACATAATCGCTCCCATCAAACACTGGTGTTGAATTATCTGAGGATCCACTCTTAGAATCCATTTGTGTTCTTGTAAGATTTTCCTTCAAGTTGTTAAACTCTTTCGAAGGAACCCACTCTGATACCAATTGAAGAACACAAGCTTATACTGAGAGGGGGTGAACAGTATAAGACCACTTTTTACTTTTCTTTCCCAATCAATATTATGCAATATATCAATGGAAATATCAATAACAATAATCAAAGCAATGCACAAATCACCACACACAATAGAGACACCAATTTAATGTGGTTCACCCAATGTGGGCTACTCCACGAAGAAAATATTTCACTAAAATTTTCTCAACAAATATCTTGGGAATCCTTTCCCTATTACAATATTTATGGACCTTTGTCCAAAGGAGACACCAATCCCCTAATCAAGTTCATGGATCTCTATCCACAGGAGACACTAATCCTCTCTGCTCTAGATGGTGATCTTCTAGAAGAATTGCTGCCTCCACTACATTGGCTAATGGATCTCTATCCACTGAAGACTCCTACCCTCACTCAGAATATCTATCTTCACTACCCTAGCTAATGGACCTCTATCCATTGGAGACTATCGTCCTCTATACTCTATCACCTCCAAATCTTACTCTCAGCTCTATCTCAAATCTGTACTAAACATGGTCCTTCAGTCTAGCATAAATATGCTCAATCTCTATCCTCAAATCTACACTAAACATAGTCCTTCGATCTAGCACAAATATACTCAATATCTATCCTCAAATCTACACTAAACATAGTCCTTCGGTCTAGCACAAATATGCTCAATATCTATCCTCAAATCTACACTAAACATAGTCCTTCGGTCTAGCACAAATCTTCTCAATATCTATCCTCAAATATGCACTAAACACATCCTTCGGTCTAGCATCAAATTCTATCCTCAAATCTGTCCTCAAGCCTTAACACAAAGCTTGACTCAATCACAAATCAACTCTTCTAGATCTGCCCCAAACCTTAACCCAAGGTTTGAACAAATAAATCAATCAACTCTGCTCACAAGTCTTCTCAAAGACTTATCTCAAATCTGCATTGTAAGCTTCCACAAAATCTCACACTAATCTATCCATAAGTCCTCTCTAGAACTTTTCCAATCTTCTCAACAAGTCTTCACCAAGACTTACCTCAAATATGCTCAACAAGTCCTCACTAGAACTTGTCCAATCTGCTCAACAAGTCTTCACCAAGACTTACCTCAATTATTCTCAACAAGTCCTCACTAGAACTTGTCCAATCTACTCAACAAGTCCTCACTAGAACTTTCTCAAATATCTTGTAAGCTTCCACAAAAGCTTACTCAATAAGTCACTAAGGACTTATAAAGACTAGCTTTCACAAAAGCTTTAACAACTCAACTCAATCTATTATAGAAAACCTCTTCAATATCATAAACAAGTTTCACACAGAATCTTGTTTAATCTCACAGAAATATATAGAGAATTGTTAGAGACTCAATATGCTTCACACTCACAACAATGCTCAATCACTTTCAATATCTTTCTCAAATCAATTTAGAATATAGAACAATTTGTTTCATAGAACTTGAACTATCACTTCAACACTTCCACTTGACTAGGCTCAATCAACTCCACTCAATCAATCACTCAATGAAACACTCCTTGCTTACAAACCCTAGTCCAAGCATATGAACACTCACTCATTTATTTCCAATAATGCTTATCAAACAATCTCACATAACAATGATACTCATGTTCTTTGCACAAACCCTAGTTCAAGATAGCTCTCAACTTCACATAACAATGATACTCATGTTCTTTCACAAACCCTTAATCATGCATATGAAGTCTCACTCAATATTTCCAACAATGCTTATCAAAAAATAACAAGGTTTTTATCATCAAATTTCACTCAAAAAAATCTTTAACAATCAAACTCAACAATGCTTATCAAACAATCCTTTTCACTCCAACTTAGCATTCACAACATCCAACAATCACTCTCAAGGATAATGTGCCCTTACCTCTTGTTTGAAGATGATTTGACCTCAAACACCTATCTCAATCACAACCACTCTTTTTGCCAATACTAGGGTTAGATAGCAAATATTTATCCTTAATAATTTCTCACAAAAATATTTCACCAAGTCAAAATATCAAAACTTACTCAACCTTATTTCTCCTTTCAATACAATTTTTATTAACTTTATTTTCAACAAAATATATCTAACTCCTTTGGCACACCTTATTACTCCTCTCAATAAGCTCAAAGCACTCAAAAATCAAACCCTAAAATAAAATGATGCATATCCTTTTATCTCCCTCACAAAAACCTTATAACATGCAATTCCACTTTATAACCTTTTTAAAAAATATTTTCACAAATTTTGGAACCCCTGCAAATTTCAAAATCTTCACATTTTGGAACCAAGCAATTTTAGTGCATACCTTATAATTCACCAAAAATGTGCCTTGAGTGGGTTTCGAACGTGGAACCTCTCCCTATCGAGCGCCTTTTCTAGGCACGCACCCACCACGTGGGCTACATGCCTCCATGCAAAGGGAAAGGCTAGCACCTTCCCTTTGTCCTTTACCTCTTGCATGGTTTCCAACAAAAGACCTTCCTTGCTCACCAAAATGCAGACCACGAGATTCGATCCCTCAACCTCACACCTACCAAAGTCTTAGTGCCACCCTTGGCTGCCAGTCGTGCTACACAACACCTTGGAACATAAAGTGAAATCCCCTCTTCTTTGTCCTATATTATGCCTCACAAAACCTTTGAAAGCACATGATCTTCTCCCTTGCAATGCACAAAAATCACTTATAACACATAGATCGCGGATGAATTAAATGCCATGGTTTTTGCCTTCCTTTATATGCATAATGCCATATATTCGATGATGTCAGCGATTTTGATTAATTCAAATATTTTCAAATTAATTTAAAATTTATAACCCTATCCTTTAGGGTTAGTTAAATTAATATATAAATTAATTTATAATTAAATTATAATTAATTTATAATTAACTTAATAACTCTAAGAGTTAATTAAATTAATTTATAATGAAACTATTATAATTAATTTAAATCCTTGGGTCTTGTCCTTTTAATATTATAATAAAATATTATAATATTATTTTTCTTGGGCCTTCCTTTTGCCCTTTAAACCTCATCTGACCACCTGGGAGCAATATTTCTTTTGCACTTGATTACGGAACTTGAAACTGATGTTGCTCACTAAAATTGATGCTTATTGGTGCTGACTTCTTGACATCAATGACAACAAAATCTGCTCATATTTCCAACATTAATTACCTTGGACAGTTTGTTTGACAACAATGATAGATCAATAGGTCATAATATGAAGGTTGATAAACATAGATACAAAGAAGTCCAACTAGAACCTAAAAAGTTTATTAAAGTTGGGGTAAATTGTACAAAAAATAAATTAAATCAAATTCGATAACTATGCAAAGAATTCACTGATATTATAGTTTGGGGTTATAGTGACCTTAAAGTATATAGAATAGAAACCATAAAACATACTATTGAGCTCAAAAATAATGCAAAACCCTTCAGGAAAAAATAGAGGCGAGTAAACCCAAAAGAAGCTTTGATGAAACAATAATTGGTGAAGCTACTTGAAGCCAAGATTTTCTACCCTATTAAACATTCTACTTGGGCTAACTTGGTACCAGTCAGGAATAAAAATGGAGACATCAAACTATGTGTAGGCTTTAGAAATATGAATAAAGCTTCACTGAAATATCACTACCCTCTCCCATAAATAGATCAAACTCTGCATACTGTGGTAGGGGTTGTAATATTATCATTATTGGATGGGTTTTCTAGATACAACTAGGTATGGGTTAAGGATGAAGACCAATACAAGACCACATTCACTACCAAATGGGAAAATTTTTGTTACCAAAGAATACCTTTTGGATTATCCAATGCTGGAGCAACTTTTTAGAGGGTAATGGATGTGGTTTTTGGAGAACTTGTCAATAAAATCATAGTGATTTACTTATATGATATGATAGTGTCCTCTCACCATAAATAAGATCATGTTGAACATATTAGAAAAAATTTCAAGGAATGTAGAGAGTTTGGTATTTCTTTGAATCCAAAGAAGTCCATATTTGATGTGCAAGAGGGATTCTTATTAGGTCATGTTATTTTTGAAGCCAGGTTGGCCATAGATCCTAACAAATTAAAAGAACTATTAGAACTTTTCTTAGCTCCAAATAAGAAATTTTTGTAATACTTCTTTGGGAAAATTAATTTCATGCACAAAATCATAGCAAATTTTACACACGCCTATGATCAAGTTATTGAATAAGGATGTTGAGTTCAAAAGAACATAATTGCAAAAGAAATATTTCAAAAGAATAAAAGAATAGATAGCTCAAGCACCTATCCTGGTTAACCTATATTACTCTAGGGGCTTCATTCTATACATTGTAGGTGAACAAGAGAGTTATGCAATAGTACTTACCTAAAAGTGAAGAGATAATGAAGAAAGGCCCATCACTTTCCTAGGTCAAACCATTCAAGAACATGAAGAAAAATACAACTTTATTGAAAAGCAAAAATATGCAATCATGAAATCATTAAAAAAGTTTAGACATTTCCTTTCATAGAGCAAAACCATAATGTATGTAGTTCATATTGATGTTATTAATTTCATAATACATGGAGAGCTTGATGAAAAATAGTTGGTTGGGTATCAAAAATACAAGAATATGATGTGGAAATTGACCCAACCAAGCTGGTGAGAGGTAGAGCCTTATGTCACAAACTAGCCAATCAATCCTCAACTGAGTATATAGCCTACTAGGTACAAGAACCAACTTCAAGGGATGATCAGCCCTTAGAAAGCACTGATTGGACTGAAGAACTGGTAAACTATTTTCAAACTAGAAAATATCCAATAGGTTTAAATTCTTCACAAAGGAGAAGATATAGAATCTAGACTTTGAAATATACTTTGTTACTAGAGGGATTGTACATAAAACATTTGCATAGACCTCTATGGAAGAGTTCGATGGAGGTCTATCAAGAGGACACAATAAAAACTACAACTTTGAATATAACCAAGACAGGTTTCTGTTGGCCATCTATTTTCTTATATTTATTCAAGGTAACTAGAAATTGTGAAGAATGCAAAAGATATGTTGGGAGGAATAGGAATTCTTCTATGCCCTTAAGACCTATTCAGGTTGAATAACCATTCCAGCAATGGGGCTTGGATTTCTTTGGGATAATAGAACCTAATTCATCTACTGGACATAAAGGATAGACTTGCAAAAGAAATATTTCAAAAGAATAAAATAATAGATAGTTCAAACACCTATCTTGGTTAACCTAGATTACTCTATGGGCTTCATTCTATATGTTGTAGGTGAATAAGAGAGTTATGCAATAGTCCCTACTCAAAAGAGAAGAGATAATGAAGAAAGGTCCATCACTTTCCTAAGTCAAACCATTCAAGAACATGAATAAAAATACAACTTTATTGAAAAGCAAGTATATACAATCATGAAATCATTAAAAAAGTTTAGACATTTCCTTTCACAGAGCAAAACCATCATGTATGTAGTTCATCTTGATATTAGGAATTTCATCATACATAGAGAGCTTTGTGAAAAAAGGGCTAGTTGGGTATAAAAAATACAAGAATATGATGTGGAAATTCACCCAACCAATCTTGTGAGAGGTAGAGCCTTATGTCACAAACTATCCAAATATGTCTCAACTGAGTATATAGCCTACCAGGTACAAGAACCAACTCCAAGGGATGATCAACCCTTAGAAAGCACTGATTGTATTGATGAACTTGTAAAGTACTTTCAGACTGGAAAATGTCCAATAGGTTTAAATGCTTCACAAAGGAGAAGATATAGAATCTAGACTTTGAAATATACTTTGTTACTAGAGAAATTGTACAAAAAACATTTGTATGGTGTATTACTAAGGTGTATAAAAGAGGACCAAAAATAGAAAGTTTTGGAAGAGTTCCATGGAGGTCTATAAAGCAAACACTATTTAGGAAGAACTAAAAATTTGAATATAATCAATACAAGTTGTTATTGGCCATCTATTTTCGTATATGCATTCAAGGCAACTGGAAATTGTGAAGAATACCAAAGATTTAGTGGGAAGAATAGGAATGCTTCTATGCCCTTAAGACCTATCCAGGTTGAAGAACCATTCTAGCAATGGGGCTTGGACTTCATTGGGATAATAGAACCTAATTCATCTTATAGACATAAATATATTCTAACTACTATAGACTATTTCACCAAATGGGCTGAAGCAGTACCCACCAAGAAAGTTGATCAAGAAGTTGTGATAGAATTCATGGAAAGTTTGATAACAAGATTTGGTATACCTAATGCATTGGTGATTGAAAATGGTTCATCCTTCTGTAGGTGCTAAAATTATTGATTTTTCTAGTAAATATGGGATATATTTGAAGACCTCTTCGAATTACTATCCATGAGGAAATAGTAGAATCAACAAATAAGAATGTACTTAGGATTCTAAAGCAAACTTTGAGGGACAACAAGAGAAGTTGGAATTCACTGATAAATTAGGCATTATGGGCTGACAGGATTACAATAAAGAAATCCATTAACACATCACCTTACTCGTTGGTTTATGGTAAGGATGTTTTTCTCCCTATACACATTGAAATACCCACTTTGAAATTGTTCAATCAAATTAGTGTTGAAGAGGCAGAGCCAATGGAAAATAGGTTAATACAACTCTTACATCTAGAAGAGCAGAAAGAACAAGCCTATAATCATTATCAAAAATATATGGGAGAAATAAAAAAATGGTTTGACAAAAGGGCTACCTTCAGAAATTTCAAAAGTTGGAGATTTAGTTTTGAGGTGGAATGAGAATAAGGCAAAACTAGGAAACCATCAGAATTTTGATGCTTTTTGGGAAGGTCCTTTCAAAATAATCACTGAAAAACAACATAACTCCTTCCAACTTAAATATGAATAGGGCTATATGTAGCCTATCCCTGTCAATGGCTTCCACCTGAAGCTCTATTTCAAGTGAGCTAGGGACTCTCTTCCCCCCCTCTGTATTTTATGTACATTATGTATTTCTAAGTCATGTCTTGTAACAAAGTCATGATTTTTTTACTGACCCTATTTTCACATAACGAAAGCCAAAAATGAGATCGAAATAAAAATGAGTCATGATTCACAGCGTAATGGCATTCTTAGGTCACTTCTTGCAAAAAGGTCATGATCTCACAATCGGTATTGTTTTCACATGTTGAAAGCCAAAAATGAGCTAGAAAGTGAAAAGAGTCATGATTTTGTGATCGACCTTGTTTTCACGGGCTGAAAACCATAAGGTTGCTAGTGGGTGAAAAAATTCACAATTTTGCAACATGATGACATCTCAATAAAAGTCAAAAGGCAACATGATTTCGTGGTTGGCGGGAAAATCATTTTTAAAATTTGAATATACTTCATTCAAAATAACATTGTTCAAATTTATTGGTCCAAAAAAGGTGATGCATAGTTATTGGTACAAAGAGAGGTGATGCACAGTAATTGGCTCAAAATATGTGGTGTGCAAAATAATATGAAAACAACATTCAAAGTTATTCGTGTAATGTGCGACACCTACTACAATTATTATGGAATGCCCTAACTCATGCATGCACTCTTTTTTTATGTCGTGGAAGCCATTCGTTTCTTCCACTCCACTATTTTGATGTGTCTTATGTAAAATTATCCTCCGACTATACTCAGACCTCTAGCTTTGTGTACGTGGCCCCAGAGAGTTTTCTTCATCAAATTCACAAGCAGTGATCACTATCATGGTAGGATCATCTTCAACTGCTCGAGTAGCTCCTAATATGGAAGGAGGGAATGCAAAATTTATAGATAGGGATGCTAATATTAAAGACATAATCATCACGTGGAAAGACCTAAAAAAATTTGGAAAGATGTGGAGATGAGAGTAGTTGTAGGTATGACTCTGTCATCCCCAATCACTTTCCCTTTCCATTCCTTGCTTTCTTGGTACATTTGCACTCATTGTCCACCCTTGCCCTGAGTTTATTAGAGCCATAGTGAATTTTTATGACCCCAAACTAAGAGATTGTTCAAGATATTTCAAGGGCAAGGTCTTATTCACTTTGGATCTTGATGTTTTCATCGTCGCCTTCACTACTGCCCGAAAGCCTATCTTGAAACCCAAGCCATTTGACCCGGTTGAGTAGGAAAAATTCTATACCTCCACTAATAACATCAAGAATTTCCTACAATTGTAATTAGTGGAGCCACCTACTGGAGGAATTATGCCAAAATCCCCCATTCCCCTATCAAAGTTTAAGAGCCTAGAGCTTTATTCTATGTTAGCTATGGTGGCAAGACTAAAATCAGATGCACAAGTATACGGGTGGTAGATTGTAGTAGCTCAATGCATCTCAAACCCTAAGTTCTATGACACCTCTATCATGGATGAGAGCACCATACCAATTTTCTTTGAACTGGCCATCTTTCCTATTCCAACAAATCCATGAAGGCTTGTCCAAGATGTAGAAAGGGTCCTAGGTATCTTTTAGGTTTTCGTCATATCTGGTATGGATCTTCTTCTTTTTTATGTCAAAGAGAATTTCTTTCATATCTATAATTGATAGATATGAAAAAGGGAGAATATTACCAGTATACGAATGGACAATGATACTTTCAAAGGCTGAGTCATATTATCACTTTAATAGGAAATTTTTGGGACTAACTCTAAAAATCATGTATGGAGATATAAATAGGTTATATCTAAGGGTGCGATAATTTTTATAGCATTCCGAAGAAGGTGACTAGTTTATTTTAACTCAAGGGGTAGTCATCAGACTCTATGGATTCACAAGGAATCCTTTCTTGCTTCCACACTATGTCACCGATCGATTGTTTACCTTGGAATATGTTAGACAAATAGAGTACATTAATTTCAATTTTGGCATAGGAATAGGTAGAATTAGTACATGTCCGATGCCTTTCCAATTTGAAGGTATAGTTATGTCCAAGAAAGGGCAACATGAGCAAATCACTCAAGCCCTAAAAGACCTAAAGTTAGTGGAATTGCCATAGAGGTGGAAATATGATCCCCTTGATAGGTTTGTAGAAAGGTAACCTACATTGAACAAGACTACTTTCAATAAGTATCATATGTCTAATAGAGAATATCGGTGAGCAACACAGAAAAAATGCAAAAAAATGAAGTGCTAGAATGACATGTAGACCAGATGCAGCCTTTTCCCCCATGGCATGATTTCTATGAACATGTGGTATATTATAACCCTAAGGATAATCCAAGCCATGTTTTAAAATATAAGGATATACAAAGAATGCAAAAAAGAGGGCCAAAGTGGATAACAACAAAGATTATGGCCTGGTGGATGATGAGAGTACAAATTAACATGACCACTTCCAAGTGGGGATTGAAGAATGATCATGAGTTTTCCTTCCACTATGACCAATACCAAGCTACATGGTCAGAAACTCTTGCAGACAAGGTTGCACCAAGCTTTTGTGGCACTCAAGAAAGGAACCCTCCTATGGTAGAAAAGGAGAAAGCAGATCAAAGTAAAGGAAAATGAATTGCCATCGAACAACAAGAGGTCCTTGAGAATATGAACCCTAAATTTATTCCTCCTTCGACCTTTGATACAGATTTTTATGACCAACCTTTTATTTTTAGAAAAATGAAATTAGAGTTTGTCACCAAATAAAAGTAGAAGAAAATTATATGTGAACAAATCAATGAAGACTCTCAAATAGGAGACGTGGAAAAATATGCAGAGCAGTCCCCTCAACATCATTAAGTTAATGCTCCTCAACCTGATGAGTTGGGTGAAATCCACCTCCTACTGAAGACCTCAATCCACAAATATCATCATGACTTCCAAGTATGATTTCTATTTCTTCTACTTCATATTCTTCTCAATCCCAAAGAGAATCCCCCTCCCATTCTACTCCCGAAGGTGATATTTCATCTCTTTTAAACTAACAGCCTCCACCTTCGCCACCACCACTTACATCACAAGCACAATCATATCCCATATCATCTTCTACCTTCCTGACATATCCCATCACAACATCGTTGAATGTAGATGCCACTTTAGTCACCATACCTTTCCCCCCTACTGCCCATTTCCCAAACTTGCAGTCCATTTCTACTTCTTCCACTAAAAATCACCCTACTATTTCTAAGCTCAAAAAGTTAAAGAAGGCTAACACAAATGCCTCAGACTGGTGGAAGTCTCATTGTGCTCAAGCCTCCAAGAACTTAGCCCACACTCAGGAGGTAGTGGCTCTAGATCCCCTCAGCATGCAGTGCTCAAGAGTGAAGATGACACCATTGGTAAAGAAGCCTAAAGGAGAAATGATACTAGATGATTATCAGGCTAAAATAGTAACTGAAGATATTACTCAACTTCCAATGTAGGATGAATGGGGAATGGCTCAGGCCCACTTAGGGACCATATATTTGAATGTAGAATATTACAAATAAAATTTCATTAGAGCCAAAGAATCTAGGAAAGAATTGGAATCAACTCTAAATGAGTAGAAGACTATTGAAAAAGCTTTGAATCTTGAGGCAAAGAAGTGGGAAGATAGATTCAATGAAGCAGCTAAGTATAAAGAAGAAGTAAGAAAAGCTACCAAGCAAATCCAAGTTTTGAATGAATAGGTGAAAGATCTCTAGAAGCAGGTTCAAGAAGAGAAGAGTAGAGCCATCAGTTTGTCTAAAGAGAAGGCCAAAGCAGTTAGAAGAGATATGTTCAAAGACATACTAAAAATGGGCTTGAAGGCAAGGCCTATATTATTATACTTAGCCAAAATAAAGGAGACACTAAGTCAAGTAGAGGATGAGTTCACAACATCCATAACCTTCTTGCAGGTAAGGTTGACTACTGCAACAAAGATACAGGTTTTGGCTGAAAGTACATAGGAAAGGGTTGCAAATAGAACTCAAAATGAAGCATGGTCCTAAGCCAAAATAACAGCCCAAAGTTTCTTAAGGAGATATAAGCTCGTGACTCAGAGCATTAAGATAATTCAAGAGCTTAAGGCTGAAGCTAAAGGTATACTCAAGCATTTGAATTTGGTAGGAAATTATGGACTTCCAGGTTTTTGGGATGAAGATTCAAATATTCTAGGAGAAGATGAACTCAAAGCCTCCTGGAAGGCTTTTATCGAAGATGATTCTGAGATAGATGGATGGGAAGAACCTATACAAGAATATCACGTATTCAAGTTGGCTCAAGATCTTACATAGATCAAATCCTACTTGCATGAATTATTTTTGAGGTCTAAGGTTTTGTCTTACGATAATATTGAATAATTAGACTATCTATACCAGATGTTCATGGAAACCTCTCATCCAGATGAAGAAAATTGGAAGCAGTTCTATATCACATATAATGGTGTTATCAAAAGGATAGAGGAATAAAGGGAGACTAGAAGAGCTAAAAATGGTGATCGATCAGAAGGAACTATAAGCAATCAAGCAGAAGGAGAAATGGGGAACTTGAATGAAGAAGAAGCCCCTAAAGAATAATTGTATTCTGCTTCTATGATAACAAATTTTTCTCTATACCTACCTCCTCCCTTTTTTTGTTCTTTTTACTTTGATGCCCAATGGATGAAGGCTCTAGATTCTAACATTTTTCTAGAAAAATTCCCTAGGAGGTACCAATAATGTAGGTCAAAATGACTACACTAAGAGGAATGAGGAGGTATCCAAAAATTTTGAAGTATAGAGAAGAGTCAAGATTTCTCGATCAACGCTGAAAATTAAGAAGTGTTGATATTTCTCGACTAGCCCTATTTTTACGGGTCAATAGCCAGAAGAGTTATATAAGTAAATAAGTGTTGATATTTCTTGATCGACCTTGTTTTTGTGGGATAATAGCCATAAGAGTGCTGGAAGCATAGAAATGCTGATATTTCTTGATCAACCTTGTTTTCGTGGGTTGATAGCTAGAAAGAGCTAGAATCAAAGAAGAGTCAAGATTTCTCAATTGGCCTTGTTTTCATGGGATGATAGCTAGAAAGAGTTGGAGGGTGAAGAATAGTTGAGATTTCTTGACCAGCCTTGTTTTTATGGGTCGATATCTAGAAGAGTACTAGAAGCGAAGAAGTGTCAAGATTTCTTGACCAACCTTGTTTTCATGGGCCAATAGCCAAAAGAGTGTTGGAAGAAAAAAAGTGTTGATATTTATTGACTGGACCTTGTTTTCATGGGTTGAGGGCTCAAGAAATAGAAGAGTGGAATATAGTTGGGTGGCCACATCTCCAGAATATTGACATGATTATGTGGTAACCAAAGGATCATTTCTTAACCGCTTACTGTTGGAAACTCCACTATGTTGTTTCTTTCTAGGCCAATGAGTGTTGTTCAACATCTCACTAGAATTAGCTAGTTGGCATATTGTTGTAACAAAATTTGATATTTTTGTATGTAGGGAGTGTGTATATAGGATGAGTGCACCCTGAAAAAGGATTGACTCTTAGGTATTTACAAGATCAAGTGTATGCAATACTTTGATAAGCAATAAGATAAACTCCCTATTTGGCTTCTGGTTCAAAGTGTGCAATCATGTATGTATGAATGAATCAATACTTACATTCAAGTTATATGGAATGTGAATTGCATTAATTCTATGTCTCTGGATTTTTGCATCTTAGATTCAATAGTTCTGGAGTTGATAATTTTTATGGGTTAGTGATTGGTTTAATCTACATCATAGAACTGGTTGTTTCCATTTAGAGATTTAAATAATGCTTGTCTTATAAATATGTATGCATTTCCTTGTTGTTTTCTAATATGTACCCTTTTTTAAGATCTAGAAATAACTATATTTCCCTCTCTTTAAGCACTTTACTCCTTCCATTTTCCCACAACCAAGAAAGGAACCAACCTTCTCTGGAGATTGAACTAGGTAGTCTCTATTTTTGACCCGATCATTCAATGTTGGCAAAGTTTTGGGTGCAAACATAACCCGGTTCTTATTGAACTTCTTTTGATTTCCATTTGATTTCTTCTCAATATTTTAAGAATTTTTTAGCCTTCCAATATTGTTCAGCCTCTCATTTCACAAACCCATCTCTATTCCTCTTTTTTAGTTCATGTCGATCTTGCTCAGACAAGTCATATTTATAATGGAAGTGCGACTCTGCTTTCTTCGCTAGGTCATATACCTTTTGTAATTACTTAGGCTCATACATCTCTACATCATGCTTTATCCTAGATTCCAACCCATGAGTAAACTTATAAATCCACATTTTCTCATTATAGGCAAGTACTTCATCAATCTTACCAACTTTTTGTAGTATATATCCACCAAGGTGGTTCCTTAATCCTTACCTTTAACTAGAAAACTCTTAAAATTTTAGGGCATAGAAATACTCCATAAGTAACCTCTTTTTGAATATGACTATAAATTACTTCCATGAAATATACACCGGTTCAATCTTAGTTTCCTCATAATAAGTTTCCCACTAGTCTAGGGTGGCCCCTTCAAGGTAAATAATAGCCCAAATAGTTCAAGTCTTTAGATAATATCCCTTTATCATGAAGTAAACTTCCAATTCCATTAACCAAGACTTATATGCATCTCTTACTCCTTATCCATCAAACTTGGATATATAGACATTTTTTAGGTCTCTTACCATATCCTTTTCTATGAGGGCTCTATCTTGTAACTATTCCATAGTCAATCCCTTAGCTTAGTTAACCTCTAAACCTCTAGCTTACAAATTTTGTTTTGCAATAGTTTCTAACACCTGTCTCATATGATCTTGCATGGTGGTAACTGTAGTAGTGAGATATTCCATTCCCCTGCTGGGAGTTTTTAGATCCTCATTTTGGATCTTTTCTTCGATAGTAATTTGTCAAGTTTACCTTGGTGTAGGCATTTCTATTCTAGCATTAGGTGGCATCTTGACCTAGTTTCAACCAATAAAAGTATTAGGTTGCAGCTTCATCTTAAATTGTACCACTAATTAAAGCCACAATATAGAGTTCTTGCCAAAGAATCAATAATCCAACTAGGATAACATTCCAATATTATGATGTATCATTAATACCAAATCCCATACTGAGGTATCATAACATTCATCCACTCTTGGTATTAATTTCCATTAGATTCTAGCAAGTAGATATTCTAGGTCATTCTAGATTTAGCTTAAACTTAAGAAAACCTTCATTAGAGATATCCAACTCTCTTTTAGCACATAAGAAGCTTTATACCCTTGTACTTAGAGCTATGATACCAAATGTAACAATCCCAAACAAGAAACACAGAGAAAGAAAATAATTTTTTTGACCAAGGAGAGGGATTCATAAACCCCTAACCAACCTTAGATTAACTTAATGTTTTAAAAATCCTCTAATTTTTTCAAAGAGCTACACCTCACAATATTTCCCTCATGCAAGTCCATCTGCATAGCCATATTTCATGTCATGCATATAAGTCCATCCATTTCATCATTCTCGATGATCTAGACCTATCAAATTTAATCGTTGGAAGGTGTAAATGCATCTCCATACTCTACGTAAGCCATTATGCGTAGGTATGCTATGTGTAATATGAGTTAAGCTATCAATATTGAATTTCAACAAGCTATCTTAACTCAGGTATAGTCTTCCATAACCTAGTTATCATTATCCTTAAGGGGTCTTCATCCCTTATATCCACTATGTTCACCCTAAGGGGGTATCAATACCTTAGGTTATCCTTTAATTTCACCCTAGAACTTGCCACTAAATTCCTTATAAAGTTATTCAAGCATGAAAAAAAAAGATAGATCTAGATACTAAAACTAAAAAAATATAACTCATCAAACATGCAAGAGATAATTAAAGATAAGAAGAATAGTTAAAAGATAGACTTGAACTAGAAAATATTTAGATACAATCATAATGAATCAAATAGAATATAAAGGTGCATATGCCAATATTAATCAATCATTACATAATCATGTATGGTAAAACATCCATACCCTTAAATAATACATTACATCAATTTCATCAAGAAAATATCCCCATAAATCTAGTCTATTTGAGCATAAGTAAATAAATGGTAAGTAGAGAGAAAATTGGTGCATTGGTCCATCTATAACTTTGGTCCTCCCACTCTTCCATTGATCATTTGAGGATAGTAGGGGATTAGGGCACTCATAGTTCAGGATAGGCATACCTCTAAATGCATTTACTTTCTTTACATTTCCAAATTGCAACTATACAATTTAATCAAGTCTTTAACCATCTAATAACATAGTTGATATCATAAAAGAATCATTACTTATAATATATCCTCTCTAATACCTTTCGAAAGTGATTCAACATGCATAACTTAGGTCATGGTTATTACTTAAATCTAATCTAGTTTTTTTTTTAAAGCATTAAAGTCCCATACCTTTAACCCTTAAAAAAATCCTTCTATTTATTCACTAAATTAAAGTATTACTCCTTTTTTGAGTAAGACTTTAATTTAGTAATAAATTAAAGACAAATACCCAAAAGAAGAGACAAAGGGGGCAAATCCGTTTTTAAGTTTTTCGCTAGGAAGAAGGTCAAAGTTGAAAATACCCTTGTCTGTAGCTCCCAAAGGTTGAAACATAAAGAAATTACCAAAACCCCTCTATCCACCTCTATAAAAACTCCAAAGGACAAGTCTAATTCTCTTGACCTAGTTGAAAGGTATCTTCACAAGCTGGTTCTGCATGCTACTTCAGCCACCATTGATCATCTTGAAACTGCTCATTTGGCCATTGGAAAGGTGATATAAACTCTCAAAGAATAGCACCATGCAGTAAGCCTCTTGTTTTTCTATGATAATTTTAAGAATATTTTAGTCTTAGCCGGTGGTGAGGTATCCTTTGATATCAAAACTGACACCAAATATGTTGTCAATGATGAATATTTTATGGAGATTGCTAAGGATTCTTACACTATTGTTCCTAAGGATAGTTCTAAAGAGATTACTAAAACATATGCAAAAGTTCCTGGCTTGGAAGGTGATGCTTTGTCCCTCATGTAAATGGATATTCCCCTTGATGGTTGGCAGCTCTAGCCTTCCTCTGTTTTGGGTTCCTATGAGGTGAAGGATCATATCTTTTTGTGTTCCTTTTTGGTGGAGGATCGTTCCTTTTTGGGCTTTATCATCTTCCTGCCTATTTTCTCTCTATTCCTTTTTGTCAAAGGTTGTTTCTTTTGGTTTTGGTCGAGGATCGTTTCCTTTTGGGCTCTGTCATATTTCTACCTGTTCTGTTTCTTTTAGCTCCTTTTAGTCTGAGGATGTAATTTTGTTCTAGCTCATAGTTATAAGGTTCCTTTCATTTGTTCCTCTTTTGCTTCTCTATTGTACAAGGTGTTAGGGCACCTTTCAAATGCCCTATTTTAAATAAAGTTATTAACTTAACAAAAAAAAAAATCCTTACTTCTTTAATTAAAAAAAATAAACCTTTTACCATTCATTACATAAACTAAAGACCCATACCCTTAATCAATGAATCAAGGGAACCTACCCTAATCCATAAATAAACCATTTCCTTATTGCTAACTAAAGCTCACGACTCTAATTAATAATACTCTTGAAATCATTTCTTTTCACTAATCTAAAGTCTTCAACTTTAATTAATAAAAATATTTAAATCATTTCTTTCACTAATATAAAGTTATTCAACTTTAATTAATGAAAATATTTAAATAATTTCTTTCACTAATCTAAAGTTCTTCAAATTTAATTAATGAAACCATTTAAATCATTTCTTTTACTAATCTAAATTTCTTCAACTTTAATTGATGAAAAAATTTAAATCATTTCTTTCACTAATCTAAAGTTCTTCAACTTTAATTAAATAAACCATTTAAATCATTTCTTTCACTAATCTAAAGTTCTTCAACTTTAATTAATGAAAACATTTAAATCATTTATTTCACTAATATAAAGTTCTTCAACTTTAATTAATGAAACATTTAAATTCATCTCTTTCACTAATCTAAAGTTCTTCAAATTTAATTAATGAAAAATTTTAAATTCATTATCATTTAATTTTACTATATAAAGTCTCATACCCTTATTTAATAAAAGTAACTATTCTCATTTGCTTACATAATTAAATAATACTTAATTATTTATAGAAACCATAGTATTTTTTTTTATATAAGTAAACTATTATTTAATTGATTGCAACACTTATCACAGGTCAAAACATAAAATCCATAAGGGAAAAGAGTGGCATTCCAAATCGAGCGCACAAACCCTCCTAACCGAATGACTTCTAAAGTTGGGAGGCTTTCAACAAGGCAAGATGGACATTTATGATTTTGAGATTCAAGGCTCAGTAATCCATTGGCTAAGCAACCACTAGTCAGTTAACAAGAGAGAGAGCTCTACTCTAACGCCCTCACAACACTCAAGATAAGCTTTACTAGCAATGACTCCATCATGGCTAGGTCATTCAAAGATCATCTAACTGGGAACTAGTGATATTCATAAGGATTGTAAAATAAGGTTTCTACAGTGAACACCCAAGCCTAAAGTACAAGAGATGATGTGATAGTATTCGGGCATGTAGGATCCAATAAAATAAAAGCTCTCATATATTTTTTTGCATGCGACACCCTCTTAAATACATCATGTTAAAGGTAGGAACCATCCAAGAGACACAGTGATAGCTTATTAAAAACACAGCCCCCTATCTAAGTCAACAAACATAAAAATGACTATTTTACATGGAAAACAGGTTTGGTTGGGCAACTAAAGCCCAACCCAACATAGACATAACACAAATTTATAAAATAATGATGACAAGAAACCAAATCCCATCGCCATGATAGAACCGTCCTCACTCGAACAAGTTCTAAAATACTACCCTATGCACACCAGGACCATAGACTTCTACTATGGCATTAATGCAGTCAACCAATGACTTCAAAATCAAGGTGAGTTGATAGATGATGAATAGGGAGGGCAATATGGATTCTTAGCAACTTAAAAATAGAGGTGGAAAAATAACAATGAAATCAATTTTTTATCCTATGATAGTCTCGGTTTGCTCCTTTGGATCCATATTTCCTTAGCACTTCATCCTTTCACGTTGCGGGTTTGTTCTCTCTAGCTCCCTAGTTTTTAAAATCCTTTACTACCACTCTTTCCAAAGCTCCCCTCCTCTTCTTCCTTCGCTACCTAATTCTCTCGAGTCTTAATTCCTACGACTCTCTTTTTCCAACCACCCTCATAACTGCCATTACTACCCTATCCTTTCCACCGCAATAGATCTGATTGCCTTTCATATTTTAAATGATTTTTCTTGTATTCAAAAAATATTACCATAGAAAATATGATTATCAAAAGCTTCTCATCGTAGTACCTTACTAAGAGAATTCTTATAATAAAGTGGAGATTCAAATTCTTTAATTATGGGAATAATTTTGAATCATTTTAATAAAGTTTTTCATTTGGAAATGAATCTGAATCATCTACGTTAATATTTTGAAGAAAGTCTATTGAAATAAAAATCCTTTTATTTATAAGGGACTCTATCACTTATTTTTTAAATAAAAAATATTTATTCATAAGTAGAAAGTTTAAATATTTTCAAGTAAAACAAGGAGCTTTCAAATACCACCTATTTGTGCATGCTTTTATTCTCTAATCCATAAAAATAGATAGTGATGAAGTAAAATACAATTAAACATGTGCAATAGACAAAGAGGGAATGTTTCTCTCAACTCAGTCACCTATATTAGCTCGAGTATTTACGATATCTACTAGGCTATCAATTGGGTCTCAAGGTGGTCAGTTATTGATGATTATTCTGTAATAAATTATGCATACCTATATGAAGGTATACATCCATGTTACCCTTGAGTTGCCTTATAATCACTTCTCTAACCTCATGTACCCTCGCATTTGATGGATGACTCAACTTTTTCCTCCTATGAGCATACCTGATCCTACACATTGGCAATTTGTTAGTAGTATCATATTCTTCAATATCAACTAACATCACATAGTTTATTAATTGCACAAAATCAAGTATTAATGCACCATAAAATTAATACATCGTTTTCCATGTCACAAAGTCCATCATGCAGGGTTATGATAGGAGGCCTTATGGTAAAATTGGGTTAACCCTTATCATAGTTCCCAATTAAAAAAAAAATGAATCTTTTTCTTACATCATTTCATTTGGCATATATAGAGAGAGAGGAACAAATAAGTGTTTCAAAATAAGGCCAATAGTGGAGGTCATTATTAGGAGTTTTAAAGTTACCATTGTTTAAAATGTGATCATTAATATGGATAAAAAAATATATACAAATAAGTTGGAAGAGGACATAGTAGTATACTAGGGACTGTTGAGAGTTATAGGAAATTATATTAGTTGGTCAAAGAGAAAGGTGATATGGACTCCTCTCCCCCAAGAGTGGGTAAAATTAAATTTTTATGGAACCTCTAAAGGTAAGCCAAGGAAGGTCGTACGGGGATGGGTTTTGATATCTAGCTTATAGGTAGTGATATCTTGTTGCACACTAAAATTTGGCCATATATAAAACCATGTAGCAAAGGTTAGATCCATGATTACAAGAGTAAGGCTTGAAAAAGAGATGAATGTTAAGAATATTATAGTGTAAGGGGATTCTATGAATATCAATAATAATTTTAATGTCAAGAAAATCTTTAGCCGGAGCATTCAAAGTATTATTCAGGATGAAAAGAATTAACTATCAGGTATGGAGTCATTTGTGATCTAGCACATATATATGGAAGGTAATTTTGTGTCTAATATTATGGAAAACATGAGAGTTTAGATGGATGGATCCTAGGTATGGAATGATATTTTCTCATAGGATTTGATGATTATAACTTTGAAAGAGGAAAATACTTCTAATTTTGCTGAGTTAGAAGTTTCAAAGTTTTCATGACCCTTCCTTGGAAAATTGTTCTTTTGATGAATTTATGTTTTGCTATATTTTTTTATTGATGGGATAATTGGCTATTTCTTCATTAGTTATGCAGGACATGTTTTTGTAATGGAATTGCGAGATAAGTATAAGAGGAATAATTTATTATTTTATGCTTTTAATATGCAAAATACTTGTACATATGTTTATATGTCTCAAGAATGTGATGACACTAATAAATTTGCACTTTTGTAGGGACAAGTTTATCCATGAGTAGAAGGATGGATTAACCATCGAATAACCCAAATACTAGGCAATGTTTAATTGTGCTTTTCATCACATAGTTTTGACTAACATGGATGAATTTCCAAACACCTATAATGGCATATTACAAGTTTTATAGGATATATATATATATATATATATATATATATATATATATATATATATATATATATATATATATAATTGTTGGCAATTTTGGGTACCTTGGGTACATTGCTTTTGCTCTAAGTGTAGATGTTGTCATTGATGTCAAAGAAGGTCTTGAAGCAATTTGGTTTGATTTCAAAGAATGTGTCTTGTTGAAGGTTTCAACATGGACAGTGAGTTTCCAAGAAGATCAGGGTAGCCCAGTTGCAAAATATCAAGAAAAATACAAGTAAGAAAAAGTATGCAGGCGGCTGGAAAAACTATCGTGATTTCACGACATGTTTGAGGAGAGAGAAAGTGTTGGCAAAACTGTCATGATTTTGCGACATGTTTTAGTAGAGATAAAGTGCTGGCAAAACTGTCACGATTTTGCGACATGTTTGAGGAGAGAGAAATTTTGGGCAAAACTATCACGATTTTGCGACATGCTGGAAGGCAGAGACAAAGCAGGCAAAATTGTCACGATTTTACGACATGTTGGCAAGGAAGAAGAGCAGATGGAAAGTGTCACGATTTCGCGACATGTTGCATTTTTGCAACTTGGAAAGTGCAGGAACACAGAGAAAGAAAAGTGTCACGATTTCGCGACACATTGCCAGGAAAGTTGTTTGGACAAGAAAGTGTCACGATTTCGCGACATGTTGCAGGAGAGAGTCCGAAAGGAAAAGTGTCAAGCTGTAGAATACAAAGTGAGGACTGTTGTGACTTCGTGACAAGCTGCAAAAATTAAAAGTAAGGTCTGTCATGATTTTGCGACATGCTGAAAAGTTTGAAGAAAGAACTGTTACGATTTCACGACATGCAGCAAAAGGAAGATTTTGAAACAAGAAGCATCGCGATTTTGCAATAGGCTACAAAGAAGTTGTACGGATGAAGAAAGTTTCATGATTTTGTGACAGATTGAAGAGAAAGCTTGTGATTGCAGGAAGTGTCATGATTTTGTGACAGGTTGAGTTGGCAGTGTTCAGTTGAAGAAAGTGTCACGATTTCACGATAGAAACTGGAAGCAGATCTTCTACAGGAGAAGTGTCATGATTTCACGACAAAAGTAGAGAGGAAGGCTTTGCAGACAAAAGCATCGTGATTTTGTGACATGTTCCAGTTTTGTGGGCATATGGCAGAAAACAGCTTAAGGCAGCGAAAGCATCACAATTTTGTGACATGTTCTATTTTTGCTGGTGCAAGCCATGAAAAGGTTGAAGAAGCAAGAAGGATCACGATTTCATGACAGAGTTGTAGTTGACGTTAGCAAAAGCAAATGTGTCATGATTTCATGACAAAAGTGGAGAAGAAGGCTTTGAAGTCTAAAACGTCATGATTTCACGATAGGAATGAAGATGACATCAGCAAAAGTCAGAAGTGTCACGATATCACGACAAGCACATTGTCAAGGCAGACAAAGGCAAAAAGTGTCATGATTTCATGAAAGCAAGCAATAGAAGGTGTATAGTAGGCAAAGGTGTCACAATATCATGACATGTTGAAGTTTTACACCAGAAGCTACAGGGAGGCAGTGAAGTTGACAGAGTTAAATTTGGGTCAACGCAGCACAGGGTTTTGAAGCCGACATGGTTGAAGGGTAAAACAGTCAACTAAGTCCAAGATTTCAATCTTGAGATCATGAGTATAAAATGAGGGCTGCTTGAAGAGTTTGGCATCGATCAAGTGTGCGTTCGAAGTGCGATTTGCATAGATAAAGTGCGGGGAGAAGTTCGATCGCAGAGGTGCATAAGTGGAAGTCTGATCAATTGTTGTGTTTGCGTGGGGTGTGTGATGACAATGTTGTTGTACTTGCGAAGAGTGTGCAAAGATTGTGTTGCAGTGTTTTCACAAGAAGTGCATAAGTTGATCGAGTGCTATTGTGTAAGCTTAGACAGTGAAAAGTTGGTTTCATCCAAGTGCGGCTGTAACAGAAAAGAACAAAGGAAGAGGACAGATTTGTGCTAGACCGAAGGACTATGTTTAGTGCATATTTGAGGACCAGCTTTGTGGTGACAGAGTTGAGGATAGAGATCTCCAGCCAGAGCAAGGAATATAGGTGTCTTTTGTGGATAGAGTTCCACTTGTTAAGGGCATAGGAGGTAGAGGTCTTCTAGAGGATCACCAGCAAAAGCAAAATTAGGGGAAGGTATCTCCTTTGAGCTGAGGCTCATAAACATTGTAATTGGGAAGGATTCCCAGAGGACTTTGATATAACTTTTAGAAGAAATTTTTATCTGTGGAGTAGCCCACCTTGGGTGAACCACGTAAATTACCGTGTCACTTTTTGGATGGTGTTTTGTGTAATGTTTTGATTTCTGTTTTTATTACTGCTATCTTTATACTACATAATATTGATTTGAAAGTTGTTTTGAAAGAAAAAATTAAAAGTGGTCTTATACTATTCACCTCCCCTCTTAGTATAAGCTTATGTTCTTCAATTGGTATCAAAGCTAGTACCTTCAGAATGTTTAACAACTTGAAGGAAAAGCTTGCAAAGAACACAATGGATTATTCAAGTGGCAATGCAGCACCTATTCTTGATGGATCAGATTTTGGTCTGTGGAGTGCAAGAATGAAAGTCTATCTAATGGCACTTGGTAATGAGGTATGGGAAGTTATTGAAGATGGGTACACCATTCCTGCAAATGGTCCTTATACTAAAGAAGACAGGCTCCTACATCACAACAACTCAAAATCCATGAATGCAATCCTAAAGGGTTTATAGAAGGCTGATCTTACCAAAGTTATTCATTGCAAGACAACTAGTGAGATGTGGAAACAATTGCAGGTTGTTCATACAGGTGATGCAAATGTTTGAAAGGCCAAGTTGAGACACTTCAAAGGTATGTTTGAACAACTCAAGATGAATGATGATGAAAATATTAGTGACTACATGCTCCGTATGGATGAATTTGTTAATTCTATGAAATACTTAGGCCTTGAACTTGCTGAAAATGATGTGTGTGATAAGATTTTAAGATCTCTTCCTAATAGATTTAGTGAAAATATTTTTGCTATTGAGGAACCTAAAAATTTAGATAAGTTGAAAAAAATATGAGCTCCATAGTATTCTTGTAGCATTTGAGCTGAGAACTCAAGTGAAAGTTGATGTAAAGAAAGAGGCAGCTTTCAAAGCTACCAAGAAATCAAAAGGCAAACAAATTCAAGAGAGTGATGAGTCTTCTAGTGAGGAAGAGGCTTATTACAGCAAGAAATGCAAGTTCTCTAGAAAGCACAAAAGCAAGAAAAATATAAGATGTTTCAACTGTGGAAAATTTGGTCATTATGCTACTAACTATACTGTTTCCAAGAATGAAAGTGATGAAGATATACAAGATGTTAAGAGCAAGGATTCTGAAAAGCACAGGTATTACAGAAAGAACAAATATGAGCATAGCAATCAAGGAAAGAGGTATTCACACAAGAACAAGAAGATCTTCTATCTGGACAAAGCAAGTAAGTGTTATAGCAGTGATAGTGAAAGCTCTTCCAGTGATAATGAAAATGAGATGCTGTTCATTTCAAAAAAGGAGGAAGAACCAAAACATAAATTCATTGTCATGAAATGTTTTAGATGTGGAAATTTTGGGCACCTTGAGGATGACTGCACAAATAATGAATTGGTTGATAGTATGTATGATGATGTTTCAGAAAATGATAAGGAAAATGCATGTATGGTTTTTGAAAAGGGTATCACCTCTAGTGATAAGAAATCTAAAAAAGGCCTTGATAATTCAAAGTGCAATCAAATAGAGGTTCTTGAATGTGAACTCAATAATGCTCTTAGTGTTTTGAAAAAGGAAAGAAATAAGAATGATAGACTCAAGATTAAGTTAGATGAATGTTGTATGGAGAGAGATGATCTTATAGAAAGTCTTGACTTCTCTATAGCTAAAACACAGGAACTCAAGGATGAGTTAGAGTCTAAGATTCTTGAGTATAATGAGTTAGAGCAGAAAATGGCTTCTTTGAAAGAAGAAAATAAAGAGTATAAGGATAAGCTCTACAGATTTCAGGATAGCTCCAAGAAGGTTAAATCTCTTATCAAAGGTCAAAGAAATCCAACAGATAAAACAGGTCTTGGATTTGTTAAACCACTCAAAGAACAGGTCAGGGAATCTAGCAAGAGATTCCAAAAGGAAGAGAGTTCTGATGATGAAAGTACTTCAGAACATGATTCCATGAGTGATCGATGCGCAGAAATAGAAAACGAAATTCAGAATGCGAAGAAAAAGTTTTCAGGATCCAAGAGGTTGTATAAAAGAAAATTTCACGACAGATGTTTTGCGTGTTATAGGTTTGGACACATGGTTGCACATTGCATGTCCCAAATGAAGAGGGTTAACAATAATTTCAGAAGTGGTAATTTCTTCCAAGGGTATTGTTACTCTTGCAATCAATTTGGGCATAAAGCAATTTTCTGCAAGGCAAATATCAGGAACTGGGTCAGTCAGAACAGGTGGATTCAAAGAACAACTATGCCTAAAAGAAATAATTTTGCTACTTGCTATAAGTGCAACAATACAGGTCACACATCCAGATAGTGTAGAGCTGATCTTCCAAGGTACAGGAATAGGAACAATGATATAAACATGTCCAAGGATCAAGGTGTGGACAAGAAAAGAGATGAGAACAAGAACAAGAAATGTACCAAGAATAGAAACATTGACAAAGAGCTCAAGAGAAGGCCCGACAAAGAAATTGTAGACACTAATTATGATGAGTGTCTAATGGGAGTCTCACTCCCAACCCTGTTTTAAATCACCTCATCAGGAGGTGGGGGAGGGACTAAGCTAAGAGACTCATTCTTAGTCTTGAGCCCCAAAGGTGACCCTTTCCCATTGATGACAAAGGGGGAGAGATATGAGTAAGGGGGAGAGCTTCATAGTGAAGAAGAGAGTTTCAAGTTAGGGGGAGAAAAAACTTCAAAAGGTATATTCTCAGTTGTTGGATCAGTTGTTTTCAGTTTTGGCTCTTGACTTGTGTTTTTAGTAAAGGTTTGCCATCAATGACAAAGGGGGGGATTTTTGGCAATTTTGGGTACCTTGGGTACATTGCTTTTGCTCTAAGTGTAGATGTTGTCATTGATGTCAAAGAAGGTCTTGAACCAATTTGGTTTGATGTCAAAGAATGTGTCTTGTCGAAGGTTTCAGCATTGACAGTGAGTTTCCAAGAATATCAGGGTAGCCCAGTTGCAAAATACCAAGAAAAAGTATGCAAGCGGCTGGAAAAACTGTCACGATTTCATGACATGTTTGAGGAGAGAGAAAGTGCTGGAAAATTTGAGGAGAGAGAAAGTTCTAGAAAAATTGTCACGATTTCACGACATGTTTGAGGAGAGAGAAATTTTGGGCAAAACTATCATGATTTTGCGACATGCTGGAAGGCAGAGACGAAGCAGGAAAAACTGTCGCGATTTCACGACATGTTGGCATGGAAGAAGAGCAGATGGAAAGTGTCACGATTTCGTGACATGTCACATTTGTGTGACTTGGAAAGTGCAGGAAGGTAGAGAAAGAAAATTTTCATGATTTCGTGACACATCGCCAGGAAAGTTGTTCGGACAAGAAAGTGTCATGATTTCACAACATGTTGCAGGAGAGAGAGTCTGAAAGGAAAAGTGTCATGATTGACAAGATACAAAAATCAAAAGTAAGGTCTGTCATGATTTAACAACATGTTGAAAAGTTTGAAGAAAGAACTATTGTGATTTTGCGACATGCAACAAAAGGAAGAGTCTGAAACAAGAAGTGTCACGATTTCGCAACAGGATACAAAGAAGTTGTACGGATGAAGAAAGTGTCACAATTTCGCAACAGATTGAAGAGAAAGCTTGTGATTGCAGGAAGTGTCATGATTTTGCGATAGGTTGAGTTGGCAGCGTTTAGTTGAAGAAAGTGTCATGATTTCGCGATAGAAATTGGAAGCAGGTATTCTATAGGAGAAGTGTCACGATTTCATGAAAAAAGCAGAGAGGAAGGCTTTGTAGACAAAATCATCATGATTTCGTGACATGTTCCAGTTTTGCAGGCATATGGCAGAAAAGAGCTTAAGGCAGCAAAAGTGTCACGATTTCACGACATGTTCCATTTTTGCTGGTGCAAGCCATGAAAAGGTTGAAGAAGCAAGAAGGGTCACGATTTCGTGACAGAGTTGCAGTTGACATCAGTAGAAGAAAATGTGTCACGATTTCATGACAAAAGTGAAGAAGAAGGCTTTGAAGTCTAAAACGTCATGATTTCGCGATAGGAATGAAGATGATGTCAACAAAAGTCAGAAGTGTTGCGATATCATGACAAGCATGTTGTCAAGGCAGACAAAGGAAAAAAGTGTCACGATTTCATGATAGCAAGCAGTAGAAGGTGTACGATAGGCAAAGGTGTCGCAATATCATGACATGTTGAAGTTTCACGCTAGAAGCTATAGGGAGGTAGTGAAGCCAACAAAGTTAAATCTGGGCCGACGCAGCACAGGGTTTTGCAGTCGACGTGGTTGAAGGGTAAAATAGCCGACTAAGTCCAAGATTTCAATCTTGAGATCATGAGTATAAAAGGAGGGCTGCTTGAAGAGTTTGGCATCGATCAAGTGTGCGTTTGAAGTGCGATTTGCATAGATAGAGTGTAGGGAGAAGTTTGATCACAGAGGTGCATAAGTGGAAGTCTGATTGACTACTGTGTTTGTGTAGGGTGTGTGATGATAGTGCTGCTGTACTTGTGAAGAGTGTGTGAAGATTGTGTTGCAGTGTTTTTGCAAGAAGTGCATAAGTTGATCGAGTGCTGCTGTGTAAGCGTAGACAGTGAAAAGTTTGTTTCATCCAAGTGTGGTTGTAACATAAAAGAACAGAGGAAGAGGACAGATTTGTGCTAGACCGAAGGACTATGTTTAGTGCATATTTGAGGACCATCTTTGCGGTGACAGAGTTGAGGACAGATATCTCTAGCTAGATCAGGGAAGACAGGTGTCTTTTGTGGATAGAGTTCCACTTGCTAAGGGCAAAGGAGGTAGAGGTCTTCTATAGGATCACTAGCCAAAGCAGAATTAGGGGAAGGTATCTCCTTTGAGCTGAGGCTCATAAACATTGTAATCGAAAAGGATTCCCATAGGACTTTGATATAACTTTTAAAGGAAATTTTTATCCGTGGAGTAGCCCACCTTGGGTGAACCACGTAAATTGATGTGTCACTTTGTGGATGGTGTTTTATGTAATGTTTTGATTATTGTTGTTGTTACTGCTATCTTTATACTGCATAATATTGATTTGAAAGCTGTTTTGAAAGAAAAAGTTAAAAGTGGTCTTATACTGTTCACCCCCCTCTCGGTATAAGCTTGTGTTCTTCAATAATAAATGGAAAATGGTGCTACATCATAATTCTATTTGTATAATTTTCCATTGATAGATTGAATGAAAATGATTAGATGCTTGATTTTATGTCTTATAATTATTAAAAATATTTTGAGAAAACGTAGCTCTTGATGGACATAAGTGTTTTGGTTAATGCATAAAATAGGTAATGATATTAATACATGTTCATTTAGAAATAAGCAAATGGAAATTTACTTTATAGTAATATTGTTCATTCCCATGCACCATAGATGAATTTTTTTAATTCAACATGTGATATCACATTATCTTGAGAAGGATGAGTTGCTAATTACTCAACGTGTGCATTTGAGAAGGATAATAAATGACCTCGGGTGAATTTTCACATTGGATACCAGTGGAGGTTATGGAGGAAGTAATGTTCCACTAACATACCAAAATATTTAGATGAGTGGGGGAAAAAGGAAAATGGAGAGAAGAAAACAATGGTGGGGCAAACGGAAGGAAGAGAATATTGGTCGTGGAAGAGAATATTTTATGAAATTCAAAGGTAAATTTAGAAGGTGGTTTTTAATTCGACCTATTTATCTAAGGTAGGTTCTCCATATCAATCCTTAGAGTTTTCATTTTAATAGATTTGTAATTAAAAGGTTTGAAATGACAATAATACTATAATGGGTTAGTTTCAAGGATTGTAGATTTAAGACTTCATCTACAGTAAATAGAAGCCTTGTTTGTGACTATCACTAGGAATTTTAATTTGAGTTGAGAGTTTAAATAGATTTTATCTTAAAATAAGTAAACCATAATATCCTAGAGCATAATATCTCTAATTTTATGATTAGAACAACTTGTGAAACTTTTGGTTTTAGGTGCAGTTTTAGAATTGTTAAAAGTCAAATGAAGAACTTGCCAAGGAGGCCACTTTAGTTCTCTTAGTTTGATAATCACATTTTTAATAGATGGATGGGTAGTTGGGTTTGTGTCTTTTAAATCCATAGGAGAGAAGCCTAAATAATGACATCCAATTCAGATGTGGTGTTTGGTCATTGAGTCAATAGGACTTAAAAGGGTGATGTTGGGCATTTGTTAAGGAATACAAGCACCTATGTTAGTCTAAGTTCTAGATATGATAACATGTAAGGGCAAAGTATAGTGTTGTTTTGATGTTTGAGTCTTGCAGTGGTCACCATGGTCTATTTTTGGTATAAAGGCTCAGTTTAGAGATGGCGATAGAATTATTAGAGGTATTCAATGTCTAATATTTTGTTTAGTTCACTTTTGCTCGACGTAAGTGTTGATATGTTGACAAATTAGAGTCCATATAGGATAAATATTAGATATTTGTGGAATGCATATAAAATTTATCAAAGAGGTCAAAGATACTTATACATGTGTGAGTATGGTTGTTACAAAGAAGTGAATCCTTTGTTGCAAGTCTAGTTATGTTCAGGGTGCAATTGTAGTGATATTCGACTCTTTTGATCTATTTTGAGAAGCTATCAGAACATCTTAGAATGGAGAAAAGGGTCAATTCAACCTAGATTAACTTAGGGAAATTGAATGTTGTATTCATAAATCTTTGTGGGATTCCATATGTAGGCTTGTTAACCAAGTTACTTCACTGCTTATTTAAATGTAGTTGAGTGTTTGATGGGTGCGCTTGTGTGTAACCTCACCCTTTTACTTGTTTAAATGTTGGTGATGTACATTGTTGTAGATGGTATTGTAGATGGTATTTTGCCTTGTATAGAAATATTGAGGCTAAGGAAGTCTTTTTAAGAAATTTCTATATGGGTTTTTTTTTGACATTATGGGCATCATTCTAGAAATGAAATGCTTTTGGTAGATCAATCTTCAACAATGTGGTTACATAGGTACTGGACCTTAATAGTAACTAAAATTAAGAAATGGTAGAGGACACTATGGATATCCTCAATATAAGAAAATGTGCAAATTTTTTTACTTAGGAGTATATCATGGTCTTGTATCCACATAAGATAAGTAAATTATTATGTCAGGTAATGGACACCATGGTGGGTATTGTGTTAATCATATTGTGCATTATTATTAGAATCTAGGAATATATTTTTGAATTGTAAAAGACTCAAAATGGATAGAATAAAATCCCATGAGAAAGATGATAATTGTATAGAACTCTCAAACAATGTATAGCACCATACATCTTGATATTAATAAAAATGAAATAGATTTTTAAGGTTGGGTTTCTTCCAATTGAGGGTTCCCATGATAAATAAGTTGTTATGTGAATTTGTGTGATGAATTTATTTATGTTGATTAAAATTAATGTGAATGTCTTTTATGGATTGATAAATGTTGTTATATGGTTTTGTGTGATGAATCCCTTTCTATGATGTTAGGGTAAATGAAAATGTATTTATTTGTTAGACTTATTGGATAAGTAGATGATCAAAAAGTAAGTTGTTATACTATATGGATGTGGAATAATTAGTATTATTGGCTACAAGAGTAAGTTGTATGATCTATGTGGTTCTATGGTGATTAATATTTCTTAATTAAATTATATAAAGGAATTATTTCATTTCATTTCAATTAATATAAGTTCTTGGGTTTAAGTGCGAGAATTGAACCTTATTTTTACTCTTAAAAATTATGCAATGCTGATTGTAGATCTTACTTGGTAAATATGCTTTAGCTAGGAAGGAATATAGTAAGCTATACTTGAGTTAATTATGGAAACTTACTTACTCCTAAGAAACTAGCTCATTGGGGTGATGATAGAGATAGTTTAGAATTCTTATTCTTAGTTCACCTATATAGCAAGACATGTGTAAGTGAAGAGATAATCATTCCCCCCTCAAAGGATTGAAAGGGGATGATCTAGACCACTATTCAAATGAACCTAATAACTATCATTACGGGTTACCTAGTACACTTGCATAGAATGATTTATGCAAGATGTAAAGATGGGTGTATCTTTTCCAAGGAATTTTGAGAGGATAAATTGATGATGCCAATATGGATAGTGGCCCTCAATTAAATATATAATTAAAATATAAGACTATAATATAAAAAAGTGTTGTGATATTGGGTTGTGATATTTGCTATCAGAATGGATTTCGTAGAAATGCAAGTGTTCATATGAAATAATAGATGAGTGTAATAGGTTTGAACCTAATAAATACTATACTTTAAGAAAAATGTATCTTTTAAATTAGATATTGACTGTCTAATTATATGACTAGAAGTATAGTTGCTAGGAGGAGAATCATTTCAAACATGAAATTATGAACTAAACCCTACTATCTCTCTCGTATGTGTCACCAGGGATAATTCCACCCAAAATATGGAGAGGGAGTGTTGTCTCATCAAACAGATAAACTCAAAAAAGTAATGTATAGGTCAAAAACCCAATTTTAGGTATAAATGCTCGTGATATTGAGAGGGAAGACCTCACGCCAATAGTTGGTTTAGTGAGAGATAAAATGGAAACTTAGAAAAAACTATTAGAAGCTTTAGTGAATCAATATTCACAAGCCATGAATTCTAGGTTGGGATGATAGAATGAACCCCTTATAGAGGCACAATAGATCAGGATCCAACAAGAGGTCGAGTTGGGTAAAGATATGAGCCATATAAAATCTTCCAAGTTCAATGGAGAGGAAGATGGTGATAAAGTCGAAGCTTGGCTAAAAGAGATAGAAACTTACTATAATATGAAGAACTATTCCATTGATACCCAAACATCCTATGATACATTGCATTTTCTAGGGGTTGTTTTGGATTGGTGGGAAACATATAGTGAGGAACTAGGGATTGAGGTTGTGGTTTATTATAAGTGGGAGAACTTTGTGGTAGCTTTCAAAGAAATATTCTTCATTGAACACTTCTACACCAAGAAATTTTAATATTTCACCAAACTTAGACAAGGGACGAGGACTGTGGATTTATACTATCATAAGTTCATCAAGATTCTAAAGTATGTGTCTACTTATAATGTGAAAATTAAGATACATAATATTATTTTGGGAGAGAATACCAAAATAGGGCATGAATTGAATATGTAGGAGTCTATCACTCCTTAGAAGGCATATGATTTGACCAAGAAAGTTGAAACTTATATCAAGCCCTACTTCGACTATGAAAGGGAAATTAAACAAGACAAAGAGGCTTTGAGAAAAAGAAATGGTGTGGGTTTTATAAAATTGGAAAGTGAATAGGTAAACAAGAGTTTCCCTGGATAGGATAGAAGGAATGATAGGAATCAAGGAAATTTTAGGAAGAGGTTCAAAGGGAAGAACTGTAACCCTAACAATAACAACATTGGTGATAAAACATAATTAGCACAAGGTTAGTTCAATCCTTCACATGTAGTGAAAAAAAAATATGGAAATAAGCATAAAATACATCCAGGACCCAAAGAAGGATGTTATGAATGTGGTGGTCCACATTATACCAAAAAATGTTTGCTTAAAGTAGGAACCTGTTCAAAGGGAAATGACCCAACTTATAAAGAATCTACACACAATATTTATGCAGTTATAGGGAGTTAGAATATGGAAGTACAAGCCACACCACTATTGGTAAATGTAAGATATTTGATAGAAATGTTAGAATTTTGATTAATAGTTGTGCCATAAATAGTTTTGTTTCCACTAACCTAATTAAATATATACCATAAAGGCCAATAATCTTGGTACATGGGTGGAAGGTCAAATATGGCTCAAGATAGACCTACTCTATAGACCAGTGTTTCCCAATGACTAAAATTATCTTACCTATTGGTATTACTATAGGATGCCTTTATGTAGCATCGCTATGTGCTTTTGATGTGGTGCTAGGAATGGATTGTTTACAAATGCACAAAGTGGTGATAAACTTCCAATATAGATGGATTAAGTACTCGAAAGAGGGTGGAAAATTACAGAGGGTGTACATATTGCAAGGGATTTTTAACCCCATATCCTCTCTACAATGCAACTTAAGAAGGCAATGAAGAGAGGAGGATCAATTTATTTAGTGAAGTTGAAGAACACAAGATTATACTGAGACATGGGGGTGAATAGTATAGCATCCAATTTTTACTTTCTTTCAAAAATAATATAAATTAGTGTCCTTAATTGCAATAAATAAATATAGCAGTGTGCATTACTAACTCAGATAGCAATAGTAAGCAAGAGCACAAGTCACCATACACAATTGAGACACAAGATTTAATGTGGTTACCCAAATATGGGGTACTCCACAAGATAATATGCTTATAATATTTCACACAAAAATAAGGATCTTTATCCAATACAATGATTTCTTTGATCTTCTCAAAGCTAGGCAATAATAAGCTCACACATAACTTGTCCAAATCTGCATAACAAGCTCACACAAAACTTATCCAAAACTACTCAACAAGCTCACATAGAACTTATCCAAAACTACTCAATAAGATCACACAGAACTTGTCCAAATTTCTTTCATCCGCTCAAAGTTAGGAAATAACAATCTCACATAGAACCTATCCAAATATGCATAAAAAGCTCACATAGAACTTGTCTAAAACTGCTCAACAAGCTCACAGAGAACTTGTCCAAATATGCTCAACAAGCTCACATAGAACTTGTCCAAAACTGCTCAACAAGCTCACTAAGAACTTGTCCAAATCTGCTCTAGCAAGCTCACCAAGAACTTGCTCAAATCTGCTCCAACAAGCTCACTAAGAACTTGTCCAAATATGCTCTAGCAAGCTCACTAAGAACTTGCTCAAATATGCTCCAACAAGCTCACTAAGAACCTGTCCAAATATACTCTAGCAAGCTCACCAAAAACTTACTCAAATATGCTCCAACAAGCACACTAAGAACTTGTCCAAAACTGCTCTAGCAAGCTCACCAAGAACTTGCTCAACTCTACTCAATAGGATCACTCATAACCTCATCAAAATCTGTTCCAAATCTGTCCACAAATCTGTCTCAAAAACTATCCACAAAGACTTCTCAAAGGCTCAATCAATCATACATAAACTACCACAAATCTGTCCATAAATCTATCCCAAGGGCCTTCTCAAAGGCTCAATCAATCATGCTCAAGTAGTACTCAAATCTCATCCACAAATATATGAAGGCAAGGCTCAAATATGAACTCAAGAATGAATGGCAATGCACTCTACAATGTATGACAACAATGATCCATTATGATCTCAACTCAACTCAACTCAAATCAATTTAAACTCAAGTCAACTCATAGAAGCATAAAGAGAATTGTTAGAGACTCAATATGTTCTAAGCTCAATATCAACTCAAATCATAATTATATAATATTTTTTTTCATGGAACTTGAACAATCACCTCACACAATCACTTTATTAGGCTCAATCAACTCAACTCAACCAATCACCACAAGGGACAACTCTTTCTCACAAAACCCTAGTCCAAGCATGTATCAACTAACTCAAATGTTTCCAACAATGCTCAACCACAAATCTCACATAACAATGATACTCATGTTCTTTTCAAGTTCTTTACATAACCAATGGGATTCAAAAACTATGCTTATAAAATAAGGTTTAAACACAACTCTCAAACCATAAAACCTTGAAGCATTCAACCAACCACTTTTGAAAAGGAAACCATAATCAATACTTTTCACTCCAATGATATTTCAAAAATCAACCACCATAAACAATCAATAGGAGAATGTGCCCATACATTTTTGATGCCAAGAAGTTGTCCACAAAATCTACCACACTAAACACAACTTTCCTTTCCAATCTCAATAAGGGTTAGTGGACTTCAAATAATAATCACAAGATAAAGCATAACTCAATTTACACCTTTTTACTCCAACTTAATAAACACATCCACGAAAGTACTTTTTTTAATAAAAACCCGTATCAAAATAATAATCAATAAACCTCTCAAAAAATATTTTACAACTCCTTATTTCTCCTAAATCTTAATTCTCAATTTCATGAACATCAAATTAAATCAACAACTCCACCTTTGAAATAATAATCACAGCCCTTATAAAACAAAGTTTAATTAAAAACATTAATTATTCCTAACCACCTTATAACTCCAACTTAGGGCATAACAAAAATAATTAGAGTAAAAACATATTTACCTCCTCAAGGGGATTCGAACCCCCAACTTGCCCACACCATGAGCGCCTTAGCCGTGACTAAGGTTGTCACACGAGCTATCCGCTCATTTGAAATGGAAAGACACAATGTTCCTTAAAATTTGTCCTCCCTTTTCGCAAATCAAAAGTGCTTCGAGTGCTTTTCTTCCAATGTCTTCTGAACGCAGACAAGGGGATTCGAAACCTTGACATTTGTGTTGCCACACACCTTAGCCAAAATCCAACTGCCAATGCGCCACTCTACCCACGATGACTTTGGACTTAGACCAACCTTCGTTTATTCATTACTTCTACTTTCTAAAATATTTTCGCACAAGCTCAATTTGTATGCTTAGCCAACGATTATTAACCACGAGTACAGATCTATATATGAACCTTAGGTATCCCCTTTATATAGCCTCATTATATTTTATGACATCGGAAAAAATCTTGCATATTTAATTTTAAATAATTAAAATTTAAACTAAATATTAAAAATTAAATATCTCCATCATCGGGGCACCTTTTCAATGAAATGAAAAGCCGACTTGGGTTTTAAGAAAAATCCAGTTCAAATCTGTCATCCATGGTTTTAAATAAAACCTTTTATTTTGCCTGCCTTGGTTTTCACAAAAACCTTTTATTTATCCATGCTTTCCAAAATATCATTTGGCCACCAAAACTTAATGTGATCCATGTGACATAAATGATCCATGTGACATCAATGACAACATAAAATAACTCAAATTGCCAACAATCTCCCCCTTTGTCATTTATGGCAACACCTCTAATGCAAAAAATATAATCACTACAAAAACCATCTCTGAGAATCTAAGTTGATCCTCCTGACTCAATACTCTCTATGGAGGCTGCTCCCCTTAACTCAATCCTCTTTTTGGAGGCTATTCCCCCTAACTCAATGCTCTCTCCCTTACTCAAATCTCTCCTCCTCTGACATAAATGGCAAAAGGAACACCTATGGGGCTAAAATTTATGACTCTTAAGCATAGCCCCCTCACCACCTTCTCTCTTCAGGTGATTAATTTTTGGGTGGGAGTAATTTTACTCCCATATTACATTATTTCTTTTGTCTATCAACTTCCTTCCGTGTTTTTTTGATATCCTTCTCTTGATCTTCTTGCCTTGAACATGTTTGACCTTCTTGCCTTGAACCTGTTTGACCTTCTTGCCTTGAACTTGTTTGACCTTCTTTCCTTGAACTTGTTTGGAATTGATTCCTACACCATTTTGCAATATGTCCAAAGTTATTGTAGTTAAAACACTTGATATTGTAGCCTTTGGATGGTGCCCATATCCTAAAATATTTCTTTAAATATTTTCCATATCCATTTCTTTCCTGAACCTTGTATTGTGAAGTTTTGTTTTCATGACCATTATAACCATGACTTCTAAATTGTGTAGCTCTAAAACCAAAACCATGTTGCTCATTTCATTTTCACTAAGAAGCTCTATGACCAATCCTGTTACATGAGAAGGAATGTCCCTGAAAACCATACCTTCTTCCTTTGATTTTCCTTCTAGCAAAATCAAACTTCTTTGATCCATAGAACCTATAGTGTATAGCCTTGTGTCCAAATCCATTACAAGAAAAACAATGTCCTTGAAAAGCCCTTTGTTCATGCCTTGGTTCCTCATACCTTTCTTAACCATTATCCTTATGATCATTTTCAACTTGTGCATTGCATTCTTGAACCTTCTTTGTAGTATCTAAATCCTCTTCCTTAGTTTCTTCCTTGTTTTTCTCTTCAAGTATTTCTTTTTCTTTTGAACTTGATTCACCTATCTCAAAACAAGAACCAAAATGAATTTTTGGAGCCAAAGGAACTTTTGAACTTTCTTCATAACACTTAGGTTCTTCCTTGCTTTCATATTTTAGAACTTCCTTTCCTTTTGAGTGTGATTCACCAAACCTAAAATATGAGACTTTCGGTGCTTTGGAATCCTCCTCTTCTTTTTCTTTATTTGTGTCAATTAGAAAATTGGAATCCATATCTATAGCCTCTAAAATACATGTTTCCTTCTTAGTTAAAATATCTTGACATTTTGAGTCATGTGATTGATCAAAATTCTTATGTATGGAACATCTCAATTCTTTTAGATTCTCTTTAACCTCTTGTAGTTGCTCATGGATCTCAGTGAAGTCTTATTTTAGATCAACTGAGATATCTGAATTTCTTACACTATTCTCTTGTTTAACTTCTTTTGATTGGAATGAATTTTATTCTTCTACTTATCTTATCCCATAGAAAAACCCTTATTCATATTCATTGTCACTAAGATCATTATAATCTTCTATAGCAAACAAACTCTTATTATTTCTTTGACCATGATTATTTCCTTGATGTGTCTTATCATATTCACTATCACCGAAACCATTGCAATATCTTGATCTATGATATCTTTGACCACACACAAAGCACTACTCTCTTTCACCTTTTATTCCTAGGAATAGATGTTTTTCCTTTTCATCATCTGACTTGTCTCTATCACTGTAATCTGAGCTATCACTTGCTTCTACAATGTAGTAATATTTATTTACATTACGAAAAATCTTCTTCTTCTCATACCTATTTTGCTTGAATTCTTCATATTTGTCATGCTTATGCTTTCCATCTTATTTTCTTCTGTGACCCTATTTTTCATCATCATTGTTTTATTTTTGTGGACACTTGTATGCATAGTGACCAAGATCACCACACTTGTAGCATCTAACTTCCCTTATATACCTAAAATTCCTTGAGTCCTTATTCCTTTTGATGAAGTTAGCTTCCTCATAATTATCTACAAATCTATATGTTTTTGGAACTTTCCCTTTCTCTTTTTTTGAATCCTTGAATGCAATCTCTTTTATTAGAACCTTATGCTTACTTACCCTCATATCATAAGCTGTGATAGTTCCTTGCAATTCTTCCATTATTAGCTTGTTGATATCAATTGTTTCTTCTATTGTTGAAACCTTAGCATCATATTTCATGGGAAGTGATCTCAAAACATTTTGAGTAACTTCTGATTATTTCATCTCAAATCCTAGACTTATCATGGTGTTAGTAATCTCATCAACTCAAAGTAAAAACCTTGAAATATCTTCAAAATCTTCCATTTTCAATGCCTCAAATATTTTTCTATGAGTTTGTAGTTTTGCCAACTTTACCTTGTAATCTCCTTCATAAGTATTTTGCAACTTGGTCCACATCTCATTATCTGAATTACATACCATAACCTTTGCAAAATTTGTCTCTCGTAGCCCACTCAAAATACAATTTATTGCTCTTGCATTGATCTCAACCAATTTTTTGATAGTCTTATCTGCCTTGAGATCACCTTCAACCCTATACTCTTTTTCAACCATTTTCCATACCTCATATCCTTGTGATATCAAGTAGTTATTCATCCTCATGCTCCAGAAAGCATAATTGTTACCATCAAATAGTGGAGCCTTATTTGTAGATGATCCATTATGTAAAGCCATCTAAGTTCTTGTAGAATCTTCCCTCAAGTTGTTAACCTTTTCGAAGGAACCCGCTCTGATACCAATTGAAGAACATAATCTTATACTAAGATGTGGGGGTGAATAGTATAGCATCCACTTTTTACTTTATTTCAAAACAAATATCAATTAGTGTCCTTAATTGCAATAACAAAATATAAAAGTGTGTATTACTAACTCAGATAAAAATAGTAAGCAAGAGCACAAGTAACCACACACAATTAAGACACAATATTTAACGTGGCTCCCCCAATGTGGGGTACTCCACAAGATAATATCCTTATAATATTTCACACAGAAATAAGGATCCTTATCCAATACAATGATTTCTTTGATCTTCTTAAAGCTAGGCAATAACAAGATCACACAGAACCTATCCAAATCTATATAACAAGATCACACAAAACTTGTCCAAAACTACTCAACAAGCTCACACAAAACTTGTCCAAGTTTCTTTGATCTAATCAAAGCTAGGCAATAACAAGATCACATAGAACCTGTCCAAATATGCACAACAAGCTCACATAGAACATGTCTAAAACTGCTCAAAAAGCTCACATAGAACTTGTCCAAATATGCTCAACAAGCTCATACAGAACTTGTCCAAAACTGCTCAACAAATGCACTAAGAACATGTCCAAATCTACTCTAGCAAGCTCACCAAGAACTTGCTAAAATTTGCTCCAACAAGATCACCAAGAATGTTTCCAAATATGCTCTAGAAAGCTCACCAAGAACTTGCTCAAATCTTCTCCAACAAGCTCACTAAGAACTTTTCCAAATCTACTCTAGCAAGCTCACCAAGAACTTACTCAAATCTGCTCCAACAAGCTCACTAAGAACTTATCCAAAATTGCTCTAGCAAAATCACCAAGAACTTGCTCAACTCTTCTCAATAGGCTCACTTAGAACCTCATCAAAATATGTTCCAAATCTATCCATAAATCTATCTCAAAAACTATCCACAAAGCCTTATCAAAGGCTTAATCAATCATACACAAACTACCACAAATATGTCCATAAATCTATCCCAAGGGCCTTCTCAAAGGCTCAATAAATCATGCTCAAGTAGTACTCAAATCTCATCCATAAATATATGAAGGCAAGGCTTAAATATGAACTCAAAAATGAATGGAAATGCACTCTACAATGGATGACAACAATTATCCACTATGATCTCAACTCAACTCAACTCAAATCAATCTCAACTCAGGTCAACTCATAGAAGCATAAAGAGAATTGTTAGAGACTCAATATTTTCTAAGCTCAATCTCAACTCAAATCAAAATCATAGAATAATTTGTTTCATGGGACTTGAACAAACACCTCACACAATCACTTGACTAGGCTTAATCAACTCAAATCAACCAATCACCACAATGGAAAACTCTTTCTCACAAAACCCTAGTCCAAGCATGTATCAACCAACTCAAATGTTTCCAACAATGCTCAACCACAAATATCACATAACAATGATACTCATGTTCTTTTCAAGTTCTTTACATAACCAATGGGATTCAAAAACTATGCTTATAAAATAAGGTTTAAACACAACTCTCAAACCATAAAACCTTGAAGCATTCAACCAACAACTTTTGAAAAGGAAACCACAATCAATCCTTTTCACTCCAATGATATTTCAAAAATAAACCACCATAAACAATCAATAGGAGAATGTGCCCATACCTTTTTGATGCCAAGAAGTTGTCCACAAAATCTACCACACTAAACACAACTTTCCTTTCCAATCTCAATAAGGGTTAGTGGACTTCAAATAATAATCACAAGATAAAGCATAACTCAATTTACACCTTTTTACTCCAAGTTAATAAACACATCCACCAAAGTCCTTTTTTAATAAAAACCCTTATCAAAATAATAGTCAATAAACCTCTCAAAATTTATTTCATAACTCCTTATTTATCCTAAATCTTAATTCTCAATTTTATGAACATCAAATTAAATCAACAACTCATCCACCTTTGAAATAATAATCACAACCCTTATAAAACAAAGTTTAATTAAAAACTTTAATTATTCCTAACCACCTTATAACTCCAACTTAGGGCTTAACAAAAATAATTAGAGCAAAAACGTATTTACCTCCTCAAGGGGATTTGAACCCCTGACTTGCCCACACCGCGAGTGGCTTAGCCACGACTAAGGTTGCCACACAAGCTAGCTACTCATTTGAAATGTAAAGGCACAATGTGCCTTAAAACCTATCCTCCCTTTCCGCAAATCAAAAGCGTTTTGAGTGCTTTTCTTCCAACACCTTTCGAATGCAGTCAAGGGGATTTGAAACCTTGATGTTTGTGCTACCACACACCTTAGTAAAAATCCAAATGCCAATGCACCACTCTGCCCATGATGACTTTGGACTTCGACCAAACTTCGTTTATTCGTTGCTTCTACTTTATAAAATATTTTTGCACGAGCTCAATTTGGATGCTTAGCCAATGATTATTAACCACAAGCACATATCTATTTATTAGCCTTAGGTATCCCCTTTATATAGCCTCCTTATTATTTTCAATGATGTCGAAGAAAATCTTGCATATTTAATTTTAAATTTAAATTTTAATTTTAAATAATTTTAATTTAAACTAAATATTAAAAATTAAATATCTCCATCATAGGGGTACCCTTTTCAACGAAACGATAGGCCAACTTGGGTTTTAAGAAAAACCCAATTCAACATTTCCCTCCATTGTTTTAAATAAAACCTTTTATTTTTCCTACCTTGGTTTTCACAAAAACCCTGTATTTATCCATGCTTTCCAAAATATAATTTGGCCACCAAAACTCAATGTGATCCATGTGACATAAATGACAACATAAAATAACTCAAATTTCGAACAGAAGTCAAATGAGTTAGAAGAAGAAAATAAGGAATAGGTGTTTGAGAGACACCTAGTTCTATAGGAGTTCAAAGATGTATTTCCAGAGGATTTACCTAAATTACCCCCTAAGCGTGAATTTGATTTCACTTAAACCTGGAATATAACCTATTCATAGAGATCCTTATAGAATGAATATGATTGAGATGTAGGAACTAAAAGTGCAGTTACAAGGATTTCTGGAGAAGATATTGATTAGACCAAGTGTGTCACCATGGGGTGCACCAATGTTGTTTATCAAGAAAAATAATGGTTCCTTGTGACTATGTATAGACTATAGGATGTTAAACAAGGAAACCATTAAAAATAGATATCCTCTACCTATAATTGAAGACCTCTTCGATCAACTTAAAGATACCACTATCTTTTCAAAGATTGATCTAAAGTTAGGATACCACTAGTTGAGGATTCAAGAAGAGGATACTCATAAGACAACCTTCAAAATTTATTATGGACATTATGATATTATTATCTTGCCTTTTGGTCTATCGAATTCTCCAACAACATTTTATGAATTTGATGAACAGTATCTTTAGGAAGCTTTTGGACTGATTTGTCCTTGTATTATTGGATGATATTTTGATATACTCCTAGAATAAGATTGAGCATGACAGACACTTGGATATCATGTTGGAGATGCTAAGAAAGAATCAATTGTACAGGAATTTGTTAAAATGTGAATTTTATGTCAAAAGTGCAATATTTGGGGTACATAATATCAGTAGAAGGGATCATGGTGGATCCTAAGAAAATAGAGACCATACTAAACTCGCCACCACCAACAAATGTGATTGAAGTCCAAAGTTTCATGGGTTTGATTAGATATTATAGGTATTATGTGAAGGACTACTCCAAGATAACCACTCCAATAACTAATATTTAGAGGAAAGGAAAAGAGTTTAAATGGATGGATAAATGTGAAGTAGCTTTTGATCTGCTCAAGTAGAAACTCACTACATCCCCCATACTAAAGATACCAGACCCTCAAGGTAGCTTTTCTATGTGTATAGATGCATCACTGGAAGGTTTGGGAGGAGTGCTATCACAAGATGAGACAGTAATAGCTTACAGATCTAGGAAACTAAAGTGACATGAGGTCAACTATGCAACTCATGATCTGGAGTTGGTAGTAGTGGTTTTTTCTCTCAAAATTTGTGACACTATTTGTTAGGAAGACCCTTTGAGTTGAGAACATACCATCAAAGTTTGAAGTATATATTTACTCAACCTTTACTAAATTCTAGGCAGAGAAGATGGATGGAATTTCTCACTGAATATGACTTTGGGATTGAATACATAAAAGGGAAAGAAAATAAGGTTGTTGATGCACTCAATAGGAGAAGACACTTAGCTATATTGTCTCGCATCCATGTGGACTTGATGGAATAAGTTAAAGAAATGCAATAGTAGGATGTGTTTTGTAGTCAGATTTAGGAAAGGATGGAAAGGAAATCTGATGGAAGTAAGGATTTCAGCACCAAGGATGGTTTATTATGCTTTAAGGATAGGGTATTAATTCTAAAGGTTGGTGATTTGAGGAAAATTATCATGAATGAGGTACATAGATCTCCATATTCTTCTCACCTAGGAGGGGCAAAAATGAGAGAGAATATGAAGAAAATTTTCTATTGGCTAGGAATGAAGAAGGACATAACTAAATTTATCGCTCAATATCTAGAATACCAGAAATTTAAGGTAGAACATAGACATCCTATAGGTCTATTATATCCTCATGATGTACCAACCAAAAATGGCAAGTGATTTCGATGGATTTCATTGTAGGTTTGCCAAAGACCAGATTCCAACATGATGCAATCCTAGTTGTGGTCAATAGATTGACCAAGGTTATGCATTTTATACCTATAAATACCAAGGATGATGCCATGGTTGTGGCTAACAGATTTTCCAAAGAAATATTCAGGCTTCATGGTTTTTTAAAAGTGATCATTTTAGATAGAGACTCAAGATTCACATCCGATTTTTGGTAATCTTTACATCGAGCCATTGATACTTGACTAAAAATCAACTCTGCATATCACCTAGAAACTAATGGATAAACTAAGAGGGTGAATCAGGTATTAGAGGACATGCTTCACATGTACTGTATGGATTAGAAGACCCAATGGGAATATTTTCTACACTTGGTAGAATTTTCCTATAATAATGGTCATCATTTGACCCTAGGCATGACACCATTTGAAGCCCTATATGGCAGGAGGTGTAGGACACCATTATCTTGGGATAATCTAGATGATAGGGTTGTGCTTGGACCAGATATGGTCAAGGATATGGAGCAAAAATTAAGGATAATAAGGTAAAGGCTTAAAGAAGTTGTTGATCATCAAAAAGTTATGTCGACCTCAAGAGGTCACCAAGAGAATTTGTGATGGGTGACAAAGTGTTTTTGAGAGTGAGACCAAGGAAGAGTGTTATTAAGTCAATAAAAACTTGATCCACATTTTTTTGTACCCTTCGATATTTCAAAAAATATCAGTCTTGTGGTATACCAACTTGCCTTACCACCTAGTTTGTCCAAGATTCATGAAACCTTTCACATTTCCTTGCTTAGGAAGTACACTGCTAATCCTAAATATGTGTGGGATTTTTCAAACTTGCAGATGGTGGATCCAGATGCTATAGAGGTTTGACCAGTAAGAATCCTTGAGTTCCATTCCAAATCAATGAGGAAAGGGACTCTAGAGCAATGCAAGGTCTAGTGGGACCGTTACTCCAAGAGAAATTCTACTTGGGAGAAAGTAGCAGATATGCAAAAACACTTTCCATTTTTGTTTGAGAACAATATGTAATTGTTATTTCATGATAGACTACTTGAAACATAGAGGACTATGTTAAGCCTAAGGTGGGTAGGATGTCATGACCCTCCCTTGGCAGACTTTTCTTTGGATGAATTTATGTTTTTCTATGTTGTTTTATTGATGGGATAATTGGCTATTTCTTCATTAGTCATGCAAGACATGTTTTTGTAATGGAATTGCGAGATAAGTATAAGTGGAATGATTGATTATTTTATGCTTTAAATCTACAAAATACTTGTACATATGTTTATAAGTCTCAATAATGTGATGACACTAATAAATCTGCACTTTTGTAGGGATAGGTTTATCCATGAGCAGAAGGATGGATTAACCATCGAATAACCTAGATACCAAGGAATGTTCAATTATGCTTTTTATCGAATAGCTTGGACTAACATGGATGAATGTCCAAACACATATAATGGCATATTATAAGTTTTGCAGGAAAGAAATATATATATATAATACATATATACACATGGTGCTACATTACATAATTCTATTTGTATAAGGTTCCATTGATAGATTGATCGGAGATGAATAGATGCTTGATTTTCTATGTCTTCTAATTCTTAAAAATATTTTGAGAAAATGTAGCTCTTGATGGACATATATGTTTTGGTTTAAATGCAAAAAAGAGGCAACAATGTTCACTGATGTTCATTTAGAAATAAGCAAATGGACATTTACATTTATAGTGAGATTGTTCATTCCCATGCACCATAGATGAAGGTTTTCAACACTCGGTTATTCGATAGGTGACAACACATTACCTTAAGAAGGATGAGTTGCTAATTACTCAATGTGTGCATTTGAGAAGGACAATAAATGATCTCAGGTGAACTATTGCATTGGATACTAGTGGATGTTATGGAGGAAATAATGCTCCACTAACTTACCAGAAGATCTAGATGAGTGGTGGAAAAAGGGAAAGGAGATTAGGATTCAAGGGATGGTGTGGCGAATGGGATAGGAAGAACATTGATCGAAGAATATGAGATCTGATGAAATTTAGAGGTGAATTTGGAAGGTGGTTTTTGGTTTGACCTATTGTATCCGAGGTAGGTTCACCATAATAATCCTTAGCATTTTACTTTTAATAGAGTTTTTAATTAAAAGGTTTGAAATTATAGTTTTACCATAATGGGTTAGTTTCAAGGATTATCAATTTTAAGACTTCATCTACAATTAATAGAAGCCTTGCTTGTGACTATCACCGGGAAGTCTGATTTGAGTTGAGAGTTTCAATAGATTTTACCTTAAATTAAGGAAAACATAATCTCCTAGAGTGCAAGGTCTCTAGTTTTATGATTAGAACAACTTGTGAAACTTTTGGTTTTAGGTGCAGTTGTAGTAGTGTTGAAACTCAAGTGAAGAACTTGCCAGGGAGGCCACTTTAGTTCTCTCAGTTTGATAATCACCTTTTTTATTAGATGGTCGAGTAGTTGGGTTTATGGTTTGTAAAACCATAGGAGAGAAGCTTAAAGAACATCATTCGAGTCAAACGTGGTGTTTGGTCATTGAGTCAATAGGACTTAGAAGGGTGAAGTTGAGCATTCGTTAAGGAATACAAGTGCCTATGTTAGTCTAAGTTCTAGTTATGTTAGTGTGTAAGGGAAAAGTATAGTGTTGTTATTGATGTCTGAGTCTTGTAGTTGTCACCATGGTATATTTTTGGTAGAAAGACTCAGGTTAGAGATATTGATAGCATGATTGGAGGTAGTCAATAGCTAAGCTTTTATTTAGTTCACTTTTATCCCGATGTAAGTGTTGATATGTCAAATGGTAGGAGTTTCTATATAGGAGAAAGATTAGATCCTTTTGGAATGTGTATCGAAGTTATCAAAGAGGTAGAGGAGACCTAAATATGAGTGAGTATGGTTGTTACAGAGAAGTGACTCCTTTTTGCATGTCTAGTTATATTATGGGTGCAATTGTAGAGATATTTGACTCTTTTGATCTATGCCTATGAAGCCATAAGAACATCTTCAGATTGAAGAAAATGGTCGATTCAACCTAGATTAACTTAGGGAAATTGAATGTTGTATTCATAAAGCTCTATGGGATGCCACATGTAGGCTTGTTAACCAAGTTGCTTCACTATTTATTTAAATGAAGTTGAGTGTTCGATGGGTGCACCCATGTGTAACCACACCCTTTTATTTATTTAAATATTGGTGATGTATATTGTTGTAGATGGTATTGTAGATGGAATTCTACCTTGTATAGAAATATTGAGGCTAGGGATGCTTTTGTAAGCAATTACTAGATGGGTTTTCATTTGACATTGTTAGTGTCATTCTGGAAATGAAATGCTTGTGGTAGATCAATCTTCAACAATGTGATTATACAGATATTAGGCCTTAATAATAATTAAAATTATGGAATGGTAGAGGACACTATGAGCATCCTTTTTTAAATGGGGGGGGACAGAGTCCTCGATATAAGAAAATATGTAGAATACTTTACACATGAGTATGTCATGGTCTTCTATCCACATAAGATAAGTAAAATTCTTATGTTGGGCAATGGACACCGCAGTGGGTATTGTGTTAATCAGCTTGTGCATCATTCTCAGAAGTTAGGAAGCTATTTACGAATTGTAAAAGAATCAAAAGGGATAGAAATAAAAATCCCATGAGAAAGAGGAGAATTGTATGGAACACTTAGACAATGTATAACACCATACATCTTGAGATTAATAAAAAGGAAATAGATTTTTAAGGTTGGGTTTCTTCCCATTGAGGGTTCCTAGGATAAATAAGTTGTTATGTGGATTTGTGTGATGAATATCTTTATGTTGATTAAATTAATGTGAATGTATTTTATGGATTGGAAAATATTGTTATATGGTTTTGTGTGATGAATCCCTTTCTATGATGTTAGGGTAAATGAAAATGTATTTATTTGTTATACTTATTGAATAAGTAGATGATCCAAAAGTAAGTTGTTATACTTTATGGATGTGGAATAATTAGTATTATTGACTACAAGAGTAAGTTGTATGATCTATATGGATTTTTGGTGATGGATATTTCTTAATTAAATTAGATAAAGGAATTCTTTCATTTCATTTCAAGTAATAGAAGCTCTTGGGTTTAAGTGTGAGAATTGAACCCTCTTTTTACTCTTAAATATTATGCAAGGCTGATTGTAAATCTTACTTGGTAAACATGCTTTAGCTAGTGGAAGGAATATAGTAAGCTATACTTGAACTAATGATGGAAACTTACTTACTCCTAAGAAACTAGCTCATCGGGGTGATGAGAGAGATAGTTTAGAATTCTTATGCTTAGTTCACCTACATAGCAAGACATGTGTAAGTGAAGAGATAAGTATTCCCCATTCAAAGGATTGAAAGGGGATGGTCTAGACCACTATTCAAATGAACCTGATAGCTATCATTATGGGTTACCTAGTACACTTGCATAGAATTATTTATGCAAGATGTAAATATGGGTGTACCTTTTCCAAGGAATTATGTGAGGATAAATTGATGATACCAATATGGATGGTGGCCCTCAATTGAATATGGAATTAATATATAAGTATATAATATAAAAAAAATGTGATTTGAGATTGGTTTATGATAAAATACTTAGGGGAATTGATCACTACAAAATAATATTTAGGAGTTGATTAAACAAGGTTGCATATTTAATGAAGACTAGGCAAAAGCTTCCAAAGTTATTAGGAAAGGTAGAATTGGAGATCTGATTTGAAGCTAATAGAGAATTGATTAAAGCTCCTAAATATTCTAAAGAAACTAGATGAATTGAATTTAAGAAATATTGAATCCCCATGGGATAGAGTTAAATCAAAATTGTTATATCTAAGTATGTAGTATGCTCCTTTTTAGTCTAAATTTTGTAATATGTAGGTTTTGGAAGTGATTTTGCTCTTCGACAGGTGTAAAAGGTTTGGGGGCCCTCCATTTAACATAATCATATATATATATATATATATATATATATATAGGAAATGTTTTATAATATTCCAAATAATTATACAAATAAATTATTTAAAATAAATTTTCCACATAATATAAACAAATCTAAATTGGAATGGGGGCATCTTAATCAAATTACTTCTTATGAAATTTTGTTCTATTAAATGTATGTCTATTTTTATTTTTATTTTATCAATATCAAAAACATGAACTTGATTTTTGACTAATTATTTAACATAATCTTGATCTACTTTTACACTTGTGGTTATGTTGTCAAAAAACTTATCATTTTTTCCTCTAACCATGTTGATATCCAGCTAGGAGTGATAATCAAAACATGAAGTTCATTGAACTTGCTCCACATTTTTTAAATTGCTCTTACTTCTTCAAAGTGTACTGATATAAAATTAAAAGTTAGTGTAAAGCCAAAGGTTTGACTGTCACTGATAATTTTGAAAAAATAAACCAATTATAACATCTAATGAACCGTGACTTAAAAACAACTTGACAAATTTTTTTTGGCAATAATAATGAAAAAAGAATATAAGCCTAATATTTCAAATATTCAAGATAATTATCTATGGAATAGTTAGGCAATCAATGGTCACCCTCTTCTAGAATTTCCTAGCCTCTTTAAAAGGCTCAACTATTTATTTAATAGCTAATAGTCACCTAAAAACATAATAATTGAGAGGACATGAATCTAAATTTGTTGGATTTAAAAGGGTTTATTGTGGAGGCTTTGCTAGGTTTTTTCACTCGCATGTTTCTACTACCTATTTGCTCTTTCAATAGTCACCATACCACTAGTGCCCTTACGTGATATACACACTATGTCATTTTGTGTAACTACTCCGCCTCGGGTAGGGGATTCATTCCTTTTTGATGGCTGCCTCTTAGGCCACCATTTTACTAGTTAGTGAAGTTATAGCTACGAAGAGCCATGGTACTAGTAAAACAACCCAAGAATTTATCCTGAAGGTAGTTCCTTTGTACCGAACATAGTCCTACCCATGCCATATTTTGATAAATATTACAATTGGCTTGAAAGTCACACTTTATTTGGATAATTTATAGGGAGGATTCCCAGTGACTTTCTAATTTGTCAATGGATTCAGCAAGCCTGGCATCCACATGATATAAAATTTGACCATATTCAAAATCTTACTAAAGGATTTTTTTTATTTTTAGTTTGTCAATCTGTAGCATGTTGTTGTGATTATGAGCAAAGGTCCTTGGTATGTTAGAAATACCCTTTTAATTCTTCAACCCTAACACCATAATTTCATAGTTTCTATTGATGTTTCCTTGTGTGTCCCACTGGGTGAAATTCCCAGGTATTTTCCCCTATGGCCATTCTTACCACAACTTGTCACACCCATTGGCAATTTTGTGTGCATGGAGCCATAAAAATTATATGTTGTGTGGTCATACAAACACATATTCATTGATATTGATCTCCCAAAGGACCTTAAGTATTATATTAATATTTAGGTTTGTGAAATCTATTTCAAAAAATGGGTGGTTTATATCAATCTCCCCAATACCTATTATCAATGTTAGTCTATAGCTCACAAGATAAAATATTACCCTCTTATGGAGGGTTTATTAAAAAATAAATCTCTATTAGAGACGTCATCACCTTCAAATACAGTTAAATTTGCCCCTCTCACTAATGAAGGGAGGAATAGACATATATCATCAGGAATAATGGTAAAGGAAACTGATCGTAACCTTTTATTGGAGTTGGTAAAAAGGAGCCTCAACCAAGCTCTCAATCAAGGAGCTCTCATGCAACCTCTCTAGAATGAACTTCTATTTCTCTTCCTGTAGTTACCTCTATTAGTAATGAAAAATATGTCTCCCCAACTCTTAAAACTTCCTAGTTGGCTAAGTCATCAACTATACCAGATTCCATACCATTAAGCATATGCCTTGTCTCTCCACCTAATATGCCTAGTGAAGTTACCTCACAAAACCCTTGTCATTGTCATAGTCCAGTTAGGGAGGCCTCAACCATCCCTTTAGATAAGCAACGATAGACAAATTTGTTTTGTGAAAACCATAATAGTTTTCTCACAAACACCTTTGAATATTTGGTAGATTTTGAGGACTCTGAGGTCATTGAAGGAAATATGCTCCTCTATCATGTCTCATGAAGTGCATCTCTTGGAATATTAGGAGTTTAATAGATCCTATGCGCAAGTACATAGTGCATCAGGCTTTGGATGAATTCAAGACTAAATTTGGTAATATTGATATTCTTTACCTTCAATAAGTCAAATTCACTAACTTTGATTTGTCTAGTACTTGCTCCTTTCTTTGGCCTTGAGGCCACACTTTTCATACTATGCATGCCATAGGTAAAGAAGGGGTAATCATCTACCTTTTATAAGCTTATCATTCTAGACTGATCTCTTGGGATTGTGACCCTTCTAATCATATCTTCTAGGTTGTGATAGATATTATTGGTCATCTTCTTTGTGTGCTCAACATTTATACACATAATGATGCCAATTACCATTGTGCACTTTGGTGGTAGGCGACACTCTCTCTCCTCCCTACTGTCTAGTTGCTCTAAGAATACTTAAATATGATCAAATTTCCACATGAAAAGGTTGGTCTTATTCATATTAGGTGGGACACAAGGGAAATAGAAGCATGTTTTTTCATGAAAAAATAGTTGAGGCTCTATGATTCCAATAGATACCTTTTACCCTCTTCATTCCATACTAGTGTCTGGTTCACATGGTCTAACAACCAATAGGGTGAGAGTCATATTATGAAAATATTGGATAGAGCCATACACTCAAATTATAATATTTTCTCCTTTGAGAAGCCCTCATATTCTTCTTTCTTTGTATCTATCCACTCTAAGCTCAACTTGTCTAACTATTCTCCCATTTCCTTTTCCATTATAGTTTCTTCTACCCCCAATCCTCTTTCTTGATCACAATTTTATCTTAATACTTCTATTTTACACCACCCCATGTTGAGGGCCTATGTTATAAAAATTTGAAACCTAGTCCCAAACCAAAAGAGGTCTTATCCAATGCATTTCCATATTCCTATGCTTTCTTAGGTGTAAGATTTCTAAGTTTCATCGTCACTCCAAAACTACTCTTAAGTGAGAGTTGGAAGTGGCATCAACTTCACTTTAGTCCAATACTTTCAATAAGGAGCTTCAGAGGCACCTTGCTATGGTTAAACACCAACTTCATATGGAAAAGCACTATGATGCCAAAGGGGCACAAATCAAGGCAAGGTTGCATTGGCTCAAATTTGGAGATAGGGTGTCCAGGGAGTTCTTTCATCACTTGAATCCTCACAATAAATTTTTGAGTATTAAATCCCTTAATATTAATGGAGAGTGTGTTTATAAACTTTATAATATTCTATTTCCATTTGAAGAGCACTACCAAACTATGTGTGTAGCTCAGGATTTCTCCTCACAATGTAACCAAGCTCTTAAATCCTACCTTCTTGTTTTCCGAGAGCAACTTTCTAAGTCTTAAAGATTTATTTATGAAAAGGCCCTCTCTTTGAAGGATCTAGTGTAAGCTCTTTCTTATATGGTCAATGATAATTCCCCTAGTATTTACAGTTTCCGTTGTGAATTCTACAAGTCCCTTTGGGATACTTCTGGGCATGATCTTCTCAAATTCTATTAGGATGCCTTCTCTAAAGGTTATTTTGGCCCTAGTATTAATCAAAAAAATATTAAATTTATCCCCAAGGCTGGTGATCTTGAAATCATAACCAATTGGAGACCTATTAATCTTCTTTATATTTCCTATAATATCATTTTCAAATCCCTAGCTTTACACATCTGCCATATCCTTTCTTTTATCATGCACCCAAAGCAAACTAGCTTCATTCAAGGTAGGTTCATCCTTGACAATATTATTGCTATCTTGAAAGTATGGAGTGGGCTCGCAATTCCAACCAATGATCATTTTTCATCAAAATTGGCTTTGAGAAAGCCTATGATAAATTTAATTGGTTTTTCATTTTATCCATTCTTAAAGATCTTAGTTTTGGGCTCTATTTCATTAGTTATGTGGAAATGTTATTTGTTGAGGCTTTAATTATTTTATCCATTAATAAACACAAGTCCTCAGTCATTGGGATATTTCAATCCATTAGACAAGGTTTTCCATTGGCACCATATATTTATGTCCTTGCTATTGAAGGGCTTGGCTATTTACTAGCTCACCATACTGCTTAGGGGTCTATTCAAGGAATTTCTCTCCTTGAAGGTGAGACTCAGTTGATCAATGGTAATTTTTTTGATGACTCTTTTCTAACTCTTATTGAGGAAGAAGGTGTCATTCATCAGGTGCTTGCCTTCTTGGACACTTCTTATCTGGCTCCTGTATCCTCCATTTAATGGATAAAGACTTGTTGTTATATGCAGTCTCTCAACTCGATGTCCCATTGTATTAGTAAATATCAATGGAAGATCATCCAATATGGGGAAATATTTTATTTTTTAGGTATTAATTTTACCTTTAATAGTTCATTTCTAGAGCTATGAAAGTATGTTATTAATAATGTGGAACAAAAACTTACCCACTGGTCCACCAAGAAGCTCTCCCTTGCTATTATATTTTAAATTTACACCAAAGTTTTTGCACCCACCCATGTTTATTATTCTTCCTACTGGGTCCTATATTAAAATTGCTATAATAATCTTTATAAGCTTATGTGAGAATTTTTATGGTCTTCTTACAATAATAGTTCAGGATTCCATCTTGTTGCTTGGGAGTATTGTTGTCTTCTAAAAGACATGGTGGGCTTGAAATTCACAATACCCAACATCAATATTTGATCCTTTGTTTTAAGTGGATCATCAGATCTCTCATAGGTAATGAGGCTTGGAATATTCTCATTCGACACTATATTAGTGAAGGTTCCCCCTTTGGCTATAATATTTGGAGGGGTATGGAGTTCCCTTCCCTCCTTATTGCCCCTGTGTCTATCAAAGTGTTAGGATACTTCATCATTAGAAGCATTTGGAAAGCATGGGAGAGTGTTAAGCCTTGGATCACTAATTTATTTTCTCATCCTACCAAGGATTGGCTGCATTAGGATTACTTTAGATCCAAATTTAGTCTTAGTCACTCTAATAGGGATACTTTTGAGGCTGTCAAGGTTGCTCTCCCTAAATCCATGTTACACAAGATTTTTATGCTTTCACAAAAATATTTATGGAAGGATTGGAAGTGGTATCCAAACACTCCACTATGAAACTATACAGCTCAATTGCGGTATGGATGACTATATCCTTGCCTTCCCCTGATTTATAAGCTCAATCAATGGTGGGAGATCTCCTCCCTTCAACCTGTTTGGATGCGTAGGTTCCAGACTGCTTGGTATCCTTTCTTGGAGCTAAAAATTTCCTATTTTGTTTGGAGTATTTTATACCAATGGCTCCCTATTGGAGAGGATCTCCAAAATTTAGATATACATAAACCTTCTTGTACTTTTTATCTTCAATATTTGCCTATCTCTTTTAGGTTTGTGCTTGTGCTCATTTCCTTTGGGAGTGGATTTTTTCCCTTTTTAGACCCTATTCCTTCACCATGTTTGAGTGGAATTATATCATTTGGGAGACCCCATCCTCTTGTATGCTATTTTATTTGAAGTGTGACACTTGTTTTGTATGGTGACCATGTTCATCATATGGAGAGCTAGAAATGATAGTATCTTTGGTAAGTGTTCTTCCTCTTTGCACATCTCTACATTTGAGAAGTTTAATATTATTTATTTTGTGTATTTTTAGATTAGATTTCAAGATAAGATTTCCATGGAGCTCACTCATATTTAGGATCTTATTGATCAGTTTGGGAATACACCGTGTATAATCAATCATGTTCCTCTTGAGCAGGATACTCCTCGAAGCTAGTCTATATCTAGATAGCAATGTTGCTCACTCCCAAACTGCACTCCTATACCAACTAAAGGTCCTTTCATATATGGTCATGGCTACTTGACTATTCCTATCTACCTCCCCCAACTCCTAAATTTTATGCCTAGGACAATTTAGAAACTTCGATGATTGTTTCCAGCAAAGATCCATTTTTTTATAGCTAGGAGGATGTTCTCAACACTTTTGGATAGGTGAGGGACTCAATTCCAAATTCTCTTGATGCTACTATTAGGTGGGAATCAGTCATAGGTGTGGATAAACCTATATAATGGAGCCTCATAATTATGTAATCAATTATTTTTGTTGGCCATCGGTTCTATAAGGTAATGTTGATTAGTTGTAAATTGTTTGCTTGGGTTCTCACTTTGTTTTGATTGGGATGGTTTTTGGTTTGATGGCATTAGCCACATGGCATGTTTATCCACCTCTTCTTTTTTTTTGTAAAAATGTGTTTTATTAATTTTTTAATATAATGGTTTTTTACATTAAAAAATTGTTGGATTTTAGTATATTACTTGGTACCTTGTAAATACCTTGCAATTACCTTATAAATATTTTGTAAATTCCTTGTAAATTGTTGGATTTGTGGCACTAGATTAGTTGAGAGCCCTTATTATAGCTATTATATAGGGGTGGGGGGAGTCTTGTCCTATCCTTTATAAATATTTATCATTTGGTAATACTAATATGCTTCTCATTATTATAGAGTCAATAAATATAGTTTTCCTATGAGAAATATGAATAGTAATATCTCTTGTGAGTTTGACGAGATGAAGAGTTAGATAAAGTTCAAAGTTCAAATTTCAAGAGTCTTTGTAAATTCTATTAGTATGGATTGCATTCGAGGATATGAGATGTAACATAAATTGTAATACAACATTTTGTACAATAAATTATTGTAATCTTGTCATCTATATGAATATAGTATGTGTTCATTTTATGAGTCATGAATTGAATAGATATGATGCACCTTGGTATATTATGAAAGTTTTTGAATTCATTATTAAGTGTTAAAATAAATCATATTTGTCATTGGTATCAAATCCACATTGACAAATGCTTTCAAGAGAGAGAGAGATTGAGAATTTCATAGTGAGAGAGACATTAAGGAGTGTTTTTGTAAGAGAAAAATGATAAAAGTGCCTTGAAGAGTGTGTCTCATTGGAGAGCACCATAGTAAGAAAATGATAGTGTTTAGGCTATATGTTAAACAATACCCAATAAAGGAGGACAAGCTATTATTAAAATGTTGGTGTAAGCTATAGAAAGGAGGAGTTAAGCTAGACTACAAGGAGATTCCTTTACTAGACAACATATCTAGGAGAAACTTGTTGGAATCATTATTCTTTAATAAACAATGTAGGAGGAATTAACGAAGGGAGTTAACCTTGAGAAGCAATAGGAAAGTCCTAACGATGGGAGGGAATCCTTTAAAAATAAAAAGGATCATGTGATAGCAATGTTGGAAGGAAACAAATATAGGAGGATCCAAATTAGATGTCTAGACCACGAACAATGAGAAGGAAAAACATAATGTTAGTGCTTGTTTTTATTGAGAGTTGTAAGAGGTTTTCTAAAAACAAAACATGTGTTGTTGAGAATTACAAAAGGTTTTCTAGAAAAAAATATATATTCATCCAAAAAATAGTTTCCAGTTTGATAACACTAGGAGGAGACATTTCATATAATCTTATTGTCATTGAAATAATTGAGGTAAACTCATTTTTCAAAGCATGTAGCATAAAATAATTTTAAGACATTGTGATAATTAAAAACATTGGCACTAAAGTGATAAATTGGAGATTGTTAAATTACAATTGAAATTTTGTTTATTAAAGCTTTGATTAAAATATGAAAAAACATATGATTTCTTTATGAGATATATTCTTGCAAAATGAATGTTTTTTAAAGGATTTTTTTGAAATAAGCATTGTAGAAGGGAGTAAATTCATTATAAAATTAATTGAAAATTATTAGATAAGAACAAAATATTGAACAAGCCTTATAAGGTATGAATTTATTTACCTCCAAAGCTGATTGAAATATTGAAATAAATAATTAGGGAGACAAAAGGCATTCACAAAGGTGTTTTTTAAAAGATTTTTTTTTTCCAAAGAGGAAACACGAAATTTTTAGAAGAATCAATCTCATTAAATTATTAAAAATTAAGTTCTACAATAAAAATGTTAGAAGGTTATTTTATGAATTAAAACAAAATTGGTGAACAATTTTTGATATGAAAAGAGGAAGACAAAATCAGAGAAGCAAAAGGAAACCTTGAAATCATTTTTTAAGAAAGGAAATTTCAAAGATATTGAAATTAAGGATTTGAAAGCCTTTTTACTTGAAAATTAAAATAAATTTTCAAACGTCTACTCATATAAGCAAATTACAAAATAATTGTGATAAATGAAAGGGATTTTACACTTGCGTATTGAAAGAAATTCTTTTGACAAGGAATTCTAATCACGTCTTCATAAAAAAATCCTTTTACAAAATTTCATTTATTTAAAGAACCAAATTTTATGAGAATAGGGACTTAAAAATAAAGATTATTACTCACAAAGAATAACATAGTCCATTGGGTCAAATCCCCATATTTTTTCAATAAAAAAATGGGGAATAAAAGTATGAAATGGAACATGGAATAGAAAATTAAAATGATTATTATTGATATATTAATTTAGGTGTAAGTAATAATATGAGTAGTAATATGAATTGGTTTGATATTGTTCAAGTAAAAAAAAGCATACCTATAAAAATTTCATATTGTAAAATCTACCAAGTTTAAATAGTAGGCACTGATTCACTCAACCTACATTTTTTGAATGTACATTATAAAATGTATTGTGCATGCCTAAATTGGCCAACAACTTGATATCAATTTCATAATTGTTGGATAAGGGTATAATAGTCAATGGAAGTAATGAATGCTTCATTAAAAGACAAATAAATTGAAGCCATTTGTTCTATCAAAAATGACATATTTGCTCTTGATATGACATCACTCTCATAAAAATTGAATCAACTATTATGACAAGAGAAATATAAATCACAAATGCAATATCAAAGAACTATAAATTATCAAAGAGATAATATAATACATATATCTTATATGATGAAAAAATAAAGCACGGTTGTAATAAAGCAAAGGAAAATTTAAAATCATATCCCTAATGGCTCTTGGTGACCAAGAAGGAACATTGTCAAGATGATGCAAAGAAATAGAAAAAGATATCCAAGATGAAAAATGTGAGATGTAACAAAAGGCCCTAGCAAGAAATAACAAAGTGTTGGAGATCCCTGACAATGAGGTACCAGACCCCACCATAATAGTCTTGGAGAAGATGACAATTTCATCAGCCTCCAACAGTATCAACTCGATTGAAGAGTCCTGTCCGGCCTCATCAGTGTAGTCTATTGATTTGTGTGATTCTCTAAATCTTCTGTTTTATAGCCAGCAGTTCCAGGGGCACAAGGAGTCGAAGGCAAAATCTAAAGATGATGGCAAGGAGGATGATAAGAAGTTAGATGAGGACTACAAGGAAGACTGCTTGGCCTCTTGGCTGTCCATTCTATGGGATGTTTTTTTGACCATATTCTATTATTTTTATATGGGCACAAGCTACTCTGCATGGTGCTTGCATGATTAGTTTTTGTCCTTGTTAGTTCTATTTTGCGTCTTTCTTTTTTTATGGCCATAATATTAGGCTTCCATAGTTTAGTTTGGCTATATTCTGTTGGAAGAGTAGGTCTTGGCCCTTTTTGTTGTCAGTTTAAACTTTTAGGGCTTGGCCTTTGTCCAGTTGGTCAGTGGACCCTATTTTGTAAAATGGTTTTGGGTCAACCAGTTAAAACCCGGTGTTAATTATAATATTCTCTTACTTACCAAAAAAAAAAAATGTGAGATGTAACACTAATTATATTCATTAAAAATAAAAATGAGAATGCATGTAATATGAATCCCATGATGGCAGATAGATATTGTGATAGCAAATTGATCAAAAAGACAAACAATGTGCAAAAACTATTTATGTTGATTATGATTGTGTAGAGTATGTTCATAAATATAAATAAAAAGTTGTAGTAGTGGTCTAAATTATGATAAATACTATTGTAATGACTTATTACATTTAAAATATTATAGAAATCAAGATAATGATGAAATAATAGAAGTTGATGAAAGTGATTATGTGACAAGGAACACTAATAATATTTTTGTAATAGGGAATGTTGTGAAAGGAAACAAAGAAAACAAAAGTTATGATAGGTACCAATTATAACTATTGTGATAAATTTACATATATGAAATATAAATTCTTGAAATAACCAAAACTAGAAAGCATGAGCCAAATTCAAAGTCAAAGCCAAAGCCAAAGCTTGAAAACAATAACCAAAATAAAAAAATTGAAAATATACCAATTAATGTAATACATGGTGTTGAATTTTATTATATTATTTGGTACCTTGGAAATACATTGCAAACACATTTTAAATAGTTGTATTCTAGGAGTCTTTTATATAATTATCATTTAATAATCATGAGATGTTTTTTTATTACTATGGAGTCAAGAGAAATATACTTTCAAAGTAAAAGGGGCCTAAGGCAAGGTGACCCTATCTCTCCCATGTTGTTTATCATTGTGGCTGAAGCCCTTGGGAGGACAATCAAAGCTGCCTGTAATATTGGTCTTATTTCAGGAATTAAAGCATCATCACAAACACAGGCAGTTACACATGAACAGTTTGTGGATGATACTTTGTTGTTAACTCTTGCATCAGTTTTTGAGGCTAAGGTCATAAAACATATTCTAGAGCTATATGAGGATGTTGCAGGGCAAAAGGTAAATTTTTCAAAGAGTAAAATTTATTTCTTTAACACTCCCATTTAGAGGCAGATTAAGATTTCTAGGATTCTTGGATGCTCAGTGTCTACTCTTCCATCCACATACTTAGGCCTTCCTTTATTTATAGGCAGAGCTACTGATTCCATGTGGACTAATGTAATTGAAAGAATTCAGAGGAAGCTGGATGGATGGAAAGGGAATTTTTTATCTCAAGCTGGCAAGGCAGTTCTCACCAGGTTTTCCATTCAAAGCATCCTTGTCTACTTTCTCTCTGTTTTTAAAGCTCCTACAAGTATCTAGACTAAAATTGAACAGATCCAAAAGAGGTTCCTATGGACTGGTTCTGAATCTAAGCAGCGCTTTCACTTGGTGTCCTGGGATAGGTTTTGCAAACCAAGGGAGTTTGGAGGTATTGGGCTAAGGAGAATAGAACATTTAAACATGGCCCTCCTGGCCAAACAAGCATGGCGTCTTCGACAAATGCAAATGCGAGAATGGATTACTATAATCGAAGAAAGTATTTGCAAGAAATTGAATTCTTAAGTTATTCCTTTCCTCCCGGGGGATCAATTTTTTGGAAATCAATCCTTCAAACTAAAAACTTGCTAAGCAAAGGGCTACGTTGGAAACTGGGAAATGGAAGAAACATTGATTTCCGGGACCACAAATGGTTAAAGGACTATCCCCTCTCTACGAGACCCCATCCTTTCAACCCTTAGAGCTTGGACAATTGAAGTTTTTGGTACCAAAGTTGCAGATTTTATTACTTTGTCAAACAATAGAAGGGTTTGGAAGCCAATAATGAACAATGATCTACCAGGGGCATCAATAATACTAGAGAATGAATTAAGATAGTCTTTACTCCCTTCTGGAATTCTTGAGGACCAGCTTATCTGGGAAGCTTTAGACAATGGGGAATTTTCTGTCAAGACTGCTTATCTGATGCTTATTGATAATGATGAACCTACTTTCCCTCACTTGGAAGTTTGGCCCAAAAGAATTGTTCCGAAGGTTGGGTTTTTTGCATGGCTGGCCATCCAAAATAAGATCCTCACCATGGATAACTTAATAAAAAGAGGTGTGATTGTTGTTAATAGGTGTTATCTTTGTATGTCTGAGTGGGAGTCTATTGATCATTTGTTTCTGTATTGTAATTTTTCTGTCTCAATCTTGTTAGGTCTGTTACAAGTGTTTCATATTTATTGGGTCCATCCTCAGTCCATTTTTGACTTATTTTTCCAGTGGCCTTCTCCATTTTTGAATAGGCATCTTAGGTATATGTGGAAGATCTGCCTTCATCACTACTTGTGGCAGATATGGTTGGAAAGGAATCGTCGGGCCTTCTTGGATAAGGTTTCTCAGTCATCCTCTGTCCTGTCAAAAATTTTAGTATATGCTAATGAGAATGCTTGTTTAGTGCCTGCAACATCTAGACCTCCAAATCCTTTTGAAGCTTCATTAGGCCAGTCATTAAACTTACCTCTCACTAATGGCCTCAATCATCCTCAAGTATGTCCTAGAACCATGATCACATGGACCCCACCCCCCTTAGGGTGGATTAAGTTAAATTTTGATGGGGCATCTAGGGGCAACCCAGGTGAAGTTGGGGCTGGTGGCTTACTTAGAGACCACAAGGGTGAGGTGCTTGTAGCTTTTGTTGAACATCTTGGAGCTCAAACTAACAATGTGGCTGAAGCGAGGGCAGTTTGGAGGAGCCTCAAGGTGGCAAAGAATTATCCAGGGAAATTGTTGGTGGAAGGTGATTCTATTATTATTATAAATCTTCTAAAGAACACTAAGAGAGCTCCTTGGAGATTTGATGACTACATCCACGAAGCAAGGGCTCTAATTCATGATCGACCTGAGGCCATAATTTTGCATACCTTCCGGAAGCAAACATGGCAGATGATAGGCTGGAAAATGAAGGCATTGTAGCAGCAAATTTGATCACGTGGACTAAAAATATTCCTCATGCAGTCTCAATGGTGATAGATAATGAAAAAATTTAGATTGGAAGGCTCAAAGTGGATCAATGACAGAAAATGGGGGCATTTTTAAAAATATTGTTTTGAACCTTATAATGGCTTTTGTCATATTTGTTTTTTTTGTTCATGTGACTAGTGTTTTTTGCAGCTGGTGGGGCACTGATATAGGTTTTTTATCTACAAATTCATGCATGGTAAACATCTGCTTTGGCCTCAAGTTTTTCCCAAGATGTGTTTGGATTTGATGTCGCAAAAAGGCCCTAGCAAGAAATAACAAAGTGTTGGAGATCCCTGACAATGAGGTACCAAACCCCACCATAATAGTCTTGGAGAAGATGACAATTTCATCAGCCTCCAACGGTATCAACCAGATTGAAGAGTCCGTCCGGCCTCATCGGTGTAGTCGTTGATTTGTGTGATTCTCTAAATCTTCTGTTTTATAGCCAGCAGTTCCAGGGGCACAAGGAGTCGAAGGCAAAATATAAAGATGATGGCAAGGAGGATGATAAGAAGTTAGATGAGGACTACAAGGAAGATTGCTTGGCCTCTTGGCTGTCCATTCTATGGGATGTTTTTTTACCATATTCTATTATTTTTATATGGGCACAAGTTACTCTGCATGGTGCTTGCATGATTAGTTTTTGTCTTTGTTAGTTCTATTTTGCGTCTTTCTTTTCTGATGGCCATAATATTAGGCTTCCATAGTTTAGTTTGGCTGTATTCTATTGGAAGAGTAGGTCTTGGCCATTTTTGTTGTCAGTTTAAACTTTTAGGGCTTGGCCTTTGTCCAGTTGGTCAGTGGACCCTATTTTGTAAAATGGTTTTGGGTCAACCAGTTAAAACCCGGTGTTAATTATAATATTCTCTTACTTACCAAAAATAAAAAATAAATATATTTCTCTAGTGAGAAATATGAAGAGCCATAGCTCCCATGAGTTTGAGGAGATGAATATTTAGTTGAAGTTGAAATTTAAAGAGTATTTGTAAAGGCTATTTACATGTATAGAATGTGAGGATGTGAGGTGTAACATAAATTGTAGTACATAATTTTGTACTATAAAGTATTGTAATATTACCATCTACATGAATATAGTGTGTTTTAATTACGAATCATTGATTGAATAGATGTAATGCATCATGGTATAGTATTATATTTATTTGAATTCATTATTGAGTGTTAAATTTAACATATTTGCTATCAATTTTTTCAAGCATGCTCTTAAATTAAATTTTTAATGTAAAACTCTTTAAGCTAGAAGCTTGGCAATAAAGTTAGATTTGAATTTACATTCATGATAAGATAATTATAGGTTTTTTTTTTTTAGTTTTTATCACTTTTAATTTACTTTAAGATATATTATAAAGTATGGAATTACATTATTATATAATTATATAATAGATAACATTAACATGTTTTTCCAAAATAACTAATTCTAATCCTTTTAAATATCAAACATACAATAGTTGATCATTTGAATTATAGTTTTCACTCATAGGACTTTACATTGCAATGTTTGTATTCTTCTATGTAGCTAAAAGGGACATCTAATGTTTAATATTTGCCTAATATTTCTATCCTTCTTTTATAACCTATAATACATACACAAAAATAGTAAGCCCTTTCTGATGAGTGCATTCACTTCTAGAATTAGATATATAAATAATAGAATCCCATTGGTTAAATCCAATCGATTCCACCATATATAATAAGTAGCCAATATGAAACCCTTTATTGAGGTCACTTCATACTAAAATAGTTCAACAACCATAAATTTATAAGCCTTCCATATGATTTTGGTATGTAATAAGGCATTAAATGAAAATAAAATTTCACAAAAGGATTTTTGTAAGGGATCCATATATATGGAGTTGATTAAAACCAGTTTGTAAGTAATCACTTTTACAAATAATTGCTTTTAGCTATTTAGACATCAAAAAAATACCTTGATAAAATTGTTCAAATGGTCCCAATCCCTATTTGTCTAGGATGAGTACATTGGGTCCAATAAATCCTAGTCCAAGAGGGAGACTTATGTTATTTAGGTCATATGAACCTCCTTACTAGTTTAGTTAATTATAATTAATGAGATATTTTGGGTAGCTAACATATATATTACAATATATTTGTATCTAGAAACACATTTTCAATTACTTTAAGGTATTCATATTGAAGAACACAAGCTTATACTGAGAGGGGGGGGTGAATAGTATAAGACCTCTTTTTACTTTCTCTATTTAGCTTCAACTTCGCAAAGCAATGAACCAATAGCAATATCAAAGAAATGCATAAAGCAACACACAATGAGACACCAATTTTAACGTGGTTCACCCAACATGGGCTACATCCACAAAAATTTTCTCTAAAAAGCTTTCTCAAAGTTCTTTGGGAATCCTTCCCAATTACAATGTTTATGAGCCTCGACCCAAAGGAGAAACCTTCCCCTACTCAAGTATTTATGAGCCTCTCGCCCAAAGGAGAATCCTTCCCCTCATGAATTTATGATCCTCCTACCCAAATGAGAATCCTTCCCCTCCTCATGAATTTATGAGCCTCCCTGCCCAAAGGAGAATCCTTCCCCTCAGCTCTGGAAATGATACTTCAGAAGATCACCTGCCTCTTATTCCACTAGCATGTGGAACTCCTTTCCATAGAAGACCTCTTGTCCTCAATTCTTAGCCTCAAGAGACCTTTGTCCTCACTGATCACCTCACAACAACTCATCAACCTATACTAAACATAGTCAGTCAGTCCAGCACAAGTCTTCCTCACTCTGTCAAATCTGTCCCAAGCTCAACTCATAAAGCTGGAACAAATCAATCTTTGTTGCACACAAGCCTTCTCAAATACTTGTCAAAATTGTCCTCAGGTTCTTCTCAAAGAATAGCTTCAACGCTGTCCTCAAATCCTTTGCTAGGACCTATCCAAATCAGCTCACAAGTCCTCCTTAGAACTTGTCCAAATCAGCTCACAAGTCCTTACTAGAACCTATCCAAATCAGCTCACAAGTCCTCACTAGAACCTATCCAAATCAGCTCACAAGTCCTCACTAGAACCTATCCAATTCAGCTCACAAGTATTCACTAGAACCTGTACAAATCAACTCACAAGTTCATCATGAAAAAATTGCTTAGCATGAACCCACAAAGAGAATTGTTAGAGACCCAATGTGATTCATCAACCTCATAGAACCATAAAGACAATTGTTAGAGACTCAATATGTCCTATACTTAACTCCCAATCTCAATCTCAAATCTCATAGAAACATAAAGAGAATTGTTAGAGACTCAATATGTTCTATACTTAACTCCCAATCTCAATCTCAACTCAATCTCAATCTCAAAAGCATAAGATAGATATAATATGCTTTTCTCAAGAACATGAAACACAACCCAACAATTGCCAACCATGCACTATCTCATATAACAATGATACTCATGTTATTTCCACAACCAATATCTTTTCTCAACCAATTAGGGCTTTAACAACAATGCTTATAGACAAGGTTTAACCAATATAATTCAACTCAACATTAACCTTGAAGCATTCAACCAATCACTACATGAAAAGGAAACTAGTAGACATCCTTTTCCCTCCAAAGGTATTTGAACAAAATAACCACCGACATAAATCACCAATGCAAAGAATATCTTGCTCAAATCAATCTCAATGGAGTAAGCCCAAATCATGTATCAAGTAAAGCATTAACTTGATCAAAACAACCTCTATGTAAGCAAATCAGCCATCCATCTCAAAACAACCAACTAAGGGTTTCACCATCTCAATGCAAGTAGCAAGACTTACTAACATAAACCCTAGTGCAAAAATGCTTCCTCTTCCTCAACCAAAATTATGCATACACCCAAAAAACTCATCAATGATTTTAATGCATAAACAATCTTCAATATCTAGAAAATGGGATTTACACCAACAAGAATACCTAGTAGACAACATTTTCACTCCAAACTCGATTTCAAAAAATACACCATCAACAATATACATGGAATAAGTTGCCCATAATTTTTTTTGAGGAAGAAGAGAATAGTTCTTCAACCTGTTACCAACACCACCCTCAACTTTGCCACCAAGTTAGGGTTAGATCATAAAAGTAACCACAAAAATATTTATTCCATAAAACACCTTATGACTCCAATCCTTAGAAGTCAACTACCAAAAAATATAAAGCATACAAACAATATATCCTTTTACACCTTATTTCTCCAAATTAATTAAACCATGCTCAAGGAATAATAGCGTCTAAGCAAATCTCACTCAACAATCAAGCCAAAAATCTCAACCACACACTATCAACCTTATATCTCCAAAGAAGCATTTAACCTTAAAAATAATTTTAAATAAATCTGCCCAACCACTTCTTCTTTAACAAAATGCAGATTTTATTTAAAAAACCTTACCAAAAAAAATGCTTTCGAAAATCGTGGGTCAACAATGCCTCCGAAAAAAAACGGAGCGCAAAAACTCTTCTCACACTCCATGGTGGGAGTCGAACGCTTGACCTCCCTTCAAGCGCCTTCACAGAACAGTCATTGCCACTAGGCCAACAATGCTATCTTGAATGCTAGCAAGATTCTCCTTCTCCTTAACCCTTTTGTAGCAGATAAACGTGGCGAAAAAATGATAGCCATAGCTTTTACTTCCCAAATTTTACACAATTCAAATTTCTTTCACAACAGTGCTTTGGACTATAGGTTATGGCTTATATAGCCAAACTTCCATGCTATGCACGATGTCGACGGGAGGATAATTCAAATTTTTTGAATTAATATTACTTTGGTGCCTTTGAAACAACTTTAGGGTTTATGAAACCCTTTTGATTATTTAAAAATAATAATCACAGGTCTTTTAGACCTTAGACCTTAGGTGGAGAACCCATTAAATTATTAAAATAATTTAATCACTAAATCAAATAAATAATTAATTAAAAAACCTTAAAAAGGATTTATTAATTAAGTTATCTAATTAATAAGTGTCTCCAGCCTTTGCATTAAGTTGATAGTGGTTTTGAGAAAAACCCTTAATGCATCCACCTAGTTTTAATAAAAACCCTTAAACCTGCCATCGTTTTGATAAAAACCTTTTCATCTGCCACATGGAATCTCTTCGAAATCTTCTAGAAAATATTCTTTGGAATCTTCAACCTTTGAATCTAATAAATCCTCTTGACATTAATGTGAGTTCCTTTTTACATCAATGACAACTCATAGACAAGAATCTAGGATCTCAAACCCAAAAGTGCCAATAATCTCCCCTTTTGTCATTGATGGCAAACCATGCTTCTCAACAATACTGAAACTCAAAACTTTTGTATAGAAATCAGCTCCCCCTGACTTGAGGCTCTCCCCATTACTCATATCTCTCCCCCTTTGTCATCAATTGCAAAGGGTCATCTTTGAGGCTTGGGACTAAGAATGAGCCTCTTAGCTTAGTCCCTCCCCCACCTCCTGTTGAGGTGATTAATTCTGGGGTGGGAGTAAAACTCCCATTAGGCACTGATCTTCATCAGTGTCTATAGCTGCCTTACCATGTATTCTCTTGTTATCCTTGTCCATATTCCTGTTCCTATTCATGTCACTATTGTTGTTCTTGTTATCATTCTTGTTCTTATCCATGTCTTGATTATTGTGCCTATTCATACCCATGTTCCTATTCCTATACCTTAGAATTTTAGCTCTACACTGTCTAGCTATGTGACCTTCATTGTTGCACTTATAACAACTAACAATGTTATTTCTTTGAGGCATACCTGATCTTTGAATCCATCTGTTCTGACCAACTCTGTTCTTGTTATTAGCCTTGCAATAAACGACCTTGTGCCCAAACTGTTTACAAGAGTAGCAATACCCTTGAAATAAATTACCACCTCTGAATCTGTCATTTACCTTCCTCACTTGAGTCATGCAATGTGAAGCCATGTGACCAAACTTGTGACAAGCAAAACATCTGCCATTAAACTTTCCTTGATTTGACCTCTTAGGTCTTGTAAACTTTCTCCCCTTTTTCTGATTCTTATTTTCTGATTTTGTGCATCTATCACTCAAGGACTCTTTTTCTGAAGTACTTTCCTCATCAGAACTCTCTTCCTTTTGGAATATCTTACTAGATTCCCCAGTAGAGTCGCCAACCAGTTCCATGTGTTTCTTACCAAAACCAAGACCTGTTTTATCTGTTGTCCTTCTTTGATCTTTGATGATTGAATTTACCTTTTTGGTGCTATATTCAAACCTATAAAGCTTCTCCTTGTACTCTTTAGTTTCCTCTTTCAAGGAAGCCACTTTTTGTTCCAACTCTCTACACTCAAGAACCTTAGACTCTAACTTATCCTTAAGTTTTTGTGTCTTAGCTATAGAGAAGTCAAGACTTTCTATAAGCTCATCTCTCTCAATACAATATTCATCCAATTTATCATTGAGTCTACCATTCTTCTTTCTTTCCTTTTTCAAAGTACTAAGAGCACTAACAAGTTCATCTTCAAGATCTACTTCACCATCATCTATAACTTCCTCTATTTGTTTGCATTTTGAAACATCAATGACTTTTTCAGATTTCTTATCACTAGAGGTGCTACCCTTTTCTAAAGTCATACACATATCTTCCTTACAATTTTTTGAAGCATCCTCATACATAGTATAACTAGAAATAAATCCATAATTTGTGAAATCATCCTCAATATGTCCAAAATTTCCACATCTAAAATATTTCATAAGGACAAATCTATGTTTCTTTTCTTATTTTTTTTTGTTAGGAACATCTTATTTCCAACATCACTTGAAGAACTTTCACTATCACTACTAAAACACTTACTTGCCTTGTCTAGGTAGAAACTTTTCTTGTGTTTGTGAGAGTACCTCTTTACTTGATTGCTTTGCTCATATTTATTCTTCCTTTGATGCCCGTGCCTTTTAGAATCCTTGCTCTTATAATCCTATTTATCTTCATCACTTTCATCCTTGGCAGCAATACAGTTAGTAGCATAATGACCAAACTTTCCACAATTGAAACACTTGACATATTTCATACCTTTGTGCTTTCTTGATGACTTGGCCTTGTTGCTGTAATATGCCTCTTCATCACTAGAATACTCATCGCTATCTTGAAGCTCTTTACCCTTGGATTTCTTGGTAGCTTTGAAAGCTACCTCCTTCTTAACATCAACCTTCACTTGAGTTCTCAACTCAAATGCTGCAAGTATACTATGAAGCTCATCCTTTTTCAAATTATCCAAATCCTTAGCTTCCTCAATAGCAAAAATATTTTCACTAAATCTATTTGGAAGAGACCTCAAAATCTTATCACAAATATCATTTTCAGCAAGCTCAAGACCTAGTTCCTTCATAGAGTTAACAATCTCATCCATATGAAGCATATAGTCACTAATATTTTCTTCATCATTCATCTTGAGTTGTTCAAACATGCCTTTGAAGTGTCTCAACTTGGCCTTTCAGATATTTGCATCACCTGTATGAACTACCTTCAACTGTTTCCACATTTCACTAGTTGTCTTGCAGTGAATCACCTTGGTAATATTTGCCTTCTATAAACCATTCAGGATTGAATTCATTGCCTTTGAATTGCTATGATGTAGGAGCCTCTCTTCCTTAGTAGAAGGACCATGCTTAGGAATGGTATACTCATCCTCAATCACTTCCCAAACTTCATTTCCAAGAGCCATAAGATGAACCTTCATCCTAGCACTCCAAAGCCCAAAATCTGCCCCATCAAGAATAGGTGTTGCATTACCACTTGTAGATTCCATTGTGTTCTTTACAATATTTTCTTTCAAGCTGTTAAACTTTTTGAAGGAACTCGCTCTGATACCAATTGAAGAACATAAGCTTATACTAAGACGGGGGGTGAACAATATAAGACCTATTTTTACTTTCTCTATTTAACTTCAACTTCGCAAAGCAATGAACCAATAGCAATATCAAAGAAATGCATAAAGCAACACACAATGAGACACTAATTTTAATGTGGTTCACCCAACATGGGCTACATCCACAAAAATTTTCTCTAAAAAGCTTTCTCAAAGTTCTTTGGGAATCATTCCCAATTACAATGTTTATGAGCCTCGACCCAAAGGAGAAACCTTCCCCTACTCAAGTATTTATGAGACTCTGCCCAAAGGAGAATCCTTCCCCTCCTCATGAATTTATGAGCCTCCTGCCCAAAGGATAATCCTTCCCCTCCTCATGAATTTATGAGCCTCCTGCCCAAAGGAGAATCCTTCCCCTCAGCTCTGGAAATGATACTTTAGAATATCACCTACCTCTTATTCCGCTAGCATGTGGAACTCATTTCCATAGAAGACCTCATGTCCTCAATGCTCAGCCTCAAGAGACCTTTGTCCTCACTGATTACCTCCATAGCAACTCATCAACCTATACTAAACATAGTTAGTTGGTCCATCACAAGTCTTCCTCACTCCGTCAGATCTGTCCAAAGCTCAACTCATAAAGCTTGAACAAATCAATCTCTGTTGCACACAAGCCTTCTCAAAGACTTGTCAAAACTATCATCAAGTTCTTCTCAAAGAACCACTTCAAATCTATCCTCAAGTCCTCTGCTAGGACCTATCAAAATCAGCTCACAAGTCCTCCCTAGAACTTGTCCAAATCAGCTCACAAGTCCTCACTAGAACCTGTCCAAATCAGCTCACAAGTCCTCAATAGAACTTGTCCAAATCAACTCACAAGTCCTCACTTGAACCTGTCCAATTCAGCTCACAAGTATTCACTAGAACCTGTCCAAATCATCTCACATGTTCATCATGAAAAAATTGCTTAGCATGAACCCACAAAGAGAATTGTTAGAGACCCAATGTGATTCATCAACCTCATAGAAGCATAAAGAGAATTGTTAGAGACTCAATATGTTCTATACTTAACTCCCAATATCAATATCAAATCTCATAGAAACATAAAGAGAATTGTTAGAGACTCAATATGTTCTATACTTAACTCCCAATCTCAATCTCAACTCAATCTCAATCTCAAAAGCATAAGATAGACGTATTATGTTTTTCTCAAGAACATGAAACACAACCCAACAATTGCCAACCATGCACTATCTCATATAACAATGATACTCATGTTCTTTCCACAACCATTATCTTTTCTCAACCAATTAGGGCTTTAACAACAATGCTTATAGACAAGGTTTAACCAATATCATTCAACTCAACATTAACCTTGAAGCATTCAACCAATCACTACATGAAAAGGAAACTAGTAGACATCCTTTTCCCTCCAAAGGTATTTGAACAAAATAGCCACCAACATAAATCACCAATGCAAAGAATAACTTGCTCAAATAAATCTCAATGGAGTAAGCCCAAATCATGTATCAAGTAAAGCATTCACTTGATCAAAACAACCTCTATGGAAGCAACTCAACCATCAATATCAAAACAGCCAACTAAGGGTTTCACAATCTCAATGCAAGTAGCAAGACTTACTAACATAAACCCTAGTGCAAAAATGCTTCCTCTTCCTCAACCATAATTATGCATTCACCCAAAAAACTCATCAATGATTTTAATGCATAAACAATCTTCAATATCTAGAAAATGGGATTTACACCAACAAGAATACCTAGTAGACAACCTTTTCACTCCAAACTCAATTTCAAAAAATACACCATCAACAATATACATGGAATAAGTTGCCCATACCTTTGTTTGAGGAAGAAGAGAATAGTTCTTCAACCTGTTACCAACACCACCCTCAACTTTGCCACCAAGTTAGGGTTAGATCATAAAAGTAACCACAAAAATATTTATTCCATAAAACACCTTATGACTCCAATCCTTAGAAGTCAACTACCAAAAAATATAAAGCATACAAACAATATATCCTTTTACACCTTATTTCTCCAAATTAATTAAACCATGCTTAAGGAATAATAGCGTCTAAGCAAATCTCACTCAACAATCAAGCCAAAAATCTCAACCACACACTATCAACCTTATATCTCCAAAGAAGCATTTAACCTTAAAAATAATTTTAAATAAATCTGCCCAACCACTTCTTCTTTAACAAAATGCAGATTTTATTTAAAAAACCTTACCAAAAAAAATGCTTTCGAAAATCGCGGGTCAACAGTGCCTCCAAAAAAAATGGAGCACAAAAACTCCTCACACTCCACGGTGGGAGTTGAACACTTGACCTCCCTTCAAGCGCCTTCACAGAACAGTCATTGCCACTAGGCCAACGACGCTAGCTTGAAGACTAGTAAGAGTCTCCTTCTCCTTAACCCTTTTGCGGTGGATAAACATGGCAAAAAAAAGATAGCCGTAGCTTTTACTCCCAAATTTTGTGCAATTCAAATATATTTCACACCAGTGCTTTGGACTATAGGTTATGGCTTATATGGCCAAACTTCCATGCTATGCATGATGTCGACGGGAGGATAATTCAATTTTTTTGAATTAAAATTACTTTGGCGCCTTCTAAACAACTTTAGGGTTTATGAAACCCTTTTGATTATTTAAAAATAATAATCACAGGTCTTTTAGATCTTAGACCTTAGGTGGAGAACCCATTAAATTATTAAAATAATTTAATCACTAAATCAAATAAATAATTAATTAAAAAACGTTAAAAATGTTTTATTAATTAAGTTATTTAATTAATAAGTGTCTCCAGCCTTTGCATTAAGCTGAGAGTGGTTTTGAGAAAAACCCTTAATGCATCCGCCTGGTTTTAATAAAAACCCTTAAACCTGCCATGGTTTTGATAAAAACCTTTTCATCTGCCACATGGAATCTCTTCGAAATCTTCTAGAAAAGTTTCTTTGGAATCTTTAACCTTTGAATCCAATAAATCCTCTTGACATTAATGCGAGTTCCTTTTGACATCAATGACAACTCATAGACAAGAAGCTAGGATCTCAAATCCAAAATTGCCAACACATATTATAACATATATGTTGAGGGTGATGTCAAAATTCACCCATAATAATTTTTTATTAAATTATTTTTATGTTTTAAATAATTTATTAGGAGATAAACTTTGTTATTTCAAGTATATAATCAATTAATAAGTCAATCTATATCAGATTGGATAGTTAGGTTGAGTTAAAGTCAGGCTTTAGATTGATTCCTAGAAAATAGAGCCAATTGGGAGTTAATTTTTAGATAATTTATCTTCATGAAGAGAGTGACTCAAATAAAGATCATTTCAGTGAGTTGTAATTGGAATTAATGTCTAAATTTATCACATGAAAAAATATCTAAAAAATAGGCACAGCTAAAAAGGCACCATGCACGATGGCCATGACTAGAGCTACTTTTTAGAATTCTTGAGTTGTTTTAGGAGTTTGATTGATAAAGGCTGATTGATCACTATTTATTATTGTAATTCCAATAATTTTAATATAGAAGAATCAGAATTTTTGAGATCACACATTGGGATGCACTATTGTGGAGTAGTTTGAATTTTTTTGTGTATTTTTTTTCAATTCTAGATCTAACTTTAGTTTTATGGACCAGCAACATAGTTTGCTAAGATTGAATCTTTTTGTTAAGGATATTTCATCATTTTATATTCATAATTGGTTTATATTAATCACTAAACACTCCACAATTTTTAGGTGATATCCATGCTCCATTAATTGTCATTTTATATTAGATCAGAATTATTTTATTGCTTGTTTTTTGGATATCTCCACCACTAGAATTTTTATTTGGTATCAAAGCATAGTTTTTAGTGTGTTTTCAGTATTTTTATGTGAAGGTATGGTATGATAGGGTGAATATTTTAATTTATAATATCATTAACAAGAGTTTGTATTAGTACTTATGGCTATTCATTTGATATCATGGAAAAAAATAGTACATCCTTAAATATAGCTACACTCAAAGGAGATAACTTTGAGTACTACAGAGATTAATTGAAGAGGATATTTGTATGGAAGAGGGTTTGGAAAATTATAGTTCAACCATATACTCCTCTTGATTATTGTAATGCTATTTCTCAAGACCAAAAGAAGACATTGGAATATGAAGAAAATAATTATCGTCAATCTTTCTTGTACTTGTAGAGTGCAATAGATCCAAGCATCTATCCAAGGATAGTTGGTTGTAAGAATGCCCATGAGAAATGGACAACCTTGTATACATTATATCAAGGTTAAAATAAGGTAATATCAACAAATATCTCCACATTAAGAATCAATTTTTAAAATATTAGAATGCATGACAAGAATGTTGGAGACTATTGTATTAGGACATAGTGCATAGAATGCGAGTGAATGGTGAAGTCATGGAAGATATAGTAGTAGTAAAAAATATTTTGACATCCTTATTACCAAAGTGGATCCATATTTTCATTAAAATTGAGAATTTTAAACATATGAACCAAGTTAAGGTTAAAGATTTAGTAGGTTCTTTATTGTCCCATGAGGATAAAATAAAAATTAACTTGAATGACTTGAATCATGCATTAGAGACCAAAGTATAGGTTTTGAAATAAAATGCAAATCCCTCAAATGAGGATGCATTTTTTTCTCAAAGTTTAGACCAGAAATATAAAAACCAATAAAATTCAAAGAGGAAGGGTAAGAAGGTCATCACTTTTCATTATTATAAGAAATCAGGTCACATGATAAAAGATTACAAGAAAATAGCAGTTAAAAGCCAAGAAAATTCAAACCAAGATGGGGGTGATAAAAAGGCATACCAAGTAATAATAATAATGACAAATTTAATTATTCTATTTCATGTAATTACTGTTTGGAATATAAAAACAATATGTGGTTTCATGATTCAAAATGTTGTAACCACATGTCATGTTTTAAGGATTGTTTTGACAAGCTAGATGGTTCATTAAAGAGACAAGTTTACTTAGGATATGGGAAGGTGATTTATGTAGAAGGTAAAGTAAGTATACCTATCACCAAAGATCATGGCAAGGGTTATATAAGAAACATTTATTTGGATCCAAGAATGAATCACAATCTAATTAGTGATGGACAACTAGTAAAGAAAGGATTTAAGCTACTTTTTTACAATGGAGAATGTTTGATATATGACAAGAAGCAAGGTAAACAAATTTATTCGAAATTTTATTATGTCAAAAATAGAATGTTTCCATTGATAATAAATATATTAAATCAGAATTATTATTTTTCTACCATTGTGCATTTAAACATGTTGTGGCACTCTAGATATGGTCATTTAAATTTCATAAGTTTACATGTTCTTTTTAAGAACAAGATGGTTGATGGTATTCCAAGGATTGAATCCAAATTTAAGGAAGCATTCAAGGAATTTATAATTGGAAACCACCAAATATAAAGCTTTCCAACCAGAAAATGGAGAGCTACCAAGAAATTAGAATTAGTACATTCATATTTGTGTGGGCCCATTTCTTGTCCTAGTAGAGGAAATAATTTATGTTTTACTTACTTTTAGAATAATGTGGGTTTTCTTCTTGAAGACCATATATGGGTAATTATAAGCCTTAAATAACTTCAAGGCATTGTCTAAAAATGTACCAGGTTGTTCCATTGAGATGTTAAGAACTGATAGAGGCGGAAAATTCTGTTCACAAGAATTTCCAGTTTTTTGCTCTTCACATGGAATAAAAAGGCATTTTATTGCTCTCTACACACCACAAAAAAATGGTATTATAGAGATGACTAATAGGACCATAATGGATTCAAAAAGAACCATGTTGGAGAATAAGAAGTTGAAGATGAATTTTTGGAACGAAGCAGTGCAAATGATAATCTACATCCTAAATAGAATTCCCACAATGGGAGTGAAAAACAAGACACCCTATGAAGCATGGTATGGTAAGAATATCATGGTGGATCATATTAGAATATCTAGTTTTTTATAAATTATTCAAATTTATGATGCTAAAAGGAAAAAAATTAGATCCCAAGAGTGAGCCATGCATTTTTACAAGTTATAGTGATGGTAGTAAGGTTTACAAGTCTTTCAATCCTGTTAGTAAGAAAACTATTATTTCTAGGGATTGTAATTTTTTTGATAATGATGTGTTTTTTGATCATAACCATAAGATTGTAGAGGTTTTTAGTGAAGGGGGTATAATCTTCATGGATAAATTGATGTCAATAAATATCCTCCACAATTTCCTAGTGGTAATGGCAAAAATACTAGCTCTTCCCAAGATACTAGTTTACCACGGACTCTACTAGGGTTTGATGAAGAAAAAATGCTCTGCGGGGATGGTAGCAAATTTTGAAGGAGGTCTAAAAAATTGGAGGAATTCCATGATGGCATCTGGTCCAGCACAGAGAGTGCATGCTCATGATATTTTTTTCATTTGAAAATTATTGGAAGGAATAGGATTTTCCAGTGCATGTCGGGAACCACTTGTTAAAGAACAAAGGATGTTTGGAACGATGTGAAGCCAGGCCAAAACTAGACTCGATGGTGGAATATGTGGCGTATCTAACCAAACATTCCCTTATTGGCAAATTTTTGGGCATTTGAATTTCTCTCCCCTTTGTGGAGGCTTGGGTCAGGAAGACTTGGAATCTTAAGGCGATGTGGAGGTGATGCTGAGTGCGAACAACTATTTTATGGTGGTTTTCTCTTGTATTGCAGATCATAAAAAAGCATTTGAAGGGGTTCATTATTTCTATAACCAAGTGGGACTCTTTATTAAACCCTGGCATGTGGGTTTCAACCCATCAGAGGAGTGGTCGTTGTGGGTTCCAGTATGGGTGCGGCTTCCATGGCTCCCATTGGAATTCTGGAGAATTGATATCTTGCATAAGATTGTCCTTCTACTTGGGAAGTCAGTTGGATCATCATAATAGAAAATGGATAAAAAGGTAATCTTTGTTTCTCGTATTTGTGTTGAAATTGACTTAAATAATCTTATTCCATATTCTATTGAAATACAATTTGGATCAACTACATGGGTTCAAAAACTTGACTATGAAGCTCTTCCATTTCATTGTTGGATTTACCGTGAATATGGCCACCTGCAAAGAAAATGCCCTAAGTTTGTCCCACATGTGGCTTCAAATCCTGGGCCCTCTCGGTCTGGACAAATTTTGGATAAAGGAAAAGCCTCGATAAAGGAAGGAGAACGGGATAAGGAAGGTTTTGTTCCGGTAAAAGCCTGAAATAGAGGACGAAGGGTAAACAAAGACCTTAAGGATATCCAACCAGATGCTCTACTCAACCATTTTGAAATATTATATGATATTTATTAGTGCATGGAGATACTTGAAATGTTGCTACCTGATGCAAATATAACAAGGCCAAATCAGATGTCTCTTCTTGAGGGGGAACTTAAGGAATCAGATCTAGGGCATTTAAATGAAGAACAAAGGGCTTTGGATCTAAGTATAGGGGACATGGTTGGGTCAAGCCCTATAAGGGAAACTATTTTGGAAAGTGGTACATATTTAGTTATGCCCTCTCCTACTCAGGCACTGATGCAGTCATCCTTGGACTACAAAACTCCTACGGTGTTGGGATTGCAACAAAAAATAATTAAAAAAAGTTTTTTGGATAAGAATATGAAGGTGGGTCATAAGAAGGATAGGATAAAATTAAGTTAATGGGGGAGACATTGGTGGAGTCAGGATTGGTGAGAACATTGGACTCCCATTTTTATAACCCCCTAAAATGATTATCCTCTCATGGAATGTAAGGGGTTGAATAGCATCCCCAGAAAAAAAGTTGTTTGTGATTTGGTTCGTGTGCATTCTCTGAATGTGGTGTTTATTTAGGAGACTAAATTGGTTATTGATAGTATGTTCAATATTGCTCCCAAGTTGTGGATAAGGGGGCAATGCTAGTGTATTGGTGCATGTGGATATGTTGGTGACATTGCTTGTTTATGGGATCCAATTAAGATATCCCCTCTTACTTGGATTTCCAGGAAATGGTCTATTTCAATGGTCAGGAATGATAATGAATCTGGTGAAATCATCTTACTTACAAATGTGTACGTTCCTGTTGATTACAACTGTAAAGTGAATTTGTGGAAGCACATTTGCTTTGTGAGAATTTTTGTTCCCCTGTACCCATGGATTTTTTTTGGAGATGTCAAATCTATCACTTGTCTAGAGGAGAAACATGGTGGGGTGGACCGTCTCGAGCCTTTTTATTTTGTCTTTCATGCTTATATCCAGGACCTAAACTTGGTTGACATCAAGCCATATAATGGGATATTTACTTGGCACAATAGAAGGTGTGGGTAAGCTTCCATCTCAGAGAGACTGGATAGGTTTTTGATATCTAGTTATTGGATGGGTAATAATAGAGGTGCTAGTTCTATGATTTTGGAGGGTAGGGGATCTGATCATTGGCCTATAAAACTCTCTGCTTTGGAGTTAGGGCTAAAAAAGAATCCCTCCTTTAAGTTTCAACTTATGTGGCTTTGTGATCCTAAGCTTCATGATTTCATGCGAGGCTGGTGGACCACTAGGAAACCTTCTCATGGCACCGCTATGTATTCCTTTATGAAGTGACTACAATTTGTAAAACATAAATTGAAGAGATGGAATAGACTGAATTTTGGAAAACTTTCCTTGGCTAAGCTGACAACTCTTAGGAGGATGGAAGAAGCTTCAATGAATATTAGAGATTAGGGATTCATGAAGGAGCTTCTTGTTGAGGAATCTGAGGCTGCAAAATACCTTGCTAAATGGGAACTGAGGGAAGAATTTTTTTGAAAACAAAAAGCTCAAGTAGATTGGCTTCAAGAATGGGATAGGAATATAGCCTTCTTTTATAACTCAGTTAATATCATCGTAATGGTAACCTGATTACCTCTCTTGTGAATTCTCAGGGTGCCCTGCTCTCTTCTTTCAGGGATATTTCAGAAGATACTAAGAGGTATTTTTCCTCTCTCTTCAAGGAGGACTCCCTATCAGATGATGAGAATGAAAATATTATTCTAAACTGTATTCCAGTGATTGTTTCTAGAGAGATGAATGAGCACTTGATGGGTCCAATTTCCCTTGAGGAGTTGGAAAATGTTGTATTCAAGATGAAAAAAGGAAAATCCCTAGGCCTAGATGGATTCTCGATTGAGTTTTATCAGGAGTTTTGGTATTTAATAAAATTTGATCTTTTGGAGGTGGTCCATGAGTCCCAAAAGAACAAACAGATGCTAAGGGCCCTAAATGCTACCTTTGTGGTGCTTATACCCAAAAAAGAGGGAGAAAATTCCTTGGATATGTTCAGGCCTATTGCTCTCTGCAATTTTGTGTATAAGATCATCACAAAAATTATTGCTGAGAGGCTAAATATATGGTTGAGAAAAATCATCTCTAAGGAGCAAGGAGGGTTTGTTGTTGGCCAACAAATATTGGATGGGGTTGTTATTTCTACAAAATCTATTCACTTGATGGAAACTTCTAAGGAGAAAACTATGTTCATTAATTTGGACATGGCCAAAGCCTATGATCGGGTTAGATGGTCCTTTCTTTAGAAAGTTCTTGATGGTTTTGTATTTGAGGAGGAATGGATTAGATGGGTGATGAGCTATGTTTCTTATTCCTCATTCTATGTTCTTGTTAATAATGAGCCATCAGAGCTGTTTGAGGCCTCAAGGGGATTGAGGCAAGGAGATCCTTTATCTCCTTATTTATTTATCATTATGGCGGAAGGGTTGGGAATATTGCTCAAGTCTCAAGTCATGCAGGGTCTCATTCAGGGGTGGAAGTGGGATAGTAGTTTGCCACCTCTTTCCTACCTTCAATTTGTTGATGATACTGCTTTATTGGGAGTTGCCACTATCAGGGAATCTAGAAATATTAGATAGTCTCTTGACATATATCTTGGTTCTTCTAAACAGTTGATTAATGAGAACAAGTCTTCTATTTTCTTTTTCAACACCCCTCCTCTTATTCTAAGATTCTAGGTTGGGACTCCCCCTTCATTTATATTGGTATTCCAATTTCATCTCACCCTCTACCTAGATATTCTTGTCATTCTATGCTTGATAAGTTTAGAAGGAAGGTGAATCACTAGACTTTCATATGGCTATCCACTGTAGATTGAGTGTTGCTTTTAAAATCTGGTGTTCAAGATTTACCCATTTATAGATGTTTTGTACAAATAGCTCCCTCTCACTTCATCAAGGACATGGATGCTTTGTCAAGACAATTTTTATGGTCTGGAAAACTTGATCAATCTAAATGAATTTTGGTTAGGTGGGATTCTATATGTAGGCCGGTGCAAGAGGGAGGCCTTGGGTTGCGATAGACAACTCTTTTTGGGCAGGATTTGGCTGCAAAAATTTATTGGAGATGGTGTACCTCTCAAGATCATATTTGGGATAAAATATTATCTTGTAAATACTTGAGAGGTATTTCTAAGGCTTAAATCTCTAGAGTGAGCTTGGTTGGGAAAGGTTCAGTTATCTGGGACACTCTGAAAAGAGGAGCTAATTTAATAAAGTAGGGTTTGTTTTGGATTTGCAATCAAGGATAAAATGCTCTTTTTTGGAAGTATTCTTGGGATGGCCACCCTCCTATATTGAATAAATATCCTAGGTTACATTCCCTAAGAATTTATTTCTTGGAAGCAGGCTGGTCTCGTGTGGAGGACTTTAAAAAAATCCAGTATTTTGGAAATATGGAGATGTACAGGTGGAAATATCTACAAGAATGGCCCTAGGGGGGACTGGCCAAGGACATAGAGGTGCTTGCTCTTATTCTTACAAGGAGATCTTGTTCTTCATTGAGGGGTAAATATATTCTGGCTTGGAACCCTTATCCTAAGGGAACCTACTCGGTAGCCTATGGTTATTAGGTTCTTGATAAGCAAAAGTATGGGAGTCTTCCTATCACTTGGTGGAAAAATGTGTGGAACAAATTTTCCTGGCCAAAATGTAACTTCTTTCTCTGGTTGGTAGCTTGTAATAAATGCCTCACTTGGGATAATGTGAGGAAGAGGGGATTTCAGGGTCCCTCTTTTTGTGTCCTTTGCAGTAATAATGAGGATGACTCTTCTCATTTATTTTTCCAATTCTCTTTTTCAAAGACATTTGGCACCATTGGTGGAGCGCCTAGAACCATCCATGTTTTCATGTGTTGTCCCTGGTGGAGTTTTGGAGTAGTCTGGGAAGACCTCCGGCCAAGGCCCCCTTCCTTCGGGTGGCTTGGAATTTGGGCCCTTCTTGCATCATATGGAAAATTTGGCTTGAACAGAATCGACACATATTTTAGGGCAGTTATTGGTTGTTCAACAAATCTAGAAAAGGATCCTATATATGGTTCAGGAAACCTTCCATAGCAAATGTTATGTGGACCCTCTTTTGTATTCTAGGGAGGAGAAGGTACAACAAGCCCTTGGTCTTTTTGGGGGATGGTGTGAACTCTTCTAGCCCTAGTAGGGTTCCTCAACTTAGCAATAAGGTTAGGAGAGATGGTAGGTGGAGGCCACCCCCTAGAGGAGTTTTAAAAATTAATACTGATGGATCGTCTAGGGGTAATCCTGGACATGCTAGCATTGGCGGTGTTGGGAGAGATTCTACTGGTGGTGTCAATTTTTTCTTTTCCATTTATAAAGGTGTTCACTCCAACAATTTTATGGAAGCTCTTGCAATTATTGAGGCCTTGTGGAGGGGGTTTTCTCTTGGTTTGCATAGGATTATCTACGAGTCTGACTCTCAAATTGTGGTTAATATTTTAAATAGTAAAAGGGTGGAGGAAGTTAATTGGCAGTTGGCCTCTGTAGCCGTTTATATTCTCATAATGAGTGAAGAGTTTGAATTTATATCCTTTGTGCACATTCTAAGGGAATGGAATGTGGTTGTTGATTACCTAGCCAAAAGGGCTTTTGAGCTGTTGGATCCTTGGAGTATCGATAATTGGGAGAGTCTCCCGTCTGGGGACTCTCAACACCTGTGGGAGTTGATCCATAAGGATGTACAGACTTAATGTGGTTTATTCTTGTTGTCTTTTTTGGGTGTCATTCTAGTCTAGTGTTTTTAGCCTATTTGGATGTTTATTTGAGTCCTGGTTGGAAGCTCAGTTGTACTCTGTAATCCAGAATTTTTATTAATAAATTTTTACACCTTTATTTAATAAAAAAAATAGTTTACGACCAAATTCAACCCAAGTAAAAAAATAAGAGGTTGTTGTTTCCACATCCAACCAATCAGATTTTGGATCAGAACTATAATAGGAGAACAACAAGACTTCAAACTCAATCATGTATTAATATTGAATATATTGAAGATGAAATGACTTACTATAACTTATCTTGCATTTCTAGTGAACCTAGGAACTATGTAGAGGCTAATTAAAGTAAAGAATGGGTTGAGGACATGAATGTTGAGATGGAGGCCATTTATAGAAATGAGACATGGAATCTCATTTAGCCTGCTAATGACATGGATGTTATTGGTAAAAAATTAATATACAAGACCAAAGTTCCATAGTGATGGAACAATTGAAAAACACAAATCTAGACTAATAGCAAAAGGGTATGCTCAAATATATGGTGTAGACTATGAGGAGACCTATGTTCATGTGTCTTACCAATATACTATTAGATTTATGTTTTTAGTTTCTTCTTAGAAAGGATGGGAGGTTCACCAAATGGATGTCAAGAGTGCATTCTCGGATGGTGATATTAAAGAAGAGGTATATGTGGAGCAACCCCAAGGTTATGAAATAAATGGTAAAGAGCATTGGGTATACAAGTTGAAAAAGGAACTTTATGGGCTGAAATAAGATCCAATATATTGGTACACAAATATATATGTATGGTTATATAAATATAGTTTTGAAAGGAGCAAAAATAGATCAACTCTTTATATGAAAATTGTTGACACAAAAATGCTTTATGTGTATGTTTATATTAATGATCTCATTTTTACAGGAAGTTCCAAAGATATGATGCAAGACTTCAAGAACAACATGAAAAGTGATTTTGAGATGTCTTATATTGGAAAAATTAAATACTTTCTTGGCATGGAATTACAACAAAGGAAATATGAGATCTTCATATGACAAGCCAAATGCGCCAAGACATGTTGAAGAAATTTTCACTTCTATATTAGCAAGGTAGTTGATAATTCTATTGCTTGTGGAGAGAAGCTTATGAAAGAGGAATGAAGTCCTCGTGATGATGATAAAAAATTTAGAAGTATTGTGAGTGGATTTATGTACCTTACATCCACAAGACTTGATACTAGCTATGCAATTTCACTAGTTTCTTGATTTATGAGCTTGTCAACTCAAAGGTATATGCAAGCAGTGAAACGAATATTTAGATATGTGAAGGAAAACTTTGATCATGGCATACACTTCATATAAATAATCACTTCAAGTTTGGCTAGGTATGTTGATTTATATTGGGGAGGTTCTATTGATGATAAAAAATCAACTACATGGTATTGTTTTACCTTGGGAAGTAGATTTATTTCTTTGTCATCCAAAAAGCAAAGTAAAGTGGCTTTATCTTCCACCTAAGCCAAATATGCAGCCCTTAATTCAACTTGCACACAAGGTATTTTTATGAGGATAATGTGAAGTATTTTGGTGAGACTTAACATGATCCTACCCAAATATTTTGTGATAACATTGGGGAAATACAGTTATCCAAAAATATAGTTTTCCATGCAAGGACCAAACACATAGAGTTAAAGAACCATTTTGTTAGAGACTTGGTACATGAAAAATATTTTATCATTGAGTATCTTAAGAGTGAGGATCAAATTTTTGATATACTTACAAATGGATTGTTGAAGGTGACACATGAGAGACTCAAAGAAATGTTAGACATTTATTCCTTTGACATCAAAGGGGGATTTTTTTAGGGTGATGTCAAAAGTCACCCATAATTATTGTTTATTAAATTAGTTTTAGGTTTTAAATAATTTATTAGGATATAGACATTGATATAATAAGTCAATCTATATCAAATTGGATAGTTAGATTGAGTTAAAGTAAAGCTTTAGATTTATTCCTAGAAAATAGAGCCAACTGGGAGTTATTTTTTAGGAAAACTATATTCTTGAAGAGAAAGCCTCAAATAAAATACATTTAAGTGAGTTTTAACTAATTTCTAAATTTATCACATGTGAAAAGATCAAAAAAATATATATAGTTAACTGAAAAGGCACCATGCAAGGTGGCCATAATTTGAGCTAGTTTTTAGAATTATTGAGTTGTTTTAGGAGTTTAATTGATCAAGGTTGATTTATCATTATTCATTATTGTAGTTGGAATTATTTTAATATATAAGAATCAACATTTTTTAGATCACACATTGGGACACACTATGGTGGAGCAGTTTGATTTTTTTTTTGTGTATTTTTTATTCAATTATAGACTATCTTCAGTTTTTTGGACCAGCAACATAGCTTGCTGATATTGGAGTTTTTTGTTAAGTATATTTCATCATTTGATATTAAAATTGGTTTAGCATGATCACTAAACACTCTTGGACCATATTTTGGTGATATCCATGCTCCATTAATGTTCATTTTATCTTATATTAGAATTTGTTTTATTACTGTTTTTATCTCTCCACCACTAGAATTTTCAATATACTTGGTGATCTAGTTGTCAATTTTCCTCTAGAATTGGTTGATAACATAGTTTCAAGGATATTTGGATATCACATTACACTAAAAGATACTATTAGAAGATTACATAACCTTAACATGTTGTATTTATCTTCACTATTGTGAACCCCAAGGGCATTATTGCATCCCTTATCATGACAAACTCTATTTTAGTATATGATATATTTTCTCTTAAAATAACATAAATGTATTAGTGATTGTAAATGCATTATTATTTTTATCCTTATCATTTCTCAACAAAACTTTTAAGTAATAAATAAATTTAAAGTTGATCATATATTCTTGATTGGATAATGAGATACCATTTAGCAAGTCTACTTGACATGACATCTCAAAGATATATCTCAAAGCATATGTAGTAGTCATATACAAGAAGTGGCTAATCTATTAACAGTTTGAACTTTTCAATGGCATGGATTAGATAAGGATCCATTACTAATTATTCGTGTCTAGGTTTACTCAAACAAAAAACTTATTCTTTTAGTAAACTTAGGACCAAATGGTATCTAGTTTAATATTTAGATTATATAATGTCATTTAGTATTATTTAAGTTTTAGCAAAGTCAAGCTTAATCAAAGTAAATTCTTGATCCACTTCACCTACCCATTCCATTACCTCTCACTCAAGGATCTATTTATCCAAAAGAAAACCTACCTTTTAAGAAATATGTCTATTTGGGATGATAAATTAATTGCACAATCAAATGTATCTTCATGGATCAAAATTTTACAATTATCTTGTATGATACATCAACAACTATGATTAGTATCCCCTCAAAGATATGATCATGATTTAATCTCTTAGATATAAGTGTAACTAGTCCTTGATTCATAATAATTCCTAATGATCCTTTTACTTTTTACCTTCTTATATACCATATAATAATCCCAACATAATTTATTATATTATCTTGAAAATTATAGTTGGTACACTAGCTAAATATAATATTATATCAATAGACATCTAAAACAAAGGATCATCCAACTCCACAAGGGAAAGATAAATTTTAATTCAACTATTTAAATCCTAATGGAATTTGGAGTGTTCATAATTAGTTATATAATTTATCATAGTACCACCTAAATATTTAATATTATCCTTAAAATTACCTTAAATGATCAATGAGATCTTTTCCAATGCTCTTTTATATCTTGAACTAAATGTGAGGCTTTTCACACCTGCCTTCACCCTTTGTAAATAACCTCCTTATGGTGGTTTTTTTACATGGATTTTTTTTACATGGAACTCCTAGTAGTTGGTGATTATTTGAGGGTTCTCCATTATATCAAATGTTCTTTGTGAGTTTGAAGTGTAGTCTCCCTAATTGAATTTTAGTGAATTTTCACTACAATTACTATTATATAGAAAAAATTGGGGAACTCTTCCCTTCCATAATTAAAAATATCATTTTTAAAAATTCTTTCTTGGCTATAATTAATGCTATCAATTTTTTGGTCACTTCTTGGCAATCTCCATGTTGGTGTCTTTAATGTGTGCAACTTCCCTACGATATATGGTGTACTTGTTTTAGGAGAAGGACTAAACACCTCAACACAATGTGTGGGGTATAGGGTCATGATCCTAGCTAGGGATATGGGGGCCAAAGGCCCTCCATGTGAGGGTTCAAGGGTGGGAGCCCCCAAAGAAAAACATGGCCTCTTAAAATTTTGAAGTATTTTTGGAGATATACTGACTGAAATATGGCTATTACCCTTTATGCATTTCTCAATTTGGTTGGCATTTCACATAGTATTTGTTACCTTTTGCTCTTGCCTAGTGTTATGGTTATTACCACTATCTTGAGATTATTGGAGAATTGATTTAGTTGGTTGCCCTAAAGCTATATTTTATTTTTGGTTATAATTATTTAGCATGCAACAATATCTTCATCTTCTACCAAGGTCCTACCTTATGGAATTGCTATCATCTTTGGCCTTGGGGGTTCAATTATCTGGATTTTGCACTTTATTTTTCCCAAACTCTTCCTTAAGAATCTAGTTTCTTTCATTTGCATCTTTCACCATTCTATATTTCCTTCAAATCTTGAGGCTTTTATTCATGCTTTATTATATTTGACCTAGTTGTAACTTTCTTTCAAAATTCTAGATAGCTCTTTGTCCACCATAACCATATTTTGTACATTTGATCAAAGTGTTGCTCCTCTTGAGTGTAGTGATAGTTCACTACACATGCATAAAAAAATAAATTATTGTTATATCCATAAGTAACTTCACAAATATTTATATCATTATGACTATAATCATCATTTATAACAAGTACTTCCATTAAATTTATTTTATAATACCTAAAACATACCTCAAAGATAGGAGTAGGAGGAGAAGCACTCTTACGTATAATGTTAAAAGATTTATTAAAATCATTGTCCGTATCACAATCAATTTTCTCCCCCATGTTATTGTTATCCACAAAATTTTACCATTTTTAATTTGGTAGCATCTTCATGGGCTTTCTATAATTTAGACAACTATTGATAAAATAAAATGGGATTTTATCTCTTCTTAGGTTTCAATAATGAGGGAAATTTTTCAATTAGATAAAAACCATATCAATATGATTATCTTCTAATTCATACATGCTTAGGGGTATTGTAAGTTAATTTTAGGATGCCCCTTGTACTTCTTTCTATAAATCCACTATGGCTCATACTAATATATTGGAATCTTTTGTGTCTCATTTATAGAAGGAATAAAGAAAATTTTATGATTTGGAGGATGATGATCTCAAGGATTTAAGACTCTTTCTATGGTAAAATATTTATCATCATAGGTATGTTTAGCCACTTGTTAGGTAGAGGAAATTATGGCTCTCATATTTCTAGTCCAAGGTCTACCTAATAGCATGTTATAATTGGTCTAAAATTCAAACACCATAAACTTCACTCTTGCTTCTTTAGGCCTAGCTAAAATTGGTAACCAAATGTAACTCATAAGATCTTGTGGTCTACCTTTATAAGCTTATCAATGAATTCTAATATAGAGGAAATTTTCTCCAAGGATATTTAGTTTATATATAAAGGATAATAAAAAAACACATGCACCACTCCATTAATCAATAAAAATCCTACAAAATATCATATCAATATAAAAATACTTTCTTCAGTGGTGGATCATCATCACTTGCCAAGCAATCAACAACAATCATATTCTTCAATGGAAATTTTTTAGGGCTAGTATGTGCATCAATACAAATATTTTCTTTATGTGATTGAATGTATTGCACTTCATAAGACCATATAATGGTGAGCATAATATTGAAAACCCTTGGTCCAAGCATCTCCATCCATCTAGTAAGTCTCTTAACTATTTTTTTTGATAAGGAGATGTCCTTAATTATTTCAACTATGGGACTTTACAAGGGGTTGTACACAAATTTTCAACTATGTTCCATGTTTTATTTTTGCTCATGACTACTTTGAGCAGGAATTCCTTGGGTTAAGTATGAGCATGATGCCTTCTTGCTATGGACATTAGGATTACTAATTTAAGTAGTGATATCATGATTTTTTCAATAGCATTAGGGTTTTAGACTTTGTTGAGTATTTATCGAGGATATTTTCTATGTTTTTGATGCTTTTTCATTGGTAGTAGGTTCTTGGATGATCAAAGGAAGTTTTGGGATATTATTAGTTATGAACAGAATAATTGTTTCTTGGATAGGTTCTTTTCTCATATTCTTATATTTGTTTTCCTTTTTAGAAGATTGTTTCTTATTATATTGAGGTGCATTCCTAGTAATATCAATAATTTTTTGTTCCAATGATACAATAATATCTCTATATATCCCAAGATGTTGATAAAATGAGCTACATTTGCTTGAGTACAAAGGTATTCTCCATTTAGTCCAAGTTGGGTAAAGAATTGATTAGCTTGAGAGGCATTTAATAATTGTTAGCTTTAGTATTTTGATTTTGTGGATGGGCACCATTTTTATTTTGCTTTTTCTCATCCCTAAATTGATCATACCCTTGGTTACCATGATTGGGATGATATAATTAATTTTGATAATTTGGATGGCCACCTTGATTTTGATTTACTCCGTCTTATTGACTGAGATCTTGATGTTCATGGTTGGGGAATGGATTATTATAGATGCCTAACCTCTAATTGTGAGGATGATTATAAAATTTCTAAATATTATTTTTTTTCATCAAATAAATTGATCCTATCATTTTTTACTTTATCGACATTAAAATTAGACCAAAAGTTTGTTTAAAGTAGAATTTACATACTTCGGCAAAAGTAGAATTATCATGGCCATAAATTCCATTCCAAAATTAATTTTTTTAAGGATAATGTCATGCAAGTGCTTTAAACCTATTATTATAATGATAATTTTTAATCTTAGATGGTGGGTAAATTTTGAGAATAATTTTATGGATCCATTGAGGTATCATATTCTTAGGTTTTAGACTACCTTTAGATTTTGTAATATATGCGTAGTATTTTCTACTATATATAAATCATGAGAGGTATATTGGATGACTACATTATAAATCCCATTACTTATAGCATTCTTATTGGGTATTTTAGGATTCAATGATTTTTGGTCCTTCTTCTTTTCCTAATATTCAAGGATTTTAACAAGTTGTACAATTGTAGGAACCTCGTTCCTAGCAATGGAGAAATGTGGAATAACAATGGAAATGGATGCAAAACAAGTAAAATGTATTAAATATCCTTGGAATGTATCACTGTTTTAATGGATGTAACACTACCAATGCTCTTATATGAGATATGTTTTCTTATTCAATGGATGCCTAGTTACACCCTTGTGAATGAGTAAATATATTTATCCTAGAGCTATGAAGTGAAAGGATTCAATGGTCCATTAATAAATGAAGTGAATTAATAACAATATTAAGGGTTAGGATTAAGATCCTAACATGCCACCCTCCTTAAAAAGAGCTTTGTACTCAAAGCTCAAAGTGAGAAGCTTCATTCTATGTTTTCTAAGTAGTATTTTCTCATGTTATTGCACTATTTTAATGTCATATTCCCGTAAGAAAGGATATTTTGAATGTGTAAGTGTTGGCATGGGATAGGTAGGAAGAATAGTAGGATCAGAACGACAATAGGGGAGAAATCTCTTTTGTACCTTTTTAGTGTCTTGGATAGAAAATAAGTGGGCAACCATTTCCTTACCTCTGTTACGAATAATTTTCTCCATGCAATGAGAGATTGCTATTGGAGAAGGACCTAATTTTAATCCTTTAAGAGTATACATTTGATTATTTATTGTGAATTTCATCCATAATTCCACAAAATACCATTGGATTATCCGGAGTGTTCGTAACCTTTGTACTCCTAAGAAAATATCACATCCTCCTAAGAAAATTGCATTCATGTTATGTTTCATGGTGTAATCACCCAAGGTGAGCTTAATATTATGGAATTTCCCTTACAATCGATCCTTCCCTCATTACCAATCATGACTTCAAAATTATTGCAAGGATGGATAAAGCATTCAAATTGCTTTACCATACGTGGGTCGATAAAATTATGGGTACTACCGGAGTCGATAAGCATAATAAGGTTTTGTTGTTTGAAGGATATTGGGACTTTCATAGTTTGGGGAGAAGAATTACCGATAAGGGGATTAAAGAAAATTTCTAGTGGACCTTGAGTGCTATCATCGGGTGTATCAACTGGGATAGATGCCTCATTCTTCCAAAGTTGATTGACAAGGAATAACTGCATCGTCTTCAACTGGTGATTTATTTATTTATAATAAGTTGTTTATCTCTAATTATATTCATTGAAGTACGATGGCAATATGTTTTGGCTAACACTATGGTATGGTTGGTAAGAACGGTGCAGTATGGTAGATGAATGACAATGATGAGTGGGGTGAAAATATTTGGTGAAAAATAGCTATGAATGGGTCCTTTAGATCACTACTCTGATACCATATGGTAGGAACCTTGTTCCTAGAAATGGAGAAAGGTGGAATAATAATGGAAATGGATACAAAACAAGTAAAATGTATTAAATCACCTTGGAATGTATCACTATTTCAATGGAGGTAACCCTGCCAATGCTCTTAAATGAGATATGTTTTCTTATTCAATGGATGACAGTTACAACACTTTTGAAGGAATATATATTTATCCTAGAGCTATGAAGTGAAAGGATGTAGTGGCCCATTAATAAATGAAGTGAATTAAGAATAGTATTAAGGGTTATGATTAGGATCCTAACATATAACCTTGTCTAATAAGGGAAAACCACATGGGCTATGTTCCTATATCTTAGCCTAAAGAGGTGGCCTAATATTATTTACAACTATTTTTGTTATTTATTCTTTAGTTAGGTGCATATTAATGTCAAAATTCACAATATTTTCTAGAAATGAAAGGAAGCAATAACATTCACTTGAATATTATATACTAAGAAAAAAATAATGAAGAAGAATTTGTGGGTGCCTAAAAGTACTATAAATAATAATTATCCATATATTATATATCATAACACTCCAATGAGAAATAATGAGTGTGAGGGGTATTTATAGCAATATTAAAACCCCTAATTACATCATAAAGTTTAACCTAAGCCAACATAACAAGTGGTATTTAGGTCAATTAAAAATATTAAATAAATTTTAACCATAATAAGATTAACCAAGGACCATTGGGTTTACATGATAAAATATTACAAAGTAATAAACACATTGCACAATTTTGGCTCTTTGCTATGAAAAAAATTACAAATTCAACACCCCATATAAACTAAACTAGGGGACAAGGAGAGAAGACATTATTAATAATAATATCTTCTTCCCCATATTATATGCTCTAGTGGACCTTTGTAGTTGAGTCATATCCATCCAAATATCCCTCATCATCTAAAATATGTCCACCTTGCTTCAAGAACTTAGCTTCAATTTTCTACAACTTCATTAAGCATTGTTTTTTAGGTGTCCCTTTTATAGTATCTACAAGTGTACCTCAATTTCTTTGAATACTTAACCTTGTCCACCACTACAATTATATATTACAACCTAGAAGTTAACTAGAAAAAAATATTTATCAATATTAAGAGTCTTTTAGGATTCCAAGGACATAGGAATCATATAAAAAATTAGGTTCAACATCCAAAATGATGTGGATATAATAACAAGTACAATCTTAATTCCTTTTACATCATATTTCATTTTACCTCTAGAAGATGCAACATCTTCCCTCAAAGCCTTAAATATCATAATATAGTCCTCAATATTATCATACTTGGTTAGCTTAAGAGAAGAAATATATGATTCCAAGTGACTTACTTCAATTGTATTATTCTTTCCAAAAATTTTAAACAACTTTAACCATACCTTGATAGGGTCACTCTATCTTTGATATTCAAAAGTACCTCTGATTAAATCAGCAAGGAACCTAGAGCCTCATCTACATTTTTGTTCTAATCTTTTTCATCAAGAATAACTATTATATTCTCCTAAAATATGGACCTTAGGTTCTTAATTTGTAGCAATACAATCATTTGAGTTTACCAAATACTATATTTTACCCATTAAGAAAAGTATATAGGACTTTGTGGCCCATGTTACATAATTTGATCCCTAAAATTTTAGCAGGTATGTGAATTGATTATTGGCAAATATGCCTAAAGATCTCATAGGTAGAAATTCATAAGTTCTATTCTTGGTAATGGAAGGTCCATCTGGTTCTGGGAATATCCATGGATAAAATACCAACCTTTGATCTTTAATCCTAGATTTATTATCGTTAATCCCATCATTGACCATATTTTTGGGCTCTATGTCTCTATCTTCATCACTATGAATCCTTATCAAAGCCATATTTGAAAGGTCATCCCTATTTATGGGATTACTATTGATCAAGCTAATTCTTACACACACCTATCAAGTCTTCTCATGATATTTATCATCCTGAGTCACCCTTTGGTGGATACTCCTTTCTATAAATAGAGTGATGATGGTACTTTCATTTTCAGGTATGTGTATCACATCCAAGTTGATCCTATCCCTAGAAATTATATGGTTAAATACATCTGGATAAAGCACCTTGTACCTTACATTACCTTTTTTCCTGGATTATCTTTTAGAATAAAATATTAACTATGGACAACCTCCTTTCTAGAGGCTTGTTTCTTCCCAACCGATGTGTCTTGTGTTCTTCTAAGTGGAAGTCAGTTCACCATATTTTCTTGGGTTGTCCTTTTTCTTCTTCGATGTTGTACTCCTTTTTTTTTTTTTTCTTGTGGGACCAACCCAATACTATATGTGACCTATTCATCCAATGGACTAATAATTTATTTCACCAGCACCTTATATCCCTCTAGGCATTCTATCATCCTCAATTCCTATGGCAAATTTGGTTGGAGAGAAATACTAGGGTGTTCAATGGTGTGGCTCGTGGCCCTATATCTGTTCATCATCTAATTTTGAATGTCACCATAAAGAATACTCTTATTATCCCTTTAGATGAGGCACCCATATGGAGTTTGAAGTCCAAGCTTATGGCTACCTTCAAACTCTCTAGTGATCTTCCTCACTTGGCTTGTTAGAATTATGGAGTTGTCATTGATGTCAAAGGTTAATTTGGTTGCTAGTAAAAGGTGCATGATTGGACAATTATTCAAGATAGATATCTTCAAGGGTGATTTAATTTTGAATATATGCTTTAATATTTAAATGAAATATTTAATATTAAAGTTGTGTATGCTTTAATATTTAATATTAAAGTGGTGTTTTTAAATAATAGTTGGGTGCCAAAAGCAATGTAATGTTGAAAAATCCAAAGGTGGACATATTTAATAGATTTGAATTTAAAGTGAGGAGGGTCGACCTTTTTAAAAGTGCAAAGAATTCATATATATGCAATGATGAAATTTCATTTGAGTGATGAATTTTGAATCGATGATATTCTAAATAAAGTAGCAGTGCAATAGGTTGAGCCTTGATGGTGGTGGTGGCACCGAGGTCAAGTTTTAGGAGCACCAAAAGGAATATTTGGAATAAAACTATGCAAGAAGAGCACTAGTGACAAAGTGTTGGCATTCAAACTATGCAGGAGGAGCACCAGAGACGAAGTGTTGGCATTTGGATTATGGAAGAGGAGCATCACAGATAAAATATTGGTATTTGGACTACGCAGGTGGAGAACTAGAGATAAAGTGGTGGTGATAAGACTCAAATGGCCATGAACACAAAGGGAAACTCAAAATTTTAGTGAACATGGATTTGTTGATTACCAACATAGTGGTGAGGAGGTTTCGTTGTCTTATAAGAAGCACAAAGGTGAAATAAGTGAAGAACACAAACTTATACTAAGAGGGAGGGTCAACAGTATAGCATCCACTTTTTATTTTCTTTCCAAACCAATATCAATTAGTGTCCTTAATTGCAATAACCAAATATAGCAGTGTGCATTAATGACATAGATAGCAATAGTAAGCAAGAGCACATATCACCACGCATAATTGAGACACAAGATTTAACATGGTTACCCTAATGTGGGGTAGTCCACAAGATAATATCCTTATAATATTTCATAAATAAATAGGGATCCTTATCCTAATACAAATGATTACTTTGATCTACTCAAAGCTAAGCTATCCACTAATTTGCTTAGGTGGGCAATCCACTAATCTGCTCAGCAATTCAATCCATGGATCTGCTCAGCTAGGCAATCCATTGATCTGCTTAGCTAGGCAATCATGATCTGCTTAGATAGGCAATCCATTGATCTACTCAGCAAGGCAATACACATATCTGCTCAACTAGGCAATCCTCATCTGCTCAGGTAGGGAATACACAAATCTACTTCAACAAGATCACCAAGAACCTGCTCAAAATTTGCTCCAACAAGCTCACCAAGAACTCACTCAAATCTACTCCAGCAAGCTCACCAATAACTTACTCAAATCTACTTTAGCAAGCTCACCAAGAACTCTCTCAAAATCTTCTCAGCAAGCTCATAAATAACTTGCTCAAATCTGCTTCATCAAGCTCACCAAGAACTTGCTCAAATTCTACTCCAACAAGCTCACCAAGAACTTGCTTAAATCTGCTCAGCAAATCTATCCACAAATCTATCCCAAAATACTTCTAAAAGGCTCAATCAATTATGCATAAAAGCTGCCTCAAATCTATCTAGAAATCTATCCCAAAATCCTTATCAAAGGCTCAATCAATCATGCATAAAATTTACCTCAAATATGTCCAGAAATCTATCCCAAAAGCCCTCTCAAAGTCTCAATCAGTCATGCTCAAGTAGCACTCAAATCTCATCCATAAATCTTAGAAGGTAAGGCTCAATGATGAACTTAACAATGAATGGCAATGCACTCTTCAATGGATGAAAACAATGATCCACAATGATCTCAACTCAAATCAATCTCAAATCAACTCAAATCAAATCAATTTCAACTTAGATCAAATAAAATCAATCTCAAATCAGCTCAATCTTATAGAAGCATAAAGATAATTGTTAGAGACTCAATATTTTCTATTCACAAACTCAATTTCTTTCTCAACTCAAAATCAAATCTAATAAAAATATAGAATAGTTTGTTTCATGGAACTTGAACAACCACTTCACACAATCACTTAACTAGGCTTAAACAACTCTACTCAACCAATCACCACAAGGAACAACTTTTTCTCACAAACCCTAGTTCAATCATGAATCAATCAACTCAAAAATTTTCAAACAATGCTCAACCATAAATCTCACATAAAAATGATACTCATGTTCTCCTCTAACTCAAGTTCAAGTTATTTTTACAAGCAATGGGCTTCAACAACAATGCTTATAAAATAAGTTTTAATCACAACTCTCAAACCAGAAAACCTTGAAGCATTCAACCAACCACTTTCAATACGGAAACCACAATCAATCCTTTTCTCTCCAATGATATTTTAGAAATCAACCACCATAAATAAATTCAATGGAGAATATTGCTCATACCTTTTTGATGCCTTATTAGTTGTCCACTAAATATGCCACACTCAACAAAATTTCTTTTAAAACTTTCAATAAGTGTTAGATATATTGATTAATAACACAACAATAATATCAAAATAACACCTTATTACTCCTACTCAATAAAATACACCATGTCCCCTCATGAAAGAATTAATCCTCTTTGAAAAAGAACAAATCAACCTTCACTTTTGAACCCCTTTACAAAATCATAAATATCTCTTTACACACCTTATTTCTCCCTCTAAGCAATATAATAAAATAGCCCTTGAAATAATCTTTCCAATGATATATAACATGATATACTTCCAAAAATAATATCACCAAAAATCTCTCTTTTTCCTAAAGTGCATCACAACCCTTATTTCTCCTAGGGCAACTTTAGAAAAATAAAATGTTAAAAAATATTTACTTGCTTTTGTCATTGACAATATTCGATCCCTCGATGCCTCCTTGGTCAGTGCCTTAACCACAACCAAGTTGTAGCACGAGCTATGGGCTTTTTTGGGATGGAAAGGCACCACGTGCTTCAAAACACTTCTCCCTCTCACACAAACCAAAAACACTTCGTGTGCTCTTTCTTCCAATGCCTTCTAACGCAGCCAAGGGGATTTGAAACCTTGACGTTTGTTCTGCCACTTGCCTTAGCCAAAAGCCAATTGCCAATATGCCATAATTCCCAATGTGACTAGGGTTTCACATGTCATCCGATTTATTCTTCACTTCCATCACTTAACCCTCTTTTGCACAAGCTCTTTTCGCTTTCCAACAATCGCATTAATTCACGAGCGTAAGCTTTTGATTAATAAAATTAGGCATAATTTTATATAGTCTTCTCCATCATATTTGATGATGTCGGTGGATTACTTTTATTTTTAATTTTAAAATTAAAATTTAAATTTTAAATAATTTAAAATTTAAACTAAATATTTAAAATTAAATATCTCCATCATCGGGGCACATTTTTCAATGAAACAAAAATCCAACTTGGGTTTTAAGAAAAACCCATTTCAAATATGCCATCCATGGTTTTAAATAAAACCTTTTATTTTTATTGCCTTGGTTTTCACAAAAACCTGTATATATCCATGCTTTTCAAAATATAATAAATGATTATTTATGAAGTGATTTTGCCACCAAAACTCAATGTGATCCATGTGACATCAATTACAACATAAAATAACTCAAATTGCCAAAAATATCCCCCTTTTTCATTGATGGCAACACCTCTAATGCAAATCACCACAATCACTACAAAAACCATCTATGAGAATCAAAGTTGCTCCCCCTAACTCAATACTCTCTATGGAGGTTGCTCCCCCTAACTCAATGCTATCTTTGGAGGCTGCTCCCCCTAACTCAATGCTCTCCCCCTTACTCAAATCTCTCCCTCTTTGACATCAATGGCAAAAGGGACATCAATGGCAAAATGGACACCTATGGGGCTAAAATATATGACACTTAAGCTTAGCCCCCTCACCACCTTCTCTCTTGAGGTGATTAATTTTGGGGTGAGAGTACTTTTATTACATTATTTCTTTCCTCTATCAAATTCCTTCCATATTTTTTTGATATCCTTTTCTTGATGAGTTACTTTATCTTCTTGTCTAGAACCTATTTGACCTTCTTGCCTTGAAATTTTTGGACTTTCTTGTCTTGAACTTGTTTGGAATTGAGTCCTACACCATTTTGCAATATGTCCAAGTTATTTCAATTAAAACACTTGATATTGTAGCCTTTTGATGGTGCCCATATCCTAAATTCTTTCTTGAAATAATTTCCATATCCATTTCTTTCCTGAACCCTGTATTGTGAAGTTCTATTTTCATAATCATTATGACCATGACTTCTGAATTGTATAGCTCTAAAACCAAAATCATGTTTCTCATTTTCTTTGCACTAAGAAGCTCTATGACCAATACTATTGCATAAGAAGCAATGTACCTGAAAACCATACCTTCTTCCTCTGGAGTTCCTTCTAGCAAAATCAAACTTCTTTGATCCATAGACCCTGCAGTATATAGCCCTATGTCCAAATCCATTACAAGAAAAAAATTGTCCTTGAAAAGCCTTTTGTTCATGTCTTGGTTCCTCATACCTTTCTTGATCATTATCCTTGTGATCATCTTTGACTTGTGCATTGTATCCTTGAACCTTATTTGTAGTATCTAAATCCTCTTTCTTAATTTCTTCCTTCCTTTCCTTTTCAAGAATTTATTTTCCTCTTTAACTTGATTCACCTATCTCGAAACAAGATCCAAACTGGATGTTTGGAGACATAGGAATTCTAGAAATTTCTTCATAAATATTAGGTGCTTCCTTGCTTTAATATTTTAGAACTTCATTTCCTTTTGAGTGTGATTACCCAAACCTGAAATATGAGACCTTTGGTGCTTTGGAACCTTCCTCTTCTTTCTCTTCATTTGTGTCAAATAGCAAATTGTAATCCATTTTTATTGTCTCTGAAATACATGTTTCCTTCTTAGTGAAAATATCTTGAACTTTTGAGTCATGTTATGGATCAAACTTCTCAAGTATGGAACATATCACTTCTTTTATATTCTCCTTAACCTCTTGTAGTTGCTCATGGATATCATTGAAGGCTTCCTTTAGATCAACTGAGACTTCTATCTTTCTTACAATATTCTCTTGTTTAACTTCTATTTGAAGTGAATGTTCTTATTCTAGTTATTTTATCCCATAGAAAAACTCTTCTTCATATTCATTGTCACTAATATCATTATAGTATTATATATCAAACAAACTCTCATGATTTCTTTGACCATGCATGTTTCCTTGATGTGTCATCTCATCTTCACTATCACTGAAGCCATTGAATTATCCTAATATGTGATCTCTTTGACCACACACAAACCACTGTTATCTTTCACCTTCTATTCCTAGGAATAGATGTTCTTCCTTTTCATTATCTGACTTATCTCTATCACTATGATCTGAGTTATCACTTGATTCTTCAATGTAGAAATTTTTCTGTCTTACGAAAACTTTTCTTCTTCTCATACCTGCTTTGCTTGTATTTGTCATATTTGTCATGCTTATGATTTCCATATTATTTTCTTCTATGACCCTATTTTTCATCATCACTATTTTCTTCATGTGGACACTTGTTTGCATAGAGACCAAAATCACCACACTTGTAGTGTAGAATTACGCAACAATATTGTATTATTGAGCAGGGAATTAAATAAAGTTTACAAAGCTAAAAATAGCACCGGCTGGCGTAACCAGAACTGTTACACAACCAGAACTATTACACTGTTGTAACAGTGGGCTAAATAACGTAGTATAGAGAAAAGAGGTGTTAAGTACGCTAACACCCCCCTTTATTACATTATTTGGGTAATGTAATAACTAATAGCTATACTAGACTACTAACATCCCCTTACATCATTTTGCAATACAAAGTGAGTTGCAAAAAAATTCAAATTTGACACGTCCAAGTGCCTTAGTGAAAATGTCTGCAACTTGAGCATCGGTGGGAATGTGCTGAAGCTGAATTCGATGCTTTGGAACTTCATCTCGAATGAAATGACATTGTGTGTCAATGTGCTTTGTTCTTTCATGATGGACTGGATTCTTGACGAGGTTCGTAACACCCCGATTGTCGCAAAACAAGTGTATTGGAGATTTTGATGGATGGCCCATACTTGTCAGAATGCGACGTAACCATATCACTTCACACACAGCTTCATGTGCAACGTGATACTCTGCCTCTGTTGATGAAATAGCAACCACCTGTTGCTTCTTGATGTGCCAAGAGACAGGACCGGATCCCAGATGAAAAATGTATCCAGAAGTTGACTTGCGATCATCAAATGATCCGGCATAGTCGGAGTCCATGTATCCTTGCAAGAATAATTTGTTGTTCCTCTTGTATTCTAGGCCATATTCCATAGTACCACGGACATAGTGAAGAACACGTTTTGCTGCTTTCCAATGAGTGGTCTTAGGCTCCTGCATGAACCTCAAAATATAGTTGACAACAAATACGAGATCTGGCCTAGTATTGGTCAGATATATGAGACTCCCAATCAACCGTCGATAGAGAGTACCATCTACCTGAGGTGAATCATCATATCACGATAACTGAAGTCCATTCTCCATTGGAGTTGTCATTGGCTTGCAATCAGTCATGCGATATTTTTCCAGCAATGTCTTGGCATATTTTTTTTGAGACACTTTGATGGTGTGCTCCTTCTGGCTGAATTCCAGACCAAGACAGTAATGGAGAAGTCTAAGATCTGTCATCTCAAAATATTTGCACAAGTTTCTTTTGATAGTAGAGATCATAGTTTCTGAACTCCCTGTAATGAGCAGATCATCCACATAGAGTACAAGCAACACTATCTCAAAACCCTGTTTCTTGAAATAGAGGTTAGCATCTGACGGACATCTCTTAAATCCATGCTGCATAAGGTGATTGTCCATTTTTATATACCAAGCTCGAGGATCTTGTTTCAAACCATACAAGGATTTGACCAATTTGCAAACCTTCTGCTTTTGGCATTCCAATTCAAATCCTTCAGGCTGAGTTATATAGACTTCTCCTTGGAGATCACCATTTAGAAAGGCACTTTTGACATCCATCTGGTGAAATTTCCACCCATATTGTGCTGCCATAGCACACATAACCCGAATTGTGGTCATCCGAGCAGTAGGTGCAAAAGTTTCCTCGTAGTCAATGCCTTCTTTTTTAGCATATCCGTTTGCAACAAGACGGACCTTATGCTTATCAATTGTTCCATCTGCCTTGTACTTGAATTTATATACCCATTTGCAACCAATGGGTTTCTTTCCATGTGGCAAATCAACAAGCTTCCAAGTTTTATTTTTCATCAAAGACTCATACTCTGTATCCATAGCGGCCTTCCACTGAGGCTCACTGAGAGAATCTTGCACTGATGTAGGTTCAAGATCATCTATGGTAGACATGAACATCAATATCCATATCCTCTACTTCTATACTTGGAGTTACAAAAAGTTCCTCAAAAGATTGACAAAGATCATCAACCTCACCAGTTTCTTTGGCTTCTTTTTCCTTTTGAGCCATACTGTGTGTACAAGGTCTATCCAAATTCAAATTGGGAGGAGTGGATAAATTTTTCGTCTCTGATTGTATTTGTACACCATTTAGGATTCTTCTTCTGTGGAGTTGAAGAAGATGTAGAAGGACCTCCTATCTGTGTTGATGAAGGAATCTTATCTTCCTTAGATTCCATAATTTCTTGGTGTACTTTAGATGTGCTCTGTGATGTGAAAGCTTCATCAAAGACAACATCTCTGCTGACATGAATTTTCTTGGTCAAAGGATCTATCAAATGATATCCTTTATAGTGCTCAGAATAACCAAGAAAAATACATCTCAGTGTTTTCTCATCTAGCTTCTTCCTTTTCTCTTTTGGTATGTGCATGAAAGTGTTACATCCAAAAATACGTAGATGAGATATGGAGGGTTTTCGACCACTCCATTATTCCTGTGGAGTCATTCCTTTTAGGGCCTTTGTGGGTGCCCTATTCAACAGATACACTGTAGTGGTGACAACTTCTTCCCAATATTGTTGCCCAAGAGTAGCTCCTGTGAGCATACAACAAACCATTTCCATGATAGAACGGTTCCTTCTCTCAGCAACTCCATTTTAATGAGGAGTATAGGCAGTTGTTAACTGTCTCTTGATTCCATGCTTATCTAAGAATGCAAAAAATTCATTAGAGGTAAACTCTCCCCCTCGATCTGAGCGGAGGGTTTTAATAGAAGCTCCTGACTCCTTCTCAATGGATTTCTTGAACTGCTGGAAGAATGCGAAAGCTTTAGATTTCAGTTGGAGAAAGAAAACCCACATATTTCATGAGTAGTCATCTATGAATAACTGAAAGTACCTCTTCCCTCCACAACTGTTGGGTGTGAAAGGACCGCATAGATCGGTGTGAATTAACTCCAGAGGTTTTCGTGCTCTTATAGAGCTCTTCTCAAATGGTACTCTATGTTGCTTTCCTACCAAGCAGTCAGAGCACACTGGCAATGTGGCAGAAATGGAAGGAAGACCCTTTACCATCTCATACTTACTGAGCTCAAGTAAGTATCCAGAACTAAGATGCCCATATCTCTTGTGCCATAGGGAAGTTGCCTCCTTGGTAGAGATAGTCATGGCAACATGTGGAGTAGAGATAGCATCTAGTGCAAATAAGCCATGCTTATATGAAGCTGTTGCAATCTGTTTACCCTTCCTGGTAATAGTACAACACTTCTTTCCATTCTCAACACAAAAGTTAACAACCATATTTCTATCTAGGATTTGTGTCACTGACAAAAAAATTTTGGCCAATCCCGAAACATAGAGGACTTTGTCAATATGACACTTGCCATCAGGAAGAGTGACTAAAACTGTACCCTCTCCCTGAACCCTGTAGGTTTTATCATCAGCAATGGTGATAGGTTTGCCCTCTTTGGCCACAAATGATTCAAACCATGATCTGTCGCCAGTCATATGTTTGCTAGCTCCAGAATCGACATACCAAATGGGATCCCTCTATGTGGAATCTGTGGTAGTCATGAGCACCTTGTGTGCCCATTCAGAATCTAAGTTAGATTCTTCAACAGAAACATTCACCTGGGGTTGCTTATTTTTATTTTGTGGTTTGTTTTGGCCTTTCTGCTTGTTCTTATGCCAACACCTGTTGGTATCATGGTTGTCTTTCTCACAGATCTTGCACCACCTCTTCTTCTGTTGAGGTTTTTTGCATTTTCCTTTTGTATCTTGTTGAGAATTTCCTCCTTTCTGAAAGTTGCCTCATTTTTGCCCATTACCTTTCTTCCTAGAACCCTTCCTGTTGGTGTATAGGGCTATATTGGAAGAATCATCCTTGTGAAGTTGGCGTGCCTCTTGTTGTTGAAACAGATTGACCAACTCGATGTAGGTAATTTGTCGTTGAGAAACCTAGATGGAGGTTATCAACATATCAAATTAAGAAGGTAAAGCTCTCATCACAAGTGAAATGAGAATCTTTTCATCCATAGTATCTCCCAAAGAACTCAATTTCTCTTTCAACTCAGACACTCTGCATAGAAAGAGTTCAACTGTTTCACCCTGTCTCAAACTCAGGTTATGAAGTTGTTGTTGAAGATGAAGAATGGTTGAATCATTCTTCCCCTCATATATGGTTCTAAGGGCATCCCATGCCTCTTTACCACTTGCTTTGTCAGCTATATGAGGTTGCACTTCATCTGAAATAGCAAACAAAATGAGCACCTTTGCTCGACTGTCTTTCTTGTCAAAAGCTATCTGATCTACGGAAGGACCTATGGATCCTATTGTTGGTGAAGGCCTAGTTGCTACTCCAGTAACAATATCCCACAAATCTTCCTTTTGGAGAATTGCCTTCATCTTATGTTTCCATGGTGTATAATTTGGACCTTTCAATAACTGATGCGGATCAGTCATCAATTTTGCAACAGCGGCCATAGTGAAGGTTCCTTCTATCACCAATTGGTCCCCCTTTCGATATACCTTTTGCTATGCCAATATACCATACAAAATACCCCCCTTACATGAGGGAAACTATAGGTATTTAGAAAGATCAACAAAAATCACCCGCCCTTACGTGAGGGAGACTATAGGTGAGTTTTAGAGATCATACGATACGTGGAACATAAGCGGTACTGAAAGGGAATCGCCTTGTTGATGGCACCTACCATAGAAGATTCTTCTCATGCATGGGGTGTAACTTCCCCTAAACACTATGAAGAATACTTCGTCAGGATTTACGCCTAAACACAAGTGCGATAAAGGGTAGTGGATGGAGTAAAAAATGCAAAAATTGGCAAACTTATCTCTCCCCGACGATTTATAGAGAACAAGCTCAGACGTCGTTGTAGCAGCTATATTAGGCGGTGGATACAGTAGCCAAATCACGACAGCTTTACCTGTAAGTGCTGGCCAGAGGTATCACAAATACCGAATGCTGCAGTGTAATAAATTGCACAGATGGGTTTTAATTATTCTGGGGACTTAGGGAGTGAATTTGCTTTTAAGTTTTTAATGTTATAGTGCAAAAATGAAATATGCAACATACAACATAAAAAACTGCCCACAAGAATAACCCACAAGGTGTCGGTCACAGCCGAAAATGCACCTTTTACAATTCGCCAAATTGCCTTTTCAAAAAATTACTCACAATCCCCCTTTGATTTTTTGAAAAAATATCCCCCCTTAAAAAAAATTTCTTTAACAAAGCATTTTTAATAATTATTATATATTTAAAATTAAAATAAATAATTTTAATTTATATAGTTTTAAAACTTAAGAAAAATAAATTAAAATTAAATTTTAATTTATAAAGTTTAAAACTATATTAAAAAAAAATTAAATTAAAAATTTTAATTAAAAAAATAATAATTAAAAAAATAACTTTGAAAAAAAAATTATACCTTGGGGGGAGTCGACAGGATTTGAACCCCCGACCTACAGGCTCCCTGAGCCTTACCGCATGGCTCATGACCACGTGAGCCAGCGGGCTGATCCGAAGGATCAGTTGAGCCCCTCTCCTTTATCTCGTCCTCTGTGGCTGCTTCCCGCTTCCCGAGCCTCCTCTGCAACTCGTGGCTACTGTCGTGTTTTAAAAAAATGCAGTCCCCGCCCGCTGGATTGTTCCCCGTCCACGTCGGATGTCCGTCGCACCTTCCCATCCATGCTCGTCGGATCGTGTCGCGCGGGGGGGCACTGGTTTTTTTTTTTTTTTTTTTTAAATCGGGGGGGGAGCATGACAGACGCGTTTCGCATCTGCACGGGGGGGAATTTCAAATCCCGGGGGGGGATTTGAAATTCCCTTGCACGCCATGCAAGGGGGAGGGCGGGGCCCTGCGGAGACGAGACGTCTGCGTCCCCTATGCAGACAATACTCCGCATGCACACAGAATTCTAAACTCCCACGGGCCACGGGGGGGTGGGGGGGAATTTTAAATTCCCTCCCGCTCCTCTATCATAACGTCACCGTGCGAGGACTACGTTGCGTCGCGACGCACGGGGACTACGTCGCATTGTGACATGCCGCACGGGGCATCTGCGACAACCTGCGCACGCGGGGGCCTCCTCGTAGGACGTGGCAGTGCTCGGCGCGCTGCGTCCTGCGGCTGCCGCTGTGACGTCACCGATGCGCGCTACCCGACCTCTGCCTTCCACATTTTCTACGTGCTTGCTGCCTCACGCAGAACAAATCATGCCCATAAAAAAAAGACTCGCCTGCAATCACCTCGCCCGAGAAAACTTCAGTGGCTCTGATGCCATGTAGAATTACGCAACAATATTGTATTATTGAGCAGGGAATTAAATAAAGTTTACAAAGCTAAAAATAGCACCGGCTAGCGTAACCAGAACTGTTACACTGTTGTAACAGTGGGCTAAATAACGTAGTACAGACAAAAGAGGTGTTAAGTATGCTAACATGTAGCATTTGATTTTCTTCATATCCCTGTAATTTCTTAAGTCCTTTTTCCTTTTGATGAAGTTAGCTTTCTCATAATTATCTGAATCTCTATCCATCTCTGGAAATTTCCCTTTATTTTTCTTTGAAGCCTTGAATGCAATTTATTTTATTGGAACCTAATTCTTACTTATCCTCATCTCATAAGTTGTGAGAGTTCCTTGTAGTTCTTCCATTGTTAGCTTGTTGATATCCATTGTTTCTTCTATTGCTGAAATATTTGCATCATACTTCATGGGAAGTGATCTCAAAATATTTTGAGTAACATATGATTCTTTCATATCAAATCCTAGACCTCTCATGGTGTTATTAATATCATCAACTTGAAGTAAAAACTTTGCAATATCTTCAGTCTTCCATTTTCAATTCATAAAATATTTTTCTATGAGTTTGTAGTTTTTCCAACTTTACCTTGGAATATCCTTCATAGGTATTCCACAATTTGGTCCACATTTCATTAGCTGAATTACATACCATGACCTTTGCAAAATCTATCTCACGTAGCCCACTAAAAATACAATTCATTGCCCTTGCATTGATCTCAACCAATTTCCTAATAGTTTTATCTACCTCGGGATCACCTTCAACCTTATACTCTTTTGCAACCATATGCCATACCTTATATCCTTATGATATCAAGTATTTCTTAATTCTCATGCTCCATAAAGCATAATTGTTACCATAAAAAAGTGGAGCCTTACTTGTAGATGATCCATTCTATGAAGCCATCTGTGTTATTATAGAATATGCCCTCAAGTTGTTAGCCTTTCCTAAGGAACCTGCTCTGATACCAATTGAATAACACAAGCTTATACTGAGAGGGGGGGTGAATAGTATTGAACCCAATATCAATTAGTTTCCTTAATTACAATAGCCAAATATAGCAGTGTGTATTAATGACATAGATAGCAATAGTAAGCAAGAGCATAAATCACTATGCATAATTGAGACACTAGATATAATGTGGTTTCCCCAATGTGGGGTAGTCCACAAGATAGTCTCCTTATAATATTGAACAAATAAATAGGGATCCTTATCCCAATACAAATTATTACTTTGATCTACTCAAAGCTAGGCTATCCACTGATCTGCTCAAATGGAAAATCCACTGATCTACTTAGCAAGGCAATCCACAAATCTACTTAGCTAGGTAATCCACTGATCTGCTCATCTAGGCAATCCTGATCTGCTTAGGTAGATAATCCACTGATCGGCTTAGCAAGGCAATCCACAAATATTATTAGCTAGGCAATATTGATCTACTTAGGTAGTCAATCCATTGATCTGCTTCAGCAAGCTCACCAAGAACTTGCTCAAAATCTACTCCAGCAAGCTCACCAAGAACTTGCTCAAATCTGCTCCAACAAGCTCACCAAGAACTTGCTCAAATATGCTTTAGCAAGATCACCAAGAACTTGCTCAAAATATGCTTAGAAATCTCACAAAGAACTTGCTAAAATCTACTTTAGCAAGCTCACCAAGAACTTGCTAAAATTTTGATCCAACAAGCTCACCAAGAACTTGCTCAAATCTGCTCAGCAAGAACTTGCTCAAATCTTCTCAGTAAATCTGTCCATAAATCTATCCCAAAAGCCTTCTCAAAGGCTCAATAAATTATGCACAAAAGCTACCTCAAATCTATCTAGAAATATGTCCCAAAAGACTTCTAAAAGTTTCAATCAATCATGCATAAAAGCTACCTCAAATCTATCTAAAAATCTATCCCAAAACCATTCTCAAAGGCTCAATCAATCATGCTCAAGTAGCAGTTAAATATCATCCACAAATCTATGAATACAAGGATCAATGATGAAATAAACAATGAATGGCAATGCACTCTTCAATGGATGACAACAATGATCCACAATGATCTCAACTCAAATAAATCTCAACTCAACTCAATCTTATAGAAGCATAAATAGAATTGTTAGAGACTCAATATGTTCTATTCACAAACTCAATTTATTTCTCAACTCAAATAAAAATATAGAATAGTTTCTTTCATGGAACTTGAACAACCACTTCACACAATCACTTAACTAGGCTTAAACAACTCTACTCAACCAATCATCACAAGGAACAACTTTTTCTTACAAACCCTAGTTCAATCATGAATCAATCAACTCAAAATTTTTCAAACAATGCTCAACCATAAATCTCACATAAAAATGATACTCATGTTCTCCTCTAACTCAAGTTCAAGTTATTTTTACAAGCAATGGGCTTCAACAACAATGCTTATAAAACAAGTTTTAATCACAACTCTCAAACCAAAAAACCTTGAAGCATTCAACCAACCACTTTCAATACGGAAACCACAATCAATCCTTTTCTATCCAATGATATTTCAAAAACCAACCACCATAAATAAATTCAATGGAGAATACTGCTCATACCTTTTTGATGCCTTATTAGTTGTCCACTAAATCTGCCACACTCAACAAACTTTATTTTTCAACTTTCAATAAGGGTTAGAGATATTTATTAATAACACAACAATAATATCCAAATAATACCTTATTATTCCTACTCAATAAAATACACCATGTCCCCTCATGAAAGAATTAATCCTCTTTGAAAAAGAACAAATCAACCTTCACTTTTGAACCCCTTTACAAAATTATAAATATCTATTTACACACACCTTATTTCTCCCTCTAAGCAAGTTAATAAATTAGCCCTTGAAATAGGCTTTCCAACGATATATAATATGATATACTTCCAAAAATAAAATCACAAAAAATCTCTCTTTTTCCTAAAGTGCATCACAACCCTTATTTCTCCTAGGACAAATTTAGAAAAATAAAATATTAAAAAATATTAACTTGCCTTTTTCCTTGATAGGATTCGATCCCTCAATGCCTCCTTGCTCAGTTCCTTAACTACGAACAATCCACCGCATGATATACAGGCTCGTTTGGGAGGGAAAGGCACCACATGCTTCAAAACACTCCTCCCTCTCATGCAAACCAAAAACGCTTTACGCGCTCTTTCTTCCAACGCCTTCTGACACAGCCAAGGGGATTCAAAACCTTGAAGTTCATTTTACCACTTGCCTTAGCCAAAATCCAATTGCTAATGCGTCACACTACCCAATATGACTAGGGTTTCACATGCTGTCTAATTTATTCTTCGCTTCCATCACTTAACCCTATTTTGCACAAGCTCTTTTCACTTTCCAACAATCGCATTAATTCATGAGTGCAAGATTTTGATTAATAAACCTTATGCATCCTTTTATATAGTCTTCTCCCTCATATTTGATGACGTTGGCGGATTACTTTTATTTTTAATTTTAAAATTTTAATTTTAATTTTAAAATTTTAATTTTAATTTTAAATAATTTAAAATTTAAACTAAATATTTAAAATTAAATATCTCCATCACCGGGGCACATTTTTTGATGAAACAAAAATCCAACTTGGATTTTAATAAAAACCCATTTCAAATATACCATCCATGGTTTTAAATAAAACCTTTTATTTTACCTACCTTGGTTTTCACAAAAATCTTGTATATATCCATGCTCTCCAAAATATCATTAATGATTATATATGAAGTGCTTTTGCCACAAAAACTCAATGTGATCCATGTGGCATAAATGATCAATGTGAAATCAATGACAACATAAAATAACTCAAATTTCCAACAATAAGTTGGAGACAAAGGCAACGGTAGATTGAAGTTTTCACAATGAGTGGTCAGATCATTCGAATCTAAAATTGCTAGGAGATATTTTTTAAATATGTTGAGACAACAAGGCAGTGACGTTGTCCGAAAAGTAAGTGAAGTAACAGAGGAGGCAAGTGCCCACAGAAAGAATATGATGACAAAAATTTTTGTCTTGATTACAAAGGTGGCATTTGGTAATTTGTGCTCAAGAAACATAGCAAAACAACCAACATTAGTAGTTGGGTGCATCGTCACACACATTACAATGAACCTTGTATGAGTGTTCCAGGAGGAAGAAATAGTGTGCGAATGTAATTCAAAATTATAGATAAACAATGAGGGAAGTTGGTGAATTTCGTGCACACATTGGAGGTTTATTTTGGTGTGGAGAAAGCTAGAAGGAACACATGAATAAATCCTCGGGCAGCATATTGAAGGAGGTAATATTCAAAAGATTAATCCATTAATTTTTGCTAAGGTTGGGCTTGGTTATTTCTAATTTGATGTCTGTAAACAGAAGAAAAGCATAAAAACTATTTTTGTGTCGTAGTCCCACATGAATGGTGTTGGGACATTGAAGAAATTTATGAGCAAGATTCCTTTACCTTCTCAATTACCTTATGGTAATCACAAGAGCGTCGTGAGCTTCCCTGCAGTAATTATTTCACTTGAGACACTTGGCACTGATAGATTGTTGTTGCCTATGTTGATGTATGTGTTGTTGGACATGTTGTTGATTATCTATTAAAATAGTTGATCACCCAAATTTTTATTGTAGACGGAGTAGGAGAAGTTTGAAAAATAAGTATGAGGAGTTTGAAATAATGAATATGTGTGGATGGTGACTTCTTGTGATTGTGTCAAAGGTATGTTAGTGGGTGTTTTGACTAGGATGCATTAGTTCTAAATTGTAAAATAACAATGACTTGTGTCAAAGGATGTTAGTGGATGTTTTGACTTGGATGCATAAGTTCTAAATTGAAAAAGAAAAGTGACTTGCAATATTTTATTCCAAGAATTGGATTATGGTGTTTACTATGAATAACTACCACAATGAAGGTTTAAAAGCTATGTAAAATAGAAGAGTGGAATAACTTGTGAGAGAAAAGTAGCAAGTTTTGGAGCAGATCTGAGTAGTGTTTGTGAGCAAGTTTTGGAGAAAATTTGAGTAGTGTTTATGAGTAGGTTTTGGAGAAAATTTGAGAAGTGTTTGTGAGAAAATTTTCGAGTAGATTTGAGTAGTATTTGTGAGCAAGTTTTAGAGAAAATTTAAACAGTATTTATGAGTAGATTTTGGAGCATATTTGAGTAGTGTTTGTGAGCATATTTTGGAGTAAATTTGAGCAGTATTTGTGAGAATATTTGGGAATAGATCTAAGCAGTATTTGTAAGCTAGGGGATTGGTGTCTCCTGTGGATTGGTATCCACAAACTTAAGCAAGGGGATTGGTGTCTCCTATGGATTGATGTCCACGAACTTGAGAAAGGGGATTGGTGTCTCCTGTGGATTGGTGTCCATGAACTTGAGCAAGGGGATTGGTTTCTCCTGTGGATTGGTGTCCATGAACTTGAGGAAGGGGATTAGTGTCTTCTATGGATTGGTTTCCATGAACTTGAGCAAGGGGATTGGTGTCTCATGTGGATTTGTGTCCATGAACTTGAGCAAGGGGATTCATGTATCCTATGGATTGGTGTTCACAAACGTGTATAGGGGATTGGTGTCTCTTGTGGATTCGTGTCCATAAACTTGTATAGGGGATTGGTGTCTCCTGTGGGTTGGTATCCATGAAATTAATTGAAGAAAAATATAAGTAATATTTTGTAGTGGTTTTCTCCTGAGAGGGTATTTCCACATAAAATCATTGTCTTTTATGTATATGAAAATTATGCATTGATTTATTATTGCATTCATATCATTGTTGTTATCATTTGGATTGAAAATTTTTATCTTATATTGTTCACCCCCCTCAGTATAATCTTGTGTTCTTCAATTAGTATCAGAGTGGTTTCCTTCGTGAAAGCCTAAGAGCTTAGAAGAAGTTCTTACAAGAACACACGTGGCTTTCCAAGAAGGTTTTTCATCAAATAGGGCTCCATTGTTTGATGAGACTAACTATGCTTTCTGGAGCATAAGGATGCTAACCTATTTTATGGCACATGGATATGATATATGGTAATCCATTGAGGATGGGTTCACACCACCTACAACTCCTCCCATGGATTGAGATGGCAAGAAACTATTTGAAAATAATTTCAGGGCAATGAATGCAAATATTAAATGGGTTATGTGAATAAAATTTTGTGAAAGTCATGCAATGCACTTCATAGAAAATATCTAGGACAAGTTACCAAGAACATATGAAGGAGATGACAATATTAAAATGGCAAAACTTCAATCCCACAGGAGGAAGTTTGAAGATTTGAAGATAAAATATAAGGAAGATATTTCCAAATATCTACTCCATGTTGATGAAGTTTTCAACACCATTAGTGGACTTGGAGAAAATATTGAAGACTCTAAGATTGTTCAAAAATTCTTAAGGTCACTTCCTATGAGGTTTGATGTAAAGGTATCGGTGATTGAAGAAATGAAGGATCTTAAAACCTTAAGCTTGGATGAGCTACATGGAATTCTCATAGCCTATGAGATGAAGAATAAAAATATCAAACATCCAAATGGGAGGCTGTATTTAAAGCTTCAAAGAAGATAAAGAATAAAGAAAAAAATTCAAGTGAAGAATCAAGCAGCAAAGAAGAAGCTAACTTTGTGCGAAGAAATAAAAAGGGTCCAAGAAAACACAAAGGTATACATTATGTGAAATGTTTTAATTGTGGTAATGTTTGTCACTATGCATCTAATTGCCCACAAGCTAGAAGTAGTAGTAGTGAAGAAGAAAAGGAATACAAGAAAAATAGACATATTCAAAGCAAGCATGAAAAGAAGATCTTTCAAAGGTAAAAGAAGATTCTTTATGTTGAGGAAGTACGCAGTTCTTCCAATAGTGATGAAAGTCTCTACGATAGTGAAAGATAAGAAATCCTATTTTTGGCTATAGAAAGGAAAGAAGATGCTCATGTTGTCAAAAACTAAGAAAAAGACAGATCCATAAAATGAAGAAGAAGCCATAGTTGACATAGAAGATGAACTTGTTGTTGCTCTTGAAGAGTTGAAAAGGCTTAGAAAGAAAAACTCAAGATTGAAGATTCAAGTACAAGAGGATGAGGAGACAAAGGCAAATATTTTACAAGATCTCACCGACTTAAAAGTGAAAATTGAAGAGGTAAAGTGAATTGAAGAAGGTAAGTCTGAGAAGTTAAAGGCAAAAGATTTGGAATGTGAAAAAATGGAACATGAGGTTATCTCTCTGAGGAAGGAAGTTGAAAAATCTAATGATAAGCTACAACAAAATATCAATTTTGAGAAAAGCACATAAATCGTGTATGATATTATCAAAACACAGAGATCTTCAGTTATAAATACTGGACTTAGTTTTGGAGAAGGTCAAAAGAAATAAAAGGGGGATTCAAGATCAAAATGAATAGAGGCATCAAAGAAAATGATTAAATAGGAACCTAAGACCTATGCTGATGTGTTGAGAAGTGAAATCATCAAGGAGGATGAGAACAAATCATCATCAAGGAACAAAGTCCATCACATAAACAACAATGAGAGAACCATGTGATAATATCCTCTAAGGCAATCAAAAAGGTTTCAATATTTCTTCCATGGTTATTTTTTCTCATGTAACAAATTTGGTTATAAAGTTATAAATTTTAGGGTCCATGCTAAAAATAATTTTGGTTTCACCAAGAGGAATTTCAATTCATTTGCACCTTTCATGGACTACAACATCATATTATACAAATGTAATAATTTTGGGTATACAACTAGATGGTGCAAAACAGTGTTCCCTGAACTTCCAAAGTCAAGAAAAAAAAGAGGATGGTCAAAATATTCAAGAGGGCATATCCTCCAAAGCTTGGAGAAAGAAAATAGAACAATAAGAGGAGCATAGTAATTTGGGAGTTTCACTCCCATCTCATAATTGAAGTCTCAAGAAAATATGGTATAAAGGAGGCATTGTCAAGTGTCTTATCTTATAGCCCCAAGGAGCATTTGCCATCGATGTCAAAGGGGGAGAATTTCAGTTAGGAGGAGCAGCTCATTAGGGGGAGCAGCTTGTGATCCAGTTGCAATAAAGGACAATTTCTTTGCAGGGTTGTCATAAATTACAAAGGAGGAGATTGTTAGAATTATGGAGTTATCATTGATGTCAAAGGTTAATTTGGTTGCTAGTAAAAGGTGCATGATTGGAAAATTATTCAAGACAAATATCTTCAAGGGTGATTTAATTTTGAATATATGCTTTAATATTTAAATGAAATATTTAATATTAAAGTTGTGTATGCTTTAATATTTAAATTAAATATTTAATATTAAAGTGGTGTTTTTAAATAATAGTTGGGCACCAAAAGCAATGTAATGTTGAAAAAGCCAAAGGTGGACATATTTAATAGATTTGAATTTAAAGTGAGGAGGGCTGACCTTTTTGAAAGTGCAAAGAATTCATATATGCAATGATGAAATTTTATTTGAGTGATGAATTTTGAATTGATGATATTCAAAATAAAATAGTTGCACAATAGGTTGAGCCTTGATGGCAGCGGTGGCACTGAGGTAAAGTTTTAGGATCACTAGAGGGAAGAGTTGGTATTTGGACTACGTAATAAGAGCATCAGATATAAAGTGTTGGTATTCAGACTACGTAGGAGGAGCACCAGAGATGAAGTGTTGGCATTTGGACTACATAGAAATATCATCAGGGAGGAAGTGTTGGCATTCATACTATGCAAGTGGAGCATCAAAGATGAAGTGGTGGTGATAAGACTCAAATTGCTATGAACGTAAAGGGAAACCCACAATTTTAGCGAATGCAAAGTTTTTTATTACTTGCATAGTGGTGAAGAGTTTTTACTGTCCGATAAGAAGCATAGAGGTGAAAGAAGTTGGATATAGAGGTAGCGGTAAGTTGAAGTTTTTGCAGCGAGTGGTCATATCATGCAAATATGAAATTTCTAGGAGACATATTTTAAATCTATTGAGACAATAACGTAGTAATGCCATCCAAAAATCAAGTTAAGCAATGGAGGAGGCAAGTGCCCACGAAAATAATATGATGACAAAGTTTTTATCTTGATTACAAAGGTGGCATTCGACAATCTGTGCTCGGGAAACACAACAAAACAACCAACATTAGTAGCTGGGTGTATTGCCACACACATCATAGTGAACCTTGTATGAGAATTTTAGGAGGAAGAAACAGTGTGTATACATAATTCAAAATTACAAATAAATAGTGAGGAAAGTTGGTGAATTTCATGCACACATTGGAGGTCTATTTTTGTGTGGAGCAAGCTAGAAGGAACACAGGAAGAAATCATCGAGCAATATATTGAAGGAGGTAATATTCAAAAGATTAATACTTTGATTTTTACTAAGATTGGGCTTGGTTATTTTTGCTTTGATGTATGTAAACAGAAGGAAGTGTAAAAACTAGTTTTGCACTTTAGTCCCACATGAATTGTGTTGGGATATTGAAGAAATTTATAAGGAGCAAGACTCCTTTACCTTCTCAATTACCATATGGTAATTGTAATAGTGTTTTGAGCTTCCCCAATAACAACAATTTTGCTTAAGACACTTGGCACTAATATATTGTTGTTGGCTATGAATAGTTTTATTAAATTCATGTACGTATTATTGGATATGTTGATTATTTGTTGAAAGAGTTGATCACCCAAATTTTTGCTATAGACAGAGTAGGAGGAGTTTGACAAAATGAGTATGAGGAGTTTGAAATAATGAAGATGTGTGGATGGTGACTTCTTGTGATTGTATCAAAGGTATGTTAGTGGGTGTTTTGAATTGGATGCATTAGTTATAAATTGTAAAAGAAAATTGGCTTGTGTCAAAGTATGTTAGTGGATGTTTTGACTTGGATGCATAAGCTCTAAATTAAAAAATAAAAGTTGCAATGTTTTTTTCCAAGAATTGGAGTATGGTGTTTACTATGAATAACTACTGTAATGAAGGTTTAAAAGGTATGTAAAAGATAAGAGTGAAAGAACTTGTGAGAGAAAAGTAGTAGGTTTTGAAGTAGATTTAAGCAATTTTTGTGAGAAAATTTTGGAACATATTTGAGCAGTGTTTGTGAGTAGGTTTTGGAGCAAATTTGAGCAGTGTTTGTGAGAAAATTTTGGAGCAGATTTGAGCAGTATTTGTGAATAAGTTTTGAAGCAGATTTGAGCAATGTTTTGTGAGGAGGTTTTGGAGTAGATTTGAGCAGTATTTTATGAGCAAATTTTAGCAGTGTTTGTGAGTAGGTTTTGGATTGGTGTCCACAAACTTGAGCAAGGGTATTGGTTTCTCCTATGGATTGGTATCCATGAACTTAAGCAATGGAATTGGTGTCTCCTATGGATTGGTGTCCACAAAATTGTATAGGGGATTGGTGTCTCATGTGGATTGGTATCCATGAACTTGTATAGGGTATTGGTGTCTCCTGTGGATTGGTATCCACAAAATTGTATAGGGTATTGGTGTCTCCTGTGGATTGGTATCCACAAAATTGTATAGGGTATTGGTGTCTCTTGTGGATTGGTGTCTATGAACTTGTATAGGGTATTGGTGTCTCCTGTGGGTCGATGTCCATGAACTTTTATAGGGGATTGGTGTCTCCTATAGATTGGTGCCCATAAAATTTATTGAAGAAAAATATAAGCAATATTTTACCATGGTTTTCTCTTGAGATGGTGTTTCCATGTAAAATCATTGTCTCTTATGTGTATGAAAATTGTGCATTGATTTATTATTGCATTCATATTATTGTTGTTATCATTTGGATTGAATTAAATTTAACTTCAATAGAGCTTCCAAAGGTAATCCTAGTAAAGCTAGCTACAAAAGCATAGTTAGAGATAACCTCACCAAGATCATCCTAGGGTTTTCTAAAAATATAGGGTTGCAGACCAACCACATGGCCAAATATAGAGCCTTAGACCATAAATTATCCATCCTTAATGGTCTATCCTTAAATAATATTGTTATATAGGGTGACTCCCTAAATAATATCAATAATATCAAAGGAACCAAGTCCTCCGTTATGAGAATATCCAACATGATTGAAGATACAAGATAATTTTTGAGAAAATACGATAACTTGATCATCCAACACACCTATAGAGAGGGCAATAAGGTTGCATATGTTCTTCCCAATATTGCTATCTCAAAATATAATCTTCATACTTGGTTTGATAAATTATCTTAAGCTCTTTCCACTAACAATAGTTCCAATGACTCCTCATTTTTGTAACTTTGGTGTCCATTCTCTATGGATTTTTAGCTAGCTTGGTAAGCAAGACCAGTCAAGACCCTTTGTCATACCTCTAGACATGATCCATTATTTTATCCAATCCAATAGATAATATTTATCCCCATGTGGCCACTTCCCTCTTATGTGGAGGCCTCATAATCATAACACTTTATGGCCCCTTTTTACCCTTTCTATGCTCATGATTCATTTCAATTTGATCCATGTTGGATTTGGGTACATGATCATTAGATTGTTTGGTTTTAAATGCACCCGTTCTGGCCCTTTTGTGTTCACGCATCATCCAAATTAGACTCTCTTTCATTATGTTCATGTGGCTCTTCACAACCAACCAATTATCTATACTTTGTCTTACCTCTTTGTGCTTCCTTGGAATCCTACTACCTCCTTTGTAATCTGGATATTCTAGGCCAGTGGTCCTTTCATGCTCACTTGGCTTTCAACTCTTTCTTACTTCATGCATGTGGTGCCATGCAATATTTAAACCATATACGCCCAACCTGACCTCTTTGTGCTTACATGAAATCCTAGTTTAACTCTCACTTTCTTTGTAATTTAAAGATCTTGGTCTAGTGGCCCTTTTATGCTCACTTGGAATTCGAATCTTTATTGCTTCATGCATGTGGTCCTATTAGTCTAAAAATACTACCTTGAAAGATAGAAAATATTTTGAAGTTTGAAAACTAGTGTTTCATTTTTTGAGAAATAAGGAGTAAAAATACTAAGGCATGAAGAAGGTCACAATTTATCAACATGATGAATTTTTGTAATTTCAAATAGTAAAAGAGAGCTGAAGCGCCAGAATTTCACAATTTCACTATATGAAAAACTTTCACAGACTCAAAGAAATGAAGCGAAGGTCATGAATAATGTTGTGATTTCATGGCATGTCATATTCTCATGGAATACTATCAAGAAAGAAGCCAAAGTGTGAAGGTATATCATGATTTTGCAATGTGACAGACTTCCGTGACCTAGAATCCAGGAGAAGCCAAAGCACAAAGGAATGTTACAATTTTATGATGTGATAGAATTTGCAAGCTAGAATCTAGGAGAAGCCAAAGTATAAAATAATATCACTATTTTGTGATGTGACAAACTTTCATGAGCATGAAATTTTTTATAGGATATATATATAAGTAGAAACAAATCAACATACCTTCATAGGAACGTGTCGAAAACTGATGACATACAGTAAAGGAAACATCAAATCCTAGTTTTCTGCTATGAAATATTTTGTTCACCGTTAGATCAATAGGAAGACATGCAAATCATATTGACACATTTTTATAGCCTAATTGTTTGTAATTGAATTTATGTTAGAATCTATTAGCTATAAAATATGCTCACCATAGGGTATATATAATAGTAAACGCACCCTGAATGAAGGTTGGCTCTTAGACATTTACAATACTAGATGTATGTACTCTGGATGAAAGTAATAAAATATGCTTCTATTTGCTTTTGGTTCACGGTGTGCAAGTGTATGTATTAACATTTGATGCGTCTATTCACATTATTGAGTTGTATATTGTATATGTTCTATAATATGGATTTATAAACGATATAAATCATATTTTTGGAGTTAAATTTCAATACATATATGTGTTATATAGATATCTAAATCACATTGAAAGACTATGATTTCTACGTGAAGATATAATAAATGCTTGAATTGAGAAGTTATATACATTTATCTTAGTTTTTGTTTAATATGTACTGTGAGAAAACATCTAGCTATGGCTATATTTCCATTTCTTTCAGTAAATCTCTTCTCTATTTTCTCATAAAAACCATTAAGGAACCAAACTTCTCTAGATATTATACAGAAGCTCCCAACACCAAGTTCATCTATTCAATGTTGACAAGTTCGTAGGCACAAATAATAACCATAGACCAATTTTGTTCCAATAATTTTTGGCACGTCCAGTGGGACCCTAAATACCATAGTATTTTATAATATTCGGTGTTTGTATTTGACCTATTCAAGATCTAAATCAATCACGTGGTGACTCTGTCCAAAGGTAAAGTCCTAAGAAATACTTTATCTATTTATCTAGTTAGAACTTGTAATTTTTTACCTATATGTTAACCATATCTAAAGTAATAAAATCTGAAGAACCCATTGAGTTCTTTGAGTTACACCTTGGTAGCCTTAGGGTACATCCAGTTTTATCTGCTAGATCAAACCCACCTGCTACCAATATTACCACCCTTGTACCTACTATTTTGCCCAGCCCTATTTCCAATATATCTTCAAATATAACTTCTAGTAGTTCTAAATTTTAGGCAAGCATAGTTGCTACAATGGTCGCTCCTCCACAAACTTATCTTACATGGAACTACATTGGTCCATTGAACCTGATGGCTCAAAATTTGATTCCTACTACAACTTTGAAGGAATTACCTTCATATGATAGAACAGGAAAAATAGCATATGAACATTGCTTAGATGTTGCCTCTTTGGAAGCTATTTACAACATCACTCAGGAATATGTAATGATCAGGTTGCTGGTCATTTCATTAAAAGGAAAAATGCTTTATTGGTATAGAGAACTTCCTGCTCAATCCATCACAAATTGGGTTGAACTCACTAGAAATATGGTAGAAAAATTTAATCAACATGCATATCCTTTCTCCCTTCGTAGCCAGTTCAACATCATCAATAAATATCCTTAAGATTAAATTGTCAATTTCAACATCTGATTCAGTCGCACTTGGGAAAGAGTGTCTGTAGAATTGAAATCAACCACTGAACAAGTGGTGTATTATTATCTGAGAGCCTTTGATTCTGATATCAGTATGATTATATGATAATCTTGAATATTCACTTTCCCTATTATTTACCAAGAAGCATCTAAAGTAGAGAGATATTTCAATGCCACTGGAAGGTATCCACAAAAGCAATAATGCCAATATTTCTAGATATTCCCCAAGGTTCAGGTACTAGTTCTTCTAGTCCTTCTCATTTTACAAACATAGAACTTCCAAAATGGAATTGGCAACCATCCATTCCTACAATATAGATCCCTCAAAATTTCCCAGCATTACCACCTATTCCTGTTGTTCCTGCATTGCCCGCACCACTTGTTCAACCAGCCCAAGAAAATTATCTTTTCATCTTACTAGAAATGCAATCAATTGTAAAAAAATTGGCAAATGATATGATGTTAATGAAGAGAAGGGGGGTTGAAATAAATTTTCAATCAATAAGATTTCCTCAGATAATAAAGGACGTAGCTTCATCAAGCAATAGAGATCACAAAAGGTCAAGTGTCTTTTATGTAAATAATGATGAAGAATATGCATCCCCTCCCAAAATTTTTTATTATTGGTGCACCACATGTAATGATCCACATGGAGAAATTTCATAAATGATTCATCAACACTACGTACAAAATGTACCTATTGAAAAAGTGGGGAAAAATATGAAATACCATGTAAGCATCATTAGGGAAAATGACCATAATTTTATGATGTCGTTGGTTGAACAAGTTGCAATCCTGACCAAATCAAGTAAAAAAACCCTTCAAGTGGATCCTCAGGAGCTCCAACCTCTAAATTTTCCCTAGTCCCTAAAGCGACACCTAAAAAATATGCTTCCTATGAAAGAATACCTCAAGTTCCTACCCAAAGCTTTGGAGCAGAAATACATAAAGAATTTATCCTACAAAAGGAAGTCGAGACTCAAGATCAAGATAAGGAGAGGTTAATATTATTTTCACTGACTAATATGCAGAGAATAGAAGCGAATCAAGGATAAAAAAATAAATATGATACCTTTTCTAAAAAAGGAGATAAGAGTGTTGAACCATCTTCTTTTAACATAGTGGAAGAAATGAAGAAGACTCCCTAAAAGGTAAGCATGTACGATACCCTTTAATTTCTTGGTCAGATTGATCTCTTGCAAGAATCCTTAAGGTCAAAGAAAAACAAAGGTAGGAACTCATCCTACTCAAATACAGTCCAAGTGAATCTAACATCTACCACTAGAAAGAATAGACCACCTCCATTTTATTTATCTCTTCAAATGGAAGGATGGGTCGTACACAACTGCATGATAGATTCAGGTGTTGCTACTACAGTGATACCAAAAGCAGTGTGCAACATTATGGGAATGGAGTACACTAGAAGCAATCTAGGAGTTCTATAGTTAGACAACACTCCAGTAAATATTGTAGGAGTAATTAAAGACATCCCCACATAGCTTCATAGGATGCCTCAAATGTTAGTCATACAAAAAGTGGTAGTTGTGTATTTAGCGCCATACTTTGGTATGTGTTTTTCTAGAGATTTCACAACCAATATAGGAGGATATATATATTTGGACTATTCACACTTGTAAATACCTTTCAAAGGTAAGAGTATCAAGATATTTAATGAAAGCCATCTAATTTTCATGTAGAAAAGATAGGGGCGGTCAACACCATAAGTATGATGACTGAAGAAATCAAAGATCTAGATCTAATGGAAGAAACCTTATAGGAAATTCAAATAGAAGATCATTTCTCTCTGAATAATTTCAATGCCATGATAGAAATAGATATGGGAAATTATTCCATTGAAAAAGCAAAAAAACAATTGGCACCCACTCCCAAAGAAGGTGACTCTACCAGTCAACTTCGAAAGCTTTTCTTCGATGGAGCTAGGTGCGAGAACATAGTTGGTGCTGGAATAGTTTTGATTTACCCTATAGGAAAAGAAAGAATTTTCTCTTACAAAATAACATGGAGTTACACCAATAATGCAGAAAAATATGAAGCACTTTGTTTATGCCTAAGAAAGGCTGAGAAAGTAGGGGTTAAGAAGTTACTAATTTATGGAGATTCGAAACTTATCATGAATCAATTCATGGAAAAATGTATCAATAAATAGCATTACTTAAAGGCATACATAAATAAAGTGTGGGACCTTTTAGAAGCCTTTGAGGATCTAAATATGAAGTGTATTCCTAGAGAGCAGAACACCCACGTGGATTTGTTGATGTCTGTGGGAGCAAACTTCAGCTCTATCAACAATGTTATTTAGAAATATAAGATAGTTAGACTCGTATATAGACCCTCTATGCTAGAAAAAAATATTTTCTAGAAATTTTTTGAAAATGATGAGCAAATATTAGATTTTTGAATCTATAAAATGAACTGCTCTAGCGGTAGAATGCTACAAGATGAAGAAGAGGAAGGATTGATTCAATTAAATAATAATCATATTACCAAGGGACTTATCACCCTTGAGAGTATTTTTTATAAAAATGATAGGGCAGTAGACCTTAAAATAAAATCTGATAAGCACCGGTATAAGGAAGTCGAGCTAGAACCAGGAAAAATGATTAAAGTCAGAGTTAGTTGTACAGTAGAAGAGTTAAAAAAAAATCAAGAAATTGTGCAAGAAACTTCTAGATATTATAGCTTGGATGTATAGTGATATAAAAGTGTACATGAAGGAGATTATCCAACACACCGCTGAATTAGAGGAAGGGACCAAACCTTTCAGAAAAATGCAAAGGCTTGTGAATCCAAATATAGAAGCCCTAATGAAGCAAGAATTGTTAAAACTCCTTCAAGCTAAGATAGTGTATCCTATTAAACATTCTACCTAGGTGGTAAACTTAGTTTCAGACAAGAAGAAAAACAAGGACATCAGACTATGCGTCAATTTTAGAAATTTGAACAAAGCTTCACTCAAGGACCATTATTTACTTTAGTAGATAGACCAAATTTTAAACACATTTATAGAAATAGAGAGATTTTCTTTGCTAGATGGTTTTTTTGGGTATAATCACGTATGGGTTAGAGATGAATATCAATATAAAACTGTCATTTGATAAATGTTAAAGGTTCGTGTGATTGAAAACTTGATCTGCAATCATAGTTACTTGGGAGGAGCAGGCAGGAGCGGAGGCAGGAATGGAGCAAAGCGGGAGCAGAGGCAGGTGCAATTTTTGCAAACATGTTTTTCATTCTGTTGGAGGTGGGAAACAGGGTTTCCAAACCCCTGGAAGCTGTGAGGCTCAAGGAGGGAACAAGCAAGGTTCTGAAGCAACTGAGGAAGAGCAGGTGGACAGTGACAAGGACACTGAGGGTTTTAAAAAATTAGAGGGACACGAACCCCCTGATATTATTTTTGATAAGAATGCCCACATCAAGAATTCTCGAGGGCAATAAGTCTTTTGCACGTGCCCTTAAAGGTGGCAATAGGGTTTCCTTACATTCTTTACCACCTCTCACTCCCAATGGGCAGTAAGGTATCCGTGCCTCGAAAGCGTAATGGCAGACTTTATATCGATGGAAAATTTTTCTCTCGGTAGGCAAATTCATAGGGGGCAGGCCGGATATTGAAACGATTCGACGATGGGCATCCTTGAAGTGGAAGACTTCTGGACACATGGAGATTATTGCATTATCAAGGGGGTTTTTGCGGTACGCCTTAACAATAGTGAAGATGCTAGTCGTATTCTAACAGGAGGACCTTGGTTCTTGGGCCGAAGAAGTCTTTTTCTTAGGAGATGGGCCGAGGATTTTGACCCGTAAAAGCAGAGCATAAACTTTGCCCCCATTTGGGTCCGTCTCCCAAATCTCTTGTTTAAGTGGTGGCATGAGTATTTTCTTCATGGTATTGCCAAGACCATAGGGGAATTGGTGGCCATTGATAATCCAACCCTTGCACGCACCATAATGACGCATGCTAGGATTTGTGTAAATGCAAACCTAGAATCTGAGCTTCCTACTCATGTGGAGTTAGAATATGGAAATATAACAAGATTACATGTCATCGAATATGAAAATAGACCAGCATTTTGCTCTGACTGTAATATTCAAGGCCATCTCAAAGGACAATGCTCTTTTTTGAGAAGCCAGCAAACCCTTCCTAGGAATAATGATTCCAAGCGGCAGTCTTTCAGAAATAATGGCAAATACACAGGAATGTACAGGGTTAAAGATCCAAATGTTGAAAAGGCAAAGGCCTCTGGTTTGGGACAAATGGAGAATGAGGCTGAGCTTCACATGGACAATGGTAAGGACAAGCAAATTGCTACATCACAAACTGACCAACAAAAGGTATGCTCTCCTTTCGAGAATCTAAATAAATTTAACATTTTGGCTGAAAACCAAATAATTACAGAGGAAAATCAGAATGAAGGGTCTAATGTTGAGGATACAATTCTTGGTCTCCCTGCTTACCTTGACTCCCCAACCAAATCTGGACCTTCCAATCCTCCTCCTGTTGGCCATAAAGAATGCCCTAATGATGAGTCCTTTTCTGTCCGAGAAAGAGAAAAAGTGCTTTCAGAGTTAATCAGCCCTTCCAAGCGACATTTTTCACCTTTGTCTTTGTCCCAATCCAGAGAAGGGGTTTCCAGTACTGTTATCCAACAGGTCACCCAAACCAAATTTAGCCCGAAACAGACTAGAAGCTCAATGAAATCCCCCATGATTGACTGTGGAGGTGAGAAAAAAAGGGAAGAAAGTCAAATGCCCAGAGAATGGAAAGAAGAGGTCCAAGATGAGATAGCTAATGGAATTCAGACTACTCTGTTTCCACCAACAGGAAATCTTCCCTTTGAAGAAAACAAAATTCTTAAGCCCCCTCAAGTCCAAGGCAGGGGAAGAGGAAAAAAACTTTAAAAGTTCCAAATGAAGATCATATCCTCGGAATGTAAGGGGGCTCAATGGCCTTCCTAAACAACGGTTAGTCAAATATTTAAGAAGAGATTTTGATCCCACTATTCTTATTTTGCAAGAAACTAAAGTCGATGAAGTTTTGTCTAGAAAAATTGCCCTCAATATCTGGAAAAATGGAGAAGCAATTTTTTGCAAAGCCAATGGAACCTCGTGTGGTCTTCTTTGTATCTGGAATCCAGGGAAGGTGGAAGGCAAGGTTATTCAATTGGGGGAAAGGGTAATGAGCATTATTTTTAAGGATAAGGTTAATGACCTTTCTTGGATATTAACAAATGTGTACGCCCCTAATTCTATACCTGGGAGAGCTGATATATGGAATTTACTCGATCATTTCAAGGAAGCTTTTCAGATATCCCATGGATAGTGGCGGGGGACTTTAATACCCCTCTTTACCCCTCTCGATAAAAAAGGGGGAGTAGGAATTCCAGGAAGAAGTATGGAGGACTTTCAAGATTTCATCAACAACAACAATTTATTGGATGTCAAATTAAAAAATGCTAAATTTACTTGGAGCAATAGGAGGTTTGGAAATCAACTTATAATGGAAAAGCTTGATAGGTTTTTTTTGTCACCAGAAGCAATACAATCTTTTGGGGATGCAAATCTGTTGTCCTTGCCTCGCATTGGGTCTGACCACAACCCGATTTTACTTGAAATTGAAGAGACTCCAAAATTCAAAAGGCCTTTTAGGTTTGAATCTATGTGGATGCACCACCCTGATCTCAGAGACAGAATTTCTCAATGGTGGCAGCATTCTTGTCGTGCATGTGCCTTCATTCGGATTAGCACGTAAACTTAAAGTGGTGAAAGAAAATCTAAGGATCTGGAATAAGGAAATTTTTGGAAATATTTTTGAAAACAAGAAAGCCATCTCTGAAAGGTTATCAACCATTGAGAAAAAACTTGAAGAGGGATTGCCAGACCCTTCCCTACATGCAGATGAAAAGAAATCCCTTGCTGAGTACCATAATGTTCTAGCTCGCGAGGAGACTTTTTGGCGGCAAAAGTCTAGAGCTACTCGGCTAAAAGAAGGTGATGCCAATACAAGATTTTTTCATGCATCTACCTTAAGGAACAGAAGCCACAATAGAATTAAAGAACTTGTTAGAGATGATGGATCACTCCTTTCTAGTCCTAATGAAATCGTAAATGAAGCAGTTTCCTATTTTCATAATCTTTTAGGAGAAGAACATTTCAGTTCTGCCTTAGCTTCATAATCAATGCTTTACCATATTCCTCATTTAATTTTTGATGACTTGAATGGGAAGTTAATTAAGCCTTTCACGGATGAAGAAATCAAAGAGGCCCTCTTCTCAATGAACCCTGATAAATCTCCAGGTCCAGACGGGTTTTCACCTCGTTTTTTCAGGCTTTTTGGGATATTGTAGGTTTTGATGTATGTGCTACTATCAAGGAATTTCAGTCCACAAAGCATATTCCAAGAAGTTTTAACTCCACTTTTATTGCTTTAATCCCAAAGATTCCTACTCCTAGATCTATGATGGATTTTAGACCTATTAGCCTTTGTAATGTTGTTTATAAAATTTTGACCAAGGCAATTGCAAATAGAATGAGGAAGATCCTTCCTATGTTTATTGATGTTTGTCAAGGCGACTCAGTCCCTCGGAAGGTCCATCCTTGATGGGGTCATAACGGTTCATGAAGCCCTCCATTCGGTAGTCCAGACTAAAAACCTCGCTTTTGCTCTCAAGCCGGATATGAACAAGGCTTATGACCGCATAAACCGGAGTTTTGTCTCTGCCATTCTTCAAAAATTTGGTTTTCATCATGAATGGATCAAGCTTTTGGAAGGATGTTTTATGAAACCTTGGTTTTCAGTCCTTGTTAATGGTGCTCCCGCTGGATACTTTCAAAGTAAAAGGGGCCTAAGGCAAGGTGACCCTATCTCTCCCATGTTGTTTATCATTGTGGTCGAAGCCCTTGGGAGGACAATCAAAGCCGCCTGTAATATTGGTCTTATTTCAGAATTAAAGCATCATCACAAACACAAGCAGTTACACATGAACAGCTTTGTGGATGATACTTTGTTGTTAACTCTTGCATCGCTTTTTGAGGCTAAGGTCATAAAACATATTCTAGAGCTATATGAGGATGTCATGGGCAAAAGGTAAATTTTTCAAAGAGTAAAATTTATTTCTTTAACACTCCCATTCAGAGGCGGATTAAGATTGCTAGGATTCTTGGATGCTCGGTGTCTACTCTTCCATCCACATACCTAGGCCTTCCTTTATTTACAGGCAGAGCTACCGATTCCATGTGGACTAATGTAATTGAAAGAATTCGAGAGGAAGCCGGCTCGGATGGAAAGGGAATTTGTTATCTCAAGTTGGCAAGGTAGTTCTCACCAAGTTTTCCATTCAAAGCATCCCTGTCTACTTTCTCTTTGTTTTTAAAGCTCCTACAAGTGTCTACACTAAAATTGAACAGATCCGTAAGAGGTTCCTATGGACTGGTTCTGAATCTAAGAAGCGCTTTCACTTGGTGTCCTGGGATAGGGTTTGCAAACCAAGGGAGTTTGGAGGTATTGGGCTAAGGAGAATACAACATTTAAACATGGCCCTCCTGGCCAAACAAGCATGGCGTCTTTTGACAAATGCAAATGCAGAATGGATTACTATAATCGAAGAAAGTATTTGCAAGAAATTGAATTCTTAAGTTATTCCTTTCCTCCCGTGGGATCAATTTTTTGGAAATCAATCCTTCAAACTAAAAACTTGCTAAGCAAAGGGCTACGTTGGAAACCGGGAAATGGAAGAAACATTGATTTTTGGGACCACAAATGGTTAAAGGACTATCCCCTCTCTGCAGATCCCATCATTTCAACCCTTAGAGCTTGGACAATTGAAGTTTTTGGTACCAAAGTTGCAGATTTTATTACTTTGTCAAACAATAGAAGGGTATGGAAGCCAATAATGAATAATGATCTACCAGGGGCATCAATAATACTCGGAGAATGAATTAAAACAGTCTTTACTCCCTTCCGGCATTCTTGAGGACCAGCTTATCTGGGAAGCTTCGGACAATGGGGAATTTTCTCGTCAAGACCGCTTATCCGATGCTTATTGATAATGATGAACCTACTTTCCCTCACTTGGAAGTTTGGCCCAAAAGCATTGTTCCGAAGGTTGGATTTTTTGCATGGTCGGCCATCCAAAATAAGATCCTCACCATGGATAAGTTAATAAAAAGAGGTGTGATTGTTGTTAATAGGTGTTATCTTTGTATGTCCGAGTGGGAGTCTATTGATCATTTGTTTCTCGTATTGTAATTTTTCTCGTCTCAATCTTGTTAGGTCTCGTTACAAGTGTTTCATATTTATTGGGTCCATCCTCAGTCCATTTTTGACTTATTTGTCCAGGGGCCTTCCCCATTTTTGAATAGGCGTCTTAGGTATATGTGGAAGATCTGCCTTCATCACTACTTGTGGCAGATATGGTTGGAAAGGAATCGTCGGGCCTTCTTGGATAAGGTTTCTCAATCATCCTCTGTCCTGTCAAAAATTTTAGCATATGCTAATGAGAATACTTGTTTAGTGCCTGCAGCATCTAGACCTCCAAATCCTTTTGAAGCTTCATTAGGCTAGTCATTAAACTTACCTCTCACCGATGGCCTCAATCATCCTCAAGTCTGTCCTAGAACCATGATCACATGGACCCCACCCCCCCTAGGGTGGATTAAGTTAAATTTTGATGGGGCATCTAGGGGCAACCCGTGTGAAGTCAGGGCTGGTGGCTTACTTAGAGACCACAAGGGTGAGGTGCTTGTAGCTTTTGCAGAACATCTTGGAGCTCAAACTAACAATGTGGTCGAAGCAAGGGCAGCTTTGGAGGAGCCTCAAGGTGGGAGAGAATTATCCAGGGAAACCGTTGGTGGAAGGTGATTCTCTTATTATTATAAATCTTCTAAAGAACACTAAGAGAGCTCCTTGGAGATTTGATGACTACATCCATGAAGCAAGGGCTCTAATTCATGACCGACTTGAGGCCATAATTTTGCATACCTTTCGGAAGCAAACATGGCAGCTGATAGGCTGGCAAATGAAGGCATTGTAGCAGCAAATTTGATCACGTGGACTGAAAATCTTCCTCATGCAGTCTCAATGGTGATAGATAATGAAAAAATTTAGATTGGAAGGCTCAAAGTGGATCAATGACAGAAAATGGGGGCATTTTTTTAAAAAAAATTTTTGAACCTTATAATGGATTTTGTCATATTTGTTTTTTTTGTTCATGTGACTAGTGTTTTTTGCAGCTGGTGGGGCACTGATATAGGTTTTTTATCTACAAATTCATGCATGGGAAAAATCTGCTTTGGCCTCAAGTATTTCCCAAGGTGTGTTTGGATTCGATGTCGCAAAAAGGCCCTAGCAAGAAATAACAAAGTGTTGGAGATCCCTGACAATGAGGCACCAGACCCCACCATAATAGTCTTGGAGAAGATGACAATTTCATCACCTCCAACAAGTATCAACCAGCTTGAAGAGTCCTGTCTGGCCTCATCAATGCAGCTGTTGATTTGTGTGATTCCTTAAATCTTCTTGTTTTATAGCCAGCAGTTCCAGGGGCACAAGGAGTCAAAGGCAAAATCTAAATATGATGGCAAGAACGATGATAAGAAGTTAGATGAGGACTACAAGGAAGACTGCTTGGCCTCTTGGCTGTCCATTCTATGGGATGTTTTTTTTTTTTTTTTTTTTTTGACCATATTCTATTATTTTTATATGGGCACAAGCTACTCTGCATGGTGCTTGCATGATTAGTTTTTGTCTTTGTTAGTTATTTTTTGCGTCTTTCTTTTCTGATGGCCATAATATTAGGCTTCCATAGTTTAGTTTGGCTGTATTATAATGGAAGAGTAGGTCTTGGCCATTTTTGTTGTCAGTTTAAACTTTTAGGGCTTGGCCTTTGTCCAGTTGGTCAGTGGACCCTATTTTGTAAAATGGTTTTGGGTCAACCAGTTAAAACCCGGTGTTAATTATAATATTCTCTTACTTACCAAAAAAAAAAAAAAATATCAATATAAAACTACCTTTACACAAAATGGGGGACATTCGCCTATTAAAGGATACCTTTTAGGTTGTCTAACACCAGAGCAACCTTCCAAAGAGCAATGAACGTAGCTTTTGATGATATCGCTAACAAGATCATAGTTGTCTATTTAGACGATATGATAGTTTTTTCTCATCATAAGGAAGATCATATAAAAAATATCAAGAGGGTTTTTGAAAAATATAGGGAATTTAGAATATCTTTGAACCCAAGGAAATCCATATTCACTATAGAAAAAGGTATTCTTCATGATCATGTCATATCTAAATCTGGATTAGCAATAGATCCTAATAGACTGAAAGTACTCTTAGAACTTCCCTTACTAGTAAATAAGAGAGGCTTGCAATATTTATTTGGAAAAATAAATTTTTTCCATAAATTTATTGCATATTTTGCACAGATTGTTAAACCAATTACGTAATTATTAAAGAAATATGCACATTTAAAATGGACATATCCAAGAAATAATGCTTTTAGAAAGATTTTAGAGGAAATAACTCAAGCACCTATGCTATTTAATCCTAACTACTCTTGAGGTTTTATCCTATATGCTATTGGTGAGCAAGAAAGCTATGATACAGTCCTCACATAGAAGGGAGCAGAAAATGAAGAAAGACCCATAGCTTTTTTGATTGCCACTATGCATTATCACGAGAAAAGATACAACTTTATTGAGAAATAAGTATATGTTGTCATGAATTCTTTGAATAAATTCAAACATTTTCTATCATAGAGTAGGACCATTGTTTATATGATCCATATTGATATCAATAATTTTATAATACAAGGAGAACTTGGCGAAATAGAGTTGGTTGGGTAACTAAAATACAAGAATATGATGTAGAAATACACCCAACAAAAATAGTAAGGGGTAGAGCCCTATGCCAAGAATTAGCCAAACAGGATTCAAATGGTCATGTGGATCACCAAAGAATAATGGTGAATGTAGAATCAGATCAAAATCTGGAAAAGGTTGATTGGATTGATGATCTTGTAGGGTACTTTCAGATTGGAAGATGTCCTGATAATTTGAATGCTTTGCAAAGAAGAAGGTATAGATCACAAGCATTGAAGTACACCCTTAAATCAAAAGGATTGTACAAAAAAAACATAGATGGTTTACTATTGAAATGCATAAAATATGATAAAAAACAAAATGTGTTGAAAGAGTTTCATGGAGGTCTCTCTAGGGGACATTATTAAGGAAGAACCACTTCTTTGAAGATACTCACAATAGGTTGTTATTGGACTTCTATTTTTTTTATACTTACAGAAAAATAGGAGTTGTAAGAAATGCCAGAGATACGTAGGGAGGAACAGAAATGCCCTTATACCCCTAAAGTCTATCCAAGTTGAAGAACCTTTCCAATAGTGGGGGTTAGATTTTATTGGGATAATTGAGCCTAATTCATCAGCTGGCCACAAGTATATACTTACTTATATAGACTATTTAACCAAGTGGGTTAAAGTAATTCCCACTAAGAAAGCTGATAAAGAGGTTGTAATTGAGTTTGTAGAAATATTTATTACAAGTTTTGGTATACCAGATTCACTGGTTACAGATAACAGATTAGCTTTCATCAGAGCTAAAATAATTGTATTTACTAGAATATATGGTATATATTTAAAGACTTCCTCCAACTACTATCCACAAGGAAATGGTCTAGCTAAGTATACAAATAAAAACCTTCTTAGAATCCTAAAAATAATGTTAGAAGATAACAAGAGGAGCTGGAACTCCTTGATCAACCAAGCACTATGGGTTGATAGAATTTTTACTAAGAAATCTATTAATACATCACCCTATTCTTTGGTCTATGGCAAAGAGGCTATTCTACCTATACACATGGAAATACCAGAGTTAAAGTTAATTAATTAGGTGGATGAATAAAGAGGTCAGCCAATGGATGCCCGACTGATGCATATTTTACAAATAGAAACACATAGGGAAAATGCCTATAATCACCACCAGAAACACGTGGCTGACATAGAGGGGTGGTTTAATAAAAGGACTACCTTCAAGAAATTTAAGGTTGGAGATTTTGTGTTGAAATGGAATGTGGAGAAATGTCAGCTAGGTAACCACAAAATATATTATGCCTTTTGGGAGGGTCCTTTTAAGATAATTCCTAAGAAGCAATTTAATTCGTTTCAACTACAAGATCAATAGGGTGTAATTCTACCCATAATAGTGAATGCTTTTCACTTGAAACTCTACTATGGATAAAACAAAAGAGAATTTCATGTATATTATGTATATTATATAAGGTTTGTAAATATTTCCCAAAGTTTTTTCCATCTTATAAAAGGTTTGTTTTTTTTTTTCATCATTTCACGACCAATTGGATTTTGCAAACAAGAAGAAGATAAAATAAAAAAGAAAAGAAAAGTGCTATGTTGTCAGATATAACAATTAAAATTTGAAATTTCCACGTAGCCATCTGATTATTGGTGGGAAATAATTATTTATTTATGAATAAAAGAATCTTTGAGAAGCGTAACTTACATTTAATGCAATTGTCAGCCAATGGCCGAAAGAAATTTAAAATTTGCCACATGGCCATTTGATGATTTGCAAACGGGAAATGCCTTTGCAAATAAAGAAACTTTGATAAGTGTAATTTTTATTTAGTGCAGTTGCTAGCCATTGGCTGAAAATTTTAACATTCGAAAGGGTGACAGAAACAAGGCGTGGGAGGATTTGAGAAATTCTAGCCCACCAACCACAATTAATGCAACCATGCATATCTTTTCTAATCAATGTGAAAACCCTAATTTCACTCCTAAGTAATTTCTATGGAAATTCGTTATATTCATGTTCTTTAATCCAAGCTTAGCTCAAATAAACTTAGTGTGATATATTCTAATGGCTCTAAAGAAGAACATTTAGAAAATAGTAATGACAACTTCATCTTCTGTACTTTCAATAGTGAGACGTGAAGAAGAAATGGGTGAGAAATTTGTTTATCAAGATGCTAGAATTGGTGACACCGTAGTGAATTGAAAATATCTAGAGAAAATTTGAAAATGTATTGAAGATAGGATGGCCACTGGTATCACTGCATCTTCTCTCGCTACTTTTGCTTTTCATTCAATACTCTATTGGTATGTTTACATTCCTGTACACCCTTGTCTTGAATTGGTCAAAGCAATTACAAATTTTTATGATGAAAAGAAGATAATTGTTAGGGATTTTAGGGGAAGACCTCTTTTTACTCTAAGTACAAATGCATTTATTGCTACTTTCACCGTTGGTTATGTGCCTGCCCTTGAACCCAAAGCTTTTAACCCCACTGAAAAGCAAAATATTTTGTGCCCTTCGATAAAATAATAAATTTCCTCACTACATAGTTGAAATAACCACGTACTGGAGGAAATATACCTGAAACCCTATTCCCTTAACAGATTTTAAAAATCCAAAAATTTTCTCCATATTGGCTATGGTGGTTGGCCTAAAAACTGATGAAAAAGTTTATAGGTGGCAGATTGATTTAGTCAACTGTTTATAAAACCCAAAAAATTATGACTCTTCAGTCATGGATAAGAATTATAGACCTTTTTTTTTCAACTGGTCGGGGTATCTCTTTCAAGAAATTTATTAGGGTTTATCTGCAATGAAAAAAGGGTCTTAGTTTTCTTTCCATTTTTCTTCATATTTAGTATGTATATTATTCTATTTCATGGCTAAGGAGCTAGCTTTCATTTTTATAAATGATAAATATAAAAAAGGGGGAACATTTCCAATGTATGAGTGGACCAACGTATTACACAGAATATAATCATACTATGATTTTAATAGACAATTTCTGGGTCCAGCTCTAAATATAATGTACAAGAAAATTAGAAGGTTAACCCCAAAAGCTGAAAATGTTTTACAGAAAAAACATGCAAAGGAGGGTGATTGGTTCATCCTCACTCAAGGGATTATCATTAGGTTGTACGGGTTTACTGGGAAACATTTCTTACATTCCCATTATGTTACTGACAAGTTATTTTCTTTAGAATATGTCATACAGACTGAACAAATAAATTTCAAATATGGTACGGGTATAGGTAAAACTGGCACCTGTACCATACCATTTCAGTTTAAAGGTATTATTGTTTCTAAGAAGGAGCAGCATGAAAAAATTACCCATGCTCTAATAGAATTGGGTCTGATAGAAATACCTTAGATGTGGAAATATGATCCTATATATAGATTTGCAGAAAGACAAGATATATTGAATAGAACCCCTATTAAGAGCTACCATGTTTCCCTTAGACCAAACATTGAAGCTTGCAGAAACAAAAACGAAGATGATGCACTAGAATGACATGTAGAGAGGATGCAACCATTTCCCCCCTGACATGATTTTTATGAACATGTAATATATTATGATCCCAAAAATAATCCTAAGTATGTTTTAGATGAAAATACCATTACTAGAATGCAGAAGAAAGGGGCAGAATGGACAGTGGGAAAAGTTCATGAATGGTGGACCATGAGAGTCAAGACAAATATGATTGTTTTGAGATATCCTATGAAATATGATATCGAATTATAAGTTCCTTATGATAATTATCAATATTCCTAGTTAGGGACATTCCTTGTAAAAGTACCTTCTCACATCAGTGGCAGCAAGGAAGCAAGTCTTGAAGTTGTGAAGAGACAGGATATTGATCAAAGTAAAGGAAAGAAAGTTGCAGTTGAGAAATTGTTACCCCAGGCACATACTAGGCTTAGATCTATCAAGAAAATATCTTCTAAAGACATATTCACAAAATAAAAAGAAAAATCATATCGAAAATCTGCTCAAATGATGGTGAAGTTGGGATATGAAGGCAAAGGACTAGGTAAAGAAGGACAAGGGATAATTGAACCCTTGTAGGAAATAAAAAGAGGAATATACTTGGAACTAGGTGCTAACTCATTGAAAGTTAGAACTTCACCCTTTAAAGCTCTGAAATTTGTCCCCCCTTCAAACTTAGCTATAGAATCTAATGAAGAACCTCTTGTAATTAAGAGGAATAGGCTAAATTCTATAGCAAAAACTTAACAAAAGGAAAAAAAATGTGATGAAAAAGCTCCAAATAATGAACAAGCTACTCAAGGTGATGATGATAAACACAAAGGGGTTGTTAAAAATATTGAAATTGCTCCAGAAGGTGAGAAATTTATTCAAAATGATGAAGATAGTATTCCAGATACAAAGATTACTAAAAATCGTATTGAGAAAGAAGATGTTCAAAACGAAACAATTAATAATACAACCTTTCTCAAGAAGGTAAAAATGTAATCATTTCTTAGGAATTTTTTATAAAGAAATAAAATATTGAATATGAAAAAAGACAACATGGAGAAATTTCCCTAGATGTTGAAATCATAGATCTCGAAGAGGATACATGTAATAAAGATAAATATGATGAAAGAGAAAATGTAGAAGAAATTTATACACCAAATGAAGCTCAAAAACCTAGCATGAATGAATTCAATGAAGATCACAAATAAGAAGATGAAAATTAACATGTGCTTCAAATAGAAATAGATATGGCTTCTCTATTCTCTCACCCTTTTACTTCTACTCATTCCCAAACTAAATCTCCTTCCATTTCTATTTTGAAGAAAGATATAATATTTCCTTTGAAACCATGGTTTCCTTCCCTATAAATGGCATTATATCCATAGCTCCAGTCTGAGGTTGATCCATTTTTAGACGAAAGTGCTACATTGGTCCCAAATCCATTTTTTCCCAGTGCTTGCATTTTGACTATTAAATCCATATCTACTATAGATGCTGAAAATCATCCAACTCTTTCAAAATTAAAATATTTGAGAAAGGTAAACAAGAATACCTTAGACTGATGGACATCTCATTCCATTGGAGATTCCAATACTCCAACTCATTCTTAAGATATGATAGTTCTTGACTCCACCACTATGTAGTGAAGAAAGGTAAGATTGACACCAACATCAAAGGAACATAAGGGATAAATGATAATTGAAGATTATCAGGTAGAGAGTACAACTGAAGACATTACCCAACTTCATATGCAATATGAGTGGAGAATGGCTCAGGCCCATCTAGGAACTATCTACTTGCATGGAGAGTACTTTAAATAAAAAACATCAAAGATAAGGGATCCAATAAGGAGTTTGAGTTGGTCCTACAGGAACATAAATTAGTAGAAAAGGCTCTAAATATGGAAATAAAGATATGGGAAGATAATTTTGGAGAGGCTACCATTGAATCAGCCAAATATAAAGAAAATTTTGAATAAGAAACTGCACATATTCAATATTTGAATCTGCAAATTCAACAACTTTAGCAACAGGTCCTAGAAAAGTAGAACACACCATCTGGCCTATCAAAATAAAAGGTAAAATTGATAAGAAAATAAATGTTCGAAGACATCTTATCACTCAGCCTTAAAGCAAAGTCTATGTTGTTGTACCTAGTAAAGGTAAAGAAGTTTCTTAAAACAATGGGAAATAAGTTGATAGCTACAGTAAAATTTTTACAAGATCTGAAGCTACAACAAAAAATCAAGTTCTATCTAAAACTATGTCTAAGAATGTGGTTGCTAAGATCAGAAGTGAAGCCTGGTCACAAGCTAAGATTGCAGCTAGAAGTTTTTTTAGAAAATTTAAACTCGTCAACCAGGGTGCTAAGCTCCTCCAAGAGTTAGAATATGAGGCTAAAGGGCTAGTAAAGCATTTGAATTTAGCAAACAAATGTGGTTTGCCATATCTGTGGGATGAACATTCAAATGTCCTAAGTGAAAATGCACTTACAACTTCTTTGAGATCTTTTATTGAAGATGAATCTAAAATAGAAAGCTGGGGAGATCCCGTAGAATAAAATCATGTATTTGCCATGATTCAAAATCTCACTTATATTAAGTCTTGTTTATCGAAACTAATTTTGAGATACAAGGTAGTGTCTCATGATAAAGTCGAAGAAGTGCAATATATTTATCAGTTGTTTCTAGAATCATATGATCCTGATGATGAAACCTGGAGGTAGGTTTGTCTTACTTACAATGATATTATCAAAGTAATATAAATACAAAAGAATTCCAAACGAGTTGATCAGAATCAACTAGTAGAAGGTGGTACTAGTGGCCAGCAATAACAAATATCACCAAAAAATTGAGCTATCGGGTTTTTTATGTAACAATAGTAAGAGTATATATAAGTTATAAGAGGTATTTTGAAAGGTAATGTTTTACTTATTCAAAGTAATTCTTTTCTAATTTTCCAAAATTTACTCTTCCATATTTTTTTGACTATGTTTCCCAATGGATGAAGGTCCTGGATTCTAATCCTTTTTCTAGCAAAAATTCCCTGAAAGACACCAAGAATGTTAGTCTAAAAATACTACCTTGAAAGATAGCAAATATTTTGAAGTTTGAAAACTAGTGTTTCATTTTTTGAGACATAAGGAGTAAAAAGACTAAGGCATGAAGAAGGTCATGATTTCTCGACATGAAAAAGTTTCATAGGTTCAGACAGTAAAATAGAGCTGAAGCACCAAAATATCATGATTTTGCAACATGATAAACTTTTGTGGACTCAAAGCGGTGAAGTGAAGGTCATTAATAATATCGTGATTTCGTGACATATAAGATTATCATGGACTCCTATCATGAAAGAAGCCAAACTATGAAGTTATGTCACAATTTTGTGATGTGATATACTTTCATGAGCTAGAAGCCAGGAGAAGCCAAAGCACATAGGAATGTTGCAATTTTGTGACATGACAGACTTTCATGAGCTAGAAGCCAGGAGAAGCCAAAGTATAAAAGAATATTGTGATTTCGCAACGTGACAAACTTTCGCGAGCAAGATGTTTTTGTAGGAAAAATATATAAGTAGAAACAAATAAATATGCCTTAAAAGGAACATGTCAACAACTGATGATAGACAGTGAAGGAAGCATCAAATCCTAGTTTTTTTCTATAAAATATTTTTTTACCATTAGATCAATAGGAATCAATGCAAATCATATTGATGCATTTTTATAGCCCAACTTTTTGTAACTAATTTTATGTCAAAATCTATTAGCTGTAAAATATGCTCACCATAGGGTATATATAATAGTAAATGCACCCTGAATGAAGGTTGGCTCTTAGACGTTTACAAGACTGGATGTATGTACTCTGGATGAAAGCAATAAAATACGCTTCTATTGGCTTTTGGTTCACGGTATGTAAGTGTATGTATTAACATTTGATTCTTCTATTCACATTATTGAGTTGTATATTGTATATTTTCTAGAATTTGGACTTATATACGATATAAATTATATTGATGGAGTAAAAATTCAATACATATATGTGTTAGATAGATATCTCAATCACATTGAAAGACTATGATTTTTGCATGAAGATATAATAAATTCTTAAATTGAGAATTTATATACATTTATCTTAGTTTTTGTTTAATCTGTACCATGATAAAAGATCTAGCTAAGGCTATATTTAAAGAACACAAGCTTATATTGAGAGGGGGGTGAACAGTATAAGAACACTTTTTAGTTTTTATTTTCAATCAATATTATGCAATGTAAATATAAAAATATCAATAGCAGTAATAAAAGTAATGCACAAATCACCACACACAATAGAGACACCATAATTTATGTGGTTCACCCAATGTGGGCTACTCCATGGAAAAAATATTTCACTAAATTTTTCTCAATTAATCTCTTGGGAATCCTTTCCCTATTACAATGTTTATGGACCTCTGTCCAAAGGAGACACCAATCCCCTAAATCAATTTAGTGGATATCTATCCATAGGATAACTCCTCCTCTGCTTTGGCTGGTGATCCTCTAAAAGACTACTACCTCCACTGCACTGGCTTGTGGATATCTTTCCACTAAAGTCTCGTGTACCCACTCAGAAGATATATCCTCACTACCCTAGTTAATGGATCTCTATCCATTGGAGACTATTGTCCTCTCTGCTTTGTCACCTCCAAATCTCTATCTCAAATCTACACTAAACTCAGTCTTTCGGTCTAGCACAAATCTGCTCAATCTCTATCTTTGGTGTGGTAAAAACCTATACTCAAATTTGCACCAAAATCTATTCCAAAATTCCACACATAACTTGCTCAAATATGCTACACAAGTCCACATAGAAGTTGTTCAAATCTGCTCAACAAGTCCACACAAAACTTGCTCAAATATGCTCAACAAGTCCACATAGAACTTACTAAAATCTACTCAACAATTCCACACAAAACTTATTCAAATATGCTCAATAAGTCCACACAGAACTTTCTCAAATATTCTCAACAAGTCCAAATATAACTTGCTCAAATATGCTCAACAAGTCCACACAAAACTTGTCCAATATGCTCAACAAGTCTATACAGTTTTTGTCTAATATGCTCAATATATGTATTGTAAGCTTTCACAAAATATCACACCAAATCTATCCATAAGTCTTATCAAAGACTTACCTCAAACCAACTCTACAAGTCCACATAGAACTTTTCCAATCTCATAGAAACATAAAGAGAATTTTTAGAGACTCAATATGCTCTATACTAATCACAATGCTCAATTTATTTTGATAACTCTCTTAGAAACATAAGGATAATTGTTAGAGACTCAATATGCTTCAAATTCAACTCAATGCTCAATCACTTTCTCAACTCAATTCGTAATATAGAATAGTTTGTTTTATGGAACTTGAAAAATCACTTCATACACCCAATTGACTAGGATCAACCAATTCTACTCAACCAATCACACAATGAAACAATCCTTCCTTACAAACCCTAGTCCAAGCATATGATCCTCACTCAAAATATTTCCAACAATGCTCAACAACCAATCTCACATAACAATGATACTCATGTTCTTTTCAAACCCTATTTCAAGTTCTTCACTCAACAACTCACTTCAATAACAATTCTTATAAAACAAATCTCACATAACAATTATACTCATGTTATTTTCAAACCCTAGTTCAATTTCTTTTCTCAACAACTCATTTCAACAACAATTCTTATAAAACAACTCTCACATAACAATGATGTTCATGTTCTTTTCAAACCCTAGTTCAATTTCTTTGCTCAACAACTCACTTCAACAACAATGCTTATCTAACAAGGTTTTAACAATATTTTTTATTCTCAAAAATCTTGAAGCATTAAATCAACACACTCAATAGGAAACCCTAATCAAGTCCTTTTCACTGCAAACTTATTTTCCAAAAATCAATCAATCAACTCAACTATAGAATAATGTGCTCATACCTTTCTATTGATTATTAAGGGATCTCATAAATCTATCACAACCACAAAAACTTCTATGCCAAACTCAAAGAGGTTAGAAGATAAATCATTCTCACAATATAATGTAAATACTCAATTACACCTTATCACTCCAGCTTTCAAAAACAACCATCAACATACATAAAATATTTATCCAATAACACCTTTTAAACTCCCAACTAAAAATAAATTCAACATCCACCAAAACAACTCAAAACCTCTTTAATCAAATTTAATGGCAAAAATAACTTTGGCAAAAATCAAATCCAGTTTCCTTATAACTTCAATAACATAAATAACTTCTCAATAAAACAATCTTTCATAAACCCTTTTATCTCTAAATAACACAAATCAATTATGAATAAAATAACCTTTCATAAACCTTTCTTACTCCAAATAACACAAATCAATTATGAATAAAATAACCTTTCATAAACCCTTATTACTCCAAATAACACAAATCAATTACCAATAAAATAATTCTTCACAAACCCTTATAACTCCAAATATTCCCTTAGAAAACTTTAGGCAACATAAAAATTTTAATCAAAAATTACCCTTTTCCACTAGTGGTATTTGAACCCATAATCTCGGCCTCCATGAGCGCTCTAGCCATGGAATTGACCACCACGTGTGCTAGACACACATTTGAAACTCCATGAGCACCTTGTGCTCTTTCTTCCACACCTGGCGCTCAAATCGAATGCAAACCAAAAGCTTTTTCCCTTGGTGCTCAAGACGAACATGCCAATTAATGTCCACGTGAATTGATCGTCGAATCTTCCACTCCCAATACTCTCACAAAATGTGTTGTACCAATGGACCATCATGTCCAGTATGAGTTAGACCTTATGCTCACCCTTTTAGTCTTCTTCCTAGCGCGCTAATAAGACAAACAAACTCTTTGTATTCTTCCTAAATGTTCAACGATTGCACGAATTTCTTTTAGCTTGGTCGCATGAAAATTAATTCAAAGAGGGATAACTTTTGAATACCTCTTGGCATATTATTTATACATGAATTCACCATATGGATTAGACATTAGCACTCCATTTAATTTGATGATGTTGACGCATTTTAAAACCTTTTATAATTTATAAATTATTTAAATTCTAATAGAATTTAAATTTTATAAATTATATTTATAAACCTTTTACTTTAATAAAATTAAAGTCTTCCTTGGGATAAAATTTAAACCTTCAAATTGTACTCCACTAATTTAGTTGGACATATAAGAACAGGGAAATATTGTTGGAAATTTTGAGCTCATTTAGTTGTCATTTATGTCAAAGTGAGAAGTTGACATTGATGCCATAGTGAACACATGAAGCTGTAATTAATACCATGGAGTACACCATCATTAACACTAGGAGCAATGCAAATATTTGAACAAAAATGTTATTAAAATATTATTCTACAAGGGTTTTTGTTAAACATCCTGATGGTAGAATTAAGGTTTGCATCATTAACACTAGGAGCAATGTCCAACTAATTGCATAAATTTCATAGACTCTGTTCTATGCAAACCTCTAAAAAGTGCATTCATTGCTTTTGAATTGTAATGTTGTAGGAGCTTACCTTCCTTATATGTAGGAGGATTAATTAAGGGATCATATCCAAATTCAATTGCTTCCCAAATTTCATTACCAAGTGCCATCAAATAGATCTTCATTCTCATACTCCAATACATATAGTCACTTCCATAAAATACTGGTGCTAAATTATCTTAGGAAACATTCTTAGAATCCATTGTGTTCTTGTTAGATTTTCCTTCAAGCTATTAAAATCTTCTAAAGGAACCCGCTCTGATACCAATTGAAGAACACAAGCTTATACTGAGAGGGGGGGTGAACAGTATAAGACCACTTTTTACTTTTTTCTTTCCCAATCAATATTATGCAATGTAAAGATAGCAATATCAATAGCAGTAATCAAAGCAATGCACAAATCACCACACACAATAGAGACACCACAATTTACGTGGTTCACCCAATGTGGGCTACTCCACGGAGAAAATATTTCACTAAAATTTTCTCAATCAATCTCTTGGGAATCCTTTCCCTATTACAATGTTTATGGACCTCTGTCCAATGGAGATACCAATCCCCTAAATCAAGTTCATGGATCTCTATCCATAGGAGAACTCCTCCTCTGCTCTATATGGTGATCCTCTAGAAGACTACTGCCTCCACTACATTGGCTTGTGGATCTCTCTCCATTGAAGACTCTTGTCCCCACTCAGAAGACCTATCCTCACTACCCTAGATGATGGATCTCTATCCACTAGAGACTACTGTCCTCTCTGCTCTATCACCTCCAAAGCTCTATCTCAAATCTACACTAAACTCAGTCCTTCGGTCTAGCACAAATCTTCTCAATCTCTATCTCTGGTCTGGCACAAACCTATCCTCAAATCTGCACCAAACTCTGCTCCACAAGTCCACATAAAACTTGCTCAAATTTGCTCAACAAGTCCACATAGAACTTGCTCAAATATGCTCAACAAGTCCACATATAACTTGCTCAAATCTTCTCAACAAGTCCACATATAACTTGCTCAAATATTCTCAACAAGTCCACATAGAACTTGCTTAAATCTGCTCAACAAGTCCACATAGAACTTGCTCAAATATGCTCAACAAGTCCACATAGAACTTGCTCAAATCTTCTCAACAAGTCCACACAGAACTTGCTCAAATCTTCTCAACAAGTCCACATAGAACTTGCTCAAATCTGCTCAACAAGTCCACATGAACTTTAATTCTCAATAAGATCAAAATCTCACAAAATTCACAAGTCTCTCAAAGACTTACTCAAATCTGCTCAACAAGTCCACACAGAACTTGTCCAATCTCATAGAAACATAAAGAGAATTGTTAGAGACTCAATATGTTCTACACTTATCACAATGCTCAATTACTTTCTCAACTCAATTCAGAATATAGAATAGTTTATTTTATGGAACTTGAACAATCACTTCACACATCCACTTGACTAGGCTCAATCAACTCTACTCAACCAATCACTCAATGAAACAACCCTTTCTCACAAACCCTAGTCCAAGCATATGAACACTTCACTCAAAATATTTCCAACAATGCTCAACAACAAATCTCACATAACAATGATACTCATGTTCTTTTCAAACCCTAGTTCAAGTTCTTTGCACAACAACTCACTTCAACAACAATGCTTATAAAACAATTCACATAGCAATGATACTCATGTCTTAAACCCTAACTCAAGTTTTTCACACAATCAATCAACAAAATGCTTATATTCTAATTTAAAATGACTTCAACAACAATGCTTATAAAACAAGGTTTTAACAACAATTCTTTATTCCAGAAAACCTTGAAGCATTAACTCAACACACTCAATAGGAAACCCTAATCAAGTCCTTTTCACTCCAAACTTATTTTCTAGAAAACCAATCAATCAACTCAACTATGGAAGAATGTGCTCATACCTTTTTATTGATGATGAAGGGATCTCATAAATCTGTCACAACCACAAACACTTCTATGCCAAACTCAAAGAGGTTAGAAGATAAATCTTTCTCACAATATAATGTAAATACTCAATTACACCTTATCACTCCACCTTTCAAAAACAACCATCAACATACATAAAATATTTATCCAATAACACCTTATAAACTCCCAACTAAAAATAAATTCAACATCCACCAAAATAACTCAAAACCTCTTTAATCAAATTTAATGGCAAAAAGAACTTTGGAAAAAATCAAATCCACTTTCCTTATAACTCCAATAACATAAATCACTTCTCAATAAAACAATATTTCATAAACCCTTTTATCTCCAAATAACACAAATCAATTATGAATAAAATAACCTTTCATAAACCCTTATTATCCAAAAAAAATCAATTATGAATAAAATAACCTTTCATAAACCCTTATTACTCCAAATAACACAAATCAATTACCAATAAAATAATCCTTCACAAACCCTTATAACTCCAAATAACCCCTTAGAAAACTTTAGGCAACATAAAAATTTTAATCAAAAATTACCTTTGCCACTAGTGGGATTCGAACCCACAATCTCTGCCTCCGTGAGCGCTCTAGCCATGGATTTGACCACCGCATGCACTAGACACATGTTTGAAACTCCATGAGCACCTCATGCTCTTTCTTCCACACCTGGCGCTCAAACCGAATGTGAACCAAAAGCTTTCCCCTTGGCGCTCAAGTCGAACACGCCAATTAACATCCATGCGAATCGATCGTGGACTCTTCCACTCCCAATGCTCTCACGAAATGCGTTGTACCAATGGACCACCATGTCCAATGTGGGTCAGACCTTACGCTCACCCTTTTCATCTTCTTCCTGGCGCTAATAAGACAAATGAACTCTTTGTCTTCTTCCTCAACGTTCAACGATTGCACGAATTTCTTTTAGCTTGGTCGCATGAAAATTAATTCGAAGAGGGATAACTTTTGAATGCCTCTTGGCATATTATTTATACATGAATTCACCATATGGCTTAGACGTCGGTGCTCCATTTAATTTGATGACATCGATGCATTTTAAAACCTTTTATAATTTATAAATTATTTAAATTCTAATAGAATTTAAATTTTATAAATTATATTTATAAACCTTTGACTTTAATAAAATTAAAGTCTTCCTTGGGATAAAATTTAAACCTTCAAATTGTACTCCACTGATTTGATTATTCTGCCATCATGGTTTTAATAAGAACCTTAATTCTGCCATCAGGATGTTTAACAAAAACCCTTGTAGAATAATATTTTAATAACCTTTTTCTTCAACTCTTCACATTGCTCCTGGTGTTAATGATGGTGTACTCCATGGTATTAATGACAACTTCATGTGTTCACTTTGGCATCAATGACAACTTCTCACTTTGACATCAATGACAATTGAATGAGCTCAAAATGTCCAACAATCTCCCCCTTTGTCATTGATGGCAACCCAATTTCCTTTTACCAAAAACTTGACCTTTCCATTGTTCTGCTCCCCTTGGCTCAATGCTCTCTCCTCTTTTCTCAAATACCAAATCTCTCCCCCTTACTCAAATCTCTCCCCCTTTGACATCAATGGCAAAGGGTCACCTTTGGGGCTCGAGGCTAAGAATGAGCCTCTTAGCTTAGCCCCTCCCCCACCTTCTTTTGAGGTGGTTAATTCTAGGGTGGGAGTATTTCTACTCCCAAAAAGCACTGTTCTTTACCTTTATCCTCTTTCCTTCTTATCTGATCCTTCTGATTCCTCTAATTATTCCTTTCCATGTTTACATTCCTATTCTTTTTCATGTTCTTGTTCATATCCATGTTCCTGTTCCTATTCATATTCATGTTCTTATTCCTGTTCCTTTTTCTATTCATGTTCATATTCATGTTCCTGTTCATATTCCTGTTCATATTCATGTTTCTGTTCCTGTTCCTATTTATACCTATTTCTGGAATATCTGCTCTACACCACTTTGTTGTGTGACCATCATTATTGCACTTATAACACTTAATGTTATTATTCCTTGGAGGTGCAAATGTCTTAGGATTTCTCCTAGTGAAGCCATATCCTCTTCTATCATGAACCCTGCAATTCATTGCCTTGTGACCAAACCGATTACATGAGTAGCAATACCCATGGAAAAGTTGTATGTTCCCATATTCCTATCTTTCATGTGTCCTACACTGTGAAGCCATGTGCCCAAACTTGTGACATGAAAAACATCTTCCATTGAAGTTTCCTTGTCTTGACCTCATTGGTCTCTTAGTCTCTCTTGACCTATTCTGATTGTTGTTCCATCTGTATCTTCTTTGTGCATTGTTCCTATTTTTTTTGAACTCTCTATTGTCCAACTCATCCTCAGATGTCTCACTTTATTTTACACTATCTTTTTTTGAAGTATCTTCATCTAAATTTTCTTCTCCCCCAAAACTTGAGGTTGACTCTCCTTCCCATTTCTTTTGATTCTATTCAAATCCAAGACCTATTTTGTTTGATGTAGTCTTTTGTATCTTGATGAACTTATCCAAGTTCTTTGAGCTATTTTTAAACCCTTTCATCTTGACCTTGGAGTCTTCTAAATATTCTCTTAGTAGTGCCACTTCTTGTGCTAACTTCTCACATTCTAAGATCTTTGCTTCTAACTTATCTTTGAACCTTTTTGCCTTAGCCTTTGATTTTTCTAAATCCTCTATAAGCAATCTTCTCTCTTCATCACATTCTTGAAACTGAATTTCAAGTTTAGAGTGTTGCTTTCTTACCTTCTTTACCATGTCAAGGGCATAAATAAGTTCTCCCTTGAGATCATATCCATCCTTTTCTGAATATTCCTCTATTTGTTTACCTTTGTCCACATATTTATTTTCTATTGGCTTGTCTTCTATAGGATCACCTACTTCTTCTTCTAATGCCATTAGAATATTTTCATCTAGTCCTTCAAATGCATCCTCATATTCATCATCACTGAAACTATAACCATCCCTTGTACAATTATCTTCAAGATGTCCAAAGTTACCACATCTAAAACACTTGAGAATTACTTGGAGTCCTTTTCTTAACTTGTTCTTTTTCTTCAATCATAAATAGGACTTCATCTCTATCATTATCTGAAAAACTAGCATCACTATCACTTGAGTACTTACTTGCATTATCCGCATAGTAGCTCCTCTTTTTCCTTTGGAAGAACTTCTTTCCTTGTCTATTTTGTCCATCCTTGCTTTTCTTTTGGTGCCTATGTCTTTCTGATTCCCTATTCTTGTGATCCTATTTCTCTTCATCATTGTTATTCTTAGCTTCTTGACAATCAATTGCATAATGACCATACTTTCCATAATTGAAATATTTAATAGATCTTGTATCTCTAGATATTCTTGAATCCTTATCCTCTACCAATAATTAGCTTCTACTCACTTTGGATGACTCATTGCTTGATTCTGACTTCTTACCCTTAGTCTTCTTGATTGCTTTGAATGTTGCTTCCTTCTGGGGAATAGGATATTTTGTTCTTATCTCATGTGTTGTAAGAATACCAAGCAACATATCTCTTGTCAAAGTATCACCATCCATTGACACTTCTATAGTAGAAACCTTTTCACTGAATCTGTTTGGAAGAGTTCTCAAAACTTTATCACAAACATCTGATTCATCAATCTTCATTCCAAGTCCTTGCATAGCATTAACAACCTCATCAATTCGAAGTAGATAAGTACTAATATTTTCCTCATCCTTCATTCTTAACTCTTCAAATTGTCCTTTGATATTTTACATATTTGCTTTCTTGACACATTTATCTCCTTCATATATATTTTGCAATTTATCCCACATGTCTTTAGCAGTTTGACAATGCATAACTTTCATAGACTCTGTTCTATGCAAACCTCTCAAAAGTGCATTCATTGCTTTTGAATTGTAATGTTGTAGGAGCTTACCTTCCTTATCTGTAGGAGGATTAATTAAGGGATCATATCCAAATTCAACTGCTTCCCAAATTTCATTGCCAAGTGCCATCAGGTAGATCTTCATTCTCATACTCCAATACATATAGTCACTTCCATCAAATACTGGTGTTGAATTATCTGAGGACACATTCTTAGAATCCATTGTGTTCTTGTTAGATTTTCCTTCAAGTTGTTAAACTCTTCTAAAGGAACCTACTCTGATACCAATTGAAGAACACAAGCTTATACTGAGAGGGGGGTGAATAGTATAAGACCACTTTTTACTTTTTCTTTCCCAATCAATATTATGCAATGTAAAGATAGCAATATCAATAGTAGTAATCAAAGCAATGCACAAATCACCACACACAATAGAGACACCACAATTTATGTGGTTCACCCAATGTGGGCTACTCCACAGAGAAAATATTTCACTAAAATTTTCTCAATCAATATCTTGGGAATCCTTTCCCTATTACAATGTTTATGGACCTCTATCCAATGGAGATACCAATACCCTAAATCAAGTTCATGGATCTCTATCCATAGGAGAACTCCTTCTCCTTTGCTCTAGTTGGTGATCCTCTAGAAGACTACTGCCTCCACTACACTTGCTTGTGGATCTCTCTCCACTGAAGACTCTTATCCCCACTTAGAAGACCTATCCTCACTGCCCTGGCTGATGGATCTCTATCCACTGGAGACTACTATCCTCTCTACTCTATCACCTCCAAAGATCTATCTCAAATCTACACTAAACTTAGTCCTTCGATCTAGCACAAATCTGCTCAATATCTATCTCTGGTCTGGCACAAACCTATCCTCAAATCTACACCAAACTCTGCTCCACAAGTCCACATATAACTTGCTCAAATATGCTCAACAAGTCCACACAGAACTTGCTCAAATATGCTCAAAAAGTCCACATAAAACTTGCTCAAATCTGCTCAAAAAGTCCACATAGAACTTGCTCAAATCTGCTCAACAAGTCCATATAGAACTTGCTCAAATATGCTCAACAAGTCCACATAGAACTTGCTCAAATCTGCTCAACAAGTCCACATAGAACTTGCTCAAATATGCTCAACAAGTCCACATAGAACTTGCTCAAATATTCTCAACAAGTTCACATAGAACTTGCTCAAATTTCTCAAAAGTAAAAACTTGTCAATTCTCAATAAGTCCACATTGTAATGCTTTCAAAATCTCAAAATATCATAAGTTTCTCAAATACTTACTCATTCTTAACAAGTCCACATAGAACTTGTCCAATCTCATAGAAACATAAAGAGAATTGTTAGAGACTCAATATGTTCTATACTTATCACAATGCTCAATTACTTTCTCAACTCAATTCAGAATATAGAATAGTTTGTTTTATGGAACTTGAACAATCACTTCACACATCCACTTGACTAGGCTCAATCAACTCTACTCAACCAATCACTCAATGAAACAACCCTTTCTCACAAACCCTAGTCCAAGCATATGAACACTCACTCAAAATATTTCCAACAATGCTCAACAACAAATCTCACATAACAATGATACTCATGTTCTTTTCAAACCCTAGTTCAAGTTCTTTGCAAATTCAAATATAATTTTCAACAACTCACTTCAACAACAATGCTTATAAAACAATCTTCACATAGCAATGATACTCTAACCCTCACTCAAGTTTTTCACACAATCAATGGCTTCAACAACAATGCTTATAAAACAAGGTTTTAATAACAACTCTTTATTCCAGAAAACCTTGAAGCATTAACTCAACACACTCAATAGGAAACCCTAATCAAGTCCTTTTCACTCCAAACTTATTTTCCAGAAAACCAATCAATCAACTCAACTATGGAAGAATGTGCTCATACCTTTTTATTGATGATGAAGGGATCTCATAAATCTATCACAACCACAAACACTTCTATGCCAAACTCAAAGAGGTTAGAAGATAAATATTTCTCACAATATAATGTAAATACTCAATTACACCTTATCACTCCACCTTTCAAAAACAACCATCAACATACATAAAATATTTATCCAATAACACCTTATAAACTCCCAACTAAAAATAAATTCAACATCCACCAAAATAACTCAAAACCTCTTTAATCAAATTTAATGGCAAAAAGAACTTTGGCAAAAATCAAATCCACTTTCCTTATAACTCCAATAACATAAATCACTTCTCAATAAAACAATCTTTCATAAACCCTTTTATCTCCAAATAACACAAATCAATTATGAATAAAATAACCTTTCATAAACCCTTATTACTCCAAATAACACAAATCAATTATGAATAAAATAACCTTTCATAAACCCTTATTACTCCAAATAACACAAATCAATTACCAATAAAATAATCCTTCACAAACCCTTATAACTCCAAATAACCCCTTAGAAAACTTTAGGCAATATAAAATTTTAATCAAAAATTACCTTTGCCACTAGTGGGATTCGAACCCACAATCTCTGCCTCCGTGAGCGCTCTAGCCATGGATTTGACCACCACGTGCGCTAGACGCACATTTGAAACTCCACGAGCACCTCGTGCTCTTTCTTCCACACCTGGCGCTCAAACCGAACGTGAACCAAAAGCTTTCCCCTTGGCGCTCAAGATGAACACGCCAATTAACATCCACGCGAATCGATCGTGGACTCTTCCACTCCCAATGCTCTCATAAAATGCACTGTACCAATGGACCACCGTGTCCAATGTGGGTCAGACCTTACGCTCACCCTTTTCGTCTTCTTCCTGGCGCTAATAAGACAAACAAACTCTTTGTCTTCTTCCTCAACGTTCAACGATTGCACGAATTTCTTTTAGCTTGGTCGCATGAAAATTAATTCGAAGAGGGATAACTTTTGAATGCCTCTTGGCATATTATTTATACATGAATTCACCATATGGCTTAGACGTCGGCGCTCCATATAATTCGATGACGTCGACGCATTTTAAAACCTTTTATAATTTATAAATTATTTAAATTCTAATAGAATTTAAATTTTATAAATTATATTTATAAACCTTTGACTTTAATAAAATTAAAGTCTTCCTTGGGATAAAATTTAAACCTTCAAATTGTACTCCACTGATTTGATTATTCTGCCATCATGGTTTTAATAAGAACCTTAATTCTGCCATCAGGATGTTTAACAAAAACCCTTGTAGAATAATATTTTAATAACCTTTTTCTTCAACTCTTCGCATTGCTCCTGGTGTTAATGATGGTGTACTCCATGGTATTAATGACAACTTCATGTGTTCACTTTGGCATCAATGACAACTTCTCACTTTGACATCAATGACAACTGAATGAGCTCAAAATGTCCAACAATATTTCCCTTTCTTTTAGTAAATCTCTTTTCTCTTTTATCATAAAAAACATTAAGGAACCAACATTATTTGGATATTATATAGAATATGTCAACACCAAGTCCATCTATTCAATGTTGACAAGGTCGTAGGTGTGAATAATAACCATAGGTCAATTTTGTTCCAACAAGTCCCTTGTAATCTATCAACCATCTACACCCATCATGACCTCTTTGTGCTTACATGACATCCTAGTTTAAATCTTACTTTATTTGTAATTTTGATATCCTAGGCTAGTGACCCCTTTAAAAGCACTCAAATTCCAAATCATTCCCAAGAAAATGGTAGATCTAGCATTATTTCCCTTCCCACAAAGTTTTCTATCAGTGGATGGATGTGTTTTAAATGTAAAAGTGATTCTATTGGTTATGGTGGCTTCAAAGGTGATTGGAAGCATCCATATAAGCCTTCTTCACATGGTTCAAGCCATATATAAAATCTTCTATCGATCCAGCTTACTGAAAGGTTTTTATCTTCAGCACAAAAGGTAGCAATGTGTGAATGATTGAAATTTTTCTTATAAGTTTAAATAAGAATAGTTTTTCATAGAAAGTGATTCAATGGTGGGTGAAAATGAAGAGGGTTGTCTATATAGTGGGGTATCCTTTCCAGAAGAGGTTTGTGTGGCTACAAATGAGGTGGGTCAACACAAATTGAAGAATGGTGCTAATCGAACCTGACACTCTTCACATTGATATTTTTTTTAAAGCGATGCTCCTTGCTTGCATTTTCTATGCTCTATTTTTTTGGGATGATCCTCCCATGTCTTGCTAGTTTTATGAGGTGGTCTCCACTATATTGGCTTCACTTTAGTCTATTGAGATCATCTCTATCATGTAGATATTATTTTGGTCTAAACTATTGTAGTTTTTTTTGTTCCCTTGTAAAAGGTTTGAAATCACTTTCAAAACAATTTTTTTTCAATATACCAATGATGGGTTGTAGTTAAGCACATCATTAATTCTCAATGAATTTGTCAATCCAGGGCAGTGTACAAGGCTATCTGCGAAAGGAGTGAACAGGGCTATAATTTAAGGTCAATTGGGAGCAGCAAGTCTCATTGGTGGAACTGATTGTGTGGGGGTTTTTAGGTATCTTATACCTCTAAATTGCATAAATTGAAATTTAATATAATTGCAAGAATGAATACTAATTGGTTATTATAGAAATGAAACCTTAGTTACAGTTGCAAGAATGAAATCTAATTAAATTGCAGAATTAAAACCCTAGTTATAGTTGCAAAATTGGAAACCTAATTACAGTTGCAAAATGAAAGTTTATTTAATTTTGCAATAATGAAAACTAAAATTAAGTCCTGTCAATACTCTGTAATAGAAGTTTGTCAATATTATGTGTAGGGGTTGACAACAAAAACAATAATGTAAGAAAATTGCAGAAAACTGTAAATTGCTAGAAATGGAAATTGCAGTAAATTGGAAAGTTGTTGGAAAGCAAAAAGACTAATCAACTATACTGCTAATCACATCACAAAAGTATCTTGAATAGAAAATAAATTATTAATATTGAAATGAATGTTAACTACTACAAAATAATGAAATTGACAAGTTTCACAGCTTATTCTGCTACAACAAAATCAAAACAAAATCTGTCTGTTAGTCCTCCTCCTAGGTCTGGAATTGGCCAGCCTCATTTTACATAAGAAGGTATGAGTTCCTCTTTCTCTACATATTATTCACCCTCAAAAATAATAGAATGAATAGAAAAACTTGTACTTTATTGATTCAGAACATGATTATAAATCTGCTACTAAAACCTGTTACAAAACTGTAACAGTTTTAGTTTTCTCACTTATTCTCTATCTATGTTTTCTACTACTATTTCTACTGTCATTATTATTCTTTTTATCCTTAGCTCAACTTGTACGGGACCTATTTTTTATAGATGCATAAAATCTAATTACAACAAAAAATATACTCTGCAAATCAATTCCTATTATTCTACAGTATTCCTTGGGTTTATCCTAGAAGAGGATATTTTCTATAAATTATGGTTTTGGATGGCAAGGACAACAAAGTTAGATGAGATATATTTTAATTTAACCTCCTTAGCCTTATTTCCATTTTTACACCATCATAAATCAGTCAACAAGTCAAAAAGTGCTTTCTGTTCTCAATCCGGACCTAAGTGGCTCAATCTGAAGAGACTGTATTTCTCAATCCAAAGATATTCAGAATGACCAAATATATAAATCTTAAATTGATTTCAGTTGTATTTCTCAATTGGATTAGTCCCTAGTATTAGATTTCAATAGCATTCATTCCTCTTCATGTGTGAATTCCATGCCTTGCCATTCATTGGTAGTTGGCTGGAATTTACATAGGAAAACCAGTTTTTGCTGCACAGTAACAGTTCTTTGCACTATTTGCTAAATTCAAAAATATTAATGCTTGAGAAACATCAAAATAAGAATAGTAAATTGTTGCTATCATCTTAATCATATCCCTTATGTAATAGGTCATGGCGATGTGACATAAAACTACAAAAAAATTATAAAAATCAGCATATAATATTCCAAACACATCAATTATGCAAAAAATTAATACACAACATATTAGATCAACTTAACTACTATATAAAGTAAATAATAGAGTTTTAGGCAAGTTTTAGTTGTTCAAAACATGCTATGATGGAGGCATTTCCAGGCCTCATCATTTCTCTCAACTTATATTAATGCATGTCCTCATGCATTCTTTTGGGCTATAGAATCACATATATCCATATTCAAGTTCTATGATCTGTAGAATAGGTTTTTGCCTATATAGTATCCTCTATTCTCCTGAATGTTTCTGAGCCAATATTCAAACTGCTCATCTAGTTGAGGATCCTCTTCAAAATAGTAGGGAACTAAAGTAATGATGGTTGGAGGCTTAAATCAGAGACCTACCCAGTTATGCTGCATAATTTCAATAAGTTGTATCACCCCTTCTACTCTTCTTTTGGACAATTCCATATTAATGGGGGAGATAGGTGTTATACTTACAGTGACACTGAGAGGAGGGGTGAATCAGTGTGTTCTTTTAAAACTTTAAATTTGAAACTCTTAATGCTGAAATAAAGGAAACTCAAAACATATATAGCAAGTTAACAAGAGAGCATCACACAACACAAGATTTAACAAGGTTCACCAATGTGGCTACTCCTAAAAAATTACTGCTTGGACTATCATCCAAATCTAGCCTTTGCAAAGCAACAACTTTACAATCTATTTACCAGCACCAACTGGAAGGAGCACCAATCCCTCAATTTTTTTGTACCAACAAAAAGGAGCAACAACCCCTAATTTACTAGCACCTACTGGAAGGAGAACCAACCCCTGATTCCAAGATACAACTTGGACTTCAAGTCAATCTATGAAATTTACAAAAAAATACCTTCACCCTTTTCACACACAGTCTGTTGTTTCTATGAACTCTGCTTCTTCTGCATAATCGCTTTGCACAATCTATTTTAGAACAGTCTGCTTCTATGCAAATGCCTCGCACACTCTACTTCGATACAATTGAACAATCACTTCTGCCCCTTTATGCTTTTTTGCTCTCTGTGCGCCCTTGCTTCACACTTAGCTCGATTCGACACGACTCGCTCTCTGTACACTACGGGATTAATTCGCACACTAAAAATGATACAACTCAAATCTCCAAATAGCCCTCCTTTTATAATCAAATTTCCATGATAAAATTCTAACTTTAGTCGGCTGATAATGCAAGTGCAAAGCCTAAACATCATCGACTGTAAACCCTAAACTTAGTTGACTGTAAACCCTAATTTTTGTTGGCTTACATCGGTCTTCATTGGCCTTAACTACCCCTGCAACTCTTTTGTTGTTGTTGCTGCAAAAACACAACATGTCGCGATATCGTGACACTTTTGGCCTCCTTACACTCTACTTGGCTTGCACCAATGAAAACATGGCATGTCATGAAATCGCGACACTTTTCTTGCATTATGCCTTTCTCTACCTTTTGCCTGTGAAAAATGAACATGTCACAAAATTGTGACACTTTTGTTGCCTTATGCCTTTCTTTGCCTTTCACCCATGAAAAATGGAACATGTCGTAAAATCGTGACACTTTCGCTGCCTTGTGCCTTTCTCTAACTTTCGTCCATGAAAATGGAACATGTCACAAAATCATGACACTTTCACTGCCTTGCTTCATTGTTCGGCTTGCACTAGCAAAAACATGACATGTCACGATATCGTGACACTTTTTGCCTCCGTACACTCTTCATTTCTTTTGTCGTGAAATCACAACAGTTTTGCTTTCGAAGACTTGCTTTTTGCTTTTGTTGCGAAATCACGACACTTCTGCCGTTGAAGACTTGCTTTCTATTTCTGTCATGAAATCACGACACTTCTATCATTGAAGACTTGCTTTCTATTTCTATTGTGAAATTGCAACACTTTCTGAAACCTTACGCTGCCATTTCAATATTTCATGAAATTGCGACATTTTTTGCAACCGTATGCTTTCTTTTCTTGCCTATCATGAAATTGCGACCCTTTCTGTATCCTTACACTTTTTCTTTAACCTGTCACAAAATCATGACACTTTCTACATCCGTACGTTATCTCTTCAACCTGTCATGAAATCGCAATACTTTCATACTATGAACACTTTCGTCTACAGCATGTTGTGAAATATCTACAGTTCTCACTTAGAGTTCTTTATTTTGCAGCACATCATGAAATCATGACACTTTTATCTTGCTTGTGCTTTTGCTTCGAACATGTCACGAAATCATGACAGTTTTTCAACTTGCCTTCTTCTCTTCTAACATGCCATGAAATCATGATAGTTTAACCCGCTTGTGCCTTTGCTTCAAACATGTCATGAAATCGTGACATTTTTCCAACTTACCTTCTTCTCTTCCAACATGTCATGAAATCACGACAGTTTTCCCTGCATGCGCCTCTGCTTCGAACATGTCACGAAATCATGACAGTTTTCCAAATTGCCTTCTTCTCTTCCAACATGTCATGAAATTATGACAGTTTTCCCTGCTTGTGCCTCTACTTCGAACATGTCATGAAATCATGACAGTTTTCTCTATTATTTCTCTCTCCTCTAGAATGTTGCAAAATTGTGATAGTTTTTCCCTGCACTTTCTCTCTCCTCCAATATGTCGTGAAATCAAGACATTTTTCTTTGAATTTTTGTATGCGAGCCACTTAGGTCTTTTTGGAAAAACATTGTACATATTCTGAGAGATATCTGAACTTCCTGATTACTGCATCTGAATAGCTTCTGAGCATCTGAACTTCCTGTGCACTGAATCAATTGATTTAGTTGATTGTGTTGACAACAATGACAATCTTGTTGTTGCACTTTGCTCAACAATCTCCCCCTTTGGAATTGTTGGCAACACATGTACTGCTTCCTGTAGCTCTTCTCCCCCTTTGACAATAATACCAAAGGGCTACTGTAGACTCCCCCTGAGTCCAAGCACAACATTCACAGGCAAAATTTATTACACTTAGTAATAAACAAGAACATGAGCAAGAAGATAAACAAATACTTCAATGCTCCCCCTGAGAATGTGATTCCTGTAGCTAGTCACTTCTTGGGAAAGGTCACCACTCCCAATTTATTATGAAGGTATTCAAAAACATCCTTGGGCAATGGTTTTGTGAAGATATCTGCTACTTGCTCTGTAGTTGGAACAAAATCTATCTTAACCTCACCTTCAAAAACTTTCTCTTTCAAAAAATGATATTTGATAGCAATGTGTTTTGTTTGTGAATGCATTACCGGATTCTTGGAGATGTTAATTGCACTGGTGTTATCACACTTAACTGATATTGGCTCACTAAAATTAATACCAAGATCTTTCAGAGTTTATTTCATCCACAAAACTTGTGTATAGCATGTTGTTGCTACAATATATTCTGCCTCAGCTATTGATAAAGAAACTGACTTTTTTCTTGCTGTGCCAAGCAACCAACCTATCACCAAGATAAAATGCACCTCCACAGGTACTCTTCCTGTCATCAACACATCCTTCCCAATATGCATCTGAATATGAAATAAGGGTGAAGTCTTTACCTTTTGGATATCATAACCCATACTCCATATACAACAAGAACAATGAGATGCCCACCTTCTATTTTGACATACAGATTACTGTCCACCATACCTTTCTTAAACCCTTGTTGAGATAGATAGTTGTCTAGCCTTGCATACCATGCTCGGGGTGCCTATTTTAAGCCATATAAAGCTTTCTTTAATTTGTAGACAAGGTTGGGATCTTCACCAATTTGGAAACCATATGGTTGTTCAATATAAACCTCTTCTTCAAGTTTTCCATTTAAGAAAGTTGATTTTATATCCATCTGATAAACTCTGAAATTATTATAGACTACTAAGGCCAAAAACATTTTGATTGCTTCTAGTCTAGCCACTGGTGCAAAAGTCTCCTCAAAATCAATGCCTTCAACTTGTGCATAACCTTTACAAACCAGTATTTCTTTATTCCTAACTACCTGTCCGTATTCATTCAATTTGTTTTGAAATATCCATTTGGTGCCGATTACATTCTTATTTGTAGGTCTAGGTACTAATTCCCAAGTTTTGTTCTTTTCAATTTGATCTAATTCTTCATTTATTGCCTTCATCCAACTATCATCTTTGCTTGCCTCTACAATATTTTTGAGCTCAATGATGGATAAAAGAGAGTAGTTACTTACTACTTTCTTTCTTGTCTGAACACCAGCTGTGGGATCTCCAATTATTTGATCTCTAGGATGATTTTTCTACCAGCTGCTTGTTTTGAATTTCTTATTTTCTTCCACCTCTGAGTCATCAATTAAGTCATCTGAGTCAAGTGTTGGTTTCTTTTGTGTTTCATTTTCCTCATCTCCTTCAATGACTTCTTCATAAATTAGGTAGTTTTCTTCAAAGTTAACTATTTGTTCCCTACCTTCATCAAATTTAACATTGACACTATCCACAATTTTCTTGAGTCTCTTGTTATAACATTTGTAAGCTTTGCTTTTTGATGAATAGCCAACGAAGACACCTTCATCTGCTCTATTTTCAAACTTCTCAATATTATCTTAAGTTTTTCTGATGTAACACTTACAGCCAAAAACTTTGAGATGTTTAGTTGTTGTCTTTCTACCGAACCATAACTCATAAGGAGTTTTGCTTTCATGTGTTCTCAACATGTACCTATTTTGGATGTACACTGCAGTGTGGACTGCTTCTTTCCAAAATCTGTCTGCTATTCTTTTCTCATCCAGCATAGTACATGCCATTTCTTGTACTGTTCTATTCTTTCTTTCCACCACACCATTCTGTTGGGGTGTTCTAGCTGTTGAATATTGTCTCCTGATACCATGTTTTTCACAGTATTCTGTAAACTCATCTGAAATAAATTCTCCTCCTCTATCTGATCTTAAAAATTTGATCCTTTTTCTTGTTTCATTCTCAATTAGATGTTTGAAAGATCTAAATATTTCAAAGGCTTCTATTTTATTCTTTAAGAAAAATATCCATTTCATTCTGGAATAATCATCAATATACAACATAAAGTATTTGTCCCATTTATGCTTTGTGTTCTCATGGGTCCACATAGATCTATATGTATAAGTTCCAAAGGTTTGCGAGTGTGGTACTCTTTTGTTTTGAATGAGATTCTGGTTTGCTTTCCCTTTTGACATGAAGCACAAATGCTATTTGAAGGTTTTCTAATGGTTGGAATATCTCTCACTGCTTGTTTCGAGCTGATTCTCACTAGATTATCAAAACTAATTTGTCCAAGCCTCTTGTGCCACAGCCAGTTTTCTTCTTCTTGTCCAATGAAACAAGTACCTTCTAAAGTTTTTGAGAGTGTGTACAGATTTCCAGACATCCTTGATCTAGTTGCTATCAATTTTCCACTGTTTGTTTTTCTAACTTCACAACCCTGCTTCTTGAATACTACTTCATGTCCTTTATCACAGATCTGACTAACACTTAACAGGTTGTGTTTCAAACCATCCACAAACAAAACTTCTTCTGACTTGATTTTCCCATCACTAATTTTAACTGATATTTTTTTGATTATCTTAGCTCCATCATTATTCTCAAACTTTACAGAGCCACTCTCATATTTTTGTAATTTTTCAAATTTTTGTTTATCACCTATCATATGACTTGAGCATCCACTGTCAAGTATCCATGGTACACTTTTATTCTGTGCCTTGAAATCTGTTTTTACTATTAGGGATTATTTTTATTCCTTAAGCTGCTCTTTCTGTTTCCACTTTGTTTTGACTACCATATTGGGCTCTAGTTTGGACTTTCCCTTTTCAGTATCTTATGCATATCTTTAAGGAAGTTTTCTATTTTTTCTTGTCCTATTTGGTTGAAATTTTCTTTTTTGAGGTCGATTTGAAATAGAAGTACTACGACAGTTTGTTGCAATATGCCCAAAATTATGACAGTTAAAACATTCTACTGAATAATTTATTAGTGGTGAAAAAGCATTTCTACTAGTGAAATTTCTTGGTCCTATATTATATTTGCAGTCTGCAATTTTATGCCCATAACCATTACATTTGAAACAGAACCCAGAAAAGAAATGATTGAACCTGAAATATGGTCTTTGCCAGGTTGTTGTAGGAGCCATAGGTCTTCTTATCCTTTGATGTGTGACCTTGGTAAATCCATCATTGTTAGTTCTCCTTTTGGTCCTGACATTACTGCTTTCTTTTGTATGAGTTGTTTTTCTTTCATCAGCCTATTTCTTATCTTCATTCCTTACAAATTCTACATTTTTGGCTTTTGGTCCATTTGACGATTCTCCTTCAACGAAGCCCAGACCAAATTGTTGAGCAAGGTGCAGCAAAAGCATTGCAAAAGTATTGTCATTGTTATCAACACAGATAGATTGATGTAGTTGATGCAGTTCAGAGATCAGTTAGAATAAGTACAGTGAATTTCCAAGAAGAAAGAAGTGGCCCAGATTCAAAAATTTGTAGAAAAAGACAAGTAAGAAAAATTTCTCGATATCGCGACATGTTTTCTGTCGCTATTTCACGACAAAAATGAGGAGAGAGAAGACACAGCCGAAAATGTCATGATTTTGCAACAAAAATGAGGAGAGAGAAGGCACAGCCGAAAATGTCATGATTTCATGACAAAAATGAGGAGAGAGAAGGCACATCCAAAAATGTCATGATTTCACGACAAAAATGAAGGCACAGCCAAAAATGTTGTGATTTCATGACATATCGGAGGAGAGAGAAAAAGCTAGAGAAACTGTCGTGATTTTGCGACATGCTAGAAAGAAAGAAGCAAAGTTGAAAAACTGTCACGATTTCGTGACATGTTTGGAGTAAAGGCGCCAAGGATGAAAAGTGTCACGATTTCACGACAAGTTTGGAGAAGCAGTGCCAAGGACAAAAAGTGTCACGATTTCATGACAGATTTGAAAGAAAAGCACTAAGGGCGAAAAGTGTCGCGATATCGCGACACGTCGGGTTTTCATGACCCGAAGAGGAGAGAGAACGTACAACAACAAAAGTGTAGCGATTTCACTACATGTTGAAGTTTCGCGGGCTGAAGCAGAGAGGAAGAGCAAAGGCACAAAGGTGTAGCGATTTCGCTACAAGTCAAAGTTGTAGAGCAAAGGCACAAAGGTGTAGCGATTTCGCTACAAGTCGAAGTTGCAAAGCAAAGCTAGAAGTGCAAGGCACAAAGGTGTAGCGATTTCGCTACAAGTCAAAGTTTCGCGGGCCGAAGCAAAGTTGGAAGCGCAAGGCACAAAGTTGTAGCGATTTCGCTACATGTAGGATTTTCAGAGGCAGAAAGAAAGAGAAAGTACCAAGGAGCAAAAGTGTAGCGATTTCGCTACATGTCAGACTTTCGCGTGCTGAAGCAGAGAAGATGCACTAAGTGAAAAAGTTGTAGCAATTTTGCTACATGTTAGATTTTCAATGGTCGAAGCGAGGAGAAAGTGCTAAGTCAAAAAGCTATAGCGATTTCGCTACATGTCTTGATTTCGCTAGTGCATGAAGAGAGAGTTGTACGGATGCGAAAGATGTCGCGATTTCGTGACATGTTGCATTTTCACGGGCGAAAGGCAAAGAACAACGCTAAGGCAAAAAAGCATCGTGATTTCATGACATGTTTCGATTTCGCTGAGGCATGCAGAGAAAAGTGTACGGTAGTGAAAAGTGTTGCAATTTCGTGACGTGTTCCATTTTTGCGGATGCAAGCGAAGGAGAGTGCAGGAAAGCGAAAAGTGTCACGATTTCGCGACATGTCCCATTTTTGTGGGCAAGAGGCAGAAAAGAGCGAGAGGCAATGAATGTGTCGTGATTTCGTGACATGTCCCGTTTTCGTGGGTAGGAGACAGAAAAGTGTCATCGCAATTTCGTGACATGTCCCATTTTTGCAGGTAGGAGATAGAAAAGTGCTGGAGGCAGAAAATGCGTCACGATTTCACGACATGTTATGTTTTTGCGGGTGCATGTCGAGATAAGTTCTAGGAGGAAAAAAACATCGCGATATCGTGACAGGTCAGGTTTTTGTGGTCAACAGTCCAAAAAAATTCAAATGGGCAGAAATGTCACGATATCGCGACAAGTAATAGTTTTGGCGGGTAAAAGCCGAGAAGCATGCATAGTGACAGTTGTTGAGAAAGTGCAAAAGAAAATCATGTAGCCAATTAGGTAAGAGTTAACTGGAGTTAGAACTATAGTTATAGGTGGCAGAACAGTGCATTAAAGAAAAGAACGGCTGTTACAGGGCCGTGATGCTGCATGGCTGGCAAAAGTGTAGAATTACAGATAATCCCGATAAACAAGAAATCCTCTCGATGGTTGCGTGTGTCAAACATGGAAGTTGCGAGGAAAAAAAAATTCGACGCAGAATTGAAAAGAGTGCCATCAGAAAGTGTAAAGGTGTCGAGAGGGTAGTTACATAGATGTTAAAAGAAAAGAATGATAGAGCATCAAAATGCGTAAAAATGCTGTCAGGTTGCACAAAAAAAGTTGTCAGTATGAGCAGAGTAGACTATCAGAATAAGTCAAAAAGAAGCGGCTAAAATACAGAGCGCGTCAAAGAGGGTTTGACAGATTGAACGTAGTCGTAAATGCATGAAAAATTGGATGGAAAAATTAGAGCCGTTCGATTGAACCAAGTATAAAGATAAAAAAGGCACAGTAATAGAGGTTACTGCAACCATATTTTATATTGAATAAAAAGGGCATGGTTGGGTAAGAGAGCTGTAAGAAAAATAGCTACATAACTGAAACCTGTTATTATTCTAAAAATTTGATAGAGAGGTTTTAGAATGCAATAGAAGATATTGAGTTTCTAACAATTCTCTTTATTCTTCTATGACATTGATTTGAATGAGCAATAGACCAGTGAGGGTCTTGTAAAAGAGAAGGCATTTTTATGTCAATTTATTTTGCAAAATAGAAATCCAAGTTGGTGCTTGGTATAAGGGGTTGGTGCTCCTATCTGTTGTTGCAAAAAAATTAGGGGTTGGTGCTCCTTCTAGTGGGTGCTGGTAAACTATTTGTAAAGATTGAATCCTTGCAAAGGCTGGATTTGGATTGTAGTCCAAACATTCATTATTTGAGGAGTAGCCACATCGGTGAACCTCGTTAAATTATGTGTTGTGTGATGCTCTTGTGTTATACTTGCTATATCTATTTTTAAGCTTGCATTTTTAAGTTTTAAGAGTTGTAGATTCAAGTTTTAAATAGTTACACTGATTCACCCCCCCTCTCAGTGTCATTGTGAGAATATCAATTGGTATCAGAGCCAGGTACCTGAACAAGCTTAATCAACTAAGGTGATCTTGGAAGATACACAATGGCCGGTGGTGAAGGATTTTCTTCTAACAAAGCTCTTTTGTTCAATGGAACAAATTACTCTTTTTGAAGACTCAGGATGCAGACATATTTGTGTGCATTGGGATATGACATTTGGGAATCTGTTGAAAATGGATACACAATACCCTCTGATCCTCCTTCAGATGCGGCTAAGAAAATTTTTTTGAGAACAACTCTAAAGCTAAGAATGCTATTATGTGTGGGTTAGTAGACAGTGAATTGATAAGGATCATGAGCTATAAATTGACAAAAGACATAGGGGACAAACTGCAGAGCATTCATAAAGGAGATAGCAATATCAAGGAAGCTAAGCTGCAAACACATCGAGCCCAGTTCGAAGCATTAAATATGAATGATGATGAGAACATAGAGGCCTATATGTTGAGATTAAATGGAATCATCAATGCTATTAGAGGACTCGATGAGGAAATAGAAGATGCAGTGGTTGTGAAAAAGGTATTAAGAACTCTCCATAAAATATTTGATGCTAAAGTTTCTGCCATAGAAGAATCTAAATATTTAAATTTCTCTAGTATGGATGAAATGCATGGTTCGTTAACAGCATATGAAATGAGAATAGGACAAACTAAGCCCTTATACAGAGAAGCGGCTTTTCAAGCACAAAAAGATATAAGAGCTAAACAATAATTTTAGGAAGAAGAATCTGTAGATGAAACTGAAGCAAACTTTGTTAGGAAACTAATAAAGGTAAAATGAAAGTATAAAGGTAAGCTACCGTTCAAGTGCTTCAACTGTGGAGGCATCGAGCACTTTGTAGCAAAATTCCCAATGAATGAGAAAAACAAAAGTGATGAAGGGACACACCGAGAAAGAAGTGTCTGGAAGAAGAGACCACATTTTAGAAAAAGGAACTTCAAGAAGAAAAGTTTCATTTCCAAGAATGTTGACTCTTCTGAAGACAGCTCCAGTGAGGACTTTGCAGAAGATACTGTTGAAGCCTTGTTCATGGCTTTTGAAGAAGAAAGAATAGAGAAAACCTAGGAGTGTGATGAAAAATTAGAGGATGAGGCTGAGGTAGATCTGGAAGGTGAGTTGGTTGCTACACTTGAAGAATTAAGTACAGAAAGGAAAAAGAATAAAAATATTTCAAGAAAATTTGAGGATGCCAATGAATTAATAATCAGTTTGAAAGTACAGACTAAATAATTTAAGAAAAAGTCTAAATATTTTGAAGCACATCTAACCATGAAAATAAATGAGTGCAATAAGCTAGAAGAAGACATAGTTGGATTAAGGATGCAGCTAGAAGAGATGAATCGAAAATTGAGTTGTCATCATAAATTTGAAGACAGTTATGCAAAGCTAAATAAAATGTTAAATAATCAAAGGCCTATAGGCATTAAATTTGGTTTGGGCTTTGATGAAGGAGAATCCTCAAAGGATTCAAAGGCTATAACTATAGAACCAATAAAGAATAAAGATAAGATCCGGGTTGATTAAGAAAAAATGTATCATGCAAAAGAAAACCATAAGGCCAAGCATGAAAGAAGTACTGCCAATGATGGATTCACCAAAGTCACATATCAAAGAAGAAGAAGACCCATGGCTCCTACTACAACATGGCAACAATCATTACCTAGGTACACTCATTTCTTTTCTGGTTATTTTTTTAAATGCAATGCATATGGTCATAAAATTTCAAATTGTAGATATAATGTAGAACAAAGGAATTTCACTAGTAGAAATATTTTTTCACCTTTGATAGATTATGCTGTAGAATGTTACAATTGTCATAACTTTGGACATATTGCAAGAAATTGTCGTAGCTCTTTTGCAGGAAATAAATACCAGGGAAGAAAGTTTCAACCAACTAGATTGAAACAAAATAGAAAATTTCTCGAAAAACAAGCACAAGCCAATGAAAGGGAGAAGGCAAAACAAGTGACCAGATCTGCTGTCAAATCACAGTGGAAAGAAAAGGAACAACCTAAGAAATATAAGGAATCCTTGATTGTTCAAACAACTCTCAAAGCCCAGAACAAATCTGCACCAGGGATTCTGGATAGTGGATGCTCCAGTCATATGACAGGAGATAAACAGAAGTTTGATAAGTTACAGACTTACGAAGGTGGCTCTGTAAAATTTGGAAACAATGATGGAGCCAAGATAGTGGGTAAAGGATCAGTTAAGTTAAGTGATAGAAAAATCAAATCTAAATAAGTCCTTTTTGTGGTGGGTCTGAAGCATAACTTACTGAGTGTAAGTCAAATTTATGATAGAGGTCATGAAGTAATTTTCAAGAAGCATGGCTATGAAGTAAGAAAGACAAAAAATGGAAAGTTAATAGCCACTGGACTAAGAACTTCTAGAAATCTGTATACTCTCTCAGAGAATTTAGAAGGAGCTTGCTTGGTTGGACAGGAAGAAGAAAATTGGCTATGGCATAAGAGACTCGGTCATATAAGCTTTGACAATCTGGTAAAAATCAGCACAAAAAGGGTAGTAAGAGATATACCCACTATTGGTAAACCTTCAAATAGTATTTGTGAGTCATGCCAAAAGGGGAAGCAAACCAGAGCCACTTTCAAAGCAAAAGAGTACTTCACAAGCAAGTCGTTAGAACTAATTCACACTTATTTATGTGGACCCATGAGAACGGAAAGCATAAATGGATACAAATATTTTATGTTGTGTATAGATGACTATTCAAGAATGACATGGGTACTATTTTTGAAACTTAAATCAAAAGCCTTTGAGATGTTTAAAATTTTCAAAAATCTTGTTTAGAATAAATTAGGAAAAAGAATTAAATGTTTAAGATCAGATAGAGGAGGAGAGTTTATTTCAGATGAGTTTGCAGAATACTGTGAAAAACATGGGATTAGAAGATAGTTTTCGGTAGCAAGAACACCTCGACGAGAATGGAGTAGTAGAAAGAAAGAACAGAATCGTGCAGGAAATGGCAAGGACCATGCTGACAAAGAGCAGAATTGCTGACAGGTTTTGGAAAGAGGTAGTTCATACGGCAGTTTACATCCAGAATAGGTGCATGTTGAGGCTGCATGAAAGCAAAACACCTTATGAACTGTGGTTTGGCAAAAAGGCTATAGCAAAATACTTCAAAGTGTTCGACAGTAAGTGTTACATTAAACGGACTGAAGACAATCTTGGCAAATTCGAAGATAGAGCTGATGAAGGTATCTTTCTTGGTTACTCAACAAAAAGCAAAGCCTACACATGCTACAACAAAAGACTTAAGAAAATTGTGGAGAGTGCGGATGTTAAGGTTGATGAAGGTAGGAAATAAGAAATCAGCCATAATGAAAACTACCCGACTTATGAAGAATTTATTGAAGAAGATGAAGATCAAGAAAAAGAAGAGAGACAGAAATCAAATTCAGATGATTTATAAATAGAAGAAAATAGGAAATTTAAAACAGGCAGCTGGTAGAAAAATCATCCTAGAGAGCAGATTATTGGGGACCCTACAGTTGGTATTCAAACAAGAAGAAGAGTAGTAAACAACTACTCTCTGTTATCCAGCATTGAGCCCAAAAATATTATTGAAGCAAGCATAGATGAAAGTTGGATGGAGGCAGTAAATGAAGAACTAGATCAAATTGAGAAAAACAAAACCTAGGAATTAGTACCAAGGCCTGAAAATAAAAACATAATCGATACTAAATGGATATTTCGAAATAAACTGAATGAAGACAGAAAGGTTGTAAGGAATAAAGCAAGGTTGGTCTGTAAAGGATATGCTCAAGTTGAAGGGATTGACTTTGAAGAAACTTTTGCACCAATGGCCAGACTTGAAGCAATCAGACTATTTTTGGCTTTAGCAATTCATAGAAATTTCAAAGTTTATCAGATGGATGTGAAATCAGCCTTTCTAAATGAAAATCTTGAAGAAGAAGTTTATATTGAACAGCCTGATGGTTTTCAACTCTATGATAATCCTAACTTTGTTTGCAAGCTGAAGAAAGCATTGTATGGTTTGAAACAAGCACCTAGAGATTGGTATGCAAGATTGGACAACTATCTCACTAAGCAAGGATTCAAGAAAGGTATGGTGGATAGCAATTTATATATCAAAACTAAGAATGGCAATTTCATTGTCCTTATTGTTTATGTAGATGATATAATTTTTGGGAGCAGCAATGATAAATCATGCAAAGACATAGCAAATAAAATGCAAAAAGAATTTGAAATGTCTATGATTGGTGAACTTTCATATTTCCTCGGACTGCAAGTTAATCAAACTAAATATGTGAAAGAAATGCTGAAAAAGTTCACAATGGAGGATAGTAAGCCTGTTAGCACTCCCATGACAACAGGCTGCAAGTTGAGCAAGGATGACAAATCTCCAAATGTTGATCAAATAATGTATAGATCTATGATTGGGAGCCTGTTGTATTTGACAGCCACCAGACCAGATATCTTACAAACAGTTTGCATGGTTGCAAGATTTCAAGCTAGTCCCAAAGAGACTCATGTGACAGCTATGAAAAGGATTTTCAGGTACCTCAAGGGTATTATGGAGTATGGGCTATGGTATCTAAAAGGAAAAGACTTCACTCTTTTTGCATATTTTGATGCAGATTGGGCAGGATGTATTAATGACAAAAAAAGTACCAGTGGAGAAGCATTTTATCTTGGAGATAAGTTGGTAGCATGGCACAACAAGAAACAAGAATCAGTCTCTCTATCCATAGCAGAGGCTGAATACATTGCAGCAACAACCTACTGTACACAGATATTATGGATGAGACAAACACTGAAATACCTTGGTATTCACTTCAATGAGCCAATTTCAGTTAAATGTGATAACACTAGTGCAATCAACATCTCAAAGAATCCGGTCATGCATTCTCGCACCAAACACATTGCAATCCGATATCACTTTTTGAAAGATAAAGTTGCAGAAGGAGAGGTCAAATTGGAGTTTGTTCCAACTACAGAGCAAGTAGCAGATATATTCACAAAACCATTGCCCAAGGAAGTTTTTGAGTACCTTCGGAATAAGTTGGGAGTAGTCACACTACCCAAGCACTGACTAGCTATGGGGAACACATTCTCAGGGGGAGCATTAAAATTATTTATGCCTGAGAATGTTGTGCATAGACTCAGGGGGAGTCTGCAGTAGCCCTTTGGTATTATTGGCAAAGGGGGAGAAGAAATTGAGCAAGGTTGCCATGTGTTGCCAACAATTCCAAAGGGGGAGATTGTTGAGCAAGGTGCAGCAAAAGCATTGCAAAAGTATTGTCATTGTTGTCAACACAGAAATATTGATGTAGTTGATGCAGTTCAGAGATTAGTCAGAACAAGTACAGTGAATTTTCAAGAAGAAAGAAGTGGCCCAAATTCAGAAATTTGTAGAAAAAGACAAGTAAGAAAACTGTCGCGATATCGCGACATGTTTTCTGTTGTGATTTTGCGACAAAAATGAGGAGAGAGAAGGCGCAGCCGAAAATGTTGTGATTTCATGACAAAAATGAGGAGAGAGAAAGCATAGTCGAAAATGTCATGATTTCATGACAAAAATGAGGAGAGAGAAGGCGCAGCCAAAAATGTCATAATTTCATGACATATCGGAGGAGAGAGAAAAATCTAGAGAAACTGTCGCGATTTCACGACATGCTAGAAGGAAAGAAGCAAAGTTGAAAAACTGTCGTGATTTCGTGACATGTTTGGAGTAAAGGCACCAAGGATGAAAAGTGTCATGATTTCATGACAAGTTTGGAGAAGCAGCGCCAAGGACAAAAAGTGTCACGATTTCATGACAGATTCGAAAGAAAAGCACTAAGGGCGAAATGTGTCACGATATCATGACACGTCAGGTTTTTGTGACCCGAAGAGGAGAGAGAACATACGACAACAAAAGTGTAGCGATTTCACTACATGTTGAAGTTTTGTGGGCTAAAGCAGAGAGGAAGAGCAAAGGCACAAAGGTGTAGCGATTTCACTACAAGTCAAAATTGCAGAGCAAAGGCACAAAGGTGTAGCGATTTCACTACAAGTCGAAGTTGCAAAGCAAAGCTGGAAGTGCAAGGCACAAAGGTGTAGCGATTTTGCTACAAGTCAAAGTTTCACGGGCCAAAGCAAAGTTGGAAGCACAAGGCACAAAGTTGTAGCGATTTCGCTACATGTAGGATTTTCGAAGGCAGAAAGAAAGAGAAAGTACCAAGGAGCAAAAGTGTAGCGATTTCGCTACATGTCAGACTTTCGCGTGCTGAAGCAGAGAAGATGCACTAAGTGAAAAAGTTGTAGCGATTTCGCTACATGTTAGATTTTCGCTGGTCGAAGCGAGGAGAAAGTGCTAAGTCAAAAAGCTATAGCGATTTCGCTACATGTCTTGATTTCGCTAGTGCATAAAGAGAGAGTTGTACGGATGCAAAAGATGTCACAATTTCACGACATGTTGCATTTTCGCGGGTGAAAGGCAAAGAATAGTGCTAAGGCAGAAAAGCATTGCGATTTCGTGACATGTTCCAATTTTGCTAAGGCATGTAGAGAAAAATGTATGGTAGCGAAAAGTGTCACGATTTTGCGATGTGTTCCATTTTCGTGGGTGCAAGCGAAGGAGAGTGTAGAAAAGCAAAAAGTGTCACGATTTCATGACATGTCCCATTTTTATGGGCAAGAGGCAGAAAAGAGCGAGAGGCAGCGAATGTGTCATGATTTCATGACATGTCTTGTTTTCATGGGTTGGAGACAGAAAAGTGTTGGAGGCAGCAAATGCGTCGCGATTTCGTGACATGTCCTGTTTTCACGGGTAGGAGACAGAAAAGTGCTGGAGGCAGAAAATGCGTCGCGATTTCACGACATGTTCTGTTTTCATTGGTGCATGTCGAGATAAGGTCTAGGAGGTGGAAAACATCGCGATATCATGACAGGTCAGGTTTTTGTGGTCAACAGTCCAAAAAAATTCAAATGGGCAAAAATGTCACGATATCGCGATAGGTAATAGTTTTGGTGGGTAAAAGCCGAGAAGCATGCATAGTGACAGTTGTCGGGAAAGTGCAGAAGAAAATCATGCAGCCAGTTAGGTAAGAGTTAACTGGAGTTAGAACTACAGTTACAGGTGGTAGAACAGCGCATTAAAGAAAAGAACGGCTGTTACAGGGCCATGATGCTGCATGGATAGCAAAAGTGCAGAATTATAGATAATCTCGATAAACAAGAAATCCTCTTAATGGTTGCGAGTGTCAAACATGGAAGTTGCAGGTAGAAAAGAAATTTCGATGCAGAATTGAAAAGAGTGCCATCAGAAAGTGTAAAGGTGCCGAGAGGGCAGTTACGTAGAGGTTAAAAGAAAAGAATGACAGAGCATCGAAACACGCAAAAAGGCTGTCAGGTTGCACAAAAAAAGCTATCAGTATGAGCAGAGTAGACTATCAGAATAAGTCAAAAAGAAGTGGCTAAAATACAGAGCACATCAGAGAGGGTTTGACAGATTGAACATAGCCGTAAATGCATGAAAAATTGGAGGGAAAAATTAGAGCCATTTTTCGAAATAGCCGTTCGATTGAACCAAGTATAATTATCAAAAAGGCACAGTAAGAGAGGTTACTGCAACCGTGTTTTATATTGAATAAAAAGGGCATGGTTGGGTAAGAGAGCTATAAGAAAAATAGCTACAGAACTAAAACCTGTTATTATTCTAAAAATTTGACAGAGAGGTTTTAGAATGCAATAGAAGATATTGAGTTTCTAACAATTCTCTTTATTCTTCTATGACATTGATTTGAATGAGCAATAGACCAGTGAGGGTCTTGTAAAAGTGAAGGCATTTTTATGTCAATTTATTTTACAAAATAGAAATCCAAGTTGGTGCTTGGTATAAGGGGTTGGTGCTCCTATCTGTTGTTGCAAAAAAATCAGGAGTTGGTGCTCCTTCCAGTGGGTGCTGGTAAACTATTTGTAAAGATTAAATCCTTGCAAAGGTTGGATTTGGATTGTAGTCCAAACAATCATTATTTTAGGAGTAGCCACATCGGTGAACCTCTTTAAATTGTGTGTTGTGTGATGCTCTTGTGTTATACTTGCTATATCTATTTTTAAGCTTGCATTTTTAAGTTTTAAGAGTTGTAGATTCATGTTTTAAATAGTTACACTGATTCACCCCCCCCTCTCAGTGTCATTGTAAGAATATCACAAATTTGATGCCTACAGGTCTTTGATCACTTAAAATTTTATCTAGATTCATCGAACTTTCTTCACGTTTGTGATGGCAGCTAATTTTTTGATCTAGCTCTTGTATCTGCATTCGTAGACCAACATTCTCTTCTAATTTACAGCAATAATCTATATTCATAGTTATCTGAACTTCGAGATCTTTAGACATTTTCTTATATTCTTCTGTCTATATTTTTAAGCTGGTTATGATGTCGTTCACATCCTCAAGATTTCTTGAAAGTTTATTATTCTTTCTTTTCTCAGATTTCCATTCTACAAGAGCAGAGACCATCTCACCTTCTAGATCTACTTCAGACTTCGATTTTTCAATAGAAAATTTAGAGTCCATTCCTTCCCTCTTTTTTGATTTTTCTACCTCTTATGATTTTTCTACTTCAAATGCCATGAATAGAGCTTCACCTGTTTCTTCTTCAGAATCCTCACTAGAGCTATCCTCTGAAGAATTTGCATTCCTGGAGATGAAACTTTTCTTTTTGAAGTTGCCTTTTTTGAAGTTTGTTTTCTTCTTACAGCCACTTCTTTCTTGGTGTGATGCTTCCTCACCCTTGTTCTTCTCATTGAGTGGACATTTGGTCGCAAAGTGCCCAATGCCTCCATAGTTGAAAAATTTAAATGGTAGCTTTCCTCTGTATTTTCCTTTTCCCTTTCTCAGTTTTTTAACAAAATTTTCTTTCATTTCATCTAATGTCTCTTCTTCTTTAGACTCTTGTTTTGTGTCTTTACCTTTTAGGGCTTTAAAAGCTGCTTCTGTATATGTGGGATTAGACCTTCCTATTCTCATTTCATAAGCATTCAAAGAACCATGCATCTCATCCATACTAAAGTGATTTATATCTTTAGCTTCTTCTATGGCTGAGACTTTAGAATCAAACCTTTGAGGAAGCGATCTTAATACCTTTTTCACAATAGTAGCATCATCCATATCTTCACCGAGACCTCTGATCGAATTAGTGATTCCATTAACTCTCAGCATAAAATCCTCTATGTTCTCATCATTGGCCATCTGTAATTATTTGAATTGAGCTCGATGTGTTTGAAGCTTGGCCTCCTTGATCTTATCGTCTCCTTCATGAATATTCTCTAGTTTGTCTCATAAATATTTTGTTGATTCACAACTTATGATATTGACTAGCTCACTGTCCATTAATCCACACATGATGGCATTTTTTGTTTTTAAGTCATCTTCAAATGCCTTTTTACTAGTTTTTTCAGTTGGAGCAGTGGCGGGAGCTTTGTAACCATTAACTACTACACTCCAGATATCAAATCCCAAAGCACGGAGATATGTCTACATCTTGATTTTCTAGAACACATAATTAGTTTTGTCAAACAATGGTGCTTTGTTTGAGGAGAAACCTTCACCACTTGCCATAGCATCACTTCCAAGATCACCCTAGCTGATTGAGCCTATTCAGGAACCTTGCTTTAATACCAATTGTTATACTTATAATGACACTAAGAGGGGGGGTGAATCAGTGTGTTCTTTTAAAACTTTAAATTTGCAACTCTTAATGCTAAAATAAAGGAAACCCAAAACATATACAGCAAGTTAACAAGAGAGCATCACACAACACAAGATTTAACAAGGTTCACCAATGTGGCTACTCCTAAAAATTACTGCTTGGACTACCATCCAAATCCAGCCTTTGCAAAGCAACAACTTTACAATCTATTTACCAGCACCAACTGGAAGGAGCACCAACCCCTCAATTTTTTTGTACCAATAGAAAGGAGCAACAACCCCTAATTTACCAGCACCTACTGGAAGGAGCACCAACCCTTGATGCCAAGCTGCAAATTGGACTTCAAGTGAATCTATGAAATTTACAAAAAAATACCTTCACCCTTTTCGCACATAGTCTGTTGTTTCTATGCACTCTACTTCTCCTGTGCAATCGCTTCACGCAATATATTTTAGAATAGTCTTCTTCTATGCAAATGCCTCACACACTCTACTCCAATACAGTCAAACGATCGCTTCTGCCCCTTTGCACTTTCCTGCTCTCTGTGCGCTCTTGCTTTGTACTTAGCTCGATTCGACACGACTCGCTCTTTGCACACTACGGGCTTAATTCGCACACTAAAAATGATACCACTCAAATCTCCAAAAAACCCTCCTTTTATAATCAAATTTCCATCATAAAATTCTAACTTTAGTCGACTGATAATGCAAGTGCAAAGCCTAACATCGTCAGTTGTAAACCCTAAACTTAGTCTGCTGCAAACCCTAATTTTTGTTGACTTACATCGGTCTTCATTGGCCTTAACTTCCTCTGCAACTCTTCTATTGTTGTTGCCACAAAAACACAATATGTCACGATATCGTGAAAATTTTGGCCTCAGTACACTCTACTTGGCTTACACCAGCGAAAACATGGTATGTCACGAAATCATGACACTTTTACTGCCTTATGCCTTTCTCTGCCTTTCGCCTGTGAAAATAGAACATGTCACGAAATTGTGACACTTTCGCTGCCTTGTGCCTTTCTCTGCCTTTTTCTCGTGAAAACGAAACATGTCATGAAATCATGACACTTTCGCTGCCTTGTGCCTTTCTTTGCCTTTCGCCCACAAAAACGAAACATGTCATGAAATCGTGACACTTTCGCTGCCTTGCTTCATTGTTCAGCTTGCACTAGCGAAAACATGACATGTCGCGATATCGTGACACTTTTTTCCTCTATACACTTCATTTCTTTTGTCATGAAATCATGATAGTTCTGCTTCCGAAGACTTGCTTTCTGCTTTTGTCACGAAATCATGACACTTTTGTCGTTGAAGACTTGCTTTCTATTTCTGTCACGAAATCGTGACACTTCTGTCGTTGAAGACTTGCTTTTTGTTTCTATTGTGAAATCGTGACACTTTCTGCAACCTTATGTTGCCATTTCAATATGTCATGAAATCATGACATTTTTTGCAACCATATGCTTTTTTTTCTTGCTTGTCGTGAAATCACGACCCTTTCTATATCCTTATGCTTTTTCTTCAACCTATCATGAAATTGTGACACTTTCTGCATCCATACGTTATTGTTGCAAGTGTGAATAGGGTTTCTCCTTAAGTGGCTTAGAAAAATCTCTTTTCTAGTCCTAAGTGTGAAAACTCTTAAGTTTTGTCGGCAACTTTTTCCCTATTCTCCCTAACTCCCCTCCTATTTCTTCTCCTATATTCCCTCCTTTATCTTCTCCTTATTCCTCCATGCCTTCCATTCCCCTTATCACTCCAACTCCTTTCCCTTTATTCCTCCAACCTCCTTATCCCTCCACACTCCCTTTCCTCTATTCTCTCCCTTCTAAGTTTTGCACTATATAATGTGCATTGTCAAATTAATGTAGTGGTTGATGGGTGCAATTTAATAAAAAAATTATTTTTTTCGTTGCGTTAGTTTCTTTTTTTTGTTTGTTTTGTGTTGTCATAGTTTGCACCTGGTCGATCACTGGTATCAGAGCCGAGGTGAAGCCAGTCGGGCATGGTTCTCGAGGCAGGTGTCAAGCATGAAGGTCGAGGCATCACCAGTAAGGCTCGAATCTCGAGGCAGATCATGACCAAGTTTAGGCATGGATCCTGAGATAGATCATGCATAGGTGTCAGGTGGACATCAAGCTCGGCATGAATCTCAAGGTGACACATGGTAGCACATGGATCGAGGTGGCTAACGTGGCGACAATGAGGTAGCTATTGACATGGTGGCACATGGATCGAAGCAACTAAGGTGGCAGTTGACATGGTGGTTGGTCGAAAAGTGTGCCACATGGCGACGAGTGGTGGATTTACATTGGTCAACGTGGCATTGTTTGATTGGCTGCATTTGTAGAAAAAGAGCAGGATTTGACTGCTTGAAGGTAATTGAATATCCCTATGCACCTTCGGGTATAAAAATCCCATCTGCGCCTCCGCGCAGTGCATGTGGGATAAACAAAAGCAATTTAAAAAAAAAAAAAATTCGCCGCCCTGCTTGAAATCTGCCCTCAATGCCTTTTACATGTCCAAGGGGCATGGTGCAGCGGACAGGGCGGTCCACTAGCGGGGAGATGACCCGTGGTCGAATCCCATCGAGGGTTTAAAAGTTTTTTTTGTTTGCTTATCATCGCCACTAAGGATAACAGGGAGAAAGTCTTTTTTGGCTTCAGCATAGCTGTGTGGTGTAGCGGTTAAGCTCACCCGCCGGTGGTTGGGATGTCACGGGTTCGAGGTTGCCCACGTGAAAAACATGATCTGGTCAGTGGGGTGCTATAATGCACTTCTCTCGATTTTGAGAAGAGAAACACCATAATCCTTTAATGAAAGAGTTCAAAGATCAGGTCTCCATACAGTCTTTTGTCAGCTGGAAAATTAGGTGATTGATCATTTGAGAAAACCAGATTCTGGGTACGAGGGAGATTCTGAAGACAACATCTTTGGACAAATGATTGAAGAGTTTGAGACTGTGGAAGTTGTACTAGAGGACCAAGAAAGTTCCAGTCATACACCTGGTGTATTGGTATAAGAATCAAGTGAGAGCTATACACCATGCTCTCCTAAACCAGAAGAAGAAGCAGAAGAAGAAGAAGAAGATCCAGAGGAAGTGGATCCTAAAGAACCTGAGGTCATAGTCAACAAAAGCAGTTCTGAAGCAAAATTTGAATGTTCTAAAAAGGCAAGATTTGATTTGAATCATTAATCTCTTTGTACTGCTTTATATTGCTTGTTTGCTTCAAATAAAGCTTGTTTTTATTCTGCAATGGCATCCAATACTAGTCTACCGATTCTTGAGTTCAATGGAGGAGACTATGAGTATTGGTCAATTAAAATGAAAACTCTTTTGATAGGAAAATGTTTATGGGATGTAGTCGAAGAGGGCTATACTGAACCTACTGCTGCTGAATGGGCAGCTTTCTCTAATGCTGATAAAAAGGCTAAAAAAGAATCATAGAAAAACAATGCTTTCGCCCTTTATCACATACATGCTACCCTAGATAAAAGTATCTTCCCTAGGGTTGCCTTTTATGTAATTGCACAAGATGCCTGGAATGCCCTGAAAGAAAGTTATAGAGGTAGTGACCAAGTAAAGCAGGTAAAGCTGCAAACATTGAAATGAGATTTTGAAAATCTCAAGATGCAAGAAAATGAAAAAGTGGGAGATTACTGCATGCAAGTGAAAGCCGTAGTTGATAAAATGGTCACACTAGGGGAAGATATTAAGCCAGAGGTTATGGTGAAGAAAGTGTTAAGAACACTTCTTCCTAAGTGGAATTCTGTTGCAATAATTATTGAAGAATCCAAAGACTTAACCTCGTTGTCTTTTGATGCTCTAACTGGTTCACTTCTCTCACATGAAGAGAGGTTACAGGAAACTCCTACCCCTAGTTATGGAGGAGATGATAAATTTTTTGCCTCACATGAAGGAAGAGGTAGAGGTCATGGTAGAGGACAACAAAGAGGTAGAGGAAGGAATAATCAAAGAGGAGGAACTCCTAACAGAGGAGGATCATCCAATAGAGGAGGAAATCAAAATAGTGGAGGACAGCAACAAAATAGAGGGAAACAATCAGGCAAAGGAAAAGGAGGAGATAAATCAAAACAAGTTTGCTACAATTATGGCAAACTTGGCCATTATGCTCGAGATTGTTGGTCAAAGTCTTCGCAAGGAAGTAGCAGCAACCAGAGTAGTCAATTTGGAAATTTTGGAGAAGAGGAAGAGTCCACAAATCTCTTTCTTTCATATGGCCAGATAGATAAAAATATGAATGATACATGGATTTTGGACACTGGGTGTTCAAATCACATGAGTGGCAAAGAAGAACTCTTTTCTACTTTAGACTCCTCATACAAATCTAGCATCCGATTAGGAGATGACAAATCATTGGCAGTTGAAGGCATTGGAGCCATGGAGGTTCCAACGAAAGAAGGCATCAAGCAAGTGATATCTATTACACACCCCATCTTCAACACAATCTTTTAAGTGTTGGTCAAATGCTAGAAAAGAATTACAAGTTGATTTTTGATGAGGGTAAATGCACCATTTTTGACAAGAACAATAGTAATAGAATCATTACACAAGTGCCAATGTCAAAGAATAGATTATTCCCTTTAAAGTTTGGCCAGCCAAGGGGAGATAAGTTAGTAAATGTTGCTATTACCAATCCAAGTGTCCTATGGCACTTGAGATATGGTCATTTGAATTCAGCAAGTTTGAAAATGCTAACTTCACAAGCAATGGTAACTGGACTTCCCAAAATTCAAGATAGTAAGGAAGTCTGTGAAGGGTGTGCCTTGGGCAAGCATGCCAGATCGAAATTTCCTCATGGACAAGCATGGTGGGCCAGCTATCCACTCCAGTTAGTGCATTCAGATATTTGTGGTCCAATGTAGACCAAGAGTCTAGGTAACCACTCTTACTTCCTACTTTTTATTGATGATTGCACAAGAATGTGTTGGATATATTTTTTGAAGCATAAGGATGAAGCATTTGAATGCTTTGTTGATTTTAAAGCAAAATTTGAAAGTGAGAGTGGATATTCTGTAAAATGTCTTAGATCAGATAAAGGAGGAGAATACTCCTCTAATCAGTTTTTGAAATTTTGTAAACATCATGGCATCAAGAGGCAGTTCACAACTGCCTACACTCCACAGCAAAATGGTGTAGTAGAAATGAAGAATCGCACCATTATGGAGATGGCAAGATCAATGCTTCAGAAAAAGCATTTGAGTAATTCATATTGGGGAGATGCAACAAGGACTAGTGTTCACATCTTGATTAGAAGTCCTACTTCAAGTTTGAAAGGGAAGACACGTTACCAAGCCTAGTATGGTAAGAAACCAAATGTGAAGTATTTTAGAGTATTTGGTTCATTGGCATATGCTCACATTCCTGATGAGCTGAGAAAGAAGCTTGATCCAAAGAGTCAGGCATGCATTTTTGTAGGATACTATGAAAACACAAAAGGTTATAGACTCTACAATCCTACGACTCGAAAGATAGTGATTTCAAGGGATGTGATTTTTGATGAAGGGGGAGAATGGGGTAAACCCCAAATATTCAGTGATGTTGAAGCCACTGATATAGTTGCTCAGCAGGTGCAACCACAGATACCACAGAAAGGAAAGCAGTCTCCTCCCACTCATCCTCCAAGTCCATCTTCTGATTCAACTACTTCACCAAGTCCTTCTCCACAGCGATCAGTAAGTTCCTCACCAATGGACATTGATTTTCCATCCAAAGGTAAGAGAACTCTACAGTATCATCCATCATCTCAGATGTTGGATAAATTTTTTTCAAGAAGATACACTAGGAGTCAAGCTAGTGAAATGGAATCTATTTTACACAGATTAGAAAGTATGCACTTGTATGGTGATGATGACTCCCAACAGGAACCTAGGGGAGATCAAGTTAACTATGCTTTGTTAACTAGTGCATAGCTTGAACCTTCTAGTTATGAGAAGGCATGTACTCAAAAAATATGGCAAGATGCCATGAAAGAGGAGATAACCTCTATAAAAAACAACGACACTTGGGAGCTCATGAAGCTTCCTAAAGGAAAGAAATGTGTTGGCTGTAAATGGATCTTCAAGACCAAGTTTAATGTTGATGGAAGCATTGAGAAGCACAAGGCAAGATTAGTAGCAAAGGGTTTTACTCAGAAATATGGAATTGATTATGAAGAGACTTTTGCTCCTATAGCCAGACAGGAGACTATCAGAATAGTTCTTGCCTTAGCTGCACACAAAGGATGGAAAGTCCAACACATGGATGTAAAGAGTGCATTTCTCAATGGTTACTTGACAGAAGAAGTTTATGTTGAGAAACCACAAGGATTTGAAGAGCAAGGTAAGGAACACCTTGTTTATAGATTGAAGAAGGCACTCTATGGTCTTAAATAGGCACCAAGAGCTTGGTACTCACGCATTGATGGGTACTTCAAAGATTATGGGTTCACCAGGAGCAAAAATGAATCCACACTCTACTACCTAAATCAAGGTAATGACATCCTCATAGTTTGCTTGTATGTGGATGATCTCATTTTTATGGGTAGTAATGAAAAAATGAATATGGAGTTCAAACACTCCATGATGACGCAGTTTGAGATGAAGTATCTTGGCTTAATGCACTACTATCTTGGAATGGAGGTTCATCAGTCAGATACAGAGATCTTCATCTATCAACATAAGTATGTTCAAGATATGATCAAGAAATTTGCTATGGAGCATTGCAAACCAGTTGCAACTCCAGTTGGACTTGGGATCCAATTAAGCAAAAATGATGGAGCACCAAAATTTGACGTGACCACTTTCAGAAGCATGGTTGGGAGTTTGATGTTTCTCACCAACACCAGACCAGATATTCAATATGTTGTATCTCTTTTTTCTAGATTTATGTCTAACCCATCTGAGCTGCATTTGCAGATAGCTAAAAGAATTTTGAGATATGTGAAAGGTACATTGGATTTTGGAATCCAGTACCATAAATGTGACACTATCAAGCTTGTAGGCTTCAGCAATAGTGATTGGGGTAGCAATATTGATGACAAGAAGTCAACATCAGGGAATTGTTTTAGTCTGGGATCAAGACTAATAACTTGGAGTTCCAAAAAATAGACAGTAGTAGTGCTATCTTCAATAGAAGCTAGGTATATAGCAGTTACTTATGCAAGTACTCAAGCCTTATGGCTAAGGAAAGTACTAGAAGATATTGGAGAACAGCAAAGTGGTCCGACCAGAATCTACTGTGACAACATCAGTGTCATTCAGTTGGCATATAATCCTATCCACCATAGCAGAATGAAGCATTTTGATATGAAGTACCACTTCATTAGAGATATGGTGGAACATGAAATTGTTGAGCTTCAATACTATCACACTTTGGAGAACGTCGCGGACATCTTCACCAAGGCAATGACTAAAGCTCAATTTGTAAAGCTGAGAGACTGTGTAGTCAGTCCCATCAACTTTAAGGGGGAGAATGTTGCAAGTGTGAATATGGTTTCTCCTTAAGTGGCTTAGAAAAATATCTTTTCTAGTCCTAAGTGTGAAAACTCTTAAGTTTTGTTGGCAAGTTTTGTCAGCAACTTTTTCCCTATTCTCCCTAACTCCCCTCCTATTTCTTCTCCTATATTCCCTCCTCTATCTTCTCCTTATTCCTCCATGCCTTCCATTCCCCTTATCTCTCCAACTCCTTTCCCTTTATTCCTCCAACCTCCTTATCCCTCCACGCTCCCTTTCCTCTATTCTCTCCCTTCTAAGTTTTGCACTATATAATGTGCATTGTCAAATTAATGTAGTGGTTGATGGGTGCAATTTAATAAATAAATTATTTTTTCTGCTGCGTTAGTTTCTTTTTTTTGTTTGTTTCGTGTTGTAATAGTTTGCACCTGGTCGATCAGTTATCTCTTCAACCTATCGTGAAATCGTGACACTTTCATACTCTGAAAACTTTCATCTATAGCATGTCACAAAATCGTGATAGTTCTCACTTCGAGTTCTTTCTTCTGAAGCACGTCATGAAATCGTGACACTTTTATCCTGCTTGTGCTTCTGCTTCGAACATGTCATGAAATCACAACAGTTTTTCAACTTGCCTTCTTCTCTTCCAACATGTCATGAAATCGTGACAGTTTAACCTGCTTGTGCCTCTGCTTCGAACATGTCACGAAATCATGACAGTTTTCCAACTTGCCTTCTTCTCTTCCAACATGTCATGAAATCGTGATAGTTTTCCCTGCTTGCGCATCTGCTTCGAACATGTCATGAAATCACAACAGTTTTCCAACTTGCCTTCTTCTCTTCCAACATGTCATGAAATCATGACTGTTTTCCCTACTTGCACCTCTGCTTCGAACATGTCACAAAATTGCGACATTTTTCTCTACTGTTTCTCTCTCCTCTAGAATGTCATGAAATCATAACAGTTTTTCCTTGCACTTTCTCTCTCCTCCAATATGTCACGAAATCGCGATAGTTTTCTTTGAATTTTTTTATGTGGGCCACTTAGGTATTTTTGGAAAAACACTGTACATATTCTAAGAGATCTCTGAACTTTCTGATTGCTGCATCTGAATAGCTTCTGAGCATCTGAACTTCTTGTGCATTGAATCAATTGATCTAGTTGATTGTGTTGACAACAATGAAAATCCTGTTGCTGCACTTTGCTCAACAATAGGCTCCCTTTTATGTAAATACATGGAAAGTTTTGCCCATCTATTTTTGTAATGTGATAATGCTGGAACAAAATTGTCATTACAAAAATTCTAGAATTTAGTTACACAGTCCCTCAAATTTCTCAAATACATCCTTTTGATATCGTCCTTGTTCATCATGATAAAATGTTGTCTAGTGATAATCGGATGATTTGGATGAATTGCTCTAACTAACAATTCAACTCTTAATTCAATTTCCTTATTTTGTTTTTTTTCTTGGTCCCAGTAAAACTGATTTTGTAAGGTAGACGTAAAAGCTCTCAATTGCACATCTCTTATGCAAATCTGGAGATGGAAATCTACATCCTCTAGAATTAAAAATCTATGTAGAAATAACTCACATAGCAATTTTTTTTGCTCTACAAGACTATTGAAGTAAGCTTCCAAAAACTCTTTAGATTTTTTCAGTTTATAGGGGAGACCTGAGCTAATTCTCATAACCTACCATCTTAGATATCTCTCCTTCAGAATGAGATTGTAAAACCTGACAGGTCTTCTAAATTGAACCAAAAATTCAGCAATTTGACACAGGTCAATTACTTTTTCATTCAATGCACTAATTTCTATGTCCTTTGTCTCTAGTTGTTTTCCTACCAGTTTCAATTTCTCAACCTGTGTGGCAAGCTTTTCATATTTGATCATTCAGTTAGCAATGTCTGTATTATACTACTCCAGGGATACAATATTGGGTTGTCTAATTATAGGTTGAAACTTAGGCAATAGTTCCACCTGTACCTCTTTTTTTGCCACTTCTACTGGTTGTACATCTGATAGCAATTCTACTTGTATCCCTTTTTTTGCTACTTCCATTGGTTGGACATCTGACAACAATTCTACTTGTATCCCTACTTCTATAGAAATATTATTAAAAGGAGCACTTACTTGATTATTTACATTTTGTTGTTCAAAATGCTCTTGTGCTAGTGTTTCTTGTAGATATAACTATTGTGACTCTCCACAGATATTCTTTTTTGGGCTCCTGATCGATTCTAGAGCATCTCCGGATTGAGAAGGTGTTTCTTTGGAATGGAAGGGCACCGCTTCAAAATGAGCTTTTGTGTTTTCATCCAAAGATACCTCTATCAAGGGGGAAGAATTATCTATCCTAGATAATCCAAGCAATAATTGAGCCAACTCTTCCTCATTATCTGTTGTAGTTGACTATTTTTCAAATTGTAATAGTTCGCTCTTTAGTTCCTCCACTTCCTGCTCCAACTCTGCAATTATTTTTTCATATTTTTCAATGATATTTTCCTTCTCCTCAACCCATCTGGTTTATGTTTTAATCACACTCTTGGCTGCTCTCAACTATTTTGTAATGTCCACCTCCTCTTCTTCTGATTCAGAATCTGATGTAGACAAATTATCTGTAGTTTGTTGCTCAACCATTATTTCAATTTCTATTTTGACTGTTTAGTCCTATTCAGAAGGTTCCATAAGGATATCTATGATTGCATCCAAGTTTGCATCAATTTCAAAATTATCTTGTCCAGACTCTTCCTTAACCATTTGTTCAAGAAATTCTAAAAAATCCTCCAAGGTGGTATTTACAGTAGCTGGTTGTATTTCGGTGACATCAGAACTGCCTTGGTTGTTTTCCTCTTCAATCCTCTATTTTTTTTTTTCTTTCAGGTGGATTCTTGTAGACCACCTGGTTCCTGGTGTATACTTTCTCTTCTTACTCTATTTTCTTGTGTCAACAGGAGCTGTATGAATTGTATCAGGTTCTGGTGGAATTTCCTTTGCTTCCACTTCTGTCTCTTTTCCAGTTCTGCTAGGAACTTCAATCCCCTATTCTGTCAGATCAACAATATTCTCAAAAAAATGGACCCTCTTTTATTTTCCTTTTTTGTTGCCAGTTCCAGACCCTCTCTTAGTTTTTGAGGTTGAAGGTTTTAGGGAAAGGTACTTTGTTGCTTTTCTAGAAATATCTGCAGCAACATCTATTTCCTCCTCTATAGTACCATATGTGTCTTCTTCTATAGTAGCATCTGTATCTTCTTCTACAGTAGCATTTGTGTCTTCTTCCTCCCCATTCTCTTTTCCTAAGACTACATCAATTAGAATAGAGTAAAACCTATCAAAGCTTCTTAGGTTTCCTTTGAAATGATGCTTGTAGACCAATTTGATAATACCATGGTGTCGAGGGCTCCCTTTTCCCTCCTAATAGCATTTTGCCATGTTTTGCAGCTCCTGGTGTAGATATAGGGGAAGATTTACCCTAACCTTAGGTTGTTTCCTACCATGTCTAAGGTGGTTCAAGATTTTAAAATGATGCCTTGATAAAACTACATACTGCCCTTCACAAGTTAAAAACTTGATTACCCATGTGGCTACTTCATCCCAGGGTTTTTGCAAGCTGGTCCTCTTTACACCCTTACATATGTTGTTATTTATCAAGTATTCTAGTTCTTTATCATCTTCTTCCAAAAATTGACTAACTATGTTTGCTAGTGTATTCTTGCTAGTCCTATAAATTTGAAGACCCTCTAATGGAAGTTCAGTAATTTGACTAAGAACTTCAGGTATTACCTTAATTCTCATGTCGTTGTGCACCCTGTTGTTTCTGAATGTGCAAGCAAATTCGATAGCCAAATATTCAGAGCTTCCATCAAATTTGTCTAAAAAATGGCATAAACCCTCCATATTCAAAAATTTGCAACACTTATGGAATATCTCGATGGATGGTAGTATCTACTGCTTCCATTTTCATCTTTTGTCCCATTTTTTTTCTTGCTGTGTTGAAAATACTGCTCACCTCTGCTGCTACAGCCATATGCTAGGTCACTGGTTTATGGTTTTTGTAGAATTATAGGGTTCTCTTTGGATTTGTAATTTTTTGTTCTTCTTCGAAAATAAGTTCTTGTAATGATGTTGCATCAGTGATTACTTCTTTGGAATGAAGAGTGCCATGCTTCCGTATTTTTAACTTGGACACCTATCCATCAATCATTGGACATATGTTCTTGCCATCAAATATCCTTAGCTCATATGATCTGCATGCATTTTTCCCACATGCATGGTTATCAACAACGAATGATGGTGGCATGTTATTAGTTATTTTCCACGTGATTTTGTACTTCCTCGAGATGAAACAAATCTCACCGTGAACCAGCTGACATGTTTCAATGATCACATGGAGTCAAAAGTTTTGCTGATCATGTCTTTTATCCCTCCTTGAATGCCACATGGAAACATAACATTAAGTGCTCATTTTGAAGATTAAATTTCATTCCAAAGATAAAGTTTCACTTCGAATACAAAGTGGGACTTGTCAATCCAAAGACAGTTTTCAATCCAAAGATAAGGCTAGACTTGTCATTCCGAAGACAATTTTCAATCCGAAGACAAGGTTGGACTTGTCATTCCGAAGACAATTTTTAATTCAAATACAAAGCTTCATTTGGAAGATACAATTTAGTAGTCATTCCAAAGATACAGTGCAACAGTCATTCCAAAGATACAATGCAACAGTCATTCCGAAGATACAGTAGAAACCAACATTCTTCTTTTAAAATATTTTTTGCTTATGCCAACTCTTATGAAAACTTTTATACTAATGGTTAATTGTCATATACTATATATCAAATTACAATGAGAAAAATCCAAGAAACATATATGTGGTTAAAACAAGTTAATGCAAGTTTTTGAAAGATGACTGCTTTTATTGATGCTCTGCTGAGGCTTACTGCAATACTTCAAAAACAAATGTAGTTGGTGAATTTGTACAATGGTGACTCGAAAGTTTTCAAGGTTATGCATGCCATAAAACTAGTTTTCATGCATACCAACTCAGTTGTACCTTAGAAAAATGTTTTCACTGTTGAGTTATTCATTTTTTATTTTTTTTTAATTCTGATTATGCCCATGAAGGAATTCACAACCAGAATTTATTCATCTTTTTGTTTTTTGATTTTTTTTTTATTTTTCTTTTTTCTTGAAATCCATGATTTTGCTCAATCTGTGGCAATTATGGTGGAAGAGGAAATCTCTTCTACCTGTTGTGCATCCAAGCTATCAAGTTGTTACAAGAACTCCTCCTTAGTCATAGGTGTATGGTATACTTGAAGAGGATGTCCATTCACTACCAACTTTCTTCATGAATCATCAATGGGAGAGAGGCGAGTTGCTCCATTGTCAAATACTTCTTCAATCTGGTATAGCACAAGCCATATAGTCCTTAGTTTTCTAGGTAAGTCCACATAGCGAGAATCAAACAACAAAGCCAAATATCCTTGTTAAAATTTTCTCTGTTGTAGGTGGCCATCATGCCACAACTTCCTCTGCTCCTAAATTACTTTAGTTTGGTGCAGAGCATCCAACCAAAGTTCATCCAATGTATTTAGCTACATAATCCTATTCACCTATGCTTGTGACAATTCAATTCCAATTTCCAATGCTATGCACATGTTAGTAGCTCAAATTCAATAGGTAGGATAGAATTTTTACCAAAAACCAATTCATAAGGTGTGAATATAGTAGTGGATTTCCAAGTAGTATTGTAAGCCCAAACTGCTTCAGGTAATTTATCTAGCCAGTTTCTCCTATGAACAACTACTATTTTCATCAAGATCCGTTCCAATTATCTATTTGTTACCTCAACTTGGCCATTTGATTTTGGGTGGTAAGGTGGTGATTTCCTATGTTTGATTTCATACAAATCTGTAAAAGCTTTAATAACTTTAGATGAAAATTGGGGTCCTTGGTCTATGGTGATAGACTGTGGAGCTCCAAATCTCTAAAAATTTGGTTATACCAAAAATCAACGACCTTCTCTTCACAAGCATGTTTGAAAGCACACACCTATACCCACTTTTTCAAGTAATCAATACATACTAGAATATGCACCTTTCCTTGAGAAGATGGATCAATAGGTCCCACAAAATCAAGCCCACACCTCTCAAATGGTTCTAAAACCACCTAAGGTTTTAGTGGCATTTCATTTGTGTGAGTGGGTTTCCCTATTCTTTGGCATGCATCACAATTTTTGATGTACTTTTTCACATCCTTGTGAAGATATGGCCAATAATATCTTGTTCCTAAAATTTTCCTAATTGTGCTTTTTACAGAGTAGTGTCCACCGAAGGGTTCATCATGACAAGCCCTAAGGATATCATATATCTCATCCTTTCGTATGCACCTACGTAACACATGGTCAAGACTACTCTTGAAAAGCATACCTTGAATCCATTCAAAATAAGAGCTTTGTTTGATCAATATTTTTTTTTTTTGGAAGTAAAATGTGGGGGAACTTTCCCTGTGACCAAATAGTTGGCTATATTTATAAACCAAGGTGATTGGATAGATATAGCAAATAATTTTTCCTCAGGAAAAGTGTCCTCCATTAATTCCCCTTCCTCTGTGTTCTGCAACCTGGACAAAAAATCTGCTACAACATTAGCTTTTCCTAGTTTATTGACTATTGTGATATCAAATTTCTACAACAACAGTAACCAACAGATAATACTTATATTCACCATAGGCTTATTCATCAAATATTTAATGGTTGTGTGATCTGTGTGAATGAATATTTGATAACCTATGATGTAATGCCTAAATTTATTGATGGCATAGATTACTACCAAGAATTCTTTCTTAGTTGTGGTATAATTTTTTAGCTCCTGTCAAGTTCTTGCTAATGTAGTAGATAGCATAGTTTTCACCATTGTCGATTTGTCCCAATGTTGCTCCAATTGCAGTATTGGAAGCATCAGTCTGTATTTGGAATGGTAATGTCTAGTTAGGTCCTCTTAACATAGGTGGAGTTACTAATTTTTCTTTTAGAGCTTCAAATGATTCTTGACACTTTGCAGTCCAAGAGAATTCAAAATATTTAGTCAATAGAGCAAACATGGGATGGCCTATTGTGCTAAAGCTAGGAATAAACCTGCGCTAAAAACCAATGTGTCCTAGGAGGATTTTGACATCAGTCTGAGTTTTATGAGGGAGAAGGTTCTTGATAATTTCCACCTTCTTTGGATCAACCTGGATCCCTTGAGGAGAGATATGATGACCAAGAACTATTCCTTCCTCCATCATCATAAAACATTTGTTTGGATTTAAGGATAACTGGTAGGTTTCACAGTGAGTTAAAACTTTATCAAGGTGTTCCAATGTAAAGTCAAAAGTTTGTCCACATACTGTGAAATCATCCATGTATATTTCAACACTGTTGGTAGTCAGATCAAAAAATATGGCTAACACTACTCGCTGAAATGTTGCTGGGGCATTACACAAACCAAAAGGTAAGACCCTATAGGTAAATTTTCCCTATGGATAGGTAAATGTTTTTTTTGCTTGATCTTTAGGTGCAACTTGAATTTGATTATATCCACTAAATCCATCAAGAAAACAAAAATATTTCCTTCCAGCAAGAGTATCTAACACTTGATCTATGAATGGCAATGGAAAATGATCTTTGTATGTCACTTTATTCAGTTCTCTATAATCTATACATACTATCATTTTTCCATTTTTCTTAGGCACTATAACCAATGGAGAGACCCACCGGCTATCAAAAATTGGGTAAATGAATCCTACTTCCAGAATTTTTTCAATTTATTCTTTCACAATATCCCTCAAGGCAAGATTCAGTCTTCTCTGAGGCTATCTTACAGACTTGACATCTTCAATATAAATTCTATAAGTACATACATCAGGGTGAATCCTTGACATATCTTTTAATCCCAAGCAAAAGCATGGATATGCTTCTACAAAAAAATTGTCAATTTTTCTTCCTCTTCCCTAGTAAGCTGGCTATTTATGTTTAGATATTTTCCTAGCTGGACTTCTATTTATTTTGTATTTAGAAGGATTGAATTTACTTCTTCACAATTTTTGACTAGGGAATTAAGAGGACAATGATGATATGGGAGGACATAAGAAGTTTCTATCTCATTGATTTTTGATGGAAGCATATCCTGTATGGAACAATGAGAAGAGAAGATCAAGTGATGGCGCCACCCATGTTGTAGTGAAACATATGTTTCCTATGATTGTATAGATGGCATTTCTTTAGAACTTTGACCTTCTTCTCTCACTAGAAATTGATTGATATTGGTTGCTTCCTATTCTAACCCTTTTTCATGCAAAACATTCATTAGGATTGTTTCATTTTCTAAAATTTCTATGTCATGGAGGTATTCTGTGTGTTCCCTTACTACCAAGGTGGCTAGTGTGGAAATAACCTCTTCTGGTTCTTTACTTGAGTTAGGAAACCATAACTGACCTATGAAATTGCTTAAAGGTCTTGCAGGAGGATATAGAGAAATTTGTTTTAGGTCAATACCATTTGAGATTGTCATTTTTCTAGATCTGCAGTCTATAAAGGCTGCTGCAGTTGCAAGCCAAGGTCTTCCTAGGATAATGGGATAGCCATGTGCTAAGTTTTTTGGCTATAAAACCAAAAAATATATAGGGTATTCCCAAGAAGAAACTTCTATAGTGACATCTTCAATGATACCTTTAGGTTTTGCAACTGACCTATCATCCATTTCTAAAACTATGAATGTGGGGCTGAGATGTTTGAGCTGTAATTGTTCCATTGTATCCTTGGTCATGATATTTATTGCATCTCCTAGATCAACTAAGACGTTTGATATTGGTACTGAGCTTATGATCATTGCGATAACTGGACTTCCTGGGTCACTATACTTTGGAGGTACTAGTTTTCCTAACAAGAGATCAGTTATCTTTCCTTCAACATGAATAGTTTTAGGAAATGCTTTCTTTTTTCTTCCTACTCTTCTGTTGCACAAATATCATAAATTTATTTTAATCACAGGTATATCCTTAATGGCTTGCAATAAGGGCAGTGATATGGTTAATTTTTTGAGTTCTTTCACTAACTCTGATTCAGAATTTTTTGCTATAGTGTTAAGTCTCTCAGGGTATAGAATTATCCCTGATGAAGGTAACTGTTCTACCTATGGTTCTATTTTTTCTTCTTATTTTTCCATTGTTGGTTTGACTTTGCTTGGTTCAATAGGTTCTTGAATTTCATCTTCTTTCACTTCAATTATAATAGGTTCAGGTAAAACTTTCCCTGAACGTAGTTGTATGTTGCAACAATCTAGAATCTATATATATGAATTTCCTTCAGAATTAGCCATATAGGCAGGAGCTACCTGCCTTCTGTTATTTGGATTTATTATAGGTTGAGATGGTAATTGAGGTTGTTTCACCTGTTGCATTTGTTGATTTGGTTTTCCTTGAAAATTTTGATTTGGTGTAGGCAGCAAATTCTAAGTTTGACCTTGATTTCTTTGTTGCCTTGGATATGACTGGTATTGTTGACCCCACTGCTATTGATTTTGCATCAAAGATGGATTACTTTGATTTTGAGCCCATGTTGGGTTATTTTTATTCCATGATGGGTTATTCTAGTTTTTATTCTAGGATGGATTATTCCAACCTATCTGTGGCAATTCTTGAGAATTTGTCCATTGAGAATAATTCCAAGGATGTTGGGGTGGTTCTGACTATCCCCAAGACATGTTTCCATGGTTGTTTCCCCAATTTTTAGGAAAATAAGGAGTATTTTGATACTGTTGAAAGTTTCCCCTTGTCTTGGTACCACATAATTGAGTTCTTATGTTTGAGTTTCTAAGACAATTTTTAGTTGTGGTAGTAGATGACATTTGTCAGTCAAATGTCCTTTTGAGAAAATACTACAAACGACTGAAATGGATGTTTTGTTTAGAGGAAATTCCTATAAGGCATGTTTATTCCTGCATATTGGAAAATAAATTGCTAAAGTTTATATGGTTTTTGTTTTAGCAAACATTTATCTGAGAGCTGTATTTAATTTTACCAAGATATCAGTCTTAAAATTTGCAAGTTTCTCTATTAGGTCATTCACATAAGTGTCATTTATACCATTGTTCTTTCTTTTCTACCTAGTGCGAGAGTAATTTCTACAAAGATCCATAATCTCATCCATATTACGAGTACTTACATCCCCATTTCCCATAAAATCTAATACCTCTCTAGATTCATCTTGTAATCCTATTAGAAAAATGGTTTTGCAAAATTTTTGATTCCCCTAGTCCACACCTTCTTTGAATAAATAGAAATCTAACAAGGTAATATTCTAATGTTTCATCATATTCTTATTTAATTCTGAACAACTCATATTTCATGTTCCTTACTTGACAATACTCTTGATACTTGTCTAAAAACATAGTCTCCATTTGATCCCAGGTTTGGATGGAATCTGGCTGTAAGCTTATGAACCAGCGTAATGTTGAGTCCATGAGTGTTGAAGGAAAAACCTTGAGTTTCTAATTATCATTTATATAGTCATAGTTTTGACACACTACTTTGAACTCAAATAGGAACTGATCAGGATCTTCAGATGCAACACCCCGAAATGTTGGAAGCACTGAAGGTGAGATTATTTTCATTGGAGAGTTCTATGTGGGATTCAAAAGAATAGGATATTCAAATGTTCTAGGAGTTTGGAGCACATCTTGATCATTATGGACACAACCATTTTGGTCATCCCCATATGGATTGCCTCTACCATAATTTCTTGTTCTTCATAAATAGTTAACCTATCCAAATTTCTTTCTCAAGAGGTTCGAAACCTTTTGTTGAAAATGAGTCTGGTAATTTTTCTTGCTCAGGAGATTCTGATGATGATGAAGCTGGTGGTTTCTGTTTTAGTTTTTCTAGTAGTTCAAACACAGGTGATTCACCCCTTAGGCATGAATATCTTCTTAATGGAATAATCCAAGGATCTCTTTGGATAATTTTGCCTTCTTCGTCCCTAGGCCTACTCATTCATGCCTACTCCTTAATGACATAAATTATAAGTCAATAATTGTTACTTAACCAGTTGTTATATTCAGATTTTACCCTGAATTTTCATAACTCAGTCTAATTAACAACTATTGAACTATTGACACCTTCTAACAACACTCTCCCTAGAAATAGTGCCAAAATGATGGGCTGTCATTAAGCACATCATTAATTCTCAATGAATTTGTCAATCCAGGGTAGTGTACAAGGCTATCTGCAAAAGGAGTGAAGAGGGCTATAATTTAAGGTCAATTGGGAGAAATAAGTCTTATTGGTGGAAATGATTGTGTGGGGGTTTTTAGGTCTCTTCTACCTCTAAATTGCATAAATTTAACTTTAATTTAATTGTAATAATGAATACTAATTTTTTATTACAAAAATGAAACCTTAGTTACAGTTGCAAGAATGAAATCTGATTAAATTGCAAAATTAAAACCCTAGTTACAGTTGCAGAATTGGAAACCTAATTATAGTTACAAAATGAAAGTCTATTTACTCTTGAAATAATGAAAACTAAAATTAATTCCTATCAATACTCTGTAACATAAGGTTGTCAATCTTCTGTGTAGGGGTTGACAACAAAAACAATAATGCAAAAAAATCACAAAAAATTGTAAATGGCTAGAAATGGAAATTGCAGTAAATTGGAAAGTTGTTGGAAAGCAAAAAGACTAATAAAATCTACTGCTAATCACATCACAAAATTATCTTGAACAAAAAATAAATGATTAGGACTGAAATGTATTTTAACTACTACAAAAGAATGAAATTGACAAGTTTCACAACTTATTCTACTACAGAAAAATCAGAACAAAACATGTCTGTTAGTCCTCCTCCTAGGTATGGAATTGGCAAACCTCCTTTTATAGAAGAATGTATGAGTTTATATCTCTATAAATCTTACTCACACTCAAACATAATAGAATGAATAGAAAAACTTGTACTTTATTGATTCATAATATGATTACAAATCTGCTGCTAAAACCTGTTACAAAACTGTAACAATTTTAGTTTTCTCACTTATTCTCTATCTATGTTTTCTACTATTATTTATACTATCATTATTATTCTTATTCTCCTTAGCTCAACCTAGATGGGAACTATTTTTTATAGATGCCTAACATCTAATTACAACAAAAAATATGCTCTGCAAATCAATTCCTCTTATTTTGCAGTATTCCCCAGGTTTATCCTAGAAGAGGATCTTTTCCATAAATTGTGGCTTTGGACGAAAAATATGACAAAGTTAGATGGGATATATTTTCCTTTAACCTCCTCAGCCTTCTTTCCATTTTTCCACTGTTAGAATTCAGTCAATAGGTCAAAAACTGCTTTATGTTCTCAATCTGGACCTAAGTGGCTCAATTTGAAGATATTCGCTCAATCCGAAGAGACTGTATTTCTCAATCCGAAGATCTTCGGAATGACCAAATATATACTCTTCAATTGATTTCAGATGCATTTATCAGGTGGATTAGTTCTCAGGATCAGATTGCAATAGCCTTCATTCCTCTTCATGTATGAATTCCATGCCTTGCCATTCATTGGTAGTTGGCTAGAATTTACACAGGAAAACTAGTTTCTACTGCACAGTAATAGTTCTTTGCACTATTTTCTAAATTCAAAGATATTAATGCTTGAGAAACATCAAAATAAGAATAGTAAAGTTTTTCTATCATCCTAAGCATATCCCTTATGTAACAGGTCATGGCAAAGTGACATAAAACTACACAAAAACTGTAAAAATCAGCATATAATATTCCAAACACATCAATCATGCAAAAAATTAATACACAGCATATTAGATCAACTTAAATAGTATATAAATTAAACCATAGAGTTTTAGGCAAGTTTTTTGTTGTTCAAAACATGATATGATGGAGGCATTTCCAGGCCTCATCAACCAAAATAAATTCATAGGATTGAATAATCACATTCATATAATATCACATTTGTATTTGTTAAAATAAAAAGCTTTATTAATCAACTTTCATATGCAATAATATATTAAAAATACCTTACAAAATTATTACATAGTATGGAGATTTATCTATTATATATAACAATACTCATGACTTTTGCTCTACTCAAAATCACGAGGGATGCAACCTTTCACATGCCTTACATTATGACAAGTATCTAATGATTACATAAAATATCACTTCACTTTTTAACACATCTCATGTAACTCTTCACTTCCACACTTGGCACCTATCACTTCTACCCTCACAACTCACACATGCACACCTGACAACTTTCACTCATAACTCACACATAATTATATGACACATAAACACTCTTCAACTGCTATTGACACAATTATTAAACACACTATTATTCTAAATAGTTACAATATTACTCAATGGTACCAAATAATGTAATACCACCAACACTAATGCCACAAGTATGTAGAGCTTTGAAAATAATATGATTTGAAAAAATGGACCCAAATAATTTTGTATGCAAACATTATGACCTTTAAAATATTTTCCCTAATGGGATTCAAAAAGTGAAAATTATAGTATTTAACCTTATGTATGTAAGCACCAATATCAACCTACCACTTATCAAGCTATATTTTACTAGAATTATCCAATATCTTTCTGATGCCTCAACTCTTATGATTTGCCTAGTCATTGATACTTGCATTATATCTATCTGTGTATCTACACACACACACACACACACACACACACACACACACACACACACACACACACACACACACATATATATATATATATATATATATATATATATATATATATATATATATCTTACATGGCATAAGAAATATTGACGTCAACTAAGGGACTGGTCTAATCTAAATAAACCAAAAAATTCCTCGATGAGATTCAAACTTGATCCCTTTATTTTTATAAGAGCCTTGGTGTAACCAAGGTGCCAAGCCTCCAATTAAGGAAGGAATCCTAGGACATGCATTTTAGCATTTACCTCTAAATCATGCTTAACATTAAAAAATTATGTGAAGACTCAACCCTATGACCTCATGTTTTAAAAGTTAATCTAGCTAGCAAATCACAACCTCCAATTATAAACCTACCACTTATCAAGCTCTATTTTGCTAGAATGATCCAATATCTTTTTGATGCCTCAACTCCTATGATTTTCCTAGTCATTGATACTTGCATTATATATATATATATATATATATATATATATATATATATAGATATAGATATAGATATATCTTACATGGCATAAGAAATATTGACATCAACCAAGGGACTGGTCTAATATAAATAAGCCAAAAAATTCCTCAATGAGATTTAAACTTGATCCCTTTATTTTGATAAGAGCCTTTGTGTAACCAAGGTTCCAAGCCTCCAATTGAGGAAGGAATCCTAGGACATGCATTTTAGCATTTACCTCTAAATCATGCTTAACATTAAAAAAATATGTGAAGACTCAACCCTACGACCTCATGCTTTCAAAGTTAATCTAGCTAGCAAATCACAACCTCCAATTATGATAGAACCATTAGTAATATTGTAGCTATTGTCATGTGGATAATTTTTTGAGTTCAAAAGATAACCACAAGGACTCAAACTTAAATAATTCACCATTCTATGCTTCTACAATTATCCAATTAGTCATTGTGTAAATTTTTTAGTTGGAAACCTATAGCCACCATAGACTATTTATTCCCGTGCACAAAAATCTAGGCTACATGGAAAATTGAACCCCCAACCCTTCAAAATCAAATTTTCCACAAACCATCACAAAGCCACTATGTATTCCATTTGATGTTGGTAGATTAAGAATGACCTCTATGAAGGGCCTTCCAAAAGTTCCCAACAAAAATGGCATGAGTTGTGAGGCATGCATGAATAGTCATACATCCAAGATTCTTTTGGCACCAATTTTTAAATTTAAATTCAAGTTTCCTTTCCCTCCATTTTTATGTGTGCTTGAAAGGATAAGATCAAACAATAGAATTGGATTTTATTTGAAGAACTAGATGGATAATAAAGGAACTTCGATCACAATAGAGTAAAACACTAGTAAAAAATAATTAGGATTATAAAAAAGACTAAAAGAGAAAAAATAACCCTATAGTTTGGAAGAAAGTTCAGAGGCTCCAAAGGTACTTTTTATATGACCAAGCAATACCTGCTTCACACCCACTTTGATATCATGTTAGAATTCATAATAACATTCACTTAAATCTTATATATAAAAAATAAAAATTAAAATAACAAAGAATAATTCTCGGGTGTCCATAGGCACCATAAATAAATACTATCTATAGATTATACTACATAACACTCAGATGATAAATTATGATTGTGAAGGGGGTGTCTATAGCAATACTAAAACCCCTAATCACATCAAAAAATTTAACCTAAGTTGACATAACAAGTGGGATTTAGGTTAATTACAAATATTAAATAAGGTTTAACCATAAGGTTGACCAAGGTCCATTGGACATACATAATAAAATATTACAAAAATATATATATATTGCACAATTAAATACCCTTAGGCCTATCCAATACATTGTACAATATTAACTGTTGGACATGAATCAAATTACATTTTCAACAATTAGTATGATATTAAGGCTTTCCTACCTCTTATAAAAATTAATGATAAATTTATTAGGATCTATTTAGCATTCACAAAAACATCCATTGCATCCATTACATTCATGTTACCATCAAATTCTTGTTTTTCTTTTTCGACAAAATATCTAGGAGGTCAATAGAGTGTTTAGGAAAAGATACAAACCAATCAAGTTAATTTCCTACCAAATCATTGGCCATTAATTTTAACAATGCTTTTTCATTGTGTAACTAGTCCCTATAATATGCAATGACCTTATAAATTATTATTTTGGATTTATTTATCCCATAATATGACTTTAAAAACTTTCCTAAAAAATTCTTTAGCTTCCACATTAGGGGATATAGATTGGATTTGATAATTTCATAAAGTTAAATCAATTAATATAGGTAAATTTATCCAAAGGTTAACTAGAAGAGGTGGAGGAGGAGAGTTAGGGTTTAATAATGAAGAAGAAATAATAATTTATACTATAGGATTTCTATCAAACCTCAAAATTTGAGTGATTGGTCATCGTATCCTACATTTGTTTGGTTCTTTATCTCCTAGATTCTTCTATATACTTCTCAAATCATGCCTACAATTTCCCAATTGATAGGCCAAATATTTTCTAAGGATTTTTCATATATAGAGCTAGTTTTCCATGAATCTTAGCATGGGCATGGAACTTGAAAGAGATGTGTCTTGTGTTTTTTATTTGCCTTCACACTTATTTTTCCATGATATCCACATTAATCAGTGATCTTAGCCCAATGCGATATTTTTTTGTTCCCAAAATAAAATGCTTCCAAGGCCCTTTTGGACCCTATATTAGACCTATAGTGTTTTTCATAATATTTATTTGGATATTTTTCTTCATAAAAATTAGAATCTCTATTTTTTTTCTATCTAATTCATGTTCATGGTTATGATTAAACTATAAGGGATGGACATTATAATTTTCATAAGATATTGATTGATTCAAATCCTCTTCAATTTATTAAAATTCTAGAATTTACTTCTTCTTAGACCTAGTGGTTATTCCAAATCCCTTGGAAGAAGCAAGAGGGGTCATAAGAAAAAGGAAAAAACTTTCTCAAAGGAAACTATGCTTCTAATCAAAGTTTATATATTTAACCAAGCAAACTACCAAAATAATTATGTCAAAGCAAAGACAATTTTTTAAGGCATTCCTAAGAAAAATAGGAAGACTATGATTGGACCATTCAACTTTTATCAAGAAATAACATATAACATAGAACCTACGACAACAAAACTACTATACAAAAGGTGCTAAAAATGGAAAAGGCCTTAGACATGTTGATTTCACTAAATATTTATGAAAAAGGAGACATCTCATACATTTACATGAATTACTATAACATATACCAAATTACTTAACCAATAAAACAAAGCAACAATTATGAAATTAAAGCTAAAACTATGTTGATTGAAGTAGAAATGAAGAGAGAACATTCAAGAAACCTACTATACTAATCCCATCCACAAAAAGAGAAAGCTAGGGTCAATCCTAATGTAGTAAAATATAATCCTTCCTTGACAACTAGGGTATCAAGGACCATATCATTCATGAATAAGCAAAATAAAAACACTCTCTTCTATTCTATCTTGCTTATAATATGAACATAATAAAAAGGAGAGATCACACCTAGAATGAATGTAGAAGATTCAATGTTCCTTAGATTGGGTATATACATAGAATATTGGGTATATTTTAGAAGAAGGTGGTAATGCAAGCTTATGAGCCACTTGTAAAATCTACTATAATATCTAATATAGTCCACAAAAATTTATAACAAGATTTTAATGAGCATAAAGGTGTACCAATGATTTCTTGTATGGAAAAAGTCAAATGAAGACCATATCTCCTATATTGAAGCTATATTTTGAACAATGTTGATCAATCTATTGCCACATCTAATTTTGAGTCCTAGCTAATTTTTCCTTCAACTTTAATAATATTTGGGTACATTCTTGAAGTGTTGAATCTACCACCTAGACTTTGGATTTTCTTTATACATAAGAAGAGGGTGATGGAGGTGGGTACCCATAAACTACCTTAAAAGGAGTCATTCTAGTGGCTATGTAGAATGAAATGTTGTACCATAATTAACACAAGGAAATCCACTTAGCCCAATGTGTTAGATTCTTAGAGATGAAACAAAAAAGGTAGGTTTCTTAGCATTTATTGATAATTTTAATTTTCCCATCCATCTATGAATGGTATACTAAGCTCATTCATAGTTTTGTTATCTAGAGTTGAAACAATTATTACCAAAAGCAATTAGTAAAAGTGGGATTGTGGTCAAACACAATGGATTTTCATATACCATGGAGTTTTAAAATGAAGTCCATAAATATTTAAGCAATTATGGAAGCTTGGTAAATATGAGCAAGGGAATAGAAATGAGCATACTTCAAGAGATGGTCCACCACCACAAGAATGATAAATTTTCTCCTAAATTTAGAAAGTCCTTCAATGAAATCTATGGAAATATTGAGTCGATAGATTTTTTGAAATTGGTAGGGATTGTAGAGTGCCTAGTGTATGAACCATTTTTACTTTCATCTATTGGGATATATCACACTCTACCATAAATGTTTAGATATATTTTTCATTCCTTCCCAATATAATGAGTGTTTATCCCACTCATATGTCTTTAAAAAACTTGAATGACCCATTATGGGTGAAACATGAATATCCTTCATGATGATCTCTTGGATTGATGATTTTTAGAAACCACAATGTGAGATTGGTACCTCAATAGTTTTCCATCCCATGAATATCCATTGTGTGAATTGGGGTCCCTTTGAAGTTGCTCTCTCAAAGTTTGCAAGGTTAGTTCTTTGGTTGCTTCTTCTTGAAGCTATGAGATCCAATGAGGAAGTTGGGATGAGATGGTATATAGCATACCTCGATCCTCAAAATAACATGAGAGGACATATACAACTTGTAAACAATATTGTAATTCTACCCCAATAATTTTAAAACACATTTTTGTTGTGTCAGAGTTGATACCCTCTGTTCCAAAATATTGTTCAGACTTTGATGATCCATTTTAATATAAAAATATCTTCTAATGATATAAGGGTATCAATGATTAAAAACATGGAGGATAGTCATAATTTCGACTTTCCTAATGTTTTACCCTACAATGCCCTAGTAGTGAAATCAAGGCATCACTTTTCTTGAATTATTATTGCATCGATGCCATGGCCTAAATCATCATGTTCAATTACGAAAGGTTTGGTAAAATTAGGAGTGGCTAAAATCAATGTAGAATTCATGTATATATTGATATCTTAAAAATATTTTTTATATGTAGTTTTCCACAAAAATAAGTTCTTATTTAACATGGTAGTTGACAAGGTTGATGTTTTTTTTTAAACATGGAAAAATCATCTATAGTATCTAGTGATACCCAAAAGTCCTTGAAGTGACTTGAGAGTTTGTGGTTTAGGCCAATTTTGTATGGCTTCAATTTTTTTAGGTCAAACTTAACTCCCTCCTATGAAACAATATGTTTTAAATATTTGATCTGATGTATTCCAAAGGAAAATTTGGATCATTTAGAAAGCAATTGATGGTTTTACAATATATGCAAAGTATGATCCAAATATTGTAGGTGCTCCACCCAAGTGCAACTATAGATGAGAAGGTCATAAAAGAATACCAAAATAAATTTGTGAATGAATGAAAAAATACATTGTTTGTGAGGCTTTGAAAAATTTAAGGTGCATTAGTTAGGCCAAAGGGCATGATAAAAAATTCATAATGACCCTCATTGCTCCCCTAGTTCCTCTAACCATATATTATTATTTTGAGCTTCTAAAAATACTTTACTATAAGATTAGTATTTTTTTTGTTTTGGTAGTAACTATTTTTAGTAATGGTCCTAAAAAAAATTGGATGTTATATACCAAAATGATAAAATTGAAAAAGGTGATCAAAATGGATTGGACCCTAAAATAATAAAATTTTCGACTCCATAAAACCTCATGGGTGTTATATACCAAAATAGTGCAACAAGATGATTGTAATGGACAACATATCAAAATAATAGTTTTTCTAGACCTTTTTTTACACTAGATAATTGTTACATTGGACTCCTTATATAATAATGGACTACTTAGCCTGACAACTGCATTATCAAATACTCTTTCTAAATATTACTAATAACTGCATATCAAATACTATTCTTGACTATTACTGACAACTTCCCTATTTGACATTGTTCCTAACTATTTTAATTAACTGGTCTATCTAGTTATTCTTGACTATTACTAACAACCTTATTATCTGATAACTATTCTCTAAAAATTATTTTTATCTATCAAGAATTGCTACAATATTGTTAATTCTATCATATATGTAGTCCCTTTAGTATGCTCAAATATGTAATGAGGGTTTGATATTTGACTAAAATAGGGTAACTCTAAGCCAACATGTGTGTACTACCCATAGTACTCTATTATACCATAGTAGTGATCGATAATTCTCAAACCAATATTTTAGGCCACTACTCAAAGAGGATTCCACACATACCCTTGAACACACTACCTATACTTTTGATAGTGTGAGAGGGTAATATTTTTAAGTGTTATTCCTAGTGAACTATGGATAAATACATGATAAAAAAGGTTCCTAGGGATAAAGGTCTCTCCTAAACCTAGGGGGTATATTAATATACATTTTGGAGCCTTCAATCCAACTCAAAAAGTACCCCTAGTGTCAAAAATTTGATGTCTTGTCCAAATTTGGTAGTTAGGAAATATTATTGATCAAAGTTAAATTTTCTTTAGAAAGGGTGTATATCATATAAAAATAGTTAATATGCCATTAGAACGTCCATGTATTTTACTCCTAGTTTGGTCATTTTAAGAGTTCATTAGGCCCTCAAAAATTTTGTAACGCATTATTTGGCGATGAAGTCTCCTATCTAAATCATAAGGTTCAAGCCTTTGCATTTTTTCTAATGTCATTTAAGGATTCATAATTCATTAATACATATATTACACCTCACTATTAGTCTATAAAATAATCATGTCTTAAATTTTATTTACGTCCAAAGTCATACCATATAAATATTTTCCCCCTAAACTTGTTTTCCCTAAGACTAAATCATGAATTTCCTTCCTAAGTCTATTTTCCTAAAGTCCTATCAGTCCACACACCCATCTTCATTAAATATCATGCACCTTCCTTCATATTGTGATCATAGTTTATCTCCTCCACCCACAATTTATCCCGACCATCCAATAAGTTAGACCTTTACCATTAGGTCCCTGCGAAAATTATCTAGTATTTCATCCATAAGGTTAATACCATAGGTCACATATTATTTGTAACTATACCCTAAGTCCACATACCCCTTCACATTAAACCATCTACACTTTCATTTATCCTATGATCACAATTTATTTTCATCCCCCCTCAATAATCACAGCCCCCATTACTATAAAAGTTCTTGAAGTATAAATGTCATGGGTATGTAAGATAATTTTCCCTCTTCAGCCTTAACGTATATGAATTTAGCTTTAAATTTCCAATTTACGAAATTTACAAGGTCTAAGATATTACCCCAAATCCATATTGATCCTAAGAAAATATAAAATTATTTCCATTGCAAGGGTCTAGACACATTCTCCTCGTTTTGCGGTTAAACATTACATCTTTTTACACATAATGGTTGTAGTTTATTTTTGCCACCCAAAGGTCATTCCCACCCCATGATCGATTAAACTTGCTTCCACCATAGTTGCATTATACTTCCTAAAATTTTTAAAATATTATTCATGAAATATTTCCTAGAAGATCCAAAGTATATTATGTCTCATGTGTCATTCCATTTTCATTAAAAAGTATGCTCATTTTTACATCTAATGGTCACAGTTTATTTCTATTGGTCTTGCTTGATAGTGACCACACGATTATTCAAACTTGCTATCATAATTTTTGCCTTATCTCCTTGTACTGTGTTTTCCTTATTAATTAAAAAGTGTATACTTGACATCAACCTTATGGTCATTATTCATCACCCTTTTTTTAGAGTGACTTAGGTCTTTCATTTTTATTAAGGTCTACATAGTTCCTTCTCCTAAGGTTTGAGGGTCACATACATGTCAAATAAAATATCTCTTTTCAAGCCTTGTTTTACATGATTTTGGTTCTAATGTTTCACCTTAATAATAATTTTCCCTCTAAGATCATAAATGTGTTCCTCTTCCAAGTGAATAAGTCAATTTTCACCTAAGTCTTTGTATTAATATAAAAATCCAAAGGCCATTTAACCCCCTTTAGTTTATGTCTTTTCCCTAAGGTCCAAAGGCTTAATCTAAAAATTTTAAACCCAAAATTTTAAGTTCTCAACATGGTCAATTGATTTTATTCATAAGGATCCATCTACATCCCCCCCCTCTTTGATTTTGCATTATAATCATGAAAAATTAAAAGGTCTAAGTCAAGGCTAATATTTCAAATACTAAATATGCCTTCACCTTTTTCTTATAAAGACCATGCATCTTTCCAAATATTATAGATGCTATTTATTTTTTAATTCCCTACAAATAACTACCCTTCATTTGTTGTGAATTTAAACGATCCTAAAAAAGCATAAATTACTTCCATTAAATTTCTTGCACATTTTTACATCTGACGGTCATAGTTTATCTCTGTAGACCCTCATCCATCACTACCATCCATTTTCATATACACATCCACATATTAAAGCATAACCTACCATCCCATTTTTAGTTTATCCTTTAAAAAGCTAAAACATCATGATAGGATTGACAAGGAATATAAAAAATGAGTAAGGAATATAAGAAATATGTAGGGTACACATGAATGAGGGTCCACAAGGAAATAATGTAAAGATAAATACGTCTTTTCACATTCAAATAATATAGTTAATATTGTGCATGCAAAGAATTACAATTCAAACATGAGGGGGAAGACTAGCCAAAGTTCTTACAACCAATCATAGAGTATGCACACTATACTAGAGTTGTTAATACAGTTGGAAAAAGGCAAGGTGGCAATTTCAAAGTGGTAGATTCAACAAACATAGTTGGATGAAATAATAGTTTTTGCATGCAAAATTTACTATATATGCACACTTTAAATTTACAACTCCCCTAACAATAAGCAGTTACAGTGAGACAAACAACAAGAAATTATAGAGGAGCCAAAGATTTCAGTTATCATCTAGATAATATAAGTTGTACAATATTCAGTTCTACTCTTGCCATTTCTAAGCCTGAGGTTGTAGCAAAAATCAAGAGATACACCAAAGCAATACCATATGAATATTTGTGAGGCAAAGCCACCTACCAGGACCCCAAAAAATTTGCTTCACAATCAAGGTTAATTTAGGAAGTTTTTACAAGCCAGGAATGGGGGATAGACAATACAACCACATTGAGTTACCAACTAGCTCAAGAATACTATCAACATCACCATGAACTACTCAAAGGACATTTCAAAAGGGCTTGGAGAGATAGACATAGACCCAGCCCTTACTATAATAGATGGGTCTGCAATATGGGTATTGCTCATATGACCGAGAGTTTATTTTTCCTCTAACCTCCTATCTTGGTTGGTAGTGGCTTAGTATCATTAGGCAAAAGTAATCGGAGACTTTGCAAACCAGGCAATATTTAGGATCACACTAGATATAATATGAAATGTCTTCAATATGAAAGAATCTATGCTAATTATAGATCCAAAGGTACATCTCAATCCAAACATATTATTGGCACTAGTTTTTACACTACGCTCTTTAATTATAATGAACTAGTGTTAATAAATTTTCCCATTCATAAGTTTAGAATTCACCCCCGGATTAAGGAATATCCCAACATAATAAATATTAATGGTGGTTAGAGATTTGAATTATGTAAAAAAGAAAGTCATGTTTTTAATCATCCCATGCAACAAAAGATGCAACCTGTAATGTACAGATGGGAGAATGTTATTAGTGATAATATATATAGAGATATTAGGGAATTACAAAATGCCCTTGCAAACAAGAAGGAATTCTTGCCTTATTTTTTGTATTATTATTTTCTTATACATTTGGTAGGAGGACAATTTTACAAATAATTAATTGAGATACGAGGAGGGAAAATATGATGAAGTTATTTAGGAGAGGCTCCCTTAGGTACAAATGGGAAAATCTAGCTATGTTCAATTTTTTAGTCTTTCTTCGAGAGATTCATCAATAATTTAGTAATCACTTGTCCCCTAGAATTGGTTTTGGGATGTTCAATTCTTGCATAATATGAATGTTAGTTATTTCTTCCTCACTGAAGAACTAACTTATGTGAGAGTACATGGTGTGAATATCCCTCCAAAAGTGTTATCTAAATTCTACCATATGTCGATAGTATCCATAGAATTCGTTAGGTAGGTAGTAGAAGAGACCAAGATAAGGGTAATTAAAAATTAAAAACAAATCCATGGGTAAAACCCCCCTTTAGAATGGGGTATTATGTGTATAGTGGACATTTTAGTCTGCTAGACTCCTTGCAAAGAATGGAATCATATGGTTTTGTAAAAATCTCTTGGTGGCATTACAATCCATATAATTATTACAAACTTTTAGTGAATCAAAAAATGGAACATTGCCTAGTGAATCACCAAGGAGGCTTGTTTGAAGATGCCATACAGTATATAATAGGAAAAGGAGAATCATTGGATCCTGTATTGTGAGAATACCCATACAAAATATATTATACTCAAATAGATATGGTTGGTAACTACTCACCACAATTAAGAATACTAAAGATGGCAATAGTAGAATCAAATGCACTAGTAGTCCCCGCAATGTGCCCCAAATAATTAAAGGATCCAATTGAAATCAAGAGGCTCTAAACAAATTAAAGTAGTGATGGAAATTATCAACACTATTATGGAAAGGCTAGAAATATCCATTACTAATCATCTTACCCTTGTAATAATAGAGTAGTCCCTCACTATTCAATCTATTCATGACCCAACAAAATATACTAAAAATGGAAAAGAGATTGTTATTACCCAATGCAAACACTATTAAATTGTTGTTACCACACCTACATAGGATCAAATCATCTCCTTGGATGTTTTTAAAATGTCTATGGCTCCAAAACCTAGGCTTATGGTGATATCAAATTAGCCCCAAGTGATTCCCATTGCTCTAGTAATTGATAAACAAGAGCACAAGATTACCCCATTGGTGTGTAAACAGATTTAAGAGGTTGGGGTATTATCCAATCTCCTTAGAGAACATAAAATAAAGGTCAAAATCCTTTCTAGATCACTAGAGAAAAAAAATCCTAAACATGAAGTTGCAACCACTAACCTTAAAAGAATTACTCTAGTAAGAGAAGCAGAAGTCGTATAGTTTGATTCTCATGAAGAGAGATAGATTAAAACATAGAGGAAGGGAAAAATATATATGAAGGGTAGTTCATAGTTGAAGAATATAAAGAACAAAGTGTCTACAATACATCTACCACCACCTTTATAATTCCTTTGCCAAAGAATCTGAAAGAAGCACAAATTGACTTAGAAAAAGGAGAGTTGTCATCTACAATAGACTTGATTTCCATGATGAGATCAAATCTAGTTGCACAAGCATAGTTATGAGCACTAAAAATGCTCATTTTATTCACATTTATAAGGGCATCATTACTGGATTAATTATATTCTAAATCATGATGGTTTATTGGTTGATCAATTGACCATGTAGTTTTAATGAAGCACCACTTTTAGAAGTAGTTTATTGTATACACCTAAGTAACATTGAGCTTATCCTTTGGTGATTAAAATCAAATGGTCATGCTTTTAATAGAATAAAATAGCAACTATTCACAAAGTGACCATAGCAAATCACGTTATGTGATTCAAATAGACCAAGCTATATTTGTAATGAGATTGGCTACATGCTATATAAGAACAAAGACCATTCATAAGAAGAATTAAATTAGAAAATTCAAAATCTCCAAGCATATTGTATAATTTATAATATTTTTTTTTAGTTTTCTTTTATTTGCGTGGATTAAGAGAGTGATTTTTATGTAGTCAACCGGACAAACCATTTGCGGGAGCTTGGGCCCACTCCATGCGGTAATGCTCACCTATTTTTTCTTTCATATATTTATGTTGTGCGACTTTTTCTTGCTTAATTTATTTATGCAATTTTCTATTTTATATATTTCTAAAAGTGTGAATTTCCTAATTTATTCATTTTTGCATGTGTTATAAAATTCCTACAATTTCCTTCCAGTTGTGTGTTTATTTCTAGCATCTTAATTTTAGTTGTGTGCTTATTTTAAAATTGCAATTTATTTATTTATTTTCCTACACTTAGTTTTATTGGGTTTGGATGAACTAAAAATACATGAAAAACAACTCCCCCACCAAAAAAATAGGTATAAAGGGACTCATTCCCTACACTACGGGCATATACTATGTGTGGCACTCACAAGTTTACGAACTACCAGATTGATAATTAATTGAAAGGAAATGACTGTTTTCATAACATAATTTTTTCTCACCACATAGGTCGCATTGGCTATGGAGAAATAAATTTTAGAGTTGAGAGTTAAAGTAGCAAAGGTAGATTAGTTATAGATAAATATAGATCAGTTGTAGGCAAAGGTAGATAGTCTCAAATAATAATTTTTAGATTCTCAAGCTACAGTTGTAATATCAAAGCCTTAGATCATAAAAATAATATTCATTGCTCTAAATTTATATCCAAATTCAAGATAGAATTTCAAAATAATATTCAAATCAAGTTAGAGTATTTAAGGAAGATATTATACAACATCAATATGATCAAGAAAACTATTGATATCCTGAAACACCTCCTAGCACAAACAAAGAAGACAGTAAATATAGTATATCCTAATTTTTAGTTTTTTGAAGTCTATTATGAGTAGATATGTTGAGGACAAGTAGTGATGGATGATGGCACCATATTTTTCTAAATTGAAGAATTCATAAAGATCTCAATATTCTTAACAGCCAGGCCTGCATGGCACAATTGGGATAGAGAAGTAACTCAATGGAAAGAAGATATGGATAATGAACTTAAAGAGGTAGGATTTTCTCTAGAAGAATTCCTACAAAGAGTAGATATTGAAGATATTATCCTAAATAGGATCCAATACTTTAACTATGATCTTGATAATAAGATAGAAATGGCTAGACAAGCTAAATTTATAGAAAAAATAGTTGATCACTTGTGCATATTTTCTCAAGAAAGCAAAGAGTGGTCAAAAAGTCAAAAGAGCAAAATCCTACAAGATAATTTTCCTAAGTGTCCCTTCATAGAGCATAGGTCACATATTATTTCCTAAGTGTCCCCCGAGTCCACGTCCCCTTCATATTAAACCATATACACTTTCATTTATCCTATGATCATAATTTATTTTCATCCTCCCTAAATCATAACAACCCCCCATTACCATAAAAGTTATTGAAGTATAAATATCATAGGTATGTAAGGTAATTTTCCCCCTTCAGCCTTAACGTATATGACTTTAGCTTTAAATTTCCATCTTAGGAAATCTGTAAGGTCTAAAACCTTACTCCAAATCCAAATTGTTACTAAGAAAATATAAAATTATTTCCATTGCAAGGGTCTAGACACATTCTCCCCTTTTTACATTAAAAACATTGTATCTTTTTACATTTTATGGACGTAGTTTATTTTTGCCACCCAAAGGTCATTCCAACCCCATAATCGGTTAAAATTGCTTCCACCATAGTTGCATTATACTTCCTAAATTTTTCAAAAAGGTATTCATGAAATATTTCCTAGAAGATCCAAAGTATATTATGTTTCATGTGTCATTCCATTTTCATTAAAAAGCATGCTCCTTTTTACATCTAAGGATAATAGTTATTTCTATTGACCTTGATTAATAGTGACCACACAATTAGTCAAACTTGCTCTTGCAATTTTTGCCTTATGTCCTAGTACTATGTTTTCCTTATTAATTAAAAAGTGTATACTTGAAATCAACATTATCATCATTATTCATCACCCTTTTTTTAGAGTGACTTAGGCATTTCATTTTTATTAAGGTCTACATATTTCCTTCTCCTAATGTTTGAGGGTCACATAAACGTGAAATAAAATATCTATTTTCAAGCCTTTTTTTACATGCTTTTCATTCTAAGGTTTCACCTTAATAATAATTTTCCCTCTAAGGTCAAAAATATGTTCCTCTTCCAAGTGAATAAGTCCATTTTCACCTAAGTCTTTGTCTTAATATGAAAATACAAAGGTAATTTAACCCCTTTCAATTTATGTCTTTTTCCTAAGGTTCATAGACTTAGATCTCAAAATTTTAAACCCAATTGTCTAAGTTCTTGACATGGTCAATTGATTTTATTCATAAGGATCCATCTATGTCCCCCCCCCCCACTTTGACTGTTGATTATAATCATGAAAAATTAAAAGGCCTAATTCAAGGCTAATATTTCAAATACTAAAGGTGCCCTTCCTTTTTTTTTATAAATACCATGCATATTTCCAGATCTTATGGGTGCTATTTATAATTGTCATTCCCTAAAAATCACTACCCTTCATTTGTTGTGAATTTAAACGATCCTGAAAAAGCATGAATTTATTTGCGGTCATAGTTTATCTCTTCCTGCACTCATCCATTACTACCATCCATTTTCATATACATATCCACATATTAAAGCATAACCTACCATACATTTTTCATTTTGTCCTCGAAAAAGCTAAAAAGTCATGATAGGATTGACAGGGAACATAAACAATGAGCAGGGAATATCAAAAATATGTAGGGTGCACACCAATAATTGTCCACGAGGAAATAATGTAAATATAAATAAGTATTTTCACACTAAAATAAGACAAATATGAAATGGTGAATGCAAAAAATTACAATTTAAACATGATGTGGAACACCAGTCAAAGTTATCACAATAAATCATAGAGTATGCACACTTTACTAGATCCATTAATATAGTTGGAAAAATGCAATTTGGCAAGTTCAAAGTGGTAGATTCAAGGAACATAGTTGGATGACATAAAACTTGTATGCCAAATTTACTATATATGCACACTTTAAATTCACAACAACCCCTATAATAAGCAGTTGTAGTAAGACAAACAACTGCAAATTATAGAGGATCCAAGAGTTTCATTATCATCGAGATAATACAAGTTATGATGTCTTCAATTTCTACTATTGCCATGCCTAAGCCTGAGGTTGTAGCTAAAATTAAAAGATACACCACAACAATACCATATGAATATTTATGAGGCAAAGCCACCATCCAAGACCCGAAAGAATTTAATTCACAATCAAGGTTGAATCAAGAGGTTTCTACAAGCTCAAAATGGGAGATAGAAAATACAACCACATTCAGTTACCAACTAGCTCAGGAAGACTATCAACATCACCAACCATAGCTCAAAAGACTTTTCAAAAGGGCTTTGAGATACAAACATAGCCCCAACCCTTACTGCAATAGATGGGTTTGCAATATGGGTAAGCTCATATGCCCAAGAATTTATTTTTCCTCTAACCTCCTATCTTGGTTGGTAGTGGCTTAAGATACTTAGGCCAAAGTAATCAGAGACTTTGCAAACTGGGCAATGTTTAGGATCACACTAGATAGAATACAAAATGTATTCAATCTGAAAGAAGCCATGATAATTCTAGACCCAAAGGTACTTTCATCTTAGTCCGAGGATATGATTGGCACTATTTTTTATACTAGGCTCTTTAATTATAATGAACTAGTGTCAAACAATTTTTCAATTCTTAAGATTAGAATTCACCCATGTATTAAGGAATATGAAAACATAATATATATATTAATAGGGGCTAGAGATTTGAATTATGTAGAAAAAGAATTCATGTTATTAATTTTCCCATGTAACAAAATAGTGCAACCTATAATGTACAAATGGGAGAATGTTATTAGTGATAATATAGATAGAGAGCTTAGAGAATTGCTAAAGTCCCTTGCAAAGAAGGAATTGTTGCCTTCTTTTTTCGTATTATTCTGTTCTTATACATTTGGTAGGAGGACACTTTTCCAAAGAATTAATTGAGATATAGGGAGGGATAATATGATGAATTTGTTTAAGAGAGGATCCCTTAGGTAAAAATGGGATAATCTAGTTATGCCCAAGTTTTTAGTCTTTCTCTGAGAGATTCATCAACAACTTAGTATTCACCTACCCCCTAGAATTGGTTCTGGGATGGTTGAATTCTTACATAAGATGAATGTTAGTGATTTCTTCCTCACTAACGACCTAACTTATATGAGAGTACATGGTGTGAATATCCCTCTAAAATTTTTACCCAAAGTCTACCCTATGTCGATAGTAGCCCTAGAAATTGTTAGGTAGGTAGCAAAAGAGACCAAGATGAGGGTAATTAAAAAATTAGGAAAAAACAATGGGTAAAACCTCCTTTTTAAATGGGGCATTATGTGTATAGGGGAAATTTTAATTGGCTAGATTCCTTCAAGAATATTGACTCACATGGTTTTGCAAAAATATCTTGGTAGCCTTACAATCCATATAATTATTACAAAATTTTAGTGAATAAAAAAATGGAACATTGCTTGGTGAATCACCAAGGAGGGTTGTTTGAATATGCCATACAATCTATAATAGGAAAAGGAGAATCATTGGAGCCTATATGGTGAAAATAACCAGATGGAAGACCTTATACTCAGATAGATATAGATAGTAACTACTCACCACAATTAAGAATACTATGGATGGTAATAATAGAATCAAATGCACTAGTAGTCCCTGCAATTTACCCCAAATAATTAAAGGATTCAATTCTATAAATTGTAAATCAAAAGGCTCTAAAAAAATTGAAGTATTGATGGAAATTATCAAAACTACTATGGAAAGGCTAGAAATATCCATTGCTAATCATCTTACCCCTATAATAATAGAGCAGTCCCTCGCTATTCAATCTATTCATGACCCAATAGAACATACTGACAAAGGAAAACAGATTGTTGTTACCCAATTCACACACTATTAAATTTATTTTACCACCCCTACACAAGCTCAAATCACCTCCTTGGATGTTTCTCAAATTTTGATGGCTCCAAAACCTAGGCTTGTGATAGCAAATCAGCCCCAAGTGATTCCCATTTCTTTAATAGTTGACAAACAAGAGCACAAGATTACCCCATTGGGGTGTAAATAGATTCAATAGGTTGGGGTATTATCCAATCTCCTTAGAGAATATCAAGTAATTGTCAAAAGCCCTTCTAGATCACCAGAGCACAAAAATGCTAAACATGAAGTTGCAACCACTGATCTTGAAAGTATTACTCTAACAAGAGAAGCATAAGTTGTATAGTTTCATTCTCATGAAGAGAGATAGATTCAAAACATAGAGGAAGGAAAAATATACATGAAGGGTAGTCCATAGTTAAAGAATCTAGAGAACAAAGTATCTACAATACACCTACCACCACCTTTAGAGTTCCTTTGCCAAAGAATATGAAAGAAGCACAAATTGACTTAGACAAAGGAGATTTGTTATCTACAATAGACTAGATTTCCATGATGAGATCAAATGTAGTTGCATAAGTGTAGTGATGAGCACCAAAAATGTTAATTTTATTTACATTTATAAGGGCATAATTACTGATTTAATTAGCATTAGAGATGTATATATATATAAATTTTTCTTATAATTAATAGAAAATGAAGAATTATGTTTGACTGGTGTTTTAGTGGAAAATGTGTGTAGATGCAGGTTTTTGCTACTAATTTGGTATTATTGAGTCAATGTCTCATTTAGATCTGACAATGCATGAATACATATTTAATAGAATTATGGTGAATGGTACATGCAGGCACCTGTATCCCAATGCATATTTCCCAACAACAAGTAGATGTCTATCTCCCAAAAAATAAGTAGGAGCCTATCTCCCAGCGATAGGTTGGTACATGTCTCCCAGCAATAGGTAGGCACCTGTCTCCTAGAAAATAGGTAGGCACATATCTCCCAGTGACATGTTGGTACCTATCTCCTAGCAGTAGGTCGACACCTGTCTCCTAAAAATAGGTAGGCACCTATCTCCTAACAAAAAGTAGGTGCCTATATCCTAGCAAATATATTGATACCTATCTGCCAGCAATAGGTTAGCACCTATCTCCCAGCAATAGGTCAATTCATGTCTCCCAATGCTTGTCTCCCTATACCTATATCCTAGTGTCTGTCTTCCAACACCTGTCTCTAGTTGACTAGTTGATCGGTTGACCAAGTCAATGTTGATCGGTTGACCAAGTCAACGTTGATTGGTTGACCAATTGACCATGCAATTTTGAAGGAAGTTATTGCAAAAATATAAGGGAGAATCATTATTTTCTATGCATATTAAAATCATGAATTATGGTTAAATAGAATAAGTGCTTATATTCTAAATAATGATGGTTGACTAGTTGACCATGTAGTTTTTAATAAAGCACCACTTTTAAAAGTAGTTTTTTGTATACACCTAAGGAGAATTGAGCTTATCCTTTGGTGATTAAAATCAAATGGTCATGCTTTTAATAGAATAAAATAACAACACAAAATGGCCATAGCAAATCATGTTGTGTGATTCAAATAGACCAAGCTATTTTTATAATGGGATTGGTTGCATTATATATAAGAACACAGACCATTCCTAAGTAGAAGTCAATTATCAAATTCAAAATATCCAAGTGTATTGTATAATTTAGAATAATTTTTTTGAGTGTTCTTTTATTTGCATGGATTAAAAACATGATTTTTACGTAGTCAACCGGGAGGACCATCTGTGAGATCTTGGGTCCACTCCAAGAGATAATCCTCCCCTATTTCTGCTTTCATTTATTTATGTTGTGTCATTTTTTTTGACTTTATTTATTTATGCAATTTCTTGTTTTATTTATTTTTGCAAGTGTGAATTTCCTACTTTATTCATTTTTGCAAGTGTGTTTAAATTCTTGCAATTTCCTTTTAGTCGTGTGTTTATTTCTAGCATCTTAATTTTAGTTGTGTGCTTATTTTAAAATTGTAATTTATTTATTTATTTTCCTGCACTTAGTTTTATTGGGTTTGGATGAACTAAAAATACACGAACAACAACTCCCCCACCAAACCAATAGGTACAAAGGGACTCATTCCCCACACTACAAGCATATATTGTGTGTGGCACTCACAAGTTTACAAACTACCGAATTAATAATTAATGGAAAGGAAATGACTATTTTCATAACATAATTTATGCTCACAACGTAGGTTGTATTGGCTATGGAGAAATAAATTTTAGAGATGAGAGTCAAAGTAGCAAAGGTTGATTAGTTATAGATAAAGATAGATCAGGTGTAGGCAAAGGTAGATAGTCTCAAACAAAAAAAAATTATATTCTCAAGCTACAGTTGTAATATCAAAGTCTTAGATAATAAAAATAAATATTCACCACTTTGAATTTATCTCTAAATTCAAGAGAGAAGTTAAAAATAATATTCAAATCAATTTAGAGGATTTAAGGGAGATATTCTACAACATCAATATGATCAGGAAAACTATTGATATGCTAAAACACCTCCTCACACAAACAGAGAAGAGAGTAAATATAGTATATCCTTATTTTTATTTGTTTGAATTCTATTATGAATATATATGTTGAGGAAAATTAGTGATGGATGATGGCACCATATTTTTCTACATTGAATAATTCATAAAGATCTCAATATTCTTAAGAGACAAGCTTGGATGGTGCAATTGGGATAAAGAAGCAACTTAATGGAAATATGATATGGATAATGAACTTAAAGAGGTAGGATTTTCCCTAGAAGAATTCCTAAAATTAGTAGATATTGAATATCCTATCCAAAATAGGATCCAAGATCTACACTTTCATTTATCCTATGATCACAATTTATTTTCATCCTCCCCCAATAATAACAACCCCCCATTACCATCAAAGTTATTGAATTATAAAGGTCATGAATACGTAAGATATTTTTTGCTCTTCAACATTAATGTATATGACTTTAGCTTTAAATTTCCATCTTAGGAAATTTATAAGGTCTAAAACCGTACTCCAAATCCATATTTATCCTAAGAAAATATAAAATTATTTCCATTGCTAGGGTCTAGACACATTCTCCCCTTTTTACAGTATAAACATTGTATCTTTTTACATTTTATGGCCGTAGTTTATTTTTGCCACCCAAATGTCATTCTAATCCCATGATATGTTAAAATTGCTTCCACCATAGTTGAATTATACGTACTAAAGTTTTCAAAAGGGTATTCATGAAATATTTCCTAGAATATCCAAAGTATCTTATGTCTCATGTGTCGTTCCCTTTTCATTAAAATTCATTCTGTAGACACCTAAAACATGTAATGATCATGGAGACTACTCACATAGGCACACTCATAGGTCATGTGACTAAACCTTGGGAATTTCCAAGTATCAAAAGTGGTCTTACCACTCATCTAGGGCATTTTTTAGCCCATCCAAGCCTAGCCGCTATGGACCAGAACGGCTGGATTATGGCCATTGAAGCTCAGAGAGGCCAAACCTTAGCCACTGCAGACAACATCATCTAAACCTTAAATGCATTTTGCCACCAATCTAGCCTAATATCGGGTGGAAATGGTAGTCTGCATGCAATAAGATCGAGTGGGGATAACTTTGCATTCCTCCTCACAGCCAATCTACATGAAAGACTCAAGTTCGGATTTAGAAATCAGTTAACTGCCCCTAAAGGGCAGACAAAGCAAAAAATTCTCATTCCAACATCCAATGTACATGTAGAAAAGCAATCCTAGGGTTTTGAAATTGACCTAGAGTTTCAAACACTTTATAAGGAGCAAACCTAAAAGCACTAATAAATCTTCTTCTGAAACCTTTTTTTGTGAATCGAGAGAGGGAGATAACATCACATACTTGGGGATATTCCCTTGGAGATCATTTTTACAATGAATTCTTATCAGATTGGAGAGTGAATCTGAGTATCCTTGAGGAGCAACAAAGTACTAGCCAAAATGATAGGTAATAATCCATGCACATATATTAATAATTTAACATTAGTAGTAGACTTAAGCCCATAGCCTTTGGATAATAGAGACAAATTTCACCTTAGCAGCCACTGTCCTAGACAGTGGCCCACAACCTAGTCTAGGGTTTAGGTGTAAGTTTCTTTTATTCTACTTTCTTCATGTTTTCATATCATTAGCATAAGATTTACTTCATTTATTGGTATTCATAGTACTAGTTTCATTATAATTATTCTCATTATACTAACAGCCTCATACAAGGAGGCAATCTCAGATATCTAAGCGTGTGTTGTTGTTTTATTGATTACAGGGCTATAGGTTCATTGAAAAAATATACAACATATGAGAGCAAAAGTATCCCTCTAGGAATCATACCTAATGGAGGCATCTTTAAGCCCTCATACAGTTTCATGTGCATCATCAAGAAGCCTAGAAAGCACATCTCCCTTTGTGAGGGGATATTTTATACATTTGCTACCCTCTTTGTGTAAAATCATGTATCAAATGAAGGGTATCCCATAGAGGGATTTATATGTAACCGGATATTGGAAATATCAATACAAAAACATTTATTCTTTTATTTCTTCGCATTTCATCTACCCCCTTTATTTTATGCTTTTTCATTTAATACATGTCAAACGTTAATAATAATCGCAAATAGAGTGGGTGGAGAATGTGTCGCTTCCCCAGGGTCACTACAGATGGTGATCACGGTGGGACCCCTACCTAGTTTTTATTTTTTATCGGGTTAGTGATCCATGTTTTTGTGTGCAGGTTTAGGTTCTCTGGTCTACAACGGCTAGAAATCAGTCACTCTATTCTATAGTTGCCAGGAGTCAGCTACTCTGGTCTACAATGACTAGGAATCAGCCGCTCTGGTCGACATTAGCCAAAACTGGAGTGGAGCAGAGGATAAAATAGTGGTTCTTTGAGCTAGATTTGAGGTTGGTATAGCTTTTCTAATGATTTATGTTCTTTTATCTACTTCTATTTTACTAAAATACATTAAGACACATTTTAAATTGGGAAATCAAGGAATGGAAAGGATAGAACCTGCATCTTGTGCATCTTAGAGTTATTTTTTTAGATGTCCACTAGGCGTTGCTAGGAACAATGGCTTATGCTTAAAAAGTTCACCCTAGAATCCAGCGTGCTAGAAATCGTGTGTTGGTTTTCTTGCTTGAGGCCATTTTAGAGGCCATATTTACACAAGATAGAGTGCAACAATGAATCTCATACTAGTTATGCATATTTCTGAAAAGTGAAACGCAATTTATATCAAGCATATAGAAAAGAGTCATTTCTTATGTATGATGCATTTTATTTTATGCAAACTCAAAATGAACCCCACATGCACGCATGTTTTAAATATTGGAGAGTTGGATTTCATCACCAACCTTCAATTCAGTTCGATGACATTGGCATTCATATCCTTCCATTGGCTAGTCCCCTAGATATTCTTAGAATATAATTGGGAACTCCTTTAGAGTGGTACTGTTGGCATTTTTGCCACATTGATTCTCATTGATGAATGCATTGATGTATTGTTGGGGATCTGACCTTTGATTGATGCAGCTTGGGCGAAAAAAGGAGAAAAATTGAGCAAAAAATGGTTAAGTCTGAAAATCGCAGCGACGCGCTGACATGTTGCGTAATCGCGGTCAACGCAATCAACGCAGTGAGTTGGCGGAACCGTCGCGATATCGCGACGTGTTCCGAAATCGCGGGTCGGCGGGCAAAAAAGCATTAAGTTGAAAACATGCAGCGATTCGCTGACATGTCAGCGAATCGCGACCCGGGCAGCTTCGAAGGCAATAAGTCAAAATTTGCAGCGCGTCGCTGACATGTCAGCGAATCGCGACCAAAAATGGCGATTGGTACGGCGACGGAAACATGTAGCGAAATCGCTACATGTTCCGTTTTCGCGGGGCAGAGCGCAGGGAGGAGCCAACGACGGAAACATGTAGCGAAATCGCTACATGTTCCATTTTCGCGGAGCAAGCTTGCGATGGCGAAGAGGAAGCCGGAGACGTAGCGAAATCGCTACATGTGCCATTTTCGCGGGTCAACGGTGGTCAAAGCGTACGGCATGATAAGACGTCGCGATTTCGCGACCCGTCGCGATTTCGCGACCCGTCGCATTTTCGCGACCTGCGCAGTTTTCCCGCCAAGTGCAATATGAACGGCCGAAAGGGTTTTTCCGATTTCCGATGATTTAATGCTGACCCGAATTAAATAATTTGCGGATTTCCGATGCGGTTAAGGTCGAAGAGTGCCCGTGCCACCAAAATTAAAGGATTTATTGGTTCAAAGCTACGGTTCGTGGATTAATTCAACGGTTTTCATGCACATGTTCGAAGAATCGAATTTAATGAAGGGCCGCGAACGTTTCATGGCATTTAATTTTTATTTCCTCGAGGCCGCTATTAAGGGGTCGTGTTCCTGATTTCCAAGATATTATTGTAGATCACGAGGAAGTTGGTTTTAATTATTTAATGCTGCAAAGAGGACGGACCTCTATAAAAACCAATGTAATTTTCATTTGCAAAGGTTGGAAAAACTTGCTGCTAGAAACTGGAATTGTATCTGCGGGAATACAAGGATCGACTTCTAATTTTTCAAGCGTCGCATGGATGAATTTGCTTTCTGTTTTCTGCATTTCTAATAGCATTCGTACTCCCGCATTGCTATTACATTTAAATTCTGCATACTTGGATTTAAATACTGCGGTCAGGGTACAATTCCTGGAATGTGGGTTTGGAGGGATTTGCGGCATGTGATTGTGCGAGGATGAAGCTGATTTCTTATGTTACTTGCTGTTGTTGCGTTTTTAGTTTCCTGCTGTTGTTTTTCTGATCCCATCACTTCGGCCTGTGGCCATATTTCCCATTTCTTTCTGCAACCTTTTAAATCTCTTTCCAGAGAACCCTATCTTAAACCCATTTTTAGAGTAGTGAAGGGAACCAGCCCACTCGGAGATTGGTCCGGGAGCCATTTCTTGCTTCCACCTTTCAATGTTGGCCGGGTCTAGGGCGCAATTGTAAAAATCCTTTCCTGTGGCAGATTCGTGACCAACAGTTTTTGGCACGCCCGGTGGGACAGACTTTTTCTGTCTCCAAGAATTCATAATCGGTGGGATACGCATAATTTTCCAAAGTGATAACCCCACCGGTGCCAACAGTTTTGGCACGTTTTAACACCCGGAGGTCTCAAGATTTGATGAGCTGTCTTGGCCTCACAGCGGAGATTTTTAAGTTCATCTGGCGACTTTGCTGAGTTGAAGATCTGTTCGTGGACGCCTGTTTTTGTTTAAAAAAAAAAAAAAAAATTTCAAAGAATGTTCATCTGGCGACTCTGACTTAATGGCGATGGCCGTGATTCCGCAGACCACTGCCACAAAGGCGAGGGTTTTTTCTAGATGGGATGATCCTGGCCCTCCGAATCTCCAAGTTCGGCATGAAATTCCCGAAGGTGCCCTGAAGAACCTGGCAAAATATGATGGTACCGAAGGCATGGCTCTGACACATGTTGAAGATATTGCTATTCTGTCCATGATCCATGTCATAGAACACGAAGATGTCATGATCCGACTTCTGGTTCAGTCTTTGGAAGGAAGAGCATTGCAATGGTACAGACTGCTCAAACGTCAAAGCATCAGCTCATGGGACGATCTAGCGGGAGCACTGATCAAAAGATTTGACGAAGATCCTTTCTACAGTTCTTTGGATCTCTACCAATTTTTCATGTACATCAAGAGAGCACCTCAAGAGAGCATCACGGACTTCAATGTCCGATTCTTGATAAGTTGGAAGAGAATTCCAGAGAAGATCCGTCCATCACCCACCCAAGCCCACCTCTTTTATGTTCGAGCTTTGAACTCTGACATAGGTCTCTTTTTGCTGCAATCAGGTGAACAACGCTTCCCACAAATCTTTGAGGAAGCAGTGCGAGCAGAACAATTGTTTCTCTTATCAGGAAAGTTACCGTGGGGAGAAACTCCATTACCTTCTCTGGTGGTTGCTGCTCCTGTTTACCCTGCACATTCATGCCGGATCCCCATCCCCGAGATGCAGCCATGTGGAGTTCAAGGGACAGATCTCGTCCAAAGTCAAGGATTGGAACATGCAAGCACTTTTCCAAGGAATGAACAATATGGTTGCTTGCGTTTTCATCAAGAGATGGGCCAAGTAGAAGAACAAGTTCAAATTCCAGAGCCTGAGGAGATCCCAGAATCCGAGTTCTCACTTGAAGAGCCCTATGATCACATCAAGGAGTTAGAGGAGCCTGTACTCAACCCACAGCCAGTAAAGTCTGCAAAGTGGTGGTGTTGGTTCCAGCCACTACATCCGGTACCTGAAGAAGTCTTCCATGTGGGTACTAGTAAGAAGGATAATCTGCTGAATTGCATCCTATCAGCACCATGGAGAACTTCAGGAAGGAGCCAGCCTAATTTCAAGGACCGACTTAAGTATGATCAGATCTGGTCGGGACATTGCAGATTTACCGGATAACATTCTGAGATTGGATGTCTGGTGGCGACATGCCAATCATGTCGTGCATTATTGTATATAGTATTTTGAAAAAAAAACAAAAAAAAAAAAAAAAAAGAAGAAGAAAAAAAAAAAAACTGGTATTGTTTTTATTTGTTCATCTCGGTTCTTGTTGCCTGCGAGCCGTAGATGCTTGTTTTTTCCTTTGTTTTTCTCCTCCCAACAGTTTGGTGGCTTTCTAGCACTTTCTTCTTTTCCCTTCCCCGTTTCCTCTCTTTCCTTTCTTCATCTTCTTCCTTCTTTTTCTTCTGCATTAAAACAAAATAAGCCACAGCTGTTGTTTCTTTTCCCTTTTTCTGTTTTTCCCCGTCTCTTCTTATCCCTTTCCTCTAAGTTCAGTCTTTTACGCATTTGCTAACAGTCTAGTTCATTTCATTTCACAGCTTTCCTAGTTCCATTCCCACTCCATAACTTCGTTCATTTTCATTTCATCATTCCATTGCAATCACCGCTTGCGCAACCGCAAGAGCTCACTCCATCATCGCATTCCATTAGTCGTTTCATAATCGCTTATATGCGTGTTTTTTCCAGCTTCAATTTTTCAGCAGAACATGTATTGCAATGACTCGCCTTCCGTTCGGATATGACTCTATGCCCAATGGACTAAGGCCTCGGATTCTTGCATACAACGAGTTGTATACCCCGCGAGCCGCCAAGAATGTTGGCATTTTTGCCACATTGATTCTCATTGATGAATGCATTGATGTATTGTTGGGGATCTGACCTTTGATTGATGCAGCTTGGGCGAAAAAAGGAGAAAAATTGAGCAAAAAATGGCTAAGTCTGAAAACTGCACGACGCGCTGACATGTTGCAGAATCGCGGTCAACGCAGTCAACGCAGGCAGGTTGGCGGAACCGTCGCGATATCGCGACGTGTTCCGAAATCGCGGGTCGGCGGGCAAAAAAGCATTAAGTTGAAAACATGCAGCGATTCGCTGACATGTCAGCGAATCGCGACCCGGGCAGCTTCGAAGGCGAAAAGTCAAAATTTGCAGCGCGTCGCTGACATGTCGCCGAATCGCGACCAAAAATGGCGATTGGTACGGCGACGGAAACATGTAGCGAAATCGCTACATGTTCCGATTTCGCGGGGCAGAGCGCAGGGAGGAGCTAACGACGGAAACATGTAGCGAAATCGCTACATGTTCCATTTCGGCGGGGCTCTATGTCCATTTTCGCGGGTCAACGGTGGTCAAAGCGTACGGCATGATAAGACGTCGCGATTTCGCGACCCGTCGCGATTTCGCGACCCGTCGCGATTTCGCGACTGTTTTCCCGCCAAGTGCAATATGAACGGCCGAAAGGGTTTTTTCGATTTCCGATGATTTAATGCTGACCCGAATTAAATATTTTGCGGATTTCCGATGCGGTTAAGGTCGAAGAGTGCCCATGCCACCAAAATTAAAGGATTTATTGGTTCAAAGCTACGGTTCGTGGATTAATTCAACGGTTTTCATGCACATGTTTGAAAAAACGAATTTAATGAAGGGCCGCGAACGTTTCATGGTATTTAATTTGTATTTCCTCGAGGCCGCTATTAAGGGGTCGTGTTCCTGATTTCCAAGATATTATTGTAGATCACGAGGAAGTTGGTTTTAATTATTTAATGCTGCAAAGAGGACGGACCTCTATAAAAACCAATGTAATTTTCATTTGCAAAGGTTGGAAAAACTTGCCGCTAGAAACTCGGAATTGTATCTCACGGGAATACAAGGATCGACTTCTAATTTTTCAAGCGTCGCATGGATGAATTTGCTTTCTCGTTTTCTGCATTTCTAATAGCATTCGTACTCTTGCATTGCTATTACATTTAAATTCTGCATACTGGATTTAAATACTACGGTCAGGGTACAATTCCTGGAATGTGGGTTTGGAGGGATTTGCGGCATGTGATTGTGCGAGGATGAAGCTGATTTCTTATGTTACTTGCTGTTGTTGCGTTTTTAGTTTCCTACTGTTGTTTTTCTGATCCCATCACTTCGGCTCGTGGCCATATTTCCCATTTCTTTCCGCAACCTTTTAAATCTCTTTCCAAGGAACCCTATCTTAAACCCATTTTTAGAGTAGTGAAGGGAACCAGCCCACTCGGAGATTGGTCCGGGAGCCATTTCTTGCTTCCGACCTTTCAATGTTGGCCGGGTCTAGGGCGCAATTGTAAAAATCCTTTCCTCGTGGCGGATTCGTGACCAACAGCTTTTGGCACGCTCGGTGGGACAGACTTTTTCTGTCTCCAAGAATTCATAATCGGTGGGATACGCATAATTTTCCAAAGTGATAACCCCACCGGTGCCAACAGTTTTGGCACGTTTTAACACCCGGAGGTCTCAAGATTTGATGAGCTGTCTTGGCCTCACAGCGGAGATTTTTAAGTTCATCTGGCGACTTTGCTGAGTTGAAGATCTGTTCGTGGACGCCTGTTTTTGTTTTAAAAAAAAAAAAAAAAAAAAATTTCAAAGAATGTTCATCTGGCGACTCTGACTTAATGGCGATGGCCGTGATTCCGCAGACCACTGCCACAAAGGCGAGGGTTTTTTCTAGATGGGATGATCCTGGCCCTCTGAATCTGCAAGTTCGGCATGAAATTCCCGAAGGTGCCCTGAAAAATCTGGCAAAATATGATGGTACCGAAGGCATGGCTCTGACACATGTTGAAGATATTGCTATTCTGTCCATGATCCATGTCATAGAACACGAAGATGTTATGATCCGACTTCTGGTTCAGTCTTTGGAAGGAAGAGCATTGCAATGGTACAGATCGCTCAAATGTCAAAGCATCAGCTCATGGGACGATCTAGCGGGAGCACTGATCAAAAGATTTGACGAAGATCCTTTCTACGCTTCTTTGGATCTCTACCAATTTTTCATGTACATCAAGAGAGCACCTCAAGAGAGCATCACGGACTTCAATGTCCGATTCTTGATAAGTTGGAAGAGAATTCCAGAGAAGATCCGTCCATCACCCACCCAAGCCCACCTCTTTTATGTTCGAGCTTTTAACTCTGACATAGGTCTCTTTTTGCTGCAGTCAGGTGAACAACGCTTCCCACAAATCTTTGAGGAAGCAGTGCGAGCAGAACAGTTGTTGCTCTTATCAAGAAAGTTACCGTGGGGAGAAACTCCATTACCTTCTCCGGTGGTTGCTGCTCCTGTTTACCCTGCACATTCATGCCAGATCCCTGATCCCTGAGATGCAGTCATGTGGAGTTCAAGGGACAGATCTCGTCCAAAGTCAAGGATTGGAACATGCAAGCACTTTTCCAACAATGAACAATATGGTTGCTTGCGTTTTCATCAAGAGATGGGCCAAGTAGAAGAACAAGTTCAAATTCCAGAATCTGAGGAGATCCCAGAATCCGAGTTCTCACTTGAAGAGCCCTGTGATCACATCAAGGAGTTAGAGGAGCCTGTACTCAGCCCACAGCCAGTAAAGTCTGCAAAGTGGTGGTGTTGGTTCCAGCCACTACATCCAGTACCTGAAGAAGTCTTCCATATGGGTACTAGTAAGAAGGATAATCTGCTGAATTGCATCCTATCAGCACCATGGAGAACTTCAGGAAGGAGCCAGCCTAATTTCAAGGACCGACTTAAGTATGATCAGATCTGGTCGGGACATTGCAGATTTACCGGATAACATTCTGAGATTGGGTGTCTGGTGGCGACATGCCAATCATGTCGTGCATTATTGTATATAGTATTTTGAAAAAACACAAAAAAAAATAGAAAAAGAAGAAGAAAAAAAAAAAACTGGTATTGTTTTTATTTGTTCATCTCGGTTCTTGTTGCCTGCGAGCCGTAGATGCTTGTTTTTTCCTTTGTTTTTCTCCTCCCAACAGTTTGGTGGCTTTCTAGCACTTTCTTCTTTTCCCTTCCCCGTTTCCTCTCTTTCCTTTTCTTCATCTTCTTCCTTCTTTTTCTTCTGCATTAAAACAAAATAAGCCACAGCTGTTGTTTCTTTTCCCTTTTCTGTTTTTCCCCGTCTCTTCTTATCCCTTTCCTCTAAGTTCAGTCTTTTACGCATTTGCTAACAGTCTAGTTCATTTCATTTCACAGCTTTCCTAGTTCCATTCCCACTCCATAACTTCGTTCATTTTCATTTCATCATTCCATTGCAGTCACCGCTTGCGCAACCGCAAGAGCTCACTCCATCATCGCATTCCATTAGTCGTTTCATAATCAGTTATATGCAGGTTTTTTCCAGTTTCAATTTTTCAGCAGAACATGTATTGCAGCAGCCCGCCTTCTGTTCGGATATGACTCTATGCCCAATGGACTAAGGCCTGGATTCTTGCATACAGCGAGCTGTATACCCCGCGAGCCGCCAAGAATGTTGGCATTTTTGCCACATTGATTCTCATTGATGAATGCATTGATGTATTGTTGGGGATCTGACCTTTGATTGATGCAGCTTGGGCGAAAAAAGGAGAAAAATTGAGCAAAAAATGGTTAAGTCTGAAAACTGCAGCGACGCGCTGACATGTTGCAGAATCGCGGTCAACGCAGTCAACGCAGGCAGGTTGGCGGAACCGTCGCGATATCGCGACGTGTTCCGAAATCGCGGGTCGGCGGGCAAAAAAGCATTAAGTTGAAAACATGCAGCGATTCGCTGACATGTCGCCGAATCGCGACCCGGGCGCTTCGAAGGCATTAAGTCAAAATTTGCAGCGCGTCGCTGACATGTCAGCGAATCGCGACCAAAAATGGCGATTGGTACGGCGACGGAAACATGTAGCGAAATCGCTACATGTTCCGTTTTCGCGAGCGTAGCGCAGGAGGAGCTAACGACGGAAACATGTAGCGAAATCGCTACATGTTCCGTTGGCCTTGTCGCGTAGCGAAATCGCTACATGTTCCATTTTCGCGGGTCAACGGTGGTCAAAGCGTACGGCATTATAAGACGTCGCGATTTCGCGACCCGTCGCGATTTCGCGACCCGTCGCATTTTCGCGACCTGCGCAGTTTTCCCGCCAAGTGCAATATGAACGGCCGAAAGGGTTTTTTCGATTTCCGATGATTTAATGCTGACCCGAATTAAATATTTTGCGGATTTCCGATGCGGTTAAGGTCGAAGAGTGCCCAGGCCACCAAAATTAAAGGATTTATTGGTTCAAAGCTACGGTTCGTGGATTAATTCAACGGTTTTCATGCACATGTTTGAAAAAACGAATTTAATGAAGGGCCGCGAACGTTTCATGGTATTTAATTTGTATTTCCTCGAGGCCGCTATTAAGGGGTCGTGTTCCTGATTTCCAAGATATAATTGTAGATCACGAGGAAGTTGGTTTTAATTATTTAATGCTGCAAAGAGGACGGACCTCTATAAAAACCAATGTAATTTTCATTTGCAAAGGTTGGAAAAACTTGTTGCTAGAAACTGGAATTGTATCTGCGGGAATACAAGGATCGACTTCTAATTTTTCAAGCGTCGCATGGATGAATTTGCTTTCTGTTTTCTGCATTTCTAATAGCATTCGTACTCTTGCATTGCTATTACATTTAAATTCTGCATACTGGATTTAAATACTGCGGTCAGGGTACAATTCCTGGAATGTGGGTTTGGAGGGATTTGCGGCATGTGATTGTGCGAGGATGAAGCTGATTTCTTATGTTACTTGCTGTTGTTGCGTTTGTAGTTTCCTGCTGTTGTTTTTCTGATCCCATCACTTCGGCCTGTGGCCATATTTCCCATTTCTTTCTGCAACCTTTTAAATCTCTTTCCAGCAAACCCTATCTTAAACCCATTTTTAGAGTAGTGAAGGGAACCAGCCCACTCTGGAGATTGGTCTGGGAGCCATTTCTTGCTTCCAGCCTTTCAATGTTGGCCGGGTCTAGGGCGCAATTGTAAAAATCCTTTCCTGTGGCAGATTCGTGACCAACAGGTACTAAGTTACTCATGTTCAAACTGTCTCCCATTATTGGAACAATTGGTTCAGAGTGGAAGAGCTAGGCAAACCTCCACTAGGATTTAAACAGTGTACCCTAGTCTCCTTTTGAGAAAATCATGTTTGACATGGATTTTCTTGATTCCCACTATGGATGAGTCTCCTTATTCTAAATCTAAAACAAAATAAATAAAAGACAAGAGCAATGCATCAAAGACACATCAAACAATTTAGGATACACATAAATTGGTAATCAAGATAAACACTTGTCTGATATTGTTTGGTTACATTAAAATTGCAATCCAAAGAACTAATTCACAAGCATAATGGTCAAAACTAGAAGTAAACATCCTTAGTCCAATATCGAGGTAGAATCTAAAGCAACACATATTCATAGATGGAGTCATAGTAACATCGAACCACATGCTCATAAAATAGTGAGACATAGTTCTGCAAGTCTACGAGATGATAATTCAATCCTTTGGGGTTCTCCTAAAGAAATCCCAAATAGAGAGTCAAATAATGGAACTAAAACACAACACAAAGAGGCCTCACAGCCATCATCATCAAGGAGACATGAGGAAGCCTCAAGGTCTTCCTCTAAACACACAAAAACTTCTCAAAGACATGAGGAGGCTTCAAAGGCTTCCTCTCCACGTGGACATAAGAAGGGTTCTAGACCCCATTCTTCATGCAGGGATGATGAGGTTTACCCATATCAATTATCATGAAGGGTAGATAGGGATACAAATCCCTCATAACCAAAAATACACACAAGAGTCACCACACCTCAAAATTCACATGAGACATTGAGAACAGGTTTGCCTACTGAAGGGCAAGAAACTAGAGTTGCATCCAATCATAGACCTCAAAAAAAATATGCCCTTCACATAAGAGGAAGGATTCAAATAGATCATGACCACATTTGAGTAAATGACACCCCAAGGGATCAACCATAAAAAATAAGATAGTTATATGAGTTGGATCGGTTGCATCCAAGGCCACCTCCTAGAATCATAGCCATAGATAATTCTACATCTGGGAGTTCATGAAATATTACTTCTAAATGTACCTCTCAATATGGGGATGCTTCTAAGTGACTTTGCAAGTCTCATACAGATTTTGACCATAGAGACACCTATAAAAACATGGAATGAATTACCATAGCTAGCTAGAGCAAAGAAACTGTAGAGACCTCTTCGAGGAATCTATGAATCAAAACCACAAGAATGAAATCAAATAAACCTAAGTCATTTTCAACAATGCAATCTGACTATATGCGATAGTTAGAAAATATATTGCAAAAAAAGTGAGAGCTAGTAGAATCTCTTGAGCATGACAAACAAAGAGAAAGGTATTTATGCCAACATGAGCAGCGTCTAAGAGAACAAGTTGAGAAACTTGCTCATATCAATTTACAGGTCAATGGAAATGGTCACCAAAGAGATAAATGTGCTAACTCACAAAGAGAGGGGTGCAACATACAAGAAGAAATCCCACAATGAAACTACCAATCAAATCATGAGCAACATCAAACTGGTGGAGAAAGCGTAAACATGGTAAATTAGGATCAAACACATCCTGAATACCCTCGTAGGAGGGAAGAGAATAGAAAAAGTCAAGTGCACATAGGGGTACGTCCATTACCATCACGAGGGTGCCTAAAAGAAGAGGAACTCCTTGCCTCAAAAGCATTCAAGGAAGTCACTAAAAATATGAAGTCCTTTGAGAAACAATAAATGGCAAGGAACCAACCAACATTGAGTAAAATACACAACCAGACATTATGCCCATCGATCCTTAGCCCTGTCTATCCTAAGAATTTTTAGATGCCTAGGTTTGAAAAGTTTAAGGGTGAAGAAGATGCACAACATAATGTTACCAATTTCATCAATGTGTGTTTTCATATTGAATACAATGATGCTCTTATGCTAAGGACTTTCATTATGACATTTTCAGGTGTTGCCACACAATGGTTCAACCAACTGCCTAAGCACAACATATCCAATTTTGAATAACTAGTAAACGCATTCCTAAAGTGTTTCTCCTTTGGTGCCAAAATTAAGGTGAACCTTTCAGACTTGGCCAACTTAAAAAATTATGACGATGATCCAATAATGGAATATGGGGATAGATGGAGAAAAGTCATGGTAAAGTTATCATTCTCCATCCCCATAGAATAAATCGTTCGCATGTTTGCCAAGAGTTGTTCTAAAAACATTTTCCTCTTGCTAAAAATTCAACAATATCTATATTTTGAGGAAGCCTTGGCACAAGCCAAACTCATTGAGGACATAAAAGTAGATGAGGGAACCATTAAGCTCTGAAATAAGGAGTGGAACAAAAATGACAAAAATGACAAAAATGACAAAAACAAGAAGAAATAGGCCAACCCGGATCCATTTAATCAAGTAGTATTGGCTACACCTAAGGATGGGGCTACACAGCAACCCCATAATTATCAGCCACAACCCCCACCAGCCAATTATGAACAAAAGAACAATCAGCGGTGAAATAGAGAATGCAAGCCACATCGCTACTTTACACCTCTATCAGAGTCAATGCAATCAATTTTCAACCAATTGAACGAGGCTAGAAAAATTAGATTTCTTGATATACCTCTCATAGATCCCAACCATCCTAAGCCAAAAGGATATATGGAAGATTAGTTTTTCCCTTATCACAGGATATCGGGGCATAATATCAAGGTTTGCGTTGGTTTCAAACATAAGGTGCAAAACATGATTGAGGTGAGAGAACTTAAAGTTGACAACCCATTTTCTCCCAATAATAGAGATATGGGCATATACAAAAACTCACTGCACAACCATGAGATACCTAGAGGGTAAGGTTACAAAGTCAATTAGCTCTGAATTGATATGCCTACCCATGGGTGTGTTGGAATGGTTGAAATTGTCAATATACCTACCAAGACTAGACAATATGGTTAGCCACAGCCTCCTACGACTCCTATTAATATTCTAGCTACACCTAGGTAGGGATAGGGGCAAAAAAACTTGCTAGGTCCACCAACTCGACCTGTGGTAACTATTCAAAATAGACTAGAGTAGAACTTGCAAATGACTATGGCAAGATATCTATATATGATCTCATACAACAGTCCCCAAAGCACAATGATACTTTTATGGAGATTTTGAGATCAATTGTGTTCCAACCACAAGACCCCAATGCATTCATGCATTTTGTAGGACAAGTAAAACAATTCTAGGAACCTATAATTCGATTATATGATCATGATATTAATACATTACCTACTACCTTAATAGACTCTCTACTACACATCATTGTGTTAGTTAATTATTTACATTTTAAGTGGGTTTTGATCTATACAGGTTCGTCAATCAACATCATCACAACTACACCAATAGAAAACCTTAAGATCCCCAAGTCAAATATCATTTCGGGAGCCTACACATTAAGAGCTTTCAATGATGCTTTATGAAATACTATGGGAATTATAGTCTTACCAATCAAGTTAGGGAATAAGACCATACCTGTGATGTATCATGTATTTTAATGGGCCATGCAATACAACATCCTCTTAGGGCACCCTTGGATAAGAGATATGAAGTGTGTTCCTTCAATTTTACATCAATGTTTCAAGTATGTGCATGATGAAAAAGTCTATGTGATGTTGGAGGATGAAGAGCCATTCAATTATGTCCATCATGTGGATTTTATAGGATAATTTGTGATTCCTTCTACCCACCTATATGTAGGACCTTCATCTCTAACTATGCAACCAGATAACAGAGATAAAGGGGTATGAAAAGACCCATCAACATCAACACCTCATCTTGCACCCAAAATGACTACTACTTCTAAGAGACCACCAACATCTAAACCAAAATATAATTAGAAGCTAAATGTACCCTTGGTTGAGGAAATAAATCCTAAGGAAGTGCTAACCATAGCCATCGAAAAAATTCCAAGTCCAATGGAAGAAGAAGATCTCCAAGATCAATCTGAGGAGATACTAGAACCCGCTTTACTAGTGTCATCTGTAGGATCATCCATATCACATGAGATAATACACTTGGAAAGCATAGAAATAAGAGAGTATCTTGTGCATAACATAACATTCATGCCCATCATAGATTCTGCATAGGATATGGGACAACCAAAAGACCTAAGACCACCAGTGGCAACAATGGTTCTGCTTGGAATTCCTCTCAACCAAACCAACTTTGTCTATGATGGCTTGGACTACGCCCATAAGTCTACATACATAGAAGAGGACAATGATGAACTATTCACTATTAATTTTCATTACCTCTCTAATCTTGAGTTTTCTCTAAGCTACTTTGAACGCTGCCATTGGCATGGCTATGGTCTTGGTATATATGAGCAAGGATGTAGGTGGCTATTCAAGCCATAATACTAGCTTCTCTCTGACATGTTTGGGTTAGGCTATTACATTAAATGTCAATATGAATCTCTAGCAATAGCCTTAGACAGGATAAGCCTGGGGTTAGGAGAAGACATCGATTTTATTCCTTATCACCCACCAAGTGCAAGACATCCAAGTAATAGATAAGTGGTCATGGTAAACATACCACCACCCGATATGTATCATCCAAGCTTCACAATTGATGCCACCCCAATAGGGTACAACTCATGGGATGAAGAGCGAGAAGAAAATAGATATGTTGCAAGTGACGATGAAGAGCAAACAGGTTTAGCCTACCATGGGCCTCGCTATTTATGAATACTTACCTGGTCCATCCACAATGAGAGTGGATACATATCATATGAAAGTGACTATGAGTTAGATTAATCAATAGAAAGGGCCTACCTAGGGCTAAGGTAATGGCCCCATGACTTGGGGCAACATACTAATGCAAATGGCATCTTCATAAGTGACAAAGAATATGAAGATGAAACAAAAATGGCCTACTTCGGGTCAAGACACACACCCATTTTTCTGGGACTGCATACCAATGTTAATGGGTTTTCGATAAGTTATAATGACTTTGAAGATGATATTGAGATGGCTTATCTTGGGCCTCACCATTTATGACAAGTCAACTTGTTTGTAGAAATAGAAGAGGCACTTCGTGCCATAGACCCTGACTTGCAGTTTTTGGGGAGACCTATCGACATAAATACCATTTACCGTGTGGTCAATCCCCCTCTGTCTACATTCAAAGAGATATTATAACCTAATGATCCTATTATCCGACCTACTCATAGGACAGATCCAAATATTCCTTTTCCTCCAAAGCCTTATCACAAGAATGGGGGAGAAACCTTTGAGACAATGTTTCACTCACATGGTCCTAGAGATTTCATTCCATCCATCAATACGATCTCCATTTATTTGACCACTCCACTTCATAACCTAGTAGATCCCACTGAACCACTGTGTCTTGATATAGAGACTATTTATTGGGATCGTGTGGATTCACCCATAGAGCTTGAAGACCTTTTCTCTAGTGAAGAGGTGTGGCAACCATTTCATTTTGCATCAGGTTGTGCATATGGCATATTCCATGCTGGTTTGGATACTGATTCAGTAGGACCTATAAATCCTACCTATGAAATTCATTTGATACCCATGCCTCACCAATTTGAGGATGGGTCACATATGGCTATAGAAGTGACTTTCAAGATGGACATCAATGATGATCCTACTCAACCAAAGAAAGTCAAGTTCGGAGAAAGTTTGTCTCCAGAGGAACAAGCCATCATAATTCATCTCCTTAAAGAGAGGCCAAATATTTTTGCTTGGACCTACAAATACATGTCAGGGATTGATCCAAAGTTAGTTGTTCACAATATTTCATTAGATCCCCTAAAGAAACCGGTCAAGCAAAAATTGAGGAAAATGCATCCAACCATCGCTTTGATGGTTAAGAATGAGTTACAAAAATTGTTGGATATGATTTTCATAGTCCTAATTGACTACACCGAATGAATTTCGAACATGGTGCCCATGGGAAAACTAGATGGAAGAGTCCACATTTGCACAGATTTCAGAGACCTAAAAAATGCAACTCCAAAGGATTCGTTCCCTCTACCAAACATAGATGCTCTTGTTGATGGCACTATAGGTCATGATATGCTCTCCCTAATGGATGGGTTTTTTTCATACAATAAAATACAAATAAAACCTGAAGACCAGCACAATACTACTTTCATTACTCCATGAGGGACATTTGTTACAAGGTGATGACATTTGGCCTAAAGAATGTTGGTGCCACGTATCAGTGGTCCATGAAATACATATTTCATGAGTATATGCACACAATATTGGAATATTATATGGATGACTTGCTAGCCAAGTATTTAATGTGGCAAGAGCACACTGGAATCCTTACAAAAGTCTTCGATCACCTCATTGAGCACAACATTAGATTAAATCCTAAGAAGTGCATGTTTGGTTTAAATTTCGGTAAGCTCTTAGGTTTAATCATTTCTAAGAGGGTTATTGAATTCAATACTGCAAAGGTAAAATCTATAATGGAAATGACTGCCCCTACCAACATTAGGTAGTTAAGAAGCCTACAAGGCAAGGTAGCATCCATTAAATGGTTCATTGCGCAACTGTCAGACAAGTTTCGCCCCATGAACTGGTTTCTACGGAAGGATGTCCCATTTCATTGGGATGAAGAATGCGAAAAAGCCTTTACAAAGATAAAAAATTACCTAGAAACACCACCAGTATATACATAGTGACTATTGATTTTTCTTTAGGCACCATGTCGGCCCAAAATAATGCACAAGACAAAGAGCAAGTCATATATTACATCAGTTGCACCTTGGTGATTTATGAGCTAGGATATGTGTATGTAGAAAATTTGTGCTTAGAAATGGTCTTTGCAACCAGAAATTTGTGAAACTACATGTTGAACCATATGACCTATGTTAGATCAAAACAAAATCCTTTGTAGTATATGATGAGCAAGACTTATCACAATACACGTACTGCAAAGTGGATCATGCTATTGACAAAATTTGATCTAGAGTTCATAATCCAAAATTCCATCAAGATACAAGTCATAGTAGATCAATTAACAGAGGCACCTCTTCAGGATAACAAGCTTGTCACCATAGAATTGTCTGATGATGCAGTCTTCGCATTATCAGATCTGCCCAAACCCGAAGAGCCTAAAAAAGAAAGAGACATGGCATTTTTCTTCGATGGTTCAAAGTACGAGCAAGGGTATGGAGCAAGGATAGTATTATCATAATGCAAGGTGCTCCATTGCCCCTATCATTCAAACTAGACTTCCCTTGCACAAACAATAACACAGAGTATGAGGCCCTAATCTCAAGACTCCAAAAAACTGTTGTAATGGACATTAAATGATTGAGTATCTATGGTGACTCTTTGCTCATATATAATCAAGTCAAAGGATTGTTCCAATGCATGTGCCCACTCCTGAAAGCTTACAAGGAGCTTGTTGACACTTACCTAGGCCGACTAAAATGGTATGACATCGAGGCAATCCCTCGTACGTCAAACATATTTGTAGAAACCATGGCATATTTAGGATCCTTAATCCCTCAAAATCCATCTTTTGATTTCATAACCGTTCACATGAAAGTGCTCATGCACTCAACAATACAATGTGAGGCTATGGACAATCAAGAGTCAGTCAACATGGTTCAGATCGAACATAATTAGGATTGGTCCTTTAGAGATAGGGCTTTCTTACAAATAGCACCTTGGGAATCCTTAATCTCTCAAGGTCCTATAAAGTGTGGTATGACAATTCACCATAGGATTGTTTCTCAATTTGTGTTCACAAGTTCTAGATCGCAGGAAGAGTATGTCGTTTTATCCGTAGAGGATGTGGCTTATCAAGATTGGCTTTCCCAATTATGGGACTTCCTAAAAATTGGAATGGTACCACAAGGCCTATCACATGTAGAAATATGAGCATTTAAATAGAAGGTTACGAGGTACATCTTGTTAGGATATATCCTTTATAGATGAGTCTACGATGGAATGCTCCTTCGTTATCTTGAGCCCTAGGAAGCATCCTGGGCAATCTCGCAAGCCCATGATGACACATGTGGTGGTCACTTTAGTGGTATGGCCATCACCAAGAAAATCTTAATAATGGGTTACTATTGGCCAACTATGGAAAAATACTATTGTGAGTATGTCAAGAAGTGCGTTAAGTGCCAATATAATGCAAACCTCACTCACTTGCCATCACAAGCCTTGCAACCCATCCAGGTAGCATGTCCCTTATCGTAGTGGGGACTAGAATTAGTGGGGAATATCTCACCCCCATCCTTAGGTTGATACACGTTCATCATAATGACCACTAAGTATTTCACAAAATGGATCGAAGTGATCCCTCTGACATCAACAACTGGACCTAGGATTGCGGGGTTTATACTCTACAATATCATAAGTTGTTTTGGGGTCCCTTCGAATATAATATTGGATAATGGGCCATATTTCAAGAATAAAAGTGTGCATGCTTTAATGAACAAATATCACATTCAGCATATTTTTTCAATGCCCTATTATCCGCAAGCAAATGGGCAAGCAAAAGCCTTGAATAGAATAATAGTATCCATCTTGAGGAAGACGGTGAAAGATAATCATAAGGACTGGAATTTGCAATAGCCTTTGTCATTGTGGGCATACAAGATGAGTTTGTGGATGACCATTGGGGCAACACCATTTTCACTTGTATATGGCACTTAAGCCATCATGCCCCTAGATTTGGAAATTCCAACCCTACGCATAACATTGAAGGATTTCATATATGATGGCACCACACATCAAGACCGCCTTGATCAGTTAATGCTTCTTGATGAACATCGAGTCAATGCCTTGGGGCATCTACGTGTTTATTAGGATTGCCTTGCACGAGCTTACAACAGTAAAGTTCACTTGAGATAATTCAAAGTTGGGGATATTGTGCATAAAGAAAACCAATAGAACTTGAATCTTTCGTCGCACCTACTAGAAAAATTTGTGGAAAACTGGATAGGACCTTACATTATTTCAGAGAGGGTTGGGCCTAGGGCATATCACCTCACATCATTGGATGGCATTGAGGAGCCTGAGCCCCTCAATATCATTCATTTGAAGATATTTTATACATAAAATACAAAAACATTCAAATATACATAAAATACAAAAACATTCAAATATGTCAAAAATACAAAAAAAATCAAATATGTCAAAAAAAATAAATACAAACCAATTTGAAAAACATAAAAATTCAAAATTCAATCAAAAATGCTCTAAGGGTATCCAAGCAGCTTGGTCAAATTCCATAAAAAATGCTCCAAGGGCATCTCCACGCCACTTGGTCACCTTAATAAAAAATGATCCAAGGGTATCCAAGTCGCTTGGTCAAATTCCATAAAAAATGCTCCAAGGGTATCCAAGTCGCTTGGTCAAATTCCATAAAAAATGCTCCAAGGGTATCCAAGCCGCTTGGTCAAATTCCATCAAAATTGCTCCAAGGGTATATTCATGTCACTTGGTCACCTTAATAAAAAATTCTCCAAGGGTATCTTCACGTCGCTTGGTCACCTTAACCAAAAATTCTCCAAGGGCATATTCTTGCCACTTGATCAAACCCTAAAAGCCCCAAAGGCACAATATGTTGGCAATTTTGGGTACTTTGGGTACATTGCCTTTGCTCAAGTGTATAAGTTGTCATTGATGTCAAAAGGCATTTTTGTGTTGATATCAAAAAGAGTGTGATGTCAAAAATATCTTGAGAAGCTTCATAATGTTAAAGGGTTTTTATTAAAACCATGGTGACAAGGTTAAAGGTTTTTCTTAAAACCATTTGGACTCATTAAGGGTTTTTATTAAAACCAAGCTTAACTTAATGCAAAGGTTTTTACTTCTTGAAAAACCTTGAAGGTCCATGTTTATTATTAATAATTAAATTAACTCAAACCTTTGACAAAGGTCTAAGTTTAATTTATTATTAATAAAATAATAATAATTATTATTTTAATTATTATTAAAGGGTCTTTTAACCCTTAAGCGACGCACATAAAGAATTCATTCGCCGACGTGTTGCCATCGTTGGAGGAGCGCCGACGTCAAACAATTAAGGAGAAATGGCTATATAAGTGGGGATGATTTTCTAAAGTAATGGTACCTTCGATCGATGCAATTTCGTAGCTCTGTGTCCTCCGTAAAAGCGATGTTTTTCATTGTATTTCGTTGTCCATCCATATTGAATTGCCCAAGCTTTTCTTGCGCTTGACGTCCGACGATTGCGTTTCTCTGACATTTGATAAGACTGCGAACTATGTTTTTGGGGAGTTACGTTTTTGGACAGCGCTCATGATGATGGTGGTGGCTTGAGGAAAACGTTTACGTTTTCAAATCCTTGGCGATTGAAGGAAGACAACACATAGGATTACATTATATTTTTCATTGGGCACTTGTGCTCCAATGGTGGTGGTGTGTTGAGTGAAGAAGCATTGGGCAGAGGTGCCAAGTTTGACCCATGTTGTGGGCAATTTCATTTTGGTCGTGATGCATGAGGATAGCAGCAATGAAAGCGCTTTAGCATATGTGGTGGTGTTATTCATTTTCTCCAAAGGTTGGAGAACTAAGGTTGGCCAAGTGTTGTGATAGGTTTTGAGTTCTCCTTCTTCATCAAAGTAAAGGTATGGGCACATTCTTCTATGGTTATTATTGTTGATGGTGTATTTTTCTGAAATTGAGTTTGGAGTGAAAAGGTTGTCTACTAGGTATCCTTTTGTTGGTGTAAATCCTATTTTCTGGTTTGTTGAAGACTACTTATGCATTGTTATCCTTGATGAGATTTTTTGGTGAATGCATAATTTCTGGTTTGAGATAGAGGAAGCATTTTTGCACTAGGGTTTATGTTAGTGAGTCTTGCTACTTGCATTGAGTTGGTGGAACCCTTGGTTGGCTGTTTTGAGATTGATGGTTGAGTTGCTTCCATAGAGGTTGTTTTGATCAAGTTATTGCTTTACTTGATTCATGATTTGGGCTTACTCCATTGAGTTGATTTGAGCAAGTTATTCTTTGCATTTGGTGATATTGTGTTGGTGGCTGTTTTGTTCAAATATCTTTGGAGGGAAAAGGATTTCTACTTGTTTCCTTTTCTTGTGATGATTGGTTGAATGCTTCAAGGTTAATGTTGAGTTGAATGATGTTGGTTGCTAAACCTTGTCTATAAGCATTGTTGTTAAAGCCCTAATTGGTTGAGAAAATATATTGGTTGTGGAAAGAACATGAGTATCATTGTTATATGAGATATTGCATGGTTGGCAATTGTTGGGTTGTGTTTCATGTTCTTGAGAAAAGCATACTACATCTATCTTATTCTTTTGAGATTGAGTTTGAGCTGAGTTGATTTGAGTTGAGTTTTGAGATTGGGAGTTGAGTATAGAACATATTGAGTCTCTAACAATTCTCTTTATGCTTCTATGAGTTTGACAAATCACATTGGGTCTCTAACAATTCACTTTGTGATTTCCTACTAAGAAAGTTTTTCTTGGTGAGCTTGCTGAGGTTTTGGATAGGTTTCGATGGGGACTTGTGAGCAGGTTTTGGACAGGTTCCGATGGGGACTTGTGAGTAGGTTTTGGACAGGTTTCGGTGGGGACTTGTGAGCAGATTTGGACAGGTCCTAGCAGAGGACTTGTGAGCTGAGTTTTGAGAGTTCTATCAGAGAACTTGAGGACAGAGGAGCATTGGTTCTTTGAGAAGAACCTGAGGATAGATTTGGCAAGTCTTTGAGAAGGCTTGTGTGTAGAGGATTGATTTGTTCAAGTGTTGGAAGATTGATAGAAGAGGAAGACTTGTACTAGACCGATGCTGTGTTTGGTACAGGTTGCTTGAGCTACTGTGGACATGATCATAGAAGGCAGAGGTCTCTTAGGCTAAGCATTGAGGACAGGAGGTCTTCGGTGGAAAGGAGTTCCACGTGTTGGCAAGAGGTAGAGGCAGTTGATCTTCTGAGGGATCATTTCCAGAGTAGAGGGGAAGGTATCTCCTTTGAGAAGAGGCTCATAAATTCTGATTGGGGGAAGGTATCTCCTTTGGGCCGAGGCTCATAAACATTGTAATTGGGAAGGATTCCCAAAGAACTTTGAGATAACTTTTAGAGAAAAGTTTTGTGGACGTAGCCCAACCATTCTGGGTGAACCACGTTAAAAATGGGCCTTCAATGTGTGATGCTTTCTGTCTTGATTAATGTTGTGTTGATGCCACTGCTATCTAAAGTTAAAATTATTAATTGGTTAAGTCTTATACTTGTTCACCCCACCTCTCGAGTATAAGTCCATGTTCTTCAATTGGTATCGTAGCCGGTCTCTCCAGAAAGAGCCTAACAGCTTGGAGAAGGATCTATCAGAGGATCATACAGATTCGAGAAAGAGATGAAGAGGTTGAGTTCGATCTCAAAGGTGAATTCTTCTTGGCTTTGAGAAAGCTTGAGAAATTCAGGGAAGAGAATTTTGTTCTCAAGCATCAATGTCAGGAAGAAAAGATAGCAAGATCAGAATTGTCTCAAAGTGTTATAGACTTCAAAATTCTAGCTGAAGAAGGGAAGAAGGTTGAATAGGTTCTGACAGAGGTTCTCAAAGGAAAGGAAGCTGATTGCGAGAAACTAGAAGAAGAGGTTATGTCTCTTAGAGTGAAGTTGGAACAGTTGGCTCTCAGACAGAATACTCCATGTGAAAAGCAAAAGAAGGATGGTATCACCATTCAAGAAATAGGGTCTTCGAGCAAGATCAATCTTCATCCTGAAGAGCGGTGGATTCCAGTTGGTCACAAGAAGAACAATCATCCAAGGCATCAAAACAGGTTACATAATACTTTCCATGGCTATTGTTTTTCCTGCAAGAAATTTGGTCACAAAGCTATGCATTGCAATAAGTCTTTGAATAGACATAGTAAGGAAAATGTTAACTCTTTTGCACCTCTTATGAATAAAGATGTCATGTGTTACAAGTGCAATAATTTTGGGCATATAGCAAGGATGTGCAGTTTGGATAGATCTAGCCTTGAGTTCACTAAAAAGAAAAATGAGATCAAATCTAAGTCAATGATAGCTCAAACTGCTTTTCATGCTCTAGACAAAGTAGAGAAATGGTATCTTGATAGTGGTTGTTCAAAACATATGACTGGTGAAAAGGAAAAGTTTTTGGTCTTAAAAGAAACAAACAGAGGAACAGTCAGTTTTGGAGATAACAAGTCAGCTAAAATCTATGGTAAAGGGACTCTTAGTTTGGATGGGAAATCCAAAATAGAAAATGTGCTTTATGTAGAAGGCCTAAGACATAATCTTCTAAGTGTGAGTCAACTTTGTGATCAAGGGCACATAGTATCTTTCTTTTCGGATAGATGTGAGATAAGTAAAGAAAAAAATGGAAAACTCATTGCTAGTGCTACAAGGACTCCAAACAATCTTTACATGCTAAGTGAGATAAAAAAGGAAAAGTGTTTTCTAACTCAAGAAGATGAGAGTTGGTTATGGCATAAAATATTGGGGCATTTGAGCTTTGATAATCTTGTCAATATTAGTAACAAGGAAGGAGTTAGAGACTTGCCCAAAATAAAAAGGCCCCATAACATCATTTGCGGTCCTTGTCAACATGGAAAACAGACCAGAACCAGTTTCAAATCAAAAGGGTATACTTCTTCAAAACCATTGGATCTTATTCATACTGATTTATGTGGCCCTACCGGAACTCAGAGCATTCAGGGAGAAAGCTACTTCATGCTGTTTATAGATGATTATTCTAGAATGACTTGGGTTACTTTTCTCAAAGAAAAATCTGAAGCTTTTGAAAAATTTAAAGCTTTCAAAGAAATGGTTGAAAATGAGACTGACAAGAGAATCAAATGCTTAAGATCAGATAGAGGAGGAGAGTTCACTTCAAATGAATTTGTGGAATACTGTGAGCAACAAGGAATCAAAAGAGAATATTCAGCATCAAGAACTCCTCAACAAAATGGAGTAGTTGAAAGGAAAAACAGAACTATTGAAAATATGGCTAGAGCTATGTTAAATGAGTCAAAACTTTCAGATGGCTTTTGGAAAGAGGCAGTCAGTACAGCAGTCTACATTATCACCAGGGCCCAACTTAGAGTCAATCATCATAAAACTCCTTATGAGTTGTGGAAAGGAAGACCAGCTACAGTAAAATACTTCAAAGTGTTTGGGAGTAAGTGCTTCATCCGAAGGGAAGATCAGAATTTGGGTAAGTTTGATCCTAGATGTGATGAGGGAATCTTTCTTGGGTATTCCAAGCAGAAGCAAGGCCTACAGATGCTTCAACAAAAGAACTCATACAGTTGTAGAGAGCATAAATGTAACAGTTGATGAAAAGACAGGGATAAGAGAACCAGTCCAGGAACTCAGTGATGAAATTTGTCAAGAAGAATTCAGAGAGGTTTCAGATGAAGAAGAGGAAAGACAACAAGCTGCTTCCCAAAACTCCTTCACGATATGTTCAGAAACATCATCCCAAATATTTGATCATTGGTGATCCAAATAGGAGGCAAACAAGAAGAAGAGTCATTCCCTCACATGATTCTACAAATGTTTCATTATTATCTCAAATTGAGCCAAAATATTTCAGTGAAGCATGTGCAGATAAGTTTTGGGTAAAAGCAATGGATGAAGAGCTAAATCAAATAGAGAAAAGTGAAACTTGGGAATTGGTTCCAAGACCTAAGGACAAGAATGTCATTGGCACAAAATGGATATTCAGAAATAAACTCAATGAGGATGGAAATATTGTCAGAAACAAAGCTAGGTTAGTCTGCAAAGGTTATGCTCAAGTAGAAGGTGTTGATTTCGAAGAGACGTTTGCTCCTGTTGCTCGTCTTGAAGCTATCAGAATGTTTTTGGCCCTTTCAAGCTTCAAATCATTCAAGGTATATCAAATGGATGTAAAGTCAGCTTTTCTAAATGGGGTGTTGGAAGAAGAAGTCTACATAGAACAGCCAGAAGGAGTGTCTCTCTCGGAACAGTCAGACTATGTGTGTAAACTAAAAAAGGCCTTGTATGGGTTAAAGCAAGCACCTAGGGCTTGGTACTCAAGACTTGACAGGTATCTTCATGAGCAAGGCTTCAGGAAAGGTGTGGCAGATAGCAATTTGTATATTAAGGATGAAGGTGATGATATTCTGATTATGGTTGTCTATGTTGATGATATTATTTTTGGGGAAAATAATAGATGATGTGCAAAGATTTTGCTAACACCACCCTGCAAAAGAATTTGAGATGTCTATGATTGGAGAGCTGTCATTCTTTTTTTGTCTTCAGATTGCTCAATCAAAATAAGTGTGTATTTCTCTCTCAAGGAAAGTATATCAAAGAAATGTTGAAGAAATTTGGGATGATGGAAAAAAAACCAGTATGTACTCCAATGATTATTGGGAGGGGGGAGGAGGATGAGGATAATGATGAATGAGGGGGGAGGGGGGGTTGGATGAATGATAATGGTTGTTTATTTTTTGTTATTGCTACCGACCGGGGGGAAATCATGCGGGGGGGGGGGTGGGGGCAAGATTTCTGGGGGCTCCAAAAGATTCTCATGTTATAGGAGTTAAGAGGATATTCGAGATATCCGAAGGGCACTATGGAATTTGGGCTTTGGTATCCCAAAGGTGATGATTTCATTCTCACAGCTTATACAGATGCAGATTGGGCAAGCAGTATTGATGACAAGGAAAAGCACTAGTGGTGGAGCATTCTTTCTGGGAAAGAGTTTGGTTTCTTGGCTAAGTAAGAAACAACCTTCGGTTTCCTTATCTACAGCAGAGGCTGAATACATAGCAGCAGTGGTTGGGTGTACACAGGTTTTATGGATGAAAACCACCTTGGAGGATTTCAAAGTCAAGCATGAACAACCCATCTCCATACTTTGTGATAATACAAGTGCCATAAGTATTTCCAAAAATCCGGTAATGCACTCAAGGACAAAGCATATTTCCATCAAGTATCACTTTCTAAGGGAGAAAGTGCAAGACAAGCAGGTCAAGGTAGAGTATGTGTCTACTAAAGAGCAGATTGCAGATATCTTCACCAAACCTCTTCCAAGAGATACGTTTGAGTATCTAAGGGAGAAATTGGGAGTTGTACTCCCACCCCAGAATTAATCACCTCATCAGGAGGTGGGGGAGGGACTAAGCTAAGAGGCTCATTCTTAGTCCCGAGCCCCAAAGGTGGCCCTTTGCCATTGATGACAAAGGGGGAGAGATATGAGTAAGGGGGAGAGCTTCAAAGTGAAGAGGAAAGCTTCAAGTCAGGGGGAGCAAAACTTCAAAGGAAGATTCTCAGTTGTTAGCACAATTGGTTTCAGTTTTGGCTCTTGAGAAGTGTTTTCAGTAAAGGTTTGCCATCAATGACAAAGGGGGAGATTGTTGGCAATTTTGGGTACTTTGGGTACATTGCCTTTGCTCAAGTGTATAAGTTGTCATTGATGTCAAAAGGCATTTTTGTGTTGATATCAAAAAGAGTGTGATGTCAAAAATATCTTGAGAAGCTTCATAATGTTAAAGGGTTTTTATTAAAACCATGGTGACAAGGTTAAAGGTTTTTCTTAAAACCATTTGGACTCATTAAGGGTTTTTATTAAAACCAAGCTTAACTTAATGCAAAGGTTTTTACTTCTTGAAAAACCTTGAAGGTCCATGTTTATTATTAATAATTAAATTAACTCAAACCTTTGACAAAGGTCTAAGTTTAATTTATTATTAATAAAATAATAATAATTATTATTTTAATTATTATTAAAGGGTCTTTTAACCCTTAAGCGACGCACATAAAGAATTCATTCGCCGACGTGTTGCCATCGTTGGAGGAGCGTCGACGTCAAACAATTAAGGAGAAATGGCTATATAAGTGGGGATGATTTTCTAAAGTAATGGTACCTTCGATCGATGCAATTTCGTAGCTCTGTGTCCTCCGTAAAAGTGATGTTTTTCGCTGTATTTCGTTGTCCATCCATATTGAATTGCCCAAGATTTTCTTGCGCTTGACGTCCGACAGATTGCATTTCTCTGACATTTGATAAGACTGCGAACTATGTTTTCTGGGAGTTACGTTTTTGGACAGCGCTCATGATGATGGTGGTGGCTTGAGGAAAACGTTTACGTTTTCAAATCCTTGGCGATTGAAGGAAGACAACACATAGGATTACATTATATTTTTCATTGGGCACTTGTGCTCCAATGGTGGTGGTGTGTTGAGTGAAGAAGCGTTGGGTAGAGGTGCCAAGTTTGACCCATGTTGTGGGCAATTTCATTTTGGTCGTGATGCACGAGGATAGCAACAATGAAAGCGCTTTAGCATATGTGGTGGTGTTATTCATTTTCTCCAAAGGTTGGAGAACTAAGGTTGGCCAAGTGTTGTGATAGGTTTTGAGTTCTCCTTCTTCATCAAAGTAAAGGTATGGGCAACTTCTTCCATGTATATTGTTGATGGTGTATTTTTCTGAAATTGAGTTTGGAGTGAAAAGGTTGTCTACTAGGTATCCTTTGGCTAGGTGTAAATCCTATTTTCTGGTTTGTTGAAGACTATTTATGCATTATTATCATTGATGAGAGTTTTTGGGTGAATGCATAATTTCTGGTTTGAGATAGAGGAAGCATTTTTGCACTAGGGTTTATATTAGTGAGTCTTGCTACTTGCATTGAGTTGGTGGAACCCTTGGTTGGCTGTTTTGAGTTTGATGGTTGAGTTGCTTCCATAGAGGTTGTTTTGATCAAGTTATTGCTTTACTTGATTCATGATATTGGGCTTACTCCATTGAGATTGATTTGAGCAAGTTATTCTTTGCATTTGGTGATATTGTGTTGGTGGCTGTTTTGTTCAAATATCTTTGGAGGGAAAAGGATTTCTACTTGTTTCCTTTTCTTGTGATGATTGGTTGAATGCTTCAAGGTTAATGTTGAGTTGAATGATGTTGGTTGACTAAACCTTGTCTGATAAGCATTGTTGTTAAAGCCCTAATTGGTTGAGAAAATATATTGGTTGTGGAAAGAACATGAGTATCATTGTTATATGAGATATTGCATGGTTGGCAATTGTTGGGTTGTGTTTCATGTTCTTGAGAAAAGCATACTACATCTATCTTATTCTTTTGAGATTATTTGAGTTGAGATTTGAGATTGGGAGTTGAGTATAGAACATATTGAGTCTCTAACAATTCTCTTTATGCTTCTATGAGTTTGACAAATCACATTGGGTCTCTAACAATTCACTTTGTGATTTCCTACTAAGAAAGTTTTTCTTGGTGAGCTTGCTGAGGTTTTGGATAGGTTTCGGTGGGGACTTGTGAGTAGGTTTTGGACAGGTTCCGGTGGGGACTTGTGAGCAGGTTTTGGACAGGTTTCGGTGGGGACTTGTGAGCAGATTTGGACAGGTCCTAGCAGAGGACTTGTGAGCTGAGTTTTGAGAGTTCTATCGAGAGAACTTGAGGACAGAGGAGCATTGGTTCTTTGAGAAGAACCCGAGGACAGATTTGGCAAGTCTTTGAGAAGGCTTGTGTGTAGAGGATTGATTTGTTCAAGTGTTGGATAGATCCGACAGACAGAGGAAGACTTGTACTAGACCGACTGACTGTGTTTGGTACAGGTTGCTGAGCTACTGTGGACGTGATCATAGAAGGCGAGAGGTCTCTTAGGCTAAGCATTGAGGACAGGAGGTCTTCGGTGGAAAGGAGTTCCACGTGCCGGCAAGAGGTAGAGGCAGTTGATCTTCTGAGGGATCATTTCCAGAGCAGAGGGGAAGGTATCTCCTTTGAGCCAGAGGCTCATAAATATTGATTGGGGGAAGGTATCTCCTTTGGGCCGAGGCTCATAAACATTGTAATTGGGAAGGATTCCCAAAGAACTTTGAGATAACTTTTAGAGAAAAGTTTTGTGGACGTAGCCCAGCCATTCTGGGTGAACCACGTTAAAAATGGGCCTTCAATGTGTGAAGCTTTCTATCTTGATTAATGTTGTGTTGATGCCACTGCTATCTAAAGTTAAAATTATTAATTGGTTAAGTCTTATACTGTTCACCCCCCTCTCAGTATAAGTCCATGTTCTTCACAATACACCCTTTGGTCAAAATAAAATCAAAATACAAAAACAATGCAAAATAAGAAAAAATACAAAAAACAATGAAAAATAAGCAAAAATACAAAAACAATGCAAAATAAGCAAAAATACAAAAACATTGCAAAATAAGAAAAAATACAAAAACAATGCAAAGATAAAAATACAAAAACATTTGCATCTTATATCTGCATCCACACAATTGCACTACATCAAACATGCATACCCATTAAATTTGCATATGTTATGATTACACTCTTACAAATGATGCCACAGTTTGTATCACAACCACAAATACACAAGTCCATCATCATTCATTCATCCATGTATGTAACTGTGTTTTTCAACACAACCATATCATGTTGATATAAGTAATAGGCTAGGAATTTCTGATCATTCAACCATATCTAGTGTTCTAATCAGTTTTTGTGGGAAGCCATCTTTATTAGTAGAGAGTAAGGTCTAGTCGTGAATGCCTTAGATATTCAGGATCCCATCACTAATTAAAACACTAAAATCCTAGTTGGTACAAGGGAAATATGAAAGCTGCATAAAGTGGTCTAGGTTACCTTAAGCAAAAAGGGTCTTCCTTGCTTATCCCCCTATGCGACCAATTCAAAGGTGTTGAGAATTGGCAAAAGGACAAGTTTTGCCCTACCTACAAATGAGTGATTATCATCACTGCATAAATCCCTTGCTTTCTTTAAAATAAGAAAAAATCTTGAAACAAAGCACAAATTCAAAACCCCAGTTTCCAAAGTCATAAGTTCAAATGGTATAGAAACAAATCAAATAGTGATTTTCATCACTGCATAAGTCCCTTGCTCAAAACAAAATCAATAAAAAATAAACAATGATTTTCATCACTAAGCATGAGCAAGTATCCCAATTGAAATGAAGAAAACAAGAAAATGGAACTTGAATCCCTAGAATTCTCAACATTGCACAAAATCAGAAGGTGACCCCCATTACAGGTAGGTGTACAATCATGCCCAGCAATGGTGGTACAATTACGCATGATGATATGTGTCTATAAAAATAGTACCTTGCATTTGTGTAGATCAATTTTTGCATGTGGATGTTCTAGATTTAGGTAACCAAAAGCTACTTAGTGGTACAGTACAACTAAGTCCAACACAGGATAATATGAACAATTGAGGATCCTCAATATTAGAAATAGGTTGAAAGAATCCCACCTGAAATTGGAGGAAATGCTTGAGTTCTATCTAAATATATTCATTTGCACACATAGGGACAATGAATCTCTAGGTCCATGGTGAAAGCCTTACTTTTCAAAAGTCTTGTATGGTTAGTATGCAGTTATTGATAGGGTAACTAGAGTGTTTGAGTCTCAAGAAAAGCCTTCCAAATTACTACATAGCATTAAATCATATCATTCACCACATCATCAATTTATTTATGAAAATTACAAATTAAAGGGTATTACCAAAGTAGGATAGATATCGGATGGATGTCAAAAATGATGTTTAGACGGCCACTGACTACTTTGTATCTTTTAAATTACATAAGTTTATCAAGAAATTACATACATTCCATGCCATTACATTTCACGTATGAATGCCCAAATAATTAGTTCTTGTGATAAGAGTGATTATTTACATTCATTATTGTTATACTTTATGTGGTATCACCCATTTAGATTGATGAATCATATCATATACATCCCTTATGTTTTAAGTGATTAAAGCATACAGGTTCATAAACATCATATAAACAGTGCATGACACATTGCATCTACCATATCATAACACAAGTTAGATACATACAATTAAATCAAAATTAAACATGCATCTAAAGAAAACATTACATCCATAAATACATAACATCATAAATAATCCATCCATATATAAGATCACATAAGTGCATTCACCCATACATAGAATCATAAATCCATCATCAAATCAAATCATGATACATCATATCATGTCACAATAATCAAATCATATAAGCATCTACATAAACATATACATAAGCATCCATATCGAATCCATATCATCATAAATATCACCTATCATCTAAACACATATATCAACTCATCATAACGCCATCAACACATCACGTAAGTAAAAAAAAACATAAAGCAATAAATAACACACATAATGAAGCATAATACAAAGATCTCATAGATATGCGTATCTCAAACAGTGTGTCAGAATGTGTACCTCAAAGTGCATAGATATACAAAACTGCTCAAAGGCTATAGTCGTATAGGTCAGCTGACCTCAAAAATAAGAGCCTAATGCATCATCAGTCAAATAGTGGGCCTGTGCCCCCTGTAGTGCCACCCCCTGTGGATGGATCGCGAGTGGAGTGGTGTGAGACTACTGGCCTCTCTGTGCAAGTTTGGGTTCTCTGACTATGCTAGATAGAAGACTGCCCTAAGGTGGAGTGCTCGTTGGCCTGTGAACCACCTGCACCTGTAATCTCCCTAGGAGTGGCTCCTAGCCTCCTGATATGAATCCCAAGAGAAGATATGTGACCTACATGACCCTCAATTTCTATCTCATACTCATATAGCAGAGTCTGTATCCATCTGATTTCTACCCCCAGATCTGTCTCTATAGAGCCTTAAGGTGTGGAAATATCAACAACCTGTATCCTGGTAGCACTTCCACCAATAGGAACCTGTAAAGCCTGTATCTAAGCCATGAGATAATTTATAATAGCATCTCCCTGTACTATAGTAGCATCTTGTTGAGCAATGATAGCATCACACTAATGTACCTAGATCTTGGCCTACTAGAGATCAACCTGTACATCATGCAACTATGCTATTAGAGGAGAATCTCTCTCCTCAGGATCTAACTCCTCATCCTCATCCTCAGGAGCCTCCTACTCCTCCACTGCCATATGATCTATTGGTTGGACCCATACCTTAGTCCTAGCTCAAACTCTATGCCCTGCTAGATCTGTAGCATCTCCACCATCACCCTTGCAACCTAGACTACCATCACCATGGCACATACGGTCACCCCACCATTGCACAAATGCATCTATAACTCCCCAAGAAACTCATGGGTCAATTTGGGGCATCCTCATCATCAGCCAACTCTATGATATTTGGGATAGGGAGGTATCTCTCTGCTTCGATGTGCATATAGAATAATGGTACAAGTGGCACATCCTGCTATAACCCATACTAGTGAAGAACTCAGGAGTAGAATAAATACTCCCTGATGTTGATCTTGCGATCAATGATCCACCACTCGCATCGCGTCTAGTAGTAAAATTGGTTGGATCATCCTAAGTTGGGAACTCATAATATGGGCACTACATGACAACTCTGGCCTACAACCTAGTGAAAGTAGTAGTATAATGGGGGAGCTCCCCCACATTAGGATGACTCTTACGCTCATTGCACTCTCGAGCCCACCTGGTAGCATAGACCTACATTTTAGCATCAATAATCATGATCTTAGTAGTGAGTCCTCTAGGATGATCCACGTTGATGTGATCCCATCCCTATAATTGGAGGAGCAAGTTGCAACCAATGCTAATGCGGCCTCATCGACAGATGTGATATAGCTTGTCATAACACTGTGATAACAGAAACCTACCCCATGTGTAGATGATGGGTTGCTCACTGTCCATCAAGTCCTGAACCATCGCAAGGAGGTTCCACAGGAACCTCAAGCTTAAGAAATATGAGATTAGAATGTTACTAATAACCATCAGCAACACCGCATGCCTCTCTGTGAAGATGTGCTCCTTGTACCACCGTATAATAGATAAACCTCAAAAATTGGTGTCCTTGAAGGTATCTGTAGCATACCTCCTAAACTCCCAAAGAAAAATTGCATTGCGATCATTAGTGGCCGAAGAGACGATGGCCACTCCGTAAAAGGGGATCCAAAAATTTTTGTACACATCCTCTGATGTGATAGTCATCTTATCGGTAGTAATATAGAAGGTGTTCATCCTAGGGTTCCATCGATGAACTAGGGTAGTGAGGTAGGCCTGGTCAAACATAATCTAGGGAAATCGAGTGACATACTATAGTTCATAGGCCTTAAGCCAGTCCTAGTATCATCTAGGAGTGGGAGGAGATCATTAAGGAGCTTCGGGTCTCGAGCCCGAGCAGTGAGAATCTAAGATAAAAAATAAAAGGTATAACTACAATGCATCTAAGGCATGAATCACAAATAAAACATGAAAAATGGTGCACATAATGATAAAATATCCTAATTCTGAGCAAAAGAGGAATAAATGCACCTAATCATGTAGCATAGTACAAGAAAGCAGTTCAAAAATTCAAAAAAAATAGCATAATCACCTTGCAAAATCCAAAAATTCACAAAATTTAACTAAGGCTCTTGGTCGCTGTCGCCTACAGCGGCCAAAAACTAGCCACTGAGGACAGAAGCGACCAAACCCCAATGGTAAAATTTCTAATATTTGGTATTCAAAGTTGGCCACTCTAAGCGACAATGGCCAAATTAAAGGTCGAGTTGGCCGCTCTGAGCAGTAGCGACCGACGGGTGACACGGTAGACATGTACACCTTAAGCCGAAAATGCCAAAAAAATTGAAAATTTTGAAAAATTGTGGCAAGCACACAAAAACAAGATCTGACCTAAACTTATCTGTGGATTTGGTTCATTGCCAGCAAGTTTAGTAAGGTTCATTTACTGGTTAATTAGTGAGGTTCAATTTTACCCAAAGAGAAAGCAGGGTTAAGGTTTGAGAGAATTCTTGAGAAGCTCCAGCTACTCTACTTGTCGATGTCTCTCCCAACGCAGCCATAATATCCAACACAATAGCACTTCAAGTCATAAGTTTTTTTTTCTTGTTAGATCTCTAGAAATAAAATCACTAGATTAAAAATGAAAAGTTAAAACCCTAGATTTATTTTGTACTCCTCAAGTCATGCTTTAGCTGCTACTAACTCCAGTGGCCTGAACTTCGTGGTCGCTCAGGGTGTGAGAAAACATGGGAAAGGACTTAACAGTTGTTGGATCTGACAACAGCCAGGTGCACAAGCAAAATCAGGAAGATTCCTTCCAGGAGGAGTAGCAAAAAAATCAAATAAGAACATTTTGATGGTCCTTAATCATCATAATAATCAAAATAATAAAAAAATGTACATAAAAAAAATCTCAAGTAAGCTTCGTATTCAGTTACTTACTCTATCAACTCAGTGGTTGTAGTGATTTGCACTCCATGCAACTTCGTAAGATGGGTAAGTTACCATAGAGGTACTCGGGGAAAAATATTCATTTTAGAATTACGATGTATCACCTCAACCCCGAAGAAGATCAATATGGTCAGATTGCCCCATGGGTATGATGGAATCATCCTAATTCTCTTATGATACCAAAAATACTAAGTCAAGTGATGCAATACAAGCATAAATAGAATCGCTCATCCTAACTCCCTAAGAAGGCTATTTGTGGTCATACCACTCGCCAGGATAGGGATGAGTGATCATCATAAACTAATTGAAATCACACTTGGATGGGGGTTTGCCCATTAAAAGAAAAAACAACTAGAAAGGAACCAAAGTTAGTCAAAATGATCAAGCAATTTGTTGCTTCATTCATTGCCTTTCCCTCACCAATTCATCAGAGTGAGGGGGTAGTTAAAATTTTCAAATAATCATAATCAAAGTCAACCAAAGATCACTCGATCATATAAAAATAGCATTCATCCTATGAATAATTACATACAACTCTTACAAAACTTTCCCCCATTTTTTGGGTTCATAAGCAAATATGACATCTTCAATTTGTAGCTCTTCTCCGATCGGTTCTATTGTAGCATCATAAAGCTACCCGATTGTGTTTGAGGAATGAGTGCAAGTGGACATGTGCAAGCCCTATGCTAAATTAAGCCTTCAATTAGGTTGAAGAAATTATTCAAGGATGTGTGTCATCTTACGTGATTGGGTTATCTGGCATTGATCAGATCAATGATCATCATACACCCTACAAAGATAGTAGTCTATGTTTTCGCTCCACATTGTGTTTTATACTCAATGTATTGCAAAAAGGGGCATCTGTAGACACCTAAATCATGTCACGATCAGGGAGACTACTCACATAGGCACACTCATAGATCATGTGACTAAACATTGGAACTTTCCAAGTATCAAAAGTGGTCTTACCACTCATCTGGGGTATTTTTAAGCCCATCCAAACCTAGTCGCTATGGACCAGAGTGGCTGGATTTTGGCTGCTGAAGCTTAGAGTGGTCAAACATTAGCAGTTGTAGACAACAACAACTAAAATTTAAATGCATTTTGCTGCCAATATAGCCTAATCTCGGGCGAAAGTGGCAATCTGCATGCAATAAGGCCGAGCGGGGACAACTTTGCATTCCTCCTCATAGCCAGCCAGTCTACATGAAAGACTCAAGTCCAAATTTAGACATTAGTTAACTACCCCTCAAGGGTAGACAAAGGCAAAAATTCTCATGCCAATGTCCAGTGTGCATGTAGAAAAGTAATCCTAGGGTTTTGACATTGACCTAGGGTTTCAAACACTTTATAAGGAGCAAACCTAAAAGCACTAAAAAATCATCTTCTAAAACCTTCTTTTGTGAATCGAGAGAGGAAGAGAACATCACATACTTGGGAAGCTTCCCTTGGAGATCATTTTTACAACGAAGCCCTATCGAATTGAAGAGTGAATTTGAGCACCCTTGAGGAGCAATGAAGTACCAGCCAAATTGATAGGTAATAATTCATGCACATACATTAATCATTTAACATTAGTAGTAGACTTAAGCCCATAGCCTTTGGATAATAGAGACATATTTCACCTTAGCGGTCATTGTCTTGGATAGTGGCCCGTGACCTAGTCTAGGATTTAGGTGTAAGTTTATTTTATTTTGCTTTCTTCATGTTTTCATATCATTAGCATAAGATTTACTTCATTTATTGGCATTCATAGTACTAGTTTCATTATAGTTGTTTTCATTATGCTAACAACCTCATCCAGGGAGGCAATATCGGATATCTAAGCGTATGTTGTTGTTTCATTGATTGCAAGGCTATAGGTTCATCGGATAAATATGCAAGATACGAGAGCAAAATAATCCCTCTAGGAATCAGACCTGGAGAAGGATGCATCTGTAAGCCCTCATACAGTTCTGTGTGCATCACCAAGAAGCCTAGAAAAGTGCATCTCCCTTTGTGAGGGGATATTTTATACATATGCTACCCTCTTTGTGTAAAATCATGTATCAAATGAAGGGTATCCCGTAGAGGGATTTATATGTAATCGGATATTGGAAATATCAATACAAAAGCATTCATTATTTTATTTCTTCACTTTTAGGCTACCCCTTTTCTTTTATGTTTTTTCATTTAATACATGTCAAACGTTAATAATAATTGCAAATAGAGTGGGTGTATGGTGCACCACTTCCCCGGGGTTGCTAAAAATTCTCCTTTTTATAAATAATGATCATATTTTATTTCTATTAACAAAGCACAAATTTAAAACTCATGTTTCCAAAGTCATAAGTTCAAAAGGTACAAAAACAAAGCAAACAATGATTTTCATCACTACATAATTCCCTTGCTAAAAAAAATCAGTCAAAAATAAATAGTGATTTTCATCACTAAGCATGAGCAAATATTCCAAATGAAATGAGGAAAATAAGGGAATGGAAATTGAATCCCTAGAATTCTCAGCATTGCACAAAATCAGAAGGTGACCCCCATTACAGGTTGGTGTACAATCATGTCTGGAAATTGTAGAATAATTACGCATGATGATATGTCTATCAAAATAATACCTTACATTTGTATAGACCAATGTTTGCATGTGGATGATCTAGCTTTAGGTAACCAAAATCTACCTAGTGGTACAGTCCAACTAAGTCCAACACAGTATAAGATGAACAATTGAGGATCCCCAATCTTAGAAATAGGCTGAAATAATCCTGCCTGACATCAGAGGAAATTCTTGAATTCTATCTAAATATATTCATTTGCACACAGGAATAATGAATCTCTAGGTCCATGGTGAAAGCCTTACTTTTCAAAAGTCCTGTATGGTTAGTACACAATTATTGATAGGGTAACTAGAGTGTGTAGCACCCTAAAATTGGTACAGTTAAACCATCAGTAAAAGATAAAAAAAATTGAATTTTAACCTTGAAACTTCCCATTAACCGCTCACCTTATTTTTCATGCCATTTGTAGAAGTTTTTTTACCGTTGGATGATATCATCGTCGATCTGACGATATCATCCCAAATAGGATGAATTCATCTGGAACAGAATGTCTAGACGATTTCATCCCAAAACCAAATTTTCATAATTAGCTTCTATTTCAAAATCCTCTCCAACTCAGGCAGAAGTGTGTCTACGCGGTTGGAGATTCCTACGTTGGATATATCCCAGATTGGGATGATCCCCAACCTCCTAACCTCCCCCTAATCCTATATAAACTTGGGATTTTCCTAGTTTATCCCCTTGGCTGATAATTTCCCTACAACTTTAGTTTTTACTGTGTTAGAACATCCTATCCCCCATCATTTGCATTTGTATTTTCAAGTTTTACTGCAAGATATCACTATGTTTCAGCCGGAGGAAGCTCAGATCATCGCAGGTGATTCAACCATAATTTCAGACGATCTTGTCGATATCGGCAATGCTCTCGTACGATTGCAAAAAATTTTGATTGCAATTCAGATTGGGGGCAATCAGAGACCTTAGTTTACATTCTCTATCCCTTTTCTTATTTAATTGTGCATTAGATTAATTCACTTCTATTCTGCATCTTGGAGTTCACCTCATTTAGCATATTTGCATGATAAAATTCAAAATAAATTATTAAAACATTACATCCCATTTTATTTGATATCTCGATTTATTATTTAAGCATTTATATTCTTATTTCTATAATTTTGTATCATTTTTGCAATTATATTTTGGTTTTTGGTGTCTTTTTTCATGATTGCAGGTTTTTGACAAATTCGTCAGGTCGTTGACAATCTTGGTTGATCTCAGACGATCTCCTATGATCTAGATGATTTTATACAATTACAGATGATCCTGTCATATCCGGGACGATCTGGACTCCTACAAGCTTTAGAAGCTTCATCAGACATCAAAAATCAGGTGCACTCTTCTCCATTTTAGATATTTTCTGTATTTAGGATTCATTTATGTTTGTTGTCTTCATATAAACCAGAAATTTCATATAGAATAGCTTATATTAATTTTGGCCAACCTAGGAATATGAATTATTGAACATAAAATGAACACATCAAACCCATTCTCAACCTAGGCATGGAAACTACCACTCAAAGTTTCTTGGTGAACCCCACCATCCCTCAAAAATTCTCCCTTATACCCCTCCCCCGAGAGATGTGACCTTCAAAGGGCCTCTCCATCCAAGGTATTGTCCCATACTTCTCGCATCCCCCTTCCGGGAATGAATCCTTTAGCATGAAGGTAAGGGTGCAAAAAATTTGGGCGATACATATTGGTGAACCCAACGTGAAACTAAAACACCTTCTGATAACAATCCAAAAAAAAAATACATTATTAAGAACATCTAGAATCATTAGACAACCGTTAAATTTGCATATCATACTTAGATGGTAGATTATAATAGAAGACGAGCTGTCACCATAAATGTTGAAAATAAATTAATGGCCATAGAGATTAATTCCTTTCTTAGAGTACCTCGAACAAATAGAGCCCAATCCTTGTGGGACGAACTTGATAGGATATTGGGTATTATTGAATCCATATATGTAGAACTTAGGCAAATTAAGAGGTTTGTCCTAGATAGAATCCTGGATCCTGATCAGGTGACTTTGTATCATGAACTTCAGAGATCTTGCCATAGGTGGTTAGTAGATAAAAGAGCACTTGTGTCTTCTGAATTATACACCTTTGAGTAATACCTTGAGAATGCAGTTGTAGTGCATAAATTTCTATCTCGTATAGAGGATCAAGAAGTTGTTCTTACGGATAGAAAGAGATGGAATAGAGTTCCTAGAACTGTTTTGTATCAAGAGTATTGCCATGAAATTTATTTTTACATGTCAGGGTCTGAAATAGATCATATTACCATAGCACACTTTGTCAAGTTCTTGAAAAACCACTTCCAATTTGAAGAGGAGCATTTCATGACTCCTAATGAACTTGACCCTATCAATGATATCCATAAACTATTCATAGAAAACTAAGTCATTCTTTTTACTATTGTTATTTCTTGCAACTAGCATGCTATTTGTTATTTTTATTCTCGCAAAATAATAATAAAATCACAAAAAAAAAACAAAACAAAACAAAAAAAAACATTTCCTTTTTATTATAGTAGGTATATAGTTAAAATATATACCTCTCAACCCTATCGCATATATATATATATATATATATATATATATATATATATATATATATATATATATATATATATATATATATATATATATATATATATATATATATATAAGTATATATATTTTTTAAAACCTATGTTTAGCACAATGCCTAGACTTAGGAATGGAAAAAAAATCGAAGAAGATGAAGATTGGTTAGGAAGACCATTAACTGACCAAAATGTCCCTCCTAGGGACCAAGTTCCGAAAGAAGAAACCCTAGACCAGAAAGAATAAGAGCTTACTATAACAAATGAGCAAGAAGAAACTATTAGAGAGGAAGGATCCTCATCCCCTAAAATGTCTTCGGGAGGAGCTATCACTTTTGAGAGCATGGAACAATTCTGGAAGTTCATTAACACTAATATTGGTGTTTTTAATAGAGCAGCCCATATGGACAAGGATCGAATTAGTGACACTTAAGAAAATCTAGAAGAAGTATTTCAAACACACACTAATCCCTTGTCCTTTATTGACCAAGAGAGTGATCAAGCTGGACCATCCAATTTGGATATGGTAGCTGTGATCCAGAACATGCAACAACAATAGGTTACCCAACGATCTAAAGTTCCTGTTAACAAGCCTAGGGTCATTTCCGCATAAAAGAAACCATAATTTACTACTTTATTTTGCCAATCTCTTGATCAATATACCTCAAATCAACAAAAACCCAAAACAAAACCGAACACCAATTACCAACAACCTAAGGTACAACATAATACTATTATAAATCCCCTTCATACTACTCTTCCTACCAACACTTTGCATAATAGAAATATAACATCTAATCCTTATGTCATACCATCATACGCTCATAGATCCCATACCTATGTGCCACCAAACCAATATGGTGGACAAACTAGCAATATGGAAGCCATGGTGAAACAACTAGTTTTCTGCATGGACCAGATAGATCCCTACCGTCCCTTGTACAACTATCGAGAGATGTGTAGTCAGCCTTTATATCCTATAGTCGTAGCACAACCATATCCTAAACATTTTCCTATGCTTGTTATTCCCATATATAAAGGAACCAAAGATCCCATAGAGCATATTCATATGTTTAGGATAGCATGTCATGATATATCACATGATGACTTGTTATTACTAAAAATGTTCCCAAAAATCTTGGGAGGAATGGCATTAGAGTGGTATTATCAATTACCCACTAATTATTTGAGGAATTTTGAAGAAACTATCGAGTCTTTTATTCATCAATTTAGTGCCTACATCGAAATAAATGTGACCATTAAAGATTTGTATAACTTAAAACAGGGAAAAGATGAATGTTTTGCTGATTTCCTAGCTAGGTGGAGACAGTTGATAGGAAAATTGCACTTTGTGTTACATTATAGGGAGATGTTAGACATATTTATTAATAATTTGCAAGAGCAACTATCTTACGAATTATCAACTGCTACCTTGACCATCTTCGATTAGGCTATAGACTTAGCCTGAAGAGTGGAATATGCTCTCATTAGGAGAGGCCAGCTTAAAAAGAGAGACAAGGAGAAAACATGTAAAAATCAATATAAGAATAAACAAGTTGTGGGTGATGGAGTCACCAATAGCAAAAATATTTCTAATGTTAATGTTGCAAAGACAATGGAGAAGTTTGTACTGAAACCTCCTGATAGACCTCCTCAAGAATTTACTAGGTTAAATCAACCTGGACACACTACCAACTCTTGTAAAATATTAAAACATAAAATACAAGACTTGATTGATAACAACGAGATGGAGGTGCAAGCCTTTCAACCTAAGCAAAATCCTCCTAATAATGTTCAAAAGAACACCCCACAAAACCAGAATCAGAATGCCAATCAGTCATTATACATATTTCAACATCCCTTACCAAAACATGGTAAGGAGGTGGCTAATCAAATTGAACATCATAATGTCCCTCCTCCTGCCTGATATGTAGGAACTATTAGTGGGAATTTACCTGCTCATGATCTAGAAATATTTGACACAATTTTATCCGTGGTTACAACTAGGCCTCTATATAATATTTAGATACCTGATCTTAGTGATACAGAATATGAGACTGAGAGTTATATGGAAATCACATCAAATCAATCAAATAGTTCTAAAGATGAATCGGGTACTATTCACCTTATCACAACTTATCTGGTTCTAGAAGATCCATTTCCAAGAAGAGTCACTACTAGACCATCGTATCACTAATTACTTTCTAATGAGCTAGCTATAAACGCTAGACCAAGACCCATTCATCATCTGTAGAATAATATTGTGGGTACCATCGGAGCTGTTACTAGACAACAGGCTCAAAATTATCAACAAGATCAAATTCAGAATGGTGGATCAACTCCATTTGTTTTGAAGGTTCCTAATAAAGGGAATCATTCACCTAATGTTCAACCTAAACCTCCTTATAATATTAATGAACAATTATCAAATATTACAACTAGAATTTCCCTCTTGGACCTTTTAAGATCTTCTCCTACACATAGAGATGAATTAATGCTCACATTAAGTCAGATGATGGTACCACAAAACATTCAACTTGAAGCCATGGCCAATACTATAATAAATCACAAAGTTGATTGTATTAACTTTTGGGATAGAGACATACCTCAACATAGTTTACATAAATATAACCCCTTATATATTACTGCTTTAATTGAAGATGTAGCAGTCAAACGATTTTTGATTGATAATGGTTCATCTTTAAATATCTGCACTTTTGACTTCTACCAAATATTTGGGTTTAGAAGTGATGAAATGAAAATAACTAATATGATCATAAAAGCTTTCAATGACGAAACACAAGAAACGTGTGGAGTTATTACCATTCCATTATAGGTTGGTCCAAGAACCTTGGATATGACTGTGTTCATTGTACATTGCCCTACATCGTACAATATACTCTTGGGTCGTCCTTGGATCAACGTAATGCGAGTTGTTCCCTCAACCTTACATCAATGTGTTAAGTTTGAATTTAAGAATCATTTGGTTACCATTCATGGTGATCCAAGACCCTTTGATATGTGTGCTTTGGCAGAACCTATTGGAGTTCAATTTTTCCCTGCTCTGTCATCCACACATCCTAATTCTCATTATCCATCTAAACATGTGCAACTTGCACCCACAAAGTCATCTACTTCTTCTCCATCAGTTGTACCTTCACATATAGCTCAACCATATTTTGAATAAACCGCATTAGGACCTAAGAAAGATCCTAATACTATAACCAATGTCTCTTGTTATACTCCTATAACTTCCATACCTTTAATAGACCCATCTATCGACTCATCTACACCATCTATATCCACCAAATTTATATTTTCTACATCAGAAGACGTAGGGAATGTTACTTCTACCTCTTATGCTCTCACTGATGAACTCTTACCCGATCTATCTAAAATCCTTATATCAGAATAAACGAATGCTTCTATGCAAGATTCCTTTATTTTAACTAATTTGCCACCATCTCCTCATACCTTGGGCCTCCCATAGCCTATGGGAAGTATTTACCAAGTTGGGAGTTGTGCCTTTATTTATAAGGGATGTGACTGGGGTAGAATACCCAGAAACATCAGCACTCATTATGATGGATATGCTCGATGTTATTTTACTAATGAATATATTAAAACCAAACCTATACTGCTTAAATTGGGATATAAATGGAAAGGTTTGGGACCTTTCTAGAATGGTATGAAAGAACCTTTTGACGTAGAAGCATGGCCCGCCTGATGTGGTGTGGGCCTATTTCCTAGTAAGGGTCAGCCATTCCCATTTGAGTATGATGACCAACTTATATGTTACCAATATTATTTAGATGAACGTGATGCCTTGTGTTTAATGAATAAGACATTCACATGTAATATGCTATCTATAGCTTATCCTGAGATGATCACTGAATCCAATGATGAGTTGGAGGGAGATATCTTTCATGATGTCTTCGTTGAGGAATTATTACATAATGGATTTTATTTTTATGGCTCTATACCTAGTATAGCCCAACTTGATGCCATGACTCCTCAAGATGAATTATCCAAGCTAACCTTGGAATAATTACAAGAATAGGGCGTTTCACCCGCCCCACCTAATTTTGAGAGAGATCTACACATGGAAGTAGAAAATGTCATAAAAATTAACATTGGAACCAAGGATATCCCCCACATAATCAACATTGGATCATAATTGAGTCAAGGAAAACAGGATAAATACATTGCATTTCTTAAATAATATGAAGATGTCTTTGCTTGGACATATGAAGATATGCCAGGATTAGACCCTTTTGTAGTTATGCATCACCTAGTAGTGCACCCGAATGCTAAACCTATTAAACAAAAAATTAGAAAAATGCATCCTAAAGTGGCCTTAGTAGTCAAAGGGGAGTTAGAAAAACACCTGAATGTTATTTTTATACAAGCCATTGATTATGCTGAATGGATCTCGAATGTAGTTCCAGTAACTAAGAAAGAAGCTACTAAGGTCAGGGTTTGTACAGAATTTAGAGATATTAATGATGCATGCCCTAAAGATGATTTTCCCCTTCCAATATGGATCAGATCATTGATTTTACTGCTGGGAGTGGAATGATATCCTTAATGGATGGATTTTTTGGTTATAATCAGATCAGGATAGCTCCTGAAGATCATGCTAAAACAACCTTTATTACCCCTTGGGGGACTTTTTGTTGGAAAGTGATGCCATTCGGGTTGAAGAATGCAAGTGCAACCTATCAACGAGCCATGACTTATATCTTTCATGATATGATGCATGATATACTACACGATTATGTAGACGACATTATAGCTCGTTTTACTGAAGAAGATGACCATTTCGATGACTTGAGAAAAGTATTTGATTGGTTAAGGGAATATCTTATCCGATTGAATCTAGCCAAATGTATATTTGGAGTTAAGTCAGGTAAATTATTGGGGGTTATAGTTTATTTACGTGGCATCGAAATTGACCCTCTCAAGATTACGACTATCACTGATATGCCCACACCTACAAATATATTTGAATTACGGAGTCTACAAGGTAAGATTCAAGCTATCCATCGCTTCATCGATAAGCTGATGAATAAAACTGGACCCTTTCTTAAGCTTCTTAAGAAGGATGTCTCTTTCAATTGGGACAAAAAATGTCAGGAAGCATTTGAACTTCTCAAACAATATCTGCTTAACCCACCTGTACTTTCACCACCTAAATCTGATCGTCCATTTATCTTATATATTTTTGCTTCAGATTTTGCTTTAGGCGCTATGTTAGCTCAACTTGATGATGAGAAAAAAGAGTGTGCTAATTATTACATTAGCAGAAAATTAATTAGTTATGAAACCTACTACACAACATTAGAGAAGTTATGTCTATTAGTCCTATTTTCTACACAAAAACTATGCCATTATATGCTCAGTAAAAAAACATACGTTATTGCTAAATTCGATCCCTTGCAGTATCTCATGAGTCGACCTTATTTATCTGGTCACACAACAAAATGGGTTCTTGCGCTAAGCGATTTTGAACTCACATTTATAGGAAAAAAGTCTGTTAAGGGTCAAATCATAGCATATCAATTAGTTGTTGCACCCTTAGAATCCACCCATCCCCTCTTCATTGAGTTTCTTGACGAATGCCTTAAACTAGAGGCAGATCATTCAAAGCAATGGTCCTTATACTTTGACAGAGCTTGATGCATGAGTGGGGTTGGTGCATGTATTATTTTGATATCTCCAAAGAAACATCTCATACCTCTATAATTTAAATTAACGTTTGCCTGTACTAATAACACTACTGAATATGAGGCTCTAATCCTTTGATTACGAGCTGGCTTGGCACTAAAAATTAAAAATTTATTAGTTTTCGATGATTCTCAACTTGTTATAAATCAAATTAATGATGTTTATCAGACCAAAGATGATAAATTGTGCCCATATAAAGCATATGTATTACAATTAATATCTTTATTTAATCAAGTTACCTTGGAAGCTATTCCTAGAACTAGCAATCATGCGGCTGACACTATGGCCACAGCTACATCTCTTTTACAATTGGAGTTAGATGACGAATATGCTACCATCATTATTTGTTGACTACAGGAACCCACTTCAATTAAATCATGCTTGGAACCTTTGGACGTGTTTCTAATCAACGAAATTACTCTTAAACTTTGGTACATTGATATCCTCAATTTTCTTCAAAATGGGACCTTCCCTGAAGGTTTTAATAGAAACTAGTGTTGGTTATTGCGTAGACGATCAAGTCGCTTTGTCATAATTAGCAATACCTTATACAGGAGATCTTTTTAAGGTATCCTACTGAGATGTTTGAATCTAAAAGAGTCTAGATCAGCTTTGAGTGAAGCCCATGATGGATCTTGTGAGGGACACTTTAGTGGTAGCACCATTGCCAAGAAGCTCCTTAGGATAGGATATTTTTGGCCTACCATGGAGAATGATGCACATGATTACATGTGCCATTGTGACAAGTGCCAGAAACACGCTGACCTTGTCCATGCACCTACACAAGAACTGTAGGCTATTTCATATCCTTGGCCCTTTTCAAAATGGGGCTTAGACATCATCAAAAAAATCAATCTTGTGTCATCTGATGGATACAAACTCATCATAACCACCATCGAGTATTTCACGAAGTGGGTTGAAGCTATGCCCTTAGCTTCTTGCACTGGAACTCAAGTTTCCAAATTTATTTTTAATCAAATTATTTGTAGGTTCGGGATTCCTGCAAATCTCATCTCGAATAATGGAACTTGTTTCAAAAATAAATATGTAAAGAAACTATGTCAAAAATATAAAATTCAATATCGTTGGTCCACTCCCTATTATCCTCAGGGTAATGGCCAGGCAGAAGCATCTAATAAAACATTAATTAAAATCCTCAAAATACTGGTCAATAAATCTAGTCGTGATTGGCACATTCAATTATATCCTGCTTTGTGGGCTTATCGAACTAGCATTTGTACCCCCACGGGCACTTCATCTTTTGTTTTGGTTTATGGCACTAAAGCTATTTTTCCCTTTGAATTAGAAGTTCCTTCTTTGGCTCTGCTACTTCAAGATACTGAAGTAGGTGATGAATATCGTGCTAGTAAATTTAGTTAGCTGGAACTCCTAGATGAGAAGTGCACTAATGCTTTGGAGCATCTTCATGCCTACCAGAACAAGCTCAAACGAGCATATCTCAAGAAAGTTCATAATCGATCCTTTGATATCGATGACCTCATCTTAAAAGAAAATAAAAAAAATACTAATGCAACTAAAATACCTTAAAGGTAAATTTGAGCCTAACTGGCTTGGGCTATATATTATCACTGCTAAATTTGGATCAGGAGCATACAGATTATCTACCTTAGATGGTAAAGATCTTAAAGAACCTATGAACATTATGCATCTTAAGCGCTATTGTGCATAAATATGGTAATTTCGTCACTGTATATATTATACATATTGTCTTAGTAATTCATATAAAAATTGTTGGAATATTTTCAACATTGCCTCCTTAGTCCTAAGTATTAAGTCCTAGTATTTAGTTTTAGTTTAATGTTTTGATTTACATATTTCTAGTTAATTTGATTAGCATACGTTGAGGTTTTGGCTTGGTTGATCAATGTTTGACCATAGTCCAAGATTAGCATGTTGTTAGGATAAGAGCTATATTTAAGTTAGTTTGTTGTAATAAGTTTAAGAGGATTTCTCTCAACCACCATGTCTATTTTTAGTTCTTTCAAGAACTATAAAACTATGTAATGCATTGTTGATCAATAGAACAATTTCACCATTGTTTCTCATTTGGTATCAGAGCAGGTTTTCTCATATGGATCAAAACCTGTGGAGAGTGGTGTGAAGAGATCTGAAGCATGCACTTTGTTAGAGAAACTCAAGTGGCCAACACTCAGCAGAGTTGCAAGGAAGATCTCGAGTAAATCATTAATATCTCATGCATCCTGAGGTATTTGATTATGAAATTTTGAGGGTTGTTATATAATTGTATCAAGAGGATGCTGTCAAAATTTTAGGAAAGGAGTGGCTGAGAGCTAGGTGGAATATTGATGAGTGGTGGATTGCAGAATGGCCACCATGTATAAAGAATTAGAAGTGCCCAAATTCAATGGAGATAATTATGCTATTTGGAGCATAATGATGAAGACCTTCTTGAAGGCTCAAGACTTATGGGATATAGTTCAAGAAGGCTATGAGGAACCCTCTTGGAGCAAGCTACAAGGTGTGGAGAGAAAAGAAAATAAGGAGCAACAATATGCAAATTTCTTAGCTCTTATGGATTTGAGGAGAGGAATGGAAAAGAATGTTTTTCCTCTCATAGCCAATTGTAGATCAGCTACAATGGCATGGAAAGTGTTGAAGGATGTTTATGGGTTTGATGAGGACACCCATAAAGCCATGTGTGACAATCATGAATATTGTTTAAGCAAGGAGGAGCCTTGCTTCCTTGAAGAAGTTTCTGAATTAGATCCTTTTGAAGGAGTTTTTGAAGAGTCTTTTCAAGACTCATATGAAGACATACATTCTTATGATGGTGAATTCTTCCTTGAAGAGGAAGACATGTTTGAAGAAAAGAGTGATGATGAAATTCTTGAAGAGAAGAGATACGAAGATGAGGAATCCCTTCATGGAGAAGAGGATGAGAAGGCGAAGAAGCCTTGTATAGCTCTCATTGGAGAGAGTTATTGTGAGACACCCATAGTTGCAGACATGTCTTGTAATGGCATGGAAAATTGTAATAGTCAATTATTTCTTTTAGGAGGAGAAAAATATGAAAAGAAAAATTGTACTAATAATTTTTTTGCAGGAATGGCATGCTTGGAAAGCATTCGCATTGATAGCAAAGAGGATGGATGTCTCAATGGAGAGACAATTGCTCAAGGACCTTGTAGTGAAGACCACTCAAAAGTGGAAGAAGACTTTGAAGATGAAGGAAGAGAAACACTCACATTGGAGTGTTCCTTGCTTGAAGACCATCAAAGTGAAATGTATGATGAAGAATGTCTCTTGGAGGAGATAAATGAAGAGTGTATTATGGAGAATGCACCTACAATTCTCATGAAGGAGAATAAAGAAGATGATGATGGAGAAGCAATGTTCATGGATGATCATTGGCTTGAAGACCATTCAATTGGAATGGATGTGTGCTCTCTTGAAAGAACAAATGAAGTGATGTGGGATGTTGATCCACAAGAAAAGTTTGATGAAGAGGAGATGGAAGTGATAGGCTTCTTGTTTGAAGATCACTCATCAAGGGTGAAGGATGTGTTGGGTGAAGAAAAGACCCCACAAGACTCCCTCATTTGGGAGATGGAAAGTGAGAAAGAAAATGGGATAGAAATAGAAAATGAAAATGAGATTGCTAATTTTCTTGTTGTAATGGCAAATAAAACATCACTCATGGATGATGATCACTCACTTGGAGTGATTACATTGCAGAAAGAGAGTTGTCTTGAAAAGGCAACAATGTATGATTGCTTGAATGAATGGTGTTTTAGCACACCAACATGGATTGAAAAAAGGAGGAGAACTCTTAGTGAAGAGTTAATGGTTGATCTTGAAGCAACATACCCTAAAGGAGAACTGCTACAAAATAGCTTTATGGGAAGCACCAAATCTACTCATACTAAAGGTAATGTTTTTATGATTAATGATTTGTTTTTTGTGAGCAGGAATGAAAAGAAAGGCGATTGTCTCATTGAGACAACTTTGATGAAGAGTCTTCTTGGAGAGAATATAGTTATGGAGAACTTGGGTCACATGGATCAAAATGATGTGTTCAAAATTCCTTGGGAGAAGGATTCTTGTAAAGTCATTGTTGTGAGAGAATATTTGTGTGAGGAGCAACTTTATGTTGCATATGTAGTTGGTCGTTATATGGCCATATTTATTGTGATATTTTGTGTGGAAATATGTGAAAGAGTTGTATGGTATAATCATCTATGTGAGATGATTAATTGTAAATACTCATGTGGAGTATTGTTTAGTGTTGAAGATGTAAAAGAAGATCAAAATGTGAGAGCATGGTTTAAAGACCATAATGATAAATATGTAAGAGAGTGGTTGCTAAAAACCACAAGAGGAGATACTTTTGTTGAAGGGGGAGCTAATCAACAAAAGAAGGCACTCAAGCATTTGCAGGAAATTCCACATGAAGAGTGGAAGGAGTGCCACCATAAGTATTTTGTAAATTCTGATTTCTTGATTCAAGATTGGAGGAAACGTAAGAGAAATATTTTCTTCCAACTTTGTGATGCTTAAAGAACTCTTGCATGAGTGTCTTTAGCATCAAGGGGGAGAATTTTGGAATATTTTCAACATTGCCTCCTTAGTCCTAAGTATTAAGTCCTAGTATTTAGTTTTAGTTTAATGTTTTGATTTACATATTTCTAGTTAATTTGATTAGCATACGTTGAGGTTTTGGCTTGGTTGATCAATGTTTGACCATAGTCCAAGATTAGCATGTTGTTAGGATAAGATATATCTTTAAGTTAGTTTGTTGTAATAAGTTTAAGAGGATTTCTCTCAACCACCATGTCTATTTTTAGTTCTTTCAAGAACTATAAAACTATGTAATGCATTGTTGATCAATAGAACAATTTCACCATTGTTTCTCAAAAATTTCAAAAACAGTAATATTATGTATTATCTTAATTCATAAATTAAAATCAAAATATAAAAAAATCAAAATCATCAAAATCCTCAAAAACATCTTCTATTTTTGCACTGTCAATTCTTGAAGTATTGCAGTTATATTTTCAATTATTTTGGATAAATTAGCATTTATTTGGAATCCCTCACTTTCACACTCACAAGAATAAATATCTTGATATTATTTGGTATGATTATTAATCTCTCTTATATCGAAGTCCACATTTGAATTAAATAAAGTTTTGAGCATAGAGAACTGATCTTGTTATTTACTTGAACCAAGTACACCTTTTCACATTAAAATGATTTCATTGCAAATTCAAAATGATGCTACATAGTAGAAGTGGTCTCTTGAGCGAAAATTCTCCCCTGCTATCCTATCATGCACATGGTCTAGAATCTTTGAGAATTGACAAAAGGACAAGCTCACCCATGCCCAAAATAAAAATCCCTTGCTCTACAACCAATCCGAGCAAGTATCCCTAGTATAGCAAGAAAAAGAAAAAGAAAATCAATATAACTCATGAGAGAAAGAGAAATTATTCAGAAGCATTATTTCAATATCATTTTGTACCATCTCAGCAATATTTCAACATTATCTCAGTATCAAAAAAATAGAGAAAAGAAAAGAAAAAGCAAAAAACAATAAATCCCTTCCCCTACCCTTTGAAAGAAAAGAAGGGTGAATGAGCTTGAATCCCTGGAATTCTCAATTATTCAAAAATCACGAGGTAAGCCCCATAACAGGTGGTTTGTGCCCAACCCGTTTGGCCTTGGGTAACTCCTAGCATGGTGATATGTCTATCACATTAGCAACCTTATTTTGTACAGACCTATGTCCACTTATGGATCAGCTAGCTCTTGATGACCCGACTTACATAGTAGTCTGGTACGATTACATGCATATAAATCATGGTCAATGAACACTCATTTGGTTAATTCAAATTACTTGTATCAAATTATCTTGCTCAAAATTGGTAAATGAACAATACAATTGCACACACATTTGTTTTTGAGATATTTTGTATCATTATGATAGATCAAGATCGACAATGAACTCAAATATGCACATGGGGTTCCTTATAAATTTAAATTTTGTCTTTGAGATAATTTAAAATATTTATGCAAATATTTTGGAATAATTCAATTTTCTTACTTGAGAATATTGGCTTAGCGTAAAAATAATTAAATACATTTTTTCAAAAATCCAAAATTTCTTTCAAAGCATGTTCAAAAATCTAGCAATAAAGTCACATTTATATATTTTTGACTTTCGCAATGATGGTATAGTTCCTAAACCTAAATTGGAATTTATGCCTAGTGCAAGTCCTCATTTTTATATTTTTTATCTCAAAATAAAAAATCAACTATGCAATAAAACTATTACATTAATTTCTTCTTTGGATTTCGCGATGATGGTATAATTCTATACCTAAAATTCTATGCCTAGCGCAAGCCATCATTATAATTTTATTTCCCATTTATTTAATCCATAAAAGCATATGGCTTAAATCATTATGTTACACAATTGTGCTTTAAAAAGAACGAAAACTTTCCTATTTCATTTCATTATGTCAACATTCCGTTTTGCGACGATGGTATAATTCCTAGGCAATTGTTCAAATTTTTCACACTTAGGAATTTTATGCCTAGCAAAAATCATATTGTTAATATTTCATACATAATATTTTCATGGAAATCTGAAAACAAATCATCATCATCATCATTTTTCATCATCACAACACAAAGTCTTAAGAAAGTCTCTTAAGCACCCTTTTAATTTTAGCAATATTTCTTTCATACCGGGATTAGCTTGATGACCTAGCGAGCGGCGACTCCATGAAATGGTCATGTAACAACAATAATGTCCTTTGAAATTATTGTTAGAAGTCACTTTATTTTTCATCAAATCATACCACAACAACCAATTTTTTTACATCAGATTATTTCATTTAAATTTTATAGTATGACATAAAATTATAATATTTTCAATGACATAATTACATGAATAGTCAAACAACAAATATTAAAGCATCATAAAACATATGCACAAGTCATATCACAAAAAATAATATATATATATATATATATATATATATATATCAAGAAGTCTATACATCATATCAAAACGGATTGGTATGCCATAATCTATACCCTGGCATACTCAATCCTCTCAAAAATATATGGTCTATGTACAATGAGCAGCTAGTCTCAAGAAGCCCTCGAGCTCTCAACCTCATCTCCTCTCCCACCTTGAGGTGGAGGAGGTGGTCCCATCAGAGTCCATGCTATATCGCGGGTCCTCGACATCGATTGTGATGTTGTCCTCGATGACCCCATCCTGATCGGCTCTATAATGTTGGCTGCCAGCGGTATCCTCTGCTCCTTAGGAACCACATGATAGTACAACCCCTAGTAGAACATGATCTATGCAATAGCCTGTGCTAGCTCTAGAATGCTCGCCTCTCTGCTTTGAGCCCTGAGCCGTGTCACCTCATCCTAAAAAGTCTGCACTTGAGCTCGTAGGCAGGCATTCTTTGCCTGAAGAGCCACCATCTTGCTGCTATCCCCCACCTCAACAGCCTTGCCCTTATTGGGTGATGGTGGCCTTGTTAGGGTAAAATGAGGTAGTATATTGCATTATACTACATAGGTAGATTATTACCATTACTTTTCTACTTATTACCACATAGATATTTTCTTCTAAAATATCTAAGAGTTAATTAGTATTTACCTAAGGGTAGAATATCTATTATCCTATCCTAACTCTACGCTATCTTCTATTCTAGGATATGCGTTAGTTGTTAGCGTAGGAATAGTCTTTATTGTTAATTAGACTATATTGTAACCTATATAACCTATGCATTATTCCTATGCTAGGTTAACGAGTATGGGGTTTTATTGTTAATTATTTGGTTGATTAACTAAGTCTTACCTTGCTTACTCTCTATCATTGGTATCATCGCGTCGGGTGGCTGAAGGCAAGCAATTGCTCCCCCGACCTGGACCTGGAGCTGACCGACACGCTTCTCGAGGAGGCCCGCAGTCTGGTTGAGGCACATTTTTTGAGGTGGCCCGTAGACTGACCGGCACGCTTCTCGAGGCGGCCCGTAGGAGTGAATCGACCCGGTTCTCGAGGCGATCTACTGACGAGGCGGCCCGGTTCCCGAGGTGGACCTACATGCGGCTCGAGGTAGTTCGATCTGGCATGGCTCGCATCTCGAGGTGGTGGACCGACGCGGCGTGGCGGTCGATCGGCGTGGCTCGCATCCCGAGGTGGCTCGATCTGCTAACGTGGCACGGCTCGCGACCCGAGGAGGCCCGATCTGCTGACGTGGCACGTTGCTGACGTGGAGGCACTCCAGCTGGCAGGTGGTTCGATCTGGCTCTGGCTCATCTGATCGTTGTGCGGCACGTGGCAAAATCAAGGTTCTGTGGCGTCTGCCGACTGCCCGCAGGCAGTCAAGAACCTAACGGAGTTGATAAGTTTTTAAACTCCTCGAATGCGCTCGCACGGCGCATATGGGATTAATCCCACGAAATTTTAAAAAAAAATTACGGCCGCCAGTCAATATTTAGCCCGTGGCCAACCTTGGCTGACGGATCAGCCAAGGTAGCCCGGCTGGCTAGCAAAGCCAGCGCGAGGGCCATTCGCGCGGGGTCGGGAGATCAATCCCCCGCGACGCCAAATTTTTTTGGCGTCTTCCCGCCGCGCGAAGGACGAAAGGGAAGGTTTTAACCTTCCCTTCTCGTCCGCTGGTGTGGACCGACTGGCAGGAGCGCCAGTCGGCCAATATCCTGCGCGGGGTCGCAGTTTCGACCCGCAGGTAATTTTTTTTTTATTATTTTTTTTCTTGCATTTTTTATTTTTATCTTAGTTTTGTTTTTGATTAATAAATCTTTATTTTGTTATTTAAATCATTTTTTTTACATTAAGTGATTTCTTTATCAAAATTTTGTTTGTTAATTAAATTCTACTAAGTTAAAAAATTAAATTCTGCATTGAAATAAAATTTTATTAAAAAAAAGAAAAGAAAGGCAAAAGTTTTTTTTTATTGTTTTCTCCTAATCAAACTGAGGGAGACAAGAGACAATTTAAAAAAAAAATTTCCTTTTGAAGCTTTGAGACTTCTAATAAATTTTTAAATTCTCCAAAATTTTCTAATCAATTGTTTTGGGAGAACAAATTTTTTTTGTCTCATGAAGAAAAAGCTTTGGATCAGAAAAGCCCTTCGTCGTCTAAGAGTTGTTCGAAAGAGGAACGAACTTAGACGTCAGACGACAAGATCTCATTTTCGTCGTATGCTTAGAGAGCATAGAAGGAGCTTACCCCGTTTCAATACTTACACTGATCCTTGGAAGGGTTTGGATCGTAGTTATGGTCCCATGAGGATTAGAGAACCCTTTAATCCTGATGCACCTCCTATTTTTGAGTATTGAATAATTACGGGAGATAGAAAACCAAGTTGTGTGTCAACTGGTTCTGGAAAGTCTTTCAAAAGCTTGTCGTGTGTCGACTTGTCTTGAAAGATATGCTCTAAATTATACATTTTGTAAACATTAAGGGGGGATAGAATTTTTTTTCAGAATTCTATAGTTTTCAAAATTGTAAAGATGAAGGGGGGGCTATTTTAGTTTTAAAGAAAGGTGCATTCTCGATTTTACTCGACACCTACTTTTCAAAATTGCTTGTACTAGGTGCATTTTCGGTGGAATCCGACACCTAGAGTGATATAAATTTGGGTGCTCTTATGTTTTTTTGATTATTGCACTAAAAACATTTTTTTTTGCAATTACAAAGTCACAAATAAAACATTACAAGGAGCTTTTTCACAATCACCCAAACTTCACTCAAAAACCATGCTAAACTTTGCATAGGTTCAAACAAGTAATTTCTCCCCATCAAAAGGTCAAAAATTTCAAAACACCTTGATAAGACTCTCTTTTGTTTGGCTTAAATAAACCTCAAATTTTTTCATCTTTTTTTCAAAGGTGTTAAAAGCAGGTGCCATTAAATATCTTAGAGAGCACATATCAAAAGTTTGACAAAACACTCCCTTGTTTCATTTGCTCTATTTTGTTTGGCTCAATATTCCTCAAACTTTTCATCTCTTGCAAAGAGTGTTAAGGCAGGTGCCATTAAATATCTTATAGAAAGCAAATTGAAACCACTACTCTATTTTTTTTAGGGTATAGTGCAAGATAGTATCATATTAATCCTCTCCACAAATTTGAAACCTAAACAATGGCCATGATACACAAGTATCTCACTGAGAGCCAACTGCTCAAAGGTTCAAATTACTCAGCATGGAAGACTAAGATGAAGGCTATCTTAACTGTAGAGGACTTGTGGTCATTAGTAGATGGAACCGTCACTAGACCTCAATCTTCTGGACAAGATCAAATCGACTTTGATAAAAAGGATAAGAAACTATCCTTAATGATCTTGCTTGCTATTATTGATGATATCCAACCTCATATCAGTGAAGCTACAACTGGTAAGGCAGCTTGGGATGCCTTAAGTACCATTTTTGAGGGTAAGAATCAATCAACGATTCTTAACCTTCAAACACAGCTTCATACATTACATATGAGATCAGGAGAAACAGTAGAGCTATTCCTCTGCAGAGTCGCAGAATTAAAAACAAAGCTGCAATCCTTAGGAGAAAAGTTGGAAGACCAAGTCTTAAACTCAATCATTTTAAGAGCTCTTCCTGACTCCTACAGAATGTTGATCACCTCCTTACAAGTTTTTGGTCGGACAAGTAACTTTTGTCGAGTTGGTAAATATGCTTCAAACAGAAGAGGCTACCCAACTCCGAGAGATGAGGCATCAAACAATGCCCTTTTTTCACAACGACAAGGTGGTAAGAAAAAGTGGAATCAACAAAAGGGTTCTTCTTCTAGACAAGACAAGGGTAAAGCCAAAGAGGGTCAGAAGAAGAAACAACATTGTAAAATTTGTGACACAGACACTCATGAAACCAAAAGATGTTGGTTTAAGAACAAACCGCCCAATGAACAAAGAAATAAGAAGGGCAACGGCAAATCAAAGAACCAGAACAAACAGCAACAAGGTCACATAGCAGCTGAAGATTCTAGTTTCGATTCTGAACGAGCACACAAGGTGCTCATGACCCATACAGATTCCTCACTCAAGGATTCTTTGTGGTACATAGATTCAGGCGCTAGTAAACATATGACTGGCGATAAATCATGGTTTGCTACTTTTGAAGCTCGTGTAGGTAGACCAGTCACCATTGCTGATGATCAGACCTATAGAGTTCAGGGCGAAGGCAGTGTTTCAATCTCCCTTCCAGATGGAGAATGTAATATTGAAAAAGTTCTTTATGTTCCAGGATTAAAAAATAATCTCTTGTCAGTTCCACAAATCCTGGACAATAACATGAATGTCAATTTCACTGTGGACAAAGACAAGAAACGTTGCTTCATCACCAAAAAGGGAAAAACAATAGCAACAGGCTCATACAAACATGGATTGTTTGTCTTAGATGCACTAACCTCCACTCATACTGCACTTGCAGTGACCACAAAGGAGGCCACTTCTCTTTGGCATAAGAGATTTGGGCATTTGAGTTCAGGATATTTACTAGAGCTGAGTAAATATCAAATGGTGAAAGGACTTCCTCCCCTTTCGTCTATTTTGCCAGTGTGCTCTGATTGCTTGTCAGGCAAGCAACATAGAGTACCTTTTGAACCTAGCTCTTTTCGAGCTAAGGAACCTTTGGAGTTAGTACACACGGATTTGTGTGGTCCTATGTCTACAAGTTGTGGAGGAAAAAGGTATTTTCAATTGTTTGTTGACGATCATTCACGCAAAATGTGGGTCTTCTTCTTGCAGTTGAAGTCAGAAGCATTTTCCTATTTTCAGCAGTTTAAAACTCTTGTTGAGAAGGAAACAAGATGCTTTATTAAGACCCTCCGTTCAGATCGAGGGGGGGAATACACATCAAAAGAATTTTCCTCATTCTTACAGACACATGGGATAAAAAGACAGTTAACAACAGCCTACACTCCTCAATCCAATGGGGTTGCTGAGAGAAGAAATCGGTCCATAATGGAAATGGTGAGATGTATGCTTAAGGGAGCCAACCTTGAGCAAACTTACTGGGCTGAAGCTGTTCAAACTGCTGTATATCTTCTGAATAGGGCTCCCACAAGGGCACTTAAAGGTATGACTCCTCAGGAATCATGGAGTGGTAGGAAACCCTCCATAACTCATCTAAGGGTATTTGGGTGTAAGGCATTTATGCATATACCTAAGGAGAAAAGAAAGAAATTAGATGAGAAATCTCTACCTTGTATATTTCTTGGTTATGATGAAAGTTCAAAAGGCTATCGTTTGATAGACCCATATACCAAGAAGATATATATAAGTAGAGATGTAGTGTTTGATGAAGCTTTCACATCCAACACTACATCAGTATACCTAGATGATGAGGAGGAACAACAAACTCCTCCTCCTCCTTCTTCTTCTTCTTCAAAATAGAAGAAACCACCCAAATGGTATACAAGCACATTGAAGGACTCTAAACTCACTTCCCCTCCAGATCTTACTCTCAATCGTCCAAAGACAAGAAGCATGTCACAGAAAGAAAAGGGTAAAGCATCCACTTCAGTTGATGATCTTTGTGCAGATTTTCAAGACCTTTCTGTAGATAGAGAGTTACCAAGGGAAGATGAGATGGAGATAGATGAGGAGAGGGTTTACTTATCAGCATGTGATGAGAATGAACCTTCTACAGTTGATGAAGCACTTAGTCTGCCTCAATGGAAGACAGCTATGGATGCAGAATACAACTCCCTCATTAAAAATAAAACATGGAAGCTAGTGAATTTGCCTAAAGGTAAGAAACCCATAGGTTGCAAATGGGTCTACAAAATAAAATATAAGGCAGATGGCACTATAGATAAGCATAAGGCCCGACTTGTGGCAAAGGGCTATGCTCAAAAGGAAGGACTGGACTATGAGGAAACCTTTGCTCCTACAGCGAGGATGACCACCATTCGAGTACTTTGTGCTATGGCAGCACAATTCGGATGGAAGTTACATCAGATGGATGTAAAAAGTGCCTTTCTTAATGGTGACTTAAAAGAGGAAGTATTCATGACTCAACCTCCTGGATTTGCAGAGGAAGGCCATGAGCAACATGTTTGCAAATTGGTAAAATCATTATACGGGCTAAAACAAGCCCCAAGAGCATGGTACATAAAGATGGATAGTCACCTATTGCAACACGGATTTAAGAGAAGTCCATCAGACGCAAATCTCTATATCAAGAACACAGGTTCTGAGGTAGTGATTCTTGTGTTATATGTAGACGATCTGATCATCACTGGCAATTCAGAGAATTTAATTAAAGCCGTGAAGGATGACTTGAAAAAGTCATTTGATATGACAGACCTAGGACTTCTCCACTACTGTCTTGGCCTTGAAATAGAACAAAAAAAGAATCATCTCAGGGTGACCCAAAAAAAGTATGCTAAGACTTTAGTAGAAAAATATCGTATGACTGATTGTAAACCCAAAGCAACACCGATGGAATCAGGGTTACAGTTATCACGATATGATGATTCACCACAGGTAGATGGCACACTATATAGACAAATGATTGGCAGCCTTATCTATCTGACAAATACTAGACCAGATATTACATATGCTGTAAATTATCTCTCAAGGTTCATGCAAGAACCAAAGGTCTCCCATTGGAAAGCAGCTAAAAGAGTTCTTCACTACATTCAAGGTAGTGTTGATTATGGTCTAGAATATAAGAAGAATAACTCATTCTTCTTACAGGGTTACACTGACTCTGATTATGCTGGATCTATAGATGACAGAAAATCAACATCAGGTTATGTTTTTCATCTTGGATCTGGTCCTGTCTCATGGCATAGTAAAAAGCAACAGGTTGTTGCCTTATCTTCAACTGAGGCAGAATATCGCACTGCACGTGGAGCTGTGTGTGAAGCGATATGGTTAAGTCGCATTTTGGCTACCATGGGCCTACCAAAGAATCTTCCCATTCACATGTTTTGCGACAACTCAGGTGTTTTGGACTTGGTCAAAAATCTAGTACATCATGAAAAAATGAAGCATATTGATACAGATTGTCATTTCATTCGTGATGAAGTTCCTAAACACAGAATACAGCTCCAATACATTCCCACCGACGAACAGGTTGCAGATATCTTCACAAAGGCACTTGGACGTGTAAAATTTGAGCTGTTTCGAAGTACACTTTGTATATCAAAGTAATGTAATAAAGGGGGGATGTTAGGGTAAAATGAGGTAGTATATTGCATTATACTACATAGGTAGATTATTACCATTACTTTTCTACTTATTACCACATAGATATTTTCTTCTAAAATATCTAAGAGTTAATTAGTATTTACCTAAGGGTAGAATATCTATTATCCTATCCTAACTCTACGCTATCTTCTATTCTAGGATATGCGTTAGTTGTTAGCGTAGGAATAGTCTTTATTGTTAATTAGACTATATTGTAACCTATATAACCTATGCATTATTCCTATGCTAGGTTAACGAGTATGGGGTTTTATTGTTAATTATTTGGTTGATTAACTAAGTCTTACCTTGCTTACTCTCTATCAGGCCTATCCCTCTACTAAGAAGGGAGTCTCTCCCTCCTCTCCAACTACTGTTATCTCTCGAGAGTCTATGGTACTCTTCGGCGTCTCTCTTGAGAAGGCCATTATTGATCCCTCCCTTTGTGACCCCTCGCTACATTGATGGTAGCCTGACACCGCCTCTCCATCTGTTGCACTATAGCATGCATCGAACCCTATGCCCTCGTCATCTGAGGAGGGTGGATGCTTGTATACTAGGCATCATACCCATTTGCTACCCCCATGTCGTCCCCATCCATTGGCTGAATGGGGGTATCATCAGTGTCTTGACTCTAGAACCACTACATGTCTGGAGCCCTGCTCAATGTTATATTATCCTGCATAGTCCAAGAGTACTCATAATCCCTACGAGAAGGGATCCCCTACTGTAGACCAAACTGCCTCAAAAATCAGTCATAGCGGTGGAGCTCTACCTCTCCCCACTCTGTCTATAACTAGATGACTCGCCTGATGTGAGCCAACTCTTGTACATCCTCTGCCCACCTTGGATGCTCTCTCCATGGTCTCCAGGTGATCTGATCTAGGGTGAGGTTGTCTAGCAACCTCTAAGACATCAAAAGATCTATCCATCGCTGTGACCCTCTCTATAGCCACCAATAGAAAACCTGGGGTCTTTCTCGATCAACTCTTGTCAGTGGAAGCCCTATCGACCTCCACACTGTAATGTGCTCCCAACACCAAACCTGTAGCAGCGATGTCAGCACCAGACATCGACCTCCCTTGTATACGACCCCATAAAGGATCTTATACAAGCGATATAATACAAAGCTACCCCAAGAAAACCTATATATGTGGTCTCTCATATCATAGACCACATATGAGAGGATCCACAGTAACCTGCATCCACTTTAGTGGCATAGAAGAAGGCCACTCACCACCCCTACCAAAACCTAGGTCAACCGAGATGCCACAGGCATTTGTCTCAAAACCTCGATGTTCACTCTGCCCTTCTCCATGGTGAATCTTGGGTCACTGCATAATCTCATCATGGCATGACCCTTATTGGTCAAAGGAGTCATGAACCACCCATGTATATGGATCCTCAAGATCCTCCATACATCCTCTAGAGTGGGAGTAGTTTCCCCTGTCGATAGTCGAAATAAGGACGACTTCAGATACCATATCTATGACAGGGCTGTTAGTAGCCCCATGTCCGTAGGAATTTGTGGCATCTTTGCCACATGCTGTAGCTCGACCTCTACTAGTCTTTCTCGCTCGGCCTGATCAAGCATGGGTAAGTCATCCTTGAGACCCCCGTATTTCCACTCTCAACTCTTTAGCAATACCCTCTACAAAATAAACAATAAAACAACAAAAATCATTAATACATAATCATTAAAATCAATTAAAATAAATTTCATCTCATAAAAAAATGATATCACTCATTATTGGATGATATCATACCAAATTTAGTTAAATTGTCCTTAATAGGACAAAATCGTCTTCGATTCTTCAATTTGGGGATCGCCCCTTATTGGACGAGATTGCCCCTATTTCTTTGATTTCATCCTCAAAAGAAATCAACGATATAGGGACGATTTTGTCCAGACGTCGTCGACGGCCTAAAAATAGCCACGATGCCCAAAAACAATTAAAATTCAAATAAAAAATTAAAAAAATCAAGCTAAAAACATAGTACACTAGGTTTAGATCCTTACCCGCAACCCGCGTCGGAACTCTGTTGATATGTGTTCCATTTCCACCATTTCGCCTGCAGAGCTCTGAAATAGCAAAAGTGAATAGTAAAAATGAATTAGGGTTTTACCGTATTTTTCTTATTTTTATTTAAAAACAATATTTTTTTTAATTTTTACTTTTCCATGCTTTTACCTCAAACGTTCGATTTGGGTAAAAACTCGAAGGGGGCACCATAGTAAATAGTTGTATGATTTGACCTAGAATCGTCTTTTAAAAAATGGAATAAATTTTTTCTTTCTCGTAAAGCATGAAGAACTCATCTTTAACGTATTTTCCTCGTAAAATTTGCTAAAGAGGGGGCAAAATGTAGCACCCTAAAATTAGCACACTTAAACCATTAGTAAAAGATAAAAAATAATAATTTTAACCCCAAAAATGCCCGTTAACTGCTCACCTCAATTTTCGCATCATTTTTAGAAGTTTTTTGACCGTTGGACAATATCGTCCCAAATCAGACGAATTCATCTGGAACAGAACGTCCAACCGATTTCATCCCAAAACCAAATTTTCATAATTAGCTTCTATTTCAACAACCTCTTCAACTTGGGCAGAAGCATGTCTGCATGGTTGGAGATTCCTACGTTGGAGATCTCCCAGATTGGGATGATCCCCAACCTCCTAACCTCCACCTAATCCTATATAAACTTGGGATTTTCCCATTTTATCCCCATGGCTGATAATTTCCCTACAACTTTAGTTTTTTTTGTGTTAGAACATCCTATCCCCCATCATTTGCATTTGTGTTTTCAATTTTTACTGTAGGATCTCACTGTGTTTCAGCTAGAGGAAGCTCGGATCATCGCAGGTGATTCAACCACAATTTTGGATGATCCTATCGAGATCGGTGATGATCTCGTATGATTGTAGATGATTTTGACTGCAGTTCAGATTGGGGGTAATCAAAGCCCTAAGTTTGCATTCTCTATATCTTTTCCTATTTAATTATGCATTAGATTAATTCACTTCTATTCTGCATCTTGGAGTTCACCTCATTTAGCATATTTGCATGATAAAATTCAAAATAAATTATTAAAACATTGCATCCCATTTGATTTGATATCTAGATTTACTATTTAAGCATTTATATTCTTATTTCTATCATTTTATATCATTTTTACAATTGTATTTTGGTTTTTGGTGTTTGTTTTCATGATTGCAGGTTTCTGACGAATTCATTAGGTCGTTGACGATCTTGGCTGATCTCAGATGATCTCCTATGATCTGGATGATTCTGTACAATTACAGATGATCCTATCATATTCAGGATGATCTGGACTCCTACAAGCTTCATAATCTTCATCAGACATTAGAAATTAGGTGCACTCTTTTCCATTTTAGATATTTTATGTATTTAGGATTCATTTATGTTTGTTGTCTTCATATAAACAAGAAATTTCATATAGAATAGCTTAGATTCATTTTGGCCAACCTAGGAATCTAAATGAGTGAACATAAAATGAAGAAATCAAACCCATTCTCAACCTAGGCATGGAAACTGCCACTCAAAGTTTCCTAGTGAACCCCACCATCCGTCAAAAATTCATCCTTATACCCCTCCCTCGAGAGACGCAACCTTCAAAGGGCCTCTCCGTCCGAGGTATTGTACCATCCTTCTCGCATCCCCCTTTCGGGCACGGATCCTTTAGCCTGAAGGTAAGGGTGCAAAAAATTTGGGCGATACAGAGTGTTTGAGTCTTAGGAAAAGCCTTCAAAATTCCTACATAGCATTAAATCATATCATTCACCACAACATCAATTTATTTATGAAAATTGTAAATTAAAAGGTATTACCAAAGTAGGATAGATATCAGACGGATGTCAGAAATGATGTCCAAACGACCACTGACTACTTTGTATCTTTTAAATTACATATGTTTATCAAGAAATTACATACATTCCATGCCATTACATTTCGCGTATGAATGCCCAAATAATTAGTTCATGTGATAAAAGCGATTATTTACATTCATGATTGTTATACTTTCTGTGGTATCACCCATTTATATTGATGAATCATATCATATACATCCCTTATGTTTTAAGTGATTAAAGCATACATGTTCATAAACATCATATAAACAATGCATGACACATTGCATCTACCATATCATAACACAAGTTAGATACATATAATTAAATCAAAATTAAACATGCATCTAATGAAAACATTGCATCCATAAATACATAACATCATAAATCATCCATTCATATATAATATCACATAAGTGCATTCACCCATACAAAGAATCATAAATCCATCATCAAATCAACTCATGATACATCACATCATGTCACAATAATCAAATCGTATAAGCATCTACATAAACATATACATAAACATCCATTTCAAATCTATATCATCTATAAATATCACCTATCATCTAAACACATATATCATCTCATCATAACGCCATCAGCACATCACGTAAGTAAAAAAAAAAACATAAAGCAATAAATGACACACATAATGAAGCATAATGTAAAGATATCATAGATATGTGTATCTCAAAAAATGTGTCAAAATGTGTACCTCAAAGTGCATAGATATACAAAATTTTTTGAAGGCTATAGTCATATAGGTCAGTTGACCTCAAAAATAAGAGCCTAATGCATCATTAGTCAAACACTAGGCTTGTGCCCCTTGCGACACCACCCCTTGTGGATGGATCACGAGTGGAGTGGTGTGAGCCTACTAGCCTCTCTATGTGAGTTCGGGTCCTCTGACTAGGCCAGATAGAATACTACCATGAGGTGGAGTGCTCACTGGCCTGTGAACCACCTGCACTTATACTCTCCCTAGGAGTGGCTCATAGCCTACTGATATGCATCTCAAGAGAATTAATGCAACCTACATGACCCTCAATATCTATCTCATACTCATCTAGCAGAGTCTACATCCATATGATTTTTACCCCCATATTTGTCCCTATAGAGCCTTGAGGTGTGGAAAGATCAACAAAAACCTGTATCATGGTAGCACTACCTCCGATAGTAACCTACAAAGCATGTATCTAAGCCATGAGCCGATCTATAGTAGCATCCCATTATACTATAGTAGCATCATTTTGGGCAATGATAGCATCATGCTGATGTACCTAGATCTTGGTCAACTATAGATCAACCTCTACGTCATGCAACTGTGCTCTCAGAGGAGAATCTCTCTCCTCAGTATCTAACTCCTCATCCTCATCCTCAAGAGCCTCTTGCTCTTCCACTATCATTTTCTCTGTCGGTTAGCCCCATACCTTAGTCCTAGCTCATACTCTATGCCTTGCTAGATCTGCACCATCTTCACCATCACCCTTGCAGCCTAGACTACCATCACCATGCCACATCCGGTCACCCAACCACTACACAAATGCATCTATAACTCCCCCAGCAACTCATGGGTCAACTTCTAGGGCATCCTTCTCATCATCCAACTCTGTGATATGTGGGAGAGGGAGGTCTCTCTCTACTCTGATGCACCTATACAATAATGGGACAAGTGGCACATCCTATTGTAACCCGTACTGGTGAAGAACTCAGGAGTAGAATAAATATTCCCTAATGCTGATTTTACGGCCAATGAGCCACCGCTCGCATTGCATATTAGTAGTAAAACTGGTTGGATCATCCCAAGTGGGGCACTCATAATATGGGCACCACATGACGGCTCTAACATACAACCCAGTGAAAGTAGCAGTATAATGGGGGAGCTCCCCCACATTAGGATGGCTCTTACGCTCCTTGCACTCTCGAGCCCACCTGGTAGCATAGAACTATATTTTAGCATCAATAATAATGATCTTAGCAAGGAGTCCTCTAGGATGATCCATGTTTATGTGCTCTCATCCCCAGACCTGGAGGAGCAAGCTACAACTAATGCTAATGCGGCCTCACTGACGGATGTGATATAGCTCATCATAACATTGTGCTAATAGAGACCTACCCCATGTGTAGATGATGGGTTTCTCATTGTCCAGCAAGTCTTGAACCATCGCAAGGAGGTTCCATGAGAACCTCAAGCTTAATAAATTTGGGATTAGAATGTTACTGATAACCATCAGCAACACCGCATGCCTCTCTGTGAATATGTGCTCCTTGTACCACCGTATAACATATACACCTCCAAAATTTGTGTCCTTGAAGGCATCTACAGCATGCCTCCTAAACACCCAAATAAAAATTACATTACAATCATTAGTGGCTGAAGAGACGATGGCCACTCCATCAAAAGGGATCCAAAAAATCCTATACACATCCTCCGGTGTGATAGTCATCTCACCGATAGGAATATGGAAGGTGTTCATTGTAGGGTCCCATCGGTGAACCAGTGAAGTGAGGTAGAAATGGTCAAACATAATCTGGGACAATCGAGTGACATACTGTAGTTCACAAGCCTTGAGCTAGTTCCAGTCTGTATCATCTAGAAGTGGGTGGAGATCATTAAGAAGCTTCAGGTCTCGATCCCGACCAGTGAGTATCTAAGAGAAAAAATCAAAGGTATAACTATAATGCATCTAAGGCATGAATCACAAATAAAACATGAAAAATGATGCACATAATGATAAACTATCCTAAGTCTGAGCAAAAGAGGAATAAATGCACCTAATCATGTAGCATAGTACAAGAAAGCAGTTCAAAAATTCAAAAAAAATAGCATAATCACCTTGCAAAATCTAAAAATTCACAAAATTTAACTAAGGCTCTTGGTCACTGTCATCTACAGTGGCCAAAAAATAGCCACTGAGGATAGAAGCAGGCAAACCCCAATTGTCAAATTTCTAACCTTTGGGATTCAAAGCTAGACACTCTAAGCAACAAAATCCAAATTGTAGGCCGATCTAGCCGCTCTCAATAGTAGCAGTCGATGGGCGACACAAAAAAAATGTATGCCCTAAGCCGAAAATGCCAAAAAAATTGAAAATTTTGACAAATGGGGATAAGCCCACCAAAACAAGATCTGACCTAAACTTATCTGTGGATTCAGTTCATTGCCAACAAGTTTAGTAAGGTTCATTTATCGGTTAATTAGTGAGGTTCAATTTTACCCAAAGAGAAAGCAAGGTTAATGTTTGAGAGAATTCTCGAGAAGCTCTAGCTCCTCTGCTTGCTGACGTCTCTCCCTGCGTAGCCATAATCTCCAACACAACAAAACTTCAAGTCATAAATTTCACTTTCTCGTTAGATATCTAGAAAGCAAATCGCTAGATCAAAAATGAAAAGTTAAAACCCTAGATTCATTTTGTACACCTCAAGTCATGCTTTAGCTGTTGCTGATGTCAGTGGCCCGAACTTAGTGGTCGCTCAGGGTTAGAGCAGACACGGGAAAGGACTTAACAGTTGTTGGATCTGACAACGGCCAGGTTCTCAAGCAAAATCAAGAATATTCCTTCCATAAGGAGTAGCAAAAAAATCAAATAAGCACATTTTGATGGTCCCTAATCATCATAATAATCAAAATAACAAAAAAATGTACATAAAACAAATCTCAAGTAATCTTCGTATTCAGTTACTTACTCTATCAACTCGGTGGTTGTAGCGATTTGCACTCCATGCAACTTCGTAAGATGGGTAAGTTATCATAAAAGTTCTCGGGGAAAATGATTCATTTTAGAATTACGATGCATCACATCAACCCCGAAGAATATCAATATGGTTATACTGCCCCACAGGTATGATGGAATCATCCTAATTCTCTTATGATACCAAAAACACTGAGTCAAGTGATGCAATATAAGCATAAATAGAATTGCTCATCCTAACTCCCTAATAAGGCTATTTGTGGTTGGACCACTCCCCAGGATAGGGATGAGTGATCATCATAAACTAATTGAAATCACACTTTGATGGGGGTTTGCCCATTAAAATAAAATAAAAAACTAGAAAGGAACCAAAGCTAGTCAAAGTGGTCGAACGATTTGTTGCTTCATTCATTGCCTTTCCCTCACCAATTCATCTGAGTGAGGTGGTAGTTAAAATTTTCAAATAATCATAATCAAAGTCAACCAAAGATCACTCAATCATATCAAAATAGCGTTCGTCCTACGAATAATTGCATACAACTCTTACAAAACTTTCCACCATTTTTTAGGTTCATAAGCAAATATGACATCTTCAATTTGTAGCTCTTCTACGGTTAGTTCTGTTGTAGCATCATAAATCTACCCGATTGTGTTTGAGGAATGAGTACAAGTGGACATGTGCAAGCCCTGTGCTAAATTAAGCCTTCAATTAGGTTGAAGCAATGATTCAAGGATGTGTGTCGTCTTGCATGATTGGGCCATCCAGCATTGATCAGATCAATGATCATCATACACCCTACAAACATAGTAGTCTATGTTTTCACTCCACGCTATGTTTTATACTCAGTGCATTGCAAAAATGGACATCTGTAGACACCTAAAACATGTCATGATCAGGGAGACTACTCACATAGGCACACTCATAGGTCATGTGACTAAACCTTGGGACTTTCCAAGTATCAAAAGTGGTCTTACCACTCATCTAGGGTATTTTTAAGCCCATCCAAGCCTAGATGTTATGGATCGGAGTGGCTAGATTTTGGCCACTAAAGCTTAGAGCAGCCAAACCTTAGCCATTGTAGACAATAGAAGCTAAACTTTAAATGTATTTTGCTACCAATCTAGCCTAATATCGGGTGGAAGTGGCAGTCTACATGCAATAAGACTGAGCGGGGACAACTTTTCTTTCCTCCTCACAACCAGTCTACATGAAATACTCAAGTCCAGATTTAGACATCAGTTAACTGCCCCTCAAGGATAGACAAAGACAAATATTCTCACGCCAACATCCAATGTGCATGTAGAAAAGTAATCCTAGGGTTTTGACATTGACCTAGGGTTTCAAACACTTTATAAGGAGCAAACCTAAAAGCACTAAAAAATCTTCTTCTGAAACCTTATTTTGTGAATCGAGAGAGGGAGAGAACATCACATACTTGGGGAGCTTCCCTTGGAGATAATTTTTATAGTGAAGCCCTATCAAATTGGAGAGCGAACATGAGCACCCTTGAGAAGCAACGAAGTACTAGCCAAATTGAGAGGTAATAATCCATGCACATACATTAATAATTTAATATTAGTAGTAGACTTAATCCCATAACATTTGGATAATGCAGACAGATTTCACCTTAATGGTCGATGTCCTCGATAGTAGCTCGTGACCTAGTATAGTGTTTAGGTGTAAGTTTCTTTTATTCTTCTTTCTTCATGTTTTCATATCATTTAGTATAATATTTACTTTATTTATTGGCATTCATAGTACTAGTTTCATTACAGTTGTTCTCATTATGCTGACAACCTCATTTGGGGAGGCAATATCATATATCTAAGCGTGTGTTGTTGTTTCATTTATTGCAAGGCTACAGGTTCATTGGACAAATCTGCAACATACGATAGCAAAAGGATCCCTCTAGGAATTAGACCTGGAGAAGGAGGCATCTGTAAGCCCTCATACAGTTTCATGTGCATCATCGGGAAGCTTGGAAAAGTGCATCTCCCTTTGCAAGGGGATATTTTATACATATGCTACCCTCTTTGTGTAAAATCATGTATCAAATGAAGGGTATCCCGTAGAGGGATTTATATGTAACTGGATCTTGGAAATATCAATACAAAAGCATTCATTCTTTTATTTCTTCGCATTTAGGCTACCCCTTTATTTTATGCTTTTTCATTTAATACATGTCAAACATTAATAATAATTGCAAATAGAGTGGGTGTATGGTGCGTCGCTTCCCCGGGGTTGCTACACGTTCTCCTTTTTACATCTAACAATCATATTTTATTTCTATTGACCTTGATTGATAGCAACCACACAATTAGTCAAACTTGATCTTGTGATTTTTGCCTTATGTTCCTATACTATATTTCTCTTATTAATTAAAAAGCATATACTTGACAACAACCTTATGGTCAATATTCATCACCCTTTTTTTGAGTGACTTAGGTATTTCATTTTTATTAAGGTCTACATAGTTCCTTCTCCTATGTTTTAAGGGTCACATACACGTGAAATAAAATATCTCTTTACAAGCCTTTTTTTACATGATTTTTGTTCTAAGGTTTCACCTTAATAATAATTTTCTCTCTAAGGTAAAAAAGATGTTCCTCCTCCAATTGAATAAGTCCATTTTCACCTAAGTATGTCTTAATATTAAAATCCAAAGGTAATTTAACCCTTTTCAATTTATGTTTTTTCCCTAAGGTCCAAAGGCTTAGGTCTCAAAATTTTAAACCCAAAAGTCTAATTTATCAATATGGTCAATTGATTTTATTTATAAGGATCCATATACATGCCCCCTACTTTGAATTTGGATTATAATCATGAAAAATTAAAAGGCCTAATTCAAGGTTAAAATTTCAAATACTAAAGGTACCCTCCCCTTTTTTTCATAAAGACCATGCATATTTCCAGGTCTTATGGGTGCTATTTTTTTTTCCATTCCCTACAAATTGCTACCCTTCATTTGTTGTGAATTTAAATGATCTTGAAAAATAATAAATTGCTTCAATTTAATTCCTTGCACATTTTTACATCTGACAGTCATAGTTTATATTTTCCCACCCTCATCCATCACTACCATCCATTTATATATATATATATATATATATATATATATATCCACATATTAAAGCATAACCTACCATCCCATTTTCAGTTTGTCCCTTAAAAAATTATAAAGTCATGAAAGGATTGATAGGGAATGTTAAAAATAAGTAGGGAATAACAAAAATATGTAGGGTACACACCAATGAGGATCCACAAGAAAATAATGTAAAGATAAATAAGTCTTTTCACACTAAAATAAGACAAAGATAATATGGTGCATGCGAAGAATTACAATTCAAACATGAGGTGTCATAGTAGCCAAAGTTCTCACAACCAATCACAGAGTACGCACACCATACTAGAGCCGTTAATACAGTTGGAAAAAGACAAGGTGGCAAGTTCAAAGTGGTAGATTCAAGGAATATAGTTGGATGAAATAAAATTTGGTGCATGCAAAATTTACTATAAATGCACACTTTAAATTCACATCTCCCCCTACAATAAGCTTTTGTAGTGACACAAGTAACCATAAATTATAGAGGAGTCGAAGAGTTCAATTATCATATAGATAATACAAGCTATGACATATTCAAGCTCTACTCTTGTCATTCTTAATCCTGAGGTTGTAGCTTAAATTTAGAGATACACCAAAGTTATACCATATGAATATTTATGAGGTAAATACATCACCTAGGACCCCAAATAATTTGCTTTACAATCAAGGATGAATCAAGAGATTTCTACAAGCCAATAATTGGAGATAGAAAATACAGCCACATTCAGTTACCGACTAGCTCATGAAGACTATCAATATCACCAAGAACTACTCAAAAGACTTTTAAAAAAGGTTTGTAGAGAAAGACATAGCCCAAACCATTATTGCAATGGATGGGTCTGCAATATGAGTAAGCTCATATGCCCAAGAGTTTATTTTTCCTCTAACATCCTATTGGTAAAAATGACAACATGCAGGGAAATACAGGTATTCTCCTCAAAATTTATCTTAGGAGAATCATCGTTATGGCATGACATTTTGGAGGACTAGTAGAAATCTAAGGAGAATCGTCATGATGGTATGATAATTTAGAGGGCCAATGGCGAGCAAAGAAGAATCATCATGATGGTGCAATATTTTGGAGGGCCAGTGGCAAGCAAAGAAGAATCGTCATGATGGCATGATATTTTGGAGGGCCAGTGGTGAGAAAAGAAGAATCATCATGATGGCACGACCTTTTTGAGGGCCAGTGGTGAGCAAAGAAGAATCTTCATGATGGAGTGACATTTTGGAGGGCCAACAAACCACGATTTCTAAAATAATATGGAAAATATATTTGTAACAGAAATATCTTAACTTATTTTAGTTAGGAGATTCATGATTTGAGAAATATCTATGTAATAAGAAGATCATGACATCTAATCAATCTGTTACTAGGATAAGACTGTGGGAAATTTTTTGTAACAACTTTCAGTTTTGTATTTATGAAAAACTAGATGAGTGACCTAAATACTAGGTCGGCTCTTAGGTGTTTACAAGGCTATGTATTCAGAGTTCTGAAAGATAAATAGAGATCATCTATCTTGGTTCTGGGCTCAATTGGTGTACAAGTATGTATATGTTTGTTTATTGCTAATTTAGTCTTTGTTGAACGTACCATGCATTAATTCTTAAAGCTGAATTTATGTGTTAAGCGTTCTATAAGATCTACAATTTACTTCATGTATAAACTTCTATAGAAATATACACTGAATGATCTTAGATTTCCATGCATCGGTTATCATTATGTTTTTCTATAAAATCTTGAAGTATTCCTATGTTGTTTCTTAATCTGTACCTTATTATCTCTTAGCTTTGGCTATATTTCCCTCCTTTTATGCATTCCTTTATCTTCCCTCTTTTCCTATAAAAAATAAGGAACCATCCTTCTTTGGAGATTGAATCAAGAAAACTCTGTTTTAGCCTGGTCTTTCAATGTTGACGAAGTCTTTGGCATAATTTATTATGTAAGGCAGATTTCGTTCCATCAGTTTTTGGCATACCCAGTGGGACCCAAATCCCACACATTATATACAAATCAAAGTCCCGATGAAGCCTTTGCCCTGTCAATATTTTATTATCACCTGGCGACTCCACACCGAAAAGGAACCATAAAAAAAATCCCTTACCCAGCTTCTGGTTATGAATCATCCTTATGATAACCATATCTAAAGAAAAAAATTCAAAAGAACCCATAGATTTCTTTGAGCTACATCTTGGTAGCCTTCGATCTAACCCAGTTTTGGTTGCAAGAATATTTTATATTCTTAATAGCAATCCAAGACAAGTGTACACTCCCTGTGCAACCTTTGTTAGCACTACTGCTATTAGAACCTCAGCTCTAGTTACCAATACAACTACAATGACCAAAAATATGCCAGATCTGCATTATCCTTTGTGGAATCATACATGCCATTTAAATATTGTAGTTCAGCATCCAATACCATCAACAGATCTGAAAGCACTACCTCAGTACGATGGTACTGGGAAGACAACTTATGAACATTGCCTAGATGTGGCCGCATTGGCACCAATATATAACATCATAGAGGAAGACGTGATGATCAGGTTCTTGATTATTTATCTCAAAGTAAAAATGCTCTACTAGTATAGATCTCTTGACTACCAGGCTATATCTACCTAGGCCCAACTTGCTGGTAAACTAGTGGAAGAGTTTAATGAATATGCAGATCGCTTTTCATTGTTAAATCAGTTTAGTGTCATTCAAATAATCCCATAAGAGGAGATGGTGGATTTCAATATTAGGTTCAGTCGAACCTAGAAGAGAGTGCTTGATGGTTTGAGACCGGCCCCAGAGGGAGCCATATACTACTATCTAAGAGATTTTAATTCATAAATTAGTATAGCAATCACACAATCCTGGGTGACGATGTTTCCTAAAATCTATCAAGAAGCACTGAAAGTAGAAAATGATTTGATCACCATAGGAAGGTTCCCTTCAAAGATGATGCCTCCCATTTTCCCCAATTTACCTCAAATTTCAAATGCTGCTCTCCCAGTTCCCCTGGTTTCTGATCTTCCCAAGTGGAATGGACAGCTCAATATCCCACTTCTACCAATGCCACCCACTCTTCCAATGCTTCCTCCTATTCTTGCTAATTCCTCAATGGGAAATACGTCTACTCAAGATGCCCAGCTGGTGATCTTGCAATATCTGCAAGCCTCTTATAAGACTCTGTCAAATAAATTTATCTCTATGGAGTGAAGAGAAGCAGCAAGAAACTCTCAACCAAGATGTTACCCAAAAGTAACTAGAGATTAGGCATCTGTCAGTGCATGATATTAAGAAAAAACTAATATAGTCTATGCTAGTAAGGAAGGTGAAACTAGTAATGCATCGCCTAAATCATCCTACTGGTTTTCCACATGTAATGATCCTCATGGGGAGATTGACTGCATGGTTCATCATCATCAGGTACAACAAATGGCTATCAAAAAGCAAAAATATCCCTTAAATGTCAAGTGAACATAATTCGAGAAGATGACCATAATATTTTGATTCCCTCCATAGAACAAGTTTCTATTTTGACAATATCAGGAAAGAAACCTTTTCATGTGTATCCTAAGGACCTTAATCCTTTAAAAGTACCCATGCCTGCAAAGAGTCCAATTAAAATCTAGATCCAAAAGGAACTGAAATTCAAAGAGAAATGCCTCCATCTAAAGAGATAGAAACTCAAGAAAAAACCAGATAAAAGTTGAGGTATCCTTCACTGACTAAAAACGAGACAGTTGATGCTACTCAGGGTTACAAAAATAGGTTTGATACAATAGTAAAAGAAAAAAGCATAGACACTCTTCCTTTTAATATTGTCGAAGATATGAAAAAGACTCCTTCCAAGGCCACTATGTATGGAGCCCTACGTATTCTAGGGCAGATTGATCTTTTGCAAGAATCATTGAGGTCTATGAAAAACAAATATAAAGACCCAGTTGGATTGAGTTCTACCCAAGCAAGTCTTACTTCCACTTCAAGAAAAAAATAGACCTCCCCCTTTTCATTTATCTCTCCAAATGGAAGGATGGATAGTCTATAATTGTATGATCGATTCTGGAGCCGCAACTTGTTGGCAATTTTGGGTTTGAGATTCTAGCTCCTTGACTATGAGTTGTCATTGATGTCAAAAGGAAATGGCATTAATGTTAAGAGGATGTGTTGGCTTCAAAGGTGGAAGATTCCAAGAGAATCTTCTTAAGATAATCCAGAGAGATTCCATTGGATAGGGTTTTTATTAAAACCAAGTTAAATGGTTTTTATTAAAACTAATGGGGGTTCTCTTTATTATTTATTTAATTATTATTTAAAACCCTTCAAGGTTTTAATTGATTAATTATTTAATTAATTAAGGGAGAAATTATTTTTAATTTATTAAAAATACTTAAAGGTTTCTAAACCTTTTTTATTCTTAATTTATTAAAAATTAATTAAGGGTTTTTAAACCCTTTAGAAAGCAATTTTGATTAAATTCGAAATTACCTTCCTTGCAGCCGACGTGTTCTAAAGTCCACGAATGGACTATAAAGATGAGAAGTTTCCTAAGGTTAAATCCACTCGAAAAAATTGAATGCAATTATTATTGGCTGCGATAGAATGTTCTGTTGACATCGCAGAAGAGGAGAGCTCGCGTTTGAAAAGCTTTCAGAAAGCTTGTTTGTTCATATGGGAGGAATTATGTCTTGGACTTCGTAAGCCCCTTGTGGGCTAGTGGCAGCGGAGGCCGTGTTTGGGCTTTGCGTAGGCGGAGATCTGCGTTTCAATTCCCATGGAGGGAGCTGTGCATGGATTCGTCATGTTTTTATTAAAACGTATTTTGTGCCACGATTTTCGGATTCTTCAAGGGCAACCATTCCACGAATTTCGAATTCTTCAAAGGCAGCCATTCTAAGGTGTGATTATTTTCTTGATATGATTTTTGGCATTGTTTAGCATTGTTTAAAATACATAGGAGAAATAAGGGGATATTCCTTTGGTTGTATTTTTGAGATTAGTCTTTTGCTATGCTAAATTTAAAATGGAGATATAAGGTGTAAGTTTTGGTTAGTTGTGTTTTTGGCTTCTTTGGTGGTTGTTTTAAAGAAGAGGAGCTAAAAGGTGTATTAAGGAAAGTTTTTATATATGCTCATTTATCTTGGTTCTAACCCTAACTTGGTTGGAAGTTTGAGAGTTGTGTGTGGTGACAACTTTAAGGATCAATTTTCTTCTACTCCAATAAGGTATGGGCACATTCTTCTTATGAGTATGATTGGTGTATGTTTTCTGAAATAAGGTTGGAGTGAAAAGGTTTTCAACAAGGTTTTCTTTGATTGGGTGTAAATCCTATTTTCTGGTTTGTTGAAGACTACTTATGCATTGTTATCCTTAAGGAGAATTTTTGATGAATGCATAATTTCTGGTTTGAGATAGTGGAAGCTTTGTGCACTAGGGTTTATATTTGTGAGTCTAGCTACTTGCATTGAGTTGGTGGAACCCTTGGTTGGTTGTTTTGAGTTTGATGGTTGAGTTGCTTCCATAGAGTTTGTTTGATCAAGTTATTGCTTTACTTGATTCATGATATTGGGCTTACTCCATTGAGTTGATTTGAGCAAGTTATTCTTTGCATTTGGTGATATTGTTTTGGTGGCTGTTTTGTTCAAATATCTTTGGAGGGAAAAGGATTTCTACTTGTTTCCTTTTCTTGTGATGATTGGTTGAATGCTTCAAGGTTAATGTTTATTTGAATGATGTTGGTTAAACATTGTCTATGAGCATTGTTGTTGAAGCCCTAATTGGTTGAGAAAAGATATTGGTTGTGGAAAGAACATGAGTAGCAATGTTATATGAGATATTGCATGTTTGGCAATTTTTGGGTTGTGTTTCATGTTCTTGAGAAAAGCATACTACATCTATATTATTCTTTTGCTATGAGATTTGAGATTGAGATTGGGAGTTAAGTATAGAACATATTGAGTCTCTAACAATTCTCTTTATGTTTCTATGAGATTTGAGATTGAGATTGGGAGTTAAGTATAGAACATATTGAGTCTCTAACAATTCTCTTTATGCTTCTATGAGGTTGATGAATCACATTGGGTCTCTAACAATTCTCTTTGTGGGTTCATGCCAAGAAAGTTTTTCTTGATGAACTTGTGAGCTATTTTGGATAGGTTTCATTGGGAACTTGTGAGTAGGTTTTGGACAGGTTCCATTGGGGACTTGTGAGTAGTTTTGGACAGGTTCTGGTTGGGACTTGTGAGCAGATTTGGACAGGTCCTAGCATAGGACTTGTGAGCTGAGTTTGATAGTTCTATCAGAGAACTTGAGGACAGAGGTGCATTAGTTCTATGAGAAGAACATGAGGATAGTTGGCAAGTCTTTGAGAAGGCTTGTATGCAGAGGATTGATTTGTTCAAGAGTTGGACAGATCTGACAGACAGAGGAAGACTTGATCTAGACCGACTGACTGTGTTTGGTACAGGTTGCTAAGCTGCTATGGACATGATCATAGAAGGCAGAGGTCCCTTAGGCTAAGCATTGAGGATAGGAGGTCTTCAATGGAAAGGAGTTCCACGTGCTAGCAAGAGGTAGAGGTAGTTGATCTTCTGAGGGATCATTTCCAGAGCAGAGGGGAAGGTATATCCTTTGAGTAGAGGCTCATAAATTTAGATTGGGGGAAGGTATATCCTTTGATCAGAGGCTCATAAATTCATATTGGGGGAAGGTATCTCCTTTGGGCTGAGACTCATAAACATTTTAATTGGGAAGGATTCCCAAAGAACTTTGAGATAACTTTTAGAGAAAATTTTTGTGGACGTAGCCCAGCCATTTTGGGTGAACCACGTTAAAATTGGTGTCACTTTGTGGATGATATTTTGCATTGATTTGATATTTCTTTGGGTATATTGCTTTACTATTTTGAAATATAAAGGAAAAATTAAAAAGAGGTCTTATATTGTTCACCCCCCCTCTTAGTATAAGCTTGTGTTCTTCACAACTACTGTTATGTGTAAAGCAGTGTGCAATATAATGGGTATGGAATACACAAGGAGAGCTTTAGGGGTCTTACAATTGGGTGGGACTCCTATAAAAATGGTAGGCATGATAAAAGATATTCCTATTATTTTGCACTGGCTTCCCCAACTCACAGTCATACAAGAAGTAGTAGTAGTGGATTTAGAGCCTTATTTTGGTTTTTGCTTTTCTAGAGAATTTACGAAAAAAATAGGAGGATATATCTCTTGATTTATCACACCTCGAGATTCCATTCAAATGAAAAAGGGTAAAAATATTCAATGAAAACCTTCCACCTTCCATGTCGGAAAAATTGGAGAAGAGGAGAAAACCTCTACTATTGTGAATTGATGACATAGGAACTAACAGACTTGAGTCTGATGGATGAAGCCTTAAATGAGTTACAAGAAGAAGATTAGTTTTATCTTCTAGATTTCAATGCTACGATCGAGATATATCTAGAGAGTTACACTATTCTAAAACCTAAAAAGAATAAATTTACACTCCCCCACCAGTTGCATCATCTACAAATCAGTTGTGGAAAATTTTATTTGATGGCGCTAGATGTAAAAATGGAGCTGGAGTAGGTATTGTCCTCATTGCTCCGACTGGTGAAGAAAATATGTTCTCTTATAGGCTAACTTAGAGTTGCACCAATAATGCAACATAATATGAAGCACTCTGTTTGGGACTAAAGAAGGCAAAAAATATGGGTATTAAACAACTACTAATAATTATGAGAATTGAAATTATGAGAATAATGAAAGAGATAAGAATAATAATATGGTCATGGTGCTTGGTGTTGTGTATGAGATTCATTTTTGGATCCACCATACGAGTAGCAAGGACATCGATGATGTGCAATGAACTTCTCCTTTGCAATCTGAGCATGGTTGAACACATCATCCATTGTGGTGCACAAAGTATATTTGATATTCCAAAAAAAATGTGCATGAAGACCACTCTTAAACTTTAGAATGATGGTATCGACAGGATCAACAATCCACAAAAAACATGCAACCTATTGAATTGATACACATAATACTGAATAGATTGATTCTACCCCTGTCAAAGGTGAAACCAATGAATTTGAAAATCAAAATCATAATGGTATGGATAAAATATGGCCTTCAAGGCTTTGACCAAGTCATCCCATGTGACAATATGATGTTCAATAACCAGGAATTTAGCCATGCCAAAAAGTTTTAGCTTGGCAAATGGAACTTTATCATCCGCTACTATTTGACTATAGTCAAACCATGTCTCCATGTTGAGTATCTAGGTATTGATAATATTAGGATCTTGATAACCTTCATAGATGCAAACCTCACATTTTCATGGGATGAGGAGGACTTGAGTGTGACATCCTAAAGTTTATCTTTCAAATAAGTGACTTGGGCGTGGACTACAGCCAATGTGATGGACAATTGGGTAAAAACTTGTGAAATTTTAGCTAATTTTTTGTCGAAGTCCATGTTTTTTGCCATATTTATGGTGCGAGCCAGGAATAAAAGCTGAAATATGTCAAAATGGCAATCAAAATGTAAAGATGTAGGCCCATGAATAATCTAGGCTTTAGAACACAATTTGGAAGAAAAAATAATTCCAAATGGAAAAAGTACTATGGTAGATGCGTAGAGCTTGAAATGAGCTTTCCAACAAGTATACACAAGGCTATCTTCGAACGAAGAATGACCCTATAAGATAAAAAATAGCAGAGGTATCTTAGAAGAATGAACTGGCAAAAATTTAGGTGCAAGGGAAAACACAACCCCTAGCAGTGGCAATAAATATCAACTGTCAATTGTTGGCAACATTCAATATTTGCAATGGCATGAAGCAAGGCTAATCCAACATTAAATGATTGTTTTCAATATTTGAAAAGACATTAAATATTTGCATTCAACATTTAATGGGAATGACTAGGGATCATGAAGGGTAGAAAATGAGGGAAATCAAATATTCAACATTTAATGGGAATGGCTAAGGATCTCAAAGGGTGAAAAATGAGGGAAAACAATCACGAGGATGGGGACAGTAGGCGAATGATGGTATGGAAAAGATAGTCAATGGTGGGCTAGACAACATGGTAATAAAGGGTGAAGAGGAATGGGTATGATAGTGAGGATGATGATGAGGGTTGATGTGACACAGTCTGTGTAGAGCAGTAGGTGAGGACATTAGCAAGGGTCAACATGGGTGGTAAAGGAGGAGGAAACAGGCTGATTGTGGCATGAGGATCAAAAGCTTAGGTGGTAGGGAGCCGAGAGAGGGAATGATAAGTATGACAACCAAATTAGACTCAACTGCAACAAAATATGTGTAGGGAAGGCAGACAATGCCGACAATGATGGGGTCAGGCTGGTCAATATGAAAAACCATGTGGGGGCAAAGGCTATTATATGAATGGAGTGGGAAGGTAGATAAATATGAAAACATAAAAAATAGGTTACATGTGGGATGAAGGCCCATGAAAATTTTGAAAACATGTAAAAATCGCATCGACTAAAAAATAAGTAAATGATGGGAAAAGATAAAAATATGTTAGGAAATTTGATGGAAGCCAAAAAATAAAACGTAGGGACCGAAAGCCTCAAAACATTAGGAAAATTAAGTTGTGGGTTTTAATTTTTAATGTCAAAAAAAGAGGATAATCACCTTGGTCACCAAAAAAAAGGTTTATCATGGCTGGAATGAGTACATCAAAATGCAACATAAGATGCCAAAAAAATAAGGCATCATCAACATTGTTAGGTGTTAGGAAGTTTTTGAACGTGCTATAGAATGTGATGAGGGCGAATGATCTACAAACTAGAATTTCAGATCACGCAGGTCAAAGCCATAGTGTTACAACCAGAAATGAATACAATGGGGCACCAGATAGATAATAACATAAGTGGAATATCAGATCATGGCCACAAAAAAGTTAGCTACCATATGGGTGAGCCACACATCGAAAACATGAGGTTGGCCATCGATAAAAATACGCGCATGCCAAAAAAATATAATTAGAGGCACAAAGGTACAGGAGGCTAAAAAATATAGTGATCCATCAAGAAACACAAGGTCGCATTGGATTAGCAGATAAATGCAACTAATGTCAAGAAAACTCATGCGTTCTCATGGAAACTCATCGTCAAAAAAGATAAGGGAGTCATTGATGTATTTGCTGCCATGAAATATTGGTAATCACAGGTGTGCATCATGAAATTCGATGCATAGAGATGAGGGATAGCGACCAAAAATGGTTGCTTGAACAACAACATCAATGGCGAAAGAGCATGATGGATGCCAATAATCACCAAAAATCTACATATGATGTTGATGCCATAATATATGCTGGAGGAATTTGCACACTCAAAAAATAGCTATATGGATGTCGAAAGTTCATCGGATTACACAACTGGAGAGGCATTTATAAAAATGGAGCATGGATCATAGAAAATAGTCAACAATCATCACAAATGATCTCAGGTATAAACTAGGAGTAGAATATGGGCATGTTGAGAGCACCAAAATCATTTGAGCTTGGTTGTCGATGTTGAGCGAATCATAGTAGTTCCAAGTTGCAATATATCAAGTGCATGTGTGGTGAAAGGCATATTGTACAATTCTTTGTCATATGAGTTAGTCGCCAAATAGGTATAATGAACCAGAACACATAGTCACTGTGATAAAGCTGGTGAAATACCACCAGGTAAGTGCCAAATCAACACATAATGAACAACAAGAATTCAACAAATCTACACCAGAGAGAGAGGGTTACAATACAATGACTAAAAGGGTCAACAACAAACTGACTAGCAGGCATTTGATCAACCAAAAACATCCAATATCAGCCAAATCACCTCAAGAAATGGTTTAAAAAATGACAACAATTAGTCAAAAATGACTAATTTGGCCAAACAAACATCGGATCTACACCAAAAAAATGATGCCAGAAATAAACGCAACTCCAAGTATGAATTCATGCAAAAATAAAAATGGAGTTGAAAACGAAGGTTTTGAACTTGTCAAAAAGTTCTTGGCCTAGGCGAAATGAAACCATGAATAGATTGAGGTAATCTGCAGGTTTGACAAAACAAGGTGCTTGAAACAAAGAAAGCGACTCCACAGATCTGACTACAAAGGTGTTCTCATTCCCTATATGAACCAATATCAGCCTAGGGGAAGAGGATACTTGCCTTGATTCTACAACCTAGCTTTGATACCAAATGATATGGAATAGCGATCACAAGTACAAGGGAAGAAATTGACAAGCCAAAAATTTATTTTCCATTGATAAAAAGGCCTATAAATAGGCATTACAACCATGTTACTGATAAGATCACATTGAATGACAATTATGCACCTTAATATCGACAATTAAAAATAAACGACTACAATTTATTAAAATACACCTAATCATACACCTAATCCCTATTAGCCACGACTCAATCTTCTTCACCTATTTTCATTCCACTACATCACATAAATTACTCATCAGTTTCGCATATATATAAATTCATTATAATTTTTACATATAAATATTCATCACATACATACATTATTTATCACATATCATGCATCACACAATTTAAAAATATATATACTTGGTTTGCATGTGCGAACCTAGTTTGTACACTGCCATGCGAACTTGGTTCACACACTACCGTGCGAACCTTGCAAGGAGGGTTTTTTTGGATACCCATTATGCCCTTTTATCGTACATTTTCACTAAATTAAAAAAAAAAAGTTTCAATGCATACAAAACATCTAATCAACCTCACAGGCACACACTTTGAGGTACACATTCACATGACTTGCCAAAACATTACAAAATAAAAAATAAAAAACTTTTATGGATACCCATTTTGGCCTTTCATGGTGGAAATTCTTTCAGATTTCACAAAAAACACACCATTCACACAACAAAACAAACTCAATTCTCATACACACGCCACATGCCACATGAGTCAAACATTACAATTCAACTGTCAAAATAGAAAAAAAAGTACCATTTCTAGAAACCCATTTGGCTAATTTCACACTATGTGCACACATTTCAATCAAACACAACATGCACTCATTCATTCACCCTCAAACGTGCATTTGTGTACTTTTCATAAATTTACACAAATAAAAAGTTTTAGATTTCATGCACTTACTGGTGGTGTACTGCTCCTGCCACTCGTGCTTGCACATTACCCCACCATATTAGCCTTGAATTGATATTTTAACAATGCTTCACTTCACAAATTATATCACTCCTATCCTCTAAAATTTACACAACACAAATGATGATCACATGCATGAAAAGAGGTTTTATTCCTCCAAATCTGTAGGTTCACACACTGCCATGTGAACCTAGTTCACACACTACCATACAAACCTGGTTTGCACACCACCATGTGAACCTAGTTCACACATTATTGTGCGAACCAACCCTCACCACATAATATTTACTTTTTCAAAAAAAAAATTATCTTCAATTTCCATCACTATTTTCCCCATGTTTCTACTTTTTGTCACCATCATATTCTATCAAGACTCACCACAACTTTTCATCCATTCCATTGCTTATTCCTCATTTGAGAGGGTATTCATACAAACATCCACTTTGCACACGGTAAAAAAACCACACATCCAATCATAGGTATTACATATGTCTAAGATTTTTTTTGTTGAAGATTATATCAACATAAATCCCATCCCAATAAAAAATTTGCTAAATCACGAGAGCCATGCATTAAGTTGACTTTTTATAATTCCATTATTTATAATGGTACCAATCACATTCTGAATCCTACACTTGATATGTCCTTGCAACTCAAATCAAATGGTTTGAAAAATGTTATCATGCACTCACCAATCAATCAAAAGAAAAAATTTGAAAATGCATTTTTTGTATTCGCAATTGGACCATATTGCATTGATCATAAGAACAAATTAATCTTAAGTTTCTTCCAAGAACACCTAGTGCAATATTGTAAAATGTTGTACTAGATTGGAAAATCACCTATTTCATATTCGTGTTTCTTTTGTAATCATATCCATTCACCCATACACAAATCCTTCATCTTTCTAATCACCTCATCATCTTATTCTATCATATTTTTGTACTAAACCATGTTTCACACAACATAGTAAAAAAGGGACAAATGTAGACACCTAAAAGTCACACATAATCACCTGTATTTACTTGTAGATATACATAGGTACCTGTAGACATGTGTAGTCACTTGTAGGTATGCGTAGGTACCTATAGGTATGTGTAGACACCTATAGGCATGTGTAGTCACCTATAGGTATGCATAGGAAATTATAGGTAATCATAGTCAATCGTAGTCACAAAACCTACAAAACTACACTAATCTCACCTAAAACACCTATTCATTAAAATATCATCTACAAGCCCCTTTAGGCCATCGAAGCCCCCTCCTACATCTAATTAGGGTCCTCGTGTGACCATCTCCTCCAAAAACCCTAATTATGGTAATTCTAATTCTATTTTGAAAGTCACATTTTCACTTAAGTGCACTTTATTGCCTAAACATGTTTAATTAGGGTTAAATTAAAATTAGTCTTAATTCTATCCTCACACATGTGTGCACCCACTATTTAGTTAGGATATTTCTAAAATATGCCTAACCTAACCTCTAACTAACCTAGGGATTACCTAATCAGGGTTAACCCTAACCCTTGCTCACACATGTGTGCACCTAGGATATTTATTTAGGGAACATGAAGGAATGACTCACATGCCACTTCATCACCCTAACCTCACCATGGTAGAACCTAACCCAGATTTTATGCCACCTCACAAAGGACACCTCAACCCCTAGCCTTGGCCCACTCTATAAATAAAGGGCCATTTGCACCATGAAACTCTCTCTCACCCTTTTGGCTAACTTACCAAAACTCTATTAAAATTACCCTAGAACCTTCTCTATCATTTCCACACCCGTTAAACATAAGAAAACAATACACAGAGCACATATGGATAGAAAGTTATAACAACCAATCAACATCAACAAGGTTCACATACTGTCATGTAAAACTGAGTAGAGGTTCATGCACCACCATGCAAACCTGGTCCACAAAAACCCTATAGTCACAAATCAGGTAGGTACTCTTTGTTTATGGTTTTTACAATATTTCCTCCAATTTTTAGAATGTTTTATTTCATTTTACAGTCAATTTTGTCTATATGAACATGGGGTTTAATCCATGATAGATCCCCAAACACATTAACACATTTTTGTAGGTTTAAATATGTATTAAATACATCTCCAAGCATCCAACCAGTGGCACACATACAAAGAAGCCCACCTACATTGAGGGCATCAACAAGTGCATCTACATTCATGTTGAAAAGAGAAATATTTCTTAAATGAAATCCTATTTTGTAACCCCATTTTTTAAATCATTAATAAAGAGTATTTAGCATATTTTCATTAGTTTTAAAATTGATGTTCTACTTTTCATGTGTTACAAGTCTAAATTTTGTGTATTCTCTTATACCTTGATATTATTTGACATTAGAAATCAAATAGAACCAGTGGAGGGAAGAAATAGAGTCATTGGGATTGGAGGATTTCTAACTTTATACTACCTAGTGTAGAAGGGATTGCAAGAGTAGAAGAGATATTCCAAGATATTGTTTCTTGTATTTTCTAGAAGCAGCAAAGAAGAAGAGACAAATAAAAAATGGATGATATGCTTCATTGTTGTAAGTAGAAGCTCCAAGGTAAAAATACCTACATAGATCAATATCTCATAGCAACATAACAATACCTATAAAAATCTAATAGGATATATTAGAGTGTAGTATGAAGGTGGACAAAGTGCAAGAGCATCAACATCTAAGAGAGATCAAAGCTAAGGTCTGAGGAAGCTATTGATTGCCATCTTCAAAAAAATTTAGAATCATGAAATTAATGCCAATATTCAGATGTTTTCATTACCTATCATTTCCCCTGATGTTAATCCTTCCATAAGCCCCAATAAAAGTAGAAGAGCATGCATTAAAGTCTACATGTAAGCCAAGGTAAGGGTTACAACTTTTGATTTTGGGCATAATTATTTCAGTGCTTTCTATAAGGTTAGAAAACCTTTAGTTAAGAGCATTATTTAAATTTGGATATATATGAAATTTAATAATTTTTTAGAAATGAAATTAACATTATTAGATTTTAAAGAATTAATGGAGTGAAAAATAAATTGAATTTAGATTTTTTTTTTGAAAAAGTAGAACTTATTTGTTTTTAAAAAAAGTATAAAATTAATTTTTGATAATTAGGGTGTTAAAATAAATTCAATTCCTAAAATATTTTTGAATTTTTTAAATTTGAAGATTGTAATTAAAAATTGCAAAATATTTGATTTATTTAAATTTGTAGAGATAAGGATTTCTACTCCAAATGAAATTAGTCATGAATCGTTGGTATATTGATTTAGGGGCAAGCCAACATATGACTGGAAATAAACAATGGTTCAAAATTCTATAAGAGAGGTGTGAAAAACCAATTGTTATAGCCAACAATATGACTTATGAGGTCAAAGGAGTAGGAGATATTTTAATCAATATATCAAAGTAAAAGATATAATTAACAATGTATTGTATGTACCTAGATTAACTACTAATATTCTTCAAGTATCTCAATTAATGGATCACAATTTAGTGGTTGAATTCAAAGTTATTAACGACAAAAGAAATGTATTATTACTAAACACAGAAAACTTATAGCCTTTGGGTTATACAAAAATGGTCTATTTGGCATAGATACATTATCAAATGTAGTGATGCAAAATAGGAAAATTGCACTCAAACAAATCCAGATCTACATGCATTAAACTGGAAAGACAATACATGTAACAGCCCGTAGGCTTACAAAGAACCAGCGCTCAAATTGGTTCGTAGAAACTGGCACACGGCTCAGATTCCTTTCTCAACCTCCACGCAATTTTTCTATTCTGCCTACCCTGGAAGGAAAATCATCTCTCTCTCTCAAGCCGGCTCTCTGATCTCGACTTCTTCAACTCGACTGTGCGAGTTTGTTTCGATAGTTTCTTTCTACAACTGCTCTACGATTTTCCCACCACTCTTTACAGTTTACATTGCTGGGTTTTTATAGAGGGCCCGACCCTCTTCGGACATCATTACACAGAATGCAAAGTTTTCTGCAACTGCCTATGCAAACATTCTGTCACCGCCTGCATCCTGTCGCCAGTCGCCTTGGACCATCATTGCATGGAATGGCAGAGTGCTTCTGCAGCCGCCTGTATTCTACTGCCATGTACCCTTCTGCAATCGCCACCTGGAAGCTATCATCTTCTTCTTCTAGCTGCACTACAACAGGCCCTGCATTCATCGCCTGAATTTCATGAGCTATCACTGTCACCCTATCACGGCCCCCCAAAAATGCCACCTGTTACTCTTTTCTGCTAGTCACGATATCGCAACATGTCACGATATCATGACATTTCGGCTCCATCGCCTTCTCTTTCCTCTCTGGGTCACAAAAACCTGACATGTCATGATTTCATGACATTCCTGCCTCTTGGGCATCCTTTTCTCTTTCGATCACGATATCGCAACATGTCGCGATATCGTGAAAATTTTCTTCCTCGCCTCCTTTCCCTCCTTTGGGTTGCGAAAATGTGACATGTCACAAAATCACGACGTCTTCTCCTCTCTGCTTCCTTCTTGCCTTTTGGTCATGAAAATGTGACATGTCATGAAATCGTGACATCTTCCTTCCTTGGATTCTTTGCTTGCCCGCTGGTTGCGAAAATGTGACATGTCACGAAATCACGACATCTTTCTGCCTTGGCTCCTTCATCGCCTTCTAGCCGCGAAACCGCGACCTGTCGCAAAATCGTGACACTTCTACTTCCTGGATTTCTTTCTCCTCGACGGGTCATGAAATTGTGACATGTCATGAAATTGCGACAACTTTTCTCCTCGACGCTTATCTACAAGATGTGTCGTGAAATCACGACAACTTTTCCCCTTGGCGCCCGTTCTCCAAAAGTGTCACGATATCACGACAACTTTGCTCCTTGGTGCATTTTCTCCAAAAGTGTCACAATATCATGACAACTTTGCCCCTTGGTGCCTTTCCTCCAAAAGGGTCACGATATCACGACGGCTTTACCTTCCATACTCTCCTTCTACCCCTAGGTCGCAAAACCGCGACATGTCACGATTTCGTGACATCTTTGCCTGTAGCCTCCCTCTTCTTGTTTGGGTCACGATTTTGCGACATGTCACGAAATCACGACATCCTTCGCCTGCTGCCTCCATTCTCCATTTTTGGTCACGATTTTATGATATGTCATGAAATCGTGACATTTTCGGCCCGTGCCTTCTCTCTCCTCGTTGTGTCACGATATCACGACACTTTCTCTGTCGCAATATCGCGACAGATTTTTCTCCTTACCCTATTCTCTTTTTTCTATCATGATTTTGTGACACATCATGAAATCATGACATTCTTCTTCCTTAGTCAATTCTTTAGCACTAGCCCTCAAGCTACGAGATGCTTCTGCTGCATGTGCTACTGGATGCTCCTGCATCAGACACCCGGGGTTGGTGGAGAAGTGATCCTCACTTCTATGCACTTCCTTGTCTACAGCATTTAACGGCTTCAACTTCATCTCTTATGTTTAGCTTTTCTTCTCGGCTTCTGCGTAGTTCTTTTTGCAAGGCTTTCAGTTGCCTCTGCAAGTCTCTTCTGAGCAGCTCCTCTTGTAGGGCTTTTATTTGCCTCTGCAGAGCTCGGGCCTGTTCCATTTTTGCCATGCCTCTTTGTGGAGGCATTTGTCCTTGCTTTTTTTACAACCCTCATGAATCTGTTCATGTGTTTGGAACCCCGACTCTCTCTCTCTCTCAGAACCCTTCAACCACATATCCTAGTGCAAACTGCCTCACGGTCGATGATCTGCTTGCACGCTCAGGAACTCTGGCTCTGATACCACTAACGCAAAACAAGAAAATTGCACTCAAACAAATCCAGATCTACATGCATTAAACTGGAAAGACAATACACGTAACAACTCGCAGGCTTACAAAGAACCAGTGCTCGACTTGGTTCGTAGAAACTGGTGCACGGCTTAGATTCCTTTCTCAACCTCCATGCAATTTTTCTATTCTGCCTACCCTGGAAGGAAAATCATCTCTCTCTCTCAAGCTAGCTCTCCGATCTCGGCTTCTTCAACTTGACTATGCGAGTTTGTTTTGGCAGTTTCTTTCTACAACTGCTCTGCAATTTTCCCACCACTCTTTACAGTTTACATTACTGGGTTTTTATAGAGGGCCTGACCCTCTTTGGACATCATTACATAGAATGCAAAGTTTTTTGCAATCGCCTGCGCAAAAGTTCTATCGCTGCCTGCATCCTATCGCCAACCACCTTGGACCATCATTGCATGGAATGGCAGAGTGCTTCTGCAGCCACCTGTATTCTGCTGCCACGTGCCCTTCTGCAATCGCCACCTGGAACCTATCATCTTCTTCTTCTAGCTGCACTGCAATAGCCTCTGCATTCACCGCCTAACTTTCATGAGCTATCACTGTCACCCTGTCATGGTCCCCCGAAAATGCCACCTGTTACTCTTTTTTGCTAGTCGTGATATCGCGACATGTTGCAATATCATGACATTCCAGATCCATCACCTTCTCTTTCCTCTCTGGGTCACAAAAACCTGACATGTCATGATTTCATGACATTCTTGCCTCTTGGGCGTCCTTTTCTCTTTCAGTCGCAATATCGTGACATGTTGTGATATCACGACAATTTTCTTCCTTGCCTCCTTTCCCTCCTTCGGGTCGTGAAAAATGTGACATGTCGCAAAATCGCGACATCTTCCTCCCTTGGCTTCTTCGCTTGCCCACTGGTCACGAAAATGTGACATGTCACAAAATCGTGACATCTTTCTGCCTTGGCTCCTTCATCACCTTCTGGCCGCGAAACCGTGACTTGTCACGAAATTGCAACACTTTTGCTTCTTAGCTTTCTTTCTCCTCGGCGGGTCGTGAAACTGTGACATGTCATGAAATCGTGACAACTTTTCTCCTCGGCGCTTATCCGTAAGATGTGTCGTGAAATCGCGACAACTTTTCCCCTCGACGTCCGTTCTCCAAAAGTGTCGCGATATCGTGACAGCTTTGCTCCTTGGTGCATTTTCTCCAAAAGTGTCACGATATCGCGACAGCTTTGCCCCTTGGCACCTTTCCTCCAAAAGGGTCACGATATCGCGATGGCTTTACCTTTCGTACTCTCCTTCTGCCCCTGGGTCACGAAATCGTGACATGTCACGATTTCGCAACATCTTTGCCTATAGCCTCCTTCTTCTTGTTTGGGTCATGATTTTGTGACATGTCACAAAATCACAACATCCTTCGCCTGCTGCCTCCATTCTCCATTTTTTGTCGTGATTTCGTGACATGTCATGAAATCATGACATTTTTGGCCCATGCCTTCTCTCTCCTTGTCGTGTCACAATATCACGACACTTTATCTGTCGCGATATCACAAAAAAAATTCTCCTTACCCTCTTCTCCTTTTTCTGTCGTGATTTCGTGACACGTTGCGAAATCACGACGTTCTTCTTCCTTAGTCAATTCTTCAACATTGGCCCTCCGGCTATGGGATGCTTTTGCTGCATGTGCTGCTGGATGCTCTTGCATCATGTAGCCTTATCATAAAAAAAATTAGAAACCAAAGAACTTTGGCATAAAAGGCTAGGGCATATAAGTGCATCTTCTTTAAATGAGATGAGTAAATATCAAATGGTTGAAGGATTACCTAAACATTCATGGGAATCTATAGTATGTCTAGAGTGTCTTTTAGGAAATAACATAGAATAACTTTTGAACTAACTATAAAGCACAAGGGCCACTAGAGTTAATAGATATAGATTTATGTGGACCAATGAATACTATTGGTCTTGGAGGACATTAAAAAAAATTCAACTATTTGTTGATGATTAATCCCAAAAAATGGGTGTATTTTATGAAATTTAAATTTGAAGCCTTTAGTTGCTTCAAAAAATTTACGTAATTAGTGGAAATTGAAATAGGAAAATCAATCAAAAATCTCCACTCATATAACAGTGGTGAATTTTTATCAAGAGAATTTGAATAATTTCTAAAATCAAAAGGTATAAAAAGACAACTTACTACAACATATTCACCTCGATAGAATGGTATTGTAAAAATAAGAAATCATTCTATTATGGAAATGGTTTGTTGTAAACTAAAATAAGCTCGTCTTAATCATCAATATTGGGAAGAATTTATTAAAAGTGTAGTATACATACAAAATAGATCACCCACAAATTTTTTAAAAAGTGTTACTCCTAAAGAAGTATGGTCAATATGAAAATATTTAATAGAATATCTAAGAGCTTTTGGATGTAAATCATATGTTCATGTCACAAAACAAAGGAGGATAAAATTAGATGATAAAACCATTTTCAGGATATTTCTTGGCTATGATGATGATTCAACAGGATATAGAATAATTTATCTAATTATAAAGAAAATTCATGTAAGCAGATATGTAATTTTTGATGAAAGAAAAAAAAAATGATGTTGAAGAACAAAATATTGGTAAAAAACCAATCATAAATATTTTAGATGATGAGACATCATCAAATTAATAATTAGAATAAAATATATATAATGAGCCAATAGAAGACTTAAACAACCCCAATATGGTACATAGATACTCTTAAGAACTCAAGGCTAGAACAAATGCCAGAGATATCAAACTCACAATATGATAATAAAAAATATAGGATAAATTTCAATAGTAGAACTTGCAACTATTCAAGTTTCCATAAGACTATCAGAATGGAAGACAACCATGGATTCATAATATGTAACATTAATGAAGAATAAAACATGAAATCTAGGTTATTTAAAATAAGGAAAGAATGTAGGAGGCTGTAAATAGATTTACAAAATAAAATATAAAGTAGATGGGTCTTTTAACAAACACAAGTCACAGTTAGCTTTGAAAGGATATACTCAAATAGAAGGAATTGACTATGAAGAAAATCAGGCACCTACAACAAGAATGACTATTATTTGAACAATTTGAGCATTAGCAACACAACTTGGATATAAACTGCATCTAATGGATGTTAGGAGTGTATTTCTCAATGGCGATATTGAAGAAGAGGTATATATGTATCATCTAGGAGGTTTTATTCTCAAAGTATAGGAACAAAAATCCTACAAAAAAAACAAATATTTATATTGATTAAAACAAGCACCAAGAGCAGGGTACATAAAATCATTTGTTGTGACACAACTTCAAAAGTACATAATATTAGAATATATATAAAAAAAGGGTTGGATCGTAAATAATAATTATTTTTGTATATGTTGATGACATTGTAATCACAAGAAGCTCAAAGATCCTAATAGATGAAGTTAAAAAGGATTTGGAAAAGGATTTTGAAATGATAGATCTAGGAATACCATATTATTGTCTTGTTTTAGAAATTTGTCAAAATGAAAATGACATCACAATACCATAGACAAAATATGTAAATCGTTACTTGCAAACTACATAATAATAAATTGCAAAACTAAAGACACACATATGGAACAAGGATTGCAATTATCTTGATATGATAATACATCTTTAGTTTATGCTCCTATATATAGAAAATTAATTGGAAGTGATCTATATCTAAAAAGTACTAGACCTGATATTATTTTTGTCGTAAATTATGTGGGCAATTTTGGGTACTTTGGGTACATTGCTTTTGCTCAAGTGTATAAGTTGTCATTGATGTCAAAAGTCATTTTTGTGTTGATATCAAAAAGAGTGTGATGTCAAAAATATCTTGAGAAGCTTCATAATGTTAAAGGGTTTTTATTAAAACCATGGTGACAAGGTTAAAGGTTTTTCTTAAAACCATTTGGACTCATTAAGGGTTTTTATTAAAACCAAGCTTAACTTAATGCAAAGGTTTTTACTTCTTGAAAAACCTTGAAGGTCCATGTTTATTATTAATAATTAAATTAACTCAAAACTTTGACAAAGGTCTAATTTTAATTTATTATTAATAAAATAATAATAATTATTATTTTAATTATTATTAAAGGGTCTTTTAACCCTTAAGCGACGCAGATAAAGTTTTCCTTTGCCGACGTGTTGCCATCGTTGGAGGAGCGCCAACATCAAACAGTTAAGGAGAAATGGCTATATAAGTGGGGATGATTTTCTAAAGTCATGGCACCTCTGATTAATGAGAATTCGTAGCTCTGTGACCTTCGAGAAAGCGTTGTATTTCATTGAGAGTTGATTATCCATATTGAGTTACCCAAGTAATTTCTTGCATTTTTCAGTTTGTGCTTTGACATTCGACATATTGCGCTTCACCTAAAATTGTTGGATTTACACTCAAATTGTGTTTTCTGTTTGCACTGTGTGGATGATTATTTTTGTTGCCCAGTAAGTTACATTTTGGACAGCGCTCACTAGTTTGCATGTGGCTTGAGGAAGACATTTACGTTTTCCAGATTCTTGGCGTCAAATAAAGATAAAATATAGGGCAACACCGTATTTCTTCATTGGGCACTTGTGGCCCAACGACGGTGGCATTTAAGCGAAGGCGCTAGCTAGGCAGAGGTGCCGAGTTTGATTCTCTTCGTGGGTAATTTTCTTTTGGTCACGGTGTGCAAAGGATAGTGGCTATGAAAGCGTTGGAGGTATAAGGTTAAGTTATCATATTTGCTTTGAAATTGTTTTATTGATGCTTAATGTTTATGTGGAGTAATAAGGTGTAAAGAGGTTTTACTTTGTATGTATATTATACTTCTGGTGGTTTTTATTAAGTTGGAGACATGAGGTGTTAATTTGGATCTTTATTATTGTATATTGTTGTATAGTTGCTAATTCTAATTGGTGGCAAATTAAGAGTTAGTGTTGTGACAGATTTTGAGTTCTCCTTCTTCATCAAAGTAAAGGTATGGGCAACTTCTTCCATGTATATTGTTGATTGGTGTATGTTTTCTGAAATAAAGTTGGAGGGAAAAGGATTTCTACTTGTTTCCTTTTCTTGTGATGATTGGTTGAATGCTTCAAGGTTGATGTTGAGTTGAATGGTGTTGGTTGACTAAACCTTGTTTGATGAGCATTGTTGTTGAAACCCTAATTGTTGGTGAAAATAACATGAGTATCATTGTTATATGATATATTGCATGGTTGGCAATTGTTGGGTTGTGTTTCATTTTCTTGAGAAAAGCATACTACATCTATCTTATTCTTTTGAGATTTGAGATTGAGTTGAGATTGATATTGGGAGTTAAGTATAGAACATATTGAGTCTCTAACAATTCTCTTTATGTTTCTATGAGATTTGAGATTGATATTGGGAGTTAAGTATAGAACATATTGAGTCTCTAAACAATTATGTTTATGCTTCTATGAGGTTGATGAATCACATTGGGTCTCTAACAATTATCTTTGTGGGTTCATACTAAGCAAGTTTTTCTTGGTGATCTTGCTGAGGTTTTGGATAGGTTCTGATGGGGACTTGTGAGCAGGTTTTAGGACAGGTTTCGATGGGGACTTGTGAGCAGTTTTGGATAGGTTATAGTGGGGACTTGTGAGCATATTTGGACAGGTCCTAGCAGAGGACTTGTGAGCTGAGTTCTGAGAGTTCTATTAGAGAACTTTAGGATAGAGGTGCATTGGTTCTATGAGAAGAACCTGAGGACAGATTTGAAAAGTCTTTGAGAAGGCTTGTGTGTAGAGGATTGATTTGTTCAAGTGTTGGACAGATATGATAGATAGAGGAAGACTTGTACTAGACCGACTGACTGTGTTTGGTATAGGTTGTTGAGTTACTATGGACGTGATCATAGAAGGTAGAGGTCGCTTAGGCTAAGCATTGAGGACATGAGGTCTTCGGTGGAAAGGAGTTCCACATGCTGGCAAGAGGTAGAGGCAGTTGATCTTCTAAGGGATCATTTCCAGAGCAGATGGGAAGGTATCTCCTTTGAGCAGAGGCTCATAAATTTTGATTGGGGGAAGGTATCTCCTTTGGGCCGAGGCTCATAAACATTGTAATTATGAAGGATTCCCAAAGAACTTTGAGATAACTTTTAGAGAAAAGTTTTGTGGATGTAGCCCAGCCATTCTGGGTGAACCACGTTAAAAATGGGCTTTCAATGTGTGATTATTTTTGTCTTGATTAATTTTGTGTTGATGCCACTGCTATCTAAAGTTAAAGTTATTAATTGGTTAAGTCTTATACTGTTCACCCCCCCTCTCAGTATAAGTCCATGTTCTTCAAATTATCTCTCTAGATTCATGAAAGAGCCTAGAGAAATTTATTGTAAAGCTAAAAAAATAATGCTACAATATATCAACAAGACTTGTTAGGATCCTCCATCATAACATTATTAGTTAGTGTTAGTTAGTATTATTAATCATTTAATTATTATATTATTAACTCATAAAGTGAACCATCACATCTCTTCATAACATGAACCATCACGTCTCTTCACCAACATAGCTTTAGGGTATATATATATATTAGGTTGGCCATTCACACAAATCATCCAAGAAGAAGAATATATATTTGTTTAAACCCATTGGAGGGATTTCCCAAACCAATGCAAAAGGTGATTCGTATCTAAAAATGATTCTATTTATTTATTTCTCCTTTATTAAATTATTGTGCTAGGAAACCTTGGTTCCTACCATCTGGTATCAGAGCATTATGAATCCAGCCATGTGGGACAAAAAATTTCAGGAAGAAGTTCAAAAATTGAAGGTATAATTTTGAGAATTGGAGAAATAACATTGGCAACATTTAGAAAATATTTTTAGTGTGCAACATTTCAAAAATATTATAGAAAATATTTTGTGTGAAAATTTTCAAAAATATTATAGAAAATACTATTAGTAAGTGCATTGAAAATTTTATGGAAGCACATGAAAATGAAGAAATTGCACGTGAGGAAGATAAGTAAGATAAGGAATATGAGGAAGCTAAGGAAGATGAGAAATATAATGAATATGTGGAAAATGAGGATAATGAGCAAGCAATACCCAAAGCACCTAATCACAACAATGAAGGCAATATAGTCGATATGCCATAAGTGATCGATGCATCAGGCAAGGATGAGGTGGACATTACCAAAGTGACTCATTATGAAAAACATACACTCTACAAGAACTACACTTAATTTCCTCTCCAATAGTGAGTTATCGTCACAGGGTCAAACCTATTAAAAAATAAGGCAGAAAGCTGACTACACACTCCTCCAGTGCCTCTCCTAGGGAAAAAAAAGAGAATGTAGAAGTTTTACCACCTCTTTTTATGCATAACTCTAAGGTGTTAGAAGAAATCCAAGTATTGCCCTTCCCTCATCATCACAAATTTACTAATATTTTTGACAATCCCCCATTAACACTTCATCCTTCTCGATATCCTTGCCTACAAAAGGATGACATTAAAAGAGTCCAAGAACTTACACAAATCCTTCTTGGAAAACAAAGGACAAAGATCCTCACTTTGAGCTTTGAGGACAAAGCTCTTTTTAAGGAGGGTGGCATGTTAGGATCCTCAATCCTAACATTATTAGTTAGTATTAGTTAGTATTATTAATCATTTAATTATTAAATTATTAACTCATAAAGTGAACCATCACATATCTTCATAACGTGAACCATCACGTCTCTTCATAACGTGAACCATAACATCTCTTCACCAACGTATCTTTAGGGTAGATATATATTAGGTTGGCAATTCACACAAATCATCCAAGAAGAAGAATATATATTTGTTTAAACCCATTGGAGGAATTTCCCAAACCAATGCAAAAGGTGATTCGTATCTAAAAGCGATTATATTTATTTATTTCTCCTTTAGTAAATTATTGTGTGAGGAACCCTTGGTTCCTACCAAGACTATAGAGTATAGACTAAGATACAAATAAAATAATGATAGATTTTATATATAAGGATAATCATATTTAGACTATGCTAGGTCTATAGATGATAAAAAATCAACATTAAGATATGTATTGTACCTTGAGTTAGGACCCATTTCTTGGTATAGTAAAAAACAACATGCAATGACACTTTCATCAACAAAAGTAGAATATCATGCAACAAGAGATGTAGTATGTGAAGCACTTTGGTTACAATACATATTGACCAATATGGGAATCCAAAGGACACCAATAGTACTAAATTGTGACAATCAAGGAGTTCTTAAATTAATGAAAAATCTTGTGACTAATGAAATAATAAAATATATTGAAGCACAATGTCACTTATTAGAGATCATGTTTAAGATTATCATATTCAAATAAAACATGTTTCTACTAAAGAATATATTATAGATATTTTTACAAAATCTCTTGTAAAAATAAGTATCAAATATTTCAAAATTATCTATGCACGCCAAGAGTTTATCATACCAAATAATAGAATAAATGGGGTGTTAGATAATATTACATTATTTGGTAGAATTGTAAATGTACCTTATGGTACAATTATAAATATGTGAATATTAGAATAGGGTTTGAGTCTATAGTTTAGGAGTTTGATTTATATTTATGTAAGGATGTGCACAAGTGTCATGTAATGTGTGCAAGTAAATAGAGAATCATGTATGCAAGTGATAGGATAAGAAGCAAAAGAATATGTGAGAATTATCTTATGCATGGAATAAGAAAATATGCATCTCCCAAATATGTGAGAAGAGAAATAGACAAAGATTCTGAGAGTCACCTTTCAAAGGTTATATTATGGAGACAAAGCTCCATGAAATGTAAAAAATTCAAGCATTGATAATATTGAAGCTTGTATGCATAACTTGAGGAATTATTCTATGAGTTTTATTCATGTTATTACATGAATTATATTTTCCATAGTATTGTTATTTTTATAAGTGTTATGTTCATTATTTTTATCATTTAATATAGTGATTGCTCTTATATTTGATACTACGCAAAATCCTAAATATTGGAACTTGTGATATTTTGGCTAAAAATCCAACACCATAGATAATACACAATCATGACAACACAAAGTTGTCCATGATCCTAAGATAATATTAACATTATCTCAATCTTCCCTAGTAAATTAAAGAAAATATAGAGATACCATTATGAGTCTTTCTCCATTAAAGTATGCTTCCTCATGCGTAGAAAATCCCATAAATGTTATATTGATAATTACCATGGTTAGGGTATCTTGTACTTAATTTATTGAAGGTATATATGCTAATTAAAAAATACCATGTCATAGAGATAATTTAATATAGTGTATTTATCCCTCAATATGCATAGTCTATTAATCTACCACACTATATTATGAATATGCTTGATCACCCTTTGAGTTCTATAAAATGTGTAGCAATAGATTTATAAGGTGGATCCAATTAGTCTACAATCAATAACATCCATCAGATATATTTGTTAGTCTCATTAGCATTACGATATTCATCCTCTATGGTAGATTTAGATATGAAAAATATCATCAAGAATATAATAAATGATATTAGATCTAGTGAAAAAATGAAAGTAATAGTGGATACACGCCCAATGATATATTTTAGGACCATTAGGATGTTAAAAATTGTATTATAAAGAAAATGATAAATATATAGTTATACAATCAGGTTAGTTATTGTTAAGTCATATAATGACCAATAACTAGTTTTATGTTTACAAGTAAAATCCATTAGTGCTACATCTATCACCATGTAATATCCTTTTTGGTGATGTATAATTCTAACATCTCATATTTAATACATTAATGATTAAAAAGGGTAGGAAATCTAAAACTGGATTGGGATAGAATAACACATTCCATTGCATTCCTTAATGGGACTAATCTTAGTACATTACAAATAATATTGAAGTATACACAAAAGTACATAATAAATCCATATTAACCAATAATAACATTGGATTAGCAAACATGTGAAAAATACCATATCCATTTATTCAAAAATTTAAGTAAGGAATCATACCATTTACTTCATTCCTTACAATTAAAAGCTCTAGAAATCATAAAATAAATGGTTAAACTAACAAGGAAACATCATCATCTCCTTCTACAATGTGATCTTCAAAAACATCTTAGAGTGTTTCATTCTTCAAAAAACATGTATTGGTGTACCCCATTCAATCATATTAACATCATCAAATATTACTTCAACATCTATCATTGTATCCTTGACAAATGTATAATTCTTAGGAATTTATTTTCAATGACTATTTTTAAACTATATTTCACAGCATGATATTAGGTAAAATTAATTAATTTTTTTCAATGTGTCCCACATCTAGGTTTAAAGAAAATGCATTAAAGAGTTCTTCCCGTTTTACGAGAAAGAAAAAAAATTTACTCAATTTTCTATATGACGATTCTTGGTCGAATCGTATGACTGTTGACTATGGTGTCTCCTCCATGTTTTTACCCAAATCGAATGTTTGAGGTAAAAGCGTAGAAAATCAAAATTTTAAAAATGTTGTTTTTAAAATAAAATTAAGAAAATAGGGTAAAACCCTAATTCATTTTTACTATTCATTTTTACTGTTTTAGAGCTCTACAAAAGAAAATGGTTGAGACAACACCGATCGACAGAGGTTCAGTGCAGGCTACGGGTAAGGATCTAATCCTAGTGAATTATGTTTGTATTTAATTTATGCAATTTTTTTATTGAAATTTTGATTGTTTGGGGCATCGCGACTGTTTTTAAGCCGTCGACGACATCGGGACAAAATCGTCCCTATTTCATCGAAATCGTCTCTAGATCGTCGATTTCATTTGAGAGCGAAATCGACAAACTAGGGGTGATCTCGTCCAACAAGGGGTGATCCCCAAGTTGTGAAATAGGAGATGATTTCATCCTAGAAAGGATGATTTTGCCCAATTTAGGATGATATCGTCCAATAGTGAACGATATCATCATTTGATGAAATTAAGTTTGTTTGAATTGCATTTCATTGACTTTAATAATTGGTTTATTAATAAATTTTATTGTTTTATTGTTTGTTTTGCAGAGGGGATTACTAAATATTCAGGAGTGGAAATACGGTGGGCTGAGAGACGACATAGCCACGCTCGACTAGGTAGAGTGCGATCGACTAGCACAGGTCAATTTGCAGCATGTAGTAGAGATGCCACAAGTACCGACAGACATGGGGCTACTGATAGCCTTAGCAAAGAGGTGGTATCCGAGGTCATCCTACTTTTGGTTATCGATAGGGGAGATGGCTCCCACACTAGAGGACGTATGGAGGATCTTGAGGATCCCCATACAAGGACGGCTGATGACTCTTGTGGCCAATCAAGTCCAGGCAATGATGAGGCTGAGCGAAGACCCGAGATTCACCCTGGAGAAGGGCAGAGTGAACATCGAGTCTCTCAGGCAGATGCCTGGGGCATCTAAGTTGACTCAAGTTTTGGCAGGGGTGGTTGGTGGCTTGCTGTTGTGCCACCAGAGTGGGTGCAAATAACCCTGGCTCCTCTCAGATGTGGTCTGTGACATGAGAGACCACAAATATACATATTCATGGGGAAACTTTGTGTTATGCCACCTGTATAGGATCCTGCATGGGGTCGTATACAAGGGAGGCCGATGTCTGGTTGTGACATCACTGCAGCAGGTTTAGTGCTAGGAGTACATCATGATGCGGAGGCCTATAGGACTCCCATTGATGGGGGTTGATCAAGAGAGGCCTCGAGTTTTCTACTGGTGGTTACAGAGGGGGTCACAGTGGTGGATAGATCTGGCAATGTCACGAAGGTTGCTGGATGACCTCATCCCATACCAAATCACCTGGAGGCTATGGAGAGAGTATCCAGGGTGGGCCGAGGATGGGTAGGAGCTGGCTCGCATTAGATGAGTCTATCGGCTAAGGATGGAGCAGGGAGAGGTAGAGCTCCACCGCTACGACCGGGTTCTATGATAGTTCGGTCTACAGCAGGGGATCCCTTCTCTCAGGGATTATGAGTACTCTCAGACTGTCCAGGATAGTACTACACTGAGCGGGGCTCTAATTATGCAGCGGTTCTAGAGTCAGGACATGGATGATGCCCCCATCCAGCCAGTGGATGGTGACGACGCTAGGGTTGCCGATGGATATGATGCCTGGTACATAGGCATCTGCCCTCCTCGGATGATGAGGGCATAGGGTCCGATGCATGCCATGGTGTGACGGATGGGGAGGCGATGTCAGGCTACTATTGAGGTAGTGTAAGGTCGTGATGGGAGAGAGCAACGATGGTCTCCATAGGAGATATTCCATAGGATGGCACAGGCTCCATAGAGGCCACAAAAAATAGGGAGGAGGGAGGAGAGATTCCCTTCTTAGCAGGTGGAGAGACCACCATCACCCGATAAGGGCAAGGGTGTCGAGGTGGGGGAGAGCAGTGAGACGGTGGCTCTCCGAGCTGAGGTTGTCCGCCTCCGGGCTCAAGTGCAAACACTACAGGATGAGGCTACACGGCTCAGGGCTCAGAGCGGAGGGGCGAGCACTCGAGATCTAGCATGGTCTATTGCTCAGACCACATTCTACCAGGGGTTATACTATCACGTGGTCCCAGAGGGACAGAGGGTACCATTGCCAACCCCCATTGCAGAGCCGGTCATGATGGGATCGTCGAGGACATCCTCACGATCGATGGTGAGGACCCGGGACACAGCCCGGACCTCTATGGGACCACCTCCTCCACCTCAAGGTGGGGGAGGAGATGAGGGTGAGAGCTCGAGGGCTTCTCGAGGCTAGCTGTTGCAGAGTGTAGATTGTATTATTAGTACTTTTTGAGGGGATTGAGTATGCCAGGGTTTTGATTGTGGCATACCAATCCAAATGATGTACATAATTGATTGAGATATATAGATTGTATTTTTGATGATATGACTTGTGTATATGTTGTATGATGCTTTAATTTTGAATTTTGTGATTGATTATTTATGTAATTATGTCGTTGGAAATAAATTATAATGTTATGTCATGGCATAAAATTGTAAATGAAATAATCTGATGTGAATAAATTGGTTGTTTTGTGGTGTGATTTGATGAAAAAATAAAAGAGACTTCTAACAATAATTTCAAAGGACATTGTCGCTATTATAGACCATTTCATGGAGTCGTCGCTCGCTAGGTCGTCAAGCTAATCCCAGTATAGAAATATTGCAAAAAGTAAAAGAGTGCTTAAGAGACTGTCTTAAGACTTTGTGTTGTGATGATGGAAATGATGATGGTGATGATTTGTTTTCAGATTTTCATAAAAAATATTATGCATGACATATTAAAGAAATATGATTTTTGCTAGGCATAAATTCCTAAGTGTGATTTTTTTTTGAATAAGTCCCTAGGAACTATACCATCATTGCAAAATTGAATGTTGACATAATGACATAAAATAGAATAAGTGTTCGTTCATTTTAAAACTCAATTGTGTAACATAATGATGTAAGTCATATGTTTTTATAAATTAAAATGAATGGGAAAATAAAATTAGAGCAATGGTTTGCGCTAGGCATAGAATTATAGGTATAGACTTATACCATCATCGCGAAATCCAAAGAAGAAATTGATATTTTAGTTTTATTGCATGATTTGATTTTTGATTTTGAGATAAACAGAAAATAATAATATATAACTTAACTTTATTTACTAGATTTTGTAATATGTTGTTTGAAAGAATTTTGTGATTTGTGAAAACAATGTATGTAATTGTTTTTATACTAAAAAGATGTTCTGAAATAAGAAGAAAAAACTATTCCAAAAGAGTTGCAGAAATATTTTAAATTATCTCAAAGACAAATGTAGATTTATAAGGAACCCTCATGTGCAAATGTGAGTTCATTACCGATCTTGATTTATCATAATGATACAAAATCTCTCAAATACAAATGTGTGTGCAATTGTATTGTTCATTCACCAATTTTGAGCAAGAAAGTTTGATACAAGTAATTTGACTTAACCAAATAAGGGTTCATTGACCATGATTTATATGCATGTAACCGTACCAGACTACTATGTAAGTCGGGTCAGCAAGAGCTAGCTGATCCATAAGTAGATATAGGTCTGTACAAAAGAAGGTCGCTAATGTGACAGACATATCACCACGCTAGGAATTACCCAAGGCCAAGCGGGTTGGGCACAAACCACCTGTTATGGGGCTTACCTCACAGTTTTCGAATAATTGAGAATTCCAGGGATTCAAGCTCATTCACCCTTCTTTTCTTTTCAAGGGGTAGGGAAAGGGATTTTATTTGTTGTTTGCTTTTTCTTTTTCTTTGTCTCTTCTCTCTCTTTTTTTTTTTTTTGTATTGTTGCTTGGAACTTGAGATAATGCTGAAATATTGCTGAGATGATACAAAATAATATTTTTTTGTTTCTCATTTTCTTTGACTTTCCTTTTTCTTCCTATACTAGGGATACTTGCTCGGATTGGCTGTAGAGCAAGGGATTTTTATTCTGGGCAGGGGTGAGCTTGTCCTTTTGTCAATTCTCAAAGATTCTAGACCATGTGCATGATAGGATAGCAGGGGAAACTTTTCGCTCAAGAAACCACTTCTACTATGTAGCATCATATCGAATTTGCAATGAAATCATTTTAATGTGAAGAGATGTACTTGGTTTAAGGAAATAACAAGATCAATTCTTCTATGCTCAAAAATTTATTTAATTCAACTGTGGACTTTGATATAAGAGAGATTAATAATCATACCAAATAAAATCAAGATATTTATTCATGTGAGTGTGAAAGTGCGGGATTCCAAATAAATGCTAATTTATCCAAAACAACTAAAAAATATAACTGCAATACTTCAAGAATTGACAGGTGCAAAAATAAAAGATGTTTTTCGAAGATTTTGATGTTTTTTATATTTTGATTTTGATTGATGAATTGAGAAGATACACAATGTGATTGTTTTTGAATTTTTTTTTTTTATATATAAATGACTAAAATGAAACAATATGCAAAATACAATATATACAAATGATGAAATGACCAAATGTTATGCATAATAACGCTTAAGATGCATAATGTTCATAGGTTCTTTAAGATATTTACCATCTAAGGTAGCTAATTGGTATGCTCCCGATCCAAATTTAGCAGTGATGATATACGGTCCAAGCCAGTTGGGCTCAAATTTACCTTTAAGGTCTTTAGTTGCATTAGTATTTTTTTTATTTTCTTTTAAGACAAGGTCACCGATCTCAAAGGATCGATGATGAACTTTCTTGAGGTATGCTCGTTTAAGCTTGTTTTGGTAGGCACGAAGATGCTCCAAAGCATTGATGCACTTTTCATCTAGGAGTTCCAGCTGACTAAGTCTGCCAGATGATATTCATCTCCTACTTCAGTATCTTGAAGTAGTAGAGCCAAAGAAGGAACTTCTAATTCAAAGGGAAAAATAGCTTCAGCGCCATAAACCAAAACAAAAGGTGAAGTACCTATGGGGGTGCGAACGCTAGTTCGATAAGCCCACAAAGCAGGATATAGTTGGATGTGCCAATCTCAGCCAGATTTATTGACCAGTATTTTGAGGATTTTGATTAATGTTTTATTAGATGCTTCGGCTTGGCCATTACCCTGAGGATAATAGGGAGTGGACCAACGATGTTGAATTTTATATTTTTGACATAATTTCTTGACATCTTTATTTTTGAAACAAGTTCCATTATCTGAGATAAGATTTGCAGGAATGCCGAACCTACAAATAATTTGATTAAAAATAAACTTGGAAACTTGGGTTCCAGTGCAAGAAGCTAAGGGCATAGCTTCAACCCACTTCGTGAAATACTCAGTGGCGGTTATGATAAATTTGTGTCCATCAGATGACACAGGGTTGATTTTTTCGATGATGTCTAAGCCCCATTTTGAAAAGGGCCAAGGAGATGAAATAGCCTGCAGTTCTTGTGCAGGCGCATGGACAAGGTCAGCATGTTTCTGGCACTTGTCGCAATGGCACACATAATCATGTGCATCATTTTCCATGGTAGGCCAAAAATATCCTATCCTAAGGAGTTTCTTAGCAATGGCGCTACCACTAAAATGCCCCCCACAAGATCCATTGTGGGCTTCACTCAAAGCTGATCTAGATTCTTCTAGATTCAAACATCTCAGTAGGATGCCTTCAAAAGATCTCCTATACAAGGTATTACCAATAATTACGAAGCGACTTGCTCGTCTACGTAACAACCGACGTTGGTTGCTATTACAACCTTCAGGAAAGGTCGCATTTTGAAGAAAATTAAATATATCAGTGTACCATGGTTCAGGAGTAGTTTCGTTGATTAGAAACACATCCAAAGGTTCTAAGCATGATTTATTTGAAGCGGGTTCCTGGAGTCGATGAATAATTATGGTAGCATATTCATCATCTAACTCCAAGGGCAAAAGAGATGCAGTTGCAGCCATAGCGTCAGCCGCACGATTGCTAGTTCGAGGAATAGCTTCCAAGGTAACTTGATCAAATAAAGCTAATAATTGTAGGACATATGCTTTATATGGGCATAATTTATCATCTCTGGTCTGATAAACATCATTGATTTGATTTATGACAAGTTGAGAATCACCGAAAACCAATAAATTTTTAATTTTCAGTGCCAAGGCAGCTCGTAATCCAAGGATTAGAGCCTCATATTCAGCAGTATTATTAGTGCAAGCAAATGTTAGTTTGAAGGACAGAGGTATAAGATGTTTCTACGGAGATATTAAAATAATACCTGCACCAGCCCCACTCATGCATCGGGCTCCGTCAAAGTATAGGGACCATTGCTCTGGATGGTCTGCCTCTAGTTTAAGGCATTCATCGAGAAACTCAATGATGAGGGGATGGGTAGACTCTAAGGGTGCAGCAGCTAACTGATCTGCTATGATTTGACCCTTAACAGACTTATGTCCTATAAACGTGAGTTCAAACTCGCTTAGCGCAAGAACCCACTTGGTTGTGCGACCAGATAAGTACGGTCGACTCATGAGATACCGCAAAGGATCGAATTTAGCAATAACATACGTTTTTTGATTGAGCATATAATGGCGTAGCTTCTGTGTAGAAAATACGACTGCGAGACATAACTTCTCTAATACTGTATAGCGAGTTTCATAACTGATTAAAGTTCTGCTAATGTAATAATTAGCATGTTCTTTCTTCTCATCGTCAAGTTGAGCTAACATAGCTCCTAAGGCAAAATATGAAGCAGAAATGTACAAGATAAATGGGCGATCAGATCTAGGTGGTGAAAGCACCGGTGGTTTAAGAAGATATTGTTTGAGGAGTTCAAATGCTTCCTGACATTCGTCATCCCAATGAAAAGAGACATCTTTCTTAAGAAGCTTAAGAAAGGGTCCGGTTTTGTCTGCCAACTTATCGATGAAGCGGCGAATAGCTTGAAGTTTACCTTGTAGACTTCGTAATTCAGATATATTTGTGGGTGCGGGCATATCAGTGATAGCCATGATCTTGAGAGGGTCAATTTCGATGCCACGTAAAGAAACTATAACCCCCAATAATTTATCGAACTTGACTCCGAATATACATTTAGCTGGATTCAGTCGGATAAGATATTCCCTTAACCGATCAAAGACTTTTCTCAAGTCATCTAAATGATCATCTTCTTTGATGGAACGAGCTATAATATCATCTACATAATCATGTAGAATATCATGCATCATATCATGAAATATATAAGTCATAGCTCGTTGATAGGTTGCACCTGCATTCTTCAAACCGAATGGCATCACTTTCCAACAAAAGGTTCCCCAAGGGGTAATAAAGGTTGTTTTAGCCTGATCTTCAGGAGCTATCCTGATCTGATTATAACCATAGAATCCATCCATTAGGGATATCATTCCGCTCCCAGCAGTAAAATCAATGATCTGATCCATGTTGGGAAGAGGAAAATCATCTTTAGGGCATGCAACATTAATATCTCTGAAGTCTGTGCAAACCCTAACCTTGGTAGCTTCTTTCTTAGTTACCGGAACTACATTTGAGATCCATTCAGCATAATCAATGGCTTGTATAAAAATAACCTTCAAGAGCTTTTCTAATTCCCCTTTGACTAGTAAGGCCACTTTAGGATGCATTTTTCTAAGTTTCTGTTTAACAGGTTTAGCATCCGGATGGACTACTAGGTGATGCATAACTACGAGAAGGGTCTAATCCTGGCATATCTTCATATGTCCAAGCAAAAACGTCTTCATATTTTTTAAGGAATGCAATGTATTTATCTTGTTTTTCTTGACTCAATTCTGATCCAATGTTGATTATGTGAGGGTTACCTTCGGTTCCAATGTTAATCTTTATAACGTTTTCAACTTCCATATGTAGATCTCTCTCAAAATTAGATGGGGCGGGTGAAACACCTAATTCTTGTAATTCTTCCAAGGTTAGCTTGGATAATTCATCTTGAGGAGTCGTGGCCTCAAGCTGGGCTATAGTAGGTATAGAGCCATCGAAATAAAATCCGTTATGTAACAATTCTTCAACGGAGACATCATGGAAGATATCCCCCTCCAACTCATCGTCGGATTCAGCAATCATCTCAGGGTAAGCTATGGATAGCATATTACATGTAAATGGGTTATTCCTTAAATGCAAAGCATCGCGTTCATCCAAATAATCTTGGTAAGATATGAGATGGTCATCATCCTCAAATGGGAAGGGCTGACCTTTACTAGGAAATAGGCCCACACCACATCGGGCAAGCCATGGTTCTACCTCAAAAGGTTCTTTCATACCATTCTGGGAAGGTCCCAAACCTTTCCCTTTATATCCCAATTTAAGCATTATTGGCTTAGCTTTAATATACTCATTAGCAAAATAACATCGAGCATACCCATCATAATGAGTCTTGATGTTTCTAGGTATTCTTCCCCAGTCATATCCCTTATAAATAAAAGCATAGCTCCCGACTTGGTAGATACTTCCCATAGGTTGTGGGAGGCCCAAGGTACGAGGAGAGGGTGGCAATTTATTTAAAATATGGGAATCTTGCATAGCAACGTTTGTTTTTTCTGATACAAGAATTTTAGATAAATCGGGTAAGAGCTCATCAGTAAGAGTGTAAGAGGTAGAAGGATCATTTCCTATGTTTTCGGATGCGAAAAACATGCCTCTGATAGGTGTAGACATTGTAGAGATGTCTATGGATGGATCTATAGGTATGGAAGTTATAGGAGTAAAACAAGAAGCATTGGTCATGGGTTTAGGATCTTTTTGAGGTCCTAATGTGGTTTGTTCGGAAGATGGTTGAACTATATGTAGAGGTGTAGTTGGTGGGGAAAAATTAGATGATGTTATTAGTGTGTGTTTCACACGTTTAGGTGGATGATTAGAATTAGGATGTGTGGATGACAGAGCAGGGCAAAATTGAACTCCAACAGGTTCTGCCAAAGCACACATATCAAAGGGTCTAGGATCACCATGAATGGTAACCAACTGATTCTTAAATTCGAATTTAACACACTGATGTAAAGTTGAGGGAACAGCTCGCATCGCGTTGATCCAAGGGCGACCCAAAAGTATATTGTACGATGCAGGGCAATGTACAATAAATACGGTTGTGTCTAAGGTTCTTGGGCCAACTTGCAATGGGATAGTAATAACTCCACACGTTTCTTGTGTTTCGTCATTGAAGGCTTTTATGATCATATCAGTTCTTTTCATTTCGTCACTTCTAAACCCAAATATTTGGTAGAAGTCAAAAGTGCAAATGTTTAAAGATGAACCATTATCAATCAAGACTCGTTTAACTGCTACATCTCCAATTAGGGCAAGTAATATATAAGGGGTTATCCTTATGTAAACTATGTTGTGGTATATCTCTATCTCGAAAGTCAATACAATCGACTTCTCGAGTTATGATAGTATTGGACATGGCGTTAGGTTGAATATTTTGTGGTACCATCATCTGGCTTAATGTGAGCATTAATTCATCCCTATGGGTAGAAGAAGATCTTAAAAGGTCCAAAAGGGAAATTCTAGCTGTAGTATTTGATAATTGTTCATTAATATTATAAGGAGGTTTAGGTTGAACATTAGGGGCATGATTCCCTTTATTAGGAATTTTCAAAACAAATGGAGCTGATCCATCATTCTGAGTCTGATCTTGTTGAGAGTTTTGAGCCTGTTGTCGAGTAACAACTCTGATGGTACCTACAATATTATTTTGTGGATGATGAATGGGTCTTGGTCTAGCGTTTATGGCTTGTTCATTAGAAAGTAATTGGTGAGACGATGGTCGAGTAGTGACTCTTCTTGGAAATGGTTCTTCTGGAACCATAGAACTTGTGATAGGTTGAATAGGATCTGATTCATCTTCAGAACTATTCGATTGATTTGAGGTGATTTCCATGTCACTTTTAGTCTCGTATTCGGTATCACTAAGATCAGGTGTCCGAATATTATATAGAGGTCTGGTCGTAACCATGGATAAAGTTGTGTCAAATACTTCCACATCATGAGTAGGTGAATGTCCACTAATAGTTCCTACATATCGGGTAGGAGGGGGAACATTATGGTGCTCAATTTGATTAGCCACTTCTTTACCATGCTTTGGTAAAGGATGTTGAAATATGTCCAGTGATTGATTGGCATTCTGATTCTGATTTTGAGGGATGTTCTTTTGAGCATTATTAGGAGGATTTTGTTTAGGTTGAAAGGCTTGCACCTCCATCTCATTGTTATCAATCAGGTCTTGTATTTTATGTTTTAATATTTTACAAGAGTTGGTAGCGTGTCCAGGTCCTCTATGGAAATCACAGTGTAAATCAGCTCTATATCCGGGTATAGTTGGATCAGGTTCCCGGATATTTGGTAATTGGATCAAACCTCGTGCTAGTAATTACGGGAGAATGGTTGATAAAGGTTGATTTAACCTAGTAAATTCTTGGGGTGGTTTATCAAGAGGTTTCAGTATAAATTTCTCTATTGTTTTCGTAGCATTAATAGTAGCGATATTTCTACTATCAGTGACTCCATCACCCACAACTTGTTTATTTTTATATTGATTTCTGGATGTTTTCTCATCATCTTTCTTTTTAAGTTGACCTCTCCTAATAAGAGCATCTTCCACTCTTCGAGCTAAATCTATAGCTTGATCGAAGGTGGTCAAGGTAGCAGTTGATAACTCATAGGATAGTTGTTCTTGCAAATTATTGATAAAGATATCCAACATTTCCCGATAAGGTAACACAAAGTGCAATTTTCCTATCAACTGTCTCCATCGAGCTAGGAAATCGGCAAAACATTCATCTTTGTCTTGTTTTAGGTTGTATAAATCTTTAATGGTTACATGCCTTTCAATGTAGGCACTAAATTGATGCACAAAAGACTCGGCGGTTTCTTCAAAATTCCTCAAAGAATGAGTGGGTAGTTGATAATACCATTCCAATGCCATTCCTCCTAAACTTTTTGGGAACATTTTTAGTAATAACAAGTCATCATGTGATATATCATGATAGGCTATCCTAAACATACGAAGATGCTCTATGGGATCTTCAGTTCCTTTGTATATAGGTAGGACAGGCATAGGAAAGTGTTTAGGGTATGGTTGTGCTACAACTATAGGATCTAGAGGCTGACTGCACATCTCTCTATAATTGTACGAGGGACGGTAGGGATCTATCTGGTCCATGCGGGAGACTAACTGTTTCACCATGGCTTCCAGATTACCAATTTGTCCACCATATTGGTTCGGTGGTATTTGAGCATATGATGGCGTGACGTAAGGGTTGGATGCTATATTGCTATTATGCAAATGGTTGGTAGGAAGAGTATTATGAAGAAGATTTGTTGTAGCATTATGTTGTATCCCAGATTGTTGGAAATTGGTGTTAGGTTTTGTTTTGGGCTTTTGTTGATTTGAGGTATGTTGATCAATAACTTGGCAAAATAGAGCAGTGAATGATGGTTTCTTTTGTGTGGGAATAACCCTAGGCTTGGTAACAGGCACTCTAGATGGTTGGGTAACCTGTTGTTGTTGCATGTTCTGGATTATAGCGGCCATATCCAAATTGGATGGTCCAGCTTGATCACTTTCTTGATCAACGAAGGACAAGGGATTAGTGCGTGTGTGATATATGTCTTCTAGGGTTGCTTGAGTGTCACTAATTTGATCCTTGTCCATATGGACTGCTCTATTAAGAGTGCCAATATTAGTATTGAGGAACTTCCAGAAATGTTCCATATTCTCAAAAGTGATAGCTCCTTCCGGAGATATTTTAGGAGATGAGGATCCTTCCTCTCTAACAATTTCTCTTTGTTCATTTCCTTCAGCAAATTCTTCTTCTTGTTGGTCTAGGGTTCCTTCTTCCTGAATTGGGTCTTCAGGAAGGACATCTGGTTTATTTACTGGTTTTCCTAACCAATCTTCTTCTACTTCAGTCTATTTTCCATTCCTAAGTCTAGTCATTATGCTTAAATTTAGATTTTAGCAAATATATATTGATATATATATATATATATATATATATATATATATATATATATTTGCAACAAATTTGGGAGGTATATATTTTAATTATATACCTACTACAATACTTAAAAGAAAATGTTTTGATTTTTGTTATTATTTTTGTTTTGTTTTTTTTTTTTTATTTTTATGATTATAAAGACAACAAACAACACACTAAATGCAAGAAATAATAATAATAAAAGAATGGCTTAGTTTTCTATAAATAGTTTATAGATGTCATTGATGGGATCAAGTTCATCAAGAGTCATGAAATGCTCCTCTTCAAATTGGAAATGGTTTTTCAGGAATTTGACAAAGTGTGCTATGGTGATGTTATCTACTTCTGACTCTGACTTGTAAAAATAGAGCTCATGGCAATACTCTCGATATAACACAACTCTAGGAACTCTATTCCATCTCTTTCTATCCGTAAGGACGACCTCTTGATCCTCTATACGAGATAGAAATTTATGTACTACAATTGCATTGTCGAGGTATTCCTCAAAGGTGTACAACTCAAAAGACACAAGGGCTCTTTTATTCGCTAACCACCTATGGCAAGCTCTCTGAAGTTCATGATATAAGGTCACTTGATCAGGATCCAGGATTCTATCTAGGACAAACCTCTTGATTTGCCTAAGTTCGGTTGATCTAGATTCAATGATATTCAATCTCCTATTAAGTTCGTCCCATAAAGGTTGAACCCTATTTGTTTGAGGTACTCTAAGTACATAAGTAATCTCTATAGCTGCTAATTGATTCTCAACATTAATGGTGACAACTCGTCTTTTATTATAATCTACCATCTAAATATGATATACAATCTTTGATTCTAAATGCATTTATGTTTTGTTGTTTTTTTTTTTGGATTGTTTTCAAAAGGTTTTTAGTTTTTCACGTCGGGTTCACCAAAATGTATCGCTCCAAATTTTTTGCATCCTTACCTTCAGGCTATAGGATCCGCTGCCCGAAAGGGGGATGCGAGAAGGATGGGACAATACCTCGGACTGAGAGGCCCTTTGAAGGTCCCGCCTCTCGGGGGAGGGGTATAAGGGTGAATTTTTGATGGATGGTGGGTTCACCAGGAAACTTTTGAGTGGCGCTTTCCATGCCTAGGTTGAGAGTAGGTTTGATGTGTTCATTTTGTGCTTTAATCATTCAATTCCTAGGTTTGGCCAAGATGAATCTAAGCTATTCTATATGTCAATGCTGATTTATATGGATACAAAAAACATGAATAAATGCTAAACACAGAGAATATGCTAAATGTACCTGATTTCGGATGTCTGATGAAGATTCTGAGTTTTGTAGAAGTCCAAATCGTCTCAAATCGTACGTAATCATCTGAAATTGCATAGAATCATCTCAGATCTCAATCGGTCATCTAAGATCAGATGAGATCATCATCGATCTGATGAATTCATCAGACGAATTTGTCAAAAACCTGCAATCATAGAAACAGATACAAAATACCAAAAATGCAACTGCAAAAGCAAGGGGAAATAATAGAAATAATAGTAAACTTGCCCAAATGATAAATCCAGATAGCAATTAAAAGGAAATGCATCAATTTGACAATTTATTTTGACTTTATCATGCATCTATACTAAATGAGGTGAACTCCAGGATGCATAAATATAATAACTAAGATAATGCTTAAAGAAATGCAGAGAAACGACAAGAAAATGCAAACTCTGGGCTCTGATTGCCCCCAATATGGACTACAGTCGAGATCGCCTCCAATCGTACGAGATCATCGTCGATCTATGACAGGATCATCCGAAATCGTCTGGAATCACCTGCGATGATCCAAGCTTGCTCCAGTTGAAGAACAGTAAGATTCCTGCAAGAAAATTTGAAATATGCAATGCAAACAAAAGTATGAAGGTGTTCTAAGGCACAAGGAACTAAATTTGCAGGGAAATCCATCAGCTAGGGGGTTTAAGGGGATAAACTAAGAAAGTCCCAGTTTATATAGGATTAGGGAGAGGTTAGGAGGTTGGAGATCATCCCAATTTGGGAGATCTCCAATGGGGGAGACTCTAACTGTGCGTACACACTTTCTGCCCAAGTTAGAGAAGTTGTTGAAACAGAAGCTAATTATGAAAATTTGGTTTTGGGACGAAATCGTCTGGACGTTCTGTTCCAGATGAATTCGTCAGATCTGGGATGATTTCATCTGATCTGCGATGATATCATCCAACGGTCAAAACAAATCCTAAAAATGGCATGAAAAACAAGGGAAGCGGGTAACAGGTGGTTAACGGGCGGTTTGGGGTTAAAATTCAAATTTTTATCTTTTTACTAAGGTTTAACTATGCCAATTTTAGGGTGCTACAATATGTACAACATGTATCACCATATCACATTGTGAGATACATGGTTTAACACAATACATGTTTCTTACAATAGGTAGGCGTAAAATTCACATAATTAAGAGTCTATATAAGCAACATGTTGAAATTTTAATCTAATTCATGGCCAATAGACAACATTATGTGATTTATTGAATAGGCCTAAGGGTATTTAATTGTGTGATATATTTAATATATTGTAATATTTTAATATGTAATCCCAATGGGTCATGGTGAACCTTTTTATTATTACACCTTATTTGATATTTATAATGAACCTAAATCCCACTTATTATGTCAGCTTAGGTTAACTTTATGATGTAATTAGGATTTGGTATTGCTATAAATATGCCCCTCATATTCTTGATTTCATCATTAGAGTGGTGTGCAATATAATCTAGGGATGGTGATTATGTATGGTGCATATGGGCATCCATCATATCTTTCTCTCTATTTCATTATTTTACATTTTATGTATAAAATTTGTGTAGATGTTTTTCTTTTGTTCATTTCTCAAAAATATTATGAATTTCAACATGGTATCATAGTGGGTATGGAGAAACATTGTTTGGTCACATAGAAATGCACTTCAAGGCCTTTAATTCTTCTTCCAAATTACATGACAATTTATTATTTAATTCTTCAAAATCCACAAGGAAAACTTTTATTCTTCTATTTTTTTGAGGAATCTAAAATTATTTTTCTATATTGCCTCCTTTATTTCCAAATTTTGGATGCTTTTGCATCCCATTCCACTATGGAAAAAAAGGGAGGTAAGACTGCTAAAATATACATTTGAATATGGTTTTTGCACCAAAATTCATGCATAATATAAATCTACATGATAAATGTTTATGTGTTGTATGTTACAATGAGATTCAATGAGATTCTTTAGGAAGAAGCTTCATCCTTCTATGTTACAATATTACTATGGTGGGTATCCATAGGTGACTAAGGCCTTCACATTAGATGATTCTTGGGTTTGATCTCATGTATGATTATTTTTACTCTTTGTGAATTCAAATGAGGCATAATGGTCTTATGTCTTTTTTTCCTTTGTTGTGTGTGTGGTACAATGGATAACATGGTTTTTTTTTAGTATAGGATGGTAGACATATAGTGTTTAACTCTTAGTGGTAATATTATATGCTTGGTATCAATTCTTCATATGCTATATTTTTCATGTGTAGGCATGTGGATTTTTTTCATCCATGGTAGCATATGTTCAAGTGTCTTAGCACATCCTTTTAAAAATATACTATTTGAGGTGGGTTTTATCAATGTGTTCTTTCCCCCAACTCTCCAAAGGGTACCCTAGTTCCTTAGTTAGACCAAGATACTTCGCTCAATAGAGACATAGGATCAAATATAAAAAAAGAGAAATATTGGGGTATTCAAAGTTTTTAGACATCCAAGCCAACAAGAAATTCGATGTGGAACTCTATAGTGTCACATCATATATTTTATAAATACATATTTCCAATAAATTATTATGAAGAAAGGCTCAATGACTAGGAATATTAGAGGAGCCGAGGTCTAAAAATTGATTGGATCATTCTAATGAATCAAAGCTTAGCAAATGATAGTTCGATATTGGTGCTTTCATACCTAATGTTAAAGCCTTTAATTTTAATTTTTTGGGTTCTATTAGTAAAATTATTCTAGATGCCATAGCATTCATATACTAAGACTTTTTTACAATTTTTTTAAATCATATTATTTCTTGATCTCTACACACTAGTGGTATTAATTCATAAATCTACTATAGTGTTAGGGGTCGAGTTATAGAATATGGACCAGAGAGCCCTAGTTACTTGCCTTAATGGAAAAAAACATATTATCAAGTCAAATCAAATGATCAGCCTACTACAAACTAAGAACCTATGGTGTGTATTTTAGAAGGATAAAGTAGTTTTTCTTGATGATAAATATTAGCACAAATAATAAAAAGGATTACTAGGTTTGTTTTCCTTGTTGATTGACTCAAAGTTTCTTTTCAATATGAAATAAGAGAGTGACCCTATCAAGGTATTGTCAAAGTTGGATGAAATTTTTGGAAATATTAATGCTACTAAGGTAAGTAAATTGGAATTAGATATTTCATCTCTTAAGTTAACTAATTTTGATAACATTAAAGATTATATTATAAGATTCAAGACTTTGAGGGTAGATATTACATCTTTTGAAGGAAAAAAGAAATACGATGCATAATTCATTAAGAATTTATTTTCTAATCTCTGCCCCTACATTTAGATATTGAATATAACAGCTCATATGATTGTTATATTCTTGGAATATCAAAAAACTCTTACTCTTGCTCAACGTTTCTCTCTTGTAGTGTACTTTTAGGTTTCAATGCAAAATTATAATCATGAAACTACTCACATGCAAGCTCATGAAGAGGAATTTGATTCTAAGGAGACTAATACCTAAGAGCCCATAGGTAAGGATAAGTATTTAAAGAAAACAAAGTATGGATACTATAAAAGAGAGGGTCATCCTATGAAGAATTTCTTGTTGAAGCTATAGAAGACTAAAGCTAAGTTCTTTGAGAAAAATGGTCATCATTCAAATTATGTAATAGATTTAGATTGATTTTTATCAACTACAAAAGCCCATTAGAGCATCTATTATTTAAGGAAGATATTATTTTAATTAATATTTTCTCTACTTTACCCTCATTTTAGATTATGGGTATTGAATTTAGAATTTGATTCATGGTTAAGAGTCAACATTATGTGTTACATTGGATAAGACTAATAGTATTTCATTATGCAATGTATTGGGAATTTTCCCCATAGTATATTTGCATCCTATAGAGAGGAAAAACTACCTTACCATGTATGATTCTCAGTTGGATCTACTGGGAGCCAAGGTGACCATGGGGTGTGTTATATTATATACACTCAAGGGCTTTGGGGATCAAATGGTTCACCAAGAATAGTTTAAATACTCACTCCAAGTTTGAGGATGGTATTTCTAATGTGTATATTGAGCAAGCACCTATGTTTTAATTTTCTAAAATGAAATAATAATGTGTATATTGAGCAAGAACCTATAAAAATTAAATAATAATTCAAGGCAAACAATGATGCAAGAATACAAGAAGCTAACCCTAGGACGATATAAGAATATTAAAATGCAAGAAGAAACTTGGTGGTAGTGAAAGAACAATCAAAAGGATGAAGACCTCCATAAAATGGTAGAATCCACCTCAATACTCCAACACTTACGCAAAAAGAATAGAAAATCAAAATCAAAGTAGTATAAGAATACCATAAGACACTTGATCTTGCTAGGATAATTCCTCAAGAATACTTGGAACAACTTGTTGGAAAAACTTTCTTGCCAATGAACTTGCTAGGAAAGTTGTTAGTTCAAAAAGAGGATCCAAGCCATCTATTTATAAGATGTTTAGAGATAAAATAGTAGTAAAATTAAGGGTAAACCTAGGGTAGGTCTAAAATCTTGGAGGTTAGCCCAAAAATTATATTTTCTAATAGAAAACCCTAACTTTTCAAAATTGTTCCTTGTATTGCGCAACTACAGTTTCAAAAAAACTAGGAAAAAAGGAAAATAAGGGGAAGAGAAGCTCAAACTTGTCCTTTGATAAGTTTGAGGGACATTGTGGAGGTTCTAGAAAAAAATAACTCACTTGGGTGGGTCAATTTTCCACGTGTACATTTTATCCCCGCTTTGATGAATTTATGGCCTAATAAATGTGTCAAAGAAATATGTAGACACCTATGGCTGAAGAACAACAAAAAAAAAAAGGCATTACTAATTTAGAAGAAATGGGTGGTGCAACAAATGGTGTCATACTATACACTTTGAAAATATTTCATACAAAATGAGGTATTAGGGATTTGAATGCCTCTCAGGTTGGGGTGTCCCCTCAAGTTTTATAAGGAATGCAAAATACCTGAGGAAACTTGAAAAAACAAACATAGAAGAAAATAGAGTAGTGAACAGAGAGAAATATGTGCAAAACATGAACAAGAGAGAAAAATAAGGGTATAAGAACAAGGGAGGGTGAAAAATAAATTTATATTCATCATGAGAGAATAAGATATCTAAATAAAAATATAAAAGACACTTCCCACATACTATTAAATCATTATAAGGGGTAAGGATAGCATAGGAGCAGAACAAGCATAGGTAAAGACTAAAATCCCTCCTCTAGACTAAGCTAGATTAGGGTTTTTAGTTATTTTAGTAATTTTATGTCATTTTCAAGGAATTTTTTTCCTGCAACCCAACATGAATTTGAGGGTCAACTATAAAAACTATTTTTAGAGGAACTACATTGTACTCCTCTACCAATCTATACTATGCACTCTTTATATTATCTACTCTCCATTTCACTCACTATAAATCCATTATATAGGAATATAAGTTCCTTGATCCTCACTCTATCTTTGAATCTATCCTATGACTCATGTACATGTGGACTATATGCACATTTACATCATTGTATATTCTAACATTTGTGCATTTATTATATGCTTGAAGTAACTACTTTACTTTACTTGAAAGTAAACTCCTTACTCTAGTAATCTATCTAAGGTGGTACATTAACATGTACCCAATAATGTAATATACTTTAACAACCCCATGTATTACATTATTTGGGTATTGAAGACTTTAGTATTTGATATGGATATTCATATTTAGTTTGATTAGGTCCTTTAATCTAATTTGCAATGTGTGCCTCATTGATCTGGTATATCTTATTCTTATTCTATATCATTGTCTTTGAAGATAGTTTATGTGATTTCATTAGTGGTCATACTATCAACTGATTATTGTAAAAGTATTTTCTCTTTACCTTTGTCTTTTTCATCAATATTGTAATTTTGTATAGAATATTTTGAAGAAACACTTAAGGCATCATGATAAGATCTTGAGTTAGTAGAACTTGAAGTATCAATACTGCATGAGGATTGAAATATATTCTCTAGGTATGGTTCATCCATTTCAATTTTATTTTTAAGTGATTCTATAAATCCTTTCTATTCTACATTCTCATCCTTGTAATAGTTTAATGTCAATAATGCCATATATAATATTCTACCAAAGTCTAAAGGAATTTGAATGTCACTCTTTCCATTATCAATTGCTTCAATGAGTAGACCGTGTAGATAATGTCCCAAGGTTTCAAAGTTATATTTTAAAGCTTCACTATGAATTACATTTGAAGTAAGATCTTAGTCTCCTCCAGAATTTATAATTAAATTCTTTATTCCAATTTTTATAACATTTACCCTTTCCTTTATAATAGTGATGTTCATATCATTTTTTACTATAGTATTTGAGGTTGACATATTTATTTCTCCTTAGATTTAATAGACTTCTCTTAGCTCTCTAGTATTTTTGAGAATACTCTTGATAGAACCTTTGATGTAGTCTACCTTATGACTCCCTAGTTTAGAGTATGTGAACTACTTTGATAAAACCTTTCTAAGACTTAGGTTTTGTAGGATCCTTATATATCATTAGTGATTAGAATCTGTTATAATATTTTTTTTTGGTTGGTTAAAATTATATTAAAGGTTTTGAAAGGGCCCCAAAACCTTTTTACAATAGATCAACTGACCAAACAAAAACAACCAGTTTGAACAATCTTGCCTAATGAGAAATAAGCAATTTGTAAAATCCTGCCCAATAGGAAAAAAATAGAATTGAAAAATCCAACCCATTAGGAAGCCACCAATTTTAAAAATCTCATCCAACAGGAAGCCACTGATTTGAAAAATCCTGCTCAGTAGGAAACCACCGATTTGAAAAATCCTATCTAACAGGAAGCCACCGAATTGAAAAATCTCACCCAATGGGAAGCCATCAATTTGAAAAATATTTCCCAATGGGAAGGCCAAAAATAACCAATTTTAACAATCCTACCCAATGGGAAACAAGTATTTTATAATATCCCACCCAGTGGGAAATAAACAAAATTGAAAAATCCTGCCCAACGGGAAGCCACCAATTTGAAAAATCCTACCTAGTGGGAAGCCACGAATTTGAAAAATCTTGCCCAATGGGAAACCACAAATTTGAAAAATCCTACCTAGTGGGAAGCCACCAAATTGAAAAATTGCACCCAATGGGAAGCGACCGATTTGAAAAATCTTGCCCAAAAGGAAGCCTTCAAATTAAAATATCCCATCTAGCGAGAAGCCACCATTTAAAAAATCCCACCAAAAACACCAGGAAGGAGGGTTGGGACATGCACAAGGATGTAGGAAAATTGGTTTCTTGCATAGGAATACCAGAAACCACTCCAAAAAATGGGAATAGCCAAAGGCTAAGGAAAGAATCTAGGATTCCACCATAGTATAGCCCATGATGACAGTCCAGGAAGTAGCATCCTGCACAATGCCTAGAAAGTGGAACAAAAAATCTGAAGATATTCATAGGCTATAATATCCCCTTGCAAATTAGGTTGAGCAATGAAAGTTCCAAAGGAATCTAGAGGTAGAAACAGAAACAAAACTGCAAGCCTCAAGAAAAATACTGAGAAGGCCCCAAGGAACCCAAACTGAAGGAGCACATGGAAAATAAACTACAGGTAAGAAGAATAGGTCCCCTCACAATACTGAAATATGCAACCAATATCTCAAAGTAACCTCCATATATGACCACAAACTCTTATAGGAATGAATATAGGAATTCCAAAGGGAAATCAATAGTAGGATATGCACATGGCCCTATTCCAAGCCAAAAAAAAATGTTGAGAAACCCCAAGAATACCAACCAAGAAACCTAAAGGAATATTAATTGAAAATAAAGCACATGATCTTATCCAAGACCAAAACAAATAGTGAAATCCTCCCATGAAGCACAAGGATAGAGTCAAGCCCAAAACCCAAAACCACAATGCTCCAAATTTGAAGATCAATTGAAAACTAGCATCAAGTAGAAAACCTACAACAAACTGTGCTAGACCTAATAATAATAGGGAAACAGGTCCCTGAAGCTCAATAGGAAACCCAAGGAAGGTCCTAGGGACATCTTAGAAAATAGGAGCATAGGCAAAAAATCCTCAATCTAACTAGGAAATAGCAGACACATGGAAAAGTGATCTTCCATCCCAAGGAGATCATTTGCAACCACAACCAACCAAGAAATAAGGGTATGGGAAGTGCCAAGGATAAAGGATAGAACTAGGGGAGGGGTAAGCAAGGAAGTGAATTAGGATGTACCCTACAGATCCCCTATATACAATTGAATATGTTCTAATCTTGATAAAGTACTTAACAACTAATAGTTCACATTTTGATTTGATTTTGTAATATTTTGAGAATGATAATAATCAATTCCTATTCCCGTTATTTCTCCTGTTGAACTATGAAAATATCAATTTGATGGAGTTCTCTATGGTTGTATTTATTTTATCCCTATAATATGACTATGAGACAAGTATAAGCAATAAATTCCAACTCTTTTAAAGCAAGCAATAATTTTGCTTTTCTATCCTTAAATTTTTAATGGTTCAATTTTTAAAATTCCAATTAATTAAGGTTTGATGTAGCACTCCTTATATCTCCCTAATTTGGAATTTTATAAATTGATAATATTTGCAATAAAATTATTTTTTTCCAAGTAGAATGCCTTATACCTCCTATGATATTAATTGCAAATATTAATATACTTGTATTTCAATTAATGTGATTTGAAATACTATTAAGGATATAAACTCTTATTTGCTTTCTAGTTTACTAAGGTTAATTTTGCATGTATCTTCAATGCAAATGATAATAAATTTAACCTTATATACTATCCCTTATCACTCCTTATGAAAGCAAATAATTAAACTATATGATATAATACATTTTATAAGGTTGAGAGCATGAGGTTGATGGGTGCTGCTTTGACTTCAATCTCCTTAATGGGTGTTGTATCTTCTTGTTGGTTAATGATAGTGATCTTTTTGGGCATCCTTTATGATGGTCTTACTTCCCTCTATTGTTGCTTGAATTCTCAACATGCTCTCTTACTACATGCTCCTAATTTTTCTCTAACATGCCTTGATTTCTCTATAATCAAGCATTAATTTCTCTTACACTATTTGTGTGATCCTCTTTAGTCTTGTATTATTTAATAGGCCCTTTTAACCTCCTTGATATTATGGATAAATGGTGCATGTTATAAATAGTGTCTATTCCATAATTTGGGTTCTGTAAATGTATCTTCCAATATACATACTTAGATTACTTTACAGGCAAGTTATCTAGTTACTTCATGCAATTTAATAAATGCATAAGTGTCAATGTGCAAGTTGTCCCTTGCACAAATATGTAGAGTGTTGGCCAAGTATTCTATTTTCATATATAAGTAAGGCCTCATTGTTAGATAGAATATATTTGGGGGACATAGTCTGATAGTGTATCTTAGAGATTATAGTTTTGTATCACCATCCATTGGTTATGGGTGCAACATAGTTTAGTAGATTTATAATGGAGTGTTCATTTCCTCCATATATACATTGTATTCTTTTATATCATTTCTATTTATTACATATTTTAGTCATCTAGCAGATTTAATCTATTTTATATTATTATGCATCTTGTAATTGCTATCTCACAGTGCTTGTTACATAAAAATCTAATAGTGGTATCATAGCCATGGTAGATCTAGTATGTATAGGTCAATAGGAAATCCACCATCGTCATTGAGCCTGAGTATTTTCTCAAACTAATGCACCATTAGACCAACCACTATCAAAAGATATCAGAAGAGTCTAGGTGGTAGAATTAGGGAGAGCCCAAGTGAGGACTAAAATAAATCTCAGTTATAGAGATACTAAGATTGCATTTGACTAGAGTCTTTCCATAGATTTACACGAAAAACTTGTGAATACCAGGATTCAACTTTGAATCGACTACATTGAAAAATATTATAGTGAAGATAATCTAGGAAATCTAAATTTTTGCTAACTATTGCCTAAATTTTCTTTTGTTGCAAAAAATTAATTCTTAGAGGATTGGGATTCCTTCTACGATAGAAATATAGGATACTCCAACTTCATTTACTGAAGGTTAACATGCATTTATAGTGCAAATATTAGTTCCTCTTATAGGATAAGAATAATGCAGAAGAAGACTTCTAGTGAAGAGTTGTTGTGAATTCAGGAGACTGAAGATCTCTATTGTTGAATCGAAGAACTTCAAAAGTTGAATAACAAGCCATAGAAGACTTGATATAAAAAGTCCATAGAAGTCATAGATAAAAGGCCACAAGAGACTTGAAGGAGAAGCCACAAAATTCTTGATACAAAAAAGGACATAAAATCCTTGATACTAAAAAAACCATATAATCCTTGATACTAAAAAAGTCCATAGAAGCCTTGGTACTAAAAAGACCACACAAGCCTTGATACTAAAAATGACCATATAAACCTTGACACTAAATAAGAATTCAAATAAAATATCTGATTTAGAAGCATACTAAATATTTCAGTACTAATACTTTGCTATAGGGAAAAAATATTCAGTGAGTTGGGAAACTTCCTACAAGAAAGTTAGGAAGGGTATCTTCTTCAGAATAAATTCAGAACCTAAAGCAAAATCGAAGAGATCAAGAGAAGATTTCATTGAAGAAGTTCCAATCAAGAAAGGAGAAGAATAATAAGGACTAGGTGAGTCCTACTTGAATCCAGAAGAAGTAAAATCAAAGATCAAGAAGTAGATCTCACCATAAATAATTCTAGGAGCATAATGTTGAAGAAAAGGTCTCAAGGAAAATAATCAAAAGCTGTAAGATTAGAGACCTTGGGAAGGTATTATCGAGCATCTATAAAAATTCTAGGATATCCTTATTGAAGATGTTCTCAAAGGAGAACTCATTAGATAAATCCACTACCAAGGAGAATCCCCTGGTAGTGAAGGACTTGGGATAATTATCGCCATCTGACAACAAGCCCAAGAGAAGAAGAATTTAGCAAGGAGTGCCAAATTATAGAAGGAGAATTTTGTAAGGAGTGCCAAATAAGAGAAGAATAATTTGGCAAGGAGTGTCAAATCTCATAAGAAGATCCTAATTGAAGTTAGAATTCATCAAGAAGACTTGAAGACAAAAGAAGCTCACCAAATATTGAAGATTTGAAGATTGTCTCTCATAGTAATAAGGCATTTCTTCAAAGAAAAATACTTCTCCAAATATATAGCAAAATGAGGAGAAAAAAAGAGGATAACAAACCACCAAATCCTAGTCTCGTGAAAGAAAGTTCGAGACCATAATTTGGTGAAGAAGGAGTTTTTCAAGATAGTCTACAAAGAGCTGCAATGACATACTCATAGTAGCAACTTGGTGATCCTGGACACCAATATATACATCCTCCATAGAAGTGATAAAAGAGCTACTACAAAAAAGGTATGCAAATTTCTGGTACAAACAGGTTCATTAATTCGTTTACCTATCATATTTTTTAGAAGCACCTGAATTTGAATTAAAGTTTCAAATAGAAACTTGGATTACAGTATTCGAAAGGGAAAAATAAAAATTTATTTTTAAACTCATTTGCACATTAATTAGGAGTTTATTAGATTTAAAAATTGCTTCTATCAACTACCTATTATCTATTTTGGAGAAAGAAAAATAAGACTAAGTCCTACAATATTATTTGTAGTGAAATTGTAGAATAACTCTTAAAGATTCATTTTAGGTTATTCTTGATTATTTGTAGTAAATTATTAGTGCATTGAAATTAAAATACTTGGAATACTATACTACTATCAAAAAGAAATTAATTTTGTGTTTTTTGAAGAGTACAAAATTTGATTTGTATCAAGAATCTAACGACACTATTAAAGCACAAAAATCTGCAACATGTTGTGGCCAAGAGAATCCACCAAAACAGGTTAGAATCCTCCAAAATTTGAAGAAGAATACAACTAACCAAAATAGAAGTAGAAGCTTCAAAATTTGAGACTTGGTGAGTCTCAAATCCAAAGCATTACATGGTTAATTGCAAGGACAAAATTATAGAAAAGTGCATCATATATATACTTGTATCTAAGCTTGGATTTGTCATCATAATATTCAAGAAAAAAGGAGAATGTGTCTAATAAAATAGACAACCTCAAAATCCAACACTACATTCAGAATTCTACCATACAAATCAGAATACTAGACCTGAAAAAAGGGAGTGCAAGAAAAAGGTGCAATAGGCATCTTATTGATATATTTAGTTGCACTACTCTAATTTATTCTACATAGGAAAAATGACAAATTTGAAAGTGCCTCAAAGGTACAATACAAGCATGTTGAATCAGCCAAAGGTGATTGAATACTATCACTCTTCCAAGCATATCAAAGAGCCTCTCTTTTGGCTCATCCTCTATGGATATTGGATGGCTGAACTTTTAGAATACAAGGCATAGGGGAAGATCAAGCAGTGTATAAATCAAAGAGCTAGCCTACATCAAAGAAAAGGAGCATTTCTATCAAATCTACCCTCCATCAAAGCAAAGGAGCATTTCTATGAAAGCAAGCTACATCCAATAAAGGAAAATTTCTACCATAAGTGGAGCATCAAGGAGTATTCATCCAAGCATTTCCATTTTTTAGTCTCACAATGACACTGGGAGGGGGGGGTGAATTAGTGTGGCTCCTTAAAACTTAAAAACTTCAACTCTTAAAGCCAAAACAATGAAAACTTAAAACCACATAAAGCAAATATAACAAGAGAGCATCACAGAAGACAAGGTGTACCGAGGTTCACCAGTTTTGGCTACTCCTAAAAAATTGACTGCTTGGACTCCCATCCAAATCCAGCCTTTGCAAAATACCAATTTTACAATCAATTTACCAGCACCCACTGGAAGGAGCACAAACCCCTGATTTATCTACATCAACAGAAAGGAGCACCAACCCTTGATTTATTTGCACCAACAAAAAGGAGCACCAACCCCTAATTTATCTGCACCAATAAAAAGGAGCACCAACCCCTAATTTATCTACACCAACAAAAAGGAGCACCAACCCATAATTCCAAGCACCAACTTGGACTGCAATTTGAAACTATATGATTGACACAAAAATGCCTTAGCTTATACAAGACCCTGACTGGTCTATTGCTAACCCAACCTCTCATTATTCACCAAAACACCACACACACTTAAGGCTCTATTGACTGCTATTTTACGGACCTCTTATAGCCCTCTTGCTTGATGCTCTCTTACGGCACTCTTCCAACCCTCTTTTTGCAGCACTTTCACACTATTTCAGCAACAAGTAATTCTTCACGCAGACCTCCTTTTATAACAAAGTTCTGACTCTATTTTTAACTTCCATATTTTTGCATGCAACTTATTAATAGGAACTTCTATATGTAACTCCTTTATCACACAATATTATCTCATGCATCATATTAATAGTTACGACTCTTTGTTTGGTCTTCGACTGATGACTTTCAGTTTAACTGTCGCTCAATGATTTCACTCCATAACTGGCCTTATAACTGTTGTTCTGACTTCAGTTCACTATTCTTATTTTAGCTGCATGATTTTTCTCTGTAACTACACCTTTAACTGACGTACTAACTTCAGTTAACTCTTCTTATTTTAACTGCATGTTTTTCTTCTGCAACGGCCCCTGTAACTACCATAGAACTTCAGTTAACTGTCACATATATTATTTCGGCTGGGTTCTCTTCTTAGCTCACAAAAACATAATATGTCATGATATCATGACACTTTCGCCTCCTTGCTTCTTCTGTTTGCTTGTACCCGCAAAAACACATGTCACGATATCGTGACACTTTCACCTCCTCAATACTTTATTTTGTTTGAACTCGCGAAAACACAACATGTCGCGATATCACGACACTTTCACCTCCATGCTACTTTACTTGGTTTCAACCTACGAAAACACAACATGTCGCGATATCGCGACACTTTCACCTCCATGCTACTTTAATTGGTTTCAACCCGCAAAAACACAACATGTCACGATATCGCAACACTTTCGCCTCCTTGCTACTTTACTTGGTTTCAACCCGCAAAAACACAACATGTTGCGATATCACGACACTTTCACGTCCTTGCTACTTTAATTGGTTTCAACCCACGAAAACACAACATGTTGCGATATCGCGACACTTTTGCTCCTTTGCTCTTTCTCTTGCCTTCGGGTCATGAAAACATGACATGTCACAATATCATGACACTTTTTCTCCTTTGCTCTTTCTATTGCCTTCGGGTCGCGAAAATGCGACATGTCACGATATCGCGACACTTTTTCTCCTTTGCTCTGTCTCTTGGCTTTGAGTCATGAAAACGTGACATGTCATGATATCGCGACACTTTTTCTCTCGGACTCTCTCTCTTGCAATATGTCATGAAATCACGACACTTTTTCTTTCGTACAATCTCTCTTGCAATATGTCACGAAATCACGACACTTTTTCTACTTGCCTTTCTCTCTTCCAACATGTCATGAAATTGCGATAGTTTTGCTTGCTTGCGCTTTCTCTTCGAACATGTCACGAAATCGTGATAGTTTTGCTTGCTTGCACTTTCTCTCCGAACATGTCATGAAATCGTGACAATTTTGCTTGCTTGCACTTTCTCTCCGAACATGTCATGAAATCACGACATTTTTGCTTGCTTGCACTTTCTCTCCGAACATGTCACGAAATTGCGACAATTTTGCTTGCTTGCGCTTTCTCTCCGAACATGTCATGAAATCGTGACAGTTTTGCTTGCTTGCGCTTTCTCTCCAAACATATCACGAAATCACGACAATTTTTATTTCTTCTCAACATGTCACGATATCGTGACAATTTTTCTTTCTTGCTCAACATATCGCGATATCACGACAGTTTTTCTTTCTTGCTCAACATGTCGCGATATCATGACAGTTTTATTCCTTGTGATTTTATTTTGATTTTTAGCATATGGGCCACTTTGATATTTTGGAAAATCATTGTACATACTCTAAAGAACTTCTTAACTCCTGTCCACTACATCAACCGATCTGTCTAACTGTGTTGACAACAATGACAATACTGTTGTTGCACCTTGCTCAACAATCTCCCCCTTTGGAATTGTTGGCAACACACGTGCAATTTCCTATAATTCTTCTCCCCCTTTGACAATAATACCAAAGGGCTACTGCAGAATCCCACTGAGTCCATGCACAACATTCTCAGACACAAATTATTACAGTTAGAAAAAATTACAAACATGAGCAGAAAGATAATCAAATATATAAATGCTTCCCCTAAGAATGTGGTCCTGATAGCTAGTCAGTTCTTGGGAAGCATGACCACTCCCAATTTATTGCAAAGGTATCCGCTATTGATTGGTGTACCTCTCTCCAATTGTTATATTATAGAAGACTCTGTCTCTCTACTGCACTGACTGGTGGACCTCTCTCCACTTGAATAATCCTCACTCAGATCTATCTTCAACTGTGTTGGCTGCTGGATCTCTATCCATTGAGACTGTCCTCTGTACTCTGTCAATAGGCTCACACAGAATCTGCTCTAGCAAGCTCACCAAGAACTTGCCCAAATCTGGTCTAGCAAGCTCACCAAGAACTTGCCCAAATCTTCTCTAGCAATCTCACCAAGGACTTGCCCAAATATGCTCTAGAAATCTGTCCCAACACTGTCCTCAAATATTTCCCAAAGGCCTTCTCAATGGCTCAATCAATCATGCTCAAGTAGTACTCAAAATGAACTCAACAATGAGTGATGGAATAATTTATTTCATAGAACTTTAAAAATAACTTCACACATAACTTGACTAGGCTCAATCAAATCAACTCAACCAATCATCACAAGGGACAACTCTCTCTCACACAACCCTAGTCCAAGTATGTATCAACCAAATCAAATATTTCCAACAATACTCAACCACAAATATCACATAACAATGATACTCATGTTCTTTTCTAACTCAAGTTCTTTCACAACCAATGGGCTTCAACCACTATGCTTATAACACAAGGTTTAAAAACAACTCTCAATTCATAAAACCTTGATGCATTCAACCAACCACTTTTGAAAAGGAAACCACAAACAATCATTTTCCCTCCAACGATATTTCAAAAATCAACCACCATAATGTTGTCTTATACCAAACGATGTGTTGTATTTTTTGGTTAAGAAACTCATGCCTTCCCACCTACGTGTTGGCAGTAATTTTCATAACGATCATGAAGAGCTTTACCATAGTCCTCCCTCAATATTGGTAGATGAATTGAGATGTACTCACAACATAGATTCTATTTTATCTATAGATTGGCAATGTTACAGGCTTCAAAACTAGCACCTTCCAGCTTATGTTTTCATGACACGACGACCTGTGCTGCATGTTCTATCTCAGATAATGCCTATTAGTTGTTGCATCAAAAACCTAGTTGTTCACCATGTTGTTCTGCTGAAGCACATCAGTTTGATACTATCTCCACAAACATCTACATGAACTAAAACACATTTTGAGAACTATACGATAACTCCTTGACTACTTTCCTTTCATCCTCAGATAACCACACAAATACATATGAGCATTACAAAAAAACTTTAACATTGCTCCCCCTGAGGATGTGCTACCTGGAGCTACTTAGTGCAATAGAGGAGTAATCTCCTTTGGTCCAAGGAGACATGATTTCCTCTCTTCTTTCTTTATCCAATATTTCTTGAACTTAGGCTGAAGGTTTTCAACTGCATCCCTATTTTGAACTTTTTCGTGAACTTGAACATTTCTCTTGGGTGGTTGTCTCTTGTACATCCTTGATGGATGATTATTTTCCTTTCTTTGATGCACATGATTTATTCCCTTTCTGTGTTGCATTATTTGCGTCTGATGAAATCTACTGTCTTGCCTTAGATTAGATACAAAAGTTCTTGGAAAATACCTTGCTATGTGCCCATGACCATTACATTTAAAAAATTGCACATGGTGTCCAACTGGAATAACAGATGTATTTCTATCAGCATAACTCTTTGATCTATTATTCAATCCATGATAAATTGCCTTATGACCATAATGGTTACATCTAAAACAATTGCCATTAAAAGCATTATTATGAATAAAGTCAAAGTGATAGAACCTCTTTTTTTGTGGTTGCTTTGTTGTAGATCTCCTTTGAGATTTTCTTCCTTTTGAGGATTCAGCTTCAATATTTTCTTGCTTTGATCCTTCAGTAGTGGATTTCTTCTTCTCTGTAGATTTAGAAGATGAAGGTTGTTCAGCTTCACATCCAAGACCAAGATTACACATGGGGCTTCTTTGTTGCCTTATAATTTTCTTGGCTTTATGAGTTTGTAAGAAGAGATCTTCAATATTATCCCCATATTCTTCCAACTTCTTGGACAATCTTTTGTTATTTTTCATTTTTAAACCCAACTCTTCAAGTGTAGCGATCAACTCACCTTCTAGATCTACTTCAACCTCTAGGTTTTCATCACATACTTGTTATTTTTCTATTTTTTCTTCTTTGAGTGCCATATAAAGAACTTCACCTATTTCTTTTTCAGAATCCTCACTACAGCGGTCTTCCGATTGTTGGCAATTTTGGGTACTTTGGGTACATTGCCTTTGCTCAAATGTATAAGTTGTCATTGATTTCAAAAGGCATTTTTGTGTTGATTTCAAAAGAGAAGAATATCTTGAGAAACTTCATTATGTTAAAGTGTTTTTATTAAAACCATGGTGTCAAGGCTAAAGGTTTTTCTTAAAACCATTTGGACTCATTAAGTGTTTTTATTAAAACCAAGCTTAACTTAATGCAAAGGTCCATGTGTATTATTAATAATTAAATTAACTCATACCTTTGTCAAAAGTCCAAGTTTAATTTATTATTAATAAAATAATAATTATTATTATTAAAGGGTCTTTCAACCCTTAAGCGTCATCGATTTATTGCCATCATTGGAGGAGCACCGACGTCAATCAGTAATGGATAAATTGCTATATAAGTGGGCATGGTTTTCAAAAGTTAGAACCACCGATTATTATTTGGACATCTAAGATTTGTGGTTCTCTATTTTTTTGATTTGCACTTGGATTCTTGATTTGCTTTACGTCATTTCATTCAAATTATGCTTGGCATCTACAATTTGATTTTGCACCATTTCGTTCGATTTGCACTTGGCATCTGTGACTTGCATTGCTCTACATCCTTCGAAAAGCGCTTGGTGTCTTCATTTGAGCTCACTCTGTGTTTTCGATCTCCGTCGATGTCTTTGAGATCGTGCATGTTCTGCGTCATGGAGACTACGCTTGGCAATCTCGGTTTTGAGCTTGGGCTGTATCCTTACCTTTTGGCTTGACGACAGTGGTTTGTTTGCATGCGGTTTGTGGAAGACATTTACGTTTTCCAAGATTTTGGTGTCAAAGAAAGATAAAAGAGAGGGCAGCGGTTTGTTATTTCATTGGGCTCTTGTGACCCAATGGCGGTGGTGTTTAAGCGAAAGCGCTAGACGGCAGAGGTGCTGAGTTCGATTCTCTTCGTTGGGGATTTCTTTTTGGTCATGGTGTGCATAGAATGGTGGCCATGAATGCACGGGAGGTATAAGGTTAAGGTATCTTTTTGTTTTGACATTGATGTTTAATGTTTAATGTTTATGTGGAGTAATAAGGTGTAAAGAGGTGTTATTTTGTATGTTATTGTACTTTGGTGGTTTTTACTAAGTTGGAGAAATAAGGTGTTATATTTGGATCTTTAATATTGTGTAATATTGTATAGTTGCTAACTCTAATTGATGGCAAATTGAGAGTTAATGTTGTGACAGATTTTGAGTTCTCCTTCTTCATCAAAGTAAAGGTATGGGCAACTTCTTCCATGTATGTTGTTTATGGTATATTTTATGAAATTTAGTTTGGAGTGAAAAGGTTTTCTACTAGGTATTATTGGTATAAATCTTATTTTCTGGATATTGAAGATTTTTTATGCATTAAAGTTATTGTTGAATCTTTGGGTGAATGCATAATTCTAGTTGAGGAAGAAGAAGCATTTTTGCAATAGGGTTTATGTTAATAAGTCTTGCTACTTGCATTGAGATGATGAAACCCTAGTTGTTGGTGAAAATAATATAAGCATCATAGTTATATGATATATTGCATGGTTGGCAATTGTTGGGTTGTGTTTTATATTCTTGAGAAAAGCTACTACATCTATCTTATTCTTTTGAGATTGAGTTTGAGTTGAGATTGATATTGGGAGTTAAGTATAGATCATATTGAGTCTCTAACAATTCTCTTTATGGTTCTATGAGATTTGAGATTTGAGATTGGGAGTTAAGTATAGAACATATTGGGTCTCTAACAATTCTCTTTATGTTTCTATGAGATTTGAGATTGGGAGTTAAGTATAGAACATATTGGGTCTCTAAAAATTCTCTTTATGTTTCTATGAGATTTGAGATTGAGATTTGGAGTTAAGTATAGAACATATTGAGTCTCTAACAATTCTCTTTATGCTTCTATGAGGTTTATGAATCACATTGGGTCTCTAACAATTCTCTTTGTGAGTTCATGCTAAGCAAGTTTTTCTTGGTGAGTTTGTTGAGGTTTTGGACAGGTTCCAGTGGGTACTTGTTAGCAGATTTGGACAGGTCCTAGCAGAGGACTTGTGAGCTGAGATTGATAGTTCTATCAGAGAACTTGAGGACAGATGTAAATTGGTTCTATCAGAGAACCTAAGGACAAATTTGGCAAGTCTTTGAGAAGGCTTGTGTGCGAAGGATTGATTTGTTCATAGAGTTGGACAGATCTGACAGACAGAGGAAGACTTGTACTAGATCGACTCACTGTGTTTGGTACAGGTAGTTGAGCTGCTGTGGATGTGATCATAGAAGGCAGAGGTCTCTTAGGCTAAGTATTGAGGACAGGAGGTCTTCGATGGAAAGGAGTTCCACGTGCTGGCAAGAGGTAGAGGCAGTTGATCTTCTGAGGGATCATTTCCAGAGCAGAAGGGAAGGTATCTCCTTTGAGCAGAGGCTCATAAATTTAGATCAAGGGAAGGTGTCTCATTTGGGCCGAGGCTCATAAACATTGTAATTGGGAAGGTTTCTCAAAGAAATTTGAGATAACTTTTAGAGAAAAGTTTTGTGGACATAGCCCAAGCCTTCTAGGTGAACCACGTTAAAATTGGTGTCACTTTGTGGATGATTTTGTGCATTGTTTTAATATTTCTTTGGGTATATTGCTTTACTCTTTTGAAGTATAAAAGAAAAATTAAAAAGAGGTCTTATACTGTTCACCCCCCTCTCAGTTTAAGCTTGTGTTCTTCAATTGGTATCAGAGCGGGTGCCTTTGAAAAGTTTAACAGCTTGAAGGAAAAGCTAGTAAATAACACAATGGATCATTCAAGTGGCAATGCAGCACCTATTCTTGATGGGTCAAATTTTGGTCTTTGGAGTGCAAGTATGAAGGTTCATCTAATGGCACTTGGGAATGAGGTTTGGGAAGTGATTGAAGATGAGTACACTATTCCTGAACTTGGTCTTAATACTAAAGAAGAAAGGCTCCTACATCACATCAATTCAAAAGTAATGAATGCAATTCTGAAAGGCTTACAGAAAGCAGATCTCACCAAAGTGATTCACTGCAAGACAGCTAGTGAAATGTGGAATCAGTTGAAGGTGGTTCATACAGGTGATACAAATGTCAGAAAGGCCAAGTTGAGACACTTCAAAGGTATGTTTGAACAACTCAAGATTAATGATTATGAAAAGAATAGTGACTACATGCTTCGTATGGATGAGGTTGTTAACTCCATGAAATACTTAGGTCTTAAGCTTGCTAAAAATGATGTTTGTGATAAGATTTTAAGATCTCTTCCTAATAGATTTAGTGAAAATATTTTTGCTATTGAGGAAGCTAAAGATTTGGATAAATTGAAAAAGGATGAGCTCCATAGTATACTTGCAGCATTTGAGTTAAGAACTCAAGTGAAGGTTGATGTCAAGAAAGAGGCAGCTTTCAAGGCTACCAAGAAATCCAAAGGTAAATAGCTTCAAGAGAGTGATGAGTCTTCTAGTGATGAAGAGGCATATTACAGCAAGAAATTCAAGTTCTCTAGAAAACACAAAAATATGAAAAATGTAAGATGTTTTAATTGTGGAAAATTTGGTCATTATGCTACTGATCGTATCTTGTTGCCAAGGATGAAAGTGATGAAGATAAACAGGATTTGTAAGAGCAAGGATTCGAAAAGCACAAGCATCATAGGAAAAACAAATATGAGCACAACAATCAAGGAAAGAGGTATTCTCACAAACACAAGAAGAGTTTCTACCTAGACAAAGCAAGTAAGTGTTCTAGTAGTGATAGTGAAAGTTCTTCAAGTGATAATGAAAATGAGATGTTGTTCATATCAGAAAAGGAGGAAGAACCAAAACATAGATTCATTATCATGAAATGTCTTAGATGTGGAAATTTTGGTCACCTTGAGGATGATTGCACAAATAATGATTTGATTTCTAGTATGTATGAGGATGCTTTAGAAAACTATAAGGAAGATGCATGTATGGTTTTTGAAAAGGGTAGCACCTCTAGTGATAAGAAATCCAAAAAAGGCTTTGATGATTCTAATAACAAACATATAGAGAAAGGTGAAGTAGATCTCAAAGGTGAACTTATTAGTGCTCTTAGTGCTTTGAAAAAGGAAAGAAAGAAGAATGCTAGACTCAAGGATAAGTTAGATGAATGTTGTATGGAGAGAGATGATCTTATTGAAAATCTTGATTTCTCTATAGCTAAGACACAAGAACTCAAGGATGAGTTAGAGTCTAAGGTTCTTGAGTATAGTGAGTTAGAACAGAAAATGGCTTCTTTGAAAGAGGAAACTAAAGGGTACAAGGATAAGCTTCATAGGTTTCAAGATAGCTCCAAAAATGTTAAGTCTCTCATCAAAGGTCAAAGAAAGACAATAGATAAAATAGGTCTTGGTTTTGTTAAGACTCACAGGAACAAGTTGGAGAGTCTAGTAAGACACTCCAAAAGGAAGAGAGTTTTGATGAGGAAAGTATTTCAGATCATGAGTCCTTGAATGATAGATGCACAGAAATAGAAAATAGAATTCAGAATGATAAGAAGAAGTTTTCAGGGCCTAAGAGGTCAAATAAAAGAAAGTTTCAAGGCATATGTTTTGCTTGTCACAGGTTTGGTCACATGGCTTCACATTGCATGGCTCAAATAAAGAAGGTAAATGACAGTTTCAGAGGTGGTAATTTTTTTCAAGGGTATTGCTACTCTTGTCAATAGTTTGGGCACAAGGAAATTATTTTCAAGGCAAATATTAGGAACAGGTTTGATCAGAATAGGTTTGGTCAGAACAGGTTTGGTCAGAACAGGTTTGGTCAAAACTGGTGGATTTAAAGAACAAGTATGCCTAAAAGAAATAACATTGTTATGTGTTATAAGTGCAACAATGAAGGTCACATAGTCAGATAGTGTAGAGCTAAAATTCTAGAATACAGGAACAAGAATAGTGGCATGATCAGGTCCAAGGATCAAGGCATGGATAAAAACAGGGATGAGAACAAAAACAAGAACAGTGACAGGAACAGGAATATGGACAAAGTGTTTAAGAGAAGGCCCGGAAAGGAAGTTATAGACGTTGATGATGATCAGTGCCTAATGGGAGTTTTACTCCCACCCCAAAATTAATAACCTCATCAAGAGGTGGGGGAGGGACTAAGCTAAGAGGTTAATTCTTAGTCCCGAGCCCCAAAGGTGGCCCTTTGCCATTGATGACAAAGGGGGAGAAATATGAGTAAGGGGGAGAGCTTCAAAGTGAAGAGGAAAGCTTCAAGTCAGGGGGAGCAAAACTTCAAAGGAAGATTCTCGGTTGTTAGCTCAGATGGTTTCAGTTGGTTTCAGTTTTGGCTCTTGAGAAGTGTTTTCAGTAAAGGTTTGCCATCAATGACAAAGGGGGAGATTGTTGGCAATTTTAGGTACTTTGGGTACATTGCCTTTGCTCAAATGTATAAGTTGTCATTGATGTCAAAAGGCATTTTTGTGTTGATTTCAAAAGAGAAGAATATCTTGAGAAGCTTCATTATGTTAAAGGGTTTTTATTAAAACCATGGTGTCAAGGCTAAAGGTTTTTCTTAAAACCAAGCTTAACTTAATGCAAAGGTCCATGTGTATTATTAATAATTAAATTAACTCATACATTTTTCAAAGGTCCAAGTTTAATTTATTATTAATAAAATAATAATTATTATTATTTTAATTATTATTAAAGGGTCTTTCAACCCTTAAGCATCACCGATTTATTGCCATCGTTGGAGGAGCGCCGACGTCAATCAGTAATGGATAAATTGCTATATAAGTGGGCATGGTTTTCAAAAGTTAGAACCACCGATTATTATTTGGACATCTGTGATTTGTGGTTCTCTATTATTTTGATTTGCGCTTGGCTTCTCGATTTTCTTTACGTAGTTTCATTCGAATTATGCTTGGCATATACAATTTGATTTTGCACTATTTCGTTTGATCTACGCTTGGTGTCTGTGACTTGCAATGCTCTACATCCTTTGAAAAGTGCTTGGTGTCTTCGTTTGAGCTCACTCTGTGTTTTCGATCTTTGTTGATGTCTTTGAGATCATGCATGTTCTACGTCATGGAGACTACGGTAGGCAATCTCAGTTTTGAGCTTGGGATGTATCCTTACCTTTTGGCTTGACGACAGTGGTTTTTTTGCATGCAGTTTGTGGAAGACGTTTACGTTTTCCAAGATTTTGGCATCAAAGAAAGATAAAGAGAGGGCAGTGGTTTGTTATTTCATTGGGCTCTTGTGACCCAACGACAGTGGCATTTAAGTGAAAGCGCTAGACGACAGAGGTGCTAAGTTCGATTCTCTTTTTTGGGGATTTCTTTTTGGTCACGGTGTGCATAGAATGGTGGTCGTGAATGCGCGGGAGGTATAAGGTTAAGGTGTCTTTTTGTTTTGACATTGATGTTTAATGTTTAATGTTTATGTGGAGTAATAAGGTGTAAAGAGGTGTTATTTTGTATGTTATTGTACTTTGGTGGTTTTTACTAAGTTGGAGAAATAAGGTGTTATATTTGGATCTTTAATATTGTGTAATATTGTATAGTTGCTAACTCTAATTGGTGGCAAATTGAGAGTTAGTGTTGTGACAGATTTTGAGTTCTCCTTCTTCATCAAAGTAAAGGTATGGGCAACTTATTCCATGTATGTTGTTTATGGTATATTTTCTGAAATTGAGTTTGGAGTGAAAAGGTTGTCTACTAGGTATTATTGGTATAAATCTTATTTTTTGGATATTGAATATTGTTTATGCATTAAAGTTATTGTTGAATTTTTAGGTGAATACATAATTCTGGTTGAGGAATAAGAAGCATTTTTGCAATAGGATTTATGTTAATAAGTCTTGCTACTTGCATTGAGATGATGAAACCCTAGTTGTTGGTGAAAAGAATATAAGCATCATAGTTATATGATATATTGCATGGTTGGCAATTGTTGGGTTGTGTTTTATATTCTTGAGAAAAGCTACTACATCTATCTTATTCTTTTGAGATTGAGATTGAGTTGATATTGATATTGGGAGTTAAGTATAGATCATATTGAGTCTCTAACAATTCTCTTTATGGTTCTATGATATTTGAGATTTGAGATTGCGAGTTAAGTATAGAACATATTGCGTCTCTAACAATTCTCTTTATGTTTCTATGAGATTTGAGATTGGGAGTTAAGTATAGAACATATTGGGTCTCTAACAATTCTCTTTATATTTCTATGATATTTGAGATTGAGATTTGGAGTTAAGTATGGAAAATATTGAGTCTCTAATAATTCTCTTTATGCTTCTATGAGGTTTATGAATCACATTGGGTCTCTAACAATTCTCTTTGTGAGTTCATGCTAAGCAAGTTTTTCTTGGTGAGTTTGCTGAGGTTTTGGATAGGTTTCGGTGGGGACTTGTGAGTAGATTTGGACAGGTCCTAGCAGAGGACTTGTGAGCTGATATTGATAGTTCTATCAGAGAACTTGAGGATAGAGGTACATTGGTTCTATCAGAGAACCTGAGGACAAATTTGGCAAGTCTTTGAGAAGGCTTGTGTGTAGAGGATTGATTTGTTCATAGAGTTGGACAGATCTGATAGACAAAGGAAGACTTGTACTAGACCGACTGACTATGTTTGGTATAGGTAGCTGAGCTACTGTGGACATGATCATAGAAGGCAGAGGTCTCTTAGGCTAAGTATTGAGGACAGGAGGTCTTCGATGGAAAGGAGTTCCACGTGTTTGGTAAGAGGTAGAGGCGAGTTGATCTTCTGAGGGATCATTTCCAGAGTAGAGGGGAAGGTATCTCCTTTGAGCAGAGGCTCATAAATTTAGATCAGGGGAAGGTGTCTCCTTTGGTCCGAGGCTCAAAAACATTGTAATTGGGAAGGTTTCCCAAAGAACTTTGAGATAACTTTTAGAGAAAAGTTTTGTGGACGTAGCCCAGGCCTTCTGGGTGAACCACGTTAAAATTGGTGTCACTTTGTGGATGATTTTGTGCATTGTTTTGATATTGCTTTGGGTACATTGCTTTACTATTTTGAAGTATAAAGGAAAAAGTAAAAAGAGGTCTTATACTGTTCACCCCCCCTCTTAGTATATGCTTGTGTTCTTCACTGATGAACTGACATTCTTGGAGATGAAACTATTCTTCTTGAAGTTGCATTTTTTGAATTTTTTTTTGTTCTTCCAGTCACTTCTTTATTGGTGTAATCCTTCATCACTTATGTTATTTTCATTAAGTGGAAATTTAGCTACAAGATGCCCAACGCCTACACAATTGAAACATTTAAATGATAAATTTCCTCTGTATTTTTCTTTTCCTATTTTTAGTTTTCGAACAAAGTTTGCTTTCGTTTCATCTGATGTCTCTTCTTCCTCGGATTCTTCTTTTGCTTTTATATTTTTATGTGCTTTAAAAGTAGATTCTCTATCTGTGGGTTTAGTTTTTCCTATTCTCATCTCATATGCAGTCAAAGAAACATGCATCTCATCCATACTAAAAGTATTTAGATCTTTAGCTTCTTCTATTGCTGAAATTTTAGAATCAAATCTTTGGGGAAGAGATCTTAGTACCTTTTTCACGACAACAGCATCTTCCATTTCCTCGTCGAGTCCTCTAATCGCATTAATGATTCCATTAGCTCTCAACATGTATGCCTCTATGTTCTCATCGTCATTCATCTTGAATGCTTCGAACTGAGCTCAATGCATTTGTAACTTGGCCTCATTGATCCTGCCATCTCCTTCATGAATGGTACTTAGTTTGTCCCTCATGTATTTTGCCATTTTACAACTCATAATATTTATCAGTTCGTTTTCTACTAAACCGCAAATGATAGCATTATTTTCTTTAGAGTTATTCTCAAACAGTTTCTTACCGACATCGGTTGGAGGAGTGGTGGGTATTGTGTATCCATTATCTACTGAATCCCAAATGTCATATCCCAAAGCACAAAGATATATCTGCATCCTGAGTTTCCAAAATGTGTAATTAGTTTCATCCAACAATGGTGCTTTATTTGATGAGAAGCCTTCTGTTAGCATATATTATATCTGCATTGTTCTTACATTATTGTTGTAACAGTGCCTATTTCAGCCATGGGTGGTTTCGTAACCTCCGGGCTTAATAGGGCATATAGTGTCTATTTAATCTGCTGATTAATAAAATCTCAGTGTTGTTTATTCTAACATGGCATCAGAGCCAGTAGCGTGAGAAGAGAGAGAGGAGGCGGACGCTGTTTGCTTGGAGAAAAGAAGCGGAAGGCTTCAATTTTTTTTTCCAACGCTGGTCTGAAAATATTTTTTAATTTCCCAGTGCTGGACTGTGCATTTTTTTTTGAACGCATAGTTTAAAAAAATACAGACCTCCTGTGCATTGTTTTTCCCAGCGTTGGTCTGTTGTTTTTTCCCGAGCACGCGAGTTTTTTTTTCCCTTTCGCGACGTGTTTTTTTTAATCACGCTATCGCGTGATTGCATTTGAAAAAAAAAAAAAATTGATGCGACGTGTTTTTTTTAATCACGCCGTCGCGTGATTGTTGTTGAAAAAAAAAAAAAAATTGTGGTAGTCCCACCCCCTCCCACCCCAACCCATGATTAAAAAAAAAAATCGCGGCAGCCACCCATCGCCGCGACATGCCCACCCCCCCTCCCTCCCCCCCTTCCCCTCACTGTGTAGTGCACTACGCCGCAGCTGCACGCACTGCACAGTGTGCAGTAGACGCGTGCACTGTGTAGTAGTCGTGCTCACTATGCAGTGCACTACGCTGTAGCCATGTGCAGCAGACGTGTGCACTATGCAGCGCACAGCAGCCAGTAGCCACGTGCACTGCGCAACGCGCAATAGCCGCGACAGCGCCCCGCATGCGCAACGTGCAGCGCGCAGTAGCCGCGATGCGCAACGACCAAGAAACGAAGGAGTGCGGCCACCGTCGTGACCAATAGCAAGGCAGTGGATTGGGGACCCGCAGTAGAGGCTACGCTCGGACAGCGGATTGGGGATCCTCCTCAAATACGAGGGGGCCCCTGATCCTATCGGATTAGCCCACTAGTCCACCTGGTGGTGGACTGTGCGATAAGGCTCTGGGAGCCTGCAGGTCGCGGGTTCCAATCTCGCCGACCCCCCTTCCACAAAGGTAAAAAAAAATTTCACATTTTTTTTTATTATTATTTTTCCTTAAACTTTAATTTTTTAATTTTAATTTATTTTCTATAGTTTAACCTTTATAAATTAAAATTAAATTTTTTAATTTGATTTTAATTTTTTCTTTAAAGGTTTTTTATAACTATATAAATTAAAATTAATATTTTTTTTTTAACTTTAAGGTTATAAAATAATTTTCAAAATCATTTGTGGGAATTTTTTTTTTTTTAAAAAGAAGGGGTATTTTTTTTTCAAAAATCAAAGGGGGAAAGAGAGTAATTTTCTGAAAATCAATTTTGGCATTATTGTAAAGGTGCATTTTCGGCTGCGCCCGACACCTAGTGGGTTATTTCTGTGGGCATTTTTTTTGTTGTATGTTGCATATTTGTTTTTGCACTATAACATTAAAAATTAAAATCAAATTCACTCCCTAAGTCCCCGAAATAATTAAAACCCATCCGTGCAATTTATTGCACTGCAGCATTTGATATTTATGATACCTCTAGCCAACACTTACAGGTAAAGCTGTCGTGATTGCGCTACTGTATTCGTCACCTAATATAGCTACTACAATGACGTCTGAGCTTGTTCTCTATAAATCGTCGGGGAGAGATAAGTTTGCCAATTTTGCATTTTTTTACTCCATCCACTACCCTTAATCGCTCTTGTGTTTAGGCATAAATCCTGACGAAGTATTCTTCATAGTTTTTAGGGGAAGTTATTCCCCATGCATGAGAAGAATCTTCAATGGTAGGTGCCATCAACAAAGCGATTCCCTTTCAGTACTACTTATGTTCCACATATCGTATGATCTCTAAAACTTACCTATAGTTTCCCTCAGGTAAGGGCGGGTGATTTTTTTTTATATTTCTAAATACCTATAGTTTCCCTCACGTAAGGGTGGGTATTTTGTACGGTATAACGGCCTAGAAAAAGGTATATCGAAAGGGGGACCAATTGGTGTTATAAGGAACCTTCATCATGTCTGCAAAACTAATGACTGATTCTCATTAGTTGTTGAAAGGTCCTAATTATACACCATGGAAAAATAAGATGAAGGCCATCCTAGCAATGGATGATTTATGGGATGTTGTATCTGGAGCAACAACCAGACCTTCACCTGTTGCTAGTGCTACAACTCCATCTAATGCTCAAAGAGACTTTGATAAGCTAGACAGTAAAGCAAAAGTGCTCATCTTGCTTGCTGTGTCTGATGAAGTCCAACCCCATATTGCTGACTGTGTAACTAGTAAAGCGGCATGGGATGTCCTTAATACTATATATGAGGGAAATAATGATTCCACCATTCTATTTCTTCAATCTCAATTACACAGTCTGAGCATGAAGCAGGGTGAGACAGTTGAATTATTTCTTTGCAAAGTTTCTGAATTGAAAGCAAAGTTGAATTCTTTGGGAGAACCAGTTGAATACAAGCTCCTTAATTTAGTTGTATTGAGATCTTTACCTGATTCTTATCGGGTGTTGATTACTTCCCTTCATGTATCACAACAAAAAGTTACTTTTGTAGAATTGGTTAATATGCTTCAAGAGGAGGAAGCACACCAACTACAGAGAGATGATTCTTCTAACACTGCTCTCTACATCAACAGGAAAGGGCAGAACCAGAAGAAGGGTAATTTTTAGAAGGGAGGGAATTCACAAAAGGATTCAAAAAGGAAACAAACTCAACAACCTCAATAGAAAAAGAGATATTGCAAGATTTGTGACAAAGAAGGTCATTATACAAACAAATTTTGGCATAAGAATAAGCAACCAAAACAGAAAGGCTGAAACAAACCACAAAAGAACAAATAGCAAGTGAATGTTGCTGTTGAAGAATCTGACATGGATTTTGAGAGAGCTCACAAAGTTCTCATGACTACCACAGTGTCCAAGCAGACGGATCCTATATGGTATGTTGATTCCGGAGCCAGTAAGCACATGATTGGTGACAAATCATGGTTTGAGTCTTTTGAGGCCAAAGAGGGCAAACCTGTCACTATTGCTGATGATAAAACCTACAAGGTTTAGGGAGAAGGCACTATTTTAGTCACCCTTCTTGATGACAAGTGTCATATTGATAAATTTCTCTATGTTCCATGATTGGCAAACAATTTGTTGTCAGCCACACAAATTCTAGACAAAGATATGGTTGTGAACTTTAGTGTTGAGGGAGGCAAGAAGTGTTGTTCTATTACCAAGAGGGGTAAGAACATTGCAACCGCTTCATATAAGCATGGCTTATTTGCCTTAGATACTATCTCTACTCCACATGTTGCCATGACAGTCTCTACAAAGGAGGCAACTTCCCTATGGCACAAGAGATATGGACATTTGAGTTCTGGTTAATTACTTGAGCTAAGTAAGTATGAGATGGTTAAGGGTCTTCCTTCCCTTTCTACCACTTTACCGGTTTGCTCGATCGCTAGGCGGAAAGCGACATAGAGTGCCTTTTGAAAAGAGCTCTACTAGAGCAAAGAAACCTTTGGAGTTGGTTCATACTAATCTGTGCGGTCCCTTCACTCCCAACAGTTGTGGGGGTAAGAGGTATTTTTAGTTATTTGTGGATGATTACTCACGAAAGATGTGGGTATTCTTTCTTCAACTGAAATCTGAAGCATTTGGCTTCTTTCAGCAATTCAAGAAATCTATTGAGGAGTCAGGGACTTCTATAAAGACTCTCCGCTCAGATCGAGGGGGGGAGTTCACCTCTAAAGATTTTTTTGCATTCTTGAAAGAAAATGGGATCACAATATAGTTAACTACTGCTTATACTCCTCAGCAAAATGGAGTTGCTGAAAGGAAGAATCGTTCCATCATGGAAATGGTTCATTGCATGCTCACAGGAGCTAGACTTGAGCAATTGTATTGGGCAAAAGCTGTCACCATAGCAGTATATCTATTGAAAAGGTCACCCACAAAGGCCCTACAAAGAATGACTCCACAGGAAGCATGGAGTGGTAGGAAACCCTCCATTTCTCATCTACGCATTTTTGGGTGTAAAGCTTTCATGCACATACCAAAAGAGAAAAGGAAGAAGCTAGATGAGAAGTCATTGAAGTGTATTCTTCTTGGGTATGATGAGCACTCTAAGGGTTATCGTTTGATTGATCCCTTAACAAAAAAGATTCACATAATTAGAGATGTTGTTTTTGATGAGGCTTTCACATCAACAAAAACATCAGATGTATACCTAGACCTTGTGGAAACTCAGGTTGTTAAATCTCCTTCATCAAAGGTTGGAGGTTCTTTTGGATCTTCTTCAACACCTAAGAAGAAGAATCCAAAGTGGTATACAAATACAATCAAAGATTCTAAGCTATCTACTCCACCAGATTTGACTTTGGATAGGCCTCATACTCACAGCATGGCTCGACAGGAGAGAAAGCTGCAACAGAGAATACTGGGGTTGATGATCTGTGTCAGTCTTTTGAAGAACTTTCTGTAGATCCAACAAGAGATATAGAAGATATGGATATTGATAGTGATAAGGTGTTTATGTCTTCCATAGATGATCTTGAACTTGCATCAGTACAAGTTGCTCTCAGTGAGCCTCAGTGGAAGGCTGCTATGGATGCAGAGTATAAGTCTTTGATGAAAAACAAAACTTGGAAGCTTGTCGATCTGCCGCATGGAAAGAAACCCATTGGCTGCAAATGGGTGTATAAAGTCAAGTACAAAGTAGATGGGATAACTAATAAGCATAAGTCCCGTCTTGTTGCAAAGGGCTATGCTCAAAAGGAAGGCATTGACTACGAGGAAACTTTTGCACCTACTGCTTGGATGACAACAATTCAAGTTATTTGTGCTATGGTAGCACAGTTTGGGTGGAAAGTTCATCAAATGGATGTCAAAAGTGCTTTTCTAAATGGTGATCTCCAAGAAGAAGTCTATATGACTCAGCCAGAAGGATTTGCAGTGGAAGGCCAACAACAGAAAGTTTGCAAATTGGTCAAATCCTTATATGGCCTGAAACAAGCTCCTCGAGCTTGGTATATAAAAATGGACAATCACCTCCTACAGCATGGTTTTAAGAGATGTCCGTCGGATGCAAACCTCTATTTCAAGAAATAGGGTTTTGAGATAGTGTTGCTTGTACTCTATGTTGATGATCCGCTCATTACAGGGAGTTCGAAACTATGATCTCTCTTGTCAAAAGAGACTTGTGTCAATCTTTTGAGATGTCAGATCTCGGACTTCTCCATTACTGTCTTGGTCTGGAATTCAGCCAGAAGGAGCACTCCATTAAAATGTCTTAGAAAAAATATGCCAAGACATTGCTAGAAAAATATCGCATGACTGATTGCAAGCCAATGGCAACTCCGATGGAGACTGGACTTCAGTTATCGTGATATGATGATTCACCTCAAGTAGATGGTACTCTCTATCGATAGTTGATTGGGAGTCTCATATATCCGACCAATACTAGGCCAGATATCGTATTTGCTGTCAACTATCTTTCGAGGTTCATGCAGGAGCCTAAGACCACTCATTGGAAAGTAGCAAAACGTGTTCTTCACTATGTCCATGGCACAATGGAATATGGCCTAGAAAACAGGAGGAACAACAAATTCTTCTTGCAAGGATACACGGACTCCGACTATGCCGAATCATTTGATGATCGCAAGTCAACTTCAGGATATATTTTTCATCTTGGATCCGGTCCTGTCTCTTGGCACAACAAGAAGCAATAGGTGGTTGCTATTTCATCAATAGAGGCAGAGTATCGTGCCGCACGTGAAGCTATGTGCGAAGTGATATGGTTGCGTCACATTCTGACAAGTATGGGTCATCCATCCAAATCTCCAATACACTTGTTTTGCGACAATCAGGGTGTTCTGAACCTAGTCAAGAATCCAGTCCATCATGAAAGAACAAAACACATTGACACACAATGTCATTTCATTCGAGATGAAGTTTCGAGGCAACGAATTTAGCTTCAGCACATTCCCACCGATGCTCAAGTTGCAGACATTTTCACTAAGGCACTTGCACGTGTCAAATTTGAATTGTTTCGTAGCTCTCTTTGTATTGCAAAATGATGTAATCAGGGGGGATGTTAGTATAGCTAGTAGTTATATTATTACCCCAATAATGTAATAAGGGGGGATGTTAGCGTATATTATATCTGCACTATTCTTACATTATTGTTGTAACAGTGCCTATTTCAGCCACGGGTGGTTTCGTAACCTCCGGGCTTAATAGGGCATATAGTGTCTCTTTAATCTGCTGATTAATAAAATATTTGTGTTGTTTATTCTAACACCTTCACCACCTGCCATTGTGTACTAATCCAAGATCACCCTAGCTGGTTAAGCTTAATAAGGGAATCTGGCTCTGATACCAATTGTTAGTCTCAAAATGACACTAAGTGGGGGGGTTGAATCAGTGTGGCTCTTTAAAACTTAAAAACTTCAACTCTTAAAGCCAAAACAATGAAAACTTAAAACCACATAAAGCAAATATAACAAGAGAGCATCACACAACACAAGATGTACCGAGGTTCACCAGTTTTGGCTACTCCTCAAATATTGACTGTTTGGACTCCCATCAAATTCAGCATTTACAAAATACCAATTTTACAATCAATTTACCAGCACCCACTGGAAGGAGCACCAACCCTTGATTTATTTGTATCAACAGAAAGGAGCACCAACCCTTGATTTATCTACACTAATAGAAAGGAGCATCAAATCCTAATTTATCTGCACCAACAGAAAGGAGCACCAACCCATAATTTATCTGCACCAACAAAAAGGAGCACCAACCCCTAATTCCAAGCACTAACTTGGACTGCAATTTGAAACTATATGATTGACATAAAAATGCCTTAGCTTATACAAGACCCTGACTAGTCTATTGCTAACCCAACCTCTCTTGTTATTCACCAAAACACCACACACACTTAAGGCTCTATTGACTACACTTTTACGGACCTCTTACAGGCCCTCTTGCTTGACGCTCTCTTACGGAACTCTTCCAACCCTCTTTTTGTAGCACTTTCACACTATTTTAGCAGCAAGTAATTCTTCACGCAGACCTCCTTTTATAACAAAGTTTTGAATCTATTTTTAACTTCCATATTTTTGCATGCAACTTATTAATAGGAACTTCTATATGTAACTACTTTATCACACAATATTCTCTCATGAATCCTATTAATAGTTACGGCTCTTTGTTTGGTCTTTGACTGATGACTTTCAGTTTAACTGTCGCTCGATGATTTCACTCCGTAACTGGCCCTATAACTGTCGTTCTAACTTTAGTTCACTATTCTTATTTTAGCTGCATTATTTTTCTCTATAACTACACCTGTAACTGATGTACTGACTTCAGTTAACTCTTCTTATTTTAGCTGCATGTTTTTCTTCTGCAATGGCCCCTATAACTGCCATAGAACTTTAGTTAACTATCACATATCTTATTTCGACTAGGTTCTCTTCTTAGCTCGTGAAAACATAACATGTCATGATATTGTGACACTTTCACCTCCTTGCTTCTTTTTTTTGCTTGTACCCGTGAAAACACAACATGTCACGATATCGTGACACTTTCACCTCCTTGCTACTTTATTTGGTTTGAACCCGCGAAAACACAACATGTCGCTATATCACGACACTTTCACCTCCTTGCTACTTTACTTGGTTTCATCCCATGAAAACACATGTCACGATATCTTGACACTTTCACCTCCTTGCTACTTTACTTGGTTTCAACCTATGAAAACACAACATGTCACGATATCGTGACACTTTCGCCTCCTTGCTAATTTACTTGGTTTCAACCTGCAAAAACACATGTCGCGATATCTCGACACTTTCACCTCCTTGCTACTTTACTTTGTTTCATCCCAGAAAAACACATGTCGTGATATCATGACACTTTTTCTCCTTTGCTCTTTCTCTTGCCTTTGGTGCATGAAAACGCGACATGTCACGATATCATGACACTTTGTCTCCTTTGCTCTTTCTCTTGCCTTCGGGTCACGAAAACGTGACATGTCGTGATATTGTGACACTTTTTCTCCTTTGCTATGTCTCTTGCCTTTGAGTCACAAAAATGTGACATGTTGCGATATCGTGACACTTTTTCTCTCGGACTCTCTCTCTTGCAATATGTCACAAAATCATGACACTTTTTCTTTCGTACAATCTCTCTTGCAATATGTCGCAAAATCGTGACACTTTTTCTACTTGCCTTTCTCTCTTCCAACATGTCACGAAATCGCAACAGTTTTGCTTGCTTGCATTTTCTCTCTGAACATGTCGCAAAATCATGACAGTTTTTCTTGCTTGCGCTCTCTCTATGAACATGTGAAATCCTAACAGTTTTTCTTGCTTGCGCTTTCTCTCCGAACATGTCATGAAATAGTGACAGTTTTTCTTGCTTGCACTTTCTCTCCAAACATGTCATGAAATCGTGATAGTTTTGTTTTGTTGTGCTTTCTCTCCGAACATGTCATGAAATCATGACAGTTTTACTTGCTTGCACTTTCTCTCTGAACATGTCACGAAATCATGATAGTTTTTATTTCTTCTCAACATGTCACGATATCGTGACAGTTTTTCTTTCTTGCTCAACATGTCGCAATATCATGATAGTTTTTCTTTCTTGCTCAACATGTCATGATATCGCAACAGTTTTCTTCCTTGTGATTTTATTTTGATTTTTAGCATATGGGCCACTTCAATATTTTGGAAAATCACTGTACATACCCTGAAGAACTTCTTAACTCCTGTCCACTGCATCAATCGATCTGTCTGACTATGTTGACAATAATGACAATACTATTGCTACACCTTGCTCAACACCATTCAAACTCCATTTAAGGACCACCAAATCTCCTCCATATATCCACCATAGCTCAACCATAAGAATTTCTTGGTTGGATACATTTTACCATCTACATAAAACAACAAAGAACAAAGTGGAAAACATGTTGGAGAACCTTCAAGAAATTGTTGATAAATATAAGGGTATGCATATGCCACTTGTCATTCTATGAGAGAATATCTATGTAAGGCTCACAAAGAAGATGTTATAATTCTCTCTTGGTGCCCATACTCGATGCAAGAAGAGGATTTATGTACGTTACAACAAGGAAGACTTATATACATGAAAGAATGAGTGTTTCTTGGACAACGCTCAAAGGGGAATAAAAGCGTCTCAACCAAAAGGTTACATTTGTCACAAGAAATGAAGGGGTTGAACATATCCACAAAATATTCGAAGCCATGGAGAGTTTAGAAATTGTGTTATGACAATTTTCACTCAACTGACCACCTATTAAAGGTGCCTTAAACCTTAGAAAGGAAAATGTAGCAGTTTGAAATCAATACAGGTAGTAGTTTGGAAGCTACTCAATAGTGGATTGATGGCAATTCGATAGATCTATGGTATAAGCTCAGTGGTAGTTCGACAATGATTTAGTAGCAATCCGAAGCAAGTCGAGAGTAGTAGAAAACACTCTCGATCAACCAACATTAAAGGAGTGCATTAAAGCCAAAGCTTACCTTGGGGAATTCATACTCAAGAAGGATAGATCACTACCATATTCATCCGACTTCATAAAAGTACAAAGCATTAATAAAATTTCTTCATCTAATTTTCTTTCATTTTTAAAAAGGGAGTTATAAGGTTATAAGATAAGGTTGAGATATTAAATGAAATAAATATTTGTTTGAAATCAAAAATTAGGGAAATTAATATAATATTTGCAAAATACAACTTAGGAGAAATAAGGGATACTACTTGGAATTAATCCATTTAATGTTTACAAATATTAATGTGTTTTAGTTTTCCAAATTAGGGAGTGATAAGGGTTACAACATCAAACTAGGCTTTTTGAAAATTAGAAACACTTGAATAAAATCTGAAGGGTTTAAGAAAGGGGTTATTAAGATATTTTATTCAAATTTGAAAATTTATATTCTTGTCTCAAAATTTTCTCAAAAAGAGCAAAAGAAATCCAACATTAAAACATCTTTGAAAATTGAAAAGTGATTAGTTCAATAGGAGTAATAAGGAATTAAGAAGTTGATTTTTGATATTTACAAAATTTATACAAAATCAACCAAAATTGAACTATACTTTACAAAAGCACTATATTATACTACAAAACGTTAGGGAGTCAACTAAAAAACTTGATAATAATATCCATCAAAGATTGTCAAGTTGGGAAGATATAAAATTTCTTCAAAAAACCTAATATTAGGTATTCATACCTAGGGAGACATAAGGAAGCCTACAACCTAAGGATTAATAAATGTTTCATCAAATCAAGCTTATATACTTCAATTAGGAAAGTTGTAAGATAAACTACGAAGATTCTATCAAATTTTCAAGAATCACTATTCTATTATGGATGAAATTTTAAGAAAAGCTTTCAATAATGAAGAACTATTCCATGAAGTAGAATTTTACTCTCAAAACTTAATATATACTCTATATGGATACGAGTATCTACCCTATAATGACAAAGTGCAATTCTCCTTATTTCTTAAGGAAGCTAAAGAAGGTATATTTATAGCATTTATTAACTATATTCATGAAATTCTCTTCATAGCATGGTGGAACTCACAAATATTGGTTATATTTTCACCAAAATAATATCTAATGATTTATCTATCATTAATTGTGTTTGTACTTACTCAACACAAGAAAAAAACTGGTAATAAAGAAGAATATTTTGTGATAATAGACTAAATTATCATAAAGTAGAGATTTCACCTACATTAAAGCATAATCATAGGAAGAGAAGAATAAAAAGAAAGAAGATCCATACTAAAATAGGTCATGACATGAAGACTAAAGTAGTAGAAGAGGAACTAGATCAAGACTGCAGTGAAAAAGGAAATAAAGAAGGAATACAATGCAAATTGAATTAAAATAAGAACCCTCAACTCTAGGTTACTCTGCATAATATGAATACACAAATTACCTGTTGAACCTGAACACACAGAATGAAAATGAAGAATACAAATTTTAGGATGAAGAAGAAGATCCATAATTAAGACTAAATTCTTCAATACCCAAATAATGTAATACAGGGGGGTGTTATAAATAGTGTCTATTCCATAATTTAGGTTATGTAAATGTATCTTCCAAGATACATACTTAGATTACTTTAGGGGCAAGTTATTTAGTTACTTCATGCAATATAATAAATGCACAAGTGTCAATGTGCAAGTTTTCCCTTATAAAACTAAGTAGAGTGTTGGCCAAGTATCCTATTTTACCTATATAAGTAAGGCCTTACTATTAGATAGATATAGAGTTTGGGGACATAGTCTAATACTATAGATTAGTGCTTATAGTTCTATGTGTATCACCATCTATTGGTGATGGATACAATGTAGTTTAGTATTGTTGTGGCTGCTCCACAACGTACCCCAAAAAAATTGGGGACCCACCTTTTTTTGCATGTGTTCTAAGAAGACCGAAGTGGCCCATAGGCTAAAGTTCAAAGAAAGAAAAAGCGTCGCGATATCACGACATGTTGCACCATCGCGGCCCAAAAAAAAAAAGTGTCGCGATATCGCGACATGTTGCACCATCGTGGCCCAGAAAGAAAAAGTGTCGTGATATCACGACATGTTGCACCATCGCGGCATAGAAGAAAAAGTGTCGCGATATCGCGACATGTTGCACCATCGCGGCCCAGAAAGAAAAAGTGTCGCGATATCACGACATGTTGCACCATCGCGGCCCAAAAGAAAAAGTGTCGCGATATCGCGACATGTTGCACCATCGCGGCCCAGAAAGAAAAAGTGTCGCGATATCGCGACATGTTGCACTATCGCGGCCAAAAGACAAAAAGTGTCACGATATCGCGACATGTTGCATTTTCGCGACCAAACGAGGAAAGAAAGAAGAAAGAAAAGTGTCGCGATATCGTGACATGTTGCATTTTTGCGACCAAATGAGGAAAGAAATAAGAAGTTAGAAAGTGTCACGATATCGCGACATGTTGCATTTTCGTGACCAAACGAGGAAAGAAAGAAGAAGAAAGAAAAGTGTCACGATATCGCGACATGTTGCATTTTCGTGACCAAACGAGGAAAGAAAGAACAAGAAAGAAAAGTGTCGCGATATCGCGACATGTTGCGTTTTCGTGACCAAACGAGGAAAAGAAAGAAAAGTGTCGCGATATCGTGACATGTTGCATTTTCGCGACCAAACGAGGAAAGAAAGAACAAGAAAGAAAAGTGTCGCGATATCGCGACATGTTGCGTTTTCACGGCCAAAGACAAAAAGTGTCACGATATCGTGACATGTTGAAGAAAGAAAAAGTGTCGCGATATCGCGACATGTTACATTTTCGCGGCTAAAAGCAACAAAAGACGAGCAAGGGGCCAAAAGTGTCGCGATATCGCGACATGTTACATTTTCGTGGCTAAAAGCAACAAAAGATGGAAGGGGCCAAAAGTGTCGCGATATCGCGACATGTTACATTTTTGCGATTCAAAAGGGGCAGGCAAACAGAGAAACAAGAAGCGTCGCGATATCGCGACATGTTCCATTTTCGCCAAGGTAACAGACCTGCATAGTGACGTGGACATAAGGACAAAATCCAATGAAGAAGACAAAGCGTTACATAAGGAATATTTAATGATTTGAAATCATTTAAGATGGTCGTTACACACGGAGGGAAATGGACGCAAGCCCATGTGGAGAAAATGCAGCGAAGGGCCACAAAATGGAAAGCAAAGCACACGCATACAAGGGAAGGTGAAATGAACAGTCAGGGAAGGTGAAACGAACAACCATCGGCAAATGAAATGAACCATCAGGGAAGGAGAAACAATGTTTTCACAAGTTTAAATACGCCATTCAAAGAGGCTAGAAAGGGGGGAGGAACTTTTCAGAGAAGATTGCAGTAATGAAGGCAAGGCCTTAGCACTGGGTTTCTCTGGATATTTTCTTCTACATTGGACTGGTTTTTCTTCTTCCACAGAAAGGGTTGGAAACCGTGAGCAGAGTTGCAGAGCTGAAGGCGAGAAGGCCATTCTGGGCCTGTTTGAGTTGTTTCTCTTCCACAGACTGGTTTGGGAAAACCAGAAATTTTGCTATTGTAAAATGACATATTTTTAATGCAGAAGTGTTCAAAAATTTGCATCTTGTGGGCAAGAAAGAAGGAGATTTTCTTTGCATGCTATGGATTTAATGTTTATTCTTTCATTCTTTCAGATTTCGAATTTATAGATAATGTTAATGCCATGTTTTTGGGTTACATTAGGCGAATATTTGAAATCTGAATTTTATTTCATACCCTAGGAACCAGCACTTAGCTTATCTAGATTGTGCTTGTTTGCAAGTCCAATAGGTTAGGTTGCATGCATGGAAAACTCAGGTCTTCAGTTTTGTCGTAATAGGATAGCATCATACTGAGCGCATTTTATTTTCAGTTTTCTGCATTTCATTTTCATTTTTGTGCATTTTATATTTTTCCAGAAATTTTAACTTTTCAAGGCATTAAAATAAACATTTAAAAAATATCAAAATCCAAAAAAAACAATGAACAATCACTAAAGTTTCATGATGAAATAAACCAACATTGCCCCTTGTTTACAGTTACTTGCAATCACTAAGGTGTTCCAAGCATTCAAATTGAATATCTTATATTTGAGATTACTAATACACATATGCAAATGCTAATACAACAGAGACCTTGGAGAAGTTGTTTGTTTAACTTCTTTGCAAGAGGGGATTTGGAACCCAAATCCTAAAGGAGAGTGTACTTTCACAATCGGGTGAAAATACCACTCAATAGATTGGCGCTAGAAGGAGGGCCTGAACCGGTTTATTTCAGTGTGATTTAAATGCTATAGGGATTTAAATTTTGAATATTTCATGCCCTATTGATTACTATCTTTAGCCCTCTTTTAACAATACAACCTTGTAGTGTTAAAAGGAGGACATGAATTGCTATGCATTGTTCTAACGCTTTTGATTGTTCATACAGGAATAAGATGTTTTGAATAAGGTGTTTTGATTGTGCATTGTTTCAGAATATTGCTTTATCATGGTTCTTTCTTTCATTCACGACTAACAAATTGGTTTTGAAGTTATTCATTGAATTTCATTAATTGCAGGATTTTCTGTGTGTCGCAGGTTTTCTGTGAGGTACTGAGAGTTTTGTCAGGTTCTTGTAGGGTTATCATCATCGATTTTGAATCAAATGGCCCAACCTCCACCACCTCCTTGGTACGGAGCCCATAACATTCCTTTGAATATTTCAGGGGATATTCACGAGATCCCTAGGAATATAGAGATATTTTTTCCCAAATACAAATCGGATGGCCCAAGGACCTGAGAAGAACATATTCAGGCCTATAGGGATGTTTTGATAAGATTGCACGTTCAACATGAAGATGTGGCTTGTAGACTCTTCCCCATGAGCCTAGACCAAGTGGCTTATGAATGGTATATTTGCTTACCTACTGGTTCCATTATGTCATGGACGCAAATGGAGAATGCTTTTGTCAACCAATTCAGGTCACCATTAGATCCCACAATCATCTATAATCAGTTCATTACATGCAAAAGAGGCCAGGGTGAGCCAATCCAAACTTTTAATCAGAGATTTTAGAAGTGCTATAATAGAGCAATTCGGCATTTTGCCATTGATCCCGCAGTAGCTTTGCAAATATATTTTGGGGCATTGGATCCTATGATGACAATGTTTGCAAGGTGAAATCCTCAAGTTACCACGCTTGCTCTAGCCTACAATGAAGCTATGACCATTGAGCAAAAAATGACACCACAGAGTTATGGGTTTCCCCAGATGCCTATGGTAGGACAATATGGTCCATATGGTCAAGCTCCTATGATGAATCAAATCATGGCACCACAAATATCAGGCATAAATGCTTTGCCTTATCAACAACCATATTCATCAACACCCGCTTACGCACCCATTCCAATTCAACCAATCACATCCATTCCCCCCATTCCTTCATTTTTGCAAAATAGTCAACAGACTATGCAAGGAGCTAGTCCGGTTAATTCTCAGGCTATAGTTCCTTTTCCCAATCCAATTCCGATTCAAAGTGTGAATCCCTATGCAAATCAAGTGGTTCAAAATCCAACTCAAATGTTAAGTCAAGATCTCACCAATTACGCAAATCCTATTGGAACTAGCAATAACATAGCTCAACCAAAAGAGATTTATTCAGAGGTTGAAGAGCTCAAAAATATAGTTCACAAATTGAGTAATGATTTGGTTCAAAAATAGAAGTATGAATCCCATGCCCCTCACCCAAATAAAAATTTCAACAATAGAGGGAGACAAGTGGAATACGAAGCCAAACAATGGGGGTGTGCCTTTCGCTATTGCTAATCGGATAGATACTTCTGCAGGACCAAGTCACTCTAGTTCCATTCTTAATATTTTTGATTTTGCATGGGAAAACGGGTGTAGATTGCATGATACAAAGGAGCATAATGAAAGGAATTGTCCCAAAATTGCTATGTATACCCATTGTCTCCAGGCTCAAGTGGATGATTTGGAACTTGTGCCAAATGAGGGTCCACCCCAACATCAACAAGGAGTGGACAACATTTTGGTGGTGGAAACTCTATATCATCAAGAGAGTGAGAATGAGGAAGAAGAGGATGAAATCTTGGAACAGGAAGTGGTTGAAAGTGAAATTGTAAGAAAATCAATAAATGAATTTGAAGATATGATAGAATTTCACCACTTGTTCTCGGAAGACACTCTCGATGAGAAGTTTGGAATTAATGATCAAAAAATTCTTCACCCTCCAAATTGTGATAAAATCGAATCATGGGTTACTAATTTGGATTATGATAGCTTTACCAATTTGAATTCAAGAAATAACCCACTTTTGGAAATAACTGGACCATCTATGGAAGGTGAAGATGAATTGGATGAGAAGCATGTTGATGAATCAAAATATGAAGAAGAAGTGCTTGAGCGTCATGACTTGAACTTGGAAGATGATTACTATGATTCGTGGAAGAAATGGGAAGAATTTTATCAATCTAAATCTTCTAACAAACTTGTTGCATCAATTAATATGCAGGATAACTCAATGGCTTCCTCACATGAGGATACTATAAATCCTGTACAATTTGAGAAAGTTTTGGAAGAGGAATTCGAATCTCATCAAATGTTGGAACATGATAAGGATTCTATAACCGTGAATCAAGAAAGAGAGTCATTTGCTTTAGATTCCTTTGAAGGTAAAGAAATTTAAAATCAAGATCCACTTACTTGTGCTACAATGATTATGCCATTTCAAGATGAGAAAATTACAAAACCTGAATCATTTGGGTTTGATATCATTGATGATCCAATTGAAAATCTCACGTTACCCAAAACAACCCAAGTGATTGATCACGAAAATGTGTTAGTCAACCCGCCCCTAGATAGACAAGACTTATGGTTTGAAAGGGATGGACATATTTTCAATTGGGTACCTAAGTTTGGTGCCTTTGATAAACGAGTCATGGAGAAGGAACAAGTGTTACATGATGATGAATGTCATGAGAGAAAAGAGGAGTTTTCAAATCCTCTTCAAGTAAGGTCAAATGAAAACATGCCAAAGGTAAAATCTCACCTTTTTGGTTTCACCATGCAAAATTCGAATGAGGGTTTGCCTAATGAATGGTTTGATTCAAATATTATTAATGTTATGGCTTTATTGAATGAAAATGAAAGCTTGTTTCTACACCATGAATCAAAGTGCGGAATGAACACCTTAAAGAATAGACATAAAGGAATTGAATATCAATCATTGTCTAATCAATTTGAAAACTTGAAACTCCACCATAGGATTATTAATGAAACTAAATCAAATTGGTATGGTGAGAGGGGCAAGTGGAAGTTTGTTTCTTTGTTTGGTTTGATCTTGTTTTTGTTGGATTCCTGCAAAACTTGGTATGCGTATCACGTCATATGTCTTTTAAAGAATTCTAATCAGGTTTGGGATCCGGGAAAATGATAATTCAAACTTTATGTACATTTGTATATACTTTTGGTTTTCGTGTTTCGGTTTTGGATTGAATCTTATTTTGGTTTTAAGTTTTGTGTGTGGTCCTTACGAATGTTGACTAAGACTAGGAGAATATGAAACATCGAAATTGTATTGCAAAAAGCTCCACGAATATCGCAAACACATTAAGGAATATCGTTTGGAACTTGTGATGCATGAAATTGTCAGTTTTATAAATTATGGCAAAGTAGGTGGTTTAATCCATCCGCATTTCAAAAGAAGCAGTGCATTCATATCTCATGTTACATTCCGCATTGCATATACATTTCATCTCAGTTGCATCTTCATTTCATGTACAATCATTGAAAAGGTGTCGAATCCTCTTAGGGTTATTACATAACATATTTTAAAAGGATCCTAAGGTTGGGAACTGATGCCCAAACTATCTTGAACCAAGCACGTTCTACGCATATTAAAGAGAATCTTGAGTAAAATGGTCAAAACCATACTTGGAAGAAAAGGTGAGGCGAAAGGAATATTTCGTGTCTGTCCTATCATGCAACATAATCCTTAAAATAGTGGTTTTTACCACTCCCATAATGCTTAAAGCCTAAAATCAGAGTAGTAAGGATAGGGTTAAATCCTCATCGAACTTAGGTTGAGGATCCAATTCCCCAAAGCTCTGATTTGAACTTCGTGAAGTAGTAAGGATAGGATCTAATTCTCATCTCGTTTAGGTTGAGAATCCGATTCCCCAAAGCTTCTATTTTGCCCACTCAAGAACTTGAAATTCAAAAGAAAATATTTTTCATTTCTTTATTAATATTGGATTGGAAGGATCGTACTACATGTCCCTTGCAAGGATGGGTAGTCATCCCCAAGGTCCAAGAAATCAAAAGTAAAGTCAAATCCTGGATTATGGGGTTAATCTCCATCGGGGCTATAGACGCCTGCTGTCAGTGGAGTATGCTCATGCGTGGCAACATGTCTTGTCTAAAAGCAAGACCATCGACTACTCAAACGGACAGAGCTAGCCTAATAGTTTCATCCATAGCAGGTTAAATCATTTTGTTCAATATGAGGTAATGAACTCCGGATCAGAGTAGTAAGGATAGGGTTAAATTCCCATCTCGCTTAGGTTGGGAATCCAATTCCCCAAAGCTTCGATTTCACTTACACTTGCACATGGGTTCAAGATGGTAGTGACGCATAACCAACTTTGGGATCTAGTAAATTAATTCAGTATACATATATTTGGTCCTAAGAGGGTTTGACAGTTTTAATATGTTTGTTCATGATACTAGAAGGTCCGAGCCTTTGCAAAGCGAGGTTGTTATATCTCTAGCATCTTCATCATACATCAAATCCTGCACAAATCATTCATAGCCTTGCATACGAATCATAAGTGAAAATGACAATGGAATGTTGATCAATTTCAAACGATAGGGAATGAAGCACATTGCACACACCGAGCTGATGCTTAATAATTCTAATGTTTCATGTATTTCTCGTCTAGTTTCATTCTTGGGATATTTTCTAATGCTTGTATTTGAGTCTATGTGTTTTCAAGTTGAGTTCTCACCGAAATGCTCAGGAGCATTTCCCAGAAGAGTCGCCATTTGTTGTGGCTACTCCACAATGTACCCCAAAAAAATTGGGGACCCACCTTTTTTTGCATGTGTTCTAAGAAGACCGAAGTGGCCCATAGGCTAAAGTTCAAAGAAAGAAAAAGTGTCGACATGTTGCATTTTCATGACAAAACGAGGAAAGAAAGAACAAGAAAGAAAAGTGTCGCGATATCATGACATGTTGAGTTTTCATGGCCAAAGACAAAAAGTGTCGCGATATCGCGACATGTTGCATTTTTGCGGCCAGAAAGAAAAAGTGTCACGATATCGCGACATGTTACATTTTCATGACTAAAAGCAACAAAAGATGGAAGGGGCCAAAAGTGTCACGATATCGCGACATGTTACATTTTCGCGGCTAAAAGCAACAAAATACGGAAGGGGCCAAAAGTGTCACGATATCACGACATGTTACATTTTCATGATTCAAAAGGGGCTGGCAAATAGATAAATAAGAAGCATCACGATATCGTGACATGTTCCATTTTCGCCAAGGTAATAGACCTGAATAGTGACGTGGACATAAGGACAAAATCCAATGAAGAAGAAAAAGCGTTACATAAGGAATATTTAATGATTTGAAATCATTTAAGATGGTCGTTACACATGGAGGGAAACGGACGCAAGCCCATGTGGAGAAAACGTAGCAAAGGGCCACAAAATGGAAAGCAAAACACATGCATACAAGGGAAGGTGAAATGAATAGTCAGGGAAGGTGAAATGAACAGCCATAGGAAAATGAAACGAACCATTAGGGAAGGAGAAAAAATGTTTTCACAAGTTTAAATACGCCATTCAAAGAGGCCAAAAATAGAGGGGAGGAACTTTTCAGAGAAGATTGCAGTAATGAAGGCAAGGCCTTAGCACTGGGTTTCTCTGGATATTTTCTTCCACATTGGACTGGTTTTTCTTCTTCCACAGAAAGGGTTGGAAAATGCTGTGAGCAGAGTTGTAGAGTTGAAGGCGAGAAGGCCATTCTGGGCTTGTTTGATTTGTTTTCCTTCCACATACTGGTTTGGGAAAACAAAAATTTTGCTATTGTAAAATGACATATTTTTAATGTAGAAGTGTTCAAAAATTTGCATCTTGTGGGCAAGAAAGAAGGAGATTTTCTTTGCATGCTATGGATTTAATGTTTATTCTTTCATTCTTTCAGATTTTGAATTTATAGATAATGTTAATGCCATTTTTTTGGGTTACATTAGGCGCATTTTGTACCCTAGGAACCAACACTTAGCTTATTTGGATTGTGCTTGTTTACAGGTCCAATAGGTTAGATTGCATGCACGAAAAACTCACGTCTTCGGTTTTGTCGTAATAAGATAGCATCATACTAAGCGCATTTTATTTTTAGTTTTCTGCATTTCATTTTCATTTTTCTGCATTTTATATTTTTCCAGAAATTTTAACTTTTCAAGGCATTAAAATAAACATTTAAAAAATATCAAAATCCAAAAAAACAATGAACAATCACTAAAGTTTCATGATGAAATAAACCAACATTGCCCCTTGTTTATAGTTACTTGCAATCACTAAGGTGTTCCAAGCATTAAAATTGAATATCTTATATTTGAGATTACTAATACACATATGCAAATGCTAATATAGCGGAGACCTTGGAGAAGTTGTTTGTTTAACTTCTTTGCAAGAGGGGATTTGGAACCCAAATACTAAAGGAGAGTGTACTTTCACAACTGGGTGAAAATACCACTCAACAAGTATCTTTATAATGGAGTGTTAATTTCCTCCATAGTTACATTGTATTCTTTAATTTCATTTCTATTTATTGTATATTTCAGTCATATAACAAATTTACTTTATTTCATATTATTCTACATCTTGTGATTGTTATCTCCCAATGCTTATTACATAAAAATATAATAGTCCAAACTTTATTTAGGTTTCTAGTGGTAGTTATGACCTTGGTGAGCATTATATTAGGATTATCCAATGCTCAAGTGCTCCTTGAATAGTGAGAGATAGTAATTATTCATTTCAATGCTTCAAGATAAGCATTATTCCAATTTTGAATGTCTCCTTCCTACAAAAGCATTAGAATGTATAAATGTATGTCTTTTTTGAATTTTCCAAGTGGAACAAGATGCCTTGGCTATAATTTGCAAGTGGTACTTTACTCTTATGCATGTAATGCTCCTCCAACATCTCTTATGCCTTGTATATTTCTTTCCAACAAATACCCTTTGTATCTTGTTCTTCAATGCTTTATTTCCAAGCAACTAGTGATGCTATGAGGTTGGCTCCAACTATGGTGATTTTAGGGCACTGTTATGAAGGTTCTATGGTGCTCCAATGGTGGATTCAATGCTTCAAATATCTCTATGCTCAGTTGGTGGTTCATCCAAGATAAGGCTTGGGTATAGCACCTTTGACCTCACCTTGCAACTTGCTTCTTTGGACTTGTAATGCATTGTCATTTTGCTATCCCTTTACATTGATATGCACTGATAGATAACCTTCTTACATAGGATTTTTGATGCTACATTTTGCTTGCTACATAGGTTATGAGTTGGTATCTTTTTACACCTTGGTGAAGCAAGTTTTGATCCCTTTGGATTGGCTCTACTCTTAAGAACCTTGATTTTGTGATTTCACCTTGCTAACGGTGGATGTTGAGCCTTCTAGGATGGCTCTTATTTTAAGTATTTTGACTATGATTCCATTTCACTAATGGTGGCTACTTGTAGATAAGATAATGGACTATGTAATATGTTCTTGTGACACTTAAACCATTATTTTATTCTGGTGTAATAATAGAAGACAAGTTTGGTGCTTTTGTAATAACCTATAATAGACTCCTTAGTTGCACCTAAAATTTGAGACTCTCCTAGTATCCTTTTGTAGCTTCTTTTTTTGAATTGTGATGGTGGCTTTCTTTTCCACTCCTTGGAATTATATCACCCTATTTTGTGGCTTCTCTATGCCACAAAATATTGTAGGTTTTGAGTGCTCAATAGTGTCTCTAGACACTTTTATAGTATGCTGATTTGTGCACTTTGGTATTTCACCTTAACTTACAAACCAATGCACTTAATGATATTTTAAGAGTAACTAGTATAGTGCACTAATAATATCACCTTATTGCTCCTTCAAAGTAACTTGTAAGATGCACTAATAATAAATCTTTAAGGACTCTTAAAAGCACTATAATGTTTATAACTTTCACTTAGTAGTAATGTCTTATTCACTCTAGTAGATAATATTTCTAATATCCTATTTTAATGTGTAGGTATTAACCTTAAAAAAATATCTTATGCACTCCATTTGAATACTTTAATATGCAACCTTATCCTTGCAACTTTAACTTTGATATGGTGCTTAATGACACTTAATAACAAACTAAGTAACTTAATGTTCAATGATGAACCTATTGCACCAATGTTGCTTATATTAACTAACTCTATATATGAAGGATTACAAGATGATTAAATTCAACTTATTGTTGTATTTTACAGTTTGAAATTGCAACTCTTCTTGACTGTCTATGTTGGAAATATTGAGTTTTCATTGATGTCAAAAGGTTGATGTCAAAGAGAGCATGGTAAGGCAGAAATATTCTTCTAAGGTAATACAATTATGCAAGACAATTTTTATCTCACAACAAGGAAAATTGGTGAAAAGAAAAGGTTTATAATATTTATTTTTAAATATTATAAATGAGGTCCAAGAGGTTTTATAGTGTTCGGAACAAAGAAAAAGTAAGGATTTTTTATTATTTATTAAGGGCAAAAGGTTTAAAAGACAAGGCAGGGTTAAGTTTTAAAAGGAGCTAAAAAGTAAGACCAAGGTTTAATATTTCCTTGAGGGCCAAAGGTTTTAAGAGTCATTATTATAATATTATAATATAAACATAAGGGTGTATGTTTTGCACCAATATCGTGTGCAAAGTAATTTTAAATATCCATATGAAAACATGAGCCGACTCTCCAAGCAACATTGAAGTGCATATAAATAAAGAGGTAATGGTTTTATTTTTACTATACTAAGCACTAATGTTTAATGATATATTTTTTTGATAAGAACAACATCTAATATTTGGTGCTAAATTTGATATCCCCCCAAGTACGAATGACAAAAAAGCAACAAATTTTGAAGGGTGTTAACATGAGATAATGATATATCTTGAGTACGTCTGAGACGTTCCATCCGACTGGGGTGGCCCGATGGCTGGCTAGTGTTGTGAGTATTTTTGTGGCAAAGGTTTTGGGGTCAAAACCCCTAGATGTATTTTAGTTGTGTGCATTGAAGTTTTGGCTAATGCATATCAAAGTTATATTTTTCGTTCCCTATATTTGGTGCTACCTACTATGGTAGTGCAGCTGGTTGAAGGTGCTAGTGGTAGCATTATCTCTTGGAGGTCGTGGGTTCAAGTTGCAATGGTGAATAAGGTACACATATTTTTGTTTAAATAAATTAAATATGAATGCATTACGACAATAAAGTAAATATTTTGATTTTAATTTTATTAAGAGCAAAGTGGGAGTTGTATGGTGCATTGGTTTTAATTGAAAATATATTTTTATATGAAGGCATTATCTGGTTTATAAAAGTGGGAGTTGTATGGTATATTAGTTCATTTTGAGTATTGTATTTTATAGGAGGATATCATTTTAAGGAATTTTATGGTGTATAAGTGTGAGAATGGTTATTTTTGCAATATTTAAAGAGGGATTTATAAGGTGTATTGTGTACTTTTATTGATTGTAATCTTTGCTTGATATTTTGAAGGGTTTGGTTTATATTTAAAAGCTTTATCTTGTGAAACCAAAGAGGAGTAATAGAGCATTATTTTAAGAAATTAATGTGCATATATTTTGAAGATTTTTATGTGAATTTTTGAAGAGGATTTTTTGCTAATCTATTTTTGAAGTGGGCAAAAGAAAATATATTATTTGAGATAGGTTTTTGAGGGCACATATTCATAAAAAAAAATTGAGGTATGGTGATTTAACTCTTTCTCAAGGTGGTTGTGCTTAAAGATATTTTTTTGATGTCATAAGGTGGAGATATAAGGATCAATTTTATGTGCATTGTTGTAAATAAATATGCTAGGGTTTGAGAATAAAATTGTGCTTCATTATTGAATGAAATTGAAAACACGTGCTAGGATTTGAGAAAAAAAATTTGCTTCATTTTTGAATGAAATTGGAAACACATGTGTTAGGGTTTGAGAACAAATATTGAGTTGGTTTGAGTGACATTGAAAGTGAAGTGCAACTATTAGAAATCATATTTGTGAAACAAGTGTGTGCATCAATATTGATTGTAGGAAATACATAATAAGGTCATATACTAAGTTCTATACATGAGATATATTGTAAATACAAATGAATGTGATAAAAACATATTGATTGTATTTAATGCATATCATTCTCTATATGTTTATAAAGAAAAATAATTCTGGGTAGAATATGTCTGAAATACCTTAAATCAAAGAAAGCACTTTTGGGAAATATATAAGCATTCTTTTGAGCATGTGTTATAAGTAGATTTGAGTATGTGTTATGACCAAATTTGAGAGCAAGTATTGGTAAGAATATTTTCGTAAGCCATGAATGTAGGCTTGAAGTAGATTTGAGTAGAGTTGAGAGAAGGTTTTAGTGGAGTAGATTTGTGCAAGCCTTGTGTGTAGGCTTGGAGTAGATTTGAGAAGAGTTGAGAGTAGGTATTGGTAAGTAGATTTGTGCAAGCAATGAATGTTGGCTTGAAGTAGATTTGAGCAGAGTTGAGAGTAGGTATTGGTAAACATATTTGTTCAAGCCATGAATGGAGGCTTGAAGAAGATTTGAGTAGAGTTGAGACAAAGTTTTGGTGAGTAGATTTGTGCAAGCCTTGTGTGTAGTCTTGGAGCATATTAAGCAGAGTTAAAAGTAGGTTTTTATGAGCAGATTTGTGCAAGCATTATGTGTAGTATTGCAGCAAATTTTAGCATAGTTAAGATTGTTTTTAGTGGAGCATATTTGAGGACTTGTGTGTAGGCTTAGAATATATTTGAGCAGAGTTAAGAGCAGGTTTTGGTGAAGCAAATTTGAGAAAGTCTTATGTGTAGACTTGGAGTAGATCTGATAAAAAATGAGAGCAAGAATTGGAGAAAAATTGAGCAAGCCTTATGTAAAGACTTATAGTAGAGTAGAGCAAAGGGGATTGAGGTATCCTATAGATAGAGGTCCACAAACCAGAGCAGAGGGTATTAAGGGCTCTTGTGGATATAGGTCCACAAACTAGAGCAGTGGATATTGAGATCTCCTATGGATAGAGGTCCATAAACCAAAGTAGTGGGGATAGAGGTCTCCTATGGATAGAGGTCTATGAACAAGAGAAGTAAGGACAAAGATATCATGTAGATAGAGGTGCATAAACCATATCAGTGGGGACATATATCTCCTATGGATAGAGGTCCATAAACTAGAGCAGTGGAGACAAAGGTCTTATGTGGATAGAGGTCCATGAACTTGAGCATAAGGGATTGGTGTCTCCTTTGGGTTGGTGCCCATAAACATTGTAATAGGGAATTGGTTCCCAAGATATTGGTTGATAAAATTTATAAGAAATATTTTTCTATGGATGTAGCCTACATTGGGTGAACCACATTAAATATGTGTCTCTCATGTATGTGATGATTTGTGCATTGTTTCATATACTGCATTGATATTGTTGATGCTATCATTTGGAAATAAAAGTAAAAATTTTGATCTTATATTGTTCACCCCCCTCTCAGTATAAGCTTGTGTTCTTCAATTGGTATCAGAGTAGTTTCCTTCATGGAAGCCTAATAGCTTGAAAGATCTTACATGAACATATATGGCTCATCAAGAAGGATTTTCAACACCTAGATCTCCATTGTTTAATGGGACTAACTATGCTTTTTGGAGTATTAGGATGAAGATATTTTTGATGGCATAGGGAATTGATACATGGCAATTAGTTAAGAATGGGTACACATCACCTAAAACTTCTCCCATAGATATAAGTGGTAAGAAACTATATGAAAATAATGACAATTTAATGAATATAATTTTAAGTGGAAAACAAGAAATAGAGTTTGTAAATTTTATGCATTGCAAATCAGAAAAATAAATGTGGGGTAAATTACAGAATACATATGAAGGAGATGACAAGGTTAAAAAGGTAAAACTTCAGACTCATAGGAGAAAGTTTGAGGAATTAAAGATGAAATATGAGGAATATATTGCTAGGTATCTACTTCATGTTGATGAGGTTGTTAACACCATCCATGAAATAAAATATTGAGGATTCTACTATTGTTCAAAAAATTCTAAGATCACTTCCCATAAGGTATGATACAAAAATTTTAGCAATATAAAAAATAAAGGATCTCGCAACTTTGAGGATAGATGAACTACATGGGATTCTCATAGTTTATGAGATGAGAATAAAAAAGTATCAAACATACAAAAGGGAGGCAACATTCAAAGCCTCAAAGAAGAAAAAATATAAAGAATCAGAATCAAATTATGAATCAAGCAATGAAGAAGAGGTAAATTTTATAAGAAGAAATAATAAGGGTCCAAGGAAACATAAGAATATGCATACTGTGAAATGTTTTAGTTGTGGAAACATTGGTCACTATGCAGCTTATTATCCACAAAATGGATATAATAGCAATGAAGATGAAAAAGAATACAAGAAAAATAAAGAAAGAAAATTTGGTTATGAAAAGAAAATCAGGCATGGTCAAGGCAAGCATGAAAATAAATCTTTTGAAAGGCACAAGAAACGTTTTTATGCTAAAGAAGCACGTAGTGCTTCAAGTGACAGTGATGAAAGTATTTTAGATAGTGAAAAGGAGATATTCTATTTTTGGCAATAGAAAAGGAAGGGGATACATCTGTTAAATACCAAGTAGAAGAAAAAAATAATACTCCTATTGAAAATCTAGTAGAACAGAAAGAAGATGCTCCTATAGTTGAAGACCTGGAAAAAGTGAAATATTTAGAAAAGGAAAAGGAAACCTTGGTTGACATGAAAAAAGAACTTATTGCTACTCTTGGATAATTGGAAATAGTTAAAAGGGAGAACTTAATATTAAAGGTTCAATTTCGAGAGGAATATAAAACAAAGGTAAATCTTCTACAAGATATCACTAATTTAAGAGCTAAGGTTGAAGAGGCAAGAAGAGTTGAAGAAAGTATGGCTGAAAAATTAGAGGTAAAAGAGTTAGAGTGTGAAAAGCTAGAAGATGAAGTTATCTATCTAAATAAAGGACTTGGAAAATATATTGATAAGCTAACTAGGTTTAAGGAAATATTAAAAACCTTGTATGACATTCCCAAAATACAGATAACTCCATTTATGAAGACATGACTAGGTTATGAAGAAGACCAAGAGATACAAAAAGGGGAGTCAAGCTCAAAAGAACAAGTTTCAAATGAAGTGATTTAAGAAGAATATAAGACCTATGATGATGAGTTGAGAAGTGGAAGCATCAAAGAGGAAGAAAACAATGCATAAACAAGGAATATGGATCATCACAAAAAATACAAGGAAAGAACTATGAGACCACACTCTCCAAGACAAGACAAATACTTCTTTCATGGACATTGTTAGTCATGTAATCATTTTGTTCATAGATCTATACATTGCAAGATTCATAGCAGGAATAATTTTGGCTTCATCAAGAGGAACTTCAATTCATTTGCACTTCTTAAGAATTACAATATCAAATGTTACAATTGCAATAATTTTGGGCATAAAGCAAAGTGGTGTAGAATAGAATTCCTAGAACTTCCAAAGACATGCAAGAAGAAGGATAGTCAAAATGTTCAAAGAGGTATGGCTTCAAAAGTTTGTAAAAATATTGAAAAAGAATAAGAACATTGTAAGTTGGGAGCAACTTTACTCCCATCCCAAAATTAATCACCTCATGGAGAAGAGGTGGTGTGGGGGCTATGCTAAATATCTTATTTTTAGCCCCAAGGAACCATTTTCCATTGATTTAAAAGGGTGAGATATTTTAGTAAGGGGGAGAGATTTCAATAAGGGGGAGCAGCTTCTTAGGGGGAGCAGTTTGGCATCCAGTTGTAGTAAAGGAATTTTTTTTTTTAAGGGTTACCATCAATGACAAAGGGGGATATTGTTGGAAATATTGATTTATCATTGATGTCAAAGGCACATGGTCATTGATTTCAAAATGTTGATGTCAAAGAGAGCATGGTAAGGTAGAAATATTATTCTAAGGTAAGACAATTATGCAAAACAAGGTTTATCTCACAGCAAGGAAAATTGGTGAAAATAAAAGGTTTAGAATATTTATTTTTAAATATTATAAAGGAGGTCCAAGAGGTTTTATAGTGTTTAGACCAAATAAAAATAAAAAATTATTTATTATTTATTAAGGGCAAAAGGTTTAAAAGACAAGGTAGGGTTAAGTTTTAAAAGGAGCTAAAAAGGAAGACCAAGGTTTAATATTTCCTTGAGGGCCAAAGGTTTTAAGATTCATTATTATAATATCATAATATGAACATTAGGATGTATGTTTGGTGCCAACATCATGTTCAAAGTAAGTTTAAATATCCATATGAAAATGTGAGTCGAATCTCCAAGAAACATTGAAGTGCATATAAATAAGGAGGCAATGGTTTTATTTCTATATACTAAGCGCTAATGTTTTATGATATGATTTTTGATGCAAAAAATATTTAATATTTGGTGCTAAAGTTGATATCCCTCCAAGTGTGAACGATAGAAAAGCAGCAAATTTCGAAGGGCTCTAACATGAGATAGTGACATATTTTGAGTATGCCTAAGACATTCCATCCAACTGGGGTGGTCCAACGGCTGGCTAGCTATGTGAGCATTGTTGTGGCAGATGTTTTAGGGTCAAAATCCCCTAACATATTTTTTTTGTGTGCATTGAATTTTGGGCTTATGCATATTAGAGTTATATTTTTTGTTCCCCATAGTTGGTGCTACCTATTGTGGTAGCATAGCTGGTTGAAGATACTAGTGGCAACGATGTATCTTGGAGGTTGCGGGTTTGAGTTGCAATGGTGCATAAGGTACAAATTTTTTCATTTAAATAAATTAAATCTGAATCCATTGCAGCATTAAAGCAAAGAGTTTGATTTGAATTTGATTAAGAGCAAATTAGGAGTTGTATGGTGCATTAGTTTTAAGTGAAAAATATGTTTTTATGTGAAGGCATCATCTGGTTTATAAAAGTGGGACCGATATGGTATATTAGTTCATTTTAAATATTGTATTTTATAGGAGTATATTGTTTTAATGAGTTTTATGGTGTATAAGTTTATGAGAAAATTGTATTATTGTCTAATTGTGAGAAGGGTTTTTTTTGCAATATTGAAAGAGGGAGTTATAAGGTGTATTGTGTCCTTTTATTGATTGTAATATTTACTTGATATTTTAAAGGGTTTGGTTTATATTTAAAAGCTTTATCTTGTGAAACCAAAGAGGAGTAATAGAGCATTATTTTCAAAAATTAATGTGCACATATTTTGAGAAGAGTTTTATGTGAATTTTTGAAGAGGAGTTTTTTCTAATCTATTTTTGAAGTGGAAAAAGAAAAGATATTATTTGAGACAGGTTTTTGAGGGCACATATTCATCAAGACAAATTGAGGTATGGTGATTTAACTCTTTCTCAAGGTGGTTGTGCTTAAGGGAAATATTTTTGATGTCATAAGGTGGAGAAATAAGGATCAATTTTATGTGCATTGTTGGAAATAAATATGCTAGGGTTTGAGAATAAAATTGTGCTTCATTGTTGAATGAAATTGGAAACACATGTGTTAGGGTTTGAGAAAAAAATTGTGCTTCATTGTTGAATGAAATTGGAAACACATGTTTTAGGGTTTGAGAAAAAAATGTGCATTGGTTTGAGTGACATTGAAAGTGAAGTGCAAGTGTTAGAAATCAGATTTGTGAAGGAAGTATGTGCATCAGTCTTGATTGTGGGAAATACATAATAAGGTCATCTACTAAGTGCTATACTTGAGATATATTGTGAATGCAAATAAATGTGAGAAAAATATATTGATTGTGTTTAATGCATATCATTCTCTATATGTTTATGAAGAAAAAAAATTCTGGGTAGAATATGTCTAAATTACTTTAATAAAAGAAAGAAATTTTGGGAAAGATATAAGTATTATTTTGAGCATGTGTTATAAGAAGATTTGAGTATGTGTTATGACCAGATTTGAGCAGAGTTGAGAGCAGGTATTGGTAAGAAGATTTTTACAATCCATGAATGTAGGATTGAAGCAAATTTGAGCATAGTTGAGAGTAGATTTCGGTGGGGTAGATTTGTGTAAGCCTTGTGTGTAGGCTTGGAGAATATTTGAGCAGAGTTGAGAGTAGGTATTGGTAAGAAGATTTATGCAAGAAATGAATGTAGGCTTGAAGCAGATTTGAGCAGAGTTGAGAGCAGGTTTTGGTGAGAAGATTTATGCAAGCCTTATGTGTAGTCTTGTAGAATATTTGAGCAAAGTTAAGAGTACGTTTTGGTGGAGCATATTTGAGTAAGCCTTATGTGTAGGCTTGGAAAAAATTTGAGTAGAGTTAATAATAGGTTTTGGTGAGTAGATTTATGCAAGCCTTGTGTGTAAAATTGGAGAAGATCTGATCAGAATTGAGAGTAAGTATTAAATCATAATTGAGAAAGCCTTATTTAAAGGATTGTAGTAGAGTAGATCAAAGGGTATTGAGGTATCCTATGGATAGAGGTACACAAACTAGAGCAGAGGGTATTAAGGTATCCTATGGATAGAGGTCCATGAACCAGAACAATGAGGATTAAGGTCTCCTATGGATAGAGGTACATAAACCATAGTAGTGTGGATAGAGGTCTCCTATGCATAGAGGTCCACAAACCAAAGCAGTGGGGATAGAGGTCTCTTGTGGATAGAGGTCCATGAACTTGAGAATAGGGGATTGGTGTCTCCTTTGAGTTGATGCCCATAAATATTGTAATAGGGATTTTTTCCCAAGATATTGGTTTAGGAAATTCATAAGAAATATTTTCTCCATGGATGTAGCCCACATTGGGTGAATCATATTAAATACGTGTCTCTCATGTGTATGCTTATTTGTACATTGTTTCATATACTGCATTGATATTATTGCTATTATCATTTAGAAATAAAAGTAAAATTTTTGATCTTATACTATTCACCCCCCATATCAGTATAAGCTTGTATTCTTTAGTATAAAATAGTTGTCTATCTCACCTATTTGTAACTTTGAAATACTTATAACTTGCTACCCAAATTGCTACTTTCTTGTTGTCCTCAAATATGAAAATTTTAGAGTGCAAATTAGTCAATATATCCACTAAATGTTGTCCTTGAATCTTAAAAATTTGGTAGGGAAATCCTCCAAATCGTAGCTGAGATTTTTCTTCAAGAACATTTCAATTTGATGTTGTAGAAACCAATATATCTCCTTTATCTGAATGACCCTTCTAGCCTTCAAAGGCAATCTTCAAACCTCTCAGGTTTGGTAGTAATGTTTGGCTCCTTTCTCTTTCAACCTCCTTGTTGAATTATGAATTGAATCTAGGCCTTCTTCTCAATAATATAAATTTCTTGTGGTATTCACCAATATCCTTCAAAATTTGGCAAGATTCTTGCCAAATCCTTCTCCTTTGGGCTTGTTTTTCGATGGCAATAATTGTCCCAAATTCTTACTTTATCAAGAACTTCTCCTTGGTGGTAAATTTCTTCAATCATTTATCTTAGGAACTTCTTCAATGACCTTCTATGAATCTCCTTCAATGAGGCTCTCCAATCCTTCTCCTTCTTTCTCCTTGAGACCTCTTCTCTAGGGTCCTCACTCTCACAGCTTCTCTGGTCTTCCCAATGAGACATTTTCTTCAACATTCTACTATGGAATTTTGGTAATGAGATATCCTTCTTGGATCTTTGAAATCTACTGCTTAAGGAATAAGACTTTTGATAGTCCTCTATCTTCAAGCTTCCAAATATGGAAGTTCTTCAATGGACCTTCTTTATCTCTTCAGCATCTCAGGTTGATTTATTCTACTCTTTCAAGGTGAAGTATTCAATATTCAATGAAGATCACCAATATCCTATCTGTTGTTTGGAGAATATATATAATGGAAAGTTTTGTGCACCCAAAAACATTGAACAAAATTGAATGACTAGGGAGCTTATGAGAACTATAGTGGTCAATATTTGGACGAATTTGGTTCCTTGTACTCCCAACTAACTATACCTAAGTATGGGGGGGAAGGGTTTTTAAAGAAATAAAAGAGGCTAAAGCCAGAACTTATAGTGGTGCATATTAGGAAACATCAAGACATAAGCAATAATAAGGATAACACAACTAAACAACCAAACAACCAACCCTATAAGTTCAATAATCAATTGTAGAACAATGAATTAATCTATTGTAGGTTATGAGATCACCAGTTCTAAACAAGTGAATGAAGTGCAAATCTAGGATTCAAAATAAAATACCATAAATATTCAACATGCTTAAATTAGAAAGAGGTAATCATCCATACATACATGCTCTAAAAATGAATCAAACTAGAGGCCATACAATAGTAAATTTGTATTAAGATACAAGTAATATGTCTTTACATATGAATTGTAAACACCTAATAGCTGACCAATTTTTATTTTACATTCTTGTATATATAGAATTTTCTACAATCTCATAATTATCAAAAACATCATTATTCATAAATGGATTGTTGTCATGTCAAAGGAAGTACCAACTAGTTGGACTATATAGAAGTATGAACGCTCCAACTACCTTATCATGACCTACTAATTTGGCAAACATCAGTTCTATGTTGAGTAGTGCTAAGCCTATTGCTTGCATCTAGTTTGTTGATTTTCATTGATTATTTTTGGTTGATTCACCCTATCACCTACATGATACCATGAGCATAACCACATTATTGAGATTCTTCTAATAGATAATTTTATCTTCTAGGTGTCCTAAGATGGCAGTAATCCTCGTGTAGGTGGTCCAATGTTGTATTTGATTTGATTTGACTGCTAAGATTACACACTATGAAGACATGATATCATATATTTGGGATCTTGGAGAACTTTGGCTAGGTAGAGGGGCTTCAACAACATCAACACTTATTTTACTTACTATCCAAAAATATTCGATATCAAGTCGAGGCTTGGGTACCCATCCAGGTCTTGATCGGGAAAAAATATTCTAGGAATGCAAAATTAGATCTTAGCAATAGGCTAGAGATTTGGTATCTTCTTAGGCTCTAGTTAAGTATAAATCATATAATATTATCTAGATTTTTTCTTATTGGATTTTAATCACTAGGAAAACAATTGGCAACCCTATGAGTTTCTATCGGGTCCAAATCCTTCGATGGCATTGACACTTAGTATATTTCTACAATGCGACATCTTTCCACCATGGGTCACGTATATGGTACCTTATCAGGGTTTAATTGGGTGTGATTCATCCAATACTTATTGGACTTGGCTATTTCTCTATATTCATGTGCCAAAACTTGTAGACCATTCTAGGCTCTAGTTGGCTAAAAAAATTTCAAGTTTCCCTAGATAGGCCAGACATCTAGGACCTTACCAGGCTCTAATTGAGTGTAATTATTATGGCCACTACAAGCTCCTTAGTTGGGCCAAATCTTAGAGTCTTTCCCTGGTCCTAATGAAGGGAAAAAAAATTGGCCTCTCTTGGGCTTGGAAGATTCAAACTCCTTGATCAGGCTAGGCATTCGGGACCAATTCGAGTGCCAGTTAGGTGAAAAATATTGGTCATATCTAGATGTAACCAATTTTGAACTGGATATTTTCATGTTGCATAGTACATAGCACTTTCTTATCAAGGAGCATGTGAGTAGTGGTCAAAAACACCCATAATTTTGGTAGCTCTTAGGGGCTTTTTACCTCATAAAAAGTGGAAAACCCATATTGATGTTGCTTGCAACTAGAAATAATCATGCTTAAAACATGAGATAAACCACTAAGGCCTTTGCAACTATGCTGGGAATAGTGATCAAAACTATGATGATAGAATAGATAACGAACTCTATTTTTAACTTCATAGGTAGTAAGTGATAGCGGGATGGAGGTAATGAAATCAAAATTGTGCATGGGGATCCCTAGAGAATGGGACATTTATAGGAGACCTAGGCTAGGGTCCGTGGGATAAATTACAAAAATGATAGTAATACAAAAATAGAAAAAGAGGAGCAAAAAAAATGGAGAATACCTAAAATATGATATGTGCCCACAAACATGGAAATTCATGAGTAGATCTGGCTACAATTGTGGGTTGTTTCAAAACCAATATGGGCATCTTAGGAAATCACCATTTTTCTACTTGTTGTGCTTCCCATTTTTTCCTTTTATTTGACCTAGCCTAGTAGGAATATTTTTATTATATCATTGAAACCTCCAAGTCCTTAAACTCATCCTCATTGTGTTTTTTCTAATGCTAAAGGATACCTGTCAATGGTGGCCTAAAATAGGTGTATGTTTTGGAACTAATATGTGCAATCTATCACCTAATTATTACTTGTATTTTAGATCAATTGTACAAGTGTCATTGATATGACCTAGGGTAGTACAAACATTAATGTGTATCGGGTCTCTAGTATTGATGATCTGATGGCAATTTATTATTGCTACCTTCTTGTTTGTCGTGCTAGACATATATTTTACACCTACCTTTCAATATTGCTTTACACTTATTTCATTGGGTTTTAGATTCATTATTCTTAACAAGACATTATGGTACAATTGTACAAATGTGCTTCATAGCTTCTACCTCAGTCCACTTTGTGAAGTAGTTTATTACTATCAGGATGTATATATGCTTGATGGATGAACTCAGGTTGATTGTGCCAATAATATGTAATCCCCACAAGGTTATGCACAGTGGTAAATATTCACAAATTGGGTGAATATTAGGATTTCCAAAATTTAAAATTAGCAAATATGAGGACCCTCAATGTTGGCCTATTCACCTAAAACTTTTAGGAATAAGTTTTTCTTAGGATTAATTCACCACAATATATATCTAAACATAGGCATAATTGTACTCGTTGGAAAGCTCTTTTTGAACCTGATCTAATGGTGGTATTTTTATGAAGTTATAAGGTGATTTAATAGGCCCAAATGTACCTCAAATATGACCTTACTTTTTAGAGTTTCAAATATCCCTAAATTTTGGTATGAAGATGACTGATTTGATTTTCTTAGGATTTACCTTGATTTCGGTTAGGATTCACCATTTTTTACAAGTGAGTTTTGGATCCAACATTTTATGCATAACCTTGAATCCCCACTACTGAAAAGGTTCTTCCACATTTATCAATTGTAACGGTATTATTCGGTGTTTGCCTCTGCCTACAAATCTTTGATAATTCTTACATGATTTGGTCCATTTGAATGCATTAGCAAAAATGGTCAGCCAATAATATCCAGTTCTTAGAATTTTTGCTACTGTAGTATGTCCGTAGTAATGGCCCCATAAAAAACCCTTGTGAAATTATTGTAACACTTTTTTAATTTTTTCCAATGGAAGGCATCTCAATAACAGCCCATCAAAGTTTCTTTGGTAGAGGATGTCCCAAATCAATGTATATTTTTAGGCATGCATTCTGAATCTTCACCTTTTAGATGAAGTCAAATCATCTGAATATTTTCCTAAGGTAAAATAATGATGAAATCATCTGATCTAATATTTTAGTTGCCTTGTTTTCATTTTAAGGTCAATATCAACTTTGGCTTGATTTGACATATTAGCATTATGAGAGGTAGATTTTGCTAAATTATGACATAGAGCTCTACCTCTTATCAATTTTTTTGGTTTGATCTCCACATCATACTCCTAGATTTTTGTCACCCAACCGACCCTCTTGTCACCAAGTTCTCATTGAATCATGAAATTTTGAACATCTCGGTGTACTACATACACTAGGGTCTTGCTTTGAGATAATAAATGCCTAATTTTTTTTAAATATTTCATGACCTCATAGACTTTATTTTTTATGAAATTGTATCTTTCTTCATGTTCTTGAAATTTTTGACTCAAAAAGGCTATTGGTATTTCACTGCCTTGGTCCCTTTTATGAGTTAGGACAACTGCATAGCTCTGTTATACTCCAAATGCATAGAGGATAAAGTATTTAGAATAACCTATATTAATGAGGACTAAAGCTTGAGATATTACCTATTTTATATCCTTGAAGGCCTTCTTATAGGCATCCATCCACCTAAAACTCTGCTTCCTGCTTCACCATTTTAGTCATTGGCTTCATAAATTGAGCAACATCTGAAATGAATTTATGTATGAAGTTAATTTACCAAAAAATTACTGAAGAACCTTCTTGTTGTGTGGGAAGGAGAGGGACCAAATAGCTTTCACTCTATCTGGATCTATTTCCAATCCTATTTTTGATACCACATGTCCCAATAATTTTTCCTCATGTACTACAAAGATTGAATTTTTGGGATTCAAATATATCTCAAATTCTTTGTATTTTTTAAATACCATTTGGAGATGCTCAATATGCTTCTTCTTATCATGGGATAAAATAGTCATGTCATCCAAATAGATCAGGATTATTTTATTTACCAATTCACCAAATGCCAAATCCATGGCCCTTTGAAAGGTAGCACCTACATTAGATAGACCAAAAGGTATGTGTTGGTATGCAAAGGTACCCCATTTTGTGGTGAAAGTGGTCTTGTGTTGATCTTCATATTTCACCCAAATATTATTAAAACCTAAAAATCCATTGAGGAGAGAAAATATTTTTGCTTAGGCCACAATGTGCAAGATCTGATCAATTTGCGAGAGAGGATAATGATCCTTTAATGAAACCTAGTTTAAGTTCTATAATTATAAACACATGTGGATATCTGCATTTTTATTTCTGACCAAAAATAAATTTGCAACCCATGTGGAGTGCTTTATAGGGTATACAATATTAGTAGTCAATAATTTCAAGAGTTCTTGCTTTATTAATGCCTCTATTTTGGGGTTCACAGGCCACTGCTTCTATCAAAAAGGTTTTGCATCTGGAAATAGCTCAATAGTGTGCTAGATGGTATCCTTGTTATATACCTTGAGATATTCATATGCACAAGCTATAATATCATTAAAATCTTTACAAAATTCAACAATATAGTTTATTTCTTCTTCTAAATATCTTACTTTGATGTTGATATCTTTACCAAGCTCAATTTGTACCTCTTTATAGCTCTTGCTATCAACCTCGATTCTGTGAGTAGTTGGTATATCACTATTTTCAAAGAGGCTTTCCAAAATTACCAACCCATGGGGATATGATTGTTCTTTAGCTAGATTATTTCACCTTCTTCATATTCTTTCTCTGCTTCTAGTAGTTGATTACTCACATAGTTTATTTATTGAATTATAAAATTAACTATTTGGTTGTCATTATCAAATACCTACCAAAAGATATATTTTTCTATCACATATGGCCTATAGACCAGCCTTATTGAATTAGCTTTATGGATGATGTTGAACACTTGACAAATTTTACTCCAACATAAGCTAAGATGTTGGCATGAGCATTGTGTTCTATAGGAATGGCCTTGATGTTTAAGGCCTCAAAATATTCCAACAAGTCCCATACCCAATTTTTGTATACCTTGAGGTAATTTTTGCTACTGCATCTCTCCATGACTTGATTAATCACTAATTCAAAATCACCAAAGATTTATAGTTTCTTGATTCCCATTTTTTCAGCTTTTCTTAACCCCAAACATAATGCTTCATATTCTACTACATTGTTTGTGTAGCTCCATGTCAATTGGTATAAGAATATATTTTCACTTCGATCGGTGATACCAGCACTACTCTTGCTCCAGTACCATTCTTGCATATGGCATTGTTAAAGAACAACTTCCATATCTGCTCTTGATTAGGATTTTTATGAGCCAACACTATGAGTTTTGTTTATTCTAGCTTTGCAATTGAATATGTGCCTATTCCAGTTTCAATCATAGCATTAAAATATCTTATGGAGAATTGATCTTCTATTTGGAGGTCCTCCAAGACTTCTTCTATGAGATCCATTTCTTGGGTAGCAACAATTACTATATTTTTTTGCTGGTCCTCCTATAGATTATCTATATGAAATGAGGATGACCTCTTAGAGAAGATATTGAATATTTTTCCTTTGAATGGTACCTCCATATGAGAGTAGTCAAGGGATAAGTAACCCACAACTTGGTAGTAAAGCACATCCTAAAATAATATTCTAAAACCACCACCACAATCTCTTAAATGACAGTAATTTGGGGCATTCTTTGTAGCTTCATAAGAACATTTTTAAACACTCCCACCATTTTGATCAGTGTACCATATTACTACAGTAGTCTATGACTACTTATTATATATTCCATACCCATTAATTCACAAACTGCTTTAGGTATAATAGTGGTAGCTACTCTAGAGTCAATCCTACAATTATGTACCACACATCCTTCCATATATAAGGATAAGTAAAAAGGAGGTGGTATGTTCTTCCTAGTTATTTAAGTGGGGTGATATTGAGCTAGGTTTAACTCTGCTTGTTGTTTGCCTTGAATTTTAATCAATTTGAGAGAGGCTTCTAGAAGATGTATTTTTCTTAGGATGGTAAATGCATCATACATGCTGATTTTGGATGGGATTTTCTTCAAATCTTCGACAATATTGAAACCATAAGGTTATACCCACTTCTTCATCTCTTTTACAGGTTCCTCATATTTGTCCTTCTAATCTTGGGCTTCTTCAATCCTTTGGTATTTTATCATGAAAGTATATCTTAGTTTATATCTAGCTTGTTCCCTTCCTTCACCCTCTTTAGTTTCATTTTATTGTTGTTGCACTATCTTTTGAACCGAATTAGGTAGAGATACATCCTTCTTTGGAATGTACTTTGGTTGAGATGGTACCTTGAAAGGGTCCAAATTTTTATGATCAACATATAGAGGTTTCTTCTTGGATATTGTAATAATTACCACTTATTCTTTGGCTAACACCATGAGATTATAATCATATGCTTATCTCATCATATTTATTTGCCCCCTTTGTGCATTTTATGCTTTCTCAATGGTAATTTTTTGGATATAGTATTGATGCATCATGCATGTGCTTTCGTCATGAGGATCATTGCAGGTGGAGCACCAGTAAGTTGACTCAAAACCTAAAGAAGAAGGTACACCTAAAACACATCATGTATAGGGGACTACTCATATGGGAATCTTAACAGACCATATGAATGATATTGTAACATTGCAAGGAAAAGCAGTGGTTCTAATCACTCAATTTAGGTAGCTTTGGCCTACTTAGCCTTAGCCATGACTGACACCCATGGATAATAGAGGTAGCTACACCTTAGAGCTATGACTACCCTTGAAACTACTTTGAATTCACGAGCCAATCCAAATTTAGTTAAAATGGTCATGACAATGGATTTCAAGTGGTTTCAAGTGAGAAAGCATCTAGAATATTCCTCCCAACTATTTCAATATCTTGGTTATTGATCTTGGCTTCTCCATGAAGCCAAGATAAACAATTGAGAGTGCTATAAGACCCCCCTCCAAATTGGGAAAAAGTCTGGATCAAGTGTCAATTTGCATGTAGTAAAGCCCTGCCATATTGTAGACCCATTTTCAACCCTTGATGAGTGTCTACATGCTACCAATTTGGAAATCATGTCTGCATGTGAAGCTATGGAAGTTTCAAGAGCTTGAGGAGATAATCCATCCATAATTGAACCACTTTCATTGCAAATTCAGAGAATCCACATCGTAAATTCATTGCAAAATATAGATATGACCCTTGATCATCAATTACCCAGAGGAATTTGAGATTCAAGGCCTGGTTACAAGATAAAGAGCACTTTCACCTCAATTGTGGCTATCAGCCATGACTAACAGAGCCAGCTACACCTTAGACCCACAGTGAGGGTTTGATATTCAATTTCCATGGTTTTAGTTGTAGGATTTTCATTCAAAACATACAATTAGGTAGATCTAACATATATTAGCTTTCCTTCATGCTTTTATATGGTTAATTATATAAATTAGAGGTAGCTTTTCTCTATTTCCTTCTATTTTTTCAATTTGCACTAGTTTCATTAGAGTTGATCTATTTCAAATTTTAATGGTAGATTATGCATCATAATAGCTAGATTTATTGCTTTCTTATCATTATTTATAATAATTTAGATATTTTATGCACATATTTATAAGTTTCCATGCTTTCTTGTTATATTTATCTTAATTCATGCAAATTCCTATCAAGAGCCTCATCATGAGAGGTCTCCTTTGATTCTAAATATTCTATGTTGTTTTTTTAATGTAGATTTACAGGATTTGTTCATATTCAAAGAATTCTTAGTAGCATATTCCTCTGATCAAGTGAGAAGAATGCTTCCTTGAGCCTTAATAATTTCATGTCTATATTAAGAGCATGTGTATTGCACCATCCTCTTTGAGGGGCTCAAAATATTGTATCAATTGTATCAAATAATTCAGTATCCCTAAGAGGGGTGTATTTGTAAAAGATATTTGCAATGATAATATAAAGAAGTTCTTTCCTATTCAATTCATTGTTATTCATATTTTCATGCTTTAATGTTTGGTACATTTGATTCAATAGTCTAGGTGTAAGCATTTAGGGTGGTACAGATGGCGATCACAATGGAAACCCTACAAATTGCAGTATAGATGACTTATTTCTTTTTGGTTTTTTGTTGCAAGTCTTAGACATGATTATAAACCATAGTGAAAATTCTCAGTCATGCCTAACAACCATGGCTAGAAAAAGAGAAAAAATATAGATAGTAAGCAGCCTGTATCTCCATCAAATAAGGATTTATAGGTAATCATGTTCCTCTTGTTTTCTTATTTTTTATTTTTGTTTGTCAATAGTTAGGTAGATCACTTAGAAACATTATAAGAGATAAAATTTAATGAAAATTCCATGCTATCTATTAGCCATGATTGATAGTCGTAGCTAGCATTGTTAGCCACTATTGTCAACTACGGCTAAGTTTTTGGGCTGTGGCTCTATATCGTGGTCAACACTATTACCTGTTGTACAAACTAGAAGCTAGAAATTAAAATTTGTGTGTAGAGTTTGCTTGATGAGGCCCAATCAGAGGTCAATTTTATCATATAAAATGCATTCTCTGAAGTTCATATAGCCAATACATGCAACTTTCTGAATTTGAAACGTATTTATTTTAGGTGTGTGGGAAAGAGCATGTTTGCTTGGTGATGCATTTTTTATTTACATACAAGGTTAAAATAAGCACACACACACCACGCAACACTTAAATGCTGGTGAGGTGGAATTCACACCCATCCACTAGTAGAGTTCAACGATGGTGGCAGTTATTTCCATCCATTAGCTCAAATCTTGTGACCCATATTCTTTTGGCTAATATCAACTCCAAGATCCATCCTATCCATGCAAAATAGCTTGCATTCCTCTTTGGATATGTGTATCACTATGCATGGTGTTATGGGTGAGGATTGATAGGACCTATGCTCCCTTCTCAGGTGTGGAAATCATCTCCACACTTTGGAGGATTTACACGATTGTGACTTTCATTTTTGGTTATCGAGCTATGAGAATACAGGTGAAATATATTAAACTAAAAAATTATATCATTTACAAATATAAAAACATGATGAGAGTTATTTTATGATACACCACACCTAAAACACACTAAAACTAGTTTAGGGATCACAAAAAAAAATTTAAAAGATTTAATCATCCTTGTTTGCTTTGTTTTATCTAAAATATACACAAGAGATAAATTCACATCATGGTTAATCCATAAATAGGCCGATATCAGCGTAGAACCAAGGTTGAATTCGAAGCTCCACCTAATGCACAAACAACACATAGAATCATCATCCATAGAATCCTTCTGGATGTAGTTCAACAAGCATTAGAGGGGATAATTCTATGCATGGGGATTCTATTCAGAACACCCTATATAGAGGAGATAATGCAAACTCCTCTTGGTATAGATCTAAGGTTGGCTCAAGGCCCCCACCATACCAAAATAGACAACAAGAAAATACACCCGATTAAGGGCAGGAAGAGAGGGCTGCTTCAAAGTGTAGGCCCACTCAAACTCCAAAAAATAATAAACTTAATAAGTTCACAATTGACATAGCTATACTTGGATAAAATGGTACTCCACCAAATCAACCATGCAATACAAGATAGCTTAATGGTCTTAATAGAGTCCTAGGGCAATTAGGGTGTAAACCCTTAGCTACACCTTCTTTCTCTGTGAGTTCTCACAATGAGAGTACATGTAGGACTATTAGGGAACGAGGAGAATGCTCAAAGTGTTATCATAGTATATGTGCCCCATCAACCCATGCAGGCATAGATCATAGATAATAGCAGAATATGAATGTCATATATACATACAAAGGCAAGAGCATGGTAGACAAGTTTGTTGGAGCTCACACCAACAAAGCTACCCAAAAATAACAAACCCACCAGAGACCACATGCGACCGATCTTCTAGATCAATCACAAAATTTGGTGTTGAAACAATGGTAGTGGATATTCCAAGATCAATTGGAATATGTCTGCGTAGAGCATGAGTGCCTTGAAAATGAGGATACTCAAATATAGAGGTTGTTAAGGCAACATCTATATGAGAAATGCATGCACAAGCAATGCATCCTTAACCAAAATAAGTGTGCAAAGAGAGAGGATCGATTGGCTCAAACCAATTACCTCCTTAGAATGAATACAGGGAGCACCCTCACAAATGAGCTGCTTCATAGCCTAAATTGAACCCTGAGTACATGGCCCATACTCATTACATTGAATAACACAAGCTTATACTGAGAGGGGGGATGAACAGTATAAGACCTCTTTTTACTTTTTTCTTTATATGTCAAAACAGTAAAGCAATATACCCAAAGCAATATCAAAACAATGCACAATATCATCCACAAAGTGACACCAATTTTAATGTGGTTCACCCAGAATGGCTGGGCTACGTCCACAAAAATTTTCTCTAAAAGTTATCTCAAATTTCTTTGGGAAACCTTCCCAATTACAATTTTTATGAGCATCGGCCCAAAGGAGATACCTTCCCCCAATCTGAATTTATTAGCCTCTACTCAAAGGAGATACCTTCCCCCAATCTAAATTTATGAGCCTCTGCTCAAAGGAGATAACTTCCCCTCTGCTCTGGATATGATCCCTTAGAAGATCAACTGTCTCTACCTCTTGCCAGCACATGGAACTCCTTCCCACTGAAGACCTCCTGTCCTTAATGCTTAGCCTAAGAGACCTATGCCTTCTATGATCATGTCCATAGCAGCTCAGCAACCTGTACCAAACACAGTCGGTCGAGTCTAGTACAAGTCTTCCTCTATCTGTCAGATCTGTCCAACACTTGAACAAATCAATCCTCTACAAACAAGCCTTCTCAAAGACTTTCCAAATATTTCCTCAGGTTCTTCTCAAAGAACCAGTGCTCCTTTGTCCTCAAGTTCTCTGATAGAACTATCAAAAACACAGCTCACAAGTCCTCTGCTAGGACCTGTCCAAATCTGCTCACAAGTCCCCACCAGAACCTGTCCAAAATTGCTCGTAAGTCCCCACCAAAACCTGTCTAAAACTTCTCACAAGTCCCCACCGAAACATGTCCAAAACTGCTCGCAAGTCCCCATCAAAACCTATCCAAAACCTACTCACAAGTCCCCACTGGAACCTATCCAAAACCTTAGCAAGCTCACCAAGAAAAACTTTCTTAGTTAGAAATCACAAGGTGAATTTTTAGAGACCCAATGTGATTTGTCAAACTCATAGAAGCATAAAGAGAATTGTTAGAGACTCAATATGTTCTATAATCAACTCTCAATCTCAAAACTCAACTCAAATCAACTCAGCTCAAACTCAATCTCAAATCTGAAAACTCAACTCAAACTCAATCTCAAATCTGAAATGGATAGGATAGAATGCTTTCTTTCAATAACATGAAACCCCAAAAATTGCCAACTATGCAAAGAATCACATAACAATGATACTCATGTTCTTTTCACCATCAATTAGGGTTTCAACAACAATGCTCATCAAACAAGGTTTAGTCAACCAACACCATTCAACTCAACATCAACATTAAAGCATTCAACCAATCATCACAAGAAAAGGAAACAAGTAGAAATCATTTTCCCTCCAAAGATATTTGAACAAAACAGCCACCAACACAATATCACCAAAATGCAAAGAATAACTTGCTCAAATCAACTCAATGGAGTAAGCCCAATATCATGAATCAAGTAAAGCAATAACTTGATCAAACAACCTCTATGGAAGCAACTCAACCATCAAACTCAAAACATCCAACCAAGGGTTCCACCAACTTAATGCAAGTAGCTAGACTCACAAATATAAACCCTAGTGCACAAAGCTTCCACTATCTCAAACAAAAAATTATGCATTCACCAAAAACTCTCCTTAAGGATAACAATGCATAAGTAGTCTTCAAAAAACCAAAAAATTGGATTTACACCTAGCCAAAGGATACCTAGTAGAATACCTTTTCACTCCAACCTTATTTCGGAAAACATACACCAATCATACTCATAAGAAGAATGTGCCCATACCTTATTGGAGTAGAAGATAATTGAACCTTCAAGCTGTCACCACACACAACTCTCAAACTTCCAACCAAGTTAGGGTTAGAATAAAAAGAAATGAGCAATAATATAAACTTCCTTTATTACACCTTTTAGCTCCACTTCTTTAAACACAACCACCATAACATGCCAATAAATCAATAATCACAGACTCACACCTTATACCTCCATTTTTAATTTTAGCATAGCAAAGAATAATCTTAAAAATACAACCAAAGAAATATGCCCTTATTTCTCCTAAGCTTTTATTCAATGCTAATCACAAAAGCCAAAACTCATAAAATTTAATCACACCTTATAAATCACTGTCCAAGAAGCTCCGAATTTTGTGGCATAAAGACGTTTTAATAAAAATGTGTGTTACTCTAGCAAAGCACCCCACGAGACTCGAAACGGTGACCTCCGCCAATGCAGCGCGCAACAGCAGCCTTCGCTGCCACTAGCCCACGCGGGCTACGAAGTTCACAAGTGAAATTCCCTCCACTTCACCCTCGAAAAAACTCCCGAAGACTTTTCAACCGCACGTGCTTCTAAGTCTTCCTTCAATCACAACGAATACAAAGCACAAACACCACAAATTGCATTTGGGGAATTTCCAATTAATTAGCCTTCCAACCTTAGGAGTTGGAGAATAAATAGTCTCTTCGAAGACACCTTGACATTGGCGGAAATAAAGACCATTTCGAAATTAATCAAAAGTTTTTTCAAAAAGGGTTTAAAAACCCTTAAATAATTTTAATAAATTAAGAATAAAAAAGGTTTAAAAACCTTTAAGTATTTTTAATAAATTAAAAATAATTTCTCCCTTAATTAATTAAATAATTAATTAATTAAAACCTTGAAGGGTTTTAAATAATAATTAAATAAATAATAAAGAGAACCTCCATTTGTTTTAATAAAAACCATTTAACTTGGTTTTAATAAAAACCCTATCCAACTTGGTTTTAATAAAAACCGGTTTGGTTTTAATGAAAAACCCTTGCCAATGGAATATCTCCGAATTCTCTTAAAAATATTCTCTTGGAATCTTCCACCTTTGAAGCCAACACATCCTCTTAACATTAATGCCATTTCCTTTTGACATCAATGAAAACTCATAGACAAGAAGCTAGGATCTCAAACCCAAAATTGCCAACAATATCCCCCTTTGTCATTGATGGCAAACCATGCTTCTCAACAACACAGAAACTCAACATAAACAGCTCCCCCTGTCTTGAGGCTCTCCCCCTTACTCAAATCTCTCCCCCTTTGTCATCAATGGCAAAGGGTCACCTTTGGGGCTCGGGACTAAGAATGAGCCTCTTAGCTTAGTCCCTCCCCCACCTCCTGATGAGGTGATTAATTCTTGGGTGGAAGTAAAACTCCCATTAGGCATTGATCATCATCATCGTCTATAACTTCCTTGTCGGGCCTTCTCTTGAACTCTTTGTCCATATTCCTATTCTTGTCACTGTTCTTGTTCTTTTTCTCATTCTTGTTCTTGTCCATGCCTTGATCCTTGGACATGATCATGCCAGTGTTCCTATTCCTGTATTCTAGAATTTTAGCTCTACACTGTCTGATTGTGTGACCTTCATTGTTGCACTTGAAACACTTGACGATGTTGTTTCTCTGAGGTAAACCTGATCTTTGAATCCACCATTTTTTACCAAACCTGTTTCGACCAAACCTGTTCTAGCCAAACCTGTTTTGACCAAACTTGTTCTGACCAAACCTATTCTGGCCAAACCTGTTCTGACCAAACCTGTTCCTGTTATTTGCCTTGCAATAAACTGCCTTGTGCCCAAATTGTTGACAAGAGTAGCAATACCCTTGAAAGTAACTAGAACTTCTGAAACTGTCATTTACCTCCTTCACTTGAGCCATGCAATGTGAAGCCATGTGACCAAACCTATGACAAGCAAAACATCTACCTTGAAACTTTCCTTTATTTGACCTCTTGGGTCCTGAAAACTTCTTCTTCTCATTATAAATTATGTTTTCTATTTTTGTGCATCTATCATTCAAGGACTCATGATCTGAAATACTTTCCTCATCAGAACTCTCTTCCTTTTGGAGTCTCTTACTAGACTCTCCAACTTGTTCCTTGTGTGGTTTAACAAAATCAAGGCCTGTTTTATCTGTTGTCTGTCTTTGACCTTTGATGAGTGACTTAACCTTTTTGGAGCTATCTTGAAACCTGTAAAGTTTATCCTTGTACTCTTTAGTTTCCTCTTTCAAAGATGCCATTTTCTATTATAACTCACTATACTCAAGAACCTTAGATTCTAACTCATCCTTGAGTTCTTGGGTCTTAGCTATAAAGAAATCAAGATTTTCTAAGATCATATCTCTCCATACAACATTCATCTAACTTATCCTTGAGTCTAGCATTCTTCTTTCTTTCCTTTTTCAAAGCACTAAGAGCATTAATAAGTTCACTTTCAAGATCCTTTATTTGATTGCTTTTTGAATCATCAAAGCCATTTTCAGATTTCTTATCACTAGAGGTGCTACCTTTTTCAAAGACCATACAAGCATCTTCCTTATAGTTTTCTGAAGCATCCTCATACATACTAGAAACCAAATCATTATTTTTGCAATCATCCTCAAGGTGACCAAAATTTCCACATCTAAGACATTTCATGATAATGAATCTATGTTTCGGTTCTTCCTCCTTTTCTGATATGAACAACATCTCATTTTCATTATCACTTGAAGAGCTTTCACTATCACTACTAGAACACTTACTTGCTTTGTCTAGGTAGAAATTTTTCTTGTGCTTGTGAGAATACCTCTTTCCTTTATTGTTGTGCTCATCTTTGTTCTTCCTATGATGCTTATGATTTTCAGAATCCTTGCTCATGGAATCATGTTTATCTTCATCACTTTCATTCTTGGGAACATTACAATTAGTAGCATAATGACCAAACTTTCCACAATTGAAACATCTTATATTTTTCATACTTTTGGGTTTTCTAGAGAACTTGCCTTTCTTGCTGTAATATGCCTCTTCATCACTAGAAGACTCATCACTATCTTGAAGCTGTTTACCCTTGGATTCCTTGGTAGCCTTGAAAGCTGCCTCTTTCTTGACATCAACCTTCACTTGAGTTCTCAACTCAAATGCTGCAAGTATACTATGGAGCTCATCCTTTTTCAACTTATCCAAATCTTTAGCTTCCTCAATAGCAATTTTTTTTTCACTAAATCTATTAGGAAGAGATCTTAAAATATTATCACAAACATCATTTTCAACAAGCTCAAGACCTAAGTCTTTCATGGAGTTAACAATCTCATCCATACGAAGCATGTAGTCACTAATATTTTCATCATCATTCATCTTGAGTTGTTCAAACATACCTTTGAAGTGTCTCAACTTTGCCTTTTTGACATTTGTATCACCTGTATGAACCACCTTCAACTGTTTCCACATTTCACTAGCTGTCTTACAGTGAATCATTTTGGTGAGATCTACTTTCTATAAGCCTTTCAGGATTGCATTCATTACTTTTGAATTTTTGTGATGTAGGAGCATTTCTTCTTTAGTATTAGGACCATGTATAGGAATAGTGTACTCATCTTCAATCACTTCCCATACATCATTACCAAGTGCCATTAGATGAACCTTCATCCTTGCACTCCAAAGACCAAAATCTGACCCATCAAGAATAGGTGCTGCATTGCCACTTGAATGATCCATTGTGTTCTTTACTAGCTTTTCCTTCAAGCTGTTAAATTTTTGGAAGGCACCCGCTTTGATACCAATTTAAGAACACAAGATTATATTGAGAGGGGGGGGTGAACAGTATAAGACCTCTTTTTATTTTTTCCTTTATACTTCAAAACAATAAAGCAATATCAAAACAATGCACAATATCATCCACAATGTGACACCAATTTTAACATGGTTCACCCACAATGGCTGGGCTACGTCCACAAAACTTTTCTCTAAAAGTTATCTCAAATTTCTCTAGGAAACCTTCATAATTACAATGTTTATGAGCCTCCAATCTGAATTTATGAGCCTCTGATCAAAGGAGATACCTTCCCACAAACTAAATTTATGAGCCTCTACTCAAAGGAGATACCTTCCCCCAATCTGAATTTATGAGCCTCTGCTCAAAGGAGATACCTTTCTCTCTACTCTGGATATGATCCCTCAAAAGATCAATTGTCTCTACCTCTTGCCAACACATGGAACTCCTTTCCACCGAATACCTCCTGTCCTCAATGCTTAGCATAAGAGACCTCTGCCTTCTATGATCACGTCCACAATAGCTCAACAACCTGTACTAAACATAGTCAGTTGGTCTAGTACAATTCTTCCTTTGTCTGTCAAATCTTTCCAACACTTGAACAAATCAATCCTCTACAAAAAATCCTTCTAAAATACTTTCCAAATATATCCTCAGGTTATTCTCAAAGAACCAGTGCTCCTCTGTCCTCAAGTTCTCTCATAGAACTCTCAAAAACTCAGATCACAAGTCCTCTGCTAGGACCTGTCAAAATCTGCTCACAAGTCCCCATCGAAACCTATCCAAAACTGCTCACAAGTCCCCACCGAAACCTATCTAAAACTGCTCACAAGTCCCCACTGGAACCTGTCCAAAACTGCTCACAAGTCCCCATCGAAACCTGTCCAAAACCTGCTCACAAGTACCCATTGGAACCTGTCCAAAACCTCAACAAGCTCACCAAGAAAAACTTTCTTAGTTGGAAATCACAAGGTGAATTGTTAGAGACCCAATGTGATTTGTCAAACTCATAGAAGCATAAAGATAATTTTTAGAGAATCAATATGTTCTATACTCAACTCCCAATCTCAAAACTCAACTCAAATCAACTCATCTCAAACTCAATCTCAAATCTGAAAACTCAACTCAAACTCAATCTCAAATCTGAAAACTCAACTCAAACTCAATCTCAAATCTAAAATGGATAGGATAGAATGCTTTCTTTCAAGAACATGAAACCCCAACAATTGCCAACTATGCAAAGAATCACCTAATAATGATACTCATGTTCTTTTCACCATCAATTAGGGTTTCAACAACAATGCTCATCAAACAAGGTTTAGTCAACCAACACCATTCAAATCAACATCAACCTTGAAGCATTCAACCAATCATCACAAGAAAAGGAAACAAGTAGTAATCATTTTCCCTTCAAATATATTTGAACAAAACAACCACCAACACGATATCACCAAAATGCAAAGAATAACTTGCTCAAATCAACTCAATGGAGTAAGCCCAATATCATGAATCAAGTAAAGCAATAACTTGATCAAACAACCTCTATGGAAGCAAATCAACCATCAAACTCAAAACATCCAACCAAGGGTTCCACCAACTCAATGCAAGAAGCTAGACTCACAAATATAAACCCTAGTGCACAAAGCTTCCACTATCTCAAACCAGAAATTATGCATTCACCAAAAACTCTCCTTAAGGATACAAATGCATAAGTAGTCTTCAACAAACCAGAAAATAGGATTTACACCTAGCCAAAGGATACCTAGTAGAATACCTTTTCACTCCAACCTTATTTTAGAAAACATACACCAATCATACTCATAAGAATAATGTGCCCATACCTTATTGGAGTAGAAGATAATTGAACCTTCAAGCTATCACCACACACAACTCTCAAACTTCCAACCAAGTTAGGGTTAGAATAAAAAGAAATGAGCAATAATATAAACTTCCTTTATTACACCTTTTAGCTCCACTTCTTTAAACACAACAACCATAACGTGCCAATAAATCAACAATCATAGACTCACACCTTATACCTCCATTTTTAATTTTAGCATAGCAAAGAATAATCTTAAAAATACATCCAAAGAAATATGCCCTTATTTCTCCTAAGCTTTTATTCAATGCTAATCACAAAAGCCAAAACTCATAAAATTTAATCACACCTTATAAATCGTTGTCCAAGAAACTCCAAATTTCATGGCATAAAGACGTTTTAATAAAAACGTGTGTTACTCTAGCAAAGCACCCCGCGAGACTCGAAACGGTGACCTCCGCCAATGCGGCACCTAACAGCAGCCTTCACTGCCACTAGCCCTCGCGGGCTATGAAGTTCACAAGTGAACTTCCATTCACTTCACCCTCGAAAAAACTCCCAAAGACTTTTCAATCGCACATGCTTCTAAGTCTTCCTTCGATCGCAGCGAATACAAAGCACAAACACCACAAATTGCATTTGGGGAATTTCCAATTAATTAGCCTTCCAACCTTAGGAGTTGGAGAATAAATAGTCTCTTCGAAGACACCTTGACGTCGGCAGAAATAAAGACCATTTCTAAATTAATCAAAAGTATTTTCAAAAAGGCTTTAAAAACCCTTAAATAATTTTAATAAATTAAGAATAAAAAAGGTTTAAAAACCTTTAAGTATTTTTAATAAATTAAAAAAAATTCTCCCTTAATTAATTAAATAATTAATTAATTAAAACCTTGAAGGGTTTTAAATAATAATTAAATAAACAATAAAGATAACCTCCATTGGTTTTAATAAAAACCATTTAACTTGGTTTTAATAAAAACCCTATCCAACTTGGTTTTAATAAAAACCGATTTGGTTTTAATGAAAAACCCTTGCCAATGGAATATCTCCGGATTCTCTTAAAAATATTCTCTTGGAATCTTCCACCTTTGAAGCCAACACATCCTCTTAACATTAATGCCATTTCCTTTTGACATCAATGACAACTCATAGACAAGAAGCTAGGATCTCAAACCCAAAATTGCCAACAATCTCCCCCTTTGTCATTGATGGCAAACCATGCTTCTCAACAACACAGAAACTCAACATAAACAGCTCCCCCTATATTGAGGCTCTCCCCCTTACTCAAATCTCTCCCCCTTTGTCATCAATGGCAAAGGGTCACCTTTGGGGCTCGAGACTAAGAATGAGCCTCTTAGCTTAGTCCCTCCCCCACCTCCTAATGAGGTGATTAATTCTTGGGTGGGAGTAAAAATCCCATTAGGCACTAATCATCATCAGCGTCTATAACTTCCTTGTCGGGCCTTCTCTTGAACTCTTTGTCCATATTCCTATTCCTGTCACTGTTCTTGTTCTTGTTCTCATCCCTGTTCTTGTCCATGCCTTGATCCTTGGACCTGATCATGCCATTGTTCCTGTTCTTGTATTCTGGAATTTCAGCTCTACATTGTCTAATTGTGTGACCTTCATTGTTGCACTTGAAAAACTTGATGATGTTGTTTCTCTGAGGTAAACCTAATCTTTGAATCCACCAATTTTGACCAAACCTGTTCTGACCAAACCTATTCTAGCCAAACCTATTCTGACCAAACTTGTTCTGACCAAACCTGTTCTGGCCAAACCTATTCTGACCAAACTTGTTCTTGTTATTTGCCTTGCAATAAACTACCTTGTGCCCAAACTTTTGACAAGAGTAGCAATACCCTTGAAAGTAACTAGAACTTCTAAAACTGTCATTTACCTCCTTCACTTGAGCCATGCAATGTGAAGCCATGTGACCAAACCTATGACAAGCAAAACATCTGCCTTGAAACTTTTCTTTATTTGACCTCTTGGGTCCTAAAAACTTGTTCTTCTCATTTTAAATTTTGTTTTCTATTTCTGTGCATCTATCATTCAAGGAATCATGATCTGAAATACTTTCCTCATCAGAACTCTCTTCCTTTTGGAGTCTCTTACTAGACTCTCCAACTTGTTCCTTGTGTGGTTTAACAAAATCAAGGCCTATTTTATCTGTTGTTTGTCTTTGACCTTTGATGAGTGACTTAACCTTTTTGGAGCTATCTTGAAACCTGTAAAGCTTATCCTTGTACTCTTTAGTTTTCTCTTTCAAAGAAGCCATTTTTTGTTATAACTCACTATACTCAAGAACCTTAGATTCTAACTCATCCTTGAGTTCTTGGGTCTTAGCTATAGAGAAATCAAGATTTTCTATAAGATCATCTCTCTCCATACAACATTCATCTAACTTATCCTTGATTCTAGCATTCTTCTTTCTTTCCTTTTTCAAAGCACTAAGAGGATTAATAAGTTCACTTTCAAGATCCTTTATTTGATTGCTTTTTGAATCATCAAAGCCATTTTCAGATTTCTTATCACTAGAGGTGCTACCTTTTTCAAAGACCATACAAGCATCTTCCTTATAGTTTTATGAAGCATCCTCATACATACTAGAAACCAAATCATTATTTGTGCAATCATCCTCAAGGTGACCAAAATTTCCACATCTAAGACATTTCATGATAATGAATCTATGTTTTGGTTCTTCCTCCTTTTCTGATATGAACATCATCTCATTTTCACTATCACTTGAAGAGCTTTCACTATCACTACTAGAACACTTACTTGCTTTGTCTAGGTAGAAACTCTTCTTGTGCTTGTGAGAATACCTCTTTCCTTGATTGTTGTGCTCATTTTTGTTCTTCCTGTGATGCTTATGATTTTCAGAATCCTTGCTTATGGAATCCTATTTATCTTCATCACTTTCATTCTTGGGAACATTATAGTTAGTAGCATAATGACCAAACTTTCCACAATTGAAACATATTATATTTTTCATACTTTTGTGTTTTCTAGAGAACTTGCCTTTCTTGTTGTAATATGCCTCTTCATCACTAGAAGACTCATCACTATCTTGAAGCTGTTTACCCTTGGATTCCTTGGTAGCCTTGAAAGCTGCTTATTTCTTGACATCAACCTTCACTTGAGTTCTCAACTCAAATGCTGCAAGTATACTATGGAGCTCATCCTTTTTCAACTTATCCAAATATTTAGCTTCCTCAATAGCAAAAAACTTTTCACTAAATCTATTAGGAAGAGATCTTAAAATCTTATCACAAACATCATTTTCAGCAAGCTCAAGACCTAAGTCTTTCATGGAGTTAGCAATCTCATCCATACGAAGCATGTAGTCACTAATATTTTCATCATCATTCATCTTGAGTTGTTCAAACATACCTTTGAAGTGTCTCAAATTTTCCTTTTTGACATTTGTATCACCTGTATGAACCACCTTCAAATGTTTCCACATTTCACTAGCTGTCTTGTAGTGAATCACTTTGGTGAGATCTGCTTTCTGTAAGCCTTTTAGGATTGCATTCATTTCTTTTGAATTGTTGTGATGTAGGAGCCTTTCTTCTTTAGTATTAGGACCATGTACAAGAATAGTGTACTCATCTTCAATCACTTCCCATACCTCATTACCAAGTGCCATTAGATGAACCTTCATCCTTGCACTCCAAAGACCAAAATTTGACCCATCAAGAATAGGTGCTGCATTGCCAGTTGAATGATCCATTGTGTTCTTTACTAGCTTTTCCTTCAAGCTATTAAACTTCCCGAAGGCACCCGCTCTGATACCAATTGAAGAACAAAAGCTTATACTGAGAGGGGGGGTGAACAGTATAAGGCCTATTTTTACTTTTTCCTTTATACTTCAAAATAGTAAAGCAATATACCCAAAGCAATATCAAAACAATGCACAATATCATCCACAAAGTGACACCAATTTTAACGTGGTTCACCCAGAATGGTCTGGGCTACGTCCACAAAACTTTTCTCTAAAATTTATCTCAAAGTTCTTTGGGAAACCTTCCCAATTACAATGTTTATGAGCCTCGACCCAAAGGAGATACCTTCCCCCAATCTGAATTTATGAGCCTCTGCTCAAAGGAGATACCTTCCACCAATCTAAATTTATGAGCCTCTACTCAAAGGAGATACCTTCCCCTCTACTCTAGATATCTGTCAGAAGATAAACTATCTCTACCTCTTGCTAGCACATGGAACTCATTTCCATCGAAGACCTCTTGTCCTCAATGCTTAGCCTAAGAGACCTTTGCATTCTATGATCACGTCCACAGCGGCTCAACAACCTGTACCAAACACAGTTAGTCAGTCTAGTACATGTCTTCCTTTGTCTGTCAGATTTGTCCAACACTTGAACAAATCAATCCTCTACAAACAAGCCTTCTCAAAGACTTGCCAAATTTGTCCTCAAGTTCTTCTCAAAGAACCAATGCTCCTATGTCCTCAAGTTCTTTGATAGAACTCTCAAAAACTTAGCTCACAAGTCCTCTGCTAAGACCTGTCCAAATCTGCTCACAAGTACCCACCGAAACCTGTCCAAAACTGCTCACAAGTCCCCATCGAAACCTGTCTAAAACTGCTCATAAGTCCCCATAGGAACCTATCCAAAACTGCTCACAAGTCCCCACCATAAACTATCCAAAACCTGCTCACAAGTCCCCACTGGAACCTGTCCAAAACCTCAGCAAGATCACCAAGAAAAACTTTCTTAGTTGGAAATCACAAGGTGAATTGTTAGAGACCCAATGTGATTTGTCAAACTCATAGAAGCATAAAGAGAATTGTTAGAGACTTAATATGTTCTATACTCAACTCCCAATCTCAAAACTCAACTCAAATCAACTCAGCTCAAACTCAATCTCAAATCTGAAATGGATAGGATAGAATGCTTTCTTTCAAGAACATGAAACCCCAACAATTGCCAACTATGCAAAGAATCATGTAACAATGATACTCATGTTCTTTTCACCATAAATTAGGGTTTCAACAACAATGCTCATCAAACAAGGTTTAGTCAACCAACACCATTCAACTCAACATCAACCTTGAAGCATTCAACCAATCATCACAAGAAAAGGAAACAAGTAGAAATCCTTTTCCCTCCAAAGATATTTGAACAAAACAACCACCAACACAATATCAAGAAAATGCAAAGAATAACTTTCTCAAATCAACTCAATGGAGTAAGCTCAATATCATGAATCAAGTAAAGCAATAACTTGATCAAATAACCTCTATGGAAGCAACTCAACCATCAAACTCAAAACAGCCAACCAAAGGTTCCACCAACTCAATGCAAGTAGCTAGACTCACAAATATAAACCCTAGTGCACAAAGCTTCCACTATCTCAAACAAAAAATTATGCATTCACCAAAAACTCTCCTTAAGGATAACAATGCATAAGTAGTCTTCAACAAACCAGAAAATAGGATTTACACCTAGCCAAAGGATACCTAGTAGAATACCTTTTCACTTCAACCTTATTTCAGAAAACATACACCAATCATACTCATAAGAAGAATGTGCCCATACCTATCACCACACACAACTCTCAAACTTCCAACCAAGTTAGGGTTAGAATAAAAAGAAATGAGCAATAATATAAACTTCCTTTATTACACCTTTTAGCTCCACTTCTTTAAACACAACCACCATAACATGTCAATAAATCAACAATCACAGACTCACAACTTATACCTCCATTTTTAATTTTAGCATAGCAAAGAATAATCTTAAAAATACATCCAAAGAAATATTCCCTTATTTCTCCTAAGCTTTTATTCAATTCTAATCACAAAAGCCAAAACTCATAAAATTTAATCACACCTTATAAATCGCTGTCCAAGAAACTCTGAATTTCACGGCATAAAGGCATTTTAATTAAAACTTGTGTTACTCTAGCAAAGCACCCCGCGAGACTCAAAACGACGACCTCCGCCAATGCAGCGCCCAACAACAGCCTTCACTGCCACTAGCCCACGTGGGCTACGAAGTTCACAAGTGAACTTCCCTCCACTTCACCCTCAAAAAAACTCCCGAAGACTTTTCAATTGCACATGCTTCTAAGTCTTCCTTTGATTGCAGCGAATACAAAGCACAAACACCACAAATTGCATTTGGGGAATTTCCAATTAATTAGCCTTCCAACCTTAGGAGTTGGAGAATAAATAGTCTCTTCGAAGACACCTTGACGTCGGCAGAAATAAAGACCATTTCGAAATTAATCAAAAGTATTTTCAAAAAGGGTTTTAAAACCCTTAAATAATTTTAATAAATTAAGAATAAAAAAGGTTTAAAAACCTTTAAGTATTTTTAATAAATTAAAAATAATTTCTCCCTTAATTAATTAAATAATTAATTAATTAAAACCTTGAAGGATTTTAAATAATAATTAAATAAATAATAAAGAGAACCTCCATTGGTTTTAATAAAAACCATTTAACTTGGTTTTAATAAAAACCCTATCCAACTTGGTTTTAATAAAAACCGGTTTTGTTTTAATGAAAAACCCTTGCCAATGGAATCTCTTCGGATTCTCTTAAAAATATTCTCTTGGAATATTCCACCTTTGAAGCCAACACATCATCTTAACATTAATTCCATTTCCTTTTGACATCAATGACAATTCATAGACAAGAAGCTAGGATCTCAAACCCAAAATTGCCAACATACATGGCCCAAAATATGTTGTAGTACCAAGTGCTTGAGCATAATGGGAATTCTCAGTACAAGGAAGTAGCAGAATATGAGCAAGAACAAGAATATCCTGAGATGTCCTTGGTGGACGTGGAGGATGATCCTAGTCTTCCACCTCGATCGAGGAAGAATCTGCTTCCAAAGTATCCTCAAGGACCTCTAAAGGAATAGGAGATTCTATATTTTAAGGTCTACAATAACTTGGAAAAAAAGGTAAGAGCAATAGATAAACAAGGGATGTCTTACCAAAATACAACCTTGAAAAAAATATATAATGTGCCTTTATGCCCTTCAGTTCCTACTCCAGCATATCCTAATCACTTTGAGATGCCAAAGCTGGATAAGTTTCAAGGAGATGAAGATGCTCAAGAGCATGTCATGTGTTTCATGAATATGTGCTTTCAGATAGAAAGTAATGATGCTCTATTATTGAGAATCTTCATCACAACCCTTTTAGGTCCTACCCTGGAATGGTTCAACCAACTAAAGAGGCACAACATAACCAATTTCAAGCAATTGGCTAATGCTTTTCTTGAAAACTTCTCCTTCGGTGTCAAGAAGAAGATAAATCTGTCTGATCTGGCTACTCTAATGCAATACGGGGATGAGTCGATCATGGACTATGGAAATATATGGAGAAAGGTAATGGTAAAGTTACCATTTTCCATTATGACCATAGAACTGACTCAAATATTTACAAAGAGTTGTCCAAAGCACATATCGCTATTGTTGTAGCTACAAAAATACCAGACATTCAAGGAGTCCTTGGCACAGGTTAAGGTAATTGAAGACATCAAGTTATAGGAGGGTAATTTAAAGCTCCAGAATAGGAAGGATTAGAACATGAAGAACACTCAAAATTAGAATCATCAAGCCAAGAAAACCCATGTGAATTAGGTAGTGTTAAACCTTAAAAAAAGGGACAAGGGGCAACAATAATAGAATTATCAGGACCAAACTCCTCTTGTACGATACGATCAACACAATAATAAGAAGCAGTGTAAGAATAAAGAGCAATAGCCTCCTTTCCAGTTCACACCATTATCGAAGATGATGACATCAATCTTCCATCAACTATGCAAGGCTAAGGCCATTAAATTACCAGATATCAAGTTGCAAGACCCTAACCAACCCAAACCAAAAGGGTATAGGGAGGATCAGTATTGCTCATACCATAGGATGAAAGGACATGACATTGAAGGATGTTATAGTTTTAACATGTGGTGCAAAACATGATAAAGAAAGGTGAGCTGATTGTGGATAACATTTAGTATCCGAACAACCAAAATATGGTAATTTCTATAAATCCTCTTCTGAACCATGAGCCTCTAAGGAATAATGTCGGATAGGTGAACCAGGTGGATGTCAAACCACCTACATATGGTTTCATTAGTATGGTAAATTTTGTCACAATAAAAGGGAGGTATGAGTGACCAGATCTACCTCCAGCACCAATTAGGGTGCAATATGTTCCTCCACAAGGCTAGCATCAAAAAATATTCCAGGCCCACCAAATAGACCGGTGGTGACCACCAAAAATAGGCTTTCTCAAATCCTACAGACAACTCCAAAAAAGTTGTCAATATATGAATTGATACAAAAATATCCTAAGCATAGGGAGACACACACGGAAATATTAAGGTCTATTTAAGTTTAGTTCTAGGACCATGAAGAATTTAAGAATTTCATGGGACATGCACAACAGTTCCAAGAGCCAGTGGTTCAATTCCATGATCATGAGAATAAAATCGTTTCTACTGCTATAGCGGACCCATTGCTGCATATAATTAGGTGTGTTAATCACACACAATTTAAATGGGTACTGATTGACACAATGTCATAAATAATATTATTACTACTAATGCATTGGCATACTTGAAGTTGCCAAAATTGCACATCATACCTTCAACCTTCACTTTTAGAGCATTTAACAATGCACTATGCTCAACGATCAGTACTATAGTCTTGCCTATTTACGTTGGAATAAATACCATCCTTGTGATGTGTCATATACTTGAATGTGCTATGAAATATAACATCTTCTTGGGGAGTCCATGGATCAGAGAGATGCATTGTGTTCCCTCAATTTTACATCAATGTAGTAAATATATACATGAGGGACAAGTTCCAATGGTTCCTTTCAACAAGGATCCATTTAAATATGTGAACCAAGTAGATTTACCTCGAGATTTTATACTCCCTTCAATTCACTTGGATATATGGCCAATTTCATCTATCAAACATCTATAAGGTAAACTAAAGTAAGTGTGTGTTTGGCCTTCTACATCATCACCGCGACTGACTGTGAATACAACAACTTTTGCAAAGCTTACAATATCAATGATGCTTAGAAATGACCAGAAGCTTAAGGTAGTACTAGGCAAGAAAGAGACAAATAAAATCTCCAAAGTAGCCAATGCCAAAATATCTAGTCCCATGGACAAAGGAGACACATAGAATGAATTCAAGGAGGTATCTTAGTCTGCTTTGCCTGTTTCTTTAGCTAGGTCATCTGCATCGCAGGTGACCATCCATTTGGTTAATCCTAGGCTAGTGGAGTATATAATGCAAAACATGATATTCACACCATTTATTGAGACTACATAGAACATGGGATGACCTTAAGCACATTTCTTTCCTGTAGGGATGATGGTACCACTAGGGGTGCCACCCAACCAAACAAATTTTATCTATGGAGGTCTTGACCAACTTGCTAATTGCACACCCATAGATGAAGATGATGATGAACCTTTCTCAATGAATGTTCATTATTTGTCTAATCCAAATTTCACCTTGTATTATTTTGAATACTACCACTGACATGGTTACATTCTCAGCTTATTTGAGCAAGGGCATCAAAATCCATATGAACCACAATATCAATTGCCAACTGATAGGTTTGGATTGGGCTACCATATAAGATGGCATGATGAGATTTTAGCAGTATCTCTAGATCGTATGAACCTTAGTTTAGGGGATACTATAGATTGGAATCCTTATCACCCTAACCCTTCTTATGTGCAAAGGGGTAATAGGTTGGTGACCTACGTTTCTATAGAACCACCTAAGATATATCATGACAACATTGTGGTAGAGGTCAATCCATAAGATATTCCAAGAGCTAACTTGGAGATTGAAAGTTGTGAAGCTACCAATGACACTGGTATGTAAATCTAAAATTTGGGACTAAAAATTGATATTGAATCAAAAATCATTTCTAAGGAAGTTAAAGTAGAGTCCATCTCTGAAAGTGATGGACCAGATTACGATTATGGGAGTGATGATGATGAGCAGTCCTCAATCAATGAAGAATATGAGGATGAAACAAAAATGGCCTACCTTGAAACTCATCTTGCTCAACACCTAATTCTAGTAGGTAGGAATGAAGGAATCATATATGATAGTGATGACAAGGATGAGACCGAGAGGGCCTATCTTGGGCCTCACTATTTACATCATCATCATGAACCATTCGATATCGATGAGATGTATCAAAGAGTTTATCCTAGCCCATGCCTTAGAGGGAGATCACCAAATCTAGATGTGATTTATCATATAGTCTGCTCTGATCTGCCTATATATATGTATCTCCTAGAGCTAAATGATCCCATGTTCTAATATGTTCATAGATCTAATTTGAAGATCCCCATACCCCAGAGCCACATATTGGGTATGCGGATAGCATAGATAATGTAGATTTACACATACATGGTACTGGATATCTAATCCATTCCATAAACATGATATCCATTTATCTAACAACTCCACTACACAACTTTGCTGATCCTTCCAAACTATTGTATCTTAATCTAGATGCTATTAATTAGGATCGCACTGATTCATCACTAGAGCCTGAATATTTCTTCCCTGATGAAGAAATATTACAATCGTTTCATTTTGCACCAGGTTGTGCACATGATATTTATCATGTTGAGTGTAATTTCGATGTAGGACCTTTAAACCTAGTGGATGACATCCACCTGATTCCTACACCTCAATAGCTTGATGAGGGATCACATATGTTAGTAGAGGAAACCTTTTATGTGGATATCAATGATGATCCCACTAATCCTAAGAAGGTTAAATTTGGAGAGAGTCTATCTCCTAATGAGTGTGTCATCTTCATCCCTCTACTGAAAGAGAGACCTGATATTTTCACTTGGACATATAAGAATATGTCGGGTTTAGATTTGAAATTAGGTACTCATAACCTTTTTCTAGATCCCTCTACAAGTCCTGTCAAGCAGAAGCTCTGGAAAATGCATCCAATCATTGCTTGAATGGTTAAATATGAGTTGCAAAAAATATTGGATGTATAGTTTATTATCTCCATCGACTATCTAGAATGGGTATCAAATATGGTACCTGTAGGAAAACCTGATAAAAGAATTTGTATTTGTACGGATTTCAAAGACCTCAACAAGGCAACACCAAAGGATTCATTCCCTTTGGTCAACATAGATGCTCTCGTAGATGCAACTATAGGTCATGAGATTATTTCCCTTATGGATGACTTTTTTGGTTACAATCAAATTCAAATTAAAGCCAAATATCAACACAAAACCATTTTCACAACACCATGGGGAATATTTTGTTATAAAGTTATACCATTTGACATTAAAAATGTTGGTGCCACATATCAGTGAGTCATGACATACATATTTCATGACTACATACACACAATCCTCAATTATTACATTGATGACTTATTGGAAAAGTCATTCCTACGATAATATCATGCTGAGGTCCTAAGAAAGGTCTTTGATTGCCTGATTGAGCATAATGTCAGGTTGAATTCCAAGAAGTATGTATTTGGTGTAACTTTAGGAAAAATATTGGGGTTAATCATTTCTAAAAAAGGGATCAAATTTGACCCAACAAATGTTAATGTCATACTTGAAATACATCCTCCCACCAATATCAAAGAGCTAAGAAGCTTGTAAGGTAAAGTAACATCCATAAAATAATTTATCGCACAATTATCAGATAGATGTTGACCCATGAATCAGTTACTACACAAGGGAGTCTCATTTAGTTGGTACAAGGACTATTAGAAGGCCTTTGGTAAAATTAAGCAATACCTGGAAACACCACCAGTACTAGCTCCACCAAGACCAAAAGTGCCTTTATTGCTATATATATTAGCTACTGACTTTGCATTAGGAACCATGTTGGCCCAAAAGAATGTGCAAGATAAAGAGAAAGCAATATATTACATCATTCGCACCTTGGTGAGTTATGAGCTAGGGTATGCATACATTGAGAAGCTATGTTTAGTAGTTGTATTTACGATGAAGAAGTTGCATCATTACATGCTAAGCCATATGATGTATGTGATATCTAAACAAAATACTTTACAATATATGATGAGCAAGACGTATCATAATACACATACTACAAATTGGATCATCCTATTGATAGAATTTTATTTAGAATTCATTAGCTAAAATTCCATCAAGGGACAAGTCATAGTTGATCAGCTGGAAAAGGCACCTCTCAAAGATAATAGACCTCTTGTCATAGAGCTTCCTAATGATGCAGTGTTTGCATTATCAAAATATCCCAAACCTAAATAACCCGATAACAAAGCTGACATGACTTTTTTCTTTGATGGTTCGAAGTGTGAGCAAGGGGGTGGTGCAGGAATTGTCTTCTCCATGCCATAAGGTGCTCCAATGCCCTTGTATTTTAAGCTATAATTACCTTGTACCAACAATAATTTTGAGTACAAGGCCCTAATATTGGGTCTCCAAATAATAATCACCATAAATATTAAAAGATTAAATATCTTTGGTGATTCTATTCTCATTGTCAATTAGATTAAGGTACTATTTCAATATAGGTGGCCTATAATTAAAGCTTATAAGGATCTTAATGACACTTATCTAGCCTAGCTAGAGTGGTAGACATTGAGGTAATCCCTCATACATAAAACAAATTTGTAGACACTATGACATCTTTGGGATCTCTAATCCCTTAGAATATTTTTACCTATTTTACTATTATTCATGTAAATATGCTATCGCATGTTGCGATGCAGTGTGAGAGTTTTAATAATAAATAATTAGTCAACATGATTCATATAGAACCAAACCATGAGTGGTTATATAAAGCTATAATTTATCAAAAATGCATGGTAGGGGTCTTTGATATCACAAGGTCCTATGGGGAATGGCACCACCATTCACTACAATGTTGTGTCCTAGTCTGCGTTCACACATGGCGAATCACAAGGGGAACAAGTCATCATGTTAGTCAAGGCAGAAGCTTATCAGGATTGGATGTCATAATTGCATGAATTAATATTGGTTTAATCCTATAGGCATTATCATGTGCTATGAAACACACATTCAAATAGAAAGTGATAAATCAAGCTAGGAGATATCTTGTATCGTCGAAGCTATGATGGAGTTCTCCTTTGTTATTTTGAGCTCCAAGGATCATCTTGGGCAATTTTGTAGGCTCATGATGGTATATGTGGTGACCATTTCAATGGCATGGCCATAGTCAAGTGCATCCTTTGAATGGGTTATTATTGGCCCACTATGGAGAAGGATTACACCAAATATGTCAAGAAATGCATTAAATTTCAGCATCATGCTAATCTTATGCACTTGCCATCATAGGCTTTACAGCCCATCCAAGTGACTTGGTCATTTTATCAGTGGGTTTTAGATCTAATTGGTAAGATCTATCCCCCATAATCATGCTAGCATACATTTATTATAACGGCTACTGAGTATTTTACTAAATGGGTGGAAGCAATCCATTTAACAATGCCACCTAGAGCACGTATTGCAGAGTTCATACTTCACAATATCATAAGTCATTTTGGGATACCATAAAAAATAATTTTGGATAATGGCACATCATTCAAGAACAAAAATATGAGGGCTTTGACATCCAAGTACAATATACAACACAATTTTTTGACTCCATACTATCCGTAGTTAAACGGGTAAGCTAAGGCTTCAAACAATATAGTGGTAACCATCTTGAAAAATATGGTACAATATATCCATAAAGATTGGAATATATAGCGACCCCTTGCATTATAGTCTTATAGGACTAGCATACGAACACCCACTAGGGCAACCCCTTTCGCTAGTATATGGTGCTGAGGCCATTATGCCCTTAGAGTTGGAGATTCCAACCTTACACATCACATTGAAAGAGTTCATCGATGTTGACACTGCACGGTAAGCTTACCTCAATTAACTGATACTTCTTGATGAACATTGTGTGAATACCCTTGAGCATCTTCATGTTTATCAAGAATCCTAAAATGAGCTTATAAAAATAAAGTCCATCTGAGAGACTTTAAAGTTGGTGATCTTGTGTTGAAAGATAACCAACATAACTCAAACCTTCTACCGCACTTGCGAGATAAATTTATGACCAACTGGTTAGGTCCATATATCATCTCAGAGTAGATTAGACCTAGAATGTATCACCTAACATCACTTGAAGGTGTTGAATATCCTTAACCTCTTAATATCCTTCATATTAAGGCATTCCACACATAAATTCATAAAATCAAAAACATGGAAAATTTCAAAATCCATAAAAATAAAAAAGTAATAAAATCTAAAAACATCATAAAACATAAAAACTTCAAAAATATTTGCATCATGCATTTCATTTTTCACATGCATTAATTTAATTGCATTGCATTAGGTATTTTGTCCATCACACCTTGCATTAGGATAGGTTCGTTTGCAATCTTACAAATGACACCACATTTTTATTTCAATCATGCATCTATGCATCATCATCATCCATCACCCTTGTGAGTAATTGTGTTTTTCAACACAACCCCTCCTATTGCTATGAAAAATATACTAGGTTTTTTCAATCATTTAGCCATACCTAGTGGTCTTCTCAGATTTGGTAGAAAGCTTACTTTGCTTTTGAGGATGAGGTCTAGTTTTGATAGAGCTTAGCATATCAGAATCCCAGTACTAATCAAACACATTAAAAATACTAATTAGGGCAAGGAAATATGAACACTAAAAAATGGTCCTGGTCAGCTTAAGCGAAAGGTTTTGTTACTTTCTTATTTTGTGTTGTGCATTGATCTAAAGTGTGGATCATTGGAAAAATGACAAGTTCCCCCTACCCAAGAGATACCTTGCTTACAAAAGGGAGCAAATTCCAAAGTCAAATAAAATCCCTTTCTCAAAATAAAAGAAAAAAAAATACAAAATAAACAATGATTTTCATCACTATATATATGAGCAAGTATCTCAGTAAAATTGAATAAAATAAGGGGGTGAAGAGCTTGAATCCCTAGAATGATCAATACTCAAAAATCATAGAGTGGTCCCCAATACATCAATGGGTTGAATGAATCCCACCTGGGATTGGGGTAGGTCTAGGAAATTTGCAAACGAGCTAGCTTTAGATGGTCGGTATTGCCTAGTGGTCTAGTCCAACTAAGTCCAAACCTAGGATCACAGTGGATATTTGGTGATCCTCATTACAACAATGGGCTGAATGAATCCCACCTAGACATGATGTAGTCTTATGTCTCATATAGTATATTCATTTGCACACATAGGGATAATGAATATATGTGTCTTTCATAGCAAAATTTTATCTTTGAGGAGTCTAGTATAGTCATTATACTACTTTTGATAAGTCAACTAAGGTGTTTGAGTCTCATGGAAAACCTAAAAAATTCCCAAATAGCAACAAATTTCATCGATCGAATCAATTATCAATTTATTTTTATGAGATTTTGTTTATTAAAGGAGTATTCATAATATAGAACAAATACCATATGGATATCAACAATGATATTTAGACAACCATTGACTATTTTGTGCATATATTTTAACTTACAAAAGCTCGTGAAGAGAAACAATATATCATATCATCTCACATATGGATGTCTAATTGGTTAATTCTTAGGATAAGATTTATCAATTACATTCATGATTGTTATACATTCTGTGGTATCATCCATTAGATTGTTATCTCACATTGCATTCATTCCTTATGTTTTAAGTGATTAAGTCATATAGGTTCATTTACATCATATTACACCATGTAAATAATGCATTACATATATTGTATTTATCATATCATAACATCATAAGTTAAATGCATACAACTAAATTAAATCAAACATGCATTTTACATTTAACATTGCATCCATATGCATACATCATAGTAGTCCATCTACACATCTAGATCATAATATCTAGTCATACATACATCAGATAGCTAGTGCATGCCATCAATACATCACATCATATAACATCAAATCAACATCACATATAAGCATTACATCCATATGCATCTCATAAAAATAAAATAATAAAAAAATGTACACATATAATGAGTCATAATATAAAGTTAAATCATATATATATATATATATATATATATATGTGTGTGTGTGTGTGTGTGTGTGTGTGTGTGTGTATGTATCAACAAGATTACACAGGCATGTGTCAAAAATACCTGTAGGATACAATTGTGTAGGTCCTCGGACCTTAAACTCAAAAATGGTACAAAAATATGATAACCTATACTACATAGGGCCTGCAACCATTTCTTGGGAGGCTCCTCCACTGCCTCCACAATCTCAATGAGTTTTCTTGGAATTGGTACCTATGGACCTCTCTAACATATGAGATTTATGACTAGATCATGCTGATGACTGCCTAGTCACCTGTGTCATGGTCTGTTGTGATACTGTAGCAGTGGGTCTCTCTGGAACTATACCTCCACGTAGTCTGACCTCTCCCTCCAAGAGAGCAATGTGGTCCATGTTTGATGCATTATTCCTAGTACCCTCCTAGATGAGGGCATGTAGTATCTAGACATATTTACCCATATCCAACCCTGCTAGTCCCAGTATAGCTGGAGTGGCAGGAGTAACTTGAGAAGTTGAGAGACCTTCCCTAATAGATCGAAGTAAGTCTCACTATGTAGTAACAACATCTAGATTATTTTGGAGAATATTTCATTTCCAAATGACCTTATCTATCTCTATATTTGTAGTGGTAATCTATGCTCAAAGAGCTACCCTCTCCTATTTTTATCTGTTCCACTCCACATGGTCCTCTATGAGCTGACCATGGGATACTCTCATCTATGATTGTAGGGTATCCAAGGAGGTATCCCTATCCATGATCTACATCTTGGTCATCTGTAGTTGGGACTGTAAGCTAGCCACTTGGACCCTCAATTGAGACACCTCATCATCAGGATCCACACCACCCTCCTCCTCAACCTGCAGCTCCTCCTCTATTGTTGTAGCTACCTGACCCCATCTACCCTCTATCCTATGATGAGTGCTATAGACACCCAAAAGTCGCACATTGCTACTTCTACGTATCCATAGGTGATTCCAGACATCCCTAGGCTATTGTAGGCTATCATAGTCATGCGTAGTCAGGTGTAGTCATGCGTAGTAATACGTAGATTGCCATAATTTGCCATAGTAATATGTAGACTTCCATGTATCACTCCATCGGATTTTAGGTCCTAAACCCTCGTAAGCCTTCCAAATCACATCTAGTGCATTGATATATCATTCGATGGTCTATTCGCACGCAATTGAGGCCCCCATAGGGTATTAGTTGACCAAAACAATTAACAAGTCAATTACCAAATTCTAATTTAATGTTGACTTCACTTAAGTCACCTTTTTAGGGAAAATTTGATTAAAATAACCCTTAATATTGATTAACACTAATTACATCCTCCCACATGTGTGAAATTAGGGTTTGTTAGGATATTTCTTTAATCATGTCCTAAATTGACTTAAGCACCTCCTAATCAGGATTAGCCCTAATCCATCCTCACACATGTGTGAGGATGAGATATTTCTCATGAGGAATGTGATGTTGCCACATTGCATTTCTTAACCTAACCCTAGTTAGAATCAAACCTAGGTTTAGTCTATATAACCCCCCCTGCACCTTGCCTTTGCCTATAAATAGCGGGTCCTAAACCCCAAATTAGAGATCTCACACAAAGTTAACAAAGTACAATTACTCTACTAAAATGGAAAGCAAACATTGAACAGTCATTTCTCGACGTACATAGTCTGATTCTGACACCAGATAGAGGCACACCAGCTGCCTAGGGATCGACCCACCGAAGTAGATTTGCAGAAGGGACCTCATAGCTCATATCACCCCTTACCCCATGAATCCGGCCCTAATTCACCCCCGGGTGGTGAAGTGGGTCTACAGTGTCCAGATCGACCCAGATCTAGCAAGTAAGCTCCATTTTGGTGTTTTATGTCCTTTTGCATCATTTATTTCAGTTTCTATCATGTTTTTATAGTCATTTCATCTTCTTAAACATGAGGCATAACTAAGGCAATCCCCTCAACACACTAACTCTCTTTTGTAGGTTATTCGGTAGATCTGGATAAGAAGAACAACAGAAAACAAGCAAACCATGCGATGGCCCACATACAAAGAAGCCCACCTTCATTGAGGGATGACCAAAGAAGGCATCGGATTGGTTGTAACCTTTTTGGAAATAGAAATGGATAAAGGGCAACATGTCCCTCTTGTAACACATTTTTATTAATATCAATGGAACACAGTTTCTCCGTTTAATGCATGTTTTATCTTGTGTTGAATTATCAAATGTCATTTTTTGACCGTTTCATTCTGGCACGCCCAGTGGGACCCCCACAATGGACAATGCTAGGTTAATTGTTTCAAGTAAATCTAACTTTGTCCTCTATTTCTATGTCTTGCAGGTACCAAAGCTATTTACCATAGAGACCTCCAAAACCCTAGGAACCACCCTAGGTCATCAGAGCCCTGATTTGAAACCTCTGTAGGCGATTTGCCCCCCCGCCCCATGAACTATCTATAAATTCACCCCCTAGGTGGTGAAGTGCATTCCAGAGCCCCAAAATCTAAAGATCTTGCTGTCTCAGACCTCCCTGCAACCCAAAAAGGCCCTCTGGACTATCAGATATCAGATTTGAGCCTTCAAAATCGAATTCACCCCTCGGGTGGTGATTTGAGTATAGAAGCCTCAAAAACCCCCAAATAAACTAGGGTGATCTTTTTAGGGGCCAATAAAACCCCCCTTAGCATCATAATGTAGGTATTTTCACTTTTTCTGCCTCTGTTGCAAGTTTTGGAAACAAAAACTTCACTAACTAGTTAAATAATCATTGCTAGATATAGTTTTGTTTTCATTGCAAAGTTGTCGAATCCTTAGGGTTTCTAAAATTTTTAGGACCTACAACTTTCCAGCGACTTGCATAAATTTATTTCTCAAATAAATTTTCTTTTCTCTTTGTATTTTGCATGTAGCATAAACCTAAGTTGTTCCTCCTTTGTTGATAAGCTTCCATTGCTAGAAAGAATTTTACATTCTAAAGTAAAATTAGGGTTTCTAATCCCCTCTTACATTCTCTGAAAGAATTTTGTATTCTAAAAGTTCAAGTTAGGGTTTCATAATCCCCTCTATTCCAAACATTTGGATTGCATGTTTCCATGTTTTGCAAAGTAGATTAGTTTGCTTCACAAAGGCATTTAGGCTAGACCATTTCTTTACAAAGAATACAAGTTATCTAATAATTTGCTTTCAAAAAGGCATTAGGATTAGTTTTCTTTTGAAAAGGCAATTAGTTATTTTCTTACCTTGCAAACATCGTTAGCAAAACACAAACCCACACACACTCACATGGTATTTAAACAAGTGGTGAGATTGGACTTCATCCCCAATCCATCACTCGAGACTGGTGTGGATCGAGTTTCACTCTCCATCAACTCACCCCCCTAGACACCTAGCAGCCCCACAGGAGCGGTTTTCTAGATTTCATCATCAAAAAATCCCCCACTTTTGCAATTGGGCCCTAGATTTCATCACCAGTGGTTACCTGTGGAGTGGGACAGGATTAGCACCTTCATCCACAAGGCTAGTATAATTTGTGGAATTGGTAATTTTCGTTCTTGACTAAGCCCACCCAAGGGTGAAGCGAAAGCATGGGTATGTCGGTAGTAGGTCTTAGACAGTGCCACCTCTCTTCATGAGAGGAATTTGTGAACTCGCTTCAGCATAGTGGGTTCTCCCCCTTTAGGATATCATTTTATCGTACCTTCCATATAGGTCACCATTTGCACGTTGCGATACCATTCTATTATGTGCATCTTTGGGTGTTGTAGGAGGTTTGATATTGATGACATTCCTGATTTTCTAGAATATTCACTCCATTACCCATGATTCTACCTAGGGAGTATCAACATTACAACACACAAAACAAACAAAACACTTTTACTTTTTTAGCAGTTATAATTGATTCTGGTCTATCGTTGTTTGCATGATCATGGACCGGTCTCAACACATTACACCATATATTTTCTTGCTACACACAACATGTCACTTACTTCACACTCACATTAGACATAGTTGAGTCTACATCACATAGGGTTTATTCTTAAAAACCCCTTTTACACATGCTACTATGCCTATGGTCACCCGTAGTAGAGCATGTGAGCAATCACACTCTATGGAGGAATGGCCTCCCCCTTCCTCTAGTCAATCCACTCTTACTCCTTCGATCATGAAGGGGAAGACCATAGACACATCTGATTCATGCATAGAATCCGATGTACAACTCACACACATGATGCCTCGTGGTGAAGATGTAAACCTTGAGTGAAGCCCTTGCTACTTCACTCATAGAGGATTACCCACTCCTTTCAGCCCCATCCTCACCTAATCCACCGACCACGTTCTATGACCATGTAATATACACAGCACCAGGACAACCTCCTCCATTCTTTATCGTAGATGAGGAGGTCATACCCACTTCACCCACATTTACACATCCTTTCTTCCAAAATCTATCTCAATCCCTATTTGAGAATGACTCATCCCTCCTAAACTGTACCCATCCTGAGGTCGCATCATTCACCCCTACCATAGGAATGGTGTCTGACCCATCCTCCTCCATTGTAGGAAGCCAGAAGCCATCCTTCCAAACTGCACAATAGATCCCTTCCCAGAAAGAACCACAAGCATTCCCTCAAACCTCACACCCATACTCTTCACAAGAGTACCAACCATCATCTTCCCAAGAGCCATTTTTCACCATATCTGAAGGCACCTCCCAGCAACCCCTTTAGACACAAGATGCACAAACCCAAGAGGGAGTGTACACATACACTTTCCCCTCAACCCAAGCTCCTACCTCAGCAACTTATCCCACCTTTTTGGTAGCTTTCCCGCCAATATCCCAGGTATCTAGACTATATGATACCCAACCTTTGGAGCCACCTTTGCCTATGACAACCATTAGGATACCGCCACCTCCTCCTTTTCAGGCTACCACTACCAATCTCCATCCTACCTATGGACCGAGACTGGTAATATACCCACCCACTAATCTAGGCTATTCTACGTAGTGTAGCCTCCCTGCTTCTTACCCTCTAGGGTAGAGATATATTCCATATTTTGATACCTCATCTCAACCGCCCCTAGCGCTAGTAGTACCGACACCTGCACTACCACCAGCTACACCTAGCTTCTTTACGCCTCCTCCAGTTTGGTCATCTCCACCCATGGTCCAACCAGTACAACAGGCTCCAAACCAACAAGTACCCATGCCACAACCGCATGTTTCCTAGTCACAATATTATTATCCTCAATAGACACCTACCCCACAACCTAGTGTGCCCATGGACATGACAACACATGTCACCCAGTACCCACCTTATCATGATCAGGCACAATAGTATTCCCCACAATATTATGAAGAACAACAATACCAATATCCACCACATCCATAGGGTCAGCCTATTATAGCCCAACCCTCGACTCCTATGACACCCAAACTTCAACTCTTGTGAGATGAAGTCAAAATGTTGAACCTATGCACCTCTAGCTATGGGCCACAAAATCCTTGTTATGATGAACTATGCAATGAGCCAGTTCACCCATTAGTCCCTATTCCTCCCTATCCCTATTGCTTCGAAATACCAAAATTTGACAAGTATAGAGGTAAGGAAGACCCTAGAGAACATGTGAGCAACTACCGCTCGCCTTGCTACCAGCTTCATAGTAGTAACCCTCTTATGTTGCATACCTTCTCCCTATCCCTCGCTAGGCCAGCATTGGATTGGTACAACATGCTCCCACGCCATAGCCTATATACCTTTGAGCAGTTGGCCAACTCCTTCCTAGAGCACTTTTCCATCAACATCAAGAAAAAGACCACATTCTCTGATGTTTATGCCTTACAACAGGTGGATGATGAACCCATCACTGAGTTCATTTCCATATGGAGAGCAATTATCCATGATCTTGCCCATAGCCTCCCCACTTCGGAGCTTGTAACACTCTTTTCCAAGAGTTGCCACAAACACATTTCCACATCCCTCCAGCTTCACCAAAGTCATACTTTTGAAGATGCTATCTCACAAGCAAAAGTGATCGAAGACATTAAGGTTCAGTCTGGGAAGATTAATTTGAGAGCCAAATCCAACTATAATTCAAATTTTTGCTTCAATAGACCCACACCAAATCAACCTTACCCATGGCCACCGCAAACCAACCAAGTCGCAGCTGCTACCCTAGCACTAGTACCGACTCCTCCACCATATACACCATAGCCGCAAGCATTCCAAGCCAATGCTCCCGCTCCACCTCGATCACAACAATACCGAGGCATGCGCCCACAAGTTCCACCGTGCACCTTCACACCCTTATCCAAACCATTACCAGCCTTGTTCCATAGATTGTACGAGGGCAACCATCTCGTTCTACCTGAGATCCGCCCATTAGATCCAAATTCACCTAAGCCTCGTGACTATAACGAGTAGCTCTTCTATCCCTTTCATAGGTAGCATGGCCATAATATCGATTCGTGTCACTCCTTTCGGGGGTAAGTTCAAGACCTAATTGATAGGGGCACTATTCAGGTAGCAAACCCTTTAGCCCCACAAAATCAAAACCTAGGGATTTTCCAAAACCCTCTTCCAGATCATAGAGGACCCAACCCCCCTAGACCTCCAAACAATCCTCCAATGTTGCCTCACCAAGTAAACAATATACAACATGATCCTCCATCATGTGGCATAGTGGGTATGATTAACCTTACTACGAGGAACCAACGATACCCATCTCGCCAGACCACACCTATCATTTCCTTGCCAGCTCATTTCACATCACCATAAGTACCATAAATGCCTAATATTGTACCACCACCACCTCAAAATGTGATCACCATTCGTGGTAGCCTAACCCATCAATTATGCAATGCCCCCACGTGGCTATCCATATTTGATCTCCTACAACAATCTCAACCCCATCACGAGGCGTTGAATGACATCCTGTGTTCCATTGACTTAGAGACACATGACACCAATGCCTTTGTCAATTTTATTAGAAATATCCTACGTTGCCTCCAGCCCTCGATCAGTTTCCATGACCACGAGATAATGAAACTCATAAGAGAAGGAGCAGATCCCCCTCTCCACATACAAGCTAATATCAATGATATCACCTACAAGTGGGTACTTGTTGATATGGGCTCATCCATTAGTATCATATCCATAATAGCTCTACATCACCTGCACATCTTGCAAGCCCACTTTGCCATACCTTCCCTTGACCTGCGTGCTTTCGATGGCTCCATGAGACCTATCGTAGGATCCATAGTCTTACCAATCTGTGTAGGTATCCGTACCATTCCCATCCTCTTTCACATCATTCAAGGAGAAATGCAATACAACATTCTCCTCGGTCACCCTTGGATTAGAGATATGTAGTGTGTCCCATCCACACTACACCACTACCTTAAGTACATCCACAATGGACTAGTTCACTGTGTCCCAGCCGATGGAGACCCATTTAAGTTTTGCAATGTGGTAGATCTTCCACCTGCACCATCATTTTCATCATCCCAACTGTTCCTTGTATCTTCTCACCAATTAGTAGGAGCATCGATATCCTCCTCAACCTCCACCTCAACATCCTAGTGTTCATAAAGAACACAAACCTTGAGGTCTACACCATTAGTGCCATATTTTAGGGGACCCAAAACCTCTACCATGCCTTTTTCACCACCATCCTTATGGCCTCCACAATCCTCCCAACCTCTACCATTTCAATTTCCACCCACGGTGTCACAACCACCATTGCCACCCACCACACAACCGACTACATTACCTCCTCCACCCTTGCATATAGAAGCCCCTATCCTTCCTACATTGCAAAATCTTCCTCTTCCCTTCGATCGAAACCTAAGACATTCACATCTCTGCATATCCTAGCACCTGTACCGATGTCGTCCCCTACGCAAAACAAACAACCTGTTCAAGACACAACAACCAAACATCATGAACCAAAACAATCAACATCAAATTTAGAGGAACAACTCCCACACCCTTCAGCCATGACCATAAGGGAATCTCAACTTTCTCCTTCCTTAACTGATTTTGATACCCCACCTCAGTCACCAGAGCGTACCACACCACACATCCATTTTTATGATAAATTCGGGCCCAGGCGACTATAATGTACATTATGCTCGCGTATGTGACCCTCCGATCAGTGAATGTGACCCTCCGATCCAATCCACCCATGATTTTGGTCACCCTTCAGCTTCGGTCCTTACCATTGGCACTGTCATACAGTTAGGAAGTCTCAAAAACCACACCAACTTTGTGTATGCAAGAGTCGACTCTTCGATCCCTCCACCAACTGCTCAAATACCACAATCTATCTCTGGTGATGCAATCACACATCTAGCCAACCCTCAATTTGCCTTGTGCTACTTACAATATTTTCATTGGCATGGGTTCGGGCTAGGTCGTTATGAGCAAGGGTTACGCACACCCATAAATCCACGTGTCCGATCACCTACCGACAAAACCGGCCTAGGTTATCGCCCAACCACCATCTATACATTAGAATATGAGATCCAAGATTTATCTCTACATCCTCCTCCATGTCCAACACACACCTTAGAAGAATATATCGATATGGATATATTAGAAGATATGCCTTCACCCACTTCCACTGTCACAGTCCCCTGTGACTTCTTCCAAGAATCTCCTACAGTTGATACCTCTTTATTTTGTGATGTTCAGATATTGGTAGAACATTTTGCTACCTTATCTTTGGCTACACCACTGATAGAGCCAAACCCAATCCCACCTGATCCACCACCAATAGAGTCGGACCCAGTCCTGCCTAACCCACCACCGATACGCTTACCTGTATTCCCGCCTATACATAGACAACTACAGAGAGCAGCCTCTCGTCCTCGTTCACCGCCAGTTGTCCTACGACCTCCTTTGAGTCTCTTAGGATGTGCACAAACTATCCAACCTCCCTCACCAAACTCTTCCCCACCTACTTCACCTACAACATTGATCAACATGGTTGAAGTAGATTTATGCTCTCCCCTCTACTACAACCACCAACGAATTCGAGACGATACCCCAAACCCAAAATTTATCGATCTAGCACATATCTTGCACATACCAGTACCTGGAGACTTCCTTCTCTCTCCTCACATATTGTAGGCAAAAAATACCCCATCCTCATCCATGTCAGATGAAACCCCTCAGGTCCATCACACGAGCATTTACATAGATGATGAGTACGAGTTCAGCGAGGCCATTGATGACTTCAACCTCATTCTATCCCCGAACAATTGCATGATGGATCTCGCATGCTCATCGAGGACACGATTGACATCGACATCGGTGATGATCCAAAAAATCCACACATCCTCAAATTAGCCACTAGCCTCTCACCCAAGGAGTGCATCGCCTTCACAAACTTCCTACGCAAGTATATAAATTTTTTTGCATGGTCTTACAAAGACATGCTGGGACTTGACCCTACTGTAGTAGTTCATAATCTTGTACTAGATCCCAATGCCAAATTGGTAAGGCAAAAGTTGTGATGCATGCATCCAATGGTCACATTGATAGTGAAATTTGAGCTCCAAAAGCTCCTAGACATTGATTTCATAGTACCCATCGACTATCCCAAGTGGGTATCCAGCATGGTCCCTGTACCCAAACCATCCGGTGATGTTCATGTTTGCACAGATTTTCATGACCTAAACAAATCTTGTCCCAAAGACAACTTCCCTCTACCCAAAATTGACTCCCTTGTTGACTCTATCATGGGTCACAAAATGATTTCCCTCATGGATGGATTTTTAGGATATAATCAAATCAGAATCAACCCAACCGATCAACACAAAACTTCCTTCACAACACCTTGGGGGACCTTCTACTACAAGGTCATGCCCTTTGGCCTTAAAAACATTGGGGCAACCTATCAACAAGCCATGACCTACATATTTCATGATTTAATGCACAAGAACATTGAGGACTATGTGGATGATCTTATCGCTAAGTCCAAGAAACGTGCTGACCATCTTGAAGATCTCCGTCAGATTTTTGATCGACTACTAGAACACAATGTGCACCTCAATCCAAAAAAGTGTGTGTTTGGTGTTACATCAGGCAAGATACTAGGGTTCATTATCTCCCAACGAGGCATTGAGGTAGATCCTAGTAAGGTGAAAGCCATCATCGAGATGCCTCCTCCTACCACACTAAAGCAATTGCGCAGCCTCTAGGGCAATATTACCTCTATTCATATATTTATAGTGCAATTATCAAACAAATGCCAACCATTCAATCATCTCCTACAAAAAGGAGTACACTTCAAATGGGATGATAACTATCAAGACGCATTTGATGCTATCAAAACTTACCTTACATTACCATCGGTCATGTCACCACCACACCCATAATTACCACTGACTCTATACATCTCAGCCATAGAACTTGTGCTAGGTACACTCCTAGCTCAAAAGAATGCTCTCGACAAAGAGCAGGCTATCTACTACATCATCCACACACTAGTTAGTTATGAAATGAGATACGGATACATGGAGAAGCTATGCCTAGCAATAGTATTCACTACCCAAAATTTAAGACACTACATGTTAAACCACACAACTTTTGTCATCATCCAAGATAATCCCCTTCGGTATATGATGAAAAAAAGTTATCACAATTCCCACACAACCAAATGGATCATGCTCCTAACTGAATTCGACCTAGAATTTGTATCTCAAAAATCCATCAAAGGGTAAGTCATCATTGACCAACTAGCTAAAGCCCCTATAATTGAAAATCAACCCCTACTCATTCAACTCCTCGATGATTCCATATTCCACGTAACCGAAGAGGAAGAGTATGTCGAACCCGAATTCATGGCTGATCTCACCATGTTATTCAATGGTTCTAGGTGTCTCCACGCTGGGGGTGCAGGCATTGTTTTCTTTACACTAGAAGGAGAGCCACTCCCATTTTCATTCAAACTTGATTTCCCTTGTACCAATAACAATGTAGAATACGAAGCCCTAATCCTAGGACTAAAACAAGCACACTCTATGCACATCAAACACCTCCACATCATAGGTGATTCACTTTTGATAGTCAATCAAGTGTAGGAACTCTGGCTATGCAATTGCCCAGTTCTCCAACAATACAAGAAAATCACCCAACAACTCCTATCCCAATTTGAATGGTATTACCTCGAATCCGCTCCACGGTCATCAAACCATTTTGTAGACACTATGGCCTCCTTAGGGTCCCTCATCTCACAAAACCCAACATCTAACACAACATATGTATCCATTCATACACTTATGCAATATGCTATATCACCCACACCTCCCATAGATGATGGTGGTGTGTATGTGGTAAACACTGAACCTCATGACCCATGGTTCTCATAGATCAAAGAGTACATCAAACTAGGTTTCCTACCATGTGATTTTCCCCACGCCCAATGCCGAACCTTTAAACAAAGAGCGATCCACTACACCTTGTTGGGGGACATCCTTTATCACCGTAGCTATGATGACATACTCTTGCATTGCCTAGAACCGCAAGAATCACAACGGGTTGTACAAGAAACCCATGATGGTACTTGTGGTGGCCATTTTAGTGGCATGGCGATTACCAAACGCATCCTCCGTATGGGCTACTACTGGCCCAAAATGGAGCAATACTATTGTGAGTATGTCAAATGTTGCATCAAATGCCAACAACATGCCAACCTAACACATTTACCATCCCAAGCACTTCAACCTATCCAATCCATGTGGCCCTTCTCCCAATGGGATCTGGATCTAATTGGAAAAATTACACCTGCCTCCTCTAGCAATCATAAATTTATCATCACAACAATAAAATATTTTACCAAGTGGGTCGAAGCCATCCCACTGGTCCAAACTACAAGAGCCAAAATTGCAGCATTCATCATGGAGCATATCATATGTCGCTTTGGAATTCCCTCCCAAATCATTTTTGATAATGGGAAATCCTTTAAAAACAAGACTTTCCGAGCCCTGTGTGACAGATTTCACATACACCATAGCTTTTTGACCCCATATTACCCTCAAGGAAATGGCTAGGTAGAAGCCATGAACAAAACCATCTACTCTATTCTCCATAAAATTGTAGCAGAGTCTCACCGGGACTGGCATAATCAAATACCCCTAGCCTTGTGGGCATATCATACCAGCATTCATACCCCTACTGGGGCAACACCTTTTTCACTTGTATATGGGGCAGAAGCTATCATGCCCCTTGAGCTTGAGATACCCTCTTTACGGATATCTATGAAAGATTTCATTGATGATGACACTACTCACCAAGCTCATCTAGATCAACTAACACTCCTCGATGAACATCGCATCCATGCCATCGAGCACACACGAGTTTATCAATATCACCTTCACCGTACCTACAATAGTAAGGTACATCAACGTGAGTTTAATATTGGTGACTTGGTTCTCAAAGAGAACCAACAAATCACAAGTCAACCTCGCTAGTAGCATGATAAATTCACCCCAAACTGGTTGGGCCCATTTATTATCACACACAAATACGGTTCGGGAGCATATCATCTAGCCAATATTGAAGGCCTTAACGATCCTAAACCCATCAACATCTTGCACCTTCGTGCCTTCAATGCATGATGCACAAACACATTCACCATCACAAGTGTCACATAGTATTAGAAGTAAATCACTAAAAACATCACTATGTGAATCTATTATTTCTGCTTTATATTTCCTCTATACATGTACGTTTCACCTTTTTGCCATTTTTATGCTTGGGGTATTTGTTTTTCCTTTTGCAAGACTCACACCATCAGTAGGAGAGCTCTACAGTGGCCTCACCTACCACCATGCAGGACCATCTACAGCCACAACAAAAACCCATTACATCGGCCGATCTCGCCCGACCACCAACCGCCCTTCACACTAGGCACTCCTCGCATTCATCCCATTTAGGTCATCATACCTCACCTCGACACCATTCCCCTTGCCAGCGAGGTTCATCCTATTCGCCACACTCTGGTGATAGCCAGGTCACCATGTCCTCTTTTGATGAAAAGGAGGAATCAGCCCAACCCCAAGAATGGGGGTCACCATCTCACCCGTCTGATGATCTCAGACATCGCTATTCACCAAAAAATCACCTCCATCATCCCATAGGATCCTACCACCCACCTAATAGGGAGTATACACCTCATCCACCTCGCCCTACATTTCTACCAGCTCCCCTTCCCAATGGTGAGTCCACCTACTCCTAGGCTTTGCAAGCCCGCATGACCCAAGCTGCCCAAGATGGTCGCACAAACATGCCCCCTTCCCACTCATGTCGCCACTTAGAGCCATTGCCTATGCCACCGGTCCTCAAGATGCCACCTTCCCCTCTATGAGGCTTGTCTTTCTAACAAGCTCTCTAATATTTGAGACCTTTTCATTCTTCCCCATCATCATTGAGACCTCATCCACTTTCCTGTGCCTATCAGGCCACACCACTCACATCAAGGTCTTGATCACCACCATCACCAACACTATCACCACAACATCATGAGATACAACATCTCTTCTCCCGTGTAGAGGCTCTAGAGTTGCAGATGAGCCACTGCCATTGCCATGTTCACCCACGATAGTCTCCCACGACCCGTCCATCCTCACCACCACATAGATCCCTCCTCCAACCCCGAACTCGACCCATGCTAGATCCTAAACCCATGCCTCCATTATCGGATCACCCTTCACCCAGGCCCCTCTCACCTCTAGTGGACCCATACATTTATCCTATGCCTGTTCCACACATGCCACTATCTAAAATGTTTTACCATCTCACGCATCAGGGCCTTATCGACCTACCCGAGATTCGATCCATTGATCCATCACACCCCAAACCATGCAACTACAACAAGAATCAATTTTGCATTTACCATCACCAACCAGGTCATGATATTGAAGAGTGCAGATCATTCAAAACCTTGGTGCACAACATGTTGCACGATGAGCGTACCCCATCACTAGAGCATTCCCTCCCATTTAGCCGACTTGTCAATCCTCCGCACTATACTACTCCCAGGACCTTGCCACCTCATAGCACCCTGACAATACCCACCCGCTACATTCATAACATTTCCAACTATGGCTCCAACCACAATCCTAGCCATGTCATCACTTCACCATCCCACTCTCGCCCGGATCTACACCACTTCGCCCGACAATAGTTCAAAATTACTTCCCTTCTTCTATATTATTTCTTCTATTTTCTTCTTACACTGACTCATTTCTTCTCTCCTATCTTCGATGGCTTTTGGTAATTCCCTTGTCTTGATTGGTTACCAAAGCCTATTTCTTCTCACTTCTTCCATCTATATATTCCACCCTTACATCTTTCTTCTCTAGACAACTATTACATACATTTGGCCAACTCACAACTTATACACCTCCTACACACACACCCCACACGTTGGGGCAACCATGATCATAGCATCATGCTTTTCGTCATCATTACACACTTTACTCATCTGTAAATAGGTTCTTCTAAAATTCTCCTTCTACACAGCGTAACTTTCCTCTTGTAAATATTGCATTCCCCCACTTGCATTGTTTACATTTACATCCATTGTACATATTCACATGCTTTATATTTAAACTTTCAATTCATGTTTGTACATTCTCCCCCAAAATGTGCCTCAGTAGGAATAATACATGCATTTGTTAGCATCACCACCTAGATGTCCATTCCCCCTTTTTAGGATCAGGGTATACATAGGTGTCGTGTTTAGTTTTGACTACTCTGTAGTTCAAGAAATCAAGTTTCACCCATAGCTACTGAGTCTTGTACATTCTTCTTATGGTCTTTTAGGTTGGTTCAACTTCTCTCATGGATCACTCACAATAGGTTACACATTAACAATTTTGAGCCTAGGAAAGAGGACATCTTGAGTAGATATCGCCATCTAGCGAATGGTATCCCCTGCTCATCCTATCTCCTGCATGGTCAACATACGACCTAGGGATAAACAAAGGTATCAAGCATAAGCAAAAATAAATGATTGGGTAGAAAAAAAACTTCATCACCCATACAAAAAGAGCACCACGAGAATACAAAAAAAAAGATAAAAGAAAAGAAAAGAGCACTACCATAATCAGATAGGTTAACACTAGAATAAGGGCAGAAAACAAAATGAAACACCTCTTTATACCACCCATATTATGCTTATCGCCTTTGGTCCTTAGGTTCAACATAACACCATGGGATGATTTCCATCGCTAGCAATAGGCTCCAAGAGCCTGCCTACCAATGGAATAGTCTTACAGGTGACAACACATCTCTCACATTAGCATCTCACTTTTGTATAGATCACTATTGTGGACGGATGAGCTAGCTAGTCCGGTAGCATCTACAATGGGTTAATCCTACCTCCCTCAAAATGGATAAATGAACCTTACACATTTACACACATAGGTCCAAGATAGACTTTGAACCAACCTGATTATGTTATAAGTTGCCACAAAACTTGTATAGCTAAGGGTTTGAGATTTGATTGTCATAACTATGATTAGTCAAAACCATTACACATACCTTACATTATCCACCATCCCTAAAATAATGGAATGGATTGCATCCATACAGGTAAATTCCATGATACAAGTGCTTCCTTGGTGTATTTCAGTAAGTCTATACATGCATTCATGCATCTATGTCATATACACCTAGTATACATTACGACCATGCATTCATCCTATATGCATTTAAAATAGAAAATCACATTCTTACATTTATTTCACATGAATCCCAACACCAAATTACATCATTGCATTCACCCTACATACATATACAACAACATCACATTTGATATCACATCACACTGCATTCGAAACATAATCATGCATACTATTCTACAATGCATTCATATGAAAGAATGATAATAGATATAAACCATTCACACATATGCATCTACTTATCATACATACCTACATATTATGTTGTGCTACCTATGCAAACATAAACACAATACATTCCAAACCATAAAAATCACACATATATATATAACAACCAAAATCAATGTATGTATATATATCATCATCCAAAAATGCCTGAAGGCTACAACTAGGACCATGCCCATCATATAGAATCCAATAAAGGATATAACTCCTAACTATCACCATGAGTCTCCACATGTCCCTCCCACCTCTATCACCTTTTCATAGCCTGGCTCGACTCTACAATGAACTTTGGAACCGAATCGACTAGAGGCTACTCCACAGCAGGTGGATCCTACACCTCAACCCCAGAAACAACCTCTACTATCGGAGCAACACTACACTAACTCTGATGTGAAGATGCTTGCACTCATGAATCTATCCTAGAATGTGACACCACCTGCGCATAATAAGGAATAGGAATCCCATGCACCAATAGAGAAGTATCGAACAATAACTTCTTAGTAGTCTTCGCATCTAGCTGACTAGTCAGGCTCATAATCATCTGAGCCTACCTCACCATCGTGACCCTCAATTGATCTGTATCATTCCCCTGCCTAACCATATCAGCCCTCAGCTACTCCACCTCAGCCTCCAACTATTAAACTCTATCCCATAGCTCTCGTGCCTCCTCCTATACATCTTCTATCATTAGGATATCGATAGGAATATACTATGCTGCATATAGAAATACACCAACATCAATGGTGTTATCCACATAACCCACAATAGTAGTAACACCTCCCTCATCCTCTCTCCCAATAGCCTGCCCCATATCCAAATCAACATCCACGAGCACCTACTCCACCCTCATGTCTTGGGTGCTCGCTCCACCATCCCAGGGGTATCATGAGCATCATAGAGGAACCTCCTCCTCATCACCAAACACATCCTTGGACGTAGCTCTCCTACCCATCCTCACCTCCAATGTAGGTACCCCAACATTGGGTGCCACACACCGATCAATCACGCCTTTGCTAAGCTCTCGACACTGACATGTCCACCAGACCTCAAATTTAGGTGTCATCCTAGCATTCACCACATCCAGAATGTCCATAGGAGGATCCCTCTCCCCAACATAGGTCAAAACCATAGGCCACTCTCCTCTATCACCCTACTGCCTGAAGTAAATTTCAAGAGCCCCAGGGACATCCTGTCATAAGCCAAAATGTTGCCTCACTCGATCAAACTAGAAATATTTGGTCTACCGAGTATATCTCCCCACTATCCATCAATACTATCGAATGGCACACAACTACTCATCATCAGTATCCCACGTCACACCACTAGTATCCCACCTCACACCATCCAACCAAGGTATCCATGTAATATCATCAGGAGTCGCATCCCCAAAATTACCCCTCCAAAATAGCGGGTCAACCTCAGGTGGCCTATTAATACCCTACTCAGCCTCCATGCTCCAACTCAAAGCATAGGGTAAATACTCCTTGCCCTAAACATTCATAGTACAAGGTAATAGATATGACCTCTCAATAGTTATGTTCTCTCATGCCCATACCTGCAGCAAAGGGATCACACTCAATCTTGTCATCCTACCCTGAACAGCCTCGTACAACTCTCAATAAATTTGGGCCAATAGAGCAAGTGCCCAAGCAAACACAACCCTCTGCTCAACCATGTCACTCACCAAGTCTGGCATATTCCAGGTAAATAAAATCCTGAAACTATCAGGCACCACATATGTGGAGATCATCATCATGGTTGCACACTACCAATCGGATATCTTCTTTTGCAACCACAACCACTCATTTTCCATCTTCGATATATCTATAGTTCTCTACTCCACCCCAAAGAACTGCTCCAACACTGCATCCATACTCTCATCAGCTACTACTCTCATAGGAACACCCTCAATCGGCAACCTATAGATACGATACACATCATCTAATGTTACAGTCATCTCCCCAAATGGAAAATGAAACACGTTCTTATCATCATCCCATCACTCACATAGTGCATATATGTATGCCCTGTTAGTGTGTATGCTGATACACTCCCACACACCTCAAAAAAATATATTGTCCAACCATTTCATCTCCTCTTCCTGATTCATCACCTTATAAAATACACCCTTCATATTTCACACCCGATGATGGGGCTCGAGCATCTTCACCTGTTCATCCACAACAAAATATGTGTTAGACATCCACATAAGCGATATAATCAAATAAAATTTCATAAACCAAAATTTATAAATTAAAACCTACTTAATTTGATACGCACTTCGATACTATACAATGCACAAAATACATGACAATAAACATCGACATAAGAGTCACACATTTGGATACCCATTTTGGTATTTCATGGTAAAAGTTTAAACTGATGTGACAAACAACATAATTTGGACTCCCAATAGCCCAGTTCAAATTTACAACCACCTATAAATTGGCATGCAAATCAAACATAAGCTAAGCAACAGCATCTACAAAACAAATATTATTTTTGGGTACCCATTTGCCCACTTATTGGTAAATATATTGACAAAATTAAAAAACAACACACAAATCAACACCAAATTCACAGTAAAATTTATCATACATACACCAAAATTGAACACACATCAGAAGACATAATTAAAAAATAATAGTCATATTTTTGGATACCCATTTTCCCACTTAGCAGTGAAAGTTCAAACAGACACTGAGAATAGTCTAAATTGGGCTTCTTATAGCCCATATTTAGTTTAACATCATCTACACCTTAGAACACAAATCAAAGGTAGGTCAAATGAAGTCATTCACCAAAACAAACAACATTTTTGGACACCTATTTTGCCTCTTTACGATGAAAGTTTTATCGGTTTTCAAAAATTTTACTTTTAACATGTCAAATCTAACGGTCTAGGTTTGATAAATTACACCTAAAAGCAACAATTTTTGAAATCACATAAAATGAAATCAAAAAAATATAATAGTCATAAAATAGGATACCCATTTCTCACTTTAGTAGAAAAATACAAAAACATATCAATGTTAGTACATTGTTACTTCCAAAAGCTGATGGTCAAACTTGATGCAGGAGCATCCGATGGTGGCAGAGCAATCTTGCATCATCCAAAAAATATTTTTTTAAGTGCTGGCGAGGGGATAAGCTGTCGCGATATCGCGACAGAGAAGTTGTCGCGATATCGCGACACATTTTGAGAATAGGCGCCAAGGAGAAGAGTTGTCGCGATATCGCGACACATTTTGAGCATAGGCGCCAAGGAGAAGAGTTGTCGCGATATCGCGACACATTTTGAGCATAGGCGCCAAGGAGAAGAGTTGTCGCGATATCGCGACACATTTTGAGCATAGGCGCCAAGGAGAAGAGTTGTCGCGATATCGCGACACATTTTGAGCATAGGCGCCAAGGAGAAGAGTTGTCGCGATATCGCGACACATTTTGAGGATAGGCGCCGAGGAGAAAAGTTGTCGCGATTTCGTGACACATTTTGCGGATAGGCGCCGAGGAGAAAAGTTGTCACGATTTCGCGACACATTTTGCGGATAGGCACCGAGGAGAAAAGTTGTCACGATTTCGTGACACATTTTGCGGATAGGCGCCAAGGAGAAAAGTTGTCACGATTTCGCGACACATTTTGCGGGTAGGCGCCAAGGAGAAAAGTTGTCGCGATATCGTGACACATTTTGCGGATAGGCGCCAAGGAGAAAAGTTGTCACGATTTCGTGACACATTTTGCGGATAGGCGCCAAGGAGAAAAGTTGTCACGATATCATGACACATTTTGCGGATAGGCGCCAAGGAGAAAAGTTGTCGCGATATCACGACACATTTTGTGGATGGGCGCCAAGGGGAAAGGTTGTCACGATTTCGTGACATGTCACGGTTTCACGGCCCGGAGGTAGAAGCCAAGTGCGAAAGGCAAAGACGTCACGATTTCGCGACATGTCACGGTTTCAGCCCGAAGGAGAGAATAGAAGTCGAGCACCAAAACGTCATGATATCACGACCGAAGAGGAGAGAGAGAGCAAGGAAGCGAAAATGTCACGATATCGCGACAGGTCGTTCACGACTCCACACGGGCAGGCGGTTGCAGAGGTCGTTGCAGAAGGGCACGTGGCAGCAAAATACAGGTGGCTACAGAGCACTCCTGGGAATGATGACTCAGAGGGTCGATGGACAGGTGGCTATAGAGCACTCCGCCATTCCATGCCATGATGATTCAAGGCACCTGGCAGCAATATGCAGGCGACGACAGAACATTCATGCGGGCGGTTACAGAAAACTCTGCAGTCTATGTAATGATGTCCGAAGGGGGTCGGGTCCGATATAAGAAGCAGCTCATGCATTGTAAAGGGGTTGGCCATTTTGTAACTTCTGTAATTCAGGTTTTGAAAGCTGTTAATGAAAATTTGGTGATTTTTCTGTGTGTAATCTCAGTCCTGCGTCAAGTGGTATCAGAGCCAGAAGGTTCTGAGTGCACGAACAGATCGTCGGCCGTGAGGCAGTTTGCGCCAGGACCTATGGTTGGGGTTTGTGAGGAAGTGAGCAGGATGCCTCCATGAAGGAACCATGGTGGTGCGAGGAATAGGGGGCAGAGGTCGATCTCAGAGCCTTGCAGAGGCAAGTGCAAGCCCTGCAGGAGGAATTGAGAAGAGGAGTTGAGCCAAGAAGAGAGGACCACAGTGAAGATGAAGTTTGGGAAGACGAGGGTCCATCTGATGAGGAAGAAGCGTTGGATCTAGCAAAAGCTAGGCTGTATAGGGCCATATCCCAGATCGGGAAGAAGCCGAAGTTTGACGTCTCCACCTATTCTAGGAATCTCAATCCCGAGGAGTTGATAGATTGGATCAACGACATGGAGGAATATTTTGAGTATGAGGAGATCTCAGATCCAAATCGGATCAGGTTCACAAAAACAAAGTTGAAGGGACATGCTAGCATCTGGTGGAAAGGAGTACAGCTGGAAAGGAATAGGAGGGGAAAAGAAAAGATCACCAGGTGGGATCGGATGGTTGAGAAATTGAAGAGGCAATTCATCCCCGCCGACTATGAGTTGGATCTGTTGAGGAGGATGCAGAGTCTAAGGCAGGCGAGTAAATCTATCAAGGAGTACACGGAGGAGTTCTACCAGATCTCAATTAGAACCGGCCATTCTGAGGCGAATAAGGAGAAGGTCGCCCGCTACATCAATGGATTAAGAACCACTATTCAAGAAGAGCTGAGTCTGGTTCGGATGAGCACGGTTGAGGATGCATACCAGTTTGCCTTAAAAGTGGAAGGGAAACTGAATAGGAGGTTTGAAGGTAAGCAGAGAGGAAAGGATCATGGTGGGAGAGCTGGTGGAAGGACCAGTGGAGGAAGATACAGAGATCTGAGGAAGACTGGTGAAGCAAGCAGTAGCCAGGATCAAAAGGAAGAGAAAGAGGAGAATACCCATCGCCCACGCAATCAGAACAACAGCTACCTGCGAGGAAGAGGTAGACCTGGGCGTGGGTATGGGAGAGGTGTATTTCATGGAACCTGCTTCAATTGCGGGGAGGAAGGACATCGGGCATACAACTGCCCATAGCACCAAGAAAGGCCAAATCGAAGACCTGAGGGTCAGGCAGAGCTGTTGTAGCAGATGAAGGTGTCGAATCTGAGCACTCTAAGGAGGCAAAATGAGGGGAAGCGATGGTCATCAGGAGAGTCTTGTTGAATGAGGAAAAGAAGGCAGACCAGAGGAACAGCCTATTTCGCACAAGATGCAAGTGCTCAGGCAAGGTCTGTAACATCATTATCGACAATGGTAGCACTGATAACTTGGTCTCTGAGGAGATGGTTGCCAAGTTGCAGCTAGAGAGAAGAAGACACCCGCATCCATATCGGATTGCATGGTTACAAAAGGACCATAGGGTGTTGGTCAGTGAGCAATGCCTGGTGAAGTTTAACATTGGGACTTACCGTGATGAGGTCCTGTGTGACATCCTACCTATGGATGCATGTCACATGTTGCTTGGGAGACCATGGCAGTTTGATCGGAGTGCAGTACATGATGGTCGAGCCAATACGTATTCCTTGTCGAAGAATGGAGTTCGCCATAAGTTGAAACCCCTGAAGGAGGCGGACGAGAAGGTATGTAGCAGTGCTCGAATCTGTCTAGTTGATGGAAGAAGATTTTTAGATGGCCTGAAGCCAGATCATATGTGCTATGCAATAATCCCTAGGGTTAGGGAAGAAGAATGCAAGGAGACCCCAGTGGAAGTCATGGGTCTGTTAGAGGAATTTCCAGATATCATTTCTGATAATGTTCCTGAGGGTTTACCACCTGTAAGGAAGATCAGTCACCACATAGACTTGGTGCCAGGGTCTAGCTTGCCCAATAAGGCCGCACACAGAATGACTCCTATGGAAACTGAGGAGCTGAATAGACAAGTTCAAGAGTTGCTAAAGAAGGGGTTGATTAGGGAGAGTCTTAGCCCATGTGCAGTACCTACAGTACTAGCACCCAAGAAGGATGGAGAGTGGAGAATGTGCACAGACTCTCGAGCAATTAACAAGATCACTATAAAATATAGATTCCCATTGCCAAGGATGGATGATATTATGGACTATTTGAGTGGAGCTGAGTACTTCACGAAGATTGATCTGAAGAGTGGTTATCATCAGATCCGTATCAGAGAAGGGGATGAGTGGAAGACAACCTTCAAAACTAGAGAGGGTTTGTATGAGTGGTTGGTCATGCCATTTGGGCTAACCAATGCACCGAGTACATTCATGCGGCTGATGAATGAAGTCTTGAAGGAATTTTTAGGCAAATTTGTTATTGTCTACTTGGATGATATCTTGATATTTAGCAGAACCCTGGAGGAACACCTGATGCACATCAGGAGGGTTTTTGAGAAGCTGCGGGAGGAGCAGTTGCTGATAAATCTAAAGAAGTGTAACTTCGTAAAGAGGGAGTTAGTATACCTGGGATTTGTCATCTCAGCAGACGGTCTAAAAATGGACCCAAAAAAGGTGAGGGCTATCATAGAATGGCCTGCTCCAAGAAGCGTGACTGAGGTAAGATCGTTTCATGGTCTAGCCAGTTTTTACAGAAAGTTCATTAGAAATTTCAGCAGTATTTGCGCATCCCTTACGGAGACAATGAGGGGGAACAAGAAGGAATTTAAGTGGACAACCGAAGCAGACAAAAGCTTTGCTATGTTGAAGAAGAAGGTCACAGAGCAACCTGTCTTAGCACTTCCAGATTTCAATAAGGTATTTCAGGTAGACTATGATGCTAGTGGTAGTGCCATAGGGGTTGTATTGAGTCAAGAGGGTAAGCCTGTCGCTTATTTTAGTGAGAAACTCAATGATGCCAGGAAGAAGTATTCGGTGTATGATCAGGAGTTCTATGCCATAGTTCAGGCTCTGAAGAAATGGAGGCATTATTTGTTGCCAAAGGAGTTTGTTCTATATACTGATCATCAGGCACTACAGTATATTAATAGTCAAGGGAAGCTAAATCAAAGGCACCTAAAATGGGTTGAGTTCCTACAGAGCTATACCTTTGTGCTGAAGCATCGAAGCGGAAAGTCCAATAGAGTGGCGGATGCCTTAAGTAGGAGGCAATGTTTATTGATGGAAATGAAGGTGGAAGTTGTAGGGTTTGCTGAGCTTAAGGGTTTGTACCCTGCAGATCCCGACTTCGCAGAAGCTTGGAAGGCCTGCACTGCGCCTGTTACTTTGGACAGGACTAAGTGGCTAAACTTTCTGATCCAAGATGGAATGTTGTTCAGGGGAAACCAATTATGCATTCCATGAAGTTCAATGAGGGAGAATCTGATAAAGGAAAAGCACAGTGGAGGTTTGGCTGGACACTTTGGTCGAGACAAGACCATTTCCCTTGTTAATGAAAACTACTACTGGCCGCAGTTGCAACAGGATGTGACAAAATTCATGCAAAGTTGTAGGATATGCCAGATGGCGAAAGGTGTGAGACAACATACTGGCTTATATCAACCACTACCTGTACCCGAAAGACCGTGGGAGGACATCAGTATGGATTTTGTTCTTGGTTTACCCAGGACACAGAGGGGAAACGACTCCATACTTGTGGTGGTTGACAGGTTTTCAAAAATGGCTCACTTTATCCCCTGTCAGAAGACTAGTGATGCGGTCCATGTGGCAGGTTTATTTTTCAAGGAAGTGGTACGACTTCATGGGCTGCCAAAGAGTATTGTGTCGGACAGGGATTCCAAGTTTGTGGGGTATTTTTGGAGAACCCTTTGGAAGAAGTTGAAGACGGATTTGAAATTTAGTTCTGCATACCACCCACAGACGGATGGCCAAACAGAGGTGGTAAATAGAAGTTTGGGCAATCTGTTACGATGCCTGGTCGGAGACAAACCGAAGGGATGGGATTTAGTTTTGCCACAGGCGGAATTCGCATACAACAACTCTGTTAACAGGAGCACCAACAAATCTCCATTCCAGATAATTTATGGGAGCAGCCCAAGAAACGCTTCTGAGTTGAGAAGGATGGATACAAGAGAAAAATGCAGTGTTGAGGCCGAAGACTTTGCTGAACACCTGAAAGGCTTGCATGAGGAGGTGACAAGGCACATCACTAAGATGAATACTCAGTATAAGACCAGGGCAGACCAGAAGCGCCGGGCTAAGGAGTTTGAAGTAGGAGATGCCGTCATGGTCCATCTAAGAAAAGAAAGGTTTCCCACCAAGACCTATAACAAGCTGAAGATGAAGAAGTTTGGGCCATGCAGAATCATTGGAAAATGGGATTCGGGTAATGCATACGAGGTGGAGTTGCCGAGTGAACTTAACATCTCACCAGTTTTTAACATTTCAGATTTGGTCGAGTATCATGAAGGAGATAGCAGTGAAACACCAAGCCCGAATTTGTGGAGCATTCCAGCGGCCACCCCAGTCGCAGACGAGATAGAAGAAGTCCTTGATACGCGTGAGGGCCGAAGTACTCGAAATAGGTGCTATTCTAAATATTTGATCAAGTGGAAGGGCAGACCCGTAGAAGATGCGACTTGGTTGTCGAAGGCAGAGGTTGACCACCTGGGTCTACCTCCCATAGAACAAAAGTGAAGGTCACTTCTCAATTCACCCTGGGTGTCTGATGCAGGAGCATCCGGTGGTGGCAGAGCAATCTTGCATCATCCAAAAAAAATTTTTTAAGTGCTGGCGAGGGGATAAGCTATCGCGATATCGCGACAGAGAAGTTGTCGCGATATCGCGACACATTTTGAGCATAGGCGCCAAGGAGAAGAGTTGTCGCGATATCGTGACACATTTTGAGCATAGGCGCCAAGGAGAAAAGTTGTCACGATATCGCGACACATTTTGAGCATAGGCGCCAAGGAGAAGAGTTGTCACGATATCGCGACACATTTTGAGCATAGGCGCCAAGGAGAAGAGTTGTCGCGATATCGCGACACATTTTGAGCATAGGCGCCAGGGAGAAGAGTTGTCACGATATCGTGACACATTTTGAGCATAGGCGCCGAGGAGAAGAGTTGTCGCGATATCGCGACACATTTTGAGCATAGGCGCCGAGGAGAAAAGTTGTCACGATTTCGTGACACATTTTGTGGATAGGCACCAAGGAGAAAAGTTGTCGCGATTTCGTGACACATTTTGCGGATAGGCGCCGAGGAGAAAAGTTGTCACGATTTCACGACACATTTTGCGGATAGGCGCCAAGGAGAAAAGTTGTCACGATTTCGTGACACATTTTGCGGATAGGCGCCAAGGAGAAAAGTTGTCGCGATTTCGCGACACATTTTGCGGATAGGCGCCAAGGAGAAAAGTTGTCACGATTTCGCGACACATTTTGCGGATAGGCGCCAAGGAGAAAAGTTGTCACGATTTCGCGACACATTTTGCGGATAGGCGCCAAGGAGAAAAGTTGTCGCGATTTCGTGACACATTTTGCGGATAGGCGCCAAGGAGAAAAGTTGTCGCGATATCGTGACACATTTTGCGGATGGGCACCAAGGGGAAAGGTTGTCGCGATTTCGTGACATGTCACGGTTTCGCGGCCCGGAGGCAGAAGCCAAGTGCGAAAGGTAAAAATGTCACGATTTCGTGACATGTCACGGTTTCGCGGCCCGAAGGAGAGAATAGAGGCCGAGCACCAAAACGTCGCGATATCGCGACCGAAGAGGAGAGAGAGAGCAAGGAAGCAAAAATGTCACGATATCGTGACAGGTCGTTCACGACTCCACACGGGCAGGCGGCTATAGAGGTCGGCGTAGAAGGGCACGTGGCAGCAAAATATAGGTGTCTACAGAGCACTCCTGGGAATGATGATTCAGAGGGTCGATGGACAGGTGGTTGCAGAGCACTCCGCCATTCCATGCCATGATGATTCAAGGCACCTGGCAGCAATATGCAGGCGGCGACAGAACATTCGTGTGGGCGGTTACAAAAAAACTCCGTAGTCTGTGTAATGATGTCCGAAGGGGGTCGGGTCCGATATAAGAAGCAGCTCATGCATTGTAAGGGGGGTTGGCCAATTGTAACTTCTATAATTTGGGTTTTGAAAGTTGTTAATGAAAATTTGGTGATTTTTCTACATGTAATATCAGTCCTACATCAAAACCTCACACCTACTCTACCCTTCACCTGGTCAAATCAGTGCCAAAACAAGTCTAATTCAAAAATCGATCACATTTTTGGATATCCATTTGGCTTGTTTATCACTTTGTGTGCAAATTTCAATTAAAAATTGCAAAAAAAATAAATCAAGATGAAAACCTCAACTCATCATTCATATTTCCTTGAAAAACTAAAACAAAAGCAAAAGTGGGTCCTCATAACTGTTGCCAGTCATTCTACGCCCTCTTGTCATCGTCGCTCCCAAAATTGTCCCTCACACTCCTCTCGTGTCATCGAATTCCATCACAAGTCACATTCCAATGTTGTGTGTCATCAAAATGATCCCCCGCATGCAAATTAGGGGTTAAATATACATTATCCCCTAATTCACATCTCGAGGGGTGAACTGAAACCCAATTCACCTCTCGGGTGGTGATTTAGGTGAAAATCACTCCTCGGGTGGCAAACTCAACCAAAACATCCCAAAATGCACCCAAAACCCTAGGAAAGCAGGTATTTGTCCCCAAAAATCCTAAGAACCTTCCAAAATTGTATTTTAACTTCACTTGCATTCATATTCATCATGCATTGGTCATTTATCAATTGATGCATCATCAATTCACCACACTTCATTCACCTCATTGTTGATTCCTTGTTTGAGGGGGTATTCATATCCAAAGTCAGCTTTGCATGCAACCACAACATCGAAAATCCAAAAGTGTGGTTAGCACATTTGTCTATGAAAATTTTTGCTGAAGATTATCATATGAAATAATCTCAATCACAATTAGACATGGGTTACATTAGGAGAGCTATACGTGACAATTTAGAAGTCAATATAGCATTCTTGTACGTCGAGGACATAACGAATGATACATTTAGCATGATATTGGCACAACAGTTAGAGTATTTATATCTAGAATTCATGGAACATCATGAATGACACATTTGAATAAGCTAAATGTCAACTTAGTTCAAATGGTCTAACACCTGTCACCATGTTCTCATCAATCAATCAACAACAAATATTTAGTTAGGCTTTTGTCCTAATCATACTTTTGGACCATGCTGATCTAGTTTCAAAATCAAAGAAGTCAAAAGCTGTCATTCTCAAGCAACTAGTATGACATTGTAAATGTCATATGGACTCAGCAAAATCACATCATTGCATCCAGATTCATCTATTTCCCTTTTCAACATTTTTTTTATTTCTTTTCTCTTCTCCTTCTTTTCTTATTCTCTTCTTTCCCTTGGACATCTCATTTATTTTTATGGTCACACTTTGAGTGGCTACATACTATTTTATTGGATTCCATTCCCCTTCTATCCCTTTTCCTTTTGCACAAACACTTCACATTTTTGTATTAAACTGTGTTCTACATAATATAGTATAAAAAGGGGCAAATGTAGACACCCAAAAGTCATACATTGCTACTTCTATGTATCTATAGGTGATTCCAGACATCCCTAGGCTATTGTAGGCTATCATAGTCATATGTAGTCATGCATAGTCAGGCGTAGTCATGCGTAGTCATGCATAGTAATACGTAGATTACCATAGTTTGCCATAGCAATATGTAGACTTCCATGTATCACTCCATCATCTTTCAGGTCCTAAACCCTCATAAGCCTTCCAAATCACATCCAGTGCATTGGGATATCATTCAACGGTCTATTCACACATAATTGAGGCCCCCACGGGGTATTAGTTGACCAAAACAATAAAAAATTTAATTAAAAATTTCTAATTTAATGTTGACTTCACTTAAGCCACATTTTTAGGGCAAATTTGATTAAAAGAACCCTTAATCTTGATAACACTAATCACATCCTCCCACATGTGTGAAATTAGGTTTTGTTAGGATATTTTTTTAATCATGTCCTATATTGACTTAAGCACCTCCTAATTAGGATTAACTCTAATCCATCCTCACACATGTGTAAGGATGAGATATTTCTCATGAGGAATGTGATGTTGCCACATTACGTTTATTAAAATAACCCTATTCATAATAAAACCTAGGTTTATTCTATCTAACTCTCCCCTGCACCTTGCCTTTTCCTATAAATAGCAGGTCCTAGACCCCAAATTAGAGATCTCACACAATGTTAACAAAGTATAGTTACTCTGTTGAAATGGAAATCAAACATTAAACAATCATTTCTCGACATACGTAGTCCGATTCTGACACCAGATAGAGGCACACCAGTTGCCTAGGGATCGACCCAACAAAGCAGATTTGTAGAAGGGACATAGCTCAGATCACCCCTTGCCTCACGAATCCAACCCTAATTCACCCCTCAGGTGGTGAAGTGGGTCTAAAGTGTCCAGATCAACCCAGATATGGAAGGTAAGCTCTATTTTGGTGTTTTATGTCATTTTGCATCATTTATTTTAGTTTCTATCATGTTTTTATAGTAATTTCATCTTATTAGACATGGGGCCTGACTAATGCAAGCCCCTAAACACACTAACTCTCTTTTATAGGTTATTCAATAGATCTGGAGAATAAGAACATCAACAAACAAGCAAACCATGCACTGGCCCACATACAAAGAAGCCCACCTTCATTGAGGGACAACCGAAGAAGGCATCATATTGGTTGTAACCTTGTTGGAAATAGAAATGGATAAAGGGCAACATGTCCCTCTTGTAACACATTTTTATTAATATCAATGGAACACAGTTTCTCCATTTAATGCATGTTTTATCTTGTTTTGAATTATCAAATGTCATATTTTGACCATTTCAAGTGCATTGACCCACATTATCCTCATTGGTTGCCTCTATGAATACCTCATCCTTAGATCTACCTAGAGGGCCACCACCCTGCCATAGCCTATAATTGACTAGGAATTATAATTTGTTATGGTCCCTGCATCCTCCAATACAAAATCCTGGTAGATGTTGTCCTCATCTCCCATTGGAGTCACCTGAGGCCAGGACAAGTCTCTCTCCACCTTAATATGGTGGTATATAGTGGGCTCTACTGGTATGTCCTAAGAAATCTCAAATTTCCTAATGATGCATGAGAAGTGGAAGAACTTGCATATCTCTGGCTTGCAATCAAGAATCCATCTCTCACATCATGTCTGCCTCAGATAGCGGTCTGCTTTCACCCATGTAGGCTAGTCCATGTAGGGGTGCCATAGAACCTACCCTAGCCTTAGCCCTATGAGATGATTCATATACTACTGTAGATCACCTATCTATGACCTACTCCTGAATCCCTCAACCTCCCTAGGCCAGCATGCTACATAGCACTGTGACTCATCATCAATATCTCCAATCCGTAGTGGTAGTCCTCTAGGATGATCAATGGTGATATGCTACCATGCCCATATATGGAGAAGTAAGCTATAGCCAAATCTAGTGCAGCCCTGTTGGGTGATCTAGTACAACTCATCATAGAGTTGTGCAAGTAAAGCACTGCCCTAGGAGAGAATCAATGACTCCCATGTAGTGCCCGCTAGAAGGTCTTGTGTCCTAGCCAGGAGGTTCCTAGGAAACCTCACTCTTGAATTATAAGGTAGCACAACCTACACAATAAGCTGCACCAGCATGGCCTATCACCATGAGAAGACCTGCTCATGGTACCAATACTCAATGTGCACCCCACAATGCTCAGAGTCCACCTGCACCTCATCACTTCTGAAATTGAATATCTTCTAGAAAAATGCATCCTTTACCATAGTGGGTGAAGATGTGACGACCTTGCCATCGATGGGGATACAAAAGATATATTAAACATACTCCAAGGTCATTGTAATCTCACCTGTGGGTAGGTGGAAGGTTTTGGTTCATGCATCTCAACAATGGGCCAAGGCAGTCATATAGGCCTGATCGTCTTGGATGGAATGCAACTACAGTACATAGTCTAAGCCTATGGCTATGAACCATTCCCACTCAGTATCACTCAATCCATCATGGAGCTCGCAAAGGAGATCTGATTCCCTCACTCTAGTAGTCAAAGTATGAAGGGAGATAATAACAAGCATTAATAAAATCACAAAAACATCAAACAAGCACTTAAAAACACAAACTAATTAAAAAAACCTTCAAAAAGGCAAAAAAAATCACAAATGCATTCAAAATATTCAAAAAAATCAAAATTTTACTTGGAAAAATTAAAAAAAAAACAATTAATTCCAAAAACACAGCAAAAAGTCAAAAAAATAAAAAAAATTCTCTAAAGTCCCTCAGCATGGCTTCCATCCATTGTCAACAACAATGATCAAATTTCCAACCACTGGTATTTGAATTCAATTGCGGTTGACAGTTGCGGCCCCTAATTTACCAATTGGTAGTCGTGGATGCCACCCGTGGCAATGGGAAAAACCTCTTTTGAGGTCATTTCCCATCCCATTCACCTCAAAACCTAAAATTAAACCCTCCCAATTAACTAGCCTAGTCTAATCCTAACTAGGGTGAGGTTCGTTACCAACAGTTTAGTGAGTTCATTTTGCTCATTAATTAATTTGGTTCATTTTAAGTTGGTAATTCAATAAGTGAGGTTCGGAATGCTACCTTTGTAGCACTGACTCCACCATTGGTGGATGCCTCCGGTTTGTCAGCCATAGGGGTAGATTATAAAATTTGGTAGTGTTCTGTGTCAATTTTGTAGTTTCTCCTCTTATAGCTCTCTGATAAGTAGTTGGCAAATGGAAATAATGAATTTGAAAATTACGTATTTTCCTTTTATATTTCCAATTTGGCCCTCAGTAACGACTGGTAACTGCAAGTGCAAAATTAGGGTTTTCTGACCACGGTTCAGAGATGTGGCTAAGGAATTTTCCAAAACTAGCTGCAACTAACAACCAAGACTAGTAGCCAGTAATAAATACACTTAAAATTTCACCATGAGGGGTTTCAAAATACAAAATTCAAAATATTCAATGATCCAAAACCCTTAAAATTTTCAAAAATAACAAAAACATTCACATAATTTGAAATTCAAATGTGTCTCATATCCAATCATTTACCCTATACAGTTGGTGGTTGCAGGTACTTGTGTTCCATGCAATCTAAAAAGAGGATTAAATCACCATAAGACCATTTGGGGTAAATTAAATCATTTAATTGTAAATACTTCACTTCAATCTCGAAGAAGGCCACAACGACCAGACTGCTCCACGAGAATGAGGTGTTCATTTCATTTCTTCTATGACATTTTTAGCAGATCATCGACAATAGTGATTCAACACAAGCATAATTAGAATAGCTATCATATGTATTCCCTAATAAGGCTATTACAATCGGACTTCTCAATGGGATAGAGATATACAATTACTCTTAATAGTTAAAATCATGGCTAAATCAAGCCTTGCCAAATAATAACAAAGTACAAAAGTCTTAAATCATCCAAATTATTCATCTTGGTCAAGTGAATCATCACTTTATTCAATTTCCTACCATCATTGACTGGTCGCTTGAAGGGGTAGTCATAATATCAATAATCATAGTCAAATTCAACAAAAGATCACTTGATCTTTTCAAAATTGCATTTGTCTTACGAATCATTGCCAATAACTATCATAAGCTTACCCTTTGTTGGGGAAAAAATCAAATATGATAGTTAAGCTAGTAGCTCTCCACCTATCGAAATGATTGTAACCTGACTACCTGATCACTATGGATATGCAAAAAATTTCAAATTAATACTTTCCTCAGTTGGAAGCAATAATTCTAAGATTCACATCCTTTTTTAGGACTGGGCATCTAATTTTGATCAGATCAATGATCATCATTCAACCTACAACATGGATTTAGGCGGTTTATTTTTCACAGCGTTTTTATTTCACACAATGCATCCCAAAAGAGGCATTTGTAGACACCTAAAACACATCATGCATAGGGGACTACTCATATGGGCATCTTAATAGACCATATGAATGATATTGAATCATTCCAAGGCAAAGTAGTGGTTTTAACCACTCAATTTAGGTAGCTTTAGCCTACTCAGCCTTAGATGTGACTGAAACCCATGGCTAATAAAGTAGTTATGCCTCAAAGTCGTGGCTAGCCCTAAAACTATTTTGAATTCATTAGCCAAGCCAAATTCAGTTACAATGGCCATGGCAATGGATTTCAAGTGGTTTCAAGCGAGGAAGCATCCAAAATATTCCTCCCAACTGTTCCAACCTCCTGGTTCTTGATCTTGGCTTCTCCATGAAGCTAATATTAGGAATTGAGAGTGCTATAAGACCCCCTCCAAATTGGTAAAAATTTTGGATTAAGGGTAAATTTACATGTAGCGAAGACCTGCCATATTGGAGAGCCATTTGCAACCCTTGAGGAGTGTCCACATGCTGCCAATTTGGAAACCATGAATGCATGTGAAGCTATGGATATTTCAAGAGCTTGAGGAGATCATCCATCCACAATTAAACCACTTTCACTACAAAGTTAGAGAATCCACACTTCCAATTTATTCTAGAACATAGAGGCGACCTTTGATCGTTAATTACCTAGAGGAATTAGAGATTCAGGCCCTGGTTACAATAGAAAGAGCACTTTCACCTTAGTTGTGGCTATCAACCATGACTAATAGATCCAACTGCATATCAGACCTATGGCGAGGGTTTGAAATTTAATTTGGTTTTAGCCATAGGATTTTCATTCAAAATATGCAATTAGGTAGATTTGACATAGATTAGCTTTCCTTCATGCTTTTGTATAGTTAATTGTAGAAGTTAGAGGTAGCTTTGCTATATTTCCTTCTATTTTGTCAATTTGTACTAGTTTCGTTAGAGTTGATCTATTTCAAGTTGTAATGGCATATTACACATCATAATAGCTAGATTTACTATTTTTTTATCATTCTTTATAATAATTTAGAGATTTTATGCACATATTTAAAAGTTTCCATGCTTTCTTACTATATTCGTATTAATTCATGCAAATTCCTATCAAGAGCCTCATCATGAGAGGCTTCATTTGCTTCTAACTCTTATATGTTGTTTTTTGAATGTAGATTTAGAGGATTTGTTCATATTCAAAGCATTCTTAGCAGCATATTCCTCTGATCAAGTGATAATAAGGCTTCCTTGAGCCTTAAGCAATTTGTATCTACATTAAGAGCCTGTGTATTGCACCATCCGATTTGAGGGGCTTAAAATATTGTATCAATTGCATCAAAGAATTCAGCATCCCTAAGAGGGATGTATTTGTAAAGGATATTTGCAATGATAATATAAAGAAGTTATTTTCTGTTCAATTCATTGCTATTCATATTTTCATGCTTTAATGTTTGGTACATTTGATTCAATAGCCTAGGTGTATGCTTTTAGGGTGGTACTGAAGGTTCCTCCTCATGATTGGCATAAAGGGCATTAGATTTTTCTAGGGGCTTGCTAGTGGAAGTAGTCTGGTATCTTGAGATAGATGGGAACCTTCATGGCTGAAATTTCCTCTCAAATTTTTATCTCTTCAAGGCTATGAATTCATTAGTGAGATTATTAAAATTCGTTATCATATCTTTAAGGGCAACTATCTAGGAGTCTAGGTTGGGTAATGCTGGCATAGTAGAAGGTGCCAGGAGTAGTGGAACAACAAGTAGGTAGTGCTTGTGGACTTAGAATAGGTTTCCAGGATGGAAAATTGACCAATGGAGTGTATGCTAGGAAAGAGCTTTGTGGAGCTAGAACGAATTGTTGTTGAGGGAATTTTGGATGTATAGGCATCACAAAATTTGGAGGCAGTCTTCCTATAGTTATCAAGTCCTTCTTTGCCATTAGTGCTTCTTGAAAAACCTCTAGGAATGTGCATACATTGGATTACCTTATGTACATCCTGAGATCAAAGGGAAAGGCCCTTAAATAATAATACATTGCTTGTTCACTAGTTGGATGTAGGCCTTGTGGTACCCTTTTACATGTTTGGCTGAATCTGATGTTGAAATCTATGGTTTTATCTTTTGGATGTACTTGGATGCTAGTAAGCCATGTAAATAGAGAGAATGGATCTACCTATTAATTGAATTATTCAATCAACTTACCAACCAATTCATTCCATGAAGTTATGGTTAGATCCAATAAGGTTCTATACCAGTAGGACATCTTTCCTTTTAACAACATTACCAACAACCTTATCATGACATCCTCATATTGGATACTATGCATGGTGGTTAGTGCTTCCACATCTTGATAATTATCGTATACCATTTTTCCCATGCCATCATATGTCGATAGAGCTTTTAGGGCAACCTGGGGGATGGTATTTTGGATTGGTACATTCAGAGGTTTGGTATGATTCCAGGTTGGGTGGTTCTAAGTATTTTGATTTATGTTTATAGCCATTGTCATTGGTCTATGAGGATGGATTATTAGAGTTAGGTTAGTAGCAATGGGAGTGGCTGCACTGGTTAGATTTGCAACAAGGATTGGAGAGGATTTTGAAACAGGTGGGTATATTGGATGAACTTTGAAGTTGCAAAATTGCAATTCTAGAAACTCAATCGGTTCTTCTCAATTTATAGCTACTTGTATTGTGATAATATATCTAAGGAACTAGGAAATATGGCTTGATAAAGTATGGATATGCAAGTATTTTCTAGGTATCGATGTACAGAGTTTCAAGGTGATGGAGATTGTGGACCAAAATAGAGTATCACCATGTTCTATTTAGATTTGAAAGGCAATTGGTCATATGACATGATATCTAGATTTGAGTGGATTTTAAGGTTGATTTTGATGATATTTTATAATCAAGGATATCACCAATCCTTAAATTATCCAACTAAGGGACCTTCGATTCCCACCAGGAATGCCAAAAACTATTGGTTGGAGAATATATCTAATGGAAAGGTTTGTGCACCCACAGACCTTGATCAAAATTGAATGAATATGGATCTTGTGAGAACTATAGTGTCAATATCTAGAGGATTTCAGTTCCTTATAGTACCGACTAACTATGCCTAACTGCAAGGGGAAAAGAGTGCTAAAAGAGATAAAAGAGGTTAAATCCAAAACTTATAGTGGTGTAGATTAGAAAACATCAAGACATAAGAAAGAAAAATGGTCACACAACTAAACAACCCACTCTCTAATAGACCATCTAGATCAACAATCAATTATAAAAAAAAATGAATCTTAATCTACTGTATCTTTGAGATCACTAATTCTAGACAAGTGAATGAGGAAGTGCAAATCCAGGATTTGGAATAAAACACCATAAATATTGAACTTTATTAAATTAGAAAGAGGTAATCATCTATACATACATGCTCTACAAATGACTTAAACTAGATACTAGACAATAGTCAATTTGTATTAAGCTGCAAGTAAAATTTATTTATATATGAATTGTAAATGCCTAAGAGTCAACCAATTTTCTTTTACATTCTTGTATATATAGGCTCGTCTAAAATCTCATCATTATAAAAAATATAATTATTTAAAAATGGATTACTATCATGTTAGAGGGAGTGTCAGTTGGTTGGACTATTCAAAAGTATGTCCAATCCAAGTGCCTCATCATGACCTGCTAATTTGGCTAACATTTGTGCTATGCTGAGTAGTTTTTAGCCTGTTGCTTGCATCTAGTTTATTGTTTTTCATTGAATATTTCTGGTTGAGCCACCACATTTATTGTATAATACCAAGCGCATAATCACCTTACCGATATTCTTCTAACATACAATATTATATTCTAGGTGTCCTAATATGGCGATAATCCCCATGCAGGTGGTCTAGTGCTAGATTTAATTTGATCTTGCTACCAAGCTTACGCACTATGAATTCATGATATCATATGTTTGGGATCTTAGAGGACTCCAGCTAGGCATAGGGGCTTCAGTTGCATTGACACTTGTTTTGCTATATGACAACCTTCAATATGAAGTTGGAGCTTGGGTACCCATCCAAACCTTGACCAGGAAAAAATATTTTGGGCATCCAAAAATGGATCTCAAAAATAGGCCAAAGATTTGGTATCTACCCGGGATCCAGTTAAGTATAAATCATTTGACATTCTCTAGATTCTATTATTATTGGATTTTGATCATCAAACAGACAATTGGCAACCCTCTGTGTTTCTACCAGGTCCAAATCCTCTGAAGGCATTGGCACATAGCATATTTCTAATGTGGTATCTTTACATAGTGTATCAGGTATCTGGTACCTTGTCAAGCTCTAGTTGGGCATGATTCCTTTGGTACTTCTTAGAATTGACCATTTCCATGTATTCATGTGGCAAAAATTTTAGACTACCTTAGGCTCTAGTTGACTACAAAACTTCTGGTCTCTTTGGATAGGTTGGACATCCAAGACCTTATCAAGCTTTGATTGAGTGTAATTATTTTGGCCACCATAAGCTCCTTAGTTGGTTCTAGATATCTAGGCCTTTCCCTAGCCTTTATGAAGGACAAAACTTTTGGCCTCTCCTGGGCTTGGTAGATTCAAACTCCTTGGTCATACCAAGTATCTGGGACCAATACGAGTGCCAGTTAGGTGCAAAACTCTTGATCATCTCAAAACTTAGCAAATTTTAAACTAAATACTTTCATGTTGCATAATAGATAGCACTTCATTATAAAAGTGTATGTGGATAGTGGTCAAAAATACCCACACTATTCACCGAGAATCTTTTATGGAGTCTCTTCAATATTCTACATGCAATATTTAATGGAGATCACCAACCTCCAATATTATCATGGAATATTCTATGTATTCTCTTCCTCGAATCTGCAACAAGGCTTCTATGGCATTTTCTTCTTCTGCACTTTGTAGGTCTTCAATTTATAGAAATAGAAACATTTCTTTAGGCCTCCAAATCTTCATTATTTTGTTTGTTGCTTTTAGTTCTAGATTTTTTATAAAGAAGATATTATTCCTAGCTCTTTTGTAGGAATATTTCCAACTTTATTTGAATCTCATTTTTCTTGCAACAAAGTATTAGGATTGTAATGGAAGAAATCCTAAATCTAGATATAATTAATCTTCACTAGTTGATTTTTTAATCTAGTGGAATCAATGTTGATTCCTAGTCTTCACAAGTTTTTTTCCAACCATGTGGAAAGACTCTAGCCAAATGCAATCTCAAAAATTCTAAAAATGAGATTTTTGGATTCCTCTCAATCTCACTTGTGGCTCTCCCTATTTCCTATCGATCTATCATGTGCTTTGATACCACTATTAGCTTTTGATGAGTATATGATATAGGAAATGCAACCACAAGATGCAAGATAAGCAAGATATGATATCTATATGATAATGACACTATAATATAAAGAAAAAAAAGAGAAAAACTTCTGCAATAACTCAAAAATATACTATTAATGAAATCTCATAAAAATAGTACAATGTAGTATAATGGAGGACATGAACACTCCACAAACTATTTTTAAAGGAACTGCATTGGACTACTCTACCAATCTATACTATGCACTATCTACATTCTCTACTCTCCATTTCACTCACTATAAGGCCTTTATATAGGAATATAAGTTTCTTGGCCCTCACTCTACCTTTGACTCTATCGTATGACTCATGTACATGTGGACTACATGCATGTTTATGTCATTTCACATTCTAAAACTTGTGCATTTACATGCTTGAAGTAACTACTTAACCTTACTCTAAAGTAAAATCCTTACTCTAGTAATGTATTGAAGGTGGTACATTAGCATGTACCCAATAATGTAATATACTTGAGCAAGACCTTTTACATAATTTTGGGAGGGAAGGACCCTCATATTGGCCTATAAATAGGTTTGTAATTCCATTATAATGACATTGGGATCTGCCTACTCATGCCTAATATCTACCCTTGTAATATTTTTCTTTCACTTTTTCTCAAATTGTATGATCAAGACTTAAACCTTGAGTCACTATATAATGAGTATTGAGCCTCTTTAGATTGCATGTCTTGTAATTATTCTGACACACGAATGGATGTTGTTACTAATTTCACTCTATCCTAATTATTTAGAGTGCTTTCAATTTTGGTTTATTTGTGATGAAGTATGTTCAAATTTTAGATATTATATTGTGATGAATGTGTTCATTTCTATCTTCTTCTTGTAGTCAAGAGGGGAATTTTGGTCTTGGTGCATCATCCCCCATAGCTTACATTTTTACTTTTCTATAAATTTGTTTTCCTGCAAGTTAATTTCTTATTTTTATGTTTTTTATCATTTCATTTTTCTTGTATTTCCTTTCCCTACATACCCTAATAACATTAGGCCTTAGATACATGGTCTAAAAGAGCACAAAGATCAAATATAGCAAGAATCTAGTCTTGGAAAAAAATCCTAGAATTTTCCATGTAGGCATTTCTCATTGATTGCAAAGCTTTCCTATTGTGTTACTCTATGCCAGACATTGGTGTGCATAGAACATCGAGATACTACCCTAATAGATTGAAACATCCATATTGCAATAGTATACTTGGAATTCCTAAAGCATATCACAACCATTGAAAAGGTGCTCAAAAAAATAATGTATGAATTTAATATCCAATTCCACAATACTCAAAAAATTATCCCCAAAAAGATCTAACCTCCCTCGAGTATGGTATTTATTAACTACAAATATTTTAATTCTAAAATTATCATTGCTCAATTCCAAGGGAGGGAACTCACTACTGGAAGCTTATGAGATATCCATCCAAGTTGAAAATGATCTAAAACAAATACAAATCCCATAGACCACCTCCAACATTTTTTCCTCTATGCAACCATTACATCACCCCACTCCAACTATCCAACTCCTCATCAGTATAGCTACTCCTCGCATGAGCGTAGGGTAATCTTAGATTTTTGACCCAATTAAACCCCATCCTTATGCTTCTAAAATTGATGAAATATGGAATATGATGAGGACATTCTCTAATGATATCAAAATGCTAAAAAGGAAACAAAATTCTTAAAGGTTTTCCTACCAAAACTACTTGAATCCTCCCTTAAAATAAGGAGATCATAATGTCCCACTACCTCTTAATGAATATCAAAAGCCTCTAACTTAAACCTATAGAAATCTTGATCAATCATAAGATTTGAATTAGAAGATATTTCGTATGCCAATTATATTCCAAGAAATATCTTCAAACCTAATTAGGGACATGGTCACCATGCAAAATAAAAATGTTAAATATTCCAATGGATAGTAGTATTCTAATTCCATATCTTACCCAATCCAAAATAAATATGTATCATAGAAAGTTATATTGGATTTGCTTGATTAGAATAGAACCTCATTTCCATAGTTACAAGGCTAGATTCTAAGTCTATAACCTACCTCATATCCTCTAACTATGCCACTAGTTATCGGTTCCTCAATCACATAATAGAATTTTGTCACCTTGGATGAAGTGGAGAGGTATGCCATATTTGATGATGTAATCTCCTTGACTTATTGGAGGTCACATGTATGGTCATACTACAACTCCAAGGGTAATATGAAGGCCATAAATGAGCAAAGGAAGTCTAGTCTATTGGACCCTAGACTCTAGGGTATAGAAACACATAACTAGAGGAACACCACAACTAAAACTCTTCTAGATAATAGGGTCCAATTAGTTTCAATGATTGTAATAATAGTCCTAGAACTTCCAAATGAACCCAGTACTAATCCAAAAATATCTCCATTTATGAAAAAAGGTCCAAAACATCAATAATATCAAGTTATATCATAAAGGATCCTTCCATTATATAATTCAATATAATGGAGCACCTAAGGAATTCCACTATAGAAATACACCTTTGGGACATCCTATTGATTCCATAGTAGATGACGCATTTGGTAGAGGCTCTAAAAATATACATAGATCTAGGTAGATAAAATACACTCATCATGATATTATTATTTAGCTTAGAGTCTAGCCATACTAAGCCTATGTTATTTTATCTAATATTGATCTATAGAGATAAGCTAATTCATAATTATCTAGTGGACTTTGGGTTGGGCACATTAGTCATACCTAAAAGAGTAGTAGATGCACTAGGCTTAACATGCAAGCTTGATAAAAATAGGGTGGTTTATATAGATGGTAATTTAGTACCAATATTGATATTAGCATGAGATCTTATCATTACACTCTAAGATTTCTTTAACCTGATAGTATTCTAAGATATAGTGGTGATTGATCTCCCATCCATATTTGGGATATGCCTCTCAAGGGACTTCACTACCAAAATTAAAGGATATATATCCCTAGTTTTGACTCACATGCTACTTTGAACCAATTATGAAACCAAGTTTAAGATTTAATAAAAACTTCTCCACATGCACCACATACAGCAAGTCCCCTCTATGGTGACAAAATAAGATCAAGCCTATATAGCTAAGGAGAAGTTGTTTCTTCTTGATAACCACCTAGAGTATTGGTAATTTGAGACATGGGGGTTGGATTTTGATAGGAAATTAGATTCAACTATGATGGAATAACCCATAACCATAGGTATGATATATATTGTAAATAAAAAGAGAGATATATAGGGAGAGGTAGAGGGAGGGAAAAATCCTCCCTCTTCATAAATCAGAAGGCCCTTCCAAAGTGCTAAGTAAGTCCTATAATATATGAATCAAATATCGAGGTGCCCCTATTATTTGTATAATCAAAAGGAAATGTCTCTCCATGGGTACACAAAATTTGTATGTGAATTCCTTTACCTATATACACTAGGTGTTATAGTCTAGAATATATAGTTCTTTTGATAAAAACTAGTGCAACAATGAGCATGCAACAATCTAGAAGAGCAATAGAAGAGGCTACTAAAGTAGATGAAGTGGGTTGGAATATTTTTGAAAGGTGTAGAGTGAAGAAAAGTGTATATGGATGTGAAATATTCCAAGGCAAAGAAAATGGCATCAAGTAGGTAATTGTTAGATGATATTTTCAGCCAAGGAATAAAACCAGGCATTCAACGAAGAAGAGTAGGATGGGTTGAAATCAGGCCAGGTATGGAAATATTGTTGGATATATAAAATTCTAATGTTAGTAAAAACATGATAAAATTTTGGAATATGATAGAAGAAGCAAAATATAAGTCACAAGACCTAATTTCCATTAAGTAAGAAAATTTCTAAGGCATCAATGCCATTACCTGACATCTAGCACTATATCTTGGAAAGATTCTAATAATATCAGACTTCAAAAAGTGGTGATATCAGCACCAAGAGCTCAAATTTTTGACAAATCCAAACTCATTCCCATATGTATAGTAAACCCAAGTAAAACAACTTTCCAACAAATATTTACAAGGTCTAAAGACTCCAAATGTTTGACATCATACATAAGCAAGTATCAGTACTAGATTATCTAGACAATGATCATCAAGAATAAAGGCATAATGTAGAACATGATAAGAATAAATATAGTACAACATGAGGAGAAAGAAGAAAATACACTCAATGGTGACAAATACCCAAAGATAAGAAGTCTACCTCTATGATGCCAATGTCTACAAAATCAATTAAAAATCATCCATATCAATAGATGTACATGTGTTGATCATTCACCAAGAATAATCAATGTTAGAAGATATTAATGGCCAAATCCCTCCAAATCATACACCTACCCTTGATTACATGGCTATACTTAATAGAAAGTAGTGGGTTATCAACAAATGGTTACAATCTAATGATGTAGCACATAAGCCAGTCTCAAAACAAAATATGCATCATCCATATTAGCAAAGCATGCCTAAAATAGTTAGACATAATTGAGTTGAATGTGATGGCCACTCTTTGAACCTACCCTAAAACCTACAATATGATCTAACAAAAATCATTCTAGGATAATTGAATTTATTGTAAAATCTCTATATATAATAGAATGCAAGATAATATAATGGTTGACTCTTTGGAATTTACAATTAGCATGATTTTATTGATTGAGGTTGTATGCCTTCTTGAATAATAATTGGATTTCTATATAGAATCCTATTAAATTATTATGCAAAACATGTATGTATATCTTACTATTCTAATGATTTTCAGTTAAGTCTATGAAAAAATATTCTACTACAATTATTCTGCATTCTATATTTCTACTTAGATTATTGTTATAGTTCTAGAATGATTAAGTATAGCTTAATGTTCTTAATGGTAAAATGTTTTAAATGTAGAAGCTATGTAGGGTATTCTATTAAGTGTTCAATTTAAGTTTGGATTGTGATACTTTGTACACCATACCTCATGATATTGCCAAATCTATACCACTTTTCTCATCTTTCTAACCCTACGTATTCCTTACTTTAGTGTACAACACCCTTTTTAGATAGATTATCTAGGACAAGGAATCATACTTATCTGGAGGCTAACTTAGAAATCCCTTTTATTTGAGTCTTCTAATATTTTTCCAAAGTCTTAAGGGCACACATTAACATTATCTTTGACATAGGTGGATTTTTAAATCGAGAGCTTACTTTGGTATGTATACATAATCACATACCCATTGTACAACCAATAGTAGATTTGTGCCACACTAGGTGGGACCTTAAGGTTTCACATACCTTTAATAAGTAGCATTTTTTTCTAGTATTTAATAGTTAGAAGCTATATAATATGCCAATAGTTATTTCTAGCAAAATCACCCAAAGGACTTAAGATTTTGGTGAATAGTCTTGACCTCACTTGCAAAGATAGTATATTCACCTAGTGACTATGTTTACTCAAGAATAATGATAAGTAGTGGCTTCACTGAAGTAAAGGCTTAGAATTAAATGGTAAAAGTATCAAAAGTCCAAGATAATATGTTGTATGTAAGTCAGGTGGTTCTACAAATTCTTTAACAAAAATCCTAGAATCATGGTTAGACAATTTTTTTTTGGCTTGAAATAGTACTGGGAAACTCAACCTATTAGTTCTCCATGAAATCCCCTAGAGTGCATGTGAAATTATTCCCACCTATGATGACATTGAAATATTACCTATGAGCATTGCCAAAATTTCTTAGCACTAGCCACCTTTTGCAACATTACCCATGAATATGTAATGGTGAGATAATTGGCTCAATATTTTTGAGGTAATACATTGGAATGGTATAGGTCCTTAGCAAAAAATAGCATTAAGACTTGGGTAGAGTTAGCTAAACCATTCATTACATTTTTTGATGACCCAGGGAACCCCTTCATGCTAATCAATCGGATGTCAAGTATTCAAACATAGGTTCTATAAAGTCTCTTAGACTTCAGCATCTAGTTCAAAATGATATAGAGTAGGATTCCTTGTGAAGTAAGACCTTCTCAAGCACATGATTAAATATATTATATTTTATCCTTAGATATATATCTAAGCCTTTGGATCTCATGACACACAAAAAAATATTCCTATAGGTTTTCCATCTAGCTATCTTGGCTAAAAAATTCTTATCTTAGTAGGGAAACTTTCACCCACCATTGGAAATCATCAAAGGAGTTCATATGAAACTACCTCATCCATATTTTTCTGATACCAATCGCTTCCCCTAGAGACAACCCCTTGAGAGGATCAAGAAAAAATGAAAGCATCCCCATTGCCATAGTCAATTAGCTCTAGACAATTGAAGTATTGAAGGCTATGATTCAATATCTCACCAAGTGGCTTGAACAATAGGATAATGAGAAAAAAGATATTATATATCTTCACAATTATATCTTAATGTAAATTCAAAAACCATATATGAAATCAACAAATACGTTGAACCTTGATGTGGATAAAGAAAGGTCCTTAATTATGAATCTATAATATCCAAGGGTTTGTGTAACACATCTGGATTTATCTATAGTAGCAAAAATGGCATTTGTATATTGTCTAAAAAATTTATAAAACTCTGAGAATGATACCTATTCAACATATACTCATAATACTATCAATAACTGGGATAAACAATAAAAATTAGGATGAGAAAGAAATCAAAGATCAATAATGGTACCAAGGCTACAAATAAAATAACAATGGAATGATGCTTGAGATTATGAAAGTAGAATTCAAAGCCATGAAATATCATTCAACAAAAAATTCAAGCCCATAATGAATTGTGTTATCCAGTAATCAGAAAAGGATAAAGGATGGAAATCATCTAGTAATACAAAGAACTATTTCAAAAGGCATATTAGGGGTTAATAAATAATTATTGGTTACAAATAAAGTCTAAGTTGTTTAAGTTGCACTCGAAAAAGCAACGAATGAAAGAAATGATTTCCAAGATAATAAACTAGCATTTAAGCTATCCTCACTCACATGGCATCAAGCTCGGTCCCCACAATTCTACATGTCGTTGTATGTAAATGGTTGGGTCATACATAATTGTTCAATAAATGAATAAAGTATTGTTATAATGATGCCTTAGGTCATCTACGAGGTTATGGATTTGAGCTATATATGACTCAAACTTGAAGCATTATTGTACCAGGGTACTCACATTTGGATAATTGGCATCATGAAGAAGTTTTCCATTCTACTACACAAATGACAACAAATTGTAGTCGTATAGGATGTATCAATTATTGACCTCCCATAAATATTTAAAATATATTTATCTAATAAATTTCTAGATCAGTGAGGGGGCTACCTAGATCTAGACCACACTTGCATTGAGATACTAGGGATCAAAGGAAAAATTAGGATTCTCAATTAGAATATCAAGCCATATCATGTCAAAAGATATGAGGATCAAAAGGCATGTCCAATACATAAAATTTCTAAGAATGTACAAGTAAACATATTCACTGCTACTATGTAAAGATTTAATTCTACTAACATCTTGAGTATTCATTATCCCAAGATGCAGGATAGGTCAAGCTAGATAGGTCAAAGTGAATAAAAAATTAGTCATACTCAAATTTAGAGTCTACAACTTCATAGAGGTCAACAGGTATGGAAAAAGAATCAAGAATCATCACTAGAAAGCCTAGGTGAGTCATGATATCTTCGTATGAGGGATCTATCCCTAGAAATCCTTCAGCTACATACTAAGATGATTAAAGAGTTAGTAGCATAAGGATAATGGCAATTGGATCCAAGAATTTTTTGGGTATTATATTAGATAATTCTTAAATATATAATCATATCAAAATTATGTTACTATAAAATTAGCCTAATACTAGTTGTCTACGTAAGAGATTGTACCAGATGAGAAAGCTCAAATATGGCATGATATGGTCGAGCCATTATAAATTTGAGTAAATTAGAAGAATCATTTCTATGGTGTGAAAAATTATGCCATAACGTTTTGTAGGTAGTTGGCATGTAAATAGAATCTATAATATGTAGGCGAAGCTAAATAAATATGAAATATCAAATAAAGAAATTTTTTAAAGAAAGAAGCCAAGTCACATATGTGAAATGCATTAGAAATAGAGTATATTCCATCATTTGGGTCATGTAAATGTATCTTCCAAGGTACATACTTAGGACATTAGATTACCTTAGGGAGAAGTTATCTATTTACTTCATGCAATGTAATAAATACACAAGTTTCAATGTGCAAGTTGTATATGTCCAAGTTATCCCTTGCACGACTAGATAGAGTGCTGGCCAAGTAACCTATTTTGTCTATATAAGGAATGCCTCATTGTTAGAAAGATACAGAGTTAGGGGTCATAGTTAGATAGTGTATCTTAGGGTATAGTACAATTCTATGTACATCACCATCCAGTGGTGATGGGTGCAATGTAGTTTAGTAGCTTTATTAATGAAGTGTTCATTTCCTCCATAGCTACATTGTATACTTTTATATGATTTCTATTTATAACATATTTTAGTCATCTAGCAGATTTACTTTCTTTCATATTATTCTAATTGTGATTGCTATCTCGTAGGTTTCATTACATAAAAATCTAACAGTGTTATCATATCCATGTAGATCTATTGTGTGTAGGTCAATAGGGAAACCACAATTTTCATTGAGCCTAAGTTTTTTATCAAACTAATGCACCATTGGACTAGACACTATCAAAATATCTCAGAAGATTCTAGGTGGTAGAAATAGGGCGAGTCACAAATTTAGAACTAAAAGAAACCTTAGTTCTAGAAATACTAAGATTATATTTGACTGGAGTCTGTTCCACATAGTTACAAGAAAAACTCGTGAAGACTAGGACTCAAAATTCAGTCCACTAGATTGACAAATCATATAGTGAAGATCATCCAAGAGATCTAGAATTTTCTAACTATTTCTTGAAGTTTCTTTTGTTTTAGAAAATTAATTCTCATAGTATTGGGACTTCTCCAATAATAGAAAGCTAGGAGACTCCAAATTCATTGCCTAAAGGTCAGCGTACCTTCATAGTGAAGATATTAGTTCCTTGTACAAGAGAAGAATATTGTAGAAGAAGAATTCTAGTGAAGAATCATGGTGAAGTCGGGAGAATAAATATCGTCATTGCTAGATTTAAGAACTCCATAGTTGAAGAACATGCCATAGAAGACTTGATACAAAAAGGCTATAGTAGCCTTAAAGAACAGGCCATATAATCCTTGATTCAAAAAGGCCATAGTAGCCTTGAAGAGTAGACCATAGAAGAATTGAAGAAGAAGCCATAGAAGTCTTGATAGTGAGAAGGCCATAGAAGCCTTGATATTAAAAAGGCCACAAAAGCCTTGATAATAGAAAATATCATAGTAGCCTTGGTACTAAAAAACATATAGAAGCCTTGATAATGAAAAGACCACATAAGCCTTGATACTGAAAAAGACCACAAAACACTTGATACTGAAAAGGCCATAGAATTGTTGATCCTGAAGAGGAATTTGAAGAGAACATCTGATTTAGAAGTAGACTAAATATTTCAATACTGATATCTTTGTTGTAGGGAAAGAAGATTCAGTGAGTTGAGAAACTTCCTACAAGAAAATTTAGGAAGAGTATCTTCTTCAAAATCAACTCAACACTTGAAGAAAAAATGAAGTGATCAGGAGAAGTCTCATTGAATAACTTATAGTCTTGGAAGAAGAAGCAGAAGGACTAGGCAAGTCCTGCTCAAAGCCAAAAGTAGCAGAATCAGAGATCTAGAATAATATCTCACCACCAATACTTTTAGGAGCAGAATTTTGAAGAGAAGGTCTCCAGGAAGAACATCAAAACCTATAAGATTGAAGACCTAGGAGAGGTCTCAAGAAGAATATAAAAAAAATACTTGTAAAGCCTTGTTGAAGATCATAAAAAGATTTCTTAAGATAAATCGTTGAAGAAATCCACTACCAAGGATAAGATCTTGATAGTGAATGACTTAGGATAATTTTTGCCATCCGATAACAAGCCCAAAAGAAGATTTTTGCAAGGAGTGCCAAATATGTGAAGGAGAATTTGGTAAGGAGCACTAAATCCATGAAGAATAATTTGGTAAGGAGTGCCAAATCCCAAAAGAAGGTCTTGATTTATGTCATAATTCAATAAGAAGACTTGAATATAGAAGAACCTCACCAAATATTGGAGATTTGAATATTACCTCTCACAGCAAGAAGGCACTGCTTCAGAGACAAATACTTCTCCAAATCTACAACATAAGGAAGAGAAAAAAAGATGAGAACAAGCCACCAAATACAAGGATCATGAAATAAAGTTAAAGAACATCATTTGGTGAAGAAGGAGTTGTTCAGGATAGTCTACAAAGAGCTACAAGATCCTACTCAAAGTAGCAACTTGGTGATCCTATATACCAAGACATACATCCTCTACAAAAGTGGCAAAAGAGCTAAAAAAACTTTCAAAAGGTAAGCAACTTTTTTGTGCAATTATATTAATTAATTTGATTACTTATCAGATTTGTTAGAGCACCTGAATTTAGATTAATGTTGAAAGAAGAAAATTAGATTACAGTATTGAAAAGTGCAAAAAGAAAAAAGTTATTTTTAAGGTTCATTTGCACATTAATTAGAATTTTATTATATTTTAGAATTGCTTCTATAAACTATCTATCATATACTTTGGAAAAATAAAAATAAGACTAAGTCCTACAATACTAAAATGTAGTGAATTATCGAGTTGATAGTGAGGGAAGAAAGTAGAGAGGGGAGGGCTATGGTCCCTCCCCTGCTCCCCCTCCCATGGCTCCTGGTTCCTGCCCAGTCCCTGGTTCAACCCAGGTCATCCCTCCCGGGGAGTGGTTGTTTGCAAATGATCTCCTAGGGGGAGATCCTTCTCCACTATTTGCGCCCCTCCCGATCGGCTAGGGTTTCCTTGGTTGTTTTTTCGAACTGGTGCTTCCCAGGGATCCCTGTTTGGTTGGGGATCCCTTCCATTTTTCCCTTAGGCTTCCCCCTGGGGTTTTTTGTAGGTTATTCATGTGGATATAGTCCCCTACATTTCTTAGTGTGGTGGAGGTGATGGTTTAGGGTTTGGACAGCTTTTTGGGGTCCTGGCTACTGTTATTCCTACATGGAGGCTTATTCGTGCTAGTTATGCTCCTTGGTGGACACCCTGGGCATCTGGTTTGGCCTTGGGGGGGGCTTTTACCTATCTGGGTTGTTCCTATTCCCAGTCCCAGTTCCCTGAAGCTGCCTCTGTGCTTGGACGGGATTCTTGGTCCCTACTATTGGGTTTCCTTTTTCTGTTGCATGTTTCATTCTTGGGGGGGTCTGATCTATGCTTGCAGACCATAGATCCCACTATTTTGGTTCCTAAGGATCCCATACCTGTGATTGTTTCCTCTTCTCGGTTGGGATTCCCAGTCCCTGGATCCCTGGTCCCTTAACCTGCTATTTCTTTTTGTTTTGTTGGGATGGGATCCTCCTCTATTTTCTTGAGGTGGGTTCCTCGTGGTGCAGCTCTCTAGTCTCTTCCTCTGTGCTGGTTGTCGGCTTCCTGTAGGATGGCTCTCGCTGAACGAAATGTTTTCTCGATGGGCGGGATGGTTTCTCCACAGGGTGGGATCCGCAAAATCCGTCGGTTTTCCCGCGAGGTAGGATCCTTTCTTTTCTGCTAGTTTCCCGAATGGCGGGATTTCCCTGCTGCTTCTCGGTAGGCGGGACTGTTTGTGGTGGTTTTGACTGCTTCCCACGAGGCGAGATTTTATTGTAACAATTTTTCTTTACTTCCTACTGGGTGGGATCTTCTCTATGGTGGTTTTTGGCTACTCCTCGTTGGGCGGGATCTCCAAAACTACTTTCTTTCTTATTTGTTTGTTTCCTGCTGAAAGGGATTTTTTCATGCTTACTGTTACTGCTGGGCGAGATTTCTGTTTTGGTGTTTTATTTCAAGGGATTGATGCCCTAGGCCCATTGCTTATGTAATCAGGTTTTGGGATCCTTGTTAAAACCCACTGTAAATACAAACAATACTTACCAAAAAAAAAAAAAATGTAGTGAATTAAAAAATAATTATTGAAGGTTTATTTCAGATTATTCTTGATTAGTTGTAGTAAATTTAATTAAGTGCAATATCTTGAGAGTTGATTGGAGTGATAAAGTAAAATTGTTAGTGCACTAATAAGAAATTCTATTATATTTATTTTCACTATTATACTACTCTCAAAAGAAATTAGTTTTGTATTTTTTGAAGGGCACAAAATCTGATCTATATCAAGTGTCCAAAGACACTATTAAATCATAGAAATATGCAACTCATAGTGGCCAAGTAAAGCCATAAAAAATAGGTTAGAATCCTCTAAAATCTGGATAAGAACACAACTAACCAAAAACAAAAATAGAATCTTTAAATATTGACACTTGGTGAGTCTCAAATCCTAAGCATTACAAATTTATATGCAAGGAAAGAAAGTGCAAAAAATTGCATCAATTAAAGAGCTTCTATCTATTGTTATCTAAGCTTGGATTTGTTATCAAAGTGGCCAAGAAAAAATGGGAAGGCGTTTACTCATAAAATACAACCTCAAAACCCTTATATTGCAGGAAAATATGCCATAAAACCATAATTTCAGATATGGAAAAAGAGTGAAAAATAAGACACATTAAACAAGCCTTATATATAATTTATGATACATATTATTGCACTACTCTAATCTGGTTTTTATGGTAAAATATTACATTTAAAAGTGCCTCAAAAGGCACAATATTTACAGGGTAAAATCAGCCAAGAAAGGTCGAACACCATCACTCTTCTTCCCAAGCAAAAGGAGCCACTCAAAGGGCTCATATTGGATGGACGCACCTGCAGAATAAAAGCCCACATAAGGCCATCATCAAGCTACATTTATGTAGATAAAAAGAGAGCACATATAATACAAAAATTCATTAAAAATATACATAATAATAAATACGTTGGAGGTAAAAAAATAAAAGGAGCAAAGGTGCTACATTCAAGTTCTTTAACTTGGTGAAGATCGTCCACAAAATGAAGCATCAAAATTGGTAATCAAAGCTCCATAGCGTATTGTCAATCCGCCTGCAAAACAAAATTTTTCTTGCTACCCAAGAAAAGTAGCAAAGCAAAGGAATGGCATTCAAAAGGATTTGAGGAGTTATAATATTCTCTTTGGAAGATGTTACAAGGAACGACTTCATGCAAAGAGTTTGAATGACACTTGGTATAAACTTTCTAAGCCACCATTTCATCTCTTAATGCTCAAAAAAACCTCACATAGGAGTTACAAGGAATATCAAGGAAGTGGTGATACTTGTTATCCTTCATAATATTCACACAAGTTCCCACACAAGTGCCCATACATTACAATATAACCAAGAAAGAGTTGAACAAGAAATTGGTATGTTAAAGGAGATGAGCACTCAGTTGTAACAGGCATTCACAAAGCCCATAATTATTTATCCATAAAATATAACATAATTCCAAAGTCCAATACACAACAAATCATGGTTAAATCCATCCAAATCATAGCACGGAAGGAAGGAATAAGGAGCATTAAAGACTCCTAGTTTTGAAGGTCAAACCTTCCTATTTATACAATGTTTTCACTCTAGCATTGAAGCAAGCAATTAAAAGGCATCTCCATTGATTCTAGCGTCTAAGATGATCATTATATTATTGTTATATCTAGCCGAATAATGTATCGAACGGTGAGGATATTTATCTTCCAAAAGGTAATGTTTAATACTATTTTATTATTGCTTTCATGTTTGGATATATAAGGGTTATAAATTAAGCTTAAAACATAGATTTTTGAAATTAAAATATTTAAGGGATAACTTATCAAATTAAATTAATATTTGCAATTTAACCTAGGAGAAATAAGGAATTCTACTTGGATCGAAATTATTTAAATTTTTGCAAATATTATTAATTTTCTAATTTTCCAAATTTGGGAGCCATAAGGGTTACTACATCAAATTTATTTATTGGAAATTAGAAATAATCCAAGGGATATAAAAAAGAGGTTATTAGATTTTTTACTAAGGTTGGAAAATTATAATTTTCTTGTCTCAAAACTTCTAAAAATGGACAAATCAAATCCAAAATTAAAACCTCTTAAAAAAAAATTAAATAATGCTTAGTTCAATAGGAGTAATAAGGTGTTAAGAAGTTGATTTTTTATCTTTAAAAAAATTGTACAAAATCAACTAAAGTTGAAATCTATTTATACAAAAGCACTATATCATACTCCAAAATCATTAGGGATTCATAAAGCATTATACAAAACTTGATGATAATAATATTTGTCAAAAATCATCAAGTTGGGAAGATATAAACTTTCTTCAAAACCTAAAATTAGGTGTCCATGCTCTCATTACCAGGGAGACTAAGGAATTCTACAAACCTAAGTACTAATATAGGTTTTATCAAATCTACCTGATATCCTAATATAGGGAGCTATAAGAAGTTCTACAATTCTATCTCATTTTTTAAAATTCAACCTCTTCAAATGGGTAAAGGAATGTCATACAATGAATGTAAAACTTGCTCCAATAGAAACCGATTCACAAAACATGAACACATATGGTTTATTGACATAGGATCCAATCATCATATGATAGGAAATATACAATGGTTTGACTGTATTGAAGTTGCTAAAGTTTACAGACTAAGAATTACGGATAAATAAACTTATCCCATACATGGATATGTATGTGTAACACCCAACAAATCATTTCCAAATATTCTACTACAAAAATTGTTGTATGTTCCTGGATTAACATTCAATCTCATATCAGTAAGGAAGCTAGTAGAAAGCAACTACATGATTAACTTTAGATATATGAATGGAATCAATACATGTCTCATTATGAATCAATATGGAATAAAAGCAATAGGTTCAATCCATGAAAATACTTACATCCTAGACTCAATGGAAATCTCATAAGATATTGTGGTGTTTCAAAATGATACTAACATATTTACATAAGAATAGGTTGAAGAAAATGAAGAACCAATACACCAAAAAGGTAAGCATAGAAGGATAAAAAGCAAAAATATGAGAACACAATTGCACCATGATCTACTCATTCATCAAAAATCAAAATCAAATGAAGATACTTGCAAGGATAACTATAAAGGTGGTTGGATAGAATATGAGCAAGCCAAAGATCATCCAATGAAAGAAGAAGCTCTAGCTACAACTTACTCTACATCATATGAAGACACATATTACCTGCTGAACCTAAATAAGAAGAATGCAGAGGAAGAGTACAAATATCAAGATGAAGAAGAACAAGATCCATATTGAATACTAAAGTCTTCAATACCCAAATAATGTAATACATTGGGGCTGTTAGAAATAGATTATATTACATCATTTGGGTCATGTAAATGTATCTTCCAAGGTACATACTTAGGAAATTAGATTACTTTAGAGAGAATTTATCTAGTTACTTCATGCAATATAATAAATGCACAAGTATCAATGTGCAAGTTGTATATGTGCAAGTTTTCCCTTGAACAACTAGGTAGATTGTTGGCCAAGTAACCTAATTTACCTATATAAGGAAGTCCTCATTGTTAGATAGATACAGAGTTAGGGGACATAGTCAGATAGTGTAGCTTAGGGCATAGTATAGTTCTTTGTACATCATCATCCAGTGGTGATGGATGTAATGTAGTTCAATAGCTTTATTAATGGAGTGTTAATTTCCTTCATAGCTACATTGTATACTTTTATATGATTTCTATTTATAGTATATTTTAGTCATCTAGTAGATTTAATTTATTTCATATTATTATGCATCTTGTGATTGTTATCTCCTAGGGCTCATTACATAAAAATATAACAATGGTATCAGAGCCACGGTAGATCTAGTATATGTAGGTCAATAGGTAAACCACCATTTTCATTGAGCCTGAGTGTTTTTCAAACTAAAGCATCATTGGACCAGCCACTATCAAAATATCTCAAAAGAGTCTAGGTGCTAGAATTAGGGAGAGTCACAAAGTTAGGATTGAAATAAATATTAGTTATAAAAATACTGAGACTATATCTAATTGGAGTCTATTCCATAGAGTTGTAAGAAAAAATCATGAATACTAGGACTCGATATTCAATCTACTAGATTGACAAATAATCTAGTGAAGATAATACAAGAGATCTGAAATTTTATAACTATGACTTGAAGTTTCTTTTATTGTAGAAAATTAATTCTCAAGGGATTGGGATTCCTCCTATAATAGAAAGCTAGGATACTCTAACTTCGTCACTCAAATGTCAGCTTGCCTTCATAGTGAAAATATTAGTTCCTTGTGCAAGAGAAGAACACTGTGAAATAAGACTTCTAGTGAAGAATCATGGTGAAGTCGGGAGACTGAATATCCCCATTGTTGTATTGAAGAACTTCAAAGTTGAATAATAGGCCATAGAATCTTTGATATAAAAATGGCATAGTATTCTTAAATAACATGCCATAGAAGCCTTGATACAAAAAGGCCATAGTATCCTTGAAGAACAAGCCATATAAGCCTTGAATAAGAATCCACATAAGTCTTTATATTGAGAAGACCATAGAATCCTTGATACTGAAAAGGCCATAGAAGACTTGATACTAGAAATTGCCATATTAGCCTTGAAACTACAAAAGTCCACATAAGCCTTGATACTAAAAAAAACCATAGAAGCCTTGATACTAAAAAATGGTACAAAGCCTTGATACTGAAAAATGCCACATAAGACTTGATCCTGAAGAAGAATTCAAAGAGAATATTTGATTCAGAAGCAAACTAAACTTTTTAGTACTGATATATTTGTTATAGGGAAAGAAGATTCAGTGAGTTGGAAAAATTCCTACAATAAATTTAGGAAGAGTATCTTCTCCAGAATCAGCTTAGCACCTAAAGAAAAAATTAAGAGATCAAGAGATCACATTGAATAACTTCTAGTCTTGGAAGAAGAAGTAGAAGGACTAGATGAGTCCTTATCGAAGCCAAAAGTAGTAGAATCAAATATCCAAAAGAATATCTCACCACCAACACTTCCAAGAGCAGAAGGTTGAAGAGAAGGTCTTAAGGAAGACCATAAAAAGTTGCAAGATCGAATAACTAGGAGAGGTCTCAAGAAGAATCCAAAAAAAGTCTTGGAGATCCTTGTTGAAGATCATCAAAATAGTTCTTAGGAGAACTCATTTAATAAATCCACTACCAAGAAGAAGCTCCTGATAGTGAAGGACTTGGGTCAATTATCACCATATGAAAACAAACCCAAAAGAAGAACTTGGTAAGGAGTGTCAAATATGTGAAGGAGAATTTTGCAAGGAGCATCAAATTCATGAAGAATAATTTGACAAGGAGTGCCAAATCCTATAAGAATATCTTTCTTGATGTCAGAATTTGACAAGAAAACTTGAAGATAAAAGAAGCTAACTAAATCATGGATATTTGAAGATTACCTCTCACAGTAAGAAGACATCACTTTACAGACAAATACTTCTTTAAATATACACCAGAACAAGGAGAACACAATAGGAGAACAAACCACTAAATCCTAGGCTCATGAAAAAAAAATTGAGACCATCATTTGGTGAAGGAGTTGTTTAGGATAATCTACACAGAGCTGCAAGATCCTACTCGAAGTAGCAACTTGGTGATCCTAGATACCAAGATATACATCATCTAAAAAAGTGGTAAAGAGCTACAAATTTTTTTAAAAGGTAAGCAAATTTTGGTGCAATTAGATTCATTAATTGGAGTACTTATCAAATTTGTTAGAGAACCTAAATTTGGATTAAAGTTGTAATAAGAAAATTAGATTACAGTCTTCAAAAGTGCAAAAGGATAAAGTTTATTTTTAAGGTTTATTTGCACATTAATTATGAGTTTAATATATTTTAGAATCACTTCTATCAACTACCTATCATATACTTTGTAAAAATAAAAAGAAGACAGTCCTACAATACACAATTGTTGTGAATTTACAGAATAATTATTGAAGGTTCATTTCATATTATTCTTGATTAGTTGTAGTAAATTTAATTAAGTACATTATCTTGAGAGTTGAATAGAGTGATTAGGTGAAATTGTTAGTGCATTAAAAATAAAGTCTATTATATGGAAAGTTGAGTGCAACAACCTATAGAAGGAAAGTTGGGCATCTCATAAAGGCTATAAGAATCACTTTTATCTCACACTACTCTACCATATTTGATTCTTAGTCAGTGTTGTATAATATGATGAAGGATGGTTATGACAAACTTCCTCTTTTAGTCACTCCTCTTTCATTTTCCTATTTTTTATTGCTTGGATCATAGCATACCATAATAAAGGTAAATACAAGAGGTACAAGGAGAAGGAAAATAAAAGGAGTGATGTAAATAGGGCTTAAAGTCTGATCAATGAAAAATTATTACTATATATAAATAATAAAGCATTGAATCATTTACCATCCTTTTAGTCCCACATCCTCTCATATTTCCTCATTGTTCTCCCACATGACATTCTCTCCCCTTACTCATTTCTAATACTTTATTGAATCCATATCCCAATAGAAGTGAAGGCCTAGGTCATATTCCATAAACAACTATAGTTGTATCATATGGCTATGGTAGCATGCAAAATTAATATTCCCAACCTTCATGATGAAAATAGGTAGCAATAATCATCATGATAACATCACAAAATAAGCAGTAAAGTGTAAGCTAAACATATATGGTGCTAGTTTCAAATATCAAAAACATAAATATTATGTTGAACTAAGAACCGTATTCATTGATGGAAAAGTGATGAAAATAAACCCATATTGTATTAATTATAATGGCATGTCTCAACACCTTGATTGGCTAAATACAAAGAAAATAGAGTGATCACATGGGCAACCTGATCTAAAAAGGTAGTGCCAACATAGATAAAAGCCAACTTAATTGAAGATCTAGTTGTCATCAACTTCAACAAGTGGCTATAAAGACAATTTAGAGTCATCTAATGCATGAATGTTTTTGAAAGATAGCCATGCAAAAAATAAAGAAATGTTTGGTTCTACAACACGCTGTAACTTAGAAGGATACTATCTTCATAGTATTATAAGAGAAAGGATAATGAAATAAGGTGAAATCATAAATATCTACAATATTTACCTAAAGCGGTTCATGTGAATTAGCATTCACCTAAATTTGTAAATCTACACCTAAGATAATTCTCAACTATAGTGGAATATGCTCATGTAAGTTGTAGTTTTATAGGAGGTACCTACTTTCAAGTATTTTTATTTTATTTTCTTTCTCTTCCATTACCACCATTTCCCTCATCTTTCTATCATTGTATATCATACCTTCACAACTATCACTACCATAATCATATACTCACCTTATCCGTGTAACTATCTCTTCACCATACTCTAGAATTCATGTTCTTCACCACCACTACCTTTCTTTCTTCTTGTATTTCCCTCTTCATTCATAGCCTTCATTCCTTTTCCATAACTTCTGCTTTTAATAAGTTTATCTTCTAGTTTCATTTCCTTCCTAATCCTTGTTACCCAATGGATAGGGCTTTCTAGATTATCAATCCCCATAATTTTCCAATTATGTAGGTGAATATCTTCATCTACATGCACTAGTTGGTATATTTTAGATCATATAGTACTTTTGCTAAAAATTAGTGCAATAATATAGACGAGGAACAAAATATACTACTAAAGTAGACAAAATGGGCTAGAATATTGTTGAAATATACAGACTGCAGATAAGTTTAATCAGATGTGAAATAATCCAAGGTAGAGAAAAGGGCATTGAGAAACCAACTATCAAATGATAATTTGATCCAAGGCATAAAACTAGATTTCGAAGAAGAAGAGTAATATGGGTTGAAATTGGGCCAATTATAGAAAGCCTATCAGATATATAAAAGTTTAATGTCAATAAAAGCATGATGGAATTTTGGCATTTAACATAAAAATCAAAAACTAAGGCACAAGACTTGATATCCATGATCTAATGTATGATAATTAGGCAATGAATATAAAGCTAGCTAAAAGGATCACAATGTTAATGTTAGCAAGGTGGTACAAAATTTTTGGTGCAATATAAAGCAACATCAAGAAAGAAAAATTCTAAGGCATCAAACCCGAAACTTGACATCTAATACTATATCTTGTGATGCTTCCAATAGTGCCTAACTTCAGAAGGTGGTGGTGTCAGCACCAAGAGTTCAAAATTTTAGAAATTCCAAACTCATTCCTAGATGCATAATAAAATCAAGCGAGGCAACCTGATAACAAAGCTTTACAAGGTCTAAATACTCTTAGCATCTAGCATAATACATAAGAAAATATCATTGTTGGATTTTCTAGACAACGATAATCAAGAATAAAGGCATCATATAGCACCTAAGAAGAATTAAATTCTAGTAGGAGTATAAAGAAGATAATATGCTCAATGGTGAAAAATACCCTGAGATAAGCAGTTTCCCTCCATGATGCCAAATTATACAAAAGCAATCTAAAATCTTCCATAACAACAAGCATGTTCATGCTGAGCAACCACTAGAAATAATCACTATAAAAAATATGAATGACCAAATTCCTCTATATTGTACACTTACCTCTACTTACTTGGTTATGCGTAACACAAAGTAGTGGATCATTAGTACATTATTACAATCCAATGATACAATATGTAAGTTAGTATCAAGATAAAATTTGCATCATCCACATCAACAAAGAATGCATGAAATGGTTAGAAACCATTGAGTTGAATGCAACAAGCTTCTATGCCTGCTCTGAAACCTACAATATGCTTTGACAACAATCATTCTAGGATAACTGAATACATTGTAAAATCTCTATATATACTGGAACTCAAGACATTCTAATGGTTGGCTCTTTGGAATTTACAATTAGCATGATTGTATTGATTAAGGCTATAGGCCTTCTTGAATAAGAATTGGATTTATATCTATAATCCTACTAATTTTTATGCAAAACATGTATGTATATCTTATTGTGCTAATGATTTTTAGTTAAATCTATGAATGAATATTCTACTACAATTACTTTGCATTCTATATTTTACCTATATTTCCATTATAGTTTTATAATTATTTAGTGAAGCTTAATGTGCTTAATGGTAAAATGTTTTAAATGCATAAGGGATATAGGTTGTTCTATTAGGTGTTCAATTTAAGTTCAAATTGTGAGACTATTTGCACCATGTCTCTTGATATTTCTAGATATCTACCACTTTTAGCTTGTCTTTATAACCCTACACATTCCTTACTTTAGTCTATAACCACCCTTTTAGATAGATTACCTAGGACAATAAAATGACCTTCTTTGGAGGCTAACTAAAAAAACCCTTTTCTTCGAGTCTTCCACTATCTTGTCAGAAGTCTTACGAGTGCACATTAATCTTATCTTTGGCATAGGAAAATTTTGAAACTGAGATATTACTTTGGCATGCCTACAAAATCACATACCCATCACGCCACCAATAGTACATATAACTCCATATTAGATATGAGGTCTTGATGAATAGAAGGCCTTCACCAAAGGAGCATTCACCATCCAATTAGTGGATCAACAAAGGACACATATTCTAGGAGGGTTTTGGCTTTGCAAAGCAACACCAAATCTCAAACCAAGCAAGTGATAAATCTATAATAACCTAAATCCAGAAGCAAAATATGTTAAGGATGAAGTAGTACCCACTATTGGATCAAAAACCATAAAAATTTGAGAGAGAGAGAGAGAGACTACCTCATTTTGGAAAAAATTATAAAAGTGGTCGATATTAATGATGACACACAATTCAATATCAAGATATCAATAGGTATAGGTACTCAATACCTACTTAGGTATATGTACCCTAAAATCTATCATAAAGCAATTTCCTACAAGGCCATAATGGCTAACACTTAGAGAGTGCATGCCAAATCTAAAAGTGTTATTGAAAAAATTGTATGGTAGTTATGTGGATCTAATGAATGAAATTTTTTGTAGGAACCAAGTAATAATGCAACCTACCTAATTGGATTCATGGAAGGACCAAAATACTAAGGAGAAATATGATTTTCTACTATTCTAGTAGCATGAAGGGTCAATTTTTCATGGAGCAAGTTGAACCAAGGAGTATTTAACACCTCAATCATTTAGCCATCAAAATAATGCACATGGACCCCATGAAATGACATGATTATTGCATCCATAGAAGCAAGCAATGGTTTTAAATTTTTCAACAAGATTGATGATGTGCTAGTTTAGGGACAAGTGTTCAAATGAGTCAAACACACCCAATGGCTAGTGGCACAATTGGAAACCTACATCCTCATAGAAATTATCAATCATAACCTAGTAGCCCATTGGGTTGAATATGATAAAAATTCCATGGCTAAACATGAGAAAGGATTGTATATAATCATGCATTTGTTGATTCATATATGCAGGAAAGATCATTTTCCATTGGTTTGCTAAAAATGGGGAATTTATTCACTATGCCTCATGAAACTTGAGTATAATTAAATCTCCAAGTGAAAGGTCAACCTTCCATACATTTCACTACAATAAGTATATTTTACCTAAAGGAGCAACTGAAAGCAAAATTGTTGTTCAAGAGATGAAAAATATGAGGTGATATAAAGATCCATCAATTTATGAAGTAGGTAATGTTTTAAAAATTCCTAAGATGTTGAAAAGGGAAGGCATTCAAAGAAATATGCTAGAAAATTTAAAACTCCCTTTGCCATAAGGCTATGTAGATCCACCAGGCCAAAAATTTAAAGACTTATAGCCTTTTCAATGGGAGGTAAGCCAAACCATAGCATAGGTAGAAACCTTGGAGAATTTTTGGTGGTATCTAAAAGGGTTCCACTTTTGTTGGGGTTTCTAAATACTTAGAAACTTTAGAAATATCTTTCAACCAAAGAGGTGGATTTAGAAATTGAGCCATCCTCTTTTGGTAATTAGGTTGTGTTGAGTTGTATTTTCACCCGATTATGAAAACACACTCTCCGATAGGATTTGAGTTCTAAATCCTCTGCTTGCAAAGAAATTAAACATGTAACTTCTCCAAGGTTCCTGTTATATTAGCATTTTGCATCTGTGTATTAATAATCTCAAATAAAGATATTTAATTAAAATGCTTGGAACACCTTAGTGGTTGCAAGTAACTAAAAACAAGGGGCACTGTGGTTTATTTTACTGTGAAAATTTAATGATTGTTCATTGAACCCGAATAAATCAAACATGATTTGATCTTTGTATGACCATGCTGTAACTTCAAAATAACATTTAATGAAATGCCATAACATGAAGGAATTATTTATGGATTTTGAAGTTTTTTAATTTTTTTTATTTTATTAAAATTGGAACTTCTGAAAAATAAAGTGCAGCAAAAGAAAATAAAATGTAAAAGAAAAAAAAAATTAAAATTGCATTCAATTCGATGCTATCCCGTCCTGCAAAAACCGAAGATAATGAGATTTCCATGCATGTAACCTAACTTATTGAACCTGCAAAAACGCACAATCCAAGTAAGTTAAGTGCTGGTCTCTGGGGTTTCGACTGTAATTTCAGATTTAGATATTCGCATGAAGCAACCAAGAGAACTTGCATTAAACTTCACCTATAAGCCTAGAAATCTGAAAAAGGGAAAGATAAACATTAAAACATGCATGCAAAAAATAACTCCTTCTTTCTTGCCAAAAAGATGCAAATTTCTGAACACTCCTGCATTAAATATAAATCCTGTTACAATAGCAGAACATCTGGTTTTCTAAAAACCAGCAAAAAGGAAGAAAATAGCCCCAAGCAGGCCTAGAATGGCATCTCGCCTTAGGCACTGCAACTCTGCCCACAACGGTTTTTGACCTTTGTATCAATTTGTGCCTCTGTGTTTTATACTTGCTGTTGAATTGATTCCCCTTCCATGACAGTTCGTTTCGTCTTCTAGTGGCTGCTCGCTTCACCTTTCTTTGACTGTGTGTGTTTTGGCTTTATGCTCGACATTGAGACGTTTGATCTTCTCTATAACGCTTCTGCAGCCTGTATGCCACGTGTCCCACACTTTTCTACATGTTCTATAACGTCTCCCTGCAAATTATGACCAAAAATAGCACGTCATGATATCGCGACATTTTTTATGCATGCAGCTTTGTCCGCCTTCCTGGCCGCAAAAATGCAACATGTCGCGATATCACGACAGCTTTTAATTTTGTACACTTTGTTGTTTTTTCGTCGTGAAATCGCGACGTTTTTCATCTCTGTATGCCTCGGCTGCTACCTGTCGCGAAATCACGACACTTTTTCGTTTCTTTCACTCTGGCAGCTTTCTGTCGTGAAATCGTGACACTTTTCTGTTTCGTACCCTCTGCCAGCTTTTCATCACGAAATCATGACGCTTTTTTATTTCGGGCTGCTTTGCTGCTTTTGGCCGCGAAAATGCGACATGTCACGAAATCGTGACATATTTTCCTTTCGTATGCCTCGGCTGCTTGGAGCCGCGAAAATGCGACCTATCGCGATATCGCGACGTTTTTCTGCTTTGTGCCCCTTTGCTGCTTTCTGTCATGAAATCACGACGATTTTCATGCCCTGCCATGTTTGACTATTTTGACCCACGATTTTGTGACATGTCGTGATTTTGCTACTCTTTTCTTCTTCGTCTTTCTCTCTCCTCTTTGGACCACGACGGAGCAACATGTTGCGATATCACAACACTTTTCACTTTTTGGCAACAATCGCGCAACACATCATGAAATCGTGACACTTTTAATTTTCTGCCAGCGATCGCGCACCACGTCGCGAAATCGTGACACTTTTCATTTTCTGCCAGTGATCGCGCAACACGTCGTGAAATCGTGACACTTTTCATTTTCTGCCAGTGATCGCGCAACACGTTGCGAAATTGCGACACTTTTCATTTTCTGCTAGCGACCGCGCAACACGTCGCGAAATTGTGACACTTTTCATTTTCGGCCACGACGGAGCAACATGTCACGATTTCGCGACACTTTTTCATCTTTGTGCAATTTTGCCTTTTTCTTGATTTTTAGCATCTGGGTCACTGAGATCTTCTTTGAAAGCATGCAAAAAATGTGGGTCCCCAATTTTGGGGTGTGTTGTGGATCAGCCACAACAGGTTGCAACACATCATGTGCCCTGGTGCTATTACAATATAGCACTAGCCATATGCCAACAAAATAAAAACCCAATAATTGTATAGGATGAAGAGAAGGGAGATAGGGAATTCAAGTAAGGATTTAATAATATTATCTATGCTTGCTGATCAATATGAAGGCCCCCCTAAAATATATGACAAAATGGCAAGAACTGAACAAATATACAAATAAAATCCTAAAATTCTTGTGATTAGGTAACTTTGAAGCATCAATAATAAAACAAAAAGAAAACACAACAAAAGCAACATTCACAGGACTAAAATATGATCAAGAAGGTAACAACTAAAACTCTTGTTAACATACAATCTTAAAATGTTGGTCTATAGGCTTAAAATAAACCATCCTAGCCTTAGAATCACTCAAGGTTTATGTAATTAAATTTTATTGTACATGAAATCCAAAGGAAGCCCTATACCCAAGATTTTAAGCTAAAGGTAGTAGCTTCCCCCACTCCATTTCTCTTATTTTTCTTTCCCTTATGTTATTTTTTGTATTTTGGGGTAACCTTAATTTCCATATTTTGACTTTGCACCTAAGAAAAATTTAAGTACTCTAGGATTTTTCCTCATCAATAAGTTGAAGGAAACCTAGGAGCCACCAAGACTATAAGGAATATTCCCAATAGTTGCACTTCATTCAAATTGTTGGCAATTTTGGGTTTGAGATCCTAGCTTCTTGTCTATGAGTTGTCATTGATGTCAAAAGGAAATGGCATTAATGTTAAGAGGATGTGTTGGCTTCAAAGGTGGAAGATTCCAAGAGAATATTTTTAAGAGAATCCAGAGAGATTCCATTGGCAAGGGTTTTTCATTAAAACCAAACCGGTTTTTATTAAAACCAAGTTGGATAGGGTTTTTATTAAAACCAAGTTAAATGGTTTTTATTAAAACCAATGGAGGTTCTCTTTATTATTTATTTAATTATTATTTAAAACCCTTCAAGGTTTTAATTAATTAATTATTTAATTAATTAAGGGAGAAATTATTTTTAATTTATTAAAAATACTTAAAGGTTTTTAAACCTTTTTTATTCTTAATTTATTAAAATTATTTAAGGGTTTTTAAACCCTTTTTGAAAAGACTTTTGATTAATTTCAAAATGGTCTTTATTTCCACCGACATCAAGGTGTCTTCGAAGAGACTATTTATTCTCCAACTCCTAAGGTTGGAAGGCCAATCAATTTGAAATTCCTCGAATGCAATTTGCGATGTTTGTGCTCTGTACTCGCTACGATCGAAGCAAGACTTAGAAGCACGTGCGGTTGAAAAGTCTTTGGGAGTTTTTTTTTTTAGGGTGAAGTGGAGGGAAGTTCACTTGTGAACTTCGTAGCCCACATGGGCTAGTGGCAGCGAAGGCTACTGTTGGGCGCTGCATTGGCGGAGGTCACCGTTTCGAGTCTCGTGGGGGTGCTTTGCTAGAGTAACACATGTTTTTATTAAAACGTCTTTATGCCGCAAAATTCAAAGTTTCTTGGACAATGATTTATAAGTTTGAGATTTGTGTGTGGTGACATCTTGAAGGTTCAATTATCTTCTACTCCAATAAGGTATGGGCACATTCTTCTTATGAGTATGATTGGTGTATGTTTTCTGAAATAAGGTCAGAGTGAAAAGGTATTCTACTAGGTATCCTTTGGCTAGGTGTAAATCCTATTTTCTGGTTTTTTGAAGACTACTTATGCATTGTTATCCTTAAGGAAAGTTTTTGGTGAATGCATAAGTTTTGGTTTGAGATAGTGGAAGCTTCGTGCACTAGGGTTTATATTTGTGAGTCTAGGTACTTGCATTGAGTTGGTGGAACCCTTGGTTGGTTATTTTGAGTTTGATGGTTGAGTTGCTTCCATAGAGGTTGTTTGATCAAGTTATTGCTTTACTTGATTCATGATATTGGGCTTACTCCATTGAGTTGATTTGAGCAAGTTATTCTTTGCATTTGGTGATATTGTGTTGGTGGTTGTTTTGTTCAAATATATTTGGAGGGAAAAGGATTTCTACTTGTTTCCTTTTCTTGTGATGATTGATTGAATGCTTCAAGGTTGATTTTGAGTTGAATGGTGTTGGTTGACTAAACTTTGTTTGATGAGCATTGTTGTTGAAACCCTAATTGATGGTGAAAAGAACATGAGTATCATTGTTATGTGATTCTTTGCATAGTTGGCAATTATTGGGGTTTCATGTTCTTGAAATAAAACATTATATCCTATCCATTTTAGATATTGAGTTGAGTTTTCAGATTTGAGATTAATATTGAACTAAGTTGATTTGAGTTGAATTTTGAGATTGGGAGTTGAGTATAGAACATATTGAGTCTCTAACAATTCTCTTTATGCTTCTATGAGATTGACAAATCACATTGGGTCTCTAACAATTGACTTTGTGATTTCCTACTAAGAAAGTTTTTCTTGGTGAGCTTGCTAAGTTTTGGACAGGTTTCGATGGGGACTTGTGAGCAATTTTTGAATAGGTTATGATGGGGACTTGTGAGAAGATTTGGACAGGTCCTAGAAGAGGACTTGTGAGCTGAGTTTGATAGTTCTATCAGAGAACTTGAGGACAGAGGTGCACTGGTTCTATGAGAAGAACCTGAGGACAGATTTGGCAAGTCTTTGAGAAGGCTTGTATGTAGAGGATTGATTTTTTCAAGAGTTGGATAGATCTGATAGACAGAGGAAGACTTATACTAGAGCGATTGACTATGTTTGGTATAAGTTGTTGAGTTGCTGTGGACGTGATCATAGAAGGCAGAGGTCTCTTATGCTAAGAATTGAGGACAGGAGGTCTTCTATGGAAAGGAGTTCCATGTGCTGGCAAGAGGTAGAGGCAGTTGATCTTCTGAGGGATCATTTCCAGAGTAGAGGGGAAGGTATCTCCTTTGAGCAGAGGCTCATAAATTTTTATTAGGGGAAGGTATCTCCTTTGGGTCGAGGCTCATAAACATTGTAATTGGGAAGGATTCCCAAAGAACTTTGAGATAACTTTTAGAGAAAAATTTTATGGACGTAGCCCAACCATTTTGGGTGAACCACGTTAAAAACAGGTCTTCAATGTGTGATGCTTTCTGTCTTGATTAATGTTGTGTTGATGCCACTACTATCTAAAGTTAAAATTATTAATTGGTTAAGTCTTATACTATTCACCCCCCCTCTCAGTATAAGTCCATGTTCTTCAATTGGTATCAGAGCAGGTCTCTCCAGAAAGAGCCTAACAGCTTAGAGAAGGATCTATCAGAGGAACATACAGATTCAAAAAGAGATGAAGAAAGTGAGTTCGATCTCAAAGGTGAATTCTTCTTGGCTTTAAGGAAGATTGAGAAATTTAGGAAAGAGAATTTTGTTCTCAAGCATCAATGTCAGGAAGAAGAGATAGCAAGATCAGAATCGTCTCAAAGTGTTATAGAATTCAAAATTCTAGCTGAAGAAGGAAAAAAGGTTGAACAGGTTCTAACAGAGGCTCTCAAAGGAAAGGAAGATGATTGCGAGAAACTAGAAGAGGTTGTGTCTCTTAGAGTGAAGTTGGAACAGTTGGCTCTCAAACAGAATACTCCGTGTGAAAAGCAAAATAAGGATGGTATCACCATTCATGAAACAGGGTCTTCGAGCAAGATCAATATTCATCTTGAAGAGCAGTGGATTCCAGTTGGTCACAAGAAGAACAATCATCCAAGGCATCAAAACAGGTTACATAATACTTTCCATGGCTATTGTTTTTCCTGCAAGAAATTTGGTCACAAAGCTATGCATTGCAATAAGTCTTTGAATAGCCATAGTAAGTAAAATGTTAACTCTTTTGCACCTCTTATGAATAAAAATGTCATGTGTTACAAGTGCAAGAATTTTGGGCATATAGCAAGGATGTGCAATTTGGATAGATCTAGCCTTGAGTTCACTAAAAAGAGAAATGAGATCAAATCTAAGTCAATGATAGTTCAAACTGCTTTTCATGCTCAAGACAAAGTAGAAAAATGGTATCTTGATAGTGGTTGTTCAAAACATATGACTGGTGAAAAGGAAAATTTTTTGGTCTTAAAAGAAACAAACAGAGGAACAGTCAGTTTTGGAGATAACAAGTCAGCTAAAATATGTGGTAAAGGGACTCTTAGTTTGGATGGGAAATCCAAAACAAAAAATGTGCTTTATATAGAAGGCCTAAGACATAATATTTTAAGTGTGAGTCAACTTTGTGATCAAGGGCACATAGTATCTTTCTTTTCAGATAGATGTGAGATAAGTAAAGAAAAAAATGGAAAACTCATTGCTAGTGCTACAAGGACTCCAAAAAATCTTTACATGCTAAGTGAGATAAAAAAGGAAAAGTGTTTTCTAACTAAAGAATATGAGAGTTGGCTATGGCATAAAATATTGGGGCATTTGATCTTTGATAATCTTGTCAATATTAGTAACAAGGAAGCAGTTAGATATTTTCCCAAAATAAAAAGGCCATATAACATCATTTGCGGTCCTTGTCAACATGGAAAACAGACTAGAACTAGTTTCAAATCAAAAGGGTATACTTCTTCAAAACCATTGGATCTTATTCATACTGATTTATGTGGCCCTACCAGAAATCATAGCATTCAGGGAGAAAGCTACTTCTGCTATTTATAGATGATTATTCTAGAATGACTTGGGTTACTTTTCTTAAAGAAAAATCTGAAGCTTTTGAAAAATTTAAAGCTTTCAAAGAAATGATTGAAAATGAGACTGACAAGAGAATCAAATGCTTAAGATCAGATAGAGGAGGAGAGTTCACTTCAAATGAATTTGTGGAATACTATGAGCAACAAGGAATCAAAAGAGAATATTCAGCAGCAAGAACTCCTCAACAAAATGGAGTAGTTGAAATAAAAAATAGAACTATTGAAAATATGGCTAGAGCTATGTTAAATGAGTCAAAACTTTTAGATGGCTTTTGGAAAGAGGCAGTCAGTACAGTAGTCTACATTATCACCAGGGCCCAACTTAGATTAAATCATCATAAAACTCCTTATGATTTGTGGAAAGGAAGACCAGCTACAGTAAAATACTTCAAAGTGTTTGGGAGTAAGTGCTTCATCAGAAGGGAAGATCAGAATTTGGGTAAGTTTGATCCTAGGTGTGATGAGGGAATATTTCTTGGATATTCTAGTAGAAGCAAGGCCTATAGATGCTTCAAAAAAAGAACTCATATAGTTGTAGAGAGCATAAATGTAACAGTTGATGAAAAGACAGGGATAAGAGAACCAGTCAAGGAACTCAGTGATGAAATTTGTCAAGAAGAATTCAGAGAGGTTTCATATGAAGAAGAGGAAAGACAACAACTGCTTCCCAAAACTCCTTCATGATATGTTTAGAAAAATCATCCCAAATATTTGATCATTGGTGATCCAAATAGCAGGCAAACAAGAAGAAGAGTCATTCCTTCACATGATTCTACAAATGTTTCATTATTATCTTAGATTGAGCCAAAATATTTCGATGAAGCATGTGCAGATAAGTTTTGGGTAAAAGCAATGGATGAAGAGCTAAATCAAATAGAGAAAAGTGAAACTTGGGAATTTGTTCCAAGACCTAAGGACAAGAATTTCATTGGCACAAAATGGATATTCAGAAATAAACTCAATGAGGATGGAAATATTGTCAGAAACAAAGATAGGTTAGTCTGCAAAGGTTATTCTTAAGTAGAGGGTGTTGATTTCGAAGAGACGTTTTCTCCTGTTGCTCATCTTGAAGCTATCAAAATGTTCTTGGCTCTTTCAAGCTTCAAATCATTCAAGGTATATCAAATGGATGTAAAGTCAACTTTTCTAAATGGGGTGTTGGAAGAAGAAGTCTACATAGAACATCCAGAAGGAGTGTCTCTCTCAGAACAGTCTGACTATGTGTGTAAACTAAAAAAAGCCTTGTATGTGTTAAAGCAAGCACCTAGGGCTTGGTACTCAAGACTTGACAGGTATCTTCATGAGCAAGGCTTCAGGAAAGGTGTGGCAAATAGCAATTTGTATATTAAGAATGAAGGTGATGATATGTTGATTATGGTTGTCTATGTTGATGATATTATTTTTGGGGGAAATAATACTCAGATGTGCAAAGATTTTGCTAACACCATGCAGAAGGAATTTGAGATGTCTATGATTGGAGAGTTTTCATTATTTTTAGGTCTTCAGATTGCTCAATCAAAATATGGTGTATTTCTCTCTCAAGGAAAGTATATCAAAGAAATGTTGAAGAAATTTGGGATGATGGACAGCAAACCAGTGTGTACTCCAATGATTACAGGGTGCAAGATGAGTAAAGATGATGAATCTCCAATGACAAATAAGAGGTTGTAAAGATCAATGATTGGTAGTTTATTATATGTTACAACTACCAGACCAGATATCATGCAGGCAGTTGGGTTAGTAGCAAGATTTTAGGCAGCTCCAAAATATTCTCATGTTATAGCAATTAAGAGGATATTCAGATATCTGAAGGGCACTATGGACTTTGGGCTTTGGTATCCCAAAGGTGATGATTTCACCCTCACAGCTTATATAGATGCAGACTGGGCAAGCAGTATTGATGACAGGAAAAGCAATAGTGGTGGAGCATTCTTTCTAGGAAAGAGTTTGGTTTCTTAGCTAAGTAAGAAACAACCTTCAGTTTCCTTATCTACAGCAGAGGTTGAATACATAGCAGCGAAGTGGTTGGGTGTACACAGGTTTTATGGATGAAAACCACCTTGGAGGATTTCAAAGTCAAGCATGAACAACCCATCTCCATACTTTGTGATAATACAAGTGCCATAAGTATTTCCAAAAATCTGGTAATGCACTCAAGGACAAAGCATATTTCCATCAAGTATCACTTTCTAAGGGAGAAAGTGCAAGACAAGAAGGTCAAGGTAGAGTATGTGTCTACTAAAGAGCAGATTGCAGATATCTTCACCAAACCTCTTCCAAGAGATACACTTGAGTATCTAAGGGAGAAATTGGGAGTTGTACTCCCACCCTAGAATTAATCACCTCATCAGGAGGTGGGGGAGGGACTAAGCTAAGAGGCTCATTCTTAGTCTCGAGCCCCAAAGGTGACCCTTTGCCATTGATGACAAAGGGGGAGAGATATGAGTAAGGGGGAGAGCTTCAAAGTGAAGAGGAAAGCCTCAAGACAGGGGGAGCTGTTTATGTTGAGTTTCTATGTTGTTGAGAAGCATGGTTTGCCATCAATGACAAAGGGGGAGATTGTTGGCAATTTTGGGTTTGAGATCCTAGCTTCTTGTCTATGAGTTATCATTGATGTCAAAAGGAAATGGCATTAATGTTAAGAGGATGTGTTGGCTTCAAAGGTGGAAGATTCCAAGAGAATATTTTTAAGAGAATCCGGAGAGATTCCATTGGCAAGGGTTTTTCATTAAAACCAAACCGGTTTTTACTAAAACCAAGTTGGATAGGGTTTTTATTAAAACCAAGTTAAATGGTTTTTATTAAAACCAATGGAGGTTCTCTTTATTATTTATTTAATTATTATTTAAAACCCTTCAAGGTTTTAATTAATTAATTATTTAATTAATTAAGGGAGAAATTATTTTTAATTTATTAAAAATACTTAAAGGTTTTTAAACCTTTTTTATTCTTAATTTATTAAAATTATTTAAGGGTTTTTAAACCCTTTTTGAAAATACTTTTGATTAATTTCGAAATGGTCTTTATTTCTACCGATGTCAAGGTGTCTTCGAAGAGACTATTTATTCTCCAACTCCTAAGGTTGGAAGGCTAATCAATTTGAAATTCCCCGAATGCAATTTGCGGTGTTTGTGCTCTGTATTCGCTACGATCGAAGGAAGACTTAGGAGCACGTGCGGTTGAAAAGTCTTTGGGAGTTTTTTTTTTTAGGGTGAAGTGGAGTGAAGTTCACTTGTGAAATTCGTAGCCCGCGTGGGCTAGTGGCAGCGAAGGCTGCTGTTGGGCGCTGCATTGGCGGAGGTCATCGTTTCGAGTCTCGCGGGGCTGTTTTGCTAGAGTAACACATTTTTTTATTAAAACGTATTTATATCGCGAAATTCGGAGTTTCTTGGACAGCGATTTATAAGTTTGAGAGTTGTGTGTGGTGACAGCTTGAAGGTTCAATTATATTCTACTCCAATAAGGTATGGGCACATTCTTCTTATGAGTATGATTGGTGTATGTTTTCTGAAATAAGGTTGGAGTGAAAAGGTATTCTACTAGGTATCCTTTGGCTAGGTGTAAATCCTATTTTCTAGTTTATTGAAGACTACTTATGCATTGTTATCCTTAAGGAAATTTTTTGGTGAATGCATAATTTTTGGTTTGAGATAGTGGAAGCTTTGTGCATTAGGGTTTATATTTGTGAGTCTAGCTACTTGCGTTGAGTTGGTGGAACCCTTGGTTGGTTGTTTTGAGTTTGATGGTTGAGTTGCTTCCATAGAGGTTGTTTGATCAAGTTATTGCTTTACTTGATTCATGATATTGGGCTTACTCCATTGAGTTGATTTGAGCAAGTTATTCTTTGCATTTGGTGATATTGTGTTGATGGTTGTTTTGTTCAAATATCTTTGGAGGGAAAAGGATTTCTACTTGTTTCCTTTCCTTGTGATGATTGGTTGAATGCTTCAAGGTTGATGTTGATTTGAATGGTGTTGGTTGACTAAACCTTGTTTGATGAGCATTGTTTTTGAAACCCTAATTGATGGTGAAAAGAACATGAGTATCATTTTTATGTGATTCTTTGCATAGTTGGCAATTGTTGGGGTTTCATGTTCTTGAAAGAAAACATTTTATCCTATCCATTTTAGATATTGAGTTGAGTTTTTAGATTTGATATTGAGATTGAGCTAAGTTGATTTGAGTTGAATTTTGAGATTGGGAGTTGAGTATAGAACATATTGAGTCTCTAACAATTCTCTTTATGCTTCTATGAGGTTGACAAATCACATTGGGTCTCTAAAAATTCACTTTGTTATTTCCTACTAAGAAAGTTTTTCTTGGTGAGCTTGTTGAGTTTTGGACAAGTTTCGGTGGGGACTTGTGAATAGTTTTTGAATAGGTTTCGGTGGGGACTTGTGAGAAGATTTGGACAAGTCCTAGCAGAGGACTTGTGAGCTGAGTTTGATAGTTCTATTAGAGAACTTGAGGACAAAGGTGCATTGGTTCTATGAGAAGAACCTGAGGACATATTTGGCAAGTCTTTGAGAAGGCTTGTATGCAGAGGATTGATTTGTTCAAGAGTTGGACAGATTTGACAGAGGAAGACTTGTACTAGACCGACTGACTGTGTTTGGTACAGGTTGCTAAGCTATTGTGGACGTTATCATAGAAGGCAGAGGTATCTTAGGCTAAGCATTGAGGACAGGAGGTCTTCGATGGAAAGGAGTTCCATGTTCTGGCAAGAGGTAGAGGTTGTTGATCTTCTGAGGGATCATTTCTAGAGTATAGGGGAAGGTATCTCCTTTGAGCAGAGGCTCATAAATTCTGATTGGGGGAAGGTATCTCCTTTGGGCCTGTAGCACCCTAAAATTGGCACAGTCAAATTGGAATAATTACATTCACCTTAGTAAATAAATTTAAATTCAAATTTAACCTCCCAAACCGCCCGTTAACCGTCGAGAAACCCGTTTCCCCTTTTTTCGTGCCATTTTTAGAGGTTGTTTTGACCGTTGGACGATATCGTCGCCGATCATACGATATCGCCCTAGATTTGACGATTTCGTCTGGACTAGAACGTCCAGACGATTTTGTCGCAAAACTAAATTTGCATAGATAGACTCTGTTCCAACGGGTCTCCAATTCGGGCAGAAGCGTGTCTGCGCCATTGGGACCCTTCCCCCGTTGGAGATCTCCCAAATTGGGATGATCTCCAACCTCCCAACAACTCCCCTATGCCTATTTAAACTCTAGGACATTCCCTCCCCAACCCCTCGGCTGAATTTTATCTTGCAAGTTGAATCCCTCTGCACTAAAACACCTTAATCTTATTTTTGCACTAGTCCTATAGCAGTTTTTATGCAGGTACACCACTGATTTTCAACCGGAGCCAGCACCCATCGCCGCCGATGAACCTGTCAAGATCGGAGGCGATCCTGTCAAATTCGAGACGATTTCGTACTGATGCGAGACGATCTCGACTGCAGTCCACATCGAGGCAATCAGTGCCTGGAGTTTGCTTTTCTTAACTTTGCCTCACTTATTTTGTTTTACAAATTAGATAATCTATTTAGTTTTTATCCTATTTTGCATCTGGAGTTCACCCATCTAGTCTAGATTGCATGTTAAGCTCATAATCTGCCATTAAAGTACAGCAATTTACTTTAATTTCTGTTTTTAAACTTTGTTCAGTATTCAGTTTATTATTTGGCATATTTTGCCTCTGTTTGCACAGTAGGAATTCTTGTATTTTGCATCTGTTCTCTGTTTTGTAGGTCTCTGACGAATTCGTCTGACGAATTCGTCAGATTTCAGATGATTCTGTCAGTCTCAGATGAATCTGTCAGATTCGGACGATTCTATCAGATTACAGGCGATTACGTCGAATTCCAGACGATCCAGACTGCTTCAAGCATCAGAAACTTCTTCGTACTTCCGGATCGTGTAATCTCCATTGGCCTCCTACAAATTCTCTATTTTCTGCTTTCTACTCGTTTGTCGTATTCATTTAAATTGCATTTTCATATAGATTAAGTTAGATTCATTCGGCCAAACCTAGGATGAATGCTTAAGGATAAAACGAACTCATCAAAACACATTCCAAAAACCTAGGCGTGGAAACTGTCGCCAAATGTTTCCCGGTGAACCCACCATCCGTCGAAAAATCACCAAAACACACCTCCCTTGAGAGGCGGGACCTTCATAAAGTCCTCTCGTCCGAGGTACCGCACCATCCTTTTCCCATCCTCCTTCCGGGCGCGGATCCAATAGCCTGAAGGTAGGGATGCGAAAAATTTGGAGCGATACATTTTGGTGAACCCGACGTGAATGCATCATAACCTTTTGAAAACCAAAAACAAAAACAAACAAAAAAAAAATTAGAACAACTAAAACTTAGATGCATTTTAAAACATTTAAGGTTCAAAATCATGTTTAGATGGTAGCTCCTAAAAAGAGGTTAGCAGTTACTATAAACGTAGAAAACCAATTGGCAGCTATAGAAGTTAATTCTGTCCTTAGTATCCCTGAAACAAGTAGAAATCAATCCTTGTGGGATGAACTTGTCGGAGACTTAGTCTCATCTCATCTAGGTCCACACAACTTAAACAGATCAAGAGGCTAGTCTTGGATAGAATCCTGGATCCTCATCAATTAGTGTTCTATCATGAACTTCGTAGAGCCTCGCCATAGATGGTTAGCCTATAGGAGAGCTTTAGTATCTTCATAGTTGTTCAGCTTTGAGGAATACCTCGAGAATGCAGACATTGTACACCGATTCCTAGGCCTTGTAGAAGACCAAGAAGTTGTTCTTACAGATAGGGAAATATGGAATAGAGTTCCGCGTGCTGTGTTATATCGAGAGTATTGCCATGAGCTTTACTTTTATCAACCAACATCTGAGATAGACAATATCACCATAGCCCTTTTCATCAAATTCTTAAAAGAAAACTTTCAATTTGAAGAAGAACATTTCATGACTCCTGAACAACTTGAACCTATTAATGATATTCATAAGTTATTCATAGAAGATTAGTTCATTTACTTTCAGCTTTATTATTATTGCGTGCATTTATTGTTTCATTTGCTGTCTTTATTATTTCAAAAATTTAAAGAAAAACTAAAAAAAATAAAAAAAAAAAAAAACATAGTAAAAACTTAAACATTTCATTTCAAATATTGCATTAGGTATATATAAATATATACCTTTTAATTTGTTGCATATATATATATATATATATATATATATATATATATATATATATATTTGCTGAAATCAAAACTTAGCACCATGACTAGACTTAGGAATGGTAAAGAAACTTTAGGGGAAGGAGAAGATTGGTTGCAAGATACAACTGAAAACCCAAATGTCCTTCTTGGAGATACAAATCCGGAAGGAGAAACTCTAGGTCAATCAGATGAAGACTTAGGTGAAGATAAGGAACAAGAAGGAAGTGTTAAAGAGAATGAATCCTCATCCCCTAGAATAGCTCCCAATGGGGGCATCACTTTTGACAACGCAGAACATTTTCAAAAATTTCTCAATCAAAATATCGACATCCTTAATGTAGCAGTCCGTATTGATAGAGGGGAAGTTAGTGACGCTCAAGCAGCTATAGAACGGGCGCTTGATATACACACTAATCCTTTATCTTTTGTTGATCAAGAGAGTGATAAGGGTGGACCATCCAATACGGATATGGTCACTATAGCCCAAGCCATGTCAAAACAACAGAGTTACCCAACCTCCTAAGGAACCCGTTACTCAACCTAAAACCACTCCCGCACAAAAGAAAATTCCCTTCACTACTTTGTTCCGCCAAACTATTGAGCAAAATGCTTTAAATAAACAGAAATCTAAAACAAAGCCAAATACAAATTTTCAACAATCTGGAACACAACATAATCCAACTTCAAAATTCCTCCATAACATTTTTCCTACTAAAGTTTTACACAATAGTAACATGGCATCTAATCTACATGTTCCTCCATCCTATGCTCATAAAACTCATGTCAATGCCCTACCGAATCAATATGGGGGGCAAACTAGTAATCTGGAAGCTATGGTGAAACAATTGGCTTCACGTATGGACCAGTATAGATCCCTACCGTCCCTCGTACAATTATCGAGAGATTTGTAGCCAACCATTGGATCCCATAGTGGTAGCTCAACCATACCCTAAACATTTTCCCATGCCCGTCCCGCCTATATATAAAGGAACCGAAGATCCCATAGAACATCTTCGCATGTTTAGGATAGCATGTCACGACATATCGCATGACGACTTGCTATTACTAAAAATGTTCCCCAAAAGTTTAGGTGGAATGGCATTAGAGTGGTACTATCAATTGCCCACTCACTCCTTAAGAAACTTTGAAGAAACAGTTGAATCATTTGTTCATCAATTTAGTGCCTACATCGAGAGACATGTAACTATTAAAGACCTATACAATTTAAAACAAGATAAAGATGAATGTTTTGCTGATTTCTTGGCTAGATGGAGGCAATTGATAGGAAAACTGCACTTTGTGCTACCCTATAGGGAAATGCTAGACATTTTCATCAATAATTTACAAGAACAACTTTCTTATGAGCTATCAACAGCTACTTTGACTACCTTCGATCAAGCTATAGACTTAGCTCGAAGAGTAGAAGATGCCCTCATTAGGAGAGGCCAACTTAGGAAGAAGGATGATGAGAAAACATCTAGAAATCAATATAAAAACAAACAAGTTGTTGGTGATGGAGTCACTGACATTAGAAATGTTGCTAATGTCAATGCAACAAAAACAACAAAAAAATTCATATTGAAACCTCCTGATAAGCCTCCTCAAGAATTCACTAGATTAAACCAACCCTTGTCAACCATTTTACCTCAACCGCTTGAAAGAGGTTTAATCCAATTACCAGCTATCCGGGAACCTGACCCAAGTATACCCGGATATAGAGCTGATTTGCACTGTGACTTTCATAGAGGACCCGGACATTCTACCAACGCTTGTAAGAGATTGAAACATAAAATACAAGATTTGATTGACAATAATGAAATGGAAGTGCAAGCCTTCCAACCTAGACAAAACCCTCCTAATAATGCCCAAAATACTGTTCCCCAAAATCAAAATCAGAATGCCAATCAAACTTTAGACATATTTCAACACCCTTTACCAAGACATGGTAAAGAGGTAGCCAATCAAATCGAACATCATAATGTTCCCCCTCCTACTCGATATGTAGGAACCATTAGCGGACAATTACCTGTTCAGGATTCTCAAACATTTGACACAACCTTATCCCTGGTTACAACCAGGCCCTTACATAATTTTCAAACTTTCGATTCTAGTGATATAGAGTCAGATAGTGAAAGTGAAGTAGACACTATTCAATCGAATAGTTCTGAAAACGAATCAGATCCTATTCAACCTATCACAGATGCTAATGTTCTAGAAGAACCATTTCCTAGAAGAGTCACTACTCGACCTTCTTCTAATGTAGTCCTTCCTTATGAACAAGCCATAAATTCTCAACCGAGACCGTTTCAACGTCGTCACTATAACATTGTAGGTACCATCGGAGTCGTTACTCGACAACAAGCTCAAAACTCCCAACAAGAACCAAACCAGAACGATGGATCAGCTCCATTCATTTTGAAAAACCCAAATAAAGGGAATCATGCTCCTATTGTTCAACCTAAACCCCCTTACAACATTAATGAACAATTGTCTAATACCACGGCTAGAATCTCCCTTCTAGATTTATTAAGATCCTCTCCCACACATAGGGATGAGTTGATGCTTACATTGAGCCAAATGATGGTACCTCAAAACATTCAACCTGAAGCTATGGCCAATACTATCATCACTCGAGAGATTGATTGTATTGACTTTCGGGATAAAGATATCCCACAACACACTTTACACAAGGATAATCCCTTGTACATTACTCGCTCTAATTGGAGATGTAGTCGTCAAACGAGTCCTGATTGATAATGGCTCATCTCTAAACATTTGCACCTTTGACTTCTACCAACGATTTGGTTTTAGAAGTGATGAAATGAAGAAAACCGATATGATTATCAAAGCTTTTAATGACGAAACACAAGAAACGTGTGGAGTCATTACCCTCCCATTACAAGTTGGTCCTAGAACCCTAGAAACAACCGTGTTTATTGTACATTGCCCAAAGATCGTACAATATACTTTTGGGTCGCCCTTGGATTAACGCCATGCGAGCAATCCCGTCAACTTTACACCAATGTGTGAAATTTGAGTTTAAAAATCAGTTGGTCACTATTCATGGTGACCCTAGACCTTTTGATATGTGTGCTTTGGCGTAACCCGTTGGAGTGCAATTTTGCCCCGCTCTCGTCATCCACACATTCTAGTTCTTCTTTTTCATCTAAAACTATGAAACATAAACCCATAACTTCATCTATTCCTCCTCCATTAACTTCATCTTCCTATATAGACCAACAACCTTCTAAACAAATTTTAGAATCTCAAAAGGATCTCAAATCTACAACTAATCCTTCAACTATTATTCCTATAAATTCAAAACCTTTAGACACATCCATCATACCTTCCACATCTCAAGACATAAGTAATAAACCTTCTACATCTTATGCCCTTTCTGATGAACTTTTACTAGATTTATCTACAACCTTAATATCAAAAAAATGAACGCTTTCATGCAAGATTCAAACCTTTTAAATAATTTGCCGCCCTCTCCTCGTACTTTGGGCCTCCCACAACCTTTGGGAAGTACTTACCAAGTCGGGAGTTGTGCCTTCATTTATAAAGGATATGACTGGGGAAGAATCCCTCGGAATATCAAAACTCATCATGAGGGATACGCTCGCTGTTATTTTACCAATGATTATGTTAAAGCTAAACCCATGATGCTTAAAATGGGATATAAAGGGAAAGGCTTAGGACCTTTCCAAAATGGCATGAAAGAACCTTTCGAGGTAGAACCGTGGCCTGCCCGCTGTGGTGTGGGCTTATTTCCTAGTAAAGGACAACCCTTTCCTTTTGAGGATGATGATCACCTCATATGCTATCAAGATTATTTGGATAGGCATGTTGATTTGCCTCTTAAAAATCAGTCATTTTCATGCAACATGCTATCCATAGCATACCCCGAAATGATTGTTGACCCCGATGAAGAGTTGGAAGGAGATATCTTCCATGATGTCTCTGTTGAAGAGATGTTGCACAATGGATTCTATTTTGATGGTTCTATACCAACCATAGCTCAGCTTGAGACCACTAATCCTCAAGATGACTTATCTAAATTAACTTTACAAGAATTACAAGAACTGGGTGTTTCACCCGCCCCACCTAACTTTGAAAGAGATCTACACATGGAGGTAGAAAATGTCATTAAAATTAATATTGGAACTGAGGACAATCCTCACATGATCAATATTGGATCAGAACTAAGTCAACAAAAATAGGAACAATACATTGCATTCCTTAAAGAGTACGAAGATGTCTTCGCTTGGACATATGAAGATATGCCAGGTCTAGACCCTTCTGTAGTCATGCACCATCTAGTGGTCCATCCGGATGCTAAACCGGTTAAACAAAAACTTAGAAAAATGCATCCCAAAGTGGCTCTGCTAGTCAAAGGGGAGTTAGAAAAACTCCTGAATGTTATCTTCATACAAGCTATTGATTATGCTGAATGGATCTCAAATGTAGTTCCAATCACTAAGAAAGAAGCTACCAAAGTTAGGGTTTGCACCGATTTTAGAGATATTAACGCTGCATGCCCTAAAGATGACTTTCCCCTTCCAAATATGGATCAAATTATCGACTTCACTGCCGGAAGTGGGATGATGTCCTTAATGGACGGATTCTCCGGTTATAATCAGATCAGGATAGCTCCTGAAGACCAGGCTAAAACAGCCTTTATTACCCCCTGGGGTACCTTTTGCTGGAAAGTGATGCCCTTTGGCTTAAAGAACGCCGGTGCAACTTATCAACGGGCTATGACCTACATTTTTCATGATATGATGCATGATATCTTACATGATTATGTAGATGATATTATAGCTCGCTTCTCTTATTGAAAATAATCATTTAGATGATTTAAGAAAAGTTTTTAATCGATTACGAGAATATCTCATTCGATTAAATCCAAAAAAATGCATATTCGGAGTTAAATCCGACAAACTATTAGGGGTTTTAGTTTCTTTACGTGGTATCGAAATTGACCCTCTCAAAATTGCGGCCATCACAGATATGCCCGCACCCACTAATATATTCGAACTACGAAGTTTACAAGGTAAACTTCAAGCTATCCGTCGCTTCATTGATAAGCTGGCGGACAAAACTGGTCCCTTTCTTAAGCTCCTTAAGAAGGACGTCCCCTTTAATTGGGACACAAAATGTAGAGAAGCTTTTGAACTTCTCAAACAATATCTCCTTAACCCGTCGGTGCTTTCACCGCCTAAATCTGATCGCCCATTTCTTCTATATATTTCTGCTTCAGATTCTGCCTTAGGAGCTATGTTAGCTCAACTTGATGATGAAAAGCGAGAACGTGCTAATTATTACATTAGCCAAACTTTCGTCAGTTATGAAACCCGCTATACAACATTAGAGAAGTTATGTCTAGCAGTCGTGTTTGCTACGCAAAAATTACGACATTACATGCTTAGCCAAAAAACGTATGTCATTGCCAAATATGATCCTTTAAGATATCTCATGAGTCGACCTTATTTATCGGGTCGCACAACCAAGTGGGTTCTTGCTCTAAGCGAGTTTGATCTCACATTCATAGGACAGAAGTCTGTTAAGGGTCAAATCATAGCAGATCAATTAGTTGCCGCACCCTTAGAGTCTACTCATCCTCTCATCATCGAGTTTCCCGATGAATGCCTTCAATTAGAGGCAGACCATCCCGAACAATGGTCCTTATACTTTGATGGAGCCCGATGTATGAGTGGGGTCGAGTGCGGGTATTATTTTAATATCTCCGCAAAAACATCTTATTCCTCTCGTCCTTCAAACCGACCTTTGCTTGCACCAACAATACCATGGAGTATGAAGCTCTAATCCTTGGATTACGAGCCGCTTTAGCACTAAAAATCAAAAACCTCTTAGTTTTTGGGGATTCCCAATTGGTTATAAACCAAATTAATGAAGTTTATCAAACCCGAGATGATAAACTTCGCCCATATAAGGCCTATGTTTTACAACTAATGTCCTTGTTTGATCAAGTTACTTTGGAAGCCATTCCTCGAACTAGCAACCGTGCAGCTGATGCTATGGCCGCCACTGCATCTCTCTTGCCCTTGGAGTTAGACGACGAATATGCCACTATCATTATTCGTCGACTCTAGGAACCCGCCTCAAATAAGTCATGCTTAGAGCCTTTGGATGTGTTTCTAATCAATGAAACTACTCCTGAACCTTGGTATACAGACATATTTGATTTCCTCCAAAATGGGACTTTCCCTACTAATTCTAATAGAAACCAGCGTCGGTTATTACGTCGACGAGCAAGTCGATTTGTAATAATTGGCAATACTTTGTATAGGAGATCTTTTGAAGGTATCCTATTAAGATGTCTAAATTTAGAAGAATCTAAATCAGCCTTGAGTGAAGCCCACGATGGATCTTGTGGAGGACACTTTAGTGGTAGTATCATTGCTAAAAAGCTCCTTCGGATAGGATACTTTTGGCCTACCATGGAAACGGATGCACACGAGTATGTGCGTCATTGCGACAAGTGTCAAAAACATGCTGACCTTGTCCATGCGCCTGCACAAGAGCTGCAGGCTATTTCGTCTCCTTGGCCCTTTTCTAAATGGGGCTTGGATATTATTGGTAAAATCAATCCTGTGTCTTCTGATGGACACAAGTTCATCATAACCGCCACTGAGTATTTCACGAAGTGGGTTGAAGCTATGCCTTTAGCTTCTTGCACTGGTTCACAGGTCTCTAAATTCATTTTTAATCAAATCATTTGCAGGTTCGAAATTCCTGCGAATCTCATCTCTGACAATGGAACTCCTTTCAAAAATAAAGATGTTAAAAAATTATGCCAAAAATACAAGATTCAACACCGCTGGTCCACTCCCTATTATCCTCGGGGTAATGGTCAAGCGTAGCTTCTAACAAAACTTTAATCAAAATTCTCAAAAGACTAGTCAATAAAACCGGCCGTGACTGGCATATTCAATTATATCCAGCCTTGTGGGCTTATCGAACTAGTGTTCGGACTCCCACGGGCACTTCACCATTTGTTTTGGTATATGGTGCCGAAGCAGTTTTTCCATTTGAATTGGAAGTTCCTTCTTTGGCTCTGCTACTTCAAGACACTGAAGTAGGAGATGAATATCACGCTGGCAGACTCAGTCAGCTGGAACTCCTAGATGAAAAATGCATCAATGCTTTGGAGCATCTCCGTGCATACCAAAACAAGCTTAAAAGAGCATATAATAAGAAAGTTCGTCATCGATCCTTTGAGATTGGCGACCTTGTTCTAAAAGAAAATAAAAAAAATACAAATGCAACCAAAGAACTTAAAGGTAAATTTGAGCCCAACTGGCTCGGACCATACATCATTACTGCAAAATTTGAATCAGGAGCATATAAATTATCTACCTTAGATGGTAAAGAACTTAAAGAACCCATGAATATTTTACATCTCAAACGTTACTATGCATAAATTTGGTCATTTCATCCATGTATATATTTGTTCAAAGTTACTCTCTTATATTTCTTTCAATTTATAAAAAAAAAAATTCAAAAACATCAAAAACATTTATAAATCTCCAAAAAAATCTTCAAAACTATCTATTGCATTTATTTAAAGCACTTGTTAAGTTCTTTTTGCTCAAAAACAAAAATCTAAATAAAAATCTAAAAACAACTATATGCTTGACTCTTTCGAAACCAAAACAATATACGTAAGAAAGAGAGAGTCAACATTCTCCCAACTTCTAAAAAAATCATGTATATATATTTTCTTACAATTATTGCGCTTATATGTTTCAACTTATTTTGGATACAATTAGCATTTATTTGGCATCCCTCACTTGCACACTCACAAAAAATAAATATCTTGCTTTTATCTGGCATGATTACTAATCTCTCTTATATCAAAGTTCACAAAATTCAATTAAATAAAGTTTGAGCATAGAGAATTGATCTTGTTATTTACTTAAACCAAGCACATCTTTTCACAATAAAATGATTATATTTGTAATTTCCATGTTTTGCTACATAGTAGAACCGATTTCTTGGGTGAAAAGTTTCCCCGCTATCCTATCATGCACATGGTCTAGAATCTTTGAGAATTGGCAAAAGGACAAGCTCACCCCTACCCATAATAAAAATCCCTTGCTCTACAGCTAATCCGAGCAAGTATCCCTAGCAAAGAAAAAGAAAAAAAAAAATTCAAGAAAAAAAAAGAGAAAAGAAAAATGTTATTTCAGCAATGTTCCAAGCATTATCAAGCAAAAGAAATACAGAAAGCAAAAGCAAGAAAGCAATAAAATCCCTTTCCCTACCCTTTGAAAAGAAAAGAAGGGTTGATGAGCTTGAATCCCTGGAATTCTCAATTATTCGAAAACTGTGAGGTAAGCCCCATAACAGGTGGTTTGTGCCCAACCTGCTTGGCCTTGGGTAACTCCTAGCGTGGCGATATGTCCGTCACATTAGCGACCTTCTTTTGTACAGACCTATGTCCGCTTATGGATTAGCTAGCTCTTGATAATCCGATCTACATAGTAGTCTAATATGGTTATATGCATCTACATCATGGTTAATGAACACTTATTTGGTTTCTTCAAATCACTTGTATCATAGTATCTTGCTCAAACCTGGTAAATGAACAATACAATTGCACACACATTTGTATTTGAGAGATTTTGTCTATCATTATGATAAATCAAGATTGGAAATGAATGCACATATGCACATGGGATTCCTTATAAATCTAATTTTTGTCTTCAAAATACTTTGAAATATTATTTTTGCAACTTGTTTGGAATAATCAAGTACAATTATTTTTTAAAGACAACTATATAATAGAAAAATCACAAATTTCTTTCAAAACATATCATACATATCATATCGACTTTCGCGACGATGGTATAGTTCTAAAACCAAAATTGGAATTATATGCCTAGCGCAAGTCCTCATTTTCATATTTTCTGTTCATCAAAAATCAATCATGCAATAAAACTATCTATTTTCTTTGATTTTCGCGATGATGGTATAAGTCTATACCTACATATTCTATGCCTAGCACAAACCATTGTAACAATTTTTATTCCCCCATTTATCAAAACTCATAAAAACCATATGACTTCATTTTATTACACAAATTTTGCTTTTCAAAAGAATGCACATTTTCATTATTTCATGTCATTATGTCAACCTCCAAATTTTGCCATGACGGTATAATTCCTAAGGAATTATTCAACAATTTTATCACACTTAGGAATTTATGCCTAGCAAAAATCATTTTTTACAAATATTTCATGCATAATATTTTTATGGAAATCTGAAAACAAACCATCATCATCATCATCATTTGCATCATCACAACAAAGTCTTAAGACAATCTCTTAAGCACTCTTTCACTTTTCACAATATTTCTATAAATGGGATTAGCTTGACGACCGAGTGAGCAGCGACTCCATGAAATGGTCTATAATAGCGACAATGTCCTTTGAAATTATTGTTAAAAGTCCCCTTTTCTTTTATCAAATCATTGCATCACAAACAACCAATTTGTTACATCGATTATTTCATCAATATTACAAGCATGACATCAAAAGGTATAAATTCTTTTCCAACGACATAATTACAAGCATTATCAAAATCAATCAATCAAAGCATCATCAATATACTCATAACATAAGTCATATGACCAAAAATATCTCATCTATATATATATATATATATATATCTCAAAAATATATATGTACATCATATCAGATAGATTGGTATGCCACAATCCATATCTTGGCATACTCAATCAAGTGTCCTCCGAGCAGTGTCTCGAGAGCCCCTAGAGCTCTCAACCTCATCTCCTCCCCCGCCCTGCGGAGGACGAGGTGGTCCCATCGCAGTATGTGTGGTACTGCGAGTCCTCGTCGTCGATCGGGATGAGCTCCTCGACGACCCTGTCCTGATCGGATCCGCTATGGCAGCTCGACAGCTGTACCCTCTGGCCCTCCGACACCGCCCTGGTAGTATAGAGCCTGATAAAATGCGGTCCGAGAAACCGACCGTAGCAGCTCCCGAGTGCTCACCCCTCCACCCCGTGCCCCGAGACGTGCATTCTCGTCTCACGCAGCTACGACACCTCGCCTCGGTGTTGTGCGGCCGCATCCCCGTAGTGTCCGCACCCGAGTCTCGCAGACGATCTCTCTCTCCCGAAGAGTAGCCATCTCGCTACTCTCTCCTATATCTACGCCCTTGCCCTTATCGAGCGATGGTGGCCTCTGGTGGAGATGGGGGTCTCGCCTCCCTCCTCTCCCTCTCTCTCTCGCCACGGCCGCTCCCGTGCCCCGTGGCCTCCTCTCGCTCTCTCCCGCCGTGACCCCGGGCCGCCTCTATCGCCGCCTGCACCGCCTCCCTATCCGACGCACGACCGCGTGGATCGGACCCCGTGCCCTCGTCATCCGAGGAGGGCGGATGCCTCGCATACCGGGCATCGTAGCCATCGGCTACTCCCGCGTCGTCCCCATCCACCGGCCGAATGGGGGCATCATCCGAGTCCCGGCTCCAGAATCGCTGCATGTCCGGAGCCCCGCTAACAGTGGTGTTATCCCGGACGGTCCGGGAAAACTCATAATCCCCGAGAGATGGGATCCCCTCGTCGTAGACCGAACTGTCACAAAACTCGGTCGTAGCGGTGGAGCTCCACCTCTCCCCTCTCCATCCTCAGCCGCGAGACTCGCCTCGATGCGAGCCGCCTCCTCGTCCATCCTCTGCCCACCCTGGATGCTGCCTCCATGGCCTCCAGGTGATCCGGTCCGGGACAAGGTCATCCAATAGTCTCCGGGACACCGGTAGGTCGATCCGTCGCTGTGCCCCTCTTCGGAGCCACCAGTAGAAGACTCGGGCCTCTCCCCGTCTACCCTTGTCAGTGGAAGCCCTATCGGCCTCCGCACCGCAATGTGCTCCCAACACCAAACCTGTAGTAGCGATGTCATCACCAGACATCGCCCGCCCTTGTACACGACCCCGTAAAGGATCCTGTACAGCCGACATAGTACAAAGCTGCCCCATGAGAACCTGTAGCCGTGGTCCCGCATGTCGTAGATCACATCTTCCAACATCCACGGCACCCTGCACCCGCTCTGGTGGCACAACAGAAGTCCACCAACTACCCCAGCCAGAACCCGTGTGAGTCTAGATGCCCCAGGCATCTGGCGTAGTGCCTCGATATTAACTCCGCCCTTCTCCAGGGCGAAGCTCGGGTCACCACACAGCCGTCCCATCGCGTGGCCCTGATTGGCCGTCGATGTGATCATCCGTCCTTGTATGGGGATTCTCAAAATCCTCCATACATCCTCCAATGTGGGAGTCATCTCCCCTATCGGTAGCCAGAAGCATGAAGACCCTGGATACCATCTCTCTGCTAGGGCTGTCAGTAGCCCCATGTCTGTGGAAACCTGTGGCATCTCTGCCACATGCTGCAATCCGGCCTGTGCCAGCAGATCCCGCTCTGCCTGGGTGAGAGCGGCCAAGTCGTCTCTCAATCCGCCGTACTTCCACTCTCTACTTTTTAGTAATCCTCTCTACAAACATAAACAACAAAACAACAAACAATCATTAATCAATAAATTCCAGTAATTAATAATGCAACTTAAAGTTCAATTTCATGTAATTGATGATATCGCCCACTATTGGACGATATCGTCCCCAATTTGAGCATGATCGTCTCCGATTTCGTAGTTCGAAATCGTCTCTAATTTGACGAAATCGTCCCCCTTTCGACGATTTCGCCCTCGGGTGAAATTGCCGAAATTGGGACGATTTCGTCCCGACGACGTCGACGGCCAAAAATGGCCGCGATGCTCCAAATTCACTTAAAAATTCATCTAGAAAGCATGTAAAAGCAACTTAAATCAATCTAAATTGAGTTTAGACCCTTACCCGTAGACCGCGTCGGACCTCTGCAGATCTGTGCGCTGTCTCAACCATTTTTTTGCTCCAGAGCTCTAAAAATAGTAAAATGAATAGTAACAATGAATTAGGGTTTTACCCTATTTTTCTTAATTTTATTCAACAATAATTTTTTTTGCTTTTTCGCGTTTTTACCTCAAACGTTCGATTTGGGTAAAAACACGGAGGGGGCACCATAGTAAGTCGTCGTACGATTCGACCAAGAATCGTCGCCTAAAAATGGGAATAATTTTTGCTTTCTCGTAGATCGAGAAGAACTCTTCTTTAACGCATTTTCTTCGGAAAATTCGCTAAAGAGGGGGCAAAATGTAGCACCCTAAAATTGGCGCAGTCAAATTGGAATAATTACATTCACCTTAGTAAATAATTTTAAATTCAAATTTAACCTCCCAAACCGCCCGTTAACCGCCGAGAAACCCGTTTCCCCTTTTTTTGTGCCATTTTTAGAGGTTGTTTTGACCGTTGGACGATATCGTCGCCGATCAGACGATATCGCCCCAGATTTGACGATTTCGTCTGGACTAGAACGTCCAGACGATTTTGTCGCAAAACTAAATTTGCATAGATAGACTCTGTTCCAACGGGTCTCCAATTCGGGTAGAAGCGTGTCTGCGCCATTGGGACCCTTCCCCCGTTGGAGATCTCCCAAATTGGGATGATCTCCAACCTCCCAACAACTCCCCTATGCCTATTTAAACTCTAGGACATTCCCTCCCCAACCCCTGGCTGAATTTTATCTCGCAAGTTGAATCCCTCTCGCACTAAAACACCTTAATCTTATTTTTGCACTAGTCCTATAGCAGTTTTTATGCATGTACACCACTGATTTTCAACCGGAGCCAACACCCATCGCCGCCGATGAACCTGTCAAGATCGGAGGCGATCCTGTCAAATTCGAGACGATTTCGTACTGATGCGAGACGATCTCGACTGCAGTCCACATCGAGGCAATCAGTGCCTGGAGTTTGCTTTTCTTAACTTTGCCTCAGTTATTTTGTTTTACAAATTAGATAATCTATTTAGTTTTTATCCTATTTTGCATCTGGAGTTCACCCATCTAGTCTAGATTGCATGTTAAGCTCATAATCTGCCATTAAAGTACAGCAATTTACTTTAATTTCTGTTTTTAAACTTTGTTCAGTATTCAGCTTTATTATTTGGCATATTTTGCCTCTCGTTTGCACAAAGAGGAATTCTTGTATTTTGCATCTGTTCTCTGTTTTGCGTGTCTCTGACGAATTCGTCAGATTTCAGACGATTCTGTCGAGTCTCGGATCTAATCTGTCGATTCGGACGATTCTGTCGGATTACGAGCGATTACGTCGAATTCCGGACGATCCGGATCGCTTCAAGCATCGAAACTTCTTCAGACTTCCGGATCAGGTAATCTCCATTGGCCTCCTACAAATTCTCTATTTTCTGCTTTCTACTCTGTTTGTTGTATTCATTTAAATTGCATTTTCATATAGATTAAGTTAGATTCATTCGGCCAAACCTAGGATGAATGCTTAAGGATAAAACGAACTCATCAAAACACATTCCAAAAACCTAGGCGTGGAAACTGCCGCCAAATGTTTCCCTGGTGAACCCACCATCCGTCGAAAAATCACCAAAACACACCTCCCTTGAGAGGCGGGACCTTCGTAAAGTCCTCTCGTCCGAGGTACCGCACCATCCTTTTCCCATCCTCCTTCCGGGCGCGGATCCAATAGCCTGAAGGTAGGGATGCAAAAAATTTGGAGCGATACAGGGCCGAGGATCATAAACATTGTAATTGGGAAGGATTCCCAAAGAACTTTGAGATAACTTTTAGAGAAAATTTTTTTGGACGTAGCCCAACCATTTTGGGTGAACCACATTAAAAATGGGTCTTCAATGTGTGATGCTTTTTGTCTTGATTAATATTGTGTTGATGCCACTGCTATCTAAAGTTAAAATTATTAATTGGTTAAGTCTTATACTGTTCACCCCCCCTCTCAGTATAAGTCCATGTTCTTCACAAATGCCCAATCAAAAATAAGATGAGCTAAAAAGAGAAGTCAAAATATGTAGCCTACCTTATATCAAAATGGTATATGCTAGCCCTATGAAACAAAATGAAGGTAAACATATTTTGAGGCACATTGACCATTGGATCTAAAAATAATGGTAGCCACTCTTTTTTTTCTTGAATCCAACAACTTGAGGGTGCCAATGCCCATAAGCCATTGCTTTTTCATCCAAAAATTGATGCTATTTTTTTTATGGGTGAAAGCAAAAGAGGAAAAAGGACCCCATCATATATTAGGCAAGACACATGGTATCCAATCAAAAATAGTAAAATCAAGCATTTGTATGTAATCATCAAATGTCCCCCATTGGCCAAGAATGATTCCTATTTTAGCCTAGACACATGGAAACTACTTACAAAGTAGGAAAAAGTGGTGGAAGTATTATTAAATAAACATACACCATAAGCCATTGAAGTTGAATTTTATGGCCTAACTTATCAAAAAAATCTACAAGGCAGTTGTAATAGTTTCCCACTACATGGGTAAGCCTACCCTGCTAGCCTATGCTAACTAGGATACCATACCTACTACATAAATAAGTGAGGGATTATAGAAAGTAACATGACAAGAACATAATGGCACAACGACACAAGAGACAACAACAATATATGACAATAGCAACTTGCCATCTAAAGGCCAAAAAGGCCCCAACATTGATGGCTCCAAATATAGATATTGTTGGTCCGACTTTCATACACACCCCGTGAAGAATGAGCATAAAACTCTGATAACACTTATACGGGATAAATCCCACTCACTTTAGGATCTAGCTGGTTATCCAAGGTGTGAGTTACAGAGTCGGGTCGAATGTCAATTCACTCTTTTTCGCTTCTGGAATAGTTTTCAATATGGACTGTTTCTTACCTTACAACGGGCTCAATGAACTTGTTCAGTAATGTTCAATAGTTGTCACTTGTTGACAATCAGATTTAAAATTAATTCTTTGATCTAGCTCTTATGGGTCAGCAGATTTAAATAAAAGACAAATTTAAAAGAAAATAAAAATGGATCATTTCACGGTAAAACAAAGAGGGTAGGGTAAGGCAGAAAGAGAAGTTTATCAAACTTAACTGTAAAACAAAACTACCAATTTTATTTATACTATCAGCTTCACAACAGAACAAATCAAAGAAGAAAGTGTCCAGCTTTCTAAGATCACTTTCTACTAAGAGCATAAGGCAGAGATGGAACAGATCTAACAGAAAATTATAAACCGAAGGGAAGTCGGTTAAAATTGATATCTTTCACCGGTAGCCTAGCTCGCACAGTGAGGACAGAGCAATTAGAACAGACTTGAACCTTAAATCTGTAATTTTCCCTAGCATACAATAGAACAAATGAAGCCCAACAACATATTTAATCTTGATAACACAGATTCACAGCATATATTTAATAAACTTTAAAGAAACGGATAACAAAAGAAGATGAACTTATCACAATCTGCAAAATATTAGGCTCCTGGCCATGCTATCACAGAAAACAAAAGCACATCAACTCCAAGTCCAAAAATAAAGTATTTAACAAAATTTGCAAGAAATTGCTTCAATAGCCTTTTATTTCTAAGTTTCCGCCTCCTGCGATTACATTGAGAAGAAGTATTTATAGACTCAGGACAGACCCTGATCTTTTCAGAAATATCTTCTTCTCCAACCGTAAATCTTATCATCTTAAACCCTAGGACCCGGGTTTTACAATATAAAGCCATTTAAAACAAAGTCCGGATAAAACTTAACCATTCTGCAACTCAATGCAGTCACTTGCCATAAATGGAGAAGATAGAATTCGAATGCCACTTGCATTCACCCGCAACTGTGAGTAAATGCCCTCATTAATTCCCTCGGGTAATCTGGATGAGTCACCACTTCCCTGACATTTCATCTCCGCAGAGCCATCCCTGAGTTGAAAATCTCTGCAAGCCATTAATTCTGCCATAAATTTTCATTAAATGCATCCATCGGCAAATTTCGATAACTGCGTGTAGATATTTCCATTTTTCGGCCAATTCTCGACATACTCCATTAAATGGGCAGCTGCTTAGTCACCGTAAAGTCTCTTTGCAGCCAGATCTGAAAAAATTGGATGAAACAACAATTTTCGGCATCTTTCCTTTCAATATGGCTGTCTTTGATTAATTTGCACTCGACTTTGTCTTTATGGCCATTTCTCCGTTATCATGTAAGTGCCAGATGGCTTCCTGCATGAAAGAACAAAAGATGGATTAGTATTTTAAAAATATTAAATCAAAACTTTAATTATTAAATCAGATTTAAAACCCTAATGTTTACTTGCATGTCGGCCTTATTTATCTGATACGTGGCTTGCAGTGTCTTGACACGTGTCACAAAATCGTGACACGTGTCCATTTCCAGCTGTCTTGCATTTCTGGCCCTTTTCTGTCAGGGTCGCGAAAATGCGACATGTCACGATTTCACGACATGTCGCGAAATCGTGACATCCCCTTCCTTGCAACTTTTCGTCGACATGACATGTCGCGATTTGCGACATGTCGCGAAATCGCGACCTTCCTTTCCTTTCTCCTTCTCTTTCCCTTCGCCTCGCTTCGCCCCTTGCCTTCTTTCCCTCCCTCGGCTGTCGCGATTTCGCGACATGTCGCGAAATCGCCCTTCCTTCCCTCTCCTTCTCCCTTTTTTTGTCGCGATTTCGTGACACTCTCGCGATTTCACACTTTCTTTTCCTTTTAAATCATGCGATTTCGTGACATTTTCATGCCTTAGACGATTTTTGATTTCTCTTTTCTTCCTTCTTGACTTGGACTGTCGCGATTTCGCGACATGTCGCGAAATCGCGACGGTCCGTACTCCTCTCTTAAAGTCGCGATTTCGTGACATGTCGGAAATCGATGACCTTTTCACTTAGCCTTTTCCGAAAATGCGACATGTCGCGATTTCGTGACATGTCGCGAAATCGCGACCTTTTCATGCCTTAGTCATTTTTCTCTCTCAGCGAAAATGCGACATGTCACGATTTCGTGACGTTCCGTACAACTTCGCCTTCTCTCTCCAAACTTGTCACGATTTCGTGACATGTCATGATTTCACGACGTTCCGTACAATCCTGCTTTCTCTCTCCAAAACTGTAGTGATTTCGTGACATTTTCAAAAATGGAAAGTGTCACGATTTCGCTACGTTTTTCGGACTTAGCTGATTTTCTTGAAACCTGTCGCGATTTCGCGACATTTCCATAAATGGAAGTGTCGCGATTTCGTGACTTTGCCAAAAATGGAAAGTTTTGATTTTCAATGAATTTATCTATCTGTTTTCTGCATTTTTTTCATACCGGTGTAAGATTTTCTTTATCCATGAATGATTCTAGCATGTAAAAAGTGAAGTCTGAGATAACAAAGCCAGAATGCAAGAATACTTGGATACTTTGACACAGGCAAAACTTGAAGAAGAAAGAGGCAAGTAAAAATTTGGAATTAAAACCTGAAAATCATCAAGAGGGTCCCTACTGCAAAATGAAAGCTCAAAGTTTTCAAAGGATGGAAATTCATTTTTCAGTGGGGGTGTGTTGCTTCTCAACAAATGGCGATATCTGCGGGTAAAATAGTAGCATTATTTTAGAACCCAGGACTCTAGTTTCAAAACAACATAGACCATGTATCTTGCCTTGCCACAGATATTCTTCAAAATAAATTGACTACTAACTGATAGTTGTTAAAATTTCCCAAGGACATACTAGGCTGAATTACTTAAGGAAGATTTCTGATGTGCAATTACAAGCGTATAAAACTTTCTTCAAGAATGACTGGATCGAATGTTGAACTCTGGATTGATCAGCTTTTCTAGATTGTAAAAAGGGAAACCGAGTAGAGCTCTGTTTACTAGTTTAGCCTTTTACAGCCCTGACAGAGTTACCCTTTAGATTTACACGACCCAAATTTACAACTGTAAGGTAGAATCTACAACTTGGTAGAAGAAAAACATCTTTTGAAATCTTGGCTGCCTCTTTCATTATATAACTCTTTTTTTTTTTCTTTTTTATCTCTTTATATATATATATATATATATATATATATATTGGAAATAATAGAGTGCCAATTCAACTTTCATCTCTTTCTTTTGAAATACATCAACATCTGAAAAGCCTTAGAAAGAATAACAATTTTCTTTTAATATTTCATCAATCTGGAACTGCTTCAGCCTAGGCACTGATAGCCTCTATGGATACTCAAATAATTACATGAATCATAGTCCCCTCTTATAACCAACTTTTCTTGGATTCCCTGGGAGTTTCTCCAGCCAAACAACATAGCAATTTCTTTATAATTAAAACAACTATGGCAAGCAAGACACAAAATCCAATCATCCTTCCACTGTTGTTCTGACTAAAAAAATAGTTCCACTGTTCAGTTCAAATAGACTATCTCACAATTGTGATAATGAACACTGGATTGATCAGCTCAGAATAAAAACAATTTTTGGAAGGCTGACTTTTTTTATTAATGCTCAGGCAAAGGTTAAAGAACATAATTTTAAAAGCCAAAGAACTTTGTACAGACTTCCAAGGATAAACACAGGCCTCTAAAAACAAAATAAAATAAAACTGCACAGACTTTAAAATAAAACTGTACAGGCAGCAAAGAAAACAAAACTGCAGGGTTATTTACAAAGGAAACAAAATAAAACTGTACAGGCATTAAAGGAAATGAAATAAAACAAGACTGCAGAGCTATTTACAAAGGAAATAAACGTATAGACCTTAAATAAAAATAAATACGAACTTTAAAATAAAACAACATTGTACAGAAAACAAAGGAAATAGAATACATGAATGTACAGACAAAGGAATTAAAACTATAGGGTTATTTACAAAGGAAATAAAATATGAACTTCAAGATAAATGAAATTAGGAAAATAAAAAAAACATTTAAATTAAACTAAAGCAAATAAACTAAAAAGTACAGCAATTAAAATTAAGCTAAAGAAAGAACTAAAAATATAGACAATTAAAATTAAGCTAAAATAAAAACTAAAATAAAATAAAAAGAGTTATTTACAATGTATACACATGTTACAACTTCTTTATGACTCATTCAAATGATACATTGGATGGAACAACCAAGAAATAATGTTTTAAGTATTGACCATTAACAAGGAGGTCCAGAAAATTACCATCAAGGTCTTGTAAACGAAATGCATTGTTACCCAGAATCTCAGCAATCTGGTACGGGCCTATCCACAGTGGTCGCAACTTTGTATGCTTACCCTTCTTCTCATGGGCCTTGTCCCATAGAAGCACCAAGTCTGCCAGTCTGAAAGCTTTCACTTTGGCCCTCTTGTCAAACCAGCGCTTGACGGTTTCTTGGTGCCGATCGAAGTGTTCCAGGGCTTGGAGTCTTTCATCCTGCAAGTTAGTTAGATCTAAAACACGGGCTTCTGCATCTGCTTGATCCTCAAAATAGTCTAAGACAAATTGGTAAGTAGGTAACTTCAGAGAGATGGGAACAATTGGCTGGGTACCATACAACAAAGCAAAAGGAGAAGTTTTAAGAGCCACTTTATATTTTATCCGGTCAGCCCAAAGTGCATATTTCAATAATGTATGCCACTGCCTGGGTTTGTCTGTTGCAGATTTCTTAATGGCATTCATTAAATTCTTGTTTGTGGACTCAGCCAGTCCATTGCCTTGGGGATAATAGTTGGATGAGAATCTGATAACTATCCCCATCTGGTATGCCCATTCTGCAAACTCCAATGATTGGAAGGCTGGTCCATTATCACACACCAAATTCAGAGGAACCCCAAACCTAGTTATGACATTTGACTCTAGAAATTCAATCACTTCATGAGCTGTACTTCTTGTGGTGGTTGCTGCTTCAACCCATCTTGTGCAGTAATCAGTAGTCGTTAGAACATACTTATGCCCCTTCGAAGAATTTGGATTAATCACTCCCACAAAATCAAGTCCCCATTGCATGAAAGGTTTATTTATTACAACAGGTTGCAATGGTAGAGCCCGGTTGGCCTCTTTGGCTGCAAAAGTTTGGCACTGATGGCAGGTTCTTACATGCTGATGTGCATCTTTAAATAGTGTAGGCCAGTAATAGCCTGCTCTCAATATTTTATGCGCAGTAGCAGATCCTGATGAATGCCCTGCCCCTAACTTTTCATGAAAACTGGACATGACTTCATTGACTTCACTCCGAGAAATGCATCTCAAGAAAATGCCAAGCATAATTCTCTCTGTACAAATTACCTGCTTTGAGGAGATAATGAGCAGCTTTCAGTTTTAATGCTCTCCTTTGGGTTCTGTTCAAGTGAGACGGGCAAATTCCAAATTGCAAGCAGATGAATAATATCTCCATACCACTCATCGATTCAGAATTTAACTGATTAACTTCTTCCCGTATAGGTACTTCGGCAATGTGTCGGGACAAACCAAGTCCTCTGATCAATTTTAGCAGGCCGAATCTCTAAGTCATACTCTTGCAGCCTTGTAACCCAATTACCCCTCAGTTCACCCAACTCATTCTGACTTAAAAGGTATTTAACAGCTGGGTCTGGAACTATAGCATGAATTCTGCTTCTTAGTATATAGTGCCTAAACTGCTTAACCGCTCTCACCAAGGCATAAGCTTGTTTGTCTAAACGAGAATATTTCAACTCAGCCCCCTTCAAATTGGTACTCTTGAAAGCAATTGGATGTTCTCCTGTCTCCCTCCGTTGGGTCAGAACTGCAGCAAGTGTATGTTCAGAAGAAAAGGTGTACAGATAAAAATCTGCACTGAAATCTGGGCTTACCAGAACTGGTGCTTGTTTGATGGTTGTCTTGATTTCTTGGAAGGCTGTTTTAGCTTCTGTGGTCCAGACAATCTGAGCAGTTTGCTTTAGCATGTCATTCATTGGCTTGACTATCTCTGCAAAACCGGAGATGAACTTCCTGACAAAGTTAATTTTTCCAAAGAAGGACCTCAACTCTTTCTTGGAGTTGGGAAATGGTATGCCGGATATGGCTTCAACTCTGTCCGGATCCATGGAAATGCCATCTTTTGTGACCAAGTGCCCAAGGAGCTTTCCTTCTGTTACACCAAAAATGCACTTCTTCGGATTCAAAGAAATGCCAAACTCCCTGCATTTGTTAAACACAGACTCCAAGTGTTTTACATGGTCAAACCGAGATTTAGAGAAGACTCGTTAAATCATCCATGTAAACAACAATGCATTTACCCATAAGGCCCTTGAAGGCATGATCCATTGCTCGTTGAAATGTAGCTCCGACATTTATTAATCCAAATGGCATCCTCTTGTAAGCAAAAGTTCCCCACTTAGTTGTGAAAGCAGTTTTCATTCTGTCTTCCTTCTCAACCAATATCTGATTATACCCTGAGAAACCATCCAGGAAAGACATCATCTCCGAACCATTGACAATCTGCAACACCTCATCCATAGAAGGCAGAGGGTAATTATCTTTCTCAGATGCCTTGTTTAAATTTCTAAAATCCACACACAGGCGGATCTCTCCATTTTTCTTTCTGACTGGCACCAGATTGGCCACCCAAGTAGAATGCCTGATGGGAAAAATAATGGCTGCACTCAAGAGTTTTTCTACTTCTTTCTGGATGAGGGGCTCTAACAGAGCATTGACATGCCTCTGTTTTTGCCTGAAAGGTTTGCAGAATTCTTTTAAAGGTATAATATGAGTGTAAACTTTAGGATCAAATACCTTTAAGTCTTTGTATGACCAGGCCATAACATCCTTGGACCTGTGAAGAAAATCAATCATACTTCTTTTTATTTCTGGATCACAGTTCTTAGCCAACTTGATGTGCCTGGGATCTTCTTCAGTCCCTATGTTCAGGTTTTCAGTCTCACTGTCTGTGGCACCCACATAATCCTCAGAATTCACCTTTTGCTTGATTTTGTCAACATCAAAGAGCCGCTCCAGCTCCACCATCCCTTTTGGAATTCTATTGTCCTTCAACCTCATTATTCCCCTGTCATCATCTAACTGCTCCAGTAGAGTATCCCTTTGGCCCTCATCGATTATAGCATTTTCAAATGTGTTAGTACTCTGCAAAAATTTTACAATCTGTTGATCATCGTGAGAAAACCTGAAAATTATCTATATTGTTTGGAACTCGAAGGACAAGGGACTAACTCAATTGAAAACTTGTTCCATTTAAATTCTTCCAATGGTTTTAAACTTGCAGTTGAAGAAGCCAAGACATCTGCATGTGAATTCTGCTCTCTGGGTATGTGTGTCAGATTAAAAGCATCAAAGTCTTCTACAAGATCCCAAGCCCGATGTTTGTATCCTTTTAAATAAGATGCTTTACACTGGAATTTACCCTTGACTTGATTTGCCACCAATTCTGAATCAGTAAAAACTTGAATATTTCTTGCTCCTTTGTCCAAAGCAAATTTCAAACCTAATACCAGAGCTTCATACTCTGCTAAATTATTTGTACAAGGGAACTGTAGGCGGTAAGACATAAAATATGTCTGACTTTCAGGCCCTTTAAGGACTGCCCCTGTTCCAGAACCCTGTTTAGATCTAGCCCCATCCACATGAAGTGTCCAGACTTCATTAGTATGTACAGGATGAGCTTTATTAAACTTGTTAATCTGCCCCGTTGTTAAATTGTAGACTCCAATATCTACCTCTGCAATATTTACAGTTTCATTCTCTGCATTGTATTCTGTAATTGTATGCTTGTACCTGGGTTCTCTTTCAACCCGTAATTGATTTGCCACTCCTTTCCATGGCAACCACATGTGTGAAAAATCTGTTGCCAAGTATCCGTTCAGAGATCTCGACCAATCCCTACTCAACAGCATCCCGTACCCCACAGGGATATCCACAACCTGAATTTCAATTTTATGTTGAGCCCTTGGCTCAGATGCTAATTGGATATGAATATTTTGAAGCTCTCCAACAACTTTAACCTCTGATTTGTCTAATTGGACAACTCTCCTTTCAGACTTCATTGGGGTCAGACCCAACTGCTGACAAATGGCCAAAGGCATAACATTAGCAGATGCACCTGAATCTACCAAACAATTGTGTAAGTTCTTCCCAAAAATACGGACAGTCAGTAAAAAGGGGGGAACTTCAGTTTTTTCTTTGTACATGGCTAGATTGGCATTTGCTATTTTCTTCCCCTTGTCCACAGGTTTAGTAGTGGGGCCAGAGTATGTTTTTATCAGATTGTCTCTCTGCTCTAAAATCTGTGCCAACTCATGTAGAGTAATGTTGGCCTTAATATTTTTCATATCCTCCACTATGTTATATCCTTTATTAAGTGGAGGGACAAAAGCATCTGGTCCTCTCAAATTCCCTCCCTTTGGTGGAGATGGATTATTGCTTGGAGAGGGGTCGGGAGGAACATTGTGAGAGTTGTCTGGAGGGGTTGATGTAGTATTAGGCTCCGGATTCCTGTTCCTCAGGTTGTAATTATCTCTTCTGTACTGCTGGAAAGCCTGCACCTCATCCATAGGCATTTCAACTACATTCTCAGATTCATCCGAGGAAAGTGAAAGAATCCAGGACCATAGCTGCACTGTGGCCGGATGAACTTGGGCCATCGCAGTTCTTTGATTTTCTGGAGAGATCAAATCCCCAGACAAGGCTTCAAATGCATTACAAAATTCCAGACAATCCAACTCCCCATGCTGAGAAGTGGCATGTATTCTGCACCAGTTAGGCAGAGCTAAATCGCAAATATTCACATCATGGCTTTTACCCTTGTAATCTTTATTAGGTTCATACGGGGGCCGGTTGAATCTGTTCGGTTGATATGAATACCTGTTGGAGTTGTCCCCAGTAGAAACTTGCCTTTTAAAACTCAAGAAATCATTGGCCAGCTTCTGAACAATCTTTGAGACTTCTTCAACTCTTGCATTGTCAGCCTCTTTGCCTGGGTTCTGTACATTCTCAACAGGTGCTACAGCCAATGGATTTGCTGATGGTAGAGTCTGACAAACTGGCAACATCATCTGATGTGGAATAGGATTGAACACAGGGGCAGCTTGTGCAACCAGAGGAACTTGCTGAGCATTTAAAGGTTGGGGTCCCAACTGTCTTTCCAGAATCAAAGCTTCTTTATAAGCTTCTATCAAATTAGTAACAGTGGGATCTCTCTTCAAGAAGACAGAGGTCATTGGATCCAGAGAGTTTCTAAAGATCTCTAATGCCAGGTCAGCATTCGGTACATAATAACCCGTAAGTCTACCATAAGCTTTCTGGAATCTAACATTATAGGATCTGATAGATTCACTTAATTCTCTTTTGATGCCGAAAACTGCTGGTACAATATACTAGGATCTATCACTTCTTCGAACTGTGACACAAAAACTTTTTCTAAGTCATTCCAGCTGGTGACAGAATCATTAGTGAGGTTTAGAAACCAATCATAAGCTCCCTCCTGGAGAGTGAACGGGAATAGTCTGCAGGCAACATCCTCATGCTGTACATTTAATAATTTCAAAGCATTCTTGAATGCAACCAAATGTTCTTCTGCAGTTCTTGTCCCATCATGTTTATATCTGGGGAGATATCTTTCCGGATTTCTGGGCAGGTCATGGGCTATACCCGAAATATTCAAAGCAGTGGAACCCAACCAATTTGCCATTACTACTTGGTTGACAGTGATATTCTGAGTTGTGGTTGGAGTAACTATCAACGGTGATAAAACTATTTCAGATAGAGACTTGGCCCTTCTGAGGCTACTTCTTCTCGAGTTTCTAATTCAGGGACAAGGAGCTCTCCAGCTCTGGGGTGGGACCTTGTTACCCTGTATGTAGAATCCAGCTTTTCACAAGCACTTACAAACTTACAATCCTTAACAGAGTACTGAACTTGAGGTCTTCTTTTCTGGCAATCTTAAAATATTGTACTGACAACTTACAATACTGATCGAATTTCAGTAGGCCCTCCTTCTAGCGCCATTTTTAAATGTTGGTCCGACTTTTATACACACCCTGTGAAGAATGAGCATAAAACTCTGATAACACTTATACGGGATAAATCCCACTCACTTTAGGATCTAGTTGGTTATCCAAGGTGTGAGTTACAGAGTCGGGTCGAATGTCAATTCACTCTTTTCCGCTTCTGGAATAGTTTTCAATATGGACTGTCTCTTACCTTACAACGGGCTCAATGAACTTGTTCAGTAATGTTCAATAGTTGTCACTTGTTGACAATCAGATTTAAAATTAATTCTTTGATCTAGCTCTTATGGGTCAGCAGATTTAAATAAAAGACAAATTTAAAAGAAAATAAAAATGGATCATTTCACGGTAAAACAAAGAGGGTAGGGTAAGGCAAAAAGAGAAGTTTATCAAACTTAACTGTAAAACAAAACTACCAATTTTATTTATACTATCAGCTTCACAACAGAACAAATCAAAGAAGAAAGTGTCCAACTTTCTAAGATCACTTTCTACTAAGAGCATAAGGCAGAGATGGAACAGATCTAACAAAAAATTATAAATCGAAGGGAAGTCGGTTAAAATTGATATCTTTCACCGGCAGCCTAGCTCGCACAGTGAGGACAGAGCAATTAGAACAGACTTGAACCTTAAATCTGTAATTTTCCCTAGCATACAATAGAACAAATGAAGCCTAACAACATATTTAATCTTGATAACACAGATTCACAACATATATTTAATAAACTTTAAAGAAACGGATAACAAAAGAAGATGAACTTATCACAATCTGCAAAAGATTAGGCTCCTGGCCATGCTATCATAGAAAACAAAAGCACATCAACTCCAAGTCCAAAAATAAAGTATTTAACAAAATTTGCAAGAAATTGCTTCAATAGCCTTTTATTTCTAAGTTTCCACCTCCTGCGATTACATTGAGAAGAAGTATTTATAGACTCAGGACAGACCCTGATCTTTTCAGAAATATCTTCTTCTCCAACCGTAAATCTTATCATCTTAAACCCTAGGACCCGGGTTTTACAATATAAAGCCATTTAAAACAAAGTCTGGATAAAACTTAACCATTCTGCAACTCAGTGCAGTCACTTGCCATAAATGGAGAAGATAGAATTCGAATGCCACTTGCATTCACCCGCAACTGTGAGTAAATGCCCTCATTAATTCCCTCGGGTAATCTGGATGAGTCACCACTTCCCTGACATTTCATCTCCGCAGAGCCATCCCTGAGTTGAAAATCTCTGCAAGCTATTAATTCTGCCATAAATTTTCATTAAATGCATTCATCGGCAAATTCCGATAACTGTGTGTAGATATTTCCATTTTTCGGCCAATTCTCGACATACTCCATTAAATGGGCAGCTGCTTAGTCACCGTAAAGTCTCTTTGCGGCCAGATCTGAAAAAATTGGATGAAACAACAATTCCCGACATCTTTCCTTTCAATATGGCTGTCTTTGATTAATTTGCACTCGACTTTGTCTTTATGGCCATTTCTCCGTTATCATGTAAGTGCCAGATGGCTTCCTGCATGAAAGAACAAAAGATGGATTAGTATTTTAAAAATATTAAATCAAAACTTTAATTATTAAATCAGATTTAAAACCCTAATGTTCACTTGCATGTCGGCTCTATTTATCTGATACGTGGCTTGCTTTGTCTTGACACGTGTCACAAAATCGTGACACGTGTCCATTTCCAGCTGTCTTCCATTTCTGGCCCTTTTTTGTCCAGGTCGCGAAAATGCGACATGTCACGATTTCACGACATGTCACGAAATCGCGACATCCTCCTTGCCTTGCAACTTTTCGCTCCAATGGCCAGCGACAATGTCACGATTTCAGACATGTCACGAAATCGCGACCTTCTCCTGCGCACTTTTTCCTCCCTGTCGCGATAATCGCAATCGTGCTTCTCTTTCTCTTTGTCTCTCTTCCTTCTTTTCTTCTTGCGTCTCGATTTCGCGACGTCGTTCGCTTCCTTTTTTTTTCTTCTTGTCGCGATTTCGTGACATTCTTTCTGTCGCGATTTCACGATCGAAATCGTGACGTCGCGATTTCGCGACACTTTCTCTTTCTTATGTCGCGATTTCGTGACATTTTTATGCCTTAGTCGATTTTCACTTGATTCCTCTTTTCTTCCTTCTTGACTTGGACATCGTCGTGATTTTGGACATGTCGCGAAATCGCGACAGTCCGTACGCCTCGGGTCTTTCAAAACGTCACGATTTCGTGACAGTCACGAAATTGCGACCTATTTCAACTTAGACATTTTTCTCCACCCTAAATGAAAACGACATGTCGCGATTTCGTGACATGTCGCGAAATCGCGACCTTTTCATGCCTTAGTCAATTTTTCTCTCTCAGCGAAAATGCGACATGTCACGATTTCGCGACGTTTCGTACAATTTCGCCTTCTCTCTCCAAACTTGTCATGATTTCGTGACATGTCGCGATTTCGCGACGTTCCGTACGATCTGCTTTCTCTCTCCAAACTCGGTAGCGATTTCGCGACATTTCCAAAAATGGGAAGTGTCGCGATATCGCGACATTTCCAAAAATGGAAAGTGTCGCGATTTCGCTACGTTTTTCGGACTTAGCCGATTTTTCTGAAACCTGTCGCGATTTCGCGACATTTCCATAAATGGAAGTGTCGCGATTTCGCGACTTTGCCAAAAAAGGAAAGTTTTGATTTTCAATGAATTTATCTATCTTTTTTCTGCATTTTTTTCATACCGGTGAAAGATTTTCTTTATCCATGAATGATTCTAGCATGTAAAAAGTGAAGTCTGAGATAACAAAGCCAGAATGCAAGAATACTTGGATACTTTGACACAGGCAAAACTTGAAGAAGAAAGAGGCAAGTAAAAATTTGGAATTAAAACCTGACAGTCATCAAGAGGGTCCCTACTACAAAATGAAAGCTCAAAATTTTCAAAGGGTGGAAATTCATTTTTCAGTGGGGGTGTGTTGCTTCTCAACAGATATCTTGAAGCTATTGATTGCAATTGCAGAAGGGTTTTAACTATAAAACAAAGAAAAACATGTAGAAATACTACACAATTTTTGGAGGGAAAAGGCCATTATATCATCCTATAAATAGGTCTATCTTTCCATTGTAAATTAATTTGGAGTTTCCTAATCATACCCTATATTTGGCCTTGTAAGTTCTTCCTTTCACTCCTCGAATTGTATGAGCAAGGATCAAACCTTGAACCACTATCTAAGGAGCATGGAGCCTCTTTAGCTTGCATACCTTGTAATTATTTTGGCACATGAATGGACGTTGTGACTAATTTCACTCTATATTACTTCTTTATTATGTTTTCAATTATGGGTCATGTGTGAAGAAGTATGTTTAAATTCTAGCTATTACATTATGCTGAGTGTGTTCATTTCTATCTTGTTCACATAGTCAAGAGGGAAACCATGATTTGGCACATCACTCCCTATAGCTTAGTATTTTATTTTTCTACAAATTTACTTTCTTGCAAGTTAATTTCCTATTTTTATGCTTTTTGTTGTTTTTTCTTCTTGCATTTCCTTTCCCTATACCCCCAAGAAAAATAGGCTTGAGCCTATGAGGTTTAGAAGTTTATGAAAATAAAACCAAAAAAGGAGTTAGGATTAGCTAAAAACCCTTAAGGTTTCTCTATAGGCATTACCTTTTCCATTGAGCTTATTGTTGTGATTCTATATATGAGGTGGGGGTGTCCTAAGTGCATTGAGATACCACCTCGATAGGCCAAAACATCCAAAGAAAACAAAACAATGTATTTAATAAATTGTAATAATTTAATATGTAAGTCCAATGGGCCATGATTAACCTTTTTATGGTTAAATATTATTTAATATTTAAAATTAACCTAAATCCCACTCAATATGTCAACTTATGTTAAACTTTATGATGTAATTAGGATTTTGGTATTGCTCTAAGTACCCGTTCATACTCTTTACTCTATAATTGAAGCATTGTGTACTATAATCTATGGATAGTGATTACTTATGGTGCCCATGGGTACCCATAATATATTATCTCTATTTCATCCTTATACTCTTTCTATATAATATTTGAGTGGATATTTTGGTCTATTTAGTTATGGAAACTATTATGAACTACAATATAACAAAAATTTTATTTGTGTACATCATTTGAGATAAATGGTTTGATATCCTTCCAATGTAAAAGTGTGACCTATAATGTCATCAATATCAACATTCACCTTTGTTATCAATTTTGACTAATCAAAAGGCTTGTTTGCTAGTACTAGTGTCAGTGAGGGGCTTTTTCATTCACAAAATAAATCAATGCTAAATAGTGCATCCTCATCTCATAGATTCAAACAAAAATATCAAATGACTTCATGTCTTATTCATGATTGTTTACCTCCATTGCTATATCCTATTCCTTTTAATGTTGTTTTTCATTGTATCAAGTTTAGTAATTATCACATGTATAAGATTTTTTTTGAAGTGCACTCAATTGTGTAACAATATCATCACAATTGGATAACAAGTACTTGGACTCACATGCAAATATTTTCATCCAATCTAATGATAAATAACCTGTATAAGTTAGGAATGCTTTGCAAGCCATCTCTTCAACAAACATAACATTACTTAATGGACTAAAAAATTTTATATCACCATATCAACCTATTGAATCTAATTAGAATAAGAATATCTTCATCATGCAAAAAAATCACTTATGATAGTGCATCTGGATCTCACCTACTAGTGTGTATAAGACACTCCTTACTATGTCAACATGTCTCTCCTTAGAAGCTACACTTATTTCATAAATATATGAGGTAACAACATTGACCCTTGAATAATGTACATCTTTACTTATTGATAACTCATGATCATTGTTCAATATGGTTGGGGTAAAAATATTGGATGATGAGACAAATATTGCAATATTACATTCTATCAAGTAGCATTCAATTTAAGAAGTTAGTGGACATGAAAAACCATGTGTGGATTTTAGATGGTCCTACATAGATGAACCTTTTGATAGTTTCTTGATAATCCAATCATGAAATAGCATTATTAATGCAACCTAGTCTTTAACTCTTCATAAATATTTTCTTCACTCAATTTTAGCTAGCCCATTCTTTGACTTAAACTCCTTGATATGACCTAATTACCTTGAAATACCACTTTATTGTGCATGTCTCTTATATATGGCCTATGTATGGATAAACAATCCTATTACATGATGTTCTATACATGTATAGATGACTCATATCATTTGATGACATGATATCTTCAAGACAACAATGTTTGAATCCTAGTATTATTTTTTATAGTGGCCAATGTGATAGAATGATTCATGAATATTTATTCATTTAATCACTCCACATTTGTGAACTTTGTGCATAGGTTCTAGGTTAGCATGATTAGTGCTCAAGGTCCTTAAAACTCCTTATATGAAGAGCAATTGGCTATGTGAGCCATCAAATGGCTTCTTCCTTTGTAATATTTTAAACTCATAATAAAATATCTTATCCCTATCACAAAGACATTAGCAATATATCCACAATCATTAACACATCTAATATAGCAAAAAAAAAAATCTGATAAATATTTCTAACATAGTAATTTCACAAACAAAAAAATGTCTCAACAATTTCTTCTTGCCACTTTTCAACTTGTAACTAGTTAAAATTGAAGGAATCCATAGAAATATATATAACATAAATAACAAAATTAAGACAATAAATGTCTTCTTTAAGTCAAACATAAATGTGCAATATTCTTCATGCAGCTTTCTAGTCAATTATCCCACTCATGAACAATTAGATAGGATATCAAAAGTACTTGAATATTTTCATTCATTGCATTAAAAAGGAATATGATTTTGCATTCCATTCTCATCAAAAAACTAATTCTCAACACTAATAATATAAAAAACACCTCTAGATAGAGTACTAGATATATAAAGAGATTACCATCAACCAATGAAGTTCAAAAATAAACCTAAAGCTTCAATCTAGGTGCAAAAGTAGAATGAGGTATATCTAAATCCCCTTTGTAAAATATTTCAAAAGGTCTAATACATGTTGAGTCTATAAAATAAAATTCCCTAATAATGACTATTTAATATAAAACTTGAAGACGTAATAGAGGACGTATAATTTATCACCTCATATGAGTCCTAACATCTTGGATTTATAATTAGATATGTTAAGTTTTTAGTGTTGAGTAGATCATCAACCTATAACACAATGATAAGAATATAGTTGTCATGATGTTTGATGTAAAAATCATGCTCTACTTAGCAATAAGAAATTTTATAATTTATAAAGAATGAGTGGATCATCTCATACCAAGCATGATGTTCTTAAGGCCACACATGGACTTCCTTAACCTACATACCAATAATGTAGGTTGATATAAAGTTATAAGAATATGCTACATATAAACATATTGATATAAATCCATTATTTATATTTATATGATTTCCATAATGAAATCCATTCTTGATATTCATATGATAATATTCCCACTAATGCAAATGAATAAATAAAATGATTGTTTCATTGGAGTCCATACAATCCATAAGGCTAAAAGTATCCAAATAGACAACTTTCTTCTTTAGATAAAATACCTTCATAACAAGGTATACCATATGCTTCTTATCTAAACATCAACATCAAACTTGATCTTATAGACTAATTCATAGTCAACAAAGTTATAACACCTAGGAAATAAAACCAACCCCTCAAATCTAACTCTTAATGAGAGAGTCATTTGATACTTGACATTCATCTTACCATTTAGGACATCCCTTGGCCTAATATTAAGTGAGAGGATCTCGAGAATCATCCACCTTACATGGTAAAGTTCTAAATAATGAGGGAATTTTGAATATTCTCCACTAAAATGATAGGTTGCACATCATAAAGAAGAGTCTAGGTCCAGTAGGCATGGGATGGTCTATAGAAGGAGGAGTCTTAATAGAAAAACAAGTATCATGAGAAATAGAGACTTAAGAAAGTTCCACACCATAAAAAAAATCATGCAACATAGTAACTCAAGGTATAAGAAGATTAAAATATTTTAAAAAGTAGTTTAAAGAGCAAGAAATTACCCCAAAACTAGAGGGACAAGCTCACAAACATTGTAATATTATTCTTATATTCACTGCTCTCTTCTTCAATTCAACATCTAAAGGGGTTCCCACTTTGTTTGGTCATGTTGTCTCAGCTTGGGGTTTGCTCTTTGCTTCTTTCTTAGCCTTAGGATTGGACCACGGTTTTATCGTTCATAGTAGAGTGAATCTCGGTTGTGGCTGGCGCGGGCCCACTGAAGTGCGGTTCAGTGTCTATATTGGGTTTTTTGTGGTTCCTCTCCCTACTTCATATTTTTGGCCTCTAGGGTAGGGCCTTGATTTTATTATGCTACTGCGAGTGTTGGTGCTCATATATCTCCTTAGGATGGATAGTTGGTGGGCTAGTGGGTTTCCTTGCTCTGGGACTCTCTTCTAGATTTTATCTTTACAGTTTGTTTTGGCTTGGGGCTGGTCTGGTGCATGTGTGCCTACTGCTATTTATGATATCTTGCTGACAACCTCGGTGGCTTGATCCCTTCCAGCCATGGAGTGCCATGATGGATTGATTTTTAGGTTTTTCTTACCTACTGCTATGATATTTGTCTCCTTTTTAGTGAGATATCGGTGCCTAAAGAGATCTCTCCTGGCTACTAGCTCTTTTTTCCAGGATAGTATCATGCCTTCCTAGCTAGGTTTTATCTTTCCTAGTTATTCCCGTGCCTTCTTGGACATGTTTCTTCTTCTTTAGGATGGTCCCATGCCTTCTTGGGTGGGTTTTTTTCATTTGTAGTATTTTCCCATGCCTTCTTGGATGGGTTTTTATTTTCATGCTTTCCCTGTACCTTCCTAGATGGGTTCTTCATTTGTTGGTTGTTCCTGTGCCTTCTTGGATGGGTTTATTTTTCTAAAATTTTATGGTTTTCCCAAGTAGGTTTCTAGGGTCCAATTTCATTCTGGGATGTTTTCTTTTAGGTGGGATACCCTATTTCAAACTGTGTCAACTAGTCTCCTTTTCCTGGGCCTTTTTGGGTAAGATTTTGATTTAAAATTTTAAATTTTAGGTCTGTTTTTAGTTTATATCATTTTGGATGGGTGTCTCCTCATGTTGTTTATCCTGGGCTACCACTAGCTAGGTTTTTTTAAGTTGTTTTTTCCATTTTTTTGGAGATCCCTTTAGCCAAGTTTTAATCTTGTTGTTAATATTTATCTCAGGATCCCATAAGCTGGTCTTCCTTACTTGTGTTGCATGGGATGGTACCACTTTTTAATTTGTGATATTGTTCCATCGGGATTGTCTTTTGTTCTATGTTGGATTTGAGGAGACCCTCTCCTTATGGATATCCTCTCCCTAACCCATTTGTATAATGTTTTTGGGACCTTACAAAACCCAATTACCAATTAAGAAAAAAATATTGTTACAAGAACAAGTAACTATATCTATATATGGAGTATGAACATATGCCAAGACATTTGAATATATGTATCGATATGGATCAATTAATATGGAGGAGAATTTGCAAGAAGAGTAGTACATGGATAAAAAGAACATATACTCAAAATCCATATCATGATGAATGAACATATCATAATAGTTAACTGATAGTAATTGATGACTCTACTCAAAATTTTATATCAAGGATTCATAGTTTTTATACCATAACTATTGATTGTATTGATCATTTATGACATTTTTCTTAGCCACCATAGTAATGAATCCTTTCATATTAGAATAGGATGAAAAAGGGTCCTCACTAATATTTTTCATCTAATATATAACATCTCAATATTTAAAAATAACTACCTTGACATTGCTATCAATGTGCTTAGGAATAGATCTATATCACACATCTTTCATAATTTTTTTACTATGAGTAGTATGATAAACAAGGAAAATATTGTGGCCAACACCTTAAACATGAAGAGGCTCTATAAATTTGGATGAACGAATAATTGCATCTCTATAACCTGAAACATGTAAGAATCAATCACCACCAATGATAACTTTATCTCAACTATTCTACTCAGTATAGTGAAAAATATCACAAATATCAAGATCAATATGTTTTCTAGATCTATAATTAGTAACCCACTCTTGATAAATCACTTGGTTATCACAAGACTTATATGGGTTTATACATATCTTCTTACACTACATTTGAATTAACATTGACACAATATTTAACTAATATAAATTAATATCATATAGAAAATGGGTAAAGTATTGATTATCTTGCTCCTTAGTGATATTCTAGATAATATTTCTATAAATTAAAAAATGGTTATCATTTTCATTCTTAGGAAACAACTATAAAGCATAAATTTTATATTTGAATTAATACAAACTAGGATGGTAAAAGTAGTATTCTAAGAAAATATGAGGGATGGGTGGATGAATTAGCATGTCAATTCATAGATACTAAAGTAGGTTATGCCATGTATTAAATACAAACTTTGGTAGTTTATGGCCAAAATTATAGGCTTAGTCATTTGATTTCCATAATTAAGGAATATTTAGATTGAATTATCTTCTATGGTTGTGTTTCCTTTTGGCACGTTGGATATTTTTATTGTATTTAAAATATGTTTCATGATTATTATAGATGGTGGAAGAAAATGTCTTTTTTAATTTATTGTATGGTCTATATTAATATGTATTTAGACATCAAGATCTATGAATCAACTCATCTAATTGTACATGGATTTGAGTACTTATAAAAGTCTATTTATTTAAATTCAACCAATGCATGTGGCTATTTACATGAGCTTAGCCATTTTATTCAATATTTTGTAAAACAAAAGCAAATATATGATAAATTAGCATAACAAGTAACTAATTCATATTACACACTCTCAAATCTAGATAATAAGGACAAATTAGGCCAACAAGTGGTATGCAATTAACTAGCATAGTGAATATTATTGTTGTTGGTTATAATATGATTACCAATTCTAGTGTCATGCTACCCCTATATATGTTGAATAAAAACCTCATTCTAGTAATGATGTTGCACAATAGTACTCTTGAAAAAATATAATAATGGAAAATTATGCCCCATATAGAGCTAAAAAGGTGATTTTATTTGGTTTGAATGAAGGATACCATGCAATTAAATTAACAAGATCATGCAATGTAAGGAAAAAAATAATGTCAATATTTTTTAGTGTGATCTATCCCAAAACAATTTATTTCAAGGGACATAGATAGAACTATTTTTAACACATAATCCTATAAAGAGATGGTGCTTAATGACAAATAGACGGATGCCCAAAAAATATACTAGAGATCATTCCTTTTCTATGAGTATGATATACGTTGAGTGCATGAGAGGATTTATTTTGACAATGAGGAGGATATATGGTGATTTCAACCACCCACATTTTTTTTTACTCCATATGGATAAATTGTTTAAAATATATTACACAATCATTCATTGTTATGCTTTTGTTGTAAAAAGTGTTAAGCATGACCAATTAGTTTGAGGTTTTGGAAAATAAACTCATTAGACTGAATGTGTTGCATGAAATTTTCCTTATCGTAATGGGATATTATACACCTAGCCTATGTAAAATATAAGCATTATGTCAAGGAATTCATCACTTGATTCAGATATAGTATACTACTTTTATAAGAAAACTACAATCATTGTTAATTTGAATTTGTAATATAGATAATTTGGAAGAAATGACTTTCTTTTTGTCTAAGTTTGCCTAACTAGACTAAATACACAGTGACTAGATGGGAAAATGTTTTATTATATAATATTTTTGACCTATTTTATATATTGCATGCCATGGATTATGCGTTCTATTTATTGTATATACCAAATAAGTTATAAATCAGTATTTACCCATGGAATTAGGTGGGATCTCATCATCTAGTTATATAGTAGATATTAGGAGGTGGGTTTAGCATAATATATAATAATTATGATAGAAACTAGATCTAGCCACTCCCCTTTTGATATAGACAATTTGGTGGCCAAGTTGCTTGTTATAATAATTAAGAAGTGTTTGACCCCCTTCATATTCTTAAGAAAAGTGATAAATATATAATTTATACATTATCTAATCATAGAAATAGACTTGACTATAAATTCAATTGCTTTGGTCAATTCTATACCTCAAATTATCTTAATATATTTCAAAACTCTAAAGAAAATAGAGCTTTTAGTGATGACTCATCAATAATTTTAAGATCATTTACCTATTATTTAATGATTTTGAATCCCAATAGGTTTTTTTTGATCTCTTACAAGTTTATTATTTCCTTCTTTTAGAAGCTTAAGTGCCTTAAATGGGTTCAAATATTATGGAATGAGCTTCCTTAGTTATTGGAACTTATGGATGAATGGGTTGGTGGAATGAAACTATTATTTATTTTGATGTTTATTTGTAAGAGACATATCAAATAAGATAGGATCAATTTAAGAGTGAGTGTATAGCCAAGTTGGTGTGAGGTGGCTAGTTGAGGAACATGATCCATATGGTGTGGATCCATGCAACTGTTAGTCGCACAATGACATTGAGAGGGGGTGGGGGTGAATCAGTGTAGCTCTTTTATACATAAATATTCAACACTTAAAGCCAAAATAATGCAAACATGAAACCAAATAAAGCAAGTATAATAAGAGAACATCACACAACACAAAATGTACCAAGGTTCAGCGATTTGGCTACATCCCCGAAAATAACTGTTTGGACTCCCATCCAAATCCAGCCTTGGCAAAGCACCAAATTTTACAATCAATTTACGAGCACCCACTAGAAGGAGCATCAACCCCTGATTTACCAACACCAACTGGAAGGAGCACCAACCCCTGATGCCAAGCACCAACTTGGACTTCAATTTTAAAACTAGAAGATTGACATAAAAATACCTTCACTTTTACAAGACCCTGACTGGTCTATGCTTACCCAACCTCTCTCACAATTCTCAAAACACACACACTTACAGCCCAAAAAAAATTCTCCAAGCAACACTCCTTTTATAACTATATTTTCTCTTTGTAACTCCTTTTGTAACTTCCATATTCTCACATGCCACCTATCAATTGTAACTCATTCTTTTGTAACTTACATATTCTCATATGCCACTTGTCAATTGTGACTCCTCCTTTATGTAACTCCTTTATGACACAATATTCTTATATGCCACTTGTCAATTGTAACTCCCTTTTTATATAACTCCTTTTGTAACTCCTTTATGACACAAGATTCACATATGCCACTTGTCAATTGTAAATCCATTTTTATATTTTCAACCTGGTCCATATTTTCTACAGTCACCGCTGGTCACATCTTACTTTCAACTGTTCAAATCTGGAGAAGACATTTCGTCAAACACTTCACGACCAACTACGGTGCACCTTACTCAAACTCATACTTCGGGACCTCGAATTGGCATGGTTCAAAAAGAAAAGTTGCTCATATTGATGAGCTAAACATGAATCCATAATCATACTTCAATATTTTTCACAAAATGACATGAATTTTATCAATTTACCGCTGTCACATAAAACTGTCCAAAACTAAAAAAAGTTCTCTGAGGCCATTTTCTGAGAGTCATAACTTTCTGCTGGGATCTCCAAACGAGACGAAACTTGGAAAATTGATTAATAGTATATCCAAATACCTCCAGTTCAAATTTCAGCATCTAACTCTTTCTGTATTGCTTGGAATTATTCCTGTAAACAGACTTCCTTCGCTGATTTTACATGTCACATAAATTAGAAAAAGTGTTGTTAAGCCATTTTGCAATGCTCACCGTTTCTTCCTCCAGATTTCGTTTGGGCTGAAATTTAAAACTTAAGCTCTCCGTATATCCATATACCTCCAGTAAATAATTTGAGGTCAAATTCCTTGTGGATTGCTTAATATTATTCCCGCAAACTGACCTCCGATGCATATTTTACTACTGCAATTTCATGACCAACAATGCACCAGTGAAGCAACCGGCCGTTCCAAAATTGCAACCAAACTTGCTAATGATAAAAAAATCTCAAAAAGTATCTTGGGCTTTCCAACACATTCCATTGATATTTTACCACTTTGACAACTTGACGATTTTTGCAACTTTTGCAAATTTGCACGAACAACCTGTAACAACTTCACCTGAATATCACAAAAAATCTCATAAGCATTGAACACCACTGAACATACTTCAAACAACCTCAAAAAAACTATCCACTGCATCAACCTATCCATTTGAGTGTGTTGACAACAATGAGAATACTGTCGTTGCACCTTGCTTAACAATCTCCCCCTTTTGAATTGTTGGCAACACATGCACAATTTCCTGTAACTCTTCTCCCCCTTTGACAACAAGACCAAAGGGCTATTGCAAACTCCCCCTAAGTCCATGCACACCATTCTTAGGCAAAAATTATTACACTTAGCAAAAATCACAAACATGAGCAAAAATATAAACAAAGACACAAATGCTCCCCCTAAGAATGTGACCCCGATAGCTAGTCAATGCTTGGAAAGTATGACCACTCCCAATTTATTGCGAAGATACTCAAATAATTCTTTGGGCAATAGTTTGGTGAAGATATTTGCTACTTGCTCTGTTGTTGGAACAAAATCCAACTTAACCTCACCTTTCACAACTTTCTCCTTCAAAATATGATATCGAATAGCAATATTTTTTGTGCAAGAATGCATAACCAGATTCTTTGAGATATTGATTGCATTTGTATTGTCACACATAATCGATATGGGCTCACTGGAATTTATTCCAAGATCCTTCAAAGTTTGTTTCATCCAAAGTACCTGTGTACAGCATGATGTCGCTACAATATACTCTACCTCTACTGTGGATAATGAGACTGACTCATGTTTTTTGCTATGCCACACAACAATATTATCACCAAGAAAGAATGTACCTCCACTGGTAATCTTCTTGTAATATACACATCCTGCCCAATCTGCATTTGAATATGCAATAAGGATGAAGCCCTTACCTTTTGGATCCTTACCTTTCGGATACCATAATCCATACTCCATAGTACCCTTGAGGTACCTAAAAATCCTCTTCACTATTGTCACATGAGTCTCCTTGGGACTAGCCTAAAATTGTGCTACCATGCATACGACATGCAAAATGTATGGTCTAGTAGTTGTCAAGTACAGTAAACTCCCAATCATGGATCTGTACATAGTTTGATCAACAGGTGGAGATTTATCATCCTTGCTCAACTTGCAACCTGTCATCATGGGAGTGCTAACTGACTTGCAATCCTCCATTGTAAATTTTTTTAGCATCTCTTTCACATATTTGATTTGAGAAATAAATATGTCCTCCTTTTGATTAACTTGCAATCCGAGAAAATACGAAATTTCACCAATAATTGACATTTCAAACTCTTTCTGCATCTTATTTGCAAAATATTTACATAACTTATCTTTGCTGCTGCCAAATATGATATCATCTACGTATATGACAACAATAATATGATAACCATTTTCTATTTTGACATACAAATTATTGTCCACCATACCTTTCTTGAACCCTTGTTGAGTAAGATAATTGATACCATGCTCGGGGTGCCTATTTTAAGCCATATAATGCTTTCTTCAACTTGCAAACCAATTTGGGATCATCACCAAGCTGAAATCCATCTGGTTGCTCAATATAAACCTCTTCTTCAAGTTTCCCATTCAAAAATGTTGATTTCACATCCATTTGATAAACTTTGAAATTCTTGTAAACTGCTAAAGCAAGAAACATTTTAATTGCCTCTAGTCTGACCACAGGTGCAAAGAGTAGTTGCTTACTAATTTTCTTCTTGTCTGAACAAAAACAGTGGGGTCTCCAATTATTTTCTCTTTGGGATGATCTTTCTGCCAACTACCTATTTTGAATTTCCTGTTTTCTTCCAAATTCTGAATCACTTTTCGAATCCTCTAAGTCAATTCTTGATTTCTTTTTCGTTTCCTCTTCCTCATCTCCTTCAATGACCTCTTCATAAATTGGGTAGTTCTCTTTGTAGCTAATTATTCATTCCCTTCCTTCATCAACTTTAACATCGACACTTTCCACAATTTTTCTTAGCCTCTTCTTGTAACATTTGTAAGCTTTACTTTTTGACAAATAGCCAATAAAAATACATTCATCTGTTCTATCTTCAAACTTACCAAGGTTTTCTTCATTTCTTTTGATGTAACACTTGCTGCCAAAAACTTTAAAACATATTGTTGTTGCCTTTTTACCGAACCATAACTCATAAAGAGTTTTGCTTTCATGCGTCCTCAACATGCACCTATTTTGGATGTATACCGCAATATGGACTACCTATTTCCAAAATATGTTTGCTACTTTATTCTTAGTCAACATAGTCCGTGTCATTTTCTGTACTGTCATGTTATTTCTTTCTACCACACCATTCTGTTGAGGTGTCCTAGCTGCTGAATACTGTATCCTAATGCCATATTTTTACAATACTCTATGAAATCATCTGAAATGAACTCTCCTCATCTGTATGACATTAAAAATTTAATCATTTTTCCTGTTTGATTCTCAACTTGGTTTTTGAAAACCTTGAACATCTCAAAATATTTTGATTTATGCTTCAAAAACAATACCCATGTCATCCTGGAATAGTCATCTATACACAACATGAAATATTTGTCACCGTTTATGCTTTGTATTCTCATGGGTCCACATAAATTAGTATATATTAGTTCCAAAGGTTTGCTCATGTAGTACTCTTTTGTTTTAAATGAGACTCTAGTTTGTTTCCCTTTTTGACATGAAGCACAAATGTTATTTGATGGTTTTCCAATGGTGGGAATATCTCTCACTGCTTTCTTTGAACTAATTTTTACTAGATTGTCAAAAATGATATGATCGAGCCTCTTATGCCACAACCAATTCTCTTCTTCTTGTCCAATCAAACAAGCTCCTTCAGAAGTCTTTGAAAGAATGTACAGGTTGCCAGATGTCCTTGATCCAGCTGCTATCAACTTCCCACTGTTTGCCTTTATAATTTTACAACCCTACTTCTTAAATATCACATCATGACCTCTATCACAAATCTTACTTACGCTCAACAAGTTATGCTTTAGACCAACCACAAATAAATCTTCTTTTGACCTGATTTTTTCATCACTAATCTTAACTGAACCTTTGCCAACTATCTTAGCCCCATCATTGTTTTTGAATTTCATTGAACCACCTTTATATTGCTGCAACTTCTCAAATTTTTGTTTGTCACCTGTCATATGACTGGAGCATCCACTATAAAGTATCAATGGTGTGAATTTATTATGTGCTTTAAATGCCCTCTATACGATTAAGGATTCCTTTTCTTCCTTAGATTTATATTTTTCTTTCCATTTCGGTTTGATTACAGTTTTGGGCTCTTGTTTTGGCTTTTCTTTTTTAGTAGCTTGTGCATGTTTTTCGAGATATTTTCTATTTTTTCTTATTCCATTTGGCTGAAATTTTCTTCCCTCAAATTGATTTGATGCAAATGTACTTCTACAATTTCTTGGAATATGCCCAAAGTTATGACAGTTATAACATTCTACTGCATAATCCATCAAAGGTGAAAAAACATTTCTACTGGAAAAATTCCTTGGTCCTATATTATACTTGCAATATGAAATTTTATGTCCATAACCATTGCATTTAAAACAATAACCAGAAAAGAGATGATTGAACCTAGGTGGTGGTCTTTGCCATGTTGTTGTAGGAGCCATAAATCTTCTTCTTCTTTGATGTGTGACATTGGTGAAACCATCATTGTCAATTCTTCTTTCATTCCTTACATTATTGCTTTCCTTTTCATGATTAACCTGTTTATTTTCTTCATTATTTGTGGATTTTTCATTTGTGGCCTTTGATCCATTTGATGATCTTATCCAGCTTTATAGAACCCTCTTCATGTTTGTGATAAAAGCTAATTTTCTAATTCATTTATTCTAGCTACATCCTTAAACCAACAACCTCTTCTTCTAACTTGCTACAATAATCCATTTTCATGGTTATTTGTACTTCGAGATCTTCGGAGATCTTTGATTCTTCTATCTATACTTTCAAACTTGTTATGATTTCATTTGCATCCTCAAGCTTTCTTGAAATTTTCTTATTCCTTTTTCTTTTTGTCTTAAATTCATCCAGAGCTGCAATTAGTTCATCTTCCAAATTCACTTCTGCATCAATTTCTTCTTCATCACATTCCTGTTCTTTTTTTGGTTTTTCTTCTTCGAATGCCATGAAAAGAGCTTCACCTGTTTATTTTTTAGAATCCTCACTAGAGCTGTATTCTGATGAACTGACATTCTTGGAGATGAAACTTTTCTTCTTGAAGTTACCTTTTCTGAAATTTGTTTTTTTCTTCCAATCACTTCTTTCTCTGTGTTATCCTTCATCACTTCTGTTCTTCTCATTAAGTGGACATTTTGTTGTGAAATTTCCAACACCTCCACAGTTGAAACATTTAATTGGTAACTTTTCTCTATATTTGTCTTTTCCCTTTTTGAGTTTTCTCACGAAGTTAGCTTCCATTTCATCGAACATTTCATCTTCATCTGACTCTGGTTTTGTTTTTGCATTTTTCTGAGCTTTAAAGGTAGCTTCTTTATCCGTAGATTTAGCTTTTCCTATTATCATTTCATAGGCAGTTAAAGAACCATACAACTCATCCATAGTAAGAGTATTTAAATCTTTAGCTTCTTCTATTGCAGAAACTTTAGAATCAAAACTTTGATGAAGAGATCTTAATACCTTTTTGATGATTATCGAGTCTTTGATTTCCTCTCCAAGTCCTCTGATAGCATTGATGACTTCATTTACTCTTAACTTGTATGCCTCTATATTCTCATCTTTATTCATATTTAATCCTTTGAACTGAGCTCGATGTATTTGTAACTTGGCATCCTTTATCTTATCGTCTTCTTTATGAATGCTCTTTAGTTTATCCCATATTTTCTTTTTCATTTTACAACCCATAATCTTTACTGGTTTGCTGTCCACTAATCCACACATGATGGCATTCTTTGCTTTTGAGTCATTCTCAACCATTTTCTTATCGGCAACATCGGTTGGAGGAGTGGTGGGTGGTGTATATCCACTACTTACTGATTCCCAAATATCGTATCCCAATGCACAAAGATATGTTTGCATTCTAATTCTCAAAAAAACATAATTAGTTCTATCAAACAACGGTGCCCTGTTCGAAGAGAAGCCTTCGCCTCTTGCCATTGTGTCACTTACAAGATCACTCTAGCCAGTTAAGCTTATTCAGGAACTTAGCTCTGATACCAATTGTTAGTTGTACAATAAAAATGAGAGGGGGGGTTAATAAGTGTAGCTCTATTATACATAAATCTTCAACACTTAAAGCTAAAACAATGCAAACATGAAATCAAATAAAGCAAGTATAACAAGAGAACATCACACAACACAAAATGTACCGAGGTTCATCGATTTGGCTACATCCTTGAAAATAATTGTTTGGACTCCCATCCAAATCTAGCCTTTGCAAAACACCAACTTTACAATCAATTTACCAGCACCCACTGGAAGGAGCACCAACCCCTGATTTACCAACACCAACTGGAAGGAGTACCAATCCTTGATGCCAAGCACCAACTTGGACTTCAATTTTGAAACTAGAAGATTGACATAAAAATGCCTTCACTTTTACAATACCATGACTGGTCTATGCTTACCCAACCTCTCTCACAATTCTCAAAACACACACACAACCCAAAAAAAATTCTCCAAGCAACACTCCTTTTATAACTATCTTTTCTCTTTGTAACTCCTTTTGTAACTTTCATATTCTCACATGCCACCTATCAATTGTAACTCATTCTTTTGTAACTTCCATATTATCATATGCCACTTGTCAATTGTGAATCCTTTATGTAGCTCCTTTATGACACAATATTCTCATATACCACTTGTCAATTGTAACTCCCTTTTTATATCTCTTTTTGTAACTCCTTTATGACACAAGATTCGCATATGCCACTTGTCAATTGTAAATCATTTTTTATATTTTCAACCTGGTCCATGTTTTCTACAGTCATCGTTGGTCACATCTTACTTTCAACTGTTCAAATCTGGAGAAGACATTTCGTCAAACATTTCACGGCCAACTACGGTGCACCTTACTCAAACTCATACTTCGGGACCTCGAATTGGCATGGTTCAAAAAGAAAAGTTTCTCATATTGATGATCTAAACATGAATCCATAATCATACTTCAATATTTTTCACAAAATGACATGAATTTTATCAATTTACCGTTGTCACATAAAACTGTCCAAAACTGAAAATAGTTCTCTGAGGCCATTTTCTGAAAGTCATAACTTTTTTCTGGGATCTCCAAATGAGACGAAACTTGGAAAATTGATTCACAGTATAGCCAAATACCTCCAGTTAAAATTTCAGCATCTAAATATTTACATATTGCTTGGCATTCTTCTTGCAAACAGGCCTCTTGCGCTGATTTTACACCTGTCACATAAATTGGAAAAAGTGCTCCAGAGCCATTTTGCAACACTCGCCGTTTCTTCCTCCGGACTCCATTTTGGCTGAAATTTAAAAATTAATCTCTATGTATATCCATATACCTCCAATAAAAAATTTGAGGTCCAATTCCTCGTGGATTGCTTAATATTCCTCCCGTAAAGTGACCTCCGACGCATATTTTACTGCTACAGTTTCATGACCAACAATGCACCGGTGAAGCAACCGACCGCTCCAACACTGCAAACACACTTGCTAATGATAAAAAAACCTCCAAATAGTATCTTGGGCTGTCCAACACATTCCATTGACATTTTACCACTTTGACAACTTCTTGACAATTTTTGCAACTTTTGCAAATTTGCTCAAACAACCTGTAACAACTTCACCTGAACATCACAAACAATCTCATAAGCATTGAACACCAATGTACATACTTCAAACAACCTCAAAATAATTGTACATTGCATCAACCTTTCCATTTGAGTGTGTTGACAACAATGACAATATTGTCGTTGGACCTTGCTCAACAACAACTTCGGTTCAAATCATACTGGTTTACCGTAAAATATTTAAATGTGAGTTTTTACTCATTAAATAGGAGGTTCATGGTGTGAACCTCGAAAGGGGGACACAAAAAATATCTTATCGCTTCCTTCTAGATAGTGGTATACCTAAATGGGATGGCATTGCTAACCACCTAAGAGTGGTTCTCGAGGTTTATTTCTAATATAAAAGTTACTTTTTCCAAGGGGTATAACGTAACTTTTTCAACTTTAGCTCTTCTTTGGGAGGTCCAAGGTTCAAACCACGATGTGGGTGAGTGTGTGAGGGGTGGGTGCATGGTGGCTATGTGTTAAATTCCCTATTGATAAGCATAGATCCTAGCTTTATGAGGAGTCATTGTTGGGAGGAGACTACTCAACCCTATGCATTGGTCACAAGGGTTTATCACATTAACTAAATAAAAAAATGAACTCAATTTAAGTTCTACTCTTTCAAGGATGAAAACATATTCAAATTTTATCGAATAATCATTTTAAAATATTTAAATTGAATATTTTTTAAATCAACAATTCATTATAATAAAACTATGAAGATGTAGTTGCAAAATTACTCATCGATAAGGGCTTTGACCTCTTTGAGAGGTCCAAGGTTCAAACCCCACTTAGTATGAAGGAATATGAAACCCTTTGTAAAAACCTATGTAAGCTCATTCAAAAAATAAAACTATGAAGATGACTAAATGACATGAGTTTAGTTGGTTATCCAAATTGAAATCTTAAAGTGCATGCATGGTAGTGAAATTATATTAGTTATATAAACAAGACCTATTTCAATCCCATATAACCAATTAAATATAGAACAAAACTAATCCCATATAACTAATTAAAAAATAATTTTGTGAAAATTATTATTGGTGGGAGAATGTGTGACGAGTGGATGTGTGGTGGTTGTGTTATATTCCCTATCAATAAGCATAGCTCTTGACTTTATGAGAGGTCATGGTTGGGAGGAGACTACTTACCAGTTAAATATACAAAAAAACTAATCTCACATAACTAATTAAAAAATTATTATTGTGAAAATTATTATTAGTGGGAGAATGTGTGAGGATTGGGTGTGTGGTGGTTGGGAGGAGACTACTCATAGTGTGCATTGGTCGTAAGGGTTTATCACACTAACCAAAAAAATAACTCAATTTAAGTTCTACTCTTTTAAAGATGAAAACATGTCCATTAAAATAACTCAATTTAAGTTATATGCATAACTCTTGACTTTATGAGGGGTCATGGTTGGTAGGAGACTACTCACCATGTGCATTGGTCATAAGGGTTTATCACACTAACCAATAAAATAATTCAATTTAAGTTATACTCTTTTAAGGATGAAAAGATGTTCAAATTTTATTGAATAATCATTTAAAAATATTTAAATTAAATATTTTATTAAATAAACAATTTATTATAATAAAACTATGAAGATGGAGCTACAAGATTACTCATTTATGAAATGAAACGAAATGAAAGATTTTAATTACGTCCATGAGACCCAAATATGGTCTATGGGACCTCAAATATGGAAGTACAATTGCTCAAATCATATCATATGATATTTAATATCTTTGATAAGGTTTTTCCTTCTCTTGCTAATTTAGGTTAGCAATTCCTCAACTTTTTTTATTTTACTGTCTTCAAATAACTCTGTCATAGACCCGTTTCCAAGTGTTTCTTTGTATTTGCCATGAATGTTTGAAAAACTTGGGCACTTATAGATGAAGTGTTCCTCTGTCTCTATTGCCCCTATGCTGCATAAAGTACATATCATTTCTTCCCATTGTTGTTTGGGTGTTGTCCATATCCCTGTTTCACATCTAAGCCTATGAGAGCTAGTCCTTATCTGAGCAATGAGGATTTTTCCTTCCACTTGATTTCAGTGCCTATATATGCTTTTTCCTTGTGATTATATGTTGGGTTAAACTTTGCAATATAATATTGTCTTTCCCTGCTTGCATTTTTCCATATTCCACTTCTAAACTTTTCATTCACATAGCTTTTGATGTCTTTGTTGAAATTTGGGCATTCATTTATGTTGATTTCTCAATGTTTCATCCATTTTTGATAAGGGCTTTGGCCTCTTTAATATGTCCAGGGGTTTTGGCATTCATTTATTTTGATTTCCCAACATTTCATCCATTTCTGATAAGGGCTTTGGCCTCTTTAAGATATCCAAGGTTCAAACCCCATTTAGTACGAAATAGTACTTTTTCAAAGAATAAAACTATGAAGATGACTATGTAAACTCATTCAAAGAATAAAACTATGAAGATGACTAAATGACATGAGTTTAATCCCATTTAGTACGAAAGAGTACTTTTTCAAAGAATAAAACTATGAAGATGACTATGTAAACTCATTCAAAGAATAAAACTATGAAGATGACTAAGAGTACTTTTTCAAAGAATAAAACTATGAAGATGACTATGTAAACTCATTCAAAGAATAAAACTATGAAGAAGACTAAATGACATGAGTTTAATCGGTTATCTAGATTCAAATATTAAGGTTCATGCATGATAGTGAAATTATATTGATCATAGAAACAAAACCTATTTCAATCCCATATAATGAAAACTTAGTCATAATATTTAAAAATCAAATTTTAAATGCTTTGAAATTATATGATCACATTATTTATTGAAATATTATAATAACATTCTATTAAAATAGATATTTTCTTAAAATATTGTATTAAATCATAATTATTGTAGTTGTTTAGAATATCATTATTTGGTTATAATGTTCATAATTTCAATTTTATATGATTAATTAAAAATATTCTACATCAAAATGTAAATGAGTATAATGTTAAAAATTATTATTTTATAAATATAAAAAATATATATTATTTCATATATATATATATATATATATATATATATATATATAAATGAAAAGAAAATTATAATCATAGGTTATATGAGACAATCCTAGTAAAAAATTAATGTTCATAATTATGATTAAAACATTATAATTGTTCTAAGTTTCTGTCTAGTGTTATATGGTTGAATATAATGTCCATAATTTTTTATTTATTTTTTATTTATTTTTGTTGTAATATTAAGAGATGGGGTTTTGACTAGAAATCATCCAACCTGTTACAACAACTCCACCAGGGAGACACACACTCACCCCCAGGTGCAAAACCTAAAACCTTTATATTAAGAAAAACTGTTCTCAGGTTAGCCGAGGTTTTTTTAGCTGGGGTTTTTTTGTATCCGGCATAGGCCGTGAGGCTTGAACCCCGGACCTCCTTCTGAAAATTGAGGGAACTGACCCGTAAAGTACCTAATGCATACAGTAAGTTAAAAAATATTTTAATTTTTTACATTTATAATTTATTATTTAATATATATTTTTCTTATTAAAAGAATATTATGATAGGTCATATGAAATAAGAAAAATGTTGTTTGACATTAGTCAATATATATTTTTCTGACCATGAGTAATTACTATATTTCAAATATAGAAACCTTATTTCACCATTCGTAATTACACCATACCTTATAGGATTTAAAACCTTAAATTTGTATTGAAGATCTCCATGTAAGAACTATGTACAAATCATATGTAACCTTAAAAACTTAGAATCCAGGTTTTAGTTATTCAATGTTACATTTAGGAACACCCTTTTAATATATCAAATCATAGGAATGTCTACTATCCAAAATGAAATCATCAAAAGGACACACCCTAATGTCCTTAGGAATATGAGCTAGTTTTTGAAATCGGTTGTACTAAAGTTTTTTTTTTTTATTACATAGAGTTGGTCACAACCATCAACCATTAATTGATAAGCTCAAAGGGTTGCTTCCACCAAACTTCGTTATTGTTGACATTGTTGACGGAGCGTGAAGGGGACCACCGGTTGCTTGTACCGTCATCATCACACGTGCACTTAGAGGATTCAAATCAGACCAAGCTGCCCTCGGTGTCTTCTTAGCCTGACCAGACAAACACTTACCAATCCACCTAACGTTCTGGGAAAAAAAAATTAAATTTATAGATACAAAATCAATGACCCGCTTGACATTTTATTCTTTAATAAGGAGAAACACTTTTCAAAAATTCCGTCCCATTCCGTGATCATCGTTGCTCTACGACTCCGGCCCGAAGTTCTGCAAAAACAAAAACAAAAATTAAACTAAATTACGAATCCCAAACAAAAAAAACTTCGTCCTGTGAGTCAACAGAAGCCCGCCTGCACGCACACAAAAGCACTGAAAAATACACACAACATAATCCCCGGATCGTCTTCGTTTTGATTGCCCTGCAAAAAAATATTTCCCAGCGCTTGGCGTGTGCTCTGTGTGTATGTTCGATGTTTGCATTTGGCGTATATTCGATGTGTATATCCAATGTCTTTGGGTGCGTGCGGGCGGGCCAGAGTGCTCCGCCGATTGCGTGGCCACTACCTTTACCTTTGTAATAGCTCCGATGTACTTGATGTACTACAAATGATAGTAGTACAGAATGGTCGATCCATCAGCATGCAGTACAGGTGGTAGTATATTAGTACAAGGCAGATATTGTCTCTAGTGGAGAAGGTAGTATATTAGTACAAGGCACATGCGCTCTAGGAATTTTGAATGAATGAATTAGTAGAGGTGGTAGTATATTAGTACAAGGCACACGTGCTCTAGGAATTTTGAATGAATAAATTAGTGGAGGTGTTAGTATATTAGTACAAGGCACATGCGCTCTAGGATGAATTAGTGGAGGTGGTAGTATATTAGTACAAGGCACATGTGCTCGAGGAGTTTTGAATGAATGAATGTGTGGTGTTGGTAGTCGGTTTAGTGATTAGGATTTTGGTTTTTAGAGTGATTTAAGTTCAAACCACGAGGTATTTAGAAGGGGACAGGTTAGTTGATAGTAATAGAGCGTATGCTTGTTGATCGGAGGGTTGGGGTCTTGTAGATATGGTGTATATAGAAGGGGGATAGGTTGGTTTGTGGCACTTGAGTGTTTGCTTGTTGGTCAGAGGGTTGAGGTGTAGTTGATTTCGTCTTAGTCAACCACAACAAATGGCATAAGTTGAGTTTGATTCAGAGTCATGCTTTATATTGAACAAAGGTGTTAGCAATAAATCTAGTGGCATCTTAGTAATTTAACTATAATTAAGTGTTGTTGTTTGTAAACTAATTACGTCGAGAGACGTCCCTACCATGGCAAACCCCGGGTGGAGGCAAAGAGGTCATACATGTCATGCCCTGTACATTTTTTTTTTAATTAAAAAAGTCGACATTAACAATAAATAAATAAATAAATATATATATATATATATATATATATATATATATATATATATATATATAACTAAAACAACCGTTGCAAACATTTAAAATATTTAAACTAAAACCGATTAACCAACCGTTGCATACATGAACATCCATTGCAATATACCAAAAACAATTCACAATGCAATTGATTTCGAATTGCTTCTGTAAATTGCGAATAGCAAGAAATTCAGCTTGGGGGTGTGATCTCCAAGATAGGCGCCTCGGAATTGATATCTCTCGACGTTTTTAGATATATATCCTTTATATCTAAGCTAGTTTATAAGCTTGTTTTACTTATTTTTGTTAGTGAATGAGAAATAAATAATACGAAATTAAAAGAGGTTTCACTTTATCATATAATGGTATTATAATATATTTGTAATTATTTTTGACAAGATTAAAATGGTATTATAATATATTTATAATTATATTGGACAAGATTGGAACTAAAATTTCTTTTTTAAAAGTTAAGTTCATACAATTAGATTATAGAATTAAAATTTTGAAGTATTTAAGACCTTGAGTTCATAAAATTAAATTTTATTGAAATTTATACAAATTTAATATAAGATTTTAAAATTAATTTATAATTTTTTTTTTTTTTTTTAACATGGCAGAATCGTAGCCGCCATAAATCTGGGTAGGTTGTTCAACTTTTTTTATGGCTGTCACAGTATTCTCTGGTGTCCGCCCCGAAAGCTGTCACATAGATCTTCGCACAGTATGCTCCTATAACCACCATATATATATATATATATATATATATATATATATATATATATATATATATATATATATATATATATATATATATATAAAGTATAAAATATCCATCTACTAGTTTTGAACCATCAAGTTGTTAAACAACGAACAATATTTGCATTTGTATTGAACTTGTTTAAATAACAATTACACAACCGGGAATAGTCACCGGTGCAACTAATCTGTTACAGGAGTTGTAACAGAGAAACAAAAATGTCTAAATAAACAAATAAAGACAATAACAGTAATAGTACGCTAACATCCCCCTTTATTACATTATTTGGGTAATGTAATAACTAATAGCTATACTAGACTACTAACATCCCCTTACATTATTTTGCAATACAAAGTGAGCTGCGAAACAATTCAAATTTGACACGTCCAAGTGCCTTAGTGAAAATGTCTGCAACTTGAGCATCGGTGGGAATGTGTTGAAGCTGAATTCGGTGCTTTGGAACTTCATCTCGAATGAAATGACATTGTGTGTCAATGTGCTTTGTTCTTTCATGATGGACTGGATTCTTGACGAGGTTTAGAACACCTTGATTGTCGTAAAACAAGTGTATTGGAGATTTTGATGGATGGCCCATACTTGTCAGAATGCGACGTAACCATATCACTTCACACACAGCTTCACGTGCGGCGCGATACTCTGCCTCTGTTGATGAAATAGCAACCACCTATTGCTTCTTGCTGTGCCAAGAGACAGGACCGGATCCCAGATGAAAAATGTATCCAGAAGTTGACTTGTGATCATCAAATGATCCGGCATAGTCGGAGTCCGTGTATCCTTGCAAGAAGAATTTGTTGTTCCTCTTGTATTCTAGGCCATATTCCATAGTACCATGTACATAGTGAAGAACACGTTTTGTTGCTTTCCAATGAGTGGTCTTAGGCTCCTGCATGAACCTCGAAAGATAGTTGACAGCAAAAACAAGATCTGGCCTAGTATTGGTCAGATATATGAGACTCTCAATCAACTGTCGATAGAGAGTACCATCTACCTGAGGTGAGTCATCATATCGCGATAACTGAAGTCCATTCTCCATTGGAGTTGCCATTGGCTTGCGATCAGTCATGCGATATTTATCCAAGCAATGTCTTGGCATATTTTTTTTGAGACACTTTGATGGAGTGCTCCTTCTGGCTGAATTCCAGACCAAGACAGTAATGGAGAAGTCCGAGATCTGTCATCTCAAAAGATTTGCACAAGTTTATTTTGATAGTAGAGATCATATTTTCTGAACTCCCTGTAATGAGCAGATCATCCACATAGAGTACAAGCAACACTATCTCAGAACCCTGTTTCTTAAAATAGAGGTTTGCATCTGACGGACATCTCTTAAATCCATGCTGCATAAGGTGATTATCCATTTTTATATGCCAAGCTTGAGGAGCTTGTTTCAGACCATACAAGGATTTGACCAATTTGCAAACTTTCTGCTCTTGGCCTTCCACTTCAAATCCTTCGAGCTGAGTCATATAGACTTCTTCTTGGAGATCACCATTTAGAAAGGCACTTTTGACATCCATCTGGTGAACTTTCCACCCATATTGTGCTGCCATAGCACACATAACCCGAATTGTGGTCATCCGAGCAGTAGGTGCAAAATTTTCTTCATAGTCAATGCCTTCCTTTTGAGCATAGCCCTTTGCAACAAGACGGGCCTTATGCTTATCAATTGTTCCATCTGCCTTGTACTTGACTTTGTATACCCATTTGCAGCCAATAGGTTTCTTTCCATGTGGCAGATCAACAAGCTTCCAAGTTTTATTTTTCATCAGAGACTCATACTCTGTATCCATAGCGGCCTTCCACTGAGGCTCACTAAGAGCATCTTGCACTGATGCGAGTTCAAGACTATCTATGGTAGACATGAATGCCCTGTCATCATCAATATCCATATCCTCTACTTCTGTACTTGGAGTCACGGAAAGTTCCTCAAAAGATTGACAAAGATCATCAACCTCACCGGTTTCTCGGCTTCTCTTTCCTTTTGAGCCATACTGCGTGTACGAGGTCTATCCAAATTCAAATTGGGAGGAGTGGATAAATTTGCGTCTCTGATTGTATTTGTACACCATTTAGGATTCTTCTTCGGTGGAGTTGAAGAAGATGTAGAAGGACCTCCTATATCTGTTGACGAAGGAATCTTCTCTTCCTTAGTTTCCACAATATCTTGGTGTACTTTAGATGTGCTCTGTGATGTGAAAGCTTCATCAAAGACAACATCTCTGCTGATATGAATTTTCTTGGTCAAAGGATCTATCAACCGATATCCTTTAGAATGCTCAAAATAACCAAGAAAAATACATCTCAGTGTTTTCTCATCTAGCTTCTTCCTTTTCTCTTTCGGTATGTGCATGAAAGCTTGACACCCAAAAATACGTAGATGAGATATAGAGGGTTTTCGACCACTCCATGCTTCCTGTGGAGTCATTCCTTTTAGGGCCTTTGTGGGTGCCCTATTCAACAGATACACTGCAGTGGTGACGACTTCTGCCCAATATTGTTGCCCAAGAGTAGCTCCTGTGAGCATACAATGAACCATTTCCATGATAGAACGGTTCCTTCTCTCAGCAACTCCATTTTTTTGAGGAGTATAGGCAGTTGTTAACTGTCTCTTGATCCCATGCTTATCTAGGAATGCAGAAAATTCTATCCAGGATTTGTGTCATTGACAACAAATTGTTAGCCAATCCCGAAACATAGAGGACTTTGTGAATCTGACACTTGCCATCAGGAAGATTGACTAAAACTGTACCCTCTCCCTGAACCCTGTAGGTTTTATCATCATCAATGGTGACAGGTTTGCCCTCTTTGGCCACAAATGATTCAAACCACGATCTGTCGCCAGTCATATGTTTGCTAGCTCCATAATCGACATACCAAATAGGATCCCTCTGTGTGGAATCTGTGGTAGTCATGAGCACCTTGTGTGCCCATTCAAAATCTGAGTCAGATTCTTCAACAACAACATTCACCTGGGGTTGCTTGTCCTTATTTTATGGTTTGTTTTGGCCTTTCTTCTTGTTCTTATGCCAACACCTGTTGGTGTCATGGTTGTCTTTCTCACAGATCTTGCACCACCTCTTCTTCTGTTGAGGTTGTTTGCCTTTTCCTTTCGTATCTGGTTGAGAATTTCCTCCTTTCCGAAAGTTTCCTCCTTTTTGCCCATTACCTTTCTTCCTAGAACCCTGCCTGTTGGTGTATAGGGTTGTATTGGAAGAATCATCCTTGTGAAGTTGGCGTGCCTCCTGTTGTTGAAGCAAATTGACCAACTCGATGTAGGTAAATTTGTCGTTGAGACACCTGGATGGAGGTTATCAACATATCAAATGAAGAAGGTAAAGCTCTCATCATAAGTGAAATGAGAAGCTTTTCGTCCACAATATCTCCCAGAGAACTCAATTTCTCTTTCAACTCAGACACTCTGCACAGAAAGATTTCAACTGTTTCACCCTGACTCAAACTCAGGTTATGAAGTTGTTGTTGAAGATGAAGAATGGTGGATTCATTCTTCCCCTCATATATGGTTCTAAGGGCATCCCATGCCTCTTTACCACTTGCTTTGTTAGCTATATGAGGTTGCACTTCATCTGAAACAACAAACAAAATGAGCACCTTTGCTCTACTGTCTTTCTTGTCAAAAGCTATCTGATTTGCTGAAGGACCTGTGGATCCTGTTGTTGGTGAAGGCTTGGTTGCTACTCCAGTAACAATATCCCACAAATCTTCCATTTGGAGAATTGCCTTCATCTTATGTTTCCATGGTGTATAATTTGGACCTTTCAATAACTAATGTGGATCAGTCATCAACTTTGCAACAGCGGCCATAGTGAAGGTTCCTTATATCACCAATTGGTCCCCCTTTCGATATACCTTTTGCTAGGCCAATATACCGTACAAAATACCCGCCCTTACATGAGGGAAACTATAGGTATTTAGAAATATCAACAAAAATCACCCGCCCTTACGTGAAGGAGACTATAGGTGAGTTTTAGAGATCATACGATACGTGGAACATAAGCGGTACTGAAAGGGAATCGCCTTGTTGATGGCGCCTACCATAGAAGATTCTTCTCATGCGTGGGGCGTAACTTCCCCTAAACACTATGAAGAATACTTCGTCAGGATTTATGCCTAAACACAAGTGCGATAAAGGGTAGTGGATGGAGTAAAAAAATGCAAAAACGGCGTACTTATTCCTCCCCGACGATTTATAGAGAACAAGCTCAGACGTTGTTATAGCAGCTATATTAGACGGCGGATACAGTAGCCAAATCACAATAGCTTTACCTGTAAGTGCTGGCCAGAGGTATCACAAATACCGAACGCTGCAGATGGGTTTTAAATATTTCGGAGACTTAGGGAGTGTTTTGATTTTAAGTTTTTAATGTTATAGTGCAAAAATGAAATATGCAACATACAACATAAAAAAACTGCCCACAAGAATAACCCACAAGGTGTCGGTCACAGCCGAAAATGCACCTTTTACAATTTGCCAAATTGCTATTTTCGAAAAATTACTCACTATCCCCCTTTGATTTTTTGAAAAAATAACCCCCCTTAAAAATCTCTTTAACAAAGCATTTTAATAATTATTATATATTTAAAATTAAAATAAATAATTTTAATTTTATATAGTTTTAAAACTTTAAGAAAAATAAATTAAAATTAAATTTTAATTTATAAAGTTTAAAAACTATATTAAAAAAAAATTAAAATTAAAAATTTTAATTAAAAAATAATAATTAAAAAACACTATGCAAAAAAAAATTATACCTTAAAGGGGAAGTCGGCGGGATTTGAACCCCCGACCTGCAGGCTCCCTGAGCCTTACCGCACGGCTCACGACCACGTGAGCCAGCGGGCTGATCCGAAGGGATCACCGGAGCCCTCCTTTTTCAACCTCGGGATGCTCCTCCTCTGCAACTCGCGGCGCGGCTTTGCTTCGTCGCGCGTTCCTCCCTCGCACTGCGTTTTGAAAAAAAAACAACTTCGCCCCGGCCGCTTCCGCCTGCAACTCTGTCCTCCAACTGGATAAAATTTTTCTTCTTCTTCCTCCGCGGGCACCCTGGCCTGCAACTCCGTCCTCCAACCGAAATTTTTTTTTCTTAACCGAAATTTTTTTTTCTTAACCGAATTTTTTTTTTTCTTTACGGGTGCGGGAGGGGGGGTCGGCCGATTGAAAAAAAATCGGCACAAAAAGAGAGGGGGGGGGTTTATACCCGCGTGGGCGCGCACGGTAGGGGGGGAATTTTAAATTCCCCGCTTCCCGCCTGACGCGACCTGCGCGCGGGGGGGCCCTTCCCTTCCTGCATGCGGGGCCGCGCGCGACAGGGACGCGACGGTGGCCCTGCTCGCGTGCGGGCCGCACGCGACGGGGATGCGGCGGTGGCCCCGCTCGCGTGCGGGGCCACGCGCGACAGGGACACGGCGCGTCGGCGCGACAGGGACGCGACGCGCGTCGGCGCGACGAGGACGCGACGCGTGTCGCGCAATGGCCCTGCCTACGTGCGGGGACGCGCGCGCAGGGCCCTGCGTCCTCTAACAGGGACGCAGCTGCGATGTCCGCACGTCGCACAGTGGCCCTGCCTGCGCGGTTCGCAGCCCGTGGTCACGCGTGGATGCGTCACTGCTGTCGCGCGTCTGCGCGCGACAGTTCTCTTTTCTTTTTTTTCTTTTTTTTTTAAACTACAGGCCTTCTCAAATGCGATCACGCGGCGAAAAAAAAAATTAAAAACAAATTTCGCCCTTCACGTCCGCCTGCAGACCTCGGCTTCTCGCAGCTCCCTGCAGCAATCTGGCTCTGATGCCATGTTAAACAACGAACAGTATTTGCATTTGTATTGAACTTGTTTAAATAACAATTACACAGCCGGGAATAGTCACCGGCGCAACTAATCTGTTACAGGAGTTGTAACAGAGAAACAAAAATGTCTAAATAAACAAATAAAGACAATAACAGTAATAGTACGCTAACACAAGTCCCTATTAGGATACTTGAGTTCGTATGTATTTAAGATCTTATCAAGGAGGCTCTGGTTCAAAACTAGGAGGTGGTCGTCTTGTATCCCTAGTTATACTTTGCATCTACTTCAACAAAAAAAAACTTATATTTTAACCAATTAAATTTATAAATTAATTTTTGGTTCATCCAAATCCCATAAGGGGACGGAGGTCCAAGGTTCAAATCTCGGGCCTCACTGGATCGAATGCTTGTCCCTTTCTTGGTGCTTTCAACGATGTAAAATGTTTAAAATTATTGTGGCGTGGTGGTTATAGGAGCATAATGTGCGAAGATCTGTGTGACAACTTTCGGGGCGGACACCAGAGAATACTGTGACAGCCATAAAAAAAGTTGAACAACCTACCCAGATTTGTGGCGGCGGGTAGGTTGTTCAGCTTTTTTTATGGCTGTCACAGTATTCTCTGGTGTCCGCCCCGAAAGCTGTCACACAGATCTTCGCACAGTATGCCCCTATAACCACCATGCCACAATAATTTTAAACCTTTTACACCGTTGAAAGCACCAAGAAAGGGACAAGCATTCAATCCAGTGAGGCCCGAGATTTGAACCTTGGACCTCCATCCCTCTTATGGGATTTGGATGAACCAAAAATTAATTTATAAATTTAATTGGTTAAAATATAAGTTTTTTTTTGTTGAAGTAGATGCAAAGTATAACTAGGGATACAAGACGACCACCTCCTAGTTTTGAACCAGAGCCTCCTTGATAAGATCTTAAATACATACGAACTCAAGTATCCTAATAGGGACTTGATGGTTCAAAACTAGTAGGTGGATATTTTATACTTTATATATATATATATATATATATATATATATATATATATATATATATATATATATATATTTAGATGAGTTGCTAAAGGGTTTGAGATCACTTGGTTGCATGGGATTGAAACATCCCCTCACATTACATCGTACTTACATATTGGTATTATATTAACTTGATAATTATGCATATATCATTTGGTATATTAAATCATGACCATATTGTTATGAACTTATGTTCTCAATAACAATAAATCATTCACTAATATGGAAAAATATCAAATATGTATCCATAATTAAATTCCATAATAACAATCCATAGACTAAAATAGAGAAATATGTCTTGAGGCAGGGCAACACCAAGAGTACTCCTTAAGGAAGGAATCACTCCACAATATCTCCAAGGTTCATGAGCCAAAGCTCTTACCAAAAATACTTTATATGACTTTATTTTACAATTGTAGGTACATCTCTCTTTGTACAAGAATGTGATGGTTCAATTTCCATGAGTTAGGAGGTCACCTATGTGGTGGTTCACCTTTCATGAGTTACAAAGTGCATAACATTATTATATGGTACTATGTTATATATTATTATAATTTTATGTGTGACCCATGCCATAAATAAATAAATAAAATTCACTCTATAACTTTATAGTTGAATGGTATTATAATACATATATAATTATGTTCAACGAGATTGGAACTAAAATTTCTCTTTCAAAAGCTAAGGTATTTATCAAGTTGAGTTCAAAAGATGATGTATTTAAGAGGTTGAGTTCATACAATCAGATTTGATTGAACTCATAAAATTTGGAAGGTTGAGTTCATATATTTAGGTTTAATTGAGCTTATAAAAATTTATTGTAAATTTTTTATTGATATTGATAATATTTTTAAATTAATATATAAGTTTGATTGGTTAAAATTGATGTTTTTTTTTTTGTTAAAGTAGGATGCAAAGTACAACTAGGGATACAAGAGGACCACCTGGTACATTTGAACCTATGTCTCCATGATAAGAACTTAAATACATACCAACTCGAGTATCCCAATAAGGACTTGATGGTTTGGTTTTTTAGTGGAATATTTTACTATTTAATTGTGTAATTCTTAAACAATACTTTCTATTATATATATATATATATTATTACATTACTACATATTGGTATTATACTAACTTGATAATTATGCATATATAATTTGGTATATTAAATCATGACCCTATAGCTATGAACCTATCTTTTCATTAATAATAATTCATTCACTAATATGCAAAAATATCAAACATGTATCCATAAATAAATTTCACAATAACAATCCACACAATAAAATAGAAAAAGATAATACTCTTGAGGCTTGAGGTAGAGCAACACCAAGAATACTCCTTAAAAAAGGAATCACTCCACAATATCTCCAAGCTCCACAAGACAATATTCTTACCAAGAATACTTCATATGACTTTATTTTACAATTGGGGGTACACCTCTCTTTATACAAGAATATGATGGTTCACTTTCCATGAGTTATAAGGTCACCTATGTGGTGGTTCACCTTCCACGATTTACAAAGTGCATAATAGCATAATATGGTACTATGTCATATATTATAACAATTTTATGTGTGACCCATGCCATAAATAAATAATAAGGAAGTTGAAACATGTTTTAATTTATAACTTTATAGTTTTATGGTATTATAATAGATTTATAATTATGTTCGACAAAATTTAAACTAAAACTTGTTTTTTTAAAAGCCAAGGTATTTATGAGGTTGATATTAGATGGGGTATTTAAGATGTTGAGTTCATACAATTATATTTGATTCAACTCACAAAATTTGGAAGGTTGAATTTATAGAATTAGAAGTTTGAGGTGTTTAGGTGGTTGAGTTCATATAATTAGATTTTATTGAACTTATAAAAATTTAATATACTTTTTTTTATGAACACACACCCACCCCCTCACATACTCACCCACACCATGGTTTGAACCTTGAACCTCCCGAAGAAGAGCCAAAGACCAAACCATTGTGTTTTCCCCCTAGGGATAATTTAATATAAAATTTTGATTGATACTTGTGTTGGTCAAATATATGCCTAAAATACATATCATACATTTGTGCACCCTAGACACGACCAAAATTGAAAGTTCGAAGGAGAGAAATGTCCTTCGGATCAATCTATAGAGAGAGTTGGCTCCCTTACTGATCCTACATCGGTTTTAAGCTTCGAGCTATAGGAAAGAAATGGGAAATGGAAGATAGAGATGGGAAACATGGCTATAAGCTGAATGATGTAGAATAGGGATAGACTAGCAACAAAAATTCAAATTAAGTATTAAGTAACATATAACAAAAAGAAAGGTAGAAGAACCACTTACAGTTTATGAAGATAACTTCCAAAGGACATTCCAGTATCCACTCCCCTACTAATAGTAGTTAAATTTAGATGCAGAATTTAAAATTATCCAATAACAGACATGAATACAAGCAAAAATGTTAAGCAAAAAGAAATCACATACAAAACCATTCAAGGAATCAGAAGCCGAGTATCTTTCTATTTATGTAGAAAACTCAAAGTATTTTTCTATAGAGTGTCTATCCTCCTGTGTTACATGGAAATTCCTAGTATTTATAGAGGATTTTGCCTCTTTCATTTAATACATATGAAGACAAAATGTCCATAGATCAGGAACCAGCAAGAGAAATTTTCTTCTTGAAAATCTTCCTTTGGGAGTAGCGATCCAGATTTGGTGGTGAGATTCCTGGGAAATTAGCGAACTTGGACATCGGTGCATTGGGATGCATCAGAATCAGATGAAAACATGGTTCTTGGTCATTGAATTTGTGTAACCATTGTGCTTCGAAAATGTACCTTTCCCAAGAGAGTCCATCGAAAATAAATGTTGCTTCAAAAAATGCAAATTCATTGGATGGTGCATTAGAGATAGTCAAAATAATTCTTTAATATTTAATCCTGTAGATCTTCAGCTAAAATTTGGGTCCAAAACTATTGAATATGCCTCAAAAATTAAATTTCATCACCCCTTGGTGCTTTCCAAACAATTGTGCATGATTGGTGTCCTTGAAAAGTCTCCTTTACTAATTAAAATTAACTTCATCCTAAAATGGGGTGATAGGCCCTTCTGGAGAAAATATGGGAGAAAACACATTGTACAATGTTCTCCGACTTATTTTTTCTCCATGCTTCTATTTGGAGCATGCACCTTCTATTATGCTCTAAAAGTATCCTTTCATTTGCTTTTGAATTGCATCTTGCACCATCTGTACGTTGTTTCGCTCCAATGAGAGGCAAATGGGAGTTTCACCTCTCACCTAGGGTGAAAGATCTTTTTATCACCTTAGTTGACGTCAATATAAATGACCCACAACTTGCACCTTCTCAAAATACTTTGAATTGTGTTTTAGCCCAAAAATAGGCGAAAGGAAATTTCATTTCTCCCTAGGGGTGAAACACCTTTTGAATTGTAAACATTTTATGCCTTTGAAACCTACATTTACCTCAAGGAGAGGAGAACAGGATTTTTACCCCTCGCTTGGGGTGAAACCCCTTTGCAACATTCTTTAATTCACCATGGTGATACCCTCGATGTGCCTTTTCTTTTGCAATGTGCTTTCGTCCCAAGTGGTGAACATAAATTATGTTTAGAAAATAATCATTTCTCTTCCATAAATTATCAATCTGGTAAGTTCATAAACTTATGAGTGTCATGCATAATATATACCTACAGTTTGGAGAAAAGAATAATTTTGTACCTATTTAATTTGGTGGGAAATATTTGTTCATTTTGATTTCAGCAAAACCAAATTAAAACTACAAAATACAAAAAATTAAAATGCTGGAAATAAAAATACTGAAAATAAAAGTACAAGAAATTAAATGTGTAGGAAAATGAAACACACGGCTAAATTAAAATAAAGCAAGAAATAAAGCAGTAAATCTAATCTACTAAAAATAAATAATATAAATAAAATAGGGGAGGACTACTACAAGGAGTGGGCCTAGGCTCTCACAGATAGTCCGCTTGGTTAATCGTGTAATAGTTGCTTTAAGAAAATAAGAGTATTTGCACTCTTAAGAAATTATAGAAAATAAAATAAAATAAAATAACTTCCTATATAATTTATCATTCCTTCATTCATCTGGCCTACATTCTTATATAAATGTAGCCAGATCTCATTATAATAACATATTGATATATTTTTAATCACATGAGGTGATTAGTTACAATTGGTTCATACACATATTTTATTCTCCTATTAACAACATGACCATTCACCAAAAGGATAAATATAATAATCCTTAGATGTACGTAAAAAACTAGTCCTAAAATAGTGCATCCTAAAAATAATTCTTTGAGAGCTTTACAAGGTCAAACACTCAACCGACCAATAATAAAAATATTTTATCTTATTTTAGACATAATGCACCATTAAAATATTTTTATTTTGTCTCACGTGCAACAACCTTCTTAGCCCATTGGTCAATCGGTCAATGTTGACATGGTCCATCTTCTCAACGGGAGCAAGATGGGAGCAAAACGCCTACTTTTGGATCAAGGCACCTTCTTCCACATCAAGGTGCATTATTCCACATCAAGGTGCTTTCTTCCACATCAAGGCGCCATCAAGGCACCTTCTTCCACATCAAGGCTCCATCAAGGCACCTTCTTCCTCATAAAGGTATCATCAAGGTGCCTTCCCGTTGAATTGATCAGATCAAGGTGCTTTCCTGTTGACTTGGTCATATCAAGGCATCTTTCTATTGACTTGGTCAAATCAAGGCATATTCTTGCACATCAAGGTGCCTCCAAATGTATGGGATCAATGTGACTTAAAATGTATGGGATCAAGACACCTTTTTACACATCAAGGCGCCCCCCATCACAATGCCAGGTCCAAGTGGGATGTAGACTAAAAAGACACCAAATTAGAAGAAAAACCTACGTTTATATACATTTTCCACTAAAAGCACCAGTCAAGCATAATATTGTATTTTCTATCAATTATATGCATAAGTTATATAAAAATACAAATATGATGCTAATTAAACCAATAACGATGCCGCTTAAAAATGTATATAAAATGAGCATTTTTGGTGCTCATCACCCCCTCATGCCTAAATATTGTCACGTCCTTGTGACAACAGCCCCCCAAAATGTTTTTTATTTTTTATTTTTTATTTTTATTTTTTAGCTGCCTTCAACATCTCTTTCTTTCATTGAGCATGGCTACACCATTAGAAGTCAGAAACACCTCGTGATCGGCAATCAAATTGTAAGCAAACAATTAAATCATGATCATACTATTCAAATACCAAGATCAAATCCCCAATGCACTGATTCTGATAAATTTTGCCATGTAATTGCCCATCTGAGCCTTCATGTGTCTATCAAAGGGCCGCATGTTCCAGTTTTGCAAAGTGATAGAATTTGGTGAGAGCAAATTTTAAGAGGATGAGTGAGACCAAATTTTAAATTTACTGCAACTAATCAGGAATAATCATAAAGAGTATTATATATTAAACTTTTTTATGTAATTTGGGTTCTAGTACTAGTATAAATACCACCCAGCACTCCTCATTTTAATTCTTAAAGTGTTTTGTAATCTATCTATGGATAATAGTGATTATATATGGTGTCTATGGTGCCTATGGGTTTCTTATTTATGCTTCTGTATAAGATATGAGTGGATGGATTGTTTCTATTTGTTTCTAAAAAAATATCATTAATGCCAACATCTAGAATTTTTGCCCTAGTGGATCCCATAAATAAAAAAATTTGAAAACTCAAACCTTAGAGAAGAAGAGGCAAATCTAGAACTATCACCTATAGGTATATGCTTAATTGATGTTGATATTTTAGCTACTCTCAACCAATACAATATCAATATTTACTTTATTTTGATTGATTGAAGGTATTTAAATACATAAAAGAAGGCTTCATAATGCATTGATGATAGCCACATCGACTGCTAGTTGGCCTAATTTTCTCATGAATTTGAAAGCACCAAAATAATCCTCTACATGATTTGAAGCTATGAAACTATCTTCCCAATTTCTTAGCATAGGAAAGGCATCAAGGCACCCATTTAGATGATAAATCCATCAATTTTATGATGGGTTAAGTCTTAGAGCATTAAAAATAGGCACCCATGACCTTCAACCTCCAAACATATTTACATTACCAGTTATCTATGCACCTATGCTAACATGATCTCTAGTGTAGTCCTAAAGAAAAGGTGAATGGAATCATGTTCATTGAACAAAAATATTTTCCATGAGGGTTTGTGTTGGACATTTTGAGTCCCTAAGCTAAAATGTTGTCATTGATGTCAAAAGGTTATTTGATGTCAAAAGGATCTATGATGGCATGCACTATGTTTTGTGAAAAGTGCAAGGAAAGTCTTTTTGTGAAAACCAAGGCAGGAAAAATAAAAGGTTTTATTTAAAACCATGGATGGCAGATTTGAAATGGGTTTTTCTTAAAACCCAAGTTGGATTTTTGTTTCATCGAAAAAGGTGCCCCGGTGATGGAGATATTTAATTTTAAATATTTAGTTTAAATTTTAAATTATTTAAAATTTAAATTTTAATTTTAAAATTAAAATAAAAGTAATCCGTCGACGTCGTCGAATATGAGGGAGAAGACTATATAAAAGGATGACTAAGGTTTATTATTCCTCATCCTTGCTCTTGTGGTTAATGCGATTATTAGAAAGTGAAAAGAGCTCGTGTGAAAAATGTTTAAAGGCAGAGGCAGCGAATAAGTTGAGGTGTGGTCGAATCCAAAGACATCATGGGCAGTGTGGCCTATTGGCAACTCGAGCAGCGCAAAGGTATTGGGAGGCAAGTGGTTGAGTGTTCGAATCGCGTGCACTTCATTTTTCTTGAGAAAGGAGGAATTTGTTTTGCGTTGGCTGTTGCGTGGAGGATAAAGGAGAGTGAGGCACTTTTGGTCTTGTGTGGAGCGCTAGCTCACGTGGTGCGCAAGCATCCGTTAGGACGCAGGAGCCGCAGGACTCAGGTTCGAATCCTACGAACTCCCTTTTGCTGTGTAAAAGGGAAATAGTGCATTGGTTGTGGTTTTTCGTGCGCATGCTGCCAAGGTTTATATGTTGTGTTTGATATTCCAAAATTCGTGCCAAGGTATGCATTAAAGTTGTAAAAGAAAATTAAAACAAATTTTTTGTTTTATTGGGTGCTAAAAGTTAGTTTAAAATCTGTGCATAAATTTTATAGTAAAAGTGGTTTTTGGAGAGATAAGTAAGTAGGCATAGATTTTAATTTCTTTAGGGTATAAGTGGTTTGAGGAGTAATAAGGATTATTACTTATTTGGCACATTGTTGAGATGTTATTTGGAGAGTGCTTTTAATTATTGAAACATTCTTGAGAAAAATATTTTGCTTGAGGGTTATTGAATATATCTTTGGTGGATGTGATTATTGAGTTGGAGTAAAAAGGTGTAAATTGAGTTATGCTTTATTTTGTGATTATTATTTGAAGTCCACTAACCCTCATTGAGATTGGAAAGGAAAGTTGTGTTGAGTGTGGCAGATTTTGTGGATAACTTCTTGGCATTAATAAGGTATGGGCACATTCTTCTATTGATTGTTTATGGTGGTTGATTTCTGAAATATCATTGGAGAGAAAAGGATTGATTGTGGTTTCCTTTTTGAAAGTGTTGGTTTAAATGCTTCAAGGTTTTCTGGTTTGAGTGTTGTGATTAAACCTTGTTTTATAAGCATTGTTGTTGAAGCCCATTGGTTGAGCAAAGAACTTGAACTTGAGTTAGAAAAGAACATGAGTATCATTGTTATGTGAGATTTGTGGTTGAGCATTGTTGGAAATATTTTGAGTTGATTGATTCATGCTTGGACTAGGGTTTGTGAGAAAGAGTTGTTCCTTGTGGTGATTGGTTGAGTAGAGTTGTTTGAGCCTAGTCAAGTGAATGTGTGAAGTGGTTGTTCAAGTTCCATAGAAACAAACTATTCTATATTCTGATTTGAGTTGAGATTGAGATTTGAGAATAGAACATATTGAGTCTCTAACAATTCTCTTTATGCTTCTATGAGATTGATTTGAGTTGAGATTGAGATTTGAGAATAGAACATATTGAGTCTCTAACAATTCTCTTTATGCTTCTATAAGATTGAGTTGAGTTGAGATTGGGATTTGAGTATAGAAATATAGTTTATTTTTTTGCTTTGATATTGATTTGAGTTGAGATTGGGATTTGAGTATAGAACATATTGAGTCTCTAACAATTCTCTTTATGCTTCTATGAGATTGAATTGAGATATTGATTGAGCATTGAGTTTAGAACATATTGAGTCTCTAACAATTCTCTTTATGATTCTATGAGATTGGACAAGTTCTGTGTGAACTTGTTAAGCTGATTTGAGGCAAGTCTTTGAGAAGGCTTGTGGACTGATTTTGAGTAAGCTTTTGTGAAAGCTTGCTATGCATATTTGAGCAAGTCCTAGAGAGGACTTATTGAGCAGATTTGAACAAGTTTGGAGTGAGCTTGTTGAGAGATTTGGACAGGTTCTGTGTGGACTTGTTGAGATATTTGAAGGTTTTGTGTGAGATATTGAGCATATTTGAGCAGGTTCTGTGTGAGCTTATTGAGCATATTTGAGCAGGTTTTGTGTGGACCTATTGAGCAGATTTGAGCAAGTTCTATGTGGACCTATTGAGCAGATTTGAGTAGGTTCTGTGTGAACCTATTGAGCATATTTGAGCAGGTTCTGAGTGGATCTATTGAGAGATTTGAGTTAGGGGTTCAGGTGAACCTTGATGATAGAGCTTTGGAGGTGATAGAGTATAGAGGATAGAGTCTCAGTGGATAGAGATCCAATAGCCAGGACAATTGAAGATAAATCTGAGTGAGGAGTCTTCAAGTGGAGAGAGATCCACTAGTCAGTGCAGCATAGAGATAAAGTCTTCTAGAAGATCACTAGCTAGAGCAGAAGGGGAAAGAGTTCTCCTGTGGAAGAGATCCACGAACTTGAGATTAGGGGATCAACATCTCCTTTGGACAGAGGTCCATAAACATTGTAATTGGGAAGGATTCCCATGAGATTATTTGAGAAATATTTAGAAGAAATATTTTCTCTCGTGGAGGTAGCCCACATTGGGTGAACCACGTTAAAATTGGTGTCTCTATTATGTGTGATGATTTGTGCATTGCTTTGGTTATTGCTATTGATATTGCCATTGATTATATTGATTAATACTATTTGGGAAAGAAAAGTAAAAAGTGGTCTTATACTGTTCACCCCCCTCTCAGTATAAGCTTGTGTTCTTCAATTGGTATCAAATCCAGTTTCTTCAGAAGAAGTTTAACAGCTTGAAGGAAGATCCTACAAGAACACAAATGGCAAAGAAAGGCAAGAGTAGAAGCATGAGACACAAGAAGAAAAGAACACCTATGGTCATGAAAGAAAAGGAAGATGAGTTTAATATTGTTGTGTTGGGAGGACACATGGAAATAGATTCAATAGATGAATCAAGTAATGGAGAAATATCCAGACTGATAAAGTTTTGTACCAGATGTGGGAACACAGGTCACCATGCAACTTATTGTCCACAAGAATGTTTTGTTTGTGGTCAACTTGGCCATGATGCAAGATATTGTAATGGGTTTAGTAGTAGTGAAGATGAAGATGATATTCTCGAAAATGAAATCCTAGAGATTGGTTCAAGAAAGGATAACAGGGACAATCAAAATAGGTATGAAGAAGAAACTCTACTTTTAGTAATAGAAGAAAAAGAAGATGATTCAGAAAAAGAAGAAGGGGAAACCACTCTTAAGGAGCTTATTGAATTGAAAAGAGAGAATTTAGAATTGAGGCTCAAATACAAGAAGATGATAAATGTAAGACAAAGCTTCTACAGGATATCTCTCACTTGAGAGATAAGTTTGAAAAAGCAAGAAGAGTTGAAGAAGGTATGATTAAACAGTCAAAGGTAAAAGAGATAGAATGTGAAAGGCTTATGATTACTCTTGAAGAATTAAAAAGGGAGAACTCAGGATTAAGGGTTCAATCTCAAGAAGATGAGAAAGAAAAAGCAAGGTTTCTACAGGAACTCACTAACTTCAAAATCAAAGTTGAAGAGACAAGAAAAATTGAAGAAGGTATGGCCAAAAAATTAAAAACAAAAGATCTAGAGTGTGAAAGATTAGAGCATGAGATAGTTTCACTAAGGTTGGAAGTAAAAGGTTCTAAGGACAAGCTACACAAGTTTGAGGAAAATTCAAAGACCTTGGAAAGGACTATCAATGCACAAAGGTCATCAGTCACCATAACAGGACTTAGTTCTAAAGAAGAACAAGGGAAACATGAAGCAGAAAAAGGAGAGTCAAGCTCAAACACCAGAAAAGAAGAAGAGTCAAAAGAAGTAAGTAAAGAGAGAGTGAGACCTCTAAGGATAAGTTGGACAATAGAAAGTTCAACAAGGAAAGGAACAATGCACAAGTAAGGAACAGATGGAACAAGAAACAGGTAGAAGAGACTAAGAGACCAATGGGGTCTAGGCAAGGTTTCTTCAATGGAAGATGTTTTTCATGTCACAGGTTTGGGCACATGGCTTCACAATGTAGGACACATGAAAGACAGGTATATGGGAAAGGACAACTTTTCCATGGGTATTGCTACTCATGTAATGAGTTTGGTCACAAGGCAATGAATTGCAGGGTTCATGATAGAAGAGGATATGGCTTCACTAGGAGAAATCCTAAGACATTTGCACCTCCAAGGAATAATAACATTAAGTGTTATAAGTGCAATAATGATGGTCACATAGCAATATGGTGTAGAGAAAATATTCTAGAATCAAGTATGAAAAGGAATAGGAACAAGAACATGGATGAGAATAGGAACAAGAACATGAATAGGAACAGGAACAGGAACATGGATGAGAACATGAACATGAATAGGAACAGGAACATGGATGAGAACAGGAAGAATAGGAATAGGAACATGGATGAAAAAATAACAAGAACAAGAACATAAGTGATGATAGGAACATGGATGATGACTTGGAAATAAACAGTGAGAGGATTCAAAAAACTCAAAAAAGAAAAGAGAAAGGATAAAGGTAAAGAGCAATGCTTTCGGGGAGTAGAAATACTCCCACCCCATAATTAACCACCTCATGTGGAGGTGGGGGAGGGGCTAAGCTAAGAGGCTCATTCTTAGCCCCGAGCCCCAAAGGTGACCCTTTGCCATTGATGTCAAAGGGGGAGAGATTTGTGTATATTAAGGAAAGTTTTGATATGGGGAGAGATTTGATTTTTGAGAGAGCATTGAGCCAAGGGGAGCAAAGTCCTAGGGGGAGCAGAAAAGAAGGTCAGATTTTAGTAAATGAATATGGGTTGCCATCAATGAAAAAGGGGGAGATTGTTGGACATTTTGAGTCCCTAAGCTAAAATGTTGTCATTGATGTCAAAAGGTTATTTGATGTCAAAAGGATCTATGATGGCATGCACTATGTTTTGTGAAAAGTGCAAGGAAAGTATTTTTGTGAAAACCAAGGTAGGAAAAATAAAAGGTTTTATTTAAAACCATGGATGGCAGATTTGAAATGGGTTTTTCTTAAAACCCAAGTTGGCTTTTCGTTTCATCGAAAAAGGTGCCCCGGTGATGGAGATATTTAATTTTAAATATTTAGTTTAAATTTTAAATTATTTAAAATTTAAATTTTAATTTTAAAATTAAAATAAAAGTAATCCACCGACGTCGTCGAATATGAGGGAGAAGACTATATAAAAGGATGACTAAGGTTTATTATTCCTCATCCTTGCTCTTGTGGTTAATGCGATTATTAGAAAGTGAAAAGAGCTCGTGTGAAAAACGTTTAAAGGCAGAGGCAACGAATAAGTTGAGGTGTGGTCGAATCCAAAGACATCGTGGGCAGTGTGGCTTGTTGGCAACTCGAGCAATGCAAAGGTATTGGGAGGCAAGTGGTTGAGTGTTCGAATCACGTGCACTTCATTTTGCTTGAGAAAGGAGGAATCTATTTTGCATTGGTTGTTGCATGGAGGATAAAGGAGAGTGAGGCACTTTTGGTCTTGTGTGGAGCGCTAGCTCACGTGGTGCGCAAGCATCTGTTAGGACGCAGGAGCCACAAGACTCAGGTTCGAATCCTGCGAACTCCCTTTTGCTGTGTAAAAGGGAAATAGTGTGTTGGTTGTGGTTTTTTATGTGCATGCTGCCAAGGTTTATATGTTGTGTTTGATATTCCAAAATTCGTGCCAAGGTATGCATTAAAGTTGTAAAAGAAAATTAAAACAATTTTTTTGTTTTATTGGGTGCTAAAAGTTAGTTTAAAATTTGTGCATAAATTTTATAGTAAAAGTGGTTTTTGGAGAGATAAGTAGGTAGGCATAGATTTTAATTTCTTTTAGGGTATAAGTGGTTTGAGGAGTAATAAGGATTATTACTTATTTGGCACATTGTTGAGATGTTATTTGGAGAGTGCTTTTAATTATTGAAACATTCTTGAGAAAAATATTTTGCTTGAGGGTTATTGAATATATCTTTGGTGGATGTGATTATTGAGTTGGAGTAAAAAGGTGTAAATTGAGTTATGCTTTATTTTGTGATTATTATTTGAAGTCCACTAACCCTCATTGAGATTGGAAAGGAAAGTTGTGTTGAGTGTGGCAGATTTTGTGGACAACTTCTTGGCATTAATAAGGTATGGGCAATATTCTCTATTGATTGTTTATGGTGGTTGATTTCTGAAATATCATTGGAGAGAAAAGGATTGATTGTGGTTTCCTTTTTGAAAGTGTTGGTTTAAATGCTTCAAGGTTTTCTGGTTTGAGTGTTGTGATTAAACCTTGTTTTATAAGCATTGTTGTTGAAGCCCATTGGTTGAGCAAAGAACTTGAACTTGAGTTAGAAAAGAACATGAGTATCATTGTTATGTGAGATTTGTGGTTGAGCATTGTTGGAAATATTTTGAGTTGATTGATACATGCTTGGACTAGGGTTTGTGAGAAAGAGTTGTTCCTTGAGGTGATTGGTTGAGTAGAGTTGATTGAGCCTAGTCAAGTGATTATGTGAAGTGGTTGTTCAAGTTCCATGAAACAAACTATTCTATATTCTGATTTGAGTTGAGATTAAGATTTGAGAATAGAACATATTGAGTCTCTAACAATTTTCTTTATGCTTCTATGAGATTGATTTGAGTTGAGATTGAGATTTGAGAATAGAACATATTGAGTCTCTAACAATTCTCTTTATGCTTCTATGAGATTGATTTGAGTTGAGATTGGGATTTGAGTATAGAACATATTGAGTCTCTAACAATTCTCTTTATGCTTCTATGATATTGATTTGAGTTGAGATTGGGATTTGAGTATAGAACATATTGAGTCTCTAACAATTCTCTTTATGCTTCTATGAGATTGAGTTGAGATATTGATTGAGCATTGAGTATTAGAACATATTGAGTCTCTAACAATTCTCTTTATGATTCTATGAGATTGGACAAGTTCTGTGTGAGCTTGTTAAGCAGATTTGAGGTAAGTCTTTGAGAAGGCTTGTGGACTGATTTTGAGTAAGATTTTGTGAAAGCTTGCTATGCATATTTGAGCAAGTCCTAGAGAGGACTTATTGAGCAGATTTGGAGCAAGTTCTGAGTGAGCTTGTTGAGCATATTTGGAAAGTTTTTTTTGAGAGATTGAGGGGATGAGATATTTGAGCAGGTTCTATGTGGACCTATTGAGCAGATTTGAGCAGGTTCTGAGTGAACCTATTGAGCAGATTTGAGCAGGTTCTGAGTGAGCCTATTGAGCAGATTTGAGCAGGTTCTGAGTGAACCTATTGAGCAGATTTGAGGAGGTTCTGAGTGAACCTATTGAGCAGGGGGTATTAATAGATATTTGGAGGTGATAGAGTATAGAGGATAGAGTCTCAGTGGATAGAGATCCAACAGCCAGGACAATTGAAGACAGATCTGAGTGAGGAGTCTTCAAGTGGAGAGAGATCCACCAGTCAGTGCAACAGAGAGACAAAGTCTTCTAGAAGATCACTAGCCAGAGCAGAAGGAGAAAGAGTTCTCCTATGGAAGAGATCCACGAACTTGAGATTAGGGGATCAACATCTCCTTTGGACAGAGGTCCATAAACATTGTAATTGGGAAGGATTCCCATGAGATTATTTGAGAAATATTTAGAAGAAATATTTTCTCCGTGGAGGTAGCCCACATTGGGTGAACCACGTTAAAATTGGTGTCTCTATTGTGTGTGATGATTTGTGCATTGCTTTGGTTATTGCTATTGATATTGCCATTGATTATATTGATTAATACTATTTGGGAAAGAAAAGTAAAAAAGTGGTCTTATACTGTTCACCCCCCCTCTCAGTATAAGCTTGTGTTCTTCAGTTTGAACAAATTACCTCCCTCCTTTCATTCCAAATATTATTATGTAGATCGTTATGCCACACATTTTGTTGGTGATGAAAGAACCAAACATACATATTGTCTTTATTTCTATCATAACAAGCCTTCATAAAATTACTGAATAGAGATTCAAACTAGAGACTCCCCAAAATATTAGCATTCAATGGTATAACTAGCTCCCTACTGCTTCAATGTAAATAAAGAAGGTAGTCATTCACTTAAGAACTCTACTGAGCCACATGGAAATTGAATGATGCCAAAATACTTTGCATTTAAATTTAAAAATTTCCTCTATTTTTCTTTAGTCCTTCCATGAACAAGGAAGAGGAAGAAAGAATGGTAGTCTAGATATAAATTTAATATTTTATATGGGGAACTATAGGAGCTTAAATAACAACAAAGGACAAAATTTTGTCAAAAAAAAACCAGAATTATTGAGAAATTTGATAGATAAGAAATATCTTTATGATATTTCTCTAGAATTAGGAAGAAGGATCAAAGGATTTGAAATGACTCTCTACATGACCAAGCAATGCCCAACTCATCTACTCAAAATGTCCAACAAATAAACCAGATCATAAAGCTTATACTAATTACTCCAATAAGAGTTACTTTATATTGTTTATATATGATTACTCCAGAATGTTTTGGGTAGCTTTCTTGAAATAGAAGTCAGATGCACTTGAAAATTCAAAGCATTTAAGGAACTGGTTGAAAATGAAACTGATTACTCAAAATTTTTGATAAGACCAAGCTTATATTGATTACTCCAATGAGAGTTACTTTATATTGTTTATAGATGATTAACTCCAAAATGGTTTTGGTAGCTTTCCTAAAAGATAAGTCAGATGCATTTGAAAAATTCAAAGCATTTAAGGAACTGATTAAAAATAAAACTGACAAGAGGATTAAGTGTTTAAGATCTGAAAGAGGAGGAGAGTTTACCTCAAATGAATTTGTAGAGTTTTGTGAACAACATGGGATCAAGAGAGAATACTCAATAGCAAGAACTCCCCAACAAAATGAAGTAGTTGAAAGGAAAAATAGGACTGTTGATAATATGGTTGAAGCTATGTTAAATGATTTAAAACTCTTAGATGGATTTTGTAGAGAAGCAGTAAACACAACAGTATACATAATCACTAGGGCTCAAATGAGGGTAAATCATCACAAGTCTCCATATGAGCTTTGTAAAGGAATATCGACCATTGTAAAACACTTCAATGTTTTTGGAAGCAAGTGCTACGTAATACGAGAAGATCAAAACTTGGGCAAGTTGATCCAAGATGTGATGAGGGAATTTTACTTGGTTATTCCTCTAATAGTAAAGCCTATAGATGCTTCAACAAGATAACATGCACTATTGTAGAAAGCATAAATGTAACAATTGATGAGAATATAGATTCAAGAGAACCAGTTCAGCAAATTGTGTATCAAGAAGATCGAAGTTGTCAAGAAGAGTTTCGTGAGGAATCAGATGATGAAAAAGAAGAAACACAAAGAATTCTTCCTAAAACTCCATCCAAGTATGTACAAAATTATAATACAAAAGAGCTAATCATTGGGAATCCACATGAAATACAAACAAGAAGAAGGATAATAACACCACATCAAAAAGCAAATTTTTATTTTCTATCTAAGATTGAGCCAAAATACTTCAATCAGGAAAGTGAATATGAGGCCTAGATCAAGGCGATGTACGAGGAATTAGATCAGATAGAGAAAAGCAAGACTTGGAAACTTGTTCCATGACCAAAGGACAAGAATGTGATCAACACAAAATGTGTATTAAAAAACAAGCTAAATGAATATGAACATGTAGTAAGGAATAAAGTAAGGTTAGTGTGCAAAGGTTATGCACAGGTAGAGGGTATTGACTTTGATGAGACATTTGCTCCAGTTGCATGACTTGAAGCCATAAGAATATTTTTAGCCTTCTCAAGTTTTAAAAACTTCAAGGTATATCAGATGGATGTTAAGTAAACATTTCTAAATGGTGTTCTAGAAGAATAATTCTATATTGAACAACTAGAGGGATTCATATTAACAGATAAATCAGATCACGTATGCAGATTGAAAAAGGTATTGTATGGTCTAAATCAGGCTCCTAGAGCATGGTACTCCAGATTGGATAAGTATCTTCAAGAATAGGGATTCAGAAAAAAAATATCATATAGAAAATTATACATCAAAAATGAAGGGAATAATCTACTAATTGTGGTTGTTTATGTTGATGACATCATTTTGGGGGGAAACAATGATAAGATGTGTAAAGAATTTGCAAAGAACATGGAGAATGAATTTGATATATCTATGCTTGGTGAGTTGTCCTTCTTTCTTGGACTTTAGATTTCACAATCAGAGAAAGGAGTGTTTCTCTCACAAACCAAGTATATAAAAGAGATGCTAAAGAAATTCAGGTTAGAAGATTGCAAACCGGTAAGTACCCCCATGGTCACAGGATGCAAGTTAAGTAAGTATGATGAATCTCTGTAGGAATATCAGAGATTATAAAAATATATGATTGGTATCTTGTTGTATGTTACAGCTACAATACCAAACATAGTACAGTTAGTGGGATTAGTGGTAAGGTTTTAGGCAACACCAAAAAATTTGGGGGTATTAGTTGAGCATTTAAAAATTATTTTTTGCATATTTGATTTGGTTTGTAAGGTTGTAAGGGTAGTTATGAGGCTTATGCAAAATTAAATTTTTGGTGTTATTTGCTTTAATGTTTGGAAAGGGTAGTAAGGTATTTTAGGAAGATTTTTTGAAGTCTTGTGGTGTTGATATTATTTTAAGTGGGAGATTATAAGGTGTATCAAAGTGATTAATTTTTTATGTATGATTTGATGGATGTTATTTCTAAAAGGGATCAATAAGGCATAATTGAGTTTTGATCATTTTTGTGTCTAACGAATATTTTGAGAAAGTGTTCAAGTGATATTTTGTCATCTAACCATAGAAATCAGAAATAATAAAATTGTGATTAAGACATGTTTTATAAGGGCACTTTTACATTAAACAAAAGGTATGGATCTTCCTAGTGAGTGTTTATTGAATGTTGTGAATGCAAAGTTGGAGTGAAAATGATTATTTGGTAAGCATTGTTGAGTATGTTTTGAATTAATGCTTCAAGGTTTTCTAGAATGAATATTTGTTGATAAAACCTTTTTTTATAAGCATTGTTGTTGAAGTGATTAATTGAGTGAACTTGAACTAGGGTTTGCAAATATCATGAGTATCATTGTTATGTGAGATTGATTGATAAGCATTGTTAGAAACATTTGAGTGAGTGTTCATATGCTTGGACTAGGGTTTGTAAGAAAAGGTGAATTCATTGAGTGATTGGTTCAGAAGAGTTGGTTGAGCCTAGTCAAGTGCATGTGTTGATGTGATAGTTCAAGTTCTATGAAACAAATTGTTCTATATTCTAAATTGAGTTGAGAAAGAGATTGAGTGTTTTTGAATGTGAAATATATTGAGTCTCTAGCAATTCTCTATATGTTTATGTGGTAAAAAGAGTGATTTAATGTGATTGAGAACTGTTGTGAATGTGAAGGATATTGAGTCTCTAACAATTCTCTTTATGTTTTTATGAGATTGGACAAGTTCTAGTGAGGACTTGTTGAGAATATTTGAGGCAAGTCTTTGAGAAGACTTGTGGACAAATTTGTGTGAGCTTTTGTGGAAGCTTACAATACATATTTGAGGACAGATATTGAGAACAAATTTGAGGATAGATATTGAGGATAAATTTGATGGATCTATTGAGAGTAAGAGAAAACAAAATGTGAAATATTGGAAGAAGAAATTGTTTATCTAAGGAATGAAGTTGAAAGGACCAAAGTACTACAATATATAGAGCATGGGAAATAGAAAGAAGAGTCAAGTCTTCAAAAAGGAGAAACTTCAAACAAAGAGAGGCAAGCAAAGGATACTTCAAAATAAAAAGACATCAAAAAGGAAGAAAGCAAAGAAGAACCTTGGATGAGAGTTAATCACAAAAAGAGAAGCACCCAACCATAATCTCAAAGGCATCCAAATAGGTTACATAATTTCTTCCATGGTCATTGTTTTTCTTGTAATAAATATGGTCATAAAGCTATACATTGTATTGGTCATGCAAGAAACAATGTCAATAGAAATTTCAATTCTTTTGCACCTCTTATGGATAATTATATTATATGTTACAAATGCAATAATTTTGGGCACAAGGCTAGATGGTGTAAAATGATGCTTTCTGATTCTAGTGAAAGAAAAACAATTTCAACAACTAGAAAATATGAAAGGGAAAATGCAAAGGCTAGATCAATGTTAGTTCAAACAACCCTTCATTCCCAGGATAAAGAAGAACAATGGTATCTTGATAGTGGTTCTCTAGACACATGATAGGAGACATAGAAAAATTCATTGTTCTAAAAGAAACCAATAGAGGATCAGTAAGTTTTGGTGATAATAGATCAGAAAAGATTGGTGGAAGAGGAACTCTGAGTTTAGATAATGGAAAAACAAGAACAAAAAATGTGTTGTATGTCAAAGGGTTAAAACATAATCTGCTAAGTGTTAGTCAACTTTATGATCAAGGTCATATGTTTACATTTCATACAGATAGATGTGAGATAAGAAAATTAGATACAATGGTGAAATTGTTCTATTTATCAACAATGCATTACACACTTTTATAGTTCTTGAAGGAACTAAAAATAGACATGGTGGTTGAGAGAAATCCTCTCAAAATTATTACAATAAACTAACTTAAATATAGCTCTTATCCCAACAACATGCTAATATTGGACTATGGTCAAACATTGACCAACCAAGCCAAAACCTCAATGTATGCTAATCAAATTAACTACAAATATGTAAATCAAAACATTAAACTAAAACTAAATACTAGGACTTAATACTTAGGACTAAGGAGGCAATGTTGAAAATATTCCAACATTCTCCCCCTTGATGCTAAAGACACTCATGCAAGAGTTCTTTACGCATCACAAAGTTGGAAGAAAATATTTCTCTTACGTTTCCTCCAATCTTGAATCAATAAATTAGAATTTACAAAATACTTATGGTGGCACTCCTTCCACTCTTCATGTGGAATTTCTTGCAAATGCTTGAGTGCCTTCTTTTGTTGATTAGCTCCCCCTTCAACAAAATTATCTCCTCTTGTGGTTTTTAGCAACCACTCTCTTACATATTTATCATTATGGTCTTTAAACCATTCTCTCACATTTTGATCTTCTTTTACATCTTCAACACTAAACAATACTCCACATGAGTATTTACAATTAATCATCTCACATAGATGATTATACCATAAAACTCTTTCACATATTTCCACACAAAATATCACAATAAATATGGCCATATAATGACCAACTACATATGCAACATAAATTTTCTCCTCACACAAATATTCTCTCACAACAATGAATTTACAAGAATCCTTCTTCCAAGGAATTTTGAACACATCATTTTGATCCATGTGACCCAAGTTCTCCATCATTGTCTTCTCTCCAAGAAGACTCTTCATCAAAGTTGTCTCAATGAAACAATCGCATTTATTTTCATTCCTACTCACAAAAAACAAATCATTAATCATAAAATATTACCTTTAGTGTGAGTAGATTTGGTGCTTCCCATAAAGCTATTTTGTAGCAGTTATCCTTCATTGTATGGTGCTTCAATATCAACCATCAACTCTTCACTAAGAGTTCTCCTCCTTTGTTCAATCCATGTTGGTGTGTTGAAACACCATTCATTCAAGCAATCATACATTTTTGCCTTTTAAATACAACTCTCTTTCTACAATATAGTCACTCCAAGTGAGTGATCATCATCAATGAGTGATGTTTCCTTTGCCATTACAATAATAAATCAGCAATCTCATTTTCATTTTCTGTTTCTATCTCATTTGTCACATTCTTCTCCCCCTTTAGAGGAAATATAAAAATTTTATCTTCTCCTTGTAGGAGATCTTCATTTGCTCTGTCAAGAGAGCATACATCCATTCCAAGTGAATGGTCTTCAAGACAATGGTCTTCCATGAACATTGCTTCTCCATCAACATGCCAACAATTTTGGTTGATCCTATTATCTTCTTTATTCTCTCCCATGAGAATTTTAGGTGCATTATCCATAATACAATCTTCATTTATCTCCTCCATGAGATATTTTTTATCACTTTGCCTTCTATCAACAACAAATTCTCTTCTTCCTCCTCGTCCTCTTGAGGAATACACACCTCTTCTTATCTTTTCATCACAAAATTCAGCAACATATGCTTCCTCCATGAAGTATTCTTCATCTTGTTGGTTTTCTACATACAGGCCTTCCTCTACAAGAAATAATTCTCCATTACAAATCATGGATTCATATGAGTCTTTACAAGACTCTTCAAAAGCTCCTTCAAAAGGATCTAATTCAGAAACTTCTTCAAGGAAGCAAGGATCCTCCTTGCTTAAACAATCTTCATGATTGTTACACATGGCTTTATGGGTGTCCTCATAAAAATCATAAGAATCCTTCAACACTTGCCATGCCATTGTAGCTATTATACAATTAGCTATGAGAGGGAAAATGCTCTTTTCCATTCCTCTCCTCAAATCCATAAGAGCTAAGCAATTTGCATATTGTTGCTCCTTCTCTTTTCTCTCCTCGCCTTGTATCTTGCTCCAAGTGGGTTCTTCATATCCTTATTGAACTATATCCCATAAGTCTTGAGCCTTCAATAAGGTCTTCATCATTATGCTCCAAGTAGCATAATTATCTCCATCAAATTTTGGTACAACCAAATCTACATACATGGCTTTCTTTTATTTACCAAAGTCTCAAGCACCCAATTTATCATAAATCGGCCAATACTGATTGAAACAAACTAAATTTTTTTTTGTATGCTTTTGATATACTTATCTTAAAATCCACTAAATTTCATATCCAAATTCACACAAATGAGAAATATGTGATCAATTTACTTTTACCCTTTCTAGATCTTAGAGTGTTTTTTAGACAACCTCAATGTTATTCACATACATCAATACATACAACTCCTAAATTTCTAAAAATTAAACTCTATATTTCTGATACAATAATATGAAAACCCTATAAATTTTAGAAGAAAATACACAAAGGTGAAAAATATGTGATCATTTACTTTTTCTCTTTTTATCACAATTTGGGATCTAGGATTGTTGAAGGAAAAATAAATATTCACATAAATAAATCAATACAGATCCAAATGACCTGAAATTTTGTTTGAATGATTATTTTATCTAAATAATATTTTTCCCAGAATTTGAGATGCAAATACCCTATTTTCCACCTTATACAACCATTTTATTGAAAAACACAAAATGCTAATAAAATCAACAAATTATCTCCAAATCACCTAAAATTTGGACTGCATCCTATTTATACAATTATCTAACAAAACTTAAAATTTCATAATAAAATACCTCATAATACATGAGATATTAATGATTTACTCTAGCTCTTCCTTGCAAATTTGTTGAGTGCTGGCCACTTGAGTCTCTAACAAAGTGCGTGCTTCAGATCTCTTCACGCCATTCTTCATAGGTTTTGATCCATCTGAGAAAACATGCTCTGATACCAAATAAGAAAAAATGATGAAATTTTTCTATTGATCAACAATGCATTACATACTTTTATAGTTCTTGAAAGAACTAAAAATAGACATGGTGGTTGATAGAAATCCTCTCAAACTTATTACAACAAACTAACTTAAAGATAGCTCCTATCCTAACAACATTCTAATATTGGACTATGGTCAAACATTGACCAACAAAGCAAAAACCTCAATGTATGCTAATCAAATTAACTAGAAATATGTAAATAAAAACATTAAACTAAAACTAAATACTAGGACTTAATACTTAGTACTAAGGAGGCAATTTTGAAAATATTCCAACAGAAAAGTCATTGCAAATGCAATAAGAACTCCAAAAAATCTATACATGCTTAGTGAGATCAAAGGGAAAAAGTGCTTTCTATCACAAGAATATGAGATTTGGTTGTGGCATAGAAGATTGGGTCACTTGAATTTTGACAACATAGTCAACATAAGCAATAAGCAGGCTGTCAGAGATTTACCCAAGATAAAAAGGCTATAAAACATAATTTGTGCACCTTGTCAACATGGAAAGCAATGTTAGTCTCACAATGACACTGAGATGGGGGGGTGAATCAGTGTGGCTCTTTAAAACTTGAAACTTCAACTCTTAAAGCCAAAACAATGAAAACTTAAAAACACATAAAGCAAATATAACAAGAGAGCATCACACAACACAAGATGTATCGAGGTTCACCAGTTTTGGCTACTCCTCAAAAATTGACTGTTTGGACTCCCATCCAAATCCAGCATTTGCAAAATACCAATTTTACAATAAATTTACTAGCACCCACTAGAAGGAGCACCAACCCCTAATTTATCTGCACCAACAAAAAGGAGCACCAACCCTTGATTTATCTACACCAACAGAAAGAAGCACCAACCCCTAATTTATTTGCACCAACAGAAAGGAGCACCAACCCCTAATTTATTTGCACCAAAAAAAAGGAGCACCAACCCCTAATTTATCTACACCAACAAAAAGGAGCACCAACCCCTAATTCCAAGCACCAACTTGGACTGCAATTTGAAACTATATGATTGACATAAAAATGCCTTAGCTTATACAAGAACCTGACTGGTCTATTGCTAACCCAACCTCACTCGTTATTCAGCTAAACACCACACACACGTAAGGCTCTACTTACTGCACTTTTTTGGACTTCTTACAACCCTCTTGCTATGCTTCTTATTGCACTCTTATGGCTCTCACAGCTCTGCTAAAATGCTCTCTTACAACACTCTTCCAGCCCTCTTTTTGCAGCACTTTTCCACAGTTTCAACAACATATTATTCTTCACGTAGACCTCATTTTATACTAAAGTTCTGATTCTATTTTTAACTTCCATATTTTTGCATGCAACTTATTAATAGAAACTTCTATATGTAACTCCTTTAACTCACTGTATTCTCTCATGCATCCTATTAATAGTTACGGCTCTTGTTTGGTCTTCAACTGATGACTTTTAGTTTAACTATTGCTCGATGATTACACTCCATAATTGGCCCTGTAGCTATTGTTCTGACTTTAGTTCACTGTTATTATTTTAGCTGCATGATTTTTCTCTGTAACTACACCTGTAACTGTCGTATAACTTCAGTTAACTGTTCTTATTTTAGTTGCATGATTTTCTTCTACAATGGCCCCTGTAACTGTCGTATAACTTCAGTTAACTATCACATATCTTATTTTGGCTGGGTTCTCTTCTTAGCTCATGCTAAAGTGACCTGTCACAAAATCGTGTCACTTCTGCCTCTTTGTACTCTTATTCGGTTTTGCTTGTGAAAACACATGTCGCGATATCATGACACTTTTGCCTCCTTGCTACTCTTCTTGGCTTGTACCAGAAAAAACACATGTTGCGATATCGTGACACTTTCACCTCTTTGCTACTCTTCTTGGCTTGTACCAACAAAAACACATGTCACGATATCGCGACACTTTTGCTTCTTTGCTACTCTTCTTGGCTTGTACTAGCAAAAACATAACATGTCGCGATATCGTGACACTTTCGCCTCCTTGCTCTTCTCTTGCCTTCGGGTCGTGAAAACCCGACATGTCACGATATCATGACACTTTTTCTCCTAGACTCTCTCTCTTGCCTTCGGGTCGTGAAAACCCGACATGTCACGATATCGTGACACTTTTTCTCCTGGACTCTCTCTCTTGCCTTCAGGTCACGAAAACCCGACATGTCGCGACATCGTGACACTTTTTCTCCTATGCTCTTTCTCTTGCCTTCGGGTCGCAAAAACCCGATATGTCGCGATATCACGACACTTTTTCTCCTAGACTCTCTATCTTGCCTTCAGGTCGCGAAAACCCGACATGTGATATTGCGACACTTTTTCTCCTAGACTCTCCCTCTTGCCTTCGGGTCTCAAAAACCTGACATGTCACGATATCACGACACTTTTTCTCCTTTGCTATTTCTCTTGCCTCCGGGTCATGAAAACTCGACATGTCATGATATCGCGACACTTTTTCATCCGTAAAATCTCTCTTGCAATATGTCGTGAAATCGTGACACTTTTTCTTTCGTACTCTCTCTTGCAATATGTCACAAAATCGTGACACTTTTTCTACTTGCATTTTTCTCTTTCAACATGTCACGAAATTGCGACACTTTCTTCTTCCATACTATCTCTCTTGGAACATGTCACAAAATCATGACAATTTTGCTTGCTTGCGTTTCTCTCTCTGAACATGTCATGAAATCACGATAGTTTTGCTTGCTTGCGCTTTCTCTCCGACCATGTCACAAAATCATGACAGTTTTGCTTGCTTGCGCTTTCTCTCCGAAAATGTCACAATCGTGACAGTTTTGCTTGCTTGTGCTTTCTCTCCGAACATGTCACGAAATCACGACAGTTTTGCTTGCTTGCGCTTTCTCTTTGAACATGTCACGAAATCATGATAGTTTTGCTTTCTTCTCAACATGTCGCGATATCACGATAGTTTTTCTTTCTTGCTCAACATGTCGTGATATCGCGACTATTTTTCTTTCTTGCTCAACATGTCGCGATATCGCGACAGTTTTCTTCCTTGTGATTTTATTTTGATTTTTAGCATATGGGCCACTTCGATATTTTGGAAAATATCTATACATACTTTGAAGAACCTCTTAACTCCTATCCACTACATCAACCAATCTATCTGACTGTGTTGACAACAATGACGACACTGTTCCTACACCTTGCTCAACAATCTCCCCCTTTGGAATTGTTGGCAACACATATGCAATTTCCTGTAATTCTTCTCCCCCTTTGACAATAATACCAAAGGGCTGATGCAGACTCCCCCTGAGTCCATGCACAACATTCTCAGGCACAAGTTATGAAATTTAGCAAAAATTATAAATATGAACAAAAAGATAATCAAATATATAAATGCTCCCCCTGAGAATGTGGTCCTGATAGCTAGTCAGTTCTTGGGAAGCATGACCACTCCTAATTTATTACGAAGGTATCCGCTCATCGATCGGTGGACCTCTCTCCAATTGTTATATTATAGAAGACTCTGTCTTTCTGCTGCACTAACTGGTGGACCTCTCTCCACTTGAAGAATCCTCACTCAGATCTATCTTCAACTGTGTTGGCTGCTGGATCTCTATCCATTGAGACTTTTTCCTCTGTACCCTCTTAATAGGCTCACTAAGAACCTTGTCAATAGGCTCACACAGAATCTATCCAATCTTATAGAATCATAAAGAGAATTGTTAGAGACTCAATATGTTATCTACTTAATGCTCAATCAATATATCAACTAAATCTCATAGAAGCATAAAGAGAATTGTTAGAGACTCAATATGTTCTATACTCAAATCCCAATCTCAACTCAAATCAATCATCACAGGGGAAAACTCTCTATTCATAAAACCTTGATGCATTCAACCAACCACTTTCAAAAAGGAAACCACAAACAATCATTTTCCCTCCAATGATATTTCAAAAATCAACCACCATAATGTTGTCTTATACCAAATGATGTGTTGTATTTTTGGTTAAGAAACTCACGCCTTCCCACCTACATGTTGGCAGTAATTTTCATAATGATCATGAAGAGCTTTACCATAGTCCTCCCTCGATATTGGTAGATGAATTGAGAAGTACTCACAACATGGATTCTATTTTATCTGCAGATTGGGAATGTTACAGGCTTCAAAACCAGCACCTACCAGCTTATGCTTTCATGACATGACAACCTGTGCTGCATCTTCTATCTCAGATAATGCCTATCAGCTGCTGCATCGTAAGCCTAGCTATTCACCATGTTGTTCTGCTGAAGCACATCAGTTTGATACTCTCTCCACACATATCTACATGAACTAAAACACATTTTGACAACTATACGACAACTCCTCGACTACTTTCTTTTCATCCTCTGATAACCACACAAATACATAGGAGCATTAAAATAAAACTTTAACATTGCTCCCCTTGAGGATGTGCTACCTAGAGCTGCTTAGTGCAATAGAGGAGTAATCTCCTTCAGTCCAAGAAGACACGATTTCCTCTCTTCTTTCTTTCTCCAGTCTTTCTTGAACTTAGGCTGAAGGTTTTCACCTGCATCCCTATTTTGAACCTTTTCATGAATTTGAACATTTCTCTTGGGTGGTTGTCTCTTGTACATCTTTGATGGATGATTCTTTTCCTTTCTTTGATGCACATGATTTCTTCCCTGTCTATGTTGCATTCTTTGCGTTTGATGAAATCTACTGTCTTGCCTTAGATTAGATACAAAATTTCTTAGACAAGACCTTGCTATGTGCCCATGACCATTACATTTAAAACATTGCACATGGTGTTCAACCAAAATAATAGACGTATTTCTACCAAAATAACTCTTTGATCTATTATTCAATCCACAATAAATTGCCTTGTGACCATAATGGTTGCATCTAAAACAATTGCCATTAAAAGCATTATTATGAATAAAGTGAGAGTGATAGAACCTCTTTTGTTGTGGTTGCTTTGTTGTAGATCTCCTTTGAGATTTTATTCTTTTTGAGGATACAGCTTCAAGATTTTCTTGCTTTGATCCTTCAGCAGTGGATTTCTTCTTCTCTGCATATTTAGAAGATGAAGGTTGTTTAGTTTCACATCCAAGACCAAGCTTGCACACGGGGCTTCTTTGTTGCCTTATCATTTTATCTAGTAGCTCTGTGCTCTTCTCAAATTTGAGATTTGTATTGGCCTCTTCTAGTTGTTTCCTCAATAACACAATCTCCTCTTCTTGTTTGCAGCAAACAATCTCTTTCTCATTGATCTGTGACTTCAAGGCTTCTTCTATTTTCTTGGCTTTATGAGTTTGTAATAAGAGATCTTCAATATTATCCCCATATTCTTCCAACTTCTTGGATAGTATTTTGTTCTTTTTCTTTTCTAAACCCAACTCTTCAAGTGCAACGATCAACTCTCCTTCTAGATCTACTTCAACCTCTAGGTTTTCATCACATACTTGTTATTTCTTTGTTTCCTCTTCTTTGAGTGCCATATAAAGAACTTCACCTATTTCCTCTTCAGAATCCTCATTGCAGCTGTCTTCTGATGAACTGACATTCTTGGAGATGAAGTTTTTCTTCTTGAAGTTGCCTTTTCTAAAATTTGTTTTGTTCTTCCAGTCACTTCTTTCTTGGTGTGATCCTTCATCACTTATGTTCTTCTCATTAAGTGGACATTTAGCTGCAAGATGCCCAATGCCTCCACAATTGAAACATTTAAACGATAACTTTTCTCTGTATTTTCCTTTTCCCATTTTTAGTTTTCGAAAAAAGTTTGCTTCCATTTCATTTGATGTCTCTTCTTCCTTGGATTTTTGTTTTGCTTTTATATTTTTATGTGCTTTAAAAGCAGCTTCTCTATCTGTGGGTTTAGTTTTTCCTATTCTCATCTCATCTGCAGTCAAATAACCATGCATCTCATCCATATTGAAAGTATTTAGATCTTTAGCTTCTTCTATTGCTGAAAATTTAGAATCAAATATTTGGGAAAGAGATCTTAGTACCTTTTTCATGAAAATAGCATCTTCCATTTCCTCGTCGAGTCCTCTAATCACATTAATGATTCCATTAACTCTCATCATGTATACCTCTATGTTCTCATCGTCATTCATCTTTAATGCTTCGAACTGAGCTCGATGCGTTTGTAACTTGTCCTCCTTGATCTTGTCGTCTCCTTCATGAATGCTCCTTAGTTTGTCCCACATGTCTTTTGTCATTTTACAACTCATAATCTTTATCGGTTCGTTGTCCACTAAACCGCACATGATAGCATTCTTTGCTTTAGAGTTATTCTCAAACAGTTTCTTATCGACAAGCATCGGTTGGAGGAGTGGTGGGTATTGTGTATCCACTATCTACTAAATCCCAAATGTCATATCCCAAAGCACAAAGATATGTCTGCATCCTGAGTTTCCAAAATGTGTAATTAGTTTCATCCAACAATGGTGCTTTGTTTGATGAGAAGCCTTCACCACCTGCCATTGCGTACTAATCTAAGATCAACCCTAGCTGATTTAGCCTGATAAGAGAAACTAGCTCTGATATCAATTTTTAGTCTCACAATGACATTGAGAGGGGGGGTGAATCAGTGTGGCTCTTTAAAACTTGAAACTTCAACTCTTAAAGCCAAAACAATGAAAACTTAAAAACACATAAAGCAAGTATAACAAGAGAGCATCACACAACACAAGATGTATCGAGGTTCACCAGTTTTGGATACTCCTCAAAAATTGACTGTTTGGACTCCTATCCAAATCAAGCCTTTGCAAAATACCAATTTTATAATCAATTTACTAGCACCCACTGGAAGGAGCACCAACCCATGATTTATCTGCACCAACAGAAAGGAGCACCATCCCCTAATTTATCTGCACCAACAGAAAGGAGCACCAACCCCTAATTTATCTGCACCAATAGAAAGGAGCACCAACCCCTAATTCCAAGCACCAACTTGGACTACAATTTGAAACTATATGATTGACATAAAAATGCCTTAGCTTATACAAGACCCTGACTGGTCTATTGCTAACCCAACCTCACTCGCTATTCAGCTAAACACCACACACATTTAAGGCTCTGCTTACTGCACTTTTTTGGCCCTCTTACAACCCTCTTGCTGCACTTCTTACTACACTCTTACGGCTCTCACAGCTTTGCTAAAATTCTCTCTTACGACACTCTTCCAGCCCTCTTTTTGTAGCACTTTCCCATAGTTTCAACATCTTATTCTTCATGCAGAACTCCTTTTATACTAAAGTTTTGATTCTATTTTTAGCTTCCATATTTTTGCATGCAACTTATTAATAAAAACTTCTATATGTATCTCCTTTAACTCATAGTATTCTCTCATGCATCCTATTAATAGTTACGGCTCTTGTTTGGTCTTCGACTAATGACTTTCAGTTTAACTATCGCTCAATGATTACACTTCGTAACTGGCCCTGTGGCTGTCGTTCTGACTTTAGTTCACTATTCTTATTTTAGTTGCATGATTTTTCTTTGTAACTGCACCTATAACTATCGTATAACTTCAGTTAACTATTCTTATTTTAGCTGCATGATTTTCTTCTACAACGGCCCCTATAACTATCGTATAACTTCAGTTAACTGTCACATATCTTATTTTGGCTGGGTTCTCTTCTTAGCTCGCATCAAAGCGACCTGTCACGAAATCGTGACACTTCTGCCTCTTTGTACTCTTCTTTGGTTTCGTCCACAAAAATACATGTCGTGATATCGTGACACTTTCGCCTCCTTGCTACTCTTCTTGGCTTGTACCAATGAAAACACAACATGTCACGATATCGCGACACTTTTGCCTCCTTGCTACTCTTCTTGGCTTGTACCAGCGAAAAAACAACATGTCGCGATATTGCGACACTTTCACCTCCTTGCTACTCTTCTTGGCTTGTATCAACGAAAACACAACATGTCGCGATATCACGACACTTTCACCTCCTTTCTCTTCTCTTGCCTTCGGGTCATGAAAACCCGACATGTCGCGACATTGCGACACTTTTTCTCCTTTGCTCTTTATCTTGCCTTCGGGTTGCGAAAACCCAACATGTCATGATATCATGACACTTTTTCTCTTGGACTCTCGCTCTTGCCTTCAGGTCGCAAAAACCCGACATGTCACGATATCACGACACTTTTTATCCTTTGATCTTTCTCTTTCCTTCGGGTTGCGAAAACCCGACATGTCATGATATCGCGACACTTTTTCATCCGTACAATCTCTCTTGCAATATGTCATGAAATCGCGACACTTTTTCTTTCGAACTCTCTCTCTTGCAATATGTCGCGAAATCGTGACACTTTTTCTACTTGCCTTTTTCTCTTCCAACATGTTGTGAAATCATGACACTTTATTCTTCCATACTATCTCTCTTGGAACATGTCGTGAAATCGTGATAGTTTTGCTTGCTTGCGCTTTCTCTCCGAACATGTCATGAAATCGTGATAGTTTTGCTTGCTTGCACTTTATCTCCGAACATGTCACAAAATCACAACAGTTTTGCTTGCTTGCGCTTTCTCTCCGAACATGTCGTGAAATCGCGACAGTTTTGCTTGCTTGTGCTTTCTCTCCGAACATGTTGTGAAATCACGACAATTTTCTTGCTTGCGCTTTCTCTCCGAACATGTCATGAAATCATGACAGTTTTGCTTTCTTCTCAACATGTCGCGATATCGTGACGCTTTTTCTTTCTTGCTCAACATGTCGTGATATCGCGACGCTTTTTCTTTCTTGCTCAACATGTCGCGATATCGCGACCGTTTTCTTCCTTGTGATTTTCTTTTGATTTTTTGCATATGGGCCACTTCGATCTTTTGGAAAATATCTGTACATACTTTGAAGAACCTCTTAACTCCTGTCCACTGCATCAACCGATCTGTCTGACTATGTTGACAACAATGACAATACTATTCCTGCACCTTGCTCAACAAGCAAACTAGAAAAAGCTTTAATTCAAAAGCATATATGTCATCTAAGCCATTAAGTCTAATACATACTAATTCATGTGGTCCTACCAGAACACAGAGTATTCAGGGTGAGATTTAATTTATATTATTTATAGATTATTACTCCAGAATAGTTTGGGTAGCTTTCCTGAAAGAGAAGTCAGATGCATTTAAAAAATTCAAAGAAAAATAAGGAACTGGTTGAAAATTAAACTAGGAAGAGGATTAAGTATTTGAGATTTGACAGAGGAGGATATTTTACCTCAAATAAATTTGTAGAGTTTTGTGAACAACATAGGATTAGGAGAGAATACTCAGCAGCAAGAACTCCCCAACAAAATAGATTAGTTGAAAGGAAAAATAGGATTGTTGAGAATATGGCTAGAGATATGTTAAATGAGTCCAAACCCTCAAATGGATTTTTGAGGGAAGCAGTCAACACAACAGTACACATAAGCACTAGGGCTTAAATGAGGGTAAATCATCACAAGACTCCATATGATATTTGGAAAGGAAGACCAACCACTGCAAAACACTTCAAGGTTTTTGGAAGAAAGTGCTACATAAGACGAGACAATCAAAACTTAGGTAAGTTTTTTTTTTCTAAATAAGATATTATATTGCAGAGGGTTTTAAGGATCCCTGAACCTATTACATAAGTAGCAGAGGAAGTTGTACCAAGATTTTTGAACAACGGAGAACCCCATTAGAAAAACCTGATTGGAGGAGGCTTAGGAGGAGGACGCAGCCTCAGCCTGAGACATCCAGTGACAAAAACTAGCTAACAGAGGGCGAGGATGCATCCTCAGACCAGAACCTGAAACCAAAAAGACCCAGACCCTAGAAAGGAAAGGACTGCCTAACATACGTAATTAAAACCCCATAGAATAGAGAGAGACAGAGGACGCCTAAATGTCATTCAGGAAAGAGCTCCACGCAGGGAGGCAAAGAGGACAAAAAAACATAAGCAAAAAAAAAGGATCAAAAGGAAGCCCAAGATGTCATTCCTCGGCTTCAGCTTTGTCTTCTTCCTTGTCTTCCTCTTCGACAGTAGCCTTGGGTTCCTCATATTTGGGTTCCATTTTGATAGTCACCGCATCCTGGTCTGCAGTAGCATCCTCGGTTTGGCTGATCATTCCTAGAAAGAGCAGCTTGTGGAGCCCATCCTGGATATCCATTGTGCAGTTCACCATGCAATTCATCATTGTCATGGTCGAGCCTATGACGAAATCCTTCAGCTTTTTGTTTTCATCGCTATCATCAGTAATATCAATCACCTTGTTCTTGGTAGCCATGTTCAGAATCCTAGCAGACTTTCTCACCGGTTCCTCACTGCTTTCAAAGGAAATAATTTTCCTCGCCTTCATTTTGGAAAGGGCTTCAGTAACCTTTTTCTTCTTTTCAGCTTTGGACAGGCGATCGAAAGGGGAAATTTTGGTGGCAGGGCTATTGGGAATAGGGTTGGCCGTGGGACTATTGGCAAGGATGAAGGTGTAAATAACCTTAAACATACCTTGGTGCTGGGGGAGGTCATGGGATTTTTTGTCTCTGTAGCTGGAAATTGAGTGATTCATGGAATTCAAGAAAAACATGGGAATGTTGATGGGGTTAATTTCTCTAAAGTGATTGACGAAAGCCAGATGATAGGTTTTGAAGGGTTTTTCTGGGTCATCAACACATATGAACTGCATTATGGGTTTCATGACAACATTCCAAGGAAAAGAAAGATCACTTCTAAATAGGCCAGATCCTTTGGCTTTCTTACAAATTTTTTCATTACCTTTAAAATGTTCCAACTCAACTTCCCAGTTGTGTTTGTGGCGGTGAATGGATCGACATCCTTCAGTAGCTTGGCCAGTGATGGTAGCAAGGATATGGGCATCAACAGTGAAGTCTCTCCCCCTGACAGTGACAACGTCGTTATCCCAAGATTCAAGGAAAGCCAACGTAATGTCAATCTCATCACCAAAAAAGAGTTGGAGGAAATTGAACAACTTTCTATCCTTAAGGACAGGGTCAGCTTCAGGGTCGCAGACATAAGAATGGGGCTCAACATACTCACTCGACATGGTAGGGGAGGGGGGTGGGAGAGGGGGCGAATAGACAAGGAGGGTGGACTAGGGGAAAGGTAATGCACGAGAAATGAAATGGTTAAAAAGGGAATGGAGGGAGGATAAGGGAGGTTGATAGAAAATATGGAGGCTTGGGTAGTGAGGGGAGGATAGGTGGAATGGAAAAGGCTCACATGCAGGGGAGGCAATCCACCCAAGGTAGACCGATCACCAAGGACAACATGATGAATTGGGACCGAGTGACATGTAGGAAAATCTGCTAACTGAAGACTGTGAGTTCCAAGGTGGAACCGGGGTTTCCTCTTCTTTCTCGGGCCAAAGAAAAACATGCCTCGAGTATCCAGGTAATCAGGATTGTTTTGCCATGTTTGATGCTTGAGGACATGGAGGTGGATTATAACCCAACATTTAATCGTAATCTGAGCCTTGGGCATAGTACCCCTATGGACCAAAGCAAGGGTTCTTCGAATCATCTACTCGAAAGCGGTGCTTCGGGAATGATCATAAAACTGCATGCTATCATTGTTGGAAATGCTTCTCCGTAACCTGCACAGAACAACCAAAAAAACCAAAAAGTGCCAAGGTCAAAAAGGGATAAACCAAATGAATTCGCACAAAGGCAGTGACATAGGGGATGGGTGGCGGTGGCAACAAACAGAAAATGAAAGGAGAGGGGGTTGGAATTGGTGATATGGGGAAACGTGTGGTCTATGGGGTGGAGGCCAGCTTGGATGATGTTCCTCGGAGAAACAAGGGATAGCTGACTAAGATGGTGGTGAAGGTGGTGATGAATAATGGAGTAGGTGTGAATGGGCTCGGGCCTTGACACGTGAGAAAGAGGGGGTTGACAAAGACAAAGCTTACTGCTGATTATGATCATGAGGATTAGGGATGAGGACCTATGGATGGGCTTCCTGATGAGGAGGGCTCCTGTGATGCCTCTCTTGATTAAAAACCAGCTGGACTTCCGTAGGGAGGATGTTATGCTAGATCTAGAGATTATCTATGCTGACTCTGATGTTAGCAAGCTTATCAGCCACCTTATTAGATTCTCTGAAAGTGTGTTGGTAGAGAACATTCTGTCTATTTAGGATGAGGGACCTGGCTTCCTTGATATACTCTTTGACTCTCCAAGAAGGATTAGAATTGGTGTTCTTGAGGTGGTTGATGATGTTCAGAGAGTCTCCTTCAACTATCAGATTGGTGGTGAAGTCTTTAGCTAGGCTTAGTCCTCTCCACATGCTTTTAGCTTCTGCCACATGATTTTTTTGATCCCCTAGACTTTCAGCAAAGGCAAGGATAGAGTTTCCTTGGTGATCCCTTAGGATGCCCCCAGCTCCTGCCTTCCCAGGATTACCTTTAGCCACTCCGTCAACATTAAGTTTGAGCCAACCTTCAGGAGGTGGGGTCCAGGTAGTCTTCGATCGTATTTGAGTGGGAGGACAAACCTCCTCTAGAGATAATCCCAACTCTTTACCTAGATCCATCTCGGCCTTGGATGTAGGTGTGGAAGCAGGGGGAATGAGGAAGGTGTTTTCCAATGCAAAGGCTAAGGTTTTAGCTGAGACGAGGTTTGGGGCTTTAGCCTTTAGGGAGAAAACCCTATTGTTTCTTTCAAGCCAGACTTGCCAGAGGAAATGGTGGAGGGAAATTTTCCAGAAGAACTAGAGGCGGGGGTCATGGAAAGGGGTAGGCCATTGTTGGAAGAGATCACTGATGGAGGGTGGTGGGGCCCATTGGATATGGAAATGGTGGAAAATGGAGCCGAGGATGGCTGAGGAGAAGGGGCAGTGGAGAAAGATGTGGCTAGTGGATTCCCAATCGTTGAGACACAGAAAGCACCTGTTAGGAATGGGCATGCCTTTTCTGATGAGGTTATCAATGGTGAGGATTTTCTCTTGGATGGCTAACCAGGAAAAGAAGGAAATCTTAGGAATGAGGTGCTTAACCCAAACTTTATCAACAGGTGGTAGACTATCCTCAGGAGCAAGGAGGAGGAGGTAAGCTGACTTGACAGAGTAATTTCCACTTTTAGTGTGTTCCCAGATGATGCGATCAGGTGGTCTAGAGGAAGGGATGATGGTGGAAGATAGAATGGAATTTAACAGGTTAGATTCAGCAGGAAAATTTGGGTGGACAATGGGAATCCAAGAAGAGGGTGAGCCTGGAGTGAGAAAATCAAAGACTTTGTGTCCTATTCTATCATCAGTAAATATTTTGAGTTTGGACAGAATGGGGTCATTGAGGAGAGGTCCTCGGGATATCCAGTTGTCTTTCCAAAAATTTATGCTTTGCCCATCTCCCAACATCCATATTAGACCTTTCATAATAAGAGACTTAGTGCTCCTGATGGAATTCCAGAATGTTGACCCTGTGTTAGGAATGCCATCATTGAAAAAATCACCATTTTGAAGATATTTCCTTTTTACAATAGTGATCCATGCATTGTTATCACCTGATATGAGCCTCCAAGCCTGTTTAGCAATCAGTGCAGTATTAAGGGAATGGATCCTCCTAAGCCCAACTCCTCCCTATTGCTTAGGTCTGCAAACCTTGTCCCAAGCCACCAAATGAATTCTTTGTTTGTTGTCTATTCCTGTCCACAATTTTTTTTTGTATTTGCTCTATTTTGGCTGAAATAGAGGAGGGGGCCTTGAATATGGATAGGAAATAAATGGGAATGCTTTGAAGGACCACTGTAGTTAGGGTACATTTAGCTTCCTAGGATAGAAGATGTCCTTTCCAACCTGCCAGTTTCCTTTGGATGTGCTCGATAACGTTGTGCCACATGGAACCTGTAGGTTGGCCATAGAACAGAGGGAGGCCGAGGTAGGTAGCAGGAAGATCAGCTATGGAGCATTCAAGAATTTTGGCAATCCTGATTTGTCTCTACATAGGAGTATTTAAAAAATATAGTTTGCTTTTATTGAAATTAACTTTCTGACCAGCAGCTGCTTCGTAGATTTGGAGGATGAATTTGATGACTTTAGCCTCAGGAATTGAGGCCCTTGTTGATAGAATGGTATCATCCACAAATTTTTGATGGGAGACAGGTGTGGTTTGAGAGGAAGCTTTAATCCCTATCAGCAAACCGGAACTACAAGCAACCTGGATAGTCCTGCCTAGAGCTTCTGCTAAAATAATGAACAACATTGGAGATATAGGATCTCCTTGTCTAAGTCCTCTACTGCTTTGGAAGTAGCCTACTGTAGACCCATTGATTAGGATAGAGAACCAAGATGAGGAGATGCAGGTTCTAATCAGATCTATCCAATCCGCATGGAATCCAAACTTGCCCAGGATGGCTAAGAGAAAATTCCAGTTCACTCTGTCATAAGCTTTATTCATATCCAGCTTGAGGACACATGTGGGATTTTTGGATTTGGAGGCTGAATGAAGGGCTTCATGGATGGAGATAACCCCATCAAGGATAGATCTACCCTGAATAGAACTACCCTGACAAGGGTCAATGATGGTGGGCAAGATAGTTTTCATTCTGGAAGCCATAATTTTAGTGAGGATTTTGTAGACTATGTTGCAAAGGCTAATGGGCCTGTAGTCAGCTAAGGCCTTGGCTGAAGGATGCTTAGGAATGAGAGCTATGAAAGTTGAATTGAACCCATGAGGAATCCTTCTGGATGATTGGAATTATTTGACAGTCATACACACATCAGGTCCAACAATATCCCAAAAATGTTGAAAGAAGCGAGGAGGAAAGCCATCTGGACCTGGGGCTTTGTCGGGATGCATAGAGAAAAGAGTCGTTCTGATTTCATCATCCTTGAAGGGGGAAATGAGGGAGGAATTGATAGAATCAGGGATGGAATTAGGAGGGATATGGTGAAGAAGGGCCTCCTGAGCTAAAACTGAACAAGAATCATCATCCTCAAGAAGCTTAGAAAAATAGGAACTAGCTTCATTTCTAATTTCCTCAATGTCTGACGTGATATTACCATCCTCCTTGGTTAGATTTTTGATGTTGTTGTTGCTTCTGTTGTGAAGGGTTGCCACATGAAAATATTTTGTATTCGAGTCACCTTATTTAAGCCAAAGAGCTCTGGATTTTTGGCACCAAAAGGTCTCTTCGCAAGCAAGGATATTGTGATACTCAGCAAGGATCTATTTTTCTTCAATTCTGGTTTGGGAGTCTAGCTCTCCACATTCATTTTTTATTTCAATTTGATTAAGTCTTTCTAATAGAGACTTCTTGTTGGTGAAGATATTGCCAAAGACTTCCTTATTCCAGATTTTTAGGTCAGATTTGAGATCTTTAAGTTTCTGAGAAATTCTAAAAGAGGGGCACCCCTGGTATTCTTGTTGCCAAACATGAGAAACACGTTGTCTGATATCTGGGTGATGTAGCCACATGTTATCGAATCTGAAAGGATTTTTGAAAGGATTTGGTCTGTTGATGTCCAGGATGAGAGGATTATGGTCGAAACCCACTTTAGGAAGAGGATGGAGAGTCGCATCACCAAAAACCTACACTGCTTCTTGAGAAAGGAACACTCTGTCAAGTTTAACTTGTATATGTTGAGCCCCAACTCGTCTATTGCTCCAAGTGTATTTGCCCTTTTTTAGATTAACATCCATGAGACTGTTAGTATTCATGAATTCCATAAAATATTTAGTACTTTTGGTAGGAGTTTCACACCCTCCTTTCTTATCTGAAGGATAAAGGGGAGTATTAAAGTCTCCAACCACTATCCACGGTATGTTCTGAAAGGAATATTTCATCTTTGTTAGGATCTCCCACAACTGTGTTCTCCCAAAAATCGTATTAGGGGCATAAACATTGGTGACGACCCAAGATAAGTCACTATTGATGTCATGGAAGAGGACACTTAAAAGTCTTTCACTGGTGTGAAGGAGGCATCCTTCAACTTTCTGCCTATCCCACATACATATGAGGCCTCCAGAAGTTCCTCTAGTGTTACTGACTATAACTCCTGCATTTTTCCATATGGCTTTAGTAACTTCAGAGCTATTGGCATTAATTTTTGTTTCCTGCATGATGAAAATGGAAGGTCTAATGTCTTTCCTCATAGACTTAACAAGTCTTTGTTTGGATGCCCCATTGAGGCCTCTCACATTCCATGAGAGTAGCTTCATTTGGAAGGTCTGGGGGTTTTTCTGCATCCCCTACCACTTGGGTGAGGGGGTTTAGTACTCTTACTCTCCTCTAGAAGTTGAGAAGTAATATTTGGGAAGAGGGTCTTCTGAATTCCATTTGCTATATCATCCACTGTTTGGGAATTCCTTTGATCCTCTTTGGAGGGTCTGCCTCTTTTCTTTTCACTCCCAAAATCCATAGGAGATTTGGCAGTGCTTCTAGTTTTCTTGGGGCTGGGTTTATAAGGAATAATATACTCGAGGACTGGGCTAAGGGGTCTGATGGCATGATTAAGGCTTGGTGACGAAGTTTCTTCCATCAAAGAATTTGCTGCTAGACCATCAAGGGGACTTCGAGATGGTCCAGACTTGGACGGGGTGTTGAGGAAGCTGAGATCGACATTAGGCTTAGGAAGGGTTTCAGAAGGTTTGGGGGGAGGTCTGGGGTCCTCAGAAGAACTAATGAGGGTGGAAGCATGGTCTCGAGTGGGACCAACTCCTAAAAGGGGTTCTGGGGAAGCGAGAGTCGACGGGGGGGAAAGTAGAGCATTTCCTTCTTGCAAATCTACAACCTCATTTAGAATAGTAAATATATTGGTGGTAGTGATAGAGGAACTTACTTGGTGATGAGCCAGATGCATCTTCTCCTTCCCTCTGGGAGATTGGGGTTCTCCAATAACACTTACCGCTGGCTTATTCTGATGGTTCTTTTCCTGATATTGTTGGCTCCCTTTTTTTTGTGGTTTGGAGCCTTCACCTCTAGTAGCACTTTGGGGAATGCCAGTTGCTTGAGATTGACTATTGCCTGTGTTGGATTTAGCTTTGAGGATAGGGCATTGCGACCTCAGATGACCTTGGGTGTTGCATTCCATGCAGAAAGGTGGTTTATTCTCATATTCCAATGCTTGCTTGAAGAAGAAATTCTTGTGGGTTAGGGTAACATAAGTAGGGAGCTCAGAAGCTAGGTTTGCATTAACGCAAATCCTTGCTACATTCATCCTTCTACGTGCTCTAGTAATCGGTTCAATAGCCAGGAGGTCTCCTATAACACTTGCAATGGAAAGGAGGACGTCTTCATGCCAACAATGGAAAGGTAAATCAGGGATACATACCCAAATGGGGGTAAAATTTATATCTTGGGTATCCGGGTTGAAATCTAAGTCCCATTTCTTCAATAATAGGCTCTTGCGGCCTAAGAACCATGGGCCCCTGGTGAGAATCTGATTTGTATCTTCCTCATTGCTCAATATGATGGCAAAAAAACCTCTGGACAGAACAACTATTTCCATGCTTCCAAGGGTCTTCCATTATGATTATGTACACAATCATAACACAAAAGAGCTAATCATTGGGAATCCACATGAAATACAAATAAGGAGAAGGATAATAACACCATCTCAAAAAGCAAATTTTTCTTTGCTATCTAATATTAAGCCAAAATACGTCAATCAAGAAAGTGAATATGAGGCCTAGATCAAGGCAATGGATGAGGAATTAGATCATATAGAGAAAATCAAGACTTGGGAACTTGTTCCATGACCAAAGGACAAGAATGTGATCAACACAAAATGGGTATTCAAAAACAAGCTAAATGAATATGGACAGGTAGTAAGGAATAAAGCAAGGTTAGTGTGCAAAGGTTATGCACAGGTAGAGGAAATTGACTTGGATGACACATTTTCTCCAGTTGCACAACTTGAAGCCATAAGAATATTTTTAGCCTTCTAAAGTTTTAAAAAATTCAAGGTATATCAGATGGATGTTAAGTCAGCATTTCTAAATGGTGTTCTAGAAGAAGAAGTCTATACTGAACAATAAGAGGGATTCATATTAACAGACAAACTAGATCATGTATGCATATTGAAAAAGGCACTGTATGGTCTAAAGCAGGCTCCTAGAGCATGGTACTCAGGATTGGATAAGTATCTTCATGAACAGGGATTCAAAAATGGAATAGAAGATAGTAACTTATACATACAAAATGAAGGGAATAATCTACTAATTGTGGTTGTTTATGTTGATGACATAATTTTTTGGGAAACAACAATAAGATGTGTAAAGAATTTGCAAAGAACAAGCATAATGAATTTGAGATGTATGTGATTGGTGAGTTGTCCTTATTTCTTGGAATTCAAATTTCACAATCATAGGAAGGAGTATTTCTCTCACAAACCAAGTATATAAAAGATATGCTAAAGAAATTCAGGTTAGAATATTGCAAACTAGTAAGTACTCCCGTGGCCAGAGGATGCAAGTTAAGTAAGGATGATGAATATCTAGAGGTAGATCAACGATTATACAAATCTATGAGTGGTAGCTTGTTGTATGTTACAACTACAAGACCAGACATAGTGTAGTCAGTGGGATTAGTGGAAAGGTTTTAGGCAGCACCTAAGGAGACACATGTGGTAGTAGTAAAGAGAATTCTCAGGTATCAAAAAAGGACTATGGATTTTGGGCTCTGGTATCCTAAAAGTGATAGTTTCACACTCACAGCATATACAAATGCAGATTTGGCTGGCAGTATTGATGACATAAAAAGCACAAGTGTTGAAGCATTTTTTATTGGAGACTGTTTAAGTCTCTTGGCTAAGTAAGAAGTAGATTTTAGTATCCTTATCTACAACAAAAGTAGAATATATTGCAGCAGTAGCCAATTGTACATAGATTTTATGGATGAAGTGAACTCTAGAAGACTTCAAGATAAAACATGATCATTCTATTCCCATATTATGTGATAATACAAGTGTTATAAGTATCTCAAATAATCTAGTGATGCATTCCAGGACAAAGCACATTCCGATAAAGTATCATTTTTTAAGAGAACATATGACAGATAAATAGGTCAAGTTGGAATATGTTACTACAAAGGAACATATAGTAGATATTTTCACTAAGCCACTTTCAAAAGAGGCCTTTGAGTATCTTAAAGTAAAATTGGGAGTAATACTCCCACCCTAGAATTAACCACCTCAAGATGAGGTGGGTAAGGGGCTAAGCTAAGAGACTCATTCTTAGCCCCGAGCCCCAAAGGTGACCCTTTGCCATTGATGTCAAAGGGGGAGAGATTTGAGTAAGGGGGAGAGATTTGGTTTAAGAAGAGAGTATTGAGTCAGGGGGATAAATTTCCCAAGGGGAGTAGAACAGGAAAAAGGTCAAAGTTTTGGAAAAAAGAATTTGGGTTGCCATCAATGACAAAGGGGTATATTGTTGGACATTTTGAGTAGATAAGTTGTTATTTATGTCAAGAGTGAGTGGTCATTGATGTCAAGCCTTCAACACTAGTCAATGGCAATTTTAGTGGGTAGCATCAGTTTCAAGTTCTCCAATAAGTGCAAAAGGATAGTCTGTTTTTAGTTAATCAAAGACCCGATTCCAAGAAATCAGATATGGTCCAAAGTGCAAAGAAGAAGCTAGGTGAATAATATTATAATAATTTTTTTATAATATTATAAAGGGAATTTTAAATTAATTAATATAATTTTTATTATAAATTAATTTATTAATTAATTTACTTAACTTATAAGTTATTTAAATTAATTATTAATTAATTTTAATATTAGTTATAAGTTAATTTATATTAATTTTAAATAACCCTAAGGTGGGTTATTAAATTAAATTCAAAATTTGAATTCGAATTCTTAAGTGCCGACGTGGGGATAAAATACCCATGTGTGTTTAAAAAAGGGATTACCCACCTTACCCAAATCTACCATGCCTTCGAATTTAATTAATGTGAGCTTGTGCGAATCATGCTGCAACAAAGAGGAGTGATTTTTTATTTTTGTGGGAAGTCAACGGTGCACGGAGGTATAAGAGGAAGGAAGTCCTCCTTCCTTCACATGGGCACCAATAGCCCACGCGGTGGGCTCCAAAGTGCTAAGGTACTTAGACTTGGGGAGACGGTGGATTGAATCAAGCCGAAACCCTTTTGGGTGAAAACAAAGGTATGCTTTAAGTTGAGAGCCAAAAATTTTGGGGTATTAGTTGAGCATTTAAAAATTAATTTTTGCATATTTGATTTGGTTTTTAAGGTTGTAAGGGGAGTTATAAGGCTTATGCAAAATTAAATTTTTGGTATTATTTTTTTTAATATTTGTAAAGGGTAGTAAGATGTTTTAGGAAGATTGTTTAAAGTCTTGTGGTGTTGGATATTATTTTAAGTTGGATATTATAAGGTGTATCAAAGTGATTATTTTTATGTATGATTTGATGGATGTTATTTCCAAAAGGGAGCAGTAAGGCATAATTGAGCTTTGATTATTTTTTTCTATGGCATATTTTGAGAAAATGTTGAAGTTATATTTTGTCATCTAGCCATTAAAATTGGAAAGAAGAAAATTGTGATTGAGACAGGTTTTCTAAGGAAATTTTTACATAAACAAAAGGTATGGGCACATCTTCCTAGTGAGTGTTTGTTGAATGTTGTGAATGCAAATTTGGAGTAAAAATGATTGTTTGGTAAGCATTGTTGAGTGTGTTTTGAATTAATGCTTCAAGGTTTTCTGGAATAAAGAGTTGTTGATAAAACCTTGTTTTATAAGCATTGTTGTTGAAGTGATTAATTGAGTGAACTTGAACTAGGGTTTGCAAATATCATGAGTATCATTGTTATGTGAGATTGATTGATAAGCATTGTTGGAAAATTTTGACTGAGTGTTCATATGCTTGGACTAGAATTTGTAAGTAAAGGTTAATTCATTGAGTGATTAATTGAGAAGAGTTGGTTGAGCGTAGTCAAGTGAATGTGTTGATGTGATAGTTCAAGTTCTATGAAATAAATTGTTCTATATTCTGAATTGAGTTGAGAAAGAGATTGAATGTTTTTGAATGTGAAACATATTGAGTCTCTAACAATTCTCTATACGTTTTTGTTGTAAAAATAGTGATTGAAAGTGATTGAGCATTGTGGTGAATGTGAAGCATATTGAGTCTCTTAAAATTCTCTTTATGTTTCTATGAGATTGGACAATCTCTAGTGAGGACTTGTTGAGAAAATTTGAGGTAAGTCTTTGAGAAGACTTGTGGATAGATTTGTGTAAGCTTTTGTGGAAGCTTATAATATAGATTTCAGGACAAGATATTGAGAACATATTTTAGGACAGAGATTGAGGATATATTTGAGAATATATTTGAGGATAGATATTGAGAAAATATTTGAGGATAGAGATTGAAGACTGACTTGAGGATAGATATTTAAGAATAGAGTTTGGTGCAGATTTGAGGACAAGTTTGTGCCAGACCAAAAATAGAGATTAAGCAGATTTGTGCTAGACAAAAGGACTATGTTTAGTGCATATTTGAGATAGATATTTGAAGGTGACAAATTATAGAGGACGATAGTCTCTAGTGGATAGAGATCCACTAGCTAGGGCAGTGATGATAGGTGACTTCAGTGGATAGATATCCATTATCCAGAGTAGTGGGGGTAGCAGTCCTTCTAGAAGATCACCAGTCAAAGATAAGGAGAAAGAGTTCTCCTACAGATAGAGATCCAAAAACTTGATTAAGGGATTTGTGTCTCCTTCGAACAGAGGTCCATAAAAAATATAGGGAAATGATTACCAAGAGAATTTATTTGAGAAAAAATTATACGAAATATTTTCTCCATTGAGTAGCCCACATTGGGTGAACCACGTTAAATTATGTCGCTCATGTGTGTGATGCTTTGTGTGATGTTTATTGCTTTAATATTTTTTATGTTATCATTTGGATTAAAAAGCAAAAATTTTTATCTTATACTGTTCACCCCCCTCTCAATATAAGCACATGTTCTTCAAATTCAATATACTAAATAATTAAATGCCATTAGGCCTATCAATATAACATCATAGAATATTGACCTTTTTCATGAATCATATTATGATTTTATTAATTCTTTGGATTGACAACTACGATTTTATGGCTCCAAAAAGAGTGTAATTCAATAATTAGTCTTAAAAGGGAACTTTTTTGTTATCTATTATACATATCAATATTATCTACTCATTTTTCACCATATATTTACTTGTCACGGATTATTATTATTAACACTACTCTCAATATTTCTACCTTTGTTGTTATCATCACCACAACCCTCTCTCTCTCTCTCTCTCTCTCTCTCTCTCTCTCTCTCTCTCTCACACACACACACACACACACACACACATAATTGTAGATACAACAAATGTTAAGACCCCATTGTAATATTATTCATAATTTTTTAGTCATGGAGTATTTTAGGTACCTAGGCTTACATGCCCATATGATGTAACCATTATGTATTATAAAAATATGTTATTTAAAATGTAATGATTGTTAATTAGGAGTTACTAGCTTGCCCCCCCCCACTTGCACATGGATATAAACCCTTGATTATTATGATTAGGTTTTGTTGTAGAATTTAAAAGGACCAAGGAAGCAAGAGGAAAGACATCTCCTATTTTATTGTAAAAAAACTCTATCTCTAAGAAGGTTGTCCCCTCAAAGACGATTGTAATTCTATAATGTGTTCTTTTTTTCTATAATATAATCTATTACATTTCTATTTTGTATTTCAATCTTGTTAATTTATATATTATTTTTGCTATTATTAAAATATCATGTGGATGTGCTTTTATTCTACTACAAGGTCCCTAAAAAGTGGTATCATAGCACTTTTTAGGGTTGCATTCTATTGCAGTGCAAATAGTTTGTATTACCATTTTGACCTATTAGGTATAAATTTTATTTTTTTTAATTTTCCTTCTTAGTATTCTACAAAGAAAATTGAGCCACTTTTTTTTTGTTTTAGTTTATTATTTTATAAAACTTATGCTATGTATTTTAATAAATCATAGAGGAGTTGTTATTGGGTAAGCTAGATTTCCCATAAAGCATCTAGTGAAGTGAGGGTTGATAAAAATCCAATACCCAAGCATTAGACAACACCCATATATAGACTTGCACTCCCACTTACCTTTGGTTATTATTGGGGGAATATCTTGTATCCTTAATGATGTGTCACACTACAAGAATATTTTGATCCCAATAGTACTACAAACTTTTGTGGATCTGCATCTTTAACCCAAGAATAGATTATCTGATGACTCTTAAGAGATTGGATTGGGCCAGGATACCTTTGAGGTGAACTTAAGTATTAATAATTAATCACATGATCATCCAGACTAATAATACATTAAAAAATATTTGATTTTATTTGTTCAAGGTTCACATAGACCTACCAATTATGCATTTACCAATGGATCGATACCTTGTCCATTTACCAATTATAGCAATATTTGTAAACACAATTGTTGTTAAGGAAAGAAAAGGAAGAGAAATGTTGGATTGATCACATTCATTCAAATTATGTAACAAATATAATTAATCAACCAGTAAAAGAAGGTATCAATTACACATTCAAATTAAGCAACATGTAAATGAGATACACACACAATACTGAACACAGTGAATTACCTAAAGGATGAAGCTATAATTTGTATTAATATCAATATTTTACAAGAGAGTCTATATAAAAATAACATAGAAATTAGCAAGTGAATCTCACTAAAATGATGAAATAAGAATACATCACCCTTTTGTTTTGATGTGGTAATAGTAGGTTTTCTAGCTTTTGGTTCAATTATTGGAAATGATCTTAGCTTCCTAAATTATTCCTTACAAATATTACACAAAAATAAGTAAGAATTATGGGATGATAAAGAGAGAAAACACAAAGGATAAGTATAATTGATAGACAAAAATACTAGGAAATACCTTTAGGTAGAATTTGTTATGCAAAAACCTGATCTTGGATCTAGTTGTCGTAGATTCTTTCATATATTTGTGGGTTCTTGCTCTATTATGACTATGTGGAGTGGATCTGTTCATCTGGAAACATCCCAAACTTTAATTTTTTTAGTGCATTACAAAAAAATTACAACTATCTTGGTCTATTTCATTCAAAAATATGTCCCTTGTCTATTGTTAAGACTTTTAGATTCCCAAAAAATGGGATACAACTATACGATATTTATGCTCTATGGTTGACCAACCCCTTGGTCATAATTATCCTCCATGGTGGATCCGGTGCTGATTTTCTTAGTTTTATTTGCTTGTGATTTTTTCCCTTCTTCTATAGCCTCTATGTCAAATATTTTGATCACCCAAGTAGATATTCTAATGTTATATACCCTGAAACTCTTCCCTTTACTTATCTCTTCTTAGAGGTATTTTATTGTTATATCAATGTACTCCCATACTTAATTTCAGAAGGTTATAGTAAAATTTAACATGTTTATATCTCGTAGGATTTTGGCCTTTTGAATTTTTGACCACTCTTTGCTTTTTCGAGAAAATATGCACAAGCGATCAACTATTTTTACAAGAAATTTAACTTGTCTAGATAGTTTTGTTCATTATCAGGATCATAGTTAAAGTCTTGAATCCTATTTAGGATAAGATCTTCAATATCTACTACTTGTAGACATTCTTATAGATAAAATCCTACCTCCTTAAGTTCATTATCCATATCATATTTCCATTCAGTTACTTCTCTATCCCAATTGTGTCATCCAGATCTATATCTTAAGAATATTGAGATCTTTATGAATTATTCATTGTAGAAAAATATGGTGCCATCATCCATCACTACTTGTACTTCACATATCTATTCATACTAGACTTCAACCAACTAAAAAGTAGGATAAAATATATTTACTCTCTTCTATATTTGTGCTAGGATGTGTTTCAGGATATGAATAGTTTTCTTGATTGTATTGATGTTGTAGAATATCTCCCTTAAATCCTCTAAGTTGTTTTGAATATTATTTTGAACTTCTCTCTTGAATTTGGAGATAAATTTAGAGAATTAAATATTTTTTTTATGATCTAAGGCTTTTATCTTACAACTGTAGCTTGAGAATCTAAAAACTATTGTTTAATACTATCTACCTTTTCTTGTAATTGATCTGTCTTTATCTATAACTAATCTACTTTTGCTACTTTGACTCTCAAGTCTTAAATTTCTTTCTCCATAGCCAATGCAAGCTATGTTGTGAGCAAAAATTATGTTATGAAAACAATCATTTCATTTCCATTAATTATCAATCCGGTAGTTCGTAAACTTGTGAGTGCCATGCACAATATATGCTTGTAGTGTGGGGAATGAGTCCCTTTGTGCCTATTGGTTTGGTGGACTTATTGTTCATTGTTTTTTTAGTACATTCAAACCAATAAAACTAAGTGTAGGAAAATAAATAAATGTGCAATTTTAAAATAAGCATACATCTAAAATTAAGATGTTGGAAATAAATACATGGTTGAAAATAAATTGCAAGAATTTAAACACACATGCAAAAATGAATAAAGTAGGAAATTCACACTTACGAAAATAAATAAAATAGAAAATTGCATAAATAAATAAAGCAAAAAAAAGTCACACAACATAAATAAATGAAAACAAAAAATAGAGGATTACCACATGGAGTGGGCCTAAGCTCCCGTAGATGGTTCATCCAGTTAACTACGTAAAAATCATGCTCTTAATCCACGCAAATAAAAGAACACTAATTTTTTTTATTATAAATTATATAGTACACTTGGATATTTTGAATTTTCTAATTGACTTATTCTTAGGAATGGTCTGTGTTGTTATATAGAAAGCAACCAATCTCATTATAAAAATAGCTTGGTCTATTTTAATCACATAACATTATTTGCTACGACTGTTTCATGCATAGTTGTTATTTTCTTCTATTAAAAGCATGACCATTTGATTTTAATCACCAAAGTATAAGCTCAATGCTCCTTAGGTGTATACAACAAACTACTTCTAAAAGTGGCACTTTATTAAAAACTACATGGTCAACTAGTCAACCACTAAACCATCATTATTTAGAATATAAGTGCTTATTCTATTTTAACCATAATTCATGATTTTAATATGTAGAAAAGAATGATTCTCCCTTATTTTTTTGCAACAACTTCCTTCAAAATTGTATGGTCAATTGGTCAACCGGTCAACGTTGACTTGGTCAACCGATTAAAATTAAATTGGTCAATTGGTTAGCATTTACTTGGTCAATCGATCAACTAGTCAATGGAAGACAGGTACTGGGAGATAGGCATAGACCTATTATTGGAAGATAGGTGCCAACCTATTGCTATTATATAGACGTCAATTCGTTTGTTGGGAGATAGTTGCCTACTTATTTTTGGGAGATAGGCGCCTACTTGTTGCTGGGAGAAATGTGTCGACCTAATGCTAGGAGACAGGTGCTAACCTATCGATTGGAGATAGGAACCTATATATTTGCTGGGATATAGGAACCTACCTATTTCTAGGAGACATGTGCCAACCTATCACTACGATACATGCACCTACATGTTTGCTATGAGACATGTGCCTACATATTGTTGGGAGATAGGCATTGGGATACATGCACCTGCATGTACCATTCACTGTAGTTCCCTTCAAGATGTATTCATACATTGTCAGGTCTAAATGAGACATTGACTCAAAAATGCCAAATTAGTAGCAAAAACCTGCATCTACACACATTTCCACTAAAACCACCAGTATAGCATCATACTTCATTTTCTATTAATTATAATTAAAATCTATATAAAAATACATCTCTTATGCTAATTAAACCAGTAATGATACCCTTATAAATGTAAATAAAATGAAATTTTTTGGTGCTCATCACTATGCTTATGCAACTATGTTTGATCTCACCATGGAAATCGAGTCTATTGTAGACAACGACTCTCCTTTATCTAAGTCAATTTGTGCTTCTTTTAGATTCTTTGGCAAAGGAATTTTAAAGGTGGTGGTAGATGTATTGTAGATATTCTTTTCTCTAGTTTATTCAACCGTGAACTGCCCTTCATGTAGATTTTTTCTTTTCTATATATTTTGAGTCTATCTCTCTTCATTTGAATCAAACTATACGACTTCTGCTTCTCTTGTTAGAGTAATGCTTTCAAGGTTAGTCGTTGAAACTTCATGTTTATCCTTTTTGTGCTCTAGTGAGATAGAAGGGCTTTTGACCTTTACTTGATGTTCTATAATGATATGGGATAATAACCCAACCTCTTCAATCTATTTACACACCAATGGGGTAATCTTGTGCTCTTGTTTATCAACTACTAGAGTAATGGGAATCACTTAGGGCTGATTTGCTATCACCACAAGCCTAGGTTTTGGAGCCATAAACATTTGAGAAACATCTAAGGAGGTGATTTGAGCCTATGTAGGTATGGAAAAATCAATTACATATTGTATGGATTAGGTAAAAACAATATCTTTTCCTTATACGGTATGTTATGCTAGGTCATGAATATATTAAATAGTGAAGTACTATTGTATTATTACAGGGGTAAGATGATTAGTAATGGATATTTCTAGCCTTTCCATAATAGTGTTGATAATTTCCATCACTACTTCAATTTGTTCATAGCCTCTTGATTTACAATTTCTATAATTGGATCCTTTAATTATAATGTGTGGGATTTGGGTCCCATAGGGCATGCCAAAAACTGTTGGAACGAAATCTGCCTTAGGTAATAATTTGCACCAAAGACTTCATCAACATTGAAAGACCAGGCTAAAACAAAGTTTGCCTGATTCAATCTCTAGAGAAGGCTGGTTCCTTGTTTTTTTATAGGAAAATTGGGAAGAGAAAGGAATGCATAAAAGGAGGTAAATAAAGCTAAAGCTAAGAGATAATAAGGTACAGATTAAGCAACAACATAGGACTACTTCAAGCTTTTACAGAAAAACATAATGATAACCGATGCATGGAAATCTAAGATCATTCAATGTATATTTCTATAGCAGTTTCTACGTGAAGTAAATTGTAGATCTTATAGAATGCTTAACACAGAAATTCAGCTTTAAGAATTAATGCATGGTACATTCAGCAAAGACTAAATTAGCAATAAACAAACACATACATACTTGTACACCAATTGAGCCTAGAACCAAGATAGATGATCTCTATTTATCTTTCAGAAGTCTAAATATATAGCCTTGTAAACACCTAAGAGACAACCTAGTGTTTAGGTCACTCATCCTATATATAGAATTTTTCATAAACAAAAAACTGAAAGTTGTTACAACAAATTGCCCGCAGGCTTATCCTAGTAACAGATTGATTAGATGTCATGATCTTCTTGTTATAGAGATATTTCTCAGATCATGAATCTCCTAACTAAAATACGTTAAGATATTTTCATTACAAATATGTTCTCCATCTTCTTTTAGAAATTCTAGTATGCTGGCCCTCCAAAATGTCGTGCCATCATGACAATTCTTCTTTGCTTGCCATTGGCCCTCAAAAATGTCGTGCTATCACGATGATTCTTCTTTGCTCACCACTGGCCCTCCAAAATGTCACACCATCATGACGATTATGCTTTGTTCACCACTGGCCCTCCAAAATGTCACACCATCGTGACGATTCTTCTTTGCTCACCATTGGCCCTACAAAATGTCGTGCCATCATGATAATTCTCCTTAGCTCGTTTTTGGTCCTCCAAATTTCATGCCATCATGAAAATTCTCCTTAGCTAAATTTTGAGGAGAATACCTTTATTTCCTTGCATGTTGTCATTTTGACCAACATTCTTGGCATCTCTTGGGGTAATTTTGTTAATTGAATGTTATAATTTAGAGCCTTTATATGTTAGACAATGGATTAAAAAAAATATATATAAAAATATAAAAGAATAAAGGGAAAGCAAATAAAGGGAATGATACGAAGAGTCATCAAAAAACAAAGTATCAAACTTAGGAATAATCATTCCTCTGGAGATTCCTCTTCGAAATTTGTTTCCCCTTGTCTCGAAGACATTCTACTACTTGCTAGGACCTTCTTGGCCTTTGCTTGTTTCTCCTTAGATTGAATGGCTTCATTATAGGTGGTACAGGCCTTTTTCCAGGTTTCTTCATATGTATCCGCTTTCTCTTTGAAAGTAGCGTACAAATATTCCAATTCTTCTATCTTATCATAAGATAAAATTGTAAACTTCATATAGAGATCATTGAGATTAGAATTCATTTGAGTTATATTTTGAGCCATACCAAAAATATGGTCCTCTTGCACAGGTTCTTCCCATCCATCAATTTTAGATACATCATTGTAAAAATTTAGCCAAGTTGTCTTTATTTGCTCTTCCATCAAGAGGTTAGACTGAGCATCCCAAAACTTAGGCATGCCACAGTCCTTAGCCATACTGATATGTTTAGAGATAGACTTCGCCTCCACCCTCAACTCCTGTAATATCTTCACCGTTGTTGTCACTAGCTTATGCCTCTTGAAAAAGTTCCTAGTGACTGATTTTGCTTGAGACCAACTTTCATCCTAAGATTTGTAGCTAGCTATTGCTTGCATACTATTTTCCAAGACCTAAATCTTGTTAGCCACAAACACCCTTGTTCTCAGGAGCTTAATTGAAGCTTCAAACTCCTTTTCTACCTAGCTCATCATTTTGTTTACTTTGGAGAGATAAACCAGGGTGGGTCTAGCCTTAAGGACTATTTTGCTAACCACTACGAGTTTTTCTCTTCATACTGCAATCACTTTTTCTTTAGAGAAGCCCTGAACCTTTTTTGAAGCTATCAATAACTTTTTAATCAGGTATTATACCTATTTTTGCAATACCTATACCTGCTCCTTAGCCTTGGCTACTTTCTCCTAGAAATATGCAACCTTTTTGAACTTTTGCTCCCAATTTTTAACATCATTCTTGAGAGCCTTCTCGGTAATTTTATGTTGTTTGAAGGCCTCTTCCAATTGTTGTCGAGCCTGCTATGTTCTAAGGAACTTCTCTTTGTAATGCTCTGCATTCAAATAGATCATACCCATGTGGATCTGAGCCTCTTTCCACTCATCATTCATTGGTATCTAAGTCATGTCTTTAGTGATTATTTCAGTCTGATAATCATCTAGAGTCATTTGTTTCTCTAGATTTTGTACTAGAGGAGTCATCCTCATAGTAGACCTCTACATATTGATTGGATCCAAAACTGCCCCTTCTCACACTTGGGCCATATCAGTATCACTTGGATGATTTCGTGACTTTAGCCATGTTGCAGCATTCATTGTGGCTTTCTTATCTTTTTAATATTGGGGATGGTAGATTTATTTGCAAAGTAAGTGCTTTGTAAAGCCTGAAGATCCAATAGATTTGTAGAAATGGAAAAGGGAGTATGTGACAGGGCAGATTCTAGGCCTATCTATTGAGAGGGAGATCCGATTGGGGTACTAGGAGGAGAACTTTACAGAGAATTATGGGAGGAGGATGATTTTGAAACCTCTTTGTATTTTGAATGAGAAGGAGAATATGTATGAGGATGAGGGGAAGATGAGGGTGTATCAAGATTAATTGGGAATTTTTCTTGCTCCTTTTGTGGATTGGATCCTTCCATTTCTGGTGATTCCTCTGAATAAACCTTTGCTAAGTGTTGTAAATAGAAAATGTCCGTGCTATCTGGCATTAGTGGGAGAGTCTGCTCCTGATTTAAATATTTTTTTTGAGGGACCCCTTCTGCTTCTTCCACCACTTGCTCTTCCACCACTTGCTCTTCCACCTGTGCTTCTGAACACTCCTCAATGACCTATTCTTCTTGCTGAACTTCTCCTTATTGTATATATTTAGATCCTTCTTCGCCTCGTTATGTATGTTCTGATACGCCTTCATAAATTTCCTTCAAAACCTTTGCATCTTCTAGTTTCTCTTGATCCTCTCCTTTAGATTGTTTGAAAGAGGATTCTTGTATCTTCTTATTTTTTTGGCTCTCAGCTTTTCCTTGCTCAGATTTTCTCTTTCTTCGCGTTGGTGTCAGATTATTCCGTTCAAGTGAAGCCATATATTTAGACTCTGTGTCTGATCCTGAATGCAAAATGTACACCCTACGCTTCTACTTTTTTTCCCCTGGTTGTTCAACCATGACCTCCTTTCCTTTTTCTTTATCAGCATCTGGAACAAACACTCTTGGGGAAATACCACCTATTCTGAGAGGGACCTCATTGAATGGTGTCACAGACCAATTCTTATGGTGCTCATCATATTTGGTACAAAATTTGTTATCTATTTTGAGCCCATACCTAGATAAAGTATTATGATGGCATCGCATCTGCCATAAAGACTCAATCTTGGACACATCCCAGTCATCTCCTCTCTTCTTCATGTTATTGACTATTTTGGTGGGGATGTTGTGGGCCGGATGAGTCTTTGGGTCATAGTCCACCAAGTGTTCGTAAAAATCATGCCATGGAGCTAGAGGTTGCATTTTATCCACATGCCATTCTAGGGGTTGTCCTTCATTGTTATTTCGATTCTATTCAACGACTTTATCAGAGGCATGAAATTGCTGGAAAGGACTCTTGTTCAGAGTGGTTTGCCTTTCAGTGAATACATCATCAAGATCGTATTTACACCTTTGTAGGAGCTCCACTAGATTCATATTTCTTAGTACTTCAGCAATTTTCTAATGATCTCCCTTTTTTGAGATGATAACCCCTTCGAACTGGAAGGGCATAAGGTAGGTGTGAGTTTTTTGGGTGCCAGTACCAAATGTGTAATTTATAAACTCTTGTTGCCTTACATATTCCAAGGCAAAAATCGGGTTGGTGGCATAGTAATTCAATAGGAAGAGCTTCCCTGTGAAGCCGTAGAGCCTTATGATTACCCCCTGGGTCAGTATAAAAAAGTATCCTTCTTTCGCTTGAGAGCACCTCAGGGTTTCCTGCATTGTTTTAGGAATTCTTGCTGTGTGTCCTAGCACGATTTGTAGAGAAGGGCCCAAAAAAGATCTATTGAATTGATAGTATGAATTATCACTCAAGAGGAGTGAAGTCCATTCACATACACACAAACTCTATCCTTGTGCATCTTTCTGATTTACATGTATTGATTTCAAATGCTTTGATTGAAAGAAAAAGAACAGCCAAACCAAATAAGAAGAATATCTAAAAACATTTGGAGCTTCTATGTGTAATTTCAAGAGTCCCAAGTGCAGCTGCTGAGCTAAAAAAGTTGGTCAATCAAAGAAAAGAGGTAATTTTTTTGGATCCATGCATGTTTTATCATAAAATTTATATATGGAAATACACTGCGCCACTACAACTTGCCATCCATGAGACTGAGAATCATCTTCTAACCCTTCTATCATGGCCAGCATGGAGAAAACTATTTTGCTTTTAAATTTGGATAAATGAATGAGAGATTGGGGGATGGAACCTTTTAGGAGTTTGCCTTCAATATTCTGTTGGAGAAAAGCCCTAATATTTGAAGTATTCAGATAAAATTTCACAAAATTGGCTGGATCAAACAAGATAGGAGGAAATGGCGGCTTGTATCCTAGGGTGAGGACCACTCTAATTGTGTTTGGATCAATCATAAAAAGTGTTTCTCCCTTATAACTTTTTACACTCTTATTCTTTGCATCGTACATCATGGCCATTTCCCTAATTAACTCTGGACAAGAGTGAACATGAGGTCATACGTACCAGTAAAGCATCGAATAGTAAGGGAAGTTACTTGGATTTGAAGGTGAACTATCTATGGCCAACCTAGTGGCTATATATTTGCAAATTTATCCAGGGCTTCTCCATGTCAGCCTCATGTCTACTATGTGGGCATCAGGATATACAAAGTTGTAAACCTTAACACTTGAACTCCTCTTCTTCTTTGAAAACCTGGATGTGGAACCCGAAGCTACATAGGTGGTCATTATGATACTGCCATAGGGACACAATATGAGAATACAAAACTTTCAAGAAGAACTTCGTAACTCAGGTAGCAATATGCAGAAAATGAGAAGAGGGAATGTGAAATAATTCTTTCAAAATAACCCACTGTGTATTTCTATGCCAAAAATATACACAATTAAAATTCTAAGGTGATGTGGATTAAATGCAATGGGCAGCACGTATTTCAAAATGGATTTTAAATACATGCAGGAGCTTTAGTTAGTGTGCCAGCTTTAAAAGACCTCAACTACCTCGAGTTGTCATTTATATCTTAGACCAATAAAAAACCACCACCGTGGTACCAAGCCAATAAGACAATGTCATCTCTTGATTTGATCATTGTGTTAATCTTACAATGGCACTAAGAGGGGGGGTGAATCAGTGTAGCTCTTTTAAACTTAAATTCATAGCTCTTAAAACTGAAATGATGAAACTTTAAAACCAGATAAAGCAAGTAACACAAGAGAACATCACATAACACAAGATTTTAACGAGGTTCACCAAATTGGATACTCCTAAATAATGACTGCTTGGACTACCATCCAAATCCAGCCTTTGCAAAGCACCAGCTTTATAATCAATTTACCAAAGATGCACTAGAAGGAGCACCAACCCCTAATTTATCTGTAACAACTGAAAGGAGCACCAACCCATGATTTACCAAAGATCAACTGAAAGGAGCACCAACCCCTAATTTATCTATACCAACAGAAAGGAGCACCAACCCCTGATGCCAAGCTGCAACCTGGACTTCAATTTGAATCTATAAGTTTGACAATAAGATACCTTTGCTTTTGCACGACCCTAACTAGTCTTCTTCACCTTTGCATTCTCTGTGCACTTTGCTCTTTTTGCGCCAACACTTCACACACTCTGCTTTGCTACAGTCCAAATTCATGATCATCTTCTCCCTTTTTTGCACTTCGCCATCATCTCACCACTTTTGCGCTTTCTACGCTCTTATGGCCACATTTCACACTTCAACACTTATTCGATGATGCATTCGACAACACTTCAAATCTCCAAACAACCCTCCTTTTATAACATAATTATGGTGATGAAAACCCTAATCTTAGTCGACTGTAAACCCTAATCTTAGTCGGATTTCATGACAACTGTAAACCCTAATTTTAGATGGTTGTTCATCGGTCTTTGTTGGCTTCAACTCAACCACGAAAATACAACATGTCGCGATATCACAACACTTTTTCTTTCTCTCTCTTTCTCCTTGCTTTGGACCATGAAAATACAACATGTCACGATATCATGACACTTTTGCCTCCTTGCTTCTTTTATTGGCTTGTATCCACGAAAACACAGCATGTCATGATATCGTGACACTTTCACCTCCTTGCCTCTTTTCTTGGCTTGTACCTGTGAAAACATAGCATGTCGCAAAATCATGACACTTTCGCCTTCGTACTCTTCCTCTTTACTTTTGTCACAATATCATGACACTTCTGCCTTCTTATTTTCTCTCTCCTCATTTAGTCGTAAAAATGTGATGTTGCGATATCATGAAACTTTCTCTCTTTTGCTTTTTCTCTTGCCTTCGGGTCGTGAAAATGCGACATGTCACGATATCGCCACACTTTCTCTCCTTTGCTCTTTCTCTTGCCTTCGAGTCACGAAAACGCAACATGTCACGATATCGCAACACTTTCTCTCCTTTGCTCTTTCTCTTGCCTTCGGGTCACGAAAATGTGACATGTCATGATATCGCGACACTTTCTCTCCTTTGCTCTTTCTCTTGCAATATGTCACGAAATCATGACACTTTTTCTTTTGTACAATATCTCTTGCAATATGTCGCAAAATCGTGACACTTTTTCTTTCGGACTCTCTCTCTTGCAATATGTCACGAAATCGTGACACTTTTTCTACTTGCCATTCTCTCTTCCAACATGTCATAAAATCGTGACACTTTTTCTTTCGTACTATCTCTCTTGCAATATGTCATGAAATCGTGACACTTTTTCTACTTGCATTTCTCTCTTCCAACATGTCGCAAAATCGTGATAGTTTTGCTTGCTTGCGCTTTCTCTCCGAACATGTCATAAAATCATGACATTTTTGCTTGCTTGCACTTTCTCTTCGAACATGTCGCAAAATCACGATAGTTTTTCCACTTGTCTTTTTCTCTTCCAATATGTCGTGAAATCATGACAGTTTTTCCTTCTTTCTCTTTCTCTTCCAAAATGTCATGAAATCGTGACAGTTTTTCCTGCTTCTTCTCTCTCTTCCAACATGTCGCAAAATCGCGACAATTTTTCCTGCTTTTTCTCTCTCTTCCAACATGTCGCGAAATCGTGATAGTTTTCTTGCCTATTGTATATGTTGCGATATCGTGACACTTTTCTTACTTGTCTTTTTATTTGATCTTTTGCAAATGGGGAACTTTGGTCTTCTTGGAAAATCACTGTACATACTCTGAATAACCTTTGAACTCCTATCTTTTGCATCTGAGTAGCTTTTGAACTTCCTATCCACTGCATCAATAGATCTATCTGACTGTGTTGACAACAATGACAATATTGATGTTGCACCTTGCTCAACAATATCCCCCTTTGGAATTGTTGGCAACACATGTGCAATTTGTGCAATTTCCTGTAACTCTTCTCCCCCTTTGAAAATAATATCAAAGGGCTACTGCAGACTCCACCTGAGTCCATGCACAAAATTCTCAGGCACACTTTATTGCATTTAGCAAAGATCATGAACATGAGCAAAAATATAATCAAATACTTGAATGCTCCCCCTGAGAATGTGATCCCTGTAGCTAGTCAATTCTTGGGAAACATGGCCACTCCACAATCTATTTTTTGGAATAAAAATCCAACTTAACCTCACTTTCTACAACTTTCTCCTATGTACAACATGTTGTCGCTGCAATATATTCTGCCTCTAATGTGGATAAGTAAACTAACTCTTGTTTCTTACTGTTCTACGTGACCAATCTATCTCCAATATAGAATGCACCTCCACTGGTACTCTTTCTATCATCTACACATCCTACCCAATATGCATCTTTTGGATATCATAACCCATACTCCATAGTACCCTTGTGATATTATAGAAGACTCTGTCTCTCTGCTGCACTGACTGGTGGACCTCTCTCCACTTGAAGAATCCTCACTCAGATCTATCTTCAACTGTGTTGGCTGCTGGATCTCTATCCATTGATACTCTGTCCTTTGTATTCTGTCATCTCAAAAACTCTATTAATAGGCTCACTAAAAAACCTGCTCAATAGGATCACACAAAACCTAATTAACCAGCTCACATAGAACTTGTCCAATGCTATATAACAAGCTCACACAGGACTTGTCCAATGTTGAATAACAAGCTCATACAAAACCTGTCCAAATCTGCTCCAACAAGCTCACTAAGAACTTGTCCGAATCTGCTCTAGAAATCTATCCCAACACTGTCCTCAAATATTTCCTAGCATTGTCCACAAATATTTCCCAAAGGCCTTCTCAAAATCCCAATCAATCATGCTCAAGTAGTACTCAGAATGAACTCAACAATGAATGGCTATCTCAAATCAAATCCACTTCAAAGAAGAATAAAGAGAATTGTTAGAGACTCAATATGTTCTAATATCAATCTCAACTCAGCATAGAATGATGGGATAATTTATTTCATAGAACTTTAAAAATCACTTCACACATAACTTGACTAGGCTCAATCAAATCAACTCAACCAATCATCACAAGGGACAACTCTCTCTCACACAACCCTAGTCCAAGTATGTATCAACCAACTCAAATATTTCCAACAATGCTCAACCACAGATATCACATAACAATGATACTCATTTTCTAACTCAAGTTCTTTCACAACCAATGGGCTTCAACCACTATGCTTAAAACACAAGGTTTAAATGCAACTCTCAATTCAAAAAACCTTAATGCATTCAACCAACCACTTTCGAAAAAGAAACCACAGACAATCATTTTCCCTCCAATGATATTTCAAAAATCAACCACCATAATGCTGTCACATGAGTCTCCTTGGGATTAACCTGAAATCGTACTACTATGCATACTGCCTGCAAAATATCTGGTCTAGTAGTCGTCGTGCAAGTAAGCTTCCAATCATAGATCTATACATGATTTGATCAACAGGTGGAGATTTGTCATTCTTTGCTCAACTTGCACCCAATCATTGTCATTTCAAGTTTTTTCTGCTTCTTATTTGCTAAATCTTTACACAACTCATCTTTGCTACTACCAAATATGATATCATATTTCTTAAACCTTTGTTGAGTGAGATAGTTGTCTAGCCTTGCAGATCATGCTCGGGGTGCCTGTTTCAAGCCATATATTTTCAACTTACAAACCAAGTTGGGATCATCCCCAAGCTGAAAACCATCTGGCTGCTCAATATAAACTTCTTCAAGCTTCCCATTTAAAAACACTGATTTCACATTTGTCAACAAAATTGACAAGTGACTCACACTTGTACCAACTTTTGTCCAACACTGTACCGACACTGCAATTTTACTGCCAAATCTGTGCAAGCATAAAACACTGTACCACAACACCAACCAAATCCCTTTTTACATTTTCAACTTGGTCTATGTTTTCTTCAGTCACTGTTGGTCACACCTTACTTTCAACTGTTCAAATCAGGAGACAATATTTTTTTAAACACTTCACGGCCAACTATAGAGCACCTTACTCAAACTCATACTTCTAGACCTCGGATAGGTATGATTCACGAAGCAAAGTTGCTCATCTTGATGATATAAACATGAATCAATGATCAAACTTCAATATTTTCAACCACAGAATCATAATAGATCTAAACAATCTTTACGTCAATGTGTAGTTCAAATACATACTGCTTTTATCGAAACACATATATGCGGCTAGGGCAACATTCTTTCACTAACCAAATTATATGAACTAGTATAAGCCTTAACTTTGGATAGTGGCAATAAGAACCATCACCAGTACAACACTGACATATAGCAATACTACCAATAATGACAACTCTCAATTTAATCACCACCCTTCATGACACTTCCACAAACTACATGAACTGAAAACACACTTTGACAACTATACAAAAACTTCCCTGACTACTTGCATTTCATCCTCAGGTAATCAAACAAATACATAGGAGCATTAAAATGAAACTTCAATATTGCTCCCCCTGAGGATGTGCTACCTGGAGTTGCTTAGTGCAATAGCGGAGTAGTCTCCTTAAGTCCAAGGAGACACGATTTCCTTTCTTCTATCTTTCTCCAAAATTTCTTGAACTCGGGCTTGGATTTTTCAACTACATCCCTGTTTTGCACCTTTTCATGAACTCAAACATTTCTCTTGTGTGGTTGTCTCTTGTGCATCCTTGATGAATGATTATTTTCCTTTCTTTTATGTACATGATTTATTCCCTGTCTGTGTTGCGTTCTTTGCGTCTGATGAAATCTATTGTTTTGCCTTAGATTAGATAAAAAAGTGTTTGGAAAAAACCTTGCTATATTCCCATGACCATTACATTGAAAATATTGTACATAGTGTTCACTCAGAAACGTAGATGTATTTCTAACAGCATAACTCTTTGATTTATTATTCAATTCATAATAAATTGCCTTCTGACCATACTGGTTGCATCTGAAACAATAGCCATTAAAAGTATTATTATGAATAGAGTGAGAGTGATAGAACCTCTTTTGTTGTGGTTGCTTTGCTATAGATATCCTTTGATATTTTCTTCCTTTTAAAGATTCAGCTTCAAACTTTTCTTGCTTCGATCCTTCAACGGTGAACTTCTTCTCTGCAAAGTTGGAAGATGAAGGTTGTTCAGCTTCATATCCAAGACCACGCTTATCCATGGAGATTCTTTATTGGTTTATCATTTTATCTAGCAATTATGTGCTTTTCTCAAATTTGAGATTTGTATTGGCCTCTTCTAGTTGTTTCTTCAATAAAACAATATCTTCATTTTGTTTGCAGCAACCAATCTCTTTCTCATTGATCTGTGACCTGAGATATTCTTCAATCCTTTTGAATTATTCTGCCTGTACTTTCAAACTGGTTATTATTTCATTTGCATCCTCAAGCTTTCTTGAGATTTCTTTATTCCTTTTTCTTTCTATCTTCAATTCATCCAGAGCTGCAATTAGTTCCTCTTTCAAGTTTATTTTTGCATCAATTTCTTCTTCACCATATTCCTGTTCTTTTTCTATTTCTTCTTCGAATGTCATGAAAAGACCTCCACCTGTTTCCTTTTTAGAATCACCCTCTAGGACTTCATTAAATCTCAGGATATATGCCTCTATTTTCTCATCGTCATTCAACTTTAAAGCTTCGAACTGAGTTTTATGAGTTTGTAACTTGGCGTCCTTGATCTCATCATCTCCTTCATGAATACTCCTTAGTTTGTTCCATATTTCTTTTGTCGTTTTACAACTCATGATCTTTACCAGTTCACTGTCTACTAATCCGCACCTGATAGCATTATTTGCTTTTGAGTCATTCTCAAACAAATTCTTACTGGCAGCATCGGTTGGAGGAGTGATGGGTATTGTGTATTCACTATCTACTGAATCCCAGATGTCATAACCCAAAGCACAAATATATGTCTGCATCCTGATTCTCTAGATCGCATAATTAGTTCCATCAAAAAAGGGTGCTTTGTTTGATGAGAAGTCTTCAACCTTTTCTGGTTCAATTTTCTCTTCCACAGGAACTGAAACTGACTGAGATGCCCTTTTGGAGGAGGATCTATTCTTCTTACCCATTGCATACTAATCCAAGATCAACCCTGACTGATTTAGCCTGAGAAGGGAACTTGGATTTGATACCAATTGTTAGTCTTACAATGGCACTGAGAGGGGGGGTGAATAAGTGTAGCTCTTTTAAACTTAAATTCACAACTCTTAAAACTGAAATGATGAAACCTTAAAACCAGATAAAGCAAGTATCACAAGAGAACATCACATAACACAAGATTTTAACGAGGTTCACCAAATTGGATACTCCTAAAGAATGACTGCTTGGACTACCATCCAAATCCAGCCTTTGCAAAGTACCAACTTTACAATCAATTTACCAGCATGCACTGGAAGAAGCACCAACCCCTGATTTATCTGTACCAATAGAAATGAGCACCAACCCTTGATTTACTAGCATCAACTGGAAGGAGCACCAACCCCTAATTTATTTGTACCAACATAAAGGAGCACCAACCCCTGATGTCAAGCTACAACCTGGACTTCGATTTGAATCTATAATTTTGACAGTAAGATACCTTTGCTTTTGCACGACCCTAACTGGTCTTCTTCACCTTTGCATTCTCTATGCACTCTACTCTTTCTGTGCCAACACTTCGCACACTCTGCTTTCCTACAGTCCAACTTCACAATCTTCTTCTCCCTTTTTCACACTTCCCCATCATCTCGTTGCTTCTACACTTTCTACGTTCTTATAGCCACATTTCACACTTCGACACTTATTCGATGATGCATTCGACAACACTTCAAATCTCCAAACAACCCTCCTTTTATAAAAAAATTCTGGTGATGAAAACCCTAATCTTAGTCGACTATAAACCCTAATATTAGTCGGCTTTCATGACAACTATAAACCCTAATTTTAGTCAGTTGTTCATCGGTATTTGTCGGCTTCAAATCATTTGCGAAAATACAACATGTCGCGATATCATGACACTTTTTATTTCTCTCTCTTTCTCCTTGCTTTGGACCGCAAAAATACATGTCACGATATCGTGACACTTTCACCTCCTTGCTTCTTTTCTTGGCTTGTATCCATGAAAACACAGCATGTCATGATATTGCAACACTTTTGCCTCCTTGCCTCTTTTCTTGGCTTGTACCCATGAAAACATAGCATGTCACAAAATCGTGACACTTTCGCCTCCGTACTCTTCCTCTTTACTTTTGTCGCAATATCACAACACTTCTGCCTTCTTATTTTCTCTCTCCTCATTTAGTCACAAAAATACGACATGTTGCGATATCGCGACACTTTCTCTCTTTTGATTTTTATCTTGCCTTCGGGTCGTGAAAATGTGACATGTCACAATATCATGACACTTTCTCTCCTTTGCTCTTTCTCTTTCCTTCGGGTCGTGAAAACACGACATGTCGCGATATCGTGACACTTTCTCTCCTTTGCTCTTTCTCTTGCCTTCGAGTCACGAAAACGTGACATGTCACGATATCGCGACACTTTCTCTCCTTTGCTCTTTCTCTTGCAATATGTCACGAAATTGCGACACTTTTTCTTTCGTACAATATCTCTTGCAATATGTCGTGAAATCGTGACACTTTTTCTTTCGGACTCTCTCTCTTGCAATATGTCACGAAATCGTGACACTTTTTCTACTTGCCATTCTCTCTTCCAACATGTCGCGAAATCGCGACACTTTTTCTTCCGTACTATCTCTCTTGCAATATGTCGCAAAATCATGACACTTTTTCTACTTGCCTTTCTCTCTTCCAACATGTCGTGAAATCGTGACAGTTTTGCTTGCTTGCACTTTCTCTCCAAACATGTCGCGAAATCGCGATAGTTTTGCTTGCTTGCGCTTTCTCTCTGAACATGTCACGAAATCGCGATAGTTTTTCCACTTGTCTTTTTATCTTCCAACATGTCGTGAAATTGTGACAGTTTTTCTTGCTTTCTCTTTCTCTTCCAACATGTCACGAAATCATGACAGTTTTTCTTGCTTCTTCTCTCTCTTCCAACATGTCGCGAAATCGCGATAGTTTTTCTTGCTTTTTCTCTCTTCCAACATGTCGCGAAATCGTGACAGTTTTCTTGCCTACTATATATGTCGCGATATCGCGACACTTTTCTTACTTGTCTTTTTCTTTGATCTTTTGCAAATGGGGCACTTCGGTCTTCTTGGAAAATCATTGTACATACTCTGAATAACCTTTGAACTCCTGTCTTCTGCATCTGAGTAGCTTTTGAACTTCCTGTCCACTGCATCAACAAATATATCTGACTGTGTTGACAACAATGACAATAATGCTGTTGCACCTTGCTCAACACATTGGGTATGATTTTTATTTTTAAGAATGGTGCCTTTTAGGTTCTTGAGCATGTGATTTTACCGTTGTTCTGATATGCTTTTAGTTGTCTAGAAAATCGGACCTAACGTGGCTCTCTACTATACAAAAAGTTAGATCTGATGTGGCATCATAATAATTTTGAAACATGTTACATAAAGAATGCCCAAAAGTCATGCTATCACGATATTTTCCCTGAAAGAAGGCCATGAATACCCAAAAGTCACACTATCACTATATTTTCCCTGAAAGAAGGCCATGAATGCCCAAAAGTCGTGCTATCGTGACATTTTCCCTAATAGAAGGCCATGAATACCCAAAAGTCGTGCTATCACAAATTTTTCCTTGAAAGAAGGTGATGAATGCCCAAAAGTCACATTATCGCGACATTTTCCTTGAAATAAGGCCATGAATGTCCAAAATTTGCACTATCACGACATTTTACCTCAACATAAAAACTCACGAAAAGTAACATATTCACAAGGGTATACATACAAAAAACAATAAAATATATACAAGGATAGATCGGAACCCATTACTTGTAAAATATCTTTAGGTGGAAACCATTAATAGGAATGGGTAGGATCTTGTCCTGTTCATATTTTAGCTGGAAGAAATTGTGTTGCTTCTCTTCAATAATTTTGAAAGGGCCATCCTAGAAGGTATCGAAATTGTCACGATTTCCTAGTTTTGACCTCTTAGTATTCCACTTCAGGACTAAATCTCCTACCTTGAAGTTTCTTAAAGTCATATTTTTGTCGAACCACCCCTTCATTGCAACTACATGTTTTTGATAGTGATCATAGGATTGTTTCTTCTTTTCTTCCAATTGTAAGAGCTGAATCAGCCTATTTTCCATTGGTTCTGCTTCTTCTGTACCAGTTAGATCTAACAACTTTAAAGCTGGTATTTCTATGTGTATCGGGAGCATAGCTTCTTTTCCATAAACTAGAGAATAAGGGGATGTGTTGATATATTTTTTAATTGTGATCCTATCAGCCCAAATTTCTTGGTTTATCAGAGTATGCCAACTCCTTTTATTCTCTTTGAGTGTTCTTTTCAAAATACTAAGAATATTCTTATTCGTGGATTCGGCTAACCCATTACCTTGAGGATAGTAATTTGATGATTTTTTTAAATATATCCCATATTTACTGGCAAAGTCAATTACCTTGGCTCCTACAAATTATAGGCCATTATCTGTGACCAAGGCATCTGGAATGCCGAACCTCATAATAAAAATTTCTATGAATTCAATCACTACTTCTTGGTCACTCTTTTTTGTGGGTATTGCTTTGGACCACTTAGTGAAATAGTCAATGGTTGTGAGAATATATTTGTTCCCTGTCGATGAATTTGGTTCTATGATGCCTATGAAATATAGCCCCCATTACTGGAATGGTTCTTCAACCTGAATATTCTTTAGAGGTAATGGTGCATTTCTATTCCTTCCTACATATCTCTGACATTCTTCACAGTCTCTCGTAACTTTGAAAGAGTCTATGAAAATTGTAGGTCAATAGCACCCCATTCTAATTATTTTTAGTGTGGTAGTTCTCCTAGATTAGTGTCCTCCTGATAGACCTCCATGAAACTCTTTTAAGATTAATTCTTTCTGTTCATTCAACACACATTGAAGTAATACTCCATCCAAGTTTTTTTTGTATAACCCTTCAGATAATAAAGTGTACTTTAGAGCTTAAATCTTGTACCTTCTTCTCTAGGAAGCATTCAAGTTAGCTAGATGTATTCCAATATTAAAATACACAATTAATTCATCTCCCCAGTCAAACTGTTCTGAAGCTTGATCTTCTTCTGGTATTGCCTCTTGATCCTGGCAAGCTACATAGTCTGTTGCCGCTTGTTTTGTGAGCTCCTAGCATAATTCTCTACCTCTAAATAGCTTGGCTAGGTGTATTTCCACATCATACTCTTGTATTTTAGTTACCCAACCTGCTTTTATATCACCGAGCTCTCCCTGCGTAATGAAACTTCATTACATCAGGGTGAATAGTGTAAACTATGATTTTACTTTGTTATAAGAAGTGCCTGAACTTTTTTAGAGACTTCATGATAGCATAAATTTGTTTTTCAATAAAATTATACTTTTCCTCATGCTCTTGCATGTTTTGACTTAGAAAAGCGATAGGCCTTTCTTCATTGTCAGCTCCCTTCTGGGTAAGTACTGCAAAGATAACTTCCTTGTTTGCCTATAGCATATAAGATAAAATATTTGGAGTAGTTTGGGTTTACCAAGACTGGAGCTTGAGCTATTTTCTCCTTGATCTATTTGAAATATTATTTTCTTGCATTTTTCCATTTGAAAATGACATCCTTTTTTAACAATTCAATCATAGGTTTAACAATCTATGTAAAATCTGCTATGAATTTGCGTACAAAATTAATTTGACCAAAAAATGACTGCAAACCCTTTTTGTTTAGTGGAAGGGAGATTTATAGCAAGGATTTCACTCTGTTGGGGTTTATTGCTAGGCTATATTTTGAAACTACATGACCAAGTAAGATTCCTTCTTCTATGACAAAGATAAATTTCTTTGGATTTATGGATATCCCAAACTCTCGGCACTTTTCTAGAACTTTTCTGAGGTGAGTTATGTGATCTCATTTTTGTGAGAAAAGACAGTCATATCATCCAGGTATATCACTATAATTTTATTTGCAAGTTCTCCAAAAGCTACATCCATGACTCTTTGAAAAGTTGCTCCAATGTTTGATAACCCAAAAAGCATCCTTTGATACGCAAATGTTCCCCATTTGGTAGTGAACGTTGTTTTGAATTGATCTTCATATTTTACCCATACCTGATTATACCCAGAGAAACCATCCAACAGAGAAAACCTCTCAACTCGTGCAACAGTGTGTAAAATATGATCGATTTGTGGGAGAGGATAATGATCCTTGAGTGAAGCTTTGTGTAGGTTTCGAAAGTCAAAACACAGTCAGATATCTCCATTTTTATTTCTTACTGGAACCAAATAAGTGACCCATATCGAGTTCTTAATTGGATATACAATCTTAGCGTCTAGTAGTTTCAGCAACCTATGTTTCATCAAATCTTCTATTTTTGGATTTACTGGGCGTTGCTTTTGATGAAAAAGTTTAGAACCTTCTTGGAGTTCAATCGTATGTTGAATTGTTTACTTTGAGTATACTTTTAAATCTCCATAGGTCCAGGCCATTGTATCTGGAAATTCTTCACATAATTTTCTAATTTCATTCAGTTCTTTATATGTAGTATTTACCCCTACTTTGATGGCCTTTTCAGGTGATATTTTTGCCTCTTTATATCTATGTTTGTCAACTTTCATCTTATGACCTGTTGACCTATCATTGTTATCAAAAAGAGACTCAAGTGTGACTAGCCCCTTAGGGATGTGATTATTTTTCAACTGGATGATATTTTCCTCCTCTTCATCCTCACTTTCTCTATTGCTACAACAATTCATCTCATGAACTAGGAAATCTATAATGTGCTGATCATTTTCAAATACCTTCTAGAAAGTATCTCTATCAGGTACTGAAGGTATGTATATTAGTATGACTATTTTTTATTTTTGAATAAAATTGCTTATATGGTAGAAGTTTGCTCCTATCGAAGCCAACAAATCAGCATGCATATTTTTCTCCTTAGGGATTGCTTTCACGTTCAGGGATTCAAAATATTCTAGCAGGTCCCATAATTTATTTCTGTAGGACTTTAGATAATGTTGTTTGCTTACGCATTTTTCTGTCACTTGATTTACTATTAGTTCAGAGTCACTATGCCATGAAGAACCAATAAATTATAAAATGTATGATTGACATACTAATGTCCTCCATCTATTTGCAAGCACTTTATATTCCTTTCAAGCAAGTTCTCCACACAAGCCTTGAAGTTCTTGAACTTTCCAAATCCTTCTTCTTTAGTATAGATGGTGTACAACTAGATATAGTTATTCCTAAAAATATGTGGTTCTCCATGGGTCCACAAATATCACTATAAATGATATCTAAGGGTCGTGTAACATAACTAGTAGTCCTTTTTGAAAAGGATTCTTGATGATGCTTCCTAAGATGTAACCCTCACAAGCACCACTAGTAGGAGAAATTGGAGGGTGATCAATAACCAAATGATTGACTCATGGACTTGAAGGATCCATAACCAAGATACCCAAATCTATGATATTATTGCTTGCTAATTTCATATACCTACAACACCGTAGTCGTGAAGTCTTTATTTTTAGAGGAAGAAGAAAAATATGGATAATATTCAAGCTTATACATCTAATTAGACTCATCATGATATATTGAGGTAACTATCTTGAAGCCATCATCAATATCTTTAATCACCCACCAATTTCACCAAACATCAATCTTTTTATTTGTATGAGTGATGTTATTTATATAAAGAAGAGTGGGTCCGCATCATGAACATAGAGGACTTCATTAAATGACGATGAGCCAACCATCACCTCAACACATCTAGCCACTTGTAAAGAGAAATCATCCCTAATAACCACAACTCTTCAAAATGTTGACTTCTATAGTCATATAAGATGACAATTCATAGTCATGTATTAGGTTGTCCTTGATTCTATAATCCACTTTTCAAAAGAAGTCGATATACAATATTTTGAATGAATAGGTACTATGCTTATAAGGTCTCACCATAATTATCATCCTCATCCTAAGAATAGAAGAGTGTAGCATCAACACTCTCCTTTTGGTTACCTTTTCAATATTCTTAATTGACAAGCAATAAAAGTATATTTTGTATACTTCCTCATAAAAAGTGTAAACCAACATCTTGAAAGGATTCTTGGATTTTTTGTCACCTTGATTTGGCTTATTGTCAACTTTTAAATTACTTTCTTTGCATGAGACTAAATAGTGAAATAATGAATCTTACACCTCTATTATCAAGCCTAATGATGAACAAAGTATTTGAATATATCATTAAGAGGAGTGGTAATCTTGGGAAAGTATATTTGAAGCATCTCAAACATAATGATAATCGTATTATAAGTTTCTAAAATACTCTTAAACACAATATTGAAAATACCAAGGATATCCTTTCCATTGATACCTCCTTTGGGAATGTAGATGTCTTCTAACTTCTTGATCCAACTGATGTACTCATTTATGATCTAAAAAAATTCTTTTTTAAAGTGTAGTTTCTACATATAATCTACTAGTCCATATTTCAATAAATGCTTATCTAAAGTGGTTTTGATATGCTTTCCATAGATCTTATCAACATGAAAAGAAATCATACCATGATCTTCCTCTTTCATGCTCTTGTACAACTACTTTTTATCATTAGAATCAGTGGCTAAAGGGACCTCATTAATATTTTTGAATAGTCCATTAGTGCATAGTAGAATATTTAACTTTGAATAATCCATTAGTCCATTAATAGTGCTTCAACAAACTATTGCCAAGGGTAATTGATCTACACAAAGGGATACCACTAACATTCTAACTTGCAAGCCACTAGATAGGGAATTGGTGAACCATAGGCTTCAATATATCACCTTTCAAAAGAGAGAAAAAACTTACACATGATGTTGCTACTAACAAGGAAAAAGGAAGTATAAGTAAAGTGTTGAAGTGTCATTATTTAACCATTTGACCATGCTTTTATATTACAAAATGGAGTTTTCAAGCCACATCATTAGTGTTACATCAACCATCAATGTCATGTTGACTTCTCAATCATCAAAGTTCACTTCAAAAATAAGGGTAAGTAGTTTAAACCATGGACCTCTTAGGTCCCAAACCTTAGTTCTCTCTTGGCTAGCCAAGGAACCATTAAGGTGCCTTGGCACTAAAGCTCTACCTCTACCCAATGTCTTGTAACCAGGACAAAGATTGTTAGGGTACCTACAACAAGTACCATACATTACAATATTATATTAGTAGGTACATTTCTTGGATACCCTAACATATACCAGATGCTAAGAATCTTTACCTATCATAAATATAAGTCATAACCAATATTAAAAACATTACAATCAACCACAAAGCATTTCCTCTGCACAAAAGACAAAATATGTAACAATACCCTTGAGGTAGGGTAAAATTAATGTTATTCCTTAAGGAAGGAACCACTCCATAATATCTCCCAAGATGAGAGCCCCTCTAGGGGAAAAGACTATTACAATGATTATTGGATTGGATTAGATGCTTTACCATCACCAAGTCCTTTCTTTATATAATCATCCTCTTGTGCTATTTTTAGAAAGACATAACCATATCCTTATCCCACTCATAATATGCTTTTCTATTATTTTTAGCCCATGTTATTTACATAATACAACGAGGTTACTTAGAGCTCATGCCAACTATATAATACAATATCATATTATTGGGTAGTTGTTCTAAGTACCCTAACACTCCATACCCCATAAGAATATTTTGTCTTTGAAACATGAGATGAAACTAAACAATATCATCCTCTAATCATGGCAAATAATTGCTACCATTCTTGATCACCCAACCACCCATGTAAAATCCTGATTGATGGTGGTCTTTGTTGATGCCATGCTTTTATTGTGACACTGTGATATCCATAAGCAATCCTTTGGTTCCATGTGTTAGCTCCACTAATCTGATCTTTATATCAACCATAAATATCACTAATTTTTATCCATACTTACTTGCCATTACCACTAGTAGCATATCCATACTTTTTGCTTATGTAATTCCATGATTTCATGTATGTTCACTATAATTGTTCTATTGTTCTATACCTTCTCTATGATTGTTCTCTCATAATAGTGTGGATGGTGATATGCTCTAACCTCAACCCATAAAGTAGTCACAAAATAATTACATTGTTAATTAAATCAGATCCAACATATAACCTTGTTCGTGGATATGGGATCTAATTAGGAGGACTAAATCATGCATTTGTGAGTGAAAATTAATTATGTTTTTTTTTTTAAATAAATATGAACATGTATAGTATTTAATTGTAAAAGTCAAATATCAATATTCATCAAAACAAATAACCCACGGCACTGACTGACTGTCTTCGCACATGGATTCTGACCAAATGTGAACATTGGATGTTGACCACTCTTGGCGAGGGTGTGTCCCACTTGAACGAACGCCTGACACCAAGATTATTGTTGCGTACATGAAATCCGATATTCAACATTCATAATTCCGTCACAATCGTTTCAGAGGTACAACGGAATTTCGGAAATTTCGGGGCGGCTGTAGGTATCGCCTAGTCTCCACTCAAGTAATAAGAATTGGAGTAGACTATTCCCCGTCTAGAAAGTTTGGGATAGACATTTTTTTAATTTAAAATTTCTAAAGTTTCGGTTCTGGATTTTATTTTTAATCAACTAAATCTTCCTTAATAACTGAAAATTATAATCTTAAGTATATTTAAAAACTAAAAATTTACAATTTTCTTTAAATACCCGCTGCCCCGTTAGGTGCCTTATGTTTAGTAAATTCCGTAAGAATTCAATGAATGTGTAGAAATTTTTGAAAGCGAGGTTTCCGGAACTTATTTACTGAAAGGTCTACAGGCTGTCTTCATTCCCGTATGTTTACTTGTAAACAGGCTCTTCCGTATTCAAACCCTGCACCTAACCTTTTCTAACAGACCCGCGAACAACGTTTGGAGGGAGAATTCGAACCGCCCGATCTGTCATACGAAAGTCCCAATCCCCCGCCAACGCGATTTATACGGTGTGAATGAAGTCTGCATTTGCATAATTGTAGAAAATGAATGTATGTCCTTATCACGCTGTGGTGGACACTGGAATTTATCTTCGTCTTTATTAATGTCCTTAGTACCTTACCAACAACTAGACAGCACTATTTTCTTTGCTAACAACTGCAAAGCAATGAATGTATAGGATACAAGTGTGAACATGCATACGGATTGAAATATTTGCTCCTTTCTGGCAGTCAAGTCAATTAAGTATTTTCACATGATAAGATTTTATTTTGTTGAGTATTTTGTGAAAGAACATGACCATACATTAAATTTACAATATGCATGATGATAAAGGATTGTTTTATATCCACAGATTTTATCCTATGAGTATTTTGATATAATAAGATTTTATTTTCTTGAGTATTTTGTGAAAATTTTGATCATAAACAAATAAAATCGAGGTCACATATTTTAAATACGTATTTTAAGAAATAAGTAAAATTAATTAGCTATTAATACTTTAAAAGATAAATAGAATTAATTGGCTATTAATGCTTAATTGTCTTTGGAATGCACTAATAAGCATTGCCTTCGTTGAATCCGCTAAATAATTATTCAAGTTCTTTCTGTTGGCTTTCCTTTCCCTAGGAAAAAATCAACCGGCTTTTGTCCGCCACTCATAAAAAGGCATGAAACTACCAAGCAATTAGCGAATGGTACGTCCTCTTCACGGACCAACTCTCCAAAGACTTTCCAGAGAAACACATTCACCGTGCATCATCTGCCACGTGTTCAGGCCGAAGGATCTTTGCACTAGCCATGGCGTCAAGCATTTTCCACACAAAGTATGCGGCAAAGGTCTATTTAACCTGCTTTTACCGTGTTTTCTTTCATCCCTTTCTTTCATTTCATTTCCACATAGAGAGACAGAGGAAGTCCCAAGTCCGCCGATAGAAGCCATGGAAGTTAAGCGTTCATGTTGCCCAATTCTATTTCCAACAACAATGTTAACATTTTTGTTGATGTTGTTGTCTCCTCTTGCAATTGCTTGCCCGCCCCACGAAAGAATTTACCTTCTCGACTTCAAGGGAGGTCTTGTTGATTACTCCAACCGTTTGAGTTCCTGGCACGGATTGAATTGCTGCCTCTGGGATGGCGTTGCTTGCACCTCCCACCCACTCCATGTCACTGCTCTCCATTTGTCGAACTACAATTTAAGCGGTGAGGTCCGTTCATCTCTGTTCAAGCTTGCATATTTAGAGCGCTTGGACCTAAGCTGGAATTCCTTCTCAGGCATTCCCATCCCTTCTGATGTTGGAAAGCTGAAGAGACTCGCCTTTCTTGATTTGTCTGATGCTGGTTTTGCTGGTGAAATTCCTGTGACACTGGCAAATTTGTCAAATCTAAATTTTCTGGACTTGTCATGGAATTATTATTCTGATCTTCAATTGCAAAGCGCGAGGTTGACGAGCTGGCTAAAGAATCTGACAAGATTGGAATACCTGTCTTTGAGCGATGTGAACATCTCTTCAGCGACAGGAATGGAGGAATGGGCTGAAGTTGTGGGCACTCTGTCCAATTTGAGGCAACTAAGCATGAGCTCCTGTGGGCTTAGAGGACCAATTCCCAGTTCCCTTGTGAACCTCACCTCTCTCGTCAGTCTTGACCTTTCTGAGAATTCTCTGTCAGCCCAAATACCCGTTTGGTTTAAAAATATAACTTCTCACCTGCTTTCACTTGATCTCTCCTACAATGAGTTGTTTGGTCCTGTTCCTTCCAATCTGTTGCACTCTGCACATCGACTGCAAAAGCTTGACATCGGCGGGAATGACAATCTTCGAGGAGATATTTCTTTCATTGCACAACAAAGGTCTTCATCGCTACAGAGCATTGATCTTTCAGGAACAAGCATCGGGGGCGAAATCCTGTCTGTTGTTGCAAATATATCATCGCTGAAGCACCTTTTTCTGTCTTCTGCCAACATCGAAGGTGTGATTCCACCCTCCATCGGCAATCTGTCCAAGCTTGAAGAATTGGACCTGTCTGGCAACAGGTTAACAGGTACAATTCCATCCACAGTTTTTGAGCTTGTTAGTTTAAAGGGTCTTTGGCTCTCTTATAACAATTTAAGCGGCGCCATTTCCCTTTCTGACTTTGATAATTTGACTCGACTAGAAGGATTAGGCCTTTCTTATAATCACTTAACCGTGGACATTAGTTCGACCTGGAATCCTCCATTCAAGAATCTTCAATGGTTAGAGTTGGCTTCATGTAATTTACATGCATTTCCCACCTTTCTTGTGAACCAGTATTATGTATGGTATCTGGATCTCTCTGCTAATAGTATTGCCAGTGACATTCCCACGTGGATATGGGATCTTCCCTACCTCGAATAGTTGAACCTTTCATGCAACCAATTAACGGGTTTGTTACCATCCAAACTGACACCCAAGTCTCTGTCCGAATTATATTTGGATAATAACAGGTTACAAGGTCGTCTACCTATTCCCCCTCCAAATATCTACACATTAGACCTCTCTCAGAATCACTTCAATGATTCTATTCCTTATGATATTGCCACTTATCTTGGGAAGGCAGATTATTTATCTCTGTCTGCAAATAATCTCACAGGGGCCATTCCAGATGGCATGTGCACTACATACATGCAGGTTCTTGACTTGTCAAAGAACATGTTAAGCAGTCATATTCCTCCAAATTTTGTGGAGAATTGTACAAATCTCATTGTTTTGAATTTGGCTGGAAATCGTCTCAAAGGTGATATGCCAGAATTGAAAAACCTTGCATATCTAAAGACATTAAATCTAAATGATAACCATTTGAAAAGGGGTAGTTTGCCAGCCATTGCAAATTGCAGTTCTGTGGAGGTTCTTGATTTAGGAAAGAATAATTTGGAAGGCACCATCCCTGAGTGGATTGAAAATTTATTACAGTTGAAGATTTTGATTTTGAAATCCAATAAATTTCAAGGTAATATTCCAGTGAAAATGTTTGGCCTTCCAAATCTTCAAATCCTAGATCTTTCTTACAACATGCTCTCAGGGACTATTCCAAATAGCCTTTCCAATTTGTATGCAATGGTAAATGCATCACAAAATAGTACAATGCAACTGGGCTCTACAAGATACAATGGTAGTGATAGCAACTATCATATGACAGTTTTCATGAAAGGTTGGGATCTTTCATATGAGGTTGTTTTATCAATCTTGAGAGTGATGGATTTGTCAAATAACAATCTATCTGGCAATATTCCTCCACAAATGGGATCCCTTCAAGGTCTTATAGGTCTCAGTCTTGCAAGAAATCATCTTACTGGTAGAATTCCAAGAACATTGGGAAACATGAGTCAACTTGAATCTTTGGATCTCTCAATGAATAAATTGGAAGGAAACATCCCAGTGGAACTTGAAAAGCTCAACTACTTGGAATTCTTGAATCTCTCCTACAACATGCTTGATGGAAGAGTACCTCATGGGGGCCAATTTTTAACTTTTGATGAATCATCCTATTTAGGCAATTCAAATATTTCTGGATTCCCTTTCAACACAACCCACGAGGATTCTCAAGATGAAGGTGGTAAAAGTAATGGAAGAGATGCATGTCATGCTAGCAACAATGAATCTAAATATTTGGAGATTGATACAATATGGTGGGGAGCGACAATGGGTTTAAGTTATGGAGCAGGCTTCTTCAGTGTAGTTGGATTGTTATATCTGAACAAAAGGATGAGGAAAATAGTTTTTGACTTTTATGATGACATTATAGGTGCCATGTTTGAAGGCAAATAGATGAAGCTTGTAATTGGATTGTTATCTTTAATTTTTTTCTTAGAAGAATAGTTTTTTACTTTTATGATGGCATTACAAGTGCTATGTTTGAAGGCAAATAGATCAATATAGAAAGTTTTTTTTATTAAAGCATGCATCTATCTTACATTTTGGTTGTAATATAGTTTGTATGGTATCTAAATGGTATTTTAAACTCACAAAGTATTTATATATAATAGGTAGTGCTTAACAAAGCTTACTATTATTATTTTTAAATACTTTGAATGGTATCTAAATGTATTTTAAACTCACAAAGTATTTATATATAATGAGTAGTGCTTAACAAAACTTACTATTATTATTTTTAAATAATCATTAGCATTTATATGTTATTCATTGTAAAATGCAAATATGTCTTGTATATTGGATAAAAAATGATTAACTATTAATTTTTTTTTTTCACTTTATTGAAAAAGAAAGTAATAATCCCTATGAGTGTGGTCTACCGGTAAGCTTGCCACTTGACACTTGCATTATAGGTGATGTGAACCGGGTTCAATCCCCATGGTGGATGTGTATAAGAAGTATTACTTAAAAATAATAATAATAATAATTATTGAGATATTCATGTATTATTAATTTTTTTTCACTTTATTTGAATTATAATAAGCACTGTATGGTATTATTGTAGTAATGAGAAAATAAATTTGTTTATAAATTCTTAAAACTAATGCTTATATAAAATATTTTAAGTTATGATATTTAAACTAATTTATTTCTAAATATATAATTATTTTAAAATATTTTTATTTATATGAAATTAGATTTAAGAGAAAAAAAATTCAATGCTCATATCTACATTAAATTTGTTTCTATAAAATTTGTTGTGCTTTAGCCTTTATGAAGGCCATCACTAGTGTTTCCTATAGATATTATCACTTGGCCATAGGCTTTGGATTTTTAAGTTGTGGTCATGTAGCAAGTCTTCGTTCATAATTTTCAAAATTTATTGTAGACTTGAATTACGTAGAAGAGTTGGATCTCTCTACTAATAACTAGTGGCATTCCCACATGGGTACGAGATCTTCCCTTCCTCATTTTTGAAATATTTTATACAACCAAATAATGGGTTTGTTACCATCCAAACTCACACCATAGTTTATGTTGAGGTTGAATTTGCATAATAATGGATTACAAGGTCATATTCCTCTTCGTCCTACAAATATTTGAATATTAGACTTCTTAGAATTACTTCAATGATTCTATTCCTTAGCCACTTATCTTGGAAAGGAAAATTATTTATTTATTTGTATATAATCTCACAAGGGCCATTCCAAATGATGTAGTATTAGATACATGTATGTTCTTGACTTGTCAAAGAACATCTATCTCCGACTTCTTGTAATTTAGATGTATTTCCAAAATTTATTGTAAACCTGTATTACATAGAAGAGTTGGATCTTTGCTAATAGTATTGCTAGTAACATTCCCACATGGGTATGGGATATTCCATACCTTGCATTTCTAAACCTTTCATGCAACCAAATAATGAGTTTATTACCATCTAAACTGACACCCAAGTCTCTCTTGTGGTTGGATTTGCATAATAACAACTTACAAGGTCATCTTCCTCTTCTTCCTACAAATATCTAGGTATTAGAACTCTTTCAAAATTTTTTTAATAATTTTATTCCTTATGATATTATCACTTATCTTGGGAAGGTAGAATATTTTATCTATCTACAAATAATCTCACAAGGGTTATTCTAGAAGGAATGTGCTATACATACATGTATGTTCTTGAGTTGTTAAAGAACATGTTAAGAAGTCATATTTCTCCAATTTTTGTGGAGAATTGTGTAAATCTAGCTATTTTGAATTTGGCTAAAAATTGTATCAAAGGTTATATGCTAGTATTGAAAAAACTTGCATATCTAAAGACACTAAATCTAAATGATAACCATTTGAAAAGGGGTAGTTTTCTAGCCATTGCAAATTTTAGTGTTGTGGATATTTTTGATTTATAAAAAATAATTTGCATGACACCATCCTTGAATGGATTGAAAATTTATCATAGTTGAAGATTTTGATTTTGAAATCCCATAAATTTCAAGGTAATATTTTAGTGAAAATATTTGGCCTTCTAAATATTCAAATCCTAGATTTTTCTTATAACATGCTTTAATGTACTATTATAAACAACCTTTCAAATTTGTATGTTATAGTAAATGCATCACAAAGTAGTCCAATGCAACTGGGATATACAGAACCCCCAGTGGTGCTGAAAGTAAATATCATAAGACCATATTTATGAAAGGTTAGGGTATTCCATATGAGGTTGTTTTATCAGTCTTCAGATTCATGGATTTATCAAATAATAATCTATCTAGCAATATTCCTCCACAAATGAGATCCCTTTAGGGTCTTACAGGTCTTACTCTTCCAAGAAATAATCTTACTAGCATAATTAAAGAAGTAAGAACAATAGGAAACATGAGTCAACTTGAATATTTGTATCTTTCAATGAATAAATTGAAGGAAAACATCCCAATGGAACTTGAAAAGCTCAACTACTTAGAATTCTTGAAAAGCTCAATTCTAATATTTTATGGATTCCTTTTAACACCACCTACAAGGATTCTAAATATTATGGTCATAATAGTAATGAAAGAGATGCATGTCATGCTAACAAAAATGAATCAAAATATTTAAAGGTTGAGATAAAATGATGGGGAGTTATAATAGAATTAAGTTAATTGATGCCATATTTGAAGGTAGATAGATCAAACTTGTAATTGAATTATTATAAAAAAAAAATAATAATGAAAATAATAGTTTTGGACTTTTGAGTAATGCTTAACAAAGCTTATTATTGTTCTGTTTTAAAAATTATTTGTATTTATGCTATTCAATTAAAATGTAAATGTGCCTTGTATATTGGATTAAAATGTTTACCTAATAAATTTTCTTTTCTAACTATATTAAATAAGCAAGAAAGTAATCATTTAGATACTTTTATGTTTTCATGTATTTAGATTATAATAAGCATTGTGTAGTATCATTGTAGTAATGAGAAAGTAAACTTCTTTACTCATTGTGAAAATTAATGGTTATATAAAAGATTTTAAGTTATTATATTTAAATTAATTTATTTTTAAATGTATAATTATTTTTTAATAATTTATTTATATGGAATGAGATCTATGAAAAACATTGTACAATACTCAAACTTAGATACAATTTTTTTTCGCTTCAACCATTGTGAAAGTCATCATTAATGGTTCCCTATTGACATTTTCCCTTGGCCTTAGGCCTTGTCTTTTTAAGCTATGGCCTTGAAGAAAATATTCATCCATAATTTTCAAAATTTCTTGTAAACCAGTATTACATATTAGACTTGGATCTTTTTGCTAATAGTATTACTAGTGATATTCTCACATGAAAATTTTAAACCTTTCATGCAACCAAATAACAAGTTTGTTACCATTCAAAATAACATCCAATTCTTCCCCTCATGAGTGTGGTCTACCGGTAAGGACACCACTTGCATTATCGATGATATGATGTGACCTGGGTTCAATCCCTATGGTGGATGTCTATAAGAAGTATTACTCAAAAAAAACCATTCAATAATTATTTGGAGTTGTATTTGCATAATAATAGCTTACAAAGTTGTCTTCCTCTTTCGCCTTCAAATATGTGGGTATTAAAACTCTCTCAAAATCACTTCAATGATTCTATTCCTTATGATATTGCCACTTGCCTTGGGAAGATAAAATATTTTATCTTTGTCTATAAATAATCTCATAGGGGCCATGCTAGATGACATGTGCACTACATAAATTTATGTTCTTGTCTTTTTAAAGAATATGGTAAGCGATCATATTCCTCAAAATTTTGTGGAGAACTATAAAAATCTCTCTATTTTGAATTTGGCTAAAAATTGTATCAAAGGTGATATGCCAAAATTGAAAAACCTTGCATATCAAAAAACAATAAATCTAAATGATAACCATGTGAGAAGGAAGACAATCTTTTAAATTTGTATGCAATGGTAAATACATCACAAAATAGTCTAATGAAACTAGGCTATATAGAATACGATGGTTCTCAAAGTAAATATCATATGATAATTTTCATGAAAGGTTGGGATATTCCATTTGAGGTTATTTTATCAATATTCATGTTAGCAAAGGCTTAGGTTCACAAATAAATTCTCATTAAAGGATAAAATAAATTCAGACCATAACTCATAAATTCAGCACAATAAGTTCACATATAAGAAAAATTACTTACAATGCAATACAAATTAGTGCAATATTTTTTTTAATCCCTCATTCTTTCCTAAATTGTGTCCTTCATTTCTTGTTTCAACTCATCTATTGATCTAAGCTGATTGTTGGCCTGTGGGGTGGGTATTTTGAATTTATCAAATTTGCTTTGAAGCTTATTGACCTTGAGCTACAATTATCCTACTTTGGTAGCGTTTGTCTTCCACCCTTCTAATTTTTTTTCTACTACCTCTACCACCTATGCTTCGGAGGTCACCATCATTTCAACATGTTTAGCCGATGCCCTTATGACACCTTTTCTCATGTCAATGGTGGCTTCTATCATGCTAGGTGTCAATGGTATCTCAAAGGTGACTGCAGATATATCGGTGGTCACCTAATCAATTGTCCTCCTAGGTCTAACTATCCCTTTACTTGGATATCTTTGTTCCTCCATGTACTAAATTTGGTCCTCCTCATCAGTTGTGAATTGGTAGGTGTCATCGACCCTTGCCATCGTGATACTTCGACTCCCTCGGTCAAAGACTCAGTCCTAGCTCTCTTATGGGTAGGGGACTGCCTAGGATTTTTCTCCTGCACCTCATAGTCCCTAAATAAATTTGATAACCCCCCAGATTAAGTTATCCTCTTCATGATTTTGGGGGGAACCTGACATTCCTCTTGGTTGACCACCAAGGTGGCAAAATACAAAGAAATTTGGCCTTCTTCCAACTGGCCCTACTCTTCTGGGAATAACAAAGTTAGTGCCAAGGATGTGACACCTTACTGAAATGGTCCCACAACCAACTCTTTCCCTCTCAAGGAGGTATATGGTGAGTTGGAAGAGGAGGGATGCCTTGCCTACTCTTGTTGTGCTTCATCTACAATCTTCATCATGACCTCAAAGAGGTCAGAGTCTTGTTAGTCAATTTGAAATGTGGAGTCTTCAAATTCCTCTAAAGGGCTTGTCAAGACCAGTGGGACCATATTATAAACTAACAATCCCTAGTGCAACCTCAGTTGGGCACTATAATCACCAATGACCTTCAATTTGTTGTAAGGATAATTTTCTATTCTCCACACCAAGTCCAAAGTTTGATTATTTTTGAGGACCTTCTGCATTTCATCTTGTATTGTGCATAGCCTGTAGAAGGGCAAGCTTGCCAACAACATTCTTTCTATGATGGTCATATGGGTCATAGACCCTCTAAGTGACTTTTGGAAAATAGTAGGTGTCCATGTTATAGATGGCCCACAACACGACAAAGTGGCCAAGATAAGTGTAAGGGCCCATTGAGCAGGGAATTTGAAGCCATTTACCTGATCCCTTCTTTCTCAGGTATCTAATTTTAACTTCTTCGGCCATTTATCGAGTGATCTCCAGAATGGTGATGGAAGTTGGGTAGTGTATTGGGAGTGTCTTCGGGGGTAACTTTAACCCATATATTCTGATATTGGAAAATTCCTCCACGTACAAGAAACCTCCCACTTCTACTTGGTGCAGAAAGTTTCTTACACACACCCCAATCATATATGGTAAATTTCCACATAATTTGAAGTGGACTATGGGAAGGACCTTCTTGAAGAAGGTTTTGTAACTGGTGCATCCCTCATAGATGCACAATAACTGGTCTTGAAAAATTGGCACAGTCACCCCTACCATTTGGGCCACCAAATATTTGTTCAATTGTACCAAAAATAAATGAATAAATAAGGAATAATAATAGAAAGGAGACATCTCCTCCTTTTCATCTAATATGGCATTCTATAACTACTATAATTCTTTATCCACCTTCCTTATAAATTACGTGCAATTAATTTGCTAGGTGGATCTTGTACACTTTTATCTTTGTTGAAGCCTTCTAGTTGGTCGATAACACCATGTTAGTTTTCACTTTATCGAACCAATGCACCTATGAAGGGAATTATAACTGAATGAGACACGTGATAGCTTTTGATTGGATAGGGTGGGATGCATGTAGGTAGAGCGAATGTGTGGAGTGCGCTTGATTTAATGCTTGTGCGCATGCTCCATTGGGGAGTGGAACGTGTGGCCCCCAAGGTGAGCACATAGATTTGTGTACTCACACAACTTTCATATCCCCTAAGAGAGTGGGGCACACGGGACTCAGTGGGATGCACAGGTTGTGCACCCCTAACTACCTTCGTGCACTCCGTCGGAGTGGAGTGCACAACCCAAATGTGGATGCATAACTTGTGCACCTGACTTAGACTCTTACATGACCTAAGGGAATAGGGACGCGTAGACCTGGTTTGGGGTGTACATGCATGTGCACCCCAACAGAGGTTATGCACTTCACTTGGGGAGTGAAGCACACTAACCGAGAGAGGAGCACACAATTTGTGTGCTCCAAGGTTTCATATGCGCTCCAAAATAATGGAGTGCAGATCGGATTATGGGGCACATGTGAAGGTGTGCATACCTCGATTCATTTGGTGTGCTCCTCTACACGGGGCTTCTTTGGGGTGCATAATGTGGTGCACAACTCTTTGGTCTATGCGGGATCCACTTATTTTGAGAATACGGGATTCATGATGGGATACACAATCTTGTGCACCCCATTGGACTGTTATGTGCTCCACCTCCCCGTGGAACGTGTAAACTTAAGATGGGGTGCACGGCTTGTGTGCCCTTAGGGGATATTGTGCACTCAATTTTCCAATGGGGTGCACGAGCTAGAGGTGGGTGCACAAATATGTATGTCCAATGGGGTTCATGTGCATTCCATTATTAGAGTGTGCAAGCTTGGCTTGGGGTGCACAACTTGTGCACCCGAGGGTCTTTTAGTGCACTCCATTGGGATGGAGTGCATAAGGTTAGATTGGGGTGCACCACATTTGTGTGCCCCTCTGGGAGATGTGACTTAGGCTCCCAATAAGGGGACTATCCTTTTGGGGGTCAGTAGTTACTTGCTACTAAATTTCTCTATTACTTGATTTACCACCAACTTTGAATCTTCATAGATTACTAATTTCTTAATTCTCATTTTGTCTACTTTTTTGAGCCCAATGCATAATGCTTCATATTCTATCGTATTGTTGGTACAACTCCAAGTTAGTTTATCTGATAGCCTTTAACATCCCTAGAAGGAAAAATCAACACAACATTGACTTCGACAACATATTTACACCAAGCTCCATCAAAATAGAGATTATGTATTTCATTCTTCTTGAGGTACCTTTTTTATGATCAAAGATTTTTTCTTTTTTGCTTGGAAATAGAATAAGTTCCAATCCCTGTTTTAACCATAATTTTGAAATTCTTAAGTAAAAATTGATATCTAATATGTAATCCATCTATAACTTTTTCCACTGGATGAATCTCTTCATTAATCATTCCAAAACTACTATCCGGATGAACTTCATCTTCAAAATTTCCCTATTAAGTAATTGGATGGATTTTCTAAAATTATTTAAACCTTTTTGCCCTTGTGAGGAATTTCCATGTGTGAATAGTCTAAGGACATATTTCCACCTAACTTAGTAGTAAATTCATGATATAAACACATACCAAAATAAGGCTCTAAATCTATAACTACTATCTCTTGTACCACTATTATTTGAAGTATCCTATTATGCACAATGTGAATATCTTTGATCACCCCAACTATCTTTACCACAATTCTATCCAATTATAACACTCCTAGATTGGAATGAGTATATTCCATATCCATTTCCTCACATATTGCTTTTGGCATGATAGTTTATGCCACTCTAGAATCTATTATGCAATTATAAACAACCCATCCTTCTATACATAGAGACATATAAAAATGTGGTGTCATATTTTTACCAGCCCCAAGAGCGGGTTTACCTTGTGCTAAATTAATTTGTAGTTGTTTCTTATCTTTTGATCTGATATATATTAATGATGATCTTAAAAGGTCAATTTATCCTAGAATCATCAAGGAATAATACATGCTAGCCTTGGATGATATCTTCTTTAGCTCTTACACTATGTTGAAGTTAGAAGATTGTGGCTACCTTTTTTTTCTCTTTTTGTCTCAATAAATTTATTTTGGTATTCTTTCATTGCTTCAATCCTTTTTCATTCAGTGATAGAAAGATATCAGAGTTTATTTCCATCCATATCTTATGCTTCAACCTTTTTTTTTATGAATTTACTTTAGTTTTTCCTTTGAAGGTTCTTGCATGGGATGTTCTTTTGGTAGAGCTAGGCGAGGTATTTTTCTTTCCATTTGTTTGATTTTATAGGTTGGGACTTTGAATGGATGTAGTTTTTTTGGGTCCACCTATAATAGTTTTTTTTATCATGTCAGCACTAATATCCACTCTTCTTCTTACATTATTATATTTTACTCTTTCTCCCATAACATATTTACCTAATATTTCTATACTATTTTTTCTAGTTTGAGTGAAATCGTATGCATCTAATGTTGGTGAAGCATGCATGTACTTTAATTTGGTGGGTTATTACAAGTCAAATACAATAGTCAGCTTTCGATATAGATGTAGAATAAATTTATTCTTGGTTACTTTACATTGTAGTAGAATTTGCTCCAAAATTGCTAGTAGAATCACCTTGATATTTCACCATATAAGAAAATCCCCTATGCTATAAATTTCTTTTTGCTTCTCTTCTCTTCATGGTAGTGATCTCATTAGTTAAATTTTTTAATGATTTCATGATATCATTCATACTACTAGCCTGATGATCTAGGGTAGGTAATGCTAGTATAATGGGAGGTGTAGGTAGTGGGGGAGTTGGTAGTGTTAGAAATTTTGGTGTAGGTACAGGGGTAGATAAGTGATTGTCACTGGTAACTATTTTTTAGATGCCATTTGTAGTGTTTCTAAAAATATTAGCATGATATTCTTGGGAGGAAGTTTGCTTATGGCTATTAAAGTGATTTTTACTACCATCGTTGCTTGACATATTTCCAAAAATATTAACACATTAGACTATCAAATCATCAAATTGAGATATATGTTGAAGGCCCTTAGATAATAGTATATAACTTGGGAATCTATTGACCTAGTTTCTTGTGGTTTTCTTTTCCAAGTTTTGCTAAATCTAATGTTAAAATCCATCATCGTCTCTTATAGGTATCTTCAAATGGTGGTAAACTAGGTCAACAGATAAAATGAATCTGCTTGCTTATAAAATTCTTACACCTATCTATTGGCAAACTATACCCAAGAATAGATACAACCATCCTAAATATTATGGTACCAATGCAATGCCTTTTCTTTTAGTGATATTTTTAAGTGTTATCATCACATCTTTCTCATGCATATTATGGATTGTAGCCAATGTTGCCACATCTTTGTAATGTTCATAGGCTATTTCCCCAATACCAACATATGTTGGCAAAGCTTTAAGTTTTGTAGTAGGAATAAAATTTTGGTTTAGTAAATTTAGTAGACCTATATGATTCCAATTTGGGAAGTTTTATAGAGGCTGATTTTGAGCTATTTTCTAGGATCTATCTGAATGAGTTGATTCTAACTTCCTGTAGATCCTACAATAGATGAAGATACATGGAATAATTGAGATCTATTTATTTTGAATTTTATATGTGGTAATTCTATAAATATCACTAGATATTCTAGTTTTTTAGATGTTTCTTGCATGAGAATAAATCTTACAAGATAAGTGGTGGCTAGGAGATATTAAAATGTCATTTGAGCAGAGTTGCCAAGTGATAAAATTTGATCTATCAGAATAAAATATCATCAAAATTCTTACTCAATCAAGGTGGTGATATTTTGTTCCATTAGGTATGCCAAAATACTCTTGGTATCATGGTGGGTGGATGATCTCTTTAAGCACACTAAAACTCTTGGCACATCAAATAGCTTCTATGGAATTTGATTTTTGATATTAGAGGAATTCTACCTAATTATAAGATTATGGGATTTGTTTCCCACTAGGTATGCCAAATTACTCTTGGTCCAAAATCCACCTGATATACACCCTTAAGAACTCAGCCAAGAGCTTGGATGGATCAAAAGTAGAGGTCTCTGAGTCAACCTCCATAGAAAGTTCATTCCTGTATACCTAGTTAATCTAACTAAATGCAGGGTTTGTAGACTAAAGTAAGAAATGCAAAAGGGTTAGAAAAGTAAGCTAAAAGTGGTGCATATTTGACAACATCAAAATACATGGTATAAAGAGTCTCACAATTCAAATTTAGATTAAACTACCTAATATAATAACCTATTTTCCTTATGCTTTAAGAATAATCAAACATAAAGAACTTTGAGCATTACTAAGTCATTCTAGAACTATAACGGTAAATCTAGGTAAAAATATAGAATACAAAATAACTATAGAAAAATTATCCATTCCTAGATTTATAGAAATGTTTAACTACTCAGTAAGACATACATACATATTTAGTATAAAAAATGAGCAAGAGTCTAGACAAAAATCCAATCTTCGTTCAAAATATGTATAGCCTTAATCAATACAATTATACTAATTATAAAAGCCAAAGAGATAATCATCATAGTGGTTTACATTTTGGTATATATAGATTTACAATTACAATTGGTTATGCTATAATTATAGTTTTAAAAGTGGTTTGCAAGTCTAAAAAACTATTGTAGTGCATGTGCCCTCTCCTCTAGTTCATTATATTACAATCGATTTGGCATTATGATGTTGATGTAGTATGCTCTTGTTCTATCTTAAGGAGTGGTGACCACTACATATTCATCTAATGCATAGGATATTTTGATAGGTTTATTTTTTATCTAGATTCCCTATTACCTCCTTAGATATAATAACACAGGTGTTAGTCATATAAGGTTTGAGATCATTAGAATATTTTAACAATATTCTTACTTATCAAGAGCATGTTTGGGTAGTTTGGTGCATGTTTCTATTTTATGTCTCTTTTAGCTATAACAACCATTTTGTTGTATGTCAGGTTCTTTATTCATGATTACCAAATACTTTTATGCCCCATGCTGATATCAACATTGAAAATCATTCAATGCTCTTTTGATTTCTTAACTTGGTGAGGCACATTGCCCAATTTTGGATGTGATTCATACCTTAGGATTTTCTATTCTATTGCTTTATTGAGCCATGTTTTTATAATACTCCTACTAATATAAGCATTCAAAACTATACAACATTTATGGATTTCATATCCAATATATTGTGCTAATATATTAGATGTCAGACTCTCATAGTCAATTTCTTATTTCAAGAAGTCAAATGCTTTTCCATTTTATGTCAAACATTTTAAGCTCTCCTACTAACATCGACTTCATTATCCACTTGGTGTGTTTCATGTTAGATGTTAGGTTTAAATTTCAATTTTAATAACATCAACACTCTAATCTGTCTAGCCATCTTACTTAGACAAAAAAACTAGCCTGGGCTTACTTGATTCAATCTTCGGGTGCTAGAATTTTTTATTCTAGTTGCTGACGTCATTAGCCTAGTATTTTTAGCAATGCTCTAATACTTAGCAAAATTTTGCATCTTTTCTTTCATTATTTTTCCTTATTTGACTTGGTCGTTGTTCTAGATATCTGGTGGCTTCAATTAGCAAAGATGCAAGGTATTTCATTGAAAAACTCATATCCCTATCTTGAGATCGATGTGGGTGGAAACTTTCACCTACAAGTACTAATTGTATGCACTTTACACGTCATTTCTTATAAAATATCATTATATAGTCATCATTTAACTTTTGATGTAAAATTTCCGAGTTTAGAATATTTTGGCATATGATTTAACAATGTGATTCTTTATATGCTATTTTTTCATTATATTTATATTTGGTTAATTTCACATTAGATATTTTTCTCGTTGAATTTTATCAATGCAACCTCTCCACCTAAGAGTGGTAGGTACTTCTATCAAAATAAGGGCTTATCACTAGAAATATATTTATTTTGACAATCGCACAACTTATATTGCAATATGTTGTGGTGTTCCTAAATATTTAAAGTATTTATAAAAAATATGTTATTCTTGCACCATATTAATGTCATGCCCACTTCTATGAGATTGGTAAAACAATTCCAATAAGTAAAATTTTTAGTTCCATTACCTAATTAGAGTATGAATTCAATATGCTTATCCCTAGTATAAAATAGACACTTTTTATAACCTTGAAACTTGATTTTCAAATATACGATGCTAGTATTTAAGACATTTAGATACCTTATAAGGAATGGATATTGTAGTATGCTTAGAAAAGAAGACGATGTTACCATCTGCAATGGACTTATAAAAATTCTATACTCATTTTTATATTGTGAGTTACCTCATAGAGGGTATACCGTTATAAGGAATTTAAACTAAGATTTCCATTCAAAAGAAGAGCCTCCTAAGGAAAACCTTGTAATTAATCCAACAACCCCTCCAACAAGACCTAAACCTAGAAACATGGTAGAAAATACAACCTTAAATATGGGAAATGCACCCCCAAATCAGCCTTTACAGAAGTACCCTAGCTGGAACACAACTGATCCTTTTAGACTAGCCCATATGCATGATATTTCTTAGTTTGTATCTAAGGCTATTCCCACTTATGATGGATTTGGAAAAAATGCATATGAACACTTCCAAGATATTTTGAATCTAGTAGCAATCCATAATATAAAGAATGAAGATGTTATTGTGAGAATCCTAGCCCTGTCCTTTAGAGGAAATATTTTGCATTGGTTTAGGACTCTTGAGGATAGTACCATAATCTCATGGGTATCATTGTATGAGCCCTTTTTAAAGGAATTTAATTAATCTATAGATCCTTTTTCCCTCCTCAATTAGTTTACATCTATGCAAAAACATTAGCAAGAAACTATCTTAGATTTTAATTTGAGGTTTAGCAGAACCTAGAAGATAATTACCCCTACATCTATACCAACTGCAAGCCTTGCTTATATGTATTATATTAGAGCTCTTGGATCATATTTAGGCCTACAAACCCAAAAATATAGGGTGGAAACTTTTCCACAAGTGTATAATGCAGTTGTTCATGTAGAAAATATTCTTATTAATGTTGGGAGATTACCTCCAAAAGTTGTGCTACCTTACAATTTGGAAACCACTAATGTCCAAAGCCAAGATACTACTTCATATTATATGGACCCTACTCCCTTGTAATCCCCAATACCATATATGACCCCTATTACTCAGCCAAAATCACCATATGCTACAACTCCTTTCCCTCCACTTCCTTATTAGACTCCTCAAGAATTTTCTATCATCCCTGATATACAAAATACTTTGAAAACTTTGAGCAAAAATATGAATTCTATGGATAAGAGAGAAATGGAAAGGTATGAAAAAATAATATTTCCATATGTGAATAAAGATCAAAGACCTGGTCCTAGTAATAGTACTAGGGTTAGAGTGAATGCAGCATATGAAGAGCTTGAGTGTTATTCATAAACAAGTTTGGTGAATGTCTGGTTTTTGGTGTGTAATGATACGCATGATTCACAATCTTGTGTTATTTACCAACACCATGTACAATGAGTCATGGATCAAAAGGAAAGAAACCAGAAAGGAAGGGTAAATATGCTATGGCAACCTGACCAGATCATGGTTTAAAAAGAGCTAGATGAGGATGGACCTATCACTGTCATGACAAGGTCTGGTAAGAAAACACTACAAGTAGATCCACATAAGATGGGTCATTTATAGGCCCCTCTAAGAAGAAGATTCTTCCACCTCCCCAAAGTAGTGACACTTTACCTATTCCCCAAGACAAAGAAAAGGAAAATAGTCTCCCCAAGAGATCTGAGAAAGAAACTTAGGGATACAAAATGAGGTCTAAGGATGAGGCTCAAGAAAGGCTTAGATTCCATTCTATTACCAAAATATAGAGAATAGAAGCCACTCAACAATATAAGAGAAAATATGGTGAGCCAGAAACAAGGCCTGAGAGACCCACCTTGGCTAAGTCTGAATACAACATTATGGAATAAATGAAGAGAATATCATCCAAAGCTAGTCTATATGACACCCTCTCCATTCTTGGCCAGATTTACTTGCTAAAAGCTTCCCTAAAAAAATATTTGTAAGAAAAGTAGACCACCAAAATTCTTAGTAAGAAATTTTCCTTGTTATTTTAAATAATAAACCTCCTTTTTACATTTATTTAAGGATGGAAGTTTGGGTTGTCCTAAATTGTATGATTGATTCAGGGGCATCTACTATAGTTATGCCTAAATCAGTTTGCGATGGGTATGGAATACACCATATCCTACCCCAAAGTTTTACAATTAGATGAGACACCTATAAAGATAGTGGGAGTAATAAAATATGTCCTAATGAGGTTGCGCAGAGCACCCGAAGTAACTATAGTACAAGAAATAGTAGTGGTGGATCTAGAGCATTATTTTAGCTTATGTCTTTCAAGAGAGTTTACTACAAATTTAGGTGGATGTATGTATATGGACTATTCCAGCATGGTAATTCATTTCAAAGGGAAGAATATAAGAATAACACCTAAAAATACTGTCTTACCACATTGGAAAAATTGAAGGAGACATGTGCAATATCACTCCTATTGAGGAATTTGAATTAGTGGATAACTTTGAGGAGTTGGAAATTGAATATGAACTACCTTTTAGAGAGGATTACAACCAATTTGGGATAGGTATGGGCAGTTACAGTATTTTTATAGAGATATAAAATAAGGTTCTTGCTATATCTAATCAGTCTATAAGAGAAAAAAAACATGGACCATGCACTTTGATGGTACCAGATGTAGAAATGGTGCTAGTGCTGGTGTGGTATTACAGTCCCAATTAGAAGAAACAAATATTTTTACCTATAGATTAACATGGTCATGCACCAATAACGTTGTAGAATATGAGGCTTTATGCCTTGGACTAATGCAAGTAGAAAATATGGGTATTAAGATCTTGAACATATATGGAAACTCTAAATTGATAGTAAATCAAGTAAGAGAAAGGTGCAATAGTAAGCATCATTACCTAAAAGTATATAGAAATAGGGTATGGGATTTTATGGAATCCTTTCACACCCTAAACATAAATTTTATTCCTAGAGGAAATAATACTTTGGAATATTCCTTAGCAATAAGGGGAGCTAATTTCAACCCTTATGCAGACATAGGATTTAATAAGGACAAAGGGATCAAAATGAATTTCAAGCCTGCAATGCCAGATAAGCAAATTTATGGCAGGTCTTTGACAATTATGAACAAGTCATTGATTTTATAGTGAGAGAAGCCTATCTATCCACTATTCAAGAGGAAAATATAGAATATATTGATCAATATGATGTCATTAAACTTAATAAAAATCACATACCTAGAGGTTTGGTCACTCTAGAGAGCCTATTTGACAATGAAGATAGGAAAAATATTGGATCCATGGAATTCAATGAGAAAATATATAAAAAAGTTGAAACAGAAAAAGAAAAGAAGCTCAAGGTTAAAATCCAGTGTTCTCCAGAGGAAGAGGAGGATATCAAATATTTATGTATGAAGTACCAAGAAATTGTAGCTTGGTCATATGAAGACCTCAAAGTATATGATAAGAAGGTTATCGAACACACCATTGAGCTAGATCTTAATGCAAAGCCTTTTAGGTAGAAGCAAATGCTTGTAAATCCAAGGATCAAAGCCATAATGAGAGAAGATATTTTGAAGTTGTTGAAGGATAATATCATATATCCAATTAAAAATTCAACCTGGGTAGCCAACTTGGTACCTGTGAGAAAAAAGAATGGTGATATTCACCTGTGCATAGATTTAAAAAATCTCAATTACGTGTCACTTAAGGACCACTACCCCTCACACAAATTGATCAAATATTACAGATAGTGGCAAGGACAAAAATGTTATCATTGCTAGATGGTTTCTCTAGATATAACCAAATTTGGGTGAAAAATGAAGATCAGTTCAAAACAACATTCACAAAAAAATGGGGAACCTATGCATATCAAAGAATGCCTTTTGGGCTATCTAATGTAGGGGATACATTCCAAAGATCAATGGACTATGATTTTGGGGAACTTAGTAACAAGGTCATTCTAATATATTTAGATGATATGACTGTATTTTCCCACAACAAGCATGATGATATGGAATAGCGATTGCAAGCACAAGGGAAGAATTTGACAAGCCAAAAACTGATTTTCCATTGATAAAAAAAGGCCTATAAATAGGCATTACAACCATGTTACTGATAAGGTCACATTGAATGACAACTATGCACCTTAATCCCAATAATTAAAAATAAACAACTACAATTTATTAAAACACACCTAATCATACACCTTATTTTCTATCACATGACCACTTAGCACATCTAGAACAAGTTTTCTAGAAGTGCAGAGAATTTGGCATCTCCTTCAATCCTAAGAAGAAATTATTTGTAGTCCATGAAGGAAAGTTGCTAGGTCATGTGGTATCAAAGGAAGGTATGGAAATTGATCTAGATAGAATCAAATCCATTCTTGCTATTCCACTACCTATGAACAAGAAAGCCTTGTAGTCCTTCTTTGGTCAGATAAACTTTGTCAGGAAATTCATCTCTAACTTTGCTCAGAAGGTGAGGCCTATATTATAACTACTAAAGAAAGATGCATATTTCAAATGCACTGAGGTAAGAAAGAAATCATTTGAAATTATCAAGCAGTCCATTGTTATAGCTCTATAGACACCTAAAATGCATCATGTGTAGGGAACTACTCATATGGGAAAAAAGCAACTATGATAGTTAAGCTAGAAAATATCCACCTATCAAAATGATTGTAGTACGGACGACCTGATTGTCGTGGAGCTTGCAAAAGCTTTGCAATTAAAGCCTTCCCTCAATTGGAAGCAGTGATTCTAATATGTGTGTCCTTTTGCAGGACTGGGGCATCTAATGTTGATCAAATAAATGATCATTATTCAACCCACAACATGGTTTTAGGAGGTCTATTTTTATTCAGTGTTGTTAGTTCTCACAATGCATCCAAAAAGGGACATATGTAGACACCTAAAATGCATCATGTGTAGGGGACTACTCATATGGGTATCCTAACAGACCATATGAATGATCTTGGATAATTCCAAGACAAAGTAGTGGTTCTAACCACTCAATTTGGGTAGAGTTGTCATAATCAGCCTTAGCCATGGTTGACACCCACGACTAACAGAGCTAGTTGTGCCTCAGAGCTGCTACTAGCCCTAAAACTATTTTGAATTCCTGAGCTAATCCAAATGTAGTTACAATAGCTATGACAATGGATTTCAAGCAATTTTGAGTGAGGAAGCATCCAAAACCTTCCTCCTAACTGATCCAACCTCATGGTTCTTGATCTTGGTGTCTCCATGAAGCTATACCAAGGACTTAAGAAGGCTATAAGACCCCCCTTAAAATTGAGGAAAGTCTAGAATATTTTTGAATTGAACGTAGTGAAGCTTTGCCAAATTGTGGAGTCATTGGTAAACCCTTAAGGAGAGCTTATTTGCTACGAATTTGGAAATCATGATTGCATTCAAAGCTATGGAGGATTCAAGAGTCTAAGGATATAAATCATCCCAATTGAGCCTCATCCATAATCAATTTAGAGAATTCATATCGTAAATTTGTGCAAGAACACAAAGGTGACCCTTGATCATCAATTCCATGAAGGAAATTGAAGATCCAAGACCTTATTACAATAGCAAGAATACTTTTGCCTCAACCGTGACTGTCAACCACGGCTAACAGTGCCATTTGTGCCTCAGACCCATGGTGAGGGTTTGATCTATGATTTCCTTTGTTTTATTCATATATTTACTTTTTCAAGCATATATTTAGGTAGATTTGACTTATATTAGCTTTCCTTTATGCATTTGTATGATTAAATTTATGAATTAGAGGTAGATTTTCTTCCATTCTCCTTGCATTTATCAATATAGACTAGTTTCATTTAATTTGATGCATCTCAATTTTTAATGGTTAATTAGGTTGCCTAATTGCTAGATTTTCTGCTTTCTTTATAAGATTTACAACAATATAAATATTTCTCGCATATCTTTACTAGTTTACATTCTTTCTTGCTATATTTTTCATCATTTATGTGATTATCTATCAAGTTACTCATCAAGAGAGGCCTCCTTTATTATTAACTCCTTTTATATTGTTTCTTGAATGTAAGTTTACAGGATTTGAGCATTTCAAGGTGTTCTTAGCAACATATTCCTCCAATCACATGAGAAGAAGGCTATATTTGGCCTTGAGCAGTTTGTGTCTATTGTGAATAGTCTACGAATTATACCAACCCCATTATGGGGCATCATTAATTGTATCAATTGTATCATGGATTTGGTATCCCTAAGAGGGATGAAATTGTAATCAAGTTGCATTATGTTAATATAAATAAATTCCTCTTTTCTTGTCAAATTCATTGTTATCTTGATTTAATGCTTTAAATATTTATCTAATTGATGCAATAGCTTAGGTATATGCTATTTACAATAGTACATATGGTGATCATGATGGAAACCCCACAAATTACGTGATAACTAATGGATTATTGACTATTTTTTGTTGTAGTCATTCATGCTTGATAGACACAGTGCATAGTATCCTCCATGCTTGACAACCGTAGCAAGTAGCAGAGCAAAAAAATAGATAGGAAACAGACTGTCTCTAAATCGAATGAGGATTATAGGTAAATTTGGTCCTCTGTGTTCTTTTTTATTTTTACTATTTTTGTCTACATTAGATAATTACATCACATAGATAAAAAAAAAAGAGAAATTCATGAAAAATATTATGTTGTCTGTTATCCGTGGTTGACAGCCACAACTAGAACTATTAGCTACACCTATTAAGCATGGCTAAGTTCTTGGCCTATGGTTCTGTCCCACAACTAGCACTGTTGCCTGCTACACAAAACAATGGTAAAAAGTCAAAAATTATTTGTAGATATTACCTGTTGTGGCCTGATCAGAGGCCAATTAGAAAATTTAAGTTGCATTCTTTGAACTTCATTTATATAATTAGATACATATTTCTTTAATTTGAAATGTTTATATCATTAGGCATCTAAGAAAGAGCATGTATGTTTGGTGTTGCATTTTCCTTTTCACGCAAATTTTAAAATGAACACACACACCATGCAACATTTAAATGCTAGTGAGTTGGAATTCATATCCAACCACTAGTAGAGTTAAATTACGATGGTAGTTATTTCCATCCATTGGCTCAACTCCTATGAACCTTGTTCTTTTGGCCAATTCTGACTCCAAGATCTATCCTAAGCATGCAAAATAGAACTCATTTCTCTTCTAAGGGGTGTATCACTATGCACAGGGTGTTGGATGAGGATCGGTAGGACCTGTTCTCCCTATCTGGGTGTGGATTTCATATCCACATTTTGAGGGGTTTATATTACCGTGAATTTCATTATTGGTTGTCAAGCTACGAGTATACAGGTGAAATCCAATTAAAATAAACAACTATATCATCAACCATTCTAAAAACACAATGAGAGTTAGTTTATGATTACAACACACCTAAAACACACTCAAACCAATTTAGGGCTCACAAAGAAATTTTAAAAGAGATAATCATCCTTGTTTGCTTTGTTTTCTTTAAAATATACATACAAGGTAATACATATCACGGTTGTCACACAAAGAGGCCTATCTTAGTACAAAATCGAGGTCAAAAATAGAATCTCCACCTAATGCACAACACAACGTGTCAAACCCTCAATCACAAGATCCTCCTGAATGGTGTTCGATGAGAATTAGAGGGGATAACCCTATGCGCAGGGGTTATCATCAGAATACCCCACTTAGAGGAGGTAATGTACACTCCTCGCGAGATATATCCGAACACGAAAGATACCAACATGAGGTATTCAAGCATGGAAGCATATATCATGATCATACACCTCATGGATCTACTAGATCCACTAATGAGTACATCATGGAAGAAGGAACTATAATAAAATTTGTTCCCATCCATAATTGAGCTAAGGGTGGCTCAAGGATTATTTTAGTTAAAAATAGACAAGTAGAAAATCTACCCATTTAGGGGTAGGAAGAGAGGGCTACCTCAAAGCATAGGACCGTATAGATTCCAAACAACAATGAACATGGTAATTTCACATTTGATATGTCTAAAGTTGGAGTCAATGGTATGCCACCACATGAGTCGTGGTGTACTAAAAAACTTTATGGTCTTGATAGAGTCCTAGGGTAGTTAGGGTATAAACCCTTGGTTTCACACTCTCATTCTATGAGTTCTTGTACTAAGAGAACATGCAGGACTATCAGAGAACTAGGAGAATTCTCTAAGCGTTCTCGTAGCATACTTGCCCTATCGACCCATGTGGGCATAGATCACAAACAACATAAGAACACAAATATCATCTATACAAAAAAATTCAAGATCATGGCAAACAAGTTTGTTGGGGGTCATACCAACAAAGCTGCCTGAACAGAACAAATCCATAAGAGACCACATCGATCGATCTTATCGATCGATTCTAAAAACTAGTGTCAGAACAAAGGCAATAGATATTCCAAGATCAATTGGAATACATACGCATAGAGTGTGAGCACCTCAAAAATAAGTATACTCAAATATAGAGGTTGCTAATATCTTTTTGAGCAATGCATACACGAGCAACACATACTTGACCAAATGGAGCATACTGAGAGAGAGGATTGATTGGCTTGCACTAATTTACCCCCTCAGAGTGAATATAGGGAGCACCCTCATAGACAAGTTGCTTTGCAACTCAAATTGCACCTTGAGCACATTGGAAATTATACTCACCACATGGCCCAAAACATGGTCCAGGACCAAGTGCTTTAACATCATGGGCCTACGTAGTATGAGGGAGTAGCAGGAGATGAGAAAGAACAAGAATATATTGAGGTATCCTTAGTGGACATGGAGTATGAGCCTAGTCATCCACCTCGACTAAAGAAAATTTTACCTTCAAAGGATCCTCAAATACCTCTCAGAGAAGAGGAAATTCTATCTTCAGAGGCATATAAGGCCCTGGCAGACAAGGTAAGAGCAATAGAGAAACAAGGGATAACTTATCAAAATTCAACCTTGAAAAAAATACATAATGAGCCTTTATGCCCTTCAGTGCCCATTCCAACTTATCCCGATCACTTCAAGATGCCAGAGCTAGAGAAATTCCAAGGAGAGTAAGATGCTCAGGAACATGTCATGAGCTTTATGAATATGTTATTTCAAATAGAAAGCAATGGTGCTTTGTTGCTGAGAACTATCATCACAAGCCTTTTAGGCCCTACTCGAGAGTGGTTCAATCAACTTAAGAGGCACAAAATAACCAACTTTGAATAGTTAGCCAATGCTTTTCTTGAATGCTTCTCCTTCGGTGTCAAGAAGAAGGTAAACCTATCCAATATGGCTGCTCTAATGCAACATGACGATGAGTCGATCATGGATTATGGGAAAATATGGAGAAATTTAATGGTAAAGTTGCCATTTTCCATTCCGAACACAAAACTAACTCAAATGTTTACAAATATTTGTGTGAAGCACATATCATTACTGATGTAGTTGCAATAGTATCAAAAATTTGAGGAGGCCTTGGTGCAAGCCAAGGTAATTGAGGATATCAAGTTATAGGAGGGTAACTTGAAGCTCCAAAACAAGGAGTGGAACAAGAAGAACACCCAAAATCAAAATCACCAGGCCAAGCTAGCCCATGTGAACCAAGTGGTGTTAAAATTTTATAAAGGGGATAAGGGGAAACAATAGAACTATCAAGCCCAACCTCCTCATATGCGATACAACTAGTGCAAAAACAACAAGAAGGATAAGAATAAATAGCAATGCCCTCCTCACCAGTTCACACCATTTTTGGATTTGATGACATTGATATTCCATTAAATGTGTGAGTCTAAGGCCATTAACTTACTAGATATCAATTTGCAAGACCCTAAACAACCCAAACCAAAAGGGTACAGGGACAATCAATATTGCCCATACCACTGAATGAAAGGAAATGACATTGAAGGATGTTATAGTTTCAAATATGTGGTGCAAAATATTATTGAAAAAGGTGAGCTAATTGTGGATAACCCTTAGGCTCTGGAAAACCAAAATATGGGGATCTTCAAGAACCCTTTATCGAATCACGAGCCACTAAGGAACAATGTTGGTCATATGAATCAAGTGCGGGTGGAACCGCCAACTCAGGTATTCGTTGACATGGTCAATGTTATCACAAGACAAGGGAGGTATGAATGACCAAATCCATCTTCAACTCCAATCAGGTTGCAAGCTGCACCTTCACAAATGCCAGTGTAAAATAATATTCCAGGTCCACCAACAAGACTGGTGGTGACCATCAATATTAGGCTAGTTCAAAGCCTGTAGACAACTCCATCAAAGTTGTCAATATATAAACTTATTCAACAATTTCCTAAGCATAGGAAGACACTCATGGAAATATTGATGTCTATTTAAGTTCAATATGAAGACCCTAAAGTATTTACAAATTTTATGGGACATGTGCAACAATATAGTGAGTCAATGATTCAATTTCATGATCATGAGATTAAAACGGTTTCTGTTGTTACAATGGATCCACCGTTGCATATAATTGCATGTGTTAACTACACACCATTTAAATTGGTATTTATTGATATAGGGTTTTCAATAAATATTATTACTACCAAGGCATTGGAATATCTAAAGTTGCCAAAATCACACATTTTTCCTTCTAACTTCACTTTGAGAGCATTTAACGATGTACTATGATCAACGATAGGTACTATAGTTTTTCTGATTCATGTTGGACTGAAGACCATCCCTGTGATGTATCACATAATAGAAGGTGCAATGCAATATAACATCCTCCTATGGAGGCCTTGGATTAGATAAATGCATTGCATTCCCTCAATTTTACATCAATGTATTAAATATATACATGAGGGACAAATTCACATGATGCCTTTCAATGAGGAGCCCTTTAATTATGTCAACCTAGAAGATTTACCTGGAGATTTCATTCTCCCCTCAAAACACCTAGATATATGGCCAACATTACCCATTAAACATCTAAAAGGTAAACTAAAATAAGTGTGTGTGGGACCTTCTCTCACAACACAACAACTATCAGAGCACATAATAGAAGCTTCAACAAAATCTACAACATCCACCATGCTTAGGAATGACAAGAAGCTTAAGTCAATTATGAACAAAAAAGAGCCAAATAAAGCACCCAAAGTAGCAACTATCGAGGTTCCTAGTCCCATGGATGAAGGGGACACTCAAAATCAAGTTAAGGAGGCACCTTAGCCTGCCTCACCTACTTCTTCAGCTGGGTCATCTGCACCATAGGTGACCGTCCATTTGGTTAATCTTGAGCTAGCAGAGTATATAGTGTAGAAAATGAAATTCACACCTTTTATCGAGACTGCAAAGGACATGGGCTGACCTCAAACCCATAACTTTCCCATAGGGATGGTGATACCACTGGGAGTGACACCCAACCAAAAAAATTTCATCTATGGAGGTCTTGACCAATATGCTAATCGCACACCCATAGATGAGGATGATGATGAACCATTCTTGGTGAATGTTCATTATTTATCTAACCCTAAATTTACCTTACACAATTTCAAACATTACCATTGGTATGGTTACGGTCTAGGCTTATTCGATCAAGGGTGTCGATTTACCATCGAACCACAATATCAGTTACCAACTGATAGGTTTAGGTTAGGCTACCATATCAGAGGATAGGACAATATTTTAGCAGTATCTCTCAATCGTCCGAACCTTAGTTTGGGTGACAATATGGATTGGAATCCTTATCACCCTAACCATTCCTACATACAAAGGAGTAATAGGTAGGTGACCTACGTTTCTATAGAACCACCTGATATCTATCACGATAATGTCATTATAGAGTTCAATCTAGTAGACATTCCAAGAGCTTACTTGGACATTGAAAGTCATGAAGTTGCTGATGACACTGGTATGCAGATCTAGAATATAGACATAGTAATAGACATTGGATCAAAATTTTCTTCTAAGGAAGTGCAAGAAAAATCCATTGCAAAAAATTATGGACCAGAATGTGATTATGGAATATATGATGATGAGTAGTTCTCAAGTAATGAATAATATGAGGATAAAACTGAGTTGGTCTACTTAGGACCTCTACATTTACATCATCTATTATCCATGGAGATAGTGGTAGAGAATTATGGATACCTTATTTATGATAGTGGCTATGAAGAGCAAGCCTACCTTAGGCCTCATCTTGCTAACCACCCGATTCCAGTTGACCAGGGTGAAGGACTCATATATGATAACAAGGATGAGGATGATACCGAGAGAGTCTATCTTGGGCCTCACTATTTATGTCATCCTGAGAGAGTCTATCTTGGGCCTCATTATTTATGTCATCATTATGAACCAGTTGACATCGATGAGATGTATTAGAGAGTCTATCCTAGCCTGAGCCTCAGAGGAAGACCACCCAATTTAGATATAGTTTATAATGTAGTCTTACCTGATCCATCGATATACATGCAATTCATTGAGCCAAGTGATCCCATCCGATAATCCATTCATAGACCAGATATAGATATCCCCATACCCCCAAAGCCACATCTTGGGTATGTGAATAACACAAATAAGATATAATTGTACACACGTGGTCCTAGAGATCTAATCCATTCCATCAATATGATCTCCATTGATCTAACCACTCCAGTTCACAATCTAGTTGATCCTTCCAAATATTTGTGTCTTAATCTAGATATTATTGATTGGTATCATGCTTATTCACCACTAGAGCCTAAATATTTCTTTCCTAATGAAGAAATATTGCAACCTTTCCATTTTGTGCCAGGCTATGCACATGATATATTTCACACTATGGGAAATTTTGATGCGGGACCCTTAAACCTATATGATGACATCCACTTGATTCCTACATCTCACCAACTTGAGGAGGGATCACATATGTCATTAGAGGAAAACTTTTATGTGGATATCAATGATGAATCCACTAATCCTAAGAAGGTTAAATTTGGAGAGAGTCTATCTCTTGATGAGTGTGCCAAAATCATACCTCTACTAAAAGAGAGACCTGATATCTTTGCCTGGACATACAAGGATATTCCAGGACTAGATCTGAAAGTGATTACTCATAACCTTTCGCTAGACCCCTCTAAAATGCCTATCCAATAGAAGCTTAGTAAGATGCATACAACTATTACTTTAATGGTTAAATATAAGTTGCAGAAGCTATTGGATGTAGCATTCATTATCTCCATAGACTATCCAAAATGGGTATCAAACATGGTACCTGTAGGAAAACCTGATGGAAGGGTATGTATTTGTATGGATTTTAGAGACCTCAACAAGGCAACACCAAAGGACTCATTATCGTTGCCCAACATAGATGCTCTTGTAGATGCAACTGCAGGTCATGAGATACTCTCCCTTATGGATAATTTTTTTGGTTACAATAAAATTTAGATTAAAGTTGAATACTAGCACAAAACCACATTCACAATGCCATGGGGAACATTCTCTTATAAATTTATGCCATTCAGCCTTAAAAATATTGGTGCCACATATCAGCGAGCCATGACATACCATTTTCATGACTACATGCATAAAATATTAGAAAATTATATCGATGACTTATTGGCAAAGTTATTGCTACATTTAGAGCATGCAAAGGTTCTCAAAAAGGTCTTTGATCGCCTTATAGAGCATAACATTAGGTTAAATACCAAGAAGTGTGTATTTGGTGTAAATTTAGGAAATCTCTTCGAATTCATCATTTCCAAATGAGGGATCGAAGTCAACCCAATGAAGGTCAAGGCCATACTAGAAATGCATATTCCTACAAATATTAAAGAACTAAGAAGCCTACAGGGAAAAGTAGCATCCATAAAGCTATTCACTACATAATTATCAAACAAATTCTAATCCATAAATCGCTTGCTACACAAGGGGGTCCCATTCAATTGGGATGAGGACTATCAAGCGGTATTTTTTAAAATTAAGCAATACCTAGTAACATCGCTAGTGCTAGCTCCACCAAGACCAGATGTGCCTTTCTTGTTATATATCATCTACTGACTTTACATTGGGAACTATGTTGACCCAAAATAATGTGTAAGATAAAGAGCAAGTGATATATTACATCAATCGCACCTTGGTGAGTTATGAGCTAGGGTATGCGTAAGTGGAAAAGCTATGTTTAACAATGGTGTTTGCAACGAAGAAGTTGTGCCATTATATGATAAGTCATACAACGTATGTAATATCCAAACAAAATCCTTTGCAGTATATGATGAGCAAGACATATCATAATACACATACTACAAAGTGGATCATGCTATTGATAGAATTCGATTTGAAATTCATTAGTCAAAATTCCATCAAGGAGTAGGTCATAGCTGATCATTTGGTAGAGGAACCTATCGAAGATAATAGGCCTCTTGTCATAGAGCTTCTTGATGATGCAATATTTGTGTTATCCAACTCATCCAAACCTGAAGAACCAGATAACAAATCTGACATGACTTTGTTCTTCAATGATTCAAAGTGTGAGCAAGGGGGTAGTGCAAGAATTATCTTCTTCACAACACAAGATGCTCCAATGCCCTTGTCATTTAAGTTAGACTTTCCTTGTACCAATAACAATGCTGAGTACGAAGCCCTAATCTTGGACCTCCAAAAACCCATCACCATAAATATTAAAAGGTTAAACATCTTTGGTGATTCCCTTCTCATAGTCAATCAAGTGAAGGGACTTTCTCAATCTAGGTGTCCTATCTTGAAAGCTTACAAGGATCTTGCTGACACATATCTAGCCTAGCTAGAGTGGTATGATATCTAGGCAATCTCTCGTACATCGAATAGATTCATAAACACTATGGCATATTTGGGATCTTTAATCTCTTTGAATCCATCTGTCAATTTTACTACCATTTATGTAATAAGCTATTGCATGCCACAATGCAGCATGAGGCTTTTCATAATAAATAATCAACCAACATGATTCATATATAACCAAACCATGAGTGGTTCTATAAAGCTGAAGACTTTCTCAAGAAGGCACCTTGGGGGTCTTTGATCCCGTAGGGTCCTACGAGGAATGACACCACCATTCACCATACGGTTGTATCCCATTCTAAATTCGCACATGGAAAATCGTAAGGAGAACAAGTCATTTTGTCAGTCGAGGTAGAAGCTTATCAGGATTGGATGTCACAATTACATGATTTCCTTAAGCTTGTTTTAATTTTGCAGGGATTGTCATGTGTCATGAAATACACATTCAAATGGAAAGAGATAAAATATGTCTTGCTAGGAGACATATTGTACCAACGAATCTACGATGGAGTTCTCCTTACTTATATTGAGCTCCAAGAGTTAGCTTGGGTAATTTTATAGGCTCATGACGGTATATGCAGTGGGTCATTTTAGCAGCATGGCCATTGTCAAGTGCATCCTTCGAATAGGTTATTACTAGCCCACTATGGAGAAGGATTACACTATGTATGTCAAGAAATGCATTAAATGTTAGCATCATGATAATCTTATGCACTTGCCATCATAGGCCTTACAACCCATTCAAGAAACTTGGCCATTTGCTTAGTGGGATTTAAATCTAATTGATAAGATCTCTCCCCTATCATCAGGCCAACATACATTTATTATAATAGGTACTGAGTATTTTATAAAGTGGGTGGAAGAAATACCTTTGACAATGACAATAGGAGCACATATTACAGAGTTTATACTTCTCAATATCATAAGTTATTTTGGGATGCCATCCAAAATAATCTTGAATAATGGAACACCATTCAAGAACAAAATTATGAGGGCTTTTATGTCCAAGTACAATATACAACATAGTTTTATAACTCCATACTATCCGCAGGAAAACGGGCAAGTTGAGGCTTCAAAAAAGACATTGGTAGCCATTTTGAGAAATATGGTACAAGAAAACCACAAATATTGGTACATCCAACTGCTCCTTACATTATGGGCTTACAGGACTAGCATTCGAACGTCCATTGGGGTAACCCTATTTTCACTAGTATATGGTATTGAGGCTATAATGCCCTTAGAGTTGGAGATTCCAACACTACACATTTCATTGAAAGAGTTCATCGATGATTACACTATGTGGTAAGCTCACCTAGATCAACTGACGCTTCTTGATGAACATTGCATGAATTCCCTTGAGCATCTTCACATTTATCAAGGACACATAAAACAAGCTTATAATAATAAATTCCATCTGAGAGACTTTAAAGTTGGTGATCTTGTATTGAAGGAGAACCAAAAGAACTCAAACATATTGCCTTACTTGCGAGATAAATTTACGGCTAACTAGTTAGGTCCATGTTAGGGTAAAAATTAGTTTTTGTTTTTACCACTAGGTTATTTCATTATTTACCATTGTAAATATCATTAACTATTTACTATATAAATGATATAGTTACTGAGTTGATTATTCACATCTATTATGTGAATAATAATTGGTTAGTTGTTAGCATAATATTCTAGTCGTTAGTTGACTTAAGGGGGGGCTCATATTTCATGCGTTACCTACCTAAGGGGGGAACAGTTACCAATAGGCTATTTTCAGCCTATGGCTAATGTTATATAAACCAAGCATATAATATATTTCTCACTAATTATTCCACATTACATTTTACACTCATCATTTGCTTACATTGGCATCAGAGCTACGGAGGTTGAGGTGGCAATACACACACGGGGCAAAGTGGGATAAACCCTTATTCCACACTGGACAAGGTGGGAGAATTTCTCATTCCAATTGCATTGCATGGAATACCTATCTAAGGTTGTGGTAATATTTTTTGATTAAGTTTTATTAATCTCTTATTTTTTTTTTCCATAGAAATAGCAAGTCCAACCCTGCAGTCCCATGTGGATAGAATAGGCAAGACCCACGATTGACCAACCAACGAGTAGGAGCACCCTCTGGTGGCTGATCAAGGAGTTAGGTCCAAGACCGTAGTCCCACATGGATAGTGTAGGATGGACCAACTACCGACCACCCAATAGGCAAGAGCATCCTCTGGTGATAGACCTAGAATACTGGGCCAGATAGGGACCAATGATTGACCACACAGTGGGTAGGAGCACCCTCTGGCAGTCATTCTAGAGTACCCTATGGACTACTGATAGGGGATATAACCTATTAGGGCTTGAGCCTAGACCTAAACTACCCTCTAGCGATCGGTTCAAAGCAAGAACTACAAATGGGACTACTGATAGGAGACAAAACCTATCAAGATCCAAACCTAATACAGTCACCTATGACTGGATGTAACCCTAAATTTGATGATGCTAACCAAACGTAAACCTAAATCAAACCTACTATCAGATGGGACTATCGACCTAATAACCTGACTTGATGATGCTGATAGACTGCACATAAACCAATGCAATATTACTGGGTAGATGGTTGGGTATGGGAATTGAGGATCACAAGCTAAAATAAACATGTGGTAGGTGCATAATACGTGGCCATTTGGGGCACAAGAATTGAGAATCGAATGCTACACTAGACACATGGTGGGTGCAGATTATGTGGCGGATACATCGACAATACGCATTTGGGTTGCATGTTTTTGGTTAGTGGTAAAATATTTTGGTTAATTGGAGATTTCCCGAGGGAAATCAATAAACATGGGTAGAGTCCTTGTTTTTATCTTACCCACACTCCCACAACAGGAGTGATGTGGGATAAAAGACTTTAATTTCTTTTTTTTTAACCTTTGGCACCATCTTCATTAAATAATTCATGGCACATATCCCTTCACACGGGTAAGCCTACCTGACCCTTTGATCAGGCCAGGCTAAGGTTGTAGAAACCTTGGGGTCTCGTTTTCGAAACTCGTCGGTGCTCTCATAGCCACTTGTTTGCCTTATAAACAATTTCCAAGGTAATTTTCATGCTTTTTGTATTATTTTAAGTTTTTTTAGTATCTTTTTATTAATAATTTAATTTTTTGGTTAAAATTTATCATTTTTCAAAATTTAATTATGTTATTAATTAATTTATGCTTAAAATACATTAAAATTTTCCATTAACAAGTGAATTCAAAGGATTTTTTTAGGCATTAAAAGTAAATTCTAATTTAAGAATATTTTTTTGCAAAGGTATAAAATTGTTGTTATTTTTGTTTTCTCCACATCAAAAGGGGGGATCAAAGACAAAATTCAAAACACTATTTCTTTTGCAAAATTATTGAAATTTGTAATAAACTTTGCTCCAAAATTGTTATTTCTAATCATTTTGAGAGTACAAGTTTTATTTCATGAAGACAAAGCCTTGGATTAAGAAAGCTCTTCATCGTCAAAGAGTTATAAGAAAGAGGAATGAACTTCGACGACAAACAACAAGATCTCATTTTCGTCGTATGCTTCGAGAGCATCGAAGAAGTTTACCTCATTTCAACACTTACACTGATCCTTGGAAGGGCTTGGATAGAAGTTATGGTCCCATGAGGATTCGAGAACCTTTCAATCCTAATGCCCCTCCAATTTTTGAGTGTTGAAGCCTCAAAGGGTCCACTAAAACCAAGTCGTTTGTCGACTGGTTCTGGAAAGCCTTTCAAAAGCTTGTCGTGTGTCGACTTGTCTTGAAAGGTGAGCTACTTTATTTTTTGCAAATCAAAGGGGGATGATTGATCTTTGATACATTATCTTTTTGCAAAAATTGTAACACACAAGAAGGGAGAATTTGAACTTTAAAATTATTTTTTTGCATAATACAAACACATATTTTGTTGCAAAAATTAATAATTAGGTGCATTTTCGATTTTACTCGACACCTCCATTAAGATTGGCATTCCTAAATAAGGTGCATTTTCGGTTGCATCTGACACCTTTGTGATAAAAATTTTGTGGGTCCTCTTTGATTGATTATTGCATTACTTTCTTGTCTTTTGCAATTAAAAAGTCATCAAAATCAAGAGCACTAAAACCCAAAAATTTCACAATAATTTGTGTAACTCATTGCACAGGTTTTAAAGCCAATTTGTTCTTAATATTCTCTCTTTCATCAAAATCCCTAATTTACTCTTTTGTTGTTTGGCTTAATTCCCTCAAACTGATAAATCCTTCACAAATATTTGTCAGGCAGGTGCCATTAAATATCACTAAAGAGTGAATTCTCTCTAAAAATTTCTTCTTGTTTGGCTTAATTCCCTCAAACTGATAAATCCTTCACAAATATTTTTCAGGTAGGTGCCATTAAATATCAAGTCAAGAGAGAAAGAGAGACCATCTTGGATCCATTCTAGACCCTTCCTAAATGGCAACTATCAATAAATATTTAAATGATACACAATTGCTAAAGGGCTCTAATTTTTCAGCATGGAAGACCAAGATGAAAGCAATTCTTACTATAGAGGAGATGTGGGATTTAGTGGATGGCACTGATTCAAGACCCACATCACCAGGAGCAGATCAAAAAGCATGGGATAAAAAGAACAATCGTCTCCTCATGTTGATACTCCTAGCAACTACTGATGAGATTCAACCCCATATTTGTGAGGTAAAGAATGGAAAAGATGCATGGGACTCCTTATGCACCATTTTTGAAGAAAAGAATCAATCTACGATTCTCAACCTTCAAACCCAACTTCATACACTCCATATGAAGTCGGGTGAATCAGTAGAACTTTTTCTCTGCAGAGTGGTAGAACTGAAGTCTAAGCTCAATTCTTTAGGAGCTAAAGTAGAAGATACCATTCTCACTTTAGTCATTTTGAGGGCTCTTCCTAAATCCTTTAAGATGCTAATCACTTCCCTAAATGTTTCTCAAATAACGGTCACCTTTGTGGAGTTGGTCAACTTGCTTCAAATAGAAGAAGCAAATCAGCTCCAAAGTGATGAAGTGACAAACAATGCACTTTATTCACATAATCAAAGTGGCACAAACAAAGGTAATTACAAAAAGGGAGGTTCATATTCAGGTTCATCCACAAAAGATAAAGGGAAACAATCTCAGTCACAAGGCAAATATTGCAAGAATTGCAAAATGGACAACCATGACACCAATCAATGTTGGTTTAAGAACAAACAAAACAAGAAGGGCAAAAACAAGCCACAATAGAAGAATAGACAACAAAGCAATGTTGCTATTGAAACTTTTGATTCTAATTCTGAAAGAACACACTAAGTGCTTATGATCCATATAGATTCTATAGAATAGGATTCTATTTTGTACATTGATTCAAGCGCCAACAAACACATGACTGGTGACAAAAAGTGGTTTGAGATATTTGTGGCATGAGAAGGCAAACCAGTTACAATTGTTGATAATAAGACCTATCGTGTCCAGGGAGAAGGCAATATATCTGTTTCCCTTCCAGATGGAAAGTGTCACATTGAAAATATCCTTTATGTTCCAGGATTGACAAACAATTTGTTGTCAGTTCCACAAATCCTGGATAAAAAAATGGTTGTCAATTTCAAAGTGGAAAATGGACTAAAACATTGCTATATCACCAAGCAAGGCAAACACATAGCAACCGGTTCTTACAAGCATGGCTTGTTCACATTAGATGTTGTTTCAACACCTCATGTTGCCATGGTGGTCAACACAAAGGAGGTCACTTCTCTTTGGCATAAGATATTTGGGCATCTAAATACTGGGTATTTACTTGAGCTAAGTAAATCTCAAATGGTGAAAGGACTTCCTACCCTTTCATCTACATTGCCCATATGCTCGGATTTCTTAGCAGGCAAGCAACGTCGAGCACCATTTGAAGCTAGCTCATTTCGAGCTACCAAACCATTGGCATTAGTACACACTGATTTGTGTGGTCCCATGCCACCAAGATTTGGAGGAAAAAGGTATTATCAGTTTTTTGTGGATGATCACTCACGAAAAATGTGGGTCTTTTTCCTTCAACTGAAATCAAAAGCATTCTTTTACTTTCAACAGTTCAAGCAACTAGTTGAGAAAGAGTCAGGATGCTACATAAAGACCCTCCATTCTGATCGAGGGGGAATATACCTCAAATGAATTCTCTTCATTTTTGCACAAACATGGGATCAAAAGATAGCTCACCATAACCTACTCTCCACAACAAAATGGAGTTTCTGAAAGGAGAAATCGTTCCATCATGGAAACGGTTCGTAGTATGCTTAAAGGTGCAAACCTTGAGCAATGCTATTGGGTAGAAGCTATCACAATGGCCATATATATTTTGAATAGGGCACCCACAAAGGCCCTTAAAGATATAACTCCATAGGAAGCATGGAGCGGCAGGAAGCCCTCCATCTCTCATCTAAGATTTTTTGGGTGTAAGGCATTTATGCATATACCTAAGGAAAAGAGAAAGAAACTAGATGAGAAAACCTTACAGTGCATCTTTCTTGGATATGATGAATATTCTAAAGGGTATCGATTGTATGACCCTAGAAACAAGAAAATACACGTAAGTAGAGATGTGGTGTTCGATGAGGCTTTCACACCTGACATCACATCAAATGTATACCTGGAAGATGAGGAGCCATAGAAATAAACTCCTCCACCTCAAAAAAAGGTGCCAAAATGGTATACAAGTACGATGAGAGATTCAAAATTGACCTCACCTCCTGATATTACTCTAAATCATCCTCGAACTCGCAATATGTCTCGATAGAAGAGAGCAGAAGCATCACCTACAGTTGATGACCTTTGCCAACATTTCAAAGAGCTTTCTATAGATAGAGAGATTGATAGTGGATAAGACATGGATATTGATGATGAGAGGGTTTATATGTCTTCATATGATGAACATGAACCCTCCACGGTCAAAGAAGCACTTAGTGAGCCACAATGGAGGGCAGCTATGGATGTTGAATATACATCTCTCATCAAGAACAACACATGGAAGTTGGTTAATTTACCTTCAGGTAAGAAACCCATAGGTTGTAAATGGGTTTACAAAATGAAATACAAGGCAGATGGAACCATTGACAAGCATAAGGCCCACCTTGTGGCAAAGGGCTATGCTCAAAAGGAAGGCATCGATTATGAAGAGACCTTTGCACCTACAACAAGGATGACCACCATTCATGTTCTTTGTGCTATGGCAGCACAATACAGATGGAAACTTCATCAAATGGATGTAAAGAGTGCCTTCCTAAATGGTGATTTAAAAGAAGAAGTATACATGACTCAACCACAAGGATTTGTTGAGGAAGGCCATGAGCAACAAGTTTACAAATTGGTTAAATCATTGTATGGGTTGAAACAAGCCCCTAGAGCATGGTATACAAAGATAGATAATCACCTTATACAACATGGATTTAAGAGAAGTCCTTCAGATGCAAATCTCTATGTTAAGAACATTGGTTTTGAGATAGTGATACTTGTACTCTATGTGGATGATTTGATCATAACCGAAAACTCAGAGACATTGATAGATGCCATGAAGAATGACTTGAAAGAGTCATTTGATATGATATATTTGGGACTTCTCCACTATTGTCTTGGTCTAGAGATTGAATAGAAAAAGAATTACCTAAGGGTAACTCAAAATAAATATGCCAAGACACTAATAGAAAAGTATTGAATGACTGATTGTAAGCCAAAAGCAACACCAATGGAACAAGCACTTCAGTTATCATGATACGATGATTCACCTCAGGTAGATGGCACACTTTATCGTCAAATGATTGGGAGCCTTATATACCTGACAAATACTAGACCAGATATCACATTTGCTGTGAATTATCTTTCTTGGTTCATGCAAGAACCCAAAATTTCTCATTGGAAAGCAACAAAACGTGTTCTCCACTATATCAATGGTAGTGTGGAGTATGGTTTAGAATATAAGAAGAATGACAAATTCTTCTTACAGGGTTTTTTAGACTCTGACTATGTTGGATCAATAGATGACCGAAAGTCAACAACTGGATATGTTTTTCATCTAGGATCCGGACCTGTCTCATGGCACAACAAGAAGCAATAGGTGGTTGCTATATCTTCAATAGAGGTAGAATATCGTGCAACACGAGATGCAGTGTGTGAAGCTATATGGTTGAGTCACATCATAGCAAGTATGGGTTTACCCAAGAAACTTTCAATTCACTTGTATTGCGACAACCAGGGTGTTTTGAACTTAGTGAAGAATCCAGTTCACCACGAGCGCACCAAACATATTGACACACAGTATCATTTCATTCGTGATAAAGTTCCTAAACACAACATCAAGCTTCACTACATTCCCACTGATGAACAGGTTGCAGACATCTTCACAAAGGCACTTGGACGTGTCAAATTTGAGTTGTTCAGAAATACACTATGTATTTCAAAAATAATGTAATAAGGGGGGATGTTAGGGTAAAAAGTAGTTTCTATTTTTACCACTAGGTTATTTCATTATTTACCATTGTAAATATCATTAACTATTTACTATAGTTAATGATATAGTTACTGAGTTGATTATTCACATCTGTTATGTGAATAATAACTGGTTAGTTGTTAGCATAATATTCTAGTTGTTAGCTGACTTAGGGTGGGAATCCTATTTCACGTATTACCTACCTACCTGATAAATATAGAATAGGAATCTAAGGAAAATCCAATGGAAATAATACTGAAACACCTACTCTAGTTAGAAGAGAAGAGAACTCAGGCCTATGAGAACTTTTAAAAGTACTCAATGGACATCAAGGCATGGTTTGACAAGAAGGCAAGGTTCAGAAAATTCCATGTTGGAGGCTCTGTACTAAGGTGGAATATTGAAAGAGCTAAACCAAGACATCATCAGAAGTTTAACTCTTTCTGGTATGGCCCTTTCAAGATAGTAGAGGTTAAAGAGACCAATGTTTTGCATCTTGAAGATCTGGAGGGAAACATACAACCGATTTTGGTTAATGGTTTTCATCTTAAAATATCTTTTGATTGAAATATAAGCTCATTGTAATATATGTACATACTTTGTATTATATTATTTATTGCATTTTATATAAAGTTTTGTTTTGATAACATGTTTAAAAATAATAAATAAATAAAAGAAAATAAAATTTTCAAAATAAGCTAAGAGTTCTCAACGGTTTAGCATGTTTCCATTCTACACTTAAATGTACTAAGGAAGCAGCGGAATGAGGGGTGAACTCCTATCCACACTCAGATGAACTACAATGCTAGCGGAGTGCTGCATGCATTATATTCTGCACTTAAAATATCTAAGGTGGTAACAGAATAACACGAGTTTCTAATCCGCCATAATTTAAGTCTATTTTTGAGCAGAAAATGAATTTTGCATCGTGCCACTTCATAAAAAAGGTAAATTTTTACGAAAAATTGTTTAAATTTTCCCACATCACTCAAAAAAAAGGAAAAGGACAAAGCGATGCCATGAGGGTATGGAAGATGTTTGAACTTTGACCAATCATAAATCAAAATGGTACCTACAACCCATCAAGAGAAATAAATTTAATTTGAAAAGTGTGCCAATAGGAAGTTTGCATAGTGGCCACATTAATGATGGAGGATGTGCATGCATATGATATTAAAAGCATCGAAATGTAAAATCCTCTCATTTGACAAAGAGTAACATTCACTAAGCGAAAGAGAGCATAATGGTAGCTGAGCATTATTTGTGAATTCCAGAGAAATAATTTAAGAATTTCTTTGGAAATGGCCTCTAAAGAAACCCAAAAAGCTGAAACATCAGCAAAAGAGGTAGTGGGGAACTATATCAACAAAGCATAAGCTATGGTAGACACCGAGCTGGTCCTTATAGAGAGAATGAAGCTCAGAAAGAATATCAACAATAGATACAAGAAAGGAGTAGCTTTGTCAACCTAAGGTATATGTGTTGTTCTCTCCTTCTTGTCATTTTATATTTGTGATTTAGTTCATCCTTGTCTAGAGTTGATAGTGGCTATCATCAAATTTTATGACCCAATGGCAAAAGCAATAAAAACTACTAGTGGTAAAACCCTATTCAGTATCACTGTCGCAGACTATCACAAACTTTTTTCCATAGGAGTGGAACCACCCGTAAGGCCAAAAGAGTTCAAAATGACTAACCAGGCCAAATATTACTCTTTGCATAAGCGATCTCACAATGGTGAACCTTTTAGAAAATAGGTCTGTAATCAACTCAATGATAGGAATATCCTATCTGCCATAACACAATATGATAATTATAGCACAATAAATACATGTACTAATAGAATAATACATTCTCAGAAGAATAGATGAAGCAGATGAATTAATAGAATCAGTTTGATTTACCACTTAAGGAGGGCTGCATCCTCACCACTTGGAGGGCACAGTCTGTGTGATATTTCAAATGAAGATTAAGATGAATAGATGATGAAATAAATAAATGTAAACTATATTAATAGTGAATTAATTAAATCACTCTTGGAAACATCAACATAGCCAACTAGCTATGTTAGGGTTGTGACATGCCTCCCCTCCTCAGAAAGCTTTATCCTCAAAGCTGGAAATGTTTGGAAAATACTTTCAGGTTCCCATGTAGAATCTTATTTAGGTAGGTCCTACCATTTTATGAGGAATTATTTAACATGACAAGATCTCAACATACATGTTCTGCTTTGTAAAATTACTTCAGGCTAGAGATATAAATGTCCTTATTCATTGAGAAATGGTAATCTAACTGAGAATGTACTTTCTGGATGATCACATTTTTTAGATAGGAAACATGAAATACTAGATGTATAAGAGATGAGGGAGAAAGCTCTAGTTGATATGCCACTTCTCCAATGCGATGCACTATTTTTTAAGGACCATAAAATCATGAAGCCAACTTTTGACTGGTCTTGATATTCAATGATAGTTGTTTGTAGGGTTGCAAATGTAGGAACACCATATCACATGTATTAAAATGTCTTTTCGAATGGTGTGTGTATTTTTGCTTCTTCATACGATTTTATGCTTGGAACAAGTTGTCTTTGAGAATGTTGAGCATTGACTGTCGGTTTTGGAACCAATTTTCTACTTGGGCCACTTTGAAAGAACATTGAACATAATATGCTATTGTTGGTGGTTTGACTCCATACAATGCTTCAAATGGAGATATATTAATGGAATAATGGTACAAAGTGTTGTACCACCATTCTGCCAAGGAAATCCAATGACTCCATTGATGCTGTTTATCTTGAGTAAAACATCTTAGTTAGGTACCCAAACATTTGTTAACTATATCAGTTTGGCCATTTGTTTGTGGATGGTATGCAGAGGACATATTCAACTTGGTACCACTAAGACAAAATAATTATTTCCAAAAATTGCTAGTAAATATGGGATCATGATCACTTACAATATTTTTTGGCATTCCATGCAATTTGAAAATTGAATCCATAAATACCTTAGCCACTTTGCTTTCTAAAAATAGATGTTATAAAGCACGTAAGTGAGCATATTTGGAGAGGCGATCCACTACCATAAAAATTACTATTTTTCCTTCTAATTTAGGAAGACCTTAAGTAAAATCCATTGAAATATGTTCCCATTGACGATCTAGAATAGGTAATGGTTGAAGCAATCCTGGTTATTTGATGGTTTCACCCTTATTGCATTGGCATACTTCGCATTCAGCCACCCATTATTTAACCTCTACTTTTAATCCTTTTCAATAAAAGGATTGTTTTATCCGCATATATGTTTTCAAAAAACCTGAATGTCCTACTAATAGAGAAGCATATGATTCGTCTAGAATCCAAGATTTGATTGTAGAATTGTGTTGAATGTAAATGCAATTATTTCTTATTAAGATTTTGTCATCATAGGAAAAAAGAGGATGCTTGGATGAACCCAACAAAAATTCTTGAATTTTTTGAGCAGTTTCTTTATTTGACAACCATTCTTTTTGCAACTGAGAAATCCATTGGGAATATGGACCTGAAATAGCATTAATAACCACTTCATATTCATATTTTCATGATAATGCATATGCTGCCACATTTTATTTCCCTTTCTTATACTTGATAACAAAATCATATCCAAACAATTTTTTAACCACTTGTTTTGTTCTAGATAAGAAAATTGTTATTCTAGAAAATGCTTGAGACTGCTATGATCAATTTAATAATAAAGTGGCTATTGATTAAGTAGTATCTCTATTTATCCACCACATGTAGAATAGCCAACATTTCTTTCTCATATATGGACCTTCCCAAAAAAAATTCCAAAAGTTGTTTACTTTTTAAAACCAAGGGATGACCTTCCTACATTAATATTTCCCCAATACCTATTCCTGAAGCATCATATTCAATCACGAATGGTTTGTGAAAATCTAGAGTTGCCAAATAGGAGTAGTACACATTGCTTCTTTGAGGGTCTAGAATTCCTGAGATATTTCTTTCCAATGAAAAGCATCATTTTTTGTAAGAGTTGTGAGAGGGGCTACAATTTTTCCATAGTTACGCACAAACTTGCGATAGTAGCCGGTAAGACCCAAAAAACCATGAAGTTTCTTGATGGTTTTAGATAAGGGCCAATATTGAATTACCTTAATATTATTTGGATCCACTTTAACACCTTCTTGAGAAACTATATGACCCGTGTACTCAATTTATTGAACACCAAAAGAGAATTTAGAGCATTTGATAAATAATGTTTCCTTGTGTAGTATATGAAGAACCCTTCCCACATGCATTAGATGATCCTTCCATGTTTTACTATATATGAGTATGTCATCAAAAAATACTAGGACAAATTTGAGAAGGAATGGATGAAACACATGGTTCATGAGACTTTGGAATGTGGATGGGGCATTAGTGAGAAATTCATAGTTACCTTCATGAGTACCAAAAATGTTTTTAGGAATGTCCTATTCCATAACTCTAATTTGGTGAAAACTAGAACGTAAATCTAATTTTGTAAAAAAATTTGCACCATGTAGTTCATATAGTAAATCATCAATGATAGGGATAGAGAATTTATCCTTGATGGTGATTTTTTTAAGGGGGCAAAAATTAGAACACATACACCAAGAATTGTCTTTGCAATGGGCCAAAACTACGGGTGAATAATAACGACTAGTGCTATGATGGATGACTTTTAGAGATCCAATGTGACTCTTCCAATGGCTATTTCTTTAATGGCTAGTAGCACTACTGCTAAATTATGGGAACCCAAAGAGTGGAAGAGTGCCATTTCTGGCACCAAATAACATAACAGCTACATGATACCAACTGACACAACAATGAACTGACTCCAACTGACATGACTTGGAGGACAAAAAGGATAAATAAGATATCGACTACGCTATACCTCTAGGCCAAGACGTGGAGATACAGGGGAAGCGAGACACAAGATGCCATGACACAAGGATGGGATAAGTGAGACATGCTAACTACCATGGAAGATAGGGAACATTATGATAATGATATTGAAGGACCAAACTGGATGATGACGAGTGACTAGAACGAAGGATAAGACACACCAAATGATGATGACACTAAGGATGGAAGACAAGACCATGATAGCTAAGCGACCAAACTAAGGACACATGATGACAAGGATTTATGCATGCACATGGATGTTAGCGAGTGTGTTACCAAAGTCACACCTCAATAGGTGTAGCGAAGACCTTATAAACGCTTCTCTTGTTACCCCATAATGTATGTGGGATAAATTTCCTTGACAAAAAAAATTGTACCTTATGTTACTCGTGATTTGTAATTTAATTCTTTATGCTGATTGACCAACGACTTCAAAGTTGTACACTGGATTTTGATACTATTCTACAATGATTTTGTGTGGTAAATGAAGTATCTTGAAAATGAAATTTTGGCTATTGTCCTTTGGCTACCCATGCAGTGAAGAATGACGTAGATTTTCTTTGACTAATTTATTTTGAAATAAGCACTCGCGAGTCTTCTCCACCATAATTTAAAATGATAGCAATGCATCTATGGGTAAGTTTAGATTTAAAATGAACAACGGAAAAGATTTCAAACAAACATATTTGTGTCCATGGATTGCTTGTGTCACCTATGATTTTTACCGATATCGCTCGAATAACTTGACCTGATAGCAATATTTATCTGGATGATGATTCTCAAAAAAATGGAGTATGCTATCATGAAGTGATGATCATATGTGTATAACGCTTCCTTACTTGCTAGACTATGCTATTGTTATGGTGAACGAAGTGCAGGATTTTCACTAGTTCATTTGTGATTCTTCCACAATGTCACCACGATCGTCAGCTCTGATACCACTTAATAGGAATCTCTTATCCACCAGAATGCAATATGATAATTTTAACACAACCAATACATGTACTAATAGAATAATAGATTATCGTAATAATATATGAAATAGATGAATTAATAGAATTAATTTGATTTACCACTTAAGTATGGTTGTGTCCTCACCACTTGGAGGGCACAGTCTGTGCGATATTGTAAACGAAGTTTAAGATGAATAGATGATGAAATAAATCAAATCTAAACTATATTAATAGTGAATTAATTAAATAACTCTTGGAAAAATCAACATAGTCGACTAGCTATGTTAGGATCGTAACACTCAAAGACACTAAACCTAGGGAAGGATTACTTAAGGTCCCAATTTCCATTGAGATTTTTTTCCATCCAGAGCTATATTCTATGTTAGCATGCATGGAGGATTTGGATTCAGATAGAATGGTGAACGATTTGCAAATAGCCACTATGTATTGCATTTCCAATGAAAGGATGTATGATGAGGATGCAGAAAATAAGGGTGTTAGGGTTATTTCCTTTGACTTATTGACTTTCCTTGCTCAGATAATACATGAGCAATTGGTGAGAATGAAAAGAGGTCGTAATGCACCTTACTTTCCTAATGCACCTTACTTTCAGCATTGCTCAATCCTGGTCTAGATGTTCTTTGTTGTTGTAAGGGACATGATGCCCTGGATTTTGGTTAAGGATAAGAATGAACATGAAGACCTAATTCTTGTTCACTATTGGACTTCTCATCTAAGGAGTATTGAGTCCTTTTATAAATTCAACTTGGAATTTTTATGGCCAACATTGAAGATAATGTATGGGGAATGCCCTAGACTACCACCTCTGGCCAAGAAATTATTAAGAACATAAGGTGCATAGGAAGGACATTTGTACCTCCTAACTAGAGGGCACAATAATTAGAATATATGGCTTCATTGGTAAGCTTTTCCTACTACCCCATTTTTTTATAGACATGCTATTCACCTTAGAAAGTTGAGGCAAGCAAAATTTATAAACTTGAATTATGGTTCTGGGAGTAAAAGGAGGTGTTTGTTGACTTACCACAATGTTGACGATATAACCATTACAAAAAAGTGGCAAGGTGAAAAAATCGACCAATATATAGATAGGTTGGGCCTGTTTTACATTCCCTAGAGATGGATTTATGACCAAGATGATGTATTATAGAAGAGGAACATAGTCCTGAATGGAGAAAAGGCCTACAAATTTATGAAAAAAACTAGGCCTCATTTTGAACAGGGCAAAAATAACAAGAAAAATGCTCTTTTGAAGTGGAATGTATCCAATATGGAACAACTTCCTCCATGGTTAGACTTCTATGAAAACATTGTTGATTTTGATCCAAACAATAATGCAAAACATTGGTTGAAGGAGTCTATCATCAAAGAAGTTGAGGACAAAATAGAAAATAAAAGAGAAAATCAGTCACAACAGTCTGCCATCGTAGGTGGTGAAAGTAAAAAATGGAATGAAGCCAAGATATCAGACAGGTGGAGGATGAGAGTCAAAAATGATAAAGAGAAATCCAAGTTTGGGTTGAAAATTGATGATGAATTTTTTGATAGATATGACAAGAATGTCACAACTTGGAAACCTAAATACCCAAGGAATATAGTGCTAATATATAAGAAGTCACAAAGTGGGTCAGATTCCCCATAATCACCCTCACAAGAAGAAGTTCAAGAAGAAGAAACAAATACTCCATTGACTGTTGCTGAAATTCTAAAGATATTTCAGCCTTCAACTAAATAAATAGAGAAATTTCCAAAAGGGATGCAGTTAACAATCAAGATGCGCTATTTTTATGAGAGGGCTATCAATACACCAGTCATCAAGACAACAAGTAGGCCCAAACAACTATCCCTGGGTGGACAACCCTTGAATGCACAGTTTTACTGGAATAAGAAAGATAAAGACTTTGTGTTTACACTTGTGAGTTTTACCACTGCTGCAATAGTGAAATTAAATCCTATTTATGAATATACATTAGAGGAGGAACCACTATAAAAAGGATTATCTAAATAAAACACAAAAAAATAGAAAGCATCCTTGCAAATATTCCATAGAAATACCAAAAGGGCACCAAAAATAACTAAGAAGGATATTTCCAAGAAATAGAAGTTGGATAAAGAGAAAATTGTTAAAGAATCCGTTGTTTTAGCTGTAAAAGAATTGATACAACAAGTACAATAGAAGAACACAAAGACAACTTCAGAACACCCTCATAAGTAGGTGAAGGTATGGTTTCTAACCCCTCTTCTCCTCCTCCTCCTTTAGATTCCCCAAGGAAATCTCCCTCCCTTTATGAGTAAGAGATTATAACAAAGGTGTCTTCTCCCCCTCATAGTTCATCCCCTATTTAAATAGTCAATATTGAAGGCCAAGTTAACCCATCTCCTCCAAGGCCCCCTCAAATTCCTTTTTCATCATATAAAATTTCTCCTTCATCATCTCCTATAGTTCCATCCTTGCCATTGCAACCACATCCATCATCTGAGAAGCAAATTATTTTAACTACACCCACTCACCCATATATGAGTTTTGCTTCAGTTTCCATGAGTCTACCAAGTGCAATAGCAGCAGTAATCACAGATTCCACTATGGTAATAGATTTTTATGTAATTACTTCTTCTCAGTCGTTATCAAATTTTTATATCACTCTTTAATTTATTATAGCATCTTATCCTCTCCCAGTGAATTACCCTATCCAAGAAATTTTGTAAAAAGAGCAGGAAACCACATAGAAGATTCAATATTTATGGGCAGAGAATCTATCCAAACTTTCCAAGAGGATGGCCACAAAGAGGAGAAGCAAGTTTGTTGATCTAGTTTCAAGGAAAAGAACTTCCAGATTCATGATTCCTCTTGTGAGTAAGCCTAAGACTGAGATGACTGCTCATGACTATCGTCTAGAGGAAGATACAGAAGATATTGAGCAGTTGCCTGCAAAATATGAATTAGTCTTGGAAAAATATCATTTGGACACTTTTTATGTAAAAACTGATATAGACAAAGAAAATATGGACAAGTTGGAGATAAAAATAGAAAGACTTTACAAGACCATTTAAAATAATAAACAAGTGGATAAGGTTCTTAAGAAGGAATCAAATAACTAGTAGCTTCTAATCAAAAAGGCTAAGTCTTTAGGTTTCTCCAAGGTTGGGCTAAATAAAGTAAGAAATGAATTGCTCTCTAAAGTTATAGAAAAATACTCAGAGATACAACCTATTATTGATTATTTAGATGATGCTAGCCACTTGCTCCAAAATGTTTAGAATTTTTTGGATAGTTTCACTAGAGAGCTACAACCCATGATGATTCTGACAGAGAAAATTTACAATCTGGTAGATAGTAGGCTCAGTGACTCTACTAATCCTATTCATAATAAAGAAAGTAATATTACTGGAATTACTGCTATATTTGTGGTGAAGAAGCACAAAGCCCTCCAAAAGGCTTGGCTATTATTTGATAAAGTGGAAATATGATTAGGGATGTTGTGGGATATAAATAAGGAAATGATTCAAAATAGTTTCAGATCTCTATGGATGGAAGATAACTCTCTGTTATCAATAGAAGAAATTAATAAGAGTATTTATAAGAGATTACAATATGAGTCTGAGATTGATGCTCTAGAAGAGCCAATTGAGTAGGCATAGGCTTCACAGATGATTATTGATTTTACCAGGCTCAGAGATCTAATGGAAGACTTGGTAAATAAATAAATTGTTGCAAACTATGAGGACATTGGTGAGCTATAGTACATTCATAAGAAATTGAAGAAAACTTTCAACCCCTCTAAAGTAGTTTGGAAACAAGCCTTGCAAACCCTAAAATTGATGGTGCAGTTGTTTGGTAATAATACAGAAGAGGAAAATAAAGAGCGAACTTCACTTGAGCAAGAATCTGAGCAATAGTAAGAAGATAATACTAAAGAAGAGGCTCAGCAAGAGGGTGGAGAACTAGATAGAGCTACTACAGAACCTGAAGGAGCACAAGCTTAGCAATTTTTGTTTTGTACATATGTAGTCATGTAGAAGTTTTGTATTATGTTTGATTCATTTTCTTTGACATTGTTAGAAAGAAATAATAAAAGCATGAGGTTACAAATATGTAAAGAATAGTTTTGTGTGAAGGTATTCATATCATTTGTTGTAAGAAGGCTTTATAAGGAGAACATAGTTATGTTTTTGCTAAAGCATTGGAGTAGTTTTGAAGGAGTGGCAAAGATTTTTATTTCTAGTATGGTATCCATGTGAATAGTTATCCTCTAAGATGTTCATAAAGTTTTTAGAGGGTAGTGTTCATATGGAAATTATTATTTGAAGAATTATTTTGAATATAAGTAATTTTTTGACTCTTGATGCCTGATGGATAAGACTCTGAGTTTGATGGCTTTGCAAGAAAATCCACCTGGGAGGCACCAGAATGTAGGCCCAAAATAGCCACATCCTCAAAAAATTTTGAATTTTTTTTCAAGGCATGAAAATCTCTATTTTGCTGAGTATGTAGAGTATTTTGGAGCGGATCTGTGCAAGAGATCTGATTTCTCTCAACACTTAGTATTTTTGAGCAAAGTGCTTATTCTACTCAAGGCATAGTGTATTTGGTAGTGGATTCCCGATGAGTTCGATTTCACAAAAAATTAAACCAAAGCTAACGTTAGCATGATAAAAAGTGTGGAATGGTGATTCTTTTTGGTTTTGTGCTTGGTTTTGTGCGCTCCAGCGACTAAGTACTAGGAAGCCCGATTCCACTGGTTTCTAAGACTAAAAGTGAGAAGAATGGAGAAAATCTTATTTTACATTGCTTTCAGTAAAAAATGGTGATGAAAGGGACAAAAGCATTGTAACTTTTGTGGAATGACGTCAAGGGGCATTTTCATTGCTTGTTTAGTGGATAGTGATTTTTTATTCAAATTTGGTCGAAGATGACATCAACGTCATTTTGTGAGCGGATTGAAACTTGCATTTTATGTTGTGGATAATGAGAGAAGATTTAATATTTTTAAAGACTAAGTGGACCAATGACGAATCTGATTATGCTCATAATATTGTGTATTTCACATCAGAATTCGATTTTGTAGAACTAAAGTTGTTAAAGATGACATCAACAATTAAAAGTTATGAAATGGTATTTTATTCCTTCCCCACCAGTTTGTAGAGTATTTTTTAAGTTTCAATCACCATCGTTCACTAGAAAGCATAAACGACTGAGAAGACACTAACATTGTCGAAGCATTTAAAGATAGATTCTCACCAGATTAGAGAGCAATCAATTGGAAGGTTGGAAGACAAAGCGTTAAAGGTTTTCAAGAATAAGAACTAGAAAGCAGTTGTAGATTTATGGTGGAGTGAGGTTTTAAATAATTATGAATGGATCAAATGTTGTATCCAATGGCCTAAACTCCAACCACCATTAGTAAACCAACAAGTTACAAAGTTGAGCTACCATGGTCGATCACTTACAGTGGATTTTTTAGATTCCATCAGCAAATCAGATAAGGCCAGCAAAGCCCTCTACTGAGCTATAAAATTGTAATATTTGTAATGTATCAATATTTTTTCATTTTACAAACTATAAATAGAGGTCAAACCCTAATTTTTAAGGGTCTATTTTAGTGCGTTTGATTGCCCTACTGTAAATATTCCTAAAAATTAATGGAAGGAGCATTACTCTAATTTTTGACTCAAAATTTGTCATCTTCACTATCTTTTGTGCAAGAGGTTCAAAGTTGTGAACTGCATTTCTGTCAATAATTTAGCGATTAGTTCATTCCAACTTATTGGATTACTAGTTGTGAGAGTAATTGAAATCTATTCATAGTTAGATTTGTGTTGTTAAAATTTTTATTTCTATTAAATATGATTATTGGTTTATTCTACTAATTTAGATTATCAATATTAGATATTGGAATTGCTTTTTGTAATATATCTTTGTTTATACTTTAATGTATGAGGATTTCATGGGTTTGGGTGTTGTTAATCTTGAGTAATGGGACACCAAAAATTATTTGTGGGAGATTTCTATTGTAGATGCCATTTTTGTTAGCCTATCCAACCACTATTTTTTATAATATCTCTAACCCTAAACATTTGTATAACCCTTTTATCAAAAATATATTTGAGCTTTAATTGTGTCAGCACTTTGCTAAGTTGACAAGGAACCAACCTAATTTGGAGGTTAGATTGAAGTTGCCTTTGGTTCATCCAATTTTAAGTGCCTAGCTATGACTATTGGGTGCATTATTGGATATAAAATTGGAAGATAGACAGTCACAGTGTCAAGTAAAACTTGATGTCAATTCGGTGTCCAAAAATAGGATGTAGAGTAGGGAATGCTTGGGGTCAACTGTAATGAAATAATATGCATAACATGGATGCAATGCATTTATGTGTATGGGTAAATGCATAGAGGAAGCACTTGTATCATTGCAAAACTAGTAGCAATGTGATCCATCCCATTATATTAGATATATGAGATGTCAAAGGAGAGTTTTGTAGTAATGTTGACTATCATAGTTGTAGCAATCAAACCTCATGAGAAACTGAGAAAGTTTCAACCACAACCCATAACTAACCTAATTGGATCAAATTCTATTAGGGATCAATTTGTGCGATGAGTGATGTTCATTTCTCAATTTTGAGGGAGGTAGGACTAACCCATTGTAAACTAAGCTAAAATATCCAGCTCATCCATAAGTGTGCAGTGATCTATACAAAATAAGGTCGCTAATGTGATAGATATTTCACCACTTATAAGACTATTCCACTGGTAGGCAAGCTCTTGGAGCCTATTGCTAGCAATGGAAATTGTCTCATGATGTTATGTTAAACCGAAGGACCAAAGGGAGTCAAGCATAGTGGTAGTACTCTTGGAGGATTTTCCTTTTGTTTTCTACCCCTCTTTGATTTGATTCTATTTTTGTTATGTTCTTTTTTTGTGGGCGTTGGATATTTTTTTCTACCCATTTTGTTTTGTTATTATGCTTGTCCCTTTTTTTATCCCTAGGTCATATTTTGATCATGAAAATGATAAGATAATTAGGGGAAACCATTCACTAAATGGAAATTTTTGTGAAAGGTGTTATCTTTCCTAGACTCAAAATTTGCTTAAAATGTGACTTGTATGAGTGGTCCATGAAATAAATTAAACCAATCAAAGAAAGTTGTGAGGAGTGTAAGAAATTTTCAACTAGAGGTGATGTTGTTGCAAGTGTGAACGCGTTCAAGAGAAAACTTGGCTAGAAATAGTGCTCTAGTGTGAACGCGTTTTGTTTTTCTAAAAATGTCGGCAAATTCATTTTTCTCCTCCCCCTTATTCCTTCTATTCCTCCTCCTTTATTCTCTCCCCTTATTCCTCCTCCTTATCCCCTTATCTCTCCGTCTTCCCTAATCCTTCTTCCCTAATATTCTTCCATTTGTTATGTGGGTAGTTGTAATATGCACTATATATCGTGTTCTAAGGTTTGGGCGATAAATAATTGGAATAATAAAAATTGTTTGTTTTAACTATATCTGATTTGGGCTCTCAATATGGTATCAGAGCAGGTGCAGGCGGAGGCCGCACGAGGGCAACGTGGGTACGCAGTCCAACTGGGCATGATTTTTGAGGCGGTCGGTTCTTGACGGAGGCAGCTGGAACTGGAACGGGAGACTGAGCCCGATTTTCGAAGCGACCTACAGTCTGGCAATAGGATTGTTAGACACACAGATCGAAGTGGAGGTTGACGCAGTGCAGTGGCACGAAAATCGAGGTTCGATTCCATGCAGATCGAGGCATGGACGCTAAGGTGGCAAGCTGATGAAGCGGTATGCAGTACAAGGAACATCTACTGACATGGAGTGGCATGCACTTTGAGACTGACGTGGCAGGTGAGAGGACGTGGCATCTGAGTTGGCGTCTGACGTGGCGTACGAGTTGGCAGGAGCACTGAGGTGTCATTGTGTGGTTGGCTGCGGTCGTAGCAAAATATTGGAAGAGGACGATTGCCCGAAGGCAATCAAATATCAATGCATGCGTTCGCGTTCTTATTCCCTCCCACAGCCTCTATCCCAGGCAATGTGGGATAATGTGTTTTATTTTTTTTTAAACGCGAGGGCGTCGTGTTCACAGGGAAGCTGCCTTGAATTGTAAGCATGCCAGTGGGCGTAGCGCGAGTGGCGAGTGTGCCTTTGTTGTTCGGAGAAGGTCCCGGGTTCGAAACCCGTCGGGGACGCCTGGCAAAAGTTTTTTTTTTTTTTTTGTGTGAAATCGTCAACCTTGCAGGGTAAAAGTGCGGCAGTCGGGATAAGATATTCAAAAGAGCTGCAGGGCGCATTGGTGAAGAATCTTTCCGGAGTTGAGGGTGGTCGTGAGTTCGACCTGCAAAACGTCAAAAAGACAAAGGTTTTAAAAAATTACATTAAGCTTTTATTCAAGTTTCTTTAATATTAATTTAATAATTTAAATAATGCTTTTTAATTATTTAAAAAAAAATGTTTTTTTTATAATTTTTAAAGCATATTTTTATTATTAAGTTAAAATTATTAAAGTGCTTTAAAAGTTTAATTGTAAAACTTTATAAGAGAAATAGTGAACCTATTGCCCTAGAGGCAAATTGTAAAATTGCCCAAGAGGGCTTGAAAAACCTTGCAAAATTGTGTAATAGCCTGAGAGGCAAGCATTGTACAAAAAAGGTGACGGGAAGCCTTCCGAAGCACCCGTTTATCGCTTCCAAAAAATTTTGGACTCCACGTGGCCCTTGGAACCCCGTTCAAGGCTAAAAATTTTGTGTAATAGCCTCAACGACTGTAAAAGAGCAAAAATTGTAACCTCAGAAGCTCTAACGAATTTTTTTTTTGCCTTGATGAGTAGATGATCAGATCTACCGGATGTTACCATGCTTTGTGCTCTCTACTATGGAGAGAAACTGTCAAAGCTTTTGATGAACGAGTTCGACGAGACGGACTACATGTCGTATTCAGTCAGCTGCAGAATTCTGTTATAGCCCACCAAAGGAATCCAAATTCTGGTTACGAGGCTGACTCAGAAGATAATATTTTTGGACAACGAGTGGAGGAGTCCGATACAATTGAAGCCACACCTATAGATCAAGCCAGTGATAGCTACTCTCCAGCTGAGCCGGAGCAACAATCCAGTGAAAGTTATACCCCACGCTCTCCAGAGCCTGAGCTAGCACAGGCTAAGCCAGCGACAGCTCCTGAAATAGTTGTCATCAGTGACGACGAGGATTCCATTGCAGACAATTTTGGACCTCCAGTACTGGACAATCCACAAGAAGAAGAAGAAGAAATCAATGAGAGAGTTAAGAAATCTAGATTTGATTTGAACTTGTAATTGCTTTGTACTTCCTATTTTTAGTCAAATCAAAGTTTGCTTTCAAGTAGTAGAAATGGCTTCAAATTCAAATCTTCCAATTCCAGAATTCAATGGTAGTGATTATGAATACTGGTCAATAAAGATGAAAACCTTGTTGATAGGTAAAGGTTTGTGGGATGTAGTTGAAGAGGGTTACACAGAACCCTCTCCTACTGACTGGACTGCTTTAAGTGTTGCTGATAGAAAAGCTAGGAAAGAAGCACAGAAAAATAATTCCTCTGCCTGTATCATTTGCAAGCAGCCCTAGATAAAAGCATATTTCCTAGAATAGCATCCTGTGTAACAACTCAAGATGCTTGGAATGCTTTAAAGGAAAGTTTTCAAGGGAGTGATCAAGTGAAGCAGTTCAGGCTTCAAACTCTGAAAAGAGATTTTGAAAATCTCATAATGCAAGAGAATGAGAAAGTAGGAGACTACTGCATGCGAGTCAAAGCCATAGTAGATAAAATGGTCACTCTAGGTGAAGAGATTAAACCAGAAGTTGTGGTGAAGAAAGTGTTGCGAACACTTCTTCCTAAGTGGAATCATGTAGCAATCATTATTGAAGAGTCAAAATATTTGACTGCACTTTCCTTTGATGCACTAATTGGTTCTCTTCTTTCACATGAAGAGAGATTGCAGGAATCTCCTTCCACTAGCCATGGAGGCGATGACAAAGCCTTCGCTTCACAAGAAGGAAAAGGACAAGGCAGAAGTCGAGGTAGAGGTCAGCACAGAGGAAGAGGTAGGAATAGTCCACGAGGTGGAACTCCTAACAGAGGAGGATCTTCAAATAGAGGTGGAGGTCAGAATAGAGGTGGACAACAGAACAGAGGGAAGCATCCAGGACGAGGAAAAGGAAGTGATAAGTCAAAACAAGCTTGCTACAATTGTGGCAAACTTGGCCACTTTGCTCGTGACTGTTGGTCAAAATATTCTCAAGGGAGCAACAGTCAGAGCAGTCAGTATGGCAATTTTGGAGAAGAGGAAGGGACCTCAAATATCTTTCTCTCATATGGCAAGTCAAATCAGAACTTGAATGATACCTGGATCTTGGACACTGGGTGTTCAAATCATATGAGTGGCAAAGAAGAACTCTTTGCTACTCCGGATTCTTCCTACAAATCCAGAGATCAAATTGGGAGATGACAAGTCATTGGCAGTTGAAGGCATTGGAGCCATGGAGGTTCCAACAAAAGAGGGCATGAAACAAGTAAGTGATATCTATTACACACCTCATCTCCAACACAATATTTTAAGTGTTGGTCAAATGTTAGAGAAGAACTATAAATTATTGTTTGATGAAGGTAAATGTACCATTTTTGATAAGAGTAATAGTGATAGAGTCATTACTCAAGTGCCAATGACAAGGAATAGGTTATTTCCTTTAAAGTTTGGCCAGCCAGGAGGAGATCAATTAGTAAATGTTGCTATTGCAAATCCAAGTGTGTTGTGGCACTTGAGATACGGTCATTTGAATTCAGCCAGTTTGAAGATGTTAACTTCTCAAGCAATGGTGACCGGACTTCCTAAAGTTTAGGACAATAAGGAAGTCTGTGAAGGTTGTGCCTTGGGCAAGCACGCTAGAACCAAATTTCCTCATGGACAAGCATGGTGGGCCAGTTATCCACTCCAACTAGTGCATTCAGACATCTGTGGTCCGATGCAGACCAAGAGCATTGGTAATAACTCTTACTTTCTTCTTTTCATTGATGATTTTTCAAGAATGTGTTGGATATATTTCTTGAAGCATAAAGATGAAGCATTTGATTGCTTCATAGATTTTAAAGCAAGAGTGGAAAATGAGAGTGGATATTCTATTAAGTGTCTCAGATCAGATAAAGGAGGAGAATACTCCTCTAATGAATTTTTGAATTTTTGTAAAAAACATGGAATAAAGAGGCAGTTCACTATTGCCTATACTCCACAACAGAATGGTGTGGCTGAGAGAAAGAACCGCACCATTGTAGAGATGGCAAGATCTATGCTTCAAATGAAGCATTTAAGCAATATGTATTGGGCAGATGCAGCCAGGACCAATGTGTATATTTTGAATAGGAGTCCTACTTCAAGTTTGAAAGGGAAAACTCCTTATCAAGCATGGTATGGTAAGAAACCGAATGTCAAGCATTTCAGAGTATTTGGTTCACTGGCTTACTCACACATTCCTGATGAACAGAGAAAGAAGCTCGATCCTAAGAGTCAAGCATGCATTTTTGTAGGGTACTTGTGAGAACACAAAAGCTTATAGACTCTACAATCCTAGGACTCAAAAAATAATACTTTCCAGGGATGTGATTTTTGATGAAGGGGGAGAATGGGGAAATCCCCAAATTTATAGCGATGTTGAATCTCATGATGCAGGTTCTACATAGGTGCAATAGATAGCACCAAAGAAAGGCAAGAATACTCCTCCTCCTCCTCCAAGCCCAAGTAGACATTCGACTTCCAGTTCATCATCATCATCACCAAGTCCTTCTCCACAAAGGTCAGTCGTTTCCTCACCAATGGATATTGATTCTCCATCGAGAGGTAAGAGAACTCTCCAGCATCATCCATCTTATCAGATGTTGGATAAAAATTTTCAAAGAAGGTATACTAGAAGTCAAGCTAGTGAGATGAGTTCTGTTTTACAAAGACTTGAAAATATGCATTTGTATGGTGATGATGACTCCCAACTTGAACCTCGGGGAGATGTAGTTAACTATGCCTTGTTAACTAGTGCACAACTTGAACCTTCTAGTTATGAGAAGGCATGTACTCAGAAAATTTGGCAAGATGCCATGAAAGAGGAGATAACCTCTATAAAAAACAATGATACTTGGGAGTTGGTAGAGCTTCCTAAAGGAAAGAAGTGTGTTGGATGTAAATGGGTCTTCAAGACCAAATACAATGCTGATGGAAGCATTGAAAGGCATAAAGCAAGATTGGTTGCAAAAGGATTTACACAAAAGTATGGTATTGATTATGAGGAGACATTTGCTCCTGTAGCTAGACAGGAGACCATCAAAATAGTTCTTGCTTTAGCTGCACACAAGGGATGGAAAGTCCAACACATGGATGTGAAGAGTGCCTTTCTCAATGGGTACTTAACAGAGGAAGTGTATGTTGAGCAACCTCAAGGATTTCAAGAGCAAGGTAAGGAGCACCTTGTTTACAGACTGAAAAAGGCACTCTATGGCCTCAAGCAGGAACCACGAGCTTGGTACTCATGCATTGATGGGTACTTCAAAGATTTTGGGTTCACCAGAAGCAGAAATGAACCCACACTTTACTACCTAAAGCAAGGTAACGACATCCTCATAGTTTGCTTGTATGTGGATGATCTCATTTTCATGGGTAGTAATGAAAAAGTGAATATGGAGTTCAAGCGCTCCATGATGAAGCAGTTTGAGATGAAGGATCTTGGCTTAATGCATTACTTCCTTGGAATGGAATTCCATCAGACAGATTCAGGGATCTTCATCTATCAACATAAGTATGCTCGGGACATGATCAAGAAGTTTGCTATGGAGCATTGCAAACCAGTTGCAACTCCAATTGGACATGGGATCCAATTAAGCAAAGATGATGGAGCACCTAAAGTTGACGTGACCACTTTTAGGAGCATGGTTGGGAGTTTGATGTTTCTCACCAACACTAGACCAGACATTCAGTATGTTGTTTCTCTTGTCTCTCGATTTATGGCTAGTCCATCTGAGCTGCATTTGCAAGCAGCTAAAAGAATTCTCAGATATGTAAAGGGTACATGGGATTTTGGAATCCATTACCACAATTGTAAGATTGTCAAGCTAGTAGGCTTCAGTGATAGTGATTGGGGCAGCAACATTGATGATAGGAAATCTACTTTAGGGAACTATTTTAGTCTAGGGTCAGGACTAATTACATGGAGTTCCAAAAAGCAGATAATTGTAGCATTGTCTTCTATAGAAGTTGAGTATATAGCAGTCACATATGCTAGTACTCAAGCCCTTTGGTTAAGAAAAGTGTTCAAAGAGATTGGAGAACAGTAAAGTGGTCCAATCAAAATCTACTGTGATAACATAAGTGCCATTCAGTTGGCATATAATCCAATCCACCATAGCAGAACAAAACACTTTGATATGAAGTATCACTTCATCCGAGACATGGTGGAGCAAGAAATTGTTGAGCTTAAATTTTGCCGCACTTTGGAGAACATTGCAGACATATTCACCAAAGGCATGGCTAAAGCTCAATTTATAAAGCTGAGAGACTATCTAGTCAGACCTCTCAACTTTAAGGGGGAGAGTGTTGCAGTGTGAACGCGTTCAAGAGAAAACTTGGCTAGAAATAGTGCTCTAGTGTGAACGCGTTTTGTTTTTCTAAAAATATCGGCAAATTCATTTTCTCCTCCCCCTTATTCCTTCTATTCCTCCTCCTTTATTCTCTCCCCTTATTCCTCCTCCTTATCCCCTTATCTCTCCATCTTCCCTAATCCTTCTTCCCTAATATTCTTCCATTTGTTACGTGGGTAGTTGTAATATGCACTATATATCGTGTTCTAAGGTTTGGGCGATAAATAATTGGAATAATAAAAATTGTTTGTTTTAACTATATCTAATTTGGGCTCTCAGATGTTTGATTGGCTAAACCAAAAAAAGGTCAAATCATGCAAAAAGTTATACAATCCATAAAACTAAAAATCGGAGAGGGCATCCAAGTAGTGATGCTAACAAGTGCATGGTTAAATATATCATGAGTGAATTTCTATAAGGGGAATGTACAAGTATGGATATGAATACAAAAAAGAGATGTGTCTATGCAATGGGAATAGTATGAAAGACATAGTATGCAAGAAAATATGTAGAAGAGAAATTTATGAAATGAAAAGAGATGAGATTGATAGATGTCAAGAAAGAGGTGAATTGAGAAAAATAATATGAGAAGAGGGAACATTAGATGTGGTTGCCTCAACATGTTAGGAGGTGCATAAAATGGAATATATGAGTGCAAGAAGGAGAATGCACATGATGGACTATATCGAGAAGAGTGACAGGCAAAAGATATGGTGGATAAAGCAAAATTTAAGAATCTAGATGAATAAGGATGAAGGAAACAAAGAGATAAGGAAGAATAAGAGATGGAAGATTTAGCATAAGTATGTAGCTTCTTGAAGCATGACCATCCAATAGTGTAGAATAATAATAAGAAGGAAGAAGAAGAAGATAACTTTATCATAGGTATGCAGTCGCTCGAAGCATGACCATACAACAATGCAAAATAGTAAGAAGAAATAAGGAGAGAGTAGGAAAAATAAAGAGATAGCACGCTAAACTACGGATGTGGAAAGTGGTGAAGCTTAGATCATGAATGACTAAGCAGAGTGACAATGCAAATAGGATTTTGATAGTTGGTGTGGTGGAAGTAGTGGGGTGTGGATGTGAATGATACACATGGTGGCATGGGGTGAGGTATGAGATGAGGTGGGATGCTTAAAAATAAAGTAGGAGAGGTGACATGCTTTAAGGGTGGGGGAGCCTTACCATCCACCATGTCATTGAAAAGATGTTCAAATATGCAGCACTTGTTGATGTCACGCCTCAATTGATGATGGTAGAAACCAAATTGATGCTCATTCTAATCCCTAAATTTAGGGTGAAGTGGATTGTTTGGTTGGATATTAGGTAAAAATATGAGCCCTAGATGAAGCAATTGGTGGAATTTGTGGGAGAGAGGATCCAAAAGGATAAGCATGGGGTAAGCAAAAGGTGTAGGTGGTGACAATCACAAGGGAGGTGGCATAGGCATGGGTGGGTGGATGGTTGACCTCTATTCTAGTGGAGGCTATGTACGGGGATGAGAGATGTGCATGGAAGAGGATAAGGAGGTAAGATTTGTACCTAACCAACAAGTGGGTGAATGACATTAATAGTAGTTGATGTATAGCTTAAGGTTTTCAAGTCACGTTAGGATGTTTTGGAGGTCAATGTGTGGAGAGGACAATGTTGAGGCAGGAGGGGAACATGATCCCAATGGAATGGGAGAGTTGGAATATGGGTGTAGATACAATTATGGACAAGGTGAAGTAGGTGTAGATAGATAGTGGTGAGGTGGTGGTGGCAAAGGCTAAAGGTGAGTACCATGGAAGTGGACTAGAGGTTTCTAGAGAATAGTTGGGGCTTGTGATGGTAGCAGAGAGTGACATGGCCAAGATGGGTATGTACACAAAATGATGTATTGAGATAGGTGTTGGATAATGATCTAATCATAAAGTGACATACTATTGGCCAAGGGTGGAGGTAACCCCAAGGAGAGGGATGAAACTAGTTGGGTCCCCTTATTGGTGGAAAAGGAGACAACAAAAGGGCATCAAGATGAAAAATATTGTAGGTAGGGGTCTCTTTCATTGACTAAGGTGGAAGGATATGGGTCCCATGCTTGACGGTACAAGGAGTAGGAATGTTTCATAATATTTGCAAATGAGGAGAGAGAATATTGACTATCATAAGATCAAGGATAAATGGGTGAATCTCTAAAATAAGGGGAATAAGGCTGGAGTGGAGTGTTATGGTCTAACTGGGAAGAGAAAGATGAATGACAAACATGAACAAAATTAGGTGGTTTTGTATGTTTTTTCAAGATGATTGGTGTAGATAGGAGTATTGGAAAGTCTTACATGATGGATAAAAGGTATACTTGTGATGTAAATATAGTGTGATGTTTTCCAACGAAGGTGGTGTGATTGATGATAGTGAACCTATAGAAAAAAAGAGATATACAACATAAGAATGACATATAAAGTAAAGTGTATCTATTGTGTAATATAAAATGCAAAGTATGTGTTTGGCATAATTTGGATCATGAGTGCACTAGCGAGGTGCTGTATACAACATGACGATGACAATATGTACAATGACTAGTAATTTATATCTAACAAGGTTGGGCATTGAATGTGCATAGATGAATGAAGTTGAGTGGTTCAAGTTATTTGAGTCCTTTGATATTATCCAATCGATAGGCTCCAAAACTAAATTTGTGTGTGATAATGTAAGGACCTAGCCAACTGGGTATGAATTTATCTCACAACTGGTGGGGTTGGCTAGTGATTTGTTGGTTCACTTTAAGAACCAAGTCATCGATTTGGAATTTTTGTTGGTGTACCTTGTTATTGTAGATATGGTGAATATGATCTTGGTAAACATGTGTGTTCTATAGCATGAATGTGATGATCATATAGGAGATTTAGTTGGTCAAGTCTAGCTTGACGAGCAGTATCATAATCGATGAAGTCTTTGCATGGAGATGCTTAAGGAGGGTATTTCAACTTCAAGAGGCATAATGGATTAAGTGCCATAGAATAAATAAAAGGGTGTTACCCCAATGGGAGTATGAATGCTCATTAGATAGGTCCACAAGGCCAATGGCATTTGATTATGCCAATCATGATGAGATTCTATCATCATTTTGTGAATGATAGCACAAATGGTTTTGTTGGTCGCTTCCGCTTGGCCATTACCCTGAGGGTAGTATGGGATGGAGAAGCTATGATGAATGTTTAATTTGGCACATAAACCACAAACGGTTTTGTTTTTGAATGGCGTATCATTATCAAAAATGGTTTGTAAGGGAATACCAAAGTGGAAAATGATGTGATCAGTGATTAATACCATGATTTTGGCTCCTATGGTCTGGATGAGTGGGATGGCTTTGACCCACTTTTTGAAATACTTTGTAGCAATGATGATAAACTTATGGTTGTTTGATGAAGCAGGTGATATTTTTCCAATAAGATCTAGGTCCCATTGCGAGAAGGGCCACATGGATTGGATGGTTTGTGATGCTTGCGAAGGGAAGTGTGTGAGGTTGGCATGTTTATAACACTTTATGCATCATTTTACATACTTACAACAATTATGTTCTATTTTGGGCCAATAGTATACCATGCATAAAATGTGCTTAGTAATGGCCATGCCACTGAAGTGGCAACTACAAGTTACATTGTGGGTTTCTTGAACTACTCGTTGAGCTTCCTCTCGTTCAATACATCATAGGAGTATGTATTCATGACTATGGTAGTAGAGGATGTCTCCCAATAGTGTGTAAATAATCACCCTTTGTTTGAATGCTCAGTGGTGAGCATGTTGTAAGTCACAAGGAAGAAATCCTAATTTGATAAAATCCTTAATCTAGAAAAACCAAGGATCGTGTGGTTTAGTGTATATTACATGGATGTCATCATCATAGGCCAAGGGCAAAGGTGAAATAGTGTATTAGAATAAAATATGGATAGACACATGTGTCATGTCATAGAGTGGGTTTTGTGGTACTAAAGAGCCTAGAGAATTCATGGTGTTCATGAAACAATTGGAAGAGCGGGGAGTGGCCTTTCTGATAAAAAAATAAATAAAAACAAAAAACAAAAAAATATATATATGTATACAAGAAAAACAAAAACAAAATCATCATTTCAAGTTTGTATGTTTTAGATTCAATTCTAAATAGTAGATACTAAATATTACTTTTAGAAGTACTAAAGAAACCATGATTTTTTACTCAAATCAATATGAGCCCATTAGTAATGTTGGAAGAATTCAGCCAAATACATTTGTTGATTATGACCAACCTCATCCCTATTCAACATCACCTCCATCACGCTTTTCTCATTTTTCATCCATAACCCAACATGACAATCCCTTTTCCAATTCTCTCCATAATGATATTATCTATTCTCCCATATATCCATATTATGTCTATCAATCTCCATACAATCCTCCTCCACCCTTTCAATATTCTTATTTAAATACAACACATCCATTTCAACAAGAAAATACTTATTCTTCCAATCCTACCATGCATTGACATCATACTTCACAATATTCTTATCATCATTCTACCCATAATAAAGAAAATACAAGTAAGAAACCATTAGGTCCTTTTATGACTGAACTCCTAAGGCACATATCAAAAACCTCTCGAAAACCTTCATCACATAAATTTACTAAGCTCAATCAACCAATGGATATAATTCTCAAGAATTTACTTGATACAAATAAGATTGAACTCCCTTCCATAAGACAACTTGATCCCACAGTAGATTGGTTTAAACCTGAGCTACATTGTGAATATCATAGAGTAGATGGACATATGACACAGAAATGTAAAGATTTAAGATGTGCAATTCAAGATTTTATTGATGAGGGTATTTTTAATATAAAAGAATTACAATTTAGAACTGATTATAAATCTTCAGTAAACTATCAAAATCCTATAAAACAAATACCAATAATCAATCAAGACATGGGGATCTCCCAAGAACCCCTATTCAATTATCAACAACAAGAAACCAATCAAATATTGCATGTTAATGTGTCCTATCAATATGATATTACTAATATTGTAATAGAAACTACAAATGAGCAACCTCAAGTTCAATCAACTCAATCTGATATTCAATATATGGATTCCTCCTTTAACCAACCTTCAAAACTATCTTTGACTCTAGAGAATGATCCAAATTGGAATGTAAGCATAGAAAGCTCATCTTTAGAATCAAAATCTCAATATGAAATCCACTTTGATAGCCAACAACAAGTGATTAATCCCCAAGCAAAGATATCCCTTTTAGAAGTATTACAAAGTTCTCATAAGGAAACTTTGTTCAATATACCTAGCCAACAATTTGTTCCTCATCATATTTTCTCTAAGAACATAATTAATGGTGTAAACCCTCTTGAGGTTTGTAGAACATGAACTTATACTGAGAGGGGGGGGTGAACAGTATAAGATAAAACCATTTAAGAATTTTAGATTTAGATAGCAATGGCATCAACATAACATTAAACAAGACATAAAGCATCACACATAAGAGACCCATTTAACGTGGTTCACCCAAGGTGGGCTACTCCACGGATAAAACTTTTCCTCTAAAATTTATATCAAAACCTCTGGGAATCCTTCCCGATTACAATGTTTATGAGCCTCAGCTCAAAGGAGACACCTTCCCCTAATTCAACTTTGCTAGTGATCCTCTAGAGGACCTCTATCTCCTCTACCCTTAGCAAGTGGAACTCTTCCCACAGAAGACACCTATCTTCCCTGCTCTGGCTGGAGATCTCTGTCCTCAACTCTATCACCGCAAAACTGGTCCTCAAACTTGCACTAAACGTAGTCCTTCGGTCTAGCACAAATGTCCTCTTTCTACCTCAAATTTTGTCCTCAAACTGGTGAAAGAAGAACGGTTCACAAGCTCTTCAAATGCTTGCTCAAAGCTACCTCCAAGACTTTACTGTTCTGTTACAATCGTGTTTGGTCGAAACCAACTCTAGCACAGTTCTACGTAGTTACAGCAATACATAGTAGTACACAGCACTTCGACTATTGAACCCTTCACTTCTACGTGCTGCATTTGAATGTTGCAACAACAACACCTTCTGCTCCTTTGCGCATCCACTGTAGAAGTGTCTTCCCTCTCTGTGCAACCACAACATCACACAGCAGTACACAACACTTCGACTGTCGAACCCTTCACTTTTGTGCACTGTCTTCAAATGTCACAACACCAACACTTTCTATTCCTTTGCGCATCCACCGTAGTACTGTCTTCACCCTCTGTGCAACCACAGCAGCAAGACTTTGCACACTCAACTTCTTGATGATCAAACTTATCTCCCACACTTTACTTGCGCAGATCGCATTACGAACGCACACTTCGATCACACACAAAAATGCTCAAATAGTCTTCCTTTAATACTCACAATCTCAAGATGAAATCTTTGATCTTTAGTCGGCTGTTCAATCTTCTACCACGTCGGCTGTAAGACTTTATACTTTGTCGACAAAGGTTAACTTCATCGGCTTCAAACGCTTCTGTAGTTCTGTGGCTTTTCTCACACGACACTCAAACATGTCATGATATCGCTACGCCTTGGTCTGCCGTACACCTTGCATTACACGTTGTCGCGAAATTGCGACACTACTCCTATCGAGCGCCTTCTTTGATTTGCTATCGCAAAATCATGACACTATAGCCTTTGCTGACGTCACCATGTATCTTGTCGCGATATCGCTACGCCTTGGTCTACCGAACACCTTCTTGGGTTTGTTGTCATGAAATCACTACACTACAACCTTTGCTGACATCATTGTAAACCTTGTCGTGAAAGCGCTACGCCTTGGTCTGTCGAACACCTTCTTGGGTTTGTTGTCATGAAATCACGACACTACAGCCTTCACTGACGTCATCATGAAACTTGTCACGAAATCATGACGCTTTAAACTTCACTGCCTTCTTCTTCATTGCAGTCACAAAATTGTGACGCTACAACTTTTGCTGACGTCATCATGAATCTTCTCATGAAATTATAATGCTCTAGACTTCACTACCTTCTTTTCCGCAACTGTCACAAAATCATGACACCTTTGCCTCTTGCTGACATCATCATGATTTTGGTCATGAAATCATGACTCTCTGGACCTCAACGCCTTCTTCTCTGCAACTGTCACGAAATCGTGACACCTTTGCCTTTTGCTGATGTCATCAGCAACTCTGTCGCAAAATCGTGACACCTCTTGCTCCTTCATCCTTTTCTTGATTTGCACTAGAGAAAATGAAACATGTCATGAAATCATGACACTTTCGCTGCCTTAGGATTTTTCTTACCAACTGCTCGCAAAATTGGAACATGTCGCGAAATCGCGACACTTCCTGCATCCGTACAACTTCTTCGAAACTTGTCGCAAAATCGCGACACTTTTTGCTCGCTGTGCTTCTGCCTTCCTGCATGTCACGAAATCACGATAGTTTTGGCCAAACTTTCTCTCTCCTCAAACATGTCACGAAATCGTGACTTTCTCTCTCCTCAAACATGTCGCGAAATCACGACAGTTTTTTTCAACGACTCGCAAACTTATTCTACTTAATCTTTTTTCTGGATTTTTGGCAACTGGGCTACTCTGATCTTCTTGGAGACTTACTGACCAACTGAAACCTTCAACAAAAACACATCCTTGGACATAAAAACAAGTTGCTCCAAAAGTTCCTCGACATCAAAAACAACATCTACCAATAGCTCCTTGACATCAATGACAATAACTAAACTTAGGCAAAGGCACCCAAAATTGCCAACAATCTCCCCCTTTGTCATTGATGGCAACCCTTAACTAAAAAACATCTTTCAAGAGCCAAAACTGAAATCAAACTCTCCAAGTTTTACTCCCCCTGATTTGAAGCTTCCCTCTTCTCTTGAAAACTCTCCCCCTTACTTAACTCTCTCCCCCTTTGTCATCAATGGCAAAGGGTCATCTTCGGGGCTTGGGACTAAGAAGGAGCCTCTTGGCTTGGTCCCTCCCCCACCTCCTGATAAGGAGATCAATCTCGAGGTGAGAGTACCACTCCCAATTTCTCCCTAAGATACTCAAACGTATCTTTTGGAAGGGGTTTGGTGAAGATATCTGCAATTTGCTCTTTAGTGGGTACATATTCTAGCTTGACCTGCTTCTCTTGCACTTTTTCCCTTAAAAAATGATATTTGATAGAGATGTGCTTCGTCCTTGAATGCATTACCGAATTTTTAGAAATACTTATGGCACTTGAATTATCACAAAGAATAGGGATAGGTTGTTCATGCTTGACTTTGAAATCCTCCAAGGTTGTTTTCATCCATAAAACCTGAGTGCACCCAACCATTGCTGCTATGTATTCAGCTTCTAATGTAGATAAGGAGACCGAAGGTTGTTTCTTACTCAGCCAAGAAACCAGACTCTTTCCCGGAAAGAATGCTCCACCACTAGTGCTCTTTCTATCATCAATACTGCCTGCCCAGTTTGCATCTGTATAGGCTGTGAGGGAGAAATCATCGCCTTTGGGATACCAAAGCCCAAAATCCATAGTGCCCTTCAAATATCTAAATATCCTCTTGACTACCATAACATGAGATTCTTTTGGAGCTGCCTAAAATCTTGCTACAAATCCAACGGCCTGCATGATATCCGGTCTGGTAGCTGTACTATATAGTAAACTGCCAATCATAGATCTCGTATAATTTCTGATCTCGTCGCTGGAGATTCATCATCCTTACCCAGGTTGCACCCTGTAATCATTGGAGTACATACAGGTTTGCTGTCCATCATCCCAAATTTTTTTAACATCTCTTTGATATACTTTTCTTGAGAGAGAAATATACCATTTTTTGATTGCGCAATCTGCAGTCCTAAAAAGAATGACAGCTCTCCAATCATAGACATCTCGAATTCCTTTTGCATGGTGTTAGCAAAAACTTTGCACATCCGAGTATTATTTCCCCCGAAAATAATATCATCGACATAAAAAACTATGATAATCATATCATCACCTTTATTCTTAATGTACAAGTTGCAATCTGCCATGCCTTTCCTGAATCCTTGTTCATAAAGATACCCGTCAAGTCTTGAGTACCAAGCCCTGGGTGCTTGCTTTAACCCGTATAGTGCCTTTTTCAGTTTACACACATAGTCTGGCTGTTCTGAAAGAGACACACCTTCTGGCTGTTCTATATAGACTTCTTCATCCAACACTCCATTTAGAAAAGTAGACTTTACATCCATTTGAAACACTTTGAAAGATTTGAAACTAGACAGAGCCAAAAACATTCTTATTGCTTCAAGACGAGCAACAGACGCAAACGTCTCTTCGAAATCAACACCTTCGACTTGAGCATACCCTTTACAGACTAACCTGGCTTTGTTCCTGACAATCTTTCCATCTTCATTAAGTTTATTTCTGAAGACCCATTTTGTGCCAATGACATTCTTATTCTTAGGTCTTGGAACCAAATCCTAGGTTTCACTTTTCTCTATTTGATTTAGCTCTTCATCCATAGCTTGTACCCAAAAATCATCTGTACATGCTTCACTAAAATTTTTTGGCTCAATCTGAGATAACAGTGAAATATTTGCAGATTCATGTGAAGAAATGACTCTTTTTCTTGTTTTCCTGCTATTTGGATCACCAATGATCAAGTCTTTGGGATGATGTTTCTGAACATACCGTGAAGGAGTTTTGGGAAGCAGCTGTTGTCTTTCCTCTTCTTCATCTGACACTTCTTTGAATTCTCTTTGACAGATTCCATCATTGAATTCCTTGATCGGTTCTCTTATTCCCTGTCTTTTCATCTACTCGTCACATTTATGCTCTCTACAACTGTATGAGTTCTTTTGTTGAAGCATCTGTAGGCCTTACTTTTTCTGGAATATCCAAGAAAAATTCCCTCATCACACCTAGGATCAAACTTACCTGGATTTTGATCTTCCCTTCTGATGAAGCACTTACTCCCGAACACTTTGAAGTGTTTAACTGTAGTTGTTCTTCCTTTCCACAGCTCATAGGGAGTTTTATGATGATTGACTCTGAGTTGAGCCCTGGTAATGATGTGGACTAATGTATTTACTGCCTCTCTCCAAAAACCATCTGAAATTTTTGATTCATTTAACATTGCTCTAGCCATATTTTCAATAGTTCTATTTTTTCTTTCAACTACTCCATTTTGTTGAGGAGTTCTTGCTACTGAATATTCTCTTTTGATTCCATGTTGTTCACAGTATTCCACAAATTCATTTGAAGTGAACTCTCCTCCTCTATCTGATCTTAAGCATTTTATTCTCTTGTCAGTCTCATTTTCAATCATTTCTTTAAAAATTTTAAATTTTTCAAAAGCTTCAAATTTTTCTTTGAGAAAAGTAACCCAAGTCATTCTTGAGTAATCATCAATAAACAACATGAAATAGCTGTCTCCCTGAATGCTCTGAGTTCTGGTAGGACCACACAAATCAGTATGAATAAGATCCAAGGGATTGGACGAAGTATACCCTTTCGATTTAAAACTAGTTCTGGTCTGTTTACCATGTTGACAAGGACCGCAAATGATATTTTGGGGCCTTTTTATTTTGGGCAAGTCTCTAACTGCTTCCTTGTTACTAATACTGATCAGATTGTCAAAACTCAAATGTCCCAATATTTTATGCCACAACCAACTCTCATCTTCTTGAGTTAGAAGGCATTTTTCTCTCTTTATCTCACTCAGCATGTAAAGATTGTTTGGAGTCCTTGTAGCTCTAGCAATAAGTTTTCCATTTAATTCTTTACTTATCTCACATCTATCAGAAAAGAAAGATACTATGTGCCCTTGATCACAAAGTTGACTCACACTGAGCAGATTATGTCTTAACCCTTCAACATAAAGCACGTTTTTTGTTTTGGATTTCCCATCCAGACTAAGAGTTCCTTTACCATAGATCTTTGCGGACCTGTTATCTCCAAAACTGATTGTTCCTCTGTTCGCTTCTTTTAAAGACACAAATTTTCCCTTTTCACCAGTCATATGTTTTGAACAACCACTATCAAGATACCATTTCTCTACTTTGTCTTGAGCATGAAAAGCAGTTTGAACTATCATTGACTTAGATTTTATCTCATTCCTCCTTTTTGAGAACTCAAAACAAAATTTATTCAAGCTGCACACCCTTGCTATATGCCCAAAATTCTTGCACTTGTAACACATGATATTTTTATTCATAAGAGGTGCAAATGAGTTAACATTTTCTTTACTATGACTCTTCAGAGATTTATTGCAATGCATAGCTATGTGACCAAATTTTTTACAAGAAAAACAATATCCATGGAAGGTGTTATGTAACCTGTTTTGATGCCTTGGAAGTTTGTTCTTCTTGTGATGAACTGGAATCCATTGCTCTTCAGAGTGAAGATTGTCCTTGCTTGAAGACCCTGTTTCATACATGGTGATGCCATCCTTCTTTTCACACAAAAAATTCTGTCTGAGAGTTGACTGTTCTAACTTCACTCTAAGAGACATAATCTCTCCTTCTAGTTTCTCACAATCAGCTACCTTTCCTTTTAGAACCTCTGTTAGAACTTGTTCAATCTTCTTCCCTTCTTCAGCTAGAAGTTTGAAGTCTATAATATGTTGAGCCAATTCTGATCTTGCTATCTCTTTTTCTTGACAATGCTGCTTAAGAACATAATTCTCTTCCCTAAGTTTTTCAAGCTTTCTCAAGGCCAAGAAGAATTCACTCTTGAGATCGAATTCAACCTTTTCTGAATTTATATGTTCCTCTGTTAGATCCTTCTCCAAGCTGTTAGGCTTTTTTTGGAGAGACCCGCTCTGATACCAATTGAAGAACATGAACTTATACTGAGAGGGGGGTGAACAAGATAAGATAAAACAATTTAATAATTTTAAATTCAGATAGCAATGGCATCAACATAACATTAAACAAGACATAAAGCATCACACATAAAAGACCCATTTAACGTGGTTCACCCAAGGTGGGCTACTCCACGGATAAAAGTTTTCTTCTAAAAGTTATATCAAAACCTCTGGGAATCCTTCCCGATTACAATGTTTATGAGCCTCAGCTCAAAGGAGACACCTTCCCCTAATTCAAATTTGCTAGTGATCCTCTAGAGGACCTCTATCTCCTCTACCCTTAGCAAGTGGAACTCTTCCCACAGAAGACACCTGTCTTCCCTGCTCTGGCTGGAGATCTCTGTCCTCAACTCTGTCATTGCAAAACTGGTCCTCAAACTTGCACTAAACGTAGTCCTTCGGTCTAGCACAAATGTCCTCTTTTTGCCTCAAATTCTATCCTCAATCTGGTCCTCAAACTGGTGAAAGAAGAATGGTTCACAAGCTCTTCAAATGCTTGCTCAAAGCTACCTCCAAGTCTTTACTATTATGTTACAATCGTGTTTGGTCAAAACCAACTCTAGCATAGTTCTATGCAGTTACGACAATAACAGTAGTACACAGTACTTCGACTGTTGAACCCTTCACTTCTACATGTTGTCTTTGAATGTTGCAACAACAACACCTTCTGCTCCTTTGTGCATCCACCGTAGAACTGTCTTCCCTCTCTGTGCAACCACAATAGCACACAGCAGTACACAGCACTTCAGCTGTCAAACCCTTCACTTTTGCGTGCTATCTTCGAATGTCACAACACCAACACTTTCTATTCCTTTGTGCATCCACCGTAGTACTGTCTTCACCCTCTATGCAACCACAGCAGCAAGACTTTGCACACTCAACTTCTTGACGATCAAACTTATCTCCCACACTTTACTTGCATAGATCGCATTACGAACACACTCTTCGATCACACAAAAAAATGCTCAAATAGTCTTCCTTTAATACTCACAATCTCAAGATGAAATCTTTGATCTTTTAGTCGACTGTTCAATCTTCTACCACGTCGGCTGTAAGACTTTATACTTTGTCGGCAAAGGTTAACTTCATCGGCTTCAAACGCTTCTATAGTTTTGTGGCTTTTATCACGCGACACTCAAACATGTCGTGATATCGCTATGCCTTGGTCTGTCGTACACCTTGCATTACACGCTATCGCGAAATCGCGACACTACTCCTGTCGAGCGCCTTCTTTGATTTGCTTTCACGAAATCATGACACTACAGCCTTTGCTGATGTCACCATGTATCTTGTCACGATATCGCTACGCCTTGGTCTGCCGAACACCTTCTTGGGTTTGTTGTCGTGAAATCGCTACACTACAGCCTTTGCTGACGTCATTATAAACCTTATTGTGAAATCGCTATGCCTTTGTCTGTCGAACACCTTCTTGGGTTTGTTGTCGTGAAATCATGACACTGCAGCCTTCACTGACGTCATCATGAATCTTGTCGCAAAATCATGACGCTCTAGACTTCACTACCTTCTTCTCTGTTGCAGTCGTGAAATCGTGACGCTATAGCTTTTGCTGATGTCATCATGAATCTTGTCACGAAATCGTGACGCTCTAGACTTCACTGCCTTCTTCTTTGTAACTGTCATGAAATCGCGACACCTTTGCCTCTTGCTGATGTCATCATGATTTTGGTCATGAAATCATGACTCTCTAGACCTCAATGCCTTCTTCTCCACAACTGTCATGAAATCGTGACACCTTTGCCTTTTGCTGACGTCATCGACAACTCTGTCGTGAAATCGTGACACCTCTTGCTCCTTCATCCTTTTCTTGATTTGCACTAGCGAAAATGAAACATGTCTCGAAATCGTGACGCTTTCGCTACCTTAGGATTTTTCTTGCCAACTGCTCGTGAAACTGGAACATGTCGTGAAATCGTGACACTTTTTGCCCGCTGTGCTTCTGCCTTCCTGCATGTCATGAAATCATGACAGTTTTGGCCGAACTTTCTCTCTCCTCAAACATGTCACGAAATCATGACTTTCTCTCTCCTCAAACATGTCACGAAATCGCGACAGTTTTTCCAGCAGCCTGCAAACTTATTCTACTTAATATTTTTTTGGATTTTTGGCAACTGGGCTACTCTGATCTTCTTGGAGACTTACTGACCAACTAAAACCTTCAACAAAAAAACATCCTTGGACATAAAAACAAGTTGCTCCAAAAGTTCCTCGACATCAAAAACAACATCTACCAATAGCTCCTTGACATCAATGACAACAACTAAACTTAGGCAAAGGCACCCAAAATTGCCAACAAGGTTAACCATATTTCATTCTATGATGAGGAGATTCCTTCCTCTACTCCACAAGAAGACTACTATCTTTATATTATAGGATCTAGTAAAGAAACACCTGTTAAAACTATCATGGTAGATAATGGCTCCTCTCTTAATTTATGAACTTATCAATTATTCCAAAAACTCAAATCAAAGGAATAAGATCTTAATGAATCAAATGTTATTATAAAATCTTTTAACAATGAAATTCAAGAAGCTCAAGGTACTATAATTTTTCCCCTCAATATTGGATCCAAGATCCTGGATACTTTGTTTTATGTAGCATATTGTCCTTCACCTTACAACCTACTTATTAGAAGTCCTTGGATGCATACAATGAGGGTTGTCCCTTCCACTCTTCACCAATGTTTGAAGTTTGAACTTTCAAATAAAATTGTTACCATACATAATGACCCAACACCATTTGAAGAATATTTAACGGTTGAAACATCAAGTTCTATACATTCTCTATTGTCACAATTATCTTCTATCCATCACTTTTCTTCATTCATATATGATCATCCTTGTTTACAAAATAACACCCATGCATATATTTCATATATGCTCCCTTCATCTTATCAAGACTTGGAAGATAGTGATAAGAATGAAGAACCTTCTTATCCTTTTGACATTTTATTTTGTAATATGATCAATTTTACATATATAAAAGTAAAATATTTTGCTACATTATTCTATATTCTAACAAATATTTTGTTATCACTACCTTTTATTCATCACTTTTTGTTCTTACCTTCACCACAACCAAATTATCCTTCAAAACCTCCTTTGATTTTGAAGCAACCTTAGACATGCTATACTCAAATAACCTTGTATAGTGTATATAGATCATCTTGTATATACCATCAATTTCATAAATTAAAATCAAAATATAAAAAAATACAAAAACATCAAAATCATCAAAATATTCAAAAACATCTTTTATTCATACCTGTCAATTCTTGGAGTTTGCAGTTATATTTTCAATTATTTTGGATAAATGAGCATTTATTTGGAATCCCACACTTTCACACTCACATGAATAAATATCTTGATTTTATTTAGTATGATTATTAATCTCTCTTATATCAAAGTCCACATTGGCATTAAATAAATTTTTGAGCATAGAGAACTGATCTTGTTATTTACTTGAACCAAGTATATTTTTTCACATTAAAATGATTTCATTGCAAATTCAATATGATGCTACATAGTAGACGTGGTTTCTTAAGCGAAAAATTTCCCCTGCTATCCTATCATGCACATGGTCTAGAATATTTGAGAATTGACAAAAGGACAAGCTCACCCCTACCCAGAATAAAAATCCCTTGCTCTATAGCTAATCCAAGCAAGTATCCCTAGCATAGGAAGAAAAAGAGAAAAAGAAAAATGTTATTTTGTATCATCACAACAATGTTTCAGCATTATCTCAAATATCAAGAAAAAATACAAAAAAATAAAAAGAGCAAAAGAGAAAAGCAAAAGCAAAATGCAATAAAATCCTTTCCCTACCCCTTGAAAAGAAAAGAAGGGTAAATGAGCTTGAATCCCTGGAATTCTCAATTATTCAAAAACTGTGAGGTAAGCCCCATAATAGGTGGTTTGTGCCCAACCCGCTTGGCCTTGGGTAATTCCTAGCATGGTGATATGTCTGTCACATTAGCGACATTCTTTTGTACAGACCTATGTCAGCTTATGGATTAGCTAGCTCTTGATAACCTAACTTGCACAGTAATCTGGTACGGTTATATGCATATAAATCATGGTTAACGAACATTCATTTGGTTAAGGAAAATTTCTTGTATCAAATTATCTTGCTCAAAATTGGTGAATGAACAATACACTTGCACACACATTTGTATTTGAGAGATTTTGTGTCATTATGATAAATCAAGATCGGTAATGAACTCACATTTGCACATGAGGATCCCTTATAAACCTACATTTGTTTTTGAGATAATTTAAAATATTTCTGTTTTTATCCTCTTATTTCAGAATTTTGTTTTGTATAAAAACAATTATATACATTGTGTCACAAAATTGCAAAACAATTTCAAACAACATGTTCATCATATTATTATTTTCTGTTTATCAAAAATCAAAAATAAAAAAAAGTCAATCATGCAATAAAACTAAAATATCTATTTTATCTTTGGATTTTGCGATGATGGTATAAGTCTATACCTATAAATTCTATGCCTAGCGCAAACCATTGTTCTAATTTTATTTTCCCATCCATTTTAAAAACACATATGGCTTACATCATTATGTTACACAATTGTGTTTCAAAACGAACAAACACTTATTCTATTTCATGTCATTATGTCAAAAATTCCATCTTGCAACCATGGTATAATTTCTAAGGAATTATTCAAAAATTTATCACACTTAGGAATTTATGCCTAGCAAAAATCACTTTTAAACATATTTCATGCATAATTTTGTGAAAAATATGAAAACAAATTATCACCATCATCATTTTCATCATCACAACACCAAGTCTTAAGACAGTCTCTTAAGCACTCTTTTACTTTTAGCAAAATTTCTATACTAGGATTAGCTTGACGACCTAGCGAGCGACGACTCCATGAAATGGTCTATAACAGCGACAACGTACTTTGAAATTATTGTTAGAAGTCCCTTTTATTTTTCATCAAATAACACCAAAACAACCAATTTATGCACATCAGATTATTTCATTTACAAATTTTATGGCATGACATAACATTATAATTTACTTCCAACGACATAATTACATGAATCAACAATTCAAGCATCATAATACAACATATACACAAGTCATATCACAAAAATATCATATATATATATATCACAAAAATTATATACATCATATCAAAATTGGATTTGTATGCCACAATATATACCCTGGCATACTCAATCCTCTAAAAAATCTATACAATCTCTGTGCGCTGTCTCCACCATTTTCTCTCTGGAACAGTAAAAATGAATAGTAAAAAAAAAATGAATTAGGTTTTTCCCTATTTTTCTTAATTTTATTCAAAAACAACATTTTTTTAAATTTTTTTTGCTTTTTCGCGTTTTTACCGCAAAAGTTTGATTTGGGTAAAAACACGGAGGGGGCACCATAGTCAGCAGTTGTACGATTCAACTAAGAATCATCGTCTAAAAAATTGAGTACATTTTTTCTTTCTCATAAAACAGGAAAAACTCATTTTTAACGCATTTTCTTCAAAAAATTCGCTAAAGAGGGGGTAAAATGTAGCACCCTAAAATTGGCACGGTTAAAACCTTAGGAAAAGATAAAAGATAAAAATTTGAATTTTAACCCCAAAATCGCCTGTTACCCATTTCCTCGTTTTTTGAGCCATTTTTAGGATTTGTTTTGATCGTTGGATGATATCGTCATAGATTCGACGTGATCATCCCAGATCTGATGAAATTTTCCTGGACAGAACGTCCAGATAATTTTGTCCCAAAATCGAGTTTTCTTAATTAGCTTCTATTTCAACAGCCTCTCCAACTTGGGCAGAAGCGCGTCTGCGCAGTTGGAGATTTCCCTGTTGGAGATCTCCTAGATTGGGATGATCCCTAACCTCCTAGCCTTCCCCTAATCCTATATAAACTAGGAATTTTCTAGTTTATCCCCCTGACCATGACCCTAACTGACCCTGACCTTGACTCCCATTGGTTCTGATTCCCCTGAACCCCTTAGCTGACTGATTCAGATCCTTATTCACTAGAGCATCCTCGTACTACTGTCTATATGCTGCATTTTGCTTTTTCCTGTAGGAACTCTATTGTTTTTCAGTCGAAGATAGCTTGGATCATCGCAAACGATCTCGAACGATTACGGATGATTTTGTCGAGGAGAGCAAATGATCTCGTACAATTGAAGGCGATCCTGACTGTAGTCCATATTGGAGGTAATCTAAGTCCAGAGTTTGCATCTTCTTAACTTTTTTGCATTTTTCCATTATAATTTTGCATTATCTTAGGTTATTATGTTTATGCATCTTGGAGTTCACCTCATCTAGTATAAATGCATGATAAAATCAAAATAGATTGTGAAGTCGATACTTGTCCTCTTTAATTACTGTTTGATCTGTCATTCAGACAAATTTATAGTTATTTCTATCATTTCCCTTCGCTTTTATAGTTGCATCTTGGGTATTTTGTATCTGTTTCTATGATTGCAGGTTTCTGATGAATTTTTCTGATGAATTCTTCAGATATCAGATGATCCTATCTGATCTCAGATGATTACGTATGAATTGAGGCGATCTAGACTGCTACAAAACTTAGAATCTTCATAAAACATCCAAAATCAGGTATGATCTATCCTAATTTGCCTATTCATTGTGTTAGCAACCATTTTTGTTTTCTGTATCATTTTAAATCATTATTGGCATATAGAATAGTTTAGATTCATTTTGGCCAAACCTAGGAGCTTAATGATTGAGTATAAAATGAACACATCAAACCCATTCCCAACCTAGGCATGGAAACTGCCACTCAAAAGTTTCCTGGTGAACCCACCATCCGTCAAAAATTCACCTTTATACTCCTCACCCGAGAGGCGGGACCTTCAAAGGGCCTCTCAGTCCAAGGTATTATCCCATCCTTCTCGCATCCCCCTTCTGGGCACGGATCCTATAACCTGAGGGTAAGGATGCAAAAAATTTGGAGCGATACAGATGTTAATGGAGAAATGTTCTAGAAATGAAAAAGCTAATTGTTCAAATGTGTATAGACTATGGCATGGGAGGATGTTGTACCAATTGAGGGCTTATCCCCCAGGTGAAAGAGCAAAGGTATTTAACATGAGTGGATCACTACTATGAAGCTAGTAGCATGTGAAGCGATACATACTAATGTATTCTTGAGGATCCTATTTACCTTTGTATTTGTCAAAATTCAAAATATTTAAATTGTATGGGTAAGGAGGAATGGAAACTGAAGGATTAACTGTTTCATTGCATAACTCATTATATGTGAGTTTATGGGACCCGTAACTAGTTGTGCATCTCATAAGAGTTGGATTTCAAGTTATGGGGGTGTGATGAACTATGATGATACGATGGAAGACTACAAATGAGTGGGTATTGGAGCTATTATTCCTACCATTATGAGATAGGATTATACTAGAAATTTTCTTATGGATGCAACTACTAAATAGTGTGAAACATGGATGTTGATGGGAGAATCTGATGTGCGGTAGACATCTACTCTAAATAAAAATATTATGGTTGGAGAACCTGTACCTTATGTATCGAAACCTACTATGATGGTTGTACAATTGGAGAGGATGAAAAAAAAGGAGGTGTTGTGAAGAATGTAGGTGTAACAAAGTGTGGTGGGGGAAGTGGTTTTTCCATAGAGGATGAAGGTGCATGGTGAGATGACATGCCAAAATATGATAACTACACTATATTGGATTAGCAATGTATAGATAACTCAGGTTGGGTAGAATAACATGGGGTATTGGTGAGATAGGATGGATAAAGTGGATTATAAGAAGAAATGGGGATGGAAGGGGAGCCTAAAATGGATGAGGTAGAGGAATATTAAAGGTGGAAGTAGATGGAGGCAAAAGTGGAGTGAAATATGGCATACCATACATTTGAGAAGAGAGGAATAGAGGTGGAAGAAGGGATGAAGAAGGAGTATAGGCATCAAAGGTGGAAGCTTGAGAAGGAATGGTGAATGTATCCAAAAATATTTATGAATACAGGAGTTTTTGATGTTGTTGTGGCATGAATTGTTGTGATTGGGATGGTGGTCATGATGTGGAATTGATATATGGGAAATATAATTATTGGGAATGTGGTTGTTGTGATGCTTATGAAGTGTATTGGTGTGATGATGTGAGTGGAGTGTATTTTTGTTGCAATAAGGACTATTGTGGGGTTGATTATGATGAAGGCACCTGAGTTCCAGGAATGGACGACTAGGAATATAAAATCATCCCCACTATGGGGATAGATGACATAATCTCAAAATTAGGATGATTAATCAAAGAGGGGTCATCCCCAAGAAGGGAATGAGATGGATCTTGAAGGAAAGGATGAGTGGAAGTAGGTGAGGTAGGTGAAGTATTATCATAAATAGTGAAGAAAAAATATGGGTCTCCTGGAGTGGTATAGATAACATGATCACAAAACGTGGATGGTGGATTAGGTTGAGGTAAATGAGGAAGAAGAGGATGATCCTTACCAGAAGATGTGGTTATCATATTACTATAAATAGAGGTCTCACATTGGCACATGGTGTGCATGTAATATGGCTCAAAAATAGTAAGGATATTAGGTGTGAGAGTGGATATTTCCCTCATGAAAAGAGAGGGAGTACTATATTGGATAGAGGTGGAATGAATGACCTTCTCTTAAAGGTACACTTTCTTGCATGCCTGGCTATGAGTAATAATAGGTATGGTGATTTGTAGTGTGATTAGGTTCTCAAAACTATCCAAAAATGTAAATTTGAACCCATGGGTGTGTTTTGTATAGGATTTATGCAAATATATGAGTTTTGGTGTGTTTTTGTGCACTAGAACAAAGTTTGCACATTTTGGTGCAAACATGTACTACATAAATCTGGTTTGCATAGTTATGTGTGAACCTACTCTAAAAAGTAAATTTGACATAAAAATGATAGTGACAAACTGTGAATGGCTAGCAAATGGGTTGCTAGCAAATGCATGTGCTGAAATTAGTTTTTTTGAGTGCAAAATAAAAATGCAACTGAAGTTAATGCTAAATAAATAAAAACAAATATTTGTTTGTGTTGTGTATTTTAATGATAGTACCAACTCTATGACATGACACTGGAAATGATGTGATACTCTAAAATGGAATGTCATCAACATGAAACCTCATACAAAACCCGAGGGTGCACATAATAGACCAATGTCTCAATAGGTGAGTAGTGACTAAATGGAAGGTACAATAAAAGGATATTCAAAGGGAAGGAACTCAAAATATGATTATGAGTACAAATCCTCTCATGAGAATAGGTGGTACTATCTAAGACCTGCTACTAGCCCAGCCAGGTGGTCACTTCACTCTTAGGTGAGCTTAGTTAAGAATTATAGTTACATGTTCATGAGAGTCTTATGAAAAAAGGTGTCTAATACTATCCTACTTCGAAGGTCCCTTCTGGTGATGAAATATGAAAAACCAGCTTCAAAAGTAGGGGATATTTCGATGATGAAGTCCAAAAAACCACTCCTAGGGGCTTCTATGGTGTCTAGGGGGTGAGCTAGTGGAAGGAGATGAATTCTGACATCACCAATCTCGAGTGGGTATTGGTGATGAATTATAATATTACCTTTGTGTATGAAACATGAGTGTGTGGTGGTGTGTTTTTGATTAATGATGTAAAAGCAAAAATATAGCTAAATGCCTTTTCAAAAAGGAAACTAAACCTAGATGCTTTTTGGAAAGAGAAGTTAAGCCTAGATGATTTTTGAGAAAGAAATATACTCTAGAAGGCTTGAAATCAATCAAATATGAGGTGCATGAAAAAGGAATTTGAAATCTATCTGTGTGTTAGAAAGAAAATATGAAATCTAATCTAATAAATTGGAAAGAAAACTACAATTTACCCAGGGGATTTGTGAAATATATGGAAAAATTGAATCTATATGTGCTTTGAAATAAATTTGAATATCTACTCTAGTGATTTGAAAAGAAGTTTGAAATTTACCAAGAGGATTTGTGAAAGAGATTTGAAAATTCTGATCTAGATGTTTTGAAAGAATATTTGAAATCTATAGTAGTGATATGAAGAGAAAGATGCAGGTTACCCAAAGGATTTGTGAAAGAGATTTGCAAAATTCTAATATAGGTGCTTCGAAAGAAAATCTAAAATCTACGCTAGTGATATGAAAAGAAAGATGCAAGTTACCCAGAGGATTTGTGAAAGAGTTGAAAATTCTAACCAAGGTGCTTAGAAAGGAAATTTTAAAAATCTGATCTAAATGTGATTTTGAAATAAATATGCAAGTTACCCAGATAATTTGTGAAAGAGATTTGAAAAATTCTAATCTAGGTACTTTGGAAGAAAATTTGAAATCTACACTAGTGATTTGAAAAGAAATATGTAAGTTACCTAGAGGATTTGTGAAAGAGATTTGAAAATTATAGTCTAGATGCTTTGAAAGAAAATTTGAAATCTATACTAATGATTTGAAAATAAATATGCAAGTTACTAGAGGATTTTTGAAAGATATTTGAAAATTATAATCTAGAAGATTTGAAAGAAAATTTGAAATTTATACTAATGATTTGAAAAGAAATATTCAAGTTACCCAGAGGATTTGTGAAAGAGATTTGAGAAATTTTAATGTAGATCATTAAAAAGGAAATCTAAAATCTACACTAGTGATTTGAAAAGGTATTTTAAAAGCTAACCTATGTTTTTTGAAAGAAATTCAAAACCCTAATTTATGTGTTCTTGAAAGGAATTGAAAAGTGAATTGATACCTTTGAATGAGAACATTCTTTCCAAAAAATAAAGAAAAACAGTTGTTCTGATAAGAATACATGCCTCCTGGGGTATTGCATGATCTTCATTCTACATAGGTCGATAGTTCTAGACTATTCTAAAATTGTTTGGTAGGGTTCACATGGTAGTGTATAAACCTGACTAGGGGTTCACATGACGGTGTGTGAACCAGATTTATAAGCCTATAAATTTTGAGCAGGAAGCTCTGATAGAATTTTTTTTGGATTTTACAGTACTTGAAACACAAAAAATAAAGCCATATGATGAATAGATAGCAATAAGGCTAGTCTAAAATAGTTTTGTGGGGGTCCCATTGGGCATGAAATAATGTAACACATGGAAAGTAGAACATCAATCTCAAAACTAATGAAAATATGCTAAATGCTCTTTATTATTGATTTCAAAAAGGGGGTTACAAAATAGAATTTCATTTAAGAAATATTTCTCTCTTTTCAACATGAATGTAGATGAACTTGTTGATGCTTTATGATGCCCTCAACGTAGGTGGGATTATTTGTATGTGTGCCACCATTTGGATGATTGGATATGTCTTTAATACATGTTTAAAATTGTAAAAATGTGTTAATTTGTTTGGGGACTTGTCATGGATCAGATCCCATGTTCATATGGACAAAAATAACCATAAAATGAAATAAAACATGCTAAAAATTGGAGGAAATTCTATAAACACCATAAATAGAGTATACCTACTTGATTTGTAGCTACAAAGTTGTTGTAGATCAGGTTCACATGGTGGTTTGTGAACCTCTGCTTAGGTTTGCACAACGGTGTGTGAACCTCGCTACTGTTGATTGATTATTGTAACTTTTTGTTTGGATGTGCTTCAGGTACTATTGTTTGATGTTTTACGGGTGTGGAAATGATATAAAAGGTTCTAGGTTAATTTTAGAAATTTTTTTGTAAGTTAGCCAAAATGGGGAGATATTTTCATGGTGCAAATGGCCCTCTATGTATAGAGTGGGCCAAGGCTAGTGGGGGTGAGGTGTCCTTTCTGAGGTGGACTAAACTCTATGTTAATTTCTACCATGGTGAGGTTAGGGTGATGAAGTTGCATATGAGTCATTCCTTCATATGCCCTGAAGAAATATCCTAGGTGTACATGTGTGTGAGCAAGGGTTAGGGTTAACCCTGATTAGGTAATCCCTAGGTTAGTTGGAGGTTAGGTTAGGCATATTTTGGAAATATCCTAACTAAATAGTGGGTGCGCACATGTGTGAGAATATAATTAAGGCTAATCCTGATTTAACCCTAATTAAACATGTTTAGGAAAAAAAGTACATTGAAATGAAAAAGTGACTTTCCAAATAGAATTAGAATTACCATAATTAGAGTTTTTGGAGGAAATGGTCACGTGGGTATCCTAATTAGGTGTAGGAGAGGGATTAGATGGCCCTTTCATGAATAGGAGGTGTTTTGGGCGTAATTAGTGTAGTTTTATAGGTTTTACGACTAGATTGACTATGATTGCCTATGATTGCCTACACATGCCTACAGGTGACTACACGTGCCTACAGGTGTCTATGCATGCCTGAATGTAACTACACATGCCTAAATGTACCTATGCATATCTACAAGTGGCTACGAGTGATTATGTGCAACTTTTAGGTGTCTATAAGCCTATGTTTCCTTCACATGGCTCAAAATTTTATTTTATTTATACTATCACACCAAACACTTCCTTCAATCCTAGATTTAGAGACTATTTTAAGTACCTCTAAATATAAATCTTCTAGAAAGGATAGAATATAGTGGTTTTTATACAACTTATGGATTTTTAGCTAGATTATCATAGGTTCCAATAGCAAGGATCTTGAGTAGTCTCAAATATAATAGCAATCACTATATTAAATGGCCAAAAATAATGAATATAACATTTATGAAAATAACAATAATATGGAAACCCAGGTGTTGTAGGTGAGTTGGAGAGGAGAGGTAAATCCTCCAAGGGAGGTCCTAGGTTCAAATCTCCACCCTACCAAAAAGTTGAATTGGGTATCCAAAATACAAATGATAATGTTGGTACGGGTAGGGTCGGGTGCGACCCCCAGTTGACTTTGACGGTGTAGAACCCATGTTCGTGGTCTCTCAGACCAAGGTGAATCTGCAAGGGGTTTTTCACTTAAAAAAAAAAAACAATAATATGGACATTACAATTTATGCAATTACATGACTAAAAATCATAATATAATTTCTCAAAATATGCATACAAGCTTCAACATTATCAATGCTTGAATTCTATTTTATTTCATGGAGATTTTTCTCCATAATATAACCTTTAAAAGGTGAATCTTGGACTCTTTTTACATTACTCTCCTCAAATATCTAGGATATGCATCTTTTCCTATTCCATGCATAAGATAAATATATTATATTCTTTGGCTTCTTATCTTACCACTTGCATACATAACTCTCTATTTACTTGCACATATTACATGACACTTGTGCACATTATTACATAAAGAGAAAACATAAATCACACTCCTAAACTCTAGACTTAAACCCTATTATAATGTTCACATATTATAATTGTACCATAAGGTACATTTATAATTCTACCAAATAATGTAATAGTATTTAGCATATGGAACCATGTGCACCTTGCAAGATGCCCTTTTAATATTTTTATGCTTTAATGAATGATACTAGAAGAATTGTATCATCGGATTGTATTTATATCTCCATTAATCCCACCATTTTATTTTTATTTGGATATCATTATTTATTTATTAGTGAGAATATATTGGTGTCTAACGATACCTTCTATATTCATGCCCTTCTCTATGAGTGTTATGTTCTTTCTTTTATATGTAATGTGTTATATTATGTTCATTTCTAAATAGTACATATTTTTATAAAATAAAAGTAATATGATGAATTTAAAAGTACTAATCAATAAGAGTATCCAAATTAATATTATTTTAAGAAACTAATTTCCTAGAATTTTGAAATCCAACTATTTATTTCACAAACATCATTAATTTTTTATTAGGATAAAAGAGAGTTCCTATAGGGATCTATGTTCAGAATCTACAATATTTTCTAGAAACCTTCCAAAACGTGCATTCACCATATTTGTATGTCATAAATAATAAAATGGGATTAAATGTAGCATAAGTAATTGATGAAAATAAATGAAGGAAGATGACAAGAATAAGTATAAGGTGGGTTCCTATGGGCACACCTATATGTCACATTTTAATCACACTTATGATACAAATGGATAGTCATTGAGAGGCATCTATAGTGATACCAAGTACTCAATGAGAGGTTAAACTTAGGCAAACATAAACTTAAACTTGAGGTTAACCTTACAATAAAATGATTATAAATTACTCTTTTAAGGTTATCCATAAATATGAATTAACCAATACCACTAAGGGCGAAATATGAAAGGGGCTTATAGGTTTACATGAACATGCTTGTAGGCTTACATAAATTATGAATGCACATAGGGTTTTATAACCACATTCCATTAGAATACATACATGGTGCTCATAAGCACCTCTTCACATATTTGGACTTGTCTAGATAGGATTAAAATTCAAGGATTTCAATATGTTCCTTCCATAATCTAAGCTAAGAAGGATAGGAAGAGAAGGTATTATAGGTAACACCTCACCCCCATATAGTATGTACTAGTGGGCCTTCATTATCCCTTTTGATCCTCATATTCATCACTAGAAAGCTTATGTACAACTCTCAAAAATTTTGTCTCAATCTTGTTGAGCCTTGTAATGCAATTCTTTATGAAGTGTCCTTCATTTCTATGATACTAAAAAATATTTGAATTATTTACCTTAGAATTTTCTTTAGCTACCTGGGCCTTATATTCCACTAAATTGAGGTTTTTTGGATGCTATTTTGTATGAGAAAGTTCTCCATAGTTCTTTGTTGTCACTTCATAATGGATTAATAGTTTGAAAATTTCTTCAAGAGATATGGGTTATGGATCTTTAATAGTTATAACATTCACATAAAGAACCAATACAATTATATGAAAAGGAGAAGAAGTATTTAAAGTGACATATTTTACATACTATTCATCACTCTTTACCTTACCTCTTGTCATAGCTAGATCGACTTTTAGAATTTTGAAGTTTTATATATAATATTTAACATTACTGAAATATGAAAATTTGAGATTGGATAGCTCTATATCTATCTTATTGGCTTCATTAGGACTTACATTATAAATATATATGTAAAAATAGACTATACCTCAATATCATCAATTTTCTCCATCATGTGGAAAATCACATTTGGTTCTGCTAACATGAAGAAGATTATAAGGGCTTTCTCCTTTCTATAAGTTCATGATCACTAAGATGTTCTTCTCATTCATTGTTCAAGATAAACCGTATATTATTGCTTTTGAATAATCCTTCCATTTTAACATACCAAGTGCTATATTTTTTCCATTTATAAAAGTAACATAACTTAAGAAATCTATTTTATACAAAACCCTAAATAGATATATAACAAGTCTTTAAATTGATGTCACCACTGTGTAAAGCTCAAAAATCATGTAATATAGAAAATTAGGCTACAAAAACTTTCGTATGAAAAAATTATGGCCTAAAAAATAGTTGTTTATATTAGCACTAAAAAAAATATCCAAACCTTAGAAAAAACTTTCTTAAATCATATATTATGGCATGTCATCATTGGTTTGGATGTTATGCTAGTAACTCTAAGTTTGATATTGTAATAAATGTGAATGGTAGATTAATCAGTATGTGTGTGTGTGTGTGTGTGTGTGTGCACGTGTGTGTGCATGTGTATGTGTGTGTGTGTATTATTTTAAGTGGATTTAGAGTTTATAGGGCTCAAACCTAATATGCCCTCTAGATTATCAAGGGATTAAAGTAATGTACCATGTGAACACACTAAAATCAAAGAGAGTTGAAATAAATTTTAAACTCACTACATTTGTACAAGGAAATAAATAATTGTGCCATATCCACTACTAGGTAAGAAGAAAAAATCCTCTCTTACCATGCATGTCATCATAAAACACTTTCCCCCAAAAAAATTACCTATGGGTTTCAAAATATCATTATTTGAGCTACAAGTGACCAAATTGGCCACTGCTAGATAAATCCAAACATGATGAATTAAAGAGGAGGTTTTTTAGAGAATATGTAGGATAAATAGCTGCTAGAGTTTAAATTCATTCTTGGAATTTTTGTTTCACATATTTAAATTGGTTTATGCTTGATGAATCAACCTTATGATGACCTCCCAACCAAACACTACTCCAGCCAACATGCTACTTTCTATATGAAAAATACGGAGGGCAATGGATCCAAAAATATTATTGATTATATATGCTAAGATTTAAACATCCCTCTTCCCAATATACAAGCACATGCCATAATTATATCATTGTATATGTTAGCATGCCACTTCTATGCTAAAAATATATGGGCAAACAATTATCAGTCACATTCATATACAAACAAAAGATTAATGGGACAAAACTTTAAGTTTTAAAATTTCAAAAAAATTGAAGAATATAACCTGAATATGATGCCCTCTGATTGTAGATGAAATTATTTTTTTGGAGTGATGTAGATCTATAACTAGCTTTCATACCATGTTCGAATTTGTAATATTTTATAAAATCCTTTTAAAACATGCATTCACCATAATCATTTGTTGAAAATAAAATAACAAAAACTAAAATATAGCAAGAGTAAATGAAAAATAAATGAAAGGAGACAACAAGAAGTATAGGGTGGGTTCCTATGAGCACCCCAATATATCATATTTTATTCACACTTATGATACAAATGGATCCTCATTGAGAGGTATTTATAGTGATACCAAATCCTCAATGAGAGGTTAACCTTAGGCCAACATAAACTTAACCTTAAGGTTAACCTTACAATACAATAATAATAAATTAACCTTTTAAGTAAGGTCATCCATAAATGTGGATTAACAAATATCACTTAGGGTGAAAAATTAAAAGGGCCATAGGCTTACATAAATGATGAATGCACATATGATTACATAAGCACAAGCCGATAGGCCACATAAATGGCGATTATAAGCACCTCTTCATAATTTTAGCCTTATTCTAAACATCATAAAATTACACAAATTTTAGCAATTTGATCATGATTTGTCTTCCTAGTAAGTATAGGGTGAAAGACAGTGTTATATCCATGATTAATTATTTTTTAGAGGGGATGCAAGTGAGGGGTAAACCATTAATTGATTTAATTATCCAAAACACCATTTGTTAAGTAAAATCCTAAAGTTCCTACATCCTAATGAAATGCTTAAATTTTGAAAGTAATGCCATATAAAATTAATTATTTACATTTTAGTAAAGGAACTCTTATAAAATATGGATATTTAAATATGTTATTTTAATTGGGAAATTTTTATATAGCTAGTGAATTTCATTAGGTGACTTGAAATTCAATACAAAATATGATATTTCACCATGATAGAGGCTACTTTAAAAAATAAAGTTATGTTTTTTTTTTATATTTAGTCCTGGTATTTTTATTTCCACCCAATAGATTCATTTCATTTTAAATGTCCTACATGAAGATATATTTTTTTTTAGTATCATTTGGAATATGTGCTAGACCTTTTATAATGTATATAGGTTGTATCCTTTGGAATACATATAAAAGAGGATAAATATACAATATTAAAGTTCATTACTAGAACCCAGGTGTTGTAGGTGAGTTGGAGAGGAGAGGGCAATCCTCCAAGGGAAGTCCTAGGTTCGAATCTCCACCCTATCAAAAAATTTGAATTGGGTACCCAAAATCCAATTGATAATGTTGGTGCAGGCAGGGCCGGGTGTGACTCCCGAGTGAATTTAATGGTGTGTAACCCCCTGGTCATGGTCTCTTAGACCAAGGCGACCCCGCAAGAGATTTTTCACTTTAAAAAAAATTCATCACTAGGATCTAGATTCATATGTATTTTATTCAATCAATATCTAACTTTATGTGCCTAATGGATCCTCATATTGAAAAATTTTCAAAGGTTTTTCTAGCATTTCATATGATTTTTGGGACACATTTTTAGGCTCCATAATTGTTATATACAAAAGTGTTTTAAGACCTTATTTTTAAATCATATTAGTTTTCAAGGTCTTTACTATGATAATATTTTTGTTTAGAATTGTATGTAGGATACTATATTTTTTGAAGGGACCTCAATAAATAGTGCTCTTGCTAAGTAAACCAAACTATTCCACCTAGGGGAACTACATATCAATTATTCCAGTTAACATATATTTACAATTAATTATAATAAAACTAGGGCAGTGTACAATAATTTAAAAATAAAAATAAACACATCATGTGATTTTCCCTTGTGTACATAATACGTGACAATCACATTAATAGCATCCTTGATTCTTAGTAGTTGTTGGACCATTTTTATCATATGCACTATGACATTTATTCTTCCCTAGATAAATATATTTGAAATAAAAATTATACCATGGACATGGAAAGTTTTAGCAAAGTTGGTGATCACATCAATAATTTGAAGAAATTGTTAGAAATTATCTAAAATACTAGAGGGACTAACAAGAAGAATGAGAAGATGGAGATAAATGTTATAAAAAATAATTACTGAAGCGTATGAGATATCAACTATCTTCTTTGATATTCTTCAATTATATTTCTCTTAAAATATAGCACATTCACATGATGAAGTGCTTGAATTACTTTTTTAGTAGAAAGCTTAAAGGATGCTTAATTAGACAAATGTGTTAGGCTAGAAATTATTTTATCCTTACTCAAATAAAATCTTCATGTACCTAATGTGGGCACTAATCTTATTTCTATTTATATCATCACTCATACTAGTAGAAAACATACAATTATAGACTAATACATGAGTGATTCAACATAATATTTATGGTGGTTTAAATATAGTAGTCATAGGGTATTATGATGATTTCAATTAGATGTATATGCATGGTGAATTACCTTCTTCTTCTACTTCCTCCTCTAAGAAGATATACATTTTTCCATAGTGGATTGGTAAATTGACATTAGTAGGCATTAGCACCACATGATTAGAAACATAAACAATAAATCCTTCAAGTATAAGAATCAAATTTTTATAGCATGTGGTATTCCTTCTATCACATATATTAGAACTATCGGTGAGAGGTATATTTTAGGGAAACATCATCAAGAGTCTTCACCAAAAGGAAAAATTAGGCATACTACTTCACCATTGAATCTCTTTCACAGTGATATTTTTGGATGAAAGGGTTATCTATTTATTTATGGGAATAAGTACTTGTTAGGGATTTAAATATTATTAATTAATTAAAAATTAGGTTTAATTAATTAATTAAATTAATTAATTAAATTAATTAGGATTTTATTAATAATTGTTGTCATGTATTTTTTATAAGTTTGTTAGGCCTATCTTATGAATTTGTTAGAGACTTATTTGTTAACCTTATCTCTTTCACCTGCTTCTATTTTTTATCTAATGGTTTATCCCAATAATGGTTATGTAAATGCTAATAAATACATTTGATATCAATGAAAATATTCAATAAAGTATCGTGGCAAATTTTTCTAGTATCAATTGAACCAAATTTTAGGTTTTTGGTCTAGTTTTTGTATCATCTGGTATCAAAGCACATTGATCCATCTGTGGGTTACTTCCATTTAAGGCACCATGTTGCCTTGTCAAGATAATTTTAAGGATATCTCTTAAACAATTAGAATAATGGGCAAAGGAGATATATGGTAAGATAATGGTGATTGTGTCAAATATGGATGACATGGATTGGAATGAGATCCTTGTTATTGAGGACTCCAGGCAAGTTGTTGAAAAAGAGGAAAATTCTTACATTGAATATATGAAACAACACTTAGATTCAAAATAGGATCTATAGGCTAAACCATTAGATATTGATACTAGTGTTGACGAATACATTGACTCAGTACTATATCTCTAGACTAAACCCTAGAGCCTTTATACGCACAATTTAGAGAATTACACAACAAGGATTTATAAGAAAATAATGTCATGAGGTCTATTGAAGAGATATCCCAAAAAACCTCCCCAAATATATAGAAATTATAGAAGTGTATGAGAAGTTTAAGAAAGTTTTAGTGAAAGACCTTGAAAAGAACTAGGTTCGATCATCTTTCATGCCTACATTTTTTGCTGAAACCCAATCTAATAAGTTATTTTCAAAGAGCTATTCCTTTATGAGGATGACATGAGGTAACCCATTCAAAATACCATGGTAGGAAACATGAGAACCTTGGTCATGGTGGTACTTTCAATGAGAAAAAGAACAAGCATTGGTGGAAGCTAATGTTACACTTTATGTAAGAGTGTGATCACTAGATTTTTTTATTGCCCTATGAGAATATCCCTATACATTTCTTTCTCCCTACTACATTTTTATTCATGGTCATGCTTATATACCATGAAATATGTTTATTTTGATGAAGGTAGTTATTTTTCCAAACTTAAATATTTCCATCTATGAAAATGGTATCCCAACCTAGAAACACTTGTTGTAGGTCACACACCCCTGCTAGAGCTCATTTCTCAACTATGACTATATACTAAGGCACTATTGGTATGACATATCATATTTTATGCTTTCATTAATGGTGTCATCCACTACCTATAACCTGGAACCACCCTATGTGCTCCCCATTCAACCATCGCTTTGACCACCTCATTACAACCTTAATTTTTCTTGTGCCTATGCATTCTTGCATAGAATAAGTGCACTATATATGCCTATGTGCTGCCATAATTCATCCTTCAAGCCTTATATATAATCCACAAATTATCCTTTACCAAGTGATTCACCCAAATCCTGAAGAACTATAGAGCACATTATGCATCCACAACTAGCCAACTCTCTTGATGACAAGTTTTGACTAGGGAAGTTAGTTACTTTGTTGACAAGTTTTGACTAAGGTTATGTATTGCATACCACTCATCACATATTTGTTCTAAATCTCTCAATTCCCAATGCAACCAACTCCCTCTCCTTAAAGAGCAATGACTTTTAACTAGGGTATACAACTCCTTTAGTGATAAGTTTCAACCAGGATCCTTGATGGAATATATTATATTATTTAGTACATGCTAATGTACCACCTTGGGTGTATTTCTAGAGTGTGATTATTTACTTTATGCAATGTAGTAAATGCACAAGTATTATTAGAATGTGCAAAGTATTTAATAATGTAAATGTGCATAATAGTCCATGTGCACATGAGTTCATAGAGTAGGAAAGCTAAGAGTCTCAAGAAGAGTGAAGGCCAAGAGAACTCCATATGAATAGTAATATTCCATTATATATGTGTCTTTGTGTGTGTATCTGAGGAGAGAATGTGTAGTGAGAGTGTGTGGAAGTATGGTGTATTTGATATCTTTATTATATATCAACTACAATTTTTGTGAGAATTTGTTAATAGTATTTTTATGAGTTGTTGCAAAAGTTATTTATAATTTTTATATATTTATAATACTACCATTATCTTATATTTCATATTGCAATTTTATTTTAGATATTTTATTTATTTTACCTTAAGTATTTAGCTTCAAAAGCTAACAATGGTATTATAGCTACAACAAGGTCTTGTCTTGTGCAGGTTTTTTAAAGTTGCAAAGGAGATTTCCATTGGTTGAAGAGAAACTAGTGAAGTTGAAAAAATTACCTTTGGAAAAATAAAACTAGGAAAGATAGATTTTCACTATTTTGAAGGAAAACTAGTGAAGGAATAGAAAGAGATATATATATCTTGAAGATAGACCTTCTCATTGATAAGATTAAGAGACCCTAGAAGGAGGTCCTATAGAAAATTTTGATAGATAGAAGAAGATTATACATTGATATTTGGCTAGAGTATTTCCATAGGGTTGAAGTAAAACTCGTTAGGACTAGGACTCAACATAGATTTCTTTCCACTAGTTTTGAGAATAACTAGTGAAGTTTCTTGATTTCAAAATTTTGGAAAGTTGGTTGTATTTGATTTCTACTATCAAAGTTTTTTTTGCACAAAATTAGTTCTCAAAAGTTGAGAAGCCTCCTACAATAGATAGAGAAGAATTTCACCTTTGATTTCTTGAAAGTATTTGTGCTTTCCTCATGTAGGGATTAGTTTTTGAGTTGCATCAAAATAGTAGATATTAAATATTAAAGAGTTCCAAGAAAGAGGTCCCATTAGATATTGAATATTGAATATTGAATATTGAAAGAAACCCAAATAAGAGGTCCCTATTGAATATTTGAGAAATAATATAGAGGAGGACTAAGAAAAGATCCAATTGAAGAGTTGCAGAATCTAAAGATCCTATTGAAGAAGTTGAAGAAATGACCATTGGAGAATATTTGAAGAAAGAATATTGCAAGAAGGAGAAGCTCCTAAAAATAAGAATTTGGGACAATTATCACCATCCGATAATAAGCCCAAAAGGAAGAAGGATTTGGCAAGAAGTTTTACAAATTTTGAGAAGGTATATTTTAAAGACCTCAAGACATTCAAATTCTTGAGGAAGAGGCCAGTGAAAGAGATCAGATTTGAAGATAAAATTCAGAAAGAGCTAAGGAGAAGAAAGAGAATTGAAGAGGTCACCAATTTAAGAAATTTGAGGAAAAACATTAAGAATTTGAAGACTAATTTGTGGAGGAGAAAATTGCTGATTTTCATGACAAAAGTTAAAGTGTCACAGGATAGAAAATTGATGATGACATAGATGTGCAAATTGAAGAATATTTCAGAATATTTTTAAGTGCCTTTGAACAACTAATTGAAGCAAGTCTTGATAGCAAACTAAGGCAATGGATTGGAGGAGTTAGAGACTGTTTTTTGACAGCAAGATATAGTAGAAGAAATCAGATTTTGTGAGCAGCAATTTAAGAGATTTGGGCTGCAAAATTAGGCAGCATTTGAGGAAGACAAAAGAGCTGCGGTTTGAAGAATTTTGGAGCAGATTTGAGAGATATCTGGACAGCAAATAAAAGGAATATTTGGCAGCAATTGAAGCTACAAATTGCAGAGTTTTTAGACAACAAGAAGGCAGCATTTGGAGCTGAAAAAAATTAGAGAAGTTGAATATTAAGAAATCTGATTTCAAATAGCATTTCAAGAGGAAGAAAGGCTGAAATTTTCAGCATTATGTAATAGCATTTTTGAAAGGATAAAGATATGCTTCAAAGAAGGTAGAAGTTGATTTTGGGGTAGAAACGTAAAAGGAAGTGAAGCTACAAAATTTGTACATTCAAGACAACAATAAGGTGAATCAAATCACCAAGGCTTCAAAATGAATCCAAAGAGGTTTGTAATATTGGTGCTCTAAAATTTAATTATTCAAGCATTCAAATTATCTTATTATAAAGTTTTTTGAAAGCATATTAAATCCAACAAAATATAGTCTAAGCTAAGTGTCTCCAAGCAAAGGAAGGAGGCATCCTTATCATCCTAGAATATGCAAAACACAAATAGCAAAATTGAAATTTAATATTGTTTGAAAGGGAGTAATAAGGAGAAGGAAATATCAATCTATATGTTGTTTTCTATAATCCAAGGAAAAGTTTGAAAATAAGTGTTTATAGTTGTAGCATTCAAGGAGAGTGTTTATGATAAGCATTAAAAGCACCATTATCATTATTAAGGACAATAAAAGGAAGCTAAATTTATAGTTGAATATGAAATTCAAAGCTAGCTATCACCATTGAACTTGCATCAAACCTACAAAAATAACAAGTTAATAATAGAATAATAAGCTAGTTACTATATTTAAAAGAGATCAATATAGTATAAGGAACGAGAGCAAGCAAGTTGTAATATTGAATGGAGAAGAGAAGATAATAAGAAATCATCAAGAGCATGGAGGAACCACCAAGTTTGAAGACAACGAGCAAGCAAGAGGACAAGTAGTCTAGAAGTTGAAGAACAATTGCATATTTTAGAGTAGAACCAGTATAAGACTATCATGATAGAGTTGTAGTTGTATCACAGAGGGGTAAGAATCCAAGAGTCATCGATTCTGATAGTAAATCACCCTACGATAAAGGAGCCACCATGGTGAAAGGAATATCCACCACATTCAAAGGAAGAGAACCATTATGAGAGGAGTAGCTACTGAAAGTAAAAGGAGGAGCCACCATGTTGAGAAGGAGAAGCAAGTGAAACAACCACCATTAGATCCATTCCAAGGAGCACAAGCGTAGTCTATGAATGTTGGAAGAATGAGCAATTGAAAGGATAGTTGGGGGACCTCAAAAATATAAGTATCAAGGAGTCAAAGTGTTGTTATGACGAGTTCAAGGATCAAAAGGAAATAAAGCATTAAAGAGCTAATAACCAGAAAGGAAGAATAAAACCATAACACCATCAAGCAAGGAAGAGTAACACTCAGAAACAATAACATCATCGACCAAGATAGAATAACATTTCAAATTCATCACTACCAAGTGTTATATAGGGAGAAGAATGTAGAAAATGTTTGAGGCACCAAAATATGTTGTATACCATTAGGCATCATGCATAGAGAGTACCAATAGGTATTTAAGGAAGATAAGGTGTTTCATAGCAGCCATTAAATTCATGGGTGAGTCAAACGGTAAAATGAGAGAACAACTACATGCCTTCATTGAATCTTAGGTTTGAGAGCGGTAGAGTGAATACAATTACCATATGTGTGGTAGAGTGGAGTAATTTCATCGAGCAACACCATTTTAGAATATGTAAAATGACTTTGATTGGTCATCTTCATGCCTCAAGTGGGAGGTGAAGCAATTCATTTACAATTTTATTATTTGCTCAATAGTTAGGACTTATAAGGTTGTATAATGCTATTATTTTTCTAAGGTTGAAAAGAAATTAATCCATTTGCTTGATTATTGGAGAGATAATATGTAAAAGTAAAATTTAAAACCTTAGAAACATTATTAATCATTTTTGGAAAATCTAAAAAAGCCTTGAAATATTTTTTTTGGAAAATTATTGAGTATTCCATTTCAAGTTTTGAGAAGTTTAAATTTTGAATTATTGAATTTTGTGAATCAATTTTAATATTTTAAAATATTTTGAATTGCGGAGAAATAAGGTTTCCTACATCAAATTAGGAATATAAAATTTGCAAATTTCTTTTTTTCTTTTCTGAATTTGGAGTTATAAGGAATTCATTATCAACATAGGTTTGTGAAATTTAGAATCTTGAAATTATATGGTTTGAAATTTGGGAGATAAAAGGATTTCAATCTAGAGTTTTGAAGAATTGAAAATTTTGTTAAAATTAGTGGTTGATCATCTATACCTAGGAAAATTTTAAGGTATTCATCCTAAAGAAATGTCATAAAACTTGGAATCAAAGATTTTATTAAAAATTTTGAAAGAAAAATAGACTGTTTCAAGTTTCATTTACAAATAAGATTTAGAAGAGAATTTTGAAACATTAGAATACTATCTGCATGCAATAATGTTTGAAGCAATTGAAATATACTGTTATAATTTATTTAAATATTTTTAGTATAATATACATGGCATTGCTTACACTTAAACATTTCAAAAAGAAGAACTTGAAACAAAAGGAGTTGATTGAATCCCTTAAGAAGAAAGCAAAAGTGAATGAATTATTTTTAGAAAAATTATTTTCTTCCTTATGCAATATTGATGATTCAATTTCATCTAATTCATATACTTATCATGATTCCATAAGTGATTACTCATAAGGTTCTATACAAAACAAGACTTGTGATATGAAGAACAAAGGCAAAGTGGAAATATTTTTGTAGGAATCAAATGACAATGTGATATCACCTAAAAGTATAAAGAATAACATCAGTGGTGAAGACAAGTAATAAGAGAAATAACCTAGTCATGGAGGCATACAATGCAAAGTGAGTTAAAAGAAGAATACCATATTGAATATTAAAGTCTTAAATAACCAAATAATGTAATATAGGGGGTGTTGGAATATATTACATTATTTTATACATGCTAATGTGCCACCTTGAGTACATTTCTAGATTAGGAGTGTGTCTTATATTAGAGTGTGAGTATTTACTTTATGCAATGTAATAAATGCACAAGTATTATTAGAATGTGAAAAGTATTTAATAATGTAAATGTGCATAATAGTCCATGTGCACATGAGTTCATAGAGTAGGAAAGTGAAGAGTCTAAATAAAAGTGAAGGCCAAGAATACTTCATATGAAGATTCACATTCCACTATATATGTGTCTCTATGTGTGTATGTGTGGAAAGAATGTGTAGTGAGAGTGTATGGAAGTATGGTGTATTTGATATCTTTATTCTATATCAAATACAATTTTCATGAGCATTTTTTAATGGTATTTTTTATGATTTGCAAAAGTTATTTATGAGTTGTATATGTTTAGAATATTTCCATTATCTTATATTTCATATTGCAACTTTATTTTAGATCTTGTGGTTAGTTTACATTAACTCTTTAGCTTTAAAAGCTAATAGTCCTTTCTTGGACCACTCCCATAACATAACCATTATAGACCCTTATAACATAATGTAACCAACTCTCAATCCTCTCAAAATCCTTGTCTACATTTTTAACAAACCCTAAGTCCACTACTTTGGGCATGTTGAATCTCATGTCCATTATATAAGAAATTTGATGTTATGTCTCCTTCGATTGTAGAGTCAAGGATCGATTACCATGCTTGAGTTTAGGTGTGGGGCTCCATTTCGATTTGATGTTCCTCTTTTCTAAGAAATCCATGTGGCCTATATCAATACATGGCTAGAAATCCACACCATGTTATGGCGTAGTTGTTTCCAAGTCCACCTTCCTACCACATCGATGGTGACTCTCCATGGACTTACTTCACATGGATTGTAGGTAAAAAAATCCTTAGGACATGTGTCCGTATTTTCCACCAACAAATTTTCCCAACTACCTCACTGGTGATATCTCCAATGGCCACATCATTATCAACATGCATTTATTTTTTTCTTTTGTCCCACATGGAGTGGGAAAGGCTACACTTGGACTTACATATATATTTTTTTTCTCTTTTACAAATTATCTAAAAAAGTAGATAACTAGATATAATGTTTAAAATAAAAAATAAAATATTCCAAAGAATATTCCTACTTATTCTCCTTGAAGGAAACCATTCCCCTTTTTCTCTTGTTATTAGGAGAGATTCTATTTTTTGCATAAATTGAGGCACCTCCCAACTATGAGTATAGGCTTATTTATATATGTTGGAAAGCTCTTTCTGAGCTTGATCTAGTGGAATTAGTATTTTTAAGTTTTATAAAAACATGTTTAGGCTACTAACACACCAAAATTCAAGTGGTGGTTGTCTTCCAGATTTTGAGCTTCTCAAATTTTCTCCTCCACTTTTGTAATGCATTGGAGTCTAATTATTTTATGGTTGACACAAGTGTAATGGATTTAAATATTATTAATTAATTAAAAACTAGGTTTAATTAATTAATTAAGTTAAATAGGCTTTATTAAAAGTTATTTTCATAACTTTTTGAAAATTCTGTTAAGCCTATCCTGTAAATATGTTATGTCCTTATCTGTCAAGATTATCTTTTCTACTCTACTTTTGGTTTTTAGCTAATGGTTTTACCCAACCATAGTTTTGTAAATTCTTATAAATATGTTTGAAATCAAATAAAATAATTAGGTAAGTATTCTGGTAATCTTGTCTCATATATGTGGAACTGGATTACAGGTTTTTGGTTTGGTTTTTGCACCAATACTTTCTCATATTTATTGATTATTTCTCTACATATGTATGAATCTACATAATTTGTACCAATGATGAATATTTTCTAAAATTAAGAATTTTTTATGCTCTTATGGAGAATTAGTATAAGAGGAAGATCAAGTGTCTACATGCTAATGGAAGAGGTGAGTATGCCAACCATGACTCTAATTATTATTTAGCTACATTCACTATACCCTAAGCAATATAGGGTTATTGAGTAGATGAAGAGAGGCATATGAATATGCTATATATATTATGCATGTCAAGCATCACCAAATTTCTAGGTAAAGCAATTATTTATGCCATCCATAACATCAATAGGATTATAACTTGAGCAATGTAAGATATGGCACCTCTGAAGCTATTAACAAGAGATAAGGTTAATGTTCAATAATTTTGTATATTTGGTTTAGTTACATGGGCTTGGATCACCAAAGATACATAAAACAAGGTTATTATAGAGTAATCATTACATGCATATGGGATATTCTAATACCTCTAAGGATTTTTTATTTTTAACCTAGTGAAGAAAGAGATCATTTTTTTATGGGTTGTGATTTTTGATGAGTTACTTCCATTAAATCCTTCTAACCCACTTCCTAATAATTTTTTTAAATGATCCCATTCCACCTATGATTTTTTAATTCCTCTAGAGGTACATATTTATCCTTTGGATATCCTTTTTGGATTCTTTCATTTATTATATATTGTTTATGCTCTCAACTTAAGACATTCAAAGGGTACACACGATATCATTATATCCATATTATATTCTCCATTAGTATCTAATCCACTTTAAATCCTACTTCTAATTAGCCTCATCCTCCTAAAAATTGTTTACTGATACTAGATGTTGATATTCATGGTGAGAGTATATTGGGTAATTTAGTAATTTTTTTCTAATGATGTTTGTATGTAGGAAATGCCACAATATTCTATGTATTATATTATACAAACCAGTCATGGAGCATCCTATATGATGCTACCATTATCTCTTAGGATAATTGTTAATCATTTAAAAATCCCTACTCGAGCATTGATCTTGAAGGTTGATGATTACATATATCCCATCACTTACTCTAAATCCAAGTGTTGTATAGAGTGGGGGTGCCATTATGGGAAAGCATGAGACATTGATTAAGAAGCAAACATGGAAGATTATTAACCTTCATGAAGGAAAGAACATTATTGACTATAAATTGGTGTATAAGACTAAGTATACATCTAGTGGTTAGGTAGTAAAGCACTAGACATCCTTGGATAAGTATAATGTTTTTTGACAAGGTTGGAAGAAGGGATTTTTGAAAGGTACCCAACCCTTTTACATCACAAAAACATAAATATACCTCGTGAAAACTCCAAAATGAGACAAACTTAAGTCAAATTTAGAACATACACATAAGCCTCTTATGAAATAGAAAACATGACAATATTTAGGTCACCTATTCTAATGTACTACCTATATATTAATTAATTTAATCTAGGATAGACTATGGGCAACATTCCAATCACTAAGACCATCCAACTAAAAATAGGACATGGACAACGAATTCAAGAACCAAATAAAACCTTCCTTTTTATCAACCTAGAATTAGATTGCATATTCATCCTGAGTGTTTTCTTTTCTACATACATGCTATCATTGCATTTCATTCCTCATTTTTTACTAAGATAGTAAGTTTTGATACAATTTCTTCCACACCTTCATTTCTTAGATCTAGCGGGATGTTTCTTCCTTATTATATTAAGAGTCATTTGTGTTCCATTTTCCACATCTAAAACTATTTATTTTTGTAAAATGTACTTATTTGAAAGTCTACCATACTTAGATTCATTGTCTACATCAATCCCATTCTTTTTACTATTCCTCATTGTTCTAGAAATAGAAAAACTTTTATTCCATTTTACTAAAACTTTTCTCTAACTAGATTCATGAGGTTCTAAGTTTTCCTTTTCATATTTATTTCTTTTAGGTGTTTGAAGATCCTTAATCATAGTATCACTTTCAACAATTTTCCTATCCTCATTTTCCAGAGTTTTAAAATCTTCATTTTAAAGTTTTCTAAGGATTCACGTTAAAATTTGTTTTTTATAAAAAAATGGACTAGAAATAAAAGGTCATACCATAAAATGATCATCCAAAATATATCCTTATTCAATTGTGAATGTAGTCAATCCATTCTTCTTTTTATCTAGATTTACATGTTCCTCTTTACTCAAATCACACTTTTCCAATATTTCTTTATTTTCTTAAATTATTTGCATTTTTCTTTTTCTATATCTATTTTGATAGTTTCTTTCCAAACTAATTAAGTAAAAAAATCCCCACATGTCCAAATTTGAAGCAAACATTGCATTTGATAGGCATGTTCTCATATTCAATCACTTGCAACCATTTTTAAAATTTTGAAATAAGTTCACATGAATGTGGTAGATCTATCTCTAAATTGATATTAATGCAAAATCTAGCATAGAGTAACTAGGATCTCATAGAAATCGTTGGATCAGTTGAAATAATCCAACCGAATTCTTTCATATTTCCTTCAAATATTTCTTCCCTCAAAAATTGTAAAGGGGGCTCAATAATCAAACCGAAATTGGGACCTACATAATATTATGATGGTAGGGATCAAATTTTAGAGTTCGAAGTTATAGGAACAATACTTTTTTGAATAATTTGATTCATGTCCTCCTCACATTTCAATTTTACCAAAAATAAATTCTTAGGGAGATCAACTATTTTATTAAACCCCAATAGTTTCCATTTTTCATAAGCCTATTTTCATATTGAATCTAGATTTGGTTTGGTTCCCATAAATTTATCTACTAAACAAAAATTCCCTTGAATCTCTTCTATATCTATAAGTTCATTTGGAATGATTAATTTCCCTTTTTCCATTAACAAATTGAAACATTTATTTGGCATGTTCATCTTTCCTTTGACTGCATTCAACCAAGGTTTTGTTCCAAAATTGAAAACATGCTCAAGAAATATTTTCCCCTTAGAATATTTCTCACCAGTAGAGGATCCAAAATCCTACTTCCTTGAGTTTCACTCACCATTCTAAGGAAGGAAACCCTTCAAATCTCACCCTCCTTTCAACTTCATAGCAATTCCCTCGCTAAACTGCATATCATGCTCAAAATTGTGTGACATCTTGCTCCTAGGTTCAAACCTCCATCACCCCTCAATATGAACCCTACCATAGAATTGTATCCTACCATTGAGACCATACTTGTTTCACCCCTCAATAGGAAACCTACCATAAAATAGTATCCCATTGAGACTATAGTCATTGCACCCCTTAATGGGAACCCTACAATAGAATAGTATCTTACCATTGATACCATAATCACTACACCCCTCAAATAGAATCCTACCACATAATAGTATCCTTCATTGATATCATAGTTTCTACAACCTTCAAAAGTAATTCTACCACAGAATAGTATCCTATCATTGAGACTGTAGTTGCTACACCCCTCACCAAAAACCCTAGATCTGAGATACCAAAGAGGGTATAACAACACATCTTGCAAGGAATATGCAAGAGCAACAATGGAGTACATATGGTCTTAGATATAGCATAAGATAGTAAACATATATTAATGAATTATCCTTCCAAAATTTAAGTTTACATAGGTTTTTATGAGGGGTCTTGGTCCCCTCTTACCATGGTTTGAACTTGGATCTCCTGGATTAAAACCCAAGGAATTACCACTATGACATACGTCACATGTCATTTTGGCTATAAAAATTTATGTTAGAAAGAAAAACCACTACATCAACCTTGGGTCCTATCACCAGTCCCATCCAGGTATACCGATAAGACCTACATAGTGATTTTTTTGTGTCTGCAAAGACAACATTGAAGGTGGTTCAAACACTGGATCTCCCATTGATCTTAGGGTCATTTCCAAAAAACAAACTACACTATGAAGGAATACTAAACCTTTGTGTTAGAAATAAAACCCACTACTTCATCCTTGGGGCCTATTGCCAGTCATATCTGAGTATATCCACAAGGCCTACATAGTGGATTTTGTATGTGTCCACAAAGATAACACATGGTGTGGTTCAAACATCAGACCTCTCGTTCATCTTGGGACCATATATCGAACACCATATGACTACCCACAACATAGGGAGTGGTTTGAACACTAGACCTTCCATTCATTTTGGGACCATGTACCAAAAACCAACTGTGTTGCAAATGGAGATAAAATTTAAATTTACATAGGTTTTTATGAGGGGTCTTGGTCCCTTCTTATAAGAGTTTGAACTTGGATCTCTTGGATGAAAACCCAAGGAATTACTACTATAGGAAGCATAATACTAAGTTATTTGTTTCTATTTTTTTCTTTTAAAAGGAGGGAATTGATTTTTTGGAGACTATTGTTGCTATTGCAAAGATGTAATGTATCAATATTATTCACTCTATTACAACTTGTTATGGGTGAGACATACATAAGATCGACTTGAAGAGTGTTTTTATTCATAAGGAAATTAAATAGGATATCTATATGTGGAATAAGAGATCAACTCAATTAGATTATTTCATGGCATATGAATTCATAGGGTACTAAATAATACCCTCAAATTTAGTTCTACATCTCATTTCTTTATTATTAATACCCCTTCTAATTTATTTTAAAAATTAATATACCCTCTATATTCATCATGCATCTTAGGTACCTTTTTTCAAGATATTTGTATACCTCTTTTTAATTCTATTTTACAAGGGTATTTTTATGTTCAATGGATTTATTAACACCACAATATATAGATTAAATAGCTATAAGGTTGCTTTAATTTTAAATATGAACTTGAACACATTTGGAACTCTAATTTAATTTATTTTTTTAGTATTATATAATAGTAATAAAGATAAAAGAGATCACAACAATAATACCTCCTATCATATATAGGGGTCACAATTCCCTCAAAATAATTACAATATATATTTGTGAATCAAAAATCAAGCAACACCAATACAATAATAATATAAAATAACAATAAGCACCATAAAACACAATGATTGCACAAATGAAATAAAACTCTTTATTGTTGTAGGTGGATCTCAAGTGTTACAATAAATATACCCTAAATGTGGAGATTTACAATGCTTATTTTTGATACAAAATTATAGAGTACTAGGGTTCTCTGCACCCTTAGTTGAAAATAATGGTGGTGTCTTCACACTTGATTCGATCCCAATACATTTGTGGGTGGGCTTGTGTATCCTGAATAGGACCACTCGAGCTTCAAAACATTGCAAATAATGTAGTTCTTACACCTTCACACAACAAAAAATAACAAGGATCAATAATATCTATGAGAGCTCCGCTGCATGAGACCCTTAGAAGAAATAAAATTACTAAACCCTAATATTGCAATGAAATTTATAAAAAAAGCAAAATAACATGAAATAAAGTGCACAAAACTATTTATCTTGTCAAACAATGCTAACCTATTATTTCTATCTTTGTAGATGATGATTACACAGATGCCCTAATGGCACCTAAGGGCCATGGGACTACATATCTGGTGTGAGAAACACCCACAGGTACTTGGGGATGACTAGAAATACCTAGAGATGCTTGTAGCAGCTCTGGAGGGAATTCAAGAAGCTCTAGTGGTGCTCTATGGGCTCTAGTGGGCACTCGATGGGATCTGTAAGGTGTTCGGGGATCTATAGAGATAGTGCAAAACTAGATCTGGTTCACGCTAGAAGGGTGGTGGTAGAAGTAGAGGGCTACATACAACAATGATGGAGGCAATGATGGAAATGAGGGTGTTTCTAGGGTTTGGACTCCAAAAATTGCCTAAGAAACTTAGATAATTTAGGCACTTAGGGATTCCAAGAACTTAGGGGTTAGAGAACTCATAAGGTGTTAGGGGTTGTGTTGTAAAAATAACTCCTCTTTATAATATTCAATTAGACATGTTAGGGTTTCGACGACACAATTTGAGTGGTTGAGATTAAAACATGAGGAATAATGGAGATTAAATCTAGGTAAGTGGCATGGATTAAGGTGGATGGATGGCTAAGATTAAAGCAAGACGGATGGTTGGGATTAATCCATATAAATATATATATATATATATATATATATATTAAATATATATAAACATAATATATAACATATTAATATTAAAATATATATTAAAAAAATATATATAAATAATGGATAATCATAGTGGGAGGTTACGGATGGATGAAAAGTGACTAGATTTTGGTGTCTACAGATGTCCCTTTTTGTACCGCATTGCATGAAACACAATGTGGTGCAAAAATACAAGACACCTAGTTTTGCATGATGATAAATCAAATTTCTTTCCTTGGGATGCGAAAATGATCTTGAATAATAAAGAATTTTATTGTGTAACCATTTGATTGTGTATCTTACCCCCTCAATTGGCGAATGAGTGAAGAATAAATCTCACAAGCCAATTGATAGATTTGTGCAATGAAAATGTAAGTGAATGATGTAAATGTAGATATATAATGTAAGTGTGGATGATATAAAGGATGATATGAATGATGTAAATATGGATGATATGAAGGATGATATGAATGATGTAAATGTGGATGAAATGAATGATGTAAATTGAAACCATTTTTGCCCCAACAGAGAGAGGGTGTTGGTGTAAATGCAAGTGATTGATTCTATTTTTACCCCAACAGATAAAGGGATTTTTGCCAAGTGTATATGCCATGATCATGTAATATGTATCCCATTGTGAGAAATCAAAATCATATTTTGGTTACCCCAAGTTTGGGGTGATTCTATGTTATTGAAGAAATTGTTTTTCGGTGTCATTGAAATACAAAGTGATGAAAATACAAAATATCAGGAACTAATCACCCTAAGATTGGATGGTTTCTTGGAGGTCTCTCCTATATGACTTTGCATAATTCCTTGATTGTTGAAGAGAATGATGTAGTGTGATTTATCCATGTTTCAAGCCCCATGGACAAGGCCATCAATGATAACTATTGAGCAAATTAGTCTTATCATAGTATCACTCATAAAATGAGGGACCAAAAGTGTTTTGTTGTTGAATAGTGAGATATATGGATATGAAGATGACCAAGTATAATTATGGTGATTTATTCATCTTACTGAATTGCATGGATGCAAAATGTTGCAATCGCCAATGAGATAGAATATACCACTAGATATGAGGTTCACTTGGAATTGTGTATAAACTTAGAAAATATGAAAATTCAATGGTTGATGCATGATAATGATGTTGAAATGAATATTTGATGATGAAAATGATGATTATGGTCATTTTGTAATATTTGGACTGTTTTTGAAGCATTTTGAAAATTGATAAGTTTGTGCCTTTTGGGTGTAAACAAATATTATGAAAATCAAAATCAGCTTGGGCTTTCACAAAAAATGATATTATGATGAAAGTGATGTATGGATGCAATTTGAAAATATTTTGTGGAGGTAAGCTACCTTTTTGGGTCATTTTGGTCTTTCATCAATTTTGACACCAAACATCGGTGGGCACCTACTGCATGTGTAAACACCGACCAAAGTTTACCATTATCCAAATGTAGGGATGCATTTCAATGTGCTTGAGAGCACCCATGGTCATTTCAGTGCACCTAAAAAAACTATAAATGGACCACAAAAGGGAAATACAATTCATTCTTGCATTTGCAAATTTCAAAAGTTGCATCTAAGGGAGTGGAGTAGAGTGGAGTGAGTGATTGAGGTGAAGCGAAGTGTTGCATAATCTATGGTGATGGAGGGTGTGGATGTGGTAATAAAATCAGATGTGCATTTTGCTAAGGTAAATTTCTTTGAATCTCTTTATTTTATGCAAAAACAATTGTTGCTACCTTTTTTTTTGGACTTTGTATAATGTATTTGACATTAATGTTTGATGTTGTGTTGTAGTTGAAGATTTTGGAGGCTCAGCATTGGTTCTCACCTCTCATCCTTAGGATGATGAAGACATTGCAGGAGGACCAATGTGTTGAGCAAGGTGCAGCAAAAGTATTGTCATTGTTGTCAACACAGACAGAAAGATCAGTTGATGCAGTGGACAGGAGTTCAGAGGTCAGTCAGAATAGGTACAGTGAATTTCCAAGAAGACAAAAGTGGCCCAGATTCAAAAAATTAAGCAAAAAGACAAGTAAGAAACATGTCACGATATCGCGACATGTTTTCTGTCGCGATTTCGTGACATATCGGAGGAGAGAGAAGGCGCAAGAAAAATTGTCACGATTTCATGACATATCGAAGGAGAGAGAAGGCGTAAGCAAAATTGTCATGATTTTGTGACATGGACGAGGAGAGAGAAGGCACAAGCAAAATTGTCACGATTTCATGACATATCGAAGGAGAGAGAAAAACTGGAGAAACTGTCGTGATATCGCGACATGTTGAGAAGCTGGAAAAGAAACTGTTGTGATTTCGTGACATGTTGAGAATATGGAAAAGAAACCGTCATGATATCGCGACATGTTGGAAGAAAAGAAGCCAAGGAAAAGAAACTGTCGCGATTTCGCGACATGTTGAGAAGCTGAAAAAGAAACTATCGCGATTTCATGACATGTTGGAAGAAAAGAAGCCAAGTAGAAAAACTGTCATGATTTCGCGACATGTTGGAAGCAAAAGAGGCAAGTAAGAAAACTGTCACGATTTCGTGACATGTTCGGAGAAGAAACGCTTGCAAGGAAAACTGTCGTGATTTCACGACATGTTTGGAGAAGAAGCGCTTGCAAGGAAAACTGTCATGATTTCGTGACATGTTTGGAGAAGAAGCGCTAAGGAGAAAAGATGTCGTGATTTCGTGACATGTTTCATTTTCGTGGTTCAAAGCGAAGAAAAGAGGAGAGAGAAAAAGATGTCATGATTTCGTGACATGTTTCATTTTCGTGGTCCAAAGCGAAGGAAAGAGGAGAGAGAAAAATATGTCACGATTTCACGACAATTTGCAAGGAGAAAAGCTAAGGAGAAAAGATGTCGCGATATCGCGACAACAACAGAGAAGAAGACTTCGAAGGATGAAGTGTCACGATTTCGTGACAGAAGCAAAATGAAAGAGCATGGAAGCAGAAGCGTCATGATTTCACGACAATTTCAAGGAGGAAGAGCTCAAAGGCGAAAGCGTCACGATTTCGTGACATGTTTCATTTTTGTGGGCGAAAGGCAGAGAAAGTGTAAGGAACTGAAAGATGTCACGATTTCGTGACATGTCAGGTTTTTGCTGGTGCATGTAGAAAAGAAGCTCAAGGCAATGAATGCGTCATGATTTCGTGACATGTTTCGATTTCGTTGGTGCATGCGAAAAGGAAGCTCAAGGCAGCGAATGCATCACGATTTCGTGACATGTTTCGATTTCGCTGGTGCATGCGAAGAAGAGCTCAAGGCAGCGAATGCATCGCGATTTCGTGACATGTTCTATTTTCGTGGTTGCATGCCGAGAAGAGGACAAGGAGGCACAGAATGTCACGATTTCGTGACATGTTCTATTTTTGCGGTTGCATGCCGAGAAGAGGACAAGGAGGCATAGAATGTCATGATTTCGTGACATGTTCTATTTTTGCGGTTGCATGCCGAGAAGAGGACAAGGAGGCACAGAATGTCACGATTTCATGACATGTTCTATCTTTGTGGTTGCATGCCGAGAAGAGGAAAAGGAGGCAGAGAATGTCATGATAGAGCGACATGTCATGTTTTCGTGGTCAACTGTCATGAAAAAGTCAAAGGGGGCAAAAATATCGTGATATTACGACATGTCATAGTTTCACGGGTAAAAGTCGAGAAGCATACATAGCGACAGTTGCAAGGGGAAGTTGCAGAGGAAAATCATACAGCCAAACATGTAAGAGTTAATTGGAGTCAGAACTGCAGTTACAGGTGGCAGTTACAGAATAGTGCATTAAAGACAGAATGACTGTTACAGGGTCATAACTCTATGAGACTGTCAGAGGGGTGGATATTCCAAGAATCTTGATTAAAGAGAAATTCATTAATAGGTTGCGTGTGTCAAAAATGGCAGTTGCGCGCAAAAGTGAAAAGGTAGCTCAAAATTCAAAAGAGAGAAGATAAGAATGATAGAGCATCGAAATACGTAGAAAAGGCTGTCAGAATGCGCAAAAAATGCTGTCAGAGTGAGCAGAGAAGACTATCAGAATGCGTCAAAAAAATAGCGGCTGAAAGACAAAGCGCGTCAGAGAGAATGTGGCAAATTGAACGTAGCTGAGAATGCATGGCAAAATGGAGGGAAAAGTAGAGTCATTTTGAAAGAGCCATTTGAGTGAGCCAGTATAAAGGACTGTAAAAGTGCAGTAAGTAAGGTTACTGAAACCTGGTTTTATTCTTGAAAAATTGAAAGAGAGGTTTTGGTAAGAAATAGAAGATATTGAGTTTCTAACAATTCTCCTTATGCTTCTATGAGATTGATTTGAGTGAGCAATAGACCAGTGAGGGTCTTGAAAAAGAGAAGGCATTTTTATGTCAATCTAATATTCAAAAATAGAAATCCAAGTTGGTGCTTGGTATAAGGGGTTGGTGCTCCTTTCTGTTGTTGCAGATAAATCAGGGGTTGGTGCTCCTTCCAGTGGGTGCTGGTAAATTATTTGTAAAGTTGAATCCTTGCAAAGGCTGGATTTGGATTGTAGTCCAAATAGTCAATTTTTGAGGAGTAGCCAAATCGGTGAACCTCGTTATATTTTGTGTTGTGTGATGCTATCTTGTTATACTTGTTGTATCTATTTTTAAGCTTGCATTATTTCAGCATTAGGAGCTGCAGATTTAATTTTTTTAAATAGGTGCACTGATTCACCCCCCCCTCTCAGTGTCATTGTGAGAATATCAATTGGTATCAGAGCCAGGTTCCTGAACAAGCTCAATCAGCTAAGGTGATCTTGGAAGAAACACAATGGCCGATGGTGAAGGATTTTCATCCAACAAAGCTCCTCTGTTCGATGGAACCAATTACTCCTTCTAGAGACTCAGGATGTAGACTTATCTATGTGCTTTGGGTTATGACATTTGGGAGTCAGTAGAAAGTGGATACACAATACCCACTGCTCCTCCAACAGATGTTGTTGAGAAGAAAAATTTTGAGAACAACTCTAAAGCAAAAAATGCTATAATGTGTGGGTTAGTAGATAGTGAACTGATAAGGATCATGAGCTGTAAAATGGCAAAAGACATGTGGGACAAACTGCAGAGCATTCATGAAGGAGACGACAAGATCAAGGAAGCCAAGCTACAAACACATCGAGCCCATTTCAAAGCATTAAAGATGAATGACGATGAGAACATAGAGGCCTATATGTTGAGAGTCAATGGAATCATCAATGCGATTAGAGGCCTCGGTGAGGAAATGGAAGATGTAGTTGTCATGAAAAAGGTACTAAGAACTCTACACAAAAGATTTGATTCTAAAGTTTTTGCAATAGAAGAAGCTAAAGATCTAAATACTTTTAGCATGGATGAAATGCATGGTTCTTTAACTGCATACGAAATGAGAATAGGACAAACTAAGCCCTCAGATAGAGAAGCTGCTTTTAAAGCACAGAAAAATATAAAAACTAAACAAGAATCTGAGGAAGAAGAATCTTCAGATGAAATAGAAGCAAACTTTGTTAGGAAACTAATAAAGGGAAAAGGAAAGTACAGAGGAAAGTTACCGTTTAAGTGTTTCAACTATGGAGGCATCGGGAACTTTGCAGCTAAATGCCCAATGAATGAGAAAAACAAAAGTGGTGAAGGGTCACACCAAGAAAGAAGTGACTGGAAGAAGAAACCACATTTTAGAAAAAGAAACTTCAAGAAGAAAAGTTTCATTTCCAAGAATGTAAACTCTTTTGAAGACAGCTCTGATGAGGATTCTGAGGTTTCTGAAGAAGAAACAGGTGAAGCTTTGTTCATGGAATTTGAAGAAGAAAGAACAGAGGAAACCTAGGAGTGTGATGAAAAACTTGAGGATGAGGCTGAAGTAGATCTGGAAGGTGAGTTGGTCACTGCACTTAAAGAGTTGAGTACAGAAAGGAAAAAGAATAAAAAGGTTTCAAGAAAACTTGAGGATGCCAATGAAATAATAATCAGTTTGAAAGTACAGACTAAAGAATTTAAGAAAAAGTCTAAAGATTTTGAAGTACAACTAACCATGAAAATAGATGAGTGCAACAAGCTAGAAGAAGACATAGTTGGATTAAGGATGCAGCTAGAAGAGATGAATCAAAAATTGAGTTGTCATCATAAATTTGAAGACAGTTCTGTGAAGCTGAATAAAATGTTAAATAACCAAAGGCCTACAGGCATCAAATTTGGTTTGGGCTTTGACGAAGGAGAATCCTCAAAGGGATCAAAGGCCATAACTGAAGAACCTATAAAGAAAGAAGGTAAGATCAGGGTTGATCAAGAAAGACCAAATCATGCTAAAGAGAACAATAATGCCAGGCTCAAGAGGAGTACTGACAATAATGGATTCACCAAAGTCACATATCAAAGAAGAAGAAGACCTATGGCTCCTACTACAACATGGCAAAGACCATTACCCAGGTACAATCGTTCCTTTTCTGGTTATTGTTTTAAATGCAATGCTTATGGTCATAAAATTTCAAATTGCAGTTATAATGTAGGACAAAGGAATTTCACTAGTAAAAATGTCTTTTCACCTTTGATAGATTATGCAGTAGAATGTTATAACTGTCATAACTTTGGACATATTGCAAGAAATTGTCGTAGCTCTTTTGCAGGAAATAAATATCAGGGAAGAAAATATCAACCAAATGGATTGAAACAAAACAGAAAATTTCTCGAAAAACAGGCACAAGCCAATGAAAGGGAAAAGGGAAAACAAGTGACCAAAACTGCCATCAAATCAGAATGGAAAGAAAAGGAGCAAAAGGAATCCTTGATCGTTCAAACAGCTCTCAAAGCCCAGAACAAATCTACACCATGGATTCTAGATAGTGGATGCTCCAGTCATATGACAGGAGATAAACAAAAATTTGATAAGTTACAGACATACGAAGGTGGTTCTGTAAAATTTGGAAATAATGACGGAGCCAAGATCGTTGGTAAAGGATCAGTCAAGTTAAGTGATGGAAAAATCAACTCTAAAGAAGTTTTGTTTGTGGTTGGTCTGAAGCATAACTTACTGAGTGTAAGTCAAATTTGTGACAGAGGTCATGAAGTAATTTTTAAGAAGCAGGGTTGTGAAGTAAGAAAGACAAAAAATGGGAAGTTGATAGCTACTAGATTGAGGACTTCTGGAAATCTGTATACTCTCTCAGAGACTTCAGAAGGAGCTTGCTTGGTTGGACAGGAAGAAGAAAATTGGCTATGGCACAAGAGACTCGGTCATATAAGCTTTGATAATCTGGTAAAAATCAGCTCAAAAAGGGCAGTAAGAGATATTCCCACTATTGGCAAACCTTCAAATAGCATTTGTGCTTCATGCCAAAAGGGGAAGCAAACCAGAGCCACATTCAAAGCAAAAGAGTACTTCACGAGCAAACCGTTAGAACTAATACACACTGATTTATGTGGACCCATGAGAACGAAAAGCATAAATGGTTACAAATATTTTATGTTGTGTATAGATGACTATTCCAGAATGACATGGGTACTATTTTTGAAGCTTAAATCAGAAGCCTTTGAGAAGTTCAAGACTTTCAAAAACCAAGTTGAGAATCAAATAGGAAAAAGAATTAAATGTTTAAGATCAGATAGAGGAGGAGAGTTTATTTCAGAGGAGTTTGCAGAATACTATGAAAAATATGGGATTAGAAGACAGTTTTCAGCAGCAAGAACACCTCAACAGAATGGTGTGGTAGAAAGAAAGAACAGAATTGTGTAGGAAATGGCACGGACCATGTTGGCTGAGAGCAAAATAGCTGACAGATTTTGGAAAGAGGCAGTTCATACTGCAGTTTACATCCAAAATAGGTGCATGTTGAGGACACATGAAAGCAAAACACCTTATGAACTGTGGTTTGGCAGAAAGGCAACAGCAAAATACTTCAAAGTGTTCGACAAGTGTTACATCAAACGAACTGAAGATAATCTTGGTAAGTTCGAAGATAGAGCTGATGAAGGTATTTTTCTTGGTTACTCAACGAAAAGCAAAGCCTACACATGCTACAACAAAATACTGAAGAAAATTGTGGAGAGTGTCGATGTTAAAGTTGATGAAGGTAGAGAACGAGAAATTATTCATCAAGAAAACTACCCAATTTATGAAGAGGCTATTGAAGGAGATGAGGAAGAGGAAACAGAAGAGAATCAAAAAATTGACCCAGATGATTTAAATATTGACTCAAAAGTAGAAGAAAACAAGAAATTCAAAATAGGCAGCTGGAAAAACCATCCCAGAGAGCAAATTATTGGGGACCCCACTGTTGGAGTTAAGACAAGAAGAAGAGTTGTAAGTAACTACTCATTATTATCCAGCATTGAACCCAAAAATATTACTGAAGCAAGCACAGATGAAAGTTGGATGGAGGCAATAAATGAAGAACTAGATCAGATTGAGAAAAACAAAACCTGGGAGTTAGTACCAAGGCCTGTAAATAAAAACATAATCGGTACTAAATGGATTTTTCGAAACAAATTGAATGAAGATGGACAGGTTGTAAGGAATAAAGCAAGATTGGTCCTGTAAAGGCTATGCTCAAGTTGAAGGTATTGATTTTGAAGAAACTTTTGCACCAGTGGCTAGACTCGAAGCAATCAAACTGTTTCTGGCTTTAGAAGTTCATAGGAATTTCAAAGTTTATCAGATGGATGTGAAATCAGCATTTCTGAATGGAAATCTTGAAGAAGAAGTTTATATTGAACAGCTAGATGGTTTTCAACTCTGTGATAATCCCAACTTTGTTTGCAAGCTGAAGAAAGCATTGTATGGCTTGAAACAGGCACCCAGAGCATGGTATGCAAGACTGGACAACTATCTCACTCAGCAAGGGTTCAAGAAAGGTATGGTGGATAGCAATTTATATATCAAAACAGAGAATGGCAATCTTATTGTCCTTGTTGTTTATGTAGATGATATAATATTTGGCAGCAACAATGATGAGTCATGTAGAGACATAGCAAATAAAATGCAGAAAGAATTTGAAATGTCTATGATTGGTGAACTTTCATATTTCCTCGGACTGCAAGTTAATCAAACTAAAAAGGGCATTTTTATTTCTCAAGTTAAATATGTGAAAGAAATGCTGAAAAAGTTCACAATGGAGGATAGTAAGCCAGTTAGCACTCCCATGACAACAGGTTGCAAGTTGAGCAAGGATGACAAATCTCCAGATGTTGATCAAACAATGTATAGATCTATGATTGGGAGCCTATTGTATTTGACAGCCACCAGACCAGATATCCTACAGGCAGTTTGCATGGTAGCAAGATTTTAGGCTAATCCCAAAGAGACTCATGTGACAGCTGTAAAGAGGATTTTTAGGTACCTCAAGGGTACTATGGAGTATGGGTTATGGTACCCAAAAGGTAAAGACTTCACTCTTTTTGCATATTCAGATGCAGATTGGGCAGGATGTATTGATGACAGAAAGAGTACCGATGGAGGTGCATTTTATCTTGGAGACAGATTGGTAGCATGGCACAACAAGAAACAAGAATCAGTCTCTCTATCCACAGCAGAAGCAAAATACATTGCAGCAACAACATGCTGTACACAGATATTATGGATGAGACAAACATTGAAAGATCCGGGTATTAATTTCAAAGAGCCAATTTCAATTAAATGTGATAATACCAGTGCTATTAACATCTCAAAGAATCCGGTTATGCATTCCCGCACCAAACATATTGCAATCCGGTATCACTTTTTGAAGGATAAAGTTGCAGAAGGTGAGGTTAAGTTGGATTTTGTTCCAACTACAGAGCAAGTAGCAGATATCTTCACAAAACCGTTGCCCAAGGAAGTTTTTGAATACCTTCACAGTAAATTGGGAGTGGTCACACTACCCAAGAACTGACTAGCTATTGGGAACACATTCTCAGGGGGAGCATTCATATATTTGTCTATCTTTTTGCTCTTATTTATGATTTTTACTAAGGATAACAAATTTTGCCTGAGAATGTTGTGCATGGACTCAGGGGGAGTCTGCAGCAGCCCTTTGGTATTATTGTCAAAGGGGGAGAAGAATTACAGGAAATTGCATGTGTGTTGCCAACAATTCCAAAGGGGGAGATTGTTGAGCAAGGTGCAGCAAAAGTATTGTCATTGTTGTCAACACAGATAGATAGATCAGTTGATGCAATGGACAGGAGTTCAGAGGTCAGTCAGAACATGTACAATGGATTTCAAAGAAGACAGAAGTGGCCCAGATTCAAAAAATCAAAGAAAAAGACAAGTAAGAAAACTGTCGCGATATCGCGACATGTTTTCTGTCGCGATTTCGCGACATATCGGAGGAGAGAGAAGGCACAAGAAAAATTGTCATGATTTCACGACATATCGAAGGAGAGATAAGGCACAAGCAAAATTGTCATGATTTCGTGACATGGACGAGGAGAGAGAAGGCACAAGCAAAATTGTCACGATTTCGTGACATATCGGAGGAGAGAGAAAAAGTTGGAGAAACTGTCGCGATATCACGACATGTTGAGAAGCTGGAAAAGAAACTGTCATGATTTCGTGACATGTTGAGAAGCTGAAAAAGAAACTATCATGATTTCGTGACATGTTGGAAGAAGCTAGAAAAAAAACTGTCGCAATTTCGCGACATGTTGAGAAGCTGAAAAAGAAACTGTAGCGATTTCACGACATGTTGGAAGAAAAGAAGCCAAGTAGAAAAACTGTCACGATTTCGTGACATGTTTGGAGAAGAAGAGGCATGTAAGAAAACTGTCATGATTTCGTGACATGTTTGGAGAAGAAGCGCTTGTAAGGAAAACTATCATGATTTCATGACATGTTTGGAGAAGAAGCACTTGCAAGGAAAACTGTCACGATTTCGTGACATGTTCGGAGAAGAAGCGCTAAGGAGAAAAGATGTCATGATTTTGCGACATGTTTCATTTTTGCGGTTCAAAGTGAAGAAAAGAGGAGAGAGAAAAATATGTCATGATTTCGTGACATGTTTCATTTTCACGGTCCAAAGCGAAGGAAAGAGGAGAGAGAAAAAGATGTCACGATTTCATGACAATTTGCAAGGAGAAAAGCTAAGGAGAAAATATGTCGCGATATCGCGACAATAGCAGAGAAGAAGACTCCGAAGGATGAAGTGTCACGATTTCATGATAGAAGCAAAATGAAAGAGCATGGAAGCAGAAGCATCATGATTTCGTGACAAATTCAAGGAGGAAGAGCTCAAAGGCGAAAGCGTCACGATTTCGCGACATGTTCCGTTTTCATGGGCGAAAGGCAGAGAAAGTGCAAGGAACCGAAAGACACGATTTCATGACATGTCAGGTTTTTGCTGGTGCATGCAAAAAAGAAGCTCAAGGCAGCGAATGCATCATGATTTCACGACATGTTCTTATTTCGTTGGTGCATGCAAAAAGGAAGCTCAAGGCAGCGAATGCGTCACGATTTCGTGACATGTTCTATTTTCACGGTTGTATGCCGAGAAGAGGACAAGGAGGCACATAATGTCACGATTTCATGACATGTTCTGTTTTTGTGGTTGCATGCCGAGAAGAGGACAAGGAGGCACAAAATGCATCATGATTTTGTGACATGTTCTATTTTCGCGGTTGCATGCCGAGAAGAGGACAAGGAGGCATAGAATGTCATGATTTCGTGACATGTTCTATTTTCGCGGTTGCATGCCGAGAAGAGGACAAGGAGGCGCAGAATGTCACGATTTCGTGACATGTTCTGTTTTCACGGTTGCATGCCGAGAAGAGGAAAAGGAGGCAGAGAATGTTGCGATATAGCGACATGTCATGTTTTCATGGTCAACTATCATGAAAAAGTCAAAGGGGCAAAAATGTCACGATATCACGACATGTCATAGTTTCATGGGTAAAAGCCGAGAAGCATACACAACGACAGTTGCAGGGGGAAGTTGCAGAGGAAAATCATACATCCAAACATGTAAGAGTTAACTGGAGTCAGAACTATAGTTATAGGTGGCAGTTATAGAATAGTGCATTAAAGACAGAACAGCTATTATAGGGCCGTAACTCTATGAGACTGTCAGAGGGGTGGATATTCCAAGAATCCCGATTAAAGAGAAATTCATTAACAGGTTGCATGTGTCAGAAAGGGCAGTTGCGCGTAGAAGTGAAAAGGTAGCTCAGAATTCAAAAGAGAGAAGATAAGCATGACAGAGCACCGAAATATGTAGAAATGGCTGTCAGAATGCATAGAAAAAGCTGTTAGAGTGAGCAGAGAAGACTATCAGAATGCGTCAGAAAAATAGCGGCTGAAAGACAGAGCGCGTCAGAGAGAGTGTGGCAGATTGAACGCAGCTGAGAATGCATGGCAAAATGGAGGGAAAAGTAGAGTCATTTTGAAAGAGCCATTTGAGTGAGCCAGTATAAAGGACTGTAAAAGTGCAGTAAGTAAGGTTACTGAAACCTGGTTTTATTCTTGAAAAATTGAAAGAGAGGTTTTGGTAAGAAATAGAAGATATTGAGTTTCTAACAATTCTCCTTATGCTTCTATGAGATTGATTTGAGTGAGCAATAGACCAGTGAGGGTCTTGAAAAAGAGAAGGCATTTTTATGTCAATCTAATATTCAAAATAGAAATCCAAGTTGGTGCTTGGTATAAGGGGTTGGTGCTCCTTTCTGTTGTTGCAAAAAAATAGGGGTTGGTGCTCCTTCCAGTGGGTGCTGGTAAATTATTTGTAAAGTTGAATCCTTGCAAAGGCTGGATTTGGATTGTAGTCCAAACAGTCAATTTTTGAGGAGTAGCCAAATCGGTGAACCTCGTTATATTTTGTGTTGTGTGATGCTATCTTGTTATACTTGTTGTATCTATTTTTAAGCTTGCATTATTTCAGCATTAGGAGCTGCAGATTTAATTTTTTAAATAGGTGCACTGATTCACCCCCCCTCTCAGTGTCATTGTGAGAATATCACAATGGAAGTGGTTGGAGGATGTAGGGATAGCTAGGGTAGCTAGGATTTTTTTGGTGAGGGCTTAGGAGGGGTATATCTCTGCCTTTGTGAAGATATGGGATATAAATAGGGGGATATTTCAAATCCATATTGGAGAGATGACAATGACACTTGAGGATGTGTATCACATCCTCAAGTTACCATTGGAGGGGTTATGTATCGAGGTTTGACACGATAAGGGGCATGATATGAGTTGCATGTTCAGATATTAGTGGTAGGATGTGGATGTGATGGGTGGAGGTATAATATACTTGTCCATGTATGTGGACAAGAGATTCGATACCCTATCCAATTTGGTTATGTCCGTGTTGGCCAACATAGTGGCCTTGAACAAAACTTGCTATCGGTTCCCATGGAATTTGATTGGGCTAGTGTGTGACATGATTGATACACCATGGGTGTATGCATGGGCTTCTACTTTATTAGTGAAGTTATACTAGAAGTTGTATGAGGTGAGGAGGCAGGGGTAGAAGGGGCTAGGGTGTAGTGTGCTACTGCAGTATTAGGATTGGCAGCACTTCAATGTGGCTTAACCTGTAGGCATGGGATATAGAGAAGCCTTATACGATGAGGTAGCTAGTGGTAGAGGAGGTGTAACTGAGTCATCCTATTATGATGAGCTAGTGGAATAGGGATGTGTGGGTTAGGCTGACATCAACTCAGGTGGTATGGATACCATGGTAAGGTGCCATATGAATTAGTGATAGGGAGTAGTTACGGAGGGTTCGATAAGCTAGGTGGGTAGTTGGGAGGCATAGGAGTGAGGTGGAGTTGATATAGTTCTCATAAGTGCTACAATAGTTTACGCTGAGATAGGGATTTTCTGAGGTGCTAGTGCTATACAAGTATCATCAGGATGAGATGGGTCTGCATTATGCTAGGCAAAGAGGGTGACTTATAAAGATGATGAGGAGATGGATCTCTCTAATGTTGATGTTTCAGGGACTACTATGGAGTATAATATATGGTTCACTACAAATACACCATGGGTACTGATTCTAATAGTAGATGGAGGGAATTGGGATGAGCCAGAGGCCAAGGAGGAGGTATATGAGGCACCTTCAATCTAGTATTCAAAGGATACAAACTAGAGATACAATAGAGCAATATCTAGATATTGGAGGGAATGGATATGGCAAGGATGACATGGAGGAGGTTTTATATGGACCTCTAGGCTATAATGAGGAGGATTGGGTGAGGCTAGAGTAGTTGGTGGTAGAGCAGGATGTAGTGATAATGACTCAAGTTACGAATATAACATCGTTGGATGTGGAGATAACTCAACTATGGGCAGAGCTAGAGGTATGATCGACTATAGATGGAGGTAAATATAGGATCATGAGGATCTAGGAAGAAATGCTTGAGAGAGACCATCATTAGATACATGACATACTATGCCTTAAGTCTAAGGATACATACATCCATGATTTGGAGGATCAATTTATGCAACACCATATTAGGCTTCTAGATCCATCCTCCTATTCCATGTCTAGGTCAGCTATGCGTAGTGAGTCTAGGCATAGCGGCTCTAGGTCTAGGTCTCCTTTAGGACCATATGGATCCTCTTATAGGCATTAGCTAGTTCTTAGATGCAATTTTTGTATATGAGCCTTGATGCTTCATTGTATATAGCCTTTGGGTATTCCTTGTACATGCGATATTTATACATACATACATATATATATATATATATATACATATATATATATATATATATATATACATACATGGATTTTACTTTTATGTGATGCTTTTGTGTGGATGCATGTGCATATGGATGATTAATGCAATGAATGCAAATGAACTAATGCTCATTCATAGTTTATATTTTTCTTGGTCATGTTTAGTATTGTTGTTTAATCAGGGGAACCAAACTTATGGTATGTGAAAATGGATGAATCATGCAATTATATGGATGTTGATATGGAAGAAAACATGGATGTTGACATTGAAGAAGACATGGATGTTTATATGGAAGAAGATATGGATGTTGATATGGAAAACCGAATATTTTTTCAGATACTCGGACATACTAGTGGTATCAAACAAACTTACTAAATATTGCCTAATTGCTCTAAGACTAAATGTGCGTGTAGTTAATTCATTTACCAAATCATGAGTATGGTAATGACTTGAGGCAATCAAGAACCAATGTGTGTGTAAGTGAGTTCATTAACCCATCTTGAGAAAATTAAGATAAAAACCTATTATGTATGAGACCAAGAAGCTAGCTTGTCCTTATGTGCGGTCATAGGTATCTTTAAAAGAGATGTGTTGCCACACATGAGCGTACTCCACTGCTAGTAAAGATTTTATAGCCCCGATGGAGATTGACTCCATAGTCCAAGAATTTGATCTCTAAGTTTTGGGTATTCAGACTACCTAAATGTCTGACTGGAAATGTAGTTCTATCCTTAGAACTTGAGGATCAGTGGTGTGTGATGTGTAAATATTTGGAGTTTTGGGGATTTTCCCTACTCTTTATTTTATTTTGAATTTTCGATAGTGGTAAAAACCACTATTTTTGTGGACTATGTGCATGATGGTACAAGTGAGGAATACCCTTTTCACTTCGAGTTACAACCCAAGTATGGTGTTATACTTATTTGACACAAGAAGTTTTTAAGATGTGTGATTGTGTTTGGTTCAAAAATGTTTAGATTCAATTCCAAAAACTTAATATTTTTTTAGTGAAAATGTGTCTTGGTCCTAGAGAAAACTCGATATGTATTGGAGGTTGCTTAAAAAAATAGGAGTGGCTGAGTGACCAAAAATACCTAGGAATTATGGACACGTGGTTTTGCAAATGACAAGTTGGATTTATGGAATAATGTAATGAAATGGAAGATGACTTTTGTTTAGTAGGCATGTATATATACATATATATAAATCACATTATGCATAGAATGCTCTCAAGTTTATAACATTAAGTGATTTGAGCTCTTCAACTCCCTCTATACTAGCAAGCCTATAAGTTCCTTTACCCACTTTTTGAATAACAATGTATGGACCTAACCAATTAGCCACGAATTTATCATGAAGATGTGGTAATGCATTGGTGTTTTGTTGATTATCTTTAAGAACAATATCTCCTACTTGGATTTCTCATAATTGCCTAGGTGGTCTTGTAAGCATGCTTTAGGTGGTCTTGATAAACTCATAAATGCTCTAAATCATTAACACATATTTCATAAAGAAATGTGAGTTGGTCAAGACATGCTTGTCTAGCAATGTGAGAAAGACTATTATTTATTTTGACCAAGGCTCATATGGCTCCGAATGGATAAAGAAAACATCCTTTTCATCCTTAGATTCAACACAAACAATTATAAATTTAGAGATAATTGTAAAAATAAGTGGTTGTACCTCTCCCATGAAGATCTTTGGAATCAACGATCCTAGAGAGGCCATCACATCTACAAATCTATTAGTCGAACATGGAAAACTATCAATTTCATGCCAATCAAATTTGGCAAGCAATTTTATTGCTACCTCATGGTAAATATTTATGGTAGGTTCTTTGCATTGATATTCTTTGTTGATTTTTCTAACAACAAGTTTAGAATAACCAAATATCCTAATATAATTTATTCCCATAGCTATAACTGCTTAAAGACCTAAGATTAAGGCTTCATACTCTGCATTATTGTTTGTGCATTGGACTTCAAGTTTGAATGATAAGGGGATAGGAACCCCTTGGGGTGTATGAAACACGACTCCAACACCTTGACATTTTTTGCACTTAGAACCATCAAATAAGAGAGTGATATAGATGTCTTCCTCTGGAATTACATCTTCTTCTTGTTTAGTGATAGTAAATACCGAATCGTATAGGAGCTCAATAATCAAGAATTGATCACTAGGAAGTGGAGTTTCCGCAATTTGATTAGCTATGACCTGACCTTTAATGGATTTTTGGTTAATAAAATCAAGATCAAATTCAGTAAGAAGAATTATCCATTTAGTGGTGCGAGTTTTATTGTAATTGCAATACATCATATAACGTAGAGGATTTTTGTGAGCTATGACATATATGGTGTGACTAAGCATGTAATGTCAAAGTTTCTTAGTGGAAAAAACCACTGCTAAGCACAATTTTTTCATGTAAGCATATATGGTTTCATAGCTTACCAATATTCAACTAATGTAATAGAAAACTTTCTCTTAATTATTTTTATTCTTTTGTGCAAGCATTGCCCCTAATGCAAAGTTCATTGCTGAAACATAAAGATGAAAGGGGACCCCCGAATAAGGAGTTAAAACTTATGGAGAAGCTAGGTATTGCTTGATATTATCAAAGTATTTTTGGTATTCATCTTTCCATGAAAATTTCACCTCCTTTTGTAGCAAGTTATTGAATAATCTGTATTTGTAAAAAAATTACATAATGAAACAATGGATTGATTGGACCTTTCCTTGTAAACTATGTAATTCCTTCAATTTTTTTGGGGGAGGCATCTCCATGATGACCTTGAATTTGTTTGGGTCCACCTCAATGCCTCTTTTGGAGATAATGAACCCTAATAGTTTGCCATAGGTAACACCAAAGACACATTTCTTGGGGTTCAACCTTACGTTATGCTCTAGAAATCAATAAAATATTTTTTCCAATACACCAATGTATTCTTATCGAGTTTTGAATTTTTCCAAGAGATCATCCACATAATATTTGATAATATTATGCATATAATCATGAAGTATGTATGTCATGGCACACTGATAAGTGGCACCTACATTTTTAAGGCCAAAGGGCATCATATTGTAACAAAAAATCCCTCAAGGTGTAGTGAATTTTGTTTTGTGTTTGTCATCAGGATAAATTCAAATTTGGTTGCATCCTAAAAAACCATCCATTAAGGAAAGTATTTCATTGCCATCACAAGTGTCGACAAGAGCATCAATGTTTGAAAGAGGAAAATCATCCTTAGGACACACTTTGTTAAAATATTAAAATTTAGTGCAAATGTGTATCACCCTGTTAGGCTTACGAATAGGTATCATGTTTGAAATCCACTCAAGATAGTCAATGCGTACAATGAAACCCACATCTAATATATTTTGAAGCTCTTCTTTGAGCAAGAGGGAAATGGTAGGATGTATTCTTCTAAGTTTTTTTTTTATCATATTAGCATCAGAATGCAAGGTGAGATTGTGGACAACCAAGTTAGGGTCAAGACCAAACATATCTTTGTAGGACCATGCAAAAATTCCCTTCTTCTTGAGGAGAGAAATTAATTACTCTTATTCATCTATGGATAAACTTTTATCAAGGGTATTGTCTGCATCTAAACTAAGTTTCGCATCAATGGTATATTCAATGGACATGTGAGAAGCTTTCTCAAGATGATGGGGTATTAGGATCAGATGAATGTTGTCTATGACATTATCAAATACTTTTGACTCAACCTCATCTATGTTTGCCTAGAAAACCTCAGGATATGAAGGTGAAGGTGAAGGTGAAAGTGGAGGGGACAAAGGAATGTAGTTGGTTGAAGCCCTTAACAATTCCTCAGATTGGATAAATTAAAAAAAATATGGTGGCAAAGAAATCTGATCCATGTCAATAAGGCTCATGTCAATTGGAATTGGCTTTGCCAAATCATATGGATTACGGAGGGGGGTGAATAAGTCAACAAGATTCATGCTAACTTAAAGGAGAAAATAGTGATTGGCAAGGTGGATGAGTGAGTGGATCCTATCTTGCTAGAACCTATGCTATAGCTTTGGAAATCTAAACAACAATAGGTAACACAAATAAATACAATTGGAAAAAAGCCATATACATGCAATGCAAATGATTTATTTTTTAATTTTTAATTTTTTTTTGAATTTGAATTATGTACATATATTACAAGCAAAATGGTCGATGATGTGGATCAATGAAGTGGATTTTGTGGTTCACTAGTTGGTTTAACTTTCTCTTGTGAAATAAGCAAGTGAAGAATGGGTTGATGGATGGGGAATATTCTAAGGTAAAACTTATCCTGTTCAGTGTGAAGAATTATGGGCACTAATTACTCATTATATTCATAAGAAGTGATCAACATAATGCAGAATTATTCATAGATTTCATATTAAGATTCATCGATGTGATGGATATCTTCTCCTAAATTCAAATGTAAACCTTGAAAGACTTGTTCAAGAGAATAAGTGGATGAAAGTGGACAATAGCCTAAACCTGAATGGTCATGCACTTCTTGATATGAAATATTGATAATTTTATGCATTCCTTATTCATGTTGTCCTAGGCCATGTGCTTGTCAATTAACTATGTGAGAATATCAATATGGAAAACCAAACATATGTTGTATATTGGTGGGTGTTGGTTGCATGGGTTAATCTAGGGAAGATAAACTGGATGATGAATCAATCCCTCCATACACAAAATTAATGATATTAGGCACTAAACCCATGTTATACACTACCTATAGATAAGGGTGGGTTATATGGGTGATCGTAATCCTTAAAAATTTGGATGCTAAGTGATGTGACTATGATATCTTGGACCACATATTCACCAATATCAATATTAGTGAGGTGGACCTCAACTTGGGATGATGTGGGTGTAGATGTGGAAGTGGATATGGATGACTCAATATTGGTTGATGACTCTGATAATGAGAGAGGCATAGACTGGTATGACATCTCACAATCTGTTAAGGTAACTTGTGAAATGTTGGTTGATGTGGATGGAGGGGGATTTTATTGAGGTGGTTGTTAAATGGGGGATGATGTGGAAGGAATGATGGTCGATGATGATGCTGATTTTGATGATGTGGTTGATGTGGATTAGGTTTGACCACATGTGCATGTAGTCAAAGGTGATGAAGATAAGGGCATGGAAGTGGGATCTTGATGTGAAGTGATTATGGTTAGCTCCTCAAGAATATGATATTTTTATGAATATGTGTATTCTATGGTTGATGATGTGAGAAAAAAATGAGTGGAATGTAGCATGGATTCATAGGGGTTTGAAATGAAATTGCAATACTTGAATGGTTTAACATTCGTCGGTGTACAATGAACTTGTTCCTCATGTATATATTTTAAGCATTGATGGAGTATAGAAGGGACACACCTCATTTACCTAATTCAAGATCATCCAAGGAGTAAATTATATGCCATGGAACCTTCCAATATGTGAACCATAGTGTGCAACATTTTAACCCCCAATTCAATGGGTAAAACGATAGTGCCAACTATGGAGCGGAGAGTATTATTAAATGCTTTCAAGGTGAAAGTAGATTTGATGATGTGATTGGGTGGAAGATTGAGGTGGTGAAGAGAAAATGTGGTGATGATATTGATAGAGGAGCTGGTGTCAACTAAAACTCATTTAAATAGATTCCTATCAATTTGATCCATGATATGCATTGGAGGATCTACCAAATTCGATGATATTGGTTTATTTTCAAAATTGTAGAATGTGATAGATGGCTCCATACATGTTTGAATACTCCACACAAAATTGATAAAGGTATTAGCATATTGGAATTGAAATTCAATGGATTTTAGAATATCCATTAATGCCTCATGATGTGGAGGAGATTGTTGAAATAGATAGTATGGCTGAAGCCATTTTAAGGCTAGTGGTCAATCGACTACTCAAGGAGATGATTGGCATTTGGGACTGATTGATAGGATGAATGAGTGGATTTGGATGACTTGGAATATGGATTGGAAAATATGTGGATGGGAGATGATGATGTGGCAGGTTGAGACACAATTTCTTATGGTGCTATGGGTGGTTGAACAAGTTATTATTGTGCATTTTTCTAGTTGTTATTGTGTTGTTAACCTCAAGTGACTCCATGGATAGTACCTACAAAACCTTGGTATTGTTGCACATGATTGACTTGATTTGGTGGAGTCTTGGTGTTAGATCCTCTTGTTGTTGGTTGCACCTCTTCATGATGAGGAATTGGTGTTTGATAAATATCAAGGTTTTGGATTTGTTGGGCTAAGGGACTATCAAGCTTAATAGTCCCTAATTCAATGATATCTTGCACTATGTATTTAAAATTATAGAAATTATTTATGTCATGCCTATTTTACCTATGATAAGGGCAAAATAGATGTTCCCTATAGTGTTTACTATGCTTGGTAGAGTCATAGGGTTTAACCTTAGGTAAGGCAAGTTGGTTGGTTTCATACAACTGACAGAATATGGAAGTATATGATTTGGTTAATATAGTGTACTAACAATTTTGTCAAACAAATTGACATGGGTGGTTTTACATAGGTGGAAAAGTGTTTTGGGTTGATTGTGATGGTGAAGGAAGTACATGATATGCAATTTGTTACAATTGTTGTTGCACATGTTTTTGTTGAGCCATTACTGGCTGGCTCATGACCACGTTATTAACTTGATTGGCTTGGTTGGCTGGATTGGCCTGGTTTGGTTTGGTTTGGCTAGAATAACTACCTTTGTATTGACCCTTGATTTGTTATTATTTAATTTTAGGCTTATATACACCTTGGATTTTTATTTCTTCAATGATGTTAGCCTAGAGAAGAGCTTCCTCAAATGATCAATATTGTTGTAATTGTAACAACCAAGAGATGATTTTTAAGAAACTCTTAGTAAATAGTCTAATAAGATCTTCTATTTGTAGGATGAATGGTAGTTTAGTAATAACAGTCCTCCAATGATTTCCAAAATCATATACTAACTCATCATAATATTTCTTTAAACCATATAAGTAAGTTAATAATACCTTATTTCTAACATTAAGGGAAAAAAATTCAAGAAATTGATCAACCAATTGCTCAAAATTATAAATACTATGGTGAGGCTAATGGTTGTACCACTCTACGACATCTCCTACAAATTTTTGAGAAAAAAATTGAAGCATTAGAACATAATTACTTTGGATGCTGAAACATGAATGAATAAATGTGCTCATGTGTTCTCTAGGGTTCTCAATCCCTATAAAATTTTCAAACTTTAGTACTATTAAGTCTACCAGATATGGTGGTGATGGTACCGAAAAATGGATTGGTTTATTGATCAACTATTTGAGCATTGTTTTCTGACTCATCATACCAGGAGTATGTTGCATCAAGTTGTCAATCTATTGTTGCATAGCTTGGATTCAAGGATCTTCCCCATGTATGTGGAAGCCCTGAATTACTTGATGATTATGTGAAGGTGAAGTGGTAAGATGTTGGGGTGTGATGATATGATGATTATTTGGTGGAGTGGATTTAAATTGATGATGTGGAGGTTGATGAATAAATGGTGGGGAATGTTGAAAAGGAGATAATGTGTGGGGGCTGTGAATGTGATGATTTGTGTGAATGGAATATGTATGAGTAAATGGTGGTGTGGGTATGGAAACCATAGAATATTGTGGTACCCATGATGGAATTTATATGAAAAATGTGGGTTGGGTGGAAATAGGTTGAGACTTTAAATCTATTTCCTGTACCTACTATTGGGAATAAGGTTGAGCACCTTGTTGAGCCATAAGTAATGAGTTGGAATGGTTCCATGCTTTTTGTATGGCAAAATCTTAGGCAAATGATGTGTATGTGGATAGAATTTATGATGTAGGTGGAGGATAAGTTGCAACAAGAATTAAAACAAGATAGGAGAGATTGGATGAGGTGGAAACTGGCATTTGTGAGGTAGCATTGACATGTACTTCATACAAAGGATTTCCATAGGTAGTGGTGTATGAAGGTGGAATGGAGGTACTTGGAGAACCTAACTATTGAGGGATGGAGGAATGATGGGAAGGTGTAGTTGACACCTCAAAAAGAGGTTTGTTATACACATGGGTAAGGCTGAAAGGCTAGGAATGGATAAGTTCCTACTGAAGAGATGAATCATGCCTAGTTGAACTATGACCTATTATAAAACATAGTTAGTGGATCTTCGAAAAGATTCCACTTTGGCCATGTCTATATGGGTTATGTGATCGTCAATGGTGGGTGAATATGGTTCTATTTTTGGAATGGTTGTGTGGATGGCTCTATGAAAAACATTAGTATTTGAATTTTTCACAACGTGTAAGGGACCTGTAGAAAAATATGAATAACTTATTTGTATCACACTAGTGGGGTTGACCATAGAAGTGGTAGTGAAGGATGTTTAACAATCCATGGATGAGTTATATTGGTGTATGATAGTTTGATTCAATACTTTTGTTTTATTTATAGTTAACACCATAAGGTAATTAACCAAATATGTGAAATGTGCAAAAAGTAATGCAAATGAAATATTCAATCAAGTAGAGAACTCAATCCTATGTTTTTGCAACATATGTATCTTACCTCCCTTTTTGTTTGTATTATCTCACTTTTAATTTTTTTTGTGAGTTTTATGTGTTTTGGATGTTCTAATATGAATTATGAAGGGTGAAATCTATGGCTTGGCTAAAAAATGAGATTATTCCTGGTGATGAAATATAGAAAGTTAGCTCATAGGTATCTATGGTGGCTAAGTGTAGATATTGAAGGATGGAGATGAATCTCATCATCACAAAATATCAAGCAATGGTTGGTGATGAAATCCAACTCATTACTGTTTATTGTGAAATGTGTTGTGTGTGATTCATTTTAAAATTTCATAATTTCTAATGTGTACATCAATGTCAAAAATAACCAATTTTATAGGCCTAAATCAAAAGCCAAAAACAAAAATATTAAGTTCCTCAAAATAATGTAGGGTACACCGCTTAAGACCCACTCTAAACAGTGGAGGGTTCACCTAATATTTAGCCTTGAATCACCAAATGCGGGAGTATACTTAAGTATCCTAATTCATTCCTACTTAGACAAGTAAAAGATAAATTATTAACCCTATTATGCAAACTATTTTATGCAGTTGTCACTTCATATGAAAATAGTATGCAGAATATTGAGTACGACAACACCAAAAAACAATAAAAATTTAAATCTAAAATATGAATTATGGTAAATGTGTTAATGCAAAGCTACTCTAAATACCTAAAATGTAGATGAAATATGATTACTTTTAACAAAAAATAATGATATTTTTATCAATTCTACTATTAAAGCAAGGAAAAAACAACATAAATGAGTGAAGGTTTATAGTAAACTTACAAGAAAGCCTACATATTTCCTCCTAACTTTTTGAAATACACCTTGGAGCCTCTTTAATGTAGAAAGGCATTAAGTAAGAACTTTAGGATGTCCCTCGAGTTCCACAGGGCATCTATGCAACTTTTGGTCAACTTTTGCAACTTTTCAAAAAACCTAGCTCTGTGAAAATTGCCCAAACAAACTTCTAAAAACCTACAAAATAGAAAATGAAAGCAAAAAATCAGTAACAAAGTAACTTAGCATAGAGAACCCATTGTAGGTCCCACCATGATTGAATTTTATGAATACAAAATCAAACAACACCAATACAATAATGATATAAAATAACAATAAGCACCATAAAAACATAATGATTGCACAAATAAAACAAGACTCTTTATTATTGTGAGTGGATCTCAAGTGTTACAATCAATATGCCAAAAATGTGGGGATTTACAATTCTTATTTTTGATACGAAATTATAGAGTAATAGGGTTCTTCGAAACCCTAGTTGAAAATAATTGTGGTATCTTTGCACTTTATTCAATCCCAAAATATGTGTGGGTGGGCTTGTGTATCCTAAATAGAGCAACCCGAGATTCAAAAAAATTAAAAGAATGTAGTTATTACACCTGTACACAACCAAAAATAACAAGTATCAATAATATCTATGAGGGCTCCACTATGTGAGATCCTCAGAAGAAATAAAATGACTAAACCCTAATATTACAATGAAAGTTGTAAAGACAACAAAATAACATGAAATGAAGTGCATGAAACTATTTATCTTGTCAAACAATGCTAACATTCTATTTTTATATTCATAAATGATGCATATGATGATTACACAAATGCCCTAATTGCACCTGAGGGTCATGGGACTATAGATCTAGTGCAAAAAATATCTACGGGTGCTCGAGGATGACCAAAAATATCTAGAGGTACTCTTAGGGCTTTGGTGGGTGCTTGGTGGGCTCCAATGGGTGCTCAACGAGCTCTAGATGGGGTTTAAGGATTGATGGAGATAAAATAGAACCATATCTAGTTCATGCATGAAGGGCAGAGGTAGAAGCGAAGGGCTGCGTATGATGACGATGGAGGTGAGGATGGAAATGAGGGTGGTGTTGGGGTTTGGACTATAGAAATATCCTAAGAAACTTAAATAATTTAGGCACTTAGGGATTCTAATAACTTAGGTATTAGAGAAGTTAGAAGGTGTTAGGGTTTTATTCATCAAAATGACTCCTCTTTATAGTCTTCCCTTAGACATGTTAGGGTTTCGATGAAACAATCTGAGCGGTAAAGATTAAAACATGAGGAAGGGTGGAGATTAAATCTAGGCAAGTGATATGGATTAAAGTGGATGGATGGCTGGGATTAATTCATATAAATATATAATATATAAAATATTAATATTTAAATATATATTAAATAAATATATATAAATAATGGATAATTATGGTGGGAGGTTACATATGGATGACAAGTGACTAGGTTTTGGTGTCTACAATATATATATATATATATATATATATATATATATATATATATATATCAAAATCAATGACTCCAAGTATGGTACCACAAGATTGACTACCATATACAAGAAGACAACTAAGATTTTTGTACGGATGAGATTATTAGGAAAGACTAGATCTAAAATTATTTCTCTTCTAATATAATTATAAAAGGGATATTAACTATTTAGATTTTCATTTGAAACTTCTTCATCATCCATGAAATTGATTTGGGAAAAAATATTTCTAAGTAAAACTCTATATTAGAGAATGGATTTTGTTTTCTTGTGCTTTGTACATGAACCAAAATTATTGCTCCCCTACCCATCCACCTTAATACATATGATTTAAATTGAATTTAATCACATATTATAGTTAAAATATATTAATTTAAATATATATCATTTTAATTGTCTCAATATGAACCTGCATGGTATGGTATTGGGTATAGTATAAACCCCTCATCCAAAATGAAATATTATGAACACCTAGTTTTGCCCTTGATAGGCCCATTCTCTTTGTTTTTTATCCAAAGAAGTCCTTGTATGGGTTTATGTTGGTTCCTCATGCTTGGTATAAGATAATTTAATCTTTATTTCTAAGTTATGGAATTTGTTGGTGTGAAGTAGGGCATCATCTCTACATTAGGAATCAATATGGTCATATTTTAATAATTTTTTTGTATGATTATAAACTTTCCATTATGAAAATATTAAAATTATTGATCAAGGATATGATGTCAAAACATTAAAACACATTTAAGCATGATATATTTTTGTCATAATTAATTATATTTTTTAGGATTTAAATTGATTAGTCACCCTATCCAATCACTATATTTTAATCAAATATGCCTTGGAACTTCTACATCAATTTTCAATGGACTATAAGATTTCCCAAACTCTCTTGGACTATATCCTAAAACTTCATGTAGATTATACTAATCCTTTAGTGGATGCCACACTATATTGAGCACTTGTTAAGGAATTATCTATCACACCCACACTTGGATAAATATTACATGCATTGTCAGTTATTATTCTAGGTATTTACAAGCACCCTATGAGAGTCATTAGACAATGATCAAGTAGACCCTTTAGTATATATAAAGTACATACTATATGGGTATTTATTGTTCAATTGGATCATGTTTAGTTTTAATAGGTTTATTTGATGTATATTGTATGAATAATTTAGAGGTGCTCTACCATAAATTTTGTCTTGTATCATAGCTCGAGACTAGTAATTTGGTGTTGTATATGACATTCCATCATATTTCAATGTGCTAAAAAATATAAGGATCGTGTCACCAATGAGGTTACAAAACACCTTTAATGGATGCTCATGATTTTGTAGTAGTTGGATATTCTTCTATAGTTTTTGGTGATAGTTCATAGTGATAATAAAAGTTCTATAAATATTGTTTCTACTTTAATATTTCATCAACAAATAAATCATAATGATATTTTTATGCATTATCATTTACAACTTCATGCTTGTCAAAATATTGATTCACACTATATAAATTTAGTAAAGTTAATAATATATATCCTATCCAAGGTAATTCCTAAGGTATATTTTATAGAATTATAAAATTTTCTTAGTGCGAGAAAGTGTACCTTAAAGGGAGATGCAATTGTAGACACCCAAAAGTTGCACATTGCTATACCTACGTACTTGTAGATCCTTCTGGACACTTGTAGGTTTACATAGGCCATCCTAGGTACCCCTAGGCTATCGTAGACCAGCGTAGACTATTGTAGATCATCCTAGACATGCGTATATTGTTGTAGTCATGCGTAGTCATACGTAGACGGTCGTAGTCATGCGTAGTCATGCGTAGATCACCATAGATTGTCATAGCATCGTGTAGACTCCCATATACTACTTCATCAACTTTTAGGTCCTAAACCCTAGTAAGCCTTCCAAATTACATATCATGCATTCGAACATCATCGAACAACTAATTTGAACTCAATTGAGGCCCCCACGGGGTATTAGTTGACCAAAATAATTAATAAGTCAATACCCAAATTCTAATTTAATGTTGACTTCACTTAAGTCACCTTTTTAGGGTAAATTTGATTAAAAGAACCCTTAATATTGATTAGCACTAATCACATCCTCCCACATGTGTGAGATTAGGGTTTGTTGAGATATTTATTTAATCATGTCTTAAATTGGCTTAAACACCTCCTAATCAGGATTAGCCCTAATCCATCCTCACACATGTGTGAGGATGAGATATTTCTCATAAGGAATGTGATGTTGCCACATTGCATTTCTTAACCTAACCCTAGTCAGAATCAAACCTAGGTTTAGTCTATCTAACCCCCCTACACCTTGCCTTTGCCTATAAATAATGGGTCCCAAACCCCTAATTAAGTCTGATTCCCAAATTCAACAAAGCACAGTTACTCTACTAAAATGGAAAGCCAATATTGAATAGTCACTTCCCGGTGCACACAGTCAGATTTCAATGATACACAGAGGCACCCCAGCTACCTAGGAGTCGACCCACTAGAAGGATTTTGCAGAAGAGGCATCACAACTCAGATCGCCCCTTGCCCTATGAATCCGGCCTCAGTTCACCCCCTAGGTGGCGAATTGGGTCTACAGGCCCCAAATCACTCCATATTTTGGTGGTAAGCTCCATTTTACTATATTATTACTTTTTACATAGTTTATTTCATGTTTTATTATGATTTTATAGTCATTTCATCTTTATAAATATGGGGCCTAACTAAGGCAAGCCCCCCATCGTATTGACCCTCTTCTTGCAAGTTTCTTTCAGGTTATTCAATAGATTTGAAGGAGAAGAACACCAAAAAACAACAACCCAATGGTGGCCCACATACAAAGAAGCCCACCTACACTGAGGGACATCAAAAGGAGGCATCAGGCCTATATGTGTATTCATGAAAGGAAAAAGGGGAATTCACCCTATTTGTAACCCATATCAAATTTATCATGAATAAAGCATATATTTCTGAATGACTTGTGTTATTACTTGTTGTTAGATCAAATGTCAACTTCTGGTCATTTCATTCTAGCATGCCCGGTGGGACCCCCACAATGGATAGTGCTAGATTCATTTTCTTTGTAAATCTGACATTATCCTCTATTTTTGTGTATTGCAGGTACCAAAAATATTTTCCATAGAGACCTCCAAAGCCCTAGGAACCATCCTAGGCCATCATATTTCTGATTTGAAGCCTCTGAACCTGATTCACCCCCGCCCCATGAACCAGTCCTAATTCGCCCCTCGGGTCATGATTTGGGTCAAATTCGCCCCTCGGGTCATGATTTGAACACAGAAGCCTCAAAAACCCCCAAATTAGCTGGGGTGATCTCTTCAGGGGCCAAGAAAACCCCCCTTAGCATCAGAATGTAGGTATTCTCACCTTTTCTGCCTCTGTTGCAAGTTTTGGAAGTAGAAATACATTGACTAGTTGAATGACCATTACTAGGCCTAGTTTTGGGTTCATTGCAAAGTGGTTAAAGAATTAGGGTTTCTAAAATTTTTAGGACCTGCAACTTTCTAGCAAGTGTATAAAATTTATTTCTCAAATAAATTTGCATTTGTCTTTTATTTTTGCATATGGCATAAGCCTAAGTTGTTCTTCCTTCGTTCATAGCTTCCATTGCTAAAAGGAACTTTACATTCTAAAGTAACATTAGGGTTTCTAATCCCCTCTTACATTTTTGAAATAATTTTACATTCTGAAAGTTCAAGTTAGGGTTTCATAATCCCCTTTACTCCACACACATTTGGATTGCATGTTTCTATGTTTTGCAAAGTAGATTAGTTTGCTTCACAAAGGCATTTAGGCTAGACCATTTCTTTACAAAGATTGTAAGCTATCTAATCATTTGCTTTCGAAAAGGCATTAGGATTAGTTTTCTTTTGAAAAGGCAATTAGTTAGTTTCTTACCTTGCATACACCGTTAGCAAAACACAAACCCACACACACTCACGTGGTATTTAAACAAGTGGTGAGATTGGAATTCATCCCCAATCCATCGCTCGAGACTGGTGTGGATCGAGTTTCACTCTCCATCAGCTCACCCCCCTAGACACCTAGTAGCCCCATAAGAGTGGTTTTCTAGATTTCATCATCAAAAAATCCCCCACTTTTGTGATTGGGCCCTAGATTTCATCACCAGCGGTTACCTATGGAGTGGGATAGGATTAGATGCCTTCATCCACAAGGCTAATATAATTTGTGGATATGGTAACTTTCATTATTGACTAAGCCCGCTCGAGGGTGAAGCGAAAGCATGGGGTTGTTGACCATGCCTAGCATGTCTTAGACAGTGCCACATCTTCTCGTGAGAGGATATTGTGAACTCGCTTCAGCATAGTGAGTTCCACCCCTTTAGGATATCATTTTACTACACCTTCCATACAGGTCACCATTCGCACATTGTGGTACCATTCTATCCTGTGCATATTTGGGTGTTGCAGGAGGTTTGATATTGATGAAATTCCTGATTTTCTAGAGTATTCACTCCATTACCCATGATTATACATAGGGAGTATCAACATTACAACACACAAAATGAACATAACACTTTTACTTTCTCAGCATTTAGAATTGATTCTAGTCTACCGTTGTTTGCATGATCATAGACCGGTCTCAACACACTGCACTATATATTGTTTTGCTACACACAACATGTCACTTACTTCACACTTACATTAGACACAGTTGAGTCTACATCACATAGGGTTTATTCTTAAAAACCCCTTTTACACATGCTACTATGCCTGTGGTCACCCATAGTAGAGCGCATGAGCAATCACGCTCTATGGAGGAATGGCCTCCCCCTTCCTCTAGTCAGTCCACTCTTACTCCTTTGATCATGAAGGAGAGGATTATAGACACATCTGATTCATGCATAGAATCTGATGTACAATTCACACACATGATGCCTCATGAGGAGATGTCAACTTTGAGTGAAATCCTCGCTACTTCACTCGTAGAATATTACCCACTCCTTTCAGCCCCATCCTCACCTAATCCCCCGACCATGTTCTATGACCATGTGATCTACACAACACTAGGACAATCTCCTCCATCCTTCACCATAGATGAGGAGGTCATGCCTACTTCACCCACCTTTGCACATCCCTTCTTCCAGAATCTATCTCAATCCCTGTTTGAGAATGATTCCTCCCTTCTAAATCGTACCCATCCTAAGGTCGCATCATTCACCCCTACTATAGGAATGGTGTCTGACCCATCCTCCTCCACTATAGGAAGCCAGAAGCCATCCTTCCAAACTACACAATAGATCCCTACCCAATAGGAACCACAAGCATTCCCTCAAACCTCACGCCCGTACTCCTCACAAGAGTACCAACCACCCTCTTCCCAAGAGCCATTCTTCACCATATATGAGGGTACCTCCCAACAACCTCTTTAGGAGCAAGATGCACAAACCCAAGCGGGAGTGTACACCTACACTTTCCCCTCAACCCAAGATCCTACCTCGGTAGCTTATCCCACCTTTTTGATAGCTTTCTTGCCTATCTCCCAGGTATCCGGAGTGCATGACACCCAACCCTTGGAGCCACATTTGCCTACGATGACCTTTAGGATACCGCCACCTATTCCTTTTTAGGCTCCCACTACCCATATCCATCCTACCTATGGATCGACACCAGTAGATTATGCACCCACTCAACCAAATTATTCCACATAGTTTAGCTTCCCTACTTCCTACCCTCCAGGGAAGAGACAGATCTTGTCTTTTGATACCTCGTCTCGACCACCCCTAGCACCAGTAGCACCGACACCTACACTACCACCAGCTACACCTAGCTTCTTTATGCCTCCTCCAGTTTGGTCATCGCCACCCATGGTCCAACCAGTATAGCAGGATCCAAACCAACAAGTACCCATGCCACAACCACATGTTGCCCAATCACAGTACTATTATCCTCAATAGACACCTACCCCACAACCTAGTGTGCCCGTAGACACGACAACACATGTCACCCAGTACCGACATTATCATGATCAGGCACAATAATATTCCCCATAGTATTATGAAGAAAAACAATACCAATATCCACCACATCCACAGGGTCAGCCTACCATAGCCCAACCCTCAACTCCTATGACACCCAAACTTCAACTCTTGCGAGATGAAGTCAAAATGTTGAACCTATGCACCTCTAGCTATGGGCCACAAAAGCCTTGCTATGATGAACTATGCAATGAGCTAGTTCATCCATCAATCCCTATCCCTCCTTATCCCTATCACTTCAAAATACCAAAATTTGACAAGTATAGAGGTAAGGAAGATCCCAGAGAACATGTGAGCAACTACCACTCGTCCTGCTACCAGCTTCATAGTAGTAACCCCCTTATGTTGCATACCTTCTCCCTATCCCTCACTAGGCCAACATTGGATTGGTACAACATGCTACCACGCCATAGCCTGTACACCTTTGAGCAACTGGCCAATTCCTTCTTAGAGCACTTTTCCATCAACATCAAGAAAAAGACCACATTTTTTGATGTCTATGCCTTACGACAAGCGGGACGATGAACCCATTACTGAGTTTGTTGCTATATGGAGAGTGATTATCCATGACCTCACCCATAGCCTCCCCACCTCAGAGCTTGTGACACTCTTTTCCAAGAGTTTCCACAAACACATTTCCACATCCCTCCAACTTCACCAAAGTCATACTTTTGAAGATGCTATCTCACAAGAAAAAGTGATCGAAGATATTAAGGTCCAGTCTAGGAAGATTAAGTTGAGAGCCAAATCCAACTATAACTCCAACTTCCACTTCAATAGACCTGCACCGAATCAACCTTACCCATGACCACAACAAACCAACCAAGTCATAGTTGCTACCCTAGCACTAGTACCGACTCCTCCACCCTATACACCGCAACCACAAGCACTCCAAGCTAATGCTCCTACCCCACCTCGACCACAAAAATACCATGACATGCACCCATAGGGTCCACCGCACAACTTTACACCCTTATCTAAACCGTTACCAGCCCTGTTCCATAGATTGTATGAGGGCAACCATCTTGTTCTACCCGAGATCCACCCATTGGATCCAAATTCACCTAAATCTCATGACTATAATGAGAAGCTCTTTTATCCCTTTCATAGGCAGCATGGCCATAATATTGATTCGTGTCACTCCTTTTGGGGGTAATTTCAAGACCTAATCGATAGGGGCACTATTCAGGTAGCAAACCCTCTAGCCCCGTAGAACCAAAACCTAGGAATTTTCCAAAACCCTCTATCGGATCACAGAGGACCCAATCCCCCTAGACCTCAAAAAATCCTCCAGTGCCACCTCACCAAGTCAAAAATGTCCAATGTGATCCTCCATCACGTGGGGTAGTAGGCATGATCAACCTTACTACGAGAAACCAATGGTACCCGTCACGCCAGACAACACCTATTGTTTCTCCCCCTATCTAGTTTACGTCCCCGCAAACACCCCAAATGCCTAATACCATACCACCACCACCTCAAAATGTGATTACCATCTATGGTAGTCTAACCCATCAACTACGCAATGCCCCCGTACGACTATCCATATTTGATCTCCTACAATAGTCTCAACCCCATCATGAGGCATTGAATGACATCCTATGTTCTATTGAATTAGAGACACATGACACAAATGCTTTTGTCAATTTCATAGGGAACATCCCATGATGCCTTCAACCTTCAATTAGTTTCCATGACCATGAGATAATGGAACTCGTTGGTGAAGGAGCCGATCCTCCCCTCCACATACAAGCTAATATCAATGATATTACCTACAAGTGGGTACTCATTGACATGGGCTCATCCATCAACATCATATCCACAGTAGCCCTACATCACCTACACCTCCCTCCAGCACATTTCACCACACCTTCCCTAGACCTACATGCTTTCGATGGTTCCATGAGACCTACCGTAGGATCCATAGTTTTGCCCATTTACGTAGGCATCCGTACGATCCCCATCCTCTTTCACATCATTCAAGGAGAAATGCAATACAATATTCTCCTTGGTCACCCTTGGATCAGAGACATGCAGTGTGTCCCATCCACATTGCACCATTGCCTCAAGTACGTCCACAATGGACTCGTTCACTGTGTCCCAGCCGATGGAGACCCCTTTAAGTTTTGTAATGTCGTAGGCCTTCCCATTGTACCTTCATTCTCATCTTCCCAAATGTTCCCTGTATCCTCTCACCAGTCAGTAGGAGCATCGGTATCCTCCCCAATTTCCACCCCAACATCCCAGTGTTCATCAACAACACAAGCCTCGATATCTGCACCATTAGCATCATCTATCGAGGGACCTAAAATTGATACCATGCCTTCCTCACTACCATTCTTATGGCCTCCACAATCCTCCCAACCTCTACCATTCCAATTTCCACCTACGGTGTCGCAACCACCATTGCCACCCATCACACAACCGACTACATTACCTCCTCCACCCTTGCATATGGAAGCCCCTATCCTTCCTACACCACAGACACCACCTCTTCCCTTCCGATCAAAACCTAAGACATTCATGTCTCCATGCATCCCTGCACCTACATCGATGCCATCCCCTATGCAGAACAAATAGCCTGTTCAAGCCACAATAACCAAACATCATGAACCCAAACAACCAACACCCAGCTCGGATGAATCTCCACACCCTTCAGCTACCACCATTAGGGAATCCCAACTTTCTCCTTCCTCATCTAATTTGGATATACCACCCCAATCGCCAGAGCATGCCATGCCATGCATATCCATCTTCATGACAAACAATGGCCTAGGAGACTATAACGTACATGACACCCACGTATGTGACACCCCTATCCAATCTACCCAATATTTTGGCCATCCCTTAGCCTCGGTGTTGACTATCGGAACCGTCATACAGTTAGGAAGTCCCGAAAACCACACCAACTTTGTGTATGCGAGAGTAGACTCTTTGATCCCCTCACCAACTTCTTCACCACCATAATCTAGCTCTGGTGATGCAATTACACACCTAGCCAACCCTCAATTTTCCTTGCGCTACCTACAGCACTTTCATTGGCATGGGTTTGGGTTAGGCCATTATGAGCAAGGGCTATGTACACCCATTAACCCTCGTGTCCGATCACCTACCAAAAAAATTGGCCTAGGTTATCACCCAACCACCATCTATACATTAGAATATGAGATCCAATATCTCTCCTTACATCCTCCTCCATGCCCAACACACACCTTGGAAGAGTACATTGATATGGACATGCTAGAAGACACGCCTTCACCCACATCAACCATCATCGTCCCCTATGATTTCTTCCAAGAATCTCCTACACCCGATACCTCCTTGTTCTATGATGTTCAGAGATTGGTAGAACACTTTGCTACCTTATCCCTGGCTACACCACCAATAGAGCTCAGACCCACGATCCCACCTCGACTTGCCACCGATACGCCTACCTCGTATTCCCACCTATACATAGATAGTTATAGAGAGCAACCTCTCATCCTCGTTCACCACCAGTCATCCTGCAACCTCCCTTGAGCCTCTTAGGATGCGCACAACCTATCCAACCTCCCTCACCAGATTCTACCCCACCTACTTCACCTACAACATCGATTAACATGGTTGAGGTAGACTTACGCTCTCCCCTCCACTATAGCCACCAGCAGATTCGAGACGATACCCCAAACCCAAAATTTATCGATCTCGCACACATCTCACACATACCAACACCTGGAGACTTTCTTCTCTCTCCTCACATCTTGTAGGCAAAAAATACCCCTTCCTCATCCACGTCATCCCAAACCCCTCAGGTCCATCACATGGGCATTTACATAGATGATGAGTACGAGTTTAGTGAGGCCATTGATGACTTCAATCTCATTCCTATCCCTGAAAAGTTGTGTGACGGATCTCGCATGCTCATCGAGGACATGATCGATGTAGACATCGGTGATGATCCATAAAATCCACACATCCTCAAATTAGCCGCTAGCCTCTCACCCGAGGAGTGCATCACCTTCATGAACTTCCTACGCAAGTATATAAAAGTGTTCACATGGTCTTACAAAGACATGCCGGGACTTGACCCTACCGTAGTAGTGCATAATATTATACTAGATCCCAATGCCAAACCAGTAAGACAAAAGTTGCGATGCATGCATCCAACTATCACATTGATAGTAAAATCTAAGCTCCAAAAGCTCCTAGATGTTGATTTCATAATACCCATCGACTATCCCGAGTGGGTATCCAGCATGGTCCCTGTCCCCAAACCATCCGATGATGTTCATATTTGCACAAATTTTTGTGACCTAAACAAATCTTGTCCCAAAGACAACTTCCCTTTACCCAACATTGACTCCCTCGTTGACTCCATCGCAGGTCACGAAATGATTTCCCTCATGGATGGATTTTTTGGATATAATCAAATTAGGATCAACCCAGCCGATCAACACAAAAATTCCTTCACAACACCCTGGGGGACCTTTTGCTACAAGGTCATGCCCTTTGGCCTTAAAAACATTGGGGCAACCTATCAACGAGCCATGACCTACATATTTCATGATCTAATGCACAAAAATGTGGAAGACTATGTAGATGACCTCATAGCCAAATCAAAGAAATATGTCGACCATCTCGAAGATCTCTGTCAGATTTTTGATCGACTACTAGAACACAACGTGCGCCTCAATCCAAAAAAGTGTGTGTTCGGTGTTACATCAAGAAAAATACTAGGATTCATTGTCTCCCAATGAGGCATTGAAGTAGATCCTAGCAAGGTGAAATCCATCATCGAGATGCCTCCTCCTACCACCCTAAAGAAATTGCACAGCCTCCAGGGCAAGATTACCTCTATTCATAGATTTATAGCGTAATTATCAGACAAATGCCAACCATTCAATCATCTCCTACAAAAAGGAGTACACTTTAAATGGGATGATAACTATCAAGCCGCATTCGATGCTATCAAAACTTACCTTACATCACCACCGGTCATGTCACCATCGCACCCACAATTACCACTGACTCTATACATCTCAACCACAGAACTTGCACTAGGTACACTCCTAGCTCAAAAGAATGCTCTCGACAAAGAGCAAGCTATCTACTACATCATCCACACACTAGTTAGTTATAAAATGAGATACGGATACATGGAGAAGCTATGCCTAGTAGTAGTATTCGCCACCCAGAAGTTAAGACACTACATGTTAAACCACACAACTTTTGTCATCGCCCGAGATAATCCCCTTCAATACATGATGAACAAAAGTTATCACAATTCACGCACAACCAAATGGATCATGCTCCTAACCGAGTTCGACCTAGAATTCGTATCTCAAAAGTCTATCAAAGGGCAAGTCATTGTCGACCAACTGGCTGAAGCCCCTATAACTGACAATCAACCCCTACTCATTCAACTCCTCGATGACTCTATCTTCCACATAACCGAATATGAGGAATACGTCGAACCAAAATTCATGGCTGACCTCACCATGTTCTTTGATGGTTCTAGGTGTCTCCACACTGGGGGTGTAGGCATTGTCTTCTTTACACCTGAAGGAGAACCACTCCCATTTTCATTCAAACTTGATTTCCCTTGTACCAATAACAATGCAGAATACAAAGCCCTAATCCTAGGACTAAAACAAGCACACTCTATGCACATCAAATGCCTCCACATCATAGGTGATTCACTTTTGATAGTCAATCAAGTGCAGGAACTTTGGCTATGCAATTGCCCAGTTCTCCAACAATACAAGAAAATCGCCCAACAACTCCTATCCCAATTTGAATGGTATTACCTCGAAGTCGCGCCGCGCTCATCAAACCATTTTGTAGACACCATGGCCTCCTTAGGGTCCCTCATCCCACAAAACCCAACGTCCAACACAACATCTGTATCCATTCATACACTTACACAATCTGCTATATCACCCAAGCCACCTATAGATGATGGTGGTGTGTATGTGGTAAACACTGAACCTCACGACCCATGGTTCTCACAGATCAAAGAGTACATCAAACTAGGTTTCCTACCATGTGATTTGCCCCACGCCCAATGCCGAACCTTTAAACAAAGAGCGATCCACTACACCTTGTTGGGGGACATCCTTTACCACCACAGCTATGACGGTATACTCTTGCATTGCCTAGAACCGCAAGAATCACAACGGGTTGTACAAGAAACCCATGATGGTACTTGTGGTGGCCATTTTAGTGGCATGGCGATTACCAAATGCATCCTCCGTATGGGCTACTACTGGCCTAAAATGGAGCAATACTATTGTGAGTATGTCAAACATTGCATCAAATGCCAACAACATGCCAACCTAACACATTTACCATCCCAAGCACTTCAACCAATCCAGTCCATGTGGCCCTTCTCCCAATGGGGCCTGGATCTAATTGGACAAATTACACCTTCATCCTCTAGCAATCATAAATTTATCATTACAACAACAAAATATTTTACAAAGTGGGTCGAAGCCATCCCATCGGTCCAAACTACAGGAGCCAAAATTGCAGCATTCATCATGGAGCATATCATATGCCACTTTGGAATTCCCTCCCAAATTATTTTAGATAATGGGAAATATTTCAAAAACAAGACTGTCCGAGCCCTATGTGATAGATTTCACATACACCATAGCTTTTCGACCCCATATTACCCTCAAGGAAATGGCCAGGCAGAAGCCACGAACAAAACCATCTATTCTATTCTCCATAAAACTATAGCAGAATCTCACCGGACTGGCATAATCAAATACCCCTAGCCTTGTGGGCATATCGTACGAGCATCCGTACTCCTACTGGGGCAACACCTTTTTCACTTGTCTATGGGGTAGAAGCTATCATGCCCCTTGAGCTTGAGATACCCTCCTTACGGATATCTATGAAATATTTCATTGACGATGACACTGCTCGCCAAGCTCGTCTAGATCAACTAACACTCCTCGATGAACATCGCATCCATGCCATCGAGCACACACGAGTATATCAAGATCACCTTCATCGTGCCTACAATAGTAAGGTACATCAGCACGAATTTAATATTGGCGACTTGGTTCTCAAGGAGAACCAACAAATCACAAGTCAACCTCGCCAACAACGCGATAAATTCACCCCAAACTGGTTGGGCCCATTTATTATCACACACAAATACGGTTTAGGAGCATATCATCTAGCCAATATTGAAGGCCTTAATGATCCTAAACCCATCAACATCTTGCACCTTCGTGCATTCAATGCATGATGCATAAACACAATCACCATCACGAGTGTCACATAGTGTTAGAAGTAAATCACCAAGCACATCACCATGTGAATCTATTATTTCTGCTTTATTATTTCTCTATACATGTACATTTCACCTTTCTACCATTTTTATGCTCAGGGTATTTATTTTTCCTTTTGCAAGACTCACATCATCAATAGGAGAGCTCTATAATGGCCTCACCTACCACCATGCAGGACCATCTGCAACCACAACAAAAACCCATTACACCGATCGATCTCGCCTGACCACCAACCACCCTTCATACCAAGCACTCCTCATATTCATCCCATTATTCACCACATTCTAGTGACAACCAGATCTCCATGTCCTCTTTCAATGATAAAGAGGAATCCACCCAATTCATAGCATAGGGATCATCCTCCCATCCGTCTGATGATCTTAGATGTCACTATTCACCTACAAATCACCCACATCATCCCATAGGATCCTACCACCCACCTAATAGGGAGTACACACCTCATCAACCTCACCCTACATTTCTACCCACTCCCCTTCCCAATGGTGAGTCTACCTATGCCCAAGCTTTGCAAGCCCATGCGACCCAAGCTACTCAAGCTGGTCATGCAAACATCCCTCCTTCCCATTCGTGTCACCATTTCGAGCCATCACCTATGCCACCGGTCCTCAAGACACCACCTTCACCACTATGAGGCTTACCACCCCAACCAATTTTACAATCACCATAGTCATTTCACTTCGTTGCCTCATCATCCTAGCCTCATCCATTTTCTACCATGCATCGAGCCATTCCATTCACATTGGAATCTCGATCACCCCCTTCCCCAATACCATCACTACCACACCATGAGATACAACATCTCATCTCCCGTATCAAAGCTCTGGAGTTGCATATGAGCCACTACCATTACCACGTTCACCCATGATAGTCTCCCATGACCCGTCCATCCTCACCATCATATAGACCCCTCCTCCGACCTTGGACTCGACCCATGCTGGAACCTAGACCCATGCCTCCATTATTGGATCATCCTTCACCTAGGCCCTTCTCACCTCCAATGGACCCATACATTTATCCTATGCCTATTCCACACATGCCACTATCTAAAATGTTTTACCACCTAATGCACCAAGGCCACTTGACTCTACCAAAGACTCGACCTATCGATACCTCATGCCCTAAACTGCATAACTATCATGTGAGTAAATACTACATCTACCACCACCGACCAGGCCATGATATTGAAGAGTGTAAAAGATTCAAAAACCTGGTGAACAACATGCTACATGGTAACCACACCATCACATCACCTTCTCATACATGTCCTGACTCGCATAGTTTTTCCCACCAGTAGGCCTTCTTATATCCTTCTTCCACTTCCTCATCCATATTTCTTCTAATTTCCTCACGTAGCTACATGGCCCCCCTTTGAGCAATCACATACCTATGTTAATTCACTCTCCTCTTCTATCATCTTTTGGACTTTGGTAATCCCCTCTTCTTGTTGGTTACCAAAGTCTATTTCTTCTCACTTCTTCCATCTGTACATTCTACTCTTACATCTTCCCTCGTTCGATGACTATTACACACATTTTTGTAGCTCACAACTTGTACACCCACTACACACACACACCCCACATGCTGGGGCAACCATGATCATAGCATCATGCTTTTTGTCATCATAACACACTCTACTCATCTGTAGATAAATTCACCACAAAATTCTTCATATTCATGTTACAAAATTCCTCTTGTAGATACTGCATTCCCCCACTTGCATCATTTACATTTACATCCATTGCACATATTCATATGCTTTATAGTTAAAATTTTAATTCATGTTTGTACATTCTTCCCCAAAATGTGCCTCAAGTAGGAATAATACATGCATTTGTTAGCATCACCACCTGGATGTCCATTCCCCCTTTTTAGGATCAGGGTATACATAGGTGTCATGTTTAATTTTGACTACTCTATAGTTTAGGCAATCAAGTGTCACCCATAGCTACTGAGTCTTGTACATTCTTCTTATGGTATTTTAGGCTGGTTCAACTTCTCTCATGGATCGCTCACAATAGGTTACACATTAACAATTTTGAGCCTAGGAAAGAGGACATCTTGAGTAGATATCGCCATCTAGCGAATGGTATCCCCTGCTCGTCCTATCACCTGCATGGTCAACATACGACTTGGGGATAAACAAAGGGATCAAGCATAAGAAAAATTAAATGATTGGGTAGAAAATAAACTTCATCGCCCATACAAAAAGAGCACCAAAAATACAAAAAAATAAAAGAAAATAAAATGAAAAGAGCACTACCACAATTAGATAGGTTAACACTAGAACAGGGGCAAAAAACAAAAGGAAACACCTCTTGATATCACACATGTTATGCTTATCGCCTTTGGTCCTTAGGTTCAACATAACACCATGGGATGATTCCCATCGCTAGCAATAGGCTCCAAGAGCCCACCTACGAGTGGAATAGTCTTACAGGTGACAACACATCTCTCACATTAGCATCTCGCTTTTGTAGAGATCACTTTTGTGGATGGATGAGCTAGCTAGTCCGGTAGCATCTACAATGGGTTAATCCTACCTCCCTCAAAATGGATAAATGAACCTTACACATTCACACACATAGGTCCAAGACAGACTTTGAACCAGCCCGATTATGTTATAAGTTGCCACAAAACTTGTATAGCTAAGGGTTTGAGATTTGATTGTCATAACTATGTTAGTCAAAACCATTACACATGCCTTACATTATCCAAATTCCCTGAAATCATGGAATGGATCACATCCATATAGGTCAATGTCATGATACAAGTGCTTCCTTGGCACATTTCAGTACGTCCATACATGCATCCATGCATCTATGTCATATACATTTAGTACACATTACATCACCGCATTCATCCTACATGCATTCATACAAATGATATTTCACAAATGCATTTCACATCGCATTACATCATTGCATTCATCCTACATGCATTCATACAAATGATATTTCACAAATGCATTTCACATCGCATTACATCATTGTATTCATCCTACATGCATTCATACAAATTACATTTCACAACACATTACATCGCATTGCATTCAAAATCAAACCATGCGTACCATCCTACAACATATCCATAATACAACATAATCATAGATCTACATCCTACCACATTTGTACATTTAGTCATCATACAAATCTACAAACTATGTTATACTATCTATGTAAACATAAACAAATCAAATTCAAATCATAATCATAACACATGTATATGTAACAACCAAAACCAAAAGGTATGTATATGTGTTATCCATCATTCAAAACTGGGGCATCCTTTACCTCACCCTCATCAAAACCAAATCAAATCACCAAGTTCAAAAGATTGCATCCTTTACCTCACCTTCATCAAATCAAATCAATCACTAGGTCCAAAAGGTTTCCCCCTTTTGCCTTGCCTTTATCACAATCATTTTTTTTTAAACACTAGGTTTTCTCCAAAATCCTCAGCAAAAATTTTGGAACATTCTTTTTAAAAGCTCTTAGCAAATTAGGTTCCCCAAAAACCTCAGTAAAACTTTGGATAGGTTTCCCCAAAAACCTCAATAAAACTTTGGATAGGTTTCTCCAAAAACCTCAAAATTGATAGTTCCAAAACCTCAAAACTTTGGATAGGTTTCTCCAAAAACTAAACTTTGGATAGGTTTCCCAAAAACCTCAGTAAAACTTTGGATAGGTTTCTCCAAAAACCTCAGTAAAACTTTGGATAGGTTTGTCCCAAAACCTCAGAAAAATAGCATAGCCTAGCATAGCATAGCCTAGCATTTCCTAGCATAGCACAACAATTTTTCACCTCTTTGTCCTCACAAAGATTTTGCTTCCATGCACACCCTTCACAAGGCTTGAAATTGTGCATTCATTACTTCTAAAAGTAGGGTCATCTTTGGTCTAACTTTTCACCTATCAAATCATCTCTACATTTCCTAAAACTTTCACCATTGTATCGGGCTTAGAAAGAGCTTTCCAATAGTATAATATTTGTCCAATTTTGACATCGTTTGGTTCCCCAAACTACCAAAACACTACACATGTGTCAAATAGTTCAAAACCCTAATTCACCCCCGAGTGGCGATTTAGGTCAAAATCACCCCTTGGGTGGCGAACTCAGCTCAGACCTTCCAAAATCAACCAAGTTGCCCCCAAAACCCTAGGAAATCATGCAAATTTCTTCTAAAACCCTAGGAACTTCCCAAAACACTCTTCTAATTTGTTTTTTGTCATCATAATCATCATGCATTGGTATCTTATCAATCGTTGCATCATCAACTCATCGCATTCCATTCACCTCATTGTTGATTCCTCGTTTGAGGGGGTATTCATATCCAAAGTCAGCTTTGCATGCAATCACAACATCAAAAATCCAAAAGCGTGGTTAGCGCATTTGTCTACGAAAATTTTTTCTAAAGATTATCATATGAAATAATCTCAATCACAATCAGACATGGGTTACATCAAGAGAGTTATGCGTGACAATGGAAAGGTCATCTTGACATTCATGGAGCACAATGAATGACACGAGCGACTAATTCAGCGCAACATTTGGAAAACTTCACTCTGGCATTCATGGAGCACAATGAATGACATGTTTGAATAATTCAAATGTTAACTAACTCAAATGGTTTGACACTTGTCACCATGTTCTCATCAATCAATCAACAACAAATATTTAGTTAGGCTTTTGTCCTAATCATACTTTTGGACCATGCTGATCTGGTCGTAAAAGCAAAGCAGTCAAAAGTTGTCATTCTCAAGCAACTAGTATGGCATCGTAAATATCATACGGACTCAACAAAATCACATCATTGCATTCATAATCATTCATTTTCCTTTACCATCATTATTTTTATCTCTTTCCTCTTTTCCTTCTTTCCTTCTCCTCTTCTCCTTCTTGGACATCTAGTCAATGTTGTATGGTCATGCTTCGAGTGGCTACATACCTTGATTAGATTCCATTATTTTCCCTTCTCTTCTTGGCTATCTAGTTAATGTTGTATGGTCATGCTTCGAGCGGCTACATACCTTGATTAGATTCCATTCTTTCTCTTCCCTCCCTTGGCTATCAATTAATGTTTTATGGTCACGCTTTGAGTAGCTACATACCCTTTGATTGGATCCCATTATTTTCCTTCTATCCCTTTTCCTTCTACACAAACCCTTCACATTTTTGTATTAAACTGTGTTCCACATAGTATAGTACAAAAAGGGGTAAATGTAGACACCCAAAAGTTGCACATTGCTATACCTACGTACTTGTAGATCCTTCTGGACACTTGTAGGTTTACATAGGCCATCCTAGGTACCCCTAGGCTATCGTAGACCATCGTAGACTATTGTAGATCATCCTAGACATGCGTAGATTGTTGTAGTCATGCGTAGTCATACATAGATGGTCGTAGTCATGCGTAGATCACCATAGATTTTCATAGCATCGTGTAGACTCCCATATACTACTTCATCGACTTTCAGGTCCTAAACCCTCATAAGCCTTCCAAATTACATCTGGTACATTGGAATATCATTCGACGGTCTATTCACACGCAATTGAGGCCCCCACGGGGTATTAGTTGACCAAAATAATTAATAAGTCAATACCCAAATTCTAATTTAATGTTGACTTCACTTAAGTCACTTTTTAGGGTAAATTTTATTAAAAGAACCCTTAATATTGATTAGCACTAATCACATCCTCCCACATGTGTGAGATTAGGGTTTGTTGAGATATTTCTTTAATCATGTCTTAAATTGGCTTAAGCACCTCCTAATCAGGATTAGCCCTAATCCATCCTCACACATGTGTGAGGATGAGATATTTCTCATAAGGAATGTGATGTTGCCACATTGCATTTCTTAACCTAACCCTAGTCAGAATCAAACCTAGGTTTAGTCTATCTAACCCCCCTTGCACCTTGCCTTTGCCTATAAATAATGGGTCCCAAACCCCTAATTAAGTCTGATTCCCAAATTCAACAAAGCATAGTTACTCTGTAGAAATGGAAATCCAATATTGAACAGTCACTTCCCAGCACACACAGTCAAATTTCAATGGTACGTAGAGGCACCCCAGCTGCCTAGGAGTCGACCCACTAGAAGGATTTTGTAGAAGAGGCATCACAACTCAGATCACCCCTTGCCCCATGAATCCGGCCTCAGTTCACCCCCTGGGTGGCGAATTGGGTCTACAGGCCCCAAATCACTCCAGATTTGGGTGGTAAGCTCCCTTTTACTATATTATTACTTTTTGCATAGTTTATTCCATGTTTTGTTATGGTTTTATAGTCATTTCATCTTTATAAATATGGGGCCTGACTAAGGCAAGCCCCCCAACGTATTGACCCCTTCTTGCAAGTTTCTTTCAGGTTATTCAGCAGATTTAAAGGAGAAGAACACCACCAAAAATAGCAACCCGACGGTGGCCCACATACAAAGAAGCCCACCTACACTGAGGGACATCAGAAGAAGGCATCAGGCCTATAGTGTATTCATAAAAGAAAAAAGGGGAATTCACCCTATTTGTAACCCATATCAAATTTATCATGAATAAAGCATATATTTCTGAATGACTTGTGTTATTACTTGTTGTTAGATCAAATGTCAACTTCTGGTCATTTCAGCAATACAAGTGTCTATATTTATTCCCCTCATTAAATGTAAGTGGAATGTTAGAATTTGTGGTGTTAAGATTCACTTGGCACCTTAATCAACCTTTGTATTTATTTTATTAATATAATTATATGGGCCATTGTATACCTTTTATAAGTTGGTTTATTGTAATAATAAACCTTAAATTTGGTTCTTTATTCTTGACGTAATGTCATATATGATTTTGATTTTTATATCCTTTGAGACCAATCATTTTATCACTGATTAGAAATATTTGTCCATCATTAATGAGATTATTTGGTGTCTAAGAGTACCCTTCATATCATTTTTTGCTTACTTGTAATTTTTTAATTGATATTGTGTTTATTTCATATATTAATAAATATGAAAAAACCTATCCTTTAAGAAACCAATCTAATAAGATGTTACAATTTGTTGATCTGTAGGACTGATTGTAGACACAAAAAATTGACCCACCCAAGTAACTCATTTTTCCTTGGATTTTTCTTTGAGAGTTTCTCAAACTTACTAGGAGCAAGTTTAGCCCCTTTTTCTTGTGTTTTACCTTATTTTACTTGACCTTGACCGAATCCACACCCTATTATTTATGGTGCATGTATTCAACAAATTTAGGGCTTTTATTTAAAAAAACATAAATTTTAAGTCAAACCTCTTTAGCCCTTCAAGACCTTTATAAATAAAGGTATTGGATCCCATTTTTTTCTTAGAGGAAGTACCAACAAGTTTCAAAATCATCAAAGTTATCTTCTTGAGATTACAAACTAGCAATTTAAAATTTCATGCAAATGTAGAGTCCTCTTATATTTTGGTGCTTTGGTGTTCTATTGTTGGTGTTCCTTAGGATTTTGCAAGTGGAGAAAGCCTTGACAAAATTTTGTCTTCTTGGGAGGAGAGGTCTCTCACCTTTGCTCTTGCTTCTTCCATGGGATAACCATGTGTTGCTTTGTATTTAGTAGTTCACATTTTCATTTTAATCCCTATTATATCACTTTTTGTTTCTATTTAGATATTTTTAAGCCCTCTTGCATGAATTCATGCTCCATATGCTACAATACATGGATTTAGTGAAAGCCTTTCTTTCACCCACTAGATGTTCTACATTTTTTTATGGTGTTGTTATCAAATGACTTTATTCTAGATGATTTTTGGGGTGACTCTTCATCCCAAAACTCCAGGGCTTCATTTTATGTGTCGTCTACTTTTTTTTTTATTTGTATCTATATTTTTTTCTAGATGTTATCATTCTGTTTTACTTGAGTTTCATGTTATATTGGCTTGGGGGTAATTTTTTGTTCCTAAATCCTATTTTCATAATTGCATTTTTTTTCAAGTATTACATCCATTCTGTTTGCATTCCATTTGTGGTTTCATATATGCATATTTTGCTATGTTTATTACAAGGTTCAAAGCTCTTTTTTATTATGAACAATCAAGGAAAAGGACCAAGGGGGCTTGAATATTACACATCCCGAGCTCATTCTTATAGCTGGCTAAGAAGGCCCTAAAATGCTAATCAAATTTTGTAGGGTTTGTGAAGTTATTTTGTAGGTTTGAGACCATTGGATATTTTGGACATAAGATTATGCTTTTATTAGATATCAAAATCAGATAAGTTCCTTTTATAAAGTTGTTAGGTTGTGTGTTTTTTGCTATTCTTTTTCATAATCTAGGTTACAAATAAAAAGGAAAAATATTTAACCACTTTTTAGGTATTGAAAAGAATAAAAGCATACAGTGTACTTTTAGGGTTTAGTTTTGTTTATGAATTTCCCTTGCACCCTTACTCAAAAGATAAATGTTTCATTATTGCAACCTCGGGTTAGAAATCACTCAATCAAAGAATCATATTAGGGCTAGTCATTGTCTTCTTGCATCCTACATGCCTTGCATTGTTATTTTATTTTCATAGTTTAGCATAGAAAGGCAAAACATAGGTGTATGCTTAATTGATACATTTAACACTTCCACCCATACTTGGAGCAAAGTCCTAAAACTATTCCTAGTGAATACATCCTTCCATGTCCCTGAGTGTAGAGAATATAACACACCCCTATAGTTCACCTTGGCTTCCAATAGATCCAGCCATGAATCATACATGGAAAGGCAATTTTACCCCTCTACATATTTGGTGAACCTAACATGAAAATACATCTTAGTGACCAAAATAGGAATCCTATTCCTTTTCTCTTTTGAAACCATAAATAAGACCACTATTTCTATTTTTTTAAATACAAATACATTTAAAAACATCTAAATAATATTACTATCTATATTTCTTTATTTTTCTCCTCTATCATTTTGCTTCTTCTAATGGATCCATTCCTTATAATTCAACGAAGGTGTTTAGAATATAATCAAATTCCTTAATAAGATGATTAGGTTGATAGAAATAATACTAACCTTGATGCAGAAAAGCATGAACATGTTGAAATTGATACTAACTATGATCCTTTTGATGGGCCCAATGGTGGCTTACTTTTATATTAGTTGATCATTTATAGGGTTTTATAAAACACCATAGAGAAAATTTATCTAGAGTTATGGATGAGGAGTCCCAAATCAAAAGAGGTGGGGTACCTCCTCCTTCTACCATCTCTCCTACAAATATTCATAACAACCCCTTGTTTGAATCTTCACACCATGTAATCTTGTTCATAACCCAACTTATGCTACTACTGCAACCACCAACATTGGAATAATTCCACAAGTTCCTCCAACTAGTAGTGCCTCTCAATATTATGTTCAATTTCCTCCTAATTTAGCTAATATAAATATTTATGCTTATGTTCTATTGAATGTTAATTATCCATTCTAGAAAGATACCATGTATCATAATCCATACCATAATAGTTTCAATACCTTCAACATGAACCAAGTTCCCTTTCACCATGTCATAGTACATCCCATTAGGACTTTTAAAAAGGTTATAATTGATCTAAGGTATCAATTAATACCTAAATAGAGGGTTGTAGACCTTAATAATTCCTACAAAACACTTAATTAAACTAATTACACTCTATAAAAATGATTTGAAGAGTTTTAGAGGGCAATTAGTGAATTTTTAATAGTTTGGAGAAACTAAATAGGGCTTTTGTGAAAGATTAATTTGAGGACTTATCTCTTGCAAAAAAGAGATTAAATTTAACAGGTTTACTTAGTCCAACTATAACTAATTAGAAAGGTAGTTAGGTGTATATGCCCTTATCACACCTGTACAATTTTAATTGGACCCAAAAGAGCAATATAATTATTTAATGATAAGAAGATTATTTTATTAGTTAATGAACTATTCTTCCGTCCACATGGTTACTCCATGATGGTTAAAATTGGGAAGATATTTTCTTCCTTATCTTAAATAGTTCTATTTTTTTATTCTCCATAATACTTAATAGTGCAAAGTTTGGAAGGACTTGAGATAAACAGAAACCACATGACAAGATAAGTCATTCACCTTATCTCCCCTTGACCTCTTTCTAATTTTTAAATAATAAAATGACTCCCCTCCACATGGGTTGAAATTTCTTATTTAATTAAATGGCATATTATAATATTAAAATATTAAGTCCACTATTGGGATTGTGAATTGAGAGGAATATTTTATAAAAAGAGACTTTAGCTTCTTAAGGGAGCTATAAAATCTAGAGAGGGAAGGGAAATATTAGAGGTTACGAAGTATGCTCTCCACTTTGGTGGATCAGAAACCAAAACTCTTTGGAAGAATACTAAGTTTCAATTAAAGGTATTAGGCCAAGATGAGTAATTTTAGGAAGCAATTTGACCAAGGCAAGTGATTATAGGAATCAATCCTAGAGAAGAATTGCATGAATATGGGAGGAGCCTTGGAGGCATCCATGGGGAAAAGGATACTCGAAGGAGACTAGGTAAAAAAGAAAGAGATTTCATCAATGTTGAGAATAATCATGTTCATCTAGGTTGCATCATGCCTTTATACTTATCCTTGAATGTGTATGTATTATTTAAGAGGATTGTGCATTGGTTCTACTATATGGATTTATAATTGATTTAATCAATATCATAGTGGATTACTAGTTTAATCGTTGATTCCCTCTAATTAGATAGGTTATAATTTGTTTAAAAAACCTTTAATTAGATGGCTATTAGATGGAATTATAATTTATCTAATTGATCTTATAGTATATTACTGGTTTAATCAACCTTTGAGTGATATAATTTTATGGGCTTATAATTGGTTTAATCGATCTCTAGCTATATAATTGATTTAATCAATCTCATAATGGATTACTTTATAACTAGTTTAATCAACCTTTGAGGGAGATGATAGTGATAGTCAGGATGGAGGTTTTCTCCTCTAGCATTTATTATTTTTAAAAATTAGTAATAATATCTAGAGGTTTATCTATGGAATGGACTCTAGTAAATCTCTTTACCTTAGTCTATCTGAAGAACACAACCACTAGTGGAGCCCCACTACCTCCACCTAGTGCTTGTTATTCTCTTGGTGTGTGAAGAGCTTTATTCTACTTTTTACATACATCATAGCACATGTGGGACATTGTCCCTACAAGTGATTTAAAGATACAAATACCCATGGTTACATTCTTTGTGCATAATTGATTATTCTAATCATGCTAGTAAAGGATAATAATCCAAAATTTGACCCTACACTTATATTGAAAATATAAGCTCTCCATGGACGTTTTCTGCTAGGTCTCTCTAAGAATAAATTTTGGCTATGATAACCCTCCCCTATTGCAAGAATAGATTCATTGAGCAAAAACAAGTCGATTATCCTAGTTTGCAAAGATAATTTGTTTAGTCCCTATCATAAATGCAATACCTTAGTTCTACCCTATAGATGCCATTGAAATAGAAAATATCTTTGTGCATGGGAGGGGTATTGATCATCACATACGTTGAGCGATATCTATAAGTTGACAATTCTAGGCTTAAGGGATACACAAATTTAGTGTTGCCTCTCTTGCTTAAAAATTAGACTTTTATCTATTAGCCTGGATAATAATGGTAGACATCCCTAGAAATAAAGAAGAATCAAAACCACATATATTGCATTGGAATTATTGTCGAAAGGTGTAACAATATATTCTACTAGCATTTGGGATATTTTAGGGCAACGATTCATAGTTGCTATAAATGTGTCACCAAAGACACATTGAACCATGTGTAGGGTTGTATAGGGTAGAAAATGCCTCTTGAGCATTATTCCCATACAAGACATGCTCAAGCCTAGCTTTGGGTATATAGGGATTAAGTCATCCTTAGTTATTCAACCACCAAGTTATGGTGGTTGAGAGCCACACCACTTGGTGGTTGGCAGTGCAAGTTAGAGGTACTCATATTGAGGCTTGTATCGCTTGGTGACTTTGAATGATTGTTGAGCTACCATATGTCTTATTTCGGCCTGTTGGATGCTCGTTTGACTATGAACCATAATGTAAAAACATTTTCTTTATCATCAGAAAATTAGTCTCACATTGCTCCTATGGGAACAATGGAGGGATAGAAAAGAGGAAATACTCTCCTTATGGAATGACCACCACCCGGTGGTCATGTTAGTGGTAGTCACATATCAAATTAAGGATGCTATGGATAGATATGGTTGTATTGTAGGTTGAATTATGAGGGGTCTAATATGGACTAGAAGTGTTTGGTCATTGCTTAGTGGTGTGATTGATGGAGTCAATTTCAGACCATAATTTTGGATAAATATTTTCACACCTTTGACCAACAAGAGGATTTTACTCTAATATTGTTAGTTCATGCTTACATGGTCATAAAAGACCAATATTAAAATTGTTGGCTTAATGATAATTAATTTATCCAACCCTTTATAAATAAGGGATTAAAATGATCCAATATGTTTTAAGGAATTAATTTTATCCCAAGTACAAGCTAGTGTATAGATTTGTAGAAGTCTATAATAAAAATATTGGGTATTTTGTATTACTAATATTGAAAAGGACTACGAGATGAATTATAGCCCAAATTTTATGTAAATGTTATGAAAAGAAGTTTTCACCATGATAGATTATAGAAATTTGTGATTAACTAATGTGTAATCTTATGACTAAGATGTAATCTTGTTTGATAGATTACAAGACAAATTTATGATTAACTTTAGGTAAACTTGTTTGATAGGTCATAAGTTAAAAATGGGGTGTAATCTTGTTTGATATATTACTAGGCAAATTTTTTGATTAACGAATTTGTAATATTGATTGATATATTACAAAATAAATTTATAGGGTAATCTTATTTGATAGATTACAAGACAAATTTATATGGTAATCTTGTTTGATAGGTTACAAGAAAAAGGAGGTGTAATCTTGTTTGATAGATTACAAGGAAATTTTTTGGCTAGCTAGATTATGAGAATCATAATATAATATTGTTGGTAGATCAAGTGATAATATGGTGGAAATTTTTCTAATTTGAAAACAATGGATAAGGAACCTATTATTGATGAAAATATAGGGTTTTATGTCAATGCATAGTCATGTAGACTACATAGTATTTTATAAATGCATTTTATGATGAATGTATGTAAGGATTCATTTTGTGGAAACATGAATGAACATAGGAATATTAGATGTGGAATCTAATTTTGGAGAGATTATGGGGTCTCTCCTTGTAGTATAAAACCTTAGATTAAATGGACTAATGATATCTAGGTTTGAAGAATGAATGCAAGGTTCATTCTTGAGGAAACCATGAGGTTTCCTTCTTTATCAATTTATATGTATCTAGTGAGCATTTTATTTATGTGTTTCAATTGTAATGAAGGCCTAAAAATAATAATGTATAGAAATATCCTATAGCCATGTATTTAATTATGGTTCATAATAATCTTTGAGATTCTTTATATCATTGTAAAATTGAGATAAAAATATTAATGAAATATGAGGATGCATATTTTGATGTTGGGTTGTTTTTATTCAAGGGTTTTCCAAAGATATATGTGGTTTTATGTGTGATATTGCCATTAAATTGTAATATAATAATGACATTATAATTCTATGAGATGTTTCCTAGAATGTTATATGATGCAATAACTTTTGTTAAAAAGCAATGTTTTATATTTAACATTAGTTTATATTACACTTATTTAACTTAATTATGGATGTTGCAATTAATTTACAAGGAATGGTTATTGAGTATGACACATTGGATTGAATAAGACAAGCTTATACTGAGAGGGGGGTGAAAAATATAAGATCACTTTTTAATTTTCTTTCTAATTCAATATTAGCAGTGTATAGATAGTAGTATCAATAGCAGTAATCAAGCAATGCATGAAACACCATACACAATAGAGACACCATAGTTTATGTGGTTCACCCAATGTGGGCTACTCCATAGAGAAAATATTTTACTAAAACTTTCTCAATCAATCTCTTTGGGAATCACTCCCAATTACAATGATCTCTTTGGGAATCACTCCCAATTACAATGTTTATGGATCTCTATCCAAAAGAGATACTGATACTCTAATATAAAGTTCGTGTATCTCTCCCACAGGAGAACTCTTTCTCCTTTTGCTATGGCTATGTGAACTTCTAGAAGACTGTCTCTTTGTTGCACTGACTGGTGGACCTCTCTCTAGTTGAAGACTCCTCACTCAGATCTATCTTCAACTATCATGGTTGCTGGATCTCTAGCCTCTGTACTTTGTCACCTCCAAATATTTGTCAATAGACTCACTAAGAACCTGCTCAATAGGCTCACATAGAACCTACTTAACAAGATCACATAGAACTTGTCCAAATTTACTTAACAAGCTCACATAAAACTTGTCCAAATATGCTTAACAAGCTCACATAGAACTTGCCCAAATCTGCTCTAGCAAGCTCACCAAGAACTTGTTTCTCTAGCAAGCTCACCAAGAACTTGCCCAAATATGCTCTAGCAAGCTCACCAAGAACTTGCCCAAATCTCATAGAATCATAAAGAGAATTGTTAGAGACTCAATATGTTCTATACTCAAATGTTCAATCAATATGTCAAATAAATCTCATAGAAGCATAAAGAGAATTGTTAGAGACTCAATATTTTCTATACTCAAATCCCAATTTCAACTCAAATAAATATCATAGAAGCATAGAGAGAATTGTTAGAGACTCAATATGTTCTATACTCAAATCCCAATATCAACTCAAATAAATCTTATAGAAGCATAAGGAGAATTGTTAGAGACCCAATATGTTCTATCCTCAATTCTCAATATCAACTCAAAAAACCTTGAAGCATTCAATCAACTACTTTAAAAAAGGAAACCACAATCAATCATTTTCTCTCCAATGATATTTTAGAAATCAACCACCATAACCAATAAATAGGATAATGTGCCCATACCTTTTATGATGATGAAAAAACCTCTTTGTAAATATACCACAATCACAAAATTCTTTTGCCAATCTTCACAAGGGTTAGTAGATCACAAAAATATCAACATTACTCCACTTCTCAATAATAATCACCAAGGCTTTTAATTTCACAACTTCCTTATCTCTCCTAAAACCACTTGTACCATAAAATAAGATAAATAAAAACATTGCATAATCTTATCACTCCCAAAACCAATTATACCTTAAAATAAAATAAATCACAATATTGCATACCTTGTCACCTCATGGAAGAATTAGTTCCCTTTGAAAAAGAACAAAGCAACCTTCACTCTTGAAGCTCTTTATAAAAATATAAATAACTCTTTACATACACCTTATTTATCCTTCTAAGTAATTTAATCAAATATCCCTCGAAATAATATTTCCAACGATATATAATATGATATACTTCAGAAAAATAAATCACCAAAAATTTCATTTTTCTAAACATGCATCATAATCCTTATTCCTCCTAGGGCACTTTAGAAAAATAAAATATATTAAAAAATATTTTAACTTGCCTCTATACCTGACAAGATTTGATCTCATGACCTCTTGCTCAACACCTTAACCACCACAAGCCTATCGTTGGGCCACACGCCCACATGTGCTCAAAAGGAGAACCCAATAAACTTTATACCTTGAATTTATGCACCTTCCAAAGAAAAATGCATTCCACACGTTTCAAAAAAAAAACACCTCCAACAAGATTCGAATGTAGGACTTCCTGCAACTCACCAAGCACACTAACCAGTAGGCCAAGGTGTCCTACACATTTTCCTTGCTCCACACGCTCACTTTATTATAAACCAAGATCATGGGGCTTAAGAAAAACCCTTTTCATACTCTTCGACCACGATGCAAACTTTGTTTATTTCCGATTGAGGACTTGGGAAAAATCATTTAAAACTTTATGGGCATATATATATATGTCCTCTCCTTTTTTTTTAAATAAAGGGGTAAAAATTTATTGATAAAAATTTTGTATTATAGAGTACAACTGAGCTTCCAACCAAGGCTCAAATAAACAACCAAATAGGCTAAAACCACTAGACTAAAATGACACCCAAAAAATACAATAGGAAAAAACCACATTAATTCTGTACATCCTTGTGGATCAACTCCCACAGGTATTTAGAGTCTCTAGACGGGATACTCTCCCAATTATCGATACTCCAAGGATCAAGCCACTCAGAAACCCTTTTGGTCAGGTAATCAGAAACCACATTACATTCCCTTGGAATGTGCACAAAGAATATAAATTCAAACTCTTCACTCATTCTAAGAATCTAAACGGCTACAGAGGCCAGCTTCCAATTAACTTCCTCCAACATTTTACTATTTAAAATATTAACCACAATTTGAGAGTCAGACTCGTAGATAATCCTATGCTAGCCAAGAGAAAACCCCCTCCACAAGGCCTCAATAATTACAAGAGCTTCCATAAAATTGTTGGAGTGAACACCTTTATAAATGGAAAATAAAAAACAGACACCACTAGTAGAATCTCTCCCAACACCGCCAATTCCAGTATGTTCAGGATTACCCCTAGACGATCCATCAGTATTAATTTTTAAAACTCCTCTAGGGGGTGGCCTCCACCTACCATCTCTCCTAACCTTATTGCTGAGCTAAGGAACCCTACTAGGGCTAGAAGAGTTCACACCATCCCCAAAGATACCAAGGGCTTGCTATACCTTCTCCTCCATAGAATTCAAAAGAGGTTCCACATCACATTTACTATGGATGGTTTCCTAAACCATATACAGGATTCTTTGCTAGATCTGTTGAATAGCCAAATAACTGCCTTGAAATATGCATCCGTTTTGTTCGAGCCAAATTTTCCAGATGATGCAATAAGGGCACAAATTCCAAGCCTCCCGAATGAAAGGGGCCTTGGCCAGAGGTCTGCCCAGACTACTCCAAAACTCCACCAAGGATAGCACATGAAAACATGGATGGTTCCAGGCGCTCCACCAATTGTGCCAAATGTCTCTGGCAAAGGAGCATTGGAAAATAAATGAGAAGATTCATCCTCATTCTTACTATAAAGGACACAAAAAGAGGGACCCTAAAATCCCCTCTTTCTCACATTATCCCAAGTGAGGCATTTATTACGAGCTACCAACTAGAGAAATAAGTTGCATTTTGGCCATGCAAATTTGTTCCACACCTTTTTCCACCAAGTGATAGGAAGACTCCCATACTTTTGCTTATTAAGAACATGATAATCATAGGCTACCGAATAGGTTCCCTTAGGATCAGGGTTCCAAGATAGAATATATTTACCCCTCAATTAAGAACAAGACCTCATCATAAGAATAAGAGCAAGCACCTCTCTATCCTTGGCCATTCCCCCATGGGGCCATTCTTGCGGATATTTCCACCTGTACATCTCCATATTTCCAAAAGACTGGATTTTTTTAAAGTTCTCCACACAAGACCATCCTGCTTCCATGAAAAAAATTCTTAGGGAATGTAACCTAGGATATTTAATCAATATAGGAGGGTGGCCATCCCAAGAATCCTACAAAAAAAGAGCATTTGATCCCTGATTGCAAATCTAGAACAAACACTGCTTGATTAAATTAGCTCCTCTTTTTAGAGTGTCCCAAATAACTGAACCTTTTCCAACCAAGCTGAGTCTAGGGATCACAGCCTCATAAATACCTCTCAAGTATTTACAAGATAATATTTTAGCCCAAATATGATCTTGAGAGGTACACCATATCCAATAAATTTTTGCAGCCAAAGCTTGCCCAAAAAGAGTTTTCTGTCACAACCCAAGGCCTCCCTCTTGCACCGACCTACATATAGAATCCCACCTAACCAAACTCCATTTAGATTGATCAAGTTTTCTAGACCATAAAAATTGTCTTGACAAAGCATCCATATCCTTTATGAAGTGAGAGGGAGCTATTTGTACAAAACATATATAAATGGGTAAAGCTTGAACAACATATTTTAAAAGCAACACTCTACCTGCAGTGGATAGCCATCTAAAAGTCCAGTGATTCACCTTCGTTCTAAATTTATCAAGCATATACTACCAAGAATATCTAGGTAGAGGATGAAATTGGAATACCAATATAAATGAAGTGGGGAGTCCCAACCTGGAATCTTAGAATGCGAGCAATATTGGCTTGAATAAGAGGAGGGGTATTGAAGAAGAAAATAAAAGACTTGTCCTAATTAATCAACTGTCCAGAAGCACCAAGATATATTTCAAGAGATTGTCTAATATTTACAGCTTCCCTGATAGTGGAAACTCCCAACAAAGCAATATCATCAACAAATTGAAGGTGGGAAAGATGTGGGAAACTACTATCCCACTTCCACCCCTGAATGAGACCCTACATGACTTGAGAATTGAGCAATCTTCCCAACCCTTCCGCCATAATGATAAACAAATAAGGAGATAAAGGATATCCTTGCCTTAATCTCCTTGAGGCCTCAAACAAATATGATGGCTCATTATTAACAATAACAGAGAATGAGGAAGAAGAAACACATCTCATCACCCATCTAATTCATTCCTCCTCAAATCCAAAAGTAGCAAGAACTTTATGAAGAAAGGACCATCTGACCTGATCATAGGATTTTGCCATGTCTAACTTAATGAACATAGTTTTCTCCTTAGAAGTTTCCATCGAGTGAATAGCTTATGTAGCAATAACAACCCCATCCAAGATTTGTCGGCCAACAACAAACCCTCATTGCTCCTCATAGATGATTTTGTTGAACCATATCTTCAGCCTCTCAGCAATAATTTTTATGATGATCTTATACACAACATTGCAGAGAGCAATAGGCCTAAACATATCCAAGCAATTTGCTCCCTTTTTTTTGGGTATAAGCACCACAAAGGTAGCATTTAGGGTCCTTAGAATCTGTTTGTTCTTTTGGGACATGGACCACCTCCAAAATATAAAATTTGATTAAATCCCAAAAATCCTCATAAAACTCAATTGGGAATCCATCTAGGCTTGGGGATTTTCCTTTTTTCATATTGAATACAACATTTTACAACTCCTCAAGGGAAATTGGACCCATCAAGTGCTCATTCATCTCTCTAGAAATTTTTTTTGGAATACAATTTAGAATAAGCTTTTCATTCTCATCATCTGATAGGGAGTCCTCCTTGAAGAGAGAGGAAAAATACCTCATAGTCTCTTCTGAAATATCCCTGAAAGAAGAGAGTAGGGCACCCTAAGAATTCACAAGAGAGGTAATCAGGTTACCATTATGGTAAGCCTTAACTGAGTTATAAAATAAGGTTGTGTTCCTATCCCCTTCCTGAAGCCAATCTACTTGAGATTTTTGTTTCCAAAAAAATTCTTCCCTCAGTTCCCATTCAGCAAGGTCTTTCGCAGCCTCATATTCCTCAACAAGAAGCTCCTTCGTGAATCCCTAATATCTAATCTTCCTTGAAGATTCTTCCATCCTCCTAAGAGCTTCTAGCTTATCCAAGGAAAGGTTCCCAAAATTTAGTCTATTCCATATCTTCAATTTATGTTTTACAAATTGTAGTCACTTCATAAAGAAATACATAGCGGTGCCATGAGGAGGTTTGCCAGTGGTCCACCAGCCTCGCATGAAATCATGAAGCTTAGGATCACGAAGCCACATAAGTTGAAACTTAAAGGAGGAATTATTTTTTAGCCCTAACTCCAAAGTAGAGAGTTTGATAGGCCAATGATCAGATCCCCTACCCTCCAGAATCATAGAACTAGCACTTATGTTATTACCCATCCAATAACTGGATATCAAAAACCTATCCAGTCTCTCTGAGATGGAAGCTTCCCCACACCTTCTATTGTGCCAATTAAAGATCCCATTATCTAGATTGATGTCAAGAAATTTTAGGGCCTGGATATGAGCACTTAATATAGAAGAAAAAGGCTCGAGACAGTCCACCCCACCATGTTTCTCCTCCAGAAAAGTGATAGAGTTGAAGTCTCCAGCCAAAATCCATGCGTACCGAGGAACCAAACTTCTCATAAAGTAAATATCCTCCCACAAATAAACTTTACCATTGTAATAAATAGGAGCATACACATTTGTAAGTAGGATGGTTTCACTAGATTCATTATCATGCCCAACCATCGAAATAGACCATCTGCTGGAAATCCAAGTAAGAGGGGATATCTTAACCGAATACCATAAAAAAGCAATGCCACCAACATATCCACATGCACCAATACACTGTAATTGCCCCTTCTCCACAACTTGAGAGAAATATTGAACATACTATCAATAGCCAATTTAGTCTCCTGAATAAACACCACATCCGAAGAATGCACATGAAGCAAATCACGAATAACTTTTTATCTAGGGATGTTGTTCAACCCCCTTACATTCCATGAGAGGATAATCATTTTTTGGGGTTATAAAAATGGGAGTCTAATGTTCTCACCAATCCTGACTCCGCCAAAGTATCCCCCATTAACTAAATTTTATCCTGGTCCTTCCAACCCACCTTCATATTCTTATCCGATTTTTTTTTTTAATTATTTTCTGTTGCAATCCCAACACCGTAGGAGTTTTGCAGTCCATGGATGACTGCATCAGTTCCTGAGTAGGAGAGGGCATAACTAAATTTTTGCCACTTTCCAAAATAGTTTCCCTTATAGGGCTAGACCTAACCATGTCCCCTATACTTAGATCCAAAGCCCTTTGTTCTTAATTTAAACCCCCTAGATTTGATTCCTTAAGTTCCCCCTCAAGAAGAGACATCTGATTTGGCCTTGTTATATTTGCATCAGGTAGTGATGTTTCAGGTATCTCCATGCACTGATCAAGATCATCTAATATTTCAAAATGGTTGAGTAGATCATCTGGCTGGCTATCCTTAAGGTATTTTTTTGCCCTTCATCCTATGTTTCGAGATTTTATCAAAAAAAAACCTTCCTTATCCCATTACCCTTCCTTTATCGAGGCTTTTCCTTTATCCAAACTTTGTCCAGATCGAGAGGGCCCAAGATTTGAAGCCACAAGTGGGACAAACTTAGGGCATTTTCTTTGTAGGTGGCCATATTCACGGTAAATCTAGCAATGAAATGGAAGAGCTTCATAGTCAAGTTTTTGAACCCATGTAGTTGATCCAAATTGTATTTCAATAGAATCTGGAATAGGATTATTTAAATCAATTTCAACACAAATACGAGCAATAGAGATTACATTTTTATCCATTGTCTGTTGTGATGGTCCAACCGACTTCCCAAGTAGAAGGGCAATCTTATGAAAGATATCAGTTCTCCATAATTCCAATCGGATCCATGGAAGCGCACCCATACTGGAACCTGTGATAGCCACTACTCTGATGTGTTGAAACCCACATGCTAGGGTTTAAGAAAGAGTCCCACTTGGTTATAGAAATAAGGACCTCTTCAAATGCTTTGTTACGATCTGCAATACAAGAGAAAACCACCATAAAATAGTTGTTCACACTTAGCATCACCTCCACATCACCTTTAGGATTCCAAGTCTTCCTGAACCAAGCCTCCAAAAAGGGGAGAGAAATTTAGATGCCCAAAAATTTACCAATAAGGGCATGTTTGGTTAGATACTCCAAATCTTTCACCATCGAGTCTGGTTGAACCACTAGAACTGGCATGGATTCACATCGTTCCAAACATCCATTGTTCTTTAACAAGAACTTCCCGACATGCACTGGAAAATCCTATTCCTTCCAATCATTTTCAAATGAAAAAACATCACGAGCATGCACTCTCTGTGCCGGACCCGATGCCATCACGATATTCCTCTAATTTTTTAGACCTCCTCCAAAAGCTGCTGCCATCCCCATAGAGCACTTACATGTATTATTCTTTTTTGCTTAACTTATCCTTCAGAGAGCATTTTATATGTCCTCTCATTTTACTTTGACATCGACGCTTATGATTTATTTGATTTCCTTCCTTTGACGTTGACGCTTATGATTTAATTTTAATTTTAATTTTAAATTTTAATTTTAAATAATTAAAATTTAAACTTAAATATTTAAAATTAAATATCTCCATCACCGAGGTACCTTTTTCGACAAAAACAAAGCCCAACCTAGGTTTTAAGAAAAACCCATTTCAAATCTGCCATCCATGGTTTTAAATAAAACCTTTTATTTTGGCTGTCTTGGTTTTCACAAAATCCTTGTACTAGATATTTAAAATTAAATATCTCCATCACCGGGGCACATTTTTCGATGAAACAAAAATCCAACTTGGGTTTTAATAAAAACCCATTTTGAATATGCCATCCATGGTTTTAAATAAAACCTTTTATTTTTCCTACCTTGGTTTTCACAAAAACCTTGTACATATCCATGCTCTCCAAAATATACCCAATGTGATCCATATGACATCAATGATCCATGTGACATCAATGAGAACATAAACTAACTCAAATTTCCAACATGGATTATTATATTTATGCAATGTTTCATTAGTATTTAAAGGGATGAAACAACCTTTATGCTTTGGCTAATAATGTATGTATTCTACTACAATGGAATTGAATGATTATCAATAATTTAATTAAGTGTGTAAACTTAATTAAAAGAGAAAGGAGCAATTATTAATAACATCATGAAGGAACGTAAGGTTAGAGAGGAGTTGGTCACTTCTATCACAAGAGTTGACATTGACTATGTCATAATTATCTTGGCTACTTACTACACTTGTTTGATGTTAGCTTATTGAAAAGAGATATTAATATAAAAAAAAATATTACTCTCTCAAGTTGGGTTGGAAATTTGGGTTGTTATAGTTCGTATCAGAGCTAGATAGCTAATGGACTCTAATGTTGGGTATAGGTTAGCAAAATTTTTGGGCATTGTTAACATTCTAAGTGGTAAGACTTCAATTATATTAAGTAATACAAGCTTAGTATGGAAAGAGTAAGGTCTTGTAAATCATTGATGTGAAATTCTAGTTCTTCCATGTTTGATTAGAATATTTAAAGGTAAAGGAACCCTTCATAATTTGTGGATCTTAAGTGGTATACCTCAAAATATTTTGAAATTTTTACTTGGCATCTGTGACTCTAAGCTAGGTTCCTTCCTTACTTAAGTATTGTATGATGAACAACAAGAGTAACCAATATAATATATGAAAAACTCTAGGAATATGGTTATAAGCATACATAAAGACAAATATCTAAGTATAACTTTGAATTGTATAAATTTAAGAATGATCAAGTGAGGAAAAAATTAGATCCTATATCTTATCGTGGAGGTTAAGGATGAATTGAACAAGGTATATGATGGACATTGGGTGTCTATGTGGATCTGTTTGATGATCACCTTAATGAACCATTGTGCACAATGGGGATGGGTTAAGCATTACATTTGATTGGTATTCTATCCTCATAGAAGAATGCTTAATATTCAAGGCATACACCTACTCCTTGGTCAGTTGGACCTATGGAGCTAGCTTAATGTTTGATTTAAGTTAGTAAGGAAAAATTGGCATTCCTGATCTTAACGAGGTTAAGATAGGAGAATTTCCAAAGTGTGGTATAAATATTTACCACTAGTTTTATTACCGGAGGGTTGGCCACTCTGATGCCACAAGATAGACATTAACCACATTGATTCTTGTGAAGTGCAAGCCTTGGACTTACTTGAAAATTCATATTAAGAGAACCACATGGATTTTTTTCTAAAGTAACCCCTTGATCATAAACTTAACTATAAGAGTTATAAATTCCTCTACGAATATTTGATATTGGATCATATCTAAAGAAGTTAATCTATTTGGTAGGTTTTGGAAAGTAGGAAGATAAATCCCATTTGGAATTACAATTATGATAATACCTTGTGATGAGGCAAGTGTGTGGATAATATCATGGGATCAACAAAAGAATGTTTTCTTTTATTTATATTCTTGATCAATGTTACAATACAATCATGGCCTTTGGCTAGAGCAATGAGTTTATGAGCTCAAATATGGCGAAGAAATACAAAGACAGAAAAACTTCATATTTGAACATGAAAGCCATCCAAATCACACCAAAAACATGTTTTGACATGATATTTTGTGTGGATCATATCTGGAATCCACCAATTAGCTTATACCAACACTAAATAATAGTATTCCACTCGATCACCAATGCGGTGGTTGAGTTTAATAAGGTGTTATACACTATTTAAACAAGATATTACCCCACTACACAATGCATGTGGTATTATTATCCACACAAGATAACCTGGGGTATAAACCTTCAACTATTGGTTAAACACAAATATCCCCTCTATATTATATCAAAAGGAAAAATAATAATAATTTAAGAGATTTGAGGTAGTGATGTTGTAAAAAATGGCTATAGGAAATATTGGAAATAGTCAGAATGCACTTATAGATCCAACAGAGGTGTTGTGAGATCACAGGAAAACTTCCTGAAAGATAAGAGTTACCTTAGAATTTAAGTAACTCTTAGAACATCTTGCATGGAGCAAGAATACATTTATAATAAGTAAATTATCCAAAAAATGATAATGGATTAAACATACTTAGAGGTAGTTTCTTGCAGGAATAATCATAACCAATGCCAAGTGATTAATAATGAGATAAGTTAGTAACTAAACTCAACTTTGCATAATAAAATACATGACAATATGCAAGGTTTTGTGATGGTACCTTGCATATGTGTAAACATGACCTAGACAATTATCAACAAAGTAATAATGGTCATAAATGGAAATGTCTACTAAGATTAAGACACATAAATAAATGGATATGAAACTGACTACTAGAGTCATCAAAAGGGTAAAGATAAGACATCATAAGACCAAATACTGGGACATGTATAAATAAAAGATAAAATCTCAAGCATTTTGAAAATAAAAATTATTACCTTGAGAACTAAAGAGGAGAAATGTGTCCTAAATAATTAATACATGAGCTATGATGCGGGACATACGCTTTGATCGAGATATGATCTATGGTGAATGTTGAATGAAATATGAATAATCGAGGTATGATTGACTAGATTTTTGTATCATAAACCGATAGCTAGTTGGATACTTGGTGAGAACCAAAGAAGCTCTATTTTGGTAAGCATTAAAAAAATGAGAGAGTTCTACCCATCGAGCGCAATATGGTAACACTTATATTAGGATTATCATTACTACTTATGAGCATAATGGGAGAAAGCCCCATATAAATTATTGTGATAATTCTACTATTGCTTACTGATTTGTTGATACATACTCTTTAAAGATAGAAATAGCTTCTGGTGGTGTCGAATCAAGGCAAGGAGGTAATGCAGTTGCAAAAAATATGTGGTTATAAAATAAGTTAGTAGCGTAGCTAAAGGAGCGACAAAGGTTTTTGCTAAATAGGAGCTTCCTGGATAATTGAAACAAAGATAGCAAAACCAAGAAGATTTATGGGCCCGAGATAGGGTGAGGCTAGATGATGAGATAGATGTAACCATAGCAAAGTGAGATAGGCTCAGGCTAGTGATAGCACAAAGAAATAACTAGAGATCATTAGCATTAACAACCTTACAAACAGAGAATGCACAACTATACCAAGCAAGGGAAGAACATAAAGCTACCTTCTTGACTGCTTATTTTGATGCATTTGTAGGATATGGTTTGATCATTCCATCTCATCTAGTTTAAGGAACTCAGTGTGGGCATGGAATATCGGCTCGAGCAACTCGGGTAACTACTCAAGGTAAAGCAACCTCTAGGGTAGTTTCTTTGATAACCTCTTGAACAGGAGGATTAGGTCCAACACATAGTAGCGATAGGACCAAGCCTTGAGGATTATAGGGATGGCTAAAATCCACCATTTTTATATTAAAAGGATGCTAGTTGTGTACCCCAAGGGGTTTTGCTTATGTAAATATGTATCTTTGTTATACAATGTAATGAAAATGGTTAGACAATGTCTAATTTAGATTATTGTAGAAACAATAATATATTTAAACATGAATACATCTTTTTAAAATTTTTTATCATACTAATAATAATACTCTTGATTAGATTTCATTAAGAGTTGGACTGGATGATCCCAATACTTGAGTCTTCTTGTTATGAGTGGTGGCTTAGAAGGTTCCAAATAGCATGTAGCTTTTGGAAGGTCCTAAGTAGGTAAGCTTGGACTAAATACCCTATCTACAAAGGCATGTTGACCACTTGAGTGTCATCTATAGTGACCAGTTTTCAAGTGAGGAATGCCTTGGAAGGTAAGAAGGGGTAATTCAGGATGCATCTATGTGTGATTCCAACAAACTTAATGAAAGAAAGATGAAAATATTATTCTTAGTTAAGATTTAAAATTAACCTTAATGGGAAATATTAGACATGAGAGTTCTATTCATAGTTAATATTGGAACACTCTTAGAAGGAATAGATAGGGAATCTATCCTTAAGAAGAGTGTGGATCCTCTCTTAAAATTGAAGAACACATGTATGACACCTTACGTGGAGTAAGTGTTGTCATAAGTATTATCAGTGAATGATATAATATGTTTGGAATGATACCTCACAAGTAGTAAGTGTGACCATTGTTATCAGGAGATGATAAAACTTGTGGATTGACACCTTTCTTATAAGGGTAATTGTTGATGTCATTAAAAGAAGATAATAATTTTAAATTAAATTGAAGAACCATCCATGAACATATAAGTAAATTTGTTCTTAGATATGTTAAGTGTTGAGCAAGGTGCAGCAACAGTATTGTCATTGTTGTCAACACAGTCAGATAGATCTGTTGATGCAGTGGACAGGAAGTTCAAAAGCTATTCAGATGCAGAAGACAGGAGTTCAAAGGTTATTCAGAGTATGTACAATGATTTTCCAAGAAGACCAAAGTGGCCCATATGCAAAAGATCAAAGAAAAAGACAAGTAAAAAAAGTGTCGTGATATCGCGACATATACAACAGGCAAGAAAAATTGTCACGATTTTGCGACATGTTGGAAGAGAGAAAAAGTAGGAAAAACTATCACGATTTCATGACATGTTGGAAGAGAGAGAAAAATCAGGAAAAACTGTCATGATTTTGCGACATGTTGGAAGAGAGAGAAAGCAAGAAAAATTGTCACGATTTCGTGACATGTTGGAAGAGAGAGAAAAAGCAGGAAAAATTGTCACGATTTCATGACATGTTGGAAGAGAGAGAAAAAGCAAGAAAAACTGTCACGATTTCGCGACATGTTGGAAGAGAAAAATGCAAGTGGAAAAACTGTCACGATTTCGCGACATGTTGGAAGAGAAAGAGAAAGCAAGAAAAAGTGTCACGATTTCGTGACATGTTCGAAGAAAGAGAAAAAGTAAGAAAAGTGTCACGATTTCGTGACATGTCGCATTTTTGTGACTAAAATAGGAGAGAGAAAGTAAGTTGGAAAAGTGTCACGATATCGCGACATGTCGCATTTTCACGACAAAAGAAAGAGAGGAAGCGTATGAAGGAGAACTGTCATGATTTCGTGACAAAAGCAAAAAGCAAGACTTCAAAAGCAGAAGTGTCACGATTTTATGACAAAAGCAAAGAAGTAAAGTACGGAAGCAGAAGTGTCACGATTTCATGACAAAAGCAGAGAAGAAGACTTCAAAGGCAGAAGTGTCACGATTTCACGACAAAAGCAAAGAAGCTAAGTATGAAAGTAGAAGTGTCACGATTTCATGACAAAAGCTAAGTTGAAGACTACGGAGGCAAAAGTGTCGTGATATCATGACAAAAGCAAAGTCGAAGTCTATGGAAGCAAAAGTGTCACGATATCATGACAAAAGCAAAGATGAAGTCTACGAAGGTAGAAATGTCACGATATCACGACAAAAGAATAGAGAAAGCGTACAAAGGCGAAAGTGTCATGATATCATGACATGTTATTTTTGTGGCAACAACAACAAAAGAAGCTATAGAGGCAAAAATGTCACGATTTCGCGATAGGTCATAAATGCGCAAGTCAAGAAGGAGAACCCGACTGAAATGAGAAGTATGACAGTGGACCAACATCACTACGACATTTACAGGGGTGAGTTGAAGCCGACGAAGACCGATGACAGCCGACTAAAATTAGGGTTTACAGTTGTTATGAAAGCTGACTAAGATTAGGATTTACAACCGACTAAGATTAGGGTTTTCATCATAAAAAATATTGTTATAAAAGGAGGGCTATTTGGAGAATTGAAGGATGGTCGAAGGTGTGTGAAATACGATCGTTGTGCACAGAGAGCAAGTCGTGTCGAATCATGCTAAGTGCAAAATTTGCAAAGAGAGCAGAGTGCACAAAAGGGAGAAGACGATCGTGAAGTTTGACTGTAACGAAGCAGAGTGTGCAAAGTGATTGCGCAGAGAGCAGAGTGCATAGAGAACACAAAGGTGAAGAAGACCAGTCAGGGTCTTGCAAAAGCAAAGGTATCTTACTATCAAACTTATAGATTCAAATTGAAGTCCAGGTTGCAGCTTGGCATCAGGGGTTGGTGCTCCTTTCTATTGGTGTAGATAAATAAGGGGTTGGTGCTCCTTCTAGTTGGTGTTGGTAAATCAGGGGTTGGTGCTCCTTTCTATTGGTGCAGATAAATTAGGGGTTGGTGCTCCTTCCAGTTGGTGCTAGTAAATTGATTGTAAAGTTGGTGCTTTGCAAAGGCTAGATTTGGATGGTAGTCCAAGCAGTCAATTTTTTAGGAGTAGCCACATTGGTGAACCTCGTTAAATCTTGTGTTGTGTGATGCTCTTTTGTTATACTTGCTATATCTAGTAATAAGTTTTAATTGCTGCGGTATTAAGAGCTATAAATTTAAGTTTATAGAGCTACACTGATTCACCCCCCCTCTCAGTGTCATTGTAAGACTAACAATTGGTATCAAAGCTAAGTTCTTGTACAAGCTTAACCAGCTAGGGTGATCTTGGAAGTAACACAATGGCAGGTGGTGAAGGCTTCTCATCAAACAAAGCACCATTGTTTGACGGATCTAATTACACATTCTGGAGAATCAGGATGTAGACATATCTCTGTGCTTTGGGATACGACATCTGGGATTCAGTAGTTAGTGGATACACAATACCCATCACTCCTCCAAAAGAGGCTGACAAAAAGAAACTATTTGAAAATAACTCAAAAGCAAAGAATGCTATCATGTGCGGATTAGTAGACAGTGAACTAGTAAATATCATGAGTTGTAAAATGACAAAAGAAATATGGGACAAAATGAGGAGTATTCATGAAGGAGATGATAAGATCAAGGAGGCCAAGTTACAGACACATCGAGCTCAGTTCGAAGCATTAAATATGAATGATGATGAAAACATTGAGGCATATATGCTGAGAGTTAATGGAATCATTAATGCAATCAGAGGACTCGACGAGGATATCGAAGACTCTACCGTCATGAAAAAGGTATTAAGATCTCTTCCTCAAAGGTTTGATTCTAAAGTCTCAGTGATAGAAGAAGCTAAAAATCTAAATTATTTTAGTATAGATGATATGTATGGTTCTTTGACTGCATATGAGATGAGGATAGGAAGATCTAAACCCATAGACAGAGAAGCTGCTTTTAAAGCCCATAAAAATATGAAAGCAAAACAAGAATCCGAGGAAGAAGAGACATCAAATGAAATGGAAGCAAACTTCGTTCGAAAACTAAAAAGGGGAAAATAAAAATATAGAGAAAAGTTACCGTTTAAATGTTTCAATTGTGGAGGCATTGGGCATTTTGTAGATAAATGTCCACTTAATGAGAAGAACAAAAGTGATGAAGGATCGCACCAAGAAAGAAGTGACTGGAAGAAAAAAACAATTTTCAGAAAAGGCAACTTCAAGAAGAAAAGTTTCATCTCCAAGAATGTTAGTTCATCAGAAGACAGCTCCGGTGAGGATTCTGGAAAGGAAACAGGTGAAGCTCTTTTCATGGCACTCAAAGAAGAAAAAATAGAAAAAGAACAGGAATGTGATGAAGAAGAAATTGATGCAGAAGTAAATTTGGAAGAGGAACTAATTGCAGCTCTGGATGAATTGAAGATAGAAAGAAAAAAGAATAAGAAAATTTCAAGAAAGCTTGAGGATGCAAACGAAATCATAATCAGTCTAAAAGTACAGATAGAAGAATACAAGAAAATATCTGAAGATCTCGAAGTACAAATTACCATGAAAATAGATTATTGCTGCAAACTAGAAGAAGAGAATGTTGGTTTACGAATGCAGATAGAAGAGATGAATCACAAAATTAGTTGCTATCACAAACGCGAAGAAAGTTCTATGAAGCTAGATAAGATTATAAATGACCAAAGGCCTGTAGGCATCAAATTTGGTCTGGGTTTCATCGAAGGAGAATCATCAAATGGATCAAAGGCCAGAAATGTAGAATCCATAAAGAATGAAGATAAGAAACAGGTTGATCAAGGAAAAATGTCTCATGCAAAAGAAAGCAATAATGCCAGGCACGAAAGGAGAATTGACAATAATGGATTCACCAATGTCACACATCAAAGAAGAAGAAGACCTATGGCTCCTACGGCAACATGGCAAAGACCATCACCCAGGTTCAATTATCCCTTTTCTGGTTTCTATTTTAAATGCAATGGCTATGGACATAAAATCTCTGACTACAAATATAATGTAAGACCAAGGAATTTCACCAGTAGAAATGCTTTTTCTCCTCTGATGAATTATAAAGTAGAATGTTATAACTGTCATAATTTTGGGCACACTGCAAGAAATTGTCGAAGTACATTTGCATCAAATCAATTTTAGGGAAGAAAATTTCAACCAAATGGAATGAGACAAAATAGAATATTTCCCAGAAAACATGCACAAGCTACTGAAAAAGAAAAGTCAAAACAAGAGCCCAAAACTGTAATCAAACCAGAGTGGAGAAAGAAAGAAGAAAGGAAATCGTGTCTCCTTGGACTGAAGGAGACTACTCCTCTATTGCACTAAGCAACTCCAGGTAGCACATCCTCAGGGGGAGCAATCTTAAAGTTTTATTTTAATGCTCCTATGTTGTTTGGTTAGCTGAGGATGAAAGGCAAGTAGTCAGGGGGAGTTGTCGTATAAGTTGTCAAAGTGTGTTTCAGTTCATGTAGTTGTTTGTGGAGGTAATAAGAGAGCATTACTTTTCTCTAAAGAAGTAGTCGTTATCAAAGAGATGCCAGAGTCAAAGCAAACAGTGGCACTAGCACCCGGTTGGTCAAGAGTGCCAATTGGCACATGCAAGGAAGAGACGTTGAGAGAATAGCGCCCAGGTGGTGAAGCGCCAAGGAGGACAAGATGCCTATGCACCTAAGAAAGTCTTGCATTATTTGAGAAATGTGAGATATTGCCCGAGGATTCCCTTGATCACAGCGAGGAGAAATGCTCCTTGGAATCACGTGAAGAATGTTTGCCTAAGACATTGAGTAGCCCTGACATATGCCCTAGCAAGAAGCAGAATACCAAGTGTTGATGACTGTGCATAGATTGAGGTTCCAATGCTAGATGTAATGGTCCACTGTCAATACCTACGCAGGCGATGAAAACATTCATGACAGCCGTTAGAAACCAGAGACATTGAGCTGCACAACTGATGCGAGGCAAAGTCATCAGTCACGAAGGAGATGGCAGTCAAAAGGCTAAAGAAATTACGCGCAGGCTGCCTGGAGAGTCGATCATTTTTTATTTGAGAGTAACTTTTGTGCAGCTGAGAGTTGCGTGTTGATCAAACTATGCTAAATAGTTCACAATGGAGGATTGTAAGCCAGTTAGCACTCCCATGACGATAGGTTGCAAGTTGAGCAAGGATGTGTAGATGATAGAAAGAGTACCAGTGGAGGTGCGTTCTATCTTGGAGACAGGTTGGTCGCATGGAATAGTAAGAAACAAGATTCGGTCTCCTTATCCACAATAGAGGCAGAATATATTGTAGCGACAGCGTGTTGTACGCAGGAGAAAGTTGCAGAAGGTGAGGTTAAGTTGGATTTTGTTCCAACAACAGAGCAAGTAGCGGATATCTTCACAAAACCATTGCCCAAGGAAGTCTTTGAGTACCTTCGCAATAAATTGGGAGTGGTCACACTTCCCAAGAATTGACTAGCTACAGGGATCACATTCTCGTGGGGGAGCATTTAAGTATTTGATTATCTTTTTTCTCATGTTCATGATTTTTGCTAAGTGTAATAAATTTTGCTTGAGAATGTTGTGCATGGACTCATGGGGAGTTCTACGGTAGCCCTTTGGTATTATTGTCAAAGGGGGAGAAGAGTTACAGGAAATTGCACATGTGTTGCCAACAATTCCAAAGGGGGAGATTGTTGAGCAAGATGCAACAACGAGTATTGTCATTGTTGTCAACACGATCAGATAGATCTCGTTGATGCAGTGGATAGGAAGTTCAAAAGCTATTCGGATGCAGAAGATAGGAGTTCAAAGGTTATTCGGAGTATGTACAGGTGATTTTCCAAGAAGACCGAAGTGGCCCATATGCAAAAGATCAAAGAAAAAGACAAGTAAGAAAAGTGTCGCGATATCGCGACATATACAGCAGGCAGGAAAAACTATCACGATTTCGCGACATGTTGGAAGAGAGAGAAAAAGCAGGAAAAACTGTCGCGATTTCGTGACATGTTGGAAGAGAGAGAAAAAGTAGGAAAAACTGTCATGATTTCGTGACATGTTGGAAGAGAGAGAAAAAGCAGGAAAAACTATCGCGATTTCGCGACATGTTGGAAGAGAGAGAAAAAGCAAGAAAAACTGTCACGATTTCGCGACATGTTGGAAGAGAAAAAGGCAAGTGGAAAAACTGTCGCGATTTCGCGACATGTTGGAAGAGAAAGAGAAAGCAGGAAAAAGTGTCACGATTTCACGACAAGTTCGAAGAAAGAGAACAAGTAAGAAAAGTGTCACGATTTCACGACATGTCGCATTTTCGTGACTAAAATAGGAGAGAGAAAGTAAGTTGGAAAAGTGTCACGATATCATGACATGTCGCATTTTCGCGACTAAAATAGGAGAGAGAAAGTAAGTTGGAAAAGTGTCACGATTTCACATGTCGCATTTTCACGACTAAAATAGGAGAGAGAAAGTAAGTTGGAAAAGTGTCATGATTTCGTGACATGTCGCATTTTCGTGACTAAAACAAGAGAGAGAAAGTAAGTTTGAAAAGTGTCACGATATCACGACATGTCACATTTTCATGACAAAAGAAAGAGAGGAAGCGTACGGAAGCAAAACTATCATGATTTTATGACAAAAGCAGAAAGCAAGACTTCGGAAGCAAAAGTGTCACGATTTCGCGACAAAAGCAAAGAAGTAAAGTACGAAAGCAGAAGTGTCACGATTTCACGACAAAAGCAGAGAAGAAGACTTCGAAGGCAGAAGTGTCACGATTTCGTGACAAAAGCAAAGAAGCTAAGTACGGAAGTAGAAGTGTCACGATTTCACGACAAAAGCTAAGTTGAAGACTACAGAGGCAGAAGTGTCACGATATCGCGACAAAAGCAAAGTCAAAGTCTATGGAAGTAGAAGTGTCACGATATCACGACAAAAGCAAAGACAAAGTATACGAAGGTAGAAATGTCACGAGATCACGACATGTCACATTTTCATGACAAAAGAATAGAGGAAGCGTACGAAGGTGAAAGTGTCGTGATATCGTGACATGTATTTTCGTGGCAATAGCAACAAAAGAAGCTACAGAGGCAGAAATGTCACGATTTTGCGATAGGTCGTAAATGCACAAGTCAAGAAGGAGAACCCGACTAAAATGAGAAGTATGATAGTGGACCGATATCACTACGACATTTACAGGGGTAGTTGAAGCCGACGAAGACCGATGACAACCGACTAAAATTAGGGTTTAGTTGTTATGAAAGCCAACTAAGATTAGGATTTACAGTCGACTAAGATTAGGGATTAGGGTTTTCATCATAAAAATATTATTATAAAAGGAGGGTTGTTTGGAGAATTGAAGGATGGTCGAATGTGTGTGAAATACGGTCGTTGTACGTAGAGGGCAAGTCATGTCAAATCATGCTAAGTGCAAAATTTGCAAAGAGAGCAGAGTGCACAAAAGGGAGAAGACGATCGTGAAGTTCGACTGTAATGAAGCAGAGTGTGCGAAGTGATTGTGTAGAGAGAACAAGAGAATGCAAAGGTGAAGAAGACCAGTTAGGGTCTTGCAAAAGCAAAGGTATCTTACTATCAAACTTATAGATTCAAATTGAAGTCCAGGTTGTAGCTTGGCATCAGGGGTTGGTGCTCCTTCTAGTTGGTGCTGGTAAATAAGGGGTTGGTGCTCCTTCCAGTTGGTGTTGGTAAATCAGGGGTTGGTGCTCCTTTCTATTGGTGTAGATAAATCAGGGGTTGGTGCTCCTTCCAGTTGGTGTTGGTAAATTGATTGTAAAGTTGGTGCTTTGCAAAGGCTAGATTTGGATGGTAGTCCAAGAAGTCAATTTTTGAGGAGTAGCCACATTGGTGAACCTCGTTAAATCTTGTGTTGTGTGATGCTCTTTTTTTATACTTGTTGTATCTAGTAATAAGTTTTAATTGCTATGGTATTAAGAGCTATAAATTTAAGTTTATAGAGCTACACTGATTCACCCCCCCTCTCAGTGTCATTGTAAGACTAAAAATTGGTATCAGAGCTAAGTTCCTATACAAGCTTAACCGGTTAGGGTGATCTTGGAAGTAACACAATGGCAGGTGGTGAAGGCTTCTCATAAAACAAAGCACCATTTTTTGACGGATCTAATTACGCGTTTTGGAGAATTAGGATGCAGACATATCTCTGTGCTTTGGGATACAACATCTAGGATTCAGTAGTTAGTGGATACACAATACCCATCACTCCTCCAAAAGAGGCTGACGAAAAGAAACTATTTGAAAATAACTCAAAAGCAAAGAATGATATAATATGTGGTCATAAGTATTATCAGTGAATGATATAATATGTTTGGAATGATACCTCACAAGTAGTAAGTGTGACCATTGTTATCAGGGGATGATAACACTTGTGGATTGACACCTTTCTTATAAGGGTTATTGTTGATGTCATTAAAAGAAGAAAATAATTTTAAATTAAATTTGAGAACCATCCATGAACATATAAGTAAATTTATTCTTAGATATGTTAAGAGTATACTTAAGAAAAATATAAGTATAAAATATTCTTAATGAAGTAGAATAGATAGGGAATCTATTCTAGAGGGGAATATAGGATCCTCTCCTTAAGCTAATTTTTGTACCACTAGGATATTGTGGAGGACACACTTATGTTACTCAATGCTATGTTAGATGCATTTGATATTTCATTTTCCTTGTTTATGGAAATGATTTGCAATGATGAGATTACACATGTATTGATTGTAGTTTCATGATTAATATTTTACAATATATATATGATATTATATTGCTTTGAAGAAAATGGTACTACTGATGGTTTGCATTCTTGTATGTCCAAGTACTTTTATGGATGAAATATGTTGCTTACCATTAAGAAAAAGACATTGGAAATAAGGAAAATTATGATGGTTCTAACTATTTTGAAAATAACTAAGACTAGTTTTATAAATTTTATGTTTTAGCTAAGCTAGGAACTAACAAGGAACATAAAGGACTGTGTTTAATCCAAGAGGGCTACTATGTCATAATCCACCCCATTATGACAATTAGAAAGGTTATTAATTGATATAAGGGATCAAATAATACCTAACTAGAGGGTTGTATACCTTAATCCTTCCTACAAAACCCTTAATTAAACTAATTACACTCTATAAAAATGATTTGAATATTTTTGGAGGGCAATTAGGGGATTTTAAATTGTTTGGAGAAGCCAAATAGGGATTTTATGAAAGATAAATTTTAGGATTTATATTTTGCAAAAAAGAGATTAAATTTAACAGGTTTACTTAGTCCAACTATAACTAATTAGAAAGGTAGTTAGGTTTATATGCCCTTATCACACTTGTCCAATTTTAATGGGAACCAAAAGGGAAATATCATTATTTAATGATAAAAATATTATTTTCTTAGTTAATGAACTATTCTTCCTTCCACGTGGTTGCTCTATGATGGTTAAAATTGGGAAGATATTATCTTCCTTATCTTAAATAGTTCTAGTTTTATATTATCCATAATCCCTAGTAGTGCAAAGTTTGGAAGGACTTAAGACAGAGCGAAACGACAAAATAAGATAAGGTCATTCATCTTATCTCCTCTTGACCTATTTATAATTTTTAAATAATAAAAGGACTCCCCTCCACATGGGTTGAAATGTATTATTTAATTAAATGGTATCTTATAATATTTAAATATTAAGGCCACTGTTGGGCTTGTGAATTGAGAGGAATATTTTATAAAAATAGACTTTAGCTTCTGAAGGAAGCTAAGAACTCTAGAGAGGAAATAGAAATATTGGATCTTAGGGAGTATTCTCCACTTTGGTGGATCAAAAACCAAAAATATTTGGGAGAATATTAAGTTTTAATTTAAAGTTATTTGACCAAGATGAGTAATTTTAGGAAGCAAATTGACCAATATAAGTGATTACAGGAAGCAATCCTTGAAAATAAGGGCATGAATATGGTAGGAGCCTTGGAGGTATGCATTGGGTAAAAAGATACACAAATGAGGCTAGGCAAAAAAAAATATTGCACCAATATCGAGAATAATCAAGTTCTTCTAGGTTGCATCATGCCTTTATACTTCTCCTTGAATGCATTTGTATTCTTTAAGAGGATTGTGCACTGGTTCTATTAGATAGATTTATAATTGATTTAATCGATCTCAAAGTGGATTACTAGTTTAATTGTCAATGCCCTCTAATTAGATACCTTATAATTGGTTTAGTCAATCTTTAATTGGATGGCTATTATATGGCATTATAATTGATCTTATAGTATATTTTTGGTTTAATCAGCATTTGGGTGGTCTAATTTGATAGCCTTATAATTGGTGTAATCAATATTAGAATGGATTACTTTATAACTGGTTTAATCAATCTTTGAGAGAGATGATAGTAATAGTTAGGATGAAAGTTTTTTTCTCTAACGTTTATTATTTTGAAAAATCAATAATCATATATAGAGGTCTCTCTATGGAATGCACTCTAGTAAATATCTTTACCTTAGTATATCCAAAGAACACAACCACCAGTGCAACCCCACTGCATCCACCCAACGGTTATCATCTTCTTGGTGCATGAAGATCTTTATTCTACTTTTTACATATGTCATAGTGCATGTGGTACATTATACCTACAAGTGATTTAAATATCCAAATACCTATGGTGACCTTCTTTTTAGAAGATCAATTATTCTAATCATGCTAGTAAAGGCTAATAATCCAACATTCAATCCTATGCTTTGTTGAATATATAAGCTCTACATGAACGGTTTCTCTGAGAATAACTTTGTATGTGATAACCATTCCATGTTGCAAGAATGGATTCAGTGAGCAAAACCAAACCAATTATCCTAGTTTGCAAAGATGATTTGTTTAGTTTATATTATAAATGAAATACCTTAGTTCTAAACTGATCATGTCTACCTGTAAGGATTCATTTTGTGGAAACATGAATGAATGTAGGAATATTAGATGTGGAATCTAATCTTGGAGAGATTATGGGGTCTCTCCTTGAAGTATAAAAAATAGAATAAATGGACTAATAATATCTAGGTTTGAAGAATGAATACAAGGTTCATTCCTAAGTAAACCATGAGGTTTCCTTATTTCTAAATTTATATCTATCCAGTGAGCATTCCATTTATGTGTTTCAATTGTAATGATGACCTAAAAATAGGAATGTAGAGAAATATGCCATAGCCATGTATTTAATGATGGTTCTTAAGAATATTTGAGATTCTTTATATCACTGTAAAATTGAGACAAAAAATTAATGAAATATGAGGATGCATATTTTGAGGCTGGGTTGTTTCCCTTTAGGATTTTCCTAGGATATATGTAGTCTTATGTGTGATATTTCCATTGACTCATAATATGAATAATGCCTTTATAATTCTATGATATGTTTGATAAAATGTTATATGATGCCATAACTTGTTAACAAGCAATATTCTATATTTAATATTGATTTATATTACACTTATTAAAATTAATTATGGATGTTGCAATGACTTTCCAAGGAATGTTTATTGAGTATGACACATTGTATTATGATAGTTATGCAATGGTTCAAGAATTAGTCTTTGAAGGGATGAAACAACCTTTATTATTTGGCTAAGAATATATATATTCCACTATAATGGAATTGAATGATTATCAATTATTTAATTAAGTGTGTAAACTTAATTAAAACATAAAGTAGCAATTATTAATAACATCAAGAAGGAATTTAAGGTTATATAGGAGTTTGTAACTCCTATCACAAGAGTTGAAACTGACCATGTCGTAATTCTCTTGGCTACTTACTAAACTTGATTTATGTTAGCTTAAACATACTTAGCTATGACATTGAAGAGAGATATATTGAGATCAAAAAAAATTTACTCTCTTGAGTTGGTTTGGAAATTTAGGTTGTTATAGTTGGTATCAGAGCCTAGGCTAGCTAATGGACTCTAATGTTAGGTCTAGGCTAGCAAACATTTTGGGCATTGTTAACATTCTAAGTGGTAAGACTTCAACTATCTTAAGTAATGCAGGCTTGGTATGGAAATAGTAAGGGCTTGGAGATCATTTCTATGAAAGTCTCAATATTCCATGTTTGATTGGAATAATTAAGCGAACCCTTCACAATTTGAGGATCTTAAGTGGGATACCCCAAAATCTTTTGAAAATTGTACTTGAAATCTATGAATCTAAGCTAGGTTCCTTCCTTACTTAAGTATTGTATGATGAACAACAAGAGTTACTAGAATAATATATGAACACACTCTAGGAATAGGGTTATAAGCATACATAAAGATAAATATCTAAGTACAACTTTGAGTTGTATAAATTTAAGAATGATCAAGTGGGAAAAACTTAGATCCTATCTCTTATCATGGAGGTTAAGGATGAATTGAACAAGTAAGGTATATGATAGACACTAGGTGTCTATGTGGATTTGTTTTATGATCACCTTAATGAACCATTGTGCACAATGAGGATGAGTTAAGCATTGAATTTTATTTGTATTCTATAATGGAAGAATTCTTAATCTTTAACGCATACACCTACTCCTTGATCAATTGGACCTATGGAGCTAGATTAATGTTTTCTTTAAGTTAGTAAGGTAAAATTGGCATTCCTGATCTTAATGGGGTTAAGATAGGATAATTTCCAAAGTGTGGTATAAATATTTACCACTAGTTTTATTACTAGAGGGTTGGCCACTCCGATGCCACAAGATAGACATTAACCACATTGATTCTTGTGAAGTGCAAGCCTTGGAATTACTTGAAAATTTATATTAAGAGAACCACATGAATATTTTTCCAAAGTAACCCCTTCATAATAAACTTAATTATTAGAGTTATAAATTCCTCTAAGAATTTTTGATGTTGGATCATATCTATATAAGCTAATCTATTTTGTAAGTTCTATAAAGTAGGAAGATAGATCCCATTTGGAATTACAATTTTGATAATAATTTGTGATGATTCAAGTGTGTGGATAAGATCATAAGATAAATAAAAGAATGTTTTCTTTGATTTATATTCTTTATAAATGTTACAATACAATCATGGCCTTTGGCTAGAGCAATGAGCTGATTATCTCAACTATGGAAAAGAAAGACAAGGACAGAGAAAATCCATATTAGAACATGGAAGTTGTCCAGATCTCACTAGAAACATCTTCTGACATGACATTTTGTGTGGATCATATTTGGACTCTACCAATCAACTTCTACCGACATCGAAGAATAGTATGCCACTCGACCACTTGGGTGGTGGTTGATTTTAATAAGGTTTTATACACTATTTAGACGAGATATTACCCCACTATACAATGCATGTGGTATTATTATCCACATAGGATAACCTAGGGTATAAGCCTTCAAATACTATTTAAACATAAAGATCCCCTCTATATTATATTAAAAGGGGAAAAAAATCCAATTTAAGAGATATGGTGTAGTGATGTTGTAAAGAATGGCTGCAGGAAATGTTGGAACTAGTTTCAATGGACTTACAAATCTAGCAGAGGTGTTGTGAGATCATAGGAAAACTTCCTAGAAGATAAGAGTTACCCTAGAATTTAAGTAACTCTTAGAACATATTGCATGGATTAAGAATACCTTTAGAATAATTAAATTATCAAATAAATGATAATGGATTAAGCATACTTAGAGGTAGTTTATTGCAAGAATAACCATAACTAGTGCAAAGTGATTAATAATGAGATAAGTTAGTAACTAAACTCAAATTTCCATAATTGAATAAGTGACAATATGCAAGGTTTTGTGATGGTACCTTGCATATGTGTAAACATGACCTAGACAATTATCAACAAATTTCTAATGGCCATAAATGGAAATGGCTCCTAAGAGTAAGGTGCATAAATAAATGTGTATGAAACTGACTAATGGAGTCATCGAAAGGGCAAAGCTAAGAGATAATAAGGCCAAATACTAGGACACACGTAAAGAAAAGATAAGATCTCAAGCATTTTGAAAAGAAAAATCATTACCTATATAAATGAAGAGGGAAAATGTGTCCTAAATAATTAAGATAGGATCGGTAATGTAGGACATATGCATCGATTGAGATATGATCTATGGTGGATGTTGAATGAAATCTAAATAATCAAGGTATGATCGACTAGATTTCTATACCATGAACCAGTAGCTAGCTAGATACTTTGCGAGAACCAAAGAATATTTATTCCATAAGAATTCAAAAAATGAGAGAGTTCTACCCATGGAGTGCAATATGGTAGCACTTATATTAGGGTTATCATTGCTACTTATGAGCATAATGGGAGTAAGCCCCATAGTAATTCTTATGATCATACTACTATTTATTGCAGACTTATTGATACATACTCTTTGAAGAGAGAAATAGCTTTTTGTGGTGCTAGATCAAGTCAAGGAGGCAATGCAATTATAAAAAATATGTGGTTATGCAAGAAGCTAGTAGAGTAGCTGAAGGGGCAACAAAGGTTGTTTCTAAAGAGGATATTCTTGGAAAACCAGAAAAAAGAGAGCAGGCCCAAGAATATTTATGGACCCAATATAGGATGAGGCTATAAACTGAGATATATACAATCATAGTAGAGTGAGATAGACTCTAAATAGTGACAACACAAAGAAATAATTGGAGATCATTAGCATTAAAAACCCTACAAATAGAGAATGCACAACTATACCAAGAAAGAGAAAAATATGGATCTACCTTCCTGACTACTTATTTTGATGTATTTATAGGACATGGTTTGCTCGTTCCATCTCATACAGTTGAATGAACTCAGTGTGGGCATGGAAGATCAACTCGAGCAACCCGAGCAACTACTCAAGTTAGAACAACCCTCTAGGGTATTTTATTTAACAACCTCTCAAATAGGAGTATTTTATCTTCTTAGTGCATGAAGAGCTTTATTCTACTTTTTACATACATCATAGCACATGTGGGACATTGTCCCTACAAGGGATTTAAAGATACAAATACCCATGGTGACCTTATTTGTGTAGGATCAGTTATTCTAATCATGCTAGTAAAGGCTAATAATCCAACATTTGACCCTAGGCTCTTTTGAATATATAAAATCTCCATGTATTTTTTCTTCCAAGTCTCTTTGAGTATAATGTTTGGCTGTAATAACCCTCCCCTATTGCGAGAATGGATTCAGTGATCAAAATCAAGCTTATTATCCTAGTTTATGAAGACATTTTGTTTAGTCCCTATCATAAATGTAATACCTCAGTTATGTTGTGTATATGCCACTAAAATAACAAATATATTTATGCATGGGAGGGGTATTGATCATAATATACATTTAGCCACTAATACTAGTGACATATGTAAGTTAACAATTTCAGGATTAAGGGATACACTAATTTAGTGTTGCCTCTATTGCATCAAAACCATAGTTATGTCTATTAGTCTGGATAACAATGGTAGACATACCTAGAAAAAAATAAGCATAAAAATAGTGTAGCTTGCATTGGAATTATTTTTGGAAGGTGTAACAATATATTCTACTAGCATTTGGGATATTCTAGGGGAATGATTCATAGTTGCTATGTTTGCACAACCAAAGACATGTTGAGTCATGCGTAGGGTTGTACAAGGTATAAAATGGATCTTGAACATTAGTCCCACATGGGATATGCTTGATCCTAGCTTTGGGTATATACAGATTAAGTCATCCTTCATTATTCAACCACCAAGTGATGGTGGTCAAGAGCTACACCACTTGGTGGTCGATAGTGCCAGTTGGAGGTACTCATATTGAGACCTATGCTGCTTGGTGACTTCAGATGATTGTTGAACCACAATATGTCTTATTTTTGTCTACTTGATGCTCGTTTGAATATGAACAATAATGTATAGAAATTTTATTTATCATCAAAAAATTAGTCCCACATTGTTGTTGTGGGAGCAATGGATGTATAGAAGAGAGGAAATACTCTCCTTATGGAATGACCAACATCTGATGGTCATGTTAGTGGTAGTCACATGTCAAATGAAGGATGCTATGGATCGATATGTCTATGATATAAGTTGAATTATGAGGGATATAATATGGACTGGTGGTGTTTGGTCATTGCTTAGTGGTGTGATCTATGGAGTCAATTTCAGATCATGATGTTGGATAAATATTTTCACACCTTTGACCAACAAGAGGACTCTACTCAAAGGTTGTTAATTTGGGCTTAGATGGTCATAGAAGACCAATCTTAAAATGGTTGGCTTAATGATAATGAATCCATCCAACCCTTTATAAATAAGGGGTTAAAATGACCCAATAAGTTTTAAGAAATGAATTTTAGCCCAAGTACAAGCTAGTGTATATATTTGTAGAAGTCTATAATAGAAATATTGGGAACTTTGTATAATTAATCTTGGAAAGGACTATGGGATGAATTATAGTCCAAATTTTATGGAAATATTACAAAAAAAAGTCTTCATCACAATATATTACAAGGCAAATTTGTGATTAACTAATGTGTATTCTTGTTTTATAGATTACAAGACAAATTTATGACTAAGATGTAATATTCTTTGATAGACTACAATACAAATTTATGATTAACTTTAGGTAATATTTTTTGATAGGTAATATGTCAAAAAGGGGGTATAATCTTGTTTAATAGATTACCAGGAAATTTTTTTGATTAGCTAATTTGTAATATTGATTGATAGTTTAGAAGATGAATTTATAGGGTAATCTTATTTGATAAATTACATGAGAAATTTATATGGTAATCCTATTTTATAGGTTACAAGACAAAGGAGGTGTAATCTTGTTTGATAGATTACATGGAAAATTTGTGACTAGCTAGATTATGAGAATCATAATACAATCTTGTTGGTAGATCAAGTGATAATATGATGGAAAAAATTTTAATTTGGAAAGAATGGATAAGGAACCTATTCTTGAGGAAAATATAGGGTTTCCTATTAGTGTGTACTTATGTAGATTACATAGTACTTTAGAAATGCATCTGATGATGAATGCATGTAAGGATTCATTTTGTGGAAACATGAATGAACATAGGAAGATTAGATGTGGAATCTAATCTTGGAGAGATTATGGGGTCTCTCCTTGTAGTATAAAACCTTAGATTAAATGGAATAATGATATCTAGGTTTGAAGAATGAATGCAACATTCATTCCTAAGTTTCTCAATTTATATGTATTCAGTGAGTTTTTCATTTATGTGTTTCAATTGTAATGATGACCTGAAAATGGGAATGTATGGAAATATCCTATAGCCATGTATTTAATGATGGTTCATAAGAATATTTAAGATTCTTTATATCATTGTAAAATTGAGATAAAAATATTAATGAAATATGAGGATGCATATTTTGAGGCTGGGTTGTTTCCCTTTAGGGTTTTTCCTAATATATAGGTGGTGTTATGTGTGATCTTGCCATTGACTCATAATATAAATAATACCTTTATAATTCTATGAGATGTTTTCTAAAATGTTATATGATGCAATAAATTTTGTTAACAAGCAATTTTCTATATTTAAGGGTGGTTTATATTACACTTAATAAACTTAATGATGGATGTTGCAATTAATTTCCAAGGAATGGTTATTGAGTATTTCACATTGGATTATGATATTTATGCAATGGTTCAAGAATTAGTCTTTTAAGGGATAAAAAAACATTATGCTTTGGCTAATAATGTATGTATTCCACTACAATGGAATTGAATGATTATCAATCATTTAATTAAGTGTGTAAACTTAATTAAAAGAGAAAGGAGCAATTATTAATAACATCAAGAAGGAACGTAAGGTTATATAGGAGTTGGCCACTCATATCACAAGAGTTGACACTGACCATGTCATAATTCTCTTTGTTACTTACTACACTTTATTGATGTTAGCTTAAACATACTTAGCTAATACAATGAAGAGATACATATTATGATAAAAAAAAATTACTCTCTCAAGTTAGGTTGGAAATTTGGGTTGTTACACAACAACCTACCTATACCCCTTCCATAGGATACCTAAAGGCATTACTCAAAAAAAATATTGAAGTACAAAGTTTAACCAATATGGTGAAACAATTGGTTTCAAGAGTGAATATGATTCAACCACCTAGTTTCACCTAAAACTGTAGAGAAATGTGCAATCAGCCCTTAGACCCTATCATTACCTCTAGACCCTATCCTAAGCATTTTATTATGTCATTTTTACCTATATATAAGAGGATGAAATATCCAATTAAGAATTTAATAATATTTAGAACAACATGCCACAATATCATATATTATGATATATTATTGCTTAAGATGTTCCCTAAGATCCTTGGTGGTATGGTATTAGAATGGTATTATCAATTGCCTAATCATTATTTGAGGAATTTTGAAGAGACAACTAAAATATTTTTTCAACAATTCAGTTCTTATGTTGAAAAGAATGTAACCATGAAACATGTCTATATGTTGAAACAAGGTAAAGATAAATTTTTTTCAAAACTTATGTCTCATTAGAGGATTCTAGTTGGATGTTTAAGATATACCTTACCTCCTCAAGATATGCTTGAGATATTCATTAGAAATTTACAAGAAAAAATATCTTATGGATTGGAAACTACAACTATCATATATTTTGACCAAGCTATAGATTTGGCAAGAAGGGTAGAGCAAACCCTTATCCAAAGAGGTCAGCTTAAGATAAAATAAGATAAAACCACTCAAACATAATATAATAACAAGGATGTGGTTAGTGATGGGGTAATGAATAGTAGATCTGTTAATAGTGTTGTTAACACCCTATAAAAGATGGTAATTTGCCAACCTAAAAAACCTCCACCAAGAAATTTTACAAGAATCAACACATCTATGAATGTGGTCCTACAATATATTTTGAAAGCTAATATGATTGAGTTACCTCCCATAAGGTAACCTGATACCACAACTAATTGGTATAATCTTAGTTAGCATTGTGAATATCATAGAGTGAAGGGGCATTGGAAAAATTCTTGTAAGAGGTTGAAACATGTGGTTTAGAATCTAATTTATGTAGGATGTCTTGTTATAGAAGGTTATCAACCAAAACCTCCAACACATAATCAACATCCTACTCAACAAACACCTACAACTAATAAAGACATGAGAATCTTCCAATATCCCCTTCTTAAGCATGGTTAATAGGCAACTAATCAAGTTTCATATCAGAATGTGCCCCCTCCCTATGATAATATGGTTAGAATGATAGTAATAACTATAAGGCAACAAGCACATAATCAACTGACTCAACATTCTTAGTAAGCAATAAGTTATTCATCCAACCCACCTTAGTTTTAAATAATATCCAAAAAAGGAGCACAAGATTAGAAAACCCATATTTAGTGTTGAAACCTCAACCTAATATCTTCTTTGACATTCAATAGTATTTAGCTAATACCCCAACCAAGATATCTCTCTCAGAATTTTTGTAAACTTACCCTATTCATAGGAAAGCTTTGTTAAAAATTCTAATACAACAATTTGTTCCTCAAGACATTTCCCCTAGTGGTATAGCTAATGTTTTGATTTCTCTTGGGATACACCATATCACATTTTCAAACAACAATATTTCTTCCTTAGACCCATGAGGGTATTATTCCCTTTACATAATCACATTTATTAGGGAAAATTTTATCAAACGGATATTGATTGACAATGGTTCTTCCCTCAATTTTATACACTTATCAATTCTTCCATGAGTTTAGATTAAAATAGGAAGATCTAACTAAGTCCGATATCATCATTGAAGCTTTCAACAATGAGTCCCAAGAGTCTTGTGACATTATATCCCTCCCCTTAGGGTTGGACCTAAGATATTAGATATCTTATTCTATGTGGTGTATTGCCTTGCATCTTTTAATTTGCTTCTCGAATGCCCTTGGATTCATGTGATCAAGGTTATACATAAAGGCAACTATTCGCCAATAGGGTGAATATTTGCATTTTTTAAAACTTAGATTGATGTAATTTGGGGACCTTGGACATCGAAACTTCATAAAAAAATTTCATGAATTTATTTTTAGGTGTCGGTTCACCATTTGTTGATAATAGTATTACATTTTTTAAAATTTGCCAACACTCTCGCCTAAATTGTGGACCATTTTTACCTTAAATATCTAAAAATTTTAATTTATTGCACCCAACTCACCATCTATAACATTATAAGTAACTAAAATTATAGTGATAATTTTTCACTTAACCAAACCAAAGAGTACATTCAATCTATTGCAAAATTCCACCGAAGTTCAGTTGTGTCCAAAAACTAGTTGATCCGGGTCAAAACTCTACTTGAATTGAAATCAAAGCCATATCTGCACCTAGAGAGATTTGGTTGGCATTATCCACCTAGGCACTTTGCTACACTTGAAATGAGAAATAGGTACATTTCTTTACCCAAATCGACATCCAAATTTTGTTATGCACCCGGGTCGAAATCTATCTGCCTAACATAGTTCTACACTAGGACTAACATCAAGATTGCTTGCAAATATCTACACTTGGACCAGCATCCGATATTTTTTCTATAGCTAGAACACCATTTGTAAACTAATTTTTTTCGGTCCAGTATTCAAACAACCTAACAAAGTTTTGATCCAAATCGATATTCGAGCTCTGTTCTACACCCAAACGAACATCAAGTCTCTATTATGTACCCGAACCACCATCTGGTACTATGGATGACCTAACACAGGTCTACAACTAGATTGCAATCGACACTATTTTGGAAATGGAACATCAACTGACACTATTCTTAAACCAAGTTGACTATTGACCCTTTTTCCAACCACATCTACCTCTAGATATTTTTCCTGCACTAGGTACTCTATTTCTTAAAACATTGTGAATCTGTGATCCTATGTTCTTTTGGTTTTTTAGAGAATATGAGTTGAAGTAGTTGTAGTGATAATATATGTTTTTTTTTCATCTCATTGCGGTTTTTATTTTGCCATTTTTTTATCATTTATTAAAAATAAGTCAATGCTACCTTTCCCATGTTATTCTCTATTTCATCCTATTCTCCAAGTTTTCCCCTATTTTCTCTCTTTCTATTAACACTCTTTGATTCTCTGTTTCTATTGAGATATGCTTTTCTGTTACAAGATTATGAGTAGTTAAATGCTTTGGTTCTCTTAGGAAATTGTGATGCTTTTTTCATCTAAATATATTCTAATTCTCTATTTCTTGTCTATTTTGTACTAGAATCTTATATTTTACCACTTTTGTATCTGTAATTATATATTTCACATACACACATTTTTTTCTTACATTGATTTGAATTTGTATATTTATTAGTTTTATGCTCTTATTAGTTACAAGTGCTATCTCCATAAAATAGTGTAGTGGCAAAAAACACAATAAAGCATATCTAGAAACATGTATGTATTTTCTACCAACCCACCATCTGTTTATTCTATTTACTATATCATTTTGAGCCGTCATAGAATTAAAATATCTTCAACATTTTATTACTTTTCTAAATTGAAAAATATTTTCTTTACAAGTAAAATGTCACCTACTGGAAATGCAAAGAAGGGGGTAAAATATTTTGCTTAAAAAGAGTATCTTGAATTATTTTAGCAGTATGTCAAAATTCAATGAGCCATCAACATCCAAGCAAATTAAAGGTACAGATTATTTTTTACTTCTAAACAATTAGTTGTATATTCCATTATTATTTTAGATAATCATCTATTCCTCAAATTATTAACTCATAGTATGTGCCTCTATCCATATTTCATGATGATACAAATCATATTCCTGATTGTAAGTTTTTTTGACAATTCCAAAAATGATAAATAATATTATTGTATGCTACTATGCATAATACCCTGTTGACCCTAATGTATCTCCACTCAAAGATATTCATCGTAAAGATATGTCTTCTAATAAAAATTCTCTTAACAATGACATCCAACAAACACTTGAAGATATTCCTCAAGCGGACATGCTAGTTGAAAATAAAAGCAATAAATCAAATACATTAAAAAATTCTTTCGAATCTTCAAGAAAAATACTAAAAAGAGAAAGAAATCTAATTGGGCTATTGGAATGACATTTAAAGATGAATGGACAAAAAATTTTCCTTGGATAGAGCCTATCCTATCCATGGACAACCAATTCGAACAAAAATAATGTAGATGCAAAATTTGTAGTTGGAAACTAGTCAAGGATCACAAGCTGCAAAATAATATAGATACAATAGAAAAATATTTTGGAAAATTTTACGTAAAAGTTTGAGGAAGTGATGGTAAAATTAAAAAAGAAGTTAAGTGGAAGGATGCATCAAAATGTATGCATGTCAGATATGCAATATAATATGATAATTACTTAAAGCAACAACAATATCTTATTGGGAAATGTGGAACAAAAAAATTGTAATTTCAAAATATTCATAAGGCCACTTTATCTTCAAAAAGTTTGCAGTTGGCTATTGTATATAGTATTCTAAAAAAGGATAGACCCATGTTTGATTTCAGTGATTATAAGCACTTGTTTGAAATAGCCGATGTGCAAAACCTTCCTAGTTTCCATTGGTTAGATCGAAGTGGTTGGAAAATGGTAAAATATCTATCATTAGTTGAGAAGGACCTAAGGGAGAAATTAAAAATTTCTAGATATCACTTTCTATTGATGAGGCGATAGTTGTGGACAACACATAATGGATCTGCATGCATGTGTACACATTTCAAAATCATGTAAGGTAGCCTAGTTTGCTCGTATAACATAAGGAATGCAAGAGTATTGTTGTTGTGATGTAGTTTAAAGGATCTATGGATCTATAATGTTATTGTGAGTAGTTTAAAGGATATTTCAAGAATGAATGATAGAGAGATAGCCAAAAAGTTAATATGTGTTGAGTTGATGGTGTTGTTATAATGCAAGGGTACATAAATGGTCTTTGTATTCATCTCCAAATCTCAGTTACCCCATATATGATACCCATCCATTGCATGGATCATAGAGTGAATATATCATATAAAATCATAAGCTCTTTTGAATATGTTGCAAGAGTGTAAGACCTTATTCATGAAATACATTCTTATCTTTCTTGTAGTCCAAAAAGGTTTGCAAAGTTTCAATAGTTTGCACTAGGAGTTACAAAAGGATAAAAAATGTTAAAAGATGTGGATACAAGGTGGATTGCATTGTATCAACCTGCACATAGGGTTTTTAAAGAATATCAATCATTAACAGGTTTATGTACACAAATCGTAGGGCAGTTGATAAGGCAAAATATTTGTTGTTCCATTTGACTAACTTCAAAACCCTTTTAACGTTATGTGGTATTCTTCCAATGTTACATGAAATGAATAGATTGATTAAAATTGCACAAGATAGATCCATCTATATCGTTGATTTTATAAGTATGAGAAAGAAAATATGTGTGATTATTGATAGGTTATATGTATCCAAAAATATTTTGAATATCCCTTGTTTGATAGTTGGAATACATTGACAAACGTGAACGATCCAACAATAATTTTGAATTTTGACATCAATGATCATATTTGTATTAATGTTCATGGAAATATGATACCTTTGTATTGTTTTGAAAGGTAGGCAAGTATAGTTGTTGACGATGTTGAAAAAGTTACTATAACACATAATAGATTTGAAGTTATTTTACACAAAATAAAGACAATTTTGTTTAAAATAGCAGAATCATTAATAAGAGAGATAAAAGAATGATTTCTAAGATATGAGTTACTTGAGGCACTAAGTGTGGTTAACCCCATGTTGTGGGATCCTTGTACTAAATACAATTATGCATGAGTTGTTTTTAAAATATATGTTCATACTTATTAAGCATTTTAGTGAAAGTTTGGAAGTCAATGGTATTGAAATCAAATGTATACTCAAAAAGGGTTTTATAAAACAAAAGTCATCGCATTTTGGTGGAACAATGGTTGAGCAAGCATCACTTTTGAGTAACATCCATGAGACTGGTTCAATTGAACGTTTGTGCCAAAAATTGTATTCAAGTAGTGTCTTACAAGATACTGTTAGTGAATACTTTTATTTATATGAATTATGTCAAACAATGATTTTGGGATCTATGGAAGATGAGAGAATTTTTAGTGCACTATATTTCGTTAAATCTAAACTCCGCAATAGGTTGGACAAAAAATTAGAATTTTTTTTGAAAATTTATGTGTCATCATATCAGTTGAACACATTTCTTTATGACAGAGAATTAGCATATTGGGATTCCCTTGCAGGCAGAAAAGATACTAGAAATACAAATTATAAGGAGGATAATTATGATTTTAGTGATCAGATGGTGGAGACATAGATATTTGCTATGCTTAATAGTGATTCTGGACAAGATGAGAAGTGTTTGTTTTAGATACCTAATTTGTGATTTTTCAATATTTCACAACATTAATAAATTTGAATTTATTTGATATCAAATTTTACAATAGTGATTCTAGACAAGCTAAGAATGTTTGTTTTAGCTACTTGATTTGTGATTATGGATAAGTTGAGAATGTTTTTTTTAGCTACCCGATTTGTGATTTTTTTAGTATTTCACTACACTAATAACTTTGAATTCATTTGATCAGATTTCACAATATTATTTTAGATTTGTTATATTTCACAACATTTGATTATTCACAAATTTTAATGTTTTATATCCCATTCTTGTTTTCAAACTAGTTTTAATTGCCTTTATATCATAGTATTTTTTTGTTTCAATTACCTAAATTGTAATTTTTACAAGATTTTACAACATTGATCAAAATGAATGTGTTTATTTGTCATCACAATATTGTTTCATCTATATAAATTTTAACTTTATTATTTATAACATAACGTTGTCTTTCAAATTATATGTTTTATGATTTAAAATACAACATTCTCTTTCATGACCGATTTACAACATTGTCTTTCAAAATATAGTGTACATATATTAATGTATAGGATAACTGATTTGAATGGTGAATATAGTTGAATCGTTCATTTTTAAAATTATAATTGTAAATATAGTTGAATTGTTCTAAATTTAAAAAACTACACATGAATATAAATGGAAAAAACCAATGAGTGATAGAAGATAAATTAGTAAAAGTATTTTCATTATTTGCATAGAAAATACACATTGTACAAATATGTTTATAGAACCATAATCCAGAACTTTTTTTCAACTATGAAATATTTTACAACATAGTAATTTTATCAAGGGTGAGCAAGGGCAGATTCAGCCACTTCTTATGCACATGGATCACCTAGGCCTTGAGATTTAGCCACTCCTTGTATATCTATATATCCTTGAGTTTGATATGCTCCTTGTATATCTGCATCTCCTTTAGTTTGAGATGCTTCTAAAGTTGTAGGTTCTTTTCCCTTATCTCCTATACCAATACCCTACTCAAGCCATTTTAGTGCTCCCATTCTGATGAGGGCTTCCTCTATCTTTTGTAAGCTCCCCATCAACAATATATCTTCTTTAGCTAGATCCTCAAGGACTACACATTTTTTTTATTTAAGCTTCATCTTAAGAAATATATTTAGATCTATTTTGTGCTCTAGGATAATTAATTTTAAATAATTAGTATCCCTGATATTAGCATGTAAGGTCTACTTCATTGTTATTGCAATTAGTATTGATTTCTTTGCAGCCTCGAGATTAACAACCAAGAAATTAACTTGTTTATGTAAATTATAGAAATTTATCTACAAAAAATTAAATAAAACCTTAGGCAGTCGAGAGTTACATTACAAAATATAATGATAAATTTGATTGCATCTAAAGTCTCACCTTTGCAGCATCAATGATTAAAAATGTATTCTTATCAAAAGCCCAAAGGTTGTAATACACTTGGGCTTCAACATTTATGTTATATAACCTACTCAACATAGTATTTAAAATCTGATCATCATAATAAATAGAAGGGTTCACTTATTCTAATTGATCTTGATGTAGCAACCCAATAAGCTTCTCAGGTTGGTTATTGATTGGGAAAACAATTTCTTCCCTTTTATCATAATTTTTATAATGATATTTATTTCCTTGATAAGGATATTTACTTGTAATTCTTAATTCTTCAATTCATTTACATTTTCAAGAAAAACATCTTGGATTACTGTATAAAAAATATAAAAAAATAAATTGTCTTAAGATAAAATAACTTGTTCATCCTTAGTTTGAGAAGCAGGATTGGAGGTGTCAGAAGGTGATGACAAAATTAGCTCAACTTCAGGATTTTGTTGTTCTTGTTGCACATGAACAATCTCTAGAACTTTTAACCCCTCAATGTTCCCATGAAAAATAAAATCATGATCTAATTCTGGCATATCTAAATCGGAGGTCAAAACATCTTTCAATGATTAACCAGCTAAAAATGATAACGATGAAAACCCATTACCCTATCCCTGTGACTTCGATTGTGTGGGTCCCCGTTGTGCTCTCGATAGAACAAGATTTTTTCTTACAACTTGACCTCGTATTAATTTCTATCATTATTGAGGTTGTCATGCTACTACTGGTGGTGGTGGTGGACCTGGTGGTGGTGGCGATGACATCATTTTATTCCTTATTTTAGTAAATTATGGGGAGGAATCTAAATACATTATAAAAATATATTATTAAACAAAATTAAAGTAGATAAAATTAGTACATAATTGTAGAAAAACCACATACCCGATGAAGAAATATCTTGCTGCCCTTCAGCCTGTGGAGACAACTAGGTGTGAGTGCATGTGGGGGTTTCACATAAAATTGAAAACATACAAAAAAATAAAAAAATAGATATAATTTTAACTAAACAAAAATGGTAATGAATCAAGAGAAACTCAAAATAGTAAACTTATGTGTCATTGGTGCAACATAACTGGATTCACATTCCATGGCATTTGTTTGCACATGTTTATGAGAAGTGGGAGAAGAAGTTGGCTTCTAGAATTTATGAGGTTTCTGTGGTTGAAATTCACACACTGTGCCTTCTGAATCACCACCACCCTTTGAAATGTGACTTATGATAACAACATCATTTTTTGCCTATGCGATGGTTGCCTTACTTTGCATTTAGATGCAAAATAAAAATTTAATAAATAAATAAATAACATCCTAAAATAAAAATTATTTAATGGTGAAAAATAGAATAATTACCTTTAGATCTTTAGAAGTCATAGCAATGCTTTGAAATTTTATGTGCAGTACATTTGGTGAACTAGTATCTTGCAAATTATGAAATTTTTTGTAGTAAAGTGCTAAAATATAATTTACTGAGGTGACCGTGAGAGGTTTGTCTGATTGGTTTGTTTGAACAGTATAGAGATCTGATCTAATTCAATCTAAAATATATGTACACTAGTTGAATCTCTCATAGTACTCTAAACAATGAATAATATAAGCCAATGACTAGAATGGAATCTTTGATATTCCAAGAAGAAACAATATTGCTTGGAAAAATTCAAGAATTTCCTTGAAATCATTGTTGGAAATAGAGTTATTAGTTAACCCTCTCTTGGAATTCACCGCAGATGCTGCAAAAAAAAAAAAGGTGACATAGAAAACTTTAAATTGTGAAATTTAATATAATAAACTAAAGAGAATTATACCTAGCAATAATTTTGAAGAGATATCAAATTTGTTAGTCAAGAAAGCCTTATCATTCTTCAAGAGAACTAACTTCTTTAAAAATACATCAAGACCCTTCTATGTAAGTCCAGTCAATCTCTAGATATCAAAGGGTTTGATTGTAAAATATATATTTTTATTCTGTGCAGTTAGAGTAATGGCCCCAAGATCATTGTCATAACCTTTTATGATATTGTGTAGAATAAATTTATTTTTTCTAAATTGGGGCATAGAATTCAAACCCTCAAAACCTATGTTCTGAACCCATGTATAGTTTGTCCCATCTGTCCCAGGTGTGTTTACCGTTAAGTACTCTAAAATGATGCAACTTTGATTTTTGAATGAATTTTTTTGCAAAGTTGTGGATATGATGGCCATCACTTTGGAAATGTGTAGGATAATGGGTGCTTGGGGAAGGGAAGTGTTTGTAGATTCACTCTGATCTTGTACAGTAGAAAAAATCCTAAAAAACTACTGATGCCTTTTCATAGATGAAATTGAGTGGTTTGGATACGTGGTAGAATGTTAGTGGAAATGCATGTGGCGGTGTGATGCATAGCAGGGTGAAGCTGAGTTATGATTTACACCTAGTACAAGGTTGGAGCATTAGCTACACCTAGTACATAACCAGAGAATTATATACACCCAATCCATCTGCATTACTACACTCATTATGTCTACATTAATTCACCTAGTCCATCTGCATTATTGCACTTGATCCATCTGCATTACTTTACCTAGTCTATTTGCGTTACTACACACAATCCATCTACATTACTTCACCTAGTTCATCTACATTATTTTACCTAGTACATATACATTATCATATTCACCTGATCCATCTGCATTATAATATTCACCTGATCCATATGCATTATTAGATTCACCTGATCTATCTACATTAGTTGGCTAGAGCTTGCTATCCACCCAGTACATCTTCCAGATCCTTATTCCACCTGAACCATTACTCGGTCCTTTCTTTACACACGATTGGTTTTCCAAATCATTTTTTTACCTAGTTCGAGCCTAGATCATGTTTTGCACTCGATTCAAGCTCGAAACAATTTTTACCTAGTCTAAGCCTAGATCGTGTTTTACACCCGGTCTGAGCCTAGACTATGTTTTTCACCCAGTCCAAAAAAAGTAGCCAAATTTACCAAATTTTAATAATTTTTTATGAAAATATAAGGTAATTCACAATTTCATTTGACATGAGGTTAGCCAAAGTTTTAAAACGGATTCACCAATTTTTTACGAGTACATTTTGGGTAGACCTCTTATGAATAACCTTGCATGTGATGAGGGTGGTCCCTTCTAATTTTCACCAATGTTTGAAGTTCAAATCTAGGAATAAATTGGTTACCATTATGGGTGACCCTCACCCATTTAAATATTTTTTAATAGTTGAGCTAGATCAATATGATCTCAATTTATGCCCATAAATTTTCTCATCTCACATAACCAAGCAATTTGAAAATATAAAGGTGAGTGAGGAAATAATAATCAATGTTTCATCATGGAATCAAGTAAATAATCATAGAGCCTCTTTTGGATCTTGCCAAGATTCCATATTCACCAAGGACTATGGGTTTACCTCATAAGAAGGATGAAGTTGTATGCATTGGCACCTGTACCTTTATCTTCATAAGAGTCTCCCTCAAAGAAAATATTTGTGGTAGAAACCTTTACCCTATTGAGCGTGCTTTTACCCATTGTTACTTGTCCAATGACTACCCACTTCCCAATAAAATCCTATCTAGTAAGGGATATATTATTCAAGGTTTAGGGTCGTGACAAAAATATATTCAAGAGCATTAGAACGTGGATATTTGGCCTAGGATATGTGGCATAGGATACATCCCTAATAAAAACCAACCTTTACCCTCTAATAATAATGATCATATTGTTACCTATGTTGAATATTTAGATCATCAAAGCTTGGAGTGGAGTGATAAGGATGAGTGAACTCCTTATACTTCAAATATTCTATTTTACAATATGGTAACCAATAGGCATCTTGAGTCTAATGTGACCTTAAATTAGAACACTAAAAGTAATAAACCTTGTGACATAGCTCATAAGGATATCATCCAAAATAGCTTATCCTTTGACGGGTCTATGCTTTATGTTGCACATACTGAGTCTTCTCATTCTTGAGGGGACCCTCTTCCTTTATCTTATAGAGACCTTGTGAAGTTGGGAAATTTACCCCATTTCATCAAGAAGGATGGTACAATTAGAATTTGTGATTAATTTTGTGCAACATATTTTAGATAATGTACTATGGATGATCCCCTTTGTGATGAGAATTATGAATATATCATCCATAATAATCCTCTATTTAATGGGTCAAATCCTTGCACCAACATTATATTGGTTAAAATAGGCAACACCCTCAAAATTTGTGCCAACTTTAAGAACAAATGAATGTAATTAAATCTTCTAAAAAAATAATATAATAAATAATAATAATAAGTAATACTAAAATATGTATCATAAACAATAAAAATTAATAAAAATGTGCATGGTGTTACACCTTAATTTTCATATAGCTTGCATATGGCTTTCTTGATTCATACTACATGACTACCTGTCATACTTTACATGTTTTGCCTATCGTTCTATTTATTGTATTTTGCTTGTCATATAATTTGCATTATTGCTTGATCATACTTGCATGACTGCTTGATCATATAGATTTTGGGACTTCATTATAATGGCACGTGATGACACCTAGTTGGATCATAGCTCACATGTATTGCACTCACACTAGGACTCTGATGCCTAGCGAATCCCCAACCTAGGGTCCATATCATTGCATTCAGTCATGTTGTTCTATATTCCTTGACCTTGAAAATTTTAATGATTATTTGTTTATCTTTTCCAATTCAAGGAATATAATTCTTTTGTGTATCCTTATCATTTGCATGTCTTCCTTTTATCCTTTTCATAAATATAAGGATACACGTTCTTTCATCCATTCACAAATCTTGCTTGTTGTTCACACTTTTAAATATTGATTATTAAGGTATCCTCATGAGATAGTATAGATACCGTATGAAGATCCTTTATGGTGTTCATATGACCATTAACTATCTTACACACATCTCCTAAAATTTTAAGAAATATCCACACACACACCATCCTTATTCTTCATATCCATTTCCTCTCTCAATTTTTCAATGTATGCTCTCAAAGGCCTTGCTTCACTTTGATCACTCATATTTTGTACACACCACATCCCTATCGGGTAGTACTCATTTTTGGTATATCAATAATATATTCTCAGCACTCCATAGTGGATAGCTTCATGGTCACAAGTGATGGGTAGCCTCTATTTGACCATTTGTGAGCATAAATCCTAGTGGGTATACCTCTTTTTTTCTCAAATTATCGGTGAGCACTAAACCCATAGTGAGTATCACTCCACTTGTCCATATATTTTTATGAGCATAACACCCTTACAAGATAGCTTCAGGATATCCTCAATCTTGATCATTTGTGAGCATACATCCTTATAGGGTTATAATCATTTTATTTTTTATTTGGCCTTTTGAATCTTTGTTTTCATCAATTTCCTCTTTTTCACTATTCATTTTTATTTTCCATCCATTCATCCATGCATTTTATTTAAGTTTACATTTTAGTTGCATTGCATTTAGTTAGATTCATTCCATTTCATTCATTTAGGTTTATTCATTGCATCCATTATGTTTATCATCACCATTCACAAAAAACGAAAAATCATATAGTGCACACATATTTCACACCATAAGAAAATAATATAAACTATAACATGATATAATTTCATCAAAATAGAATGCATGTAAACTAGGTTGGTGCACCATATTTCAAGCTTGATATACCTGACCCTCTCCCATGGATGTATGCCACAATGCAAAATTGGCATGTCACCTAATCCATAGTCCTAGATCCATGAGTCTATATCCTCTTCTCCACCTGTTGGTGGTGGTGGAGGCATGTTCATGAAACATGTATCTATTTGTGAGCAATATCAAGACCAAATTTATGACTAAAGGGACATTGGTAGATGCACCCTTTGATCTATCAATACCACATAGAAGTACAATATATGGTATAAGTTCTCCATCCATACCACTCTATCTTAATCCTCCTTCGCCCTCTATAGTTGCTCCTATAGTAGGTGTATCCCCTTGTCTAGTTGGTTGTAATCGCAATCGCCATCCCCTTAGCCTGGACCCATTGGTTCTCATTATCTAACTTTCTTATATTCTCTTTTATATGGCTCACCTTAGCCCTCACTACATCCCTTTCGATCATGACCTGGTCTACTTGTGCTCAAAGAGTGTCTATCTACCATTACATAGAAATTGCCCTATCTATCAACCCCTCTGCTACCCTTGCTAGATCTCCCTAACCCACAATATCACTCGGTCTTGCATATCCTACCAAGGGAGCACCCTTAGCTGCTCCCCCTTCTCTTGCACTAAATATATTGATGGTGGTCCTTGTGGTGGTCACCACATCTACCCTAAATTATATCCTAGACTACCTATGAAGTTATAACATATACTCTTATCACTATATTGCATGTTGTTTTACCTCTTAGAGTTCTATATACACCCTTCGATCCATGACTTGGTGTCTCTACACTAGAACTGGTGGAGAGATCCTTGGGGGGATAATGACCCTATACCATCTCTTGTATCTAAGAGCTACCCCAACATCATTGAATCTAGGATCGATGTAGAGTAGATCATCTAGATCCTCATTTGTGAACCTAAACACATTATTGTCCATTCTAGCATCTAATGGATCCCTCTATATCCTCAAGTACCAATAGTATCCCAAGTCTAGTATCTCTTAGAAAATCCCAATCTACCATTGTACTTGATCAAAACGATATAGATCCAACTTGCTCTTCTTTGTGGTGACCCATCGGACCCTCCTGACCCAAGCCAACTCCTTCCCATTCTCATCCCATACAAGGTGTATATGTCATGACTTCCATATGATCTAGTGATTTCATAGCTCATCTATGACCCATCTATTAAGTGGCATAATACCTGCATACAAATTTTATGTCTACTCTAGGTCTCAAGACCTTCTATATCTTATTAGTCACTCCAAATCAAGTAGTGGTCTTGGCAATACCTCTAGCCTCTTTATGGTTACATGCTTCTAGAACCACACCTATAGTAATATCATACAAACCAACCCTATATTTTGTTTATACATGATGTTGTACAACACCCTATATAAATAGGCTAGCATATACAAACCCCATGAAAACTGCACCTGTTGGTCTTGCATGTTTGCCACTACCCTCACTAGTACCAATGGTAAATGTTCTTGACTCATGTGGCACGTTCACAATATTGCCACCACTCCATAGAGCATGATCATCAATGCCCCAACCTGATGATGTCACAACATATCATCAATTTAAAATCCACTCTTGTGGATCTCATGTGATGGGTTACCCATCAATCTCCATGCTACCATCCTAAGCACCTATGCCTTGTATACCATCCTCACCTTATGGTAATCCTAAATATGCACCACACATACTCTAGTGTGATAATCATCTCTCCTATCAATAACTAGAATATGGATGATTTTAGGTACCATCGCTCTACCAATGCCATCAGTAGGACTTTGTCAACCTCTACTCGGGGCATCTCTACCAAATGGAATAGCCCCACTACACCTAGTGTGTGTCTCTCTGATAGTGTGATATCTTGTAGTGTCTCCTCAATGGTACTTACTTGTCATATGCTACTCTTGGTGAACATAAATTATGTTTAGAAAACAATCATTTTTCTTCCATAAATTATCAATCTAGTAAGTTTGTGAACTTGTGAGTGTCACACATAGTATATACTTATAGTGTGGGGAAATGAATCCTTCTGTACCTATTTAATTTGGTAGGGAATGTCTATGCACTTTTATTTCAACCAAACCAAATAAAGCAAAGTGCAAAAAATTAAAATGCCGAAAAAGATACTAAAAATAAAAGTACAAGAAATTAAATGTTGAAGAAAATGAAACACAACTAAATTAAAATAAAGTAGAAAATAAAGCATTAAATCTAATCTACTAAAAATAAATAACAAAAATAAAATAGGGGAGGACTACTACAGGGAGTGGGCCCAGGATCCCGTAGATAGTCCGCCCGACTAAATTACATGAGGATTACTTTAAGGGAACAAGAGTATTTGCAACTCTATAAAATAAAGAAATAAAATTATTCTATTGACTGTGTAATCAATCTTGCCCTTCATTCATCTAGCTTGTGTTCTTATATAAGAGGCAACCAAATCTCCTTAAAATAATAGATTGATATATTTTTAATCACATGATGTGATTAGTTACAATTGGTTTATACACAAATTTTATTCTCCTATTAACAACATGATCATTCACCGAAAGGATAAATATAATAATCCTTAGGTGTAATAAACTAATCCTAAAATAATGCATCCTAAAAATAATACTTTTAAAATTCGAACATATAAACTAAGACAGTTCAGTTACACTAATAGATGCAATCACAATAGTAAAACACCTCTTTTTTTAATCTTTTCTAAAGATGGTAAATTTTTTGGTCTAGCTCATTATCATCTGTGTTCTGCTTTAGCTATTAGTTATGTAATTTCCTCCTATGCAAATGAGACAACTCATGTGTTTTGGTAACTATCCAAAAATTGATGCATACGATGTGGAGTCAACGGTCATGTGTGGTCAACATGGTCCCTATTGACAGCAAGGTCAAAGCATCTTGGATCAAGGTGCCTTATTGAAGATCAAGGCACCTTCCCATATATGGGATCAAGGTGCCTACTTATCAATCAAGGTGTCATTGGGATCAAGGTGCCTTTCTAGATGCACGATTAAAATATTTCTACTTTGTCTCATGTGCGACTACCTCATTAGCCCATTAGTCAATTGATCAATGTTGACTTGGTGCATCTTCCAAACAAATGCGCATCAAGGTGCCTAATTGATATCAAGGTGCCTTCTTCCTCATCAAGGCACCATCAATGTGCCTACATCCTCATCAAGATGCCTACTTCCTCATCAAGGTGCCATCAAGGCACCTTCCTATTGACTTGGTCAGATCAAGGCGCCTTCCTTTTGACTTGGTAAGATCAATGCATCTTCCTGCACATCAAGGCACCTCCAAATGTATGGGATCAAGGTGCCTTCAAATGTATGGGATCAAGGCACCTTCTTGCACATCAAGGTACCTCCAAATGTATGGGATCAAGGTGTCTTCTTGCACATCAAGGCACCTCCAAATATATGGGATTAAGGTGCCTTCTTGCACATCAAGGCACCTCCAAATGTATGGGATAAAGGTGCCTTCTTGCACATCAAGGCACATCCCATAACAATGCCAGGTCCAAGTGGGATGTAGACTTGAAAACACCATATTAGAGCAAAACCTGCATTTATACACATTTTCCACTAAAAAAATTGGTCAAGCATAATACTGCATTTTATATCAATTATATGCATAATTTATATAAAAATACATCTCTAATGCTAATTAAACCAATAATGATGCCCCTTAAAAGTGTATATAAAATGAGCATTTATAGTGCTCATCACCCCCCTATGCCTAAATATTGTTAAGTCATGATAATAGCTCCCTGAGATAATTTTTTTTTCATAGGAGTAAGGCACATTTATATGGGAGTAAGGCACCTTTATATGGGAGTTAAGCATCGGGAGTAAGGCGCATTTATATGGGAGTTAGGCACCTCCTATTTTTGTATGGGAGTTAGGCGCCTCCTATTTTTACACGGGATTTAGGTGCAAGAAGTAAGGTATCATCGAGAGTAAGGTGCTCGTCATCATTTTTTTTAAATGGCCTTAGGGTAGTGAATTTTTTTTTCTCATATTCGAGGCGTGTCATGTGGCTGAACTCTAATGGGAGATTTAAAAAAATAGAATATATAAAGGCATCTACTGGTATTAGCATAGAAATGATTTTTAAAATAACTTTACACATAATTAATGGAAAACTCAATACATACCTGAGTGAATTTCACAGATTTTGATGTGTATGATGCTAATGGTGTGAAATATATTCATGCTACCTATAATCATGGTGTACCAAAAAATGAGATTGTTGGTGCATCTTGGAGTAATAATATATTTTTATTTTATTTTATTTTTATTTATTTATTTATCTTTTCTTCCATGGAAGGGAGTATGGCCAAAACAGTTCTTGGCCCATCAATTTTTTTTCTCATCATCTGCATTAGAGAACAAAAATTCAACTACAACAATTTGAGCTAGTGATTTTGAAATTAGGTGGCCAAGTTGGAGGATTATCAATGATCCATCCTAGGAATTTGACTAAATGTGTTGTGTACTGGATGAACTCTTTTCATTGTGACAACAAACTTCTCCATAATTTCAGATCCTCACCATATCTTTGCAAAGTTGGCGTTCTCCTCCACTATAGTGAAATTCTATCTCTTATCTATATTTTCATTTCCCACATATTTTAATAGAATGAAATGATGCTGTAAAAAACTGTAATATTGGCACTATGCATTAAAAAGTGGAGGCCATGTAGGCCATAATTGATATCTTTGAAGGGTCCATCCAGGTAACTATGCAGCCTGGTGTGCAAAAATTTTGCATCCCATATACCACTATTAGAGGATTTATGATAACCAACCAATCCAAACTTCAAAACACCAAGCTCATCATCAAAAATACATATAAAAAATATTTGAATCCTGCTTTGACATATCTCAAGAGCACTAACTCTTTGAATGCATTTCAGGTATCTTCATAATTAACAACAGCTTTGTGCATCATTATTTTCTCACCGTGTGCTCCTGAGAATATTCCTTTTTTCAATTGATTAGACTTTATACAACCCTGATACACATGTGATCAAATCAAAATGATCTCCCACTATGAATTATTTCCTTCACAAGAAAAATTAAAGTAGAAAGAACCAATTGCATTTTACTATTGTAAACCATACATGTTGTGCCAAAAAAATTGTCTACATGTTTCTTCATCAGCATGATTCTTGGTCAATTTTGATGAGAATTATTCTACAAATAAAAAAAAAATCTAGATCTCATCTTCATTGCAATCCTTCAATCTATTTTTTTGAAAGAAAAAATATATTTCCATCATCATCTGTGGCATGTGTTGGGTGTTCAGGTGTGACGTTCTCATGAGATACATAATTGAGACTTATGTGCTACTATTTCTGGCCACTACGAGCTCCATTCATATGATTTATCATGCTTAGGCACCATGTGGCCTTCTTGTAGATATTTAACATATAATTAATTTTAGGCTCCTCATCTACTTTATTTAGTTACTAGTTGGAGATTTATCATTTTCCTTCTGGACCAAGCTGGTCCTAGGGAAAGAGGATACTCTCTTCCAACAAGTAGCAAAAAAATAAATCTCTATTTCTGATTACACTTTAACTAGGAGCATTTTTAGCATAATATATATATTTTTGTTTGCAGGAGATTCAGATTCACCTATATTATCCCTCACTTAAATTGGTGACACCCTCATCATTAGTAACAGGTCCCTTGATGCAATAGGTCCGCAACCCTCTAAACATAAGGTCCCACACTGAACAATAGGCACCCCCAATATAGAGAGAAGAAGTTTGAGCAGTACTGGGTCTAAAGTGGATTTGCAACTCTCTTCTCAAGGAAGGGCTGCGACTTATTTTTTTCACTCTTTTCTTTCATAGCCATAAGATTCTCTATAAGGATTTTTTCAATATATGGGAACCACTCTTCCTAATCGAATAGTGACACCACTTATTAGTGCCTTCCTCTAGGTGGAAAAAACCATTGTTGTACTGGAATTATTGTAGGCACTATCTTCTTGGTGGGAAGTAAGTGCATTTTTTTTCTTTACTACACTCCTAATTGTAAGGCATGATATGTCACATATGTTAGGCCTAGTTTAAGATATATATAACTACTAATAATACTCATGGTTGTATCTTGGGAAACTAAACACACGAAAGAAGAAAAAACAAAAATCATGACATACGTTCCTGATAGGTTTGGTTTCCCTAGATGCCTATACTTGCATATGGTTCATGATTTTATACAAAGAAAAAATACACAAAAATATAAAAAACAAGGATTATAACATATGTGCCTGATAGGTCTAGTTTCCCTATATGTCTATACTTGCATATGATTCATGATTTCCTACAAATCAAAATAAAAAAAAATTATGCTAAGTAGGACATGTTCCATGTAGTCTCTCTTTTGTTTTTTTTAAATAACTCCAAAACATTGAGAGGATTCACATAATTCATTTTTTTTTCATCCGCTCCTCTGTGCCATAGAATTTGCATAGGTGCTAGAAATAGATCAAGGCACCTCTAAAATGTATGACATCTAGGTGTCTTCTTCTAGATCAAGGTACCCTTGATGTATGACATCAAGGTGCCCTTGACCAAGGTGCCTACTTGTGGATCAAGACGCCCTTGACCAAGGTGCCTAATTGTGTATCAAGATGCCTTGATCAAGGCACCTACTTGTGGATCAAGGCACCCTTCATCAAAGCATCAAGGTTCCTCATCACTTTTTTTTTTGCGTATCCTCCTATTTTTTCCTTTATTTAACGAATGTGTGAATATTCATCAAAACTATTGGTATGGTATGGGATCTCCCCCATGTTGATGTCTGATCCAATCTCACAAATATGAGGTGGTTGTAAATGGATCCCATAAAATGTTTCTCAAATATTATATTGGCATTTTATTCTTCTCTTGGTGTAGCATATCTGACTCTACTTATCATTTACTTAGGTTGTAACAGTCACACACTTTGCAGTAAAATTTTTCCAAGTTCCACAACTACCTTGGATTGGAAGCCTTTCGCTTTATCAAGGTTACTTAGCCTACCTTCGAGTGCCTATGTTTCCAATGCAAAAATCTTCTACCTTTCACTTGTTTTTACTGGATTCTACATGATTGAGGTGCACAAGCTGGTTTGTTTAGTGCTATTACAAAATCCATGTATGAATCTCAATTCACAAAATATTCATAGATAACTCCTTATTCATCAACATCACACTTCATGTTGTCTTGCAAAACATAAAAGAAAAATCTAAACCAAAGGTATTAAAATAAAATTTTAACTAATATTTTTTTGTGAACACTATAAATATCGTTCGTTGTGTTGTCTGTGGCAATAGTGAAGGTGGGCTCTCACCCCATGCGGACAACTAAAATAGTCTCTCAAAATCATCATTTTATTTATCAACTAATTTGATATGATGTAGTATGAGAAGAGCATTTTATTCCATGGCCTCAACATTTTTTCAACTTATTGGAAAATTGCGCAGGATGGAAAATGACTATCTGTGGGCTAGAAATTTGGATAAAACATGGCATAACAATATTTTAAAAACATGTGCTAGTTTGTGATTCACCAGGTCATCTTAAGTGTAAGTGAATAACATACTCCATAATAATATGTTATTTTTAAATTTTGCTCTATCATTTTTCCTACTACTGATGTCATCATTAAAATAATTTACCAATATGTTGCAAAGCGTCAAGCCTATAATTTTTTTATATCGTTAAAACTAGGCTTCTTGAGGCATAATTTCTTAAATGGTTTCTGTGTAAAAACACACCCTTAAATATTTTCAACTATATCAAACCTAGGTTGTGCCATTTATTTAATTTCTTGAAACCATTCAGAATATGATGGAAATCCTTCATTGCCTGATTTTCTGATTTTTTTTAAAAACACAATTTATTTTTACTTCTACACTTAATATGGTACATTAGGTTCATTCTCGTATTTACTTGAGAAGCTGGTAAATTTAAACCGTTGCCTATGGGATTTGGCTCTGACTATTTCAAAAACTATTTTGGCCCTATAAAAAGGCCCTTGGTGGACTCATGATTATTAGGTAGAAGATGTACAGGTAATTTTAAATGGACTTTTTAACTGAAATATGGATCATAGCACTACAATCTTGACATTCCTTGTTAATGGCGCAAAAATGGTGAGAAAAAAATATGTTTAGAAAATAATCATTTCTCTTCCATAAATTATCAATCCGGTAAGTTTCTAAACTTATGAGTGTCATGCATAGTATATGCTTGTAGTGTGGGGGGATCTATACCTATTTAATTTTGTGGGAAATGTTTATGCATTTTGATTTCAACCAAACCAAATAAAACAAAGTGTAGAAAATTAAAATGCTGGAAAAAAATACTAAAAATAAAAGTATAGGAATTTAAATGTGCAATAAAATGAAACATACAGCTAAATTAAAATAAAGAAGAAAATAAAGCAGTAAATATAATATAATAAAAACAAATAATAGAAATAAAATAGGTGAGGACTATTGTAGGAGGGGGCCCAGGCTCCCACAGATAGTTCGCCCGACTAAATTACATGAGGATTAGTTTAAGGGAACAAAAGTATTTGTAACTCTATAAAATAAAGAAATAAAATATTCTATTGACTGTGTAATAAATCTCCTCGTTCATTCATTTGGCTTGAGTTATTATATAAGAGGTAGTTAGATCTCATTACAATAACATATTGATATATTTGTAGTCACATGACATGATTAGTTACAACTGGTTTATACATATATTTTATTCTCCTATTAACAACCATTAACCAAAATGATAAATATAATAATCCTTAGGTGTAATTAACTAATCCTAAAATAATGCATTATAAAAATAATTCTTTTAAAAGTCGAACATTCTAAACTAAGACAGTTCAATTACAGTAATATATGCAATCACGACAATCGAACAACACTTTTTTTTGTCTTTTTTTGAAGACGTTATATTTTCTGGTCAAGCTCATTATCATTCGTGTTTTGCTTCATCCAGTAGTTATGTCGTTTCCTCCTACGCAAATGAGATAGCTCACATGTTTTGGTAGCTATCCAAAATTGGTGCATATGACGTGGAGTCAACAATCATCTATGGTCAACATGGTCCCTATTGGAAGCAAGGTCAAAGCATCTCAGATCAAGGCACGTTATTGAAGATCAATGCACCTTACCATATATGGAATTAAGGAACCTGTTTTTGGATCAAGGCACCATTGGGAGCAAGGCATATTTCTAGATGCAGGACTAAAATATTTCTACTTTTTCTCACGTGCAACTACATCATTAGCCCATTGGTCAATCGGTCAATGTTGACTTGGTGCATCTTCCAAACAAATGTCCATTAAAGAGCCTACTTGAGATCAAGGCACCTTCTTCCTAATCAAGGCATCATCAAGGTGTCTAATTCCTCATCAAGGTGCCATCAAGGCACCTACTTCCTCATCAAGGCACCATCAAGGTGCCTTCCTATTGACTTGGTCATATCAAGGTGCCTTCCTATTGACTTGGTCAGATCAAGGCACCTTCCTGTTGACTTGGTCAGATCAAGGTGCATTCCTAGACATCAAGGCACCTCCAAATGTATGGGATCAATGTACCTTCAAATGTATTGTATCAAGGCACCTTCTTGCACATAAAGGAACCTCCAAATGTATGGGATCAAGGTGCCTTATTGCACATCAAGGCACCTCCAAATGTATGGGATAAAAGAACCTTCTTGCACATCAAGACGCCTCCAAATGTATGGAATCAAGGTGCCTTCCTACACATCAAGGTGCCTCCGATCATAATGTCAGGTCCAAATGATATGTAGACTGGAAAACACCAGATTAGTAGCAAAACCTGCATTTATATACATTTTCCACTAAAAACACCATTCACGCATAATATTGCATTTTATATCAATTATATACATAAGTTATATAAAAATACATCTCTAATGCTAATTAAACCAATAATTATGCCCATTAAAAGTGTATATAAAATGACCATTTATGGTGCTCATCAACTCTCGAGAACATCATACTACAATAAAAAGATCAAACCATCAAAACATTAACAAAAAAAATTCATCTTAAAAACCTAATTCTTTTATTTACTTGATTTTTCATTGAATATATGCCTCATGTCCTACAGGGCATGGATTCATGAATTCAAAAAATCTATGTCATATATTTGGTCACCAATAGGGTTGGCTAGATCCACATGCGATCGTCAGATTAGCACCCATGTCCATGCATGGTGAATTCCATGAAAATTAGTGAAAATTAAAAAAAATTAAGAAAAACATAATAAAATGAACCTAAATCTAATTGCTAGCTTAGATTGTGACTCTTACCCATGCTCAGTCTACTTTTGCATCAACATCACCCCTCACAATTGTCACTTGGTGTATGGGAAGAGTCATTCTCTTGATCTCTCCAAAGTCCCCTTCTCATTTTCTCTCACAATGAAATTGAGTTAGGTTATCCCCCTTTTATTTTTTTCCTCCTTTTTCTTTTCATTATCCTCTTTCTCCCTTTTGCACATTTTTCATTGTTTGTCACTCTCTGCATCAGGGTTAAACATAGTGGCTATTTTCGCAAAATTTGCTAAACTTAGGATTTTTAAAATTTAGAATTGGCTAATATTTGGGACCCTTGACCAGGGTCCATTAGCCAAAACATTTTGGGTGCAAAAATTATTTTGGGTCGATTCGCCCCAATTTTATAATAATTTGACTATTTTAAGTTTAAATTTTCAACATTATCCCTAATAATAGTGAACCTTCTACATGTGTTTCAAAACTATTCACCTAGATTTTGAAACCGATTCGCCAAATTTTCATAAATATATTTTGGGGTCGACCCCTTACGCATAACCCTGCTCTACCTTATTCTACATCTATCATTTTGAGTTTCCTTAGGAATTTTTGCATTACTTTCAAAACTTGAGGGGGAACCCTTGGCCTAACAGCCATTAGTGTTCCTAACACCTCAATTTGTGTGCCAAATATTTAGTGTCTAAAATGAAACTATTTGTACACCACCCCTTTCTTTTAAACTAGCCACCCCTTTTTCTTTATGTTTGCCATATTTTTCGTCCATAGGTGTCTACATATTTCTTTGATGCATTTATTAGGCCATAAATGCATCAAAGAGGGGGTAAAATATGAAGGGACTGAACAAAAGGCATTAAATTATTTACAAGTTATCTTACAATATATAAGCATCAAGCTTAGGAGGGAGATATGACAAGTGTCATAAGCTCCACTCCAAGTGTCTTTTAGAAGACACCACTCCAACTCAAACTGAAGATAGGGACAAGTGGCAGAAGACAAATGTCAACCTGTCAATTATAGGCATAGTGCACATTATAATAATATTCTAACATTCCCCCTTAATGTGTACTATCCTAATAACTCAACATTAGATAACATTCCCCCTTAATGTTGACTTCTTGTACATAGATATAGCAAATTGCTAAACTGAGAAAACTTGTCTTTCCCAAGTGACTTGGTGAATATGTCTGCTACCTGATATTGAGTTGGTACATACTTCATGTGTATAATATCTTCTTGGACCATTTCTCTAATGAAGTGATGATGGATCTCAATGTGCTTTGTTCGAGCATGGAAAACTGGATTCTTGGTCATCTTGATGGTACTTTGATTGTCACAATATATATATGTTGGACCATGTATGAATAGCCCAATATCCTGAATTAATTGCCTCAACCATATTGCCTCCTTAGTTGCCTCAACTGCTGCTCTATATTCTCGCTTCGCTGAAGATAGTGATACTGTGTGCTGCTTTTTTATGCTCCACGAAATAGAGCCTTGGCCTAATTGAAAGCAATAACCTGATGTAGATCTTCTGGTTTCAAGAAAACTGGCCCAATCTGAATCTGTGTATCCAATCAAAGAAAAATTATCACTTGATTTATGCATAAGGCCATGATGAGGTGTGGCCTTTAGGAATCTCACAATCCTTTTAGCTGCTATCCAATGGCTTTCGTAGGATCCTGCATGAATCTGGAAATAAGGCCAACTAAATAGCAAATATCTGGTCTAGTTGAAGTTAAGTAGATTAAACTTCCAACTAGTTGCCTGTAAAGTGTACCATCAACCCTTTCTTCTTCATCATTATTTAGCAATTTCAATCTAGTTTCCATGGGAGTTAGAGAGGGCTTACACTCCTCCATGCGAAACCTCTCCAAAATAGATCGAATGTACTTAGCCTGTGAGATAAAAATCTTACCAGGCCGTTGCCATACCTCTATTCCTAAGCAATAGTGGAGGAGGCCTAAATCTGTCATCTCAAAGTTCTTGCATAAGTCCTCCTTGAGCAACCTTATTCCTTCTATATCATCACCTGTAATGAGAAGATCATCCACATACAATGTAACCAAGATGATGCGGTTCCTCCAATGTTTCACATAGAGAGTAGATTCTACTGTAGATCTAGTGAAACCAAGGTTGAGAAAATAGGAGTCAATCTTTGCATACCAAGCTCGGGGTGCTTGCTTCAACACATATAGAGCTTTTTTTAATCTGAGGACTTTGTTCTTTTGGCCCCCTTAAGGTCTTGTTGTCCATCTTTGCTGCTGCTAATAGTGCTGCTGTTGTGGCTATTGTTGGTACTTTTGCTGACGTGGTTGCTGATGGTACTGTTGATTTGGCTGCTATTGGTACTGTGTGTATCTCTGGTGTGATTTACCCCTTTGATTCTGATTATGCTGATTTTGACCCTTATTTTGTTTAGGCTGTAAAGTTGCCTTGGTGGCAAAAGCCGCTGATGTGGCTTCAATTTCTTCATCTTTGATTAGGGCTTGCTCATGCTTCTTAAGTAGGATATCAATATCCTCAAGTGTTGAATTCATTGTTTTACCACTCAAATCTAACATGGTAGCATAGGAGTGAAACTTTGAAGGAAGACCAAGCAACATTATTGGAATTAACTCATTATCATCTAGAGTTTTACCAGCAGCTAAGAAATCATTTTTAATAGACTTCACTTTCATAAGATAATCGGTAAGTGAGCCTTTCATACATAGATTGTGCAATTTTTATTTGAGATAAAAATATTATCTTGACTTGGCCTATCAAAAAATCTATTGAGAGAATCCCATGCTTGTTTAGGTGTTTTTGCAGCCCTTACAGTTTCTCTGCATTGAATTCCTGTAGCTAGCTTGATTAAACTTAAAGCTATGTTGGAATTCTTGTCAAATTGTGCTTTTTCTTTAGGGTCTGTAGGTGCAGTGAGTGGGTCTTCATCAGCCTGCCTATCTCTCACAAAGTCCCACATGTCATTCATCATTAATATTGACTCCATCTCATACTTCCAATTTGCAAAATTTTGTGCTCCTTCAAGTTTCTTTGTAAGTCCAATTAATAGATTTATGGTAGCCATGATTTAGAAAAGGATCAAAAGAAAAGGGAGCTCAACAAAGGATGAAGTAAGTACGACAAATGCCAAATTAGAGCCCTCAAAAAAATCTAGGGTACACTGCTGAAGATCCAGAGGAGGGTTCACCTAGTTTTTCCACTCGAATCTTCAAGATTTTCCAACAGTGGGAGGGTTAAGTTGAACATAAGTGCCTTTTTCTATCCAAAGAGAGTAAGAATTAGAATTTTACCAGACCTTTATACCAAACTTCTCAATATACCCGCCCTTACGTGAGGGAGACTATAAGTATTTGAGTAGTTGATACGTGGAACATAGGCAATTCTAAAAAGGAATAACCTGCCAAACCTTTATACCAAACTACTCAATATACCCACAACAAATTAGCCCCAAATGTGCCTCCAAAAAATGAGACAAAAAATCAATGCCTCCTTTTACAAGATTGCCCCCAAATTCAATATAGGACTTGGCAGAATGTCCTCCCCAAAGACTTAAAATTGTGCCTCTTAAAGCTTGTCAAACTTATGAACCAAGAGTGTTGGATGAAACTGAAAATGCACTCTTTTTACAATATCATTTTTGACTTAAAATTTAGTTGAGTAAATGATCTCAAAACTGAAAAATAATTACACCAATGGATCCCCCTCGAAATTCTCTTTCCAACGACTATATATAAGCCTATAGTCGGATACAATTTGATGCTTCAAACAAGCAAAAAACAAAGGCCCTGAAAAAATGTGCAGTTCCGAGACATTCCCAAATGGTCACCCATCCGCGTTGCGGTCTGGAAAATTATATTTGACTTAGGAGTTTTAATGAAAAATTGTTATGAACAAAGCAACCTAATGAAATTTGAATTATCAAAAAGATATTTTCAATTTAAAATTTGCCCTTTCCTTTTTAATAATAAAATAAAACTTGTAAGGGCTTTCCCGTTTGTTCGGAAGCAAAACCTATGCAACGACAAGCAATTGAGATGCTCTGCCACATGTTGCTACGCTCCTCGCTCTGCGTGATTCAAACTCTGGACCTCCCAGCAGAGCAACCAATTTACACAAGGCGGAGCGCAGGGTTTTGAGAACGGGGAACGTCACGGGTTCTTGTAGGCCTCGGATGGCGGCCTAAACTTGATCCCAGAACGAGTATTAGCCGCTCTACCCACCCGCAACTGCATTCGCACCAGTTCCACAACAAGGAGATGAGGATTCGATCCTGAGCCTTTATTTATTTTTTATTTTTTATTCATCATTGCGGGGATTCGATCCTAAATCTTTCGCCGCTGGACTCGATCCAACAGCGACAATGTGTGAGTTTCCAATAGAGGTCGATGGCAAAAAAAAATCATCGCAGAAGAGCTATGAAAGTCAAACCCTCATATAGATTTTGCTTTCTCACTATGCTCGCATGCGCTCCCAACAAAAGGAAATCCGGCTCAATGTGCAGAGTTACAAAGAATTTGCTTTCCGTCGGTTCAGATCTTTGGAGTGATAGTGAAATCTACCTACCATTCTAAATTACATGCCGTAATGGCTGGATTTGACAAGGCATGCTCTAATGTGCCCCAATTTCAAGCGAGAAACATGAAAAAAAATACAAGAGCCCGACTGTGTGAAGAGGAAGAGGTGATAGACAGGCAGAGGCATTAAAATATCAACAGGAAGACTAGTGCAGCTTCCATTTCCCACCAATGTCAAATGCCATATACCTAGCCGTCCGATTTGCAGAACCGACGGCTGTCCTATGACAATAGATAGGATCAATAAATATCTCCTCTTTTCCCAGAAGGCCAACTCCAAGGGTTGCAGGAGCGTGGCTGCGCACAGGTTGAACAAGCAGGCAGAGAGCAAACTTCACTGGAAACCACCGTTGCGATTTTGATAGAAAACGCAAGAAAACATATCAATATTCATATCATGCCATTCTTCTCTGCAGTCAAACCCTACCAAAAAAAAAATTTGAGGCTTGTCCTCGGATGGCGAGGATTGTCCTCTAAATTAGGGAAACAAAAGAAAATAATAAATAAAGAGTTTCTGGTTTCTGATCCACTCAACGAGTGGAGAGCATACTCCCTAACTCCATATTCCACATGCGGATCTCACCGCTCTGATACCAGATGAAGGGACTGAACAAAAGGCATTAAATTATTTACAAGTTATCTTACAATATATAAGCATCAAGCTTAGGAGGGAGATATGACAAGTGTCATAAGCTCCACTCCAAGTGTCTTTCAGAAGACACCACTCCAACTCAAACTGAAGACAGGGACAAGTGGCAGAAGACAAATGTCAACCTGTCAATTATAGGCATAGTGCACATTATAATAATATTCTAACAAAATATAGACATAGAAAATCGATGCTAGGATCAAGTTTGACACATTTTTTTCTATTTTGCCTTCTTTTCCTTGACCTTGATCAAATATGCACCTAGTAATTTATGGAGCATGGATTCAAAAAATTTAGGGTTTTCTTTTAAAAAACCTAATTTTTAAGTTGAATCTTTTGGGGGCATCAACCTGATCAAGGTCAAGTTTTGTTTTTTCTAACTTTTGTAACAACCCAAGTCTACTCACCTGGTTGTACCAAATAAAAACACCAAACAATGTTCAAGGTATTTTTTTATTTAAGTTCATAATTTTTCCTAGATAGATATTTCATGTTCATAACAATTAAGGTTCACCCAATGATTTAATAATGTAAATTTCAATTAGTATAAGGTATATCAACCACTTTTGGAAATTTAAACTACTGCATACAGTCACCCAAGTGGATAAGATTGGAAAAATCTCATAAAGGTGCCATTTTGCGAATCCAACCTTCTCATTTAACTTTCGCTGTTCTAGCATTAGTGTCAAACCATGGTTGGTATTGTTCTCTAGGGACAATAAAATATAGAGAGTGAACGCATACTCTCCCCATACCTTAGAATAATGAACCTTGACTTAATCATTCGACATGTTTAAAAATTTATATGCAAGGGGTTAGCATACATATGCCTAGTGTCTAGCTCCTTACCCTATTTCCTAGGGTCATCTAGAGCCATGTCATTACCCTAACCTTGGTCTTAATCCACTTGTCCATTATGACTCATATTTATTTATCCCATACCAAACATCGTGGTAGAACTAGTTTATTTATCATACTAGCTCTCTATTAGTCAAATGGTACAGGGACTTATCATTGTACTCTTGAGCAATGAGCTAGAGGAGATGTCTCATATCATCCTTCATTAATAATTATCATTAAGACTCTTGATCCAACCTATCCTGATAGAAAAATAATTGTTCTTATGTCACATTGTATGCATACTCACATCTCAATATCATTGGGTGTTTATGGTTTTTTTTTGATAAATAGGAAGCTTTATATTGCAGATAGGGTTTTTAAGGATCCCTTAACCTATTTACAAAAGTAGCTATTATAGTTATACCATGATAAAGGATAAACTAAGGACCCTTAGTAGGGTATTGAATGAAAATAGCCATATGCGAGGATGCAGCCTCAGGATTGAAAACCCAAAAATTGTAATAGAAAAAAAAGAGTGAGGGCACAGTAGGATTATGCATAGCAGCGAAACTTCGCCATTGGGGTGAAAAAAACTTTTTTGAAAATTCAAATTTGTGAACTTTTCAGGACCCGGACGTCGGCCATTTAGCCAAAAATTTTGGGAAAAAATAAATTTTAGGTGTTGGCTAGCCGTCCTTTGATGAGAGTATAACGAATATTTTAAAAAATTTGCAAGTAATACTGCCTAAATAAAGTACCCTTTTCGCCCTAAAATTTTAAAATTTCTCAATTATCTCGTCAAACTCACCAAGTATACCTCTATTTATAATTAACATCCTAGGGATACAGATTCATTTTTTAATATTTTTCTACACCCAAAAAATATATCGACTCAGTTATGTAACTGTCTAACACCAGCTGTATATCTGCTTGACACCATAATTCTACAATTGATCAAAACCTTGTTCTGCAACCGGTCGAAATTCTATTCTACAACCAATAGTACCTGATGTAACCACACTGTAGCTGAACCTATGATGCAATCGACCAAAACCATTTCTATAGTAGATCGTTCCATTTTTATCGTATGCAATTTTGCACCCAGGTTGCATCCGGATGCAGTTTTGCACCCGGGTTGCATCCGGATGCAGTTTTGCACCCGGGTTGCATCCGGATGCAGGTTTGCACCTGGGTTGCATCTGGATCTAGGTTTGCACCAGGGTTGCATCCGAATCTAGGTTTGCACTTGGTTTGTATCAAAATTTAGGTTTTCACCCAGGTTGCATTCGAATTTAGGTTTGCACCCGGGTTGCATCTGAATCCAGTTTTGCACCCAGGTTGCATCTAGATCTAGTTTTGCACCCGGTTTGCATCCGGATGCAATTTTGCACCTGGGTTGCATTCGAATAAAGTTAAATTTTTTAAAATTTCTCATCGTCTTGTGATGGGGAAGGCACGCCAGGGGCACTACCCCTTGGAACCCCGTTCGCCAATTTTTTCTATGTTTTGGTGAAAAAAATAGGTATTTCGCCATGTCTTCCTACATGAAGTTGCCCAGGATTCACCAGGGTTTCGAAATAGATTCACCATTTTTTTACAAGTACGTTTTAAGTTTGACCCATTATGCATAACCCTGGGGCACAACCTCAGGCTTGAGGACACTTAACAAAAATTTAATAACTTGAAACAAAAAACTACAACCGGAGACATAAGGGCTTCCACGCAGGGAAGGCAAGAAACAAGAAATGATCATATTATCCGAAACAAAATAGGCTCCATGCATGGTAGTTGTAGAAGCAACAAAACAGGATAAGAGGAAATCATTCCTCAGTTGAGGTTTTCTCCTCTTCCTTGGTGTCGTTCTCCTCTTCCTTAGCATCATTCTTCTCGGTGTCTTTAGGTTCATCTTCCTTGGGTTCAACCTTCATAGTGACCTTGTCCACCTCAGAGCCTCCATCAGCTTCCTGGCTAGTCTGCCCAACATAGAACAATTTTTGTAATCCTTCCCTGATGTCAATGATGGAATTAACCATCGTATACATCATTGTCGTGGTGGAGGAAATGATGAAATCCTTGAGTTGTTTATTTTCATCCTGTATTTCCTCTTCTTCATTCTTAATTTTGATAACATTCCACTTGGTGGCCAGGTTTTGAAGCCTAGCCGACTTCCTCACCGACTCATCTATGTTATCGAAACTAATGCTCTTTCTTGCCCTTAATTTTGTGACGTCCTCCATGGCCTTTTTCTTCTTCTCAACAAGAGACAAGTGAACCGAGGAGGAACCCTATTTAGTAGAGTTCGTGATGATAGGGTTAAGCTTGTTGGGTTTAGGACTATTGGCCAAAACATAGGTGTAGATGACCTTAAACATGCCCTGATGGCAGGGAAGGTCATGCCTTTTCTTTTGTCTGCTAGACATAATAGACTTGTTTAAATAATTGAGGAAAAATAGGGTATGTTGAGAGGATTGATATCTATGAAATGGTTGACAAAGGCCAAGTGATAGGTTTTGAGGGCTTTCTCAGGGTTATCAACGGTGATAAATTCCATGATGGGCTTCATCACAGAGTCCCATGGAGAATTGAGGTCATGCCTGAGGATGTCGGGATTCTTAGCTTTTTTCTAGATTTTGTCATTCCCTTTGAACTCTGCCAATTCGACCTCCCAATTGTGTTTGTGTCTATGGATGGAGCGACCCTCAGGGTTTTGGCCAGTGATGGAGGCTAGGAGATGGACATCAACTATGAAATTCCTCCCACGCATAGAGATAGACCCATTGTCCCAAGACTCAAGGAAGGCCATCGTAATATCGAGCTCATCACCAAAGAACATATGGAGGAAAGGGAAGTAATGTCTGTCCTGGAGGATCTTTTCTACCATGGAATCATAGAAAATAGAGGTGGGCTCAATGAAATCGCTCGACATGGTAGGGGTGGGAGTGGGACTGGTGATGGGATGGCCAGGAAGACAGGGAAATGTGGACAAGCACAACCAAGGGAAATTGAACATGTTAAGGAAGGCAGAATTGGATAGAGTGATGACTATAAAAAGGATGAGGACAGATGGAAAGAGTTGAGGGAGGTGAGGGGTGCACAAGAACTAAACCGAGTGAGGTAAAGGAAGGAAAAAATAGGCATGGGAGCAATGGGAAGAAGACTCATGGTAAACAGGAAGCTCACACATGGGAAGGACTAGCCAGCTCATGCGAGGACACGCATCAAGGCAGAAAATGGGCATTGGAAAAAAGCTTTTGATAGGGAAATCAATGGGCACGTTTCCCAATTTTCTTGGGGTAATAAATCTCAAATATCATGAATCCAACTCATCATAACCATTGGCTGAGGTGGACTCCTCCATACTATGCCACGTCTACACACTGTAAATGTGGATGATGATCTCGACACGAATTTTTGCATGGGTCTGGTAGTTGGAAAAGAGAGTCCCATAGGAGGTGGGTTTTTGCTACCAGGTCTGATGCAGAGGTTTGAAAAAATGATGAATTTTGAACGCCTTCACATGATCAGCATTGGAAATCACATTTCAGGACCTGCAAAGGTTGGAAAAACAGTGCCAATAAATGACAAAATTGTTAGCATGCATTCCAAAAACATTTGCCCAATGAGGGGAAATAGAGCGGCGATAGGTGACAGGACTGAGGTGGTGGAAGGATTGAAGGTAGTGGAGGATGATGTGGGTGGACAAGTGGGACTTTGGGTGGCGATGAATGGGGGTGATGGAAAATTATAGGTGGATACTGAGCTGGCGGTCATGAAAAAGGTTGTGGAGGGACGCTTGGGAAATGACATGCCAAAATATGGGGAGACCTTTCCACTTACCATGATGAGAAGGGATGATCACGTGGAGCGTGATAAAACCTAAAAAACTTGAGACATTAATCATGAGGATAAGGTTGGTCATCCTGAGGAAAGGCCTCCTACGATGAAAGGTTAATTTGGTGTCTCTCTTGATCTGCAATGGCTTGAACTTCCTCTGGGATGTCATTATACCAAGTGTGGAAATTAACCGTATTGACTCCAATGTTGGCTAACTTGTCAGCAGCCTTATTGGATTCTCTGTAGGTATGCTGAAAGATAACTTCTTGAATTTCGAGGACTAAGGTCCTGGATTCCTCAATATAGTCCCTGACTCTCCAGGAAGGTTTGCAATTTCTATTTTTGAGGTAATTGATAATGTTGAGAGAGTCACCTTCCACTATTAGTTTGGTAGTTAGGTTCTTAGATAGGCATAAACCCCTCCACATACTTTTGGCTTCAGCGACATGGTTAGTCTACTCTCCTAGCCCTTCAGCATAGGCAAGGATGATTTGCCCTTGATGATTTCTCAGAACACCTCCAGCCCCAGCCTTTCCCGGATTGCCTTTTGTTGCTCCATAAAAATTAAGTTTGTGCCAACCCATCGGAGGGGGAGTCCAGAATGACTCAAGATGGATATTGGAAGGGGGAGTGGAGATCCTCTAAGGACAAACCCAACTCTTTCCCAAGATCAGATTCAGATTTGGAAGGAGGCTTGGAAGAGGGGGGAATGAGGAAAGTATTTTCCAAGGCAAAGGCCAGGATTTTGGAAGAGATGAGCTTGGGGACCTTAGGCTTAAGGGAAAACACTCTACTATTTCTTTCAAGCCAGACTTGCCAGAGGAAATGGTGGAGGGAGATCTTCCAAAATAATTTGAGGCGGGGGTCATGGAAGGGGGAAGGCCAATGGATGAAAAGGTCTCCTATGGAGCAGGGTTTGACCCACTGGATATGGAAGGAATGGAAAATGGAATCAAGAATGGAAGAAGAAAAAGGGCAATGGAGGAAGAGGTGAGACGTGGATTCCTATGAATTATGGTAAAGATAGCATCTATTGGGGATGGGTATGCCTTTCTTGATGAGATTATCAATGGTAAGGATTTTCTCTTGGATGGCAAGCCACGAAAAGAAAGAAATCTTAGGGATGAGATGCTTGATCCAAACACGATTTGAGGGAAACAACAAATCCTCATCATCAAGGAGGAGGAGATAGGCCGATTTGACAGAAAATTCTCCACTATCAGTATGCTCCCAAATGAGCTGATCAATAGAATTAGTTGAGGGAATGATAGTAGAGGAAAGGAGGGAATTCAACATGTTAGATTCAATAGGAAAGGTAGGACTAGAAATGGAAATCCAATTGGGAACCCTATTCTGAGTGTTAAGGAAATCAAAAACCTTTTGTCCTATCCTATCATCAATAAAGGATTTGAGTTTGGAAAGAATAGGGTCATTGAGGAGGGGTTCTTGAGAGATCCATTTGTCTTTCCAGAAGTCAATGTTTCCTCCATTTCCCATTTTCCATATTATTCCTTTCTTGATGAGGGGCTTAGTGCTAATGATGGAATTCCAGAAAGCTGACCCCCTGTTAGGAATATCCTCACTAAGAAAATTGCCATCTTGGAGATATTTCCTTTTGGAAATGGAAATCCACTCATTGTTGTTTCCTGAAACCAACCTCCACGCTTTCTTAGCAATCAAAGCGGTGTTGAGGGAATGAATCCTTCTTAGTCCTATTCCTCCTTTGTATTTGGGTTTGCAAACCTTGTCCCAGGCTACAAGATGGATTCTTTGTTTGTTTTCAGCTCCAATCCATAATTTATTTTTTTGAATTTGCTCTATCTTTAATGAAATTATGGTAGGAGCCCTGAATACAGATAAGAAGTAGACAAGGATACTTTGAAGAACAATAGTAGTTAGAGTGCATTTAGCTACTTGGGACAAAAGGTTTCCTTTCCATCCTGCAAGTCTTTTTTGAATACGCTCAATAACATTGCTCCACATAGAAACAGTAGGTTGCCCATAAAAAAGAGGTAGGCCAAGGTAAGTGGTCGAGAGGTCAACTATAGAGCATTCTAGGATCCGAGCAATCTTGATCTATCTCTACATGGGAGTATTGAGGAAATACAATTTGCTTTTGTTGAAGTTAACTTTTTGACCAGCAGCTGCTTCATAAATCTGAAGGATATATTTGATAACTTTGGCTTCAAAAATAGATGCGGTTGTCGACAAGATGGTGTCATCCACAAATTGTTGGTGAGATATTGGAGTAGTCTGGGAGGAGGCCTTAATCCCTGATAGCAAGTTAGTTCTACAAGCAGCCTAAATGGTTCTACCTAGAGATTCTGCTATGATGATAAATAATAAAGGAGAAATGGGATCTCCCTACCTGAGACCTCTGCTGCTCTTGAAATAACCTGTTGGGGAACCATTAATGAGGATAGAGAACCAAGGGGAGGATATGCAATTTCTGATGAGGTCAACCCATTCAGGATGGAATCCAAACTTGTGCAGGATAGCTAAGAGGAATTTCCAGTTAACTCTATCGTAAGCTTTATTCATGTCAAGCTTGAGGACGCAGGTAGGATTTTTAGTCTTGGAGGCAGTATGGAGGGCTTCATGGATGGAAATGACTCCATAAAGGATGGATCTAACTTGAACCGAGCTACCTTGGAAAGGGTCAATAATGGTGGGCAAAATGGTTTTCATTCTAGTGGCCATGATTTTGGTGAGGACTTTATAGATGACATTGCAGAGGCTGATGGGCCTGTAGTCGGCTAAGGACTTGGCAACAAGATTTTTAGGAATGAGGGCAATGAAGGTGGAATTGTATCCTCTAGGAATCCTTTTGGAGGACTGAAGCTCTTTGATGGCCAGGCAAACATCAGAGCCAACAATATCCCAGAAGGTTTGAAAAAAGCAAGGGGGAAACCCATCTGGACCTAGGGCTTTGTCAGGATTCATGGAAAAAAGGGCGGATTTGATTTCTTCATCCTAAAAAGGAGTAATGAGAGAGGAATTGACCGAATCAAGAATGGAGTTAGAAGGAATGTGATTGAGTAAAGAATTTTGGGCTAAGGCTGAGCAAGAATTATCATCCTCAAGAATATTTCTGAAGTAAGAGCTAGCTTCATTCCTGATTTCCTCGAGATCAGCTGTGAGAGTGCCATCACCTTTAGTCAGTTCCTTGATGTGGTTGTTGCTTCTATTTCTTAGGGTGGCCACATGGAAAAATTTAGTATTAGAGTCTCCTTATTTGAGCCACAGAGCTCTAGATTTTTGATGCCAATAAGTCTCTTCGCAAGAAAGGACATTGTGGTACTCAGCAAGGATCTACTTCTCTTCATTCCTAATATGGATATCTACCATCCCATTTTGAATTTTGGACTCAATCTGTTCAAGTCTTTCTTTGAGAGATTGTTTGTTGGTGAAAATATTACCAAAAACTTCTTTATTCTAGATTTTTAGGTCTTCTTTGAGAGTTTTAAGCTTCTGGGCTAGTCTGAAGGAAGGGTGCCCTTGGAAGTATTGTTCCCAGGAATGAGAAACTATCTGCCTTAGATCTGGGTGATGTAGCCACATAGCCTCAAATCTGAACAAAATTTTGAAGGGGTTAGATTTGTCAATGTCTAGGATGAGAGGATTATGGTCTGATCCAATTTTGGGAAGAGGATAAAGAACAACATCACCAAAAACCTGAACCGCTTCTTGGGAAAGGAAAACCCTGTCTAATTTGACTTGGATATGTTGTGCTCCAGCTCTTATATTGCTCCAAGTATATTTAGCCTTCTTGAGATTTAAGTCCATTAAATTATTTGCATTGAAAAAGTCATTAAAATCCTCCATGCTTTTAGTTGGGGTATTATATCCTCCTTTTTTATCTAAAGGGAAAATAGGGGTGTTAAAATCTCCTACCACAATCTAGGGAATGTTAAAAAATGAATCTTTCATACTAGTCAGGGTTTCCCACAACTGAGCTCTCCTTGAGATGGTGTTAGGAGCATAAACATTGGTAAGGATCCAAGAAGAGTTGTTGTTGACTATCATGAAAGAGAACGCTTAAAAGTCTATCACTGGAATGAAGAAGACACCCTTCAACTTTTTGCTTATCCCATAGGCACATGAGACCTCTAGAAGTTCCTCTAGCATTACTGACTACTACTCCTGCATTTTTCCATATTTCTTTAGCTATTAAAGCAGAGCTATTGGCATTAATTTTTTTTTCTTGCATGATGATGATGGAAGGTTTGATATATTTCCTCATGGACTTTACAAGTCTTTGTTTGGTTGCCCCATTGAGGCCTCTCACGTTCCATGAGAGAATATTCATTTGGAAGATTTGGGGGCTTTCTTGCCTCCTCTCCCAATGTGGGGAGGGGGTTTGGAGCTTTTACTCTCTTCCTTGAGTTGAGACGTAATATTAGGAAAAGAGGGTTTTTTGAACTCCATTTGCAATGTCATCTACTGTTTGTGAATTCCATATTTCCTCTTTGGAAGGTCTCCCTCTTTTCTTTTCACTACCAAAATCAATGGGGGATTTGGTAGTACTTCTAGTTTGCTTAGGGCTAAACTTGTAGGGAATGATTTGTTCTAAGATAGGGCTTTGAGGCCTAATGAACTGACTTAGGTTAGGAGATATAATTTCCTCCATAATATTCTTAGTTGAGATAGCTGCACTTTCATCCTAGAGGGTTGCGTGATGGTCCAGACTTGGATGGGGTATTGACAAAGCTAAGATCAATGTTCAGATCAGGAGGGATTTGTGGATCTTGCTGGGATTTGGGTTCATCTTGGGGTTTTAGGGGAGAAAAATTTTCCTCCAGCTAGTTGGACTTGATAGACAATGGGATTTGAGTTATAGCAACAACTTCTTTTTGAGGATCCTCAGAAGGATGTTTTGGAGTAGAGGAAATCAAGGCATTTCCTTGTAGAACCTTATCAGATTCATTTAAGATGTTAAATATATTGGAAATCGTGAGAGGGGAACTTACTTGATGTTGCTCTGAGTTCACCATTTCCTTGCCTTTGAGATATTGAGGCCTTTCTTGAGATTTAGGAAGCTTTTGCTGTTGCTGGTGATTTTTCTTTGTCTGACTTTGTTGCTGCCATTTCTTTTGGGTTTTGGGAAAACCACTATTGAGTGGGTTTTTGCTGCCTCTGTGTTGGTCTAAGTTGACCCCGCTAGGTGCTCCTGCATCTTGTTTCTGATATATCTCCAAGTTAGTATGAGCTTTGAGGATAGGGCACTGGGACCTCAGGTGTCCTTGGGTATGGCATTCCACATAGAAAGCCGATTTGTTTTCATACTCCAAGGGCTGCTTTTTACAGAAAGACTTATGGATAAGATTGACATAAGTTGGTAATTATGATGCTAGATTGGCGTTAACGCAGATCCTTGCCACATTCATTCGCTTACGAGCTCTAGTGATCAGATCAATGGCTAGGAGATCTCCTATAACATTTGCGATGGATAGGAGGATATCATCATGCCAACAATGGAAAGGGAGGTTGGGAATGCGAACCCATATAGGGGCATAGTTTATATCTTGAGTATCAGGATCAAAATCAAGGTCCCATTTCCTTAGGAACAAGCTTTTACGCCCTAAAAACCAGGGGCCTCCGGTGAGGATGCATTTGGTGTCTTCGTCATTGCTCAATCTAATAGCAAAGAAACCTCTAGATAGGACAACCAATTCCATGTCTCCTAGGGTTTTCCATTTGGTGACAACCCACCTATGAATGGTCTCGATATCAGGTCTTCCTCCAACAAACTTCCCAACCAGAGCATAACGTTCCATAGCTAGGTAGCTATTGGCAATATTGTTAGGGATGTTAATGTTTTGACCATCAGGAATGATTGTAGTGCTAGGAGGCTTAAAGGGACCTCATCCCTTGTTGGATAGGACATTAGCATAAGATATTGCCTTGGTATTATCACCAGTGGGACCCTTAGAAGTTGAAGGAAGGGCCCCAGTTTTGGGAGGTTCATCTCCTCAAAAAATGACCGGCTCAGCCTGAGATTTAGTTGTATTGGGTAGTGTATCATCTGTATCTCCTTTGTCCTCAGAAATTTTGTCCTCATCGGTGTCCTTGGTACCTGACTTCCTACCATATTTGTTGTTGTTGTTGCCATCCTTATTGCTGGTGTCATCCTTGGTTCTTGTCTTCCTGTCCTCCTTTCTTGCTGAACCAGACCTCCCGCTTTCATCCGTCCTCTCCATCCTTCCTTCAATCTATCTGTTATCCATGAGTAACACATTTATATATACCTCATCATAACTTTAAGAAAAGTTTTATGGTTTACTATTAAGCCCTATATTTTCCTTGTAATTCATGTCTTAACTAATTCTAACTTAAGTCCCACAGTGGCCTTTCTTAAGAATTTAAATGAATCTTCACAAGCTTAACAAAAAAAAAATTCTATAATATAAATAATTTATCCAAATTATTCATTCTTAATTCCAACTGATTACCATCTGGATAAATCAATCTTGCTTCTTCCTTAACTATGGCTCCCATCCTTGTTTTGGGTCATGGTGGACAATGGTTTCATTCAACCCTAAGGTAACCACTCATAACCCTCGTTGATGGATGTATAGTTTAGTCACCTATCTCATGAACAAATTTTATTCATTATTTCTTTTAAAATAAAGCAAATAAAGTTGATATTTTACTATGATTTTTTTGAATTCCCATGTGTTATATATCCCATAAATAGACTTGAAAAGGGTTTCTTCAAATATAAGCAATAAAGTATTTCATATGTCATTTCTTCAAAAATCTAGTATAAAGAAGCATAGTCCAATTTAAATGTAGCATTTATCCACTTTATGAAATAAAAGGGTTAACCATAATTTTACATCTACTACCCAAGATATCATTAATTAAAACTAAGATCTTCTCCTTTTTAATTTCCAAAATAAAGATAAGTTCTTAATTTAGTTTTCAATTCATCATATATGTTTTCCATTTTGACTTCACTACGGATACAATATGTTCCAATTGTATTCAAGAAGGTAAGTCGAAAAATACTTTAACAAATATTTACTCTATATAACATTAGTACCATAGATAACTAAAGTTACCACTCAAGCCTTTTAATCAACAACGTTATCCAACAACGATGTTTTCTATATATATATATATATATATATATATATATATATATATATATATATATATATATATATATATATATATATATATATATGTTAAATAGCTTAATTAAATCCTTGCATTATTCTAATGGAGTGTTACAATCCCACTAACAACTCCATACGAATGTATATAAGATTAGACTCTTGTCTTTAACCATATTGTCATTTATCACACAAATGGTGAATATCCATATATTTCACCTTAGGGAAGATTTTAAAATTGATTTAAAACTCATGAAACTTAATTTGTTCCTCCTATGTTGCATAAAAGCAAAGAAATAAACAAAATTCATTTTGCCCATCCTAGCTAAACAAATAATATAAATATTTTAGTCTTTACTCCACATTATCTAGGTGAGCATCCAACACTTAATTGAGTTTCTTTACAAGTTTATTATATGTCTATGGTCAAACATTTGGTACCAATTTCCCTTTCTAGGTTTTCAGTCCCAACTTGGGATTAAAACGACTTTTTAATTTTTCCAGTTAAAATATCAGAGGTAGCTTTTTACGTTATCTTTAGTTTATCAAATATTTCAATATTCCTAGTTTTAAATTTATTAAATTGGAAAAATATCATAGGTAGCTTTTTACGTTATCTTTAGTTTATCAAATATTTCAATATTCCTAGTTTTAAATTTACTAAATTGCAAATTAAAGTGAGCATATTAAGGATAATATTTTCACTAACTACTTCTACTGAATATTAAATATTGCTTCCACTAAAAATAAATATTTCTTATTAAATAATAACATAAACTTTTCAATACACAACAGATAGAAATTAAAGTTGTCTATTATGACATATATTGTGGGAGAACGTTTTTGCCCAATGTTTATTGCATTTTATAAGTAATACTAATGCAACATTTCTCCAGTAAACCAACAAGAATTATAATTTTTAAATTACAAGGTTTAATAACAATTTCTCACTCAAATATTTTGTCCATATGACAACCTAGACAATTGTTTCTATCATTGAATCTCTCTACAAATACATGGTTTATACAAATGAGAACCCCCATTCTTTTCCCAAGTCCTCTTCCTACCAATATATGTTCCATTTTAAATGTGAATTCACCAACTCTGAAATTAGGCATCTTTGTACTCAAGAAAATTTCGCTACATAGCATAGGTGCCAAATTGAGCAAACCACATAAACATTTCAAATATTTGGTAATAGGGATCATAAATGGTCCACTATGCAATTATGTAAATGCAACTATTATGGAAATACATCGTCTCATGCCTTATTATTCATTTAGCCTTTGCAACAAACCACAACATCTATTCAAGCTGCTAAACATAAATAAAAGCAACATCTTTTATAGAAAATAATTACTATTTATAACATAAATCTTCCATTTAAATTTTCCAACATTCAGACTATCCAACGACCTTCCATAGCACTTACACTCACAAACGACAAAATGTAAATTTACATGTTTCATTTTTTATTCACAACCATATAGGTAAAATTGCATCATCATAAAATTGTTATAAAAACTAGGAAAATCAATTATTTGAAAGGATCTAGTTCACCTTAATTGTTATAAATAAACATACAGAGTAAATACTTTAGCATTGATACACCAACTATAAAATTACATATCTCTTTCCACTCACCATAGTTTTAGCAAAAAACTTTAATCACCAAATATATTACCATATATTCTTGTACAAAAAAACTAAAAATAATGTAAACATTTTCTCAAACATTTAGAAATGATGTGCAAACAAATAAAATGTTAGAGATATCCTGACTTGAATTTTGGACATTTGAAAAAGCTTTGGGTTACTGGTATGAGCACGGTTGTGGAAAACACTGCAATTCCCTTTTGGTTTTTATCCCGTGTTTCTATGCTCCTTTCTTTCTAAACAATTTTTTTTTCCATCTACAGAGTGATTGCCCCCACCACACAAGCAAGAAATCCCTTTTCCATTTCTTCATGCACAACCAAACTCATAATAAACCAGGAATAATCATGACCCCTCTCCCTTCACTCCCTTCCATTTCGATCACAAAGTGTGGATGGGGTTTTATTACCAATCATGATGCTTTAAGCACAATTAATCCATCATCATTCCATTGAACCATTTGACCATAGTTATAAGCATAAGAATTAAATCATTATATTTTTTTACTCTAATTTACAACTCATTTGATAATTCTAATTTATTAATTCTTATATAATAGCAAACTTAAAAAAAAACATTTAAATAATTTTTATAATTCATCATACTAATTTATGCCTCCATACTTCCTTCTTGTTGGCACCTTGAAGCCTTCGTTTGTTATGGGATTGGATCTCATGACAAGGAGTTCTACATATTCTACCATATAGGGCTTCAAATGGTGACATACCTAGTGATGCATGATAGTTGTTATTATATGTAAACTCAACTAGTTACAAACAATATTTCCATTTAGTATGCTAATCCATATAATACATTCTTAGCATATATTCTAAGACCTGATTCACCCTCTCAGTTTGTCCATATTTCTCAAGGTGATAGGCTGAAATAAAATTAAATTTGGTACCCAACGCTTCATGCAATGTTTGCCAAAACTCTGATGTAAAAAATGAATCTCTATCAAAGATTAAAACTTTTAGAAATCCATGTAATATCACTATATCCTTGGCAAACATACTTGTTATAGCAGGTGCATCATCCTGTATTTTCCTAGATATGAATGTGCAACCTTGGTTAATTTATCTACTACTACTAGAATTGCATCATACCTAAATCTTGTCTTAGACAATCTGAACACAAAGTCCATCGACACCACCTACCATTTCTATGTAGGAATATCGTGTGGGTACAAACAACTTGCTAGGTGCATAAGTTCTTATTTGACTTCTTGAAACTCTAAGAACCTAGCCACATAATTATTAATGTCTTTTTTCATTCCTAACCAATATTAGGCCTTCCTCAAACTCTCGTACATTTTTACCCCTCCTGGGTGCATGGAATAAGGAGTATTATGTACCTCTTTAAGGATAATTTCTCTTAATCCACCCATATTTGGAACAACCAATCTATTATTATAGTATAAAAAATCATCTCAATGCAAAAAATATGTATCTTTTCCATGTTATTACTCAAATTGAGCTTGATATTTCTAACACAATCCATCCTTATGATGCATTTATTTAACCTGGTCTATCAGATCATAATGATATTTCATAATTTTAGCAATATGCCCTCTCATACTCAAGTCATCAACTATTTTATCCTCCTTACCCTTAATGTATTTAGTGCCAAACTCATACTCAACTAGAAACTCCATACATCGATGGTACCAGGCATTCAATAAGGATTGAGTAAAAATGTACCTTAACATCTAATGATCTATCTTGATTTCAAATTGTTTTTCAAACAAATAGTGCCTCCAAATCTTAAGAGAATGCACACCTACTACCAAATCCAAGTCATGAGTGGCATAGTTTACCTCATGTCTCTTAATTTTTCTTCATTCGTAGGTCTTGACCACTTCATATTGGGTCAAAACCCTTCCCAATCCTTCAATTAATGCATTCATGCATATAATAAACCTCTTGGAAATATCAGGTGATTGTAGAATTGGAGTGGTCATCAACTTATCTTTTAGAGTTTAGAAGCCTTCTTCACACTTTTCTATCCACTTAAAAGTCCTACATTTTCTTTGAAGGTTCACAACAGGTTGAGTAATTCTCAAGAAACCTCTGATAAATTATCTGTAATAATCTATAAGCCCCATAAAACTACACATTTCCATCACATTTGTGGGTGCAGACCAATCAACAATAGCTTTAATTTTTTTGGGATTGACATCATTATTTTTAGCAAATACTATGTGTCCCAAATATTGCACTTAAGAGGTGTAGAATTCACACTTTGATATCTTTCTATATAGTTCTTTCTTTCTAAGGATCTCAAGTACAGTTCTCATATGTTGATTGTGCTACTCCTTATTTTGGGAATAGATAATTATGTAATCAAGGAACATGAGCATAAAATGGTCTAAATATTCTCAAAAAATACTATTTATGAGATTCATGAATGAAGGTGGTACATTTATCAAACTAAAAGGTTGGACTATAAGCTCACAATATCCATATCTTATCCTAAAAGTAGTTTTAGATGTGTCTTCTTATCTTGTATTGATAACAATGGGTGTGGTTTAATAGAACCATGGCCACAATGAATTTTTAACTCTCTAGTTAGATTCATTTGTGAAATCTAACCATCAATATTTAAAATTCATGAGGGCTTTATGGGCTTTCAACTAATCAATACCAAGAATGATGTTAAAGATATGCAAAGGTGCCACATACAAAAGTTTGTTGTTTTTTACCTTGGTCAAGATAATATGAGAGTCAAATAAATATTGGTTTATTTGGTATGTCTCCCCTGAACCACACTCAAGCTTCCAACCGTTAGCCAAAAATCTAGGCCTATTTGGTATATACCTCACTAAACTAGTGGAAATAAAACTATCAGTAGATCCACTATCAATCAAAATGTGTGCATCTTTATCGTATTTCATAAATCCCATGCTCGTGCACTTCCTAATCTCACGCTTATATTTTTTAGATATGTTTAGGTGATTGAAATAAGTATTTTTGGCTTCTTGATCAACTTCTTCTCGTCAAGCCAAATCAAAATAATTAAGGTCTTCAAGGTTTAACAAATTTACCATAGTCCTAAATATGGTATGGAGTCCTAGAATGAAACTTTGATCCTTCATCTCTTGATTGTTCTCATATTAAGTTGCATATTTTAGTAGTTGGATGAATTTATGATGATACGTCCATATTGACATTATTTCCTGCTGCATATTAGAAACCTCACCAATTTTATCTACTTAGGAATATTTTCCTAAATTCCTTAATAAATTTTTGCCCATTTGAGGTCTACAACTTCAATGTTCTACCTCTACATTAGGGTCTTCCACCAATATAGGACATCTTCTACCATATTCATGATAACCAATGCAATTTTAGATTTTGATGACAAAGCATCAGAAAAAAGTATGATTCAAGCTCATTCATATAATTCTCCACTACATCTCCATATTTCCATTAAATTTAGAAATCACCACCTTATTTAGGTCATTAACCAACTCTGCACTCACTTTGGCTCTACTAGTTCTTGTAGGCTCATTAGATGCTCTGTCTATTCTACCTACAGGTTCCCTACCCATACTTAAGTCCTCTATTAATTTTTGCTATTGGACTATTAACTATTTTTTTTTAGCCATGTGTGCCTTATGTAGAACCATTTCTTCGTTTTTTTGTTCCATATGGGTTTGTAATAGTTGAACTACCTTTGCCAAATTTCCATCCTCCCTATTAGACTCATTTAGTGGAGGCTCATTTAATTGTGTTCTTTGTATTTCTCTTTGAGGACCTTATTTTCTAGATCCTATTCATGGTCCTCTTTGAGGTCTTATGGTGGTCTCTTCCTACCTATATTTCATGGAATTCCTTGAAGATCCACCTTGCAACATATGTGCCATTACACATATGGGTAAAAAAAGTAAGTTTACTTGGTTTTGATATAAAAAAAAAATTACATAGAATCTTACAACATAAGGATATTTTCTACTCTTATACTACCTGTAACAACCCATGTCTACTCACCTGGTTGTACCACATAAACACACCAAGCAATTTTTCAAGGTATTTTTATATTTAAGCTCATCGTTTTCTCTAGATAGATATTTCATGTTCATAGCAATTAAGGTTCACCCAATGATTCCATAATGTAAAGTTCAATTAGTACAAGGTATATTAGCCACCTTTGGGAATTTAAAATGTTGCAGATAGTCACTCAAGTGGATGAAATTGGTTAAATTTCATAATGGTGCCATTTTGTGTATGCAACCTTCTCATTTAAATTTTGCTTGTTCTAGAATGAGTGTCAAACCATGAATGGGGTTATCCTCTATGGCCAATAACACCTATAGGGTGGATGCATACTCTCCTCATCCCTTAACATAATGAACCTCGACTAAATTGGTCGACATGTTTAAAACCTAGTATGCAAGGAGTTAGCATACATATACCTAGTATCTAGTTTATTGGCCTATTTTTGGGGGTCAAATACAACCATGTAATTACCCTAACCTTGGTCCTTATCCACTTGTCCATTATGACTCATGTCAGTTTATCCCATACCAAATGTCATGGCAAAACTAGTTTATTTGTGATACTAGCTCTCTATTAGTCAAATGGTACAGGGAATTATCACTGTACTCGTGGGAAATGACCTAGATAATATGTCCCATACCATACCTCATTACTAATTCTAACTAGGTATATTGATCTGACCTATCCTACTAGAAAAATGGTCATTCTCAAATCTCATTGTATGCATACCTCTATCTCAACATCATTGGGTAATTATGGTTTTTTTTAATCCACGAGGGATACATTTATCTATTACTCATCATGAATTTAATAAAAATTTTAAGGTTCACTAACAAGTCCTATATTTTCCTTGTAATTCATGTCTTAAATAATTCTAACTTAAATCCCACAGTGGTATTTCTTAAGAATTTAAATGAATCTTCACAAGCTTAACAAAAAAAGTAATTCTATAAGATAAAATCATTTATCCAAATTATTCATTCTTCATTCTAGTAGATTACCAACTGAATAAACCTATATAGCTTCTTCCTAAACTATGGTTCTCATCCCCATTTTTGGTCATACTGGACAATGGTTTTGTTCAACCCTAAGGTTACCACTCATAACCCATGTTGATGGATGTATAGTTTAGTCACCTATATCATGAACAAAGTTTCTTCATTATATCTTTTAAAATAAATAAAATAGATTTGATATTTTACTATGATGTTTTTGAATTCCCACATGTTCTCTATCTCATAAATAGATTTAAAAAGGGTTTCTTCAAATATAAGGAATAAAGTATTTCATATGCTATTACTTCAAAAGTCTAGTATAAAGAAGCATAGTCCAATTTAAATGTAGCATTTATCCACTTTATGGAATAAAAGGGTTAACCATAATTTTACATCTACTATCCAAGATATCATTCATTAAAACTAAGATCTTCTCCTTTTTTAGTTTTCAAAACAAAGACAAGTTCTTAATTTAGTATTCATTCATCATCTAAGTTTTTCATTTTGAATTTGCTACGAATACAATATGTTTCAATTGTATTCAAGAAGGTAAGTCAGGAAATACTTTAACACATATTTACTCTATGGAACATTAGTACCTTAGATAATTAAAGTTATCCCTCAAGCCTTTTAATCAATCACGTTATCCACCAACGATATTATATATATATATATAGTTGTCTAGCATAATTAAATCCTTCGGTCATTTTAATGGAATGTTACACTTCCACTAACAACTCCATACAACTGTGTATAAGATTAGAGTCTTGTCTTATTTTAACCATATTTCCATTTATCACACAAATGACGAATATCCATATCTCTTGCCCTAGGCAAGACTTCAAATTCAATTCACAATTCATGCAACTTAATTTATTCCTCCTATGTTGCACGGAAGTAAAGAAATAAACAAAACTTATTTTGCCCATCCAAGCTAAAACAATAATATAAATGTTTTAGTGTTTACTCCACATTATCTAGGTGAGCATCCAAAATTTAATTGAGTTTCTTTACAAGTTTATTATACGTCTATGGGTAAATATTTGGTGCAAATTTTCCTTTTTGGTTTTTCAGTCCTGTATTAATATTAAGACAACTTTTCAAGCTTTCCAACTAAAACACCACAAGTAGCTTTCTACGTTATCTTTAATTTATCAAATATTTCAATATTCCCAATTTTAACTTTACTAAAATGGAAATCAAAGTGAGTAGATTAAGGATAATGTTTTCGCTAACTACTCCTACTAAATCTCAAATATTGCTTCCACTAAAATTAAATATTTCTTATTAAATAATAACATAAACTTTTCAATACATAGTAGACAAAAATTAAAGCTATCTATTATGACATATATTTTAGGAGAACATTTTTGCCCAACATTTATTGACTTTTCCAACTAAGACTAATACAACATTTCTCTAGCAAACCAGAAATAATTACAAGGTTTAATAACAATTTCTTACTCAAATTTTCTTTCCATATGATAACCTAGACAATTGTTTCTATTATTGAATCTTTCTATAGATACATGGTTTATACAAATGAGAATCCTCATTATTTTCCTAGGTCCTCTTCTTGCCAGTATATGCTCTATTTTAAGTGTGAATTCATCGACTTAAAAATTAGTTTTCTCTGTATTCAAGAACTTTTCTCTCCACAATGCATGTGCCAAATTGAGCAAACCATAGAAACATTTCAAATTTTTGGTAACATAAATTAGAAATGGTCCACTATGCAATTATGTAAATGCAACTATTTTGGAAATGCATCTTCTCATGCCTTATTATTCATTTATCTTTTACAACAAACCACCACATATATTCAAGCTGCTAAACGTAAATAAAAGAAACATTTTTTTTATAAAGGATTACTCTTTCTAACATAAATATTTCATTTAAATTTTCCAACATGCAAACTATCCAATGATATTCTAGAGCACTTACACTCACAAATGACAAAATGTAAATTTATATGTTCTAGTTTTTATTCACAACCATACAACTAAAATTGCAGTGTCATAAAATTATCATAAAAACTAGTTAAATCAATTGTTTCAAAGGATATGGTTCACCTTCTTTGTTATAAATAAACATACACAGTAAGTAATTTAGCATTAAGACACCAACTATAACATTACGTGTCTCTTTCCACTCAGCATAGTTTTAGAAAACAACTTTAATCAACATATATATTACCATACATTCTTGTACAAAAAACCAAAAACAATGCTAGATATTTAAAACAATGTGTAAATAGTCATAAAATGTTATAGATATCCCGATCTAGAGTTTGGATGTCTAATGAAGCTCTAGGTTACTAGTATGAGCACTATTGTGAAAAACACTATAATTCCCTTTCAATTTCTATCCTATGTTTCTATGCTCCTTCCTTTCTAAACAAAAAAACCTTTTTTTCCATCTACAGAATGATTTCGCCCTCCCCCCCTACATAAGAAAGAAATCTCTTTTTCATTTCTTCATGCAAAACTGAAAACACAATAAGCAAGGAATAATCATGACCCCTCTCCCTTAACTTCCTTCCTTTTTGCTCATGCAGTGTTGAGGGGATTTTATTACCAATCATGATGCTTTAAGCATGGTTAATCCATCATCATCCCATTCAACCATTCGACCATAGTTATAAGCATAAGAATTATATCATTATATTTTTTATTCCAATTTATAACTCCTTTGCAATTATTCTTATTTATTAATTCATGCAATAACACACTTTAAAACAAATATTTAAATATATTTTTTTAATTCATCATACTAATTTATACCTCCATCCTTCCTTCTTACTAGCATCTTGAAGCCTTCATTTGCCAAAAGAAGTTGGCTCCCATGTCTTAGCACTTTCATTGCCTTTGGAGGTATTCATCATTTTTGACAAACAACAAACATACATCAAAACAAAGCACACACAATGCAAATTATTCATGATGCCCTATATGATATGCAACTTATGTGAGTTTCTATGTACTCACAAACTGAATCATCACTTCCCACTTACCTTTTACATCGACCTTATTCTATCTATCGAAGGAATGCACATGGTCCTCCAAGCACAATAGCCATCAGTAATACCTCATTCTAGAAATAAAGGTAAGTATAAACCATCAATTCATATTCTATCAATGGTCATATGAGGAGGGTCATTACACCTTTTTAGCCCTCCAAAATATTTATAAATAAATGGATTGGATCACCTTTTTTTCCTTGGAGGAAGTTCCAACAACAAGTTACAAAATCCTCAAAGTTATCTTCTTGAGATTACAATCTAACAATCTAAAAATTTCATTCACATTTAGAGTCCTATTATATTTTGGTGCTTTGGTGTTCTACTATTGTTGTTCCTTGGGATTTTGCAAGTGGAGAAAACCTTGAAGATAATTTATCTTCTTGGGAGGAGAGGTCTTCCACCTTTGCTCTTGCTTCTTCCATGAGATCACTAGGTTTTTCTTTGTATTTATTAGTTTGCATTCTCATTTTAATCCCTATTCTATCATTTTTTAATTCTATTTAGGGGTTTTTAAGCCCTCTTGCATGAATCTATGCCTCATCTACTACAAGGAACGAATTTGATGAAAGCCTTGCTTTCACCTACTAGATGCTCTACATTTGTTTTGGTGCTATTACTGAATCTTTCTAAGTATCCTACAAGGCATATATTCAATCTAGTTGAATTTTGGGGTGACTCTTTATTCCAAAACCCTAGATATTTGCTTTGTGTGCCATCTACATTTTATTTTATCTATGTCTATGTTCATTTCTAGCTATTATAATTTTATTTCACTTGCATTTCATGTTAGATCAGCTTATGAGCATTTGTTTATTCCTAAATCCTAATTTTCATAATTGCATTTTTGTTCAAGCATTGTATCCATTCTATTTATGTTATATTTGTTGTTTCATATCTGCATATTTTGCTATTTTTTTTCCAAAGGTGAAATATTAATTTTATTATGAATGATCAACTAAAAGGACCAAGGAGGCTTGACTATTGTGTGTTCAAGATCAATCTTATGGTGGCCTAAGCAGGCCTTGAAACACTAATCAAAGTATCGAGGGTTTGTGAAGTTATTTTGTAGGTTTGAAACCATTGGATATTCTATATGTAATATAAATCTTGTATCAGACATCAAAATTAGATAAGTGCCCTTGATAAAGTTGTTAGGTTGTGTGTTGTTTGCTATTCTTGTTCACAATCTAGGTTACGAATAAAAAGGGAAAATATTTAACCACATTTTAGGTATCAAAAAGAATAAAAGCATATAGTGTACATTTAGGGTTTAGTCTTGTTTGTGCATTTCCCTTACACCCTTTCTCAAAAGATAAATATTTTACTATTGCAACCTAGGGTTAGAATTTATTCAATCAAAGAATCATATTAGGGTTAGTCATTATCTTCTTGCATCATGTGTGCCTTGCATTATTATTTTATTTTTATAGTTTAGAATAGAAAGGTCAAACATAGGTGCATGATTAATTGATACATTTAACACTCCCACCCTAAACTTGGAGCGAGTCCTAAAACCATTCTTGGTGAACATGTCCTTTCATATTATTGAGTGTAGAGAATTTAATACACCCTCGTGGTTCACCTCGACTCCTAGTAGATCTAGTCGAGAATATTACATTATAGGACAATTTACTCCCTCTAAACTAATTATATAGGCTAATGCTTTAGAAACCATGTTATATTTAACAATAAATAAGGTTACGGGATGCCAAATAGCTACTCTATTCTATTTACAATCCATAGGAATTAATTTAATTGATACCCTAATTTTTTGACCTATTAAATCCTACTTTTCATGAAAAATTCTAGTTGACTATCATCAACCCTAGGAGTTTTACCCTTGGCCAATCATCAGTCAATTCCTTAAAGGAAATAGAGTAATATAGGAAAGTTGTGTTATTAATTAGAGGACTCTAAGAGATGCAAATTTGAAACAATTTAGGATCAAGAACTTGACAATCCTCTTTGAGTAGAGTTTAAAAATGAGAAACAAACATGATCAATACATGCCTCATCAATTAGTATGTTACCTTGGTCACCCCTAATATCTAAAATAAACTCTTTTTATGCTTATTATTAGTATAATTTAAAAATAAAATATAACCATTGTCACCTCACTTAACCCATTACACCCTAGACCTAATTCTAGCACTCACAAATTTATATTGTTTCAACTTAAAAAACTTAAATTGAGCATAAGCAACTTTTTCTTCTCAAAAATAGGAGGGATGGTATTTTACTAAAGATTGTTTAGCATTGAAAAAATAAAAATAAGTATACCTCTTGGGATATATGCATGGCTTAGCTTTGCTTTTTTTAAACACATAAAAAATTTAACAAACATTTGAATTACATTGCACTACCACTCAAGCAAACCTTCTTCATCCTTGAGATGATCCATCTCACCATAAGCCAATCATAGTTCTTAAACACATTCTTGATCTTGTAAAAAATAAAAATTCAACATAAAAGAGATATCTTAAACACTTCTAGGAGCTTCAACTAAGAGACATGTGTAACATAGAGATATGATTAGAAATAGACAATTCATAATCATAAAAGACCTTACTTTCTAACTTAAAATCATCAATACAAAATAAATAGAGACAGACAAATTAGGCATTCTATTAAATTTGAATGCATCCTTGATACTTGTTATGCCATGTAAACCACCAAGAAAAATCAGCCTCAAAAGATACAATATTGTTTATACAAGAGACCCACTTACAAAAATCTATATAAGATAATAACAAAGATAAAGAGTCCTAAATTTTTTCCCTCTCTCACTTTACCATTTAGAATTTGCCAACGGATACCCACTTAGCATAAAATAAATTAGAACCCATATAACTCCAAATATATATGTAGTGAGTGAAAACCAATAATTGTCACTTGACGAAGAAGGTATCCCATGCCACTCTATTGGATAAATATTCACCAAATAAATCATTATGTTTTTAATCCAAGTAGAAAAACATATCATAAAAACACCACTAACATCTTGATAAGATGTAGTTAACAAAAAAAATCCAAATAATATTAAGCAAAGTAATTAAATGGTAGTCTAAATATTTAATTTTTGAAAGACAAAAATTATCAAGACTATAAAAATGAACAATATTTTATATTTTATATTTTATTTCACTAAGATATAATGGTCTAACATTTCACATCATTAGCTTAAATCTCATATTATTTAAAATGAAAGGTGAGGACTCTTGGCTAGAAATCCAAATAAATTTTCATGTACATAACTTCGCGATAACATTTTAGGGGATTTAGAATGTACTTTAATTATAATTTCCTTATTCAAAATAATTTTAACTAAACTATAATTTATTACTATTGACCCTAATACATTGATTATTTTGAAATACCTCTATGTAGATGATGAGGATTATTTCCACTTCCTCTAAATATTTCATCCTGATAATAAAATAGCATCCTTGAAGGAATGGGGTCTCACATAATTTTACTATATTTCAAAACTAAATAAGGATTTAATTGAAGATATGTTACTACCATATCCTCTTGAAAGACTCTTATCCACATCCATAATACATAGTATGTAACTCCCACTTACATTTCTATTAGGGTCATCTTGAGCTAAAACATAAACACGTTATTTATGCATCTGATCTAAAGGTCCACTACATGACTAAGATCCATAAACATGAAACCTATGAGCACTAGATACTAAAAAAATTAACCAGATCTAAAATTCCTAGTAAACATACTATGAGCATTAGGCAAGTCATCATGTCTTGGAATAAATGAAGCATTCTCAAAATTTTGACTCTATTAGGATAATCCCTAGTCATATTTCAAACTTCTTCACATCAATAAAATGCATTACATGGGTTAATTTATATCATAACTTGCTCAAATTTAAAACCTATACTAAGAAGGTAAGTAAATTATAGAAGCTTTCCATGAAGATCTATTTCCTTGAAGGTGGGTATATATGGACCCTAAAGCTCAAGAATTTCTCTTCTTTTTAATTAGATTACTATGACTGAATATCTTGCATTGTTCTTCAAATAAGGTCAAAATTTGAAGTTAGAAAAATAAAATCCACCCAGAGGTAAAATATTTAAGGCTCACCTAGGTGAAAAAGAAATGATTGGACCTAAAAATTGTAGACCTAGCTATAAAATAACCCAAGTTCCAAACTAAAGCACCATTTATGGAGCTTACTCTAAATTAAATCAATACGAAAAATGTCCTCTCCCTAATCCTCTTATTTTTTCTAGAAACCATACCTTGAATTCTAATTGATCCTCACCCATTTGTAGAACTCATATTCCTTAAGCACTATTGGAAAAAAAAATTATATTTTATTCGTCATTTACAATGTATTTATACACAAAATTCCTATTGCATGATTTGGTAAATAACAAATAAACTAATAGTTCAATAAACTAATCAAATAAGTAGACAACATATTATCTAACTATTTGATCTACCTTATTTGATCTACCTAACAAATACTAACTTGAGTTTTATAATCATTATTTTATTACCTCCTTGAATTTGAAATTCTTAAAAGGGGTATGAATACCAATATCTAGACTAGGATAAACACAATAGTCCACTCAACCACTTGATGAACTAGGACAAACTCAAAAGTTCACTAGTACATAAGAATCATGGACTAGGAAAAACTCTATGATCCATGATTTACAATGATGTGAAATGGATAAACACAACTGCTCACACCTCACTGAATTTTCAATCAAGGATATGGACATACTCAACTATCTATGATTGTACAACCAATGTGGATAGGGACACACACTCTATCCATCAAACAAGTAAACAAGGAAAAACACATTATCTCCAATATTTTGTGACCAATGACCTACAAGTTAAAAGTAGTCACAGATTCATAATATGAATAAATACACACTTAATATTCATATCCATATGACTAGTGACATACACCTAGTCATAAGTACAACATACCCCTTATTGGACATACACAACCATTCACAAGAATATTTCTTTAATTTTCATCATAAAAAATCAAATTGACATTTTGTTTTGCTTGACCTCTAAAAGCTTCAAACCATAACAATTAAAATAGATAAATTTTCATTTCTCTACACATCATTTAGTATTTTAGAAACACCCATAGACAAACCCTCCCCAACAAATAAATAATTACAAGGAGAAGTTTATAAGGAATATGAACTTATAGGCGAATTATTATCCATTGAAATCCCAACATAACCCTCACACCCAAAAACCCTAGGAAATTTGATGAGTTAGCAATATTAAATATGAACATATGGAAATAATACTGACCAATAGAAGAATTTGAAATACCATCTCTATGAAACTATAGATATCAAAAAATGAGAACTTAAGACACCAATTATAGAAGATTGACCTGATGACAACAACCCATCATAAGACATAAAAAATTTGAAATAGTCAACACCAGCCCAAGAGAATACATGCCAACTAGAATACCAACAGAGGGTGTCTTTACATTATGTTAAACATAATTTGTTATGATGGTATTTAGGGTAGGATGGATTTACATCAAAATGATTAGAATTTGTTATGACATGTTTTAGGGAAGGACAGGTGGAAGACCTAAACCAAAAATGGGAAGAGATGAATTTTATTTTCCATAGGGGATGGATCCAACTATGTCATGCATTCCCAAAACTACATTACCTTCTTCAATTCTATAGTTTGGGAGTCTGGAGTCTCTATTATTGCCAAAAAAAAAATTATCAGTTCAAAAAATAGATTGTGTGTCCCTCTCTTAGGCATATGACCCATGATACTTCTACCATGTGCAACTAAATATAAGTGACAAGGATTGGAAAAGAGCACCACGAAGTCAAAACTTGTTGAAATTTCCTTTTTATATGCTTTGGGTTTCTTAAAATTGAATGATGTTCTTATTTATATGAACAAAGATAATCGACCTACTATAAGTCTAACTAACCAAACCAACATAACATATATATCCAAATTTCACCACATGCATTCTCAAAAGGGTTTAGGTATACAATAGAGTTAATAAAGTAAAATAGCAAATAAATTTATTGAAAATAGGACCTGCAAAAGAAAGCAACAAAAAAGAGAACCAAAATAACAAGCTTTTATAGAAACAAGATACCCTAATTGCATGTTATTAACAAAATTGAAGAGGAAGAACCATTTTATTGATATCAATTTAGAATAATGTTCATACATTTAACAAAAGTATAAAATAATTATGAGTAGTTTCTATAACAAGCACATAACTAGCCACCTGAGCACCTAAATACCACTGCTTTACCTTATAAAAATCTACTTACATCTCCTAAAGTATTACATATAAAACAATTACTTAATATTTTCCAACATTCTCCCCCTTAATGCTTAAGATTCAAATTTTTTATTTTTGAAACAAAACTTTCTTTTCAACTTGTGCATTTAACTTTCATAAAAAAATAGCAGATCTTGGTTATGCTTCAAAACTACCATATCCACCTTATATTTTTTGTCTTGATGTGCCCCTCGATATTCCAAGGTATTAGCTTCAAATTCATTCTACATCATGCAAGGAAATGGTGTTTCTAGTTGACACCTCAAATGATTTTCAAAAAATTCATTCACCAAATTAAAAACAACATCAACATGCAATTACTAATGAATTCACTTAATAGAATACTTATAATGAATATGCCTAATTAGAAACTTTGAACATAGTCTAACTACAAAAGAGGATATTAACCAATATTAACCAACTCATTAACAAATTCACAATCAATTCCAGCCAAATTAAGAGAGGACATGGAAGCATTCTTTAAAAAAATTCTCATAATTCCCTCCTTTTCCTTATTTTCCCTTTGGGTATACTCTTGTTGTTATTCTTTCTCTTTTAACCTAGATTTGCTTCTTCTTATATTTTTATTTATTTATTTTTAATTGGATTACTTCAACTCTCATACCCTAGTAAAGGTATAAACTGACTAGGACTTGATTCTAGGACCTCCATCTGTTGAAATTGCTCTTCTATGAGCTTTTGGCTCCTCCTTCAACTAGCCTACAATTCAAATGAAGACGTCTTACTCATTGCTCCAAAATTCCTCCTAATCCACTTTGCACATGCTTGGTACTTTTAGCTTCAAAACCAACTCTGAGCTTTCACATTGACTTTGATACCAATTGTTAAAAACATGACCTACAAAACAAAGCAACAAAAAAAGAGAACACCAAAAAAACAACAACAATTTACATAAACAAGATAGCTAATTACACGTTGTTAACAAAACTAAAGAAGAACCATTTTCATAATATTATTTTCAAAAAAATTACAAACAATTATAAACAATATAATATTATTTTTAAAAAATATTTACACATTTAATAAAAATAGAATATTATTTTATAAAAAAAAAAAATTATATAAAAACACAAAATAATTATAAGTAGTTTTTATAACAAACCTTTAAATAACCACCTAAACACTTAACTAAAAATACTTTAACTTATATAAATCAGTCTACATATCCCAAATATCATAGATAAAACAATTACTTATCCCAAATATCATAGATAAAACAATTACTTAACATTTTCCAACCAAAGTAACAAAGCTGACAATGTTCATCTCTTATGATATTAAAGAAAGTTGTCGCTGAAACGTCATTGTCCGAGGGATATACCAACCAAAATTATCTCTCTATATCCCTACTGCGGCATCTTGTCCTCTTTTGCAAATGTGGGATTGGCATCATCTAAAATAGACAACGTAAAATAAATGCATTAAATCAAATTGTAAATTATTGTGCAATTTATCTTTGTATAAGAACTCAATCTCCGATTTTATATATATTATAAATATAAAATTAAAATAACAGGAGTGAGTTTCATATAATTTACTTATTATATGTTTATTTTATTTATTAAAAAAACATAAAATATATAATATATAACCTCAAACTTTTATTCAAAATTTTAATCTCCACTATTAAATCCAATCAACTTTAAAAAAAACAAATCCTTATAATTCTATAAAATTATAAGTTCACTCATTTCTTTGTGAGGCTGAAATGGATCATTTCTCTTCAGTTTGCACTGTAAACCAACGCTTCATTTCATACACAAAGACGCATTGTCTTAGGAAAATAAATCTTGAAGTAGCAGTAAGATAATCAATTTTGTAACCAAATGTTGTATGTAGTCTCAAACAGATATGAGAAGTACATTAGAGCCCGTGCGTCGAATTCTTCTCCAAGGTATTAACTGAAGAAATAATTTTTTTTCGAACTCCGCCGAAGTCTGAACGACGTAGTTCGGGAAGGCGCAGTGCACAAGTCGGGGGCACCGATGGACTTCGCCAAAAACTGGGAGAAGTACGAACGTTGGGGGCGCAAGTCGGGGGCACCGACGGACTTCGCCAAAAAATGGGCGAAGTATGAACTTCGGGGCCGTCGACGGACTTCGCCCGAAACAGGGTGAAGTGCGAACTTCGGGGCCACCGACGGACTTCGCCCGAAACTGGGCAAAGTTTGTACTTCGGGGCTGCTGACGAACTTCGCCCGGATATGGGCGAAGTGCGGACTTCGCTCAGCCGACAGACTGCGCTGGGCGAAGTGCGGACTACGGCCGACTTCAGACTTCGTTCGCGCACTCGGGCTGCGCTCGGATCTCGGGCGCAGTCGGATTGCGGCAGTGAAGTTGGAACGCTGCGTCAGACTTGGCCAACTTTGGCCTTCGACTTCTTTGTCTTCCGCGGCTGCCGCTGGGTTTGCCTGGCTTGGCAACACCCGTATGAGAAGAGAGAGACGCCGGAACAGAGAACAATAAACTTTAGCACAATAAAATTGTAAACCCTAAAGATGCCACAAACAATAGCAAACTTTATTCATATGAAACTCGGGTTACAGAATTCCTCAACCGAGGAAATAACAACATCTGCAGGCTACGCTACAGGATAAACTAACAGACAAAATGTCGAGTCGGCTACTCGGACATTAATCAGCTGAGCCACACTGCTCACTGAGATACTCTTCTTCTCCTGACTCCTCTTTGCTCTCTGCCTTCTACTCTTCTCTGCACTCTGCTTCTGCACACCTCAATCTGAAATACCCGAGACGCATTATATAGCCACAAGAAGAGGAGGATTAGGGTTTGTACTCTGACAGGTTCTGACAGGCCCTTAACTAGGGTTTCTGACCAATCGCCGCACTTAGCATTAAATCATCGAACTGACATTAACTTCTACAGCAATTGGATCTATCAGACTTCACATCTGTCAGAGGGTAGGTGCGACATCATGTCAGCCCTTTTTGCTGGGATCCCCAACTATGCGAGCGCGATCCGGCTTCGCCCAAATTCGGAGCATAGTCCGGTCGAGGCGTGAAATCGGGTTAATTTTTCTAACACCCTCCTTTAAGCCTGATTTCACGAGCGCTTTGACTCCAAGCTGCTCTCGCAATCTGCTGAAGTCTTCCTCCTTCAAAGGGTTCGTGAAGATGTCAGCCAATTGCTCCTTGGACCTGCAAAACTGCAGTTGTGCTTCGCCAAATTTCACCTGCTCTCTGATGAAATGATACCGGATGTCTATGTGCTTCGTCCGACCGTGGAAGACAGGATCCTTTGACAGTGCAATGGCCGAATTGTTGTCACGCCTTCCGGAGGAAAGTTCAGTTCACTCAGAACTCTTCGCAGCCAAACTGCCTGGCATGCGACTGACGTGGCGGCGACATATTCTGCTTCGGTTGTGGACAGCACAACGATGGGTTGTTTCTTGGACGCCCATGAGATCGCCCCGATCCGAGATGGAAAGCATACCCGGAGGTGCTCTTTCGATCATCGATCTGCCGACCGATCACTATTTATGAAGCCGACCAGTTCCAGCTGGTCCTGTCTAGCATAAAATAGGCCATGGTTCTGCGTCCTGTTGACATAACGCAAGATCCTCTTGCCTGCTTGCTAGTGCGTGTATTTCAGAGTCTCCATAAAACGACTGATCAGACTGACTCCGAACATCAGATCTGGTCGAGTTGCAGTCAAATACATCAGACTGCCAACTAGCCTCTTGAACAGGGTTGGGTCAACATTCCTCCCTAAATCCAATTTGCTCAGCTTCAAACCTGTGGCTACAGGTGTCATGACAAGTTTACTGTCCTCCATCTTGAATCACTTTAGGACATCCTTTGCATACTTGCCCTGAGAAATGAAGATGCCATCTGTCGATTGGTCAACTTCAATGTCGAGAAAATACTTCATCAGCCCTAAGTCCATCATCTTGAACTCCTTCTTCATGGTCATGTTCCGAATCGGTTGAACAGGACATTGTTGTTGCCAGTATAAATCGGATCGTCCACATACGAGCGAGACGATAATGAGCTTATTTGCTTCATTTGTCTTCATGTACAGGGTGTGCTCATATGGGCATTTGACAAACCCATTTTCCTGAAAATAGCTATCAATTCGACTGTACCAAGCTCGGGGCGCCTACTTCAAACTGTATAGGGCCTTTTTCAGCTTCAGGACTTTGCCCTCCTGGCCTTCAATTTCGTAACCTGGTGGCTAGTCTATGTAGACCTCTTCCTCCAACACTCCGTTGAGGAAGGCTGACTTGACATCCATCCGGTACATCTTCCAACCTTGTTGGGCTGCCAATGCCAGGATAATCTTGACTGTGTCAAGTCGGGCTACAGGCGCATATACCTCATGGTAATCGATGCCTGACTTCTGCTTGTAACCCTTCGCCACCAGTCTAGCTTTATGCTTGTCAATGTCTCCTTGGGCATTGAACTTTGTCTTATACACCCACTTGACCCCAATGGTCTTCTTCCCTGCTGGAAGATCAGTCAGGTGCCATGTCTCATTCTTTTCAATGGTTGCTATCTGCTCATCCATCGCATGCACCCACTTCGATTCGACTTGCATCTTCGAACTCTACTGGATCAACTTCATTAAAGAATGCAAAGTCAGAGTGCTCTTCATCTATGTGGGTTTGGGTTGCCTCATAGATTTCTTACAAGCTCCTTGTCTTCGCTGGCGTCACCAGGTTTTGGATTCTACTTGCGAGTGGAGGTGACCGAGATGGAGTGGTTGTGCTACTGCTGGCACCGTTGTTGCTGCTAGAAGTTGCAAGTGGCTGAACACTTCCTTCTTCCAAGTCAACAGACTATACTACTGCTGGCTCTAACTGGCCAGTCTCTGACTTCCCGTTCCAGGCTTTATCTTCAAGAAATTTCACATCATGGTTGATGATGAGCTTCTTCGTCACAGGGTTGTACAACCTATATGCCTTCGCCTGCTCACTGTACCTTATGAAAATGCACTTCTCAGCTCGATCATCCAGCTTTTGATGCTTCTCTTCTAGAACATGTGCATATGCAATGCACCCGAACACACGCAAGTGAGCCACACTTGGCTTCACTCCGCTTCGGGCCTCCTGAGGGATTTTGTCCTTCACACTTTTGGTGGGACATCTGTTCAGCAAGTAGACTGCACATGTTACAGCCTCTGCCCAAAATTCATGCGATAATCCCTTCGCCTTCATCATGCTTTGTGCCATTTCCATGATGGTTCGGTTCTTCCTATCAGCTACGCCATTCTGTTGTGGCATGTATCTGGCAGTGAAATACCTCCGAATTTTGTGCTGCTTGCAAAAGTTGTGGAATTCGTTGGAGATGTATTCGTCTCCACCACCTATCCTAAGAGTCTTGATCTGATATCCGCTCTGTTTCTCCACCAGAGCCTTGAACTCCTTGAATCTGGCAAATGCCTCTGACTTCAGCTTGATGGCATAAATCCAAGTCTTTCGGCTGAAGTCATCTATGAATGTCAAGAAGTATTTGTTGCCGACAAACGTGGTGGTCCGCATCAGACCGCAAATGTCTGAGTGCACCGGCTCCAATGGCCGTGATGCTCTCCAAGACCGTCCTACGGGGAATGCATCCCCGTGTCGCTTGCCAACTAGGCAACCTTCACACACTTGGTTCGATTGCTCTATCAGGGGTAAACCCTTCACCATTCGCATCCTGTGCAGTTGATTCAGGCCACTGAAGCTCAGGTGACCGAATCTGAGATGCCATAGCTAGGTAGCATCTTTCTCAACTGCACTCAGAGACATCAATGATTCATTCTAAATTTGCAGCAGAAACATTTTGTTTTTTGTCATGGACACTGTTGCGATTTGTCCATGCACTTTATCTTTGATGGAATAGACACCGTCTTTGAACAGTACAGTGTGCCCCTTCTGCACAAGCTATCCAACACTTAGCAGATTGTGCTTCAACCCAGGCACACAAAAAACATCTTGAATTGTTTTTCTTTCATCGTGTCGGGTGCGGATGAGGATATTTCATTTCTCCATCATAGGAACTTTGTTGTTGTTCCCCATCTTGACTTCAGACTGGACTGTTTCATCCAGTTGTGAGAACATCTTTCTATTCCCAGTCATGTGGTTGCTGCAACCACTGTCAAGATACCAGATGTTTTCCTTGCTCTCCTCTTCAATACTGCAGGCCAACAGTACATTTCCTCCTGCCACATTTTTAGGTTCCTCCGTATAATGGGCTTGCTGTTGATTCTCGTTCGCCATCTTCTTCTTGCACTGTGAGGCATAATGACCAAACTTACTGCAGTAGTAGCATTGGACCTTTGACATGTCCTTCTTCTACTGAGAGCTTCCTTGGTGATTTTTGCCAGTGCCTCTTCCTCCTTGCTGATGAAAGTTGCAACTTGGCTCAGCGTCATGAGGGTTTGATATCTCTCCTTGCTTGTTACTTCTCCCACGCCTGCTTCTGCCTCTTTCTCCTTGAGAACTAGAAGCGCTATGGTGGGAGTCTTGTCTGCTGCTGTCTCAGACTGAGACCTAAGCTCGAAATGCTTGCTCTAGAGAGGTCTGAGATGAACGGCTCAACCTCTGTTCATGGGTCTGCAATAAACCCATGAGTTCGTTTGTCGAGAGGGTTGTCATATCCCTCAACTCTTCGATTGCTATCACAACCGAGTCAAACTTTACAGGCAAACTTTTGAGAATCTTCTTCATGATTCTCTAGCTCTGCACAACTTCTCCGTTCAACCACATCTAGTTGATAATGTTCGTCATCCGGGTGAAGAAGTCACTCATGGACTCGGACTCAGTCATCTGCAGATTTTCAAACTCCCTCCTAAGCATCTGTAGCTTCACCAAATTTACCTTGTTGGTGCCCTGATACGAACTTGCCAAGGTTTCCCAGGCCTGCTTGGCCTTAGTGGCTGATGCAATACGCGGGAAGATGGTCTCCTCAACCGCTTGCATGATGTAGAAGAGGGCTTCTGGTCCTTCTTCTTGTGCTCTTTCAACAGATCCTTGTCTGCTTGAGAGAGGGCGGCTAGTGCTGCTGCATCTGTCGGTTCTGGGTAGCCGTTATCGACTAACTCCCATAGCTCTTGAGATCCGAACAGGATCTTCATCTGGATGCTACAGTAATCGTAGTTCTTGCCATTAAATCGTGGGATCTGCAACTGCAGGGAATTTTTTCCAGAATCCATCTTCTATCTTCGTGTCACGGCTCAATCAACTCTGATACCAGTTTGAAGAAATAATTTCTTTTTGAACTCCGCCGAAGTCTGAATGACGCAGTTCGGGAAGGCGCAGTGCACAAGTCGGGGGCACCGACAGACTTCGCCAAAAACTGGGCGAAGTACGAACGTCGAGGGTGCAAGTCAGGGGCATCAACGGACTTCGCCAAAAATTGGGCGAAGTATGAACTTCGGGGCCGCCGACGGACTTCGCCCGAAACTGGGCGAAGTGCGAACTTCGGGGCCGCTGACGAACTTCGCCCAAAACTGGGCAAAGTTTGTACTTCGGGGCCACTGATGGACTTTGCCCGGAATATGGGCGAAGTGCGGACTTTGCTCAACCGACGGACTGCGCTGGGCGAAGTGCGAACTGCGGCCGACTTCAAACTTCACTCGCGCACTCGAGCTGCGCTCGGATCTCGGGCACAGTCGGATTGCGGCAGCGAAGTTGGAACGCTGCGTTAGACTTGGCCAACTTTGGCCTTCGACTTCTTTGTCTTCCGCGGCTGCCGCTGGGTTTGCCTGGCTTGGCAACACCCGTATGAGAAGAGAGAGACGCCGGAACAGAGAACAATAAACTTTAGCACAATAAAACTGTAAACCCTAAAGATTCCACAAACAATAGCAAACTTTATTCATATGAAAACTCGGGTTACATAATTCCTCAACCGAGGAAATAACAACATCTGCAGGCTACGTTGCAGGATAAACTAACAGACAAAATGTCGAGTCGGCTGCTCGGACATTAATAAGCTGAGCCACACTCTGCTCACTGAGATACTCTTCTTCTCCTGACTCCTCTTTGCTCTCTGCCTTCTACTCTTCTCTGCACTCTGCTTCTGCACACCTCAATCTGAAATACCCGAGACGCCTTATATAGCCGCGGGAAGAGGAGGATTAGGGTTTGTCCTCTAACAAGTTCTGACAGGCCCTCAACTAGGGTTTCTGACCAATCGCCGCACTAGCATTAAATCGCCGAACTGGCATTAACTTCTACAGCGATCGGATCTGTCAGACTTCACATCTGTCAGAGGGTAGGTGCGACGTCATGTCAGCCCTTTTTGCCGGGATCCCCAACTGCGCGAGCGCAGTCTGGCTTCGCCCAAATTCGGAGCGCAGTCTGGCGGAGGCGTGAAATCTGGGTTAATTTTTCTAACATTAACTGTCGTCGCCGCCTGCGCCCAAGAGATTCACTAAAAATTGAAATATACCTCTGCAACAACTTTACGAATAATGCGAGGAGAATCATGTTGTTCGAAGAAGATTGAAAAGAAACTCTAGGAAAGGAAAGTTACACGCTTTGAAAAAACACAAAATTCATTAAGCGCCTTAATTCTCTGGATTTCTGTAAGAGTTTCGCCAAAAAGAATGTTAGCCGGTTATCAACGTTATAAAAACAAACTTCAATGAAATTTCGGAATCCTCGAAGTCCACCGGATTCCAAGCATAGAAAGCACAATTCGAAGGGCATACGCTTCCGATTTCTACATATCAGAGAGAAAGTAGAATGCTAGTAAATAAATTATTTCCAAGCTTAGTACATTTTTCAACTCAAAGATGTCTATTTTACTAAAGTGTTTAATAGAAAGCAAAATCATCAATTAAGATGTTACCTCGCGAGAGATATTGTTGCTACTAACAGGAAACAACACCGTTCCAGGAGATGTCACAGCTCTCTCATTTTTTAAATATGTTTATAGAAATTTGAGAACAGTGAGATATATTTTTTGAAAGTTAAGTGGATTGGTAAATGTTTGTTTGGCCAGGTACCAAGACGGATGATGACCATAAGAATCCCGGGTGGTCCCTTTCACGCTAGATAACAATAACTAAGTGAAATAAGTTTGATGAAAGCAACCCCTATGATTTGAAGACTGCCTTATCTTTAATAAAAATAATGTGATTATGACCAACTCTTTTATAATAAAAAACATACATATTTATAATAAAAAAACAGAAATATAATTTGAGAACAGTAAGTAAATTAGTTTAAAAAATCGGTTGATTTAGCCTTTACTCATATAACTACACAAAATATAACCTTCTATGCAGTCAAGAATATAGAAAACTCAAACTCTTATATTCTTTAAGACCACCACCAGCCACCTTACCACTAAAACAAGATCACCATGACAAAGCGCCGTGAAGTTTCGCAGTTTACCGATGATGTTAGCCGCCTTTGAAATTTATAAAGTCAGACATGAAAGGTGAAAATTATCTGGGCCTTCTATAAGATTTAAGAAAATCTTGAGTACATTTTGAAATTCCAGAATGTGGTGGCAGACATGAATTAAAAAGCCTGCAAACAGAATGCATAGAAACCACTCAAATAAAGCAAAGGCCCCACGCACCAAATACTTTACAATTAATTTCATAGCACTGATCAAATGGCGTGGGACAAACCGTGCTCGTAATGGAATCTCTGTACTATTTGAAGCTTTTGCACCATCATTTTTTATATATGTTATATTTATAATTTTTTTTTTACTATCAAAGTATGATTTAAATTTTGGGATTTTTTTTATAACCTCTAATCTTGGGGTTGTCCTTATAACCTCTATTTAATCTTATTATTATTTAGCCTGGTGTGATATGGAGATGCTCGGGATTTGAACTGTCCTTGTTGGTCTAGCGTGCAACCAAAAGATTCAGATCAGACTACTATCTTTGCAGACAGGCTTCTCCCAAGTTCGAACCTAAGTCTCTTCTTTTAAACCTAAATCTCTTCTTCGTAAATACCCAACCAAACTTACACTTACCAATTCACCTAACCTTTTATTGAACCACCATTTAACGCTTGTGAATTCGTACCGAACCAACAATATTTTCACCATCACGGATAAGCTGATAGTGTTGCTTCTAATATCTCCGCTAATTATGATTTTATATTATATTTTTTGTGCTTCACTCAGTCCTTCCAGGTCATAGAAAATACAACTATTTACTCTGTGCATCGTTTCATTAGAAGATGTAGTGCAATTATTAGCCAATATTATCTACTTTTGTATCATCACAGACCTTTACTGAGTTGGTTATTCGAAATAAGTGTGAAGATGTTAAATACGACATTATGGGAGTTCAAGGAGGGATTTGCTCGCTTCGCCGTCAGCATTTAATTCCCTGTACGATGGGGAATTATTTCTTCAAAATGGTCCTGGTTTATCTTATCCATAATCCAGATGGTCCTGATCTCTAACCTACTCTGGATTATTAAAAATCATTGGTTCGTAATGGTTGTGCCTTTTGAAATCTTCATACAACTTGGTCCTTTTTATTCTAATCTTTCTTTTTTAAAATTGAAAATCTTGACTTCATACTGACGCTGTTGCGCGGGCTATGTAAAGTAACTTGGTCCTTTTTATTTCCCATATTTTTTGTAAAATTGAAAATCTTTGACTTCATATTGACGCTGTTCCGCGGGCTATGTACAAGTTGGTGCTTGGGTCTTGATTTCTTCGACTATTTTCCAAACTGTGTACGAGATTAGGACACACACCGCGGGCTACAGCAAGATGTTCTGTCACGCGGTTTCAAGTTGCATGTACACTTTTCAATGCACAGCGGGAGCGGGCTGGAGCAAGGATGTTACCAATTTGAAAGGACGGGTTGACGCGGGCCGCGACAAAGCAAGTGTGCGCGGATTACAGCACAAAAGAAAAAGTGGTTCTACGCCGCTATTTAGAAACGGATTCACACTTTCCAAACCAACAAGCGCGGGCTACAACACACACGCGATACACAACACAAGCGGGCTAGAACATACTTGTTCTACGCCGCGACTTGTTCTAAACCGCGCGGTAAAAGGGATTCACGTTTTACGATGCAAAAGATTAATGACATACAACATCCACTAAATAGAACACTAGAGGGATAGAGCACAAGTGATTGCGAGCGGGATAGAACATGGTTGGGAGCAAGATGAAAAAAAGAAAGTAAGTCAAATTTTGCGAAGTTGGATTAATAAATAACCGCAAATATTATGGAGAGGCAAAAATAGACATAGAATTTATATATTGTTCAAGATTGGAAATACATTTACGTATATAAATTGGAAATACATCCACATATATCTATAACTTAGAGAGTTACAGGTTACATTCACACAAGAGTTTCTGAAGGCTACGCCTTCAACTCCTGGCTTCGCTCCACGTTTCTCTGTTACTCTAATTTACTCTTAGCTTCTCTTCTTTTAAGAATGATATTGACTTATACATATAGTCGAATATTTGGAGGGAAAAAGCTTACCAGCTTTCTGACACACATTGAATTCAAAAGTATGGTGCCAATCCAATGTCGAACAACTACAACTATCGGTAATAACTGCGGACACTTTAAAATACGATGATCAGATCCGGAAGATTAGATCTGTTAGATATAACATGAGTAAAATTTGATTTAATTTCTAACATCATTCTTTATACTAGATTTCACAAAGACTTTGACATCGAGCATTTCCCTCGGTCTTTTAAAATCTTCCTCCTTCAAAGGTTTTGTGAAGATATCCACAACCTGATCTTTGGACCTGCAAAACAATAACACAACTTCATTAAATTTTACTAGTTCTCTGATGAAGTGGTAGCGGATGTCAATATGTTTGCTTCTTCAATGAAACACTGGATCCTTTGACAGTGCTATCGCAGAATTGTTATCACATAATATGGTTTTTGCCCCTTCTGATTGATGATTCAGCTCGCCCAAAATTCTTCTGAGCCAAACTGCCTGACATGCAGCTAAAGTGACGGTAACATACTCTACCTCAACAGTGGATAATGCAACAATTGGTTGGTTCTTTGATGATCATGAAACCGAACCCGATCCAAGATAGAATGCATAACCAGAAGTGCTCTTCTTATCATCAATACTACCAGCCCAATTATTATATGTGTAGCCAACAAGTTCAAGCTAGTCTTTTCTTGCATAAAAAATTCCATGGTTTCTGGTCCCATTGACATAAAGCAGAATTCTCTTTCCTTCTTGCAAGTGAGAGTTCTTCAATGCTTTCATAAATCTATTAATCAAGCTCACTACAAACATCAAATCTGGTCAGGTTGCTATCAAATACATGAGACTTCCAACTAACCTTTTGTAGAAATTTGGATCAATATTGTTGTTGCAATCATTCTTGCTCAATTTTAGGCCTGTTGCAACCGACATGATTGTTGGTTTGCTTTATTCCATTCTAAATCTCTTCAAGATATCTATTGCATACTTACCTTGAGATATGAAGATACCATCCGTAGATTGGGCAACTTCAGTGCCAAGAAAATATTAAATTAGGCCTAAATTTATCATTTCAAACTCCTACTTCATGGCATTTTTAAACTGCTCAAATAGCATATTGTTATTGCCAATATAAATCAAATTGTCTATATACAAGGAGACTATCATCATCTCCCCCTCTGTATTTATATTCATATAGAGAGTGTGCTCATATGGGTATTTGATGAATCCATTATCTTGAAAGTATGCATCAATGTGGCTATACCAAGCCCTGGGTGTTTGTTTCAACCCATACAAGGCTTTCTTCAATTTCAAGACCTTTCCTTCTTGCCATTCCAACTCATAGTCAGGTAGCTGGTCTATGTAGACCTCTTATTCCAACACTCCATTAGAGAAGGCAAACTTAACATCCATCTGGTAAACATTACAACTTTTTTGGGATGCTAATCATTTTGACTATGTCAAGTCTTGTTGCAGGTGCATATACCTCATGATAGTCAATCCATGACTTCTATGTGTAGCCTTTGAAAACTAGTCTAGCCTTATGCCTATCAATGTCACCCTAGGCATTAAACTATGTTTTGTATACCCATTTTACTCTAATGGTTTTCTTACCTGCTGGAAGATCCATTAATTACTAGGTCTTATTTTTCTCTATAGCTTCTATCTCATCATCCATAGCTTTCACCCATTTTCTATTATTTATTGCTTCTTCAAATAAAATTGGATCACACTTAGAAAATAAAGCAAAATCAGAATGTTTTGCTTCTTCAATTTCATTTCTAGTTACCTCATATATATCTTGCAAGCTCCTTATCTTTGATGGTGTTTTCATGTTGGAGATCCTTATTGCAAGTGGAGGTGATTGTGATGATAATACAGTGTTGCTATTGGCATTGGTATTATTATTTGAAGCTATTACTGTTTGAAGCGACAAGCAGATGCACATTATCTCCATACAAGTCCTCAAACTCAATAATTGTTGGCTCTTACTAACCAGTGTTGGATTTCCAGTTCCAAGCTTCATCTTCCATGAATTTCACATATCAAATTATAATAAACTTATTGTTGAGCAAGTTGCAGCAAAAGTATTGTCATTGTTGTCAACACAGTCAGACAGATCGGTTGATGCAGTGGACAGGAAGTTAGACAGATCAGTTGATGAAGTAGACAGGAGTTAAGAGGTTCTTCAGAGTATGTACAGTGATTTTCCAAAAGATAGAAGTGGCCCATATTACTAAAAATCAAAAGAAAATCACAAGGAAGAAAAGCGTCGCGATATCGCGACATGTTGAGAAGAAAGAAAAACTGTCGCGATATCGTGACATGTAGAGAAGAAAGAAAAACTATCATGATATCGCGACATGTTCGAAAGAAAGAAAAACTGTCGCGATTTCGCGACATGTTAGAAGAGAGAGAGGAAGAAAGAAAAACTGTCACGATTTCATGACATGTTGGAAGAGAAAGAAGAAGATAGAAAAAGTGTCACGATTTCATGACATGTTTGAAGAGAAAGAGGAGAGAGAAAAAGATGTCACGATTTCGTGACATGTTGGGAAGAAGAGAGAAGAGGAGAGAGAAATGGTGTCACGATTTCGTGACATGTTTTTGGGAAAGAGAAGAAAGAGGAGAGAGAAAAAGGTGTCACGATTTCGCGACATATTGCAAGGAAGGTTGTACGGACGAAAAAGTGTCACGATTTCACGACATATTGCAAGGAAGGTTGTACGGATGAAAAAGTGTCACGATTTCATGACATATTGCAAGGAAGGTTGTACGGACGAAAAAGTGTCACGATTTCATGACATATTGCAAGGAAGGTTGTACGGACGAAAAAGTGTCACGATTTCATGACATATTGCAAGGAAGGTTGTACGGATGAAAAAGTGTCACGATTTCGTGACATGTTGCAGGAGAGAGAGTCCGAAAGAAAAAGTGTCACGATTTCGTGACATGTTGCAAGAGAAAGAGTTCGAGAGAAAAAGTGTCATGATATCGTGACATGTTGCAAGGAGAGAGAGTCTTAAGGAGAAAAAGTGTCACGATATCGCGACATGTTGCAAGAGAAAGAGTCTAAGGAGAAAAGTGTCACGATTTCATGACATGTTGCAGGAGAGAGAGTATAAAAGAAAAAGTGTCACGATATCGCGACATGTCGTATTTTCGTGACCGAAGGCAAGAGAAAGAGTAAGGAGAAAAAGTGTCACGATATCGCGACATGTCGTATTTTCGTGACCCAAAGGCAAGAGAGAGAGCTAAGAGAGAAAATAGTGTCGCGATATCGCGACATGTCCATTTTTATGACTTAAGGAGGAGAGAGAAGGCACAGAGGAAAAAGTGTCACGATATCGTGACATAGGTAAGTAAAGAAGAGTAGCAAGGAGGCGAAAGTGTCATGATATCGCGACATGTGTTTTCATGGGTACAAAGTCGAGAAGAGGACAAAGAGGCAGAAGTGTCACGATTTTGTGACAGGTCACTTTGGTGCGAGCAAAGAAGAGAACCTAGTCGAAATAAGATATGTGACAGTTAACTGGAGTTATACGGCAGTTACAGGTGTAGTTGTAGAAGAAATTCATGCAGATAAAATAAGAAGAGTTAACTGAAGTCGTTACGTCAGTTACAGGTGCAGTTACAGTGAAAATGCATGCATGCATAGAAAAGAAAGTGAACAGTCTCTAAGGAGAATACGAATAGTCATGACCAAGAAGACGAATAGTCATGGTAAAGGTATATGTGTCAATTCGTTGCATGTAACGTAATGCCTACTCTATATATACAAAAGGAGTTACTACAGAGATATAAAAGATGTTACAATTGACAAGTGGCATATGAGAAATGAAAAAGGAGTTATAACTGGAGTTACAAAGTGAAAGTTCTGTTATAAAAGGAGGTCGTGATGGAGAATTAAAGTGGTTGATATAGAGTGTGAGTGCGCTGTAAACTAGAGTGAAAGTACTGCAAGAAGAGGGTTGGAAGAGTTCCGTAAGAGAGCGTTAAGCGGAGCCGTGAGAGCCGTAAGAGTGTAGTAAGAAGCGTAGCAAGAGGTCTGTAAGAGGTCCATAAAAGTGTAGTAAGTAGAGCCATAGGTATGTGTTGTACTAGGGGGCAATGTTGAGTGAGCAATAGACCAGTCAGGGTCTTGTAAAAGTGAAGGCATTTATATGTCAATATTAAAATTTTAGAATTGAAGTCCAAGTTGGTGCTTGGAATCAGGGGTTGGTGCTCCTTTCTGTTGGTAATGTAGTTAAACTAGGGTTTGGTGTCCCTTCTTTTGGTGAGATAAATTAGGGGTTGGTGCTCCTTCCAGTTGGTGTTGGTAAATCAGGGGTTGGTGCTCCTTCCAGTTGGTGCTGGTAAATTGATTGTAAAGTTGTTGCTTTGCAAAGGCTGGATTTGGATGGGAGTCCAAACAGTCTATTTTTGAGGAGTAGCCAAAACTGGTGAACCTCGGTACATCTTGTGTTGTGTGATGCTCTCTTGTTATATTTGCTTTATGTGGTTTTAAGCTTTCATTGTTTTGGCTTTAAGAGTTGAAGTTTTTAAGTTTTAAAGAGCCACACCTGATTCACCCCCCTCTCAGTGTCATTGTGAGACTAACAATTGGTATGAGAGCCAAGTTCCTGAACAAAGCTTAACCAGCTAGGGTGATCTTGGATTAGTACGCAATGGCAGGTGGTGAAGGCTTCTCATCAAACAAAGCACCATTGTTGGATGGAACTAATTACTCATTTTGGAAACTCAGGATGTAGACATATCTTTGTGCTTTGGGATATGACATTTGGGATTCAGTAGATAGTGGATACACAATACCCACCACTCCTCCAACCGATGCTGCCGGTAAGAAATTGTTTGAGAATAACTCTAAAGCAAAGAATGCTATCATGTGCGGTTTAGTGGACAGCGAACTGATAAATATTATGAGTTGTAAAATGGCAAAAGACATATGGGACAAACTAAAGAGCATTCATGAAGGAGACGGCAAGATCAAGGAGGCCAAGTTACAAATGCATCGAGCTCAGTTCGAAGCATTAAAGATGAATGATGATGAGAACATAGAGGCATACATGCTGAGAGTTAATGGAATCATTAATGCGATTAGAGGACTCGACGAGGAAATGGAAGATGATGTCATCGTGAAAAAGGTACTAAGATCTCTTCCCCAAAGATTTGATTCTAAAGTTTCAGCAATAGAAGAAGCTAAAGATCTAAATACTTTTAGTATGGATGAGATGCATGGTTCTTTGACTGCATATGAGATGAGAATAGGAAAAACTAAACCCACAGACAGAGAAGCGGCTTTTAAAGCCCTTAAAAATAAAAACGCAAAACAAGAGTCCGAGGAAGAAGAGACATCAGATGAAATGGAAGCAAACTTTGTTCGAAAACTAAAATTGGGAAAAGGAAAATACAGAGGAAAGCTACCATTTAAATGTTTCAGCTATGGAGGCATTGGGCATTTTGCGACTAATTGTCCACTTGATGAGAAGAACAAAAATGATGAAGGATCGCACCAAGAACGAAGTGACTGGAAGAAGAAAACAAATTTCAGAAAAGGTAACTTCAAGAAGAAAAGTTTCATCTCCAGGAATGCCAGTTCAACAGAAGACAGCTCCGGTGAGGATTCTGAAGAGGAAACAGGTGAAGCTCTTTTCATGGCATTTGAAGAAGTAGAATCAGAAAAGGAAGAAGAAGTGAACTCTGAAGTATGTGGTGAAAACTTTGAGGCTGAAGTAGATCTAGAAGGTGAGTTGATCTCTGCACTTGAAGAGTTGGGTTTAGAAAGGAAAAAGAACAAAAGATTGTCCAAGAAGTTGGAAGAATATGAGGGTAATATTGAAGATCTCTTCTTACAAATTCACAAAGCCAAGAAAATAGAAGAAGCCTTGAAGTCACAGATCAATGAGAAAGAGATTGTTTGCTGCAAACAAGAAGAGGAGATTGTGTTATTGAGGAAACAACTAGAAGAGGCCAATACAAATCTCAAATTTGAGAAGAGCACAGAGCTGCTAGATAAAATGATAAGGCAACAAAGAAGCCCCATGTGTAAGCTTGGTCTTGGATGTGAAGTTGAACAACCTTCATCTTCTAAAGCTACAGAGAAGAAGAAATTCACTGTTGAAGGATCAAAGCAAGAAAAGTCTGAAGTTGAATCTTCAAAAGGAAGAAAATATCAAAGGAGATCTATAGCAAAGCAACCACAACAAAAGAGGTTCTATCACTCTCACTCTATTCATAATAATGCTTTTAATGGCTATTGTTTTAGATGCAACCATTATGGTCACAAGGCAATTTATTGTGGATTGAATAATAGATCAAAGAGTTATGTTTGGTAGAAATACATCTGTTATTTCAGCTGAACACCATGTGCAATGTTTTAAATGTAATGGTCATGGGCACATAGCAAGGTTTTGTCCAAGAACTTCTGTATCTAATCTAAGGCAAGACAGTAGATTTCATCAGACGCAAAGAATGCAACACAGACAGGGAAGAAATCATGTGCATCAAAGAAAGGAAAATAATCATCCATCAAGGATGTACAAGAGACAACCACCCAAGAGAAATGTTCAAATTCACGAAAAGGTTCAAAATAGGGATGCAGTTGAAAACCTTCAGCCTAAGTTCAAGAAATATTGGAGAAAGAAAGAAGAGAGGAAATCGTGTCTCCTTGGACTGAAGGAGATTACTCCTCTATTGCACTAAGCAGCTATAGGTAGCACATCCTCAGGGGGAGCAATGTTAAAGTTTTATTTTAATGCTCCTATGTATTGTGTGGATATCTGAGGATGAAAGGAAAGTAGTCGGGGAGTTGTCGTATAGTTGTCAAAATGTGTTTCAGTTCATGTAGATGTTTGTGGAGATAGTATCAAACTGATGTGCTTCAACAGAACAACATGGTGAACAACTAGGTTTTTGATGCAGTAGCTGATAGGCATTATCTGAGATAGAACATGCAGCACAGGTCGACGTGTCATGGAAGCATAAGTTGGCAGGTGATTGTTTTGAAGCCTGTAACATTCCCAATCTACAGATAAAATAGAATCCGTGTTGTGAGTGGGAAGGCGTGAGTTTCTTAACCAAAAATACAACACATCGTTTGGTATAAGAGAGCATTAATTTTCTCTAAAGAAGTAGCCGTTATCAAAGAGATGCCAGAGTCAAAGCAATCAGTGGCACTAGCACCCAGTTGGTCAAGAGTGCCAAGTGGCACATGCAAGGCAGAGACGTTGAGAGAATAGCGCCCAGGTGGTGAAGCGTCAAGGAGGACAAGATGCCTATGCAACTAAGAAAGTCTTGCATTATTTGAGAAATGCGAGATATTGCCCGAGCAATCCCTTGATCGCAGCGAGGAGAAATGCTCCCTGGAATCACGTGAAGAACGTTCGTCTAAGACATTGAGTAGCCCTGACATATGTCCTAGCAAGAAGCAGAATACCGAGAGTTGATGACTACGTGCAGATTGAGGTTCCAATGCTAGATGTAACGGTCCACTGTCAATACCTGCGTAGGCAATAAAAACATTCATGGCAGCCATTAGAAACCAGAGACATTGAGCTGCACAACGGACGCGAGGCAAATTCATTAGTCACGGAGGAGGTGGCAGTCAAGAGGCCAAAGAAAATTGTGGAGAGTGCCGATGATAAAGTTGATGAAGTGGATTTGATTTGAGATTGCCATTCATTGTTGAGTTCATTTTGAGTACTACTTGAGCATGATTGATTGAGCCTTTGAGAAGGCCTTTGGGAAATAGTTGTGGTACAGTGTTTGATGCTTACACAGAGTTGGTTGATACATGCTTCGACTAGGGTCTGTGATAAAGGGATGTTCATTGAGGTGATTGGTTGAGTTGAGTTGAGATTGAGATCTGAGAATAGAACATATAGAGTCTCTAACAATTCTCTTTATGCTTCTATGAGATTTAGTTGATATATTGATTGAGCATTAAGTATAGAACATATTGAGTCTCTAACAATTCTTTTTATGATTCTATAAGATCTGGGCAAGTTCTTAGTGAGCCTATTGACAGGGTACAGAGGACAGAGTCTCAATGGATAGAGATCCAGCAGCCAACACAGTTGAAGATAGATCTGAGTGAGGGACCACATTCTCAGGGGAGCATTTATATATTTGATTATCTTTTTGCTCATGTTTGTAATTTTTGCTAATTGTATTAATTTGTGCCTAAGAATGTTGTGCATGGACTCAGGGGGAGTCTGCAGTAGCCCTTTGGTATTATTGTCAAAGGGGGAGAAGAATTATAGGAATTACAAGAGATTGCATGAGTGTTGCCAACAATTCCAAAGGGGGAGATTGTTGAGCAAGTTGCAACAAAAGTATTGTCATTGTTGTCAACACAGTCAGATAGATCTATTGATGCAAGTGATATAGGAGTTAAGAGGTTCTTCGAGAGTATGTACAGTGAGTTTCCAAAAGATCTAAGTGGACCATATGCTAAATCTAAAAATCAAAAGAAAATACAAGTAAGAAAATTGTCGCGATATCACGACATGTTGAGAAGAAAGAAAACTGTCACGATATCGCGACATGTTAGAGAAGAAAGAAAACTGTCACGATATCATGACATGTTCAGAGAGAAAGAGCAAGAAAGAAAAACTATCATGATTTCGTGACATGTTAGAAGAGAAAAAGACAAGTAGAAAAAGTGTCACGATTTCGTGACATGTTAGATAGAAAGAGGAGAAGAAAAAAGATGTCGCGATTTCGCGACATGTTTTTTCGGAAGAAAGAGAAAGAGGAGAGGGAAAAAGTGTCACGATTTCGTGACATGTTTTTTTTGCGGCAAGAAAGAAAGAGAAGAGAGAAAAAGGTGTCATGATTTCGTGACATGTTGCAAGAGAAGGTGTAAGGAAGAAAAAGTGTCACGATTTCGTGACATATTGCAAGGAAGATTGTACGGATGAAAAAGTGTCACGATTTCGTGACATATTGCAAGGAAGGTTGTACGGATGAAAAAGTGTCACGATTTCGTGACATATTGCAAGGAAGGTTGTACGGACAAAAAAGTGTCACGATTTCATGACATATTGCAAGGAAGGTTGTACGGATGAAAAAGTGTCACGATTTCGCGACATGTTGCAGGAGAGAGAGTCCGAGAGAAAAAGTGTCACGATTTCGTGACATGTTGCAGGAGAGAGGAGTAAGAGAAAAAGTGTCACGATGTTCGCGACATGTTGTAAGGAGAGAGAGTCCTAAGAGAAAAAGTGTCACGATATTCGCGACATGTATTGCGAGAGAAAGAGTTGAGGAGAAAAAGTGTCACGATATCGCGACATGTTGCAGGAGAGAGAGTAAAAGAGAAAAAGTGTCACGATATCGCTACATGTCGGGTTTTCAGACCGAAGGTAAGAGAAAGAGCTAAGGAGAAAAAGTGTCGCGATATCGCGACATGTGGTTTTCGTGACCCGAAGGCAAGAGAGAGAGTAAGAGAGAAAATAGTGTCGCGATATCGTGACATGTGTATTTTATGGACTAAGGATGAGAGAGAAAGTAAGAAGGAGAAGTGTCGCGATATCATGACATGTGTTTTAGGGTTGAAGAAGAAGAGTAGCAAGGAGGCGAAAGTGTCATGATATCACGACATGTGTTTTTGTGGTGCAAAGCCGAGAAGAGGACAAAGAGGCAGAAGTGTCACGATTTTGTGACAGGTCACTTTGGCACGAGCAAAGAAGAGAACCCAATGAAATAAGATATGTGATAGTTAACTGAAGTTATACGGCATTTATAGGTGCAGTTGTAGAAGAAATTCATGTAGATAAAATAAGAAGAGTTAATTGAAGTCGATACATCGATTAGGTGCATTTAGGTGAAAATGCATGCATGCACAGAAAAGAAAGTGAACACTAAGGAGAATACGAATAGTCATGGTAAAGGTATATGTGTCAATTCGTTGCATGTAACGTGTTTAACAAATGCCTACTCTATATATACAAAAGGAGTTATTAACAAGTGGTAGATGAGAATATAAAAGGCATTACAATTGACAAGTGGCATATGAGAAATGAAAAGGAGTTATAACTGGAGTTACAAAGTGAAAGGTTTGTTATAAAAGGAGGTCTACATGGAGAATTAAGGAGCGGTTGATATAGAGTGTGAGTGCGCTGCTCAAACTAGAGTGAAAGTGCTACAAGAAGAGGGCTGGAAGAGTGTCGTAAGAGAGCATTAAGCAGAGCCATGAGAGTCGTAAGAGTGCAGTAAGAAGCAAAGCAAGAGGGCTGTAAGAGGGCGTAAAAGTGGAAGCAGAGCCATAGGTGTGTGCTATGTGAATTGTGGGCAATGTTGAGTGAGCAATAGACCAGTCAGGGTCTTGTAAAAGTGAAGGCATTTATATGTCAATATTCAAATTTCAGAATTGAAGTCCAAGTTGGTGCTTGGAATCAGGGGTTGGTGCTCCTTCTATTGGTGCAGATAAATCAGGGGTTGGTGCTCCTTCTAGTTGGTGCTGGTAAATCAGGGGTTGGTGCTCCTTCCAGTTGGTGCTGGTAAATTGATTGTAAAGTTGTTGCTTTGCAAAGGCTGGATTTGGATGGGAGTCCAAACAGTCTATTTTTGAGGAGTAGCCAAAACTGGTGAACCTCGGTACATCTTGTGTTGTGTGATGCTCTCTTGTTATATTTGCTTTATGTGGTTTTAAGCTTTCATTGTTTTGGCTTTAAGAGTTGAAGTTTTTAAGTTTTAAAGAGCCACACTGATTCACCCCCCCCTCTCAGTGTCATTGTGAGATTAACACTTATTAATGATAGGGTTATATAACCTATAAGCCTTTGATTCTTCACTATAACCAGTGAAGATGCATTTTTATGCCTTGTCATCCAATTTTATTTCTTCTCATCTAGAATATGTGCATATGTTATGCACCTAAAATAAATTAAATGATCAATGCTTGGCTTCTAGTTGCTTCAATATTCTTGAGGAATCTTATCCTTCATGCTCTTTGTGGAACACCTATTCAACAGATAAACTACACAACATACAACTTCTACCCATAACTCACGTGGTAATCCCTTTGCCTTTAGCATACTTCATGCCATATCCATTATAGTTTTGTTCTTCCTCTCTGTAACACCATTCTGCTGTGATGTGTATCTTGGTTGTGAACTACCTTCTAATTCCATTTGCCTTGCAAAAATTATGGAATTCATTGGAGATATATTCACCTCCTTCATATGTTCTAAGAGTCTTCACATAATAGTCACTTTGTTTTTCAACCAAAGCCTTGAACTCCTTAAATTTACCAAAAGATTTTTATTTTTGTCTAATGGGATATACCCATGTTCTCCTACTGTTATCATATATGATTTTTATGAAGTATTTTTTTTGGCAAATGATTTTGTTTGCATTGGGCCATAAATATAAGAATACAACAACTCTAGTGGCTATGAAGCTCTCCATGACTGTCCTGTAGGGAACACATCCCTGTGCTGCTTACCAACTAGAGAACCTTCACATGCTTGATTAGGTTGCTCTTTGAGGGGTAAAACCTTCACCATTTGTTTCTTATGTAGCAAGTTCAGGCCATTTAAACTCAAGTGATCGTATCTTAGATGCCACAACCATGTAGAATCTTTCACAACTGCATTAAATGACAACAACAATTCATTTTGAATTTGCAAAGGAAATTTTTTGTTATTTGTCATGGACACATTTGCTATGAGCCCATTCTCTTTATCTCTGATTATGTAGGCTCTATTTTTAAATTGCATAGTGTACCGCTTCTACACGAGTTGTCCAACGCTTAGCAAATTATGTTTCAACCCATACACATAATACACATCATGGATGTGCCTTCTTTCATCCATGATGTCAAAGTCTTAAATGCTTGCTCTAATGAGGACTGAGATGATCCCATGAGACTTTGACCATGTGCAACTAAATATAAGTGATAAGGATTGGAAGAGAGCACCATAAAGTCAAAACTTGTTGAAATTCCCTTTTTCTATGTTTTGGATTTCTTAAAATTGGATGATGTTCTTATTTATAATAACATGGATAATCGACCTGCTATAAGTCTAACTAACCAAACCAACATAACATATATCTCCAAATTTCACTACATGCATTCTCAAAAGGGTTTAAGTATACACGAGAGTTAATAAAGTAAAATAGCAGATAAAGTTGTTGAAAATAGGACTTGCAAAACAAAGCAACATAAAAAACAACCAAAAGAACAACTATTTATAGAAACAAGATACCATAATTGCATGCTATTAAAAAAATTGAAGAGGAAGAATCATTTTCATGATATTATTTTCAAATAATGTTCATACATTTAACAAAAGTACAAAATGATTTTTAGTAGTTTCTATAACAAGCACATAACTAGCCACATGAGCTCCTAATTGATCACCTATGCTCCTAATTGGTCAGCTGAGCACTTAACTGCCATTGCTTTACCTTGTATAAATCAACTTGCATATTCTTAAGCATTACATATAAAACAATTACTTAATATTTTCCAACATTCTCCCCCTTAATGCTTAATATTCAAATTTTTAATTTTTGAAACAAAACTTTCTTTTCAACTTGCACATTTAACTTCAATAAAAAATACCATATCTTGCAATGCTTCCATACTACCATATCCTCCTTATGTTTTTGGTCTAGATGTGCCCCCAAGCATTCCAAGGTATTAGCTTCAAATTCATTCTACATCATGCAAGGAAATGGTGTCTCTAGTTGACACCCCAAATGAATTTCAACAAATTCATTCACCAAATTAGAAACAACATCAACATGCAATTTCTAATGAATTCACTTAATAGTAGACTTATAATGAATATGCCTAATTAGAAACTTTGAACATAGTTTAACTACAAAATATGAGATTAACCAATATTAACCAACTCATTAACAAATTCACAATCAATTTCAACTAAAGTAAGAGAGGACATGGAAGCTTTCTTGAAAAAAAAAATCTCACCATTCCCCTCTTTTCCTTCTTTTGCCTTTGGGTATACTCTTGCTGCTATTCTTTCTCTTTTAACCCAACTTTGCTTCTTCTTATCTTTTTATTTATTTATTTTTAATTTGATTACTTCAACTCTCATACCCTATTAAAGGTATGAACCAACTAGGACTCGAATCTAGGACCTCCATATGTTGAGGTTGCTCTTCTATGAGCTTTTGGCTCCTCCTTCATCTAGCCAGCCTATGATTCAAATAAACAAGTCTTACTCATTGCTCCAACATTCTCCCTATGCCTTGCACATGCTTGGGACTCTTCGCTTCAACACCAACTCTGAGCTTTCACATTGAATTTGATACCAAGTGTTAAAAACATGACCTACAAAACAAAGCAATAAAAAAAAAGAACTTCAAAAGAACAACAATAATTTACATAAACAAAATAACTAATTGCAGGTTGTTAACAAAATTGTAGAACCATTTTCATAATATTATTTTCAAAAAATATTTACACATTTAATAAAAATATAAAATATTATTTTCAAAAAAATATTTACACATTTAATAAAAATATAATATTATTTTCTAATAGAAGTACGGAATAATTATAAGTAGTTTTTATAACAAACCTTTAAATAACCACCTAAACACTTAACTAAAATTACTTTAACTTATATAAATCAATAAAATAATTATATAACATTTTCCAACAAAAGTAACAAAGCTGGCAATGCTCATCTCTTCTATTATGATATTAAAGAAAGCTGTCGCTGAAACGGCATTGTCTAAGGGTTATACCAACCGTAAATATATCCCTACTGCGGCATCTTGTCCTCTTTTGCAAATGTGGGGTTGGCATCATCTAAAATAGACAACGTAAAATAAATGCATTAAATCAAATTGTAAATTATTGTGCAATTTATTTTTGTGTGAATTGCAATCACAAATATCTCCGATTTTATATATATTATAAATATAAAAAATTAAAATAACAAAAATATGAGTGATTTTCATATGTTTATTCAACTCTATTTATTAAAAAAACATAAAACATAATATATAATTTTAAAAATAATAAAACATAATATATAATTTAATCTCCACTATTAAATCCAATCAACTTAAAAAAAACAAATCCTTATAATTCTATAAAATTATAAGTTCACTCATTTCTTTGTGAGACTGAAATCTCTTCAGTTTGCACTGTAAACCAACGCTTCATTTCATACACAAAGGCGCATTATTTTAGGAAAATAAATCTTGAAGTGGCACGGTTTAAGATAATCAATTTTGTAACCTAAGGTTGTATGTAGTCTCAAAAACATATGAGAAGTACATTAGAGCCCGCGCGTTGAATTCTTCTCCAAGGTATTGACTGTCGTCGTCGCCTGCGCCCAAGAGATTCACCAAAAATTGAAATATACCTCTGGAACAACTTTACGAATAATGCGAGGAGAATAATGTAGTTCGAAGAAGATTGAAAAGAAACTCTAGGAAAGGAAAGTTACACGCTTTGAAAAAGCGCAAAATTCATTAAGCGCCTTAATTCTCTGGATTTCTGTAAACGTTTCGCCAAAAAGAATGTTAGCCGGTTATCAACGTTATAAAAGCAAACTTTAATGAAATTTCGGAATCCTCGAAGTCCACCGGATTCCAAGCATAGAAAGCACAATTCGAAGGGCAAATGCTTCCGCTTTCTAAATATCAGAGATAGTAAAATGCTACTAACTGAATTATTTTCAAGCTTAGTACATTTTTCAACTCAAAGATGTCTATTTTCCAAAAAGTGTTTAATCGAAAGCAAAATCATGAATTAAGATGTTACCTCGCGAGAGATATTGTTGCTACTAACAGGAGACAACACCGCTCCTGTAGATGTCACAGCTCTCTCATTTTTTAAATATGTTTATTGAAATTTGAGAACACTCAGATATAGTTTCTCAGGGTTAAGTGGATTGGTAAGTGTTTGTTTGGTCAGGTATTTATCAAGAACATACTTAGGTTCAAACTTAGTAGTCTGATCTGAATTGGATAGGAATTGGCATCCCCTTCATACCGGATCAACAATAACCAAGTGAAATAGGTTTGACGGAAGCAACCTGTGGTTTGAAGGCTGCCTTGTCAACTATTAGAAATAGTGTGGTTGTAGCCACTGTAATTCAAAAAACAGTAAAATATAATTTAAGAACAACAGTAAAATATAAATAAAATAAATAAATTAGTAATGATTATTTGAAAAATGAAAAGTATGATTGATTTAGCCTTTACTTATCAAACTACACAAAATATAACCTTCTATGCAGTATATAGAAAACTCTTATATTCTTTAAGACCACCACCTTACCACTAAAACAAGACCACCATGATAAAGCGCCGTGAAGTTTCGCAGTTTACCGATGATGTTAGCCGCCTTTGAAATTTATAAAGTCAGACATGAAAGGTGAAAATTATCTGGACCTTCTGTAAGATTTACGAAAATCTTGAGTACATTTCGAAATTCCAGAATGTGGTGGCAGACATGAATTAAAAAGCCTGCAAACAGAATGCATATAAACCACTCAAATAAAGCAAAGGCCCCACGCACCAAATACTTTAAAATTAATTTCATAGCACTGATCAAATGGCGTGGAACAATCCGTGCTCGTAATGAAATCTCTGTACTTCTTGAAGCTTTTGCACCATCATTTTTTTATACATACGGAATAGATTATATTTACAATTCTTTTTTACTATCAATTAGGGTTTAAATTTTGGGGCTGCTCCTTATAATCTTTATTTCATCTTGTTATTATTTAGTTAGCCCAACCTGAAATGGATTACTAGGTGTTTGGGATTTGTATTATTAATATTTACAATTCTTTTTTACTATCAATTAGGGTTTAAATTTTGGGACTGCTCCTTATAATCCTTATTTCATCTTGTTATTATTTAGTTAGCCCAGCCTGAAATGGATTACTAGGTGTTTGGGATTTGTATTATTTCAGTTGATCTGCGAGTACTCAGAAGATTCATATCAAACTACTATCTTTGCCTACAAACTTTCTCCTAAAGTTTGAAGCTAAATCTCTTCTTAATAAATGCGCAACCAAACTTACACTTACTAATCCACTTAAGGAAATTCTGAACCAACAATATTTTTCACCGTCTCGAATAAGCTGATAGTGTTGCTTCTAATATCTCCGCTAAATTATAATTTTGATTTTATATTAATGTCCTTACAGGTCATAGAAAATACAACTATTTGCTCTATGCACCGTTTCATTAGGAGATATAGTGCAATTATTAGCCAATATTATCTGTGTCATCACATACCTTTACTGAGTTGGTTATTAGAAATAAGTGTGCAAATGTTAGATACGATATTATGGCAGTTCATGGAGGGATTTGCTCGCTTCGTCATCAGCATTTAATTTCCTGTACGATGGCAAATTATTTCTTCAAAATGGTCCTGGTTTATCCTATCCATAATCCAGATGGTCCTCATTTCTAATCTACACTCTTCTGGATTATTAAAAATCATTGGTTCGTAATGGTTGTGCCTTTCGAAATCTTCATACAACTTGTTCCCTTTTATTCCCCACCTTTCTTTTTATAAAATTGAAAATCGTGACTTCATACTGACGCTGTTGCCACAGGTTATGTACAAGTTGGTATTTGGGTCTTGATTTCTACGGCTGTTTTCCAAACTGTGTACGAGATTAGGAATCATTATTCGAGAAGGTCCCCTCTGGTGCGAGTAGAATATAATCCTAACTCTATTGGCCTCTACTCATTACTCCATTAAAATTTATATAATTCTGTCGCCCTCTGTTCAGTATTCAGATCATAATCGTAAAATAAAATCATTCATAAGATCACATTATTTATCTAGATTTCATCTTCTCACCATAATGATCCATTAACCGTGTTTCTAGATTATACAGTTCTGATCAAATCCTTCTATTTGCCCTACTGACAAGGTAAGAGCACAAATTCTAGCAGAATGTTTGGAACATGTCCCTTTTGTCATCTAATCACAGCTCTTCAAAAATCATTTCCGAGAAATCCCATGTTGAACTCTTTATTTTTATTTTTTAATTTAGCGATTTTTTTTGGAACTGTTTAGCAAAAAACTTTTTGAGGGACTGTTTTGGTTTAAGAAACCACTACTAGTTGATTCTACACTTTCAAAATCACCTGGCTGGGGATGTGCGTTTGGTAGGTGGAAATTCCAACTAAGGGTTTAAAACCACGAATTTTACACCTCAGAGTCTACACCCTGTAAAAATCACCTGAGAGTCTACACCCTCAAAATCATCTGGGAGTCTACACCCTCAAAATCACTCAGGAGAACCACCGTTCTACACTATCAAAAACACCTGGGAATCATCTCTATTATCAACTGGATTTTGAGTAACAATGTTTGGTAAGGTGAATATTCCAACCAAAAACCTTCCTTAAAAGACTACCCTACCAAAAACAACAACTGTAATTAAACTTATCTTAGTCTAAGATGTTGAACATATTTGATGCAGGAAGACAAATAAGGGTTTGATTCTCTTCTATGTTATTATATCATTTTCAACAACATTACAAATCTATCTTACCCTATTTCTTACTTCTTTAGAGTCGTAGATTGGTGTTACCCTATTTCTTACTTCTTTAGAGTCGTAGATTGGTGTTACTACCCATGGATCTTATTTTATTGCTTCATAGACTTTAGATGTTATGATATCTTCCACTCTATCAACCTTCTCGAGTAATAATATTCCGACATTTTCTCAAATGTATTTTAGTTTAGGTCTCTCTACTATCTAAGTGATACTAGTAATACTTTTTGAGAGGCTCAAAATATTTTATATTTAACTCTCTCATATGAAGATCCAATTGTCAATAACAGCTGGCACAAACCGAGAAAGGAATGATAAGACCTATCTAAGTGATACTAGTAATACTTTTTGAGAGGCTCAAAATATTTTGTATTTAACTCTCTCATATGAAGATCCAATTGTCAATAATAGCTGGCACAAACCGAGAAAGGAATGATATGGCCTTTAAAAGTATGAACAATTATTGTAAGAGAAAAATTGGTTGAATATTATTCAATCTTCTTTAAAATCCTCATCATTTATGAAGCACACTAAGGCATCAATGGAAAAGAGTGTGGACTTTTTCTTATTTGGATCTCTTATGTCACCAAGAACAAGTTTCAAGCCTCGGTCTCTGGTAACACTAGTTCAGATAAATCGACACGAATTTAATCAAATATTTGCTTGAAATGTTTAACACTTGTTTGGTTGAATGTACATGCTAAAACTAGTCAAACTTCTAAAATTGAAGGTTATAATGATAAGCGACATCAAACAACTGAAGGATTTTATATTTCCTCATATCATGAGGAATGCAATGAAGGTATTGTATTTACTTTTCTTAACATAAATGACAAGACGAGGAAAAGAACTTCAACAAGGATGTATATGGAAAAAAAAAAAATTAATAAAAAATATTTAATATCTATTTTATTTATATAACAATGTTTAATAAGAATTGTTTTGGGATTTAATGAAAAATAATATTTTAGTCGGTAATTAGATAGTGAAGTGGAACTTCAACATAGTTGGTTTAGATTCTTTATATTTTATTGACATAATTAATTATTATGTGGTATGTAGAAATTATTTGCATATGTGCTATTTTTTATATTTCTAAGGTCATATAACAAAGGCCATTGAATTTATAGATTAATTGTCAAGTAGATAAGAATCATAAATATATTTGAATCTCTTATGTCCCATCTTCCTCATCTCTAGTAACACTTGTTTGGATAATTAGACATGAATTTAATTAAATATGTTTTTGAAACGTTTAATGTTTAACACTTGTTTGCTTGAAACTACAAGCTAAAACCAATCAACCTTCTAAAATTGAAGGTTATAATGATAAGCAACATCAAATATGTTGGGTTTGATTTGGATTCTATACTTCAAATAATTTCAAGTGAAGGATTTTATATTTCCTCATTCCATGAGGAATGCAATGAAGATGTTGTATCTACTTTTCTTAACATATGATGTCCTAAATGACAATACGAGGAAAAGAACCTCAACAAGAATGTACATGAAATCTAATAAAAAATATTTAGCTTTTATTTTATTTATATAAAAATGCCCGTGACAAGAATGTTTGTTTTTTTAGGATTTAATGAAAAATAATATTCTAGACGCTAATTAGATAATGAAGGTGGAACTTCAACATGGTTGGTTTATATCTTTTACATTTTATTGATGTAATTAATTCTTATGTGGTATGTAGAAATTATTTGCATATGAGCTATTTTTTATATTTCTTCAACATAGTTGGTTTAGATCCTTTACATTTTATTGATGTAATTAATTATTATGTGGTATGTAGAAATTATTTTCATATATGCTATTTTTTATATTTCTAAGGACATATAAAAAAGGCCATTAAATTTATAGATTAATTGTCAAGTAGATAAGAATCATAAATACATTTGGATCTCTTATGTCCCATCTTCGTGATTTCTAGTAACACTTGTTTGAATCTAGTAACACTTGTTTGAATAATTAGACACAAATTTAACCAAATATTTGCTTGAAATGTTTAATGTTTGACACTTGTTTGCTTGAAACTACAAGCTAAAATAAATCAACCTTCTAAAATTGAAGGTTATAATGATAAGCATCATCAAATGTGTTGGGTTTGATTTGGATTCTATACTTCAAATAATTTCAAGTGAAGGATTTTATATTTCCTCATGCCATGAGGAATGCAATGGAAGTGTTGTATCTACTTTTCTTAACATATGATGTCCTAAATCCTAAATGACAAGACGAGGAAAAGAACCTCAGCAAGGATGTACATGGAAAATAATTTTAATCTAATAAAAAATATTTAGTTTCTATTTTTTTATATAACAATGTCCGTGACAAAAAAAAAAAAAATTGGACTTAATGAAAAATAATATTCTAGATGCTAATTACATAATGAAGGTGGAACTTCAACATAGATGGTTTAGATCCTTTATGTTTTTTATGTAATTAATTAGGTGGTATGTATAAATTATTTACATAGACCATATAACAAAGGTTATTGATTTTATACATTAATTACCAAGTAAATAAGAATCATACATATATTTATATTGAATAAATTTATATATTTACTTTAGTTATTCATAATAAAAAATATGTTATGAGTTTTTATGATTATTTAACCACTATTTCTAATAACTATTATTTCATAGTGATTTTTTATAAAATTAATTTATTTCTAGTCCAATATACCTTATAAATTGTGTATTGTCTTATTAGCTTCTAAGACTCTTTATAATAATTTCTTGTGCTTTGGAATGAATACTCATGACCATAATGATATATTGGATGGATAGACTGGTGGATTGAGGCCATCTAGTATCTTTATACTTCTCTTTAGAATTTTAGTAAAAATAATTGCATTCAAAAGGAAGATGAGAGAGAAGTCTATATATTATTCTAAAACAAACAAGGTTGGCATTAGTTGTTGATGCACATTCTAAGATCAAATTCTAAATGGTCATATATGAATAATATATAAGACACTTTGAGGCTACTAATGGATGATGAAAAAGTAGAAGTCTTTGATATAAAGTATAGTGTAGGGTGATAAAGAACACATGTTATTTTTCAATTATTTAAATAATAAGAACAAGCAAGAGAGGAATATAAAAATAAGATATGGTTATAGTAACACGATTTAAATGAAAATAATTAGACAAGTTCTAATTTATAAGTACAAGACTCTTTTCCAAGATTCCCATAATTCTTACTCCTCTCGTCTCATAGTGCACCCACTAACCCTGGCCATGGGGCCTAAGAAGATGAATGTATTTTCACCTCGTGTATAATGAAATAGTAATAAGTGTTGTGGATGGAAGACCACCTATGGAGCAATCACCATGGTTTTTAATCAAGGCTAGATCCTTGTAAAATTCAATTCATGATGCATAGGGACCTCCATGATTTGAGGCCAAGAAAAGGAATTGTAATGAAAGTAATAAATAGGAAAGTAAATGTTTTGTAAAAAATTTAAACCAAAGAAATGGGGATGATGTTGCAAAGAATTAAACCTCAAATTTTTACTACAATAAGTGGAAAATAAACATGAAATATGCCAACCTATGACTAGTGAACACAACCAAACAAAACACATTGCTCTAAATAAAAAACAAGTTAAAGAAAAGAGGATAGAGTAAAATTAGTCATAGCTTCCATTAACATGCCAAAAGTGATTCCAATATAATGAGGACTAGAGGGTTCAACGTTCCTAGGGTAGCAAGGAAATTTTTGGTATCCCCTTATTACAATAAAAAAGAAGGGTGAAAGGAAGAGTCCACAAGGCCAGGTACCAAGCATAGGTAAATAACTCCCAATGTTTTTTACAATATAGTTCAAGCCTATTTATAAGTTGAGAGGAAGGTTTCTTCCCTCCAAAGTTCTATGTAGAAGGCCAATAAATTATCCTTTGCTTTTGTAGTCAAAATCATTTTGTAAGTATGGAATAATAACTTCAACATCTCTAGACATGGGGTCATAATTGTTAAAATATTTTGGGTCTTTGAATGTTTGATTATTGTTGACTTGTCTCTCTATTATTGGATTGTGGTTGCTACATCATTACTCTTCTACTATGTATCTCTTGTAAAACATCATCTTGTTGAAATAAAAAGCATGACCTCCCTAATTGGTATAGGTTTATACGGTAGACACATACATATGGTGGGTGGTTGCCATGACTAACATATAGTTGGATATTATAGATTTGGCCATGAATGTCAAGATTTATGGCCAATTATGGGTGTTATTATTAATTACTCCTTTCCCTACTTTCTCTCTTTCATGCACAACTATTATGTATCCTTGGATGAGGTGGAACTCTCTATAGCCAATGCTGGGAATTTTATGCCTACGCGCTAGCATTTTTATTCTTAGGCTCTCAAATGATCACCATGTGTCTAGATCTAGGCCTTTTCAAAGCCTTTTATTCTTTTATGCACTCTCCTGTGTTAGAAGGACCACAAAAACCATTGGATTACAAATCAATAGCTCACACACCTTAGCACCCTTGATGCAGCTAAATTTAGGTTGAAGATGAGTGTTAACTATAGATGGAACCTCTAACAATCAATGCAACTTTTAATCTTGTTTGTCTTTCCTTCATATCTCTTCCTTATAAATTTTGGTTCGAAGATCCTTCCAACTATTTTCCTTAGTTTGTCTCACTTTCGATTGAGTGTTCTTTGGGGTGAAGTAGGGCTACAGAAAAAAAATCCCTACAACTTTAGTGGCTCATAGGGCTTTTCAACTTACTAAAATAAGTGAACCTAGACTTTTTACCTTATCCTTGGATGTAGAGTTAAAATTTGAAAGCTAAAAATAGAGTAAAATAAATAGTAAAATTTGATAAATGAGAGATGTGCAATGTTATTTCTGTTTTGATGTATCTTCCAATGGCCAATTTCTATTGGTAGTATCTTTCAGTTATGGATCATGGAAGAATACCCTTGAATTCCTCATATGAGGATGAATGAGTTATCCCACTTTTTATTGGGGCAATTTCCTTGCCTAACCTTTGGTGTTGCATCATATGTCCTTAAGCAAAAGTTGGTCTAGATACTTTCTTCATCTCATCAAGATGACTTGCTCTCTCTCCACTTTTGACTTCTTGTGAGATATTTAGGATTTTATTTAGTCTAGGATTTTTCCTATGTCAGCCATGACTAGGGTGATCCTTTTATGGGCCAAGAAAGTCATATAGTCCATAGAATTTTCACAACTCAAAAGTTCTTAGGTGCTTGAATTTCCATGAGATTGTATGTCTTCGTAAATGATAGCAATCCCTTGCTTTGTAACTTTAAATTTTTCTTATCCTTTTACTTGCCCATGAGTTTCCTCTTTCTTACAGACCTACTAATGTTACCTTGGTAATGGCCCCAAGCAATGAAGAAAACAATTACAAGTGATATAGGATTCTATTTACGAGCCTATCCATCTGGAAAATAAGAGGGTTCACAACTATGGGACAATAAGTGATCTTGCTAAGGATAGAGTCCTTTTGGATATTATTGGAAAGGTTTCATAACTTTTATCCATAGTAATCTTAATCTTAGCTACCACAAGAAGGTTAAATACCCTCATCCGATGGGTTAGCATAACCTCAAGCCATAGGGAATTATTGGTCCAAAATTTGCTTATGGTAAAATGTGTGCCTTAGACTTGGATAATATTGAATGATCAGTCAAGCTGCAAAGCTTATTTGGGTCAATCTCTAGAGAAGGCTAGCTCCTATAAAAGGGTGCAAAAATAAATAAATGTAGCTAAAGCTAAAACTTAAAGTGGTGCATATTAAGCAAAATCAAGATGTGCACAAAGATCATGAAAAAAATAACCATTCAAACCCTCTAATAGACCAACTAGTTTTATTGCATATAAATATCCAATCAATTTTTAGTCCAACATATTATAAGTTCTAGAACTAGAGAACTAACATACAAAAAAATCCAGGAAGTAGAATTAATGTCGTACACATTCATATAGCTATAACAGAAATATTCATCCACTCATACACACATATTCTGCATAGTGTTGAACCACAGGCTAAAATAGGATTTGACCTATATTGCTTTATTTAATCCAAATTGTAAACGATTAAGAACCGACCCTTTCACAAGAGGTCAATGCTCTTATTTACAATATTCCTATGATTCAATACTCAAAATACAAAAATAGGTTTTATTTCAAAAGTCGTTACAACAAGCTATAGCACCATTGATACAAAATGGGACTATTTATTAAATGCTTTATGCATGCAAGGAAGTAGTGGATATGAGGTCAAATCTAGTCCATATTTCATTCTTGAATCCGTATTCCACCATTGATCTATAACAAACACTAACAGGTTGAAAATTCTCTAAAGATTCTATTCCTTGTGACTTGTGGTGGTCGTGATGTAGAGATATGTCGCAACACCATGCCTCCCAAGCTATTATGATCACAATGTAAGAACATATCATAATGTCACACCATTTTATTATTTGAATCTCTTTTGAGTCATTCTACGATCGTGGAATAGAAACATGTCACAAAATTATACCTTCATCTTGAATTTAGCATTTTTGAAACCTCCAAGGTCATAACTTGCAATCATGTCACGATGTTGTGATATATTTTCACTTGTGAACCTCCCAAGACTTTGTGTTCATGATGTCTCCTTAGCTTATACCTTCCTAAGATTTCACGATTATGACATGCGGGTGTGTTGCAATGTCACGACACCTCCTTGCTCCCGAGCTTCCCAATACCTTTGCGGTCATGACATAGATGTATCTCATGATATTGTAATATTTTTTTATCTTTTTATTCCACAAGCATCTACAATTATGATGCAACAACATGTCATGATGTCACACCTTCCTTTTTGCTTCAAGTATCCCTAACATTCTACTATCATGACATAGTAACACATCATGATATCATGATGCCTCACCTCTTTGAGGAATTTAGACTCTTCAACTTTGTTCTTCCAACTTTTCTACAAATTCCAATTATCTACCTCTTGCCATTGAAGCAGAACATATCTAACTACTATTGTACTTGCCTCTACCATCTCTATTCATAACGTTATATATTATTGTTATAAAAAAAGTTGGGTGGGTGAGGATAACACAAAAATCACCCACATTCTTAGTGACTCTGTTGGTCAAATATCTGCCTAATTAATAAAACTATGTTTGTGTGCCCTAGACATGGCCAAAATTGAAATACCAAAGGAAATTAATGTTCTCCATATCAATATCCAGAGAGGGTTTGCTCCCTTACTAACTCCTACACTAGTTTAATATTAGGGTTGCAAGAAATAAATTAGAAATAACAGAAAGAAAGGGAAATATGGCCATAGGCCGGAGTGTAGGATTTGGGGCAGACTAGTAGCAAGAATTCCACCCAAGCATTAAAACAACATATAATAAGAGAAGGAAATAACATTAACTTATGAACTTACAACAACTTCCAATATTGCACTCTAGAACTCACTCCCTCACCAACAATATCCAAATTTAGATGCAAAATTTAAATTTAACAGTAGATGATGAACATGAGCATAAAATAGAAATGCATGGAATAGAAGGAAATCACACACAAGATCACTTGCAAATTTAGAAGCCATGTATCTTCTATTAATGCAAATAACTTGAGAAGTTTTCTCACAAAATGTCTAACCTCATTTTACAATGAAAATTGAGTAGTATTTATAGAGGATTTCACCTCTTTCATTAAATGCACATGGAGACAAAATGTTTACAAATCAGGGACCAATATGAGAAAATTCATCCTTGGATATATTGAAAATACATTATTTTGAATAGTGATCCGACTTCTAAGAAACTTCCTTCATAAAATATGCATCTCTGGATTTGGTACACAGAAAATTATAAAGCTGGGTAGTTTATTGGAGACATTCGCCATCTTGGAAACACCCTCTTACTTTGAAAATCATGAAAACATGACTGCCTTCACTACTCGAGATACACAATTTAAGTTACTCCGTGCTCCCATTATTAAATATTGTTGATTGACTTGCCTTTGGTGCCTTAGAAAACTCATGATGATATTGATAGCTCATTTTTCCTAATTAAGACAGTGAGAAAACACGTACTTCTTATATAAATTGCATTAGTGGAGAATATGCCTTTAAAAACCTAATGGATCTCATTCCTTCTTTAACCACTGCAATAGTCATTCTTCGTATCCTAGGCAAAAATCTTTAACAACCATCATATCCTTTTAAAATTCATGTTCATCCCCAAAAGGGGCGATAGAGGCCATCGCCTTCCTAGTGGGGTGAACATGACGTTGACTTTCAAACTTTGCTTCACCCTTAGCACATTTGTCCGATTTCAAACTTCGTGATGCATTCTTGTGACCTCACTTTTAGGGGGGAATTCACCCCTGGGAGAGGTGAACAAAGTGTTCGCCCCTCAACCAGGGCAAACGCAGTATTGACTTTCAAAGGTGCACCTTAAAGGATGTTCTCCCCAAGTTGGGGCGAATGGAGCTTTCACCCTAACTTTGGGGTGAACGCACTTCTTTTGCCGAACTTGCTTTCTTTGCAATGAGCGAGCATATATTTTTAATTAATTTTCTTTCTTAAAAGGACGTTTGTCCCAAAATGGGGTGAATGAAGCCTTTGCCCCAAATTTGGGGTGAACATGAATCTCCCAATGTTTTGTCTTCGAGCACTGCCATATCTTCAAATGTTTTGTCATTTTATCATTTCTCCTTTTTTCTTCTTTTGCTTTAACAAATATTGCATAGGGCCTTCTACCTAATGCGTCTTTATTTTTGCAGTGAATTTTTCGTCTATGTACTTAGTCTTTATGCACCATTTCTCAGCGAAGTCATAACAAAATATTTTAGCCTCTTTCTTTAAACACGCATTACTTCCAAACCAAAAGAAAGAATATACAAACAAAGACAGGAAAACAAAAAAATTGCAATATATAAATTTGGCCAAAATATTATATTCTTAAATTAACATATTTTGTCATATTACAAAAAAAAAATTGTAAAATCATATCAAAATTCTAATGTGGCGAGGTATAAAACTACCAATATTTTTGGTGACTCACGGGGTATCCAGCTCACATGGATGCAAGCGATCCCAGACCTTTATCCATTGGGTTACTACAGAGGTTATTTACCGGATACCTTGGCTAGCACTTATGATGTGGACACCTTTCTACATGTCTCCTCCTTTGTCTTTTATGTGGATTCAGCTTCGGCTACAACCTTGATTACTTCAACCCACTCTACTTCTACTACTACCTTCTCCACCATGGCATGCTTCGCTACTACTTGCTCCTCCTGGTACTTGAGGCTCTTAGAGGTAACCTCATAAACTATGAATGCCTCCTCCCAAGCTTGAGTATTGAATAAGTAGGGAGTACTGAACGACTTGTAAACAAATCAGATATTTTGGATATTTTCCAGACTAAGGCACTTCACTTGCTAAGTTAGCTCAAATAATGAAATCTCTAGGTGGGTATATTTATGCATGAGAGATAGCACCTGTGCTTCTATAATGGGATCCTCCCATGCATAAATCTCTGAGGTGTCCTCTACGAAGTTCCTCCAAGCCGCTCCCAGCTATCCTTTTGACAAAGGTTTGCCCCATCCATTAGTGAAGTCTGGGAATCCAAAACCAGCAAGAGTGTCAAAATGCATCATAGAAATAGTATGCTCTCGCTCGATGGTATTAAGGATTTTTCAGCCTTCTCTCACCAGGTCCATTCTCTTAAAATAATTGCGCAACATGACTTTGGCAGTGGACTAGGCATGATCCATTTTGCTCAAGGGGTGAATGTGTATGCTGGAGTTAGCTAGAGCTTGAATTTTTAGTGCCATATCCATATATGGCTCCAACCTTTCTTCTGTGCTATCAATTAATTGTTGTCCTAGCTGAATTTGTATGCTAGTTGCCCATAAATAGTGTAACACTTGAATTGCTTGTTTGGCCAATTTTTTATAGTTCTGAGCTGAGTGAAGGCGTGCCTCTTTAATACTTATTGGAGAAAAACTTGCATCCTATGCAGCCTTATCCGCTAGATGATTCTTGATGGCCTCTAGCTATATTTGGAGCAAATGCATTTCTATTCTTGTTGCATCTATTTCCTTCAAATGCACTCCTACCTGTTAGTGCAAGTGTTCATTTTCTATGGCTATATTATATTCTTATGGTTTGCTTTTAGCCAAGGCATCTTCAAGTTCGATAATATTATTTTCCTACTCAAAATATTTTTGCTTGTAATACTTGCCATGCAATTATACCAAACTCATATCAACCTGTATATTGCCCATTTTCTTCATGGGATCGATCCTGGTGAGGTCCTTTGTTATAGTCTCATAGACATAATCACTCAACAACATTTCTCCTTGTGGCTTCTGGACCAAGGGAGTGATTTTAGTCATGTGAGGTTCCATGGTGACTAGTTCAAAGGCAACCTTCTTGAGTGGTTTATCTAGAGCCATAGCTTCTTTTTACCTCTTGCTTTTTAACCACTGTGATGAACTTAGGAGCGCTCGATTGATTTTTTCCACATCAGGTTGTTTTGATGCCACCTAAACATTGGGCAGTGCTTGTTGCTCCAAAAATGCTATGAATAGTATAAAAAATTCTAAGCATTTAGGCTCAAAGGAAGCGAATGATATGGCTAGGAGAGGGAAATTAAAATGGTGGATTAGATGGAGGAACCAGGTTCAGTTACAGTTATGCTCACTCAAAGAAGAGACTACGTACTTATAGCCTCAACAGAAGTGGTGGCAACAATGGAAGAGGAAGGGCACAAAAATGGGTTCGGCACTTATGAATTGAAATAAAATGAGACCGAATAAAGAGGAAGAGAAGAAGGAGCAATAGTGACTTCAGGAAAAGAAATAAGAGGGAAGAAAAATAGAAATGGAGGGCATACCAAAAGGTGGAGAGACAGAAACTAATGGGAACAAATCAAAAGTCACTACATGCTCTGAAGTAAAATAAGTAGGAAGAGAGTATGTACCCTTTGGGTGTAGATGTCATGTGCTATGGTGATGGGAGAGGTTGTAAAATAACTTCTTCCTGTTGCTCATGTTGCTCTTCCGCTCTCTCCTCAACATTTACATTTTCTTTGATATCCACAACCTCCACTTGAGAGCTCTCTGCTGTTGGTCCCCCCCTTGTTCTTGAATCATTGGAAACATCTATGAAACCATCATCGGAGCCTCTATCACTTGTGAAGAAGAAATAATAGTTGTCAGGACAATTGGAACTTTGGGCACTACGATCATCAAAACTTGAGCAATAGGGGAGGAAATAGCACCAGTTCTTAGTCTCTTCACAGCTTTAGGAAATGGAGGCACATTTCGAACATTCTGCATTTCTTATGCAGGTGCCTCCTCAATTTTTTGCCTTATCTATTACCATATTCTTCTAAACATATACTATTGTTATTCCTCTTCTAGGATATCTTCTTCAACTGACAGGCACTCTTCTTTGTCCCTAATTTTGTCGCTGTCAAAATTTTGAAAGCTTCAGGAAAAAATCTTATTGAATTTGACCGGTTGAGAAGAATCCATGAAATCGTCGTAGGTCTCCAAAAATGCTTCATCCATATTCAAACTGTAAGTAGATGTAGTCTTTCCTCAGTGGATATGCATTATCCACTAGTTTAGAATTTTTTTCCTCAGACCACTGGGGTTGACTTTCTTTTACCTAACTAAATAATCTGGGTGGAGGAAGTTGATTTTTATACTTCACCGAATTATATTTAGCCTCCTATTCATAACAATCATGCCATGGTGGGAGTGCTATCATGTCTTCAATATGCCAATTTATGTCGAACCCCTCAAAATTATTTCATATTTTCTCAATGTCGGGTTGTGGACAACAGCGAAATGACTTGGCCTTTACAATTTCCAAAAACTTTTCCAATGGGTCATACCTCAAACGTTGTGGTAATTATATCAACCCCAAATCTTATAGCATCATTATGAGCAGCCGATTCTATTTGACCTAGCTCACTTCTATACTGCCGAACTTAAATGACATATTATAAGTCATTTTATTGCCATACCCTACTTCATAGACATCATTTACATAATATGACTGGTGCACCACCTCCATAGCAAAAACATGTTTAATGGTGAAGTAGGGTAGCAAGAAAGGCTTTCCTGTGAAACCAAAAATTCTCACGACCACGCCTTGAGTAAGCAAAAAAATATCTCTTTTTTGTCCTTTGACTACTGCTTCTCTCATCTCTCATGGTACTCTTTCACATGTACCACAAAGTAATTCTATGGTGGGTCCCAAAAATAAACTGTTAAAATTGTAGAACGACTCCCTACTTGACAAAGCAAAAGTCCACATATACACCGACAAAAGTTCATCCCTCTCATCCATTTGCTTCATTGCAATGAAAGGGAAATGATGTTGTAGGTGAAAAATTAAATACCATACCAAAAAATAGGTGTGTTTGAATGATGTATATTCCTTGGTTTGCAACTTCTTCAGCTGATAATTCAACCTTCAAGAGATAAAATTGGCTCAATCGAAGAAAATCAGATTGGTGCCTTGCCTCATAGCTAGTGGAGTGTAAAATTCAACTTGGCAAATACACTATGCTAGGGTTTCCTGCCACTTGTGAATGGTAGAATCTGTAGGCAAATCCATAATCCACACCAACATGGAGTAAATATCTAAGCTCTTAAACTCTATGAGTAGCCTCGATAAGTTTGGAAGCTACCCCATATATGGACCTTTAATCAACTGCATCTCCATGAACTGATGCATTGTTATGGTAGAGACGTATCTGTCCTCTTGCTCATTTATATGCAGATTCTTAGTAATCATAGAAGAAGGAGGATTTAACCCACAAGTGAATACTTCTCGCACTTCTTCTAGTATAATGGTAAAAGTATTTCTCTATTTGCCCTCCATATCATCCATGTAAATGGATCATAGAATCGAGTGCTAAGCTACACCAGCTCTAGACAAAGGTGTACAGATGGAAACATGTACCAAACCAACTGAGAGTGATATGGCACTGTCAACAAGCTTCCTGACGTCAACCCCTAATTTATTGCAAACTCCACATCCTAGCATAGTTTCTCCATGCCTTTGTGGGTAATTACACAGTCACCAATCTTCGCCATTGTCTCGGTGTATGGGTTTAAATCAATATTTTTATTTCTTTAGGCCTTCTTGGATTTAGACCCTCTTATTTTTCTTGACTTCTTAGGATCTATAGCCTTTGAAGTCTCTTTGATTTTCTTTCCCATTTTTTTAAGGAGCACTCTAAAAATATTTGAAAGCTACTGCAATGACAGTTCGAAAATACAGCGATAGTAAAAATTTGAAAAATAAATGGTGAAGCTTTTACCTAGCGCTTTATATGGAATGCTCCACCAAACACCTAAGTAAATGTTGAATCCCTCTCAAATGATTTTGGGAGAAAGTGTGCATTGATTTGCTCGTTCAGCACTATTCCCAATGTTTAACAGTATCATCTTTCATTTGCCACAAAATTACCTTTAGAAGGTGTGCCCATCCTTACCGCATAAGTTTGTTGTAAAACATGCCCTGGTAATCAAAGTTTACTCAAAAAAATAAATTAACCTACTAGAAACCAATGATGTATATTCTTGCTCCTCGGGAACACAAAATCTCCTCTTGTACAATTCGAACGTACTTTGAATTAAATGCCCTCAAAACACTCCTTGACCTGCATGCACGCCTTTCAATATCTACCATGCATCCAAGGGTGAAACTTTTTTGCAAGCTCGCTTATGAAATTACCTACTTTCGAAAAGAAATAGAGCGAAAGCATTTTGAGATGCACTTATTTCCTTTTTCGAGTGAAATTACCTTGTGGGTGCTTCATATCTTCTTCGGATTCTGAAAAACCTCATTGTGCAAGGAAAAATAATGAGGGTAAAACAGTCTTACAACATATTGATATTCTTTTCTTTCACTCTGAAATGCCCTCAAATTTCTTGGTACGATTATTTCATGGTGAATAGATTTCTCTTAAATCTTTCTCCATTTTACCTTTTTGCCTAGGTTCAAAAAAACTTGTTTTTCTAATAAAAAACAACCGCTTTTAGAGCTGTTATTTATTTTTAGATTTTATTTTATTTTAAAGGCATATTTCTTTAATATTTAAAATATTTCATCCAAACCAAGGCACATGTGCCTTTTTCATTTTTTTTAAATAGCTTTTAATTTTCTTACAGCTTTTTCTAGTTCAGAGGTGTGCGCTCTAGCCAACGTGTTCACCCAAGTTAGGGGTGAACAGTCACTTCACCCCTTTTTGGGGTGAAAGTGATTTTGGAAATCTTAGTACCGCGTTGACCAGGTGCTCCCACTTTTCTTTGCTCTTTCATGCTCAAAAGGGCACTTAAGACCTTGTGCTTCCCCCTTGGTGAAAGTGCCTGAAAGGGCCTTTTATTTAATCATGAATGTACTCTTTGGGAGGGTCGAAGATACTTTGTTATTTTAAAAGGTGCACTCCTTGCTAGGAAATTTGTAATACTATTTCTTTTTGCCAAATATTTTAACATACAAATAAATTCGAAGCGAAATTGATCGTAAAAGGAAAACTTCTCTTTTCTTTTTTTTTCTTTTTTTTTTATATATCGTCACCACATAACGCAAATAAAATACTAACAAAAAAAATTGTACATATTTACAATATGGTACCTCGTAAAATCCAATTATTGAATATAGGCCTTCAAATGAAGGTCATTCACCAAAATAAGAATATCCCAGCCATCCATGTCACAATGATGATATACATTTACCGAATTCACAATAGAAATCTGAAAAGGGCCTTCCCATATTGCATCAAACTTATGGTGTTTCCCTGGATTGGCCTTGTTCTCCTTCCATTTAAGAACTAAATCTCCCACTTGAAACCTGCACTTGGTTGTATTCTTTCCAAACCACTTTTGCATTACTTTAGTGTGATCGACAAATGCTTGATAAGCCTTTTCTCTGTCTTCCTCCAACTACAATATTTGTGCCAACCTTACACTCATTGGATTGTACTCCTCATCTTCATCTTTAAATAACTACAATGTTTGGAGCATTGGAAGCTCAATATGAGTGGGCAAAATTGCTTTTTTTCCATACACCAGAGAATATGGAGAAGTTTTAATATATTTTTTCACAAATATGCGATCTGCCCAAAGAGCTTGGTTCAATAACAAGTGTCAACTTCTTTTATTATTACCTAGTGTCCTTTTTAAGATCCATAGCGAGCTTTTATTTGTAGATTCAGCCAATCCATTCCCTTGCGGGTAGTAATTGGATGACATCTTGAGATAAATTCCATACTTACTGGTGAATTTGATAATCTTAGCCCCAATTAATGGAGTTCCATTATCTATCACAATAGATTCTAGGACACCGAAACGGGTAATGAGTTCCTCTAGGAAAGAGATAATAGTTGCTTGATCTACCTTTTTAGTAGGAATAACCTCTATCCACCTAGTAAAATAATCAGTCAATATCAAAATGTATTTGTGTTCTACGAAGGAATTTGGATCAATGAATCCAATGAATTCAAGGCCCCACCACTAAAAGGGCACTTCCACTTGAATTGGGTGAAGGGGCATTGCTCCTTTCCTAATTTTGCTAATATACCACTGATAATTATTACAGTTTTGACTCACTTTATGAGCATCGAAAAATAGAGGAGACCAAAAGTAACCAGCTCGAATGATTTTCAAATCCATGGGTATTCTTTCATAATGACCACCAGATAGACCATAATGAAATTCTTCCAATATTTTCTCCTTCTCTGACTCCTTCACACATTTGAGGAAAAACCCATCAATATTCTTATAAAATAGCCCGTTAGGCATAAAAACATATTTGAGTGCTTGAAACCTGAACCTCTGACATTGTGAAGCATCAAGGTGTGATGGACACTTCCCAGAAGTAAAGAAGTCAACAAGGTCCTCTATCCAATCATGATAGCTCACAGTACGATTTGCACAAATGCTTTCGTCAATATCCTCCCTCTGCATCATAACCACTAATTTGGATGTTATGCTTTTGGCCAACTCCTGACATAGAGCTCATCTATGAACTAGTTTTGTTAGTCAGACCTCCACATCATGTTCTTGAATTTTTGAGATTCATATTGCTCTTTTGTCACCCATTTCTCCTTGGAGAACAAATTTTTGAACATCAGGGTGTATAACATAAATGACTGTTTTACTTTGTGAGACTAAGTGCCAAAACTTCTTCAAATATTTCATCACCATGTACACCTATTTTTCAATAAAATTATACTTCTCCTAATGAGGGGTAATGACTTGTCTCAGAAATACAAGTAGCTTATCATCTCTGTCTTCTTGCTACTGCATCAAAACTGCAGCATAACTCTCCTGCTCATCCACTGTATAGAGAATGAAGTCCTTTAAATAATCAGGATTAATCAAAATTGGAGCTTGGGTGATTCTTTCCTTGATCTCCTAAAAATCTCATCTTCTGGCTTCAGTCCATTCAAAATCTACATTATTTTTCAGGAGCTTAGTCATGGGTTTCACCACCTGGGCAAAGTCAGCAATGAATTTGCGAATGAAATTTATCTGACCGAAGAAATATTGTAAGTCCTTTTTGTTGGCTGGAAATGGTAGTTTTAGGAGTACCTCTGATCTTATAGGTGTTGAGCAAGGTGCAGCAGGAGTATTGTCATTGTTGTCAACACAGTCAGATAGATCTGTTGATATAGTGGATAGGAAGTTCAAAGGTTACTCAGAGTTTGTACAGTGATTTTCCAAGAAGACCGAAGTGAACCACTTGCAAAAGATCAAAGAAAAATACAAGTAAGAAAAGTGTCATGATATCACGACAAGAAAAACTGTCATGATTTTGCGACATGTTGGAAGAGAGAGAAACAGCAAGAAAAATTATCGCAATTTCGTGACATGTTGGAAGAAAGAGAAACAGCAGGAAAAACTGTCATGATTTCGTGACATTTTGGAAAGAAAAAATACAAGTGGAAAAACTGTCACGATTTTGCGACATGTTGGAAGAGAGAGAAACAACAAGAAAAATTGTCGCAATTTCATGACATGTTGGAAAGAAAAAAAACACAAGTGAAAAACTGTCGTGATTTCGCGACATGTTGGAAGAGAGAGAAACAACAGGAAAAACTGTCACAATTTCATGACATGTTGGAAAGAAAAAACACAAGTTGAAAAACTGTCGCGATTTCGCGACATGTTGGAAAGGAAAAAGACAAGTAGAAAAAGTGTCGCAATTTCGTGACATATTGCAAGAAAGTTTGTACGAAAGAAAAAGTGTTGCGATTTCATGCATATTACAGGAGAGAGAGTCTGAAAGAAAAAGTGTCACGATATCTCGACATGTCGGGTTTTCGTGACCCGAAGGCAAGAAAAAGCACTAAGGAGAAAAAGTGTTGCGATATCGCGACATGTCGCGATATCGTGACATATCGCATTTTCGTGACCCGAAGGCAAGAGAAGCCTTTCTCTTGTTGTTCTTGTTGTATCTATTTATAAGTTTTAACTGCTATTGTTTTAAGAGCTATTAATTCATAATTAAAGAGCTACACTGATTCACCCCCCTTCTCAGTGCCATTGTAATTCTAACAATTGGTATCAGAGCAAATTCTCTGTACAAGCTTAACCATCTAGGGTGATCTTGGAAATAATGTAATGGCAGGTGGTGAAGGCTTCTCATCAAACAAAGCACCATTGTTTGATGGATCTAATTATGCATTCTAGAGAGTCAGGATGCAGACATATCTCTGTTCTTTGGGTTACGACATCTGGGATTTAGTAGTCAATGGATACACAATTCCCACCACTCCTCCAAAATAAGCGGACGAAAAGAAACTATTTGAGAATAATTCGAAAGCAACGAATGCCATCTTGTGTGGATTAGCAGATAGTGAACTAGTAAAGGTCATGAGCTGTAAATCGGCAAAAGAAATATGGTACAAATTGAAGAGTGTTCATGAAGGATATGATAAGATCAAAGAAGCCAAGTTACAGACACATCGAGCTCAGTTCGAAGCATTGAATATGAATGACGATGAAAACATTGAGGCATTCATGTTGAGATTTAATGGAATCATCAATGCGATCAGAGGAATTGATGAGGATATCGATGACTCTGTTGTCATGAAAAAGGCATTAAGATCTCTTCCTCAAAGGTTTGATTCCAAAGTCTCAACGATAGAAGAAGCTAAAAATCTAAATTATTTTAGTATAGATGAAATGTATGGATCTTTAACTACATATGAGATGAGGATAGAAAGATCTAAACCCTCTGACATAGAAGCAACTTTCAAAGCTCTTAAAAATAAAAACACAAAACATGAGTCCGAGGAAGAAGAGACATCAGATGAAATGGAAGCAAACTTTGTTAGAAAACTAAAAAAGGGGAAAAAAAAATACAGAGGGAAGCTTCCATTTAAATGTTTCAACTATGGGGGCATTGGGAATTTTGTGACTAAATGTCCACTTAAAGAGATGAAGCTCTTTTTATGGCATTTGAAGAAGTTAAATCAGAAAAGGAAGAAGGAGTGACGTCTGAAGTTTGTGGTGAGATTCTCAAGGCTGAAGTAGATCTAGAAGGTGAGCTGATATCTGCACTTGAAGAGTGGGAGATAGAAAAGAAAAAGAACAAGAAACTATCAAGCAAGCTTGAGGATGCAAATGGAATCATAACCAGCTTAAAAGTACAGATAGAAGAATCGAAGAAAATCTTTGAATATCTCGAAGTGCTATTAACAATGAAAATAGATCATTGCAGCAAGTTAGAAGAAGAGATTGTTGGTTTAAGAATGTAGCTAGAAGAGATGAATAAGAAAATCAGTTGTTATCACAAATGTGAAGAAAGTTCTATGAAGTTGGATAAGATCTTAAATGACCAAAGACCTACAGGCATCAAATTTGGTCTAGGCTTCATCGAAGGAGAATCATCAAGTGGATCAAAGGCCAAGTCCATAAAGAATGAAGCTAAGAAATAGGTTGATCAAGGAAAAACATCTCATGAAAGAGAAAGCATTAATTCCAGGCACGATGGGAGAATTGACAATGATGGATTCACCAAAGTCACACATCAAAAAAGAAGAAGACCTATGGCTCCTACGACAACATGGCAAAGACCATCACCCAGGTTCAATTATCATTTCTCTGGTTTCTATTTTAAATGCAATGGCTATGGGCATAAAATCTCAGACTGTAAATATAATGTAAGACCAAGGAACTTCACCGGTAGAAATGTTTTTTCTCCTCTGATGAATTATTCAGTGGAATGTTATAACTGTCATAAGTTTGGGCACATTGCAAGAAACTATAGAAACACATTTACTTCAAATCAGTTTAAGGGAAGAAAATTTCAACCATACAGGATGAGTCAGAATAAAAAACTTCTCGAAAAACCTACTCAAACTACTGATAAGAGAAAGGCAAAACAAGAGCCCAAAACTACTATCAAAATAGTGTGGAAAGGAAAAGAGCAACTGAAGGAAGAAAAGGAATCTTTGATCGTACAAACTGCATTCAAAGCATAGAATAAATATGTACCATGGATACTAGATAGTGGATGCTCCAGTCATATGACAGGTGACAAACAAAAATTTGAAAAATTACAAAAATATGGAGGATCAGTAAAATTTGGAAATAATGATGGAGCCAAGATAGTCGACAAAGGCTCAATCAAAATAAGTGATGGAAGGATTAAATCAGAAGAAGTTTTATTTGTGGATGGGTTGAAACATAATTTATTGAGTGTAAGTCAGATTTGTGATAAAGGTCATGAAGTAGTCTTTATGAAGCAGGGTTGTGAAGTCAGAAAAACAAACAGTGGAAAATTGATAGCAACAGGGTCAAGAACATCTGGTAACCTGTACACGCTCTTAGAGACTTCAAAAGGAGCTTGCTTTATTGGATAGGAAGAAGAAAATTGGTTGTGGCACAAGAGACTTGGTCATATCAGTTTTGATAATCTAGTAAATATCACCTCAAAAATGGCAGTGAGAGATATTCCCACCATCAGCAAACCTGCAAAAAACATTTGTGCTTCATGCCAAAAGGGGAAACAAACTAGAGTCACATTCAAAACAAAATAATACTACACAAGAAAACCTTTGGAACTAATTCACACCGATTTATGTGGACCCATGAGAACACAAAGCATAAATGGTGACAAATATTTTATGTTGTGCATTGATGACTATTCCAAAATGACATGGATATTCTTCTTGAAGAATAAATCAGAAGCCCTTGATATGTTCAAGATTTTCAAAAACTAGGTTGAGAATGAAATAGGAAAGAGGATCAAATGTTTAAGATCAGACAGAGGAGGAGAATTCATTTCAGAGGAGTTTGTAGAATATTGTGAAAAATACGGTATCAGAAGACAGTTCTCAGCAGCCAGGACACCTCAACAAAATGGAGTGGTAGAAAGAAAGAACAGGACTGTGCAGGAAATGGCACGATCTATGTTGGCTGAAAGCAGAGTAGCAAATAGATTTTGGAAAGAAGCAGTCCATACTACGGTGTATATCCAAAATAGGTACATGCTGAGAACACATGAAAGCAAAACTCCTTATGAACTATGGTTCGGTAAAAGGGCAACAACAAAATACCTCAGAGTGTTTGGCAGCAAGTGCTATATCAAAAGAACTAAAGATAATCTTGGTAAGTTTGAAGATAGAGCAGATGAAGGTATTTTTGTTGGTTATTCGCCTAGAAGCAAAGCTTACAAATGCTACAACAAAATGCTAAAGAAAATTGTGGACAATGTTGATGTTAAGTTTGATGAAGGTAAAGAAAGAGTAATTAGTTATGAAACAAACTACCCAATCTATGAAGAGGTCATTGAAGGAGATGAGGAAAAAAAAATTGAAAAGATACAAAAAATTGACTCAGATGATGATGCAAAAATGGAAGAAAATAAGAAATTCAAAACAGGTAGCTGGCAGAAAAATCATCCTAGAGAGCAAATCATCGGAGATCCCAAATTTGGAGTTCAGACAAGAAGAAGAGCAGTAAGCAACTACTCTCTACTATCCAGCATTGAGCCTAAAAATATTGATGATGCAAGCAAAGATGAAAGCTGGATGAAGGCAATAAATGAAGAATTAGATCAAATAGAGAAAAACGACACTTGGGAGTTAGTTCCTAGACCTGCAAACAAAAATATAATCGGGACTAAATGGATTTTTCGAAACAAATTGAATGAAGATGGATAGGTAGTCAGAAACAAAGCAAGATTGGTATGCAAGGGTTATGCTCAAGTTGAAGGCATTGAATTTGAGGAAACGTTTGCTCCAGTAGCTAGACTAGAGGCAATCAGAATGTTTATGGCTTTAGCAATCTACAAAAATTTCAAAGTTTATCAAATGGATGTGAAATCAGCGTTTTTGAATGGGAAACTTGAAGAAGAGGTTTATATTGAGCAACCAGATGGGTTCCAACTTGGTGATAATCCCAACTTTGTTTGTAAGTTGAAGAAAGCATTATATGGCTTAAAATAGGCACCCCGAGCATGGTATGCAAGGCTAGACAACTATCTCACTCAACAAAGGTTTAAGAAAGGTATGGTGGATAGTAATTTGTATGTCAAAATAGAAAATGGGCATCTTATCGTTCTTGTTGTATACGTAGATGATATCATATTTGGCAACAACAAAGATGAGTCGTGCAAGGATTTAGAAAATAAGATGCAGAAAGAATTTGAAATGTCAATGATTGGAGAATTGTCGTATTTTCTCGGGTTACAAGTTAATCAAAGTGAGAAGGGCATATTTATTTCTCAAGTTAAATATGTAAAAGAGATGTTAAAAAAGTTCACAATGGAGGATTGTAAGCCAGTTAGCACTCCCATGACAATAGGTTGCAAGTTGAGCAAGGATGAAAAATCTCCAACTATTGATCAAACCATGTACAAATCTATGATTGGAAGCCTACTGTATCTGACAGCTACCAGACTAGATATTTTGCAAGCAGTATGCATGGTAGCCCATTTTTAGGCCAATCCCAAGGAGACTCATGTGACAACAGTAAAGAGGATTCTTCGGTATCTCAAGGGTACTATGGAGTATGGGTTGTGGTATCCAAAAGGTAAAGACTTCACCCTTATATCATATTTGGATGCATATTGGGTAGGATGTGTAGATGACAGAAAGAGTACCAGTGGAGGTGCATTCTATCTCGGAGACAGATTGGTTGCATGGCACAGTAAGAAGCAAGAGTCAATTTCTTTATCAATAGTAGAGGCAGAATATATTGCAACGACATGTTGTATGCAGGTACTATGGATGAAACAAACCCTAAAATATCTTGGTATCTGCTTCAGTGAACCAATATCAGTTAAGTGTGATAACACCAGTGCCATTAACATCTCCAAGAATCCAGTTATGCATTCATGCACAAAACACATAGCTATCAGGTATCACTTCTTGAAGGAGAAAGTAGCATAAGGTGGGGTTAAATTGGATTTTGTTCCAACTACAGAGCAAGTAGTAGATATCTTCACAAAACCATTGCCCAAGGAAGTTTTTGAGTACCTTCACAATAAATTGGGAGTGGTCACACTTCCCAAAGATTGACTAGCTATAGGGATCACATTCTCAGGGGGAGCATCTAAGCATTTGATTATCTTGTTGCTCATGTTCATGATTTTTGCTAAGTATAATCTATTTTGCCTGAGAATGTTGTGCATGGACTCAGGGGGAGTCTGCAGAAGCCCTTTGGTATTATTGTCAAAGGGGGAGAAGAGTTACAAGAAATTACACTTGTGTTGCCAACAATTCCAAAGGGGGAGATTGTTGAGCAAGGTGCAGTAGGAGTATTGTCATTGTTGTCAACACAGTCAGATAGATCTGTTGATACAGTGGACAGGAAGTTCAAAGGCTAGTCAGATGCAGAAGACAGGAGTTCAAAGGTTACTCAGAGTTTGTAAAGTGATTTTCCAAGAAGACCGAAGTGGACCACTTGCAAAGGATCAAAGAAAAATACAAGTAAGAAAAGTGTCGCGATATCGCGACAAGAAAAACTGTCACGATTTCGCGACATGTTGGAAGAGAGAGAAACAACAAGAAAAACTATCATGATTTCGTGACATGTTGGAAGAGAGAGAAACAGTAGGAAAAATTGTCATGATTTTGCAACATGTTGGAAAGAAAAAATACAAGTGGAAAAACTGTCACGATTTCGCGACATGTTGGAAGAGAGAGAAAAAGCAGGAGAAACTGTCACGATTTCGCGACATGTTGGAAAGAAAAAAACACAAGTGGAAAAACTGTCGCGATTTCGCGACATGTTGGAAGAGAGAGAAACAGCAGGAAAAACTGTCGCGATTTCGTGACATGTTGGAAAGAAAAAACACAAGTTGAAAAACTATCGCGATTTCGCGACATGTTGGAAGGGAAAAAGACAAGTAGAAAAAGTGTCACGATTTCATGACATATTGCAAGAGAGTTTGTATGGAAGAAAAAGTGTCACGATTTCACGACATATTGCAGGAGAGAGAGTCCAAAAGAAAAAGTGTTGCGATATCGCGACATGTCGGGTTTTCACGACCCGAAGGCAAGAAAAAGTGCTAAGGAGAAAAAGTGTCGCGATATCGCGACATGTCACGTTTTCGCAACCCGAAGGAAAGAAAAAGCGCTAAGGAGAAAAAGTGTCGCGATTTCGTGACATGTTTCATTTTCGTGGTCCAAAGCGAAGAGAAAGAGGAGAGAGAAAAAGGTGTCACGATTTCACGACATGTCGCATTTTCGTGGTCCAAAGCGAAGAGAAAGAGGAGAGAGAAAAGGTGTCACGATTTCGTGACATGTTTCATTTTTGCGGTCCAAAGTGAAGAGAAAGAGGAGAGAGAAAAAGGTGTCACGATTTCGTGACATGTTTCATTTTCGTGGTCCAAAGCGAAGAGAAAGAGGAGAGAGAAAAAGGTGTCACGATTTCACGACATGTTTCATTTTTGTGGTCCAAAGCGAAGAGAAAGAGGAGAGAGAAAAATGTGTCGCGATTTCGTGACATGTTTCATTTTCGTGATCAAAAGCTAAGTGAAAGCGTACGAAAGAAAAAGTGTAGCGATATCGCTACATGTTGTATTCTCACGGGCCAAAGCTAAGAGAAAGCGTACGGAAGAAAAAGTGTAGCGATATCGCTACATGTTGTATTCTCGCGGGCCAAAGCTAAGAGAAAGCGTACGAAAGGAAAAAGTGTAGCGATATCGCTACATGTTGTATTCTCGTGGGCCAAAGCTAAGAGAAAGCGTACGGAGGTAGAAGTGTCGTGATATCGTGACATGTTGTGTTTTCGCGGAAACAAAAATAGAAGAGTTACAGGGGCAGTTGAAGCCGACGAAGATCGATGTTAGCCGATGAAGATTAGGGTTTGCAGCCGACGAAGATTAGGGTTTGCAATCGACTATGATTAGGGTTACAGTCGACTAAGATTAGAGTTTTTGATCTTGAAAATTTTGTTATAAAAGGAAGGTTGTTTGAAGAGTTGAGGTGTTGAAGTGCGAAGTTCAGAGAGAGTGCACAGAGTGCAAAGTTCGGTCGTAGAGTGCAGTGTGCAAGTCGTCGAATCATTCTAAGTGCGAAATACGGTCGTTGAGCGCAGAAGAGCAAGTCATGTCGAATCTTTCAAAGTGTGGAATTTTGCTAAGAAAGTAGAGTGCGCAACAAGGAGAAGATGACTGCAAGGTGTAGTAGAGTGTGCGAAGTGCTTGCACAGAGAAAGTAGAGTGCACAACAAGGAGAAGATGACTGCGAGGTGCAATAGAGTGTGCGAAGTGCTTGCATAGAAAAAGCAGAGAATGCAAAGGTGAAGTAGACCAGTCAGGGTCTTGTAAAAGCGAAGGTATCTTACTGTTAAACCCAAAGATTCAATTTGAAGTCCAGGTTGGTGCTTGGCATCAGGGGTTGGTGCTCCTTCCAGTTGGTGTTGGTAAATCAGGGGTTGGTGCTCCTTTATGTTGGTGCATATAAATCGGGGGTTGGTGCTCCTTCCAGGTTGGTCTTTGGTAAATTAATTGTAAAGTTGGTGCTTTGCAAAGGCTGGATTTGGATGGTAGTCCAAGCAGTCATTTTTGAGGAGTAGCCACATTGGTGAACCTCGTTAAATCTTGTGTTGTGTGTTGTTCTCTTGTTGTTCTTGTTGTATCTATTTATAAGTTTTAACTATTGTTGTTTTAAGAGCTATTAATTCATAATTAAAGAGCTACACTGATTCACCCCCCCCTCTCAGTGCCATTGTAAGTTTAATAATAGGATCAATAGCCAGTCCTTGTTGTGAGATCACATGACCCAAAAATTTCCCTTCTTTGACAACAAATATTGACTTCTTCAGATTAATAGAAATCTTGAACTCACAACATTTCTCAAACACCTCCCTCAAATGATAAATGTGGTCTTCTCTACGATGTGAAAACACAGTCATATCATCAAGATGGATTACAATAATCTTGTTCAACAACTCACCAAAAGTGATGTCCATGGCTCTCTGAAAAGTAGCACCAACATTTAAAAAAACAAATGACATCATTTGAAAGGTGAACATACTCCAATTGGTAGTGAACATCGTTTTGTACTGGTCGTCATCCTTTACTCAGATTTGGTTGTATCTTAAGAAACCATCTAATAATGAATATATTTGCACTCTAGAAACCACATGAAGAATATAATCAATTTATTATAGAGGATAATGATCTTTTAGTGATTCCTGGTTTAGGTTTTGAAAATTGATGCACAACCAAATATCTCCATTCTTCTTTCGTACAGGCACCAGGTTCACCACCCATGTTGAGTGTTTAATTGGGTATATTATCTTTGTTTCCAGCATCTTTAATAGTTCCTCCTTCATGAGAACTTCAATCTTGGGATTGACAAGACGTTGTTTTTGTTGAAAAGTGTTTACCCCCTCTTGCAGCTCAATGGTGTGTTGAATTGCATTCTTGTCATACCCCTTAAAATATTGATAGCTCCATGCAACAATGTCGAGGAACTCAAAACACAATTTTTTGATATCTTCTAATTCTTTCAAGGTGCAATCAGTTTTGATTTTAATGATATTTTCAGGTTTGAGCTACAACTCCTTATACTCCTATACATCCACCTTGATCCTGTGCTTCTCAGTCCTATAATTTTGGTTGAATAATATTTCCAACAAAATTAGTCCCCTTGGAATTTGATTATTCTTCCACTGAATTATTCCTTCCATTTCTTGTTCGACAAGTACTCTATCATCCGCACTTGCAGCTTCCTTTATCAAAAAGTTAACTATTTTTTCATCATTGTAAAATAATTACCAATAGAGGTTCTTATTAGGGACTAAGGGCCTATAGATCACCCTAACAATATTAGGTTTTCTGACTACCTTCTCCACTGGAGAATAGTTTGCACCAAGAGAGGCTAAAATATATGTGTGTTTGTTCTACTCTTAGGAAATCACCTGAATTTTCAAGGTTGTAAAGGATTCAAATAAATCACATACTTTGTTGTGATAGGCTTTCATGTAATGCTGCTTAGACACACACTTTTTGGTGGTCTGATTGACAATAAGCTTAGAGTTGCCAAAAATTTACAATTGTTTAATGCCCAACTTGTCAACCTTTCTCAAACCAAGACACAATGCTTCATATTCAGTTGCATTATTCGTGCAACTCCAAGTTAGTTTGTAAAAATAGGTCTTCTGTAATCCTTCAGGAGAGACCAACACAATACTGACCCCTGCATAATTTTTACACCTAGCACCATCAAAATACAACTTCCATAATTGGTTTTCAATGGGGTCCGGATACTTAGGGATTTTTTAGCAGACTGCTCAAGCTTGGTTATTATATAACAACCAATGTTCATTTCAACCATTGCATTGAAATCCATGAGAGAGAACTCATCCTCAAGATGGAGTTCACCAAGAACTTCTTCCATCAAGTCAACTTCCTCTAATTCTTCAGTCATCATGTTGATTGCACCTGGATATTTTTCTTCTTCTTCCAACTTTTCAATATGAAAAGTTGATGGCTTTTCATTATAAATACAGATTCTCTTCCCTTTGAACAAAATTTCCAAATGTGAATAGTCCAAGGAGAGATAATATCCTAGCTTCATTGTGAACTCCCTTGAGAGACACATGCTAAAATATGGCTCCAAGTCAACCACCACTACCTCTTGGATGATAGTGATTTATGGTATGCTATGTAGGACGATAGGAATATCCTTGATTACTCCTACTATTTTTACTGGGATCCCATCCAATTGCAAATATCTTGGGCTACTTCTTGTGTAATCCATCCCCATGACTTCACACACTATATTTGGCATGATAGTAGTTGCAACACCATAATCAATCATACAATTGTGCACAATCCATCCCTCCATTCTGAGTAACAAATAGAATGGGGGTGGCCTATTATTTCCAGTGTCTAAAGTTGGGAGTGTTTGAGCCAACACTTTTTGGGAATGACTCTTTTTTTATCCTTCGTAGTCTTAAGAGACTCTTGTAGCAAGTCAACTTGTCCTAGGAACTGTAAAACATTGTATAATATAACTTTCATAGGTATCGTTGTCATCTCTTCCATGATATTATAATTAGAAACACCATGAGACTTTTCTTCTATAATCTGCTCATATTTATCCCAGTATTGCTGAGTAGCTTCCACCCTTTATCGCTTGGTCAATGATGAATAGTGAAGGTATTATTTGGCTTATTATTTTATCTCATTCTGCTATGGATCAGTTGTAGGCTATGTAGATGGCATCTTCATATTTGCTTGAGTTGGCTTAGGCAATAAATATTTTAATAGGACTGAATCCTATTTCTTTGTTGGTGTGTTAGACTTTTTTTTATTTTGGAATTTCAGTTCTGCAAGAACCTTCAAAGTCTCGAACTTCATTGGATCCACGATCACCAACTTCCTTCCAGATCTTGTGAGAATTGAAACTTATTCCAAAGAGGGTACCATGAAATTATGATCAACCTCCCTAATCATATTGACTTGTTTACCAACAGAACTTTCCCCAAGCATTTGTACATAGTTCAAATGAACCATGCATGTATCTTCACCATGAGGATCATTATATGTAGAGCACCAATACACCTTTTTAGATGTGCTCATGTGTTCATTTGCCAACACAATCATGTTCATTTTAGTGCCCTTGCTAGTATATTCTTGCTATCGAGTAATCAATGAAGTTTGAAATCTTCTTGACCAAAATTCAACCTTCGCTTGCTTATTCCTTACTACTATAAGCTAATTTGATACTTTCCTTAAGTATGAGTTATTAAATTTCACCTCTTGTAATAGTGTCATGTAGGGATCAGGATTGGGGAGTACAAGAGGTGCTAGTAAATGTAAAGGTGTTGGCGATGCAGGTAGTGGGAGTGGGGCTAGTGGCATTGGTAGTACTAGGAAAGGAACGGGTACTAGAAATTGTGGTACTGACTGAGGGGGTAACTACAAAAATATTGGAGTAGGAAGTTATGGGATAGGGATCAGAGTGATTTGAGGTGGACCCAAGCTCCATGATGGAATTGGGTACATAGAAGGCATGGGTTGTGAAAACGTGTTTGAATACAAATGTTGTGGAAGGTCAAGAAGGATAGGCATGGTCATTTTTTGGTGAATATTGCCTATAGTGATTAAATTTGATTCAACCTTTTACACCTGCATGTATAGTTCTGGGAATGTATTCACATTGGTTTTTCAAACAACCATGCCAATATCAGTGTTGAAAGCTTTGAGATAGTAGAACGTAGTGTGTTCATGTGTAGGTCAAAGACCATCAGACACCCTTTGCCATCTTCAGGTAAACCTGATGTTGAAATCAACTATATCCTCTTGCGGGTGCCTTTAAATTATCATAAACTGATGCAAAAAGGAAAATGGGTCAGCTTGTTCATGGAAATTCTTTATCAATAGCTCCACCAACTGATCCCATGAGGTAATAGTATCAGGTTGCAATGATCGGTACCAATGCAACTTTCCTCTCAATGATAACACCAACAATCGCACCATAATGTCTTCTTTAGATATATCATGGATATAGCTCATAAGCAATTTTACCAGTACCATCATAGGTAGGCAAAGCCTTTAGAGCTACTTGAGGTACTATATTTTGTGCTTTCAAATTCAAGGCTCCTGAGCTATTCCATGCTGGGAATTTCCTTTGCTTCTATGGTGGTGGGTTCTAAGCCATATGGACTGGTGTGTGTGGTTGATATTGAGGAATTCTAGTAGTAGTACTAACTAGACTTGTAGGGGCAAAAAACACACCAGCTAACCATGAGTATGTCATGGATGTTGTATGAGATGTATGAGGTAATGATGACATACGATGTAAAGTGACTAGTTAAGAATTTTCTCCTAGTATTTGGATATCAAGTTCATAGAACTTAATAGGATTTTTGGAATTTTTGGCCTTCGATCTCGTAATCATGAAGCACAAATTTTGATGCCTTCACATTTGGAGGTTTCTAGGTATGATTGAGTCGACAGATGTTCTAGTTATATAGCAAGAAGGCAAACATCAAACCTTTATATTGTTGAAAGTGGAACTTTTAGGGTCCCATCGAATGTGCCAAAAATTATTGGTCAAATATCTACCTAATTAAAAAAACTACGTTTGTGCACCCTAGACATGGCCAACATTGAAATATCAGAGGAAAGGAATGTTCTCCATGTTAATCTCCAAAGAGGGTTGGCTCCCTTACTAACTCCTACACTGGTTTAATATTAGGGTTGCAAGAAATAAATTGGAAATAACAGAAAGAAAGGGAAATATGGCCATAGGTCAAAGTGTAGGAATTGGGCAGACTAGCAACAGGAATTCCACCCAAGCATTAAAATAGCATATAAGAAGAGAAGGCAATAGCATTAAATTATGACCTTACAAAAAAAACTTCCAAGATTGCACTCCATAACTCACTCCCTCACCAACAATATCCAAATTCAGATGCAAAATTTAAATTTAACAACAGATGATGAACATGAGCATAAAATAGAAATGCATGGAATAGAAGGAAATCACACACAGGATCACTTGCAAATTTAGAAGCCCTATATCTTCTATTAATGCAAATAACTTGAGAGGTTTTCTCATAGAATTTCTAACCTCCTTTTACAATGAACATTGACTAGTATTTATAGAGGATTTCACCTCTTTCATTAAATACACATGGAGACAAGATGTTTACAAATCAGGGACCAATATGAGAAACTTCATCCTTGGAAATATTGAAAATACATCATTTTGAACAGTGATCCGACTTCTAAGAAAATTCCTTCAAAAAATCTGCATCTCTGGATTTGGTGCACAAAAAATTATAAATTTGGGTAGTTGATTGAAGATATTCATCATATTCGAAACGTGCTCTTACTTTGGAAATCATGAAAACATGACTGCCTTCACTGCTCGAGATCTACAATTTAAGTTACTCCATGCTCCCATTATTAAATGTCCTTGATTGACTTTCCTTAGGTGCCTTAGAAAACTCATGAGGATATTTTTAGTGCATTTCACCTAATTAGGACAGTGAGCAAACACGTACTTACTTATTCTAGAACTTGCATTAATAGAGAATACACCTTTAAAAATCTAATGGATCTCATTCCTTCTCTGACCACTGCAATAGTAATTCTTCATATCCGAGGCAAAAATATTTAATAGTCACATCATGTCCTTTTAAAATTCACATTCACCCCCAAAAGGGGTGATAGAGGTCATCCCATTCCTATTGGGGTGAATACAATATTGAATTTTCAACGTCACTTCATACTTGGCACATTCAATCGATGTCAAACTTTGTGGCACGTTCGTGCGACCTCATTTTTAGGGGGAAAGTATCCCCTAGGAGATTTGAATAGAGCATTCACCTCTCAACTAGGGTGAATGCAGTGTTGTTTTTCAATGACGTGGCTTAAAGGATGTTTGCCCCAAGGTGGGGAAAATGGAGCTTTCACCCCAAATTTGGGGCGAACGCACTTCTTTCACAGAACCTTCTTTCTCTGCAATGAGTGGGTATATATATTTTAATTAATTTTCTTTATTAAAAGGATGTTTATCCCAAAGTGGGGCGAATGAATCTATCAATGTTTCATCTTTAGCTATTGCCATATATTCAAATGTTTCGCCATTTTATCATTTCCCCATTTTTTATTCTTCTGCTTTAATGAATATTGCATAGGGTCTTCTACCTAATTTGGGTTAATGTGTCTTTATTTTTGTAGTGAATTTTTTGTCTATGTGCTTAGTCTTTATGCACCATTTCTTAGAGAATTCATAGTAAAATATTTTAGCCTCTTTCTTTAAACACCCATTACTTCCAAACCAAAAGAAAGTATATACAAACAAAGACAAGAAAACAAAACAACTGCAATATATAAATTCAACCAAAATATTATATTCTTAAATTAACATATTTTTTCATATTACAACAAAAAATGCTCTTGTAAAATCATTTCAAAATTCTAATGTGGCGAGGTGCAAAACTGCCAATAGACTCATAGAGGAACTTTGCTTGCAAGGTTGTGAAACACACACAATTTTATACTTGAAATAATGTAGAAATACTTAACTAGAATAGAAAAAAATGGTAAGTTGAGTGAAAAAGTACTTTATCATAAGGATAACAATGCATTTGCTCTTACAAAATTGTGCCACTAGGTAAAAATGAAAGGATATATAGAGATGGAAAGGGGATACGAACAAAATATAGTATAAAATCCACTAGAAATAGAGGATACCAAAAGGGAAGAGTATGTGATATCCTTACAGGGGAGAGAGGAGAAGTAGCACTAGAGTGCTAGAGATAGGGAAAAGAAAAAAATAAAATATGATAATTGGAGCTACACAAACTAAGGATCCTCCAAAAAAACATACCTTCATATATATACTCTATTAGGGCTCTGAATTGCTTTAATAGAAGACAAATTTTCATGAGGTAGTGCCTTTTTGGGCTAGTCATCTGTCTCTCCAATATCTTCTTTGTTTTCCTGTACAGGTAGACATAATTCTCTTCAACATCTCATACTCCTCTTTGTAACTTTATATTTGCACCATCATACTCATCTCATATACCGAAAGCTTTATCATTTTTTGTTTCTTATTTATTTACAAACTTCCATACTTATATAGGATTAAGTTGAGATATAGTATCTCATCAACTTATGACTATGCAATTATGTTTCTTAGATTTAGGAATTCACACATCAATAGATATTTTACTTGTGTTACCCTATCTTTCGGCTAACTTCATCTTGCACAGATCATGACGGTTCATCCCTCTTAGTGATTTCACCTGCGTGAATTTTAGTTTTTTGAGAATTCATTCTACCACTTCTAGGACACTTCACCTTTTATCTATTGGGAAATAGAGTCCAAAAAGTTATCATGAAAATAAATACAAAAAAAAGGAAAACACAAAGGAGGATAAATATGTATGAGTCTTGGCTACATCAGATGACTGATCTGATTTCATAGGAGTCCCAATTCCCTAAAGTGGTATTTTATCAATCTACTTTCTAAATCCCCTTTTACTTATTTGAAGTGTATGTATAATATGATGCTAAGCTCACACTTCAACATGAGACTACCCTGATTATTCATTACAACTGTAGTCAGCCACTTTATTTACTTGCTAGCTATGTACACACAAAATTGGCATGTGTATCCATGCTTGGCTTTGAGATTTTGTTTTGGTAAGCTCACCCCATGAACTTGCAATACCCAGACCATATGGTATCAAATTTGAGCCACTCTTCATGATCAAATTGCCATGATACCAAATTGCCACTAACCCCAATAAGATCCCATTTATTTTTTGTATGTGCTCTAAAATATTTGTATTCTTGGTATAAGTGTAGACCAAGCATCTAGTTTTGTTCTATTTATGCTTAGAATGGACATTAGCCTTTCATGTGATGCGTACAAATATTCTTCTTCTTCTTGGGATCCCATATTGTCTGTTATCCATATTTTATTATCTTCCACAAAATCTACATCATGACTTGTCATCTTCCATTAGAAACAATTGCAGTCCTTTGTACCCATTGGCTTTGAAGATTCGTTATTGAGCCATCATGGGTTATTTGAATAGACAACCAAAATTTAAATTCAAGCTAGGCTAACCATACTTTTGGTGAATTTTTTATTTTATTTTACATATGGGATTCTTGACGGAGTTGATCCTTTGCTTCTCATAGACCTCAATTCAAAAAGTGTGAAATTATTGGCACTTTGTGTAGTTTTTCCACCCTTTTCAACTACTTTACCTTGAAACACAACATTCCTAGATTTTGCATATATGGGCTTAGACCTAAAGCGTCTACAAATTCCCATCAGTATAATTGAGACCTAGAATTTTAGATCTATTATACAACTATGCAATATATCCTTTTCAAAAGTAAAAGACAAATATAAATGAGGATGGCTTTCTAGGATGATTGGGATGGAACCTTGTGTAATCATACCACTTATATTTGGGATTATTCCAATGGAAACATCAATTGAATCCACTTGATCTAACACCAATAGCTCTTTCCATAATATTGCAAATACTAGGGCAAAGTTTTTGAAAAAACTATGAAATCATTTCATCATTTCTACTCTTTGTTCAATTATTGTAGCAGGGAAATACAACCCCTTATATACCTCTAGCATATTTTGATTTACTACATGATTCTATTGGGAAGACCTGCAAACAAGCACTTGATTTCTAATACCTATGTTTTGTGGTGGTGAAGATAGGATGCCAACATTTCCATATTCTCCATACTGAGATATTGCATGACCTATATCTTTCTAGTGCTCATAGCCTTGTATTGCATTAAATATCATTATATTATCCATCAATGTAAATCCTCTTCTCAAAGTGATACTCATCTCCCTCACAAAATAATTAATTATGGAATGGAGGCTTAATCAAAGTATGATCACTTTCCCATTTTCTATTATTATATTATTGTTCCCCCTTTTTTCAATTTGTTATTGATTCTACTATTAGCTAAAAATAATAAGGTTGATGAAGTTGATGTACAACAAACCCACATCTATTGAGATCTTGTATTCTATTCTTTGAGATCTATCTTTCCATATTTGTAACTTTCTCAACTAGTATTTGAATCTCCAACTTCAAATATTGCTCTGTTTGGTACCTATTTCCTTGATAATCGGTAGGAATGTCACTTTCTATGATTAAGCATAGGCACGATCTGACCTCTTTGAGTAAAAATATGGGAAATAAACTTTGGAGTAGATAGGGGTTTTCCCTAGGTGGTAATTTTCCTACTTGGATCAATATATTTTTAGCATAGATGGATTCTTTTAAACTTCGTGTAAACTTATTTTCTCTAGATTTTTGAATGAGAATGCTTATATTATGGTGGAAAACATAGATATATTATAGATATACCTAAGAAGAATATGATTGGAATTCATGAGGAATCCTTCTCCACATATTTTTGAATCAGATAGTGAAGTCAAAGATATTTTCATTGAGTGCTCATTTGATAAATAAGAGTTGAGTAAGCAGTAGGAAAGGATCCCCAAAATCATCAAAGATATCAATGAGAGCTTCCACCAAATCTACCTATGTACAAATACTTCTATCCTCTAATGACCTAACCACAATAATGCTTTCCCTTTATGTTTGAGGTGTAGACCAATTGGTTCGACAAAACCCCATAAGGGGTGCAGAGGTCCAAGGTTCAAATCTTGGGCCTCATCAGACTGAATGCTTGTACCTTTCATAGTGATTTCAATGGCATAAAAGGTTTAAAATAAATATGGTATGGTGGTTATAAGGTAGGACTGTGTGAAGAACTGTGTGGTGGCTTCTAGGGAAAATAGCACAAAATACTATGGTGGTCATAAAAGTTGAACAACCTACCTGGATTCGTGGTGGCAACCAATTCCACCATGTAAATTCAAAAAAAAAATAATGCTTTCACTTTGAAAGAGAGAGAGCAATATGAGCATCACATCCTTAAATATGATATTATGCATAGTAGCCAAGGAAGATACATCTTGACAATATTAAAATGTAGTCTTCTCTATACCATCAAATATTGGTAAAGCCTTCAAGGTAGCCTCAGGAATATTGTACAAATACTGTATATTAATAGGGTGTGTATCATTCCATCAGGGACAATAATACTAAGACATTGATCCTTGGTGTGACATCAATATTTTCAACATTTTAGAATTATTTATTTAGATGAGAGTCACCAAATGAGCATGATTCCTCCACTAATGAGGTCAATACTACTCATTAGATCTTGGGTCCTCTAGAAAGGTAGAAACTAATTAGGGTTTTAAAGTCAACCAATTGTAGATTAGGGTGTAAAATTATAGCAGAGTCACAAAGTAAATGAATATAATTATTTCTTAAAATATGGTATCAAAAAACCCTAGTTTATTCCAAATGGTGGGATGTGTGTCTCACCGGGTATGCAAAAAACAATTGATCCAAAATATACCTATGGTAAAATGTGCACCTTAGACTTGGACAATATTGAATGGCTAGTCAAGATGCAAGGCTTATCCAGGTCAATCTCCAAAGAAGTTTAGCTCTTGTAAGGTTGTAACTAGCAAAAAATATGGTGGGAAAAGGGTGCAAAAAGAAATAAATGTAGCTAAATATAGAACTTAAAGTGGTTCAGGTTAAGCAACATCAAGAAGTGCACAAAGATCATGAAACAAAATAACCATTCAAACCCCTTAACAGACCAACTAGTTTTATTGTATACATAATAACATTCTACAATAAATTTTTAGTCTAGGATATTATAAGTTATAGAACTAGATAACTAACATACAAAAAAATCCAAGAAGCGGAATTAATGCCATGCACATTTAGCTTGCTATAACAAAAAAATTCATCCATCATACATACATATTCTGCACAATGTTGAAGCAAAGGCTAAACATAGATTTGAACTATATAGATTTCTTCAAAAACTCCTTATACATGCAACCTGTAAATGCCTAAGATCCAACCCTTTCACAAGAGGCTACTACTCTTATTTATAATCTTCCTATGATTAAATAATCAAATAAAAAATAACTTTTATTTCAAAAGTTGTTACAACAAACTACAACATTGTTGATACAAAATGGAACTGCTATTTTTTTACTTCATGCATTCAAAAAAGTAGTGGGAGATGAACTAAAATTTGGTCTATCTTTTGTTCTTGAACCCATCTACCAGCATTGATCTGTAACGGACACTAACAGGATAAAAATCCTCTAAAGATTTTATTCCTCGTGACTTGTGGTGTGTGTGATGCAGATATATATCACAACGTTGCACCTCTTTTGTGTCATTAGGTCTCCCAAGATGGTGTGACCATGACATGAGAACATTCCATAATGTCATAACATTTTCTTATTTGAATATCTTTTAAGTTGTTCTACGACCATGAAATTGGAACATGTCATGATGTCACACATTCATCTTGACTTTAGCTCTTTTGGAACCTCCAAGGTCACAACATGAAATCATATCATGATGTCATGATACCTTTTGAATTGTAAGCCTCCAAGGACTTGGTGGCCATGATTTCTCCTCATATTATACCTTCTTGAGCTTTCATGATCACAACATGGGGTCATATCATGATATTGTGATGCCTCCTTGCTCTTGAGCTGCCCAAAACCTCGGTGACCGTGACATGGATGTATGTCATGATATCACAACAATTTTCTACATTTTTCTTCCACAATCATCTATAATTGTGATGCAACGATATGTCATGATGTTGCACCTTCCTTTATGCTTCAAGTCTCCCTAATTTTCTATGACTGTGATGCAATAACACATCATGATGTTGTGATGTCACACCTCTTTGAGGAATTTAGAATCTTCATATTTGTTCTTCCAGCTTTTCTGCAAATACCAATTATCTACATCTTGCCATTGAAGTGAAACATATCTGGCTACTACTGCACTTGCCTCTGCCATCTCTTTTCATAGCCTTATATATTCTTGTTACAAAAATAGTTGGGTGGGTGAGGAGAACACAAAAATCACCCATAGGAACTTCATATTTTATAATAGCTTCTTTTATAATCTTCCCTTTGTTAGTCTCTTTAGCATCCTCTTTTGCATATATTGTAAGTATTTTGGGCACTCTCATCCTTATAAATATAATTTAGCTTGGAGGATGGTTTGATGATTTCAAGGTGCAATGGGGAAGGGTCAACCTTATATAGACTCTTCTTATATTTGAATAATTGGGTTTATCAACATCTCATTTGTGGAAGTTAATACTCCCAAGTAGTCATATCAGTAGAGGTATGATTATCTTTGGTTTCTGATACACGATACTCCTTTGAACATGATATCATTATTTTTTGGTAGTGTTGACATATGTGAATGTCTTGTCTCTCATAGATCAGTATTGCTACTAGGATTTCTTTCGTACATTATTGGATTTGGCACGTATCACCCTACATAGAGGATTTGCATTATGATTTTAGTTTAAGGCACACCTTATAAGGAATGTAGTGAAATCTCACCATCTAAGGTATGGTTGTGTCCCACTATAAATGTTGGGGTGATACCTTGTAGATGTTTTCTATATGGTGTATGTCACTCCTTTTGCCATAACTTCTAAAATCATGCCACATTTACTTGCATAGATTCATTCTTCTTCGACCACATGTGTCGTTAGGATTATTGTAAGTTACATATTTTGTTGATCTTCAATCCCTTAGCATCCAAAAATTTCTTTGATCATTCTTCCCAAATTTTGATTGTGTGTGTGCATATGTATACATATATATATTGCTATATAGATTTTTTATATTATGTATAGAGGAATACCTAGTGATAAATCACCCCATGTCAACTAGCTTGAATGTTTTCTAAGGATCTATCCTCAATGTCTCAGATGCCCATTGTTGTAGATAATCATTAGAAATGTATGGATGCACCTCATGAATGAAGTAGTTATATTTTAATAATTCTTCTTTTGTTAAGTAGGCTTTCTCCTGAATATAAATTTTTAAATAGCAACATCCTAGTGGAGTTGTGAGGAAATGAACTAGAGTTTTGGAGGCTACGAAAGAGGCTTGGAGAACACTTTCTCATGAGAAACAACGTTAGAGAGGATCAAACTTATTGGAGGATCTTTCAACAATAATGATCACGACCAAGAATCATAGGTACTTTGATATCAGATCCTCCAAAATAAAGAATCTAATACCTAGATAAGCTATGTGGAACCCAAGATAGATTTAGAAACTATCAAACATAGATAAGGAAAATCATAAATGCTATGGGGAAGTGATAAAATGAGGATTCTTTTCTTGTAAGGGTGAACGAATATTTACCATAGGAAAAATAAATACCAACATTAGAAATAGCAGAGGATTGGATAGTCGTGGATAATTTATAAGATAAAACACAACCTAATAAGTAAATTCATGGGTTTCAAAAAATCCATGCACTTAATCCACATGTGGATAAGGAAATAATAGCATCTGTTAGAATAATATGATAATCTAACTCTCCCAAACGAGCATTTTTATGTGGAGTTCATGTCAATGGTAGACCAGCAAAAAGTATTTGAGGGAGGGTCATATCATCATGATCTAGTGGGACTATTCCTACAATTATGGAATATGGGATTTGACTTGAGTGTGGAATCAACCCTAGTACCAATATGGGTAAGATTATTTTCCCTTTACCTTTAATTTTTGGAAGAGGAGGTACTCAAAACAATAGGTAACTTACTAGAGGTAGATCAAGTAAAATAGTTTTAGGAGGATCGAAAACTCTTGCTAGGATTTGTACAAAAATGGACCTCGATAAACCTCTTCCAATGGAGATAAACCTAAAAATAGAGGATTTTGTTTGGAACTAGCAACTAGTTAATGGGTTTGTTCCATTTAGATGTAGGGTATGCCATGCTCATGGACACACGCTTCACTTACACACTTGATATGTAAACAAACTTCACATATTGACACATAAACACACTTCACTTCTTGAAACACACTTCCTAATATATAATGGTACTCAAGGTACCAAATTATGCAATACCTCCAACACCCCCCCATATTACATTATTTGGTATAAGGATATTTTGCTATACAAAGTTGATCCTAACTTATTTTATATTTGTTTCATCCATGTGCTTTTACAAAAATATCTACAAGTTGATCTTCAGGAGTAACATATCTTATTTCGATATGATTATCTAGAACATGATATCTATTAAAGTGATATTGATATTTAATGAGTTATGTTCTTTCATGGATCACAAAAAATTTGATTACTTTTTAGACCCCTTTATTATCACAATTGGTATTGTAGGAGTTTTTTTTATTCCCATTTTTGATAGAATGTATTGTAATTAAAGTGCTTCACATGTGTCAACTCTTATTGCATGATACTTCTATTACTAATAAGTAAAACATATGTTTCTTCTTACTATACCATGAAATAGGTCCTGGTCCAAGGTGAAATACATAGCCTAATGTTGATTTCCTATCATCTATAGATCTAGCATAATTAGAATCTAAATATCCTTGTAAGTAGAAATTATTATTTTTCCTATATTCTAAACCATATTCTATGGTTTTATTGCATATTTTAGTATTGTATTTGTATCTTTCTACTGACTTTATCTAGGATCTTCCATAAAACTAGAGAAATAATTTAGAGCAAAACAATATCGGGTCTAGTATTTGTTAAATGTAGAAGACTTCCAATTAGTTTTCAATACATAGTAGTAGAAACTTGTGGTGATTTATTATATCTTGATAATTGCAGCTCTTGTTCCATTGGAATATATTTAGGTTTTTTTTTTTGTACTTTACTTAATCTGATTCATTGTGATATTATTTTGTTTTTGATAAATTTCTAGACCAAGATAATAGTGCAAAAGTTTGAGATCTTTCATTTCATTTTTTTTTTCAGATCATGTTTAACATAATCTATCAATATTTGTGAGCTTCTTATGATTACTGTATGATCAAAATATACTACAAGAATTATTATCTTTGATCCAAAAATTTTTTAGACAATGCTATTATTTTAAAATTGTGCCATTGTAGATGGTCACTAATTTTAATGTACAATACTCTAGGGGCTTGTTTTAATCCATACAATAACTTTTTTTACTTTCAAACCTTTTGTTACTATCTCTTGATGTCAAATACTTTTGGTTGAATCATGTATACTTATTCAATATCCTATTAATAAATGCACTCTTAACATTCATCTGATGTAGTTTCCAACCAAGTTGTGCTGCTAATGCACAAATTGTATGAATAGTAGTCATTTTTGCTGTAGGTGCAAATGTTTCTTCATAGTCAATTCATTTTTTTTGAGTATAACCTTTTTCACCTAATCATACCTTGTATTTATGAAGAGAATCATATACCTTATACTTTATTTTTTAGTCCAATTTACATCCTACTATATTTTCCCTTTTGGTATATCAACTAAATCTCATGTTTTGTTCTTTTATTAATTTTTCACATACATACATACATACATACATACATATATATATATATATATATATATATATATATATATATATATATATATATATATATATATAACAACAACCAAGCTCTGTATTACATGGTGGAATCAGTAGCTGCCACAAATTTGGGCAGGCTATCTGGATTTTTATGGTCACCACAGTATTCTGTATTGTCCTCCCCAGAAGCTGCCACACAGATCTATGTGTAGTATGCCCCTATAACAACCGTGGCATGATCATTTTAAACCTTTTATGTTTTTGAAAGCACCAGGAAAGGGACAAGCATTTAGTTTGACGAAGCCCGAGATTTGAACCTTGGACCTTCGCCCCCCTTAAGGGGTTTGGAGGAAATTAATTCTTCATATTTTTATTCCATAGATATTTTCCATTTTAATTTTATGATGGTATCTTATGTAGTTGTAGCTTCTATTATTGAACTCATTAACCCTATATTTGTTCATGGCATACTATAGATTTAAGCTCTCATAGTGGTAAGATCTAATAATTATTCTAGCTTTGAGTCCTTAACTATATTTATATAATTTTTCCTCTTTTATTTGTTGTGACATTATGAATTAAGAGTATTCAAATGGTTCATTAAATATTTTTTATTATGATTCTTCACTTGAAGATTCTTCTTTATTTGATGAAATATCTAGAATAGGACTTGTATTGACTTTTGGAAATTCAAGAGTTTTGTTTTCTTCATCAATTACCACATCCCTATTCACATAGATATTCTTTGTGATTGTATAAGTTATTCTATATACTTTTTAGTCATCATAATATTCAATAAATATGTATTATATGGTTTTTTCATCTAATTTTGTTCTCTTTTGCTTTGTAATGTGCATGTATTCTTTGCATCCAAAACCACCTTGATGTTCTACTAAAGGGTTTTATCCTGATCGAGTTTCTTTAAGAGTAACATTTTATAGTATTATTTTGCATGATATATCTTGCACATATACTATAATTTTAATAACTTCTACCCAATATTTACGACCAATATTTTCTTCTTTTAACATACATGTACCATTTCTATAATGGAATGATTTGTTCTTTCTACTATATCATTTTTTTGAGGTGAATAAGCTATAGTGAGTTGTCTCTTTATACCATTTAGTCTTAGAAATGATTCAAATTATTTTCATAAAAATTTACCATCCTTATTTGAGATAAGATTCTTGATTGACATTTCATTTTCTATTTCTACTAGCTACTTAAATTGTTTGAAACATGTAAAGTATACCCACATTTTCCTAGAATAGTCATCAAAAAATAGCTAAAAATATCTATGTCCTCTAATACTAGCATCATTAGTCCACATAAATCTATGTATACTATTTCTAGTGATTCTTGAAATCTACATAAAGTTAGCTCAAAAGGTATTCTGTGCTATTTTCTTGCTAGACGTTATGGACAAATTGTAGATTGTCATTTTAATTTAAGTAATCTTGTCACCATTTGATATATACTCATTTAATTTTAGGGAATATGGACTTATATGACCTAGTTTGTTAAGCAAAATATATCCTATGTCTAATATTCTTGCTGATAGAACAATATTTGATAGAGTATTAACAAAAAATAAACCATTTATGAAGGATTCAATGGCTATGATATTTCCTTGTTTAGTAATAATGAATTTATTTTTGTTTCCAATAATTTTGAATTCTTCCACTAGATTTTTATCTATCATCTAAGATACTGAGAGTATTTTAGTAGCTAGACATGGCACATATAACATACTTTTGATCATGCATTCTCCATTAGATAAGTTAATTAATATATTTTCTACCCCTTTGAATTTATATGTCTTATAATTTGCTATAGAAATTAGTTTTTCATTTTTGATCAATTTCACTTTCATAAATTGAATTAATTTCTTCAAATTTCAATTCAAATTCAAATAATTAATTCCTTATTTATCAATCAATCATCAATCCAAAATTCAATCTCTTACTTACTTTATAACTTAATTAATATCATTTTTTAATTCCATTTAATTACCTTATTTGCCCAAATGCTTTAATTATCAATAAATATTGTTATAATAATCTAAGTAAAATATTTGAATGGCTTCAGTAAGTTAGGGTTCGTATTAAGCCCACTAAGTGTCTATTTGGAGTCACATCTGGCAAGTTGTTAGGTTTCATAGTCTCTAGGTGATAAATTAAGTTCAAAAGTGAACCTTATTCTCTTCGTCCACATGCTAATGTAAGTATCATATATCTAATATTTTTCTCACAATGAAAAACTCCATTGATAAATGTTTAGATTTATTTTACATATACATCCATTCTCATTTTTTAAGGTAACTATACAAGTTAGTAAAATTTTGAACTTGAATATATATATATATATATATATATATAACCTTAACCATTACACTATCCCACATGCTCATCTAGCCAATTTGGGTCTCATTAAGGGTATTTCCCTTCCCAATAGTGAATCCCAAATGATGAATGATCACTTTGTAGATAATTATTTCCTAATGTTAGTTGAGAGTGAATAATAATTTACTCAAGTTATTCTTTTCTTAAATCTAAAAAATTAAATATACACGAACAAATTCATATGTGTCTAAATTACTAAAAACATGAACCTTAAATATCATGTAATGTCAGGGAAGATTAATCTCACAAACCTTTTGAGATATGTAAATTTTTTTGAATGTGTAACATATGTTGCTTGCCTTTGTTAAACAATATTCATTCACATTTATTCAAACTCAAATATTTCACACTCATCTCCATTCATGCCTACATTTCAGACATTTTTAATACTTCCTTCTGATTCCTCTACTTGCAAGTCCTTCGATGGTGGCACATGCTTATCTATTTTGATATTCTTCTACAATCCTTCAAACACAAATTACTCCTTCATGTTCCTATACACCAATTTTTTTATTCTTTCATCAACGCCTAGCTATAGTAATTTTTTCTCCTCAATTCTACTATCTAGCATGAATTCCAACATTCTCTCACTCTCAGTCTTCCAAAGTTCTTTCTTTTAGTATTCTAACCATAACTTCTTCTTCTACTCTTTATAAAAATTCATAATTTCATCTTCAATGGTTTCCAATGTGGCTTCTCCATGACTTTCAATTTACACTAGACCACCTCCTTTAGTGTTTTCTTCTCTACGATGTACGTCTAAATATCCAATAGTTTCTAGTAATTATCCTTGTATAAATATCAAACATCTTCTAATAAATCTCTTCTAAAGTATTCATTCTCCAATAATCTCTTTTGCAGTCATCCACATCTTCCAATGAATATCTCCAACAACATCTCCTTCCAAATATCTCTACTTCTAATCTTTACTCTCTAGAAATCCTTCCTCAAATCTCTAAATGAACTAGATAATCTTCCTAGGACTTGATATAAATTAAGGTGTCATCATAAAAAATGACAAAATTGCAAATAAAAGGATGGAAGATAAAATTTATAAGACTTTGAAAAGTGGAAGGAGCATGGGACCAAAGGACATGACTAGGAACTCAATATGAGTATTATGTGTGTGAAAAGTAGTCTTAGTAATACCCTCTCCTACAACCCTCATTTGATGGAACCCAATTTACAATTCAATTTTGTGTAGTATTTAGCACCATAAAATTCATCCAACAAATCATCTATAATAGGGATACCAAATTTATCTTTGATGTTGATATTGTTGAGCGGTAAAAAATTAAGATATATACACCAAAAATTGTCCTTGCATAGTACCATAACTATAAATGAGGAATAAGGAATTATGATTGGATGAATAATTTCATGCTTTGACGTTTCCTTAACCAACTTCTTAATTTTAGATTTTGGGGCCTAGATATAATGATGAGGATGCACATTGCAAGGTTGAACTTCTATAACAATGTGGATAGCATAACCATGAGTGCACTTATGGGGAATGCCTATGGGCTCACCAAATACATATGCATAGCAATCCACAATGTTCTCCAAGTATAAAGGAAGAGATTGAAGAAATCGTTGTAATGACTAAATTTTATGTAATTGACTTAGTTGAAGAATCCATGACCAACTTTATTCCCTATCTTTCCCTTACCATGGGAACTATCCACCTTAGAGGGAAGAGGTTTTATTTATTAGAGACAAATGACCTTTCCATTCTCCATCCACTTGGCATAATTCATTATATATTAAATGTAACAGTGTTTGGGAATCGCCTCCTCCTGGGTGGATAAAATTAAACTTTGATGGTGCATCTAAGGGTAATATGGTCTGGGCTAGAGCAGGTGGTGTCATCAGGGATGCAAATGGGTGAAAATTATTGGTGTTTTATGATAATATTGAAACCCAAAATATCCATGAAAATTAGTCTAGAGATATCTTTCATAGATTCTTTCAGTTAAAATCTCTAGGCTTTAGAAATGTTATAATTGGAGGTGACTCACTCAATATCATTAATATGGTTAGAGGAATGTAGAATCCAACTTGAAAAATCTCAAACCTATTGGAGGAAGTGCATAAATTGGCCCAAACATTTGAAATTGTCCAGAACCAACATGTTTTTAGGGAGGGTAATAATTTGGTTTATTTTTTCGCTAACCTAGGTACCTCTCAAAACAACCATAGTTTTGAACAAGGATTTTTCATAAGTTTTAATCCAACTAGCTAATGATTTCAAAATAAGGTAATTTGCTTGTTGCTTATTTGATGGCCATATTTTAGCTCTATTCAAGGGGGATTTCATGGTAATTTTTAAATTTGAAGAACCATATTTTTTTAATTCAAATAAGAGGATATCCTAGCCCTGATAGGGTGGGAAGAGTGTGTTAGGAGTAGAAATTGAAGGGGATTATTTTATTGATAAAAATGAGTTACATATATAGGTAGAAGGCCTATATGAAACACATGACACTTGTCAAGAGAAACTGACAAGTGTCAAGGTGAAGGCATAGTGCACTTTAACTCTAACATTCCCCCTTAAAGTGCACTATCCTAACTAAATAAGAAACAAAACAAGTCAACATTAGGTAACATTTAATAAAAAAAATCAAGGGAGAGGGAGGATTTCCATGAGGGAAATCCCACCTTAAGGGTTTCACAGGGCAGGGAAAACCCGCTCTGATACCAAAATGTCGAGATTGAAACTTGAAGGGATTATTTTATTGATAAAAATGAGTTACATGTATAGGTAGAAGGCCTATATGAAACACATGACACTTGTCAAGAGAAACTGACAAGTTTCAAGGTGAAGGCATAGTGCACTTTAACTCTAACAGAGTGAGAACCAAAGGATGAAGAGTTGGGGAGTGAAGCTAGATCCAATGAAACCATGTACTAGGTTCCATTTTTGCATGGTTTGTTGGGAATGTTTTTTGTCCTATCCTTTTTGTTTTGTTAGTCTAGTTAGCTCGACCAAGGCATTTGCTCTCCCTTGCATGGGATTGAGCTATCTTAGGCTATCTTGTAATCTTATGAATATGTATGGAACTATTTTGGTAGATTTTTTTGGGTTTGATCCTGTTGGATCTCTAGATCCTAGTTTCTCTTTTGGTGGCCTATGGGCCTCCCTTTGAAGAACACAAACTTATACTGAGAGAGGGGTAAACAATATAAGATAAAAATTTTACTTTTATTTACAAATAAATAACTTCAAATATCATCAATTGCAATAATAAAACAATACACAAATCACAACACATATAAGAGACACAGATTTAACATGCTTCACCCAATGTGGGCTACATCCACAAAGAAATATTGCTTATAATTTTCTCAACAAATTTTTTGGGCTCCAACCCACAACAGATACCAATCCCCTATTACAATGTTCATGGACACAATCCATAGGAGATACCTATCCCCTCTCAATTTTGTGAATACCTATCCAAAGGAGACACAAATCCCCTCTGATCTAGTTCATGGATAACACTCCACTCTGTTCTAGTTTTATGGACACCACTCCATAGGAGACACCTATCCGCTTTGTTCTAGTTCTGTGGACACCACTCCACTCTATTATAGTTTTGTGGACACCACTCCACTTTGTTTTGGTTTTGTGGAAACCACTCCATAGAAGATACCTATCCCATATGTTCTGGTTCTGTGGACACCACTTCACTTTGTTCTAGTTTTATAGACACCACTCCATATAATACATTTATCCCCTCTAATTTATTTCAAACTTTGGTCAAGTCTTCTCTCAAACCTTCTTTATAATTATGCTCAATTCTACTCTAAACCTACTCATAAAACCTCCTCAAATATACTACAAAACCAGATCATATATTCCCCAAAAAATTCTCAAAAACTTGCTCATATCTGCTCCAAAACCTACTCATAAAACCTTCTCAAATATGCTCAAATATTCTCCAAACACCTGCTCAAATGTGCTCGCAAAACCTGCTCAAATATGCTAACAATAGTTCTCAACACTAATCCAAAACCTACTTACAAACACTTCTCATCTACTCCCAAATATTGCATGCATACAATGCTCATCTATTCCCAAATATTGCATACAAAACAATGCTCATCTATTCCCAAATATTGCATACAAAATAATGCTCATCTATTCCCAAATCTTGCATACAAAAAATTCTCATCTATTCCTAAATCTTGCATACAAAACAATGTTCATATATTCCCAAATCTTGTATACAAAACACTGCTAATCTATTCTCAAATATTGCATAATGATGTCATCAAGTTCTTCACCTATTCTTCAATGTGCTTTCCTCAACTAAAGCAATTCACACATATTCTACCCAGAATTATTTTATCATCATGAACATTTAGAAAATGATATGCACTAACAAATACCCAATATGTTATTCAAATTCATTAAGTCTATCACTTTCACATGTCTCACATTTACATCAAAAGGTAGCTTTAATCTAGAACTTGATAACTGACCTGGTAATTGTTGATTTTCACCTTTCCTTCAAAACCAATCATAGTACCCAAATCTGTCCTTTTCATCTACTTCCAAAATAAATAATGAATAATGCACAAATTTTCTTCTCAAATCTGATCTATAACCCTTGCCCATTTATTTCAAATTTCAAGCAAAAAAAATGCACATAAATTAAATCCTTATACCTCCAACTATATGATAACAAAAATATTTTCCTTAAACAAAACCACCTTGAGAAAGGAATTAAATCACCATACCTCTAAATCTATCTTAATAATGATGATATTCTTTTTGCATGAGCTTCCCAAACCTATCCAGACAAAAATAGTTTTTCTTTTGTTTGTCCCTTCAAAATTTGGTCAGAAACTCTCCATTTTCTTTTTTTGAATAAAAATCAAATCATCCAATAAAAAAATCCTTATCAAAGTGACATATTATTCCTTCTTTTATAATATGCAAAATACAAAATTGAAATACCAAAGTTACACCTTATTTATCCAACTTATAACATACAAAATTCAATTTTTTATATTAATCAATGTAGCACCTTATATCTCCTTAAATTAAAACAAAAAAAAAATTCTTACCTTGCACCAAAATCCTTAACTACCATGAAGGGGATCTGACCCTTAGACCTTACAAAGTACAACATCTTACCAATGTCTCCTTGACCATCTGAGTTAGCCCAATGGGTAACACAAAAAAGGATCTCATTTTATTTAAACCTGCAAGGTACTTCTACTCAGCGAAAATCACCATGATATCTTCCAAGCAAAACTAGCACCGACAGGTTTCAAACCTTAGACCTCATGCATAGCAACACCCCATGCAAAGCCACACAACCGTCTGGGCTATTCCAATAGGTGAAAACAAAGGAGCACGATGTAATATGTGTTCATGTATTTTCGCTCCTTCAACAACAAAACTTTCAAAAAAATGGTGTTGACCAGATTTGACCCTGCAACCTCATTCATAATAGCAATCCATGCAAAGCTCGACAACCATCTGGGCTATCCTAGCTGGTGACAACAAAGGGGTACGATATCATATTTATCCTTGTCTTTCATTGGTTCCTATTTTTCGCTACTCCTTTCCTTTGGCTGCTACTCGCAATCCACAATGCATTTTAATCAATTGCTTTTTTTTCAAAGGTGAATTATCACCATATATATTTATGTGCTTCCTAATATTATTTTATTTTGTCCACGTCGGATCAAACCTTTTGCTTTCAAAATTTATAATATTTGGCACCTTTTTATTTTTCAAATTCTTTATATTATAATATTTTAAATCTTATGATTTAAATATTATAATATTAACTTTTAAACCTTTGTCCCTCTCTTGAAATATTTACATCTTTGTGTCCTAAGCAAGATTCAGACCTTTGTCTTTTTCTTTATGATATTTAAATTTAATATTTAAAAATTATAATCATTTTCTTAAAAGATATTTTCCTTGCTTTGAGATATACCTTGCCTTGAATAATTTTTCCATTGTTTGCTATTCACCAAATCCATTTTTGACATTGTTGATATATTGTCCAACCTTATAAACTTCTCACCCTTGAAGAATATTTTTGCCTTGAATACCATGCACCTTTGACATCAATGATAACTCAATATTTCCAACAATATCCCTCTTTGTCATTGATGGCAACCCTACAATACTATTTCTTTTACTACAACTGGATTCACTATCTGCTCCCCTTACTAAAAAATCCCCCCCTTTGACATCAATGGCAAAAGGGCTCCTTGGGACTAAAAATAAGACACTTAACACAGTCCCCTCACCACCTCCTTTTCTTGAGGTGATCAATTATGGTATGGGAGTGAAACTCCCAAATTACTATGCTCCTCTTCTTGTTTCATTTTCTTTATCCAAACTTTGGAGATCATACCTCTTTGAACATTTTGAGCATCCTTTTCCTTGCCTGTCTTTGGAAGTTTTGGGAACATTGTTCTACACCATCTAGTTGTATGCACAAAATTGTTGCAATTGTAACACATGATGTTGTAGTCTTTGAAAGGTGTAAATAAATTGAATTTCATCTTGGTGAAGCCAAAAGCATTCTTATCATGAACCTAGGTGCAAATTCTATTTCTATCTCAAGAGGTTAGAAGATAAATATTTCTCAAAAAAATAATATAAATACTCAATTACACCTTATCACTCCACCTTTCAAAAAAAATCATCAACATACATAAACTATTTATCCAATCACACCTTATAAACTCCCAACTAAAAATAAATTCAACATCCACCAAAATAACTCAAAACCTCTTTAATAAATAAATGAAAAGAATAAATTTGGCAAGAATCAAATCCTCTTTCTTTAAAAACATTAATAACATAAATCCCTTTTCAACAAAAAAATATTTCAAAAACTCTTTTAACTCCAAGTAGCACAAATCAATTTTCTAAAAATAGTCCTTCAAAAACCCTTATAACTCCAAACACATATTAATTAAAAATAAATCTTTACAAACCCTTATAACTCCAAACACAAATAAATCTACACAAACCCTTATAACTCCAAATTACCCTTTTAAGAAAACCTTAGGCAAAATTTAAATCAAAAATTACCTTTGCCACTAGTGGGATTCTATCCCACGATCTCTGCCTCCCAAGCATTTTAGTCATGGGATTGACCACCATGTGCGCTAGGTGCACATTTTAGAACCAATGAGCACTTCATGCTCTTTCTCTTATTCCTAGCGCTTGAATCAAATGCGAACAAAAATACCTTCCTAGGCACATCCACGAGAATAAAACATGGGTGCTTCCTTTCCCAACACCTTCATAAGATGTGTACCACCAATGAACCAGTGTGTCCTATGTGACTCAAATCATGTGATGCCCTCTTTTTGTTTTCTTCCCTGGCAGTAATAAGACAAAGCTCTTTGTCTTCTTCCTCAAAGTTCATGATGCATGAAATACTTTCAACCTTTTTGCATGGGATTTAATTCATCGAGGGGTAAATTTCAAATACCCCTTACAAAAACACCATTCTAATTTAGATGTCGGCGCTCCTTAATTTTTGATAACGTCGACATTAATTTAAACCTTTATATAATTTATAAATTATTTAAATTCAGTAGAATTTAAATTTTATAAATTATATTTAAAACCTTTGACTTTAATAAAATTAAAGTCTTCCATGAGGTGAATTTAAACCTGCAACTTGTACTCCACTGATTTGATTTTAAATATTTTGCCACCATGGGTTTAATTAAACCTTCACTAAATATTATTTTGCCAACTTATTCTTCAACTCTTTGCTTGTTCCTGGTGTTAATAATGGTGTGCTCCATGGTGTTGATGGTGGATCCATTTGTTCACTTTGGCATCAATGATGACTTTTTCACCTTGACATCAATGACAACTAACTGAGCTCAAATTTCCAACAATCTCCCCCTTTTTCATTGATGGTAACCCAAATTCTTTTAATTGAAAAGTTGACCTTTCCTTTGTTCTTCTCCCGCTGGGGCATTACTCCCCCTGTCTCAATGCTCTCTCAAATACCAAATCTCTCCCCCTTACTCAAATATCTCCTCCTTTGAAATCAATGGCAAAGGTTCACCTTTGGGGCTCAGGGCTAAGAATAAACCTTTTAGCGTAGCCCCTCCCCTAGCTTCTATTAAGGTGGTTAATTCTAGGGTGGGAGTATTTCTACTTCTAGAAAGCATTGTTCTTTACTGTTATCCTATTTTCTTATCTATTTTTTTTATTCCTCTGATTGTTTCTATCTGTGTCCATGTTCCTGTCCATGTCATCATTACTATTCCTATTCATGTTCCTATTGACATCCATATTCATGTTCTTGTTCCTATTCTTATTCATATCCATGTTCCTATTTCTGTTCATATCTGTGTTCCTATTCCTGTTCCTACTTGTTTCTGGAATATATGCTCTACACCACTTTACTGTGTGGCAATTATTATTGTACTTATAACACTTAATGTTATTATTCCTTGGAGGTGTAAATATCTTAGTATTTCTCCTAGTGAAGCCATATCCTCTTCTGTCATGAACTCTGCAATTCATTACCTTATGACCAAAATTATTACATGAGTAGTAATACCAATGAAAAGGTTGTTTGTTCCCATATTCATGTCTTTCATGTGTCCTGCATTGTGAATCCATGTGCCCAAAACTATGACATGAAAAGCATCTTCCATTGAAGTTTCCTTGTCTTGACCTCATTGGTATCCTATTTTGATTGTTGTTCCATTTGTATCTTCTTTGTGCATTGTTCCTATCTTTGTTGAATCCTCTATTGTCAAACTCATCCTTAGATATCACTTTGTTCTACATTGTATTCTTATGAAGTATCTTCATTTGAGGTTTCTTCTCCTCCAAAACTTGAAGTTGACTCTCCTTCCCATTTATTTTTATCCTATTCAAATCCAAGACATGTTTTACTTGATGTAGTCTTTTGTGTCTTGATGAACTTATCCAAGTTATTTGAGCTATTTTTAAATCCTTTCATATTGATATTGGAGTCCTCTAAATATTATTTTAGTAGTGTCACTTCTTGTGTTAACTTCTCACATTCTAATATATTTGCTTCTAACTTATCTTTGAACTTATTTGCTTTAGCCTTTGATTTTTCTAAATCCTCTATGAGCGATCTTATCTCTTCATAAAATTATTGAAACTGAATTTCAAGTTTAAATTTTTGCTTTCTTACCTTCTTTATCATGTCAAGGGTATACATAAGTTCTCCCTTGATATCATAACCATTCTCTTCTGAATAATCCTCTATTTTTTGCCTTTGTCCACATCTTTTCTCTCTTTTGGCTTATCTTCTATAGGATCATTTACTTCTTATTCTAATGCCATTAGAATATTTTCATATAGTCCTTCAAGTGCATTCTCATACCCATCATCACTAAAACTATAACCATTCCTTGTACAATCATCTTCAAGATGTCCAAAGTTACCATATCTAAAACACTTGAGAATTACTGGAGTTTTCTTAACTGGTTTTTTTAATTCAATCATAACTATGACTTCATCTCTATAATTGTATGAAAAACTAGCATCACTATCACTTGAGTACTTACTTGCATTATCCGCATAGTAGCTCCTCTTTTGTCTTTGAAAAAACTTATTTTCTTGTCTACTTTGTCCATCCTTGTTTTTCTTCTGATGCTTATCCTACCTCTATCTTTCTGATTCCCTGTACTTGTGATTCTATTTTTCTTCACCATTGTTGTTCTTTGGTTCTCTATAATTTGTTGCAAAATGTCCAAAATTTCCACAATTGGAACACTTAACAAATATTACATCTCTGGATCTTCTAGAATATTTATCTCTTCTACTATAATTAGCTTCTTCATCACTGGATGACTCACTTCTTGATTCTGACTTCTTACCCTTTGTTTTCTTGATTTCTTTGAATGTTGCTTCCTTCTGGGGAATAGGAACTTTTGTTCTTATCTCAAAATTTGTAAGCATACCAAGCAACTTATCTTTTGTCAAAGAATCACCATCCATTGACACTTCTATAGAAAAAACCTATTCACTGAATATTTTTGTAAGAATTCTTAAGACTTTATCACAAACATTTGATTCTTAAATATTCATTCCAAGTCATTGCATATCATTAACAACCTCATCAATTCAAATTAGATAAGCACTGATATTTTCCTCATCATTCATTCTCAATGTTTCAAATTGTCCTTTGATATTTCCTATATTTGCTTTCTTGACACTTTTATCTCCCTCATATATACCTTGTAATTTATCCCACATTTCTTTTGCAGTTCTACAATGCATAACTTTCATAGACTCTATTCTACGTAAACCTCTCACAAGTGCATTAATTGCTTTTGAATTATAGTGTTGTAGAAGCTTACCTTCCTTATCTGTAGGAGCATTGACTATTAGATCATATCCAAATTTCATAGCATCTCAAACTTCATTGCCAAGTGCCATTAGGTAGATCCTCATCATAATAGTCCAATACATATAGTCACTTCCATAAAATATTGGTGCTGAGTTATTTGAGGAAACCTCCTTAGGATCCATTGTTTTATTTTTAGCTTTTCCTTCAAGCTGTTAAACTCTTATGAAGGTACCTACTCTTATACCAATTTAAGAACACAAGATTATACTGAGATGGGGGTGAACAATATAAGAATACTTTTTACTTTTCTTTATAAATCTATATTATACAATATATAGATAGCAATATCAATAGCAGTAATCAAAGCAATGCACAAATCACACACATAGTAGAGACACCAATTTAACGTGGTTCACCCAAATATGGCTACCTCCATGGAGAAAATATTTCTTCTAAATATTTCTCAAATAGTCTCTTGGGAATCCTTTCCCTATTACAATATTTATGGACCTTTGTCTAAAGGAGATGTTGATCCTCTAAATCTGGTTCATGGATATTGATCCATAGGAGAACTCCTTCTCCTCTACTTTGGATGATGATCCTCTAGAAGACTACTGCCTCCACTACACTGGCTTGTGGATCTATCTCCACTAAAGACTCTTGTACCCATTCAAAAGACCTATCCTCACTGCCTTGGCTGATGGATCTCTATTAACTGGAGACTACTATCCTCTCTACTCTGTCACCTCCAAATCTCTATCTCAAAATGTACTAAACACAGTCTATTCGGTCTAGCACAAATATTCTCAACAAGTCCACTTAGAACTTGCTCAAATATGCTCAAAAGGTCCACTCAGAACTTCCTCAAATATTCTCAACAGGTCCACTCATATTATGCTCAAATATTCTCAACATGTCCACTCAGAACTTGCTCAAATATTTCTAAAAAAGTCCACTCAGGACTTGCTCAAATCTTCTCAACAAGTCCACTCAGAACTTGCTCAAATCTTCTCAACAGGTCCACTCAGAACCTACTCAAATCTGCTCAACATGTCCACTCATAACTTGTCAAAATATGCTTCAACAATATCACTCAGAACTTTTCCAAAATTGCTCAACAAGCTCACTCAGAACTTGTCCAAATATTCTCAACAAGCTCACTCAAAACTTGTCCAAATATGTATTGTAAGCTTCCACAAAAGCTCACACAAAATCAGTCCACAAGTCTCCTCAAATACTTGCCATAAATCTGCTTAACAATTCCACATAGAACTTGTTCAATCTCATAGAAGCATAAAGAGAATTGTTAGAGACTCAATATGTTCTACGATCAATGCTCAATCACTTTCTCAATTCAAATCAGAATATAGAATAGTTTATTTTAAGGAACTTGAAAAATCACTCCACACAACCACTTTACTAGGCTCAACCAACTCTATTCAACCAACCACTTCAAAGAAACAACCCTTTATCACAAAACCTAGTCCAAGCATGTAATCACCAACTCAAAATGTTTCCAACAATGCTCAACAATAAATCTCACATAACAATGATACTCATGTTATTTTTAAACCTTTTTTCATGTTCTTTGCACAACAACTCACTTCAACAACAATGTTCATAAAATAATCTTCACATAACAATGATACTCATGTTATTTTCTAACTCAAGTTCTTCACACAACCAATGGATTCAAAAACAATGCTTATCAAACAAGGTTTTAACAATAATTCTTTATTCCAGAAAAATTTGAAGCATTAACTCAAACACTCCTAAAAAGGAAACCCTAATCAAGTCCTTTTCACTCCAAACTTATTTTCCATAATATCAATAAATCAACTCAACTATGGAATAATGTGCTCATACCTTTTATTGAAGATGAAGGGACCTCATAAATCTGTCACAATCACACAAACTTCTATGCCAATCTCAAGAGGTTAGAAGATAAATATTTCTCACAAAAATAATATAAATACTAAATTACACCTTATTACTTCACCTTTCAAAAGCAACCATCAACATACGTAAAGTATTTATCCAATCACACCTTATAAACTCCCAACTAAAAATAAATTCAACATCCACCAAAATAACTCAAACCCTCTTTAATCAATAAATGATAAGAAGAACTTTGGCAAGAATTAAATCCTCTTTCTTTAAAAACCTTAATAACATAAATCCCTTTTCAACAAAACAATATTTCAAAAACCCTTTTAAATCCATGTAGCACAAAACAATTTTCAATAAAAATAATCCTTCACAAACCCTTATAACTCCAAACACAAATTAATTAAAAATAAATCTTTACAAGCCCTTATAACTCCAAACACAAATAAATCTACACAAACCCTTAGAACTCCAAATGACCCTTTTATGAAATCCTTAGGCAAAATTTAAATCAAAAATTACCTTTGCCACTAGTGGGATTCAATCGCACAATCTCTGCCCCCAAGAGTTCTAGTCGTGGGCTTGACCATCATGTGTGCTAGGTACAAGTTTTAGAACCAACGAGCACTTTTTTCTCTTTCTCTTATTCTTGGCACTCGAATCGAATGCGACCAAAAAGACCTTCCTAGGCACGTCCACGAGAATTGAATGTGGGTGCTTCCTTTCCCAACGCCTTCACAAGGCATGTGCCACCAATGAACCAGCATGCCCTATGTGACTCAAATCATGTGTTGTCCTCTTTTTGTTTTCTTCCCCAGAAGTAATAAGAAAAAGCTCTTTGTCTTCTTCCTCAACATTCACAATGCACAAAATACTTTCAACCTTTTTTCATGGGAGTTAATTCGTCGAGGGGTAAATTTCAAATGCCCCTTTGGGCATTAATTTATACACAAAACACCATTCGAATTTATAGATTGACACTCCTTAATTTTTGATGACATCGACTTTGATTTAAACCTTTATATAATTTATAAATTATTTAAATTCAATAGAATTTAAATTTTATAAATTATATTTTAAACCTTTGACTTTAATAAAATTAAAGTCTTCCATGGGGTGAACTTGAACCTGCAACTTGTACTCCACTTATTTGATTTAAAATATTCTGCCACCATGGGTTTAATTAAAACTTCACTAAATATTATTTTGCCAACTTATTCTTCAACTCTTTGCTTGTTCTTGGTGTTAATAGTTGTGTGCTCCATGGTGTTTATGGTGGCTCCATTTGTTCACTTTGGCATCAATGATGAATTTTCACCTTGACATCAATGACAACTAACTGAGCTCAAAATGTCAAACACATCTATTCCCAAATATTGCATAATTATGTCATCAAATTGTTTACCTATTCTTCAATGTTCTTTCCTCAGCAATTCATACATATTCTACCCATAATTATTTTATCTTCATGAACATATAAATAATGATATGCACTAATAAATTCTAAATATGTTCTTCACATTCATTAAGTCTATCGCTTTCACATGTCTCACATTTACATCAAAAGGTAGCTTTAGTCTAGCACTTGATAACTGACCTGGTAATTGTTGATTTGCACATTTACTTCAAAACCAATCATAGTGCCCAAATATGTCCTTTACATCTACTTCCAAAATCAACATGACTAATGCACAAATTTGGTTCTCAAATCTGATCTATAACATTTGCCTATTTATTTCTAATTTCAACCAAAAACAATGCACATCCAATAATTCCTCATACCTCCAACTATATGACACAATTTTATTTTTCTAAAAAAAAACACCTTGAGAAAGGAATTAAATCACCATACCTATAAATCTATTTTAATAATTATTATCTTCTTTATGCATGAGCTTCCCAAACCTGTCTAGACAAAAATAAAATTTCTTTTGTTTGTCCCTTCAAAATTTGGTTAGCAATTCTGCTTTTTCTTTTCTTGAATAAAAATCAAATCATCCACTCAAAAAATCCTTATCAAAGTGACCTCTTATTCCTTCTTTTATAATATGCAAAATACAAAATTGAAATACCAAAGTTACACCTTATATCTCCAACTTATAGCATGCAAAATACAATTGTTACAATAATTAAAATCACACCTTATATCTCCAACTTATAACATAAAAAATTTAACTTTTTATATTAATCAATGTAGCACCTTATATCTCTTAATTAAACTAAAAAAAAATGTGTTCCCTTACCTTGCACCAAAACCCTTAACTACCATAGAGGGGATTTGACCTCTAGACCTTCCAAAGTGTAGTGCCCTTCAAACGTCTCCTTGACAAACTGGGCTAGCCCAACGGGTAACACCAAAAAATATCTGACTTTATTTAAACCTGTGATGCGCTTCCACTCAACAAAAATCACCATGATATCTTCCAAGAAAAACTTCCATCGATAGGTTTTGACCCTCATACCTCATGCACATCAATGCCTCACACAAAGCCACACAATCGACTGGGCTACCCCAACAGGTGAAAACAAATGAGCGTGATGTAATATTTGTTTGTGTATTTTCACTCCTTCAACAACAAAACTTTCAACAAAATGGTGTCGACCAAATTTTTCCATGCAACCTCATTCATAATAGCGCTCCACGCAAAGCTTGACAACTAATTGGGCTATCCTAGGTAGTGACAACAAAGGAGTACGATATTATATTTATCCTTGTCTTTCATTGGCCCCTATTTTTTTTGCTCCTTTCCTTTGGTTGTCGCTCATAGTCCACAATGGATTTTAATCAATTGCATTTTTTTTATTTCCATAGGTGAATTACCACCATATATATTTATATTCTTCCTAATGTTGTTTGATTTTGTCCAAGTCGGCTCAAACCTTTTGCTTTCAAACTTTATAATCGTTGGCACCTTTTTCTTTTTCAAATTCTTTATATTATAATATTTTAAATCTTATGATTTAAATATTATAATATTAACTTTTAAACCTTTGTCCCTCTCTTGAAATATTTAAATATTTTTGTCCCAAGAAACTTTTAAACCTTTGTCTTTTTCTTTATGATATTTAAATTTGATATTTAAAAATCATGATCCTTTGCTTAAAAGATAGTTGTCTTGCTTTGAGATATACCTTACCTTGAATAATTCATCCATTGTTTGCTATTCACCAAATCCATTTTTGACACCGTTGATATATTTTCCAACCTTTTAAACTTCTCACCCTTGAAGAATATTTCTACCTTGAATACCATGCACCTTTGACATCAATCACAACTCAATATTTCCAACACCCTTAATATCTTGAAGTTGTGTGGATTCATTTTGTAAAATATTTGGGGCTAATTTCAAAATACTTTCTTCCACCAAAAAAAAAATATTGTTAATCTTAATAGTCATTATGCTCTCAAGATCACATCTATACTACCTAGGTTTATGGAAAAGATATTTAGTTGTATCACCCACAAATTGAGTAGCACCCCCATTTTCAATCAATACCTAATTTTTTTTTTAATTTAAAAAATTTATATATAAATATGTTGGACATTTTGAGTAGATGATTTGTCATTGATGTCAAGAGTGAGTGGTCATTGATGTCAAAAGTCGGTTTCAATGAGCAGTGCAAGGAAAAGTAGTTCCGCAATCAATGCAAAAATAAGAGTCTGCTTCTAGTTGGTTAGATCTAGTTCCAGGTAGTCATATGTGGTCCAAAGTGCAAAGAAGAGGCCCAAACAAATAATATTATAATATTTTATTATAATATTAAAAATGAAATTTAAATTAATTATAAATTAATTAATATAATTTTATTATAAATTAATTTAATTAACTTCCAAATTTATTTAATTTAATTATAAATTAATTTATATTAATTTAAATAACCCTAAAGAGGGTTATAAGGTTAAATTAAAAATAAAATTTAAAATTTGATTTAAATCGTCAAAGTTTTATGACACGAGGTCTTCGTGTATAAAATGTGGCAAAAACCTTTGCCTTACCCCTGAACATACCATCAATCGAATTCCTAAGCTCCAAAGTATCATGCGTAGAAAGGAGAAAGATTTTTTCGTGTTTTGAAAGGTCTTCGGCAGTAGAAGATTAGATAAATAGGAATGAGGGTCCTCTTACCTCACATAGTGTTGTGTAGTGCAGTTGGCAATGACAGATGATGCTAAGTATTGTGGCAGGCAAGGAGTGCAGGGATTGAATCTCGTCGAGTTTGTTTTGCAAGGAAGAAAGGACAATTTCATTTTGAGCAATGCCAAACTAAGGGAATAAATGGAGGCTTGTGCCTTCACTTCCCTATGGAAGTTTTTAGCCCAGGTGGTGGGCTAGCACCTAGATAAGATGCTCTACTGAGAGTGTTCTCATGTTCAAAACCCACCGAGGCCTTTTTTGATAGTGTTAAAGGTATGCGCTGATGTCATTTGTCTTGTTCGCTTGATTATTTCGGATGTGCTAAGTTTAAAAAATAAAATATTTGTGATGGTTTATAAAGTTTATTTTTGCCTAAATTAATTTGGATATTTAGTATTTGATGGAGATAAAAGGGTAGGCAATATTATTTTGAAAGTTTAATTTTTGGAGGTTGATTAATTAAAGTTTGATATTATAAGGAGCAATTGACTAATTATTTTTATGTATGATTTGATGATTGCTAATTTCAAGAAGTAATAAGGTGTATTTGAGTTTCATTATTTTTATAGTTGAGAAATATTTTGAGAGAGTGTTAGTGTGATATTTTGTCATCTAACCATTGAAATTGGCAAAGAAGGAAATTGTGATTGAGGCAGGTTTTTAAGGGCACTTCTATAGCAAGCAAAAAGGTATGGGCACATCTTCCTAGTGATTGATTTTTGGATGTTGTGAATGCTAAGTTGGAGTGAAAAGGGTTGTTTCATAAGAATTGTTGAGTTTGATTGTTGAATTTTTTTCTGAGTGCGAGTTGATGATAAAAACCTTATTTTATAAGCATTGTTGGAAATATTGAGTAAAGCTTTCATATGCTTGAACTAGGGTTTGTGCAAAGAACATGAGTATCATTGTTATGTGAAGTTATGAACTATATTGAACTAGAGTTTATGAAATATCATGAGTATCATTGTTATGTGAGATTGTTTGACAAGCATTGTTGTAAATAAGTGAGTGAGTGTTCATATGTTTGGACTAGGGTTTGTGAGAAAGGATTATTTCATTGAGTGATTGGTTGAGTAGAGTTGGTTGAGCCTAGTCAAAGAGATGTAATGAAGTGATAGTTAAAGTTTTGTGACACAAGTTGTTCCATATTCTAAACTAATTTGAAAAATAGGTTGAGTGATTGTGAATGTAAAACATATTGAGTCTCTAAAAATTCTCTATATGTTTCTATGGTAAAAAGAGAGATTGAAAGTGATTGAGCATTATAGTGAATGTGAAGAATATTGAGTATCTAACAATTCTTTATATATTTATGTGATATTGGACAAGTTCTAGTGAGGACTCGTTGAGAAGATTTGAGGTAAGTATTAGAGAAGACTTGTGGACAAATCTGTATGAGCTTTTGTGAAATATTACAATACATATTTGAGGATAAATATTGAGAGTAGATTGGAAAAGTTCTAGTAAGGACTTGTTGAGTATATTTGAGGTAAGTCTTAAAGAATACTTGTGGACATATTGGTGTGAGCTTTTGTGGAAGCTTACAAGGTAGATTTGAGATAAGTCTTTGAGAAGAATTGTGAGCAGAGTTGATTGATTGATTTTTTCAAACCTTGAGTTAAGGTTGGGGCAAATCTAGTAGAGTTAATTTACGATTAAGTCAAGATTTGTGCTAAGGCTTGAGGATAAATTTGTGCTAGACCGAATAACTATGTTTAGTTAAGATTTGAGGATAAATTTTGGTGCATATTTGAGGACAACTTTGTACCAGACCAAAATCAGAGATTGAGCAGATTTATACGAGACCGAAGGAGTGTGTTTAGTACAAATTTAAGGATAAAGTTTGGTGCATAATTGAGGATATGTTTGTACCATACCAGAGATAGATATTGAGCAAATTTGTGCTAGACTGAATGACTCTTTTTATTGTAGATTTTAGACAGATCAAAGAGTAAGCGTTTGAGGTGACAAAGTATAGAGGACGATAGTCTCTAGTGGATAGATATACATTAGCTAGGGTAGTGAGAACAGGTCTTCTGAGTGAGGACATGAGTCTTCAGTGGATAGAAATCCATAAGCCAGTACAATGGAGGCATTAGTTCTTCTAGAAGATCACCAGTTAGAGTAGAGGAGAAGGAGTTCTCTTGTGGATAGGTATCCATAAACTTGATTAGAGGATTGGTGTATCCTTTGGATAGAGGTCCATAAACATTGTAATAGGGAAAGGATTCCTAAGAGATTGATTGAGAAAAATTTAGTGAAATATTTTATCCGTGGAGTAGCCCACATTAGGTGAACCATGTTAAATTGGTGTCTCTATTGTGTGTGATGATGTATGCATTGCTTTGGTTACTGCTATTGATATTTCCATTGATTATATTGAATAATATTGTTTGGAAAAGAAAAGTAAAAAGTGGTCTTATATTGTTCACCTCCCCTCTTAGTATAAGCTTGTGTTCTTCAATCGGTATCAGAGATGGTTCCTTTGAAAAATGTTTAACAACTTGAAGGAAGATCTTACAAGTACACAAATGGTAAAGAAAGGAAAAAGTAAAACCATCAGATACAAGAATAAAATAATACACATGGTCATGAAATAAAAGGAATATGAATTCAATGTTGTTATTTTGGGAGGAATAATGGAAATAGATTCAAGAGATGAATTAAGTATTGGAGAAAATACTATATTAATAAATTTTTGTACCAAATGTAGGAAGACAGGTCACCTTGCAGCTTATTGTTCACAAGAAGGTGAAGAATGTTTTATTTGTGGCCAACCTGATCATGATGCATGTTATTGCAATGGGTTTAGTAGCGGTAAATATGAAGATGATACTTTCATAATTGAACTCCTAGAGGATGGTTCAGAAAAGGATAACAGGGATAGTCAAAACAAGTATGAAGAAGAAACTCTACTTTGGATAATAGAAGAAATTGAAGACCAAAGAAAAGAGAAAAATTCAGAAAGAGAAAAAGAGGAAGTTACTCTTAAGGAACTTGTTGAATTGAAAAGTGAGAACTTATAATTAAAGTATCAAATACTAGAGAATGAGAAATGTAAGACAAAGCTTCTACAATATCTCTCTGACTTGAAATATAAGGCTACAAAGGAAATGAGAGTTGAAAAAGGTATGGTTGAAAAATCAAAGGTAAAAGAGCTAGAATATGAAAGACTTATTATTGATCTCAAAGAATTAAAAATGGAGAACTCAAGATTAAGGGTTCAAGCTCAAGAAGATGAGAAAGCAAAAGCAAAGTTTCTACAAGAGCTCACTAACTTCAAAATTAAGGTTGAAGAGGCAAGGAAAATGGAAGAAGGTATGGCTGAAGAATTAAAGACAAAATATCTAGAGTGTGAAAAATTAGAACATGAGATAGTTTCACTAAGGATGGAAGTAAAAGGCTCTAAGGACAAGCTACACAAGTTTGAGAAAAAATCAAAGAATTTGTATAGGATTATCAATGCACAAAGATAATTAGTCACCAAAATAGGACTTAGTTTTGAAGAAGAATAAGGAAAATAGGAAAAAAAAATAGGAGAGTTAAGCTCAAGCACAAAATAAGAAGAAGCTTCAATACAAGAGAGTAAATATCAACAATAGAAAGAGTGATAATTCTAAGTATAATTTGGGCAATAGAAATTTCAACAAGTAAGTGAACAATGCACAAATAAGGGACATATGGAATATGAAATAGGATAGGATAAGAGACTAAGATACCAATGGGATCAAGGCAATGTTTCTTCAATGGATGATGCTTCTCATATCATAGGTTTGGGCACAAGGCTACACAGTGTAGGACACATGAAAGTATGGAATATGGAAATTTTATAAACATGCATCACTTTCAAGGGTATTGTTACTCTTGTAATCATTTTGGTCACAAGACAGTAAATTGTAGGGTTCATGATAGGAATAGATATGACTTCAGAATAAGAAATCCTAAGATATTTGCACCTTCAAGGAATAACAATATTAAGTGTTACAAGTGCAATAATTATGGACATACAACAAAGTGGTGTAGAGCAAAAATTCCAGAGACAAGCAGGAACAAGAATAGTCAGAGGAATCAAAAGGATCAGATGAGAAGGAAAGTGAACAAAGGTAAATATCAGTGCATGCTAGGAGTAGAAATACTCCCACCCCAAAATTAACCACCTCAAGAGGAGGTGGAGGAGGGGGTAAGCCAAGAGACTCATTCTTAGCCCTGAGCCCCGAAGGTGACCCTTTGTCATTGATGTCAAAGGGGGAGAGGTTTTAGTAAGGGGGAGAGATTTAATTTAAGGAGAGAGCATTGAGTTAGGGGGAGTAGTTTCCCAAGGGGAGTAAAACAAAAAAAGGTTAAGGAAATTGGAAAAGGTAATTGGGTTACCATCAATGATAAAGGAGGAGATTGTTGGAAATTTTGAGTAGATGAGTTGTCATTGATGTCAAGAGTGAGTGTTCATTGATGTCAAAAGTTAGTTTCAATGAGCAGTGCAAGGAGAAGCAATTCTAAAAATAGTGCAAAAAGAAGAGTCTGCTTCAAGTTGGTCAGATCCGGTTCTAGGTAGTCAGATGTGGTCCAAAGTGCAAAGAAGAGGCCCACGCAAATAATATTATAATATTTTATTATAATATTAAAAAGGGAAATTTAAATTTATTATAAATTATAAATTAATTTATTAATTAATTTAATTAACTTCCAAAGTTATTTAAGTTAATTATAACTTAATTTTAATTTAATTATAACTTAATTTATATTAATTTAAATAACTCTAAAGAGGATTACAATGTTAAATTAAAAATCGAATTTGAAATTTGATTTAAAGCACTGACATTTTATGGCATGAGGTCTTCATGTATAAAATATGGAAAAAACCTTTACCTTACCCCCAAACATACCATTGATCGAATTCCTAATGTAATGACCCAAAAACACACAAACAGAAAAATACAAAAATAGAAAAAATTTTTTTTTCACTAAGGAGAGAGGTACATGAACCCTTCATGAACCCCTAATCCACTAGCAAAACCCTAAGTTTCATTCTCCTAAGTTTCCTTGGAAGTTACATCTCACAAATTACCCTAGCACAAATCCATCTGTGTAGGCGTATAATGTGTTACTGTGGATAAGTCCATTTGTTTCATCATCCTTGATGAACTAGACTTATCACCCTCCGTCCATCGAAGGTGTACATGCATCTCCATACCATACACAAATCCTTTTGTGTAGGTATGCTATGAGTACCGTGAGTTAAGCTATCCATCTCATCTCCACGATGAGCTATCTTAACTCAGATGTAATCTCTTCCTACTTAGTCCTCTATCTCCCTAAGGGGGTCTCAATTCCCTTAGGTCCTCCTATGTTCACCCTAAGGGGGTCTCAATTCCCTTAGGTCACCTCTGAGTTCACCCTAGAACTCTACACTAGATTCCCTAACACCAAGCAATCAAATGATAATGCATCTATGCTACCACATCATAAAACAAACAAACAATAATAGAGAAAATGAAGCAAGATCAACTTTAACATAGAATCTAATACATGGCATAATCAAATACAAAAATATAGTAAAATTGCTTTCAATAACTCAACAACGAATACTTCACTTGCATAATAACCATTCCTACCCAAAGGTATCACATCAACTGCATAAGGGATATCTCCCCACAATTCTAATCTATGGAACATAAGTAAATCATTATAAGATGCCATACCTATTCTTTGTTTCCCATTCGATTCCTTGCTTCTCCTTGCTTCCCTTTTGTTCTTTGAGGGTAGTAGGGGATCAGGATACTCATGGTTTAGGATAGGCATACCTTTAAATGCATCTATTTATCTACTATGCCAAATTGCAACTATACAATAATCCATTAAGTCTCTAACCATCTAATGCATAATGGACATCATAAAAGAAACCTTACTTTTATTTTCACCTCTCACAAATCCCCTTGGAGAGTCATCCAAACATGCTATCGCTTAGATTAGAGTCTAACTTAATTTCATTTCATTCATGTCCCAAAGCATTAAAGTCCCATACCCTTAACCTTTAGATCAATCATTCCTCATTCCCTAAACCAAAGCCCCATAACTTTAGCTTAAAGAATAAATCCACATCACATTCCATTTAAAAACTCCTAAGATAATCAACATTAATCCAAGGGTTCTTTTAATTAAACCTTTCACATCTTTCCCTAAGATTCAAGGTTTCATTTCAATCAGAACCTAACATTTACATATCCCATATAAATCAAAGGTCCATTTAATTAAAACCTACTATATGCTTCACATATAAATCAAAGGTCCATTTAATTAAACCTAACATATGATTTACATATAAATCAAAGTTCCATTTAATTAAATCCCAATATAAATCAAAGGTCCTATTATATATATCCCACATAATCAAAGGTCCATTTAATTAAATCCTAACATAAGATTTACATATAAATCAAAGTCCCATTTAATTAAAATCCCAATGTATGTTTATATATAATTCAAGGTCCATTAAATTAAATCCATATAAATCAAAGGTCCTAATATATATTCCTCACATATAATCAAAGGTCCATTTAATTAAATCCTAACATATGATTTACATATAAATCAAAGTTCCATTTAATTAAATCCCAATATATGTTTATATATAATCAAAGGTCCTAATATATGTTTTATATATATAATCCAAGGTCCATTTACATATATCTCACATATAATCAAAGGTCCATTTAGCTAACCTAATATATGTTTTATATAAATAATCCAAGGTCCATTTACATAATCTAAAACTATGCCTTAAAGCCTTTCATAGACCATGGCTGGTTTTCATTTTCTTTTATGTAGCACCACTACAACTAGTGATACACCTTACAAGGCACACCATCCTCTATGACCAACCTAGTTTTCCAACCTGCATTCCCTAACTCAGGGTTGCTTTCTTCCAGATACTACATTTTCTCCATGCAACTCCTGGGTAAACAGAGTATGAACAACTCTCTCTACCTCGGTCTCTGACTCGAGTGCTCTCCAATGGCATCAGGGGGTCTTTGACTCGGATAAAAATGTAGAGTGGCCTCATCAAAGGTACACTTCTCCCATGGTATGGAGGTTCCCTAAGCAAGTACAACGTACAATGCTTTCCAAGCCAAGATGGCAACTCAAAATACCCTATGCTCTCCCTACGATGCACATCGCTCTACAAGCAATGCTGGTAACTTTAAACACATGGTGTCTTCCTCTATAGAGCACAATGCTCTCAACAAGCAACACTGGTAACTTTAAACACACAATGTCTTTCTCTACAGAGCACAACGCTCTCAACAAGCAACATTGGAAACTTTAAACACATATGCATTTCTCTATAGAGCACATCGCTCTCAACAAGCAACACTGGTAACTTTAAACACATAGTGTCTTCCTCTACAGAGCACAATGCTCTCAACAAATATGGTAGCTTTAAAACACTCTAGGTTTTTCCATAGCGCACAATACCATCAACAAATATGACAACTTAAATGTTTTACATTACCCTATAGTGCACAACACTCTCAAGCTAAAATAACAACTTAAACATTATACTTTAATAATGCCAACATAGCTTAGAATAACCCAACCTAAGTTCTTTTACCGAGATGTACGCCTGCAAAGCTTGTTGTCTCCCTTCGCCTCTGGTGCGCTTACCATTTTCTCCCTACTTCCTCCTTACGTTGCCCTCCTTCCTTGTTGTTCTACCCTTCCTTTCATCTCCTTCCTCCTTACGTCCATTTGCCACCCTCTCAAAGCTTGCGCCACCACCTTCCCTTCAATGCTCGTCCCCCATCCCTTTCACCTTACTCCCATGTTTTCCTCCTTTGGCAAGTTTTTAGCATCGTAGCCCTTACCTTAGGTTGCACCAAGTAGGGATGTGGGATCACGATATTTTATTTTTTTTAAATAATAAATATATTCATATTATAATTTAAGATTTATAATATATTTTTTTATAATATCTCCATTATCCTTCTATTAAATTGAAAGGTCCTCTTTTCAATTTTATTCATAATTAATTAAATATTTTTTAATGAATTTTCTCTTATCACTAAAATAATCATCTTTAATTAATCTCAAATGAATTATGCCCACCATTAATTAAAATATCTATTTTTAATTAATTAAAATGAAAACTCCTTAATTAATTACAAATGAAGTTTACCAATGAGCTCTAACGAGCTAATCATCATTTTTTAAAACTCCATTAATTAATTTGAAAGCATCTAAATTCAGCATATAACTTAATTTATTCTCTTTCTCAAGGAGGATGCTTTGTTTTCATTTTAAATATGACAATTAACCTCATACATCAATAATCATCTTGTAGTGGTTTCTATATAGGAGCTAAATCATCAAACTACTCAAGTTATGATGCAGTAGAAAGCAAACACATTTATACAATTAACCTAAGAGGGAGTCTTTCCATCAATTCAATCACCCATCTTAGCCAAAGATTTTATGATAGCTACTAGGCTATCAACTAAAGCTCCAGGTGATCGACTATTGATGATTATCCCTTCCATAAATGCATGCCTATATGAAGGTATCTATCCATGTTACCTTCGAGTACCTTAATCATCATTTCCCCTGATCTTTGGTACCCTCATTTTCTAGTGGGTAACTCTACCTGTTCCACCTACGAGTGTACCTGATCCTGCACACTTGGCAACATGTTAGCAATAACATGCCCTTATAAATCAACTAAACATCACATAGCTGGTTCAAATGTTCAAACTAAGTATCACCACATCATCGGTCCATACATTGTTTTCTTGTACCTTAAAGTCAGCTAGGGAGGGTCATGACATCCTCCCCCACTAGGATTAAACATCGTCCTCGGTGTTTCCGGCTTTCCTTTTTGTGGTTCAGTAGAAAATAAAATTATTACATCATATAATCTTCAAACAAAAAGGAAAAATATTTTTGCATAACCTCCACTTTCTCCCAAGTGGCATTCTTCTCAGAGAACTGGTCCCACTGGACCTTACATTGATCGAGAGTCCGATTTCATAGATATTTGGATCGAAACTCAAGAATATTCATCGAAAATACTTCAATGGCCTCCGGATTTGCCATCTACAATTTAGAAACATCCCACACATGTTTAGGGTCAACAACATATTTCCTAAGCAAGGATATGTGGAAGGTGTCATGGATTTTGGATAGATTAGGTGGTAATGCAAGTCGGTATGCAACCGAACTGATATTTTTTGTGATATCGAAGGGCCCCAAAAAATTTGGATCTAACTTTATGGATTTGATAGCACTTTTCTTTGGCTTAACCCTTAAGAACACTTTATCTCCTACAAAATACTCTCTAGGAGTCCTTTTTAGATCTGCATAACTCTTCTGTCTATCCACAACTTCCTTAAGCCTTTGCCTAATTTACTTTAGCTACTCTTCCATTACCCTGACCATCTCTGGTCCAATCACAACTCGATCCTCTAGGTTATCCCATGATAATGGTGTTCTGCACTTTCTCCCATACAAGGCATCGAAAGGTGCCATTCCTAGCGAGGAGTGATATCCATTATTGTAGGAAAATTCTACCAAAGGTAGATAGTCTTCCCACTAGGATTTATGATCCATGCAGTACATGTAGAGCATGTCTTCTAAAACTTGGTTTACTCACTCTGTTTGTCCATCGGTCTCAGGATGGTATGTTGAACTCATATTCAATTTTGTACCAACTGCACTATGAAGGGATTTCCAAAATTTAGAAGTGAATTTGGAGTCTCTATCTGAGATGATTACCTCTGGAAACCCATGCAATCGGAATACCTCTTTGATGAATCTGCTAGCTACTACCTGAGCATCATCCTTGGTATTTCTTGGTATGAAGTGGGTAACCTTAGTCAACTTGTCGACCACTACAAAGATGGCATCATGTTGGTACCGAGTCTTGGGTAATCCCACAATAAAATCCATGGATATGACCTACCATTTTTGCATAGGTACCTCATGCGGATGAAGTTTTCCTACAGGATGTTGGCGTTCTACCTTAACCTTCTGACATTCGAGGCATCGAGCAACAAAATATATGATATCCTTCTTCATTCCTACCCAAAAGAAGGCTCTTTTCATGTTTTCTCGCATTTTGGCTCCTCCCGGATGAGCAGAATAAGGAGATCTATGAGCTTCCCACATGATTAAGTTCCTCAAATCACCTATATTTGGTATAATGACCCTTCCCTTATAGCACATAAGGTCATATTTCACACTAAACTCCTTATTTTCTTCAGGATATCTATCCATATTGACTCGAATCCCTTGGCAATACTCATCCTGAGATTACCTCTATCTCACTTGGTCCATCAGATCCATGTGAGCTCTAGTGATGGTTGCTATGTATCTCCTTCTACTTAAAGCATCAACCACTTTATTCTCCTTTCCTTTTATGTACTCAATCTCAAAATCATACTCAATGAGGAATTCTACCCATCTTCTCTACCTTGCATTAAGTATTGGTTGGGTGAATATATACCGTAGACTTTGATGGTCTATTTTCAGTTCAAAGGGCCTTCCCACTAAGTAGTGGCACCAAACCTTTAGAGCGTGCACCACTGCAGCTAGCTCCAAATCATGCGTAGCATAATTAACTTCATGCTTCTTAAGTTTCCTTGAAGTATATGCCACTACTGAATCCTCTTGTGAGAGTACCCCACCCAACCCATCTATTGATGCATCTGTGCACACTGAAAAGTCCCCTTGAGGATCGGGAACCTTTAGTACCGGTGCAGTAGTAAGCTTATGCTTTAATAGCTCAAAGGCAGTTTCACACTTCTCTGACCACTTGAATTCCTTTCCTTTCTTCTGAAGGTTCGTTATGGGTCCAACAATCTTAGAGTAGTCCTTTATATAATGTCTATAATAGCCCGTTAACCCCATGAAACTTCGCACTGACATTAGTCGGGGGTGGCCAATTCAGGATAGCCTCTATCTTTTTTGGATCCACAACAATCCCTTTTTTTGATATAACGTGTCCAAGGTATCTTACCTCTGGAACATAGAATTCACTCTTAGCCAGATTTCCATAAATTTGATTCTCTCTCAACAATTCCAACATGATCCTAAGATGCTTATCATGCTCTTCTTTATCTCGAGAGTATATAAGGATATCATCCAGGAATACTAGAACAAATTGGTCCAAATGTCTCTGGAACACGTTGTTCATTAGGTTCATGAAAGCGGCTGGGGCATTAGTCAGTCCAAAGGGTAGAACCGTAAACTCATAATGCCCATACCTAGTCTTAAATGTCATTTTGTGAGTATCTTCCTCATGAATTCTCAACTGGTGATACCTTGACCTCAGATCAATTTTGGTAAACACCTTGGCATATTTCAGTTGATCGAATAAATATTTGATCCTAGGTAAAGGATATCGATTCTTGATTGTAGCCTTATTTAGAATTCTATAATCAATACACAATCTTAGTGAACCATCCTTATTTTTCATGAATAGAACCGGTGCACCCCACGGTGACACACTTGGTTTTATCAAACCCTTCTCCAATAATCCTTGTAATTGAACCTTTAGTTCATGCATTTTAGTAGGATTCATTCTATACGAGGATCTATGAATAGGTTTAGTTCCCATCATAAGTTCAATTGTAAAATTGAATTCCCGTACAGGAGGTAATCCAGGTAGGTCCTCTGGAAATACATCCTAAAAATCTTGTAGGATTGGATGTCATCCTAGTATTTCTCCTTTCTCTTGGTCTCCCACCTCATTGAGTTTTACCACATACACTATTCCTCCTCTCTTGAGGGCCTTTTTCACTTGCATAGCAGACAACATTTGAGGTTCAAAAGCCTCTTGATCACTATGAACTCTTAGTATTTCTCTACCTTTCTCTGAATACTCAATCCAATGGTCTTGGAAATTGACTAAGGCTTTATGATTCTGTAGCCAATCCATCCCAAGAATCACATCAAATGCGTGTAGGGGAGCTACATATAAACAACAATCTGTAGTCCCTTCAGATAGAGTAACTTCTACCATAGGGTAACATTGGTTTACCAAGTAGGTTTACCCAAAACCGTACTCCACCTTCCACCCTTGAGCCAAATACCCAGGCCTTTCTGACACAGTCCTTGCTAGACTAGATGAAATAAAATTATTAGTGGCTCCACTATCTATTAAAATGTTTACTTGCTTATTGAAAACCTTACCTTTCACAAGTAATGGGGTGGCTTGTCCTTCTAGCTTCTGCTTCCCGATTGCGGCATAGATCCGATGTTCCAGTTCCTTTCCCTTTGCACCCGTCGAGCTAGTCCCTGCTCGATATGGACACTGATTATAGTAATGAGGTCCTCAAAAATTGTAGCACCCTTCCTTGGGTCCTTGCTATTTCTCAGACTTCTCATTCCCATTCTTAGCTACTGGAGTTGGAGTATGCGACTTCTATGGCTGAGGTTTCATATTATTGGGCTTGTTATCCTTCTTTCAAAAGTTCTTCTTGAACTTATTCTGATTCCCATAGGGTTTCTTCTCAGGATTTTGGGGATTCTTGGCTTTTCGCTCTTGCTCAGCCTCCCATTTTACAAACCCATTACTATTCCTCTTCTTAAGTTCTTGTCGCGCTTGCTCGGGTAGAGCGTCATACTTATAACAGAAGTGTGACTCCACTTTCTTTGCTAGGTCATATACCTTTTGCAATGATTTGGGCTCCTGCATCTCCACATCGTGCCTTAACCTAGATTCCAATCCAAGGATGAACTTATGAACTCACATTTTCTCATTATAAATAGGCACATATTTGAATAGTCTTACCAGCTTCTTATAGTACACTTCCACTATGCTGGTCCCTTGTCTAAGACTAGCAAATTCTTCAAATTTTTGGGCATAGAAATGCTCCGTTAGAAATCTCTTTTTGAAGATGTTTATAAATTCTTCCCATGGAGTATCAATGGGTTCAATATTGGTTTCCTCATAGTGGGTTTCCCACCATTCCAGAGTAGCTCCTTCTAGGTTAATCATAGCCCATAGTGTTCGGGTTCTAGATGAGTAACCTTTTACCATAAAATGAACCTCTGCCTCTCTTAGCCATGCTTCCACTGCATCCCCATCACCTTCTCCATAAAAATTTGAGATGTTGATGTTTTTCATGTCCCTAGCTATTTCATTTTCTTCTAAGGCTCTGGCTTGTACTTGTTCTGTAGTTAATCCACCATCTAGGCCAACCTCTGAGCCTCGAACTTGCGAATTCTGATTTGCAGCCATTTCAAGCAATTGTCTTATCTGATCCTGCATAGCAGCGACCATAGCGGTGAGGTCTTCCACCTCCCTATTGGGGTTGGTTGGTTCCTCATCTTGGTTTTCTTCTTCCACCTCACTTTTTCGAGTTTTTCTAGGTGTAGGCCTCCCTCTTATGGTCTTAGGTGGCATCTTAACCTGATTCCATCCAAGCAAGGGGATTAGATTACAGTTTCATCTTAAGTTGTATCTCTAATCAAGCCATAATACATATTTCTCTTGTTATATGCATCATCAACCTAACTAGGGCAATACCCTGGGTTGGGATGCATCACCGATACCAAAGCCCATACTAAGGCATCCTGACACTCCACGCTCCCTTGGGCTAATTCCCGTTAGATTCTAGCAATTGGGGTATCCTAGATCATCCTAGATTTAGCCTATGCCATAAGCGAGCCTTCATTGGATGCATCTAATTTCCCTTTAGCACACATAGAAGCTCTATACCCTCGTACCTAGAGCTCTGATACCAAATGTAATGACCCAAAAACACACAAACAAAAAAAATACAAAAATAGAAAAAGTTTTTTTTCACTAAGGAGAGAGGTACATGAACCCTTCATGAACCCCTAATCCACTAGCAAAACCCTAAGTTTCATTCTCCTAAGTTTCCCTGGAAGTTACATCTCACAAATTACCCTAGCACAAATCCATCTGTGTAGGCGTATAATGTGTTACTATGGATAAGTCCATTTGTTTCATCATCCTTGATGAACTAGACTTATCACCCTCCATCCATCGAAGGTGTACACGCATCTCCATACCATACACAAATCCTTTTGTGTAGGTATGCTATGAGTACCATGAGTTAAGCTATCCATCTCATCTCCACGATGAGCTATCTTAACTCAGATGTAATCTCTTCCTACTTAGTCCTCTATCTCCCTAAGGGGGTCTCAATTCCCTTAGGTCCTCCTATGTTCACCTCTGAGTTCACCCTAGAACTCTACACTAGATTCCCTAACACCAAGCAATCAAATGATAATGCATCTATGCTACCACATCATAAAACAAACAAACAATAATAGAGAAAATGAAGCAAGATCAACTCTAACATAGAATCTAATACATGGCATAATCAAATATAGAAATACAGTAAAATTACTTTCAATAACTCAACAACGAATACTTCACTTGCATAATAACCATTCCTACCCAAAGGTATCACATCAACTGCATAAGGGATATCTCCCCACAATTCTAATCTATGGAACATAAGTAAATCAGTATAAGATGCCATACCTATTCTTTGTTTCCCATTCGATTCCTTGCTTCTCCTTGCTTCCCTTTTGTTCTTTGAGGGTAGTAGGGGATCAGGATACTCATGGTTTAGGATAGGCATGCCTTTAAATGCATCTATTCATCTACTATGCCAAATTGCAACTATACAATAATCCATTAAGTCTCTAACCATCTAATGCATAATGGACATCATAAAAGAAACCTTACTTTTATTTTCACCTCTCACAAATCCCCTTGGAGAGTCATCCAAACATGCTATCGCTTAGATTAGAGTCTAACTTAATTTCATTTCATTCATGTCCTAAAGCATTAAAGTCCCATACCCTTAACCTTTAGAACAATCATTCTTCATTCCCTAAACCAAAGCCCCATAACTTTAGCTTAAAGAATAAATCCACATCACATTCCATTTAAGAACTCCTAAGATAATCAACATTAATCCAAGGGTTCTTTTAATTAAACCTTTCACATCTTTCCCTAAGATTCAAGGTTTCATTTCAATCAAAACCTAACATTTACATATCCCATATAAATCAAAGGTCCATTTAATTAAAACCTAATATATGCTTCACATATAAATCAAAGGTCCATTTAATTAAACCTAATATATGATTTACATATAAATCAAAGTTCCATTTAATTAAATCCTATTTTCAATATAAATCAAAGGTCCTATTATATATTCCCACATAATCAAAGGTCCATTTAATTAAATCCTAACATATGATTTACATATAAATCAAAGTCCCATTTAATTAAATCCCAATGTATGTTTATATATAATCAAAGGTCCATTAAATTAAATCCATATAAATCAAAGGTCCTAATATATATTCCTCACATATAATCAAAGTTCCATTTAATTAAATCCTAATATATGTTTATATATAATCAAAGGTCCTAATATATGTTTTATATATAAATCAAAGGTCCATTTACATATATCTCACATATAATCAAAGGTCCATTTAGCTAACCTAATATATGTTTTATATAAATAATCCAAGGTCCATTTACATATATCTCACATATAATCAAAGGTCCATTTAGCTAACCTAATATATGTTTTATATAAATAATCCAAGGTCCATTTACATATATCTCACATATAATCAAAGGTCCATTTAGCTAACCTAATATATGTTTTATATAAATAATCCAAGGTCCATTTACATAATCTAAAACTATGCCTTAAAGCCTTTCACAGACCATGGCTGGTTTTTATTTTCTTTTACGTAGCACCACTACAACTAGCGATACACCTTACAAGGCACACCAACCTCTATGGCCAACCTGGTTTCCCAACCTGCATTCCCTAACTCAGGGTTTCTTTCTACCAGACACTACGTTTTCTCCATGCAGCTCTCGGGTAAACAGAGTATGCACAACTCTCTCTGCCTTGATATTTGACTCGAGTGCTCTCCAATGGCGTCAGGGGGTCTCTGACTCGGATAAAAATATAGAGTGGCCTCATCAAAGGTACACTTCTCCCATGGTATGGAGGTTCCCTAAGTGAGTACAATGTACAACACTTTCCAAGCCAAGATGGCAACTCAAAATACCCTATGCTCTCCCTATGGCACACAACGCTCTACAAGCAATGCTAGCAACCTTTAAACACACGATGTCTTCCTCTACAGAGCACAACACTCTCAACAAGCAACACTGGAAACTTTAAACACACAATGCCTTTCTCTATAGAGCACAATGCTCTCAACAAGCAACACTGATAACTTTAAACACACAGTGCCTTTCTCTACAGAGCACAATGCTCTCAACAAGCAACACTGGCAACTTTAAACACATAGTACCTTTCTCTACAGAGCACAACACTCTCAACAAGCAACACTGGAAACTTTAAACACATAGTGCCTTCCTCTATAGAGCACATCACTCTACAAAAAATATGGTGGCTTTAAAACACTCTGGGTTTTCCCATAGCGCACAACGCTCTCAACAAATATGACAACTTAAATGTTTTACATTACCCTACAGTGCACAATGCTCTCAAGCTAAAATATAGCTTAAAAATTATACTTTAATAATGCCAACATAGCTTAGAATAACCCAACCTGAGTTCTTTTACCGAGATGTACACCTACAAAGGTTGTTGTCTCCCTTCACCAGGGTTATGCATAAGGGGTCGGACCCGAAATGTACTTGTAAAAAAATGGCTAATCCATTGTGAAACCCTGGCGAATCCCAACCAAATTCATGTAGGAGGACATGGCAAATTACCTTATTTTTAAAAATATATATAAAATATTGGTGAATTTGAAAGTTCTAGCTAGATAGGGTGGAAAACAAGATCCAGCCATGGGCTGATGCAAAAAACGGTTCATCCTTTAACTAGGTGTACAAAAAAGGTCTGATCTCAAACTAGGTACAGAACATGGTATTAGTTGTGGATCTTGATTCTCTCTAATTTGGAGGTCTTATTTTCAACCGCACTTGGACCCACTCCACAAAGGGGGGTGTAGGGGGGCAATTTCCCCCCTACTACGTCGTCGGGGGGTCCAAGGGGGTGGCGACATTTATGGAGCCCCCTAGCGGGGGTTTGGGGGAAACGCCCCGAAGCCAAAAATAGATGTATTTTTCCCTTTGTAAAATAGGGTTTGATAGTCCGATCGGATGCAAAATAGGGTTCGGATATCAGATTTTTAAAGAACAAGGTCTAGTAGTCCGTCTGGATGCAAAACAAGGTCTGAATATCACCTGGATGCAAAATAGGATCTAAATATCACTTGGATGCAAAATAGGGTCTGGTAGTCCGTTCGAATGCAAAATAGGGTCTGAATGTCATCCAGATGCAGAACATGGTCTGATAGTCCGTCGAGATGTAGAAAAGGGTTTAGATATCATTTGAATGCAGAGCATGGTCCGGATGCCATTCGGATGCAGACCAGGGTCCAATAGTCCATCCAGATGTAGAATAGGGCCCGAATGTTCGAATGCAGAATAGGGTCCAGTATTCCATCCGAATGCAAAATAGGTTTTAGATATAATTCAGATCCAAAACAAGGTCTGGATATCATCCAAATTTAGAATATAGTCTAGATATCATTCAGATCCAGAAAAAATTCTGAATATTGTCTGGATGTAGAACATGGTTCGCATATTGTTCGAATGTAGAACAGGTTTTGGTAGTCCTTTTGGATGTAGAACAGGATCTGGTAGTCCATCCAGATGCAGAACAAGGTCTGAATATCATCCAAATGCAAAACAAGATTTGGATATCATCTAGATGTAGAACAGGGTTTGATCTGGTGCAAAAAATAGGTTTCGATCTGGTGCAAAAATAGGGTCCAATATGGTGCAAAAATGGCTTCGATCTGACTTGGTGTAGAAATGTGCATGATCTAGTGCATAACTAGGTCGAGATATCCATCTAGTATAAAACAATGTCTAGAAATGAAAAAGTATTGATGGGGTGTTAGTTATATATAGTGGTATACTTGGCTAATTGGGCGGGATAATTTAAAAATTTTAAAATTTTAGGGCGAAAAGGGTCCTCTATTTAAGCAGGATTGCTGAAAATTTTTTAAAAATATTCATGATACTATTATGAACGCATGGCTAACCGACACCTAAATGTTTTTTTCAAAAAAATTCGAGTAAATGGCTGACATCCGGGTCCCCAAAATTTGCAAATTTGAATTTTTGAAAATGCCATTTTTCGCCCCAATGGTGAAGTTTTGCCACTATGCATAACCCTGCCCTTTGTCTTTAGTGCGCTTACCATTTTCCCCCTGCTTCCTCCTTACGTTGCCCTAATTCCTTCTTGTTCTTTCCTTTATTTCATATCTTTCCTCCTTACGTATGTCCACTGCCCTCTCGAAGCTAGCACCACTACCTTCCTTCAATGCTCGTCCCCCATCCCTTTTGCCTTACTCCCATGTTTTCCTCCTTTGGCAAGTTTTAGCATCATAGCCCTTACCTTAGGTTGCACCAAGTAGGGATGTGGGATCATGATATTTTATTTTTTTTAAATAATAAAGATATTCATATTATAATTTAAAATTTATAATATATATTTTTTACAATATCTCCGTTATCCTTCTATTAAATTGAAATGTCCTCTTTTCAATTTTATTCATAATTAATTAAAGTCTTTTTAATAAATTTTCTCTTATCACTAAAATAATCATCTTTAATTAATCTCAAATTAATTATTCCCACCATTAATTAAAATATCTATTTTTAATTAACTAAAATGAAAACTCCTTAATTAATTACAAATGAAGTTTCACCGGACTGAAAGCTTGTCCATTTCCTGGTGCTTTCAGCGGCGTAAAAGGTTTAAAATGATTGTGGCATGGTGGTTATAGGGGCGGACTGCGTGAAGATCTGTGTGGTGGCTTCTGAGGCGGACAACACAGAATACTGTGGCGACCATAAAAGTTGGATAGCCTGCCCGAATTCATGGCGGCTACCGATTCCACCATGTAAATTTTAAAAAAAAAAATTACAAATGAAGTTTACCAATGAGCTCTAACAAGCTAATCATCATTTTTTAAACTCCATTAATTAATTTGAAAGCATCTAAATTCAGCATATAACTTAATTTATTCTCTTTCTCAAGGAGGATGCTTTGTTTTCATTTTAGATACGATAATTAACCTCATACATCAATAATCATCTTGCAGTGGTTTCTATATAGGAGCTAAATCATAAAACTACTCAAGTTATGATGTAGTAGAAAGAAAACACATTTATACAATTATCCTAAGAGGGAGTCTTTCCATCAATTCAAGCACCCATCTTAGCCAGAGATTTTACGATATCTACTAGGCTATCAACTAAAGCTCCAAGTGACTGACTATTGATGATTATCCCTTTCCTCAATGCATGCCTTTATGAAGGTATCTATCCATGTTACCTTCGAGTGCCTTAATCATCATTTCCCCTGATCTTTGGCACCCTCATTTTCTGGTGGGTAACTTTACCTGTTCCACCTACAAGTGTACCTGATCCTACATACTTGGCAACATGTTAGCAATAGCATGCCCTTATAAATCAACTAAACATCACATAGCTGGTTCAAATATTAAAACTAAGTATCACCACATAATCGGTCCATGCATTGTTTTCTTGTGTCTTAAAGTCAGCTAGGAAGGGTCATGACACCTAAGCTCCAAAGTATCGTTTGCAAAAAGTAGAAAGAGTTTTTCATGTTTTGAAAGGTCTCCAATGGTAGAAAATTAGATAAATAGGAGTGAGGCTCATCTTACCTTGTACAATGTTGTGTAGTGGAGTTGGAAATAGTGGATGGTTCTAAGTCTTGTGGTAGGCAAGGAATGCATGGTTCATATCCTGCTGAGTTTGTTTTACAAGGAAGAAAGAGCATTTTTCATTTTTTAGTAGTGCTGAATGAAAAGAATAAATGGAGGCTTGTGCCTTCCCTTCCCCGTGGAAGCGCTTAGCCCACATGGTGGGCTAGCACCTCTATAAGGTGCTCTACTAGGAGTGGTATCATGTTCAAAATCCACCAAGGACTTTTGTATAGTGTTAAAGGTATGCGTTGATGTCATTTATCTTGGTCGCTTGATTATTTCGTATGTGCTAAGGTTAAAAAATATTTTTTTTTGATAGTTTATAAAGGTTATTTTTTTCTAAATTAATTTGGATATTGAGTATTTGAGGGAGATAAAAGGATAGGCAATATTATTTTGAAAGTTTAATTTTTGGAGTTTCATTAATTAAAGTTGGAAATTATAAGGAGCAATTGAGTAATTATTTTTATGTATGATTTGATGATTGTTAATTTCAAGGAGTAATAAGGTGTATTTGAGTTTCATTATTTTTGAAATTGAGAAATATTTTGAGAGAGCGTTAGTGTGATAATTTTCATCTAACCATTGAAATTGGAAAATAAGGAAATTGTGATTGAGACAAGTTTTTAAGGGCACTTCTACATCAAACAAAAAGGTATGGGCACATATTTCTAGTGATTGTTTGTTGGATGTTGTGAATGCTAAGTTGAAGTGAAAAGGGTTGTTTGATAAACATTGTTGAGTTTAATTGTTTAAGTTTTTTTTAAGTGAGAGTTGATGATAAAAACCTTGTTTTATAAGCATTGTTGGAAATATTGAGTAAATCTTTCATATGCTTGAACTAGGGTTTGTGCAAAGAACATGAGTATCATTGTTATGTGGAGTTGTGAACTATCTTGAACTAGATTTTGTGAAATATCATGAATATCATTGTTATGTGAGATTGTTTGATAAGCATTATTGGAAATAAGTGAGTGAGTATTCATATGCTTGGACTAGGGTTTGTGAGCAAGGATTATTTCATTGAGTGATTGGTTGAGTGGAGTTGGTTGAGCCTAGTCAAGTAGACGTATTGAAGTTATAGTTCAAGTTTTGTGAAATAAATTGTTCCATATTATATATCGATTTGAGAAAGAGGTTGAGTGATTGTGAATGTGAAAAATATTGAGTCTTTAACAATTCTCTATATGTTTCTATGGTAAAAAGATATATTGAAATTGATTGATAATTTTGGTGAATGTAAAGCATATTGAGTCTCTAACAATTCTCTATATGTTTCTATGAGATTGGACAAGTTCTAGTGAATATTTGTTGAGTAGATTTAAGGTAAGTCTTAGAGAAGACTTGTGGATAGATTTGTGTGAGATTTTGTGGAATCTTACAATACAGATTTGAGGATAAATATTGAGAGCATATTGGACAAGTTCTAGTAAGGACTTGTTGAGTAGATTTGAGTCAAGTCTTAAAGAAGACTTGTGGACATATTTTTGTGAGCTTTTGTGGAAGCTTACAAAGAAAATTTGAGACAAGTCTTTGAGAAGAATTGTGAGCAGAGTTTATTGATTGATTTGTTCAAACCTTGAGTTAAGGTTTGGGGAAGATCCAAAAGATTTTATTTTGTGATTAAGTCAAGATTTGTGCTAAGGCTTGAGGATAGAGATTTAGGATAGATTTGTGCTAGACCGAAGGATTGTGTTTAGTGCAAATTTGAGGACAGAGTTTGGTACAAACTTGAGGATAGGTTTATAACAGATCAAAATCATATATTGAGGAAATTTGTGCTAGACCGAAGGACTGTGTTTAGTGTAAATTTAAGGATAAAGTTTGGTGCAAATTTGAGGATATGTTTATACCAGACCAAAGATAGATATTGAGAAAATTTGTGCTATACCGAATGACTGTGTTTATTATAGATTTGAGATAGAGCAAAGAGTAAGATTTTGAAGTGACAAAGTATAGAGGATAACATTCTCTAGTGGATAGAGATCCATAAGCCAATACAGTTGAGGCAACAATTCTTCAAGAAGATCACAGGCTAGAGTAGAGGAGAAGGAGTTCTCCTATGGATAGAAATCCTCTGACTTGATTAGGGGATTGGTATCTCCTTTGGACATAGATCCATAAGTATTGTAATTGGAAATGGATTTCCAAGAGATTGATTGAGAAAATTTTAGTGAAATATTTTATCTGTGGAGTAGCCCACATTGGGTGAACCATGTTAAATTGGTCTCTATTGTGTTTGGTGATTTGTGCATTGCTTTGGTTACTGCTATTGCTATTGCTATTTATTATATTGAATAATACTATTTGGGAAATAAAAGTAAAAAATGGTCTTATAATGTTCACCCCCAATCTTAGTATAAGCTTGTGTTCTTCAAAACCCAAATATATTATTGTATTACTATCAATAAAGTTATGTGTACTACTTGAATCAATCAACACATTGTTACATTATGATTTGATAAATCCTTAGAAATTGATGTTATGGTGAGCATGGAGTCCCATAAAGTAACAAATAGAAATATCCATGGTATCATCATCATGTTAAACCATATCTACTTTAGCTAGTTGATATTGCTAAAATAAATATTCATCTCCTAATATTGTTTCCTCTTCCCTTTTGAGTTGAAATTTATGATGTAATTCATATGCCTAATCTCATGGATGTCGAGAATGGAATTTGAATTAAATCATTCCCTATAATAACTTATTACTAAAGTTATTGAATTAAAAATATTGAAGTTTTAAGTCACAACAAGGTTAGGGATAGGTATGAAGCTTTTATCATGTCACCACAGCTATGCGTTGAGCATCCTCAATGGTAGAGATATTGAGCGCATTGACTTAGTACTAAATTTTATTCTTAAGACCATAGACAACGGCTAGGGCCACCACTACTAGATCCAACTGGTAGGTGTAGGTGATAAGAATTATGAACTTCTATAATAATCCCCAATTGTTCCTATTTAATTAGTTTGCATCAAATAGACCACATATGATGTGGAAGATCCTTTTTCAAACCTTTAAAGGAATTATGGTTTGAAATTTATCCATAAAAGAGAGGCCCCTAGATAGTGAAGCTCCCATAACAACCATTGATAAACATGGATTCCCAACTTAGTAGTAGCCAATATGACATGACCTTATTTAAGAACATTGTATAGATATATGATGTTATCCATATTAGCCAACCACCCATGTGGATTGATAACCTCAAAAATGGTTATTTCAATGCATAAAATAGTAATATCTTGAGGCCAATAAAGTAAGTTAGAAGGATATCTTATAGATGGATCTATATTGGAACCAAAGCCTTAGATATAACTAGACATACCCAATATAGTTCCTCTGATAGAATACAAAGGTATGTGATTACCGTAGGAAACAAAGGGAATATTATTGGATGGTATCTATTGAAGAATAATTGAATACCTTAGATTTGATACCTATTGCATGTCTATGGCTATTAAATAATTACTTGTTTAAACTCATGGTCAAGGAAATGCATTATAGAGGATATTTTTAGGAATATTTTGATGTTGTTTAAGGTAGTCTTATTTTCATATTTAGATATGGCAATGTAATTCACCACACTTTGTTGTTTCTCAAGGTCTATACATAGATAATAATTAATAGTATCAAGAATAAAATTACCAATTGTATGGGTAACAAAAGGATTGGTAGGGGAGGTTTACTTGGAGGAGTAAATGAAGGATGAGTGGTATTTGGAAGAGGAAAATAGATGGCATTTAAGAAATAGAGAAAATTTTGGTCTATTTATATTTTAGGAGTTTTGTGATTCTTACCAATATTTTTTGGTGTGGCACTGATTTCTAGTCATGCACACATTATTTGAGTGACCAAGGCACTACAATCGACCATTGATTCTCAATCAACTAATGGAAGAAACAAGTTCATTCATACACTAGGGGTAGATGCAAAACCCAAAAGAATTATTTGGAACACTTATAGAAAATGTATTGTGAGAAATACCCCTTATTTGAATTAGATTGAAGAGATGAACTGAATGAGATATATCTCTTATATAGTTCATAAAACATTCGTTTTCTCAAAAAATTTTGCTAGAAATACCCATTGGTTTGGCCAACTTAGGAAGAAAATCATAATAGATATGTCTTCCCAAGGATCCTAGCACACCCAATGTTCTTTTCTTTTAAATAAAATTTGGAAAAAGGAATTAACAATAGTGAACTCCCAAAATAAGAGAAGAAAAATACACCTATGTATGAGTAAAAATTTGATGAAAAATTACCAAAATATAGGAAGTAAAAATATTCAATAGAGGTGGAATAGTTTGCACATCCTTTTATTAAAAATTCACATTGCTATAGGGATCAAAGATCAATGCTATGATACCATTTATAATGAAACAAATTCAATAAATATAGTAATGATAGTAGTAGTTCAATTACACACAATAAATAACATCCAATGATAACAAATAAATTTAGATTTGATGCTAAAAATAAAAATTTAAATAATGATATTTCAAATGAAAGTCAATAAAAAACCTTAGACACTTAGCAAGGGAAAAATATCTTATCCACTTGGAGTGGTAAATATATTCATATGCATAACAAAGACAACTAAGATTCAAATATGAAATATTATTTCAACTACAATGTAAATATTACCATTTATAGACTAAACAAACATTAATCCTAACTCCAATGTTGAAGGGTTGATCACCTTAACCTAGGGATCAAGATAATAGAAAAAAAAATCCAACATGGCTATAATGGACTTGTTACACCTTCCCTAAGCTATGAAGGAAAAATATTTAAGATTTATCTAGATCATTTATAATCTCCCATTTCCATCCCAATTTAATAATTATGGTTCCAATAGGTCATAATTGGGTTCATGTATTGCAAAATATTAATAATATTTATGGTTTTCCATTGGGGTTGGCTACTTGATCAATGCCACTAGATACAAGATGAGGATGGTTCAATAGATAACTCATAGGATAAACTTGTGGTGCCTACAATTTATGGTCAAGGAAGTATGGTGCAAGAGTGTTCTCCCATTCAAAACTAATGAAATAATATATTAAATAAAATAATTAACATAAAAAATGATGATGGTGCAAATGCATTATAGAATAAAATTCTCTTGTATTAAATATCAAACAACTATACACATATTTAATAAATTAGTGTGCTATTGTATGTTGCAAGGCATGGTGTTCTACTATAAAGGAAGAGATAGCTTATAGATGAGTACTACAAGAAAAAAAAATCACTTGGAAATGAAAGAAAACTTAGAGAGTTGTAAAATCTAATTAGGGATGAAGGTACAACTTGGAGAGTTTTTCATAAAAATTTATGTATCTCCAAGTAAGGTGATAATTCAAGGATTAATGCATTCTCACCTTCCTGGAGTTGAATGGTGTAAGGACTACTGCATAATGATTTGATATTCTAGTGTAGGATAAATAAATGTTTCTTCTTCATACAGATCCAAGCCTTATGTCAAACCTAAAAGATGTGACAAGTTATGTACTAATTATAGAACCATTCATCCTTCTATTGTTGGTATTATAGAATCTATTATTGGTATTTTGAGCCCATTCTTTTTAAATTGCATTATTTTTAAGATCTCTTCACTAGTGATTTTGTTTCTAGTTGCAAATTCCTTGAGGACTTTGTATTTTGGTAGGCAAGTTATGGAGTATAATATATCTTTGCTAAATAGTCCAAACTATACCACTTGGAAAACTAATATTGAAGCTTTAATTTAGAGCAATAATATACGGATGAGGAAACTCAAGGGGTTAATTGTAAAGAGAGGAAGTAGTTGTATAGGAATACGAAGGATTAGCCTATTGGTGTGATACCTATTCATATTGACAAGATTTATCACACTCATGTTAGTAGCACCAAAAACCCTAAAAAATTACATGGTAAGTTTCAATAATTGTGTGATTGCACTAATTCTACATTGATTAGTAGGTTTGATATAGAGTTTCCTAATTTGACTATAGAATATTTTAACACTATTGATGAGTATGTCTATCAATTTAATAAGTTACATGTTGATATTTTTATTGCTAGAGAAATTCTAAAAATTATAGGAGATGTATAGAAGGCTTGGATAAGGAGAAAATATTGAACTACTCAATATTGTCTTCACTAATATTTTAGATATATATGATGTAGTTGTTGTATTTGAGATGCTTAAAAATGTTTTCCTAATTCTAATTTACCATGAACTAATAAGGTGTTCAAGTACCTTCTTCATCATTAGTAACAAATACAAACACACAAGGGTAACTCTTTCATTAATTAGAGGTATCCAAAAAAAGTTGTCAAAGATCAAAATGATAAGAATCTAAATCAAAATAAAAATAAGTCCATGAATCCTTTCAAAAATTCAACATGTGAGTATTATAAGAAGGAAGGACACAAAGCAATACATTGTGGAAGCAACAAAAAAGAAGGTTGTTGATGCTGCTCTATTCTATGCATAGGTTGATGATATTTTTGATGGTTAAATCTAATAGGATCATGTAGTTTTTCATTCAATATATTGGACATCCACCTCTTATCATAATTTGATTCAAGGAAAACAAGGCACATTGTAAACCACAAACATCTTCTCCAAGGTTATAACACATTGCATTTAGGTAAGTGATTTCTCTTCAGAGATAATTCTTATTTACAAATTTCATGACATGGAGGAATTAATATTTGATATTCTCTTTTAATGAAGTTTTTAATGTTTTTAGTGCTAGCCCCAATATTTTGTTTAGTTATTGCATTACTTATATGAACAAAATGGTAGAATTTTTGATGTAGGAGCATCCGGGGGCATTAGAACAACCTGGTAAAAATTTCAAAAAACGGAAGGTAAGTTGTTTAAAGGCTTGGGCAAGTGTTGGAGAGAGGTCACGAAATCACGACCTCAAAAGCTGCGGTAGAGCAAAGGGTCAAGTTGCGTCGCGATATCGTGACATTATTTTCAAAGCAAAGCCGAGGAGTGAGTTGCGTCGCGATATCGCGACTTTGTTTTCAAGGCGGTGGTGAGGAGCTTCAGGCGTCGCGATATCACGACGGTCTACAAAGCAAGGCGGAGGAGAAGAGCCCTGTCGCGATATCGCGGCCATTCAGAAGCTGCCACGTGGTATATTTCCAAGGCAGTACCAAGGGTTAAAACAAAGCCAAGATCATAGCAAAGGACTTCGAAAAGGTGAAGACGTAGGTGGAGGGGTCGATCGCGACCAAGTAAAGTTAAGGTCGAAGAAAATAGCGGACGGCCATGTAAGGCCAAATTCGACACGTGGCTGCCACGTGTACCAAACAATGGTGAAGGGCAGCACGTGTATCGAATATATTTCGTCAAAGAGAAGGCGTGGAGAAAATTATAAGCGGTCGGCCACGTTTAAGAAAATAAAGATGGAGATCGCGGAGGTTGAGAAGGGGTGTTGGCCGCGCATTCTGGCAACGCAACCATTACTGGTTATGGCAGGATGGAAGGGACAACCGTACGGAGGACAGACTGACCGAAGCGATGGGTGCAGACGAGGAAGGCCATGAATGCAAGCAGCAGTGCAGATCGGGCAGATGGCCCATTTAATGACTAAAATTTCAAAAAAAAAACCCGGGAGGGAAAAAGATGAATTTTAAATTCTGTTTTAGGCGGGGCATTAATGGCCGAGAGGATGGGGCCTTGATAAAAACCTAAAATTTTGGAATGTAAAAGGGACGGTGGACCGGAGAACAGGAGGGAGACAGAAGGTCGAAAAATACCAGAGCACCTCTGGTTAATGTAATGCCTGCGGGCTGTGTTATTTTAGGATGCATATGTAAAGTTTTTTTTTTCTGGTTTTAATGAAAAGGTGAAATTTGTAAGGTGTGAACTTTTTCTCCCCCCCCGTCAGTGGTATCAGAGCCGGAGTTCCTGAGTGTGCAGTAGATCCGCCGAAGGTGAGGCAGTTGCACTAGGACTTGTGGGAGGGCTTGAGATCCGGTGAAGATGCCTCCGAGAAGAAATCCCGTGGGTGGAAGAGGCATGGCAGCGAAAGATTTCCGGGCATTGCAGCGGCAAGTCCAGGCCCTGCAAGAAGAACTACGCAGAGGACGTGAGCCGAGAAGGGATGCAGACAGTGAGGATGAAGTGGAAGAGGAGAACCAGTTCGAAGAAGAAGAGGAAGAAGATGTAGATCCGGCACAAGCCAGACTATACAAGGCCATATCTCAGATCGGGAAGAGGCCGAAGTTAGAAGTTTCTACGTATTTCGGGAACTTAAATCCGAAAGAATTAATAGATTGGATAAATGATTTAGAAGAGTATTTCGAATACGAGGAGGTTGAAGACCCTAACCGGGTCAGATTTGCTAAGACCCGACTGAAGGGTCATGCTAGCATATGGTGGAAGGGGGTACAGCTGGAGAGGAATCGAAGAGGAAAAGAGCGGATAACGAGATGGGACAGAATGGTGGAGAAATTGAAAAGGCAGTTTATCCCCGTGGATTATGAACTGGACCTGTTACGTAAAATGCAGAGCTTGAGGCAGATGAACAGAACAGTTCAAGAATACACGGAGGAATTTTACAAGATCTCCATCAGAACCGGGCATTTGGAAGCACGCAAGGAAAAAGTGGCCCGTTACATTAATGGGTTGAGACCCAGTGTTCAGGAGGAGTTGAGTTTGGTTCGGGTAAGCACCATCGAAGATGCTTACCAATTTGCTTTAAAGGTTGAGGAAAAGTTGAACCGGAGGTTTGAGAGCAAGCAAAGAGTAAAAGGACCGGGAGGAAAGAACGGTGGAAAGAAAGAAGGAAAGGAAGAGAAGAAAGAAGAGGAGAGCAGCAGCCGGGATCAGAAAGAAGATGAAGAATCCAAACCGCAAGTTCAGAATGATGGCTACCCGAGAGGAAGAGGTAGATCTGGACGCGGGAATGGAAGAGGAGTGTTCCGAGGAACATGTTTCCACTGCGGGGAAGAAGGACACCGGGCATTTGAGTGTCCACAACACCGAGAAAGGACAAACAAGAGGCAAGTGGGTCCTGCCAGAGCAGTTGTGGCAGTTGAAGATGCTGACTCAGAACATTCTGAAGAAGCTGAAAAGGGAGAAGCAATGATTGTGAGGAGGACCATGCTAGTGGAGGAAGACAAATCTGAGCAGAGGAGAAGCCTGTTTCGCACCCGATGCAAAAGTGCAGGCAAAGTCTGTAATGTCATTATAGACAATGGGAGTACAGACAACTTGGTTTCCGAGGAGATGGTTACTAAGTTGCAGTTGGAGAGAAGGAGGCATCCGCACCTGTACCGGATTGCGTGGTTGCGGAAGGACCATAGAGCTTGGGTCCGGGAACAGTGTTTAGTCACGTTCCAGATTGGGAGGTACCAGGATGAAGTCTTGTGTGATGTATTCCCCATGGATGCTTGCCATTTGCTATTGGGAAGGCCATGGCAGTTTGATCGAAATGCAGTGCATGATGGTCGTGCAAATACTTACTCCTTGGTGAAAGATGGAGTGCGGCACAAGTTGAAGCCATTGCAGACAGAAGATGAGAAGGTGTGCAGCAATGCCAGAACTTGTCTGGTAGAAGGCAAAAAATTTTGCCAAGAAGTAGGATTTGAGCAGGTTGAAAGGATCGAGGAGTGTTCGGAGATATTGCAAGGGACGCAGACCGAACAACATAGAAGTGAAGGTCACTTCTCTTGTTACCCCGGGTGTCTGATGCAGGAGCATCCGGGGGCATTAGAACAACCTGGCAAAAATTTCAAAAAATGGAAGGTAAGTTGTTTAAAGGCTTGGTCAAGTGTTGGAGAGAGGTCGCGAAATCGTGACATGTCACGATTTTGTGACATGTCACGAAATCGCGACCTCAAAAGCTACGGTAGAGCAAAGGGTCAAGTTGCATCGTTATATCGAGATGTCGCGATATCGCGACGTCGTGATATTGTGACATTATTTTCAAAGCAAAGTCGAGGAGTGAGTTGCATCGCGATATCGCGATGTCGCGATATCGCGACTTTGTTTTCAATGCGGTGGTGAGGAGCTTCAGGCATCACGATATCGGACACGCGCGGCGTCACGATATCGCGACGGTCTACAAAGCAAGGCGGAGGAGAAGAGCCCTGTCGTGATATCACGACAGGTCGCGATATCTTGACCTGTCGCGATATCATGGCCATTCAGAAGCTGCCACGTGGTATATTTCCAAGGCAGTACCAAGGGTTAAAACAAAGCCAAGATCATAGCAAAGGACTTCGAAAAGGTGAAGACGTAGGTGGAGGGGTCGATCGCGACCAAGTAAAGTTAAGGCCGAAGAAAATAGCGGACGGCCATGTAAGGCCAAATTCGACACGTGGCTGCCACGTGTACCAAACAGTGGTGAAGGGCAGCACGTGTATCGAATATATTTCGTCAAAGAGAAGGCGTGGAGAAAATTATAAGCGGTCGGCCACGTTTAAGAAAATAAATATGGAGATCGCGGAGGTTGAGAAGGGGTGTTGGCCGCGCATTCTGGCAACGCAGCCATTACTGGTTATGGCTGGATGGAAGGGACAACCGTACGGAGGACAGACTGACCGAAGCGATGGGTGCAGACGAGGAAGGCCATGAATGCAAGCAGCAGTGCAGATCGGGCAGATGGCCCATTTAATGACTGAAATTTCAAAAAAAAAACCCGGGAGGGAAAAAGATGAATTTTAAATTCTGTTTTAGGCGGGGCATTAATGGCCGAGAGGATGGGGCCTCGATAAAAACCTGAAATTTTGGAATGTAAAAGGGGACGGTGGACCGGAGAACAGGAAGGAGACAGAAGGTCGAAAAATACCAGAGCACCTCTGGTTAATGTAATGCCTGCGGGCTGTGTTATTTTAGGATGCATATGTAAAGTTTTTTTGCTGGTTTTAATGAAAAGGTGAAATTTGTAAGGTGTGAATTTTTTCTCGTCCCCGTCAATTTTGGCCTTATTATTGGGTAATCAAGGAGATATATAATGGATTCTATATAATTGATTTTGGTCCTTATGATGAGTCAGATCAAATGTATAATATAGGAAAAGACCAACTCCTTTTTTCTTCCTCTCAAAATAAAGACTTTGTGGCCATGGTGGCTCATGCTGGAATTCACAATTATTTCCATAAATAAATAGAAGCAAAACATTATACTCAAATATTATACAAATGAAGAAAATTAAGGACAAACAAAGTCAATTTGGTGGGCCCTTGTAGGAACCATAAATAATTACTATATCTAGAAATGATATTACACAACACTCCAATAATAAATTAGGAGTGTAAGGGGGTATTTATAGCAATACTAAAACTCTAATTACATCATAAAGTTTAACCTAATCTGACACAATAAGTGGTAATTTAGTTAATTACAAGTAATAAATAGGGTTTAACCATAACAATATTTAAAAAGATTTGTTTTGAATACATAATAAAATATTATAAAATAATAAATGCATTCTACAATGAAATGACCTAAGGCCTATCCAATACAATATACAGTGTCAACTCTTAGCCATGAACTAGATTATAATTTCAACACCCCTATAATCTTAGTTAATGGGCCAAGGAGAGAAGAAATTAGTGACAAAAATATATTCCACCATAATGGATACTCTAATGGGCCTCCGCATTTTGAAGGATATATATTGTAGCACCCTAAAATTGGCGCAGTAAAATTGGAATAATTACATTCACCTTAGTAAATAAATTTAAATTCAAATTTAACCTCCCAAACCGCCCGTTAACCGTCGAGAAACCCGTTTCCTCCTTTTTCGTGCCATTTTTAGCGGTTGTTTTGACCGTTTGACGATATCGTCTCCGATCAGACGATATCGCCCCAGATTTGACAATTTCGTCTGGACTAGAACATCCAGACGATTTCGTCACAAAATTGAATTTGCATAGTTGGAATCCGTTCCAACGGGTCTCCAATCCGGGCAGAAGCGTGTCTACGCCGTTGGGACCCTTCCCCGTTGGAGATCTCCCAAATTGGGATGATCTCCAACCTCCCAACAACTATCCTATGCCTATTTAACTCTAAGACTTTTCCCTCCCCAACCCCTGGCTGAATTTTTATGCAAATTGAACCCTTATGCTCTAAAACATCGTAATTCATATTTTGCATTAGTCCTATAGTCATTTCATTGCAGGTACACCATTGGTTTTCAGCCGGAGCCGGTACCTATCGCAGCCGACGAACCTGTCAAGATCGGAGGCGATCTCGTCAAATTCGGGACGATCTCGTGCGATGCGAGACGATTTCGACTACGAGCGCACATCGAGGCAATCGGTGCACGGAGTTTGTTCTTCTGTCTCTTTTCTCTGTCATTTTATGTTGTAAATTAGATTGTTTATTCAGTTTTTATATTATATTGCATTTGGAGTTCACCCATTTTGTCTAGTTTACAGATTAAGATCATATTATGCTATCTAAACACAGTTATTTGCATTTACTTCTGTTCTTGTATATTATTCAACACTCATATTCTTGTTTTACATAGTTTGCCCCTGTTTGCAAAATAGAATTTCTCGTATTTCGCATCTGTTTGTTGTTTTGCGGGTCTCGATAAATTCGTCTGCGAATTCGTCAGATTTCAAACGATCTTGTCAGTTCAGACGATTTTATCAAATTGAAGGCGATTCTGTTGAATTGCAGACGATCCAGACTGCTTCAAGCTTCAGAAACTCCATCAGACTTCCGGATCAGGTAATCTTCATTGGCCTCCTGCAAATTCTCTGTTTCTGTTTTCCTTTCTGTTTGTTGTATGCATTTAAATTGCATTTTCATGTAGTTTAAGTTAGAATCATTCGGCCAAACCTAGGATGAATGTTTAAAAATAAAACGAACTCATCAAAACTCATTCCCAAAACCTAGGCGTGGAAGCTGCCGTCAAATGTTTCCTGGTGAACCCACCATCCGTCGAAAAATCACCAAAATGCACCTCCCTTGAGAGGCGGGACCTTCGCAAAGTCCTCTCGTCCGAGGTACCGCACCATCCTTTTCCCATCCTCCTTCCGGGCGCGGATCCAATAGCTCTGAAGGTAGGGGTGCGAAAAATTTGGAGCGATACATTTTGGTGAACCCGACGTGAATGCATCATAACCTTTTGAACAAAAACAAACAAGACAAAAAAAAAAAAATTTAGATGCATTTTAAAACATTTAAGGTTCAAAATCATGTTTAGATGGTAGCTCCTAAAAAGAGGTTAGCAGTTACTATAAACGTAGTAAACCAATTAGCGGCCATAGAAGTTAATTATGTCCTTAGTGTCCCTGAAGCAAGTAGAAATCAATCCTTGTGGGACGAGCTTATCGGGAGACTTAGTATCATTTCATCTAGGTCCACACAACTTAAACAGATTAAGAGGCTAGTCTTGGATAGAATCCTGGATCCTCATCAATTAGTGTTCTATCATGAACTTCAGAGAGCTTGCCATAGGTGGTTAGCCTATAGTAGAGCTCTTGTATCTGCAAAAGTTTTAACTTTCAGGGAAGATCTTGAAAGCACCGTTATAGTGCGCCCATTTTTAGTTCATATAGATTCCTTAGAAGATGATCTTATAGTTAGGAGAAGATGGAACAAAACTCCTAGAGCTATGTTATATTGTAAATATTGTCGTGAGAATTATTATTTCCAACCGGCATCTGAGATAGACAATATTACCATAGCCCTTTTCATCAAATTCTTAAAAGAAAACTTTCAATTTGAAGAAGAACATTTCATGACCCCTGAACAGCTTGAACCTATTAATGATATTCATAGATTATTCATAGAAGATTAGTTCATCTACTTTTAGCCTTATTATTATTGTGTGCATTTCTTGTTTCATTTCTTGTCTTTATTATATTGTTTCAAAGAAAAACTAAAAATCAAAAAAAAAAAAAAAAACATAGTAAAAAACTTAAACATTTCATTTACAATATTGCATTAGGTATATATAAATATATACCTTTTAATTTGTTGCATATATATATATATATATATATATATATATATATATATATATATTATATATATATATTTGCTGAAATCAAAACTTAGCACCATGACTAAACTTAGGAATGGTAAAGAAATTTTAGGAGAAGGAGAAGATTGGCTACAAAATACAACTGAAAACCCAAATGTCCTTCTTGGAGATACAAATCCGGAAGGTGAAACTCTAGGTCAATCAGATGAAGACTTAGGTGAAGATAAGGAACAAGAAGGAAGTGTTAAAGAATCTTCGTCCCCTAGAATAGCTCCAAATGGAGGCATCACTTTTGACAACGCAGAACATTTTCAAAAATTTCTTAATCAACATATCGACATCCTTAATGTGGCGGTCCGTATTGATAAAGGGGAAATTAGTGATGCTCAAGCGGGTCTTAGAACGGGCGATTGATATGCAAACTAATCCTTTGTCTTTCATTGATCAAGAAAGTGATAAGGGTGGACCATCTAATGCGAATATGGTCACTATAGCCCAAGCCATGACCAAACAACAGGTCACCCAACCTCCTAAGCAACCTGTTACTCAACCTAAAATCACTCCCGCACAAAATAAAATTCCCTTCACTACTTCCTTCCTCCAAACAGTTGAGCAAAATGCTTTAAATAGACAAAAATCTAAAACAAAGCCAAATACAAACTTTCAACAATCTACAATACAACACAATCCAACTTCAAAACTCCTCCATAATATCTTTCCTACCAATGTTTTACACAATAGTAACATGGCATCTAATCTGCATGTTCCTCCATCCTACGCCCATAACACTTATGGCAATGCCCCACCAAATCAATATGGGGGGCAAACTAGTAGTTTGGAAGCTATGGTGAAACAATTGGCTTCACGTATGGACCGAGATAGATCCCTACCGTCCCTCGTATAATTATCGAGAGATTTGTAGCCAACCATTGGATCCCATAGTGGTAGCTCAACCATACCCTAAACATTTTCCCATGCCCGTCCTGCCTATCTATAAAGGAACCGAAGATCCCATAGAACATCTTCGCATGTTTAGGATAGCATGTCATGACATATCGCATAACGACTTGCTATTACTAAAAATGTTCCCCAAAAGTTTAGGTGGAATGGCGTTAGAGTGGTATTATCAATTGCCCACTCATTCCTTAAGAAACTTTGAAGAAGCAAGTTGAGTCATTTGTTCATCAATTTAGTGCCTACATCGAGAGGCATGTAACTATTAAAGACCTATACAATTTAAAACAAGATAAAGACGAATGTTTTGCTGATTTCTTAGCAAGATGGAGACAATTGACAGGAAAAGCGCACTTTGTGCTACCCTATAGGGAAATGTTAGACATTTTCATTAACAATTTACAAGAACAACTTTCTTATGAGCTATCAACGGCTACTTTGACTACCTTCGATCAAGCTATAGACTTAGCTCGAAGGGTAGAAGATGCCCTCATTAGGAGAGGCCAACTTAGAAAGAAGGATGATGAGAAAACATCTAGAAATCAATATAAAAACAAACGAGGTTGTCGGTGATGGAGTCAGCGACGGCAGAAATGTTGCTAATGTCAATGCAACAAAAACAACCAGAAAAATTCATCTTGAAACCTCCTGATAAGCCTCCTCGAGAGTTCACTAGATTAAACCAACCTTTATCAACTATTTTACCTCAACTTCTTGAAAGAGGTTTAATCCAACTGCCAGCTATCCGGGAACTTGACCCAAGCATACCCGGATATAGAGCTGATTTGCACTGTGATTTTCATAGAGGTCCTGGACATTCTACCAACGCTTGTAAGAGATTGAAACATAAAATACAAGATTTGATTGACAATAATGAAATGGAAGTGCAAGCCTTCCAACCTAAACAAAACCCTCCTAATAATACCCAAAATACTGTTCCCCAAAATCAAAATCAGAATGCCAATCAAACTTTAGACATATTTCAACACCCTTTACCAAGACATGGTAAAGAGGTAGCCAATCAAATTGAACATCACAATGTTCCCCCTCCTACCCGATATGTAGGAACCATTAGCGGGCAATTACCTATTCAGGACTCTCACACATTCGACACAACCTTATCCCTGGTTACAACCAGGCTCTTACATAATTTTCAAACTTCTGATTCTAGCAATATAGAGTCAGATAGTGAGAGTGAAGTAGACACCATTCAATCGAATAGTTCTGAAAACGAATCCGATCCTATTCAACCTATCACGAGATGCTAATGTTCCGGAAGAACCATTTCCCGGAAGAGTCACTACTCGACCTTCTTCTAATGAAGTCCTTCCTTATGAACAAGCCATAAACTCTCAACCAAGACCCTTTCAACGTCATCACTATAACATTGTAGGTACCATCGGAGTCGTCACTCGACAACAAGCTCAAAATCCCCAACAAGAACCAAACCGAACGATGGATCAGCTCCATTTGTTATGAAAAATCCTAATAAAGGAAGTCATGCTCCTATTGTTCAAACTAAACCCCCTTACAGCATTAATGAGAAATTGTATAATACCACCGCGAGAATCTCCCTTTTAGATTTATTAAGATCCTCCCCCACCCATAGGGATGAATTGATGCTTACTTTGAGCCAGATGATGGTACCTCAAAACATCCAACCCGAAGCTATGGCCAATACTATCATCACGCGAGAGATTGATTGTATTGACTTTCGAGATAAAGATATCCCACAACACAGTTTACACAAGGATAATCCCTTGTATATTACAGCTTTAATTGGGGATGTAGCTGTCAAACGAGTCCTGATTGATAATGGCTCATCTCTAAACATCTGCACCTTTGACTTCTACCAACGATTTGGTTTTAGAAGTGATGAAATGAAGAAGACTGATATGATTATCAAAGCCTTTAATGACGAAACACAAGAAACGTGTGGAGTCATTACCCTCCCATTGCAAGTTGGTCCTAGAACCCTTGAGACAACTGTGTTCATTGTACATTGCCTGACATCGTACAATATACTTTTGGGTCGCCCTTGGATTAACGCCATGCGAGCAGTCCCATCAACTTTACACCAATGTGTTAAGTTTGAGTTTAAAAATCAGTTGGTCACTATTCATGGTGACCCTAGAACTTTTGATATGTGTGCATTGGCAGAACCAGTTGGAGTGCAATTTTGCCCTGCTCTGTCATCCACATATCCTAGTTCTTCTTCATCTAAAACTGTGAAATATAAACCCATCATTTCATCTATTCCTCCTCCATTAACTTCATCTTCCCATATAGATCAACCACCTGCTAAACAAATCACTGTAGAACATCAAAAAGCTCTTAAAACTACAACCAATTCTTCAAGTTCTAATCCCATAAATTCAAAACCTTCAGACACATCTATCATACCTTCCACATCTCAAAACATAGGTAATAAGCCTTCTACATCTTATGCCCTTTCTGATGATCTTTTACCAGATTTATCTACAATCTTAATATCAGAAAAAATGAATGATTTCATGCAAGATTCAGACCTTTTAAATCAATTGCCGCCATCTCCTCGTACTTTGGGCCTCCCACAACCTATGGGAAGTACTTACCAAGTCGGGAGTTGCGCCTTCATTTACAAAGGATATGATTGGGGAAGAATCCCTCAGAATATCAAAACCCATCATGATGGATATGCTCGGTGCTATTTTACCAACGATTATATTAAAGCTAAACCCATGATGCTTAAAATGGGATATAAAGGGAAAGGCTTAGGACCTTTCCAAAATGGCATGAAAGAACCTTTCGAGGTAGAACCATGGCATGCCCGATGTGGTGTGGGCCTATTACCTAGTAAGGGTCAACCCTTTCCTTTTGAGGATGATGATCATCTCATATGCTATCAAGACTATTTGGATAGACATGTTGATTTACCTCTTAAAAATCCGTCATTTTCATGCAACATGCTATCCATAGCATACCCTGAAATGATTGCTGACCCCGATGAAGAGTTGGAAGGAGATATCTTCCATGATGTCTCTGTTGAAGAGATGTTGTATAACGGGTTTTATTTTGATGGTTCTATACCAACCATAGCTCAACTTGAGGCCACCGACCCTCAGAACGAATTATCTAAATTAACTTTACAAGAGTTACAAGAGTTGGGCGTTTCACCTGCCCCACCTAATTTTGAAAGAGATCTACACATGGAGGTAGAAAATGTCCTTAAAATTAATATTGGAACTGAGGACAACCCTCACATAATCAACATTGGAGCAGAACTAAGTCAAGAAAAACAAGAACAATACATTGCATTTCTTAAAGGGTATGAAGATGTCTTCGCTTGGACATATGAAGATATGCCAGGTCTAGACCCTTCTGTAGTCATGCACCACCTAGTGGTCCATCCGGATGCTAAACATGTTAAACAAAAACTTAGAAAAATGCATCCCAAAGTGGCTCTGCTAGTCAAAGGGGAGTTAGAAAAACTCTCGAATGTTATCTTCATACAAGCTATTGATTATGTTGAATGGATCTCCAATGTAGTTCCAGTCACCAAGAAAGAAGCCACCAAAGTTAGGGTTTGCACAGATTTCAGAGATATTAACGTTGCATGCCCTAAAGACGACTTTCCTCTTCCAAATATGGACCAAATTATTGATTTTACTGCCGAAAGTGGGATGATGTCCTTAATGGACGGATTCTCCGGCTATAATCAGATCAGGATAGCTCCTGAAGACCAGGCTAAAACAACCTTCATTACCCCCTGGGGTACCTTTTGCTGGAAAGTGATGCCCTTTGGCCTAAAGAATGTCGGGGCAACTTATCAACGGGCCATGACCTACATCTTTCATGATATGATGCATGATATCCTACATGATTATGTAGATGATATTATAGCTCGCTCTCTTATTGAAGATCATCATTTAGACGATTTAAGAAAAGTTTTTAATCGATTACGAGAATATCTCATTCGATTAAATCCAGCAAAATGTATATTCGGAGTTAAATCCGGCAAGTTATTAGGGGTTTTAGTTTCTTTACGTGGTATCGAAATTGACCCTCTCAAAATTGCGGCTATCATTGATATGCCCGCACCCACTAATATATCCGAATTACGAAGTTTACAAGGTAAACTTCAAGCTATCCGATCGCTTCATTGATAAGGTGGCGGACAAAACTGGTCCCTTTCTTAAACTCCTTAAGAAGGACGTCCCCTTTAATTGGGATACAGAATGTAGAGAAGCTTTTGAACTTCTCAAGCAATATCTCCTTAACCCTCCGGTGCTTTCACCGCCTAAATCTGATCGCCCATTTCTTTTATATATTTTTGCTTCAGATTATGCCTTAGGAGCTATGTTAGCTCAGCTTGATGATGAAAAACGAGAACGCGCTAATTATTATATTAGCCGAACTTTCGTCGATTATGAAACTCGCTATACAGCGTTAGAAAAGTTATGTCTAGCGGTCGTGTTTGCTACGCAAAAATTACGACATTACATGCTTTGCCAAAAAACATATGTCATTGCCAAATATGATCCTTTAAGATATCTCATGAGTCGACCTTATTTATCGGGTCGCACAGCCAAGTGGGTTCTTGCTCTAAGCGAGTTTGATCTCACCTTCATAGGACAGAAGTATGTTAAGGGTCAAATCATAGCAGATCAATTAGCTGCTGCACCCTTAGAGTCTACTCATCCCCTCATTATCGAGTTTCTGATGAATGCCTTCAATTAGAGGCAGACCTTGTTGAACAATGGTCCTTATACTTTGATGGAGCCCGATGCATGAGTGGGGCTGGTGCGGGTATTATTTTAATATCTCCGCAAAAACATCTTATTCCTCTGTCCTTCAAACTAACCTTTGCTTGCACCAACAATACTGCTGAGTATGAAGCTCTAATCCTTGGATTACGAGCTGCTTTAGCGCTTAAAATTAAAAACCTCTTAGTTTTTGGGGATTCCCAATTGGTTATAAACCAAATTAATGAAGTTTATCAAACCAGAGATGATAAACTTCGCCCATATAAGGCCTATGTTTTACAACTAATGGCCTTGTTTGATCAAGTTACCTTGGAAGCCATTCCTCGAACTAGCAACCGTGCAGTCGACGCCATGGCCGCCGCTGCATCTCTCTTGCCCTTGGAGTTAGACGGCGAATATGCCACTATCATCATTCGTCGACTCCAGGAACCCGCTTCACATAAGTCATGCTTAGAGCCTTTGGATGTGTTTCTAATCAAGGAAACCACTCCTGAACTACGAGTATCTGAGACATATTTGATTTCCTCCAAAATGGGACTTTCCTTGCTAATTCTAATCGCAACCGGCGTCGGTTATTACGTCGACGAGCAAGTCGATTTGTAATCATTGGCAATACTTTATATAGGAGATCTTTTGAAGGTATCCTATTAAGATGTCTAAATTTAGAAGAGTCTAAATCAGCCTTAAGTGAAGCCCACGATGGATCTTGTGGAGGACACTTTAGTGGTAGCGTCATTGCTAAAAAGCTCCTTCGGATAGGATACTTTTGGCCTACCATGGAAACGGATGCACATGAATATGTGCGCCATTGCGACAAGTGTCAAAAACATGCTGACCTTGTCCATGCGCCTGCACAAGAGCTGCAGGCTATTTCTTCTCCTTGGCCCTTTTCTAAATGGGGCTTGGATATTATTGGTAAAATTAACCCTGTGTCTTCTGATGGACATAAGTTCATCATAACCGCCATTGAGTATTTCACGAAGTGGGTCGAAGCTATGCCTTTAGCTTCTGCACTTTGGTTCACAAGTCTCTAAATTTATTTTTAATCAAATCATCTGCAGGTTCGGAATTCCTGCAAATCTCATCTCTGACAATGGAACTCCATTCAAAAATAAAGATGTTAAAAAATTATGTCAAAAATATAAGATTCAACATCGCTGGTCTACTCCCTATTATCCTCAGGGTAATGGTCAAGCAGAAGCTTCTAACAAAACTCTAATCAAAATTCTCAAAAGACTAGTCAATAAAACTGGCCGTGACTGGCATATTCAATTATATCCAGCCCTGTGGGCTTATAGAACTAGTGTTCGAACCCCCACGGCCACTTCACCATTTGTTTTGGTATATGGTGCCGAAGCAGTTTTTCCATTTGAATTAGAAGTTCCTTCTTTGGCTCTGCTACTTCAAGACACCGAAGTAGGAGATGAATATCGCGCTGGCAGACTCAGTCAGCTGGAACTCCTAGACGAAAAATGCATCAATGCTTTAGAGCATCTCCGTGCATACCAAAACAAGCTTAAAAGAGCATATAATAAGAAAGTTCGTCATCGATCCTTTGAGATTGGCGATCTTGTTCTAAAAGAAAATCAAAAAAATACAAATGCAACCAAAGAAGCTGAAAGGTAAATTTGAGCCCAAGCGGCTTGGACCATACATCATTACTGCCAAAATTTGAATCGGGGAGCATATAAATTATCTACCTTAGATGGTAAAGAACTTAAAGAACCCATGAATATTTTACATCTCAAACGTTATTATGCATAAATTTGATTATTTCATCCATGTATATATTTGTTCAAAATCATTCAAAACCCTCAAAAACATTCATAAAATCTTCAAAAATCTTCAAAAATATTTATCGCATTTATTTTGTAAAGTTTCTTTTGCTTTAAAACAAAAATCAACATAAAAAATCCAAAAACAGCTATATGCTTGACTCTTTCGAAACCAAAACAATATACAGAATAAAGAGAGAGTCAACATTCTCAAAACTTTCTCAAAATCATTATTTTCTTACAATTACTGCAGTTATATGTTTCAACTTATTTTGGATAAAACTAGCATTTATTTGGCATCCCTCACTTGCACACTCACATAATAAATATCTTGATTTTATCTGGCATGATTACTAATCTCTCTTATATCAAAGTTCACAAAAATCAATTAAATAAAGTTTGAGCATAGAGAATTGATCTTGGTATTTACTTAAACCAAGCACATCTTTTCACAATAAAATGATTATATTTGTAATTTCCATGTTTTGCTACATAGTAGAGCTGATTTCTTGAGTGAAAAGTTTCCCCTGCTATCCTATCATGCACATGGTCTAGAATCTTTGAGAATTGGCAAAAGGACAAGCTCACCCCTACCCAGAATAAAAATCCCTTGCTCTACAGCTAATCTGAGCAAGTATCCCTAGAAAAAGAAAAAGAAAAGAAAAATTCAAGAAAAAGAAGAGAAAAGAAAAATGTTATTCTATATCAGCAATATTCCAAGCACTTCTCAAGCAAAATAAATACAAAAAGAAAAATAAGCAAAGTTCAAAAGAAAGCAAGAAAAGCAATAAAATCCCTTTCCCTACCCTTTGAAAAAAAAAAGAAGGGTTGATGAGCTTGAATCCCTGGAATTCTCAATTATTCGAAAACTGTGAGGTAAGCCCCATAACAGGTGGTTTGTGCCCAATCTGCTTGGCCTTGGGTAACTCCTAGCGTGGCGATATGTCTATCACATTAGCGACCTTCTTTTGTACAGACCTATGTCTGCTTATGGATTAGCTAGCTCTTGATAATCCGATCTACATAGTAGCCTAGTATGGTTATATGCATCTACATCATGGTTAATGAACACTTAGTTGGTTTATTCAAATCACTTGTATCATAGTATCTTGCTCAAAACTGGTAGCTGAACCATACAATTGCACACACATTTGTATTTGAGAGATTTTGTCTATCATTATGATAAATCAAGATTGGCAATGAATTCACTTATGCACATGGGATTCCTTATAAATCTAATTTTTTCAAAATACTTTGAAATATTATTTTTGCAACTTGTTTGGAATAATCAAGTACAATTATTTACCACAAAGACAACTATATAATAGAAGAAATCAAAAATTTCAATTAAAACATATCATATATATCTTATCGACTTTCGCGACGATGGTATAATTCCAAAACCAAAATTGGAGTTTTATGCTTAGCGCAAGTCCTCATTTTCATCTTTTATGTTCATTAAAAATCAACCATGCAATAAAACTATTTTCTTTGATCTTCGCGATGATGGTATAAGTCTATACCTACATATTCTATACCTAGCGAAAACCATTGTAACAATATTTTCTCCAATTTATCAAAATTCATAAAAACCATATGACTTCATTCTATTACACAAATTATGCTTTTCAAAAGCAAACACATTTTTATTATTTCATATCATTATGTCAACCTTTGCATTTTGCAATGATGGTATAATTCTTAAGGAATTATTCAACAATTTTATCACACTTAGGAATTTATGCCTAGCAAAAATTATTTTACAATATTTCATGCATAATATTTTTATGGAAATCTGAAAGCAAACCATCATCATCATCATTTGCATCATCACAACAAAGTCTTAAGGCAGGTCTCTTAAGCACTCTTTTCTTTTAACAATATTTCTATCCTGGGACTAGCTTGACGACCGAGGTGAGCGAGCGACTCCATGAAATGGTCTATAATAGCGACAATGTCCTTTGAAATTATTGTTAGAAATCTCTTTTTATTTTATCACATTTCATTACAACCAATCAATTTGTTACATCAGATTATTTCATTTAAAATATTTATAGCATGACATCCAAGTTATAATATTTTCCAAAACGACATAATTACATGAATCATCAATAAAATCATTACATCAATCAACTCAATCAATCAATCAAACATAAAAAGCATCATAAGCATCACATAAGACAAGTCATATGATCAAAAAATATCTCATCTATATATATCAACGAGAATATATACATCATCAAAACTAGATTGGTATGCCACAATCTGCACCTCGGCATACTCAATCCTCTATCAATACAAGTATAATACAATCTCGGTGGCGGTATCCCGCCCTCTAGCCTCGAGAGCCTCTAGAGCTCTCGGCCTCATCTCCTCCCCGCCCTGCGGAGGCCGAGGTGGTCCCATCGCAGTATGTGTGGTACTGCGAGTCCTCGTCATCGACCGGGATGAGCTCCTCGTCGACCCTGTCCGATAGGATCTGCTATGGCAGGTGGCAGTTGTACCCTCTGGCCCTACGGCACCGCCTGGTAGTATAGCGCCTGATAGAATGCGGTCTGAGAAACCGACCGCAGCAGCTCCTGAGTGCTTACCCCTCCGCCTCGTGCCCTGAGACGAGCATTCTCGTCTCGTAGCTGCGACACCTCAGCCTGGTGTTGTGCAGCTGCATCCTGTAACGTCTGCACTGAGCTCACAGACGATCTCTCTCTGCCCGAAGAGTAGCCATCTCGCTACTCTCTCCAATGTCCACACCCTTGCCCTTATCAGGCGATGGTGGCCTCTGTGGAGATGGGGGTCTCGCCTCCCTCCTCTCCCTCTCCCTCTGTCGCGGCCTCTCCTGTGCCTGTGGCCTCCTCTGCTCTCCTCTGTCGTGACCCCGGGCTGCCTCTACCGCCGCCTGGCGTCGCCTCCCTATCCGACGCACAACTGCGTGGATCGGTCCCTGTGCCCTCGTCATCCGAGGAGGGCGGATGCCTGTGTACCAGGCATCGTAGCCATCGGCTACTCCTGCGTCGTCCCCATCCACTGGCTGGATGGGGGCATCGTCTGCGTCCTGGCTCCAGAAGCGCTGCATGTCAGGAGCCCCGCTAACCGTGGTGTTATCCCGGACAGTCCGGGAAAACTCGTAATCCCTGAGAGATGGGATCCCCTGCTGTAGACCGAACTGTCGCAAAACTCGGTCATAGCGGTGGAGCTCCACCTCTCCCCTCTCCATCCGTAGCCAGCAGACTCGCCTGATGCGAGCCAGCTCCTGTGCGTCCTCTGCCCACCCTCGGATGCTCTGCCTCCATGGCCTCCGGGTGATCCGGTGCGGGACCAAGTCATCCAGTAGTCTCCGGGACACCGGCGGGTCGATCCGTCGTTGTGCCCCTCTCCGGAGCCACCAGTAGAAGACTCGGGGCCTCTCCCCGTCAACCCCTATCAGTGGAAGCCCTATCGGCCTCCGCACCGCAATGTGCTCCCAGCACCAAACCTGTAGGAGCGATGTCATAACCAGACATCGGCCGCCCTTGTATACGACCCCATGCGGGATCCTATACAATCGGCATAGAACAAAGCTGCCCCAAGCAAATACGTAGCCATGGTCGCGCATGTCGCGAGATCACATCTGCCGAGCATCCATGGTACCTCTGCGGCCGCTACGGTGGCACGGCCAGAAGTCCACCAACCACCCCAGCCAAAACTCGTGTCAGTGTAGATGCCCCAGGCATCTGGCGAAGTGCCTCGATGTTCACTCCGCCCTTCTCTGGGGCGAAGCTCGGGTCACCGCAGAGTCGTCCCATCGCGTGGCCCTGATTGGCCGCAGGTGTGATCATCCTCCCTTGTATGGGGATTCTAAGAATCCTCCATACATCCTCTAGTGTGGGAGTCATCTCCCCTGTCGGTAACCGGAAACATGAAGAGCCTGGGTACCACCTCTCTGCTAGGGCCGTCAGTAGCCCCATGTCTGTAGATACTTGTGGCATCTCTGCCACATGTAGTAAGCCGGCCTGTGCCAGCTGATCTCGCTCTGCTTGTGTCAGAGCGGCCAAGTCATCTCTTAATCCTCCATATTTCCACTCCCTGCTCTTTAGTAATCCTCTCTGCAAGCATAAACATCAAAACAACAAACAATCATTAATAACAATTTTAGCAATCAATAATGCAACTTAAAGATCAAAATTTTGCAATTGATGATATCGCCCACTATTGGCCGATATCGTCCGAAATTTGAGCAAAATCGTCTCCGATTTCGCGTGTCGAAATCGTCTCTAATTTGACGAAATCGTCCCTTTTTCGCCAATTTCGAACTTGAGACGATTTCGTCGAACTAGGGACGATTTCGTCCGGACGACGTCGATGGCCAAAAACGGCCGCGATGCTCAAAATTCACCTAAAAATCCATCTAAAAAGCATGTAAAATCAAATTAAATCAATTCTAGATCGGTTTAAACCCTTACCCGTAGACCGCGGCGGACCTCTGCGGATATGTGCGCTGTCTCTACCATTTTTGCTCCAGAGCTCTCAAAACAGTAAAATGAACAGTAACAAATGAATTAGGGTTTTACCCTATTTTTCTTAATTTTATTCAACAAATAATTTTTGCTTTTCCGCGTTTTTACCTCAAACGTTCGATTTGGGTAAAAACACGGAGGGGGCACCATAGTAAGCTGTCGTACGATTCGACCAAGAATCGTCGCCTAAAAATGGGAATAATTTTTTGCTTTCTCGTAGATCGAGAAGAACTCATCTTTAACGCATTTTCTTCGGAAAATTCGCTAAAGAGGGGGCAAAATGTAGCACCCTAAAATTGGCGCGATAAAATTGGAATAATTACATTCACCTTAGTAAATAAATTTAAATTCAAATTTAACCTCCCAAACCGCCCGTTAACCGCCGAGAAACCCGTTTCCTCCTTTTTCGTGCCATTTTTAGGAGTTGTTTTGACCGTTTGACGATATCGTCTCCGATCAGACGATATCGCCCCGATTTGACGATTTCGTCCGGACTAGAACGTCCGGACGATTTCGTCGCAAAACTGAATTTGCATAGTTGGAATCCGTTCCAACGGGTCTCCAATCCGGGCGAAGCGTGTACGCGCCGTTGGGACCCTTCCCCCGTTGGAGATCTCCCAAATTGGGATGATCTCCAACCTCCCAACAACTATCCTATGCCTATTTAACTCTAAGACTTTTCCCTCCCCAACCCCTGGCTGAATTTTTATGCAAATTGAACCCTTATGCTCTAAAACATCGTAATTCATATTTTGCATTAGTCCTATAGTCATTTCATTGCAGGTACACCACTGGTTTTCAGCCGGAGCCAGTACCTATCGCAGTCGACGAACCTGTCAAGATCGGAGGCGATCTCGTCAAATTCGGGACGATCTCGTACTGATGCGAGACGATTTCGACTGCAGCGCACATCGAGGCAATCAGTGCCTGGAGTTTGTTCTTCTGTCTCTTTTCTCTGTCATTTTATGTTGTAAATTAGATTGTTTATTCGGTTTTTATATTATATTGCATTTGGAGTTCACCCATTTTGTCTAAGTTTACAGATTAAGATCATATTCTGCTATCTAAACACGGTTATTTGCATTTACTTCTGTTCTTGTATATTGTTCAACACTCATATTACTGTTTTACATAGTTTGCCCCTTGTTTGCAAAATAGAATTTCTCGTATTTCGCATCTCTGTTTGTCGTTTTGCGGGTCTCCGATGAATTCGTCCGACGAATTCGTCGATTTCAGACGATCTTGTCGGTTCGGACGATTTTATCAAATTGAAGGCGATTCTGTTGAATTGCGGACGATCCGGACTGCTTCAAGCTTCAGAAACTCCATCAGACTTCCGGATCAGGTAATCTTCATTGGCCTCCTGCAAATTCTCTGTTTCTGTTTTCCTTTATGTTTGTTGTATGCATTTAAATTGCATTTTCATGTAGTTTAAGTTAGAATCATTCGGCCAAACCTAGGATGAATGTTTAAAAATAAAACGAACTCATCAAAACTCATTCCCAAAACCTAGGCGTGGAAACCGCCGTCAAATGTTTCCTGGTGAACCCACCATCCGTCGAAAAATCACCAAAATGCACCTCCCTTGAGAGGCGGGACCTTCGCAAAGTCCTCTCGTCCGAGGTACCGCACCATCCTTTTCCCATCCTCCTTCTGGGTGCGGATCCAATAGCCTGAAGGTAGGGGTGCGAAAAATTTGGAGCGATACATATATATCCCTCCATCATCTAAAACATGTTGTTGTAAAAATATTTTCTACACAAGTCTTCTTAAGCTAGATTATAATTATCACTACCATTGTTGAACACTTCTACATACAACCACAAAAAACACTTCTACTAGGAATTCAAATGAAGAAGAAAAATATAATCATAAACTTCCTTAAAGATAACATATTTTAATATTTCATTGTTACATAAGGTATGTCTTGAAGGAAAAACTTTTCCATTCATAGTATACATCACCCTATTTGAAGACTTATTCTTTCCCATGGACCATGTGATTTCAATCACCAAAAGAGGTTTTGCATGAACCTACTTAAAGAAAGAGTTGTAACAAAATTCCAAGAGTACTTGGACCAAAAATAGAATAAGGAAGAGATCATGAAGGATAATATATTCATGAATAACCTAAAGGAGGAAGACGGTTTGACTAAAATACATTCTGAATCATTTTCCTATAAGCCTCCAAAAAACAAAAAAAATATAATTGTCATAAATTCATATATATTTCCAAAAACAATAGGCCAAATATTTTTATTATATTGAATCCTATACTTATTTCTATTAATATGAGTATTCTAGGCTTTGAGTTCTTACACAATCCAACACTTAACACTATAATAGGTCTATGAATTGATGCCACCAGTGAATAGACCTCAAAAAATCATATGATTTTAAAAATATAGAGGGCTGAAAATGCTTCTGTATGCAAAATTTATGGCTTATAAAATATTTTCCCTGATGAACTCCACAAAATTAATACTTAAATATCCAAACCTTAGAAAGAAGAGAATCAACCACCTACTGCTACTTGGTGATCCATAATTTTCTGAAGTCATGTACTAATATTTTATTTCCTCAACACTCTTGAACCAATCTAACTATGTCACATGGTTATTGTTTATTAGAGATAGAACTTACATATATCTAAAAATATCCTTATGAAACTAACAAAGGCCACGTTGGCCAAGGAATTGGCTAAAATTCTACCTTATGAGTAAAAATGTGTTAAATTCCCTTGACATCTCCATTATGCTAAGTCTAGTGTGTTCTCCAACATACCATAGTTCATAATGTGTGAATAGGGGTAATTCACCACTCTTAAACTACCCATGTTCTCACCATATCCTTATGAAATATGGAGGGGAGTGGGTCAAACATTCAACCTCTCCTCCCCAAAATAGCACCATTGATTGGTCTACCTATATGACTTTACGTGATGATGAGTTGGTGACTTTAATAGAAGAGCACAAAATCAACTCTAACATTCGAATGGTAGGGATACTAATAAAACCCATGTTGTGATTCCCCCAATGCAAATAATGAATTGCTATTTTTTCTATGGTTTCACATCAAGAATAAAGGAATGAAGAAAATATGTCTACATGATTTCCATGTGGCTCAAGGACTACATTTCCTCTAAAATAGCTAACTATGCATATCTCAAAATCAAAACATGGAGACACAAATACCATAATGCCTCCACCCATAGCCACCATGGCACCATCCATAAGTGGCATTTGGTATGCACATCATCTATAGAAAAAGGGGTCAATTTGTTGTGAAGGATGCTAAGGTTAGCCATGAAAATAGTGCCCATTTGATTTTCAAAAAATGTGTGTGATCCTATAATATGATGGAGTGTCTCTTTCTTGATAGATATATAATTCTACAAATTGTTTCCACAACAAAAAGTTAAGGTTGAATTTCATGAAAAAAATGGGAGAATGGATTCTTTAAAAAAAATATTAAATTTATCATTAAAATTAAAACAAAATTTTAATGCTTTGAAGATTGTTCATGCATAACAAAGTAAGGCTAATTCATTCCTACTATGGTACCATATTTGAATTCATATGATTTTTAGAAATTAATAGATGTAGGCCATGCACTCAATTTTTATAAAAATAACAAAAAATAAGGATGAAAATAAGAGGATTTGTTGCAATACCATAGACACCATATATAATAACTATATATTTACACATTATTACATATCACTTTGATAAGAAATGAGGGTTGATGGGGGTATTTATAGCAATATCAAAACCCTAATTAGGTCATAAAAGTTAATCTACACTAACATAATAAGTAGGATTTAGGTTTATTATAATTAATAAATAGGGTCTAGCCATAAAAATGTTAACTGAGGACCATTTGGCTTATATGATAAAATATTAAAAAATAATTAATACATTGCACAATAAAATGCCCTTAGGTCTTGGATGGTGGTATTGTAGTCTTATGGTACTTTTATGCTATATCTACAAAATCTAAACCTATGAGTAGAAGCAAAGAAGAAATCTTATGATCAAATACAAAGGGGATTTTTTGATGTTAAGGAATGATAAATATCCTTGATTAAGGGATAAAACCCTATTCCTTATTAAGGTGAATAACAAAAAAAAAAATTATAAAGAACCTACAAATGCATATGTGAAATGATTGAAGTATTAATGCAATAAAAGACGGAATAAATAAATGAATACTTGAAGATAAAAAAAGAAAGGGCACAACCTAGCTTATTGAGTTGCTCATTATCAATGTTGATTGCTACAAATGAATTAACCCAAGATGATCTTTAAGATGCACCTTTCGTTGATCTATCAAATGTTTAGCTAGGAATGATTGAAGAATTATTTTGGATCCAAGAGTCTTGGTAGGTCTTCCAATGAAAGAACTCAAAGATGATTTTAGCAACATATACATGTAAAGAAGTTTCTTCCCAAATATATTATTTTAGCAACATGTACCTATAACTAAGGATTTTGTAATGCCCCTATATTTATCCAAAGTTGATTTTATAACCAACCCAAGGCCCATAAAATAATTCATGGGAATATTTAGGAAGAGGAAGGAAGGAGGGTGAAGTGGTAAGTTCCTAAGTGTAGGAGGTTATTGAGAAGTTAAGTGGTTTAATTAAGAGTTTGAATGGCATGAATGAGGAGATAACAAGAGCAAGATGTCATGCAACACATGATTAAAATTGAAAATGATGAAATTGAAGTTCTAAAGTCTTAACACACGATTGAACTATTTGCATGATGATATGTACAGGTAACTAGCGATGATGAGTAGTCAAACAATCAAAACCTTAGTTTTGGTGATGATATTACAAAAGCATTACATCAGGATGAAAGCATTGTATGAAATTCCATACAATATTATCATCGATGACAAAAGCACCGTATGGAATTATGTATGACACTTTTATAGGGTTATGACATTATCATTTTTAGGAATTTTGAGGTATTAGTCCTTAAAAAGTATAGGCATGTTATACTCATTAGAATTTTTTTTTTATCTCTTTCCAATGGTACCACTTTTGTAAAGTTTTGTAACTATTTAAAGTAGTTTTATAAGCCTCAAAGGTCAACTACTTTGTTCCCTCAATTTTATGTCCAAAATGGGTAATTTGATTTAATTGTGTAAATGACTAATTAGTGATTCAATTAGTGTTTAGTTTCCATATGAAATGAGGGATTTACAGGGCCTAAGGAAAATCATTATACAATTTATTCATTTTATTATAATATTTTATTACATAATCCCTATGGGTCAAGGTTAACCTTGTCATGGCTAAACCCATCTTATAACATGTAATTAACCTTGAATATCTCTTGTTATATCAACTTAGATTAAACTTATTCATGTATTTTGGGTATTATGTATTGGTATAAATAACTCCCATCGACTCCATCCTTTACATCATAGTGTTTTGAATTCTATCCATAGACAATACAATGATAATTTATGGTGCATATGGGAACCCCATAATTTTTGTGTCTCCGATTTCCTTCTTTTGCCATTTCTATGCTTTTGTGTAAGATTTAAGTGGGTGGATTGATTATGTTTATTTCTAAAATTATCATGATTTCCAAAATGTTATGTTATTATCCATCTAATGATATTGGATGCTCATCCTTTTATAATGGTTAAAAAATGTTGAAGATAATTTTGAGATATTGAGAAGCATTTGATCTACTACTTGAATTCCCTAAACATACTTAAAAGAGTGGAAAGACTAAATAGTTTTAAAATATTATTAAAATTTATGGATTCCCCTTTCATCAACTTTGAGTTGTAGCATTGATCAAAATGGAAAATTTGTGTTGGAATATTAGTAGTATTGATATGCTTTTTAGCTTGATTAATTTTTTATCATACTAGTAGAGGAAATAAGTTATATGAACAATAACTTCCTTCCATTGGTCAATCTAGCCCTCTCCACCATGTATATGGGAGACAAATTCCTATATTTATTATATTTTCTTTATGCTATACGAAATATATATTCATAGAGAACTAGAAATAAGGAGCCTTACAGTATTTGTTTGAAAATATGGGAATAAATTGAATATGATATTTATTAGATAGACTAGATTCAAAATTTATTCCAAGTGATAGGTCTTTAATAAAGTCCAAAGAGAAAATACTAATTATTAACCACAACTTGGTCCAATTGCTTCAACATAATATTATATTTGCGATGATCATTAGTGTAATTAAATAAAGGATATTAATATTTATATATCTAGTTTTATTGCAATTCTAAGAGGCCTCACTTGTTTTCGAAGTGAAACATATAACATGTTTGGTGGTATTCTCGATGGGGGAGTGGTGATGATAGATTTAAATCTAATGATTCACTATTGGTATGCAACAAAAACAACTATAATATTGTATTATCTAAATAATACAACTCTATAATACATACAACATGTTTCTAAATGATCACAAATTGTACAGTGTACATTTATACGATTACAAACATACAATGTCACCTGATTGTATGGTTACATAAACATTTAGTCTGGTGAAAACATCTAGTTGATAATTTTTTAACCTTATTAGTTATTCAACTATAATTGTTCAATTGGAAACTATTCATCTCAATAAAACATTCAATCTATAAATTCACGCAATATTAGAGAATAATTGGTTGACTGTACGATTTCATAACCCATTGTATAGTTCATAATCCCTTACTCTACAAGTCAATAATTATCCATACCACAATCAATCTAATCCTTTAATTATCTTGGAAAATTATTAATTGCATGGATATTACTATCATATGATCATAAATGTCAATCAAACTTGGTGTACTCTTATTGTACATTTAATGCAATTTCTAGATTGTATGGTTTCTAAGTTATGTCATTCTACCATGAATCCTAGTCTAGCAGTGCATTCAATAGTAATTAAATCCTATAAATAGCATTATCATTAGAAAAGCACTCCATTATTCACACATGCACACATGGATCTAGTTCAAATGAGTTTCACATTGATCATGGTTTCTACAAATAACAATGGTACATTACGGGAAATGCACATATCCATTATTCTTCAATATTACCGATACAATTACCCATGCATTACATTATTCTTGTAATCCTTACACACAAACTATAACCATGAACCATCATTCCTATTCCATGAGCCATTATCTAAACTAACACATGAACAACCACACAAATGAATGAGAGGGCCTTATAATGTCTATCCAGACTATTCTTGAGTGATTCCTAATACTACGCATTATTTACAATTGCCACCCCATAACTATTGTTTCTAATATTTTATTTAATTTCTCTAAATTTTAATTTGAATTTTATCAAATTATAGGTCACATGTATTTTTCATAATTTTACTAAATTTTAGTTTCATTCCAATTTATGTTTCATACAAAATCTTATGTATATTTTAATAACTATTTCACAAAACTTTTGTTTGTATGGGTTTATTTCTTCTTTTTGAGGAGGTGGATTGGTTGCCTATATCTTCCCTCCCATTTAAATTAGTTGGTGTCTCCACTGATGCTTGTTGTTTACCCTTGGTTTGTTTCTCCTACTTTTGGAAATCTAAAATCTAAACCTAGAGAATTGCTCGATCATATTGCAACTTGGAAACATAATTACTAAGATCTAAGCCCTTTAGTCCATATTTATTTACCTTCTATTCATATTGGGATAAGGCTTACAACAACTCTTTTCTTGATCTATCATTTCTTTGCATAACTTATATTTTAAGACCACCTCTATTCTTGCAGTAATGACTAATTCCTTATTCATCTTCGCAATCACTTGGTCCTGCTGTTGAAGTTTTGTTTGATGAGATTGTTGTTCTTCTTCTTTGAGTTGAAGTATGACCTTATATTCAATAATATTATTACTGTACCTATCCATATAATTTGTTATCTCAGTTATTTTTTGGTATTTTAGTTGCAATTTTCCCTCATTCATCTTCAACCAATATTTTTGTTTCCTCAATTGTTCATTCTTAGTTGTTAGTTGCTCTTTCTAATTTTTAAGTTTTTTATTGTTTATTTTCAATTGCTTCTCTTGTTGTTTCAACTATTCAACATATTTCTTCAACAAATCCATTTATTCCTATAGTTTTTTCCTCTAATATTACACCTAATGCTTGGTACATTGCCATTGTTCCTTCAGAGTTTTCAACTTTTCTTCAAAGGTCTATTTCATATTGTTTATTTCAATTTTTGTATATTATTTTTTAACTTCAACTATTTTCATTAATACATTTAATCTTATCATATATTATCACTATTTCCTTACGTGTTGTTTTTGCTTCTCCTTGTTGTGCTTCCTTAGCTTGATAAATCTTCTCTAACCTAATGTAAGCCACTCTATATGATGCATTAGGAAATTATACTTTTGAAATAAGAATACTAGATCTGGTGGTGCTCTCTGATATTCCATTTTTGTTTTATCCACTGGATATCTTTGAGATCTACCCAATTCTAGATATAGCCTCAGAGCCACTATGTAATTAGTCTTTATTTTCTCTCACAAGTCATCATTTCCAAACATATTTGTTACCCCTCTCGTAGGTAACTACCAAGGGTTTGCACATATATTTCAGCTACTTTCTTTGTCATGTATTCATTGTGCACCCAATCCATTAATTTCTCCATCTCACTAAATGTTCACTCTTTCTAGTATTTCAAGTGTACTACTCAACCTATTAGAAATTACAACCAGGTGATTACAAATATTTTAGATATCTGCAAGAAGAAATGATCCACCCATTCATCCATCTCTTCTTCTTCCTCGTCAAAGATCCCAAATGTAGGCACTTCAATTAGAAAGTGTGTTTTTAATACTTGATCTGTCTCATGTGTTTGGTTCTCCTCCTAAACTTCCTCTTATTGGGAAGGTATTTCCTTAATATCCTTTAATGACTTAATTTTAGTTTCTTGGTGTAGAGTAATCTATGTTATAGTTAATTCTTGTTGATTTTTCCATTCTTTCCTAATATCATCTATATCTGCCAATTTCGTAGCCATTTGTTGTTTGTCACCTTACACATGGAGATCCTAGATTTTATCCTTCTTCAATCTATTCATATGGTGATCGTATTGGATCAGGTCATTCTCGTTTATTTATCTTGTTCTTTTCAATTGGTTTATGGATATTGCCACCTCTCATGATGATTCAAAATTAGTTCTTTTTCTTTTTCTTTTTCTCTTTAGGTGGTGCAATTGCTACTTCCTTTTTTATTGTCTTGGTGATTTCACCACTTTGTCCAGTCATTGTTTTGCTTCATCCAGTAATTCAAACTTACTTATGGAAATTAATGTAGTTGATCCCACTGATCTTTTTGGCTAGTTTTCTTCTATTGGTGTATTTATTTCTATTAAATCCAATTCATCTAAGCCTACTTGCACCTCTTCCTCTAGGTTAGTGAGAAATACTTGATGCTACTCATTGTGTATCAAAATCTGCTCTTGTGACCTTTTCCCTTGTCATTTTTGTCACCTTGTCCTTAAAATACTTGGTGTAGGTTCTTCTTCTTCCTCCTTCTAAGGCATTGACTACTCCTACAATAATTGTTCAAGTGTGATGTCCTATTTAGGCTCCAATTATATCTTCCTTATATTTTTTCTTCAATGATGGACTTATTCCTCTAAATTTTTGCTCTCCTCCACTACCATTGGCTTTGGCTTCCTTGTATTTCTTTTTGTCTTTGGTTTATCTAGAGTTGCTTTCTTTATCAAAACTGACTTCACCCATATTAGGATTGAAGGTTGATCCTTTGGTATATCCCTTGGTGTTGTCATTCTATAGAAAAATATGCTATACTAAGATACTATATCCAACATCACCACAATCGCATGGAATATCATGGAGAAATTATTCATAGATCATTACATCAATCTCTAGATGTATTGATCCAAGTACATCTCCCATTCATACTATATACCTTTAGTGATGTCTTATATGTACTGTTACAACCATACTAGTATCTTAAATGATCATACCTCATCAGATAGTTATGTCATTACAATGTTTATGGTACACTGGTGTTATTTTATCATTAGATGGATTTACTTGATTCCTCATCCTCCAGGACCAAATGACTTGACTACTAATGGGGACTTAAGAATTTACAAGTCATTAATCAATCTGTGCGATTCAATAAAATATACATGTCCTTTCTTGATAGGTTATCCTTTTTGTGGTACTCTAAACATTTGTCAAAAATTCTCATCTAATAATTCATCCTTAAGATACCAATTTTTGAGGTAGATTAAAGTATAGTTCCTATTGGCATCATATGATTGTATAATCTACAACATGTACTTATTGAAGAAATTATTATAAAAGGGATGTACTTGTGTTAGAGTCCTTACATTGGTTTTCTCCAATGTCATATTCAATTTGTGATTATCTAGATGCTCACTACACCATTTTTGGTAAAATTCTCCTCTCAACTAGGTGAAGATGATGTCCTTCAATGCCATTTAGTCACATCCTTCTTTACTCTACAGATCACTTTGGTATTTTAGTGTGGTTTTTTTGTGAACTTCACTTTGAAGTTCCCTTTGGTGTGCCCTGAGAGGCTCCATTTGAGGTTCCCTTGAAGGTTACTTTTGTTATTCCTTTCTACCACCATGAAAATTACCACATCCTCACCATAGGTGATAATGTATTCCTCTCCAATGATGATATTCATGTCCTCAAGCTGATTGAAACCCTCATCATTGCCCTTATATATAGTAGGTTGCCTCTTAATATGATGGAAGTTGGGATTCAACTTGTCTGGGCCATGGGTCCCTTTGATGTAATGGATCTGGTGAATGCTTCACTATGCTTCCAAAAATTCTCTCTATGTTATATAAAAAAATTTCCTTCACTCATTATGCAAAAGTGCTCATGTTTCCCTACTACCACTATATGAATTTTCTTCCTTCGTTGTACAACATCACCAAAAATCATACAATTTCTTCATAGATGTATAGTTTTGGCAAAAATCGTATGATTGGTTTCTCAATTGTATGATTTGACTATCAATTGTACAATTGGCCCTACAACTATATGATTTCATTGGCAATCGTACGCTTTACCTACCACTATATGATTTACCCAATAATCATATGATTTTTTCTATGGCTATATGGTTTTCGCCAGCAATCGTATGATTTATCCTCTATTTGTATGATTTTATCTAATAATATTACAATTCATTCCCAAATAGTCTATTTTGCCAACAACCAAATAAATTTTGATTTTATGGTCATGCAATTATTTTCCCTTAATCATATAGCCCTTTTTTTGCACAAATCATACAATTTATGCTCATATAGTTCTATCCCTTCACAAATTCACCTACAACTACTATAATATCTACTTCTCTAGTAGTCTTTCATGCATTCATGCATGCTTTATGGGATTTTTAATTTTTACCTTCCACATTTTTGTAGGGAATATTTTCCCAATTTACTAGCCTAATTTTCAAGTACAATTTGATAGTACCCTAGCTTTCCTTTCTTTCTAAAAAAATCTAAGTGTTTGGTGTAAAGGTATCCCTATTGCACAATTTTGCTAATGGGTGCTTGTAAAAATTCTTTGACTCAGTCACTGCTTAGTGTATGATTTTTTTGTTTGTTATCTTTTCAATTCTCCTTGTACTACACAATTCCTTGCTTTTCCAAACCTCTCATATTCCTTTTGGTGAATTTTCTTGTACCCTTGCAGTAACTACGGTATTCTCAAACCTAGATTTATTCTATTGTCACTCGCATTGCATGTATTGTACTTCCATTATGTTTCAAGCAACTGGTTTGCATTTAAATATATATTTTCATATTTTTATAAGTTGGTTTCTTAATGTTAATTTGCATTGATGACTTCCACCTCAGCATTTGCATGCACTATTTTTTTAGTATTTTCTCTTTTTTCTCTCCATTTTTTACTTATCAATGCAAAAATCGTATAGTGAAATTCACCCAAACTTATATTATTTTACCTACAGACATGTCAATCTATTGTTTCAAAAAATTATCAATTATGGGAGTCATACAATTTGGTTTTTATTGATAAATTGCATAATTTTGTGTATTGTTGATCGTATGGTTTGCATCTATATAATTTGGACTTGTATGATTTTGAGCTTCTACCTAAATTGTATGATCACCTGTACTTGTACGATTTTATTCCTCATAAATTGTATAGTCTCTATTTGTATGTCCATTAATATTTTATTGACATATTCTTTGATGATTCATATGACTATATTGCTCTATACTTTCTCTTTGTCTCTTAGGATGGTAAATCCTGACTCGAAGAAGTCCTTGTTATACAATTTTCATTTGGATGGTTTCTACTCATATCTCCTTAAACTACGTCCACCTCTAGACTTGGTGAATGAGCCCTTACTACTTTCATTTTGAAACTACCATCTTCCCATCCCAGTAGACTCTCTTCCTCATGTGTATCTTTTGTGGCCTCGTACACTTGGTACAACACCTTGTTGAGTGTTGAATGGGGTTTTTATATCTAGAGTAATTCTTTTTTATTTCTATTTGTCTTTATCCTTGTTGATGCACTGGTGGTCACCATGAATTTTTTCTATTATAATACAATCCCCTAGGGTTTTGGAAATTTCCACCCTAGAAGATACATCCCCTCTATGCATTCCTTGTCAAATTGGGAGATTCTTTCCATAACTCACTATACCAACTAGGCCATCTCAAAGTAGGATATTGATTCCTTTCTCTCAATCCACTATTCAAAGGATCTTATTGAATCTTACCTTAATTCAATTATCTTAGGACTTCTCTATGACCTAGTTGGTATTACATGGTACTTGGGATTCCTTATTGGCATTCTTGTTGTCTACTTGACTTCCCCCTTTTGTAAGTGTTGGGAGTTATTTTAATAAATTTTATATTGGAAAATTGTCCTTCATTACACTAATTTCCTAGTGACAACCATATTAGAATTCTTAAACTATGATCGGCATACCTTAATTGCCTTATCCATACTATCTCCTTAAAATTTTGTTGCGGTGAAAAATTTGTCAAATCTTCCCTGTACTAATCCAAAAAATTAGAGTCAGTACTTGAGTCATTATGGCTATCTTCTCACTGCAAGAACCATCCAGTTGACATATCCATAATTTATTTGAGTCTCCTTACCTCCCTTCATTGTATTCTCAGTTGTTGATATGCTACAACATAAATTTCTTCTTAAATATGAACTGACGGTTCTTAAATTCTATGCAAGATGTATTCCCTCTATGCATTCCTTGTCAAATTGGGAGATGCTTTCCATAACTCACTATACCAACTAGGCCATATCAAAGTAGGAGATTAATTCCTTGCTCTCAATCCACTATTCAAAGGATATTATTGACTCTTACCTTAATTAAATTATCTCAGGACTTCTCTATGACCTAGTTGGCATTGTATGGTACTTGGGATTCCTTATTGGCATTCTTGTTGTCTACTTGACTTTCCCCTTTCGTAAGTGTCGGGAGTTATTTTAATAAATTCTATATTGGAAAATTGTCCTTCATTACACTAATCTCCTAGTGACAACCATATTATAATTCTTAATATATGATCCACATACCTTAATTACCTTATCCATATTCTCTCCTCAAAATGTTGTTGTGGTGAAAAGTTGTCAAAGCTTCCCTATACTAATCCAAAAAATTAGAGTCAACACTTGAGTCATTATGGCTATATTATCATTGCAAGAACCATCCAGTTGACATATCCATAATTTGTTCGAGTCTCCTTACCTCTCTTCATTGTATTCTCAGTTTTTGATATGCTACAACATAAGTTTCTACTTCAAGATGAAATTGCGGTTCTTGTTATGCAAAATTTCTTAACTATTGCTAGTATCATTATTATTTTTTACTATTAGGGGAACTCCCTCATTACTATAATCACTAGAATCACTATAATCTACTTTACAATTTATTCATAGTTTATGTAATGTGATATCCTCTTAGTTCTCTCACCAAACTATCTCTACTACTTCATCTATAATTGGAAAATATTTCATTGGACCCCTTGCTTCCACTTGTGATATTTTGTATTTGCTACTATTGTATGTTAAGTCTACCTAGTGTCTTTGTGTTGTTTCTTGTACTTATGGTACATCCTCATATTTTGCATTCTATAGTTTAACCTCCCTTTTCCTTATGATCTATTTTCCATCAATTCTTTGTATTGTATCATCCAATTCCTAAATGGTTATCCTAGAACTCTCATATTATGCACTTATAATGTTTCATATTTCTCATGTAGTTGTTGTACCTGGTTGTGCACCCATTGGTGTAACATAGCTATTTGGACTAACAGGGTAAGTCTTGGTAACTCCTCATTTACAACACCTCCTTCATATAGATTTGGTATTGTTATGTGAAAAGTATCCATCATGTTCAAATATTGTACCACTAAGTGTATCCTCCTTCACCCATATGATTTATGGGGAAATTATTGCTACTCAAACTGAGGATATACTACTCATGTTAGTGGTTGTGAGGCATTTTCTTTTACCACCAAGTTTGTTACTATTAGTTATGTATTTTGATTCCTTACTTCATTTGGATAAATCCACTCTTCTTCTTCTTCAATTATTTTTGTTCTATCTACAAACCTTATGTGGAATTGCATTCTCTTTCTTTCACTAAGGTGAGGTTCCAATTCTCATTGCTCTACAATTGGTTGTTTTCCTTCCTATTTTACAAATAAGTGTCTTATCCCAATATCATCATCTATTGTTGAAGGTTATGATTATTCTAGGTTGTGTGCTATTGTTCGTGAGACTCTTCCTCTTAATTTCTTATTTGCTCTATCTCTTATGGAGCACTAAAAAAGCATTATACTTCGTATAGTTTCAATTTTGATCCATTTATAGTCTCAATCACCATTATATCATCCAAATTTTGCAATTTTATTGCACCATTATCCATCAATTACACTACTCTAAAGGAACCAAGCCTTTGTGTTTTTAATTTCTCTAGCTTGATTTCCCACTTACCGTTATACTTCAAGACTAAATCACCTTGTTTCAATTCTAGTTTTTTAAGGTGCATGTCATACCATAAATTCCTTTGCTTTTGGGATACCTAAATTGCCAATTGTGGCATGACCCATTTTTCATCCAACTTAATTAGTTCTTATAATATTTACTCCATATTTTTTTGGTCACCTAAGCGATGTTCCATGACTACTTACAAACTAGGTACCAAAAATTCTACTAGTACCACTACCTCTTGACCATACATTAGCTGAAATGGTGTATGGTCTATTGCAGGTAGAAATATTATTTTATATTCCCATAGAACTAATGGAAACCTTTCTTCCAAATATATCACTTCTATTCCATAGATTTTGTACAATGTGGAGACTAGGATTTTTTTAGTCACCTCTACTTATCCATTTTCTCTAGGATAACCTAATTTAGAAAGTGACCATCCCTATCACTTGGTTTTTGAAATAGAAATTTAAAGCTTGTAATCACTTGCTCATACAAGAAATGGGATGCGCTTTTTATCATATTATTTGATAGTGCCCTTGATTCTACCCATTATGTTAGGTATTATATTGTTACCAAAATATATTGAAATATCCACCTATGGTTTATTTTGAGTGGACAAAATATAAACCCGTACTTAAAATAACTCTTGATATTGAGATGGATGTATGGGCATGAAATCCTGATGTGATAGTTTCCCTACTCTTTGACAGGTACAACATGCTTGCAAATATTCTTTTGCATCATAGTATAGTGTAGGCCACCATAATCATACCAAAAGTAATTTTCTTGCAGTAGCATATAGGCTCATATGTCCTCTTACTATACCTTCATGAGTTTCTATTAATGCTACTTTTACCTTTTCTTCCATTACAAATATTCTCAAAATACTCTGAACCTATTTTATACAATAGTCTAGGTAATAACTAGAAATATGTTGATTCAATTATAGCCTTCCTCATTTTTTTATTGTAAATTCTCATATGGATAAATTTTCACCAATTAAATTTTACCAAGATGGTACAACACTTATTGTAAATAGCTAAGCATTGGGAAACTCATATAATACTCCTATTCCTATAAGTTCTCTTGGGTTAATTCTTTACAATTGATTCACTATTATGTGTTTCTTATCAATTTTGACCACCATCCAAAATACGACTTCCTCTAACACACCACCAACCTCTTGTTTCTACAGGTTCTCCTATTGGGATATGAAACACAAAATGTTTGACCACCACCCGAAACACAACTTACTAGTTTATTAATCAGGTACAATAAAGTCTGATGATCAACATAAAATGCAAATGTGTTTGCCAGTAGGTAATACCTAAATTTTTGCATGTAATACCTAAAATTTTGTATTGCATATATCATTCCCAAAGCCTCATGTTTTGTTGTACTATAGTTCCTTTCTACCCTTGACAATAGACTAGTTGTAAAATTCATAGGTTGATCTAGCCTATATTGTCCTTCCTAGGCTAAAGTGCATCCTATTACAAAATTAGATGCATCGATGTGAATATGAAACTCCTTATCCTAATCTAGAAACACAAAAATAGGACTACATACGAGCTTTTATTTCAACTCTTCAAAAGCTCCATGATGTTCCTCTATCCAACAAAAGAGGACACTCTTTTTCGTTAGAGAATCTAGTGGGTAGGACACATGAGAATAGTTCTTGAAAAACCTTTGATAATACCTTGTTGATCCCATGAAGGTTTTAATGAGATCATGTCATGTGGTTATTCCATATTTAGGATGGAATAAATCTTATTAGGATCTATCTTCAATTCTTCTCTATAGACTATGTATGCATATAGCTTTTCATACAACACCATTAAAGAATATTTCCCTAGATTTAAGTATATTTGTACATTTATACACTAACTCATCTATTCACTTAAATTTGGTACATGTTCCACAATTTTACAATATATAGATCAATAATATAGGAATGCCTAACCTAGGTAATTGATCAAATATGTACAAAATTATTCTTTGGAATATAGTCTAGGTATTGCATAACCTAAATGGTATTCTATTGTAGGAATAAATATCATTTTCCATGATAAATGTGGTATTTATCTTATCCTCTTTAGCTATATTTATTTAATAATAGCTAGAAAACCCATCCAAAAATGATCAAATTTCTTGTCCAACTACTTTGTCTAAGATGGAATCAATGAATGGAATGGGAAATGGATCCTTAATTGTTACTACATTTAGACTATAAAATTTTATGCATATATGAATTTTTCTACTTCTTTATTTAGTGTGACCACAATAGGTGAGACCCATTTACTTGTGGTAACTTTAAAAATAATGCCAACATACAACATCTCTATTTTTGCATTCACCAAAGTTGCATACTTTGGGTTCATTTTGTAAGATCTCCTTCTAACTTGTTGAGCTTCTGGAAACAAAGGAATATTATGAACACATAATTATGGAGGTATCTCTTTCAAATCCTTGTAAGTCTAAGCAAAAACATATTTATATTCCAATAATATCTTGAAAGATGCTACTTTCAATAGAGGATCCCAGTCGTCTCCATAATGGATCATTCTTGGTTCATCATTGTTTCCCAAATTCACTTCCATCATCTTAGGTCCTTTATATTTAACATTTTCTAGCTCTATCTTGGCCTTCTCCACATTCTTTTTGCATCTATCTCTACATGACCAACTATATACTCTACAAAGCTTTTTATAAATGTCCATTTCTCTTTTTGGTCTTCCCCTATTTTCTTGATGACTTATTTTCCATATTAAATTTTTGTAGTCTCCTCTATGTTAATACATAAGTAGGTGGGCTAAAAAAAAATTTACTCCTTCATTTTCCAATGGATAAATCTACTATCATATTAAGTTTCATCTTTGCTACATTCCTCTAGGTACAACATTCCTTCCTCATTTGGCTCATATTGTTCTTCCTCCTCTAAATAGCTCCCTCATTCATCTGTTGTAACCACATCTTCACTGATTATTTGATTTTTTAGATTGGTAATGTATTTATGTTATCCTTTATTAAATTTTATTCAATCCTTTTCCTAGTTGTGATTTATTTTGGCCAATATAATCCATCCCTTTCTTAAAAATGCATCATATGCTAGTTTTTGCATTGTAATCACAACAAAATCTAATATGAATTCTTAGTCAACTATTATTACCCTTTGAATTCTTGGGATAGTTAAACTCCTTGTGGTTACTTGGGCCACACCGTTGACACATATGTGTTTCATTATTCTACACTATCTCATTCATTTGAGGAGAAGGATAATGTTTTGCAAAATGCCCACACTCTTGGAAATTTTGACAATGTATGATTGGTCTACATTTTGAATCATACTACAACCAAGTCTAACCTCCTTGTTGATTTTCTTGATATGGCCTACTTACTATATGATTGTTCCTATATTCACCAATGGTTGCACCTTATCCATTTCCTTGGGCATTCAATTTATCCTCACTTCCTTGGATTGTTAAAGTATGGTGTATTACCTCTTTTAGGTTGAATGGAAAATTAGTCACTTCATGTCGCAACACATCATATATATTACAATATGGATTCCTAAGATAATTCATATCCATATGCCCTTTGATTCTGCAATCAATATATCATATATCATTTTGGCCTTTCTTAGTGTCTCATTTGACTTTATTCAACATTTTATCAAATTACTTATAGAAGGATTGGATAACATGATTTAATTTGTCATATACATCACTATATGAGTCCTCATTCTTAGAACGTTCCACAATTTTTGTTGCCATTTACTTTTACTCAATTTCAATTTTTTTTACATTTTCTAAATCTTCAGCATATATCAATAATAGAACCAAATTTATATTCTTTTTGTATGTTGGTAATAATACATCATTGAACTATTTTATAATGATTCCATCTATTGGTATTATTTGCACTTTATCAATAAATTGCTTGTCTTCAATTATATGTTTTGACATCCTAATATTTTACTTGTTTTGTATCATATATTTTGGTAATAATTTCTATCCTCCCTGAAGGGATGAAATTCATTAATAAATTTATCCTTAATTGTGTTGCATACTCGAAAGGTTAGTGTGTTCTCTCACTTTTGATACCAATATATTATGAGTCCCCATAATATGGTAGGAAATAGTTGCAACCATTCATCTGGTTATCTTACCCCATTTGTTTTCCAAATGGTGGTACATGTGCCAATATGCCTAACCAGATATTCCTTTCCTTCCCTTATAAAGCATGGATATTTTTATCTACCTTTCATAGTGGTAGGGTTAGAATTTGGTGGAGTTATTTTTCCTTGTCACTTGATGAGGATCCCTTTGGAATTTTTGTTTGATCTCTTCCTTTAATAATGGGTAATTTATCTTGTTTTTCTTCACCATATGTCTCTATTATTGGTACTTTATTTTCACCAAATAGTCATCTTTCTACTTCCTATGTTTCCTCACTTTCTGACCTCTTTGATTGGTATATGGATTGTGGTGCTAGTGTATCATTTTTATTTCTTACACACAATTTCTCTAGTTTCTAATTTCCATCCTCTAAACCCCTTGGAAACCTTCATGCCACCTTCTAAGGTGTCACCATCCACTCATTATTTACTTGAAATATTTCTATTTTGGTGTCTTTCCTCATGCTAATATCTCCTTTGACTATTGGTGGTTCTTATTGTACTCTTTATTTTATACTTAATAACTGTGATTCCCATATTTCAATATCTGCTTCGTCTAAAGTCCATACTTGTCCTACTACTGGTTCATTTGTTTCTTGGGTTATATTGCTCATATTTATCCTTTGAGCAATTTATGTATTTATTATTTGTAGACTTATATATGTCACCCACCCTTATTTCTTCCATACTTCTTACTATTCCAAACCCTCATTCTCAACAAAGGTAATGGCACAAAATGTAGTGCATGTGGTGGTATTCCAAATGGGGTGATGGTGATGATAGATTTAAAGCTAATAATTCACTATTGGTATGCAACAACAATAATAGTATGGTTATACGATCCAAATCATAAAACTCCACAAAACGTACAATATGTTGTATGATTACAAATCATATAGTGCAACATTGAATGGTTATAAATGTACAATGTTACTTGACTATAAGGTTACCAAAATGTTTAGTCTAGTTAAAATGTTTAGTTGGAAATCTATTAACCTTATCATTTGTTCAACTATAATCATTCACTCAAAACTATTCTTCTAAAAAAACCATTTAATTTGTAAAGTCATGCAATATTAGAGAATAAATGGCTGACTATATGATTTCATAACCTACTGTATGATTCATAAACCCTCACGTTACAAGTCAATAATTATTCATACCATAATCAACCTAATCCTTTACTTATCTTAGGCAAGTATCAATTGCATGAAGATTAATTCTATATGATCATAAATATCATTTGAACTTGGTATACTCTTATTGTACATTTACTGCAATAATATATTCTAAATTGTATGATTTTTGGGTTATGTAATTCTACCATGAATCCTAGTCTAGTAGTGCATGCAATAATAATTAAATACCATATATAACATTATCATTAGAAAATTAATCCATTATCCACACATTCACACATGGATATGGTTCAACTGAGATTCACATTAATCATGGCTACTGCACATAATAATGGTACATTACAAGCAATACACATATCCATTATGCTTTAAGATTATTAATATAATTACCCATGCATAGCATTATTCTTACAATACTTACACACACAAACTATAACCATGAACCATCATTCCTATTCCATGAACCATTCTCTAAACTATCGCATGAACAAACACAAAAAATGAATGGGGGGGCCTTATAATGCCTTCCTAGGCCATTCCTTAGTGGTTCCTAAGACAATGAATTATTTATAATTACCACCTCATAACTATCATATCTATTATTTTATTTAATTTTTCTATAGTCTAATTTGATTTTTATAAAATTACATATCACATGCATTTTGCCTAACTTTAATAAATTTCATTTTCATTCCAATTTATGTTTCATAAAAAAATATTACGTACATTTTAATCAAAATTACACAAAACTTTCCCTTGTATGGTTTTATTTATTATTTTTTGGGAGAAGTATTTGTTTCCTATAGAACCAAGTTTCTTGTTCACTAATATTCCATCATATTTTAATTGTATATTCTTTTAGCTTAAGAAAATTATCCATATTGAAATCCTTATATATAATCAATAAAAAATGAGGAGAGAAGTGATATTCCAATTCCAAAGCTAAGCTCTTTTATATAGTTTATTAGCAACATAAATATTGGCAATCTATTATAGTGTACAATAAATATAAAAAAATACTTAAGGACACCATAATATGGGTATTACCTTTAACTATTAACTAATAACCTAAGCCTAGATCTAAGAGTATAGTAGCATGTCTTTGACCCTTTACATCCATTAAAAATGAGTTTAATCAAATTCAACCAAATGTACATAAGGATAGTTTCAAGAAGTAAACATTATATAGATTTTAGATTTGATAGTAAACTAACACAAAGGGTTTATCAATCCATGAATATTCCAAGTTAGGCATTTCATTCATGCTTATGACCTAAAAGCATAGCCTAATCCTTGAGGTTTTGTAAAGTGGCATAATGTTTTTCTAAAAGAGTTGATTTTGCATTATTTAATCCTCTAGTTGAAAAGAATATTTTTACTTTTTTTCTTGTGATGACATACCACTCCATATCCAAAGGACCATGGAGGACAATATGAATTTTATTGTGTAAATGAATTTAATTGAGATCACTAATACAAAAGGATGATGTATTTCATTAAAGCTATGCATCATTCGAACCTCTAAAACTAAGGGCAAGGAGGTTTATGCCACACTATAGGATAAGTAATCCACCATAGCTTTCTAAAATTGAAAAACCAAAAACTTATACACATTCATGAGGGTGTTTTTTAACCCTAATTAGAGGAGGTTTTAAATATACTTTTTTTGGAGTACATGTTTTAAACATTGTCCTCTCTAGCATCAATTATTGGTTTAACAATTAGGATGATATTTAACATTTTTTATTTATTAAAATATTAAGAAGGAGATTGGAAGGGCCTCATCCCTTATACAAATACACCCTTACGCCTAAAAAATAGGATTCCATGTTTAGCAAGGCTAACAACAAATAAAAAATATAATCCATAAAAGACCAACCACCAACCTAATAGTCTACACAAAAAACAACATCGAAGAGCATAAAAACTGAAGTATATGTACCCAAAAAAAAAAAAAAATTATCACACAATTACTTAAATAAGTTTGGTACAAGGCACCATGACCTTCTTGCCCTTTACATATTTGATCAATTTCTCCATGGAATGATATAACAAAGTAGGAATATAACAATTATTTTGTGATAAATATGATTAATAATCACCATATGGTAACCATAGACCATCTTTAAATGAACCTCCAAAGTAATATATTTCATGATATTTTTTATTATCTCTACCCAAGGCTTTGGCAAAGAATATTTTTCAATTTTAGATAAGTATATTACCACTTTTTTACCAGATGCCAAGAAATTTGAGAGCTCTCTTGTTTGGTTTTGCTTCGCATGGAAGAGAAAATCCCTTCTCACTGGAAGTTCAAACACTTCATAAATAATAGGTGGATTAATTTGAAACCAAAGTACATTCATCCTTACCACCCCATCAAAAAAAGACTATATAATTTTTTGATATAGGTCCTCATTGAAGCCTTTAAATTCTTGGAAGAACAATAACATACCAACTTCCTCCATAATTGACTCCACCTCCTTCTCAAAATTCAAGGAAAAATCCTCTTTTCTCACATGATATCCACCCATATCATCCTCCTCATTATATTTTCCACTTACCATGGGCTCTGTGCATACAGGATCATACCACACACTTGGATCTTGCAATATGATCCTCTCCTTGGAATTTTTATCCATTTTGAAGCTTAGAAAATCTATCAAATGAATAATTTCCCATATCCTTATCTCATGTTGATCCTAGGAAATTAAAGCTCCTTCACATGAAGAGAGATACCTTCCTTAAATATTAGGATTTACCAATTTAGACTTCATATTATTCTATTTGATTGAGTCTCTCTAAATAATGTGAGTGGATCAGGAAAATATCTCACAATACAAAAAATTATCCATACCCCTAAGCTAGCTATCATATCCATCATCAAAAATCCATTGATCCTCACTGTACCTAATGTTGAGTTGACCCAGATAAGTCGAATGCTTCAAATCTTCTCCTATCCCTTTTCAGCCTAATTTGGGTTACCCAAAATTTTTCTTAAATAGATTTTACTTATCCATACATGTTTCTAAGCTTCATTAGTAATTGTTGATATCTCCTTTAACAGAACATTAATTATTTTAGATGATTTTTTTATTTCCATATGATAATATAATTAGCCTCCACCCCCATGTTTGCTAGTAGATATAAAACTCCATTCCCCTCTCGAAATACATGCTTCAACTGAAGGTTTTGGAAGGATTGCAATATCTCTTTCATTTGAAGAATCATGTCTTCTATGTTCCATACAACTTCCTATCTACCTTTTAAAATATTTATCAAATTTAAAGAGTCCCTCTCCATAATAATGTTTCTTTAATAAGATTCTTTGATCAAATTGGCCCCAATAAATAAGACACAAGACTCTATAAAATGGTTGGATTAAATAGACAGAGGTTCAACAAAATCTTGCAAGATCATCCCCTTTGAATCCCAAAAAACTCCACCTACCCCAACACACCTTGGGTTTCCTTTTGGTATGTCATCCAAATTCAATTTGATTAACCTATCGGTGGGGGTTCCCATTTAAATTCCAATTGAGAAGGTTTCATAGCTTTCACAGATTTCAAAGGCTTTATGTTACATAGAAAATTAATGGCTTCATCATTTTTATTCTCTAAAACCTCAAGAAATACAAGAAGCTAAGTATTCCCCACTACTAAATTGATATGAAAAGCCACCACAGATGCCTTTCTCCTTCTTTATTTGAATCCCTACTATTTTTCTCATTCCATACTCATCAAATAAAATGGGTCAAGAAAATTTTCCAAAGAGCTTTTAATATTTTACTCTTGAAAGTAGGTTCCCATTGCACACATAAGTCTCCTATATTGGTAGGGAATACCCAAGATATATTAAAGGGTTACACAATATTCTCTAAAGTATACCTAGATAAGGAACAATCCAAAAAAATATGTTGAAGCATTTCTAGATTTCATTCACACAAATAACATCTAATTGCCATTGAGTTTCTCCTTTTTCATAAGTTATCAATCATTAATATTCTATTTTGAGCCATAAACCATAATAAGAACTTAATTTTTGGTATGAGCCCTTTCATCCAAATTTTCCTAACATCCATCCCTTGCCTTCCCTCTCAAGTAGATGGTATCCAGATTTAATAGAATAGCATCCTTTATTTTCCTCTTCCCATATTACAAAGTCACTAAAATGAGGATGAAAATTGGTGCAGTTGAAGTAGTCTTTGAAAATTTCTAATTTGACTAGTAAAATTTGGATCTAGTCCTAGGACAAATAGGTCTTTACAATATTTTCTACTATTTCTTGTTGTCATATAATTAGTAGCTTTAACAAAAAAATGATGAGATAGAATTATTTCTAAAGCTTTTACTTTTAGATCCTCATAAAGATAAGAATCCTTCAACCATCGATCTTTCCAAAAGCTCACCTGGTTTTCATATCCAGTATGCCAATAGAGCCCTTTACACAATATATGTCTGATATCCACAAGACTATTCTAAAAGGAGGATCCTTTTGGAAAGTCATTTGTGTGTAATAAATTTCTAATATTTGGAAAATACTTAGCTTTAAGGATCTTTACCCATTCTAGTTGGTCATTTTTAATCAATTCCACTTGATCTTTCCAATAAAGGCTTCATTAATTTATTTTAATCCTTCTAAATCCAAGCTCCCCTACTTCTTTAGTGGAATAGATATGACGGGGACCGAATTACATGCTTCTTACAAACCCTACTTTTTCATTAAAATTTGCTAAAAATATACATCAAAAGAACAGCCCGCAGGCTTTACAGTAGCTAGCTCTCGGCTTAGATTTACCCTTATCACACTCAGCGTGCATTCCCTCGATCCACCGTCTCGACTAAAACAACAAACTAGGTTTTTATAGAGGCCCCAACCCTCTCACGCATCAACTCCCACGCAAATGGGTTCACCAACCCGATTAAATTTCTGCACTCCACACGGTCCCTGCCACTGCTGACTTGGTCAGAATACCCTGTGCATCCATCCTTTTCGTCTTTCGTGCTTCTTGGTATTTGTCCGCCATTTACTGCACCCTGGGTGCCACGTGTCATTCTGGATCAAATTTTGAAAATATCGCCTGTTGCGGTTTTCCCGCCACCTCTTTCTCCTTCTTTGTCGCATCTTTCTCTCTCCGTCATGATATCATGACATGTCGCGATATCGTGACGTTTCCTCATCCCTGTGCTTGCTTCTCATTTTGGTCACGATATCGTGACCATTTTGCCTCCGTACCTGCTTTTCAAATTTTCGTCATGATTTCGCGACGTCGCGATATCGCGACCATTTTACCGCTCGCTCCTCTGCTCACAATTTTGTCATGATTTCGCAACATCAAGATTTCGCTATCGACTCCTGCCTTTGCCCCTACCTCGCTGAGACATCATGATTTTGCGACGTCATGAAATTGTGACATCGCATTTTTCCTGCAACTTCCTGCCACTGCCTCCTCCTTGCCTTGATGTCACGATTTTATAATGTCGTGAAATCATGACGTCGCAATTTTGCTACTCTCCTATGCCTCCTCGCCCTTCGCTATTCTGCTATCACGATTTTGTGACAGTCATGATTTCGTGACATGTCACGAAATCGCGGCCCCTTCTCTTGCATTTTATCTCTCCTACAAATTGTCTTCTGCTTTCTCTTCTTCCAACTCTTCAGCACTGAATTTCCCGAATCTTGATGCCTCTGCATCAGATGCTGATGGATGCTCCTGCATCAGACACCCGGGGTAAGTGGAGAAGTGATCTTCACTTCTGCTTGGTCCGGTTGCTGCCTCCGATAACACTTCTAGACTTTTCTCTGCCTTCACAGAATGTTCTAACCTCGTCTCCCGGTCCACACAACTTCTGTCTTCTTCCGAACAGATTTCTTCATTGCTGCAAACTTCCACTGCAACCAGCTTCAACTCCTCCTCTTGCATAGAAAAATCTGTGTCTTCTTCCGGGTAGGTCCCGGCACTGCTGCACTCTTCTGCAGCCTTCTTCACCTTTTCCTCTTTCTTCCTCTTTCTTTCTTCCTGCCTTCTTTGCCGCTCCTCTTGCTCCCGCAACTTTATTGTGAGCCATTCCTTTTGCAGGGCTTTTAATTGTCGTTGCAAAGCTAAGACTTCTTCCTCCGGCACCATATCCTCCTTGTTGTCCCGTCTTCTTCGGGAATGCATTTTTTTTTTCTTTTCTTACAAAGCTTTAATGATCCGGTGTAGCTGCCTCACGTCCGACGATCTGCTAACATGCCCGGGATCTGAACCCACTCTCTCTTAGAACCCTCCACAGATCCTGGCATAACTGCCTCATGTTCGGAAATCTGTTACGCACTCAGAATCACTTGCTATGATACCACTGACGGGGACCGAATTACACGCTTCTTCCAAACCCTACTTTTTCATTAAAATTTGCTAAAAATATACATCAAAAGAACAGCCCGTAGGCTTTACAGTAGCTAGCTCTCGGCTTAGCTTTACCCTTCTCACACTCAGCGTGCATTCCCCGATCCACCGTCTCGACTAAAACAACAAACTAGGTTTTTATAGAGGCCTCGACCCTCTCATGCATCAAATCCCACGCAAATGGGTTCACCAACCTGATTAAATTCCCACACTCCGCACGGTCCCTGCCACTGTTGACTCGGTCATAATACCCTGCACATCCATCCTTTTTGTCTTTCGCGCTTCTTGGTATTTGTCCACCATTTACTACACCTTGGGTGCCACGTGTCATTCTGGATCAAATTTTGAAAATATCGCCTGTTGCGGTTTTCCTGCCACCTCTTTCTCCTTCTTCGTCGCATATTTCTCTCTCTATCGTGATATCATGACGTTTCCTCATCTCTGCGCTTGCTTCTCATTTTGGTCGTGATATTGTGACCATTTTGCCTCCGTACCTGCTTTTCAAATTTTTGTCATGATTTCGCGACGTCGCGATATCGCGACATCGCGATATCATGACCATTTTTCCGCTCGCTCCTCTGCTCGTAATTTCGTCGCAATTTTGTGACGTCGCGATTTCACTACCGACTCCTGCCTTTGCCCCTGCCTCACTGAGACATCACAATTTCACGATGTCGCGAAATCGCGATGTCATGATTTCACTACAACTTCCTACCACTACCTCCTTGCCTTGACGTCGTGATTTCGCGATGTCACAAAATTGTGATGTCACGATTTCGCTACTCTCCTCTGCCTCCTCGCCCTCTGTTGTTCTGCTATCATGATTTTGTGACAGTCGTGATTTCACGACAGTCACAATTTTGTGACATGTTGTGAAATCACGGCCCCTTCTCTTGCATTTTCTCTCTCCTACAAACTGTCTTCTGCTTTCTCTTCTTTCGACTCTTCAGCACTGACTTTCCCGAATCTTGATGCCTCTGCATCAGATGCTGATGGATGCTCCTGCATCAAGATATGACCCTAAACAAACAGTATAAAGCACCATATATTATTTGAACTAGACCATAGGGAGGATCTTTGAATTTTATCCATCTTATCCCTTATTTTAGTTGGAATCTTAAAAAGGGATATGAGATAAATGGGAATACTCTATAAATATGACTTAGCTAGCTGAGATTTACCTGCTTGGCTAAGGAGACTTCCTCTCCAACTTGTTAGCTTGTTTACTAATATATAAATGATCAAATTCCATTAGTAAGACTCCATCCTACCTCTAAATATTGGTATATCCAAATATGTTTTTGGGAGCTCTCCATTGTCAAGCCCAAATATTCTTGTAATATTTATTTACCTTATAGCATGGGTGTTGATAAAGTAAACTTTGCTTTTAGCAAAATTCAATATTTGACCACCTACTACTTCATAGGATAGTATATTATTATTTAACTCTTTTGGTTGCAAAATAGAGGAACATGAGATCAAAATATTGTTATCAACAAACTATTCATGAGATATGGGACTTGAAGTCAAAGCTAGTTTGAAATATCCTATTTACTCCCCTTACATAATTTTTGAAATAGATATTCCTGATGCCTTAGCAAGAATGATAAATAAATAGAGTGATAATGGATCCCCTAAATAGAGACCACACCCACTTCTAAAGTACCCTATAGGGATTTTTTTAACTAAGACAAAAAATATTGTAGAAGAGAAACACTTCTTAACCATAATTTGATCAAGAAGTCCTAGGAGACTTGATTATAATACTTATTCATATCTAACATCAAAAGCATACCTGTCATCTCACTATTTTTAATAGAATGGATAACCTCATGAATGGTGATAGTATCAAAAAAATTGAAAATATGATGACAATGACCACTTTTAAAGGAACAATGGAAAAATGGAAAACACTAAACCAAGACACAAGGATCAAGGGGTTGAAGAAACACCACATTGACCATAATAGATATACTGGAAAACATAAATAAGATAATGGAAGTGAACACAAAACTATAATATCATATTACATATCAGAATAGATTATGAGTACAATGGAGAAACCTTGCTTAATTAGACAAGGAAGATATACCCTAGTCATAGGTTCAACATAGATATAAGTATGAATATCCACCGTACAAGTAAAGAGGTATGATATGATCCATGCAAAAAATATCTTAACCCTTCAAATGTAATAAATGAGTGTAACTCCCTAGGAAAGCCAAATATCCCAATAATATCTAAATAAGATAAAAATAGATATCCACACACAAAGTGGGTCGATAAAAATAAGCTAAACTAATATAAAAATAAGTTACCTAGGTGAGCATGAGCTAGAGTATAAAACCTACTCTAACACCCCCTCAAGTGAAACTAGGGATCAAAAAGAAGTGGCATATCCATAGTATGAGTCCCAACAACAAGGCCTAATCAAGTATTCATGTATAATGTGTATCCAAAAGCTCTCAAACTAGAAGGAGGGAAAACCATATGGTAAAAACCATCCAACTAGATAGAGAGAAGAAGAAAAATGGAAGGTGGCATTATACACACCTTCCAAGGACAACTTCGTTCATCCTAAGAATCTCTCACAACAAATGAAAATAAGGAGATGAGAAGGTTTTAGTGAATATGTCAATAATCTCTTGTTGAGTGGGAATGTTGTCAAAGCTAATAAATCCATATTGGATAAGCTACTGAATGAAGTGCATATAAATCTCAATGTGCTTTGCCCTATGATGCTCAAAAATATTACAAGAAATGTGTATGGTACTTTTATTGTCATACCAAAGTGAAGTGTTGCACTGATCCTATGAGAAACCAAGCACTATCGAAAACTATAGAATCCAAAGAATCTCCTAAGTAGCCAATATTGTTGCTCAGTATTCTACCTCTATTGATAAAAGTACAATAGTTGTCTTCCTTTTGCATGCCCAAGCAATAGGTGAAGAACCAAGGTATAATATATAACCAAAAGTAGATCATCGAGTATCAACATAGCCTACCCAATCAAAATTTGCATAACTAGCCAACTGTAAAGACCCCTAGAAAAGTGAATCCCAAAAAGTTAATTCCCTAGAAGATACCACAAAATCCACTTGGTAGCCTACCAATTACTGTCATGTCGATCATATGAAAACTAGGAGACCAAAAAAATTTCAAATGATATGTCAAGATGAGTGTGAGTTAAGGGAATCAAAATCCAAACCATCTATTTGTAAATTGATGAGAGGATATTTTGCATATATTTCCATAATATAATATTTCATTATTATGTTTAATTTATGATTATAATATGTTTTATATAAGTTATTGTTGTATATTTTTGTAATTTATCAAATAAAGGATAAATGCAGTTAATCTGATAAATGTGTTTATTTTATGTAAAATACGTCCGAGTTATGAGTAATTATGTAGGCAAGGTGTTGAAGAATATTCCACAGATGAATGATGCAGCTAGTGCATGCTTTGGGATACACATTGGATGCAAGGAGATGGACGAAATAACAAAGGATGTAGGAAGCTTAAGGCATGATGACAGAGTAGTAGATGACTATTATAGAATATGGTAGTTGAAGCATGTTGAGCAAGGTGTTGCAAGAGTTTTGTCATTGTTGTCAACTCAGGCAGTTAGATCTAATAATGCAGTGGACAGGCAGTTCATAAGTCATTCAATGCAGGCTGATAGATTTTAGGGTTTGCAATTGACCACATTTAGGGTTTGCAGTCGACCATGTTTAGGGTTTGTAGCTGACCAAGATTAGGGTTTGCATTTGCATAATTAGCCAACTATTAGGGTTTTCATATCAAAATCTCAAGTATATAAGCGGGGCTATTTGGAGATTTACGCATCCATCGGGTGAATTTTGAAGTGCGAGATGCGGTCGTAAAAGCGCAGATAGCGTAGAATTGGTGAGATGATAGCGAAGTGCATAATGTGAGAAAGTTGTGTCGAGTTGTTCGAAGTGCGATTGTGAATGTGCACAGAGAGCAGAGTGTGGAACGACATAAAGTGTGCAAAGCATGTGAGCAAAGAAAGCAGAATGTGCAGAGAGCACAAAGGGCAAAGTTGATTGCAAAGTTTGGTTGTAGCAGTGCAGCAGATTGTGTGAAGAGATTGCACAAGAAAGAGCAGAGTGTGCAGAGATTGCAAAGGTGAAGTAGATCAGTTAGAGTCTTGCAATAACAAAGGTATTTGTCAAACATTTTCATTCAAAATTGAAGTCCAGTTGGTGCTGGAAAATTAGGGGTTGGTGCAGATAAATAAGGGGTTGGTGCTCCTTCCAGTTGGTGCTTGGTAAACAAATTGTAAAGTTGGTGCTTTGCAAGAGGCTGGATTTGGATGGTAGTCCAAGCAGCCGTTCTTTTTGAGGAGTAGCCATTTTGGTGAACCTCGTTAAAAATCTATGTTGTGTGATGTTCTCTTGTTGTACTTATTATATTTGTTTATAAGTTTTAATTGTTGTGGTTTTTAGAGCTATTAATTCATGTTTTGGAATGCCACACTGATTCACCCCCCCTCTCAATGCCATACTAAGTACAACAATTGGTATCAGAGCCAAGTTCCCTTTAAAGGCTAAATCAGCTAGGGTTAATCTTGGATTAATACTCTAATGGAAAAGAAAAGCAAGAATGGAACCATGAGACATAAGAAGAAAAGATCACACAGGGTCATAAAAGAAAATAAAGATAAATTCATTATTGTTGTAGATTCAAGAGATGAATCAAACAATGGAGAAAAGGCCAAGATTCAACTCGGTCATAATGCAGGTTCTCAAGGTTCATAATGTTTTGATCAACTCCAGCATAATGAACGTCAATGTTATGGGTTTAGTAGCAGTGAAGATGAAGAAGAAATAGAATCAGAACAGGAATGTAATAAAGAAGAAATGAATGCAGAAGCAAATTGGAATGAAGATCAAATTACAGCTCCAAGTAAGAAGAATAGAACCTCCTTCAAAAGGACATCTCAACCAGTTTTAGTTTCTATGGTAGAGGAAATTGAACCAGAAAATGCAGAAGGGGTGAACACTGAAGTAGATAATAAAAACCTCAATGCTAAAGTAGACTGGGAAGGTGAGTTGATCTCTGCTCTTGAAGAGTTGAGTATAGAAAATAAAAAGAACAAAAGACTGTCCAAGAAATTGGAAGAATATGGGGATGAGATTGAAAATATGTTCTTACAATTCCAACAGGCCAAGAAAATAGAAGAAGACTTGAAGTCATAGCTGAATGATAAAGTCAATGTGTGTAACAAACATGAAGAGGATTCTAACAAAGTAGTTAGTAATCTAAAGCTGTAAGTAGAAGAGTCTAAAAGGATTGAGGAAACTCTTAGGTTGCAGATCAATGAGAAAGAGATTATTTGCAGCAAACAAGAAGAAGAGATTGTTTCATTGAAGAAACAACTAGAAGAGGCCAATACAAATCTTAAATTCGAGAAGAGCACAGAATTGCTAGATAAAATGATAAGTCATCAGAGAAGCTCCATGATTAAGCATGGTCTTGGATATGAAGCTGAACAACCTGTATCTTCCAATTCTACAGAGAAGAAGAAGTTCACTGTTGAAGGGTCTGAACAAGAAAAGGTTAAAGCTGTATCTTCAAAAGAAATAAAATATCAAAGGAGATTTACAGCAAAGCATCCACAAAAAAAGAGGTTCTACCACTCTCACTTTTTTCATACTAACACTTTTAATGGCTATTGTTTCAGATGTAACCAGTATGGTCACAAGGCAACTTATTGTGGATTAAATAATAAATCAAAGAGTTATGCTGGTTGAAATACATCTGCATATCTGAGTGAACACTTTGTACAATGTTTTCAATGCAATGGTCATGGGCACATAGCAAGGTTTTGTCCAAGCACTTATGTATCAAATCTAAGGCAAAATAGTAGATTTCATAAGATGCAAAGAACACAACACAGACAGGAAATAAATCAGGTTCATAAAAGAAAGGAAAATAATCATTCATCATGGATGCATAAGAGACAACCACACGAGAGAGATATTCAAGTTCATGCAATGATGCAAAATAGGGACACAGGTGAAAAATCCAATCCCGAGGTCAAGAAAGTCTGGAGAAAGAAAGAAGAGAGGAAATTGTGTCTCCTTGAACTAAAGGAGACTGCTCTTCTACTGCACTAAGCAACTCTAGGTAACACATCCTCAGGGGGAGAATTTTGAAAAAGGTTTTATTTTAATGCTTCTGTATATTTTTCTGGGTATCTGAGGATGAAAGACCAGCAGTTGGGCTTTTGTGGTATAATTGTCAAGTGTGTTGGTCGTTCATTTAGTTGTGTGTGGAAGTGTCATGAAGGGTAGTGTTTGCATTGAGAATCTTCACCATTGGTAGTATTGATTATGTCATTGTTGTTTTGTTGATGGTTCTTACTGCCACTGATTATAGCTATGGATTATAACAGTTCAGATTGTTTTTGTTTATTGAAAGAATACTTGCCCCAGTTATTTTGTTGATGGTTCTTACTACCACTGATTATAGCTATGGATTATAATAGTTCAGATTATTTTTTTTATTGAAAGAATGCTTGCCCCAGCTACGTATTTGTGTTTCGATAATAGCAACGTGTTTTTGTTCGACGCTTGATGTGAAGATTGTCAGATCTTTCATTACACCTTGGTGAATATATTTAATTCACAGACAGTTTTGTTTTAACTTTTAATATAATGCCAATTCAAGGATAAAAAGTTTGAGGCTAAGTAAGGTGCACTGCGGTTGGCCATTAAGTGTTTGAAAAAATGTCTTCTTTTGACATGCACAGTTGAAAGTAAGAGTTGGCGATAAAATTGCAGGTCTTGGACAAAAATTGGTACGAGATGTGAGTCACTTGTCAATTCTGTTGATAGAAGTGAAATCGAGCATGTTGATCGGGAAGATTGAAGAAAAAGTTTATAATGTGTAGCCAGATGATTTCCAGCCTAGTGATGAATGTTTGAGGTGCTTTTATAAATAATTGAGGTAGTCTCTGGATTCTCACTGCAGAGAAAGACAAACAGCTGTCAGTAGGTTCAAGTCTGTTGAGAATATTCAAGATGTATATGCAAATGTTGTTTGCATTACAGAGCAAAAAGTTGGATAGTTAAACGATTAGTGTATGCTTTCACTAAAATTAGTGGACAAGTTTGAGATTGCAGAGCAACAGAGGGTTGAGGCTCAGAAGACAGCGTGAATTGAAGTGGCCACATATTCCCAAGAATAGTCTAAAATTTGAGTAGCCATTGGGATCAAATTCTCAGGGGGGGGCATTTGTGCATTTGTTCATCTTATTGATCATATCCATGATTTTTGCTAACTATTTCAATGTGGTTCTGAGAATGGTGTGTATGGACTCAGGGGGAGTCTACAGCAGCCCTTTGGTATTATTGACAAAGGGGGAGAAGAGTTACAAGAATGTACACAGGTGTTGCCAACAATTCCAAAGGGGGAGATTGTTGAGCAAGGTGTTGCAAGAGTTTTGTCATTGTTGTCAACTCGAGCGAGTTAGATCTAATAATGCAGTGGACAGGCAGTTCAAAAGTCATTCAATGCAGGCTGATAGATTTTAGGGTTTGCAATTGACCACATTTAGGGTTTGCAGCCGACCATGTTTAGGGTTTGCAGCTGACCAAGATTAGGGTTTGCATTTGCATAATCAGCCGACTACTATTAGGGTTTTCATCTCAAAATCTCAAGTATATAAGCGAGGCTGTTTGGAGATTTAGGCATCCATCGGGTGAATTTTGAAGTGCGAGATGTGGCCGTAAAAGCACAGATAGCGTAGAATCGACGAGATGATAGCGAAGTGCATAATGTGAGCTAGTTGTGTCGAGTTGTTTGAAGTGAGATTGTGAATGCGCATAGAGAGCAGAGTGTGGAATGACACAGAGTGTGCGAAGAGTGTGAGCAGAGAAAGAAAAATGTGCAGAGAGCACAAAGGGCAAAGTTGATTGCAAAGTTTGGCTATAGCAATGCAACAGATTATGTGAAGAGATTGTGCAAGAAAGAGCAGAGTGTGCAGAGATTGCAAAGGTGAAGTAGATCAATTAGAGTCTTGCAATAACAAAGGTATTTGTCAAACATTTTCATTCAAAATTGAAGTCTAGTTGGTGCTAGAAAATTAGGGGTTGGTGCTCCTTTCCGTTGGTGCAGATAAATAAGGGGTTGGTGCTCCTTCCAGTTGGTGTTGGTAAACAAATTGTAAAGTTGGTGCTTTGCAAGAGGCTGGATTTGGATGGTAGTCCAAGCAGTCATTCTTTTTGAGGAGTAGCCATTTTGGTGAACCTCGTTAAAAATCTATGTTGTGTTATGTTCTCTTGCTGTACTTATTATATTTGTTTATAAGTTTTAATTGGTGTGGTTTTTAGAGCTGTTAATTCATGTTTTGGAATGCCACACTGATTCACCCCCCTCTCAGTGCCATACTAAGTACAACAAAGCATGTTACAAAAGATAGTAGCTGAAGTATGTTACAAAAGATAGTTACCAAAGTAAGTTACATAAGGTAGATACTGAAATATGTTATCGCAGGATTTTTACCAATAGTTACCAAAGGATTTTTACTAGCAGTTACCAAAGGATTTTTACCAGCAATTACTAAAGGATGATTAAGTTCGTTTACTGATGTAGTGTGCCACATAGTTTTCACATGACATCCAAGTATTTCCAGTAAGCATAATATTTGATTTATCATGTATTCTTCACATGAGATATTATGATTAATAAATTTGTTATTACTTTATTCAATAAAGTTGTGTAATCCAACTATTGTTAGGTTTGTTAGATTTAGATTTAAGATTGTTGAACCTTTTATTGAAATAAATGACATTTGGTTATATTGTATATCTTGAAAAATGTTAAAGTTAGTGTTTCTCTATTAATTTAGCTTACGTATTGCAACTTAGACCATTCAAGAGGTTTACCAAGTCCAAGCAGGAATAGGAATTGTATTAGTTTAGATTATTTTGGTTAGTACATAGTTGTCGCATCATAAGTCCACAAAACCCACATGGAAAATATGTGGAAGAGTTTATTCAAAATTGTACAAGTCATCATATAAATTACATAGGGAGACCTTTGAAAAGGTCTAATGTCCTAATGCAAAAATGTCAAAAAGTCTAAGAGAGAAATAACTAATGCTAAATTGTTGTAACTTTCTGAAGAACTGCGCTAGTATATACATTTGAATCACCAACAATAAAAGTAGCATTTTATTCTTCGTATATGGTAACTGTGTCATTTGTATTTATTGTTTGATTTTAACTATGTAATTGTCATTGTATTTTCTTGCATTCATAGAATAAAATCATGTTATGAGTAGTTATACAATTTAGTTACTGAGATAAAGTAAACTAGGGGATAAACCCTGTTAGAAATAGGAAGTAGTTACGGTTTACTGGCACAATTGTAGTAAAACCCTCCTAATAATCAAAGAAATAGTAATAGTTTACCTTTTGTTTTACCAAATTTTATTTCTACACATTTCGAGCTTTGGGTGATTATTATTGTTGGTTTGACTTAGGCCCTACGAGAAAAATAGGAAGTAAGTATACACTAAAATAGACCCTTTCAGAAGTAGAAAGTAGGTAAGGCTGAGTGACATAGCCTTAGTGAAACCCTCCTAAACAATAAAAAAAATAGTAATAGTTTAACCTTTAATTCTGATAAAATTTTTACTTTTCCAACAGTATTTTATTTTGATCCTAATGTGCTAAAGTTGGTTTTATAAAGATTCATAGGAACGTGAGTCACACCTAATTTTGGAAAAACATTAGGATTTTTAAAATTTTACTTTCCTTGCAATATTTCATTATGTTCCTAATATCCTAAATTTGGTTGTATAAATATTCGTAGGAACCTGAGTCGAATCTAATTTTAGCAAAATATTAGGATTAGCGTGAAATTTTATTTTAATTGTTCTCCACTATATTAAGGATAGTTACAAATTCAATTGTTGTGATTTGTATCTAAAATTTATTATAGTAGAATTAAAATATAAAATCAAAACCAAAACCCAAACAAAACCAAAACTAGAGAGAGAAAAAATAAAATAAAAATAAGTTTCTAAATGGTGGAAAGTAGTATGAATCAGTCTATACTTATAGACCTTAGATAACTATTGATAAAATAGGAATTTAACCTTCTTTTTGGGTAAGAAAATAGATTATCTAGTAAATAATGGGAAATTATGTATGAACACATTGACATTATTAAATAAAGATCATATGAACTAAAGGAAATCAAAAGGATTGACATAGTTAAAAATCTATGGGCAAACTACCATTCATCTTACCTGGATCTTAAAATAAACTATGAATGTTGGCTTTGGGATAGAAAAGCAATAATAAATCCAACAATATATGCTTAAAATAAATATTTTTAAGACTCCCTCCTCATTTACAGATTCCTTGGAGACCTAGAAAAGAAAGAAGTAGCCCTAGAATATAACAAGAAATATCAAAGGATACCTAGAGCTGTGCACTTTAGGGAGTTGTGTCAATATTTATGTTGTGAGTTACAATTTGGAAACCCTGATCCCATTCCAACTCAATATTTTATCATTCAATTGATTCACTTGGTGATAAACCATTTTAGTTTTGAATAATAACACTTCATGACACTCGAACAACTTGATATAATCAATTACATTCATAGACTATTCAAGTAATATTAGGCATGTTGCAAAAACAAGAAACATAGAAAATTCATGAACAGACCTAGAGACTCTAAGGGGAGATTCATAAAAATCAAAAACTTAGAAAGAAACTTCCAAAGAGACTTTAGTAAGAAACCTGGAATTTATAAGTTAGAAGAACTTGAAACAACATCATCAACCAAACAAACTAAAATCCTAGAACAAGATCTCGATTCATACTTGTTGCTTGAACTAGAATTTTACAATCACATAGATCCTTCTATTTTTACTGAACGCATACCTTATCCAATTCTTGAGATCTTATATTCAACTATGGATGGCCAACAAAGTGGGCAAGGAGAAATAGACGAGAACCAAAGGCGGAATGAACAAAGACAGAATAGAGACCAAAGAAGAAATGGGTAAAGAAAGACCTTTGCCTTCCCAATATTACATACAGATGGGACAACAAGAGAACCTAAGTCAATATCTATTTCTATATTACCCACCTTCAATGGGAAACCACATGAAGATCCAGATGCTTTTCTCTTCAAATTTTAAGTAGTGTGTCAATCTTACTTTTACACTACCGATGAATAAATTCTAAAATTGTTTCCCTCTACTCTTAAATATGCAACTTTAAGATGGTTCATGGGTCTAGGATAAACTATTTACAATCAATGGGATGAAGAACATGGACTAAAAGAGTTATTCCTTAAATGATATCAGGATTACTATATAGTTAGGGATAAGAAAGTGTAATTATTCTGCATGAATAAAAAATAAGAGGAATCTTTGAAAGATTACCTTGAGAGATTTCTATTTTTTGGGTCTAGGGTAAATATAGACCTTGATGAAGAAATATTAAAAATAAATATTTTTAAAGGGACTAAAGGAGGATGTCCTCGAGGTTTTAAATCTCATGGAAAAAGAAGACATCCATATTATGGCATTTTAGGAGATTTCGAACCTTTGCATAAACTATTCAAGAAACAAACCTCTAAAGAATAACAAGTACACATCTATTGGAGAAGTGATGAGAGCAGAAATTGGAAACATGTTGAAAGGGTTAAAAATTGATTTGTTAAGTACCTTAACTTCATATCTGGATTAAATGGATAAAAATCCAAAAGGGCAAGATAGTGAATAAATTTACTACCATAGATGTAGAAAAAAGCACAATCTGAGGGAATGTCCTCTTAACATTACCAACATCTCCAATATTGCTATTGTAAAATTTGTGATAAAGGTCACAAAATTGAAAACTGCAAATACATCTCCACGGTTAAAGCTGCCATAAAGTAACTTGAAGTTGAAGAGGCAGAAGATATTTATTTTTTAGCCCAAATATGTAATGGACCATTCAATGGACCATCAAATTGGTCAAACCCTAGTTATTCCAACTTGCAAAGGCCTAATCAATTGTCTAATACACCAAACTAGACAAATTGGAATTCTTATTCAAACAATCAAGACTAGAACACACCTCCATGGTCCCAATTTATTGCCAATACCTATGGAAATCCACCATGGAATCAAGGAATGCCCCGTCAAAATAATTAGAAAACTAGTGTCCAATATAACTAGGAAGGATCTAGTTGGTCTCAAAATCCGTCACAACAATAGAAATTTCAAAATCAATTTAGGGGACAAGCACCTCAAAATCCACATCAAAATAGACTTCTTCCACCTCTAATTAATAATAATAATAATCCTAATAAACCTCGTATTCCAGCTCAATCGGTACCTAATCCTAACAAAAACAAGAACATTCAACAAGTCTATGAGACTAGTGAGACATGTTCTATATTTGTAGTACCTTATCAATAAATTCAATTTAGATCAGGAAAAGTCTTGGAAAACAATATAACTCTCACAGATTTTGAAAATCCCACTATATATTTTTTCAAAAAGGAGGATAACAATGAAAAGGAAATAGAAAAATCACCAGAAAAAATTCCAACAAAACAATAAGAAATCCAAATTCCTCAAAGGAAGGAAGTAAATGTACATTTTCCTCTAATACTGGAAATACCCAAAGAACCACTTAAGACAACCTTTAAATTCCTTCAGGAATTAGAAAATGTTACTATCAAGATCCCCTTGTTACAATCTATCAGGGATATACCCATCTATTCCAAGCTCATTAAAAACATGTGTACAAATTCAGGAAGAAAAAAGAAGAACAAAGCACAAACTATTCAAGTCATTGGATAATTATCTGAGATAATAACGAGAGGTAGGTTATTACCAAAGTACACAGATCCTAGAATACCTATACTTATGATGCACATTGGTGACATAGCCTTGCAAAATATCTTGGTCGATTTAGGAGCTACCATTAATGTCACGACTAAAGAGATAGCAGAATATTTAGGGTTACATAAATTGCAATCTTCTATTATACTCCAACTCGTAGATAGGTCTACTTTTAGGCCAAAGGGAAAACTGGAAGGCATTATAGTCTCTATAAGTTCATGGGAATACCTTGTAGACTTTATAGTCTTACAACCTAAGAAAAAGTTAGGGGGACATCCCTTAATTCTAGGGCGCCCATGTCTTGCAACAGTGGATGCTTACATCAGCTATAGAATGGGAAATATGACTATTTTTTATGATAAAAAAACTAAATACCTTAAGCCTATTCCCTGAATCAACAACACAATATGAGTTTCCAAAGCAATTGTGGTATGATTTCCCTCATGATTTCGATGAAATCCAAAACTTATCAATAAATGTTATGAGTGAATAACTTCAACAAGAGGTCAAGGGACCATTACCATTACTATTAGGAAATCAAATCAAGGGTCAAGGTCAAGATAATGGTTGTTCTTCTAAATCTACCATGGCTATTAATGAAGCAACCACAAGTCAGTCTCAACAAGTGACACCATATGACTGTTACTTAAATTTTCTTAAACATGAGATAATGGAAATAGATGCAAACACAAATAAATGCAAGAAAATAGATATCACACTAGAAAGGACCTTGAATATCAATGATGAGATCAAAAGCATACAAGAGTCACAACTAATATATGTGCTTAAATAATATCAATTGACATTCGCATGGAACTATGAGGATATGAAAGGGATACATCCAAATGTTTGTACCCATCGTATTTTTATCCAAGAAGGATGTTATACAATAAGACAACCTCAAAGAATATTGAATCCAACTATGAAATATGTGGTTTAGGAAGAAATCATTAAACTCTTGAAGGAAGGATTTATATATCCAATTTCTGATAGTCAATGGGTGTCGCCTCTTGTGATAGTCCCTAAAAATAATAGCAAATGGAGGATTTTCATGGACTATAGAGAATTAAACAAGGTAATGAAGAAATATTATTTTCCCTTTCCATTCATTGATCAAGTTCTTGATACATTGGCTGGAAAGAAATAATTATGCTTTCTAGATGGGTTTAGTGGCTATAATCAAGTTTACATAGCTTAGGAAGATCATGAAAAGATAACCTTCACATGTCTAGGAGGCACCTATGATTATAAAGTCTTACTTTTGGTTTATGCAATGCACTTGCCACTTTCCAAAGAGCAGTTTTGGCAATCTTTGTTGATCTAATAAATGAGTGTGTAGAGGTCTATATGTATGAATTCACAGTCTACGGTAATACCTTTGAAGAAATCTTGTTAAGCTTACAAAAAGTTTTGATTAGATTTCAAGAGAAAAACCTCTCTTTGAGTCATGAAAAGTGTTTCATGATGATGAGAGGAGGCATTTTTATAGGAAATTACATATCATAAGAAGGTGTTAAAGTAGATCCTACAAAAATACAAGTTATTCAATCCCTTCAACCTCCAAAAATACAAACAAAGGTGAGAAGTTTTCTAGGACATGCAGGATACTACCGTAGGTTCATTAAAGACTTTAGTAAAATTGTTGCTTCCATGCTTAAGATCTTAACTAAATAAAGTGAATTCAATTGAACTGATGCATGTCAAGAAGCCTTTGAAGTTATAAAATATAAACTAATTACTACTCCAATCCTAATATGACCAATATGGAAATTACCATTCCATATACATTGTGATGATTCAGATTATGTAATAGGAGAAGTATTGCAACAAGTTGAGAAAAAAATACCTTATGATATCTATTATGTAAGTACAAATTTGCATGGATACGAGCTTAATTACATTATTATTGAAAAGGAATTTTTAGCTATGGTCCATGCCATTACTAAATTTAAACATTGCATAACAGGGTATGAAGTATTCATTCACACTGATCACTCTATCATTAAATACTTAATGAACAAAGCAAAAGTAGGAGGAAGAGTGGTTAGATGGCTTATTTTACTACAAGAGTTCAATTTCACAATTATAGATAAGGTAGGAAAAGATAACGTCATCGTCGATCACCTATATTGAATGAAAATCTTTGATGATGATGAGTTAATTCCTGATAATTTCCCATATGAACATTTGTTTGCTCTTTCTATTTTTACCCCTTGGTATGCTGATATTGTAAATTACTTAGTAATAGGAAAAATACCTCAAAACTATATACCAAATGAGGATAGTAAATTATACGTCAAAGTATTCCTTACATGTGGATTCATGGAGTCTTGTTTAGAATATGTCATAATCAAGTAATTAGGAGATATGTGCAAGAAGATGATGTATATGACATCATTTAGGTAGCACATGAAGAACCCTATGGAGGTCATTACGCTACCCAAATAACAGTCATTAAAATACTTCAAGTTGGTTATTTTTGTCCTACCATGAATAAATATGTCCATAAATTTGTTGAAAGATGCGACGCTTGTCAAAGAGCTAGTAAGCCTACCCCTTCGATGGAAATGCCTTTGGTTACGCAAGTAGTACTTGAAACATTCAAGAAATGGGGAATTGACTTTTTTGGACCAATAGAACCTCCAATCAAAGGTAATAAACACATACTTGTGTGTATGGATTACGTTACTAAGTGGGTTGAAGTTAAAGCTTTACCACAAGTGCAAACTGAACCAGTCACTGATTTCCTTTATAAAAATATTATGCAGTGCTTTGGAACACCTAGAGAGTTTCAGATCATGGAACCCAATTTATCTTCAAAGTGATTGAACATTTTGTTGATACTTATCAATAAAAGATAAGAAAAAATCACCATACCACCCTCAAGCCAATGGACAAGTAGAAGTTATGAATAGAGAACTTGAAAAGATCATTACAAAAATCGTAATTGTTAATAGGGGTGATTGGGCTAAGAGATTAAAATAAGTTGTATGGGCATACAATACAACTTGGAAAACCACCATAGGATTATCACCTTATGAAATGGTCTATGGAAAAAATCTATCATACCCATAGAATTTGAGATAGAAACTCTTTCCACAGCAGTACAACTTGATGTAAATTTGGATAAAACACAAAAATCTAGATTGAAAAAGTTAAAAATTTTGTATGAAAAGGAGACTAGAGGCATTACATAGGACTGAAATAACCCAATAGCAACAAAATAAATGGCATGATAAACACATTGTACCACACACATTTGAATCAGGAGATTGGGATTTGTTGTTTGATTCTCGTTACCAAGACTTTCAAGGTAAGCTGAGGACCAGATGGCTAGGCCCCTATGAAATCAAAGAGATATTTGAAAATGGTACAATCAAGCTTAAGCCTATATATGATTCAACAAGAAAACTATTAGTAAATGGTCATAGGCTTAAAATTTATAAAAAGCCATTATCTAAGGAGTAATTCATACACCATCTTAAGCAGCAAGTCGAATTGTAGTGCATTTTTGAACTGCAATCAACCATTATTGAATAAAAATTTCTCTCACCAAAAAAAAAATATTATGCTTCATTTGTTTCATCATGAAGTTTCTATAGCTGTAGTATTTCTATCTTATTCTCATCAATTTTCAGTCTCCATGTTTCAAAAATAGCCAAAAAGGCAATTCTTTAAAAAAATTGTAGGAAATGACTATTATATGTTGTATAATACTTTGTTTTCTAGATAAAATATGGATGTTTTTCAATTATTCAAACAAAATTAGTGTTTTGAGCAATTTTCATTGAAATTCAAGCAATATTTTGATGTTATAAGTTATTCCTAGTCTATCAAAATTTTTCTTGTACTACGCACAATGGAACACATAAAAAGATTGTGGGACATGGAGAGATTGACTCATGTATTGCTATTGCCATAAGTGAATAGTTTTTCTTGCTTATCCATCTATGCACATGGTCTAGAGTACTACTGAATTGGCAAAAGGACAAGCTCACCCTTCATCCCTAAACAAAAAAAAAAAAAAAAATGAAGAGAATAATAAGGATAGGATCAAATTCCCATTAGGAATTTGATAGAGTGGTTGGGAATACAATTCCTCGAAATTATTACTCCTTTAAAAAAAATCCCTTGCTCCTCATCTAATCGAGCAAGTATCCCAAAAAGTATCTTCTTGCTTCTCATAAAAATATGTAAGAAGCCCAAAAATAATAAAAGTCCCTTGTTCCCTCTCAAAATGAACAAGTATCCCAAAGAAAAGTTAAAGAAAGGTAAAAGAGCTTGAATCCCTGGAATTCTTAGTATCTTGAAAACTATGGGATACTCTCCATTAAAGTATCCTTATGTAGTAGCACTAAGTCTGGACAAGACCTATCGATTCTCACAGATAAGCTAGCTTGTTGGTATAAGTGATATTCGTTGTTAATAAATCCTCACTCCTAATGGTAAATGAATACTCATTGCACACATAGTTGGTCCTTGAGGAAGCTTGAAAATATTAGGATAACTTTAACACCATAATGATCTATGAAATGAATAGATGAAATTATTTGAAAATCACTAGGATGTTTTACGTCTTTGAGAAATAACTCTAGAATATCCTAAGCAGGCAAAAGTTAGAAACAAATTCCTATAGTTCATTTTCTTCTATCAAAATATACCTTTCATCTCTCAAAACCTTGTATCTTTTTAATAGAAGCCATCAATATCTGAATATCTATTCCATTTTTTTCTTATTTTGAAAATACTTCAAGTCTTTGATAGATATCTATTTTTGTATGCATTTACGATTGATATCAAGCCTTATAATAATTATATTTCTCTTACCTGGTTACTACTTAATGAAATTTAGGAATCACAATCACAAAAATTATAATAAACCCCCATCATACATAAATATAAATAAAATGCCCTTCATTTTGTTTTGGCTATATATCCAAAATTACAGTTTGGGGGGGTAATAGAGGTATATGAATTTCACAATATATTTTGGGGGGAAGAAATGAGTAAAGTATTATCTCAAACTCTAGAAACTATAGTCCTGTAGATGTCTTATGTAGGTATCTTTCGTAGGTGTCTTCCGTAGGTATTTTTCGTAGGTATCTTCCATAGATGTATTCCGTAGATGTCTTATGTAGAGGTTTTCTATAGATGTCTTCTATAGATGTATTCTGTAGAGATCTTCTATAGGTTTCTTCTATAGATTTCTTTTGTAGAGATATTTTGTAGGTGTCTTCCGTAGATATATTTTGTAGATGTGTTCCGTATAGGTCTTTTGTAGAATATTTACGTATCTTCTGTAAATATTATCAGTAAAAATATTCTGTAAATGATTTTCGTAGGTATCATCAGTAACAATATTCTGTAAGCATCATATGTAGATGTCATTTTTAAACATATATCATAAAATTATCTAAGTATCAAAATTTAAAATTAGGCCAGGCAAAGTGAGACGTGATAAATTTAAGAAACGCCAGGACAAGTAATAAGGGCGTGTCAACAAAAATTTTAAAGGAAAATTAGTAGTAATATTTTAAGTCAAGTGGAGGGGATAAGATAATAGTGAAAAAAAACTAATAAGCCCTCTTATGACATGAACATTTAACACAATGCCACGTATTGCTTCTTACGACTTGTCCACACAAACAAGTGATATGTGTCGATTAGAATTTAAAATTCTTATTGAACGTAGCCATTCATGAGGTCAAAAATTAAAAGTATGATGTTTTACTGGGGCACGTACATAAACAAGGATGTGGATCAATCCACTTGGCCATGTTGGAAATAAAATACCATATAAGACAAAACATGGCATAAGACACATAGGCTGGTACAAAAGGGAACAAGGTGGTAAGATTTAATTGAATACCACCAAGAATCAAAGCAGATCACGACACTTGGCAATTGAAGGTCCACCCTCGCCATGCAAGGTGGTAGGCAGGTTTGGCACCAAGAAGAAATAGACCACCCTAGAACTCATACCATTGGAGGATAGGTGGATTCTCTTCTCCAATCATAGGAAATGACACGAATGGATAACATCAACCATTTATTAAGGTTTTAATGAAGGGCTACGATGGAAAGAAGAAAAACATGATGGGTCTAGAAATTTCATCGTCATATCTGGGAAAGAGAGACTATTGTTGATGTGTGACCTTCACCGATGAATTAAATACTAGCAACACGGATCTATGCCATACGTTGTTTATTAAAACTAGATCGATAGATGAAATTTATTCAACCAAAAGTATTTCTTTTGTCATTGATTTTGGGGTAAATGGTTCCCATAGTTGATAAACGATTAGATCAATATTCATCGTTGGATAGGAATTATCGACGGTGTATAACCTTTGCATGGCTAAAAATACCATGCAGAGGAAAATAAACCCTAAATCATCAACTCTTGAGTTGAAAATCACTCGAAATCACCATCAACACTCTGAAACCCAATTTTGAGTGAAACTTTGCTTTTTTTGATGAAAATTGTTGAGTTCTTTTGGTTGGTCGGTGGTGAGCTACAAAATTTTACAGAATTACATGGGTAGAAGGAAAATTCTCTAATGACATAGGAAGGGTGGTAGAGTAAATAAAAAAAATGTAAAGAATATTTTCTTTTACTGTTACTAATGTTGAAAATCATTTTTTATTTCTCTATTGCACATAGATTAAGCGATATTAAAATTGTTTAAGGTGTGCAAAGGATTAGGAGGAATTAAAAATGGTTTCGCTGATAATATTCTGGGTTTAACATAGGTTTTAAAAAATATATATTTGTTACTTCAATATTGTTCTACGTTTTTGAGAAAAAATAAACTACTCTAAAGAATTATAAAGCAATTTTTTTTATTATTTGAAATATTTGTAGGGTTCCCGATTTATAAAAAATTGGGAATTTCTAAAAAAAATGTTGCCCTTTCTACTTTAAATAAAAAGAAGAAAACCCTAGACTCCACTATGCCTCACTCTATGTTTCAAAAGCGCAGTTAACCGTCCTTGGTTGAAACCCATAACCCTAGTGACACTGTAACTGAGTTATTCCAAAACGCCAGATGGTGGGAGGCCCTTACCAAATTTAGAGGGTATGACCAGGGGGTAGATAAATATTTTATCTTAAATTGTGGCCCTGATAAGATGACCACCCAAGTTGGAGGTATTCAATTTAATCTTAACCGTAGTTTAATTTTGGAGGTACTAAATCTATTAGAAGTAGGATTACCATACTATAAAAATCCCTACAAAAGTATCACTCAGTTAGTAGCTAGATTTTGTGAGAAATATACTATTATCAAGGTTAAGGAGGAATGGATTTAAGAGGTGTCTACTTCTTCACTTCCCCTCTTATGGCAGGAGGCAACCGTCATGATTATTAAATTCTTTACCCTAGATGGATGAAAGCCCACCTGCGCGGCTTACCATATTTGTATGTTAATGAATTTAAATTTTCTTGAAAACAATGAATGTGTTATCAATTTACCTTACTTCTTGTTTCAATCATTGAAATATACAGTTTTGCAGGAAGCCTAAAAACTCCTAAGAAAAACCCAAATTGCACCTACTTGCACATCATGGCCTGATTAAGCTAATAGTTTTAAAGAAAGTAAATGAAGTTAAAATTGCATGGAATAGGATAGTGAATGAATCTAACCTATCGAAGTAATATGAATCCATTGAGAATGAGTTTGAAGAAGATTATTCAACTGAATATGAACATAAATCTGAAAGTCAGGAGGAAGAGCCTGATAATCCAAAACGTAAATACCAACCTACTAAAAATATTAAACCAACCTAGTCAAAATTTAGGTGTCATAAAAAAACTATTAAAACTCATGAGAAAAAGGATACATCAGGGCATGAGTTTGATTTACCTAAACTTGAGTCAACTACTAAAATCCTATCTCACCTTTGGGCACAAAATACTATCTTATAGATAAAAACTGACAAGTTGTGAGAGGATTTCATAGAGCATTCTAAACTAATTCAGCGAGCCCTTACCTTTTATATAGACATGATTAAACAACTTTCAATGGATAAGGTGACGAAACCCATTGATTCTGTCAATCGACTGCCACCTGTCAATACTTCTCCAAAAAAAATATCTACACCTAGTAAAAAGTAGAAAATGTTAGTGAACTTCAGCAAAGCATCCCATACAAATAAGCCCATTAACTTTTCTAAACTCCTTGACGAAGAAATTCCCCACCAACTCATCATCTTGACGAAGCAAAATCAACCTAAGAAATTGGTTTCTCCCATCAAGATAAGAACTGCACCAGAGAATCTTGTCTTGAATGTCGGTATGCCTCCAAAAATTAATGCAATAATATATAATATTTTTACATCAGTTGAGAAACATCCGACTTCTCAAACAAAATATGCAGAGCAGAAAGAATATTCACATGAAATTGAACATATCAAAATTGTCATGGTTGAAACACCAATGGGCGAATAGAAAGCTAAGGAGAATGTACACAAATTTAAAAGGTAATGACGGTTATTGCAACTGAGACCACTATCTTCACAAATATCCACCCGACAAACACATGATAGATAAATTGAATTGCACTAAAAAACTATTTAATGTTTTATAATTTCTAAGATTTTCAAAATATGATATTATTATCTGTAATATTTTTATATTCTTTGTTTGTAAATATTTTAAGCAATATATATATCTATGCCTTTGATAAAATATTGTGAATATCTTTACTTTTAACTGTTTTTGGTAATACATGTTTGGTATCTATGATCACAGTTTTAATATATTGTTGCAGTAAGATAAACTAAAAAAACTGTTGTTATTTTATATTGAAAATTGTTATATCACAAAATTATTTCCCGAAAATGATCAGATGATTTGTATTATATGTGATTGATGAAACTGTTCTGTTATGAAATAATTATTATTTTTATTTGCTTTTTTGAGAATCTATATTTTTATCATAATGATACATGACATACCAAAATATTCCATTTCAACTATAGAATTCAACACTTTAATCTAATTGATAAATTTTGTACTATGTAGGTTGTCATAAAAGTGATCTAAAAAATCCAAAATACTGTAATCTATTGCAGATGTATGACTGAAACTATGTGCTCTGATTATGATATGTTGGCTTGTAATTTACATATTTCTATAAATATTCATTTTTTAGTATCATTGATTCTTTTCTAAAAATTATTTTTGATGTCTGTTTGTTCATTCTTAAATAATTATGATGTCTAGTTTTGTGAATTGCAAATGATTTTCTAAAAAAACAATATGGAAAGATAGTATAAATTCTGAAAAAAATTAATCTTTCATTTATTTTCGAAGAGCTGGATGGTGACATCTGATACATGCATAAAAAATATCATATTCTGTTTATCTTATTTCTCCATATGCATGAGGACATGCATAGATTTTAGTTTGGGGGAAAATTATGAGAGGATATTTGACACATATTTCTGTAATAAAATATTTCATTCTTATGTTTAATTCATGATTATAATATGTTTTTTTTTTAAGCAAAAAACCCCTTGTGGGGCCGCCTTGGTCTGAGAGACCATGAACAAGGGGTTCTACATCGTCAAAGTCACCCGGGAGTCGCACCCAGCCCTGCCCGCACCAACATTATCAATTGGATTTTGGGTACCCAATTCAGCTTTTTGGTAGGGTGGAGATTCGAACCTAGGACCTCCCTTGGAGGATTGCCCTCTCCTCTCCAACTCACATACAAAACCTGGGTATGATTATAATATGTTTTATATAAGTTATTGTTGTATATTTTTGTAATTTTTCAAATAAAGGATAAATGTAGTTAATTTTATAAATATGTTTGTTTTATGTAAAATACGTTCAAGTTATGAGTAATTATGCATACAAGGTGTTGAAGAATGTTCCATAGCTAAATGATGCAACTAGCGCAAGCTTTGGGATACACCATGGACGTAAGGAGATGGATGTAAGAACAAAGGATGCAGGAAGATTAAGGCACGGTGACAAAGCAGTAGTATATTATTGTTATAGAATATGGTAGCTGAAGCATGTTATAGAAGATAGTAGCTGAAGCATGTTATAGAATATAGTTACTAAAGTACATTACAGAAGGTAGCTACTGAAATATGTTATCAAAATATTTTTGTCAGCAGTTATCGAAGTGTTTTTACCAGTAATTATCGAAGTATTTTTTCTAGTAGTTACCGAAGGATTATTAAGTTTGTTGATTAAAATTTCATGCTACATCATTTTCACACGAAAACCAATTATTTATAGTAAGCATAATATTTGATGTATCACTTATTATTAACATGGGATATTTTATTAATAAATTCGTTATTACTTTATTCAATAAAGTTATGTAATCCAACTATTGTTAGGTTTATTATATTTAGATGCAATATTGTTGAACCTTTTCCTAGAATAAATGACATTTGGTTATATTGTATATCTTACAAAATGTCAAATTTAATGTTTCTTTGTTAAGATAGCTTACATATTGCCATTTGGACCATTCAAGAGATTTACCAAGTCCAAGTAGGAATATGAATTGTATTAGTTTAGATTATTTTGGTTAGCACATAGTTGTCACATCATAAGTCCAAAAACTCCACATGGAAAAATGTGTGGAAGAGTTTATTAATTGTACAAGTCATCATATAAATTACATAGGGACACCTTTGAAAAGTTCTAATGTCCTAATGTAGAAATGTCAAAATTCTAAGAGAGAAATAGCTAATGTTGCATTATTGCAACTTTATGAAGAACTATTCCAGTATGAATTTTTTCTTCGCATATGGTAACTGTGTCATTTATATTTGTCGTTTAATTTCATTTATGTAATTGTCATTGTATTTACTTGCATTCATAGAATATAATTATGTTAGGAGTAGTTATAAATTTTAGTTGTTGAGATAAATTAAACTAGGGGAAGAAGACTTACACTGTCTTCTGGGAGGCAAGGCCCATTCCTACAGCCATCCCCTAAGCTCTCACCCCTAAAATATGTTAGAAATAGTTAATTAACCTTAGAAGATAGAATAAAGTAAAATGCATTTTCATAAAAAATAAATTTAGAATAGATAAATAAAACTAAATACACAAGGATCCTCACCAATAGTTAAACTCATCAATAGCCAATTACTGTTAGCATAATTATATTTCCATACTTGCACAATTTAATTTTTGTTTATTTATTTTCCTGCAAACACCTAAAACTGGATAGAAAGTTGAACTAATCTTAGTATTGATCTCCATGGTACAATATATACTGGATTTATATTCTTTAAATCTAACCTTGATTTACCCTCGGATTGATAAGTTAAATGTAAGCTATTACAACCGATCATAAATGGTGGTATCAACTCTAGTAGTAGAACATGTGGCACTCAAAACAACACCTGACTAAAAAGGAGTAGGAGATGGCTTGAAATATGTAGACATGTGAATTAGCATAAACCACCAAACAAGTTCCTCCAAGTGAAGAATAAAAATCCTCAAACTGATAAATATGTGATCTATGGTCAACATATCTGTGTGCAACAATAGACTATGGGTCACTCAAATCTCTAATATTAGCTCCTTGAGGTGTAAACAACATAGTCCCCCTCAATTGGATTTTGGGTACCCAATTCAGATTTTTTGTAGGGTGGAGATTCGAACCTGGTACCTCCCTTGGAGGATTGTCCTCTCCTCTCCAACTCACCTACAACACCTGGGTATGATTATAATATGTTTTATATAAGTTATTGTTGTATATTTTTGTAATTTGTCAAATAAAGGATAAATGTAGTTAATTTGATAAATGTGTTTGTTTTATGTAAAATACGTTCGAGTTATGAGTAATTATGCATACAAGGTGTTGAAGAATGTTCCATAGATGAACGATGCAACTAGCACAAGCTTTGGGATACACCTTGGACGTAAGGAGATGGATGTAAGAACAAAGGATGCAGGAAGCTTAAGTCACGGTGATAGAGCAGTAGTATGTTATTGTTATAGAATATTGTAGCTGAAGCATGTTACAGAAGATAGTATCTGAAGCATGTTATAGAAGATAGTTACTAAAGTACATTACAGAAGGTAGCTATTGAAATATGTTATCAAAGGATTTTTATCAGCAGTTATCGAAGTGTTTTTACCAGTAATTATCGAAGGATTTTTTCTAGTAGTTACGGAAGGATTATTAAGTTTGTTGATTGACATTGCATGCCACATCATTTTCACATGACAACCAATTATTTATAGTAATCATAATATTTGATTTATCACGTATTATTAACATGGGATATTGTTATTAATAAATTCATTATTACTTTATTCAATAAAGTTATGTAATCCAACTATTGTTAGGTTTATTATATTTAGATGCAAGATTGTTGAACCTTTTCCTAGAATAAAGGACATTTGGTTATATTGTATATCTTGCAAAATATCAAAGTTAATGTTTCTTTGTTAAGATAGCTTACATATTGCCATTTGGACCATTCAAGATATTTACCAAGTCCACGTAGGAATATGAATTGTATTAGTTTAGATTATTTTGGTTAGCACATAGTTGTCACATCATAAGTCCATAAACTCCACATGGAAAAATGTGTGGAAGAGTTTATTAATTGTACAAGTCATCATATAAATTACATAGGGACACCTTTGAAAAGTTCTAATGTCCTAATGTAGAAATGTCAAAATTCTAAGAGAGAAATAGCTAATGTTGAATTGTTGCAACTTTATGAAGAACTATTCCAGTATGTACATTTGAATCACCAACAATAAAAGTATCACTTTGTTCTTCACATATGGTAACTGTGTCATTTATATTTGTTGTTTAATTTCATTTATGTAATTGTCATTGTATTTACTTGCATTCATAGAATATAATCATGTTAGGAGTAGTTATACATTTTAGTTATTGAGATAAATTAAACTAGGGGAAGAAGACTTACACTGTCTTCTAGGAGGCAAGGCCCACTCCTACAGCCAACCCCTAAGCTCTCACCCCTACAATATGTTAGAAATAGTTAATTAACCTTAGAATATAGAATAAAGTAAAATGCATTTTCATGAAATATAAATTTAGAATAGATAAATAAAACTAAATACACACGGATCCTCAAAAATAGTTAAACTCATTAATAGCCAATTACTGTTAGAATAATTATATTTTCATACTTGCACAATTTAATTTTTATTTATTTATTTTCCTGCAAACACCTAAAACTGGATAGAAAGTTGAAATAATCTTAGTATTTATCTCCATGGTAAAATATATACTGGATTTCTATTCTTTAAATCTAACCTTGATTTACCCTCAGATTGATAAGTTAAATGTAAGCTATTACAACCGATCATAAATGGTGGTATCAACTCTAGGAGTAGAACATGTGGCACTCAAAACAACACCTGACTAAAAAGGAGTAGGAGATGGCTTGAAATATGTAATCAAGTGAATTAGCATAAACCACCAAACAAGTTCCTCCAAGTGAAGAATCAAAATCCTCAAACTGATAAATATGTGATCTATGGTCAACATATCCTTGTGCAACAATAGACTATGGGTCACTTAAATCTCTAATATTAGCTCCTTGAGATGTAAACAACATAGTCCCCCTCAATTGGATTTTGGGTACCCAATTCAGCTTTTTTGTAGGGTAGATATTCGAACCTGGGACCTCCCTTGGAGGATTGCCCTCTCCTCTCCAACTCACCTACAACATCTGGGTTTGATTATAATATGTTTTATATAAGTTATTGTTGTATATTTTTGTAATTTGTCAAATAAAGGATAAATGTAGTTAATTTGATAAATGTGTTTGTTTTATGTAAAATACATTCGAGTTATGAGTAATTATGCATACAAGGTGTTGAATAATATTCCATAGATGAACGATTCAACTAGTGCAAGCTTTGGGATACACATTGGACGTAAGGAGATGGATGTAATAACAAAGGATGCAAGAAGCTTAAGGTACGGTGACATAGCAGTAGTATATTATTGTTATAGAATATGGTAGCTAAAGCATGTTATAGAAGATAGTAGCTGAAGCATGTTATAGAAGATAGTTACTAAAGTACATTACAGAAGGTAGCTACTGAAATATGTTATCAAAGGATTTTTTTCAACCATTATCGAAGTGTTTTTACCAGTAATTATCGAAGGATTTTTGCCAGTAGTTACCGAAGGATTATTAAGTTTGTTTATTGACATTGCATGCCACATCATTTTCACACGACATCCAATTATTTATAGTAATCATAATATTTGATTTATCACGTATTATTAACATGGGATATTGTTATTAATAAATTCATTATTACTTTATTCAATAAAGTTATGTAATCCAACTATTGTTAGGCTTATTATATTTAGATGCAAGATTGTTGAACCTTTTCCTAGAATAAAGGACATTTGGTTATATTGTATATCTTGCAAAATATCAAAGTTGATGTTTCTTTGTTAAGATAGCTTACATATTGCCATTTGGACCATTCAAGAGATTTACCAAGTCCAAGTAGGAATATGAATTGTATTAGTTTAGATTATTTTGGTTAGCACATAGTTGTCACATCATAAGTCCACAAACTCCACATGGCAAAATGTGTGGAAGAGTTTATTAATTGTACAAGTCATCATATAAATTACATAGGGACACCTTTGAAAAGTTCTAATGTCCTAATGCATAAATGTTAAAATTCTAAGAGAAAAATAGCTAATGTTGAATTGTTGCAACTTTATAAAGAACTATTCCAATATGTACATTTGAATCACCAACAATAAAAGTATCACTTTGTTCTTCGCATATGGTAACTGTGTCATTTATATTTGTCATTTAATTTCATTTATGTAATTGTCATTTTATTTACTTGCATTCATAGAATATAATTATGTTAGGAGTAGTTATACATTTAAGTTATTGAGATAAATTAAACTAGGGGAATATGACTTACACTATCTTCTAGGAGGCAAGGCCCACTCCTACAGCAAACCCCTAAGCTCTCACCCCTACAATATGTTAGAAATAGTTAATTAACCTTAGAAGATAGAATAAAGTAAAATGCATTTTCATAAAAGATAAATTTAGAATAGATAAATAAAACTAAATATACAAGGATCATCAACAATAGTTAAACTCATCAATAGCCAATTACTGTTAGAATAATTATATTTTCATACTTGCACAATTTAATTTTTGTTTATTTATTTTCTTGCAAACACCTAAAACTGAATAGAAAGTTGAACTAAGCTTAGTATTGATCTCCATGGTACAATATATACTAGATTTCTATTCTTTAAATCTAACCTTGATTTACCCTCGGATTGATAAGTTAAATGTAAGCTATTACAACCGATCATAAATGGTGGTATCAACTCTAGGAGTAGAACATGTGGCACTCAAAACAACACCTGACTAAAAAGTAGTAGGATATGGCTTGAAATATGTCATCATGTGAATTAGCATAAACAACCAAACAAGTTCCTCCAAGTGAAGAATCAAAATCCTCAAACTGATAAAGATATGATCTATGGTCAACATATCCTTGTGCAAAAATAGACTATGGGTCACTCAAATCTCTAATATTAGCTCCTTGAGGTGTAAACAACATAGTCCCCCTCAAATGACAAATTTGGTACATGGAAAGAAAATTGGTAGAACTCTTTGGAATATAAATGACATTTGGAATGCATCCACCATCAACCTGTATGTCACATTTTATCCTAACTAAAATGTATCAATAATATCCAACCTCCAATACAAGACATATAAGTAGAACACAAGGTGGCAAATGACTCCCTATATGAAGTCATGTGATGAGTTGCTCTAGAATCCAAAATCAAATCCTCAAAAATAACCTTAGATGATTTCCTAAAAGCATTCAAATCCTTACCCTTATCTTTTGAAGGAGTGGAGGATAATTTTTTATTCCTAAAAGCTTCCTCTAAGTATTATAAAATTTTCCAACACTTATCATCAAAATTACCATTGACTCCATAATATGAACAAGTAAAATTTGACTATTATTTCTTTTGGACTACTTAGGTTTATGATTGGACTCTATGGAGGATAACTCTTTTTGATGTGACTCCTTGGGATTTTGATGAAATGAAGGAGAAGGGGAAGAATTAGGTTAGGACCTAGACTTGGACTTTTCCTTGCCTCTAGAAGTGGAAGTGGAGGATGCAAAAAATGCCTTAAGGGAGGAGATATAATTCTCATAGTTAAGAACTTTGGATTCTTCCCTCAAAATACTGGCACAAAACTTATCAAAAATAGACATTTTGTGATTAGAACCCCTAGAATCCATATTGGAAAAAAATTTGAATACAAACTTATGGAATGGACCTATAATTTTTGACAAGATCATGAAAATACATTCTTCATCCATTTTAGTTTTCCCACTACCCTTTAAAAGTGTGAGCAAATATTGAAATTTAGGGAGAAAATCACCCATAGATGGAAAATCATCTGGATTGAGAGCACTAAGTTCAACATTAATATGTAAAACTCTCAAATTGTCCACTTGATCAAATAGCTTCTCAATATTCACCCAAATTTGAAAAGGATTATCATAATCATTAATATGAAACAATAGATTGTCACTCACATGCATCTCAATTAATCCCTTTGAATAACATAAGCTTATACTAATGGGGGGGTGAACAGTATAAGATCACTTTTTACTTTTCTTTCCAAACAATATTATCCAATATAATCAATGACAATATTAGAAGTAGTAATTAAAGCAATGCACAAATCATCACACACAATAGAGACACCAATTTAATGTGGTTCACTCAATGTGGGCTACTCCATGGAGAAAATATTTCACTCAAATTTTCTCAAAAAATCTCTTGGTAATCCTTACCTATTAAAATATTTAGGGACCTCTTTCCAAAGGAGACACCAATCTCCTAATCAAGTTTGTGGATATCTATCCACAAGAGAACTCCTTCCTCTTTTTTTTTTTGTGGATCTCTATCCACATGAGAAATCTTTCTCCTTTGCTCTATATGGTGATCTTCTATAATACTACTGCCTCCACTACACTGGCTTGTGGATATCTCTCCACTGAAGTCCTATGTCCTCACTCATAATACTTTTGTCCTTACTACCTTGGCTAATGGATCTCTATCCATTGGATTCTACTATCCTCTACTCTATCACCTCCAAAGCTTTCTCTCAGCTCTATCTCAAATCTATACTAAACACTATCCTTTAGTCTGGCACAAATATGCTCACAAGTCTATCTCTAGTCTAGGAAAAATCTATCTTCAAATCTGCACCAAAGTTTTTCCTCAAATATGTCCTCAACCCTTAACACAAATATCGATCAAATCATGAATCAACTCAGCTTAGATTTGCCATAAACCTTAACACAAAGCTTGAAAAAATAAATCAATCAATTATGCTCTTAACTTACCTCAAATCTATCCACTAGTCCTCTCTAGAACTTGTCCAATCTGGTTAACAAGTATTCACCAAGACTTACCTCAAATATGTCCAATGCTCTAAATAAATAATGCTCAATAAATTTCACTCAACCATCCACTTGCTTACAAACCCTAACCAAGTGTTTCACTATACTTCCAACAACTCACACTATAGATCTCAAACCTTGACTCAAGATAATTCCAATGTCACATAACAATGATACTCATGTTCTTTCACAAACCCTAGCTCAATATAGTTCTCAATTTCACATAACAATGATACTCATGATATTTCACAAACCCTAGTTCAAGATGGTTCTCAATCTCACATAACAATGATACTCATGATCTTTCACAAACCCTAGTTCAAGATAGTTCTCAATTTCACATAACAATGATACTCATGATATTTCAACATCCACAAGTCATGCACATGAAAACCTACTCAACATTTCCAACAATGCTTATCAAACAATCCTTTTCACTCCAACTTTGCATTTCACAACATTCAATCCAACAATATTTCACTCATAAGGAAGATGTGCCCATACCTTTTGTTTTGATGGAGATATGTCTTCAAAACCTGTCTCAATCACAATCAAATCCTTTTTGCCACTTTCAAGGTTAGATAGCAACAATTTATCTCAAAATATCCACTCAAATATTTTTCTTAATATTTATTTCACCATACAAAATATCAAATCTCTAATACACCTTATAATCTCCAAATTATCAAATTAATATTCAAAAATCAAGTTCCTTTACTAACACCTTATAAAATCCATGCTCTCAAATTAATATTCAAAAATCAAGTTCCTTTACTAACACCTTATTAAATCCAACCTTTCAAAATAACATCCACCACATAAAAATCAAATTCTTTTATTAACACTTATAACTCCAAACTTTATAAAATAAATTCTAACCACCAAAAATTAAAATAAAATATTTTAATTTTCTTACACCTTATATCTCCCTTAAAAAACTCAAAAACTACATTTTAAATATCACAAAACCCTTTAATGCAAATTTCCGAATATCAAATCTTTGGAAAAATTAAATTGTGAAATGCATACCTTTCCTTTTAATTCTGCCCAAAATTGTTTCCTTCAAAATTCGAACACACGACCTCACCTTTCCAAGGCACTATCCCAAATATCAAGCACTAGTTGGGCTACATGCCCACACGAAATCAAAATGGGCATGAATCACCTCTTGTTCCTTGTCTCTTCTCCCACTAAGCACAAACTAAAATGATTTCTCTTTGCAAAATACAATTGCATGAATCAAACCCACGATCTTGCCTTCACGAACACCTTAACCATCCCTCAATTACCACTTGCACTGCCATGCGCTTTTAGATATGGTTGGCACTCCACTTAGATTTATCATGAGGTCTGCCCTTTAACATTTAACACATGCAAATTTTTTCCTTTCTTTTCACTCAAATGTAGTGCACAAATTTCGTTATACTTTGGGTATAGGAATTGCATTGATGGTTTTAAATAAAAACCATTGCCCCTTTTATACCATTTGCTATGCACTCCAACACGTCGGCAATTAGTAAATTCAATTTTTAATTCGAATTTAAAATTTAAACTTTTGGCACCTTTATTATTTATTTAAATTAAAATTTTAACCTATGGTTAAAATATTTTAATTTAAATAAATTAAATAATAACCTTTAAACTCTGCCAAATGGGTCTTTTGAGGATTTATAATTTAATGACTCCTTGGACCTCATTTTTCTTCACCTCAACCTTTAGCCTAGAATATTATAATATTAAATATTATAATATTATTATTTCCTTTTAAACCTGCTTCTCCTTCCTTGGGATTTCAATCTTTTTAGGCCTTTGTAGGCATATAATATTTAAAATAAATATTATATCCTATTCCTTTAAACTTCTTCCTTGCCTTTTGGAAAAACCACCTGATGATATTAATGACGATGAAACTTGGACATCAACCTCTTGACATCAATGACAACAAAACTTGCTCATATTTCCAACAATCTCCCCCTTTGTCATTGATGGCAACCCTTTTTCCTTTAACCATTTCTTTTACCTTTTTAGTTCTTCTCCCCCTAAGAAACTTCTCCCCTGACTGAATGCTCTCCCCTAACTCAAATCTCTCCCCCTTTGACATCAATGGCAAAGGGCCACCTTTGGGGCTAAGGATAAGACTCTTAGCTCAGCCCCCTCCCCACCTCCTCTCTTGAGGTGGTTAATTTTGGGGTGGGAGTATCTCTACTCCTAGCATACACTACTCTTTACCTTTGTCCACCTTCTTCCTCAATTGATCCTTCTAATTCCTTTGAATGTTCCTGTTCCTGCTTGTCTCTGGAAATTCTTCTCTACACCACTTAGCCATATGCCCAACATTATTGCACTTATAACACTTAATGTTGTGGTTCCTTGAAGGTGCAAATATCTTGAAGTTCCTCCTGGTGAAGCCATATCCATTCCTATCATGAACCCTGCAATTAACTGCCTTATGACCAAACTGATTACAAGAGTAGCAATACCCTTGAAATAGATGCCCATTTCTGAAATTCCTTTTGGTGAAACCATATCCCTATCTTTCATGTGTCCTACACTGCGTAGCCTTGTGACCAAACCTGTGACATGAGAAGCATCATCCATTGAAGAAACCTTGCCTTGACCCCATTGGTCTCTTAGTCTCTTCTTCCCTATGTTGTTTCCTGTTCCATATGTTCCTCATTTGTGCATTGTTCCTTTCCTTGTTGAACTTTCTATTTTCCAACTTATCCTCAGAAGTCTCACTCTCTCTTACACTCTCTTCTTCTGAAGCTTCTTCTTCTTTGGAGCTTGAGATTGACTCCTCTCCTCGTCCTCTATATTCTTCTTCAAAACCAAGTCCTATCTTGTTTGATGAAGATCTTTGTACCTTGATAATCTTATCCAAGTTCTTTGAGCTTCTCCCAAACCTGTGTAGCTTGTCTTTAGACTCTTTTACTTCCTTCCTTAGTGAAGCTACCTCATGCTCTAATATTTCACATTCTAATACCTTTACCTCTAACTTCTCTTTAAATCTCCTTGTCTTAGCTATTGAGTTGGTTAGATCTTCTATAAGCTTTCCTTTCTCTTCATCACATTCTTGAAATTGAATCTTGAGTTTTGAGTTCTGCTTTCTTACCTTTCTTAATTCCTTAAGAGCATAAATAATCTCACCTTCAAGATCAACTTCTCCTTCCTCTTCACTTTCTGATTCTTCCTCTACCTTTTTTTCTAAGATCATCTTCATTCCTTTCTGATTCATCTCCAATAGGAGCACTTCCTTCTTCTTCTATTTCCATAAGAAGACTTTCTTCTTCTAGACCTTCAAGAGCATCTTCATATTCATCTTCACTAAAACTGAACCCATTCCTTGTACAATTATCTTCAAGATGACCAAAGTTACCACACCTAAAACACTTGAGAATTATTGGTGCCCTTTTTACCTTTTTTAACATCTTCTTTTTCTATTATCATAAATAGAATTTCTTCTTCTTCATTATCTGAGGACCTTCCATCACTATCACTTGAACTCTTGCCTACATTATCTGCATAAAAACTCTTCTTATGCCTTTGGAAAAACTTCTTTCCTTGCTTGCCTTGTCCATCCCTGCTTTTATTTTGATACCTATATTTTCCTGCTTCCTTATTCTTATGATCTTGTTTCTCATCACCACTACTATTTCTAGATTATGGATAATCATATGCATAGTGACCATATTTACCATATTTGAAACACTTAACTATTTTTGTACCTTTATACTTTCTTGTGTCCTTGTTTCTTCTGCCATAGTTTGCTTCTTCATCATTGGATAACTCATTACTTGAATCTGACTTCTTACCCTTTGTCTTCTTTGTAACTTTGAAGGTTGCTTCTTTCTGGGGAATAGACTCCTCTTTTATTCTCATCTCAAAAGTTGTGAGAGTTCCATGTAACTCATCCCTTGTCAAAGTTTCAATATCTTTTGATTCTTCTATGGCTGAAACATTTTCACTATACCTCTTAGGGAGTGACCTTAAAATATTTTGACAAACATCTATTTCTTCAACTTTAAACCCAAGTCCTTGCATGGAGTTAACAACCTCATCCACACGAAGTAAGTATGTAGCAATGTCTTCCTCATCCTTCATCTTTAGGTCTTCAAATATTTTCTTGTGATTTTGCAATTTTGCCATCTTGACCTTTTTGTCTCCCTCATATATATTTTTTAGTTTATCCCAAATCTCTTTTGCTGATGTGCAATGCATAACTTTTACAAACTCTATTTCACGTAAACCATTTAAGATTCCATTCATTGCCTTTGAATTATTTAGTTGTAGGAGCTTACCATATTTATCTGTAGGTGGAGTAGTTGGCGGTATGTACCCATCCTCAACTTCTTGCCATATATCATTTCCTAGTGCCATTAGGTAAACCTTCATTCTTACACTCCAAAATGCATAATTGTTCCCATCAAACAATGGTGCCTTATTTCCTGAAGATCCACTTTGAGAATCCATCTATGTTCTTGTAAGCTTTTCCTTCAAGCTGTTAAACTCTTTCGAAGGAACTCGCTCTGATACCAATTGAAGAACACAAGCTTATACTAAGAGGGGGGTGAACAGTATAAGACCACTTTTTACTTTTCTTTCCAAACAATATTATCCAATATAATCAATGGCAATATTAGTAATTAAGTAATGCACAAATCATCACACACAATAGAGACACCAATTTAACATGGTTCACCCAATGTGGGCTACTCCATGGAGAAAATATTTCACTAAAATTTTCTCAACAAATCTCTTGGGAATCCTTCCCTATTACAATATTTATGGACCTCTATCCAAAGGAGACACCAATCCCCTAATCAAGTTCATGGATCTCTATCCATAGGAGAACTCCTTCCCCTTTTTGGTTTATGGATCTCTATCCATAGGAGAACTCTTTCTCCTCTGCTCTAGCTGGTGATCTTCTAGAAGACTACTGCCTCCACTACACTGGCTTGTGGATCTCTCTCCACTAAAGACCTCTGTCCTCACTCATAAGACTTCTGTCCTCACTACCCTCGCTAATGGATCTCTATCCACTGGAGACTATTATCCTCTACTCTATCACCTCCAAAGCTTCCTCTCAACTCTACTCAAATCTACACTAAACATTATCCTTCGGTCTAGCACAAATCTTCTCACAAGTCTATCTCTGGTCTAGCACAAATCTGTCCTCAAATCTACACCAAAATTTATCCTCAAATCTTTCCTCAAGCCTTAACACAAAGCTTGATCCAATCATAAATCAACTCTTCTTAGATCTACCCCAAGCCTTAACTCAAAGCTTGAACAAATCAATCAATCAATTCTGCTCTCAAGTCTTCTCAAAGACTTACCTCAAATATATCCAACAAGTCCTCTCTAGAACTTGTCCAATCTATTCAACAAGTCTTCACTAAGACTTACCTCAAATTTCTCAACAAGTCCTCCCTAGAACTTGTCCAATCTGCTCAACAAGTCTTCACTAAGACTTACCTCAAATCTTCTCAACAAGTCCTCTCTAGAACTTATTCAATATTCTCAACAAGTTTTCACAAAGACTTAACTTAAATCTATCCTTAAGTCCCCTCTAGGACTTACTCAAATATTCTCACAAGCTTTCACAAAATCTTGCTTAAATCTGTCCTTAAGTCCCCTCTAGGACTTACTCAAAATAGTCCACTAGCTTTCACAAAATCTTATTCAAATCAATTGCAAAACTTGCATACACAACTCAACTTAATCTCTTTCAGAAAACCTCTTCAATCACACAAACAAGTTTCACTCAAAATCTTGTTTAACCATAGAAACATATAGAGAATGGTAAGAGACTCAATATGTTTCACACTCACAAATCACTCTATCACTTTCAAACTCACTTTCAAATCAATTCATAAATAAAGAATAATTTGTTTCACAAATCTTGAACTATCACTCCAATACTCTCAATCAATAATGCTCAATCAACTTCACTCAACCATCCACTCAATGAAACACAACTTGCTTACAAACCCTAACCAAGTGTTTCACTATACTTCCAACAACTCACACTATGGAACTCAAACCTTGACTCAAGATAATTCCAATTTCACATAACAATGATACTCATGTTCTTTCACAAACCCTAGCTCAAGATAGTTCTCAATTTCACATAACAATGATACTCATGATCTTTCACAAATATAGATGTTTAATTAAATAATACTATGATCTCTTTCACAAACCCTAGTTCAAGATAGTTCTCAATCTCACATAACAATGATACTCATGATATTTCAACATCCACAAATCATGCACATGAAAACTTACTCAACATTTCCAACAATGCTTATCAAACAATCCTTTTCACTCCAACTTTGCATTTCACAACATTCAATCCAACAATATTTCACTCATAAGGATGATATGCCCATACCTTTTGTTTTTATGGAGATATGACTTCAAAACCTATCTCAATCACACTCAAATCCTCTTTGCCACTTTCAAGGTTAGATAGCAACAATTTATCTAAAAATCTCCACTCAAATATTTTCCCCAATATTTATTTCACCATACAAAATATCAAATCTCTAATACACCTTATAATCTCCAAACTCTCAAATTAATATTCAAAAATCAAGTTCCTTTATTAACACCTTATAAACAAATTCAAATAATATTCAAAAATCAATTTCCTTTACTAACACCTTATAAACTCCAACCTTTCATAATAATATCCAAAATATAAAAATAAAATTCTTTTATTAACACTTATAACTCCAAACTTTATAAAATAAATTCTAACCACCAAAAATTAAAATAAAATATTTTAATTTTCTTATACCTTATATCTCCCTTAACAAACTCACAAACTACCTTTTAAATCTCACAAAACCCTTTAATGCAAATTTTTGAATATCAAAACCTTTGGAAAAATTAAATCATGAAATGCATACCTTTCCTTTTAATTCTACCCAAAAATTATTTTTACTAAAATTTGAACACATGACCTTACCTTTCCAAGGCCCTAGCCCAAAGCTCAACCACTAGTTGGGCTACGTGCCCACACAAAATTAAAAGGTGCATGAATCACCTCTTGTTCCTTGTCTCTTCTCCCACTAAGCACAAATGAAAAATGATTTCCCTTTGCAAAACACAATCGCGTGAATCGAACCCATGATCTTGCCCTCACGAATGCCTTAACCAGCCCTCGATTGCCACTTGCACTACCAAGCACTTTGAGATATGTTTGGTGCTCCACTTAGGTTTATCACGATGTCTGCCCTTTAACATTTAACACATGTGAATTCTTTCCTTTCTCTTCACTCAAATGCAGTGCATGAATTCCTTTATACTTTGGGCATATGAATTGCATGGATGGTTTTAAATAAAAACCATTGCCCCTTTTATACCATTTGCTATGCACTCCAACACGTCGACGATTAGTAAATTTAATTTTTAATTTAAATTTAAAATTTAAACTTTTGGCGCCTTTATTATTTATTTAAATTAAAATTTTAACCTATGGTTAAAATATTTTAATTTAAATAAATTAAATAATAACCTTTAAACTCTGCCAAATGGGTCTTTTTGAGGATTTATAATTTAATGACTCCTTGGACCTCATTTTTCTTCACCTCAACCTTTAGCCTAAAATATTATAATATTATTATTTCCTTTTAAACCTGCTTCTCCTTCCTTGGGATTTCAATATTTTTAGGCCTTTTTAGGCATATAATATTTAAAATAAATATTATATCCTATTCCTTTAAACCTCTTCCTTGCCTTTTGGAAAAACCACTTGATGACATTAATGATGACTAAACTTGGACATCAACCTCTTGACATCAATGACAACAAAACTTGCTCATATTTCCAACAATCTCCCCCTTTGTCATTGATGGCAACCCATTTTCCTTTAACCATTTCTTTTACCTTTTTTAGTTCTGCTCCCCTAAGAAATTGCTCCCCCTGATTGAATGCTCTCCCCCTAACTCAAATCTCTCCCCCTTTGACATCAATGGCAAAGGGCCACCTTTGGGGCTAAGGATAAGACTCTTAGCTCAGCCCCCTCCCCACCTCCTCTCCTTGAGGTGGTTAATTTTGGGGTGGGAGTATCTCTACTCCCAGCATACACTGCTCCTTTCCTTTGTCCACCTTCTTCCTCAACTGATCCTTCTGATTCCTCTGAATATTCTTGTTCCTTCTTGTCTCTAGAAATTCTGCTCTACACCACTTAGCCATATGCCCAACATTATTGCACTTATAACACTTAATGTTGTGGTTCCTTGAAGGTGCAAATATCTTGAAGTTCCTCCTGGTGAAGCCATATCCATTCCTATCATGAACCTTACAATTAACTACCTTATGACCAAACTGATTACAAGAGTAGCAATACCCTTGAAATAGATGCCCATTTCTAAAATTCCTTTTAGTGAAACCATATCCCTATTTTTCATGTGTCCTACACTGCGAAGCCTTGTGACCAAACCTGTGACATGAGAAGCAACATCCATTGAAGAAACCTTGCCTTGACCCCATTGGTCTCTTAGTCTCTTCTTCCCTTTGTTGTTTCCTGTTCCATCTGTTCCTCATTTGTGCATTGTTCCTTTCCTTGTTGAACTTTCTATTTTCCAACTTATCCTCAGAAGTCTCACTCTCTCTTACACTCTCTTCTTCTAAAGCTTCTTCTTCTTTGGAGCTTGAGATTGACTCCTCTCCTCGTCCTCTATATTCTTCTTCAAAACCAAGTCCTATCTTGTTTGATGAAGATCTTTGTACCTTGATAATCTTATCCAAGTTCTTTGAGCTTCTCCCAAACCTGTGTAGCTTGTCTTTAGACTCTTTTACTTCCTTCCTTAGTGAAGCTACCTCATGCTCTAATATTTCACATTCTAAGACTTTTACCTCTAACTTCTCTTTAAATCTCCTTGTCTTAGCTATTGAGTTTGTTAGATCTTCTATAAGCTTTCCTTTCTCTTCATCACATTCTTGAAATTGAAGCTTGAGTTTTGAGTTCTGCTTTCTTACCTTTCTTAATTCCTTAAGAGCATAAATAAGCTCACCTTCAAGATCAACTTCTCCTTCCTCTTCATTTTCTAATTCTTCCTACCTTTTTCTTTAAGATCATCTTCATTCCTTTCTGATTCATCTTCAATAGAAGCACTTCCTTCTTCTTCTATTTCCATAAGTAGACTTTCTTCTTCTGGACCTTCAAGAGCATCTTCATATTCATCTTCACTGAAACTGAACCCATTCCTTGTACAATTATCTTCAAGATGACCAAAGTTACCACACCTAAAACACTTGAGAATTATTGGTGCCCTTTTTCTAACATCTTCTTTTTCTACTGTCAAAAATAGAATTTCTTCTTCTTCATTATCTGAGGACCTTCCATCACTATCACTTGAATCCTTGCTTACCTTATCTGCATAAAAACTCTTCTTATACCTTTGGAAAAACTTCTTTCCTTGCTTGCCTTGTCCATCCCTACTTTTATTTTGATACTTGTATTTTCTTGCTTCCCTGTTCTTATGATCCTGTTTCTCATCACCACTACTATTTCTAGCTTCTGGACAATCAGATGCATAGTGACCATATTTACCATATTTGAAACACTTAACTATTTTTGTACCTTTATACTTTCTTGTGTCCTTGTTCCTTCTACCATAGTTTACTTCTTCATCACTGGATAACTCATTACTTGAATCTGACTTCTTACCCTTTGTCTTCTTTGTAACTTTGAAGGTTGCTTCTTTCTGGGGAATAGTCTCCTCTTTTATTCTCATCTCAAAAGTTGTGAGAGTTCCATGTAACTCATCCCTTGTCAAAGTTTCAATATCTTTTGATTCTTCTATGGCTGAAATATTTTCACTATACCTCTTAGGGAGTGACCTTAAAATATTTTGACAAACATCTATTTCTTCAACTTTAAACCCAAGTCCTTGCATGGAGTTAACAACCTCATCCATACGAAGTAAGTATGTAGCAATGTCTTCCTCATCCTTCATCTTTAGGTCTTCAAATGTTTTCTTGTGATTTTGCAATTTTGCCATCTTGACCTTTTTGTCTCCCTCATATATATTTTTCAGTTTATCCCAAATCTCTTTTGCTGATGTGCAATGCATAACTTTTACAAACTCTGTTTCATGTAAACCATTTAAGATTCCATTCATTGCCTTTGAATTATTCAGTTGTAGGAGCTTACCATATTTATCTATAGGTGGAGTAGTTGGCGGTATGTACCCATCCTCAACTGCTTGCCATATATCATTTCCTTGTGCCATTAGGTAAATCTTCATTCTTACACTCCAAAATGCATAATTGTTCCCATCGAACAATGGTGCCTTATTTCCTGAAGATCCACTCTAAGAATCCATCTATGTTCCTGTAAGATTTTCCTTCAAGTTGTTAAACTCTTCTAAAGGAACCCGCTCTGATACCAATTGAAGAACACAAGCTTATACTGAGAGGGGGGTGAACAGTATAAGACCACTTTTTACTTTTCTTTCCAAATAATATTATCCAATATAATCAATGGTAATATTAGTAGTAGTAATCAAAGTAATGCATAAATCATCACACATAATAGAGACACCAATTTAACATGGTTCACCCAATGTGGGCTACTCCACGGAGAAAATATTTCACTAAAATTTTCTCAACAAATCTCTTGGGAATCCTTCCCTATTACAATATTTATGGACCTCTATCCAAAGGAGACACCAATCCCCTAATCAAGTTTATGGATCTCTATCCATAGGAGAACTCCTTCCCCTTTGCTAGTTTATGGATCTCTATCCATAGGAGAACTCTTTCTCCTCTGCTCTAGCTGGTGATCTTCTAGAAGACTACTACCTCCACTACACTGGCTTGTGGATCTCTCTCCACTGAAGACCTCTGTCCTCACTCAGAATACTTCTATCCTCACTACCCTAGCTAATGGATCTCTATCCACTGGAGACTACTATCCTCTGCTCTATCACCTCCAAAGCTTACTCTCAGCTCTATCTCAAATCTACACTAAACACTATCCTTTGGTCTAGCACAAATCTTCTCACAAGTCTATCTCTGGTCTAGCACAAATCTATCCTCAAATCTACACCAAACTCTATCCTCAAATCTATCCTCAAGCCTTAACACAAAGCTTGATCCAATCATAAATCAACTCTTCTTAGATCTACCCCAAGCCTTAACTCAAAGCTTGAACAAATCAATCAATCAATTCTACTCTCAAGTCTTCTCAAATACTTACCTCAAATCTATCCACAAGTCCTCTCTAGAACTTGTCTAATCTTCTTAACAAGTATTCACTAAGACTTACCTCAAATATTCAACAAGTCCTCCCTAGAACTTGTCCAATATGCTCAACAAGTCTTCACTAAGACTTACCTCAAATCTTCTCAACAAGTCCTCTCTAGAACTTGTCAAATTTGCTCAACAAGTCTTCACAAGACTTTCCTTAAGTCCCTATAGACTTACTCAAATATCTCAAGATTTCACAAAAGCTTACTTAACTCTATCCTTAAGTCTCCTCTAGGACTTACTCAAAATAGTCCACTAGCTTTCACAAAATCTTATTCAAATCAATTGCAAAACTTGCATACAAAACTCAACTTAATCTCTTTTAGAAAACCTCTTCAATCACACAAACAAGTTTCACTCAGAATATTGTTTAACCATAGAAACATATAGAGAATGGTAAGAGACTCAATATGTTTCACACTCACAAATCACTCTATCACTTTCAAACTCACTTTCAAATCAATTCAGAAATAAAGAATAATTTGTTTCACAAATCTTGAACTATCACTCCAATGCTCTCAATCAATAATGCTCAATCAAACTTCACTCAACCATCCACTCAATGAAACACAACTTGCTTACAAACCCTAACCAAGTGTTTCACTATACTTCCAACAACTCACACTATGGAACTCAAACCTTGACTCAAGATGATTCCAATTTCACATAACAATGATACTCATGTTCTTTCACAAACCCTAGCTCAAGATAGTTCTCAATTTCACATAACAATGATACTCATGATCTTTCACAAACCCTAGTTCAAGATAGTTCTCAATCTCACATAACAATGATACTCATGATCTTTCACAAATCCTAGTTCAAGATAGTTTTCAATTTCACATAACAATGATACTCATGATCTTTCAACATCCACAAATCATGCACATGAAAACTTACTCAAATATTTCCAACAATGCTTATCAAACAATCCTTTTCACTCCAACTTTGCATTTCACAACATTCAATCCAACAATATTTCACTCATAAGGATGATATGCCCATACCTTTTGTTTTGATGGAGATATGACTTCAAAACTTGTCTCAATCACACTCAAATCCTCTTTGCCACTTTCAAGGTTAGATAGCAATAATTTATCTAAAAATCTCCACTCAAATATTTTCCCAATATTTATTTCACCATACAAAATATCAAATCTCTAATACACCTTATAATCTCCAAACTCTCAAATTAATATTCAAAAATCAAGTTCCTTTACTAACACCTTATAAACTCCAACCTTTCAAATTAATATTAAAAATCAAGTTCCTTTACTAACACCTTATAAACTCCAACCTTTCATAATAACATCCACCACATAAAAATTAAATTCTTTTATTAACACTTATAACTCCAAACTTTATAAAATAAATTCTAACCACCAAAAATTAAAATAAAATATTTTAATTTTCTTACACCTTATATCTCCCTTAACAAACTCACAAACTACCTTTTAAATCTCACAAAACCCTTTAATGCAAATTTTTGAATATCAAAACCTTTGGAAAAATTAAATCGTGAAATGCATACCTTTCCTTTTAATTCTGCCCAAAAATTGTTTTTATCAAAATTTGAACACACGACCTTGCCTTTCCAAGGCCCTAGCCCAAAGCTCAACCACCAGTTGGGCTATGTGCCCACACAAAATTAAAAGGTGCATGAATCACCTCTTGTTCCTTGTCTCTTCTCCCACTAAGCACAAATGAAAATGATTTCCCTTTGCAAAACACAATCGCGTGAATCGAACCCACGATCTTGCCCTCACGAATGCCTTAACTAGCCCTCGATTGCCACTTGTGCTACCAAGCACTTTGAGATATGTTTGGCACTCCACTTAGGTTTATCATGATGTCTGCCCTTTAACATTTAACACATGTGAATTCTTTCCTTTCTCTTCACTCAAATGCAGCGCACAAATTCCTTTATACTTTGGGCATACGAATTGCATGGATGGTTTTAAATAAAAACCATTGCCCCTTTTATACCATTTTCTATGCACTCCAACACATCGATGATTAGTAAATTTGATTTTTAATTCGAATTTAAAATTTAAACTTTTGGTGCCTTTATTATTTATTTAAATTAAAATTTTAACCTATGGTTAAAATATTTTAATTTAAATAAATTAAATAATAACCTTTAAACTCTTCCAAATGGGTCTTTTGAGGATTTATAATTTAATGACTCCTTGGACCTCATTTTTCTTCACCTCAACCTTTAGCTCGAAATATTATAATATTATTATAATATTATTATTTCCTTTTAAACCTGCTTCTCCATCCTTGGGATTTCAATATTTTTAGGCCTTTGTAGGCATATAATATTTAAAATAAATATTATATCCTATTCCTTTAAACTTCTTCCTTACCTTTTGGAAAAACCACCTGATGACATTAATGATGATGAAACTTGGACATCAACCTCTTGACATCAATGACAACAAAACTTGCTCATATTTCCAACAATCTCCCCCTTTGTCATTGATGGCAACCCATTTTCCTTTAACCATTTCTTTTACCTTTTTCAGTTTTGCTCCCCTGAGAAATTGCTCCCCTAATTGAATGCTCTCCCCTAACTCAAATCTCTCCCCCTTTGACATCAATGGCAAAGGGCCACCTTTGGGGCTAAGGATAAGACTCTTAGCTCAGCCCCCTCCCCACCTCCTCTCCTTGAGGTGGTTAATTTTGGGGTGGGAGTATCTCTACTCCCAACATACACTGCTCCTTTCCTTTTTCCACCTTCTTCCTCAACTGATCCTTCTGATTCCTCTGAATGTTCTTGTTCTTGCTTGTCTCTAGAAATTCTGCTCTACACCACTTAGCCATATGCCCAACATTATTGCACTTATAACACTTAATGTTGTGGTTCCTTGAAGGTGCAAATATCTTGAAGTTCCTCCTGGTGAAGCCATATCCATTCCTATCATGAACCTTGCAATTAACTACCTTATGACCAAACTGATTACAAGAGTAGCAATACCCTTGAAAGAGATGCCCATTTCTAAAATTCCTTTTAGTGAAACCATATCCCTATCTTTCATGTGTCCTACACTACGTAGCCTTGTGACCAAACCTGTGACATGAGAAGCAACATCCATTGAAGAAACCTTACCTTGACCCCATTGGTCTCTTAGTCTCTTCTTCCCTGTGTTGTTTCTTGTTCCATCTGTTCCTCATTTGTGCATTGTTCCTTTCCTTGTTGAACTTTCTATTTTCCAACTTATCCTTAGAATTCTCACTCTCTCTTACACTCTCTTCTTCTAAATCTTCTTCTTCTTTGGAGCTTGAGATTGACTCCTCTCCTCGTCCTCTATGTTCCTCTTCAAAACCAAGTCCTATCTTGTTTGATGAAGATCTTTGTACCTTGATAATCTTATCCAAGTTCTTTGAGCTTCTCCCAAACCTGTGTAGCTTGTCTTTAGACTCTTTTACTTCCTTCCTTAGTGAAGCTACCTCATGCTCTAATCTTTCACATTCTAAGACCTTTGCCTCTAACTTCTCTTTAAATCTCCTTGTCTTAGCTATTGAGTTGGTTAGATCTTCTATAAGCTTTCCTTTCTCTTCATCACATTCTTGAAATTGAAGCTTGAGTTTTGAGTTCTACTTTCTTACCTTTCTTAATTCCTTAAGAGCAAAAATAATCTCACCTTCAAGATCAACTTCTCCTTCCTCTTCATTTTCTAATTCTTCCTCTATTATTTTGTCTTCAAGATCATCTTCATTCTTTTCTGATTTATTTCCACTAGAAGCACTTCCTTCTTCTTCTATTTTCACCATAAGAAGACTTTCTTCTTCTAGACCTTCAAGAGCATCTTCATATTCATCTTCACTGAAACTGAACCCATTCCTTGTACAATTATCTTCAAGATGACCAAAGTTACCACACCTAAAATACTTGAGAATTATTGGTGCCCTTTTTCTTAACATCTTCTTTTTCTACTATCAGAAATAGAATTTCTTCTTCTTCATTATCTGAGGACCTTCCATCACTATCACTTGAACTCTTACCTACCTTATCTACATAAAAACTCTTCTTATGCCTTTGGAAAAACTTATTTCCTTGCTTGCCTTGTCCATCCCTACTTTTCTTTTGATACTTGTATTTTCCTACTTCCTTGTTCTTATGATCCTATTTCTCATCATCACTGCTATTTCCATCTTCTAGAAAATTAGATGCATAGTGACCATATTTACCACATTTGAAACACTTAACTAATTTTGTACCTTTATACTTTCTTGTGTCCTTGTTCCTTCTACCATAGTTTACTTCTTCATCACTAGATAACTCATTACTTGAATCTGACTTCTTACCCTTTGTCTTCTTTGTAACTTTGAAGGTTGCTTCTTTCTAGGGAATAGTCTCCTCTTTTATTCTCATCTCAAAAGCTGTGAGAGTTCCATGTAACTCATCCCTTGTCAAAATTTCAATATCTTTTGATTCTTCTATGGCTGAAATATTTTCACTATACCTCTTAGGGAGTGACCTTAAAATATTTTGACAAACATCTGATTCTTCAACTTTAAACCCAAGTCCTTGCATGGAGTTAACAACCTCATCCACATGAAGTAAGTATGTAGCAATGTCTTCCTCATCCTTCATCTTTAGGTCTTCAAATGTTTTCTTGTGATTTTGCAATTTTGCCATCTTGACCTTTTTGTCTCCCTCATATATATTTTTCATCTTATCCCAAATATCTTTTGTTGATGTGCAATGCATAACTTTTACAAACTCTATTTCACATAAACCATTTAAGATTCCATTCATTGCCTTTGAATTATTTAGTTGTAGGAGCTTACCATCTTTATCTTTAGGTGGAGTAGTTGGCGGTATGTACCCATCCTCAACTGCTTGCCATATATCATTTCCTAGTGCCATTAGGTAAATCTTCATTCTCACACTCCAAAATGCATAATTGTTCCCATCGAACAATGGTGCCTTATTTCCTGAAGATCCACTCTGAGAATCCATCTATGTTCTTGTAAGATTTTCCTTCAAGTTGTTAAACTCTTCTGAAGGAACCCACTCTGATACCAATTGAAGAACACAAGCTTATACTGAGAGGGGGGTGAATAGTATAAGATCACTTTTTACTTTTCTTTCCCAAACAATATTATCCAATATAATCAATGGCAATATCAAAAATAGTAATCAAAGCAATGCACAAATCATCACACACAATAGAGACACCAATTTAACATGGTTCACCCAATGTGGGCTACTCCACGAAGAAAATATTTCACTAAAATTTTCTCAAAAAATATCTTGGGAATCCTTCCCTATTACAATGTTTATGGACCTCTATCCAAAGGAGACACCAATCCCCTAATCAAGTTTTTGGATCTCTATCCATAGGATAAATCTTTCCCTTTTGTTGGTTTATGGATCTCTATCCATAGGAGAACTCCTTCTCCTCTGCTCTAGATGGTGATCTTCTAGAAGACTACTACCTCCACTACACTGGCTTGTGGATCTCTCTCCACTGAAGACCTATGTCCTCACTCAGAAGACCTTTGTCCTCACTTCCTTGGCTAATGGATCTCTATCCACTAGAGACTACTATCCTCTACTCTGTCACCTCCAAAGCTTGCTCTCAGCTCTATCTCAAATCTACACTAAACACTATCCTTCGATCTAGCATAAATCTGCTCACAAGTCTATCTCTGGTCTAGCACAAATATATCCTCAAATCTGCACCAAAATTTATCCTTAAATCTATCCTCAAGCCTTAACACAAAGCTTGATACAAATCAATCAATAAATTCTGCTCTCAAGTCTTCTCAAAGACTTACCTCAAATCTATCCATAAGTCATCTATAGAAATTGTCTAATCTGCTTAATAAGTCTTCACCAAGACTTACCTCAAATCTATCCAAGTCCTCTCTAGAACTTGTCCAATCTGCTCAACAAGTCTTCACTAAGACTTACCTCAAATCTTTTCAACAAGTCCTCTCTAGAACTTACTCAAAACTTCTCACAATATTTCACAAAAGCTTACTTAAATCTGTCCTTAAGTACCCTCTAGGACTTACTCAAATATTCTCATAAGATTTCACAAAATCTTGCTTAACTCTATCCTTAAGTCCCCTCTAGGACTTACTCAAAATAGTCCACTAGCTTTCACAAAAGCTTATTCAAATCAATTGCAAAACTTGCATACAAAAACTCAACTTAATCTCTTTCAGAAAACCTCTTCAATCACACAAACAAGTTTCACTCAAAATCTTGTTTAACCATAGAAACATATAGAGAATGGTAAGAGACTCAATATGTTTCACACTCACAAATCACTCTATCACTTTCAAACTCAATTTCAAAGAAATAAAGAATAATTTGTTTCACAAAACTTGAACTATCACTCCAATGCTCTCAATCAATAATGCTCAATCAACTTCACTCAACCATCCACTCAATGAAACACAACTTGCTTACAAACCCTAACCAAGTGTTTCACTATACTTCCAACAACTCACACTATGGAACTCAAACCTTGACTCAAGATGATTCCAATTTCACATAACAATGATACTCATGTTCTTTCACAAACCCTAGCTCAAGATAGTTCTCAATTTCACATAACAATGATACTCATGATCTTTCACAAACCCTAGTTCAATATAGTTCTCAATCTCACATAACAATGATACTCATGATCTTTCACAAACCCTAGTTCAAGATAGTTCTCAATTTCACATAACAATGATACTCATGATCTTTCAACATCCACAAGTCATGCACATGAAATGAAGAACACAAGCTTATATTGAGATGGGGGGTGAATAGTATAAGACCACTTTTTACTTTTCTTCTCAAATCGATATTGTGCAGTGTATAGATAGCAGTATAAATAGCAATAATCAAACCAATGCACAAAACACCACACACAATAAATACATAGATTTAACGTGGTTCATCCAATGTGGGCTACCTCCATAAAGAAAATATTTCTTCTAAATATTTCTCAAATTATATCTTGGGAATCCTTCCCAAATTACAATGTTTATGGACCTCGGTCCAAAGGAGATGATGATCCCCTAATCTCAAGTTCGTGGATCTCTTCCACAGGAGAACTCTTTTCCCTTCTACTCTAGCTAGTGATCTTCTAGAAGACTTTGTCTCTATGCTGATCTGACTGGTGGATCTCTCTCTACTTGAAGACTTCTCACTTAGATCTGTCTTTAGTTGTCTTGGCTGCTAGATATCTATCTGTTGAGCAAGGTGCAGTAACAGTATTGTCATTGTTGTCAACATAGACAATTAGATCAGTTGATGCAGTGAACACAGTCATGTGCAGTGAAGAGGAAGTTCAGAAGCTGTTCAGAATATGCAACAATATTGTCATTGTTGTCAACACAGTCAAATAGATCAGTTGATACAATGGACAGGAAATTCAGAAGCAATTCAAAGTATGTACAGTGCTTTTCCAAGAATATTGAAGTGACCCACATGCAAAAATTCAAATAAAAAGACAAGGAAAGTGTCGCGATATCGTGACATATTCAAAAAACAAGAAAACTATCGCAATTTCATGACATATTGGAGGAGAGAGAAAGTGCAAAGAAAAATGTCACGATTTCACGACATATTGGAGGAGAGAGAAATTACAGGGTAAAACTGTCGCAATTTCATGACATATTGGAGGAGAGAGAAAGTATAGGGAAAAACTGTCATGATTTCGTGACATATTGGAGGAGAGAGAAATAGCAGAGAAAACTATCTTGATTTCACGACATGCTCGAAGCAGAGGCGCAAGCAGGTAAAACTGTCATGATTTCACGACATGTTAGAAGAGAGAGAAGAAGATTGAAAAACTGTCACGATTTCGTGACATGTTTCATTTTCACGGTCCAAAGCGAAGAAAAGAGGAGAGAGAAAAATATGTCACGATTTCGTGACATGTTTCATTTTTGTGGTCCAAAGCGAAGAAAAGAGGAGAGAGAAAAATATGTCACGATTTCGTGACATGTTTCATTTTCACGGTTCAATGCGAAGAGAAAGAGGAGAAAGAAAAATGTGTCACGATTTCGCGACATGTTTCATTTTTGCGATCCGAAGCGAAGAGGAAGGCAGAGAAAGAAAAGTGTCACGATTTCGTGACATGCTGCAGAGAAAAGTGTTCAAAGTGAGAACTGTCACGATTTCGTGACATGCTGCAGAGGAAAGAATTCAAAGTGAGAAATATCACGATTTCGTGATAGGTTCGAGAGAAATAGCTCGCAAGGAAAAGTGTCATGATTTCACAATAGTCTGCGAGAAGGAGTGTACAGTCGAACAAGTGTCGTGATATCATGACATGTCATGTTTTCGCTAGTGCAAGCCGAAAAATGAAGCAAGGCAGTGAAAGTGTCGCGATTTCGCGACATGTTTCATTTTCGTGGGCAAAAGGCAGAGAAAGGCACAAGGCAGCGAAAGTGTCATGATTTCATAGAGAAAGGCACAAGGCAGCGAAAGTGTCGCGATTTCACGACATGTTTCGTTTTCGCGGGCGAAAGGTAGAGAAAGGCACAAGGTAGCAAAAGTGTCACGATTTCGCGACATGTCATGTTTTCACTGGTGCATGCCGAGAAGAGTGCAAGGAAGCGAAAAGTGTCATGATTTCGTGACATGTCATGTTTTCACTGGTGCAAGCCAAGTAGAGCGTACGAAAGCTGAAAGCGTCATGGTTTTACGACAGGTTGTAAAGAAAGCATACAAAAGCTGAAAGCATTGCGATTTCACAATGAGTTGCAAAGAAAGCATACGGAAGCAAAAAGTGTCGTGATTTCACGACAAAAGCAAAAAGAAGGTCGACGAAGGGAGAAGTGTCGCGATATCATGACAAAAGAAAAATTGATGCTGACAAAGGAAGAAGTGTTGCGATATCACAACAAGAGCTTAGTTGAAGTCGACAAAGGCTGAAAGTGTCGCGATATCATGACAAAAGAAAAAGGTGAAGTCTACGAAGAGAGAAGTGTCACGATATCATGACAAAAGCCAAGACGAAGCGTACGAAGGCGAAGTGTCATGATATCATGACATGTGTTTTCACGACAATAGTAATAGAAGAAGTTGCAGAGTCAGATGGTGAAGCCGACGAAGACCGATGATAGCCGATGAAGTTTAGGGTTTACAACCGACGATAATTAGGGTTTATAGCTGATGAAGATTAGGGTTTACAGCCGACTAAGATGAGGGTTTTCATCATGAACATTCTTGTATAAAAGGAGGGTTGTTTGGAGGATTAGAGAATTGATCGGGGTGAGTATCGAAGTGTGTGATATGCAGTCGTAAGAGCACAGATAGCACAGAAGCGGTGAGATGATGGCGATGTGCGCAAAGTGAGCAAGTCGTGACGAATCAAGCTAAGTAAAAAATTTTCTAATAGAGCAGAGTGCGTGAAAGGAAGAATATAATCATGAAAGTTGACTATAGATCATAGAAGAGTGCGGCTATAGATCGTAAAAGTGTGCGAAGTGTCTGTTCTATGAACAGTGAGAGAGATCTGGTATGCTTTAGACCAATCAGGGTCTTTTGAAAAGGAATGTATTTTCCTGTCAAACATTATCATTCAAAATTGAAGTCCAGGTTGCAGCTTGGCATTAGGGGTTGGTGCTCCTTTCTATTGATGCAGATAAATAAGGGGTTGTTGCTCCTTCCAGTGGGTGTTGGTAAATGATTGTAAAGTTGGTCTTTGCAAGGGGCTGAATTTGGATGGTAGTCCAAGCAGCCGTTATTTTTGAGGAGTAGCCATATTGGTGAACCTCATTAAAATCTTGTGTTGTGTGATGTTCTCTTGTTGTATTTGCTATATCTGTTTATAATTTTTAACTGCTTTTATTTTTAGAGCTGTTAATTCATGATTAAAGAGCTACACTGATTCACCCCCCCTCTCAGTGCCATTGTAAGTACAACAATTGGTATCAGAGCCAAGTTCCCTTATCAAGATAAATCAACTGAGGTTGATCTTGGATTAGTACATAATGGGTAAGAAGAATAGATCCTCCTTCAAAAAGACATCTCAGTCAGTTTTAGTTCCTATGGTAGAGAAAATTGAACCAAAAAATGCAGGAGTGAACACTAAAGCATGTGATGAAAATCTCAAGGCTGAAGTAGATTGGGAAGGTGAGTTGATCTCTGCACTTGAAGAGTTGAGTATAGAAAAGAAAAAGAACAAAATACTGTCCAAGAAATTGGAAGAATATGGGGATGAGATTGAAAATCTTTTCTTACAATTTCAAAAGGCCAAGAAAATAGAAGAAGACTTGAAGTCACAGCTGAATGATAAAGTCAATGTGTGTAACAAACATGAAGAGGATTCTAACAAAGTGGTTAGTAATCTAAAGCTGCAAGTAGAAGAGTCTAAAAGGATTGAGGAAACTCTCAGGTCGTAGATCAATGAGAAAGAGATTGTTTACCGCAAACAAGAAGAAGAGATTGTTTTATTACAGAAACAACTAGAAGAGGCCAATACAAATCTCAAATTCGATAAGAGCACAGAGTTGCTAGATAAAATGATAAGCCAACAAAGAAGCTCCATGGATAAGCATGGTCTTGGATATGAAGCTGGACAACCTTCATCTTCTAATTTTGTAGAGAAGAAGTTCACTGTTGAAGGATCGAAGAAAGAAAAGTTTAAAGCTAAATCTTCAAAAGGAATAAATTATCTAATGAGATCTACAGCAAAGCAACCACAAAAAAAGAGGTTCTATCACTCTCACTCTATTCATAATAATACTTTTAATGGCTACTGTTTCAGATGCAACCAGTATGGTCACAAGGCAATTTATTGTGGAGTGAATAATAGATCAAAGAATTATGCTGGTAGAAATACATCTACGTTTCTAAGGGAACACCATGTGCAATGTTTTCAATGTGATGGTCATGGGAACATAGCAAGGTTTTGTCCAAATACGTTTGTTTCCATTCTAAGGCAGAATAGTATATTTCATCAAACACAAAGAACGCATCTAAGACAAGGAATAAATCATGTGCATAAAAGAAAGGAAAATAATCATTCATCAAGGATGCACAAGAGACAACCTCACATGAGAAATGTTCGAGTTCATGAAAAGGTGCAAAATAGGGATATAGTTGAAGAACTCAAGCCCATAGTCAAGAAATTCTGGAGAAAGAAAGAAGAGAGGAAATCGTGTCTCCTTGGACTGAAGGAGACTACTCCTCTACTGCACTAAGCAACTCCAGGTAACACATCCTCAGGGGGAGCAATCTGAAAAGGTTTTATTTTTTATGTTCCTATGTGTTTGGTGGGTTTTCTGAGGATGAAAAGGCAAGTAGTAAGGGGGAATTGCACTATATGGTTCAGTTCATTTTTTGTGGAAGTGTCGTGAAGGATGGAGTTTAAAATGAGAGTTATTACCATTTGTAGTATTGCTATTTGTCACTGTTGCACTATTGATGGTTCTTACTGTCACTATTCAAAGCTATGGATTAATAACATTTTAGATAAATTTGATTAGTGGAAGAATGTTTGCCCTAGATGCATATTTGTGTTTCGATAAAAGCAGCGTGTATCTATTCTACACATTGATGTAAAAATTGTTAGAACTCATGTCGCCTTGGTGAAATTATTTAATTCTCAGACAGTTTCATTTTAACTGTTGATAAAATGCCAATCCAAGGTTAAGAAGAATGAGGTTGAGTAAGGTGCTCTATGGTTGGTCATGAAGTGTTTGACAGAATGTCTTCTCCAGATTTGCACAGTTGATAGTAAGGTGTGACTAGCAATGGGTATAAAAAACATAGATCAGGTTGTAAATATAAAAAGGGATCTGGTTGTGCTATGATACAGTGCTTGGTGCTTGCTTAGAATTGACAGTGGAATTGTAGTATCAGTACAGTATTGGACAAAAGTTGGTACAAGTGAGGTCTGTTTGCAGGAATAATTCCAAGCAATCTAGAAAGAGTTGAGATTTTGTTGAGTGAATTTGAGGCAAGTCTTTGAGAAGGCTTGTGGATTAATTTTTAGTAACAGGCACAGTAAGAAACAAGAGTCAGTTTCTTCATTGACAGCAGAGGCAGAATTTATTGCAGCAACAACATGATGCACGCAGGTTTTTTGGATGATACAAACCCTGAAAGATCTTGATATCAACTTCAGTAAGCCAATTTTAGTTAAGTGTGATTAAGATCCCCAAGAGTCTGGTTATGTTTTCACACACAAAACATATTGCTATATGGTATCACTTTTTGAAGGAGGAGCTTGCTTGATTGGACAAGAAGAAGAAAACTGATTGTGGCACAAGAAGTCCGGTCATATCAGATTTGACAATCTAGTAAATTCAGCTCAAAAAGACTAGTGAGAGATTTTTCAAAAATTGACTGGCTATAGGGTTCACATTCTCAGGGGGAGCATTCAAGTTTCTGATTATCTTTTTGCTCATGTTTGAAAGTTTTACTAAGTGTAAAATTTTGTTTTCCTGAGAATATTGTGCATGGACTCAGGGAGAGTCTGCAGTAGCCCTTTTGTATTATTGTCAAAGGGGGAGAAGAGTTACAGGTAATTACATGTGTGTTGACAACAATTCCAAAGGGGGAGATTGTTGAGCAAGGTGCAGTAATAGTATTGTCATTGTTGTCAACATAGATAGTTAGATCAGTTGATGTAGTGAACACAGTCATGTGCAGTGAATAGGAAGTTCAGAAGCTGTTCAGAATATGCAACAGTATTGTCATTATTGTCAACACAGTCAGATAGATCGGTTGATACAATGGACAAGAAATTCAGAAGCAATTCAAAGTATGTACAGTGCTTTTCTAAGAAGATTGAAGTGACCCACATGCAAAAATTCAAAGAAAAAGACAAGGAAAATATCGCGATATCGCGACATTTAGAAAACAGGAAAACTATCGTGATTTCGCGACATATTGGAGGAGAGAGAAAGTGCAAAGAAAAATGTCATGATTTCACGACATATTGGAGGAGAGAGAAAGTACAGGGTAAAACTGTTGCGATTTCGCAACATATTGGAGGAGAGAGAAAGTACAGGGAAAAACTGTCACGATTTTGTGACATACTGGAGGAGAGAGAAACAACAGAGAAAACTGTCACAATTTCATGACATGTTCGAAGCAAAGGCGCAAGCAGGTAAAACTGTCACGATTTTGCGACATGTTAGAAGAGAGAGAAGAAGATTGGAAAACTATCGTGATTTTGTGACATGTTTCATTTTTGCGGTCCAAAGCGAAGAAAAGAGGAGAGAGAAAAAGATGTCGCAATTTCGTGACATTTTTCATTTTCGTAGTCCAAAGCGAAGAAAATAGGAGAGAGAAAAATATGTCACGATTTTGTGACATGTTTCATTTTTGCAATCCAATGCGAAGAGAAAGAGGAGAGAGAAAAATGTGTCGTGATTTTGCAACATGTTTCATTTTCGTGATCCGAAGCAAAGAGGAATGCAAAGAAATAAAAGTGTCACGATTTCATGACATGCTGTAGAGAAAAGTGTTCGAAGTGAGAACTATCGTGATTTCGTGACATGCTGCAGAGGAAAGAATTCGAAGTGAGAACTGTCATGATTTTGCGATAGGTTCGAGAGAAAGAGCTTGCAAGGAAAAGTGTCACGATTTCACGACAGTCTACGAGGAGGAGTGTACGAACGAAAAAGTGTCACGATATCGTGACATGTCATGTTTTCGCTAGTGCAAGCCAAACAATGAAGCAAGGTAGCGAAAGTGTCACGATTTCGTGACATGTTCCGTTTTCATGGGCGAAAGGCAGAGAAAGGCACAAGGCAGCAAAAGTGTCGTGATTTTGCGACATGTTCCGTTTTCACGGGAGAAAGGCAGAGAAAGGCATAAGGCAACAAAAATGTCATGATTTCACGACATGTCATGTTTTCACTGGTGCATGCCAAGAAGAGTGCAAGGAAGTGAAAAGTTTCATGATTTTGTGACATGTCATGTTTTCACTGGTGCAAGCCAAGTAGAGTGTACGGAAGCTAAAAGCATCGCGATTTCGTGACAGGTTGTAAAGAAAGCATACAGAAGTTGAAAGCATCACGATTTTGTGATGAGTTGCAAAGAAAGCATACAGAAGCAAAAAGTGTCATGATTTCATGACAAAAGCAGAAAGGAGGTCGACGAAGGGAGAAGTGTCGCGATATCACAACAAAAGCAAAATTGATGCTAACGAAGGTAGAAGTGTCGCGATATTGCGACAAGAGCTTAGTTGAAGTCAACAAAGGCTGAAAGTGTCACGATAATGTGACAAAAGAAAAAGGCAAATTCTACGAAGAGAGAAGTGTCGCAATATCATGACAAAAGCCAAGACGAAGTGTACATAGGTGGAAGTGTCGCAATATCGCGACATGTGTTTTCGTGGAAAAAGTAACATAAGAAGCTGTAGAGTCCGATGGTGAAGCCGATGAATACCGATGACATTCGATGAATTTTAGGGTTTACAGTCGACGATAATTAGGGTTTATAGTCGATGAAGATTAGGGTTTACAGTCGACTAAGATGAGGGTTTTCATCATGAACATTCTTGTATAAAAGGAGGGTTGTTTGGAGAATTGGAGAATCGATCGAGGTGAGTATCAAAGTGTGCGATATGTGGTCATAAGAGCATAGATAGCATAGAAGCAGCGAGATGATGGCGATGTGCGCAAATTGAGCAAGTTGTGACGAATCAAGCTAAGTGCAAAATTTGCTAATAGAGCATAGTGCACAAAAGGAAGAAGATAATCATGAAAGTTGACTGTAGATCGTAGAAGAGTGCGGCTGTAGATCACAGAAGTGTGCGAAGTGTCTGTTCTATGAATAGTGAGAGATATTTGGTATGCTTTAAACCAATCAAGGTATTGTGAAAAGGAAGGTATTTTCTTGTCAAACATTTTTATTCAAAATTGAAGTCTAGGTTGCAGCTTGGCATTAGGGGTTGGTGCTCCTTTCTATTGATGCAGATAAGTAAGGGGTTGTTGCTCCTTCCAGTGGGTGCTGGTAAATGATTGTAAAGTTGGTGCTTTGCAAGGGGCTAGATTTGGATGGTAGTCCAAGCAGCCATTCTTTTTGAGGAGTAGCCATATTGGTGAACCTCGTTAAAATCTTGTGTTGTGTGATGTTCTCTTGCTATGTTTGCTATATCTATTTATAAGTTTTAACTGCTGCTATTTTTAGAGCCGTTAATTCATGATTAAAGAGCTACACTGATTCACCCCCCCTCTCAGTGCCATTGTAAGTACAACACTATCCATTGAGACTCTATCCTCTATACTTTATCACATCCAAAGCTCTGTCTCAATACTGTACCAAACACAATTTAGTCGGTCTACCATAATTCTACTCAAAATATTGCAATAAACATAGTACAACCAGTCTAGTATAATTTTGCTCAATAGGTTCTCTCAGAACCTCCTCAAATATGCTCAACAGGTTCACACAAAACCTATCTAAATCTGCTCAACAAGTTCACATAAAACCTGCCTAAGTTTGCTCAACAGGTTCACACAAAACCTATCTAAATCTTCTCAAAAAATCCTCTCTAGGACTTGCTCAAATCTTCTCAATAATTCCTCTCTTGGACTTGCTCAAATCTGCTCAATAAGTCCTCTCTTGGACTTGCTCAAATCTGCTCAATAAGTCCTCTCTTGGACTTGCTCAAATCTGCTCAATAATTCCTCTCTTGGACTTGCTCAAATCTGCTCAATAAGTCCTCTCTTGGACTTGCTCAAATCTGCTCAAGCAAGCTTTCACAAAAGCTTAACTCAAAATAGTCCACAAGCCTTCTCAAAGACTTGTCTCAAATTTGCTTAACAAGCTTACAAAGAACTTGTTCAATATCATAGAATCATAAAGAGAATTGTTAGAGACTCAATATGTTCTAAGCTCAAAGTACAATCAACATCTCAATTCAATCTCATAGAAGCATACAGAGAATTGTTAAAGACTCTATATGTTCTATACTCAAATCCCAATATCAACTTGATAGAAGCATAAAGAGAATTGTTAGAGACTCAATTTGTCCTATTCTTAAATCTCAATCTCAATTCAAATCAATATCATGGAAGAACAAAGAGAATTTTTAGAGACTTTATATGTTTTATACTCAAATCCCAATCTCAAATCAATAGAAGCATAAAGAGAATTGTTAGAGACTCAATATTTCCTATTCTTCAATTTCAATCTCAACTCAAATCGGAATATAGAATAGTTTGTTTTATGGAACTTGAACAACCATTTCACACATCCACTTGACTAGTCTTAACCAACTCAACTCAACCAATCACATCAAGGAACAACCATTTCTCACAAACCCTAGTTCAATCATGTATCCACAAACTCAAAATATTTCCAACAATACTTTATCTCAAATCTCACAAAACAATGATACTCATGTTCTTTTCTAGATCATGTTCAAGTTCATTTCATCATCAATGGGATTCAACAACAATGCTAATGAAACAAGGTTCAAATACAACTCACAAATCAGAAAAACCTTGAAGCATTCAACCAACCATCTTCACAAAGGAAAATTCAATTAATCATTTTCACTCCAATGATATTTCAGAAATCAACCACCACAAGTAATCAATAGGAGAATGTGCCCATACCTCTTTATGCCAATAAGTTGTTCACAAAATCTGCCACACTTAATCACAACTTTCCTTTTCAATATTAATAAGGGTTAGTGGTCTTTTAAATAATCACAATAAAAGCATAACTTAATTTACACCCTTTTCACTCCAACTTCATAAAAACATCCACCAAAGTCTATTTTAATAAAAACCCTTATTAAAAATAACCCACAATAAATCTCTCAATATCACTTTAACAACAACTCCTTATTTCTCCTAAAATTAATTCTCCATTTCCATAAAAATAAAACATAAATCAAATATATTTTTGCAATAATAATCATAGCCCTAATGATAAAATTTAATTCCCATTAAATACCTTATAACTCCAAACTTTAGGGCTAATAAAAAATTATTAAAGGAAAAAATGTAAATACCTCTTAATGGAATTTGAACCTCCATCCGCCACACACCGTGAGTGTCTTAGCCGTGGCTAATATTCCAACCGAGCCAAAGCACTCATTGGAAAAGCAAAGGCCAAAAAGACCTTTAATCTTCCTCAGCCTACCACAAAGGACAAAGCGCAAAAGCGCTTCCCACACACTATCGTCAAATGGATTCGATCCATGATATTTGCGCTACCCATAGTCTTAGCAAATTTTATATTCCAATAAGCCATGCATCATACCACATTTGAGATTTCCAAATCATTGTGCTTTCTTCTTTGCTTCCTTTTCAACAATTCGCACGAGCTCTTTCAAATTTCCAAGGCAATTAACACACGAGAGCAAGGATGATTATTTGGTTTAAATGCCACCCCTTTATATATTGTTTAATAACACTTTGAATATGTCGGTGGAAATATTAAAATTGTATTTGCATGATGATGTCGACGGGAAAATTTCCATTTAAATTTAAATTTTAATTTTAAATAATTAAAATTTAAACTACACATTAACACTCAAATAATCCATCACTGAGGCACCTTTTTTGATGAAACAAAAGCCTAATGTGGGTTTTAAGAAAAACCCAGATCAAATATGTTATCCATGGTTTTAAATAAAACCTTTTATTTTCCCTACCTTGGTTTTCACAAAAACCCTTCATAGATCCTTTTGACATTTACTGTTCTATTGAAATCAATGACAGCATTTCACCTTAGGGACACAAAATGTCCAACATGAAAACCTACTCAACATTTCCAACAATTCTTATCAAAGAATCCTTTTCAGTCCAAATTTGCATTTCACAACATTAAATCCAACAATATTCCATTGCATTTCCCTACCTTGGTTTTCACAAAAACCCTTCATAGATCCTTTTGAAATTTACTGCTCTATTGAAATCAATGACAACATTTCACCTTAGGGACACAAAATGTCCAACATGAAAACCTACTCAACATTTCCAACAATGCTTATCAAATAATCCTTTTCACTCCAAATTTGCATTTCACAACATTCAATCCAACAATATTCCACTCATAAGGATGATATGCCCATACCTTTTGTTTTGATGGAGATATGACTTCAAAACCTATCTCAATCACACTCAAATCCTTTTTGCCACTTTCAAGGTTAGATAGCAACAATTTATCTAAAAATCTCCACTCAAATATTTTCCCCAATATTTATTTCACCATACAAAATATCAAATCTCTAATACACCTTATAATCTCCAAACTCTCAAATTAATATTCAAAAATCAAGTTCCTTTACTAACACCTTATAAACTCCAAACTCTCAAATTAATATTCAAAAATCAAGTTCCTTTACTAACACCTTATAAACTCCAACCTTTCAGAATAACATCCACCACATAAAAATCAAATTCTTTTATTAACACTTATAACTCCAAACTTTATAAAATAAATTCTAACCACCAAAAATTAAAATAAAATATTTTAATTTTCTTACACCTTATATCTCCCTTAACAAACTCACAAACTACCTTTTAAATCTCACAAAACCCTTTAATGCAAATTTTCGAATATCAAATCTTTGGAAAAATTAAATTGTGAAATGCATACCTTTCTTTTTAATTCTACCCAAAATTGTTTTCGCCAAAATTCAAACACATGACCTCACCTTTCCAAGGCCTTAGCCTAAATTTCAACCACCAGTTGGGCTACATGCCCACACAAAATCAAAAGGGGCACGAATCACCTCTTGTTCCTTGTCTCTTCTCCCACTAAGCACAAACGAAAATGATTTTCCTTTGCAAAATACAATCACGTGAATCAAACCCACGATCTTGCCTTCATGAACACCTTAACCAACCCTTGGTTGCCACTTGCACTAACATGCACTTTTAGATGTGTTTGGCACTCCACTTAGCTTTATCACGATGTCTTCCCTTTAACATTTAACACATGTGAATTCTTTCCTTTCTCTTCACTCAAATGCAGTGCACAAATTCCTTTATACTTTGGGCATACGAATTGCATGGATGGTTTTAAATAAAAACCATTGCCCCTTTTATACCATTTTCTATGCACTCCAACATGTCGGCAATTAGTAAATTCGATTTTTAATTCGAATTTAAAATTTAAACTTTTGGCACTTTAATTATTTATTTGAATTATATTTTTGTTGGTTGAATTAAGTTATATCCGCAACATATTAAAATTTTAACCTATGGTTCAAATATTTTAATTTAAATAAATTAAATAAAAACCTTTAAATTCTGCCAAATGGGTATTTTTGAGGATTTATAATTTAATGACTCCTTGGACCTCATTTTTCTTGACCTCAACCTTTAGCCCAGGATATTATAATATTAAATATTATTATTTCCTTTTAAACCTCCTTCTCCATTCTTGGGATTTCAATGTTTTTAGGCCTTTGTAGGCATATAATATTTAAAATAAATATTATATCCTATTCATTTAAACTTCTTCCTTGCCTTTTGAAAAAACCACCTGATGACATTAATGATGACTAAACTTGGAAATCAACCTCTTGAAATCAATGACAACAAAACTTGCTCATATTTCCAACACCCTTATATTCATTCATTTTGCAATCATGAACAAACTTATGATAGTATTTTGTAACTTTAGGTAGCTCTTATTGCATTAATATTGAACCCTTTAGACTAAATAAGTGTCATCATGCATGAATTCCATATGTGATAATTAAGTGAGTTAAGTGGCTCAAAATCAAACCCATTTTTTAATCACATGAAATAAAATGCAAGATCCACAAAGATGGTGTTCAATTAACACCAAGACATCCCACCCAAAATATTTCCGTTCAATGCTTCCAGAAATAAGAGCCCCCTAAAAAATAAAATGCCTTTATAATTCAAGCATTATAAAGAGTATATGATTAGATCTAATTTTTACAATCACTAAGATTTTTCAAATCTAAAAAATAAACAAATTGAGTAACAACTTCACAAAATAAATCTTTTACAAAGTTGTTCTCAAATACACAAAACTACCAGAAAAATACATTTTTTTAAAGCAAAAAACCCCTTGCGGGATTGCCTTGGTCTGAGAGACCATTACCAGGGGGTTCTACACAATCAAAGTCACCCAGGAGTCACATCCGACCCTACCCACACAACCATTATCAATTGGATTTTGGGTACCCAATTCAATTTTTTTGGTAGGGTGGAGATTCGAACCTGGGACTTCCTTGGAGTATTTCCCTCTCCTCTCCAACTCACCTACAACACCTGGGTAATACATTTTTTTTTAAATGTATTTTTAGAAAACCTCGTGAGTAACTAAAATGTATATATGAGTTTAAAATTTAGAAATAAATCAAGCATGAATAAGATAGGTTGCATATATCAGAAAACCATATCTACAACAAGCAACTTTAGATATTGCATAAAACTAGATATTTTGTAGATTGTGTGAAAGATAAACTTGCATATAAAAAAATTATGTATACGATAGTGGTCATTGGTGCTTGGAAGTGATTTTTGGTGGTTTTGGATAGATAATAGTTAGGTGAATAGGTCCATCATCAATTCTACAACTATTTAAACAACTCACAAAAAGACTCCAAAAAACTTCCAAAAAGTGGAACCTTTATAATCAGTCCCTATGATTATAGGGTTCAACCAAGATGTAATGAAGGGCTAAAAAATATATATAATCTCTTCACAAAATAATAGAAGGGAATTTTTTTTCAATTTTCACCTTCTAAGTCATAGAAACCTCCAATCTTCAACTGCAAAACATTCAACATGATCAAACTATACAAACCTCAACAATGAATATTTCCAATAGTCCTCAAAGTTCTCATACCATCAAAGGAATGATAAAAAATTCAAAACATTGAACCAAACCACAAGGACCAAGGGGTTGAAACAACACCACATTAACCAAAATAGAGAGACTAAAATAGAAACAAGATAATTGAAGCTAACACAAAACTTGTAATATCATATCATATATCATAATAGATTAGGAGTACAATGTATAAGCCTTGATTAAATGGGAAATAAAGATCCACCATAGTCATAAGATCAACAAAGAGATAAGGATGAATATCCATCATACAAGTAGAGAGGTGCAATATGATCCATGGAGAAAATATCTCAACCCTCCAAATGTAATCAATGAATGTAACTCCCTAGGAATGCCAAATATCCCCATAATGCCTAAATAATATAAAAATAAATATCCAAACATAAAGTGGATGGGGAAAATAACTAAACTAATATAAAAATAAAGTACCTAGGTGATCATGAGCTAGAGTCTAAACACCTACTCTAACATTTACTTCTAGATCCTCAGAAGGAAGAGCATCCTTCAACCATCGATCTTTCCAAAAGTTCACCTAATTGTCATATCCAATATACTAGTAGATCCCTTTACACAATAGATGTATGATATCCATAAGACTATTCCAAAAGGAATATCATTTTGGAAAGTTAGTTATGTGTATGAAATTTCTAATATTTGGTAAATACTTAGCTTTAAGGATCTTTACCGATTCTATATGGTCATTTTTAATCAATTTACACCCTATATTTCCAATAAAGGCTTCATTCATCTATTTTATCCTTTTAAATCCAAGCCCCCTTACTTTAGTGGAATAGATATGATCCCAAAAAATCAAGATAAATCATTGTTTATCTTTTGAACCAGAGCATAAGAATGATCTTTGAATTTGCTCCATATTATCCCTTATTTTAGCTAGAATACTAAAAAGGGATATGAAATAAATGAGAATACTCTATAAATATGACATAACTAGCTAATATTTACCTGCTTGGCTAAGGATACTTTCTCTCCAACCTATTAGTTTGTTTGCTAATCTATCAATGATCAGATTTCATAGGTAAGATTTCATCCTACCTCTGAATATTGGCATACCCAAATATGTGGCTAGGAATTTTCCACTATCACACCCAAATATTCTTGTAATATTTCTTTACCCGACAACAAGGGTGTTGATAAAGTAAACTTTACTTTTAGAAAACTTCACGTTTTGACTAGCTGCTACTTCATTGGAAAGTAGATTGTTCATTATCTCTTTTGCTTGCAAAATAGAGCAACAAAAGATCAAAATAGTGTTATCAACAAACTATTTATGAGATATGGGGCTTGAAGTCAAAGCTACTTTGAAACATCCTATTTGCCACCCTTCTACAATCGTTGAAATATATCTTCCCAATGCCTCAACAAGAATAATAAACAAATAGGGCACTAATGGGTCCCCTTGATGGAGACCACGACCATTTAAAGTATCTTTTAGGGATATGTTAACCAACATAGAAAACATTGCATTAGAGAAACACTTCTTAACTAGACCAACCCAACTATCTTGAAAGCCAATTTTTAATAAGACTTAGTCATATCTAACTTCAAAAGCATACCTACCATCTCACTATTTTTGATAGAAATGATAACCTCACGAATGGTTATAATATCATTCAAGATGTGGTGATCCTTGACAAAACCACCTTGTTGATCCACCATAATAAGTGGCAAAACTATCTTTGGCCTATTAGCAATAGTCTTAGATATGATTTTATACATTGTATTACACAAACTAATAGGCCTAAAAATGTTAAGATCTTTATATCTCTACACTTTCAGAATGACTACTAGAAAGTTAGAATTATTATCCTTAGGCAAGTATTGAATTCTTTAGAATTCCTTAATAGCCTTAGTTACATCTGATCCAATTTTTATTTTAAAACTTTTGGAAGAAGGTAGCCAGGAAACCGTCCAACCTAGGGATATTTTATCCTCCTAGACCAAAGGTGACCTTCCTAATTTTCTCTTTTATGCAGAGGCTCAAAATAAAAGAATTCAACTGGTCTATCACCAAGGTCATATTATTAGCTAGTAGTTTACTTTCTACTTTAGCATTCATTACCATTGATTTACCCATGATGTCTAAGAAACAGCTAACAACTTCTGCTCTAACATCTTCTAACTCCACTACCACTGAGCCATCTTCCCTAACCAAATCCTTAATATTATTTTTGCATCTATGTATTGGAGTGAATATATGAAAAAATCTAGTAATTATATCACCTTCCTTGAGCCAATAAAGTCTTGATTTTTATTTCTAGAAAACTTACTCACGAGCCAAAATATTATGGTAATTTGAGAGGAGTTAACATTCATTTTTTTTTCAGTTGGTCACGTAATCCTTCTTTAGTCACTTTATTTTCAATATCTTCATGTTTGATCTTTATTTCCTTAATTTGAGAAAAGAGATGGTCAAAGACTCTCCTCTTCCAATATTTAAGACTAGATTTGATAAATATCAATTTATAGGCTACTTGGGTTATTTTAGGGCCCCAAAATTCCTTTTCCAACCAATATTCTATAATGGGTTCTAAAGTTTCATGCTTCATCCACATCAATTCAAATCGAAAAGGAATTCTATATAGCTTTCTCCAATTTGTTACCTCCCATACAAGAGGATTGTGATTAGTTCCAATCTTTAGGAGGGTCATAAGTGTTGTATCTCCAAAGAAAGCTAGTCCTTCTTAAGAAACCAAGAAATGGTCCAACCTTATATGAATCAACTGGTCACCCAATATTTTATTACTACATGTGTACTTGGAACATCTGAGATCAATATCCATTAGCTCATTGTCCCTAAAAAACTTCCCAAACTCTCTCTTTCCTTATGATAATATTAGGGAGCCTCCCATATTGTTTGAAAAAAATAATGGTGAGTTAAAGTCTCCTATCAAAACCCAAAATAGACCTTTGAACATTATTCTAAGATGTATTAGATCCTCCCATAAAATTTATCTTCCACTCATTATGTTTGGAGTATATACATTCATCATAATCCAGTTCTGATTAGAATCCAAATTGTGATAAAACAAAAAAAATATTACTATTACTAACATTGTATTGTCTTTCAATTTTTTCCTTATTCTATAGACCCATGAAATCTCCTAAGGATCCATTGGAAGGACTTATCAAATACTATGCTTCTCCCCATATTATTTATTTAACTATTGTAGCCTTTTGCACATCCATTTTAGTTTCCTAAAAAAAATTATATCTAATTGTCTTTCCTTTCTTAGCACCATGATTTTTTGATGTTTTGAGGGGTCGTTCAACCCCTTGATATTCCATGATAAGATTTTTATTTCCTATTTTTTATGGGAGTTTTTTTCTCCCAAAAGTTTAAAATATGTTTAGTACTATTCGCCACTTCTGTGGCAGTTTATTTATCCTGTACATCTCATTTTGAAGGATGACCTCTTTAGGACTCAACACAAACATATACCTTGCTCTTTTTTGACTTCTAGTAACTTGATTTAGAGAGCTACTTAGCTCACTCGGGATAGTGCTAAATTCCATAACTTTATTGATGCCACTAGTGTTGAGAGTAGATTCTAAGATTCTAGAATATTCAATAATAGTTTCTTCAAAAAATGAAACCAAATCTACTAACCTAAGGATTCCAAAATACCCTACCTAAGTTTTATCGAGGCCCAAATATTGTAAATAATTAAAGGTATTCTTAGAATCTATACCATTCCTACAAATGGAAGTTTCAACCATTGGAATGATTACCTCTAGGCACTCCACTTTCTTACCATCCATGAAAACACCTTCTAAAAACTCAACCTCTCTTTCTAGGGGTTCTTTTCCTGACTCCTCATAGAAGCCTTCAACTCCTTCCCCTACAATCCCTTCCCCTAGTACCAAATTCAAAGATCCTGTCATTGGGTCTTGCTTCCACTACCAAATATTTTTTCCTTTTTTAGCTCTCTTATGCAAGATGATTTCATCAATATTCTCACATTCCAAAGGATGAATTCAAACCTCGTACTTGGACTCAATTGCTATGAATTTTGAAAAAGTCCTTATCAAACTGACATTAACATAGATTCTAATGAACATTAATCTCAATCTAGCAATGGTTATTGGGTCAACCACCACCAAATATCTTATTTCATTTACAACACTGGATAGAATCTCTTCATGTAACAAATATAAAGACAAACCTATGAGACACACCTACATTGGAGCTTGATCAATGCATTGATTATTAGGGTCAAAATCTGGTATCCACTTCCTTACAAAGAAACCTTTGCACCCAAAGAACCATGGTCGACCTTGTGAAATTCTTTTTGAATCCTCTGCTCCCATAAATTTGACAAGGAAAAATCCTTTAGACATCATTGCACTTTCCATTGAACCCTTTGGTTGCCATTTGAATAGATCTTATTTTCTTATGACATCCAACTTCGGCTAAACACCAATAAATCTGTATACTAACGTAAAATCCCCGTGGATTGCTAAGATGATATTTAACATTTATAGGAATAGGTAATCCTTAATATTGTGATATTTAGGTTGAAAATTAAAGCAATTTCTAGGAAGTTTGATGGAAAAACACTCTTTGAAAATAAAAGTCATTTTTTTCATTTTAATGTTAATATGGTATTACATATCTTTGGTAAGATAAAATTTTATGTATGTGTTTGAAAAAATAAGTAGAGTAAAAAATTTCTTATTCTTTCAAATAATGTAACCCAATAATTAAACCAATTAATTGAAAAAATCCATAATGGCATCAAAATATTATGAAACTCTACCCAAGTAGACACTATTAAAGATGCAATCTAAAAGATAATAAAAATGTGGCTCCACCAAAATAGCATAAGATGTACAAACAATGGACCCTTTAACGTTTATGGCTTCATAATAATCTAGGCTAATAAAAGCAGAAGTAATGCAACCCTTATTCGAGTTTCTAAGCTCGTTAGTTTTATGCCATAAAGCTTCCATTTAGATTTGAGTGTACACTTAGCTAGGATATATCCTACATAATAAACCTATTCCTTTTAGCCCATTGTCCCATGAGGATAACACAATGGTTTGAGCTTTGGCTCTTCTTTGGGAGGTCCAAGGTTCAAACCATGATGTGTGTGAGGGATTGGATGTGTATAACTGTACATAGCATAAAACAATCCATTTTATAAGAAAAATAATATCAATCTACATAATATTAATAAATTGTTTTTTTCAAACTCTTGAAATATAAAAAATATTAATAACTTAAATTCAACAACATATTTCAATACCATTATTCAAATCTAATATATATATATATATTTTGAAGAATAAGTCTTCTTATTTATTTGAATGTAATTGTGCTATGGTCCAACTCCAACTCTTACATTAAAAGAGATAACACTTAATAAAAACTCCTACATCATATATATAAGAAAGAATCATATATATATATATATATATATATATATATATATATATATATATATATATAAAAGAATAGTGTACGAAAGAACAAAGCAATGGTAGTATGATTCCTATAGCTAATAGCAAATAAAAAAATTAAAATTTATAAAAATTAAGGCAAACCAACATAATTTTAAAATGTGTTTTTTAACCATATGTGCCCATTTTAAATTTAGTCCATAAAAAAAAATACTTGTAGAATTACTTCATGAAAATAGTTCATTGTGTCCATCTAATTGCATCATCCATTTCGTCTTGAAACCCGTTTATGTTGATTTATGTTATATTCCTCACGATTTATGTTAGTACAAATGACCTGATCCCATGGTGGCCATTTTAAAAATCAAGGTCATTTGGATAATAAGATATTTTTTCATTAATATTTTTTTATTGAATATTAATTTTAGGATTGATAATATTAGTGACATTTGTACCGATAAAAGTAACATTCTTACCGATAAATATTAAGTATGACAAATAGGATTAACCACAAGCACACAAATGACATTAAAATATTTTAAAATGAGAACATTAATTTGCATTTTCCCAACATTTTATTTTGATAAGACATTCACCAGCAAGTTTGGAAAATAATAGTAAGAGAAAAGCAATGAGATTATATATATATATATATATATATATATATATATAAAGACCTTCTACTAGAAATTATGAGCTTGCATACTCCGAAGGGGCAAACAAAATGGCACAATCAAGCTAATAAGTAATAAAGAAACATGATTATACTTAAAGAAAAGGAAACACTTAAAATCTGGAGTAAGATATGGGGACCCTGAACTAGATTACGCTGTACATAGATTATACTAGAGAGGACCATTGCAAATCATGATTCTTAATCATGCACGCTTCAGAAAAGAGGTGCAAAAACCAAGAGTAAAGGACCAAATTGTATATACATTACACATCGGCAAGGAATGATATTATGAACTAAATATGTGGAGAAATTAAGACCAAGTTTTAGAAGATTTGAAAAAAACAGAACCATTACAGACCAATGATTTTTAATGTGAAAGAGTGTAGAAAGGAAATTCAGGACAAGGTTGCACGTCGATTGTGGATCGAATTAGGATCATTTTTGGAATAATTATTTTAAGTTTTTATTCGAGAGATCTAAATTTTCAAGTTTTTATTAGATTTTTTTAAGTTTGTATTCAATAAAAATGAAGTTTGAAGTTTTTATTCGAAAGATCTAAGTTCTAGGAGAGTTACCTTCATTATGATTCAGTTGTAAAAATGTGCAGGTTCTTTTTTAAAAACACTGTATTTACCTTAAGTTAAAAAACTATTCGTCGTTAGCAAAGGCAATTAGATATGGCTGAAGAAGCAAGGGAAACCATAGCTAAAGGCAATTAGATAGAGTTCAATCTTAAAGATTTTAAACTTTTAAAATAAAATATTTGAAACTTTATATAAAAAAATCTAAATTTCAACTACACCATAAAGATGACTAAATAAACATATATTATAATTCTATATATTATGTGCTCACCTTATATCATAAACTTTTATCTAAGATATCCAGCGTTCGTTGCCCAACCGGATCTGCTCAGCTGGCTCAAGACAAGAAAATGAATAGTGACAATGAGGAGAACAGTAAAATGTGCTTTGGACATCATATATACGTGTTCAAATTGTAGTCTCTTTCTTCAAGGGAAGGGTATGGCTAATGTTTTGCTAGAAAATGCCATCACAACAGCGAATTTAAGAGAATTACCTTCGTCATTGGCGGGACGAAGCCAAATCCCATTGGCATTTCAGGAAAATATTGAGGACATTGAAGGTTTTGGAGGCCAAATCCCATTGGCATTTCAGGAAAATATTGAGGACATTGAAGGTTTTGGAGGTATTTCAGCTTTATCTTAAGCATTTCAAAAGGAATTATACGATAAAAGAAGGTAAAGCTTAGAGTTATACATATCCTTTCAATGCCAATAACTTAATTTGTTTAACTTTTGTGAGCATTAATTTGATCACAACATTATTATTTTTATACTTGTTTTAATACATAAAATGGAGTTTAATTTACAAAGTACTTTTTCTTAATTTCATGAAGGATATTTAGATTTGCATCTTGTCAAGTTATTGCAATATCACTTTATCCTAATGATGTAATGATATAATATGGATGGGGCCTATTTCAATTTCATATGATCAATTCAAAAACCTTAAAAAAGTTAAAGAATGATTTATAAATCTTTGGTGCTACCTATTGTAGTTTCCTCCCATATGAATTGGAAGTGGAGGGTCTCTTGTTCTGGTAAATCATTAGAATGGAGGGTCTTGCACTACAAAATCCTGCCCAAACTCTCATTCACTAAATAGGTTCTAAAATATAATAAATGTGTCTTATGTAGCAAAATCGAGTTGGTGAGATATTATTTTTGATCTGATAGAGTGACTAGATATATTTGAAATGGATTTCCTATAAATTTTTACCGATTTTAAGAAGAAGTAAACATTGTTTGGAACTTTGATTTAGTTTGATAATGTCAAAAAAATATTCAAACATATGGTTTTAGTTCATTTATGGATTATTAGATAGGTTGATAAAGTCAAAAAAAAATATTCAAACATATGGTTTTAGTCCATTTATGGATTATTAGATATTATAATATTTTTCATATAGATAAGATTGTCGAGGTATTTCTAATTTATAGGTTATACTCTAAGTTTAATCTACACATTGATGATTTTATTATATAAAGGAAGGAGGAGGCCTACGACAATGGAAGTGATAAAAAAAAATCACTTGTTATTGTGTTGTGTTGGTACACAAATGAAGATAAGTATCAGTTTCTTAGTAGACATGAACCAAAGAATTAAATATAGGTTTGATTGTGACTATGTGAAACAACTTGCAATTATCAAGGTTTAGTTTCTTAATGTGATGCATAAGTTGGAAATGATATCTTCTAAATCTAAGTGATTTTTGGTTTGTATGTTGGGCATAGTTCAAGAAATTATAAGAAGAAATTCACATTGTTTGAGGGAATGCCAATGCTAAAACAAACCTTTAATATCTAAATATAGTGCTCAACAATGTTTCAACAATTCATAATATAATACCTATAATCATTGAGATGCTTAAATGTATTTACCTAAGGAGCCTTCTTCATCCTTTGATGATATCTTGAAGTTTCTCCTTTATTATCATGTGTAACAACAATGATGGAAAATTTGTTCATGCATTATTAAGGTTTATGCCAAGGAAGTAGCTATACAAAATATTGAGAATAAATGCATGAAGAGAAGAAATAAATAATACATTCAATAAATTGGTCTATAGATATAGAAGAATGAAGTAAATAAGACAAAAAAATCCATAGTGGATTATGAAGCCTAGAGAAATAACAAAAATGAGGGAGGGGTACTAGTGCTACTCTCTTCTACGCTCAAGGTGAGGATGAACAAGATGGAAAAACCTTACACGAACATGTAATTATTCATTCAACTTATTAGACATCCACTTCTTCAAAATAGTGAATTCCAAATTTATGGATAATGTGGCACATAACTAGGTATTGTCATATTTTGAATGATTATAATGACTAATAACATGATGATTCTATAGTCATTGGTGATGAATACTCCTTGTATATGGTTGAATGTGGTAAAGAAACCACTAATTCCTCCTCATTGAAAGAAGCTCTCTATGTATCTGGTGTTGGTTCTAATATCCTTTCTATTTACTACAACACACACTAACAAAAATATGGAATTTTGGGCAGATATATGGGTTATTAAGGATATTGGTAATGAACTTGAGATTTTTTCATAAGGATATTATGATGAGTTTTATTATATGTATAAGCTTTATGAGAATCGATCATCTCCTTATCCTTCCTCCAAAAATATAGACTTCATGGCTCTAGTGGCTAGGCTAGGTGACACCACCAAGCAATGTCATCATATACCTTGAAAAAAATATGAATTATTGAGATATATAAAATGATATCCAATGGTAGATGGTCTTCCTCCTATTTCTCATTTGAGATTATTTGTGAGTATTTTAGTTTAGTGAAGTACCAATGAGAGTCTTTTCTGGAAGGTATATCTAGGCATTTTATGTACCCATTGGAACTTATCCATAGTTATGTTTATGTGCCTAAGAGCTAGATATTCTTGTTTAGCAGTAAATATTTTCTCATTCTCATTGATGATTTCTATTAATATGTATGGTTTTACACTATTTACATCAAATATGAAGCTTTTAGTAAGTTTACGGAATTCAAATTTTTAGACACCCAATTTTGCTCATCCCATTAGGAAACTATCTAAACTAGTTTTCAACCTCCACTACAAAAATTAATTTCTAAAAATACATTTATAATTTGTAACCAATATCACTACCAACAAACTAGCCCCCTTGTTGATGAAATTTATCTAGAGACCAAATGCAAAAAATTTCTCCCTCCAATGGTCAATCGCATGAATTCATTACCTAGAGGATTTTGTCATCATGAATTTGTGTAGGCAAAGAATTTATCCATAAACATACAAAATTAAAAAATTTCCATCTTGTTTCCCATGCCTATCCACTTTAGTAGTTTACCAACTTGACTTGGATTTTCACTCATCCAAATCATTCTAAAATTAGCTTGATTGTGTTCATGCCAATGTGATTTCATCTTGCCAACTTTCCAACTCCACTGTATTGCCAATTTGGATTAACGTTTTCCAATCCAAACCCCTTCACATAAATTTGGAAACTTTGCCTCACCCTCTCCTTTCCAATATTTATAAATTTGACCTTCCATTCTCAAATTAGGATTCATTTTTTCACATGCAATTTTGGCATACACTTTTATATGTGTTTTTGGGACACATTTTTTATAATGGATTTTGTAGTGAAGCTTTTCCTTTTTCTCTTTGAAAGATTTTTGAACTAGGGGTTTGAATGTAACCAAAAAATTCCAACACTTTTTCAAGAATCATAGCAAATCCCCTAAACCTAACTCCTCTAACATTTTCTCCTTTTCAATATTTTGTAGATACCTAAAAGTTGTACATTGTAATACCTACATACTTTTAGATCCTTTTGGATACTTGTAGGTTCACATAGGTCGTCCTAGGTAACCCTAGGCCAGCATAGACTATTGTATATCATCCTAGACACGTGTATATTGATGAAGTCATGCGTAGACGACCGTAGTTATGCGTAGTCATGCATAGATTGCCATAGATTATTGTAGCATTGTGTAGACTTTCATATACCACTTTGCTAGTTTTCAGGTCCAAAACCTGAGTAAGTTAGAAAAATCACATCACAAACATCTCCCATGCATCAAGATACCTTCCATCAATTTTGTAAGGAGACACAAAACATATTTGCAGTCAATTGAGGCCCCAATGGGCTATTAATTGGCAAAAGCAATTATCAAGTCAATTTTTAAAATCTAATTTAATGTTGACTTCACTTAAGTCACTTTTTTAGGGTAAAATTGATTAATTAAACTCTTAATCCTTAATTAACACTAATTTTACCCTCCCACATGTGTTTAATTAGGTTTAGCTAAGATATTTTCCTAAGAACCCTAATCAAGTCCTAATTTGACTTAGGACCTCCTAATCCTGATTAGACCTAATCCTTCCTCACACGTGTGAGGATAGGATATTTCCTATGAGGAATGTGAGGCTTCCACCTCACAAAACCTAACATAAATTTGGTTAGACTTCATCCTAGGGTTAGTTTCCTTAACTCTCCCCCTACAACTTGCCATTTTCTATATATAGTGGGCCAAAACCCTCATTCAGACCTCTCTCCAACTTATGTTCAAAGTAAAAAAACTCTACCAAATACATACTGAAGCACAAAAAAGCAGATCTAAACTTGCACATCAGCAATACAACAACCAAGGAACCTTCCCACTGAAGGGTTTTTGTAGAACAGTTCTTAAGGTCTAATTCACCCCCCACCCTGCAAATATGGCACCAGTTCACCCCCGGGTGATGAATTTGTCTTACAAGTCCCAAATAAGCTCAAATTTGGGAGGTAAGCTTTATTTTATCATTTCATGACCTTCTACACATTTTATTTCAATTTTTATCATGTTTTTACAGTCAAATTGTCTTTCTAAATATGGGGTCTGACTGAGGCAAGCCCCCCAATGAACTAACCCTTTTTTGCAGGTTCATCATATAACTAAGAAGGGAAGAAACCATAAAATATGACCTCACAGTTGTACACATACAAAGAAGCCCATCTACATTGAGGAACGTAAAAGGAAGGCATCATGCCTATTGTAACCTTCATGGAAAGAAAGGATAAAAGGGGAATTTTCCCTTATTGTAACCTATGCAATCTTACATGAATAAAAATACATTTCCCTGAATAGCATTTTTCATTAATATGTTGTTATATCAAATGCCTCTTTTTGGCTATTTCATTCAGGAACACTCGATGGGACCCCCACAATGGATAGTGTCAGGCTAAATTTTTCTTATAAATATGATATTATCCTATATTTTTGTGTTTTACATGTACTAAATATGACTTTCAAAGAGATTTTCAAAGCCCTGGGAACCCTCTCAGGCCTTCAAAACAAATATTTGGGGTCTCTAGATCCAATTCGCCCCCTGCCCCGTGAATTAGCTCTTAATTTGCCCCTCAGGTGGTGAAGTCAACCAAACAGCCTCAAAAACCCCAAAATTGTAGGGGTGAGCAGTACATGACCTAATTAGACTATCCATAACATCATAGACTAGGTATTCATCTATATATACTTTGTTTGTAAAATTTTGGGTTCATGAAAAATGCTTACTAGTTAAGATACAATAACTAGTAACAAATTTCCTTCTCTTCGCATTTCCATTTGGTTCCAATGTCATTGTAATTACAAAACCTGTCAAAATTCCAGCAACTTCAAATTTCAAAATCTCAAATAAATTGTACTTTCCCCTTTTCTAATTTGCATGTATAAAGTTCTTATAATTGTTTGTTTATACTTGTATACATTTCCAATGCAAATATTACAAGTTCTCACACATGTTTAGGGTCACTTAAACCCCTTATTTCACACTTTCATATTACATGTTTCTATGTTTTGAAAAGTAGCGTAAATTTCCTTTCCTAAAAGCATCTAGGATTAGGTTCTTTATTTACAAAAAGTATTGCATTCTAGTCTCTTGCTTTCAAAAAGCACATATAGGGCTAGCTTTCAATTTGAAAAGGTAATCAGTTATATTTCTTGTTTTACATAACAATGCACTAAGATGATATTCCTGTCACTCTCAAGTGGTATTTAACGACACCTTCCTAAATATTCTCTTGAAAAGAGATAATCAAGAGGAGGAAATTAAGCCAAACACATAAGAGTAGAAAGGTTTAATTCACTCAAAAAACTATTTAATGGCACCTGCTTTAACACCCTTCAAAAAATATGAAAATTTGGAGGAATTTAAGCCAAAAAAATAAGAGTGAATTAAGGATTTTGTTTTGATATAGGAGAATATATCAAGTTTTTAGAAATGGCTTCTAATTGTGCAATTTGAGTTACACAAATTTGTGAAATTTAGGGGTATCGTGTGTTCTTGATTCTATGACTTATAATTGCAAAAGGAAAATGCAATAATAAAACAAGAATTCCCACAAAATTATTATCACTTAGGTGTCGGATGCAACTGATAATGCACCTATTTTGCCAATTTTGAAATGAAGGTGTCGAGTAAAATCAAGAATGCACCTTATTTCCAAATTTTGTAACAAAAATGTGTATTTGTGCAAGAATGATATTTTTATGTCTCCTACTTTGTTTTACAATTTTGTAAAATAAGTACAAGTTTTGTATTCCCCCCTTAATTTGTAAAATAAACAAAAAAAATGAGCACCCCTTCCAAGACAAGTCAACACATGACACGTGTTTGAAAGGCTTCCAGAACTAGTCGACACACGACTTAGTTTTAGTGGACCCAAGGTCATTTCTTTGATTGCAAAAAATAAGATGTGCAATTTCCAGTCTTTTATCCCTCCTTGGAGAAAACAATTGCACAATTTTGACTTTGAATTTTGCAAGTTTTGGTGACTCCTTGTGTTACAATTTTGGAAAAGAAGAATCACAAAATGTGATATTTCCCCCCTTTTATTTTTCAAAATTAACAAGGGTTTTGTAGAAGAGTTGTAGGCTTTAAATTTGCAACAAAATCATGCTAAGTTCTTATCTTTTATCCCCAGATTTAGAGAAAACAAAGAATATAAATTCTTATAGATGCAATAAATAGAACCCTTTTTCTTCTTCTTTTTTAATTTTGCAATTTTTTTTTTAAATTTTAAACAAATACTTCAATTTAATAAAAAAAAATACAATTATGTTTAAAAAATCAATAAAAAAATTTTAAAAAATGATTTTTAAAACATAATTAATATTTAAATTATTAAATTAAAGTTATATTTTAAAAACTTTAATTAAAATAATGCAAAAATATATATATTAGGCCTTGTGAAGCGCTCGCAGGGGATTGAACCTGTGACCTGACGGGTTCGAGCGCTCGAAACTAGAGCGCCCAATCGTCTCGGATTCCACCGTCGGTGAGATGAAAGGGCAATTTCTGCCCTTTATTCCCCACCTTGCGGCCTGGCGGAAAAAAAAATGGAATGTGGGACTTTTTGAGTACTCGAAACTAGAGTGCACAATCGTCCCGGCTTCCACCGTCAGTGAGATGAAAGGGCAATTTTTGCCCTTTATTCCCTGCCTTGCGGCCTGGCGAGAAAAAAATGGAATGTGGGACTTTTGTCCCACATTCACCCCGCGGAGGCTTTGCGGGTGTATAAAAGGGAAACTCTTCCCTTTAACACGTGATTGCCTGCGGGCAATCACCCTCAAGCCTTTTTGCCTCGCAAATGACCAATTGAAAAAGGCCACGTCACACAAGCCCACAACGCGCCATGTGTCCTCGAGAGTCATGCCATAGGTGTTGGTCTCGTTAGTGCCCAGTCAGCTCAACATGTCATCTCCTCGGTTCGTGTGCCATTGCCACGTCAGCTACTATCTAGATCAACCACCTTCGTTGTTAGCCACTTTAGGTCACATATCGCGTCAATCAGTACCTCAAGTTATGTGCCAGGGCCAAATGAGATGCCACATCATCCAATACCTCACATTCCATACCAAGGCCAAATTGGATGCCACATCAGCACCTACAAGCCTCTTCACCAATCACCTACGTGCCACCTCGGTATGTGAGCTAGAATCTAGTTAGCTCCACCTCGAGATGTGTGCAAGATCCAATCAGCTCCACCTCAAGATGCGTGCAGGGTCCAATGGTTCATAGTGCCACATTAGCTTACCTCAAATCACCTCGGGCCACGTCGACACGGGTCTTGGGCTGTGGGCTGCCACATCAGCAGGTCCCACTCCTTGGGATCCATCCTCTGCAGTGTTTGTAGGTCGCTCCTCAGGTTTCGTATCGATCGAGCAATGCCTCACCTCGGGATCCATGTCAAAATTTAGCTACGAACTTCCTTGAGAATCGTACCTCTCCTATGGTTTCCTCGGGAAGCATGCACCTGGTCCGTTGCGGGCCTCTCGCCTAGTGCTCCAAGATCACCGGTGGCTCCTCCATGGCTCTGATGCCAATGTGAGAATAACTTGCTCCAAAATGAAATAAATTAATAATTCAACATTAGACTAGACTTGGAATGTCGTAGCCTTATATAAGTTACAAAATAGGAATATTAACCAAATAGCACAAATAACGCTAACAGAGCACGTTAGGAGAGTAATATGCTAACAGCTAACTACGTAGTCAAATTGACTACGACTAACCTAGGATATTTAGATAAATATCCAAAAGGTAAACAGTAAATAGTAAAAGGTAACTAACCTAGTAGTAAAAGTAAATACTAGTGGTAAAAAGTAACAAGCTACTTTTTACCATGCGATAAATAAAATCTACCTAATGTAGGGAAAGGGTAAAATATCCAAATGATGGAATATTTACTCTAACACAGGGGCCTCACCATATGTCTTGGTGTATGGATCTGAGGTGGTGTTTCCTTTTGAGCTTGAGATTCCTTCATTTTTCTCTTATTGCAATATGCCACGATTGATAATCAGTATCATGTAGACCATTTGCACCAATTGGAGCTGCTAGATGAAAAGCACATTCATGCCTTAGAACCTTTGAGAGCCTATCAGGATAGAATCTGGTGATATTATTCTAAGAAAGTTTGCAATCATTTTTTTGAGGTTGGGGACCTTGCCCTCATGGAAAACTAGAAGAACACCAATGCTTGTACTGATATTCGAGGGAAGTTTTAGCCTAATTGGTTAGGGCTCTTTATCATAATGACCAAGTTTGGCTCAGGTGCCTGTTTTTGGATTCTTTGGATAGTAAAGAACTTAAAGAACCTATGAATATAATACATTTAAAAATATATTATGCTTTATTTATCACTACGAGTGTGGTGTGTGCAATAAGGTGTATGAACAAAGTCAATGGAGCAGAACAAGAGGTGAGTGTGTGTATTTATATTGAATTTTTAATGGTTAAGAGGTGTGTATAAGATAGCCAGTGGTTGTATGAACACCATAAAGGATATTCATGCGGTATCTATCCTATCCCATGAGGATTTATTAGCCATAAAAATATCAATAAGGAAAAGGTGTGAAATCACAAATGATCAAATAGAATAATAATGTATATCCTTGTCTTGACGAAAGGAAGAATGAAGAAACATGTAAAGATTTACCAAAGAAGAGCTATATTTCTTGACTTGAAGAGATATAAGAAAAACTTTCAAGTTCAAGGAATATAGGATAGAAGAGAGAAGAAGAGATGAAGATGTGGTATGGGCAAATGCAATGATGGAAATGCACAAAATGGGCCCTATATTGGGGGTTTACTAGGTATCATATCCAGAGTATGAGTGTAATGCATGTGAGCTACGACCTAACTATGGGTCATCACTTACCATTGTAAAAAAATATCCAAGAATATATATGATCAAATATTCATGCAAAGATGAAAAATTAATTGTGTAATTGTATGACAAGAAAAATGTAAAGTGGAACAAAATATCAATTGAAATATGCAAAAGTATGATAGGCGGTCATGTAGTATGAATCAAACAAACTATATGCAAACTAGATGAAATGCCATTCATAGTATTTTATTAATTTTTTTTTTAGGGTTTCTCTTTTTTTTTAGGTAATTACATTCATTGATTCTTCAAGTTCGTAAAATCGACACAAATTATGATTATACTACCTATTTTAACAAACAATATGGTAGTGCAAGAAACTGATCCATCAAAGAAAGGGTTATGATGGAGGATATCTTCATAATTATCATCACAAATAGGATCATCCACAACACATTCTCTAGGAGTTATTGTATTAAATTCATGGTAAACTCAAACTATGCCACCCTTTTTTATCAAAGGGGAATATATTTCTAACTTTGTAAAGTCTCTCTTAGATAGGGGAACAGGGTCTCCTCAAGAATGAGGATACTCGTTATGCACAACACAAAGGACATACACATCAAAGGAGAAGCTACTCTAGAGGATATCCTCATGAGCTATGTCACATGGGGTATTCCTTTTAGCATACTTCTTTGGGGTCACACCTTGTTTAAAATACACCAAAGTTACGATAATGTAAACAAAATATCTAAGGGATTAGGGTGACCCTCATCCTCATCACTCCACTTTTTGCTTTAATAATACAAATAGTCAGCATAAGTAACCAGGTATCATCATTAGAAAAGGGTAAAGGTTAGTTTTTATTAGGGATGTATCCTACACCACATTGCCTAGACCAAATCTCAACTTCCAAAGGCTCTTGAATGTCTTTCTATCATGATACCAAATCTTTATCTACATATCTCATACTAGATAGGATCTACTTGGGAAGTGGGTAATCATTGGATAGGTAACAATTGAAAAAAAAACACTCCATGGGAAGAGGGTTGATAACATAAATATTTTCGAAGGAGACTCTTGCAAAGATAAAGGTACATGTGTCAATGTTTATTGCTTCATCCTTATTATAGGGTAAACCCATAGTCCTTTCTGAAGGTGGTATCTTGACAAGATATAGAAGAGGCTTTGTAAAATTATTAACTTGATCCCATGATGAAACATTGATGAGCGGTTACTCACTAATTTTAAGATTTTCAAGTTATTTATTTATGTGGGATGAGAAAAATAATGAGCATAAATTGATATCCGATTAAGCTTGATCAACCATCAAAAAATATTCTAATGGGTGAAGATCACCTAAAATGGTGACTAGTTTATTATTATATTTAAATTTTATACATTGGTGAAAAGTAGAAGTGAAAACCCTCATCGCATGAATCCAAGGATGTTCAAGAAGAATATTAAAATATGTAAGACAACACACCACATAAAATAAGATATCTAAGATATTAGGTCCAACCCTATGTGGGAGATATAATTTCGTAAGCCTCTTGGGACTCACTATTGAAGGCTTTGATGATGATATCATACTTGGTTAAATCTTCCTCTTTTAATCCAAACTTTTGGAAGAATTGATAAGTGCATAAATTGAGGGAAGAAACATTATCAATCAAAATTCATTTGATAAATATTTCTCTAGTAAATGTAGTGATGTAAAATGAAGAATCTCCTCATAAGTCTAAGTAAGGAATATCGTAATACAAAAAAGTGATATGATTTATCCCAAGAGAACTTACAACATTAGCTATAGCATTAGGGAAAATTTCTTAAGGAATAGATTGTTGTCTTTGGAGATTCAACAAAGCTTCCCTATAAATAGGAGAATTTTGTAAAGTTCTAAGAGATAGATCTTGGCTAGGATACTAGCTAATTTTTGTTGAATATCAAAGGATACTTTAGGTTGTGGCTTCAACACTAAATATGGGGTTTCTAACATTGTACTCCTTTTTTGTGTACTCTTCAAAACTAAGTTGGATTTCAAAGGTGGGTTGGATGAAGAACTCATATTCTATTCAGAATGTTGAGTTGGTTGATTCTAAACTTGTTGCCTTGTAGTTATTGCTAACCTCTTTTGATAACCTCTTAATATAAGGGCTTGATCTACCCTTGTTGGATCTATAGCTTGGTCAAAAGATGTGATAGTTGTAATTTCCAATTCATAAGATATTTTTTCTTATAAATTTTTGATGAATATCTCAAGCATGTCTCAAGGAGGTAACATATATCTCAAAAATCCAACTAGACTCCTCCCATGAGACAAAAATTATGAAAAAAAAAAAATCTTTAGCTTATTTTAACATATAAACATCTTTCATAGTCACATTATTTTCAAAATAAACATTGAATCATTGAAAAAATATTTCAATAATATCTTCAAATTTCCTCAAAGAATGACTAGATAGTTGAGAACATCTTAAGTAACGACATATCATATATGATATCATGGCATGTTGTCCTACATATTCTTAAATGCTCAACTAGATATTTTATTACCTTATAGATAGGCAAAACCAACATTGAAAAATGCTTAGGGTAGGGTGTAGAGGTGATGATAGGGTCTAAGGGTTGATTGCACATTTCTTTGTACTTGTAGGTGAAACTAGGAGGCTGAATCATATCCACTCTTTAAACCAATTATTTAACCACATTATTTAAACTTTGCATCTCTATATTATTGTTGTGTAATACCCCTAAGTTCCCTAAGAGGGGTATAGGTGGACTATTGAAAAGGAACTTGGTGAATGTTGAAAGTATTAAAAATATTATGGTATGGATTATGATCAGTGGTATATTTTTATGGATTATAAATGACAATTGGTGGGACAGAAGCATAAATATTGATATGAGCATAATGAGCAAGAAATTAAACATAATATTGATATGCACTACTATTTGGAGGGACTTGTAAAACCCTTTCAACATTGGTGGTCATAGTAGTAGCATATTTTGGTTTATGTAAAGTATTACCATGATATTAAGCTTCAAAAAAAGGGTTATCATGAGCCATTCTATGAGAGATAACTAGAAGAGGGGGAGTATCACCCCTTTTGAGATGCGCTTCTCGATGCATAGCTTTGAGCAAAGCCATATTATGGCATTTCATAAAATTCCAAACATCATCAAATGATGTAAAAGTGAAACCACCATTATGCCCCTCAAGGGGATCATAGTTGTTGGATATTTTGAGTAGTTGAGTTTTCATTTATGTCAAGAGTCAGTTTCAGTGAGCAGTGCAAGAGGAAGAAGTTTTAGTAAGCAATGCAAGAGGAAGATTGTATCAAGGCCAAAAGAAAAATATTATAATATTTTATTATAATATTCTAGTTAACGGTTTCTTTGAAGAAAATTGAATATCATAAAGTGATCATTATCCAAGTTCTCTAAAAAACCAAGTGGCGTATTTGAAAGGATAAGGCTTAAATTATTTAAATTTAAATATTTTAACTAAGGTTAGAATTAAAAATTTAAATATCCTTTTGGCACCAAAGTTAAAGGATATATTTTAAATCAAATTTAAAAATTTGATATCTTCACCGATGTTGGAAGCGCATGTACCGAAGTGTATAAAAATGGAGGTTAAATTTTTTTTTAACCTATCTATGTGATTGATTGCCCACAATAACTAATATTTTAAGCACCAAAGTCTAGAGGATTTTGCATGTGCTAAAATTGACATTGGGCAGTGAGAAGAGACAAGACAAAGGGAGCACAGAGTTGAGTGCCAAAGGAGTTGGTAGCGTAGTTGGTGATAGTGGGTGGTGCTAAGAAGTTCAACAGGTGAGGAGAGCAGGGTTTGAAACCCGCCAAGTTGGTTTTGCAAGGGAGAAGAGTGTGTTTTGTTTTAAACTGCATCGATCAAAAAAGGACAAAGGAAAGACTTGAACCTTCCCCTTCATGTAGAGGCTCATAGCTCACATGGTGGGCTAGCGCCTCTATAAGGCGCTCGACTGGGAGTGGTCTCGCGTTTGAAACCCATCGAGGCCTTTTGATTGAGATAAAAGGTATGTGCTAATGTTTGCCAAGGTTGCATGAAATATTTTGGATTTGCTAAGGTTGGATGAAAAATAAATATTTTTGGAGGTTTATAAACTTTTTTCTTAATTTTGTTACTGAGTATTTGAGGGAGATAAAAGGGTATGCAATATTATTTTTGAGGGTTTGATTTTTGGAGGTTATTAATTAAAGATTGGAGATTATAAGGTGCAATTAAGTAATTATTTTTTTTGTATGTTTTGATGATTGCTAATTTTAAATAAGGAGTAATAAGGTGTATTTGAGCTTGGTTATTTTAGTAATTGAGAAATGTTTTTGAGAGAGTGTTAATGTGATATTTTTACATCTAATATTTGAAATTGGCAAAGAAGAAAATTGTGTTTAAGACAGGTTTTGAGGTCACCTCTTCGTCAAACAAAAGGTATGGTTACATTTTCCTTGTGAGTGATTGTTGGTTGTTGTGAATGCTAAGTTGGAGTGAAAAGAGTTGTTTGATAAGCATTTTTGAGTTTGGTTTTTCTAGAATGAAAGTTGATTCTAGAAACCTTGTTTGATAAGCACTGTTGGAAATATTGAGTAAGCATTCATATTCTTGAACTAGGGTTTATGAAATAACATGAGTATCATTGTTATGTGAAGTTGAGAATTATCTTGAACTAGAGTGTGTGCAAGATCATGAGTATTATTGTTATGTGAAATTGTTTGATAATAATTATTGGAAATAATTTAGTGAGTGATTCATATACTTGGACTAGGGTTTATAAGCAAGAAAGTATTTCATTGAGTAATTTATTGAGTGGAGTTGAGTGAGCCTAGTCAAGTGGAAGTGTTGAAGTGATAGTTTTAAATTCTGTGAAACAAATTATTCTATATTCTGAATTGATTTGAGAAGGAAGTTTGAAGTGATTGAGTGTTTATGAGTGTGAAACATATTGAGTCTCTAACAATTCTCTATATGTTTTTGTGGTAAAAAGAGAGATTAAAAGTGATTGATCATTGTTGTGAATGTGAAGCATATTGAGTCTCTAAAAATTCTCTATATGTTTTTGTGAGATTGGACAAGTTCTAGTGAGGACTTGTTGAGTAGATTTGATGTAAGTCTTGGTGAATACTTGTTGAGAATATTGGACAAGTTCTAGTGAGGACTTGTTGATCAGATTTGAGGTAAGTCTTGGTGAATACTTGTTGAGCATATTGGACAAGTTATAGAGAGGAATTGTGGGTAGATTAGTGTGAGCTTTTGTGGAATCTTATAAGGAATATTTTAGACAAGTCTTTGAGAAGACTTGAGAGCAAAGTTAATTGATTTGTGTAAACCTTGGATTAAGGTTTGGGGAAGATCTAACAGATTTGATTTGTGATTGAGTCAAGATTTATGTTAATGCTTGAGGAAATATTTGTGCTAGACCAAAGGACTGTGTTTAGTGCAGATTTGAGGATAGAGTTTGATGCAGATTTGAGGATAGGTTTGTGTCAAACCAGAGATAGAGATTGAGAAGATTTGAGATAGAGCTAAAAGTAAGTTTTGGAGGTGACATAGTAAAGAGGACTACAATCTCCAGTGGATAGAAGTCCATTAGCTAGAGTAGTGAGGATAAGTCTTCTGAGTGAGGATAGGTCTTCTGAGTGAGGACATGAGTCTTCAATGGATATATATCCATTAGCTAGTGTAGTGGAGGCAGTAGTTCTTCTAGAAGATCACCAGCTAGAGTAGAGGAGAAGGATTTCTCCTGTGGATAGAGACCCACAAACCAGCTAAGGATATTGGTGTCTCCTATGGATAGAGATCCATGAACTTGATTAGGGGATTGGTGTCTCCTTTGGATAGAAATCCATAAACATTGTAATAAGGAAAGGTTTCCCAAGAGATTTGTTGAGAAAATTTTAGTGAAATATTTTCTTCGTGGAGTAGCCCACATTGGGTTAACCATATTAAATTGGTGTCTCTATTGTGTGTGGTGATTTGTGCATTGCTTTAATTACTTCTATTGATATTGTTATTAATACATTGCATAATATTGATTGGGAAAGAAAAGTAAAAAGTGGTATTATACTTGTAGACACCAAAATAGCACCAATCCAATTATGTGACTGCAAACACTGATCACATTGACACACACAACCCCTAGGGCAGCCCCCAGAGGTTAAATAGTGGTCCTAACCACTCTCACAGTAGTTTTGGAAGGTCAGAGGTCAATTTGGCACCTTCAGGCACTCTACTTCATACTTGTTCCACCCAGGGACGATTACAAACTTCTATTCGCCCCACCCAGGGATGATTAGTAGTATTCACTCTAGGGTGGGGCGAATAGCAGGTTTGACGGGAAAAAAGTCAAATCTTGACAAATGGCAGCTCAGATCCACCACTTAACTCTTCCTTCATTGCATGGGAGTGTGAGTGAGCGTTTTCGAGCATTAGAGGTAGTTACAAGGGCAGTCATGAAGCCCCTAATTAGGGAGGAATCTTCCCCCACATGGGAAGGCATGATTGCCAAGTGGCGCCTCTGCATGCTCATCCAAAGAGACCATCAGGTCTATAAAATGGTGAGTCTTATCACCCCAAAATACAAAGAGAAGGAGAATTTTGGAGCAACGAAGTGCTGTCATTTTACTTTCACACCCACACCCTTTTGAGTTGTGCCTTTCACATCCTTGATCTCTTTTGGAAAGGAGGTCATAGGGTGGTTATTGGAAGCACAAATCCAAAACCAAAACCCGACATTTGGCCACAATATCCCACAAAATTTTCTAACAATACCCCACAAGAGGTTTTGGACCCATCCCAAGTGGATTGGTGCCAAAATCGGGCCCAAAACGACGAGCGGCCTGCCCCCGGGCGCCCCCACACTGCTACAGTCCTAATCGCCCCGCCCCGGAGCGATTGGAAATCTATGGCAGATTTCCTTTCTATTATTTTTGCATTTAATTCTATACTACTTAGATAGGTTGTCATTCAAATTTCACATCGTTTTGAGCATTTTTTATCATGTTTCTATTATTTCTTGCTTTTTCTAACATGTAGGTAGCATCATCAAATTCTCATTGATAGAGGCAAAATTGGGAAAATCTGACCATTTGGGTCTTCCCAAAATACCCCCAATTAGCTAATCCCCAACTTTATAGGTGATTTGGAGCTTCCCGGATGTGACATTTGGGACAGTGCCTTTTGACGTTTTGTTGTAGGTCTATTCGTCCCACCCCGGAGTGAATACAAATTTGTGGTGAATTTTTTGACTGTTCCATTTGCAGTGTTTTCCTTGTGATTTTTTGATGCCCCTATCAAATTTTTAGTTCATTTGGATTTATTTTAGTTATCGTTTTATTTATATCTTGCATGCACTAATCGAAGGCGTGGGGATTGCATGTTTTATTTCATCTACAGGTGCTACTGACTGTTTCTTGTTTCCTTGAACATAGGATCTAGACATTAGAGGAGCATAAAGGAGTCAAGACTCATCAACGCAAGTGGCGATGAAGTTTGGTCCACCCATTTTACATGTGGGCACGCGGAAGAAGGAATGGCATCCATGGGTGTAACAAGAACACATATTTAACGCTCCTAGCCCTTAGAAGGGGAGGAGGCGAATTGTAACCGAGTTCTGAAACATATCAATAAAAAGGGTTGTCTTCCTTATTGGATTTTTGTTTCATTTTGATTCGTTCATGCTTTCCCTCCTTTCATGCACTTTCAATTCATAGGATTTAGCGTTAAGTTTAGTTTCGTTTGCATCGCACTTGGAGTTTCCTTTTTGTTTCGTATCCTCGTGATTTCAGTGGAGATCATGGTGGGACCCTTGTCCTCTATTTTTAAGATCAGAAATCTGATCAAAACTTGATTATTTTTGCTTGCAAGTACCGAGTTTTCAAACATTGGACTGTTGTTCGTTCCAGCCTGTGGCGAATATAGAGCTGGAATTCGTCTTACCCAGGGGTGAATGGGCATTTGCCCCACCCTATGATGAATACAGTCTTGTTATTCATCCCACCCATGGACGAATAGCTATCTGTGCAGTTTCAGGATAGAAACTTAGGACCAGCAGATTTGGGCAGAGAAGAGGTAAGGGTCCTAAACTCTTTCTGTCATTATCTATTTTCTGTTTTTTGGGTCATTTGCTTGTTTAGGAAAAGTTGTACTGCATGTTTATTTTCTTTCGTGCAAAATAAAAATAACCCCACACATCACGTGGCAACATAAACACCGAGGAGCTGGTCATAAAACCCCAGCCCTTGATCAAGACCAATGGTGGATTTCATCACCACCTTGGCTTGAATTTTGCATTCATAAACCTTGATCGCTATTGTTGCTAGACGTAAATCCTGACGAAAGCTGACCGAGTGTAGCTAGGGTGATTCCCAGTGCATGAGGATAAGTCTTCTATGGTAGGTGTCAAAAATAGGGCGATTCCCCTTTCGTACCGCCTACGTTCCACGTACCATCTGCTCTCACGTACCAACAGTTTCCCTCACGTAAGGGTGGGTATATAGAGAGGTTGGTATATCGGCCTGGCAATGGTATATCGAAGGGGCGACCATTTTTGGGAGTCATAAGAGCCATCATATTGCATTTAAACATCCTTTACAAAAGCTTTCAAAACAAAATAAAAACACACTAAACCAGGTTTAGGGCACACCTTTAATATTTAAATGAGATAATCATTGCTTTGTGTGTGTGATCTTTTCTATTTAGTGTAGCATAAAAATCATAAAAAGAAATAAAAATCTATGCATCTTGTAGGAAAACACCACCATGGTGTACACCCGTAGCCAAGCCCAATCAAGGGCAAAAGTTGTGAAGAGTGTACAAGGGGGCACAAGTCACCTCCGCTATAGCCCCAAGGACTTGGTCATTCCACCTTGGTGGCCTGGCCCACAAGAGAGTCCACATCGTGCCATTTTAGAATGGGACTATAGAGGCACCCCTTTGAGGGGCACTCCCGTCCAACATAGACCCTTTCAGGAGGATTCCTTACACGTGGCACTCAATATAAATGAGAAGGCTCCCTTAGAAGCTTGATATGAGTGGCCACCACGTGATGAAGTGCTAGAATAGCATAGGGTCCATGAGGAGAGGCCACATGATTATGTCATCCCTCCTTTACCCCCCATCATTGTTAGGAACAATAGGCCAAATCCAAAGCACAAGGCTCTTCAAACAAGGCGAGCCAACTCTGCCCGCCCCTTTCACATATATGAAAGGGAGCATGAGGAAGACCATTACATTCCTCAAGAGCAATACATAGCATGAGAGCAATGTGCCTCCGCACCTACTATCTACTAGAATCACCTACCGAGGCTAGAGCCTTGAGTGAATGTTGCCAACCTCGATAGAGGGAAGCGACCTATAGAGATCTCGGATCATCGTGATCGAGATAAATGTGTAGGAGAGGCATATAGGCCTCCCAGACTCAATATGGTGGAACAAATTGACCTGGAAGTCACTAGACACACCGCTCGCCAAGCGCAGATCATGTAGCTTGAGCAAGACCAACAATAGCTAGAGCATCTATATCGCCTTAGCAAAGAGCGCATTCGATGCCAAATAGATGAGCTGCTCCATAACACGGTGCCTAAGAGGGTTCCAACCCCTCGCACCCAAATAGCAAAACCGTATGAGAGGCGCAACCCCTTGGTGCGAGACAGGTCCCCATGACCTTACCAAGTGCTACCTCCGAGACCTCCTAGACCTGAGCGGGAGACCACTCCTAGGAACAACGATGGGCACCCCCCACGGGGACCCACCCATGGTTATAGGTCTCATCCTAAAACTCCTCAAGAGGCCTATGAGGAGTATGAGCAAGAAGAATATCGGGCCGAAATGCCCTACCAAGGTGGAGGGGCTGCTATTCGGCCACCCCTCCATAGGCCTCAAGTTTCCCACAACCCACAATGGGAGCAAACTAAAGAGGAAGATATTAAATCTTTCGATGCATATAAAGCACTGCTAGAGCATTTGGAGTCTATGGAAACCAAGACTTTTGGGCCCCAAAAGCCCATGTTATGCCAACTCTACAGTCATCCTGTGCATCCGTCAGTGCCTGCACCCCCTTACCCTAAACACTTTAAGCTGCCTCAATTGGCAATCTTTAGAGGTGAGGAGGATGCCCAAGAGCATGTGACTAGATTCCTAAGCCAATGCTTTGGCATTCAGGATAATGATGCTTTGTTGTTAAGAACATTCATCACCATGTTCGCAGGCCCTACCTCGGATTGGTTTACTCAATTGCCAAAGCACAACATTAGCAACTTAGATCAGCTAGTGGATGTGTTCCTCAAATGCTTCACCTTCAACACCAAGAATAAGGTGTCACTAAGTGACCTAGCTAGCCTCAGGCAGTATGAGGAAGAAACCATGGTGGCCTATGGGAATCGGTGGAGGACTCTACTTTCTAAGCTACCCTACCTCCCTCCTATGTCCAACCTCACACAAATGTTCTCAAAGAGTTGTTTGAGATCGATGTCTATGCTATTGTAGCTATAGCAATATGCCACCTTAGAGGAAGCTCTAGCACAAGCCAGAATCATTGAAGAGATCAAGATTCAGGATGGTGAGATAGCCAAGCCAAAGAAGAAAGAATGGTCTAAGAACACCAAAATAGGGACCACGCAACAAAAACCCGCTACGATCAATCAAGTTGCTATCAACGTCCCTAAGCCTACACAAGCAACACAGCCCCAAAATGCTAACTATCAGGCGGTGCCTCTTAACAGTTATGACCAAGAAAATTAGAGGCAAGAACAAAATCAGCCACGTTGCCCTAGGCGACAATTCACACCTTACACAGAGTCCAGAGACTCCTTGTTTGACCGCTTGTCAATGGCAAACTTGATCAACCTGCCCAAGATTCAACCCATAGATCCCAATGCACCAAAACCTAAGGGCTACAGGGAAGATTTGTACTATAGGTTCCATAGGCGGAAGGGACATGACCTTAATGCATGTTGGAAGTTTAAGGGCTTGGTGCAAGACCTAATAGATAACAAGACATTAGCGGTGGATAATCTCGTGGCACCAAGCAACCAACAAATGGAGGTCTTTAAGGACCCCTTGCCTGCCCATGATGCATAGGAAAAGACCCTACAAGTCAACGAGGTAACACAGAACTACCCCATGCAGGGGTATGTAGGGATGATCAGTATAGTGACTCGAAATAGGAGGTATCCGAGCACAGCTGCCCCCACGATAACTACAGGTGAGGTGCCAACAATGTCACAACCACAACAACACCTTACACAACCTCCTCCGCCTAGACCCATGGCCACAATTCAGACCAAACTCACTCAGAGCTTGAGGACCACGTCGGCTAGGCTCTCCATATACAAGCTCATACAACAATCAATGCCCCATCGGGAGGCTCTAATGGAGATATTGAAAGCCATCGAGTTGTAGCCCCACAAAGCAAATTCCTTCAACAACTTTGTGGGACATGTCAAACGATGCACTGAGCCAGTCATCACCTTTCGAGAAGACAAAGTGAAATCAGTGGTTGATGACATGGCAGATCCACCCCTGCACGTTATCTTGCGGGTCAATAGGATTCCATATAAGAGGGTATTGGTAGACACTGGCTCATCCAGTAATATCATTACAATAGTGGCATTGAAACATTTGAAGTTGCCAGCATCTCACATCATGGCTTCCACATATACACTGTGAGCATTCAATGATGCAATATGCTCGACAGTTGGCATAATTGTCCTACCCATCCAAGTGGGACAAAATACTATACCTACATTGTGCCACATCTTGGAGGGTGAGATGGCCTATAACATCTTGTTGGGTCGGCCATGGATCAGGGACATGAAGTGTGTCCCTTCGATAGCTCATCAGTGCTTAAAGTATGCATTTGAAGGGGAGGTGCATGTAGTCCCGGTGGACTTAGAACCCTTCAAGTATTGCAATGCGGTTCAGCTGATGCCGTAATCGACCCTTCCATCAATGCATTTGGATTTTTAGTTGAATCCATCTCGACAGGGTTCAATTTTGTAGGCATCCCCGTTGACAAGTCCATCAAAACCATAGTCGGGTCCATCTTCATCGTCTGGTCCTTCATCGACGATGCCACCTACGATGGCCACACAGAAGGACAAAGGGAATAAACCCCTGGAAGAGGCACCGCCATCAGTATCAACTATCTCTACTAAGGATATGCCTAGCAGAATGGAAGTCGAGGCTCCTAGTTCACCCGACATGGAGTGGACTCCGGAAGAACTTCCCTTCCCTCCCCCTCAATCACCAAAAATCACTATTGAAATGACCAATACGGGCCTGGGGGAGTATCTGGTGTGGAATATTGTAGCAACACCCGCACTGGAGTCCATGCAGGACATGGGGAGACCTTGCCTCCCCATCGGTACTATTGTTCCTCTAGGCTACCCGTCGAACCAGACAAACTTTGTGTATGGAGGCCTTGATCATGGTACTGAGCCATGCATGCAAGAGGATGAAGATGAAGAGCCCTTTGTAGAAGATGTCAATTATTTTTCTAACCCAGATTTTGCTTTGAGATATCTTGGCCAATGCAATTGGCATGGATATGGGTTAGGCAGATATGAGCAAGGAGTGTGTGTCATTTTCCAACCAAGATATCAGATGCCATATGACAAATCAGGGGTAGGGTTCAACCACCCTCTACCCTTGGACATCTTGGTAGAGAACATGCAAGGCCTAGGGATAGGCAACAAGGGGGTATTGGCATTAGATCCGTATGCCAACCCTAACACAACATATACACTGGGGGATTACCTCCCATTATTGACAACCAACCTTGTTGACCTCAACAACCCTTTCCCTTCGCTCGAGAGAGGAGAAAGCTCGAGAGCTCACTTTCAAGGAGGGTGTAGACAAGGTCAGGAAGGATCTTCAGAAGATGAGTCAGAGTATGAACCAACATCTTATGACCCCTTCGAGTCGGATAGCAATCACTCACAAGTGACCCCCATGGATGATTATCAGGAAATCCTCTTGGCAATGTTCCCTTTGGTGGCTCCCATCGAGCAAATGCCACCACAAGACAATCAGGCCCCACCATAGAGAGCGAAACAACCCCAATGGGGCCAGATCAATTTGCTCGAGCAAGAAGAGCCTCTAATGTCGCAAACAGTTGTTGGAGCCAACGAAGGCCTTTGGATATTCGACAGTGATTATGAAGATGAAACTGAGATGGCCTATCTCAATCATATGCGACAACAAAAATACCCCTTGGATATTAACGACATATTTGAACAACTAAACATAGTACCAGGGCATGAGTGGCACGTAAACCCATCGCAGTGGGAACAAGTGTTGAATCTGCCACTTTGGGCATACGGAGAATACCTTCTACCCAAATACCCTATAGCGACATCAGTATCGAGGGCAGACCCTATCTTCCTATCCGCACATAGGGCCGATCCATTCATGCCAATACCTCCAGAGCCAAACCCGAAGCACATAGAGCATATCGAATGTTTGAGTCGTCACACCCGCGGTAATGGAGACCAAAATCATTTCATCAACATGATATCCATTGACTTAACCGCCCCCATCCACAATCCGGCCGATCCAACATAGTCATTGTATCTAGACATAGATGCCATAGACTAGGATCGCGTCAATTCACCTCCATCCCCATCAGAGTACTAGCCTTTTAGTAAAATGCTTCATTTTACCCCAGGGCCAACTTAGGATATCTTCCATGCTGAAGAGGAACCCGAGGTTCCCAACGCAGATTTAAACTTAGAAAATGATATCCATTTGATCCCAACTCCACACCAGTTGGAGGATGGATCCCACATGTCGGTCGAGGAGACGACTGACGTAGACATCGGCTCTGATCCAATGAATCCATAGATTATCAAGTTGGGGGTAAGCTTATCCCCCGAAGAGCAAGCCGACTACATTACCCTTATCAAAGAGAAGAAGGAGGTTTTTGCATGGTCCTACAGAGACATGTCGGGGCTAGATCTGTAGCTAGTCATGCATAATCTAACGCTTGATCCAAAAGTCAAGCCAGTTAAGAAAAAACTACGTAAGATGCACCCAAAAATGGCCTTAATGGTCAAAGATGAATTACAAAAGTTGTTGGATGCACATTTTGTCATCTACGTGGATTACCCACCATGGCTGTCCAACATGGTGCCCATCAAATATCCCGACGGGAGGATTCCCATATGCACTGATTTTTGAGATCTAAACAAAGTGAGTCCTAAGGATGATTTTCCCTTGTAGAGCATCGATGCATTGGTAGATGCTACAATGGGCCATGAAATGCTTTCCCTCATGGATGGTTTCTCGAGATACAATCAAATTCGTATCAATCCCGAGGACCAACTAAAAATGGCGTTCACAACACCTTGGGGGACATTTTGTTATAAGGTCATGCCCTTTGGCCTTAAAAATGTTGGCGCCACCTACCAACATGCCATGACATACATCTTCCATGATTACATGCATAAAACTTTGGAATATTACATGGATGATTTGTTGGCCAAATCTCTTTTGTGCCCAGATCATCTCGATGACTTAAGCAAGATCCTCGACCGCCTCATGGAACATAAAGTCAGATCGAATCCCAAGAAGTGCATATTTTGCATCACATCTGTTTTTTTTTTTTTTTTTTGGGGTGCCCCCCCCCTGGGCTTTTTTTTTTTATTTTTGCCCCTGAAAAATTTTTTAGGGGTTTTGGGCCCTTTGACGACATTAAATAATACTTGGCTTTACCACCAGTATTGGCACCACCGAGACCAGGAGTGTCATTCTACTTATACGTCTCAGCTACTGAGGTGGCACTAGGCACCATGCTAGCCCAAAAAAATGAACTTCACAAAGAATAGGCTACTTACTATCTTAGCCGCACCCTGGTCAGTTATGAATTAACTATGCATATGTTGAGAAACTCTGCTTGGCAGTGGTGTTTGCTACCAAAAAGCTATGCCACTACATGTTGAGAAACAAGACGTATGTTGTGTCTAAGGAGAATCCATTGCGGTACATGATGAGTCATACTTATCATAGTAGCCGTACGGTGAAATGGATCATGTTGTTGATGGAATTTGACATAGAGTTTATTGGACAAAAATCCATCAAAGGTCAAGTCATAGCCGATCAACTAGTAGAGGCTCCTCTCGAAGACGATCAGCCTCTGGCCATAGAACTACCCGATGATGGGGTCTTCCATGTCTCAGAATCACCATATTCTGATGAGCCTGAGTCACAGGCCGACATAACCCTATTTTTTGATGGTTCTAAATGTGAGCAAGGTGGTGGCACAAGAATCGTATTCTTTACACCACAAGGGGCTCCAATGCCTCTGTCATTTAAATTAAACTTCCCGTGCACCAACAACAATGTTGAATATGAAGCCTTGCTCATAGGTCTTCAGAAAGCAATCACCATGAACATCAAATGATTGAACATCTTTGGTGATTCATTATTAATTGTCAACCAAGTCAAAGGGGTATTCCAATGTAAATGCCCAGTTCTGCAGGCCTACAAAGCCCTTGTGGACAAATTCTTGGCAAAGCTTGAATGGTACGACATCGAGGCACTCCCTCGGTCATCGAATCATTTTGCGGACACTATGGCCTCCTTGGGGTCACTAATCTCACAAGACATTTTTGGTGATATGACAACCATTCAAGTCAAAACACTATCGCAATCCACGATGGAGCACACAAGCTCTGACTTGACGCTAGGAATCCACTTGATCCAGATTGAACCGTCCCCGGATAAGTTCTCTTGAATCCATGATTGTCTAAACCATGCCAACTAGGGGTCCTTGTTCTCCCCTACTCCCCTTAATAGCAACACAACGCTATTCTTACAAGTTCTTTCCTATTCAGCTTTTGCTAGGGGTGAACTTCAAGAGGGAGTGGCTATTCATACCGTCGAGGTTTCTGATCAACAGGATTGGTATTCACCCATAAGGGACTACCTCAAGTTAGGTAATCTCCCACTTGGATTGATGCATGTCGCAAAATGATCATTCAAACAAAAAGCTGCTAAACATGTCTTGTTAGGAGATATTTTGTACCATCATAGCTACGAAGGAATCCTCCTTCATTGCTTGGACCAGTAGGAGTCCACTTGGGCGATCGCCCAAGTGCACGATGGTACGTGTGGTGGCCACTTCAGTGGTATGGCCATCGCAAAGCGCATTCTCTGCATGGGCTATTATTGGCCATCTTTAGAGCGAGATTGTTGCGCATATGTAAGGAAGTGCGTGAAATGTCAACACCATGCTAATTTGACACACGTACCTTCCCAGGCCTTGCAGTCGATCCAATCGGCTTGGCCATTTTTGTAGTGGGGCTTAGATCTAATCAAAAATATCTCCCCTACGTCGTTAGGTCATCACATGTTTATCATAACGGCCACAGAGTACTTCACCAAGTGGGTGGAAGCAATTTCGCTTACCTCTACGATTGGACCCCGCATTATGGAGTTCATTTTACATAACATCATATGTCATTTTGGTATTCCATCCAAGATAATCTCGGATAATGGGACGTCATTCAAGAACAAATATGTGCATGCTTTGACCACAAAGTACAAAATTCAGCACAATTTTTTGACACCTTATTATCCACAGGAAAATGGGCAAGCAGAGGCATCAAACAAAATGCTAGTTGCCATCCTCAAAAAGACCATCATAGATAGTCATAAGGATTGGCACATTCAAATCCCACTTGCCCTGTGGGCTTATCGCACTAGCATTTGGACGCCCACTAGGGCAACTCCATTTTTGTTGATGTATGGCTCCGAGGCAGTCATGCCTCTCGAGTTGGAAATTCCTTCCCTGTGCATATCAATGCAAGAGTTCATCGATGATGACACTGCGTGGCAGGCTTGGTTAGACCAGCTTACGTTGCTCGATGAATGACACATTAATGCTCTCGAGCATTTATGTATCTATCAAGAGAGACTGAAGAAAGAATACAACATGAAAGTTCACTTGAGGGACTTTCAGGTTGGTGACTTGGTCTTAAAAGAGAACCAACAGAACTCTAACTTGCCGCCCCATCTAAGGGACAAGTTCATGGCAAATTGGTTAGGTCCCTATGTAATTGATAGTAAAATAGGACCTGGAACATACCGGCTAGCCTCTCTTGATGGAATCAAGGAACTAGAACCCTTGAACATCAGTCATTTATGGCCATTCCATATCTAAAAGAGCCATAGCCCAAACCAAAAAGCTCCAAGGATTCCCGCAATCGCTTGGTCCATCCCAAAAAGCTCCAAGGATTCATGCAATCACTTGGTCAATCCCAAAATCTCCAAGGATTCTTGCAATCTCTTGGTCAGTCCCAAATGCCCCAAAGGTGCCCATCATCCCTTTGGTCAAACCAAAAAGCTCCAAGGATTCCCACAATCGCTTGGTCCATCCCAAAAATCTCCAAGGATTCCCGTAATCGCTTGGTCCATCCCAAAAAGCTCCAAGGATTCCCGCAATCGCTTGGTCAGTCCCAAACTCCCCAAAGGTGCCCATCATCCCTTTGGTCAATCCCAAAATGCTCCAAGGATTCCCGTAATCGCTTGGTCAATCCCAAAAAGCTCCAAGGATTCCCGCAATCGCTTGGTCAATCCCAAAAATCTCCAAGGATTCCCACAATCACTTGGTCAATCCCCAAACACCCCAAAGGTACCCGTCATCCCTTTGGTCAAACCAAAAGCTCCAAGGGTTCCCACAATCGCTTGGTCAAAAATAAGAAAATTCAAAAACAATAAAATCATCAAAAATAACAAAAATTTGCATCTCATTTCCATGCATGCTCAAAATCATCACAACAATAAAGAGCTATTTTTGCATCTCACCTCCATACCCACAAAAAAAAAATCAATCCCTCAAAAACACAATAATATATAGTTGCATTAGGCATCACATCCATACATTGCATATTTGTGGTCATACAGGTCAAAGGCACCATAGACTGTAATTACTCCGCAAATCCATCTTGTTCCACATTTCTCCATGTTTGTAAACAATCCATCAAAAATAAATGCCATTCACATAATTTCACCATATCATAGTCAGTTTTCTTCTAATGTATCTAGCTTTTTTGTCATTAAGCTATCATTAGCTTTCTAGCCAAATACTATACAAAGTCAAACAGATTTTACAAAGGTAGAGTTCTACTTGGATCACACCTTGTTACATAGCATCCCAACACAAATTAAAACACATAAAAATTCCCAAGTTGTGTGAATGAAAGATGAAACCTACAAAGCAATCCAGGTCACCATAAGCGAAATGGTTATCTTGCTCATCCCCCTGTGCGAATGACCCCAAGAATGTTGAGATTTGGCAAAAGGACAAGCATCTTCCCTACCCAATTCCCCAAGAATCCCAAGTTCTCAAAAAGTTGCAAACATCATAAAATTTTGCAAAAGTCAAAACTCCAAAAATTTGACATCACCACCAAAGTGCATACATCAAAAGGCACATACAATAGTGATTCTCATCACTCGAAATTCAAATCCCTTGCTCAAAAGAAAAAATATATATAAAAATAAATAGTGATTTTTATCACTACAAAAGAGCAAGTATCCCAATACAATTGAAGAAAAGAAGGGAGTCGAACTTGAATCCCTGGAACTCTTAGCATTCAAAAGGTCATGACGTAAACCTCAATACCGGTTTGGTGGATAGCCTATCGGTCACTAGTGGTAAACCTCCCGCATGACGATATATCTATCACATTAACTCGTGTATAGATCAATGTTTGCATGTGGATGAGCTAGCTTATGGTATCTTAGATAGCACCACAGATTAATCTAACTAAATACAACAAAGGAGTTAGTGGAGCTAATTAGGTGATCCTCAGTACAAGTTTGGTTGACAGCCTATCTGGCATCGGCGATATCCTGACAAATACCACATAAATGAACTCAATTGCACACACAGGGATGTGAAATAACTTGGTCAAAGACAAGTCCGATTCATACCTTGTCCAAAAGTCTTGTAAGATAACATTACAGTACTGGCTAGTTGGTTAAAACATCCGAGTCTCAGAAAACCTTACCTACATTCTAAACCACCTGTGCAACCTGTCATCCTCAAATTGCCATCAAAAAATACAAAAATAGCATGTATATAGCAAAAGTCATTTACCACAGCAATAACCTAAGACAAAAAGCCATAAGTTCTAAACAGTCTATGGTGCCCTCACCAAACAACACAAATTTAATTCATCCATTCCATTTGCATATCATATAAATTAGAAACATTAGCATTCATCACACCATATCCATACATAATGTAAATTAACATGCATCCACATTCATCAATCATTGTGCATAACATCAAATGCCGACATGTGTATAAACAAAATAAAGTCATCTGTATATATATCATCAAAAATGCCTGCAGGCTACAATAACCGATCATCTGACCCCGCAAAAATCCAAAAGCTCAAAAACCCCAAGCCTGAAGGCGTCGACCACCATGATCATGTGGGATCGGTGCGATGAGAACTACCCCTCATGGTGTGGGTCCTATGGGACCCCTCAGGGTGGCTACTGCTAGCCCCCGCATCATGCCTACTAGAGCCCCCCTCATCCAGTCGCCTGTGTCAAGAGGATGTTGACTGCTCAGTATCGCTCCCTCTCGAGCGGTGCGATGATCCGCCTTCACTAAACGTAGGGATCCACCCATCGAGGTGGCTAATATCTGCCTCCAGCTCCAACCAGTGCCACACCAAGTCCATCTCCCATTGATGATACGTAGCCAAATTCTCATCATGTTGCACTAATGCCCTCTCCCTCTCTGCCAGCTGCGTTCGCAGGAGATCCCTCTCCCATGTAGCATCGGTATCCCCATCCTGCCGATGGTACGTAGCCCATGCATTCTCCTGCTCTGCCAGCTACGTTCATAAGATATCCCTCTCTCGTAGTGCATCCCCCAGATCCTCATCGTGCCTCTGTAGTAGCCCCTTCAATCATGCATTCTCAATGCATAACCCTGCCTCCATGTCCTTTGAGACTGCCTGAGGCATTGGCATCTTTGGAACAACAGCCTGCTCTAGCTCCCACTGCTCCGAGATGTTCTGCATCTCTACCTAATATAGAACCCCAAAATCCACACCCACATCATCCACATCCACCATGTCTGCATCCTCCAACAGAGCTCCCCAATCATCTCCTGGTGCCTCTACACCCTCCCCGCCTGCTACTACTACCTCCACACCTCCCAGTGGTCCCTCTCCCCACCATCACCACAGTGTCCACCACTAGTCATACTCCACGGTAGTCCCGACGTCGTCCACATTCGGGACATCGATAGATGTATCTAAATCCTTGCCCAACAGTGCAATGATCGGCCATGCTAGAGTCCTCTCATCCCCCCGACATCGATAGACCACGGGCTCACCAAGAAACCCTTGGCACACCCCAAACTATCGTGTCACCCGATTGTAAGGGAAGAACTCTTGCTCGGTCCCATGCTGCCCAATCAGCCACTACCCCTTGAGAACCCATCAGAGCCACTCTACAACCTCAGGCCAGGTCGGACATTCCCAATAAGGGTGCCAGAACACCTCCCCTAGAGTAAGCCAAGCGAAGGCATCAGCATAGTGACCTACGGCACCTGCCCACCATCAACTCTGTCCTTACTCCTCATATCATCACCACAAAGTCGTGTAACCTATATCCCTATCCACCACCTCTACCCAAGTAGTCCACGGTAACCCCACTGGCCTCTTCATCGTTATGTGCTGCCAAGCCCAGCTTTGCAATAGATAGCTGTAGCAAATCCCCTTCCACATCTGGTAGTGGACCTCGTATAGCTCACCATAGAGCTATGCTAGCAATGTCTATCCCCACCTCATAATCAAGGGCTCATGCGTCGAACACTCCACCAGTCGACAGACCACATCCAACAGGTTCCATGGGAACCTCGCACCTGACGATTCAAGTAGTAGCATGTTGGAAATGAGGCCCATAAGTACTATGTGCCTCACTCCCAACACCCCCTTCTTCAACCACCATCGTACCAAAATCCTACCAATCTGGCTATCGCCCTCTGCCCTCTCCACTAGATTATCCACACCCACCTCCTCCCCATGCCCAAAGTAGTGTGTAAGCACTACTGTCCCCTGATCACGCGGTGTCATCCTGATCGGCAATCCATCTATCAAAATCCATAGAATTCGATAGACATCCTCCAAGGTCACTGTCATCTCCCCTGTTGGGAGATGGAAGGTGTTGGTCCAAGGATCCCACAAGTTGATCAGGGTCATCAGATAGGCCCGATCCCCGACCATAGGCTCCAGTCGAGTCACCTGCTTGAGCCCAAGGGCATCAAGCCACTCCCAGTCAGCCAAAGTCAGCACCTCCCATGCTTCAGTAAAAATAGTAGGCACACGGTACCGGCTCTTCACAACCTACAAAAGAAAACAACACAAAAACATTAAAATCATGAAAAACTATACAGCAGTAACATGAATATACAATGTACAACTAAAAATAATAAAATTCACAACAATTCAAAACATTCACAGTTTGTCAGTCGTAGGGTTTTTGTACTCTAAGTTTAAAACTGACAGACAAAATAAAAAACAAAAAAAAAAACACTTTTCAAATACAGTTTGTTAGTCTTAGGGTTTCTGTACTCTAAGTTTAAAACTGACAGACAAAATACAAAACAAAAAACAATTTTCAAATACATTTTTTCAGTCTTAAGGTCTTTGTACTCTAAGTTTAAAACTGACAGACAAAGAAAAAACAAACAAAACAAAATTAACATAACAGTTTTTTTACCTAGGGTTTTCAATCAAGTTTTAAAAACTGACAAATTCAACCTAAAAAACTAGGGTTTTGTGGTCAATTTATCCTAAGGTTTTCATGTAACGAAAAAATCACAAAATACAATTTTTTTCTTTTACCTAAGGTTTACCTTACTATAAAAAGGAAACAAATTTTAGACTTTTATCACGTCTTTTCAAAATACATGTAAACTAGGGTTTCATTTTTTACAAAGCCAACTAAAAAGAAAAACAAATTTTTAAACTAAGTTTTGAACTAAGTTTTAAGTTCAGTTTTAATTTTTGATAGACTAGGGTTCCTTTTAGTTTACAACAAAAACAAACAAAACAACATGGTTTCCACTAGGGTTTCAACCTAAGTTTTAATGAAGCCATACCAAAAAAAAAATTAACACATAAAACAACTTCTATTTTTAGGGTTTCATTTTTAATTTGAAAAACAAAACACAACGACAAAAAACAACTAACTTGCAGTTTTTATAAACTGTAAACAAACAAACAATAAAGAGGAAGAACACTCACTGGTCTTGCTTCGGCTCCACCGCTTGATGATCCGGTCCGTGAACTCATGGTGGCAGGAAAAATTTGGCAGCGCTTCGCTTCGTAGGATTGACCTACTCCTCCTCAGAGCTCCAAATCGCTAGGAAAAGCAAATACAAATGAGCCCAAAACCTAGTTTTGGCCCTTAAAAAGGCTTTTTGAGCCTGTAATCGTTCCTCCCTGGGATGATTGCTTTGGTTAGCGCTTGTCCCACCCTGGGATGATTACTAAATAGGTATTCGTCCCACCCAGGGATGATTACAGAGCAAAAAATTCAAAAACCAACAAAAAATGCATAAAATGCACCAAAAACAAGCAATAAAATTGTCCGATGAGAGTGCTTTTGCACTTGACATTTCGGGCATGCAAAACAGACGTCGGGGTCACAAATCCTCACTATCCTATTCCCTAATAAGGCTACCATAGCTGGACCACTCCACGAGAAGACAAATTTTCAAGAATTTCATCCTCCAAACAACGTCACAAAAATGGTCAAAACCCAACCAAAAGTAGCAATAACATTGTCGAACGAAGGCGCCTTTGTGCCTGACATTATTGGAATCCAAAACCAATGTTGGAGTCACAAAATGGAACTATCCTACTCCCTAATAATGCTACCATAGCCAGACCGATCCATGGGAAGACGGATTTTGACAATTTCAGCTCCACAAAGCGTCACAAAAAGGGTTAGCACCCACCAAAACTAGGTCTAAATGTCAGAAAACTGCACACACATTCAACGATACACATCTGAAGGTACCCTTACACAACTCATCTTGGGTCAAGCGACTCATAGTTTTTCTCATGTAAGTCATTCCCTCATCGATTTTTCGCTTGAGGGGGTAGTCACACTTAGGGACCAATCAACAAATACACACCCAATCAAGGAAATGGCATGCATTCAAAGAATCATTGACAAAGACAATCACGCTCCTACTTGGGACAGCAATCAAGCAATAATCACAAGCTGATAAAACACTTGGCATTCATGAATCATAAATCAAGGTTCCCATAGATAAAAGGTTGCGCCCTTTGCCTATTCATGACTGATCAATGTCCAAGATCAAGTAACACCTCATCGAAAAAGGTTAACACTTGAATTGAGTTCCTTCGCTCGTCGAAGCAAGGATTCAAGAATGCATGCTCGTTCCATACTTGGGGCATCAAAAGTTGGTTAGGTTACTGAGAAACCCTAATCATTAGTGCTTTGGTTATCTATTTTTGCTCAGCACTATGCCACACACAATGCTTCCCAAAAAGGGGCATCTGTAGACACCAAAACAACACCAATCCAATTATGTGACTACAAACACTGATCGCATTGACACACACAGCCCCTAGGGTAGCCCCTAGAGGTCAAACAGTGGTCCTAACCACTCTCATAGCAGTTTTGGAAGTTCAGGAGTCAATTTGGCACCTTCAAGCACTCTGCTTCATACTCGTTCCACCCAGGGACGATTACAAACTTCTATTTTCCCCACCCAAGGATGATTAGCATTATTCGCTCAAGGGTGGGACAAATAGCAGGTTTGATAGGCAACAAGTCAAATCTTGACAAATGGCAGCTTAGATCCACCACTTAACTCTTCCTTCATTGCATGGGAGTGTGAGTGAGCATTTTCGAGCGTTAGAGGCAGTTATAAGGGCAGTAATGAAGCCCCTAATCAGGGAGGAATCTTCCCCCCCTTGGGAAGGCATGATTGCCAAGTGGTGCCTTTGCATGCTCATCCAAAGAGACCACCAGGTCTATAAAATGGTGAGTCTTCTCACCCCAAAATACAGAGAGAATGAGCATTTTGGAGCAATGAAGTGCTGTCATTTTACTTTCACACCCACACCCTTTTGAGTTGTGCCTTTCACATCCTTGATCTCTTTTGGAAAGGAGGTCATAGGGTGGTTATTGGAAGCGCAAATCCGGAACCAAAACCTAAAATTTGGCCACAATATCCCACCAAATTTGTCGATAATACCCCATAAGAGGTTTTGGACCCATCCCAAGTGGATTGGTGCCAAAATTGGACCCCAAACAATGGGCGGCCTGCCCTCGGGTGCCCCCCCACACTGCTACAGTCCTAATCGCCTCACTCCGGAGCGATTGGAAATCTGTGGTATATTTCCTTTCTATTATTTTTGCATTTAATTCTATGCTTCTTAGATAGGTTGTCATTCAAATTTCACATCGTTCTGAGCATTTTTTATCATGTTTCTATTATTTCTCGCTTTTGCTAACATGTAGGTAGCATCATCAAATTCCCATTGATAGAGGCTAAATTGGGAAAATATGACCATCTGGGTCTTCCCAAAATACCCCTAATTAGCTAATCCCCAACTTTGCAGGTGATTTGGAGCTTCCCAAATGTGACATTTGGGATAGTGCCTTTTGACATTTTGTTGCAGGTCTATTCGTCCCACCCCAAAGCGAATACAAATATGTGGTGAATTTTTTTACTGTTCCATTTGCAGTGTTTTCCTTGTGATTTTTTGATGTCCTTGTCAAATTTTTAGTTCATTTGGATTTATTTTAGTTATCGTTTTATTTATATCTTGCATGCATTAATCGAAGGCATGGGGATTGCATGTTTTGTCTCATCTACAGGTGCTATTGACTATTTCTTGTTTCCTTGAACATAGTATCTGGACATTAGAGGAGCAGCAAGGATTCAAGACTCATCAACACAAGCGGCGGTGACGTTTGGTCAGCCCATTTTACATGTGGGCACGCGGAAGAAAGAATGGCATCCATGGGTGTAACAAGAACACATATTTAACGCTCCTAGACCTTAGAATGGGAGGAGGTGAATTGTAACCAATTTTTGAAACATATCAATAAAAGGGTTGTCTTCCTTATTGGCTTTTTGTTTCATTTTGATTCATTCATGCTTTCCCTCCTTTCATGCACTTTCAATTCATAGGATTTAGCGTTAAGTTTAGTTCCGTTTGCATTGCACTTGGAGTTTCCTTTTTGCTTCTGTATCCTCGTGCTTTCAATACTATTCACCCCCCCTCTCAGTATAAGCTTGTGTTCTTCAATAGTTGGTATTAGTTTCAACATGTTCTTTCTCTTTTCCATCAAGGTTAGGATTCTCTCTATCAACCTGATCATTTTGAGAAATTTGATCAGATTCTACATACCTTCATTGACTCCTAAGGAATGAATTCATTAAGAGAAATGAAAGGATAGAGAGGAAAACAAAGGAAAGACACACAAAAATATTCTTAATTTTTTTTAAATGTTTTTTAATCTAAATAACAAAATTAGTGGTCTTATTTAAAGTTAAAAAAAAATAAAGAGGCTTCCTATCTTGGCCACTAAGACATGTTTTCACATTAGGTTCACCAAACATGTAGAGGGGGAAAATTGCCCTACCGCATATGATTCAATTTTGGATGGTGTATTATATTCTCTACACTCGAGGACACAAAGGAATGGGTTCACCAGGAACAGTTTTAGGACTCATTCCAAGTCTAGGGTGGAAATATTTGATATGTCACTTAAGCAATCACAAATGTTTGGCCTTTCTATACTAAACTATAGAAAATGAAAGAACAATACAAAACACACAATATGCAACAAGACAATGTCTCACACTAGTATGATTCTTTGGTTCAATGATCTCTAACTGTAAGTTACAATAATGAAGTCTTTTTTATTTGACCAAGGGCACAAGTAAAATGCACAAACAAGACTAAAACCCTAGATGTGAAACTATATTCCATTTTATTTTAAATACCTAGAAAATAATCAAATGTTTTTTTCCTTTTTATTTATGACCTAGGTGTGAATAGAAATTATATAGGCAAACAACACACAACTTAAAGCACTTATCTGATTTGGTGTTTGATACAACCTTTGTCCTACATCCAAAATATTCAATACCTTTGAATCTGCAAAATAGCTTCACAAAAACTCTAGAAAATATGGTCAACATATGGGGGTCTGCTTAGGCCGCTTATAATACTGAGCTTGAAGGTGTAGCAATTAAGCCCCCTTGGTCCTTTTAGTTGACCATTCATAATAAAATTGAGCTTTGAACTTTGTAACAAACACAACAAAATATGACATGGAAAATAAATAAAATGTAAAAAATAATGAAAACAAAGCTTGAATAGGAATGCAATTTTCAAGACTAGGGTTTTGAGAAGAAATAATTGCCCCCAAGATAATCTAATATGAAATGCAAGTGAAAAAAATGATAACAATAAAAAAAAGAATGCAAGCAAATATGAAATAGAATGCAAAGGACATGTAAAAGGAAACCCTAGGGTTTTCGGATGGATAGTCACCCAAAAAACCTAACTAGACTAAATTTGCACCGTGTAGGATATCAAGTGAAAATTCAGTAGCAAAGCCAAAACGGATGCAAAATTCTTGATAGGCAAGAGGGATTTCACTAAATTTGTGCCCTATAGAAGATGGGGCATGAATTAACAGAATAGGGTTTAAAACCCTAAACAAAGGCTAGAAATGTAGCAAAACACAAACTAAGATGAATAAGCAAACTAATAAATGCAAAGAAACGACTTGGTGATCTCATGGAAGAAGCAAGAGCAAAGGTAGAATACCTCTCCTCCCTCAACAAGACAACTGTCATCAAGGCTTTCTCCACTGGCAAAATCACAAGGAACACAACAACGATAGAATAGCAAAGCACCAAGAGCACCAGAAGATTGCACAAGAAGCCAAAAGAACTCTAAATTCACATGAACTTTCTTCAATTGCTATCTTGATTGGTTGGGGGACTTCTTACTAGATCATTGGCAAGAAAAATGGGATCCAATCTCTTTATTTACAAAGGTCTTGGAGGGCTAAAAGGTAGAAAAAAAAAACTTAACCTTGATCAGGTCAATGCCCCAAAAGGGTTGACTTAAAATTTAGGTTTTTGAAGAAAAACCCTAAATTTACCAAATCGGTGTCCCATAAATTATCGAGTACAAATTCATTTAAGGTTAATAAAAGCGAGGTAAAACATAATAAAAGGGGGCCAAACATGCTTCTAGCAAGTTTGAGAAGCTCTCAAAGAAACACAAGGAAAAATGACTCATCTAGGTGGATCAATTTTCCATGTCTACACCCCCAAGGTTTGAACCTAGGTCTCTTCTTGGTAAGTGCCTAGCTAGACAAATTACCAATCCACCTAGCCCTTGAGGGCTTTAAATTTTAAGTTTACATGAGGTTTTATGAGGGGTCCTAGTCCCCTCTTATTGAGGTTTGAAAAACTCTCAGGATAGAGAGAAAATCTCGAGAGCTGCTCTTAGGTGGTTGACAATGTTGTCTCATTTGGGTATACCACTATCCAAAGGGAAGCCATAGGAGATTTTTTTGTGTCCCCCTTTGCTTCACAGAGGTTCGAACCATAGACCTCCTATTCAATGGGACTAGACTCGCCTTCTCCACTTGTGCTACAAAGGTGGACCTTAAACGTTTAGGTTAGAAAGAAACCTCAAGAGATTCTCTTAGGTGACCGACAATGTCACCCCATCTGGGTATACCACTATCTAGAGGAAATCCACGAGATTTTTTGTGTTCCTCTTCACAACACAATAGTTCAAACCATGGATCTCCCATTCAACGGGACCAAGTTCGCCTTCTCCACTTGTGCTACAAAGGAGAACAAAAATTTTTAGGTTAGAAAGAATCCTCGAGAGCCACTCTTAAGTGGTCAACAAAGTCATCCCATCTAGGTATACCACAATCTAGAGGAAAACCACAAGATATTTTTTGTGTCCCCCTTCGCACCATAGAGGTTCGAAACGTGCACTTCCTATTCAATGGGACTAGGCTCGGCTTCTCCACTTAAGCTACAAATGCAGACGATATTATTTTATTATTATTATTATACTAAAGGAATCAGTAACTCATTACAATTTTATACACCTTCTTCATGGGTTCACTCCTTCTACCACTATAACCTCTAGTTACACCGTAGCCGATACGATGCGCCCTTCAATACTACAAAGCTCGAAGGATTGAAACCTTAATCTCAATACTCCAACACTTAACTACTAAACCAAGCACTCAAACTTATTTTATCTTTTTCCAATTTTTAATTTGTTTTTTTTACACATTAAAACCTAATATCACATGAAACATACGATCCAAAAAAGTTCCGAAGCCCTTGGGCTTCATATTGAAGAGTTCACTTAATCCATGATATTCTTTTCATCTTTACAACTTTGGAAAATGCTTTTTTTTTCTACGATATGAAAAATGAAAAAAAATAGTAGATTTATCACTTTAATTAAGTGTTTGTATAGGGTCAACAGTTTTAATATTAAATCTTTTAAAATAAAAGTTCACTAAAAAAGAAAAAGTTACGAACAATAGAACGGGAATACTATTGACCTGTGTAAAAAAATAACCGAGCCAGAAGAAGAAACAAACAGAGCCAGAAGCAGAAAAAAAAAAAATTTAAAATTAAAAATTGATCGTAGCAACCACGAGACCATAGGTGAGAAAGCTTGTATTACAATTTGTTTGCTTCCATAGTCAGGGTTTCAGATCAAATCAATAAATAATTGAAAAGCACCTTTAAATGCTAAAGGAGATGAAACATAGATAAAGAACAAAAGCGAGTCAAACTTTGGATAAGGAAAGAAGAAAGGGGAAGGGGACCATGAAATTGGTTTAGTACGTAAATTGTAACCAGGAGGACCATTTCAAAATAATGATTCTCGCTATCGCACGAACCTCATAAAAGTGGTGGAAAATTCAAGACTGAAGGACCACATTGAACATAGATCGCATAATCCCTCTTCACATTGTACATAGATTACATAATCCCATCAACATAGTATTTACGAAAGATTCTCAATTTTGAAACCAAAGATATGGAGAAATAAAAACCACGTTTGGTGAATAATTGAAAAAGCAGAACCATTACTGAGCAATGAGTTTTAATCTAAAAGAGGGTACATTGGGAAATCAGGACCAGGTTGCATGTGGACTATGGATTGCATGTCAGAGGACCATAATTTTTTTAAAATTTAATAAGATATTTTGAGGGTTGAAAATTTTTAAAATGATTGTGACATGGTAGTTATAGGATAAATTATGAGAAGACGTGTGGCCGCTTTATATATTGTAAATGTTACCTATAAATTTAAAAATAATAAAAAATATGACACTTTCCAAAGTATATCAACTAATTCTAATTAAAATCATCACAAAGGACCATTTTAGAGTAATGATCGTCGTTAGCAAATGGCATTAGATATGGCTGATGCGACCAAAACAATGGCAGATCAAACAGGATCCAGCTATGTGAAGATTTGTAGCGTCGGTGCTAAGTTGTGAGAGTGTGGGGGCCTTTGCCTTTATTTGAGTGGTTTCTTCTTTCTACTCAATTCAAGCCTGCACAACCATCTATTAAAGGGAACAAGTTCCATTACAGGAATACCTCATTGGAGCTACAAGAACATCACGGTTGGAAATCAAGATGGTACCATCAGACATGTTAATAGTCATAGAAAATTTCATCATAGACAAGGCCCAGCTAATTTTCAGCTTGTATTTCTCATGTTCTTATATTTACTTTGGGTGTTGAGATCATAAGTAATCCACTTTCTCTTCATTCACGGAAGTACCACGCCTTCAGCGCGGCGAAAGGCCAATTGGGAAAAGAGGAAAGTGTAGATAAATGCATCTCTGAAACGCCAGATAGCTTCATCCCCTGCAACGGACTTTTATTTTCTGATGTTAAAGTATCTCGCGCGAGGTAAGATCTTAATTGATATTTTTTGCTCTCTGTTAAACACTCTTGAAAAATAAACATCATTGATGACTTTTAGTGGAAGAATGTGCTAGACTTAAGAAGAATATAATTAGTTGCAGTGTGTTGCAAATATTGCTCTATTTTCCTCTTTAAATAGTGATTTATGAGCAGTTTTCCTTAAGTTATGTTTTATTTTTTGAGTAATACTTCTTGTATACATCCGTCATGGGGATTGAACTTTCGTCACATCATAATAACGTTTTTATGGGTAGATCTCTGATTGAATTTCCAGATTTCAATGAAGTTTTTAAGGATAATATTGTATTGACGAGTGGCTAACCTTTCTTTTTTTTTTTCAGGAATTTTGGGTTCTTTCAAAGTGTGTAATCCTATAGCCAGGAATTTCTTGTGGATGTTGAAACGTAGACATGATTCTTCTCGCATTATCAGCAAAGTTGTTGCAGAAGTATATTTGTACTTTGGCTCAAATGAGGCGATTAATTCCTCGGAGAGGAATTCCCTCTACACGCTCTCGTGTACTTCTCATATGTTTTTAAGATCGCATGCTGTCTCATTATTACATTAAACTGCTTCAATGTCTTTGGTCGTAAAATGGGTCCTTGTGTAGCCACATTATTCTGTTAAATAAACAAAAGGTTGGTTTACAATGCGGTCGGAAGAGAAGCGATGAGCATGCTTGCATTTTATATGACCTAAATTTCTTATGTTGTTGAAATCTGTACATTTTGTGATTGTAGATGAAGGTATGTTTTCTTTATATGTGAGTATCAATATTTGGATTGAAATTATTCAAAATCAAAACGCATAAATGAAATAAACGGTACATAATCTAAAATGAATTTAATTCATCATTTTGGGGTGTCTATTTCAGACGAAGCCACAAACAAGATGCCCCATGCAGTTATAATTGGTTAAACATGCGAGACAAACATTACTCATAGAAAATAATGAAGCAAAGACTTTGGCAATTGGCAATTAGACAAAACTTTCTTAACTGAGTAGAATGGAGTTTTCTTAACTCTGAGAAGAATGGAGTTTGGAAGTCTAACTCACAAAATTTAGTGGGGTTGGTTATATATGAGATTAAGGATTTCAAATTGATGGTTGATAAAGAATATAGTGACTTAGATTAAAGTTATTTTATTCTAGTGTATATAGGTAAAGGAAGAATGCAACAATTGATTTTTTTGTGGTTAAAAGGAGAAGCAAACATTTTCTTGATTACTTGTTGAAATTTAATCAGAATAGAATAGGGATATTGTAGATTGAAAAGAGGTAAATCAGCAAAGATTTGCACAATAAAATATGCAGATATTGTAGATTGGAAAGAGGTAAATCAGCAAAGATTTGCACAATAAAGTATGCTACACCACCGTAGATGACAATAACCATTAGTCTTTTAGTTCAAATTTGAGGTAGCCCTCATGGCAATAGGGAGAAGCTAATCTCGGTTTCTCAAGTAGCATTAGTCAAAAATTGTAATATAAATAGATTTTTTTTTTTAGATTTTGGATAGCATTATGAAATTTGTGGTTCAAAAAGATGTTAAAGTTAGTTTTACTAGAATCTTATGACTGACCTGATTATAACATTGAATCTATCTTCTTAATAATTTTTTTACCATCTTTTATAAAGAAACATTATTTAAAAAAAAATTAAAACAACTATTAAATTAATCAAACATTAAAATTTTAAATTATAATTATTAAAATATTATTATTGACCTATTTAAATTAGAATTTGTACTATTTTAAATTTAAAAAAATTAAAATTAAAATTTTATAAATTTAAAAAAAAAAATTATCCATAAGGGCGGCGGAGGTCCAACGTTCAAATCTCGGGCCTGGCCCGACTGAACGCTTGTCCCTTTCCTGGTGCTTTCAGCGGCGTAAAAGGTTTAAAATGATTGTGGCATGGTGGTTATAGGGGCAGACTGCATGAAGATCTGTTGGCGATTTCTAGTACTGACAGCGAGAATACTATGGTGGCCATAAAAGCTGGACAACCTGCCCGGATTCATGGCAGTTACCAATTCCACCATGTAAATTTAAAAATAAATAAATAAATAAAATAAAAATTTCAAATTTATTTAAAAATGAACTTTATCAAAGAACCTTCTTAGAAATATCATTTGTTAGAAGAACAAATTACTTTCATATTACATATAAAATATTTTTTAAATGTTATATATATAATTTAAAATTATATAAAACAATTAAAACTATATAAAAAAAATTATTAAATATTTTAATTTTTAAATAAGTCATCACTCTCACTTACCGCACTACCAAAATCTTATCTTCATTCTCTGATTTATTGCACCTTGTGTTCAGTCTTGTGCTTCATTGCTTCTAGTCGTTTTGAGAATGTAATGTGTATTATTCGGAAATATATGTCAATTCTGATGTGCAGAGTCCAATATATGGCACTGGTCCTAACAAATTGTACCATCTATAGAAATAAGAACACGTGGCTCAAAGATAAGCTAAATAGATAAGGTATTATGGTGAAATGCAATTTCAATCATGGTTATTAGATTTGCATCATCATTAAGTTAGAAAGAAAGAGAGGATCCAGCAAACACATGCTCAAACTTGATGTTAATAGGGGTGAAGAATCACCTTTAAGCTTGCTACCTCATTAAGAGTATGGCAAGTGTTAGGGTTTATAAACCACGCAAGTCCCACAACACAGTTAACACATCCACAAAAACTACACTAACAAGATAAATAAAGTATTAATGTGGAACAAAATTCCAATCATGGAATATGCCATTAGAGTATTAGAAAGTAAGAGGGTCAATCCCACAAAGTGAGACCAATGACTTGTACCTTTAAACCTGCTACCCTATTAACAAAAAATATATATTTATCAATTATTAAAATTTATAAAAAAAAAAATTACAAATAATATTTAATAAATAAATTAACATGATATGTTAATTTTTTAATTCAAATTTAAACCTAAATATAGTTTCAAAAACCCATACTCAAACCTAATTTAAGTTAGAAAAAGAAAAAAATTAACATCTTCGTGGTAGAGGAGTGTTGTTGAAGGTTATTTATGTCCCATATTATCACATTAATATAAGAAAACGTTAAGAGATGATTTTATATTGTTATTTGAGTTAAGGTTTTAAGGTTTTTTTTTAAAGAAATTTAATTTGTTAAATTAATATGATAAGGTTTTATATTTAAATTGAATTATTAAAAAAATAAAATTTTGATTACTTAAAATATATTTTTTTTTAAGTTTTTAAAATTTAAAAATAATTAATTAATTTTAAAAATTATTATTTATAGTTTTTTTATTAAAACCAATAATTATATTTAATAAAAAATAAAAGAGGTTACAATAAAAAGGGATTTGGAAAGGTTGAGGTATAAGGCCAAACAAATAATATTGTAAAAATAGGTTCAAGGCTAAAAACAAAATCAGCTCCTAAAAGGGCAAATAAACAGGATGACTAGACAAAGGGAGCCACTCCTAGAGGAGATCGAGCCTGCTGTGGGTATTGACAAAACGGTTTGATGGATAATGTCGTTCCCTCAACCTACTATGTTGAGGACTCAAAGAAACAGTTGATAGCGGGCAAAGCCTTGCGCCATTATATGATAAGATTTATCAAATGCATCAACTCATGAGTCAAATTGGAAGCCTACGATGCGAGGAGCATCCAGTGGTGTAAGGGTAATCTTGCATCACCAAAAAGAAATAAATTGCATTTTCTCTTTTGGTTGTAAGTTTCTTTAGTGGTTTTTGGGTCCATGGTAACACTTAGGAGGTATAAGTCAGTTAGAAGTCTAAAAAGGCAAAAAATAGTCATCAACTATTTTTAGTAAGTCATATGGATTTGAAAATTTATCTAAGGAGTGGGATTGAAAATTTATCCGGTGGCAAAAAATTCATCCTAATAGCTTGAACAGTTTGAAAGATATTAAAGTTTTTGTCCCAAGAAATCTTGCCAATAAGGTTTAAAACAACATTTGAAGATCTTAGAGGCCCCAAAGAAAGATAAAAATTGCCCTCAATGGACTCTCATCAATTGAGGTGTTGTATATCCCTTCACACGATTTCCAACGATATATTATAATAGTCAATCTGACACCCGAGTCAAAAATTACGGGTCCGGGAACCTATGTCATTGAAATTCAAATTTGAATATCTTTTTGGATGGAAAATGAAAATTCAAATTTCAAATGAATATCTTCTTGTGCAGGAAAAAGGAGAGTTACACTTTCCAGAATGTTCGATGACAGTTATTAAAAGGGAAAGATGGATTACCAAGAGGCAGTCAAGGAGAATACAGATCGTGGTTCTAACTTGCAGAATTCGAAGAGATTTTCTTTGTCATAAAATCGGCCTTGTGGTCATAGCATTGTAACTCTGATTCGGTAATTGCATTTCATTGAAATAATATCATATGTTATGTTTCTTCTAAATTTTCTATGATTTGAGTATTGTGTGAGTGTTGGATGGAGTAGCCCTTCATCACCTGCGAATGGAGTTGAACAGTATAGTTTAAAATAAATGGTTGGAATTTAAAAATTATAATATACATAAACATATATTTTTGAGTTATATTAGGGAAAAGTAGTTGTTAGTTAGTAAATATTAAACTATTTTTTTTACAATATATATATTTTTAAATAATATATTAAGAGAGGACTCAAGAATATATTATAAATTTAATAAAATCTAGCATTTTGGTTGTTAATTGGGAAATCAATTACATCCAAAATCCTTTTCTACTACTAAACAAGGTTCAAATCTTGGGACTGCCCCCAATAACCCTTATTACACCTCATTGTTGTTGACTTGGCATGAGGGGGACCACCATTAGCTAAGGGTTGGTACCACTGTCGTCAGTCTGGAGGTCAAGGTACTACCTTTGCAAAGTGTTTTTCTACTACCAAACAAGGTTCAAATATTGGGATTGGCCCTTATAACCCCTATTCCATGTCTTGTTGTTGACTTGGAGTGAGGGGAACCACCATTCACTAGGGGTTGGTACCACCATCATTAGGTTAGAGGTCAAGCTACTACCTTTGCATACCCCTAAGGTTTGATCCTAGGTTTCTTCTTTGTAAGTGTGAAAACTTGCCAATCCACCTAGCTTCTAGGGACAAAATTTATTTGGTTAACATGAAAAACCTCTATGATTGACGTTTAGGGTTGGGCATTCCCATCCCGCCATGACTTCTCATAAGAAGAGGGATAAGATTATAAATAAGAGATAAGATTATGAATAGAGAATTTAGCACACAACCAAATATATCACAGTTTAAACCTTAGACCTCCCAAAAAAAAAACAAAGCCCAAACCATCCACCCGAGACCAAAAACATTGATTGATTAGAAACCCCTGCGACCAACACTCAGGGTTCAGCATTCCCATTCTATCCATAACTCCTCATAAGGCCTAGACCATCCATAACCCCTCATAAAACTAAAAGCTAAACTTATCAATAAAAAATAACACACATGTCATAATTTAAACAATAAACCTTTCCAAAAAAATCCAAAACTTTAATCGTTACATTATCGGATATGCTTACGATTATTCTTTATATGTTACTTGGTAACCTCAACGATTTTGAAAAATATGTAAAAGTTACATAGGGATAAATATTATTATCGTTTTTGGGCTTGTTGAGTTAGTTTGGGAACTTCAACCATTTTTGACACCAACGGTTGGGCTCGAGTGTATACGTACATACACTCAAGGCAAAAATTAAACTAATGCTTATCTAGGTAAGTCTACCATAATTTATAGGTTATTAATATTTCTAGCACCAAATAATTTATATAATTTATAAAATGTAGAGAAAAATTATTATATTTTAATAAAAGTAAACAATTAAGTAATGGTTTAAATTACAATGGTTTGAGTTTTGGTTCTTTTCAGAAGGTCTAAGGTTTAAACCGTGGTGTGGCGAATATGTGAGGGGTGGGTGTGTGTATGGTTGTATGTTAAATTCTTTATTGATAAGTGTATCTTATAATGACTAAGAGATAATTCTCAACCCTACAAGAAGTTTATCACACTACTCTAATTTTAAAAAAATTATAAAATTCATAATGGCCATTGTCTATTTGATCTAATATTACATGCAATATTTTATTTTGCAAGTTATTAATACGGCATGCACAAGATATATACAACCTATTAAGAGGCACTATCAACTCGAAATATGAATATAATATAAATAATACTATTAGTTTAAAATTTATTTTTTATATTAAATGCATGTTATAGAAACTAATAGATAAACTAATTTAAAATTATACATTTAATAATTATATTTGAATTTGATTTTAAGTTAGGATGAGTACAAAGCATGAGCATAAAGTAGGGAGTAGGAAGCAAAGTGTGAGCAAGGGGTAAGCATCGATTCTTCTTGTTCCATATCTTAATAAAAACTCTAAAATTAAAGGATTAATGTGAATAAAATCTAGGTAACATAGTAGGAAATCCATTTTTGAATGTTCTTACTAGAAGTAAGGATGCCCTAGGTGGAAGTATGGATTCCTTGCTCAACGATAAGAGGAAGAGCAAATCTATGGTCAATCCTACTAGGTAATAGATACTACACTAGAAATTACTATCAAGGATGAGATGATTGTGCATGATATATGATTTATAAAACCATATGTTTAATAAGTAATTTCTATGGATATTGGTTAGGTCTCTCAAATTTAAAATTGGATCAAGTAAAATTGGGGATTGAATTCAAATGACTCCACGATTTTTATTTTGAAAATATTTTCATCATTATCTTCCATAATCTATGGTCAATCCTACTAGGTAATAGATACTACACTAGAAATTACTATCAAGGATGAAATGATTGAGCATGATATATTATTTTTAAAACCATATGTTTAATATGTAATTTCTATGGATATTGGTCAAGTATCTCAAATTTAAAATTGGATTAAGTAAAATTAGGGATTGAATTAAAATGACTCCATGACTTTTCTTTTGAAAGGATTTTTCATCATTATATTTTATAATCTATAAATAAAGGATAAAATATTTGATGGTGGCCCTTTGTTTAGGGGAAAAGATGTGTTATATTTAAGGTCATGGAGTGAGAATTTTTTATGGAGACAAAAACTATTAAAAGGATTTTGGTTTAGATTAGGTTTTTTATAATTCCTTATTAGCTCATCAATAACAAAGTTTTGAAGAGTATTGACAATAATACATGAGAGTTCATCTCGGAGGTCTAACTATTGAGGAGAGAAGACGTGCTATACACACTTAATTATGTGTTTCCATGGATATTTCAAAACCTTTAATGTAGTCCATTAGAAATAAAATAGAATCAAGAGATTGGGACCAACAAGTGGATTATGAAAATATTGCATTTTGATATTGCAAATTTCATGAGACCAGATACATGGTAAGAGATTGCAAAGTAAAAATTATGAATAAAGAGATGAAAAAATTTAGGCATGAGGTAAACTTCAACATAAAACAAGGACACCATATCATAGTAGAAGCTAGCTCAAATCAACAAATTTTGATTTCTAAAAAGTAGCAAGAAAAACCATTCTACAAAATTGAATGACAAAGGCTATTATAGTTATCTCAAATCAGTCATTAGAAGAAAAAACACACTAGGTATGAGGAAGTACAATGCAAAGTTCAAATATAGATGAATATAAAGGTGTGAAGGAAGATAGGGAGGAAAATTAAAAAGTGAATAATATGAAGGAGGTCAAGGTTAATCTATGTAAATCATATTTATTTTCCTCAAGTAGCATAATATTTTCTTCTTTTAATCAAAATTAGGGTTATGCATAAGGGGTTGGACTCAAAATGTACTTTTAAAAAAATGGTGAATCCTAATCAAAATCAATGTGAATCATGGTGAATCCAAAGCAAGTCAAATAAATCATCTTCACACCAGAATTTGGGGCATTTGAAGCCCTAAAAAGTAATGTCATATTTATGATAATTTTAGACCTATTAAATCACCTTATAACTTCATAACAACACCACCATTATATCAGGCTCAAAAAGATCTTTCCAACGAGTACAAATATGCCTATGTTTGGATATATATTGTGGCAAATTGACCCTAAGAAAAACTTGGTCCTAAAACTTTTAGGCGAATGGGTCGACATAGAGGGTCCTCATATTCGCCAATTTTTAATTTTTAAAATCCTAATATTCACCCAATTGGTGAATATTTGCCACTATGCATAACCATGATCAAAATGAAAGTACTAGAGAGTGTATTTATTGCACTTTAGGATTACAGAGTATCATAACAATGAAATGCATATGGAGGATATCCATGTAAATTTAATTTTTCTAGGATAGCATAAGAAGTTAATTAATATGGAGGATCATCCTTGCACTTTAGGGTTTTTGGAGAAACATCAAGAAAAAATTATTTATGAGTCTATTTCTTTCACTTTAGAATCTTTAAGATAACATAAATATTTATAAGATAATTTTCATTATGAAAAATATGGAAATATAGAATAGATAGAAGAAGATGAAAGTATCGGAGGGAATGGAAAAAGGAGAGGAATACCATCAAAGCATGAACAAAGAGAAAAAGAAACACAAAAGGATATTGATTTGTGAATCCAAGTAAACATAAAAAGTGATGATAAAAATGATATCATGAAATATTATTTGTATGAATAGGACCCTAAAAAAAGAGTTATTAAGGAATTAAGAGGTTGCTATAGTCTAGAGTTTATTTTAATACTAAAAAAAATATTTAGTAAGGAATGTAAGGATTTTAGAAATTTCTTCTATATGAGGTTCAAGTGTTATTGCAATAATATGTGATAAACACATATGGGATGGGTATTTTTTAGAAGCAAAAAGTAATTGGTTTGTTGGACTATTTTTTAGAAAAGAGAAAAACATCAAGTTGGAGTTATTAATGTATATGCATAAACTATATTTACTCCCATGAAAGATGTTGTAAATACCTTAGCATATTTTTGCAAAACACAATGATGACTCATGATTGTGATCTATGGATTATTGGACATGACTTCAACATGGTTCTATATTTTTTTGAAAATAAGGGTGGTACTAAAGGATGGTCTAAATCAATGCAAGATGTTGCATCATTTTTCAATTCAAATGGCCTTTGGATGTTATTCCATCAAGTTTTTAATATACATGGGATAATAGGTGTAATGGGTAAACTCATATAATATAAAAATATGATAGATTCTTATTATCCAACATATGGTTGCAAAAAAATAATAAAATCTCTTTAAATATTTTATTATGAGTAGGATCGAATAATAAATCCATTATTTTGACTTGTGATTTTTGGTCAAAAAAATTATCTAATGGAAAGGTTTGTGCACCCATAGACCTTGACCAACATTGAAAGATTGAGGATCCCATGAGAACTGCAATGGTCAACATTTAGAAGAGATCAGTTCCTTGAAGTCCCAACTAACTATTTCTAAAAGTGGGGAGGAAAAAGATGCTAAAATAAATAAACTAAACTATAGCCAAAACTTAAAGTGGTACAAATTAAGCAACATCAAGACATATGCAATCATAAGGATCACACAACTAAACAACCAACTACTTAAAAAATTAGTTAGTTGCACAAAAAATCAGAGTATTTAATCTTAATATTTTGTGTCTTAATCAGACCACGAATTCTAGACAAGTAAATGAGTACAGCAGAAAACTAGGATGCAGAATTATCACCATAAACATGCTTAAATTAGAAATATGTAGTCGTCAATACATACATTTATACTCTACAAATGAATCCAACCAGAGGCCATACAATAGTATGTTTGTGTTAAGATGCAATGTATGTATTTACACATGAATTGTAAATATCTAATATTCGACCAATATTCATTCTACATCCTTGTATATATAGACATTTTAGAATCACATCATTATCAAAAGATATCATGATTCTAGAAATGGAATTTTATTATTTCATAGAAGGTTCCAGCTGAATGGACCATTAGGAAGTATATCTGCCCCAACTACCTCATCATGGCTTTCTAACTTAGCCAAAATTTGTGCTATGTCAAGAAGTGCTAATCCTGATGATTGCATTAGGTTCATCATTTTTCATCAATCATTTTTGTTGAGTCGTCATGTTGTTCTCATGATGCTATGAATATAACCACCTTATAGATATTATTTTGATAGATAATATTATCCTCCAAGTGTCCTAATATGGTGGTAATCCCTATGCAAATGGTCTAGGATTGAATTTGGTTAGGTCAACTACCATGCTTATGCATTATGGAGTCATGATATCAAATATTCATGATTTTTAAGGACTCTGGTAAGGTATAGGAGCTTCATTGACATCAATAATTATTGCTCTCACTATCTAAAAACATACGATATCATGCTGAGGATTGGGTACCCATCCAGATAAAAATATTCCCAACCTCTAAAATTGGATCACAACAATAGGCCAAGGAATTGGTATACTTTTAGGATTTTATCAAGTACAAATCATCTAGTATCCTCTAGACATTACCTTTGTTGACCTTCAGTCTTTAGGCAGGCAATTAGCCATATTATGGGTCCCTCTTGGGTGCAATTCTTTTCGTGGCATCCTTCCTCCATGGGCCAAACCTTTGGTATATTATCGAGCATGATTCCTCCAATACTCTTGAGACTTGGTCATTTATTCGTATATATGTATCAAAAGGTTTAGACCACCCCAAGCCCCAGTTGGATACAAAACCTTCGGTCTCCCCTAGACAGGTTATTCATCCAATATTTCATTGGGCTCCAATCAGGTGCAATTCTTCCATCCACTACAAGCTTCCAAGTCTGACCAGATATCTAAGCCCCTTTTGAGTCTTGGTGGAGGACAAAATTTTCAATTGCTCCTAGACTAGGTAGACTTCAACTCTTGGATTGGATCTTCAAGACCAATTTGGGCTCCAATCAGGTAAAAAATTCTTGACCATATCAAGACTTAGCAAATTCACATTCCTTAGTCGAGTTGGATATCCGGGGTTGTATCGGGTCCTATCCAGGTGCAAAAATCTTGATGATATTTGAACTTAGCCAATTTCACATTGGGTATTTTCATATTACACAATTCATTTATATTCAATACTTTCTTAACAAAGTGCATGTGGGTACTGGTCTAAAAACACCCACATTCTTGGCATCTCCTAGGGGCTTTTTATCTCATAAAAAGTGAAGGACCCATATCAATGTTACTTGCAACTTTGGTATTTCGTACTATGGATTTGATGTCACTATAGACACCTAAAACACATCATGTTTAGGAGACTACTCATATGGGCATCCTTTCAGACCATATGAATGACCTTGGACCCTCCTAAGGCTAAGCAGTGGTTCTAACCACTCATTTTATGCATCCTTGGCCTATTCAACCATAGCTGTGGATGACAACCGCGACTAAGATGTCAACCATGGGTGACAATCATGGCTAGTATCCTGGCCATGTTGAGCAACCACGGCTAGCCCTATAACTATCTTGGCCTCCTGAGTTGAGCCAAATTGGTTGTTACAACTACATTTGTAACTAATTCAAGCAGTTTGTACTATGAATCCTCCAAAAGGTTCCATCCAACTACCCCAACCTGACATTTCTTGATCATGGTTTGCTTGAGAAGCCAATATTAGTATTAGGGAGTCTATTTATAGACCCCTCAAAGAGGCCAATGTGATCCCAATTTGATTGTAGCAAAGCCCTACCAAATTGGAGAGCCAATTGCACCTTGTGAAGAGTAAGGAGATGCTGCCAAAATCCAGTTTGATAACCACCTTTGCAACAATGGAGCTTCCAAAGGCTTGAGAAGCAAACCTTGCAATTCCACACCAATTCAACATGAATTCTAGCAAATTCAACCACCAATCTATTTATGAACATCGAGGTGACCCTTGATCATCAATTCCTTGGAGGATTTGAGCATTTCTAGCCCTAGTTTTAAGAGAAAGAAGAGTTTTCCCATAGCCATGGTTGTCAGCCATGACTAACAGAGCCAACTTCTTTAAGCACCTGTGGCTAGGGTTTGATGCTCTATTTCCTCCATTTTAGCCATAGATTTATTATTTTGATTATGCAATTAGTTTAATCTAGCATAGATTAATCTTGTAGCAAAACATTTCCATGGTTAATTAGCAATATTATAGGTAGATTTACCTTAATTTGTGTCACATTTGCTTTCTTTCACAAGTATTCATAGATTAGCTTCTATTCATGATTTATCCTTCAAATTTCATGCTAGATTAGTTAGATTTACATGCTTTAAGGCATGCTTTGCACTGATTTAACAATTTCATAAGCATCTTTATACATCTTTGCATATCTTTATGCTTCTTTCAAATTTAGCCTTATTTCTTGCATTTCTTTAACAATAGCCTCATCATGAGAGGCTTCCTAAGCATTTGATGTGTTTTGTTGTTTCTTGTACGCAGGTGATAGGTCCTTCAAGGCTTCAAAGCACTCTCAAAGATCAAATTCCTCTTAACAATGGAGAAGGAGGCATCCTAGTAAGCCCTCAAGCAAAGTTGGTGGAGATCTAAGGAGCCCTTAGAATATATCACCCCCGTTTAGGGGCTTTCATACCATTGTAAACAATGTATCATTTGGTATCCCTAAGAGGGACATATATGTAACCGATTTTCATCATCATTAATGCAAAGGAGGCCTATCATACATGCATTTGGTTATACATGCATTTATTTTCTTCAATTTGTTTATTATGTTGCAATAATGCTCTTTATACCATTCTATAGTGGTGATCATATCAGAAACCTCATAAATTTTACTATCTTTTACTGATTTTTTTTGTTTTGCATATGCAAGTCTTAGTCACGTTTGACAGCCATGGTGCATAGTCTCAGCCACGGTTAACAACAACAGCTAGCATTTCAGTAGTGGTTACTAGTCGCGGCTAGCAAAGAGCAAAGGAAAATGTAGTAGGTAGTATGTATCTTCATCATATGAGGGATTCCAGGTAAATATCCTTCTTTGTATATTTATTTTTTCTATTATTTTCCCTGTTAGTAGGCTCTAATTAAATCATATAGACAAAATTTAGAGGAAAACACATAAAAATTTCTTGTTTGTTGTTATCAACATCTGGAAACCATGGCCAGCTCTGTTAGCTATGGTTGTCACTCACAGCTAAGATTTTAGCTATGTTTCTATCCCATGGTTGAGTTTGTTGCCTGTGGTACAGAACAATGGCTAGCATTTAGATTGTGTGTTAGGTTTTTGCATGCTTGGGGCCTATCCAAAGGCCATTTTCATATAATTTTGCATTGCATTTTCTAAAAATAGCATTTAGCATTGCATCCTTCTGAAAATAAAACATCAATTTCCTAGGCATGTAGGAGAATCATGGGTGCTCTATGATGCATTTTTATTTTTATGCAAAATTAAAATAAACCTCCACACACCATGTTTCACTTAAACATCAATGGGCTTGGTCTCTCACATCCAACCCATTTATCAAGACCAATAGTGGATGTCATTACCACTTGGTTGGCTCATTTGATATTGTACTATCGGGACCCGACCATGGCCAAGGCCGATCCAAGAACTATCCTATTCATGCAAAATAGCACGCACTCCTCTTTGAAGGGATGTAATCACTATGCACGGTGTGCTAGGTGAGGATCGATAGTACCTGTGCTCCCTAACCATGTATGGGCTTCATATCCATACTTTGGTGGATTTACGTGATCGGAATTTCATTACCGGTTGTTGAGCTACGAGTATACAGGTGAAAATCCTTAAACTGTCTAAGTGTATCATCAATAAAATTGCAAACACGATGAGAGATAACTTATATACTCAATGAACCAAAACACACTAAATAGTTTTAGGACTCACAAAGAATATTTAAAAGAGATAAACATCCTTGTATACTTTGTATTTTCTAAAACTTACAAAAGAGATAAATTCACATCATGGTCAACACATGGAGAGGCCAACCTCGACACACCAATGAGGTGGAGGCCAAAGCTCCAGGACACACACAAGATAACGTGTTGGAACCTCTCCCATAGGATCCTCCCGAATGACGTTCGACTAGTATCAAAGGTGACAATTTGACATGTGGGGTTCTATTCAGAATACCCCAATGAGAGGACGTAACACACACTCCTTATGATATAGAATCTAGGGTGGATCAAGGCCCCCATCATCCCATGGTAGACATAGAGAAAATCCACCCAATCATGGGTAAGAAGATAGGTTTGCATCAAAACATAGACCCCTAAGGACTCCAAACCCTAATGAACTTGGAAGGTTCACAATAGATCTTGCCATGCTTGGAGTCAATGGCATGCCTCCTAATGAACCTTGGAAGACTAGTCAACTTAATGGACTAGAATAAGTGTTAGGAAGGCTAGGGTATAAGCCCTCTACTGTTCACTCTCATTTTGAGAGCTCACATAGTGAGGACATACATAGGCATACTCATGATCCAAGAGAATGCTCAAAGCGCTCCCGTAGTGCACATGCCCCATCCATGCATGTGGAAACAAAGTATAGATAATAGTAGAACACAAATACCATATTTATAGACAAGGGTAAGAGTGTGGTAAATAAGTTTATTGGGGCACATACTAATAAATCCCCTCGTACAGATCTACAAAATTAGAGGTCTCACATAGTATATCTGATAGATCGATCACAGAGGCTGGCTTTAGAGCAAATATAATGCATTTTCCAAGACCAATTGGAAGATGTGCTTGTAGAGCGTGAGCGCCTCAAGCATGAGGACTCTCAATATCAAATGTTTCTTAGGCAATTTTTATATGAGCAGTACATGAGATAGCAATACATCCTTGATCAAAAGGAGCATGAAGAGAGAGAGGATAGACTAGCTCGAGCTAATCTACCTCCTCAAAGTGAGTATAGGGAGTGCAACCAAAGACGTGCTTGCATCACAACTAGAATTGTGCCCTAAACAAGTTGAAAATCATACTCATCATACGACCCAAAACATGCTATAGTGCCAAGCACTAGAACAACATGGGCGTACCCAGTACAAAGAATTAAAAGGAGACAAGCAAGATCAATAGTATCCTAAGATCTCCTTAGTAGATGTGGATGATGAGCCTAATCCTCCACCTCAACCTAAAAATAATCTACCTTCGATAGCTCCATAGAGACCCCTTAGGGAAGAGGAAATTTTATCCTCACAAGCGTACAAAGCCTTGGCTGAAAAGGTAAGAGCTATTGAGAAATAAGGGATGGCTTATCAAAAGCCTACCTTGAATAAAATCCATAATGCACCTCTATGCCCTTCAGTTCCTAGCCCAACGTATCTCGATCATTTTGAGATGCCCAAGTTGGATAAATTATAGGGTGATGAAGATGCACAAGAGCATGTGATGAGCTTCATGAACATGTGCTTCCAGATCTAAAGTAATGATGCCTTGTTACTAAGAAATTTTATAATGACCCTTTCAGGCCCAACCTTGGAATGGTTTAATCAATTGAAAAGGTATAGCATTACCAACTTCAAACAGCTAGCAAATGTATTTCTTGAATGCTTTTCTTTTGGTGTCAAGAAGAAAACCAATTTGTCCGAATTGGCTACTTTAAAGCAGTATCATGACGAGCCATTCATGGAATTTGGTAATAGATGGAGGAAGCTAATGGCTAAGCTACCATTCTCCATCCCCACTATTGAATTGACATGAATTTTTACCAAGAGCTACGCAAAACACATCTCATTGTTATTACAACTATAGCAATACCAAACATTCAAAGAGGCTTTGGCGCAAGCCAAGGTCATAGAGGATATCAAGTTACAAGAAGGTGACTTGAAAATTTGAATGAAAAAGGAGTGGAATAACAAGAACACAAAGAACTAGAATCACCAGGCCAAGCCTACACATGTGAATCAGGTTGTGTTAAATATTTAGAAAGGGGATAATGGAAAACAACTACAAAACTATCAAGCTCAACCTCCCCCTACATAATATAATCAGTGCAACAACAAAAATCAAGGTAAGAACAAATAACAACACCTGCCTCACTAATTCATGCCATTATATGAGACTATGGCATCAATATTTAATCAATTGTGTGAGGCTAAGGCCATAAATTTACCCAAAGTTAAATTACTCGATCCTAATCAACCTAAATCAAGAGGATATAGGGAAGATCAATACTATTCATACCATAAAAAAAAGGGGCATGATATCAAAGTGTGCCACAACTTCAAGAATTTGGTATAGAACATGATTTATAGGAATGATTTGATCATTGACAATCCTCTGGCTCTGGATAACCAGAATATGGGAATATTCAAAAATCCCTTACCAAATCATGAGCCACCAAGGAATAATTCTGAACAAGTTAATCAAGTGTGGATCGATCCACCCACACAAGGATTTGTTGGCATGGTGAATGTGGTCACCAAAATAGGAGGTACAATCAACCAGATCCTCCTCCTACACCAGTTCAAATTCAAGCTACACCCCCACAAAGGCCAACGTAAAATCCCTTGCCAGGCCCACCAACTAGACTAGTGGTGACAATAAGGAATAGACTCATTCAAAGTCTATAGATGGCCTCGACAAAGTTATCAATCTATGAGATAATACAACAGTATCCTAGGCATAGGGAGATACTAATGGACATATTAAGTTCCATAGAAGTACAGTCCCAATATCCCAAAGCATTCACAAATTTTGTGGGACATGTGCAGTAGTGCCAAGAGCTTGTGATCCAATTCTATGATCATGAAATCAAGATAGTCTCCACTACTATAGCGGACCCACCACTTCATATCATTGCATGTATGAACCACACACCCTTCAAGTGGGTGTTGATCGATATGAGATATTCAATCAACATAATTACCATGAAGGCCTTAGGATATCTAAAATTTCCTAAATCGCATATCGTGCCCTCAACTTTCACACTACGAGCATTCAACGATGCATTATGCTCGATAATAGGTACTATAATCCTGCCTATTTAGGTGGGATTAAAAACCATCCCTATGATGTGTCACATGCTTGAGGGTACTATGCAATACAATATCCTCTTAGGTAGGCCATGGATAAGAGAAATGCAATGTGTCCCCTCGATATTACATCAATGTATCAAATATGTACACGAGGGATAAGTGCATGTGGTTCCTTCATATGAGGAGCCATTTAAGTATGTCAATCAAGTGGATTTTCCAAGATATTTCATCCTCCCATCTACGCATCTAGATATTAGACCTACATCACCTATCAAGCATCCAGCGAGGTAAATCAAAGGAAGTGTGCGTCGGTCCTTCAACATTGGCACCACGACCAACTTCACATACAATAATTGCTTCTACAAAGCCTATAACATTGACAATGCTTAGGAATGATCATAAGCTAAAGGTAGTATTGGGTGAAAAATAGTCTAAAGAAATCCCCAACATAGCAACTATCGAGGTCCCAAATCCCATGGAGGAGGGAAACTCACAAAATAAATTTGAGGAGGTACCTCATCCTGCCTCACCTGTGTCTTCAGTTGGGTCATCTACATCGTAGGTGATAATTCATTTAGTCAATCTTGGGTTAGCAGAATACCTGGTGTAGAATGTGACTTTCATGCCAATAATAGAATTTGCATAGGATATGGGTAGGCCTCAAGCCCATCGCTTTCCTATAGGGATGGTGGTACCACTGGGGGTGCCACCCAATCATACTAAATTCATCTATGGAGGTTTAGATCAACTTACAGATCATTTGACTATAAGAAATATGGTGATGAACTGTTAACTATAAACATTCATTATCTGTCTAACCCAAAGTTTATCATTCACTATTTTGATTGATACCATTAGCATGGTTATAGTCTGCATCTATTCAAACAATGGTGTTGAACCCCGTATCAACCATACTATCAGCTATCATTTGATAGGTTCAGATTGGGTTATGACATAAGATGTCAGGATGAGCTTCTAGCTATATCTCTAGATCACCTAAACCTAAGCATGGGGGTAGACGATGTTGATTGGAACCCCTACCATCCTAACCCTTCACACTCTTGAAGGGGTAATTGGTCAATGACCATGGTTGCCATAGAACCACCATTGGTCTATCATGACAACATCTCAATGGAGGCTAGTTCAAATGGTTTTACAAAAACTGATTGGGCTATCAAAATTTATGAGTATGCCAATGGCATTAGCATTGAACCCTAGAATTTTGATCCAACCATGGAGCCTAAAATAGAATCCATATCTAAAAGTGGTGGACCAGAACTAAAGATGAGGAGAGTGAGCACTTCTTCGAATATGATAAATACAAATATGAGACCGAGTTGGATTACTTAGGTCCTCAACATTTACGTCATCTATTACCCCATGTGGATATAGAAGAAGTGTACCATACAATCTTCCTGGGACCTTGAATCCTGATGCAACTAGTGAACTTGAATTAAATATATCACATGATCTTCTCCAAGCCTTTGATAGAAAGGCAAGTGTTTCCACTGGATGATCCAATCATCCCATCTATTCCTAGAGAGGATCTAGTTATCCCCATACCCTTGAGCCGCATCTAGAGTGTGGGGAACAATCTGGAGATATGGATTCTATATCATGTGGTCCTAGATATTTCATCCATTCCATCAACATGATCTCCATTGATTTGACCACTCCACTCTGACAATCCATCTGACCCTTTGAAACCTTTGTTCCTCAATACTGAGTCCATTGATTTTTATCGCACCAATTCACCTTTAGAGCTTGAATATTTCTTCCTTAACAAATAAATATTGCAACCATTTCATTTTACGCTATGTTGTGCTTATGATGTTTATCATGTTGAGGATAATTCTGATTTAGTGTAAAATTTAAACCCAGCAGATGACATCCATTTTATCGCTATGCCTCACCAGCTTGAGGAGGGGTCACATATGTCAATAGAGGAAACCTTTGAAGTGGATATCAAGGAGGATCCCAACAATCCAAGGAAGGTCAAATTTGAAGAGAGTTTATCTCCTAAGGAACGTTCCAACCTTATTTCTCTATTGAAAGAGAGACCTGATCTCTTTACTTGGACATACAAGGACATGCTAAGTCTAGATCTAAAATTGGTTACTCATAACCTTTCGTTGCACCCCGTCAAGAAGCCAATAAAGCAAAAACTCAGGAAGATGCATCCAACCGTCACTTTGATGGTTAAAGACGAGTTACAAAAACTGTTGGATGTTGAATTCATTATTTCCATCGAATATTTAGAATGGGTATCAAACATGGTACCTATAGGAAAACCTAATGGAAGAATCTGTATCTATACAAATTTTAGAGACCTCAATAAGGCAACACCCAAGGATTCATTTTCATTGTCTAATATCAATGCTTTGGTATATGTGACTATAGGTCACGAAATATTATCTTTCATGAATGGTTTTTTAGGTTATAATCATATTCATATTAATACTAAAGACCAACATAAAACCACTTTCACCATGCCATGGGGAACATTTTTCTACAAAGTTATGTCATTCAGTCTTAAAAATACTGGTGCCACATATCAATGGGCTATGACATATATCTTTCATGACTATATGCATAAGATCTTAGAAGATTATATCGATGACTTATTGGCCAAGTCATTGCTGCATTTAGAGCACGTTGAGGTTCTCAAAAAAGTCTTCGATCACTTGATAGAGCACAATGTCAGGTTGAATCCCAAGAAATGTGTCTTTGGTGTAACTTCAGGTAAACTCTTGGGATTCATCATTTCTAAATGAGGGATCAAAGTTGACCTAGTGAAGGTCAAAGTTATTCTAGAAATGTGTCCTCCCACGAATATCAAAGAACTAAGAAGCCTATAGGAAAAAGTAGCATCTATAAAGTGATTCATCACACAATTATCGGATAAATATTGACCCATGAATTGATTGCTACATAAGGGGGTCCCATTTAATTGGGATAAGGACTATCAAATGGTCTTCATATAGATCAAACAATATCTAGAAACATCACCAGTACTAGTTCTACCTAGACCAGATGTGCCATTCTTGCTATATATATCGACCCCTGACTTTGCATTGTGAACTATGTTAGCCCAAAAGATAATGCAAGGTAAAGAATAGGCAATATATTACATCAGTCGAACTCTGGTCAACTATGAGCTATGATACACATATGTGGAAAAACTATGCTTAGAAGTGGTTTTCGCAACGAAGAAGTTGTACCACTACATGTTGAGACATACAACATATGTAATATCAAAACAAAATCCTTTGTAGTATATGATGAGCAAGATGTATCATAATACACGTACTACAAAGTGGATCATGCTATTGATGGAATTTGACCTAGAATTCATAAGTCAAAAGTCTATCAAGGGATAAGTCATAGTAGATCAACTTGCATAGGCTCCTCTTCATGATCATAGACCTCTTAGTATAGAGCTTCCTGATGATGTAGTATTTACATTATCAGAGTCGCTTGAAAACGAAGAACATGATAATCAAGTAGATATATATTTGTTCTTCAATGGTTTCAAATTCGAGCAAGGGGGTGGTGTAGGAATTGTGTTTTTCATGCCACAAGGTGATCCAATGCCCTTGTCATTTAAACTCAATTTCCCTTGCACAAATAACAACACTAAATATGAGGCCCTAATCTTAGGTCTCCAAACAACACTCGCCATGAAGATCAAAAATCTAAATATCTTTGGTGACTCCTTGCTCATCGTTAATCAAGTTAAGGGGATCTATCAATGTATATGTATCATTTTGGAGGCATATAAATAGCTTATGGACACATATCTAGCCCAATTGGAATGATATGACATTGAGGCAATCCCTTGAATGTCCAACATATTTATAGACACCATGACATATTTGGAATATTTAATCCCTTGGGGACTCTTTTTCAATAGGACCTATAACACCCTAAAAATGACTCATTATAATTTGCAGTAAGGACAAACAACTTGTAAAAATGAGCCTCTATCTGGTTGCCTCGATTTGCATGCCCTCTTGGTGAGATCGAGTATACTGGATGAGATCGTACGATACGATCTTAGATCATACGATACAATCTCATATTATATGATACGATCCTTGATTGTATGCATATGATCTTGCTCAAAATATAAAATCCAAACTTAGCAAAGTGACAAAATTAGCTTTAACATTTTTTGTCTCTATATGTGCAACTGTGCGATAGTTACGGGATCAAATTTGCCCAATAAGTCCTAGCTTATTTAACCAAAAACCCTTCCCCTCAGATTCCTCCTGGCACTAATATCATATTGACTTATTTTCTACATTCAAATCATTGTAATTTTTGCATTAGACCTAGTTATTTATCTTTTTTGTGCAGGATCAAAGGATACGATTGGTGATCGGATGGTATGATATTGCATCGGAGGCATACTATCTTACTCATACTGTATAATATTGCTATGATATCACTTAGGGGAAACTCGAGTGTTGTTTTGCATGTTTTAGCTCTGCTTATTTTTATATTTGTTATTTCACTTATCATTTACATCATATAGAATATAGAATTCAATCATTTGCATTCTTGGAGTTCATCGATTTGCATATAATCACATATTGCATGTAGTTTAAAGCACTTATCTATTGTTTACTTTTAATTACAACATTCAATAGCTGATATTAAGTCTCATTTTTCTTAAAAAGAAACATTAGAATTGTTTGTTTTCTATTTTCTGCACTTTATCCATGAAACTGTATATTTTTTTTCAAGATCGAATGTGTTGGTCTCTGATCGATAAGTACGATCTCTGATCGTATTCGTACGATCTATGATCGTATTCATACGATCTTGCCCTACTGCATAATATTTGGACTACAATAAAAAATCATAATATTATTCAAACTTCCTGATGCAGGAGCATCCAGTGGTGTAAGAGTGATCTTCCATCACCCAAAAAAAATTATAATTTTTTAATTTTGTAAAACTAGTAAAACTTGTAAAACTTGCAGATGAATTTTGAAGGCCTTGGAGGCCAAATTTGAGGATTTTCACTTAGCTGCAAGCCTTAGCGCGAAGATCTAAGGTTGCCCAACTTAGTTTGTCTCGTGCCCTTTCCAAAAATATCTCGTGAAAGTCAACCAGAGCAACAATCGCAAAGTTATGACCTTGGCAAGTTTACCTCTGAAATTTAAATTTCAAATGCATTGTTTTAGGAGGAAAAAGGGGAAAACAGGGTATTAGAGGGAAATTTTGAAATTGTAAAAGGGCTCTTTTCTTTTGTATCCTCTTATTTGGATAAAGTAATGAAAAATTTTGTTTTCTGACATGATCAAAGGAAAAACACTTGTGCATGGTTTATTTCTTGTTTGTTGATCTTCACCACTTCCAAATACAGGTAAGAGTTCTAAATTACATTTTAAGCACTGCATTGTCCATCTAGACATTGTCTTTTGTTGTTTGATGTCTACATATAAATCAAAATTGCATATAGGTTAGCTTAGTTGCATATTGGCCAAAACTAGGTGTATGTGAGATTTGATAAAAGGAACATATCAAAACAAACTCAAAAATCCAAGGCGTGGAAACTGCCATAAAATGTTTCCTAGTGAACCCTAAATAATTCATCGAAAAATCACTAAGAAGGCACGATCAAGTGTCTCTCTCTGAGGTGTAGACCTATCATTTCGACATTACCCTTCGAGGTATGGATCCATTAGCCTGAAGGAAAGGAGTGCATGAATTTTAGACCTACATTCTTTGGTGAACCCAACGTGAAAAACATTAGGCATCTTTTTTATTTATAAAATAGAAAAAATCATAAAAATTATAAAACATAAAAACAAAACAAAAACCAAAGATCAAACAAAGATCATTAATTTAAATTTGCACATTTTCATTCCATAGATATTAAATTTCAACATAAGAAGAGTTGTAAGCATAGATGTGTTGGCATTTTTGCCACATTGTTTTGATTGTTGATTATTCATGCATAAATTGTTGAGTATTCACTCCTCTGTGTTTTCTCTACGAGTTTTGTGCCAAAACAGCTAATTCTGAATACTGTCGCGATATCGCAACCAAAAACAGCATGGAGAGCACAGGTTCAAAACCATTGCGATTTTGCGACATGTCACGTTATCGCGGGTCTTTTGAGGAGAGAGAAGCCAAATTCAGAGAATGTCACGATATCGCGACGTGTTCCAAAATCATGGTCAAAGTGGTCAACGGAGGCAGAGCAGTAAAATTGTCGCGATATCGTGACATGTCACATTTTTGCGACTTGCGATGGCCATGGAGCAGAGTGACAAACAATGTCGTGATTTCGTGACATAATTAAGCAAAGGGCAATGTCAATGAAGAATGTCACGATTTTGCGACAAAAAAATGAACAAGGGCCAGAATGTAAAAAATGTCGCGATATCGCGACATGTCGCATTATCGTGGTCAAGTTGAAAAAAAAGCATAAGGCATAAAATATGTCGCGATTTCGCGACATTTTTGAAGATAAGACCAAGTAAGAGCAAAACGTCACGATTTCATGACAGAAAGCGGCAACAATAGAGAAAGCAACGAAACATCGCGGTTTCACGACATATTGTGGAGAAAAGCTAAATAGACAAAAAGTGTCATGATTTCGTGACATGTCTTGTTTTCACGATGTGAAAGCGTAGAAAGAACAAAATGGTACGGAATGTCATGATTTCATGACATGTTTCGTTTTTGCTACCTGTAAGAGGATGAAGGCCATAGAAGAGAAAATTGTCGTGATTTTGTGACATGTTGCAGTTTTGCAGGTAGACAGAAGAGAAAGGCACAGAAAGTAGAAGACGTCACGATTTCGTGACATGTCGCATTTTCATGATGAGAAATAGTGATGAAGCCAAAAGAGAGAAAGATGTAGCGAAATCGTGACTTGTCACATTTTTGCGGTTTGAAACAGCGCAAGGACAACATAGAGAAAGAATGTCATGATTTCACGACAGGTCATAGTTTCATGAGAATAGAGCAAAAAGGGAGCAGAATAGTATGGAACGTCACGATTTTGCGATGCATCGTGTTTTTGTGACCTAAGGTGACGAAGGAGAATAAAGAACCAAATACGTCACGATTTCATGACATGGTTGGTTTTCACGATCCAAAATGGTAAAAGCGTACGAAGGAGAAAAATGTCGTGATTTTGCATGTCGTGTTTTCGCAACCCGTCACAGTTTCGTGCCAGAAAGCAGTTCAATGGCCCAATGAAATATTATGATTTCCAAGGATTAAAAGCACTCCATAATTGAATGTTTTGCTACTTTCCAATGCGTGCAAGGTAGAAGAACGTGCCCAGGCCTATAACTTTCGAATCCACCAGAATTGAAGATGCCTCCATTATTCAAAGCTTTTGTTCATGATTTTCTAATGGTCCAAGCATGCTTCGAGGATGACCATTCAATGAAGACGATCGGTTCCTTGTTTCATTTAATTTTTGGTTTCTCCGAGGCTAGTTTAAGGGGATCATTTCCTTTTTTATGCTACACATTTTGTAGATCTCGAGGAGGTTTGTTTCATATTTTAAATGCTACAAAGAGGCAAGACCTCTATAAATATCAATGTATATCTCAAAAAGAGGGATCGAGAGAGAGAGAATTTTGCTAAAAAAATTTCAAGTTCTTTGCATGAATGAAAGATATTTGGCCTCTGGTTTTGTGAACAATTTTCTGTGTTTTTCCTTCTATCTTATGCATTCCTCATTTACGCTCATATTTCTTATCTGCTGCTTAATTTGAATTTTACATCTGAGTTTAAATATTGCCAGTGAGGAAGTGAGTTCTGGAATGTAATTTTGGAGGTTATTTGCGCAAGGTTGTAAGTGAATTACGTCGCTATCTTTTGTTATATGTTGTTAGTGTGCTTAAAGTTATCTGCTGCTAATCTTTCCCGATCTGAAAAATTTGGCCTGTGGCTATATTTCCCATTTCTTTCTACATATTTCCAATTCCTTTCCTACAACTTTGATCTGAAATCAAGCTTAGGTTTAGTAAGGGAACCAGCCCTCTTTGGAGATTGTTCTAGGAGATATTTCTTTCTCCTAGCCTTTCAATGTTGGCTGGGTCTAGGGCGCATTTTATATGAAATCCTTTCCTATGGCAGATTCATGACCAACAGTTTTTGGCACGCCCGGTGGAACAGACTATTTTTGTCTCCCAAAGATCCATAATCGGTGAGACTGATTGTTTTATTGTTTAACACCCGAAGGTATAGAGACTTTGATGAACTGTCTTGACCTCATAGCGAAGATTTGTAAGTTCATCTGGCGACTCAGTTGAGCTGAAGATCCAAATTTCTTAATCGTAGATGCATTTTAAAGCTAAAATAAGATACCCCGGAGGAATCAAGGTTTGACTACTACTATAATGGCGAGGGTATGTTGTCCTATATGGGATGATCCTGGCCCTCTGGATCTCCAAATTCGGCACGAGATTCCCAAAAGTGCCCTAAAAGCCCTAACAAAATACAATGGGACCCAGGGAATGGCTCGAGAGAATATTGAAGATATTGCCACCTTGTCGACCCTCCATGATATAGTTCACAAAGATGTTATGATCAGACTTTTGGTTCTGTCTTTGTAAGGAAGGGTGTTGCAGTGGTACAGACTGCTCGGGCGTAAAAGCATCAGCTCATGGGATGACTTAGCAGGACCACTAATCAAAAGATTCGACGAGGATCCCTTTAACGGCTTTCAGGATCCCTTTAAACTTTTCATATACATCACGAGAGCACCTCTAGAGAGCATCACAGACTTCAATGTTTGATTCAGCAGAATTTGGAAGAGAATTCTAGAGATGATCTAACCAACACCTGCCCAAGCCCACTTCTTCTATGTTCAAGCTTTCCATCCGGACATAACCCTCCTCTTGCTGCAATCAGGTGAACGTAGATTCCCTCAAATATTTGAGGAAGCATTACAAGCGGAGCACCTTCTGCTCCTATCAGGAAAATTACCATGGGGAGAAACTCCATTACCTTCTCCTTTGATAGTCACCACTCCTCTCTACCCTACGTAGTATTCATCATGATAGATCCCTTATACTGTGCAGAGACATGAAATCCAGTTGTGTGGAACTCAAGGGGCAGATTTTGTCCAAGGCCAACGATGGGCATATGCAAGCACTGTCCCAGCAATAGATAATATGATTGCTTGCAATTTCTATCAGGAGATGGATCAAGAAAATATAGGCCAAGGAGAGGAACAAATTCAAGTTCCAGAACCTGAGCACAAAGAGGGCACAATGATGCATAACACGCAAGTATTTAGCCAGAACTCATTGAGCATGCCTCATCAAAAGGTTGAGCCTGAGGAGATCCTGGAAGCAGATTTATCGTCAGAAAGTTTCTGTGATCGTATCAAGGGATTGGAAGAACCCATTATCAGCCCACAACAAGGGAACTCTTCAATATGGTGGTATTGGCTTCAGCCATTACTACAACTGGTACCCATAGGTGCCCTTCATGTGGTAAATTTCTTTGCTACATTATTTGTCGACTATGTGGGTATTAGCATGCAGGATAACTTGCCCCTGTTTGCAACCTGGAGAACTTCGAGAGGTCATCCCAACTTCAAAGACCAACTCAAGTATGATCAGATCTGGTCTGGTCACTGCAGATTCATAGGAGATGGTCCCACCGGGCGTGCCAAAAACTTTTGGTCACGAATCTGCCACAGGAAAGGATTTTATATAAAATGCGCCCTAGACCCGACCAACATTGAAAGGTCGGGAGAAAGAAATGTCTCCCAGACCAATCTCCAGAGAGGGCTGGTTCCCTTACTAAATCTAAGCTTGATGAAGACTAGAGTTGCAGGAAAGAAATAGGAAATATGCAGAAAGAAATGGGAAATATAGCCACAGGCCAAATTTATCAGATCGGGAAAGATTAGCAGCAGATAACCTCAAGCACACTAACAACATATAACAAAATATAGCGACGTAATTCACTTACAACCTTGCGCAGATAACCTCCAAAATCACATTCCAGAACTCACTTCCTCACTAGCAATATTTAAACTCAGATGCAGAATTCAAATTAAGCAGCAGATAAGAAATACGAGCGTAAATGAGGAATGCATAAGATAGAAGGAAAAACACACAGAAAATTGCTTGCAAAACCAGAGGCCAAATATCTTTCATTCATGCAAAGAACTTGAAAAGTTTTTCAGCAAAAGTCTCTCTCTCGATCCCTCTTTCTGAGATATACATTGATATTTATAGAGGTCTTGCCTCTTTGTAGCATTTAAAACATGAAACGAACTTCCTCGAGATCTACAAAATGTGCAACAGAAATAAGGAAATGATCCCCTTAAACCAGCCTCGGAGAAACCAGAAATTAAATGAAACAAGGAACCGGTCGTCTTCATTAAATGGTCATCCTCGGAGCATGCTTGGACCGTTAGAAAATCATGAACAGAAGCTTTGAATAATGGAGGCATCTTCAATTCTGGTGGCTTCGAAAGCTACAAGCCTGGGCACGTTCTTCTATCTTGCACACATTGGAAAGCAGCAAAACATTAAATTCTGGAGTGCTTTTAATCCTTGGAAATCGCAATACTTCATCGGGCCGTTGAACTGCTTTCTGGCGCGAAACCGTGACGGGTCGCGAAAACGCGACATGTCATGAAATCGTGACATTTTTCTCCTTCGTACGCTTTTGCTATTTTGGGTCACGAAAACCAACCATGTCACGAAATCATGACGTATTCGGTTCTTTGTTCTCCTTCGTCACCTTAGGTCGCGAAAACATGATGCGTCACGAAATCGCGACGTTCCGTACTATTCTGCTCCCTCTTTGCTCTGTTCTCACGAAACTATGACCTATCACGATTTCATGACATTCTTTCCCCATGTTTTCCTTGCGCTGTTTCAAACCACGAAAATGTGACAAGTCACGATTTCGCTACATCTTTCTCTCTTTTGGCTTCATCACTGTTTCTCTTGCGAAAATGCGACATGTCATGAAATCGCGACGTCTTCTACTTTCTGTGCCTTTCTCTTCTGTCTACCCGCGAAACTGCAACATGTCACGAAATCATGATAGTTTTCTCTTCCTTGGCCTTCATCCTCTTGCAAGTAGCGAAAATGGAACATGTCATGAAATCGCGACATTCCGTACCATTTTGTTCTTTCTGCGCTTTCACATCACGAAAACAAGACATGTCACGAAATCATGACACTTCTTCTCTATTTAGCCTTTTCTCCACAATATGTCGCGAAATCGCGACGTTTCCTTGCTTTCTCTACTGTTGCCGCTTTCTATCGTGAAATCACGACGTTTTGCTCTTGCTTGGTCTCATCTTCAAAAATGTCGCGAAATCGCGACGTCTTTCATGCCTTATGCTTTTTCTTCAACTTGACCGCGATAATGCGACATGTCGCGATATCGCGATGTTTTTACATTTTGCCCCTTGTTCATTTTTCTATCGCGATATCGTGACGAGGTTCATTGTCATTGCCCTTTGCTCAATTATGTCACGATATCGTGACCTTTTCTATCACTCTGCTCCATGGCCATCGCAAGTCGCGAAAACGCGACATGTCGCGATATCGCGACAATTTTACTGCTCTGCCTCCGTTGACCACTTTGACCGTGATTTTGGAACACGTCACGATATCACGACATTCTTCGACTTTGGCTTCTCTCTCCTCAAAAGACCCACGATAACGCGACATGTCGCGATATCGCGACGGTTTTGAACCCGTGCTCTCCATGCTATTTTTTGGTCGCGATATCGCGACAGTCTTCGGACTTAGCTGTTTTGGCACCAAAACTCGTAGAGAAACATAGAGGAGTGAGAACTTCAACAGTTTATGCATGAATAATCAACAATCAAAACAATGTGGCAAAAATGCCAACATTCTTGGCGGCTCGCGGGGTATACAGTTCTGCTGTATGCACGAATCCCAGGCCTGAATCCATTGGGCAACAGAGTCAAGAAAAACATGAGAAGCAGGAAAGTAAGTGCTGACTGATGGGAAACATCTCTGTAGACTGCTGCAACAACTCTTGCTGACTTATTGAAAACTCAAATAAATCTGTATTTGGCTTAGCTCACCAAGTGTTGTAAAAGGATCTCCATGACAGTTATGAAAGCACCGGGGTTGCAAAACGAAAATGAACGGAATGAGGAGTGAGGACTATGGAATGGAAATAGTAAATGATGGAATGGTGGGAATGGAAGGAGTGAAGCGGTAGATACAGCAGCTGAAGAGGGAGCTACTGTGTCACCAGCTGCGGGGATGGAAAAAGCGGATAATGAAATGAAGGTAAATGAGATTGAAAAATGCGGTATGAACTATGGGTAAATGCTGAAAAGAAAACAAGGATTAGAAGAAAAGGAAAATGAAGAAACGGGAATATCAGAGGGGAAAAAGAAACAACAGTAGTGGCTTAATTACAGACGGTAGAAGAAAGAATGAGCGAGGAAGGGAATGAAAATAAGGAAGGGGAAGGAAGAAATTGACAAAAGCCACTATCTATTGGGAAGGAAGGGAGAAAAAAGAAAGAAATAAACGTACCTGCGGGCTCGCATGCAAAAAGAGCCGAAGTTGATAGAGGAAATCCACAATATTTTTCTTTTTTTTTTTTTTTTTTTACTATATACAAAAGTTTACGACATGATTGGCATGCCGCCACCACAAACCCAGTCTTAGGGGGTTATCCGGTGAATCTGCAGTGTCCCGACCAGATCTGATCATACTTGAGTCGGTCCTTGAAGTTGGGATGACCTCCCAAAGTTCTCCATGTTGCAAACAGGGGCAAGTTATCCTGCATGCCAGTACCCACACAGTCGACAAATAATGTAGCAAAGAAATTTACCACATGAAGGGCTCCTGTGGGTACCAGTTGTAGTAATGGCTGAAGCCAATACCACCATCTTGAAGAGTCCCCTAGTTGTGGGCTGAGAACGGGTTCCTCCAATCCCTTGGTGCGATCACAGAACCTTTTTGATGATAAATCTGCTTCCAGGATCTCCTCAGGCTCAACCTTTTGATGAGGCATGCTCAATGGGTTCTGGCTAAATACTTGCGTGTTGTGCATGATTGTGCCCTCTTTGTGCTCAGGTTCTGGAACTTGAATCTATTCCTCTCCTTGGCCTATCTTTTCTTGATCCATCTCCTGATAGAAATTGCAAGCAATCATATTATCTATTGCTGGGACAGTGCTTGCATATGCCCATCGTTGGCCTTGGACGAAATCTGCCCCTTGAGTTCCACACAACTGGATTTCAGGTCTCTGCATAGTATAAGGGATCTGCCATGATGAATACTGTGTAGGGTAGACAGGAGTGGTGACTATCGGATAAGGTAATGGAGTTTCTCCCCACGGTAATTTTCTTGATAGGAGCAGAAGGTGCTCCGCTTGTAATGCTTCCTCAAATATTTGAGGGAATCTACGTTCGCCTGATTGCAGCAAGAGGAGGCTTATGTCCGGATGGAAAGCTCGAACATAGAAGAAGTGGGCTTGGGCGGGTGTTGGTCGGATCATCTCTGGAATTCTCTTCCAACTTCTGCTGAATCGGACATTGAAGTCTGTGATGCTCTCTAGAGGTGCTCTCGTGATGTACATGAAAAGTTGAAAGGGATCCTGAGAGCCGTTAAAGGGATCCTCGTCGAATCTTCTGATTAGTGCTCCCGCTAAGTCATCCCATGAGCTGATGCTTTTACGCCCGAGCAGTCTGTACCACTGCAACGCCCTTCCTTGCAAAGACAGAACCAGAAGTCTGATCATGACATCTTCGTGAACTATATCATGTAGGGTCGACAAAGTGGCAACATCTTCAATATGCTCTCGGGCCATTCCCTGGGTGCCATTGTATTTTGTTAGGGCTTTCAGGGCACTTTTGGGAATCTCGTGCCGAATTTGGAGATTCAGAGGGCCAGGATCATCCCATCTAGGATAGCATACCCTCACCATTATAGTAGTGGTCCAACCTTGATTCCTCCGGGGTATCTTCTTTTAGCTTTAAAAGGCATCTACGATCAAGAAATTTGGATCTTCAACTCAGCAGAGTCGCCAGATGAACTTACAAATCTTCGCTATGAGGTCAAGACAGTTCATCAAAGTCTTGATACCTCCGGGTGTTAAACAATAAAACAATCAGTCTCACCGATTATGGATCTTTGGGAGACAGAAATAGTCTGTCCCACCGGGCGTGCCAAAAACTGTTGGTCACGAATCTGCCACAGGAAAGGATTTTATACAAAATGCGCCCTAGACCCGGCCAACATTGAAAGGCTGGGAGAAAGAAATGTCTCCCAGACCAATCTCCAGAGAGGGTTGGTTCCCTTACTAAATCTAAGCTTGATGAAGACTAGAGTTGCAGGAAAGAAATAGGAAATATGCAGAAAGAAATGGGAAATATAGCCACAGGCCAAATTTATCAGATCGGGAAAGATTAGCAGCAGATAACCTCAAGCACACTAACAACATATAACAAAAGATAGCGACGTAATTTACTTACAACCTTGCGTAGATAACCTCCAAAATCACATTCCAGAACTCACTTCCTCACTAGCAATATTTAAACTCAGATGCAGAATTCAAATTAAGCAACAGATAAGAAATACGAGCGTAAATGAGGAATGCATAAGATAGAAGGAAAAACACACAGAAAATTGCTTGCAAAACCAGAGGCCAAATATCTTTCATTCATGCAAAGAACTTGAAAAGTTTTTCAGCAAAAGTCTCTCTCTCGATCCCTCTTTCTGAGATATACATTGATATTTATAGAGGTCTTGCCTCTTTGTAGCATTTAAAACATGAAACGAACTTCCTCGAGATCTACAAAATGTGCAACAGAAATAAGGAAATGATCCCCTTAAACCAGCCTCGGAGAAACCAAAAATTAAATGAAACAAGGAACCGGTCGTCTTCATTAAATGGTCATCCTCGAAGCATGCTTGGACCGTTAGAAAATCATGAACAGAAGCTTTGAATAATGGAGGCATCTTCAATTCTGGTGGCTTCGAAAGCTACAGGCTTGGGCACGTTCTTCTATCTTGCACACATTGGAAAGCAACAAAACATTAAATTTTGGAGTGCTTTTAATCCTTGGAAATCGCAATACTTCATCGGGTCGTTGAACTACTTTCTGGCATGAAAACGTGACGGGTCGCAAAAACGTGACATGTCGTGAAATCATGACATTTTTCTCCTTCGTACGCTTTTGCTATTTTGGGTCGCGAAAACCAACCATGTCACGAAATCATGACGTATTTGGCTCTTTGTTCTCCTTCGTCACCTTAGGTCGCGAAAATGCGACGCGTCACGAAATCGTGACGTTCCGTACTATTCTGCTCCCTCTTTGCTCTGTTCTCATGAAACTATGACCTGTCGCGATTTCGTGACGTTCTTTCCCCATGTTGTCCTTGCACTGTTTCAAACCACGAAAATGCGACAAGTCACGATTTCGCTACATCTTTCTCTCTTTTGGCTTCATCTTTTCTCGTCGCGAAAATGCGACATGTCGTGAAATCGCGACGTCTTCTACTTTATGTGCCTTTCTCTTCTGTCTACCCATGAAACTGCAACATGTCGCGAAATCACGACAGTTTTCTCTTCCGTGGCCTTCATCCTCTTGCAGGTAGCGAAAATGGAACATGTCACGAAATCACGACATTCCGTACCATTTTGTTCTTTCCGCGCTTTCACATCGCGAAAACAAGACATGTCACGAAATCGTGACACTTCTTCTCTATTTAGCCTTTTCTCCACAATATGTCGTGAAATCGCGACGTTTCCTTGCTTTCTCTACTGTTGCCGCTTTCTGTCATGAAATCGTGACGTTTTGCTCTTGCTTGGTCTCATCTTCAAAAATGTCACGAAATCGCGACGTCTTTCATGCCTTATGCTTTTTCTTCAACTTGACCGCGATAATGCGACATGTCGCGATATCGCGACGTTTTTACATTTTGCCCCTTGTTCATTTTTCTGTCGTGATATCGCGACGTGATTCATTGTCATTGCCCTTTGCTCAATTATGTCATGATATCGCGACCTTTTCTATCACTCTGCTCCATGGCCATCGCAAGTCGCGAAAACGCGACATGTCGCGATATCGCGACAATTTCACTGCTCTACCTCCGTTGACCACTTTGACCATGATTTTGGAACACGTCGCGATATCGCGACATTCTCCCGACTTTGGCTTCTCTCTCCTCAAAAGACCCGCGATAACGCGACATGTCGTGATATCGCGACGGTTTTGAACCCGTGCTCTCCATGCTATTTTTTGGTCGCGATATCGCGACAGTCTTCGGACTTAGCTGTTTTGGCACCAAAACTCGTAGAGAAACACAGAGGAGTGAGAACTTCAACAATTTATGCATGAATAATCAACAATCAAAACAATGTGGCAAAAATGCACCTGAGACTGGGTTTGTGGTGGCGGCATGCCAATCATGTCGTAAATGTTTGTATATAGTAAAAAAAAAAAAATAGGTGAAAAAAAAAAAATATATATATATATATATATATATATATTTGTGGATTTCCTCTGTCAACTTCAGCTCTTTTTGCATGTGAGCCCGTAGGTATGTTTATTTCTTTCTTTTTTCTCCCTTCCTTCCCAACAGATAGTGGTTTTTGTTAATTTCTTCCTTCCCCTCCCTTATTTTCATTCCCTTCCTCGCTCATTCTTTCTTCTACCATTTGTAATTAAGCCACTACTGTTGTTTCTATTTCCCCTTCTGATATTCCCGTTTCTTCTTTTCCCCTTTCTTCTAATTCTTGTTTTCTTTTCAGCATTTAACCGCAGTTCATACTGCATTTTTCAATTTCATTTCCCTTCATTTCATTATTCGCTTTTCCATCCCCGCAGTTGGTGACAATAGCTTCCTCCTTAATTGCTGTATTTATTGCTTTCATTCCTTTCATTCCCACCATCCCATCATTTATAATTTCCATTCCATAGTCCTCACTCCCTTCATTCTGTTCATTTCCATTTTGCAACCCCAGTGCTTTCATAACTGTCATGAAGATCCTTTTACAGCACCTGGTGAGCTAAGCCAAATACAAATTTATTTGAGTTTTCTGTAAGTCCGTAAGAGTTGTTGCAGCAGTCTACAGAGATGTTTCCCATTAGTCAGCACTTCCTTTCTCGCTTCTCATGTTTCTTGACTCTGTTGCCCAATGGATTCAGGCTTGGGATTCGTGCATACAGCAAAACTATATACCCCACGAGCCACCAAGAATGTTGGCATTTTTGCCACATTGTTTTGATTGTTGATTATTCATGCATAAATTGTTGAGTATTCACTCCTCTGTGTTTTCTCTACGAGTTTTGTGCCAAAATAGCTAAGTCCGAAGACTGTTGCGATATTGCGACCAAAACAACATGGAGAGCACAGGTTCAAAACTGTCGCGATATCGCGACATGTCACGTTATCACGGGTCTTTTGAGGAGAGAGAAGCCAAAGTCGAAGAACGTTGCGATATCACGACGTGTTCCAAAATCATGGTCAAAGTGGTCAACGGAGGCAGAGAATGTAAAATTGTCGCGATATAACGACATGTCGCATTTTCGTGACTTGCGATGGCCATGGAGCAGAGTGACAAACAATGTCGTGATTTCGTGACATAATTAAGCAAAGGACAATGTCAATGAAGAACGTCATGATTTCGCGACAAAAAAATGAACAAGGGCCAGAATGTAAAAAACGTTGGATATCACGACATGTTGCATTATCGCGGTCAAGTTGAAGAAAAAGCATAAGGCATGAAAGATGTCATGATTTCGGGACATTTTTGAAGATAAGGCCAAGCAAGAGCAAAATGTTGCGATTTCGCGATAGAAAGCGGCAACAATAGAGAAAGCAAGGAAACGTCGCGGTTTCATGATATATTGTGGAGAAAAGGTAAATAGACAAAAAGTGTCACGATTTCACGACATGTCTTGTTTTCACGATGTGAAAGCGCAGAAAGAACAAAATGGTACGGAATGTCACGATTTCGTGACATGTTCCGTTTTCACTACCTGCAAGAGGATGAAGGCCATGGAAGAGAAAACTGTCACAATTTCGTAACATGTTGCAGTTTCGCGAGTAGACAGAAGAGAAAGGCACAGAAAGTAGAAGACATCACGATTTTGTGACAGGTCGCATTTTTGCGACGAGAAACAGTAATGAAGCCAAAAGAGAGAAAGATGTAGCGAAATCACGACTTGTCACATTTTCGTAGTTTGAAACAGTGCAAGGACAACATAGAGAAAGAACGTAGCGATTTTGCGACAGATCATAGTTTTGTGAGAACAGAGAAAAAAGGGAGCAGAATAGTACGAAACATCGTGATTTCGCGACACATCACATTTTCATGACCTAAGGTGACGAAGGAGAACAAAGAACCAAATACGTCGCGATTTCGCGACATGGTTGGTTTTCGCGATCCAAAATGGCAAAAGCATACGGAGGAGAAAAATGTCGCGATTTCGTGACATGTCGCGTTTTTGTGACCCATCACAGTTTCGCGCCAGAAAGCAGTTCAACGGCCTAATGAAATATTGTGATTTCCAAGGATTAAAAGCACTCCATAATTGAATGTTTTGTTGCTTTCCAATGCGTGTAAGGTAGAAGAACGTGCCCAGGCCTGTAGCTTTCGAATCTACTAGAATTGAAGACGCATCCATTATTCAAAGCTTCTGTTCATGATTTTCTAATGGACCAAGCATGCTTCGATGATGACCATTCAATGAAGACGACCGGTTCCTTGTTTCATTTAATGTTTGGTTTCTCGAGGCTGGTTTAAGGGGATCATTTCCTTTTTTTTGCTGCACATTTTGTAGATCTCGAGGAGGTTTGTTTCATATTTTAAATGCTACAAAGAGGCAAGACCTCTATAAATATCAATGTATATCTTAGAAAGAGGGATCGAGAGAGAGACTTTTGCTAAAAACTTTTCAAGTTCTTTGCATGAATGAAAGATATTTGGCCTCTGGTTTTGTGAACAATTTTCTGTGTGTTTTTCCTTCTATCTTACGCATTCCTCATTTACGCTCGTATTTCTTATCTGTTGCTTAATTTGAATTCTGCATCTGAGTTTAAATATTGCTAGTGAGGAAGTGAGTTCTGGAATGTAATTTTGGAGGTTATCTGTGCAAGGTTGTAAGTGAATTACGTCACTATATTTTGTTATATGTTGTTAGTGTGCTTAAAGTTATCTGCTGCTAATCTTTCCCGATCTAAAAAATTTGGCCTGTGGCTATATTTCCCATTTCTTTCTGCATATTTCCAATTCCTTTCTTGCAACTTTGATCTAAAATCAAGCTTAGGTTTAGTAAGGGAACCAGCCCTCTCTGGAGATTGGTCTGGGAGACATTTCTTTCTCCCAGCCTTTCAATGTTGGCTGGGTCTAGGGCGCATTTTATATGAAATCCTTTCCTATGGCAGATTCGTGACCAACAAGATGTTAAAAAAAAATACCTAGAATTTTGAGAAGTGGTAAGCAATTAGAATCTGATTATATGGATGAACAAGATCAAGAAAAAATTGATGATAGAGTTCAAATAGAATATGATAGAATTTTAGAACAAGGTGAAGAGAATAATAAAGAATATGAAATAGAAGACCCTAATAAACCTACATTATATGAAAAAGGAAATGTGAAATTTGAGTCTCTTAGCAAATTTATCCAATTTATAAAAAACCACAGAAGATTTTAATCAAGTAGTACAAATTGATAATTTAGGAGAAGGTGATATCGAATCAGCCTTAGTACCTATATTTTGGATACATACAAATCCATTATCATACATGAAATCAATAGACCAAGATAATTATCAAGTAGTACCATCTAATCAAAACATGATACCTTTAAATTAGAATGCACAAAAACCAATGGCATAATAATCCAAGATTGCTGCTAGCAACCCCAAAAAAAATACTAAAAAAAAATCAACCATTCACATCCATTTTCTCTCAAGCTCTTAATCAAAAAATGGCAAACCAAAAAAAGGCTAAACAAGTGCAAAATACCAATCACCAACAAAAAATTCAACAGAACACAATTCCACAATAGCTTCACAATAATCCTCCTACCAACACTTTGCACAATAGTATTTCAGTTGGAAATCCTTATACAACATCAACTTATCAAAGACACAACAACATAGTGCAACAAAATCAATTTGGTGGACAACCACAGGGTCTTGAAGATATAGTTAAGCAATAAAATCCCCTTGTTTAAAAATGAACTAGAAATCCCTATTCCAAAAATTAGAAGAGAAGAAATGGGTAGTGAGCTTGAATCCCTAGAATTCCTCAGTTATTCAAAATCCATGAGGTAAGCCCCATAACACGTGGTTTATGTCCAACCTGCTTGACCTTGGGTAATCCCTTTCATCTGGTGACATGTCTATCACATTAGCGACCTTATTTTGTACAAACCAATGTTCGCTTGTGGATTAGCTAGCTTTTGGTAACTTGACTTACATAGATAGTAGTTCAGTACAATGGCATGCACAAAATCATGGTTAATGATATTTCACTTCCACACACATTGGTTCATAAAATTTTACTTGTATCACTACCTTAATCAAAATAGATAAATCAATTTCACAAGCACACACATTTGATCCTTGAGAGATTTTATATCATTGTGTCAATTCAAGATGAATAATGAACTCACTTATCACACACTGGTTCTTGATAAATTTGATTTTGTCTTAGAAGTAAGTTAAAATATTTCTTTAAGAGTTGTTAGACAACATTTTATCATTATTCATTAATTTACATAAAAAAAATTCAAATCTCCAAAAATAACTCACTCCAAAAGAACTCATAGTAAAAAATTATTTATCATACATTGCAGTCTGACTTCGCGATGATGGTATAATTCCTAGGAATTATTCTTCTCAAATTTCACACTAGGAATTCAATGACTAGCTCAAGTCATCTTTCTTAATTTTTAGGTCTAGAACATTTCATATTTATTACTATTCTTAAATATGTGATACGATGATATGCTTCATATTAATTGAAATTTAAAAGAATAAAAAATTTCATATTATCATGCATTGCATTTTGACTTCGTGATGATGGTATAATTCTTAGTAACTATTGTCCTCAAAATTTTCATACTAAGAAATTTATGCCTAGCGCAAGTCATTCTTCCCAAATTTTCATGCTTAAAAACGTATTATCTTCACAAACAATAAATCTTATCAAAAAAAATTTACAACAATCAAATTTTCTCACAAAATCAGACATCTTCTTCTATCATCATAAGCCTCAGGCATATACCTGAGCACCACAAAAACATTTCTATTATTAGCAATACAAAACTTAGATATTTTTCAACATCCTTTACCCAACCATAGTAAAGAAACTGTGAATCAATTAGAACATCATAATGTCCCTCATCCAACCTGATATATAGGAACCATTAGTAGTCTCTTGCCATATAAAAATATTCAAACCCCTTATGTGCCTACTTTATACACAATTACAACTAGGCCAATCATATATACAAAAAGTGATACAAAAAGTGACAAAAAGTGAAACAAAAAGTGAAACAGAAAGTGAAATGGACATCCCCTCAAATAACTCAAATAGTTCTGAGTATGAATCAGATCGAGTTACTCCTATTATAGATTTATCATTTCTAGAAGAACCATTCCTTAGGAGAACGATTTTTCGACCATCATATCAACAAACACTTTCAATTGAAAAAATATTAAATGCTAGATACCACTTTGTTCACTTAAAAATCAATAATATTGTGGGTACTATTGGAGCCATCACCAGGAAGAAAGATCAAAATAAAAATTCTCAATCACAAACTCAAAAAATTGATCAAGGCATAGGGGTCTTACAAAATACCTTACCCAATCATCAACAACAAGAAAATAATCAATTGTCATATCATAATGTGCCTCATCAGAATGATATTATTAGTTTAGTAATAGAGACTACAAAAAAGCAAGTTCTTGTCCAACTAAATTATCTTGACAAATAGGAGATAAATTCTTCATCCAACCAACCTTCAAGACCTCTCTTAGTTTTGAATAATAATCTAAAATAAGATGCAAGCATAGAAAATCCATCTTTAGCATTGACATCTCAACCTAAAGTCTCCTTCAATATTCAACCACAATCAGACAATATTCCTACCAAGATTTCATTTTGAAACTTTTACAAAACTCTCCCATTCAAAGATAATTTTTATTCTCTAATATCCCTTTCTTTATTGTCATTACAACAAGTTTTCTATTCTTTTCCTCTTTATCTTCATTGCCACCTTTTGTCCATCACCTTTTATCCTTCATTCTCTCTCTCATTATTGTTATCACATCAAGTTCTCTATTCTTTTCCTCTTTATTATCATTGATGTCTTATGTCCATCACTTTTCTTCATCTACATCTACTTATCATTCTTCATCACAACAATCTCAACTATCAACCAATCAGCTTCAATCACCTACACCACAACCAAATTTTCCTTCAAAACCTCCTTTGATTTTGAAGCCACCTTAGACATGTTATACGTAAATCACCTTGTATAGTGTATATACAACATTTTGTATATATCATCAAAATCACAAAATATATATATATATATATATATATATATATATATATATATATATATATATATATATATATATATATATATATATATCATGAAAATTTCCAAAAATATTTCAAATTGTTAAACTCTCATTTTTTTCATCAGTGTGTGTTTTTTTCCAAGATTCAAGTTATATATTATTTTATTTTAGATAAACTCAAAATTTATCTTGAACCATGCACTTAATTTAAATTTTTAATGATTTTTATTTCGTCACTTTGATTATAAATCTCTCTTGTATTAAAAAGTACTATTACTTCACTAAATAAATTTTGAGTTTTAGGAATTGATCTCGCTACTTCTTGAACCAAGAACGCACTATCACATCTTAAAATTATTTGTTGCAAATTTGAAAAATGGTACTACATAGTAGTCTTAGTTTCTTCAGTGAAAAGTTTCCCTTGCTATCCTATCATGTGTATGGTCTAGAATAATGAGAATTAGCAAAAGGACAAGTTCCCTCCTATCTGAATAAAAACCCTTGCTCTACACCTAATCTGAGTAAGTATCCCAAAAAGAAAAATAAAATGAAAAATAAAGAGAAAATATGAAAAGCAAAAGCAATAAAATCCCCTTGTTTAAAAATGAACAAGAAATCCCTATTCCAAAAATTAGAAGAGAAGAAATGGGTAGTGAGCTTGAATCCCTAGAATTCCTCAGTTATTCAAAATCCATGAGGTAAGCCCCATAACACGTGGTTTATGTCCAACCTGCTTGACCTTGGGTAATCCCTTTTGTCTGATGACATGTCTATCACATTAGCGACCTTATTTTGTACAAACCAATGTCTTCTTGTGGATTAGCTAGCTTTTGGTAACCTGACTTACATAGTAGTTCAGTAAAATGGCATGCACAAAATCATGGTTAATGATATTTCACTTGCACACACATTGGTTCATAAAAGTTTACTTGTATCACTACCTTAATCAAAATAGATAAATCAATTTCACAAGCACACACATTTGATCCTTGAGAGATTTTATATCATTGTGTCAAATCAAGATAGATAATGAACTCACTTATCACACACTAGTTCTTGATAAATTTGATTTTGTCTTAGAAATAAGTTAAAATATTTCTTTAAGAGTTGTTAGACAACATTTTATCATTATTCATTCATTTACATAAAAAAAAATTCAAATCTCCAAAAATAACTCACTCCAAAAGAACTCATAGTAAAAAATCATTTATCATACATTGCATTCTGACTTCGCGATGATGGTATAATTCCTAGGAATTATTCTTCTCAAATTTCACACTAGGAATTCTATGCCTAGCGCAAGTCATATTTCTTAATTTTTAGGTCTAAAACATTTCATATTTATTAATATTCTTAAATATGTGATACGATGATATGCTTCATATTAGTTGAAATTTAAAAGAATAAACAATTTCATATTATCATGCATTGTTTTTTGACATTGTGATGATGGTATAATTCTTAGTAACTATTGTCCTCAAAATTTTCATACTAAGAACTTTATGCCTAGCGCAAGTCATTCTTCCCAAATTTTCATGCTTAAATCACATTATCTTCACAAACAATAAATCTTATCAAAATATTTTTACAACAATCAAATTTTCTCACAAAATCAGACATCTTCTTCTATCATCATAAGCCTCAGGCATATACCTGAGCACCACAAAAACATTTATATTATTAGCAATACAAAACTTAGATATTTTTCAACATCCTTTACCCAACCATGGTAAAGAAACTGTGAATCAATTAGAACATCATAATGTCCCTCATCCAACCTGATATATAGGAACCATTAGTAGTCTCTTGCCATATAAAAATATTCAAACCCCTTATGTGCCTACTTTATCCACAATTACAACTAAGCCAATAATATATACAAAAAATCGATACAAAAAGTGACAAAAAGTGAAACAAAAAGTGAAACAGAAAGTGAAATGGATATCACCTCAAATGACTCAAATATTTTTTAGTATGAATCAGATCGAGTTACTCCTATTATATATTTATCAGTTCTAGAAGAACCATTCCTTAGGAGAATGATTTTTCGACCATAATATCAACAAACACTTTCAATTGAACAAATATTAAACGCTAGATCCCACTTTGTTCACTTACAAATCAATAATATTGTGGGTACTATTGGAGCCATCACCAGGAAACAAGATCAAAATCAAAATTCTCAATCACAAACTCAAAAAATTGATCAAGACATAGGGATCTTACAAAATCCCTTACCCAATCATCAACAACAAGAAAATAATCAATTGTCATATCATAATGTGCCTCATCAGAATGATATTATTAGTTTAGTAATAGAGACTACATAAAAGCAAGTTCTTGCCCAACTAAATTATCTTGACAAGTAGGAGATAAATTCTTCATCCAACCAACATTCAAGACTTCTCATAGTTTTGAATAATAATCTAAAAGAAGATGCAAGCATAGAAAATCCATCTTTACCATTGACATCTCAACCTAAAGTATCCTTCAATATTCAACCACAATCAGACAATATTGCTACTAAGATTTCATTTTTGAAACTTTTACAAACCTCTCCCATTCAGAGGTAATTTTTATTCTCTAATCTCTCTTTCTTTATTGTCATTACAACAAGTTCTCTATTCTTTTCCTCTTTATCTTCATTGCCACCTTTTGTCCATCACCTTTTATCCTTCATTCTCTCTCTCATTATTGTTATCACATCAAGTTCTCTATTATTTTCCTCTTTATTATCATCGATGTCTTATGTCCATCACTTTTCTTCATCTACATCTACTTATCATTCTTCATCACAACAATCTCAGCTATCAACCATTCAGCTTCAATCACCTACACCACAACCAAATTTTCCTTCAAAACCTCCTTTGATTTTGAATCCACCTTAGACATGTTATGCATAAATCACCTTGTATAGTGTATATACAACATTTTTGTATATATCATCAAAATCACAATATAAATATATATATATATATCATGAAAATTTCCAAAAATATTTCAAATTGTTAAACTATCATTTTTTTCATCAGTGTGTTTTTTTCCAAGATTCAATTTATATATTATTTTATTTTAGATAAACTCAAAATTTATCTTGAACCATGCACTTAATTTAAAATTTTTAATGATTTTGATTTCGTCACTTTGATTATAAATCTCTCTTGTATTAAAAAGTACTATTACTTCACTAAATAAATTTTGAGTTTTAGGAATTGATCTCGCTACTTCTTGAACCAAGAACGCACTATCACATCTTAAAATGATTTGTTGCAAATTTGAAAAATGGTACTACATAGTAGTCTTAGTTTCTTCAGTGAAAATTTTCCCTTGCTATCCTATCATGTGTATGGTCTAGAATATTGAGAATTAGCAAAAGGACAAGTTCCCTCCTATCCGAATAAAAATCCTTGCTCTACACCCAATCTGAGTAAGTATCCCAAAAAGAAAAATAAAAAGAAAAATAAAGAGAAAAGACGAAAAGCAAAAGCAATAAAATCCCCTTGTTTAAAAATGAACAAGAAATCCCTATTCCAAAAATTAGAAGAGAAGAAATGGGTAGTGAGCTTGAATCCCTAGAATTCCTCAGTTATTCAAAATCAATGAGGTAAGCCCCATAACAGGTGGTTTATGTCCAACCTGCTTGACCTTGGGTAATCCCTTTCATCTGGTGACATGTCTATCACATTAGCAACCTTATTTTGTACAAACCAATGTCTGCTTGTGGATTAGCTAGCTTTTGGTAACTTGACTTACATAGATAGTAGTTCAGTACAATGGCATGCACAAAATCATGGTTAATGATATTTCACTTGCACACACATTGGTTCATAAAATTTTACTTGTATCACTACCTTAATCAAAATATATAAATCAATTTCACAAGCACACACATTTGATCCTTGAGAGATTTTATATCATTGTGTCAATTCAAGATGAATAATGAACTCACTTATCACACACTGGTTCTTGATAAATTTGATTTTGTCTTAGAAGTAAGTTAAAATATTTCTTTAAGAGTTGTTAGACAACATTTTATCATTATTCATTCATTTACATAAAAAAAATTCAAATCTCCAAAAATAAATCACTCCAAAAGAACTCATAGTAAAAAATTATTTATCATACATTGCATTCTGATTTCGCGATGATGGTATAATTCCTAGGAATTATTCTTCTCAAATTTCACACTAGGAATTCAATGCCTAGCTCAAGTCATATTTCTTAATTTTTAGGTCTAGAACATTTCATATTTATTACTATTCTTAAATATGTGATACGATGATATGCTTCATATTAATTGAAATTTAAAAGAATAAACAATTTCATATTATCATGCATTGCATTTTGACTTCGTGATGATGGTATAATTCTTAGTAACTATTTTCCTCAAAATTTTCATACTAAGAACTTTATGCCTAGTGCAAGTCATTCTTCCCAAATTTTCATGCTTAAAAATGTATTATCTTCACAAACAATAAATCTTATCAAAAACAATTTACAACAATCAAATTTTCTCACAAAATCAAACATCTTCTTCTATCATCATAAGCCTCAGGCATATACCTGAGCACCACAAAAATATTTCTATTATTAGCAATACAAAACTTCCTCAAAACAGGATCCACTTCATGACCTAGCGAGCATTGATCTCCACCAATGGTCATATAACAACACAACATCCTTCGAGGTTCATTGCTAATCCGTAAAATCTATCATCACACAAAAACATATTTTTCAAAACACACTTTACAAAATTATTTTCCTTTTATGTTAAGCATGATCAAAATGTTAAAAAATCAAAGCATGATTATAAGAAATTTAAACTCCATAAAAATTCAATCAAATACAGCTTAATCATACAAAGTCACATAAAATAAGAAGATCAATATATATATAGACCTCAAGAATATATACAAAATGACATCAACAGTGTGCCACAATCCTTGAAAAGAGGCATACTAAGTCACTAAGCAAAAAGTGTCACAAAATGTCTAAGGTCACCCCCTAGAACCCCTAGAGCCCTGAACAATTAAATAGTAAAATACAAATGAGTTAGTTTTGTATTTTCTTTTTGCTATTTATTCATTTTACCCATAATTTTTTAGTTTTTACCCAAACATAAAATTTTGCATAAAAAATATAAGGGGGTATCATTAATAGCATTTCTTAAAACAACTTACATAAAAAATTATAATCATCAATAAAATTTGTAATAAATTTTTACTTTCTCATAAAGCATGTCGTACTTTTATTTAACATATTTTCCTTCAAAATTGCGCTAAAGAGAGGGTAAAATGTAACACCCTAAAAATGACTCGTTATAATTTGCACGAAGGACAAACTACTTGTAAAAATGAGCCTCTAACTAGTTGCCTCAATTTTCGTGCCCTCCTAGCAAGATCGAGTAATCTAGAAGAGATCGTACAATACGATCTTGGAACATACGATACAATATCGGATCGTACAATATGATCCTTGATCATATGTGTACGATCTTGCTTAAAATAGAAAATCTCAACTTAGCAAAGCAATAAAATTAGTTGTAACACTTTTTGTCTCTAGTTGTGCAACTGTGCAACAATTACGGGATCAGATTCGCCCGATAAGTCCTAGCTTGGAAGGAGTTACAACTAAGTTGGTTTTTAGCCTATTTTTATTGATTTTCCCAGCTTATCTAATCAGACACCCTTCCCCTCAGATTCCTCCTGGTGCTACTAGCATATCAACTTAGTTTATGCATTCAACTCACTATAATTTTTGTATTAGACCTAGGTATTTGTCTTTTCTATGCGAGATCAAAGGATATGATCGACGATCGAATGGTATGATCTTGCATCGAAGGTGTACAATATTGCTCAAACTATACGATCTTGCTCTAAGATCACTTGGGGGCAACTCCGAGTGTTGGTTTACATGTTTTAGCTCTGCTTCTTTTTAGATTTGTCATTTCACTTATCATTTACATCATATAGAATATAGAATTCAATCATTTGCATTCTTGGAGTTCACCTATTTTTATATAATCACATATTGTTTGTATTTTAAAGAACTTATCTGTTGTTTGCTTCTAATTACGACATTCAATAGCCAACATTAAGTCTCATTTTGTTTAAAAAGAAATATTAGAATTTTTTATTTTCTATTTTCTGCACTTTATCCATGAAACTGTAGTTTTGTCAAGATCATATCTAATGATCTTTTATTGACAGGTATGATATCTGATCATTCATACGATCTTGCTTTGTTGCATATGATCTGGACTACAATAAAAAAATTAGAATCTTCTTTAGACTTTCGAATACAGGTAAGAGTTCTAAATTACTTTTTAAGCACTACATTGTCCATGTAGATATTATTTTCTATTGTTTGATGTCTACATGTAAATCAAAATTGCATATAGGTTATTTTAGTTGCATATTGGTAAAAACTAGGTGTATGTGAGATTTGATAAAAATAACATATCAAAACAAACTCCAAAAACCTAGGCGTGGAAACTACCATAAAATGTTTCCTGGTGAACCCTAAATAATTTGTCAAAAAATCACCATAATAAGGCACGATCAAGTGTCTATCTCTAAGGTGTAGACCTATCATTCTCACATTACCCTTCGAGGCATGGATCCATTAGCCTGAAGGAAAGGAGTGTGTGAATTTTAGACCTATAGGACCTTCAATGGACCTCTTCTTCAATAGGACCTTCACTGGACCTCTTCTTCAATGTGAAGTTTTGAGTCTTCAATGGCTATCATCAATTTTCAATATTTTCTATGACTCTTCTCCTTGAGTCTCTTCGATCTTCAATGAGGTCTTCTTTCTAGGACCTCCTTCCTATATTTACAATCTTTAATATGGCTTCCTTGGCCACTAGCTCTCTCCTTGATATTTCAACTAGGAGTCTTCAATATGCAAATCTTTCAATGGGACCTTTCTCTTTAGGCCTCTAAATCATCAATCCTCATTTTCTACAATAGAGAATCAATCTTTTAATGAGGAAAGTAACTTTAAATTTCAAGCAACGAGGATGAAGTTATTCTCTATTTTTTGTAGGAAGCTTCCCACCTTCTGAGAGTTAATTTTTTACAAAAAGAAAAACTTAGATGATAGTAACCCAATGGTTCTCCTAAAAACTTATCTTTCTCTCTTGTAATGGAATAAAAATTCCTATGAATCTATGAAAAATAATCTTCACTAGTTGGATTGCCAATCTAATGGATACAATGTTAAGTTCTAGTCTTCACAAGTGTTACAACTCTTGTTGAAAAACTCTAGCAAAATCATGTGCCTTTCTCTATTTCCTATTCTTCTATCTAGAGCTACTTCTATCAAAAATATATATTGTGATGGTATTTGCATATAATGGCGCACTATGGTTGGCCCAGTTTACAAATACTCAATAATAGTAATGGTGATCACTTGTCACTTTACTTTGATCCACTGTGGCTTTGATACCACTATTAGCTTTTGGAGCCTTAAACATAAAGGAAATAAATTCACAAGTATTCAAATAAGCATGCAATGAAATAACTCTAATAATGGTAACTTAACATGCATAAAAATATGATAGAAAACTTGATACAATGCTTTATAAATACTCGTATAAGAGAGCTCACAAAAATTACAATGCTCCTCTCATAGAGTTTACAACTCGTCCATGATAGAAAAATGGACCTACATTGTGCCTACTACTATTTTCACTTTTGCACTCTAAAATACTACACACAATCACTCACAATGAGACCTTTGTATAGAAATATAGATTCCTTCCCTTTCACTCAATCCTAAGACTCGTGTATATGTGGACTACATGCACATTTACATCATTGCACATTTTTTTTTTTTATTGAGTAAATACTTCTTATACATATACATATCCATCGTTCATTGCACATTTTAACACTTGTGCATTTATTAAATAACTCTAATAAACTATTTATGTCCTAATATAATCCTAATCTAAATATGTACCCATGAAGGTACATTAGTAAATAACCAAATGATGTAATATCCATATTTTCCAATATTTTTATCTACATCGCATTTATGTATGTTGGTCAACATTTGCTATGGCATTGCTAACATCAAGTGGTGAAATAGACACTCGATTTTTCATGGATTACTGCAAGTGTGTTGCATGTGTGAAACATGCCTAAGGATCTATGTAAGTGGTGAAACAAACACTTGGTATTTCATGGATTACCCCAAGTGTGTTGCACGTGTGAAATATAACATGTACATAGATTATAGCAAGTGTGAAACAAAACATGCCTAAGGATCTGTGCAAGTGGTAAAACATACACTCAACGTTTCGTGGATTACCGCAAGTGTTAAACAAAACTTGCTTAAGGATCCGCTTGAATGGTGAAAAGGATTCTCAATTTTTTTTGCATGATGGCAATGGCATACGCACATCCAACGTTCAAAAAATAGCTTGGGTGAGTGTGTGACGAGGTGGGTGTGTGTATGACTGTGTGTTTGGCCCCTATTGATAAGTTCAACTCTCACCCTTATGATAGGTCATGGTGGGATGGGGATGTCCAACCTTGAGCATCGGTCATAAGGGTTTTCACACCTATATAATAATAATAATAATAATAATAATAATAATAATAATAATAATTTAATTTTTCATATTTTTAATGTCAAATAATTTTTTATTTTAAATTAAAATTTAAAAAATTAATTAATCATTTTCAAATAATTTTTTTTTTTAATTGTATAATATTTTAATAATTCAAACTTTTCATGTTTAAAGAATTCAACTTAAATATAAATTCATGTAATTAAATAATATTAACTAAGAAATGAAATTCTTGATATTAAAAAAACTCAAAATCCTTATCATATAATACATACATAATAACAATATAAAATATTATACTAAACCTAATTGAAGAGATCCAAGTTCAAACCCCACACTCCACACTGGAACATTTAGTCCACAAAGAAAGTATAGTAGTTAAGGTTCTAACCTGTTTTTGGGACATTCTAAGATTCAAACCACAACATACCAAAAAGGATAAACTAAATAGTAAACTGGTGAGTATTTGATGGTTGACTACCCCAATTTCATACCTTAGAAAAATCAAACTAAAATTATAATGACAACATCTAATAAAATTTGACTATTATTATATTAATATTCTTAAAGTGCAACAAATTCAAAAATAAAATAAAATAGTCCAGTAAAGTTTGACGTTTATTATTTTAATGTGATAATAGGCTTAAAGTGCATAATTAACATGTTTAGCCAATTCTGCCCGCATGCGGCATCTTGTTTGTGGCTTGCTCTGAAAAAGACACCCCAAAATAATGTATTAAGTTCATTTTAAATTATTGTGCCTTTTTATTTCATTTCTGCATGTTGATTTTGGATAATTTCAATCCAAGCACTCATACTCACGGATTAAAAAAAGATATACCTCCATCTACAATCACAAATGTACAGATTTCAACAACATACGAAATTTAGGCCATATAAAGTGTAACTATGCTCATCACTTCTCTTCCCACTGTAATCCAACTTTTTGTTTCATTTCCAACAGAAAAAGAAATTGTACACACCAAATTGAACTAAGAGGAAGAATTAGAAATGTCCATCCTCTTAAGAGGAAGAATTAGAAATGTTCATTGACTTATTTATGTAACTGTAGATTTATATTCTTGAATTATAGTTGGTGGAAATAAGTTCTATAAGACATTCACGAACATCTTTTTAACTGTAGATTTATATTCTTGAATTTTAGTTGGTGGAAATAAGTTCTATAAGACATTCACGAACATCTTTTTAACTGTAAATTTATATACTTGAGTTTCAATCAGCAGCCATAAGTTTTATAAGACCCACCGATATCATTTTAATCTCTCTGTGTTGTTGAATCCAAATATTCTAGATAATTACCAACTGTTCAAACAATCCAAAGCACAAATATGGATTTATTTTCCAACACCCCATAAATTAATTTTGTCTAATCTCTCTAAAACACCACAAAAAATAGAGGTCTCACCTGTTTCTTTAAATCTTATAGCTGATTAGGAGAAGCTTTTTTATATAAATACATTTGGAGAAGCTTTTTTATATAAATACATTATAACTATCAATGTGACATCTTTCAAACACATGAAACTTAATAGTCATCAACAATCGCTTGTAATGTAATGTTGTTTTTACATCTAATCTTATTTTTAAAAACAAAGTATTTTTTTATAAAATCCACTCAACATTTATTAGCTTTGCTTCATTTTATTATATACATCCATCTATAAATCATTGTAGCCTTATATCAACAATATTTTTTATAATAATTATTTCTATCACAAATCTATCTTACAATAATGAACATAAATTATTTTAATAATATTACCCTTAGATCTAATTTGACCTATTTTTAACTCTATGCTTTGCCTTTCCTTCACAAACCTTTACCAAATAAAAAATAAAATGAAGAAACAAGACTATGCTTAAAACAATGTAACACCATATAAAGTTCTTTATATGTAGATAAACGTTAAACAAGCTTCTTTATTTCCTAGATAAACGATACATAAGGACTCATTTTTACGGCTGAATATATATTGAAGAAGTTTAATGTAATCATTTCTTATAACATGAGGTACCATGCAATCTTCAAAACATATGAGAAGTACACGATAGAGTGTCGATGGAATTCCTCTCCGAGTTATTAATAGTCTCATTTGAGCCAAAGTATAAATATACTTCTGCAACAACTTTGAGAATAATGCGAGAAGAATCATGTCCTCGTTTTAACATCCAAAAGAAATTCCTGGCAATAGAATTACACACTTTGAAAAAGCGCAAAATTTGATTTTGTACAAGATTCCTGCAAAAATAAAAAATAAAAAAAGTTGGCCACTCGTCAATACAAATCCGTAAAAACTTTTATTGAATTCTGGAAATCTTCAAAGTCCACCGAATTTCAACCATATAACCAATAACAAAGCATAGCTTTGAAGAAAACCTTCTGATATCTACATCTCGGAAAAATCGTAAGTAAAATTGCTCGTTAATCACCATTGGCAAGGATTAAAGCATAAAATAGAGCAATATTTGCAACACACTGCAACTAATTATATTCTTCTTAAGCCTAGCACATTCTTCCACTAAAAGTCATCAATGATGTTTATTTTGCAAAAATATCAATTAAGATCTTACCTGGCGCGAGACATTTTAATATCCGAAAACCCGGTTGTAGGGGATGAAGCTATGTGGCGTTTCATGTTAGAAATATTAAACCTAATATTCACTCTCCGCCCAACTGCGCTTCGAAACTGGGCGCAGTCGGACAGCGCTCGCCAAAATCAGCGAAGTTGGGCGTACCCCAAAACTTTGATGTAACATTGCACGTGTCGCTAGTCCAATCAGTGTTTACTTTCAGCATGCGAAAGTAAGTGATTGGTTAATTCCTTCATGCAGTGGTTGGTGATTGGATCCTCAATCCCTTGCTATATAAATCCTAGCTTGGGGGCATTGGGTGACTTCATATATAGAGAAGAGACAGAAGCAAGCATTCGTAGAGCAGTAGACGAGAGCAATTCAGTGAGCATAAAAGCTCATATGTTTATGTTCGAGCAGAGAAGCCACATTTACGTGTGCCCTTGACGGCAAATTTCATTAGCCGAATTTTAGCTAAGTTTTGGCCTGCCCGCCCGACTTCGCAGCTCTGTCCAACTGCGCTACCCTTTTTTTCCATAGCCCGACGGTCCCTTCATAAATTTCCCAAGTCTTTGGTGCGTCGTCCGACTGCACAGCGCAGCCCGACTGCGCAGTCAGTAGTCTGCACCGTCCGACGACGCGACCTTGCCAAACGATGCCCCTGTTGGCTGTTGAACCGCCCGTTGTCGCGGCTCTTGGACTGCGCAGCCCGACGGCGTGGGATTTTTTTTAGCGCACTCTGGCGGTTAACAAACTTAAACTCAATCTTCAAATTGGTATCAGAGCTTTAGTGCCCTTGTCGCAGAGGTCGAAGCATGGCTTCAGGCAGTAACCACTTGCTACAGTTGCAGATCACACGCTTCAACGACAAGAACTATAATTACTAGAGCATCCAGATGAAAATCATGTTAGAATCTCAAGAGCTGTGGGAGTTAGTAGCAAATGGCTACCCATAACTGGTAGATGCAGCAGCATTGGCCGCCCTCTCCTAAGCAGATAAGGACCTATTGAAGGAGAACACGAAGAAGGACCAGAAGGCCCTCTTCTACATCATGCAAGCGGTTGAAGAGACCATATTCCCGCGGATCGCATCAGGCACTGGGAGACTTTGGCCAGTTCGTATCAGGGCACCAACAAAGTGAAGTTGGTGAGACTACAGATGCTTAGGAGGGAGTTCGAGAACCTGTAGATGAGTGAATCCAAGTCCATGAGTGACTTCTTCACCTGGACTACGGACATCATCAACCAGATGCGGTTGAATGGAGAAATTGTACAGAGCCAGAGAATCATGGAGAAGATTCTCAGAAGTTTGCCTGCCAAATTTGACTCTTTCGTGATTACGATAGAGGGGTCGAGAGATATGAAAACCCTCTCGACAAACGAACTCATGGGTTCTTTGCAGACACATGAGCAGAGGCTGAGTCATTCATCTCAGACCTCTCTGGAGCAGGTATTCAAGGCTCAGGTCTCATTTTGAGACAACGACAGACAAGACTCCCACCATGGTGCCTCTAGTTCTCAAGGTGGAAGAGGCAGAGGAAGGTGTGGGAAAGGCAACAAGCAAAGAGGATGGTCAAACTGTTAGTATCACAATGACACTGAGAGGGGGGGGTGAATCAGTGTATCTCTTGTTACTTAAATCTTCAACTCTTAAAGCCAAAACAATGAAAAATTAAAACCAAATAAAGCAAATATAACAAGATAACATCACACAACATAAGATGTACCAAGGTTCACCGATTTGGCTACTTCTCAAAATGACTGTTTGGACTCCCATCCAAATCCAGCCTTTGCAAAGCACCAACTTTAAAATAAATTTACCAACACCCACTAGAAGGAGCACCAACCCCTGATTTATCTGCACCAACATAAAGGAGCACCAACCCCTGATTTAGCAGCACCAACTAGAAGGAGCACCAACCCCTGATGCCAAGCACCAACTTGGACTTCAATTTTGAAGCTAGAAGATTGACATAAAAATGCCTTCACTTTTACAAGACCCTGACTGGTTTATTGCTTACCCAACGTCTACCACAATTCACAAAACACACACACTTATCGCCCACAAAAAATTCTCCAAGCAACACTCCTTTTATAACAATATTTTCTCTTTGTAACTCCTTTTGTAACTTCCATATTCTCACATGCCACCTATCAATTGTAACTCCTTCTTTTGTAACTTCCATATTCTCATATGCCACTTGTCAATTGTAACTTCTTTATGTAACTCCTTTATGACACAATATTCTCCTATGCCACTTGTCAATTGTAACTCCCTTTTTATATAACTCCTTTTGTTTATATTGAGAAGGCATTTCGTCAAACACATCACATGCAAAGAATTGACACCTTACTCATTCTCATACTTCGGAGCCACGTGACAACTCAAACCAAAAACAAAATATGATCTATTTGATGCCTTGAAGGTGTAACAACACTGAAATTGAAACTCTGGTGACTCTTCAAGGTCAAAATGGCCAACTAAAGGATTTTGCACAAGTGGCACAAATTGACATAAAAGAGACCTATAACGTTTTTGCAAAAATCATAACTCTCACCTTGTAACTCGGTTTTCTCTAAAATTTGAAACGTAGAATCTTTGCAACACTGACTATGTCCAAACCAAAAATCACGGCCTAACTCCTTACGATTCGCCTGTACCAACACTTTTTCAAAAAGGCTTTTCGTTTCTATTTTGTGGCCCTTCGTTTCCTTTTCTCCACATGGGCATGCGTCCGCTTCTTTCCATGTGTAACGACCATCTTAGATGATTTCAAATCATTAAAGATTCCTTATGTAACGTTTTGTCTTATTCATTGAATTTTGTCCTTATGTGACAAATTACCTTATTCAATCTTTGATTTATTCCTTATAGGTCCACGTCACTATGTAGTCTTCAGTTTCACTATCCTGGTGTTCATCACTAATATCAGATGCACTATCAAATACTCTATTCCTTTTGTGAAAGTGCAACATGTCGCGATATCGTGACACTTTTGTTTCTCTGCCTGCCTGCTCTTTTTGAGTCACGAAAATGCGACATGTCATGATATTGCGACACTTTTGTTTCTTTGTCTGCCTGCCCTTTTTGAGTCACGAAAATGCGACATGTCATGATATCACGACACTTTTTCCTTCTTGCTCTTTCTCTTTGCTTTGGACCACGAAAATACAACATGTTGCGATATCGCGACACTTTTTTCTCCTTGCTCTTTCTCTTTGCTTTGGCCCGCGAAAATGCAACATGTCGCAATATCGCGACACTTTTTTTCTCCTTGCTTTTTCTCTTCTCTTTTGGACACAAAAATGCAAAATGTCGTGATATCGCGACATTTTTTTTTCCTTGCATTTTCTCTTTTCTTTGGACCATGAAAATGCAACATGTCGCGATATTGCGACACTTTTTTTTCTTTGCGATGTTTTTCTTTTTCTTTGATCTTTAGCATATGGGCCACTTCGGTCTTCTTGGAAAATATGCAAAAAGGTGGATAAGCATCCTCATAAGCATTTAACATCACTGTACATACTCTGAATAACCTCTAAACTCATGTCCACTGCATCAACCGATCTATCTGACTGTGTTGACAATAATGACAATATTGTCGTTGCACCTTGCTCAACACAAACCCTAATGAGGGAGAGACCAACTGCAACTTCCATTAGTAAGGAGGAAGAGGCGATGCGAAAAATCAAGCAATTAGATCTGGTCAGAAGGACAAGTCAAAGTTCCAATGCTACTATTGCAAGAAATTTGGCCATTACATCTTCGAGTGAAAAAAAAATGACCAAGGAGAACCAACAGCAAGCTCACTACATTGACAAAGCCAAAAATGTGGCAAGAGGGAACGTGTTGCTGACTTGCAATATTAAGGAGGAGAGCTAGAATAATGTCTGGTATCTCGACAACGGGTGCAATAATCACATGACGGGGAATAAGGAGATGTTCTCACAACTGGATGAAATAATCTAGTTCAAGGTGAATATGGGGAACAACAGCAAGGTTACCATGATGGAAAAAGTAAAAATCCTCATCCACACCAGGCATAGTGAATAGAAGCAGATCTATGATGTCTATTATGTGCCTGGTCTAAAGCATAACCTGTTGAGCATTGGACAACTCATGTAGAAAGGGCATACGATCCAGTTCAAATATGGAGTATGCACCATCAAATACAAAGCACATGGGCAGATAGCCACGGTGTCCATGAAAAAAAACAAGATGTTTTTGTTGTAGATTCAGAATGACTATCTAATGTCCTTGAGGGTAGTTGTGAAAGATGCTACCTGGCTGTGGCATCTTAGGTTCGGTCACCTGAGTTTCAATTGCCTAAATCTACTACACAAGAAGCATTTGGTGAAGTGTTTACCCCTTATTGAGCAGTAAAATCGTATTTGTGAGGGCTTCTTAGTTGGTAAATAGCATTGGGATTCTTTCCCTTCAGGACAATCTTGGAGAGCATCACAGTCATTTGAGCTGGTGCACTCAGATATCTGTAGTCTAATGCAGACCAACATGTTTACCGACAATAAATACTTCTTGACATTCATTGATGACTTTAGCCGTAAGACATGGATTTATCCCATCAAGCTAAAGTAAGAAGATTTTTCCAAGTTCAAGGAGTTCAAAGCTCTGGTGGAGAAATAGAGCGGGTACCAAGTGAAAACCCTCAGGACATATGGCGGAGGTGAATACATCTCCAATGAATTCCACAACTTCTATAAGCAGCATGGAATTTGGAGGCATATCACTGCCAGATACACACTACAGTAGAACGATGTAGCTAAGAGGAAAAACCAAACCATCACGGAGATGGCATGCAACATAATGAAGGCAAAGGGATTGTCGCATGAGTTTTGGGCAGAGGCTGTATCCTGTGCAGTCTACCTGCTAAATAGATGTCCCACCACAAGCATGAAGGACAAAATACCTCAGGAGGCCTGGAGTGGTAAGAAGCCATGTGTGGCTCATTTACGTGTATTCGAATGCATTGCATATGCACATGTTCTAGAAGAAAATATACAAAAGTTGGATGATAGAGCGGAGAAATGTATCTTCATAGAATACAATGAGCAAGTGAAGGCATACAGGCTGTACAATCCTGTGATGAAGAAGCTCATCATCAGTCATGATGTGAAGTTCCTAGAAGATGAAGCGTGGAACTGGAAATCAAAGACTATTTAGTCAGAGCCAGTAGTCATTGAGTATTTTGAATTTGAGGAGAGTAGTGTATTGTCACTTGCAGCCTTAAGTAGTAGCAGTAGTGCCAGAAGCATCATAGCCTCACCATATTGGTTGCCTCCACTTGCAAGTAGAATCTAGAACTTGGTGACACCTACGAAGATGAGGAGCTTGCACAATATCTACGAGGTAACCTAAACTCATAAAGATGAGGAATATTATGACTTCACTTTCTTTACTAAGGTTGATCCAGTTGAGTTTGAAGAGGCAAGTCAAAATCATAAGTGGATGAATGCGATGGACGAGGAGATAAAAGCCATTGAGAAAAATGATACATGGTAGTTGGCAGATCTTCTAGCAGGAAAGAAGACCATCGAGGTCAAGTGGGTGTATAAGACCAAGTTCAACGCCCAAGGAGAATTTGATCGGCACAAGGCTAGATTGGTGGTGAAGGGCTACAAGCAGAAGTTAGGCATTGACTACCATGATCTGTATGCACCTGCAGATCGACTTGATACAGGGGGGAGGATGATCCTAGCACTGGTAGCTCAGAAGGGCTGGAGTGTTTACCAGATGGATGTCAAGTCAGTCTTCCTCAACAAAGTTTTGGAGGAGGAGGTCTACATACACCAACCACTAGGTTACGAGATTGAAGGCTAGGAGGGTAAAGTCTTGAAGCTAAAGAAGGCCCTATATGGGTTGAAGCAGGTGCCCAAGGCTTGGTACGGTCGAATTGATAACTATTTTTAGGAGAATGGGTTTGTTAAATGCCCATATGATCACACCTTGTATATGAAAACAAATTAAGCAAGAGATATCATAATCGTCTATCTATATGTGGACGACTTGATTTACACTAGCAATAGTAATGTCCTGTTCAACCAGTTTAGAACATCCATGAAAAAGGAGTTCAAGATGACGGACTTAGGGCTAATGAAATATTTTCTCGGTATCAAAGTTGACCAATTGGTAGATGGCATCTTCATTTCTCAGGGCAAGTATGCAAAGGATGTCCTAAAACGTTTCAATATGGAGGGCAACAAACCTACCATCACACCTGTTGCCACAGGCTTGAAATTGAATAAGTTGGATTTTGGGAGGAACATTGATCCAACCTTGTTCAAGCAGCTAGTTGCCAGTCTGATGTATTTGAAGGCAACTCGGCCAAATTTGATGTTCGTAGTTAGTCTTATCAGTCATTTTATGGAGACTCCGAAGGACACGCATTGGCAAGAAAGCAAGCAGATCTTGCGCTATGTTAACGGGATGTGAAACCATGACATCTTTTACGTCAGATAATACCAGCTAGAACTGGTGGGCTACATAGATAGTGACTAGGCTGGAAGTACTAATGATCGTAAGAGCACCTCTGGGTATGATTTCCATCTTGATTCGAAAGCAATGTCATGGGCGTCCAAGAAGCAACCAATCATTGTGTTGTCCATTGCTGAAGTAGAGTACATCACCACCACGTCAGTCGAATGCCAGGCAGTATGGCTGCAAAGAGTTCTAGGTGAATTTAACCATCCTCCAAAAGGCGTGACAACTATATTTTGTGACAACAATTTGGCCATAGCACTATCGAAGGATCTAGTGTTCCATGGTCGGACAAAGAACATCGACATTCAGTATCACTTCATCAGAGAGCTGGTGAAGTTTGGGGAAATTCAGTTGTAGCTTTGCAGATCCAAGGAACAGTTGGCTGACATTTTCACAAAGCCTTTGAAGGAGGAATACTTCAGCATATTTCGAGAGCATCTAGGAGTCAAAGCGCTCATGAAATCAAGTTTAAAGGAGGGTGTTAGAAATGTTAAACCTAATATTCACTCTCCGCCCAACTGCGCTCTGAAACTAGGCATTGACGGATAGCGCTCGCCAAAATCAGCGAAGTTGGGCGTACAAAAAAAAACTTTGATGTGACATTGCACGTTTCGCTAGTCCAATCAGTATTTACTTCCCACATGCGAAAGTAGGTGATTGATTAATTCCTTTGTGCAGTGGTTGGTGATTGGCTCCTCAATCCCTTGCTATATAAACCCTAGCTTGGGGGGCATTGGGTGACTTCATATATAGAGCAGAGATAGAAGCAAGCATTCATAGAGCAGTAGACGAGAGCAGTTCAGTGAGCAGAGAAGCTCATCTGTTTATGTCTGAGAAACAACCTCGACATTTGTTTTGTTTCTTAGTTTATCCTATCTGCAGAAGTTTGCATATCCTTAGTTGAGGATCTTTGTAACCCGTATCTTTGATAAATAAAAATTTCCATTGTTCAGGCATCTTGTAGGATTTCAACTTATCTCTGTCTACATTTCTTTATGACTTGCTCCTCTGCAATTTAGCTTAAACTTGGTGTTATTTTAACATAGTCACCATTCTAAATATATTGATTTCTAACCCTCACTTAGAGCGCTCGAGGAAATCTTCAATCGCCATCCAAAAGGAGCGATTTCGAATCTTGCCAAGTCTCGGTGCTTGAGTGACGAGCAATGTCTGCTGACTTCGGGCTCTTCTCCTACCGGCGTAGCGATTGACGTGTGAAGCCAGACACTGCCACATTTACGCGCACCCTTCGACGGCGAATTTCATTAGCCAAATTTTGGTTAAGTCTGGGTCTGCCCCCCGACTCCGCAGCGCCGTCCGACTACGCTACCCTTTTCGTGCGCAGCCCGATGGCCACTTCATAAATTTCCCAAGTCTTTGGTGCGTCGTCTGACTGCACAGTCAGCAGTCTGCATCGTCCGATGACGCGACCTTGCCGAACGATGCCCCTATTGGCTGTTGAATCGCTCGTTGTCACGGCTCTTGGATTACGTGGCCCGACGTCGTGATATTTTTTAACGCACTCCGGCGGTTAGGAAACTTAAACCCTGTCTTCATTTCAAACCTGCATTTATTTACACTTACCTCTTTTCCCAATTGGCCTTTCGCCACTCTGAAGGCACGGTATTTCCATGAATGTTTTGCTTTAAGAGAAAGTGGATTACTTATGATCTCAACAGCTAAAGTAAATTTAAGAACATGAGAAATGCAAGTTGAAAATTAGCTGGGCCTTGTCTATGATGGAATTTTCTATGACTATTAACATCAGTGGCGATACATGTCTGATGGTACCATCTTGATTTCCAACCGTGATATTCTTCTCTGCAATGACATATTTCTATAATGGAATGCGTTCCCTTTAATAGTTGGTTATGCAGGCTTGAAGTGAGTAGAAAGTAGAAACCACTCAAATATAGGCAAATGCCCCACACACTCAAAACATACCACCGACGCTAAAAATGTTAGCATAGCTAGATCCTGTTTGATCTGCCATTGTATCTAATGCCCTTTGCTAACGACGATCTCGAAAATAGTCCTTCGACATGCAGCCTGGTCTTGATTTTCCAATCTACCCTCTTTTAAATTAAAACTCATTGCGCGGTTCTGCTTTTTCAAGTCTTCACAAAACGTGGTTTTTATTTCACCGTATCATTCGTTTCTAAATTGAGAATATTTCGTAAATACTATGTTGATGGGATTATGTGATCTATGTACAATGTGGTCCTTCAGTCTTCATTTTTCCACCACTTTTATCAGGTTCATTTGATAGTGAGAATCATAATTTGAAATGGTCCTCTTGGTTACAATTTACGTACTGAACCAATTTCATGGTCCCCATTTCTTCTTTCCTTATCTTAATTTTCACTCGCTTTTGTTCTTTATCTATGTTTCATCTTCTTTAGCATTTAAAGGTGCTTTTCAATTATTTATTGACTTGATCCGACCTTTCACTATGGAAGCGCACAAATTCTAGTACAAATTTTCTCACATATGGTCTCTTGTTGCTAAAATCAATTTTTTCTTTTCCTTCTTCGAGATCGTTACTCTTGGTAGTCATTTTCTAAAACTCACCTTCTTGGATATCGGATTTTGTATCAAAAAATTTCAACTTCTAAAAGTTTGGCTTTGATTTTACACATTTCCCCTAAATACAATTTTTGTAATGCTTTAGAAACTCTAATTCACTTGTTTATGGTTTTGTGAAATGGTTAAATAGTTTTGGGATGTCTTCTACACTTTTCTTTTTCCCTCTTTCACTAGATCTTGGAAGCTTTCTCTGCTTGGTTTTTTCAGCTAGATTAATACCCCAAACTTTAGGATGTTTGTAGACTCATCCTTCTCAAACAAACTTGGAAATGCAGATGCAAAAATATGTTTAATTTCTGCTCCTCCATAGGATATAGTTTTAGCAAACTTGACCTTATAAACAACTTTGCCTTATACATTCATTATAAAATTAAAGAATAGAATCTATTAGAACTTAACATCTCTTAATCTCAATCTCACTATAACCATTGATTTTACTTGTAGAGTGTCTCAATTCAACTCCATCAATAATAAAGTCCCATTAACTTTATGTTTATCCACTAAATTAAGATTTATAAAAATGCGACATCAAAGTGAAAATATGATATTGTTGTACCTAGTCAAGATAAATGGGCCTTTTAAGTTGTGGAGAGACGATTTTCATGGGTTCACTCATGTTTAGAAGGAATGTAAGAGGTCTATCATATGTAAGGTCCCCATGCCTAATTATTTTACCAAAATCAACATAGATTAGTTTTAAAGGAGGAAAGATGTAGTGAGGAAGCTATGGATTGGGATAATAGGTAAGTAATAGCTACTCAATAATTGCTTTAGTCCACTTTCTAAAAGAGCATTGCATTCTAACCCTCTTCCTCTTAAATTCTTAACGGTCATATTTTATTTTGGTTAGTTTTTTTAATCGTTCTTTTACAATGGTCTTATCTTTACAACAATCATATTGTAATGGTCATATTGTAGCAGTTGAATTTATCAAAGTCTATAAATGCTTGATTTGATCAATATTTGTGTGGTGGACCATGATATTCATATCGCCACTTGATGACTTAAAATTTTTTATTTTCTCTTTGTGTGATTTTGAATCTTGTGGTGTTTAAACATAGAGGGATATTAACATATCTACCCCTTGAATCTATAATTGCATATTCAAATACTTGTAATTTCAAGGCTATTATTTTAATAAAAGTATTTATTTTTATCTGTCATGTTTATGTATGTTGGTTGGATTCTATTGTGGCAAAATTGATATCAAGTGGTATTAAAGCTCAAAATGTTTCCTATAGGGTTGTGTATGCATTTTCCTATCGTTTGAGTGGGCTACATATATGAAGTAGAATATCTACATGGATTACAGCAAGTGTGAAACAAAACTTACCTAAGGATCTACATGAGTGCTAAAATAGACACTTGGTGTTTCATAGATTACCACAAGTGTGTTGCACTTGTGAAACAAAACATGTACGTAGATTACAATAAGTGTGAAACAAAACTTGCCTAAGGATCTATGCGAGTGGTAAAATATACACTTGTGTTTCATAGATTACCCCAAGTGTGTTGCACGTGTAAAATAGAACATGTACATAGATCACAATAAGTGTGAAATAGATATTTGATATTTCATGAATTGCTACATGTGTGAAATAGAACTTGCTTAAGAATCTGCTTAAATAGTGAAAAAGATGCTCATTTTTTTTCATGATAGCAATGCCATACACACACTCTATTGGTTGAGGTAGAGGCAGCAAACACGCAAATAAATATTTAAAACATCTAATGAGCTCATGAGTAGGATCTCATGAAATTTTAAAGCATGGGAGTCTCCTACAATTCTCACATTCTAACCCTTCTCTTAAATTCCTCATGGTTATATTTTATTGCAATTAGTTTTTTTGGAACCTTTCTCCTACAATGGTTTTCTCTTTGCAATGGTCATATTGTAATGACCATATTGTAATTGTCATATTGTAACATTAAAATTTATCAAAGCCTATAAATGCTCGATTCGGATAGTAGTTAGGGGTAGCAGATTATGATCTCTATACCACCACTTGGTGGCCTAGAGTTTTTTATTTTATCTATTTCTATGATTTTGAGTCTTGTGGTGTTCAAACATATAGTGGCATTGACATATATGTCTCTTGAATCTGTAACTACATCTTTGAATGCTTGTAATTTTAAGGTTGTTATTTTAATAAAAGCATTTATTTTTAATCTATATCGCATCTATGTATGTTGGTCCGCTTCTACTATGGCACTGCTAACATCAAGTGATGAAATAGACACTCAATGTTTTATGGGTTACTGCAAGTTTACTACACGTGTGAAACAAAATGTGTATGTAGATTACAGCAAGTGTGAAATAGAACTTGCCTAAGGATCTACATGAGTGGTGAAATAGACACTTGAAATTTCATGGATTACCCCAAGTGTGTTGCACATGTGAAACAAAATATGTACATAGATTATAGGAAGTGTGAAACATAACTTGCCTAAGTATTTGTGTGAGTGGTGAAAAAAACACTCAACATTTCATGGATTACCTCAAGTGTGTTGCACATGTAAAATAGAACATGTACGTAGATTATAGCAGGCATGCTTAACTAAGGATATGTGCAAGTGGTGAAATAGACACTCGATATTTCATGGATTATCGCAAGTGTGAAACAAAACTTGCTTAAGGATTTGCTTGAATGGTGAAAAAGATGCTCAATTTTTTTTTTGCATGATGGCAATGGCATACACACATCCAAGGTTCAAACAACAACTTAGACGAGTGTGTGATGGGATGGGTGTGTGTATGACTATGTGTTAGGCCCCTATTGATAAGCTCCTCACCCTTATGAGAGGTTATAGTGGGATGGGATGCCTAGCCTTGAGTATCCGTCGTAAGGGTTTTTCACACAAACCAAACTTAAAAATATATAACAATAATAATAATAATTTTTTTTAATGTCAAATAATTTTTTATTTTAAATTAAAATTTAATAAATTAATTAATCATTTTCAAATTCTATTTTTTGTACAATATTTTAATAATTCAATTTTTTTTGTTTAAAGAATTTAACTTAAATATAAAATCATGTAACTAAATAATATTAATAAATAAATTAAATTCTTGATATAATAAAAACTCAAATTCCTAATCAAATAATACATACATACATAATAATAATATAAAATATTATACTTTTTGTGTTTTCATTCAAGAGATCCAAGTTCAAATATCACTCTATAAAAAGGAGACTGAAACCTTCATAAATAAAAGCATTTGCTTTATTCTAACATTTAGTTCACAAGGAAAATATAGTAGTTAGGGCTCTAGCCTATTTTGGAGATAGTCCAAGATTCAAACTACAATATACTCAGAAGGGGATAGGCTGAATAGTAACCTTCGAGTGTTTACTGAATAGTAGCTAGTGTTTACTGGTTGACTACCCCAACATACCAAAAAAAGGATAAGCTCGGAGGACGACTGTTTGCTGATTAACTACCCTAGTTCCATACACTTGAAAGATCAAACAAAAATTATAATGAGAATGAAAGCATGAGGATACAAAAACAAAAAGGAAAATCCAAGATGCGATGCGAACGAAAAAAAAGATAACGCTAAATCCTATGAATTGAAAGTGCATGAAAGGAAAGAGGCATGAACAACTCAAAACCACATAAAAAGCCAATATGGAAGACAGCCCTTTTTATTAATATGTTTCATAACTTGGTTACAATTCTCCTCCTCCCTTTTCAGGGGCTAGGAGCTTTAAATGTGTTCTTGTTACACCCATGGATGCTATTCCTTCTTCCGCATGCCCACATGTAAAATGGGCGGACCAAACATCGCCATCGCTTGCATTAATGAATCTTGACTCCTTGCTGCTCCTCTAATGTCCATATCCTACATTCAAGGAAACAAAAAATAGTCAGTAGCACCTGTAGATAAAATGAAACATGCAATCCCCAAGCCTGCGATTAGCACATGCAAAATATAAATAAAACGATAACTGAAATAGATCCAAATGAACTAAAAACTTGACAAGGGCATAAAAACATCATCGGGAAGGCACTGCAAAAAGAACAGTCAAAAAATTTGACACAGATTCGTATTCACTCCGGGGTGGGGCGAATAGACCTGCAACAAAGCATCAAAAAGCATTGTCCCAAATGTCACATTCGGGAAGCTCCAAATCACCTGCAAAGTTGGGCGTTAGCTAATTGGGGGTATTTTGGGAAGATTCAGAAGGTCAGATTTTCCCAATTTGGTCTCTATCACTAGGAATTTGATGATGCTACCTGCATGTTAGTAAAGGCGAGAAATGATAAAAGCATGATCAAAACTTGTCAGAATCATATGAAAGTTAAATGACAGCATATGTAAACAACCTAGAATTAGATGCAAAAGAAAAATTAGGGAAATTTGCCACAAACTTCTAATCACTCCGGGATGGGGCGATTAGGACTGCGACAATTTGGGGGACGCCCGGGGGCAGGATGCCCGTTGTTTGGGACTCTGTTTCGGCACCAATCCACTTGGGATGGGTCCAAAACCTCTTATGGGGTGTTATCAAAAAATTTGGTGGGATATTGTGGCCAAATATTTGGGTTTGGGTCCAGATTGCGCTTCCAATAATCACCCAATAACCTCCCTCCAAAAGAGATATCAAGGATGTAAAAGCACAATCGATGGGTGAGGATGTAATTTGGTAGCACTTCGTTGCTCCAAAGGCTCCTCTCTGTTCCTATTTTTGGGTGAGAAGACTCACCAATTTATAGACCTAGGGTCTCTCTCTTTGAATGCGCATGCGAGGGCGCAACTTGAGTTGCTTGTCCTATTTTGAGAGAAAAGATTATTCCCTGATTTAGAGTCTCCTTGCATGAGGCAAAATCAAAGACATGCATGACTGAAGTCTTTCTCGTTGATTTTGAAGTCGTTCCTCATAATTGCATGGCCTGAAGCTACAGTCAACTGGCGGACCTATTGAGTTTTGACTTTTTGCCAGTCAAACCTACTATTTGCCCCACCCTGGAGTGAATGCTGCTAATCATCCTTGGGTGAGATGAATACCAGTTTGTAATCGTCCCAAGGTGGGACGAGTAGGGATAAAAGTGCCAAAAAGGTGCCAAATTGACCTCTGACCTTCCAAACTATTGTGGGAGTGGTTAGGACCACTGTTTAACCTCTAGGGGATGCCCTGGGGGCTGTGTGTGTCAATGCGATCGATGCTTGTTGTCACATAATCAGATTGACGTTATTTTGGTGTCTATAGATGCCTCTTTTTGGGAAGCATTGTGCAAGGCACAGCGCTGAGCAAAAATAGATAATAAAAGCACTAATGATTAGGGTTTTCCAGTAACCTAAACAACTCTTGATGCCCCAAGTATGGAAAGGGCATGCACTCTTGAATCCTTGCTTCTGACGAGCTAAGGAGCTTAATTCAAGTATTAACCTTTTTCGATGAGGTGTTACTTAATCTTGGACATTGATCAGTCATGGATAGGCAAAGGGCACAACCTTTTGTCTGTGGGAACCTTGAGTTCATGATTCATGAATGCCAAGTGTTTGATCAACTTGTGATTGTTGCTTGTTTGCTACCCCAAGCAGGAGCGTGATTGTCTTTGTCAATGATTCTTTGACTACATGCCATTTCTTTTATTGGGTGAGTATTTGTTGATTGGTGACTAAGTGTGACTACCCCCTCAAGTGATCAATCGATGAGGGAATGATCGACATGAGAAAAGCGACAAGTCGCTTGACCCAAGATGACTTAGGTAAGGGTGCCTTCAGTTGTTTTCCATTGAATTCTTACGCAGTTTCTAAACATTATGACCTATTTTTGGTGGGTTTGAACCCTTTTTGTGACGCATTTTGGAGCTAAAATTGTCAAAAATCCAGTCGCTCGTGGAGTGGTCTGGCTATGGTAGCCTTTTTAGGGAGTAGGATAGTGACAATTTGTGACCCTAACGTCTGTTTTGCATGCCCGAAATGTCAAATGCAAAAGCACTCTTATTGGAAAATTTGATTGCTATTTTTTGTGCATTTTGGTGTAGTTTTTGCTATTTTTTTGAAATTTTTGCTCTGTAATCGTCCCTAGGTGGGACGAATACTTGTTTTATAATCATTCCAGGGTGGTACGAGTGCAAACTAGTGCGCTCGTCCCAGGGTGGAACGATTACAGGTTAAAAAGCCTATTTAAGGGCCAAAATTGGGTTTTGGGCGCATTTGCATTTGTTTTTCCTGGCGATTTGGAGCTCTGAGGAGGAGGAGGTCAATTCTGTGAAGCAAAGCACTGTCAATTTTTTCTCGCCACCATGAGTTCATGGACCGGATCATCAAGCAGCGGAGCCGAAACGAGACTAGTGAGTGCTCTTCCTCTTTATTTTTTATTTGCGTTACAATTTGAAAACCGCAATTTAGTTGTTTTTTTTTTTTGTATTTTGTTTTTCAAATTAAAAATGAAACCCTAAAAAGAAGTTGTTGTGTTTTGTATGGCTTCATTAAAACGTAGGTTGAAACCCTAGTGGAAACCATGTTTATTTGGCATCTGTGATAAACTAAAAGAAACCCTAGTCTAACAAAAATCAAAACTTAGCTTAAAAACTTAGGTTAACCCTAGTTGAACAAAGATCAAAACTTAGCTTAAAAACTTAGGTTAACCCTAGTTGAACAAAGATCAAAACTTAGCTTAAAAACTTAGGTTAACCCTAGTTGAACAAAGATCAAAACTTAGCTTAAAAACTTAGTGTAAAACTGAGTTTAAAAACGTCGCTTAACCTTAGTTGTTTTTTTTTTTTTTTTTTTATTAGTTTTTTTTTGTTTGTCAGTGTAGACTAAGGGTAAACCCTAGGTGAACTGAAAAATTTGTTGTGTTTTAATTTTTTTTTGTTGTTTTTAATTTGTCAGTTGAACTTAGAGTTAAAAACCCTAGGACTGACAAACAGTGTTTTGATTTATTTTTGTTGTTTTTAATTTGTCAGTTGAACTTAGAGTTAAAAACCCGAGGACTGACAAACAATGTTTTGATTTGTTTTTGTTGTTTTTAATTTGTCAGTTGAACTTAGAGTTAAAAACCCGAGGATTGACAAACAGTGTTTTGATTTTTTTTTTTTTTTAATTTGTCAGTTGAACTTAGAGTTAAAAACCCTATGAACTAAAAAATCGTTTATTTTTTTTTAATTTGTGTGAATTTTGTTGTTCGTTATTTAGCTGTTTTTAGCTATACATGGTTTTGTGCATTGTTGTATATTCATGTTTTTGTTGTTTTTTGAAATTTTTGCTCTGTAATCGTCCCTGGGTGGGACTAATACCTGTTTTATAATCGTCTCAGGGTGGGACGAGCATAAACTAGTGAGCTCGTCCCAGGGTGGAACGATTACAAGCTAAAAATATTATTTAAGGGCCAAAATTGGGTTTTGGGCTCATTTGCATTTGTTTTCCTAGTGATTTGGAGCTCTGAGGAGGAGGAGGTTAATTCTGCGAAGCGAAGGGCTGCCGAATTTTTCCCGCCACCATGAGTTCATGGACCGGATCATCAAGCGGTGGAGCTAAAGCGAGACCAGTGAGTGCTCTTCCTCTTTAGTGTTTGTTTGCATCAATTTGAAAACCACAATTTAGTTGTTTTCTTTTCTTTTGTATTTTGTGTTTCAAATTAACAATGAAACCCTAAAAAGGAGTTGTGTTTTGTATGGCTTCATTAAAACGTAGGTTGAAACGCTAGTGGAAACCATGTTTATTCGGCATCTGTGATAAACTTAAAGAAACCCTAGTCTAACAAAAATCAAAACTTAGCTTAAAAAATTAGGTTAACCCTAGTTGAACAAAAATCAAAACTTAGCTTAAAAACTTAGGTTAACCCTAGTTGAACAAAGATCAAAACTTAGCTTAAAAACTTAGTGTAAAACTGAGTTTAAAAACGTCACTTAACCTTAGTTGTTTTTTTTTTTTTATTTGTTTTTTTTGTTTGTCAGTGTAGACTAAGGGTAAACCCTAGGTGAACTGAAAAATTTGTTGTGTTTTAATTTTTTTTGTTGTTTTTAATTTATCAGTTGAACTTAGAGTTAAAAACCCTAGGACTTACAAACAGTGTTTTGAATTTCTTTTGTTGTTTTTCATTTGTCAGTTGAACTTAGAGTTAAAAACCCTAGGACTGACAAACAATTTTTTGAATTTTTTTGTTGTTGTTAATTTGTCTGTTGAACTTAGAGTTAAAAACCCTAGGGATGACAAATAGTGTTTTGAATTTTTTTGTTGTTTTTAATTTGTCAGTTGAACTTAGAGTTAAAAACCTTAAGACTGACAAACAGTGTTTTGATTTGTTTTTATTGTTTTTAATTTGTCAATTGAACTTAGAGTTAAAAACCCTAGGACTGACAAACAGTGTTTTGATTTTTTTTTTTTTTTTTTGGTTTTTTGAACTTAGAGTTAAAAACCCTAGGAACTGAAAAATTGTTTTTGACTGTTTTTGTTTTTGTTAATTTATCAGTTTGACCTAGAGTTAAAACCCTAGGCACTAAAAAATTATTTTTGAATTTTTTGTTTGTAAGTGTAGATTAAGGGTAAACCCTAGGTGAACTGAAAAATTTGTTGTGTTTTAATTTTTTTGGTGTTTTTAATTTGTCAATTGAATTTAGAGTTAAAAACCCTAAGGACTGAAAAATTGTTTTTGATTTTTTTTATTTTTGTCAGTTTATCAGTTTGACCTAGAGTTAAAAACCCTAGGAACTGAAAAATCATTTATTTTTGAATTTTTTTGTTTGTTGTGGTTTAATTTATCAGTTTAGACTTGAAGTTAAAAACCCTACGAACTGAAAAATCATTTTTTTTTTTTTTTTTTGTTAATTTATCAGTTTGACCTAGAGTTAAAAACCCTAGGAACTGAAAAATCGTTTATTTTATTATTATTATTTATTTATTATTTTTTATTTATTTGTTTATTTTTATTTTTTTTTTAATTTGTGTGAATTTTGTTGTTCGTTATTTAGTTGTGTTTAGCTATACGTGGTTTTGTGCATTGTTGTATATTCATGTTTTTAATGTATAGTTTTTTTCATGGTTTTTAATATTTTTGTTCTTGTGTTCTTTGCAGGTTGTGAAGAGTCGGTACCGTGTACCCATAGTTTTCTCTAAAGCACGGGAGGCATTGACTTTGGCAGACTATGAGTGGCTTGATGCCCTTTGGGCTCAAGTAGGTGACTCGACTAGAACCTGTGTTCGGGGATCGGGCCTATCTGACGGCCCTTATCAACTTGTGGGAACCCCGGACCAATACGTTCCATATCCCAACAAGGGAGATGACAGTGACCTTGGAGGACGTCTATCGAATTTTGTGGATTTCAATAGATGGACTTTCGAACAAGACGACATCATGGGATCAGCGGATAGCAATGCTGAGATGCCGCTTTGGGCATGGGGAGGAGATGGTTGTGGACAGCCCAGTGGAGAGGGCAGAGGGTGACTGCCAGATTTGTGGCATCTTGGTTCGATGGTGGCTAGAGAGGGGTGTGTTGGGAGTGAGGCACACAGTACTGATGGGCCTCATTTCCAACATGTTGCTACCTGACTCATCAAGCACGAGGTTCCCGTGGAACCTGCTGAAGGTGGTGTTCAGGTTGGTGGAGTGTCTTACGGAGGCACCAATGATCATGAGATGGGGAAAAACTCTATTGGCACAGCTCTATGATGAGTTGTACGAGGTCCGCTATCGGAGGCGAAAGGGTATTGGATGTAGCTATATGTTGCAGTGCTGGGCTTGGTAGCACATAGCGGTGGAGAGGCCGGTTGGGTTACCATGGACTACTCGAGTAGAGATGGTGGATAGGGATATAGGTTATGCGGCTTTATGGCGACGGTATGAGGAGCAGGGGCAGAGTCGACGATGGGCAGGTGTCGTAGGGCACTATGTCGATGCCTTCGCTTGGCTTACTCCAGGGGAGGTGTTATGGCGCCCCTACCGGGACTGTCCAGCCTGGCCTAAGGCTAGAGAGTGGCTTCGATGGGTTCGTAAGGGGCGGTGGTTGATTAGGCAACATGGTACCAAACATGAGTTATTTCCTTATTATAGGGTGACATGACAGTTTGGGGTGCGCCAGGGGTTTCCTGGTGAGCCCTTGATCTATCGACACCGATGGGATGAGAGGACTCTGGTCTGGCCAGTCATTGCGCCACTGGGTGAGGATTCAGATACAGCGATTGATGCCCCAGACATAGATGACGTCGAGGGTACCGCTGAGTACAAACTATGGTATAATTTATGGTGATGGCTAGGCGAGGGGTCTCTAGGGGGTGCAGAGGTGGCAGCAACGGGGGTGATGATGCAGAGGCATCAGGAGAGGGCTGGGGGGTTCTGCTCGAGGATGCGAACATGGTAGAGGTGGATGATTTTGGGAAGGATTTTGGGGTTTTGGATCAGTCAGAGACGCAAGACATCTCGAAGCAGTGGGAGCCAGAGCAGGCTGCTATGCCAGAGATGCCAATGCCTCAGGCAGTCTCGAAGGACATGGAGGCAAGGTTACGTGCTAAGAATGCACGATTGGAGGGGCTACTGTGGAGGTGAGATGAGGAGATGGGGGAGGATTTATAGGATATGGATCTCCTACGAACTCAATTGGCTGAGTGGGAGAACGCATTTGTTGTGTATCGCTAGCAAGATGGGGACACGAATGCGAAACAGGAGAGGGATATTCTATGGACATAGCTGGAAGAGAAGGAAAAGGCATTGGCGCAGCATGACGATGTAGTAGCTTTGTACCATCAGTGGGAGACAAAGTTGTTTCGACACCGGATGGATTTGGAGGGAGAGATTATCCGCCTCGGGGGGTGGATACCTGAGCCCTCTAGAGGTGGGTCTTCACATCATATGAGGGCCAGTGATATTGAGCAGTCAACATCATCTCGTCGCAGGCAATTGGATGAGGGGGGTGCTAGTGGCCGTGATGCGAGGGCGAGCAGTAGCCACCCTAAGGGGTCCCATAGGACCCACACCATGGGGGGTAGTTCCCGTCGCACCGATCCTATGTGATCATGGTGGTCGATGCCCTAGGCTTGGGGGTTTTGTGAGTTTTTGTTTTGTTGTGAGGTCAGAGGACCGGTTCATTGTAGCCTACGGGCATTTTTGATGATATATATACAGATGACGTTCTTTGTGTTTAAACACTTGTCATGATTTATTTATTTTCTATTTAAGCACATTTATTTATGATGATGTATGCATGTGGTTTTATGAATGTGATGCTTCTAATTATATGATTTATGCATATGGAATGAATGAAATGAGTTGTTGATAACTTGTCGATGGCACCATAGACTGTACAAGATTTACTGGATTACTGTACTTATATGATGAATTTGTGGAATGACTATGCATGTGATAACATTGTTTTTGTATTTTTTGTATTATCGGATGGTGATGTACATAATGAAATGTACTAGTTGTTTTAAAATGTAGTTAAGCTTTTTTGGGATTCAGATATTTTAACTAACTAGCCAAAACTATACATGTATCTCACAAGACTTTTGAACAAGGTATAAATCAGACTTGAGTTTGACCAAGTTATTTCACATCCCTGTGTGTGCAATTGAGTTTGTTTATGTGGTATTTGTCAAGATACCGCCAGTGTCAGATAGGTTGTCAACCAAACCTATACTAAGGATCACCTAATTATCTCCACTAACTTCGTTGTTGTATTTAGTAAGATTAATCCATGAGACAATCTAAGGTACCATAAGCTAGCTCATCCACATGCAAATATTGGTCTGCTCATATGCAAAGCTAATGTGATAGACATATCGTCATGTGTTTAGGATACCGCCATTGCCAGGTAGGCTGTCCACCAAACCCGTAATGAGGATCACCTAGATGGTTTTTTGAATGCTGAGAATTCTAGGGATTCAAGCTCAGGCATCTTGTATTTGCTCAACATGTTAGGATACTTGCTCGTATACATAGTGATGAAAATCACTGTTTATTTTTCTTTTTGTGTTTTTCTTTTTGAGCAAGAATTTTGAATAGTGGTGATAACCACTGTTATGTGATTTGGCATTTTGAGCTTCGTAAGGTTGAGCTTGTAGGTTTGTGGCTTTGTGAATGGCATTGATCCTTTTGGCCTTGGGGATGACTACCCATCCTGTGCAGGGACGTGTAGTACAAATCCTTATGACTTTGGGAACCAAAGGGGATTAGGGATATTATGAAGTAAGGGCTTTGATATTTTAGGCCTTGGGGATGACTACCCATCCTTTTCAGGGGTGTGTAGTACAAATCCTTATGACTTTGGAGACCAAGGTGATTGGAGATGTTTGTGATGATGTCTTGTTGGGATTTTGCTTTTGAATGGCATTGATCCTTTTAGGCCTTGGGGATGACTACCCATCCTTGTCAGGGGCGTGTAGTACGAATCCTTACAACTTCGGGGACCAACGATGATTGGTATTTTTTCTAGTGGTGAAAACCACTATTTATTAGGGGGAATTGATGGGGAAAAGCTTTTCCTTTTGTCAATTCTCATCACTCTTGAACCATTCACATAGGGGGATGAACAGACTAACCTTTCGCCTATGGTATCCTAGACTGCTTTGTAGTTTTCATCTTTCGTTCACACAACTTGGGAATTATTTTATTTGTTTTAACTTGTGTAGGGATGTTACATAATGAGGCGTGATCCAAGTAAAACTTTCCCTTATGAAATCCATTTAACTTTGTACAGTTTTTGGCGAGAAATTTAAAGACAGCTGAATGACGAAAACCCTACATACATTAGGAGACAATTGACTATGCTAGAAATGGGGATGGTGTGATTCTGGATGTATGTTTTTATAAAATGGGTGAAATGTGGAAAATGAAGGAATTGTCAAGCAATTACAATCTATGGTGTTTGAGACATGTATGACCAGCAAATATACAATGTATGGATGCGATGCCTAATGCAACTTATATTTTTGTATTTTGATTTTTACGAGTATGCATGGAATTGAGATGCAATTTTTTTGTTATTTTTGAGTGGTTTTATTGTTTTTGGTTGTTTTTGAATATTTATTTTGACCAAGCGATTATGGACACCCTTGGAGCTTTTGGTTTGACCAAAGGGTTTATGGACACCTTTGGAGCATTTTGGGTTTGACCAAGCGATTGTGGGCATCCTTGGAGCTTTTAGTTTGACCAAAGGGTTTATGGACACCTTTGGGGCATTTTGGGTTTGACCAAGCGATTGTAGGAATCCTTGGAGCTTTTGGTTTGACCAAAGGGTTTATGGACACCTTTGGGGCATTTTGGGTTTGACCAAGCGATTGTGGGCATCCTTGGAGCGTTTGGTTTGACCAAAGGGTTTATGGAAATCCTTGGAGCTTTTGGTTTGACCAAAGGGTTTATGGATACCTTTGGGGCATTTTGGGTTTGACCAAGCGATTGTGGGCATCCTTGGAGCGTTTGGTTTGACCAAAGGGTTTATGGACACCTTTGGGGCATTTTGGGTTTGACCAAGCGATTGTGGGAATCCTTGGAGCTTTTGGTTTGACCAAAGGGTTTATGGACACCTTTGGGAAATTTTGGGTTTGACCAAGCGATTGTGGGAATCCTTGGAGCTTTTGGTTTGACCAAAGGGTTTATGGACACCTTTGGGGCATTTTGGGTTTGACCAAGTGATTATGGGCATCCTTGGAGATTTTGGTTTGACCAAAGGGTTTATGGACACCTTTGGGGCATTTTGGGTTTGACCAAGCGATTGTGGGCATCCTTGGAGCGTTTGGTTTGACCAAAGGGTTTATGGAAACCTTTGGGGAATTTTGGGTTTGACCAAGCGATTATGGGAATCCTTGGAGCTTTTGGTTTGACCAAAGGATTTATGGACACCTTTGGGGCATTTTGGGTTTGACCAAGCGATTGTGGGCATCCTTGGAGCTTTTGGTTTGACCAAAGGGTTTATGGACACCTTTGGGGCATTTTGGGTTTGACCAAGCGATTGTGGACATCCTTTGAGTGTTTGGTTTTACCAAAGGGTTTATGGAAACCTTTGGGGCATTTTGGGTTTGACCAAGTGATTGTGGGAATCCTTGGAGCATTTGGTTTGACCAAAGGGTTTATGGAAATCCTTTGGGGCATTTTGGGTTTGACCAAGCGATAGTGGGAATCCTTGGAGCTTTTGGGTGGACTACGACTCTCTCTAAATCAGGAATGGCCTTAAATGACTGATGTTCAAGGGTTCTAGTTCCTTGATTCCTTCAAGAGAGGCGAGTCGGTATGTTCCAGGTGCTATTTTACTATCAATCACATAAGGACATAACTAGTTTGTCGTGAACTTTTCCCTTAGATGGTGCGGAAAATTAGAGTTATGTTTGTTCTCTTTTAAGACCAAATCACCAACCTGAAAGTCCCTCAGGTGAACCTTCATGTTGTATGCTCTCTTAAGTCGCTCTTGATAGATACGTAAATGCTTGAGAGCATTGACACGTCGTTCATCGAGCAACGTAAGCTGGTCTAATTGGGCCTATCATGCAGTGTCATCATCGATGAACTCTTGCATTGAAATGCGTAGGGAAGGGATTTCCAACTCAAGAGGCATGACAGCCTCGGAGCCATACACCAACAAAAATGGAGTTGCCCCAGTGGGCGTCCGAATGCTAGTGTGATAAGCCCACAAGGCAAGTAGGATTTGAATGTGCCAATCCTTATGACTATCTACGACGGTCTTTTTGAGGATGGCGACTAGCATTTTGTTTGCTTGCCCATTTTCCTGTGGATAATAAGGTGTTGAAAAATTATGTTGAATTTTATATTTTTTTGTGAAAGCACGCACATATTTATTCTTGAATGACGTATCATTATCCGAGATGATCTTGGATGGAATACCAAAATGACATATGATGTTATGTAAAATAAACTCTGCAATACGGGTTCTAGTCGTAGAGGTTAGCGAAATGGATCTCACCCACTTGGTGAAGTACTTTGTGGCTATTATGATGAACGTGTGATGACTTGATGATGCAGGGGAGATCTTTTCGATTAGATCTAAGCCCCACTATGAGAACGGCCAAGCTTATTGAATCGATTGCAAGGCCTAAGAAGGTACATGTGCCAAATTAGCATGGTGTTGACACTTCATGCACTTCTTTACATATGCATAACAATCTCTCTCTAAATATGGCCAATAATAGCCCATGCAAAGAATGCGCTTTACGATGGCCATACCGCTGAAGTGGCCACCGCATGTACCATCGTGGGCTTGGGTGATCACCTAAGCAGACTCCTGCTATTCCAAGCAACGGAGGAGGATTCCTTCATAGCTTCGATGATACAAAATGTCTCCTAAAAAGACATGTTTTGCCACTTTCTATTTAAATGATCTTTTTGCGGCTTGTGTCAATCCAAGTGGGAGGTTACCTAGCTTGAGGTAATCCCTAATGGGTGTGTACCAATCTTGTTGATCAAAAACCTTGATGGTATGAATGGCCAATCCCTCTTGAATTTCATCCCTAGAAAAATTTGAGTGGGAAATAACTTGTAAAAATAGCGTTGTGTTGCTATTAAGAGGGGTCGAGGAGAACAAGGACCCCCATTTGGCTTGAGTCAGACAATCATGGATTCGAGAGAACCTATCCTGATATGGTTCAATCTGGATCACATGGATTCCTGGCGTTAGTTCAAAGCATGCATGCTCCATCGTGGATTGTGATAATGTTTTGACCTGAATGGTTATCATCTCACCATAAGGGTCTTGCGGGATTAATGACCCCAAGGAGGCCATAGTGTCCGCAAAATGATTCGATGATCGATGGAGTGCCTCGATGTTGTACCATTCAAGTTGTGCCAAGAATTTGTCCACAAGGGCTTTGTAGGCCTACAGAACTGGGCATTTACATTGGAATACCCCTTTGACTTGATTGACAATTAATAGTGAATCACCAAAGATGTTTAAACATTTGATGTTCATGGTGATTGATGTCTGAAGACCTATGAGCAAGGCTTCATATTCTGCATTGTTGTTGGTGCACGGGAAGTCTAATTTAAATGATAGAGGCATTGGAGCCCCTTGCGGTGTGAAGAATACAATTCCCGTGCCACCTCCTTGCTCACATTTAGAACCATCAAAGAATAGGGTCATGTCAGCCTAAGACTCAGGCTCATTAGAATCTGGCGATTCTAAAAAATGGAAGACCCCATCATCAGGTAGTTCTACAATCAGAGGTTGATCATCTTCAAGAGGAGCCTCTGCTAGTTGATCGGCGATGACTTGACCTTTTATGGATTTATTTCCAATGAATTCTATGTCAAACTTCGTCAACAACATGATCCATTTCACCGTGCGGCTACTATGATAAGTACGACTCATCATGTACCGTAATGGATTCTCCTTAGACACAATATACGTCGTATTGCTAAACATGTAATGGCATGATTTTTGGTAGAAAACACCACTACCAAGCAGAGCTTCTCAACGTATGCATAGTTAAGTTCATAACTGACCAGGGTGTGGCTAAGATAGTAATTAGCATGTTCTTTGTGTAGTTCATTTTTTTGGGATAGCATGGTGCCTAGTGCCACCTCAATAGCTGAGATGTATAAGTAGAACGGTACTCCTGGTCTAGGTGTTGCCAATACTGGCGATGAAGCCAAGTATTGTTTGATATCATCAAAGGCTGACTGGCACTGGTCATCCCAGTGAAATGCTACCCCCTTGTGCAATAATTTATTCATGGGTCGGCACTTGTCCAATAGCTGTGCTATGAAGCACTTGATCGACGTGACCTTTCTCTGTAGACTTCTGAGCTACTTGATGGTAGTTGGGGGAAGCATTTCAAGGATTGCCTTGACTTTGTTTGGGTCTACCTCGATTCCTCGCTTTGAGACTATGAAACCCAAGAGCTTTCCAGATGTGATGCCAAATACGCACTTCTTGGGGTTTAGCCTGATTTTATGTTCAATGAGGCGATTGAGGATCTTGCTCAAGTCATCGAGATGATCTGAGTGTAAAAGAGATTTGGCCAACAAATCATCCATGTAATCTTCCAAAGTTTTGTGCATGTGATTGTGGAAGATGTACGTCATGGCACGTTGGTAGGTGGTGCCAGAATTTTTAAGGCCAAATGGCATGACCTTATAACAAAATGTCCCCTGAGGCGTTGTGAATGCCATTTTTAGTTGGTCCTTGGGATTGATACGAATCTGATTGTATCTCGAGAAACCATCCATGAGGGAAAGCATTTCATGGCCCGTTGTAGCGTCTACCAATGCATCGATGCTAGGTAAGGGGAAATCATCCTTAGGACTCGCTTTGTTTAGATCTCAAAAATCGATGCATATGTGAATCCTCCCATCGGGATTTTTGACGGGCACCATGTTAGACAACCATGGTGGGTAATCCACGTAGATGAAAAATTATGCATCCAACAGCTTTTGTAGCTCATATTTTACCATTAAGGCTATTGTTTGATGCATCAATGGCTTGACTTTTGGATCAAGCGTAAGATTATGCGTGACTAACTACGGGTCTAGCCTCAACATGTCTTTGTAGGACCATGCAAAAACCTCCTTCTTCTCTTTGAGAAGGGTAATGTAGTCGGCTTGCTCTTTAAGGGATAGACTTACCCCTAGCTTGATGATTTGCAAATTCATTGGGTCAGAGCCGATGTCTATGTTAGTTGTCTCCTTGACTAACATGTGGGACCCGTCCTCCAACTGGTGTGGAGTTGGGATCAGGTGGATATCATTTTTTGAATTTAAATCATTGTTCAAAACGTCATGTTCCTCTTCAGCATGGAAGACATCCTGAGTCTATCCTGGGGTGAAATGGAACATCCCATCGCAAGGCCAGTACTTTGATGGGGATGGCGGTGTGTCAGCATGATCCCAGTCTATAGCATCTAGGTCTAGATGCAATGACCATGTTGGGTCAACTGGATTGTGGATGGGGGCGGTTAAGTCAATGGAGATCATGTTAATGAAATGATTTTGGTCTCCATTACCGTGAGTGTGGTTACTCAGAAATCCTAGGTGATCTTTGTGCTCCGGGTCTGGCTCTGTGGGTACTGGCACAAATGGATCGACCCTATGTGCGGATAAGAGGACAGGGTCCACCCTTGGCACTGATGGCTCTAGAGGGTCTCCAGGCGAAAGATGTTCTCTATATACCTGGAGTGGTGGGTGCAGTAGTTGGCCTAACTGCGCCTAGTTTAGATGACACCTATGCCTTGGCCCTATGTGTAGTTGTTCAAACATGTTGTCTATGTCCAAGGGATATTGTTGTTGTTGCATATGATTGAGATAGGCCATCTTAGTTTCATCTTCATAATCACTATCGGAGATCCAAAGGCCTTCATTGGCTCCAACAGTTGTTTGCGACATATGAGGCTCATCTTGCTCGAGCAAATTAATGTGGTCCCATCGGGGTTGTTCCACTCTTTGCAAGGGGACCTGATTCTCTTGAGGTGGCATATGCTCAATTGAAGCATCTAAAGGGAACATTGTCAAGAAGCTCTCCTGATAATCATCCATGGGATTCACTTGTGAATGATTGCTATCAGACTCGAAAGGATCCCAAGGTGCTACCTCGTATTCTGACTCATCTTCTGAAGACCCTTCTTGGTCTTGTCTATATCCCTCTTGTAGGTGAGTACTCAAAATTTCTTCATTTTTGACTAAAGGGAAAGGGTTGTTAAGGTCAAAAAGGTTGGTTGTTAGCAATGGGATATAATCCCCCAATGTATATGTTGTGTTAGGATTGGCATATGGATCTAATGCCAACCCATCCTTGTTGCCTATCCCTAAGCCTTGCATGTTCTCTACCAAGATGTCCAGGGGCAAGGGGTGGTTGAACCCTACTCCTGACTTGTCGTACGGCATTTGATATCTTGGTTGGCAAAGAACACGCACTCCTTGCTCATACCTTCCCAACCCATATCCATGCCAATTACATTGGCCAAGATATCTCAAAGTGAAATCTGGGTTGGACAAATAGTTGACTTCCTCAACAAAGGGCTCTTCATCTTCATCTTCTTGCATGTAAGGTTCAATGCCATTATCGAGGCCCCCATAAACAAAGTTTGTCTGATTGGGTGGGTAGCCTAACGGGACCATAGAGCCGATGGGGATTTGAGGTCTCCCCATGTCCTGCATGGACTCAAGTGTGGGTGTTGCTACAATGTTCCGCACTAGATACTCCCCTAGGCCCGTGTTGGCCATCTCAACGATGATCATTGGTGATTGAGGGGGAGCGAATGGGAGTTCTTCCTGAGTCCACTCCATGTAGGGTGAACTAGATTTCTTGACTTCCATTCAGCTAGGCATCTCTTCGGTAGAGATGGTTGAGACAAGGGGTGGTTCCTCTTCTAGGGGTTTCTTTCCCTTGTCCTTTGGTGTGGCCACCATGGGTGGCATTGTTGGTGAAGGACCAGATGAGGAAGATGGACCCGACTGGGGATTTGATGGACTTGATAGCGGGGATGCATGCGGAATCGGACCCTGGTTAGATGGATTCAACTAAAAATCCAAATGCGTTGATGGAAGGGTCGATTGCGGCATTAGCTACATCGTATTGCAGTACTTGAAGGGCTCTAAGTCTATCGAGATGACATGCATCTGTCCTTCAAATGTATACTTTATGCACTGATGAGCTATCGAAGGGACACACTTCATGTCCCTAATCCAAGGCCACCCCAACAAGATATTATAGGCCATCTCACCTTCCAAGATGTGGCACAATGTATGAATAGTCTTTTGTCCCACTTGGATGGGTAGGACAATTGTGCCAACCATCGAGCATATTGCATCATTGAATGCTCGAAGAGTATAGGTGGAGGCCACGATGTGAGATTCTAGAAACTTCATATGTTTCAATGCTACTATTGTAATTATATTACTGGACGAGCCAGTGTCCACCAACACCCTCTTATACGGAATCTCGTTGACCCACGTAATGACATGCAAGGGTGGATCCACCACATCACCAGTCACTGATTTCAATTCGTCTTCTCTAAAGGTGATGACTAGTTTTGTACATTGTTTTACATGTCCCACAAAGTTGTTGAAAGAGTTTGCTTCATGGTGCTGCAGCTCGATGGCTTTTAATATCTCCATTAGAGCCTCCCGATGGGATGCTGATTGTTGAATGAGCTTGTATATGGAGAGCCTAGCCGACATGGTCCTTAGACTTTGGGTAAGTCTAGTCCAAATCGTGGCCACTGGTCTAGGCGGGGGAGGTTGCGTAGGGTGCTATTGAGGTTGTGACGTCGATGGAACCTCTCCTATGGCCGCCATAGGGGCAACTCCTAGGTATTTCCTGTTCCTAGTCACTATGCTTATCATCCCTACATACCCCTGCATGGGGAAATTTTGTGTCACCTCATTGACTTGAAGTGGTTTTTCCTGCGCATCATGGGCAGGCAGGGGGTCTCTGAAGACTCCCACTTGTTGGTTGTTTGGCTCTATGGGGTTGTCCACTACCAGCTTCTTATTGTCGATTAGGTCTTGCACCAAGCCTTTAAACTTCCAACATGCATTAAGGTCATGTCCCTTCCATCTGTGGAACATACAGTACAAGTCCTCCCTGTACCCTTTAGGCTTCGATGCATTGGGGTCTATGGTTTGAATCTCGGGTAGGTTGATCAAGTTTTTTGCTGACAAGCGATCAAACAGGGAGTCCCTGGACTCTGTGTAATGTGTGAACTATCGCCTAGGGTGACGCTGCTAATTTTGTTCTTGCCTCTAATTTTCTCTATCATAACTTTTGAGAGGCACCGCTTGATAGTTAGCCTTTTGGGGTTGTGTTGCTTGTGTAGGCTTAGGGACATTTATAGCAACCTGATTGACCATAGTGGGTTTCTATTGTGTGGTCCTTATTTTGGTGTTCTTAGACCATTCTTTCTTATTTGGCTTGGCAATCTCGCCATCCTGTATCTTGATCTCCTCAATGATTCTAGCTTGCACCAGAGCTTCCTCTAAAGTGGCATATTGTTGTAGCTGCAATAGCACGGAGATCAATCTCAAACAACTTTTTGAGAACATTTGGGTCAGGTCGAACATGGGAGGGAGGTAGGGCAACTTTGAAAGCAATGTCCTCCATTGATTCCCATATGCTGCCATGGTTTCTTCCTCATACTATCTGAGGCTGGCTAGGTCGCTTAATGACGTCTTCTTCTTGGTATTGAAGGTGAAGCATTCGAGGAATGCGTCCACTAGCGTATCTAAGTTACTGATGTTGTGTTTTGGCAACTGAGTGAACCAATCCGAGGCAGGGCCTACGAACGTGGTTATAAATGTTCTTAGCAACAAAGCATCATTGTCCTAAATTCCAAAGCATTGGCTTAGGAATCTAGTCATGTGCTCTTGGGCATCCTCCTCCCCTCTAAAGAGTGCCAATTGGTGCAGTTTAAAGTGTTCATGGTATGGGGGTACCGGCACTAACGGATGCATAGGGTGACTACGAAGCTGGCGTAAAGTGGGCTTTTGAGGCCTAGAAATCTTTGTCTCCATAGATTCTAAGCGCTCTAACAGCTCTTTATATGCATCAGAGGATTTGATATCTTCCTCCTTGGTTTGCTCCCGCTGTGGGTTGCAAGGAACTTGAGACCTATATAAGGGTGGCCGAATATCGCCCCCTCTACCTTGGTAGGGCATTTTTGCCCACTCTTCTTCTTGCTCATAATCCTCATAAGCTTCTTGAGGAGTTCTCAAATGAGACCTATGACCATGGGTGGGTGCCCGCGAAGGGTGCCCATCGTTGTTTCTAGGAGTAGCCTCCTACTCAGGTCTAGGGGGTCGCGGAGGCAGCACTTGGTAAGGTCTTGGAGACCTGTCTTGCACTAGGAGGTTATGCCTTTTTTCCCTCTATGTTCGAGGGGTTGGAACCCTCTCGGGCATAGTTTTGTGGAGCAACTCATCTGTTTGGCGTCGGATGCGCTCTTTGCTAAGGCGATATAGATGCTCTAACTGTTGTTGGTCTTGCCTAAGCTGTGTGATTTGTGCTTGGTGTGCAACATGTTTGGAAAATGCCAAGTCAATTTGTTCCTCTTTCTTGTGTTTAGGAAGCCTAGATGCCTCTCCTACATGTCTGGTGATTTGAGATCCCTATGGGTTGCTTTCATTTATCGAGGTTAGCGACATTCACCCAGGGCTCTGGCCTCATTGGGTGATCTTGGTACATATCAGGTGCGAAGGCACATTGCCCCCGCACTGTGTGTTGCTCTTGAGTAATGTAGTGGTCTTCCTCGTACTCCCTTTTGTACGTGTGAAAGGTGCGGGCAGAATTGGCTGTCCTTGTCTGGAGAGCCTTGTGCTCTAGATTTTTTCTAGTGTTTCTAACAGTAATAAGGGGTAAAGGAGGGATGACAAAATCATGTGGCCCCTCCTTATGGACCCTATGTTGCTCTAGCGCTTCATTACTAGGCCACTCATAATGAGTGTCTAAGGGATCCCTCCTGTCTATGTTGAGTGCCATGTATATGTCCTCCTCTTGAAAGGATCTATGCTGAGTGGGGGTGCCCCTCAAAGAGGTGCCTCTATAGTCCTATTCTGTAATGGCATGATGTGGACTATCTTGTGTATCAGGCCACCAAGGCAGGATGACCAAGTCCTCAAGACTATATCGAAGGTGACTTGTCCCCCTTTGTGCACTCTCGGTAGCTCCTGCCCATGATTGGGCTCGGCTATGGGTGTACACCATGGTGATGTTTTCCTACAAGATGCATAGATTTTTATTTCTTTTTATGATTTTTATGCTATATTAAATATGAAATATCACACACACAAAACAATGATTATCTCATTTAAATATTAAAAGTGTGCCCTAAATCTGGTTCAGTGTGTTTTGATGTTTGTTTTGAAAGCTTTTGTAAAGAACATTTAAATGCAATATGATGGCTCTTATGACTCCCAAAAATGGTTGCCCCTTCGATATACCATTGCCAGGCCGATATACCAACCTCTCTATATACCCACCCTTACATGAGGGAAACTATTGCTACATGAGAGCAGATAGTACGTGGAACATAGGCGGTACTAAAAGGGAACCACTCTGTTTATGATACCTACCATAGAAGACTTAACCTCATGCGTTGGGAATCACCCCCGCTACACTTGGTCAGCTTTCATCAGGATTTACATCTAGCAACAGTCGTGATCGAGGTTATGTATGTAATATTTCAAGCCAAGGTGGTGATGAAATCAAGGGTTGGGGTTTTACGACCAACTCCTTGTTGTCTCAATTACCATGTGGTGTGTGGGGTTATTTTTAATTTGCATGCATGAAGAAAAAAAGCATTCAAACTCTCCTATGCAAGCAAATAACCAGAAAATAGAAAACTAAAAATTGAAAATGAAAGAAGGTGTTTAGGACCCCTACCTCTTCTCTGCCCAAATCGGATGCCTCAGAATTTTTGCCCTGAAATTGCACAGAGAGGTATTCATACAGGGGTGAGATGAATAATAGATCTGTATTCATTCTAGGGTGAGATGAATTCCTATTCATCTCAAGGTGGCACGAATTCTAGCTCTATATTCGTTACAGGATGGAACGAGCAGCAGTCCAGTGCCTGAAAAATTGATACCTGTAAGCAAAAACAAGTAACTTTTGATCAAAAATTTAATCTTAAAATCAAGGGATAGAGGTCCCACCGTGATCACCACTGAAAGCATGAGGAAATGGAAACAAAAAGGAAAATCCAAGATGCGATGCGAACGAAACAAAATATAACGCTAAATCCTATGAATTAAAAGTGCATGAAAGGAAAGAGGCATGAACAACTCGAAACCACATAAAAATCCAATATGGAAGACATCCATTTTTATTAATATGTTTCAGAACTCGGTTACAATTCGCATCCTCCCTTTTCAAGGGCTAGGAGCGTTAAATGTGTTCTTGTTACACCCATGGATGCTATTCCTTCTTTCATGTGCCCACATGTAAAATGGGTGGACCAAACGTCATCGCCGCTTGCATTGATGAATCTTGACTCCTTGCTGCTCCTCTAATTTCCATATCCTACATTCAAGGAAACAAAAAATAGTCAGTAGCACCTGTAGATAAAATGAAACATGCAATCCCCAAGCCTGCGATTAGCACATGTAAAATATAAATAAAATGATAACTGAAATAAATCCAAATAAACTAAAAACTTGACAAGGGCAACAAAACATTACTAGGAAGGCACTGCAAAAAGAACAGTCAAAAAATTTGACACAGATTCGTATTCGCTCCGGGGTGGGGCGAATAGACCTGCAACAAAGCATCAAAAAGCATTGTCCCAAATGTCACATCCGGGAAGCTCCAAATCACCTAAAAATTTGGGTGTTAGCTAATTGGGGGTATTTTGGGAAGATTCCGAAGGTCAGATTTTCCCAATTTGGCCTCTATCATCGGGAATTTTATGATGCTACCTGCATGTTAGTAAAGGCGGGAAATGATAAAAGCATGATCAAAACTTGTCAGAATCATATAAAATTTAAATGACAGCATATGTAAACAACCTAGAATCAAATGCAAAAGAAAAATTATGGAAATATACCATAGACTTCTAATCGCTTCGGGGTGGGGCGATTAGGACTACGACAGTTTAGGGGGCGCCCGAGGGCAGGACGCCCACCGTTTGGGACTCTGTTTCAGCACCAATCCACTTGGGATGGGTCAAAAACCTCTTATGGTATGTTTTCAAAAAAATTGGTGGGATATTGTTGCCAAATGTTTGGGTTTGGGTCCGGATTGCGCTTCCAATAATCACCCAATAACCTCCCTCCAAAAGAGAGATCAAAGATGTAAAAGCACAATCGATGGGTGAGGATGTAATTTGGCAAAAAAAAATTGCTTCGAAGGCTCCTCTCTGTTCCTCTTTTTGGGTGAGAAGACTCACCAATTTATAGACCTAGGGTCTCTCTCTTTGAATGCACATGCGAGGGCGCCACTTGAGTTGCTTGTCCTATTTTGAGAGAAAATATTATTCCCTAATTTAGAGTCTCCTTGCATGAGGCCTCCAAAATCAAATACATGCATGACTGAAGTCTTTCTCCTTGATTTTGAAGTTGTTCCTCGCAATTCCATGGCCTGAAGCTACAGTTAACTGGTAGACCTATCGAGGTTTGACTTTTTGCCAGTAAAACCTGCTATTCGCCCCACCCTGGAGAGAATGCTGCTAATCGTCCTTGGGTGAGATGAATACCAGTTTGTAATTGTCCCAAGGTGGGACGAGTAGGGAGCAAAGTGCCAAAAAGGTGCCAAAATGACCTCTGACCTTCCAAACTATTGTGGGAGTGGTTAAGACCACTGTTTAACCTCTAGGGGCTGCCTTGGGGGCTATCTGTGTCAATGCGATTGATGCTTGTTGTCACATAATTGGATTGGTGTTGTTTTGGTGTCTACAAAGAAGATCTAAAAAAGTTTAACTAGTCCTAATATGTTTAAAGCGCAATAAATCAAAAAATAAAATAAAATAGTCCAATAAAGATTGACGTTTATTATATTAATGTGATGATATGCTTAAAGTGCATAATTAACCTCCAAAAACACTTTTTACATGTTTAGCCAATTTTGTGGCTTCCTCTGAAATAGACACCCAAAATAATGTATTAAATTCATTTTATATTATTGTGCTTTTTTATTTCATTTCTACATGTTGATTTTGAATAATTTCAATCCAAACACTCATAGTCAGGGATTAAAAAGATATACCTCCATCTACAATCACCAAATGTACAGATTTCAACAACATACAAAATTTAGGATAGGACATATAAAGTGTAACTATGCTCATCACTTCTCTTCCCACTGTAACTTCTTGTTTCATTTCCAACAGAATAATTGAAGAAAATAAAAAGAAATTGGACACGCCAAATTGAACTAAGAGGAAGAATTAGAAATGTCCATTGTCTCAAGAAGAAAGAATTAGAAATGTTCATTGACTTATCTTGTAACTGTAGATTTATATTCTAGTTGGTGGAAATAAGTTCTATAAGGACATCTTTTTAACTGTAAATTTATTTACTTGAGTTTCAATCAGTAGTCATAAGTTTTATAAGAGTTTCAATCAGTAGTCATAAGTTTTATAAGACATCCACCGAAATAATTTTAATCTCTCTTTATTGGTGAGTTCAAATATTCTAGATAATTACCAACTGTTGAAAAAATATGGATTTATTTTCCAACACCCCTATAAATTAATTTTGTCTAATTTCTCTAAAACACCACAAAAATATAGAGGTTTTATATGTTTTTTAGACCTTAGGTTAGATTAGGTGTCTATTTGCATAATACCTATTAATGTGACATCTTTCAATTTGCTTGATGTGGTTTATTGGTAAGGACGCCACTTATATTATCGGTAATGTGACCCAGGTTCAATCCCCATGGCAGGATATGTATATGTAAAAAAAATATTTACTCAATAAAATAAATAAATAAAACATAAAATTTAATAACCATCAGCAATCACTTATAATATAACGTTGCTTTTACATCTAATCTCGTTTTTAAAAACTAAACATCATCCACTCAACCTTTCTTAGCTTTGCTTCATTCTATTATATAGATCCATCTACAAATTATTTTATCATTATATCAACAATACTTTTATAACAATTGTTTCTATCACAAATCTATCTTGCAATAACGAAAATAAATTATTTTAATAGTGGTATCCTCCTATATGATTTGACCTATTTTAAGTCTATAAATTTTCTTATGCCTTGCCCTTCCTTTACAAACCTTTACCAAATAAAAAATAAAAAGAAGAAACAAAACTATGCTCAAAACAATGTAACACCAAATAAAGTTTTTTATTTGTAGATGAACGTTAAACAAGCTTCTTTATTTCCTAGATGAAGGATACATAAGGACTCATTTTTACAAACAGTTTAATGTAATCATTTCTTATAACATGAGGTACCATGCAATCTTCAAAACATATGAGAAGTACACGATAGAGTGTCGATGGAATTCCTCTTCGAGTTATTAATAGTCTCAGTTGAGCCAAAGTATAGAAATACTTGTACAACAATTTTGCAAATAAGGCGACAATCATGTCCTCGTTTCAAAAATCAAAAGAAATTACTGGCAATAAAATTACACACTTTTTTTTTTATTGGAACCCATAATTATATTCAATAAAAATAAAAAGTTATAATAAAAAAAATTGAAAAGATAAAAGTTCGGGGTGTAAGGTTATCCATACAATCAAAATGGAAACCAATCTTTAAAAGGACGAATACACAACATAAATAAGCATAGAAAAATAAACTAAAGCAACAAAAAAAACTTTAAATTGTAGAATTCTAGCTCTAGGCAGTAAGTAGACTTATTATCCCCCATTTTGTGTCGTTTCAATGCAAAGGTATTGGAATTCTTGAGTTGAAAGGTTGAAACCCGTTTTTTCGTAGATTGTCTCCATCTTTCTCCTTCTTTCTCTTTCGAGAATTACTACAAGAACGCAATAACTTTAGATTTTGCTTCATCTTCTTTTGCAGACCCCCTTCTTAGGTTACAGAGCACCTTGCATGTTAGATAAGGGGAAATGTACTAGAGGACTGGTCGGTTGGGCGGATTATGAAGCAACCTCATTTGATTTTCTTGGGATATGAATCTGTTGAGGCCAAGGAGGCTCATTGCTGGCAGTTTCAGTTGGGGGACCAACTTTTTTCTTTTCATACCCTTTTTACCGACTGTGAGACATGCATCTGAATTTCATTGTGTACCTTTAAAAGTAGCTAAATGTAAAATTTTAAGTCCTCCCACAATCATCCAACCATCCTCTTGAGGTTGAGAAGTGGGTGCACTCGGTTTTGTGGGGCTTGCTTGTCCCTATTATGTGGCATCAAGGGACAATCTTTGATCTTATGTGCTAAGGATTGACACCGAAAACATGTGTTGAGAAAATTAATGTAGAGGACTGGCACCGAAAACATGTGTTGAGAAAATTAATGTAGAGGACCCATTGGGATAGCATAGTGTCACTAACCTATATGTCAATGTACTCCTTGAGATATCCAGAAATATCAATCTTGATGCAAACACATTTTTGATGGTGTGCATGGAAAAATTTGTCTCCCTCCATAAAAAATGACTTGCCCTAAAGGGGCTGCTATGCGTATTGAGAAAGGGCCACAAAGGTAGAAGGTGTTCAAGGAATTCCACCCACACATAGACTTTAGTAGATTTTTCCTCATAAACCAAAAAAAATCAGGAGTCCAAGGAAAACAAAAAACAAGAGAACTTCTCATGTGGGACCATGTTCATAAATCACCTTAACATGGGTTGTTTGTTTTGAACCATCGTTAGCTTGATTCTATGATGAGTCCAAGCTGCACTAATCGAGATCCTAAGAAAAGACTCATTAGAGATGTTAAATGTGACCAAGCTGCATTAATCGAGATCCTAAGAGAATACTCATTAGAGATGCTAAACTGTAACATGCATAATAAACTTCAAGCAATGAAAGAATTACATCAAGTTACCTTGTGGACCATTCTCAAAGAACCCTTATCGCATGCATTCCCTTCTACAGCACCAATGCTATGCATTAATCTGCTAAAATTAAAGACCACACCAATGCTATGCATTAATCCGCTAAAATTAAAAACCATAATGATACTCAAAACCTTAAACCAATCTCCATCACTCATCACAGTTCAAAATCTAGCTTTAGAATTACACTTTGAAAAAGCGCAAAGTTCGATTTTGTAAAAGATAAAAAAGTTGGCCACTCGTCAATACAAATGCGTAAAAACTTTTATTGAATTCTGAAAATCCTCAAAGTCCACTGAATTTCAAGCATATAACCAATAACAAACCATAGCTTTGAAGAAAACATTCTGAAAGAATGGGATGCGCAGCGGAATAAATCAAAGGAGCAAATAATTTATTTTTTTTATAAAATCCGGTGGATGAAGCTATTTGGCGTTTCAGACCTGTATTTATCTACACTTTCCTCTTTTTCCAATTGCCCTTTCGCCGCTCTCAAGGCGTCGTACTTCCGTGAATGTTCCGCTTTAAGAGAAACTGGACTACTTATGACCTCAACAGCCAATGTTAATTTAAGAACATGAGAAATGCAAGTTGAAAACTAGCTGGGCCTCGTCTATGATGGAATTTTCTATGACTTTTAACATGTCTGATGGTACCATCTTGATTTTCAACCGTGATGACATATTGCTATAGTGGAATTTGTTCCCTTTAATAGCTGGTTGTGCAGGCTTGAATTGAGTAGAAAGTAGAAACCACTCAAATGTTAGCATAGCTGGATCTTGTTTGATCTGCCATTGTATCTAATGTCCTTTGCTAACGACGGTCATTACTCTAAAATGGTCCTTCGACATGCAATCCATAATCACATGCAACCTGGTCCTGATTCCCAATGTACCCTCTTTTAGATTTAAAACTCATTGCTCAGTAATGGTTCTACTTTTTCAATTATTCACAAAACGTGGTTTTTATTTCTCCATATCTTTGGTTTCAAAATTGAGAATCTTTCGTAAATACTATGTTGATGGGATTATGTAATCTATGTACAATGTGAAGAGGGATTATGCGATCTATGTACAATGTGGTCCTTCAGTCTTGAATTTTCCACCACTTTTATGAGGTTCGTGCGATAGTGAGAATCATTATTTTGAAATGGTCCTGGTTACAATTTACGTACTAAACCAATTTCATGGTCCCCATTTCTTGTTTCCTTATCTAAAGTTTGACTCGATTTTGTTCGTTGACTTGATCCGACCCTTCGACTATGGAAGCAGATGAATTCTAGTGTCAAGCTTTCTGACCTATGGTCTCTTGGTAAGTAAAATCAATATTTTTTTTTTTTCGGCTCGGTACTCTTGGTAGTTATTTTCCAAAATTGTAAAGATAAAAAGAATATCGTGGATTAAGTGGGACTGTTCAGTATGAATCCAAGGGCTTTGGAATTTTTTTTTATGGTAGTTGTTTGTGATATTAGGTTCTAATATTTTTTTTAGTAAATATTTTTTTTATACATATTCATTATGGGGATTAAATTTAGGTCACATTACTGATAATGTAAGTGGCGTCCTTACCGGTAAACCACACTCACGGGGATAGGTTCTAATATTTAAAAAAGGTTAAACATTCATAAAGATCTAGTAATATAATATTAAGATAAGTTTTGATAGAGACATTGTAATAATAAAAAATATTGAGTTCTCATCTAAATATGTTCGAATCAGAAAAAAAATGGATTTCTCATCTAGAATACTTATATTTGAATCAGAAAAAAATGGATTTTGTTATGGCCTTGGGAAGGTGGCCTTAGTTGTGTGCCAACTATACTGCATATTATTTTAAAAAACATCAACTACTTATTTTTAATAAGTTTAAAATGTTATAGTTATAAGTTATAGTCTATTACATACAAAATGGAAGAAAAATATATAGTTGTAAGCTAAGAAAAAGAAGTCTTACCACTATGTACTAGATGTTATGTATACTACATCACCAATAGACTTTGAAGGGACAAATCTAAAACATCATTATGCAAACTTGAACCTTACCTATCATTTGATATCTCTTATAAATTATGATCCAAAATGCTTTTATTTAAAATATATTGTACCATAAAATATAGTGCATTTTTTTTTGCTTTTGTATTAACCTCAAAGGGTAAATTTTCATCCTTGATTTTACCAAAAAAAAAAAAAAAAAATGAGTTACAATTATTAAAGGTTTATTATATAATTTTATTTGTGGCCTTACAACTAATATAAATTACCTTAATGGATGAGAGACATAATCTTTAAACTCCTAATTATCTATCATATTGAATAAACATTGTATTTTTGGAATTGCTATTGAGATTAGAAAATGGTTGATACATATCCAAAATGTTATGGATACAAAGAAAATTTCCTCCACACTTTTTTTTCGAACCTGATTGATCATTAAAATGAAAGATATCTTCTATTAGTATACTAGTTTGCATTGTTACTTTCATAGTAAGAGAATAAAAAGTGATTCACTTGGAGAATTAAATTAACTCTTTATAATTTTCCTATTAAAAAATGTTAATTGTGGATTTTAAAAATTAGACATGAGGAGGGCTCACCCATGAAAGTATTCACCCTAAAACCTTATGGGTATGGCTCATTTTGATTTATGATTTCAGATTATCTTAGTGCTTTCTAGTTGTTGTGGGATTGAAGACAAGATTGTTGCCCTAGGAGAGCCCAATGGGGACACCTCCGGATCCTCTTTTAGAGAGACATAGTTCTTTTGCAAATTTGTTGAATGAAAAATTGCATTAAAAATGCTCTTTAAGATTGGTGGAAAAATATCAACATCTCAAAGAGTCAATGGATGCTTGCCACAGTGATAATCAAGGTCAAAGATTGTCATTGAGCAATGGATGGTAGAAGAAATAGTCTTGTATAAATCCAATCAGAATATAATCTATAAATGCATGGGTATTCACCCTACTCTAGATTTTTTGTATTCTTGGGTTCAGTAAAATTGTGAGCCTCTTGGTGAGTATTCTTTGTGGGTTATTAGTAATGTATATTTTATTGTTAGTTTTTTCTCACTTACTGATAAAAATAGGGCTTTTGAATCAAAAATAGGAATCGTGGTTCGAGAGGATTGTTTTTTAACCCTAGAGAGTGGGATTTGGTCCCTAAATTGAACCCACTATTATCCTAGTTTGGATTCATTTGTATGCACTTCTAATGGAGTTATAGAGTGAGTAGGTATTAAAAATCATTGATAATTCTCTTGGAAGATATTTGGGTATTTCTAGAGACACAATGGAAGAAAACACAATATTTAAGGCTACATTATGCATAGAAATGAATCTTAGACAACCTTTGTTGGTAGAGTTTCAACTCAAACTTGTTGGCATATCTTGGATTCAGTAATTGGATTATGATATGTTGCCCTTTAGGTGTAGAGTTTACCATAAATATGGGTATTTGGATTGGTCCTACCCGAATAATCTGAACATAAAAATGGAAGCTCCTCTAGGAATGTCAAATATTCCTAAGGAGGATAATTCAACAATTAATAAATAAAAAACTAACATTTCTTTGGGCGAAGAAGCACAAGGAGATGGTTTTGAACAACCCGAAATAAGGATAAGGCAAAATAAAAAAGTTGGTAAAGAGCATACCCAACTCAAGCCCTCAAATAGTAATGAGATATTCAAGATACTAGTGGACTGGGAAGAAGAATAATTCATGGAAGGAGTGGATGGGAATAATGAAAACAATAGCCATTTTCAAGCCTCTCTTTCACCTCCTCATGTCCTAGAGTAGGTAAAAGAGTGCAGTGAGTTACCACAATCAAATATTGTAGGGGCATTGATAGTGCATAACTAAGAGCAATCAATAATTAATAATGTCATCATGGGTATAGTAGGAAAGAACAGAGAAAAGCTAATTCTAGGGATAACTCAGGTGGAAAAGATATCAAAGAATACCAGCTCTCAAGTAGTGGGGAGAAAATAAAATAAAGAATTGATAGCAATTCAAGGAGATAAACTAATCACTAGGAAATTGGTGAGGCCAATAAACTCTTACTGATCTCAAGGTAACCAATGATTATACAATCATGGAATATTAGGAGTTTAATTAGTAGAACCTATTAATCTGTTGTTTGAAGACTCTTAGAAAAAATTAAAATATTTTTTTTGCTTATCTAGGAGGTAAAAATGTCATTGGATGTTGTGTAAAATAGTATATAGACTTTGGAGAGATGCTATTCATATGGAACTAGATGCCCAAGGGGTCTCAGGGGGGATAATTACCTTTTGGGACTCTCTTGAATGGATGACAATAGCACATATATCTTGGAGGGGTGTCCTCACATCACATTTTAGGAACAACGTGACAACTGAGTAGGTTTTTATCATAATATTTTATGGGGCTTAAAACCTAGATGGTCATATTTATCAATGGAAAGTAGTACATAATATGAAAGTCTCGAGGGAGGAGTTAGACTGGATTGTTGTTGGGTATTTTAATGGTAAATTATCATCTAGAGACCAAGAAGGAGGAACCCCAATTTTGGATCCAGGGGATTGAATTATGATTGCCCAAGTCCATGCATTACACTTGGTGGATATTAAATATCCTAGAACCAACTATACTTGGACTAATAAGAGGAAAAAGCAACATACTAAGAAGGTGAAGTTAGATCATTTTTTAGTTTCAGAGGAGGCATTTATGAAATGGAATCTAAAATTTCATATTTTGGAGTGTCTAGTTTCAGATCATTTTCCCATTATGTTGGAATGGGGGTTAAGACAGGGCAACATCACAAACAATTCAGATTTAAAAATTATTGGTTACAAAAAGAGGATTTTCAAAAGAAAATTTCATAGTGGTGGGAAGAGGGATGCCCAACATATGGGACAACAACGTTTAATTTCCACAAACAACTTCATTATTTCAATGATCAACTAAAACAATGGAGGTAAGCTAACAAGATAAACTTCTAAGTCCAAAGAGATCCATTGGTGGCCAAATAAGATGAGGTTCAAAAAAAGTTTAGGGAAGGAAAAATTACAGAGCAACTCAAATAAGAGGATGATGCATTACATAAAGTAGTTGAGGACATTGACAACCAAGAGGAGGTCTACTGGAAATAGAGAGCAAGAACCACTTGGTTATTAGAAGGTGATAAAAACAGTAATTTTTTTTATCGAGTTGCTTGTGCTAGGAGATAGATGAACAATATGGAAGTTCTTCAGGATGAGAACGGGCACTCCTTTGATACAATCCTAGGTATGCATTTCCATTCAATAGATTATTTTTTTAACTTTTTTAAGGAAATTATGGTGCAAGATGAAGAGGGTCAAAAATTTCTTATTGTCATATCCTCTATTATCTCCAAAGAATAAAAATTGGCCCTGCTTAAATCCATTGATAGAGAGAAACTTAAGAAAGTAGTCTTTGGAATAAATACTAGAAAAACACTAGGTCCAAATGGATTTCCAATTGAGTTTTTCAAACCTTTAGGACAACTTGGAGGAGGATGTAATGGTTGTTATAGAGGAGTCTAGATGTAGTAAAATAATACTTAAAGCATTAAATCATACATTAATTACCTTAATTTTGAAAGGGGATAAGGAGGTGCATATTTTAGATTATAGACCTATTACCTTATGCAATGTCATATATAAAATAATCACAAAGGTAATGGCTGAGCAGATAAAACCTCTCCTACATAGTATTATCTCCTTGAATCAAGGGGATTTTATAGAGGGCAAAAAAATCTTGGATGGTGTGGTTCTAGCTTAGGAGGAAATCCACTCAATGCAAAAATCTAGCAATAGGAATGTTCATAAAATTGGATATGTCAAAGGCTTATGATAGGGTGGAGTGGAGCTTCTTGTCAAGGATGATGACAACCTTCGGTTTCTATCAGGAATGGATAGAATGGGTCATGAGTTGTGTTTCTACTCCAACATACTCAGTTTTAATAATTTGGAGCTACTCGAGGCCTTCGTCAAGGAGATCCTTGTTATTCTTGTATTTTTCTCATATTGGTTGAAGGTTTGGGTAGACTCACCTTAAAGAGAAGACAACAAGGTTTGCTAAGAGGTATCAACGTGGGTGAGGAAGTTTTGACTCACTTACAATTTGTGGATGACACAGGATTGGTGGGATTGGCCAACTTTAGGGAAATAATAATGATTAGAGATAATCTTAATGTTTACCTTAGGGGCACAAACCAAATCATCAATGATAAAAAATCTAAAGTGAGTTTTTTCAATCTTTATTAAAGGCTTCACGATAAAATTTTAGAGATCTTGGGATTCATGAGGACTTCTCTCTTGATGGTATATTTGGGGGTCCCTTTGCATTTTAAAAACTTAAAAATAGATATTTAAATGAATATTTTGAACTGTACCAAAGAAATAATTAATTATTGGTCTCACAAATGGTTAAGTTATGAGGGTAGATTAACATTTTTTGTATTTAGTCATTCAGGCCATGTTAATTTATAAATTTTCTATCCTTGCTATCCCACATACCATATGGAAAGAGTTGGATAAGATGGCTAGAAAATTTTTATGGGGAGGAGTAAAAGGAGAGAGGAAATGAGCCTTAGTAGGTTGGGATAAAGTAAGCCAACCCAAGGTAAAAGGAGGTTTGGGGCTGAGGAGATCAGAGTTAAATAATAAATATTTGGTTGAAAAGCTTTACTGGAGGTGGATTTCCCAACCAACTTCTTTATTCAATAGAGTTTTAACTAGTAAATATTTGGGATAGGTGAACCTGAATTAGGTGAGTCATTTTCCTTTGGATGGTAATGGGTCCTTGGTGTGGTAGTCTCTAAAGTTAGGATCTCAGGTAGTGAAATATGAATTAGTTTGGAAAGTGTGGAGAGAGGAGAAGGTATGATTTTAGATAGATTCATGGGATCAATCGCCACCTATCATTGCTAAATTTCCATAACTACAACCAGTAAAAACAACCATGAAAAGTAGGGTTTGGATCCAAATTGAAAGTTATTTCAACACTAGTCAGTTGGGGGATTTTAAATTTAAGAATTTTAATAAGTTGGATGAGTGGCCAATTCCAATCCCTCCAGAATTGAGACCCATCATGACTAAAATCTTGGCAAACAAATTTCTCACAGGTAGATATGAGGAGGATGAATTAGCTTGGGGCTATGGGAGCCTTAGAGTATACATAGTGAAGGATGGATATGATAAGATCCTTCCAAAACCTTCTCCTCATGCATATCATGTTGAGGATTGGAGAAATATTTGGCAGTCCAAGGGTTGACCAAAAGTAAACTTCTTTTCCTAGCAATTCCTACACAATGGAATACTTACTTTTGATAATCTAAGACGTAGGAAAATAGTTGGTCCATATCAATTTATTTTATGCTACAAGAGTGAGGAAACATCTAACCACTTGATGTTTGAGTGTCCATTTACGTGTCGGATCTGGGAGTGGTTGTTTCTATATTATAAAATTTGACCCAATGGTGATTTGAAACAAATTACTATTTGGGAAATATGGAAGAGGGATAGAATTAAATATAAAGATCTTTATATCATTTTGGAAGCTTGGATTAAACTTAATTGGTGGAAAGTATGGTTGGAGAGAATTGGTAGAATATTTAGAAAAACATTTTCATCCTTAGATGGTGTTTGGCAGGTCATTTGGATCAAAGCCACGGAAATTGTGGTAGTGTATGCTAAAGAGGAAACTCAAGCTGATATAGGGACGATGGAGAAGGAAGTTGAAGTGTAAGAGGGATAGGACAAAGCTAGTTGGAAACCACCCCTAGAAGGTTGGATTAAAATTAATATTGATGGATCTACAAAAGGTAATATGGGTAGAGCTAGAATTGGAGTGGTCTACAGAAATCATGTTGAGATAGTACTCTATTGCGAACTACAAGGCCTAGGAAGGACCATGAACAATAAAGTAAAGGTCTAGCTATCAAATATGCTTCTATCTGGGTAGTAAGGCAAGGTTATAGGAGGATAATATTATAATCATATTATTGGTGGAAGCTCTGGATTACATGAGGAACTTTGATTTGAAGACATGGAGGTTGAGGATTCTTGTCACCCAAATTAAAAAAATTTAGAGGGAATTAGATGGTGTTATTCCAATTTATGTGAGTAGAGATCTAAATAAAGTGGTAGAGTTCCTAGTTAAGATGGGTACTAAAAATGAGGTAGGGGTTCAGTGGCAGAATGACATGGATATTAAGTATGAGAGGATTAGATAGGTTGGTGAGCAAATCCATTGTTTAGTTAATTTAGACAGCCATTGTAGAAATATGGTTTAGAATATTTGGCTCCAATGCAAATTTTCTTTTATTGTTATAAACAAGTGGACAACCATTGTAGAAATATGGTTTGGGATATTTGGCTCCAATGCAGATCTTCTTTTATTGTTGTAAACAAGTGTTCTTGTTGGCTAAGGCTGGGAGGAGTCTCATCCCAACTTGTAAATGATCCTTGTTTTAATATAAAATTTTCAAATTATTTTTCAAAATAAAAAATGTTAATTGTGATATTTCTATATGATATTTATATTCAATGCAATTAATCTATCAAATTTATATTTTCATATCCAAAACGGTTGATACATGTCAAAAATTTTATGGATTCAAAGAAATTTTTGGCAATTTTGCACCTTGCAAAATTAAAATTTTGATGGAATTTTGTTGATTAATTTTTTATTGTAAAAGTGACAAATATGTTAATATCATGTTGCAGTATTTTGGCTAGTATAATGTGTTACAATATTTTTATGTGTTAATTTTCCTTCTAATTTTCATGAATTTCATGCTTGGGATAATGGGTGTTGTAAGGTAAAATTATTTGAATCAGTACATATCACCCGAGGACGTCAAAATAAAATAGTGCTTAAGAATTCAATTGGAAGAGAAAAGATATAACACCCTTTTACCCAAAATAAGAGTGAAAAATCCTTAACATCCTGCCCTGGGGTGAAGATGTCTTCAAAAAACTTGTTTTTGAGCAAAGTAAAGAGTAAAAGTGCGTTCGCCCCAAAAGTGGGGTGACAGACTCGTTCGCCTCACTTCGGGGTGAATGTAAGAAGAAAAGAAGAATGGCAAGTTCGACAACAACTTTTGCCCCAAATGAGGGGTAAAAATACCTTTCACCTATATTAGGGGTAAAAATATATTTAATTGTTACATTCGAAGTAGGCCCAAATTTGGAGAAGTTGTAGCAATTAAAGAAGTGCATTCGCCCTAAAGTTGGGGTGAAAGCATCATTCACCCCACTTTGGGATGAATGTCATTAAAAGGCTTTGACCAATCAAAAATAATTTCACCTTAGCTGAGGGGTGAAAGTAACTTTCACCCCTCTCTAGGTCAAAATCTTGACAAAATAAGGAGTTCTGGCACCATGACAACATTGAAAAGTCAAGATTGTGTTCATCCAATAGGAGAGGCACAAATAACTTTTGCCCCTCCTTGGGGTGAAACTACATTTAAAAAAAAAAGACAAGTGGTGTAGGCCCATTTCAAAGTAACAAGGATACACATCAGCAGCAGGTTGAAAGGTTAAAGAGCTTTCATCCCATGTGAGGGGTGAAACTGCTTTTACCCCTCCTTGGGGTGAAAGCGCAGTATAGTATTTCAAAAGGCATGTGTGGGGCCCGATGTTCAGCTTCCAAAGAGTAAGAATTGAAAAGGTGTTTTTGCCCCAAAGGAGATACGAACATCCCATTCACCTATTTTTGGGTTGAAAGCATTTTTAAAGGCCAAACCAAGCATGGTAGCACAAGGTAGAGGAGACGAACGAAATTATAAGAATTGCTTATTTTCATATACACACTCTAATTAAAGGCATAAATGAAAATGAAGCCAACGCAAGTGGAGGAATAGCTTCTGGCAAAAAATAATTTGTAGAATGAGACGTGTTGGGCTAATGATCAAAATATCAAATAAAATGTTGCATAAGGTGTTTTCATTTTGCTTCGTTCTAGTCACGTCATCATGGGGTAAAATTGATTTTAAATAGCAAAGGAATCTTTTCCAAGATACCCATTGTTGTGAATTCTCTCAAGAAAATCAAAGGACCATGAGATTTAATTCTTGGTGCAATGATGGTTGTATTTCCAAAATATTTTCTTTAAAGGTACAATATTAAATACTATTATGGCTCATTTCCAATGCATAACCACTCGATTGCGCTATTTTCAAAATGACATTAACACATGGTGGGCTATCTTGGCAAAATTTGATTTCCTAGGGGTAAGGACAAGGTGAGTTTAAAGATTTAAATTCCATATTTTTAGGAGATTTCATTGCATCCTAACACACCATAACTAAACCTGCCTTCAAGCATTTAATATTGTAGCTTTTCCAAGATGTTCTCCCATAAAAGCAGGGTCGATGTCTCCCTAAATAATGTTTTTACTAAAGGCGTCACTAATTCCAAGAAGGAAAATATATATGTTGGCTTCTGATCTACCAGCATTTTGTTATATGTGTATTAAATAATAGAGGTAAAATTCCTCTATAAATAGTACTCATTTTCATTGTAAAAAGAGGGATAGACACTCTGTAGAAAAACTATTCAAGTATTCTACGTAAATAGAAGACATTGTGGCTTCTGATTTTGCAAGAAGTCTCTATGTATGATTTCTTTTTGTTCAAGCATTTCTATTTTATATTCATGTTTACTATCTTTTTTTAAGTTCAAATTTTGTACTTGGATTTGGGCATTGTTGGTGTAAGTATGAGTATTGGAATGCGATTTTGGAATTTGTTTCCCAGGAACTGTAAGTGGATTCTCTTGCCTCCTTTATATGATATGTTGTTATGACACTTGGGTGGAATTCTTGCTACTATTCTATCCCCAATCCTACATCTTTGTCCTGTGGATATATTTCCCATTTTTTTTTATTATTTCCATTTCTTTCCTGCAACTCTAGTCTTAAAATAGTGTAGGATTAGTAAGGGAGCCAGCCCTCTTTGGAGATTGGCATGGAGGACATTTATTTCCTTCGACCTTTCAATGTTGATCGTGTCTAGGGCGCACAAACGTATGTTTGTATTTGAGGTAGATATTTGACCAACATTTTTTGGCACACCCGGTGGAACATTCAAAAATTCCACTTTCAAGAATATTAAGATTTTATGTTCACCTTTATATGGTTAAGTTAGAACATATAGCGACTCAGCTATACCCATAAGCCTTCGAATATGAAGTCAGTGAAATCTATGCTTCATAATCACAATATCGAAGGCCAAAAATTTTGAAGACCCCATTGAGTTCTACAAACTTGACACCATGGTTATGCATAGTGTCTATTTTCACAAAATTGGCTAAAATTAGGATTTTTAATATTTGAAATTGGCTAATATTTGGGACCCTTGACCAAGGTCCATTAGCCAAACATTTTTGGGTGCGAATTTTTTTTTGGGTCAATTCACCCCAATTTTACAATAATTTGATCATTTTAAGTTTAAAGTTTCAACATTGCCCCTAATAATAGTGAACTTTCTACATGTGTTTCGAAACTATTAACTTGGATTTTGAAAACGATTCACCAAATTTTTATAAATATATTTTGGGGTTGACCCCTTACGTATAACCTTTCTTGACACCCAAATATTAGGAGAACACCCCATATTGATTACTTCACCCCATATATCAGTAGTAACAACCTCATAGTTAGCTGGTGTGTTTTCTATTCCTTCAAGTCCAGTTGGTACTGGTAAAACTACTTATGAGCATATTCAATATGTGGCCTCTCTAGAGACAATCCATGACATTGTAGATGAAGATATTATGGTAAGGTTATTGGTGTTGTTACTCAGAGGGAAGTTGTTGTATTGGTACCGATCCTTGCGACCTACTACTATTACCATATGGGATCAATTGGCAAAATTGTTGATCAAGAACTTTCATGAGAAGGTTGACCCTTTCTCCTTGCTGCATCAATTCACAAATATTCATACATCCGTAGGAGTAGATAGTGGAATTCAACATTAGGTTCACCCAAATTTGGCAAGGATTTCTTGATGGCTTTTGGCCCACGCATGAGCAAGCTGCATTTTACTACCTTAGAGCCTTTAACTCTGACATTGGTATGGCGGTTCGATTAGCTAACATCAATATATTTCTAGATTTATATACGCAGGCACAAAAGGACAAGGTCAATTTAATTGCCATAGGTAAGTTTCCTCCAAAGGTAACTATGCCCATCCTTCCTGATCTTCCATAATATTTGTATTCGATTGCATTTTCACAGCCTATGCTCTCCATATATCCTATTCCCTCATGGAGCTTGGGACCACCTCAAATTGATCCAATTCCAATTCCACAACTCCTCGCTCCAACTATTATGCAATTACCCATGATAGTTATGTCATAGTTGCCAGCACCAGTTCCTTTTCCAATACTACCAGTGCCACCTGTTCTGCTACCATTGCCTACTCCATTAGTGTCTCTACCTTTATCAACACCTCCTACACCCTCAAATCCTAATCCTTACATGAAATTATTACAATAAATGTAATCTATTAATTCGACTGTAAGGACAATGTCAAATGAAATAATGGAAGTTAAGAAGAAGCAAGTTGAATCCGGTTTTTGGTCAAGAATATTTCAAACAATATCAATTACTAGAGAGCAACCAACTACTAGTAAAGGTCCTGAAAGAAATACAACTATTTTGGCAAATGAAGAATCCAGTATAGTGAAGTGGGCATATTGGTGTTCCACCTATAATGATCCTCATGGAGAAGACATGTGCATGGTTCATTTGAACTATGTACATACGTTAGCACAAAGTTCTACTAGTGGACAAATCAATATGATAACAGAAGTTGATCATAACTTCATGGTCCCTTCTTTGGAGTAAGTTTCAGTTCTTACAAGGGCTGGAAAGAAGTTGGTGGCTATTGATCTAGTAGAACTAGAGCCTCTAAAATATCCTGTTGAGTAAAAGATACAATATGAAAAGGTACAACCCCAAGTGAAAGTGTCTGGTACAACAATGAAACATCAAGATTCTATCTTGTTGAAAGATCTATTGCCCAAACAAGCTCAAGAAAAGTTGTAGATGAAGGCATCAACTTCACAACCCACAGTAACTCAAGTACAAATTGAGAAAAATAGCAAGCTAAAGAGTGCCTCAAATACCCATCATTGACTAAGCGAAAAAGGGTAGAAGCCACTCAATAGTACTAAAATAAATATGATTCGGCTAGTGACAAAAATGTCGCTAATGCTCCTAATTATAATATTGTGGAAGAAATGAAGAATATTCCTACAAAGGTGATTTTATATGATGCATTACAGTTACCAATACAAGTTAACATACTACATGAGTCTCTCAAGTCAACAAAATATCAAAATAAAAGCCTCACTCAAACAGTTTTAGCGCAAATGCTGCCAACATTTGCTACTAGTAAAAACAGACCATCCCCATTCTATTTTTCTCTTAGAATAGAAGGGTGGATCGTACATAATTGTATGATTGACTTTGGTGCTGCAACTACTGTCATGCCAAAGGCAATATGTGAAGTAATGGGAATGGAGTATACAAGGAGTAGTTCGGGCATCTTACAGCTGGATGAGATCCCAATCAAAACGGTGGTAGTAATCAAGAATATTCCTATCCTTCTACATAGTATGCCATAGATCACGGTCATCCAAGAAGTAGTGGTGGTTGACTTGGAACCATACTTTGTCATGTGTCTTTAAATGGAATTCATAGCAAAACTAGGAGGATATATTTCCTTGTATTATTCACATTTGGATATTCCATTCAAGGAAAGAAGAATTCGCCTTTATAATGAAAAGTCATCCACTTTTCATATAGAAAAACTAGAGGAGGAAGAAAATCCTACTAGTGCAATCAACATGATGATAGATGAAGTGCAATAAGTAGACTTGATGGAGGAAGCTCTTGGTGAGCTCTGCATAGAAGATGAATTTTCACTAACGGATTTTAATGCAATGGTAGCAACTGATGTTGGTTGTTACACCATAATAAAACTTGAACATATTGAAGAAGAAGTTTGTGATTCCTCAAACCATATATATGACCACGTATGGAAGCTGTATTTTTATGGTGCTAGGTGCAAGAATGGCATAGGGACCAAAATTGTTCTTTTTCTCGCCTTGCATTGAAAAATTGCATTACAGATTTCCTCAATGAAAAATGGTTTAAGCAAACAATTATTATGCTCCTAGGATACCAACCTAGGGATATTTTTCAAGAGGGTCTCTAATGTTTGTGTATTGCACTCAAGACTAGGTCCAAGTAGATCTTCAAAGAAAGCAACTACCTCATCTCTGATATTTGTAATTTCTAAAATAACGGTCCCATCAACTCTAGTGAGTTCCCTGATCTTGTTAGAGCCCCTATGCCTCATCGTGGTGGCATGGAAAAATTTAGTATTAGAGTCTCCCTATTTCAACCAGGTAACTCTAGACTTATGCTTCCAAAAAACTTCTTCACTTTTAATAATATTGTGGTATTCAGATAAAATATTCCTTTCAGCATCAAGAATATTTGTATCCAATTCTTCCTATTGGCAAGAAGCTCAATGTTTGTGAGCTCAGATTGGATATTCTATTTTTTAGAAAAAATATTACCAAAAATATCTTTGTTCCACTTCTTAAGCTGTGTTTTCACAAAACATAGCTTATTGCTGACCTGAGAGGCTGGGGATCCAAAAAAATGCAAGACCATCAATTTGTAATGATTGCCTTGAGATCCTGATCCTGAATCCACATAGCCTCAAATATGAAAGGGAATTTGAATGAGGATACCTGGAATGAACAATCAAGGAGAAGAGGGTTGTGATCAAAATCTATTTAGGGTAGAGAACAAAGGACAACATATCCAAATGGGAAGATGTCGTTAATGGATATTAGGAATCTATCAAGCCTTATCTAAATAAGTTGATCACCCTTTCTATGATAGCTCCAGGTGAATGTTGGATCTTTGATTTTGATATCCATGGGTTCGTTCTCATCCATAAATGAAGCAAAATCCTCATAGAAATTAACTATTATTTTAGAACTTCCTTTCTTATCAGTTGGGAATAAGGGAGAATTAAAATCTCTAGCCAACATCCAAACCTCATTGAAAAAAACCTCTGTCATCTGACTAAGATTTTTCTAGAGATGAAAATTCTCAAATGGGCAGTTTGGAGCATAAATATTTGATAAAACCTATATGCAATGATAGTCCTTATTGAATAACAGGATGTTCATGTAGTTTTCTATCGTAGACAGGAATCGACCTTCAATAAAATTTGGATCCCATAAACATAACAACCCTCCAGAGGATCCATTGGAAGGGCTTATGAGGAATTCATAGTTTTTCCATATGTATTTGGAAATGCGTGAAGCATTTTGGGTATATAGTTTGGATTCTTACAAGAAGAAAATGGTTGGTTTAAGGTATTTCCTCATGAACTTAACCAAACATTGTTTTTTGTGTCCATTGAGACCTCTCACTTTTCATGAGAGAATCTTCATTTGGATATTTTGGAAGAAGATGTTCTCCCTCTTCCTTGTGAAGAGGGGAATTTGGATTGGGTATCATTTTCAAGTGGATATTAAAGAATATTTTTCTTGGAGGAGAGACTCAAAGTAAGTTGAGTTTCGTTGGTAATATCCTTAGAACATTCTCTATTTCTAATTATTTGAGAGGAAGGATGACCTCGTTTCTTCTCTGAATTGACATCTGCATGGAGCCTTTTTTATTTATGGTGAAAGGGGAGCTCAACAAAAAATATTGCTAGGAATATTTTTACATGGGAATGGTCGATAAGTTGTTTAGGGGAAGGAGGGATCTATGGAGGAGGGCTTTGAGGAGTAGCATTTTCAACAGAAGGAGGAACCTTAGGAATAAATAGAAAATAAAAAGGATTAAAAATAGAAGTTAGAGGGAATACCTTAAATGAGGAAGAGATGTTAACTTGAGGAACATCTTGGAGAGCTTGACCTATAGAGGATGAAGCATTCATAGGATCCCCCAATAAAATTTTAGCAACGAATGGTAAATTTTTGACCAAATCATTCAAAGCCTCCTCTAATGGACCTAGAGAAGGAATCTCCTAATTTGAAATAGCTTCAATACTAGAAGTGGGGGACATGGAGCCCTCCAAAGAAGAATATTTAAATCGATTAGGGGAATGTTTTTGTTTCTAGAACCTTTCTCCTGAAGGTTTTTTGGGTGAAGGCACCTTAGAAATCTTAGACATCCAACATTGAGAGTTGAGGTGGCTTTGCTTGGAGCACCTGGAATAGAAGGTTGACTTGTTCTCATATTCTATGATCTGAGTCCTAGAGATCTCATCTAAAATCAACTCGATGAAGAAGGATGAGAGGAATCAAGGTTAGCAATGATGCACATGCAGACGTGGACCATGCAGATATTGGCTTTGGTATGTGGGTCAAGACTAATGAACTCACCAATATCACGAGTAATCTCCCATAAAATGTCCTCATACCAAAAAGGGAGAGGAAGATCTGAAATATGAACCCATATCGGAGCTAGGTTGATATTTTGAATCTTTGGGTTGAAATCCACACTCCATTTCTTGATAAAAACCCTCTTCAACCATAGAACCATAGTCCACCTAACAAAATTCTACTTGAATCAATGGGTTTATTTAGATGGATGATAAAAAACCCCTTACAAAAGGTAACTAGGTCCATGGATCCTTGAGGGCACCAATGGGTAATGACCCATTTATGGATCAACTCCATGTCATGGAAAGGCCCTAAAAATTTCCCCATAAGAGAATGAGAATCCTGGTCCATGAGGGAGGATACAAGCTCTGATGGAATTCAAAGGGCACCTTGAGAAGGGTGTAGATCAACCTTGGGCCTAGGGGGAGGCCCAAAAGAAACTATATTTTGAAAAGAACTACAAAGGAACGGGAAGAGGAAACATGCTTGGATCTATTTTGACCTTGTGATATGTAAACAACTAAAGTCAAATTTCTCCCTCCACTTTGCTCTAAGGAATACCCACCTCCATCAAGGATCACAGGTTTGCTCTCAACATACACATCAAAGCTCGTGATTACCTCAATATTGTCTAAAGTCATATATCTACCTCCAACATTTGGAGGGGTGCCAAAAAAGGGTTTTCAATTTGATACCTCCACGTTGTTAGCCAAATCATGGTGGATCACAATATGGAAGCCATGGATTGCACTCACCACATCACCATCGCTTATTATCACCATTAGTCATTGTGTGTCATCACCATCACCATCGATTATTGTCACCATCACTCATTGTGTGTCATCACCATTGCACTGTGATTCATGTCGTACAATATAAAAATGTATTTTTTTTCCCCACAAAACCCTTTCACATGATTACTCAAAGTTTTTACAAAAACCCTCTAACACTACTGCTCAGATTTTTTTTGCAAAACCCTTCCAAAAACTCTTTGATTTCGTTGATCAATTTTTTCCATAGAAACCCTTTGACTCTACTCAATTTTTTTTCACAAAAATCCTCTTACGCTACTGCTCATTTTTTTTCACAAAAATCTTTGATGCCACTACTTATATTTTTATTTAGATCAGCTAGTTTCAATTTTTTTCTACAAAAATCCTTACATCGTTGCTCAGTTTTTTTCACAAAACTCTTTGATGTCGTTGCTCAATTTTTTCTATAGAAACCCTTGTATGTTACTATTCTTTTTTTTTACAAAGCCCTTAGATTTTGTTGCTCAAATGTTTTCTACAAAAACCCTCTGACGTTGCTACTCAAATATTTTCCATAAAAATCCTCTTACATCATTGTTTAGTTTTTCCACAAAATCCTCTTATACTATTGCTCAATTTTTTCCATAAAACCCTCGGATGCCACTGCTTAGAAGTTTTTCACAAAAACCCTCTAACGTTGTTACTCATTTTTTCACGAAAAACCTCTTATGTCATTGCTTAGTTTTTTCCACAAAACCCTCAGATGCCACTAAGATATTTTCCACAAAATCCTTTGTTGCTACTACTCAAATTTTTTCGATGATCAATTTTTTTCATAGAAACCCTTTGACTCTACTCCTCAAATTTTTTTCACAAAAATCCTCTTATGCTACTGCTCATTTATTTCGACAAAACCCTTTGATGTCACTACTTAGATTTTTATTTAGATCAGCTAATTTTAAATTTTTCTCACAAAAATCCTTACATCAAAGAGTTTTTTCCACAAAACTCTTTGATGTTGTTGCTCAAATTTTTCCACAGAAACCCTCTTACGTTACTATTCAATTTTTTTTACAAAGCCCTCAGATGTTGTTTCTCAGATGTTTTCCACAAAAACCCTCTGACGCTGCTGCTCAAATATTTTCTACAAAAATCCTCTTACATCGTTGCTTAGTTTTTACACAAAATCCTCTTACACTATTGCTCATTTTTTTCCAAAAAACCCTCGGATGCCACTGCTTAGATGTTTTCCACAAAAACCCTCTAATGTTGCAACTCAATTTCTTTTCACGAAAATCCTCTTATGCCACTCCTTAGTATTTCCACAAAACCCTCAGATGCCACTAAGATATTTTCCATAGAAACCCTCTGTTGCTACTACTCAAAAAAAAAAATTGATCAATTTTTTCCATAGAAACCCTTTGACTCTACTACTCAAATGTTTTTTACAAAAATCCTCTTATGCTACTACTTATTTTTTCCACAAAACCCTTTGATGCCACTACTTAGATTTTTATTTAGATCAACTAATTTCAAAATTTTCCCACAAAAATCCTTACATCGTTGCTTATTTTTTTCCACAAAACTCTTTGATGTCGTTGCTCATACTTTTCCACGAAAACCCTCTTACGTTACTATTCAACTTTTTTTACAAAGCCCTCAGATGTTGTTGCTCAAATATTTTCTACAGAAATCCTCTGACGTTGTTGTTCAAATATTTTCTACAAAAATCCTCTTACGTCGTTGCTTAGTTTTTCCACAAAATCCTCTTACACTGTTGCTCAATTTTTTTCACAAAACCCTCGGATGCCACTGTTTAGATGTTTTCCACAAAAACCCTCTGACGTTGCTGCTCAAATTTTTTTTACAAAAATTCTCTTATGTCACTGCTCAGTTTTTTCCACAAAATCCTTAGATGCCACTACTTAGATATATTCTACAAAAACCCTTTGTTGCTACTACTCAATTTTTTTCCACAAAAATCATCTTATGTCGTTGCTCATTTTTTCCACAAAATCCTCAAATGTAACTGCTCATATTTTTACCATAGAAACCCTCTGACGTTGTTGCTCAAATGTTTCCAAGGAAATCCTCTTACGTCGCTGCTCAATTTTTCCACAATATCCCTCGGATGTCGTTGATTAGATGTTTTCCATAGAAACTTATGTAGTTAAAAGTTTTTAATATTGTAAATGCATAAACCATTTCATCTAGAACTTTTACCTAAAATTGGTATAAAGTCTTCTTCAAGAATCCAACATGTATTATATCAAGGCTATAATTTATAATCTAATCAATTATGTTTGACTTCACTCTACAATAAAAGCTCTTAACTTGATTGTGCTACACATGGTCAAAAATTTCTTAAACCATGGTTTGGGAATCCTACTTCAATGACTTGTCACCCAAAATATTGTGTTTATTATGCACTTGATGCAAACATCATTGTAGGCCTTGATCACATAATACAAAAATTAGAGTGTATTTTTGTGTGGTTTGGTAAAACTACTTTGTAAAATATTATATATAGTGCACTATCCTTATCAACAAATTTAATACATTGTTGGTACTTAGAGACTTTATGATCCCTTTCCCTATTACATAGAACAAGTAATTGGGGATTTTGTTAAAGTTATCAAAGTTCTAAGATAATTTTTTTAACATTTAATTCAAAGTTGAATACAATTTTTGAAATTCTTAGCTTTAGTTTTTTTACTTACTATGTTTTTATTAAACTTTAATTGAAATCTCATATTTTTATTAAATTGAACCCAAAATATCATAACCATATTGAATTTTAGTTTAAATATCATGGATTCCATGTAAATATAGTTACAATCTCATAAGCCAAAATCTCAAGATTACATTGAATGTAAAAAATAAGTTTAAAATTTTGTTGAGTTTCAACCAAAATCTCAAGTTGAGGTTTTAAGCATAAAATTAGATATCATTTTTCAGGATTTAGTTTGGTATTCTACTCTATAATATCCCATGAGGGACCTAGGAAAATCACTAGGAGCATAGAAAATCTTGGATAATTAAGTATAATATCAAGTTTAAAATAATTATGAAAAATAATTCAAAATAGTTCCACTTTTAGAATTTTGAATACACATATTAAAGATGGAAACTCTTTGCTTGCATGTAAAAGAATGTTGATTGTGAAGCAAAATTAGAAATGAATGTTGATTGTGAAGAAAAAATTAGAGAGGAATGTTGATAGTCAACACAAAAACTAATAAAAGGAGTGTTATAGGAACATATAAGAATAAATTTAAGGAAACATCTATTATCAAGATTTTTTAAACATAGAGGTCTCCTCTTCCATTTGTATGTCTAAATATCATTTACAATATCATATGTTGTTATCATTTCACTATAAGTCTCCAATAAATATTTAAACATTGTTATGGTTTCTATAAAATAAATAAATAAAATAACCAAAAAAAAATTATATTTAACAAATGATATAACTATTTCAAAAAATAGGAAAGAATGACATAGTTTATTAATAGATCAAGTTGTCAACCAACTTTAGCTATTCATATTTTATGTATAGCAAAAGAAACTAACAGATAATTAATTTATTAAAAAAAATTGACACATAGGAAAATCAGTAACACCCCAAATGTCCTAGGGGGAACAACGCAATGGTTTAGGCTTTGGCTCTTCTTCTTCAAGAGGTCTAAGGTTCAAATCATGGTGCGGGTGAGTGTGTGAGGGGGTGACGTGTGATGACTGTGTGTTAAATTCCCTATTGATAAGCATAGCTCTTGGCTTTACAAGGGGTTATGGTTGGGTGGATACTGCTCAGCCCTGTGAGTTGGTCGTAGGGGTTTCTCATACTAACCAAATAAAAAAAAAGTAACAACTTTAGATGTTGCTTCTATAAACCCTAAAACCCATTGGATAAAGTGAAATCAACGAGGTCCAAGGTTCAAATCATGGTGCGGGCGAGTGTGTGAGGTGGTGGGTTACCCATTGGATAAAGTGAAATCAACAAGGTCCAAGGTTCAAACTGCGGTGTGGGAGAGCATGTGAGGGGGTGATATAGGACTAGAACAACACACAGCAAATTAACGCAATTTTCGACAACAGAGGTCTTTCAATTCGGAAATACAATAGTTACATTCAAAATGGCCAAGCCCCGAATACAATGCATGCGCGGCCCTTTTATCCCAGACCCCAGCTTCTCCCGACATCATTACACAAAGTGCGGGATTCCCTGTAACCATCCGCACGAATGTTCTCTGGCCGTCTGCAAGATGCTGCCAGGTGCCCCGTATTCTCATGGTCTGTAATGGCGGAGTGCGCTGCAGCCACCTGTCAATCCATCCGCCAAGTCATCATTCATAGGAATGCGCCAAAGCCGCTTGTAGTTTGTTGCCACGTGTCCCTTTGTCAGAGTCCCAGCAACCGCTTCATACTCTAGGGCCGCTTGTAACTTTACGCCATGTGTCCCTCTGCAACGGTCTCTGCAACCGCCGGCTGGTCAGGCGTCGTGAGCGTTCTGTCGCGATATCGCGACGTTCTTGCTCCCATACCTTCTCTCTCCTCTTTGGTCGCGATATCGCGACGTCTTGGCGTTGGCTTCTCTTTTCTTCCTTGGGGGCCGCGATTTCGTGACACATCACGAAATCGCGACGTCTAAGCCTTCCTTACTCGCTTTCCGCCTTTGGGTCACGAAACCGTGACATGTCACGATTTCGTGACCATTTTGTCCCTTGGTGTCTTTGTCCCAAAGGTGTCACGATTTCGACCACCTTGTGCCTTTAAGCCCTTACTCCAAGTGTCACGATTTCGTGACCATTTCATGCCCTTGAGTCTTCGGCCCGAAAGTGTCATGATTTCGTGACGTCTTTGCCCTCTAGTTTCCTCCTTCGGGCCGTGAAAGTGACATGTCATGATTTCGTGACGTCTTTGCGCCTTCAAGTTTTGTTCCTCGGAAGCGTCATGATTTCGCGACGTCTTTGAACCTTAGAGCTTTTCCTCCGAAGGTGTCACGATTTTGTGACGTCTTTGTGCCTTCGAGTCTTTCCTTCGAAAGTGTCACGATTTCACGACCAATTTGTGCCTTGGCCTCCTTGCTGTAAAAAAAATGTCACGATTTCGTGACCATTTGGCGTCTTGGCTTCTTTGCTTCGGAGATGTCACGATTTCGCGACCATTATGCACCCAAGCTGCTTTGCTGAACTGTCACGATTTCGTGACCATCATGCGACTTAGTCCCTCTTGTCAAAATCGTCACGATTTCGTGACAGTTTGGCCCAATGGCGCCCTTCTTCAAAAAGTGTCGTGATATCGCGACAGTTTGGCCCAATGGCGCCCTTCTTCAAAAAGCGTCGTGATATCGTGACAGTTTGGCCCAATGGCGCCCTTCTTCAAAAAGCGTCGCGATATCGCGACAGTTTGGCCCAATGGCGCCCTTCTTCAAAAAGCGTCGCGATATCACGACAGTTTTGGCACTTAAAGAAAAAAACATTTTTGGGTGATGCAAGATTGCTTCTTCGCCTCCGGATGCTCCTGCATCAGACACCCGGGGTGAGTTTGAGAAGTGACCTTCACTTCTGATCTTTCCGAGGTAGACCCAGGCGATCAACCTCTGCCTTTGATAACCAAGTCGCATCTTCTATGGGTCTGCCCTTCCATTTGACTAAATACTCAGAGTAACTCCTGTTTCGAGTACTTCGGCCCTCACGCGTATCCAGAACTTCTTCTATCTCGTCCGCAACTGGGATGACTGCTGGAATGCTCCACAAATCTGGGTTGGGTATCTCACTGCTTTCTCCTTCATGATACTCGACCAAATCTGAAATGTTAAACACGGGGGAGATGTTAAGTTCACTTGGTAGCTCCACCTCGTATGCATTACCCGAATCCCGTTTGCCAATGATCTTGCATGGCCCAAATTTCTTCATTTTTAGTTTGGTATAGGTCTTGGCAGGAAACCGCTCCTTCCTCAGATGGACCATGACAGAATCTCCTACTTTGAACTCTTTAACTCGGCGTTTTTGGTCCGCCCTTGTCTTGTACTGAGCATTCATCTTGGCAATGTGTCTCGTCACTTCCTCATGCACTCCCTTTAGGTGTTCGGCAAAGTCTTCTGCCTCAGCACTGCATTTCTCTCTCGTATCTATCCGTCTCAACTCTGATGCGTTTCTTGGGCTGCTCCCATAAATGATCTGGAATGGCGATTTATTGGTACTTCGATTGACCGAGCTGTTATACGCGAATTCTGCTTGTGGCAGAACTAGATCCCATCCCTTGGGCTTGTCCCCGACCAAGCATCGCAGTAGATTGCCCAAACTCCTATTAACCACCTCTGTTTGGCCATCTGTTTGGGGGTGGTATGCAGAACTGAACTTTAAATCCGTCTTCAGTTTCTTCCACGGGGTCCTCCGAAGTACCCGAGCAAACTTAGTATCCCACTGTACCCCGACACAATGCTTCTTGGCAGCCCATGAAGGCGTACCACTTCCTTAAAGAACAAACCAGCTACATGGACCGCATCGCTAGTCTTCTGGCACGGGATAAAGTGAGCCATTTTCAAAAATCGGTCCACTACCACAAATATGGAATCGTGTCCCCTCTGCGTCCTGGGCAAACCAAGCACAAAATCCATACTAATATCTTCCCACGGTCGTTCAGGTATAGGTAGCGGTTGATACAAGCCAGTAGGCTGCCTCACGCCTTTTGCCATCTGGCATATCCTACAACTCTGCACAAACTTTGCCACATCCTGTTGCAATTGTGGCCAGTAATAGTTTTCACTAACAAGTGAGGTAGTTTTGTCACGACCAAAATGTCCAGCTAGACCTCCACTGTGCTTTTCCTTGATGAGATTTTCTCTCATTGAGCTCCTCGGAATGCATAATTGGTTCCCCCTGAACAGCATCCCCTCTTGAACTAGGTAATTCAACCACCTAGTCCTGTCCAACGTAACAGGCGCCGTGCAGGCTTTCCAAGCTTCTGCGAAATCGGGGTCTGCAGGGTATAAGCTCTTGAGCTCAGCAAACCCTACAACCTCCACTTTCATTTCCATCATCAGACATTGTCTCCTACTCAATGCATCTGCCACCCTATTGGACCTTCCGCTCCGATGCTTCAGCACAAAGGTATAGCTCTGCAGGAACTCTACCCATTTCAGATGCCTTTGATTCAATTTCCCTTGACTGTTAATATACTGCAGCGCCTGATGGTCGGTATACAGAACAAACTCCTTTGGCAACAAATAATGCCTCCATTTCTTAAGTGCTTGAACTATGGCGTAGAACTCCTGATCATATACCGAATACTTCCTTCTGGCATCATTGAGCTTCTCGCTAAAATAAGCTACAGGCCTACCCTCTTGGCTCAATACGGCTCCTATGGCACTGCCACTCGCATCGCAGTCTACCGAAACACCTTATTGAAATCTGGAAGTGCTAAGACGGGTTGCTCAGTGACCTTCTTCTTCAGCATAGCAAAGCTTTTGTCTGCTCCAACTGTCCACTGGAATTCCTTCTTGTTCCCCTTCATTGTCTCCGTAAGAGATGCGCAAATACTGCTGAAGTTTCTAATGAACTTTCTGTAGAAACTGGCCAGGCCATGAAATGATCTAACCTCGGTCACACTTCTTGGAGCAGGCCATTCTAAAATAGCCCTCACCTTTTTGGGGTCCATTTTAAGACCATTTGCTGAGATAACAAATCCCAGGTATACCAGCTCCTTCTTCACGAAGTTGCACTTCTTTAGATTGATCAGTAACTGCTCCTCCCGCAGTCTCTCAAAAACCCTCCTGATGTGCATCAGGTGCTCCTCTAGGGTCCTGCTAAAAATCAGGATATCATCCAAGTAGACAATAACAAATTTGCCCAAAAATTCCTTCAGGACTTCATTCATTAACCGCATGAAGGTACTCGGTGCATTGGTTAGCCCAAATGGCATAACCAACCACTCATACGACCCCTCTCTGGTTTTAAAGGTTGTCTTCCACTCATCCCCTTCTCTAATGCGGATCTGATGGTAACCACTTTTCAAGTCAATCTTTGTGAAGTACTCAGCTCCACTTAAACAGTCCATGATATCATCCATCCTTGGCAGTGGGAATCTGTATTTGATGGTGATCTTGTTAATTGCCCGAGAGTCTGTGCACATTCTCCATTCTCCATCCTTCTTGGGTGCTAGTACTGCTGGTACTGCACATGGACTAAGACTCTCCCTAATCAGCCCTTTCTTCAACAGATCTTGAACTTGCCGATTCAACTCCTCAGTTTCCACAGGCGTCATTCGATGTGCAGCCTTGTTTGGCAAGCTCGATCCAGGCACCAAATCTATGTGGTGGCTGATCTTCCTAACAGGCGGTAAACCTTCAGGAACATTATCAAAAATGATATCCGGGAATTCCTCTAGCAGTCCCATGACCTCCATTGGAATATCCTTGCTTCCTTCTTCCTTAACCCTAGGGATTATGGCATAGCACATATGATCTGACTTCAGGCCTTCCAAAAATCTTTTGCCATCAACTAGACAGACTCGTGCACTGCTGCATACTTTCTCATCCGCCTCCTTCAAGGGTTTTAACTTGTGGCGAACTCCATTCTTCGACAAAGAATATGTGTTGGCTCGACCATCATGTACAACACTTCGGTCAAACTGCCACGGTCTCCCAAGCAGCAGGTGACATGCATCCATAGGCAAGATGTCACATAAGACCTCATCTCGGTAAGTTCCAACATTGAACTTCACCAGGCATTGCTCACTTACTAGCACCCGATGGTCCTTTTGCAACCATGCGATTCGATAAGGGTGCGGGTGCTTTCTCCTCTCCAACTGCAGCTTGGCAACCATTTCCTCAGAAACCAAATTGTCAGTGCTTCCATTATCGATAATGACGTTACAGACCTTGCCTGCGCACTTGCATCTTGTTCGAAATAGGTTGTTCCTTTGGTCTGCCCTTTTCTCTTCATTCAACAAGACTCTTCTAATGATCATTGCTTCTCCTCTTTCTGCCTCCTCAGAGTGCTCAGATTCTGCACCTTCGTCTGCTACAGCTGCTCGGGCCTGACCCTCAGGTCTTCGATTTGGCCTCTCTTGATGTTGCGGGCAGTTGTATGCCCTGTGTCCTTCTTCTCCACAGTTGAAGCAGGTTCCTCGAAAGACACCTCTTCCAAACCCTCGCCCAGGCCTACCTCTTCCTCTCGGGTAGTTGTTGTTCTGATTGCGTGGGCGTTGGTCATTCTCCTCCTTCCCTTCTTTCTATTTTTGGCTCTCGCTAGCTTCACCGATTTTCCCCAAATCTCTGTACCTTCCTCCATTGGTTCTTCCACCAGCTCTTCCACCCCTGTCCTTTCCTCTCTGCTTTCCATCAAATCTCCTATTCAGTTTCTCCTCCACTTTTAATGCAAACTGGTATGCATCCTCCACCGTGCTCATCCTAACCAGCCCCAACTCTTCTTGAATGTTGGTTCGCAATCCGTTGATGTATCGTGCGACTTTCTCCTTATTCGCCTCCGAATGGCCGGTTCTGATCGAGATTTGATAGAACTCCTCCGTATACTCCTTGACAGATTTGCTTGCCTATCGAAGACTCTGCATCTTTCTCAACAAATCCAACTCGTAATCTGCAGGGATGAATTGTCTCTTCAATTTCTCCACCATCCTATCCCACCTGGTGATCTTTTCCTTTCCCCTCCTGTTCCTTTCCAGCTGCACTCCTTTCCACCAGATGCTAGCATGCCCTTTCAACTTGGTTTTCGTGAACCTGATCCGAGTTGGGTCTGAGATCTCTTCATACTCGAAATACTCCTCCATGTCGTTGATCCAATCTATCAACTCCTCAGGGTTGAGGTTCCCAGAGTAAGTAGAGACGTCAAATTTTGGCTTCTTCCCGATTTGGGAGATGGCTCTATATAGCCTAGCCTCTGTTGGATCCAAGGCTTCTTCTTCATCGGATGGGCCCTCTTCTTCCCAGACTTCATCCTCATTGGGTTCCTCCCTTCTTGGCTCAACTCCTCTTCTAATTTCCTCCTGCAGGGCTTCAACTTGCCTCTGCAAGGCTCTAAGATCGACCTCTGCTTGTCTGTTCCTCACACCACCACGGTTCCTACGCGGAGGCATCCTGCTTCTTCTTCACAACCCACAACCACAATCCTGGCGCAAACTGCCTCACTGTCGGCGATCGGTTTGCACACTCAGAACCTTCTGGCTCTGATACCACTTGATATAGGACTAGAACAACACACAGCAAATTAACCCAATTTTGACAACAGAGGTCTTTCAATTCAGAAATACAGCAGTTACATTCAAAATGGCCAAGCCCCGAATACAATGCATGCGCGGCCCTTTTATCCCAGACCCCAGCTTCTCCCGACATCATTACACAAAGTGCGGGATTCCCTGTAACCATCCGCACGAATGTTCTCTGGCCGTCTGCAAGATGCTGCCAGGTGCCCCGTATTCTCATGGTCTGTAATGGCGGAGTGCGCTGCAGCCGCCTGTCAATCCATCCGCCAAGTCATCATTCATAGGAATGCACCAAAGCCGCTTGTAGTTTGTTGCCACGTGTCCCTTTGTCAGAGTCCCAGCAACCGCTTCATACTCTAGGGCCGCCTGTAACTTTACGCCATGTGTCCCTCTGCAACGGTCTCTGCAACCGTCGGCTGGTCAGGCGTCGTGAGCGTTCTGTCGCGATATCGCGACGTTCTTGCTCCCATGCCTTCTCTCTCCTCTTTGGCCGCGATATCGCGACGTCTTGGCGTTGGCTTCTCTTTTCTTCCTTGGGGGCCGCGATTTCGTGACACGTCGCGAAATCACGACGTCTAAGCCTTCCTTACTCGCTTTTCGCCTTTGGGTCGCGAAACCGTGACATGTCACGATTTCGCGACCATTTTGTCCCTTGGTGTCTTTGCCCCAAAGGTGTCCCGATTTCGCGACCACCTTGTGCCTTTAAGCCCTTACTCCGGAAGTGTCACGATTTCGTGACCATTTCACGCCCTTGAGTCTTCGGCCTGGAAGTGTCGCGATTTCGCGACGTCTTTGCCCTCTACACAGTTTCCTCCATTCGGGCCACGAAACCGCGACATGTCGCGATTTCGCGACGTCTTTGCGCCTTCAAGTTTTGTTCCCTGGAAGCGTCGCGATTTCGCGACGTCTTTGAACCTTAGAGCTTTTCCTCCGAAGGTGTCACGATTTCGCGACGTCTTTGTGCCTTCGAGTCTTTCCTTCGAAAGTGTCACGATTTCGCGACCATTTGGCGTCTTGGCTTCTTTGCTCCGGAGATGTCGCGATATCGCGACCATTATGCGCCCAAGCTGCTTTGCTTCGAAACTATCGTGATTTCGTGACCATCATGCGACTTAGTCCCTCTTGTCAAAAAGCGTCGCGATTTCGCGATAGTTTGGCCCAATGGCGCCCTTCTTCAAAAAGCGTCGCGATATCGCGATAGTTTGGCCCAATGGCGCCCTTCTTCAAAAAGCGTCGCGATATCGCGACAGTTTGGCCCAATGGCGCCCTTCTTCAAAAAGCGTCGCGATATCGCGACAGTTTGGCCCAATGGCGCCCTTCTTCAAAAAGCGTCGCGATATCGCGACAGTTTTGGCACTTAAAGAAAAAAACATTTTGGGTGATGCAAGATTGCAGCTTCGCCTCCGGATGCTCCTGCATCAGGGGGTGGGTGTGTGGTGGTTGTGTGTTAAATTTCCTATTGATAAGCATAGTTCTTGACTTGACAAGGGGTCATGGTTGGGAGGAGACTGCTTAACCCTATGAGTTGGTCATAGGGGTTTCTCACACTAACCAAATCAAAAAAAAAAAAAGCAACACCTTTAGATGTTGCCTCTATAAACCCTAAAGCCCATTGGATAAAGTGAAATCAACTAACAAACACTTGACAACTACCATCCAGCCTATCCCCTTTTGAGTATGTTGTGGTTTGAACCTTGGACCTCCTTAAAGAGAGGCTAAAAATTTAACCACTACACCATTCTTATGAACTATATGTTAGGATAAATAGTGGGTTTTTATAAAGGGTTCTGGGTCCCTCTCACGTGGTGTTTGAACCCTCCCCAAAGAAAAGTCAAATCTCTTACCACTATAATAAACTTACAACTAATTGATAAAACATTTTAAAAGAAAACACATATCTTTTAATCTTTATTATATTTTAATATCTTTTAAAATCTAAAATAACTTTATTTTTTAAATAAGAAATAAAAAACAAACATAATTAATTGGCTATTATTGCTTAATTACCTTTAGCATGCCCTAATAAGCATTGCCTTTCGTTGAATTGGCTAAATAATTATTAAAAAACAAACATAATTAATTGGCTATTATTGCTTAATTACCTTTAGCATGCCCTAATAAGCATTGCCTTTCGTTGAATTGGCTAAATAATTATTCAAATTGTTTCTATTTGGTTTCCCTATGCGAAGAAATGACAGACTAGGAAAAGAATCGACCGACTTTTGTCCCCCACGCCTAAAAAGGCACTTTGGAAGATGGAAAGAATTCAAATAAAAAAAAAAAAATTATATTATTTCACTCGTTCAATTGCCCATTGTTCCCCACTCGTAAAAAGGCACTTTGGAAGATAGAAAAATTCCAAACCAACAATTATATTATATTACATTCACTGGTTCAATTATCTATCCGATGAAACTACCAAGCAATTAGCGAATGGGACGTCCTTTCCACCGCCCACCTCTCCAAAGACTTTATAGACAAACACATTCACCGTCCTTTCCACCGCCCACCTCTCCAAAGACTTTATAGACAAACACATTCACCGTCCATCATCTGCCATCTGTTGGGGCCAAAGAATCTTTGCACTAGCAATGGCGTCAAGTATTTTCCACACACAGCATGCGGCAAAAGTTTATTTAACCTGCTTGGAATACCTGTCTGTGAGCATCTCTTCAACGAAAGCAAGGGAGGTCTCATCCCTTCCTATCTGTTGAGCTCTGCACATCGACTGCAAGAATTTAACCTTTCTTATTATTTGGTCCCATCCACTATTATCTGTTGAGCTCTGCACATTGACTGCAAGAACTTGACCTTTTTGGAACGAAAATCTTCGAGGAGATATTTATTTCCTTGCACAACAAGGTCTTCATCGGATCATTGATCTTTCAAGAACAAGCATGGAGGGCGAAATTCAATCTGTTATATTCTCATCCCAACATTGAAGGTATGATTCCTCAACTTCATTGTCAATCTGTCCAAACTTTAAGAATTGGACCTGTCTGGCAACAGGTTAACAGGTACAATTACATCCACAGTTTTTGAGTTTATTAGTTTAAGAGAACTTTGGATATCTTACAACAATGTAAGCGGCGCCATTTCTCTTTCTGACTTTGATAATTTGACTCGAATAGTAGGTTTGAATCTTTCTTATAATCACTTAACTAGAGCCATTAGTTCAACCTGGAATTCCGAATTCAAGAATGTTAAATGCTTAGAGTTGGCTTCTTGTACACCAGTATTACATAGAAGAGTTGGATCTTTCTGCTAATAGTTTTGTGGCATTCCCATATAATGGGTATGCGATCTTCCTTACCTTCAATTTTTACACCTTTCATGCAATCAAATAATAAGTTTGTTACCATCCAATCTAACACCCAAGTGTCTGTTGTGGTTGGATTTGCATAATACTAACTTATAAGGTCATCTTACTCTTCCTCCTCCAAGTATTTGGATATTAAAATGTTTTCAAAATCACTTCACTGATTCTATTCTTTGTGATATGACTAATCTTAGGAATACACATTATTTCTCTCTCTAAATAATTTTAGAGGGCAATTTCAGATGGTGTGGGCACTATATACATGGAAGTTCTTAATTCGTCAAAGAACATGTTATGGAATCATATTCTTCCGAATTTTGTAAAGAATTGTACAAATCTTATTGTTTTGAATTTAGTTGAAAATTATATTAAAGGTGATATGCCAAAACTAAAAACCTTGCAAATATATTAAAGACATTAAATCTAAATGATAACCATTTGTAAAGGGGTAATTTTTCAGTTACTGTAAATAGTAATTCTAAGAATTTTTTTTATTTAGATAAGAATAATTTAGAAGGCACTATTTTTAAGTGCACTGATGAAAATCTAAGATTTTGATTTTGAAATCTAATAAATTTTAAAGTAATATTTCATTAAAATTATTTGGCCTTCCAAATCTTTAAATCTTAGATCTTTCTTACAACATGCTTTTAAGGTCTATTCCATCCATCCTTTCAAATTTATATGCAATGGTAAATGCATCACAAGTTAGTCCAACTCAACTTGGTTATACAAAAATATACAAGGCTGCTGAAAGTAAATATCATATGATAAATTTTATGAAAGGTTGAAATCTTCCATATGATGATGTTTTATCAATCTTTAGATTCATGGATTTGTCAAATAACAATCTATCCGGCAATATTCCTCCACAAATGGGATCCCTTCAAGGTCTTATATGTCTCATTCTTGCAAGAAATTATCATAATGGAAGATTTCCAAAAACATTGGGAAACATGAATCGACTTGATTCTTTGAATATTTTAATAAACAAACTAGAAGAAAACATCTTAGTGGAACTTCAAAAACTCAACTACTTGGAATTGTTGTCATGACTTCTTCCATCACTTTTGCTACTATCATCTTGAGAATCCTTGTGAACAGTGTTAAAAGGAATCCCATAAATATTAGAAATGTGAGCAAAGGATGATTCATTAAAGGTACTCTTCCATCAAAAAGATTAATTTTTTTTATTTATTTGAGCTTTTCAAGTTTCATTGAAATGTTTCCTTCTAATTTATCATTGATCCAAAGACTGGTGTTGTTTCCCCGTGATTTTAAATCCTGCTATTAAAATGATTTTTTGTGAGATTGAAACTTAGAAAAACCTTGAAAGGATGTTATTTGTGGAGGAATATTGTCAAAGAGATTGCTATTTGGTAATTCCATTAATTTGTGGATAAAACAAGATGGCATGTAAGGTTCCCACCTTTAACTGAAACTATCATTTCATATGTATCTCCTTCACTAAAATCTGGTATGTAGGCTCCAAATTGCTCTAAACCAGCTTGTAATGCATTCACCATTACATGTTAGTTTGAAAATTTATTTGAAATTGACCTGAAAACATATTATAAAAAAGATCTAAAAGATTTGAAAGGTAAAATATTTTCAACTCAAAATCTTCTATTATAATAGTTTTTCAATTCATTCAAGAATAGTCGCTTTCAAACTATTCTTTTTAAGTGAAGAACTTCTATAAAACTGCAGTTTGCAATGGATTCTACTCTTTCATATAACTATTATTCAAATTTATTGTTTACAGTATATAAGGCTTTTTATCTTTAACATTACACCGTCCAAATAATTTCAACCAAATTCAAAAAGTTTAAATGTTGAAAATTCAAAAATATATATATATATATATATATATATATATATATATATATATATATATATATACACGATTGTTTACCATATTTTTTTACGAGTCAAAAACCTTCGTGTTTCTATTGCACACTACCTGAAACAGCCTTGTGAGACTATTTGCAGACAAAGATAAATACCTTGGATTCCCAAGATAAGTAGCCATATCATCATGAATAAAATCATTGAATCTATTCATGTGGCTGAAGTAACATTCAATTCGTCCAAAGACAGGTGCATGTTTTCTATAGAAAAGTCTTTGCAGTGTTTGGCCGGTCAAACGAAGTAATTAATAATAGCTGGTTTGCAACTCTTTCCTTTTTTTTTTTTTTAAGTTTTCTCTTATGAGTGGGGGACAAGCCAGTTGATTCTGGTCTGCCATTTCTTTGCGTAGGAAATCCAACAGAAACAACTTAAATGCTTCTGGTTAAACTTTTATGAAATAATTATTTTGGCAATTCAACGAAGGTAACAGGCAAACATAGTCAATTATGTGTTTTTTTTTAATTTATCAGATATTTTTATGTCATTGTAGATTTAACACTATAAGAAGATAAAATAAAACTAAAAGATATTTGTTTTATATTAAAATGCATTATTAATTATATGTCTGTTGACAGCTTAATTTTATTTATATATTATTATATTTCTTTGCCACTTTAAAAAATAGACATGTTACTTGTTAAGTTAAAAGTTTTTTTTAATTTGATGGACTTGGCTTTTGCTATAACATTAAGATAATATTTTATTTTTTTAATGTTAAAAGTTTTTTTAATTTGATGGATTTGGTTTTTGTTATAATATTAAAATAATATTTTATTTTTTTAATGAGTATATAAATTTTTATGAGGGAAGCTTTTATCATTACAATAAATTTACAACTTAATAATAACTAATTTACATAAATAAAAAAAATTAATATTTAAATATTATTAACAAGCGTGGAGAAATAACTATAAAAATGCATAGCCTTTCAAATAACATTTAGACGTACAATTGGAAGAGAGGATCCCTAGGTTCGTAAAATCTTAGCAATGGATGCTACCTCAATGACATCCTTAAATATCTCACTTACATGCCTCCTCCATCAATTTTTGTCTTGACAATCAATATTCTTATCCATTTTTTTGCTTTGAAAATTAACATTCTTCTATATGCAAGCGAAAAATTTCCTTCCACACAGAACATGCGCAAAAGTCTATTTAACCTGCTTTTACTGCGTTTTCTTTCATCCTTTTCGTTCATTTCCCCACTTATAGAGAGACAGACGAAGTCCCAAGTCCGCCTATGGAAGCCATGCACGCTAAGCGTTCATGTTGTCCAATTCTATTTCCGCCAACAATGTTATGTTGATGTTGTTATCTCCTCTTGCAATTGTGTGCCCGCCACATCAAGGAAATTACCTTCTCTACTTCAAGGGAGGTATTGTTGATTACTCCAACAGTTTGAGTTGTTGGCACGGACTGAATTGATGCCTCTGGGATGGTGTTACTTGCACCTCCCGCCCACTCCATGTCACCCCTCTCCAATTTTTGGACTACAATTTAAGCAGTGAGGTCCATTCATCTCTGTTCAAGCTTGCATATTTAAAGGGTTTGGATCTCAGCTGGAATTCTTCCCATGTACTCCAATCCCTTCTGATGTAGGAAGGTTCGCCTTTCTTGATTTGTCCACCGCTAGTTTTGCTGGTGAAATTCCTGTGACACTGGCAAACTTGTCAATTCTGCATTTTCAGATCAACACTTTTGTGCTGTTCAAGTACAAAAACAATATTGGAATGCCTATCTTTGACCAATGTGAACGTCTCTTCAATGAAAGCAATGGAGGGGAGGGGTGAAGTTGTCGGCACTATTTAGAGGGTTTAGAGGACCAATTTCCAATTCCCTTTTGAGCCTCACCTCTCTTGCCTATCTCGACCTTTCTTACAATTCTCTTTCAGCCCAGATACCCGTTTACTTTGAAAATCTAACTTCCCACCTGTTTTCACTTGATCTCTCTATCAATCAGTTATTTGGTCTCATCCCTTCCTATCTGTTGAGCTCTGCACATCAACTGCAAGAACTTGACCTTTCTGGAATGACAATATTCGAGGAGGTATTTATTTCCTTGCACAACAAGGTCTTCATCACTATAGATCATTGATCTTTCAAGAACAATCATGGAGGGAGAAATTTAGTCTGTTGTATCCAATGCGTCGTTGCTGAAGCATCTTCATCTGTCTTATGCCAAAATTGAAGGTGTGATTCCTCACTCCATTGTCAATCTCTTCGAACTTAGAATTGGTCCAGTCTGTTAACAGGTACAATTCCATCTATAGTTTTTGAGCTTATTAGTTTAAGAGAACTTTGTATCCCTTACAACAATTTAAACGGTGCCATTTCCCTTTCTGATTTTGATACCTTGACTTGACTAAGAGGATTGAATATTTTTTATAATCATTTAGGCCATTAGTTCAACCTGGAATTTCCTGTTGGATCTCTTTGTCAAGAGTTTTTCAATGACATTCTCACATGGGTACGAGATCTTCTTTAATTTTAAAACTTTTACCATCCAAACTAATATCTAAGTCTCTGGATTTACATAATAATAACTTGCAAGGTCATATTCCTCTTCCTCCTACTAATATTTGGATAATAGACCTTTCTCAGAATCACTTCAATGATTCTAATCCTTATGATATTGCCACTTTTCTTGGGAATGTATATAATATCTTTATCTGCAAATAATCTCACAAGGACCATTTTAGATGGTGTGTGCACTACATACATGAATGCTATAATATTTTAGATGGTGTGTGCACTACATACATGAATTATATCGATTTGTCAAAGAACATGTCAAGAACTATAAAAATCTTATTTTTTTGAAACTAGTTCAACCTAGAATTCCCTGTTTAATAATCTTAAATGTTTAGAGGTGGCTTCTTGTAATTTAGAGTATTTTTTAATTTTCTTGTAAACCAGTATTACATAGAAGAGTTGGATCTCTTTGTTAATAGTTTTGTCAATGACATTCCCACATTAAACCTTTCATGCAACTAAATAACATGTTCTTTACCATCCAAACTAATACCCAAATCTCTCCTATGGTTGGATTTACATAATAATAACTTACAAGGTCGTCTTCCTCTTTCTCCTACGAATATTTGGATAATAAACCTCTTTCAAAATCACTTTAATGATTCTAATTCTTATGATATTGTCACTTTTCTTGGGAATGCAGATAATATCTTTGTTTGCAAATAATCTCACATGGGCCATTCTAGATGGTGTGTGGACTACATACATAAATGTTATTGATTTATCAAAGAACATGGCAAGAACTATATAAATCTTATTGTTTTGAATTCAGCTGAAAATGATCTTAAATGTGATATGCAAAAACTAAAAACCTTTCACATTTTAAGACATTAAATCTAAATGACAACCATTTGCAAAGGGGTAGTTTTCTAGCCATGGAAAATTGCAATTGTGTAGAGGTTCTTGATTTAAAAAAGAATAATTTGGAAGACACCATTCTTGAGTGGATTGAAAATTTATCACAATTGAAGATTTTAATTTTGAAATCCTATAAATTTCAACATATTATTTCATTGAAAATATTTAGCCTTTCAAATCTTCAAATCTTAGATCTTTCTTACAACATGCTTTTAGGGTCTATTCCAACTAGACGTTCAAATTTGTATGCAGCAATAAATGCATCACAAGTTAGACTAGCTCAATTTTATTATACAAAAATATACAAAGGCTAGTGAAAATAAATATTATATGAAAGCTTTTATGAAACGTTGGGATCTTCCATATGAGGTTGTTTTATCAATCTTCAGATTCATGGATTTGTCAAATAACAAACTATATAGAAATATTCCTCCACAAATGGGATCCCTTCACGGTCTTATAGTTCTTATTCTTGCAAGAAATCATCTTATTGGTAGAATTCCAAGAACGTTGGGAAACATGAATCAACTTGATTTACTGGATATTAATGAATAAATTGAAGGAAAACATCCCAATGGAACTTGAAAAGCTTAACTACGCAGAATTCTTGAATCTCTCCTACAACTTGCTTGATGGAAGAGTACCTTGTGGGGGACAGTTTTTAAATCTTAATGATTCATTCTCTTCATGCAATTCTAATATTTTCGAGATTCTTTTTAACATCACCCATAAGGATTCTAAAGTTTTCGGTAGCAAAAGTAATGGAAGAGATGCATATCATGCTAACAATAATGAATCAAAATATTTAGATTCAAGACAAAATGGTGGGGAGTTGCAATGGGATTAAGTTATGGATTAGGCTTCTCCATTGTAGTTGGTTTGTTATCTTTCAAGAAAAGACTAAGGAAAATAGTTTTTGACTTTTATGATGACATTATTGTTGTCATATTTGAAGGTATAAAGAACAAGCTTGTAATTGAATTGTTATCTTTAAAAAAATTAAGAGAATAGTTTTTTACTATTATGATGACATTACAAGTGTTGTTGTATTTAAAGGTAAATAGATCAATATATAAAGTTTGTTCTATTAAAGCATCTATCTTACTTTTGTTACTATCATCTTAACAATCCTTGTGAATAGTGTTAAAAGGAATCCTAAAAAGATTAAAACTATCCTCCTTGAGGTGCTTTCTTTATTTATTTAAGCTTTTCAAGTTCCATTGAAATTTTTCCTTTTAATTTATTCATTAAACCAAAGATTCAAGTTGACTCATGTTTCCCAATGTTTTTGGAATCTTTCCATTAATATGATTTATTGTGAGAAGAGACTTATAAAACCTTGAAAGGGTTTCATTTGTGGAGTAATATTGTAGAGATTTTTATTTGGTAATTTCGTGAATCTAAATATCATAAAACAACACGATATGTAAGGTTTCCATTTTTTACTAAAATTTTCATCTCATATGTACCTCCTTCAGTAAAATCTGGTATGTAGAATCCAAGTTGCTGTAAACTAGCTTGTGATGCATTCATCATTGCATGCAAGTTTGAAAAGTTGTTTGAAATGGACCTTGAAAATATGTTGTAAGAAAAATTTAGGATTTGAAGATTTGAAAGGTGAAATATTTTTAATGAAATAAAAAATTAATTTATTGAATTTCAAAATAAAAATCTTTAATTGTAATAAGTTTTCAATCCATCACGATTGGTGCCTTCCAAACTATTTTTCCCTAAGGACTTCTAAAGAACTGTAATTTGCAATGGATTCAACCTTTTGTAAATAACTATTATTTAAATTTATTGTCTGCATATATATTCATCTTTCTATCTTTGAAATTACACCATCTAAATTATTTCAATCAAATTCAAAGAACCTAAATGTTGACAATTCTTAAAAAAATTGAAGGAATATGATTTTTTACCACGTTTTTTTGATAATTCAAAAACTTCCATTTTGTACTACACATTACCTAGAACATATCCTATGAGATTATTTGTAGACAAAGATAAATATCTTGCATTCCCAAGATAAGTAGCAATATCATAAGGAATAAAATCATTGAATCTATTTTGTGGCTAAAGAGACATTCAACTATGTCCAAAGACAGGTGCATATTTTCTATAGAAAATTCTTTGGAGTTTTTGACCTGTCAAATGAAATTATTAGTAATGACTGGTTTGCAACTCTTTTTATTTTATAAAGTACCTTTTATGAGTGATGAGTGAGGGATAAAATCCAGTTGTTTCTTTTCCTAGTCTCCCACTTCTTTGGGTAGGAAAGCTAACAAAAACCACTTAAGTGCTTCCTGTTAAACTTTCTTTTTTTTTTATTTGGTTAGTGTGAGAAACCCCTACGAACAATGCATAAGGCTGAGCAGTCTCCTTCCAACCATGACCCCTTGTAAAGCCAAGAGCTATGCTTATCAATAGGGAATTTAACACACAACCACCCCATCACACACTTGCCCATGCCACGGTTTGAACCTTGAAAACCTTTATTAAGGAAAATTATTCCCCATATCCCTTCGGGACCAGAACTTCCATTCCATGAGAACCCCTCAAAAAAATTTGAGGGTTTATTTTGTATCCGACGTAGGGCTTAAGGCTTGAACCCTGAAACTCTTTTAAATGATTGGAGGAACTTGCCAATGAGGTACCTAGTGCGAATTCTTGTTAAACTTCTTTGTGATGATCATTTAGCCAATTCAATGAAGGTAATGCATAGAAGGTAATAATAGCCAATTACTTGTGTTTATTTTTAATTTATTAAATATTTTCATATCATTGTAAATTTAAAAATATAATAAGATTAAATAAAACTAAAAGATGTGTGTTTTATATTATAATTTTTTATCAATTATATATTAGTTTTTTCTATTTTACATGAAATATAAATAGTTAAAGTTTATTGATAGCTTAATTTTATTTATATATTATTATATTTCTCTGCCACGACATGTTATTTGCTAAGCTAAAAACTTGTTTTTGGGTATGGATTTGGCTTTTTCTATTATGCTATTTTTCATTTTCTTATTACATAGAAACCATAACATTAAGATAATATTTTATTAAAACAATGACAAGTTTGTATTAATGGGAGAATTAGTGTTTAAATATTTATTAATGAGTGTTGGAGAAATAAGTTTAATAATGCATAGCCTTTCAAATGACATTTAGGCATACAACTAAAAAAAGACCCCTAGGTTCAAAAAATCTTAGCAATGGATGTTACCTCAATGACATCCTTAAATGTCTCACTTACATGCCCTTCTTCATCAATTTTTATCTTGACAAGCAATATTATTATCAAATGTTTGCCTTGAAAATTAACATTCTTCTACATGCAAGCAAAAAAAATTCCTTCCCTAAAATGTTTCAAAATTCTAAGGTTAGGACAATTTACACTAACTTTTTATACAATATTTACATGTTGTGTATAACATTTATTTATTATATTTGAAGATTTCATGTGTTCTTAGTAATTACCAAAGTCTCTCGCATGATTTTATGAATTAGAATTCCTAATTAAAATGTAAAAAATAATAGATCAAAAAATTATGTTTGACTTCATTGTGCTACACATGATCAAAAAATTACTTAAACCATGGTATGGGAATCCTACGTCAATGACTTGTCACCCAAAGTATTGTGTTCATTATGCACTTGATGTAGACATCATTGCAGGTGTTTATCACATAATACAACAATTAGAATGTTCTTTTGTTTGGTTTGGTAAAACTACTTTGTAAAATACTGTATAGAGTGAACTATCCTTATCAACAAGTTTGATACATTGTTGGTACGTAGAGACTTTATGATCCTTTTTCCCATTACATAGAAAAAAAATTAGGGATTTTTTTAAAGTTGTCAAAGTTCTAAGATAGCCTTGTTAACATTTAATTCAAGTTGAATACAATTCTTGAAATTCTTGGCTTTAGTTTTTTTATTTACTATGTTTTAATTAAACTTTAATTGAAATCTCATATTTTTATTAAATTGAACCCAAATTCTCATAAACATATTGAATTTTAGTCTAAATATCATGAATTTCATGTAAGTATAGTTACAATCTCATAAGCCAAAATCTCAAGATTACATTGAATGTAAAAAAAAAAAAAATCAAAGTTTTGTTGAATTTCAACCAAAATCTCAAGCTAAAGTTCTAAGCATAAAATTAGATATCATTTTCAGGATTTAATTTGAAATTCTACTTTATAATATCTCACGAGGGACCTAGGAAAATCACTAAGAGCATAGAAAATCTTGAATAACTAAGCATGATATAAAATATAAAATAATTATGAAAAATAATTCAAAATAGTCCCACTTTTAGAATTTTGAATGCACGTTTTAAACAAGGAAATTATTTGCTTGCATGTAAAAGAATGTTGATTGTGAAGCAAAAATTAGAAATGAATGTTGACTGTGAAGCAAAAATTAGAAATGAATGTTGACTGTGAAGCAAAAAGTAGAGAGGAATGTTGATTGTCAAGACAAAATTTGATAAAAGGAGACATGTTATAGAAACATTTAAGAATAAAATTAAAGAAGCATTTATTATCAATATTTTTTAAAGAGGTATCCTCTTCCATTTGTATGTCTAATTATCATTTCCAAAATCATATGTTGTAATCATTTCACTATAACTCTTATTAAATATTTAAACATTGTTATGGTTTTTATAAAATAAATAAGTAAATAAAATATAAAATATATATATATATATATAACTCTCATTAAATATTTAAACAGTGTTATGGTTTTTATAAAATAAATAAGTAAATAAAATACAATATATATATATATATATATAGGAAAAATAACATAGTTTATGAATAAATCACGTTGTCAACAAACTTTATGTGTAACAAACAAACTAATGATAAAACATTTTTTTTATACATAGCGAAATCAGTAACACCCTTGGATGTCGCCTCTATAGACTCTAAAGCCTATTGGATAAAGTGTAATCAATGGGAACCCTAAAAAACACTCGACCACTATCATCTATCATCGAGCCTATCACCTAAATATATTGTGGTTTAAACGTTAGACCTCCCTACATAAAAGTCAAAGCTCTAATAAAAAATAATTTAATATCTTTAATCTTATTTAATCTTTATTATATTTTAATATCTTTTAAAATCTAAAATATTTTTTTTTAAATAAAAAATAAACAGAATTAATTGGCTATTATTGCTTAATTACCTTTGGCATGCTATAATAAGCATTGCCTTCGTTGAATTGGCTAAATAATTATTCAAATTGTTTCTCTTTAGGTTCCCTATGCAAAGAAATGGCAGACTCGGAAAAGAATCGACCGACTTTTGTTCCCCACGCTTAAAAAGGCACTTTGGAAGATGAAATAATTCCAATAAAAAAATTATATTATTTCACTCGTTCAATTGCCCATTGTTCCCCACTCGTAAAAAGGCACTTTGGAAGACTGAATAATTCCAAACTAACAATTATATTATATTCCTATGTTTCGTTCCACTTTAATACCTCTTCTTCTTCTACTGGTTCAATTATCTATCCAATGCAAGTACCAAGCAATTAGCGAATGGGGCGTCCTTTCCACCGCCCAACTCTCCAAAGACTTTATAGAGAAACACATTCACCGTCCATCATCTGCCATCTGTTGGGGCCGAAGAATCTTTGCACTAGCAATGGTGTCAAGTATGTTCCACACAGAGCATGCGGCAAAGGTCTATTTAACCTGCTTTTACTGCGTTTTCTTTCATCCTTTTCCTTCATTTCCCCACTTATAGAGAGACAGAGGAAGTCCCAAGTCCGCCTATGGAAGCCATCCAAGCTAAGCGTTCATGTTGCCCAATTCTATTTACGCCAACAATGTTAACATTTTTGTTGATGTTGTTATCTCCTCTTGCAATTGCGTGCCCGCCACATGAAGGAAATTACCTTCTCTACTTCAAGGAGGTATTATTGAAGATCTAACTTCCCACCTGCTTTCACTTGATCTCTCTGTCAATCAGTTATTTGATCTCATCCCTTCCTATCTGTTGAGCTCTGCACCTCGACTGCAAGAAGAACTTGCCCTTTCTTATTTGGTCCTATTCATCCCTTCCTATATGTTGAGCTCTGCACATCGACTGCAAGAGTTTAACCTTTCTTATTATTTGGTCCCATCCACTATTATTTGTTGAGCTCTGCACATCGACTGCAAGAACTTAACCTTTCTGGAACGAAAATCTTCGAGGAGATGTTTATTTCCTTGCACAACAAGGTTTTCATCGGATCATTGATCTTTCAAGAACAAGCATGGAAGGCGAAATTCAGTCTATTATATTCTCATCCCAACATTGAAGGTATGATTCCTCACTTGATTGTCAATCTGTCCAAACTTTAAGAATTGAACCTGTCTGGCAACAGGTTAACAGGTACAATTACATCCACAGTTTTTGAGTTTATTAGTTTAAGAGAACTTTGGATATCTTACAACAATGTAAGCGGCGCCATTTCTCTTTCTGACTTTGATAATTTGACTCGAATAGCAGGTTTGAATCTTTCTTATAATCACTTAACTAGAGCCATTAGTTCAACCTGGAATTCCGAATTCAAGAATGTTAAATGCTTAGAGTTGGCTTCTGCTTAGAGTTGGCTTCTTGTAAACCAGTATTACATAGAAGAGTTGGATCTTTCTGCTAATAGTTTTGTTAATGGCATTCCCATATAATGGGTATGCGATCTTCCTTACCTTCAATTTTTACACCTTTCATGGAATCAAATAGTAAGTTTGTTACCATCCAATCTAACACCCAAGTGTCTGTTGTGGTTGGATTTGCATAATACTAGCTTTTAAGGTCATCTGACACTTCCTCCTCCAAGTATTTGGATATTAGAATTTTCTCAAAATCACTTCACTGATTCTATTATTTGTGATATGACACATTATTTCTCTCTCTAAATAATTTTGGAGGGCAATTTCAGATGGTGTGGGCACTATATACATGGAAGTTCTTAATTCGTCAAAGAACATGTTATGTAATCATATTCTTGCGAATTTTGTAAAGAATTGTACAAATCTTAGAAAATTATATTGAAGGTGATATGCCAAAACTAAAAACCTTGCAAATATTAAAGACATTAAATCTAAATGATAACAACCATTTGCAAAGGGGTAATTTTTCAGTCACTGTAAATAGTAATTCTAAGAATTTTTTTAATTTAGATAAAAATAATTTAGAAGGCATCATTTTTAAGTGGATTGAAATTTTATGAAAATCTAAGATTTTGATTTTGAAATCTAATAAATTTCAAAGTAATATTTCATTAAAAATATTTGGCCTTTCAAATCTTTAAATCTTAGATCTTTCATACAACATGCTTTTAAGGTCTATTCCATCCATCCTTTCAAATTTATATGCAATGTTAAATGCATCACAAGTTAGTCCAACTCAATTTGGTTATACAAAAATATACAAAGCTGCTAAAAGTAAATATCATATGATAATTTTTATGAAAGGTTAAAATCTTCCATATGATGATGTTTTATCAATCTTTAGAGTCATGGATTTGTCAAATAACAATCTATCCGGCAATATTCCTCCACAAATGGGATCCCTTCAAGGTCTTATATGTCTCATTCTTGCAAGAAATTATCGTAATGGAAGATTTCCAAAAACATTGGGAAACATGAATCAACTTGATTCTTTGGATATTTTAATAAACAAACTAGAAGAAAACATCTTAATGGAACTTGAAAAGCTCAACTACTTGGAATTGTTGTCATTACATGCATTTCTTCCATCACTTTTGCTACTATCATCTTGAGAATCCTTGTGAACAGTGTTAAAAGGAATCCCATAAATATTAGAAATGTGAGCAAAAGATGATTCATTAAATGTACTCTTCCATCAAAAAGATTAAATTTTTTTATTTATTTGAGCTTTTCAAGTTTCATTGAAATGTTTCCTTCTAATTTATCATTGATCCAAAGACTGGTGTTGTTTCCCCATGATTTTAAATCATGCTATTAAAATGATTTTTTGTGAGATTGAAACTTAGAAAACCGTGACAGGATGTTATTTGTGGAGGAATTGTCAAAGAGATTGCTATTTGGTAATTCCATTAATCTATGGATAAAACAAGATGACATGTAAGGTTCCCACCTTTAACTGAAACTATCATTTCAAATGTACCTCCTTCACTAAAATCTGGTATGTAGGCTCCAAATTGCTCTAAACCAGCTTGTGATGCATTCACCATTACATGTTAGTTTAAAAATTTATTTGAAATTGACCTGAAAACATATTATGAAAAAGATCTAAAATTTGAAAATTTGAGAGGTAAAATATTTTCAACTAAATATTACCTTAAAATTTATTGGATTTCAAAATCAAAATCTTCTATTATAAGAATTTTTCAATTCATTCAAGAATAGTCCCTTTCAAACTATTCTTTTTAGGTGAAGACATTTTATAAAACTGCAGTTTGCAATGGATTCTACCCTTTCATATAACTATTATTCAAATTTATTATTTATAGTATATAAGGCTTTTTATCTTTTAACATTACACCGTCCAAATAATTTCAGCCAAATTCAAAAAATTTAAATGTTGAAAATTCAAATATATATATATATATATATATATATATATATATAAATAAATGAGATTGTTTACCATATTTTTTTACGAGTCAAAAACTGCACACTACCTGAAACAGTCTTGTGAGACTGTTTGCAGACAAAGATAAATACCTTGGATTCCCAAGATAAGTAGCCATATCATCATGAATAAAATCATTGAATCTATTCATGTGGCTGAAGTGACATTCAATTCGTCCAAAGACAGGTGCATGTTTTCTATAGAAAAGTCTTTGCAGTGTTTGGCCGGTCAAACGAAGTAACTAATAATAGCTGGTTTGCAACTCTTTCCTTTTATTTAAAGTTTTCTCTTATGATTGGGAACAAGCCAGTTGATTCTGGTCTGCCATTTCTTTGCGTAGGAAATCCAACAGAAACAACTTAAATGCTTCTGGTTAAACTTTTATGAAATAATTATTTTGGCAATTCAACGAAGGTAACAGGCAAACATAGTCAATTACTTGTGTTTTTTTCAATTTATTAGATATTTTTATGTCATTGTAGATTTAACACTATAAGAAGATAAAATAAAACTAAAAGATATTTGTTTTATATTAAAATGCTTTATTAATTATATGTCTGTTGACAGCTTTATTTTATTTATATATTATTATATTTCTTTGCCACTTTAAAAAATAGACATGTTACTTGTTAAGTTAAAAGTTTTTTTAATTTGATGGACTTGGCTTTTGCTATAACATTAAGATAATATTTTATTTTTTTTAATGTTAAAAGTTTTTTAATTTGATGGATTTGATTTTTGTTATAACATTAAGATAATATTTTATTTTTTTAAAGAGTATATAAATTTTTATGAGAGAAGCTTTTATCACTACAATAAATTTACAACTTAATAATAACTAATTTACATAAATAAATAAAATTAATATTTAAATATTTATTAACAAGCATGGAGAAATAACTATAATAATGCATAGCCTTTCAAATAACATTTAGACGTACAATTGGAAGAGAGGATCCCTAGGTTCGAAAAATCTTAGCAATGGATGCTACCTCAATGGCATCCTTAAATATCTCACTTACATGCCTCCTCTATTATTTTTTGTCTTGACAATCAATATTCTTATCCAATTTTTGCTTTGAAATTCAACATTCTTCTATATGCAAGCAAAAAATTTCCTTCCACACAGAGCACGGGCAAAGGTCTATTTAACCTGCTTTTACTGCGTTTTCTTTCATCCTTTTCATTCATTTCCCCACTTATAGAGAGACAGACGAAGTCCCAAGTCCACCTATGGAAGCCATGCACGCTAAGCGTTCATGTTGCCCAATTCTATTTCTGCCAACAATGTTATGTTGATGTTGTTATCTCCTCTTGCAATTGCGTGCCCGCCACATGAAGGAAATTACCTTCTCTACTTCAAGGGAGGTATTGTTGATTACTCCAAGCAACTGAATTGTTGCCTCTGGGATGGCGTTACTTGCACCTCTCACCCGGATACCCGTTTGCTTTGAAAATCTAACTTCCCACCTATTTTCACTTGATCTCTCTATCAATCAGTTATTTGGTCTCATCCCTTCCTATCTGTTGAGCTCTGCACATCGACTGCAAGAACTTGACCTTTTTGGAACGACAATCTTCGAGGAGGTATTTTTTTCCTTGCACAACAAGGTCTTCATCACTACAGATCATTGATCTTTCAAGAACAATCATGGAGGGAGAAATTCAGTCTGTTGTAGCCAATGTGTCGTCGTTGAAGCATCTTCGTCTGTCTTATGCCAACATTGAAGGTGTGATTCCTCACTCCATTGTCAATCTCTCTGAACTTGAAGAATTGGACCAGTTTGTTAATAGGTACAATTCCATCTACAATTTTTGAGCTTATTAGTTTAAGAGAACTTTGGATCCCTTACAACAATTTAAACGACGCCATTTCCCTTTCTGATTTTGATACCTTGACTCGACTAAGAGGATTGAATCTTTCTTATAATCACTTAGGCCATTAGTTCAACCTGGAATTCCCTGTTTAAGAATCTTAAATGTCTAGAGGTCGCTTTTCTTGTAAACTAGTATTACATAGAAGAGTTGGATCTCTTTGTCAAGAGTTTTGTCAATGACATTCTCACATGGGTAGGAGATATTCTTTAATTTTTAAACTTTTACCATCCAAAATATATCTAAGTCTCTGGATTTACATAATAATAACTTGCAAGGTCATCTTCCTCTTCCTCCTACTAATATTTGGATAATAGACCTTTCTCAGAATCACTTCAATGATTCTAATCCTTATGATATTGCCACTTTTCTTGGAAATGTATATAATATCATTATCTACAAATAATCTCACAAGGACCATTTTAGATGGTGTGTGCACTACATACATGAATGTTATAATATTTTAGATGGTGTGTGCACTACATACATGAATGATATTGATTTGTCAAAAAAAATTTCAAGAACTATAAAAATCTTATTGTTTTGAAACCAGTTCAACCTAGAATTCCCCGTTTAAGAATATTAAATGTTTAGAGGTGGCTTCTTGTAATTTAGAGTATTTTATAATTTTCTTGTAAACCAGTATTACATAGAAGAGTTGGATCTCTTTGTTAATATTTTTGTCAATGACATTCCCACATTAAACCTTTCATGCAACTAAATAACATGTTCTTTACCATCCAAACTAATACCCAAGTCTCTGCTATGGTTGGATTTACATAATAATAACTTACAATGTTATCTTCCTCTTCCTCCTATGATTATTTGGATAATAAACCTCTTTCAAAATTACTTTAATGATTCTAATCCTTATGATATTGTTACTTTTCTTGGGAATGCAGATAATATCTTTGTTTGCAAATAATCTCACATGGGCCATTCTAGATGTGTTTGCACTACATACATAAATGTTATTGATTTATCAAAGAACATGTCAAGAACTATATAAATCTTATTGTTTTGAATTCAGCTGAAAATGATCTTAAATGTGATATGCAAAAACTAAAAACCTTTCACATTTTAAGACATTAAATCTAAATGACAACCATTTGCAAAGGGATAGTTTTACAGCCATGGAAAATTTCAATTGTGTAGAGGTTCTTGATTTTAAAAATAATAATTTGGAAGACACCATTCTTGAGTGGATTGAAAATTTATCACAATTGAAGATTTTAATTTTGAAATCCTATAAATTTCAACATACTATTTCATTGAAAATATTTAGCCTTTCAAATCTTCAAATATTAGATCTTTCTTACAACATGCTTTTAGGGTCTATTCCAAATAGACTTTCAAATTTGTATGCAGCAATAAATACATCACAAGTTAGACCAACTCAATTTTATTATACAGAAATATACAAGACTAGTGAAAATAAATATTATATGAAAGTTTTTATGAAAGGTTGGGATCTTCCATATGAGGTTGTTTTATCAATCTTCAGATTCATGGATTTGTCAAATAACAAACTATATAGAAATATTCCTCCACAAATGGAATCCCTTCAAGGTCTTATAGTTCTTATTCTTGCAAGAAATCATCTTATTGGTAGAATTCCAAGAACGTTGGGAAACATTAATCAACTTGATTCACTGGATATTAATGAATAAATTGGAGGAAAACATCCCAATGGAACTTGAAAAGCTTAACTACGTGGAATTCTTGAATATCTCCTACAACTTGCTTGATGGAAGAGTACCTTGTGGGGGGCAGTTTTTAAATCTTAACGATTCATTCTCTTCATGCAATTCTAATATTTTTGAGATTCTTTTTAACATCACCCATAAGGATTCTAAAGTTGTTGGTAGCAAAAGTAATGGAAGAGATGCATGTCATGCTAACAATAATGAATCAAAAGATTTAGAGTCAAGACAAAATGGTGGGAAGTTGCAATGGGATTGAGTTATGGATTAGGCTTCTCCATTGTAGTTGGTTTGTTATATTTCAAGAAAAGACTAAGGAAAATAGTTTTTGACTTTTATGATGACATTATTGTTGCCATATTTGAAGGTAGATAGATCAAGCTTGTACTTAGATTGTTATCTTTAAAACAATTAAGAGAATAGTTATTGACTATTATGATGACATTACAAGTGTTGTTGTATTTAAATGTAAATAGATCAATATATAAAGTTTGTTCTATTAAAGCATGCATCTATCTTAATTTTTTTACTATCATCTTAACAATCCTTGTGAATAGTGTTAAAAGGAATCCTAAAAATATTAAAACTATCCTCCTTGAGGTGCTTTCTTTATGTATTTAAGCTTTTCAAGTTCCATTGAATTTTTTCCTTTTAATTTATTCATTAAACCAAAGATTCAAGTTGACTCATGTTTCCCAATGTTTTTGGAATCTTTCCATTAATATGATTTATTGTGAGAAGAGACTTATAAAACCTTGAAAGGATTTCATTTGTGGTGTAATATTGTAGAGATTTTTATTTGGTAATTCCATGAATCTAAATATCATAAAACAACACAATATGTAAGGTTTCCATTTTTTACTAAAATTTTCATCTCATATGTACCTCCTTCAGTAAAATCTGGTATGTAGAATCCAAGTTGCTCTAAACTAGCTTGTGATGCATTCATCATTGCATGCAAGTTTGAAAAGTTGTTTGAAATGGACCTTGAAAATATGTTGTAAGAAAAATTTAGGATTTGAAGGTTTGAAAGGTGAAATATCTTTAATGAAATAAAAACTTAATTTATTGAATTTCAAAATAAGAATATTTAATTGTAATAAGTTTTCAATCCATCACGGGTGGTGCCTTCCAAACTATTTTTTCCTAAGGACTTCTAAAGAATTGTAATTTGCAATGGATTCAACCTTTTGTAAATAACTATTATTTAAATTTATTGTCTACATATATATGCAGCTTTCTATCTTTGACATTACATCATCTAAATGATTTCAATCAAATTCAAAGAACCTAAATGTTGGAAATTCTTAAAAAATTGAAGGAATATGATTTCTTACCACGTTTTTTTATAAGTCAAAAACCTCCATTTTGTACTACACATTACCTAGAACATATCCTATGAGATTATTTGTAGACAAAGATAAATATCTTGCATTCCCAAGATAAGTAGCAATATCATAAGGAATAAAATCATTGAATCTATTTTGTGGCTAAAGAGACATTCAACTATGTCCAAAGACAGGTGCATATTTTCTATAGAAAATTATTTGGAGTGTTTGGCCCGTCAAATTAAGTAATTAGTAATGACAGGTTTGCAACTCTTTTTATTTTCTAAAGTACCTTTTATGAGTGATGAGTGGGGGATAAAATCCAGTTGTTTATTTTCCTAGTCTCTCACTTATTTGGGTAGGAAAGCTAACAAAATCCACTTAAGTGCTTGTTAAACTTTTTTTTTTATTTGGTTAGTGTGAGAAACCCCTATGACCAATGCTTGAGGCTGAGCAGTCTCCTTCCAACCATGGCCCCTTGTAAAGCCAATAGCTATGCTTATCAATAGGGAATTTAACACACAACCACCCCATCACACACTTGCCCATGTCATGGTTTGAACCTTGAAAACCTTTATTAAGGAAAATTATTCCCCATATCCCTTGGGGACCAGAACTTTCCATTCCACGAGAACCCCTCAAAAAAAGTTGAGGGTTTATTTTGTATCCGACATAGGCCTTAAGGCTTGAACCCTGGAACTCTTTTAAATGATTGGAGGAACTTGCCAATGAAGTACCCGGTGCGAATTCTTGTTAAACTTCTTTGTGATGATCATTTAGCCAATTCAATGAAGGTAATGCATAGAAGGTAATAATAGCCAATTACTTGTGTTTATTTTTAATTTATTAAATATTTTCATATCATTGTAAATTTAAAATATAATAAGGTTAAATAAAACTAAAAGATGTGTGTTTTATATTATAATTTTTTATCAATTATATATTAGTTTTTTCTATTTTACATGAAATATAAATAATTAAAGTTTATTGATAGCTTAATTTTATTTATATATTATTATATTTCTCTGTAGACATGTTATTTTCAAAGCTGAAAACTTGTTTTTGGGTTGTTTTTATTCGATGGATTTGGCTTTTTCTATTATGCTATTTTTCATTTTCTTATTACATAGAAACCATAACATTAAGATAATATTTTATTAAAACAATGACAAGTTTGTATTAATGGGAGAATTAGTGTTTAAATATTTATTAATGAGTGTTGGAGAAATAAGTATAATAATGCATAGCCTTTCAAATGACATTTAGGCATACAACTAAAAAAAAGACCCCTAGGTTCAAAAAATCTTAGCAATGGATGTTACCTCAATGACATCCTTAAATGTCTCACTTACATGCCCTTCTTCATCAATTTTTATCTTGACAAGCAATATTATTATCAAATGTTTGCCTTGAAAATTAACATTCTTCTACATGCAAGAAAAAGAAATTCCTTCCCTAAAATGTTTCAAAATTCTAAGGTTAGGACAATTTACACTAACTTTTTATACAATATTTGCATGTTGTGTATAACATTTATTTATTACATTTGAAGATTTCATGTGCTCTTAGTAATTACCAAAGTCTCTAAAATGATTTTATGAATTAGAATTCCTAATTAAAATGTAAAAAATAATATTTATTTTTGTGCATGAAATCTTGATTTTACTTTTTGGCTCAAAGTCAAGTCAATGAAATCCTAAGATTTTGGCTTAAATTCAATAAAATATTTTTAATTTTAAATTAAATTCAATGAAATGATGAGACTTTAATTTACTTACATGAAAACATAATATTCAAACTAAAAATCAATGACATTATGAGATTTTGATTTAAATTTATTGAAATTATGAGGTTTTAATTAAATTTTAATAAAATCATAGCAAGTAAAAAACAAGGGCTAATAATCTTGGGATTTGTATCCAAATTTGGGTGAATTTTTAACAAAAATATCTTAGAACATTCACAACTTTAACAAAATCCTTAACAAAAAAATGTTACACTCTATGGTTGTAGACATGGAAAATTGACCCACCCAAGCGAGTCATTTTCCCTAGAACCTTAGAGAGACCCTCCAACTTGTCCAATTGCAATTTTGGACTTCTCTTCTCCCATGTTGCCTCATTTTCTCCTAGATCTGTTGAAATCACGGTTAGCCATTGTAGGGTGCGATTTTGGCAAGTTAGGATTTTCTCTTAAAAAACCCAACTTTTGAGTCAAGCTATTTAAGGTCAGTCCTCCCTTAGGATTTTTTCGACCATTTGTGTTTCAAATCCCTTATAAATTGAGGGTTTTTTATCTCCTTTTCTCCTAAGATATCAAAACACTCTCAAGCAATAGCAAGCGTTCTATCTAGCAAGTTAAGAGAAAAATCACAAGCTCTTTGGCAAGTTTTTTTTAGTGTTATTCTACTGCATTGTTGATTTACTGCTCTTGGTGAACAAGTATTGGAGCCTTGAGGAGGATCCAACCATCTTGTGGAGGTTTTCATCCTTTTTTTTACCTCTTTTGCAACCAACAAGTTGTTTCATACATTTTATCATTCCTAGGTTGTTAATTGCATCTTGGTTTTTGTTTATTTTGCATTTATTTTTTATCTTGTTTATCTTTCATGAAATCGTGCTAGGCCCGTACAGGGCATGATTTCATCAATTTCAATATTATGGTTACCCCATATAAGGCACGATTTTGGCTGCATCAAGTCTAGGGGTAAGATTCTCTCCTAAACCCTAGGTCTATGTTTGCATGTTGTATTTAGGATATAATACTACTATTTACATTCTATTTTTTACATTGTTTTGTTTCATTGCATTTTGTTTGTCCATTTCTAAAAAATGTCAACATTTACTCTTGATTTTTAAAGGTCAACTAAAATTACCTAGGAAGCTTGACTACTACACTTCCAAGCTCTACTACATAGCGTCCTAAGCAAGCCCCCTAACATTGATCTAATTTTCTAGGGTTTTTGTGAAGCTCTTTTGCAGGTTAAAATTGTGAAATATTTTTTGACACAAGATAAAGCTTGGATCAAACACCGATACAAGTAAGTAACCTATTAGATCTTTACGTTGTTTAATTATTGTTTTTACTCATTTCTATTAAAATTTAGGATATCAATAAATAAAAAAGTATTTGATTATATTCCTTTAGCATTCAAAAGAATAATAGCATATAGTGTGCATCTAGAGCTTAATATTGTTTTTACATTTCACTTGTGCCCTTGCTCAAAAGGAAAAGAATTTTATTTATTGCAATTTAGGGTTAGATATCATTGGATCAAATATTCATACTAGGGTTAGACATTATTTTCTTGCATCTTGTGTGTCTTGCATCACTCTTTTATTTTACATAGTTTATAGAGGCCAGACATAGGTGATTGCTTAATTGAACACATTAAACATTTTCACCCTAGACTTGGATCAAGTCCTAAAACCATTCTTTATGAACCCTTTTCCTTCTCCATCAAGTTTAGAGTATATAGCAGCCACCACAGTCACCTTAGTTTCTAGTGGATCTAGTCAAGAATCGTAAGCAGTAAACAATTTTCTCCCTCTACATATTTGGTGAAGGTCAAATTAGGAAACCTCTTCCTTGGTGTGTTTATTTTAAAAAATCTAAATAAGACCACTAATTTATTTTCCTTAGAATAAAAAAACATTAAAAAAAATCTTAAAAATACTGTGTGTTCATTAGTTTTTAGTTTCCTCATTTTCTACTCTATCCTCTCTCTTTCTCCTAATGGCTTCTAACCTTAGGAGTAAGAAAATGTTTTCAAAATCTGATGATATTCTTCAAGAATATGATCATATTGATAGAGAGAATCCTAATCTAGAAGAGGAATAAAATGAAGAATCTAGTAATGATCTTGATCCTACTAAGGGGCCCAATGAAAACCTTATCTTTAAATCATTTGATCACATTTGGAGTTTCTACAAATATCATAGAGATGCCTTGAATAAGGCTATGGATGAGGAAGCCTAACTTGAGGAAGCTAAGACTTCTCATCATCCAATCATTTCTCCTTAGAATGTTCACACCAATCCATTGTTGGAATCTTCACATCATGTCAATCCTTACCATAAACCAACATATGCCACTATAGTTACACAAATTTGGAAGGGTTACACAAGCCCCTCCAACAAGTAGTGAATATCAATATTATGTTCAATTTCCTCCTCATTCTACTCATCTCAACATTCATGTTGTTGTTCCATCAAATTTTGGTTATCCTCCACAATAAAATACCACATATCATAACCCATACTATAATAGTGTCAATACCTCCAACATAGGCCAAGTTATCTTTCAATAGCCCACCTAGATACCTCCCCTTGGGAACCTAGGGGTATTGCATAGCAACAATCCTGAAATACAAAGTTTAACTAATGTGGTGAAACAATTGGTTTCCAAAGTGGATATGATTCAACCCCCTAGTTTCACCTACAATTATAGATAAATATGCAATCAACCCTTAGACCCTATCATTACCGCTAGGTCCTACCCTAAGCATTTTTCAATATCAATTTTACCTATTTATAAGGGAATAGAAGATCCAATTGAAAACTTAATAATGTTTAGGACAACATGTCATGATATCATATATGATGACATGTTATTGCTAAAGACGTTCCCTAAGAGCCTTGGTGGTATGGCATTAGAGTGGTATTATCAATTGCCTAATAATTCTTTAAGAAATTTTGAAGAGACAATTGAATTGTTTGTTCAACATTTTGGAGCTTATGTTGAAAAGAATGTGACTATGAAAGATGTCTATATGTTTAAAAACAATAAAGATAAAAATTATTCAGAATTTTTGTCTTTTTGTAGGAGTCTAGTTGGATGCTTGAGATATACTCTACCTCTTCGAGACATGCTTGAGATATTTATTAGAAATTTACAAGAACAAATATCTTATGCATTGGAAATGATAATTATCAAATCTTTTGACCAAGCAATAGATTTATCAAGAAGGTTAGAGCATACCCTTATCAAAAGAGGTCAGCTTAAATTAAAAGAGGATAGAACCACTAAAATATAGTATAATAACAATCATGTCGTGGGAAATGGGGTAACAAATAGTAGGTTCATTAACAGTGTTGTTAACACCCTATAAAATATGGTGCTTAGCCAACCCCAAAAACCCCCATAAAGAAATTTCACAAGACTCAACATACCTATGACAATGGTCCTAAAACAACTTCTAGAAGCTAACATGATTGAGTTACCACCTATAAGGTAACTTGATACCATAGCTAATTGCTACAAAGCTAGACAACATTATGAGTACCATAGGGTAGAGGGACACTTGATAAACTCTTGTAAGAAGTTAAAACATGTTATTAATCACTTAATTGATGAAGGTCACCTTGTTATAAAGGGTCCTCAACCCAATTCTCCAACAAAAATCAACCTCCTACTCAACAAGCACCCACAACAAATCAATACATGGGGATATTCCAAGATACCCTACCTAAGCATGGGTAGCAGGTAGCTAATCAAGTGCCATATCGAAATGTACTCCCTCCCTATGATAATATGGTTGGTATGATAGAAAAAACCACAAGGTAACAAGAATAGATTCAACTGACTCAACAATATCAATAGGATATGATTTCTTCATCCAACCCACCTTAAAAATCTCTCTTAGTTTTTAAGAGTACACAAAGAAGGAACACCAGGGTAGAAAACTCACCTTTAGTGTTGAGGCCACAACCTAAAGTATCCTTTGGCATTCAACAGTAGTTAGCTAGTACCCCAGCCAAGATATCCCTCTTAGACCTTTTACAAACTTCTCATATTCATAGGAAAGCCCTATTGGAGCTCCTAAGACAACAATCTATCCCTTTAGACATTTCTCCTAGTGTTGTGGTTAATGTTGTAGGTTCTCTTGGGATACATCACATCACATTTTTGGATGATGATATGCCTTCCTCATACCTTCGAGGGGATTCCTCCCTCTACATCATAGCATTAATTGAGAAACATTTATCAAGAGAATATTGATTGATAATGGTTCTTCCCTTAATTTATACACTTATCAATTCTTCCAAAAATATAAATTAAAATAGGAAGACTTAACCAAATCCGATATTATCATTAAATCTTTCAACAACGAGTCCCAAGAGGCTTACGGTGTTGTATCTCTACCCTTTGGGTTAGACCTAAAAATGTATATACCTTGTTCTATGTGGTTTCTTGTCCCACATCATTTAATATTCTTCTTAGATGCCCTTGGATTCATGTAATGGGGGTTGTCCATTCCACTCTTCATCAATGTCTAGAGTTTAAATTTAAATATCAACTTATCACCATTCTGGATGACCCTCGTCCATATTTATATTGTTCAATGGTTGAGAAAGCTCAATCTAATCTTAATTTATGTCCATCAGTTTCCTCATCCTACATCACTAAGCAATTTTAAAACCTAAAGGTGATTGAGGAACCACTCATCAATATTTTGTCATAGGATCAAGTCAATCCTTTTATTCTAGAACTTATAGATCTTGCCAAGCTACCACCTTCACCAAGGACTATGGGTTTACCTCATAATAAGGGTGAAGTTGTACACATTGGCACATGTACTTTATCTTCATGGGTACGATCATCAAATAAAAGATCCATGGTAACAACCCTCTTCTTGCAGAGCATTATTTTACTCGTTGTTACCTATCCAATGATTAGCCACTTCCCAAGAAAATCCTATCTAGCATGGGATATATAGGTAAAGGTTTGGGGCCATAACAGAAAGGGATTCAAGAGCCTTTAGAAGTTGGGATTTTTCCTAGGATATGTGGCATAGGATACATACCCAACAAAAACTAGCCTTTATCATTTGATAATAATGATAACCTTATTACTTATGCTAAATATTTAGATCATCAAGGTTTGGAGTGGAGTGATGAGGATGAGGAACCATCTTATCCCACTACCATGTTCTGCAATGTGATATCTTTGGTTCACCCTAATTTGGTTCCCCCTTGGATGGTAAATAACTTAAATAACTAATGAACATAGTACATCTAAAGAGATACTATGCATAAGTACTTGGCACTCTGCATTTTTATATTACATTTAGCTTAGTTTTCATACTATATTTGGTTTACTTACTGCATGATTATATATCATATTTTACATGTTTTACCTGATATTCTATTCCACTTACATTGTTGCTTGTTCATGCTTGCATGACTTCTTGATCATATAGATTCTTGGGGATTTTGCAACAATGGCAAGTGATGACACCTAGTTAGGTCATAGCTCACATGCATTGTACTCACACTAGGACTCTGATGCCTAGAAAATCCCCAACCTATGGCTCATTTTCATGCTTTTTCATCACTGCATTCATCCATCCCATCATCTATTCCTTATTCTTATCTTATATCCCTTGACCTTGAATTTTTTTGTTGCTTCTATCTCTTCAATTCAAGTGATATAGTTATGCTTTAGTATATCCTATCCTTGAAAGTTTTAATCATTTCTTATCCTCCCCAAGACAAAGGATATGTGTTCCTTCTTCTATTTTTCTTGCTCACACCTATTGATATTTTGATCATTAAGAGATCCTCGTAAGATAAGGTAGATATAACATGGATAAAATTTATGATATTTATACGATCGTTTACTATCTTATGCATTATCTCTTGAAATTTTACTAGGGATGCACAAACACACTATCTTCTTGTTCCTCTTGATTTATTTTGAATTCTTCTAACACATGTGCACACTCACACTATTTTTCTTCGCTTTGCTCACACATTATTTTACGCACACCACACCCCTATCGGGTAGTACTCATTTTGGCATATCAATCACATCATTTCAGAACCCCATACACAATAGCTTCATGGTCACTAGCGAAGGGTAACCTCCATTTGACCATTTACGAGCATACATCCTAGCAAGAATATCTCTTCATCTCTGACCATTAGCAACCACCACATCCATAGTGGGTATTGATCCACACTTGTCCATATTTACAAGCATAACACCCTTGTAGGATAGCTTCATGGCCACACGTGAGGTGAAACCTCCATATTGGTCATTTGCGAGCATACATCCTTACAAGGGTTTCACTTTTATTTTTTCTTTTCTTTCTCTTTGATCTTTTGAAGCTTTCACTTTCTTCTTCTTTTGCATTTTCCTCTTTTTTCACTATTTATTTCCTTCTTCTCTCTTCTTTATTTCCATCCACCCATCTGTGCATCTCACTTTGCATTCATTTCAATTGGCATGCTAGATTACATTTCATTTAGTCATATTCACTCATGCATTTCATTTAGTTAGGATAATTTTGCATTACATTCATTATGTTTGTGATTATCATACTTAAATAAAAATTTAAAATACAAGTGAAACCTAATATTTTTTTTTCTCTCCCCTCTCTCTTCCTTTTGATATCTTTTCATTTTTTTTTATGGTTTTATTTTCTTTTGAGTAAGCCATTTCAAGTCTCCTTAGGAATTTGGAATTCCTTCTAAAACTCGAGGGGGCATATTGACCTGAGAGGCATTAATGACCCTAATACCTTGATTGACATAGAAAATATAGAAGTGTCTAAAATTACACCATTTTGCACCATCCCTTTCTTCTAAACAGCCCACCCCTTTTTCATTTGTTTTTCTTCACCCATAGGTGTCTATATCTTTCTTTGATGCATTTATCAGGAGGTAAAATGTAGACATGGAAAATTGACCCACCCAAGTGAGTCATTTTTCCTAGAACATTATAGAGGCCCTCCAAATATCCCAAGTGTAATTTTGGACCTCTCTTCTCCCCTCTTCCCTATTTTTCTCCTAGTTTTGCTAAAATCGTGGTCGGCTCTAATGGGGCACAATTTTGGCAAGTTAGGTTTTTCTCTTAGAAAACCTAACTTTTGAACTGACCTCTTTAAGTCCGGTCCCTCCTTAGGGTTTTCCCACCATTTATGTTTCAAATCCCTTATAAACAAAGGATTTTTTATCTCCTTTTATCCTAAGATATCAAAAAATTATCAAGCAATAACAAGTGTTCTATCTAGCAAGTTAAGAGAAAAATCACAAGCTCTTTGGCAAGTTTCTTTTGGTGTTATTTTGTTGCATTGTTGATTTGTTGCCCTTGGTGTACAAGTATTGGAGACTTGAAGAGGAGCCAACCATATTTTGGAGGTCTTCATCCTTTTGTCTATCCCTTTCACTATCACCAGGTTGTTTTGTACATTTTATCATTCCTAGGTTGTTTTGTACATTTTATCATTCCTAGGTTGTTTTGTACATTTTATCATTCCTAGGTTGTTAATTACATCTTGGTTTTGGTTTATTTTATAGTGATATTCTATTTTTATTTATCTTTCACGAAATTGTGCTTGGCCAGTATAGAGTATGATTTTGTTAGAGTAAGATCATGGTTACCCTGTACAAGGTGTGATTTTGGTTGCATCAAGTTTGGGGGTGAGATTCGCTTCCAAACCCTAGGTTTGTGTCTACATGCTATATTTAGGACATAATACTATTGTTTACATTCTATTTTTTACACTATTATATTTCATTGCATTCTATTTGTCCATTTCTAAAAAGGGTCAACATTCACTCTTGATTTCTAAAGGTCAATTAAAAGGACCTAGGGGGCTTGATTGTTGTGCTCCCAAGCTCTACTACACAATGGCCTAAGTAGGCCCCCTAACATTAATCATATTTTCTAGGGTTTTTGTGAATCTCTTTTGTAGGTTGAAGCTGTGGGATATTTTTGGACACAAGATAAAGCTTGGATCAAACATTCGTTCAATTAAGTGCACTGTTAGATCTCTAGGTTGTTTGTTGATTGATTTTACTCATTTTTATTCAAATTTAGGATATCAATAAAAGGAAAAGCATTTGATCATATTCCTTTAGGTATTCAAGACAATAAGAGCATATAGTGTGCATATAGGGTTTAATATTGTTTGTGCATTTCACTTGTGTCCTTGCTCAAAATATATATATATATATATATATATATATATATATATATTGCAATTTAGAGTTAGAGATCATTGGATTGAGAATCATACTAGGGTTAGACATTATTTTCTTACATCTTATATGTCTTGCATCACTCTTTTATTTACATAGTTTATAGAAGCTAGACAGAGGTGATTTTTTAATTAAACACATTAGACATTTCCACTCCGCACTTGTAGTGAGTCCTAAACCCATTCCTGGTGATCTCTTTTCTTGTCCATCAAGTGTATATAATATAATAGCCATCACAATTACCTTAGATCTCAATGGATCCAACTGATAATTGTGCGTAGTGCATAGTTTTCCCCCTCTACAGCGGTCAAGGACTACAATCATGTTTACATTAAAACGTATAATGCACAATAGTTATATGTAAATGAAATAATCCTCACGCATATTATGTCATTATTATGTTATCTAAGCATCATTTTAAATCTTGTAGTTTAGTAGATAGAAAGATCATTTATATTTTAGACCTTACTTAGTGTTATTTTCTTTAATTTTCATGGTTTTAATATTATATAATATATACACACTATAGACACAAAATCCTAGCCACTTGTCATCCATGCATCATCCAATCACATTTGTTCATTATTTATTTATATATATGTATATTTATTTATATTTATATTTAAATATAAATATTTTATATATTATATTTATATATTTATTTAAATATATATATGAATAAATCATAGTCATTCATCACAACTTAATCTCAACCATCCATCTAACTTGATCCATGTCACATATCAAAGTTATAATCTTAGTCATTCATCAAGTTTTAATCTCGACCACCCGTTGGTGTCGTTGAACCCCTAGCATGTTGAAGGTAAGTTATAAAAGGTTATTCATTCTCATGAATGAATGTTAAGTGGTTAATGAATAAGACAATCAATCAAGTGATTAAGTTTGAGAGCCCTTACATCCATCCTAATATAAAACCCTAGCATCTCACTATCATCCTCTCCCCTCGTTGCCTTTGTATCCTCAATTTTTGTCACCTAAATACCTTGTGAACCAAATTTGGTTCTATAGTACTCTTCTTAGAAACCCTCGAATGCTATTGAGAATTCCCTAAACATTATTGATCATTCCAAGAATGATGCAGAGCTTTCACAGCCTTTCCAAAATGCTATAGAGTGTTTCCTAGCCTTCTAGTTTATCGTCTAAAAACCCTTGAACACTTGCAGATGTCTGAACGCCATCAGATCATAGAAGAAGAAGCATGGATCAAATAAATCAGATAATATCGACAAGGTAAAATATTGTATTGTTTACATCTTACCTTTTTTATACTTTGCTTACATTTCATCATTTACAGCACAAGGGTTTATAGATTTATCTTTTATAAAGGGCCTCACACAATGGAGCCCTCGCATATGCTATTGACTTTTTGGTATTGATGATCTATCTACAGGTATAGGAATCCTATTCTTGATGATTTTTGCAGCTCAAGTGGTCCCGTAGGGATACACAAGCCCACCTACAACTTGTTTGGAGTAAAATACAATGTAGGAGACACCAAATATTCTTTGTAAACAATGATTTTCAAACCCTTCGATTGTAACTATTGTATCAACACACATTATATTATAAAATTGGAGATCATGACTCCCACTGCATTAGTACAAATCTATCTCTTCATTGTGGAATATCTTTTGTGTTGTTTTCTATATTGTTATCTTGGTGTTGTTGCTTTTTACTTTACAAAATGGTAATCATAATGAGACCCTCAAAGGGTTTATTATTTTAAATACCTTGTCAATATGATCTACATTTTCTATTTTTTCTTGCAGGTTTTCAGATATTCGATCGCTTGAAAATCATGAAACTAGGGTTTCTAGGAGTAGTGGGATTTAATATATGGTGGCATTGATTCCCTACCACATTCTAGGGATGCCCTACCACATTCAAGAGATGCCTCATCATGTCTAGGAGACTTTGCACCACGTCCAAAAGAGTTGGGAAGAAAAAAAAAATTAGGCTTCCTGGTAAGTCTTCATCAAATCCCACCTCCATTTTTTTTCTTTTTAAATAGAAATTGAAAATAAAATATCTACTTTCTATTTAAAAATAAACACATTTTGCATCTTAGGAATTTACAAATATTTCTTCATATAGTTTACACATAGGATAGATCTGAATTTGTGCATCCATGTTAGTTGCATTAGAACATTCATCACAATAAATTTAAACTTTTGCTACTTTGTGGTGTTTTTATTCTTTACTCTGAGTGTTGTTTGCAATAATACAAAAAATCATAAATAGCTAAACTTTAGGCTAAATTCTCTTGCTTCTTACTTTTCCAAGTTGAAACAAGTTATTAGTACTCAAGCTTACTCCCACTATTGAAATCATTTGATGATTTAGGATGGAAGAACTAGATGAACCCTCTACTGTTGGAATAACTTGATGATTCAAGGTGGATCTTAAGAGGTGTACCCTAGGTTATTTTTGGGAACTTGGTATTGGTATTCTTGGTCACCAATTTGATTGAGTAGAAGAGGGTTTCTTGGTAGTTGTATGAACATCATAGATAACAAATATTTAAAAATAATCACACATAATTGCATGTTTCAAATTTAACATGAATGATTTGGATTTCATCACCAACCATTTATAAAGACTAGTGATGGTGGGTTTCATATATATTCGTTGTCTTGACCTATAGACACCTTAGTAACCCATGAGTAATTGTTCTATATTTCATCACCATAAAAGTTCTCATTTGCCATCCACCTCAGGAACCCATCTTGCATAATTGTTTAAGGTTAGGATCTACACATAAAAACACATGAACCAAAAAAATTGTTGCAATACATAGGATTAAATTGTTTGTTTGATTATGTGTTCTTTTTATTATCATTGCATCTTTCCAACACATCCCACACATTCACTACCCTATTTGGATTATTAGCCTATGTTTTCAATTTGAAGCCAAGCCAAAATCATGATTCAAGCATCTACTAGCCAACCCACTTCATCCATGGAGTGCTCCACATCTTCCCTAGTCACTTCTATGGCTAACCTAGCTAGCCCAACATAGATAAGCTATTTTGGTTTATCTGTAGTACCTTCTCACGTAGTATTTACTTTGAATGTTGATGTGATGCACAGAGCCATTCACACCTCCATCCCAAAAACTGAGCTTTCTACATCGATCGATCATCACACCACATACATAGACATGGATAAAGTTAGGGATTACTTAAGACCAACTAATCCAGTTTTAGAACAACTTAACATCCCACACAACCATGTTTCTTCTTATCAGTAGGAATTTACCCATTATCATCCTCACACGTTCAACCAAGTATACACCAACCCTATTTTTGAGGTTACATCCGCATCTTCACATCACATGTCTCCACCAGAACATAGCCAAAACACCTCCATCCCATCTACCTATACCACCACCTATACTAATCCACTCTACAAATCACATGTCAATGTAGCTTCGCATATCCCATCCACTATTACATCCACTACCCCTAGTTCTATTGTGATTCCTTTCACAACTTACCCTCCACCGACATTGCAAACATCTACACCTCACCCACATCCACATCCATCACACCCACACAATTTTCTTCAAAAACTTTCATACAAAAAGCATGGCAACACCTCAACCAATTGCTCATGAGCTAGCAATACACTCATTCTTTCCCCCAATATCAAACACAGGTGGTAAATTTTAAACCCCATTCCATCCCAAGCCAACACACCTACTTCATCTCAAATCAATCCTAGGTATCACAACCTTATTAGGTTACTATCCCCACACCCCTATTCACCCATATTAACCCCACTTCCACAAACCAGCACATTCACATTTCCTAAATATCATCATCATTTTATCAACAACTATCATTCCATCACCAAGTCCAACAACCTGCCCAACCTCATCAAGTACCCTTTAATCCATCAAGCCATCAATACCACATCCCAAATCAATAATTCATCACTCCATATAGCCCACCTTCACATAATCATCAAATAAATAAGGGCTTCTACACACAATGAAGACCCTAAAATCCAAGCAATGCAACAACAAATTGATAGCTTGATATTGCATACTCCTGGTATGATGTACCAAAATCCTACCTTGATACAACTAGTCAATCAACCTATCCATTTTTGTTACCATCACCACCATATTCAACGGATTTCACAGTACCAAAATTTGACAAGTTTAAAAGTACTAAGGACCCTAGAGAGTACATCAACACATTTTTCCACTCATGCTTTTGGATTCAATATCAATATGCTTTGATGCTTAGAAATTTTCCTCAGACATTGGGGGGCCACTCAAGACTGGTATAATAATTTGCCTCACCACAACATTTTCACATTTGAAAAATTGGTAGATAAATTTTTGGAAAGGTTTTTCGTGAATGATCATAATAAAACCACATTGATTGACTTATACAACCTTAGAAAATTCAAAGAAGAGTCGGTCTATGATTTTGAAAACCATTGGAGGGTAGTTATAACTAAGTTGTCATTATCTCTATCAATGGAAGATTTGACTTGAATTTTCACAAGAAGTTGCCTAAAATCCATCTCCTTTTTATTACAATTACAACAATACAGAACATTCGACAAAGCTCTCACCCAAGCCTGTGTCATCGAAGAAATAAAAATCTAGAGGGGTGAAATAAATACTAAGAAAAAGGAATGGCAAAATAAGGTCCAACCAAAAGGAAATTATTTTTTCCAGTAAAAATCAAATCAATTAAATTCAAGTGGTCTTGAGTTAGCCAATAATGACTCAACAACAACAAAAATCAGTGCAACAACAACCACAACAAATTAATTATCAAGTGGTTCACCCACCCCAGAAACTTCATAGCATAGTGCTAACTATAGAAAATCACCAACATCGATAATTTGTTTGATAAGATCATATGTTCACACCTTTTCCTAAATTATATGCCTCCCTTGTTGTAGGTTGTATGACACTAATGTTATTGCCTTACCTAAAATCATAACAAAATATCAAGTTAAACGTGGTAAGGGCTACAACAAGCACTTTTTTTTATCCTTTTCATCAACATAAAGGGCATGACATTAACAACCATTGGTCATTTAAACACATGGTGCAAGATATGATAGAGCTAGGGACCATCAAGTTTGATAGTCCTTTGGCCCAACAAAACCAAAACCTTGGTATATACCAAACACCACTTCCTCATCATGAGAAACAACAATAGGTAATAGGAGGGTCAAACATCAAGACTCCTAATCAATTCAACCACGTGCAACAGTATCAAGTTTTTATGGGGGTTATTCACATAGTTATCCAAGGTCAAAGAAGCACCAATAAAAAAAATAAACAACAACAGGCAGTCCAACCTCCTATAGCACCTCAAGCAAGCGTGTCTCCTCAACTTTTTAACTCTTTATCACCCATCCATTTTTAACCCAATTCATCCCAACCCATTCACATTCCAAGTTGTCTATCTCAATCCACTCATATTCCAAACCATCCACAATAACCCATCATCTCACTGAGTAGCCGATTGACAACTAGCCTTAAAATGGCTTCATTCAAGCTATCTATCTATGAGCTAATACAACAATATCCCCCACACTGTGAGGCATTAATGGAAATTTTCAAATCCATTGAACTCCAAACCTAAGACAGTAATACCTTCAATAATTTTATGGGGATTATTCAAACGTGCATGGAGTTGTCCATCACATTCTATGATTTTAAAATTAAATCAATTTCATAATAATCGGTGGACCCTCCATTGCATATTATGGCTCAAGTTGATAGGAAGCCATTTAAATGAGTATTGATTGACATTGGCTCCTCCATAAAAATCATCACCACATTCACCCTTCAACATCTCAATATTTCATAACCACACATAACAAAATCCACATTCACCCTAAGAGCATTCCATGATGCTCTTTGTTCCACAGTTGGTACTGTTATTTTACGCATATAAGTGGGGGTAAAAATATTGCATACCATGTTCCACATCTTGGATGGGTCCATGGCTTACAATGTACTCCTTGGATACCCCTAGATTAGGGAGATGAAATGTGTCCTTTCCATACTACATCAATGCTTAAAATATGTACATGAGGGACAAGTTCATTACATACCAACAGACATCAAACCATTTAAGTACTACAACTTCATTTCAAATCCCTATGAATCCACACTTCTATCCACCCTCCATCAACCACATCATCCACCACTTCTTCATCCAAAGCTACCTTTCTTAAGGATCTTCCCATTACTACCTATTGGTTCGGCTTTCATGCACACCCCGGGAAGGATGAAGCAAGGAAGCTCCGGAGACACCCACGGGACGGATCCCACTCACTTTAGGATCTAGCTGGTTATCCAAGGTGCGAGTTATAGAGTTGGGTCGAATGGCTATTCAATCTTTTCCACTTCTGGAATAGATTTCAATATGGACTGCTCTGTTACCTTATAGGGGGTTCCTGAACTTGTTCAGTAGTTGCAAAAGTTGATCAGATTTAACTTGAATTCTTGATCTAGCTCTCATGGGTCAGCAGATTTAAATAAAAGACAAACAAAGAAAATAAAAATGGATCATTCACCGAAAAAAAAGAGAGGGTAGGGTAAGGCAAAAAGAGAAGTTTATCAAACATCAACTGTAAAACCCAAACTATCAATCTTATCTATGCTACTAGCTTCACAACAGAACAAATCAAAGAAGAAAGTGTCCAGTCAGTCTAAGATCACTTTCAACTAAGAGCACAAGGCAGAGTGAAACAGATCTAGCAAAAAATTATAAATCCAAGGGCATATGGTTAAAACTGGTATCTTTCACCGATAGCCTAGCTCACACAGTGAAGACAGAGCAATTAGAACAAACTTACACCTCAAATCTGTAATTTCCCCTAGCAGACAAGAGAACAACTGAAGCCTAACAACATATTTAAACTTGATAATGTCAGATTTATAGCATATATCTAACAAAATTTAAATGGAACGGATAACAAAAGAAGATACACTTATCACACTCTGCAAAATATTAGGCTCCTGGCCATGCTATCACAGAAAAGCTAAAGCACATCAACTCCAAGTCCGGAAACAAAGGATTTCACAAGATTTGTAAGAAATTGCTTATAAGCATTTTATTTCTAAGTCTCTGCCTCCCGCAATTACATTGAGAAGAAGTATTTATAGACTCAGGACAGACCCTGATATTTTTAGAAATATCTTCTTCTCATAACTATAAATTTTATCACATCTAAACCCTAGGACCCGGGTTTTACAATAAAAATCCATTTAAAATCAAGTTCTGGATAGAACTTAACCATTCTGCAAATTTGTGCAGTTAGCTGCCATAAATGGAGAAGATAGAGTTGAATTCCACTTGCATTCACCCGCAACTGCAAATGAATGCTCTCATTAATTCTGCTGGTGAGCCGGATGAGTCACCACCTCTCTTAGATCTGATCTCCGTAAAGCCATCCCTGTGTTGAAATTATCTCCATGCTATCAATTCTGCAATAAATTTGTCATTGAATGTTCTCACCGGCAGCTTCTCTTCTAGCATGGTGGTCCTTGACTAAATCTGCACTTTAACTTTGCCTTTATGGTCTTTCCCGGTTGCCCCGCAAGTGCCAGATGGAATCCTGCATGAAAGACAAAAAGATTATATTAGCTCTTTAAAATCATTAAATCAAAGCTTAAAGCATTAAAATCAGATTAAAATCAGCTAAAAAGCTTGCATGTCGGCCTTGCTCTGCCTGTTACGCGCTTTGACACGTGTCGCTACCCCAGGATGCCTTCTGTTTCAGCTGAAATGCACTTCTGGTCAACTTTGAGGACTTTCTCTCTCCTACCGCGAAAATGAGACATGTCGCGATTTCGCGACATGTCGCGAAATCGTGACGTCCCCAGCGCTATGGCAACTTGTCTCTCTGTCGACCGTGAAAACGCGACATGTCACGATTTTGCGACATGTCACGAAATCGCGCCTCCTGCTAGCGGCCGTACATCTTCCTTGCTTCCTGTCGCGATTTCGCGACATGTCACAAAATCGTGCCTCCCGCTAGCGGCTGTACAACCTTCTCAAAACGTGCAGCGCGTCGCTACCATTTTCACCCTTCGACTTCGAAACATGCAGCGCATCGCTGCCACTTTTCACCCCTGATTTTGAAACATGCAGCGCATCGCTGCAAGCTCCAGCCCGCGATTTTGAGACATGCAGCGCATCGCTACAACTTTACCTCTTGACTTGGAAACATGCAGCGCATCGCTGCACCCTTTAGCCCGCGATTTTGAGACGTCAGCGAATCGCTGCACATTTTGGACTTAGCCACTTTTTCTCCTTTCCAGCCGCGAAAATGCGACATGTCGCGATTTCGCGACATTTTTCTCCCCGGATTTCTCTCTCCTCATCCTGCAGCGATTTCGCGACACTTTCCAAAAATGAAAATGTCGCGATATCGCGACACTTCCAAAAATGGAAAGTGTCGCGATTTCGCTACATTTTTTGCTTCCGTACTTCTCTCTCCAGATTTGTCGCGATTTCGCGTTATTTTTCTCCCCAAATTTCTCTCTCCTCATCCTGCAGTGATTTCGCGACACTTTCCAAAAATGGAAATGTCGTGATATCGCGACACTTCCAAAAATGGAAAGTGTCGTGATTTCGCTACATTTTTCCGACTTAGCTGCATTTGTATTTTCCTGTCGCGATATCGCGACATTTTCGAAAATGGAAGTGTCGCGATATCGTGACACTACCAAAAATGGAAAGTTTGATTTTCAGTGAATTTATGCAACTGTTTTCAGCATTTTTCTCGGTACCGGTGCAGGATTTGGCTTAAGCATGAATGATTTCTAGCATGTAAAAGTTAAGCTTAAGAAAACACAGGCTAGAAAGACAGGAAAAGCACAACTTAAAAAGGAAACAAGCAAAACTGGATTTAAACCTGAAAATGATCAAGAGGGTCCTTGCTGCAAAAATGAAAGTTCACGATTTTCTAAGGATGGAATCTCATTTTTCAGTGGGGGTGTGTTGCTTCTCAACACTACCCCACATCAAGCTTCCACTTCATATTTGGATACATGTACATGTGGTTGAACCCAATCCACACCATCCACATCATCAACATCAACATCCACTACCATTCCATCCACATAATCAACATCAATATCCACTACCATTTTGTCCACATCATCAACATCAACATCCACTACCATTCCATTCACATCATCAACATCAACATCCACTACCATTCTGTCCACATCATCAACATCAACATCCACTACCATTCCATCCACATCAGCATCATCAACCATCCATCAAACCCTTCAACCAAATCCATATTCATATCCACCAACTGATGTCTCACAAGTTGATTTGATAGATTATAAGATGCCATTTCACCACACATTCCTCCCACTATCTAAGTTACCAGTCATCCATGAGCCTTCCACTTCCACATCCACTCCATCCACCTCATCCACATCCTCATAGGTTTTAGTCCACATCACCAATCTTGGTATTAGTGAATACATGATCCAATATGGTATGGTTACACCACTAAGAATTCAAACTGCTAAGGATTACGTTCATCCACACAATCCACCCTTATCCATAGGAGTGGTGTACACCATGGGTTTAGCACATAATCAAATCAATTTCATATATGGGAGGTCGATTCATCATTTGATTTACCTTCCCTAGATGAACCCAAATAACCAACCCTTACCAATATAGAGCACGTCTGGATTTCCTTCACAGTACTTTCATTGAGTCAATTGGTAAGGATATGGTCTATAATAACATGAAAAAGGTATGCATGATATTATTGAAACTCCATATCAAGAAGTGCATGACCATTCAATTTTAGGCTATAATTCTTATCCCACCACTTCCTCTTTTGAACAAGTTTTCTAAAACCTTCATTTATGTTCAAAATAAGAAACCACCCACAATGATGACTCTGAGGAGGAATTCTATTAAGAATATGATGTCATATCGATGGCTTCTAATAAATTCAAATAGGAATCAACCCCAATAATTCCATTCACTAAACAGAATGAGCATTATCTCAAAATTTTCCCCATCCATCATCCTGTTTTTGTTTGCTTCTCCCTAGGGAGTGAGCTAAACCAATCGGTGAACCACCACTTCCACTTCATTGATCCACTTCGTCGTAACATCGTGTAACATATGTACATATTTTTAAAAAATAAAAAATAAAACAAAATTACATTGCATGAGCATGGCTTTTTTCATTTGCATTTACAAGTGTTGCTTATTGTTATTCAAGTTCCCAAGGTTCCTTCATCGATCCCAATAGATAGGAACAACCTATCCTTTACATTGCCAACACCATCCTCCACTAAGTTAACATGAATTACATTGACTTATTTACCCTACTTTATAATCCATACAATTTAGCAAAACCAATTCCAATTGGCATTAGCCTTATTGATATGGAACGGATTTCATCACCACCATCCTTTGTTGAATTTATCCTTTTTGAGGAATTGTTAAGATTTTTCGTACTTACATTCCCCCACCACCTTCACCTTCACCTTTACCCTAAAATATTGAGTTTTTCCAAGCATACATAGAAGATATTGAGTCTGAAGAGTTTGATAATGCTATTTATGACATTCATCTGATCCCAACACCTTATCAGCTTGATGAAGGTTCACACATGGCAATTGAAGATATTATTGATGTGAACCTTAGCATAGATGCAAAAAATCCACAATCGTTAAACTTAGAAAAAAATTATCCACTAATGAAGAAGAGAAATTAATAGCTCTCCTCAAGAAGAAGAAGAACATATTTGCATGGTCCTACAAAGACATGCCTAGCCTTGACCCCAAGTTGGTTGTCCACAACTTAACCTCGCATCCTAATGCTAATTCGATCAAATAAAAACTGAAAATGATATTAGATGCATCCTACCATTGCCCTCATGGTCAAAGAAGAGCTTCAAAAGCTATTAGACATGGGTTTCATTATACCCATTGACTATCTTGAGTGGCTTTCAAACATGGTACTCGTTCTCAAGCCTAACAGGGCGATACACATTTGCACTAACTTTCATGATCTTAAAAAAGCATTTTCTAAGGATCACTTTCCTTTACCAAACATCAATACTCTTGTCAAAACTTGTGCTGGACATGAAATGCTTTCTTTAATGGATGGTTTTTCAAGATACAACCAGATATGAATCAATCCTAATGACCAACACAAAGCAGTTTTCACAACACCTTGGAGGAATTTTTGTTACAATGTAATGCCATTCAACCTTAAAAATTTAAGTGTCACTTATCAATGTGCCATAACATACATCTTCCATGATTACATGCATAAGATAATTGAAGACTATGTGGATGATATCTTGGAAAAATCTAAAACTTGACAAGAGCACATTGGTGTCTTGTAAAAAGTCTTTGATTGACTTCTAGAGCATAATGTAAGGTTGAACCCAAAAAAGTTTGTCTTTGGTGTCACCTTAGGAAAAATACTAGGATTCATTTTCTCCAAAAGAGGTATTGAAGTGGACCCAAACAAGGTCAAGGCCATTATGGAGATGCATCCTCCACAAAACTTGAAAGTGTTGAACAGTTTACAAGAAAATATCCAATCGATCCATCATTTTATTGTACAACTCTCAAATAAATGTAGGCCATTCAGTCACCTACTACAAAAGGGGGTAAAATTTTAATGGACAGATGAATGCCAAAAATATTTTGATGGCATCAAGCAATACTTGGATTCTCCACCAGTCTTAACTCCTCCTCGTCTGGGGGTCCCCTTCCATATATATTTTTTAGAAATGGAATTTGCATTAGGGACAATTCTTACTCAAAATAATAAAAAAAACCAAGAGTAATTTGTCTATTACATTAGTTAAACATTGGTAAGCTATGAAACTAGTAACGCAGAACTGGAATAACACGCAAAAAATCGCCAAATTTTCATTAACAGAGCTTTCAAATTTGAAATACAGAAGTACAAAATGGCCAACCCCCTTTACAATGCATGAGCTGCTTCTTATAGCGGACCCGACCCCCTTCGGCATCATTACACAGACTGCGAAGTTGGTTTCTAACCGCCCACACGAATGTTCTATCGTCGCCTGCATATTGCTACCAGGTGCCTTGAATCATCATGGCATGTAATGGTGGAGTGCTCTACGACCCACCGTCCATCGACCCACTGAGTCATCATTCCCAGGAGTGCTCTGTAGCCACCTATGTTTTGTTGCCATGTGCCCTTCTGCAATGGCCTCTACAGCCTCCTGTCCGCGTGGAGTCATGAACGACCTATCGTATTCTCTCCTTCGAGCCACAAAAATGCAACATGTCACGAAATCATGACATCATGGCCCCTCGTGCTCTCCTTCTGTCTTCGGGCCACAAAAATGTGACATGTCATGAAATCACGACGTCTCTGCCTTCAGCACTCATTTTCTACCTTCGGGTCGCAAAATCATGACGTCTTTGCCTTTCGCACTTGTCTTCTGCCTTCGGGTCACGATTTTGTGACAGTTGCTCCCCTTGGCTCTTCTTCTCGAAATGTGTCATGATTTTGCGACAGCTGCTCCCCTTGGCACTTCTTCTACCAATGTGTCACGATTTCGCAACAGCCTTTCCCCTTGGCATCTATTTTCCAAAAGTGTCACGATTTCGCGATGACTTTGCCCCTTTGCGCCTGTGCTCCAAAAGTGTCACGATTTCACGACAACTTTGCCCCTTTGTGCCGATGCTCCAAAAGTGTCACGATTTCGTGATGACTTTGCCCCTTTGCACCGATGCTCCAAAAGTGTCACAATTTCGCAATGACTTTGCCCCTTTGCATCGATGCTCCAAAAGTGTCATGATTTCATGACGACTTTGCCCCTTTGCGTCGATGCTCCAAAAGTGTCGCAATTTTGCGTTGCCCCTTTGCGCATTTGCTCCAAAAGTGTCGCGATATCGTTACGACTTTGCCCCTGGGCGCCTTTGCTCCAAAAGTGTCATGATATCACGACGACTTGGTCGCTGGGCGCCTTTGCTTCGAAAGTGTCGCGATATCGCGACGACTTTGCCCCTGGGCGCCTTTGCTTCGAAAGTTTCACGATATCGCAACGACTTTGCCCCTGGGCGCCTTTGCTCCAAAAGTGTCATGATATCACGATGACTTGGCCCCTGGGCGCCTTTGCTCCGAAAGTGTCACGATATCACGACGACTTTGCCCCTGGGTGCCTTTGCTCCGAAAGTTTCACGATATCGCAACGACTTTGCCCCTGGGCGCCTTTGCTCCAAAAGTGTCGCGATATCACGATGACTTTGCCCCTGGGCGCCTTTGCTCCAAAAGTGTCATGATATCACGACAGCTTATTCCCTCGCTAGCACTTAGAGAAAAAAATATTTTTGGGATGATGCAAGATTGCTCTGCCACCTCCGGATGCTCCTGCATCAGACACTCGGGGTGAATTGAGAAGTGACCTTCACTTCTATTCTGGGGGAGGTAGACCTAGGTGGTCAACCTCTGCCTTCGACAACCAAGTTGCATCTTCTATGGGCCTGCCCTTCCACTTGATCAAATATTCAGAATATTACTTATTCCTAGTGCTTTGGCCTTCACGCGTGTCCAGCACTTCTTCTATCTTGTTCATGACTAGGATGGCTGTTGGAATGCTCCACAAATCCGGATTGGGTGTCTCATTGCTACCTCCTTCATGGTACTCGACCAAATCCAAAATGTTAAAAACATGTGAGATGTTAAGTTCACTCGGAAACTCCACCTCGTATGCGCCCGAATCCCATTTTCCAGTGATCCTGCATGGCCCAAACTTCTTCATCTTTAGCTTGTTATAGGCCTTGGCAGGAAACCTTTCTTTTCTTAAATGGACCATGATAGCATCTCTGACTTCAAATGCTTTAGCCCAGCACTTCTAGTCTGCCCTGGTCTTATATTGGGTATTCATCGTAGTGATCTGCTTAGTCACCTCTTTATGCAAGCTTTTTAGGTGTTCTGCAAAGTCTTCGGATTCAGCACTACACTTTTTGCCTGCATCTAGCCTTCTCAACTCATATGCGTTTCTTGGGTTGCTCCCATAAATTATCTGGAATGGGGACTTATTGGTACTCCTATTGACAGAGTTGTTGTATGTGAATTTTGTCTACAACAGAACTAAATCCCATCCCTTGGGCTTGTCTCCTACCAAGCATCTTAGTAGATTGCCCAAACTCCTATTTACCACCTCTGTTTGGCCATCTGTTTGAGGGTGGTATGCAGAACTGAATTTTAAATCTGTCTTCAATTTCTTCCACAGGGTTCTCCAGAAATACCCTACAAATTTGGTATCCCTGTCCGACACAATGCTCCTTGGCAGACCATGAAGTCGTACCACTTCCTTGAAGAATATACCCACCACATGGACCACATTGTTGGTCTTCTGGCAGGGAATAAAATGAGCCATTTTTGAAAACCTGTCCACTACCACAAATATGGAGTCATGTCCCCTCTGCGTCCTGGGTAAACCGAGAACAAAATCCATACTAATATCCTCCCACGGCCTTTTGGGTACAGGTAGTGGTTGATATAAACCAGTAGGCTGCCTCACATCTTTTGCCACTGTGCTTTTCCTTGATCATATTCTCCCTCATTGAACTCTGTGGAATGCATAATTGGTTTCCCCTAAATAGCATTCCATCTTGGATCAGAAATTTTAGCCACTTAGTTTTGTCCAAAGTAACAGGCGCAGAACAGGCCTTCCAAGCTTCTACGAAATCAAGGTCTGCAAGGTACAAGCCCTTAAGTTCAGCAAACCCTACAACTTCCACCTTCATATCCATAAATAAACATTGCATCCTACTCAAGGCATCTACAACTCTATTGGACTTCCCACTCCGGTGCTTCAAAGACAAAGGTGTAGCTCTGTAGGAACTCCACCCACTTCAGGTGCCTCTGATTTAACTTTCCTTGATTGTTAATATATTATAGTGCCTAATGATCAATATACAAAAAAAACTCCTTTGGCAACAAATAATGCCTCCATTTCTTCAGAGCCTGAACTATGGCATAGAACTCCTGATCATATACTGAATACTTCTTCCTAGCATCATTGAGCTTCTCACTAAAATAAGCAATAGGCTTACCCTCTTGGCTCAATACGACCCCTATGGCACTACCACTCGCATCACAGTCTACCTGAAACACCTTGTTAAAATCTGGAAGTGCTAAGATAGGTTGCTCTGTGACCTTCTTCAGCATAGCAAAGCTATTATCTGCCTCGGTTGTCCACTTAAATTCCTTCTTATTCCCCCTCATTGTCTTTGTAAGGGCTGCACAAATACTGCTAAAATTTTTGATGAACTTTCGGTAAAAACTGGCTAGACCATGAAACAATCTTACCTTAGTCACGCTTCTTGGAGCAGGCCATTCTATGATAGCCCTCACCTTTTCTGGGTCCATTTTGAGACCATCTGCTGAGATGACAAATCCCAGGTATACTAACTCCCTCTTCACAAAGTTACACTTCTTCAGATTTATCAGCAACTGCTCCTCCCGCAGTTTCTCAAAAACCCTCCTAATATGCATCAGGTGTTCCTCCAGGGTTCTACTAAATATCAAGATGTCATCCAAGTATAAAATGACAAATTTGCCTAAGAATTCCTTCAATACTTCATTCATCAGCCGCATGAATGTGCTCGGTGCATTGGTTAGCCCAAATGGCATGACCAACCACTCATACAAACCCTCTCTGGTTTTTGAAGGCTGTCTTCCACTCATACCCTTCTCGGATGCGGATCTGATGATAACCACTTTTCATATCGATCTTCGTGAAGTACTCAGCTCCACTCAAACAATCCATGATATCATCCATCCTTGGCAGTGGGAATCTGTACTTGATAGTGATCTTGTTAATTGCCATAGAGTTTGTGCACATTCTCCACTCTCCATCCTTCTTGGGTGCTAGTACTGTAGGTACTGCACACGGGCTAAGACTCTCCCTAATCAACCCCTTCTTTAGTAGCTCTTTAACTTGCCTATTCAGCTCCTTAGTTTCCATAGGAGTCATTCTGTGTGCAGCTTTATTCGGCAAGCTCGATCCTAGCACCAAATCTATATGGTGGCTGATCTTCCTTACTGGGGGTAAACCCTTGGGTACATTATCAAAAATGATATCTAAAAACTCCTCTAATAGACCCATGACTTCCACTGGGGTCTCCTTGCATTCTTCTACCCTAACCCTAGGGATTATTGCATAGCACATATGATCTGGCTTCAGGCCATCTAAAAATCTTCTTCCATCAACTAGACAGACTCGAGCACTGCTACATACCTTCTCGTCCGCCTCCTTCAGAGGTTTCAACTTATGGCGAACCTCATTATTTGACAAGGAATACGTGTTGGCTCGACCATCATGTACTACACTCCGATCAAACTGCCATGGTCTCCCAAGCAACAGGTGACATGCATCCATAGGCAAGATGTCACACAGGACCTCATCTCGGTAAGTTCAAATGTTAAACTTCACCAAGAATTGCTCACTGACCAACACCCTATGGTCCTTTTTTAACCACGTAATACAATATGGATGCGGGTTTCTTCTTCTCTCCAACTGCAACTTGGAAACCATCTCCTCAGAGACCAGGTTATCAGTGCTGCCATTATTGATAATGACGTTACAGACCTTGCCTGAGCACTTGCATCTTGTGCAAAACAGGTTGTTCCTCTGGTCTGCCTTCTTTTCCTCATTCAACAAGACTCTTCTAATGGTCATCACTTCCCCTCGCTCTGCCTCCTCTGAGTGCTCAGATTCGACACCTTCGTCTACTACAGCAGCTCGGGCCTGACCCTCAGGTCTTTGATTTGGCCTTTCCTGGCACTACGGGCAGTTGTATGCTCGATGTCCTTCTTTGCAATTGAAGCAGGTTCCTTGAAAGACACCTCTTCCAAACCCTCACCCAGGACTACCTCTTCCCCTTGGGTAGTTGTTGTTCTGATTGCATGGGCGTTGGGTATTCTCCTCTTTATCTTCTTTTTTGTTCTGGCTACTGCTTGCTTCACCAGTCTTCCTCAGATCTCTATATCTTCCTCCACTAGTCCTTCCACCAACTCTCCCACCATGATCCTTTCCTCTCTGCTTACCTTCAAACCTCCTATTCAGTTTCTCTTCCACTTTTAATGCAAACTGGTATGCATCCTCAACCGTGCTCATCCGAACCAGACTCAGCTCTTCTTGAATGTTGGTTCTCAATCCATTGATGTAGCGGGCAACCTTCTCCTTATTCACCTCATAATGGCTAGTTCGAATTGAGATCTGATAGAACTCCTCCATTACTCCTTGATAGATTTACTCACCTATCTAAGACTTTGCATCTTCCTCAACAGATCCAACTCATAATCTGTGGGGATGAATTGCCTCTTCAATTTCTCAACCATCTGATCCCACCTGGTGATCTTTTCCTTTCCCCTTCTGTTCCTTTCTAGCTGTACTCATTTCCACCAGATGCTAGCATGTCCCTTCAACTTTGTTTTTGCGAACCTGATCCGATTTGGATCTGATATCTCCTCATACTCGAAATATTCCTCCATGTTGTTGATCCAATCTATCAACTCCTCGGGATTGAGATTCCCAAAATAGGTGGAGATGTCAAACTTCGACTTCTTCCCAATCTAGGATATGGCCCTATACAACCTAGCTTCTACTGGATCCAATGCTTCTTCCTCATCAGATGGACCCTCGTCTTCCCAAACTTCATCTTCACTGTGGTCCTCTCTTCTTGGCTCAACTCCTCTTCTCATTTCCTCCTGCAGGCTTGCACTTGCCTCTGCAAGGCTCTGAGATCGACTTCTGCTCCCCTATTCCTCGCACCACCACAGTTCCTTCATGGAGGCATCCTGCTCACTTTCTCACAACCCACAACCACAAGTCCTGGCGCAAACTGCCTCATAGTCTGCGATCTGTTCGCGCACTCAGAACCTTCAACACTCGTTTTCCGCCTTCGGGTCGCGAAATCATGACATGTCATGAAATCACGGCGTCTTTGCCTTCTGCACTTTTCTTCTACCTTCAGGTTGTGATTTCACGATAGTTGCTCCCCTTGGCTCTTCTTCTCGAAATGTGTTGCGATTTTGCAACAGCTGCTCCCCTTGGCGCTTCTTCTACAAATGTGTTGTGATTTTGCGATAGCCTTTCCCCTTGGCGTCTGTTTTCCAAAAGTGTCATGATTTCACGATGACTTTGCCCCTTTGCACCTGTGCTCCAAAAGTGTCACGATTTCGTGATGACTTTGCCCCTTTGCGTCGATGCTCCAAAAGTGTCACGATTTCACGATGACTTTGCCCCTTTGCGTCGATGCTCCAAAAGTGTCACGATTTCGTGATGACTTTGCCCCTTTGCGTCGATGCTCCAAAAGTGTCATGATTTGGTGACGAATTTGCCCCTTTGCACCGATGCTCCAAAAGTGTCACGATTTCATGATGACTTTGCCCCTCTGCGCCTTTGCTCCAAAAGTGTCGCGATATCACGATGACTTTGCCCCTGGGCGCCTTTGCTCCAAAAGTGTCGCGATATCACGATGACTTGGCCCCTGGGCGCCTTTGCTCCAAAAGTTTTGCGATATCATGACGACTTTGCCCTTGGGCACCTTTGCTCCAAAAGTGTCGCGATATCACGACGACTTTGCCCCCGGGCGCCTTTGCTCCAAAAGTGTCACAATATCGTGACGACTTTGCCCCTGGGTGCCTTTGCTCCAAAAGTGTCATGATATCACGATAGCTTATTCCCTCACCAGCACTTTGATCCAAAATATTTTTGGGATGATGCAAGATTGCTCTACCACCTCCGGATGCTCCTGCATCAACTAGATACACTTATGTAAAAAAACTATGCTTAGCAATGGTTTTTACAACTAAGAAACTCAAACATTACATGCTAAACCACACAACATATATCATAGCTCGATAAAATCCTCTATGTGACATAATGTCTCACACTTACAATAACACCCGCATCACAAAATGGATAATGCTCCTTACTGAATTTGATCTTGATTTCATCAATCAAAAATCCATTAAAGGTCAGGTAATAGTTGATCAACTTGTGGAATATCCACTTTCTAGTGATAAACCATTGATTATTGAGCTCCCATATGATTTGGTATTTACTATTACTAAACATGAAGAAGATGTCATTCCTGAGGAATATGTCGATATCACACTATTCTTTGATGGTTCTAAATGCAATAAAGGACAAGGTGTGGGAATCATGTTTCATACACCCTAGGGGGTACAAATTCCAATATCATTTAAACTTGATTTCCCATGCACAAATAATAATGAAGATTATGAATCCTTAATATTAGTACTTCAAGTAGCCTTAGCTATGAGCATAAAGTGTATCGAGATATTTGGTGATTTTTAACTTTCTGTTTATCAAGTAAACAGAGAATACCAATGCAAATAACCAGTCCTAAAACTTTATCATGAAGTAGCAATAAAATTGCTAGAAAATTTGACTGGTATGAGATCGATAGCTTTCCTAGATCGACTAATAGGTTTGTAGATGTGATGGTTTATATAGGATCACTGATTCCAAAGAATTTTGAAGGAGAGGTACAACCATTAATTGCCACAATAATCTCTAAATCTATAATTTAATGAGTTGAGTCTAAAGATGAGAAGAATATTTGCTTTATCCACATAGAGTCATATAAGGCTTGGTCTAGCCAAATAAAATCCTTCCTCAAGTTTGGTACACTCCCATATGACATGTCACAAACTACCAAATGTACTTTTAAGTAAAAGTTAGCTTATTTCACTCTCTTGGGGGACGTGTTGTATATACGTAGTTATGATGGAGTCCTCCATTTTCTCGAGCCTGTAGAGGCCCCAAGAGCAATATTTGAAGCTCATGATGGTACTTGTGATGGTCACTTTAGTGGAATGGCCATCACAAAGCACATATTACACATGGATTATTATTGGCCCACCATGGAATGCGACTGTTGCACTTATGTCAAGAAATACCAAGAATGCTAGCAACATGCTAATTTAGGTCATGTACAATCACAAGAATTGTAACCTATTCAAAGTCTTTGTCCATTTTCACAATGGGGTTTGGACTTGATTGGTAAAATCTCACCTCCTTCCTTGGGATAGCATACATTCATCATCACAGCCATTGAATACTTCACAAAGTGGGTCGATGTAATTCCTCTAACTAATATGATAGGACCCATAATTGTGGAGTTTATACTTCAGCATATTATTTGTCATTTTTGCATCCCCTCAAAAATTATTTTTTACAATGGCAAGTCTTTCAATAACAAGGATTTTTGAGCACTTTGCAAAAATTATAATATTCAACAAGGTTTCTTAACTCCTTACTACCCACAGGCAAATGGATAATATGAGGCAACCAATAAGACCTTGATCGCTATTCTCAAGAAACTAGTCAAATAAAATCATCGAGATTGGCACACTCAAATCCCCTTGGTATTATGGGCTTATCGAACAAACATCTACACACCTATTAGGGCAATACCATTCTCATTGGTCTATGGTGATAAATAAATCATACCTTTTGAGCTTGAGATCCCCTCATTGCCAATTTTATTGCAGGAATTCATAGATGATGGCACTACTAGACAATCACGTCTTGACCAACTTACACTCTTGTATGAAAGGTGAATCAATACCTTGGAGCATCTACGAGTATACCAAGATCATCTCAAGCGTGTTTACAACACTAAAGTTCATCCATGTGAATTCCAAGTAGGAGATCTTGTTCTCAAAGAAAATAAATAAAATACCAATGCATTATTGCATCTTCATGATAAATTTTTAGCTAATTGGTTAGGTCCATACATTGTCACCCAAAAAGTGGTTCAAAGAATAAATAGACTTGCTAGTCTAGAGGGAGTAGAAGATCCCGAACCACTTAACATCATCCACTTGAGAGTGTTCTATGCTTAATGTGATTTACATATATGTATATATACATGGCTAATACACAAAAAACATCATTCATACACATGGCATTCATACACATTATATTTCACACATCCACATTGCACAAACACATTCATTATCATTTCATCCACCATATTAGGGTTCATTTGTTAAGTTTAGATAATAATTGATCCAATAAATCTTGTTGCCCTAATCAGGGGCATCTCCAAGCTCACATCCATTTCATTACACCATTTCATAAGCCAAGTCATCATTTGCACTATCACTTCATTACCCCTAGGTGTTTTTAGTCACTCAGCCACTCCTAGTGTTTTAATAAAACTCCTATACATGTCAAAATTTCTTTAGGACCAAGTCACATTTTCACTAAGAAAATCTTGAGTTCTAGGATTGGCTCTAACACTCTTGAACCAAAAACATTTTATACATATTAAGAACATATTGTGTCAAAGAGATATAATACCATGATTGGGTTGAACCTCAAAATGAAAAGGTCATATTTGCTTGTCCCATTATGCACATAGTCCAAAATAAAAAATAGCGGTCTTCACCACTACTCACATTTCCAAAATAAATGAATTATTAGTAAGGATAGATTAAAATTCTCATCATACTTTGGTTGATAATTTGATTCCCCAAATCTCTAAATCTTTTACACATCACACACCACATATCCTCAAGTTGTAAGGATAGAACTACATTTCCATCTAGATGGTTAGGTAGTCTGAATCTCCAAAGCTTAGAGATTAGATCATTGGACTATGGAGCTAACCTCCATCAGGGCTATAGATGCTTTACTGGTAGTAGAGTATGCTCATGTGTGGTGACACATCTCTCTTGAAGAAATCTTTGACCGCACATAAGGACAAGCAAGCTTCTTGGTCTCCTCCATAATAGGTTTTATCTCAATTTACTCAATATGGGTTAATGAACTCACTTGAATAGACATTGGTTCTTGATTACCTTTAGTCATTACCATGCTCATAATTTGGTAACTGAACAATCCACTGCACACACATTTTGGTCTTGGATAAATTAGATAGAACTTAATGAGTTTGTTAGAAATCACTAGTATGTTTAAGTCTCTGCAAAATAGATAGTCATCCATAAGCCACAGCCCCATCCATATTATTACCACATCATTACATAAGTCTTCCATTCACACACAACCATTTTTTATACCCTTGATTAAACAACAATGATAAATATGGTAAAGAAAAAATCTAAACTACGAATGATCATTAGTGCATTAGTTCATTTGTGTTTATCCACATCATCATTACATTACCATCCATCACACATACATATGCATTTACACAAATATCCACATAAATTCATAACACAAAAATTAAAATCTACGTATATATATATAATCACATGTACAATGAATGCTCGAAGGCTACATACAATGGAGCACTAAGGCTCATATACAAAAGTGCATCTTTGCACTAGCTAATGCCCATAAGTAGATCCCTATGACTCCAAAGTAGCCCTAGACCTAGAGACACTATGCCTAGATCCACTACACCTAATAGAATTCACTACAGGAGAAGAGGGTCGATCTGATAGCCCAATATGGTGTTGCATGAGTATATCCTATAAATCTTGGATATATACCTCCTAAGATCAAATTCATCGTACATCATGCTACTAATGAGAGTACCTATATGCTATCTCTACCTGGAGCCTTGCTATAGTATCTACTCCTCTACCTATCATCACTCATACCTCTAGATTTATCCACAACCAAGCTATATATGCATCTCACTTTGCTACCATCTAACAAAATTGGTCCCGCTCATCCTACAACCTTGCCTACTCCTCCACACTCTAACCAAGAGGTCTCTCTAGAACCTCCTCCATATCATCCCTATCACCATCATCACCTCTAATTTCTATAGGTTTATATACTAAATCCCTCGCCTACCTACCTTTATTGGACTGATAATGTCTCTGACATCAGGAAGCCTCCTCTATTGCTACCTTCTCCTCATCATCGCTACCCTCCTCGACCACCTGACTCGGAACCCATGGAAGCTATGAAGCAAACCAAACCTCATACTCTATTATGGTCCTGACATCATCTACATATAGAAGACCTATCTCCTCATCATCCATATAGTCTACCTACTACTCTTCCATACAGGGTAGGCTTGACTTATCCACAAAATACCTATAGAGCATAGAAGCCTCAAGTACTACCTACCTCATATCAAACTATCATAGCACCCATGAGAACTAGATCAACTCCACCTCACTCTTATGTCATCCAACCACCCATCTAGCATGTTGGACTCTCTATAGCTGCTCCCCATCACTAGGCCACCTAGCCTCTCGCTATGGCCTCCAACATACCTGATCAGGAGTCAAGTCTACCCATAGATATTTGCACTCCTATATATTATGACCAGGATGACTAGGCTACACCTCCTCATTCATCTGCCATCTTAGAGCATAGGGCTCATCCCCATCCCACTCCTTATAAGGCAGACCCACAAGATGAGCCATGCTGAAGTTTTCCCAACCCCATTACTATAGCAACACACTTTAGCCCAATCCCTTCCTTCCCTACCTCTTTACCTCATACAACTCCATATATATTTTTGCTAGTAACATAGGTTCCCATGCATACACCTAAGGTGCATCGATCATGTCTTACACTAGCTTGTTCATATTCCATGGGAACTGACACTTGGTGATATTAGGCACCAATATGTTGAACAACATAAACATGATCAAGATAGGTAATACCTCCAATTGCTTCCTCACATACATATCCAAATACCTTATCCTTCCACATTGGGTATTTGCATACCTCCATCCATATCTAAAAATCTACCTTATCTCATGCTCCTTATCATGCCCAACCTAGACACGCAATCCCTCCACCGACACTCGAAAGATGTAGTATACATCTTCTAGTGTCACAGTCATCTCCCCTATTAGGATCTAAAATATCACCCTATCCAGATCCTATTTCTCATCCAAGGTTGAGATATATCCCTCATCCACCCTCACCACTTAAATCCATGCTACCCTACCCAAACTCATATCCTCCAACTTCTCCTAGTCGCCCTTTTGTAAGGCCTTTCTCACCCTCAATATAATCGATGATAATTGATTTCGAGCCTCTAATACCATCAACTATAGCATAGCACAATAGCACATACATTAACATCATATTCATTGCAAAAACAAATTGCAAAAATCCAAACAAGAAGTTCCAAGTGTACTTACCTCAGCCACCTATGCCTCCATGCCTACTACCGCATCCACTCCCTCCATATCCATCCTTCACTCCTCCATACTCCTCCACGCTCACTCACTCACTCTCCTTCAGATGCTACTTTTGGAACTTGTGAATGCAAGAATGAATTCAATTTGGCCTCTGTACCATTTTTATAGCCAACTTTTACATGCTCAAATGCCCATGGCCATCTTTAGGGTATATTCAAGCATTACCCTGCATATTCCATGTGGAAAATGCTCTCTTGCATCTATGAATAATGCAAACATTGGCCGATGTCTAGCTTCAAAATGTTGCAAAAGACCAAAAAGCTCAAAAATATAGCTTACCTCCACAAAATCACCTCATATTTCATCCATGCATCCATTTCATCATTCCATTATGTTTTGTGAAGATACAAATTGATTTGGATGCTTCATTTTTGTTTGCAACCAAAATTCACAAAAATACCAAAATCTTGTACAAAAGCCTCAAAATAGCCCAAAATTTCATAAAAATACCACATTCATCACAACATTCCATCGTATTTTGTGATAACTAGAATTTATTTGGGTGGTTAACTCTTGATTACGACTAAAAATCATAAAAATGTCCAAAATTGCATCAACACCATTCCAAAACAATTCCACATTTCACAAAATCATCCAACTCATTTACCAATGCATCTCCATCAACATTTCACTTCATACACCATAATTCCACTTTGCCAATTACATTTATCATTGCATTTCCATTCCACATTTACCAATTCCACTCATAATTATCAAGTGAATCTTGTATCTAGTGGTTTACTCTATTCACCTAGTGATTGCAACGATTGGTTATCCATGCAACTCGATAGGATGAGTAGATCACCATAAGGATGCTTGCACATTCATGTTCTTTAACATCATTCATATCATCCAATCAAAAACCCCCTTTTTTGTTGGGGTAAAAGTAGAAATCAATCATTGCACTCTTCACAATCCATACACCATTCACATGCACTTCATCATCCACATTCTTTAACATCATCCAACTGAACCTTGTATCTAGTGGTTTAACCTATTCACATGGCAATTGTAGCGATCAATTATCCATGTAATTCGGTAGGATGGGTGAGTCATCATAAGGACACTTATCCATATCATCATCCTCTTATTTGAAATTAAAATTTATTTGGTCCCTCATTTTTTGAGTGAGACTATGCCTAGATTAATTTTCTCAAAAGTTGTCATTTATGGCCTTGTTCATGGGGATTGAAACATGGATATTTTTAATTACATCATATCTTTAACACCCATAGTCATCGGGGATAAAGGCCTATTAGGATGATTGGTTATATGCGAAGGAAAATCACAATAGTCACTATTACAAGTCACATTCTCCCATATTATCTTACATTTTCATCACTTTACATTTCAATGATGTCAAAAGGTATATTTTTCAACAACATTAGATCATCCCAAAATTGGGGCAACCACATTTGATTTTGATTTCCCATATTGGAATACATCATTTACATAATTCATATCATTCACATCTATCAAAATCCCCTTTCTTCTATTGGAATTAAAAAATAGAATATCAACCACACTAACAAAAACCCCTCCTCTGTTGGGGTAAGAACAGAATCAACCATTGCATCATCATCTATGTCACCCACATTTACACCCACACTATCATCCATAATTGGCAAAAAATCCATTTTCTATTGGGGCAAATAACAGAATCGATCATTGCGTCATCATCTATATCACTTCCATGATATTTACATCATTCAAATCATCCATATTTTCAAAAAACCCCTTGCATATGTTGGGGCAAAAATAGAATACATCATTCACCCACATTATCACCCATAATTCTATCAATTGGCTCATGATATTCATTCTTCACTCATTCGTCAATTGAGAGGGTAAGTTACACCAACATTATTTTTGTCTTTAGGATCTTCTTACACTCCAAAGGAAGAAAAGTTGCTTCACCAAGATAGATGTCTCTTGTTTTTGCACCGCATTGTATTTCACACAACGCGATACAAAAAGAGGTATTTGTAGACACCAAATCCTAGCCACTTATCATCTACGCATCATCCAATAATATTCGTTCATTATATATATATATATATATATATATATATATATATATATATATATATATATATATATATATATATATATATATATATATATATATATATATATATATATATATATATATCTTATATATTATATTTATATATTTATTTAAATATATATATTTACATAGGAATAAATTACAACCATTCATCATGACTTAATCTCAACCATCCATCTGACTTGATCCATGTTACATATCAAAGTTATAATCTTAGCCATTCATCATGTTTTAATCTTGATCACCCGTTGGTGTCATCAAAACCCTAGCATGTTGAAGGTAAGTTATAAAATATTATTCATTCTCATGAATTAAGGTTAAGCGGTTAATTAATAATATAGTCGGTCAAGTTATTAATTTTAAGAGCCCTTGCATCGATCCCCATATAAAATCCTAGCATCTCGCTATCATCCTCTCCCCTCATCGCCTTTGTATCCTCCATTTTTGTTGCTCAAATCCCTTGCAAACCAAATTTGGTTCTGTAGTACCCTCCTCAAAAACCCTTGAACATTATCAAGAATTACCCAAACACTATTAAGAATTCTAGGAATGTTGCAGAGCATTTACATCCCTTCTAGAATACTCCAAGGCATTTTCTAGCCTTCCAATTTGTCATCGATAAACCCTCCAATGATTACAAGAATTCATACACCATAAGATTGTAGAAGCAGAAGTGTGGATCAGATAAATCAAATAATATCAAGAAGGTAAAATATTTTATTATTTACATCTTATATTTTTTGTACTTTGTTTGCATTTCATCATTTATAGCACTAGGGTTTATAGATTTATCTTTTATAGAGGGCCTCACAGAGTGGAACTCTCACATATGCTATTGACTTTTTTATTTTGATGATCTATCTACAAGTACAAGAATCCTATACTTAATGGTTGTTGCAGCTCATGTGGTCCCATAGGGATACTCAATCCCACCTACAACTTGTTTGGAGTAAAATATGACACATAAGACACCAAATATTCTTTGTAAACAAGGGTTTTCAAACCCTTCAATTGTAACTATTGTATCAACACACATTATATTGTAACATTGGAGATCAAGGCTCCCACCATATTAATACAAATTTATCTCTTCATTGTGCAATATCTTTTGTGTTGTTTTCTGTATTGTTATCTTGGTTTTTTTTCTTTTTACTTTACACACACACATGCACAATACATCTAAGGTTAAATTAATTATTTTTATATATCTTTCTTTGATATTATTTTTTATTTTTATAAATGTGATTATTTCATTTATCTCTTGATTGAGAGTATCTGAAGAGGTTTACCCTCCATTTTTTAGGATTGCAATGCATCCTATACTCATTGTATTTTGTAGTTATATCTTCATATGGTTTTAGGCATGTTTTAGTAGTATAGCATTAGGCATGTCTTTGTGCTAGAGCATCAAATTGTGATGTTTTTTAAGATTAATCCAAGACACTTCAAATTTTATTGTAAAGATGATAGTATATGTGTTGTAAGTTGTACATGATCAAAATAAAAACACAATCCATGTCAATTTCCTAACTTAAATCATGTATATCTTTCAACCTAGTTTGCCAAACCCTTATAGGAAAAAGAATGAATCATGGTGGAAAATAAAAAAATATCATAAGAATCTAAAAAAACTATCTCTATAGTAGAAGAAGTAAGAAAATTATTTCTAATAATTAGAAAAAGGTTTTTTTAACTTTGGTGTCTTGTGTTGTATTGTAATATTTTACCTTGAAGATGAAGCAAACAAATGGTAGAACAGCCTTGTAAGACTAGATTTATGTTTTATTGGAAAAAGTAAACATGTGTTATTTGTTAAGTTGTCCAAAAATAGGAGGTAAGCATTATAAAGACAAGGATAAAAGTTAAATAATAAGATAAATAAAAATAATGAGAATAAATTAGTGACTCCTTAAGCATAATCAAATATTATTTCTTGAAACCAAGTGATGAAGAAAAAGAATATTGAAAAATGTTTAAGAGGATAAAGAGGTGCAAATTAACCATCGCAATCAAATTTAGAAATCTTCCATTAAATTTTAAATAACTTTAATTATCTAAGGTGTTCACTGCTTGTTAGGTAGAGAAAATGAAAGTGACGCATGATGAAAACACTAAAAAAATGAACCCTATGAAAAAACAAATTATTAATGAAATATTAAATGATGTGTTTAAGAAATTCAAATGTAAGGAATAATTTTGCATAAATTATAATTAAAGATTTGATGTCAAAATATTTATATAGAAGGAGAATAAATCCTAATTAAGATATCTCCATGATGGATCTATCTTGATACAACATAGTGCTTCTTTGATTATATATGAAGATTATATCAATTATTTTCAATTGAAACATTGGGAATAAATATTTAAAAAAGGAAAGAATATTCTATGCCCAAATACAATAAGATAATATTTATGTTTATAGGATAGTTTCTATTAAAGTCCATATTTATATTTATAGGATAGTTTATAGGATAGTTTCTATTAAGAGTGCTAGTTTATATTTTAACCATTAGTCTTGTATTTGGAGGTATTTTATCTAAATGGATGGTTTTTGTAAGTAGTATTACCATTTTATATTTAATGTATCTAAAATATGAAGAATTAGATTAAGGGTCAATTAACCCTTGCTATAAATAAAATTTCATATCTCTCTTTGTAATAAATTTGTTTCTTTTTATAATTCAAGATATAGCAGTTATCTATTAAATGAGACTATAAGAAGAAACTCTTCATCCATATTTTAGGATTATAGTCAATATCATATTTATTGGTCATGCGTCCCTATGGCTATAAGCACACTATAATCTATATTATTATTAAAAATATTTTAAGAATAAAATGAGATTTTACCAAATAAGGAAAATAATATTACAACTATCAATATGCACGTCTTGCTAGATTTAGATCCCTTGATTAATTATGTGTATATGTATGAAGTCCACTCAACACAAGTGAAACTCCTCATTCATTTCTAAAAAATATATATCATGCAAATGGTATAAAATGTTATCTTTTATTAAGGATTGTGATATTTAACCTTGGATTTTTTATTTTTTATTTATTAAGAATTTGAAAGACTGTGTTATAAATTAACTTTAAGAAGATTGATTTTTCACCTATTGTGAATTTTGGCAGTGGATACAAGATTGCTTGTGTAATTCTATACTAATAAATTGTTGAAGTTTTTTATCATCATAGAAAATTCTAAGACAAAAATGAGTTTGTATCCTTAGAAAAACAAAGGGACTCGTGTTTAAGTGGAGTGAAGTGAGATATTTGACTTATATTTTATATTTTATATTATAAAGTCTAAATTAATCATCCTAATGCCTATTATTACTTGAATGTTGGATAATAATAAAATCATCTAGGCACACAAGTCATTTAAGAAATGATATGGTAAGGTCAAGTACCATATAGCATAAGGTTTGAATAGAGTAATTAGGGAACATAAAAAAAAGAAATGATCAAGGGTATCAAAATTGGTAACTATTTTAAGGTAACCCATTTGCTCTTCATAGATGATGTTTTAATTTTTGAATATGGGACATTGAAGGAAGCCTTAAAGTATAAAGAAGTGTTGGACCCATATTGGATGGCTATAAGAATGAAAATAAATCTACAAAAAGCAAAAATAGCCTTTGATAGGTTTTAGTTAGGGAAAATAGAAGCAGTAATGAGAAGTTTTTGTTTTAGGCAAGTAGACTTTGATAAAGGGATAGAATATTTAGGCTTTCATTTGAAACCTAATGACTAAATTTATACACCACTTGGTGCACTAGGTGGCTATCATTGGGGGTCATCTTATATTAATGAAATCAGTTTTGGAAGCCACCACAATCTAGTGGCACTCCCTAGCTTACATTCCCATCACAATAGTAGAGAAAATAAGACGTATTTCTAATTTCTTTGGTCATGGAACAAATAGATGGATACTATGGTACTAGTTAAATGGAATAGAATAGCTAAACTGAAATCAAATGAAGTATTATGCCTCAACAATATACATAATTTTGGAAAATATTTAGTATGCAAAAACTTTATAGAGATTGATAATCAATAAAGGATTATGGCAAGAAGTAATTCAATAGAAATATTTACGCACCTTCTCCTTTGTATATTGGATTAGCTTGTAGAATAAATCAGTTTTAAAATCCACAATTATTTGGAAAGCACTAACAAGAGCTTTTCCATTAGTTGGAAAAAAAATTTCTTGGAAATAGGGAATGGAAACGAAGTATAAGCAAAGATCCTTGGCTAGGAAGCAAAGGAGACTGTCAGCTTTCACAAAACATAATAGATCGTCTCCACAAACAAGGAAAGATGGTATTGGATCAAGTGGTATGAATAGAGAGTACTAATTATTGGAAATAAGGATGATGCATAGCAAAAGAGTTAGCACTGGGAGGAAATGATGTGCATATTTGACATGATTACACAAAGGAATTGGAATGATCAAATTTAATACTAAATCAAAAAAGAGACCTAATATGGTCTAGGAATTTATCAAGTGGATAGTACATAGTTAGAGAAGGGTATAAGATAAGATTTAATAACAACAATGAGAAAAATATTTGATGGTGGAGTAGAACATGGAAGGTAAAAGCTCCCCTAAAAACTAGAATTTTTGTCTGGTTATCTCTAGACAAGAAAGCACTAACATGGGATGCTCTTCGAGGCCTTGGCAAGGACCAATTCAGTGTGTCATGTACAAAAAGGAAGAAGAAATAATGGACCATATTTTGGTTTTTTTTTTTTTTGCAAGAGAAGTGTGGAATTCAATTCTATATTTTACTCAAGGGAAAGGATAGTGGCTTGCTAGGAATATTTCAGATAACATGCAATAGTGGTTCAAATAAAGAGAATTAAAGGAGTGTAGATATGTCCCTTTGATAGTGAGATGGATATTATGGATGGCTAGAAATGCCAAGTTGTTTGAAGGTAAGAAAATTCCAATGATTTAGGTACAAATGTGAATTAAATCAATTTTTAAGTCTAGAGATCTCCCCAATACCAAAACTAAGTAGGCATATAGGAACACTAATAGTCAATACTATGAAGCCATAGGCCTTATTTGATGGGTCTTTCCAGAGAAATCTAATTAGGTGTGGGGCAAGTAAAGCACATAAATAAAAATCATAAGATTATTTTCAAGGAAGGTTTAGGGGAAGGAACAAATAATATGGCAAAATGAAAATCATTGATCGTGTTGATGAGAATAGCAATGGAGCAAGGAATTCCAACTTTACATATTTATGGAGATTTAAAATTAGTGATAATTTGGGTTGAAGACCATGTTGAAATGAAAAACCTTCTTCTCAGTCCTTTCTATGAGTAAGTGAAATTATTAGAATCTTATATAATAATAATTTCATACGAACACATCTATAGGGAACTAAATGTAGAAGTAGATAGTCTTTCAAAATATGGTTTGAGACTTCCAACAAGCACTTGGTAAAGGGAAGAAGTGGTTAGAGGACTTTGGTTTCCTCACAATCCTCCTCTTATTAAGGATCGTGTTAGAGATCTATTAATAGCAAAAAAAAGTGTTTTCAAAGGGACCCTTGCCTTTATTTTATAGAAAGATAGGCATCATATAGATTTTATCTCCATAATTGAAACCTGAAGTCTCTTCAATTTTTATAATTAGATAAGAATAATTTGATAATTGTGATTGATTAGGAAGTTATTCCTACTTTCCACTTGTCAGTCCTATTATTAGGATTTTGTTTATAGATTGTATGTTAACTATAACATATAACAACAAGGAGGTCAATACTCATATCAGTTTGGTTTATCAACTCCTAGATAAGATATAATTAAAATTCTTGAGGGTACTTCATACTCATAAAATTGTAATTTTTTTTAAACCCTAAATAAAAATTACAGATTTTTCTTTTAGGAAAAAAAATTGTTTATTTTTGGTATAATTATTTTGAACCAATAAACATAGCATTTAATAAAATAAATGTTTGAGTTTAGTCATCCAGTATTAATAAAGTAATAAAATTATTATTACTATTTTTTAATTAAAATATTTTAATTTTTTAAATATATAACATTTTTATGGTTATTATTATTTGGGTTAAAACTAAAATAATTTTGTTTACTTTATTGGTAGAAATTGATAATAAAAAATATGAAATATGGTAATTGGTGGTACAGTTGATTATTACTTTTTGTTTTATTACTTTTTTAACTTCTTTGTAATTATATAATATAAAAAGGAATGGTTTAATTTACAATGGAATGACTAGAAGCTTAAATGTGTTTCTATGCAGTAATAAAAGCTTCATGCAATCAAATGACATGAGTAAGCTTGAAATTTAATAGTTATATGATCATAAATGGCATATCTAATCATAAAATTATAGATAAAATCTTATATCTACCAATGAAATGTTATGTTCTCTTCTATTTTTATTAAAATGACGTAAGTTTTAAAAATTTCCATCATATTTATGTATAGATTATCTCAATATGTCATTATGAATATGGTGATACAAATATATACATTCAACTACTTACTAGTGTAATCAAACTCTTTGATTACTTATTATATAAGTGAAATACAATGTGATGAACAATGCATAAAGAGTTGGAGTTGAAGGATATGAATTTATGAGGATACTTGTTGATTACTTATTATGTAAGTGAAAGACAATGTAATGAGCAATGCATAAAGAGTCAGAGTTGAAGGATATGAATCCATGGGGATAGTGAGTAGTCATAATAAAATTAATGACCACGGTTGATCTCTTATTTACTTTTTTTATAATATTGATGAAGGGGTTTTGAAAGGTGCCCCAAATATTTTACAAGAGTGGATCAACCAACCAACTAGAAATAAGAAATATAGAGATCAACATAGCAAACCAAAAAGGATCCACAAAATAGATAAACAATAAAGTTACATAATAGACGAATAGGACAAATCCAAACTAAAACCATAAATACACTAGAGATTTTACTATCAACAGCGAGAACCTCAAAAATTACCTTGTATCTCATACAGGCCCAAAAAAATCATCTTTTCACCTTACCAAAGCTCCTTGGGTTGCTTTGAGGACTCAAAAAATATTAGAACCAATTGAAAACAAAAATTATCTCCTCGAGATTTCATTTTCTATTTGATTTAATCCATCTGGGGAATCCTCCTACCAAATTGTGCATATTTTCTACAGAATTCCCAAGTTTGCTAAAAAATCATCGATCTATTTCCCTCCCTATAAACATGCTTAATCTCAACCGCTTCTATGGTTAAAATCCATATTTGGGTTTCAGCAAGTTTGTTTGTGATCATCCAAGAAGGGACCTAAACACCTTTGAGCATATTAATGATATTGAGGGAATCCCCTTCAATAATTACCTTCTTACCATTCAAAATTTCTCATTGATAAACCCCTTGAAAGAGAGCTCATGCCTCCACAAAATTATTGGTCTGATGATCTAAATTTTTAATGAAATCCAAAAACATCCTCCCATCATAATATCTAACCAAGCCCCCCACATCGGTTGGTTTCGGATTCCGTATAGAAGCTCCATAAAAATTTAGCTTCAATCAGCCAGGAGGAGGAGGTTCCCAAATAGTAGTATGCCTAGCAGGAATTTCAAGATGATTTTTAGGAGAATAATCTCTAAATCCAAGAGCCAACTCCACTGCCAACTCCCCAATGAAAGTAACCTTATCTAAAGGAATTGCATCCACATTCTCAACAATGGCAGTAATAGCATTAATTTCCATGAACTTAGCCATATAGAAGATATTTTTAAAGGCTTTAGAATTCCTCTCCTTCCAAATACGCCATCAAACATGAGGTAAAACAAAGGACCAAAAAATTTGAAGATGCAAATATAGAAATGGATACCTCCATCGAACAATCAAGTCAAACAACAACTTTGGAAAAACCCAAACCACACTAATTATCCTCGGGAATAAGGAGAAGATAAATTCAGAAAAGGGACAATTAGACAACAAGTGCATAGGCGATTATTTAGTGCTACAATATAGGTAGCATCTGTTCGGGATAACCAATTCTCTTTTTTGCAAATTATCCAATGTGAGGCACTTCCCTTAAGCTACCAACAAAAATAAAACATTAACTTTGGGGGTAAGACCCTTCATCCAGATATTATTAACGATAAACTAGGGATCAAAGGGAACATCTAACAGTAGGTGGGCTAACTTAACAAAAAATCAACCATCCTTATCAACCCCCACACCAATTTTTCTAGCCTATCCTTGTTAGGAATAACCATCCACTTTAGGATGTCCATCAAAGCTTTTAAAATAATTTCTTCTTCCTATGAAATTTTGAGAAAAACAAATGGTTTCTAGGATTTTCTATCATTAAAAAAGACAATGAATTCACCTACCTTAAACCTAAAAACTTGGCTTGTGATTGGTTCCGCCAGACTTAGGTGAGGATTTTATTTTAATGGTATATTAACTACCCATATATCTTTCCAAAAATTAATGCTCTGCCCATTACCTAACACCCATATTCCCTCCTCTATGATATTAGAGCAGTTTTTAACAATGCTATGCCAAAAATTTGAGCCAAGGGTGGGACTTGGGTCTATGAGAAAAATATCATTGTTACCTAAATATTTGGTTGAAAATATTTTAACCTAATTAATGTAAACTTTTTGAACCAATATCTAGCCCTAATTAGCTATTAGTACTCTATTTAACGTTTTAATTCTTCTTAAGCCTAGACCTTCCAACTCTTTCCTACTACACACCTGATCCCATGCCATAAGCAAGAACTTCTTCTTCTCCTTAGAATCATACCAGAGAAAGGATTGCTGAATTTGTTTAATTTTTTGAAGAATATTTCCTAGAATTTAGAAGAGATAGAAAGTACATTGGTATGCTCTACATAGTATACTTAACTAGCATAACTTTACCTGGTTGACTCAAAAGTACCCCTTTCCATCCCACCAATTTTCTTTGAACTCTTTCTACAATCAGTCTCCAAAGAGAAGTCTTAATCCCCCCTTTTAACATTGCTAATTGCAGATAAACTGAATGAAGGGAGTCAATATCACATCCCAAGATCTTAGCAATTTTCCTCTATAAGCCAGGAGGATTTTACAGGAAGAACACCTTATTTTTCCTCAAACTCACTTTTTTCCTAGTCACTCTTTCATAGTCCTAGAGGATATCTTTGACAACTCTAGCATGAGGGATTGAAGCTAAAAAGGATAATAATGTATCATCCATAAATTGGTGTTGTGAGATTAGGTCAATGGCAACTGCAGGTTTGATTCCCACCACTATGAGATTCACATTCAAAGCTCTTCCCAAAGACTTGACCAATAAAATAAACAGATATACCTCTACAACTACTAAAGTAACCAATCGGTGATCCATTAACTAAGATTAAGAATTTATTTTATGATATACAAGCTCTAACCAATCTAATCTAGTAAGGTTTAAAATAAAATTTCCCTAGAACTCTAAGCAAAAAGCTCCATGAGACTTGATCATATAGCTTTATTCATAACAAGTTTGAGGAAAGTTCCTGATATTCTACTTTTGTCTATAGAATGAATCAAGTCATGCACTAAAATAACACCATCCAAAATTTATCTTCCTGCTACAAATCCACTTTGAGGATGATCAATAATTATTAAAAATTATACTTTGAGCCTGTTCACCATAGTATTAGTGAGAATTTTAAAAAGTGTATTACAAATGCTAATGGCCTAAAATCAAATAAATATTTAGCACCCACCAACTTTAGAATAAAAACTATAAGTTTTGAGTTTACATCAACCAGAATTAAATTAGACTCTTAAATTACCCTCATAGCTAAATAGATTTCACCACCTACAATGTGCTAGAACCTCTGAAAGAAAATAGGAGGAAAGCCATCTAGCCCCAGAGATTTTAGACCACCCATAGAGAATACAATGGTCCTAATTTTCTCATCCCAAAATGGAGCACATAGGTCTTCATTCATATCATCTAAAACTAGGGTGGAGATGTGGTGCAGCAACCTCTCTTCAGCTTGAAGATCCCTATCATCCCTAGAGAAAAGGAGGGTTTTGAAAAACTTGACCTCTTCTTCCCTGATTTATATAATGTCCTTCGAGATAGCACCATTTGATTTCATAATTTCTCTAACTCTATTATTGCTCCTATGAATTAATGGGGATGTGTGAAAGAATTTTGTGTTTCTATCACCTTCACAGAGCCAGAGGGATCTTGTTTTTTTATACCACAAAATTTCTTCATTCGCTAGCATATTATGGAAATCTGCTAATAGTTTTCTTTCCCTACGTCTACCCCTTCAATCACCTCTCCTGACTCCAAATTTAATTCAACTTCCTTTAACTATTTAGCCAACTCTTTTTTCCTCTGGAATACATTCCCAAAAATGTATTTATTCTAAACCTCAATATTAGCTTTAACAAATATGACTTTGAAGCCACTTGAGAAATACGAGGGTCTAAAAAACCTTGAGACCACCATTCTAGAATTCTATATTCTAAGCCTTGATGTTGCAATCATATTGCTTCAAACCTGAAGGGTATAGAGAAAAAATAGATTTTGGGACTTTTACAAACATTAGAGGATTATGATCGGACCCCACTTTGGAGAGAGAGCAAAGGGATGCATCTCCAAACATTGGAAGACCTTCCTTGGAGACTAACACCCTATCCAACCTAATATAAATATTTTGATTGCCTAGACACCTATTACTCCAAGTGTATTTAGCCCCTTCAAATACACATCCATCGACTCTTGATTATTAATAAATGTATCAAAATCATCTATACTTTAAGAACCAAAATTACTACCACCCTTTTTATCTAAAGAGTATAAGAGGGTATTTAAGTCCCCAGCGAGAATCAAAGCTTCTCCCTTGAAAAATTTTCTCATAGAGCTTAGAGAATCCTACAAAATATTTCTATTAGGGTCATAAATATTATACATAATCCATATTTTTTCAAAGTCCTTACTACAAAATAGAATATTAATCACTCTATCAAAAATAAATAGAATGGATCCATCCAGTTTCTTAGGGTCCCATAGACAAAGAAGACCCCCAAAAGCTCCATTGGTAGAATTTGCTACAAAACCCACCTCCTTCCAAACTAATTTTTTAACTACCTCTGCATTAGAACTATCCATATTAGTTTCTTGAATAAATATAACATCAAGTCTTACCTCTCCTGAGTGTTACCAAAATTTTTTGCTTGGAGAGCCCATTTAGACTTCTGATATTCTAAGATAACAACTTCATCTTTGAGATTTAGATCCATTATTCCTATTTGAAGAACTGTGGGGCCTAAAAAATATGTCAAGTTTTAGTTTTTTACCTCTACTATCCTTCTCTTTCTCAAAATTCAATTTCTATTGGAGTCCATCAACAATTTTTTACTCTACCTCACAAATCCTCAGCACTTTGTTAGAGGGTTTCCCTACCTTACGATTACTTCTGACATCCATATAACCTTTTTGGGTACTTATGGTTTTGGTTCTAGAATTGGTTGTGCCCAAAGATCCCACCCCTAGGCACGGTGACCGTTTCAACTTGAGCAAGGTTGGTGACTCCTAACCAGGAGCTTCACTAGATTTTTTGGGAATAGAGTTCTTCTATGACTGGCTCCTCAGTAAGTAAGCTTTGATAGGATTTATGAAGAAAATATAAAGGAATTAAAGTATTTATCTCCAAGTCTTCTAGGAAAACCTGGTCTAGAATTATACCACTAGATGGGTTCATATTCTAAACCACCACTTTTCTAGACTCAGTAACATCCACTACAGGGACATGGTCCATTATCCTTTCCTCTGGTTCAGGATCATCTAAAATCGATTCCTTCTAGACTAGCTCATAAGGGACCCCATGTTCTTATTTTAAACTAACTGGCATTTTGGTCTCATTATTCCTTTGGGTACCCCCATCTAGGGCCTTACGAGGGCACAACCCAGATGAGTGACCATACCTCTTATAGCTAAAACATATCATGGGTCTATTCTTATAAATAATCAACTAAATCCAGGGACCTTGTTTGGACACAAGCTTAATCTGGTCAGGTAAATCAACCTTCGGATCCACCATGATGCACATTCTAGTGAAAATCATCCTGGTCTTGGCTTTGGTAACTAATTCAATCAATACCAGATCCCCAATAGCTTTAGCTATTCCCCACAAAATATCTTCGTGCCAAAGATGAAAAGGTAAATCCAGGAGTCACTCCCAGAGGGGGACCAAGTTCACCTTTTGTATCTGGGGGTTGAAGTTTGGAATCCATTTTCGTAGAAAGAGACACTTATTTCCAAATAACTAGGGGTCTTCAACTAAAATATACTTCACATCCTCCTCACAGTTTAGGTTTATGAGGAAGAAGTTATTAGATATTGCAACAATATCAAGCAACCCTAGTGGCTTCCATTTGAGAATCTCTCAACATCGAATAGAGTCAATATCCGATCTGCCACCTTGGAACTTTCCAATTAGGTTCCATGACCCTTCCTCCATAGTCACATACAATATTTCATCAGGCACCATCGGCTTATTATATACTAGATAAAGGTCAAAGAGGACTTTTGAGATATGAGGTCACAAGACTTTAGTAGTAATCATAGCAAATGAGTACACCCTAGGGTTAGAAGGGTAATCAAGCCTTGGGGACCCACTCACGGGTACCCTATAGGATACCCCACTATGATCAGGCACACATTTTTCCCTTTTTTCTTGACCAACCCCTCAAGGGTCACACCTTCCTATTGTCCACCCGACCCTCCAACTCCCTATAGAGTGCCAGAACATTCATATTCCTGCAAACAACTAGATATTTCAAATTTTTACTGACCATTAGTGCTTTCATAACCCTAAAAATTGCCAATGCCTCCTCCCTCCTATCACCCATCAATGCTCCCACCACCCTTCATACCACCACCCTTCCTTCTCATAGCCACATGACCAACTTTCTTGGATGTCTTCCCACCACCTTGCTCCATTCTTAATTACACCTTCATTGCCCTAGCATTTTTGCACTTACCATTGTTACGCTAGCACTATTGCACTTACCTTCACTGCCCTCACACCACTGCACTGCTACATTCACCTCCACTACCCTAGTACTACTACACTCACCTTCGTAGCCCTAGCACTACTACACTTACCTTTATTTCCCTAGTATTGTTGTACTTGCCTTCGCTACCCTAGCACTACTACGATAATTGTTAAAAAAATTAAATATTTTACTATTTATCTTTCTTCCATTACTGCCCTAGCACTGCTACACTTGTCTTTGTTGTCTTGTAGATATTGCACTTGTCTTTGCTGCCCTAGCATTGTTGCAACACTATTAAAATATTTTACTATTTTTTTCTACGTTTGCTACCCTAGCACTGCTTCACTTGCCTTTGCTGCCCTAGCATTGTTACACTACTACACTCACCTTCGTTGCCCTAGCACTACTGTACTCACCTTCACTACCCTGGCACTATTGTAGCATTGTTAAAATATTTTAACTATTATAGTTACCTTCATTGCCCTAGCATTGTTGCACTCACCTTTGTTTCCCTAGCATTTATGCACTCACCTTATCTACCCTAGCACTATTGCACTTGCTTTCGCTACCCTAGAACTACTATGGTATTTGTTAAAATATTTTAAAAAGTTTTTACTATTTTTCTTTCTTCCATTGCTACCCTAGCACTGCTGCACCTACCTTCGCTATCCTAGCACTATTGCACTTGCCTTCGCTGCCCTAGCACTACTACAACACTGTTAAAATATTTTACTATTTTTCTTTCTATCTTTACTACCCTAGCACTGCTGCACTTGCCTTCACTATCCTAGTATTGTTGCACTCACCTTCACTACCCTAGCACTGTTGTAGCATTGTTAAAATATTTTACTATTTTTCTTTCTTCCATTGTTGTCCTAGCACTACTGCACTTGCTTTTGCTTCCCTAGCACTACTACACTTACCTTCACTACCCTAGCACTACTATAGCTCTGTTAAAATATTTTAATATTTTTCTTTCTACCTTTGATGCCCTAGCATTGTTGCACTTGCCTTCGCTACTCTAGTAATGTTACACTCACCTTCACTACCCTAGAACTGCTACACTCACCATTGTCGTCCTAGCACTACTACAGTACTGTTAAAATATTTTACTATTTTTATTTCTTCCATTGCTACCCTATTATTTTATGCATTTGCCTTCGTTACCCTAGCACTACTGCACTTGCCTTTGCTGCCATAGCACTACTGCACTTGCCTTCGCTGTCCTAGCACTATTATGGTATTGTTAAAATATTTTATTATTTTTCTTTCTACCTTTGTTTTCCTAGCACTACTGCACTTGCATTCACTACCCTAGCACTGCTACACTCACCTTCGCTGCCCTAGCACTGCTACACTCACCTTCACTGCCCTAGCACTGTTGCAGCACTGTTAAAATATTTTACTATTTTTCTTTCTACCTTTGTTGCCATAGAACTATTGCACTTGCCTTTGTTACCCTAGCACTAATGCACTCACCTGTCCTAGCACTACTAAACTCGCCTTCAACATATTTAATTTGAGATCTTATTGTTAACTATAGTCACAAATGATTTTTATTTTAAAATTATTTAAGAATTATAAATTATGAGATTATTGTATTGCTTTGCAATATTAACTATGGTGTTCAGTTTTTATTTTAGCAAAAAAAATGTGTTGGATTTGTATGTAATATTAACTTTAAAATTTATATGTTATGTGAAGGACACTTATAAAATTGAGATATTAATTAAAATTAGCTTGTCATGCAATATTAAATGTTAAATTTTGAGCTTGGTTATGAGTCCAAGTAGTTAAAAATATATACTTCTAATATAAAAATCCAAGTTCAAATCTTATTAAATGACATATATAATTATCATAAATATTAATTTATTAATATAATTATATGATATATTGAAATTCTTTATTAACATGATCATTATACAATACAAGTAAGACTAGTTTTAAACATTGTCGTCTCATATCATCATGTGAATATAAATAATCTCTAATTTTATATATAATCTTATATGATCCATTAAAAAAATCCATACATATTAATTTTTTTTTAAGGAAAACTACTATATGAAAAAGGTAATGGTAGTTTATTAAAGAATGGCATAGCACTAGTTTTATATTTATTCAATTATCATACTTAGATGTTTTATTAAATCTAATATTTTGAACAATATATGATAAGTTTTAAAATATGCAATTTTTTAAAATGTTTATAACATTTTATTATTGTAAATAACTATTACCTTCATCATCATGCACAATTGCATAAGATTATATTTAAAATATTTACATGGTTGGAAAGGCTAGATGGTGCAAACTAACATTTATGGTGGTGGTGATGTGTTTAAAATGTGGTTTTCAAGTATTTATAGATTTCATCATGATATTTCAATTTTTTTTGGTTAAAAATTTTATAATATTAAAAGTGTGTTAAAATGTTAAATGAAAAAATTAATTAGAATTTTAGAATGAAAGAACATGATATTAGAATGAAATTTATTATATCCAAAATATAATGTGAAGAATATTAATATTAAATATCAAAATTATATCTTAAAATTTTAAGATTGTTATGAACATGTTTTATTTGATAGTATTTAATCAAGATTTTTATGAACATGTTTTATTTGATAGCATTCACTTGATAAATAATATGTAATTAAGTGTTACATTAAGATTTTATTTTTAATTAGTATTTTTAATAGGTTATATGTGGCTTTTATTGCGGGTCACACCCATCAAAATATCAAAATATTACATTTGTTGCAGCATATTTTTTATCACAGTTTTTTATTTCTTTTTTCTCTTAAATATATTCTTCAACTTCTTTGAAGTGCTATGTTTTCATAATTAGATCATTGACATCATTTTCATTAAGACATAAATCTCACTTGGCGAGTTGTCTATTAAAATTTGAATTTCACCAAAGATCAACACCATAATTCATTAATTTGTTTGCTACTTTATTTCCTTCTCTATAAATATGATCACGTTGCCAGGAGATTATCTCTAGTAATAGATGATGAACATCAGCAATAATATTATTTTTTATACAGTCTCCACATCCATTTTTGTTAATAACATTGATGATAATTTGTGAGTCCCCATCAATTGAGATATATATTTCCATCCTTTTTTAGTTGTAATTTTAATCCCTATAAGAAATGCCCAATACTCTACATAGTTGTTAGTTGAAGTTTCATATGATTCTCAATAAGTGAGAAGAATTTTGCCTTCACTATTTCTAAAAACACCACCTCCACCAATTTTTCTTGGATTTCTTTTTTTTTTTTAAATAAAGGGGTAAAAATTTATTGATAAAAAGTCTGGATTACAACTTGGATTTCTTTTAAAAGCACCATCAAAATTAATTTTGAAAAACCCACTTTCTAGACATTTCCATTTTACCATAGATCGAAGTAGATCCTTTATTTTAATTTCGTTGTTGCAAATAATTCTTCCATGTATGTTTAAATCCTATAGCCTAATCCTATAGCCAAGCTATTAGCACCTTGTTTTCTACAATTGAGACTTCCCATGATGAGCACCATATTTGTAGATATTATGCAAGAGAGGCAATGATACACTTCTAAACTTGAACACGATTTTGAGTTTTATTGTTAAAATTTCTATTATTCCTTTAAATCCATAAATTCCAACAAATAATTGCAAGGCCAATCCTCCAAAGAATACATAAATGCTTTAGCTTTGAAATAATTTATCCAACATTTCATCAACTCTTTCAATTTTGATGGAGCTACCCAATATAATTTTATATTTTTAAAATTAACCCCAAATGGTTTGAGCAAATAGATAATGAAAAAGTAAATGGTCTAATATTTTTAAATCCTTCTCATACAAGGTACATCTAAAGGGTCCATAATATCCTCTTCTTTGTAGACTCTCTCATGTAAGAGTCTTACTTTGAACTGTTAACCAAAGAAATTTTGAGGCCTTGGAAGATCCTCTAATGGCCAAATGTTCTTCCAAGAAAAATATTTAGAAGGAAATTTTGATTGTTCTAAATTCTCATATCCCAACTTGATCGAGTATCCAACATCCTTTGATAAATTTTAAACCAACTCATCCTTTCATGTAAAAATCAACAAATTGGTGTAAATTCACCTGCAAGAGATTGGAACAAGAACATCCAATCACACAAAAACTGTGATAAATAAAAATAAAGTAGTAAATCCCTCAATCACATAATGCAATGGAAATAAATCGAAACATGCTTTATTTTCTCATTTCTGATTTCACACCTTTTTACAATGTGATACCAAGGGAATATATATATCCCAAAATAAACCCTAAAACAAATCCTAAATCTCAAAGCCTTAAAGATAAGAAATTACAAAATGTTTTATTTTTTTATTTTATTTTTTCAAGCAATTTTGTCTTTTAGTGCCAACCAAAAAAAGCTAGGATAGCTCGTTAAATTAACACACACCATTGTATCATCTATATTAAGTCTCATATAAAATCTCAACACATATCCATGCTTAATAAGAAGTTATTCCAAATATGTTTTCTTCCATATTTTCAAAAAAACACTAAATCCCATTTTTGAGGCACTAGATGAAGGAATTAGGGCCCAATAACACACTGAAAAATATTCAAGGCTTCTACAAAAACCTTTCCATGATATTTTCCACCTCATTATCCAATTCCTCATAAAATTTTCCTTTGGTTGAAAATAACTCTGCGCCTACAAGTTCTTTTGATCAAAATACTTCAACTTTTTGCTATCAATTTACTAGTTCCCACTTTAAAAATACAAGTATTATCTTCCTGTTGTAAACCTTCCCATTGTATCAAGTATTTGTTGTATTTTCCCTACCTGGTACTAATTATCTTCTTCTTCTTAGGTATCTATTGCTCCTAGTTTATGTCCTCTTCTAATTCAACTTCATCTTCATCCCCATGAAATTCATAAAAATTTGTAACATTAAAAACTGGTAAAATATAAAAATCAGCAAGCAACTCCACTTTATAGGCATTATCATTCATATTTTTCAAAATTCTACATGGTTCAATCTTCTTATACTTCAATTTGTTATATGTGCCCTTGGGAAACTTCTTCTTCCTGAGTTGAACCATCACCATGTCTCCCACCTCAAAGACTTTCAATATCCTGCTTGCATATACTACTACCTTATACCTTTCATTACTATCTTACAACTTCTTTCTGACACTTTCCTGTAATTTTTGTATGTACTCTGCAAATGCTTCTACATCATCATTGACTTTACCCTGAATTGGTAGATCAATTAAATCTAACACACCATTGGGATTCTTATCGTAAAAAATATAAAAATATATATTTTCCTATTGACCTATTGACTAAACTATTATATGCAAACTTAGCTTGTGGTAAGGCTAAGTCCCACTATTTTGGTTTTTCTCCAACTATACACCTTAGAATATTTCCCATACTTTGGTTTACTTCTTCTATCTACCCATTAGTCTCGGGATAATATTTACTACTAAACTATAGCTTTATCTCCATATTCCCCCATAGAGTCCTCCAAAAGTGATTTAGAAACCTTGTGTCTCGATCTGAGGTGATAATTTTTGGAACACCATGTAGTCTAACTTCTTTAAAAAATAAATTTGCAACTCTAGTAACATCATTGGTTTTTTTGAAAGCAATGAAATATGTCATCTTAGAAAACCTATCTACTAAAACAAAAATTAAATCCTTACTTCATTGTGTATTAGGCAACCCCAACACAAAATCCATGCTCAAATATGTCCATGGTCTTGTAGGAACTGGAAAATGTATATAAATCCTTATATTCTACACATGATCTTTAGCCTTTTGGCATACTCTACATCTTAACACAACCCTATTTATGTCCCTCTTTACCTTCATCCAATAATACTTATCTACAATAGCAATCATCTTACTCACTCCAAATTACCCAGCCAAACCTCCATTGTGTATTTCTCTAATAATGTTCTCTCTCATTGAACAAACAAGAATGCACAATTTCTTCTCTTTAAACAAATAGCCATTTTGCATCAAATAATCACAAGCATCACTACCAACTTCTCCCATCACTGGATTCTTACACTGCTTCACAATATTACCAAAATTAGGATCATATTCATATATTTTATTAATTGCCTCAAATCTGACAACTTCAAGATAAATGTATACTCTTGCAAAAGTGATACCCACTTTGCATGCCTACTATTTAATTTCTTCTAGGTATTTACATACCTCAATGCTTCATGATTAGTAAATAACACAAACTCTTTAGCCACTAAATAATGTCTCTAGTGTCTCAATGCTTGCACAATAGCATAGAATTCCACATCATAAGTAGAATATTTCTTCCTTACCTTATTCAACTTCTCACTAAAGAATTTTATGGGCTACCCTTCTTGAATCAACATAGCTCCAATTCCCACATGTGAGGCATCACAATAAACCTCAAATAGTTTGTTAAAATCTGGCAATATCAAAACAGGCACTTTTGACACCTTTTTTTTAATAGTTCAAAACTCTCTATTACTTCTTTGGTCCATACAATTTCTCTCACCTTCATACAATCTCTTATTTATGCAACAATGCTACTAAAATTCCTATTGAATTTCCTGTAAAAAATTTCTAAGCCTTGGAAACTTCTAACCTCCATCACATTTCTTGGAATGGACCATTCCAAAATTACCTTCACCTTCTCTTTGTCCATCCTCACTCCATCCTCTAAGATTACAAATCCCAAGAACACTAGACTCTTCTAAAGGAATCTACACTTCTTTATATTGACATACAACTTCTCCCTGGTATTCAAAAAATCTATCAATTCCTCTAGTTTTAACCCTCCTACATACTCAAGGACATAAATATTGATCCCATATTTATTTCCTTTCAAGGCCCTAATTAGCCTATCCTCAAAATCTAGTTTTTCCTCTAGTTATTTCTCGACATGAACCTTTGTCTTGTTATCTCCTTCCACAATATTGTTATTAGAATATAGATCTGTAAAATCCATGGGATGTATTTCCCTCACACAGGCCATCATTCTATTCAACTGAACAACTTTTGCTTGTAACTCCTGCATATTCCTATTGAGCTATGCATAACCCCATCTTCCTCTTCTCATGCTAATCTGATCTATGTTATTCCAAATAGAAAAATAAGAATAGTATAATAATTATAATTGATATGATTACCTTCTCTCCCCGAGCAAGATCCAACTTGATCTGATACCAAATAGTGTAAATCTAGCTATAAGAGATTAGAACAAGAACCTCTAGTCACACAAAAACTACGATAAATAAAAACAAAATAGTAAATCCCCCAATCACATAAGAGCTACAATGGAAATAAATTGAAACATGCTTTATTTTCTCATTCTTGGATTTCACCCCTTTTTACAATGTGATACCAAGGGAATATATATCCCAAAATAAACCCTAAAACAAATCCTAAATTTTAAAGCCCTAAAGATAAGAAATTACAATTTTTTTATTTTTTCAAGCCATTTTGTCTTTTAGTACAAATTAAAAAAAACTTAGATAGCCCCCTAAATTAACACATACCATCATATCATCTATATTAAGCCTCTTAGAAAATATCAACATCTACCCATGCCTAAATAAGAAGTTATTCCAAATATGTTTTCTTCTAGATTTTCAAAAAAATACTAAGTCTCATTTTGAAGCACTAGATGAAGGAATAACACACTAAAAAATCTTCAAGGCTTCTATAAAAAACATTTCCATGACATTTTCCACCTTGTTATCTAGCTCCCCATAAAATTTCAAGCGGATCAATGATCGGATGAAAAGTTATGCCCTCTGGAAGATAGACTCCTACATCACAAATAAAACTCTCAAAGCATCATTTAAAGTTTATCTACAATTTTTTTGAGTTCCTCTACTTCAATGAGATTACTAAAATAATTCCATGATCTAGATTTTTTGTTCATAATAATATAATCATTAACCTTTGTATCTTTACATGATAGGCATGCTTTAGCCAATGGTTTCTATTTTGAGTCAAAGATAATAGGATAAGGCTTCAACCAAACATTAGACCAAAAATTTGCATAACTCCTCCCATCATTGGCTGACCATCGAATATGTGTCTTTATCAATTGCAAACTCTCTAATATTAAGTTCAATGTTGACAATCCTTTGGGTAGAGTTTTTTTCCTAAATAATTTCACTGCATCAAGATAACCTTTATATATTCAAAGTAATATTTTTACCCAATTCTTTCCTTAATCTCTGAATAATCTCCACCCAAGATTTGATCCTAATGCCAAATTCATAAGTCTACAATTTTTTAAGCTTGCTCCTCCAATATTCTTTCCTTTACAAACCCTATCCCACTTACAAAGAGGAAACCTAAATTTTCCTCACATTTTTTCCATAAAAAGTCTTTGAATTTTATCAATTTCTAATGCAATACCTATTGGCAGTCTTGAAAGTGATATCATATAAATATGAATGGATTGCAATGTAGTCTTTATGAGTTGTAGCCTTCTTGTCATGGTTAAGAACTTACCTTTCCAACCTACCAAGCAATATTTCATCCTATAAAGAGCTCCAAGGCTCCTTTTTATTTCCTTTATCAGAAAAAGGAATACCCAAGTAGGTTGATGGAAATTTTTCAATTTTAAACCCTAAAATATTCACAATAATTTGTTTTAAAACTACGGAAATATTAATTAATAAAATCTAATATTTTTAAGTATTTACCAACTATTTGGTAGCCTTCTCATAGCATGATAATAATGGTTTAAACTCCATAGTCTCATTTACTGAGGGATGGCCCAAAAGAAAAGTATCATCAACAAATTAGATATGATATTCAAAGGGACCATTTTTTGCAACTTGAATACCCTTGTTTTTTCCTTCAATTTTTTCCTTTGAAAAGGATCTCCCTAATGCTTCCACCATAATAATGAATAGATAAGGATAAAGTGAATCACCTTGACAAAACCCACAAGATGACTTGAAGTACCTAGCAGGAGAACCATTGATAAAAATAAAATAAAAAATTACAGTGCTATAACAATATTTAATCCACTGAAACCAAATATAATCAAAGCCAAAATTTCTAAGAATAGCATGTAGAAAATTCTAGGAAACCCTATCATATGCTTTGTTCATATCTAATTTCAAAAGCATACTTGATTTTTTCATGGAATGAAGAGAATGTATGGCCTCTTTTGCAATATTATACCATCAAGAATTTTTTCACCATGAACAAAGTCACTTTGTTCCTCTTAGATAAGACAACCTAGAATGCCCTTCAACCTATTTGCCATAATTTTTGAAATGATATTATAAATCATATTACAAAGGCTTATTGGAAAAAATTATCAAAATATTTTTTGTCGCCTTTCTTGGTAACCAAGTGTAGACACCAAAACAGCACCAATCCGATTATGTTACTGCAAACACTGATCACTTTGACACACATAGCCCCCAGGGTAGCCCTCAGAGGTAAAACAGTGGTCCTAACCACTTTTACAGCAATTTTGGAAGGTCAAAAATCAATTTGGCACCTTGAGGCACTTTTCTCAGTATTCGTCTCACCCAGGGACGAATTCAAATTGGGATCCGTCTCACCCAGGGACGAATTCTGAATTCGCTCTTGGTCAGGATGAATTCCAGGTTCAACGGGCAAAAATAAAATTTTGTGCCAAATGGCAGCCGAAGATAGTCAATTAATGACTCCTGCCTTACATGCACGTGTAGGTGGGCAGATTGGGCGTTAGAGGACTGTCACAAGGGCAGTCATGGAAGCCCAAGTCATGGAGGACTTTCCTCCCTCATGGAAAGGCATGACTGCCACATGGCACTTATGCATGCCCCTCCAAAGAGACCCCCTGGGTCTATAAAATGGTGAACTTTCTCACCCAAATGAGGACAGGTTGGAAGCATTTGCAAGCAATGAAGTGCTGCCAAATTTGATGCTACATTCTTACCTTTTTTATTCACTTCTTCCACATCCTTGATCTCTTTCGCAAGAGAGGTCATTGGGTGGTTATTGGAAGTGTGAATCTAGATCCAAAACCTAACAATTGACCACATTGACCTACCAATTTGTTGACAACCAATTACAAGAGATTTTGGGCCCATCCCTAGTGGATTGGTGCCGAAATCAGGTTCCAACAGTGGGTTGCCCGCCCGGGCGCCCCGCATTAATGCGAGCCTAATCTTCCTTTTTAAGAACGATTGGGTATTCATGGCAAATTGCTCTTTCATCATTTGTTTAGTTTGCATTCCATTTTATGTTGTTTAAATAGTTTGTAATTTTGATTTCATAGTGTTTTGATCAAATCTTATCATGTTTTGTCGCTTTCGTTGTTCTCACTAACTTGCAGGTGGCAACGTCAAATTCCTATTGATGGAGGTCAAATTGGGAAAATCCAACCATCTGGGTCATCCCAAAATTCCCCCAATTAGCTAACCCCCAAGTTTGCAGGTGTTTTGGAGCTCCTGAGACATGACATTTGGGCAGGATCACTTCGGCATTTTGTTGTAGGAGAATTCATCCTACCCAGAGATGAATTACAGTAGAATCTATATCGCCCAAGGATGAATTCAAATCAGCAAACAATTTCTTGACTGTTCTGATGGCAGTGGCCCTCTGGTAATGTTCCCTCATCTCTGTCAAATTTGTAGGTTATTTGGAATCATTTTATTTATCGATTTAGCTAATCTTATGCATGCATCTTCCATTGGTTTTAGGATCAAATGCCTTATCTTTTGTCATAGGTGCTACTAACAACTTGTTGTGTCTTTGAAAGTAGGAAGAGCAACAAGAATCAAGGATTCATCAACACCAGCGATGGCAATACTTTGGTCCGCCCATCTTACATGTGGGCACGTGGAAGGAGGAACACTTAGTCATGATTGTAACCAAAATTCATTTAACGCTCCTAGCCCTTGAAAAGGGAGGAGGCATCTTTGTAACCGAGATTAAGAGAGTTAAATAAAAAGGGTTGTGCTTTCTATACTTTCTTTTGTCTCCGTTCAATTCGTCTCTTTCATTTCATGCATTTCACATTTTAGGACTTAAGCATTTGTTTGATTTTGAATGCATCGCAATAGTTTTCCTTTCAATATTCTAGAATCTCGTGCTTTCAGTGGCGATCACGGTGGGACTCACTGGCCAAAGGTGAGGATAAAATAGATATGGTCCACAGCAATCACATGCGACAGCATCAACACCCCATGGATATTGATGATGCACTTCAATAGCTAAACATAAGGACAGGGCATGAGTGGCACGTTAACCCAGCGTAGTGGAACCAACTATTGAATCCACCACTTTGGGCACACAAAGATCAACTTATGCCTAGAGACCCCATAGCAATATCAATATCGAGGGTAGACCTTGTCCTCCTATCCGCACATAGGGACGATCCATTCGTGCCCATACCTCCAGAGCCAGATCCGGAGCACAAAGACCATCAATTTGGGGGTACCTCTATCCCTTGAAGAGCCATAGTCCAAACCAAAAAGCTCCAAGGATTATCGTAATCGCTTGGTCAAAACCCAAAAAGCTCCAAGGATTATCACAATCGCTTGGTCACCCCAAAAGCTCCAAGGATTATCATAATCACTTGGTCACCCCAAAAGCTCCAAGGATTATCACAATCACTTGGTCACCCCAAAAGCTCCAAGGATTATCACAATTGCTTGGTCACCCCAAAAGCTCCAAGGATTATCGCAATCGCTTGGTCAAAACCCAAAAAGCTCCAAGGATTATCATAATCGCTTGGTCACCCCAAAAGCTCCAAGGATTATCACAATCGCTTGGTCACCCCAAAATCTCCAAGGATTATCGCAATCGCTTGGTCAAAACCTAGAAAGCTCCAAGGATTATCACAATCGCTTGGTCACCCCAAAAGCTCCAAGGATTATCACAATCGCTTGGTCAAAACCCAAAATCTCCAAGGATTATCGCAATCGCTTGGTCATCCCAAAAATCTCCAAGGATTCTCGTAATCGCTTGGTCATCCCAAAAAGCTCCAAGGATTCTTGCAATCACTTGGTCAAACCCAAAAGCTCCAAGGATTATCGCAATCACTTGGTCAATCCCAAAATGCTCCAAGGATTCCTAAAATCGCTTGGTCAATCCCAAAATGCTCCAAGGATTCCTAAAATCACTTGGTCAATCCCAAAATGCTCCAAGGATTCCCACAATCGCTTGGTCAAAAATAAGAAAATCCAAAAATCATCAAAAACAACAAAAATTTGCATCTCATTTCTAGGCATGCTCAAATTCATCAACAAAAAGCGCTTCTCACATCTCATCTTCATATTCACAAAAACAATCCATCAAAAATACAAAAATATATAGCTGCATTAAGCATCGCATCCATACATTGCATATTTGTAGTCGTACAGGTCAAAGGCACCATAGATTGTAATTACTCTGATAGTACATCTTGTTCCACATTTTTCCATTTTATAAGCAATCCAAAAAACAACAAAAACACGTCATTCATTGATTTTTACCACACTAGAGTCAGTGGTCTTATAATGTATCAAGAGTTTTCATCATTCAGACATCATTTTGCTTTCTAGCCACGTAATGTACCAAGTCAGAAATATTTTATGAAGGTAGAGTTCTACTTGGATCACACCTTGTTACGTAGCATCCCAACACAAATTAAAACACATAAAAATTCCCAAGTTGTGTGAACGAAAGATGAAACCTGCATAGTAATCCAGGTCACCATAAGTGAAATGGTTATCTTGCTCATCCCCCTGTGTGAATGGTTCTAGAATGCTGAGAATTGACAAAAGGACGAGCTCTTCCCTATCCATTCACCTTAATAAATAGTGGTTTTTACCACTACCAAATCCCAATCATAGTTGGTCCCCAAAGTTGTAAGGATTCGTACTACACGTCCCTGCCAAGGATGGGTAGTCATCCCCAAGACCCAAAAGGATCAATGCCATTCACAAACAAAATTCCAACAAACCATCATCCTAACCCTTTCCATTCACCTTTGGTCTCCAAGTTGTAAGGATTCGTACTATTCGCCCCTAACCAGGATGGGTAGTCATCCCCAAGGCCTAAAAGATCAATGCCCTTACTTCATAATCTCCATCACCCCCTTGGTTCCCAACGTCGTAAGGATTCATACTACACGTCCTTGCAAAGGATGGGTAGTCATCCCCAAGGCCACAAGGATCAAGGCCATTCACAAGCTCAAACTCACAATGCTCAAAATACAAAATCAAGTAACAGTGGTTATCACCACTATTCAAAATCCTTGCTCAAAAAGAAAAATTAATAGAAAAATAAATAATGATTTTCATCACTATATAGACGAGCAAGTCTCCCAAATCATTCAGCCAACAAATAACCTGAACTTGAATCCCTGGAATTCTCAGCATTCGAAAACCATCTAGGTGATCCTCATTACAGGTTTGGTTGATAGCCTATCTGGCAATGGTGGTATCCTACCCGCACGATGATATATCTGTCACATTAACTCGTGTACAGATCAATGTTTGCATGTGGATGAGCTAGCTTATGGTATCCTAGAGAGCAACACAGATTAATCTATCTAAATACAACAAAGGAGTTAGTGGAGCTAATTAGGTGATCCTCAGTATAGGTTTGGTTGATAGCCTATTTGACACTGGCGGTATCCTGACGAATACCACATAAATGAACTCAATTGCACACACAGGGATGCGAAATAGCTTGGTCAAAGACAATTCCGATTCATACCTTGTTCAAAAGTCTTGTAAGATAAAGTACAGTCGTGGCTAGTGAGTTAAAACCGTCTGAGTCTCAGAAAACCTTAGCTACATTTCTAAACCAACTGCGCTACTTTTCATCCTTACAATACCATCAGAAAATACAAAAAACCACATGTATACATACAAAGTCATTTACCACAGCAATCACCTAAAAACAAAAGCCACAAAGTCCTAAACAGTCTATGGTGCCCTAACCAAACAACACAAATTCATTTCATCCATTACATTTTGCATATCACATATATATCAAAAACATTTGCATTTATCATACCATATACATCCATTACCATAAGCATGCATCCATCAACATCAATCATTGTGCATAACATAAAATAATGACATATACACAAAGCAAGAAAATCAAAACAACAAAAATAGCAAATATCCACAAACAATAGCAATAAAATTGCCGAACAAAGGCACCTTTGCGCCTGACATTCAATGGCATACAAAACCGATGTCGGGGTCACAAATTATCACTATCCTACTCCCTAAGAAGGCTACCATAGCCGGACCGCTCCACGAGAGGATGGATTTTCAACAATTTAATCCCCAAATGGTGTCACAAAAAAATCAAAAAAAACAAAAACAACAAAAAATGCAACACAAACAAACAGCAATAAACACTGCCAGACAAGAGTGCTCTTGCACCTAACCTCTTGGCATAGCAAAACTGATGTTGGGGTCTACATTGTCGCTATCCTACTCCCTAAGAAGGCTACCATAGCCGGACCGCTCCATGGGAAGACAGATTTTTGACAATTTCACCCCCAAACGACGTCCCAAAATGGGTCAAAACCCACTCAAAAACAATAAAACAACAAACCACCAAAAACAATAAAAACAACAAAAAAATGCAACACAAACACAAAGCAATAAGCATTTCCGGACACAAGTGCTCTTGCACTTAACCTCTTGGCATAGAAAATCGATGTCGGGGCTCAAATTGTCACTCTCCTACTTCCCCAAGAAGGCTACCATAGCTGGACCACTCCACGGGAAGATGGGTTTTCGATGATTTCACCCCATTATGGCATCACCAAAAGGGATTTTACCCACCAAAAATAGGTCCAAATGTTGGGAAACTGCTTAAGCTTTAAATGGAAAACATCTGAAGACACCCTTGCACAAGTCATCTTGGGTCAAGCGACTCGTCGCTTTTCTCATGAAGGTCATTCCCTCATCGATTCGTCGCTTGAGGGGGTAGTCACACTTAGTCACCAATCAACAAACACACACCCAATCAAGGCAATGACATGCATTCAAAGAATCATTGACAAAGACAATCACGCTCCTGCTTGGGGCAGCAAACAAGCAATAATCACAAATTGATCAAACACTTGGCATTCCCGAAGCATGAACACAAGGTTCCCCCATGGACAAAAGGTTGCGCCCTTTGCCTATTCATGACTGATCAATGTCCAAGCTCAAGTCACACCTCACCAAAATAGGTTAATACTTGAAATCAAATTCCTTAGCTCGTCAGAAGCAAGGATTCAAGAATGCATGCCCTTTCCATGCTTGGGGCATCAAAAGTTGGTTAGGTTACCAAGAAACCCTAATCATTAGTGCTTTGGTTATCTATTTTTGCTCGATGTTGCACCATGCACAGCGCATCCCAAAAAGGGGCATCTGTAGACACCAAAATAGCACCAATCCGATTATGTGACTACAAACACTGATCGCTTTGACACACATAGCCCCCAGGGTAGCCCTCAGAGGTCAAACAGTGGTCCTAACCACTTTTACAGCAATTTTGGAAGGTCAAAAATCAATTTGGCACCTTCAGGCACTTTGCTCAGTATTCGTCTCACCTAGGGACGAATTCAAATTGGGATCCGTCTCACCCAGGGATGAATTTTGAATTCGCTCTTGGTCAGGATGAATTCCAGGTTCAACAGGCAAAAAGAATATTTGTGCCAAATGGCAGCCAAAGACAGTCAATTAATGACTCCTGCCTTGCATGCGCATGTAGGTGGGCAAATTGGGCGTTAGAGGACTGTCACAAGGGCAGTCATGGAAGCCCAAGTCATGGAGGACTCTCCTCCCTCTTGGGAAGGCATGGCCGCCACATGGCGCTTATGCATGCCCCTCCAAAGAGACCCCTTGGGTCTATAAAATGGTGAACTTTCTCACCCAAAAGAGGACAAGTTGGAGGCATTTTCAAGCAATGAAGTGCTGCCAAATTTGATACCATATTCTTACCTTTTTGATTCACTTCTTCCACATCCTTGATCTCTTTCGCAAGAGAGGTCATTGGGTGGTTATTGGAAGTGTGAATCCGGATCCAAAACCCGACATTTGACCACATTAATCTACCAATTCATCGACAACCCATTACAAGAGATTTTGGGCCCATCCCTAGTGGATTGGTGCCGAAATCAGGTTCCAATGGTGGGCTGCCCGCCCGGGCGTCCTACATTAATGCGAGCCTAATATTCCTTTTTAAGAATGATTGGGGATTCATGGAAGATTGCACTTTCATCATTTGTTTAGTTTGCATTCCATTTTATGCTGTTTAAATAGTTTGTAATTTCAATTTCATAGTGTTTTGATCAAATTTTATCATGTTTTGTCGCTTTTGTTGTCCTCACTAACTTGCAGGTAGCAACGTCAAATTCCCGTTGATGGAGGTCAAATTGGGAAAATCCGACCATCTGGGTCGTCCCAAAATGCCCCCAATTAGCTAACCCCCATGTTTGCAGGTGTTTTGGAGCTCCCGAGACGTGACATTTGGGTAGGATCACTTCGATGTTTTGTCGTAGGAGAATTCGTCCTACCCAGAGACGAATTACAGTAGAATCCATCCTGCCCAAGGACGAATTCAAATCGACGGACAATTTCCCAACTTTTTTGATGGCAGTGGCCCTCTGGTAATGTTCCCTCGTCTCTGTCAAATTTGCAGGTTATTTGGAATCATTTTATTTATCGATTTAGCTAATCTTATGCATGCATCTTCCATTGGTTTTAGGATCAAACGCCTTATCTTTTGTCACAGGTGCTACTAACGACTTGTTGTGTCTTTGAACGTAGGAAGAGTAGCAAGAATCAAGGATTCATCAACACAAGCGACGGCAACACTTTGGCCCGCCCATTTTAAATGTGGGCACGCGAAAGGAGGAATACTAAGTCATGATTGTAACCAAAATTCATTTAACGCTCCTAGCCCCTGAAAAGGGAGGAGGCATCTTTGTAACCGAGATTAAGAGAGTTAAATAAAAAGGGCTATGCTTTCTGTACTTTCTTTTGTCTCCGTTCAATTCGTCTCTTTCATTTCATGCATTTCACATTTTAGGACTTAAGCGTTTGTTTGATTTTGAATGCATCGCAATAGTTTTCCTTTCAATCTTCCGGAATCTCGTGCTTTCAGTGGACAATCTTACAGTGCTATAACAATATTTAATCCACTGAAACCAAATATAATCAAAGCCAAAATTTCTAAGAATAGAATGTAGACAATTCTAGGAAACCCTATCATATGCTTTGTTCATATCTAATTTCATAAGCATACTTGATTTTTTCATGGAATGAAGAGAATGTATGGCCTCTTTTGCAATATTATACCATCAAGAATTTGTTCACCATGAACAAAGTCACTTTGTTCCTCTTAGATAAGACAACCTAGAATGCCCTTCAACCTATTTGCCATAATTTTTGAAATGATATTATAAATCATATTACAAAGGCTTATTGGAAAAAATTATCAAAATATATTTTGTCGCCTTTCTTGGTAACCAAGGTAATAAGAATAGCATTAACCTCACTTATTATAACCTTCCTTTTTTAGGCCTCTTCAACCACACCTAACATATCACTCTTCAATAAATCCCAAAAAAATTAAAATAAAATTACAAGAAATCCATCAGGGCCAGATGCCTTGTTAGGATGGAAAGAGAAAACTGCTTCATGGAGCTCCTCCATAGATATCTTCTTCATCAAGCTTTCATTTTGTCCCTTTGTGATCATTAATGGAATATTTTATAGAATGTTTTTTTGTGCCTCCTTATCTTGCCTAGAATCTGACAAAATATTTATGAAATAATTAATTGCTTTCTTCCTTATATCTTGTTTGTCCCCAATATTTCTTCCATCTCGAATTATAATATTTTTGATATGACGAAGAGAAAAAAAATGTGTTGTATCATGAAAAAATTTTGTATTTCTATCTCCTTCCTTGAGCCATTTCTCTCTAGATTTTTGGAACCAATATGACTCCTTTTTCAATGCATTATGATAATCAAAAAGTAATTATTTTTCTTTCACATAAGAATCCTGATCCATTCCATTTATTTCTACTATCTCTTGTAAATTTTTGAGATTGGATTCAATTTATTTATTTTATTTAAAAATATTACCAAAATATTTGGTATTCCATATCTTTATTTCCTCCTTTAAATATTTCAACTTTTGAACAAACTTGTACATACATGATCCTTCAAATTTTTATTCATCTCACCATAACATAACCATATGAAAAAATCATGGTCTTGGAGCCACATATACTGGAAGCAAAATGGCTTTGGATGACCATTATTAGGTAACTCACAAGTTAAAAGAATGGGTTTGTGATCTTATCTTACTTGCAATAAAATATCTGAAGAGATTGTATACTTTGTTTGCAACCATTTATTGAATAACAAAAATCTATCCAGTCTTTTTGCTATATGATTTTTTCCAATGTGTCTACTATCCCATGTATATTGAGCTTGAGGGACTAATATCCCAAAGGTCATTTGAATTGACAAATGAAGCAAAATATTACATTTATTTATACCATCCTAGAATGCCACCCTTCTTTTCCAAAGGAGATATAATAGTATTAAAATCACCCCTAAAATCCATATATCACAATGAATCATCATTGTATTTGAAAAAATATATCCTAAGGTCCTTCCAACATCTTTCATGAGTAACTATAATTGGAGCATACACATTTATAACCCCAAATTTCATGTTTTCCTCTTTCCTACAAATAATCTAGCAACCCAACTACTTTTTGCTTCTAATAGTTGTCCATCCCATGTGCATTTGTCTCATATTATTGTAATACCATTTGAATCTCCTATAGAAGAAACTGCTAAACAATCACCTGTATTCCAAATCTTCTTAAAAGCATCCTTACATTCCTCACTACTTAATTTTGTTTCTTGTATTAAAATAAATTTGGGGTTATAACAACCTATTAATTCCTTAATAACTCTTTTTTTAGGATTTTATTCATGCCCCTAATATTTTATGATATCATTTTCATCATCAACACTTCATATTTTTATTAGTGGGCTTAGTCCCACTTCTTGTTAACACATGTGATACTATATTTGACTTCTCATATCAATATCCTTTTGAGTTTATTTTTATCTTTGTTCCTACATTGATGGTCTTTCTCTCCTTATTCCATTCTCGCCAACACTCTCATATTCATCAATCTCTTCTATTTTTTCATATTCTTCAAAATGAGACTCATCTTCTAAATATTTGTGTTTCCCTAAAGGGTCGAAAGTGCAAGGAATAGCCTCATTAGTATTTTCTACTTTATGTTTTCCTAAAAACTCTAAACTACATAGATAATCCTCCATAGTCATCACTTTCTTATGTTGGCCTGAAAACCCTAAATTTCCTTGGATATCCTCCATAAGATTTTATTTACTATACTACTCTTGAAATTCTAAAGTGCAAGGAATACACTTCATACTACTTTCATTTTTATTTTAAGGATAAGGTGTTAAGCTACTTGAGGATAATAATAAAGTTGATTTACTTGGATTAAGCTTGACCTTCTTCACCTCATTTGCTTTAAAATTTGTCTTCTCATCTTCCTTTGTTTTAAAATTTGCCTTCCCCTCTTCCTTCCACCTTTAGCTCCTTCTATATTTGAACTTGTGCATTGTACTTCCTCATCCCCCATATTATTATTTTCTTCTAATGGCTGATTCAAGTGAACTATAATGGCCTTTGCCATTTGATGATGTAAAGGGATTTTTCTAGCCACTTTCTTAGGAGTGGAAAATCCTTGATTTGACCTAGCTTCTCCTGTGATATGGTCTCCTTGTTTCAAATTGAATCTACCCTCATGCCCAAAAAATTTCATCTCTTATTCCATTTTCACTTTGTAGTCTCTTGTCATGTTCCCAGTTTCATGACATTTATGACATCAGAATTCAATGTGTTCATAATCCACTTATTGATCCCATTTTTTTTATTCATATTTAAACTTAATCAACTTTGGTAAAGGTTTAGAAATATCCATGGCAACACATATTCAAGTGTATACAGCATGCCTTCTCTCCTTAGTATTTGGCACCTCCTGGATGATTCACCTAGAATATTACCAATATTCTTCAAAGCCTCCTTATTGATGATTTGATAAGGAAGTTCAAAAATCCTAATCCATACTGGAATCCTTTTAATAGTTTCTATGTCCATAGAAAAATTCTCACTCCAAGGTCTTAAATATAATGCATATTTTCCCCTAAAAAATGGGCCTCCATCCATTATTTTACCCCTTATTTCTGAACTAGAGAAAATAATGAGGAAAAATCCTTTTGGAAGAAAATTCATAGAGTAATTTGAACTCAATATCCACTTCCACTTGAAATAGTTTTGAATCTTAGAAAAACTTGGCCAATATCCATGAAACTTACATATTAACCCTCTATTTTTAAGAACTATTGTATCATGCTCAGTCATCTCACCCTTGATAATCACTTTTGGTATAGAATTTGCTACCTGGACTAGGTTTTCCATAGATTCGTTCTTCCTCTTATTACTAACTAGGGCATCCATACTTCCAACTTGTTCATTCATACTTTTAGTAAGGACTTTTACAAATGATTCTCTTTCCATGTTAACTAAATTTTCTTCAAATGAATCCTTTAAATTTTCCTAAGATTTAGAGCAAGAAGTGGCACTTGTTCTTTGATCACACTTTACTTTCTACTTTTTCCTTCCTTGTTCACACTTCCTCCTCACTCTCATCTTGCGCTCACACTATTTTTTGGCTGCACTCACTCCTATCTCATGCTCACACTCACTTTTAGCTACACTCACTCTCAACTCACGCTTACACTTACTTTTGGCTGCACTCACTTTCGACTCACACTCACACTTGCTTTTGGCTGCACTCACACTCGCTCTCAACTACACTCACTCCTGGCTAAAAGCTAAAATACCATCCTTCAAAAGCTATTAAGTTGATTTTTTTAATTAGTATTTTATTTTTGATTAAGTTATTATTTTATTTTTATTGTGATTTAGTTTATTTATATTATTTAAATATATAAAATATTTTTTAGAAATTATTTTTAATATAATTTAATATTTTTTTAAAGTGACTTGATCTTATTAAAAAAATAAGAGTACATCATTCACAAAAAAAATGGGAAAATGCTATGTAGAACATCAACCTAAGGCTAAAAAAAGGCCTAGTACAACTATAAAACAATTAACATATCAACAAAAAAAAAAAGGTAGAAGATCTGCTAGTACTCAAATTGCCATAGGGGTAGCACTAGTAGAGGGTTCTATCTAAAGTATTTTCCTAGTTAATGAGAGGATTGTCTGTGGGAACTAAATCCCACCTAGAACCATCATCCTACAATGGTCTGAGGGAAATTGGTAGCCCACTTGAATGATGAGCCCCAATGGTAATATTATGGCATTGATGTGGGAAGAACACTCAAGAGGAAAACATGAGAATGGAAAAATTAAAAATTGACAATTGTATTCAATCAAAAATATATTTATAGGCATGTCTACCTTTACAAGTCGGCATTTAATATGCATGATCCGTGTGGGTATTAAATGCAATACATCATGATCCGTGTGAAAGGAATAATATTAGAGAATATAATATTAATCCCTATCATTCCTCCCCATCGTAGAAGCATTGGACTCCAATGCGTTCCAAAGGGAAGAAAAATCATTAATGAAATAAATTGCACATTTAAAAATGTCATCATTAATGAAATAAATTACGCATTTAAAAATGTCATCATTAATGAAATAAATTGGGCATTTAAAAATGCCATAATTAATGAATAAATTGTACATTTAAAAATGCCATCATTAATGAATGAATTGTACATTTAAAAATGCCATCATTAATGAAGTAAATTGGGCATTTAAAAATGACATCATTAATGAATAAATTACGCAATTAAAAATGCCATCATTAATGAAATAAATTATGCATTTAAAAAAACTGTCATTAATGAAATAAATTGGGCACTTAAAAATACCATCATTAATGAATAAATTATACATTTAAAAATGTCATCATTAATTAAATAAATTGTGCATTTAAAAATGATGAACTTGGTGGACGACGGTCAATGGGTAGAACAAGGGGTGGAAGCCATAAGTAAGGTCGATCAACAGGAAAATGGTGCAGAGGCCAAGGAATAACCAAGCAATTAGAAGTTGAGAGGACATGCAGGAAACCACAGAACCAATCAAGCGGTGGTGGCAATGAAACAATACTTGAAAACATGAGATCAGAAATCCAAAGCTACAAAGATGCCGGATCAAGATGTGAAATGTGCGGAGATGCTCAAAATTTCTATGATGAGGGCCAAAAATAGGAAACCAAAGTCTGGTATAAGAACTATCAGTCGAGAAAATAATAGTGGAGAGGTTTTGGATGAACTAGTAGGCCACAAAGTGTAGCAAGCATGATGATGACTATAGAGAGATCAACTTGTTCTTCAACTACAACGGCTTCTAGTGAGTTTGGATATGCAATGACTAGAGGGGCCTGATCTGCAACAAAAACATCTTCAATATCAATAGGAGTAACATTGTCTAGCGTTAAGACACTGGGCTTGTTTCTTAGAGATCCTAGATCAATTCTAGGTGTTTCTACAGACTCTTCAATAATTGGAACCAGTTCGAGATCTGTTTCTTCATCAGTGATATCTTTGTCAACAACGGTAGTGATTTTAGCTTGAAGCTACTAAAAATTGGTAATCATTTCTACATGGAATTGTTGAAGTTTTACAGTGAGGTCGATAAGCGAAATGGTCAAACTCAACATCATGTCATTAGATAAAAAAATGGATGATGGTCACAAAAAAAGGTCATAAAATAACAAATCCAAGATGAATGCTCAGATCAATATTTGAGGGTTGGGATTCAAAGGAACCCTAGCTAGCTGAGGGTCGAGATTCAGAGGGATCTCAGCTGAGAGTTTTCAAAAATAGGAGTGCTTGAAAGTGTTCACGGCAGGGAAAGAGAGTTCACCCATCAATATCTAGGGGTTAGATTTCTCATTCCTTTTTGAACCAATCTGGTCTCAGGAAGAGGATGCTTTCCAAAAACTCTTGCACCTTGCTTTGATACTAATTATGTGGGAAACACTCTTAATAAACAACACAAAATGGCATAAATGAAAACTAAGAATTGTATTCAATCAAAAATATATTTATAGGTATGTCTACCTTTACAAGTTGGCATTTAATATGCATGATCCGTGTGGGTATTAAATGCAATACATCATGATTCGTTTGAAAGGAATAATATTAGATAATATAATATTAATCCCTATCATACATGGATAAAAATTCTTCCTAGTAAATTGGTTGCGATAAAGGGTTGTGAGTAGTTAGAGTTCTACAACCTTGATCTCATTGTTGAGAAGAAAAATATCTTTGGCAAGGTGGAGAGGGTAAAACCCAATCCATAGTGTAGGAAGCATTTGCCCAATGATCCAATAAATTTAGTACATTTTGAACCTCAAAGGCAACCTTGTTCATCTCTGCTTGAACCTAAAGTAAAACATTGGAGCATATTAGATCTTTTGAATACATGGAAAACTCTATAGATGCATATTGAATAGAAGAAAAAAATCCATTATGGTTTTTCCATATGTTAAATAGAATATCAGCCCTAAAATATGTTAAATCTGCTTCATATGTACTAGCATTCAGGTTGTATTCCCAAGAAGAACCATAGGCCAAGAAAATGGTTGTGGCCTAAAAGGTTTATAGAAATCATGAATCCATTTTCATGTTGCTTGGGTCCTAGAGCAATACCAAAATAAATGTTCAATGGATTCCCTGCAATGACAAAAAGGATAGTTGGGAATGTGTAGTCCTAAATGATGAAGGCATTCTCTTATAGGAATTCCTTGAAAACTATTTGTTACTTTTTTTCCATATCTATAAATATGTCGTTTATAACAACCTATAAATTTCTTAATACCTCTTGTTTTAAGGGTCTTATTCATGCCCCTAATATTCCATGATATCATTTTTATTTTATTTTTGGATTTAGCCTCACTTCTTGTTTAATACTTGTAATATTTTTTTTTGTTTTCCATATAAATATCCCTTTGAGTCTATTTTTCTCTATGTTTTTGTGTCTTGGGTCTTCCTCTCTTTTTTTTGTTCTCACCAACACTCTCATGTTCATCAATGTTTTTAATTTTTTCATAATGCTCATAGTGAAACTATTTATAGGTTTGTCTTACTTTGAAGGATTCAAAGTGCAAGGAATAACCTTAAAAGCACTTTTTTCTTTATGTTGGCTATAAACCCTAAAGTGCAAGGATACTCCTCCATAGCAACTACCTTATTATGTTGTGCTAAAAACATTAAATTTCTATGGATTACATCCATCCTCATTTCCTTTTATGTTTCTCTTGAAACCCTAAAGCGTAAGGGATAACCTCTACACCAGTATTATTTCTATTACCAAGAGAGGATTCCATACTACTTGACAAAAACAAAGATACTTTACCTAGAGTATATTTGATCTCTTCTGTTGTCTTTGATTTACAAATTTGCTTCACATATTCCTTTGTACCTTTAATTCATTTTGAATTTGAACTTACACATTGCGCTTTCTCATCCTTTGTATCTTTCTTTGTTTCTTCTAAAAATTGATACAAGTGAACAATGATGGCCTTTTTCCATATGATGTTGTAAATAGGCTCAACACATTAGTTGTGAAAAAAAATTCTAAAATAATTATTGTTGTCTTTGATTGTCCCTATTAGGGGGAAATCACACCTCGTACGGAGTGATACAACAAGGTTTTGATTGAGAGCATGGGGTTCAGCTCAATCGGAAGGACTCCAAGAGTTTTTACAAGGTTGGATTCTTATTAAGATGTGATATTCAAGGTGCACTTGGACTCAACAAATGGAAAATAGGTGCAAGAGGTAAAAATAAAAATAACTTATCAAAAGAAAATGGGTGATGATGTGCCAAGATATCTTCTAAGAGCTTCCTACAAAAATAGGCCTAAACTCTTTATGCTAGCAATGAACACTTCCTCTCGTTGATACAGTGAAGCACATATGATATTTACTAGTTATAGGTATGCATAAAGAGGCAGGTCTCATAGGAGAGCCAACAACAAATAACTAGTCCAAAAATAGTTGTAGGCTTCTCATGCATACATACACTTAATAAAACCCAAAATAGGTAAGGATTCATAGACACATACATACACACATAAATAGGCCAGCAGGAGGCCACATATGGCTATACAAAAAAAATGATATAGGCTTCCATATATATATATGCCAACAAAATTTTATAGAGATTGTGCAAGTTTACAATTGTATTCTCTTGTAGGATTTCCTTTCATTTATTTTTATAAAAATAGTTGGCTCCTAAGTGGCTTGTGGAAAATTTTGAACCCCTACTACTCCTATTTATAGATTACAATAGGAGGGTTTTTCCTTTAGAACACATGTAGAGGTTTCAAGGTGGTTGTTGCTTCTAATGTTATAGCATGTCTTGTCTAAGTTGTTGATCCCTCTGAGGTCCTCTAAATTTTAAGTCATGAATTTCAAATGGCCCTAAGACCTTGGATGAGCAACTACTATCTTTACTACCATCTACCCATTTCTATAAATTCCCATAATATAGGTATAGAAGATCCCTTCATTTAATATTTTAGATCTTTGGGCTACTTTTGCCATGGATCCCATGTTGTTGTTGTCCTTTCATAGATATATGATATATTCCTTTGTAGGAAAGGATGATATTCCTTGAAGAATGTAGACCTTATCATTTTTTACTTTTGAGGCATCGACGTTTTCTTCTTTGGAATTTTTATTCACCACTTGAGATTGGGATTGTTTGACATCAAATATTCAAGATATTTTGCCTCAAGTACATTTGTCAAAAATTTCACTCCTTTTATTTTGATCAAGAATTACAATATTTTAACTTTTTGGATATATTTTTCTTTTGAGACTTGACCTTCAATCATCAAACCTTTTTTATTAATGTTTTCTTCTAGCTTGTCCACAACTCAAACTTTCACTTTATTTTTGCCAAGCAAAGGGTGTAGTTATTCATCACTATAGTTTTGAAAAATCTCATGGTATCTTTAGCATGCTAAAGATAAGAAACCTAGAATATGGGTTCCTTAATCCATTGGATATGGAGTCAAAAATCTCTCTTGAAAATAGAATTTTTTAGTATTCAAGCTACATTCTTGAAATTTTGTAGGTGGTCGACTTTCGCTTTCTCATAAAATTGAGATCACTAATGATACATATGTCTAAGGTTTTAATTGATTGACCTTTATCCATTGGACATAGAGTTAAAATGCCTACTCATAAACTACTCAAGTCCTTTCTTATTCCTTTTTATCTAGTTTCTTCGATGAAATATTGTCACCCTAATGAAACTAGGACTTCCTTATAGTTTTTTTTCCTTGAGCACGTAGGTGCCAAAGATGATGTTATGGTTGGAACCACTAAGGTGAGGCCCTTATTTTTTGGTCAAACCTTTTGATATCCTCTTATACTTTTGGATGAAGAGGTTCTTTGCACATGTTGGCTCGGCCTCTTCAGAATGACGGGCATCCAATATGGAATTTGTCTATCATCCTTCTTGGTCATATAAGGATGGAGAAAGTTTAACCCAAAATTTTCCTCCTCATCATGATATTTTTATCTTTTGGCTAATTTTTAGACTCATGCCCTTCATGACGTATGTGGAGGGCCTTCTTTTAGATATTCTCTTATTTTTTAGGGGGCATTGATCTATTTTTTATCCTCCATAAGGGTGCTTTGCATCTCCCATTTTAATGTAACCTTGGAGGGAATTCTTGGCTTAGGTTCCACTCTATATACCTCTTCTATAAAATTTCTCATGACCAAGGCAACAATTTGATCCCATTCAAAGATTAAATTTGGATATAGAGCATTATATTTTTTTTTAGTCTTACCTTTTATTGAATCCACCAATAGCCTGAGGGCCACATCTTGCTTTGTGATGTTGTGCACCTAGTAAAAAAAAAATATTTCTTGCAAGTGCTCTAAGTGGGATGTTGGGCCTTTGCCAAGATATTTACTAAGATCTTCCTATAAAAATAGGTTTGAACACTATGTGCCAGTGATGAACACTTCCTCTTCTCAACATAGTGAAGCATAGATGAGAGTTACCATTTATAGGCATGCATAAAGAGGTGGGTCTTGTAGGAGAGCCAACGATAGATGACTGGTCTAAAAATAGACGAAGGTCCCTCATGCATACATACACTTAGTAAAATCTAAAATAAAATAGGTAAAGAGTCATAGACACATACATATGCACATAAACAGGTTAGAAGGAGGCCACAAATGGTTATACCAAAAATTTGACACAAGCTTCCATATATATATGCTAGTAAAAGTTTACAAGGATTGTTCCAGGAGTGGGGGTTCAAGATTGCCCATAAGCCACTCAGGAGCCAACTATTTTTACAAAAATAAATGAAGGGAAATTCTATAAGATAATACAATTGCAAAATTTTCAATCCTTTACAAATGTAATGCTACTCCTATTTATAGATTACAAGGAGAAGGTTTTCCTCCAAAACTCATGTAAATGTTTTAAGGTGGCTTTCACTTTTGGTGTTGTATCATGTCTTGTATGAAATTTTGATCCCTTTGAGGTCCTCTAGATTTGAAGTCATGACTATCAAATGGCTTTGATCCCTTGGATGAGCAACTACCATCTTTACTACCATCTACCCATTTCTAGAAATTTCCATCATCTGGGCATAAAAGATCTCTTTATTTAATGTTCTATATCTTTGGGTCATTTTTCCATGGATTCAATTTTTTTGTTTTCCTTTCATGGAGATATGATATATTCCTTTGTAGGAAAGGATAATATTTCTTGAAGAACATACACCTTACTAGTTTTGACTTTCGAGGCATTGGTATTTTCTTCTTCGAGAGTTTTCTTCACCACTTGAGCTTGGGGCTTCTTGACATTAGATCTTCGAGACTTTTACCTCATGCACCTTTGTCAAAACTTTCACTCCTTGTATTCTAATTGGGACTTACAAACTTTTGAATTTTCAGATCTCTTTTGATTTTAAGACCTGACCTCTGATTATTGAACCTTTTTTATCAAGGTTTTCTTTTGTCTTGTCCGTGACTCAAACTTTCACTTTCTTTTTTCCAAGGGTGTAGTGATTAATCACTACAATAACTATTTTTAAAGTGATGGTGGAGCATGTTTCAATATTATAAAACTAATTTTAAAATAATTCAAATTATGTATTTGTTATAGTCAAGTTATTTTTAAGTTTTAATCAACTTAGGAATCGTATATAGATTATTTAAATTATTGGATTCTTAAATTAGATTTTGTAGACACCTAATTTTGGCATGCAAACTTGTAACCATCCACTAGATAATTAAATGGGCCAATTAGACACCCTATCCAAAAATATGAGCTTTCTTGTAATGGCCCACTTTGGTAGGCTTTTTCCTTTTTGTTTGATTATGTATTAGTGTGTTGATATTTAATGCATGATTCTATTTTATTCTATCAAGATGATTTTATAGTTGTTATGCTTTCTAAAACTAGTTTATGTTATTTTTAAAATATAGTACTACTAATGAATTTTGTGGTTGTAGGACCAGGTACTCTCATGGGTGGATTAGTATGGGACAACCACCAAAGTTGAGAGAAAAGGAAAATTATGGATGAATTCTCATCGATAGCCACAAGGGTAAAACCCTCATGTAGATGCATTTGCATATGTTTGATTAAAATGCATCATCGAGCAAGGAGGTTGTTATAAAAGCAAAATATACCTTACCTTGTGCATAGGGGATCCTTTGTAGGTGGGTGATAATATTGTAGTTATTGTAAAGCCTCTTGCTTAAGGAAAAATATTGGTTGTGTATATTTTTATATTCATCTTAGTTCGTGCAAGGATAGCTTTTAGCAAGAGCCCTTGTATGTTGCATTTGATCTGGAGTGTGGAATTTTTTTCTTAAGGATTTATCAAATAAAGTATTAATAATAATGTTAGTATTATTAATACTTAAATATTAAATATCAATGTTAATAGTTAATATTAACATTCGATATTAATTAAATTAATTATATGAGTAATTAATTTAATTATTATTATCTTTTAGTAATATAGTAATTAACACTAGTGTTAGAAAGGAAAAATACTATTAAATAATATTAATTCATGCGGTGAGTAAATTATTTAATTATTAATGCTTTGCCTCAAAAGTATTAGTAGGTTAAACCTTATAAAAGGGACTTAATTCAAAATTATTAAAAATAGTTTTAGTTTTTAAAATGTTGGAATGTTGGTAATATTTTTCAATGTAAATATTGGTGGCATTCAAGAGTCGAGTATTTCATGCATTTGCATAACGGGATAGGATGCTCTGGCAAAAGAGGATGGGAGAGCATGCATTGCCCAAAATGTGTCTTTATATAACATGTTAGATTTTTTTTAGCATCCATGCATGTGCAGTCCAGAGGAAGCAGCTTAAGAAAGGAAAGTACAAGTTGAAAAAAAAGGAGGTACTGAGTGCTTTCTCAAAGGTGTGTGGAACAATGTGCTTCCTCACATATGTTGTGGCATATCCAATCCTGTGTTGGTTTCTTTACCATGGGTCGATTATGGCAAGCGGGTCATGCTTGTGGTGAAATGATGATGGCAACCAGACTAGGTGTGATGGCAGGAGGTATTTGGTTGTGCATTTTGGCCATGAGATTACCCTTGGTGAGTTTGATTCTTTTATAAAAGCTCTAGATTATTTTTTTTAATTGGTGTATGTGTTATCCATCCAACTTAGAGGATGTTTTTTGTTCTTGTTAATTATTTTGTTATGAAGCTTACATGGTAATAATGGATGCCTGTTAATTTACCTTGGTCAAAGTATTATAATAAATAAAACATGAGTGAATTATAGTATATGATGCTTTGAAATAGAACTTAGAAGGTTCCACTAAAACCAGCATGGCTGAGATCCTTTTGTGATGTATTTCCTAAACAACTATTTGAGCCTCAAACATAATTAAATTACTCAAGCAAGACTTCAAATGCTTATTCAATATAGTCTTCATTTCATCTCTAATTTATCCTAAACTATCTTTGAGCATTATTATGGTCCACACTTAGATCTTTCATCACAGCTCAACGAGGGAAGATTTACTTTTCATTTAAGGGATATTTTAGATTCTTCGACCTTCAATGAAAACTTTCTACATTAAATAACATATCTTCATTTTCCATTGTTAAAGACAATAGGATAAATTTTGATGAAAATTTTATTTGATTACTATCTTTCATTTCCAAAAAAATATTATATTTAGATTAATTATTGTTTGAATTGTTGTATTTTATTTTCAAAAAAACATTATATTTATTTAGATTAAATATTTTTTGAATTGCTGACCTTCATTTTCAAAAAAAGATTAAATATTATCTAATTGCTAGCCTTCATTTTCTAGAAGAGTTTACTTTATTTAGATTAAATGAAAACTACTAGAATGGTAAAAAATAATAAGGGAATAATGTATTGAGAATGTTTTTATGTTTAAAAAATGAGGGAATTATTATTATTTAATCATGAATGGTTGAATATGTTTTCTAAGATATGGATGAGGCTTGAGTAGCTAAGGAATCCATATTTGAGTGAGAGAAGTGTGGGATTCTCTCAATGTTTTTGCATGATTTGGATGTGGCTTGTGTAGCAATAGATCCATATTTAAATGAGAGAAGTATGGGATTCTCTCAATGTTCTTGCATGATTTGGATGTGGCTTGTGTAGCAATAGATCCATATTTGAGTGAGAGAAGTATGGGATTCTCTCAATGTTCTTGCATGATTTGGATGTGGCTTGTGTAGCAATAGATCCATAAATGAGTGAGAGAAGTATGGGATTCTTTCAATGTTCTTGAATGATTTGGATGTGGCTTGTGTATCAATAGATCCATATTTGAGCGAGAGAAGTATGGGATCTCTCAATGTTCTTATATGATTTGGATGTAATTTGTGTAGCAATAGATCCTTAAATGAGTGAGGGAAGTATGGGATTCTCTTGATTATTCTTGCATGATTTTATTTGGATATGGATGATGCAGCAATAGATTCATAAATGAGTGAGATAATTATGGGCTTCTCTCGTTGTGACTAATAAGAATTATATCATAATAATCTTACTAGGTAATTGTGAATTATACACCCTAAGGGGTGAGGCTTGGGTAGTCCTAAGTGGTGAGTCTTGGATAAGTTCTATTGAGGCTTGGACATATTCCTAACAGTGAGGCTTAGGAATCTTAATGGTGGATTGGTATAGGAAAATCCATCAAATCATTCACCAAGTAGTATACTGGTGGTACTTTGTGGTGAGGCAAGCGTGACCACGATCTTTACCAAGTGAGTGGTAATGGTCTTAGTTCATGGGGGTAATTGAAACTAACTAATAACTAAGGCATAACATCATTATGGGCTAGAAGAGTGAACCCCTACATCGGAATAATGGTTTGAAGTCTATTATGGAACTAAGATCTTGCATTGTTATTGAATGATTTTAATTGTATGATGCATGTTAGGCTTGCATATACATTTTATTATGGAATTAATGTATTGCATTGTTATTGAATGATTATATTTGTATGATGTATGTTAGGCTTGCATATACATTTTATCATGGAACTAAGATCTTTAGTTATTTTAGAATGATTTATTTGTATGATGCATGTTAGGCTTGCATATACATTCTATCGAGACCAAATCTTACATTGTTCTTGTATGAATTTATTGCATGATGCATGTTAGGCTTACATTTTCATTTACAAGAGTTGTTTTAATCCTTAAAATTACTTTCAAAATCATTGGAGGATATCTATCAAGTGGAAGACCTTGAGGAAGAGATGAGACTAGAAACCATTTATGTATTTAAATATTGAAATGTAACATTGTTTTTTGGAATGATAATTATTATGAATATCATATGTAAATATATGCTTTACAATTATTATGATGAAGGGATAGATGTCTTGTAAATATTCTTGTCATTAATTTGGGATTTGTTCAAAGAATAAAAAAGGATTAATATTTTTCTTCATGTTAAGTTCTTGGAAATGGTTGGTTATTTGCAAATGGAAAGAATGGGTTATTGATGAGAATGATAGAATTTTATTGATGTATTATGGTTATGATTCTTTAGATGTTGAATTTTTTATTTCATTGTAAATAAAGGATATGCAAAATTTTAATGTTATGACTGAAAAAGTATTTAAATTCTTAGTCTTTAATAATGAGTTAAGTTGAATTTAATTAATATTTAATATAGCACGCTATTTCCTTTTGATGAGATGATTATAATTGTTAGGATCCTTGGATTGAAAGGGGGTTATTTTAGGCATGAAATTAGAGCTATATTATTAATCCTCAAATTCAATATGTACGCAATCCTAATTGAGTTGCGATGAGGCAATCAACTAGGTATTTGTGAATGATACACCCTAAGTGGTGAGGCTTAGGTGATCCAAAGTGGTGAGGCTTAGGTAGTCCTAGTGATGAGGCTTGGATGTATTCCTAGTGGTGAGCCTTAGGAATCTTAATGGTGGATTGGTATGGGATAATCCATTGAATCATTCACAAGGTAGTATAGTAGTGGCACCTTGCAGTGAGGCAAGAGTGACCATGATCATTACCAGGTGAATGGTAATGGTTTTAGTTAGCACATGTTTAAGTTAAGCTAACTAATCATTAAGGAATCACACCATATTAATCCTACATAGATATACTTATGTAGGGTTAGGTAATAGGCTTCCCCTTTAAGTATTATGAATCTTAAATAATCATTCCTACATCGTGGTCAAGTTGTACTATACAAGTGAGTGTATAGAAAAAATGGGGAGATCACTGATGGTATCTTTTCTAATATTTATGTTAGAAAAGTGAACCCCAGATTATTACGAGAAGTTGACCACTCCTATCCACTTGAGTGTCATATGTAGCAACAATGAACTTAAAAGTGGTTATGTATTTATACAAATAAAAATACTAGATCTTATTTGCGAGTTAATCCTTGTAAAAAAATAGCTCTCTCCCTTGTGGGTTGTTACATTTATTCCTTCAAATATAAAATCACTGGTTTTACAAAATCACTCCAGTGATTTTGAAAAATAGCAATATTGTTGTTACCACTTAATTTTAAACTTTCTTGTCCAATTTAACCTATAATGGTCAAAATTGCAAAATCATGCCAACAATTTTAATAAAAAACAATTTTATATGACAAGTACAAAAGCTTAAAATCTTGGATTCTTTTCACTTTTTAACCCTCCCACCATTTCTAACTTAATATCGCCTTAGATCCACACCACCCCCAAGTTGGTTTCAAACTCTAAGGCTTACACCTTTTGAGATCTACCTTATTTTTCCTCTAAGATATGAAATTTGAAATCTTGCCTTCCATTTCATGTCACCATGAATGCTTTTATCCTCCCCCTAGGCCATGAAATGTTTGTAAATTGGATCCTTGGGATGGCTCTCAACAACACAATTCTCGTGCACAAAAAAAAAATCAAATTACTCTCTTATTTTCGTAGTTCTTGCTCAAGTTCTTAGAAGAATTTATTTGGCCAAGCAAAGTAGGTGGCAAGGAGGAAGGGCCAATATATTTGGTGATATCATTTTTTCTCTCTCCTTTGTTATTCCTTTTGCTTTAGGTTATCTTATATTTATGCTAACTTCATTTTCTTATCTATTTTATTTATCTCAAAGCTTAATAATATTTTTTTTCCTTTGGGTGGAATTTTTAACTTCTTTGTGTATTTGAACTTATATTAGTTTTACAATATTTCTTAGGTTCTTGTATGATTTAGAATATTTATAGGAACATCCTCCTACCTGTTCAGACCATACTAATATGCACTTGGCCCTTTTACCACACATTTCCTTTAAAAAGATGAAATCATAGTTTTCATGATTTTTATGTAGCAATTTTGTTATTATAGTTTTTCTACATTTTTGTTACAATAAAAAAATTCAATGAGTAGTTAAAATAAAATTTTGCTATTTAACTTTATATTCAATTTATAGGGATGAAAGTGTTGCTCCCATTAGTGATTTTATCATTCACAATTTTCTATCACCTTTTTATCATAACCTTCTATTCTAGCATTTTGTTTAAATTATAGTAACAAAATTTTTGCCTCTTTAATAGTGTTTTCATCATCAAAAATTGCTAAATTTATCTAACCAAAAAAATTCTACACTTTGATATTCCATCAAACTTACAAAAATGAAATTGGTCCTTTTGTAGTAGCAATTTCTTCATCTAAAAATTTCTATTAATTCCCTATTGCAATTTTGGCATTTACATTTTTTATAAAAATTAAACTGATGATTTCATCATTCATATATTTACCTTCCATTTTTTGGTTTTACTTTATTTTATCAATAACAGAGGTGGTCTAACCAAAGGAACCAGATAGACCTCTTCCTTTCCTAATTGGACAGGCCCTCAAAAATCTAATCTCAGTTCTAGTGTTTCTATTTTCTTGCAAGAATTATAAAATCATTAGTTATAGGATTCTAGGGAGCAATTTCATCAAGGCATTTTTTTCCAAAGAGCAATTTTATCCCAATCACAATAATAAGTAATTCTAACCCTTCATCTCCAATCATTTTTCTATAGTATAGGTTGTCTGCTCTCTGCTATTGATTAAAAAAAAAAAAAATCTATTTTCAAATAAAATTAAATAAAATAAAGGAATCTAAGTTAGTTTAAGATATATATTTTGGTTTTATATTTTAGACAATAAATTGAATGGCATAGTTTTAACTTTAGGTTAATTTCTTTGTGTATTTTCCTTGAACCCTTTGAAAAAAAAAACTTTTAATTTTTTTGTACTCATTTGAAAGGAAAAAGACATATAGGATAGCTCTTGTATTCTTACACTAACCTTTATATACTTTCATTTTTATCCAGCATCAATTGTAGTTTAGGTCATAGAAAGTTATTTGGAATAGTGAGATCCTTTTAGTATCCTTAGAACCCTTGGGTGTTTATTAAATTGAACTCATAAAAACATAGCATCAGACTCAACATAGCATCCCCCTCTAAACATTGAGGTGAAAATAAGAGTGATGAGGAAAAATGCAATATATAAATATAACAACAAAAACATCAAAATTTAAAAACAATAACAATAATAAAACAAAAATATTCCAAATTGTTCGCTTGCAACGTATAATTTTTGTACATTTAACATCAAAAACAGCAAAAACATCAAAAATACAAAAACAATAACAACAATAATAAAATTAAAACATTCTAAATTGTCTTCTTGCGATGTATATCATTGCATTTCGTTCTTCCTCTTGCTTTCCTCTATTCTATCTGATTTCCTTCAAAGTATTTCTCACCTAGACTTATGTCAATGTTGTATGGTCATGCATGAGTGGCTACATACCTTTGATTTTGTCATATTTCTTCTTATCGTTCTCTCTAATTTTTCTGGTTTCTTTTCAATGTTGTATGGTCAATTCTGAGCAGTTACATACCTTTGATTGGTTACATTTATTTCTTTCTTATCCTCTTTTTTTACCCTTCTATTTTATCCATCCATTCTACACATATTTTCGATGCTCTCCCATCACAATTCTCATTCACCATCCATGTTGATACCGCAAAACATTGGCCTTCATTATGTTTATTGAAATTAATAAATAAAGCTTTATACACTTTTTAGTCACACTTTTTGGTTGTGTGCATAACCATTGGACAAAATTTTGTGGCTATATTTAATCAATGACATGTTAAGTCGTATACATTTTTTCACAATTAGATGCATTTTAAAAAGTCATTTTGTTATGATTATCATTATATTACCATGTCTCGTCTCATGTTACAACTAGCTTGCATGTAGGTAGCCCTCAACTTGCACACACAATAACAACAAAATAAAGTAATATGAAGAGTTAAACATACACTAGTTAGTTCAACTATAGTGATGTCAAATCCTCTCTTCAAGTTACTTGGTAAACTAAAATCTTTTTCCATCATTCAACCATTGCTAACTGATTCAATCAACCTTTATCGAATGTCAACAAATTCTAAAGCACTTTGAATCTTCCCCTGGCTGACTTGAGTTCTTTCATGGACCAATCAAACATTAAGCAAAATTTTAAGCATAGTTATTACAACACCTTGAGTAAGATTTTTTATAAAGTGAATAGTTTCCCCTGCTCATCCTATCATTCACATGATCCAATCCTAAGGATATAGACTAGAACAAGCTACAAAAAAAAGGCAAAAGAAAAAAGTACAAAATACTCAAACAAGCAAAGAACAAAAAGAGAACTACCAAACAACTTGAATCCTTGGTATCCTAAATTATTTTAAATATTTCCATTGGGGATATAGATGCTTGGCTAGTAGTGGAGAAACATCGACAGATTATGGGGATTACCTCCACCAAGGCTATAGATGCTTGTCTGGAAGTGGTGACATGTTTGTCATATTAGCAACTTTCTTTTGTATAAACCATTGTGTACTTATAGATGAGCTAGCTTATACTAGCTAATTTTACAATTGGTTAGTCCAACCTCACTCAAAATGGATAAATGAACATCACTACACACACACTGGTTCATGATAGGCTTAATCCTAGTCAAGATAGTCAAGATTTTTGTTGAACATTGGCTAATAATTAGATGAGTTTGATTGCTCAAACTATGGTGTTTGAATTTCTAGAAATTATTCTAAACATCCAAAGTCACTTGGAATAAGGAACAAATAGCATCATAGCTAGTTTCATAAAACAATAGTGTTATATTCACATCATTGGTACATTGTACAGTCAATAAGTCATTAGCATCACCATACATAGTCATCTAATGCATATTAACACCATCATTTGCATATCATACCTATGTTTATTTAGATTTGCATTCACCATACACATTGCATGTTTTCTTGGCTTATATTGGGTTAATATGTTGATGCAACTATTAACATGTCATTGATTAATTCAAACCACTTGAAATAGTTTCATTCAAATACATACATCCAAAAATGTGACTACACATGCACACATCAAAAGTACATACCATACACTCTTAAAATACATACATTTTCATTCCTAACATCAATAATACACAAAGAAATACCATATTTCATACAATTTCTATCAAATAAAATGCACCAATGCATAATCATATCAAATAAAACTCGTCAACATACATCATATCACAACATCATAATCATACATCAAATCATCACACATATCCATGAATCCTCATCATATTTATATATCAAATAATTGATACATAATCAAAATTTCTCATCAGTAACATTATATATACATCTACATATGTCATAATATGCATCTCTATGATCATCTCACCAAAACAATCCTACAAAAATCATGGTGCATCCGCCACACCAAAAATATTGCTATAATACAAACATCAACTCACTATTGCTAATCCCTTGGAGTCTCTCCACTCCTCTCCTCACCATAATCTCTATATACACTTACTGACTAATTTTTTATCAACCATCATCAATTCACCCTCATACATCAAACCTTCACCCAACCAAGTCAAATTTCCCTTCCAAAAACCTAAAATTGAGCATTCACCACTTCAAAATGTAAGGTCATATTTGACCAAATTTTTCTCCTTAAAAACTCCAAATTTCATAAAACCACCACCATTGGATTGGGATTGAAAAGAGCTTTTTGATAATATATTTTTTATCAAATTTTGATATCATTTGGTCCTCCAAAATGTCAAAAAACTACACAAGGGTCACATAGTCTAATTTGCACCTCGAGGTATGAATCTGGTATTCATATGGACAAGTACGAATCTGATATTTGTATAGATATGTATTAACCATATATTCATACCTAGGGGTATGGTTCCTACAACCTTTTAATTTCCCATTAATTTCTCTCAACATTCATCATTACTAACCACTACACACTCGTCCAATGGTATTCTTGTCAAGCGATTCATCATTGTTCTGTGCTTCTTCACCCATCAAATCATCACTTTAGGGGGTATACATCAAATAATAAATCCACCTTGTGCATGATAAATACTCAAACACTCAATCTTAGAAATTATATTTGTCCAAGAAATTTGCCTAAGACTAGCATAAGCCCTCATTTTTTGGGGCAAGCAAAAGCCGAATTTCTTTTCTCGACTAAACTCTAATTCAAAACAATATTTGGTATGTCCAATGTCTATAACTACATGGTTAATAATGAATTTCCTTCATCAAAGTGGTAGGTGGAAGACCACTTGTGATCGAAGCATCATGACAAAAATCTACTAAGGGTTCTACAGTTTATAAAATCAAATCAAGCTCATCATTATGTCAAAGGTAAAGTTTTAAAGGCATTCGTCCCTTCCATAATTGGGATATCTTACATTGATCATAGTAGTGAACAATATTACATCTCATCCCTCAAATAACCATTATAGCTCAAAAAAATATCGTAATAAATCAATCACAAATCATCCACAACTGCCCATCACCAATTCATCTTCTTCAAAATTTAACCACCAATCTAGTGTCATAATTTTTTGCACTGCATCATGTTTTCATACAATGTAGTTTAAAAATAGGTAAATGTAGACACCTAAAAATCATGCATTATCCCTCATACCATCACAATGACCGATTAATTTTCAAAACACCTTTAATTTTGCATTATTTACCTAAAATACTATTCATCCACTTAAGCCCCCTTAGTCGCTTAAGCCCTTGCCTATGGATAGTCCCTGGTCACCATGCAACCACCCCTTAAGCCTAAATTAGGGACACCTCATCTTTTTCTACCCTTTGACTAGTAGACCTTCCACCTAAGCCTATCCCACCCTATCCTAACCTTGGTTAACTCATAACCTTGGTCAAAATCCACCTCATAGTCAAACATAAACTCATGGTCAAACTAACCATGATTAATCTAACTCATGGACACATCACCTAGTCTACCCTTTGACTAGCCTAACCTCCACCTCACCCTCTTAATCCCAACTAATCCCAAGTTCAACCAACCATGGTCAACTTTAACCCTTGCTCCACACATATTCCTATGTGTATTCAATGTCATAAATAACATTTAAAGACTTTTGTCTTTTAAAGCATTGAAAGCAAAAGTGGGTCATTATCCACTTCACCATAGTCAACCTAACCCATGGTCAACTACACTATAGTTAGTTTCCATCAAATCCTAGCTCCACCTCACCTTTATCAACACTAAATCCATGGTTAACTTAACTATAGTTAAACCTTGACTCTTGCTCCCCTCCACCTCCCCATATGCATTCAAGACCATAAATGACAATTGAAGACTTTGTGCACTAAGATGTTCATAAGGTATGGCTCACCCATACCCATTTATTGCATGTGGATGGGTGATGAATTCTCTCACCCAAATTCATTTATAAAGCATGTCATCCCATTCCACCTTAGGGGACACCTTGTAAGACACCATAGGGGGGACACCTCATAGGACACCTCAACCCCCCTAACCTTACCAAATTCTATAAATAAATGGTCATTCCCTCTATCTTGAGTATCCACCATTTGCATACTCAAACTCTACCAAAATTCATTAGACTACACTACACTCAACACCCACTTTGTTATCAATCACCATAAAAACCCTCTTTTTACACCCTTTTTGTATTGCAAATTATTCTTTATTTTGGGGTGGTATCAATATGTCATTTCCTTCAATAAGGAAGATGCATATCCTCATCACTTAATAAATTGGCTTTGATGGCTAGAAAGATAGTGTTTAAGATTTGTGTTGCTAGTGGTATGAATGTTTAGTCTCAAGCATGGAATTGAAGGAAGTATTCTTTTGAATTGTGTTTGATTTAGGTCAAATACCGAGGAACATTTTATGTTTTGTAGGCCTTTTAGGAGCTTGGCTAGTAGAACCAACCTAAGGATATTTTCTCTAGGTTAACTAGGGTCCAAATCCCATATTCTTCCTTCTTTATTGGTGGTGATGATGATGTGGTAATCAATATGTATTCCAACATGCAACCAAATTTTTTATTTATAAATAAAAAATAGTTAGTTAGATTTACATAAGTGGCATCTCGGTATTCATCTAGATTGCATAATGGTAGATAGGTGTGGAAGAGATCCTCATATAGGCATGCAAAAAGTGGAATATTTTGGTTTATTAATTATTTTCTAAGGTTTGAAGGATTTATTTTTCATAATTTTTCATTGTTAAGAGGGTAAAATTTCCAAAGACTAAATTTTATATATATAAGCACTTTGAGCCTTCTTTAAATCATTTATTTTTTTATCTCTTCACACCAATGGATTTATTCAAGGACTTATTGGAGATGGGAGGATTTCTATATCTTTTATGGTCCTCAGGACCTATAACACTTTTATCAAGGGAGGAAATGGTTGTATTCTATATGATGAAGTTATAGATTATTCCATCCCATTATAAGGGAGGAAATGGTAGTTTTCTAGTTGATAAATAATATTAAAATTAATATAACCTATTCAACCATACTATAATCTTCTAGATGATGAGGGATACTCAAAAAAATAATACAATTATAGCATCCATTATGGAGGGTAATTGTTATTATCTCTAATGTTTCTCTCCTTTTCCCCTAGTTCAAATTATGCAGGGGTGGTATAATATGTGTAATTTAACCTTATCGGCTAAGGTTTCCATTACATGATATAATAATAAATAAATCATATGATAAATCTATTATAATTTGATATGTTTATCCCTATGGGTATTGGTTAAATCATAGATATATTTAATCTTAACCAAACTTTCATAATGCCTAATATGTAATAGGAAAGCATTTAGTAAATTGTAATTAAACTCAAAACCTTGTGTTATGTTGGCTTAGGTTAAGTAATTATTAATATTGAGGATTTGGTAGAAACACCCTTAAACCAATTGATGCATTGCATTGGTATGACATCAATTTGATATATGGTTTGGGTTCCCAAGGGTACTTTAATCTTCTTTTTTATCTATTGGTCTTTTATTTTATTTTGTATATTCTCTTGTATAAGATTGTTGGTGAATATTATGTTGTTCATTTCTAGAAAGTATTATTAAATATGATAGGCATAATCCATGTGGATGAGGCCAAATGTAAACATCAATTACCCAATCACCAAGGTGAATTAATACAATTTAAAACAAAATATTATAAAATATACAATATAAATGGGGGTTAAGTGACTATTTATATGAAGTGTTAAAAAAACATAAGTCACAAGTCAATATTAACCCTTATAAATATCCATTAAATAAATTTAGGGATTTAGAGGTATCCTCCCTTGAAGGAATCAAACTACATCCTAATCATCTACCAAAGCCAAATAAATGTAGACTCTGTGAATAGTTGAGTAAATATGTATACCAAGTAATCCTTTATTGAAATATATTGCACACCAATATTTCTATGTTGTACTCTCTTTTATAGGTCCAAGGTTCAAACCCCACTCAGTATGAGGGGACCATGATCCCTGATTAAAACCTATGTAAACTCCTTAAAAAATATACAATTATTATTAAAAAAATTATTATTTCCATGTTGCACTTTCACTTTGATCTAAATATCTTTCTTAATGTGGTTGTACTTCAAGTGAAATATTGGATTCCTTGCTATATGGATATCTTTGGTTATCTACCCAAATACGATATGTCCATGATGTTCAAGCTAATATTCCTAAGAAGAAAAAACACAGTTGTAAATGTTTTCCTACTTAAGCTATAATTAGGTACTCTACCTTTATAGAAGACTTGGAAACAACACCTTGCTTATTTCTCATCTATGTAACTAGAATACCATAAATAAAAATGTATTCTAAAGTCGATTTTTGGTCATTTTGATCTTAAACATAATTAAAATATAAATGTCCAACCAATTTGGGTATGCTAGCCCTTCCATATATCATTTCTATATATATAGTTCCTTTCACATATTTAAATATTCTCTTGATTATAACAAAGTGGATTTACGTTGGGTTTGTTATAAATCAAGCCACATAACCTTCTTAAATCCATAGAATTCCTATTTGGATTACACTCTTAATGTTTGAATCTTCTTAATAAATCCAAGGTATACTGAGGTTAAGACAAAATAATATCCTCCTCTAATTTCCAAACCTACGATTTCAAAAAGAGTTAATAGATCCAAGTAGGTCATTTTAAAAGTATTACTTAATATAATTTTTTGATAAGTCTTAGGAACCAGCTTCCATTTTTTTTCTCATTAAGGTCTCATATTCCTCTCTCATCATACTTCTCACTATGGTTTTCCATGAGTCTGATTATATATAGAAGAAGCGTCCTTCCCCTTAACCTTAACCATAATTGTCATGTTCATTTTGTCCATTTATCCATGAGTCTTCCCATCCACTCCATGAATATCCAATGAATCCTTCAGGATAGTCCCAAGATACTTATTCACCCATTTGGGGTAAAAGTCCACTTTATGTGCCATAGTAGAACCAAAAATAATTACATCATTAAGAGAGTAATCATGTGCATCCTCCTCCATCTCAATATGGTCAATATTTATACCATATATATCCTTGGCATGTGCTCCATCAAGTACATTATGAATATAAGACGTATTGCAATTATTATTCAAGCACTCAACTTCAAAATAGGAGGGAAACGTATCTTCTAAAATGGAAGAAGAATAATTCTTCTCAAGAAAAATTGAAAGTATAGAAGAATATCCACACATGATAATAGTCAACTTATTATCAAATCCCACATTTCTATTTTTCTCAACCTTCTTCATGATAGGATCAAAAATCCCTTAAGCTCTTAAATTTTTTTAGTACCCCAAATAAATGCACTTCTTGCTTTTTCCCTCAAGCTTGGTCTTTATTTAATCTAGAATATGGGTCCAAGCATCACATATAAACATACATAAGTGTTGCACAATAGCCATCATCCCAATCCACTTCTATTTAATATCCATATCCTTCAACACCATAGTTGGTGAATAGTTAAAGATATAATATACACAAATAATTTTTGCATGCTACAACTTCAAATTAAGACTCATGTCATGCAACATATACCTAATCATCTCTACAAGTTCCATGTTCTTATATTTAGTGACACCATTTTTCTAGGGAGTATTGGATATAATAATCTAATGGGTGTTTCCATATTCCTTGCAAGATGTATCAAATTTATTATTTTTTTACTATCCACCATTGTCAGACCTAAGATATTTGATGGATTTCCCATATTATTTCTCAGCCATTGCCTTGAATACAACAAAGCACTCTAGAACTTAACTTTTCAACCTCAGGAAATAGATCTAGACCTCTATAGATTAATCATAAATGAAGGTGATAATGTATCTTAAACCACCATATGAGGGCACACTCAATATACCATACAAATATAAATATATCAAGTCCAACAATGTTGAATCTCAATTTGCTTTCCTCCTTCAAAATACATTTGTGTGATATTATTTAAGAATGCATCCATCACATACACCATAAGAAGAATAAATATATGACACCATTCCTTGCATGAATCCTTTTCCTATACATGAACCTCAAAGACCCATATCTCATATGTCCCAATTCAAAATACCAAACCCTAAGATATCATACACTTTAACAACTAAAGTATACCTTTCCATTGTCTTAATAAAAATTAAAAAACTTATAGATATTAGCCTCATTATCCAAAAACTTGCAGCAACCACCTTGTTTAATTATTTTTCCTTAATACCCTTTGTCATCATTAAAATATATTTGCATCTTCTTTTTATGATCTAGTTGGTAGATTGAGAGAAAATTCACACCCATGTCCAAAATACAATATATATCTTGAATATAGCCCCTTTGTCCTTCACATCCCTAGTCCATCTCATTTTAATACCTTTTTCATTTATTATCCTTAGCCACAAAAGGACTCTTTTGCATGGTCATATGGTGGGAAGAACTTGAATCTAGATACCAATTATTAGAAGATGAAAAGTCATTATCAATGCAAGATAATAGATTTTCATTTGAAGTATAAGCAAATAAATTCCTAGTATTAGAAGACTTCTCTTTTGAATTGTCATCCCTCCCCAGCTTGAGGGAATTCAAATATACTTCAAAATCCTTCAACTTAGTGAAACATGTATCCTCTATATGCTTAGATTTTCCATAATAAGTGCACCTTACTCGATCCTTATCCTACTTCCCCTTATTTTATTGTTTGGTTTTCCCTTTACCTTTACCTTTTTTCCTTCTTCATATGAGGTTTTTCCTCTTATTTAAATACAATATCATTTCCTTTTCAAGCACTTTCCTTTGCATTCATCTCCTTGTAAAGTTTATTCTATAACATCTTGAAATTCAAACCTTTTCAAATATACCCATCTCTACATCATGCATAAACTAAGAGACTAAGTCCTTATACTTGGAAGGTAGAGTGTTAAGGATGTTTCCCACCCTTTCTTTCTCAATTTTATTTGGTGTATTTACAACCTTGATCAATGCTTAAAGGTGAGCAACCATATTGAATGGATCTCCCACACTAACAAAATCTTGTAATCCAAGGATATTAGTATTTTTCTTAATCCTATTGACCTTCTTTTCAAATGCTTTACCAAACTTCTTCTATAACTTGACCTATAATTTTGGGGGATCATTCTTATGCTCAAAAGCAACAAGTTAATAGTCATAATTAATATTGGTTATTATCACACTCCATGTTATTATTTTATCCTTTTTAGATGGGCTTCACTAAGAATTGCTTATATGCATTGATTAAGATAGAACCCATTTAGGTCTAACTTTCATGTCACTCTTCTATCTTAAAAATCTATCCTTGTCAAAAATATATGAAATCTTCCAAATTTCACCATACACTTTTAGCATTAATGAAGCAAATTTAAGAAGAATATGGCCTATACATGAGTAAAGCATTAAAAAAATACTTTAAATTAGGGGGGAAAGTGTACCCCTAAACATTATCAAATCACTTAGTTATGAGTCTTCAAAGTTTTAGTTTATAGCAACTAAAATGATAAAATTTCTTATAAATCAACTACAAGAAAATTTGGAAAAAATCCCACACAACATGGCTTGGTCTTGGAAAACATAACAAATATTAGAAACCCATACAAAATTTATTAGCCTCGAAAAATAAAACAATTTTAAAAACCTCTTCCAAAAGTGATTCTTCAAAGTTTTGGTGTATAGTAATTAAAATGACAAAATATCTCATAAATCGCTATAGGAAAAAAATCAAAAAAGTGAAATAAAAAATCCCACTTAGCATTGCTTTGTCATGGAAAACATTAAAAAAATTAGAAACCCATACAAAACTTATTAGCCTCAAAAAATAAAAAATAAAACTCTTCCAGAATTGATTGGCCATGGAAATTGCAAAGAAATCCAAAATTTGTTAGCCTTGAAAATAAAAAGAAATTCAAAAAGCTTATCCAAAATTAGTTGGTCTTCAAAAATTTTAAGAAATATAAAAGACCCATCCAAAAATTTTGACCTTGAAAATTATAAAGAATTTTAAAACCTTAAAAATTAAAAGAATTTTTGAACCAGTCTGTCATCCAAAGTTCTTTGACATCTAAATGCATCCAACTAATAGAATTAGAGGTATCTTCTAAATCTCATGCTTGTATTCAAACTCTATGACACACTCGGTTGTTGGGTATGGCTTTGATACAAGGAAAAAATTAATCATAATTTTACCTAAGAATGGATATCGTAGCAAACATCACAACAAATAAAATAAGAAATTGAGATATATGAATATGATATGTTGTAACTCAATTACTTTACAAATAAATAGCACAAGATGATACAAAAAATTAGGTGAGTGTTGTATTTATAACCAACTCAATCAAAGATATGAACCATGTGAATGTACCTAAGTCAATGTGGATCACAGATTATCTAATAACTATGGTGAATCAAAATAGTAAATATTACAAAATATACAATATAAAGGGGACTTAAGTGATGAGTTATATGAAGTTCTAAAGAAACATGAGACATAAGTCAATCTTATCCCTTAAGATAAAGTGTGAACCATTTATTTTACTAAAAGCAGTGCTTATCAATTTAAAAAGATAATTAGCCAACAACAAATGAGATATGTTACTTTAATCTTATCACACAATTTCATAAATAACTTGTATGCATAGGTGTTTTTATGGTCATCCAATATGCAAGTTAAAATGGGTATGGGGATGGTTAATTTAGATTTTTTAAGTAGAAATGATATTAAGATGGAAAAGGGATGACATTATTTCTACAATTCACACCACTAAAACATGCTTCCCTCTATTTTTGGGGTAATTACAAGCAATTGTGAAGGCTTGCATAAAGGGTCATCTTTGTCTTAGCATTTTTTAAAATTCTTTCCAATAATTTCTTAATATAAAATTTACTGATCAAATATTGCAACCTTTGTTGGAATTTATAAAATTGTATGATCAATCTTGCAACCATTGTTAGAATTTATAAAACCAAACTCATTAGATTTAATCCATAAGCCAATATTTCAAAGTCTTCATAAATAAATTGGTAAAAAGATCAAGCATGGTTGACTATCACACTCCTTAATCAAAGATAACATTTTCTAGATTTTGTATGGCATTGTACAAATTTATTGTAGAATTGAATGATCCGTAACAATCAAAAACAAGATTCTTATTTTAGACTTAAATAATCCCTAGCAATCCACAACAACATTCTTACATGTGAGAGTCTGCAAATAAGAGGATATCATGGACCTTTTAGGTGTGCTTTGTGTGAGAAGGATATAGAAACTTCATATTATTTACTTCTTCATCGTGTCTTTGCTTATACCATTTGAAGCCACTTTTTCAAAAATATGAGGTTATATTAACTCTATAAACATTGAAAGAGTTGATAAAATATTGGATAAATTATTTCAAAGTTAAATTACTATGCATTTTGTGAAGGAACGGTCCTACCATTATTTGTTGAAGTTTAAGGATTGATAGGAATAATAGAGTTTTAAAATAGATCTCAAAATAATGCTCATGTTTGAGACCGTATGGCTGCCTCTCTTGAAGAATGTTTAAAAATATGGTGCTCATCCTAGGAAAGTATGGAAAAAGTGGTGCTATCCTGTGGAAAAAGTGGTGCTAGCCTCTTGGTTACAAGACTTACATACAAGGGTTATTCATCACATAGAGTTAACACAAAATATCTACTTTGATATATGATAAAATAAAAATGTATGGCGACAAGTGATGGAGATTGGGCTAGGGTTTTGAGTATCATTATGGTCCCCAACCCTGGCAGACCAATGCATAGCATTGGCATAGTAGAAGAGAATGCATGAAAACCAATGCATATCATTGGCACCGCAAAAGGGAATGCATGCGATAATGGCTCCTCTCAACTGATTGTGCAGGTTTGTGTTGAGAATGGTCCACAAGGTAACCCTCATTCTGTTGATGTAATTCTTCCATTGCCTGAAGTTGATTATGCATGTCACAGTTTAGAATCACTCACCCTTGTTGGGTATTTTGTTGGATGCATCCCTAATGAGTCTTCCCTTAGGGCTTGGGTTAATGCAGCTTGGACTCCTCATGGAGTCAAGCTAATGATGGTTCAAAACCTTACAAAATATTTTTTTTGTTTTGCTTTGCAAAAACAACCCATGTTAAGGTGATTTATGAACATGGCCCCTGGTACATGAGAAGCTCTTTGCTTGTTTTTTCTCCTTGGACCTGTGATTTTTCTATTTTTGAGGAAAGATCTACCAAAGTCCCTATGTGGGTGGAATTCCCAAGACTCCCTCTACCTTTGTGGTCCTTTCTCAGTCGCATAGCAACCCCTTTAGGGCATGTCATTTTGGTGGAGGTGAACAAATTTTTCCATGCATGCCCTCAAAAATGTGTTTGCATCGAGATTGATATTTATCGAGATATCAAGGAGTCTATTGACATACAAGTTGGTGACACTGTGCTATCCCAGCGGGTCCTCTACATTAATTTTTCCAACACATGTTTTCAATGCCAATCCTCAGCACACAAGATCAAATATTATCCCACAAGATCAAAGATTGTCCCTTGATACCGCATAACAAGAATAAGCAAATATTATCCTTTTATGTCGCATAATAGGGACAAGCAAAGCCCCACCACACCGAGTGCGTCCACTCCTCAACCTCGAGAGGATGGTTGGACGACATCGAGTGCACCCACTCAAACTCAAGAGGATGGTTGGACGACTGTGGAAGGGAGTAAAAATCCACATTTAACTGCTTCTAAAGGTACACAATCCAGGTCGACACAAACCGATAAAAAAAAGTATGAAAAGGAAAAAGTTGATCCCCTAGTTGAAACTACCAACAATGAGGCTCCTCAATCTCAACAAATTCATACCCCAAGGGATGCAATAGAGGTTGCTTCACAGTCTGCCCAACCAACCAGTCCTCTAGTACATTTCCCCTCGGCTAACGCAAGGTAATCTCGCAACCCGAGAATGGGATCTGTAGAAGAATATGTCACTCGAGAGAAGCGACTTCATATGATCAGTGTTTAGTGTTTGGTTAGGCAATTATGTTCCTGATTCATCCAACAGCTACAATGTGTTGAGTATCTTAGCGATGGTGATAATATATCGTTGGATACAAAGCCATCATCGATGGAATTGGCGGTTCCTACGGAGGAAGCAAAATCTAAATTTCCTTCCCCTTTTGTGTGGTTTCGACGTTCTCATAGTCCTCGACAGGGGAAAGAATATGGAGATAGTCTACCCGAAAAATAATTTCAGCCTTTCAACTCAAGAGTTCCAATAGCTTTGCGGCATTGGACAAACACAAAATGATGGAGCAATAAGTCTACTTAGTGCCTAGAGCTACAATTCTATAGTTTAAGGTTTTTTGTTACTCTAGTTTATTTTTCTATGCTTATTTATGTTGTGTATTTGCCCTTTTAGGGGTTGGTTCCAGTTTTGATTGTATGGGTGGCCTTGCGCCCCAAGTTGTGATCTTTCCAACTCCATTTTTATTGTAACCTCTTTTATTTTTATTGAATATAATTGTTGGTTCCAATAAAAAATAAAAATGTATAAAAATTGGATTTATCAAAATTAATTTTGATAGTGCTTCCAAAGAAAATCCAATAAAAGTTGGACATGATGATTTTTGAAACAATGAGGCAAAATTCTCCTCACTTACTCAAGGTCATATAGAACTTCAATTCAAAATTACGATTGTAAAAGGATGAAAATATATTTCAATCCGGTGGAATCATCAATTATCTTAATGCTATTAATAAAAATGGAAGTGGAAAGTAGGTTTTAAAAACATCAACTCTTGTTAGAGATAATCTTGAAAATGTAAGATATCTACAAAAAAGAAAATTGGTAGCAAATAATTTAGCTAATCAAGATGTTGATCTTTGTCTTAGCAAAATTCAAATTTTAAAAAACAACTAATCATATGAGATTTTATCTCTTTATAAAAATAATGTCAAAAAATTCATTGCTGAAGCATAACAATCTAAAGAAGACTATAAATGTATTTAATAAAAAAAAATGAAAAAATATTATTAATGAAAGGTAAACTAAACATAATATAATTAATCTAACAACAAATATTGTTAATTTCATAAGAGAAACGTATATAAATATAAACACATATATGAATAGAAGTGTTATAGGGGATGGGATCGGTAAAGTGGAGAGTAAGGGTAGTTGTGTGGCAGATAGACTTACAAATATAAGAGTTTCATTTACTCCACTGTCAATTGCCAATCAACATCCTCCCATCTTACCATTGAATATCTAATAATGTAAAAAAAAATTATAAAACCGCTGTCGTTATAGATAGAGACAGCACTTAAATTAAAAATTTTAATCTTCTTGTTTGCAGTGTGCTAGCGTGCTACATAATACCATGTATATTACTCATTTAAAAAATAGTTCATAAACTTTCTTTAATTAAAAATACATAAATAAAACAATATAAACATGTGAATCACATCATGTGATATGCACAATGATATTTTAGAAAATCACCCGATATTTTAGAAGAGGCATTCTTATAAAAGAAAACTTTGTAATGGATACAGGGGAATCAGATCATGTGATATACACAACGGGTTTGTAATCATCATCCCCCACAAGCAATGATTGCCTGCTTCATTATGAAGCCTCGGCCAGGAACTCCAGTTTAACCTCCATTATGCACAAGAGCATCTTGACTTCATTTTACATATTACAATAGAGTTGTTATTTGTTATGTCACCCCAATGCAATGTTCTATTATCTCAAGATACTGCAATGCACAAGGATAAAAACAGATATCAATTTGAGATAAGTATCATAAAATATTTGTGAATATAGTTATGAAATAAAATTCCAGACTCAATCTTTAACCCAGAAATATCCAGCCACAAACTTTAAAAGAAATGGAATCTCATGACATGAGGATCTAATACAGTTCAAAACATAAACAAAGAATGATATTTGAAACTAACTTAACAAGAGGCTATGAAGGATTTATGTATAATGCTCTTAGAACATAAATAATTAATTTCTTAAACAAGAGGATAAACCTGAGACAAAAAATGGGAATTATACCTCCAAAAACATTACTCATGCACAGAATATGCTCCAACATTCGTTAACATTTTGTTAAATGGTAACCTAGATGTCCAGAGACAGGTGAAAGTCACACCAGATTTATATTTAGCAGATGCAGATTCAATAGCTCCTAATCATGTTAAGAGGCCAAAACCTACTAAAACATATAAGGGTTAAGATAACACCTGTGGACCAACTCAAGACTTGACTTTGGAATTCCATAAATCAGTGCTGAAATATGCCATTTTAAGCAAACTCACATCTCGAAAAAAAACTGTTGAAGGACCACTAACAAACCAACTAAAGGAGAAAGATTGACTCTAGTAAAAAAGTGCAGGCCAGGCAATGAATAGAGAAATTTCTGGATATTTGTAAGGGATTACTGAAAGGCAGGAAGGCTTACTGAAGGGACCCACCAATGTTCATAAAGGAATGTATATGATTACTTTAAGGCATCATTTCTCAGATAGAGCACATATTACAAGACTATAAGTGCTTTGTGGAAGGAACTCTCTCTAGGGATTGTCGAAGAGGTACAATTCTTAGCATGCATGGTTTAAATTATTTTTAGGTATTTTTTTTTTCAATTGGTTATAATGATATTACAATAAAATTTGGATATTATTTATGTATCGTTTGGCAAGATTTGAACCTTGGTCTTTTCTTTAAACATCGAAGAATCTAACCAGATGAGCTAATGCCACTTGATCTTTTTACCTACTCCTTAAGTATGTCCTTGATGAAGTCTTTGCCCTAGAGACCTTTAGGCAACTTAATATGATAGACTTCAAATATGGAAGTGGTAAGGCAAAGGCATCATATTATGGCAGACACTCAGCTTGGGAGGAGTAACTTTCATAGAAAGAGAGGGGCTTCTATTATAGAAAGTAAGTTGAAAGAGCTAGGGCTCGAGCAAATCAAAGATTGATGGGATTATGATCTTGAGGAAAAATTTGTTGCATACCTAAAAGACATTAAAGGCCTGAAGTTCACACATGAGCAAAGGCCTGATATTGAAGATCTCAGGAATCCTATAGACGAAGTAGCAACTCGACCCCTTAGTGTGCTCACTAGGCCTCCGTAGAGGGAAATTTCAATCCATGAGATAAAGTAAGTAAAGATAATATTAAGGAGCTGAGGGGAAGGCATTGGAAGATGTCCAAGATGGAAGCATGGGGGAAGATGAGGCAACTGATCGAAAAAATGGAGGAGGAACCTGGTTCAATATTAGAAGACTCAATATTCAATGAATTATATAATGAGGAACATCCAGATGCAGAATGCTCATGGTCTGAGCAATATAGTGAGGAGGAAGTCAGAATCGAGACACTTCATAAGATAAGAGTGGCTAGGGCAGCACAAGGAAGAATTGAAGGGTCAACTCCCAAACCACCAAAAGAAAGCTCAAATATTCTTGCTCCCCAAGAGATCGGAACATCTTCCCCACCAATGCAATGCATATCTAGACAAGAATTGCCAAGACGAAAAATCCAAAAAAGAAAAAAATAGAAAGCAGGATACATAGCTAGCCCAAGTAACTCAAAGAAAACCAAACGGGATACAATATTAGTGGAGCAAAATGGTGACAGAATCTTAGTCTCAAGTCAACTCTCCCCTTCTACGACTAAGGAAAAGGCCTAAAAGACAAGAGAAGTTATCTGATCAAAAAAGGCCCAAGATCTTCTTGCCACCTAGATTGCATCTTCTCCATCTCACTCGATGACCTCCCCTAATCATAAAGCGACACAAATATTGCATTTTTTTGGAGCAACCCTATTGGCCTTAGCCCCTACGTGCCCAACACCCTTTGTCATAGCACTTTCACTATGCAATCCATTATCAAACTTTTTGTCACCCTCATAAAAACCAAGAGGAAATATAGGAGTTGTCAACTTTAATCCCATGGAAAAAATTTCAAAAAATCCAGCAGCAAACAGCTAAATACAACCAAGAGAGGCAGGCCTAGTTATCAGAACAACTGGCCACTACCCAAGTAGATTGTCATTTCGCTTCGCACAAAAGAGCATTATTATTTTTCCAAAAGAGATTTGTTGGTATCAAAACTATAAAAAGATATGATGGAGCAAGATTGGCAAGTATTAACTATCGGGTTAGATGTAAGTGATGCATGACCCGATACATAATGAAACTCACCAAATAATATAGTTGAGCATGACTATGAGTCAATCATTCAAAGGTTGGTAATAAAATAAAAGGAACTAGAACAAACCAAGAAAGTCCTAAAGGACTCATAGGTAAAATCCCAGGCCCTTCAAAATCAAATAAACATGTTCACCAAACAATTGAAGGCACAAAGGTCAGAAGTCCTAAAAGAAAAAGAGAAATAGCTTGAGTATCTTTTAGACAGTCTTGCCCAACAACAAGCTTAGTGTAATCAATAAATGATGTCCTACTAAAGAAAATAGAAGATTTAAAGAAAAAAAAATGAAGAGAAGTGGCTTGGGATCAAAAATCTTATTAAGCAAATGAGAGATGCTTACTGGGATGAAATTGGTAGCACTGCATTAATATTATTTTATCTATTTAAGATTATAGATTTGGTTGCACTCTTAAGTATCTAGATAGATGATAAATTCAAAGGAGATCTCAATAGAATTAACACAAGACTAGAAGAAGCTAAAATCTATCAGACTAAACTAGTCATGATGTTGGATTCTAGGATTGTGATTGTAGCAATATAAGACAAGGAAGCCATGGTACAAAGAGTAATCAGCATTTTTTGAAAGAAATAGATAGCAAGGTAGTCCATGAATTAGATCAACACATTATATGTCACCATTGAAAGACTCAAGGGGGAGGTGGATTCTTAAACTCAAGCAAGGCTCCCTTCACCATGTAAACAATCTAGCCAGTTTTTTCAAAAGAGGAATTTATAAAGTTGATCAAGCAAAATAAGGAAGGCCCCCTTGATTTTTAAGAATGGATGGATTTCCATAGTGCAGATGAAATAGCCCAAGTTATAGGACCATTGTTAGAATTTAATATGTAGGTACATTAAGTGATAGGCCAAACAAAGAATTTGTTTTTTAAGATGATAAATTTTAGGTACTTGTAGTTTATGAAGAATTCCAACAAATTCAATTGCCATAAAAATAAGCATGGGTGGAAATCAAACAAGTTTTGGATAAATTATCTACCTCATAGTTTTATCCTTAACAATTTTGTTTGTTGTGTTTTATTTGCAGAAATTTTGACTCCGCACCTAAGGATGAATCAAATAATTTTGGGTTATCTTTCAAGAAATCTAGAAGGCCCCTATGAGCCATAAATACTGTAGTGGCTCCTCACTACTAATTTGCACTAAGGTAAACTTTTGAGGGGGACAAAATATCTTATCAGAGATAACCTCAATTTTTTGAAAGTTGCAAATGAAAGAAATAGACCAAAATATCAAAAGCATCTGATATGTTTAAAAAGCAAGAAGTTGGGAAAAGTCCCGATAATCGAAAGTTTTGAGAGTCATAAAATAGAAGAAATAAGATCTTTGACAAAGCATAACAATAAAGGAGCTAGTGGAGAAGGAAATTTCCTCCCAAATTACTCCCAATATCAAAGATTTTACAAGATCCAACAAAGGCCAACAACATGAAGTTCCAACCAATGGACAATAATGCATTAGGAATACTAAAGGTACGCTAGATAACTCAAAGCTATCACCAATATTTTGGATGAGCCAAAATGCATAGAACCCCAAGAAGGGTAGGTGAGATGAATTAATGTGCTCTTATTTAGAAGGAAAAAGGACTACCTACTAAATTTCATCCAAGTTGAGCAGCTCAAGATTTTATTAAAAGCGGGTATAGCAACTACAATCTTACATCTAACAATTGTTGTGGCTAAGGGTACCTCATTAATTTTTTAGAATCTATAGAGAGGGTAGATAAAATTGTTAGAGAGGGTATCGATAAAATTTTTAAGGGAAACTCTCCCTATTGTATCTATAAATAGCAGTAGTATAGGTTATGTAAAGCAAAGACAAGTATATAAATCTTTCTCTTCATTTCTTCTTGTATAGAAGTACGTGTATTTTAGGGTGGTCATGTGGGTAAGCAAACCCTCGCTTCTAATATTATCTTTGTAATCTTTCTTGCATATGTATATATATGTGTGTGTATGTACTAGAGGCCTATGCATCTATTTTGGGTAGTCATTTGTGGTTCTCATGCTCTAACCCATCTTTGTTATGTGTGTGTATGTCTACAATATTTACTTGTTTATGAGTTTTACTTGCATATGTGTGTATATTGGAGGTCTATGCATCTATTTTGAGTAGTCATCTATGGTTCTCATGCCCTAACCCATCTCTTTTATTTGTGTGTACTCATATAATTCTCATTTGGGCTCATATATGTCGAGGAAAGGAAGTGTTCAGCACTATAGCCACGGTTGATGTGTAGGGAGATCTTATTTTCTTTGGTGCATCACCACTTTGTTAGCTTGGGACTCTTTTTTCCTTTATACTATATTTACTTTTTTTTATTTTTTCCCTAACCCTTTTTCCTCCAAGATTTTAGATTAGGAAAGTGCACCTAAAGATCATATCTTAACAAGGGGTCATCCTTGTAAAAAAATCTCGAAGGCCACTGATTGAGTTAAACCCCACACTCTTGGGACTATCCCTATTGTGTCGTAATGCACAAGGTGTGATTACCCTAATTCTCTTCCATAAGACAATCAAAGAGGACAACACTTTACATATGCATTAGGTAATGGACATGAAGCTCCAAACACTCTCATTGATATATTAAGTGATTTAGGATATCTTCATCACATCTGTATTATACATCAACAAATACTTATCATTGAGTTAGAATAAATACATCTATGCATTTGCTTGGGGGTAATTCACCTCCAAATTTTATAAATCACATCATATCAACATCACAATCTACTCTCTTCCTACATTTTCTCCCCATTTGGGGGGCATATGTTGAAAACAAATATGCAAATTATTCTTTTGCAATCAACACACTCTTTATATAAAAGTATCATGCATACATTTTTACATTATATCATGTGCAAGCATCACATACAAACATATTTATTTTTACAGCATTACATCATTTAAGACATGCTCAAATCTCTTTTACATCCCCTGTAGCATACTACATGTATTCAAATATGATTAGATCTCACCTATGATTATAACAACATAAGACATTAAAGTTCTTTAGGCCATGATTCTCATGGCATGAGACATTAAAATCCTTTTAGCCATGTAAATTCCTTCAAGGTATGCTTTTCACAGTGTGAGACTTCAAAGTCCTTTGAGCCATGCTTCTCATAGTGTGAGGCATTAAAGTCCTTCAAGCCATGCTTCTCACAGCATGAGACATTAATGCCCTCCAGGCCATGTAAATTCCTTTGGGTTATGCTTCTCACAATGTGAGACATTAAATTCCTTCAGTCATGTAAAGTCCTTTAGACCATGCTTCTCATAATGTGAGACATTAAAGTCCTTTGGGCCATGCTTCTCAAGCATGAGAAATTAAAGTTCTTCAAGCCATGTAAATTTCTTTGGGATATGCTTATCATAGCATAAGATATTACTAACAATAGCTAACATTACTAACAACGATATATATCTTTGTACATATTACAAGAACCTTACCATCATGTTTTAAGTGCTTGTCCATTATGCGACTTTTCAATCCACCACTTAAGCATGATGTATTTCATTCCATTATCTAAGTGTTTGTCCACTATCATGGCTCTTAGTCCATCACTTAGGAATGGAACCATGATCATCACATATTTTAAGTACTTTTCCATTATCATGGCTCTAAGGCCACTTCTTAAAGATACATACTCATCCCTTAAGTTTTTTCTAGGCTCAAAGGTCAACACTCAAAATAAAATCATAATAAGTGTTTATCCTTTATCAAGACCAAAGACCACCACTCATAAACACAATCAACATCAAAATATACTTTTGAGTGCTTTTCCATTATCAGATACTTAGGTCACCACTTAGCATTAAAATTAAGTCACCCTTAGCATTTATCCATTATTTGGTTTCCTAGACCACTGCTTAGGTGATGTGTTTTGCAATAGCCTTCTTAATGTGTTTAATGACTACTTTTTTGTTAAGTCCATCTATTCTATTCCATTTAGGTCACATTATTTCTTTTTCATTTTTATCACATACATCGAATCAAATCATATCATCACATCACATAGGAAAACACAAAGATAACCATATAGTCTTATAACTACATGAAAAACCTCAAAATAATACATGTCTATGGGTCTGGTGTACAACAATATCAAAATTGAACACACTCATCCCTATCATACAAAGGTGGTGCACCACAAGGAAAAATTGGTGCACTCTTAATTACCAAATTCGTCAAAATTTTTATATAAAATTTGAAATTCGTCGAACTCAAAACTTTATCGAATAAATTCATCGAATAAATTTTAAATTCTGTAGAAAAAACTAAACATTAAAGAGAGGTATAAAAACCCTAAAGTAGAGGCATCGCAATTTTAATTTAAAGGAGAGGCATGCTCTACAAATTCGTCTTTGGTTTGCTCAGCTAATTCGAAAGTACTGGAATCGATATCATAGGCCAATTTCTAATTCCACTGCTATTCATGTTTGCATTGTCTACAAAACAGGAAAAGTTAATTGCAACCATATCATTTAGACTTACGATTAAGCTGCCTACCGAACCTTTTAGCGGATCTTTATAGATTCTGACGATTCAAATGATGTGGTGTTCAAAACCCACTTTAAAGCCACTCATTTCTTCGTCATTGCCAAGATAATTTTATCTTGAGGTCAACAAGATTTCTGTGTACAAGAGTTTCTAGAATCATTTGAAAATGGCCACAGTCAAAGCCATCTCACAATTACTAATTGCACTATGAATTATGTGAGCATTATCTCCTTATAATGAGTTGTAACATGGCAAACATTGATACGTTTTGTGCCCGTGACAAATTATTTTTCAAAGACATTGCCGGTCAAATTTTTTCAAAGATATTCTCGATCAAATGTTTGAGGCTTCCTTATCCCAAATTGGGACATGATGACATGTGTTGTGAGTTCCTTGAGATACAATGCAACCAGATTATTCTTTCCCAACGTTTTAAAGCTTGGTCACCAAACTTGTCTTCATGGTTTCTTGAGTTCCAAATGAGATTAAGTTTATCATTATAAACCTAAATACTGTATGCCCGGTGTTTGCTTTAAGGTTCTAAAGATGTGGTATATATATAATTATTATTTTTTAACTAGATATATCATTATTGAAAATGAAATCATTGATAAAAATAGAGACTATTAAAGGTAAAGACTATAATATAAACAAAACCTGTATATGTGCTGAAGACTTCTTATAAAAAATCATTGACAATGAAATTATTGACAAAAATATATAAGCATTTATAATAATCGAACTTTATGTCGAATTTTATTTCAAATTTTTAAACATGTCAAATTTTTTTCAAACTTCAAGGATGTTGAACTCGAATACGAACTCGAACTTGGTAACTAAGGATTCACTCACCCTCATGAGACTAAACCTACCCATAGCTAGACCTTGCATCCCTACCTCCAAGTGTTGGTGGAGAAGACAGAGGCCTAAATATCATAGACCTTTGCAAGTAATGACTCATAGACTAAGTCATTGACCTTTAATGCACTAGTGATAGTGACCTATCAATAGTATAAATAGTTATTTGGTATAAATATTGATAGTACCTCATCATGTTCCTTTGCATGGTAGCCTCCACCTTTGCTAATCGTTTCTCAGTCCTCATCCTATCAATCTATGTCCTCTACCTATCAATTTCTTCCTTTAACTAGTTCACCTACCACTCTGATGAACCCATCGATGTATTCACCATATCCATACTAAGGCCTCCACCCACTCTCGAAAGGGTCTCATACCTCTCTCGAGTGACCCGCTCAAACTCAACCTACATATGAGCAATAGTTGTACCCTTCTATAATGGCCACATCTTTGCTCACACTCCACTCTCACCATCTCCTCCCAATATTTTGTTACCTCCTCCTCCATTATTGCTTCAACTACTACCAATCACACTCTCACCTCGTGAAATCTCCTCAACAAAGCCTCCAATTCGGCCTATTTAGCCTCCTTTACTAACCTGCTAGAACCAAATCCTCTAAATACTTTTGATACTAGGTGAACCATAGCTAAAGGACCTACATCCAATAGGATATACTATGTCCTACTTTCATATTGGGTCTCATACCTAGTTTACCTAGAATCATTCTGAGTGGTACCATCTCTACCTAACCTATGGCAAATATCCCTCAAGATCCTCACTATCTCCTCAATAATTTATGTTTTCTTTCCACATGGCTCCTCTCATGTCACTTGTCTTGGGTGTAAGTTGACATACCATCTCATGTAGCCTCCCACCACTCCATTATCATCCATATCTAGATCCAGCATCTCAACATCATTTGCACCCCCTAAAAATAAGAGGAAGTCAAGAGGATCAAATAAACTCTCTCAGGTGATTCGTCAAAACCACATATCTTCTATCTCATGTATCTACTAACTTTCCCAAACTAACAAACCACTATGTCATAATGATAAGTCCCATAATCCATTCCACTATCATCTACCCATCATATTGTTGGACTCTAGAGCATACTTTAGAGTATATTCCCTAAAGTATATAGGTTCTAAATATTTAAAATTCATTTAAATATAGTTGCACCAACTTTACTATTTGAGAGGAAATCAGTTTTGTTGTGAGAGCATATAGGGAATTGTTTAGAGTGTTTCTAAACATAGTAGGAGCAAGTAAGAATTCCATAATAGTAGAGATTTCAAACTGATTGGAGTGCTATAAAAGCATTGTAATTTCTTATGATTATGAATCTAACAAGCATATTTTCTCATTTTGGTATTAGATCAGGTTTTCTCAGATGGATCAAAACCTGTGGAGAGTGGTGTGAAGAGATTTGAAGCACGCACTTTGTCAGAGAAACTCAAGTGGCCAGCACTCAGTAGAGTTGCAAAGAAGAGCTCGAGTAAATCATTAATATATCACGTATCCTAAGGTATTTTCTTATGAAATTTTGAGGGATGTAATATAATTGTATAAAGAGGATTCAATAAAAATTTCAAGTGATTTGGGGCTTTTCTGATTTTATTAGCATTTTGAGTTTTTCAATAACACGGTTTTATAAGGTGGAATACAGGGTATTTGCTTCTCAAATTTTGGGATAAATATTATTTAGATAAAATCATAATTCAAAAAAAAAATTCAGGTCATTTGGATCTATATTGATCGATTTGTGTGAATATTGATTTTTTCTTCAAAAATCCTAGATCCGGAATTGTGATAAAAAGGAAAAAAGTAAATGATCACATATTTTTCACCTTTGCAAATTTTCTTCTAAAATTTAGAGGGTTTTCATATTATTGTCTCAAGAATACAAATTTTAATTGTTAGAAATGTTGGAGTTGTATGGATTTATTAATGTGAAAAATATTGAGGTTGTCTCAAAAACACGCTAAGATCTAGAAAGGGCAAAAGTAAATTGATCACATATTTCATATTTGTGTGAATTTGCTTCTAAAATTTGATGTATTTTCAGATACATATATCAAAAGTCTACAGGAAAAATTTCAGTTTGTTTCAATCAGTATTGACCGATTTATGATAAATTTGGTGCTTGAGACTTTGGTAAATAAAAAGAAGCATGTATTTTTGCAATTAGAGGTTAATTTTGAGAGATTGACTTAACATGTTGAGTCAATTGAGTAAAAGAAGATATTTTCCTATTATTTATTGAAAAAAAAGTGTATTATAAGCTATCTATATTATTCCAAAGTTTTTTTTATTAGCATAAATGGCTGCTAATAACAATCTTCCCATTCCTAAATTTAATGGGTTAGATTACGAGTATTGGTCCATCAAGATGAGGACCTTACTCATAGGCAAGGGGTTATGGGATATTGTAGAAGAAGGCTAAAATGAAACTGCATATTGGACCACCTTGAGTGAAACTGATAGAACCAATAAAAATGATGCCCAAAAGAAAAACTCATTTGCTCTCTACCATCTCCAAGCAACTTTGGAGAAAAGCATCTTTCCAAGGATTGCTTCTTGTTCAATAGCCCTAGAATCATGGACAGCCTTGAGAGATAGCTATCAAGGGAGTAATCAAGTGAAGCAAGTGAGGCTTCAAACCTTGAAGAGAGATTTTGATAATCTCAAGATGCAAGATGATGAAAGAGTGTGAGATTATTGTGTGAGAGTGAAAGCCATTGTAAACAAAGTGTAAACCCTTGGATAAGACATCAAAACTGAAGTAGTGGTGAATAAAGTGTTGAGAACACTTATTCATAAATGGAATCATGTTGCTATCATTATTGAAGAGTCTAAATATTTGTCTACTCTAACTTTTGATGCTCTAATTGGTTCTTTGATGTCTCATGCAAAAATATTGCAAGGTGCTACATCTACAAGCTATGGAGGTGATGAGAAAGAATTCTCATCAAAAGAAGGTGATAATGCACAAGGAAGAGGACAAGGATAAAGACAAGAAAGAGGTAAAATGAGAGGTAAAGGAAGATGACGAGGTAGATCAAGAGGTGGCAATCAAGGAGGAGGGGGTGACAAATCAAAGAAATCTTATTACAATTGTGGCAAGGTTGGTCACTTTGCTAGAGATTGTTGGTCCAAGAATTCTCAAGATGGGAGAGTTCAATATGGAAACTATGGAGAAGAGGAAGGAGCTTCTTCAAATGTGTTCCTCACCTATGGAAAATCAGATCAAAATCTTAATGAAACTTAGATTTTGGATACTAGTTTTTCTAATCACATGAGTGGCAAAGAGGAGCTTTTTGCTACAATGGATTCCTCCTACAAATCAAAGATCAAATTGGGAGATGACAAGGCACTACAAGTTGAAGGTATTGGAGCCATGGAGGTTCCAAAAAAATAAGGCACCAAGAAGGTAAATGACATCTATTACACCCCCAAAATCCAACATAATTTGCTTAGTGTTGGATAAATGATGGAGAAGAACTATAGGCTTGTTTTTGATGAAGGAAAATATGTCATTTTTGATAAAAACAATTGTAATAGAGTTATTACACAAGTACCTATGACAAAGAATAGGTTGTTTCCTCTTAAGTTTTGGGAACAAGGAGGTGCTCAACTTTCTAGTATAGCTATTGCTAATCCAAGTGTGCTTTGGCACTTGATATTTGGTCATCTTAATTTTGCAAGCTTGAAGTTGTTGACTTCTCAAGCTATGGTAAGTGGACTTCCAAGATTTGAATAACACAAGGAGATGTGTGAAGGATGTGCTTTGGGAAAGCACTCAAGATCAAAATTTTCAAAGGGACAAGCATGGAGAGCAAGCCATCCACTACAATTGATGCATTCAAACATTTGTGGTCCAATGCAAACCAAAATCATTGGTAACAACTCTTACTTTATCACTTTCATTGATGATTTCTCTAGGATGTGTTGGATTTATTTTTTGAAAACTAAAGATGAAGCTTTTTATTGTTTCATAGATTTCAAAAATAATGTAGAGAATCAAAGTGAGTTTGTTGTAAAAACTCTCAGGACTGATATAGGAGGAGAGTTTTCTCCAAATGCATTTCTAAAATATTGTAAATATTGTGGGATAAAAAGGCAATTCACAACTGCCTACACCCCACAAAAAAATGGTATGGTTGAAAGAAAGAACCACATTATAGTAGAAATGGCTAGATCAATACTGCAAACTAAGCATCTAAGTAACATGTATTGGGTTGATGTTGTTAGAACTAGTGTTTACATTTTGAATAGGAGTCCTACTTCTAGTTTATATGGTATTACTCCTTATGAAGGATGGTATGGCAAAAAGCCAAATGTAAAACACTTTAAGGTTTTTGGTTGTCTTGCATATGCCCACATTCCTAATGAGCAAAGAAAGAAACTTGACCCCAAAATTCAAGCATGTATTTTTGTTGGATATTGTGAGTCTTCCAAAGCATATAGGCTCTACAATCCCAAAACACATAAAATTGTACTCTCCAAGGATGTAATTTTTTATGAAGGGGGATAATGGGGTCATCAAAAAAATTTTGTTGATGATGGATCTCATGATGCAAGTTCCTCTCAAGTGCAGCAAGTGCAGCCCAAAAACAGCAAAGGAAGTCCTCCAATCCCAAGTATAAGTACTACTTCAAGTACAACAGATGCTACTCCAAGTCCTTCTCCACAAATATCAGTAAGTCCTTCACCTATGGATATTGATTCTCCATAAAGAGGTAAGAGAACACTTCAGCACCATCCTTCTTTTCAAATGTTGGATAAGAATTCCCAAAAAAAGGTACACTAGAAGCCAAGCTAGTGAGATGAATGCAGTTTTGAAAAGACTTGAAAATTTACATATGTATGGTGATGATGATTCTCAAGAACCTAAGGATGATGTTGTAAATTATGCTTTAATGACTTTGTTGAGCTAGAGCCATCTAGTTATGAAAAATCATGTAATTTTGATGTATGGCAACAAGCCATGAAAGAGGAAATGACCTCTATAAAAAATAATGATACTTGGGAGCTAGTGAAGCTTCCTAAGGGCAAAAAATGTGTTGGATGCAAATGGGTCTACAAGACCAAATTCAATGTTGATGGAAGCATTGAAAGACACAAAGAAAGACTAGTAGCAAAAGGGTTCACTCAGAAGTATGGGATTGACTATGAGGAGACCTTTGCTCCTATTGCTATACAGGATACAATCAAATCAGTACTTCAGCACATGGATGTTAAAAGTACCTTTCTCAATGGGTACTTGAATGAAGAGGTTTATGTGCAATAACCTCAAGGTTTTGAAGAACAAGGTAAGGATAACCTTGTCTACAAATTGAAGAAAGCACTATATGGCCTCAAGCAAGCACCAATGTCATGGTACTCACGCATTGATGGCTACTTTCAGAAGTATGGATTCACTAGGAGCAAAAGTGAACCTACTCTCTACTACATGAAACAAGGTAAAGACTTTCTCATTGTATGTTTATATGTGGATGATCTAATCTTCGTGGGTAGTAATGCTAAGATGAATGAGGAGTTCAAATACTCCATGATGAAATAATTTGAAATAAAATATCTAGGTTTAATGCATTACTTACTAGGCATGAAGGTACATCAAAAAAATAAAGGGATCTTCATATGTCAACACAAATATGCTCAAGATATGATCAATAAATTTGCTATGGAGCAATGCAAGCCTGTTGCAACTCCAACGGGTCATGGGATCCAATTGAGCAAAGATGATGGAGCACCAAAATTTGACATGACCACTTACAAGAGCATGGTTGGGAGTCTAATGTTCCTCACCAACACAAGGCCGGATATTTAGTATGTTGTTTCTCTTGTTTCAAGGTATATGGTTGATCCATCTGAACTTCATCTACAAGCAACTAAGAGAATTTTGAGATATGTAAAGCGTACATTGGATCTTGGAATCTATTACCACAAATATAATTATATAAAATTAGTTGGCTTTAGTGATAGTGATTGGGGTAGAAATATAGATGATAGAAAATCCACTTCAGGGAATTGTTTGTCTTGGATCAGGACTAATTACATGGAGTTCCAAAAAGTAGATTGTTGTAGCATTGTCATCTACTAAAGCTGAGTACATAGCCATCACAAATGCTAGTACTCAAGCTTTATGGTTGAGAAAATTCCTTGAAGAAATTAGAGAGCAACAAAGTGGTCCTACAATATTATACTGTGACAATATGAGTGCCATCCAATTGGCACATAATCCTATCCACCACAGAAGGTCAAAGCACTTTGACATGAAGTATCACTTCATTTGATACATGGTGGAGAAATAGGTGATTGAGCTATAACATTGCATCACTTTGGATAACATAGCGGACATCTTCACCAAAGGAGTTGTGAAATCTCAGTATATAAAGTTGAGAGACTGTCTAGTCAGTCCTCTCAACTTTAAGGGGGAGAATGTTGGACTCTAGAGCATACTTTAGAGTATCTTTCCTAAAGTATATAGGTTCTAAATATTTAAAATTTATTTAAATATAGTTGCACCAACTTTACTATTTGAGAGGAAATCAGTTTTTTTGTGAGAGCATATAGGGAATTGTTTAGAGTGTTTCTAAACATAGTAGGAGCAAGTAAGATCTCCATAATAGTAGATATTTCAAACTGATTGGAGTGCTATAAAAGCATTGTAATTTCTTATGATTATGAATCTAATGAGCATATTTTCTCACATATCCTCCTCACATGATCTAACTCCTAGTTATCCTCATCCCACCTCTATTGACCTCTCCATGGTCACCAAGTAACTTTCATAGATCTCATCCCATCAATTACCTAATGAGCCTATGTCAAGCAATATTGATTGGGTCTATGACTCCCTACTCACCTATATGATGTAGGACTTTTTGAACTCAATATTCTTGTCCCATCTATTGTTGGTCATCTCACTGCAGTATGCTCTCGCACCCACACCTATGGGAGAGTACAACCAATCAAACTCTTACCATTATAGTAAGCTACCAGATATAATGTCCTATATAGCCTCATCAAGATAGTAGGGTGCCATGCATAGATAGTCTCATGATATTACATATTGATGATCACCTATTCCCATCCCTAGAAAAGCACCCATCAACTTGTTTATGCCATGAGAATCCCAAATACGATCGAACATAATAATGTTGTAAGACAATCTATGTTGCTCCCTTGGTATGCATTATTAATGCATAATCCTACTCGCATCTTTAGATATCCCTTATCCCTTATCAATAACTCACTACCAACCTTATCATCACTCCCAACATGGATTGATATTCCTCATAAAATATCACAAAGAATCCATCATACATCCTCAAGTATCATTGTTAGCTCACTAGCAGGCAATCAAAAGGTATTTGTCTCAAGATACCATCTCTAAACTAGTGTTGTCAGAAGTGATCTATCAAACTCTAGATTTGGCATGAACACCACATGATCCAATCCAATTGTGACAACCATCCCAATATCATGATCATCAACAAAAGATAATATGTTGTCCATCACCTTTGGTCATTTCTATAGGCTCACCAACACCCCTAATCCCTGCAAACCATACAACCAAAACCTCATCAACATTTTCCAAATCATGTTCTCAATTTTCTATAAACACAAGTGGTAAAAATACCACTAGAAAAAGTGCCACAATTGGAAAAATTACCACATATTGAGAAAAAGATAAAATAAAATGGTCCCTAACCAAAAAATTAAAATCCTTTTTTTAAGGTATACCTATAAAACCTTCTTTGATGCCAATATCAACCCTCGAACCAAATTTGCATGATGCACATGTATCCTAAAATTCACCATCAAATTTTGAGCAGTCACTCACAAGATCTCCAAATTAGCAACCTTGCATGGTGAAAATGAATTCATTTTCACCCCCTCTCCTCATTTTACCTATCCAATCCACCCTAGATAACTTTTCCTCCAAAACAATTTATGATTTTTCTACAGCCAATCTAGCATCCCATAATATTGAGACTTGTCACCAAATTACATTTTGAAACAAATATTGAGGGGACACCCAAGGGGCATCAATTATGAGGTACCATGGGGTATCAATTTCAAGGCATACATGCAATAATGACATTGATCAATTATCAATTTTACAAATCAAATCCAATCGTAGCCATTACTTCAGCATAGTATTCTATGATATTAGTAAGCATCATGATGTCAAAATTGGAGTCTTACAACTTATTTTGATATAAATTATTTTACAATAATCACATCAAAATAGGGTAAAACGTAGACACCCAATTTTGAAAAGCTTAGTGACCCCCAACTCTAGGCAAAGACACCAGGCATCCTATGTATAGTCAATCAACTCAACCCAAGCAACCCAATCATTAAATTCAGCCTCTTGTCAAATATATCATTGGTGCTTTTGTTCAGTTGTAGCATTTTTGCAAAACAAATATTTTTGGTCATTTGACCGATCAATTTGATTGTTAGTCAAAATTGCCAATTGGGTACAAAAACACCAGTGGCATTTTTGACATTTAATGGTAATTTTGTCAACATGAGTGGAATCATTAAGGCATGAACTAGAGGCATGTGGATTCCTTCGTCCGACTACCTTATTTGCCTATGCATGTTTTAGTCTTGAATCAAAACTGCAAATTTGAAATTGGTCCTTTGTCATAATGGCATATTAGACCCCATATTCCCTCCAACAATTTTCCTTCCAAAAATCTATAAATAGAGCCATTGGAAGGGACGTTTCATGAATAATTTCTTGCTAACCACATTCTATCAAAGTTTGCTCTCTTTCTCCTTCATTCTCATTCTTGCATTTGGAGCTTCTCCATCAAACATTTGGGCGAGTGAAGCAAGGAAAAGGGGCATTGGGGCAAGGAGGCCATCTTGGTGCAAGGAAGATGTCTTTCTAGTAGTAAAATACCTATATCCTCTTTGTTTTTATCTCCTCGTTTTAATTCCATGCATTTCCCCTTCATTTTGGCCTTTCTAACTTGAATTTCTCATCATTGTAGCTATTAATATTTTCATCTCTTGTTATTTTTTGCATCTAATCTTTATTTTCAGGTCTCTAACAAGTGTTTTGTGTCTTTGTTACTTTATTTGCAACAAATATTTGTTTATTTTTTAATTTCTAATCATTTGTAGGTCATTTCACTCTATTTTATATGTTAAATCTCGATTTCCTCTTTCATATAAACATTTTACTCTCTAATATTTGTTATGTGTAGCCATTTGTGCTCATTTCATATAATTTTATCTTATTTTCAAGCTACTACATGTTATGATCATTTTAAATGGCCATCATCATTTCATTTGTAGGTTTATATGTCTATTTTTGCTATCTAGCTTCATCCTTTCATGCTTTTGCTATTTGACTTCCTTTGCTACAGCATGTGTTGTTGTCTTGCTTATTTTTAGCTCCTCTTTTGATCTTAAAACACCATAAATCCCTATTGTAAGCTTCCTTGAGTATTGATAGGAGCATATTATCTCATTTTTACACAATCATAATTTTATAGCATACAATTTGTTAAATCCTTAGTTCAATAGACTTGTGCAATCCTTTTGTCATCTCTTATAGGTATTTTTAGTTTATTTTCTTGACATTTAGGCATCCATAAACTCTCATTTGAGATATTATAAGCAAACCAATATTATTTTTCATTCCTCTCTATCATATGTAATTAATCCCATAAGTTTTATGAAATTTTTAAGTCATTTGGTGGATTTTTGCAAATCTCCAATTCCACAGGCCCTAGGGATTAGGGTTTTCACCCCTCTACTGATTTTGAGACCAGTTGGATCTAATCAACCTCAAATTTATTTCCAAAAATTATTAATTCTTATTTCAGGTCAATATTGCCATGTAACCCAGCAACTGGTAATTATGACTATTTTTACATAGTCCAAATTCGCTAGTCACTGTCAAAAATACCAATGGCATTTTTGCTCAACTGTGGCAATTTTGCCAATTCAGTTTTTGCTCCCAAACTTAAGGTATATTTCATTTTTTATATATAGAAATGGGGATTGATCAGCTAGGAAGATAGAACATCATCTCTTTGCACTCAAATAGGCCCCCAAATATAGATTCATTTAACTTTTTTTCTCTCAAGTTAATGCAGGTTTCAAAAATGCCAATTAGTCTCAAAATGTGAATGGCACTTTTTTCTCTCTATGGCATTTTTCTTAACATAAAAAATTGTTAAATCTACTCCTATGACCCTTTATTTACTATTATTTCTCAATTTTTTGAATTATGCTTTTGTATTTTCTATATTTGTTGCTTGAAACACACTTATTTTGGGAAATCAAGGAATAATTTAGGATAGTTAAACTTCATTTTATAAAAAAAATCAATTAGGTAATAAATTCAAATCATTTAATTACATCTTAGGCTAATTTATTTGATGCATAATCCTTTTTTACCTTGGAAAATAAAAACTCTCTTTAGCATAGTATATCATTTAAAGTTGAAAAGCATCCTAGGTTAGAAATCTTGTTTTCTTGCATTGTTGTTTGATTTCATCTAGCTTACAAACTTAGTGATCTTATTTTCAATTTTAGTAAATTTTTATCTTGAAAAGGCTTGTTCAAGATAAAACTTAGGTGTTTTTTGAATTAACACATATAACACCACATGAAATTGAACATAAACATAGCAACATAAACTTGAACTTGGTGGAGAGCCTCATCATGTGAAGTCAATCTTCCAGGTATCCTTTGAAAAGAGGCCTTAAGGAATCCTAGAAAATCTTCTCCCCATGCATATTGAGGTTGTGAATCTACACACTATTGGAGAATGAACAATAATATATCCATTTTCATGTATTATCCACCATGGAACATATAAAATGTCTTCTATTGCATGATAATATGATGTTTGAGAAAACTATAAATAATATTTATTAGCAACTTCAAGTATCTACATTATTATTCTTTATAATAAAATTGAATGTATTATATCAATATAATTACCTTCTTATTATTAGGATTGCATGTATTTAGTTTAAATTTAAATCAAATTATGCTCATCCATAGGTTATCATTTATTGAAAAATATAAATGATATTTAATCCATAAGTTAAGGTTAAACAATCAACTCATGTATATAGCATTCATATGTGTGCATGCATTTGTGTGTATGTGTGTGTACATGTGCACATACATGTGTGTGTGTGTGTGCAAGCGTGTGTGCATGTGTGTCAATTTATAATTATATATTTTCTTGGACTAAAATAATATGAACCTATAACTTTTACTTCTTAATTACATGCCACTATTCTAAATAAGGTGATGAGATCCTTGAACATATTATATAAAAAATAAAGCAATTGTAATATTTGACCTAACCTAATTAATCTCGATCTACTCAATTCTCTCATTGATGACAATACTGTTTTGGGCATGCATTCTATTTTAAGATAGTTGTGCTCTATTTTCCTTAGTCAATGTCGAGGAAAATTTGACCCAACCAAGATCCTTGCTTCCCTGGCTAATATGCATGTTATGAAGACCTAGAGGATGAAGGGTGCATGTTCATATCTCACTAGATCCATCTGTTTTTAATATTTTATTACCTCTCTTTTTTCCATGGGCTTCTTTAAGTAGGGGTCTAGCTTTTATTGAGTCTAGCATGGATGGCTTATTAGATAGCATGATGGTGGTTAATACATTTACTTGATATGCCTGAAGTTTGACCTATTTTACACCATATATTTTGGGGTGGCATCATTATTTCATTTCCCTCAAGAAGGAAGATGCATATCCTCTTCACTTAAGAAATTGGCTTTGATGGTTGGAAAGATAGTGTTTAAGGTTTGAATTGTTAGTCATATGGTTTTAAGTCTCAGGCATGGCTCTAAAGGGAGTACTCTTTTGGATTGTGTTTGTTTCAGGTCATCTATCCTCTCTTTATCTAATGGGAGTATTCTATGCTTGATAGACCCTTTCGGGGCTTGGCTAGTAGAGCTAACCTAAGGATGTTTTCTCTAGATTGACTAGGGTTCAAAATTCAAATCCCACCCTATTACTTCTTAATTGGAAATGATGATGATATGTATTTTATTGATGATATGGTAATCAATGTGTATCCCAATATTCAACCAAATATTTTTATTTATATGTGAAAAATAGTCAATTAGATCTAGACAAGTGGAATCTAGCTATTCACTTGACTTCCATAATGGTAGACAAGTATGGAAAAGATCCTCATGTATGCATTTGACAAGTGGAAGCTTTTGGTTTTTCAATTATTTCCTAAGGTTTAAAGGCTTTATTTTTCATTTCTACTAGGAAAAATATTTCAAAGGCTACAAAATTTATATATAGAAGCATTTCTTTGTCAAACCATGTAGTCTTTTGAGCTCTTCGCATTGATGGATTTATTCAAGGACTTGTTGTAGATGGGATGATGTCTACATCTATGATGGTCCTCAGTACCGATAACACTCTTATTAAGGGAGAAAATGGTATTATTCTAGATGATGAATAATTAGATGATTTTATCCCATTCTAAGGGAGGAAATGATATTTTTCTAGTTGATAAAGAAAATTCAAATGAATCTAACCCATTAAAGCATACTATACTCTTCTAGATGATGAGGGATACTCAAATATTTCTTATACAATTCTAGCATCCATTATGGAGGGAAAACATTATTATCTCTAATGTCTTCTCTCCTTGGCCCTTAGTTCAAATTATGTAGGGGTGGTAGAATATGTGCAATTTGACCTTATTGAATAAGGTCACTATTGTTTGATGTAATAATGAATAAATTATATAAGAAATCTATTATGATTTGATGTATTTATCCTTATGGGTATTGGTTCAATCATAGATATAATATATTTTGACCAAACTTTTATATTGTCTAATACATAATAGGCAAGAATTTAGTAATTTTTAATTAACCTCAAAATATTTTGTTATGTTGGCTTAGGTTTAGTAATTATTTAGTTAATGACTTGGTAGAAATACCCTTCAACCAATTGATCCATTGCATTGGAATGACATCAATGTGATCTATTGTTTGGGTTCCTAAGGGTACTTCAATATTCTCTTTTATCTATTGATATTTCCTTTTATTTTGTCTATTCTCTTGCTTAAGGTTTTTGGTGGATGTTATGTTGTTCATTTCTCAAAAGTATTATAAAATATAAAAGGTATGATCCAAGTGGATGTGTCCAAATAAATATCAAACATAGATTAACCAATCATCGTGGTGAATTAATAAAATTTAGAACAAAATATTATAAAATATAAAATATTGAGGGCTAAGTGACTATCTATATGAAGTGTTAAAAAATGCAAGGCACAAATCAATCTTAACCCTTAAAAATATCCATTAAGATTAATTTAGGGATTCAGAGGTATCATCACTCAAATATTCTCCCTTGAAGGAATCATATTATATCATACTCATCTATCAAATTGAAATAAATGGGGCTTCTATGAATGGTTTGGTAAATATGTATGCCAAATAATCCTTTATCTAAATATATTGCACATCAATATTTTCATGTTTCACTTTCTCTTTGATCTAAATATCAATCTTAATGTGCTTGGACATCAGGAAAAATACTAGATTCCTTGCTATTTGAATAGAACTTTGGTTGTCTACCTAAGTACGATAAGGCCCATGATGGTCAAATCAATATTTTCAAGAAGAAAATACACAACTATTAATGTTATCCTACTTAAGTTATACTTAGGTAATCTACCTTCATATAAGACTTAGAAATAACACCTTGTTTCTTTTTTATCTATGTAACTAGAACACCACCATAAATAAAATTATATCCTAAAGTCAATTTTTGGTCATTTTGATCTTCAACATAATTAGAATCTAAGTGCCCAACCAATTTGGGTGTTCTAGACCTTCCATAGATAAATCCTATATGTGTAGTTCCTTTTGCATATGTCAAAATTATCTTGATTAATTACAAATGGATTCATATTGGGTTTGTTATGAATCAAACCATATTGCCTTCATGAAGCCATACAATTCTTAGTTGGATTAAAATCTTAATGTTTGAATCTTCTTAATAAATCCAAGGCATATCAAGGTTAAGATAAATAATATCCTCCTCTAATTGACAAAGCTACAATCTAAAAAATATTTAAAATATCCAAATATGTCATTTTCAAATTATCACTAAGGTATACTATGTCAATAAATCTTAGGAACCAACTCTCATGAATTTTTCCTCAATAAGATCTCATATTCCTCTCTCATCGTAATTCCCACTATGGTTTTCCATGAGCTTGATTATATATAAAGAGCATCCTCTTCCTTAACCTTAACCATAATGGTCACGTTTGCTTTGTACTTTCATCCATGGGTCTTCCCACCCACTCCATGAATATCCAATGAATCCTTAAGGATATTTCCAAGGGACTCATTTATCCATTGAGGATAAAGGTCCACTTCATGTGCCATAGAAGAACAAAAAATAACTACATAATTAAGAGAGTGATCATGTACATCCTCCTCCACCTATATATGGTCAATATTTCTACCATACCAATCCTCAGCATGTGCTCCATCAAGTACATTATGAATATAAGACATCTCACAATTATTGTCCAAACATTCAACTTCAAAATATGAGGGCAACATATTTTATAAAGTGGAAGAACATTTCTTCTCATTAAGCAAAACTGAAAGTGTAGAAGAAGATCCATCCATGAGAATAATCAACTTATTATCAAATCCTGCATTTCTATTTTTCTCAACCTTCTTCATGATAGGATCATAAGTACCATAATCTCTTAATTTTTATAGTACCCCACATAAATGCACTTCTTGCTTTTTCTCTCAAACTTGGTATTTATTTCATCTAGAATATAGACCCAATCATCAATCCAAAAATACATAAGTGTAAACCAAAAAATGAACAACACCAATACAAAGCATAAGCACACAAAAGAAAAATAACACCATGAAATGTACAAAATGAATCATATTTTTAATAATATGGGTAGATCTCCGAGTTGTACAATGAATGTGCCCCAATATGGGGTTTTACAATACTTTTGATACAGATATTACAAATAACAGGGTTTTGAAACTCTAGTTCAATGGACAATTGTTGTCTTCTAGCTTGTCCTTGATCCAAACAATAGTGCGGGTGGGCTTGTGTATCCCTACAGGACCACCCTAGCTACAATAGCTTTCAAAAATATTATTCTTGCACATGCAAACATAAAATAACATAAAAGGGGTTAAAAGCACCTATGAGGGCTCCACTGCGTGAGACCCTCTAAAAGATAAAATAAGTAAACCCTAAATGTTGTAAAATGAAACTGTAAACAAAAATGCAAGAGTGTAAATATATTATGCAACGAATATTTTACCTTGTCAAATGTTAATCTCTACTCTTTTTTCTATTGTCGATGGTCATGCAGATGCTTGAAAGCATCTAAGGGCTTACAGACTGTAAATCTACTGCAAGAAATGCCCAAAGACGTTCGGTGATGGCTGTGAACATCGAGAAGCATTCCAAAAATGCTCAACATAATTCTAAAAACTCTAGGAGGCATTTGAGGATTGAGGGAATGGAGGCAGAACTATATTTGGTTCATGAGGGTTTGGCGACCATTGAAGTAGGTGATGCGATGGTGGCAATGAAGGACGAAGATGATAGCAAAATGGCTAGGGCAAATGTTCAAATTTGAGATGTTGAAAATATTCATGGACTTTCTAAGGATTTGATTCATCAAAATGACTCCTCTTTTATAATCTACCCTTGGACATGTTAGGGTTTCGATGACACAAAATGGGCAATCGAGATTAAAACATGAGGAAGGGTGAAGATTAAGCTTGGGCAAGTGACATGGATTGAGATGGATGAATGGCTAAGATTAAAACATAGTGGATGACTAGGATTTATTCATACAAACATATGTATATTTATTAAATATATAAATATTAATATAAAATATTAATATTTATGCATATATTAAATATATATATAATGGACAACTATGATTGGAGGATACGAATGGATGACAAGTGGCTAGATTTTGGTGTCTACAATAGGTACTCCACACTAGCCATAATCCCAATTTGCTTTTGTGTAGGATTCATATCCTTCAACACCCTAATTGGTGAATAGTTAAAGATATAACATACACAAATAGTTATTGCATGCTAGAACTTCAAATTAAGACTCATGTCATTCAACATATACCTAATCATCTCTATTATTATATTCAGTGGTACCATTTTGCTTGGGAGTATAGACATAATACTCCCATGTGTGTTCCCATATTCCTTGTAAAATGCATCAAAGTCACTACTTGTTTACCGTCCACCATTGTCAATCCTTAGAGATTTTATGGATTTCCCATATTATTTCTCAGTCATTGCCTTGATAACAATAAATAAATCCATAACTTCACTTGTTAACCTCAAAAAATATACCTAGACCTCTATAGATTGATCATCAATGAAGATGATAATGTATCTTGAACCACCATAGGAAGGGACACTTAATGGACCACATAAATCTAAATGGATCAACTCCAATAATTTTGAAGCTCAAATTGATTTCCTCTTTTAAAATACATTTGTATAACATTCTCCAAGAATGCATCCATCACATACACTATAAGAAGGAGAAAGTTATGAAGTTAATCCTTGCATGAATCATTTTCCTGTACATGAACCGCGAAGATCCATATCTCATAAGTCCCAATTTAAAGTACCAAATCCCTAAGTTATCATCAACTTTAATAACTAAAGCATACCTTTCCATTATCTTAATAGAATTAAAATATTTGTAGAGCTTAGCCTCATCATCCAAAAACTCTTTTAGCAACCACCTTGTTTTTTTGGTTTGTCCTTAATGTAACGTTGTCATCATTAAAATAAATTTACATCTTATTTTTATGATCTAGTTGGTATATTGAGAGAAAATTAACACCCATGTCCAAAACATGTAGATATCTTGAATATAGCCCCTTTGTGCTTCACATCCCTAGTCCATTTCACTTTAAAACCTTTGTCATTTATTGTCCACATGGTCACTCCACCATTTTTATTAGCCTTAGTCAGAAAAGGACTATTTTGCATGGTAATTTGGTGGGAAACACTTGAATCTACATACCAGTAATTAGAAGATGAAATGCAATTATTAATGAAAGGTAGTAAATTCTCATTTAAAGTATAAGAAAATAAATTCCTAGTATTAGAAGACTTCTCTTTTGAATTTTCACCCCTCCCTAGATTGAGGGCATTCAACTCTACCTTAAAATCCTTCAACTCATTAAAATATGAATCCTCTATATGCTTTGACTTGCCATAATAAGTGCTCCTTACTCGATCCTTAACCTACATCTCCTTCTTTTATTGTTTGGTTTTCTCTTTGACTTTACCTTTTATACTTATTTATATGAGATTTTTTCTCTTGTTTGGTGACAAGATCCTTCCCTTTTCAAGCACTTTCCTCTATATTTATCTCCTTGAAATTGGTATTCTATAACATCTTGAGATTCAAAACTTTTCAAGTATAGCCCATCTCTACACCATTCATAAACTATGACACTAAGTCCTTGTACTTGAAAGGTAGAGTGTTAAAAAAAATTTCCACTCTCTCTTTCTCAAGTTTGTTTGGTGTGTTTACAACTTTGATCAATGCTTAAAGGTGAGCAGTCCTATTGAATGGATCTCTTATACTATCAAAATCTTGTACAACCAAGGATAAAATTATTTTTATTAATCCTATTGACCTTCTTTTCAAATGCTTTACAAAACTTTTTGTATAACTTGACCCATTATTTACTAGGATCATTCTTATGCTCAATAGCAATAAGTTAATAGTCATAATTAATATTAGTGATTATCACACTCCATGTCCATTTGTTATCCTTTTTATATGAGCTTCACTAAGAGTCGTTTCTATGCATTGATTAATATGGAACCTATTCACATGGACTTGTATGTCACTCTTCTATGTTAAGAAGCTATCCTTACCAAGAAGACATGCAATCTTCAAATTTTCACCATATATTTTTAGCATTAATAAAGCAAATTCATGAATAATGTGGCTTATACATGAGTAAAGCATTAAGAAAATACTTAGAATTAATGGGAAAAGTGCACCCCTAAACATTGTCAAAACACTTATTTATGAGTGTTGAAAGTTTTGGTGCATAAAAATTAAAATGACAAAATATCTCATAAATCGACTATAGGAAAAAAATAAAAAAGATAAAAAAAAAATCCCACCCAACATTGCTTGGCCTTAGGTCCCAATAGGGACACTGCAATGGTAAAAGGCATTGGGATCTCCTAGCGGAGACCCAAGTTCGATTCACGGGCAAGGTGGCCCCCAATGTGCCCCTAGATTTTCAACCTCTTCAAAGAAAAACATTGATTGGCCTTGGAAAACAAAACAAATTTTAGAAACCCATACAAGTTTGATTAGCCTTAAAAAATAAAATAATTTTAAAAACCTCTTCCAAAATTGATTGGCCATGGAAAATTCAAAGAACTTCAAATATTCTATCCAAAATTTGTTGGCCTTGAAAAATTAAAAGAAAATAAAAAATATTGTCTAAAATTAGTTGGCCTCAAAAATTTAAATAATTTTAAAAAAACCCATCCAAAATTGTTGACCTCGAAAATTATAAAGAATTTTAAAACCCTAAAAAATTTAAAGAATTTTTAAACTTGTTTGTCATCCAAAGTTTTTTGACATCTAAGTGCACCCAACTAGTAGAATTAGAAGAATCTTCTAAATCTCATGATTGTCTTCAAACTCTATGACACACTCATACAATATATATGTATGTGTGTGGTTTCTTCGTAATCTTTAAATTCTTGAGTGTTAATTATTATGGCTTTGATAAAAGGAAGAAATTAGACATAATATTGTCTAAGAATGGACATCTTAGCAAACATCATAATAAATAAAGGAAATGAGATACATGAAAATGATATGTTGTTGCACAAACTCTTTATGATAAAACAAATAAATAGCACAAAATGATACAAACATTTAGGTGAATGTTGTATTTATAACCAACTCAATCAAGACATGATCCATGTGAATGTGCCTAAATCAATGTGGATTATAGATTATCTAATAATTGGGGTAAATCAAAACTACCACATAAATATTACAAAATATACAATATAAAGGAGAGTTAAATGACAACTTATATGAATATTTTGGGACCTTTCAAAACCTTGTTTTTCACCATTAATAAAAAGAAGAGTTAAATGATAACTTATATGAATGTTTAAAGAAACACAAACACAAACATAAGTTAATATTAACACTTAAGATCATGTGTGGACTATTTATTTTACTAAAAGCTATTCTTACCAATTTAGAAAGATGATTAGCCAACAACAAATGAGATATGCTTTTTCAATGAATTTACACAGGTTTTTATGAGGGGTCGTTGTTCCCTCATACTGAGTGGGGTTTGAACCTTGGACCTTCCAAAGAGAGGTCAAAGCCCTTACCACTGCAGTAAGCTTGTAGCTTCAACATATGAGATGTGTTACTTTGATCTTATCATACAATTTCATAAATAATGTATATGCATAGGTGTTTTCTTGGTCATCCAATATGCAAGTCAAAATAGATATGGGGATGGTTATTTTGGATTTTTCAAGTAGAAATGATATTAAAATGGAAAAGGGATGACATTGTTTCTCCAATTCACACCACTAAAACATGCTTCCCTCTATAATTTTTTAATTACAAGCAATTATAAACTCGTCTTTGTCTTAGCATTTCTTATGACGACCTAAAATTATTTCCAATAATTTCTTAATATAAAATTGTATGATCAATCTTGCAACCTTTGTTAGAATTTACAAAATCATACTCATTAGATTTAATCCATAAGCTCATCTTTCAAAAGCTTCATAAATAAAATGGTAAAAATATCAAGCATGGTTGAATATCACATTCCCTAATGGAAGATGTTGCATGGCATTATACAAATTTATTGTAGAAGTGAATGATCCCTAGCAATCCACAACAACATTCTTGTAGGTGAGAGTTTGCATATCTTGGACCTTTCAAGTGTGCTTTGTGTGAGAAAGATCTAAAAACTTCATATTATTTACTTCATTGTCCCTTTGCTTATACCATTTGGAGCCACTTTATCAAAATTATGAGAATATATTAGCTAAATCCATCAACATTTAAAGAGTTATTAAAATATTGGATTAATTGTTTCAAAGCTAAAGCATTATACATTTTGTGAAAGAACGGTCCTACCATTATTTGTTGAAATTTATGGCTTAAAAAGAATTATAGAGTTTTAAAATAGATTTCAAAAGCATGCCCATGTTTGGAACCATATGATTGCCTCTCTTGAAGAATGTTTACAAAGATGGTGCTCATCATGGGAAAGTGTGGAAAAAGTGGTGCTAGCCTTGTGGTTGCAAAATTTACATGTCAGATAATAATTAGAAATTGGATCTATCAAAATTATTTTTGATGATGCTTCCAAAGAAAATCCAGTAAAAGTTGGTGGACGTCGTGTTTTTCAAAATAATGAAGACAAAATTCTACTCACTTACTCAGGATCATATGGAACTTCAAATCAAAAATGTGATTGCAAAAGGACAAAAATATATTTCAATCGAGGGGAATCATAAATTATATTAATGGTATTAATAAAAATAGATGTGGGGATTAGATTTTAAAAAACATCAACTATTGCTAGAGGTAGTTTTAAAAATGTGAGTTATCTATGGAGAAGGAAATCAAGTAGCAAATAATTTAATTAATTAAAATGTTGATCATCATCTTAATAAAATTTTAATTTTAAAAGACAACTAATAAAATAAAATTTTCTCTTAAAAATGATGTCAAAAAATTAATTATTAAAACATAACAATTTGAAAAAGATTATAAATATATTTAATAAGAAACAAAATGAAAAAAAAAAATGCTCTTCCAAGATGCTTCAGTAATACTCAGTCTAAGACCCTGGGCATGTTCTGTTCGGTGAGACGAGGATGCTCGCTTGCTCCATCCTTATTTATCTTAGCCGCAGAAGCATTTGGATACCTCCTAGCTACTTAAGTGTCTCAGGGAAGCATTCGGGGAATTGCGCTTCCAAATCACCAACTCAGTTGGTTAATGGACACTTTGCTAATGATTCTTTCCTGATCATTAGGGAGTATCAACAATCTGTGTCCACTGCTTTGCACTGCCTTGATACCTTTTTTGTCGCCTCAAGCTCCAGCATTCAGTGGCATAATATTGCCTACTACCAACAGTTTGTCCTTCCTTGCCCAGTATGGCTCTCTCAGTATCCTTGGCAATGGATTCAACCTGGTGAGGTTTTTAAGTTTCTAGGCATTCCCTTTGTCTTTCATAGTACCTTTGCCCAACTTTGGTGACATGTGCTCCAGAGAGTTGAAAAGAAACTTTCTTATTGGATTACCAAAAAAATCTCCCTTGCAGGGAAGTTCCAAGTCTATGCTAAAATTTTGGCTACCACCCATGTGTATTTTTCTTCTTGTTGGACTCCATCTCAAGCTTGTTATCAAAAGCTAGAGAAGTTGTTGCGTGACTTTATTTGGGCTAGGTCTTCCCAGAATAAAAGATTCCATAGGGTAGCCTAGGGCACTTGTTGTCTTCCTAAGTTATCTGGTGGGATGGGTCTGTTTGACTGTCACCGCCAGGGATTTGCTCTTTGTGCAAAGTGGATAATTAGAGCTCTTGATGGCCCAGAAGCGTGGAAGGTCCTTATTTGGCACTGTATATCTACAGGTCTTCCTTTGGGTAAGAAATGTTTGCAGGGGATGGTTCTTCCATCTATTATCACAACCCTGGTACCTATTACAATTCAAGGATCCTTTGTGATGTAGAGCATTTGGCATGCGTGGGAGGCTCCCAAACCCTGGCTTTGTTGGTCTAGTGGTGAACAAAAAAAAGGGGCTTTCATACCCTCTCTCAGTGTTTGGTGGTCATCTGTCATTACTCACCAAAGCTCCCCTTTGGCCTCATTTCAGTGGATTCATGCTCAACGGTTCTTTAAGAAGGGGATTGCTACCATCTCTTATTTCTTCTCTTCTCACCACAGGGCTTGGATACCCTAGGAGGATTTCAGAAGGTTGTATAACCTAAAACCAAATGATAAGAGCACTTATGATACTGTGCTTGATAGCATCCCCTTCTCTCTATGGTCAAAAGGTACCAGGCAGTTTCAAAAGCCTTGGTGGTCAGACTGGACCTGGCTAAAGAGAGTCTCGTTGATGCAGTACAAAGCCCGTCTGGGGTATTCCTTGCTCTCTCCACACTTGCCCATGGTGGGTAAGTTGAATGAGTGCTGGGATTTAATATCCAAACCTTCACAATGGAAGGTGCGGTTCAAAATGCTTTGGGTCTCTTATCTTGAGCCAAAGCAGGCCTTCTTTTTTTGGAGTTTGTTGTTCCAAGGTTTGCATGTAGGACAACGACTGAAACACTTGGATGTGGCTAATCCCCAATGTTTTTTTTGTAATGTACTTGAGGATTGCACTCATGTTTTCTGGACATGTTGTAAAGCTACAATGGCTTGGGAATGGTTGGAATCCTTCTTTCGACCCTTTATGGCCACCTCATTCTCTTGGCACCAGGCCCTGCTAGGCGATGCTCCTGAGTTCTCTATTCCTCTTATGTCGGTTTGGAATATTTTTAGAGTCAGTATTCTTTTTCACCTATGGAAATCCAGAAATAGTATAGCTTTCTCCAGGGCTACAGCTTCTGATTCATTCTCTTTAGTTGATAAATATGTTGTAGTTTTTGACTCTTGGTTGCACATACAGGTTCAAGTGGAAAAAATCCATATTGATATTCAGTACTTACGGACTCTTTTGGATCATTGGGCTAATGCGCCCTGCTCTGTCAGTCGGGTCCCTCCGGATTCGACATCACAGCGACGTACAAGCTTTCGATCTCGGACGTGTCAAGGACGCAAAGCTCCACCACAGGATGAGAGACATTGGTCTCAACATCCACCAGTGACTAAACGCTGCTATTCTGATGGTGCGGGTAGTTCACAGCAGTCAAGTGGTTGGGACGTCCGTCCAAAACATTCACACCAGGTTGTGGGCTGGGGAGATGTGCCTGTGGCGGCACCAGTAAATGCTCTTGGCTGGCCTGATGACGACCAAATCGCTGCTGATATGGGTGGTTCCAGTGCTGCTGTAAATGACCTGCATGCTCCTGTTGCTGACACCCCCTGGCAGTCTAATGATAATGTGGACAATGATGTCCTCCCTACTGTCTCGAAATGATTGGTTACAAGTTGCCTTGGTTTTTTTTGACAAAGAGGATGATATTAATGCCCTCTTTTTTTTTTAATGTTTGCTAAACTTTTTATCGTACTATTTCCTAACCATCTACGATTAAAATGATATTAGGGACTCTACTAAAGTGTATGTATCCATCCACTTTTGTACGATGAAGTTGTATTTATAATTTAATATAACTTATTTTATTTAAAAAAAGAAAAATATTATTAATAAAAGTACAAGCTAAATATTATGTAATCGATATGAAAACAAATATAATGTTTAAGAGAAACATATGAATATGAACGTTATAAGGGATGGGATTTGATAGAATGAAGAGAAAAGGTAGTTATGTGATAAACTTCCGATTATAAGAGCTTCATTTACCACACTCTCAATGGCCAACCAACATCCTTCCATTGAATATCTCATAGTGTAATTTTAATTTTAATTTATATATATATAACCAAAATTTTAATTTATATATATATATATATATATATATATATAATCACTCTTAATTTTAATTTATATATATATATAACCACTCTTAATATAGGTAAAGACAGTACTGTACTTAAATAATTTAAATGGCATCTTCTTGTTTGCTATGTGCTAGCGTCCTACTGGGCATAAACTTTCTTTAATTAAAAATAAAATAATATAAACATATAAATAAAATAAAACAATATAAACATATAAATAGTGATGCATCTACAATGTTAAGTTTCAACTATCTAACATTGGGATTTTAACTAGTCATTTTTTATGAGAGTAGAGGCTTGCATTTAAATTGAAAATTGATTACTTAAAATTACATAATAAAATAACTTAATTAAATTTTTATTTTTATTAATTAAACTATATTTTAATAACAATAAAAAAATTAAAAATTTAATAATACATTATCAAAATTAAAGTTTATAAAATAAATAATAGTTTGTTTAGATTATAGAAAGTAAAGATTTCTTTTTTATCATAAACAAAAGGTTGAATTTTATTATTGATTTGTAATATTTTAATTAAATAATAAAAATTTAATTATATTTATTAATGAAATAAAAAAAAAAAAAATTTATATTTTTCAATTTTAATACCTAATATATACATAATTACTAAGATGTTTTAATCTTATGATATGATAACCTATCACGATATAGGTGGCACACTTTGTAATCTTATATTTAATAAACTTTAGGAAACCATTGACCTATAAATAACTTATTCAATTTCTTGTTTACATAACTAATAAAAAAAACTAGTACTTAGTTTTATGCTAACGTAGTCACAACTTAGGGTCCATCTTATATTTAATAGATTTTTTAATCATATTAATCTATATAACTTATTTAATGTTCAATAGATTTGTGTAAATTTTTATGTTTTTTTAATATTTATAATGTAACAATGTAATATGAGTTTTATTCAATAATGTAGTATGAGTATATGTGAGTATTACTTTCATATGAATATTATGTTAGAATGAAAGTGTTATGTTAGAATTTCATTCTAACACTTTGTAATTTTCATTGGTTTATGTAATGATTTATTTCTAACGTGGGGATTTTATTATAATGTTATTTTGTAATACTTTGTAATGTATGTGGTATGTAAGGCACCTAGCTAAATGGTGTTATCTCATGTAACCATTATCAAGAATGTAACTGATGTTTGGTAGAAGATTTTAGTTCGAGTAGCATTTTGTATGTAAGCCAACTCTTGAGCCTTTAGGTAGGATAGCATTCAACTTTCTCTTTAAAAGATATGGAGCCATGTACGAATGTATCTTTTTGTAAGTTAATGAAATATTGAAGGAGGTTGCCCCCTCGAAGAAGCCTGCGATTCTGAGTTATTTATGAGATTGTTTCAATTTTGCAATTACATTCAACATAGTGTTATTATGTTATTTGATGTATTTTAGTTATTTTTCGGTATTTTGTGTGAGTGAACTTTATTTTAATAGTAGGTTCCTAACAAGTGGTATCAGAGTGCTTTCCAAGGTTGAGTTCTGCAGCAACTGCAATAATTCTTGCTCAGCTATTTTCGCCTATCAGATATAATTTTCCTATGTTTTTTCATTTTGTTTTCCTTATTTAAAAAATAAAAAAAATTATCAGCAAAAACCAAAAAAAGCTAAAAAAAAATAATCTTTTTTTTTAGTACTTGAGTAGGCTAAAAACCCTATGTCAAGGGTTTTAAAATATTGTGAAGAAGTTGTCACTATTGGCTAAGCTAAATAGCCCATAAAGCGTCTAGTGAAGTGAGGGATGATCAGGCTTCAATACCCACGCCTCAGATAACACTTGTGCATGGAATTGAGCTCCCACATATCTTTGGGTGTATCAGGAGACCATTTTAGGCTTAAACAAAATTTTATCCAGTACAAAGCTTTTTGGCCTTGTATCATCCATAGTCCACGGGACAACATCCCGGACAATTACTTTCACGTACTGTCAGAGGCAGATAGTGTGCTCAAGGGTATGTGTGGAATCCTCCTTGGGTAGTGGCCTAAAATATTGATACAAGCTCTATTGTTCATCACTACGGTATAACAGAGGGCCTATGGGTGTTACATACTACTCTGCCTAGCGTACCCTGGTTCTATCAAAACTTCAACCTGCAAAAACATCTACAAGTTTTGTTGAACCTGCATTCATGACCCCCAAAAAGTGAGCATATGGAGGACTTCCCTATCACAGAAAAACAAACTTTGCATGCACCAAACAGTCTGGACAGAATATGCAAGTTTCTAGAATAGTCTAAAATATTCCAGTACCATCCGGTTCAGTGGCAGTACTAGTCAGGTTAGTGACAGTAACACTCGATTCAGTAACAAAAACAGTCAGATCAATAGTGACAGTAAGAGTCATTCGTAATAGTCAAAAATTACAGGTGGTCAGGGTCGAAAACAGAATTGTCAATGTCAATAATTGCACAATACAGAGGATCTTAAGGTCAAAGACGTGAACAATGTCAGTAATTGCAATACAGGTGACAAGGTGGTCAATCGACAGAACGCATAGGTCAAAGATAGTTGATCCAGTACCCAACTTTTGAACTATATCTCTGAATCAAAAATTGACCACACCAGTAGACTCGTCAAAACAGAGGATTAAAAAAGTTTGAGGTGCCCAAAATTCGTGTTGTGGGATATAGCTCATTGTGATTGTCTTTTTGAGCTGATCATTTTGATATATAACACCCAAGCACTTTTTCGGATCCCTTACTAAAAATAGTAACTCCTAAAACCACACTTCTATTTTTAGTAATTTAGTAAAAGAGGTTCAAGACTATCCAAAATGGTTGGTGGCACTCATGGACATCAAAAAGAGATAGATCAGGTCACCTCATTGTTGGAATTCCTACAAAGCACCGTTGATAGCATCCAAATATCAAATCAAGCCATGATGATAATAGAGCTTCAAAATTTGAGATGATTACGATACCTCTAAAACCTGCATAGAAGAACAACTTGCAAATGTTGAGTCCAAATTGTAAGGAGGTCCAAGCAAGTCTTAGTATCGTATTGAACAATCACATTGTGACTAAGGTAAAGGAAGGACAACAGACTACTCCCACCCTCACTATGATCGTGATCCTACCTTTAAGATGCCTAAATTAGACTTTCCTAAGTTCAATGGGAAGGATGTAGATGGGTGGTTATGGCGTGTTGCTCAATTTTTTAAAGTCCATGATGTCCCTAGATATTTTTGAGTTCAGATGACTTCCTTCAACTTGGAATCCAAAGCTTTATAGTGGTACCAATGGTTGCAAAGCACTACCCCTTATCCTTCTTGGGAAGACTTTTAGTCTCAATTACTCACTCGCTTTGGTCTTAGTGAGTATGATGATTTTACAAGAGCATTGAAAAAGTTGAAAAAAACTTCTACAGTTCGAGATTACCAAATACAATTTGAGAAATTGGCCAACAAAACTAAAGGGGTTGAATGAAGGGTTCTTTATGAGTTGTTTCATTAGCAGTTTGAGGGATGACCTCCAAGTTGAGGTCACGATGTTTAAACCACAATCCATGATGCAGACCATCAAGTTGGCTCGTTTGGCCAAATCCAAATTTTTAGCTCAGAGGTGGATATCTAAATTTCCATAGGCTAGACCTTCCTTCCCTCCTAGACCCCAAAAGCAAAATGAACAAAAACTTGTTGCACCCAAACGGCTGACTACCGCAGAAATGGATGCACGACGCGCTCAAGGGTTGTGTTACAATTGTGATAAAAAGTTTATTCGCAGGTATAAGTGCACCCAAAAGATGTTCCTCATAGGTGTTGATGAGCCTGACACCAACAACCAAAGTGATGATGACACGAAACCAATAGAGGAACCACCCCAACCGGAGGAAGAAAGCCAAGAAGAACCACAAGTTGAAATTTATGTTCATGCTCTTGCTGGCATTACTACTCCCCAAACCATGAAAGTTATGGGTTATTTCAAAGGCCTACGTCTTACCATATTGATTGATTTTGGTAGTACACAAATTTATTGATCCTTGCATTGCCAAGCAGGCAAATTTTTATGTACATACATGTAATTCCTTTGAGGTTATGGTAGCCAATGGTGGGACCTTACCTTGCAAGGGTAAATGTCATAATTTCAAAGTAAAAATTAGGGAATATGAGCTCAAACAAGATATGTTTGCGCTTCAACTAGGAGGATGTGATATCGTGTTGGGAGCTCAATGGTTGGGCACATTGGGAACCATCTCATGGAAATTTTTCGATGCAATTTTCATAGAATGGACAATCTCACACTCTTCATGGCTCAAAAGTTGGGCCTTCACAGATTATCAGTTCAAGCCAGATGGAGAAGTTAAAAAAATCTTCTCAGGGAGTCATAGCTCATATATTTGCAATCCAACCTCACCCTTCCGAGGAGGATTTTGTTCCCACATATTTGTAATTTATTTTGACCAAGCAAAATTCTATTTTTGTTGAACCATCAAAATTACCGCCTCATCACTCCCATGACCATGCTATTCCATTGTTACCTGGCAAGACAACGCCCAACATTAGACTATACCGGTATCCTCATGCTCTTAAGTCCAAAATCGAGAAGTTAGTACAAGAATTGTTAAAATTCAACGTCATTCGGCTAAGCAACAGTCCTTACTCTTCTCCAGTTTTACTGGTGCGCAAGAAAGATGGGTCCTGGTGGTTGTGTATTGATTATCGTGAGCTTAATAAACTCACCATCAAGGATAAGTTTCCTATTTTGGTGGTGGATGAATTATTGGATGAACTACATGGGACTATGTACTTTTCCAAACTAGACCTTCACTCTAGGTACCATCAAATCAGGCTCAAGGATGAGGATATTTCCAAGACTTCTTTCCATGCTCATGAAGGTCACTATGAGTTTTTGGTGAAGCCCTTTGGCTTGACTAATGCTTCTTCCACTTTTCAAAGCCTCGTGAACAACAAAGTCTCATGAACATCATCTTACGTGCATTCCTTCAAAAATTTATTCTAGTTTTCTTTGATGACATTCTGGTTTATAATCGCTCATGGGAAGAGCATCTTGTTCATGTGGATCGAACTTTACAATTGTTGGCACAACATCAACTTTATGCTAAGCGGTCCAAGTGTTCTTTTGGGTTGACAAAAGTGGAGTATTTGGGACACATTGTCACCAAGGATGGCATCAAAGTTAATCCCAAGAAGATTCAGACAATTCAGGAATGGCCAAAACCTCGCACTCTCAAGGGTCTTCAAGTATTTTTAGGGCTTACAAGTTATTACCATAAATTTGTTTGTAACTATGGTAAAATTGTAACTCCCCTCACTTCCATGTTAAAGGACTCTTTTACTTGGTCGGGACCCACTAAACAAGATTTCCTAGAGTTGAAGCATGCTATGACCACCACTCCAGTCTTAGCCATGCTAGATTTTTCTAAATATTTTGTCATTGAAAGCAACACTTATGGTCGTAGTATTGGTGTCATGTTGATGCAAGAAGGGCGGTCCTTGGCTTTCACTAGTAAAGCTCTCTCCAACCGTAATTTGGGAAAATCCACTTATGCCAAGGAGATGATGGCAATTCTGCATGTGGTAACTCATTGGCGATTGTATCTCATTGGGCATCATTTCTCCATTAAAACGAACCATCAGAGTCATACTTTTTGGAGCAACGGGTTGCCCCCCTCGAACAACAAAAATGGGTCTCTAAACTCATGGGCTATGATTATGATATCACCTATAAGAAGGGCAAGGAGAATATTGTGGTCGATGCTTTCTCTCGCAAATTTGAGGCTCTCAGTATGTTGTGTGCCATTTCATCCCCTATTCCCCAATGGATCAATTTCTTACGCCAGGAGGTACTTCAGGATTCTGATTTGCAAACTTTGGTTGCCTCCCTACACATTGAGCCTACTTCATGCCCAGGCTACACTTGGGATGGCCATGATTTGTGTTACCACCACCGCCTTGTTGTTCCCCACACGTCTCCATTTCGAGAACTTCTCATGAAAGAACTACATGTTGCCCCATCTGCAGGCCATTCAAGATTTCTCAAAACATATGAACGACTTAAGCGCACTTTTTTCTAGAAGGGCATGAAAAAAGACATTTAGGATTTTGTGGCGGCTTGTGAAACCTGTCAACAGATGAAAGGTGAAACAGTGGGTTCTTCAGGCATTCTTCAACCCTTTCCCATACCTGTCCTCCACCAACTAAAGCTGAATTTGGACGCGGCCCAGAATCAGATGCACCAACAAGCTGACCAACACCGTTTTGAGCATAGCTTTGATGTGGGTGATATGGTTTTCCTTCGCTTGCAGTCGTACAAATAGCCATCCCTCCAACTTCGCAGGTGCCATAAACTTGCTGCAAAATACTATGGGCCCTGTTGTGGCTGATCCACAACACACCCCAAAATTGGGGACCCATATTTTTTGCATGCTTTCAAAGAAGAAAACAGTGACCCAGATGCTAAAAATCAAGAAAAAATCAAAGAGCAAAATATCACAAAAGGAAGAAGTGTCGCGATATCGCGACATGTCGCTCCATCGCCGATAGAAAAGAAAAGTTGTCACGATTTCGCGACGTGTTGCTCCATCGTGGATAGAAAAGAAAAGTTGTCATGATTTCGCGATGTGTTGCTCCATCGTGGCCAGAAAAGAAAAGTTGTCGTGATATCGCGACATGTTGCTCCGTCGCGGCCGAAAAAGAAAAGTTGTCACGATATCGTGACATGTCACTCCGTCGCTGCCCAGAAATGAAAGTTGTCGCGATTTCGCGACATGTTGCTCTGTCGCTGCTGAGAAAAATAAAGTGTCGCGATTTCGCGACGTGTTGCTCTGTCACTGTTGGAAATGAAAAAACGTCGCGATATCGTGACATGTCAAGCTTTCGCGGCCCAGGCAAGCAGGAAGAGGTGTTGATCAAAAATTGTCGCGATTTCACGACGTGTTGTGAAATCGCGGTCCAGAGAGGAGAGAGAAAGACATAATGGAAAATTGTCGCGAAATCACGACATGTCACAAAATCGCGGTCAAACCAGTCAAACAGGGCAAGGCACTAAAGTTGTCGCGATATCGCGACATGTCGCGTTTTCACGACCTGAAGCAGCAAGACATGCCAAAGATGAAAAGCGTCGCGATTTCGCGATAGGAAGCAGCAAAGGGGTATGAAGCAGAAAAACGTCGCGATATCACGATAGGTCGCGTTTTCGCGGCTCCAAGCAGCGAAATGGTATGGAAGGAAAATATGTCACGATTTCGCGACATGTCGCGTTTTCGTGGCCAAATACAGCAAGAGCAGCCCAAAATAGAAAAGCGTCACGATTTCGCGACAGAAAGCCGCAAGACAGTTCCAAATGAAAAACGTTGCGATTTCGCGATAGGAAGCAGCGAGACAGCCTGAAAGAGAAAAGCATCGTGATTTCGCGACAGAAAGCAGCCAAGTGGTACGAAACGAAAAATTGTCACGATTTCACGACAGAAAGCAGAAGATGGTGCAAAAGAGAAAAGTGTCGCGATTTCGCGACATGTCTCATTTTCGTTGTGCATGATGGCGGACAAGGCTGTTGGCCGAAAAACGTCACGATTTCGCGACATGTCTCATTTTCGCTATGCAGGCAGAGGAACAGAGTTGCATGTAGAAAAACGTCGCGATATCACGACATGCTATTTTTTGTCACGATTTACAAGGAGGCAGTTACGAAACATGCAGAGAAGCGCAGAACACGTGGCATAAAGGTGTAAGGGTTACAGAGGCGTTACAGTTCATCGAGAATATTAAACGTTTAAGACATTGAACAGAAATTCAAAGATAACGATGAGACGGGGGTGAAACGAGCAGCCACTGGAAGACGAAATGAACCGTCGTGGAAGGAGAAGCAATTTTCCAGCAAGTATAAAACGCAGAGGCACAGATTGGTACGGAGGTCGAAAACTGTTCAGCGAATATTGCAGGAATAAAGGCAAGGCCTTGACACTGGGTTTTTCTTGGATATTTTCCTTCCACATGGACTGGTCGAAAACCGCTGCGAGCAGGGTTGCAGAGTTGAGGGTGATTAGCCGTTCTGGGCCTGCTGTGGAGTGTTTTTCTTCCCCTTTTTCTAGTTTTGAGAAAACTAGAGACATTCTGCTATTGTAAAATGACATATTTTTAATGTAGAAGTATTCAAAAATTTGCATCTTGTGGGCAAGAAAGAAGGAGATCTTCTGTGCATGCTATGGATTTAATGTTTATTCTTTCACTTTCTTTTAGATTTTGAATTTATAGATAATGTTAAATACCATCTTTGTGGGTTACATTAGTCGAATATTTGAAATCTAAAATTTATTTTGTACCCTAGGAACTAGCACTTAGTCTATGGGGATTATGCATGTCATGCAGGTCCAATAGGTTAGGTTGCATGCATGGAAACTCACATCTTCGGTTTTGTTGAAACAGGATAGCATCAAACTGAATGCAATTTCATTTTCAGTTTTCCTTTTACATTTTATTTCTTTTTTTTGTACTTTATTTTTCAGAAGTTCTAACTTTATTTTAATTCTCAGGAATTAAAATAAAATAAAAATTAAAAAACTTCAAAATCCAAAAATAATTCCATCATTTATGGCATTTCATCAATTTCCATTTTGAAGTTACAACATGGTCATATAGGGACCAAATCACATTTGCTTTATTAGGGTTCAAAGAACAATCATTAAAGTTTCATAGTAAAATAAACCAGCATTGCCCCTTGTTTTCAGTTACTTGCAATCACTAAGGTGTTCCAAGCATTTTTATTAAATATCTTTATTTGAGATTATTAATACATAGATGTAAAATGCTAACATAGCGGAGACCTTGGAGAAGTTACTTGTTTAATTTCTTTGCAAGTAGAGGATTTAGAACCCAAATCCTATCGGAGAGTGTGTTTTCACAATCGGGTGAAAATACCACTCAATAGATTGGCGCTAGAAGGAGGGCTTGAAAAGGTTTATTTTATCGTGATTTTAGATGCTACAGGTTTATAATTGTTTAAGAGCTTTACATTGCTAAATATTTCAAGTCCATTTGATTAGCATCTTCGGCCTCCTCTAACACCACTCAACATATTGGCGCTAGGAGGGCTTGAAAAGGTTTATTTTATCATGATTTTAGATGCTACGGGTTTATAATTGTTTAAGAGCTTTACATTGCTAAATATTTCAAGTCCATTTGATTAGCATCTTCGGCCTCCTCTAACACCACTCAACAGATTGGCGCTAGAAGGAGGGCATGAAAAGGTTTATTTTATCGTGATTTAAATTTAAATTTTTGTATGCTTTAGTCCTCTAACACTCGGCAGATTGTTAAAAGGACGGCCTGAATTGGTTTACTTTATTCTATTTTAAGCAATTCAGGTATGCTGTATATTATGCTAATGCTTTTCTGATTGTTCATACAGAAATAATGTGATTTGATTTAACTTTGAAAATTTTGGTCTCATGCAATTACTTTTCATTTGATTTTAATGAATACATCTCTTAGTTGATGCTAACTTGATTTTTTTTTATACATTGTAGGTTGAATATTCAACAGGTTTGGTTCTAAAATTATATTTTAAGTTTCACCAATGGCAACACTTGAGGAGCAAATGGTATCCCTGAGAGCTGAAATAATGTCTCTAAGAGAAAGAATGGTATCTATGATGGAGGACCATTATAAGGGTTTGTCTATACATGTGATACCCTATCATATTCCTAAAATGTTATTGGATTTTTTACGGTGTTTTAATCAAGAGATGCCACTAGAATACTTGCAAAGACTGCATGTCTACAAGAATACATTGTGTCAATTCCAGATTTTCTATGAGGAGGTGGCTTGTAAGTTATTTGCATACATTTTGGAAGATAAACCATTCTTTTGGTACAGCCAACTACCCATAGAGGTTAGGACTTCTTGGACACAATTAGAAGCAGCCTATCTTCATCACTTTGGTAATCAAGTTGACTTAAATAGGTTGCAAAATCAATTCACCTCTATGTGTAAAGAGCCTAATGAGTCCATGAGTCAATTCAATGTGAGGTTTCGTGAATTGTATTCTCAAATGTGGGAAATTTTGGGTACATCGGAAGAGGAAGCTATTCAAGTATACCTGGGAGTCATACACCCCACACTTGCTACATTCTTAAAGGAAAACGTGGATGACTTATCTCTAGAGACAATCTATGAGACATTGGAAAAGGTAGAACAAGTTTTGGAAGAAGAAAAGGCACATGTTCACATAAGAGATTGTTCTTCTAAAGATATCGATGCCAACCTACACCAACCATCAAATATAGCACCCTCCACTCCAATGATATCTAAGGTAAATGATCAAGGGGATGAATTTGAATATCCAAATCTTACAACCACCTTAGATGTAGTCCAAGGGGAGGTGCAAAGTGCTAAACCAACATCTCGCTAGTGAAGATTATGCGAAGTGGTCTCATTCATAGAGATACATGATTATTCGGATGAAGGGGTTCTAAATTCAACAATGTTTGATATATGTGATAGAATGGAACCCATCATAGAAGTGAATGGAATGGTTGAGAGTGAAATTGGAAGAAAACCAATAAATGAATTTGAATACATGATAGTCTCACCACTTGTTCTTGGAAGATACTATTGATGAGATGTGTAAAACTAACGATCAAGAAATTCTTGACCCTCAAAATTATGAAAAAATTGAATCATGGGTTACTAATTTGGACGATGATAGCCTTACAAATTTGAATTCAAGAAACGACCCACTTTTCGAAATAATTGAACCATCTAAGGAAAGTGAAGGTGAATTTGATGAGAAACATATTGATGAATTGGAAGATGTTGAAGAAGTAGTTGAATGTCACCACTTGATTTTGAAAGATGATTATTATGATGCTTGGAAGAAGTGGGAAGACTACACTCAATCCAAAACTACTAATGAAACTTGTGTGCCAATTGATATACAGGACAACATAATCGCCTACTCGAAGGAAGATATTACAACTCCTGTACAATTTGAGGATGTTTTGGAAGAGGGTTTCAAATCTCATCAAATTTTGGAAGATTATAATGATCCCATTACCAAGGACAAAGAAGAAAGTGAATTGATGAATGAATCAAAAGATCATGTCACAAATACCATGGAGTTTCATCCCACAAATTTGGAAGATAATTTTTATAATGGTTGGGGGAGATATGATAATGCATTCTTTTCTCACACCCCCATAAATGAAACTCGTATTTCACTTGATATGCAGGATGTTGAAACTTCTACCTCACATGAAGAGATACCATGGATAGTGAACAAAGAATGGGAACTAAATGACGAAGAGATGGATCAATTGGAAACAACTCAAATGAAGGATCATCAAGATGAGTCATTGGACATACACTTTGACCAAAAATATTTGAAGGTTGAAAAGGATGGGCATGTTTTCAATTGGGTGCCCAATTTTGGTATGTTTAATGAACAAGTAATCAATGAAGAGTATGAAGACCATGAGGTAAAAGAAGAAATTGTGATTTCTCACCAATTTTTGGTAAACAAAAATGTTCAAAAGTTAGAATCTAACCTTTTATGTTCAAGTATCCAAAATTTAGGTGAGAATTTGTATGACCATGTTTTGAATTTGATTGATGTTTATGATGAAATGTCATTAAAGGTAAATGAAAAACAAGGTATGATTTCTAATCACACCTTTGGTAACATTGTTTTAATGAATGAAAAAGAAGTTGATGCACTTGAACTGTTAAATCAAATTCATCAACAATTACTAATTGAATCTAGGGTAAAAACTTTTAATGATCCTAATTTAGTAAATATCCTAGATGCTTGTAAAATGTTGCACAAATTTGATTGGCCTAAAAACATGAATAATGATTTGGATTTGAAATTTGTAGAAATAGGCTCCTACTTACAAAATTGCATATTTGAAAAAGATAGCCTAATTCTAAATCAAGGATTGAGTTTTGAAATGGAAGTTTTAAAGAATAGACAAGATAAAATTGAATATCATTTGTTGTCTAATCATTTTAGTAATTTGATGCTCACCTATGGGAGTACTAATGGAACTAAATCAAATTGGTATGGTGAGCAAGAGAAGTTAAAAGTTGTTGCATGGTGTGGTCTAATATTGTTTTTGTTGGATTCCTACAACACTTGGCATGCATATCACATTATATTTTTGTTGAAATGTTCTAATCATGTTTGGGATCCAGGAAAGTGATAATCCAAGCTTTGCATCATCTTGTATTATATTGTACATTTGTATATAGGTTTTGATTTTGGTTTTGGTTTGTGTTTTCAAGTTTCCTTTTTAGGGATTGCTATTTGGATTTGGATTTAAGTTGTGTGTTTGATTTCATTTGACATGTTTAGTTTGTTTTTATAAAAAAAAAAAGGAAAATTTTGAGATGTCAACTTATGCCTAAGATCAGGAGAATAGGAAACATTGGAATTGTGTTGTAGAAAGCTCCACAAGTAACACAAACATTTAAATAATATCGTTTGAATCTTGTGATGCATGAAGTTGTCATTTTTACACATTATGGTAAAGTAGATGATATATTCCATCCACATTTTAAAAGAAGCAATGCATTCATATCTCATGTCACATTCCACATTGCATATACATGTCATCCTAGTTACATTTTAATTTCATGTGCAATCATTGAGAAGGTGTCGAATCCTCTTAGGATTACTACATAACATATATTAAAAGGATCCTAAGGTTGGGAACTAATGCCCGAACTATCTTGAACTAAGCATGTTCTATGAACATTAAAAAGAATCTTGAGCAAAATGGTCAAAACCATACTTGGATGTGAAAGCACGAGATTCCGGAAGTAAAAGGAAAACTATAACTATGCAATATAAGACGAAATGTAACGCTTTAATCCTATGCACAAAAACAAGGAAAAGAGATAAATTGGAAATGAAAACACAGATGTAAAGAAATCACAGCCCTCTTTATTCAAATTTCTTATCCTCGGTTACATATACGTCTCCTCCCCTTTTAGGGGCTAGGAGCGTTAAATTGGTCTTTGTTACAATTTGTGATTTTAGTCTTCCTCCTTCCGCATGCCCACGTTTGGAATGGGCGGGCCAAATGTTGCCGCCGCTTGCGTTGGTAAGGTAGACTCCTCGCCGCTCCTCTAATGTTGCAACTCGCACTCAAAGAAACAAACAAGAAAGTCAGTAGCACCTGTGTATGAAAAATAAAAGATGAATCTAACGTTGGTTGAAATAAATCTAAATGAAATGAAAAACTTGACAAAAGCATAAACATGAAACTAAAAGAAATACCACGATTATGAAAGCACAAATCGCCCGTAAGTAAACTAGCAGCACTTCGTCGCTCAAAATGCTCCTTCTCTGTATATCTTTGGTAAGGAAACTCACCATTTTATAGACCCAAGGGGTCTCTTTGAATTAACATGCAAAAGTGTTTCTTTGCATGAATGCTTTTGTTTGTGAAGAGAAGACTTCTTCTTGATCAAGGGCTTCTTAACTGCCTCTGTGCATGTCTTTGCATGTTTTAGCAAAGCTCACTTGTACTCCCATGCAATGAAGGGATAGCTAAGTGGAAAATCTAAGTTGTCTTAAAAAGCTTACTCTCCTTCCCATGCAGTGAAGGGAAAGTCAATTGGCAGATGTGTGTTGTCAAAAGAACTCACTCGCACTCCTATGTCATGCATGAAAAGCCGAGTGGTAGTTCTGAGTTGTCATGCGCCGAGGTCCGACTTTTTGTCGGGTCAAACCTAACATTCGTCCCACCCGTAAGCGAGCGCTAGTAATCGTCCCGGGGTGAAACGAGTACAAATCTATACTCGTCCTTGGGTAGGACGAGTACAAGTTCGCACTCGTCCCCGGGTGGGACGAATAAGAAATAAAGTGTCTAAAAGGTGCCAAACTGATTTTTGACTTGCAAAACTGCTGTGTAAGTGGTTAGAACCACTATTTAACCTTTGGGGGCTACCCTGGGGGCTGTGTGTGTTAATGTGGTCAGTGTTTGTAGTCACATAATCGGATTGGTGCTATTTTGGTGTCTACAAGATGAAAAGGTGAGGTGAAAAGAATATTTCATGTCTGTCCTATCATGCAACATAATCCTTAAAACAGTGGTTTTTACCACTTCCATCAAGCTTAAAGCCTAAAACCAGAGTAGTAAGGATAGGGTTAAATCCTCATCGAACTTAGGTTGAGGATCCAACTCCCCAAAGCTTTGATTTGACCTACATGGAGTAGTAAGGATAGGACATAATTCTCATCTCGCTTAGGTTGAGAATCCGATTCCCCAAAGCTTCCATTTTTCCCATATCACCATAAAGCTTGGATTGGAATGCTCGTACTACATGTCCTCTGCAAGGATGGGTAGTCATCCCAAAGGTCCAAGAAATAAAAATATTTTCCATTTTTCATTTTAATATTGGATTGGAGGGATCGTACTACATGTCCCTAGCAAGGATGGGTAGTCATCCCAAAGATCCAAGAAGTAAAAAAAGAGAGTGAAGAGAATGCATGAAGCCAAGTCATGGATTATGGGGTTAAGTATGCTCATGCGTGGCAACATGTCTTGTCTAAAAGCAAGACCACTGATTGCTCATATGGATAGACTAGTCTGACCATTTCACCCATAACCGGTTTAATCATTTTGTTCAAGATGAGGTAATGAACTCTAAATCAGAATAGTAAGGATAGGGTTAAATTCCCATCTCGCTTAGGTTGGGAATCCTATTCCCCAAAGTTCTGATTTCACTCACACTTGCACATGGGTTCAAGATGGTAGTGACACATAACCAACTTTGGGATCTAATGAATTAATTCAGTATACATATATTTATTTGGCCTTAAGAGGGTTTGGTAGTTTTGATATGTTTGATCATGATATTAGAAGGTTTGAGCCTTTGCAATGCAGGTTGTTATATCTTTAGCATCTTCATCATGCATTAAATCCTGCACAAATTTTTCATAGCCTTGCATACAAATCATAAGTGAAACTGACAATGGAATGTTGATCAAGTTCAAGCGATAGGGAATGAAACACATTGCACACATCGAGCTGATACTTAATTATTCTGATGTTTCATGTATTTCTGATCTGTCGGTATTTGTTTATCTTTTATGTGTTAACGCCTGTATCTAAGCTTGTGTATTTCAGGTTGGGTTCTCACCAAAATGGTCGAGAGCATTTGACAAATAGAAGTCGCCATTTGTTGTGGCTGATCCACAACACACCCCAAAATTGGGGACCCACCTTTTTTGCATGCTTTCAAAGAAGAAAACAGTGACCCAGATGCTAAAAATCAAGAAAAAATCAAAGGAAGAGCAAAATATCACAAAAGGAAGAAGTGTCGCGATATCGCGACATGTCGCTCCATCGCGGATAGAAAAGAAAAGTTGTCGCGATTTCGCGACGTGTTGCTCCATCGCGGATAGAAAAGAAAAGTTGTCACGATTTCGCGACGTGTTGCTCCATCTCGGCCAGAAAAGAAAAGTTGTCGCGATATCGCGACATGTTGCTCCGTTGCGACCGAAAAAGAAAAATTGTCGCGATATCGCGACATTTCGCTCCGTCGCTGCCCAGAAATGAAAGTTGTCGCAATTTCGCAACATGTTGCTCTGTCGCTGCTGAGAAAAATAAAGTGTCGCGATTTCATGACGTGTTGCTCTGTCGCGGCTGGAAATGAAAAAACGTCGTGATATCGTGACATGTCAAGCTTTCGCGGCCCAGGCAAGCAGGAAGAGGTGTTGATCGAAAATTGTCGCGATTTCGTGACGTGCTGTGAAATCGCGGTCCAGAGAGGAGAGAGAAAGACAGAATGGAAAATTGTCGCAAAATCACGACATGTCACAAAATCGTGGTCAAACTAGTCAGACAGGGCAAGGCACTAAATTTGCCGCGATATCGCGACATGTCGCGTTTTCGCGACCTGAAGCAGCAAGACATGCCAAAGATGAAAAGCGTCGCGATTTCGCGACAGGAAGCAACAAAGGGGTACGAAGCAGAAAAATGTCGCGATATCGCGACAGGTCGCGTTTTCGCGGCTCCAAGCAGCGAAATGGTATGGAAGGAAAATATGTCGCGATTTCGCGACCAAATACAACAAGAGCAGCCCGAAATAGAAAAGCGTCGCGATTTCACGACAGAAAGCCGCAAGACAGTTCCAAATGAAAAACGTCGCGATTTCGCGACAGGAAGCAGCGAGACAGCCTGAAAGAGAAAAGCGTCGTGATTTCGCGACAGAAAGCAGCCAAGTGGTACGGAACGAAAAATTGTCGCGATTTCGCAACAGAAAGCAGAAGATGGTGCAAAAGAGAAAAGTGTCGCGATTTCGCGACATGTCTCATTTTCGTTGTGCATGATGGCGGACAGGGCTGTTGGCCGAAAAACGTCGCGATTTTGCGACATGTCTCATTTTCGCTGTGCAGGCAGAGGAACAGAGTTGCATGCAGAAAAACGTCGCGATATCGCGACATGCTATTTTTTGTCATGATTTACAAGGAGGCAGTTACGAAACATGCAGAGAAGCGCGGAACACGTGGCATAAAGGTGTAAGGGTTACAGAGGCGTTACAGTTCACCGAGAATATTAAACGTTTAAGACATCAAACAGAAAGTCAAAGATAACGATGAGACGGGGGTGAAACGAGCAGCCACTGGAAGACGAAACGAACCGTCGTGGAAGGAGAAGCAATTTGCCAGCAAGTATAAAACGCAGAGGCACAGATTGGTACGGAGGTCGAAAACTGTTCAGCGAATATTGCAGGAATAAAGGCAAGGCCTTGACACTGGGTTTTTCTTGGATATTTTCCTTCCACATGGACTGGTCGGAAACCGCTGCGAGCAGGGTTGCAGAGTTGAGGGTGATTAGCCGTTCTGGGCCTGTTGTGGAGTGTTTTTCTTCCCCTTTTTCTGGTTTTGAGAAAACTAGAGACATTCTGCTATTGTAACATGACATATTTTTAATGCAGAAGTATTCAGAAATTTGCATCTTGTGGGCAAGAAAGAAGGAGATCTTCTGTGCATGCTATGGATTTAATGTTTATTCTTTCACTTTCTTTTAGATTTCGAATTTATAGATAATGTTAAATACCATCTTTGTGGGTTACATTAGTCGAATATTTGAAATCTAAACTTTATTTTGTACCCTAGGAACTAGCACTTAGTCTATGGGGATTATGCATGTCATGCAGGTCCAATAGGTTAGGTTGCATGCATGGAAACTCACATCTTCGGTTTTGTTGAAACAGAATAGCATCAAACTGAATGCAATTTCATTTTCAGTTTTCCTTTTACATTTTATTTCTTTTTTTTGTACTTTATTTTTCAGAAGTTCTAACTTTATTTTAATTCTCAGGCATTAAAATAAAATAAAAATTAAAAAACTTCAAAATCCAAAAATAATTCCATCATTTATGGCATTTCATCAATTTCCATTTTGAAGTTACAACATGGTCATATAGGGACCAAATCACATTTGCTTTATTAGGGTTCAAAGAACAATCATTAAAGTCCAAAGATTGCCCCTTGTTTTCAGTTACTTGCAACCACTAAGGTGTTCCAAGCATTTTTATTAAATATCTTTATTTGAGATTATTAATACATAGATGTAAAATGCTAACATAGCGGAGACCTTGGAGAAGTTACTTGTTTAATTTCTTTGCAAGCAGAGGATTTAGAACCCAAATCCTATCGGAGAGTGTGTTTTCACAATCGGGTGAAAATACCACTCAACAGGCCCTATCAGGTTTTACAGTGGATTGGTGCCACAACTTACAAATTGACCCTCCCACCTACCTCCAAGCTCCATCCTATTTTTCATGTCTCCTCTCTCAAAAAGGTTGTGGGCACTCAGGTACAGGCTCAATCTGCACTCCCAAAATTGGATGAAGGAGGTTCTATCTTGCTCGAGCCCGAATAGTTGTTTGATCATCGAACTCACTCTGCAACCGCACAATTATTGAGGTCCTTGTTAAGTGGCATGGGCTTCAACTAGAATATGTTGGTGGAAGTCTCTCCACCAGCTCCAGCACTAGTTTCCTCATCTTCAGCTTTGAGGACAAAGCTTTTTGAAGGGAAAGGACATGTTAGGATCCCATCCTAAGGTTATTTTGTAATTGTCATTAGCTTATGTGATGACCCACTTCCAACGTGGTGGATTCTATTATAATGTTATTTTATAATACTTTGTAATGTATGTGGCAAGGCACCTAGCCAAGTGGTGTCATCTCATGTAACCGTTATCAAGATTGTAACCGATGTTTGGTAGAATATTCTAGCTCGAGTGGCATTTTGCATGTAAGCCAACTCTTGAGCCTTTAGGTAGGGTTGCATGCAACTTTCTCTTTAAAAGACATGGAGCCATGTACAAATGTATCTTTTTGCAAGTTAATGAAATATTGAAGGAGGTTGCCCCCTCAAAAAGGCCTACAATTCTGAGTTATTTGTGAGATTGTTTCAATTTTGCAATTACTTTCTACATAGTGTTATTCTGTTATTTGATGTATTTCAATTATTTTTCAATATTTTGTGTGAATGAGCTTTATTTTAATAGTAGGTTCCTAACATTTTACTACATAATGTTATAAGAGTTATTTTTTTATATACATAGGGAAATCGGTTACATCCACAATCCTTTTCTTTAAAATTTAAGTTGGATCCCAATCTCCAATCCCCTCTTATCAGGGTTTGAATTTGAATCTCTTGGATGAAAACCCATGGACTTACCACTACATTATCCCTCACAGGTCTATGTAATATAAGTATTATTAGCTACAAGCTTACTGCAATCGTAAGGGCTTTGGCCTTTCTTTCGAAGGTCTAAGGTTCAAATCCCACTCAATATGAAAGGACCAATACTCCTTGTAAAAAATTGTATCAACTCAATATTACAAATGAAAACATGAAAGTGACGTGTATAAAGCTTAACAGCTTAGAAGAAATTCTATAGAAAAAAAAACAATTCATATAATTTATGATTGATCACGGTCTACTTAACCTCACGTAAGATATTTTGTATTTTAATGGTGGTTCCCTGTACAAACCCATTCAGCTTGTTAAAGCCAATAAAAACAGTTTTTTGCATTGACATTCCACCCATTATCCTTGACAACTGCCCCTAATATCTACAATGGCCTATGGTCTACTTAACCTCACATCAGATGTTATGTTTTGTGTTTTTATAGTGGCTCCCTATACAAGCCCATATAGCTGGTTAAAAAAATAAAGCTTCGCTGTCGGTTCAACCCATCATCAATAACAATTACTATTACGTCAGGAAGATCAAATCGCGTGTGCATGTAGCTGTGTTAATCCTTTATTGATAAGTCTCGCTCTCAACCTTACGAAAAATCATGGCTGAAATAAAAATACTCAACTCCAAGCGTCTTTAAAAATTAAAAAAAAAAAAAACTACCACTAGTATCTACAATGACCTTATTACCACTCTTATTTTTATTGCACTTCCAAGGTATATCTCTAGTTTCAAGTTTTCACTCTTATGCACTTGAACATCATTTTACTGCCGCCTGTAAAAGCCTTTTTAGCACTACTATTTCTCTGTAAGTGTAAACCTAGCTTCCTTTAAACAAACAACTTCTTATATTCTTCTTTTATTAATTTTAATCTTGTGAATTCTTCTTGTACACAATTTGTAAACGGCTATGTATTTTTAAAAACTTATTGAACATTTCATAAGAATATACTGAAATAACAAATAACAATTAAGGTGTCAAATGATAAATGTGAAAATATATTTGAACACAATCACTTAGATTAATTTTGGACCGAGTAAAATTACATGTTTTCTGTAAAATAGAAATAGTCAATAACAAATTGTGGAGGCCACAAATGTGAACCCAAGTCTGGAGTCAAAATGCGCAGCAATCATTAAAGGGGAACATGATTACCCTCATGGTTTAAATTTTGAAGCATAATATTTTGCGTCCAAATGAATTGTAGCATATTTCATTGGTGGAAAACCACCCGTTGATATTTTAGAAGAGGCATTCTTATCAAAGAAAACTTTGTAATGGATACAGGGGAATCAGATCATGTGATATCCACAACAGGTTTGTTATCATCATCCACCACAAACAATGATTGCCTGCTTCATTATGAGACCTCGGCCAGGAACTCCAGTTTAACCTCCATTATGCATAAGAGTATCTCACCTTCATTTTACATGTTACAAAGAGTTGTTATTTGTTGTGTCACCCGAATGCAATGTTCTATTATCTCAAGATACTGCAATGCACAAGGATAAAAGCAGATATCAATTTGAGACACGTATAAAAAAATATTTGTGAATATAGTTATGAAATAAAATTCCAGACTAAATCTTTAACACAGAAATATCGAGCCACAAACTTTAAAAGAAATGGAATTTCATGACATGAAGATCTAATACAGTTCAAAACATAAACAAAGACTAATTTTTGAAACTAACTTAAAAAGAGACTTATCATATATTTATGTATTATGCTCTTAGAACATAAATAATTAATTTCTTAAACAACAGGATAAACCTGGGGACAAAAAATCGAGAATTATACCTCCAAAAACATTACTCATGCACAGAATATGCTTCAACATCTGTTAACATTTTGTTAAATGGTAACCTAGATGTCCAGAGACAGGTACAAGTCACACCAGATTAATATTTAGCAGAGACTCAATAGCTTCTAATCATGTTAAGAGGCCAAAACCTATTAAAATATATAAGGGTTAAGATAACACCTGTGAACCAACTCAAGACTTGACTTTGGAATTCCATAAATCAGTGCTGAAATATGCCATTTTAAGCAAACTCACATCTTGCAGAAACTGTTGAAGGGCCCACTAACAAACCAACTTAAAGGAGAAAGATTGACACTTGTAAAGAAGTGCAGGCCAGAGAGATTTCTGGATATTTGTAAGGGATTACTGGAAAGCACGAAGAAATGGGATGCTTTATGAAGTGTTGCCTGAATAAATGCTATTCTGTTGATGGATTAATTTTTTTTTAAACCTTTACTTTTTTCTTTTCCCATTTCAATTGATTACAACTCATTTTCCTAATAATTGATGCAGGACAATTCAGAATTCAATTGATCTTCTGGAGTTTGACTGGGGACATCATTATACTTGGTTCTGAGATTCACTCCTTATTGAGTTTGATTGCAGGTGATTTTCCAGGAAGACAGAACGAGTGGGTAGTTTTTCACAAGGCGTAACCAATGCTTATTGACCTATATCACCTACCTACATCACTCCAGTCTTTACACAAAATTGGATACATAATCTACCTTCTATTGCCTTTACAGTTTCATATCTTCCCTTGGAAAAGAGAATACAAATTTTTCAGTTTATTTTGCAACCGTAATTGCAAGTGATTCCAATCATCAAACTTTATGATAATTTTTTCATTTTCCCTTAGTCCCCAGGTTTTTAACAACTTTTATGCTCACCAAATTCAACCCTGGTTATTTAGTTGTCACCAATTACAAGAATAAGAGCTCTATTAATCCTCCAATTCTTTATTCTACCATTAAGAGCAAAACTGCTCTTTTGGCACACAAAAGTACCTCTCAAAGGAGGCTCAAATAGAGTTTCAACCATGTGCTAAAAAAAAAAAAAAGACGCATTCTGCGTAAGTCTATTTACTCACAATGGAAATACTGACAAAAATGAAAAAGGAAGTGCAGAAGAAAACAAAATTGCTGGTTAGCTTCTATAAAGCAAAAGGGAAAATTATTCAGTCTATTAAATACATGGCTGAAGTTGCTGCATATGCACTTCTATAAATCTATCAAACTTCTGAGGAAAGTATCTTATGGGAGGCATCTGAAAGAGATTTTAAGCATATGCTTCAGCAAGTCTACCGAAATACTCGTGTCTACTTTGGAAGTTTAGGATAGAGAGACAAAAGCAGGCAATTTGAGCAACAAGCATTTGCCTTTATGAACAATCTCTAAAAATTGGTAACCTTTATCCCGTATTAGTGTTGAATGCTTTTATGTTTGGGCTATGAAATTAAAAGAAGAAAAGTCGCATTGAGTTTTAAATGGCAAGAAGTATGAATGCAAGTTCACGGGTGAATCAACAATTTCCTGCAAAAGCAGTGCCCATATTATTATACAATTTAAAGTATCTTGAAGCTCCGCAAGATATGAGCAAATTCAAAAATGTATTTCTTCTTTCAAGACGTCTTAACAATCAGAAAAAAAGAACTGCTCATTAACATATTAAAAGCACCTCAAGAGTTATTTTTTTAATTGAGCTATTCACTTCACACATTTTATATCAATTAATCAAATACTTTATACCACGACAAAGATGAATGAAGCATCAAAAATATCTATACCCCTTGCTGCGAATGTTATCCTTGGTTTCATAAGGCAAAACGTTTGAATGAAAGAACAGAACAAAGAAGACTATGATACATGCCTGTTTTATGAGCAGAGGTTCATGAGTGACTGCAACCAACTTCGACATTTCCTGCCAAGATGTTTACAAAGAACCAAGACTAAGAAATTGACTCCACCAGTTTAATGCCATTATAAAACATGCATGAGGATTGAAATTTTAAAAGCCACTAATTAAAGCTTGTCAATAAAAGAGATTTAACTAGGGACCAAATAAACCGGAATTGTTACACATGTTAAGGGAAGGGAACAAATGCGCAGAGAGGCTAGCCAATAGAGGGGTTTTACTAGAGGAACGTGAAGTTAAGTTCTCTTTTCCATGGTTAAAGGAAGTAGTAAGTTTAGCTGAAGCTGACAAGAAAATGTTGACTGCCTAAATCAGATAATGATTAAGATTTACTTTAAAGTTTTCCACTGGCAATATTAGCTGTATTTTATAACATTAAAGTGTTTTCATATAATCTATTTATTGGTTGCACTTATGCTTCAGGAAGGAAACTAGCAGTCCAGATCTGGTAAAGTGGATTATGATAGCGCAAAGTTTTGTATTTATTACTCTACTAAGATGCAATGCGTACATAGTAGGGGTGAGTTTTGATATTGCAAAGGCTGCTCAGGAAAACGTCTAGAAGAAAGATGCTGAATTTTTGGAATATTTGTATTTGCAAAGAAAATTGAAGAAGATTCAAAAAATGAAAATAAAAAATTTGAACTTTTTATAAAAAAGATGTAGGTATCTAGCTATAGCAACTCAATTGAGATGAGAATTGAAATTGTTTGTAAATTTCAAAATCTATATGACAGAGTTGTGATTTGTCAAGGGTAGGGAATCCGAGTACAACCCCTTTTTTCTCTAGAAAAAAAAAACGTGGATTTAACCCAAATAAAATTACATGCCGAATTTGAATAGCTAATCCATGAAGGGAACTACAATAAAACATAAGGACAACAAATTGGTATGCCATCAAGGGGCCAGGGCAGTAAACATGAAAATTTGAGAGCCGTTCTACAGCAAAGATAAATCACCCAACAAACTCACACATAGATTTGGCATCCAAATGAAGGGTTTAATGAAAGAAACAAAATGACTTGACCATATGAAGGATTTCTTTGGCTTACGTTCAACATGAAATTACCTATACTGAGATCAACAGAAACAAAATAGAAAACTTCAACATCTAAGGTAGTAACCACTCTAGGCCCTGAAAGGAAGCATGTGATCCAGTCTATTCTCCTGCCCCTGGAAAAAATTGATTGAGTAAAATTCGAAGTTCAAAATTATTTTGGGTTCCCATTTGTCAGTATTTCTGCTAAGGAGAAATTTGGATACAGTAAATATAGCAATGCATAACATCCTAAGAAACTTACGAAGTTATTTAAGAATCATCATTTTGAGATATCTTATAGGATATTTGACTTTAAAAGTACTAATAACTGCCAGTGCAAAAAATCCCTTAGTAGAATAGATAAGAAATAATGCATCATAGGATACAAACCTCAATCTTCTGAAACAGATTAGCCAATGTTTGTGAAAGCACAGCACTTGTGTTTGATGGTAGATCCACCTGCACAATAATCACATAAAATGGAGAACTGTTTTGCCTAATTCTCAAAACTTCTATACAAATCATTCTAGAGAAAACTAAAAGAGTTCTACCTTAAATTTTACCAATGATTTTTCTTTGCCAGGCTCTTCATAAGATTGAGATCCATCATTATTTCTAATTATCTCACCAACGCCTGCTTGAGATATGACATTCGGAAGGATTGCAATATTAGAATTCACTGGCATATTAGCCGGATCAAATGAATCTCCATTTAACCGTGTGCAGCTGCTCAATTCTATTATTCTCGTATCCGTCTGGATTTGTTGAGCAGGAAATGAGACTTTCATTCTTTGCTGTGCATTGCCCATGTCTCCATCCTCAGCAATAGGTTCACTTACAGTTGCTGCATTCTCAGGATTATGAGATTTATTGCTAGGATTCTCCAAAATTTCAGCAGCTGCATTCTCTGTTATGACCCACTGTGAACATCCAACACAATACATCCTTCCTTCTCTGTATGTCAAAAATAAAATAAAAAAAAGGCAACGGTCATCTACCTTGTACTAAACAAAGTCACTTGAGGGAAAGAGAGGGCAAGAAAAACTCCCTCTATGTTATGCGTTGTCTCTCCAAACATTTTCTTAGTTTTTGATACCAACTTCTTGTTATTACTTATTCATGAATGGCATGTCTCCTTATCTTTTTCAGCCCTCTCTACCTAGGCTTTCATTTTGAGTTATTCTTAATTACTAAATCTAAAGAATTACAAGATTCTTAACATAATTTTCAAACTAAAGAAAATGTCTTTTTCAGACAACATATTAGTGGCCCAAGGGGTTTGAGGCAAACTGTGAGGAGCAAGGAGTTTCACATCACACCTTAAGGTTCCAATTCTACGATTTTACTTTAACATTTAGCCCAAGGGATTTGGAGCAAGCAGTGAGGTGCGAGGAGTTCCACACCATAAAGTTTCTAACAAGGTTCAAATTCCATAGGTAAACTTTAATATTTTATCAAAAGATATTAGTTCAAGTAGTTAAAAATGCGGGCTCCCAATGGGGAGACCCAGATTCAAATCTTGCCAGGCAATGTAGCACCACTATGTGGTTTGTTGAAATACCATAGAAACATGATGACAATATAATACAGGTGTGGACCATTTCAATACCACTGCCAATTAAAATTAAAAAAGGCAAGATGAGATATTGATAGTTTCAAAAGGAAGAAAAATAAATCAAGAAATCAGAATGGAAAAAGTAAAAAAGGATAAAACTCAGAAAACCTTAGACTTGCCTAAGGCAAAAAAGACAAGTAAAAAATGAAATAGATATCTTGGAATGGAAGGGGATTGGGTAGTCCCCTGAAGAAAAACTACCTAAAATCCTTAATAAAGCAACAAAAGCCAACAGTAGTGTGCATTCAAGAATCAAAGATGTCAGAGAGTACTGCCAAAAGGGAATGGAACAGGATCTGGCACAATTCAAAACAGGTAGCAACGGATGCATCAAGAGCTTCTGAAGGACTGATTCTTGCTTGGGACCCCCAAGCCTTGACTTACAAAAGTGAGACAAAAAAATAATTGGATAGCAGTTAACTTTGCTATGCCAACAGGTTTGGAGTTAACCATAGTAAATTTCTATGGACCAAATCATTTAGAAAAGAAAAAAGAGGCATGGAGGCAACTACAGCAATGGATCAGACTGGAGAGGCCTAACAATATAATAATAGGAGGAGATTTGAATGTAACCTTAGCTCAATGGGAGAAAAGGGGAGGAAACAAAACAAGAGACCCAACCAAGGAGATAGTGGACCATGTTATGGCAGAGGTACACCTCCAAGACATCATTCCCAAACAAGGCAAATTTACCTGGACAAAGAGAAGAGCAGGTATCCTGTTTATTCTGGATAGTGGGAAAAAAAGGCTTAGTAAAAGGAAGATTTCTTTTAAATATGATTGTATGGGCAAAGCAGGAAGATTTCAGCACACTAGTGCAAGAAATCTGGAATCAGAGTAATCCCCTCAACCAACCCACAGGTGGTATGAAAAAACAAAAATTTCAAACCTCAAGCAGGCCATAAGGAAATGGATTTCAAAGAAAAAATCAGCAATAACAAAAAAGGAGGAACTCATGCTATAAATGGAGAAGTTAGAAAATGAAATTGGAGAGCAGCCTCCCACAACACTTCAAGTAGAACTAAGAAGACAATTATATCAAGAGCTAGAGAAAGTGCATCAGACAGAATAAGCACATTGGTGTCTTTGATCCAGAATGACCTAGTTGCAGAAAGGAGACAAAAATACAAAATACTTCCACCTCAAGACAATGCAACACTATCAAAGGAACACAATTCAGGAAATTCACCATGAAGGAGTCAATTACACTCATCAGGACCATATCAAGGAGATAGCACTTAGGCATTTCTCTAAACTTCTCACCAAACCCTCAAGGGATGGACAAGCTCAAGAAATTCTCCTCTAAAATATTCTTACTGTTCTTAATAACAAGGACAGGACATAATTGACTAAGGAGGTTAAGATGGAGGAACCGGAAGAAGTCATCCACTCTTTAAAAAAAGACAAGGCTCCAGGTCCACACAAATTTACTAACAATTTTTATCAGCAATTCCTTCACATAATAGGAGCAGACCTTCTCAGGATGATAGAGCAAACCAAAACTCAAGGTAAACTCTCTGGTGCTATAAACTCTTCCTTCATAGCACTAATTCCTAAAGAAAAAAATGCTAATTCCTTTGCTAGATTTAGACCAATTTCTCTTTGCAACTCTTCATACAAAATCATGACTAAAATCCTAGCAAACAAAATCAAGAGGAAGATCAACTCCATTATAGCTGAGGAGCAGGGGGGTTTCATTCCAAGGAAGCAGCCATATGATAATATTATCATGGTGCATGAAGCTCTACAGTCCTGTGCAAAGGCAAATAAGAAAAGACCGGTCATTAAACTACATATGTTCAATACCTTTGATAAAGTAGACATCCAATTTTTAAAAAAGGTTCTTGTCAAATTTGGATTTCCTATACAATTGATAAAATTGGATATTGGCCTGTGTTCACAACCCTTGATAATATTGGCCTGGGTAGCTCCCATAGTTAATTGAGAATCGACAACCTTCTTTAAAGCCTCTAGAGGTCTGAGACAAGGTTGCCCCCTTTTGCCATGCTTGTATATCATATTTGCTAAAGCATTAGGGAGATTAATCAACAGGAGGAGGATGGAAAAAATTATCAGTGGCATTAAAATAGCAAGTTGACTCAAGTCAATCACCCATGCCCAATTCGCAGATGACACCATCCTAATGGGAGAAGCTTCAATATTAAATATCATAAGACACTTCAAAGAATGTTTGGACTATTTTACCTCAGCAACAAGGGCAGAAATTAACCAAACCAAGAGCAGGTTTTATACAATTAACACTTCTCCCTCAGAGAATAGAAGTTTCAGTCAAATCTTGGGGTTCAAACTTGGTTCTGAGCCCACATTCAAATATTTAGGTGTTCCAATGGGATTTAAGGTTACAAGCAATTGTTGGAACACTACTACAGAGAAAATGGTAAAGCGGATTCAGGCCTACAGTAATGGGTGGCTGAGCCTGGTAAGAAGAACAGTACTTATAAAATCAGTTATACCAAGTCTCCCAATCTATCAACTTTTGGTCTACCATGCTCCAAAGTATGTGCTTAATAAGCTTGATGAACTCATTAGGAGTTTCCTGTCACAAGGAGGAAAACAAAACAATAAGAAGAAATTACATCTTGTCAATTGGGAAGCTATCTCACAGCCTAAAGAGCTAGGGGGTCTAAGAATAAGGAAAACTGAATGAAGTTAGCAAAGCTTTAGAGGCTCAGCTGCTATGGCACCACCTAGTCAATCCCCCTTCCTCCCCTTGGAAGGAAATACTAAAGGTTAAATACACTGAAAACTCTAAAGGTTTGCAGCTGATAAACATAAAATTCTCTTTTATTGGCTAGTGCATCAAAATAAAATTCTCACTGGAGAGAATTTGCAAAAGAGAAACATAATGGGACCTCATATATGTCCAAGATGCTTCAAAAGCGAGGAAACCACCAGACATCTTCTCTTTGAATGCCCAGCAACCCTGCAGATTTGGATAGGAGTTGCATCTAAATTTGGCTCAGCAATTACAGGTAACATGAATGCAAAGAATTGCTTAAATCAATGGAGCCAAATGTATAAACGGGGTCTCAAAAGCAAACATTTGATTAAGTTTTTATGGGAATCCATCCTTTCTACCAGAGTTCCACGAGGATGCATCCCCCACCTTGGGGGGGCCATCTCCCCATCCCCTACATCCTTGGTATGGGGGGACAGCATCGTGGATGTTTCCCCGCCGTCCCCCTTTGGGAGACGACGCAGGGGCCTTCCCTGGGATGCCAAGGGCCCATAAGGGGCCATCCCCAAGACATCCCCTATGAGGGGATATCCGCAAGAACGGCCAGTCGTCCCCCACGGCTGGGCATCTCAAACTAACATTAAATAAAAATAAAAATAAAGTTAGTTTATTAAAATAATATAATATAATATAATTTTGAAATATAAAATAATTAGTGATGTTTATTAAAGTTAGTGATGTCCTTCTTAAGTCATAATATAATTTTGAAATATAAAATAATTAAATTTTGAAATATATTATAAAATATAAATTTATGTCATAAAATTTAAATTATTCTAGACTGGTGTATTATTTTAAATTTATTATAAAATATTATTTTAAAATTTATAATACAATATACACGGTGTATTATTAATTTATTTATTATATAAAATATACCTTAACAAAACATAGTGTTGCAAGCTTACTGCAGTGGTAAGGGCTTTGGCCTCTCATTGAGAGGTCCAAGGTTCAAACCCCACTCAATATGAAGGGACCAAGACCCCTCATAAAAACCCTATGTAAACTCATTGAATCAAGTGGCATTAGCTCAACCGGTTAGATTCCTTAGGAGACCTAGGTTCGAATCTTGCCAAACGATACATGGATAATATCCAAGCTTTCTTGTAATACCACTATGGGGCTCGTTTTAATCCCATATAACCCATTAAAAAAAACGTAGTGTATTATTTAAATTTTATTTTTATATACCATAGCCATTTTTCATTTTTGTTGTGTAAATTATTTTAAATTTCTAAAAATTTTAATACTATTATACTTGTTGTCTCCCAACCGTCCCCTAAAGTCAGCTTGTCATCCCCGAAACCCGCCCCCCCATCCCCCAACCTCGTGGAACCTTGTTTTCTACATAATATGGGCAATATAGAAAGACATAAATGAATTAATTTTTGAAGGAAAAGGCAGCAAAATTGGAGTACTAGTAAGCAAAATTATCTGGGGGATAGTTTCAAATACAAAAGCAAACTACAAAAAAAAACAAAATCCTAGAAAACTGACTGGTTCAAAGCTTCTCATGCTGCAAAGAACAGATCTCCAAAAACTGCTCGACAGGGACAACATCCCTAAAGTATGTATACCCGTGATCCAATACCTAGATCTATTTTTTTATGGTGCTTCGAAGTCTAATCCAAGAATGTCGATGGCAGGGGGAATCATTTTCCAAGACAAGACAAATAAAATTTGTTTGGGGCAAGCTTCCAACAACGTAGCTGAAGCAATTCGCTGTGAAGGTCTCAAACTAGCAGCCAAAAATGGCATCCGAAAACTACATTTTTATGGGGACTCTAAATTGTTAACGTTTGCTCTCGCTAATCAAACAGCTCTGTCATCACTAGAATTAAGGATCATCTATGCATACATCAAGGGTTTGGAATCCAAATTCACTCAAGTCATTTACTCCCAAGAGGGAGTTTAACAAAGAAGTAGATGCTCTCGCCAACGTGGCTATATACTCAGCACACATGAAGCTTTATATCACTCGTCATAGAGAGGATGGAGTGCATAATAGAAGACACACAGAAAAGGATAGACAAGGTCTACAAAAACAGGTCGGTTGAGGATAACGAAGTCAATGGATATGAGACAAGAGACTCTGATGACTAAGACGACTTTGGGCAATCAGTTTGGGATTTTGACTGAGGAATTCAGTGCTGCAACTATGATTAGATATAGATTAGATAAGGATGAGAGTAGGAAGACCAGTATTTCTGGTCTTTTTTGTAAGTGATCTTAGCTGGTCTGATCAGCCAACAGTCTTTTTCTTTGTTCCCGACTAATTTTTTGTAATCAATACATATATTTACTTTATATATATATTGATAGTTTTAGCAATAAAACAACCAAAACAGAAAGTTTATCTTGGAGCAAGAAAGAGCAAACTTAAGATGTTGTCTTTAGTAATACCAAAATTCAGGATTGGTAATAGCTTCCAAATCACTTTTCAAACCTTCTCATCTGGATCCTGATAATTGAAAGGCTTGTAACACTTAATACACATTGATATTGTTATTGAGCTTGCTGATATGCATGTTAGAAAAAAAATATTACGAGCAAGCAAAAAAAAAAGGAGAAACAAAATAGTAACACAGACTTTTACGTGGAAACCCTGCAGTGTACAGGTAAAACCACGGGGCAATGGCAGCTTCATTATTTTATCGATTTCGGTAAACTTTTACATTCATTAAACAGTTATATGCAAGGGGTCATTCCCCTTTTATAGAAAAACGAAAGAAGACTTCAAAAACTGTTCGATTCCTCTCCAAAAAAAAGACTCCAAAAACTGTTTGTTTCCTCTCCCAAAAGAAAACTCTCGTTCATTTCCTCTCCCAAACTCTCCCAATGTACAAGTACGGTTGTACGGATGACCAAAATTTCATGTCGGGGCAGAGCCCCCAAACCCCTGGGCAGGGGGGAACTGGACAACCCCTCGGCACGCCTGGCGCATACAAATAGCATTTGGGATGGATCACTATAATCTGCACCACCATGCACCTCTCTGCTGAAGAACATTGGAAACCTCCTAACAGTGCAAAGACAAGGGTATATGTCTGATGTCCCCCTTTCTCCCATCAATAGTGTGCTATTGTCGACATGCTGACAATGCCATCTCTCCTAAGGAAAAGAACAAAACAGTAGAACAAACACTCGAATACCAACAAATAGAAGGGGAAGAACAAGAACAAATTGCATGAATCTTAAACAGACATAAAAAAAGGGAAATGACAATATCTAGAAGAGGAAATCAATGGTAAGAAATACAGCAATGACAATGGGGAAGAGGATGTAGAGTGTATGACAGATGAAGATGGTGGTAAATAGTTGGAGGGCAAAACTAAAAAATAAACAGTTTCATGCTAGAATAAGCCAATCGATTTTTTATATAAAGTTTTTTTTGTTATCGTGAGAAACCCCTATGACCGACTTACACGGCTGAGCAGTCTCCTCTCAACCATGACCCCTCGTAAAGTCGAGAGCTATACTTATCAATAGAGAATTTAACACAAAGCCACCACACACCCACCCCTCACACACTCGCCCACGCCACGAATTGAACCTTGGACCTCCCAAAACAAGTTTAGGATGAAAACTCTAATAAAATCAGTGGCTCTACTACAATTATTAGAAGCCGAATTGTAATGAGGTTACAATTGTTATGAACCCTGTAAACAAAACACTAGGCCAGGAAAATACTTGAACCTGAAGTTAAGAGACAAATTTTAATCCAAAAAGCTAATCAAAAAAGAGGGAGAAAACATCTGAAGCTGGAAGTAGTTGTTTCCTTAAACCAAATATCTTTTTAAAAAGTGCCTCTTGAATTAAAATCAATGCATTGTTTTTGTTTAAAATCCTATCCACCGTATAAAACAAACTATAGGGAATTAAATTTGATGGGTAACTGGGAATCATGACCTAACCAATGTATGTTGTTCCTTAAGCCTGCAGTCTGGAGAAGAGACCCTACCCATAGAGAAACTAAGAATAAAATTAAAATATTAACCAATAAAAGGCAAAGAAGGCTAGGCAAAGGAGGCAATAATCAAGTATATTATAATTTATAACCTTTAAAGTAAAAAAAAAAAAAAAAAATTATAACCAATGTTAAGGCTTGATGAAAGATCAAAATAATGACTACATACAAACATCCTTCAAAAAAGTTTAGAATAATAGCTCTAATAACAGCTTGATGAAAGATATAAAGTTCGAATGACTACATACAAATATCCTAAAACAAGTTTAGGATGAAAGCTATAATAAAATCAGAAAGTGGATCTACTACGATTGTTAGAAGCCCAATTGTAAATCGGTTATAATTGTTATGTACTAGGTCAGGAAAATACTTGAACCTGAAGTTTGGAGACAAATCTTAATCCATAATGCTAATTTAAAGAAAAAGATCTAAATCTAGAATTAGTTGTTTCCTTAAACCAAATATCTTTTTTCAAAGTGCCTATTGAATTATAATGAATGCATTGTTTTTGTTTAAAAATCCTATCTACCGTATAAAACAAAAAGATGGGGAATTGGGTTTACTGGGTAACTACCGTCTGAAACATATGGGAATCATGACCTGATCAATGTATGTTGTTCCTTAAGTTTGCAGTCTGGAGAAAAGCCCCTAGCCCTAGAGAGACTCAGAATAAAATTAAAATATTACCCAATAAAAGAAAAGAAGGCCTAGGGAAAGGAGGCAATTTGTTATAACAACTCATTCATAGGCAAGGAGGGAGAACATTTTAATGTAAATGAATTCCAACTCTTCCAAATAAAATTTAAGAGCTATCTTTCCTTGTTATTAAACATTCATAATCTAGCATGCTTAGATAAATCCATTGACCCTTTCACCTGATTCATTTGCATAAGTCAAATCCATGTTCACAATTGAAAATTGCAAAAAATTCCATTTCTCTAAGGAGCAACACCCATTGTCATTATTAAAAATTTTAACATCCAAAAACAATTGTTTTAATAAAACCTCATAGTTTATAATGTTAAATTGAATTTTCAATGGTATATTGAATAAAAAAGAACATTATTTTCAGAGAAATAATTTAATCAATTACGATATTGATCTTTATTTTGACAAAATTCAAATTTTAAAAAGCAACTGACCAAATGAAAATTTATCTCTAAAAAAAATTAAATATGAAGGAGCGGATTAAAGAAATATAGTTGTCCGAGAAAGATGAATATATTTGAAAAAAAGGCAAGCAAATATGGTTTAGTTGCACTGATTGTTGGATGTGTTGTATCTTTGCATAAGAAAAAAAAAAGTGGGGTTTTTTTTCTTGTGGTTTTAGCCCATGGTCTTATTATTGGGCAGTTTTATTTTAGCCCATAGTTTTATTATTGGGCAGTCTCTTTAAATTAGAAGGTATGGGTGGTTTTAGCTCATGGTTTTAATTGTGAGCAATATTTTTAAATTAATATGTATGGGTGGTTTTAGCCCATGGTCTTATTTTTAGGTAGTCTTATTTTAACCCATGAACTTATTTTTGGGTGCTGCGGATGTCTATATATTGAAACTGCTTTGTAAGAGTGCGTGAGAATATACACAACATATGCTCAATGAATGAATAAGAATAATAAGACCATAGCAAGGGGTGAACGAATAAGAATAATAAGACCATAGCAAGAGGTGAACGAATAAGAATAATAAGACCATAGCAAGAGGTGAACGAATAAGAATAATAAGACCATACCAAGAGGTGCAGTTCTAAGTTTATGCTGGTTTTCTTAGTCACAAATTTCCAAAATAAATATTTGTGTTTATTATGTATGTATATAAGTTTTCCTTCTATTTTATTTTATTTGCATTAATATCTCTAGAACAGGTTTATCAATCTCTTTATCACTAATAACATCATAATGATAGTAATATAATGTTCTGTTAATAACAACAATGTAATGTATTGTTATTTTGATGAAAGTGGTCCCAGTAAAAACCACACTGTGGCTTGCTAAGAAACAACACCCATTAAATTGGGACTTTCAAAAAAGACCTAAATTCACATCTCGCTGTACAATAAATGTATGAGATACTGTAACACCCGCAAGCAATTAAACACCATTTTCTAGAGGTAGACATTTTCAATGACATCAGGATGATCATCCCAATCTTAAAAAAAAAAAACAAAAAAGCCCAGTAGCCTCACCTCTGCACACCCAACAAGAGGCTTTAGCCTACCCAATTGGACATAATTCAAATCAACCACTTAACAGTTTACACACACAAAACATTCTTCAAGAGAAATCAAAGTATACGCACACAACCCCACGCATTAGATGATTGTAAACCCACAACAAAAAGACCAATCAGCAAGACCAGTTCATACAACAAAATTAGCAGGGCTAAGAACTAAGCAGAACACCAAACAAATGCTTTAAAAAAACTAAATCATATAGATGGGTTTTAAGGGAAACCTGTTGCGGACAAGGGGAGTGAAACATTGAGGGCAGTAATCGTTCAACAGAGCCCAGCCTTGCAAGAGCTTTGCGGCAATTGCCGCACTCGCATCGTCTGACTTCTTCATCCTCGCTTTCTCCGCACTTCCATTGTAGGACGATGGCATCTCCATTGATTTTACGGATTGGGTTTATCCCCTCCCAAATTACAGCTCTCGACTAATGAAATTGATTCAGATTGACTGCAATACAGTGTCGTTGTCTCCAAAAGTTAAGAGGAGCGGATGGTTTTGTGGAAAGGAGAGCGATAAATTTCACACACTACCCCCATTGAGAAAATAGTGATTACTAATTGATAGATAGTGTGTGCGTTTGTTCCAAAGTTTTAGAGGTCGGCTTGGGCATAGTCGAGAGTTAAGAAGGGAAACAAATGGTTTAAGGCCTGGATTTTGATGTACAAAACCAGAGTTTTAGAGTTCGCTTGGGCAGAGTCGAGAAGGGAAACAAATGGTTTAAGGCCTGGATTTTAAAATACAAAACCGCTATCATTTGTCGTTTTCGCTGTAAGAGATTTTTATTGGTGTGCAGTAGAATATTGCGTATAATTTTTTTGTAGATATAAATCTTGATTTTTTTTTGAAATTTTTTTAATTCAAAGTTTTATTGTTAAATTTATTGGTATGCATAATATTGTAGGATATAAATCTTAATCTTTTTATTTTAAATTTTTTTAAGTTCAAAGTTTTATTGTTAAATAATTTTTTTTTTTTTTTTTAAAGTTACATAGGAGAGTTGGTAATAGCCACTATTTTTTATTGTTGTTAAATTTATTGGTACATATATAGAGAGGTGGAGAACAAGGGAACTTCAGAGCTAGTTTGCATAGAGGAAACATAGAAAGAAGACAAATATTTTAGATATAGTTTATTGTCGTGAATGGGTCAAAGAGATATCGTTGTAACAGGTTTGTCGTTGTCCGGTGACAACTGAAGATCCATCTGCAATTTTAATGAAAGCTTGGACTATGAAGGAGATAAGCATTTATTTTTATTACATTTAAATTTTCTTTGGAAGAAGTTTGTCAGCTGCAATCATAAAGTGCATGCAATGAAACTAGGGTTTGCAAAGTGAATCATAGAGGAATTAAATTGAAATGATGAAAGGATTTACTTTGCTAAGGAGGATTATTTCTATGCATGTGAACAACAGTTTAAAGAATTTTGTTGGCTGGAATTGCGAAGTGCATGCAATAAAGCTAGGGTTTACAAGTGAAGCACAGAGAAAAGTAAAAAACACAAGAAGTGACAATACTTTATTTTTCTACAACTAGAATGTGCTCAGATCTAGTCATGTGAATAAAATGAAGGTGGGTGCAGTTATTGACTAATATCTTTAAAAGAAATGACACAAGAAACGTCATCATTTTTTAAAGCTAAAGTGTGCTCACATTTGTTCATGTGAAGAAAATGAAGGTTGGACAGCTTACTTTCTAGATTCGAAGCATGTAAAAGGTGAAAGGAGTTACTTTGACCAAGAGGAATATTTTTGTGCATGTGAATGGTTATTTGAATAAGTTTATCAGTTGGAATCATGAAGTTCATGCAGCAAAGCTAGGGTTTGCAAAAGGAAAATATTTTTTTAGGGGGTAAAAAAAAATATTCAAAATCTAAAACAATACATTCCACAAGGATTTCCAAGTGATCCAAGCCAACACATCATACAAAATACAATAAATCCACCAAGGAAATCCATGGATCATTCTAACAACAACTTCGACAGGACACAACAACCCATGACAATCGGGTTCCTCCACCTTGAAATTATCTTTCTTGGTCCTCATGAATTAACTGATTAAGGAGTTTGGATTTCTCCTGATCAAGAACATTCCAGCTATCAGCTTTCTAGAAAGGGAATCCTTCAGAAGCCCACTTTGCTAAACAATCAACCACTCTATTCCATTCTCTTGGGATATGAACAAAAGAAATTTCAACAAAATTCCCAGCTAAACTCAAAATCTGTTTCACTATTCTAGCCATAAACTAGGAAGCATTTGAAAATGCTTATTTTTCAGAACAAACACCACTATCATGGAATCATATTCACAAATAACCCTTCTCCATCCCAAAGAAAAAGTTGTTTCCAACACATGGATAATTTCCAATGCTTCCATATGATTATTCGAACGAATTCCCTTGTAAACAGAGAAAAAGAGGCAGGCCACACCCTCACTATCACGGCAAATTCCTCCTATACCAGCATTACCTGGGTTGCCCCTAGAAGAATCATTCGTGTTTATTTTGATAACTCCCCTAAGGGGGAACTCCACTTCCCATATCTATTGACCTTCAATGAAGCAATCCCCCTAACAGGGCCTCTGTTTGCAGCTGGTGATGATAAAGAAATCTCCAATCTATTGGTAATCTGCCAGTTGGAGGAAGTAAGAGGAGAACTCAGTACACACTTGGCCTCAATAGTCTCCTTAACCATCCTTTTGACTCTGAGTCATACCTGTAAGGCTCCAAGTTGACATCCCTGAAAAATTCTTTGGTTGCATTCCAACCAAATCTACCAAAAGATGAAGGAAGGATCAATATCTCAGGTAGTTTGAAGACATGAAGCAGAGGTAGGGGGTCTACCCAAGCTTTCCCAAAACTCAAAAACAGAAGTAGCATGGATGATGGGCCTTTTCTAGATTTTCCACCACAAGTTCTAGACCTCTAGGGAATATGAGCATTGGAAGAAAAGATGGGGAATGGTTTCCTCATTCTTTCCACAAAGAAAACATAGTGAAGGACCATGAAAACCTCTTTTCTGAATATTATCCCAAGTTGAACATTCTTTTGACATAAAATCCAAAGAAAAAAATTACATTTGGGCCAACCAAACTTATTTCAAATCTTCTTCCATCAAGGCTAAGAATTTTAGCCCAAAACTGATCAGGATTACTGCACCACCTCTAATAAAGTTTAGTATCCAAAGCGAGACTATTCAAATCGGATTACCTCAAACTAAGACCCCCCATATCCTTAGGGCAACACACAGTGTCCCAACTGACCAAGCTATATTTATTATAGTCCATGTTTCCTGCCCATAAAAATTTTCTAGAAAGAGAATCAAATTCTTTGAGAAATCACTTAGGAGCAACCAAGATAGAAAACTTGTAAATAGGTAAAGCATGAAGGACAGACTTCATAAACATTAATCTACCAGCAAAGGATAGCCACCAAAAATTTCAATGATTAACCCTTGATCAAAATTTCTAGTAAGTCCTCTCAATATTTTTAGAAGAAATAGGAATCCCCAGATACTCCACTAGCAAATAGACCACCGAAAAATGTAGAATATTGACAATCCTACGTTGAATCCGACCATTTGTATTGAAGAAGATCTTTGATTTTTCTTCATTAATCATTTGACCAGAGGCAGATAAGTAAATATCTAAAGTCTTCCTAAAATTTACTGCTTCCCATCAGAGCAATATCATCGACAAACTAAATATGAGACTGGGATAAAGAATTCTCCACCCAAGACCATCCCTGGATAGCACCACGATTCTGAAAACTCTTGTGAAGTCTGCCCAAACCTTCAGTCATAAGTATGAAAAGATAGGGGGATAAGGGATCTCCTTGACGAATCCCCCTAGAGACCGAGAAGAAAGAAGATGGTAAACCATTGATTAAAACTACAAAGGAGGCCGAAGTCACACAACTCATGACCCATTCAATCCAATTATACGAGAACCCAAAAGCTTGAAGGATGTTTTGCAAAAAATGTCATCTAACCCTATCATAAGCCTTGGACATATCAAGCTTAATGAATATAGACTTTTCCTTAGAGATATCCATAGAGTGAATAGCTTCAACAACAACCACCACACCATCTAAAATCTGACGACCCTTAACAAACACACCTTGCTCAGGAGAAATAAGAAAACCAAGAACTTTCTTCAGTAGATCCACAATAATATTGGTAATTATTTTGTAAGTAACATTGCATAGGGAAATAGGATAGAAAGACCCCAATGAGCTAGCATTTTCCGATTTGGGAATAAGAGTAAGGAAGGTTGAATTAATAGCTTTAAGCATTTGCTTATTAACTTGGGATTCCTGAACAACTTTTAGCAGATCAAAAGATAACACTTCCCAAAATTCTTGGAAAATTTCTATAGGGAAACCATCAGGTCTAGGTGTTTTACCTTTTTCCAATTGAAAAACCATCGCTTTAAGTTCCTCCATCGATATGGGGTACATTAGCATCTTATTCATATCATTAGAGATCATCCTAGGAATACAATCCAAAATAAGCCTCATATTAACAGCATCATGAGGACCCTGCTCAGAGAAAAGAGGAGAAGAACCTGACTACTTCATTAGAGATATCCTCAAAGGATGAGAGAGTTTCCCCTTGATCAGAAGTAAGTGAGACTATAACATTACCATTCATGTGGTCTTTAACCGGATTGGAAAAAAAATAAAAAAAATAGGTGTTTCCATCCCCTTCCAACAACCAGTCAAGCTGATATTTTTGCTTCCAAAAAATCTCTTCACGAAGCTCCCATTTAGCAAGCTGACTACAAAGGGAAGCTTCCATTTCCAATAGGCATTTTTTCAATCCTTCATCTTTAATTTGAAAAGTGATCTCCTTTAGGCTATCCTGTAGTTGCTTTTTCTTATAAAAAATATTTCCAAAAGAAAATTTATTCCATTGCTTGAGTTTGAATTTGACAAACTCGAGGCTTTTGAAAAAAGTAAACATAGTAGTGTCAAATTTGGGTTTTCCTTCGACCCACCACCTCTCCACACATTCATACAAATCCTTATCCCTAAGCCACATAATTTGAAATTTGAAAGGCAGATTTCTTGGCAATGAGAATCTCGAGGACTGAAAGAGAATGGGCCAGTGATCAGAGCCCCTCCAACCTAGAATCTCTGAGAACGAAGTCCAACTATCATCAAACCAACTATCTGAAGTAAGGGACCGATCCAATCTTTCAATAATAAAATCCTTTCCACATCTTATATTAATCCAAGTAAAGAGCCTATTTTGAGGCTTCACATCAACAAGATTAAGGAAATAAATAGTGTCCCACATCAAAGTAGAAGAAGGTCCCAAACACTCCACACCACCATTCTTCTCCTCTAGGTACATGATAGAATTAAAATCCCCAGCCACAATCCAAGGATAATTGAAAGCAAGAGATCGAAAGAATCTAAGATGATTCCATAAGAGGATTTTACTTGATAAATCACTGGGGGTATACACATTAGATAGAAGAATAGAAGATCAAAACGAAAAGCAGGTAGTAACCACAGAGAGATAGTTCCTTCTACCCACCCACCAAGAGGGAGTTAAGCTTCATGGATCCCACAAACACGCAACACCACCCGTTGAACCCTGGGATCAAATAGCAAGACAGTGACCACCTTTCCATATCTTAGAAGCAATTCTAACCATATCTTCACAAGATAATTTTATTTCCTATATGAAAATAATAATAGGTCTATGATATCTGATCAAATTTTGAGTAGCTTTTTATCTAGGGCTGCTATCCAAACCCCTAACATTCCAAGATATCACTTTCATTTTGGGGGAATAGAGAAGTGAGAATCTAATGTCTTAACAACAACAGACTCAACTAAGGATTCCCCTATTAATTTCACTTTTTCTTGATCCTTCTTTCTTCATGCTTTTCCACCTTCTCCACCCCACTTTTTTTTATAGTTTTTAGGTGAATACCTAACACAAAAGAAACTTTATTTTTCCCTTCCTCTCTAAAAATATTGTCCTGGGAGGGTTCAAACCTAGTCCCATCCTCATTTCCCTCAATCAAGTTTTCAACTAAAGGGGAATGATCAAGAATTTATCAAGACAATCCGACACCTCTTTGGACTTATCTTCATTTCCTACAAGAGGGTTATTAGGTACCACCCCTTCCTTATCATAAGTTTACATTTCAAAAGAAGGATTCAGGAAAGAATAAGTACCTGGATCTTGAATACAAGCATCCATATCACCTTCGTTCCAAACTTGCTCCTCAACATGTGACTCATCAAAAGTCTCAAGCACATCAAATCTGTTACCAGAACCTCCCTCCCCAACACCTTTATTCTGACGAACAAAAGGCCTAGATCTTGAACAAGACTTAACTTGAATGAATCCATCAGAACCGATCATCTCATTAACCATAGGAGTTTTTCCTTTTGCATTTGTAGATGCATCTTGAAAGTCAAATAAAGAGGATGAAGGTTGAGAATTCACTTTCTTACAGTTTCTCTAAAGATACCCATATTCATGGCATATGCAACATCAAAATGGGAGAGCTTCATAATCTAACTGCTGAACCCAAGACATATTTTCCAGTTTAATCTCCAATTATTTAGGCAATGGATTATTCAGATCTACTTCAACATAGAGCCGTGTAAAAGAAGCAAATTTCCTATCCAAAGTTTGGTGAGATGGACCAACCGGTTTCCCAATAATCTTTGTAATAGAATGAAGAATATCCGGCCTCCAATATTCCATAGGAAGTCATGGCAAACGAACCCACACAGGAATCCTAGAAGGCCTCTCCTCCATCAAATCAAATCCTAAAGCCAGGGTTTGATAAATAATCCATAGTGATTGTGAAAGTAAGGACCCCCTCGAACACTTTACTATGATTTGCTATATGGGAGAACACCACAATAAAATAGCCATTAGCTATAAGAATAATCTCCATATCACCTTCAGGGCTCCAATTTCTCCTAACCCAGTTTCCTAAAAAAGACAAAAAATTTGAGACCCATGAATTTTTAGATGAGTGCATGCTCAAACAAATATAAAACATCATCCGCAATAGAATCAGGACTGATAACCAAGACAAGGTGATCTTTGTTTTTCTCCAAACATCCATTATTCTTTGGCTTTGAAGTTGAAGAGGAATTACAAACAAGATCAAGGGTCGCATGCAGCAAAAATATCATGGCATTTGCATGATCAGAAGAAGAGGTATCCTTATTCAAAACAACATCCTTAAAAGATAAATATCGGGGGTCACTAGGACCCCTCGAAGCTGCCATATCTAAATCCAAACAACACACCTTTCACCAGCCAACATGCTGGTTTTCACATAATTTTTTAGCACCGACCTAAAACCCTCGCAAAAGGAAAAGATTAACTTTTGTTTTCATTTGGTAGTTTTTTAAAATGGTAGTATAGTTTAGGAAATTAGTTTCTTGTTTTTATGGAGAATGAAGAGGAACATTTGGATTTCTCAGAGGACTCTTTTGAGGGGTAACACATATTTTCAACTCCAAGGGCCAAGGGTCCCAATATTGAACAAGACTTAGAAGTTAAGAATTGGGGGTCCTTGGGTTTTTCGAGTGTCCAAAATAATACTGCAGGTTATCAGACTTAAGTGGATAGAGAGGAGACTATGTCAAAATATCCAGATCAAGTTGGTTGTCCTATTTACAACTCACTCTCAAGTGTCTCAGAATACTCTACTCAAGTGATGGGTTTAATGAATGAGCAAGCATTTCATTATGGGGAAGAAAACTTGAGCAGGCTACAAACAACCCAAACTCACTTTTTCTAACAAAGTTTCCTTTGTTTGGTTCTAGTTTTATTGGTAAAAGTCTTGATTTAGAGGCTCTAAGTGGAGTGGGTTCAAACTTTCAATCAGCATAGACTTCAACTCTAGTTACTAAAGTGTGTAAGGCACGTAAAGTGGTTAAAAAGAGAAGGTCAAAGATCAGAATGGTACTTGGGGAAGTGTTTAAAGAGGGATAATAGCTTGTACTACAAGGTCCTTGTTAACATTCAAAAATTGAGTGATATTCATCATCAAATCTTGCATTTTTTTGGTTGTTTCTCTCCTAGAAGCCTCCATTTACTTTTTAGTATAATGCCTATGATAATCTAGTTGATAGGCTAAAGATTGCCTAAGGGTCGTCATATATGTAGATAATTTTTTATCACGAGGCTTAGAATATGTATTGGATTTCAAGAAAGTGTGTTATGTGTGCAACATTCATGCATGCAACTATTTTTTCATGATTTTTGTATTAAATGTTGTGATCACCTCATTAAAGGGTGATCCCACTTCAACACATTGATCATTATCATCACCTAACATAGGCACTCCCAAAGCATTTTGACACCTTATGATAGACCTATATGGTTCATCAAAGTTAATATTGGGATATTTTTCTTTCTCAAAATTAGAATATCTTTTTGTCCAATCCCTAGTTTAAATTTCATGATCACGATTAATCACAAGAGGATGAACAATATAATTTATATGAGGAATGGATTGGGTGAGATACTCTTTTATTTCTAATGATTCTATAACTTGCTTTTTCTTAGACCTAGTAGTCGTTCCAAATCCCTTGGAAGAAGTAGGGGGAGACATAAGGGCAAGCAAAAAATCTACTCAAGGGAAACTAGGGTTGTACCAAAATTTCTATCTTTAAGTAAGCCAAGTACAAAACTCCTAACAAAAGAAAACATATTTTTAAGGCAGTTGTAAGAAAAATAAGAAAACTATGGTAGACTTTTTAGCTTTTAGCTAATAACAATTGCTAAGGCAAAACCTATGGCAACACACCTACTAAACCCTAGGGCTAAAAAAATGAAAACAGAAAGTCTTAGAAGGTGGTTTCATGTTGGGTTCACCAAAATGTTTGTGATATATCATACAATTACATGAATTAATATAAGATAAACCAATATGCTTAAATTAACGATAATATAACAATAAATTAACAATTAGATCTAGAAACTATCTTAAACAAAGTGTAAATAAAATTGAGCATTCAAGTGTGGACCACACTAAGATTATCCATGACAAGCAATAGCTAGTGTCAATCCTAATGTAGTAAACACTACAAAAAAGGACTTTAATGACTGCTAAAATAAGGTGGTTTTTTATGCTGGTAAAAAACCATCATGATAGATTCTAAGAGGGCAGTTTAAAATCATCCTCTTAAGGTAATTGCTTTCTTAAAGTCACCCTAATAAGGCGGTTTTAAACTGTCATATTAGGGTGACCTAAGAGAGTAGTTTTAAACCACCATCTTTGGACGAAATGCCCTCCATTTTAAAAAATTCTCCACCCTTCCAATGTCATTAAATTCACCTACCTTGGCAAACTACAAAACCCTAATATTTTTCTTTTCGCTTTTCATTATGCATGCCAAACCAACTCTACCAAAGCACAAAATCTTGCATAAATCGTTTGTTTCCTCTTTTCATCGTGGATCTTTAATTTACCTTTGGCTTCTCTATGTTCTCCTTGAAAACAAGTGAGAGGGACGAGGCCTTCGAGAGGGCGTAGAACACAACAATTTTTGAGGAAATAGAAGAGCATTTGCAGGTTCTCGATCACCCATTTTGTGGATAAACTCATTGCTGGGGTTTTGTAGGGCATTCTCTATTGCTTTTTTTAGGTTAGGGTTTTGGATGAAGGTTTTTTAATGGTGGTGTGGGCGTAAAGAGATGGTGGTTTATTCTTGGATGAGAGACAATGAGGCAACTACTCGGTGCTAATATTCTTATATTTGGTCTCCAAGGGCTTGGTGCTAAAGTGGGTACATATTGTAGTCATATTATTTGTTGAATTTTACTGATTATGGATGCATCTTTGTTTTTTGTGTATATGTGTTCTTGCCTCTTTACTTCTACACTTCTATTTCAAATTTTGTTTTGGTAACCTTCATTAGTTGTTTAACATATGTTCCACACTGCACAACATACATCCTCATATCTGGATACTCATAGAGATGTGTCCTCATGGGATGGGGATGTTTTTAGCTTTCTTCATTGTGATATGCATGAATTTTTTCAATGAAAATTTGTATTTTCTCTAGGTTTTTTTTTCCTGATTTTTTGCCAAGTCCTGAGGTTTTTCGACTCTTTTGCCTTGTCGATTCTGAGTTTCTCAACTATGAGTTTGACATCATGTTCTAGGGGATTCTATCAGGTCATCTACCATCAACCTGGCTCTGGAATTGCTACGAAGGGATGCTCTATAGTGATAACAAAAAAACCATACTAAAGGTCCTTCCCTTATTAATTATTTCACCCCACAAAAGTTAGTTACTACTTTCTCCTCTCATTGATTTTTAGCAAGGATCTCTTTAGTTGCCACTTCCACCCATGGGCGTCTTCTTTCGAAGGGGTTCAGATAGGGGTCATTACCAATATCTTTATAGTTTAATTTTAGAATATTTGATCACTCAGACACCATACTAAATGAAACCATGCTAAAGGTCCTTCCCTTATTAATTATTTCACCCCATGAATGTCAGTTACTATTTTCTCCTCCCATCGATTTTTAGCAAGAATCTCTTTAGTTGCCACTTTCACCCATGGGATCCTCTTCCTAAGGGGTTTGGACAAGGGTCATTGCCAATATCTTTATAGTTTAATTTTAGAATATTTGATCACTCAGACACCTTGGTTCCTAACCCCCCTAGATAGAATCACTCTTAATTCTTCTCCTATCACTGAGATAATATGATTCTAATATGACCTAGAGGGTTCTAATTTCTTCATGTGTGGTAACTCTGGTAAGCTTCCTAGCTGCATAAAAAATGCTCACTTATTGACTTTAGTACTTTTTTACATCCTAACTAATGAGTCTTGTTTCTACTTTCTCAACAATACTCTATTGGATTAACTTTGAAGTACCAACAAAAATGTGTTGTTTAAATGAGCAAGGGGAGTTGGGTTGTGAGGTTGTTGCTAGTAGCCCTTCTGTTTGTTGAGATCCATGGTGAGAGTTTGTTGTAGGGTGTTTGATCATGAGTGATTGACCTCAAAGAGGTTTCTAATATTCATAGATTTTGACCAAGAGACACTCTTGGATGTCCTTGTGGGTTCTATGTTGATGCCTCAACAATTTGAAACCTCCACCCTAACTTATGCTTCTTAACTGGTAGTCACCTTAAACAACTCTACTATAATTCCATGTGCATATTCCCCTATGTAACCCCCCAAAAAAATTGCATGTGCAGATTAAAGTTGATAAACCTAAAAATTCTATCAACTTGTCGATCTTTGTTAAATACCAAAATTTGGAATAGTATTTGTTGGCTATTGCATACACTAGTCCCTATGTCTTTGACTCTTTAAAGCAATCACATGTTAAACTTTATTTTCATCATTCATTTCAGTTTTTGTGTCTCGTCATTCATGTGCATCTTCTGTTTGATACCCTTGCTAGCAGTGAACCCTTATCAGTTGTTTGAGTAGAGATATGTCATGCACAAACCAATTGCAAGGAGCCCATCTTGTGTTGAGGGTGCAGTAACACCTATAACCCTACTTGTAATTATACTCATTTTTTGGAAGGACAACGGTCTCCATTAAGCTTCAGGGAATGTTGTCAATCTTCTATGATTGGAAATTTGGGTAGGTTAGAGATCTTTAATTTCAAGCATTGACATTGTGTTTTTTAGCTTCAATTTTTTCTCTAATAAGAATGTGTGCTAGCTTGAAATTAGCTGATTCTATAGAAGTCTAATACTTTTTTTGTCATATTGTTTGTTATACTCTTACTCCTATGAACGTCTTCAGTGAATTTCTATATGTATGATAGACGACTACCTCCCTTTGTACAGACTTCAACTGGATATCTTTTGTATGAGTCATAAATATTTATTTTAAAGTATCATCCATACTCCTAGATAGGTCCTAGGAAAATCTTGTTAATAAGAAGTGACAACATCTGGGTTAAGCCTCTTTGTTTTAACCAACTTATCAATGTCCCATATTTTGAGCAGATTTATTCTCAGGTATCACAGGCATTTCAGTGTGAAAATTTCTATATATACCTTTGTCTCCATATTCTTATGTTGTGATTATGAGAAATCTTCAATTTAGGTTGGGGGAAGGGGTGGGGGGTTAGGCTATTCTAGAATGTGTTGTGAAAAATGTTAAATATGTTAAAATAAAAATATAATAACAATAAAGAAATAAAATTTAATAGTAAATATTATATTTACAAGAGGACTTTTGGTACCATTTAAATTGGATTTGTGTTATGATACCATTTAAATTGGATTTGTAATGTTACACAACTTTAGAAATTATTAAATTTAGTTTTTTAAATTTAAATAATAATAATAATTCCTTAAAAGTACTCTTAAATTCAATTTTTTTAATAAACATTCTATTATTTTATATATTTTTCGAGAAAAACCTTTGAGATTCAATACAAGATTCTCCTCAAGGCCCCATGACCACATGACTAGCAATGCCAAAAATTGATTGCGTGGATTGCTAGGGATACACTGATGGATTTATCATGCCTTGCCATATTTACAACTACCTTGCTTACCATAACTGCTACAATGGAGCCATGACAATAAGACAATCAGTTGTTGAGTCCATCTTCCTATTGGGAGAGCATTTTGTACCAACCTCCAAATGGGAGTAAGACCATGTAATCCAAGTGGACCCCAACCACTTTTGCAAGACTGTGTCCAACAGGATTTTATCAACAAAAATTCACAACACCAAAGTTTCACTAGTTACAATGCCTAGGTGACCCAGGAGGAATTTTGATTTCCAACAGTGAATAAGACATGTTGGGAATGACATCCAAAGAAAATTTATGGCACAATTACTGAAATTCAATATATCATACCCCATTGAGTCCATATGATCATTATAATTACAACAAACCTTTGAATTTAACTGACCAGTGGCTACTATTAATTTTGAATAAATGGTTTCCCCTTATGAAAGGGCATGTTGGGCAAATGATTGCACCATTCTGATTTTAGCATTAGATTATCATACTTGAATCACTATTTATAGGTATTCTAAAAGGAATGTTGTCACTTCCCTGGCAAGTAGATTGCCTATTAAAACTGCCTACCTGAAGAGAGGCAAAAGGCTCTTGCAAACCATGCTTAAAATGTTCACTCAGTGTCATAGATAACTACATTCTTGTCATTTTTGTGGGAAGTATTCTTAGCTAGTTTGTCAACTTTGCTATTTATTTTTTATTTTTAAATTATAAATAAAAATTATTTTAAATATATAAATCAAAATGAAAAATATTTAAAAATGCACAAATCTAAAGTACTTATTGATTTTCTCATTGCAAATGATAAAATGTTATTATGGTTATTTATTTAAATTCCATACTTTGGAGTCCATAACTTGAGGTTCTAGATCAAATGGCATTAGTTCAACCAGTTAGATTCCTCAACTTTCATGGAGGAGAGTGAGGTTCTAATCTTGCCAAGCAATACATGCATAATTGCCAAGTTGTTGTAATATGACTATGTGGTCATGATGTAATACGGTGGGGCCCATTTCAATCCCATATAAACCATTGAATTTTTTTTTGAAGCACTCTACTAGGCATTTGCATATACAATTTCTAATTTAGTGGATAAGTTGTCATGGATAGAGGAGTGTCCATCTTGTCCCATATCTATTGTATAATTCCTTGAAGTTGCTCATACAAGGTCAAATTGGAATCCTCTGAGTTATTCCATGGTTGTTTTGGCTTGTTTGATCATTGGTGGAAGTGTCTCCTACACTTGGGTTATATGCACTATCATCATCGCACTTGGGTTATATGCTCAACCCACATCTACTAGTTGATCATTAGTTGATTTTATACTTAACCACATCTACTATAATTAGTTGTAGCTCAACACCCAAATGTTGAGCTCAGATTCCTATTGTATGCCACACAACACACTCGGTTGTCAAGTTGAGTGGAACCATACCTAAAGATGTCAAGCAAGTTGCTATTGTGGATGTGGGTTTTGTGGTGTTAGATTTGGGTCAGGGTTGGTTTCTCATTTTTAAGAGGTAATTTAGGGGTATTTATTTGATATATGGAGCTAGGCTTCTATGGAGGGAGGGGTTTGTTTAGCAATGATGATCATTTTAGATTTGGTGAAGGTTTTTTTATTGCAAGATCTGGGTTGTTTTTTAAGTTCTTTGGTTAAGGGGTAATTTTGTATCTTTTGTTTGATAGATGTACTAGGTTTTTGCATGTATTGAATCTTGTTCTAAAATGGTGGTTTTCTTTATGGCTATGTAATGTATTATTGTACCTACTACTTAAAAGGATATTCCTATAGTATCTTATCACTTTTATGATGAATACACTATATTGGTTTATGAATGGATAAGTGATGCCTAGAATATATAGGTTCTTTTAGCAAAGAAGAAAGAGGTTATGTGTGACCTTGATATATTATTTCCCATAGTTTTTTAGGTTTCACAAAAGCATTGAAATCCCTACAAAAGTGTTGGGTAGTGCTTTTGTGTCTATTTTGGTTTGATGGTGTGTCTATACAATATTCAAAGTGGCAATATGTACAAAAAAGAGTAAGAAAGACACCATAGGTAGTTGGGGCTATCACAATAAATCAAGAGTTAGTGATAGAGGCCTTGCATGCTAGTAAGTACTTGAAATTTGATAGTGTTGTTCAATAGTGGTTGACCTAGGCATATTAGAATTGATCATGGTTTTATCATCGACTATGGTGTATTGTAGCAACTGGTGGAAGATACCAGCTATGGAGTTCCATGAATGAGGAAGATAAGGAGGTGACCCATAACATAAATGAATTTGATGGTGAGAATACTTGAAATGAGGTGACCCATAACATAAATGAATTTGATGGTGAGAATACTTAAAATGAGGTGACCCATAACATTAATGAATCTTATGGTGAGAATACTCGAAATGAGGTTGACAATGCTTTGGCTAATGAAGAAGGTAACGTTCAAGAAATTTTCTCGTGATGTTGGTTACTCATTGTTGTCATACTATATGGCATAATGATGTTTGGATGGTGTCGACATTATAGGTGTTGATGCTAGGTCATCACACACTTCAAACACTAAATATCATAGAAAGAGAGGTCCAACAAGATGTGCAGAAGGTTCAAGTAGCATAGATAAGGTGGAGATCATTTGCAATCTAAATGGACAACCCATAGGAAAAATTTATATTAAGTTTACATCTTACTTGGGGGTGATTGTGAGGGAGATTGTCCCTATCACCCATACATACTAGAGAGCAGTCCTAGTGGAAGTTAAAAACTAGTTATGGACACTCATTACAGTAACTTTCTAGCCAATGGAGTTCATAGTGTCCATTTTTGAATACTTATATAAATATTGCATCTAATAAGATATTGGTTTGATGCAACAAAAATATATCATTTCGAATGCAATGAAGAAATGGGTCTTTGCGACCATGGACAAGCAATGGCGTGAACATAAGCATCGACTTGTTAAAAAGCACTATGATAAGTATGATAATGATGCAGATAGAATTGCTAATCCCCCACCTCATGTATCACAAAAATATTGGGAAGCCTTTGTGAATGGTAGGAGCAACATTGACTTTAAGGCAAGTACCAACCAATCTGCTATGGTAGTTCATATCATTGTTATGTTCATGTGAATTTTTTCGACCTTGCTCTCCCTAATGAATTTATATATTGGTTTCTTCATTACATTGTAGGCGATGAGGCAAAGGAACAAATAAAATAGATCTCACCAATCCATCATGCACACTTGTAGTCAAAGAGGATATGCTCAACTGGAGCATGAAATGGTATTCTATCATACTCATCCATTATATGTGACAAACATAGCTATATAGTTTTATTGTATGACTTATCCCCATATCTCTCCAACTATATATCTTGCAGAGGAAGAGCCAACCAAATGCAAAAACTCCACTACCAAGGGCAATTGTGTGGATGGCAACTCATAAAAAGAAGGATGGGGCTCTTGTTTCACCAAAAGTTGTGGAGACAATCGTAAGTGACATTCCCTTGGAAATAGCAATACGTTGAACTTCAAACCATTGTTATATCGATTGTTTTTTTAACATGTTACTAGTTAACTATGCATGTGATGTTGCTAAAAAAAATTGGATGATGCAATATCATCTATGAGCTCTATAAATCAATATATTAAGGATGATGCCCTCACCAAGGTTTTAGGACCTAAAATATCGGGTCGAGTTTGGGGTGTCGAAAAGGAGTATCACCAACTGCTTTGTTTGTTGGTGAGGGTTACATACAGAAGTTGAGCTAGATGCAAGAGTATATGGTAGAGAAAGAGCAAAAGTTGGAAGAGAAGCTTGTAGAGAATGAAAAAAATTGGAAGAGAAGCTTGTAGAGAAAGATAAATATATTGAAGAGATTTTGACATGGCTTTCACAGATAGAGGTGTGTCAATTTTTTCATGATTTCATATTTGAAATGTTTACATGTTGCACCCCTAAAGTTGTAATGATCCCTTGCATATAATTCCATAGGCAGCATCACTACATGCTACCCCTATAATTGGACACAACATTGGTGGTGGTGATCAAGGCATAGGTAGCTGCTCAATACCTTCTAGGCTAGAGTCATCAATGGTACGACTATTATTTCAAATATAAAATGGTTGACTTAGTTTGTATTGTATGCTATGCAGTGAATTTATCTAGGCTATTGATTTTCCATGTAGGGATTGAAAATGATATTGATCACTCAAACTGAGAGAAGGGAATGCTACTTGACTCAGATCCATAAGGATAACATAGTGGTCAAAGGCATGGTGATCAGTACTGACCCTGAAGACCTTGTACATGGTGAACGTTTGGGTGAAGGTTATTGGAAATTCAATGTGCACATCACCCATAAAGAGGAAACAATCTTGTTTAGAAGGAATGATGAGATGGCCACAATGAAGGATGTTGTGGGCTCCTTCATTGCCTAGCCTATATTAGATATTGTTTACAAATAAATTATACCATGTTGTAGCAATATTGGAAATACCATATACGATTTAGTTTTGATGTTGTCTCGAATATTATTTGATGTTGTCTCGAATATTTCATTCTTTTGTTTTCTTATTTTTGTGATTGATGTCCCACTTGGTCGAGATAGACTAAAATATGATCCATTTATCCTAGCATCGCAAGCCAAACAAGTCTTTTATGTAAATGATCCACTTGATACCAATTGGTATGTGGTTCTCACATCACCTCCAAGAGGGATCAAAGACACTGAAGCATACGAGGTAGAATATGTCAATGTCTCTGGAGCAACAGATTTTATTGGACCTAAAATTGCACAAGATGAAAATACAAATGATGACAACATTCAATACATCTGTGAAGAATGTGAGGGTACATGGTTGGAAGCCTAATTACTGTACTTCAAAAGTAGTTATAATTAATGGAAATAATTAACGAGTGTTGTTAGACATTTTTTGTTCTATTTTTAGAAAATGCTAGTAGATAATTAATGGGCAGCCAAGCTAGGAGTGAGGCGAGTAGGTATCCTGAGCATGAGGTTGGCTAATCAGATACAAGAAGGTAATTTGGTAAAAAAAAGAGAGAGAATGCAAGTGTTGCTAGGGCATAGGATTAAGAGTCTAATCATGCATGCATGTTGTAATGTGTTGAAATGAAGGTTTATTGTGTTGAGTGAGTGTTAGTTATGAAATTGATGTTTCATATTTGACTCTTAGTCCTAGTCCTTAGCAGCAATACTTGATTTGCATAGATGGATATTTATGTATCTGATGAAAGTCTCAGGATACCCTCTCACCTCATCTCTGATGGTTGGGGTGGGTAGGGATGTTTAGACATCTTCCCATTATATGGAGGGCTCAGGTTGTCCATTCACCTATATCTGTACTTCTAAATTCAATTTTGAGAATGTACGTGCATTGAGAATGTTACTTCTTAGTACCCCCTATAAAAATTGGTGCTGAAGAAATGTCATAACATATAATAAAGTAATCATACATAGAGGAATCACAATTGTACACTGGGATGATCATAACATAAATTATGGAATTGAAGCCCTAATATTTAATGCCATCATCTATTCACTGGTAATGTTTAGTATATGTTAGTAGTGTAATCTTAGGGATAGTCAGTCATGCTTGTTTATAAAGAGATGGTAAGAGTTGAAAAGGAATTGATGAATACAAAATTTTTGCATGTGAGCTCCTTCAAGGACTATTGTTGATAACATAATGCATTTATTTATCAATTAAAAAGTTGCTAAAGTACTTATATTTCTTGTCTATGTCTTTCCATTCTTGGTCTATGCATTGGAACCCACCTTATGACAACATTGGATTGGTCCTACCCATTTCTTCTTCTGATTTCTTGGTACACGTGGTCAAGAAATAAAAAAACAAGGGGATTCTAGTCTAAATGGTTACAAAATTCAGGGTATTGGGTCCTTGGTACCGGGCTATCAAATTTCCTCATTACTTGTGAATTCTTCATATTTCTAGGAGACCCAGATCTTGTAGGATCCTCTACATCTGTACACCACCTAGCAGTATAGTTGTGATATCAAGCATTGGGCTTTCCAAGATGGGTAATGAGATGCCTAACAGATGCCTAATGAGGATGGGAACACTGAACCCTCACAACTTGAAATTATTGCAATGCAATGGGAGGATAAACATTTGGAGGAAGCAATCAGGATCTCACATTCTGACACAAAATAACCTTACCCTGAACCAGAAGTCATGACCAACAACAATAAAACAAAAACTGATCTTGTTTATCCAAGCAGTGTGAATGTCAATGCAAACATGGTACCTTCTCCTATGAATGCATGTGAACCTAATATGAATATAATAGATACAGATAGTTCAGATGCTACAAGACCACTCTTAGAAAGTGAGGATGCTACCAAGAAAGATCCAAAATTGGAAACATGAAATGAATTACCAAGATACATATGAAAATAAGCAAGTTGGGGGTAAAGATGTTCTACAAAGTGAAACACAAGGGTCTCTAGGTACAGGTTTATCATCAATAGACATAAAAAAATCACCTTCTCCACAAGCATCAGGTACTTACAATTTATTTTTGTAAATGACACTTCCAAGTTTTTCAATATTTATTTTATAAGAATTTTCAACCCTTTAAAACCATAATTTCTTTGAAATGGAGGTTCAGGGGAGGCAAGGGATATCTAAAATTATCTAGTGATTCAAGTGTAATGATAATTCAAGTAATCAAGTGTATGTTATCCCTTTTTGTCATATTTGAGGTAACTATCTAACATGCATTATCAATTGTATGCATATATGGGAAGTGACTAACATGCATGGACTAAGTGTGTGGGTCTTTTGTTAGTAGTCATTTAGTAAAACAAAAACAAATTTTCCATCTTGTAGAAATGTGCGTGTTCTTGATTTTTGATGTTTGGTCCTGATATTATTCTTCAATTAAAGGACCACGCTTATTTATGTGGAAGGGATTTTTCCCTAACCACCATTGCAATTCCTCAATTTACAATTTTCAAGTGATAAATTCCAATCACAAGGTCCTGGAGATAGGGAATTGTTGCGTCTAATGATTACACCAATTGATTTGCACAGTTATGGATTGTCCATGATTAATTGCAAGAAATTTTAAGGTTGCAACCTCAATTCCTTATATATTTGTATTAGCAATCTACTGAATATTCTCCTCCTGGATTAAATCATTGGTTGGTTTCAAGAAACTATCAGATTCAACAATGAGTCATTGGTGAATTGTCCAAGTATCTCAAATGAACTACCCTAATAACACCACAACTGGTGTTAAGTGTGTCATGCTAGTTTACATTCTCATGTATTCCATGGGGACTTGCACAATGTTTAAATGCCCCACAATTTTATTTGCTTCTATAATTGTATAAATAGTCTAATGGGTGTTTGTGCCTGGAGCAATTTTATTTTGGCAACATTTGGTATAATGTACTTTGTTTATGGTAACCATTTGGTATCCTTTGATGACATTACATTTGATTATGGGTATTTATTTGAGGCTATATTGATGATAATGTCAATGGCAATATGTACATGTTATAGTAGCAGCCTAGCATGTTATTATGATGTTGAGCATTAATGTTTGAAAAGGTGCTTTATGACAGCATGGAGTAGTGTATATTGTCTATATTTTTTAGAATTGTTCATATTATTATTTGATACATGGCTTTAATTTTTGTGGTAAGAAACATTATGCAGTTGGTGGCACAATGACAACATCTTCATGGTGTTGTATTTGATATTGTGATCAAACATTATGAATGGGAGTTTGAATTATATTTTGCATATGAAACCTAATACTGGATGAAAATATTATTTTGTATTTTGTGTTGCTTCTCTAGGTTGTGATTTAGCTTTACTATTGTAAAGCTTTCTAGTATGCAGACATCATAGATTTTTGCATGCACTTCCTCACCATCATAGATTTATGTATGATTGCAGGTCTAGCAAAAGGTATGGTATCTTTTTGACTATTTTCCATCACAATGTTATAAGGAACAATCAATATTTTAACATGTTCACCTTTAATGAAGAAAGTTGATCTTCAACAAGTTATTTGTCATGCTTTACATGCAAGCTTGAAGTACTCAATTTTTGTGAGTCTTTGGAATAAGATCATGTATAAAATATCTCAGATCTCAACTCATATTCTTTGGAATAGATCATGTTTGTAAGTCTTTGGAATAGATCATGTATAAAATATCTGAACTCAACATGTCAAGACAACAAATTTAAACTTGACAACATTTGTCTTCTCATTAGGAATTTAAAAAACTATGTATAGTTTAAGTTTTTCTTATAAAAATCTAAGATATATACCACTATACTAGTTATTTTTTATGTATTGTCTATCAAACATTATGAATGGGAGTTTGAATTGTATTTTGCATATGAAACCTAATATTGGATGAAAATATTATTTTGTATTTTGTGTTGCTTCTCTAGGTTGTGATTTAGTGCTAGGTAAGAATCAGGTAGAAAGAGAGAAATCAGTCCTACCCTGTTAGGGTTTCCACAGTGGAGGAGTGTAAACACTTCAAGAATTGACCAAAAAACCACTCTCTAGCACTATATTTTTGTAGTCTTCCATCATTGTAGATATGTGAATGGGAGATGATCCTGTGTTGGAGGGAACTCAGGGAAGTCACATATGATTTATTTCACCTTCAAATCAATTCTTGCAATGACTCATAGTAGAAAATAGATCACATCTCATCATGCCAAGCCAGATTTCATTTGCATTACTTCATAGTCATCTACTTCAGACATTGATAAGGAGTTATGATGAAATTTCAAACCCCGTTGCATCTTGTTGCCCCCATCTTGGTTGTCATCTTTCAAAATATCATAGCTACCCTTGTCTCCATCTCTATCAACTTCTTCCATATTTAGATTATCCTTGCTTCCATCTTCATGTAGGTCCATATCTTCATCCCTTCCACTCTCGTTGACATCCTCTTTATTGACTTCCTATGAAATCAATGCCTCCCCTTATTTATTAACTTCCTAAGATATCAATGCCTCCCCTTCTCATTTAAACTTGACAACATTTATGTCTTCTCATTAGGAATTTAAAAAACTATGTACAATTTAAGTTTTTCTTATAAAAATCTAAGACATATACCACTATACTAGTTATTTTTTATGTATTGTCTTTCAAACATTATGAATGGGAGTTTGAATTATATTTTGCATATGAAACCTAATACTGGATGAAAATATTATTTTGTATTTTGTGTTGCTTCTCCAGGTTGTGATTTAGATTTACTATTGTAAAGCTTTCTAGTATGCAGACATCATAGATTTTTGCATGCACTTCCTCACCATCATAGATTTTTGTATGATTGCAGGTCTGGAAAAAGGTATGGTGTCTTTTTGACTATTTGCCATCACAATGTTATAAGGAACAATCAATATTTTAACATGTTCACCTTTATTTTTTTTAATGTGAGGCCCTAAGAGGGTAGTTTTAAACTGCCCTCTTAGACCTAAGATGGCGGTTTAAACCACCCTCTTTTATTTTTTTAATGTGAGGCCCTAAGAGGGTGGTTTAAAACCACCCTCTTAGACCTAAGAGGGCGATTTAAAACCACCCTCTTAGGGGAGGCCCTAAGAGGGTGGTTATGAACCACCCTCTTTTATTTTTTAATGTGAGGCCCTAAGAGGATGGTTATGAACTTCCCTCTTAGGGTCTAAGATGATGGTTTAAAACCACCCTCTTAGACCCTAAGAGGGTGGTTTTTTGAGGTGCTTTTTAACCATCATCGTATGATGTAAACTTTTTATGATGCCCTCATAGATGACGGCTGAATAACCATCATTAAAGGTCTTTAAGGGCGGTTAAAAAATACCCTTAAAGACCCTTTTTGGTGTAGTGAAAAGTAAAATACTGGACACTTAGGGCATCAACATTCATAAATAGATAGCAAATCATTATTTTCTATCTATCCTACTTATTATGTCACCATAGTAAGGAGAGATCACACCTAGACCATATGTAGAGGGTTTGAGTTACCTTAAAAATAGGTCCTTGAATTTATCAGTGGCCTTTGGCTACAAATCCTAATAAAGCATCTTGTCCTCCTCTATGGAAGGCAACGAACTAGTGGTCAATAACTTCGATTGTACTTGTAAGGGCAAGAGAGAAAGAGAGCAAAAGGGTTGTGTCATTGAAACAATAAAGGTAGAGAGCTTGAGAATAATGTTAGTGATAAGGAGTGAATGAATGAATAATCTTTAAAATTGAATGAATAGAGAGAAAATGAGGAGGTGAAATGTATATTAATAGTAGATGAAATGAAAAACTTTTCCTTTGAAGTTGATGACTGATTTTCACCCGTTTCAAAGCCATAAAATTATAACCATCATTCTAAATGATGTGTTGTTAGAACCCTAGGTGTAAATACACCCTAGAATCATGGTTATACATTAGAAACCTTAAAATTCAACTAACAATCATGATCATCGCTTAAAGTAGCAATATTGGCACCATTGATGTTTAAGATGCATTATTTTGGGGACATGTATCAAAACATCCCTTAGTCGTGATTTTATCATTATTTCAAGGTTTTGGAAAAGTTACAAAGCAAAAAAGTTTAAGGAAAAGTGGTAGAAAAGCAACTAGTAGGTGAAGAAAGGGAACCAAACCACCGACATAGCTCATTTTCATCCTACCCAAGGACTAACAAAGTTAGTCCACCCTTGTCCCATATGTAAGAGGAGAAGATTGCCCACCACTTGTAAATTCAGTTAGTATTATTTTTACAAATACAATCTCAATAGATGTTCACCAACACCACCTACTTTGTATATTAAAAGAACTCTTTCAAGATTTGTATTTTTATCATTAGTTTAGACTTCACTACATATTTGTAGTTTAAGTCCACCAATAAATATGCTCAAATTAAACCAGACTCAAAACATATATCCCATTTAATTCGTATATATACAATTTAACTTTTAAAGAAGTAATTTTTGCAAAGCAAATGATAAGCTTAATTGGTTTATGATTTGTTTTCATTATATTTGAATTTTTATAGTTTGAGGGTAATATGTTAAAAATTATAGATTATTATGAAAAGCTAAAAAAGTGCTAACTCAAATAGTAAAAAACATTCGAAAATGGGAAGTAAAAAAATAGTTGCACAAAAGAAGAAAATTTCTAAAACCATGAAAGAGGAAGTAACATTTAAGGTACTATGAGATAATGTATTCGATATTATGGGTGCAACACACCAACTTTGTGATGAAAAATCCAATTTAAGAGGGAACAAACGTCAGTAATCAAAGTTAAAAAATTTTAGAAGACCAAAAAATATATAAAAAAGTTATATGTAAAACATTAGAAAATGGGATTTTTGGAGCAACACAGATCCTAGCGCATCCCTATGTGTGAACGAGATTTTTGGCAAGCGACTGTGCGAGGGTTTCATCTGGGTTAAGTGCAAGCAGCTCCAGAGGTTGGTTTTCGGGGCCTTCGGGCCCTAGCGGCCAATATTTTTGTGGTTTTTGCTCAATATTTTAGTAGGAAATGTTGCAGGGGATCCAATATGGGTTAGAAATCTATCTTTCAATAGATCTTCATGTTGTGAACTTGAGTGACAATGACTTCCAATTTGTTGCACAAAAGAAAAGTGAAAATCATACCTTTCCACGGTGTCTAGGGCATGGATTAAAGAGATCACGAAACAAGTTTCAAGCAGTTGATCAAAAAATGGCTCAGATCTCAAGTGAATCTGGTGCTAAGGTGCACCCACAAAATAAATCTACTGTGGAAACCCCTATCAAGGGTAAGAATTTTGAAGAATCAACCCCAAAAATGAATTTTAGGGATGCCCTCCATGGTGGACAACCTCAGCCTAATGCTAATATTAATCTTAGGGCTTCCCGTAAACCTCTAAGAATACCTAATATTGATCCCAGGAAAATGGAGTCAGGATGTCTTAAAGCAGCTGATGGAACTCCTATTGTTAAGCTTGATATGGGCAACATTCAGACTGGCATTGAAGATCTAGAAAAAAGAGGACTAATTTGTCATTTCGTGGGTTTTCATCCGAGCCTATCTGCTTTCAAAGTCTGGGCTGCAAAAAGCTGGAAAACTAAAGGTGAGTTACAAATCTCTATTTATCCAAATGGTTATTTTCTTGTTTTATTTGCTAATAATGAAGATAGAGAGAAAAATTTTCAAGGGGGTCCCTGGTTCTTTGGAAGGGCAGGGCTTTTCATGAAGCCCTAGCATACTAAATTTAAATCCGAAGAAGAGATGCCTTCTACAGGTCCCGTGTGGGTTAGACTCTTTGGCCTCCCAATTGAATTCTGGAATCCGACTATTTTTTCTTCAATTGGAAACTCTTTAGGAACATTTATGATGACTATTGATTGTACTAAAAAATTTGAACATATTATTTATGCTCGGATTTGTGTTTTAATGGATTTTGACAAACCCCTACCTAAAAATATCACTTTACAATTTGGGGAGGACACTTGGGAGCAAGTAGTGGACTATGAGAACATTCCTTTTCATTGTAGAATTTGCCATGAATATGGTCATTTGGCTAGTGTTTGCCCAAATAAAATTCCAGATCAAAAGAAAGAAGATATAAATTCAGCAGGTTTCCAAATGCCTAAGAAGAAGAACACTTAGAAAAAACTAGTTATGAAGGATCAATCAAAGTTATCTGCTAATATGTTTGAAATTATTTCCACAAATGAGGTCCCAAGTGAGGAAGAGGAAATAATGGAAACAAAAATCTTAGAAACACAATTTAAAGATAAAGGGAAGAACTCAGAGACAAACCAACAAATCAAAGGTTTTCAACAGAAAAAAGGGAGAAAATATTCACAAGAAAAACAATCTTTTAAATGTTAAAACTTCAAATAATACAGGTCCCAATATAGACTCTGTTGAACCTTCTGGTAACATTTTGACTGTGTACAAGCATTCTTCAAGGCTAGAAGCCATCTCAGATTCAATTGGAGTAAGTCAAGAAATAGGGAAAAAAACTGAAGATGGATTCTAATCAAAAGGCAAGTCGCAAGACTAATCAATATCATATGGTAAAAGAAGGTGAAAAGCTTGTAGAGGAAGGTAAGATTAATGCCCTTCCCAAATTTTTTAGCCCTGGTATTAATGAAGATCATCACTTGGAATATTAGAGGACTCAAAGGGAGTCTTTCAAAACAAAATGAAATTAGAAGAATGATTCAGATAAATCATCCACATCTTGTTTTCCTTCAAGAAACGAAGATGTCAATAGAGGATATGGAATCAATTGCTAGTAAAATTTGGCCAGCTGGAAAAGTGGTTTCCCTCAGTTCCTGAGGGACTTCTAGTGGCATTGCTTGCCTTTGGGACCCAAAAGAGGTAGTTATTCACCATATGGTTGGCAGTTGGGGTCTTTTGGCTATAGCTATTCAAAGCAGACATTCCAACCAAATTATGCTCTACATTACTGTTTATGCTCCGACTAATTTGGAGGAAAAAAGAAGACAGTGGAAGAATATTACTTATATTATCTCTCATTTTCCTGAAGCTTGGATCTTGATCGGAGGAGATTTCAATACCATCCTCTCTCTAGATGAGAAAATGGGGGAAATAGAAATTTGGATAGGAGCACTGACCTCATGAGCGAATATATTACAAACCTCCATCTTGTGGACATCCAACCAGATAATGGCCTTATGACTTGGTCTAATAGAAGGCAAGGCTTAGCTTGTATAATGGAGAGATTGGATAGGTTCTTGCTCTCTAACAATTTCTTAATCCATGGTCACATTCCTAAAGTGAAGACTCTTAACAATGTTGGTTCGGATCACTAGCCTATCATGGTGGAAATGTGGAAAACCAATGTGAGTTTCTCTCCTTTTCGATTTTAGTTAATGTGGCTTAGAGACAGTTCCTTTAAACCTTGAGTGCAACAATGGTGGAAGGAAGGTAAACCTAGGTATGGGACTAAGATGTTCTATTTTACCAAAATATTGCAATACATTAAATCCAAAATCAAGACTTGGAACTGGAAGGAGTTTGGGGATGTTCATAAAAAAACATGAAGTTATTGCTCAACTTGAAAATTTGAATAAGAAAATCCATTTAGATGGCCTCACAGAGAGTACAAGTGCAGATGAAATTAAACTCACAACTCAGTTAGAGGAATGGGAAAAAAGAGAACTCTTATGGAAGCAAAAATCTAGAATTCAATGGCTCAAAGAAGGTGATCGAAACACAAATTTCTTCCACAAATCTCTTCTAGCTCAAAGATCTCACAACTTTATTTCTTCCCTGAAATCAGATTCTGGAGATGTTGTCTACACTTGGGATGGCATGAACTCTATTGTTGTCAATTACTTTTCCAATATTTTTACTTGCTACTCCTCTTGACTCGACTTCTCAACAAAATGTTCTTCAAGCAATCCCTTCTCTTATCACTTCTGAGGAGAACTCTATTTTGACTGCTCCTGTTACTATCAATGAGCTTCAACAGGTAGTTTTTAAAATGCAAAAAGGAAAACCCCAGGTCCTGATGGTTTTCCCATTGAGTTCTACCAAGAGTTTTGGGATATCCTTCATGCTGATTTATTAGAGGTGGTGGAAGAAGCCAGGAAAGCCAAAGAAATTTTGAAGGTTATCAATAAAACTTATATTACTCTTGTTCCAAAATCTCAAGAGGTTGAACATATCTCAACTTTTAGACCTATTGCTTTATGTAATGTTCTTCTCAAAATCATTACTAAGATCATGGCAAAAAGGTTGAAGCCTCTTTTGCATAAGATTATTTCCCCTGAACAAGGGGGTTATGTGGAAGGGCATCAAATAGTTGATGAGATAGTTCTTGCTCAGGAAGCCATCCATTCCATGGATATGCAAAAATCTCCTTCCATGTTCATTCGGTTAGACTTATCCAAAGCTTATGATAGAGTGGATTGGCACTTCCTTATCAAAGTTTTGAGGCAATTTGGTTTCTCTCAGGATTGGATGGATTGGATTATGGGATGTATCTCTTCAGTTTCCTACTTAGTTCTTATCAATGGTAGGCCTTCTCAGTTGTTCCCAGCTTCCAGAGGTATTAGGCAAGGTGACCCCCTATCCCCTTATTTATTCATCATTATTGTTGAATGCTTAGGTAGGGCTATAACCAAAAAGAGAGAAGACAAAACCCTTGAGGGAGTTACCATTGCTCATGGAGCTAGACCTATCTCTCATCTTCAATTTTTTGATGACTCTACTCTTTTAGGTAAAGCTACAGTTAAGGAAGCTTCTACTATTAAGCAAATCATTAGCTATTTTTCTAAGGCTATCGAGAAATTGATCAATGAAGACAAATCTAAAGTCATTTTCTTTCACTGCTCTGCTAGACAGGAATCCATGGTCTTGGATAAATTAATATATAAGAAGACCTCCCTTCCAATCACTTATTTAGGTATTCCCATCAATATTCGAAGATAAAAAAAATATTGGAATTGGTTGTTGGACAAAGTCAAGAAGAAAATTGGAAAGTGGACCAATAGGTGGCTTTCTTCTAGGGGTAGAATCACCTTGGTAAAATCAGTCCTTCAGGCTATTCCTATTTATGTTTCTACCATGTTGAATATCCCAAAGGTTGTTCTTCGAGAACTGGATCAAATCAGTCATCGGTTCCTCTGGAGTGGTACTAAGGAGAAAATAAAATGGGCCTTGGTGAAATGGGACACTTTATGTCTTCCTAAGAATGAAGGGGGTTAGGATTTCGGTCTGCTATTAATAACAACAAAGCTTTAGCTACTAAATTATATTGGAGGATTTTGCATAACCCCAATGCTCTTTGGGCCAAGAATCTCCATGCTAAATATGCTGAGAACAAAAGTCCTGAAGACCTTGTTCACTATCAATTGCCTTCCAAAGGTTCTCCCATTTTAGCAGTTCTTAAGACTGGTGAGGATTTGATAAAGAAAAAATTATTTTGGATCATTCATAATGGTCAATAGGTAAATTTTTGGATAGATTCTTGGGATGGTCACAAGCCTTTGATAACTCAGTTTCCCGATTGGAGGCCTTGGATGGAGGAGCTTCACCGAGCTAATTGGATAAAGGTGGCTAATTACTATCGGTACCATACTGGTAATTCAGAGGTTGGTAGATATTGGATCCCTATTGAGGACTGGCCTATTCAAATCCTAGAAAGGTAAAGACAAGATATCCAGTGCATCCTTCATATGAGATCTCTCTCTTGGTCCCATGATAAAGATTGTTTTGGATGGAACAACACTACTAAGGGTGAGTATTCAGTTGCTCAAGGTTATTTGGCCTTATGCCATAATAATCCCAACCAATCATCTGACATATTTTCTCAGTTGTGGGCTCAAAAGCTCTAGCCTAAGGTGAGGTTCTTTACTTGGATTTTATTGCATCGCAGGGTGCTTACTGGGGAGCATCTTATGAAGCATGGTTTTCATGGCCCTTTTAGATGTGAAATGTGTGGAGAGAATGTGGAAACTCTCAACCATATTTTTATTGAGTGTACTTTAGCCTCTGAGCTTTGGAGGAGAATGGCCACTTTACTTGGCTTACAAGTGGTCCAATTTTTTTACTTTTGAACAACTTTGGAGGGATTGGCCTAATCAAGAGGGTGTTGATCATTTTATTAGGCAGTTAGTTTGGATGGGTTCTACCATTCTTCTTTGGAATATCTGGAATGAAAGGAACAACCAAATTTTTAATCAAGAAAGGAAGGATATTCACTATATCTAGAAAAGACCATTGCCAACTTAGTTGAATCAGTCCATCAACTCCTTAATCACCCCCAAAACTCCCACCAAATATGGGATCAAGTGATGCAAATATTGAAGATTAACTCTTCTAAGAGCAACCAACTTAAAGGGAATGTGAGTAATTGCAATATGGATAGAACAAGGAATTGGCAACCTCCTCCTAAGGATTTTGGAAAATTCAATACTGATGGAGCCTCTAGAGGGAACCCTGGAAAAGCTAGTGTGGGAGGAATTGGTAGACTTTCAGATGGCTCCCTGGTTTTTACTTTTGTTGAGAATTTGGGTATTCTATCCAATAACCTTGTTGAGGGGTATGGTATCCTTAGAGGCCTTCAAGAGGCTACTAAGGTTGGATGGGAAAAGGTACTAGTTGAGTCTGACTCTCAACTCATGATTAATATTTTGAAGACTCCTTCTAAGAATCATAAGGTTGATTGGAGAATAAAAAGAATTATTGAGAAGATTCAGTTAATCCAGATGGGATTTTTGAAAGTTGATTACAATCATGTGGTCAAAGATCAGAACAAGAGTGTTGATGCTTTAGCTAATTGGGCTTTGGACAAAGGTGATCTTACTTGCTACGACCACCCTCCTAGATGGTGGGCTTCACAAATAAGGGAAGCTCTTCTTTCTATCATTTCTTTGGATGGCTCTAGTTCTGGAGGTACCTAGTTTCTTCTTGCTTTATTTTTGCTTCTCTTTGGTTCGGTCAGGGTATTTTAGTTCCCTAGCTCAAACTAATATTTCTTTTGTTTCCTCTATTGATTCTTGCCTTAATAGTATTTTGGTCTAGAAAGGTCATTGTTGTGTTCTATTTTTTTCTTTTTTCTTTTTTATTTATGTGTGTGTTTTTTTTTGTTTTGTTTTGTTTTTGTGTTTTTTGTGTTGTTTTTTGTTGTTCTTGTTGTTTTGTGTTTTTTTGTTGTTCTTGTGCTTGTGTTTCTGTATGTTTGTGTTAATTGGTGTTTTTGTGTTTTGGTGTGTGAGTGTTTTCTATGTTTTTATTTTTCTCTGTTGTCTGTTGTTGGTTGTTTTTTATTTTATTTTATTTTTTATTATTTTTAGGTTTTGGTTGTTTTTGTTTTTCATGTTTTTGTTGGTTGTGTCTTTGTAGCGTTCTGTTGTTTTTTGTTATGTTTGTGTTTTGTTATGTTGTTCTTGTGTTTTTTTGTGTGGTTCGTGTTGTGTTTTTTTTTTTTTTTTATCTTATTGTGTGTGTGTTTGGTTGTGCTTTATCTTTTTGACACACTCAAGGAGCATGTTTTTTTTTTTGTTTTTTTAATATTTTTGTGTGTTTGTGTTGTTCTTGTTTTTTGTTGTTTCAGGTTTGCTCCTTGAGTATGTCAAAGGTGGTAGGCCAGGTGCGAGCCCTGGGTGATTTTGGTGGAAGAGATACCCCTGCCTCCTTGGGTCTTACCCAAAAGTGGCATCCCTTCTGGGATGTTTTCCACAAAAAAAAAAAAATATTAAAAAATAGAAAGCAAAAAAATAATTGAAAAAATATTTGTGTGTGTGTTTTTTTGTTTTGTTTTTGTGTTTTTTGTGTTGTTTTTTTTTGTTCTTGTTGTTTTGTGTTTTTTTTTGTTGTTCTTGTGCTTGTGTTTCTGTATGTTTGTGTTAATTGATGTTTTTGTGTTTTGGTGTGTGTGTTTTCTATGTTTTTATTTTTCTCTGTTGTATGTTGGTTGTTTTTTATTTTATTTTATTTTTTTATTACTTTTTAGGTTTTGGTTGTTTTTGTTTTTCATGTTTTTGTTGGTTGTCTTTGTAGTGTTTTGTTGTTTTTTGTTATGTTTGTGTTTTGTTATGTTCTTGTGTTTTTTCTGTGGTTCATGTTGTGTTTTTTTTGTTGTTATTTTTTATCTTATTGTGTGTGTGTTTGGTTGTACTTTATCTTTTTGACACACTCAAGGAGCATGCTTTTTTTTTTTTTTTAATATTTTTGTGTGTTTGTGTTTGTGTTTGTGTTTGTGTGTTCTTAATTTTTATTGTTTTAGGTTTGCTCCTTGAGTATGTCAAAGGTGGTAAGCTAGGTACGAGCCTTAGTGATTTTGGCGGAAGAGATACCCCTACCTCCTTAGATCTTACCCAAAAATGGCATCCCTTCTGGGATGTTTTCCTCAAAAAAAAATATATATTAAAAAATGGAAAGCAAAAAAATAATTGAAAAAATATTTGTGTGTGTGTGTTTTTTTGTTTTGTTTTGTTTTTGTGTTGTTTTTTTTTGTTCTTGTTGTTTTGTGTTTTTTTTTGTTGTTCTTGTGCTTGTGTTTCTGTATGTTTGTGTTAATTGATGTTTTTGTGTTTTGGTGTGTGTGTTTTCTATGTTTTTATTTTTCTCTGTTGTATGTTGTTGGTTGTTTTTTATTTTATTTTATTTTTTTATTATTTTTTAGGTTTTGGTTGTTTTTGTTTTTCATGTTTTTGTTGGTTGTCTTTGTAGTGTTTTGTTGTTTTTTGTTATGTTTGTGTTTTGTTATGTTCTTGTGTTTTTTCTGTGTGGTTCATGTTGTGTTTTTTTTGTTGTTATTTTTTATCTTATTGTGTGTGTGTGTGTTTGGTTGTACTTTATCTTTTTGACACACTCAAGGAGCATGTTTTTTTTTTGTTTTTTTTTAATATTTTTGTGTGTTTGTGTTTGTGTGTTCTTAATTTTTATTGTTTTAGGTTTGCTCCTTGAGTATGTCAAAGGTGGTAGGCTAGGTACGAGCCTTAGTCATTTTGGCGGAAGAGATAACCCTACCTCCTTAGATCTTACCCAAAAATGGCATCCCTTATGGGATGTTTTCCTCAAAAAAAAAAAATATTAAAAAATGGAAAGCAAAAAAATAATTGAAAAAATATTTGTGTGTGTGTGTTTTTTTGTTTTGTTTTGTTTTTGTGTTTTTTGTGTTGTTTTTTGTTGTTTTTTTTTGTTCTTGTTGTTTTGTGTTTTTTTTTTTGTTGTTCTTGTGCTTGTGTTTCTGTATGTTTGTGTTAATTGATGTTTTTGTGTTTTGGTGTGTGTGTTTTCTATGTTTTTATTTTTCTCTGTTGTATGTTGTTGGTTGTTTTTTATTTTACTTTATTTTTTTATTACTTTTTAGGTTTTGGTTGTTTTTGTTTTTCATGTTTTTGTTGGTTGTCTTTGTAGTGTTTTGTTGTTTTTTGTTATGTTCTTGTGTTTTTTTTGTGTGGTTCATGTTGTGTTTTTTTGTTGTTATTTTTTATCTTATTGTGTGTGTGTGTTTGGTTGTACTTTATCTTTTTGACACACTCAAGGAGCATGCTTTTTTTTTTTTTGTTTTTTTTTTTAATATTTTTGTGTGTTTGTGTTTGTGTTTGTGTGTTCTTAATTTTTATTGTTTTAGGTTTGCTCCTTGAGTATGTCAAAGGTGGTAGGCCAGGTACGAGCCTTAGTGATTTTGGCGGAAGAGATACCCCTACCTCCTTAGATCTTACCCAAAAATGACATCCCTTCTGGGATGTTTTCCTCAAAAAAAAAAAATATTAAAAAATGGAAAGCAAAAAAATAACTGAAAAAATATTTGTGTGTGTGTGTTTTTTTGTTTTGTTTTGTTTTTGTGTTTTTTGTGTTGTTTTTTGTTGTTTTTTTTTGTTCTTGTTGTTTTGTGCTTTTTTTTGTTGTTCTTGTGCTTGTGTTTCTGTATGTTTGTGTTAATTGATGTTTTTGTGTTTTGGTGTGTGTGTTTTCTATGTTTTTATTTTTCTCTGTTGTATGTTGTTGGTTGTTTTTTATTTTATTTTATTTTTTTATTACTTCTTAGGTTTTGGTTGTTTTTATTTTTCATGTTTTTGTTGGTTGTCTTTGTAGTGTTTTGTTGTTTTTTGTTATGTTTGTGTTTTGTTATGTTCTTGTGTTTTTTCTGTGTGGTTCATGTTGTGTTTTTTTTGTTGTTATTTTTTATCTTATTGTGTGTGTGTGTGTTTGGTTGTACTTTATCTTTTTGACACACTCAAGGAGCATGCTTTTTTTTTTTGTTTTTTTTTTTATATTTTTGTGTGTTTGTGTTTGTGTTTGTGTGTTCTTAATTTTTATTGTTTTAGGTTTGCTCCTTGAGTATGTCAAAGGTGGTAGGCCAGGTACGAGCCTTAGTGATTTTGGCGGAAGAGATACCCCTACCTCCTTAGATCTTACCCAAAAATGGCATCCCTTTTGGGATGTTTTCCTAAAATATATATATATATATATATATATATATATATATATATATATATATATATATATATATATATATATATATATTAAAAAATGGAAAGCAAAAAAATAATTGAAAAAAGAAGAAAATTTCTAAAACAACCATGAAAGAGAGAGTAATATGTAAGGGACTATGAGACCACGAAAATTGAAATGTATTTGATATTATGAGTTCAACTCAAGTTCAAATGTCAAATATGTAGTGAAAACTCCAATTAAAGGGGAAAACATCAATAATCAAAGTTACAAAATTTTTAAAAAAAGTTAAATGCATTACTCCCTATCATTTGAACCAATAAAAACAATTATTAATACTTAATGATAAAATTACACTATCATTATATAATTTCATCTTGATGATAAATTTTCTACCAGTTAATGTGATGATGCAAGTCTAGTATTGGAATTCCGTTCACGTTAATATCTATATGCCAAGGTACGTTTGAACCAATAAAAATAATTATTAATATCCAATAACATTTGCATTACATCATAACCACATAGTGGTATTACAATCACTTGCAATTATATATATAGCTTAACAAGTTTTGAACTTGGGTCTCTCCTAAAAAGTTGAGAAATCTAAACTTACCAGTTGAGATACCATTATTTGATTCCTTAATACATTTGATATTTTGAATCAACGCATGGTATTTTCTAATACATTTGATATGAATGGTATAAAAATTGAATATTTTCTATTATTATATTTTCTAATACATTTAATATGAATGGAATAAAAATTAAATCAAGTCATCTCCTTAAGAATGTTTTTATATAAATAAAAAACAATTCTTAAGTGTTTTTTTTAATCAAGTGCCATAGGAACAAGACATCACCTAATTATTTTATATTTAAATTAAATAATACATAATTTTTAAAGGTTAAATGTTTTTATTTTTCAATTAATAAGATGAATTTAAAATAAACTTTAACTTAAATAAAAATAACCAGTGTTTTTATAAATATAAAAATTATAATTAATAAATATTTGATTAAATTTACAAATTATTTTTTTATTTAAAATTTTAATAAATTAAAGACCAATATATTCTAAAAATTAAATTAACTTTAGGACTAAATTTAAATTAAAAAACTGAAATAAACCATCTAAACTCATTACTGAACAACTTTCTAATATTTTTTAATTTTAAATATTCAATTAATTATTGTTTTGTGGAACACTTTTTTAATAGGAATTGCTAACTCTTTTTTCCAGCACTTTTTAAAAATTATCTAAATATGAAATGCAAGGATATTTTGGAAATTTTTTTATTCCCTAAAAACTAGGTTTTCGAAATGGCTGAACCCTTCTATAATTCTAAAGTACCAACCAAAAAGCTTATAGATTTATATTGCTGGCCAGACTTTTTACTTTAATCTTTGAGCATACAAATCCTCAGATTTTTCAGATGAACCTTAAACATTAAACAGATAAATCTATAGGCGTTTAGAAAATGAAACCTTCTTAATTTTACGTCTTATAAATCTTTAAAAAATAAATCTTTTTAATTTTAAGTCTTATAAATCTTTAAAAAATAAATCTTTTTAATTTTAAGTTTTTTTCACAAATTCACACATCTTTTAAAAAATGAGACCCTTAATAACTACTAGATCCAAAATTTTTCAAAAATTTAAATATTTTAAAAATGTAATCCTTCACAAACAAACTCTTGCAGATTTGAAAAAAAAAATCTCTCAACAGATTTCTCAACTTCTCGACTTGTTATTTTTGGGAAGTACTAAATTAAATGGAAAATTGAAAATTTTAACCGCGTGTTTAAATTTCAATTTTGAATAACAATCAAAATTGATATCTCACGCTTTAAAACCAGATTTAGAAGCTTTTAAATCATTTTTTTTTTTTTAATTTAAGAACATTAATTAAAAACTGAAATTATTTTTACACTTTTAAATCAAAATTTTGAAAATTTAAGAACACTGAAATTTTTAACTGCACAGTGTTCAGATCTCAATTTCGGATCCATTCATGATTTTTACAAATTAACACTAATCCTACATTTTTTAATATTTTTTTTTCGCATACATTCACTTACTCACTTACTTTGAGGTTTGAACTTTGGACTTTCCCAATCAAATTTGTTGCACTGTCTCCTTGGAACTCAATCAGACTTTCGAAATTTTGAAAAGCAAAAGCCGTCGTAAGCTGCTGCTGGGCTGGTTTAGACTATTCCCTTTCTCCAAAAACAATTGCTGAGTTCGGTTTATATTGTTTTTAACTTCAAGTGTTTGTGGACTTTATCTTTACTCAATAAACTAACCACTATGAAGAGGTCAAGGATTTTAATTTTCCCGTACCCTAATGATCTCGGATTCTAATGTACAAGTGTAATACATTGTAAGAGGAAAAATGTCTCATGTCCAGTGAGCTTGGGCATCGTCAGATTTAGCTCATAAGTTCAGTGTTTGTATTAATATGCTAGAGTTCAACGTTGTTTATATTGTCATAGGAGCTGAGCTCCAATGGTTGAGACAGATCCTTTTGATCAGTTCCCCAGAACTATAAAAAAAAAAGTCCTTCATAACCTATTAAAAAATAGCAGTTCAAATAGCAGATGAAAAAGTTGTAAAAAATTTGATCAAAAGTTGTTAAAGATAAATATACAGAGAAGAGAATGGATGAGAAACAACTCAAGAATATATTAATCACATATTACATATTTCAAATGTTAACCTGGAAGCAGCAAGAATCTCTATTTACGCTTGTAACAGAACTCGTTTACAACTACTAAATAACCAGTGGATATGGAGTATCAACATGAAAATCTGGAGAATGTGCTTGAATAACCCAATTTTTGCAACATTACTAATGAGACTTTTGCACCATCGGATAGAAAATATCATGTAAAATGTAGCTCTCTGTTTCCATCTTATGTGCCAATTCAAGCTCAGTCAAAGCACACAGGAACTGAGACCACAGAAAAAGTGTCCTAACTTAATAAGATGTCTATAAAAAAATGAGGGGAAAACCAATCTCTTTATTGGCAAACAATCGTTCCACATTAATATCTCTTCTTCTGATGGGGTAACAGGTTCTGGAAAACTTGGTGAATAAACCCCTTAGGATAGCCAATATCAGACCAAATATACATGGTATCCCTATAAAGAGAATACATCACATACGCAAAGCCCACCACGAGTGAAGACCCTGACCAACACATTGAAGGCTTGATTTGATAGCTGAAGCTCCCGCTTGAAGACATGCTGGTAGAGTTGGCAGCAGGGCTCTTGCCTGGTGCTGTTGATGAAGCGCAAGAACAAAATAAATCATTAGGACACACACAAATCTGCATTAAAAATGCACTCATTGTATAATACCATCTCAACAGAAAATTTCATTGTGTATATCATCTGTAAGATCTATAACAATGGAATCTGGAAATGTATGTGTTAGCGTCCTCCCAGTCAGGGTACTCTCATTGCACATGGTTTCTGTGTCTTGCCTTGCTGGCCTTCTTTAACTTGTGGATATTATTTCAAGCTGTTTACTATGATGCCATATCCATAGAGTGAAATTTAGTTCCAAAATGCACATTATCAATCTTGCTGCTGTGTTACTTGATTCTGAGTTGGTGAGATTGAGGGATCAAACACTACCTCTACTTATTAGCGGCCACAATTAGAACATAACATATAGCAATCCACTGCCAACTGAAAAAATGGTATTCATGAGCTAAAGCCCAACAACAAAGAGAATCTCTCAGTGAAAGGACAAACTCCCAAGGAACATATAGGCAGGCCCTAATTTAGAAGTAGCTACCATAATGGCTTTGGCTACAAACAAAAAGAAAGGGAAAAGGGAAGGAAAAAAAATTAAAATTCCCTTTACTGGGAATGCATTGGCAGTTGATAAGACAATGTTAAAACAGCATAATTTTGTATGTCCTTAAAGGTTCGATTTATGCATAGGATTCAAATAAATAAAATTGTGATTCCACTTTTTACTGCTATGCTCTCTGTATATTATCGATTCTAAGCTAACCTTATAGTCTGACAGTTGTTTACTTATAATTGTTTTCATCATATCACATACCGCACTCCAACTCTCTAGCGTACTGTTCCCCCATTGCTCGTAGAATTCCAAACATCTCAACTCACAAAAAGCTGAGAATCACAAAATGGTGCGCCTAACCCACCAACTATCTCACGGAATTATACCCGTTTGAAAAAGTTAAAACCCCAATAGAATCATCCTTATAAATATAGACTAAGGTAAAGCATCAGATCTTATTTGCAGCTGTACTAAAGTTATATTATGTCTAGCCAAAAACCCGACTCACCCTAACACCAGACATGATAGTAAAGTTTCCTACTAAGTACCAGAAACTTACTACTGTTTCAGTACAACTCACAGACCTAATTCTTTTACCGTATTTAGCACTGAAAAAACAGAGTATATTCAGGCAATCCCTACAAATGTCAGAGAGTTAAAAGCATTGTGAACGAGAAACAGACAGAACTGCATGCCCTCAAAAATGCTTACCAGCAGCGGAAGTAATGTTGTGCTTAAACATTTGAGCCTCAGGCGAGTTTGAAGAAATGTTGAGCAGGGCTGCAAAAACAGTGAAAGCTATTAAATACCTTTAACAATCCCATTCTACTTAAAACAGATGATGGGTGTTTGTGGGTATGCAATACAGACTGAAAATGGAAGACCCAAAATCAGTGAAAGCTATTAAATATTATATAACCATACCAACTCCATTCTTCTCAAAACAGATGATGGGTGTTTGTGGGTATGCAATACAGACTGAAAATGAAAGACACACCTGGGCATCTTGTAACGTTGGCTTTTACATTACAGTCATCTGGCAGCGTCAAGGCCAAAGTGAGGTTTATGGTTAGACCCAGCTGGGGATCAGAGCTGTCCTTGATCAGAACACAGAGACACTTGGGGTTATTCAGGTGCATTTGTTGAAGCCTATCACAGCAGTCTTTAACCGGAATCTTAGCAGAGCCTTTCACATATGGTAGGCATGATGCAAGCCCAGCAAGCTGAGATCCACATTCCTTCTGGTCCGCTGCGAAGTCTGAGAGTGTGCCAGAAGCCAGACAACAGAAAAGCAATGCAAAAATCAGAGTTTTCTCTGCCATGATCATATTTCTTACTTTCCCAAGGAATGTATGTCTTCTGAGCTATAGAATAAGTGCAAGTGGATGAGCCTCAGTGTACTTCAATGGGTATTTATCTAGATAAATGTGAACTAAACTTGTGGAGTCCTAAAGCCCATTAGCCCAACTTGAAAAACAAATGATACTGAGATAGTGTTGTAGGTAAAGCCCACTATCCCTTGTTCTAGAATCGCTCTTTTGTCTGGTATATGAATTTGAACACTCATGTAACATTGACATCATCATCGCTCACTCTTGTAGTAACAGTATGGGATATAACTAATAAAGATCAAGTTGAGATCGAAGATACTACATCACCATGACCGGGACCAAGTGGGGTCTACTGTTTTGTGCTTTTGAGGTGTTCTAAAATAAAAAAGGATGCCATATACTTTTTCATACCAAAGTGTTCAACTACGTGGCATGGTTTTCTGGTTGCGAGGGAAAGCCACAAGGATTCCTTTGTGCATATAGTATTTTTAGCACACTAGTTTAACCAACATATCCAGATTTCTCCTTCTGTCCTATGAAGGGAATCTGAACATCAAATGTGAATAAAGGCTTAGTTTCCTTCTTTTCAAGCTTATGAATGTGAAAACAAATGTATCAATTCAAGGACTGTCACTGTCTAGAGGCATTTCTCTAAGCAACAGTTGAGCCCGTGAACCATGTGGGCCCACTTCCTACCCCAATAGGGTGCAGGAATTTCTTTATTGATGCAATACACCGAATCAAACCTAAAGAATGGAGTGCATAATGCTAGGGTACCTCCATGTTTAGAGATACGGCTTTCTGTGTAAAGCTGAGGGTACATGTCAGAAAAAAACAAAAAAAATGTTGTATGAGTCAAACTTGTTACGATGATCTCAGTGTGTTACGGAAGGAAAACATATATTAATGTTTACTGATGTTGTTGTCAGATAGATAGATATTATTGTGAAACAAAATTCCAATTATGGAATATGTCATTAGAGTGATAATACTTTTTGTTTATTTTAATAATGAAATATACTACTAGTGACAGCGACAATATTTTTTTTTGTCAGTAGCTCCGGATTCATATCATAATTGTTGGTCTGTCACACACTTAAAAAATTCAGATGAGACTACTATCTTTGCAAATAGTCTCACCTTCAAGTTTGAACTTAGATGTCTTCTTGGTAAATGTCTGACATACAAACACTTACCAAATGACTTATAATTAGACAATTTAATTTTCTAGGGACTAAAAGGATTTATGATAAACGAGTGTAATTTATATCAGAGTTGTGTGAACCCACACATTGATTTATATCAGAGTTAAATTATGTGAACCCACACGTGTGATTTATACAGAGTTGTGTGAACCCGCACCCCACGGACCACATTTTTTAACTAACTTTCTCGCATCAACTTAAATACAAATCATATTCCTCAATTAACCGTGATAATACTTTTATAGTCCACCTCTAAGTATTTAAGAAAAAGGTAAACTGCTCCACTATATGTTTTGATTGATTTTATAATAAAAAAATTAAATTATCTAATTATAAGTCACTTGAAGGCAATAAATAGATAAAGTCACTTGAAGTCTTAAATATCATACAATATTAGTTCCAAGAAACAGATTTAAGTTGTGTAATTATCTGACATAATGCTGTAAAAATAAATAAATAGATAAAGTCACTTGAAGGCTTAAAAATCATACAATATTTGTTCCAAGAAACAAATCTGAAGAATTTCTATTGATTCTATTAAAGAAAGGCCCCATTTTACTATTTTACACGTGTCCTTTAGAGAACGTTTGTTGCTTTTAACGGGATAAGATTTTGTTGCTTTTAATGTGATAAGGTTTACGGGTAGACCGACTGGACGTGCTAGTTGTTTACGTACCACCCTCCCGAGCAATAAAAATCGAAAGGCTTCTCTTTTTATTTGATAGAAAGTTTCTTCTAACAGTGGAGGTTAATTTTCTTTTTGCCCCTTTCATCATAAATGAAAATAAAGTTTAATTAAATAATAATATTTTAGTAGATTAATTTTTTTAATTTTATTCGCATAAACATATTATAATTAAATAAGTTATTGTAATACCATAATATATCTAATTTAATATTTTGTTTCAATTCCTCATAACCAATAATATGATTATGATGTGATATTTCATTTATATATAATCAATTTAAAAATATAATATATATAATTAATTTAAAAATATAATATATATAATTCATTTGTAAAAAAATAAGTAACCTTTTAAACGAAAAATTAAAATGAAGGGTTATAAAGGTTATAATTTTGATCCTCTTGATTAAAATCTTCATTTAGGGAAAGACCTATTCAAAGTGTGTAAATGATAAAGAAGTTGTAACCTTTATGTGTCAAAATAAAATAAAAAAATTGTAATAATTTATTCATAAAAATACTATTATACAACTTGATAATAATATAATATAAAAAATAACTAGGAGTTTACTGCAATGGTAAGGGTTTTGGCCTCTCTTTGAGAGATTCAAAGTTCAAACCCCACTCAGTATGAGGGGACCAAGATCCCTCATAAAAATTTGTGTAAACTCATCGAAAAAATAATATAATATAAAAGGTTAGCTATATACTAGAAAAGGTAGTTGTGAAAGAGATATGTATGAAGGCAGTTATCTAATGAACAAGATAATGGTGGAAGAAACATTGGAAATATTAAAAACGACATTGTAAAAAGGTAGGTAGTTAAAAAAAATAGTGGAATACATATTGAAAAAAAAAAACATTGTTTCTTCCTCAAAGAAATATTCAACTAAGAAAGTTGATAATTAGAGGTCAAATTTTACATTTCAAGGTTCAAATATTTTCTTCTAGTGTTTTTGTTTATGAAACTAGGAATAATGTTGCTAAGTTTTTATTTTTTAAGTATTTTTGTAGTTGGGAATGATGTTACTAAGTTTTTCTTTTTAATATTTTTGAAGTTGGGAATAGTGTAAATATTGTTGCAAAGAGAAATGTTGTGAGATTGAAATATACAACTAAGATTAATAAAGGAAGTGTGTTATAGAAATATTCAAACCTTTTTCATAGATTTTTTTTTGTAAATAAGTATATGTCTTGGTTTGAGAAATAGATTTAACATGGTCATAAGAAAATGGGGAATAGTAGAAGTGTTTTAGTTGTTGAAGAAATTTTTAGCAATTCTGAGGCTTGGAATGCTACCTTTCCAACTAGTTTTCATCTTAACTTTAAATGAATCATGTTTAATTTTAACCACTTAACTTGAGTGTTTAAAATGAGAGGTAAACAAAATTGTCTTGTTCATTAGACTAATAATAGTGTGATGTCCAATTATATCTTCAGTTAGAAAAGTGTAGAACCTATAAAATGAAGAAAAACCTTAATTATTCTTTAGAAATTTACACCTTTGAATCAACTTCAACCAAGGAAAATGGTATAATCCCATTGAGGTGAGTGAGAAGGAAACCCTATTGTAACATTAAATCGCAAGGTTATGTTGTCCCCTATTCTAATGTAGTAAAATTGATTAATATTATAAGGGTTATTGCTATTTAAGGAGACTTTTAATGATAAAAGATATTATCTTATCATCTTGGTCAAATTGTAGTGCAATACATTGTTGGGTTCTTGCTATTTACGGAGACTTTTAATGGTAAAATATAGTATCTTATCATCTTGGCTACATTGTATTGCAACATATTACTTTTTTGTACCAAGAAATTATAACACAAAATCTTCTTTAGGTATTTAAAAATATAATAATATATTCTATAATAGAGTTATCCAGTAGTTGGTATGTGTCAAACATAGCCAAAAGTTTATTGTATTTTTTATTGGAACCACCAATTATGTTCAGTAAAAAAATAAGAGAGGTTATAATAAAAAGGGAGTTGGAAAAATCACAGTTTAGGGCAAGGCCATCCAAACAATCAACATCATAAAGACCCAAGGTCAAAAACAAAACCAACCCCTAAAAGGGTGAATAACAAAATAACTAAACAAAGGGAGCCACTCCAAGAGGAGACTGAGCCTTACTGTGGGCACTGACAAAACAACCTGATGCTAGAAATTGTCACCCCATCAACCTGCTATGTGAGGCCTCAAAGAAATAGAGGGACCTTAAGGCAGATGGAGGTTAGACTTCAAAGTTTATTGTATTTAGATATCATATTAATATTAATGAGTCAAGTAATGGTTATACCTTTCCTTAGAATTATAAATGAGAGTATCTAAGGAATGAATTATGGAATTATAAGATATATTAGGATTATAAGATATCTATACTCCTTAAGAAATAACTGCATAAAATCTCTCAATATAAAAACTTACAGTTGATTATGATTACAATAAAAATACTCTCATTCCTTAAACACATTCTTTATATTCATGTGGTTTTTAATTGGATATATGGGATTGAAACCAACCCCACCCATGTTACATTTGTATTTCACCAAATTACATAGTGGTATTAATATAATAACACTTAGTAATTATTTGTATATCGCTTGGAAATTTTGAACTTGGGTCTTTTTCTTATAAGTCTATATTTTTAACTACTTGAATTCATATCATTTGATATATTTGTCTCTTGTGTCTATTTGTTATATGATAAACTATTTGTTTTCTATATTTGCATATTTAACAATCTTGCATGAAGAGGAGAAACTTTAATTGTGATGATGGACATTTAGTAACTATTGTAGATTAGTGTTTCACTTTCACTCTACTCTTCATTTTAGTTATACCACCATGATGCAAATGGATACCCCTACATGGAGATTATAATAAAGTGGAAAAGTAAAAGCAAGGTCATTGAGTCCTTGATAATGTAAACATTAAATTTAATTTGGATGTTATTTTAGATAGTGTTAAAATTTGGTTCTTTAGGCAACAAATTGAACATCACAAAAAATATAAAGATTGATTGAAGTTCTCCACAATTTTATAAAAGTGTGGCTTCGTCATATAAAAGTATATTTTTTGGATTATAAGGGTTTGGGCAAAAAAATAGAAAATCATGCATAAAATATTGAAGAATGTTACATTATTTGGTACATGCTAATGTACCTCCATGGTACCTTCATGGTACAATTGTAAATATGTAATAGATCAGGGTTGAATTTATAGTTTAGATATGTAATTTATATTTTTCTTTTTAAGTAAGTATCAATGTGCAGAAAATGCACAAGTGTCATGCAAGAGTGCAATGTACAAGAAATGCACAAGTGTCATGTAAGTTAGAGTGCAAATGTGTATTGAGAGAATGTGCACAAGTGTCTTGTATGTAAGTGTGCAAATATGTAATGTGAGGATGTGCACAAGTATCTTAGATTAGGAGTGCATGTAGAAGTGTAAAAATCATGTAGAAGTGTACAAGTGTCATAGAGTCAAGTGTGCATGTAAGAAGAAAGTGAAGAGTCTAGTATGCAAGTCACAAGATGATAAGCCAAAGGTCAAATAACTTGTATAGGGAGAGCAATAGTCAAATACTTGAAGAGTCATATTACTATGGCTATATTATAGAGACAATGCTCCATGATAAAGTAGTGGAAGAGTAATCTGATTATTTTATTGTAAAGAGGAAGGAACGTGAATAAAGCTTGTATACAAATTTTGAGCAATTATTATTGTAAGTTTTCTTCATGCATAGTTCATGAATGACTTAGGTCATTTACATTCATATTTGTTATTATATAAGTGAACACTATTTTCAGTATTATATTGGTCTTGATATACATATTAAATTGCTCATATATTTTTTTATTAGGTATAAGAAGGGGTTTTGAAAGGGTCCCCAAACCTTTTACAGAAGGGGTTTTGAAAGGGTCCTCGAACCTAATATCTAGCAATAAAAACATCCAAAGAGAAACCAAGGCAAAACACAAGAAGGTCTAACCCATCCAAGGGAAAAGGAGATCAAACTTCAGATAAAATAAACCAAGCTTAGGTGGCTCCTACCCAACCTGAACCAAAAGTAATCAAATTTTAAGAGTTGGATCCTATATCCGACATAAATTGATCCTACATTCGAGAACCCAAAAACCAAGTTGAGCTAGATCCCATGGATCCAAAACAAACAACATTCCTGCCTTAACTTGGAGGATTTAAAAACAAAATTGAAATGAAGCTTCCAACCCAAGCCAAAGAACTAACTGCCTTGGGAATTAGGAAAATTGATCGATAGATCCAACATTACAACCAACAATGCTATCCAATGTCAATTTGAATTTAAAAATAAAAATAAAAAGAGCACTCAATTTTGAAAAAATTGCTCAAACACCAAGAGCGCTTGAATTTGAATCATAGATAAAAATTAGGTCTTCTTGCCCATAACAGGAATCTTGATTTTGGCAACTCTAGCCTCCACTAGTAGGTACCCAACAACCAACAACAAGAACTCCTTCCAACAATAGGCATGTAGGGTCAAACCCCAAACCAATAAAAAACCTACTAAAAAGTCCCACCAAACAACCTTATGCCCAACATTGTAGAGAGATCACAACCATACCCCACAACTTCTCAAGGACAAATCTCCAACAGGTAGGAACAGACCAAAGCACTATCAAGTTCTCACCTAAATTTGGATCAAATTCAAATTTAAGTTTTCTTTCTCCCCTACCAAAAAAATTGAAAACCTACAACAAAACCAAGGGGTAGATTGCTCCAATATGAATCAAAAGGTCAAAAAAATATTATCTGATCCATTAGGAACCCTACAGCCAAAAAAGTTGAACTTTGACAAAAAACATATCCTATAGCAAGGATTTTGAAATAAGGCCTTCCCGCCCAAGATGGGAAGTAGAGATATGGAACCAAGGGCACTCAATCATGAATAAAAAATTAAAGAACCCACTCAAAACAGGAACCCAGGCAACAAACCACTAGATTTCTACCCAAAACATCAAGTTCAAGGGGCACTCAAATTCAAAATCAAAATCAAAACCCACTCAAAACAAGAACCCTGATACTGGAAGCACAAACCACCAACACCTAGCACAACAGACCAATCCTATAGGAGGAACTAAGAAAGATCTAGTCAAGATGCAAAGAGGCTCACTCCCACAACACAAAGAGGGGGAAAAACCACCTCAATCCTTGTGGGTTCTAAACCCATAGACACACCAAAGACAAAAAGGGGGTTCAATTGTCCCAGCCTTCCACCCAACAATCCAACCTGAAGCACAAACCACCAACACCTAGCACAACAAACCAATCCTATGGGAGGAACTGAGAAAGATATAGTCAATATGCAAATAGGCTCACTCCCACAACACAAAGAGGGAGAAAAAACTACCCCAATCCTTGTGGGTTCTAAACCCATAGGCACATCAAATACAAAAAGGGGCTTCAATTGTCCCAGGTTTCCACCCAACAATCCAACATGTTGTTGCATTTTATTCAACAACCCAACTTGCTGCTACAGTTCCTTCAGACGATTCAACCTCAAACAAGCCTTCCACCTAGCAAAGGTTAGCCTTCCACGCTCCTTCAACCTTGCTCATATATAATTTTACTCTATATTATTGATATTTTATCCTTAATTTTATGGCTTTTATATTGAGGGACCTATGATATTTTGTAGTAGTAAGGCTTAAAAAGCATCAACCATGTCCTTATCATCAACATAAAATTTGGCTTGTTCACACCGAATAACCTAGCATAAACCATGTCTTTGTCATAGTTAATTTGCTCACTGCTAGCATTTATAATACTTATTAGTTTTGAGAGTTGGATTTTAATTGAGAATAGTCCCACGACTATGCTAAGGATTTTATGTCAATTTTTTCTAATTTTAAGAAGACCTTGTCCCAATGCATATCAAACTTTAAGAGTACCACATTATTGGTCTTCTTTAGTATCTATTCTGAGTTCAAATTAAATTTAATGTCAATTCCCTTAGTTTAGCCATCCATTATATTAATTTGATGTAATCATGGAAAACTTTCTCCAATGTTTCATTTCTTATCTTTGCATGAGTTATCCACAATAAGGGATACCATGTTTTCTCAAGTATTGAATCTTTGTATCACTCCATTATTCTTCTTTATATTTGCATAACACCACTAGTGACTTCCAATATAGCTTGTATGTGTCTATCTCCACACAAACTTCTTCATCTTGGCCCGTATGTGTCTATATCCACACAAGCTACTTCATCTTGAGCTTGTAAACTGAAAAATAATAATTATGCTTTATGTATATATGCCAAGCTTTATTTGCCATCAACCTAAATTCTTTTTGAAGCTTATCATCCATATCCACCAGGACTCTTCTAGCCATAATAATGCTATGAATTATATCCAAGTCCATGGTGGTTTCTTCAATCTCCTCATGTTTATCAAACATGAGGGTCTCCTTATCCTTTTTTATTGCTTTTATGATTTGCTCAATTAGATCAAGACTTTTGACATTTTCTCTTGACCATGGTATTTTAGACTTAAACGTTCCAATGTCTTTCTTTCCTAATCCTCATCACTTCAAATTTAATGAAGAGCTCTTTCATGTGCTCTTTCTCTACCACTAACATTATATTCTTGGTCACCAAATCTTAAATGTTGTCCTTTATCAATTCATATATTGATTTAAGAAGTCAAATGGTTTCTTAAATATCTAAAATGGGTAAACTACGTGCAACAACATCAAAATCTTTCCTGGTCAACTTTTTCCGAGATGGTGTGTTGGGTTTTACAACAATTTGTTTTATAATCAAATTTCTTTTGCTGTTGGTGTGTTAGGTTTTACAACAATTAGTTTTTTAATCAAATTTCTTTTGCACTTGTTATATGTCATGTTAGATTTTGTCCTTTTCTACGTTTAGTCTACTAAAATATCACCAAACAAACTAGAAAGATTGATTTCCTTCTTGATTTTTTTAGGCATTGGTCTTCCTTCAACATTTATTTGAGCTGCTCTCTTGTCTTTATATTTCTTTTATTTATTTTTCTTCCTCTTTTATGACGATGTTTTCCTCTTATTTCTTGTTCGATTATTTTGTCACCACCATCACTTGCACTTCCTCCTCCAACAGTACCGCCAACACCTCTAGCCTGCCTTTAGTGAAGTGGTTGCAAATGTACTTCAATAATCTCTCTCCTTGAGGACCGCTGGGGGATTATTGTGTCCTAGAGGATCCTGTTGGTGCTCCATCTACTTGAAATAATTTAATGTTTTTATGTTTTGACATTGAATGTGTGTGTTGTTGGGAGAATCATCTCTCCAATACCAAATATTGTTACCTAAACCTCTACATTGACTTCCATTTTACTCCAGTTTTTCCCAATCCCTCGCTTCATCTGCCGGATTTATCTGGAGCGCGTTACGGGCTGCAGCGCATTCGACGTAAGGAAAACAACGTGGCATTTCAAAAATAAAAAAATAAAAACCTCTGAACCGGCCGACCCAGTCTTTCCACGCAATAATTTTTTAGCGCTCAGGCGCTTTAAAAGATTTTTTTTTTAAATGGGGGCCACTTTTATTTCAAGGCGCATTTGAGATTTAAAATAGAAGGAGGGTCTTATTTTTAATTTAAAAAAAAAACATCTTTATGCCTTCTTTATTAAGCGGGGAAATCGTTTTTTCATAAGGAGCTTCATGCTTTTTGAAGAGGGGCTTTAAAAAAAAAAAAAACCATACATGTGTAAATCGATAGCATCAATGAATATTTTCCTTATAAATCTTAGTCCTTAGTCTTTTGAGTAAGATAAAGTCAACGAAACCTCTGATCTTCCAGGATATCGAACTAGGACTGTCAACCAGCAAACACTTGGTTGCTACCATCAAGCCTATCCCCCTTTAGGTGCATTACGATTTGAACCTTGGACCTTCCTAAAGAGAGGCCCAAGCCCTAACCACTGCATTGTTTGCATAAAGTGTGGTTTTTTTATGAGGGGTTTAGGTCCTCGTACCCGGTTTGAACTTGGGTTTTTTAGATAAAAACCCAAGAACTTACCACTATAGTATTCCTCATGGGATTTTTTTTTTATGTTTTTTTTATTAAAGAAATAAAAATGGCTTAATGTTTTTTAATTAAAAAGTCTTTATCTTTTATTAAAAATATATATTTTTTAATTTGATAAGAGGTGGTTGTCTTTTATGAAAAAAAATAAATCTATTTTGCAAGTATTATGATTTGTAGATAAGGTGTATTTTCAATGGAGTCTGAAATTTTTATTATTAATTTTAAATTTTCTAAATTTTGTAGGTATTATTTTGCAACTTCATGCTTAATTGTATCTGAGAATAAATGAATTTTCAACAATCACCATTTTTTTAAATCTTTACAATTTGAAGCAACATTCGGTATAAACAGTGCCTTTGACAATTGTTTACAAGTAATGCTATCATGATTTGCTACTGTGCTTAATGCCTACTATATGTACAATAACGATATCTGGGGTCTATCCCTATAAATCGTTGGGAAGAAATAAAGAAGCCCAAAATATTTTATTCACTTTGTAATTCATCGTATTCATCATTGTTACTCGACATAAACCCTAAAGTTGACTCTTTTTTATAGCCTTTCTAAGCAAGTATCAAGACATGACAAATCTCTTTTTGTACCATCTAGGTACCACTTACTGTACTCTATCACATACCTTAAGCTCTCTCCCACGTTGACCACGTTTATCGAGAGGAATAATTTCTTCTAGTATTGACAAGTATATTAGAAGGGTGGTTATATAGAAGGTACGATATATAGGTTTGACAATATATTGAAAGGGTGATCATTTTTGGACAGATAAGGAAACCTCAAAACATCCATTCCCAAAGTGCTTCTTACAAATTCTTAGCACCTAAAAGGACCCAAATTTATCCCATGGAAGACAAAGATGCAAACTATCTTGACAATGGAGAAGCTATGGGATATGGCATCAAAATGCGACTTGAAGACGAGGACCAAGTGTAGAAATATGATGAAGCAGATGCTAGAGCACCAATGATAATCACCCTTGCTACAAATGATGAGATCTAACCCCACATTTGTGATGTAGAGAACTCCAGGCAAGCATGGGATGCTCATACAACCCTTTACAAAGGGAAGAATTAGTCCACTATTCTAAACCTTCAATCCCAACTTCATAAAAAATATAAATATTGATTGAAGTTCTCCACAATTTTATAAAAGTGTGGCTCCTTCATATAAAAGTATATTTTTTGGATTTTAAGGGTCTTGGTAATAAAATAGAAAATCATGCATAAAATATTGAGGAATATTACATTATTTGGTACATGCTAATGTACCTCCATGGTACCTTCATGGTACAATTGTAAATATGTAATAGATTAGGGTTGAATTTATAGTTTAGATATGTAATTTATATTTTTCTTTTTATGTAAGTGTCAATGTGCAGGAAATGTACAAGTGTCATGCAAGAGTGCAATGTACAAGAAATGCACAAGTGTCATGTAAGTTAGAGTGCAAATGTGTATTGAGAGGATGTGCACGAGTGTCTTGTATGTAAGTGTGCAATTATGTAATATGAGGATGTGCACAAGCGTCTTAGACTAGGAGTGCATGTAGAAGTGTGCAAGTGTCATAAAGTCAAGTGTGCATGTAAGAAGAAAGTGAAGAGTCTAGTATGCAAGTGGCAATATGATAAGCCAAAGGTCATAGGACTTGTCATAAGGAGAGCAATAGTCAAATACTTGAAAAGTCATATTACTGTGGCTATATTATAGAGACAATGCTCCATGAGAAAGTAACGGAAGAGTAATTTGATTATCTTATTGTAAAGAGGAAGGAAAATGAATAAAGCTTGTATACAAATTTTGAGCAATTAATATTGTAAGTTTTCTTCATGCATAGTTCATGGATGACTTAGGTCATTTACATTCATATTTTTTATTATATAAGTGAACACTATTTTCAGTATTATATTGGTCTTGATATACATATTAAATTGCTCATATATTTTTTTATTAGGTATAAGAAGGGGTTTTGAAAAGGTCCCAAAACCTTTTACATAAGGGATTTTGAAAGGGTCCTCGAACCTAAGATCTAGCAATAAAAATATCCAAAGAGAAACCATGATAAAACATAAGAAGGTCTAACCCATCCCAGGGAAAAGGAGATCAAACTTTAGACAAAATAATCCAAGCTCAGGTGGCTCCTACCCAAATTGAACTGAAAGCAATCAAAATTTAAGAGTTGGATCCTATACCTAACATAAATTGATTCTGCATTCGAGAACCCAAAAACCAAGTTGAGTCAGATCCAACGGATCCAAAACAAACAACATTCTTGCCTTAATTAGGAGGATTTAAAATCAAAATTGAAATGAAGCTTCCTACCGAAGCCAAAGAAATAATTGCCTTGGGAATTAGAAAAACTGATCGGCAGATCCAACATTACAACCAACAATGCTATCCAACGTCAATTTGAATTTAAAAATAAAAATAAAAAGAGCGCTCAATTTTGAAATTTTTTGCTCAAACACCAAGAGCACTTGAGTTTGAATCATAGATAAAAATTAGGTCTTCCTGCCCATAACAAGAATCCTAATTTTGGCAACTCTAGCCTCCACCAGTAGGTACCCAACAACCAACAACAAGAAATCCTTCCAACAACAGGCATGCAGGGTCAAACCCCAAACCAATAAAAAACTTGCTAGAAAGTCCCACCAAACAACCTTCTGCCCAATATTGTAGAGAGGTCACAACCATACCCCACAACTTCTCAAGGACAAATATCCAACAGGTAGGAAAAAACCAAAACACTATTAGGTTATTGTCTAAATTTGGATCAAATTCAAATTTTAGTTTTCTCCCTCCCATACCAAAACAATTGAAAACCTGCAACAAAACCAGGGGGTAGACTGCTCCAATATGAATCAAAAGGTCAAAAAAATATTATCTTGTCCATAAGGAGCCCTGCAACCGAAAAATATGACCTTTGATAAAACAAACATATCCTATAGCAAGGATTTGAAAATAAAACCTTCCCACCCAAGACGAGAAGTAGAGATATGGAACCAAGGGTACTCAATCATGAATAAAAAATTAAAGAACTCCCACAACACAAAGAGGGTGTTAGGATCTCATCCTAACCCTTAATGTAATAACTTCCCCGATGTAATAATTCCTAGTGAACGTGGGTAGTACCCATGATTAATATTTTGTAATGTTCTAAGTTTTAGCTTAGGTAGTGCCTATGACAAATGGCACCCTTTTTATGTAACACATGGTAGATAGGTTAGGTAAGGTGGCATTGTGCATGTAATTCGTGTGGCATTATGCATGTAATTCGAGTGGCATTGTGCATGTAATTCAAAGTGGCACTATGCATGTAATTCGGGTGGCATTATGCATGTAATCCAGGTGGCATTTTGCATGTAAGCCAACCTTGGAAGGAAACTCCTTAAATACCCGAAAAGGCACCAATGTAACCATATTTTTGCAAATTAATGAAGTATTGAAGGAGGTTGCCCCCTCGAAGAGGCCTGCGATTCTGTCTTATTGTGAGATTGTTCCTTTATGCAAATTTTTGTTATATTAATATGATGTTTATGTGAGTTTATTTCCAAGCAATCGTGTGAGAGTGTGTTATTTGAGTTTATTTTATAGCAGGATCTTAACAAGTGGTATCAGAGCGCTTTCCAGGGCCAAGTTCTGTTGCAACTGCAATGATTCTTGCCATCCAATCCGCTTGTTAGGTATAAATTCTGTGTGTTTTTCCCATTTCTGTTTTTCCTTATTAAAAAAAAAATCCAAAAAATACAGTGCATTTTTTTTCCAGACCAAAAAAAAAAAATCTTTTAGTTGAGTAGGTAGAAACCCTGTACCGGGGGTTTTAAAATATCGCGAAGGATCTGTCGTTATTGGCTAAGCTAGATAGCCCATAAAGCGTCTAGTGAAGTGAGGGGCGATCAGGCTCCAATACCCGTGCCTCGTACAGAACTCGCGCACGGACTTGAGCTCCCACGTATCTTCGGGTATATCGGGAGACCATCTAGGATTAAACAAACTTTTAGCCATTAGGAAGCTCTTCGGCCTTGTATTACTCATAGTCTACGGGACACAACATCCTGGACGATTACCCTCCCGTATTGTCAGAGAGGCAGGTAGTGTGCTCAAGGGTATGTGTGGAATCCTCCTTGAGTAGTGGCCTGAAATATTGGTCCGAGCACTATTGTTCATCACTGTCGGTATATTAGAGGGCCTATGGGTGGTACATACTCCTATACTTAGCATTCCCTGGTTCTGTTAAAACTTCAACCTATAAAAAATGCAAAAAATAAAAAAATAAAAATCCAAACATCCCTGTTCGTAAACCTGCATTTCAAAAGTGAGCATATGAGAAAGGAGTCCTCTACTAAAAAAATAATAGAAAGGACATGCATTCGGGATAAGCCATGAGGGTGACACTTAAGTTGATAGTCTGGAGAATAATAATCAAATTTATAATGGCAGTCATAGTAGTCACTAAGTCGTAGAGGTCAAGACAATGTGGAGAATTCATAGTCTTCAGGGTCAGAATAGAACTGTCATAATAGTCACCTGCAAAATATAGAGAATCTTGAGTATGAAATGAGGCCAGTTATAGATAGTGCTCCAGTACCCAACTTTTGCTCTGTAGCTCAGAATCAGAAACTGTAAACACCGTTAGACTCAGCAAAACAGAGATAAAAAAAGTCTGGGTGCCAAAAAGTAGTGTTGAGAGATATAGCTCATTGTGACCACCTCCTTGAGCTGATCGTTTTGATATATAGCACCCAAGCACTTTTTTGGGCACTTACTAAAAATAGTAAGTCCTAAAAACTCAATTCTATTTTTAGTAACTGGTCACAAAAGGTTTAAAAAATGGCCCAGGGTACCCGTGGACACCAAAAAGAACTAGAACACTTGGAATCCCTAACAAAAGCCATTGAGAACTTGAACTCGGCTTTTCACTCCATAAGGGAAGAAGTCCAAGGTCTTCGCCTAGAGCATGAGGCCACTAGCAACCGCTTAGAAGAAGCACTGACAGAAGTAGACAACAAACTGAAAAGAGGACCACCCAAATCAGAATACCAAGCTGAGAGTTCTGCAAGGAATCATGACCATGATCCACCCTTTAGAATGCCCAAATTGGACTTTCCCAAATTTAGTGGGAAGGATGTTGATGGGTGGCTATGTCGGGTTGACCAATTCTTTCGACTTCATAATGTACCCGTATTTCATCGAGTCCAGATGGCTTCCTTTAACTTGGAGTCTGAGGCTCTACACTGGTTTCAATGGTTACGTGTTGCCTACCCAAATCTCTCTTGGGAGGATTTTGAATCCCAACTACTCACTCGATTTGGTCCTAGTGAGTATGAGGACTTTACAGGAGCCTTGACCAAACTACAACAAACAGGGTCAGTCCGAGAGTACCAAGCTCAATTTGAAAAATTGGCCAATAAGACAAGAGGATTGAGTGAAGGGTTCTTCCAGAGTTGTTATATCAGTGGGTTGAAGGTGGAACTCCAAGCGGAAGTAAAAATGTTGAAACCACGAACTATGATGGAAGCTATCAGTTTGGCCCGTTTGGCCGAATCTAAACTCTCTGCCCAAAGACGCCCATCAAAGTTTCCTCAAAATAGACCTTCATTTCCTCCTAGAGCCCAACACCCAACTGATAATAAACCTGTTGCACCCAAGCGCCTCACCACCGAAGAGATGGATGCACGTCGTGCCCAAGGATTATGCTACAATTGTGATGAAAAGTTTTTCAAAGGGCATAAGTGTGCACACAAAAAATTGTTCTTGATAGATGTTGAAGAACCTGATACCTCTGACGAGAGTGATGAGGATGAGGACCCTCCAGAAACACCTCCTCCACAAGAAGAAGTGAAACAGTAACCTGAGACAACAATTACACCCATGCCCTTGTAGACATTACTACTCCTCAAACCATGAAGGTTACAGGATTTTTCAAGGGCCAACGTCTTTCCATCCTTCTGGATTCGGGAAGCACGCACAACTTCATTGACCCTAGAGTTGCTCAACGGGAAAATTGCTATATCCACACTTGTAATTCCTTTGAGGTCATGGTAGCCAATGGGGGAACCTTACCTTGTAAAGGAAAGTGTCGCAATGTTAAAATCAAGATAGGGGACTATGAACTCAAGCAGGACATGTTTGCCCTCCACTTGGGTGGATGTGATATTGTTTTGGGATCTCAATGGTTGAGTACGTTGGGCACTATCAGTTGGAACTTTGCTGAACTTTGGATGCAGCTTCTCCCGAACGGACAAACACACATCATCAAGGGCTCCCCGACAGGAACACCTCAAATTATCAGTTCAAACGGCATGGAGAAATTGCTAAAGAAATCATCACGTGGGGTCATTGCACAACTATTCTCCATCCAACCATCCACATCTCCAATGGGTGAAATCCCACCAGACATGCAACAGATTCTCCACAAACATGAGGCCATCTTTTCAGAACCAACCACACTACCACCGCATCGCTCTCACGACCATGCCATTCCATTATTGCCGGATAGTACACCTCCCAATATCAGACCATACAGGTACCCCCATGCCATGAAGTCAGAGATTGAGAAGATGATACAGGAATTACTCAAGGCGGGTGTCATTCGGCCTAGTACTAGTCCCTACTCTGCACCAGTCTTACTGGTCCTCAAGAAGGATGGCTCTTGGCGATTGTGTATTGACTACCGAGAACTCAACAAGATAACTGTCAAGGATAAATTTCCTATCCCCGTGGTTGATGAATTACTAGATGAATTACATGGGACCATGTACTTCACCAAGCTAGACCTCCGCTCTGGGTACCATCAGATCCGGCTCAGGGATGAAGATATTCCTAAAACTGCTTTTCGCACTCATGAAGGTCATTATGAATTCTTGGTAATGCCATTTGGTCTCACAAATGCTCCTTCCACATTCCAAAGCCTGATGAACAACATCTTTCGCCCTTTTTTGCGGAAGTTCATCCTTGTGTTCTTCGATGACATCTTGATTTACAATCACACATGGGAAGAGCATCTCAAGCATGTAGATCAAACCCTCCAACTACTGGCCGACCATAAACTGTTTGCAAAAAGGTCCAAGTGCTCCTTTGGTTTGATCGAAGTAGAATATCCTGGGACACATTGTCTCAAAGGATGGTGTCAAGGTTGACCCTAAGAAGATCCAAGCAGTCCAAGAATGGCCGAAACCTCGCACACTCAAGGGGCTTCGAGGATTTTTAGGGCTTACAGGATATTACCGTAAATTTGTCTGCAATTATGGAAAGATAGCCGCCCCCCTCACCTCCATGTTGAAGAAGGATTCTTTTACTTGGACAGGGCCGACTGAGCAAGCATTCCCGGACCTCAAGCATGCCATGACCACCACTCCAGTTTTAGCCATGCCATACTTCTCTAAAAAATTTGTCATTGAAAGTGACGCTTCTGGTCGTGGTATTGGGGCGGTATTGATGCAAGAAGGACGCCCTTTGGCTTTTACCAAGAAAGCCCTATCTGATCGCAATTTGGGGAAATCCACATATGCCAAGGAAATGTTGGCAATATTGCATGCAGTCCTGCATTGGCGACCTTACCTCATTGGGCGCCATTTCTCCATCAAAACTGACCACCGTAGTCTGAAATACTTTCTAGAACAACGGGTTGCCACCCCCGAGCAACAAAAGTGGGTATCAAAACTCATGGGCTATGATTATGACATCACGTACAAAAAAGGGAAGGAAAATCTTGTGGCATATGCTCTCTCTCGCCAATTTGAGACCCTTAGTATGTTGTGTGCCATCTCTGCACCATTGCCCCAATGGATTGAGCCCTTACGTCAGGAAATACTTCAGGATGCAGATTTGAAAGACCCGGTTGCTTCACTTAGGGATGATCCATAGTCTACACCAGGATATAGTTGGGATGGCTAGGATCTGCGTTACCATCAACGCCTGGTTCTTCCTCCTAAGTCCCCACTTCGAGAGCTCCTCATGAAGGAATCACATGCTACTCCATCTTCTGGCCATTCAGTGGTTCCTAAAAACTTATGAGTGACTCAAGCGCACCTTCTTTTGGAAAGGTATGAAATAGGACATTCGCTCTTTTGTAGCGGACTACGACACATGTCAAAGGATGAAAGGAGAAACAATGCGCTCTTCGGCACTCTTCAACCATTGCCGATACCAGATCGGTGTGGACCGACATCTCCATGGACTTCATAGAAGGGCTACCTAAATCTGGAGGCAAGTCTGTTATTTTCGTGGTAGTGGACCGCCTTTCAAAGTATGCTCACTTTTGTGCCCTAACCCATCCTTACACAGCATCCACTATTGCCCAAATTTTTCTTGACTCCATATTTCGCCTTCATGGCATGCCAACCTCCATTGTATCTGATCGTGATCCCACCTTTACTAGCAATTTTTGGCAAGAGTTGTTTAAGTTGCAGGGGACTCACCTCAAAATGAGTTCAGCCTACCATCCGCAAACGGATGGTCAAACAGAGGTTGTTAATAAATGCTTGGAAACCTACCTTCACTGCTTTGCCTCCGATCATCCTACTCATTGGGCAAAATGGCTTTCTTTGGCCGAATGGTGGTACAACACTTCCTATCATACCGCCACCAAACTCACACCGTTTGAGGCAGTTTACGGGCGCCCTCCACTCACGCCTTCCTCCTACATTCCGGGCAGCTCCAAGGTCCAGGCCGTCGACAATGCTCTGAGTCAACACACCGAGGTCCTCCGCCAACTCAAGCAAAATTTGAACATGGCCCATAATCGGATGCGCCAACAAGCTGATCAACATCGTTCTGAGCACAGTTTTGATGTGGGTGATATGGTCTTCCTTCGCTTACAGCCATACAAACAATCATCCCTACAACTCCGCAGGTGTCAGAAGCTCGCTCCAAAATTCTATGGTCCTTATCAGGTTCTACAACGGATTGGTCCAACAGCTTACAAATTGGCTCTTCCCCCCACTTCCAAGATCCACCCTATTTTTCATGTTTCCCTTCTCAAGAAAGTTGTGGGCACAAAGGTACAGGTTCAATCAACACTCCCCAAATTGGATGAAGAAGGCTCCATCTTACTTGCATCGGAGCAGCTACTGGATCGTCGAACTCGCACTCTACGCAACCGTACCATTACAGAGGTCCTGGTTCAGTGGCGTGGACTTCAACCTGAGGATGCTACATGGGAGTCTCTCCATCAACTCCAAGGAATAGTTTCTCATTTTCAGCTTTGAGGACAAAGCTTCTTCAAGGAGAAGGGCATGTTAGGATCTCATCCTAACCCTTAATGTAATAACTTCCCTGATGTAATAATTCCTAGTGAACGTGGGTAGTACCCATGATTAATATTTTGTAATGTTCTAAGTTTTAGCTTAGGTAGTGCCTATGACAAATGGCACCCTTTTTATGTAACACATGGTAGATAGGTTAGGTAAGGTGGCATTGTGCATGTAATTCGTGTGGCATTATGCATGTAATTCGAGTGGCATTGTGCATGTAATTCAAAGTGGCACTATGCATGTAATTCGGGTGGCATTATGCATGTAATCCAGGTGGCATTTTGCATGTAAGCCAACCTTGGAAGGAAACTCCTTAAATACCCGAAAAGGCACCAATGTAACCATATTTTTGCAAATTAATGAAGTATTGAAGGAGGTTGCCCCCTCGAAGAGGCCTAGCGATTCTGTCTTATTGTGAGATTGTTCCTTTATGCAAATTTTTGTTATATTAATATGATGTTTATGTGAGTTTATTTCCAAGCAATCGTGTGAGAGTGTGTAATTTGAGTTTATTTTATAGCAGGATCTTAACAGAGGGAGAAAAACCACCTCAATCCTTGTGGGTTCTAAACCCACAAGCACACCAAAGACAAAAGAAGGAGGGTTCAATTGTCCCAGCCTTCCACCCAACAACCCAACTTGTTGTTGCATTTCATTCAACAACCTAGCCTATTGCTACAGTTCCTTCAGCTGATCTAGCCTCAAACAAACCTTCTACCTAGCAAAGACCAGCCTTCCATGCCCCTTCAACCTTGCTCATATATAATTCTACGTTATAATATTGATGTTTTACCCTTAATATGCTTTTATATTGAGAGACCTGCGATATTTTGTGGTAGTAAGGCTTAAAAAGCATCAACAATGTCTTTATCATCAACAATAAATTTGGCTTGTTTACATTGAATAACCTAGCATCAACCATGTCTTTATCATAGATAATTTGCTTATTGCTAGCATTTATAGTACTTATTAGTTTTGGGAGTTGGATTTTAACTGAGAATAGTCCCACGACTATGCTCTTAGTTCAAATTAACTTTAGTGTCAATTCCCTTAGTTTAGCCACCCATTATATTAATTTGATGTAATCGTGAAAAACTTTCTCCAATGTTTCATTTCTTATCTTTGCATGAGTTATCCACAATAAAGGATACTATGCTTTCTCAAGTATTGAACCTTTGTATTGCTCTATTATGCTTCTTTATATTTGCATAACACCACTAGTGACTTCCAATATAGCTTGTATATGTCTATCTCCACACAAACTTCTTCATCTTGGGCTTGTATGTGTCTATCACCACACAAGCTACTTCATATTAGGCTTGTAAACTGATCAAAAAATAATTATGCTTGCCATCAACCTAAATTCTTTGTAAAGCTTATCATTCATAACCACTAGGACTCTTCTAGCCACAATAATAATATGAATTGTATTCAAGTCCATGGTGGTTTCTTCAATCTAAACCTGAGGGTCTCCTTATCCTTTTTTATTTTATTTGTGGAAAACATCCCAAAAGGGATGTCACTTTCGAGTAAGATCCAAGGAGGCAGGGGTACTCTCCTTATCCTTTTTATTGCTTCTATGATTTGCTCAATTAGATCAAGACTTTTTACATTCTCTTGACCATGGTATTTTAGACTCGGACATTTCAATATCTTCTTTCCTAATCCTCATCATTTCAAATTTGACGAAGAGCTCTTTCATGTGCTCTTTCTCTACCACTAACATTATGTTCTTGGTCACCATCTTAGATGTTGTCCTTTGTCAATTATCATATCTTGATTTAAGAAATCAAATGTTTTTTTAAATATAAAAAATGGATAAATTATGTGCAACAACACCAAAATATTTCCTTGTCAACTTTTTACCAGATGGTGTGTTGGGTTTTACAACAATTTGTTTTATCATCAAATTTCTTATGCCATTGGTGTGTTGGGTTTTACAACAATTTGTTTTATAATCAAATTTCTTTTGCCGTTGGTGTGTTGGGTTTTACAACAATTTGTTTTTAATCAAATTTCTTTTGCCGTTGTTATATGTAATATTTGATTTTATCCTTTTTCTACTTTTAGTCTACTAAAATATGTGTTGGTCTTCCTTCAACATTTATGTGAGCTTCTTTCTCGTCTTTATATTTCTTTCATTTCTTTTTATTTCTTTTTCTTCCTCTTCTGTGATGATGTTTTCCTCTTATTTCTTGTTCGATTATTTTGTCACCACCATCACTTGCACTTCCTCCTCCAACAGTACCGCCAACACCTCTAGCCTACCTTTGGTGAAGTGGCTGCAAATGTACTTCAATAATCTCTCCTTTAGGAGGACCGTTGGGGGATTATTGTGTCCTAGAGGATCTGCTGGTGCTCCAACTACTTGAACTAATTTTATGTTTTGACATTGAATGAGTTTGTTGTTGGGAGAATCATCTCTCCAATACCAAATATTGTTACCTAAACCTCTACATTGACTTCCATTTTACTCCAGTTTTTCCCAATCCCTCGCTCCATCTGCCGGATTTAGTATGCCTCCCACGGCAGGAGATTCACTCAGGCCGCGCGTCGTAGGCCCCACCTCGCTTCCCCTGTTCGACGCATACCCCTGCAAAGACGAAGGCAAGCCCCCGGATTGATCTGGAGCGCGTTACGGGCTGCAGCGCATTCGACCTGAGGAAAACTACGTGGCATTCCAAAAATAAAAAAATAAAATCCTCTGAGCCGGCCGACCCCACTCTTTCCACGCAATATTTTTTTAGCGCTTTAATTTTTCGAGTCAGGCGCTTTAAAGGATTTTTTTTTTTAAAATGGGGCGACTTTTATTTCAAGGCGCATTTGAGATTTAAAATAGGAGGAGGGTCTTATTTAAAAAATATAAAAAACATCTTTATGCCTTCTTTATTAAGCGGGGAATTGATTTTCATAAGGAGCTCTTTATTTAAGAGGGGCTTTAAAAAAAAAAAAAAAAACAATGCATATGTTAATCGATAACATCATGAATGTTTTTCTATAAATCTTAATCTTTAGTTTTTTAAGATGAAGTCGACGGTACCCTTAATTTTCTAGGGTATTAGGGCAGTCAATCAACATACACTTGGTTGTTACCATCAAGCTTATCCTTGTTTTCTAGGGTATTAGGGCAGTCAATCAACATACACTTGGTTGTTACCATCAAGCTTATCCTTGTTTTAAGTGTATTGCGGTTTGAACCTTGGACCTTAGAAAGACCAAAGCTCTAACCATTGAGTTGTCTACATAAAGTGTAGTTTTTATGAGGGATTTAGGTCCCTCGGGTTTGAACTTGGGTCTTTTAGATAAAAACCCAAGAAGTTACCACTACGGTATTTCTCATGTGACTTGGATTTTTTTTAAAGAATGTTTTATGTTTTTTATTATTAAAAAAAGAAAAAATGACTTAATGTTTTTTAAATAAAAAAGCCTTAATTCTTTATTATTTTAATTTGATAAAAGATGGCCGTCCTTTATAAAAAAAAAAAAGTTAAATCTATTTTGCAAGCATTGTGATTTGTAGACAAGGTGTATTTTCGATGGAGTCCTACATTTTTATTATTAATTTTAAAATTTTCAAATTTTGTAGGTAATATTTTGCAACTTCATGCTTAATTGTATTAGAGAATAAAGGAATTTTCAACAATCACCATTTTTTCAAATCTTTACAATTTGAAGCAACATTTGGTATAAACAGTGCCTTTGGCAATTGTTTACAAGTAATGCTATCATGATTTGCTACAATGCTTAATGTCTATTATAGCTACAATAACGAACATCTGGGCTTTATCCCTATAAATCAATGGGGAGAAATAAAAAAGCCAAAAATATTTTATTCACTTTATAATTCACCGTATTCTCCATTGTTGCTCGACATAAACCCTAAAGTTGAGACTCTTTTTGAAGGTATTTCTAAGCAAGTATCAAGATAGGACAAATCCCTTTTTGTACCATCTAGGTACCACTTATTGTACTATATCACATACCTTAAGCTCTCTCCCATGTATGACCACGTTTGTCGAGAGGAATAATTTCTTCCAAGTATATCAGAAGGGTGGTTATATAGAAGGTACGATATATAGGATTGAGGATATATTGAAAGGGTGACCATTTTTGGAGAGATAAGGAACCCTCAAAATATCAATTTCCAAAGTGCTTCTCACAAATTCTCAGCACCTAAAAGGACCCAAATTTAGCCCATGGAAGACAAATATGCAAACTATCTTGACAATGGAGAAGCTATGGGACATTGTGACAGGTATCAGAATGCGACTTGAAGACGAGGACCAAGTAGAGAAATACGATGAAACAGATGTCAGAGCACTAATGCTAATCATCCTTGCTACAACTGATGAGATCTAGCCCCACATTTGTGATGTAGAGAACTCCAGGCAAGCATGGGATGCTCTTACAACCATGTATGAAGGGAAGAATGAGTCCACTACTCTTAACCTTCAATCCCAACTTCACATATTGCAAATGGGAGATGACGAGACTATACAAAAATTTCTTTGTAGAGTTGTAGAACTGAATGCTAAATTGAATGTTATAGGTGAAAAAATGGATGACAAGCTCTTAGTTCCCATCATACTTCAAGCTTTATGAAATTCCTTTTGAGTGCTTATCACCTTTGTACAAGTTTCCAACAGGGTGGTTTCCTTTGATGAGTTGGTCAATATGCTACAATAGGAAGAAGCAACCAAAAAATGAGGGACCCAGTTGTTGAACTATGCACACATAAGTCAGAAATCTAGGAAACATAAGAGAGAAAATGGTTCTTTAAAAAAAGGTCCTTCCTCATCATCATAAAAGCAACCTCAACAACAAAAGAGGTATTACCATATCTAAAAATGAGAAGGAGATGATACTAAATTTTATCGGTATAATACCGCCACATAGGGTGATCAAGTTCACAAACCTTAATAAAAGAAGCAACAATATAAGCCACGTCCCAACCAAAAACAACATAAAGAATATGCTATCATTGAAGAGTTAGATTTAGATTATAACCAGACACATAGCAAGTTAGATTTAGATTTTGAATAGGCACACAAAGTGCTCATGACAAAAGTTATCACTAAACCCATAGATGATGTTTGGTACATTGATTTTGGTGCTAGCAAGCACATGACAAGCGACAAAGAATGGTTTGCTACCTTGGAAGAAAAATATAAGAAATTGGTGACCATTGATAATAATCAAACCTGCAAGGTGAAAGGAGAAGGTGATGTTTCAATTCATCTTCCACATGAGAAATTCACCATCAAATATGTACTTTATCTCCTAAGACTAGCCAACAACTTGATGTTTGTGTTTCAACTACTGAATAGAAACATGGAGGTTGATTTCAGAGTTGAGAATGACCAAAAGAGGTGTTTTATAACAAAAAATGGTAAGCATATAGCCATCAATTCCTACAAATGTGGTTTGTTTGCCCTAGATGTCCAATTTGCTCCACATATAGCACTATCAATAACTACAATGGATGCAACTACCCTTTAGCATTGGAGATATGGGCATCTCAGTTATGACTACTTACTTCAATTAAGTAAGCATCATATGGTGATTGGTTTATCCAACCTTTCACTCATATTGTCAATTTGCTTGGGTTGTTTAGCAAATAAGCAACATCGAGTACCATTTGAGTTGAGCTCTCATAGATCCAATGGTCCCTTGGGTGTGATACACATCAATTCGATGCGAACCCATAACTAGTATTGGTGGTAAAAGATACTTCTAGTTGTTTGTTGATGACTACTTTGGAAGATGTGGGTGTCCTTCTTACGACTAAATTCAGATGCATTCCAACACTTTCAATGTTTCAAGCAACATGTGGAAAAGGAAACTAAGTGTTCTATTAAGCTCCTCTGCTCAAATCGAAGGGAGAATATATATCCAAGGAATTCACAAGGTTTCTTACACATAATGGGATAAAATGAAAACTCACTATAGCCTATACTCCACAACAATATGAGATTGTTGAGAGAATAATATGTTCTATTATGAAAATGGTTTGTTGCATGCTCACATGATCCAATCTAGAGCATCAATATTGGGTTGAAGTAGTCACCATTGTAGTGTATCTTCTGAATAGATGACCTACAAAGGCACTACAATGAATTAAATTGAAAGAAGTTTGGTCTAGGAGGAAGATTTCCATAAAAAATGTAAAAGTCTTTAGAAGAAAGGCATACATGCATGTGCCAAATAAAAAGAGGACCAAGCTAGATGTAAAATCCCTACCATGCATATTTCTTAGATATGATGATGAATCCAAAGGGTATCAATTGATAGATCTAAAAACCAAAAAATTACATATAAATCAAGATGTAGTATTCGATAAAGTAGTTGATCCAAAGTCAAATATTAAAGCTCCACAATATGTTATATCTCATGTTGTAACCATAGATATTAATGAGGAAGTCCAAGAAGACAATCCAGTAATGAATGATGAACATGTAGTGATTTCTCATACACAATAGCGAAAGACTCTAAAATGGGTCCAGAGTACCATAAGATATTCCAAGCTTGATGCATCTCTTGATCTCACTTACACTCACCCTCAAACTTGCAGTATGGCTTTTCAGTAAGTGAGTATAAGTTTGATGTCTTTAGTGATGGAGAATTTAGAACCAGTAGTAGTAAAGGATACCCTTAGCTTACCCTAGTGGAAGGGAGCAATGGAAGTAAAATATGAATCTCTGATGAAAAATAAAACATAGGAGCTCATTGATCTACCTAAGGAAAGAAGCCCATGGGTTGCAAGTGGATCTTCAAAACTAAGTACAAGACATATTGATCACTCAAAATATAAGGCATAACTTGTTGCAAAGGGCTATACAAAAAAGGAAGGAATAGACTATGAAGAAACTTTTGTACCCACAACAAATATGGCCACCATCCACATTATTTATGTCAGGGCAACACAATTTGGTTGGAAGTTGTATCAAATAGATGTCAAAAGTACCTTCATAAATGATGATCTTCAAGAAGAGGTATACATGACTCAGCCCAAAGGCTTTATTGTCAAAGGGCAAGAGCAAACGGTATGCAAACTTGTTAAGTCCTTATATAGGTTGATGCAAGATCCTAGAGCATTTTACCTCAAAATGGACCAACACCTATTGCAACATGGTTTCAAGAGAAATTCCTCAAACACAAATCTCTATTATAATAAATTTGGATATGAAAAAAATGATACGTGTGTTGTGTGTTAATGATGTGATCATGATAGGTAGTTTATATGAATTGATAGATGCCATAAAAAATGACTAAAAAAAATCTTTTGATATGAAATATTTGAGACTTCTACATTATTTTATTGGCTTGGAAGTCTAGAAGAAAAATCAAATTGTGATCACACAAACCAAAATTACCAAGACCCTACTAGAAATATATCAGATGATAGACTGTAAGGCTAAAGCAACACCAATGGATCAAGGATTGCAATTGTCCTGATATGATAAGTCTCCTTAGGTATTTGACACTCTATATTATCAGCTGATTGGGAGTCCCATTTACCTAACACTAGGCCTGACATCAAATTTTTTATAGGATATCTTTCAATAGTCATGTAGGATCTTAAGGAAAGTAACTAGAAAGTATCAAAGAGGGTACTACATCATGTCCATGGTACAACAAAATATAGCTTGGATTATAAGAAGAATGATCAACTCTTCTTACAAGGATACATAGACTCATATTATGTTAGATCTTTTGATGATATAAAAACAATGTCTATATCTGTATTTTATCTAGGATCTAGACCTATCTCATGGCATAACATGAAACAACATGTAGTAGCATTATCATCCATGGAGGAAAGATATCGTGCTACATGAGGAGCTATGTGTTGGGTGATCTAGTTATGTCATGTCCTATTAGAAATGGGTATACAAAAGAAACATCCAACACTATTGAAATGCAACAACCAAGGTGTTTTAAAATTGGTTAAGAACCCAAAATTTCATGAAATAATGAAGCACATTGAAACTATATGCAATTTTTTTGAGACCATGTTCAAAATCAAGAGATTTGGCTCTAGTACATTCCCACCAACAAACAAGTTGCTAATATGTTTACAAAGGCACTTACACATGTCAAGTTTGAATTGTTTCACAATTCTCTTTGTTTACCAAATAATGTAATAAGGAGGATGTTAGAAATATTTTATTCCATTATTTTAATATTATTAGGTCATGCATCTTTAGATGATTAGGTCATCCATTTTTATATGGGTTATTATTTTAATATTCATTGCATGTAATGATCTTCTAAATCGAAGTATCAATATTTCAATTTGTAACCCTAAAACATGTAATAAATAGGCTTATGCCTCAATGAATGAATTGATTTTATTTGCTATCATAAACAATTTGCATAACATCGATCCATGGCTCTCTTCTAAAGTTCACCTTCATATATATTTTTGTTGTGTTTACAACTTTCTTGACAAGCCTGATTTGATCCTCACTCAAAATCCCCTCTGTGTAGTTGATTATTGTCATGTGTGTGTGAGTGACATCACGAAAGTGGAAACATGGTTGTGGTCCATCATCAAACTTCTTATCAGCTCCTACCATGTGTGGAGAACTTACCTATTCATTCTAGCACTTCTCTTACAGTGGAATCCTTCATCTTCATTTCTAGTGGTATTTCCAAACAATTATAATCCGATGAACTCTTTTTAGTTTTTGTTTTCAACATACAAATATTTATTTCTTCATTCTATTCATTTCTATGATTGTTTTTAAAAAAATGCAGGTTTTGATGAATCCCACGTTCGAAAAGCAAAAGTTACCATATGCTTCTTTAGATGTATTTAACTACTGGAGGATATCTATGTTTAAGTACATGGATGAGAGAGGTGCATTTCCCATTACATCTATGATTGACAAGAATTGCAAGACTCTGTCGAAGGGAATCAATTTGAAGAAGAAAGCCACCTATGCATACAATTTGTTTTTCTAAAACATGTTGTCGATATTATAGAAAAAATCTAAATCTGGATCATGTAACTTCTTGAAACCCCCAATTTTACGTTGGGATTCTTCCCAATGAAATTTGAGAAGTAGTAAGACAACTCCTCTATGGGATTCCAAAATTGGAAGGACAATTGCCTATACTATGTGAGCAACCACTCTTATTGTTTGGTGTCCACCATTTCTATGGTGGAGAAGAGAAGATAGGTGAGTTCAAGCCTTTTATGTTCCTCCTTAGGGAACACCAAAACAACCTAGTATGGACTGATATTCGAATCGCATGAGTGAGATCTAACCAATTTCATGATTTCTTCTATGGACATGGAGGTCTTGCTTATAGATGCCCCGTTACAAGCTTGAGGTTATGACTACTAGTAAAATTCATCCATGTATGAAAAATTCTAGTCAAAACTCCTTACGACTAAAAAATCTAACATTAAAATTTCAAGTACCATCATTCCCATATGATGTAGCAGAAGGGAGGTGGATTTGTTATTTTTGTCAATAGGGTAGATGACAACTATCTTCAATTATCAATATACCTCTTAGCTGACAATATATTTAGTGATTAGGGTGGTAATTGTTAATCTCAAGACGATAGGCTCTAACTCAAACGACAACCTCATTTCTCCTCTCAAATGGTACAACTAGCTAGATGACACTTGGATAACATCCTTAGATGGAAAGTTCATGATGACTTCCTGTTAATGACAAGGCAACATAAAACTTCATGATGACAACTCCTAATGACGTGGTAATATCTTATTTCACAATATGACAATGTGCAAGTGAACAACACTTTGATTTGGCAATGCATGAAGATGGTAACTTTCCACAAGATGTTCATACCCCAAGATGATACACACATATGATGGCATTCCATGCAATGGATACTATGTGTTCCATGAGATGACAACTAACATGATGATATGGTGCAACATCAAGACAACATTCCATGTGACGATAACAATAAAAAACAACTACCCTTCTTCTATAATGGATCACTCTTCTTGCTCTTTCAATTGAACAAAGTCTTCCTTTAAACTCCCACAAAACCTTGTATTCACCTAAAAAATTGCATACTCTAGACCATACAATCTACCACATGCAACTCAAATGATATAAGGAAGATATCATTTAAACATGTGCTAAGAAGATAATTGAGGAAATGTTTTTTTATTTATTAAGGTAATTTACATTGCTCAAAAATACATTCTAGGGCAACTCAACTCGATGTCTATCTTAGAAAATTTCTTTTCCATTTTCTCACTTTGTCATATCCTTTATCCTCTTTTCTGCTCTGTATTCTCTTCCCATTTTCTCTTCTTTTCATCTTTTTAGTTATCTCCTCTCGAACCCTCTTTTTAAAGGCTCCAAAAATATTTACTAAATAGTTGTCATTTAACTCCCACCATGTGCTTTCATAGAAATTGTCTAACAGTTGATATTCTAGCTTTGCATGTGGATGCTCCTCCATCATACTCATTGGATAACAAAAATGTTTCATGAACTCCAACTTATGAATAAAAATTTCTCTTTCAATCTATTGCCATTTTAGCTTGGTTTCCTTCACAAGCCTACCTTTGTTGCCTTATCCTTGTCTTCATATGAGAATAAAACTTCTCTTACATAATGCACTCAACATTTGTTTCACCTTGTCCCATTCCATCACATCCATCCAACCACAATCAACATGTATTGTGTTGACTACTTTCTCTTGGTGCCAACACCTTTTTTTGGAGTGATTATATCCTCCACAAATCTCACAAGGATGTAGGTTCCAACACCTAGTCACTACATGTCCAAATATTCCACACTAACCACAATAATCCCTCTTATGACCATCCGTTGTATTGATCTATCTTCTCACAAACTTGGTCTTACCACTTTCTACTTGACTTGTATATGCAAGGCCTTCATTCCTTTGCCTTATTTCTAGCATTATGGGTATTTTCACACCTTGCCCATATTTTTCCAATCCTTTTCTAGTATACCCCATTTGTATCATTAACTTGGAATCAATATCTTTGGTGTGCTTTTTAAAGCACCCAAATTCTTCATCAATACTTTGATCATTATGTCCTTCATCACACTTTGAAGTACCATTGTCACTATCAAATCTGGTAATATGGCCTTTGTCATGGCCAACAAAATACTCAATGTCATCATGACATTCATCTTCCTCTACTATATCTTAATTCTTCTTTTTCTTTGTAGCATGTTATTTCTCTTTCTCTTTATTTGCAATAGGAATTACTGCACCATCGTCATTATCATCACTACTACTAGTAACTTGGGTCAATTGCTTCTTCCATATACTTATCATTTTACTTGATTCTACTTTTTTCTCCGCTTACTTGACAACTTCTCTCAACATTACCTTTTCTCCCTTCAACTTGATATCATAATCCTTTAGAAATTGTTTCTATATTCAGGCACACTATAGGATTGTTTTCCACTTCTTTGTCTTTTAATGGTCTTAATGTGTACATCTTGAAATTTTTCTAAATAATGTAGGTGTTCACCCTATCATCATGTAATGTTTTCCTATCAAACTACCATGGTCTTCCCAACAATACATGACAAGTGTACATTGACATAATGTCGCATAAAATTTCATCCATATAAGAACCAATTTGGAAGTTCACATACTTTTTTTAGTTACCAAAATTTGGTGTCCCTTCTGCAATATTGAGACTCTAAACAGAATTGGATATTAAATTCTCTTCAATCCAAGCTTTTATACCATCTCTATAGACACTAAACTATCTATACTTCCATTGTCCACAATCACCTTGCAATGTTTGCCTCCATATTTGCATACTTGTCTAAAAATATTTCTCCTTTCAATAGGTTCACATTTCTCCATGTCTAGCTTCAATAACACCCTCTTTATCATAAGATATTCTTCTTGTTCTAGATCTTCCTTATGCTTTAGGAAAACACCACTCTCTTCTTCTCCATGTACAATATGATTCCAAACCTCCTTTCCTTTATTGCTACTCCATTGCATTGTTGGACATTCAAATACCCAATGACCAACTTCTCCACATCTATAACACTTTCTAGGGAATCCTTTATCCCTTCCTCTATTAAAACCACCTCATCCTCTCGATGGATCATCGTTTTCCTAGTTACTTTGATTGTAATCATTTTGAGAAGTACTAGCTTCTCCTTCTTGCATACTTCTACCATTATTTGATTATTCTCTTCCTCTAGAATTGTTTGTTGCCTCTGTGACAACTTCTCTTCTTCCTTTAAGGCATACTGATATACTTTTTCGATCATTCACATCTTCATCATACTAATTTCATCTTGTATGAGCAATATTAGTCAATTCATGTATCTTGCCACCTTATCATCATATTCAATATGACCAAATATTATGGTTAATTTATAAAAATCCTCCATATACTCTTTTACTTCCAAATACTTTTGCTTAAGGTTTTGAAGTCTTCTAAACAATCCAATATGATAATCAATAGGTAAAAATATAGAATTAAATTTGGATACAAACTTATCCCATGTTTTGAATCTATATTTACCTTTTCAATTCCTCTCTATGTGGACAAGATCCCACCAAATCGAAGCATGTTACTTCAGTTTCATATAGGAAAACTTCATCTTCTTGGGGTCTTCCATCGATTCAAAATCAAAATATTTATCTATCTCTATAATCCAGCCTATGGATTCCTTTGTATTCAAACTTCTATTGTATGAAGGGGTTTCTATCTTTGGCTTCATGCCCATGTTAGAAATTACCTAGACTAGTCATTCTTTTGGATCTTCCTCTCACTCCTCATCATGAGCTTCTTATTGACCAACTTATTCTTCTTCACTATTGCTCACATATTTTATTTTAATACCCTTCTTTTGAGAAATTTCAATTGCATCAGGTTGAGTAGTAATTCCTCTTAGAATTTCAATTATATATGTGGTTTGAGGGGTTCATGGTCTTCTTATTCCCCATTGTGCCATCTCTCTTTTGGCATGTATCAAATCTCAAATATCAACTTGATCTGATACCAAAATGATGTCATGAAAGGGGGTGGATTTATTGTTTTATTCAATAGGGTAGACATCTATCTTTAATTGACAAAATACCTTTTAGATGATAACATATTCAGTCAACAGGGTGGTAAATTTTAAACTAAAAATAATAAGATCTAACTCAAATGACAATCTTCTTTCCCCACTTAGATGATACAACTGGCACAACTAGCTAGATGACACTCTCTTAGATACCATCCTTAGATGATAGGTTCATGATAACATCTTACTAACAACAATGACAATGACAAGGTGGTAGGAAACTTTGTGATGATAATTCCTAACAATGTGGAAATATCTTATTTTACAAGATGGCAATGTGCAAGTCAACATCACTTTGATTTGAAAATGTATGAAGATAGTGACTTTCCATAAGATGGTCATACCCCAAGATGACACACACATATAACAACATTCCATAGAATGACTACTATTGGTTTCATGATATGGCAATTGGCATGATAACACAGTGCAAATTTAAGATGACATTCGCATAATGAAAATAATCAAACAACATTTTCCCTTCTTCTAGAATGGATCTACCACTCTTCTTGTTCTTCCTCTTGAACAAAGTCTTCCTTTAAACTCCTACCAAATCTTGTACTCACATAAAAACCTACATACTCTAGACCATACAATCTACCAAATGCAACTAAAATAACATAAGGTATATATCATTTAAACATGCTCTTACAAGAGAATTGAGGAAATATTCTTTTATTTTTAAGACAATTTACATCACTCAGATATGCATTATGGAGCAATTCAACTTGATGTCTATATCAGATAATGTTTTTCTCCTTTCCTTACTTTTCCATCTCCTTTCTCCTCTTAATTGCTTTGCACTCTCTTCCCCTCTACTCTTATTTCCTTTTCTTCTACTCTTTCCTCTTGAAACCTCCTTTTAAAGGGTCCAAAAATAGTTACAAAATAGTTATTGTTTAACTACCATCAGATGGTTTCATAAATATCGTTTGATGGTTGGTCTTCTAGCTTCGCACGTGGATGCTCCTGCATCACCATATTCATTTTTTTGCTATTAATATTTGGCAGTGTTGAGTGTCACTCTTAATCTAGTTGAGAGCATTTGGTAAGTAATTGATATGAGACTTTTTAGCAAAGCTCGAGCTCCAACTAATTCAAGTCTAAGGAAATCAGGTTAATATGACCAAAGTCGGACATGATTGTGGACAAAAATATTAGGAAAATTTTACCATATATTTTGTGTAGCATGATGAAGGGGTTTTTGGAAGGATCAACGAGTTTGAGGAATATTTTTGAAGATGCATGTTCTTTCTGATGACAAGATTCATGACAAAAAGCTCCTATTGTTGTTGGTCCTCTTTCTTGTTGATGAAACAAAGAATGAGGTTGCCAATAATGACAACCATTTTGGGGTTGAGGAGGGTAGAATACCTGTAGATGTATAGGATTGACACGATTTTCCTTGTACAAATGGAGATGTTATAGAAGAGGATGACTAGATTGCATTATATATTAGCATTGTCAACCATGATACAATCGTGATGTCCATTGTAGTTTTTTAGAAATTTTGTTAATTTTATGAGCTTATGTAGGGAGGACGTTGTTCTTAAGGCTTCCAAAGGAGATTCCATAACAAAGGTTATGAAATTCAAATAAGTAGCTCAATAGATCGAGGAGGTTGTTGCTCGGGTGACTAAGTACCATGGTGAAAATGGGCACTGCTCATGCTTTGTGATTGTTGCATGTTATGAGAAAGGGAGACATTAGACCAGAGAAAATAAATGCTTAATATAGTAGTTAAGCATGTAAAAATTTTATAAGAAGAAAATTTTGGAAAATAGAAAGAAAATTAAAGGGAAGGAGCTCCTTTTTAAGGAAAATTATACATTCTTTTAATATATTTGAAAAAAATGAAAAGAGAGAAGGAAGAAAACTAAATATCTCTAGAAATTATTAGGTAAAATTGTTGGGATCCTATAAATTATTGTTTCTCTATATTGTATTGTTGTTTATCCGTTTCATATTGAGGATGTCTAAGTATTTGTGTTTAGAATATTTTAGGAGTGTTCATTACAAATAAAAAATGAGGTAAACTATTTTTTTGTAGTGGTGTTGTGGTTAAGATTAGATACCATAACATTTCATGGTGATGTATTTTGAGTCAAGTCTAGCCATATTGGTATTTTGTGGTCAAATTTCTTGAGTAAATTTATTATGTAGTAGCAACACACAACCCTCTTATTATTTAACCTTTGAACAATTACACCCCCTCTACCTGTATGACACTTCTACTTGTATGTCACTTCCTCTCGCATGTCACTTCCTCTCGCATGTCACTTCCTCTTATACAACACTTTCACTCTTGTACAACACTTCCACTCTCATATGACACTTCTCATACAACCTCTTCTCATACCATTATATTATCAAATGAACTCCTTATATGATTGTATTATTGTACGAATATCTTATCATACAATAATATTATCATATGATCTATTCTTGTACGACAATCTTCTTGTATGATTGTCTTATACAAATATATTCTTGTATGACCACTTTCTCGTACGACAACTCCACTCTCGTATGACCACACTCTTTATATGACTTACTCTATCATACAATTGTATGATATGCTCTGTACGATGCATGCAGATACTTCCCTATACGACTTCCTCTATCATATGATTGTATGATCATTTATTTGAAAATTTCCTCAAATGAATGATTTCTAAATTTATGTGACCCAACTTTGGTTTGAACTATTATTGAATTGAATGTTCAATGTGTCCCTTCCAATCATTTCTTGTCATACAATTATTTACCAATTTGTAAGGTTATTCAGTAAAGTATTCCTCCAAAACAACATGATGATATAATACTTTATTTTCATCAGGTTGATTTCACATTGAATGAAAAATATTGAATGGCTTCATACTATGCCTCATACAATTTGAATTTCCCTTTGGTTGGATTTGAATGCAATTTCCTATGCATGCAACCTTTTGCTCCTTCAAAACTCCAGTGCCACTCTAACACTTCTCAATGTCTACAATATTCCTTCCCATGGACCTTTGTCCTTTTGCTCAGACATCCTTCCTCATGCCTTGACTTTCCTTTGTCTGCTCTCCCAATACTTAGTTGTGGTTCTTTTCAACTCACATGCACATTAAATGACAAGACAAACAACCTATGAAAATGAACATTCAACATCCAACAACGGAGACTCAGATTAATTGGTAAAAATTTTATTCATTGCTTTATTCATCAAGGATACAAGATAGAGTATTTGTTTGGAAAACTAGTTCTCCCCCTCTCCTCTTTTTATTACAAAAACCACACAAATATTATTTATTTAGAAAATAGTTATATACTTTCACAAATGGTTACATAACGACCAAATGGTGGACCTTCTCACTTCTCAATTGGGCGGTTGAGTAACAAAAAATATTGCATAAGCTCAAACTCATGAAGAGTTATTCTAATATATTACCACTCTTGCTTGGTTTTCTACATAAGGTCAACTTCATTGTATTATTGTGACCTTCCTCTAAGAATCAAACCTCTTCTTATATAATGCACTCAACATTCATATTATATTATCCCATTGTAACACATCCATCCAACTGTAATCAACATGCACTTTGTTGGCGACTTCCTCTCGATGCCAACACTTGAATGTAGAGTGGCTATGTCATCCACAACTCCCAAAAGGATGTAGGTTCCAACAACTAGTTGCTACATGTCTAGATCTTCTACACTGACTAGAACAATTAATTTTTAAACCTTCATTCCCTTTACTACTCTCTCCTCTCACAAATTTAGTGGTATTCCTTTCAAAGCATCCAAAATCTTCATCCCCACTTTTACCTTGGTCATCATCATAATATCCTTCACTATAATCTAAAGTACCATTTCCACTATCAAGTTTGACAACATGGCCTTTGTCATGGCCAACAATGATCCGATGAGGTTTATATTCCTCTACTATCTCTTTACCATTTTGTTTCTCTTCCTCTTTCTCTTTATCTACAATAGGAACCATTGCATTGTTGTCTTCATTGTCACTATAACCGGTGACTTGGACCAATGACTTCTTTTCCATTCTTATTCTCATGATTGCTTCTACCTTTTCCTCCTCATTATCCATTGGTATCCTATTATAAGTTGGCTTATTATGTAATTTCGATATGATATTGAAATCTATATGATGTCCCATGCTACTTATTGGTGGAAACCCATATTTTGAAAGAATATCTATATATTCTTCCAACAAATCCTTCACTTGATGTGGAATTTCATCCAACTTGTCCACTATACCTTTTTTTTGTGGGTTCAATAATGAAATTAAGACATGCTTCCTTCTTCTTCTTTCCCTTCAAGAATTGCTTCTTTGTACCCTTGCACACTATAGGACTATTGTCCAATTATTTCTATTTTTCCTTTAATGGACTTAATGCACACCTCTTGCTATACTTCTCAATCACATAGGTGTTCTCCCTACCATCATGCATTTCCTTCCTATCAAACTACCATGGTCTACCCAACAAGACATGAAAAGCATCCATAGGCATAACATTACATAGTACCTCATCCTTGTAAGAACCAATTTGAAAGTTCACCATATGTTGTTCACTCACCAAAATTTGGTGCCCCTTTTGTAACCATGAGACTCTATACAAATTTGGGTGTTCATTTCTCTTCAACCCAAGATTCTCTACCATTTCTATAGACACTAATTTATCTATATCGCTGCTATCCACAATCACCTTGCAATATTTACCTTTTGACTTGCAAATTATTTGAAATAGACTCCTTCTATGCTTAGGTTCAAGCACCTCCTTTGTTGGTTTTAAAAATACACTTTCTATCATTAGGGATTATCCTTGTTTCGGTTCTTCCATGCGCTTTTGTGTACCAATATTGTCTTCATTTTCTTGTGCAATTTGGTTACGACATTACCTTCCACATATGCTAGTATGTTGTTATTGAGGACACTCAAATGACCTATGTCTACTTTTTCCACATCTATAACACTTTTTTTGGAATCCTCCACCCCTTCCTCTACTAAATCCACCTCATCCTCTCAACGGTTTACCTTTTTCCTAGGTACTTTGATTGGAATCACTTTGAGAAGTACTAGATTCTCCTTCTTGCATATGCTATCCTATACCATTATTTGATTATTCTTTTTCTCTAGAATTTTTTTGTTGCTTACGGTCCAACTTCTCTTCTACCTTGAGTGCATATTGATATGCTTCTTCAACTATCCTAATTTGAAGCATCCCAACTTCATATTGTATAGAAAACCTTAGTCTATTTTTATATTTCATCTTCTCCTCATAATCTTCAATATGATCAATTCTGATGGTCAACTTATAGAATTCCTTTGTATACTCCACTCCTAGCTCCTTTTACCTAAGGTTTTACAGTCTTTTGAACAACCCTATTTGGTAATATGATGGGAGGAATTTGACCTTCAGTTTGGTGATCATTTTCTCCCATGTCTTAATATTTCCTTTCCCTTTATTTTCATTTCTATTTGAACATGGCTCCACCACAAGGACACATGCCCTTTTAACTTTGTATAGGTAAATTTATGCTTTTTGGGGTTGTTTACTAATTCAAAATCAAAATATTTTTCCATTTCCACAATCTAATCGATAAGTTTTTTTAGGGTTTAGACTTATATTACATGTTAGGATTTCTAACTTTAGCTTCTTTCCAATGTTAGAAATTACCTAAATTATTCTCTCTTTGAGATTTTCTTCTTGTTCTTCATTGTGAACATTTGGTTGGCCCACTTCCTCCTCTTCACTATCACTTACATCTTCTACTTGAACATACCTCCTCTATGAAATTTCAAGTGCATCTAACCATGCAATGATTCCTCTCATAATCTCAGCTATATCTACGGATCGAGGGCCTCATAGTCTTCCTCTTACTTGTTGTTCCATATTTCCTTAGGCACGTATCAACCCTTAGATATTTTGGCTCCCATACCAAAATGATGTAGTAGCAACACATTACCTTCTTATTCTTTACCAATTGAAAAATTACAACCCCATCTATCTGAATGACCCTTCCACTCATATGCAACTTCCTCTTGTATATCACTTCCTCTTGTACCACTTTTCATCTCACATGACACTTCCACTCTTGTACGATACTTTTTTATATGAAAATATTCTCGTACGACTATCTTGTTGCATGATAGTCTTCTCATAGGACCTTCTTATGCAACTGTTTAATCACACCTCCTTATTGTATGATTGTATTATTGTACAACTACCTTATCATACAACAATATTCTCATATGATAGTGTTCTTGTACGATTGTCTTATTGCACAACACCTTCTTTACGACTACTTTCTTGTACGACACCTCCACTCTCATACGATCACTCTTGTCATATGATTACACTCCTTGTATGACTTCCTTTATCATATGATTGTATGACCCTTGATTTAGATAGTTCCTCAAATGAATTATTGTTGAATTTGCATGACCTAACTTTGGTTTGAATTATTGTTCAATTGAATGGTCAATGCATCCCTTCCAATCACTTCTTGTTGTACAATTATGTATTAATTTTCAAGGTTATTTAGTAAAGTATTTATCAAAAATAACATGATGATCTGAACCTTCATTCTCATTGGGTTGCTTTCACATTGAATGGCTTTAAACTACACCTCATACAATTTGTATTTCCCTTTGGTCAGATTTGAATGCAATTTACTACAACCTTTCACTCCTTCAAAACTCTAGTACCACTCCTTTGTAACTTCTTAGTGTCTATAATATTCCTTCCCATAGGATGTTATCCTTTTGCTCACATGTCCTTCCTTATACCTTGAATTTTCTTTGTCTACTCTCTCAACACTTAGTTGTGGTTCTCTACAACTCACATGGACATTAAACAACAAGACAAACAACCTACAAAAATGAACATTCAACGTCTGATAATGGAGACTCAAATTAATTGGTACATTTTTATTCATTGCTTTATTTGTTAATGATATAAGGTAGAGTATTTGTTTGGAAAACTAGTTCTCTCTCCTCCCCTCTTTTTCTTGCGACAATCACCCAAATGTTCATTTAGCAAATATTGATAGCTTTTCAAAAATTGTTACAGAACGATCAAACAATTGGCCTTGTTGCTTCTCAAGTGGGTGGTTGGGATTCCAAATGCTCCCACATACATTTTTAAATGACTTATGGTTAATTTTGGTCACATTTGAGCATCTTGATATTGTATCGAGTGGTCAAATTGCATTAAGAGAGTATTATCTTAAGTTTAGTTATATTGATATTTTATGATTAAATTTTGTAAAGTCTACATATCTTGACATTATGTGTAGTGGTCAAGTCAAGTTATCTAATGAGTTTTATTTGTGCAGAAGGATGCTTTGTTGGAGGGTAAATTTCTTTGCTTTAGCCAATGTTTACAATTCAACCAATGTATTCAATAACTATTGAGGAGGCATATGCTTTTTTTTATGCCTTTTAGGAGATATTACAAGAGACTAGACATATAATTTCAAGTGATATTTAAATAAAGCCTAGGAAGGAGATACAAAAAGACATTTTAGAACCAAAACATCATCAACAAAATACACTTTTTTTCGATGGATCTTTGACAAAAATATTGTTGTTTGAAATTTAAAATTTGATCAAGAATTTAGTTAGGATTTATAGATTAGGTGAAGCTCATCGCTTGGATGGTTTGAAATTTGAAGTTCAAATATTAGTCCAATTTGTGAGTTTGGTTGAAATTTTGGTTATCTTGGTTCATTTCTTGGATGATTTAGAGTCATAAATTGGAGTCACAAAATATAGTTTTTGGTCTAGCTTTTGGGTTTACCAAGTTCTATGGTTGGCTACAACTTGCTTCTCATTAGAGTCTAGAATTTAGTTTAGCATTTTGTTTTGGATATAGGAGTTTTTGAGTTGATTATTTAGTTTCATTTATTAAGTGTGATAGTAATATATCTATAATATAAACAAGACCTTATAACAACATGTTTTTGTGTGTGTGTGTGTGTTAATGAGTAAACCTTGAGGTGTATATATTTTAGTCATTAAGGGGGGTGTTGGAATAAATCTAACATAATTGTCATGATAATCATATTAGAGTTGTTAATTAGGGTTGTTATGATTTGGCCTTATCAGAAATTTGCCATTTATAATATATAATTTACTATATTTTTTAATATAAAATTTACAAGTAGTAAATGTTGAAGTTTTCATTAGAGGAGGATTCCCCTTTGAGAGCTTCTTCTATAGATATTGTCTTCTTTCCTTCAAAGGTATTTTATTCCTCTAATATAGATGCACCGAATTATTACTTTTCAAAACTATCTTTAGACTCTTTTACACTTGAGGAATCATCAAATTCTTTGACCATTATTCTTCAATCACTTATTGGACATCATGAATCTTTATCCATATTAAAATACCTAATACTCTTATAGGTCATTCATAGACTCCTTGATCATTTTTTGTAGTTGGCCTAGGATTCTTCATTCTCAGGTTCATGATCAAATGCCACAATTACTTTCTTGAGGTAGAAGGCCTTTGTCACACCCCTTCAGTCATAATTTCTCCTTTTTATAATGTTTGGGAAATGGAATTATTGGGATTTCTACCTTAAAGTTACTAAAGTACCTAGAGGAATTATATGTACAATATCTAATGGTAAATAAAAACTTTACCAAGCCATTAAGGTACTTTCTAGTAACCTTCTTATGAAAAGAAAGGATTTGTTGACAAAAAATTCTAAGAACAATGTCATTAGTAGACCTGATGGGAAGTGCCACTAAATTATTTGCATATTTGAACATCCAAATGTATGAGTGTGTTGCATCTTGCACATACCAATACACATATGGACACATCACTTTAATTGCATCTTTTTATAATCTCGTGCTATTATCTCTAGAAAGGATTTCAAAAGTATGTCTTAGGAAGCCTTCATGGATGAAACCCCCTTTATTTTTCTATTTTTTAATGAGGAATGAGGAGAAACACTAGGGGAATAGAAGTCCTTGATCAATTTTATTCTTAATCCTCCAATTCCCACCACTTGGTACAAAATTCAAAAGAATATATAATGTGTATGAGGTCATATAAAATAACTTGGTTTTTAAGAATTTTTCAAGATGACTAATCAAATCCTGGTCAAAGTGTGCCCAAAAGTTGAGTTTATATTTCTAGAAATAAATTTTAGAAATGGAAAGTATAAGTCCTAAAGTGTTGGGACTTAGGTTCCCCTCCAATGAAATTGAGTAATTCATTGCTTTCTCAATATCCTCCTTGAAATCCTCCTTGGGATATTTCGCAATATTGTGGACATTCCTTTTCTTGGGGACTCATCCAATTCTTCTCGATGAATTTGAGAAATACCTCTTGATTGTTCTCCCACATTGTTGTCATCTTTGCCTTGCTCATTACAACCACATATCTTGTACGTATCTCAATTTTAAATATAGCTCTCATAATTGACGTCTTAGTGGACATACAAATTTCCCTTTACTAGTCACTATGTTGTCAATCAATAAATCTAGATGCAAAATGCAAATAATCACCAACTTCCAAAATATGAAAGTATCCTAAAAAATCAAGCCTTTGACCATCTCCAATTTTCTTAAATTGTTGTATATTTATATGTCCTCCTTTGAACTCTTGTAATTTCCCATATCCATATCCATGTAGAATTTTAGATTATTCAAAGACTTCTTTGGTTTTATCCTATGAAAAATATTTGAATTTCATATTCTTAGTAGATGGTAGAGTTCCCATAATAATTGACGAAATCATGAGTTTATCTATAAAATTATCATCTCAATCAACTTAGCAAGCTAAGCCTTTTATGAGTTTTAACCTTATGTGGACTTACATAGATGTAGGGGAACACGTATGTGTCGAATAAAACTTTATGAAAAATGACATGTTTTCAAAGTGATGTTAATGAGTGAAAGCCACATGATGTGAGGCTAGACTTGTGTTGGTATGACTTCATAAAGTGACTATGGTATGACCTAGATATGCATTTGACTTGATTTACTCATGAAATTTTCTCTACATAACATTTAAAAAATATTTAAGAATACAAAATAAACTTTTATAAGAATGAAAAGACTATAAGCACACTAGAAAATAAATTATATTATTGAAAATTTATATCCATAAACTAACTTAATTTAAAATTCTAAAGGAAAGAGTAAGTGGGATTCACTTCACATGGGGAAGGACTCATGTGATCACATTAATAAAAGTGAATTAAATAAACATTAAATGAATCAAAAGGAAAATTACACATAAAACTACTTGTGAGGGCAACACCAAAGACTTTTGCCATTTTACCATAGAGTTGAAAAAGTGTAGATAGGGTACATGCATGTGATGAACTCCACTATGTGAAGGTATTATGAGTGTGTCCTTCCACAATAACTTTAATGAATAAGATCCATATGTAAGGACCTACTACAAGACAATTGAAGTAGAAAACAATAGTTTTTGGAGAATGAATTGAAATCGTAGGAAATTGATTAGAAACCCTTTTATACAATGCTAGATGAACACAATCTAAAATTGCTTCAAAGAGATAGTTGAGCACATCTATAATGAGACAACTATAAACAAATACAATCTATAGGAATTAAGGAAGAAATAGAATGCTTGTTAATAAGACCCAATTGATTGATGCTTCTACAAAGGGCCTCTACAAAAGGAGATAAAATGTCACACATGCCCAAAATAAATGTATGAATGAAAAATGATAAAGGTAAAATGATATTTATAGCAAGGGGTGTTATGTGTGAGAAAAAGGTGGGAAGGTGGAAGCATGTTATGAACCTTTTCTTCTCATAAATATAGAAGCATCCACAATATTCTAAATATTAAATATCAACCATAGTAATTAATCCATAGAAGACAAGATGTGATTATATCCTTTAGGTAGGGCAAAACCAATATTATGCTTTAAGGAAGGAACCACTCCAAAATATCTTTCAAAATGAGATCCAATCCAAAAGCTAAGACTGTTTTAAGAGAATACTTGATATGATTGATTCCTTACAATGATAATATCCTTTCTTTATATACCCATATTCTATTTATACTTTGGGGACCCGACTATTAAACCCTTGTCCCACTTATTATTATAATATAATATAATATAATAATATAATCAACCTTGGGTTATGAATGACCCATGACAACTATAAATAATACCCACACCAATATAATATCATATCTCCATATCTCCATATTCCTATTACTAGGTACCATAACAAAGCACTCAATATGGATTAATGGTGGAATATTTGGCTTTGGGAATCATGTTACAATTCAGGGGGAAACATTTATCGAGGCAATCAAATATAGGGAATATAAAACAAAATGATATAAAATAAAAATTTAATGTATAAGGAAACAAGCAGTCCCATGTAAAAAATCTCATATGAAAGGTTATTTGTAGGAGGCAAGGAAGACTAAATCTAGGTGTTGCATTCTCATGAAATATCCTCTATGGGCCTTTAATGCATGCTTTTTCACATCTTTGAATTCATAGTCCATTTCTCTTTGCAATGTAGCTCTAACATTCATCAACACGAATGCCATCCTCTTGTAGGGAAATGTACCCCATGGAGTTAAAAATATCATTTTGTGCTTATCTTCAATAGCCACTTAGATATGATTATAGATGTGAGTCCGTCAAACATGGACATAGTTTGAGATTAATTTACTAACTATAATAACTAATCCATTATGGGAAGATGATAGTTATATTTCGCTAAAAACTAGTTTAGGTTGTGAAAATCTATGTAAACCCTAATCTCCTTGTTCTTCTTTCTTATAGGCACAATATATGTAATTCAACTCTAATGTCAAATGGGAAAAATAATCCTTGTCTTAATCAATTTATCAACCTATTTTTTGATAAAATATTCAATTGCAATATTGAATCTACACTCTTGCTAAAATTATGTTGTGTCTTTATTTACAACTTGAATACCATGGGGTGGACCTTGGAAAGTTTTGGAATAAGAAGGAAAAATTGGTAGATCTTCCAAACGTAGAGCTTGTAGGGATTTGAATCCGAATACATTACCTACAATGGAGTGAATATATTGGTAACAAAACCTTCTTCAAAAAGGTCTAAGGGGTAATCTCCATATGTAATAAATTAATTTTCCTCTCTAGGAATAGGCTTGATGTCATAGCATCACCCCTTGTAATGATCAAGACCGGTAAGTCCATTAGTCCAAACTATTATTAATATTGTTATTGATGTAACTCAAGTCTACTAGTCTTCAAATCATTGCATGTCCAAGCGAAGACATCTTCTCAGATACACAATATTTTCCAAGCAAGAGAAATTTGAAGTTTTATTTTAAACCAGAATTTACTTGCTTGAATTTTTTTGAAGTAACATTGGTATAAAAATATTTTCTCTTCAAATACCACTCATGGTGGCCAACTACTCTTTAAGAAAAACCTATCCCTTTAGAATTTTGTTGCTTCTTATTTTAATATGGTTTTTTATATTTCTTAAGATACTTGAGAACTAAGATGGGTGACTCCCCTCAAAGCATAAATGGTTGTACTCTCTATAAGTTGCAATTTTTTAAATTGTTTCTCAATTTGGTAAACTCGCTAAAAATTGAAAGTATCTAGCACTTGCAGCCTCTATAATAAATTATATTGAATAGTGAAGAATAGGAAGTGAGGTATTTGGAAGGAAAACTGATGCTAAAATAGCCAAAACATCTTCTATCCTATTATTTTCCTTTGGAATGGCCTATAAGTTAAAGGAATTGAATGCCTTCAACTAATCTAGCACTAAATTTAAGGTGATCATTTCTTATTTGGAATTATCCTTTCATTTATTTGATAACTAAATCTACATCACCAAACAATGATAATTTGCTAATATTTGATCCATTTATAGCTTTTAGCCCAAGAAGGGCATATTATTTTATTGTGCTATTAATACAATAAAACTAGATGTGCGGGTTCATCTATAGGGGTTTGAAAAACTACCCTGCTTCATTGTCTACTTTAGTCATTATGCCATCAAAATACATCAATCACATCTCATTTAATATGGCAATAATTTGTGATCAAGTGGCATTAGCTCAACCGGTTAAATTCCTCAACATTTCAAGGAGGAGATCTAGGTTCAAATCTTACCAAACGATACATGGATAATATCCAATCTTTGTTGTAATACCACTATGTGGTGATGATGTAATACGTGTGGAGCCCGTTTCAATCCCATATAACCCATTAAAAAATATGACAACAATTTGTTCATTTAATATGACAATATTTTGTTCTTTTTCTTCAATATATATATATATATATATATATATATATATATATATATATATATATATGAAGGAAAAGAACAAAATATTGTCATATTTTTTTTTTGGTAAGTGGTAGAATTTAAATTATAGACGGGGTTTTTTTAAGGAGGATCCCAAAACCTCACTACAAAAAGGCCCGCAGGCAATTGTACCTATGCCATTACAATGGACGAACCAGAAAATTGAAAAACAAAAAGTTGTAAATTGTCGAGAAAAGACGACCACCAGAAAGCTGATGCCCGAAAAAAAACATAGACAAAACTAGAGCCTCCACCAGTCCCAGGGACCAATCCAAAACAACCCTATAAAAAGTATGAGGGAGAAAGCACCTCACAAACCAAAAATCGTATCAGCGAAACACGATCCTCAGTCTTCAGACGCCGTTGTAGCACCACCAGGATCGGACAGGTCTTCCGTAGCTTGTCCGAAGGATTTCAGACATTTGGAAGCACGCAGGCTGACGCGATCTACTGTTCAAAGACATCATTCTCTTCATTGGCGGCAACAGAAATGTGATGCGGGAAATCCATCCTCCAAACGTTTGAGGCACGGTCATCAATGCCATGATTGGCCATGAGATCAGCCAATCGGTTAGCTTCTCTAAATCTATGTTGCGCCACGGGGGACTCACGAGCCTGGAACAAGAGTCTAGCCTCAGCTATAATAGAACTCACCTTCCACGTGGGGGTCTGGGAATTCCCCAGATAGTTGATAATGTTTTTGGAGTCCCCTTCCACGATGATATTCCTGGGTTCCTCTTTCAAGAGTGTCAACCCCCGCCACAGCGCCTTAGCTTCCGCCACGTGGTTGGTCTGGGTTCCCAGGAACTCGGCATAGGCAAGGATAAGGTTACCATGACAATCTCGGACCACGCCACCTGTGCTCGCCTCCCCGGGGTTCCCTCTAGATGCCCCATCAAAATTTAGTTTTAGCCATCCCGGGGGAGGCTTTTCCCACTTAATTCCCTTTCTCGGACAGACGCGCTGAAGTCGGGGAGCATCATCCATCGGAACACCAATTGATTGAAGGATGGCCGCTTCGACGGGAAAGAGCTTCTGCGAACCAAAGGAGACGAGCTTTGCATTTTTCGAAGCAAAGGATAGAGCTTTGGCAGCAACAGAGGAGGGGTGTCTTTCTGGGTCGCCAAAGGCTCTTCGGTTGCGCTCCAACCAGATCTGCCAAATAAGGTGGTGAAGGCAAGAGGCCCAAAGAAAATGGACCTTGGTGTTGCGAAAGGGGTTGGCCCATTGGATAAACAACTGCTTTATAGATCCCGAAAGGGCCCATTGGATCTGAAAAGGTTCCATTAAAAATCCCAAAGCACGGTGGGAAAACTTGCATCTCAAAAATAGGTGGTCAGTAGATTCCCAATCAGCTTGACACAAATAGCATCTATTAGGAATTGGAATGCCTCTTTTAAGCAAATTATCAATGGTGAGAGCTCTATTTTTGTATGCAAGCCAGGCAAAGAAACAAACCTTTGGGATCAACTTTTTCTTCCAAATTGCCATTGCTGGGAAACTGGTGTCAGGGGCTTCAACCTGGGCTCTATAGGCGGACTTGACTGTATACTGCCCACTTTCGGTCAGTCCCCAGACAAGCTGATCGTGTTGATTGGTCATCAGGGTGATGTGCTGGAGGATGGGTTTCAGGTTGTCCCAGGTATCCTGATGTCCTTCTACCTGAATGTTCTTCCAAATGGTGGTTCCATTGTGGTTGGTAAGGTAGTCAGACACCATCTTCCCGACTGATTCTTGAGTTGACCGTCTAAGCTCCTCCGTTCCATTGATAAACTTCAGGGGCTGGTCCTGGGCCCATCTGTCATCCCAAAAGTCAATACGACGCCCATCGCCCAGGATCCACCTTGCACCTTTCTCGATTAGGAGTCTAGTCTGGGCCAGGGACTTCCATAGCGCAGACCCACCCAAAGTGTTGCGGTCTCTCAGGAAACGGGACTCCCTTAAGTATTTCCTATTGATGATTCTGCCCCATTCTCCCGTAGTATTGGTGAATACTCTCCAGGAGAGCTTACCTAAGAGGGCAACATTCATTTTGGAGGCTTTCCTAAAACCCAGTCCTCCGCACTCCTTGCTCTGACAAACCGTCTCCCAAGCCACGAGCGGGATCTTTGATTTCTCACCAGTACCCGACCACAAAAAATGGCTTTGGATCCGTTCGATATTGCTGCACACAGATTTGGGGATTTTGAAAACTGACATGAAGTATATCGAAATCCCTTGGAGACAGGCCATAGTCAGAGTGGCTTTGGCAGCCTGGGAAAGAAGCTTCCCCTTCCACATCGCAAGTTTCCTTTGGATTTTTTCTAGAACGGTATTCCACATTGTTCCTTTGATACAACCTTTGAACAGGGGCAATCCCAGGTAAGTGGTCGGAAGACTATCAATGGTGCACCCGAGAATTCTTGCAATCTTGTTCTGGCATGCCAAAGGGGTGTGGAGGAAATAAACTTTGCTCTTGGTCAGATTTACCTTTTGCCCTGCTGCTTTCTCATAGAGGATGAGGATGTGTTTGATGGCCCTGGCCTGGGGAACAGAAGCAATGTTTGTGAGGATGGTATCATCGACAAACTGCTGGTGAGTAGCAGGTTTGATGTCGAAAGCCACCGGGATGCCAAAAATAGCTCCGGAGTTGCAGCCTGCGGTGAAGGCTCTGCCCAGTGCCTCCGCTAGGATAATGAACAAGATGGGAGACATGGGATCCCCTTGACGGAGTCCTCTAGTACTGGGAAAGTAGCCTGCAGGGGAGCCATTCACTAGGATGGAAAACCAGGCCGAGGAGACGCACTTTCTGATAAGCTCAACCCAGGTGGGGTGGAAGCCAAACTTAATGAGGACTTGGATCAAGAAACCCCAGTCAACCCTGTCATAGGCTTTGTTCATGTCTAACTTGAGAATGAATGCAGGCTATTTGGCAAGGGTGTTTGAATGGAGAGTTTCATGAAGAGCAATGACACCGTCCAGGATATTCCTGCCTTTTACAGAACTCCCCTGATTTGGCTCGATGATGGACGGGAGGATAGGCTTCAGTCTAGTGGCCACAACTTTGGTAAGGATTTTGTATATGACATTGCAGAGACTAATTGGTCTGTAATCAGACATAAGCTTGGCATCAGGGGACTTGGGAATGAGGGTCACAAAGGTCGAATTGATCCTTCGGGGAATGGCTCGGGAGTGCTGAAGGTCTCTGATGGCTTTGCAGACATCAACTTTAACAATGTCCCAGTACGTCTGAAAGAAGCGAGGGGAAAAGCCATCAGGCCCAGGGGCCTTATCCGCTTGCATGGAAAAAAGGGCTTCCTTTATCTCCTCTTGAGTGAAGTCTTTGAGGAGGGACTCATTCACATCAGGGGTGATAATGTGGGGGATGTTTGCCAGCAGAGCATTCATGGCTTGGGGATCTGGCTGGGAATGATTCTCTAGGAGGGATCGAAAGTAAGAGACAGCTTTCACCCTGATTTCATTGATATCGGAGGTAGGGTTTCTGCCAGCACGCTGAATTTCCTAGATTTTGTTAGCCCCTCTGTGCCGGAGAGTGGAAGCATGGAAAAACCGAGTGTTGGAATCCCCATATTTTATCCATAGCTCTCTGGATTTTTGTCGCCAGTGGATTTCTTCTTTGGCGAGAATGTTGTGGAAATCCGAAAGAAGAATTCTCTCTTTTGCCCTGATTGACTGGCTCTGATCCCCTGCTTCAATCTCCTTTTCGATGGTTTGAATGTTGATAGCTATGTTTTTCTTCTGCACAAAAATGTTACCGAAGGTTTCCTTGTTCCATACCTTGAGCTGCTCCTTGATCCACTTCAATTTTTGGGCGAGCATATTTGTCAGGGACCCCCCAAAGGGCTGCTGCCACCACAATGCCAACTGCATGCGGAGATTGTCGTGCTTGATCCACATGGGCTCAAACCTGAAAGGGGTTTTGAAACAAGGTGGAGCGCCAACCTCCAGAAGGATGGGAGAGTGGTCAGATCCAATCCTCGGGAGAGTTTTCAGAACTGCTTCTCCGAAAGCGTGGATGGCTTCACTGGAGATGAAAAATCGGTCGAGCTTGACCTGAATCAGCCCTTCACCGGTTCTCCTATTACTCCAGGTGTAATTGTTACCTCTCAGCTGGATATCCATGAGCTCATTGGCGCTAACGAACTCACAAAAATCCTCCATGCTTCTGCTGATTGAATCCAGGCCTCCTTTCTTGTCTGACGAAAATAGGGGCGTGTTGAAGTCCCCTCCAATCATCCAAGGCTGCTCAGGGAATGTGGCTCTCATCTGGGAGAGGGTGGTCCAGAAAAGATCTCTGTCCACCGGGGAGTTGGGGGCGTAGACGTTTGTTAAAACCCAAGAGAAGTTCCGGACCTTACAATGAAATAAGATGTTTATAATTCTGCTGGATGTGGACAAAACTCTGCCTTCAACGCAGGATGGGTCCCAAAGGACCATAAGCCCTCCGACAGATCCTTGGGCTGGGCTAGCCGTGACCTGCCCTTCATTCCATATGACTCTGGCAGATTTCGCTCCAGCAGTAGGATTATTTTTGGTTTCTTGTAGAATGAGAATGGTGGGTTGATGCTCTCTCCTGAGATTTGTCGTGAGCCGCTTCTTGGTAGCAGCATTGAGGCCTCTCACATTCCATGAGAGGACCTTCATTAAAGTTTCTTCTGGGTTTTTTGGCCCCCTTTCCCCTGTTGGGTGGGGGGTTTAGTTCCTTTTGGGTCATTACCCTGGGGATCACTCACACCAGGGAACAAAGTGGTTTGTGTGCCATTCGCAATGGCTTCTTTAGCTTCCTTTAATCGTTGTTCAGGTCCGGACGGTCTACCCCTTTTTTGATCGATTCCATAGTCGACGATGGCCTTTTTGCTACGGGTGTTTTTGGGGCTGAGGAGTTCCCCTCGCGGGCTGGGAGGGGGGGTTTGGCTGGAATAAACTGGACTAGGATGGGCTTCCAGGGCCGAGAAGGGTTTTCCAGGGGATGGGGGTGGCTCAAAGGTAGGGTCTGCCATCAGTGGCCCAGACTTGCTGGTTTCGGGGTAATTGATAGCTACGTGGTCTGAAATGGGATCAGTTTCCTTACTTGGCATTTCCTTAACAGTTTCAGCGAGGAAAACTTCCGTCTGGGGGTCTGATAGCTTCGCTGTGCTAGGTGGTTTCTCCCGCCTTTGATGTTGGTTCCTGGTAGGCCCTGGGCCGCGGCTATCACCTTTGCTGCCTCTGGGAATGTCGCTTCTTAATGCTGGACATTGGTTTCGAAGATGTCCCTGGGTATGGCAGTGGATGCAAAAAGCCAGTTTATTTTCGTATTCGACTGCCTGGCATCTGCTATACTACGGGCCATAGATGAGGTTGACAAAGGTTGGGAGTTCAGATGCCAAGTCTGCATTTACGCAAAATCTAGCATGCACCATGCGAGATCGGGCCTTGGTAGCTGGGTCGAAGGCAATGAACTCACCGATGGTTTTGGCAATGCCGTGGAGGACGTCCTCATGCCACAAATGCAGCGAAAGATTTGGAAGTCTCACCCAGATCGGGGCGGTGTTGATATCCTGGGTTTCGGGATCGAAATCCTCAGCCCACCGATGGAGGAAAAGACTTCTGCGCCCAAGAAACCACGGTCCCCCTGCAAGGATTCTGGAAACGTCATCCGGGTTGTTTAGGCGTATGGTAAAGAAACCCCTGGCCAGAGCAATGATCTCCATATGCCCGCTGGTTTTCCATTTGGTGACGGCCCATTTTCGGATGGTCTCCATGTCTGGGCATCCACCAATGAATTTCCCAACCAAGGAAAACTTCTCCGCTTCCAGGTAGTCAAAAATAAGGTCGTCTGGAATGATCAGATCAGACCCGGTTGGAAGCAAAGTAGAATGTTTAACAGCCATCGTGGAACCGATGCTAGCAACCTGTGCATAGGATCTTCCGCCCAGCTTTCTGCCATTAATCCCGCCAGGGTCAGGGTCGGGAGGCTTTTTTGGTGATCCAGGGACAGGGTCAGGTACACCCTCCCCTGCCTGGTTGCCATTCCCGCTTTCGGCTATCCCTCCCAGCTTCAACGTCCACACTGGTTCCTCCCACAGTCTCCTCCCGCTCTCGCTCCCACTGTCGCTTCCGTTCCCGCTCCCGCTCTCCATCACATGAAAATGGTCAAAATATTGTCATATTAAATGAACAAATTATTGTCATATTTTTTAATGGGTTATATGGGATTGAAATGGGCTCCAACCATATTACATCATCATCGCATAGTGGTATTACAACAAATATTGGATAGAATCCATGTATTCTATATCTAAGGATGATAACCTTAAAATATAATTATCCAGTCTAATATCTTTAGAAAGAACAACATTTCAAAAATTGAATTGGTCCACCACATGTCTTCTCCACCTAGGTTCCCGTAGAACCTAACTTTTAGCATATTGTCAAACCTTCAAACTTGCCAACATATTCATTAGTCAACCAATCAAGCAACCAAATTAAATAAAATATCTCCAAGCTCAAAATAGGAGTATTTATTGCTCCAAAAGAAAAGTGCTAGGAATTGAGCAATGGCATTGGTGATACTTATACTCCCTAGTTGTGCTTTTGTGCAACTTTAAATTTTTTATCATTCCTATCCAAATTGACTAGCAATAGTCATCTTAGAAAAGGCACTAGGGAACTAGCACTACAAGTGATATAATCTCTCCAACATAATTGTTTTCATACACCAAAAAGAAAAAGGTTGATAGTACCTTCCAAGTCGCCCACAAAAAACATACCTAGTCACATTAGTTTAATCTATAATCCCAACAAAAATCCATTTGCAATTTCTAATATTTCATCCATTAATTGCATCTTGAGACCATTTCAAAATCATGCATTTAACAATGCTATCAACTTCAATGCAATCATCCCCTAAGGAGCCATAGTTTCTTATAAGGCCAACACTTGAGGAGATATATAATATCATGATCTTGTGCCTAGCAAAAATCTATCAAAATTTATATCAATCTATCTTCAAGCATAGTAAAACTATCAAAATTGCATTATGATCTTTTGAAGGCAACAAGACTCCACGGATCTTATGTGATTGTGAATCTCTTAAGCATATTAAGCATGAAGTAAGTTCATATACTTCTTTTGAACACAAGGAGACATAAATCAAGGCATATTGGAGCTACAAGCTTGCTTGGTTGTACTCTCTCCTCTATTAGCTTTCATCATTAACTTTATTTTATAGCTTTTTAATCTTTGATTCATTGCATACCAACTCTATTTTTTTCATCATATTTGCATCTACTTGTCATCTTGTTTTCTTACATAATTATTATTATCTCCAAATGTTATAGCCATATATTATAATAGTCAGATGCACCGAAACTTGTGCCTCATGTAGAGCAACACATAAGAAAGTCCTAAGAGCATGGGATATGATTCCTAGGACAAGCTCTAATGTTTTATAAGGCTAGATCCTTATTAGATGTGATATTTGACACTTCACCTAATAGAATAATTACATAAATCAAGGAAAAAAGAAAATAGATAACGTAATATAGAGTCTTCTGCTAGCAGAGATGATGCACCAAGATCAAAGATTCTCTTATGCATTAGTGGATAAATAAGTACATGCATCATTCATTAATAGCTTTAAAGTGAGAACTTTTTTGATCCAACATTAGCATTCATGCACAACCATATTTACAGTAAATGAAGTAAAATGAAATTAGCCGTAACTTCATGCACATATACGTAAGTACATGCAAAGGCCAAGACAAGGACAAATCAATCACAACTCCTATTTATCATAAAATTTTATTACAAATATGCCAGATCAAAAGGATTTGAAAGATTTTAACAAGATGAGAGGATCAAGTACAAACTAATTCATAAGAGAAAATGAAAGGAAAACTACATAGGGGGCCATATACTAGACACTAGCATACAACCTTCCAATCCTTTACAATGAAGAAGAAACTATTATTTATAGATAAAATTGAGGAATTTTTTCCTTCAAAACTATGTTGATAATTCAAAATACCTTTTTTAATTCATTCTAAAGATTCCTTTACATTCAATCATCACATTTTTTTTGGATCTGTAGTAATTAATGTTGAAGGTTTCTAGGCCTCTAGATGTGGAGACTCTACCACCATTACCAATTAATTTTACTAGAAATCCCTAGGCATTGAGCATGAGAACCTTTTGCAATCAATGTTTTTGGTCTTGAGGTTCTTGGAACTGTGGTTTACACTACTACTACCTTTAATATACCAGCTTCTTCCCTGGATTGTCATGCCCAGGTTGAGTTGGTAGGTATATTTGTAACCCTATACAATTGCTATCTTTATGAGTTCAACTAATCTATTTGGGAGGTTGTGAATAGGTGTCACACACTAAATCCTTGGAGGTTACTTATTATGGAAGCTAAAAGATAAAATCTAATTGGATGCTGTCACTTATTTGGCCTTGAGTTTTTCTAGGTCGAATTATGTTTCACTAAATTATTTGGCAAAACTTCTCTAGATATCCTCCTAGTCTATATACTTTATTTTGGGCCATTGATTGAGACTTCCCCTTTTGAACCTTCACATCCTGTTGCATCTACTTCATGCCCAATATAAATAACTAATCTTCATTGAATAAGTCTTATGTAGATTGTTAAAGCACTTTCCACATGTCTCAAACTTGACTATTAGTGGAGTTTCTCTTTTTCACAACTTATTCATTAGTCCTCTAAAGTAGTGTAAGCCATTGATCTAGAATCATATAGTCCACAAAAAGTTGCCTTAGGAATCTCCATCAAAGTCTTCTTAAAATAGCATGGGTTGTTGATCTTGGATCAAGTAGTCTAGAGAGTTTTGGTTTATCAATCTTCATTAGAACCTCGTTGAAACATTGATTTGGCGTCAAATGGTCCACTGAGTTCTAGATTGATTATTTCCTTCAAATATTTCTTGAAACAATATGGGTCATTGATTTAGAATCAGATGGTCCATGGAACTTTGCATGGCCAAATTCCATTGGAGTCTTCTTGAAATAATATGGGTCAATGATCTAGAATTGAATGTCTCACAAACATTTGTGACCCATCTACTTTGGCATTCTTCTCTTTTGTAAACCTTTGGATTTTTCATCTGCCTTAGGATCAATGGTGGACCTTTCTCAACTTGTCTCCTCCAAGTCAATGACCACCATAGATGACAAAATTTATGGTGCACTTATATTTGTCTTTCTTCTCTTTCTATTGCGTTAAATTTATCTTACAAAAATTATTAAGGAAAATATTTTAGTGAAAATACCTATAGTTTAGGAGACTTATAGGGGTCTTATGCTTGCTAAAGAGATAAAATTGGAAATTATTGCCTTATACAGGGAACGTGGAGTCAAATGATAGTAAAAATTAAAGAATAAGATAGGAATCAACATAAAATTATAGAATGAAGAATCATTAGCTGAGTAATTTACCCAACACTACCCTGATTACCTTCCATCCATCGTATGATGGAAAATCAATCTTCTTGAATTACCTATATCATATTTGGAGTTCTAATTTATCATCTTGGAAGAAATTCTTTGTGTGATTTTCAACCTCATGTATTTAGGTTTTGAGTTTTGTTAATGGTCTAATTACCCGAGCTACATAATCCATGGAGGAAGGATATAACCATGCTATAAAATAGCTGAGATGCCCCTTCTGCTATATGAGTAGCTATAAATATTCTTGCTCTAAAGGGAGCTTATTATAAACATCCCAAGAAGAGGGAAGGCCTTTCTAAACCAATGAGTCAGTGTGACTCTTGAGGTTTGCAATGGTAGAGGCTATGGAAGTTATTTGAGTCTTGCATTGTTGCACAACCCATTCCTTTTGAAGGAGGTCATTTAGCCTCTGTGTTGCTACCTCTCTATCCTAAATTCCAATGACCACTAATTTAGAATCATACAAGGTGATCAATTTTCATCGATAAATTCTTTCCTCAATCAACTTTGTAGAAGCATCTACGAGGCTCTATTTAACCTCCTAAATTAGCTATGATCTTTCAGTAATGACTACTTCAATAAATTTGAATTCATGAGAGAGTGTTGATGCAGTCTTGGCATTATCCTCCTAGTAGGAATCATAAACCTATTTAATTAGGCTCTTAGTCCCTAATCACTGCTCAAGTTTTACACTACTTTCCTTCAATTCTTCAAGCCCCTTTTAAAACTTGACCCATTATTCATTGAGTTGAGCCTCCTAATTGACAAGTTTATCAATGAGGATTTTTATAGTGTTCTCTTTGGCTTGTAGGAGAGATATTGAAGGTTGAGTAAACAATCACTTTGTAAGTTGGTCTAGTTGATTCTATAGTGATTTAGATTTGGACTAAGAGTTCTTAAGAGTAATATTAATATTTTCCAACTCCTCCTTCACAAACTTCCTTTTGAGTGATAGGTAATTATAGGTAATGACCTTGCCAACCTATTCTATGAATTCCACCCTATACTTGGCTTGCCCATTCGTGAAGTTGATCCCTACTACTAACACCTAGTAGTCTTGGTTCAACAATTATCCTTTAGGATTTGACACAATCAGGTACATTTGAGTGAAGTATAATGCACCACCTCAAGGATCATAGTGACTACTCACTCTTTTTGTAGTGAGTTGCTCACCTCTCTTGGCTTACTTTTTTTGAATATATTGTAATGTGTACTACTAAATTTGCTAAAAGCCATGTAGCTATAGTAGACCAAAAGCAGGTAAAGGTGCCTATGATATTTCTTGTTATCCCTAGGTCAATGTGGAATGCCAAAAGGTGCATGGGGACATTGGACTTGGGTGTGATACCTTGAGGGTTGTTCACACTCAGATAGGAGAGTGTTACTACTAACTCATTGTTTTGGGGACTACACTTTTGTACAATGTTTTATCTTTGGTGGAAAAATATTTGGGTTCACCAAGGACTTATAAATTTCAATGTGTTCAATTTAGTAGGGTACATAGGTTTTTGTAGTATATCCTAGGAACTAATGCAATATATGATAATGCAATGCAATATGAGTACAAGGTGCAAAATACAAGGGTTATTCTATATGTGATTTAGCTTTTAATGATTATCACCTATGTTATAGAAATATTTTTTTCTTATTTTTGGAGGTAAGGGTTCAAGGAGGATGCAAACATGCAAAATATCCAAATTCAAACTACATGCAATTAGAATTGAATGTTTAAGAAAATGGGAACAAGATGTAACAATATGGTTATTTTGATTTTTACCTTTCATAAATGTTTTTACAAGACAAAATAAAAATATAAAAAAATAAACAACCAACACTCACCTTATGCTAAGGATTTAAAATTGGAGGATTTTATATACCTACATGTTCTAGTATCTGATGTGAATATATCATATAAATGTGAATCCACTCCCTAGACAAATACACCACTTACAAATTCTACAACTGACAAATTCTCTAAAACCTGCAAAAGAAATAGAAAAAAAGATGGATTATGATTTGGTGGTCTTCCAAATAGCTAGAAGGTTGCAACTTCCTAATTGACACAATCAATCCCCTTATCTATAAATAAAATCAAAATGATTTACCTTGGATATATATGCTAAAAAATATACAACGAATACACCACCTAAAAATCCTATAGCTAGCAAATTTGTTAATATGACAGAATTAGGTTAACAGTAGATAAAGTAGAGGGTAAGGGTTAGAGATATTATTAAAATGATGCATTGAAGTGGGGCTAGCTAGGCTAGATGCTGAGTTGATGGAAAATATAAGATTTATTAGATGTACCGTGAATACATTACCTATAAAATCACATGTGGCATATTCACTTTTGAAGTTGGAAAAAACAAAATGATGTTCCTATGAAAACAAGGATTCATCTATCTATAGCGAATATGTCACATAAATCATATTTAGGCAACATATTCATTTGAATTGACAAAAAACAAAAAGGACAAGCCGTACAAGGCTACAAATTTCCTTTTATTGGTATTTAGATATCCCGCAAGTATTTTCCTATCTTATAAGCTTTATGAAGTACCTAAAAACCTAAGAGGAAGAGCTTTTGATAATGCAATGGTTAGATATAAATACAAGAAATATAAAAATACATGTGATGAAGTTATATCATGAAAATATTGACAAAAGTTAGGAAAAAAATAATTCATTAAGGAAAAGTATCATCAGATTACAAATGTGAGATGCACCCTTTTCTTATTTTGAATCCTACGTTTGTTTATGACTTTTTGGGAACATTTTGGTAGCACTTCATTATACTAAATTGGTATTTTAATTTTGATAGAGTTTCAATATGAGTATTCATTGTTATTAATGCCAACCCAAGGGGCCAATTTATAGAAATTGACCCTCTTGGAGGTTTTCCAAATGAGAGGGGTGAGGTGATTGGTAGATAGACTAGATTGACTATTTATGGGGTTGATTGGCTACTCATTGCAACCTATAATCAGCCATCCCATTGATTAGGGCCATTTCATGTAAGTGAAGGATGAAGATAAATTAACCACCTTCCTTTGTGCTTGTTGATTGCCTATGACAATAGAAGGGTAGGCAAGAGATATTTGTGCCTTGACTGACTACTACGAGTGCAATTTAAGTTTTAATTTGTAAGACATGAATATGTTACATATATGAATACGCCTTAGAGCATATTCACCACTCGACGTATTCACGAATTTGATCATTAGAGGTTAAATCTGGTGAAGGGATGGGGATTTTGAAATGGTTGTGAATACATAAAATAGAAAGTGTGTTCATTATCTATGAATTCATCTTGAGGTGGAATATTAATTACTATTGGGTTTTATCCGCAAATTCTAAAGTTGAAATTGATCTATTTATGGGTTTGCATCAAGGATTGGTGTAAAAGAAATGGTCTAATTTTCCGTATCTACGTTTGCACCATTTTGGTGCATTTAAAATTTAATAAATGCATAAAAAATAGTTGTATATGCTTTCAATTTTAAAAAATATGTGATGACTAGGCTTTGATTAATTGATTCAAGGTAAAGCATATTGAAAACTTATTTGTAGGAGAAGCAATTTTTTTCAAGGTTTTACTGGATTGTTTTCTTGTTAAGATCAATGAAAGATTTAAATTTATTCTTACCCCTAGTCTGGGTGCCCCCTCGATTTTGTGAGGGACAAATAGGATCCCAAAGGAACTCGAATAGGTTGGGTGAAAAATTGGTAGTAGAAGAATTTTACCCATATGGGATAAAATATGACAAAGGGACATGGATAGAAGTCATTTTCATCTTGCATGAGAGAGGAAAAGAGATATGTAGAAAAACCTAGGTTTTTAGAAAATATAACAACAAAGACATTTAAATCACAGATTGGACCTAATGTGTGATGAAATAGGCCTAGGTGGGGCCTAAATATAGGTATGAATTTTTTAGTCCATTAGTTTTTTGTTTTTTAACTTTTTAAGTTTGTGATATTGCGGTCGGTGCATTCTCTACAAGTGGTGCAAATACATCATCTCGAGTATGCTAGAAAGGTGGTATATTCATAATTTTTAGCATATTGACAAATTTACTTTTGGTCGATGAATTCAATACTAGGAGAATTTGATTTGAGCTAGAAAATTCACGAAGGAATAGTGAGAAAAATTGATTGATTGTTATAGAGAAATCTAACTCTATTCTTTCCTTTCTTACATATGTATATGTTGGATGTTTTAGAGTGTCAATACCAATGCTCACACACATTGCATTATACTATAGTTATGATGACACTTATAGATCAAAGGGTCTTGGACACAATGGGATTGGGATATCTAGTGACAATGGCCACCATTGAGTTGGTTCATGCATTGTTGATTACTCTAGTAGAGAGGTGATATTTAAAGTATGCCACCTTATTTTGCTAACTAGTGAGATTATGGTGATATTAGAGGATTTATAGAGGATCCTTTGGGTAACTATTTGAAGTGCCAAAATATGGATGAGCCATAATTAACTTAGGTCATCCTAGGGTTGACTCATAGTTGATAGTTTAAACTTAAGATGATATGACATTAAAATCAATACCATGTATTAGGTAGGACTACTGGATCGTATTACAACAACAAGATGTTGGTGCACTAGGGACTGTTTGAGATCAGTGCTTGTTTGAGAGATGAGTAGGTATAGTTTGCATCAAGCTCATTTATTTTATACAAGGTGTACCAAATTCTCCATTTGTTGCTTACAAGAAGGGAAAGATTATAGTTTATTGCATCTTCTTGAAGATTTAGGCATGTGAGTATATAATGATCAAACAACCAATTGGGCTACCCATAGACCCAATCAACCCATAGGTTTTGGTTGGTTTTAGATAGGATTGTTCCCATGATATTGGTAGGAGATATTTTAGAGGGGTTATGATGGTAGCTCAATGGGTCATTAATGACCTACAACTAGACCAAATAGTGTGGCGTCCCTTGAGAGATCATGTAGGATGGATCTAGGATGATGCCTAGTTGGTGAGGATACACAGGGTAAATTGGCTACAAGGGCCTCATGGAGAGCTTGAGATTTATCACCCAAACAATATTATGAGGTAATTTTACCTTATACATGGTATCCTAGCCCTGGGGGAGCTATGGATTCAATGAGTTACAAAATAGAGGAGAGATTTTGATGACCTACTAAACCTTGAGACCTTTGATAAGGAGGATGCAAATGATCCTCCTATGGTATATTCCAAGATATATGACATGGGGGTTGCTCAGATTATCATCAATGATATTGGTATATTTGTCCTACATGGGTTACACTAGTGATGAGGCAATCACAAATGAGACTGAGGTTGAGTAGGATGGGTTGTCATCACATCTATCTAGCATGGGAGAGGTTACATCAAAGGGCAAGAGATGGATATGAACCATCACGAGCTTTGATAATGACACCTCTTGCTAGATCTCATGATATTATGGTAGGAACCAACAAGATGATAGAGGAGGCATCCCAATAGGAGAGGGATGCCATGATGAGGAAGATAGAGTTTCTTGAGGGAGAATTAGACCAAGTCATATCAAAGAGATATTAGGCCCAAATGTAGATGGATCAGATGAGGATTGAGCATGATGATGTCATAGTTAAGGCAATCATAGCTATGGTTAAGACCAGTAATGTAGCTATTAGGGGTTTATTTGATAACATTGCTATGCTTCAGGTTTAGTACACTATAGAGGTGGATAGAAGCACATACTATAGATAATTTTACTATGTGATCGTTCCTCTAGAATAGAAGTAGCCTTCTTTAAGGACTCAATATTGTTTATACTCCAAGACAAGATCAATGACATGATCCTCACAACAATTTGTTTAGTATCCTCCATGGCTAGCCAAGGGTGGCTTAGATATTTAGGGCCAATTATGTAGTTTTTTAATTTTTATGAGTGGCACAAGAAAATCAAATTTTATGAGGTGCCTCAGCCAGTTAACAGGATTTGAGTGTACTAGTTTTGATAGATTATGGTACACCAGGTCGACTTATGATTAGATGATATATATCAATTATTTATTGGTTCATGATCATGTTGTATTATGTTGATGTGAAAATTTGTGTAAATTGTATGAATGAGTAAACAAATAACATGATAAATTGATGTCATATGATGGATATTGTGTGTTTTTATGAGTATAAATTTGATTTTAGAGTTGATTTAGAATTTTTACCAAATTAATTTTTGTTTTGGAAAAATCTATGTATCGAAAGTTTGATAGAAAATTGACATAATTTCATAAATAAATTACTATCTAATAACTATGTGATAGATAGGTATGATAGAGTGAATTTTAGTTGATTAAGATGTATACAGTTGATTAAAAGGATAATGGATATATGAAAATGTGATTTGGAAAACTTTGAGTAACTACATTGATGTTACCATCAAAGGTTCAAAATAAATTTAGTAAAATTGAAAAATAACTTTATTTTTTATTTTCAATATGTAATTCATGTTAAATGATGTTGAAAAATACTCTCAACATGATTTTCCATGAGGTAGAAATGAAAGAAACATTTTCCACAAATTTATTTTATTTGTGAAAAGGAAGGGTTAGCACCAACATCTAGTCATGAGTTAAAAATAAGAACTTCTTTGAGCTATTGTACACGTGTTCCTCCTCTTGTGACTCTTTTTGCGATCCCTCTAGTGTAGTATGTGTGGTGGAAATGGTCACATTTGGTTTAGCTTCCACTATCTACTTCCATCTATCCTCAACCTATGGATGTGGAGGTGGGTGAAATGGATACATAGGGTTGTAACTCATGACTAAATTTCTTGACATTTCTACCTCAAATGTCAATTGCTCTTATTGATAATCATATTATTTGTAGCCTTGGTCTTCAAGGAATATTTTCTTGGGACTCTTTTTTCTACTTCCAATAATGATTTTAGGGGTGACCCCCTTTGTATTGATCCTTTGGAGTATCACTATTGCATTTATTTGGTTGATACTTAGTGTTCTAGTTCTTGGTATTTGCTTCTCCTCATTTTTTTATTTTAGAGTTTTGATTTTTCTCTAATTTTATAGCAACTTTGAATGCCTCTCCCAATATATTCAATTTGAAGAGGTCCATATCCTCTTGAATGTACCATTATAGCCCACTATAATACTCTTTGTATCTTGAATACCTAGTTTTTTTCCATGGAATGGAAAGCATCAATATAATATTGAATAACAAAAAACATAATAGAGAACCTGGAGCGGGAGGTGATGAACTAGGGTTTCTGAAGCTAAGGAAAATTTAGGGCATCGATTGGGTTTTCGAAGAGATCTCTGGTTACTGTGGATCTGAAGGCAAGATTGCTGCTCCAAGAGGGTCCAATGGGGACTTCTATGGATCCTCTCCTAGAGAGGAATAGCTCTTATGCAGATATGCTAAAAGATAAATCTCCATCCAAGATGGACAAAGCTCAAAGATATGCATTTAAAATGCTCTTTACGGCCGTGAGAAACAGATCAACAGTGCATCGAGTCAATGGATGCCTGCCACAATCCGATTCATGGCACAAGATTTTCATTGAGCCAAGGATGGTCGAAGAAATAGTCTTATACAGAGCCAATCACGATCTGATCTGTAAATTCATGGGTATTCGCCCTACCCTAAATTTTTTGCACTCTTGGGTCAGGCAAAACTGGGAGCCTCATGGTGAGTACTCTTTGTGGTTTATTAGCAATGGGTATTTTATTGTTAGTTTTTCCTCTTTAGCCGATAGAAACAGGGCTTTCGAATCAGAGAAGAGGAGTTATGGTCCGACAGGTTTATTTGTTCAACCCTAGAGAGTGGGATTCGATCCTCGAATTGAACCCACTGTTGTCCCAATCTGGATCCGTCTATATGCACTTCCAATGGAGTTTTGGAGTGAGCAGGTTTTGGAGATGATCGATAATTCCCTTGGAAGACATTTGGGTGTCTCCAAGGACACAATAGAAGGGAACACAGCTGTTTACGCAAGAATATGTGTGGAACTGGATCTTAGCCAGCCTCTCCTGACAGAGGTGGAATTTGAACTTGCAATACTATCATGGATTCAATAGCTGGATTATGAGGCTCTACCCTTTAGATGTAGAGTTTGCCACAAACACGGGCATTTAGCCTGATTTTGCCCAAATAATAGTACCACAAAAATGGAGGCTCCTCCAGGAATGTTGAATCTTCCTAAGGAGGGTAAGGCAACAATAAACAAAGAACAAGCCAATACCTCCCAGGTCAATGAAGCTCAGAGAGATGGTTTTGAACAGCCTAAAAGAAGGAAAAGGCAAAAGAAAAAAGATGGCAAGGAGCAAACTCACCTCAAACCCGCCAATAGGTATAAAATATTTAAGACACTAGTGGACCAAGAGTAACATTTCATGGAAGGCGTGGATGGTAATAGTGAAAATAATAACATTCACGTTCATGCTCCTCTTTCTTCTCCCCCCGTCATAGAGCAGGTAATTGACCACAATGGGTTATCGTAGTCTGAGAGTGTTGGGGCATTGATAGTTCATAACCAAGAGCAGCCAATGATCAAGGATGTTAGCATGGGAATAGCAAAAAAGAATAGAGAAAGGCCAACTTTAGGGATAACTCAGGTGGAAAAGAGGTCAAAGAATGACAACTCTCAAGGAGTGGGTAGAAAATCAAATAAGGAATTGCTAGCAGCTCAAGGAGACAAACTTATCACTGGAGGATCGGTGAGGCCAATAGATTCTTATTGCTCTCAAGGTAACTAATGATTATACAATCATGGAATGTTAGGGGTTTAAACAACAAAACCCATCAATCTGCTGTTCGAAGACTCTTAGAAAACTATAGAATAGACTTTTTGCTTATTCAGGAGACAAAAATGTCGTTAGATCTTATGTGTAAAACAATTAACAGAATTTGGAGGGGTGCTGGTCATATGGATGTGGCTGCCCAAGGGGCCTCAGGGGGGATTATTACTCTCTGGAGCTCTCTTGATTGGACTACAATAGAACATCTAGCCTAGAGGGGTGTTCCCACATCACATTTTAGGAATAATGTCATAGTTGAACATGTTTTAATCACAAATTTTTATGGGGCTCAAAACCTTGATGGTCAACGACTTCAATGGAAAGCTATGCATAACATGAGAATCTCAAGGGAAGATTTAGACTGGATTATTGCTGGGGACTTTAATGCTAAATTATCCTCTAGAGATCAATAAGGAGGAACCCCAATTTTGGACCCAGAGGATCGACATATGATTGCTCAAGTCCAGGCTTTACACTTAGTGGATATCAAAGGCCCTGGTATCAACTATACTTGGACTAATAAAAGGAGGGAGCCACATAGCAGGAAGGTAAAGTTAGACCATTTTTTGGTTTCAGAGGAGGCATTTGTAAAATGGAATAAAAAATTTCAGATTTTCGAGGGTCCTATTTCAGATCATTTTCCCATTTTTTTGGAAGGAGGGTCTAAGAAAGGGCAGCATCACAAACCATTTAAATTTGAGAATTTTTGGTTACAAAAAGAGGAACTTCAAGAGAAAATTCCTCAATGGTGGGAAGAGGGCCGCCCAGCCTATGGGACAACTATGTTTAGATTCCACAAATAACTTCATCATGTCAAATATCAACTGAAACTATGGAGGCGAGCTAACAAAACAGACTTCCAGGTCCAAAAAGCTCCTTTGGTGGCTAGATGGGATGAGGTTCAAAGACAATTTAGGGAAGGAACAATTACTGAGCAGATCAAAGCTGAGGATGATGCCTTGCGTAAAGCGGTTGAGGACATTGACAACCAAGAGGAAACCTTCTGGAAACAGAGAGCAAGAACCACTTGGTTATTAGAAGGTGATAGAAATACCAAATTTTTCCATCGGACAACATGTGCTAGGAGACAGATGAATAACATGGAAGCCCTTCAAGATGTGAATGGACACTCCTTTGATACTCTTCCAGGTATGCAGTCCCATGCATTGGATTATTTTTTTGAACTTTTTAAGGAAAGTATGGTGCAAGATGAAGAGACACAAAACGACGTTCTTGATGCCATACCTTCTGTTATCTCTGAAGAAGAAAATTAGTCCCTTCTCAAACCCATTGAAAGAGAGGAACTGAAGGATGTGGTCTTTGTAATGAGCACCGAAAAAACTTCAGGTCCAGATGGCTTTCCAATTGAGTTTTTTCAGGCCTTTTGGGATAACTTGGAGGAGGATGTACTGGCTGTTATAGAGGAGTCTAGAGGTAATAAAAGAATGCTTAAAGCATTAAATCATACTTTCATCACCTTAATTCCAAAAGGGGAGAAGGGGGTTCATATTTTAGATTATAGACCTATTGCCTTATGCAATGTGATATATAAAATAATCACAAAGGTAATGGCTGAGCGTCTAAAACCTCTTTTACATAACATTATCCCCTTAGATCAAGGGGTTTTTCTTAAGGGTAGACAGATCCTGGATGGGGTGGTTCTAGCTCAGGAGGCAATCCATTCAATGCAAACTTCTGGTAATAAAGGAATGTTCATAAAATTAGATATGTCAAAGGCCTATGATAGGGTGGAGTGGACCTTCTTAGCAAAGATGATGGCAACATTTGGTTTCTCTTAGGATTGGATAGAAAGGGTCATGAGATGTGTCTCTACTCTGACATACTCAGTGTTAATCAAGGGCCTCCCCTCGCAACCTTTTGGAGCCACCCGTGGCCTTCGTCAAGGGGATCCCTGCTCTCCCTATTTGTTTCTCATATTGGCTGAAGGACTAGGTAGAATTTTCTTGAGAAGAAGACAAGGTTTGCTAACAGGTATCAAGGTGGGTGAGGAAGTTTTGACTCACCTACAGTTTGTGGATGATACTGGATTGGTGGGAGTTGCCAGCTTAAGGGAAGCTAGAATGATCAAAGATTCTCTCAGTGTCTACCTTAGGGCTACAAACCAAGTCATTAATGATAAAAAATCCAAAGTGGTCTTTTTCAATCTTGATCAGAGGCTTTAGGGGAAAATTTTAGAGATCTTGGAATTCACAAGGACTTCTCTCCCAGTGGTTTACTTGGGGGTCCCCTTGCACTTCAAAAAACTAAAAATTGAGATCTGGAGGAATCTTTTGGATTGTATCAAGGATAGAATCAATCATTGGCCTCACAAATGGTTAATCTATGGGGGTAGATTAAATTTTCTACAATCAGTCATTCAGGCCATGCCAATTTATAAATTCTCTATCCTGGCTTCCCCGCATTCTATATGGAAAGATTTGGACAAGATGGCTAGAAAATTTCTATGGGAAGGAGCAAAAGGCGAGAGGAAATGGGCCTTAGTTGGTTGGGACAAAGTGACCCAAAGACAAGGTAAAAGGAGGTTTGGGTTTGAGAAGATCTAAGATAAATAATAAAGCTTTGGCTGGAAAACTCTACTGGAGGTGGATTTCCCAGCCAACTTCCTTATTTAGCAGAATCCTTACTAGTAAATATTTGGGACATGTTAACCCAAATGAGGTGGGTCATTTCCCTTTGGAGGGTACTGGATCCTTAGTGTGGCAGGCTCTCAAGTTAGGATCTCAGGTTGTAAAAGATTGATTATTTTGGAAAGTGGGGAGAGGGGAGAAGGCATATTTTTGGTTAGATTCTTGGGATCAATACCCACCTATCATTGTCAAATTTATTGAATTGCAACATTTAAAAGCAGCCATTGAAACCAAGGGATGGATTCAAATTGAAAGTTACTTCACCACTAGTCATCTTGGGGATTACAAGTTTAGGCAGTTTAAGAAGTTGGATGAGTGGCCAATCTCAATCCCTCCGGATTTGGCATCCATCATGACTAAAATCTTGACAGAAAGATTCCTCATAGGGAGATACGAGGAAGATGAATTAGCTTGGGGCTATGGGAACCTTGGTGTCTACACGGTGAAGGACGGATATGACAAGATCCTTCCAGAGCCTCCCCCGCATACTTTTTTTGTTGAGGATTGGAGAAAGATCTGGCATTCCAAAGGGTGGCTGAAAGTTAACTTTTTTGCCTGGCAGTTCATGCACAATGGAATTATCACTTTTGATAATCTCAGATGTAAAGGAATCATCGGCCCTTCCTAATATGTTTTATGCTACAAGAGCGAGGAAACAGCTTACCACTTGATATTTGAGTGCTCTTTCTCGTGCTAGATCTGGAAGAGATGGTTTTCATGTTTTAAAACTCAAGTAAATAGTGACTTGAACCGAATCAATATCTGGGAAAGATGGAAGAAGGGTATATTTATATCTAAAGCTCTTCGTCTTGGTTGGGAGCTTGGTTTAAACTTCATTTGGTGGCAAGTGTGGTTGGAGAGAAATGCTAGAATCCTTAGAGAAACTTTTTCTTCGTTAGATGGAGTTTGGCAGGTCATTTGGAGCAAAGTCACTGAAACTGTGGCCGTCTATGCTAAAGAGGAACCTTAGGTGGTTGTCAGGGCAATGGAAGAAGGACTTGAAGTGCAAGAGGAATAGATCAGAGCTAGCTGGAAACCTCCCCCAGTAGGTTGGATTAAAATTAATACTGATGGTGCTGCTAAAGGCAACTCGGGTAGAGCTAGAATTGGAGTGGTTTGACGTAATCATGTTGGAGCAGTGCTCTATTAGGAACTGCAAGGCTTGGGAAGAGCTACAAACAATGAAGCAGAAGCCATAGCTATCAAATCTGCTTCTATTTGGGTAGTTAAACAGGGCCATAGGAGGATAATACTCGAATCAGATTCTCAAATAATGATCGGAGCTCTAGATTGCATGAGGAACTTTTCCTTGAAAGCTTGGAGGTTGAGAATTCTTGTCAATCAAATTAAGGAACTATAGAGACAATTAGATGATGTGGTTCCAGTCTACGTGAGTAGAGATTTAAACAAAGCAGTCGATTTCCTGGCTAAGATTGGTGCTGAGAAGGAGGTTGGGGTTTAGTTGCACAGTGACATGGCTACTGAGGAAGAGGCGATTAGGCAGGGTCTTGAAAGGTCTTTGAGCTAATGATCAAGGAAAAAGCAAAGGGTGGAATGGTGTTGCGATTTCATGATATGCTGCTGCGTCGTGGCCAAGGGAGGAAAGTCGTCATGATATCACGACATTTTGTTTTGTTGCAGCTAAGAGAGGTTAGTTGTCATGATTTCGTGACATGTTATTTGGTCATGGTCATTGGTGGTAAGGTGTCACGATTTCATGACTTTTTGTTTCGTCGCAGCCAAGGGAGGATAGTTGTCGTGATTTCGAGACATGTTGTTTGGTCGTGGCTAAGGGAGGAAGGGTGTCACGATATCGTGACATGTTGCTTGGTCGTGGCCAAGGAAGGAAAAGTGTCACGATATCGCGACATGTTTCTTGGTCACGACCAAGGGAGGAAAGATGTCATGATTTCGTGACTTGTCGCTTGGTCGCAGTCAATGGAGGAAAGATGTCACAATTTTGTGACATGTTGCTTGGTCATGGCCAAAAGAAAGAAAGTGTCACGATATCGTGACATGTTTGCTTTGTTGCGGCCGAGAATGAAAAAGTGTCATGATATCGCGAAATGTTGCTTCGTCGCGGCCGAAAGAGATAATGTGTCGTGATATTGCGACATGTTGCTTTGTTGCGATAGAGAAAGAAAAAGTGTCACGATTTCATGACATGTTGCTTCGTCACGGTTGAGAAAGAAAAAGTGTCGTGATATCGTGACACATAAAAAGTGTCACGATTTCGTGACATGTAAAAGTGTCACGATATCGCGACATGTAAAAGGTGTCGCGATATCGTGACATGTTGCTTCGTTGCGGCCGAAAGAGAAAAAGTGTTGCGATATAGCGACATGTTGCTTCGTTGCGGCCAAAAGAGAAAGTGTCGCGATATCGCGACATGTTGCTTTGTTGTGGCCGAAAGAGAAAAAGTGTCGCGATATCGCGACATGTTTTGTCGCGACAGAGAAAGAAAAAGTGTCACGATATCGTGACATGTTGCTTCGTTGCGACCAAAAGAGAAAAAGTGTCGCGATATCACGACATGTTGCTTTGTCACGGCAGAGAAAGAAAAAGTGTCATGATATCGCGACAGGTTGCTTCGTTGCAGCCGAGAAAGAAAAAGTGTCACGATATCGCGACATGCTGCTTCGTCACGACAAAAGGAGGAAAAGGTGTCATGATTTCACGACATGTTGCAACGCTACTGCCCAAGGAGAAAAAGTATCGCGATATCGCAACATGTCGCTTTGCCATGGCCAAAGGACGAAAAATTGTCGCGATATCACGACATGTTGCAATGTCATGGACAGAAGAGGAAAAAGTGTCGCTATTTCGTGACATGTTGCTTTGTCGCGCCCAAAGGAAAAAGTGTCGCGAAATTGCAACATGTTGCATTTTCACGACCAAAGGAGAAGAGGGCAAGTGTGTCGTGATTTCGCAACAAGTGGCATCTACAGACTAATCTAACCCCCCTGGTTTCTAGTTAGTGGTTTAGGAGATTTGGCCCCATTGCAAATCTTCCTTCCTTTTGTAAGCTGGTGTTCTCTTCGCTGTCGGATGGGAAAATTCCCTTCCCAATTTGTAATTGATCTCTGTTTTAATACAAGTTTTTTCAAAATTTTCAAAAAAAAATATAATATTGAATAAATTGGTCTTTACCTTAACATATTATTACCATTACATGTATTTGTCATTTTAATCCCCTAGAGGATAGTATTCTTCCTTGATAGCCTCCATGAAATAATCCCATATGAATATTACTTCATCTTCATTTTCCTCCTTGACCCATTACAATATACTTCACACCAATTTTAAATTGGTAATAAAGCTTTCAAAAGTGCAAAAGTGATCTTCTCATCGTTGATAAATTTATTTATAGATAAGTATAAAGATAAATGATGCAACCAATTTTCTAAGGTATCAACAGTAATTTTTCCTTCAAAAGCAAAAATAAAAATTCACTTGCACCTTAAAAGCTATAGGAGCACTAATTAGTGCTAAGTTATTAAGAGCTCATGCAAAGGAGGTTGCAAAATTTGTAGTAGAGAGTTTTTAAAGAATTTGAGCAAATTGATCCATCATATCATTCCTTTATTTCACAAGGGCTTCATTCAACATCTCCTTGAAAGCATATAATGTCTCAATGCCATCTATTATAGTTTCTATATGAGATCATTTGAAATTACAAGGGAGGTAGTTAGAGGGATATCACGTATGATACCCAACCTTTCTATATCTTGATATTGTTTTATGGAAATACACTCAAAAAATAAATTGATCTGATACCATTGACTTAAAACTCATAATTTTGAGTTAAGCAAGATCAAGAAAGATTCCAATTAAAAAATAACAAAGAGTAACAAATCATAAGACATATATAGAAGTAGAATAATTTAATGATTTTATTGTTCAAAAGACAAAGTAGAATGCAAGTAATCTCTACGAAGAGATGTAAGGCTATAACATTATCTCCATTATTCCCCTTTTTATAATCAAGGATACATCTCTCTTTATATAATATTTTGGTGTGTTGAATATATATAGTATTGATTATGGAAGGTCACCTACATTTAAATGTGGTAGTTCACCTTCCATGAGATAGAAGGTGACTCATATGAAAATGTAGTGATTTATCTTCCATAAGTTACAAAGTGTATATTAAATAAAAATTACATACATATGATTTGTCCTTTTGTCTTTTATCTTCTAATGATGTGTCAACATGGCTAGAGATGCATTTTGCCTATTAAAATCTTAAAATATAAAATGACTATTTTAAGTAAATATCTTATTTTGGATATTTGAGGGCCTCCATAGTATTTTTCCATGTAGTTTTTATAACCCTAATTATGATAGGGTTTTTCGTTGAAATTTTTGTTCTCCCTCTAAACTTTTCAATGCTTCTTGAATGGATCAAAATAGAGTCCCGAGCAAGAAGTTATACCCCTAATAGTGTGGTTAGTATATAAAAAATAGGTTAAGCATTTTGGGCATAAAGCCATGCCCCAAAAAATATATATTCCTAGATCCAACCTCTTTGAAAAATTTAGGTTTCATCTTCTTAGCATATATCATACATATGACCATCTCTACAATAACCCTATTTGTCCTTTTAACCACGCTATTTTATTCTAGAGAATAGTATATAGTCCTTTGAAAAAGTAGTCTCATAAAGAGCTTAAAAAAGGTAAAAGCGTGACATATATACTCACATCCACCATATATCCATAAACATGATTTTGCTATCAAGTTTATTTCTATACGAGTTTTGAAAAGTTTGAATCTCTCTAAGGCTTCTCCCTTGGGATAAATAGTACAAATTGAAATGTATCTAGAAAATTCATTAATAAATGTAAGAAAATGACCATTTCTAGAAAGAGAAAGGTAAACCAATGGTCCATAATTATCACTATGAATAAGATCTAATGGTTTAGATGCATGAAGGGTTTTCACTTTTGGAAAGGGATCTCATGATGCTTTTTGAAAATAGATCCCTTATAAAATTTATTGGTAGGTGTAATGGAAGGAAATATTTAGCCATCTAGAGGTGGTTCACATATCTCAAGGATCCATAACTAATATTCCCAATTCAATTATGTCATCATTTACTAAGTTCATTTGTCTAAGAAAACATATTTTTCTTAGTGTCAATAATGAGGTAAATAGAGAGAATATAAGACCCAAATGTAGTACATGAATATATTTATCAAATAATGAGGAACCAAGAGCATATCACCATTTTCTAGAACCTATAAGAAGGAATGATAACTAGTAATAACTCTTTCTCCATGGTGTTATAGAGGTGAAAATGCTTTGTCATATGTTTAGTTGCCTTTAAATATGAAAATCCAATCCTTAAAATAGATTTTCAATAGGATGAATGAATCACAACATGTGAATGTGAGTCTTACATGGTATAGGATTCATGAGATTGAATATTATATATTCATATATGATGAAAATTTAATATTTCAATCACAAAGACCTCAATAAACCCCATTATTTTGACAAATGAAAAAAACTTTCCTATATAAAGTTATGAACTCCAAAAGTTTGATCCAAAATCCATGACAAATTGGTCAAAATGTTTAAAACATGACAAAAAATTAATGTACCTTTAAAAATTCATTTGCTATCATTTATTGTTGTCTACGCACACTTAAAAATATCAACTATACATTGATGTATCTATTAAATAGGTTATTTGATCAAAAAATATTGTCATGTTCTATTTTTTATGAAAATAACTGCTACATATTGGTTCCATATGTGATGCCACATAAGCTAGCAAAGTTGTAATGTCTATAAAGTAGAAAATGAACTAATGTCCCTTAAAATACCAAGATTATACACAACTTCCCCTAGCTAAAGAGCCTATAAGCAAGATGAACTCCAAAATTTTGATCCAAAATCCATGAAAAATTGGTTAAAATGTTTAAAACATGACAAAAAAATATATGTACCTTTAACAAGTCATTTTCTATCATGTATCATTGTCTAAGCGCACTTTAAAATATTAACTATGCATTGATGTATTCATTAACTAGGTTATTTGATCAAAAAGGGTTGCCATGCCCTATTTTTTATGAATAGAACTCCTACATCTTGGTGCCATATGTGATTCCACATCAGCTAGTAAAGTTGTATTATCAATAAAGTAGAAAATGAACCAATGTCCCTTAAGATACCAAGATTATACATAGCTTCCCCTAGCTAAAGATCCTATAAGCAAGACATATTTTAGAATGGATGGTGTCCCCTTGATGAAATATTAAAGTTGAGCAAGTCATGTCATCCTCAATTTACATCATGCTAAAAAGGGCAGTCGCATAGGCTTCAATCCCATGATCAATGACTTGAAGTTGCATCACACTCCACATAGTAAAAAATAAATCAAGTTATAATCCAAAGAGTTGGCTCCCCAGCACATAAATTATTTGCTAGGTAGACCACATGGAAAGAACATGTTGAATACAACAATAAGAATCAAATATGTACCCATGCAATTTATCTCAAAGGTAAAATTGTTGGAAATATGTTGAATATTTTTCATGTTATTCTTGTGGGGTTAACTCTAAAAGGTACTAGACACTCTCCGTGATCCTTCTTGAGGTTCGGGGTTAGGTTGGGCCCCGAGCAGGAGTTTGGGGGTGGCAGCCCCTGAAAAGTGGGGGTCTAGGGGTGACAACCCTTGATGAATTTTTTAGGGTTTCTTAAGCTATTTTTAGACCCATATGGGTTGTTTAGGGTTAAATATTTGAACCCATGGTTTTTCGCCCATGGTATTGTAAAATTCATTCTTGTGTTGTTATTTAATTGCACTTGCATCAAGGTTTGAAGAGAGATGAGAGATGAACATTATTGTATTGGAGATGGTTAAGTTTATATAATAAGGAGATATTACTGTGATGGGTTTTTTCCTATAAGGGTTTCCTAGGTGAAATACTATGTTATATGTGTATTTGTTATCTTTTTCTTTTTTTCTTTGATTTTGTATTTACTATTTTTCTAGATTTAGTTTATTGGGGTCTTTTGCTCTTCATATGGTATCAGATCTAGGTTTTTTAGATTTGTTCAAGGAGTAAGGATTTCAACCCTATGATAAATTAATTCTTGAGTGGGAGCCATACACGAAGAATCTGGACGAAGGAAAATTATGGGAAGCACACGGGTAGAGATTGAAAAATTTAATGGACATAATTTTGAGTTATGGAAAATCAATATGGAGGATCTATTGGTTGATAGAGATCCATGGATTGCGGTCTTGGAAATAAAACCAATGTCAATGACATATGAGGATTGACTAAATATCAATAGGAAGGCAAGGAGTTCTATCAGATTATGTTTATATGATTTGGTATTATTCAATTTATCGATAGATACCATAACAAAGTCATTATGGGATAGGGTGGAAACTTTGTATAAGACATATTCACTGGTAAATAAACTCTTTCTCCAAAAGAAGTTGCATTCACTTCGAATTAATGATGGTGACTCTATGGTTAAACATTTGAATGCTTTTAACACTATGGTAAGTCAATTAAACTCTGTTAAAGTAAAATGGATGAAGAGAAAAAGTGTATTAGTTTACTTTGTTAATTACATGGTTCGTGGGATAACCTAGTTATCAATATCATCAATACTACTTTTACATTGAAAGTAAAGGATATAGTAGGAACATTGCTTTCTAAGAAAATGTGATAAAAATCTTTTGAGAATTATTATCAGAAGGATACCTTGGTTGTGAGAGGTCATTATTAAGAAAGAAACAAAAAGAAATCAAGATCTAGGGGTAAATTTGTTGCTCCAAAAAAGAGAAAATTCTGGAAGTGTGGTAAAATAGGGAATTATAAAAGAGACTGCATATCTAAAAAGGTTGATAATATCCAATCATTTGATGAAGGAACTTTTGCATAAATGAAAACCACAAATGAATATTTTAAGGGACTTATTCTTAGTTGCAACATGCTCAAGTGAATGCCATGACACATATGACTCCTCATATGGAGGGGTTTTGTGATTATGAAAATATAAATGGAGGTGAAGTCTTATTGGGAGATAATCCAACATATAAAATAATAGATCGAGGAAGAGTCAAGTTGATATTAAAAGATGGAAGAATTAAAACCCTTCCTAGTGTGTTGCATATTTTGGGTTTAGCAAGGAATATGATATTTGTGAGTAAGATGAATGACATGGGTGTGACTATGATATTCAATAAGGATAACTGCAAGATGGTTCATGGAGTCTTGGTGTTGGCAAGGGGAGTTTGTACAAGAAATTTGTTCAAACTTGAGGCTAGCACTGTAAGTATTGATTGCAATAAATATTTAGTTGTAGAGGAGAATAATACAGTAGAATAAACTTTGAGTATTCCTTTAGTGAAGACAATGTTGTGGCATCAACACATATTGGTGAGAAAGGCCTTTGAAAATTAAAAATGAAAGGTATGGCTGAAGGAATTTTTGATTGCCCATTAAATTTTGATTAAGTGAGCACTGTGGTTTTGGAAAGCAAACCCAATTCGAGTTTCCTAGTAATGCTACAAGATTTGAAGGAATTTTGCATCTAGTTCATAGTGATGTGTCTGGACCTACAAAAGTACCATTTTTAGGTAAATCTATCTATATTGTTACATTTATGGGTGAATTTTCAAGAAATACCTGGGTATATTTTTTATGGAACAAATATGATGTTTTTAATTAATTTTAAAGAGTTTAAGACTCTTGTAAAAAATCAGATAGAGAAAAATATAAAGGTTTTGAGAAGTGATAATGGTGGTGAGTATTGATCTAATGAATTTGAGCAATTTTGCAAGGACTATGGAATAGAAAGGTAGAAAACAAATTCGTATATTCCACAACAAAATGAAGTTGCAAAATATATGAACATAACATTGATGGATAAGGCCAAAATCATGCTAAGTATTGTAGGGTTAGAAATGAAATTTTGGGTAGAATCTATGTTAACTGTTTGTTACCTCATCAATAGATCTACCTCAGCTTTGGTGGACAAGACTCCATAGAAAGTGTGGACTGGTAAGAAACCCTCTCTTAGTCATATAAGTTTTTTTGGTTGTGATGCTTATATGTATGTCCCAAAAAAGAAAATGACTAAGCTAGACTATAAATCTAAAAAATGCATATTTATGGGTTATAATATTGGTGTTAAAAGTATAAGTTGTAGAACCTAGAAACATAGAATATTGTTTATAGTCATAATGTGATCTTTAGAGAAACAAAAGGGGTTCCAAAATAGGAAATGCAACCAAGCAAAGAACCTAAAATAGTTCAAGTAAAATTGGAATAGGAGGAATAACTTGTGGTAGAACCTGGTGCTACATAAGAAGATTAACTATAGAGAGAGTTTAAAGAGGAAAATTTAGAGAAAGAAAGTGAGGAGGAAGCTGAAAATGCAGATCCTAGAAATCCAAGTTTGAGGAGATCAAATCGAGTGAGAAGATCACTCACAAAAAGTTATAGCCCTTCAAATCTTTGTTTTGCATTTAATATAATAGTTATTTATGAAAAATCCAAAACTGTAAAGGAGGCACTTCAATCAAGTGAGAATAAGTCTCGAAAAAGGACTATGGAGGAAGAAATGGAGTTATTGGATACAAATAAGATGTGGGACTTGGTGAAATTACCCCATGGAAGAAAACCGGTTAGTTTTAAGTGAGTATTCAAGAAGAAGTACAATGTAGGAGGAAAGTTGAAGAAGTACAAGGCTCGCCTAGTAGCAAAAGGATTTTCTCAATTTGAGGGATTTGACTTTGGTGAGATGTTTTCTCCTATGGCTAAAATAACTTCAATTAGATTTTTTTTGGCTATTTATGCTTCTTTTGATCTTGAAATAGAATAGATGGATGTAAAGACAACATTTCTACATGGTGAACTTGATGAAGATATATATATATATATATATATATATATATATGTCACAACAAAAATTCTTTAGGGTAAAAGGTAAGGAGGACTTGGTATGCAAGTTGAAAATATCTCTTTACAACTTGAAGCAATCTCCAAGAATGTGGAACCAAATATTTGATAAGTTTGTTTTGACACTTGGGCTTGGAAAAAATAAAGTAGATCCGTGTGTGTATTTTAAACAAGAAGGTAATTTTTTTTTATCATTGTTTTGTATGTGGATGACATATTGTTAATTGGTAACAATAAGGAGATGATAAATTTGCTAAAATATTAGTTATCTTTTGAATTTGACATGAAAGATTTGGGTGCTGCAAAATTTAATTTGGGTATGGAAATAATAAGGATCGTGAAAATAGAAATTTGTGGTTAAATCAAAGGACATATGTTGATTTGATACTATAGAGGTTTAGGATGCATGATTGTAAACCATTACTCCATATCATGTTGGTCAAAAGTTATCTATTGAACAATGTCTTAAAACATATGAGGAAATTGAAGAAATACATCATGTTCTTTATGCTAGCACTATTAGTAGTTTGATGTATGCAATGGTCTATACTAGACCTGATATTGCACATGTAGTGGGAGTAGTTAGCAGATATATGTCCAATCCAAGAAAGGAACATTGGACTACTATGAAGAAGATCTTCAGATACTTGCATGAAACTTCAGACTATGCTATTTGTTACCAAGGAAAATCTAGATATAGTAATATTTATAATCTACAAGGTTTTGTGAATGCTGACTGGGATGGATATCTAGACAAGAGAAGATCCACGAGTGCTTATGTGTTCAGCCTATTTTGAGGGGCAATAAGTTGGATGAGTAAAAAGAAATTGGTGGTTGCTTTATCCACTACAGAGGTAGAGTACATTGCAACAACTCATGCATGTAAAGAAGCAGTGTGGTTATAGAGGTTGTGTTCAACATTTGGTTTTAAGCAGAAGGCTGTGAGAATTGATAGTGATTTTTAGAGTGTAATATTTTTGGCCAACAATCTTGGTTTTCATGATCAATCAAAACATATTGATATCAAGTACAATTTTGTAAGAGAGATGTTTAAATGGGATCAGGTGATGCTAGAAAAAGTTGATACAAAGAATAATATTGTTGATCCATTAAAAAAAGTTGTGCCTGCTTAAAATTTTTCTTGGTGTAGAAGATTTATGGGTATGGTTGCCCTTGACAGTTTATATGGTAATTTTTTGCCCCTATGGAAAGTATTCAACAAGTGGGAGGATGTTGAAAATATGTAGAATATTTTCCGTGTTATTCTTGTTGGGTTAAATCTAAAAGATATTGGACACTCTCCGTGTATCCTCATTGGGGTTTAGGGTTGGTAGCCCCCAAAATTCAGGGGTTCAAGGGCGATAACCCCCAATAGAAGTTTTAGGATTTCTTAAGCTATTTAACCCTAAACAACCCAAAATATCATTATGTTGTTGCTTCCAAGCCAATCTTACTTCCAATAATATTATGTTAAACCATTGCAAGTTTGTAAAATATTGACATGATCTATTTTACCACCACAACAAGGAATTTTCCTCTTAATTCAATTTTTTTGAAGAAGTAAAATTTGATAATGCAAAAACAGGATACCTATAGGTAAAATCATGATAAGAGTTAAAATGGCTAAGATTCTACATGACATTCCCTAGCTAAAGAGCCTATAAGCAAGACATGTCTAGAATTGATGGTGTCCCCTTGATGAAATATTGAAGTCGAGCAAGTCATGTCATCCTCAAAATTTACATCATGCTAAAAGGATAGTCATGTAGGCTTCAATCCCATGACCAATGACTTGAAGTTGCCTCACACTCCACATAATAAAAATAAATAAAATGAGTTATAATCTAAAGAGTGGCTCCCCAACATATAAATCATTTGCTAGCTAGACCACATGGAAAGAATATGTTGAATACAACAACAAGAATCAAATGTGTACCCATGCAAATTTTCTCAAAGGTAAAATATCATATGTTATTACTTCCAAGCCAATATTCCTTTAACTAATATTATGTTAAACCATTACAAGTTTGTGAAAAATTGACATGAGATATTTTACCACCACAAAAAGGAATATTCCTCTTAATTCATTTTTTTGGAAGAGGTAAAATTCGATAATGCAAAAATAGGATGCCTATAGGTAAAATCATGGAAAGAGTTAAAATGGGACACCCATTGTTTTTTTGCAAGGAATCTAAAAATATTGATGGTTTATCTATATCCACTATGGTTTGCATTGTACCAATGGTTTTTGGACAAAACCAATCAATTCATATCCTCAATCCAATATACTAGCAAAACAATTATTGGAACACTTCAATTTATTAAATAACTTGGAAAACTTTACTATGCCTTGAAGTCTGACCAAGTCAATTATGATAATTTGGGGTAGTTCAAAAATTTCAACTCTGTCATCTTTTCTTCTTTATATTTTGTGGGTCTTTTGGAAAAATCCAAAGAAAATAAGTGATCTGCATAATACAAACAAGGATTCCAAACAACCTCAAAAATTTTAATCCACTAGTTAGGGCATTTATGGAATAATCCATTATAGTAATTAATCGTGTAAGTGGATTGAATGCTAAGAGAGATAAAGAACCTTCTTAGTCGGAGTGTCACAATTTTGTTATAGCTAAAATGTTGTTGGAAGATTACCATAGTTGATTTCTTGAATCAAGTAATGGATATTCACAATGGCTCTTATACCATGTCATATTTATCATTAATTTCTAGATATGAATAAAATCAATGCATTACCTAGAAGAACAAAGTAAGGAATGCTTAATATGAGGAGTGTCCATGGGTACAAAAATAATTGCGCTAAATAAGAAGAATTGGGATCACTTAGATAACCAAATGAATGGTCACATGGGTATAAATTCCCAAAGTACATGTGACCTTAGGTTAAGATCAAATAAGTGATCTTAAGATTTATTAATAAAATATTACATTAAAATCACATTTATAAGGTGGAAGGGCCCATAGGATGACACAAGTTATTATAAATCATTATATTACAAAAGGGGGTTGGTAGTGGCCTCAAGTTAAGATTAAAACACTAACATTTATTTCAACATAACTACAGTTAGAGAACATATATTTATAGCCACAAATTTGATATTTTCCTCTTTTCTACAAAAAGGACTATAAACTCAATTACTTTTTAACTCTAGCAATTATCCATATTATTTGAGATTGTCACATATTGTTGAATTGCCTCCTAAAGCTCCTATAGTAGGAACTACTAAACAATTTCTTATTTTCCAAATCTTTTTGAATGCATCCTCACATTTCTTGCTACTTATTTTTGTTCTTCTATAAAATAAACTCAAGACTATAACTCTTCTCTAGGTGTCTTATTTACACCTCTAATATTCCAAGATACCATTACTATTTTGATCATGTTTGATTTTTGTGGGCTTAGATTCATTCTTCTTGCTAACATTGGTGATATTGTTTTTTCCTATATCAATATCCCTTCAAGGGTCTTATTTTTTTTCTATTCCTACCAACACTTATTTTTTGATGGTTAAGAAGGGGATTGAAAGGGTCCCATCCCTTTTACAAAACATGTCCAAATATTTTACATTTTAGTCTCACCATCCAGGATGATAACTGGAACAAAACAATAGCTAAAAACAAAACAATTACAAGATAGACTTCTAAGAAAATGACCAGTTGAAGAATGACAAGCACAAAAAGGCCACCTGCAATTACAATCCAAAAATTCTATGCAAAATACCAACAATTAGATCAAAGATTCCATAATCTCTTTCCCTGCACCTCTAATTCTCATGAATGCTACCTTCTCTAATCTCCTCTCTAGCCACAACTTTAGTAATTTGGATCGGGAAGTCATCCTTCTAGGTGGTGAAATATTTAGCCTCCACCCCTATATTCACCAAGATATCAACAACTGTATTCCCTTCATGATATACATGATTTAACTAATTTTTTTAAGCAAATATAATATTTGTTTCATTTCACTAGTCATATCCTCAATACTCCATCCATCTTCCTAGTTGCCTTTCAAAATGTTGATCAAATTTAATGAATCACCTTCTACTATGATGTTCTTAGAATTAATATTGTTCATCAATTTAGCTCCTAAGTAAAAGGCCTGGGCCTTCGCAAAGTGATTTGATTGAATTCCAAGAGGCTTAGCAAAAGCTAGTAGGATCTTACCATTCGAGTCTCTAAAGACCCCTCTAGCCCCTGCTCGCCTCAAATTTCCTTTCGCTATACCATCCACATTAAGTTTTATCCAACCATGGGGTGGGGGCATCCATTTGGTATCACATCTAGAAGATCTTAATATATTTTTAGGGCATAGAGATAGAAGGTGGCATCTTAGAGCAATCACTTATTCCTCTTTATTTTCCAAAACCTCCTTAAAATTGAGGATTCTTATATTTTTAGTTGCTACACTCAGAATACGAAGAGCCATAGAAGATGCTTTCCTCTTCTTGTCTTTAAAGATTCTATTGTTGCACTCCTTCCATACTCACTAAATAAAATGAGGTAAAAATTCCATAGAGCAATTTACCTTTTACTCTTAAATGATCTCCCATTGTAGACTAAAATCTACCATACTATTTTGGCAAATCCAAGAGACATGAAAATGCTCATCAAGTTACCCAAAATTTGTTGGGAGAAGGAACATTCAAGGAATAGATGAAGCATTGATTCCTAGCTTTACTCACACAAGAAACATCTATTCACTATAAGAATACCCCTATTCCTACCAACACTTTCATCTCCATCAATATCTGTTTTTTCTAAATTGTTTGTAATAAGACTTATCATTTATTATTTTATGCTACCTTGGAGAATTTGAAGTGCAACGAGCAATCTCAAAGCACTTTCTTATTTATGTTGCCTTAGAAACCCTAAAGGGTAAAGACCATCATTCATAGTAATTACTTTCACATGTTGACACCATGGATATCCTCCATACTTAGTTTTTCTTTATGATACTCTTGAAGCACCAAAGTGTAAGTTATAAACTCTATACTAGTTTCATTTTTATAACAATGAGAGGGTTTTATATTACCTAGGAAAAATGAATATGATTTACCTAAATTATGCCTGATCTCTTTTGCCTCCTTTATTTAAAAAAAATTCTTCCACATCTTCCTTCACATCTTTAATTCCTTTTAAAATTGAACTTCTACATTATACTTCATCATCCCTTGTATCCTTCCCTTTTTCTTCTAATGGTTGATATAAGTAAACTGTGATAGCCTTCCTCATCTATTGATGTAGAGGGGCTTTCTTTGTCACTTCTTAGGGAGTGGAAAATTCTTTATCTAATCCACCTTCTTGTACAACATGATCTCCTTGCTTCATCTTGAAGTTTGTCTCCTCTTTCTTCGTCATTTTCACTTTGTAGTACCATGTGTCTAAACTTATAACATTTGTAGTATTGAAAAGCAATATTTACATAATCCACTTGGTGATTCTCAATTAATGGATTGTGAAAAGGTTTTGGAATATCCATGGAAACATACATCTCAGTAGCATGCTTTTATTTCTTAATAGTTGGTCCCTTTTGGTTAAACTCCTCTAAATTATGTTCATTATTCTTCAAAACCTTTTTATTGATAAACTAATACAAAATTCTTAAAAGAAGCCTTTTAATAGTTTCTATCTCCAGATAAAAATTCTCACTCCATGGCCTTAAGGGCATCTCTTCCCCTAAAGCAAGGGCCATCACCTATTATTTTATCCTTGATTTTGAACTAAAGAAGTGTTGAAAGTGTAACCTAACTTATGGCCAAGACCAATATTGTATGATGATAGGTCTACGAACATTCATTGTATAATGTGTTTAGTTATTTATTTACATAATCCTTATGGGGTGTGGTTAACCTTGTTATGGTAAAACCCATCTTATGTTTTCTAATTAGCCTAAACCTTCTTGTTATATCGACTTATGTTAATTATATAAATGAGTTTTTGTTATTGATATAAATATCCACAACCATTCCATCCATCACAACCACTCCATCTATCACATAGGAGTGTTTGTGATCCTTATCCATGGATGATACATTAATTCTAAGTGTCTCTTTTTCCTTCAGCCTTCTTTATGATTTCTATACAAGACTTAGTGGATGGATTGCTTTTGTTTATTTCTCCAAATAGATGAAAATTTTAACAAGAAAATGAAGAGGAAAATTCCTTTCAAAGGAAAAGTCATGGAGTAGTTCTTCCACTTGATCCAATTTTATATCTATAATAAAATTAGCCAATATTTGTTGAACTTGCATACTAACTCTCTCTTTTAAAAACTATTACATAATACTCAATCATTCCATCTTTAATAATTTTTTTTATTATAATAAAACTCACTATAAACTACTTGTTCTCTTACTCTCTATTACATCATCTATAAATTAGCTAGCACAGAACATTTGTATAGCTGCATGCAACACCTAAAAAAAAAAAAACTTTAGTACATTTCCCACAATTTTGTTCAACTGCATGCAAACAGTAAAAAACTTGAGTCCATTTTCTTCAATTTTTTTTAATCACACTTATATATAATTTAAATTTGAATCTTCCCCAACATTAACATTGTTTATATAAATTCTAAATAACCTTATATTAGATATGCCCCCACCCTCACCGCCTCAGACTGGAGATTACATCTCCCTGGTCAATTAGAAAGCTGAAGATTTCATTTATCTAAAACGTCATCAATAATGGCAGATATAGTAAACAATAAATTGCTCATAAATAAACCCACCAATTTAGGCCAAACAGGCAACTCTGGAAATACGCCAGATTTCAAACACTTGTGATTATACGCATGGCCTTCACAGGACGCCTCAAATTACGGGCTGACTACATCCGCCCTTGCCTTGCTACGTGCACACCTCCGTGGTTACGCCACACCACCTGTAGTTTCCTATCGGTGCACTCTCAAGATTTCCCGGATTCAGACATTACAAAAAAAGCTCGATTTTGTCTTTGAAGACGTGAGATAACTACAATCCTCAAATTTTTTTTGTGCTCTGAATTCATATTCATCATTTTCTTTTACAAGCTGTTGCTTCCAGCGATTAGTTCAGTTTAATAATGGCGAAGACACTGTATATTGTTTTTGAGGTGATGTTATTATTTTGTGTTGTGGTGGGGGACTTGCAGAACGACGAGAACGAATGTGCTAAGACTCTGCAGGGCCTGGGGCCGTGTCTTCCGTTTCTGGAAGGGACCGGGGTCGACCCTCCCAACGCTTGTTGTGGGAACGTCAAGCAGGTTCGTGACAACAATCCCAAGTGTTTGTGTACCGTGTTGAAGGACAGCGCCAATCCTTCGGTGGGGCTTTCTCTTAACCAGACGCGGCTCATTCAGATGCCAAGTATATGTAAAGTGCAGGGCAAGCTTTCAGATTGTATAGGTCAGCCTGCAATATCCCCATCTATTCTTTAATATTTTTAGGAAAAAAAAAAGTTGCTTATGGATTACTTTGGAGGGAATCCTCATATCAGTGAACTTGATTCTGTCAATCAATCTCTTTCTATATATAAAATCTCTTTCTATCTATATATAAAATCTCTTTCTATATATAAAAGCATTAGTATTGGATAGGGGTTAAGTTTTTATGGAAATTTTTTTTTTTTTCAAATTATAAGAGTAACTTTTTACAAATTTTAGATTCGATTCTTGCTCCTTGTCACTACTATAACCTTTAATTATATTACTCTTTAATTATATTGCTAACTTTTAATTATAACCTTTAATATAACCTTTAATTATATTGCTAACTTTTAATTATAACCTTTAATTATATTGCTCCTTGTTACTACTATAACTAAATTGAAATAAACCTTTCACAGTGAGGGTATTGGTTATAGGAATACTATCTATTCAAAACTATTGAGATGATTATTATTTGGGTATTGGTTATAGGAATACTATCTATTCAAAACTATTGTTTTGAGAAGATTATTATTTGGGATGAAACTATTGTTTTGAGAAGATTATTATTTGGGTATTGGTTATAGGAATACTATCTATTCAAAACTATTATTATTTGGGATGAAACTATTGTTTTGAGAAGATTATTATTTGGGATGGTTATCATAGGAATAAGAAGAGAAGATTATTATTTGGGATGGTTATCATAGGAATAAGAAAATCCCTTAAGCATGATACGTCTATATACCTAGAATCGCATTAACCATATTTGACAATAGTCATCCATGTAATATGGAGTGCAGTCACCATTGTAAGGATTGTTTTCTGTAACACTGGGGAAATTGCAGAGGGCCCGCAGGTAATGCGACGAGATTGTAGAGGCTATGATGCCATGTCTTCCATTTGTGAAAGGTGCCCTGTCTTCTGTCCGTGGGAGGGACCGGGAATGATCCGAACCTTAGGCAATTTCTTGCCACCAGTCTCAAGTGTCTGTACATTCTATTAAAGGATAGGATTAATCGTACAAGTGGGGAATGAAGCCACTCTGCTGGAAACTTTTGGCGGACACTGCTTAGACAATTTGGAAGCTTTTTGCAGGAAGTCTGGTTCCAATTTTTGAATAAATGTGGCTCAAAGAATTCGGGAAGCAGGTTTAAATTTTTCATCCCAACTTTGAAATTTTATTTCAAGCAATGGTCGGTCACTTTACTTCAAGGAACATTTTGACACAGAACTAGATAAGTATAAAACAGTGAGGAGGTCCGTCCAAGTTAAGATAAAAAACTTAAGAAGGTTTTCAGAATACTTTATAGAAGCGACATTACCTTATTTGTTTTATATTGGAAAGTTAGAAGAATGACTAATTCTAAGAAAGCTAGAAGAATGATTAATTCTGTTGATGTTGATGTTGATGTGGTGAGCCTTTTTTAATACAAAGATGATGGAAAGTTAGAAGAATGATTGATGTGGGAGAATATGTGGTGAAAAGAAGAGGATGATGTTGATGTTGGGAGAATATGTGGTGAGCTTTCTTATGTACAAAGATGATGAAAAGTTAGAAGAATGATTAATTCTAAAAGAAGAGGATGATATTGATGTTGGGAGAATATGTGGTGAGCCTTTCTTCTATACAAAGATAATATCAATGATTTTGTTGAGCACTTTACAAGTAAGTACCAAACCAATCTGATTTTTTTAAACCAAAAAAGAAATTATTTAAATTTTTATTTTGAAGGGGTCTAACAAGAGTACAAATATCTTGAAACAACCTCAATAATAAGCTAGGATAGTACAAATATCTTGAAACAAACCTCAATAATAAGTTAGCATAGTACAAATATCTTAAAATAGACCTCAATAATAAGCTAGGATTGTACAAATATCTTGAAACAGACCTCAATAATAAGCTAGGATAGTACAAATATCTTGAAACAGATCTCAAATATCTTGAAACAAGCCTCAATAATAAGCTAGGATAATACAAATACATTGAAACAAGCTATAATAATAAGCTAAGATAGTACAAATATCTTGAAACAAGCCTCAATAATAAGCTAGAATAGTACAAATATCTTGAAACAAGCCTCAATAATAAGCTAAGATAGTACAAATATCCTTAAATAAACATACCTTAATAACAAACCAGGATAGTACAAATATCTTGAAATAGACCTTAATAATAATATAGGATAGGAAATATATAAAATGAGAACTAACTTAGGATAGGAAACATATAAAATGAAAACTTACCTTAGGATAGGAAACATATAAAATGAGAACATTAAGAGACTCAAGAGCACTTTTTCTATCTCAAAATAAAAGTAGAGATGCCAAAGAAGACTATACAAGCTCTTAGTGGTATGGTTGGTATGGGAATGGAAGACTATACAAGCTATTGGATGGTATGATATTGGAATACTATATAAGCTATTAGTGGTATGGGATTGGAAGGCTATACAAGCTATTAGTGGTATCTAGGGTGTGGGATTCAAAGACTATAAAAGTTATTAGTGGTGCTCATGGTGTTCCATGGGATAGCAAGCATGAGATTTAAAAGAAGGCTATACAAGCTATTAGTGGTATTAGTGGCATGGCTGGTATGGGATTGGAAGACTATGAAAGCTATTAGTGGTATGGTATTGGAAGGCTATACAAGCTATTTGTGGTAGGTATATATGGTGTGGGATTGAAATACTAAAGTTATTAGTGGTACCCATGTGTTCCATGGGATAGCAAGCATGAGATTTAAAATGGAGAGGATTTGTAAGTGATTGATTACAAAAAAATTTAAAAAGAAGTTTTAGTTTAGATTCATATAATATATATTATATATTTATGACCAAAAGACAAAGCAACAAATCTCCAAATAATAATAGAGAGATACAGACATTTTTCAAGGAAAATTTTAGACCACTCAAGTGAAAAGAGATGTTAAGAAGAAAGAAAACATTATCTTGGACTATATAGGGATAAATACCAATTGAAGAGCAAAAAATGTTGATGGCTCAAATGAGGATTAGATTATACCATCTTAAATGGAAAACAATAAGATAGAAGAGACCAAAAGAAGAATGAGAAGAAAGGATGGGTACATTTTGCACATCAAGGATAGTTGGCTCAAATGAGGATTAGATTATACCAACTTAAATGAAAAAAAAAATCAGATGGAATAGACTAAAAGAAGAATGAGAGGAAAGGATATGTACATTTTGCACATCAAGGTCACTTGAATTGAGATAGAGAAGTATTTATTTTAGAATGTAATATTTAAGCTTATGTTAATACCCTTAAATAGTGGAAACATTACAAATAGAAGAGACCACAAAAGAAGAATGAGAGGAAAGGATATGTACATTTTGCATATCAAGGTCATTTGAATTGAGATAGAGAAGTATTTTATTTGGGAATGTAATTTGAATTGAAATAGAGAAGTATTTTATTTTGGAATGTAATATTAAAGCTTATTTATGTTGATACCCTTAAATAGTGGAATCATTACAAGAATTATTTAAAGAGGACAAAGCGGAGAAATTTGTTATTAAAATTAGTAACAAAAGATCATACTAATTCATTATTACAGAAAGAAAAAAATTATTTAAAGACGATAAATTGGAGAAATTTGTTATTAAAATTAGTAACAAAAGATCATAATAATTCATTATTATAGAAATAAAATGATTAGTTTCGATTAATTTTGGGTTGGGTTGGAATGAAAAAAATGATTAGTTTCAATTAATTTTAGTTTCCATTAATTTTGGGTTGGAATGAAAAAAAAAATTAGTTTCAATCTTGGGTTGGAAATCATTGTTCTCTATAGACTTCTTTTGGACACCAAAACCTTAAAACCTTCTATTCTTACCAAAGAAATCAGTCACTATCTCATAGACTTCTTTTGGACACCAAAACCTTAAAACCTTCTATTCTTACCAAAGAAATCAGTCACTATCTCATAGACTTCTTTCGGACCTCAAAACCTTAGTTTGACCTCAAAACCTTAGTTTCAATTTTGGGTTGGAAATCATTGGAAATCAGTCACTATCTCATAGACTTCTTTTGGACCTCAAAACCTTAGTTTCAATTTTGGGTTGGAAATCATTGTTCTCTATAAAAGCAATCACTATCTCATAAACTTTTTTTGGACATCAAAACCTTAAAACCTTCTATTCTTAGTAAATAAAAAGATCAAAATTTTGAAAAACCTTCTATCCTTACCAAAGAGCACCAAGAGAATATATATATATATATATATATATATATATATATATATATATATATATATATATATATATATATACACAAACAATTTAAAATCTTGTTTTAAGTAATAGTGGACAGTAATAACATCATCTAAGCCCCCAAAAAACTGTTGATTCAGATTTATTTGCAACATCACATCAATTCTTTAACAATTATAACACCATAAATAATCACCCAATGAAACATTGCAATGGATTTGAGATGGGCTTAAAATTATATACATTTATATTTTTGTGTTCAGTAAAAATAAAACTATAATGTGGTAGTGTGGATATATATATATATATATATATAATTAATAATACTACTTGAGGACTTTATTGGTGCCTACTTATTGTTGAAGAACGAAAGTATTAAGCTTAAAATTAAAATTTATTTTTCTTTTTACTCCGGTAATTTTGTTTGCTTCTTTTTCCCCGGCACAGATATCCTTTGTGTCAGAGGCTTGAAAATGAATAAAAAAATAATTTGCCTCAAGTAAGAGTGAAATAGAGAGTTTTAAGGATTTTCACTACTTACATGAGTGGTCGTCGTTTTTCATTTTTGTTACTATGCTTTAACTATATGTTTGACATTCATTGAGTTTATATATAAAAAATATTAACATGGCACACAATTGGAGTTTTACAGCCATTCTGAACTTATCTCCAAGCTCTCCGGATGCCAAGATTTTTGAGGCCGGTACTAACCTGTCTTCTCCAACTGGTAAGATTTAGTTAACGTGTAGATCATGATCATGGTCATCTACCTGTTAAGAGGAATTATAATGATATTTTATTTGTATTTTGAACTCATCTCTACTTTTAAGAGGAATTATAATGATGTTTTATTTGTATTTTGAAGTCATCTCTACTTTGTTTCTACAGGGTCTACATCACAGTCTACCCCGGCCAAAGATGATGCTGATTTGGGTCTGAAACCATGTTTTGTATTTAGCGGAGTTATGGCGTTAGCGGCTTTTTTCTTCACGTTATTTCATTCATAGATAGAATTATGAGAAGCATGTGTGTCCGGAATTAGGTTTTTGACGAGTAACAGCATATATGTATTTGTTTAGTCATTTGTAGAGTTTGATTCAGCTGGAATATATGTTGCTCTGCATTTTTAGTATTTTTTTTTAATTCATTTGTGGTCGGTCTGTTAATGGGTTTTAAGTTTATAACGAAGATTAAACAATTTATTTGAATTCATGCACCCGCTAGTCGGAAATGTTGGAGACCTCTGTCAATAATTTCATATATTATAAATCTAAAAAAATAATTTTTTTTTATGTAAAATCAATTATACATATCTATCCCCTCATACATTTTGAATTTTAGGCTTCCTAGAAGCTAAAGCCAGAATTGCTAATTTGAATCAAAATAATGTTTAATAGAAGTGTTTTAATTCCTTTCTTACGAAAATTCCATTTGACGGCCTTACAAACTTTTAGATTTACCATAGTGCCTGGTAAAATGATAAAAGGAAACAAATTTAGATCTATCATATCACTGTCATAGTACCTCCTTAGGAACGTGCGTGGGCCCATATGACGACTAGCGGGCCATGTGATGCCGGCTTGCTTGTTGTCAGTCGGAGGCGCCCAAAATTGAGCGGCAAAGCAATACGCGTCAACATCCCCATCATACGGGGTACGGCGGGGATTTCTGACCCTAACAATGTTGGGACAGGGACACAGGATTTCATATAGAGACCTAGAAGGGTAGGTGGGTGGGTATTAAAAGGATGGATGGTATTCATTTCGTAGAAGGTATCCATTGTATCATCTTGTAACCTTCTACTGTATCATCTTGTACTTCGTATCTTCTTATCTTCTTTAGAAAGACGAAGGGGACCTAGAATGGATGGTATCAATTGTGCCATTTCTTCCTTTAAAAAAAAATATGGAGACCTAGAAGGGTGGGTGGTATCTACTCGAATTAGTACTAGTACCACCTAGAAGGGTAGGTGGTGTGGTATCTATTGTACAAGATCACCTGGTCGAATTAGTACCACCTAGAAGGGTAGGTGGTGTGGTATCTATTGTACTTCCATATTTCTTAAAGATGGAGACCTAGAAGGGTGGGTGGTATCTACCTTAATTAGAGACCTAGAAAGGGTGGTATTTAGAAGGGTGGATGGTATCCATTGTGCCATCTTCCACTTCCTATTTTTTATAAAAAATATATATATTTTTTAAATATTAAGAGAATGGGTAATATCTTTTCATTTTTATTTTTATAACTCCTACCTTTCTTCGATAAACGCATCTCAATCAGTGAGACCTCTCATGATGTAGGGTACCATCATCGTCAATGGATTCAAGTCAGACTACTACTTTACACTTTAAAAAACAAATGTTAAAAAAATATAATAATTTATTTTTTGGTTTCCAATAGTTTTAGTGTATCTATTAAAAGTATAAAATGTAGCTTTTTAATATCTATGTAACCTTCTATTCCTCTATAATTGGGACAGAAAAGTGTAAATTGTAAGTTTGATGGTGAAACTTTGAATCTAAGGGCTTAGGTTTTATGTCTTGAGTCCCAATGTCTACTAAAAGTGTAGGTTTCCAATATCTCTATGCAACCTTCTATTCCTCTATAACTGGGACAGAAAAGTGTAAAGTGTAAGTTTGATGGTGAAACTTTGAATCTAAGGGCTTAGGTTTTATGTCTTGAGTCCCTTAGCGGTATAGCACAATATTAGAGGGTCATAATGCATCCAAAGGTGTATAGGATCTCTAAGGACTTTTTTTCCTCCTCCTTTTATTTAGGGGTATAGCAAAATATTAGAGTTGCATCCAAAGGGGTGTATCGGATCTCTTCGTGGTATAGCAAAGTAATTGAGTCCCATAAAAATGTATATTTTTAATTATTTGAATTAACATTATTTAATTTTTAATTGTTTATATAAAATTTTAATGTACCATCATTTTTAAATTAATAATAATATTTAATAATTAATAATAATATTTAATAATAATATTTATTAAGTTTAATTTTTTAATTTGGTTTATTAAGTTTAATATTAATATTATTTAATAATAATTTTTATTAAGTTTAATATTATTTAATAATAAGTTCAATAGCTTTGGGATAAGTAACAAAAGAACTTAACAATTTATAAATAATTTATATATATATGAATCAATACATTATATAGAATAAAAGAATAACTTTTATATAAATATAATAATGCAAACCTAATACAATATAATAAAACAAACATTAAAGTAATCTTATTAATAAACATTTTACTTAATAACTAAATGGTTTGTTTTAGGAGGTTTAAATATCTAATTATTTTGACCTTAAGTCAAGGTTAAAACTATCCTTAAAAGTTTATTATTAAAATATTATAAGGTATACAAAGGCCCATAGGGTTATATAACCAATACAATTTTTTAATATCCCAAAAGGGTTCACAAGGTTGTATAATAGTTATAATATAAAATTTACTCATAGCCTCCTAATATCACGTATTCTAATATTCCTTTCCCTTCCTTTCCCTTAAGCTAAATGGTGGATATAAAGAGACCCTTAGTAGTGATACACACTTAAGGGATGCTCTCCTACTCTAAGCCACTCCCACAATCATACAAAAGGTACCTTGGACATAATCTTGGTTGATCTCCATTGTCTACTATATAAAATTCAATCATAGTTTTAATATCCCCTCTTCTTGAACCAAATGGTGGACACAAAGAGACATTTAGTAGTGATCCCCACTTAAGGGGTACTCTTTACTCCAAGACACTCCCGTAATCACACAAAAGGCACCTTGGACATGACCTTGACCGATCTCCATTGTTTACTCCTTTGGCGACAAATAGACTACATCAAAAAATGAATCCATCAAACATAGTACATCTAAACCTTGATGTAATTAGTCCATAATTAAATACTAGATTGCAAAAAATCTTGATAGAGTTATGATTATCACAATGAAGTGTTACTGAAAACTACTACAAAATATCTAATTGCAAAACTATGAGGATCCATTAGAAATGTTTAGCTACTTCATTAGCAACATAGTGTTTAACTTTCTTAGATATAGTAGACAATCGTCTACAACACTAAAATATAGACCTAGAACTAAAATAAAAGAAATGTAGTGTAGCATAATTGGTTGCACTCCTTTCTAATTATATTTATAATCACCTCTTATTCTTGATAGTTAGTCATATTTGCAACCTTGACAACAATTAATTATAGTTTAAATTTCATACAATGAAATGTATTCAATATAAATTTGTAATAAATAAGAGTTTTAAATACTTCATTTTATAGCCTATAGAATCATAGGGTTGCATGACCCATAAACGTACTAAGAAAACCATGTTTTAGTATTAATTAAGCACCATCAGCTTTAAATTTTTAATATAAAATTTCTTATATTACATCTTGGGTTGGTTTATACAAATTATGTATAGTCCATGATAATTTGCTTTCAAATGATATGTAGTTATAGCTTACATTATAACTTAAAAAATGGAGAGAGCATTGTTATAGAATTTATATTCCAAGCTAGAGGTATATATATTCATAATACTTAGAGGGTTAAATGAAATCAACATATTACCTATATTGCCACATAGAGAGAAAAAAAATATATGGTAAATATGTCCTTAGACACGAGATAGATTTTTCATTAACAATGTAAAATGATCTCTAGTTAATTCAAAAGGATGATTAGGATTGATATATAAATACAATTTTAATAGAAGGTACAAATCCTAATAAAAACCTAAAATTAACATACTACTGGTTAATATAATATCACACGTCATTTTATAAATTTCCAAATTGACTCAGAGTAATTACAACATAATGCTCATTACAATATCAATCATAACCTAATAAGTGATATTATATTCACCATATATCAACCTAAATTAAGGGGCCATTGAGAGACAACATAACTAGTCAAATTCTCTCGCTCGAATCTCTCATGTTGATATGCTATTGCAAAATATTGAAGGTAACTTCAAGCATAACCTTTGTGATGGTGTTTACAAGCTACTTTATTAAATCCACACATGTAGGAAGAAGTAATAGCTAATAGTGAAGCTACTAAAACTTATAGACCAAAATCTCAATGTACTTAGTCCACTAATGAATATTGATTTGATTAGTATAAATAAATATGGAGGTCTCTATGAAGGAAGACCTAACTATGCTTGCTTCCTCATATGATTAACACTACAATACTCTAGTTTCATAGAATATAAAACAATAATATCATAATTCTTATAGCATCAATAAGTTGGTCCAAAATCAAGATAAAAAATATATTCTAAAAATGGATTTCTCCTCATCTAAATAATTTTCCTAATTTTTATGTTAGTACACCTATTAAGCAATAGGATCCTCTATTGCATAATAGATGCCATAACAAGTAGCACCTATGATATAAGTAAAAAATTGCTTTGCATCCTTTCAATTACTCTTATTGTTAGGAGTATCACATCATAGACCATGTGAGAAGTCAAGTGGTATAACCACCCCTCATAAGGTACATGCATCTAATATAGGAAAATATAGTTGCAAGTTTATTTGAGGGTTTATTATACTTGAAATATGCATCTTATGTACTTAAATACCCTTCATTTCCATAATATATCTATCAAAGCATTGAGTTCTAACATGTGGTATCAAAGCAGGTGGAAGGAATAAATAATTATCCTTATGATTCTTCTTTAGTTTTTACATAGAGATAGCCAAAAGAGCACTTTATTTAAAGGAAAATTTTGAATTTTGAGAAAATAAGTTTTAAGGAAAAAAATTACCCTATATAAATTTGTCACCATGAAACAAAATTCCATGATATGATAAAAAAAACCCTACAAAAGGCAAAATCTTTCTTCAGGACCAAAGGTCATAAAATCCTACAAGAAAGAAGTAGGATAAGTTTTACAAAAAAATAAGAACTGCGATTTTAAAAGGTAAGAAAAGGAAGCTATTTAATGCTCCATAAAAAGAGTGCAAGAAAAAGGAAGATATTGAAATATCCATAGAAGAAATTTTTTAAGAAGTCACTAAAAGCTTCATAAAATAATTACAAGAAGCTCCTGCCAAACATCAAAAAACACATTATTCTAAAATATTAGATAGATCATTAAGAACCTTCAAAATCACAAAGGGCTCTCAAAGGGAAAGAGAAGAAGCATTTGCATAAATATAGAAGCAAACTGTAAATAGAGGAAATAGAGAATAAAATAATGTGGGAAGAATAAAGGAATGAGAAGCTAAAGTTTAAGACATCTAGTAAAAGGCAACAATTAAGTCTAGATTGTAACAAGAAAAAGGTGTCCATGGAATATTTCAAACAAATTGTAGTTTAGAAACCTAATGGACTAGTCAATAAACAATAACCTCATCCTTATCAAAGTAAAAAAAGAGATAGTTTGAATTGTAGTTAAAAGAGTGCATGAAAAGCATGCTCATCCAAATTGGAAAATGACAAAAGAAGAAGAAATAGGTAAATAAAACAGAAGATGCCTCATGAGGAAACCATTAGTTAGAGATCTTGTGTCTTAATAGAACGTCCTCAAGACTAACGATATAAAAAATTTAAAAGGTAGAAGTGAATAAGAGGAAGAACATTTCAAGAGAAGAAAAAAATATCCCTATTTGTTTTCTTATATGAATGCCACCATGTCATCCAACATTATCGAGTTGTCACAACTCTAGAACCATTTTGAAGAAACGTTAAGATCATTTATCATCGGTTAGATGTTGTTCAAAAATTGATCAGTCTTAAGGAAAGGAGAAGGCATTAGATTATATTCCTCATAGAAAGAGCACCCTATGAAAAGCATTGTAGAGAATGGCACCTCGAAACACCACCCAATATGTCACCAAAAATGACTAGGGAGAGCACATTAAAAATTTGTGAATGAAACATAAAAAAGAATGCAAACAAGCACTCATAGGGTAGCAAATCCTCACCCAAGTGATCAAACATCTGAACTTATTAACAAATCCAACTAGAAAAGTAATCAAATTTAGCAAAGAAGGGTGTCAGATCTATCAAAGCAATTGATCTCATTTAAGAATGGAGAAGGAAATTCCCTTTAATTTTCCATAGATGTCAACCGTAGAAATATCAAAGGATAGATATTAATATGCAACCGAAGATATAAAAGGCATAAAGAATTAGATAATGTGTTTTCCAAAGGGAAGAACACATATAAAAGTGAATATAATGTTGGATTTTTATTGAGTTTAATTACAAGTCCCAATATTTAGGAACAAATAGTTTTCACATAGAACATATATGAAGGCTCAATCAAAGCATAATATCAATGTCAATGAATATTACATTCATGATATATAACATTATCAATTAAAAATATACTCATAATATTATCGATGAATCAAATATACAAGAGCTTTATTATCTAAATCAATGCTTGATACATTTATTGATGATCTTCAATACAATACATGGAGTTTTATCTCCATAATATAAACTTAGAATATGACTTAAATACATGACTATTGCTTTCCTCACATATTTGGGAGATACATCCTTTTATACTCCACACATAAGATAAACCTCTCATATTTTTTTACTTTACATCTTGCCATATACATGTGACTCTTCACTTGCATACTTGACATATACACACATGACTCTTAACTAGCCTATATGAAATATTACACACACTTGCACACTTAACTACATGACACTTTCACACTCTTTCACTCTACACACTTTCACAAATTGATACATGATACTTGTACTCATCCTACACATAAACACATACTTTAAGGGAAATATAAATCACACACCCTAAACTATAGACTCACACCCTACAATAAAACCATAGGGGTACATTAACATTACCAAAATATTGTAATATTCTCCAACACCTCTTGTACTACATAATTTGGTTATTGAATACTTTAGTCTTTAATCTCTTATTATTGTATTTGTTCTTCTACTTGGACTCAAGCACTGATTGAGATTCTGGTGTTTCTCTACTGATCAATTTCCTATAGTATTTATTAGACTTTCTTTGTCTTCAACTATCTTCTTTCTTTGGTTCTTTTTTATCTTCTTTTTTTTCTGTTTCTTTGCTCTATTCTTTTCTATTTTGGTCTTTGATCATATTTTGTTGTTTCTCAATGTTCTTTTTTTGCAACATTTCTCAATAGATTATAATCATACAACTCATATCCTTCATCAATACTAATTTGACCATTATTTGATGTAGAATACAAGTGTATACATTCATTGCTCACTAAAGATTTTTTGAAGTTTGATAACTATTTTCTTCTTTGATATTGAACTTCTAAAGAGAGTAATGCCATATATGTTATTATCCCTATATCAATAGGTACTATAATTGTATTTCTAGAGTTTTCACTTGCTTCAGATAATTTAGTGTCTAGATAATGTTCAAGAGCTACAAATTGTTCTTTTTTAGCTTCTCTAAAAATTATTTGCAAGATCTTCTTGAGTTTTGCATATTTTTGTTGTTTAGCATTCTTAATCATGCTTTGTGTATAATGTTTTAAATGTTACATCATTTCTACACTATCCTCTAAGGATGTATTAATAATTTCTCCCATAATGATTTTTTTTTTATGTAGAAGACCTTGTCTTCCAAATTTCAAATAATAATGTTTCAATCAATCAACTTAAAAAAAATCAAATTCTTTTTAAATTGATTCTTTTGGAGTAGAATTCCTTATGACTCCCAAGTTTAATTCAAGCAATCAATCAATTTTAAAATATTTTCAATCAAATTTTTTAGTTTGCATTCATCAATTCTTCAATAATAAATTATCAAATCAATAATTAAATTCTCAATTTCTTAAATCAAATCAAATTATCCTTATCGCTCCAAAATATTAAAAATTCAATTTAATTTTCTATCAATTTCAATAATAAATTTCCTTCAATAATATCAATGTAGCTTAACTTTATAACTCCACTACTAAAAAATAATTAATCAAATTTCAAATAATGCTTATGACTCCCTAATATACACTCAACTTTTTGAGATATCAAATAGGTTTTAACTTTTCATACCTTTCACATGAAAATTTGATTCCTCTTTCCATGTGGTAGATCGATTACATGCATTAGGTATTTTCTTGATCTTTCCTCCACCTTAGGTGTGGATGCTACTTAGATGTTATGGCTTGCGCTCATCCTCTACTGTGCACAAAACCTTTGTTTCTCATTTTAGATGATCTTTTATTTCCTCTCAGGTGCTTCTCTTGAGCATAAATTCATCTCAAGTGCTACTCTCATTCGTCTTAGGTGCTATGCTTTATCTAGTATTCAGGACATTCGATTTGGGACAACATCTTCACTAGGCAACTACTTTATCTTCACCAGTATGTTGTTGGTTTTATCTTTACGTTTGTTGGTTTTGTCCTCACAAATCACTATAACTTTTATATATGGCTACAATTCCAGTAATTTTAAACTCCAATAATATTAAATTCCAACAATCCACTTGTCTTCTTAGACTTAGATGCTTGTTGTTCCTTCTTTAGCTATTCATAGACTTTTATTGCATATATAATATTTTATCCTAACTTCTTTCTTAGGAAATTTTATTAGTGAATGGCTTATACAGACACTCTTCAATATTCATAGGCACTCTTCAATTTTTCTTTGGCTCTTCAATATTCTCAGTTAACTCTTTCTCTAGCTTCGAATCTCCACCTTTCTCTCTAATTATTTAGGCTCTCACTTGTTTCCATAAGCACTTCTATGCTTCAAAATTTTCAATGTTCCTATTCAGTCGGTTCACAGGTGATTGGATTTTTATTCTTGAGGATTCCCTCTTATCTTTGCCCTTTTTTCTTGGACTCAGGAAAGTTATATGAGATTTATTCACAAGCTCTCTATTATTTGATATATTCTCTTAATGTTCTCGGGTCTTTAGCCTATTACTTTTCAACAAATAGTTGTTTCCACTTTTCAATCAAATTGCTTTTAGCAATACAAGGTATAACCCAAAATATTCTAGTGCTCTTTCTTGGCCTTCATGGATTTAATTTATATTTTCCTATGGATTCTTCTCCATAAATTATCAATAGGAAACATTCACTCTTCCTCCAAATATTTACTACTCAAATTTCAATGTTCTCTATGCTTTCAAAATTCACACCAGAGTTCTTCGATACTAAGCTTCTAACCTGCAACTTCTTAATTTTACCTTCAAATTCAAATTCACATCAAAGCCCTTCTTTGATGCTATATTTTAATCAATCTAAAACCTATCTCTCTAGATTCTTCTTACAAATTCACACCAAAATTTTCTTTTGATGCTAGCTTTTCAATCTAAGGCGTATCACTCTAATATTCTTCAAATATTCATACTATATTTTTTTTATGCTAGCTTTAGAGTCTACTCAAGGTAGTTCTGATACCACTGCTATATTTTTAACTAGATTAATCACAAGTTCCAATATTTAGGAACAAATAGTTTTCACATAAAACATATATGAATGCTCAATCAAAGCATAATATCAATGTCAATGAATATAACATTCATGAAATATAACAATATCAATCAACAATATACTCACAATATTATTGATGAATCAAATATACAAGAGCTTTATTATCTAAATCAATGCTTGATACATTTCTTGATGATCATTGATACAATACATGGAGCTTTGTCTTCATAATATAACCTTAGAATATGACTCTTCAATACTTGACTATTGCTCTCCTCACATATCTAGGAGATGCATCCTTTTATATTCCACACATAAGACAAACCTCTCATATCTCTTGACTTTACATCTTTCCACATACATGTGACTCTTCACTTGCATACTTGACACATACACACATGACTCTTAACTAACCTATATGACATATTGCACACACTTGCACACTTATCTACATGACACTTGCACACTCTCCCACTCTACACACTTGGACACATTGATACATGATACTTGTACTCATCCTACACATAAACACATACTTTAAGGGAAATATAAATCACACACCCTAAACTATAGACTCACACCCTAATATAATATTTACATATGTACAATGTTACCATGGGGGTACATTAACATGTACCAAATACTATAATATTCTCTCATATAGAAGTAATAAGGTTTTATGTTGGTTCAATTATCATATTTAATCTTACATCTATAGTGAGAAAAAGAAGGAATAAAGGGAACAGAGGTACAAAGTTTTAGAAGTTCCTTTTTTTATTAAATATTTTTTTCATTGGGTTATATAGGATTGAAATATGCCCCATTTGTATTACATCATCACCACATAGTGGTATTACAACAAAGCTTGGATATTATCCATGTATCGTTTGGCAAGATTCGAACCTGGGTATCCTGCTTGAATATTGAGGAATCTAACTAGTTGAGTTAATGCCACTTGATTATTAAAGAGAATTTAAAAAAAGAATAAATTATTATTTGAAAGTTTTGAAAAGAAAGGAACATTATTTTGAAAGGAGGAAAGAAGATATTTTCCACCTCTATATTCCATACCTAGTGAAATAATTCTTTTGATATTTGAAGCATCAATTGAAATCTGATTATAAGATTATATATACTCATCAAAAAAATATTTTCTTTATGTGGAGTAAGCAAAAAAAATATTGAAATTTTGTAAAATATTACAATGGCCAGTGGAGCACCAAAGTTCTTGTTTTCAGATTTCTAATTGTTGAGGGGAAACAATTATGTTTCTTGAAAAACCAAACTCATGACACAAATTGAGTTTGAAGAAGTATGAAAAGTAGTAGATGAAATCATTACTCATCCTATTATAGAAGGAGAAGATCAAATAAATTTTGATAAGGTAAACAAAAAGACAAAACTAATCATCATGTTTAGAGTAGAAGATGAGGTCCAAACACATATTTGGGATACAACCATAGCCAAGGATGCATGGAAGAAGCTAATAATAGTATTTTAAGCCAAGAATAAAAATCAAATTATATTCCTCTATAGCCAATTCCATTGTCTGAAGATGAGTGAAAAAAAGTTGGAATCATTCACGAGGAAAATTGTAGAATTGTGAGAATCATGGTAAGCATTGGGAACTTAGGTATCTAATAAAATGTTACTTCCTATTATTTTAGGATCTCTCCCATAAAAGCACAATTTTTTTTACTACACTAAATATTACTAGGCAAACACCAAGCTTTGATAAGCTAGTGAACTTACTTCAAAATGTAGAGGCCTCACATACAATAGAAGAAGAACAATAATTTTTAGTTACAATTCAAAGAGGGAAGAAGCCATTCAAAAGAGGTACGAGACCTCCACATTTCTTCCAAAAAAGAAATAACTTTCAAAGATATCAAATTCAGATAAATGATTCTCAAAGTAATTTCCACATGTAAAAAACATGTAAACATTGTGGAAGAAACAAAAAAAGTACTTTCCATATGCAGAAGATATGTAAACAGTGTGGAAGAAATAGAAACACCATGAGTAAATGTTGGAAAATTTCATTAAAAATGGACTCCCTTCATGAGAGATGAACTGGTAACATAACAAGTCATATTCAAAACAACAAAATCAAATTTGAAGAAAGGCACATCAAAGTAATATAGCCATAGAGAATAAAGTAAAAGAAGAAAAAGAAGAATTTTGAGAAATAGAAGAAGAACATGTGTTTGTCACACAAACACACTTGAGATAACACAATAATGTTTGATATAAACCCAAACATATGATAAGATGAGAAACTTAGAAACATCCAAATCATCATATAAGAAGAGTTCCACTGGTTGATCACTTCAAGACAACAAACCAACATGAAGCAACATTGCTTGGATATAAACCATTACAAGAACAAACCATGGTACACCCCTAAGGCCAAGAATTTAAATACATTCTAGAACAAAGAGGTTATGTTCAAATTTAAATAATTTTCTACTCACTTTATCAAATACAGATAAAATCATCTACAATATGAATGGCCTATTGTGAAGATAGCTTTAAAAAGGCATAAGATAACTCACAAACTAGATCTTATTGAAATAAGATTATCTATCTTTGTGACTCGAATAAGAGATCCATATATCATCATAAAATCTTAAGATATCATAAGACTATTATCAATAGGTGTACCAACACTTCAAGTAATCAATATATTAATTGATAAGATGCACTGTGATATTATCAAGATTGATAACATAATTCATAATAAGAGCAGTTTTTTAGAAATTAACAATTGCTATTGGACCCCAATGGATTTACTCTAAATACCATAGAGAAAATTACAAGTTACTACGTTCTAGTTCAAGGAAAATTTGTGGTAGCTATAAGATCATTAAAAGGATAAAAATATGTGCACAAAACTGCTAGAGATTGCATTTGAAATATACACCCCATTTATCATATCATAGAACTTATGATAAAAGAACTTCAAAAATATCTAGGACTTGATCACAATAAAAAGGAGATAAAGAGGAATCAACAAAAGAAGTTGTACACAACTTTAATTCCATCATATGCAAGCCAAAAATCAACGGTTAGTCAATTCAATAAGCAATGTTGATTTTGAAGAGACACACTTCAAGCATTGAATTATATAAATATTGAATGAGCTATTATGTAATAAATGTATTTTGGAGTGCATGATCGATAGAACTCAACACTCCTAAGTATCAAAGTAGTAAGTCTACATTAAGGGGAAAATTTCTCTCTCAAATTCTAACATTACGCTAGATATTATTCTTTGGTCATAAGCATAATAAAGCTTTTGACTATGAGGTAATAAGGGGTATGTTAGGAGTTATTATATCATATACCATGTAAGAATTCAAATGGTATAAACACCCCTTACAAGGTACATGTATGTAATATAGGATAAAATAGTTACAAGTTTATTTGAGGGTTTTTTAGACATGAAAAATGCATCCTATGTACTTAAATACCCTTCATTTTCATATTACATTTATCAAAGCATTGAGTTTTAACACTTATGAAGTGTTTGTATAAACCTAAAATAGGTACTAGTAGAAAAGGACATGTCTAGCATGGATGGGTGCAATATAGAAAACTACCCATAATTGATTGATAAAGAGAAGCACCTTCCAAAAGAGAAGGAAAATTAGCATCAAGTTTGATCCTAGAGGCAAAGGGAGTATGATTTGGGTTATAAACCTTTATCTAGTTTTTTTCTAGTAACTCCAAGGTATACTAAGGTTGAGAGAGTAAAATTCCTAAAGAAGATTAAGTTTTTTGGATGTTATATTATAATGAAATAGATCCAAATTTGCCATCTAAAATATTTATGATTCATATCTTGAATCACTAAGGAAGAATTTCCCATAACAATGAGATCATCAACATACAAAGTAATCAATATCTCACCATCTTGATGCTTGATGTAAAAATCATCATTTTTTATACTATGAAAAAATACACACTCAAGTAAATATTATGAATCTTCTCATACAAATCACATGGTGTATGCTTACTTTTAAACAAAGAGTTTTTGCCTATGTAGGCTAAGGAATAGAATCATATTGATTAAAACCTAGTGAATGCTACATATAGATCTCCTTTAAAAGATCCCCATGAATAAATACACTCTTAAAATATATTTAAAGATATTACCAATGTTGTGAAGTAGGAAGACCTGTAGGTCAAAATGACTACATCAGGAGAAATAAGGTGATAAGCCTTCAAAAAAATTTGGATTTTGAAGGTTAGGCATGAAATCATGATATGTCTTGATGTTGTGATCACAAAAAAAAAGGAGATTCAAGATGAAGAATTTATGCAATATCGTAACATGACTCAGTGTTGAGATCGTAAACAACCTAAAAAATCATAAGTGTCACGGTTGTAAATTATTAAGGGGGATCAAGATGAAGAACCTAATATGACATCATGAATTATTGCCATACTACGATTACAAAGACAAAGATGAAAGTGCGACACTATGACACATCTCCACGTCATGGCTATGAAGTTTGGGAAGCTTCAAGGTGAGAAAAAAGGTGTGACATCATGACATGTTCCCATGTCATAGCCACTCCCAAAGCTAAAGAAACCCGAAGGTGAAAAATGAATGACGACATTGTGACATGTCTCCGTGTCGCGACCGCCATGAGTTACAACAAATAGAATATTCTACAGGAGTTTTAGTCTGCTATGGTCGTTACAAGATCAACGATGATAGGCATTCCCAAAGAATAAAGGATGGACCAGATTTCAAGTTCATCTCCACTACTTGTCTGCATGCATGAGCATTTAACCTATAGTTAGAAGTCGAGCACTCTATTCTATTTTTGGACCAATGATGTTGCACGATGGTCTTATGAGCTTGGCAGCCTGGCATTCTATTGTAATAGTTTTAATAAAGCTATTTTTTGTATTTTTGAATATTGAACCATAGAGGTATTATAAATAAGAGTGATGACCTCTTGTTTAAGGGTTGACTCTTAGGCATTTACAAGTTGCATGTGTAAAGACTTTTGGAAGGAGCAATGCAATAGAAATATTTGTTTGGCCTTTGGTTCAACATATTGTAAAAAATGTATGTATGAATGGATGAATGTTTCTATTTAGCTAGATGAATGTGCATGACATTAATTTTACTTTCTGGATTCTTGTGCATGTTTGTTCTCTAGTTCTAGAACTGATAGTCTATGGAACTAAATATTGATTAAAGGTTATTCTGCATATGATAAAACTGGTTGGTCTATTAGGAGGTTTTAATGACTACTTCATTTCATGATATTTATGTATTTCTTGATGTTGTCTAATCCACACCATTACAAGTTCTAGCATCAGCTATATTTACTCTCTTTCAGCACTCTTTTCTCCCCCATCATAGTTTTAGCTAGTTAGAACCTCAAAGGAGCCAACCTTCTCTAGAGATTGACCCAGTTAAGCCTTACAGCTTGCCTGGTCATTCAATGTTGGCCAAGTCTTGGGTGCAATAATCAACCATAGGTAGATTTTAGACCAATAATTTTTGGCACGCTCGGTGGGACCAAATCCCATTATTCACACAGGTCAGAGATTTGGTGTTTGTCTTTGCTCTGTTTAAATCTAAATCACCTGGTGAATTTGTTCAAAAATATCAAACCTAGAAAATATTTATATCCATTTATTGTTTAGTATTGAAATACATGATCACCAGATCAAAAGCAAAAAACTCAGAAGAGCCTATCAAGTTTTTAGAATTGCACCTTGGTAGTCTCAGAGTAAACCCTGTTCTATCTTCTAGATCAGTACCTTCATCTACCATCACTATAGGATCAATCAATATTGTAAGTCCTACACCCTTAACTCCTCTCATCACAGCCATTGGTGGATCTTCTAGTACAACCAACCTTACCCCTATAACTTTTGTCAGTACAATAGCAATAATGGCTAACCCAAACTAGAACATCCTGCCTTATCCCTCATGGAATCATTTGGGTCCCCTGAATCTAACCATTCAGAATCCCATTCCCCTAGCAGCTTTGAAGGCACTACCAACATATGATGGCACAAGCAAGACTACTTATGAGCACTATCAAGATGTAGCATCACTAGCAGCCATTCATAATATCATAGAGGAAAACATGATGATAAGGTTGTTGGTTATATCATTAAGAGGGAAGATGTTGTACTGGTATAGAACCCTCCCTAATCAGACCATAACCACATGGGAAGGACTTGCTGGTAAACTTATAGAAGAATTTAATGAGCAGGTAGATCCTTTCTCCCTACTTACACAGTTTACTATCATTCAAAAACATCCTCAGGAGGAGATAGTTGATTTTAACATCAGATTCAGTCATACATGGTAGAGAGTGCCTGATGGTCTCAGACCAATGAATGAGCAAGCAATGTATTATTATCTAAGGGCCTTCAACTCAGATCTGGGTATGGCTATAAGGTAGTCTTAGGTGTTCACCTTCCCACAAATATTTTAGGAAGCCCTAAAGGTAGAGAAAGACCTTATTGCTATTGGGAGGTTACCACCTAAAATGATAATACCTATATTTCTAGATCTCCCTCAGGTCCCTAATGCAAATACATCATATCCTACTTCTTCTCCCATGGTAGACCTCCCAAAATGGCCTAGAATACCGATTATCCCAACAATACAAGCTTCCCCTGTATTCCCAACTTTACCTCTAGTACCTACAGTACCTACTTTACTAGCCCTCGATCCTCAACTTGTAGTTCTCCTAGAAATGTAGACAACTATGAAAAATCTAACCAATGAGATCACTTCAATGAAGAGGTGGGAAGCTGAGAGAAATTTCCAACTGAGAATATTCCCTCAAGTGTCAAAAGAATAAGCTACTTCAACCAATAGATATCAAGAGAGATCAGGTACAATGTATGCAAATCAAGATAATGAACCCTCTACATCCTCAACTAAATCTGATTACTGGTGTTCTACATGTAATGATCCACATGGTGAAATCTCATGCATGATTCACCAACACCATGTACAAAAGGTGGCTATTGAAAAGGTAGAAAGAGCTCAAAAGGGATAGGTTAATATGATTAGAGAAATGAGCCATAATTTCATGATGCCATATGTAGAATAGGTTGCAATTTTGACTAGGTCAGGGAAGAAGCCTCTCCAAGTTGATCCCAATGAACTTAATCCTCTGAAAGTACCTTCAGGAGCAAAAAATCAAACTAAAAAGGGAAATCCCCATGACATTGCACCTCAAAATCCAACTCAGAGGTAGGGAGTAGAAACCAGTAGAAGTGAGGTTGCATAAAAAGAAGTTGAAACTCAAGAACAGGCAAGGGATAAACTGAGATATCCTTCTTTAACCAAGCATCAAAGAATAGAAGCAACTCAAGGGTATAGAAACAGGTATGATCCACCTACAAAATAGAAGGATAAGTAGCCTGATGCTCCTATTTTCAACATAGTGGAAGAATTAAAGAAGACTCCTTCAAAGGCAAGCATGTATGATGCATTGTTACTTCTAGGGTAGATTGACTTATTGCAAGAATATTTGAAATCAATCAAAAATAAAGATAAACCTCACCCTCAGCTAAATCTAGCTTAGGCCAGTCCGATACCAGCCATAGGTAAGAATAGGCCTCCTCCTTTCTATTTGTCCCTTCAAATGGAAGGGTGGGTGGTACACAATTGCATGATAGATTCAGGTGCAACAACTACAGTGATGCCCAAAGTTGTATGTGATATTATGGGGATGGAATATACTAGAAGTAGCCTAGGAGTATTATAGTTGGATGGCACTCCAGTAAATACTATAGGAGTGATCAAAGATATTCCTATAGTATTGCATAGGATACCCCAAATCACAGTTATACAGGAAGTAGTCGTGGTAGACCTAGAGCCTTACTTTGGGATGTGCCTTTCAAGAGAATTCACAACCAAGATAGGAGGATATTTATCCCTTGATTATTCACACATGGAGATTCCATATAAAGGTAGAAGGGTCAAGATCTTCAATGAAAAACCTTCTTCCTTTCATATTGAGAAGATTGAAGAAGACAATAAACCTGCTAATAGTGTGAGTATGATTACTGAAGAAATTGAGGGGTTAGATCTGATGGAGGAAGTTCTAGAAGAACTCCAAATTGAAGATCAGTTTTCTCTAAAAGACTTTAATGCTATGATTGAAATAGGGATTGGGACCTATTCAATCACAAAATCTGAAAAGGTTGAGCCCTCCTCTTTGATAAAACAAGATTTCTCCACAAGTCAGATCTGGAAACTATTCTTTGATGGTGCCAGATGTAAAAATGGGGCTAGGGTAGGTATAGTACTAATCTCACCAACTAGGGATGAGAAATTTTTTTTGTATAGATTGACATGGAGCTACACAAATAATGTAGTAGAATATGAAGCACTTTGCTTGGGCTTAAGAAAGGCTAAGAAGTTAGGGGTCAAGCAGTTGCAGATATATGGATATTTAGAGCTAATAGTGAATCAGGTCATAGAGAAATGTATCAGCAAACAACATTACCTCAAGGCTTACCGAAACAAGGTATGGGATCTATTTGAAGCCTTTGAAGCTTTGAATATTAAAGCTATTCCCAGGGAGCGTAATACTCATGCTGATTTACTAGCATATATGGGGGCCAACTATTGCCCAATAGCCAATGTCATACAAAAGTAAAAAATAGTAAGGTTGATATACAGACCTTCAGTCCCAGATAAAGATACCTTCTGGAAGGTCTTCGAGAATGATGAACAAGTATTAGATTTCCTAATCTATGAGATGAACTATTCAAGTGATCAAGCCTTAGAAGATGAAGAGGATGAAGGGTTGATCCAACTCAAGAACAATCATATACCAAAAGGCCTGATAACTCTTGAAAGCCTTTTTGATAGTAGTGATCGGCCAGTGGACCATAAGATAAAGGTTGATAAGCAAAAGTACAAGGAAATGCAGGTAGAGCCTGGAAAAATGCTCAAGGTTGGGGTTCAATGTTTAGAAGAAGAGGTAGACCAAGTCCAAGAATTATGCAAATATTTCCTTGATATTATAGCTTGGACGTACGATGACCTCAAGGTGTACAACAAGAAAACAATACAACACACCATTGAACTTGAGCCTGGTTCAAAGCCCTTTCAACAAAAGTAGAGGCCTATCAACCCAAATATAGAAGCTCTAATGAAGCAAGAATTACTAAAGCTACTCCATGCCAAAATAATCTACCCTATCAAACACTCCACATGGGTTGCTAACCTGGTGCCGATCAGAAAAAAGAATGGGGATATCAGATTGTGTGTGGACTTCAGGAATTTGAACAAGGCCTCCCTTAAAGACCACTATCCTCTACCTCAAATAGATCAAATACTGCATACTGTAGTAGGAGCAAAGAGATTTTCATTACTGGATGGATTCTCTGGTTACAATCAGGTTTGGGTCAAATATGAAGATCAACATAAGACTACATTTACTACTAAATGGGGAACTTTTGCATATCAATGTATGCCTTTTGGCCTATCCAATGCAGGGGCTACTTTTTAGAGGGCAATGGATTTAGCTTTTGGAGAACTTGTGAATAAGGTGATAGTCATTTATCTAGATGACATGATAGTGTTCTCCCACAAAAAGGAAAAGCATATTGAACATCTCAGGATGGTCTTTGAAAAGTGCAGAGAATTTGGTATTTCCCTGAACCCAAAGAAATCTATCTTTGCTGTAGAGGAGGGAACTCTGTTGGGACATGTTATCTCTAAAAAGGGGTTGGCCATTGACCCAGAAAGGGTGAAAGCTCTTTTAGATCTTCCTTTTCCATTGAACAAGAAAGGGTTGTAGTCTTTCTTTGGATAGATCAACTTAGTGCGAAATTTTGTTGTAGACTTTGCACAAATAGTAAAGCCTATGACCGAACTACTAAAGAAAAATGCAAACTTTAGGTGGATAGATCTGAGGAAAGAAGCATTCAAGAAGATCAAAGAGGCAATTTCTCAAGCACTTGTACTCATCAATCCTGATTACTCAAGAGATTTCATTATGTATGTGGTTGGTGAACAAGAAAGTTATGCTGCAGTTCTCACTCAAAAGGGAGAAGACAATGAGGAGAGGCCTATTGCCTTCCTAAGTTAGACTATGCAAGATCATGAGGAAAGGTATAACTTCATTGAGAAATAGGTGTATGCTATCATGAAGTCCTTAAATAAATTCAGATATTTTCTGTCCCAAAGCAAGACCTTGGTGTATGTGGTACATCTTGATGTCAGGAATTTTATAATACAAGGAGAGCTTGGTGAAAAAAGAGCTGGATGGGTGTCAAAAATCCAAGAATATGACGTAGATATTCACCCAACCAAGCTGGTAAGAGGTAGAGCTTTGTGTCAAGAATTGGCAAAAGAAGCTAGAACATAGTATGTAGTCTGTCAAGCACCAAAATCAATTCAAGATATTAGACAGCCCTTAGAGAGCTTAGATTGGGTTGCTGAACTTATAAGCTACTTCTAAAATTGAAAATTCCCAATGAACCTGAATGCCTCACAAAGGAGGAGGTACAAGTTATAGGTTCTAAAATATGTCCTGTTACCTGAAGGCTTATACAGAAAAAATTTGGATGATGTTCTTTTGAGATGCATCAAGGATGATCAAAAATAGAAGATCTTGGAAGAGTTCCATGGAGGCTTATCAGGAGGACACTACTCAGGTAGGACCACAACACTAAAAATACTAAGGATAGGTTGTTACTGCCAACTATCTTCTTTGATGCTTTTAAAGTAACAAAGACATGCGAATAATATCAAAGGTATGTAGGAAGAAACAAAAAGGCTTCCTTACCTCTCAAGTCCATCCAAGTGGAGCAACCTTTCCAACAATGGGGTTTGGACTTCATAGGGGTGATAGAACCAAATTCATCAGTAGGACACAAGTATATTTTGACTACTACAGACTATTTCACCAAATGGGTTGAAGCAATACCCATAAAGAAAGCTGACCAGGAGGTAGTAATTGAATTTGTTGAAAGCTTGATTACAAGATTTGGCATACCTGATGCATTGGTTAGTGACAATGGCCCATCCTTCATCGGAGAAAAGATGATTAATTTTACTGGTAAATATGGGATCTATTTAAAAACTTCTTCCAACTACTATCCACAAGGAAATGACCTGGCAGAATCAACAAATAAGAATTTACTTAGGATTCTAAAAAGGACTCTAAAGGACAACAAGAGGAGTTGGCATTCACTAATAAATCAAGCACTGTGGGCTGATAGGATCACCATTAAGAAGTCCATCAACACATCTCCTTACACTTTAGTATATGGAAAAGAGGCTATTCTCCCCATACATATGGAGATACCTACTCTGAGATTGCTTGACCAAACTCATACTGTAGAAGGTGACCTAGTAGAAGATAGGTTGATGCAACTTTTGCAGCTAGAAGAACAAAGGGAGAAGGCTTATGTACAATATCAAAAACATCTAGGGGAAACCAAAGGATGGTTTGATAAAAAGGCCACTTTCAAGAAATTCAAGGTCGAAGATCTGGTCCTGAGATGGAATGAAAACAAGGCAAAACCAGGAAATCACCAAAAGTTTGACTCCTTTTGGGAAGGTCCTTTCAAAATAATTGCTGAGAAACAACACAACTCTTTCCAACTCCAAGATGAATAGGGAAGGATTCAACCCATTCCTATCAATGGTTTCCACTTGAAACTCTATTTTCATTGAAAAGATCTCACCCCTTGTATTTTATGTATCATATGTACTTTAACGTGTGTTTCTGTAGAATGTCATGATTTCACGACACGTCTCAAAGTCATGATAGACAAGGAAGGAAGAAAGATGCACGATATCATGATATGTCAGTGAGTCATGGTAACAATGAATGGAAGCCTTTGAAAAGGGGAAATTGATATGATTTCATGATGAGTCATCATGTCACGGTCAAAAAGTCAAAGTAACTCCAGATAAAGAAGAGCCACGATCGCACAAAGGGAGGGAAAACTATTTTCAAATTTTGAGGAAGCATTGGGAAGCATGATATCATAAATATGATGTTGGTTGTGATACATCAAAAAATGTGGTGCACGAGTGGAAGCAGAAATGACATCCTGATTAATTCATCGAGCAAACAACCAACCACTGCAATAATTGCATGTTGCCCTAATTCTTATGGAAGCTTTGTATATGGCTAAGAAACCCTAGAAACTCCTCATTTTTTTGAAGTCTTCTCATAGAATTACCTTCCATCACCAAATTTTTCTCCCACATCAATGCTTTCAGAAGAGTTTTTAGTGCACCAGAGCTCAAGAAAGTAGAAGTACCATAATGGTAGCTTCATCCTCAACCATAGAGGTCACAATGTAGATAGAAGAAGATAAAAATATCAAATTTCAAGATAGGGATGCAAAAATTGTAGACATTGTGGTCACATACAAGGGGGTTGCATGGCTCATATTAGACGTTCAAAGAAAGGCTTTCAATAGGTATTACCCCATCAAGCCCCAATTTTTTTGCCTTTCATTCCTTGCTCTCTTTTTATGTCTACAACCCGATGCATCCATGCCCTGAACTTGTGCATGCCATAGCCAAATACTATGACCCTAAGCACAATATTGTTCAAAATGCGCAAGGATACCCCCTTTTTACCCTCAGCCCAAATGTTTTCTTAGCTATTTTTTCCATGGGTATGGTCCCAGATCTAAAGCCCAAAGATTTCCATCCCGATGACCAGGCAAAGTATTACGTCCCAAACAATCGCATGAGAGACTTCTTAGAGCTACAATTGAAAACACCACCATCAGGAAGAAATTTTCCAGAAACCCCTATTCCCCTTACCAAATTCAAGAACCTTAAACTCTTTTCCATGTTAGCGGTAATAGTGGGGTTGCCATTGGACGAGGAGGTCCACGGTTGGAAAATTACCATGACTCAGTGCATTTCAAACCCTAAGTTCTATGACACTTTCATTATGGACCAGAGCACCAGGCCTCTTTTCTTCAATTGGCCAGCTTATCTATACCAACAAATTCATGAGCAATTGTCTAAGTTGAAGAAGGGTTCCCAAATTTCTTTTAGATATTGTTCACACCTGGCTTGGGTCTTCTTTTACTTCATGGCATGAGAAATACCTTTCATACCTATAGTAGATAGAGATGAAAAGGGGAATCTATTACCAGTGTATTCATGGACCATAGTGCTCACCACCTTCGAGACATACTACAACTTTAATAGGGAGTTCTTGGGACCTGCCCTCAAACTTATGTATGGGGAAATGAATAGGCTATCCCAAAAGGCTAAAAGTATTTTGCAGAACCCACATGTAGAGGAGGGGGACTAGTTCATTCTAATATAGGGTACTATCATTAGGTTATATGGGTTCATTGGAAAGCTATTTTTACTCCCTCACTATGTTATAGATCGATTGTTTGCAATGGAGTATTGTAGACAGACTATATATATCAATTACCAATATGGCACAGGTATAGGCAAGAAGGGAACTTGCACCCTACCATTCAATTTTGAGGGTATAGTCCTAACAAATAAAGGGCAACATGAATAGGTTGCTCAAGCCCTGAGGGACCTAGGTCTGGTAGAATTACCACAAATATGGAGGTATGACCCTAATGATAGATTTTTAGAAAGACTATCTATCATTAATAACACTAGGACCCAAAAGTTCACCAAAACAACTAGGGAGCATATAGAGCAGCAAAGGAACAATAATGAAGATGAAGAGTTAGAATGGAATGTAGATCAAATGCAGCCATTGCCCCCATGGCATGATTTCTATGAGCAAGTTGTAGATTATGATCCCAAGAATATCGAAGAACATTTCTTAGATGAGAAAACTATTCAAAAGATGTAGAATAAGCACCAATGGATAGAGGCCAAGATACATGCCTAGTGGATCATGAGGGTTGAAAATAAATCAATCCCTTCAAGATATGGTCTCAAAATTGATGATGAATTTTCCCTCAGGTATGATAAGTACCAAGAGACCTAGGCAGAAACCATTGGAAACAAGATTGCTCTAATATTTCATAGTACCTAAAGAGAAGGACATGCTATAAAAGACACCTCTAAAGAAGTAAATATAGGTAAAGGGAAGGTAATCACCTAGGCTCAACAACAAACTATCAAAGGTACTACCCCTCCCTCTTCTTCTAAAGGAAAAGTGATAGTGTACACCCCTACACAAGAATAATTGGAAAAGTATTCAAAAGCACCCATGATAATGAAAAATATGGGTTATACTAGAGAAGGCCTTGGAAAACATGGCCAAGGGATTACTGAACCCATCTAGGTGCAAAGGAGGTCAAGACAAACAACTCTAGGAGCAAGAAGTTCTAAATGTAAAAGCTCTGAGTCAATCACTCCAAATTTTGTACCACCTTCTGGGGTAGCACCTCCCTTAATTGAGATGACACAGGCACAACCTCAACAGCAAGATTCTAAAATAGAGTCTGACCCCCTTCCTCTCATAAGATGTAAAAGGAAGGCAAAGAATACATCTGAGGAAAGCATACAAAATAAGAGCAAGCAAGAAGAAGTTCTAGAGAAAGTAAGTACCTTAGGGCAAGAGGAAAATACAGAGCAACTACTTCAGTAGCAAGATGCGAGTGACCTAGGATAGGAAGAAGTGGTTGAGCAATCACCACTCATGGAAGGTGCACAAGGAAAACTACAAACATTGCCAATAATGTTAGGTATGATACCTATTTCTTCCTCCTCTTCTCCTCCTCATTCCCTAGAGAAATCTCCCTCCCTTCCTAGAAAAAATAATATTCAGCTTCCACCTCTACAACATCCATATTTACCTCCATAATAATCATCTTCACCTTAGCAACATCCACCTTCACCACGACCATATTCATTTATCCTAGCTAAAAAAATTCACATTTCAGCACTACCATCTACTCTACCACCCCTTGTTACCTCTGCAGACTCTATAGTAGTGTCCATTGCAGCTCCCACAAGTATCGATTCCACTCTTGTAATAATCCCATTCTCCCCTATTGTCCACTTCCCATTGCTACCATCCCTACCCACTTCTTCTACCAAAACTCACCCCACCATCTCAAAGCTTAAGAAATTCAAGAAGGCAAACAAGAATGCCTATGACTGGTGGAATACAAAATATGCCCAGTCTTCCAAGAAGTCTTTCCACCCAAAAAATGATTGCAATAGATCCAACCACCCTCCAATGGATGAATATGATAATCACACCCTTGGTGGACAATCCAATAGAAGATATGATGATATAAGACTATCAGGTTGAAGTAGTAATAGGAGATATCACTCAGCTTCCAATGCAAGATGAATTTTTGACCGCCAAGGCTCACTTGGAAACCATTTACTTACATGGATATTATTTCAAGGAGAATTTTGCATGGGCTAAAGAGATGATTAAGGAGCTTGAGACAACACTGAGTGAATAGAGAAATGTTGAAAAGTCTCTAAAGAATGAGGCCAAGAAATGGCAAAACAGATTTCATGAAATGGCCAAATACAAAAAAGAGGTCAAAGATGCTAACAAGAAAAATCAAGTTTCGGCTGAACAGGTCAAGGATCTTCAACAACATATCCAAGAAGAGAGAGCCAAAGCCATAGGGTTCTCAAAGGAAAATGCCAAACAGGTGAGAAAGGAGATATTTGAAGATATTTTGGAGATGAGCCTCAAGGTGCGACCCGTGCTACTATACATGGGGGAAGTGAAAGAATTTTTGGAGATTATAGAAGAGGAATTCAAGAGGGTTGAAGGTTTTATGCAATCAAGACTATCTGCAGCAACAAATATTCAAGCCCTAGCTGAAAGTAGATATGAGTGGGTAGCAAATAGAGTCCCCAATAGAAAATGATCTAGTGCCAAGATAGTGGTCAAATGCTTTTTCAAAAGACATAGACTCATGAACCAAGGTTGGCAACTCATCCAGGAGCTAAAAGCTAAATCCAAGGGAATACTAAAACATCTAAATCTGGCTGAGAAATGTGGATTCCTAGGATTCTAGGGTGAGGATTCTAGTATCTTAGGAGAAGAAGAACTCAAAGCTACCCTAAAAGCAGCCATGGACAATGAGTCTAAAATAGATGAATGGCTAGAGCCTGTGTAGTAGGAACATATCTTCAAGCTCATGCAAGATCTTACTCAGATAAAATCCTACCTGTATGATCTGATTTTGAAGTCCAAAACTTTCTCCTATGATAGGGTCTCTGAACTAGAATTCATTCATGAACAATTCATAAATTCCTTAGACCCTAATGATGGGACCTGGGAATAGGCTTGCAGAGCCTACAATGATGTTGCTAAGAGACTACAAGACCAGAGTGCTAGAAACAGAATACAAGCACTCGAAGAAGTTGGAGAAGAGATAGAAGGTAAGGTTGGAGGAGAAACAAAAGAAGAATTTGGAGGGGACACAAAGAAGGAAGAAGATGAGGAAGTTGAAAGAGAAGCAGAAAAGGAAATATCCCTGGGTGACCAAAGGGTCGAGTAAAAGAACCATCTGTTCAATTTTTTTGCTGTCATCCATCCCCTTTCAACCCTCATCATCCTTTCTTTCCTTTCAAATTTTCCATTCACCCATCACTCCCATTTCATCCTTTTTGTCCTTTCTATCTTTTAGACTCTATTCACCCAATGGATAAGGCCCTAGGTTCTAAAAATTTTGCAAGCAAAATACCCTAGGAGGCACCAATAATGTAGGTCAAAATGACTACATCAGGAGAAATAAGGTGATAAGCCTCCAAAATTTTTGAAGTTCCAAAGGTTAGGTACGAAATTATGATGTGTCTTGATGTCACTGTCGCAAATAGCCTAAAAATTTCCAAGTGTAGAATTGAGCGTGATATCACGACATGACTTAGCATCATGATCACAAACAAAAAAGGAGACTCAAGATGAAGAATTGATGCAATATCATGATAGAATCCTCCCCAAATAGCCGTCACAGTGCAAATGGCTCGATGTCATGACATGACTCAACGTCACGATCACGAATGATTAAGGGGACTCAAGATGAATAACCCAATGTGATGTGACTTGTTGCCATGCCATGATTATGAAGACCATAAGAAGCTCGAGGGAAGAGAAGTGTCATGAAATCATGACATGAGTATTTGTCATGGTCACCAAGGCCTAAAAAGGTTCACTAGTAAAAGGTATCACGACATCGCGACTGCCAAAGCTCTAGAGGCTCATGAGATAAAGATGAATGCGTGAAATTGTCTCCACATCGTGATTGTGAAGTCTGGAAAGCTTCAAGGTGAGAAAAAGAGTGCAACATTGTGACATGTTCCCATGTCGCAACCGCCAAAGCTAAAGAGGCCCGAAGATGAAAAAGGAATGTGACATCACAACATGTCTTTGTGTCACAGTCACTGTGAGTTATAGCAAATAGAATTTTTTGTAGGAGTTTCAATATGCTATGGTTATTACAAGATCAACAGTGATAGATATTCCTAAATAACGAAGGATGGACTAGATTTCAAGTTCATCACCACTGCTTGTCTGCACGTCGGGAGCATTTAATCCATGGTTAGAAGTCAAGCACTCTGTTCTATTTCTGGACCAATTATATTGCATGATGGCCTTACAAGCTTGGAAACCTGACATTCTATTGTAACAATCTTAATAAAGCTATTTTTTGTATTTTTTGGATATTGAACCATAGAGGTATTATAAATAAGAGCGATGGCCTCTTGTGTAAGGGTCGACTCTTAGGAATTTACAAGTTGCATGTGTAAAGACTTTTGGAAGGAGCAATGCAATAGAAATCTTTGTTTGACCTCTGGTTCAACATCTTGTAGAAAATGTATGTATGAATGGATGAATGTTTCTATTTAGCTAGATGAATGTGCATGACATTAATTCTACTTTTTGGATTCTTGTGCATGTTTGTTCTTTGGTTCTGGAACTGATAGTCTATGGAACTAAATATTGATTAAAGGTTATTTTGCATATGATAAAATTGGTTGGTCTGTTAGGAGGTTTTAATGGCTGCTTCATTTCATGATCTTTATGTATTTCTTGTTGTTTTCTAATCCACACCATTACAAGTTCTAGTATCAGCTATATTTACTCTCTTTCAACACTCTTTTCTCCCTCCATCATAGTTTTAGCTAGTTAGAACCTCACAGGAGCCAACCTTCTCTAGAGATTGACTTGGTTAAGCCTCACAACTTGCCCGGTCATTCAATGTTGGCCAAGTCTTGGGTACAATAATTAACCATAGGCATATTTTAGACCAAAAAGACCATGAATCATATATATGGAGTTCATATGAGCAAGAAAGGCAGAATATTATTGTAATCAACTCCTCCTCTATGAGAAAAACTTTTTTGCATCAACATGAGCCTTATTCTTCTAAAATTGATAATCAACATCATAATTTGTCTTTTAGACACATTTACATCCAATAACATTCTTATTATAGTACAAGGAAACCAACTCCCAAGTTTGATTCTTCATGATAGAATCATACTCCACTTGCATAGCTACCTTCTAAGGAATCCATTATCCTAAGTATATGTAATTGAATATCCATAAATATCCCCCTTGACAAACAAGGCTCTAACTTTTAGAATATATTACATTATTTGATATGTAAGAAGATCAAGGGTCACTTGAGGGAGATCAAAGGTCATTTGTAAAATCTATATTATGGACTCTTAGTTCCATATTTTATTGTACAAGTTCTTACAATAAGAAGAAGCTTTATTCATTGTCTCTCATGTGCTTCCTTGTTTCTTTAGTTCATTAGCTTACTAGTTTCAGTAATTATATTTTTGAGTTCTTTGGTTAGATGTAATGCTTCAAAAGCTATCAGTGGTATCAGAGCCACAAGGGAGAGATTGATAGGAGATAGGGAGATTTCTATTACAAGATTTGAAAGTTTCTATTTGTCTAGAGTCTTTCCACAGGGTTGTAGAAAAAACTCACGAAGACTAGGACTCAACATAGATTTTACCACTAGGAAAACTAGTGAAGTTTATTGATTTCATATTTTTGGAGATTTGGATGTATTTGATTGCTATTATCTAAGTTTTGTTGCAAAAAATTATTTTTGGAGTTGCAACAATAGATTGAAGAAATAGGAGGTCTAAGAAAAGGTCCCATAGTGAAGATTTGAAGTGGCCATTGGAAATTTTTTTAGAGAAAGTTTGAGTTAAAATATTGCAAAAATATGAAACGCCTAAAAATAGGCAATCACATCAAAATTGGGACAATCATCACCATATGACGACAAGCCCAAAAATATTTGTGAAACCGATTCAAGGAGGAAATATTTGGAAAGAATTTTGTTAGTTTTTGAGAAGGTATTTTTTGAAGACTTCAAGACATTGAGAATCTTGAAGAATAGACTAGAAAAAGAGGTCAACATTGAAGACAAAATTCAGCTAGAGCTAAGGAGGATAAAGAGGATTGGAGAGACCACCATTTAACATAATTTTGAAGGTAACCATTAAATTTTTGTAAGGCTGAAATTTGAAGGAGAATAATGCAAAACATTTGGACAACATTTGAAGGCATTTCGGGTAGCATTTGAAGAAGTAGAAGAGTTGTAAAAAGTTCAGAGTTTGGACAAAAAACTTGGACAATGAAAAGGTAAACAAGTGAACAAAAAATCAAGGAGAAAGAGGACTAAAAATTTGAAGTTATAAGTGTATCTTACTAAAGCATTTGTAAAGCTAATTTGAAGTTTGCAAACATATTTTTAAAGGTAGAAGCCTTAGTGTTTGAAGCCAAATTTTGGAGCCATATTATCACCATCAAATCTCCATAAAGTTGTAAGAAATTACAAGTTAGTAAAAGAATAATATGCTATTTACGAGCTTGAAAAAGAGCTAAGAGTATCATGGCAATAAGTTTCAGTCATAGCATAGGAGGGCAAGCATCCAAGATCCACCAAGTTTGATGATGGACCATCCTACAAAGGAGGAGGAGCCACCACGTTGAAAGGAGAATCCATCGAATTTGCAAAGTAGGAGCCACTTCTTTGAAAGGTGAAGCTACTAAACTAAGGAGGAGGAGTAAGTTTTATAGAACCACGAGAGAGTGGAAGATCCACCATAAGCTCCAATCCAAGGAGAAAAATTATCATCCACGAGCATTGGAACGTGAGTAACAAAAGATACACTCTTTGGACATTGAAAAGGCATAGAAGGAAAGTCAAATGATAATGTTGGAAACAACCACAAGGAGGAGCGAAGAGTCAATGGTTGTAACAACAAATAAGCAGGTGGTATCATGGCATTCAATAATTGGTAAGGTGAGAGAATTATACTACCGATTGAGCATGAAAGAGCCAACCACCACACAAAAAAATATTTAGGAAGCCATAATGTCATTGAGCAAGAAAGAATAACACTTCAAGTTTTTTACTACCAAGTGTTTCATAGGGAACAATGCAAGAAAATTTGAAGTGCCAAAATATTTTAATAGCCATGTGGTACATCGATTGAAAAGCAAACGAAGTTGTATACCATTTGGTACCCAGAAAAGAGAGCACCACTAGGTATTGGAGGGAGATAAAATATCTCAAGGTAGTCATTAAATACATGGGCATAATCAAATGGTAAAGTATCCCTCTATACGTTCACCAAGCATCGAGCAAGAAGTTTGAGTGTGGCAAAAAGGAGGATATTCACCAAGGATCACATTCTTAGGAGAAGTTCAAATGACTTTGATTGGAAAATTCATGTGCCACTTTGGGAGGTAAAAGTAATTTGAATTGTTTATTGATTTATTGCTAAAGATAGGAGTTATAAGGTTGAGAGATATTATTTTGTTTAAGGTTTTAAAAAATTAATTGAATGATTAAAGAGATAAGTTTTCAAATCAGAATATTGAAACCCTAGAAACCTTATAAAGTCATTTTTAAATATTTTTTAAATATTATTGAAAGATCAATTTGGAATTTTGGGAAGTGAATTACAAATTTTGAAATTAATCTATTTGATTTTTTAAATCAAGTTTTAATGTTTGAAAGGGGGATAAATAAGGTTTTCTACATCATATTAGAAATACTAAATATCTTTTACAAAACTTCTAAATTTCTAATTGGGAAGCCATAAGGAATTCAACATCAAAATAGTTTTGTGAAATTTAGAGTTTAGAAATAATATATTCAAATCTAGGGAGACATAAGGTAGTCAACCTCAAAGGTTTAGAAATTTGAAAGGCTAAAACAATTATGAATTATTGGTACATACATTTGGGAACAAGTAAACATATGACTAGAAACACACAATGGTTTAACTCTCTAAAAGAAAAATATGAGAAACCAGTTGCTATAAAAAATAGGACTTATGAAGTAAAAGGTATAGGAAATGTTCTAGTCAATTTAATAAATGGAAACGAAGTAATTAACAATGTATTTATATGTTCAAATCTCAAGCCTCACCGAACTAAATGCTTATCCCTTTTATTATGCTTTCAACGATGTAAAAGGTTTAAAATTACTGTGGCATGTGATGCGTAGTTGTTATACACATCATTAATTCTCAGTGAATTTGTCAATCCATGGCAGTGTACAAGGCTGTCTATGGAAGAAGGGGTGAACAGGGTTATAACTTAGGTAAATATGGAGCAACAGGTCTTATTGGTGAAATCGATTGTGTGGGGGATTTAGGACATTCCTATCTCTAAATTGCATGAATTAAACCTTAATCTAAGTTGCAGAAATGGAAACTAATCATTAACTATAGAAATGAAATCCTAATTACAATTGCAGAATGAGACCTAATTATGTTGTAGAAATAACGAGTTGCGAGAATTAGAAGTCCGATTATAATTGCGAAAGGAAATCTATTTACTTTTGCAGCAATGGAAACCTACTTATAACATGGAAATGAAACCCTGTCAAGGCTCTGTAACAGAACGTTGTCAATCTTCTGTGCAGGGGTTGACAGCAACACAAAATGCGAGAAATTACAAAAAATAGTATATTTTGGAAATGACAGTCTGCAATAAATTGAAAGCTTTGTTGAAAGTGGAGATTACAACCAAACCATTAATCACAAAACATAAAATAAGCTAAGATTGCAAATATCATTAGTTTTTTACAAAGGAATGAAATGAAAAGTTCTACAACTCATTCTCGCATGACAAAATCAGAATAAAAACCTTGTTGTTAGTCCTCCTCCTAGGTTTGGAAGTGGCCAGCCTCCTTGTCCAGAAGAAGGTATGAGTCTCTCTCTCTAGATCTTACTCACACTCATTTACAAACAATATGAAATAGAAATAGTACACTTTATTGATTCAAGCACATGATTACAATAATTCTTCTGAAAACCTGTTACAGGACTGTAATGGTCACTTTTCTGATTATTGCCTATTTTCTCCTATATTTCTCTACTCTATGCTTTCTCTATCCTCTACCTAGATCAACCTGAATGGGAGCCATATTTATAGATGTCCTAAGATCTACTTACAACTGAGAATATCTCAAAAGATCTAATCCTATTATGCTGCAACAATTTCTAGTTTTATCCTAGAAGAAGATCAAACTTGATCTTTCCATAAATTGTGGCTTTGGTTGGCAAGGATGACAAAGTTAGATCTGAGATATTTTCCCTTACCCTTTTCAATCTTTATTTCCATTTTTCCAGCATCAAAAATCGGTCAATAATTCAAAAAGCACATTTTGTTTTCATTCCGAAGATAAGTGGCTCATTTCAAAGATACTGCAATTCTCATTTCGAAGATCCGCTCATTCCGAAGACACTGTGTTTTCTCATTTCAAAGATATCTGTTCATTCCAAAGATACTTCAGAATGAACAAATGTGTGTTCTTAAAATGATTTCCTCTGCATTTCTCATGTGGGTTATTTCTTAGGATCAGATTCCAATGGTCTTCATCTCTTTCCATATGTGAATTCCATGCCTTGCCATTCATTGGCAGTTGGTTGTAATTTACATGGAAAAACCAAATTTTGTTGCACAGTAACAGTTTGCTTGCATTGTTGCCAGATTTAGGTAAAATATGTTAGTTTCACAATGACACTGAGAGGGGGGGTGAATCAGTGTGGCTCTTTAAATATTAAAACTTCAACTCTTAAAGCCAAAACAATGAAAACTTAAAACCACATAAAGCAAATATAACAAGAGAGCATCACACAACACAAGATGTACCGAGGTTCACCAGTTTTGGCTACTCCTCAAAAATTGACTGTTTGGACTCCCATCCAAATACAACCTTTGCAAAATACCAATTTTACAATCAATTTACCAGCACCCACTGGAAGGAGCATCAACCCTTGATTTATCTACACCAATAGAAAGGAGCACCAACCCATGATTTACTAGCACCAAATGGAAGGAGAACCAACCCCTGATTTATCTGCACCAATAGAAAGGAGCACCAATCCCTAATTTACCAGCACCAACTAGAAGGAGCACCAACCCCTGATTCCAAGCACCAACTTGGACTTTTTGATACTAGAAGATTGACATAAAAATGCCTTCACATTTACAAGACCCTGATTGGTCTATTGCTCACTCCACATCACCCACAAATCACATAACACATACCCTTATCAGTCGCCTGTCGCACACCTCTCGCTTTCTTCTCACTCTCTTCTCGTGCTCCTCTCGCGCACTTCACAAAATTAATTCACCAACCAAAATTCTCCAAGCAACGCTCCTTTTATAACCATATTGTCTTTGTGTAACTCCAGTTGTAACTCCTTTCATTTCTCATATGCCACTTGTCAATTGTAACGCCTTCTATATGTAACTCCTTTTGTATATATATAGTAGGCATTTCGTTAAACACGTTACATGCAATGAATTGACACATATACCTCTACAATGACTGTTCGTCTTCTTGGTCATGATTATCGTATTCTCCTTAGTGACTATTTGTTTTCTTTTCTGTGCATGCATGCGTTTTCATTTCTATTTTTATGACTATTTGTTTTTCTCCTTCTTCGACTGTTCATTTTCTCCACTTGGGCATACATGCATTTTCTCTGTAACTGCACCTATAACTGACGTACTGACTTCAGTTAACTCTTCTTATTTTATCTACATGATTTTCTTCTATAACTGCACCTGTAACTATCATATAACTTCAGTTAACTGTTACATATCTTATTTTGGCTTGGTTCTCTTCTTAGCTCGAGCCACAGTGACCTGTCACAAAATTGCGACACTTCTGCCTCTTTGTTCTCTTCTCGGCTTTCGCTCACGAAAACACATGTCGCGATATCGTGACACTTTCACCTCCTTGCTACTTTACTTGGTTTGAACCCGCAAAAACACATGTCACGATATCACGACACTTTCACCTCTTTGCTACTTGGTTCATACTAGCAAAAACACATGTCGCGATATCGCGACACTTTCGCCTCCTTGCTACTCTTCTTGGCTTGTACCCGTGAAAACACAACATGTCGCAATATCATGACACTTTCGCATCCATAATCTTCCTCTTTACTTTTGTCGCGATATCGTGACACTTCTTCCTTCTTACTTTCTCTCTCCTCATATAGTCGCGAAAAAGCGACATGTCGCGAAATCGTGACACTTTCTCTCCTTTGCTCTTTCTCTTGCCTTCGGTTCACGAAAACCCGACATGTCGTGATATCATGACACTTTTTCTCCTTAGCTCTTTCTCTTGCCTTCGGGTCGTGAAAACTCGACATGTCACGATATCGCGACACTTTTTCTCCTTAGCTCTTTCTCTTGCCTTCGGGTCGCGAAAACCCGACATGTCGTGATATTGTGACACTTTTTCTCCTTAGCTCTTTCTCTTACCTTTGGGTCACGAAAACCCGACATGTCACGATATCGTGACACTTTTTCTCTTGGACTCTCTCTCCTACAATATGTCGCGAAATCGTGACACTTTTTCTTTCGGACTCTCTCTCCTGCAACATGTCATGAAATCGCGACACTTTTTCTTTCGGACTCTCTCTCCTGCAACATGTCGCGAAATCATGACACTTTTTCTTTCGGACTCTCTCTCCTGCATTATGTCATGAAATCGCAACACTTTTTCATCCGTACAAACTTCCTTGCAATATGTCGCGAAATCGTGACACTTTTTCGTCTGTACAATCTCTCTTGCAATATGTCGTGAAATCGCGACACTTTTTTGTCCATACAATCTCTCTTGCAATATGTCACGAAATCGTGACACTTTTTCTACTTGCATTTCTCTCTTCCAACATGTCGTGAAATCGTGACACTTTTTCTTGCTTGCGCTTTCTCTCCGAACATGTCACGAAATCGTGACAGTTTTGCTTGCTTGCACTTTCTCTCCGAACATGTCACGAAATCGTGACAGTTTTGCTTGCTTGCGCTTTCTCTCCGAACATGTCACGAAATCACGACAATTTTGCTTGCTTGCACTTTCTCTCCGAACATGTCGCGATATCGTGACAGTTTTTCTTTCTTCTCAACATGTCGCGATATCGCGACAGTTTTTCTTTCTTGCCAACATGTCACGATATCGCGACAGTTTTCTTCCTTGTGATTTTCTTTTGATTTTTAGTATATGGGCCACTTCTATATTTTGGAAAACCACTGTATATACTATGAAGAACCTCTTAACTCCTATCCATAGCATAAACCGATTTGTCTGACTGTGTTGACAACAATGACAATACTTTTTCTGCACCTTGCTCAACAATCTCCCCCTTTGGAATTGTTGGTAACACACATGCAATTTCCTGTAATTCTTCTCCCCCTTTGACAATAATACCAAAGGGCTACTGCAGACTCCCCCTGAGTCCATGCACAACATTCTCAGGCACAAATTATTACAGTTAGCAAAAATTACAAATATGAGAAAAAAGATAATCAAATATATAAATGCTCCCCCTGAGAATGTGGTCCCTTCCTCCCGGGCCCCCCCCCCCCCCCCTTTTTCTGGGGTTCCCTCCCCTTCTGTGGCCCCCCCCCCCTTTTTTTTTTTTTTTTGTTTTCTTCCCCTCCCCCCCCCCCGTGGGCCCCCTCTCCCTTGAAAATCCTCACTCAGATCTATATTCAACTATGTTGGCTGCTGGATCTATATCCATTGAGACTCTATCCTCTGTACTCTATCAATAGGCTCACACAGAACCTTCTTAACAAGCTCACATAGAACTTTTCCAATGCTGAATAACAAGCTCACATAGAACTTGTCCGAATCTACTCTAGTAAGCTCACCAAGAACTTGCCCAAATATGCTCTAGAAATCTGTCCCAATACTGTCCTCAAATATTTCCCAAAGGCCTTCTCAAAGGCTCAATCAATCATGCTCAAGTAGTACTCAAAATGAACTCAACAATGAATGGCAATCTCAAATCAAATCAACTCAACCAATCATCACAAGGGACAACTCTCTCTCACACAACCCTAGTCCAAGTATGTATCAACCAACTCAAACATTTCCAACAATGCTCAACCACAAATATCACATAACAATGATACTCATGTTCTTTTCTAACTCAAGTTCTTTCACAACCAATGAGCTTCAACCACTATTATTATAAATTGTTCCCTACCTTCATCAACTTTTAACATCGACAATCTCCACAATCTTCTTTAGCCTCTTGACTGCCACCTCCATCGTGACTAACGACTTTGCCTCACATCCATTGTGCAGCTCAATGTCTCTGGTTTCTAATGGTTACCATGAATGTTTTCATCGTCTGCATAGGTATTGATAGTGGACCGTTATATCTAGCGTTGGAACCTCAATCTGTGCGTAGTCATCAACTCTCGGTATTCTGCTTCTTGCTAGGGCATATGTCAGGGCTACTCAATGTCTTAGACGAACGTTCTTCAGAGCATTTCTCCTCGCTGTGATCAAGTTATTCCTCGGGTAATATCTCACATTTCTTGAATAATGCAAGGCTTTCTTAGTTGCATAGGCATCTTGTCCTCCTTGACGCTTCACCACCTGGGCACTATTCTCTCAACATCTCTGCCTTGCATGTGCCACTTGGCACTCTTGACCAACTAGATGCTAGTACCACTATTTTCTTTGACTCTGGCATCTATTTGATAATGACTACTTTAGAGAAAATTGATGCTCTCTTATACCAAATGATGTGATGTATTTTTGGTTAAGAACCGCACACTTTCCACCTACACGTTGGTAGTAATTTTCATCACGATCATGAAGAGCTTTACCATAGTCCTCCATCGATATTGGTAGATGAATTGAGACGTACTCACAACACGAATTCTATTTTATCTATAGATTGGGAATGTTACAGTCTTCAAAACTAGCACCTGCCAGCTTATGCTTCCATGACACGTCGACTTGTGCTGCATGTTCTATCTCAGATAATGCCTATCAGCTACTGCATCGAAAACCTAGCTGTTTACCATGTTGTTCTGCTGAAGCACACTAGTTTGACACTATCTGCTATTGTAACCGCCATCACCAAAGAGATTTTACAAAAATAAAAAGACAGCTCTGTCAAGCCAACGTCTCATGCTCCTGCTTATTACCTCCACAAATATCTACATGAACTGAAACACATTTTGACAACTATACGACAACTCCCCTTGACTACTTGCCTTTCATCCTTAGATAACCAAACAACATAGGAGCTTTAAAATAAAACTTTAAGATTGCTCCCCCTGAGGATGTGCTACTTGGAGCTGCTTAGTGCAATAGAGGAGTAATCTCCTTCAGTCCAAGGAGACAAGATTTCCTCTCTTCTTTCTTTCTCCAAGATTTCTTGAACTTGGGCTTGAGTTTTTCAACTGCATCCCTATTTTGAACCTTTTCGTGAATTTGAACATTTCTCTTGGGTGGTTGTCTCTTGTGCATCCTTGATGGATGATTATTTTCCTTTCTTTGATGCATATGATTTCTTCTGTGTTGCATTCTTTGTGTCTGATGAAATCTACTGTCTTGCCTTAGATTAGATACAAAAGTTCTTGGACAAAACCTTGCTATGTGCCCATGACCATTACATTTAAAACATTGCACATGGTGTTCAACCGGAATAACAGATGTATTTCTACCAACATAATTCTTTGATCTATTATTCAATCCACAATAAATTGCCTTGTGACCATAATGGTTGCATCTAAAACAATAGCCATTAAAAGCATTATTATGAATAAAGTGAGAGTGATAGAACCTCTTTTGTTGTGGTTGTTTTTCTGTAGATCTCCTTTGAGATTTTCTTCCTTTTGAGGATTCAACTTCAAGATTTTCTTTCTTTGATCCTTCAGCAGTGGATTTCTTCTTCTCTATAGATTTAGAAGATGAAGGTTGTTCAACTTCACATCCAAGACCAAGCTTACACATGGGGCTTCTTTGTTGCCTTAACATTTTATCTAGCATCTCTGTGCTCTTCTCAAATTTGAGATTTGTATTGGCCTCTTCTAGTTGTTTCTTCAATACAACAATCTCCTCTTCTTGTTTGTAGCAAACAATCCTTTTCTCATTGATCTGTGACCTGAGAGTTTCTTCAATCCTTTTGGAATCTTCTACTTGCAGCTTTAGATCACTAAAACTTTTTAGATTCCTCTTCCGTTTGCTACACATCGCTTTATCATCCAGGTGTGACTTCAAGGCTTCTTCTATTTTCTTGGCTTTATGAATTTTTAAGAAGAGATCTTCGATCTTATCCCCATATTCTTCCAACTTCTTAGACATTCTCCTATCCTTTTTCCTTTCTTTATTCAACTCTTCAAGTGCAGCGATCATCTCACCTTCTAGATCTACTTTAGCCTCAAGGTTTTCATCACATACTTCAGAATTCACTTCTTCAACCTTTTCTAGTTCAATTTTCTCTTCCATAGGAACTAAAACTGACTGAGATGCCTTATTTGAGGAGGATCTATTATTCTTACCCATTGCGTACTAATCCAAGATCAACCCTAGCTGATTTAGCCTGACAAGGGAAACTGGCTTTGATACCAATTGTTAGTTTCATAATGACACTGAGAGGGGGGGTGAATCAGTGTGGCTCTTTAAATCTTAAAACTTCAACTCTTAAAGCCAAAACAATGAAAAATTAAAACCACATAAAGAAAATATAACAAGAGAGCATCACACAACACAAGATGTACCGAGGTTCACCAGTTTTGGCTACTCCTCAAAAATTGATTGTTTGGACTCCCATCCAAATCCAGCCTTTGCAAAATACCAATTTTACAATCAATTTACCAACACCCACTAGAAGGAGCACCAACCCCTGATTTATCTGCACCAACAGAAAGGAGCACCAACCCCTGATTTACCAACACCAACTGGAAGGAGCACCAACCCCTAATTTATCTGCACTAACAAAAAGGAGCACCAACCCCTGATTTACCAGCACCAACTAGAAGGAGCACCAACCCCTGATTCCAAGCACCAACTTGGACTTTTTGATACTAGAAGATTGACATAAAAATGCCTTCACATTTACAAGACCCTCACTGGTCTATTGCTCACTCCACATCGCCCACAAATCACATAACACATACCCTTCTTGGTCACCTATCACACACCTCTCACTCTCTTCTTGCGCTCCTCTCGTGCACTTCACAGAATTAATTCACCAATCAAAATTCTCCAAGAAACGCTCCTTTTAAAACCATATTGTCTCTGTGTAACTCCAGTTGTAACTCCTTCTTTCATTTCTCATATGCCACTTGTCAATTGTAACACCTTCTATATGTAACTCCTTTTGTATATATAGAGTAGGTATTTCATTAAACATGTTACATGCAACGAATTGACACATATACCTCTACCATGACTGTTCGTCTTCTTGGTCATGACTGTCGTATTCTCCTTAGTGACTATTCATTTTATTTTCTGTGCATGCATGCGTTTTCATTTCTATTTTTATGACTGTTCGTTTTTCTCCTTCTTCGACTGTTTGTTTTCTCCACTTGGGCATGCATGTATTTTCTCTATAACTGCACCTGTAACTGACGTACTAACTTCAGTTAACTCTTCTTATTTTATCTGCATGATTTTCTTCTACAACTACACCTGTAACTGCCGTATAACTTTAGTTAACTGTTACATATTTTATTTTGGCTTGGTTCTCTTCTTAGCTCGTGCCACAACAACCTATCGAAAAATCATGACACTTCTGCCTCTTTGTCCTCTTCTTGACTTTCGCTCTTGAAAACACAACATGTCGCGATATCATGACACTTTTGCCTCCTTGCTACTTTACTTGGTTTGAACCCACGAAAACACATGTCGCGATATCGTGACACTTTCGCCTCCTTGCTACTTTACTTGGTTCGTACCAACGAAAACACAACATGTCGCGATATCATGACACTTTTGCCTCCTTGCTACTCTTCTTGGCTTGTACCCATGAAAACACAACATGTCGCGATATCGTGACACTTTTGCATCCGTACTCTTCCTTTTTACTTTTGTCGCGATATCGTGACACTTCTTCCTTCTTACTTTCTCTCTCCTCCTTAGTCGCGAAACTGCGACATGTTGCAAAATCATGACACTTTCTCTCCTTTGCTCTTTCTCTTGCCTTCGGTTCACGAAAACTCGACATGTCGCGATATCGCGACACTTTTTCTCCTTAGCTCTTTCTCTTGCCTTCGGGTTGCGAAAACCCGACATGTCGCAATATCGCGACACTTTTTCTCCTTAGCTCTTTTTCTTGCCTTCGGGTCACAAAAACTCGACATGTCGTGATATCGCGATACTTTTTCTCCTTAGCTCTTTCTCTTGCCTTCGGGTCACGAAAACCCGACATGTCCCGATATCGCGACACTTTTTCTCCTGGACTCTCTCTCCTATAATATGTCGCGAAATCACGACACTTTTTCTTTCGAACTCTCTCTCCTGCAACATGTCGTGAAATCGTGACACTTTTTATTTCGGACTCTCTCTCCTGCAACATGTCGTGAAATCACGACACTTTTTTTTTTGGACTCTCTCTCCTGCATTATGTCGTGAAATCATGACACTATTTCGTCCGTACAAACTTCCTTGCAATATGTCACAAAATCGTGACACTTTTTCGTCCGTACAATCTCTCTTCCAATATATTGCAAAATTGCGACACTTTTTTTTTCGTACAATCTCTCTTGCAATATGTCACGAAATTGCGACACTTTTTCTACTTGCCTTTCTCTCTTCCAACATGTCACAAAATCGTGACACTTTTTCTTGCTTACACTTTCTCTCCGAACATGTCGCGAAATCGTGACAGTTTTGCTTGCTTGCACTTTCTCTCCGAACATGTCGCGAAATTACGACAGTTTTGCTTGCTTGCGCTTTCTCTCCGAACATGTCATGAAATCGCGACAGTTTTGCTTGCTTGCGCTTTCTCTCCGAACATGTCACAAAATCGTGATAGTTTTGCTTGCTTGCGCTTTCTCTCCGAACATGTCGCGATATCACGATAATTTTTCTTTCTTGCTAACATGTCGCGATATCGCGACAGTTTTTCTTTCTTGTCAACATGTCACGATATCGCGACAATTTTTCTCTCTTGCTCAACATGTCACGATATCGCGACAGTTTTCTTCCTTGTGATTTTCTTTTGATTTTTATTATATGGGCCACTTTTATCTTTTGGAAAACCACTGTACATACTCTGAAGAACCTCTTAACTCCTGTCCACTGCATCAACCGATCTGTCTGACTGTGTTGACAACAATGACAATAATTTTTCTGCACCTTACTCAACAAAATAAATGCTTGAGACATATCAAAACATGATTAGTGAAATGCTGCTATCAACCTAAGCATATCTCATTTAGTAAGTCATAACAAAACATCATAAAACTTATGCAAAAAGCTGTAGAAATAAGAATATAGTATTTCAGATACATTTATCATGCAAATAGTTAATACGCAGCATATTGAATTAACTTAACTGGCATATTAGATTAAACATAAGAGTTTTTAGGCAATTTCAGTGTTCAAAACATGTTATGATTGAGGTATTTTCAGGCCTCATCATTTTCCCCCCAACTTATATTGATGCATGTCCTCATGCATTTTGTTGGGCTATGGAATCACATATGTCCATGGTCAAATTCTATTACCTGTAGAATAACTTCTTGCCTATATAATACCCCCTGTTTTCCTGAAGGTTCCTGAGCCATTCTTCAAACTATTCATCAGGTTGGGCATCTTCTTCAAAGTAGAATGGAACTAGAGTGATGATGGTTGGAGGCCTAAATATGAGACCTATCCAATTATGTTGCATGATTTCAATCAACTATATTACTCCTTCTGTCCTTCTGGACCATTCTAAGTTGATGGGGGAGATGGGTTCTCTTTTATGTAAATACATGGAGAGTTCAGCCCATCTGTTTCTATAGATTGATAATGCTGGCACAAAATTGTCATTACAAAATTTTTGAAATCTGTTCACATAGTCCCTCAAGTTTTTCAAGTATATTCTCTTCACATCATCCTTGTTCATCATGGTGAAGTGCTGTCTTGTGATAATTGGGTGATTTGGCTGAATTGCTCTGACTAACAATTCATCTCTTGTTTCAATCTCTTTATTCTACATTTTCTCCTGGTCCCAATAAAATTGATTCTGCAAGGTGGACATGAATGCCCTCAATTGAACATCTCCAATGTAGATTTGAGGATGAAATTCTACTTCTTTTGAAATAAAGAAGTTGTGTAAAAATAGTTCACACATGAGATTTTTCTGCTCAATAGGGCTGTCAAAATATGCTTCCAGGAAATCTGTAGTGGTGTCCAATTTATATGGAAGACCTGAGCTAATCCTCATGACCTGTCATATGAGGTATTTCTCCTTAAGAATAAGACTGTAAAATCTGGCTGGCCGTCTGAATTGGACTAAAAATTCAACAATTTGACATAAATCAGACACTTTTTATTTCAATGCCTAAATCTTTGTGTCCTTGGCCTTTAGCTGTTTTCCTTTCAATTTGAAATTTTCAGTCTTAGTGGCAAGCTTCTCATATCTAATCACCGAACTGGCTATGTCTGCATTGTATTATTCTAGGGACACAGTATTAGGTGGTCTGACTACAGGTGGAACTCTAGGTAACAGATCTACGTGAACCCCTTTTTCTGCCACTTCTACTGGTTGATCATCTGTCGATAATTCTACCTGTACCCCCTTTTCTGCTATTTCTATTGGATTGTCATCAGACAGTAATTCCACTTGCACCCCCTTGAATGTGTTGTTATGTATTAAATATTCTGGCTCCCTATTGTTTTCTTCCATAAATTGATTAACTATATTTACCAATGTATTTTTGCCAGACCTAGAAATTGGAAGACCTTCTAATGGCAGCTCAGTGATTTGACTCAAAAATTCAGGGGTTACCTCAATAGTCATGCTGTTAATGTGTGCCCAGTTTTTTCTGAAGGTGTGGGCAAACATGTCGGCCAAATATTCAGAGGACCCATTAAACTTATCCAAAAATGGCATAAGCTCTCCATCTTCAAAAATCTGCAGCACTTTTGGATTTTCCCGAAGGTGGGTGGTATCCGCTGGTTCCATTTTCATTTTTTGCCCCATTTTACTGTCTTGGTACGTTACAAACTACTCACTTCTACTACTATTTCTTTGCTGGATCTCTGGTTTCTGGTGTTTGTAGATTTGCAGGGTTTAGTTCCAAGTTTTCAATTGCCCTAATTTTGTTGTTCGGAATGAACTGTAATCTGAGCACTATCCCTCGTAGTCATTTTGCGTTAGCAAATATATCTTCAGAAAGAAGGTTGGCACGCGTTTCTATTTTTGCTTTGAACACATGTCCATTAATGGTTGCGTAGATGTCCTTGCCGTCAGATCCACCTTACTCATTTTTTAGTTTTTCTATTTTGCCTGCGGACTCTCACGTGCATGTTTATTAGCATCAAAACAAATGGTGGCATACTGTTGGTCACGTCCTTCGTGATTTTGGTATTTTCTAAATGGGTGCAAAAACAAACCACATCCTAACTGACACGTGTTCATTTATCGTATGCAGCCAAAAGAATTTTTTATTTGATCGTATTTCTTTTCTTCCTTGGATGCCACGTGGAGATGTTATATTGAATGCTCTTTCCGAAGATTATGATCTATTGCAAAAACAAAACCTCATTCCGAATATTATGATTTCATTCCAAAGACAAGTCTTCATTCCAAATATCATGCTTCTTTGTGAAGTCAAATCTTCATTCCGAAGATAAATCCTCATTCCGAAGACAAATCCTCTTTTTGAAGATAAATCCTCATTCCAAAGATAAATCCTCATTCCGAAGATAAATCCTCATTCCGAAGATCAGGCTGCATTGTGAAGGTAAATCATCATTCCGAAGACAGAACTTCATTTCGAAGACAAATCCTGCTTCATTCTAAAGACAAAGCTTCATTTCGAAGATGATGCTTCATTGTGAAGGCAAATCGTCATTCCGAAGACAAAGCTTCATTTTGAAGACAAATCATCATTTCGAAGACAAAGCTTCATTCCGAAGATAAAGTGCAACATTCATTCTGTTGTCATTCCGAAGACAATTTCAATCCGAAGACAATACAACAATTAATCTGAAGAAGATAGTAGGCACTGTTTTTGGCATTCTTGTTTCGAAGATTAGGCAAAAATCAATATTCTCATTCTCAAAACATGTTTTAAATAGGCCAACTCTTATGGATACATTTTATGCTAACGGTTAATTGTTATATACTATATACCAATCATTTAAAATGAAAAAATGTAAGAAATATATACCTGATTAAAACAAGTTAATGCAAGTTTTTGAAGAATGACTACCTTTGTTGATGTTCTACTGAGATTTTCTACAATATTTCAAAACAAGTGTAGTTGGTGAATTTGTACAATGATGGTTCATAAATTTTCAAGGTTATGCATGCCAGAAAACTAGTTTTCATGCATGCCAACCCAGTAGTGCCTTGGAAAAGGTTTTCACTGCCGAGTTATTCATTTTTCTCTTTTTTTTTTTACCTCTCCTTTTATCTCTTTTTTCTTGATTCTGACTATGCCCATGAAGGAATTCATGATTTCCCTGAAATCATGCCCATGAAGGAATTCATAATCAGAATTTATTCATTTTTTTTTGTTTTCTGCTTTTTCTAATTTTTATTTTATTTTATTTTATTTTATTTATTTTTTCTATTTTTTCTTGAAATCCATGATCATGCTGATTGTTTTGAAGTGGAAGAGGAAATTTCTTCCACCTGTTGTGTATTCAAACTGTCAAGCTGCTGCAAGAATTCCTCTTTAGTTAGAGGTGTATGGTACACCTTGAGACGATGTCCATTCACTACCAACTTTCTCTATGACCCATCAATAGGAGATAAACGAGCCGCTCCATTGTCAAATACCTCTTCAATCCAGTAAGGTCCAAGCCATCTAGTTATCAACTTTTCAAGGAAGCCCTCATAGCAAAAATCAAACAGTAAAGCCTAATATCCTTGTTGAAGTTTCTTCTATTGAATGTGACTGTCATGCCACATCTTCCTCTGCTCCTGAATTACTTCAGTTTTGTGCAAAGCATCCAACCTAAGTTCATACAATGCATTCAGCTATAGAATCTTGTCTGTTTGTGCCTGTGACAATTCAATTCCAATTTCTAATGTTGTGCGCAGTGTTAGTAGCTCAAATTCAATAGGTAAGAGGGGCTTTTTACCAAATACTAGTTCATAAGGTGTGAATCCAGTAGTGGATTTCCAAGTAGTATTGTAAGCCCACACTGCTTTAGATAATTTATCTAGCTAGTTTCTCCTATGAAAAACTACTATTTTTGTTAAGATTCGTTCTAGTTCCCTGTTTGTTACCTCAACCTGGCCATTTTCTTGTGGGTGATAAGGTGATGATTTTCTATGTTTGATTTCATATAATTCTATAAATGCCTCAATGACTTTAGATGCAAATTGGGGTCCTTGGTCTATGGTGATAGACCGGGGAGCTCCAAATCTTTGAAAAATCTGAGTATACAAGAAATCAACGACCTCTTCACGAGCATGTTTGAAAGCACACACCTCTACCCACTTTGTCAAGTAATCAGTGCATACTAGAATATGTACCTTTCCTTGAGAAGGTGGATCAATAGGTCCTACAAAATCAAGCCCCCACCTCTCAAATGGCTCTAAAACCAATTGAGGTTGCAGTGGCATTTCATTTGTATGAGTGGGTTTCCCCATTATTTGGCATGCATAATAATGCCTGATGTACTTTTTCACATCCTTGTGAAGAGATGGCCAATAATATCCTGTCCCTAAGATTTTCCTAATTATGCTTTTTACAGAGTAGTGTCCACCTGAGAGTTCATCATGACAAGCCCTAAGGATATCATAAACCTCATCCTTTTGGATGCACCTACGTAACACATGGTCACGATTGCACTTAAAAAGTATACCCTTGATCCATTCAAAATAAGAACTCTGTTTGATCAATTATTTTTTTTTGTTTTGAAGTGAAATGTGGAGGAACTTTCCTTGTGACCAAGTAATTGGCTATATCTACAAACCAAGGTGATTGGACTGATATAGCAAATAATTTTTCATTAGGAAAGGTGTCTTCAACTAATTCTCCTTCATCTATGTTTTGTAATCTGGACAAGAAATCTGCTACAACATTAGCTTTTCCTGGTTTGTTGATTATAGTGATATCAAATTCTTGCAAACAGTAACCAACGAATAATTCTTGCACTTACCATAGGCTTATTCATCAAATACTTAATGGTCATGTGATCTATGTGAATAAATATTTGATAACTTGTGATGTAATGTCTGAATTTGTTGATGGCATAAATTACTGCCAAGAATTCTTTCTCAATTGTGGTATAATTTTTCTCTACTCTGTCAAATTCTTGCTAATGTAGTAGATGGCATAATGTTCACCATTGTCAATTTGTCCTAATGCTGCTCCAATTACAGTATTGGAAGCATCAGCCTATATGTGAAATGGTAATGTCCAATTAGGTCCTCTTAACATAGGTGGAGTTACTAATTTCTCTTTCAGAGCTTCAAATGATTCCTGACACCTTGCAGTCCAGGAAAATTCAAAATATTTAGTCAATAGGGCAAACATGGTATTGGCTATTATGCTAAAGTTGGGAATAAACCTGCGGTAAAAACCAATGTGTCCTAGGAATCTTCTGACATCAGTCTGAGTTTTTGGAGGAAGAAGGTTCTTGATAATTTCCACCTTCTTTGGATCAACCTAGATCCCTTGAAGAGAGATGTGATGACCAAGAACTATTCCTTCCTTCATCATCATAAAATATTTTTCTAGATTCAAGGATAACTGGTATGTTTCATAGCGAGTTAAAACTTTGTCAAGGTTTTCTAATGTAAAGTCAAAAGTCTATCCACATACTATGAAATCATCCATGTATATCTCAACACTATTGGTAGTTAGATCAGAAAAAATTGCTAAGACTGCTCACTGAAATGTTGTTGGGGCATTACACAAACCAAAAGGTAAAACCCTATAGGTAAATGTTCCCCATGGACAGGTAAAGGTTGTTTTCTCTTGATCTTCAAGTGCAATCTGAATTTGATTATATCCACTAAATCCATCAAGAAAACAAAAGTATTTCTTTCCAGCAAGGGTATCTAACACCTGATCTATGAAAGGTAATGGAAAATGGTCTTTGTATGTTACTTTATTCAGCTCTCTATAGTCTACACATACTCTCATTTTTCCATTTTTCTTAGGAACTATAACCAATGGAGAGACCCACTCGCTATCAAAAATTGGGTAAATGAATCCTACCTCCGAAGTTTTTCAATTTCTTCCTTTACAATATCCCTTAGGGCGGGATTAAGTCTTCTCCGGGGTTGTCTTACCGGCTTGAATTCTTCAGTATAAATTTTGTGGGTGCATATATTAGGGTGAACCCCTGAAATATCTTTATAGTCCCAAGAAAAAGCATGGACATGCTTATGCAATACAACTATCAATTTGTCTTCATCTTCCCTAGTAAGCCAGTTGTAAATGTTCAAAAATTTGTCTGGCTGGACTTCTATTTGTTTTGTATTTGGAAGGACTAAATTTACTTCTTCATACTTGGTGATTAGGGAATTAAGAGGACACTGCTGAGATGGGAGGAAATAAGAAGTTTCTATTTCATTTTTTTCTAATGGAAGCATATCCTGTATGGAATAATGAGAAGGAAAAATCAAGTGATGGTGCTACCCATGTGGTAGTGAAATAGAGTTTTCCTGTGATAGTACAGATGGTTCACCTTCAGAGTTTTGGTTCTCCTCATTCCTTAGCAATTGCTAGATATTTAATGCTTCCTCTTCTAACCCTTGTTCCTGCAGAACATTCATTAAGATAGTTCCATTTTATGAATTTTCTGTGTCATGGAGGTCTTCTGTGTGTTCCCTTACTACCAAGGTGGCTAGTGTGGAAATAACCTCCTCTGATTCTTCATCTGAATCAGGAAACCATAAATGACCTAAAAAATTGTTGGAGGGTCTTGTAGGAGGATACAGAGAGATCTGTTTAAGATAAATACCATTTGAAATAGTCATTTTTCTAGATCTATAGTCTATGAAGGTTGTTGCAATTGCAAGCCAAGGTCTTCCCAAAATGATGGGATATCCATGTGCTGAATTTCTTGGTTGTAAAACCAAAAAATCTACAGGGAATTCCTAAGAAGAAACTTCTATAGGAACATCTTCAATGATACCTTCAAGTTTTGCAACTAACCTATCAACCATTTCTAAAACTTTAAATGTGGGGCTGAGATGTTTGAGCTGTAATTGTTTCATTATATCCTTGGTCATGACATTTATTGCAGCTTCAAGATCTACTAAGACATTTGATATTGGTACTAAACCTATGGTAACTGTGATAACTAGGCTTCCTGGGTCACTATACTTTGGAGGTACTAGTTTTCCAGACAAGAGATCAACTATCTTTCCTTCAACCTGAATAGTCTTGGGAAATGCTTTCTTTTTTCTTCCTGCTCTTTTAATGCACAAATCTCAGACAATACTTTTGATCATTGGTATATCCTTAATGGCTTGCAATAAGGGCAATGATATAGTTAACTTTTTAAGTTCTTTGACCAGGTCTGACTCAGAATTTTTTGCTGTGGTATTGAATCTTTCAGGATATAGAATTATCCTTGATGAAGGTAATTATTCTGCCTGTGGTTCTATTTTTCTTCTTCTTTCTCTATTGTTGGTTTAACTCTAACTAGTTCCAAAGGTTATTGCTCTTCATTTTCCTTGATTTTATTTGAAACAAGTTCAGGTACAACTTTTCCTAAACGAAGTTGGAGGTTACTACAATCAATAACATTTATTTCAATATTTTCTTCAGCTTCAGCCACATAGACAAGAAATGCCTGTCTCATGCTGTTTGGATTAGTGACTGATTGAGCTGGAACTTGAGGTTGTTTCACCTATTGTGTTTGTTGTGGTTGGTTCTATTTTTCTTGAAAATTTTGATTAGGTGCAGGCAGCAAATGCTGATTTTGACCTTGATTTCTTTGCTGCCTTGGATAGGACTGGTATTGCTGACTCCACTGTGGTTGATTTTGCATCCAATGTGGATTAGTCTAATTCTAATTCTAGGATGGGTTGTTTTGATTCCATGATGGGTTATTTGATTCCATGATGGGTTGTTTTGATTCCATGATGGGTTATTCTGATTCTGATTCTAGGCTGAATTACTCCAATTTGTTTGTGGCCATTCTTGGGAATTTGTCCATTGAGGATAATTCCAAGGACGTTGGGGTGGTTCTGATTGTCCCCAAGGCATAGTCCCAAGATTATGCCTCCAATTTGTAGGAAAATGAGAGGGATTTTGGTATTGAGAGAAATTTCCCCCTTGTTTTGGTCTAACATAGTTGAGTTTCTCAGTTTGAATTTCTATCACAATTTTGAGTTGTGGTAGTAGGTGGCATTTATCAGTTGAATGCTTCTTTCAACAAATACTACAAATGACTGAGATAGATGTTTTATTCAAAGGAAATTCTTGCAAAGCATGTTTATTTCTACATCTTGGGCAATAAATTGCCAAAGGTTTTGTGGTTTTTGCTTTTGTAGACATTTCCCCCAAAGTTGTGTTTAATTGCATTAGAATATCAGTTTTAAACTTTGCAAGTTCCTCTATTAGGTCCTTTACATCAGTGTCATTTGTACTCTTTTTTCTTCTTACTTGCTTATTACGAGAGTAATTTCTGTAGAGACCCACAATTTCCTCATTACTAAGAGTATTTACATCCCCTTTTTCCATCAAATCCAATACTTCTCTGGATTCATCTTGTAATCCTCTCAAAAAGATGGTTTTACATAACTTTGGTTCTACAAGTCCACATCTCCTTTGAACAAAGGATAACCTATCAAGATAGTCTTCTAATGTTTCATCATCTTCTTGTTTAATCCTGAATAACTCATCTTTCCTATTCCTTACATGACAATACTCCTGATATTTGTCTAAAAACACAGTTTGCATTTGATCCCAGGTTCGAATGGAATTTGGCTCTAAGCTCATGAACCAACATAATTTTGAGTCCTTAAGTGTTGAGGGAAAGACCTTAAGTTTTTGATTGTCATTTACATAATCATAGGTTTGACACACTACCTTGAATTCAAACAAAAACTGATCAAGATCTTCAAATACAACACCTCGAAAGGTTGGAAGTACTGAAGGTGAAATAGTTTTCATGGGAGAGTTTTGTGTTGGATTTAAATGGATAGGATATTCAAATGTTCTGGAAGGTTGGGGCATATCCTGATCATCTCCTTCATTATGGACATAGCCATGTTGGCCATATCTATCTAGATTGCCTCCTTCTGCCATAGTTTCTTGTTCCTTGGGAACAATTAAACCTATCCAAATTTCACTCTCAAGAGGTCCAAGATCCTCTGTTGATGATGAGTCCGATGATTATTTTTTCGTAGGATGTTTCGATGATGGTGATACTGGTGATTTTCCTTTCTCATAATGTTCTAATGATGGTGAGACTGGTGATTTTTCTATCAATATTTTTGGTAATTCAAACACAGGTGATTCACCCCTTAGGCATGAAGATCTTCTTAATGGAACAAGCCGGGGATCCTTTTGGGTAATTCTACCTTTTTCATCCCTAGACTTACTCATTCATGTTTACTCTTAAATGACATAAATTATAGGTCAATAGTTGTTACTTTAACTAGCTATTCTATTCAGATTTTATCCTGAATCTTCACAGATCAGTCTAATTAATAGCTATTGGACTGTTGTCACCTTTTAGCAACACAATTCCTCGACAACGATGCCAAAATGATGCGTAGTCGTTATACACATCATTAATTCTCAATGAATTTTTCAATCCAGGGTAGTGTACAAGGCTATCTATGGAAGAAGGGGTGAACAGGGTTATAACTTAGGTCAATCTGGAGCAACAGGTCTTATTGGTGAAACCGATTTTGTGGGGGATTTAGGACATTCCTATCTCTAAATTGCATGAATTAAACCTTAATCTAAGTTGCAAAAATGGAAACTAATCATTAACTACAGAAATGAAATCCTAATTACAATTGCAGAATGAGACCTAATTATGTTGCAGACATAACAGTTGTAGAATTAAAAGTCTAATTATAATTGCAGAAAGGAAATCTATTTACTTTTGTAGTAATGGAAACCTACTTATAGCATGGAAATGAAACCCTATCAAGGCTCTGTAACAGAAGGTTGTCAATCTTCTATGCAGGGGTTGAGAGCAACACAAAATGCAAGAAATTACAAAAAACATTAAATTTTGGAAATGACAATCTGCAATAAATTGAAAGCTTTGTTGAAAGTGGAGATTACAACCAAACCATTAATCACAAAACATAAAATAAGCTAAGATTGCAAATATCATTAGTTGTTTACAAAGGAATGAAATGACAAGTTCTACAACTCATTATGCTGCAGCAAAATCAAAATCAAAACCTACTGTTAGTCCTCCTCCTAGGTCTGGAAGTGGCCAGCCTCCTTGTCCAAAAGAAGGTATGAGTCTCTCTCTCTCTAGATCTTACTCACACTCATTTACAAGCAATATGAAATAAAAATAGTACACTTTATTGATTCAAGCACATGATTACAATAATTCTACTGAAAACTTGTTACAGGATCATAATGGTCACTTTTCTGATTATTGCCTATTTTCTCTTATATTTCTCTACTCTCTACTTTCTCTATCCTCTACCTAGCTCAACCTGAACGGGAGACATATTTATAGATGTCCTAAGATCTACTTACAACTAAGAATATCTCAAAAGATCTAATCCTATTATGCTGCAACAATTTTTGGTTTTATCCTAGAAGAAGATCAAACTTGATCTTTCCATAAATGGTGGCTTTGGTCGGTAAGGACGACAAAGTCAGATCTGAGATATTTTCCCTTTACCCTTTTCAATATTTATTTCCCTTTTTGCAGCGTCAGAAATCGATCAATAAGTCAAAAAGCACATTCTGTTTTCATTCTGAAAATAAGTGGCTCATTCTGAAGATACTGCAATTCTCATTCTGAAGATCCGCTCATTTCGAAGACACTGTGTTTTATCATTTCGAAGATATCTGTTCATTCCGAAGAGACTTCGAAATGAACAAATGTGTGTTATTAAAATGATTTCCTCTACTTTTCTCATGTGGGTTATTTCTTAGGATCGAATTCCAATGGTCTTCATCTCTTTCCATATGTGAATTCCATGCCTTGCCATTCATTGGCATTTGGCTAGAATTTACATGGAAAAACCAGTTTTTGCTGCACAGTAACAATTTCCTTGCACTGTTGCGATTTAGGTAAAATAAATGCTTGAGACATATCAAAATATGATTAGTGAAATGTTGTTATCAACCTAAGCATATCTCATTTATTAAGTCATAACAAAACATCATAAAACTTATGCAAAAAGCTATAAAAATTAGAATATAGTGTTTCAGATACATTTATCATGCAAATAGTTAATAGACAACATATTGAATTAACTTAACTAGCATATTAGATTAAGCATAAGAGTTTGTAGGCAATTTCAGTGTTCAAAACATGTTATGATTGAGGCATTTTTAGGCCTCATCAGTATGGTGGTTATATGGGCAAATTGCGCAAAGACCTATGTGGTAGCTTTTAGGGAGGACAATGCAGAATACTATGGCAACCATAAAAATCTAGACAGCCTGATCGAATTCATGGTGGCTATCGATTCGACCATGTAAATTAAAAAAAACAATGTCTTATATATTCCTAGATTGACTACCAATCTCCTTTTAGTTTCTCAACTCATGGGTCAATATATGATAGTAGAATTCAAAGTGTAGATGCAAAGATGCGACACTAAAAATGAAATTACAAGTAAATACACAAAGAGACAAATATTGCACAAAATGTTCCAATTTTAATATTGATAATGGGGGGAGCCAAGTGAACTGTTTGATACAATGCTACTCTCCAGGAGTATTTTGATACAATATTACAATGGGCTAGGGTTCTCCGAAACCCTAGCAATAAAATAAAATAGTGTCTTCCAAATATTTTGCCTTTGATCCCAAAAGGGTTAGTGGGCTTCTGAGATATCTGATGCCGAGCCACTATGACTGTAGTAGTCTTCCAATGCTTCTTTAGATCAATGTTACCCAATCCTACACACACAAAAAATAGTAAAGTTGTTAGTAAATAGGAGGGTTCAACCGTGTGAACCCTCTGAAATGAATACTAAAACCCTATATCTGATGTAAGCTATAAATATAAAATGCAATAACAATGAATGATAACCAAATATAGATTTACCTTTTGCTCCATTGTTGTAGATCTGATGTTAGATAGCATGGTTTAGAAGACTCTGATTCATGTTTATATGGTTGTAGTAGGCTCGGACACACACTTGGTAGGCTCCAATGTGAGATTTGTAGGCTCTGGAGTGCACTTGCTGTATAAAGTAGGCTCTTGTGGGCACCTGGCAAGCTTCTACGGTAAGCTTGGCAAGCTTTGGTGTGCACCTACAAATCTACAGCCTTTGGAGAGCACTTCACAAGCTTCTGCGATGAGCTTGCGAAGCTCGGGATGGCACCTACGGGTAAGGGTAAATCTGCAAAAGCAGATCAAGGGGGTGCGAGAGATGCAACAGATGGATGGGGGTTGTGATGGAAATGGAGGATGGAATGGAGATCTATCCTAGGGTATGCTAAATGTGCTAAGGGTATTCTTCAGTAGAGAGGCCTCAAGATTCTTCAACGTTCTATTGTTTCAGTATTTTAGCCTCTTTTGGGCAATATGAGGGGCTTGTATTTATAACTTAGCTTTAGGGTTTAACTTAGGGTTCTTAAATGTACACTTTTGATCATGTGGCTAAGATTAAATCATATCATAAGGCTAAGATTAAATGATGGAAGTGGCATGGATTGAGTGGGATGGATGGTAGGGATTTAATATGATCGGACAGTGGAGGTTAAATGAACTTATAATTATATAATATAATATTAAATAAATTAAATATAATATTAAATACTATATAAAATATTTAAATAATATAATATATATTAAAATAAGTCGTATTTTGGAGGGAAAGGGGAAAATGGGCCTTTTTGAAGGCGAGAAAGGGAAAATGGGCCTTTTCAAGGCGAGAAAGGGGGATGGAGGACAAGTGGAAGGTGGGATGACTAGTAAGGTGGATGAATGGCTACAATTTGGTGTCTACAGATGCTCCTTTTTGTACCATGTTGCGTGAAACACAATATGGTGTAAAAATATGAGACACCTGCATGGGCTATGGGTCCCTGATGAAGATTCACTCCATAGTCCAATGAGATTTGATCTTTTAGGCCTTGGGTATGACTACCCATCCGTGCTAGGTACATGAAGTATGAATCCTTATGACTTGAGGGATCAAGGGTGTTCGAGATTTTATTTGTTAATTTTGTATAGAGCTTTTCGGAATCAGATTCTCAATCGAAGTGTGATGAGAATTTTGACCCTATCCTTACTACTCTATGTTTTTATGCTTATGTTTGAAGAGTAATTGAGGTAGTGGTGAAAACCATTGTTTTTGCTTTGGACTATGTTGCATGATGGGACAAGAGAGGATTATACCTTTCTGCTTCAAGGTATTATCCAAGTATGGAACTAACCCTCCTTGACTCATAATATTTTTAAGATGTGATGGAATGTGATTGGTTCAAGATTGTATTCAAAATCAATTGGCAATACTCAAGACCTTCTTAATGTGTAAAGTGTATTTTTGGTCCCAAAGAAAATCGGACATTCATTTGGAGGTTGCTTGCTACACTAGTAATGGCTGAGTGATTGAAAATCTAGGCTTTATGATTTTTGACACGGGATGTGGTTTGACATATGGCTTTTGCAAGGGTTGCATGATTTATTCAAACTAGGTACCCCCAATTGTTATAACTTGACTTTGTATTTGTGGCCATATCATAATTACTAAGTAAGATAATTCGAACATGGGATGGGATGAATGCAATTATGAATGACTATAGCGGAATGTATATGAAATGTGCAATTATGAATGTATGAATCTAGATGTATGAATGCAAGCGAAAATGAAATGCATGTGAAAAATGCTTATGAATGCAAATGTGGAAGTGTATATGCAAATGCATATATATATGCATGCTTATGAAAATGCAATTTGATTTTGTTGTTTTGATTTTGTATTTTTTTTAGCCATGCATGTACATATATAGTAATCGTAATAAGCATGGAATGCTTTCAAGTGTATGATGTTCATCAGCTTGGGTTTGTCTACTCCCACTCACATAGTAAGCTTATAACCAAAGAAGCTGGGTACCTTTGGGGCCTTTTGAAAATTTGATGTGACCAAAGGGATTGAGACCTTTGGAGCCTTTTGAAATTGATGTGTGACCAAAGGGGTTAAGACCTTTGGAGCCTTTTGAAATTGATGTGTGACCAAAGGGTTTAAGACCTTTGGAGCCTTTTGAAATTGATGTGACCAAAGGGGTTAAGACCTTTGGAGCCTTTTTGGGATTGATGTGTGACCAAAGGGATTAAGACCTTTGGAGCCTTTTGAAATTGATGTGTGACCAAAGGGGTTAAGACCTTTGTAGCCTTTTGAAATTGATGTGTGACCAAAGGGGTTAAGACCTTTGGAGCCTTTTGAAATTGATGTGTGACCAAAGGGTTTAAGAACTTTGGAGCCTTTTGAAATTGATGTGTGACCAAAGGGGTTAAGACCTTTGGAGCCTTTTGAAATTGATGTGTGACCAAAGGGGTTAAGACCTTTGGAGCCTTTTGAAATTGATGTGACCAAAGGGGTTAAGAACTTTGGAGCCTTTTTAAATTGATTGTGACCAAAGGGGTTAAGACCTTTGGAGCCTTTTGAAATTGGTTGTGACCAAAGGGGTTAAGACCTTTGGAGCCTTTTGAAATTGATCAGCCACCTAAGTGACCGGGGAGTGGGGTATGTTTTCCATTACACAATTTAAGTTACTTGTTTTCTTTTGCATTCTAGCTTGAACTATGAAGTGCATAAACAAAAGATATGCAATTGAATCCAAATAACACCAAACCAAACAATCTTGTGTAGGAATTTTTAAAAGTAAAAGAAAATACAATGTCCTAGGTTTTACCTTGTGTGGATTACCTTATTAATTATATTTAAAATGTATTCCTTTTTATTGTTATTTGATTTACTTACATTATGGTACTAACTCGAAATCAAACAAAAGTAATAAGTCAAAACAACTTAATGGAAATCACATCAAATCCACCTATTACGTAATGATGGAATGGCTATTGTGTAAGCCATGTTAGTGATGAAAAGGCTATTGGTTAAGCCATGTAAATGATGAAATGGCTAAGGTTGAGCCATCTTAATGATGAAATGGCTAAGGTTGAGACATGTTAATGATGAAATGGCTAAGGTTGAGCCATGTTAATAATGAAATGGCCAATATTGAGCCATGTTAATGATGAAATGGCTAAGGTTGAGCCATGTTAATGATGAAATGACCAATATTGAGCCATGCTAATTATAAAATGATGAAATGGCTAAGGTTGAGCCATGTTAATGATGAAATGGCTAAGGTTGAGCCATGTTAATGATCAAATGGCTAAGGTTGAGCCATGTTAATGATAAAATGATGAAATGGCTAAGGTTGAGCCATGTTAATGATGAAATTATGAAATGATGAAATGGCTAAGGTTGATCCATGTTAATAATGAAATGATGAACTAGCTAAGGTTGAGCCATGTTAATGATGAAATGATAAAATGGCTAAGGTTGAGCCATGTTAATGATGAAATGATAAAATGGCTAAGGTTAAGCCATGTTAATTATGAAATGATGACATGGCTAAGGTTAAGCCATGTTAATGATAAAATGATGAAATGGCTAAGGTTGAGCCATGTTAATGATGAAATGATGAAATGGCTAAGGTTGAGCCATGTTAATGATGAAATGATAAAATGGCTAAGGTTAAGCCATGTTAATGATGAAATGGCCAAGGTTGAGCCATGTTAATGATGCAATGATGAAATGGCTAAGGTTGAGCCATGTTAATGATGAAATGGCTAAGGTTGAGCCATGTTAATGATGAAATGGCTAAGGTTGAGCCATGTTAATGATGAAATGGCTAAGGTTGAGCCATGTTAATGATAAAATGATGAAATGGCTAAGGTTGAGCTATGTTAATGATGAAATGGCTAAGGTTGATGAAATGATGAAATGGCTAAGGTTGAGCCATGTTAATGATGAAATGGCTAAGGTTGAGCCTTGTTAATGATGAAATTAGGAAATGGCTAAGGTTGAGCCATGTTAATTATGAAATGATGAAATGGTTAACGTAAAGCTAAGTTAAATATATTTTCCATTAAGCTGTTTTGGTTTATTAAATTCTTTTGATGTCTTGTTAATACCATAAAGTACTTACACCCAATATTTAAGGCTTATCAAAATAAAGCCAACTGTAAAAACTTGTACATGAATTTAAATATTAAAGAAAATAATCAGTCATAGGTTTCACCTTGTGTGTCTTACCTCATTCCGTATTATTTTCTTCATTAATGTGTGGTTCCTTTTAAAATTGTGTGGTTGGTGTATTTGATGTTACCTAATCTTTGTTAAATGAAATAAAGGAAAAATCTATGGCTGGATAGGGCTGCGAGATTCTTGTTGATAATGACCTCCAAAAAGTTTGCTCGAGAGTAATCCTATGGTGTCTAAGCGTAGATATTTGATGTATGGAGCTGAATACCACCGTCACCAAACCTCAAGCAATAGTTGGTGATGAAATCCAACTACTACTATTAAAAAGTGGAGCGTGCAGTGTGTGATGTTAATTTTATGTTATTATTTATGGTGTGCAGAAAATATTAAATATTACTAAATTTACTAATATAAATTAGAAGCCAACACAATGATGCAAATTTCACCTAAAGAGTGCAGAGTACACCCTTAAAATCCCCTGCCTACAAGTGATTAAAATCACAAGAGAAATTAGAGGGTTCGTCCACCTCTCTGCCAAAGGGGCCAGACTAGGGCAGGATTACTTTATGCATCAAATGTTGTTCCTATTTAGATATGCAAAATTAAAGTGATCTTTAACCCTAAAATACAAAATCTAGGATGCTTTTCTGTTTCATATGCACTCAAAAATGCAAACAATCACCTAGATCTACAAATTCAAAACAAGAAATGGATTTTATGTAATCAGATACACAAAAACCCTAAATGTAATTTTATAAAGATTCTTTCCCAGATTACTTAGTGTTAAGCCCTTTTGATAACCCAAAAACAACGAAAAACTCCAGAAAAATATAGAATACGTAAACTGGGGTTATGGGACTTACTTGGAAGCCTGCATTTTGGTGAAGTCATTATGATATATATTGCTTCGATTTACCTAAAAATTTGTGGAGAAATTCTATGGCATGTCAGGAATCTACCCTCAAAATTTCAGCCCAATTCAACTCCAAATGAGTGAGATATGGCCAAAATAGTCAGGGCAGTTTATGCAAGAAATGCAGTCGAACGCCTCTAATCAACACCAAGCGTAGCAGGGTGCCTACCAGGTGCAACAAAGCACCTATGTAGATGCAATAGAGCACCTACATAAACTCTAAAAAGTGCTACAGAAAACCTAGCGACGAAATCGGTGACTTTAGCGCTTTTGAAAATCCTATAACAAACAAAAATAAAATCAAGTTAGCAAGGTAGATTAATTTAAATAATGAAACCCTTGTGGGGTCCCACTGTGATTGCCATTTGTAGATGCAAAGACGCGACACAAAAAATGAAATTACAAGTAAATACACAAAGAGACAAATATTGCACAAAATGTTCCAATTTTAATAATGACAATGGGGGGAGCCAAGTGAACTCTTTGATACAATGCTACTCTCCAAGAGTATTTTGATAGAATATTACAATGGGCTAGGATTCTCCGAAACCCTATAAATAAAATAAAATAGTGTCTTTCGAATATTATGCCTTTGATCCCAACAGGGTGAGTGGGCTTCTGAGATATCCAATGTTGGGCCACTCTGACTGCAGTAGTCTTCCAATGCTTCTTTAGATCAATGTTACCCAATCCTACACACATAGCAAATAGTAAAATTGTTAGTAAACAAAAGGAGGGTTCCATCATGTGAACCCTTTGAAATGAATACTAAAACCCTAGATCTGATGTAAGTTGTAAATCTAAAATGTAGTAATAATGAATGATAACCAAATATGGATTTATCTTGCTTGTGAAGATTCTTTGCTCCATTGTTGTAGATTTGATATCAGATAGCGTGGTGTTGCAGACTCTGATTCACATTTATATGGTTGCAGTAGGCTCAAATGCACACTTGGTAGGCTCTAACACAAGCTTCATAGGCTCTAGAGTGCACCTGCTATATACAACAGGTTCTGGTGGGTGCCTGACAAGCTTTTGTGGCAAGCTTGGCAAGCTTTGGTGTGCACCTGTGGATCTGCAGGCTCTAGAGAGTGCTTCACAAGCTTCTACGATGAGCTTGCGAAGCTCGAGATGGCGCCTGCGGGTGAGGGTAAATTTGCAAAAGCAGATCAGGGGGTGTGAGAGATGTGGTGGATGGATGGGTGCTGTGACAACAATGGAGGATGAAATGGAGATCTTTCCTAGGGTATGCTAAAGGTGCTCAAGGTATTCTTTAGCAGAGAGGCCTCAAGATTCTTCAACATTCCATTCTTTCAGTATTTTAGCCTCTTTTGGGCAATATGAGGGACTTGTATTTATAACTTAGCTTTAGGGTTTAACTTAGGGTTCTTAACTTTACACTTTTGATCGTGTGGCTAAGACTAAATGATGGAAGTGGCATGGATTGAGTGGGATGGATGGTAGGTATTTAATCTGATTAGACGAAGTAGGTTAAATGAACTTATAATTATATAATATAATATTAAATAAATTTAATATAATATAAAATATTAAAATAATATAATATATATTAAAATAAGTCCTATTTTGGCGAGAAAGGGGAAAATGGGCCTTTTTGAAGGTGGGAAAGGGAAAATGGGCCTTTTGAAGGCGGGAAAGGGGGATGGAGGACAAGTGGAAGGTGGGATGACTAGGAAGGTGGATGAATGGCTACAATTTGGTGTCTACACAAAGTTATCAATGGAAGAAAATAATATCATATTATCAAACAAGGAAAAATGATAGCCTTAGGCTCCTATAAATATAGTCTATTTACTTTGGATACTACTACAAATTTGGCCTTGTCAGTTAAAACATCAAAACTATGGCATAAACGTTTGGGACATACCAATGCATCATCTTTAAATGAAATGGTCAAATATCAAATGGTTGAAGGGATGCCAAATATCTATTGGGAATCTACTATTTGTCTAGAATGTTTAGCAAGAAAACAACATAGAATACCTTTTGAACTCCGTTAGTATAGGTCTCAACAACCATTAGAATTGATATATATATATATATATATATATATATATATATATATATATATATATATATATAGATTTATGTGGTCCAATGAATGTTACTAGTATTGGAGGACATATGTTTTTTTAACTATTTGTTGATGATCACACTAGAAAAATATGGGTATACTTTATGAAGTACAAATTTGAAGCTTTTATTTGTTTTAAACAATTCAAAATTCAAGTAGAAAAGGAGTCAAGAAAGAATCAAAATTCTTCATTTAGATAGAGGAGGTGAATTTGTATCAAAATAATTTAGTCTATTTCTAGAAGAAAATGGAATAAAAAGACAACTTACTATAACTTATTCACCACAACAAAATGGAGTTGCAGAAAGAAGAAATGGATCAATAATGAAAATGGTGAAATGTATGATAAAATAAGCTCATCTTGATCATGAATATTGGGAAGAAGCAGTCAATACAACAATATACTTCCAAAATAGATTGCCTACAAGAATGCTCAAGAATGTTACACTAGAAGAAGCATGGTCAGAACAAAAGCCAAATATTGGCAAGTTGAGAATTTTTAGATGCAAAGATATATGCATATTCCAAAATAGAAGAGGATAAAATTAGATGAAAAAATTATGATTGATATATTTATTGGTTATTATGATGAATTTGCAAGAATAGAATAATTGATAAAAGTAAAAAGAAAGTATATATAAGCAGAGATGTAGTTTTTGATGAAAAAATCAAGGTTGAAACTAAAGAACAAAATAATGATTCAAAAATTCTTCTAAATTTCTCAGAGGAAAACTTGTCAAATGAAGAGACAGAGTCAAAATCTCAATATGAACAAAGTGAATGTACAAAAACTTCTACAATTTCTCAAAGGAAGGAACAAATTATAAAGAGAAGTATGGACTTCTCTTCTGGTTGGCTTGTTTATCTTTGTATGTTTTATGCATGGTTGCTTGCATACTAGAAAATTCATGTTTCCTTTAAATATGGCATTGCATCTAAAGTTGTATTTATGACTAAGCTTCTCTCATAAGATGTGGATGGAGTTTCCACTCAAAATATGTTGTAGAGCTTAGAAGGCTTGGATAAATTTTTGGAATGACTTCATAGATTCTATATATGTTTGGTTGATGCAAATGAATCAAGGGCTTCTAAAGGAATACTTTGTTTAAATAGCTTTGTAACCTTGAGTTTTGTACAAATTAAAGGCTATATTGTTAAATAATATTTTGAGTTTTGCACTCTAATGATGTGTTTAGCAATTTTTTCCATGGATAGATAGAAATGAGTTCTTTCAATTTCTGGAATATATTATTGTGATAATTGGATCACTTGAAATTGACTCTTCTCCCCTTTCATATTCTTTCTTTGGTGTGATTAAAATTTTATAGGCAACCACGACAACTGCTAGCAAGGTTTTGATCATGATTTAAATTTTATAGGCAACGGTAAGGTTTTTGAATGTGATTAAAATTTTGCAGGTGACGACAAGGGATTTGATCATGATTAAAATTTTACAGGTGGCAACAAGGGTTTTGATTGTGATTAAAATTTTACAAACGATGGTAAAACCATGATAGTTGTTGGCAAGGGTTTCAATTGTGATTAAAATTTTACAAGCATTGGAAAGGGTTTTGATCATGATTAAAATTTTATAGGCGATGACAAAACCACGGTAGTTTCTGGTAAGGGTTTTGATCATGATTAAAATTTAACAAGTAGCAGCAAGGGTTTTGATTGTGATTAAAATTTTACAAGCAGCGGTAGAACCATGGTAGCTGCTAAAAAAGGTTTTGATCATGATTAAAATTTTACAGGTAACAATAAGGGTTTTGATTGTGATTAAAATTTTATAGGCAATGGCAAAACCACAGTAGCTACTGGTAGGGTTTTGATCATGATTAAAATTTTATAGGCAGCGACAAGGGTTTTGATCATGATTAAAATTTTACAAGTAACAATAATGGTTTTGATTATGATTATAATTTTAAAAGTAGCTACTGGCAGGGCTTTGATCGTGATTAAAAATTACAAGCAGCGATAAGGGTTTTTATCATGATTAAAATACGTGCTTGGAAAATAAAAAATTAAAAAGGGTTTCAAGTTGGTGAGCAAATATTTTTTTCTATGATTAATGATGGCAATGGTATTGGTGAGTGAAGCGACAAGATATGGTGATGTAACTATTGATGGTGATGGTGGTAGTGGATGCAGATCTATGATTTTGAACAGTATCAAGGTAATCATGAGCTCTGGTGTGTGTTGAGAGTGAAACTATGATCCTTGATGGAGGTGGAAGTCCCTTGGAGGAAGGTGAAGAGAGAGATTTAACTTTAGTTATTGACACATCACAAGGTCAGAATGGATCCAAGCATATTTCCTCCTCTCACTCCTTTGTAGTCCTTTTCAAAAATATAGTTTTTTCCAGGACTCCCCCTCGTCTCAAGGTCGATCTATGCCCTTCTCAAGGTGCCCTCCGAATTTTGTCAAATCTTGTTTCCTCCCTTGTGGACCAAGATTCTCATTCTCTTGTGGGGAAATTTTTAGGGCCTCATCTTGACATGGATTCGATTCATAAATGGTCCATTACCCATTGGCACCCTCAAGGATCCATGGACTTGGTTACCTTTCCTTAGGGGTTTTTTTTCATCCATATGAATAACTCCATTGATTCAATTATAATCCTATCAGGTAGACCATGGTTCTACGATTGAAGAGGATTTTTTCTCAGGAAATAGAGTGTGGATTTTGACCCAAAGACTTAAAATATCAACCTAGCTATGATCTGGGTTCACCTTTCGGGTCTTCCTCTCCATTTCTAGGATGAGGATATTTTACGAGGGATTGCCCAAGATATTAGTGAGTTCATCGATCTTAATTAGCCTACCAAAGCAAAGACTTGCATGGTCCATGATCACATGTTCACTAATGATAACCTTGATTCCTCTTTTCCTTCTTCCATCGAGCTAATTTCAGATGAGATATCCAAGACTCATATCATATAATATGAGAACAAGCCAAACTTTTGTTCTAGGTGCTCCAAGCAAGGTCACCTCAACTCTTAGTGTTGGATGTCTAAAGTTTTTAAGGTACCTTCCACCAAAAAACCTTTAGGAGAAAGGTTCTGGTAGCAACAACGTTCTCATAATTGATCTAAATTTTCTTTGGTGGGCTCCAGGCCCCCTCCTGGTACTGAAGTTGTTTCAAATTAGGAGATTCCTTATCATCGTCCATCAAGGGAGGCTTTGAACAATCTAGTAAAATATTTGTCATTCATTGCTCAAAGTTTGTTGGAAGATCCTTTGAATGCTTGAATGCTTCATCCTCTGTAGGTCAAGCTCTCCAAGATGTTCCTCAAGTTTACATATATTCCTCCTTTAAGGTATGCCCTTTGGATTATGTTTCTAATCCTTTTTCTTCTCTATCTATTCTTGAGGTTCCTCCTTTGATTGAGAATGCTACTCCTCAAAGCCCTCCTCCATAGAGCTCTACTTCCCCTAAAGTCCCTCTTGACCCTTTCCCATGTAAAAATATTCCCAATAATATTTTTTCCTCGAGCCCCCCTTTCACCAGAAATCAAAAAAGGCTCCATGGTGATGCTGGTTTAGAGAAGAAACAAGGTCATATTTCCTCTTATATCATCAAAAATAGAGAATGTCTTGAGGACATTTCCAAGGAAACTCAACTCACTTTGAGTCTCTGCTCCAAGAAAAACCTTCTTTTAGATCCACTTGAAAATGATACCCAATCCAAATTCCCCTCTTCACAAGGAAGATGAAAAAGGTCATCTTCCAAAATCTCTAAGTGAAGATCCTCTCATGGAATGTGAGAGGCCTCAATGGATACAAAAAAAAATGTTTAGTTAAGTTCATGAGGAAAGACATTAAACCAATCATTTTTCTATGACAATATTCCAAACTGGATACCCAAAATGCTTCACGCATTTCCAAATACATATGAAAAAACTATGAATTCCTCATAAGCTCTACCAATGGAGCCTCTGGAAGGTTGGTATGTTTATGGGATCCAATTTTTTTGAAGACAAAATCCTATATGTGGTAGAAAACTACATGAATATCATATTATTTACTAAGGACTATCATTGTAGATGGGTTTTATCAAATATTTATGCTCCAAACTCCCCATATAGGAGATTTTATCTTTGGAACAATCTTAGTCAGATGAGAGAGGTTTTTTCCAATGAGGTTTGGATGTTGGCTGGAGATTTTAATTCTCCCTTATTCTCCATTGATAAGAAATGAGGCTCTAAAATAATAGTTAATTCCTATGAGGATTTTTCTTCCTTTATACAAACTCATGGATATCCAACTCAAAGGTCCAAAATTCACTTGGAGCAATTATAGAAAGGATGACCAACTTATTCAAATAAGGCTTGATAGATTCCTAATATCCATTAACAACATCTACCCCTTTGGAGATGTTGTCCTTCGTTCTCTACCCTAAATAGGTTTTGATCACAACCCCCTTCTCCTTTATTTTTCACTCTAGGCATCCCCATTCAAATCGTCTTTCATATTTGAGGCTATGTGGCTTCAAGATCCGGATCTCAAGACACTCATTGCACATTGGTGGTCTTGTAGTTTTTCTAGGTTCCTAGCCTCCCAGGTCAGTAATAAGCTTCATTTTGTGGAAGCACAACTCAAGAAGTGGAACAAAGACATTTTTGGAAATATTTTTTCTTGAAAATAGAATATCCAATCTTAGCTCACAAACATTGAGCTTCTTGCCCAACAAGGAGAATTGGACACAAATATTCTTGAGGCTGAAAGGAAGCTTATGTATGAATACCACAATATTCTTAAAAGTGAAGATTTTTTTTGGAAGTAGAAGTTCAGAGTTATCTTGTTGAAAGAGGGATAATCTAATACTAATTTTTTTCATGCCACCACGATCAGGCACAGGGGTTCTAACAAGATCAAGGAACTCACCAGAGCTGATGGGACCGTTATTTAAAAAATTATAGATATTAGAAATGAGGAAGTGGCTTTCTTTGAAGATTTACTTGGATCTAGTCCGGAGTGCAATATGCAAATGTTAGAGACCCTTCTAAAAAATATCCCTAGGTTGGTATCCCAAGAGCATAGAAATTATTTGCTTAAACCATTTTTTTTCGAGGAAATTTGTAATGCAATTTTTTCAATGCAAGACGGGAAGGCTCTAGGCCTTGATGGTTTTCCCCTAATTTTCTTTCAAAAATATTGGGACATTATGGGGCCTGACATCATTTTAGCCATCCAAAAAATGTAGTAGACTAAGAAAATTCCTAAAGATATGAACTCCACCTTTCTGACCCTCGTCTCCAAGTCCAATAATGTCAAATCCTTATATTATTTCCACCCAATCAATCTATACAATTTTTTTATAAAATACTCACGAAAGTGATTACCACAAGGTTGAAATATATTATCCCTTTCATCATCAATTCCTATAAAGGTAGTTCTATTCCATAGAGGCTAATTACTAACAGTATAATTACAATCCATGAGCTTATACATTTTGTTTCTAAAAGTGGTAAATATGGCCTTTTCCTCAAATTAGACATGATTAAGGCTTTTGATAGAGTGTATTGGAGTTTTATCTTCTCTGTCTTGTCTAGATTTGGTTTCCATCCTTATTGGATCAACCTAGTCAAGGCATGCATCTCAGGATCCAGCTTCTCTATCTTAGTCAATGGCTCTGTTTTTGGTTATTTCCAAATCACCAAAGGTCTAAGACAGGGTGACCCTTTGTCCTCTTCTCTATTTATCATTGTAGCAAAAGCCCTAGGGAGAACTTTGTGATCTTCCTATTTCAAAGAAAAAAAAATTGTCATTAAACCTGCCTCATCTCTCATGCCCATATCCCACAAGCAGTTTGTGGATGACACTATTATGGCCACTCATGCCTCTATTCCCCAAGACAAAATAATCAAGTCCATCCTTATTTTCTTTGAGTCTGTTGTTGGCCAAAAAGTCAACTTATCCAAAAGTAAACTTTATTTTCTCAATATACCCCCTAGATGAAAAATCAACATAGCTAATATCCTTGATTGTACCATGGTTGACCTTCCTTCTACCTACCTAGGTTTTCCACTTTTTGTTGGTTTTACGAAAAAATCTCTTTGGTTTCCACTCATTGAGAGAATTCACAAAAAATTGGTAGGATGGAAAGGAAGGCTCCTTAGTCAGGCTAGAAAACCTACCTTAGTCAAAGCCACTCTCCAGAGTAACTATGTTTTCTTTTTATCCATATTTTACATTTTGGTTGAAGTTTATAACAATATTGAATAGCTCCAAAGGAATTTTCTATGGTTAGTCTCATAACACAAACAAAGATTCCATTTGGTTGCATGGGACCAGGTCTCCTCCAAAAATGAATATGGTGGTATCAAGCTCAAGAAGGTCAAATATATGAAACTAGCCCTTATTACAAAGCAAGGATGGTGGATCCTTCAAAATGAAAAGTCACTATGGGTTGATATCATTAAGGCTAAATACATCTTGCATCAACTATTTTTTTTGGATGATCCTTCACCTATTCAAGGTTTTGCCACCTAGAATTCCATCTTGTGTATGAGGGATATCATCAACAAAGGAATCCATTGGAAACTTGGTGATGGCTAGAAGATATGCTTTTGGGAGGACAAGTGGTTGGGTAATAGCCCTCTTTAAAATCATCTTGATATGATCTACCTCAAACCTATGATTGACATGCTATTTGGTACACAAGTGTGCAATTTCATTGATGTTGGTAGGAAGTGCTAGAAAACCATTCCTCACGGTAATCTAAACAAAGATAAAAAAAGAGCTAATCTTGTTTTGTCTAACATGTTGCATCTCTATGTTATTCCCAACTATTATGTTGAAGATAAGCTCTTGTGGGTACCCAGTGAAAGTGGACTTTCTTTGTCAAAACCACCTATTTCCTTAATGAAAACCCCGATCATACATGGTTCCCTTCTAATATCATTTGGAAGAAACACCTCATTTCCAAAGTTTGTTTCTTCTTTTGGCTTATTGTTTAGGACAAAATCCTCTCCATCCCAAATCTCTATAATTGAGGGCTCCCCATTCATAATTAATGTTACCTTTGCAAGCAGGAGTGTAAATCCACCTAACATATTTTCCTTTCCTATCCTTTCTCCCTCAGATTTATTTTCTTCTTATTTTCCTTTGTGGGTATTTTTTGGTTTCCTCCCTTTACTTTGAATGACCTCTATTTATAGTGGCCTAATCCCTTTAAAATTTTTCATATCAAAACCTTTTGGACCTTCTGTCTCCCCCATTTTTTGTGGGAAGTTTGGCATGAAAAAATTCTAGAGCCTTTAATAAATCCATCCATGATTCCAACTATATTCTTTCTAGAGTTATCCATGCAGCAGCTGAAAATCTCTTTGTTATTCAGGGCACCAGGTGGTTGAAGTCCCAAATTGAAGCTCAGTTAACCAAGTCCCTCTAGCTTCCTTCTCGTAATATTTCCTCTCCATATTTTATGGTTGATCACTTGATTATCAAGTGATCTCCTCCACCTTGGGTGGATCAAGTATAATTTTGATGGTGCTGCCAAGGGCAACCTAGGGTTGACTAAAGCAAGAGGTATCTTTCGAGATCATACAAGGAAGATATTATTGGCCTTTGCAGAAAATATTGGCATCCAAACCAACCATTTTGTTGAAGCTCAAGCCCTCTTCCAAGTTCTATCTCCTGTATAGAATAAATTACCCTAACCTTATTATCAAATGTGACTCTATGAACATTATTAGAAGCATTATAGGCACCTAATCAGCATCATGGAACATCTCTAGTTTAATATTTGAGGCAAATTTTAAAGAACACAAGCTTATACTAAGAGGGGGGGTGAAAAGTATAAGACCACTTTTTACTTTTATTTTCCAATCAATATTATGCAATGCATAGATATCAATATCAATAGTAATAATCAAAGCAATGCAAAAATCACCACACACAATAGAGACACCAATTTAACATGGTTCACCCAATGTGGGCTACTCCACAGAGAAAATATTTCACTAAAATTTTTTCAATCAATATCTTGGGAATCCTTTCCCTATTACAATGTTTATGGATCTATATCCAAAGGAGACATCAATCCCCTAATCAAGTTCATGGATCTCTATCCATAGGAGAACTCCTTTCTTCTTAGCTCTAACTAGTGATCTTCTAGAAGACCTGTTGCCCCCACTGCTCTGGCTAATGGATATCTATCCACTGAAAACACCTATACTCATTACCTTGGCTAACGGATCTCTATCCACTAGAGACTGTCATCCTCTATACTCTGCCACCTTCAAATATTTGTCTCAAATATGTACTAAACATGATTTTGATCTAGCACAAATATATCCTCAATACGTGTCCTCTGATTTGTACTAAAAATAGTCCTTCGATCTAGCACAAATCTATCCTCATTCTCTGTCCTCAAGCCTTAACTCAAAGCTTGACTTAATCTCAAATCAAATCTGCCAGATCTTCCCCAAACCTTAACCTAAGGTTTGAACAAATCAATCAACTCTACTCACAAGTCTTCTCAAAGACTTATCTCAAATCTTCCTTGTAAGCTTCCACAAAATCTCACACTAATCTATCCACAAATCCTCTCTAGAACTTATCCAAATCTTCTCAACAAGTCCTCAGTAGAACTTGTCCAAATATCCTCAACAAGTCCTCACTAGAACTTGTCCAAATCTACTCTCAATATGTATTGTAAGCTTCCACAAAAGCTCACACAAATCTATCCACAAGTCTTCTCAAAGACTTACCTCAAATCTACTCAAAAAGTCCACACTAGAACTTATTCAATCTCATATAAACATAAAGAGAAATTTTAGAGACTCAATATGTTTCACATTCATCACAATGCTCAATCACTTTCAATCACTCTTTTAGAAACATATAGAGAATTGTTAGAGACTCAATATGCTTCACACTCACAAAATCTCAATCACTTTCAATCACTCTCTTAGAAACATACAAAGAATTGTTAGAGACTCAATATGCTTCACACTCACAAACTCTCAATTACTTTCAATCTCTCTTTTATCACAGAAACATATAGAGAATTGTTAGAGACTCAATATGTTTCACACTCATCAACACTCAACCTCTTTCTCAAATCAATTCAAAATATAGAATAATTTGTTTCACAGAACTTGAACATTCAATTCACACATCCATTTGACTAGGCTCAACCAAATCTACTCAACAATCACTCAATGAAATAATCCTTGGTCACAAACCCTAGTCCAAACATATGAAAACTCACTCAAAGATTTCCAACAATGCTTATCAAACAATCTCACATAACAATGATACTCATGTTCTTTCCAAACCCTAGTTCAAGTTCTTCACTCAATTCAATCACTTCAACAATGCTTATAAAACAATATTCACATAACAATGATACTCATGTTCTTTCCAAACCCTAGTTCAAGTTATTTACTCAAAAACTCACTTCAACAACAATGCTTATAAGACAAGGTTTTATCAACAACTCTTAATTCCAAAAAACCTTGAAGCATTAATTAAAAACACACTCAACAATGCTTAACCAAAAATCGTTTTCACTCCAAATTTCCATTCACAATTTTTGACTCATTAGGAAAAATATGCCCATACCTTTTTTTGGATGTAAAAGTGCCTTTAGAAAACATGTCTCAATCACAATTTTCTTCTTTCCAATTCCAATGGTTAGACATAACAATATTACTTCAACACTTTCACAAAAGTATTCCTTAGACACAAAATAATCACAACTCAATTTATGCCTTATTGCTCCCTTTTAAAATAACACTCATCATACCATACATAAAGATAATTTCTTGATACACCTTATAAATTCCAAATTAAAATAATATCCAACACCATAAAACATCAACCAAACACCTTACAATCCTTTCAAAACATTTGAGCAAATAACATTAAAATTTTAATTTTGCAAATTCCTTATAACTCCCTTTGCAACCTTAAGACCAATTTAAAATATGCAAAAATTAAATTTTAAATGCCCAAACTATATTCCCAAAAAATTTCGACGCCCAAGATCAAAGCATACCTCTTTCTTCCCTAAAAAGGGATTTCAACGAGATTCGATCTGCCGTCTCCTCAAGCCTAAGCACCTTAACGCTTAGGAGCCCACCATGTGGGCTACTAATGCCCACATGAAGGAAGAGTCCCTTCCTATTATGCCTTCATTGCCATTTGACTTTCCACGAAACTCACACACTCTAACTCTGCTTTGGATGCAGCGTAATTCTTAAAGTTCACAATAATATTCGAAGTCATGGTAAGGTGGGAGTTCCCCCCTTATATACACGTTTTAATATTCTCCTCCGTCGATGCTTTGTAATTCAAAATTAAATTTCGAATTTTAATTTTAATAACCCACCTTAGGGTTATTTAACCTTAGCTTAAATTAATTTATAATTAATTTTAAACTTCCTTTGCATAATATTATAAAATAATATTATAATATTATTTACTTGGGCTTTTTCTTGCACTTTGGACCTCATCTGACTTCCTGGAACTGGGTCTTGAAACTGAAACTGAATTATCCTTTTGCATTTATTTGAGAACCTGAAATAGATGTTGCCAACTGAAACTGCCACTGACTGGTGCTTAAAGTTCGACATCAATTACCACTCACTCTTGACATCAATGACAACTTATCACTTAAAATGTCTAACAATTTTTTTTCGAGCTCTTCCCCTAATGTCACTATCCAACATGTCATTAGGGAAGGAAACCAAACCACTAACTTTCTAGCTAACCTGGGGGTTTCTTTGCCTAACCTCACCATTTGGAATGAAAGTTCTCCTCCCCCCTAGTCGATGGCAATCCCACGCCTGTATCTCTTTTGTGATTTTTTTCAAGATTTGGGTTTCTTGGGTAGCCACATCTTCTCCATGTTATGGGAATCTACCTCATATTGGATAGCATTTTTAGGACACATCATTGGAGGTTTCATCAAAATGTGGATTTTTTCTAAGTTCACAAGATCTATTTTCAACATACACTTTCATGTGTGGCTTCACCATGAAAAAATAAATGTGTGGGGCACGTGGAGCTTGTGGCTCAACATCGAGAATATATTTTTGAGCCATACGTGGAGATATTGTACCACACCATATTCAATGAACACCTCCTATAGGTTTTTGTTATGTGAAAAATTATAAAATGGAGCCATCTGTTGTTTTACCAGACACATGAGTAGGCTTTACGTGAGCCCATTGAGGCTTCCTCTTTTACCCTTGTGAGGGTTTCTCTGTCTTTTTGTCTTTATTCTTGGTTGTTTTGAAGAAGGTGATTCCTTTTTGTTTTAGATGGTTGGGAGCATTTTTTCTAACTAGAAATTTTCTATAAAAGGTTACGGGATCCTTTCAAAACCCCTCTTACCAATAAAATAATAATAATTGGATCACTTGAGTTAAAGTATGGATGGATTCATGGGGTATATGTTAAGTTTTTATTATATGTGCAATTTGGATTAGATGTTTTTGAATATTTATTTATAAATTGCAACATGTGGAATCTAGTAGATCTCTTTTAAAAACTTATCATATAGTTTTATGCTTTTGGTTTTATAAAGGAGTTTTATTTTTTATGCAAGTTTCTTACCTTGGGTTAGGGTGATTAGTTTTACTCTTGTAGATAAAAAACATAATAAAACCCCAATATCGGAAGGAGTTGCATGGTTGCAATAGTCAGGTAAATATGAGCCTTCGAAGGAGTTGTGAGGATGCAGTAGTTAAGATCTCATAAACCTGGAAGGAGTTGTGTGAATATAATAGCCATATATCTTGTGAATCCTTGCACCTTGAACAAGTAGGATTTGGTGTACCTCAACTAGGATTTGGGGAACCATTCACAAGTTAGTAGTGGTGATCCCTTAATTGTGTAGGATCAGATGATGTTAGTTATCATTGAAGTGCCAATAACCTTAGTTAGCCCACATAGGTGTGGTAACTAAACACCAAGGATCTACACCTGATTAACCTGCCTAAATGGACTTAGAATCGGGTTAGGGAATAGGCATTCCCATTTAAGTGTTATAGGACTTATAGGGTAATCCCTACACCATGGTCACATGGTCATATTTCAATGAGGGTATAGGAAAGGCAGGGGGACCACTTTAGGTATCCTTCTAAATGTGTAGGTTTAGTAAGGTGAACCCCATTAAACATGGGATTTGACCACTCCTATCCACTGAGTGTCATCTAGTGAAGCCTTGTATGTTATAAATAAATATGGGTGTTTCCCTTGCAAACTTGCTTGCAAACAAAAAAAACTGGGTTGGTAGTTTTGGGTTGTTACATTATCCAACTATATTTTTGTCGACACATTCACATGTAACATATGGACGTTACATTTGATGCATATTATTTTTGGAGGGAGTGAATTAAGTTTGAAAAACATTCAAAATTTGGAGTGCTAAGGTTTTTAGATATTATTCTTTTAAAAGGTTATATTATAAGATATGGAGTAATAAGGTTTATTTAAAGTTTTTTATTATTGAGTTTTTTTTTAATATTTGAAAAAGTTGAAAATTAGAAAGTGGAATTATGAGTTAAAGTTATTAAGTTTTTTAATTTGAAGTATTTTAAATATTTAAAGTTATTTGAAAGTTTTTAAAGTTCTTTAGAAATTTTGAAAACTTTAAAAACTTTGATTTTTTGAAATTTGAAGTTTTTTGGTTTATTTCAAATTTTAGAAAATTTGAAATATTTGAATTTTAAAATTTGAAAATTTTCAAATTTAATTAGGGAGTTAAAAGGTTTTCTACATCAAAGGATTAGAAATTTTAGAATTTACAAATTTCATATTTGAGTTATTAGTGACTTGGGAGATATAAGGTTAACTACTTTAAAGAACTGGATTACAAACTTTGATCATTATGGAAGGAAATATGGAGTCCATAATCAAAAAGGAAAGATTAGAAGTTATAAAATCTGGCATTGGAAAATTGATTGAAAAATCTAAGGGTAAGCTAGATATGGTATTACAATTCATCTATAGAGAAGCTATGGATGAAAGTTTTGATATTTGAATAATATTTACATTCAAAACTTGTTGAAGTAATTAATAATTCAAATGATGATATTATGATACCTATTGGTATAGGTTGTATAATGTATATGGTATTTATTTCAATTAAGCTTCATAAATATGAAAATCTAAAATAAAAGGAGTTGATTGCAAATCTGAAAAATAAAGTAGAGATTGATACAATTGAATCAAGTGAATCATCTCTAGAAATAATGTTTCATTCTTTATGCAAAATTAACATTCTAAGTTCATCTAATTCATAAAACTATTATGATACTCTAAGTGAATGTCAAAAGATACAAGATAATATTAAGATTATAAGAAAACTAGATCAAATGAAACACATTATATAGAGATCAAAGACAGAGAAGAAGCTCAAGCAGTTTGTGATCTAGATTATGAAGATAAATTGACTAATAATATAAAGAATGAAGATGGAGCAAAACTCAAAGAAGCCAAAGATGAATCTCAAACAGAGGTTCATGAAAAATGCAAGGCCACTTGAATATTGAAAACAAATATGATGACCAATATTGAAGACTAATGTCTTCAATAACCAAATAATGTAATACATAGAGGTGTTAAGGAATATTACATTATTTGATACATGCTAATTTACCCCCATAGTATCTTCATGGTACAATTGTAAATATGTAATAGATTAGGGTTGAGTCTTTACTTTTTATATGTAATTTATATTTACCCTTTCATGTAAGTGTCAAGGTGTAGAAAATGCACAAGTTTCATGTAAGAATGCAATGTGCAAAAAATGCACAAGTGTCATGTAAGTTATAGTGCAAGTGTAGATTGAGAGAATGTGCATAAGTGTTATGTATGTAAGTGTGCAAATATGTAATGTGAGTATGTGCACAAGTGTCTTAGATTAGGAGTGCATGTAGAAGTGTAAGAGTCATGTAGATGTGTGCAAATGTCATAGAGTCAAGTGTGCATGTAAAAATAAATTGAAGAGTCTAGTATGCAAGTGGCAAGATGATAATCCAAAGGTCATGGGACTTGTCATATGGAGAGCAATAGTCAAGTACTTGAAGAGTCACATTAATATGGCTATATTATGGAGATAATACTCCATGAGAATGTAATCCAAATATTAGATTACTCAATTGTAAAGAGGTACAAAAAAGTACTAAAGCTTGTATACAGATTTGAGCAATTAATATTGTATTTTTTCTTCATACATAGTTCATGAATGACTTAGGTCATTTACATTTATATTTGATTATATAAGTGAATATTATTTTAATTATTATATTGGCCTTGATATACATATTAAATTGCTCATATATTATTCTACTCATTACATTGTTATTTTGACCTTTAATATTGTGGTTATTTTATATTGGGACCTATGATATTTTATGGTAGTAAATCTTAAAATACCAGAATTCATCACTCTATGAGGATATTATGAGGGAAATGCACTCTGCACGTACCATAGGCCATTCAAGATTCTTGAAGGCATATGAGATACCTACAAGGTTACTCTATTGGGAGGGAATGAAAAAAGATATTCAAACTATTATGACCAAATGTGAAATTTTCCAATGGATGAAAGGTGAAATGATTCATACTCCAGGAACTCTACAACTATGTTCAATTCTAGGTAATGTATGGACTAATATCTCCATGGATTTTATTAAAGGGCTTCATAAATCTAGAGGAAAATTGGTCATTTTTGTAGTGGTGGACCATCTCTCAAAGTATACTCATTTTTGTTCCTTAGTCCATCATTACCATACCTCCACCATTGCTCAAATATTTATGGAATCTATTTTTAAACTTTATGGTATGCCCAAATCCATTGTGTTTGACTGTGACTCCACTTTTACTAGTCAATTTTATCAAGAATTTTTTAAATTACAAGGAAAGCAACTGCAAATAAGGTCAACCTTCCATCCATAGAGGGATGGGCAATATAAAATTATCAACAAGTTCTGGAAAACATACCTCCATTATTTTGCCTTTATCTAAGTGGTGATACAACTTCAAAAATGACTCTTTTTGAGGCAGTGTATGGGTACCCAGCTCCATTGCCCTCTTCATATGTTCCTAGAAAATCTAAGGTTTAGGTGGTGGATGCAACTCTTTAGGAGCATTCCCAAATTTTGTAACAATTGAAAAAGAAATTTATGTTGGCTTAAAACCAATTGAGATAACAAACTAACCAATATCATTTGGAGTGTAGCTTCAATGTAGGTGATATGGTCTTTCTTTGAATCCAGCCCTACAAACAATATTTTGGGTAAATTCAAGCTCATCAAAAATTGGTAGAATGATTTTATGGACCCTATCATATATTTTAGTAGATTGGACAAGTGGACTATAAGCTTGCATTACCACCTTCTTCCAAGATCTATCTAATCTTCCATATCTCGTCTCAAGAAGGTACTTGACAATTGTATTTAAGTCTAGTCAACACTCCCTAAGTTAGATAATGAAGGTTTTATCATCTTGGAGCCTAATAGAGTTTAGAATGAAGAACCCATACTCTGTATAACTACACCATCACTAAATTTTTGGTCCAATGGCAGGTTATATAGCCAAAAATGTTACATGGGAGCCTCTCCAACAATTACAGTAGTAGTTTCCTCATCTCCAACTTTGAGGAGAAATATTTTTGAAGGGGAATGGCATGTTAGGATCCCATCCTAACCTTATTATGTAATTACCCCTTTCTTACATGGGGACCCCATCTTAATAATATTATGTAAATTTTATAATGTCTATGTGTCATTTGAGGTGCCTAGATAAGTGAGGTCATTTAATGTAACCGTTATAAAGAATGTAATTGCTTGTTTGGTAGAATATTCTAGCTCGAGTGTCCACTTGCATGTGAATACAACCCTTGAGAATTAGGATATTTTTCTCTCGAAGAGGCCTACAATTTTGTAATGTGTTCTTGTTTACTATAGTATAATCTACTCCATTTTCATTTCATCTTGCAATATTGTTAATTTCAATCTCATTTTCTATTATTATTGAAACATTGTGTGGATGCGATTTTATTTTACTATAAGATTCATAACATCATGGATCCATGGCATCCTCAAAACAATGTTGTAAGTTAGATCACAAGGTATGACATAGAATAGTGTTGAGAGTGAGGGGTCCAACTTGTCAGGATAAGACTATAGTGCCACTAGCCTTATGTTCCCCATTGCTAAAAGCCCTAATAATAGGATCATATTTATTCAAATCTTGTTTTGTTATCCCAAAATGACTATTGAACTTTAGGCTATAGACATTAAGACCACAACCATTATCAATTAAGATTCACTTGATGAACTTATCACTAACATGGCCTATGATGTATAAGAGTATATCTTTGACCATATAATATTGAGAAATATCAGCCTCATAGAATAATATAGTTTTCTAATTAACCCCATTGGATACTAAAATGAAATTAAGTTCATTTGGTTTAAAGTCTTAGGAACGACCTATTCATTCAAAATTTTGAGAAAGATGTCTTTGTGAGTGTAAAAATACCTAAGAATTTCAAAAAGGGAGATTTGCCTAGGTATTTCAAGTTGCCAAAGCAAATCAAAATCACCCTTAGCCTTGGTACCTAATTGGATGATTATAGAAGGTCCTTTGGATGGGAAAGTTATTTTAGTGAGAAGGACTAGATAAGGTCTTGAAGGTTGAGTAGATGATTTATTTTATGTTATTGTTTCATTACAACACAAATATGAGAGACATGATTAGAATAATAGGGTGCATCTACCATCTGTTTATTTGGAGGTGTACATTCCTATAGTGAATGCTATTTGTTATATTTTGGTTTTGTTTATGATTAGGTTGTGGATTATGAAAGATTCCTATATCTTGATTGTAAGAAGTTTGAATGTTAGAGCAATTAAGAACAAATTTCCCATCATTAATTAGGTCTTGGACCACATTCTTAAGGCTCATACATCTATTGGTCATATGATCATTGATGCAGTGGAAGGTACATTGCTTATAGGCGTGAAACCATGAAACCTTTTCCCTTATAGGTTCAACAAGTTGAAGATCTTAAAGAACACAAGCTTATACTGAGAGGGGGGTGAACAGTATAGTTCCCACTTTTTACTTTCTTTCCAAACCAATATTAATTGAAATAAAAAATATAGCAGTGTGCATTAATGACATAGATAGCAATAGTAAACAAGTGTACAAATCACCACACACAATTGAGAGACAATATTTAATGTGGTTCCTCTAATGTGGGGTACGCCACAAGATAATATCCTTATAATATTTCACATAGAAATAAGGATACTTATCCCAATACAAATGATTACATTGATCTACTCAGGTAGGCAATACACTGATCTACTCAGGTAGGCAATCCATTGATCTTCTTCAGCAAGCTCACGAAGAACTTGCCCAAAACTGCTCTAGCAAGCTCACTAAGAACTTGCCCAAAACTGCTCTAGCAATATCACTAAGAACTTGCCCAAAATCACTCTAGAAAGCTCACTAAGAACTTGCCCAAAATTTTCTCTAGCAAGCTCACTAAGAACTTGCCCAAAACTGCTCTAGCAAGCTCACTAAGAACTTGCCCAAAATCTGCTCTAGCAAGCTCACTAAGAACTTTCCCAAAACTGCTTTAGCAAGCTCACCAAGAACTTGCCCAAAATCTGCTCTAGCAAGCTCACTAAGAACTTGCCCAAAATATGCTCAACAAGCTCACCAAGAACTTGCTCAAAATCTGCTCAACAAGCTCACCAAGAACTTGCTCAAAATTTTCTCAACAAGCTCACCAAGAACTTGCTCAAAAATTGCTCAACAAGCTCACCAAGAACTTGCTCAAAATCTGCTCAACAAGCTCACCAAGAACTTGCTCAAAATCTGCTCAACAAGCTCACCAAGAACTTGCTCAAAATCTGCTCAAAAATCTCACTAAGAACTTGCTCAAAATCTGCTCAACAATATCACCAAGAACTTGCTCAAATGCTGTCCCAAATATGTCTACAAATCTATCCCAAAAGCCTTCTCAAAGGCTCAATCAATTATACACAAGTAGCACTCAAATATCATCCACAAATCTATGAAGACAATGCTCAATGAATGGCAATGCACTCTACAATGGATGAAAACAATGATCCACAATGATCTCAACTCAAATCAATCTCAACTCAACTCAACTCAAACCTTATAGAAGCATAAAGAGAATTGTTAGAGACTCAATATGTTCTAATCTCAACCCAAATCAAAATTATAGAATTGTTTATTTCATGGGACTTGAACAATCACCTCACACAATCACTTGACTAGGCTCAATCAACTCAACTCAAACAATCACCACAAGGGACAATTCTTTCTCACAAAACCCTAGTCCAAGTATGTATCAACCAACTCAAATGTTTCCAACAATGCTCAACCACCAATCTCACATAATAATGATACTCATGTTCTTTTCTAACTCAAGTTCTTTGCATAACCAATGGGCTTCAACAACTATGCTTATAAAACATGGTTTAAACAAAACTCTCAAACCAGAAAACCTTGAAATATTCAACCCACCACTTTTGAAAAGAAACCACAATCAATCCTTTTCTCTCCAATGATATTTCAGAAATCAACCACCATAACAAAGTCAATGGAGAATATTGCTCATACCTTTTAAAGCCTTATTGGATGTCCACTAAATCTGCCATACTCAAAAAACTTCTTTTTTAACTTTCAACAAGGGTTAGAGATCATGATTAATATCACAACAATAATATCCAAATAATACCTTATCACTCCTACTCAATAAGATACAACATGTCCCCTCATGAAAGAATTAATCACCTTTGAAAAATAACAAAACAACCTTCACTTTTGAAACCCTTTACAAAAATAGCAATATCTCTTTACATACACCTTATTTCTTCCTCTAAGCAAGTTAATCAAATATCCCTTGAAATAAGCTTTCCAAATATACATAATATGATATAATTTCAAAAGGAGAAACACCAAAAATCTCTCTTTTTCTAAACATGCATCACAACCCTTATTCCTCCTAGGGCAACTTTAGAAAAATAAAATATATTAAAAAATTATTATCTTGCCTCTGTCCCTGACGGGATTCGATCTCATGACGTCTCCTTACTCAGTGCTTTAACCACAACCAACCTATCATTGGACCACATGTCCTCACATGTCCAAAGGGACACAAAAAAAAACTTATATCATAAACTTTTGCACCCTTCGAAAAACTTAACAGCGCTTCGAGCGCTTTAACAAAGCAAATAACCACGGTGGGACTCGATTGCAAGACCTCCTGTGTAATACACAATGCATGGACCACTAGGTCAAAGATGCCTATACATCTTATTAAACTCCGCGAACAATTTTTCAATAGACCAAAGTCACACTTCTCTCTCTTTTCGTAATTCATTCCCCAATTGAAGGCATTCGAAAAAATAAGCGCTAGGTTAATGAAGTCTAAGCTTTTGTTGGCATATATATATGCCTTTCCTCTTTCTTTAGACATCGGCGCTATAAATTAATATAGCCTTTCCTCCTTTATTTAGTCGGTGCTATAATTAATATATTTAATTTTAAAATTTTAATTTTAATTTTAAATAATTTAAAATTTAAACTAAATATTTAAAATTAAATATCTCCATCATCGGGGCACATTTTTTGACAAAACGAAAAGCCAACCTGGGTTTTAAGAAAAACCCATTTCAAATCTGCCATGCATGTTTTTAAATAAAATCTTGTATTTTACTTGCCTTGGTTTTCACAAAAACCCTGTATATATCCATGCTCTCCAAAATATCATAAATGCTTATTTATGAAATGCTTTGGCCACCAAAACTCAATGTGATCCATGTGATATCAATGATCCATGTGACATCAATGACAACATAAAATAACTCAAATTTCCAACAGATCTATCATTCTAGCTTTTAAGAGTTACTTTAGAATGGATGAAAGAGGTTTGTCCAATTAGGAGTACCTCCTTTTAGGTTTTTGTTGTTGAGGTTTTTCTAAGACAAGCTTTTGAATATTCATGATAGTACTAACATTGTTGTCATGGCACGAGTCCATGACACATTGTATATAATGTGTTTGTTCTTGTACTATCCCTTTAGGTTAGAGGTATTCTTATCTTTCTCTTTATGTACTTAGTCTTTAATTGCCCTCTTTCGACAAGTGTGGTCTCCACTCTCTTGGCCATATCAATTGCATCTTCGAAGGGAGACACATTAGTCATATCTAGGAAGAAGGCTAATTACTCATTGAGGTTTCTTATAAACATATCTATTAGATCTCTAGGTGGAGGTACATATTGTAGTATCCCCACTAGGGCTCACCATCTTGCTAAGAAGTTAGAAAAAATCTTAGATTTGGACTATTTGAGTTGGTATAGGTCATTGATGGTGATATTTTTCTCAATTTAGATAAAGGATTTCTTAAAAAACATATAAATAAGATCTCTAAAGCTTTTAAAGGAATGTCTAGGTATCTAATAGTACCATTCCAAGGTAGTACTACTAAGAATCTTAGAAAATATTTTAAGCAACAAGGTTTTATCATAAGAAATATCGCTACAAGCAGTTCTAAACAACCTAAAGTGGTTGAGGAGATTCTCCTTCACTTTGTACATTTGAAATGTAGTAATTTCATAGTTAGTATAAAAATAATTACTAAATGCAAAGGTATCTAGAGGTTGTTTACACAAGTCATCATATAAGTACTTGTGACTATAAGATGACCCTTTAATATTGGTCATAGTTAAGGCTTGAAGTTTAAGAGAAATAATATTTGATGAAACAAAATGTATGTGCTATGAGATAGAAAGATTTTTTTATGATTCATATAAAAATAAGGTTGGTATACCAAGACATATAATGCCAAAACCCATCCCTATACTTATGGGATTAAAATGAACACCATGAGTTAAGTTGATATGAAGATTAGAGATTGGGGCACTTGATGGTTTATTTTAATTAGGAGCATAACTTGTGCCTACCTATTGAGATACGAGGCAACTAACATTACCATGTAAAAATTTCTCAAGGGAAGATAATAATGAGTGATGTTCTAATGGAGGTAGGAGAGTTTATCTCCTAGAATCCATTGGTGTAGTTATAATAGGAGGTGTTAAATCAATGAAATAAGATATTTATGCACTAATATTTTCACTTATAGATCCAAAGGATGGATCCAATTGATTTAATGTCAATAGGATTTGAGTTAGACTATTGGGAACTACTTAATTAATCAATCCCTATAGAGGGACCTAGGGTTTTATGTCCTTCCTTAGGGAAGTCCTCTATGGTTTCCTTATGCTTCTAAAGAAATAGGTCATATGAGTTGCAAATCAAAAGACCTCCATTCCATCTTCCTCATGGGTAGCATTTATATAACCTAAAGGTATGGAAATCTCATATTATGGATTGAATATGGGGTTATCAAATGTATGTTGCTCATCATGGCCCTTGGTAGGAGGATCAAGTTTGACAACTAGTTGGTCAGTGAAGCTATGGTTAGGTAGTATTTCTCAACCATAGGTTTAGTAGAAGAGAGAGTATTATTTTTTTAATCATGTATAGAGTTGATTAAAGAAGAAAGAGAATATTTTTTAGCAACCTCATGTCTCATTCTCTCGATAGACCCAATCTAACCTATATACCTCAAGGGTCTCCCTATATACTAAAGGTCTCGATATACTCTACCACTCTCAATATACCCATTTAAACATGAGATAAAATTGATACATGGGATGCAAACTATACATGGTAAGTGACCTTCTAGATATGATTCCCACTAGCCTAGTATAATATACTCTTTACTAGGCATAAGTATGCATTAGACCCTATGTGTGTGACTGGTGGTCCAAGCTTGATATATACCTACTATAACTTAGTAGTTTGTATGATAGTTGCCCAAAGGACTATAAATATCCTTAGTAGGACTAAAAACTAGTTATGTTCTTGTTTTGTGGATTTAGTGTGATCTAATTAAGCAAACAATATTAATGGTCTTGCTTGAAGTTTTGATAAATTTTAGTTTTTATTAAGGTTTAGCTTGGTCAAGATAAATCTTGGGACCTGCTATGGTTTTCACATTGGATTTAATAAAATGTGGTATCAAGAAAGAATCACAAAGGGCCTCTCAAGGGATATGCTACATCTCCTCCTCTCTCACATTGAGGATAGGGGTATATTTTGAACCTAAGTCTTTGGTTTTATAGATTGAAATAAGGAACATATACATTTCTTCTATAATTTCCTTTGACAAATTTAACCTTAATCTGGTCCTATACTAGCTATGAATGCATCAAGCAATGTAGCAAACAAGTTAAAATAAACTAAATGCTTTTTTTAATGATAAATGAGAAATGATCTTCCTTTTAGATCAAGGTTTCAAGAGGGTGATGCAACAAGCAAGCTCTAATGTGCCTATATGCAATTGTGTTTTGATGATATGTAAGACTAAAGTTGGTCTCCTAATGAAATTAATGTTTAATTGTTCTTTGTTTTCTCTTTTTCTTTAATGGATAAAACAAAAAATACTAAAATAGAAATAGATGTAGAATAGGCAATAAACATGTCTATGATATAAGATGCTAAAACAAAGTATTGGAACTTGAAACCTAATTTTTTGCCTCAATGGTAGAAGCATTGCTAATATGCAAAAGTGTTGCTCATAGAAGCATTATTGGTACTACTTTTTAATGGTATTTTTTCCAACCTACAAAATGAACTAAAAATAAATAAGATAGTAGCAAAGAGGTCTACCTATACTAGAAGAGAGTGTATGAATCCCTTGACCAACTTCAAAACCCCATTCAAAAGATGAGATAAAATACACAAAATGATGAAATAATGAATGTGTGCTCAGTGGTAAAAGTGATTTCGCTTCTTGACTATGACTTAATTTTTTTGTATAAAAAATAGAGAATGATATTGCCACTAAGCTTGCAATTTATCAATGCTTTCACCTATGGATACAATAGAATGGGCTTAGATAATGGATTTGTGATTTTCTAAATGATGCAATAAGCATCCCTAACTAGGAGGTATAGGGGTCTTGATAGAGACAATTTGATAAGCTAATTGATTAGGACATATATAAACTAATGTTGTAAAAAAATAAAATGATAAGAAGATAAATATGTAATAAACAAACATTGTTTATGTGTAATGATAAAATTATTACAAAGCTATAAAATAAAGCTATGACAAAGCTAAGAGGGGAGAGAGTACAATTAAGAAATATTGTAGTCTCAAGATGCCTAATTTGATATCCTATTATTATTATAAAGTAGATTAGCCTTCTTGTTGCTTGAGATGATTGAAAGCTTCACAATTGCATAAGATTCATTTTCAAATTGGTAGATTTTTTTTGCCTTTAAAAGATGATATAAATTTTATAGAGTTTTACTATGCTTAAAGGATGATATATGAATTGAACCTCCCAAGTTCTAGCTTTATAGGAATCCATGGCTCCTTGGAGGATGGTTGCATTACATTTAATGGTATTTTTGAAGGTCTTCATCATGCAATTTATGGACGAAAGATAGAAAAGGAAAATTCTGGGGCTTTGAATTTATGCTAGGGCTATGGATCAGACTAATATATGTATTAACAACATTATCAACCTTAAGCTCTTGAGATAAATATTATTTCCTAATTATTTATATTAAGGGTGTCATGAATTATTATTGCATACTACATATGAATTGAGGTTTACTCATAGGTAGAGTGGTCCATGAAGTGAAGGCGCAAACCAAAACAAAGTGAAGGAGGTATCAATTGAAAGGAGGTACTAACTTAATGAAGTCAAGTCCCATTATATGATAGATTACCTAATAAAACTTAGAGTTTCATTATAGCCTAGAATGAATTGAAGGAGGATATTTAGTCCTATGATCAAATCTATTTTTGGTGGTTAGCTTGGAAGGTACTATCTACCTTTTATATTTTGGAATCTAACTGTCAGTAACACTAGATGCAATAGCGTTTATGGAACTAATGATCCCAATGGTAATGCCAATATGACTATTTCTAGTTGGTGTGGGAAAGAATATAGAAAATTAAAGAGTTACCTTGCTCTTATCTGAATCCAAGAAGAAAATTTAGTTTGCTAAAGTAAAAAACATAGTGGTCACATAATAATTTTTGTTGTCATATTAAAAAATATAGCTATAAATTAACATTAAAATTGCCTAAAATTTTCACCAAAATACAATGCTTTCGAGGAAAAAAATATAGTCCACATAAACTTAAAGTTATAGTAGCAAAAATAATGTTTAGAAATCCTACTCTTCTATATATAAATTTTTAAAATTTCAGCCAATATGTTATAGAAATTGCAACCAAAATGCCATAAAAAAACTAGCCAAACTACTACAAAAGTGCAGCCAATATAATGTATCAATAGGCTCTAATTGTCTATCTCATATATCTAGAAATGAGAGACATGACATATGCAATATTTGGTCTTGTATGAGTTAGAAACATTAAGCTCCCAACTATTTTTCTATAGGTTGTAGTATTTATTTTGTTGGCTCCATCTTCTCTACATAAAACTAATCCATGAGAAATTGGAGTAGGAACTAGTTTGCAATCTTCAAATTTAAAAATTTGTATCATGTCCCTAGCATAATTTGCTTGAAATACAAAATTTTGATCTTTACTTTTATGCACTTCCATTCCATATAAGTGTTGCATCAGCCCTAAATCCTTCATTTCAAACTCTTTTATCACAACACTTTTAAACTCATATTTTATGTTAGAACAACTACTCATGTAGATAAAATCATCAAAATATAGACAAACAAGAAGAATGTTATTACCTTCCTTTTTGAATTAAAGAGTGGGATCACTCTTACTTCTCATGAATCCTCTTTCTTAAAAGTAGCCATCAATACAAGCATACCATACCCTTGGAGCTTGTTTAAGGCCATACAAGGTCTTCTTCAATTTGTAGATACATCCATATTTGAATTGAAATTTAAAACCTTGAGTTTGTTGAACATAAACCTACTCCTCTAAGTATACATTCAAGAAAATACTCTTCACATATTAATGATAAATGCTCCACTTTTTTGAGACTACCAAAGATATCAACATCCTAGTGGTCTCTTGTCTAGATATGGGAGAAAATGTCTCCTCATAGTCAATGACATACTTTTGATTATAGCAATTTTTCACTAGCCTTACCTTGTGCTTGTCAAGACTACCATCACATTTCAATTTTGTTTTGTAGGCCCACTTTGTATCAATACATTTATTTCTCTTTTTAAGCTCTACAAATTCCCATGTATCATTCTTATGGATTGAATCCATTTCCTCCTGCATGGATTGCATCCAAACATTGTTAGTACATACTTATTCAAAACATGAAGGTTCAAATTTTGATTGTGATAACAATGTATAATTTACAACCTCATCTATAAGGTCTTCTTCATGGTCAACTTCATGAGCATGGCTCCTTGTGATTCATTTTTCAAAGTTTACATGTAACATTTGGCTAGGAGGATGAGATGTTAAAATTATCTTACCTTTCTTGCTTGTAGAATTTGATGAAGGGTTGGTTGGATGATATTCTTGAGAAATTGGTTCACTAATAGGATGATTATCAACTATATCACCATTATCAACACATTTGTATTTACTAACATGGTTCTTTTTTCTGAAACTCCTCCTTCAAAAAAGTATCTCTTAAAACAACTTTATGAGTGATGGTATTATAGAGTCTATACCCTTTATTTTATTCACTATATCCAACAAATATAGCATCAAGATTTATCCGAAGTTTGTCAACAACATGAATAGAAGACAAACATCTAAAAACTTCAAAATGAGTGACATTAGGTTTCAAACCATACCATCTTTCATATGGGGTCATTTTGTGAAGTGTTTTTATAAGGATCCTATTTTGATATATACTATTGTAGCAACCACCTCACCCCAAAAACATTACTCAAACCTTTTATCCACAACATACTTCTTGCCATTTTTACAATGGTGTGGTTTGTCCTCTCTACTACCCCATTTTGTTATTGAGTATAAGTTATAGTTTAAAGCATTTTATCCCAAACTTGTCACAAAAAATCAACTTATTAGAATAAAATTCTCCACCTTGATCAATCCTTAAACATCTTATCTTGCATCCACTTTAATTCTCTACAAGTTCTTTAAAATTCATAAAAGCATTAAGTGTTTCATCTTTATGATTCAAAAAACACACCCAACACTTCCTTGAGTAGTCACCAATGAAAGTAATGAAGTATGAACACTTATCCATAATCTTTGTTTACATTGGACCACATATATCAGAATATATCAGCTAAAGCAAATGATATACTCTCCATGCTTTTCCTTTCTAGAATATTTCTCTCGTGTGTTTTCCCCTAGCACAACCATCATACACTTCTTTGTGCTCTTAAATATTAGGTAAACCATGAACTAAATCTTGTCTAAAAAATTAAGTGGTCATATCTAAGATGCCACAACAAGATTTTATCTTCATATGCAATTTTTGTAATAATATGTGACAACTCTATTGCCCTTATTCTTATCATAAATAATGCATTGTTTACTATTAAAAAACCACCCTCTGATTTTTTTATAGAGCTTCCCAACACATAGAAAATTATATTTAAAATATGGTGTATAATAGATATCAATGATGTGTTTCTTATCCTCACTTGTGTTGACATCCATTACTCTTTTCGTAGCAACATCCAAAGATTTATTATCTCTAAGTTTGATTTTGCTCTTGAAGCTCTCATCCATGGTAGAAAACAAATTGTTGTTGCCAGACATGTGGTTGGAGTAGCCTGAATCCAAGTACCAAACTTCTTGTGGGTTGGTTTTTTCTTTGTCACATGACATGAATAAATGACTTGGTGATGCATGTTCTTCTTCATTAAAAAATTTGCTCTTCTTTCATTAGTTGCCTTAATTATATAATGTTTTTCACAATGACCATACCTTTTACAATGGTAGCATTGTATATTTATCTTGTTAAATTTGTCTCTTCCTCTTGTTGTTGAAGCTTATCTTCTTACTCCTTTTCCTCTTGGTGAATTTGAATTTTTGCCTCTTCCTTAGTCTTGCCAATAACTTTGATTGATGGTGCTTACCCCTTAATTCCTAGAAATCTTCAATTTGGAAGTAAATCCTTTTTCTTCATCTTCAAATGCATCTCTAAGTCTCTCCTCATGAGATATATGAGAACCAACCAAGTTATCAAATCTAATGGTTGTCAAATCCTTGCTTTCTTCTATGATGATTACAACATGGTTTCACCTCGATATCAATGTTCTTAAGATCTTCTTTACTATAGTATTTCTATCCATTTTTTCTCCCAATGTGGATATTTTATTTACAACATCCTTGACTCTCACACAATAGTCACTAACTCATTTTGTTGCTTGCATTCTAATATTCTCAAATTATCTTTCAAGTATTTGTAATTTAACAACCTTTATCTAGTCACTACCTTGATATCCTTCTTGTAGGGCCTTCCACACATCTTTTATTTTTCTAGCATCTGCTATTCTTGGAAAAAGGTTTATCAAGATTCAATTGTATATGATATAGTGCCAATAAGTTCTTCTTATGGGCTTCTCTTTTGGCCTATCTATCATTATGGGTCAAAAAGGCCCAATCATCTAGTTCTTCATAACCAATCTCCATATTTCCCATAAAGCCTTTCCTGTCAACAAGGTTCTCATCTTAATACTCCAATAGTCATAATTAGCTCCATTAAATTCTAGTACTAGAAGTGAATTAGTGCTAGTCATGTTCAATTGTGAGAAAGAAATCTAACAAAAAAAATAAACCTAGATTTTGATCTACTAAGGCTTTGACACCAAATGTATAAAATGAAAGAGATTTGCCCTACTCTTCTCTAAAACGAATAAGAAAATTTAGTTTGCTAAATTTAAAAACATATCAGTCACATATTAAAAAAATATAGCTATAAATTAAAATTAAACTTGGCTAAAATTTTTACTAAAAAAAAAGTTTTTCAAGAACAAAATAATACATATAAACTTAAATTTACAACAACAAAAAGAATATTAAGAAATCCTACTTTCCTATATATATAATTGTTGTTAAAATTTTAGCCAATATGCTATAAAAATGGCAGCCAAGAGCCATAAAAAATTCCATCCAAACTGTTCTAAAGTGTAACCAATATAATGTATGAATAGGCTCTAATTGGCTATTTTTTTGTTTTGCAACAATAGCCCAATAAATAATGGAAACAATTAAAACAAAATTAACATCTATTAAAAAAGCAATTGAAATGTGTGGTTGGAAAATATCAAGTACAGTTGTAGAAGGCATGTGGTCAGCATCATATGTCAATAAAGAACTAATAAATTTTTTGTAAGGAAAATAAATGCACCCAAATAATAAAATGTTGAAACAAGTGTTTTCAATGAATAATATAAAATTTGTATTAAATTTGTGAGCCTTGATCTCCACTTTTTACAATATTTTCCCCCTATTGGTAGGGGTTACAAAAAGAACGCCCGTTTCAGATTATAATAAACCCAAAGAATTATATAAACTCTCTTGGGTAGCTCAGACTATAAATGGGTCTCTCGGATCTCCTATGCTACAATAAATTTTGTGAGTGGGCTTGTGTATCCTTGGTGGGCCACTCTTTGCCTCAACAACTTCTCAAAAACTTATCTCCTACACCTGTGTAAAATACAAACAAGAAGAAGATTAGTAGCACTTAGATGGCCTCCACTATATGAGACCCTCTTTGATATGGATAAATCTATAAAAAACCTAATCTAAATTTTTACATAATGTAATAACAATGCACAAAATATAGAAAACAAATAAATCAAATTGCCTTGCTAATACTTGATTTGATTTGTGTCCGTCCATGGCTGAAACTGCTCCCGTTCAAACATAGGGCTGTGTTGGAGTATTTGTTTCTCCAATTGATTTAAAAATTGGCGAGAATATTCTATGGTGTATCAGGAACCTACCCTCAAAATTTTAGCTCAATCTAACTCTGAATGAGTGAGATATAGCCAAAATAATTCAGGCAGTTCAAAACAATCCAGGCAGTTTGTGCAATCCTGCGCAAACGTCTCTCTCTTGCCTCCCCTCAGTCACAAAAATGAATGATGTTTTATAAATTTTTAGAAGGTTAGGGTTAGGTTTTGGAAGTATCAAGGTAGTGTTACCAAGTGACAAGCTAGGATTAAAGTATGTGGCTAGGATTTGTCTATATATATATATAATATTTTATGTATTTATATATAAATAACAAACGAGTATCTACAAATTTTAAGTTTTTGCAAAAGCATTAGCAGCACATAAAAGTGCCACTAGTTTTATCACTTTCATCGAGCACTTTCACTTTTGGATCAATAAATTTTCTTGATTTGAGCTTGAAGATAATTGACTTTATTTGAATGCTTTATTGATTGGTTGACAAAGATGTTGGTAAGATTGGAGACTTTGAAAATGCATTCAAAATTGAATGTCTACATATTACAAGCAATCTCAAATAATTTGATGAGTTTAAAAATCACCACTGGAACACCCTCATTAATGAAAAATATAAAATTTAAATATTTACCTTTAGAGGAACACAAAATCACTTTAGAGTTATTGATGTTCATATTCTTTAGAGGAACAATAAGCAATATATCTGAGGGACAGAGGAAGAGAGGTCCACATAGTTAAAGATAGATCTGAGTGAGGATTCTTCAAGTGGAGAGAGGTCCACCAGTCATTGCAGTAGAGAGACAGAGTCTTCTATAATATAACAATTGGAGAGAGGTCCACCAGTCAGTAGCGGATACCTTAGCAATAAATTGGGAGTGGTCACGCTTCCCAAGAACTGACTAGCTATCGGGACCACATTCTCAGGAGGAGCATTTATATATTTGATTATATTTTTGCTCATATTTGTAATTTTTGCTAACTATCATAACGTATGCCTGAGAATGTTGTGCATGGAATCAGGGGGAGTCTACAACAGCCCTTTGGTATTATTGTCAAAGGGGGAGAAGATTTACAGGAAATTGCACGTGTGTTGCCAACAATTCCAAAGGGGGAGATTGTTGAGCAAGGTGCAGCAACAGTATTTTCATTGTTGTCAACACAGTCAGACAGATCGGTTGATGCAGTGGACAGGAGTTAAGAGGTTCTTCAGAGCAGGAGTTAAGAGGTTCTTCAGAGTATGTACAGTGATTCTCCAAAATATCGAAGTGGCCCATATGCTAAAAATCAAAAGAAATTCACAAGGAAGAAAATTGTCGCGATATCACGACATGTTGAGCAAGAAAGAAAAACTGTCGCGATATCGCGACATGTTGAGCAAGAAAGAAAAACTATCGCGATATCGCGACATGTTGAGAAGAAAGCAAAACTGTCACGATTTCGTGACATGTTCGGAGAGAAAGCGCAAGCAAGCAAAATTGTCACGATTTCGCGACATGTTCGGAGAGAAAGCGCAAGCAAGCAAAACTATCACGATTTTGCGACATGTTCGGAGAGAAAGCGCAAGCAAGCAAAACTGTCATGATTTCGTGACATGTTCGGAGAGAAAGTGCAAGCAAGCAAAACTATCACGATTTCACGACATGTTCGGAGAGAAAGCGCAAGCAAGAAAAAGTGTCACGATTTCACGACATGTTGGAAGAGAGAAAGGCAAGTAGAAAAAGTGTCACGATTTCGTGACATATTGCAAGAGAGATTGTACGAACGAAAAAGTGTCACGATTTCATGACATATTGCAAGGAAGTTTGTACGGACGAAAAAGTGTCACGATTTCGCGACATATTGCAAGAGAGATTGTACGGACGAAAAAGTGTCACGATTTCATGACATATTGCAAGAGAGATTGTCCGAAAGAAAAAGTGTCACGATTTCATGACATATTGCAAGAGAAAGAGCTAAGGAGAAAAAGTGTCACGATATCGCGACATGTCGGGTTTTCGTGACCTAAAGGCAAGAGAAAGAGCTAAGGAGAAAAAGTGTCACGATATCGTGACATGTCGGGTTTTCGCGACCCGAAGGCAAGAGAAAGAGCTAAGGAGAAAAAGTGTCACGATATCGCGACATGTCAGGTTTTCATGACCCGAAGGCAAGAGAAAGAGCTAAGGAGAAAAAGTGTCATGATATCGTGACATGTCAGGTTTTCACGACCCGAAGGCAAGAGAAAGAGCAAAGGAGAGAAAGTGTCACGATATCATGACATGTCACATTTTTGTGACTAAAGGAGGAGAGAGAAAGTAAGAAGGCAGAAGTGTCATGATATCGTGACAAAAGTAAAGAGGAAGAGTATGGAGGCGAAAGTGTCATGATATCGTGACATGTGTTTTCGTGGGTTCAAGCCAAGAAGAGTAGCAAGGAGGTGAAAGTGTCGCGATATCGCGACATGTTGTGTTTTCGTGGTACAAGCCAAGAAGAGTAGCAAGGAGGTGAAAGTGTCACGATATCGTGACATGTTGTGTTTTCACGGGTTGAAGCCAAGAAGAGTAGCAAGGAGGCGAAAGTGTCGCGATATCGCGACATGTTGTGTTTTCGTGGGTTGAAGCCAAGAAGAGTAGCAAGGAGGCGAAAGTGTCACGATATCGCGACATGTGTTTTCATGGGCGAAAGTCGAGAAGAGGACAAAGAGGCAGAAGTGTCACGATTTCATGATAGGTCACTTTGGCATGAGCTAAGAAGAGAACCTAATTGAAATAAGATATGTGATAGTTAACTGAAGTTATATGGCAGTTACAGGGGCTATTGTAGAAGAAAATCATGTAGCTAAAATAAGAAGAGTTAACTGAAGTCAGTACGTTAGTTGTAGGTGCAGTTATAGAGAAAAATCATGCAGCTAAAATAAGAATAGTGAACTGAAGTCAGAACGACAGTTACAAGGCTAGTTACGGAGTGTAAGCATCGAGCGATGGTTAAATTGAAAGTCATCGATCGAAGACCAAACAAAGAGCCGTAACTATTAATAGGATGCATGAGAGAATACTGTGAGATAAAGGAGTTACATATAGAAGTTTCTATTAATAAGTTGCATGTGAAAATATGGAAGTTAAAAATAGAATCAGAATTTTGTTATAAAAGGAGGTCTACGTGGAGAATTAATTGTGGTTGAAATAGGGTGAAAGTGCTACAAAAAGAGGGTTGGAAGAGTGTCGTAAGAGAGCGTTAGGCAGAGCCGTGAGAGCCATAAGAATGCAGTAAGAAGCGCAGCAAGAGGGCTGTAAGAGGGCTGTAAAAGTGCAGTAAGCAGAGCCTTAAGTGTGTGTGATGTTTTGGTGAATAGTGAGAGAGGTTGGGTTAGCAATAGACCAGTCAGGGTCTTGTATAAAGCAGAGGCATTTTTATGTCAATCTTATAGTTTCAAAATTGCAGTCCAAGTTGGTGCTTGGAATTAGGGGTTGGTGCTCCTTTCCCGTTGGTGCGAGATAAATTAGGGGTTGGTGCTCCTTTCTGTTGGTGCAGATAAATTAGGGGTTGGTGCTCCTTTCTATTGGTGCAGATAAATTAGGGGTTGGTGCTCCTTTCTGTTGGTGCAAATAAATCATGGGTTGGTGCTCCTTCCAGTGGGTGTTGGTAAATTGATTGTAAAATTGATATTTTGCAAAGGCTGGATTTGGATGGGAGTCCAAACAGTCAATTTTTGAGGAGTAGCCAAAACTGGTGAACCTCGGTACATCTTGTGTTGTGTGATGCTCTCTTGTTATATTTGCTTTATGTGGTTTTAAGTTTTCATTGTTTTGGCTTTAAGAGTTGAAGTTTTTAAGTTTTAAAGAGCCACACTGATTCACCCCCCCTCTCAGTGTCATTGTGAAACTAACAATTGGTATCAAAGCCAGTTTCCCTTATCAAGCTAAATCAGTTAGGGTTGATCTTGGATTAGTACGCAATGGCAGGTGGTGAAGGCTTCTCATCAAACAAAGCACCATTGTTGGATGGAACTAATTACACATTTTGGAAACTCAGGATGCAGACATATCTTTGTGCTTTGGGATATGACATTTGGGATTCAGTAGACAGTGGATACACAATACCCACCACTCCTCCAACCGATGTTGTCGGTAAGAAACTGTTTGAGAATAACTCTAAAGCAAAGAATGCTATCATGTGCGGTTTAATGGACAACGAACTGATAAAGATTATGAGTTGTAAAATGACAAAAGACATATGGGACAAACTAAAGAGCATTCATGAAGGAGACGACAAGATCAAGGAGGCCAAGTTACAAACGCATCGAGCTCGGTTCGAAGCATTAAAGATGAATGACGATGAGAACATAGAGGCATACATGCTGAGAGTTAATGGAATCATTAATGCGATTAGAGGACTCGACGAGGAAATGGAAGATGTTGTCGTCGTGAAAAAGGTACTAAGATCTCTTCCCCAAATATTTGATTCTAAAGTTTCAGCAATAGAAGAAGCTAAAGATCTAAATACTTTTAGTATGGATGAGATGCATGGTTCTTTGACTGCATATGAGATGAGAATAGGAAAAACTAAACCCACAGACAGAGAAGCTACTTTTAAAGCACATAAAAATATAAAAGCAAAACAAGAATCCGAGGAAGAAGAGACATCAGATGAAATGGAAGCAAACTTTGTTCGAAAACTAAAAATGGGAAAAGGAAAATACAGAGGAAAGTTATCGTTTAAATGTTTCAATTGTGGAGGCATTGGGCATCTTGCAGCTAAATGTCCACTTAATGAGAAGAACATAAGTGATGAAGGATCGCACCAAGAAAGAAGTGACTGGAAGAACAAAACAAATTTCAGAAAAGGCAACTTCAAGAAGAAAAGTTTCATCTCCAAGAATGTCAGTTCATCAGAAGACAATTGCAGGTGAGGATTCTGAAGAGGAAACAGGTGAAGTTCTTTATATGGCACTCAAAGAAGAAAAAATAGAAAAAGAACAAGTATGTGATGAAAACCTAGAGGTTGAAGTAGATCTAGAAGGTGAGTTGATCGCTGCACTTGAAGAGTTGGGTTTAGAAAGGAAAAAGAACAAAATACTGTCCAAGAAGTTGGAAGAATATGAGGGTAATATTGAAGATCTCTTCTTACAAATTCATAAAGCCAAGAAACTAGAAGAAGCCTTGAAGTCACAGATCAATGAGAAAGAGATTGTTTGCTGCAAACAAGAAGAGGAGATTGTGTTATTGAGGAAACAACTAGAAGAGGCCAATACAAATCTCAAATTTGAGAAGAGCACAGAGTCGCTAGATAAAATGATAAGGCAACAAAGAAGCCCCATGTGTAAGCTTGGTCTTGGATGTGAAGCTGAACAACCTTCATCTTCTAAATCTGTAGAGAAGAAGAAATCCACTACTGAAGGATCAAAGCAAGAAAAGCTTGAAGTTGAATCCTCAAAAGGAAGAAAATCTCAAAGGAGATCTACAGCAAAGCAACCACAACAAAAGAGGTTCTATCACTCTCACTTTATTCATAATAATGCTTTTAATGGCTATTGTTTTAGATGCAACCATTATGGTCACAAGGCAATTTATTGTGGATTGAATAATAGATCAAAGAGTTATGTTGGTAGAAATACATCTATTATTCCGGTTGAACACCATGTGCAATGTTTTAAATGTAATGGTCATGGGCACATAGCAAGGTCTTGTCCAAGAACTTTTGTATCTAATCTAAGGCAAGACAGTAGATTTCATCGGACGCAAAGAATGCAACATAAGGGAAGAAATCATGTGCATCAAAGAAAGGAAAATAATCATCCATCAAGGATGTACAAGAGACAACCACCCAAGAGAAATGTTCAAGTTCACAAAAAGGTTCAAAATAGGGATGCGGTTGAAAACCTTCAGCCTAAGTTCAAGAAATATTGGAGAAAGAAAGAAGAGAGGAAATCGTGTCTCCTTGGACTGAAGGAGATTACTCCTCTATTGCACTAAGCAGCTACAGGTAGCACATCCTCAAGGGGAGCAATGTTAAAGTTTTATTTTAATGCTCCTATGTATTGTGTGGATATCTGAGGATGAAAGGAAAGTAGTCGAGGAGTTGTCGTATAGTTGTCAAAATGTGTTTCAGTTCATGTAGATGTTTGTGGAGATAGTATCAAACTGATGTGCTTCAGCAGAACAACATGGTGAACAACTAGGTTTTCGATGCAACAACTGATAGGCGTTATCTGAGATAGAACACGCAGCACAGGTCGACGTGTCATGGAAGCATAAGCTGGCAGGTGCTTGTTTTGAAGCCTGTAACATTCCCAATCTGCAGATAAAATAGAATCCATGTTGTGAATGGGAAGGCATGCGTTTCTTAACCAAAAATACAACACATCATTTGGTATAAGAGAGCATTAATTTTCTCTAAAAGAAGTAGCAGTTGTCAAAGAGATGCCAGAGTCAAAGCAAATAGTGGCACTAGCACCCAGTTGGTCAAGAGTGCAAATTGGCACATGCAAGGCAAAGACATTGAGTAGCCCTGACATATGCCCTAGCAAGAAGCAGAATATCGAGTGTTGATGACTACGCACAGATTGAGGTTCCAACGCTAGGTGTAACGGTCCACTGTCAATACCTATGTAGGCGATGAAAACATTCATGGCAGCCATTAGAAACCAGAGACATTGAGCTGCACAACGGATGCGAGGCAAAGTCATTAGTCACGGAGGAGGTGGCAGTCAAGAGGCTAAAGAAAATTGTGGAGATTGTCGATGTTAAAGTTGATAAAGGTAGGGAACGAGTTATAAGCATAGTGGTTGAAGCCCATTGGTTGTGAAAGAATTTGAGTACTACTTGAGCATGATTGATTGAGCCTTTGAGAAGGCCTTTGGGAAATATTTGAGGATAGTGTTGGGACATATTTCTAGAGCAGATTTGGACAAGTTCTGTGTGAGCTTGTTATTCAACATTGGACAAGTTCTATGTGAGCTTGTTAAGCAGGTTTTGTGTGAGCCTATTGATAGAGTACAGAGGACAGAGTCCCAATGGATAGAGATCCAACAACCAACACAGTTGAAGATAGATCTGAGTGAGGATTCTTCAAGTGGAGAGAGGTCCACCAGTCAGTGCAGCAGAGAGACAAAGTCTTCTATAATATAACAATTGGAGAGAGGTCCACCAGTCAGTAGCGGATACCTTAGCAATAAATTGGGAGTGGTCACGCTTCCCAAGAACTGACTAGCTATCGGGACCACATTCTCAGGGGGAGCATTTATATATTTGATTATCTTTTTGCTCATATTTGTAATTTTTGCTAACTGTCATAATGTGTGCCTGAGAATGTTGTGCATGGACTCAGGGGGAGTCTGCAGTAGCCCTTTGGTATTATTGTCAAAGGGGGAGAAGATTTACAAGAAATTGCACATGTGTTGCCAACAATTCCAAAGGGGGAGATTGTTGAGCAAGGTGCAGGAACAATATTGTCATTGTTGTCAACACAGTCAGACAGATCGGTTGATGCAGTGGACAGGAGTTAAGAGGTTCTTCAGAGTAGGAGTTAAGAGGTTCTTCAGAGTATGTACAGTGATTCTCCAAAAGATCGAAGTGGCCCATATGCTAAAAATCAAAAGAAATTCACAAGGAAGAAAACTGTCGCGATATCGCGACATGTTGAGCAAGAAAGAAAAACTATCACGATATCGTGACATGTTGAGCAAGAAAGAAAAACTATCACGATATCGCGACATGTTGAGAAGAAAGCAAAACTATCACGATTTCGTGACATGTTCGGAGAGAAAGCACAAGCAAGCAAAACTATCATGATTTCATGACATGTTCGGAGAGAAAGCACAAGCAAGAAAAACTGTCACGATTTCGTGACATGTTCGGAGAGAAAGCGCAAGCAAGCAAAACTGTCACGATTTCATGACATGTTCGAAGAGAAAGCGCAAGCAAGCAAAACTGTCACGATTTCATGACATGTTCGGAGAGAAAGCACAAGCAAGAAAAAGTGTCACGATTTCGCGACATGTTGGAAGAGAGAAAGGCAAGTAGAAAAAGTGTCACGATTTTGTGACATATTGCAAGAGAGATTGTACGAACGAAAAAGTGTCACGATTTCGTGACATATTGCAAGGAAGATTGTACAAATGAAAAAGTGTCACGATTTCGTGACATATTGCAAGAGAGATTGTATGGACGAAAAAGTGTCACGATTTCATGACATATTGCAAGAGAGATTGTCCGAAAGAGAAAGTGTCATGATTTCACGACATATTGCAAGAGAAAGAGCTAAGGAGAAAAAGTGTCACGATATCACGACATGTCGGGTTTTCATGACCCGAATGCAAGAGAAAGAGCTAAGGAGAAAAAGTGTCGCGATATCGCGACATGTCGGGTTTTCATGACCCGAAGGCAAGAGAAAGAGCTAAGGAGAAAAAGTGTCACGATATCGTGACATGTCAGGTTTTCACGACCCGAAGGCAAGAGAAAGAGCTAAGGAGAAAAAGTGTCACGATATCGCGACATGTCGTTTTTCATGACCCGAAGGCAAGAGAAAGAGCAAAGGAGAGAAAGTGTCACGATATCATGACATGTCGCATTTTCGTGACTAAAGGAGGAGAGAGAAAGTAAGAAGGCAGAAGTGTCACGATATCATGACAAAAGTAAAGAGGAAGAGTAAGGAGGTGAAAGTGTCGCGATATCGCGACATGTTGTGTTTTCATGGGTACAAGCCAAGAAGAGTAGCAAGGAGGCGAAAGTGTCGCGATATCATGACATGTTGTGTTTTCGTTGGTACAAGCCAAGAAGAGTAGCAAGGAGGCGAAAGTGTCACGATATCGCGACATGTTGTGTTTTCGCGGGTTGAAGCCAAGAAGAGTAGCAAGGAGGCGAAAGTGTCGTGATATCGTGACATGTGTTTTCATGGGTTGAAGCCAAGAAGAGTAGCAAGGAGGCAAAAGTGTCACGATATCGCGACATGTGTTTTCGCGGGCGAAAGCCGAGAAGAGGACAAAGAGGCAGAAGTGTCACGATTTCATGATAGGTCACTTTGGCATGAGCTAAGAAGAGAACCCAACTAAAATAAGATATGTGACAGTTAACTGAAGTTATATGGCAGTTACAGGGGCCGTTGTAGAAGAAAATCATGCAGCTAAAATAAGAAGAGTTAACTGAAGTCAGTACGTCAGTTACAGGTGCAGTTACAGAGAAAAATCATGCAGCTAAAATAAGAACAGTGAACTAAAGTCAGAATGACAGTTACAGGGCCAGTTACGAAGTGAAAGCATCGAGCGACGGTTAAACTGAAAGTCATCAGTCGAAGACCAAACAAAGAGCCGTAACTATTAATAGGATGCATGAGAGAATACTGTGAGATAAAGGAGTTACATATAGAAGTTTCTATTAATAAGTTGCATGCGAAAAGATGGAAGTTAAAAATAGAATCAGAACTTTGTTATAAAAGGAGGTCTGTGTGGAGAATTACTTGCTGCTGAAATAGGGTGAAAGTGCTGCAAAAAGAGGGTTGGAAGAGTGTCGTAAGAGAGCGTTAGGCAGAGCCATGAGAGCCGTAAGAATGCAGTAAGAAGCATAGCAAGAGGGCTGTAAGAGGGCTATAAAAGTGCAGTAAGCAGAGCCTTAAGTGTGTGTGATGTTTTGGTGAATAGTGAGAGAGGTTGGGTTAGCAATAGACCAGTCAGGGTCTTGTATAAAGCAGAGGCATTTTTATGTCAATCTTATAGTTTCAAAATTGCAGTCCAAGTTGGTGCTTGGAATTAGGGGTTGGTGCTCCTTTCTATTGGTGCAGATAAATTAGGGGTTGGTGCTCCTTTCTGTTGGTGCAGATAAATTAGGGGTTGGTGCTCCTTTCTGTTGGTGCAGATAAATCAGGGGTTGGTGCTCCTTCCAGTGGGTGTTGGTAAATTGATTGTAAAATTGATATTTTGCAAAGGCTGGATTTGGATGGGAGTCCAAACAGTCAATTTTTGAGGAGTAGCCAAAACTGGTGAACCTCGGTACATCTTGTGTTGTGTGATGCTCTCTTGTTATATTTGCTTTATGTGGTTTTAAGTTTTCATTGTTTTGGCTTTAAGAGTTGAAGTTTTTAAGTTTTAAAGAGCCACACTGATTCACCCCCCCTCTCAGTGTCATTGTGAAACTAACAACAAATACTAATATGGCCATGAGAAGTTATGAAGCATTAGAGAAAGGACATCTCACTAGAGAAAGATATGGTAAATTGAGATATTAAAAAAAAATGAAGTATCTATCTTTAAAGAAATTTTCACTTGTTTGGAAATAGTGTTGCTTTATACAGTGCACTTGGGGTTGTTGACTGGGAACTTGTTTATGTCTAAAGGAAAGGTATTTTATTTAGTAAAACAGTTAGTGGTTCATACAATTTTCAAACATGAAAAACCAATGGAAAAATGTTGTGGTTACCATTGAAACTAAAGCAACAATATTATGGGAGAACAATTAGGACACTTTTTTAAGTTCCTAGGGAATTTGCTATGTATTTCCAAAAAGAGAAACTCTCATATAACTATCAAGGTACCAAAAGTAGATTTTAGAGGAGAAATCAATAATGTAATTTTTTGACTCAACAAAATTGATGGCAAGTTAGAATCCCTTCATTTTAAACCTTGGATATTTTCTTTTTTTAAATTAATCTGTGAAGATAAGAAGTCGATTGATTAGGCTAATGTGATTTGTCAAGAATTGATTGGTCAACTCTCTAATGTCTTGGCATCAAATTCATTACATATGACTTCATATCTAGTTTCATCCTCTTGAAGTTTAACCTAGGGACAGAGAATAAAATTGAATAAACGATTTTAGCACCCTAATGCTACTCAATATTTTATGCAAATAATTGTCAAAAATAGGGGCTTTCATTCATGAAAATTTCTCAAAGCACATTTTAAAAATTCTTTTAGGAGATGGTAATACTAGATCGTCAAGGGTAGTGATGAGATCAGTTCATTTGTATGATTATTAGTATTTCCAAAATATATATTTTTCCTACAAATAAGTATTTGGAGATATAAGCAATCTAGTGATGTTTCCCATCAGGCCCATTTATTACCTAATTTTTAAACAAATAGATATGTACAACCTTTTTATAAAAACATGATAAAAAATAACCTCAATGGTATGGTGGAGTTTCCTTTCTCAATTGGTAATTATAGTTGTAAGTCTTCAAGAGACTTAATTATTTTGGTAATAAAAGTCTAACAAGTTTGTTTTTCAAGGGTCCCAAAAATAAGAAACTATGATCGAAGATGCATCATCAAAGCTTCTTATCTAAAAATATGGATGTGTATTTTGAACATGAGCTTTATGATGAGGATTTTTGGGCCAATTATGATTGTAATCAACATACTCATGATTAAGTGATAGGAAAATTTGGGCTGTCCAAATGGATTAATATTGAAGGTGATGAGGAAATAGTTGAGGAACAAAATTCAAAGGAATCTAAGGAAAATAATGGAATATATGAAACTAAAGAAATCTCGTGTGAATCCTCATATTAGGAATCAACTTAAAGATACAAATTCCTTTAGAATTTAAATTTTCAATCCATGCAAAAGAAGCCTCTAAAAAGGATCCTTCTCCTAAAGATTATGTGGAATCAAATTCTAAAATTGAGGTGATAAAAGTGGCTATATATATAGGATATGTCTAATCCCTTTATCGGGTAGTTGAAATTTGAAGGATATGAGGCTCCTAATGAATCTCCTAAATGCAACAATCTTCATACCAATCATTCTCAAAGGGAAATCCTTAAGGGTATTTGTTACTATTTTCTTACAAAAAAGATGAATTAGAGGTATAAATGGGGTTGATGAAAGAGGTCATGAAGATGATGGAGGTAATGATGAGAATGATCCAAGAAATATAAAAAGGAAGCCTTCTGTGATCATTTTGATTACAAGAATTCATATTAATTGCAATAAAAATCACAAACAAAACATAATTCAATAAAATAAATACAATAAACAATGATTTTATTGATAATATTGAAGAGTTTAGGTTGCTTGTAGGAGGCAACCTCCTTTATGAGAAAATTTCAATAAAACATAATTACTTAGGATGCCTCTACCTTTCTTACAATGTAATATATATATAGAGATAGATAGATAATTCATCCTATCCTAAGACTCTATAATTAGCCAAAAATAGCTATCCAAGCTATCTAACCCTAACCCTAATGATCAAGGATTGCTTTTACATTCAAAATAAGTGACCACTAATTGCTAACAAAAATATTACTACAAAATAAATATAAAATTTTATGACATAAGGTCCTAACACTACCTCCTCTTTAGTCATAATAAAGATGAGGAAACTATTTTTGGAGTTGTGGTTCCTACATGGCATCTTCAAGATATAATTCATACCATAGTACCAAGATATTTATAATGGTTCAATTGCATAGTTTTCATAATTATAGGTTCAAAACAACATTTGGTTATAGAATTATTGATCCTTCATCATCTAGTTTAGGTAGTGCTAACAAAACTTGAATTTATTGTACTAAGGCCTTCTTCAAGCAAGATGCATGGAAGATATGATGTATTTTAGAAGGTGATAGCAATTCTATATTATATGAAATTGTGCCAATCATTATAATAGTTGATAGAGACCATATAACTTGGGTAAAAGCTTATGACTACATTTTATTTTTAATAATGTTTGTTTATATGACTACAATTAGAGAAAGACCAAATCTCCTTTAGAAAACTTTCACTTAGATCTATATAGATCTGCTTGTTGTTGTTGGAGAATATTATATTATTTGGTACATGCTAATGTACCTCCATGGTACCTATGGTATAAATGTAAATATTATATTAGGATGTGAGTCTATAGTTTAGGAGTGTGATTTATATTTCCCTTTATGTATGTGTCTATGTGTAGGATGTGCACAAGTGTCATGTAACAATGTGTGCAAGTGTGAGAAGTGAGAAAGTGTGCAAGTGTCATATAGTAAAGTGTGAAAGTGTGCATGTGTCATAGATTAAAGTTTGCAAGTAAATAGAGAGTCAAGAGTCATGTATACAAGTGGTAAGATGTGAAGCCAAAGGACATGTGAGATTTGTCTTATGTATGGAATAGAAAAATATGCATCTCTTGGATATGTGAGAAGAACAATAGATAAATAGTCCAAGAGTCACCTTTCTAAGGTTATATTATGGATACAAAGCTCCATGTAATGTATCATAGAATTTATGTATTTCAAGTATAAAAAATATAGAAGTTTGTATATAGTTTGAGCAATTCTACTATAAGTTTTCTTCATGTAATTTCATGAATGATATTTACCATTTTACTTCATATTATATTTTATTTTAATACGAATGTTTATTTATTAATATTGACCACATATATTGAATGCTCAAATATTGAATAATATATTGTGATCCTGAATATTGGGACTTATGATAATCTGGCTAGAAAGCCAACAATTGTTTTATCTAGTTTTAGACCAATGCTAGATTGTCCTTAAGGGATCAAAGTAGGGCCTCCCAATTACTAAGAGTACAATAAAAAACCTATACATGGGAATGTTTTGGAAGATACGAGATGAGATATGGTGGTGGTTGGCCATATACAACTTCATATGGGGTCTTCCTGGTTATCATATGACAAGTGTATTATACCACCATTCCACTAATGGTATCCATTTGGTCCAATGCACTTGATGCTCCAAAGCAAAGAAACTTAAGTAAACATTGAAGAATTTATTAAAAATTTAAATCTAGCCATTTTTTTGTGGATGGTACACCCAAATTATCCTTAGTTGGGTTCCATCCAACTTGAAGAGTTCCTTCCAAAAATTACTAGTGAATGTTAAGTCATGGTCACAGACTATAGATGAGGGTATGCCATGGAACAAAAAAATTTTCAATGAATGTTTGGGTAATAGTGGAGGTTTTTAAGGATGTGCAAGAGCACAAAATTGGGCATACTTCAAGAGACTATACATAAAAATCAAAATAATTGATTTGCATGCTAATTTTGCTAATCCCCTGACATAGAAATAGCAGTCCATATTGTTGTTGGAATTGGTAAGGTTGGAACATGCTTGGAAATGGAATTGTTTCCCCTTTGTGATGTTGGTAAATATTACATTCTTAAAAAAACCATTTAATATCTTGTTTCATTCCATTTAAGAATAAGTTTATTTTGTTGGATGTGTGCCAAAAATACTAGATTTGTATTTTTGGGAGTTGCTAGACATGTGTTGAGATGTTATTAGTTGGTTACCTAAACATGGGTGGGAAAACCCTAAACATGGTACCTTCGTGTGTGTATTTATTTTCATAGATGCAACTTTGTAATAGAGTATGTGTGAAGAACCATGAGAGAAGAACATCTCTCAAATGTAATGTTGAATGTATTGAGAATGAAGTTTTTCTTCTATTTTTTTCATTTGTACTCTATGGCATGTTATCATTCTTTTGTTTCATATTAGTTGTTTATCAGTTGTATATTATTTTCTTCATTATATGAGTGTATTTGATCCTTTATTTGTTTTTGAGTTTTTTGATTGCATATTATGCTATGCCAACAACTGGTATTAGAGCAGCTTGAGGAAACTCATTTTCCTGGCTATGCATAAAGATTGTAAGTAATTTTTTTCTATGTTATTTTTTGTGGATTTATAGATAAATTTATTTCCATAGCACATGATGTAGTGGAAGATTTGTGAATATTTACAACAGTACATATGGAAGGTAAATATAGTATAGAGAAGTTCAGTGGGTAAAACTTCAATCTTTGGAAGTTGAATATGGATATTTTGTTTATGGAAAGATATCTAAAAATGGTTGTCATTGTAATAGTGATGCCTGCAGGAATGGCACAAGTTGAATGTGACAAATAGAATGAGAAAGTCATTTCCTTGATTGGGCTAAACTTGGTTTATTTTGTTTTGATGAATGTCTAGGATGCTAAGACTGCTAAGGAATTGTGGGATAACTTGGAAAATATGTATGAGTCCAAATCTCTGATGAACTTGATATTCTTGAGGAAGAAGTTGTATTCTTTGAAGATGAAGAATTAAGATAGTGTAGTTGACCACATGAATATTTTTAATATGCTAATGAACCAACTAAGGTCTGTTAGTGATAGGGTTAAAGAGACTAAACAAAGTATTTGCTTGTTGTGTAGTTTTCCTGACTCTTGGAATAATCTTATTGTTGCAATTAGTGAGAGTTCTAAGCTAGAAAATCTTAAGAAAAATGAGATTGTTTCCCAAATGCTAGAAGAGGAAACAAGAAGAAGGAACATGGAACATTCTGAGTACTTATAATCTTTGATAACTAAAGGATATGCCAAATATAGAGATGGTGATAAATATTTTGGTGCAAGAAGATCTAAATCAAGATCTACTAGTAGAGGAAGGAGTCTCAATTGGTGTGTTGGAGGTGCAAGTAGAAAGGTCATAAGAAACATGAATGTAAAGTAGATTTTTCCAAAAATAAATTTGATTTAGCTACCAGTGATGAGAATATTTTACATATTTCTAATACATGTATTGATGTATGCATGCATATTGTTAATATATATCTTGTTGTATGCATGTAGTCTAATGTGTGGTTTATAGATTCTAGAGCATCCTTCCATATGACTCCCCACAAGGAGTGGTTTATAGAATATGAAGAAGCAAAATATGATAGAGTTTTCTTAGGTGATAGTTTTAGCCATGAAATTGTTGGTAGAGGTAAGGTTATAATCAGACTTAGATATGGGATTGTTAAGTGTATCCCAAATGTTAGACACATTCTAGAATTTACAAGAAGTCTGTTATTAGTGAGCTAGTTAACTGAAGCATGAATGGAGATTACATTCAATAAAGATGGTTGTAGTTTGATGCATGGATTTATTGCTCAGGCAAGTGGAGTAAGACTTAGAACATTGTATAAGCTGGATGCAATATGTTTAAATGATGCTTGTGCACATGCCAACACTGTGGAAACAAGTAAACCCTCATATTAAAATATTTCAAGTATGATCTTGTGGCATAGGAGGTTAGGACATCTTGGTGAAAGGAGCCTAAAAGAGATGTGTTCAAAGCAAATAGTCTATATATTGGATAAAGAGAAGTCTGGTTCTATGGGTTTTTATGAAGCATACATTTTAGGAAAGCAAAAAGAGTCACTTTTTCCTCTAGTGACTATAGAACCAAGGAAATATTGGAATTGGTACATTTTGATATTTGTAGGCCTTTTGGAGTTGCTTCATTAGGTGGCTTCAAGTATTTTATTACTTTCATTGATGATTTCTCTAGTAAATCATGGGTTTACTTTCTTAATAAAAATCCAAGGGCTCTTGCTACCTTTAAAAAGTTTGTTGATGTAGTTGAAAGATAAACTGAGAAGAAAGTGAAGGCTTTGAATAGTGATAACATTGGAGAATATTACTTCAAATAATTCAATGTTTTTTGCAAGTTGCATGGTATTGCAAGGTAGAAAACAAATTCATATATGCCATAAAATAATGGAGTTGTAGAAATGCTCAATAAGACATTGTTGGAGAAGGCAAGAAGCATGAGAGAGGATGTAGGTTTGAATAAAAATTTTGGGATAGAGGTTATTAATACAACTAACTATGTGAACAATATATCACGTAGTTCTATTCTCAGTGGGAGAACACCATAGGAAGCTTGGAGTAGATTAAAGCATGTGGTTGCTCATTTGAGAGTGTTTGGGTGTAAATTATTTGTTCTTGTGCCCAAGGAAAATAAAAATGTTGGACGATAAAGTTTTTAAAAGAGTACTCATTCGATATGGTAATGGAATCAAAGGTTACAAAGTATGGATTTATTCATAGCATGTCATGTGTTCATTCATGATATAGTATTTAAAGAAGATATTTGCAACAAAGAGAAGTCCATGGAAACAACCCCAGATAATGAAGAATAATTTGATGCAGCTACTGGTTTGATAAATCAACAAGCTAAAAATTAGCCATAAATTATTCCAACATTAAGTGTAGATCTCATTTCTACTCCTTTGTTAGAGTTGCCACATGATACTAATGAATATTTATGTAATTGGAAACATCATAGGGATGATGATATTATTGTAAAAAAGTCCAATTAGCCTCACATTGTTGAAGAGCAACTTGCACATGAGGAGCAACTACAAAATTTTGACATTATTCAAGAAGTGCAAACTTTGAGAAGAAATCAACGATAAAGGAGTGCACCAATTAAATTTGGTTATGATAAATATAATAACTTTACATTATCTTCCATGAGTGATGAGTTTGTAGGTGTTAAATATGCTCTCACTGGTGATGAAGTAATCCATTGGAAGAAATATATGGAAGAGGAAATGCAGTCATTTAAGAAAAATAAGGCTTAGAACTTGCAAGGGTTGACTAAGGGTAAAAAGGTAATTGGTTGTAAATGGGTGTTTAAAAGAAAATATAGGGTTGATGGTTCAATTTAGAGATATTTTTCTAGTTTAGTAGAAAAAGCACACTCAGGTTGAAGGGCTTGACTTTGAAGAAACATTTTCTCACATAAATAATATTGCATCTATTAGATTGCTCTTTGCATTGGCTATTGCAAATGACTAGGAAATTGAATAGATGTACGTGAAGATAACTTTTCTTCATATGAAGATATTTACAAGAAGCAACTTGTTGGGTTTGAAGTAAGTGGGATAAATGTTGTATTCAAGCTAAAAAAGTCACTATATGGGTTGAAGAAATCCCCAAGGTAGTGTATAAAATGTTTAATACCTTTGTGACTGGACGTGGTTTTGTAAAAAGTGATTTTTATCATTATATATATCTCAAGCATGAAGGCAATCACTTTCTAATTTTGGTGTTATATGTAGATGATATTCTTATTTTTAGCAATTCAAAGGATCTTGTGAAGAAGACCAAGTCTGAGTTGTCAAGAGAATTTGACATGAAATACCTTGGCCCATTACACTATTTCTTGGATATTGAAGTGAATAAAAACCATGGTGAGAAGAAGATATGGATTAGCCAGTAGAGATACATTGCATACTTGCTTAATCTTTTCAAAATGAACCAATGCACTCATATATCTACACCTTTTCAGGTTGGAATTGCATTATCAAAAGATATGTATCTAAAGGATGATGATGAGAAGAGTGTCATGGACAAAATTCCCTATGCAAGTGTAGTTGGTAAATTGATGTATGCAATGGTGTGTACGAGACCAAATGTTGCTCATGCAATTGGAGTTGTGAGTAGATTTATGTCTAATCCTAGTAAGCAACATTATTTTGTAGTGAAGAGAATTCTCAGATATTTGAAAGGCACCAATGATTTTGCATTTGTAATCTGTTATGATGGCAAAGAAAATAATCAGCTCCAATGTTTTATAGATTCTAATTATGGTGGATATGTAGATACTTCTAAATCTACTAGTGCATATTTTTTCACACTATTTGGAGGAGATGTGAGTTGGAGAAGTAAAAATTAGCAAGTGATGGCTCAATCAACTATTGAAGCTAAATATATTGTTGTTGCAGAAGCATCCAAGGAGATAGTTTGGTTACATGTAGTGTGCAAAGGTATTGGTTTTCAACAAAGTTTCATTAATTTGTTGTGTGATAATAAAAGTACAATTTACTTAACCATGAATCCTAAATTTTAATCTCACACTAAGCACATTCAAGTGATATTTTATTATATTAGAGAGATGATGGAATCTAGAGAAGTTGAGGTGCAGAATATTAGTACACAAGACAATGCAGTAGATACACTGACAAATCCATTGGATAACAAGAAGTTTATTTGGTGTAGATATTTAATGGGAGTTCTCTCATTTTTATTAGTACCCCTGAAGAATAAGGAAGAAGAAATTTTCTTTTCATTTACTTTATCTTTTTGGCAAGTGGGATATTGTTGGATGTGTGTCAAAAATACTGGATTTACATTTTTGGGAGTTTCTAGTTATGTGTTGAGATTTTATTAGTTGGTTTCTTAACCATGGGAAGAAAAACCCTAAAAATGGTGCCTTCATGTGTGTATTTATATTCATAGATGCAACTCTATAATAGATTATGTGTGAAGAACTATGACAGAAGAACATATCTCAGATGTAATGTTGAATTTATTGAGAATGAAGTTCTTATTCTTCCATTTTTGTCTATGCTCTATGGCATGTCGTGTATAAATATTTATTGGTAAATCATTCTTTTGTTTCATGTTTTTTGTTTATCAACTGCACACTATTTGCTTCATTATATGATTTTATTTCATCCTTTATTTATTGTTGAGTTGTTTGCTACACTTCGTTATGCCAACATATTTTACATATCAATAAATCTTTAATAATATGGAATATCTAATTAAAGGTGATGCATGTAATTTTAGTAATAGTTTTCCATGCATAGTAGAATTTTTAGTAAGTACAATGTGTCCCTCACAGTGCAAGTATCATTCATCCCATGAATATGTTGAGTCTACATTGGAATTTATGGATAACTTATGAATTAGTTACTATATGTGTGGATCCTCTTACAAACCATGTTTGAATTTGTGCAACCAATCGAGATTTGGTAAGGAATATGTGCATAATGTAACTTGGTCATCAAATTTGCACAACAGGGTATTATGTACAACTTTATCCTTTTTATTTTTTTTGTAGAGGATCTCATAATCATAGCTTGATAGTTTAGTCACTCATATTTTTTTTCATGAGAAGGGATGCATTGCTCCAAGAAGTATTTAAGATTGTGTTGGTTGATTTTTATTTAATAATCTTAGCCCAAGAGATATGGTCACTAGTGTGTTATTACATGTAATATTGCCATCATTTCTTTCTCATATATTGAATTTCCCAAATGCTTTCATGTGACGCATTTACTAGATAAAGCTAATGGTTTCTCTTATTTCATGAGTACAACCCCAATTCCATTCCCTGATGGATCACATTCAGTGGTAAAGGGTTGACTGAAATCTAGCATAGCAAGTATTAGAGTGGTGCAAATAGCTTTCTTAAGAATTTTAAAATATATATATCTTTTAGAACAATGGGTTTTCCTAGCCCCCCCACCCTTGAAAAATCATAAGTCTTTCCTTTAGAGATTTAGAGTTTGCAAACATATTTAATTCTCATCTCAATTAAGTTGCTATGGCTATATACCAACATCATTTTCATAAAAAGTCTGAATTCTTGATTTTCATTTTCTAAATCTTCTTCAATTTTTTGTGTGAATACAAATATTCCAAAATTCAACATCCTTCTTCTTGATATTTTCCTATAGTATCCTTCACAATACCAAAAATCCACTTCTATTATCTATGCATTGCATTTAGTAGAGTATTTTCAAAACTTTGCACTATCATAGTCCACTTTACCAAATCTAGATTGTTAGTTTCATTAAGCATAAGTGCAAAAACAACAATTATAATGTATAGTTTATATGAAAACACTTTAATGTTATAAAATAAAGCAAATATTACCAATGGAAAACATCAAAGTAAATCTTAATTATTATTTGATTCAGGCAATCAACATTTTCTTGTTAGCTTTAATTAAACTTACTACTTCCTCTAACCATGGAAAAAAGAATTTAACTTCATGGTTCCTTATTAAAATCCCTCTATTATATAGCCTATTTACACATTTGTTTCCTTCCCTTAACATATGTGTAAACCTAATTTCTTCAAATTCTATAGCAAGGTCTTGTATTTTCACAATTATCTTTAGTATGTTCTATGGAGCCTTTGCTTTCATCGAAATTGAATTTATTACTATTTGTGAATCACCTTCCATATATACTTTGTTCAATTTTATTTTTCTATATATTTTTAACCCTTTCAGAGCCACCCAAGCTTCAACATCATTATTTGTCTTAAATCCACTATTGAAAGCGTAATGAGAAAAATATCTCCCCTATTATTTCTAGTTATTCCTCCTCCTTCTGGTGGTCTTAGATTAGAAGCTCCATAAAAATTCAATATAATCAACTCTAGTGATGGTGGTTTCCACTTTATATTATTTGCCTTCTTTTTGTTTCTCATGTACCCAACATCATAATTCTATTTGATGACTCAAATCCATCTATCAAGGCTCTCTACTTCAATATTAGGGATTGGGTGGGTTGATAGGGTTGGTTTAGACTCCTCCATGACCAAATAAATATTCCATTTCATTACCTCTAAACTACTTTACTTTCCTTTAAATATACTTCTATTCCTTTCCAACCATATAGTCCAAAGGATTTTATCTTTTGATGTATCCCAAATTGTATATAAATCCTCATTTTAAAAAGTGTTTTTCCATTGATTTAATCATTCTTTAATTTTTCCATTCATCACCATGCATTTACTAAATATATTAAAAATTCATTGCCATAGTTTTCAGACTATTGAGTAGTGTCCAAAGAGATGGTATATACTCTCCTCCTCATTTTTACATAAAACACATTGTGAGGGGCCATGAAATCCCATTTTCATAAGGTTATCCTAGGTTAAAATTCTTCTATGACCTAACCAAATAAACATTTTGACTTTAGGAATGCTCAGGCTATCCTAAATATCTCTCCATATTCTTATGATAATCCTATTTTGTTGGTTCTTTATATTATATCCACTTCTTGTTGTGTATTATCCTAAGCTATTCAACTCTAAAATAGCTTATCCTCAACTCCCCTTGGAATTATCATTGTTGTTATTTTTATATTGAACTACCTCCTAGCATCTTTGTCTTGATGCTTGTAAAAAATCTTCTTTCCATTTGTATCTCCCTTCCTGATCCTTGTACATAATGTTTAAAATCTTATCACCGTATTTTTCTTAAAGTAATCTCATCCGTGGTTTCAAAATTAGATCTATATGTAGTGGTTTTTTATCACACCAAGTATCCATCCAAATAGAAAAAAAATTTCTAGTTCCCACCACCCATATTAGACCTTTAATCACTAGATAAATTGATTTATTTAAACTATTTTGATGTGCAAAACATATGGTACTGAGAATGTAGTAAATATTACACTTGGATCATTGGGCTCAACATACTTAGAACAATTATTGCCCATTTTATTTGACTCTCTTTGTACAATCTCCAAATTATTTTTCCCCTAAGATTTAATTTTGATCTGTAAGAACTCTTAAATTGAGACCTCTCATTGTTTTATCATCACACACCTTGCTCCACTTCACCAAAGGAAATTTTCTTATAACATGTAATCTTGACCACAAAAATTATTGCATAATATAGATTAAATATTTTTGACTGATTTTGGCATAGTATACAAGGTCATATAATATGAAATGGCCTATAAGACTGATTTAATTAGTTGCACTCTTCTTTCTAATGATAACCATCTACATTTCTATATCAATAGTTTATTCTAAAATTTATTTATAATAGGATTTCATAATTTTATCCTCATTCTCCCCTCAAATAAGGGCATCCCTAGATATATTGTTGGTAAATTTACCTCCTCCATTTGAACTAACCTACATATCCCTACTTTAATTCTAGTTGGAATGTTTAGGAAGTAAATTTTGGATTTTTCTACCTTAATAATCTTTCATATTCCTTTAATAATTCAAATCTTTGGACTCATATATCTTTACCCTCCCAAAAAGGGTTGTATAATCTATAAATATTTATGGGTGGTGTTATCGATATTATTGCTAGCCTTTTAATAAATTATCACTACACTTGGGAGGAGTAGGGTCTCAACCTAAATTTTTGAAGTTGGACCTAGCAGAAGATCGAATCACCCAAGGATCATACTAAGGTAGGTAGAACCAAATGAATCAGAGCTTCAAAAAGAAATAAAAATTAAAGCAAATGCAAAAGCTTCGATGATCGAACCTTCCTCAGCAAAAATCATAATCAGGTTTTTGATAAGAATCGTAAGGCTCCATAGTGCATTGGAATTCAAACAAAGGTTTGGCCTAGGGATGCTCAACTATATCAAGCAATTTGACACATCCAATCAATGGTGACAACCAGAACAATGGGATAAAGCAAGATGGAAGGACTACTATGAGGAGCACTGACTAGACCAAGGAATGAATGATTCTGGTCACACTACTTCCATCCATGCTCTAAAATTTTAGGAGGGCAAAATTTTCTTCAAGGGCTCTTACCTCTGAACCCTTTCATAAAGGGTCATCGGCCCTCAATCCCTATTAGTCAAGGTTATTATCGCTATCCCAGACTTTGTAAAGGATACAAAGGTATATAGTTCCCCAAGTTGTAAGGGTTTTTTTGTGAGAAGGTACTACATTAAAGACACCCCTCCAAAGGTGCGGCCTTAGATTTGAGAGCATTGATAGCAGAAGATATTTCTAGTAAATCTCTAGCATGGGTGACATTATCTCATCTCTAGCAACTCCAAGTCCCTGCAACCTCAGGATTGCACATCCTCATTATGGAGTACCATTTTTAGAGTGAGAATTTTGAATTTTATAAGGTGCAAAGGCTCTAAGTGTAATCTCTAAATATGTATTCATATTCCTATTGTAAACTAACGAAAGCCTTTATACTTCTAAGAGGTGCTTTTATTCATTCTCCTTTGTGTCCTAGAATGGCTTAAGCCTTGTGCATCTTGTCGAGTAGTTTTTGAACCTCTTCCCTTTGCATGTATGTAACTTAGAGTTTGCGTTGATAAGAATTTGTGACTCTTTACATATTTCTATCCTGGTTCTGGCATGGATGTTATGTTTCCACTGCATGTTTCTTGACAAGGGCTTATGTTCCCCATGCACTATCAACCACTGTGCATGTTTTCATTTAAATCCATCAAGGCATAAAGGGGTCTTATTATTTTTCTTTAGCACATTGCCACCCCTAGGCTAGGTTAGGAAGTTTATATTTCCTGTAGTTTATTGCTTTCCTTTACTTTTCTACATTTACTGCTTTCTCACAGTTTTCTTTATATTCTCTTTTCCCTTTCCCCCCTTTGAAGCAACCTAGGTTGGGAGTAGAGGAGCATAGCAGAAGCATAATGATAAGTTTTAAAGAAGACATCCAAAATCAAGGAACTAGCCTTTGATAAAAACCTTAAAGGTCATATGATGGGAGCCACATCCCATGCTCTCCCAAACTTCCCAAGACTAGCACCCCCACATGAGGCGCAAGGCACCAAATGCACCCACTTGATTGAGGCCACAACTATGGGGGTCACAATGCCTGACAATCACAAAGGGGTCTCTCTAGGCCCCCCAAAAATCCTTAATTCCACTTATTAGCCCATATTTATTAGCCTTCTTCAAGTTCCTACCCAATACATCTACCATAATAATGAATAGATATAGTGATAGAGGATATCCCTATCTAAGACCTCTCTTGGCTTTAAATAATTCTAGTACTAACCTATTAGCCATCACTTAATATGATATTGTATAGACACAAGCTTTAATCCATCTGACCCATTTTATTTCAAACTCAAAATTTTCTAATATTGTGAAAAATAAAATCCCATTTAACCCTATTATAGGCTTTACTCATATCAAGTTTTAAGATGATCACTCTCTCTTTTCTTGAAGTTGTTGAATGCATAACTTCATGAGCTACTATGATCCCATCCAAAATTTATCTATTTCACAAATCCTCCTTGATCTTCTAAAATAATTTTGTCTAACAATGGTCTTAACCAATTGAACAATTATCCATCCTTATTGCATTTATTTAATAAGGTATGTATTGTTTTACCCTAGATTGTCCCACTACCACCAATAAAGAATCCTTCCCTATGTCATAATTATGTTGATAGAACATTGCAGAGAGCCTAATCAAACTTGGGGATTATCCTTATCAAGAGAAAAGAGATAAATGAACATCTTCTATAGTAATAGGCTCCATCACTTTCCTATTATCTTAATCTATTATAACTAAAGGTTCTTATTATAGTAGTTTATCATTAAGAACTTAAAAATCCTTTGATCCTAGAATATTTTGATAAAAAAAAACTTACCTCCATTCCTATTTCACTTCGGTCTTCAATCCAAACCCCTTATACTAATTTAATTCTACTAGTTATAGATGTTGATCTTTGTACTATTGCAATCCTATGAAAAACTATGTTTTTATGTCCTTTTAACCAAGGTTGTCTTGATTTTTATCTCCAAAATTTATCTTCCTTTCTCAAAATATTATGATATTCACTAAGCAACTCCCTTTTCTTTGAGCTTGGATTATTATGCACACCTTTTTGGAATATTGAAAATTTCTCTTTTAGTTATTTCTTCTCAAAAATATTTCCAAAAGCGTTCGTGTTCCATTATTTTAATCTAGATATCATTGATTTAGTTTATATTGGAAGTGTATACAACCCACCATTTCTTGAAGACTTCCATGTAGTGCTATCATATCAACAAATTCAGGATGGTCTTCCCACATCTACTCATATTTAAAATATGATCTTTTTTTAATTCACTTACCACAATTTTAAGTCTAATTGGCCATTGATGCAAATCAATCCTTGTCAAGGTATTAGTTTTAGCACAAGCCCCTTCATCTAGCCAATAATCTAAGAGTATGCACCTGTCTAATTTTTTTCTATTAGGTTTTGGTCTCTCCTATTGTTTGTCCATGTATAGTTGTCCTCTTCAAACTCAAGTTGTCATAGATTATTGTTTTTTTAATAAAAGCTAAGAAATCTCTCATACTTTGTGTTATTTTCCTAATTTCCCCAAAAAATTCATCCAACTTGAATAATACATTAAAATATCCTATGATCATGAATCAGGTTTCTTGGTATTTACTTATTATAAAGGCTTCAATCTCATTCCATACTTCTAATTTGCCTAACTGAGTTGTAGGTTCATAGATATTGATAAGGATGAAGCAAATATCTAAAAAGTAGCATGTGACTAATGAGGTTATCCAATGTCTAGTTTTATGAATGGTTGCATAGGAGGTTCTAATAGGATTCCAACATGTTATAATTCCCCCTACCACTCCTTTAGAATCCACAACATCCCATTCACATATTTCCCATACTACTTTCATAGTTTTGAAAACTTCTTCCTTTGTCATTTTAGTTTCCTAGATACAAATAATATCATGCTTATTACTTAAATAAAGGTCCCTGATACACCTCTACTTTAAGGCAATATTAGCACCCTTAAAATTCCATGAGATAGTAATCATGTCTCATTAGCAACTACTGGCTATGCCTATGAATTACCAATATCATTTTGTTGTTTGATAAAGAGAAGTTCAACCAGATTAGATTGTGTTCCTTTCTTTATGTTTTCTCTTACTTCCCTAGCTCTCACTTGATAATTTGAGGATTTTCCTATTTTTGCCTTGTTTGTATTAGAAGTAGGTCATATTGTTTTATTCCTTGCTATTCTTTCACGACTTTCTTTTTCATTAGATTTATCCTCTCTTGGATCTACTACAAAAGCTTTTGACTTGTTCTTCTCATTTTTGGTATTTCCTTATTAATGGTAAAGGTATTAACATCTGACACTACATTTATCTACCACTTTTATTCCCCTAAATGGTGCATGGTACTTCAAGAGAGTCTTCAAAATATAATAGGCACATTCCTTAGGTTCAATGAGAATGTTCATACCTCAATTAGGATCATAATGAACAGACAATTCCTTGTAAATATTATGATCCTATTATACCATATCCTTTAAGCTCTAATCTATTTTTTCTTGATAGGCTAAAATCTCAAAAGAAATAGTATTTCTTACAATATCCTTACTTACTGGTCTTTATTATTTACTTACTTTCATCCATCTAGACCTAGTTTTTGGAAGTTGATAATCATCCTCATCCATATCCGATTGTAAGTTTCTCTTACGATTTTCTATATATTTTTATGTCAAACTCTTCTTAGCGTATAATATCTTGATATGCCCCACCTCATGACATCTTCTACATCTACAATATTTAATTTCATAATTTATGGTTTGTATCCATAACTTGCCCCCATACTTAAGAATGATTGATTCTGGTAAAGGTTTACTTATATCAATCATGACCAATATTCGAGCATAAATAGCAAAGAATCTATATTTTGTAGTTTTTTAAATCTCAAGGGATTATCCCAGAGTGTTACCTATTTTCTTGAAGGTATCCATTTCCTAGAATTCAATGGGTACCCAATACGTCCTAAACCAAACTAGTACTAGGGATAGATTTATGTTTTCATGTGCAAAGCCTTCATACCAGTGGGTAAAGAAGAGTCTTGCTCTTTCCATAAATCAAGTACCCCCTTTTAGGATTTTATTTCTTTCCTCCATAGAACAAAAAATTGCTAGGAAAAAATCTTTGGGAAGAAAGGATAGACTCACTCTTAGAAAACTTCCAACTCTTATCAATCCATTTTCTCAAGGTCAAAGCCCCTGGCCAAGACCCATTAAATTTACCAATAATAACCATATCTTTGAGAAAAAATGATCACTTATCTATGAGGTCATCACTAAACTCTACTAATAGGTATGATTCTAAGTATTTGGCTATAAATCGGTCCATGGGAAGTAAACTATAACTCAAAATCTACTAAAATTTGCCACTATACATATAGCATTTATTTTATTTGAAAATATGCCTATAATAATTTGCATGCAAAAATTTTAAGAAAAAGAAACTTAGCTGAAAAATTCTATGTCCAGATAGAATGTCCTACCTTTTTGATGCCTTGGCCCTCCATGGCTCCTCCCATCATCTAAACCATGTTTGATAGATATTTGTAATTTCTTTTTTCATGACTTAAAAAATTGTCACTACCCTTGTTTTGGATGGTCAATTTCATAGGGTTGTATCTCCTTTAATACTACTCAAATTCCTTCATATGACCACTCATTTTAAATATCTTCAAATTTTGTACAAACTGATCCAATAATCACCTAAATCGAATAACACTTCACAAATAAATGGCTCCTAAAAATGAGATATTTTCAGGAAAAAATTTTCTAACACTACCATAGATTCAAACGACTATCTTCACATATACCCTTGAATACTACTTGGATTTTTTTGAATGACTAATAATTTTTAATCTTTTTAAATTCTCCACAAAATAGCACAAGAATTTTTTGAATTAGATAACTCTACTCAAAGATATGGCTCCTGAAAGATGATTCATTTTTCAAAAAATATTGCCCTAGCTCTATCGATTCCAAAACCTATTTTGCTACCTTAATCCACCTAAATGAAACCTTTTTTAATATGGTTATCAGAGGAGTTGTAATATTTCCATAATCCTTGACAAACTTATGATAGTAGTTAATGATACCCTAAAATCTTCATAGGCTTTTAAGGGTCTTGCATTTAGGTCAATTTTTTATGTCCTCAATTTTTAAGGGTCTACCTTAACCTCTTCTTTTGATACGATATACCCCAAATGTTTAACCTTATTTTGAGCTAAAGAATAATTAGAATGGTTGGGATATATGTTATTTTCAAAAATTAGTGTTAGGGATTGATCCAAGTGAATCAAATACTCATCCCATGTCTTGTTATAAATAAGGATGCTATGAAAGAACATTAAAATTATTTTTTGAAGGGTGGGATAGAAAATTTGATTCATCAGACTTTGGGATGTGGATGAAGTATTTGTTAAGCCAAAAGATATGGCTAAATATTTATGGTGTTTTGAACATTGTCATAGGAATATCCTCATCATAGATATATACTTGGTATCCTAACCTCAAATCTAGCTTGGAGAAAAATGGGCACCATGCATTTTGTCTCAAAGCTCATCTATGATTAGAATTGTTGGACATTTTGAGCTCATTTAGTTGTCATTGATGTCAATATGAGAAGTTGTCATTGATGCCAAAGTGAACATATGAATCTGTCATTAATACCATGGAGTACACCATTACTGCCACCAGGAATAATGCGAAGAGTTGAAGAAAATTTGTCAAAATATTGTTTTATAAGGGTTTGTGTTAAAACCATGGTGGAAGGTTTCAAAGAAAGGTTTAAAGTTTATCTCAAGAAGGCTTTAATTTTTATAAAAATAATTTATAAAATTTAAATTCTTTTAGAATTTAAATAATTTATAAATTATAAAGGTTTTAAAAAAGTGTCGACGTCATCAATTTAGTGGAGCGTCGATGTCTATGTCAAAAGGTGAAATTCATATATAAAAGCTATGTCAAAGGGGCATTAAACTTACCCTTCATCGATTAATATTCATGCGATAGAGAAAAGAGTTATTAGTGCAATCGTTGAGGAAGAAGACAAATTTTGTGTTGTCTTTTAGTGCAAGGAAGAAGACAAAATAGGAGGACTTAAGGCCTCACTCCCATTGGACAGGGTGGTCAATTGGTAGCATGTATTTTGTGAGAGCATTGGGAGTGGAAGTGACCATGATCGATTCACATGGAGGTTGTTGGCATGTTTTTCTTGAGCACTATAGAGGAAAACGTTTTGGCACACGCTCGTTTGAGCGCCAGGCTTAGAAGAAAGAGCACAAGATGCTCTTAATCTTCCAAGCGTGCGTCTAGCACACGCGGTGGTCTAGCCCACAACTAGGGCACATGAGGAGGCAAATATCAGGGATTTGAATCTCATAAGTGGCAAAGGTATTTTTGTTAAATAAATTTTTATTTACCTAATGTCTTTCCTAAGGTAAAAAGGGAGTTATACAGGTAGAATAAAAATTTGCTTGTTTGGTAATTGATTTATGTTATTGGAGTTATAAGAAAAGTGGATTTGATTTTTGCCAAAGTTCTTCTTGCTATTAAAAATTAATTAAAGAGGTTTTTGAGTTAAATTTTGGTGGATGTTAAATTTATTTTAATTGGGAGATTATAAGGTGTTATTGGAAAATATTTAATGTATGTTGATGGTTGGTTTTATAGATGGAGTGATAAGGTGTAATTGAGCTTTTGCATTACATTGTGAGAAAGATATATCTTCTAACCTCTTTGAGTTTGGCATAGAAGTGGTTGTGGTTGTGGCAGATTTATGAGATCCCTTAATCATCAAGAAAAAGGTATGAGCACATTCTTCCATAGTTGAGTTGATTGATTGATTTTTTGAAAATAAGTTTACAGTGAAAAGGATTTGATTAGGGCTTCCTTATTGAGTATGTTTGAGTTAATACTTCAAGGTTTTCTAGGTTAAAGAGTTGGTATGTGAACCTTGTTTTATAAGCATTGTTGTTGAAGCCATTGGTTGAGAGAAGAACTTGAATTAGGGTTTGAGTATCATTGTTATGTGAGGATTTTTTTATAAGCATTGTGTTAAAGTGAGTTGGTGAGCACATAACTTAAACTAGGGTTTAAGTATCATTGATATGTGAGGATTATTTTATAAGCATTGTTGTTGAAGTGAGTTGTTGGGAAAAGAACTTGAACTAGGGTTTGAAAATAATATGAGTATCATTGTTATGTGAGATTTGTGGTTGAGCATTGTTGGAAACATTTTGAGTTGATTTTTATATGCTTGGACTAGGGTTTGTGAGCAAGGATTATTTCATTGAGTGATTGGTTGAGCCTAGTCAAGTGGATGTGTGAAGTGATTGTTCAAGTTCCATAAAACAAATTATTCTATATTCCGAATTGAGTTGAGAAAGTGATTGAGCATTGAGTTGAATTTTAAGTATATTGAGTCTCTAAAAATTCTCCTTATGTTTCTAAGAGAGTGATTGAAAGTAATTGAGCATTGTGATTAGTATAGAATATATTGAGTCTCTAAAAATTCTCTTTATGTTTCTATGAGATTGGACAAGTTCTATGTGGACTTGTTGAGCAGATTTGAGGTAAGTATTTGAGGAGACTTGTCAACTAATTTTATGTGAGCTTTTGTGGAAGCTTACAATACAGATTTGGATAAGTTATTGAGAGGACTTATTGAGAAGATTTGGACAAGTTCTAGAGAGGACTTGTAGAGCAAATTTGAGCAAGTTCTAGAGAGGACTTGTAGAGCAGATTTGAGCAAGTTCTAGAGAGGACTTGTGGAGCATATTGAGCAAGTTCTAGAGAGGACTTGTAGAGAAAATTTGAGCAAGTTCTAGAGAGGACTTGTGGACAGATTAGTGTGAGCTTTTATGGAAGCTTACAAGGCAAATTTGAGAAAAGTCTTTGAGAATACTTAAGAGCAGAGATGATTGATTTGTTCAAATCTTGAGTTAAGGTTTAGCGCAGATGCAATAGAGTTGATTCAAGCCTTGATTTAAGGCTTGAGGACAAAGATCGATGATATATTTGTGCTAGATTGAAGGACTATGTTTAGTGCAGATTTGAGAGCAAATTTTGGTGCTTATTTGAGGACAGGTTTGTGTCAAACTAGAGACATATATTGAGCAGAGTTGTACTAGACTGAAGGACTGTGTTTAGTACATATTTGAGACAAAGCTTTGGAGGTGACAAATCAGAGAGGACAGTAGTCTCCAGTGGATAGATATCCATTAGCCAGGGAAGTGAGGATAGGTCTTCTAAGTGGGGACATGAGTATTCCATGGAGAGAGATCCACAAGCTAGTGCAGTGGAGATAGTAGTATTCTAGAGGATTACCAGCCAGAGCAGAGGAGGAGTTATTTTGTGGATAGATATCCATGAACTTGATTTAGGGGATTGGTGTCTCCTTTGGACATAGGTCCATAAACATTGTAATAGGGAAAGGATTCCCAAGAGATTGATTGAGAAAATTTTAATGAAATATTTTCTCCATGGAGTAGCCCACATTGGGTGAACCACGTAAATTGTGGTGTCTCTATTGTGTGTGGTGATTTATGCATTTCTTTGATTATTTTTGTTGATATTGCTATCTATACATTGCATAATATTGATTTGGAAATAAAATTAAAAAGTGGTCTTATACTGTTCACCCCCCTCTCAGTATAAGCTTGTGTTCTTCAATAATTGGAAAGTTGTCATTAATAATTATTTTGTTTAATGCCTAAATGTATGTGCACAATCTCCATGACCCATCCTTTTTGGTACCACAAGGATGGGTTCTCGATCACTTTACCCCTACTTCTAATAGTTCATTGACTAACTATTTAATTTTTAAGTTTTGCGCATAGGGATATTTGTAAGGGAGTCTATTGGGTAGTGAATTTTCCATGACTATTGGGATCCTAGGATCATATGTGCACTAAGGGAAGAATTTTATGTTGTTCCTCAAAAAAATGAGAATATTTATTAAGAAGTATTTGTAATTATAAGGATTGATCAATTTTATAATTTTTTATGAATTGCACTATGAAAATTTGAGTCATGACTCTATGAGATCCTTTTTAAAATAATTTTTCCATGTGATGAGAATTGATTATCTTTGTTGGACTAGTTGTCAACCCCTTGAAGGTGTGTTGTCAATCTTCTACTATAAAGTACATCCACATTTTTTAAAATTCCCACAAAATAAGGCCCAAAGTATGCAACCGCTTAGCTCCTAAAACTATGTCATGTACTCCTAATGGAAGCACAAATATATTAGATATTAAGTTGTAGTCTTCCATAGTAGTCTTACCAGATGCAATTTCTATACTATACCCTTATATGAAAAAAACACGACCAGATTTAAACTAATCTTGAAGGCAAATAACATGCAATAGCCTAACTTGATAGAACTCAAATTCCTCAAAGAAATGTCATATATTACAAAGTATATATAGCTAATAAGTTGGTGACACATGTCACCATGTGAAAAATACACACATGTCAGGGTAAGCATGGGTTAAGTACATAATAATTTATTTCTAACATCCCCTGATGCAGGAGCCTATCTTTAGAGGGTTTTTTTTAAAAGAAGTTTTAAAGTAGTTTTTTTATTACTCAAAATGAAATTATTTGACGCAAAATATAATTTGTCAAAAATGGTAATTACTAAAAAAGGCAAATTTTTATGAAAAAATATTTTAAAAAAAATAGTAGTTACTTAAAAAGACATTTTTGGTTAGAAAAATCAATTTGCCAAAAATAGTATTTTTATTTTTATTTTTAGGGTTTTCTTTTAGGGCTTCAAGTTTTAGGGTTTTCTTTTAGGGTTTCTTTGGGGATATATATTCCCTTGGTATTGCATTGTAAAAGAGAAAGTGAATCCAGGAATGAGAAAATAAGATATTTATTAGTTTATTTCCATGTATTATAGTTTTTATGTGAATGAAGGTTTTTTATGATTATTTTCATTTATCACAGTTTTTATGTAATGGGAGGTATTATGTTTTGACCTCTTGCAGTTGGATTCACATCATTTGGTATCAAAGCAAGTTGGATCTTGTTGAGAGGAGAAAAAAAAAGAAGAAAAGAGAAAATAAGAAGAGAGCAAAGAGGCTCAAAAAAAAATTTACACTCTATGCAGTGCTTGCAGAAGGTTTGTAAAACCTTGGAGACAGAAATTGACACTCTGCGTAAGTGCTTGTAGGAGGTTTTTTTATGTAAAATCCTTAGAGAAAGATATTGGCACTTTGTGTAGTGCTTGCAGAAGGTTCATAAAACCTTGGAGAAAGAAATTGGCACTCTGTGTAAGTGCTTGCAGGAGATTTTTTTATATAAAACCTCAGAAGAAGAAATTGACACTTTGTGTAGTGTTTGCAGAAGGTTTGTAAAACCTTAAAGAAATAAATTGGCACTCTATGTAGTGCTTGCAGAAGGTTTTTTTTTCATTAAAAACCTCAGAGGAAAGAATTGACACTTTGTGTAGTGCTTGCAGGAGGTTTGCTATTTTAAAACCTCGAAAGAATAAATTGGCACTATGTGTAGTGTTTGTAGGAGGTTTGAGATATAAAATAGCAGAAGGAGATTGGTACTTTAAGGAGTACTTGCAGATGTGTGGCACTCTATGGAGAGCAATTATGAGTTTGATCAGAGGAACTCACAAGAGCAGAGTTCTTTTTAATTAAAGGAGAATGATGTAGGAGCCTATCTTTAGAGGGTTTTTTTTAAAAGAAGTTTTAAAGTAGTTTTTTTATTACTCAGAATGGAATTATTTGACGCAAAATATAATTTGCTGAAAATGGTAATTACTAAAAAAAGTAAATTTTTATGAGAAAATATTTTATTAAAAATAGTAATTACTTAAAAGGCATTTTTGGTTGAAAAAATCAATTTGCCGAAAATAGTAATTTTTATTTTTATTTTTAGGGTTTTCTTTTAGGGTTTCTTTTAGGGCTTCAAGTTTTAGGATTTTCTTTTAGGGTTTATTTGGGGATATATATTCCCTTGGTATTGCATTGTAAAAGGGAAAGTGAATCCAAGAATGAGAAAATAAGATATTTATTGGTTTATTTCCATGTATTATAGTTTTTATGTGAATGAAGGTTTTTTATGATTATTTTCATTTATCGCAGTTTTTATGTAATGGGAGGTATTATGTTTTGACCTCTTGTAGTTGGATTCACATCACCCTCTTAATGTGTACTTTTCTAAAAAAAAATAAGTCAACATTAGATACATCCCCTCGTAATATTGACTTCCATTACAACATCCCCCCTTAATGTCACCGTGTAAAACCTAAATGACACATGTCATGTAAAAAATACACACATGTCTGGGTAAGCATGGGTAAAGTACACATTATTTTATTTCTAATAGATAATGTGGCATGAGTATTTGTAAGGAAGAGCAACTACATTGGCTATCATGACTTCAAAGCTATTGCATGGGTACAAGTATCAATCTACTCATATATCCATCCTCAAATCAATAAAGTTATCAGTTCTACATATGTCAATGAGAATGGTTAGAGGATATTTTTTAAAATACCTTTATACCCTCATAGTTTGAGGTGTAGTCATACCTTCTAAGGCTTACAAGGATATCTCAAGAGTGGGCTCTTTCGAAGTATCAATATCATATTATTGTTACTCATCTAAATTGTTTCAAGAGAGGTAGTGGTTGACTTAGCATGTAGTAGGTATAATTTTTGTGTAGTGCATTTATTACCCTAACTATATTTTTCATCATAATTATAGTAGAGGCCTTTCTCTTGATGAGCTTTAATCTCTTCCTCAATCATTTCATGAAAATGGTTATGTTTATTACACTAGGGAAAACTAAAATCTTTAAAAATAATAATTGGGGTGGCTTATATGTGTGGAATTGTGCAATCATTTGTTCTTTAGCCAATCATTTTAAGTTAAACATCTTTACCTCCATCTTGATTTCCTCTTTTAAGTTACTAATGAAGCAACTTGTAAAAATTATATTAGTTAACATTTTGTCCTAATTTCTAATTTTTCAAATTACTTTTGGTATTCTTGAAGTGTATGAGTTTGTCTTAGCTTAGTCAAAGCTCCTACAAAATCCTCATATGCTTAGGACTAAATTGATCAAGTAATTTTATGAAAAATTCATCCCATGAAGGTGTTTTTCCCTTGGATTTTTAGAATCATTAATACCATTAAATTGATTTCTATTCCAAATTGAAGGAGATTATAGGTGCTTTCAAAGTATATTGAGTTTGATGTCGATAAAAATATTTATTTGTGTGATATAGAGGGATCTTCACCATCATACATGGTGAAATTCAATTTTGTGGTATGTAATGCATTGGCTAAGGTATGTAGTCCTCCCAAAATATTTTATGGATTTAAAGGGGTTATGTTGGAATCCACTCTATTGCAATACTTGTTGTAAGTCCTTGATAGAGGTGTAGAGACTAGAGGTGACTACCTAGATGTTTTGCATGATTTCTTCTAGATCATCCATCATTTCAAGCTTTTTCATTCCTCTACTCAAGGCTTCCTAATCAAATTATTCAATTGAACCTTCTACTATTGTATTTCCTTCACCTTACTACTCACTTTTTCTAAGGTAATGTCTAATGATCTATGTCCTACTACCATCTTAAGGGAAATCAAGTATCCAAGTTTTGCTTTGGGTGCTATATATGAAAATAATTAGCATAAAGAGGTGATTGTGATGCACAAATCTCAAAATTGACATTTTTGGGTGGCCAAAAACATCACTATAATTATATATAAAAATGATCATTAAGACCTAATGAGCACAATAGGCTAGGTCTCAAATTCATTTTTTTGGCACTCAATATTTTTCATGCATAAGTTTTGCCCCTCTATTGTGAAACCCTTCAGAGGGTCCATTTTGTCAAATTTTCTAAATTTTTCATGATTTATGAGATTTTATCCTAAAACTTTCAATCCTCCACTATGTGTACTTATAGAAACCCTACAAATCCTTGAATGCTTTACCCACTACTTTTTTACTTCTTCCATGTAAACTACTGCCACTACTCTTTATCATGTACAATATTATTTTTTGATATTTTTTTTTATAAAATGTATCTCTATTTCTTTTTATAAAATGTATCTCTATTTCTTTTTCCTTCCTACCTTGGTTACTAAAAACCCTGTTTTAGTAGAATAATTATGTTTGACACCTAAAGTACTCTAACTAGGTCAAAAATTGTGTGGCCTTTATATCGTTGTCTTAATACACCTAGAAGTCCTTACAAGGGTTATTATGGTTTCTAGGTTGGGGTTTGTCTAGTTCATGGGATCATAGATATGCTAATATCATTCATAGACAGTGTCCAACCTAATTTTTCAAGGCACTAACTATGAAGGATTACATCATTGCCATAGTCATACTACTCTTCTTCGAGGTATGATGTAATTTTCCAAGACTAATCGTTTATCTATGCACCATAAGACACAAATGGTTAATATCTTCCTATAGGTATCCCTATGTACCCAAGAGTAGGTTGGATCTTATAGTCATGTATGAATGTTATCTCATACTTGGTTTACTGGAGTCTGATCACCCCTCATTTCACTAGATGCTTTATGGGTAGTCTAGCTTATCCAATAATGACAACTCTTTATGATTTTTTAAAACCCATGAACATGTATTCTAACCTATTAAATGTAGGGAAAATAATCTAATTTTTGTAGGATAACTCCAACACAAATTGAAAAAAAAATATGAGGGTTCCAAATTATAGAAAATACGAAAAAAAAAATTATTGAATATTGCAAGATGGATGCATTGTTGTTGTGGCTAGTAGGAAAAATTTAGAAAAACAAATCTTATTATCAAAATGAAACTATACCTAGATCAAACTCTAATACTTGATGTAATTATTATGATTGCAAGAATTAATATAAACCACAATAAAACTCACAAAAGAAACACAATTATATAGAATAAACACAATAAACAATTTTTTATTGACAACACTAAAGAGTTTACATTGTATCACAAGTTGCTTCAAAGGGGAAACCTCTTTTATGAGAAAATATCAATAAATTTCTATTCTTCATGATACCTCTAGATTTCTTACAATGATGTATATAAAGATACTTCATCCTACCCTAACACTCCAAGATTATCTAAAAATAGTTATTTGAGCTATCTAACCCTAACCTTAATGATCAATGGTCACCTTCACATTCAAAAGAGTTTCCCACTAATTACTAACTAGACTATTATAATAAAATAAATAGAAATAATTAGGACATGAGGTCATACCATCCTCATCAGTAGTGAAAGCTAAGAAGAAAAAACATAAAAATGTGAAGATAAGGAAAAGAATCCCAATGGAAATGTGGAAGCAAAGGAGAATGATAAAATGGAAGTAAAGGAAGAAAACCCAAAAAAAAAATTAGAGGTTATTCAAAAGGAGAAATAAAGCCTCATAATTTAAGAATAGGGATTGTGGAAGATGTTTTCAATGATACTACTATGGATATGTAAATGATATTCCATCTCAATATTGTTTTGATATGAATGGTTTCCTTTGGATCCTTGAGATTGAATGATATATCATAGGAAGATCATGTATTCATTATATATATTATGTGTATTTATTTTAGTTTACTCTTTAAATATACAAAAACTAAAAAATGAATTTCTTAATAAGGGGTATGTTAGCTTTTGATGCTAAAATACTTAATGAAATGCAACCACAAGGTATCAAATGAGCATGCAATATTAAATATATGATGATGGAAATATAATAAGAATGTAAAACTCATAAGAAACTTCTATAATAACTCATAAAATTCCATTAATGAAAGCTTATGAAAACTGGATCTTAATACAAAATGTGGAGATATCAAATGCTCCATTCTTCATACATGCTCTACATTGTATCTAACTTGAGCATGTACTCTACTCTAATGTGCTCTTGCAATCTCTCCTCCTTTATCTCTACTACAAAGACCAATATATAATATAATGACTCTTGGCCTTCCATATCCCTATGACACTTCATCTTCCTATTTATAAACTCATGTACACATGGACAACATGCATATTTACATCATCAAGTACCTTGCACATTCTAGCAACACTTGTATATTTATTATATTTTATAAAATAACTACTCAAATCCTAATCTAAGACACACTCCTAATCTAAATATGTACCTAATATGGTACATTAGAATATATCAAATAATGTAATATATTTCAACACCCCCCTATATTACATTATTTGGTTATTGAAGACTTTAGTCTTCAATATGGATCTTCATCTTTCATATGTTCTTCAACTTGACCAAGTTCCTGTTCTTCTTTTTTTATCTATAGATGGCTATGTAATCCAAAATATTTTTTTCCTCTCATATTTCAAATTCTAAATCTTCAATTTTCTCATAGACTTTTAAGATAAATAGATTTTTCGTTTCCTGCAATTTGTTCCTCAGAAAATCCATTAGTGTTGTTTTGAACTACAATAATATCTTGTGAGATCCCAATTGAGTCTAGGGCATATATATCAGTGTGGATTGATCTTGTAGCTTTTATCTATTTTTTATTTATAATGAGACACTTATTTACTCCATTTATATATCTAAAATCAACCATTCTTTTGATTTCTATCAATTTGGCTATTGAAATGAGATTTGATGTTAAACCAGGAACATACATTACATCATGTAACAAAAGGTTTGAAAATTATGTACTAGGTGTTACACACCCATATCCATGTATAAGATAGGTTTTGCCATATGTAATTTTTAACCTAATATTGTTAGTGACTTCAAGGTAATAAAACCATTGTAAATTTCCTGTTGTGATGACTTGCACCAGAATTAATAAACCAAATGTATTTTCCATTTTGACTTGTAGATTTATTTGTGCTTGAAGTAATTTTACATTTTTGATATGGAATATTATATGGATTTTTATCTTGAATCCTTTCATAGTATACCTTGTGATGATATGTTCCTCTTGCTAACTTATCCATTATCTTAAAAAAATAGTTTTATTGTTGTATTCCTTATGTCTTCCAATCTCTTCAACTTCTAAATTTTAAGTTGAATTTGAGTATACGATCAAATACTAACTTTCAATTCTTCAAATTTTTTAGTATACTTTGTAATTTCTAATGATCAAACAATGGTTTTGATAAGGATTTAATTCTAGGTAGAATTTCTTTTAGCTCCCTAGTATTTTGAGTATAAGATCAAATTTGATAATATCTTTTCAATTCTCAAGTTTTGTAGAATACCTTGTATCTCCCAAGTCTTTTGAATATAATATTGTCTTGATAAAATTCTTAGCTTTCTAGGTTACCTTTGAGTTGAAACCCTAATGTTCAACTTTTACTTTTCAAGATAATCATCTTATTTTTCCATATTTATGAATAGAAAGCTAAAGATATTTTGATGCAATTTCAATTTTGATAAGGTTATCTATTTTCAAGACCTTTAATTTGGATTCCTTATTTCTCTTTAATTTGATCAAGATACTAATGTCAAAATTAATTTTCTAGCTTTCTAGCAACTCTATGTTTTGCTTCTTTCAAATTTTAATAATATAGTTTATAAATTTCAATAACTTAAATTTGGTGTTGAATTCCTTATAACTCCCTAGTTGGAAATTTAGAAAAAAAAAAAAAGGTATTTGCAAATTTAATATTTCTATTTTAATGTAGAAATCCTTATTCCTCCAAGTTAAACTATTTGCAAAATATTTCTATGCAATTTGAATGAGGTAATTTCAAAACCTTTCTAAAAACTTCTTTCTTCAAAAACTTCTACGACATTCAATATTTCTTTTAAGGTTGTAAATCTATACCTTATTTATCCTTTTATTAATTAAACCTTGAGTTTAATAAATTAATTAAACTTGACTTCAATATTATACCTTGTATCTCCTTTAATATTTTGCAAAGCTTTTAGATTATACCAAATATTTCTTACCTCCTTTAATATAGCGCTCCAAAGCTTTGTCTTCTTACTTTATTCTACAACCTATACTCTCAAGATGCTCTTCATTCATTGTAATGCACTTTGACACTCAATATCCTATTCTTTGACTCTCCAAATTACGTCTTTCTCTTACCTTCATCGGAGCGCATATGCACTATTCTTTCATACTTCACTCTCTCCTCTTCTTTATTCTCTATATGTTTCTTCAAGTGGCACTCTAACCCATATATTTATTGCATGTAGAAGGTGTTACATGATTATTGGCTCTTCTCTTCCATCAAGACACTTGACATTCAAGTTGATACTTCTCCTAGGGTGCTTGAATACTCCTTGGAGGTTAGTGCTTTGTATCCTGGGTGAAAAGTGTATATTACACCTATAGCACTTGTCGATGAATGTTATAACTTCCTACCTCCTTGGTAACATTTGAGTTTTCATTGTGCTTGACATGTTTGTCCCATCTGGAATGATGGTTTTGCTTCCTTGGTACTTAGACTATGATTTATCTCTCCTCATGGTGGTTGGCACTTTGTGTCTGACATACCAAATGGCAAGCAACAACCTTATCTCTTCACCTTATGTACCATATGATTGCTTGATTATTCAATACCTTTCCTTTCAATGTAATTCTTATTAATGAGCAATCTTCAACAAATTCTAGTGCTCTTCCTTCTGTTTCAACATGTTTACATTATGCTAGTCGTTACTCAAGTGTCTTACCTTACTTTTGTGTTATGTAGCAAGCATTATCAAACAATGCAAATGATAATTAGCTCTTTGTTGTCCTCCTTTCAACGAACTTGTATTGAGTTTATGCAACCCTAATGGTGGTTCACTTGACTTCACCAAATCTCCTTCAATGGTGATTCTCTTCCTCAACTATGTTCTCAGCTAAATGGTGGTGGCACTCTAGGTAACCTTCTTTTATTATGGTGGTGGCTCCTCTACATTGGTCCGCTTGGCACTTTGCTACATAAGTGGCATTACTTCTTGGTGCTTAACTTTAATAGAGCTTTGTGTTCCTTTGTTTTAATGTATTATCAACTATTGTAAGTATATTTAGAGAGACACTAGCTCATACCTTCTTATTACTTGCCCCCTATACTTTCAGTCCTTCTTAAATAGTTACACTAGCTTTCTTGAAACAGTGGCTTTCTTATCCAATATGGTTGCACCTCTTCTCTTTTTCAAGACTCTGTAATGGTATTTTTCTTCCATGATAGCTTCTCCTTTTTGGCTACTCTTCCATAATGACTCTTGATATCTATGCTTGGTAGTTTCTTCTTTGGTAACTCCAAGCTTCTAATTTGTGCCAAAATATATACCTTTCAAATATAATGATACTTCTATTCTCTGTTGTAAACTATTTACTTATTTACTTTCCAAGAGACTGTAAAGATTTGATATTTTTACTTTCCTTAAATTATTTCTAACTTCTCCTTTCTTTGTTGTAGGTTTTAATCCCTTGGGAATTCTCTCTTCTCCAACTTTGAAGATATAAACTTGAGACCTTTCCTTTGGCTACTTTAAAAACTCAAATGCGGTGCTTTTAAAGACTTAATAATAAGCTATTATGAACATTCAACTAATAAACTTTTATAGCACCAATATTGCATACATTTTGGTCTCATTTTGTAGCTAGGTTTATTTTTGTTTTGATTCACCAATTTGCTGCCCTGAATTTGTAAAAATTTGAGCTCCAATTCTTATTGATTTTTTGCCTTAAACTTGTTAATCTTGTAGCTCTTCTTGCTATCGAAATCAGCTCAAAAAATTCCTCCAAATTGTAGCTCTATGACTCTTCAATTTGCTGCCCAATATTACTTTCTAAAAGCTTTAATTATCTGAATCTTTCTACTTTAGATTGTTGTCCAAAACTCCTTTATTTTGCAGCTTCTAATGCAGCTAATTTCCTTTTTGTTTCATTATCCATAAACCTTTCTAAGCTGTCCTAATTTTTTCCAAAATGCAGCTATAATATCTTTTCTTAATGCTGCTCAAGTTTGCAGCTTAGTACTTATTCAAAATGTTGCTTCAAGAACTAATTTATTTACCTGTATCTTCTTGTTCAAAAATAGCAATAAATTCCTTCAAATCGTTACCTTCCTTTACTACCAGTTCCCCATTCAATTCGTTGTTCAAGGACCTTTAAAAATCTTCCGAGCTCTTCTCCAAAATGTAACTTGATATCACCTCCAATTTGTTGTCATGTGACTTCAACTTCTAATGTGAAAATTTGTGATCTTCTCCTTAGAAAATCAGCCTTCAAGCCTTTAATGATAGTCTTCAAATCTCTCAAATTGGTGGCCTCTTCTACCTTATTTCTCCTCCTAAATTCTGACTTCAACCTTGGCCTATTTAGCTAGCCTTTTTCTCAAGAATTTGAATGTCTTGAGATATTCAAGAATCCTTTCTAAAATTTGGCAACCTTCTTTCCAAATCCTTTTTTCTTTTGGTATTTTTTTTGGATGGCAATAATTGTCCCAAATTCTTATTTTTAGGAGTTGCTCATTCTTGCAATCTTCTACCTTGATATTTCTTCAAATATCCTCTAATGGCCACTTCTTCAACTTTCTTCAATAGGGCTTTTTCTAGCCTTCTTCTTCTTTCTCCTTTCAAGTTTTTCTTGAGACCTCTTATTTTGGGTCTTCAAATTCTAGAGCTTTTCAAATCTTCAATAGGATTTTTCTTAGCCCTCTTCTATCTTCAATATTCAATCTTGTAACTTCCAAATATGAAAGTTCTTCAATAGGACCTTTTTCTTATGTCTCCTCCTTGATCTGTAGTCTTCAATATTTTATAGGGATATCCTTCTTGGGTCTCTTAAATATTTTGCCTTCAATATCCAATGGAGCCTTATTTCTTCGACCTCCTCAATCTTCAAATGTCTATTTTTATGTAACAAAGAACTAATCCCTACACGAGAAAAGCACATAGACTTTCAAGCAATCGAATATGAAATTTTTCTCTATCCATTGTAGGAAGATTCTCAACTTCTGAGAACTAATGCTTTGCAACAAAAAACTTATATTGTATAAAGCAAATCCATGCAAATATTTATATCTCTATAAATTAATAAATATCACTAATTATCCTTCAATCTAGAGGAAAGAGATATATGTTGATTCCTAGTCTTCACGAGTTTTCCTACAACCATGTGGAAAGACTCTTAGCCAAAAACCAATTTTGAAAATACTAAAAATTAACTCTCCCTATCTCCTCTTAATCTTCTTGTGGCTCTCCCTATATCCTATCAATATACCTTGTGCTCTGATACCACTAATAGCTTTTGATGCTAAAATACTTAATGAAATGCAACCACAAGGTATAAAATGAGCATGCAATATTAAATATATGATAATGGAAATATAATAAGCATGTAAAACTCATAATAAAATTCTATAATAACTCATAAAACTGCCATTAATAAAATCTCATGAAAATGCGATCTTCATACAAAATGTGGATATCTCAAATGCTTTATTCTTCATACATGCTCTATGTTGTATCTAACTTATCCATCTTGTACCTCATGCATATGAGGAATTTGTGGGGCCATTTAGAACTAAACTCAAGAAAACTCACTTTATCCAAATTTTGAGAAATTGGAAAACATGATTGAAGTGTTAGATCATGCGTTTTTCATAAGTTGCTTCATCAGTGGCCTAAACAAATATATATGTGTTGAAGTTAAAATGTTTAAAACCACCAACATGATGGAAGCAATCGGGTTTGTCCAATTAGTCGAGGATAAATTTACAACCAAGTATTATCTATATATACCATCACAACTCTAAAATCCATAATACCCAACAAATCAAAGCATATGATCAATTAAGCACCTAAATTATGTAGAGAGGAAGCCTCATAGAGAGAAAGCACTATTATATTATAGTTATGATGAAAATTATATTCTAGATCATAAATGTGTAGAACATAAATTATATCTACAAGATAATAAGTCACACTACTTATGAAGAATTGAACACCCTATAGGACAATTTAGTTAAGGAAAATAGAAATATACTAATACAAGAATTGAACCTATCCCTTAAAATTTGGTACATGTAGTAGAAGGAATCACCACACCCTAAACTATGAAAGTGGTGGGATACTTCAAAAGGCATCAAGTAACCATTCTCATTTATACTATTAGCACTCATAACTTCACAGACCCTTAGGTGGCTAAGTAGGAATATTTATTATGTGTATCCATGTAATAATTTTGATGTGATGATAACTAATCAAGATACATTGGCTTGTAAGGGAGAATGTTGAAATGTCAATATTTTACTAGGAAAATACAATTTGAAATTTGACATATTTGTATTTTTTTTGGGTGGTCATGATAATATTGGGAGCTCAATGGCTTAGGATCCATTTTATGGGATTTCTAAAAATATGGATGTAATTCATGCCTAATAATAAAAATGACCCAAATAGTTAGTTCCCGTCTTATGGAGAAGTTAATAAAAAATTGCTCTTAAGGAATCATGACTTAGTTGTGTTATGTAATTAATAGAAGTAGTGGACTTAACTAAATCTTTAGATTTGAAATAACTCTTTGAAAAACATTTTTAAGTATTTGTAGAGCCTCAAGGATTACCCCTCAACACTCCCACACATCATCATTTCTAGGGTACCTAAGATTCTTAAAAAAGTATGAAAGAGCTAAGCAAAACTTCTTTCAGAATGGCATGAAATAAGATATTAAAACAATTTTTGAGGAAGGTAATGCTTGTCAATGTCATAAGGGAGAAACTGTCAGGATTCTAGACACTCTATAAGTATTAGAGTAGGGAAATTTTCCCTGTAGCCCCTGCTTCACTCAAAATATTATTCAAAAGAGATACAAGCCAATGAAGGTAGTCAAAAGATGTCTCTTATCTTCAATCAAAAGGACTAGGCATCAAGGAGGACAAGTCTAAAATATATTCTAGCAATTAGATCTTCTATCTATGATTAACACTTATCTTCCACCCAAGCTAGTAGCATTGAAGGTATTAAGACCTATGAGCCATTTATTTTCCATACAATGGTCCACATAGTATTTCTAATGGAGGAGAGCATAAAAAAGAATAAAATGCCCCAATGATACCTGAAGCCAAACATGTAGCAGCTAGTCAAGAGCCCAAGGAGAAAGGTGTCAGTGCCTAGGTAAAGAAGGTCCATCAATGGTCAAAGGAGGTCCCACTTTAGTAGAGGACATGTGGCAATCACATGCACATACCTGAGGGTAGGAAAAAGGGTATTTAAGGGGACACCCATCATTGGCTATCAAATTTGACCTTTTGTGGCCTAGCCTATCAAAGTCAATTGTGTGTCAATGTGGTGATAAATCATCATATGCATAAGCTTACCCTAACGATCTGTTCTAGTAAATAAGGACATGCCTACTATGTCAGTAAGTAGGTAATTCTAGGATAAATGTAATGAGAACTTAATGGTGCAACCATCCCCAACATAGTAGTAAAAATATATGTCAATGATAGTTTGTTATTCAAAGGCCTAAAAGCCCCAAGCATTAATAGCCCTAGATCTAGAGACCTCAATGTTATTGATAGCCATTATAAAAGCATTTTGGCTATAGATCAAATCAAAATTTGTAGACCTCTATGCAGATTTTTGGAGGGAAAGGATCCTTCTCCTAGCTTATTAATAGGTCCAAATTATATTGTAAATGCATTAAGATTTGTCTGCTTGTGCCTATTATCTAGACTTGTGGGCTTTTCCTTTCACCTCCCTATTTTTAGTTGTAATATGTGGAGCTCAAATATTTAGTTATTTTTTTAAGAATATTCAAGCCTCTCTAGGTCGCATGCCTTGATAATCAATTTTGACACATTAATAGATGTGACTAATTTCACTTTGTCCTCCTTCTTTGATGTATTTTCAATTTATGATTGTGCATAATTTAGTGTGTTTATTCTAGCTATTAGATAGTGACTCGCATATTCATTGATGACAACTTCTTTCAATTAGAAGAGGGAACTTTAATTCTTTTTACATCACCCCCATAACTTGGGTTTAATTTTTTGCACAATTTACTTTCCTATGTTTTTTACTTTCATTGCAATTCCTTTTTCCTATAACTCCCCCATAAGAAAATTAGTCCTTAGCTTGTAAAAGCCTCCATGTGCCAAGGATAAAATCTAATGATAATTTTGCCTTGATTAAAAACCTTGAATATTTCCTTGCAAGCAGCTCTTCCGCTCATTGTGCTTCTTGTTGTGTTGCTATATGCAAGGCACAAACACCCTAGGCACATCAAACTTCCTTCCAATGAGCCAATGTGCTCTAAGATGACAAATTATCTGGCGCACCCGATGGGATAAGCTTCTATGCTCACCCATGAATTTTAAAGAAGAATCTTGACTATTATTCCAATGAAGATTATAGTAAGTATGTTTTAAGTGAAGCATCAATAAATTCACTTGGCAACTTTGTTGAAAAGAAAAATACTTTGAAGAAGTCATCCAAAAATAGATAGACCAAGATTTTGGTGGGGGTATCTATCTCATTATCTTGTTTAAGCACTATCTCCCCACCTTGTGACTCTATTCTCAAGGAAAGGGCCCAAAATTATATGAGTAGAAGATATGTAACCAGAGCCTTCACCTAAGCCAATAAACTAGATCTAGTTTTACCACTAAATAAAATGAGGAACTAATGGTGCAACATGGTAGTCATTTTAAACCATCCTCCTTGAAATTTTCTAGCATAGAAAAATGAATACCCCTTGATTCTATTGACTCCACTTAATGTATGGGATCTGATTCCCACATCAACACTCAATTCCTTACCTTATTTCTTAGGAGAAGATGGTCATCCCAATAAAGCATTTGTACCACCTTGTGAGCTTGTGCATTATGCACTTTATTGAAAATAAAGATATAGCCCTGATTCTACTGGTAACTTATTTTATATGGAGATATCATGAATGGTACCTTAGCCTTAGCCCATAATTAGTCAAAATTTGGGACCAATTGGTAGAACACCTTATAAGTAGATTCATATAGAAAGCAAATGGAGCATTTCTCCTAGAGCAACTCATGACCATCAAGAGGGTACTTGTAGAATCAAAGGATTATTTTAATGTATGATTCCATAATACTTGGAAAAGGATCCCAGATGATATTTGACTACCTTTGGATATGGAATTTATTTACTATCTAAAATCTTTCAATTTTGAAATTGCCATGATGATCAAGTCTAAGGGTGGGAATTCATTACTAGAGGCCTATGAGATAGCCATCCAAGCTAAAAAGGATCTAATACAAAAAGAAATGATATCCCCTAGACCACATTTTCCATTATTTCCTTTCATTTATTCCTCGTATCATCCCTCTTCAATTGCATATTCTACCACCAGTCCAACTATACTGGCCACAAGCCTAGAGCAACTTTAGATTCTTGATCCTTTTTCTACTAAGATTGATGAAGTTTATAATATGATGATAACCTTATCCAATGATATAAAAAATTGAAGAGGTATCATAACACCTAAATATTCCCTACCAAAGTTACCCAAATCCTCCTTTCCAACAAGGGAACCTGAATGTCTGACTACCTCCAACTAAAGCCTCCATTTCCAACCAACAATAATCTTAGTCAGTCGAAGGCTTCGACTCAATAGATAGGACCCATGTCAGTCCTAGTCCTATAAATACCTATAATATTATATAAGGACTTGGATTTCACTTAAAATATTTATGTTGAGGATCCCAATGGTTGGTACTATCCTACTCTTGACTATATCTCTTTTTATGGTTATGTTAGAATTGATTCTCAAGTAATCAGGATGAATCCTTACCATGATATTGCACATTCTTCCCAATCTAAATCCCAACCACTAAGTTCAAAACTTACCTCTCAATCATTGACTATACCATCAACTATCAATTCATCAACTACAAAGTAAAACTTTGTCACCTAGGATGAGGTAAAAGCATATATCATATCAAATGAAGTAGGCTCATCAATATTTGGGAGGTCATAAGTCTAATCAGAGTACATCACCAAGGCTAATATAAGGTCCAAGCTATAATATAAAATCAAGACAAAGCATTCTTGATAATCATAAAAGCATCCCCAAAACCTCTTAGGCAACTTCTTGTGAATTTTTTGAGGTCACCTTCAATGAGCAGGAACAATGGGCATACAAGACATAGAGGTCATATACTAACAAATCCTTTGAGTCATTTTGCATGGGATTATCCACCACCTCAAGTACTCCATTATATATATTATAAATATTATATATAATTTTTAAATAAAATATATACATATATATGAAGGGAAGGAAAGTCCTTTTGGATTGAAAGGCCTTCTAGAGCACAAAGTGAGTCACCTAATATATGAAGTAAATCTTAAAATGACCCTATTATTTGTTTTATCAAGAAGATTTTGCCAAGAGCACTAATCATCCAATTAAAGATCAACTAAGTATGAATATTTCCAATGTTACAAAGTGTCACTTTCCCTCAAACAAAAACACATGGTAGATCCATGTTAGCCTAGAAGCAAGAGCAAAAATGCTTTGAGAACCAAGTATATCCTACCATTGGATTAAGCATCATCAATGGCCAAAAGCAAAAATCCACCTAATTTCATGGAGAATCCAAGTAGATGATTCAAGTCCAAGTTGTCAAAAAGTGTCGATGCTTAAACTTTACTTATGAAAATGTGCCTTAACACTTGTCACATTGTAATGTCTTGTAAGGCCACAATGGTCGATATTTCGGAGGCATGATTTGGATCCAAAAGTATAAATGAGAGAAATCTATGCAAAAGATATGCAAATATAACAGATGGAATTTGATCATAGAGACCAATAAATATTTAATGCCTTGATCAAGCCATACATCTAAAGGATGCATGTGAGCCTACCTTGACACATGGACCAGACTTTTTAAGAGTAACTATGCTATATTTCCAATGAAACTAACTATGCACATGAAGGTGGATTAGCTTGGTGAAAAGTGCCTGCACAAGAGGGACACAATCAATGGAGCATGCAAATCATCACACACTGCTTAGAGGATCCATTATGTCAATGATGAAACAACTACAACATTGGAATATCAGGAGAAACAATGGATAATTAGACCTTTGTTGATTCAATTTTACAAGAAAGATAATATCTCATTGTCTTGTTAGAGAAGTGACAATCATAAAAGGACGATCGATAACGAAAGGACTTCAACAACTTACCTAGTGGAGAGGTCTATAAAATAGGGGACCCTCTACTTTGCCTTATATGCTCCCATGTAAATTTTCTTTTCAAGTAAGGTATCTCTCCTCCAAGGTTGTATTAAAAGGTATTATTCTTTCCTAGAAGACGATACTTGGAGCAATTTTATTGTTTATTTGATAAGCAAGAAATCAAGACTTGATGCTCTTGCCATGTTGATAAAGGAAGACCTTCAAAATAAGCTATTATTAAATCTTAAGGTCCCCATACCATGAGGTAATGATGACCACCTAGACTAGACAAACAAAAGGATATAACCTTTTTTATTGTATCAAAGCCATCCCTCATTGTAAGTGAGAATCCTAAAAGATTTTTGGTGGCAACAAAAATGGCTTCATTTGCGGTTGACTTACAACCTACTCGATGGCCTTGAATTTGCCCTTTAATTATAAGGACAAGTTCAAGAATCAAGCCACTCCCTTTTGATGATCAGATTTCAAAGACACATATATCCTAGGGTAATTGTAAGAAAACATGAGAAGCCTACTCAATAGATAAAATACAAGAACTAAAAAGAGAAACAAGAATATATTTGGTTACAGGGTCAAGGTTGATAATCTTGTCAAAGCTTGTTGAACCATATAAAAAATCTCTTCAAAATTCATGATATAAGGTATAGGGAAGCAAACCTTGTAAGGTAGAAGCCTTAAAGCATCATAAATTCAGCTAAGAATAAGGTCAAGGTAAAAGACAACATTCTTGGACTTGGGAGATAGGCTAAATAGAAACTCTAGCTAATATTTAATATTAAAATTATCTAGAGTTACAACTCTATCAAGAATGCTACTCCAATAACATAGACAAATTCTAGAACTATTAAATCTCTTCTCACTTTGAACTTGAAATTAGTGTCCACCTAGGGGTCTTAAGCCTGATGCGGTGATCTTTTTCATTTCCTTCTCACTTTTTCTTTCCTTTTGTTATTTTACATTTGGTTAGTTCTCCAGCTTTTGATTTGTACTTCACACCCAAAGTATAAGGTAAGTAGTCTAGGTTCACTCCTTTCAATAGGCTAAAAAGCCCTCAAAGTTGCCAAGACTATAGGAAAATTTTTCCCTCAATGCCCTCTTCACTCAAAAGAAAAAATAAGCCAATGAAGGCAGTCAGAAGGCACCTCCTACCTTTAGTCAAAAGGAAGGGACATCAATAAGAAAGCAAACAAGTCCAAAAATTACATCAGCCATTAGATCTCCCATCGATGATTGGTACTCATCTTCTACACAAGCCAACAACATTGAAGGCATTAAGGCCTATGGGCCATTTATTTTCCATACAATAGTTTGTGCAATCCTTTCGAAAGAGGAGAGCCCAAAAAAGAATAAAAGGCCCCGATAAGACCTAAATCCAAACACGTGATGGCTAGTCAGGAGCCCAAGGAGAAAGGTGTCATCGCCTAGCTAAAGAAAGCCCCATTAGCCAAAGGAGGTCCAACCTTAGTAGAGTATACATGCAAACTACGTGTGTGTACTTGAGGGTGGGAAAAGGGCATTTAAGGGAACACTCACCATTGGCTATCAAAGTTGACCTTTTGTAGCCTAGCCTATCAAGTCAAACATGTGTTAGTGTGATGATTGCCCATCATACGCATGAGCCTACCTTGTTAATTTGTGCTAGTTAGGAAGGACATGCTTGTTGCGTTAGCAAGTGGAGCATTCTAAGAGAAACATGATGAGAACTTAATGGTGGAACCATCCATAGCATAATAGTAATGAGACATGTTAGTGATGTTTGTCATCTGAATATCTAGAAATCCCAAGCATTAATGGCCTTGGATCTGGAGAACTCAAAGATGTTGACTTCCATTGTAGAAGGGTTTTATTTGTAGAGCAGATCAAAATTTGTAGACCTTCTACACAAATTTCCAAAGGGAAATGACCCTCATCTTGGCTTATAAATAGACCTAAATTATATTGTAAATATTTTGATATCTGCCTGCTCATACCTATTATCTAGCCTTGTGGGCTCTTCCTTTCAAATCCCCCTTATTAGTTGTAATAAGTGGAGCTTGAACCTCGAGCTATTTCTAAGGAGCATTGAGCCTCTCTAGATCACATACCTTGTAATCATTTATGGCACGTTAATGTAAGTCATCACTAATTTTACTTTGTCCTCCTTCTTTGATGTGTTTTTTATTCCTAGTTATGCATAGTTTAATGTGTTCATTATAGCTATTAGATAGTTGTTCATGTGTTCATATATGTCAACTTGTTTTAGTGGAAAGAGGAAAATATAATTCTTGGTGCATTGCTCCCATATATTAGGTTTAATTTTTTGCACAATTTACTTTCTTGTGTTTTACTTTCATTGTAATTCCTTCTCCCTACAACTCCCGCCTTAAAAAATTAGGCTTTAGCTCATGAAGGCCTGCATGCATGAAGGATCAAACTTGACAAGGAGCTAGCCTCAATTAAAAATCTTGGAGGTTACGTTGTAGGAAATCCTCCCACTCATGGTGCTTCCCATTGTGTTGCTCTACATGAGGTGCAGGCACCCTAAGAACATCAAACTTACTCCTAACATGCTAGTCTACTCTGAGATAACAACAATTACCAATTTGAACTATTGTATAGAGTGATAACTCCATGGATATTATTGAGGGGTTTCCTAAGTCTAAAGTCAAATTAATTACCCTTGTGGTGGTGGATCGACTCTCTGAGTATGCCCATATTTGCTCATTAACCTACCCTTGTAAAGCCTTTTTTGTTGCCCAAATCCTCATTGACCAAATATTTTACCTCCATGGCATCCCACATCCATTGTCTATGACCATGATCCCATGTTCACTAGTAACTTTTAGAAGGAAATCTTCATGTTATAGAGAATGCAACTAAAAATTAGCTTGGTAGAACACTTACAAATTGATAGTCAAATACAAATTATTAATGAATTCTTAAAGATCTATTTGCATTACTTTTATTTATATTAGCATACTCACTAAACTAAATGGTTACCTTTGCTCAAATGATTGTACAACACCACTTATCACATTGTAACCAAGATAAAACCATATGAAGGAATATACATCCAATTATCTGTCTCTCATATCCTACTTTCTAGGTATCTCTATCATATAGTTCATTGATTCCATTCTCAATAATATAGAAATTTTTCTCCAAACTATCAAGGACAACATGGCATTAGCTTAAAATTATATGAAGAAATAAGTAGATCAACATCATTTAGATTACATATTCACAAAATGGGTATGGTATTTCTTTGCCTACATCCATAAAAGCACACATACTTAAATATTTGAGGCAGTTAGAAGCTATAAATGAAGTTTTATGACCCTTACAAAGTATTACAATGGATTGGATCAATTTTGTACAAGTAGGACGTACCACCTTCTTCCAAGGTACATATTGTTTTTCATGTGTCTTATGTGAAAAGGTCCTTAGATAACATGTTCAAGATCATACAACACTTTCTATGTTTAATTATGAAGGATCCATGATCCTTAAACTTAAGGCTATTTTGGATAAGCATTAATGTTAACTCCTTAATCTCACCATCATAGATATTTTGGTCCAATGGAAATGCTTACAAATAAAAGATGCAACTTGAGACCTATCCACTAGATTGAGCAACAGTTTCCACTATTAAAATTTTGAAGAGCAGACTTCTAAATGCATGTCTCAAATTTTTTATGAGGTGATATATTTCTTTATGATTCTTTAGGATCTTTTGGGTATGGAAGAGTAGTTTTGATGCAAAGTAGAGAGTTTTACAAATGACCAATGATTAGTTTTATCATAGTCCAAGTGAAACCAAGCTAAGGTGTTGGAGAATATTACATTATTTGGTACATGTCAATGTACCACCTTGGTACATTATTGTAAATATTAGAATAGGGTTGTATCTTAGATTAGTGAGTGAGTAAATATTTTATGTAATGTAATAATGTGCAAGAAATACACAAGTGTCATGTAAATACATGTGCAAGAGTGAAGGTCAAGAGTGCAGTATATGAGGAATCACATACAATTATATATTCATGACAAAGTATGTAATATCTATCAAACATGCAAAGCTTTATGCTTGTATTAGTAGACATTTATTCAATAGTATTTCCAATATTTTATGTGTAATATTGTGAGCATTGTTATATGATTATTTTGTGAGTATTATCATTGTGATTTATTGTATTTGATTCATTATATTGCAACTTAATTATATTTGATCTTGTGATTATTTTCTTATGATATTTTCATTAGTATTAAGGCTTCAAAAGCTAACAATGGTATCAGAGCTACAACAAGATTGCTTGCATAGGATTTTCTAAGCTACAAAAATTAGAAAGGCTAGAATTTTTCCACTAGGTTGAAGAATAACCAATGAAGACTAGGAATCGGCTAGGGTCTTTCCACTAGGTTGAAGAATAACCAATGAAGAATATAGAATAATTCCACTAGGTTGAAGAATAACCAGTGAAGAATATGATTCATATTTTGGAAAACCAACTCAGAAAGAAAGTTGGTCATTCAGGGAAATAGCTAACCCTATTATTGATTTGAATATTGAGGCAAAACCAACTCAGGAGAAAGTTGGTCATTCAAGAAATAGCCATCTTGACATTAATAGATATTTTAGGGATTGTTGTTTCATAGCTCAACTCACCCCAATTGGGGATCCCACTTTAAAATTTTGGATTTTTGGTATAAATTTTGTTTGCCTTGATGATTTTATTATTGATTGCATTAATTTATTTGGTGGATTCAGCTTGTAAAACTACATGGTCCATTGAATTGCATTCAAAAATGAGTTTTCTAACAATGAATCAATGGTGGAAATATTTCTTTCTTTTCTTCTAGGAATAAAACCTTAGGAATGAGAAAAATATTTTGTAGTTTATTGACCAATGAGAGCTCAATTTTTTTAGGCATATTAATTTGACCTACAATTTTTCATTTTAGAGACCACGTGTGATTTTTTTAAATGCTTTAATAAATTATTTATACCAACAACCATGACTAAGATTAATGAATGAATTAGTTATTGCTCTAATAAGTTATTTTGCAGGATAGTGGAGTTCTAATGGAACTAATTATCGCACATTGCCATAAATTTTTTCTTGCATGTTATAAAGAAGATATTTATGGGAGCATGATCCTGAATATGCTACCATAATTACAAAAGTGTATTTATGGAGAATTATATGCATTAAAAGAAATACTTGGTGGAGGCAACTTAATTGATTTAAATACAAAAAATTACCTCACCATACCTAATTTAAATGGCTTTGTTGAGAAGCATAATGTGAGAGTAATTGATTGTAGCTACAAATGTAATGGCAAGATATGGCCACAGTTGTATAAATAAGAGCTCTTGGGATTGCTCTAGGGGGTCATAAATCTAGCACTTAGCATATTTTAGGATTTTTTTAGGCTCTTTGTAGTTCGTTGATTTCTAAACCAAACATTGTATTGATTTGAATTCTATGTTTGTAATCCACCTGAATGGTGAATTTGTGAAAATGCCTCAAGATTATCTTATGCAATTAAAGTATTTGGAGTTTTTTTGTATCCAATATACACATGTTGATGGTGGTTGTATTCAATTGCTTCATATTCTTAGCTCCCTAGAAGATTGCATCATCTATATCTCAAGTTGTGTGAATTTTTTTCGAATATATTGGTTCTTTTTACACATATTTGCTACTCTAAAGGACCAAGATAAAAAATTTAGGGTAGTACATGCTTTATTTGATTTTTATTTTATTTCTCTAACCCTAAAATTTTGCTCTCTTTTTTGGAACATCGAGTAGATTAGGAATAATTTATTTTATTTTCTAGGCATTGTAGTTTAAATTGCACTTTTTCTATGTTTATTGCTATGATTGGAATGGATCTAGATAGCTTTCAATTTTGAAAAATCAATTTTGTATTGCCAAATCCAACTTTGTTTAGATTTAATTGCATTTTTTTTTAGTTTCCAAGCATTCAAGTTTAAACTTTAGTTTTCTATGCTTACTTCCATGTCACTTTACTGTAGGTTGCTATGGTTGGAATGAATCTAAAAAGCTTTCATTATGAAAATCAAACTTGATCCAAATTTTTTTATATTTAATTGCAGTTTATTTTATTTTCCAAGCATTGGAGCTTAAACTATAGTTTTCTATGCTTACTTAAATGTCACTTCAATGTTGGTTGCTATGGTTGGAATGAATCTAAAAAGCTTTTATTTTGAAAAATAAGTTTTGATCCAACTTTGTTTAAGATTTAATTGTAGTTTATTTTATTTTCCAAGCATTAGAGATTAAACTGTAGTTTTCTATGGTTACTTCCATATCACTTCAATACCGGTTGCTATGTTTGGAATGAATCTAAAAAGATTTAATTTTAAAAATCAATTTTGATCCAATTTTGTTTAGATTTAATTGTAATTATCACTTTATAATAGAGTAATCCCCTAGGCAATCAATTTTAAGTTGTATTTATTGATAAGAAAGCTAGAGAATCAATAAACATTGACCCCTTGGTGGAATAACATAAAAAAACTCTTAGTTCATCCCAGTCAGTCAAGATCTAGCTTACCTAAACCTTGGGGGAATCAAACTTCCTTTTCAAGAGGGAATAAAACTATTATGTTCCACATGTTGAGTAGCCTTTTGTGACTATCATTTGCTCACTCAATAGAATTAGAACTAGAAGGAGGGTCTTAACTATCTAAGTCTTTAGTTAATTTCTTGTCTAGTAAATTCATATTTTTCTAAGCCTTTTTCTGCTCCTTGCACAACAAAAACTAGCAAGGAAGAAATCACTTAGTCTTATTTTCCTACCATTTAGGTTGTATCTTAGCTTGATTGTATACATTGGAGTGAAGAGTTATTATCATGAGATCTAAGTTAGCTATTTGTAGTAGCATTGATTTCCTTAGTCTTTCTCCAACAAGAAGATCTAAAAATCCTAAGGAAACACCAAATACACCTCTAGCTTCCCCAAGTTCTCCTCAAGTCATTTTATCTTTGGTCGATTCTTCTCAAAATCCACCAATGGTTGGTCTAGCTCCATGAATAGTAAGAAGTATCCCTTTGAATATTCTAGGGCCTATACATGATATGACTAAGAATTCTTAGAGATACCTTCCTAAGTACAAGCATGATGGGACTAGACTAGTTGAGTAGCATATACAAGCATATAAATATGCTTTGATTCGACTACAGATCCAAAATGAAGATGTAGATTGTAGGATGTTCGCTCACACCTTAGATGAATTGGCCTATGATTGGTACATTAGCTTACCTTTTGGTTCAATCACTTAATGGGCTCAATTATAAGATGCTTTCATTAGACAATTCAGGTTGCATACTGATCCAGCAGTTATCTACCATCAATTTGCTTCAGTTAGGAGATAACCTAATGAGCCATTAAGATTATTCAATACTAAGTTTCATAGGTTTTATACCAAGTTGATAGCAACTTACACCCTTCCACCTGAAGCTACTATTTAAATGTATTCCAGAGCTTTGGATCCCTTAACCTCTATGTTTGTGAGAATATTAGCTTATATTATTACATTACCTATGGCTTATAGTGAAGATCTTACTATTGAGCAACAATTAATACCACAAGGTTTTAGAGTAGGGTAATTACCCATGCTTGGACTACCAGGGGTCTATAATCAAATATCTTTGATTAATCAAGCTCTTATTCAACAACTACCTATGCTAAATACTCTACCAGGAACCTTGCATCCAAATCAAGCTCAACCATACAATCCCATGCCTTTGAGCCAAGTAATGTCCAACTTGAATAACCAAGCTACTATCTCAACCTACATGGATAATTTTGTCACTACAAATAATGTACTCACTCAAGTAGCTCAAACAACTCAGCTAGCTATACCTACATTTTTAAATACACCCATAACTAATACCCCAATGCAACAAGTGCCAAATCAGTCCAACAATGTAGAACAATTAAATTATCTATAGAGAATGATCCAAAATTTGAGTAATGATATGCTACAATTGCAAAGAAAAATTCCTCAAATAATAGCAATAGGAATTTTAAATTTTAGAGGCCTAATAGGTAGTGGAATACTCACCCTAATAATGGAGTTCCAAACCCTAATCAGAGATAAGTGGACAATTTAGAGCAAATGCTACCCAATGAAAACATCGTCAATCAAATGGATATACAAAATGACATTGCTTTAGTTTTAGAATCATATGAACCTTTAGGGGCTAAAGAAGAGGAATATGGTGAGGTTTTAGAAGGAGAGGTGCAATCCTTTAGATAGTTCCAGAGAGGCAATGATTATATGATTTGGACTAAAGTAAAAGAACCTATGACTTCTTTTGTTTCTTCAAACAAGGTTACAATACCTCCTGATGAGAGAGCCAACCAGACTCCACCTCCTCCTAGAGCATATGAAATGCTCGACCAAAACTCAAGATGCCTTTGCATCCAAATGAGAAATTCTTAGAGTATAATAAGCTAAATTATAACATCATTGAAGATCTCAAGAATACTAAGGCTAATATTTTGTTGTTTGAAGTGGCTCAATTGACTGACCAAAAGGATTTATTGCTTAATACACTTGTAGGTCAAAACAAGAAGGAGAAAAATAGGACTTCTAATGTTTATTTTAACTTATATAAAGAGAAAGGAGAGTCTCCCCCTTTCCTTTTGACCATCAGAATTGTAGGTAAGAACCTACACAATTATCTTGTAGATTCAGGAGTCTATGATAATGTGATGCCATATGTAGTAATTCAAAGGTTAGGACTCACTCCTACCCCATAAAATAATAAAGTTGTATAATTGGATAAAACTATGGTTAATGTGGTAGGGATATTGCATAAATCCACATGCAATTGGTACTTAAACCTTGTGTGCAATAATACATTGACATTCAGGTTGTAGATATTCTAGATGGATATGGGATGTTGCTTAGTCGTGATTTGTCTAGGACTTTGAGTGGTTATATGGCAACATAATTATCCCATATGTGGCTCCCTTGGCATGGTATAACAAATCAAATCATGGTAGATAGATGGCATAGATTAAAAGAGCTAATTATTTATTATAACAATGTTAATGATGTTTCTTTTGATGAACCAAAACTTGGATTTACACTGTTACTATGAAAAGTAAATCAAAAGAGAGCAATATAATTCTTAGTACTCCAATAGATGAACAAAACGTTAAGATTGATCAAATGTAGATTCTCAAGTTTTATGGATCCAAGAGCAAGCATGGTAGTGGTGTCAAAATTTAATTAATAAATCCCAAAGGTAAGTCCTTCTTAGTTGCCTATAGATTACAATTTTTGTGCACCTATAATGTTGCAGGTATAGACACCAAAAAATGGTCATCCATAAAGTCATCATTTTCCACCCCACATCAAATCCTGCATAATAATTTATATGCCTAAGTTTAGACTTAGGTATATAAAATACTACACATTATCCTATTTTCTAGATTTATTAAATCTAGAAAATTAGCCTAGGATACCCTTCCTACCCACTAGACATGTGTCCTAGCCACCTCACCAACATCCCTTGCCACATCTCATACACCCTTGTCTCCTTTGTCCCTTCACATGGGGTAACCCTCCACATAACACTCCACTTGCATTCACCTCACCCCAATTAAATGAGACACCCTGGGTGACTCACTCTAACTTCCCCCTCCATTTGGAAGCCTAGAATTACCACTTGGTAATCTTGGTTTGCCACATCTCATTTCCCTACAAAACCCTAAGGATCCTATAAAGGCACCTTCATCCCACTAAATCAAGGAGGCTGAACATTAGTACTGTCAAGCTACCAAAATAGAATCAAATATCTGCATGTATCCCAAGGAGAACCAATACCTAGAGCTCAAAGGTCCATTTTTGAAGTAATCTGCCATTTAGCCCAAACTAAACATCCATGATTTCATAGTTGAAATCGCATCTACGCGGTTTCCCCACTGCTTATGCATGGTTTATTAGCCTTCACTGCATGCCTATGGTTTCTCAAAGTTGAGAAAATGTGACATTGTAGATTAGTAAGTTTTGTACGTGGTTTATCAGAACCAATCACCCACCCACGGGTTGGCTTTGACAACAAAATTTTGCTGGATCTCACCCAAAATAAACCATCTTAGCCCCTGATTTGATTATGTTTGTTGTCTCTATTTCTTATTTTCTACATTAGGTATAAAATCATAATTGCATTATAGTTTGCATAACACAATAGTTTAAACAAACCTCACACACTCACATAAACATTGGAAACAACTAGATTTCATCACCACCAGGTTGGATTTCATCACCAACCACCAACATATTATTACCATGTCTATTGCCAAGGCTGACTCCAAGAATTGTCCTAACAATGGAAAATAACATGCATTCCTCTTCGAAGGGTGTATCACTGCCTAGAGGATTGGATATGGGTTTCATCTCCATATTTTGGTGGGTATGGCTATCTGGACTTCATCACCAGGCTTAGTCGCTACGAGTATACAGGTGAAATCCTAGATTCATATTAGGAAAAAAATATTTTGCACATCACTTTTTCTTTTTTATCAAAAACCTTAAAAATTCTAAAAAAAATTAAAAACTTTTAAAAATTCAAAAGTAAAAAAAAAAACATCAAACTTTGCATGAACTTAGAAACAAAAATCTTGTTTGTTTATTTTGTCTTTCATTGTGCTTCTCTCACACATTCACACACTTACACTTGCATTTCACACATAATCAAACCCTAGAGTATGGTAATGACGCATGGCCAGGCTAAAAAGTTAGCCTTAATTCAAAGTCAGTTATCCTCCCCTATGGATTCATACCAGGTTAGTCAGGTCCCTAACACCTTCGTGGTAGGGCAAGTTAGTGTAGTCTCTAGTATGTCCCAAAACTTAAATACAAGGCCCTCTAGTAGTGCCCCTATTTTAGACAGAGACATCATGCATAGGGCTACCCGTATTGCTATTCTTGAGACTCCTAGGAGTGAGCCACTCACACCAACGGATGGTCATGTCACACTTGTAGACATAGATACCATTAGGATGTACCTGAATGTAGCTACTATGGTTTTTCCATCATTGTCATTTATTACCATCCTATCTCGTGCCATGCCATCATTGCATCAGGAGTCTACCTTCACACACCTGTAGTAGTTCAATCTACCCTTCACCAATACACTTTTTGAGCCAGTTGCTACCACCTTGTCTAGTCATCCATCATCATCTAGCCAAACACCCATCACCTTGCTACATTAAAACATCATTTACATAAACCCCCTTTACAAAGCACCAACTTAGGTTGCTTTGCAATTCCCCACATCCATTCCATCTATCGCCCCTATGGGCCCCACACATCATATTATACATCATCTGATGGCAATGAATTTTTCCACCTACCCCCAACCTACATCTACTGACATGATTGCCTCGTAACCATCCCAGCCGTCCACTTCATATGTAACTATACCCACATCATCTGTGATTACTATGCAGCAAGCTTTCTTGTAGATGCAACAAATAATTTTGAATAATGCTAATTGTAGCATTAATCCTGACCCCTAATAAAAATTGTAGAGGATTGGTCAAAAACCACCATCAACCTCACATCAAGCCCATACCTTTATCTAAGATCTATCTTGGATATTATTCCCCCCAACTACTACCATAGCAACTAACCCACTTCATCATATGTATGCTAACTCATCAGGTCAGCATGCTAACATGCTAACATGCTCCCATAATCTCATCAATATCATAACCTTCATCAACCATCATATCATCATACATTTTAGCCTAACATTCCCCATCATCCGCACTCTACCTACAATGCATAATTTTACCAACAACAACAAGCAAACCAAGGTTTTAACCCTATGGAAGATCCTAAGTTCCAATTCTTATAGAACCAGGTTGATAGCCTTGCCATGCAGACACCAGGTTTGCAATATCAAAAGCCCACCTTATGATAGCTACTCAATCACCCGATACATGCTTCGATACCTATACCACCTTATCCAATTGATTTTTAGACTTCGAAGTTTGATATATTTAAGGGGTATGAGGACTCCTGAGAGCATGTGACAAGGTTTGTTAACATATGTTTTAGGATAAAAAATAATGACGCACTCATGCTACACACCTTTCCTCAAACACTTGGGGGAGAATCCTAGGATTGGTACAACCACCTACCGCATCAAAGTGTTTACACTTTCGAGTAGCTTGTAGACCAATTCCTAGAGCAATTAACCCTGAATGTTAGGAATAAAACCACATTGATCAATCTGCTTAGTTTGAAGCAATACGATGATGAATCGATCCATGATTTTGGCAATCGTTGAAGGGCGATCATGATCAAATTACCATTTTCCCTCCCCATGATAGAATTAACAAGAATGTTCATGAAGATTTGTACCAAGCCCATATCTTTGTTGTTGTTGTTGCAGCAGTATAGAACATTCGATGAGGCACTTGCCTAGGCCAGAGTGATAGAGGAAATAAATATTCAAGAGGGTGAGATCAAACCTAAGAAAAAAGAGTGGTAAAATAAGAACCAAAAGAGGAGTAACCACAACTATTCCAAGGCCACACATGTTAATCAGATAGTCTTGGGCCAACCCTCACAACAAAATCAATAAGCCCAAGTGCAAATACGACAACCCCAACATCAACAATAGCAATCGCAACAATTGAATTATCAATCGGTTCCACCCCACAATAGGTACATAATCAAATGCAACCTACAAAAGGCAACAACATCATTTTAGGCCCAAATGCAATTACACACCATTGCATGAGCTCTACTCATCTATATTTCAAAAATTGTATGTGGAATAATTTTTTACACTGCTGGGGATTAAACCTGAAGACCCTAGCAAGATGAAATCAAAGGCCTATAGAGATCATTTATATTGCATCTATTCATCAACAAAAATGGCATGAACTCGAAACTTGCCATGGGTTTAAAGGTATTGTGCAAGATTTATTGGAAGCAAGAAAAATCAAAGTCAACAATCCACTAGCTCAACCTAATCGAAACCTTGGCATATATCAGACACCTTTGCCTCATCATGAGGCAATTAAACAAGTAATGGGAGCATCAACTTCTACAATTCCTCCCAACCAAGTGAATTATGTGTCTCAATTGTACCAAGGTTTTGTAGGGGCTATTAGTGTAGTCACCTATGGACAAAGATAAGCAAATCACACAACCCAAGATCCCATAGTATAACCAAGTATACACATACAACTAGGGCCATCTATTCAACCTCCACCTATCCATAATCCAAGTATTTCATCTCGCCCAGTCATCACCCTAGGAAACTGGTTAACACAGAGTTTGAAAATGGCATTGGCAAAACTATCAATTTATGAGCTAATACAATAGTATCTCCCATATTGTGAGGCTTTTATGGAGATTCTAAAATCCATCTAAGTACAATTAGAAGACCCTAATGCCTTTATGGGAAGTTTACAAAAATATATGGAGCCCTCGATAGCATTTTATGACTTCGAGGAGAAGAGTGTGTCATCAGATTTACCAGATCCTCCATTACACATAATCACTCATATTGATATAAATCCATTCAAGAGGGTACTTATTTATACTGGCTCCTCCATCAACCTTATTACCACTCCCACCATTAAACACCTTAACCTACCAGCATGCCACATAACACCATCCACCTTCACCTTAAAGGCCTTTACTGACACTTTATGCTCAACTGTGTGAAACGTAGTTCTTCCTATCACCATGGGGGTGAATACTATTCATGTCCTCTTCCACATCTTGGAAGTGGTGATGCAAAACAACATACTTCTTGGATGCCCCTGAATTAGGGATATGAAGTGTTTGCCCTCTACATTGCACCAATATCTAAAATATGTACACGAGGGTAAAGTACATTACATCCAAGTAGACACATAGCTTTTGTTGGCAATTTTGGGTTTGAGATCCTAGCTTCTTGTCTATAAGTTGTCATTGATGTCAAAAGGAACTGGCATTAATGTCAAGAGGATTTATTGGCTTCAAAGGTTGAATATTCCAAAGAATTTTTTCTAGAATATTTCGGAGAGATTCCATGTGGCAGATGAAAAGGTTTTTATCAAAACCATGGCAGGTTTAAGGGTTTTTATTAAAACCAGGTGGATGCATTAAGGGTTTTTCTCAAAACCACTCTCGACTTAATGCAAAGCCCGGAGACACTTATTAATTAAATAACTTAATTAATAAAACCTTTTTAAGGTTTTTTAATTAATTATTTATTTGATTTAGTGATTAAATTATTTTAATAATTTAATGGGTTCTCCACCTAAGGTCTAAGGTCTAAAAGACCTTTGATTATTTTTTAAATAATCAAAAGGGTTTCATAAACCCTAAAGTTGTTTCGAAGGTGCCAAAAAAATATTAATTCGAAAAGTTTGAATTATCCTCCCGTCGATGTCGTGCATAGCATGGAATTTTGGCTATATAAGCCATAACCTATAGTCCAAAGCAACCGTGTTAAAGAAATTCTAATTGCACAAAGGTTGGGAAGTAAAAGCTACGGCTATCATTTTTTTGCCACGTTTATCTGCCACCAAAGGGTTAAGGATAAGGAGACTCTTGCTAGCCTTCAAGCTAGCATCATTGGCCTAGTGGCAACAACTGTTCTGCAAAGGCGCTTGAAGGGAGGTCAAGCATTCGACTCCCGTCGTGGAGTGTGAGAAGAGTTTTTGCGCTCCGATTTTTTTTTGGAGGCACTGTTGACCCACGATTTTTGGAAGCATTTTTTTTTGGTAAGGTTTTTTAAATAAAATTTGCATTTTGTTAAAGAAACAATGGTTGGGTAGATTTATTTAAAATTATTTTTAAGGTTAAATGCTTCTTTTAGTGTGTGGTTGAGATTTTTGGCTTGATTGTTGAGTGAGATTTGCTTAGAAGCTATTATTCCTTGAGCATGGTTTAATTAATTTGGAGAAATAAGGTGTAAAAGGATATATTGTTTGTATGCTTTATATTTTTTGGTAGTTGACTTCTAAGGATTGGAGTCATAAGGTGTTTTATGGAATAAATATTTTTGTGGTTACTTTTATGATCTAACCCTAACTTGGTGGCAAAGTTAAGGGTGGTGTTGGTAACAGGTTGAAGAACTATTCTCTTCTTCCTCAAACAAAGGTATGGGCAACTTCTTCCATGTATATTGTTGATGGTGTATTTTCTAAAATTGAGTTTGGAGTGAAAAGGTTGTCTACTAGGTATTCTTGTTGGTGTAAATCCCATTTTCTGGATATTGAAGATTGTTTATGCATTAAAATCATTGATGAGTTTTTTGGGTGAATGCATAATTCTGGTTGAGGAAGAGGAAGCATTTTTGCACAAGGGTTTATGTTAGTAAGTCTTGCTACTTGCATTGAGTTGGTGAAACCCTTAGTTGGTTGTTTTGATATTGATGGTTGAGTTGCTTCCATAGAGGTTGTTTTGATCAAATTAATGCTTTACTTGATACATGATTTGGGCTTACTCCATTGAGATTGATTTGAGCAAGTTATTCTTTGCATTGGTGATTTATGTTGGTGGCTTTTTTGTTCAAATATATTTGGAGGGAAAAGGATGTCTACTAGTTTCCTTTTCATGTAGTGATTGGTTGAATGCTTCAAGGTTAATGTTGAGTTGAATGATGTTGGTTAAACCTTGTCTATAAGCATTGTTGTTAAAGCCCTAATTGGTAGTGAAAAGATATTGGTTGTGGAAAGAACATGAGTATCATTGTTATATGAGTTATTGCATGGTTGGCAATTTTTGAGTTGTGTTTCATGTTCTTGAGAAAAGCATACTACATCTATCTTATTCTTTTGAGATTGAATTGAGATTGAGTTGAGATTTGAGATTGAGATTGAGTTGAGATTGAGATTGGGAGTTAAGTATAGAACATATTGAGTCTCTAAAAATTCTCTTTATGCTTCTATGAGGTTGATGAATCACATTGGGTCTCTAACAATTCTCTTTGTGGGTTCATGCTAAGCAAGTTTTTCTTGGTGAGCTTGCTGATTTGGACAGGTTCTAGTGAGGACTTGTGAGCTGATTTGGATAGGTTCTAGTGAGGACTTGTGAGCTGATTTGGATAGGTCCTAGCAGAGGACGTGAGGACAGAGTTGAAGTGGTTCTTTGAGAAGAACCTGAGGATAGATTTGACAAGTCTTTGAGAAGGCTTGTGTGCAGCAGAGATTGATTTGTTCAAGCTTTATGAGTTGAGCTTGGGATAGATCTGATAGAGTGAGGAAGACTTGTGCTGGACCAACTGACTATGTTTAGTATAGGTTGATGAGTTGTTGTGGAGGTGATCAGTGAGGACAAAGGTCTCTTAAGGCTGAGCATTAAGGATAGGAGGTCTTCTATGGAAAGGAGTTCCATGTGCTAGCGAAATAAGAGGCAGGTGATCTTCTGAAGTATCATTTCCAGAGTTGAGGGGAAGGTTTCTCTTTTGGGCTGAGGCTCATAAACATTGTAATTGGGAAGGATTCCCAAAGAACTTTGAGAAAGCTTTTAGAGAAAATATTTGAGTGGACGTAGCCCACCTTGGGTGAACTACGTTAAAATGGGTCTTCATTGTGTGATGTTTTCTATGATGATTAATGCTATGATGATGCCACTGCTATTTAAAGTAAAAATTGATAAATGGTTAAGTCTTATACTATTCACCCCCCCTCTAAGTATAAGTCTATGTTCTTCAGCTTTTTAAATACTGTAACTTGATCTCAAATCCTTATGATCCACTGCTTCCATCAATCCACCTCTTCATTTAGCCACTCATCATCCAAACCACTCCCACTAACATCACCTCATCAAAAGCAACCATCCTAAAGGAATTATCGATAGTTAATCTTGCCTTTGCATCCAAAAGTGTCAGCTCTAGTCAACCCTCATCCACTACATTTCATTTTTCCACCCCAACTGATCATCTTGCTAACTAGTCACCAACTTTATTAGCCATGTCGCCCACTTCACAACCACCATTCATATTTTTAGCTTAATCTAATCCATCAACCAACAATCGCATCAAGCCTAATCCACCCCAAACATCACCACCCATCGTCTCACATATAGGATCACCTATCTGAGAGGAGCCATTGCCTCCACCTAAATCGTAGGCTACCATCGAAGCACCCTCTTAATACACTGAGCCATCCACATCCCAACCATCCCAAGTTGTAGTGCATCTTGCCAATCCAATCATTGGCGAGTACATCATATAAAGTGTGACAATTACACCACCTATTGAGTCAGTCAAAGCTTATGGTCGCCCATGTGACCCACCTTTAGATATAGGTGCAATGTACAAAATGGGTTCCTAACCAGATAGGATCAATTTTATATATGGAGTAAATTCGTCATCCAATCCACCTCCTCCTAATGAGGAACCCTTACAAGAATTTAATGCCAATTTAAATTATCTATCCAACCCAAATTTCTCTTTACAATATTTTTGTAGGGTCAATTGGCAGGGATACAAACTTGGATGACATGAAAAGGGTCCACATCACATTGTTGAGCTTGAATATCAAGAAATGTATTATTTCTCTAGCTTAGGACATAGACCATCTACCTCAAACTCCTATTTCGAGCATACACTCCAACGACTCACCCTTGAGTCTGAAGAAGAGGATGAGGAAAGCAAAGAAAGCGAAGATAGTGACGATGAGAACATGGACCCTAAATTTACACCTCATCTAAATGAGTCTTTTTTGAAGAATAAATTACATACATCAATAATCTATTATAATTTTGATGATTGTATCTTCGATGATGACTATGAGGAAGACTTGGGGGGAGAATTTTATGTCCTATCTATCACCTTTGATGATTCCCATGATGTGGCCCCCATAGTACCCATTGATGATAAATATGAGTACTACATTATAATTTTTCCTATTAATCAACCCATATTTCAGTTGCTCCTTCTTCAAGAACAATTTGAGCCAAGTTAAAAGCATTAAACATATGTGGCTTATAAAAAAATAGAAAAACACAAAAGACAAAGACATTTTCATACACATAGCATTTCATACATCCATCCATGCATTCCACCTATATTACATACATGCATTTTAGGCATTTTTTCATACCATTCATCATATTAGAGATCATTTGGTCAATTTAAATGATCACTAGTCTACTGATCTTGTTGCCTTAATCAGGGGCACCTTACATCAAGCACACCACATGAATCCATCAGCAAAACCCAATTTTTTTCAATCACTCAACCACTCCTAGTGTTTTGAACAAACTTAATTGAAATTCAAACAATATTTCTATGGAATAGGTCATTCCTGGTCAATCAAGTTTCCTCTTGACCACACAAAAAACACATTAAAATATTATGAAACTTGGGAATAATGAAATCAAAAGTTGCTATTACCATAAGTGAAAGGTTTCCCCTATTCATCCAATTATGTGCATGGTTTAGAATACTACAGAGTTGGAAAATGGACAAGCTCCACCTTCACCCTTTCAAAAAAAATCCCTTGCTCTTCATCAAAGTGAGCAAGTATCCCAAAAAGCATTTAAAAAAAAATCCCTTGTTCTTCCTAAAAATAAGCAAGTATCTCGAAAATCACAACAAAAGCAATAAAAATTCCCTTTCTCTTCCTCAAAATGAGCAAGTGTAAGCAATAAAATCTGATTGCTCCATCACAAATGAGCAACCCCCAAAATCAAATGCAATAAAATAAGAGAAGGAGCTTGAATCCCTAGAACTCTTAATGTCTCTAAAACAATGGGGTGATCCTCATTATAACAATGGGCTGAATGAATCCCACCTGGAAATGGGGTGTCCTTACTCATGGTGCCATGTCTATCACATTAGTGACCTTATTTTGTACAAACCTAGGGCTTCTCTCATATGAGCTAGCTTATTCATATAAGTTACAATTGATTAGTTTGACCTAGATTATAATGGAAAATGAACAATCATTGCACACACAGTTGGTCCTTGAGAAATTTAAAACCACTAAGACAAATCCTTGCACAATAAATATCTGTGAGATACATAAACGAGTTTTATCAAGGTCACTAAGATGTCTGAGTCTTTGCAAAACACCTACAAACCATCTATAAAAATTAGCTAATATCATCTGCATTACTGCATATCACTATACATTCATGAATAACACATGCTAGTGCCCCTGATTAAGTTATAAGAATACAATTGGTGAGTAAAATTCTAAAGCATACTAAATGATCATTATAACATAACATTCATCATTCATTCCATCAATCACTACATCATTCCATACACATCCATGCATATAATAAAACAAAAACACGAAAAAGTTCATGCATTTCATTTTCATTTTCAAAAATAAACAAAAACACAAAAATAGTTCATGCATTTAATTTTCATCTTCTAAAATAAACAAAAGCACAAAAATAATTCATGCATCCCATTTTTATTTACAAAAACAAACAAAGCACAAAAATAGTTCATGCATTTCATTTTCATTTTAAAAATAAAAAACAATAAGCACCCCCCTCACAAAAACCAAAATCATCATTTCCATCACATCAAACATGCATTTTCACAAACATCATCAACATCATAAATCATCATCATCACATCATTTAGTGAGCCTTGTATCTAGTGGATTACCCTATACACCTAGCGGTTGCAACGGCTAGCAATCCATGCAATCTGATAGGATGGATAGCTCACCATAAGGACACTAATCATCAATTCAAAATGGCATTAATAAGCTAGGTCCCTCAATCTTTGAGCTTAGTTGTGTTCAAACCATATTTGCACAAGGTTATCCTTCAACCCCTTTCGTTGGGTCAAAAGCAAAAAATAATCAAATCAATTTTGGTAATAATCGAAAGTCACACGAGCGTTGAATTCTCAGAACGATTGGTTCATTGAACCCATCATTTGGAAGGAATTTCTACGATCACAAGGGAACAAGAACTTCAAACGTGATTGATGGTTTTACCATAATAATTGCCACAATGAACCAATAGAAAATTTGCAAAAATACAATCCTTAACTTGGGATATCAAGTTCAGTCAGTGTCATTCATTTCCATCACATTCACATCATTCATCATTCACCTCATCTCATCGTCCACATTTGTTCAATTGGCTCGTGGGTTTCATCCTTCACCCATTCATAAATTGAGGGGGTAAGCAAACAAATAAAAATTTCATCAATTTTTTTTAAAATCACTAATTTGTGTGTGTCGAGAAGAGTTGATTCCATCCATCCAATAAAGACAGGTGTCATTGGTTTTTGTACCGCATCGTGTTTTACACAATGTGGTACAAAAGGTGCATCTGTAGACACCAAAAATTGGTCATCCACAAAGTCACCATTTCCCACCCCATATCAAATCATGCATAATAATTTATATGCCTAAGTTTAGACTTAGGTATATAAAATATTGCACATTATCCTATTTTCCATATTTATTAAATCTAGAAAATCAGCCTAGGATACCCTACCTACCCACTAGACATGTGTCCTAGCCACCTCACCAACATCCCTTACCACATCTCATACACCCTTGTCCCCTTTGTCCCTTCACATGGGGTAACCCTCCATATAACACTCCACTTGCATCCACCTCACCCCAGTTAAGTGAGACATCATGGGTGACTCACTCTAACTACCCCCTCCATTTGGTAAACCAAAAATACCACTTGGTAATCTTAGCTTGCCACCTCTCATTTCCCTCCAAAACCCTAATGAGCCTATAAAGGAACCTTCACCCCACCAAATCAAAGAGGTTGAACATTTGTACCATCAGGCTACTAAAATAGGATCAAATATTTGCACGCATCTTGATGAGAAACAAGACCTAAAGCCCAAAGGTCCATTTCTAAAGTAATTTGTCATTGAGCCCAAACTGCACATCCATGGTTTCATAGTCGAAACCACATCCATACAATTTATCCATCGCCCGTGTGTGTTTTATTAGCCTTCATCGCATGCCTATGGTTTCTCAGAACCAAAACAATATGATATTGCACATTAGTAAGTTTCATACAGTGAGGCATTTAGTTTATTTTATTTTCCTATTTTCTACATTGTATACTTTTTCTAGTTAGGGTTTTATAGCAACATTTTATATCTTGATTTGCAGGTTCTACTAAACCCTCTTTGGTTTTCATGTGTATAGGTAACAAGTACCTTGGAGAAGCTGATGAAGCTGGAGTGGTCCCCGCATTGGATATCTGAAGCCCACTCACCCCTCTGAAGTTGTAGGACGAAGAGCACCAGTTGATTGTTTGGAAGACCACATTCTATCATTTGGGTACTTTTTATATTGTAACATTGCACCCAATATACTTGGGGTAATTCAAAAGAGATATCATTGTAATATTGGGAGATTCAGGCTTCCCTTTTAATACAAAAAGCAGATATTCTTTATTATTGCAAGTGTTCAATTTGTCTATTTTATTTGGTGCTATTCTTTTGGTTACAGTAGGGTATGAAGCTTTGATTCATGGTCTTTAGGTTGCTATTCAAAAAGAAGTCAAAAGTTTACAAGTTTTTGGTGATTCATAATTAGTAGTTAGGCAGATAAGAAACAATTATGCTTGTCATGATAAATGTCTTGCTTACTATCGTAATATATTATGGGATCTAATTAAAGAGTTTAGTGCTCTTAACATTCAAACCATTTCACACAAGAAGAATCACACTGCTTATTCATTGGCAGTAGCAGCTTGCACTTTAGAACCAGTTGCTCATTTTAAAGTAAAAATATTTTTAGTAGTGCTAGTTACCATTCCTTCTATTCCTAATAATGTTCACAATTTTCAAGTTTTTAATGATGATGCGAACATTCTAGACTTCATAAATAATTTAGGTTTGTTTGAATCTCAAGTTATTAATGAAGTATATGGAGATTTTATTGAATTGGATTATGAAGGTGAGACCACTCCTAAAACCAATGTTATTCCCAAACGTATGATTTCTCTAGAAAGACTCTTTGACATGGATTTTCATGCTTGTGTACAACAAAATGCTACACCTAATAAAGAAGCATACCAAGCCTATAATATGGAAAGTGTTGAGAACCTTTTGAATGCTTTCATAGGAAAAGAGTGCTCTAAAGAAGAAAATGAGGGAATAATTCAAGCCTTGAAGGATTATAGGTATGTTATAGCCTAAAGTTATGAGGATTTGAAAATATATGATACTTATATCATCACCTACACCATTCTTCTAAAACTAGGAGCTAAACCTTTTAAGTAAAAATAGAGACCAATCAATCCTTTATTGGAACCTCTTATTTTCAAAGAAAAACAAAAAATTATTGGCAACACATATCATTTTTCCATAAGACATTCCACATGGGTTGCTAATATGGTTCCTGTCAGGAAAAATAATGGGAAGATACACCTTTGCATTGACTTTAGAAACCTCAATAAGGATTTTGAGAAAGATAATTATCCCCTACCCTCATTAGATGAGATATTACAAATTAAAAATGAGTCTCAAATGATGTCCTTTTTAGATGGCTACTCATGGTACAATCAGATCATGATAGATCCCAAGGATAGACTCAAAACTTCATTCACAACTAAGTGGAGAAATTTTGCTTGTAGAAGAATGCCATTTGGATTGATTAATGGAGGAGCAAATTTTCAAAGATCCATGGACATTGCATTTAAAGGTATCATAGGAAAATGTATTATAATTTATATGGATGATCTTCCTGTGTTTTCTAAGATTTGTGCAAATCATGTTGAGGATTTGAGAAAAGTGTTTCAAATATGTAGAATGCATGGAATTTCTTTAAATCCTAAGAAATGCATTTTAAAAGTAACCACAAGGAAGCTTTTAGGACACATTATCTCTGATACTTGTATCTTCATTGATGCATATAGGATTAAGGTCATTCAGAAGATTCCCCTTCCAAGAAGCAAAAAAGAATTAAGGTCTTTCTTTGGGAAAATTAATTTTGTGAGGAATTTTGTTTATGGTTTCGCAGAAATATTTCAACCTTTGAATGTTATGCTAAAGAAATATGCTAATATTAAATGGTCTGAAGAGGCCCAAGTTGCCTTTCAAAAAATCTAGAAGGCAATTGTGGATGCTCCTATTCTTATTAGTCCTTAATACACTAAGTCATTCTATATATATTCATTTGCATTAGAGCATTCAACTACATGGGTTTTGACTGTTAGGAACCTAATATTAAAAATAACACTCTCACATAAATACTTGAAAATAAACACACATGCTCACAATACAATTGGAAATAAAATGCACACTACAAAAGTAAATTGCAGAAAAATAACAATCTCACAATAGCACTAAATCGCAAGCCTCTTCGAGGGGGAAACATCCTTCAATACTTCATTCAATTATGCAAAACGATACATACAATATTACCTCTCGCAGATTTAAGGAATTCCTCTAGCACCTAACTCCCAAGGTTGGCTTACATGCAAAATGCCACTCGGGCTAGAATCTCCTACCTATAATTAGTTACATTATTGAAAAAAAGGTTACATAGAAGGGTGCCATTTGGCATAGGCACTTCTTAATCCAAAACTAAAATAAAACATTATAAAATATTAACATGGGTACTACCCACGTTCTACAAGGATTATTACATCAAGTGTTAGGATGGGGTCCTAACATTAAATTAAATATAGGAAAATGGAGATGAAATACCCATAGCGTTCAATTTTTTCCTTGGAATATGCACAATTGAGGTACTCAACCTTAAATAAACAAGCTTTTACATTAGTTAGAGTTGTTAAAATATTTAGGTATTACATTTTACATAGTAAAGTCTTTGTTATAGTCCCTGATCCAGTTGTGAAGTCAATGTTAATGCAAAATGAGTTGGGTGAGAGGAGAGAAAAATGGATATCTACTTTGCAAGAATTTGACTTAGAGATTGACCCTATGAAAATCGTCTGAGGACAAGGGCTATCTCAAACTTTGGCTAAGATTGATCATAGGATTTCATGCCAAAAATATTATATGGAGGAAATAATAAGTGATGAATGGTATAAATATGTTGTTTATTATTTGTTGCATGGTAATTGCCCTAGCCATTTAAATATTATACAAAGGAGAGCACTTCGTCTTGATTTCACTAAGTTTATGATAAAATTTGGTATCTTGTATAGAAAAATCATGAAGGCATTTACTTGAGATGTTTAAGAAAGAATGAGGCTGTTGAATTTCTTGAAGACTTCCATGGAATATATGGGACTGAACATGGTTCAGGGAATGCCATAGCACATCAAATCTTAAGAGTAGGATATTATTGACCTAATGTCTTTAAAGATTCTCATACACATGTTAGGTCATGTTATATATTCCAAGTCTCTACCAATAGGGAAAGGAACATTACCATGCCTTTGTAACCAATATTTGAAGCTCGTCCATTTGCTTGATGGGGATTATAATTCATAGGATTCATAAACCCTAATTATTTATCCAACCACAAGTACATCCTAACTACCATAGACTATTGCACTCGTTGGATTGAAGCTCAAGCCATAAATAACCGCACCATAGAAGTAGTTATTCAATTTCTTGAAGAGCACATTATTACTAGATTTGGAATATTGTACACTTTAGTTAGTGACAATGGTTATGCTTTCTCTTCCATAAAGTGACTGTAAAACTTTCTTCAAATTACTATCCCCAAAATCAAGAAAAATTTAGAGAAGAACCCTAGATACTGGCACAACAAAATAAAGTATGCTTTGTGGGTAGATAGGACAAGGGTTAAGTCTTCCATAGGTACATCTCCCTACAAATTAGTGTATCGCTTTCCCTACCAACTTGAAGATTTTGACATTGCATTTTATGCAATATTTCCTAGAGGAGGATAAAATTGAAGCAAGGCTAACAAACTTGATGAGCCTAGATGAGAAGATATCGGACACCCTCCAACACCTTAGAAAACACTAAGGAGTGATCAAAAGGTGGTTTGACAAGGGGGCCAAGGTAAAGGCTTTCAGAATTATTGAATTAGTTTTGCTATGGGATAAAGCCCATAAAAAGAAAGGAGACCATGAAAAGTTTGATAATCTTTGGTTAGGTCCATTTCAAATTTTTGAAATCTTAGGAGAGAATACCTTCAAAATTAAGAGTCTAACTGGAAAGGATGTTCCATTTCTTATGAATGGATATTTCCTTGAGCATTACTTTCATCCCTAAAGGGTATTTCAATCCTACCTTGTAAATAGTCATTTTTGTGTGATTTGCTTGATTTGATTATGATTAGCTAGTTTTGTTTTAATTTTCTTAATGCATTCATGTTATCCTCAATTTAATTTTTTTGGTTTTCAATTGGAGTTTTATTACTACCTTCATCCCCTCAATTTTGAGTATGTTTCTAGATTATACTATGCTATTGAAGTATTTGAACCAAAATTGAGCAAAAAATATTGTAGCAAAAAACTTCAAAAAAAAAATTACAGCAAAAAAAATTGCAGCAACATAGGATAGTCAAGATTTGGGACCAAAAATGCTCAAAATTCAATGAAATTTTATAGACAGATTCTACACAAAATAATGTTTCCAATGGTGTATGACACATGCAAAACGAAGCTGTAAACAAAAAGTTATAAGCTCTACAAGTTGAAAGCAGGTTTTAGAAAAATCAGAGGCAACAAACATGTATTTCACAAATGAATGGAAAAAACTATTATTTTATGCAATTTATTACCTTGCAGTGTTACTTGAGTTTGATAATTTTTGGAATGCTTTTATGATTTTTTGTATCTTTTGTCCTCACTTGCAATGGGTTTTTCATATGCAATTGACTTCTGGTTATTCTAAGCTAGAAATGTTCTAATGCAAATTGAGAATGAAAGAGTTTGATGTGATGCTTAGTGGAATTAATGATTGGTACAATCAAACTATTGGTGTTTATCCATTGTCTTAGATCCAAAGTAGATTAAACTTGAGGTATTACAAAGTAATGTTGAAGCTCCATATTTCAAACACCTTATGAAAGTTCTTGAGTCTTAGAAATGTAACCTCTTGAGCTTGATGGTTAGGCCAAAATAAATTTATACACTCTATTCTTAGCCTTATCAATCCCCAACCCAAGGCACACTTATGCATTTGCAATATAAAAAAAAAAACATACACTCAAGTGCTTTGGGTGATTTTGATAATCTCTATCGAGGCTATAAATGTTTGGCTGGCAGTAGAGCAAGTTCTTGAGAGGGATTAAGGGCATCTCCATTAGGGCTATAGATGCCTAGCTGGCAGTGGATCAATGTCAAGGTAAATTTAAACAAAGAATGATCCAAAATAACCTAATTTCAAGCTTAATTTGTGAAGTTTTGATTGATTCAAGAATAATAATGAATGCACTTAGACACACTTAGAGCTAAGGCATAATAAAGCATTATTTTGAGCAAGATTTTTCTAACTCTAGCTATGGATGTATACCAATTCGTTGATTTTTTCAAATCAAAGGTTTCACTGGTTTTAGAGAGGGTTCTTCATCCTAAAATTCTTAGGATAATTTTTCAACAAAGTCATTATTTGTTGTTGCATAGCACAACTCACCCCAATTGGGGACCCCGCTTGAAAATTTTGAATTTTTGGTATAAATTTTGTTTGCCTTCATGCTTTTATTATTAATTGCATTAATTTCTTTGGTGGATTTAGCTTGTAAAACTACATGATCCATTGAATTGCATTTGAAAATGATTTTTCTAACAATGAATCAATGGTGACAATATTTATTTTCTTCTAGGCATAAAACCTTAGAAATGAGCAAAATATTTTACTATTTATTGACCAATGAGATTTTTTGGGCATATTAATTTGACAAACTGCAATGTTTCATTTTAGAGACCACATGTGATTTTTTTAAAATGCTTTAATGAATTATTTTATGCCAACAACCATGACTAAGGTTAATGAATGAATTATTTATTGCTCTAATAAGTTATTTTGTAGGATAGTGGAGTTCTAATGGAATTAATTGTCGCGTGTTGCCATAAAATTGATCTTGCATGTTATAAAGAAGATATTTGTGGGAGCATGATCCTGAATGTGCTACCATAATTGCAAAAGTAGATTTATGGAGAATTATATGCATTAAAAGAGGAACTTGGTGAGGGCAATTTAATGCTTTATAACTACAAAAATTATTTTACAATACCTAATTTAAATGGATTTATTGTGAAGCATAATGTGAGAGTAATTGATTGTAACTGCAAATGTAATGGCAAGATATGGCCATAGTTGTGTAAATAAGAGCTCTTGGGATTACTCTATGGGGTCAGAAATCCAACACTTCGCATGTTTTAGGATTTTTTTTCTAGGCTCTTTGTAGTTCGTTGGTTTCTAAACCAAACATTGTATTGAGTTGAGTTCTATGTTTGTAATCCACTTGAATGGTGAATTTGTGAAAGTGCTTCAATATTATCTTATGAAATTAAAGGCTTTGGAGTTTTTTGTATCTAATTTGTGCATGTTTATGGTGGTTGTATTCAGTTGCTTCATAGTCTTAGCTCCCTAGAAGATTGCACCATCTATATCTCAGGTTGTGTGAATGTTGGTCAAATGTAGATTGGTTCTTTTTACACATATTTGCTACTCTAAAGGATTAAGATCATAATTTTAGGACATTACATGCTTTATTTGCTTCTTATTTTATTTCTCTAACCCTAAACTTTTGCTCTTTTTTTTGGATAATCGGGTGGATTAGGAATAGTTTATTTTGTTTTCTAGGTATTGTAGTTTAAAATTGCACTTTTTCTATGTTTATTGCTATGATTGGAATGGATCTAAATGGTTTTAAATTTTGATTGCAAAATCCAACTTTGTGTAGATTTAATTACAATTTATTTTATTTTCCAAGCATTGGAGTTTAAACTGCAGTTTTCTATGCTTGCTTCCATGTCACTTCAATGTCGATTGCTATGGTCGGAATGAATCTAAAAATATTCATTTTGAAAATCAATTTTGATCCAAATTTGTTTATATTTAATTATAGTTTATTTTATTTTCCACGCATTGGAATTTAAACTATAGTTTTCTATGCTTACTTCCATGCACTTTAATGTCGGTTGCTATGGTTGCAATGAATATAAATGCTTTCATTTTGAAAAATTAATTTTGATCCAAATTTTTTTATATTTAAGTGCAGGTATCACTTTATAATAGAGTAATCCCCTAGGCAATCAATTTTGAGTTGTAGTTATTGATAGAAAAGAGAATTAACTAGAGAATAAAAAAACATTTATTCCTTAGTGGAATAGCATACAACAACCTCTGAGTTCATTCCAATCAACCAAGACCTGGCTTACCTAAACCTTGGGGGAATTCAACTTCCTTTTCAATAGGGAACAAAACTATTATATTCCACATATTGCGTAGCCTTTGGTAACTATGTCATTTTCTTGCTTAGCAGGAACATAGACAAATTCCTGGAAACTAATTTCTATCAAAAAAATTGAAGAGGCTAGTACAATCAAGCTATCTTGTTTGGAGTATCAGGAAATTTTATTGTCACCTTGATAAAGAAGAAGATTCGGGTTGCATCAACCTGAGATATTGCTACTGTGAATATTGATCTTCAAAAGTGAGAAGCTTCCTATAACAGATAGATAATACTTTCATCTTTGAGTGCTAAAAGAAGGCAAAAAGCTTTCCTCAAGCAAGGATTGATTCAAGTTGCGGTCTAGTATAATTTTAGGTCTCAAAGATAGACCTTGATAAAAGTTGTAGGTCATTAAGATATTGATCTTGATAAGATAGATTGAGTTTACCTATTCCAAGAAACTATTTAGAATAGAAGGCAGTCTATAAGATTGATTCAGGTCTTGAAGATAGACCTTGATATAGCTATTAAAAGAGGCAGACAAAGGAGACCCATTAGAAGAGGTCCCATTGAAGGTAAATATATGAGACCCAAGAAAGATGTTCCATTTAAGATTGAATATTGTGAATGAGACCTGTTAGAAGAGGACCATCATAAAGTGCATAATGTGGTAGAAAGAAGAGGCCATTTTACAAGCCATTGGATAAAGGATATAGACTTGAGATAAAGGAGGTAACATAAGATTAAAGACTAAGTTTGTTCAAGAAATATGGTAAGAAGAATTAGAGGACAACACACTCTTGGTACAAGAAGATTCAACCAAGATAAAGTCTACAAGTAAAGGTCGCATTTGAGGTTAGAGAAAGTGTACATCAGAGGCAAAAACTTGACTAGAGAAATTTGTTTCAAGGTAGGACAAAGTTAAAGATAAATTGCAAGGTAGATTAATGCTTAGAATTAAACTGAGCATAAAGGGGAGCAATCAAAGTGCAAAAGAGCGTAAAATCTAGCAAGTTTGAGAAGCCATTAAGTAAAAGAAAGTGAACAAATACAAAGAAGTAGCAAAGCAAAGCAAAGAGAAGTGATCATACAAGGCAGATAAGACAACATACAAGAGAAGATTCGACCAAGTTATTGGAAGAATAGATCCTATAAGAAAGAGGATAGATTAGAGGTAGAGAAAGAATTCTACATAACCCATAATAGAGATGTCTAAGAAGATTAAAGGTAACAACCTAGAATAGTAAAGTTGAATATTAAAGGTGAGCAAAGTGTTGTCTTAAAGAATTAAAATGTAGTCATTTAAAGGATACAACATAGGAGTTTGGAGTGTAAGTTTGTTAGCCTCTTGCACCAGAAAATAGAATTTCCACCTACACCTACACGCATAGTCAAACACCAAATAAATATGTAGGGTTTAAGCGTAATCAAACACCATAGGGAGTTTGGATAAATTATATGCGATGCATAAGGAGACATTGGAGAAGTCAAAGATCTCACTCAAAGATATGTAAAGGATAATACAACACCAAGATAAGTGAAACGGTTTGCTCAAAAAAATATCAAAATAGTGAAGCACCATCTAAGTATATGAAGTGTTTGGATAGCAAAGTGTTATCTAAAGGTGATAGCATTAAAAATATTTTTAGAAGAGATAGTGAAGCACCATCTTAAATGTGATTGCATTCAAAGCACTTCGGCAATGAAGCACCATAGTGTTCAAAGCATTTGGAAGAGAAAACAAAGTGCCATCAAGAGTAACTCTAGTACAGTTTAGATTTGAAACAAAAGTACCAAAAACTTTGAGCAATATTAATGCCACATTATAAAAAATATAAATGACATAGATCAAATGTTTCTAAGCACTACAAGTTGTAGAATCTTTAGAAAGGAAAGCATAACATTAATAATTGAATGTCTTTGAGTTAGGTGAAATGATTCACTTGGTAGAATTGGAATTGTTATTTCAAGGAGACCAGGGAATAGCTCTTGCATGGACGACAACACATTCATCTCTAATTCTAAGGATAGAAATGCTTTTGGTCAGAGTGAAGAATTCCAAGTGCAAGATCATCCAATATGTTGATGTGCAGGAAACAAGGTATATTTTAGGGTTTGACAACTTATTAATTTTTTGAAAATTGATTTTTGGTTAAGGTTATATGGAGAGATAAGGATTAATTATTTTTTATAAGGTTTGATTATTGATTAATTATTTTATAAGGTTCATTATTAATTAGGAGTGATAAGGTTTATTATTAGATTAATTGGGTTTTTTATTATTTTAAAGTTCTTTGGAGTAATAAGTAGTTTTTAAATTCAATTTTTTTTGAGGTTTTTATATTTGAAAGTTTTATTATTTCTTGAAATTCAATGATATATAGAATATTTGTTAATTATTTAACTATAGAGAGATAAGGAAGTCTACTTCAAATTTAGGAATATTAAATTTCTAAAGTTACTTTCTTAGTTTCTAAACAATTAGGGAGACATAAGGAATTCAACTTCATAGGTTTTTGAAAATTTTAGAAACTTAGAATTTATTATTAAAAATCGAAGAAGACCTAAGGTAGTCAAGTTCAAAGGTTATACGAGTGTCACTATGTCAAACAACAAATTCTTTCTTCTAGAATCGCAACTTCTGAAAGGTCCTAATTATGCTTTATTGGAAAACAAAGTGAAATCAATTTTGATATTAGAAAAACTTTGGGACATTGTTAGTGGAACAAAAATGAAACCTACTAAAAATGATAGAGAAATTCAAAAATATGAAGATGGAGAAGCCAAATCTCTTATGATAATAAAATTTGCAATTATAGATGAAATACAACCTTACATAAGCACAACAAAAACCTCTACATAAGCATGGAATACTTTAGCTAAGATATTTGAAGGAAAAAATAAAGTTACTATTTTGAATCTTCAAACTCAATTGCATTCTTTAAAAGTTAATAGTGGTGAAAGCATTGAACTGTTTTTAAGAAGAGTGGAAAACATAAAAGCAAAGCTATTAACCTTAGGAGAAAATATAGAGGACAAATTTCTTGTTCAAGTGATCTTGAGAGCCCTTTTAGAAAATTATAAGCATCTAGTTACATCTTTGCAAATTCTAAGTAAAGATACTTCATTTGATGAGTTAGTCAATATACTACAAGAGTATGAAGTGGAGAATTTAGTCAAAGATGAAATGACTAACAATGCCTTAGTATCAAAAGATAACTCACAAGAAAATGTTGCTTCAACTTCAAGAGATAATTTTAAATGAAATTATAGATATTTTCAGATGTGTACAATGAGGAATCATAATACAAATTTTTGTAGATATAATCTAAGGAATCAGTCTCAAGGAAATCAAATAAATCAAAGTGGTCAAAAAAATAGGCCAATACAACCAAGACAATATCAAACTCAATACTATCCACATCAACAACAATTTCAATGTTAGTACCCTTCTCAATATCAATATAATCAATCTCAGCTACAATATAGAGAAGGAAATCAAAAGGGTCATCTAGCTCAAGAAATTCAAGAACTAGAAGAAACTACTGAAGAAAATGAAGTCAAAGCTCTTTCAGCAAAATTAGTAATTTATGAAGATGATTTTTTGAAATATACTAATCATTCACTTGATCAAAATACAAAAAGGTAGCAGACTGAAGAAAGCAAGACAACACAGGCTTCAATATAAGGATGAAGATCATATTGAAGACTAAAGTCTTCAATAACCAAATAATGTAATACAAATGGATGTTGGAGAATATTACATTATTTGGTGCATATCATTGTACCACCTTGGTACATTATTATAAATATTAGAATAGGGTTGTGTCATAGATTAGTGAGTGAGTTAATATTTTATGTAATGAAATAATGTGCAAGAAATACACAAGTTTCATGTAAATATGTGTGTGTGTTATGAGTGTAAATGTGCACAAGTGTGCACATGTGTCCTTAGAATAGGAAAGTGAAGAGTTGTAAAGAAGAGTGAAGGTCAAGAGTGCAGCATATGAGGAGTCACATACAATTATATATTTGTGACAAAGTATTGTAATATCTATCGAACATGCAAAGCTTTATGCTTGCATTAGTAGACCTTTATTCAATAGTATTTCTAGTATTTTATGTGTAATATTGTGAGCATTGTTATATGATTATTCTATGAGTATTATCATTGTGATTTATTGTATTTGATTTATTATATTGCAACTTCATTATATTTGATCCTATGATTATTTTCCTGTGAGATTTACATTAGTATTAAGGCTTCAAAAGCTAACATAAGGAGAACTTCAAGTGAGAATTATAGACCATATTAGTATTATGTTAGATTCTTCATGGTTTATGATGAGCATGTCATAGTTTCCACATGGAAAAATCTATCAACAATAGCCAACTCAAGCTCCAATAGGAGAATCATAAGATTCAATATTTATTGGAGAAAAAACAAGAATAAACAAAGGATATTTCTAAGTTGAGAAAAGGAAACAAAAGGGTTGTAAATGAATTTCTAAGAGAAAAAATAAATTTTAGAATGGAAACAAAGGAAGTTGGTAAGGTAAAACAACAAAACATGGAACTCGGTAACCTTGCTTGTAAAGTCATGACACAAGTAGAAAGAAAGTACCTATAGGAATTGAATGAAATATATGAGAGATGGATATCCATGGAGAATTTTCTATCTCAAATATAACAAGCATGTGAGAAAATGCAAAGAAAAGAACAAATTTCCTCCAAAGATACATGCACCATGACTAAAGATACAATTGTAATCAATCAAAATTCTAATTTTGCAAGTTTTAAACAACATACAAATAGTATTGGGTCTAAATTATGAAGATAATATGATATGAAATCCAAGGAATTGACAAGAATGGGAAAAGAATCAAGCATCCCATTGAGGTAATGTAAAAAAATTCAAAAAATGAGCTTTAAAACCAAGAGCATGGTGAATGGTCAAAGAAGATTGAAGTTGTTTCTAAAGAGAACAAGCTACTATTCCAACAAAATATACATAAAGGAAGTAGTAAAACCATCAAAGGATACAAATAAAGTTACCAAAAATATCCAAGTGAGCAACCTTCCAAATAAGAAGGGTTGGACAAGTGTAATGTGAGCTCCAATAATGGAGAGAAAAATAAGCAAGTTTGTAACCATAAAAATAGGTATACATATAAAACTTTTATATTTTTATTTTGTTGTGAACATTATGGAAGAGAAGTTCATGTATCTCAAATTTGTTGGAGTCTCCATCCATGCAAGCATTGTGGAAAAAATAACTTGTTAGAATATGAATAATTTGACCTTATTGGCCAAGGCTAATAGGATGAAGTACCTGTTGAGAAGCAACACATCCCCACTGAAAAATAATTTTCCATCCTTTGAAAACATTAAGCTTTCATTTTGCAGTAGGGACCCTCTTGATGATTTTCAGGTTTTAATTCCAATTTTTACTTGCCTCTTTCTTCTTCATGTTTTGCCTGTATCAAAGTATCCAAGTATTCTTGCATTCTGGCTTTGTTATCTCAGACTTCACTTTTTACATGCTAGAATCATTCATGGATAAAGAAAATCTTACACCGGTACGAAGAAAATGCAGAAAACAGATAGATAAATTCATAAAAAATCAAAACTTTCTTTTTTGGAAGTGTCGCGATATCGCGACGGGTTTTTGAAAAATCGGCTAAGTCAGAAATGCGTAGCGAAATCGTGACACTTTCCAAAAATGGAAATGTCGCGATATCGCGACATTTCCATTTTTGGAAATGTCGCGATATCGCTACCGGTTAGGAGAGAGAAATCCCGATCGTACGGAACGTCATGATTTTGTGACAGGTTGCGAAATCGTGACAAGTTTTGGAGAGAGAAGACAAGTCGTACGGAACGTCGTGATTTCGTGACATGTCGTGAAATCGCGACAAGTTTTGGAGAGAGAAGGCAAGTCGTACGGAACGTCACGATTTTGCGACATGTCGCGAAATCACGACATGTCGCATTTTCACGACTGAGAGAGAGAAAAATCGACTAAGGCATGAAATGGTCACGATTTCGTGACATGTCGCAAAATCGCGACAAATCTGGAAAGAGAAAGAAAAGTTGTACAGAACGTCGCGATTTCGCAACATGTCGCGAAATCGCGACATGTCACGTTTTCGTGGCTGATGAAGGAGAAATTTGGCTAAGTCAAGAAGGTGTCCCGAAATTGCGATGTCGCGAAATCACGACGTTTTTGGAGGAAAGCTCGGAAGGTGTCGCGAAATCGTGACGTTTTCGAAGGAAAGCTCGGAGGGTGTACGGACTGTCGCGAAATCGCGACAGGTCCAAGTCAGGAAGCAAAGCCAGCAAAGAAAGAAATCAAAGTTGCCAAAAGAAAATTCTAAGGCATGAAGGGTGTCACGAAATCGCAACGGTTTGAGAGAAAAGGGAGAAGGCCATGAAGGTGTCGCGAAATCGTGACACAATGCATCAGAGGGAGCCCAAAGGATGGCCGTGTCGTGAAATCGTGACACGATAGGGAGAATCCAGGACCAGCGTCGCAAAATCGTGACGTCGCGATTTCGCGATGTCGCAAAATTACGACGTCGCGATTTCGCGATGTCGCAAAATTACGACGTCGCGATTTCGCGATGTCGTAAAATCGCGACGCACCGAGGGCAGCGAAGGTAAGGCCCGACTGTATCACAAAATTGTGACACAGTGGGGGCAAGGGAAAGCCAAAGGTGACCGTGTCACGATTTCGTGACACGGCTAGGAAAAGGAAGCCAAGGGGTGGCCGTGTCGCGATTTCACGACACGGCCAGAGCGAAGAAGTCAAGGCTGGGTGTCGCAAAATCGTGACACGCCAGCAGAAGCAAAGGAAACCAAGGAGGAGAAGAAGCTAGGGCCCAACGCAGCAAGGTTTGGCAAGTGAAAGTGTCATGAAATCGTGACACAATTGGGAAAGCATTGCGCAGAGCAGGGCATGTCGCGATTTTGTGACATGTCACGAAATCACGACATGTCGCATTTTCGCGACCTGCACAGAAAAGAGCCCAAAAATGCAAGACAGCTGGAAATGGACACGTGTCACGATTTTGTGACACGTGTCAAGACACTGCAAGCCACGTATCAGATGATCAGGCCGACATGCAAGGAAACATTAGGGTTTTAATCTGATTTAATACTTAAAGTTTTGATTTAATATAATTTTAAAAATACTAATCCATCTTTTGTCTTTCATGCAGGAAGCCATCTGGCACTTACGGGATAGCGGAGAAAGGGCCATAAAGGTAAGGCTTACTGCAAATTAATCAAAGAAGGCCATATTGAAAAGAAAGATGCCGAAAATTGCTGTGTCATCCAATTTTTTCAGATCTGGCTAAAAAGAGACTTTGCGGTGACTAAGCAGCTGCCCATAATGGAATATGTCGAGAATTGGCCGAAAAATGAAAATATATGCACACAGTTGCCAGATTTTGCCAGTGAATGCATTTAATGAAGATTTATGGCAGAATTAATGGCGTGCAGATATTTTCAACTCATGGATGGCTCTGCAGAGATGAAATGTCAGGAAAGTGGTGATTCATCCAGCTTGCCAAAAGGAATTAATGAGGGCATTTATTTATAGTTGCGGGTGAATGCAAGTGGCATTCGAGTTCTATCTTCTCCATTTATGGCAACTGACTGCACTGATTTGCAGAATGGTTAAGTTTTATCGAGAATTTGTTTTAAATGGCTTTATATTGTAAAACCCGGGTCCTAGGGTTTAATGTGATAAGATTTAGGGTTGAGAGCAAGATATTTTTGAAAAGATCAGGGTCTGTCCTGAGTCTATAAATACAACTTCTAAATGTAATCGCAAGAGGCGAAAACTTAGAAATAAAAGGCTATTGAAGCAATTTCTTGCAAATTCTGTGAAATATTTTATTTCTGGACTTGGAGTTGATGTGCTTTTGTTTTCTGTGATAGCATGGCCAGGAGCCTAATATTTTGCAGATTGTGATAAGTTCATTTTCTTTTGTTATCCGTTCCATTAAATTTTATTAAATATATGTTGTAAATTTGTGTTACCAAGATTAAATATGTTGTTGGGCTTCATTTGTTCTATTGTATGCTAGGGAAAATCATCGATTTAAGGTTCAAGTTTGTTCTAATTGCTCTGTCCTCACTGTGTGAGCTATGCTGCCAATGAGAAATACCAATTTTAACGGACTTCCCTTCTGTTTATGATTTTCTTCCAGACCTGTTCCACCTTTGCCTTGTGCTCTTAGTTGAAAGTGATCTTAGAAAACTGGACACTTTCTTCTTTGATTTGTTCTGTTGTGAAGCTGATAGTATAAATAAAATTGGTAGTTTTGTTTTATAGTTAAGTTTGATAGACTTCTCTTTCTGCCTTACCCTTCCCTCTTTATTTTATCGTGAAATGATCCATTTTTATTTTTTTTATTTGTCTTTTATTTAAATCTACTGACCCATGAGAGCTAGATCAAAGAATTAATTTTAAATCTGATTTTTAACAAGTGACAATTTTTGAACATTACTGAGCAAGTTCAGTGAGCCCGTTGTAAGGTACAGACAGTCCATATTGAAATCTATTCCAGAAGCGAAAAAGAGTGAATCGACATTTGACCCGACTCTGTAACTCACACCTTGGATAACCAGCTAGATCCTAAAGTGAGTGGGATTTATCCCGTATAAGTGTTATCAGAGTTTTGTGCTCATTCTTCACAGGGTGTGTATGAAAGTCGGACCAACAGTACCTACAAGTACTTCTTATGTAAGCCAATGTACATCTTATGTGTAAGCCTATGGGTATCTTTTATGCAAGACCATAGACACTCTATATGTAAGCTTATAAGTGTTCTCTATATAGGCCTAGGTATATTATTTATATAAGCATACAACTAGTTTTGATGTAATCATCCTAGCAATATCAGTTAAATCACTTGTATGGTTAACCTCAATTAAGGGTTTAATACATTTAAAATATTATGATTTAACCTTGAGGCAGGTTATGTTAGGTTGATATTAGCATTAAATTGAGGACTAGGCATCACTACAAATACCCCCAATAACTATCCCATTGTATTTGTTTGTGATATGTTATCATGGGGGTGCTCATGAGCACCCTCCCCTTATTCTTATTTCAATTCTATATCCTATTTATATTTTGTTTACATGCTCTTTTTATTTCACTCTTTCACTATTTTGCATGGGATTATGATGAATGTATGATATGGGATATTTTCTAAAAAGAATTATACATTCCAACATGGTATAAGAGCCATTGATTACCTGGAGGAAACTTTACGCAGACATTTAAAGAGAAAAAATTGGTAATTTTATTCTAGAGAGAAACTTTTTAACAAAAAATTAAATATGTTCATCAAAAATTTTGAGTGCCAAAGCCACTCATAATTTTTGTGCCTTTCGTCTTCATGCACCAAAATTGCATGTTATTTTTTCCAAACTGTTATTTTTTTAGGTGGGAGGAGTTGTTCTCTATATAACACCATAATATTTATTTCCAATCAACACTTTGGACAATGTGGACAATGTAAAGAATTTGAGATTCTTGTTCCTTAGAGTTCCTAAGGTCAATTCCCATGATAATTCAGGGAAGGTTTCCAAGGGTGTCTACTAACGGGTGATAAGGGTGCACCCTACGTGTTGCCCCAACTCATGTACATATTATCATAAAAACATGGGATGATGATACTTCTAACTCTAATATGCCCATTGGAATGACAATTTGTTAACTCATTTTTTTGGAAATGGATTTTTTAAATTTATTTTTAAATGCATACCCTTTTTTGCCTCATGAAGTTTGACATGTTGCAGCCTTAACTACAACATAGCCACTATCATGATAGTTTGTAATATCCTTTGCAACTATGAGGTTTTGTGTTGGAATGACACAAAATAAGTTTTTCTATCTTTTTTGAGAGTGCAACCTCCTTTTTCCCATATCTACAAGGTGTGTGTTTTATCTCCAACACAACCATTAGCACAATGGTTTATAACCTTTGTTGCAACACATAAGTCCCATATTCAAACTCACAAAATGGTAAATATTTTGTGTTGTTTTTTGAAGTATGTCTCTTTTAACTTCATATTTGATGATATATATTCAATATTCAATTGGCCTATTGACATAGCAATTGGAAATGTCATTTCTATTTTTCATGTCCCATGTTCGATACACATCATGGAAGAAATTTTTCATGTTCTTTTTTTAGGGTAGGCCTCCTTTGGTCTACGCCAACATGATGTTTATTCTAAATTCAACATACCCAATTGGCACAAGGATTGGTAACCTTTGTTACATATGTAATTTCATGGCTTCGAGCTTAAGGGCCTTTCTTTGGCCTATGAAGGGAAGAGATTTAATATTTAGTTCAAATGAAATAAGAAGTGCCTTATGTTTTAAGTGCATTGTGCGAGCACTTGGCTAGGCTAGTGACCCTAGGGTGCTTCCCACCCTAGGTCATTTGTTAGGACCCTATAAATTGATGTACAAATAATCCTTTCAACTCATGTATGGACAAAATTACTTTAAAAATAATTATATAAGAATTTCAACTCATCAAACTCCACCAAGTGTTAGTTACCTATTTTCACATTCAACACAATTGGCAAAAGCATCCAGCTATAGAGGTAGTGATGCCAAAATAGGATAGGTACCACTTTTAGGATGTGACACATGACAAGCCTTGATTGATAAAATTTCCCTATAAGGTTTAGGTTTTTTCTAATTTATTTATGATTTGATATTTTCCCAACTTTCTAGAGGCCACAACGTTTGCATACAAAACTATTTTAGGTCATTTTTTCACAAATCACGTTATTTTTGAGCTCTATGCACTAGTGATGAGTCTAAGAACATACTATAGTGTTGTAGATGTTTTATTTGGGATTCAAGGGGAGTATTTTTCTAATGGTTAGTATAAGGTATGACTCATTCCTATGACTCCCCGATAAACAATGGAGTTTGATTATTCAAAAATCTACCTTTATTGCTTGGTGATTCAACTATTTTACTTTGGGATTTGAGAAAAAATAATGGTTACCATATTGTGTATTGAATATCTTCTCATGGGAATCTCAACATCTCTAATCTAGAAGGTGGAGTCACAACTTCATCTTTGAGGAAGGGTAGGTCCAGTTCATGTATCTTTAGCAAGAGAAGATAGTAGGATTTATGATGAAATTCTATTTATCCATTTAAGCTTTCAAAATTGGGAGAATATGTTACAACCTATAAAGTGTTCTCTATTTGGCCTCTCAACTAAGATTATGGGGGTGTTGGAATATTAGTAATTTAACCTTATTGGGCAAGGTCGACGGTGATGAAGTGCCTATGGGCACTCATAATGTAATCCTATGGCCACTCTTGATGTAAGCCTATGGGCATCTTATGCATAATCCTATGGACATATTTTATGTAAGCCTACAGGTGATCTATATATAAGCATATGAGCAGTCTCTATGTAAACCTATGGGAAATTTTGATATATTCACCCTTAGAGATATTAATTAAACTACTTGTATGGTTGATATTATTTAGGGATTTAATCTATTTAATATATTATAATTTAACCTTAAAGCCAAGTTATTTCAGCTAGAGGTTACATAAAAATAGGGAGGATGTATCAGTATAAACACCCTTAATAATTGACCCATTGTATCAAATTATAATATGTGATCATGGGGGTACCCACGAGCACCACCCCTTATTCTTATTTTGATTTTCTCTCTTATTTATATTTTGTGTATCTACTCTTCCTAATTCACTATGTTATACTTCTGCATGAGATTGTGGTGAGTGTATGCTTCAAGATGTTTTCTAGAAAATATTATAAGTTCTAACATAACTACAATACTAGCATGTGCAAAAATCATTTGGCTTCAAGTGAAATAAAAAGCTCTCTGAAGGGAGAATAAAGTTTGGAGAAGGTTCTCATAATGCCAATGCAAATTTGATATGGTACCTAGGAATAGGCATATGGGGATATGATATTATATTGTATATTGATATTATGGATAGTTTACATGGGCCACACATAACCTAGGCTTGATTACATTATTATATTATATTATAATAATGAGTGAGATGAGAGTTTATAATATGGGTCTATAAAGAAGGGATATTTTCATTGTAATCATCAAGGGAGATCATTCATATGAAGTATTGTTTGTAATCATCTTTGTCTATGAACTAACTTATGATACCTTGCCCTCACTAAGTGGCACTCTCATATTAGAAGATCTTGTTTAGTTTTCCTTCCTTAAGGAGTATAATTGGTGTTGTCCTACCCTAAGGGTATTATCTATCTTTATCTTATTGTGTGGATCATTATTGTGGATAATTAATTGTGGATGAGTGATTTGACATTTTTGCATATTGGTTAGTGATTTTTTTTAATAAGAAAAAAGTTTCATAACAAATGGCATTAGAGGGGAATACGACCATGTGAAGATAGCCATCTAAAACAAGGTCAAAATTAGGGTAATTTTTTCTAGAAAAGTGTCTTATCTTTCAAGAGCCATATCTTTGCAAAAGGTTGTTTGATTTAGATAATTCTTGGACCATTTTCTGATAAATTTGAAAAATAAGTGGTCATATAAAGAAATTTGAGTAGTATTGAAGGAGATACAACCCTATGAAGTTAGTCATCCAAACAAGGGTAATGGTCATTTTCAAATCGCATTATTTCCCAAAAAATGAAATTTGAGATATTTGTTAGTTGAGGTAAGCAAATCATCTACTATTTTTTGGTCTAATTATTTATGTGGAGTTTTATATTCAAAATCAGTAGGGATATATATATTTTTATGAAACCTTAGTTCATAAAACCCTAGTTTGCATTATCTTTTTGTTAGGGCATGAAATTATGGAGTTACAATTTTTTTTTGGAAAGTACGATATTGATGTTAAAGAATGGTGGAAAAAATTTAAATCCTTGCATTCTACTAATTATTATCAGGTATGAGGCTTAGTTTTTATTTTGTAGGAGAAGCTCTCTCTTGGTTTCAAATTTTTCTTATGGCCCACAATTATAAACTAAATCAGGACAAAATAGAGCATGCATTTTTTAATCAATGGGACATATAAAAATATAGCTATTTTGAAAGACTCGATCAAAAGATATGAAGAAAAAATAAATAGGTTGTAGGATGAACAAAAAAAATTAAAAAGAGGGCTAGCAAATTTCAAAGAATTGGTAGTAGATAAAAGATGCTAGTGTACAACTAAGGGAACCACACCTTTAGTGGTAGATAAGGTAAAAGTGGAAAACGTAATTTGTTTGAATCTAAAAGTTTTATTTTGCAAGTTCATCAATGCATTCAAAATAAAAAATTTAGGAAAGATATCTCACCCAAAAATTGATTAGATGTTTTTCACAGGACTACCCAAACTATCGAACTCGTTTCGGCCATATCTCACTCATCCGGACTCGGATTGAGCTAAAATTTTGAGGGTAGATGCCTGAAAAACCCTAGAATGTCTCCACCAATTTTCATATCATTTGGAGCAACACAGATCCTAGCGCATCCCTATGTGTGAATGAGATATTTGGCAAGCGGCTATGCGAGGGTTTCATCTGGGTTGAGTGCAAGCAGCTCCAGAGGTTGGTTTTTAGGGCCTTCGGGCCCTAGCGGCCAATATTTTTGTGGTTTATGCTCAATATTTTAGCAGGAAATGTTGTAGGGGATCCAATATGGGTTAGAAATTTATCTTTCAACAGATCATACTGTGAACTTGAGTGACAACGACTTCCAATTTGCTGCACAAAAGAAAAGTGAAAACCATACCTTTCCACGACGTCTAGGGCAAGGATTAAAGAGATCACGAAACAAGTTTCAAGCAGTTGATCAAAAAATGGCTCATATCTCAAGTGAATCTGGTGCTAAGGTGCACCCACAAAATAATTCTACTGTGAAAACCCCTGTCAAGGGTAAGAATTTCGAAGACTCAGTCCCAAAAATGAATTTTAGGGATGCCCTTCATGGTGGACAACCTCAGCCCAATGCTAATATCAATCTTAGGGCTTCCCATAAACCTCTAAGAATGCCTAAGATTGATCCCAGGAAAACGGAGTCAGGATGTCTTAAAGCAGTTGATGGAACTCCTATTGTTAAGCTTGATATGGGTAACATTCAGACTGGCATTGAAGATTTGGAAAAAAGAGGACTAATTTGTCGGTTCATGGGTTTTCGTTCGAGTCTATCTGCTTTCAAAGTCTGGGCTGCAAAAGTCTGGAAAACTAAAGGTGAGTTACAAATCTCTATTTATCCAAATGGTTATTTTCTTGTTTTATTTGCTAATAATGAAGATAGAGAGAAAAATTTTCAAGGGGGTCCTTGGTTTTTTGGAAGGGCGGGGCTTTTCATGAAGCCCTGGCATACTAAATTTAAAGTCAAAGAAGAGATGCCTTCTATAGCTCCCGTGTGGGTTAGACTCTTTGGCCTCCCTATTGAATTTTGGAATCCTACTATTTTTTCTTCAATTGGAAACTCTTTAGGAACTTTTATGATGATTGCTGATTGTACTCAAAATTTTGAACATATTATTTATGCTCGGATTTGTGTTTTAATGGATTTTGACAAACCCCTACCTAAAAATATCACATTACAATTTGGGGAAGACACTTGGGAGCAAGTAGTGGACTATGAGAACATTCCTTTTCGTTGTAGAATTTGCCATGAATATGGTCATTTGGCCAATGCTTGCCCAAATAAAATTCTTGATCAAAAGAAAGAAGATATAAACTCAACAGGGTTTCCAAATACCTAAGAAGAAGAACACTCAAAAAAACTAGTTATGAAGGATCAATCAAAGTCATCTGCTAATATGTTTGAAATCCTTTCCACAAATGATGTCCCAAGTGAGGAAGAGGAAATAATGGAAACTGAAATCTTAGAAACACAATTTAAATATGAAGGGAAGAACTCAAGAGACAAACCAACAAATCAAAGGTTTTCAACAAAAAAAAAAGGAGAAAATTTACACAAGAAAAACAATATTTCAAATGTCAAAACTTCAAATAATGCAGGTCCCAATATAGACTCCGTTGAACCATCTAGTAAAATTTTGGCTGTGTACGAGCATTCTTCAAGGTTAGAAGCCATCTCAGATTCAATTGGAATAAGTCAAGAAATAGGGAAAAAAAATTGAAGATGGATTCTAATCAAAAAGTAGGTCGCAAGACCAATCAATATCATATGGTAAAAGAAGGTGAAAAGCTTGTAGAGGAAGGTAAGATTAATGCCCTTCCCAACTTTTTTAGCCCTAGTATTAATGAAGATCATCACTTGGAATATTAGAGGACTCAAAGGGAGTCTTTCAAAACAAAATGAAATTAGAAGAATGATTCAGATAAATCATCCACATCTTGTTTTCCTTCAAGAAACAAAGATGTCAATGGAGGATATGGACTCAATTGCCAGTAAAATTTGGCCAGCTGGAAAAGTGGTTTCCCTCAGTTCCCAAGGGACTTCGGGTGGCATTGCTTGTCTTTGGGACCCAAAAGAGGTAGTTATTCACCATATGGTTGGCAGTTGGGGTTTGTTGGCTATAGCTATTCAAAGTAGACATTCCAACCAGATTATGCTCTGCATTACTATTTATGCTCCGACTTCTTTGGAGGAAAAAATAAGACAGTGGAAGGATATTACTCATATTATCTCTCATTTTCCTAAAGCTTGGATCTTGATCGGAGGAGATTTCAATACCATCCTCTCTCTGGATGAGAAAAGGGGGGAAATAGAAATTTGGACAAAAGCACCGACCTCATGAGCGAATATATTGCAAACCTCCATCTTGTGGATATCCAACTGAGATAATGGCCTTATGACTTGGTCTAACAGAAGGCAAGGCTTAGCTTGTATAATGGAGAGATTGGATAGGTTTTTGCTCTCTGAAAATTTCTTAATCCATGGTCACATTCCTAAAGTGAAGACTCTTAATAATGTTGGTTCGGATCATTGGCCAGTCATGGTGGAAATGTGGAAAACCAATGTGAGTTTCTCTCCTTTTCATTTTCAATTAATGTGGCTTAGAGACATTTCCTTCAGACCTCATGTGCAACAATGGTGGAAGGAAGGTAAACCTAGGCATGGGACTAAGATGTTCTGTTTTGCCAAAATACTGCAATACATTAAATCCAAAATCAAGACTTGGAACTGGAAAGAGTTTGGGGATGTTCATAAAAAAAACATGAAGTTATTGCTCATCTTGAAAATTTGAATAAGAAAATCCGTTTAGATGGCCTCACAGAGAAGAGAAGTGCAGATGAAATTAAACTCACAACTCAGTTAGAGGAATGGGAAAAAAGAGAAGAAATCTTATGGAAGCAAAAATCTAGAATTCAATGGCTCAAAGAAGGAGATCAAAACACAAATTTCTTCCACAAATCTCTTCTAGCTCGAAGATCTCACAACTTTATTTCTTCCTTAAAATCAGATTCTGGAGATGTTGTTTATACTTGGGATGGCATGAACTCTATTGTTGTTGATTACTTTTCCAATATTTTTGTTGCTACTCCTCTTGACTCAGCTTCACAACAAAATGTTCTTCAAGCAATCCCTTCTCTTATCACTTCGAGGAGAACTCTATTTTGACTACTCTTGTTACTATCAATGAGCTTCAACAAGTAGTTTTTAAAATGCAAAAAGGGAAAACCCCAGGTCCTGATGGTTTTCCCATTGAGTTCTACCAAGAGTTCTGGGATATCCTTCATGTTGATTTATTAGAGGTGGTGGAAGAAGCCAGGAAAGCCAAAGAAATTTTGAAGGTTATCAATAAAACTTATATTACTCTTGTTCCAAAAGCTCAAGAGGTTGATCATATCTCAGATTTTAGACCTATTGCTTTATGTAATGTTCTTCTCAAAATCATTACTAAAATCATGGCGAGAAAGGTTGAAGCCTCTTTTGCATAAGATTATTTCCCCAGAGCAAGGGGGTTATGTGGAAGGACGTCAAATAGTAGATGAGATAGTTCTTGCTCAGGAAGCCATCCATTCCATGGATATGCAAAATTCTCCTTCCATGTTCATTCGGTTAGACTTATCCAAAGCTTATGACAGAGTGGATTGGCACTTCCTTATCAAAGTTTTGAGGCAATTTGGTTTCTCTAAGGATTGGATGGATTGGATTATGGGATGTATCTCTTTAGTTTCCTACTTAGTTCTTATCAATGGCAGGCCTTCTCGGTCATTCCCAGCTTCCAGAGGTATTAGGCAAGGTGACCCGCTATCCCCTTATTTATTCATCATTCTTGTTGAATGCTTGGGTAGGACTATAACCAAAAAGAGGGAAAACAAAACCCTTGAGGGAGTTACCATTGCTCATGGAGCTAGACCTATCTCTCATCTTCAATTTGTGGATGACTCTACTCTTTTAGGTAAAGCTACTATTAAGGAAGCTTCTAATATTAAGCAAATCATTAGCTATTTTTCTAAGGCTACTGGGCTGTTGATCAATGAAGACAAATCTAAAGTTATTTTCTTTCACTTCTCTGCTAGACAGGAATCCATGGTCTTGGATAAATTAAGATATAAGAAGACCTCTCTTCCAATCACTTATTTAGGTATTCCCATAAATATTCAAAGGCAAAAAAATAAATATTGGAATTGGTTGTTGGACAAAGTCAAGAAGAAAATTGGAAAGTGGACCAACAAGTGGCTTTCTTCTAGGGGTAGAATCACCTTGGTAAAATCAGTCCTTCAAGCTATTCCTATTTATGTTTCTTCCGTTTTGAATATCCCAAAGGCTGTTCTTCGAGAATTGGATCAAATCAGTCATCGTTTCCTTTGGAGTGGTACTAAGGAGAAAAGAAAATGGGCCTTGGTGAAATGGGATACTTTATGTCTTCCTAAGAGTGAAGGGGGTTAGGATTCCGGTCTTCAATTAATAACAACAAAGCTTTAGCTGCTAAATTATATTGGAGGATGTTGCATAACCCCAATGCTCTTTGGGCCAATAATCTCCGTGCTAAATATCTTGAGAACAAAAGTCTTGAAGACCTTGTTCGCTATCAACTTCCTACCAAAGGTTCTCCCATTTTAGCAGTTCTTAAGACTGGTGAGGATTTGATAAAGAAAAAATTATTTTGGATCATTCATAATGGTCAACATGCAAATTTTTGGACAGATTCTTGGGATGGTCACAAGCCTTTGATAACTCGGTTTCCCGATTGGAGGCCTTGGATGGAGGAGCTTCACCGAGCTAATTGGATAAAGGTGGCTAATTACTATCGGTACCATACTTGGTAATTCAAAGGTTGGTAGATATTGGATCCCTATTGAGGACTGGCCTATTCAAATCCCAGAAAGGCAAAGACAAGATATCCAAGGCATCCTTCATATGAGATCCCTCTCTTGGTCCCATGAAAAAGATTGTTTTGGATGGAACAACACTACTAAGGGTGAGTATTCGGTTGCTCAAGGTTATTTGACCTTATGCCATAATAATCCCAACCATTCTTCTGACATATTTTCTCGATTGTGGGCTCAAAAGCTCTGGCCTAAGGTGAGGTTCTTTAATTGGCTTTTATTGCATCGTAGGGTGCTTACTGGTGAGCAACTTATGAAGCATGGTTTTCATGGCCCTTTTAGATGTGAAATGTGTGAAGAGAATGTAGAAAATATCAACCATATTTTTATTGAGTGTACTTTAGCCTCTGAGCTATGGAGGAGAATGGCCACTTTACTTGGCTTACAGTGGTCCAATTTTTTTACTTTTGAACAACTTTGGAGGGATTGGCCTAATCAAGAGGGTGTTGATCATTTTATTAGGCGGTTAGTTTGGATGGGTTCTACCATTCTTCTTTGGAATATTTGGAATGAAAGGAACAACCAAATTTTTAATCAAGATAGGAAGGATATTCACTATATTTGGCAAAAGACCATAGCCAACTTAGTTGAATCAGTCCATCAACTCCTTAATCACCCCCAAAACTCCCACCAAAGATGGGATCAAGTGATGCAAATATTGAAGATTAAATCTTCTAAGGGCAACCAACTTAAAGGGAATGTGAGTATTAGTAAGATGGATAGGACTAGAAATTGGCAACCTCCTCCTAAGGATTTTGGAAAAGTCAATACTGATGGAGCCTCTAGAGGGAACCCTGGAAAAGCCAGTGTGGGAGGAATTGGTAGACTTTCAGATGGCTCCCTGGTTTTTACTTTTGTTGAGAATTTGGGTATTCTTTCCAATAACCTTCTTGAGGGGTATGGTATCCTCAAGAGGCCTTCAGGAGGCTACTAAGGTTGGATGGGAAAAGGTGTTAGTTGAGTCTGACTCTCAACTTATGATTAATCTCTTGAAGACTCCTTCTAAGAATCATAAGGTGGATTGGAGAATAAAAAGAATTATTGAGAAGATTCAGTTAATCCAGATGGGATTTTTGAAAGTTGATTACAATCATGTGGTCGGAGATCAAAACAAGAGTGTTGATGCTTTAGCTAATTGGGCTTTGGACAAAGGTGATCTTACTTGTTATGGCCACCCTCCTATATGGTGGGCTTCTCAAATTAGGGAAGCTCTTCTTTCTATCATTTCTTTGGATGGCTCCGGTTCTGAAGGTACCTAGTTTCTTCTTGCTTTTTTTTTTTGTGCTTCTCTTTGGTTCATTCAGTTTTTTTTAGTTCCCTAGCTCATTCTATTCTTTATTTTGTTTCCTCTGTTGATTCTTGCCTTAATAGTCTTCTGGTCTAGATAGGTCATTGTTATGTTCAATTTTTTTTCTTTTTTCTTTTTTGTTTTTTTGTTTAGTTTTTTAAGGTGGGTGGGTTCTTTTGTTTTGTTTTGTTTTTGTGTTCTTTGTGTTGTTTTTTGTTGTTCTTGTGTTTTTGTTGTTTTGTTTTTTTTTTAATGTTTTTTGTTATTGTTCTTGTGTTTTTTTCGTTCTTGTTCTTGGGTTTCTCTTTGTTTGTGTTATTTCGTGTTTTTATGTGTGAGTGTTTTCTATGTTTTTTGTTTTTGTTTATTGTTTGTTGTTTGTTGTTGGTTGTTTTTATTTTTATTTTTATTTTTTATTTTTTAGGTTTTGGTTGTGTTTATTTTTCATGTTTTTTTTGGGTTATGTCTTTGTAGTGTTTTGTTGTTTTTGTCTTGTTTGTGTTTTGTTATGTGGTTCTTGTGTTTTTCTATGTGGTTTGTGTTGTGGTTTCTTTTATCTTATTGTGCGTGTTTGGTTGTGCTTTTGTTTTTGACACACTCAAGGAGCATGTTTTTTATTTTATTTTATTATTTTTGTTGTTATTTACTTATTTTTAAATTGGTTTTGTGTGTTTGTTTGCTCCTTGAGTATGTCAAAGGTGGTAGGCCAGGTCCGAGTCTTGGGCGTTTTTGGCGGAATGGATACCCCTGCCTCCTTGGGTCTTACCCAAAAGTGGCATCCCTTTTGGGATGTTTTCCACAAAAAAAAAAAAGGTTATAATTTCCATTAACCCTAGCGGTAGATATAATTTCATTAATAGTGCTTTGGCTAAAAGGTTACAAATTCAAACAACAATAATTAAGGGCATACGACTTGAAGGTGAGAATGTTTATATTTTTGAAGATTTGAAAATCACCATGGATAAGTATATTTGGCATTTATATTTTCATGTTATTGAAATGGATAATGTGGATATTGTTCTTGGTTATCTTTGGTTAGATTATTTGGATACTCTTAACATAAATGTGCAAAAGAAGTTTATGAAGTTGTGGTGCAAGAAAAAAGAAGATAACATTACAAGATATTTCTCAGCTTAAGTAATGAGGCCTTGACATGCATCATTTTGTGTCTCAAAGCAACAATGTTTGACTCCTTTATTGTGTTAGTAAAGAATAATTAACTATGGTAAATAGGTAAAATGTATTATTATGTTATTTTAGATAGATTTTATGTGATTTCGGTTTAGTTTTATATTTAGTCATGATTATTTGATTTATAAGTATTAGACTAATAGAACTGGATAGAAATATGATGCCTTACGGGTCTCTAAGTTCTTATGTGTCAGAATTAGACAATGCGTTAGAGATAAGTTGTGTGCTAGAAACAAACAATGTGCCATAAATGTCTGGCACCAAAATATGTGCCAAAAATGCGTTGAAAAAATCGACACTAGAAGATATTGAAATGCAGCATGGGATGGAACTTGCATGTGGGAGATAAAATGAAGATTTTTGTGAGTTGAGTAATTTCTACAGGTTAAAGAATGTTTCCTTTCAAATCTTGAGCTAAAATTGTGTTGATAGTTTCAATTTTTCCTCCCCAAACATTGGGCTAAGATTGTGTAGTTTGTTTCAAGACATGAAGGAAGTTAGTTTCAATACATGAAAGAGATTTTTCCTAAATAAAATGAGTGTAAAATATCATTTGACTTATTCATGCTAATTATTAGCAAGTGGTTGAGATGTTTCCTATGGAATAAGAGTGCACAATATATATTTTTTAATGGGTTATATGGGATTGATATGGGTCTCACTCATATTATATCATCACCACATAGTTTTATTACAACAAAGCTTGGATATTATCCATATATCTTTTGGTAAGATTCGAACCTGATTCTCCTCCTTGAAATGTTGAGGAATTTAACTAGTTGAGATAATACCACTTGATAATAGGAGTGTACAATGTTGTTTGATTTATTCATGTTAATTTTTAGCGAATGGTTGAGATGCTTCCAATAGAATATAAGTGTAAATTTCCACTCGACTTATTCATGTTAATTATTAGCAAGTGGTTGAGAAAGTGTAGGGATATCCCAATAGAATAGAGATGCAAAGTACCACTTGTATTATCAATGCTAATTCTTAGCAAGTGCTTGAGGAAGTTTATGAATATTTTCAATAGAATAGGGATGTAAAGTGCCACTTGTGCTATCCATTTTAATTCTTAGCAAGTGGTTGAGAAAGTGTAGGGATGCTTCTAATAGAATAGGGATGTAAAGTGTCATTTGTATTCTCAATATTAATTCTTTGCAAGTGGTCGAAAAGTGTAAGAATATTTCCAATAAAATAGAGATATAGTTGGACATCACTTGTATATAAATATGCATAGCTTATAATTTTTTTAGAGAAGGACAAGAAAGAAAATAAAAAAATGAAGGATGCCTATGAATTGAAGATTTTGTAAAGGGGTAATTCCCTTAAATAATGATTTTGTTATTTTCTCATTTGTATGCATTTTTAATTAAAATTTACTTTTCATTGGGCGAAGGAGTAAGGGCCCATTCCATTAATACAATGGAAAGTATTATTTCTTGTAGACATGTTTATTAAATAATTAATATATTTTTGTTTTATTTATTTTAATGCATTTTGCATATTATTTTAATTTGTATATTATTTTTTATTTGTAATTAATTTTATATTAATTTTTTGGGTTAGTTTTACACAATTGATAGATTAGATTTTATTTTCCTGCATGCATGATAACTTATTTTTCTACAAGTGAGTTAATTTATTTTTTTACAACCATGTTGATGAGAGCCGGTAAACTTATCAACCAGATGAAGAATCATAAGATGGCCAACCTCGAGAAGGAGGCCTCTAAGGAGGATGATGATGACCAGGATTATCTTCCGATTTTGAAATAGCTAGGTTTTTCTGCGGATGGTCCCCATGGCTTAAGGTGTTCCTTTTTGGTTTGTGTTGGATGTTTAGCCACTTCTAGTGGCAGTTTTGTGGGTGTTGTCCCCTTTATTTTTATGGCTTTTCTATTGTGAGGTTATCTTAACGGGTCCTTTTTGGCTTGTTATGTGTTGGGGTTTTTGTTTTTGTTTAGGATCTCCCTTGTCGGGCTTGTAATAATGTTTTGGAATCCTTTCAAAACCCATTATCAATACATATATATATATATATATATATATATACAAAGTGTATTATTTAATTTTTGCAAAAGTGATTTTAATTTTTTTAAGTGTGCATTTAAATTTTTGCAAGTGTGATTTAATTTTTTGTTAAGTACAATTTTTGTTTAAGCAAGTAGAGAAACTTAAAATATCCTATATCGAGTTACATTTCCTTGCTCTCTAATACATACAACCATTGAACACCACCCGTTATTGACAAATTAAAGTGCGAGCATTAACGATACTCATCATTAAGGAGCAAGGATCCAAGGAGAAGCAAGAAGCAGTTATGATAAAGGAACAAGTTAAGGAACCAACAAAAAAATCAAAAGCTGAATCTATAGTAGCAACAAAAAAAATTCATGGAAGAAGTGCACAAGGACACACTAAAATAAGGGCACAAGAGAGAAGAGCATGAGGAATATTTTATGATAGAGAAACAAAATGCTAAAGAATAAAAGGAAATAAAATGCCAAGTTAAGGTTGCAACATATCACCACCCACACCACCCTGAGCAAGAATAATCTTGGATATGGATTAGGGCATCAATATTATTATGGATCTACATGGAGTCAGAAAGGCATCGAGTATGGTAATGTTTTGCAAAAAAAATAGTGATTCTAAATTTTAAAGGGGTGCATCAACATTAGGGAATAATAGGAATAATTATTTGAAATATTAGAGTAGAGAAGCATAAGTATGAATTCAACAAAGCAATTATGGATATTCAAGTGGCACAATGGTAGCATGGCATCATTGAATACCACTGCCAATCAAGATTTTTCTTGCATGGATGGATGATCAAAATCGGTAATAGTTGTCAGTGTTACTTAGAAGATCATATTATTTAGTTTTTTCTCATGTTTCAAGGATGAAACATTTGTAAGAAGGGTGGAATTCTATGGTACCTAGGAATAGGTATATGGGGATATGATATTATATTGTATATGGGTATTATAAATAGTTGGCATGGGCCACACATAACCTAGGGTTGATTATATTATTATATTATATTATAATAATGAGTGGGATGAGGGTTTATAATATGAGTATATAAAGAAGGGATACTATCATTATAATCATTAGGGGAGATCATTCATATGAAGTATTACTTGTAATCATCTTTGCCCATGAAGTGACTTATGAGACTTTGTCCTCTCTAAGTGGTGCTCTCATCTTGGGAGATCTTGTGGATTTTTCCTTCCTTAGGGAGTATTATTGGTGTTGTACTACCCTAGGGGTATTATTTATCTTTATTTCATTGTGTGAATTATTATTGTGGATAATATTTATGGATGAGTGATTTGATTTTTCTACATATTGGTGAATTATTTTTGTTCATGAGAATAAAGTTTCATAACAAAATTTATTAAAGGTGGTCTATGGTTGGGTTACTTCAAGAAAATGAAGTATGATTTCTACCAACATTAAGGGCATGCATGTGCTCAAATTTTTCATTTTCAATAGTATGTGACACCACTGACACTATGGCATGGAAATACTGTGCCTAGACAACTATGTTGGCAATTTTGGGTTTGAGATCCTAGCTTCTTGTCTATGAGTTGTCATTGATGTCAAAAGGAAATGGCATTAATGTTAAGAGGATGTGTTGGCTTCAAAGGTGGAAGATTCCAAGAGAATATTTTTAAGAGAATCCGGAAAGATTCCATTGGCAAGGGTTTTTCATTAAAACCAAGTTGGATAGGGTTTTTATTAAAACCAAGTTAAATGGTTTTTATTAAAACCAATGGAGGTTCTCTTTATTATTTATTTAATTATTATTTAAAACCTTTCAAGGTTTTAATTAATTAATTAAGGGAGAAATTATTTTTAATTTATTAAAAATACTTAAAGGTTTTTAAACCTTTTTTTATTCTTAATTTATTAAAATTATTTAAGGGTTTTTAAACCCTTTTTTAAAAGACTTTTGATTAATTTCGAAATGGTCTTTATTTTCGCCGACATCAAGGTGTCTTCGAAGAGACTATTTATTCTCCAACTCCTAAGGTTGGAAGGCGAATTAATTCGAAACTCCCCGACTGCAATTTGTGGTGTTTGTGCTCTGTATTCGCTGTGATCGAAGGAAGACTTAGGAGCACGTGCGGTTGAAAAGTCTTCAGGAGTTTTTTTGAGGGTGAAGTGGAGGGAATTTCACTTGTGAACTTCATAGCCTGTGTGGGCTAGTGGCAGCGAAGGCTGCTGTTGGGCGCTGCATTGGCGGAGGTCGTTGTTTCGAGTCTCGCAAGGGTGCTTTGCTAGAGTAACACACGTTTTTATTAAAACGTCTTTATGCCACGAAATTCAGAGTTTCTTGGACAGTGATTTATAAGGTGTGATTAAATTTTATGAGTTTTGGCTTTTGTAATTAGCATTGAATAAAAGCTTAGGAGAAATAAGGGCATATTTCTTTGGATGTATTTTTAAGATTATTCTTTGCCATGCTAAAATTAAAAATGGAGGTATAAGGTGTGAGTCTGTGATTGTTGATTTATTGGCATGTTATGGTGGTTGTGTTTAAAGAAGTGGAGCTAAAAGGTGTAATAAAGGAAGTTTATATTATTGCTCATTTCTTTTTATTCTAACCCTAACTTGGTTGGAAGTTTGAGAGTTGTGTGTGGTGACAGCTTGAAGGTTCAATTATCTTCTACTCTAATAAGGTATGGGCACATTCTTCTTATGAGTATGATTGGTGTATGTTTTCTGAAATAAGGTTGGAGTGAAAAGGTATTCTACTAGGTATCCTTTGGCTAGGCATAAATCCTATTTTCTGGTTTGTTGAAGACTACTTATGCATTGTTATCCTTAAGGAGAGTTTTTGGTGAATGCATAATTTCTAGTTTGAGATAGTGGAAGCTTTGTGCACTAGGGTTTATATTTGTGAGTCTAGCTACTTGCATTGAGTTGTTGGAACCCTTGGTTGGTTGTTTTTGAGTTTGATGGTTGATTTGCTTCCATAGAGGTTGTTTGATCAAGTTATTGCTTTACTTGATTCATGATATTGGGCTTACTCCATTGAGTTGATTTGAGCAAGTTATTCTTTGCATTTGGTGATATTGTGTTGGTGGTTGTTTTGTTCAAATATCTTTGGAGGGAAAAGGATTTCTACTTGTTTCCTTTTCTTGTGATGATCGGTTGAATGCTTCAAGGTTGATGTTGAGTTGAATGGTGTTGGTTGACTAAACCTTGTTGATGAGCATTGTTTTTGAAACCCTAATTGATGGTGAAAAGAACATGAGTATCATTGTTATGTGATTCTTTGCATAGTTGGCAATTGTTGGGGTTTCATGTTCTTGAAAGAAAACATTCTATCCTATCCATTTTAGATATTGAGTTGAGTTTTCAGATTTGAGATTGAGATTGAGCTGAGTTGATTTGAGTTGAGTTTTGAGATTAGGATTTGAGTATAGAACATATTGAGTCTCTAACAATTCTCTTTATGCTTCTATGAGTTTGACAAATCACATTGGGTCTCTAACAATTCACTTTGTGATTTCCTACTAAGAAAGTTTTTCTTGGTGAGCTTGCTAAGTTTTTGGACAGGTTCCAATGGGGACTTGTGAGCAGTTTTTGGACAGGTTCCAGTGGGGACTTGTGAGCAATTTTTGGACAGGTTTCGATGGGGACTTGTGAGCAGTTTTGGATAGGTTTCGGTGGGAAATTATGAGCAGTTTTTGGACAGGTTTCGATGGGTACTTGTGAGCAGATTTGGACAGGTCCTAGTAGAGGACTTGTGAGCTGAGTTTGATAGTTCTATCAGAGAACTTGAGGATAGAGGTGCATTGGTTTTATGAGAAGAACCTGAGGACAGTTGGCAAGTCTTTGAGAAGGCTTGTATGCAGAGGATTTATTTGTTCAAGAGTTGGATAGATCTGACAAACAGAGGAAGACTTGTACTAGACCGACTAACTGTGTTTGGTACAGAGTTGCGGAGCTACCGTGGACGTGATCATAGAAGGCAGAGGTCTCTTAGGCTAAGCATTGAGGACAGGAGGTCTTTGGTGGAAAGGAGTTCCACGTGCTGGTAAGAGGTAGAGGTAGTTGATCTTCTGAGGGATCATTTCCAGAGCAGAGGGGAAGGTATCTCCTTTGAGCAGAGGCTCATAAATTCTAATTGGGGGAAGGTATCTCCTTTGAGCAGAGGCTCATAAATTCTGATTGGGGGAAGGTATCTCCTTTGGGTCGAGGCTCATAAACATTGTAATTGGGAAGAATTCCCAAAGAACTTTGAGATAACTTTTAGAGAAAAGTTTTGTGGACGTAGCCTAGCCATTCTGGTGAACCACGTTAAAATTGGTGTCACTTTGTGGATGATATTGTGCATTGCTTTGATATTGCTTTGGGTATATTGCTTTACTATTTTGAAGTATAAAGGAAAAAGTAAAAAGAGGTCTTATACTGTTCACCCCCCCTCTCAATATAAGCTTGTGTTCTTCAATTGGTATCAGAGTAGGTGCCTTTGAAAAGTTTAACAGCTTGAAAGAAAAGCTAGTAAATAACACAATGGATCATTCAAGTGGCAATGCAGCACCTATTCTTGATGGGTCAAATTTTTGTCTTTGGAGTGCAAGGATGAAGGTTCATCTAATGGCACTTGGGAATGAGGTTTGGGAAGTTATTGAAGATGAGTACAATATTCCTGAACATGGTCCTAATACTAAAGAAGAAAGGCTCTTACATCACAGTAATTCAAAAGCAATGAATGCAATCCTGAAAGGCTTATAGAAAGCAGATCTCACCAAAGTGATTCATTGCAAGACAACTAGTGAAATGTGGAAACAGTTGAAGGTGGTTCATACAGGTGATACAAATGTCGAAAGGCCAAGTTGAGACACTTCAAAGGTATGTTTGAACAACTCAAGATGAATGATGATGAAAATATTAGTGACTACATGCTTCGTATGGATGAGGTTGTTAACTCCATGAAAGACTTAGGTCTTGAGCTTGTTGAAAATGATGTTTGTGATAAGATTTTAAGATCTCTTCCTAATAGATTTAGTGAAAATATTTCTGCTATTGAGGAAGCTAAAGATTTGGATAAGTTGAAAAATGATGAGCTCCATAGTATACTTACAACATTTGAGTTGAGAACTCAAGTGAAGGTTGATTTCAAGAAAGAGGCGACTTTCAAGGCTACCAAGAATTCCAAGGGTAAACAGCTTCAAGATAGTGATGAGTCTTCTAGTGATGAAGAGGCATATTACGACAAGAAAGGCAAGTTCTCTAGAAAGCACAAAAGTATGAAAAATATAAGATGTTTCAATTGTGGAAAGTTTGGTCATTATGCTACTGACTGTACTGTGCCCAAGAATGAAAGTGATGAAGATAAACAGGATTCTGAAAAGCACAAGCATCATAGGAAAAACAAAGATGAGCATAGCAATCAAGGAAAGAGGTATTCTCACAAGCACAAGAAGAGTTTCTACCTAGACAAAGCAAGTAAGTGTTCTAGTAGTGATAGTGAAAGTTCTTCAAGTGATAATGAAAATGAGATGTTGTTCATATCAGAAAAAGAGGAAGAACCGAAACATAGATTCATTATCATGAAATGTCTTAGATGTGGAAATTTTGGTCACCTTGAGGATGATTGCACAAATAATGATTTGGTTTCTAGTATGTATGAGGATGCTTCAGAAAACTATAAGGAAGATGCATGTATGGTTTTTGAAAAGGGTAGCACCTCTAGTGATAAGAAATCTGAAAAAGGCTTTGATGATTCAAAAAGCAAACAAATAGAGGAAGATATAGAGGAAGGTGAAGTAGATCTTGAAGGTGAACTTATTAGTGCTCTTAGTGCTTTGAAAAAGGAAAGAAATAAGAATGCTAGACTCAAGGATAAGTTAGATGAATGTTGTATGGAGAGAGATGATCTTATAGAAAGTCTTGACTTCTCTATGGCTAAGACACAAGAACTCAAGGATGAGTTAGAGTCTAAGGTTCTTGAGTATAGTGAGTTAGAACAGAAAATGGCTTCTTTGAAATAGGAAACTAAAGAGTACAAGGATAAGCTTTACAAGTTCCAAGATAGCTCCAAAAAGGTTAAGTCACTCATCAAAGGTCAAAGAAAGACAACAGATAAAACAGGCCTTGGTTTTGTTAAGCCACACAAGGAACAAGTTGGAGAATCTAGTAAGAGACTCCAAAAAGAAGAGAATTTTGATGAGGAAAGTATTTCAGAAAAGGAGTCCTTGAATGATAGATGCACAAAAATAGAAAACAGAATTCAGAATGAGAAGAAGTTTTCGTAACCTAAGAGGTCAATTAAAGGAAAGTTTCAAGGCGGATGTTTTGCTTGTCACAAGTTTGGTCACATGGCTTCACATTGCATGGCTCAAGTGAAGGAGGTAAATGATAGTTTCAGAAGTGCTAGTTACTTTCAAGGGTATTGCTACTCTTGTCAATAGTTTGGGCACAAGGCAGTTTATTGCAAGGCAAATAACAAGAACAGGTTTGGTCAAAATAGGTTTGGCCAGAACAGGTTTGGTCAGAACAGGTTTGGTCAAAACTGGTGGATTCAAAGATCAAGTTTACCTCAAAGAAACAAAATTGTCAAGTGTTTCAAGTGCAATAATGAAGGTCACATAATCAGACAGTGTAGAGCTAAAATTCCAGAATACAGGAACAGGAACAGTGGCATGATCAGGTCCAAGGATCAAGACATGAACAAGAACAGGGATGAGAACAAGAACAAGAACAATGACAGGAACAAGAATATGGACAAAGAGTTCAAGAGAAGGCCCAGCAAGGAAGTTATAGACGCTGATGATGATCAATGCCTAATGGGAGTTTTACTCCCACCCAAGAATTAATCACCTCATTAGGAGGTGGGGGAGGTACTAAGCTAAGAGGCTCATTCTTAGTCCCGAGCCCCAAGGTGACCCTTTGCCATTGATGACAAAGGGGGAGAGATTTGAGTAAGGGGGAGAGCCTCAAGATAGGGGGAGCTGTTTATGATGAGTTTCTGTGTTGTTGAGAAGCATGGTTTGCCATCAATGACAAAGGGAGAGATTGTTGGCAATTTTGGGTTTGAGATCCTAGCTTCTTGTCTATGAGTTGTCATTGATGTCAAAAGGAAATGGCATTAATGTTAAGAGGATGTGTTGGCTTCAAAGGTGGAAGATTCCAAGAGAATCTTTTTAAGAGAATCCAGAGAGATTCCATTGGCAAGGGTTTTTCATTAAAACCAAGTTGGATAGGGTTTTTATTAAAACCAAGTTAAATGGTTTTTATTAAAACCAATGGAGGTTCTCTTTATTATTTATTTAATTATTATTTAAAACCCTTCAAGGTTTTAATTAATTAATTAAGGGAGAAATTATTTTTAATTTATTAAAAATACTTAAAGGTTTTTAAACCTTTTTTTATTCTTAATTTATTAAAATTATTTAAGGGTTTTTAAACCCTTTTTGAAAAGACTTTTGATTAATTTCGAAATGGTCTTTATTTTCGTCGACGTCAAGGTGTCTTCGAAGAGACTATTTATTCTCCAAATCCTAAGGTTGGAAGGCGAATTAATTTGAAATTCTCCAAATGCAATTTGCGGTGTTTGTGCTATGTATTCGCTGCGATCGAAGGAAGACTTAGGAGCACGTGCGGTTGAAAAGTCTTCGGGAGTTTTTTCGAGGGTGAAGTGGAGGGAATTTGACTTGTGAACTTCATAGCCCACATGGGCTAGTGGCAACGAAGGCTATTGTTGGGCACTGCATTGGCAGAGGTCATCATTTCGAGTCTCATGGGGGTGCTTTGCTAGAGTAACACACGTTTTTATTAAAACGTCTTTATGCCACGAAATTCGGAGTTTCTTGGACAGCGATTTATAAGGTGTGATTAAATTTTATGAGTTTTGGCTTTTGTGATTAGCATTGAATAAAATCTTAGGAGAAATAAGGGCATATTTCTTTGGATGTATTTTTAAGATTATTCTTTGTTATGCTAAAATTAAAAATGGAGGTATAAGGTGTGAGTCTATGATTGTTGATTTATTGGCATGTTATGGTGGTTGTGTTTAAAGAAGTGGAGCTAAAAGGTGTAATAAAGGAAGTTTATATTATTGCTCATTTCTTTTTATTCTAACCCTAACTTGGTTGGAAGTTTGAGAGTTGTGTGTGGTGACAACTTGAAGGTTCAATTATCTTCTACTCCAATAAGGTATGGGCACATTCTTCTTATGAGTATGATTGGTGTATGTTTTCTGAAATAACATTGGAGTGAAAAGGTATTCTACTAGGTATCCTTTGGCTAGGTGTAAATCCTATTTTCTGGTTTGTTGAAGACTACTTATGCATTGTTATCCTTAAGGAGAGTTTTTGGTGAATGCATAATTTTTGGTTTGAGATAGTGGAAGCTTTGTGCACTAGGGTTTATATTTGTGAGTCTAGCTACTTGCATTGAGTTGGTGGAACCCTTTGTTGGCTGTTTTTGAGTTTGATGGTTGAGTTGCTTCCATAGAGGTTGTTTGATCAAGTTATTGCTTTACTTGATTCATGATATTGGGCTTACTCCATTGAGTTGATTTGAGCAAGTTATTCTTTGCATTTGGTGATATTGTGTTGGTGGCTATTTTGTTCAAATATATTTGGAGGGAAAAGGATTTCTACTTGTTTTCTTTTCTTGTGATGATTGGTTGAATGCTTCAAGGTTGATGTTGAGTTGAATGGTGTTGGTTGACTAAACCTTGTTGATGAGCGTTGTTGTTGAAACCCTAATTGATGGTGAAAAGAACATGAGTATCATTGTTATGTGATTCTTTGCATAGTTGGCAATTGTTGGGGTTTCATGTTCTTGAAAGAAAACATTCTATCCTATCCATTTTAGATATTGAGTTGAGTTTTCGGATTTGAGATTGAGATTGAGCTGAGTTGATTTGAGTTGAGTTTTGAGATTGGGATTTGAGTATAGAACATATTGAGTCTCTAACAATTCTCTTTATGCTTCTATGAGTTTGACAAATCACATTGGGTCTCTAACAATTCACTTTGTGATTTCCTACTAAGAAATTTGTTTCCTGGTGAGCTTGCTAAGTTTTTGGACAGGTTCTAGTGGGGACTTGTGAGCAGTTTTTGGACAGGTTTCAGTGGGGACTTGTGAGCAGTTTTTGGACAGGTTCCGGTGGGGACTTGTGAGCAGTTTTGGATAGGTTTCGGTGGGAACTTGTGAGTAGTTTTTGGATAGGTTCCGATGGGGACTTGTGAGCAAATTTGGACAGGTCCTAGTAGAGGACTTGTGAGCTGGTTTTGATAGTTCTATCAGAGAACTTGAGGACGAAGGTGCATTGGTTCTATGAGAAGAACCTGAGGACAGTTGGCAAGTCTTTGAGAAGGCTTGTATGCAGAGGATTGATTTGTTCGAGAGTTGGACAGATCTGACAAATAGAGGAATACTTGTACTAGACTGACTAACTGTGTTTGGTACAGGTTGTTGAGCTGCTGTGGACGTGATCATAGAAGGCAGAGGTCTCTTAGGCTAAGAATTGAGGACAGGAGGTCTTCGGTGGAAAGGAGTTCCACGTTCCGGCAAGAGGTAGAGGCGATTGATCTTCCGAGGGATCATTTCCAGAGCAGAGGGGAAGGTATCTCCTTTGAGCAGAGGCTCATAAATTTTGATTGGGGGAAGGTATCTCCTTTGAGCAGAGGCTCATAAATTTTGATTGGGGGAAGGTATCTCCTTTGGTCCGAGGCTCATAAAAATTGTAATTGGGAAGGATTCCTAAAGAACTTTGAGATAACTTTTAGAGAAAAGTTTTGTGGACGTAGCCCAACCATTCTGGGTGAACCACGTTAAAATTGGTGTCACTTTGTGGATGATATTGTGCATTGCTTTGATATTGCTTTGGGAATATTGCTTTACTGTTTTGAAGTATAAAGCAAAAAGTAAAAAGAGGTCTTATACTGTTCACCCCCCCCTCTCAGTATAAGCTTGTGTTCTTCAAACTAAGCATGGGGTTGTAGTTGAATAATTCATGCTATATAAAAAATAGGACAATAATGAATTTGAGAACTTGGAGCACATTCATGAAGGATAAAAACCTATTTTCCACTTAAGATATAAGGTTACACTTTAATCATAAAAAATAACTATCTTTATCATTATATGCCCAAGAAAAAAAATAAACCATATTGTCTCTAGCAACAACAAATAGGTTGTAAACATAAAAGTGCCAAGAAGGGAAGTAGAGCATCATCAATTGAAGATGAACATTCTAAAGGAGTAGCAAATGGAGGAAAATCAATCCTTCCAGGACAAATTTTTCAAGGAGAAAAATTGTAGCCATGTATAGTATCATATAGCATGAGATAAGCCATACACGAAGTATATAGTACAACCAAAAAAAGATTTTTATAACAAAATTTTAAACATATATCCTATTGGAGAAAAAAATTATCATCCATGTTAAAAACACTTCACAAATAGAGAAGGTCAATGGTTGTTCACTTTGCAAGCAGTAAGCCTGTTGATGTAGTTGGATTCATAAGTGACTTGACAACAAGAAAGAGCAAGCACTTGGAGGTCTAAGCAATCAATCTAACCAATCACTTAAAACTTAAGCAAGCAAGTAAAATCACCTAGGAAGCCAAGCAAGTAGGCAAAGCACAAAGTATCAAATGCAAAAGTTTAAAAAGAACTTATAGCAAGCATTCATATTCATGAAATATGTTGAAGCATTTATTGCTTGATGTTGGCATTTATGATACACTATGGTCACTTTCCATTGCTCCACCATGCAAGAGGAAATCATGGGAACAAGTAGGACTACAATTTTCATGTAAGATTAACTTACAATGGTCATCCATAAATCCATATTGACAAGCAAAATGGATACCATTACTTCATGAGGCATTCACTCAAGTATTAAGTTGTTATGACCAAAATTGAAGAAGTTGCCTTATTTGTAACATAAGAGGGAGCTTCACTTGAGGAAGAGAAAACCTCTAGCACATGGAAAGTGAGTTAATAAGTGATATATGGAATTAGAAGATCAACTAAGTACACCAATAGGTATGAGAGAAAACCTTGATAGAAGAAATTGAGTATGATGACATCATAATCCACATAGGAATGAATCAAGACACCAATGTATGTATAAAGAACCATGCTAAGGAGTAGATATGAAACCATGATCAAATTTAAGAATGCAAAAACTTGTAATATATTAGTTATAGTCTAGTTGATTGTTAGAGAATATATTATATTATTGGGTACATATCAATGTACCACCTTTGGTACATTACTAGTGTAGGAGTTTACTTTAGAGTAAGGTTATGTAGTTACTTCAACATGTAATATATACACAAGCATTAGAATGTGCAATGATGTAAATGTGCATGTAGTCCACATGTACATGAGTCATAGGATAGAGTCAAAGATAGAGTAAGGGCCAAGGAACCTATCTTCCTATGTAAAGTCCTTATAGTGAGTGAAATAGAGGGCAGAGAATATACAGAGTGCATAGTATAGATTGGTAGTGTGGTACAATGTAGTTCCTTTAAAAATAGTTTATAGAGTGTTCATGTCCTCCATTATACTGTATTGTACTATTTTCGTGAGCTTTCATTAATGGCATATTTTTGAGTTATTGTAGAATTTTATCTCTTTTTTTTCCTGCATATTATAGTGCCATTGTCATATAGATATCATAGCTTGTTTATCTTACATCTTGTGGTTGCATTTCCTATATCATATACTCATCAAAAGCTAATAGTGATATTAGAGCACACAGTAGATTAATAGGAAATAGGGAGAGCCACAAGTAAAATTGAGAGAAATCCAAAAATCTCATTTACAGAATTTTTGAGATTGCATTTGGCTAGAGTCTTTCCATAGGGTTGTAGAAAAACTCGTGAAGACTAGGAATCAACATAAATTCCACTAGATTGACAAATCAACTAGTGAAGATTGATTATCTCTAGATATAAAGTTTCTTCCATTACAGTTCTAATACTTTATTGCAGGAAAAAATAGATTAAAATAAAGTGGGGAAGCTTCCTACAAAAGAGCTAGGAATAATATATTTTTTAGAATAAATCCAACACCATAAGCAACAAGAGGAAGAACGAATATTTGGAGGCTTGAAGAAAATGTCCCATTGCTAGAGATTGCAAACCTGCAGAGTGCAGGAGAAGAAAAGGCCATAGGGAGCCTTATTGTAGATTCAGGGAAGAGACTCCAGAGAAGAGTCCAGGAGAAGATTGGAGATTGGTGATCTACATTAAAGACTGTAATTAGAAGATTGAAGAGACTCTAGAGAAGGGTCTAGAAGAATATTGGTGGCTGGTGATCTCCATTAAAGACTATAAACAACAAATTGAAGAGACTCCAAAGAAGAGTCCAGGAGAATATTGGAGGTTGGTAATCTCCATTGAAGCCTGCAAGTAGTAGATTTAAGAGACTTTAGAGAATATTCCTAGTGAATATAGAATATTGGTGATATCCATTGAATATTTAAGACTTCACCCTGAAGGAGTAGAAGAAATCAACCTAAGAAGCTGAAGAGACCTACAAGAGATCCCCATTGAAGAACTTCCAATTTTGGAAGATATAGAGGAGGACTAGAAAAAGTATTGTTCCTGAAGTAGCAAATTTAAGAGATCCGAGAGGGATATCTCATTGCCAAACTTCCATAGTAGAAGGTTGAATAAAATATCTCATTGAGAAGACCAGATAAGCTATGAGGGTGAAGACCCTAAAGAAGAGGTCTCAATGAGAAAGAAGGAGAAATCTTGGAGAGCCTCATTGAAGGAGATTAGGAGAAAGCCATTAAAGGAGTTTCAAGGATAAATCATTGGAGAAATTTATCACCAAGGAGAAGTTCCTGATAAAGGAATAACTTGGTACAATTATCACCATCCGACAATAAGCCCAAGGGAGAAGGATTTGGCAAGAAGTTTTACCAAATTTCAAAGGATATTGGTGAAGACCTCAAGACTTTTAGATTCTTGAGAAGAAGGCTTTGACTGGAGGCCTTGATTGAAGTAAAAATTTGATAAGAAGGTTGAAGGAGAAAGGAACCAAACATTACTATCAAACCTGAGAGGTTTGAATATTATCTTTGAAGGCTAGAAGGCTCATTCAAAGAAAGGAGATCTACTAGTTTTTGTTGACACTTTTTGTCACATTATACAAGGGGTAGAAGAATAGTAGAATTTTGTATAATATTTCCTTGTTGAAAGTTTTTCTTTTATTTTAAGTTACAGCAATTTTGACTCTCCCTATCGCCCCTTTTATAAAATGAAGAAGAAAGAGCTTCGCTACCAAACAGAGCCAAGGAAAATAGCTTCGTCGAAGGAAAAGAAGGAGAATGTGGAAAGAACTTCGGGCCCGAAGCGCTTCAAATCACCACTTCGGGCGAAAACCTTGCGAAGTAATATCGCCAAAGGAAATACAAAGATAACGCTTCGCACCCGAAGCATTTTCAGCAGCCGCTTCGGGCGGAAGTTTTGCGAAGAAGCATCCAAACGACTTCGTCGAAGGAGGAGAGCATAATCCAAATCAGCTAAGGTAAGGAAACTACTTCGGGCCCGAAGTATTTCTGACACCTACTTCGGCCAGTTTTCACCCGAAGCAGTGGTGCCCGAAGCAAAATGACAATGTTTCGGAAACAAAGAAGTGCTTCGGGAGGATATTCCCCGAACCGCAGTTTTGAGAAAGAATCGGGCCGAAACATTTTCCAGCCGAAGCAGTTTCGCCAGCAAAGGACAAAGAGCCCCATTTCAAAGATGGAATCCGCTCGGCACTCGACATCCCCGAAGTAGTTTCTACGAAGCATTATTTTGCGAAGAACAAATCAAGGAGAATCTACTTCGGCCCAAGGCTTTGGCGAGGCGGAGATGTAGCGAAGCACTTTTTGGGCCCACGTTCCAAGGCGGGCAGCTTCCCAAGGTGATCGAAGGCCCCTTATAAATACCCCCTTTCTTGCCCGATAAGTCCGCTGACCATTTTTGGCAAACGAAAGGGACGTAACAATCCTCGAAGTAAAACCCGACGGGCGTAACGATCACTCAAGCACAGCATCCAGAAGCCAGGGACACTCGGGCGGTGCATTAAATGAATGTTTCCATGGTTGACCCAATCACAGTTGCCAGTTTTGGTAGCCGATTTGAGAGATCATTCGCAGCAGCAACGAGGCACCGATTTCTCAGGGCCCGAGGGTGTACTCCGTCATTTTTGTAATAATGACTCAGAGGGTCGGGTCCTCTATAAAAACCTAGGCATTGTAATGTAAAAAGGGGGGAACTTTTTGCTAGAAAGTTGCTGTAACTTGATGTCCTGCGTTTAATACTAAAGACCTTTTGTGCTCTATTTCTCTCTTTTATGCTGCCTTCTATGCTTAATTCTTTTGTCTTTTCTCGTTCGCGTACTGAGACTCTGAATCCTGAATTCGATGTGCGATCGGGGACTGAACCCCTAAAATTCGCCCTGAAGGATACATAGGAGAGGAAAAATGCCTTGTCGCTTTCCTTTATGCTGCCTGGTGGATCGAGGTTTCTGTTATTCCCTTATCTCAATCGCTGTTACTCTGAATCCTGAATTCCAGCGAGAGAGAAAGGAGAACCCTGCGAACCCGTCCAGAGGATACATAGGAAGTTCGGCATTTCGTTTCTTTCGTGTTATTCTTGGTATTTCTTGTTGCTATTCGAGTTGTTAGCGAGTAATCGTGCTTCCTGTTCTCTCCCACCTTAAATCATCATCTTCTAACCCTTACTCTTTTTATTTCTTTCTCTAACCCTTACCCCTTTTTATTTCTTTTCCTAACCCTTACTCTGTTTATTTCTTTCCTGCACTCTTGTCTCAAACCCCAAAAGTAGATTAGTATAGGAGCCGGCCTTTCTTCGAAGATTGGCACGAGGGGCATCTCTTCCCTTCGGCCTTTCAATGTTGGTCGCAGGTCCAGGGCGCGCAAACCCACCGAAAGTCCTTTCCTATGCGGATTTGATGACCAACAGTTTTGGCACGCCCGGTGGGACTCAAGGTCCCATATTTGAGAAAATTTCTAGCCCGTCTTCACCGGAGCCAGTAGTTCTAACAAGTTCCCGGTGAGATCCGGTCAGTCTCATCTTCTGAGTAGTAGTGAGAATCGATGCTCTCATTACTAAAAGACTCTTAGCATCTGGCGACTCTGTTTTACCCGAGAATCTCTGAAGTCGTGAAGACCGAGTGCCTAAACCTGGTTTTCGTAACTGGGACTCCCCGTGTCTTAAGAAGGTCCGAGTTCGGTGAATCTCTGGCCTGTCTTCATCTGATAAAATCACCTGGCGACTCAGTTGAGCTGAAGATCCAGATTTCTTGGTCGTAGGCGCCTTTCAAATCTGAAAGAAGATATCCCGGAGGAATCAAGGTTCGGTGAGCAGCCTTGACCTCATAAGCGGAGAAAGAATGTCCACCTAACGACTCCGACTCAGCGGCGACAACCATGATTTCCATAGGCTACTGTCGTAATGGCTGGGAGAAGCTTTCCTAGCTGGAATGATCCAGGCCCCCTGAATATCCAAAGCTACCACGAGATTCCCAAAAGTGCTTTGAAATCATTGACGAAATACAGTGGCACCACGGGAATGGCCCGAGAGCACCTTGAAGATGTTGCCGATTTAGCGACCCTCCATGACATTATCCATGAAGATGTCATGATCAGACTTCTTGTTCTATCTCTGGAAGGAAGGGCGCTGCGGTGGTACAGATTGCTCGGGCCCAAAAGCATCTGCTCATGGGATGACTTAGCGGGGGCATTGATCGAAACGTTCGATGGCTCTCAGGACCCCTTCCATCTCTTCGCATACCTCTCCACCATCAAGAGAGCACCTTCGGAGGGTATCACGGACTTCAATGTCTGATTCTGTAGAAGTTGGAAGAGAATCCCACTGGAGATCCAACCGACGCCCGCCCAAGCCCATCTCTTCTATGTTCGGGCCTTCCACCCGGACGTAAGCCTCATTCTACTACAATCAGGGGAACGAAGGTTCCCTCAAATATTTGAGGAGGCAATACGAGCGGAACGGCTTCTGCTCCTATCGAGAAAGTGGCAGTGGAGAGAAACTCCGTCGCTTCCTTCGATAATTACTGCTCCTATCCGGCCAACGCAGTACTCATCATGGGGCATTCCTCACACTGAGCCGAGGCCTGAGATGCAGTCATTTGGAGCTCGGGAGGCGGACCTCATACTAGTCCAACAATGGGAATACGCAAGCATGGCCCACCCAATGAACAACATGGCTGCTCGCGATCTCCATCAAGAGGTGAACTGAGGAGAGAAGCGGACTCGAGTGGTAGAACCCGAGAACAAAGAGGGCACATTTTTGCACCCTTTTTGTATCCCAAGAGATGGCATGCAAGTGTTCAGCCAAAGCTCATCAAGCCTGTCCGATTCAGAGGATGAGCCCGAAGGGATCCTGGAGGACTACTCTTCGTCGGAGGAACCTTGTTACCATATCAGTGGGATGGAAGAACCTGTACCCGACCTTCATTTGGAAGAATCTACAGAATTTTGGCATTGGGTCTGGTATTGGTTTCGGCTATCCCTAAGACCGATGCCCCAAGAAGGCTTTCAAGTGGCGAACTTCTTCGCCAACAATCTGGGCACTAGCAAGGATGAAAATCGATTGCGTTGCTTCCTCTTCGTAGCATGGACAACTTCAGGTAGAAATGATCCGAACTCCGAAGGTCAGCTAAAGTTCAACCTGATCTGGTCGGGTCACTACAGGTTTACCGGATAATCACCTGAAGTGAATCCATAGTGGCGGCATGCCAATTATGCCGCAAGCTTGTGTAGATACTGTAAATAGTCCGGCCGGTAAATAAAATGCTGCTCAGAAACTCAGGTTGAGTTTTACCTTGGCAGCTATATATAAAAAAAAAAAAAACTCCTTCGAGAACTTGGCTTGTGAAGTAGTGGATGCAAAGTGGTTCGCAGCGAAGTACGATTGGCCGAGCAAGGTCCCGACTAAGGTATGAAAGATGTTCGCCTAAGGAGAGTCTGAGCGAGCTGCTTTTTAAAAGGGAAACAAGCTTCGTAAGCAGCCTCTTGCAGGAGAGACCACTTCGGGCCCGAAGCATAAAGGATTAACTAGCGCAAAAGGTTCTCCGTGAAGTATGTCAGCTCCGATTTCGGCTTCGCTGACCCAAAGATGCACAAGGCAGAAGCATTTATTGCATGCCTAGAGGAGCGTGCCGACAACCGCCTTCAAAAGGCATCCAAAATAGGCGAGTTAAATGAAAAGGCATCGGGTACATCCTCAGGGGATTCGATTGAGAGAAAAGTCCGCCCCCAGGTACCAGGTGGCAGTCGGTTGCATTCCCAAAGCAGTCGCAATCATCATAACGCATGGCCCTGTGTACTACGCCACCGTGGGGCCAATCCGATGAACCGATGATCTCTCAGGTGAGAAGTGCAGGATTAATTATGGCACATGCCATAAATGTGGGTAGTTGTCTTTGGCGGCTATATAACATAGACTCCAAGCAGCCGAGAGGATTACTCGTTCAACGACTCATACAGACCCCACTGCCAACCTGCAAATTTTTTCCACTTCGCACTCTGAAGCTTCAACGCCAAATTTTCTCCATACTGTAAATCCCGTTGCCCTAAGCATCAACAATGGGCAAGGAAAGTTCCAAGGAGAAGGGAAAGGAGCTAGAAGTAGTGGCCCCTGAGAAGCCAAAGGTAAAAGGCCATGAAAAAAGGCCGAAGCCAAAGCCCGTTGATTCGGGCCTCCGCCCGGATAAACGCGTCATGGAAGAAAGGGAGGATTCCGAAGACGAGCAACCCCTAGAACCACCAGTCGATAGGTGGGAAAGAATCAGGGATACGGAGTTGTCGAAGAGCGTAGCTGAGCTCAGAAGCACCGTTGAGCTCATGAGAAGCAGGCTCCCGACAGAAAGCAAAAGAGCTGCCGCTTACTACTCCCAGATATACTGGTATCTGACGCCCCCCATGCACCATTGCCCTGAGCTGATCAATGCCATCATGCAGAATTACCAGCCCACCACCAGACAGGTGTTAGACACATCTGGCCAGAAGTTATTTTCAATTTTGAAAGAAGATGTACAGGCAGCTTTTGCGCCACAGCAGGGCCCACCCGAGGGATGTATGGTTCGCAACATCGTTTTGAGCGAACAAACGGAGAGGTTCACGTCTATTGGCTACATGATCAATTTTTTGTAGCAGAGCCTCAAAAGCGGGCTTCCTTCGGGCAAACTGCCCCAAATGCCCCTTCCCTTGGAGGCTTTTAAAAATGTCGACCTCTTCTCCATCATTGCATGGGTGGCAGGCCTATCTACCGACGCTTCGGTATACCCATGGCAGGTGTCCCTGGCCGAATGCATTTCCGGAGGGGAGTTCAATGCCCCCGATACTTCGAGACCTAGTTCCAACCCGGTCTTTGTCGATCGGGCGAGAATGGGTGGCCAGGGGCTTACATGCGCAACTCACCAACATGAAGAATGTTGGGACCAGCCAGTGCTTCGCGCCCTACTCCTTTCTTGTTTGGTTACTTTTCTTTCATGTACATAATAGTTTTCCTCATGTTGCCATTACGGCAAGCGGCAAGGATGGAAGTCCTTTGCCCGTATATCAGTGGACTCCCCTACTGTTGAGATCAGAGTCCTACTATCCCTTTAATCAGCAATTCTTGGGACCCGCCATGCGTATGTTGGTAGGATCCTCCCCGCGAGTTCCCCTTGGCTTGAGAAACAAAGTGGTCCGGGAGAAGAGGGGAGACATTTTTTGACTAACGTAGGGGTTGGTGATTCGCATCTTCGGCTTCATAGGGAAGCCCTTCTTACTGCCAGTTTACCCCTCCGAGTATCAATTCACGTTGGAAGTCACTAGGCAGAGCGATGCAACTAATGCCATCTATGGCAAGGGTCGAAAATGGGCCCACACTTGTGACTTCCCTCTCAGGATAGGAGTTATCGAAGTGTTCGCCCTGAATCAGAACGTCTTCTTGGAAGAGAAGCTTGCCAAGTTTGGCCTACTCCAAATTCCCCAACAATGGCTTTATGATCCTTTGGGAGTGATGAGGGACCATATACGGGTCAAGAGCTTCCATGTTTGCCCCTATCCAAAAATTGTGAAACAAAGAAATAATCCTCGGGGAGAGGATCTGGAGTGGCATCTGGAGAGGATGGAAGCCTTACCTCCCCGGCATGGATTCTACCCAATGGAGGTCGCATATGACCCAGATCGACATTCACTCCCGAGCCCTAACTCCACCTTTTGGAAGAAAGCGAAAGATGACTTGAAGGAAGGAGTAAAGGATTGGGACGCGGCTCAGCTGAGAGAATGGTGGATAATGAGGGTCCACCGACAGAAAACGAACTCTTATGGATTCTTGGCAATGGACAAGGACTTCGCAAAAATTTATGAAGCCAACGCTGGAAAGTGGAAGCCTTCGTCCTTCGCCACCCTCATCCCTCCAGCTATCCCAGGCTCGGGCGAAAGCCCAAAAAGAGATGATACTACTTCGGGGAAGGAAAGAGAGGAGAAGGCCCAAGCTACACCTCCAAGATCACCTCAGGGGCCTGTAGGAGGCCACGACTCGAGCACTGAAGGGTCAGAATAGCCGCTGGTGAGGAGGAAAAGGAAAAAGCAAGAATAGACCCTGGTGCCCCCAAAACACCCAAAGCGACCTCGCACAAGATTTGTAAGCCCCACCACTAGGCGACCGATATCAGACCCATCCAAAGCAAGTGTCGAGGTCGCAGCCCTGTCGAGTGCCGAAACCGAGAAAGAACAAGATGCGGCTGCACCAGAAGTCACCACTGCCACAATGCCAGGAGGGCACGTAGGTACGCATTCTCCACCCCTTGCCCTAGTCTCACACATTTTTGTCGTAACCCCAGCTGAGAGTTCTCACCAGTCTCCCCTGCATAGCCCATCACCCCATCACACGTCACCTATTGCTGGTCCGGCCTCATCCCGCGATCATGACGGGGGTAAGACCATTGACCCTACTTCGCCCTTCCACACTACCATTCCCCTGGTCATTAGCAGAGACAGGGGTCCCACTTCAACGTCGAGTCCCACCACGTCTATCGTCGAGCCTTCTGGTGAGGCATCCCCCGCACATTCTTTATATTTGTTTACTCCCTCGGCTGGAGATCTAGCCTTGTCTAAATCAGAGATGTCCTTAATTAAGGACCGCCCCCTTGCCGAGAGGCTATTCCAAGCATGGCAAAACACTGAGCAAATACTAAGGGAGGCAAGGAAAAGAAGAGGGCGCTCGACGACATCAGTTGAAAAATGCATCATTTTTTATTTAGAGGCCGGAAAGGTGCATAAAATCAAGAAGGTCCCCAAGGTACAAAAGCCTCTGGATGAAATGACTCCAGCAGACTACGATTATCAAGAGACACCTAAGGACCTGGAACACCTGAATGTTGATGATGAATCGGCCTCTATGCATGTCCGAATCGAGACTTTTCGGGCACATGCAACCATTGCTAACCAGCGCAGGTTTGAAGCCGAGGCCGCCAATGTCAAGCTAGAGGAAAACCTGGCAAAGGTCCGCTCCAAATTAGCAGAGGCTGAGGAGCAATGCAAATTGATGAAGAAGGAGACGCTCGACCTAAAGCAGCAAGTTCAACAGCTCCAGTCTACAGTCGAGAGCCAAGCGCAGAAACAGACCGAGAGTGATCTGAAGGCCAGAGAGCTTGAGGACAAAATCGTGCAGATGCAAGCTCCGTTGTATGCAAAAGAGGATCCAACGCTGTTTGACAGGGCCAGAATTAAGGAGATTCACGTGCACCTGCTAAAAAATTTTGGCCTCGGTGCGCCAGTGCTTTTTCAATTTTGACGTATGTCACCGAAGCACAGCAGGCTATTGCCGAGGGAGGGCCAGTCGTCGACGAGGTCACGCAGAAAGCCAGGAGCCGACTCAAGCTAGCGTTCGACGTCCAAAATGCTAGATATCAAGACTTGCAGATCACTGCAATGTCTCGGACAGCTAGAGATTGGTCGACGGCACGGGCTACTATTCGCGCTTTCTTTTCCAAGGTAAGAAAAGCGCAGAAGGCAAGGAATCTCCAGGATATGTTTGATAATGAGCAGCGTGCATCAATGTGCCACTTTCAGGATCTTTCTTCCCTGGGTTTCTCGAGCTTCACAGACGATGATGGGAACCTTCTAAGCAAGGATGACCTCAAACCAGTCTGGCTGCAGTTCGAGAACGATGTCTCGGAGATCGATGGCTGGGAAGAACCAATCACAGAAGGGCAGGTGACAGATTTCATCCTGAGATACTATAAGATCACGGCTTGCCTCGATGACCTGTTCACCAGGGCCAAGAATGCTGACGTCGGGCAAATCAATCGATTTCGTGACTTGGTCAAAGCGCTGCAAGATCGAGAGCCATTCCAAAAGGGTGCCTGGTCCCATGTCCGTCGAACGATGAAGCGCATCCGTGATCGCCTCGAACCATCACCTCAGCCAGAAGCCACGCCAGAGGAAGAAGGAGAAGAAGAAGAAGAAGAGAAACAGGAGGGAGGGCATACCATGGAAGCACCCCAAGAGATGGCAAAGAGAGAAGAATCCAGGGGAAACCAGTGACTCTGCAGCCCAATGGATCAGGACTAAAGGGTTCTTTTGCCGAGACGAGCTCGTCACCCCGCGAGCCGCCAAGAATGTTGACACTTTTTGTCACATTATACAAGGGGTAGAAGAATAGTAGAATTTTGTATAATATTTCCTTGTTGAAAGTTTTTCTTTTATTTTAAGTTACAACAATTTTGACTCTCCCTATCGCCCCTTTTATAAAATGAAGAAGAAGAGGCCAAGGAAAATAGCTTCGTCGAAGGAAAAGAAGGAGAATGTGGAAAGAACTTCGGGCCCGAAGCACTTCAAATCACCACTTCGGGCGAAAACCTTGCGAAGTAATATCGCCAAAGGAAATACAAAGATAACGCTTCGCACCCGAAGCATTTTCAGCAGCCACTTCGAGCGGAAGTTTTGCGAAGCAGCATCCAAACGACTTCGCCGAAGGAGGAGAGCATAATCCAAATCAGCTAAGGTAAGGAAACTACTTCGGGCCCGAAGTATTTCGACACCTACTTCGGCCAGTTTTCACCCGAAGTAGTGGTGCCCGAAGCAAAATGACAATGTGTCGAAAACAAAGAAGTGCTTCGGGAGGATATTCCCCGAACCGTAGTTTTGAGAAAGAATCGGGCCGAAACATTTTCCAGCCGAAGCAGTTTCGCCAGCAAAGGACAAAGAGCCCCATTTCAAAGATGGAATCCGCTCGGCACTCGACATCCCCGAAGTAGTTTTGTGAAGCATTATTTTGCGAAGAACAAATCAAGGAGAATCTACTTCGGCCCAAGGCTTTGGCGAGGCGGAGATGTAGCGAAGCACTTTTTGGGCCCACGTTCCAAGGCGGGCAGCTTCCCAAGGTGATCGAAGGCCCCTTATAAATACCCCCTTTCTTGCCCGATAAGTCTGCCGACCATTTTTGGCAAACGAAAGGGACGTAACAATCCTCGAAGTAAAACCCGACGGGCGTAACGATCACTCAAGCACAGCATCCAGAAGCCAGGGACACTCGGGCGGCGCATTAAATGAATGTTTCCATGGTTGACCCGGTCACAGTTGCCAATTTTGGTAGCCGATTTGAGAGATCATTCGCAGCAGCAGCGAGGCACCGATTTCTCAGGGCCCGAGGGTGTACTCCACCGTTTTTGTAATAATGACTCAGAGGGCCGGGTCCTCTATAAAAACCCAGGCATGTAATGTAAAAAGGGGGGGAACTTTCTGCTAGAAAGTTGTTGTAACTTGATGTCCTGCGTTTAATACTAAAGACCTTTTGTGCTCTATTTCTCTCTTTTATGCTGCCTTCTGTGCTTAATTCTTTTGTCTTTTCTCGTTCGCGTACTGAGACTCTGAATCCTGAATCCGGTGTGCGATCGGGGACTGAACCCCTAAAATTCGCCCTGAAGGATACATAGGAGAGGAAAAATGCCTTGTCGCTTTCCTTTATGCTGCCTGGTGGATCGAGGTTTCTATTATTCCCTTATCTCAATCGTTGTTACTCTGAATCCTGAATTCCAGCGAGAGAGAAAGGAGAACCCTGCGAACCCGTCCAGAGGATACATAGGAAGTTCGGCATTTCATTTCTTTCATGTTATTCTTGGTATTTCTTGTTGCTATTCGAGTTGTTAGCGAGTAATCGTGCTTCCTGTTCTCTCCCACCTTAAATCATCATCTTCTAACCCTTACTCTTTTTATTTCTTTCTCTAACCCTTACCCCTTTTTATTTCTTTTCCTAACCCTTACTCTGTTTATTTCTTTCCTGCACTCTTGTCTCAAACCCCAAAAGTAGATTAGTATAGGAGCCGGCCTTTCTCCGGAGATTGGCACGAGGGGCATCTCTTCCCTTCGGCCTTTCAATGTTGGTCGCAGGTCCAGGGCGCGCAAACCCACCGAAAGTCCTTTCCTGTGCGGATTTGATGACCAACAGTTTCTACAGTAGAAAACTAAAGGGTTCTTAAAGGAAAATCTTAGCTGCAATTTGGAGGAGTTTCCTACCAAAATTTTGAGATTCAAGGATGTAATTTCAGTGGAGATATTGATTGCTTAAGGGCAAAAATTAGGACAACATTATTAGTTGCAAAAATTTGGATTTATAGAGTGTATACTAAAGGAGAATTGAAATCACCTACTATAGTTACAGGGAAGCAAGTTAGAGGGTTTTAAAGAGTTGTTTTGAACAACCAAGAAGAGCTGCAATTTCATTCAGTTAAGGGCAATAATTTTGTGAATTGAATCACCAAGGCATCCACCATATTCATAGATCTTAAAGGTAAGCAACTTGGGTGCAAAAGGTTCATTAGTTAAACTTTAGCTTTTTGGTTTATTAAGATTCATTAAGCACCATATTAGTTTAAAATTTGCAAGGAGTGGATTCATTTTAAAGTCTTCAAGGGAGTGCAGAAGAGAGTTTATTTTAAGGTTATTACCTACATGTTAAAATAGGATTTAGATATATGTCGACAAAAATAAAATATCATCTTCCTATTTTTTAGTTGAAGTAAAGAAGACTACATTAATTTTGCATAGTTTATAGTGCATATTTCAAGTTACTTTGAGAGTTCTTTTATAGGAGTGATAAGGTGAGATCAATATTGCACTATACTAATTGTTCTTAAGATTTTTTAAGGTGCACTAAGTATTTTAGTTGTAGTGAATATTAGTGCAAAGTTAAACCTCTCAAATAGCTTATTAGTTGCATGATTAAGAGCTTGGATTCATTGGTGCTAAGTTATCCAAGAAAAGGAGTTAGAGGTTAGTGTTTTCTAGCAAGGAGGAAAACAATACAATACATCTTATTCTCAAGGATTAGAGTAGAGATCCGCCATATCTAAGAAGCAAGGAATAAATTTAGACTTATAACTTCAATGCAAAATAAGAGATCTAATCCTATCTATTTCAAAGGTGTTTACATTACATTGGTATTGGTCTTGTCCTTTCAAATATATCAAAAGAGGATAAAATAAATAGTGTCCTAAAGACACTATAATAGGTAGCAAAGTACAGTCTCCAAGCGACCATTTCAAATAGAGAAAGTGAGCCAACCTAGGGCTCATAAGCATTGGGTTCAAGGTGTCTAAAGACACCAGGTCAAGTGCCATAGGTTCATGGAAGGAGCAGTTATCACATTGCAAAGCTAGTGACCTACATCATCATCAAAGAATCCATGTAAGGGAGTATAGTTACCTATTGCAAAGCAACATAAAATATTGAGGTGGAAGAAAGAAGTGTGTTACCCAAACCACCAGCTAAGAGCATAGTGTAGAAGCACTCAAAATCCACCATCGTAGGAAATGAAAGGCCAACTAGAACCACCATTGCTTGGATGAGATGAACGACCAGCTAGAGCCACTATTAATGTATAAAGATTGCCAACTAAGAACACAACATTGAAGCACCATGGATTCACCAGTACTGGAGCCAACTTGGTGAAGAAGGAATGCCATTAGTTGTAGAAGAAAGAATGTTGGAAGTAAGCCAAACAACTACATTAGTTGACATTGAAGCATTGGAAATAAGAAGGCGTTGGAAGCAAGATTGCATGCAAGGGAAAGATGTTCCACTTGCCATCTCAAAGTAGGGAATATTGTGCCACTTGGCACAATGAAAGTTAGGTTTTTAGATATCTTCCATAATACTCATCTCATAACGTATACAAAGGAAGTACCCAAGGTAGAAGTAACACTCATCATGGAGCATTGAGGGTAGAAGTAACGCTCATCATGGAGCGTTGAGGGCAGAAGTAACACTCATTTTTTAGAATTAAGGGTAGGAGTAATGTTCATCATGGAGCATTGAATTCAGAGGTAATCATCACATCGTGGAGCATTGAAGTAAAGGTGGTAACCTCCATTTATTTGAGCAACGTAAGTTCCAAATATTTAAAGCATCAAGAAGGAACATAACCTAGTAATGCACCTAGTGAAGTGAATTAATAACTGAGTGGAGAAGTGTGTAATATGTAAAATAGATGAGCTCAAAATCAATATTTGGAAATTCACATAAAGAGAATTCAAGGCACGTAGTTCAAGGGATTCAAAGGTACATTAAAGAGGACATTTATTATCCATTCATATCACCATCCATTAATGAGAAATATTGTTGTCATACATATTGAAAATACAACGTTCACCTTGAAGGTAGAAGTCAAGTCAAAGCACACATTCAAATTCATAAAGGTATCACTTCTACATATTTTAATATTTGCTTTTCATAAGGAGGAATAAGGAGTAGTACATAAGGTTGGAATTATTATCACTTGCATTGAAAATCAACCTTAGTTAAGTTGAAAGCAAATTGAAAGGAGCTTATCCTTAATAGTATTTCAAAATCGTATTAGTTGAAATACAAGAATATTAATATTTGCAATTAAATATCTTAGGAGATATAAGGGTTACTACTTGGTAAAAAAACCTTATTATATTGCAAATATCATCAATTTCTAATATTCCAAATTAGGGAGATATAAGGAATACTACATCAAACATAGTTTATTAGAATTTAGAAAAATTAAACTATTGGATATTAATGGCTAAATAAGGAAGTTCATTGATTGCTTAAAGAGTTGGAATTATTTACTTATACTTGTCTCACACTCATATTAAAGGGATAAAAGAATCCAACCATAGAGAACTTCATCAATTGATAAGTGCATAGTTCAATAGGAGAAATAAGGTGAAGTAGGAGTTGATTATTATATTACCATAATTCTCAAAACATTACAAAATCAACTCAAAAGGTGAACTATTACCAATATTAGAATATATTCTAATCACTAGGGAGACATAAGGATCCTACAAAACCTAAACCTTAGAAATTTTTTATCAAAATTATTCACATACTCTAAACTAGGGAGTCATAAGGTAGTCTACTACAAAGGATCTATCAAAAGTGTTCTTAAAATACTAAAGAGCTAAAGGAATCCTATCATATACTACAATGGAAAAAATAACAAGAGGGACATTTCATCACAACACACACTACAAGAGGACTCAAGATTAAAATCCATCCAATATACCATATCAAAGATGCAAAATCACTTCAAACTCAAACAAATTCACAAGTCAAAATGAAAAGGACATTTGGTATATTGATTCTAGTGCAAGTCATCACATGACAGGAAATCTACAATGGTTTGATTGTCTTGAAGTCACTAATAATTACAGGTTAAAAATTGCAGATGGAAAAATTTTATCACATACATGGATATGGGTGTGTAACACCTAGTAAATTATTTCTAAATTTTCTACTACATAATGTAATGTTGTCCCTAGATTATCATCCAATATTATTTTAGTAGCAAATATAGTAGAGAGAAAAAGGATAATTGATTTCAAAAACATAAATGGAGTTAATATGTGTCACATTATAAATCAAAATGAGATTGAAGCCACTGGATCAATCCATAGAAATATATATGCTCTAGATTCTATCAAAACTTCACAAGATATTGTTGTATTTCAAAACAATACTAATGCATTTCCTGAAGAACAAATTGGTGAGAATGAAGAACCTATATATCATAAAAGCAAAAGAAGAAATAGAAGGTTCAAAATTAAAAGAATGAGAGGACAACAAAACTATGCACTACTTGGCCATCTACAAACTAAAGAAGAAGAAGAAGAACTAGAACAAGATACTCATCTAGTTCCAGACAAAAAAAACAATGAATGAAGCAAGAGAGAAGAGCTCAAATTCCAAAACCAAGATGAAGATCCGTATTGAAAACTAAAGTCTTCAATACCTAAGTAATTTAATACAGGGGGGTGATAGAGAATATATTACATTATTGGGTACATATCAATGTACCACCTTTGGTACATACTAGAGTAGGAGTTTACTTTAAAGTTATGTAGTTACTTCAACATGTAATAAATACACAAGTGTTAGAATGTGCAATGATGTAAATTTTCATGTAGTCCACATGTACATGAGTCATATGATAGAGTCAAATATAGAGTAAGGGCCAAGGAACCTATCTTCCTATATAAAGGCCTTATATTGAGTGAAATAGAGGGGAGAGAATATAGAGAGTGCATAGTATAGATTGGTAGTGTGGGACAATGTAGTTGCTTTAAAAATAGTTTATGGAATGTTCATGTACTCCATTATATTGCATTGTACTATTTTTGTGAGTTTTCATTTTAGTTATTGCAGAAGTTTATCTATTTTTTTCCTGCATATTATAGTGCCATTATCATATAGATATCATAGCTTGCTTATCTTGCATCGTGTGGTTGCATTTCCTATATCATATACTCATCAAAAGCTAATATTGATAGAATAAATACAATAGATAGGAATGTAAGGTGACTTACATGGAGAAGTAGGAAAGCCACTTCCATAGGAAGGAGGATAAAAACGATAATAAGAGAAGAACCTCTCATCTTTTGTAAGTGATGTTCTGATGAACTAGAGGCCTTCTTATTGGGGAGCTATGGTCTAAATGGATCCATTATAAGTCACCTACTAAGTAAAGCTAACTCAACAAGATTTTGAGATAGGACAATATTATATTTTGGCCATAAGTTCTTCAAATGATAGATTTCAACAAAACTTCAAAAGGAAGTCTCCAACACCATCAATTACTTTGAGCTGAAAATACATCATTTGATCCCTACTAAAGAACAATCAAGACCAATGAGTAGCATTTTAGGCATAAGTCAACCAAATTAAGTTTAAATTGAGTGATTCTATTATAGGTGAAAGAGGACTTAAAGAACCATATTGGCTATAAATTTCATGGCAAAATACATTCGTTTGGCTACTCAAATGGCAAAAATTGGTTTGTTAGATAGTACTGGTTCCTCTCTCCTTAGGAATCAAAACAAGATAAAATATATTTTGAAGATTCCTCAAAATGTCAAAAAATAGCTCAACCAACAAGCTAGATAGGAATGGGTTCATTTGGCATATACAAGGTGGCCAAAAAATATACTAGGCTAGTGACAAGGGGGATATATGTAGGTAGAACCATGACACATCACCTTCATACATACCCACACATAGAAGAACTCTAGAGATCATCAAACATTAAGTGCACTTTTGAATTTGGAAATGGTAGAGATATGTGAGGCTTATTTGAGCCAATACAATGAATGAGAAGTAGGTCTTAGAGATCCAAGAGCAATGATAAGCAAGTTCCAATAAAAAGAGAGCAGGAAGCCATTAAGAGGTGTTATGTAAGGATGCAAACAAATGCATGGTAGCTATACATTTGAGCCAAGGCCAAATTAATAGCCAGTATCTCTTGTATATTCTTCATTATTATAAGAAATGTAAAGCTTGATTAATTGAAGTACAAGTTTTTTTACGAATAGAGATTTTTTCCCACTCTAAACCATCATGTCATTATTGTTGTGAATTTTTTTATTACTTATGATTTTAGACGCATTTCACTTCATTATATAGGGTTCACATGGTTTTGTGTGGTTTTCATGCTTAGTTTCACATTGTTCCATGCTTAGAGACTAATAAGTTCAAGCTATAAGTGAGCAATATTTTAAAATAAAAATAAAAATTTAAGTTTAAGATAAATTTCAAGCTTCATTAGCATTGTATCAACTTCTTCATGGATTGTCCATATTTTGTTTTTAACATTTAAGAGTATTTTTTGGATATGGAACAGTTTCAATGCCAAAATAGAGAGCTTTGCACATGACTAGTGACTAATTTTACCATAGTTCAAGTGAAACTAAGCGAAACATTTATGTGTTCAAAATGTTTGTTTAAGGGTTCGTTACTAAAATTATATACCATATAGAAACACTCACTTCCAACTTCCTCAATGTTTGCTTTTATTTTGTTTTTAAAATTTATCTATATAAGATTGAAATAAGCCTCACTCATATTATATTATGATTATATTGCCTTAGTATCATGACAAATCATATTGTCTAGATATTAAAAACTAATATTTTTAGTTCGAGGGGCAACACAATGGTTGAGGGTTTGACTCTTCTTCAAGAGGTTCAAGGTTCAAACCGCAACGTGTGTGTCCATGTGTTAATCATTTGTTGATAAATTTATATCTCAACCTTATTAGAGGTCATAAATGGATGGGAATGCTCAGCCTATGCATTGGTTGTAGAGGTTTCTCACACTAACCAAAAAAAAAAATTGTTTTCCCCCTTTTATTATCATGCATCATATTATTACAAGAATACCATAATAATGTACAAATTTGAATTAGAGTAACAACTATATAATATTTATTGATTACATAGGGGAGTTGGTTACAACCACTCTATTTTTAGTAACTGACAAGCGCAGGGTTCAAACCGTAGGGCTGCTTCCAACAAACCTATTCGTCTTGTTGTTGACCAGGTGTGAGATGGAAACCACTGATCATTCGGGGTTCATATCGTTGTTGGTCTAACACGCACTCAGAGGATTCAGATCAAACTACTCCCTTTGCAAATTGACACCCCCAAAGTTTGAACTCATGTCTCTTCTTGATAAGTGTCTGGCTAGAGAAGCACTTACCAATCCACCTAGTTCTTGGAGGCAACAACTATATAATTACTTCAATGCAAATTATATATATATATATACTCACACATACCCAATATGCTTATATAATATTATTATCTTTTAAAGTCCATAATAATAAAAATACGTTTTAAATTATAAGAAAGTTATATATATATATATATATATATATATATATATATATATATATATATATATATATATATATATATATATATATATATATATATATATATATATATTTATATTTATTTATTTGAATTTAGACAAAAATTCTTTGCAAAACCGCCTTGGTCTAAGAGACCAAGATCAGGGGGTGTTCTACACCATCAAAATCACTCGAGAATCACGCCCAATCTTGACCACACCAACATTATCAACTGGATTTTAGATACCTGATGAGCATTTGGTAGGGTGGAGATTCGAACCAAGGACCTTTCTTGGAGGATTGCCCTACTCTTTCCAACTCACCTACAACACATGGGTAAGTTATATATTTCTTTTACCTTTTCATTTATTAAATTTTTTTTTTTTTTTTTTGATAGTTATAAGTGTTTGTATTTATAGCGGGTTTTAACAAGGATCCCAAAACCTGATTACATAAGCAATGGGCCTAGGGCATCAATCCCTTGAAACTGAACACCAAAACAGAAATCCTGCCCAGCGATAAGGTAAGCATGAAACAATCCCTCTTAGCGGGAAAAAACAAATAAGAAAGAAAGTAGTTTTGGAGATCCCGCCCAGCAGGGAGTAGCCAAAAACCACCATCGAGAATATCCCACCTAGCAGGAAGCACAGAAAAACCGTTACAATAAAATCCCGCCTCGCGGGAAGTAGTCAAAACCACCACAAATAGTCCCGCCTAGCGAGAAGCAACAGGAAAATCCCGCCATCCGGGAAACCAGCAAAAAAGAAAGGATCCCGCCTCGCAGGAAAATCGGCGGATTTGGCGGATCCCGCCTTGTGGAGAAACCAACCCGCCCACCGGTAAAACATTCAGTTCAGCGAGAGCCATCCTATAGGAAGCCGACAGCCAGCACAGAGAGGATCCAGCCCATCAAGAAGTGACCAGAGAGTTGCACCACAAGGAACCCACCTCGGGAAAACAAAAGAGGATCCCCAGCAGCAGGGACCAAGAATCCCGTCCAAGCATAGAGCCCGCCGAGGGACCAAGAATCCCGTCCAAGCACAGAGCCTGCCGAGGATTCACAAGAAAAAGGGGGAAATTGTCCAAACCCTAAATCGTCACCTCCATCGCACCGAGAAACGCAGGGGACCAGATCCACGCGAATAACCTGCAAAAAAACCCCAGGGGAAGCCTGAGGGAAAAAGGGAAGGGATCCCCAACCAAACGAGGGATCCCCGGGAAGCACCGATCCGAAAAAACAACCAAGGAAACCCTAGCCGGCCGGGAGGGGCGCGGATAGTGGAGAAGGATCTCCCCCCGGGAGATCATCCGCAAACAACCACTCCCCGGGAGGGATGACCTGGGTTGAGCCAGGGACTGGGCAAGAACCAGGAGCCATGGGAGGGGGAGCAGGGGAGGGACCAGAGCCCTCCCCTCTCTACTTTCTTCCCTCTCGATCTCCCCTTCTACTATTAAAATTATTTTTTTTAACATTAATGCTTCTTCTTCACATTATTAAAAAAAAAAAAAAAATCATTTTTTTTTAATAGGTCAACAAGGTTTTAGTTAAAATTATTATTTTTAACATTAATGCTGCTTCTTCTTCACATTATTTAAAAATAAATAAAAACCATTTTTTTAAATAAGTCAACGAGGTTTTAGTTCAGTAGTTGAGTCATATTGATGATGGAGTTCACACTAAGGTTATATAACTTATTATTTGAAGAATATAAGGTTGTATAATTTGATGTAACTTATCAATCATAGCTATCAAGGAAGCTGTCCTCTTTATCTGTCTTTACAACTATGTGACTAGTGACATTTTATTTGAGGATCTTGTAATTGGTTAAAAGATGAGGAAAAACCTTATTTAAAGAAAGTAAAAAGAATTTTTAGTTTCTTTGATGAAAATCCAAAATCATATTAATTTAATGAACTTAAAAACAAAAATTTAAATTTTACCTAATGAAACCAAAAAAAACCATAAAAACAATTATTAAAAATAACAAAATATTAATAATTAAAAAAATAATATTCATAAATACTTTCACCTATGAAATTCATGCTAAAACTCTCCTGCTTGAAGGTTTTTGAGCTGTGTCATCCTCAGTTCATAGATGCTAAGTCTCTACGCTGTACGTGCAATGCATTGTCTCCTTTATAAAGCCTACCAAGACAAATCAACAATTATTTTTAAACAAATTATAATGCCGTTGTAAACACCACTAGAGTAAAAAAATGTTTATTGGCAAAGATTTTGCTATAGTTTTCTTCTAACTACTCACAAATGAAATGAGGGATTTCCAAGCGCGAAGGTGGTAGAACAGCGAGGGAGGGAATGGCGGGACAAAAAGAGAAAAGCTGGGGAGAAAGAGTGGCAGAGCTGGTCTACTCCAAATATAAATCTCTGCCAAAAAAGGGAAAACCCCAAGGCAGGGAGACCACTGTCCTCGCTGCTTTTCTGCTTTCCACTCTCAACAATGGTACCTTCTTCAATTTCTTTCTTCTTTTTTATTTTTTATTTTTATTTTTAAATTCAGCCTTTTAGACATTCAATATTAAAATTTGGAACTCTAAATTATGTCCATCTTCTAATCGGGGCTGCATGAAACATTAATTTGCTTAAATCATGATGCAAGTGTATAACATTTACTGGAGTGGAGTTGATTGATTTTTAAGGTCCATAAGCATTGAGTGCTGTCAGATTATATCGTATGTATCTGGGTCCACTATGCGTAGAAGGAAAAACTAGTGTTTTCTTATCCTTCTACTGGGTATATGCACCCTACATGCCCGGCTCCAACATTGGCCTTCCTATCTGGAAAGATTTTCTATAGTGGAGCTTTGAGGTTAATATCCTAATAAGTTGGAGAAGCATTTGAGCCATGAACTTCACCAGCTGCAAATAAATCAGGGAAAAAAAATGTATCTAGAAAAATAAAGGTAAAAGCAAGAATACAAGTTATAAAACATATGTTACCGAGGAAGAAGATCATGCTATTAAAGTAGATAATCCAAATTCCTCAATTCTTAGCTGCTTTTGGTGACTGCTGAATGCTTTCAGCAGACAGGGAACTCTTTCTATGTAAATTTCCTATGCTAAAAATGGGTTGGCCCAATGTTCAATCCAAGTGGGAGCATGAAGAATTTGGCACCAAAAGACTTAGCTGACAGTATAAGTTGGATTGTTTTAAGGGCAATGGGCAACCTATCAAGGTGGATTGTGTAAGTGATGCCACAATTGTAATTAAGCCTTTTAAGAGTTTATGACCTTGTGAAACAGACTATGAACATGGCTTGCTGGGTTATAAATATATTTATGAATACAGATTCAGACATGCTTTACATGCATAAAACTCTACGTGTGCTGTCCTAAGGAGTTGAATGATATTGATACTCTTTCCTTGACAAATTTTTGCAGAGACCATTGAGAATGATAATTAGGGAACAATTGAAACAAGAAAGGTGTACCTCGTTAACTCCTTGGAACAACATTCTCGACGCAGTACATAAACAATCCCTCTCCATACAACAAGCATGGTGGTATTCAACATCCCTGCAACAGTTGTATACACTACTCTACCAGGCCTAATAAACAAAATGAATCCGTTGGAAGGACAAGCATTGCACACTTTGAAGGAACAAATTAAATAAGTAAAAATCATTCTGATCAACAAGATGATCTTCATTGGACCAAAAATATGTAACAAATTAATGACAGATTGGGTTAGTCATTTTGAATACATAATAACACGCAGGAAATTTTTGATATTGTGATAAATTGGATACAATCCTTTGGCAGGAGGGAAACGACCCATCACAGATAATTTGTCAACAATTTCTTCATAATGAAAAAACACAGAGCCAATATTATAAGATCTCGGTAGAGACTAACATCCATCCCAAAAGGGATGAAGTATGGGTAACAACGCAGGTTGACCCGTATGAAGTATGTTTTTGGTATCCACCTCTCGAAAGGATACCAACCAAAGTAGATGTTGAGGCGATAAAGGAAATTGTTGCACGAGTGACCTCTAAGAAAAATACGAAACTACTAGGACCAAGCATGAGATAAGGAGAGGCCTCCAGACCAATGAATGGCGATAGCCAAAAGTGTCAAGTTGAGCACACTAAGCAGTTCAAATTTTGTGTTATTTGGTCTGGACACTGCAGATTCATCGGGTAGGCTGCAAAGGAGTCTCTAGTCGCGACGTGCCAATCGCACCACAATTTTGTGTAAATAAGTTGGCAGATAAATAAAAGATGCGGTCTGCACAAAATTGCATGGTAGCTGACATCACCTTAAGCCAGGACTGCAAGGGACCTACTTTCATTATTCTAACAACAAATATGATTTCCTAGATGGTGTCCCTTCCTTTGAAAAAGTATTTTACTGTGTTCTTCACATCTTTTCCCTATCTTGTGTTTGTTTGTTGTGTTTTGTGATTCCATATCCCAATGGATAATCTTCTTGAAATATCGCAAACCAATAACAACATGTACATCTTATCTCGTGCATACATCATTGCAATCGAAGCATGTAATCGAAAGGCAAGATTTGGAAGTACTATAAAAATGATACACATCAGGCCAAGTCTTTCAAGGCAAACATGAGACCTTGATGAGTTGCAGGAATTGTTCTATAAAGCGCCTCATGGGCATCACTCAAAATTCATCAAGCAATTAGTCAAAGAGCGCGATTAATGGTTTTGAGGATGTATTATGATAAGCTGAACAAATCCTTATTGGATTATCTGAAGAAAAAGGGTTGTATCAAGAAGACAAATGTCCCTGGCATTCTATCTATTCTTGAAGTAGTTCCTATTCCTCTCTCTATCCCCTGCCTTCCCCGTGTGCTGACTATTACTAACCTCCCTAGTTAGTAGCGCTCTCTTTCCTCCGCTCCATTTCTGTTCTTGGTTCCTGAGCTTTTCTTTCTATGTTCTTCTTCTTCTCTTCTTGTGCCTTTTTTTCCTCATTGTCTTTTGTCTTGTTGAAGTGTTGTGCTCTCCCTCTTCTCCTTTCACTTTTTATCGTTCGGTAGCTTTCCCAAGCTACCCAATTCTCCAATATATTCTTTCTATCATAGTCTCCTTTCCTCCCCGTTTGTTGTGCTTTTTCAACAAAGGGGCTTGCTACGTTTCTCTTCCCACCAAGTGGAAATCCCCTGTGAGTTACCAAGAGTGTGGGTGAAATTTTGCACTCCTTCCACCCACTCTTCTCTTTTGAGCAAACAAGATGATGGCATATTGAAGTTGGCCAATTTTTGAAGCATTAGAGGTTGGGCAGAAGATGAAGGATGGTAGACAACAATGAATGGAAATCCAAATCACTTAGTGAAAAGGTCGAACATATGAATGGGTAGACAAGTACTCGAGGCAAATCCCAAATCCTCGCCCAGCTAGTCGAACAAAAAAATGGGATAGTAGCTCTTGGCCCCAAACTCCCATCCCTAGAAAAGTGCATCATTTCGGGCACGAAAAATATACTAGCACCATTTGAGAGGGCGGACGATCGGGAAGATAAAAGGAGGTAGTTCATACGTAAATTCTTGACCAAGACTGGGTGAAACTTTGGGAAGGTAGCAGTAAATATCCAAGCTCGATTACCTGTCCGTGGGATGGAAAATTGGGAAATTGGTGGACAAAGGAGCGTTCCCAAATGCCCGTATGAGATTGAATTCATCATCCATCAAGAAGGAAGCTTTAGGATTCCTTAGGAAAGGGCATTAATGATCTCAGTTGCCTTTGTACAATTTGTCTATGGATGCAAAGGAGGATGCACCATTTCAAAGGTAATCTACCTCTAGCCTTTGTCCCGCATGAAGTGGCAAAGTAGATCAAACTTTATGGCCCGATAGGAATGTCAGAGCAATCAAGGGACTAGATTGATGCAGAAGCACCTAACTCCTTCGAACAACCACCTTTCTTCCATGGAGCAGAGCATCAACATATCATCTTTTCGTTTTTAGCATGATCTTCCCGTTGAGCACCATTAATGTTTGAATTTGAATTTATTGTAAAATTATCTATAAATAGTGGGATGCTAGCCATTCCAAAGGGTGGATATATGGCCATTACAATTCATATATAATTCTTCTCATCGCCTTGTAAATATAAGTATATCACTGTTTGGTCTCTCATTTTATCTTCACTTCCTTGTGATTGAATTTGAATGCTTATTTTTACGATGGCCATTTAAGCTTGCTCATTTAATTCTGCAATATGGATTTCTTGGGTCTTGCTTGGTGGTTCTGGAATTCGTATTTGCCTTTGGATTCAGGGGTTTATTTCATGCACCCTCCTGCCAGTTCTAGAATTTGCCCCAACTCGTTGCATTGAACGATGAGTGAGGGTGAAATGAGTTGATCTGTTAGGTGGTGTGCTTGTGTTTCAGACGATGATGTTGAGTGTGCATGTGTATTGATGCGGCCATAAGCCATCCTTGTAAGTTTTGGCTACGACCTCTATTTGTTTTCTTTCCCTCTCTCCTTTTCCCACTTTCCTTTGTGGTGTAGGTAGCTGGGACTTAAGGATCTAACCTTCTCTGAAGATCGATTGCCCTACCTATCCCAGTCCAGGCAACCGTTCAATGTTGGTCGAAGACCGCTGGGCATGCCACCCATTCGTTCAATGCTGGTTTTTGCACCAACAAGCACCATATTAGTTTAAAAGTTGCAAGGAGTGGATTTATTTTAAAGTCTTCAAGGGAGTGCCTAAGAGAGTTTCTTTTAAGGTTATTACTTGCACATTAAAATAGGAGTTAGATATATTTCAATAGAAATAAAAATATCATCTTCCTATTGTTTAGTTGAAGTAAAGAAGACTACATTAATTTTGCATAGTTTATAGTGCATATTTCAAGTTACTTTGAGAGTTCTTTTACAAGAGTGATAAGGTGAGATCAATATTGCACTATACTAATTGTTCTTAAGAGTTTTTAAGGTGCACTAATTATTTTAGTTGCAGTGAACATTAGTGCAAAGTTAAACCTCTCAAATAGCTTATTAGTTGCATGATTAAGAGCTTGGATTCATTGGTGCTAAGTTATCCAAGAAAAGGAGTTAGAGGTTAGTGTTGTCTAGCAAGGAGGGCAACAATACAATACATCTTGCTCTCAAGGATTAGAGCAAAGAGTCGCCAGATCTAAGAAGCAAGGACTAACTTCAAAAGGAGACGTATAACTTTAGTGCAACATAAGAGGTTTAATCCTATCTATTACAAAGGTGTTTGCATTACATTGAGACTGGTCTTGTCCTTTCAAATATAGTGAAAGAGGGCAAAAAAAATAGTATCATAAAGATACTAGTACAGGTAGCAAAGCATAGTCTCCAAGCGACCATTTCAAATAGAGAAAGTGAGCCAACCTAAGGCTCATAAGCATTGGGTTCGAGGTGTCTAAGACACCTGATCAAGCACCATAGGTTTATGGAAGGAGCACTTATCACATTACAAGGCTAGTAACCTACATCATCATCAAAGAATCCACGTAAGGGAGTATAATTGCCTATTGCAAAGCAATTGAGATGGAAGAAAGAAGTCTGTTAACCAAACCACTAGCTAAGAGCATAGTGTAGAAGCACTTGAAAACCACCATCATTGGAAATGAATGACCAAATAGAACCACCATTGCTTGGATGAGACGAGCGACCAGCTAGAGCGACTATTGTTGTGTGAAGATCGTCAACTAAGAATGCAACATTGAAGCACTGTGGATTCACCATCGCTGGAGCCAACTTGGTGAAGAAGGAATGCCATCAGTTGAAGAAAGAATGTTGGAATAAATCCAAACAACTTGCATTAGTTGGCATTGAAGCATTGGAAATAAGAAGGCACTGGAAGCAAGATTGCATGCAAGGGAAAGATGTTCCAATGGCCATCTTAAAGTGGGTAATATTATGCCACTTGGCACAATGAAAGTTAGATTTTTAGATATCTTCCATAATGCTCATCTTATAATGTATACGAAGGAAGTGTCTAGGGCAGAAGTAACACTCATCGTTGAGCGTTGAGGGTAGAAGTAATGCTCATCGTGGAGCATTGAGGGGAGGAGTAACTCTCATTGTGAAGCATTGAGGGCAAAAGTAACATTCATCATAGAGTGTTGAAGTCAAAGGTAATCATCATGTCATGGAGCGTTGAAGTAAAGGTTGTAACCTCCATTTATCTGAGCAATGTAAGTGCCAAATGTTTGAAGCATCAAGAAGAAACATAACCTAGTAACACAACCAGTGAAGTGCATTAATAATCGAGTGGATAAGCATGCAATACGTAAAATATATGAGCTTAGAATCAGCATTTGGAAGTTCATAGAAAGAGAATTCAAGGAACATAGTTCAAGGGTGTCAAAGGCACATTAAAGAGGACATTTATTATCTATTCAAATCATTTTCCATTAACGAGGAAGATTGTTGTCATATGTCTTGAAAATACAGCATCCACCTTGAAGGTAGAAGTCAAGTCAAAGCACGTATTCAAATTCATAAAGGTATCATTTATACATATTTTAATATTTGTTTTTCATAAGGAGGTATAAGGAGTAGTACATAACATTGGAATTATTATCACTTGCATTGAATATCAACCTTAGTTAAGTTGAAAGCAAATTGAAAGGAGCTTATCCTTAATAGTATTTCAAAACCATATTAGTTGAAATACAATAATATTAATATTTGCAATTAAATATCTTAGGAGATATAAGGGTTACTACTTGGTAAACAAAACCTTATTATATTGCAAATATCATCAATTTCTAATATTCCAAATTAGGGAGATATAAGGAATGCTACATCAAACATAGTTTATTGGAATTTAGAAAAATTAAACTATTGGATATTAATGGCTAAAGAAGAAAGTTCATTAATTTCTTAAAGAGTTGGAATTATTTACTTATACTTGTCTCACAATCGTAATAAAAGGACAAAAGAATCCAACCATAGAGAACTTCATCAATTGATAAGTGCATAGTTCAATAGGAGAAATAAGGTGAAGTAGGAGTTTATTATTATATTACAATCATTCTCAAAACATTACAAAATCAACTCAAAAGGTGAACTATTATCAAGATTAGAATATATTCTAATCACTAGGGAGACATAAGGATCCTACAAAACCTAAGCCTTAGAAAGGTTTTATCAAAATAATTCACATACTCTAAACTAGGGAGTCATAAGGTAGTCTACTACAAAGGATCTATCAAAAGTGTTCTTAAAATACTAAAGAGCTAAAGGAATCCTATCATATACTACAATGGAAAAAATAACAAGAGGGACATTTCATCACAATGCACACTACAAGAGGACTCAAGATCAAAATCCATCCAATATACCATATCAAAGATGCAAAATCACTTCAAACTCAAACAAATTCACAGGTCAAAATGAAAAGGATATTTGGTATATTGATTTTGGTGCAAGTCATCACATGATAAGAAATTTACAATGGTTTGATTGTCTTGAATTCACTAACAATTACAGGTTAAAAATTGCAGATGGAAAATTCTATCACATACATGGATATGGGTGTGTAACACCTAGTAAATTATTTCCAAATTTTCTACTACATAATGTAATCCAATCTTATTTCAGTAGCAAAGATAGTAGAGAGCAAAAGGATAATTGATTTCAAACACATAAATGGAGTTAATATGTGTCACATTATAAATCAAAATGAGATTGAAGCCACTGGATCAATCCATAGAAATATATATGCTCTAGATTCTATCAAAACTTCACAAGATATTATTGTATTTCAAAACAATACTAATGCATTTCCTGAAGAACAGATTGGTGAGAATGAAGAACCTATATATCATAAAAGTAGAAGAAGAAATAGAAGGTTCAAAATTAAAAGAATGAGAGGACAACAAAACTATGCACTACTTGGCCATCTACAAACTAAAGAAGAAGAAGAACTAGAACAAGATACTCATCCAGATTTAGACAAAGAAGACAATGAAGGAAGCAAGAGAGAAGAGCTCAAATTCCATAACCAAGACGAAGATCCAATACCCAAATAATGTAATACAAGGGGTGTTAGAAAATATATTACATTATTGGGTACCACCTTTGGTACATTACAAGAGTAGGAGTTTACTTTAGAGTAAAGTTATTTAGTTACTTTAGCATGTAATAAATGCACAAGTGTTAGAATGTGCAATGATGCAAATGTGCATGGAGTCCACATGTACATGAGTCATAGGATAGAGTCAACAATAGAGTAAGGTCCAAGGAACCTATATTCCTATATAAAGGCCTTATAGTGAGTGAAATAGAGGGAAAGAATATAAAGAGTGCATAGTATAGATTGGTAGTGTGGTACAATGTAGTTCCTTTAAAAATAGTTTATGGAGTGTTCATGTTCTCCATTATACTGCATTGTACTATTTTTATGAGTTTTCATTAATGGCATATTTTTGAGTTATTGCAGAAGTTTATCTCTTTATTTTCTTGCATATTATAGTGCCATTATCATATAGATATCATAGCTTGCTTATCTTGCATCTCGTGGTTGCATTTCCTATATCATATACTCATCAAAAGCCAACATTGATAAAATATACACAATAGATAGGAATGTAAGACGACTTGCATGGGGAAGTAGGAAAGCCACTTCCATAGGAAGGAGGGTAAAAATGATAATAAGAGAAGAACCTCTCACCTTTTGTAAGTGAGATTTTGATGAACTAGAGGCCTTCTCATTAGGGAGCTATAATCTAAATGGATCCATGATAAGTCACCTAGAACCATGATAAGATAGTGTCGAGAATGAATGACTAAGTAAAGCTAACTCAACAAGCTTTTGAGATAGGACAATATCATCTTTTGGCCATAAGTTCTTCAAATGATATATTTCAACAAAACTTCAAAGGGAAGTTTCCAACACCATTAAGAATGCTCAAAATTAATTTGAGTTGAAAATGCATCATTTGATCCCTAGTAAAGAACAATCAAGACCAATGAGTAGCATTTTAGACATAAGTCAACCACATTAAGTTTAAATTGAGTGATTCTATTATGGGTGAAAGAGGAATTAAAGAACCATATTGGCTATAAATTTCATGGAAAAATACATTCGTTTGGCTACTCAAATGGTAAAAATTGGTTTGTTCGATAGTCCTATTTCCTCTCTCCTTAAGAATCAAAACAAGATGAAATATATTTTGAAGATTCTTCAAAATGTCAAAAAATAGCTCAACCAACAAGCTAGATAGAAATGGGTTCATTTGGCATATACAAGGTGACCAAAAAATATATTGGGCTAGTGATAAGGGGGATATATGTAGGTAGAACCATGACACATCACCTCCATGCATACCCACACATAGAAGAACTCTAGAGATCAACAAACATCAGGTGCACTTTTGAATTTGAAAATGGAAGAGACTATGTGAGGCTTATTTAAGCCAAGACAAGGAATGAGAAGCAGGTCTTAGAGATCCACGAGCAATGATAAGCAAGTTCCAATAAAAAGAGAGCAAGAAGCCATTAAGAGGTGCTATGTAAGGATGCAAACAAGTGCATGGTAGCTGTACATTTGAGCCAAGATCAAATTAATAGCCAATATCTCTTGTATATTCTTTATTATTATAACGAATGCAAAGCTTGATTGATTGAAGTACAAGTTTTTTTTTACGGATAGAGAGTTTTTCCCACTCTAAACCACCATGTCATTACTATTGTGAGTTTTTTTTTATTGCTTATGATTTTAAATGCATTTCACTTCATTGTATAGGGTTCACATGGTTTTGTGTGGTTTTCATACTTAGTTTCACATTGTTCCATGCTTAGAAACTAATAAGTTCAAGCTATAAGTGAACAATATTTTAAAATTAAAATAAAAACTTAAGTCTAAGATATATTTCAAGCTTTATTAACATTGTATCAAACTCTTTATGGATTGTCCATATTTTATTTTTAACATTTAGGAGTATTTTTGGGTATGGAAGAGTTTTAATGCCAAAATAGAGAGCTTTGAACATTCATGTGTTCAAAATATCTGTTTAAGGGTTCGTTACTAAAATATATACTATATAGAAAAATTCACTTCCAACTTCTTCAAGGTTTGCTTCTATTTTTTTTAAATTATTTATATAAGATTGAAATAAGCCTCACTCATGACTAAGTTACCTTAGTATCATGACAAATCATATTGTTGTTTAGATATTAAAAACTATTATTTTTTTTTAGTTCGGGGGACAACTTGAAATAAGCCTCACTCATATTATATATCATGACTAAGTTACCTTAGTATCATGACAAATCATATTGTTTAGATATTAAAAACTATTATTTTTTAGTTCAGGGACAACGTAACTGTTTAAGGTTTGGCTCTTCTTCGAGAGGTCCAAGGTTCAAACCGCAACGTGTGTTTGTGTGTTAATTCTTTGTTGATAAGTTTAACTCTTGACCTTACAAGAGGTCATAAATAGGATGGGAATGCTTAACCCTAAAAGTTGGTCGTAGAGGTTTCTCACACTAACCAAATTATTAAAAATACTATTTTTTTCCTTTTATTATCATGGATCATCTTATTACAAGAATACCATAATAATGTACAAATTTGAATTAGAGTAACAACTATATATATATATATATATATATAACCACTCTATTTTTAGTAATTGATAAGTCTAAGGTTCAAACTGCAACAAGCCTATTCGTCTCGTTGAGACAACGTGAGATGGAGATCACCGATCGCTTAAGATTTGTACAATCATCATCGAACTGGAGAGAATTCAAATCATACTACTTCCTTTGCAAATTGGCACCTCCAAAGTTTGAACCCAAGTCTCTTCTTGATAAGTGCTTGACTAGACAAGCACTTACCAATCCACCTAGCCCTTGGAGGCAACAACTATATAATTACTTCACCGTATAATAAATATATATATATATATATATATATATATATATATATATATTCACACTTGTTTATATAATATTATTATCTTTTAAAGTCTATAATAATGAAAAAATATGTTTTTCAAGGTTCAAACCAATTTTTTTTTTTATAAAAAATTATATTTATTTTTATTTGGTTAGTGTGAGAAACCCCTATGACCCACACGCGACCCACACACAGGGCTGACCAGTCTCTCCAACCATGACCCTTGAGAGCTATGCTTATCAATAGAAAATTTAACACACAACCACCACACACCCATCCCCTCACACACTCGTCCATGCCACGGTTTGAACCTTGGACCTCTTGAAGAAGAGCCAAAGCCCGAACCGTTGCACTATTCCTTGGGACTTTAAAATTTTAGGTTAGTGTGAGAAACCCCTATGACCAACGCACATGGCTAAGCAGTCTCCTTCCAACCATGATTCCTCGTAAAGTCGAGAGTTATGTTTATCAATAGGAAATTTAACACATAGCCTTTGTGTCCCCCTTTGCATCACAGAGGTTCGAACCGTGGACCTCTTGTTCAACAAGGCCAGGCTCGCCTTCTCCACTTGCGCTACAAATATGGACGTTATATATAGCTCTCAACTTTAAGAGGGGTCATAAGGAACTTTCTTTTACCTTTTAGATTATATATATATATATATATATATATATATATATATATATATATATATATATATAGGGTGCAACACAATGATACGGGCTTTGGCTCTTCTTTGGAAGGTCCAAGGTTCAAACCGTGTCATGGGCAAGTGTGTGAAAGGTGGGTGTGTGGTGGCTTTGTGTTAAATTTCCTATTGATAAGTATAGCTCTCAACTTTAGGAGGGGTCATGGTTGGAAGGAGATTGCTCAACCTTGTACATCGATCATAGTCATAGGAGGTTTTTCAAAATAACCAAATAATAATAAAAAAAAAAAAAAAATATATATATATATATATATATATATATATATATATATTTTGGAAGGAGATTGCTCAACCCTGTACATCAGTCATAGGAGTTTTTTCAAAATAACCAAATAATATATATATATATATATTTGACATTGATGCGTGTTCTTCACATTATTTAAAAAAAATATAAAAATCATTTTTTTTTAAATGGGTCAATAAGGTTTTAGTTTAATAGTTGAGACATATTGACAATGAAGTTCACACCAAGATTGTATAACTTGTTATTTGGAAAATATAAGATTGTATAAAGGTTGTATAGCTTGATGTGATTTATCAACCATGGCTATCATCGAAAGTGGCCTTCTTATTGTCTTACAACTATGTGACCTGTGACTAGTGACATTTAACTTGAGGATCTTGTAATTGGTTTGAAGATGAGTTAAAACCTTATTTAAGGAAAATAAAAAGAATTTTTTAAAATGCACCTGGAGCACAATGGTTTTGGCTTTGGCTCTTTTCGGGAGGTTCAAGGTTCAAAACCGCGGCATCGCCAAATGTGTGAAGGGGTGAGTGTGTGGTGGCTTTGTGTCAAATTCTCTATTGATAAGTATAACTCTCAACCGACGCCAAATGTGTGAAGGGGTGAGTGTGTGGTGGCTTTGTGTCAAATTCTCTATTGATAAGTATAGCTCTCAACTTTAGGAACGGTCATGGTTAGGAGGAGACTACTCAACCCTGTATGTCCGTCGTAAGAGGTTTAACATATAACTTAGTCTCTTTCATAAAAATTCAAAAACATGCCAATTTTATGTACCATAAAAACATCAACTTAAGTTTTTTTTTAATGAAACAAAAAAACATACCAAAAAACAATTATTAAAAATAACAAAATATTAATAATTAATAAAATAATAATCATAAATACTTTCACCTATGAAATTCATGCTAAAACTCTCCTGCTTGAAGGTTTTTGAGCTGTGCCATCCTCAGTTCATAAATGCTAAGTCTCTACGCTGTACGTGCAATGCATTGTCTCCTTTATAAGGCCTACCAAGACGAATCAACAATTATTTTTAAACAAATTATAATGCCGTGTAATCACCACTAGTGTAAAAAAATGTTTATTGGCAAAGATTTTGCGATAGTTTTCTTCCAACCACTCACAAATGAAATAAGGGATTTCCAAGCGCGAAGGTGGTAGAACAGCGAGGAAGGGAATGGACGGACAAAAAGAGAAAAGCTGGGGAGAAAGAGTGGCAGAGCTGGTCTACTCCAAATATAAATCTCTGCCAAACAAGGGAAAACCCCAAGGCAGGGAGACCACTGTCCTCGCTGCTTTTCTGCTTTCCACTCCCAACAATGGTACCTTCTTAAATTTCTTCCTTCTTTTTTATTTTTAATTTTAATTTTAATTTTTAAATTCAGCCTTTTATACATTCAATTTTAAAATTTCGAACTCTAAATTATGTCCATCTTTTGATCGGGGCTGCATGAGTTTTGCTTAAATCATGATGATGTATAACGTTTACTGGAGTGGAGTTGATTAATTTTTAAGGTCCATAAGCATTGAGTGCTGTTAGATTATATTGTATTTATCTGGGTCCACTATGCGTAGAAGGAAAAATTAGTGTTGTCTTATCCTTCTACTGGGTATATGCACCCTACATTCCGGCTCCAACATTGGCCTTCCTATCTGGAAAGATTTTCTATAGTGGAGCTTTGAGGTTAATATCCTAATAAGTTGGAGAAGCATTTGAGCCATGAACTTCACCAGCTGCAAATAAATTAGGGAAAAAAAATGTATCTAGAAAAATAAAGGTAAAAGCAAGAATACAAGTTATAAAACATATGTTACCGAGGAAGAAGATCATGCTATTAAAGTAGATAATCCAAATTCCTCAATTCTTAGCTGCATTTGGTGACTGCTGAATGCTCTCAGCAGACAGGGAACTCTTTCTATGTAAATTTTCTAAGCTAAAAATGGGTTCTCCCAATGTTCAATCCATGTGGAGCATGAAGAATTTGACACCAAAAGACTTAGCTGACAATATAAGTTGGATTGTTTCAAGGGCAATGGGAAACCTGTCAAGGTGGGTTGTGTAAGTGATGCCACAATTGTAATTAAGCCTTTTAAGAGTTTATGACCTTGTGAAACAGACTATGAACATGGCTTGCTGGGTTATAAATATATTTATGAATACAGATTCAGATATGCTTTACATGCATAAAATTCTACGTGTGCTGGCCTAGGGAGTTGAATGATATTGATACTCTTTCCTTGACAAATTTTTGCAGAGACCACTGAGAATGATAATTAGGGAACAATGGAAACAAGAAAGGTGTACCTCGTTAACTCCTTGGGACAACATTCTCGACACAGTACATAAACAATCCCTCTCCATACAACAAGCCTGGTGGTATTCAACATCCCTGCAACAGTTGTATACACTACTCTACCAGTCCTAATAAACAAAATGAATCCGTTGGAAGGACAAGCATTGCACACTTTGGAGGAACAAATTAAATAAGTAAAAATCATTCTGATCAACAAGATGATCTTCATTGGACCAAAATTATGTAACAAATAAATGACAGATTGGGTTAGTCATTTTGAATACATAATAACATGCCATTCGATGGTCAATCAATCCTTCTTGTAGAAGACCCAAGATAGTCACCGCCTGTTAAAGGTGGGTTGATGTATACGGAGTCCAGTTCGATGGATACTGCAGAAATTTTTGATATTGGGATAAATTGGACATAATCCTTTGGCAGGAAGGAAACACCCATCACAGGTAATTTGTCAACAGTTTCTTCATAATGAAAAAAACACAGAGCCAACATTATAAGATTTGAACCTTCTCATGTGTTGAACAAATCTTAGTTTGGAGACTCTCCCCAGATTTGTGAGTACTAGCGCCTGTGTTTGTTGAGTGATCATGGCAGAGTCATTTTGGTCCTAGCCAAGTCATTGCTGAGTTTTTTCCCCGATTTTTGCTTTGAGCTCGAGTCTGGGTCACAGAAAACTAGAGATGAGTTCAAGTCTTGATTCCATGGAGCAGATACATTCTTGGTAGAGGATCTCCCTGCACTGTAGGGAAGAAATGGCGAGGCTTTAATCCCTGAATAAGGATGTGCTGACATCATTATGAATGCCAATTGCACCTAGGGTTGCAGAGCAAAACAAAAAGAAGCTAAATTCAGATAAAAAAGAGAAACAATTGTACAATGAACTTCTCCTATGCAAAGCACAAGTGATGTTGACATCAAACCTGTATGTATTGATAGGACTGCTAAATGGACCAATAGGAAAACTAGAAAACATGACAAAGATGCATCAAAACCATTAGAACTATTGATGTATGTGGTGCTCATACTTGACAACTATGTAGGAGTGGCTTGGGATGAAAACAATCTGAAAAGTATTCCAATTCCACCAATTACTAAGAGGAAACAGGAGACAAGTACCTCTAAAGATGGCATGGACTTTACAAGGATGAAGAGTATAGAAAACAATGAGCAACATTGGTGCAATCAAATGACAAGGGACTCACATTTAGCTCAATCTCCAGATTAAAAGCTGTAAAATATTTGTGCATATCATCTTCATTCTCATTCAATGATATGCAAGGATAAAAGACGATGCATATGTCACCATCAGGAAGAAAAGAAGAGGCTGAGCTACAAGACAGAAAAATAACTGGAAAGATGGTACTTGTAGGTGAATGCTTCCAATCTCGATATGTTTGATGAATGTATATTTGCTAAAACAAAAAAGAAGAGAAAATTAAAAAAAAAAAAGGGAAAAAAAGAGGCTTCCTCGAGTATTAAGACACAATATCAAAATTTTCATCAAACTTCTGAAATTTATTCAAATTTACTATGCAATTTTCATATATAATCTCAATTTTTTTGCCAAATTTGTTTTGAAACATAAATAGATTTACTACATAATTTTCATATACAAAATAGTTGTTAAATCAAGTTGTTATACCTTTGTATTCATTTATTCTTTTCAAAATAAATGCCATTACTAAAAATATCTATAACATGTAATCTGCAACACAAATACATCACAAGAAAAAATTCATTAGAAAGTCAAAATAAAAATAAGAAAAAACGTAAAATAAAATTAATAAAACATTAAGAAGTATAAATAACTATGGGAACAACTGCTAGTATTCTTTACACATATGTAAATGTTCACACAAATGAATGTAATATAATTTAACAATGTAAACTGAAATCTATTTATGAATCTCATTCTCTTTTAACTTTTGCGAACACTTATTACTTGAACATACTTTGTAGATTAGATAATAGGACACAATGTTTGGCGATACGAAATTTGATAATGAATCTTTGCTAGGTCAATCTTCAATAATTTTGTCATTTCATGTTTTGGGGCTTTGCTGAAGGTGTTTGAATTTCTAGTTTAGTGCTTGTTCATTTTAAGGCTATTTGTTTTTCAAACAAAAACATACTTTTGTGCAAACAAACGTCCATGAAAGTGGGGAAATGCAAATACATAAAATAAAAACCTTTAGATGGCATTCCACCTTCAAGGAGAAGTTAGACTTACCCTATGCTATCGGTATTTAGTAGTGAGGGTCTGATTTGGATTTGGCAGTGCAATTTATGTGAGTTTTATTTATTTTGTTTTGAATTTAACTGAAAAGGGAAACACATTCAATTATTCTTCTGTGTATCCTTTTGTCTTTTCATATCAGCTTTATTATGACTCTTAATGTGCTTAGATCTTGATATTTTTATATCTGCTTGGCAGAATTGCGTGTTGTTTCTTTAGGAACTGGAACTAAATGCCTTGGACGTTCACATATGAGTTCAACTGGAGATGTTATAAACGATTCACATGCTGAAGTGATAGCAAGAAGAGCTCTACTCAGGTTTTGAGTCATTCTCTTCTATTTGTTGAAAACAAGCTTAGTTTCCATGTTTACAATATCTTAGCATTCTTCTTTGTAGATTTCCATTATATACTTTATAGCATCTAGAATCATGTAATGCAAATGAGTTAACATCCTTTTATGACAAACAATGCAAGATTAAGAATCCTCTTAGACATATTCTCTGACTATGAATGCTTCAATGGAAGAAATTAAAGAGGATTTGGAAAAACACTACTAATTGTGAAGTACATGTCTTTCAGAGATGAGGAGATAACTAAGGAGACAATTATCCAAAACCTCCATTGTGTAGTCATGCAAAATCATGATGTCACTGACAGGCGAAAAGTTTATTCCTATCAAGACAACTAAATGAGAGGCCCATTTTAGTAATGACCCAATTAAAAATCTGAGGAGATATTTTTGTGTGATTCAACTGTACATGCAAAAGGCTTGTGCTTACTGCATGGATAAAAATGGCAAATTAAGACAATGACAAGTATATCTTCCAGGACATGTTCTGATACCTTGTCTATATGTATAGAACTAAACCGTTTGAGCTACAACATAGATTTGATAATACCTGAACTGATAGCAGAACAAAACCAGTACAATAGAAAAAGAAGCAGTTTGCCCAATTATATTAAGGGTATTTGTACAGAATAGCCTTTATCAATATGCTTTCTTATTTTCATAATTGAGGTCTAGTAGACATGTTATGTAACATACAACCACTTATGAGTTGCTATTTCTTTGTTTTTATGTAAAAGCTTACTGCATAAGTTCTTTAATGTCACGGATAAATGCCTTTTGTATTTTTGATGCTAGTTTGAATGCACCGAAACTTCATTCACCCGTACTAAAAATAGGTACATTCCTAACCTTTACGCATGCTCGACCAATATCCTCTTCTAGTGTTTATGCATCCAACTTGGGATTATAGTGTCATCAATTGAATGGGTCTCAATTTCATTGTTAGTGCTTTCAATCAGGGAAAAGGGGTTTTGTAATGCAAAACTGATCTGATAAAGAATTGTGTTGTCTGTTGAATCAGGAATGTGAATGTTTCCATACGGGAATAAAGTTTATGTGCGATTATGTACTCACTCCATAGTACCATTAAAACCACTCCTCACTTGTTATTGGATGAGTTTCCACGTTCGGAGGCTTTGTCACTCAGAACCCTACTTGTGGGGCTGGCATGGAAATTGGCCAATCTCATAGGAATCTTAAGCAGCAGCAGTCTTGACAGGGATGAGCCTATTCCCCTCTGTTTATAGGCAAGGTCAAGGGTGGCACTTTGTAACAAAGAATTTCTCTATTAAATAACACATACATATAGACATGAAATTCTCACTATATCTGAGGCAATCTAACAGAGTTCATTCCATGCTTGTGCCCTCAATTAACTATCATAAGAACTGATAAACATTATCCTGACTCTGAGTCATTCCACATGAAATTGTAAATGATGTACATAACATTAGACACTTAAACATGAAAAACCCAAAACCATTGTCATTCAGAATAATTATACAACCCACTGTGCTCAAGTAGATTGATTACAGTAATTCACTAGCACGGTTCTGTTAAAACTTATGCTTTTCAACGTAGTTCAAAGCCTCAAACACTCACCACAACATACCCCATTAGTCATATGTGCATGAAAATAAACAGAGTGAAAAGGACTTTGAACATATTAATCAAATTGTTTGACCCTTTCAGTAGGTTGGTGCTTTGTCTGTGAGGCGTTGATTAACGTTCAGCTACAATAAGATGAACAGCAGAAAATAAGGAAATAGACATTATAAAAAAACCAAAAAGATAAAATATTTTCCCCTTTTTTTGGACAGACAAGTGAGGATTGACAATGGGTTCATCTCCCAGGAATCAACAATTATTAATCATAAACAGATTAGCCAACTCCAAATAGCTTTGGAGTGGCTAAGAAACATCTTTGTGTGTCCTTACCCCCGTACCATTTAAACCTAAAGAATTATAAGATGTCAAAAATCATTACCTGTCTTGGTCAAGTTCCAAGGCACGCTATAAGCTTCAAATTCTCCTTTTGAACTATTCCATAACAAAGAAATTGACCAGTGTTGGTTCTTATTGAGCAGAAGGATGTTGTGCAACATTACTTGTAGTCCAATCTTCAAAGTTGATCATCTGGATCCCATAAGAGATTTTGATTGAAACAGAATTTGGAAATGAACCTTTATGTCTTTGCTTCAGCATTCTTTTTTCTTCCTTCCAGGTGTTTTCAGTCATACTCAACCAAAGATGTTTAGTATTGATAATTTGATAGCATTCAGAATATCATGATCCTTGCTGCCTTTGCTTCTGATCCAAATTGACAAGGGAGCAGATAATTCTAAAGCTAATAACTTCATTTCTTTCTAATAGCCACTGCCATTGTTTTTTTCTTTCACCTCTTTGCTGCAATCAGTTATTAGTTTTTCTGTTGTGCTTGTAACTTGCACATCATATTTAATTGCTTGTAGAACATCCACAGTAAACAATGTTTATGGCATATGCACTATGTCATCAGGTTCTATTGAAGAGCACCTCCATCCAAGCTTTGGACTAAGAGAGTCACCAAAAGGCCTGTAAAAATTAATTAGTAATTACAGCAAATCTGAATTGCAAATGCTCTTGAAACTTCACCGATAACGCTTTGACTACTTGTCTGGATTATCCATCACAATATGACCTTTGAAGCGATTAGTCACGATGGAAGCTACACAAGCAGTTAGGGCTGAAGCATTGATTGAACCATAATAGCATGCTGGCTGCAGCTAAAAGGAGAGAAAACATTCTTATTATTTGATTATGTTAGAATATGGTGTCTCATATCATGTAAATTCTAATAATTAATTACTTTGTAATAGGACATCCCATCAATTCTAGATAATGGGGTCCTAGAAGTATTTACTTGTCAATTAATTATGTAAAAAAGGTGATGAAATGATGTATTAAATTGAGGCACCTAGGAATTAATGCCCTAATTGGACATTGAGATTACTTAAAGCATGTGGGGCCCATTCTTAGGATAAGGATGAGCTGGGCGGTGGAGTTAAGTGAAGCAACTCCCTTAATTGAAGGTGGAACTGGAGACTTGATGGATAGAGATGGAATAGTTAGAGCTGAGTTAACTATTCCATCTTATCTTATCCATGCACAACTCCTTTACTTATTTAAGGAGGTGTTGGAATTCATTTTGTATTATCTTCATCATTCAGGTTTGGCGTAAAGAAAAAAGGGGAGGATTTGGAGCTTTGTGTAGGAGGATTGTTGATTGCACATTTGCAGGCTGATTGCTACTCTCCCTAGAAGATTGAATGTTTAGGAATTATTTCCACAGCTTTAATTCCTTACAAATTATGTGAGAAGACTATTACAGAACTGTCAAGGCATACACATTCTGCAACAAACGATTTCAAGATCTGTGAATAGAATTTGTGAAAATAGAAAATAAAATTTTATGATTCCATTAGGAACATCCATTCAAGTTCCAAATGGATTGGAGATGATTTCATGGTCACAATGTACCATTACATTGAATTCTATTACACACAATGGAAAGCATTCTCCCCATAAATTCTGGAGGCAAGGCCTATCCAATTCCTAGAGCAATCAGACCTACAGACCCCACATAAATAAAATGTTCACATTCAGGATTACAGGTCTTGGGTTATGCTTTTCAAAGAGCAGGTCTCTTCATTGAAACTTGGATACGACAGAAAAGGGGAATGATAAGACACACAACAGAGAAACACAAAGGGAAGAGCCAAAACTAATGAAGCCTCAAGCCAAAAGCTTACCGATATTTCAAAAGGACTCTGGTGAAATGGAACTGGTTCCATTTATAACCGGGGGGGAAGCCAACTTGATATTTTGTAATGCCTCTTGAATATCCATCACATTCTGGAGAAGATTATTCTCTTTTAGAAACTGCCACAATATCAAAAGTTGGTTTTATTTATAAAACAAACTCATCAAAATTGAAGGAAGTGTTTCTCATAAAAAAGATCAAGAGTAAACAATCAAATGGCATCAAAATTGAAGGAAGTGTTTCTCATAAAAAAGATCAAGAGTAAACAATCAAATGGCATCAAAATTGAAGGAAGTGTTTCTCATAAAAAAAATCAAGAGTAAACAATCAAATGGCATTAGTTCAACCTGTTAAATTCCTCAACTTTCAATGAGGAGACCCAGTTTTGAATCTTGCCATGTGATATATGCATAATAGCCAGGCTGTTGTAATACCACTAAATGGTCATGATGTAATACGGGTGGGGCCTGGCTCAATCTCATATGTATGTATGTATGTATCAAGAGTAAACAAGGCATCAAAGGACTGGTACCTTGGTCCAGTGCATAAGACTACTCCAATGCATATGGGGGGTTGGAAATTGTGTCAGTTCACATTCATCACTCAAACATCAAAGGACTGGTAGCTCGGTTGAGCACACCCATATGTGCTTGTGGGAGGTTCTCGGTTTAAGTCCTAGCCAGTCCATGGTCTTCAATACCATCAATTTGATTCACATTACTTCATCAAGCAGATTCAATCTTTCCATATTATCCTTTTCAGAAGTAACATCATCAACCATTTTGTCTTTGACATCAAGGGCCAAGTTGCTTATGCAAATCTGAATATCCAAATTTAAGGAGATAGTATTTTCAAAGGTTATGATGACCTCCTAAGTGTTTTGTAATGCATTGATTTACATTTTTCTGAGTGAACTGTTCAAGAAGGCTCTTGATTCCATTGGTCTACTCTGTCTTGTGAATCATGTTCTTTGCAGAGGCAGTGAAAATAGCAGGCAAGATATACTGTGGAAAGCTGCTTGATGCTTTGAACTTTGAAGTTTGAACTGCCTGTTGAATGAAAGCCTTTACCTGGTTGATCTGATTCAGATACTTGTGCATTATTGCCTTCAAGCTCAGGACGTTGTTAATTTGTGTACCTATGTTTGGAGGTAGGCTCAATCAAATCTGTATTATCTGCATACTTAATCATGTGTCTGACACTCATAGCCTCAGGGATACTGCTTCTTCATTTGTTTGCCACACGTGAAATACTTGCTCAGCTTTCAAGACAATGATCTTCATTTTCTACTTGGCATTATCGTGAATGAGTCTTGATCTGCTGAATCAACATATCCTTCTATGCTTTGTGTAACATTTTTGCTCCTTTGGAAACTCTTTAAAGCGTTGGGTTATTTGAGATGGCATTTGAGCCTTTTGTTAGCTATCAACTGGAACTTGGGGAGTATATGGCTGTGGAACAGGATGTTGGGTTATTTCATTTGAATCATCTGTTACCTATCAACTGGCACTTGGGGAGCACATGGCTGTGAAACAGAAGCAGGTATGGTTGGGAGTGTTTTAACCATTGTATTCAGTTTCAAGACAATGATCTCCTTTTTCCACTTCCTGGCACTATCTCAGATGAGTCTTGATCTACTGAATCAAATATCCTTGTATGCTTTGTGTATTATCTTTGCTCCTTTGGAAACTAGTTGAAGAGTTGGGTTATTTGGGATATCATTTGAGCCATTTGTTAGCTATCAACTGGAAGTTGGGGGTAGATGGCTGTGGAACAGAAGCAGGTATGGTTGGGAGTGCCTTAACCATTTTATTCAGATAAACTATCTCAGTGCCCAAAGATTTGATTTTCTTGTCCTTTCTATCCATCAACTGCTTGGCCTGAAAATTTTTAAACTTTATATGGTCAACTTCCTCTCCCCCCACCTCCCCCCGCCTCCAATCTCTTCAATTCTGCTTCTACCTTGGTAGATAAAGCTAATCTAGTCGTGCAACCCCTGGAGTCACAGCTGCAGTAGAGGTGAGTGCTGTCACTAGATTTAATCAGCTTTGAAGATTCCCAAAGAATCAAGATCATCAAGGGTCAACTCCATCTTTCTCTATGTGGGATAGAACTGCCCGGCATGACCACTTTTCCTGTTTTGGGGTTAAACCTACTCCCTAGATTGAAGTTGGTCAATTACCCAGAATCCAAAATATTTACCCAGAATCCAAAATATATCCATGAAGTTTTTCGGTTCCCCTTAAGCTTTTTCAATGACATCCTGATATAGTGCATTTGAATGTCCCAGCCAAGAATGATGAGGGCATGCCCACTCTTCACAATCTCCATTGAAGTTAAGGGCATGGAGGTTGTTACTTGTGTCATTCTTTAATTTTTGCCAAGTGCTGAGTTTGAGCAGAACCATTAATATCTTTCAAACACTTTGTTATCTCCTCCTGCACTTGTTTAACCTTGAGCAGAAGCAGAAGCAATTGTTTCTGTCTAATGTATGCCTGGAATTCTGATTGGTACTTTTTGAATTCAGAAATGTTTTCAACATTTGGGTCTACTAGAATTTTTTTGCACTTCCTGAATCTTTTCTTCCTGCATATTTTTTTAACCTTATTTTTTTTTTTCTATTAATTATATCTAAAATCCACCTCCTCAACAACAGATGGTTCATAATCTTATAGTGAATTTCCAACATCCTCAAGGTAATCATAGTTTGCTTCTTGAGCTTCTTGAGGATCAACATATCTGTCAAATGCTGGATTATGGTATCGAATTCTATAATTGGATAAACAATTTTTACATAGGCCCCCATATAAGGGAGGTCCTGTCTTTTCTTCTCAGCATGAAAGGCCTTAAACTTACCCCATGCAGCAGCCGTGTCCATGCATCTTGCTTATCAAAGGGGTTTCTCATAGCATCCTTAAGTTCTTTAAATTGGTTATGGTATCCAGACCTATTCTGAGCTAACATGAGGTCATTTATGAAACCCTCTGGATGATGGATGATTAAATTTTGCATCAAGCATCTGCAATCCATGTTTTCAATCATTTGAATCATTTATTTGGCTTGACTGAAAGCAATCCTATGCTTCAAATCAAAATTTGCTATTATTCTTATCAATTAAGTAGGGCCGTTTTGCCAACACCACCAGACTCTTCATTAGCAGAACTGAGTTCTCTGATATATTCCAGAGCAAATAATTTTCGTGACAATCCTTGGCAATTGAATGGGGCCTACATTAAACCAATAAACTTTGAAATATGCACTTATTATGGAAAGAACCAGTCCTCATCATTTTGAGTTTGTTAATGATTCATCTTTAAGGATTTTAGCATTGATGTGTGTAGTTTGACCTCATTGGCCAAGGTTGACATTGTATAACATAACCTATTGTGCAAGCCCACAGACTAACATTGCATAGTGTGAAATGGGGTTTATTGTATAAGCCTGGGCTCATATAGTTTACTTTGTAACTTTAACCTTGTACCCTAACCTTAATAAGTTGGTTAAGGGTTTATATAATTTTTATGAAATTATAAAGGTATTTAAATACAGTTCTTTTCCACAGTTCCATTATATCAATGTGTCATCATTTATTACTATCATTAGTTTAAATGCTCAATGGCATCCTCTCTATTATCATGTGTTATTGTTCTCTCTTTTAGCTCTCTATTGCTCTTTGCTATGAGATTTGAGTAATGTCGTGTATTAGTTCATTTTGACAAATCATTGTAAAATCCAACATGGTATTATAGCAGGTATGAAGAATTATTCTTGAGCCTTTTCCTTCTTCCAAATTATTAGAGCAAATTTACATTCATTAATCGGTTCATAAGGTGTTTTTTTTTTTTAAAAGGCAACATAAGAAGCAAAGAATGACTATCTCCACTAGCATTGTCAATCAAATTTGCAATTATGGAGGGGGAATTTAAAATTTATTTACTTTCCCCTCCTTTATTATTCTAGCAAGAGGTTGCATTGTTTGGACTAGGGAGCAAATATTCTTAGGGGCAATGATTGTGATCATGCGACCTGCCCTCGTCCAATCATGCATGTTGGTTTGCTAGCTATTGCATAGGCGCTAATTTTGTTTGTGGGCATAGGCCATGGGGATGAAGCCCCACTTTTCATTTCATTTTGTTTTGTGTTTTGTGCTTGGGGGAATTAGCTTGGTCTCTTCCAGAAGCATTGGCTGTTGCTTCCTATCCAAGGTGCTTGGTGACTTGGTTGGCGTGTGTTTTTTGGGAACTTGGTGTATGTAGGGTTGTGGGTTTGATCTTGTGCCCTGATTTTGCAACGCTTTTCTCATTTGGATCTATCGAGGATGATCTCGTCTGTAAGGAGCAAGGCCCCTCCCCTACCTGGCAACGTGTGGCTCAACTGGTTGGAAGGCAACGGTGTTGGTATTTTTTTAAGAACAGTTACAAGGTCAATCCTCACCCCTTTCTCTTGATCCCATTATGTTCTCCAATGCTGCATGGTTTTGGCGTGGTTGAGGGTGGCCTCGTCTTTAAGGAGTAAGGCTCCTTTCCCACTCGAAGACGTGTGTGGCTTAATGGATTGAATGCTATGGCATTGGTGTTGTTGTGAGAGTATCACAAGATCAATCATGACCCACTTCCTTTTGATCCTCATGGTCTCGAGACCACATTTGTATCGAGTGGTGGTGGGCCATGTTGTCTTCAAGGATGAAGGCGTTATTCTTACTTGATGGTGTGGATTGTTGGTCTAGCTAGAAAGTTTTGACAGTGGTATTGTGTGACCAGTGCTCATGAGGTCAATCCTCGCCCCCTCCCTTTTGGCAAGCCACATTCTCTCACCTTAGCATGCCCTCTCATTCATCTAATGGAGGCTTCCTTTAGGTGCTTGAGTGGTGTGTGGGCTCCCAACAAGCTTAGCTAGCTTGGGAGGCACGAGTTTGATTCTCACCTGCCCCCTTCTTTGGCATATTGTAGACTTTGGCTATCATGCTGGTTGGTATGGCAACCAATGTGGATCATATGTGATAAACAAAAATTTATATATATGGAGGGGCCTTCCAATAAAACCAAAACAAGTGGCACCTTCCGTATTCGCTTGTGATACTCAATGGCAAGATCATAGTGGTTATAGGTCGTGAATCATGTTGCACCAAGTGGCGATTTCTTGTTGGATGCAACATTTATAAGGTTTGAATCCTTAATTTATCTTTTTGCCATGGGGATTAATAGGGTAAGCTCCTAGAGGCCATGACTTTTGTACATGGAAGTGTTTTCAGCCCTTTTTTTCAAATTGCACAGTATTTCAACCGCTTCGCATTGGTAGCATTTTTTCAACGACTTGTTGTAGGTGGAGGGCATCTCATTGTGTGATGGAGTTCAAGACATATATCAGCTGTTTATATGGGCAAAATACATTATATGGGGATTATTGCAGAATAAGAACCACAAAGATCTAACTCTTGATAATCTTTTCTCTCTTTTTGTTCATTTTCAGATAACAATAAGGAGTTATGGTGACTCTTCTTATGAATAGTCTCTTGCAAAAGACCAAGACCAAGTGAGCCAAGGGCAAGTCAAAGCCTTGAAAGAAGGATCCCACTTGTAGATACTGTAAAAGGGAAGGCCATCCTACTAGGAAGTGCATTATGAGACTACAAAAGATTGAAGTTGGTTTTAAAAGGGAGAATCTTCTTATGGTTCCTTTTTTCATTTGGGAGCATATCGGTGCAACAAGGTTTCCATTATTTTATTTTATTCATCTATTTTTATTTATTTATTTATTTTAGTTTTTTTTGGGGGGTGGAGGGGTGGGTGGGCAGTTGAAGTGTGTAATCTAACCTTATTGGGACCAACATTGTATAATATAATCTATTGTCTAAGCCCTTGGGCAAACATTGTATAGTGTGAGATGGAGTTTATTGTATGGGCCCATATAGTTAACTTTGTAAAGTTAACCTTGTTCCTTAACCTTAATGATATGTCCGTTAAGGGTTTATGTAATTTTAATGTAATTATAGAGGTATTTAAACATCTCTTTCATCAATCCATGGTATTGCTTTATGATCATTTATGATCAGCATTAGTGTGGATGCCTAAGGACATCTTTATCATTGCGTGTTATTGTTTTATCTTTTTGCTCTCTATTCATCTCTGCTATGAGATTTGAGTAATATATCATTTCAATTTGTTTCGGCAAATCATTGTGAAATCCAACCCTTGGATTGTCATTGGACATATTAGTTGATTATCTATTATGGATTCCAAGTGTAGTAGTTTTTCATTCATGATGTTTGAGCTCTTCTTCTAGAGCCCCAATCATATGATTCAAGTTTTTGGATGAGCACCTCAAGGTTCAAATATATATATATATATATATATATATATATATGCATAAATATTAAGATCCGGGTTTCTTGTCAAAGGATGGATGGCTCAATCAAAGTCTTAACACTGAAGGTCTGCACAATTTTATTTTGACAAAAAGCTATTAGATACAATTTCAAACTTACATGGCATTAGGTTCTTTGAGAAATATCAATTTCAATCGTTCCCCCCATTATATAACTTCACTACTTATTTTCAACAAAGAAATACTACATTGTTTATTTAGGATATCTTGGACTGAAGGTCTCTATGAGGTTCTTTAAGAAATATCAATTTCGCTCTTCCCCTCTGTTGAGTGGTATTTTCACCCGATTGTGAAAGTACACTCTCCTTTAGGATTTGGGTTCCAAATCCCCTCTTGCAAAGAAGTTAAACAAACAACTTCTCCAAGGTCTCCGCTGTATTAGCATTTGCATATGTGTATTAGTAATCTCAAATAAAGATATTCAATTTAAATGCTTGGAACACTTTAGTGATTGCAAGTAACTGTAAACAAGGGGCAATGTTGGTTTATTTCACCATAAAGCTTTAGTGATTGTTCATTGTTTTTTTGGATTTTATTATTTTTTTAAATGTTTATTTTAATGCCTGAAAGTTACAAAAAGTTAAAATTTCTGGAAAACATAAAATGCAGAAAATGAAAATGAAATGCAGAAAATTGAAAATAAAACGCATTCAGTATGATGCTATCCTATTTCGACAAAACAGAAGATGTGAGGTTTTCATGCATGCAACCTAACCTATTGGACTTGCAAAACAAGCACAATCCGGATAAGCTAAGTGCTGGTTCCTAGGGTTTTAACTGAGGTTTTTCAGATTTAAACATTCGCATGAAGCAACCAAGAGAACTTGCATAAACTCCATTTACAAGCCTAAAATCTGAAAAGGGGAAAAATAGACATTTAATCTTGCATGCAGAAAATGACTCCTCCTTTCTTGTCCATAAGATGCAACTTTCTGAAATTTTTTGTATTAAGAATTTGTCATTTTACAATAACAGAAATTTCTGGTTTTCCCAAACTAGTCCATGGAAGAAAAACGACTCAAACAGGTCCAGAATGGCCTCATCGCCTTCAAGTCTGCAACTCTGCTCGCAACAATTTCCAACCCATGTCCATGAAGAAGAAAAACCAGTCTACGGAAGAAAAACAACCCAACTAGGTCCAAAATGGCTATCTTGCCTTCAAACCTGCAACGCTACTTGCAGCAGTTTTTCACCCCTTTTGGCCTCTTTGAATGGCGTATTTAAACTTCTGAAACAAATTTGTTTCTCCTTCCGTGACTGTTCGTTTCATTTTCCAATGGCTGTTCGTTTCACCTTCCCTGCATGCGTGTGCTTCGGTTTCCAAGAAACTTTTCGTTTCTATTTTGTGGCCCTTCGTTTCATTTTCTCCACATGGGCTTGCGTCCATTTCCTTCCATGTGTAACGACCATCTTAAATGATTTCCAATCATTAAAGATTCCTTATGTAACGTTTTGTCTTATTTACTGTATTTTTTCCTTATGTCCACGTCACTATGCAGGTCTGTTACCTTGGCGAAAATGGAACATGTCGCGATATCGCGACGCTTCTTGTTTCTCTGTTTTCCTGCCCCTTTTGAATCGCGAAAATGTAAAGTTTCGCGATATCGCGACACTTTTGCCTCCTTGCTCTCTTTTGTTGCTTTTAGCCGCGATATCGCGACACTTTTTCTTTCTTCTCTCTCTCTTTGCTTTGAATCGCGAAAATGCAACATGTCGCGATATCGCGACACTTTTTCTTTCTTCTCTCTCTCTTTGCTTTGAATCGCGAAAATGCAACATGTCGCGATATCGCGACACTTTTTCTTTCTTCTCTCTCTCTTTGCTTTGAATCGCGAAAATGCAACATGTCGCGATATCGCGACACTTTTCTTCCTTTGGCCGCGACGATGCAACATGTCGCGATATCGCGACACTTTTTCTCTTTTTGGCCGCGACGATGCAACATGTCGCGATATCGTGACACTTTTTGTCTTTGGCCGCGAAGACGCAACATGTCGCGATATCGCGACACTTTTCTTCCTTTGGCCGCGACGATGCAACATGTTGCGATATCGCGACACTTTTTCTCTTTTTGGCCGCGACGATGCAACATGTCGCGATATCGTGACACTTTTTGTCTTTGGCCGTGAAAACGCAACATGTCGCGATATCACGACACTTTTTCTTCTTTTGGCCGCGATGGTGCAACATGTCGCGATATTGTGACACTTTTTCTTTTTTGGCTGCGATGGTGCAACATGTCGCGATATCGCGACACTTTTTCTTTTTGGCCGCGATGGTGCAACATGTTGCGATATCGCGACACTTTTTCTTTTTTGGTCGCGACAGTGCAACATGTCGCGATATCGCGACACTTTTTCTCTTTGTGGTGTTTTGCTTTTTTTCTTTGAACTTTAGCCTATGGGCCACTTCGGTCTTCTTGGAACACATGCAAAAAAGGTGGGTCCCCAATTTTGGGGTACGTTGTGGAGTAGCCACAACACCCTCCTATATAACTTCCAATAATTATTTATCAAGAGAGAAATACAGCCTTGCTTATTTAGGAAATTTTGGACTGGAGGTCTCCATGTGTGGCCTAGTTCAAGCCATCATCTCTATTGAGGTTGGATTTATGTTTCTCAATTTCTATGGCTTGTCTTAAGCGATGTTTGTTGTAATTGTCTACTTTCACTTACCTTTGTGTTCTCTATGCAATCATGATGTGCGGTACCAAATGAATGCTCAACGAAGGCATATTTGTTGGTGTGGTTGTGATGTAGGTCTGTATAGTGCTCCTATTGTATATAACTTATGACACTTATTTACATAGGATGTCTTGGACTGAAGGTCTCCATGTGTGGCTGCGTTTTAGGCCATCATCTCTATAAAGACGAGCAAGCACACAAATTAAAATTATTATTAATAATTTCCAACACTCGAGAAATACTACCTTCTTATTTAGGATGTCCTGGATTGAAGGTCTCCATGTGTGGCTAAGTTCTAGGCCATTATCTCTATTGTGGTCACATTCATGTTTCCCAATTTCTACAACTTCTCTTGCGACAGTTGATATAATCATCTCCTTTTACTATTATCTTTGCGTTCTATATGCAAATGTAGTGTATGGCAATGCTACCAAACGAGTGCTCTGCTAAAGTAGATCTGTTGGTGCAGATGTGATGTAGGTCTGTAAATGCTACTATTCTGTATAACCTCCAACACTCATTTAGCAAGAGAGAGAAATAATCCTTGTTTTATTTAGGATGTCTTTGATTGAAGATCTCCATGTGTATTTGAGTCTTAGATCATCATCTCTATTGAGGTTGCATTTATGTTTTTCAATTTCTATGGCTTCTTATAAGTGATGCTTGATGTAATTGTCTACTTTTAGTATAACCTTTCTATCATCTATGCAAATGTGGTGTATGGTACCAAAAGATTACTCAACCAAGGCCAATTTGTTAGTGCAGTTGTGATGTAGGTCTACACAATATTCCTTTATCCTTGTGTTGATTGATCTACCAGATTCCCCTATATGGATCAAAACATGAGGAAGGGATCACGTAGACCCCACCTTGTTGCATTAATTCACGTTTGCATTTTATAGATCTAAGTTTATTTCTTAGTCTTTGAAGTGGAAAAAAATGGTTTTCAATCCCTTTTTAAAAGATATTCTAGCGATTTTATCAGTTGCTCCTTGTATGTATGGAAGATATGTTTCTGTAGGAGGACCATCCCTATTATATGTATTTTTGTCTCCATTTTTTATTTTATTATTATTAAAATTTGGTTATACTGGATTGAAATGGGCTCCCTTTGTATTACATCATGACCACATTACTGTGTTAAGAGGTGAAGTGAATATCCAAATCTCCAATGTTCTTCTGTAGAGAGGTGCATGGTGGTGCAGTTTATAGTGATCCTTCCCCATGCACAACCATACTTTGGGAGAGGAAACGAACAATTTTTTGGAGTCTTCCTTTGGGAGAGGAAATAAACAGTTTTTGGAGTCTTCCTTTTGGAGAGGAAACAAACAGTTTTTGGAGTCTTCCTTTATTTTTCTATAAAAGGGGAGTGATCCCTTGCATGTAATAGTTTAGTGAATGTAAAAGTTTTGCCGAAATCAATAAAATAACGAAGTTGCCATTGCCCTGTGGTTTTACTTGCACAATGCAGGGTTTCCACGTAAAAATTTGTGTTACTGTTTTGTGTCTGTGTTATTGTTTTGCTTGCTTGTAATATTTGTTTTCTAACATCTGGTATCAAAGCCTAGGGTTTTGTGCGAGTGGGAGTTGCTGTAGACAGGGGTGAGTACATTCCTGACAAGTCGGTTTCAGGCTATCGGCAATGGTTATCTAGGCTGCAAGTTCAATTCCCTTACAATGCAGGTAGACGTCAGGTCTTGGACGTCAAGAGTCTAAACGTCGGATGAGCAGGCCTAGACGTCACCAGACTAGCCGTCAGGTTTACAGGGATAGACGTCAGAATACTAGATGTCAGGGCTGTTCTAGACGTCAGGGGGGGCCAGGGTTGGACGGTAGGTCTGAGAGATGACGACTAGCTATCTGACGGCTGCTAGACGTTAGGGGCTAGACATCATGTGACTGGTTATGCATCCCGTTCGCATACCTGCAATAACACAAATGCCCTACTTGCTGTAGCAGCTTGACCTTCAACAACTCTCAATGGCAAAACCTGCAATAACAATTAGTATGGAACAACCTGCAATTCCTCCCTTAATGCATTACAACCTGCAACTCACAACACAATCACCAATTCACCATACACGCAGAACATGTAAACAACATAACAACATTGGCATTGCAATAGAATGAATAGCATCATCTACAATGTTTGAAAGGGGGTGTTTAAATAGGAGGGGTAAATTGGTTCCCCAACCGATTCCCAAACCACCCCAACCGTTTCTCTTAACACTTGCTAACAAAATGCTTTAGACGTCTAACTACTTGACGTCTTCTAACTAGACGTCTAACAACTCGTCTAGAGCCTTAACCAAAGCATTAACAAAGGCGGTTGTTTTTGTCCTTTTATGCCATATGCGTTTACAATTCAGCCTTCATTTCATTGGCTGTTTTTCCAATCAAATCAAAACATTAACATACCAAAATTGCTATGTACAATTCAAAATTGATGGACATGATGTTCCAGCCAGTCCTAGGGCTTAGAACTGCTGTCTACATCTATCCTCCCCTTCGAAGAAGTCGATGTCCTCAACGACTTTCTCCGTTCTGCTGCAGGAGTTTCAGCATCCATGGGTGTTGAGCTCTGTGGATTTGCAGCCTGCAATGCCTTTGTGTACTCCTGAAGTTGTTCCCGGTAGTGGTCCCGTTCGTCCTTGAGCCTCTTGGAATAGTTAAAGTACTTGGCCCACTCCACTCCTAAGGCATTGGCTCGGTCTTCTGTCTGCTTTAGGCTGGTCAGCAGTTCTGTTTCCCTACTTCGGAACATCTCTTTCAACCGCTGTTCTGAAACTGGTGCAACTGTTGTACCCTTCTGCTGTTTTGCCAGCCGCAGTTCTTCTTGCAAGGCTGCCTTTTCTTTCTGCCAGTTCTCCCTTTCCTGAGCCCAAGCCCGTTCCTGCTGGCTCCTATTGACTGAGAATGCTTCTGCTTGCTTAATCAAAAGCTCCTTCGCACTTTTTAGTTGGGCTATTTCTGCTGCTGATTCAGCTAACTGCTGGTCCTTTTGCTCCAAATCAGCTTTCAGTTCTTCCATAGCTTGTCCCAACTTCTGCATTTCTTCTGTGACTCTCTCCATTCGGGCCATTCCTTCAGCTAAGAGTTGATCCTTCTTTTCCAAAGCTTCCGCTACTTCTCGTTCCACGACCTCTTTAGCTGAATTCACATGTTTGATTCCTTCGCCCAACCAAGTCAACAGATGTGCGAGGAAGTTCAGCTGCGTGTATAATGGCAGTAATTTTGGCACCACTTCCACCTGTGTGCCATGTTCCATGGAATGCTGAGGGGGATTTTTGCCATGGCCGCAAACATATACCTGCTCCGTTTCCAGATAAAGGCTAGGTGTCTTTTCTGGCAACATCTCAATGCCCTCCATTGTTTGCAACCGGCCAGTGGGTAATGACCAAGGCTGTCTCGCATAAATGTTCGAGATGTCTTTCCTCCATGGACCTTGGGCTGCCCACTTGACCAATCTGTCCAGCTCCTCCTCAACCATGCATTGCCACTTTTTCCATTGTCCCATGCATGCACTATTGAACTGCAAGCTAAGGTTGTTCATAACTTTTCCCAACCTTTCAAAACATACTGCTGCTTGCTCATCCATTTCATCCGAAGGGTCCATAAAATTCGGTATTTTGAGGAGAATTTCTTGGGACCAAGTGTCCGTCTCTTCTTCATGTGCAATTCCCTTGCCTCTCTCCTCATGGTGAACAGGTGGTCTTTTTATTGTTGTATCCTGTACAAGACTCTTGCTGACCTGTTCTTCTTGTTCCTCCATCTTCTCTAAATCTATTACCTCCAGGGGTTGTTTCCCTTTATTTGTGGGAGTTTCTTCCTCTGTACTCCCCGTTGCTTTCTCCATCATCGGCTTTTCTGCCTCATGCTTTGACTGTTTTGTAACCTGTGGTGGTAGGCCTTCCTCTACCCCAGGGTTACTGCTGATTTCTGGAGCGTCTATGGTGCCTGTTTCCCTAGCTGCTGCGTCAAACATAGCATCTATAGAAAATGTGCCTAAAGTAGCTGCTAGTGATGTTGGTCTTGCCAAGTCTATTTCTGTCAGGTCCGGTGAGCCTATGCGGGCTATATGCTCAGCCTCTGCCAGATATTCGGTGGGTCCAAACCGTTCAGCCGCACTGGTCCCAGCCGCTAGATTATGAAGGGATGACGGTATAGAAAAATCTGCTTCTTCCTGTGCTGGCTGATGTTGCTCCCGGCTACGAACTGTCTCCAGATTTTCAGCTATCTTTTGCAGTGCTTCCTGTGAGAAAGCTGGGGGTGGTACGTCAAATCGCCCCTTCTTCTTCTTCGTTTAGGCTCTTCTGGAGATTGAGCCTCTTTCTGTTTCTGTGCTTCCTCCTCCCGAGCTTGTGCTGCTCTCCTATCCTCCCCTTCTAGTGCAGCCACCAGCTTCTCCTGACTTGGTTTGTGTGAAATCTGCTTGACCCGTATCTTCTTTGCCGGCGTCGTCTTCTTTGCTGGTTGGGCCTCCATCCACCTGCAGATAGATGGTGCTAGGGGTGGTAATTCTTTTGGAGCATCAAAATCCGGGATCGGGATCTCCGCTCTTCCTGCCGCATCCAAGATCAAGCCAATGGCATGAAAAGTCATAGAAAAATTCTTTGTTGTTCTCATCAGGAAAGCCTGTATCCGTGTTGACAAATATGTCGCCCAATCATACTGTATTCCCTGTGCTATTCCTTGCAGATACGGAATCAACCATATGGGCAAGTCTGTGCTTCGTTGCTCTCCTGACAACCTTGCCATAATTACGTTCATGATCACTTCCAGTCCGTCATTCTGGAGTTGTCCCTGCTTAACTCCTCTTCCACCATGGACACTCAGCATAGCCTCCGCCTCTTCCCTCTTCAGGGTGGTGACATCCATGATTAATTCTGGTGACTTCTTCGGATCCACCCTCTCGTTCAACACCGGCTTGCCCTTTCGTGGAAGTCCAAAAGTGCTCTGAAAGACCCCGGGAGAAAAATCAATTACTAGTGCAGTACCGTCTATTTCCACGAGACTGTTGTGCCTCCCAGCATCATATGTCTCCAACATTTGTAGCAGGTACTCCTTAAAAATTTCCTTCTCAAAATGAGGAGCCTGTAGGATGAAGTGCACTCCCGCCTCCTTCAGGTTTTTCCGTGTTGGGTGGTTAGCTGGTGCATCTGCCCACCATTGGCGGCAATATTCTCCTGTTGGGCATACCCAAGTGATTTCCTCCAGTGGTACGGGTGCCCTGCCGCTCGGATGAATCTCCTTATTCTTGCGGGTTGCTACTTCTGTTGCTTCTCTTCTACTCCGACTTTGTCCCCCTTCTGAGCTTTTGACTTGTCCTTTCATCTCAATTTCCTGTTGGTGCCTTAATCTCTTAGCAACCACTGATTCTGGTTCGGGCTCACTGCGGACTGGAATTTTTCCTGACTTTTGATGTGCCATCTGCCTTACTTTTCCCTCTTCTAAGTTGTCGGCTTTTGCCCTGGACGTCTTCCCTGTCCAATCTGCCTCCTAACCGTCAAGTCTACCTTAGCCGTCCGACACTCAGACGTCGGGTCTCCTTAGTTGTCAGGGTTGTCTTGCCGTCGGGTTCTGCAGCGTCAGGTGCTGCAAGCTGTCAGGGGCGCTAGCCGTCCGGTTCTGCAGCCTTCAGGTGCTGCCAGTCGTCAGGTGCTGCAGCCGTCGGGAGCTTCCAACCGTCAGGTGCTGCAGCCGTCGGGAGCTGCCAGCAGCGTTAGGTAGGCTAGCCATTAGGTAGTGCAGCCGTCGGGTCAGGTGAACTAGCCGTCAAGTGGTGCAGCCGTCAGGTCAGGTGGACTAGCCGTTGAGTGACCAGCCGTCAGGTGGGCTAGACTTCCCTCCTGCTCGCCGTCTGCTGCTACCTAGCCGTCTGCTGATGTTTCTAGCCGCTGCGCTTCTCTACCGCGTGCTTCTCGCCTTCTCCTTCTCCTCCTCTTGCTGAGAGTGATGTTGCAAATGAATGGCCTCCTCTCCTTTTATAGTTGCTTCTCCATCCCTAAAACCGTTATGCAACCGCCACCTTGCAACTAACTTCTTGCATGCGCGACACGTCGGCTAGCTAGACGTCTAGGTGTCCCTTTTTGTCTTATTCCTATTTTGTCTTTTCTTCTTTTGACTTTTTATTTGACTTTTTCAAATTTTCTTATTTTTATTTATTTTTTTCCATATTTTTTCAAAACTGCATGTGACGTCTCCTTTTTAACGTCGACGGGTGAACCGTATGGCCAAGCCAATACGCAGTTCCCATGCATCTGACGTCTCATTTCGATGATGACGGCTGTTTTCTCCGAAACTGCTGAAGTCATCATCACTGTCACTGTTTATTTCCTCCGTCGCCTGACGTCTTCGGCGATTATTTCGTCTTGGGGGAGTTTTCGGGCGTGACTGTTGCTGATGTCTTGTCCTGTCCCGTGGCATAATGCGCCAGTCTTGTTGTTCTGTCTCTTCCGTCTGATGCCTTATTTCTGGCTCACGGGACTGATTTATGTTGGGCCGTCGTCTGACATTATTAGTGGCTTGTTCATTTCTTTCCGCTGCCAGACGCGTTTGTTCCATCCATTCTTCCGCCATGCGAACTTCTCCTTCCTCTGGGTTAGCATTATTATCCAGGTGTTCTGCTACTTCTTCCCGGTGTCTGCTATTCGGGCGTTGTGGATGGGCGGGCACCAGTGGAATTCGTTCAGTACTTCCATCATTACGCCGGATTATTATACAGTCATCCAAATAGTTAAACCTCTCCCCTTCTTGTGTCTGTTGATCAAGTTCATGTTGCCTGGGCTGTTGCCGTCTTTGATGTTCCCTGTTTTGGTGGGGTCGTCTAGTTCTTAGACCTCGTCCTCGACCTCTATCGTTTCCTGCAACTGCCCGCTCTTGATCCCTATGTTCTAGATTGGGGTTTCTATCCCAATCTCTCCTTCCGCGGACCTGGTTACCGCGTCCTCGGCCTCTTTCCGATCGAATCTCTCTAATGTTGGGCTGCCGTACTCCCAGCTGCCCGAGATTCGGTCGGTCCCTCAGTCGTTCCTGACGACGTCTTCGGTTCCTACGAGCTCGCTGAGACGGACCTATCGGTCTGTTCTCAGGAGCACGTAGTAATGGGTTGGCTTGGACTAGGTTCTCAGATGGCCCTTGCGGTCCAAACTGAGAACCAGTCGACCTATTGGTAGCCGGAGGGGAATTTCTTCCTCTCAAGCTATCGGGACGGAGGTCAACCACGCTCCTCCCTTGGTCAGGTGCTCTCGGAATTCCTTGCGGTCTCCCGAGAGTACCTAAGTTGTCTCTGCTACGGGCCTCGTTTATCAGTTGTGCTCTTGTCTCTGGTGGGTGGTGTAAATGCGCAGGTGTTAATTGGTGTAAGATCCTCAGTCTCCTATCGGCCCTTATCAGTCTTCGTCTCCATCTGCTTTCCTCAAAGTGCCGTTGCATGGCACAATGAGCTAAATTTTCCTGGTACTCTTTTGAAAAGACTGAATCGGTACTTGAGTCATTTCCATCTCCTGTCGTGTTCATGGGCCATTCCGAGGTTTCTTGAACCCGTTGTTGCAATCTTCTTACTTCCCTTCTATGCGCTCGTAAGTCAAGTGCAGCCATCCGATACCTGGCTACCTCCTCCCGTTCGGTTGGACGTCTCATGGCTCCGGCATATGGTGTTCTCCATTCACGATGTGGTGGTAATTCCGGCATAACGTCCTCATTTAATCCTCCATTGTATTCGTCTTGTGGACTCAGTGAAGCATCATCTTCAATTATCTGTGCGGTTTCCAGAAATCTGACACCCGCTTGTCGACTGCGATCTTCATCCCTTTGTCTCCTACGGTCTGGGTTAGGACTGGCATATGGAATATCTGGATTCTGAGGTAGGTTGTCGTCACTGCTTGATTCTTCCAACCACCCTCCAGTTTTTGGTTTCTCTGGTACCGTCTCGATATCCTTCCATAATATGGCTGCCATTTCCTCCCTGCTTATCTGATATTTGGCAGTCGAGCTTTGTCCTGCTTCCCATATCCTGGGTCTTTCTGGAGACTCTCTCATCTCCTGATGGTTCACTGATTCCGCGCTTGAGGATTCTTCCGAATTTAGCACGATTTTTAATGTGGCTGAAGAACTCCTAGAATGTGCACCTGTTGCTATTGCTTTTCCTCTTCCACTTTCCCTTGGGCTTACCGCATCTTCCTGTTCTTCCTCCAAGGAAAATAAACTACCTTCTGAAGAGTTTCCTATCGCACTTCTTCTGAGTTCCCCCTGCTCTAGCTCTGCCCATTCCGCTAGGCGAGCTTCGTGCCTTTCGTTTACTCGTTGCATGGTTGTGTCCAACTCCTGGATCACCTGTTCCCGTAGCTGATTATTGTACTGTCTCAAAGTTTCATATTCTCCCTGCAACCTATGTGTTTCCGATCTCATTCGTTGTAGAAGTCTAACTCCTTCCTCATCTTCTTCCAGAACCTCCTGTTGAGCGACCTCCGTCAAAACTTGGAGTCGGTCCTCTTCGTTGTTATTTGAGAGTTCCATTGCCTGCCTTTCTTCACTCCCAAACAACCAATCCAGGTTATGGGTTTCCTCCTCTCGAACAACGCTACCCTGCTCGTTGCTTCCAGAAGGTTGTGTACCCGGATCTTCCTCTTCTGTTCTGGAAGTTCCCGTTTGTCCCAAGTTGATCATATTCACCTGAGCACGTGGTTTGTATACTTTCAACTTGGAACCATTTATTACCTCGGGGCATAACGTTCCATCCAATTTCCTCAACTTTACTGCCCCGTTCTCGAGTACTTCTTCTACCTGGAAGGGTCCAAGCCACAAGGTTTTCAACTTTCTTGGCTTGAGTTCTCTCTTACCATTGTATTTGAGAACTAGTCCACCAGCTTTGAGATCCAATTTCCGGAGATGTTTATCATGCCAGAATTTCCTCCTCTTCTGTGCAATCTTCGTTGCCCATTGCGCCATCACCCTCTTTTCGTCCAGTTGTACCAAAGTTGTCAGTCGTTCTCGAATGCTTTCCTCGTCATTCAATCGATTGTCGACTGCCACCCTCAAGCTAGGTACAAGGAATTCAACTGGTACAACTGCTTCCTGTCCGTACATCAGTTGAAAGGGTGTGTGATTCGTAGTGGGCTTGAAAGTGGTCCTGTATGCCCATAAAACTGCTGGTAACCGCTCCTCCCAGTCGGCTCCTTCTACTCCGCATGTCTTGTACATGATTGAAACCAGGACTTTATTTGTTGCCTCCGCCTGCCCATTTGCTCTTGGGTAGTACGGACTTGACAAGGAGTGAAAAATCCTGAATTCTTCCGTCAAGTTCTGAATAATCGCATTCACAAAATGGCCTCCTCTGTCACTTGTCAACTGTAGAGGTATCCCAAACCTTGTAATTACTTGTTCGTACAAAAAGCGAGCCGTGCTTTTTGCCGAGTTGTCCGGTAAAGCCCTTGCTTCTACCCATTTTGTGAGATATTCCGTGGCAACCACGATGTATCGACATCTTCTCCTTCGACTTGTTTTTAGAGGACCTACAAAATCCAGTCCCCATCTTTCAAAGAGTTCCTGAGGCTGGGACGGATGTAATGGCATGAAGTCTCTCTTCAAGGGTTTCCCCGTTCTTTGACACGTATCACATGCTACCACAAAATTCTTTGCATCGTGAAAGAGGGTGGGCCACCATAGACCTGCCAACAACACTTTCTTGGTTGTCGCATCTGGTCCCATGTGTCCTCCTGCCAATCCCTCATGTGTCTCCCTCAGGGTTTGTTGTACTTCATCCTCCATTATACACCTTCGCAATACATGGTCCTCCCCCATCTTGTAAAGCAATCCTGCAATCAAGGTGAAGGGTGCTGATTTCGTGATTACTTTTCTCCGCTCGGCTGTCGTTAACTCTTTTGGCAGTTGCCCTGTCGACATATATTCCTGTTGGTTACGAATCTGCCATGAGGAAAGGATTTGGTATAATGCGCCCCAGATTCGCCCACCAGATTGAAAGGCCGGAAGGAAGGAATGCCTTCCGTGCCAATCTCCGGAGAAGGCCGGCTTCCTGTGGGTTTTTAGTGTTTTAAGCTAAGAGTGCAGGAAAGAGATAAATTGCGGAAAGAGAATCCAAATGTGATTGGAGTTGGGTGGGGGGAATAAGCAGCACGACAACGATCAATCACCACTACTAACAGCAGTCCTATACAAAACACACAATGAAACTACAGCTATCATTCATCCTATGTATCCTCTATCTATGCATTCCAGGAATACTTAATCACCAAATACCGGAGTCCGTAGTTCAAGACAACAAGAAGCAATGAAATAAGAAACATGAGGCAGAAATGACAAGGAGAGGCAAACATACAAAATGAAGACAGTAAGCAGAGCCAAGTATGTATCTTGTATTTAGAAGCAAACGCACAGCTACAATGGTTCCCTAGCAGTATATTCCCCTTCCACCCTTTACAATGAAATGATGTGGCTATTTATAGCCCAAGTTCCCCCCGATTACAATTACGGGCACAAAGTCCCAGACTGCACAATAGCTGACAAAAGCGGCAGAAGAGCTGCTGATGCTGACTCTGTCGGCGAGGACTGTACTTGCAGCAAGGTCTCCCTGAAAGCTGTACAGCTACGTGGCAGTGCGTCGGGTCAAACCTCTGGTCAGCAGGAATGCGGGTAGCTGCGGTAGATGGAACTTCACATCAGCTTAAATGGGGGCAGCTGGCGTAGGCAATGCGGCCCATGCTTGTCCTTTATCCCGTCATATCTCGGCTCGAATCCCGAGGCTGGACACTTGTCGAATTCTGATGAGTGACACATGTCTGCCTTGAAAGGCAGTTTATCCAACTTCGCCCGGGATCAAAGCGCTATCGGGTAGCGCAGGTGGGAAACAACGCAGTTGGGGAGGGCCTCCGTGCCTTAGCCAATTTCTGGCTTGCTTGATGAATCTTGCCCAACTGCGCACCGGTCAAAGGGCGCACCCCGACTTCGCTGCGAAGTCGGGTTGCGCACCGGTACTTAGCTGATTTTCCGCTGTTCGGATCGCGCACTAAAGGGGAGCGCACCCCGACTTCGCTGCGAAGTCGGGTTGCGCCCCAACACTTAGCCGATTTTCTGCACACCGTTCCCAAGTGCGCACAGGAAGAAGAGCGCACCCCGACTTCGCTGCGAAGTCGGGTTGCGCTCCCACACTTAGTCAAATTCTGCTCCGTTCCCTCGCTTCGCACTTCGCATCCCCTATGCGCTCACTTGAGGGCACACCCCGACTTCGCCGCGAAGTCGGGTTGCGCCCTGACACTTAGAATTTTTCAGGGAACACTTGCTCAGTTTTGGGAACTTGACTGGGGAAGTACAAGGGAAAAAGGGAGGAATGAAACTGCAGGAAAGGGGAAAAGGAAAGATGGAGAAAGGGAAGAAAGAGGAGGAGGGAAGGAAGAGCAGCACACTTACAAATTTTGAAAACATGGCACCCCGTGCAAAATGTGGCAACATTCCTGGCGGCTCGCGGGGTGTCGAGCTCGCCTCGACGCAAAGAACTAGGCCTTCATCCATTGGGTGCAGAGGAACTTCCTTCCCCTGCTTTCGCTGCTCTGACGGCTTCTCTCCGGGCAACCGTTCTTCTTCAGGTTCACTTCCGCGTTGCCTCTTCTGTTTCTCCTCCCGAACCTGAAGGTTCTTCGCTGTCAGCTTCCCGCTCGCGGATGCGTTCATATGCAGCCTTGGCTTGGTCCCAGATTGCTGCTTGGAAGGGCCCTAGGTCGCTGACCTCTCTTAGTGCTGCGTGGAATGCAACAACTGCATGCAGGTCGATGGTGTTATATCTTTTTCCCAACTCCTTAAGGGAGGAGTTGATTTTGCAGTATTTTGACACCATCTGGGTGACCTGAGCTTCTTGGATCGGCTCTGCCCAGCTATCAATTTCTGCTGTGTCTGCCTCGAAAGACAGCCAATTCTGCTTTACCTGCTCAAGGGTCAGAAACTCGCCATCCTTGACGTAGCTCGGCACCCGTGTTCGGACAGAGTTTGAAAGGGGGCCAGGCAAATGCTCATTTCATGTTCTAATGCGTCCAACATCTTCCCGGCGCTCTTATCTTCTCTGTCTTATCAAAATAAATATGCAAGGTTACCCTTGCATCTGCCCACTCTGAGGCAAGTTGGGACATCGGGGGAAATTGGAGGCCTTTGCGCTCATACTCCTCAAGTTTCATAGCCAGGTCTAGCCATTGCCTCGCCTGGTGTTCGGCCTCCTCTACCACAGGCTTTCCCTGGGCAGATACTTCTTCGATCCTGGACGCGAAATCCAGGACCGATATGGATTTAACAATGTTGGGCTTGCAACCCTGCAGCAGACCAGCCCGCATCTCCTTAACTCTGTTCTTTGAAAAGGCCGCCGTCTGTGATGTTTTCTCTTCAAGCTGCGACTGCGCCTGTTTCAACGAATCCTGGAGCTGAGAAACCTGCTCCAGCGCTGCCTTTTTCTCCTCTGACAGCTGCTCGGCTGTCCGTTTCTGCGCTGCGGCCTCCTGCTGAGAGGCGGCCAGCTGGGCTTTCAGTTCGTCTATCTCCTGCCGTGCAGATCCCACCGCGCGGTGGCCCTAGCCAGATCTTCTTCTAGCTGCCTTGCGCTATTCTCAGCTGAAACAGCGCCTCTTGGGTCTCAAGCCGCTTGACAAGGAGATTATTGGTTCTGCGGCGAATGCCGTTGATTTCTTGCTCCTCATTTATGTCATCGAAGCTCTTCTCCTTGACTTGGTGCTCATAGTCCGCCTCGGTCATCTCCCGGAGAGGCTTCTTCACTTTTGGAATCAGCTTTTCAGTTGTAAGCACTCTCCTGTCCAAGTCGTACTTGGTGCGCTTTACCGGGGCAGCTATCTCCTCGGCCCTTCTGCGCTTGACGCCCTGAAGGAAAGAGGCGGAACCTCCTGCGGCTCTTGCTGCCAGAGGCTGGTCATCTGTGGTCTGCATGAAGTCGAGATCTTCCAAAGATCTGGTCCTGTTGCGGCATCTTTCCTGCAAACAACGAAGCAGGAGGGATTCCAGAAGGAGTGGCCGCTTTAAGGGCGACCGGGTCCTAGGGGAAGCGAGCGGCTGAGTGGACGGCGTTGGCGGGGTTTTGAACAGATGAGGTGAGCGGCGCGGCGATGTATGTGCAGCTTCGACACTGGCCGCGGGCGAGGGTTCCAGGGTTTGGCTCAGGGACTGGAAGGCGTTAGGGTCCTGAGCGAACTGGTCGAAAGAATGGGGGCTGCTGGATGGTTGGACAGTCTGGGAAGAGGAAGATGCAGCTACGGCTTGCCCTGATGAAATGGGGGACGGTGTTATGGCAGGGCCGACTGGGACTTGGGGAGCGGGGAAGTGGACGTACCTGCGGGCTCCGCCTGAGCCGTTGTTTGAGGGACGCTTGCAGCCCGAGTTTCTGCTTCCGCCTCAGGGCTGTCCAGCGAGACGATTTCTGGCGCAGCTGTCCCCGTCTGCGCCGCGGCTGGTCGCTGTACAGGTTCCTTAGGCCGCTTGGCCTTTTCACTCTTCTTCTTTTCTTCCGCGCTGTGGTTGGTTCGAAGGAAGGAGATGAGGTTGGGGCGGCAGGAGGATGTCCCCACGGTAAACTTGTACCGGGTCTAGCTGGAAGGATGCCTGCCGTGGCCGGTCTGCTAGCTGGTAGCGCAGGCGCTTTTTCTGCTTGGGGGCCACCTCAGGAGTTGACCTCTCTGACCCTTGCGCCCTTTCGGGTACTGCTTCAAGAGCTACAGGCTGCATTGGGCCCACTTGACTGCTCGTTGGCGTTGCGCTGGAAGTTGCGGGAGTTGACGATTGCTGGGATGGGGGCCTCCTTGTATACCTTTTCCTAGCGCCTTGGGGAACGCAATTTCGAAATTCGAAGGGCCGCCACGTGTCAGCGTATTGATCATATAGCGCCGAAAACTCATCATCAACGGCCAGCGTTTTTCGGTTGGATTTGTCGTGCTGCGTGCGGCATCTCATCTTCCAGCATTCGATGACTTTGTCCTTTAGCCAGTTGAGGGGCGCCACCTTGGCGAGGAATTTTTGAAGCCCGCAGATTCCAACCGATGATCCGGGTTTCGCTCTGGGTCATATGCCACCTCCTCGCAGTAAAAATCATGCCATGGAGGCCATGATTGCATCTGCTCGATGTGCCATTCCAGGTCTGCACCTGTTCTGTTGCCTCTTTCCTGCATAATCTCTGCTCGGGGGCAGATATGCGTGAATTTACCCCTGACCCCAATTGGGTCGTACTTCCAGCGCTGCGGCAGCATTATTAGACCCATGTCGATGAGCTCTCGCTCGAGGTAGACGTGCTGTCCGATCTCGTACACTTGGGTATTCGCCCAGGTGATGGGATACTGAAAGATATGGCCTCTCTTTTTGCCCTGGCCGAACTCTTCTTCGACATAGTCCATCTGTCGCGCAATCTCCATCCCGAATTGGTGGTCAGTGCTTCTGTAGGGCAGCAGGAACGGCTTCCCCTTGAATCCGTAGATTCTGACCACGATGCCCTGCGTCAGCCGGAAGGTATCCCCGTACTCGTGCTTCCTCAGATATCTTGTCATGACCTCCGGCGGGCGGGATGCCTTACGATTGAACAACCCCATGACCATGCACAGAAATTTAAAATTAAACTCATAGAATGACCCTTTTCTGTACAAGATCTCGGTCCATTCGTACACGGGCAGCGGCTCACCTTTTTCATTTACCCTCTTCAAGTCAGGAACTTTCATCCGGTAGTGCATGTGGTACAGGCACAACCATGCGAGGAAGGAACAAAACCGGAATTCCGTTGATCGTTGTCGCAGCCTCGACTAGGTTTGAATGAATGGCGTATGCCACCAGCCCGCCTACCGAAGAAAATGGGGCGCTTCCCACTCTTTTGCGCCGTGGAGTCGTAAAACTCCCCATGCAGATACATTCTGCCAACGCCAGCTGGTACGGGCGTACCACTTTGTCAGAATCGCAGCCGAGGACCCACGCCAGGATGATGTAAATGTACTTGTTCTCAAACTCGTCCAGGGGTATGGGCCTGCCGGCCACTGTCCGGCTGCCAGCGGAGTCTTCAGCTCTGAGTTGAGGAACTCTCTCATCCGCTTGGTCTGCGTGAATCTGCCCGTCTGCTCATCCAGATTAATCCTTCTGACAATCGCGCCGGGTTCGTACTGAAGCCTCGAGGCGAACGCTGGCTGGACGCTCTCCCTGAAGAGTGTGAACAACACTCTTCCCTTGTTGTCGCAGACTTGCCGGCAGCTGGCTTGTAATATTCTACAATTGCTTCAATCACTCCGGGCACTGGTGAGTAGGAGGGCACAAGAACCAATACAGGTTCGATTTATACGCAGCCCCGACATGGTGTGAGGGCGAAACCTTGTCTGCCCACTTTGCAATATTCGGCCGCAGCTTGGTGAGGCTGATGGAGAAAGAGCCGTCTTTGTACCCGGCTAGGTGATTGACGGGCGGCGGCGGAATTTGCCCTCGACTTCTCTTCGTCCGGGTTCTCTTTTCTGCTCCTGCGGCACTTCGCTCTCATGAGCGCTGATTCTCCGCTCCTCGCCTTCGCGCTCTTCGTCACCGGATTGCGCCCGTACGGGCGCTTTCCCCTTGTCCATTTTCTCCGTTAGAATTGGCAGAGACAGAATTACGGCTTCTGATTTCTCTTCTGCGCTTTGCAGTCTCGGAGTCAGCTTGACAATCTGAATTTTCTGAGTATGCCAGGGTCCTTTTTCTAGGCAAGGGTTGCAGCTTTAATGGCGCTAGGGAGGAAGTTAAGGTGGTTAACTCGAAGTTGGTGGAAGCGTTATAATATTTTGGTGGCCGTGCATGGGTTTAATCTTGAAAAGCGCACCCAAGTTGCAGTTGGTCCAAATGCGCCTTGCTTTCTTAATGACATCGTTCTTGAAAGTCGCGCAATCATTAAACATTCTTTGGACCTCGTGCTTTTGATGACGTCATAGCCGCCGTCTGGGCACACCTTTCAAGGGAGAATTTCTGGCCCATGACCCAACTTCGCACCGTGCCGTACTGCGCTCTGGGCCCACACTTAGAATTTTTTATGTTTTCCGTGATAGGTCATTCAGGGTGCGCCCAAATTGAGGGCGCACTCGGACTTCGCCCAGAAAATGAGCGCACTCCGACTTCGCCCATGTTTGAATGCGCATCAGACTTCGCTCCAAAAGTTGCGTAGTCCGATTTGACACTTAGCCATTTTTTGCTTCCTGCTCCCCAACTGCGCTCCCAAGACGGTGCGCAGCCCGACTTCGCTGCGAAGTCGGGTTGCGCACCCAGACTTAGCCAAATTTTGCCCCTTTTGTCACCGCTTTCTTCGAACTTCGCACAATCCAAGGAGCGATACCCGACTTCGCTGCGAAGTCGGGGTTTGCTTTAAGTTCTACTTGGGCTCTTGAAAACTAAAAACTGAAAGCTGAATATGTACATTCTGAAAACTAAAAATACGGAAAGGAAAACTGTACAAGGAAGGACCCATTGGGTGCCTTCAGTGGTGATAAATTTTGAGGTGGAACCCATTGACGGGAATGGGGAGAAGTTGTCCCTCCATATCCCGGAGCACGAATGCGTTGAACTGATTCACCCGGGCAATCTGATAAGGACCCTCCCAGAGGGCATCAAATTTGCCGTGATTGCCCGGCTTTGCCTTCAGTGAGTCCCACTTCAGCACCAGGTCCCCGATTTTGAAAACTCGGGCGGTGGTGCCTTTTGCAAACCAGCCTTGGGTCGCTTCAACATGTTTGGTGAAGGCCTGGTATGCTTTCTCTCTGTCTTCCTCTAACCGCAGCAGCTGGCACAGTCTGTCGTCCACTGGATCCCCGCTGCCTCTCTCTTCATCCAACATCCAGAGGGCGGGAATTTCTATGTGGGTTGGCAGGACTGCCTCCTTGCCGTACACGAGCGCATAGGGGGATGTCTTGATAGACTTCTTGAATGATATTCTATCCGCCCACAGCGCCCGATTCAGGAGTAGGTGCCAAGTCCTCTTGTTCTTCTCTACTGTCCTTCTGATGATTTTCAGTAGATTCTTGTTGGTGGACTGGCCAGGCCGTTCCTCGCGGGTAGTAATTAGAAGACATTTTGTGATAAATGCCGTACTTGCTGGTGTACTCCGTGAGTACAGCGCCTGCGAACCCCGGACCATTGTCCGTCACTATTGACTCAGGGACCCCGAAACGGGTAATGAGGCTCTCGAGGAACCCGATGACCGTCTCCTGGTCCGCATTCTTGGTGGGGATCGCCTCTGCCCACCGCGTAAAGTAGTCGGTGGCGGTAAGAATGAACTTGTGCCCCGCTGCAGAGTTCGGCGTAATGACCCCGATGAAGTCCAGACCCCATTGCTGAAACGGAGTCTCGGCTTGGATTGGTTGAAGGGGCAGGGGTGCTTTTCTGTTTCTGCCAGCAAATCTCTGGCATTTGTCACATTTTACACAGACCGCATGTGCGTCTGTGAAGAGAGTGGGCCAATAGTACCCAGCTCTGATTATTTTCAAGGCCGTAGGCCTTGCGGAATGGTGTCCCCTAGGCATCCCGGAGTGAAATTCTCCGAGGACCCTGGGTTGGTCGGTTTTCTTGACGCACCGCAACAGGATGCCGTCAATGTTCTTGAAGTAAAGCCCCTCGGGGCGAAGAGTGTATTTCAATGCACCTAGCCGAAACCTCCTTCTTTGTGAGGCATTTAGGTGGTCTGGACATCTCCCCGTGCAGAAATACCTCACCAGGTCATCTGTCCAGTCACTCTCCTCTGGTAAGGAGTTGGCTAGGTTGGTAGTTGCTGTCGGATCTTCCCACTTACAGGCGGATATCTCGGCTGCAGCGCTTCGGGCCAGCTCCTGGCACAAGGCTCGGCCTCTGATAAGCTTTGTTGGCCGCACCTCGATGTCGAACTCCTGGATCTTGGCAATCCATCCCGCTCTCTTGTGACCCGGTTCCCCTTGTATGATGAAGTTTCGGACGTCCGGGTGTATCACGAAGACAGCTTGTCCGGCTCTGGGAGACGAAGTGCCTGAACTTTCGGAGAGACTTCATGACCGCGTGAACTTGCCGCTCAATAAAATTGTACTTCTCTTCGTGCGGCTGAATCACCTGGCTTAAGAACGCTATGGGGCGCTCTTCGCCATCGTCTCCCTTTTGTGTCAGGACTGCGGCGTAACTCTCGGGTTCTCCCACCGCGTACAGGATGAAGTCCTTGGAGTAATCCGGGTTTATCAACACCGGAGCTTGTGCAATTCTGGCCTTGATCTCCTCGAAGGCCTGCCTCCTCTCATCAGTCCATAAGAATTCAGCATTCTTTTTCAGCAGCTCGGCCATGGGCTTGATCACCTGTGCGAAGTCCGGTATGAACTTCCTTACGAAGTTGATCTGGCCGAAGAAGGACTGTAGCCCCTTCTTGTCGACTGGGGCGGGCAAGCGGAGGAGGGCTTCGCTCTTCAGGGTCCACTGCAAGGCCTTTCTCGGAGATGACATGTCCCAACAGCTTACCTTCTCTTACCGCGAAGACTGATTTCTTCGGTTTATGGAAATGCCGAATTCACGACATCTCTCAAATATCCGCCGCAGGTGGGAAACATGGTCCTCTCTCCTATGAGAGAATACATCATGTCATCCAAATAGATGACAATGACCTTGTTAAGCAGCTCTCTAAGGCCAGGTCCATGGCTCTCTGGAATGTGGCGCCAGCATTGGATAAGCCGAAGGGCATGCGCTGATAGGCGAACGTCCCCCATTTGGTGGTGAACGCTGTCTTATGCTGGTCCTCATCTTTGACCCAGATCTGGTTGTACCCAGAAAAGCCATCTAGGAGGGAGAATCTCTGCGCTCCAGCAACTATATGGAGGATCTGATCGATCTGGGGAAGCGGATAATGGTCTTTGAGTGAGGCCTGATTCAGATTTCTGAAGTCCACACAGAGACGAATGTCTCCGTTCTTCTTCCTCACGGGAACCAAGTTCGCAACCCAGGATGAATGCTTGATGGGGTAGATGATCTTGGCTTCCAGCATCTTCAGGAGCTCGGCTTTCATCATGGCTTCGATCTTCGGATTTACAGCCCTCTGCTTCTGCCGGAATGGTTTTGCACCATCTTCTAGCTCAATGGTATGCTGGATTATCTGTCTGTCATACCCCTTCAAGTCCTGGTAGCACCAGGCTACTATGTCAGGGAACTCTCGGCATAATGATCTGATCTGCTCGAGTTCCTCTTCGGTGCAGTCCGTCCCGACCTTAATTGTCTTTCCAGGTTCAAGCTCCAGGTCGACGTACTGCTTGGGGTCTACTTTGATCCTGTGTGATATTGCTCCGTCATTCTGATCAAAGAGACTTTCTAGTGTAATCAGTCCTTTCGGGACATGATTATTTTTTAACTGTATCAACCCCTCATATTGCTCGTCATCATGGTCTCTACCTTCGATTGAACACGCTTCGGTAACCAAAAATGTGACGATCTCCTCGTCACAGTCAAACACCTGCCGGTGGTGTCTTTATCGTGCACGTAAGGCCCGTAGATGGTACGAACCGCTTCGCTTCTGGACGTGTCATCACCGAACGCACTGCTCCAACAGACGCTAGAATGTCAGCGTGCTTGTTTTTCTCACGTGATATGGCTCTGACATTCAATGAGTCGAATGACTCCATCAGGTCCCACACCCGATTACGGTACGCCTTGAGATAGTGCTTCTTGGAGGCGCACTTGTTCGTAATCTGGTTGCACACCAGCTCTGAGTCGCCAAAGATCTGCAGATGCTTAATCCCCAGCCTCTCCGCTTTTCTCAAACCCAAGCACATGGCTTCGTACTCCGCCGCGTTGTTGGTACAGCTCCAGCCACCTGTAGGTGTAGTCCTTCCTGGATCCCGGTCGGGGAAACCAAGAGTACACCCGCACCGGCGCCATTTTTGCATCGGGCGCCATCAAAGAAAAGCTGCCATAGCTTTTCTGGTGCAGGTCCTACCTCTTTCTTGGCTGACTTGTCAAGCCTCTCATGCTGAATGACGGTGTAGCAGCCTTGCTCGCCTCGATCACGGCGTTGAAGTCCCAGCAAGGAGAACTCATCCTCCACTTGCAACAGCTCAAGAGCTTGCTCCGTCATGTCTACCACCACCAGTTCTTCCTCCGTCACCTGAACCATGCAGTCCTCCAATTCTTCTCCGGGTATCTTCTCCACTAGAAATGTGGAAGGCTTCTCGTTGTAGATATTTGTCTCCTTCCTTTGAAGGGCACTTCCATATGCGAGTAATCCAGAGACAGATACCCTCCCAGCTTCGCAGTGAACTCCCTGGAGAGACACATGCCGAAGTAGGGTTCCAAGTCGACAACCACGACTTCTTGAATGACCACTATGTCGAGAGCTTTGTGCAGCCGGATCGGGATGTCTTTAATGACACCGACTGTCTTGACAGGGGTGCCGTCTAGTTGCAGCACACCTTGGCTGCTCCTTGTATACTCCATCCCGATTTCGTCGCAGACGGCTCTCGGCATTACAGCCGTGGAGGCACCAGAATCCACCATACAGTTGTGTACTATGTACCCTTGCATCCGTAATGACAGATAGAAGGGAGGTGGTCTGTTCTTCCCAAGTTGCGGAGACTGTCAGGGGTTGAACCAGAACAACAGGCTGTATCTGCTTGCCACACTTCATGCTCTTCAGAGATTCCTGCAGCAGATCAACTTGCCCCGGGAGCAGAAGAGCATCATACATGCTTATCCTTGCGGGGGTCCTCTTCAGCTCATCCACTATGCTGTAGCCTGAGGTGCTAGCTCCTTCCGCTTCTTTCGCAGGCTCATACTTGGTGCGGTATTGCTGCGTGGCCTCTACTCTCTGTCTCTTTGTCAGAGACGGGTACCTCAGCTTCTCCTGAGCTTGTTCTTTTGTTTCAGCTGGAGGCTGAGCAGTGGGAGCTTTGGCTGGAGAAGGAGCTGCTTTTGCTGCGGGAGGCTTGGCTGCGGGAGCTTTTTCCTTGGCTGTGTAAGGCCACAGCCTCTTGTCAGGTGGCAGCCCAGCAGGTTGCGCCTTGTCTCTTCTGGCGTATACCTTCAAGGGCTTTGCAGCAGCTTCAGCAGACTTTCTGTCTTCCTTGGCAGGGGGCAACACCAGATCTTCTTCTGGGACGGCGAAGTTGCCTTCATCGTCCAGGATCATGTAGAGTTCTTCGTCCTCTATGGCGCTGCCCGCCAGAGTCTGGAGGTAATGCTGGTGCAGTGTGCAATCTTCTTCTGAATGCGGGTCGTTGCACGTGGTGCACCAGTTAACCTGGTCAGAAGTGCCAGGTTGGTCCTCGATGGCAGCATTTCTTGCAGGGGGCCGCCTCTGATCTCGCCGTTCTGGGGCTTGATCTTTTGTCAGTGCCGGAGGAGGATATGGCCTCCTTGGAACAAGGTCCATCTGGGCCTGTTTCTTCTTCAGAATAGTCATGTCGTTGGACATGGTGTGATATCCAGAGGCCAAAGCCCGTACCTCCTGGAGGATTTTGTTCTGAATATCATTGTCCGGAGGCGGCAACTGAGCTGGCGGAGGTAATGCAGCCAATGGAGGAGGTGTAGAATATTGCGCATACTGAGGGGGAGCTGGGAGTGCTGGATAATGCGGAGGAGGAGGCGGCGGGTTAGGATAATGAATTTGTGGCGGGCCGTAAGGATTTACGACCGGCGCCGGATTCCATTGCTGCTGGGGTTGCTGTCCTGAAGTGGACGGCATCACACCGGAAGCTGATGGGTACTGGGATTGAGGAAAGTCAGGGTAAATGGGTGGCTGTACCCTATGCGGGAGTCTGCCTATGGAGATGATATCCATTTCAGCTTGTTGGGCAGCCTCGTAGAGGGCAGGGAATGAGTCGATTCGGGCTATCTTCAGCAGCAGGCAAATGTCTGAGTTGAAAGACCTCAGGTAGTAGTGCGCAGCCTGACCCGCTGAAGGTCGCAGTTCGCGAGGTACTCGTTTCCAAGACCTCGCAAACCTGATGTTGAAGTCCGACACCTCCTCTTGGGGGTGTCGCTGGATGCTTTGGAACTGATGCAACAAGGAAGAGGGATCAGCAGACTCGTTGCATCCTTTCACGAGCCTGCCGGCCAACTGGCGCCACCCCGTGATAGATCCCTCTGGCGCTGATCTCCACCAGTAGAGAAGCTTTCCCCTTAGGGAAAGGGCCAGCAGACGGGTCTTCACACCCTCGTCAGTGATGGAATGTAGCGCAGCCAGGGCCAGAATGTCCTGGATGTGTTCGTACGCCGTCTTGCCGTAGCCATCGTATGTAGGGATGGACTTTAAGGCAGCGGGGGGCACAGCTTGTTGTCCGACTAGGGCCAAGGGCCCCGTAGAGTCTACCGCCGGGAAGAGATCATCATCGTTCTGCTGGGCAGCCATGTCTTCTTCTCCTCCGGTAGTGTACTCGGTATCGGTACCGTCCGAGGATGTAGATTGCTCTTCACCCTCAGCCTCTTCGATTTCGGTTTCAGGCTCTTCTATGCGAGCTTGGTGATCAGCCAGCCTGACGCGCTCTCCTGGAGCGGCAATGTCGATTTCGTAAAGGTCAGGTTGGTTTCCCGGATTCCTTGCTCGCCACCTTCTCGTTTGCATGAAGGCGTTCGGACCGGTCTTCACGGACTCATAGAGTATTCAGGTACTTGCAGAGTCGCCAGGTGCTCTGATTTTTAACAGCAATGAAGCGAACACCAGTGCTTCGATTCTGTCTTGGGGTGGGAAACTTCCATGTCCCACCGGGCGTGCCAGAGAAACTGTTGGTTACGAATCTGCCATGAGGAAAGGATTTGGTATAATGCGCCCAGATTCGCCCACCAGATTGAAAGGCCGGAAGGAAGGAATGCCTTCCGTGCCAATCTCCGGAGAAGGCCGGCTTCCTGTGGGTTTTTAGTGTTTTAAGCTAAGAGTGCAGGAAAGAGATAAAAATGCGGAAAGAGAATCCAAATGTGATTGGAGTTGGGTGGGGGGAATAAGCAGCACGACAACGATCAATCACCACTACTAACAACAATTTAAATACAAAACACACAATAGAAACTACAGCTATCATTCATCCTATGTATCCTCTATCTATGCATTCCAGGAATACTTAATCACCAAATACTGGAGTCCGTAGTTCAGTACAACAGTAAGCAATGAAATAAGAAACATGAGGCAGAAATGACAAGGAGAGGCAGGATACAAAATGAAGACAGTAAGCAGAGCCAAGTATGTATCTTGTATTTAGAAGCAAACGCACAGCTACAATGGTTCCCTAGCAGTATATTCCCCTTCCACCCTTTACAATGAAATGATGTGGCTATTTATAGCCCAAGTTCCCCCCGATTACAATTACGGGCACAAAGTCCCGCACTGCACAATAGCCGACAAAAGTGGCTGAAGAGCTGCCGATGCTGACTCCTGTCGGCGAGGACTGTACTTGCAGCAAGGTCTCCCTGAAAGCTGTACAGCTACGTGGCAGCGTGTCGGGTCAAACCTCTAGTCAGCAGGAATGCGGGTAGCTGCGGTAGATGGAACTTCACATCAGCTTAAATGGGGCAGCAGGCGTAGGTACTTAGCTGATTTTCCCGGCAGTTGCCTCTTCTGTTTCAGTTGTACCAAAGCTGTCAGTCGTTCTCGAATGCTTTCCTCGTCATTCAATCGATTGTCGACTGCTACCCTTAAGCTGGGTACAAGGAATTCAACCGGTACCACTGCTTCCTGTCCGTACATTAGTTGAAAGGGTGTGTGATTCGTAGTGGGCTTGAAAGTGGTCCTGTATGCCCATAAAACTGCTGGTAACCGCTCCTCCCAGTCGGCTACTTCTACTTGTCTTGTCTTGTACATGATTGAAACCAAGACTTTATTTGTTGCCTCTGCCTATCCATTTGCTCTTGGGTAGTACGGACTTGACAAGGAGTGAAAAATTCTGAATTCCTCCGTCAAGTTCTGGATAATCTCATTCACAAAATGGCCTCCTCTGTCACTTGTCAACTATAGAGGTATCCCAAATCTTGTAATTACTTGTTCGTACAAAAAGCGAGCCGTGCTTTTTGCCGAGTTGTCCGATAAAGCCCTTGCTTCTACCCATTTTGTGAGATATTCCATGGCAACCACGATGTATCGACATCTTCTCCTTCGACTTGTTTTTAGAGGACCTACAAAATCCAGTCCTCATATTTCAAAGAGTTCCTGAGGCTGGGACGGATGTAATGGCATGAAGTCTCTCTTCAAGGGTTTCCCCATTCTTTGACACGTATCACATGCTACCACAAAATTCTTTGCATCGTGAAAGAGGGTGGGCCACCATAGACCTGCCAACAACACTTTCTTGGCTGTCGCATCTGGTCTTATGTGTCCTGCCAATCCCTCATGTGTCTCCTTCAGGGTTTGTTGTACTTCATCTTCCATTATACACCTTCGCAATACATGGTCCTCCCCCATCTTGTAAAGCAATCCTACAATCAAGGTGAAGGGTGCTGATTTCATGATTACTTTTCTTCGCTTGGCTGTCGTTAACTCTTCTGGTAGTTGCCCTGTCGACATATATTCCTGTTGGTTACGAATCTGCCATTAGGGAAGGATTTGGTATAATGCGCCCCAGATTTGCCCACCAGATTGAAAGGCCGGAAGGAAGGAATGCCTTCCGTGCCAATCTCCGGAGAAGGCCGGATTTCTGTGGGTTTTTTAGTGTTTAAGCTAAGAGTGCAGGAAAGAGATAAATTGCGGAAAGAGAATCCAAATGTGATTGGAGTCGGGAGGGGGGAATAAGCAACACGACAACGATCAATCACCACTACTAACAGCAGTCCTATACAGAACACATAATGAAACTACAGCTATCATTCATCCTATGTATCCTCTATCTATGCATTCCAGGAATACTTAATCACCAAATACTGGAGTTCAGAGTTCAGTACAACAGTAAGCAATGAAATAAGAAACCTGAGGCAGAAATGACAAGGAGAGGCAGCATACAAAATGAAGACAGTAAGTAGAGCCAAGTATGTATCTTGTATTTAGAAGCAAACACAGAGCTACAATGGTTCCCTAGCAGTATATTCCCCTTCCACCCTTTACAATGAAATGATGTGGCTATTTATAGCCCAAGTTCCCCCCGATTACAATTGCGGGCACAAAGTCCCAGACCAGACAATAGCTGACAAAAGCGGCAGAAGAGCTGCTGATGCTGACTTCGTCGACGAGGACTGTACTTGCAGCAAGGTCTCCCTGAAAGCTGTACAGCTACGTGGCAGCGTGTTGGGTCAAACTTCTAGTCAGCAGGAATGCGGGTAGCTGCGGTAGATGGAACTTCACATCAGCTTAAATGGGGCAGCAAGAGTAGGTAATGCTGTCCATGCTTGTCCTCTATCCCGTCACATCTCGGCTCGGATCCCGAGGCTGGACACTTGTCGAATTCTGATGAGTGACACCTGTCTGCCTTGAAAGGCAGTTTATCCAACTTCGCCCGGGATCAGTGCGCTATAGGGTAGCGCAGGTGTGAAACAACGCAGTTGGGGAGGGCCTCCGTGCCTTAGCCGATTTTTGGCTTGCCTGATGAATCTTGCCCAACTGCGCACCGGTCAAAGGGCGCACCCTGACTTCGCTGCGAAGTTGGGTTGCGCACCGGTACTTAGCTGATTTTCCCGCTGTTCGGACTACACACCAAAAGGGGAGCGCACCTCGACTTCGCTGCGAAGTCGGATTGCGCCCCAACACTTAGCTGATTTTCTGCACACTGCTTTCCCAAGTGCGCACAGGCAGAAGAGTGCACTCCGACTTCGCTGCGAAGTCGGGTTGCGCTCCCACACTTAGTCAAATTCTGCTCCGTTTCAGCCTGCCTTTGCACTTCGCATCCCCTACTGCGCTTAGACTTGAGGGCGCACCTCGACTTTGCTGCGAAGTCGGGTTGCGCCCTGACACTTAAAATTTTTTAGGGAACACTTGCTCAGTTTTTGGGAACTTGACCGGGGGAAGTACAAGGGAAAAAAAAGGGAGGAATGAAATTGCAGGAAAGGGGAAAAGGAAAGATGGAGAAAGGGAGAAAGAGGAGAAGGGAAGGAAGAGCAACACACTTACAAATTTTGAAAACATGGCACCCCGTGCAAAATGTTGCAACAATTCCCCTATATGCTTATACCATCCTGGTATGGCATTAATCATGAACAACTGTGCATCGGGGAATTTTATCTGGTATTCCTCCCTCTGCAGGTTCTCCTGAACAAATGCTTGACAACTGGTTTGCTATTACGTGTTTCTTTCCTGGCTTGACTACCACTCTAAACACGAATTCCTGCAGAGTGACGAGCCATCGACTCACTCGTCCATAGATCGTTGGTTTGTTGATCAAGTACAACAGATTCTGATGATCCACATAAAAAGCAAAGGGGTTAGCCAGTAGATAGTATCTATACTTCTGTACTGCATACATCATTCCTAGTGCTTCCCGCTCCGTTGTGCTATAATTCTTCTCTGCTCTGGACAATAGTCGACTTGCAAAGTATATGGGCTGATCCAACCCGTATTGGCCTTCTTGTGCCAATGCACATCCAATGGCAAAATTTGAGGCATCCACATGCACATGGAATTCTTTCTCCCGAGTCTGGGTAAACTAGGATAGGTGCTTTCACCAAGTGTCCTTTTAATCCCTCAAATGCCTCCTGGTGTTCCTCTGTCCATCTGAATGGAACACCCTTACGTGTAAGCGCGTCTAGTGGATGAGATGTTAATGCATAATTCCGGATAAACCTCCTGTAATATCCGATAGTTCCCAGAAAGGTCTTAACCGAGCTCACATCATGTGGCTCCTCCATCAGCAATACTACCCGTATTTTAATTGGGTCGGGCTTCAAACCCTCTTGGCATACTATATGCCCCAACAACTTCCCATATGGTACCAGTAATACGCATTTGCTTGGGTTAAGCGATATTCGCGCCTTCCTGCATAAACCCATGCATTCCTCCAAAGCCTTTAAATGTTCTTGCGTCTTCCCATACAGTGACCAATCATCTAGGAAAGCTTTAAAATTTCCTGTGGACATCTTATCAAAAATATACAATATGATCCTCTGAAAAGTAGCGGGCGCATTGCATAGTCCAAATGGCATGCGATTGTATGCATATATTCCATTTTCTACCACAAAAGTAGTCTTCAACTTGTCTTCTTCTGCTATGCTAATCTAATTGTACCCTGAGAATCCATCTAGAAATGAATATATCTCGTGGTCGGCTACCTCTTCCAGTATGGAGTCTGTGAATGGGATTGGGAAGGGATCTTTTACGGTTACGGTATTCAAACTTCTAAAATCCACACAGATTCGGATTTTATCTACTTCTCGTTTTAGAGTGATCACAATTGGTGAGACCCACTCGCTTGTCGTAACTTTGAATATAATTGTAATGTCCCAAAATAATTTTTGCATTGTAAATATGGTTTTTTTGTGTGTTTTGAGCGTGTTGGGTCGTCATTGAGGGTGTTTTGTCATATTTTGGGGTTAAAATGATGGTTATAAGGGTTAATAAATGTGTTTTGGCAAGTTCGAATGTAGTATATGGGTTAGGAAAGTTATTTAAGTGTTTGGAGTGAGTTTTACAACTCTTTAAACTTGAATTTACAGCTCTTAATACCGCAACAATTAAAACTTATTACTAGATACAACAAGTATAACAAAAGAGCATCACACAACACAAGATTTAACGAGGTTCACCATGGCTACTCCTCAAAAATTGACTGCTTGGACTACCATCCAAATCCAGCCTTTGCAAAGCACCAACTTTACAATCAATTTACCAGCACCCACTGTAAGGAGCACCAACCCCTTATTTATTTGCACCAATAGAAAGGAGCACCAACCCCTGATGCCAAGCTGCAACCTGGACTTCAATTTGAATCTATAAGTTTGACAGTAAGATACCTTTGCTTTTGCAAGACCCTGACTGGTCTTCTTCACCTTTGCGTTCTCTGCGCACTCTACTCTCTCTGCGCAATCACTTCGCACACTTTGCTTCGTTACAGTCAAACTTCACGATCGTCTTCTCCCTTTTGCGCACTCTGCTCTCTTTGCGAATTTCGCACTTAGCACGATTCGACACGACTTGCTCTCTGCGCACAACGACCGTATTTCACACACATTCCACTGTTTTTTTTTTTTTTCAAACAACCCTCCTTTTATAACAATATTTTTATGATGAAAACCCTAATCTTAGTCGGCTGTAAATCCTAATCTTAGTCGGCTTTCATAACAACTGTAAACCCTAATTTTAGCCGGTTGTCATCGGTCTTCGTCGGCTTCAACTCAAGAATCGGTTTATCCATCGCTTGATGATTTCATTCTGGATAGACCCTGTAACCGCCATAGTGATGTCGGTCCACTGTCATACTTCTCATTTCAGTCGGGTTCTCCTTCTTGACTTGCGCATTTACGACCTGTCGCGAAATCGCGACATTTTTGCCTTTGTAGCTTCTTTTGTTGCTGTTGTCGCGAAAATACATGTCGCGATATCGCTACACTTTCGCCTCCGTACGCTTTCTCTATTATTTTGTCGCGATATCGCGACATTTCTGCCTCCGCAGACTTCGTCTTTTTTTTTGTCGCGATATCGCGACATTTCCACCTCCGTATACTTCATCTTTGCTTTTGTCGCGATATCGTGACACTTCTGCTTCCATAGACTTCGACTTTGCTTTTGTCGCGATATCGCAACACTTCTGCCTCCGTAGTCTTCAACTTTGCTTTTGTCGCGAAATCGCGATACTTCTGCCTTCGAAGTCTTCTTCTCTGCTTTTGTCGCGAAATCGCGACACTTTGCTTCCGTACTTTACTTCTTTGCTTTTGTTGCGAAATCGCGACACTTCTGCTTCCGAAGTCTTGCTTTCTGCTTTTGTTGTGAAATCGCGACAGTTCTGCTTCCGTACACTTCCTCTCTTTCTTTTGTCGCGAAAATGCGACATGTCGCGATATCGCGACACTTTTCAAACTTACTTTCTCTCTCCTGTTTTAGTCGCGAAAATGCGACATGTCGCGAAATCGCGACACTTTTCTTACTTGTTCTCTTTCTTCGAACTTGTCGCGAAATCGCGACACTTTTTCTTGCTTTCTCTTTCTCTTCCAACATGTCGCGAAATCGCGACAGTTTTTCCTGCTTTTTCTCTCTCTTCCAACATGTCGCGAAATCGCGACAGTTTTTCCTGCTTTTTCTCTTTCTTCCAACATGTCGCGAAATCGCGACAATTTTTCCTGCTTTTTCTCTCTCTTCCAACATGTCGCGAAATTGCAACAGTTTTTTCTGCTTTTTCTCTTTCTTCCAACATGTCGCGAAATTGCGACAGTTTTTCTTGCCTGATGTATATGTCGCGATATCGCGACACTTTTCTTGTCTTTTTTTTGATCTTTTGCATATGGGCCACTTCGGTCTTCTTGGAAAATCACTGTACATACTCTGAATAACCTTTGAACTCCTGTCTTCTGCATCTGAATAGCGTTTGAACTTCCTGTCCACTGCATCAACAGATCTATTTGACTGTGTTGACAACAATGACAATATTGTTGCTGCACCTTGCTCAACAAGTTTTGGGTTAGAAAAAGGTATTAATTTATGCCTTTATGTGGAGTGACGAATTTGTAATATGTTTAAGTGACCTCAATGCAAGATTATATCCCAGTCGTTGGATTATCTCAAATCTAAGGGTTAAGATCTATTCTTCCCTTATGGTTTGTTTATAAAAGGAGGATAAGGGTTTCATTTGTCGGGGGGTTGATTTGGAAATTGATTTGGAGTAGGGAGAATCGTTGCTGAGGCAATATTCTTTGGCTCTTTGAGATTGTTGGATATATCTCTTGGAGATTAGGGTTTCTGGTGGATTTGCCATTGGAGGAGCTAGGCCAGCTAGCTTGAATACCTTGCTTGTTGACAAATCCATCTAGGGTTTGTACTTGTGCTGCAAATTGTGTGAAATTCGTATAAAAGGAGAAATCAGGTATTAGAAGGCCATAGAAGTGGAATTTTTGCTGTGTTGAAGGTGGAGAAGTCTCTCCAAGTGGGACGTCCAGTTTGAGGGAGTTTGTTTTGCTATTTTTGAGGGTTTTATTCCCTCTAGGTGGATCGCCCAGCCTAGGGAAGGCATTTTCTATGAATTGGAGGTGTAATTGGGCTCTTGGGAGCTAGATCCAGCCCTTGAGGGTTTGAAATAAATTCTAGAAATTTTCTGTGTGGAGATCTTGTCATTTGGCCCTTTCTGCAGCCAAGTAAATAGCCCTTTGGGATATTTTCTGAATTGTAATCAGCTGGAATCAGGTGCACTTGTTTGTATTCATTCTGGGTTGTTTGTTGTTGAGGTTTGACAATAAAATCAGAATTAATTTACTGCCATTTTGCTATGTTTATTTCAGTTTCCTGTAACTAGGGTTTTGAAGTTAGAGTTTTAAAAAAAAGCAGAAAAAATTCAGTTTCAGTTTTGTTGTTACTTTCTACAAATTTTAGTTGGTATATTTCAATAATGCTTGCATCTAGCATCTTTTCGATTTCGGCATTCACCTTTGCTGCATATTTGGGATTCATTTTGTAAGGACGCCTTCTTACTGGTTGTGCACCTTCTATCAAAGGAATCTTGTGTACGCAGAGTTCGGGTGGTACTCCCTTCAAATCTTTATATTTCCAAGCAAAAACATCCTTATAGTCCATAAAAATCTTGAATGCTGTCGCTTTTAGGACTGGATCCCAATCATCTCCACATTTGATCATCTTCTCTTCGCCTTTTTCTCCCAAGTTTACCTGAATCATTCTTGGACCTTCATATTTGATTGACTCAGGTTCATTTGCTGCCTTTAGTGCAGCGATGGGGTGTGCTGGTTTGTCTTCTATGACTGCCTCCCCCATCGTGAATTCTGCAAAATTCTTGGGAAATGTCCACTTTTCCCTTTCCTTGTCCTTCTCTGCTGCTGTCTGTCTTTTGTTGCTGGTTTCTTTTTCTGGTTCCTGCATCTCATCCTCTTGAATCTCCTTTTCCGCATCTATGCAAAGACATTGGGGAGGGAAGATCTCATAATCTTCCAACTGCCAGTGTAGTAAACCTTTATCTTGGTCATACTCATCTTACGTGCAATCGTCAAGGTGCAACACTCCCTCCTCATCTGGTTCATATCCCGTTTCACCATTTGACGAAGAGGATCCTGAATCATCTAAAGTAGCTATGTCCTAACTTACTGTTTGATTCTTTAGATTGATTATATACTTGTGCTACCCCTGCTTGAAAGATAGACGTTCTTTCTCCCAATTGTGGTTGACTTTTGCTGTCCTCAACCATCCTCGTCCTAGCAGTGCATCATATGCGGGTTTCTGCATAGCAATGACAACAAAGTCCAAGATGAAGTCCTCCGCTATGCGTACCTTCTAATTCATCAAAACGCCTATTGTTTCAATGCCATATTGATCAGCGCCATATAGTTTGAAATTTGGAGACCGTAAGGCGGGTTGCCCCAGAATCCGCCATGTCTTCTCTGGCATCACGTTCACACTAGACCCTCCATCTACAATCACCTGATTCAACCTATGGTTCAAAACCTCCATTTGAACTATAGCTGGCCTCCGCCCGTATTCAATCGTTAGGATTGTTGGATCGATAAATTGTCCTTGCTTGATAGTTGCTACCTATCGAGTTTCATCCTTCTTCTTGATGACTTCCCCGATCGTAGCATTCAACTCAGGTATTACGATAAACAGGTTGCTGACCTTCATCTCCACCTTTGTGTTTAGTACCTCTGTTACCAAGCCTTCTACTGATGCCTTCTTAGTGATTTTTGGTCTCTTTAACACTTTCTCCAGAACTAGTTGTCCCTGTTTCTCCTTTGCTAGTTCTGTTTCGATCAATTTTTGGGCTTCCTGCCATCGTTCCTTTTCCTTGGCAGGGTTTGGATACTGTTCCGTTTTCTTGGTCTGTGCTCTTGTTACAGCCAAGACTTCTTTGTCGACCTCTGTCACTTCTCCAATACCGATGAGGTTGATATTCTGAGTTCCACTGGTACTTGCCTTGTTCGGGCAATTAGCCTCCTTGTGGTTTCCCGGACCACACCATTTACACATTTGAGTGGTGTTGTTACCACTGTTATTACCTGCATTCTGGGGTTTGGAACAATTCTTCGCAAAATGGCCCCATTCTTGACAATTCCGACATTGAATAATCGGCCGACCGTCAGAGTCGTATTGTAGTCGACTCTGGCCTCCTTGTCTTCCTCCTTGACGACTATTCCTGTATCCTCCGCTAGTAGCTCCTTGTCCATTCCTTTGTGCATTTGGCTGCTCTTCCTGTTGTATTGCCAATGTCTGATGTCTCTTACTTTTTAGGTTGAATGGACAGTCGACTACAGGATGTCCTGCAATTTCACATATATTGCAATATGCTTTCTTTGGACAGTTTACATTTGAATGTCCCTTTGCCTTGCAATCTGAACACCAAATTTATTTCCGATCCTTTCGACCTTCTCCTTTTGCTTCTTTTAGGATTTTGTCAAATTCCCTCCGAAAGGTGTGAATCATGCTCTGCACTTTGTCTTCAGCTTCGCTGTCCGAATCTTTGGTATGCTTTAAGTATCCTTAGATACCTGCGGTCGTTTGTTTGCCTTCACTTTCGAAGTTTTTAGCCTTCTCTAGTGCTTTTGCATACGTTGAGGATGGTACTGCCTTCATTTTCTTCTTGAATTTTGGTACTAGCCCATCCAAAAACCACCGCTTTATCATACCATCAGCAGGTGTCATCTCCATTTTGTCTGTCAGTTGTTTCAATCTTCTATTGTAGCTTTTGACATCCTCATCCGATTTTTGTTTAGTGATACAAATTTCCGTAATTATGTCAGTGTCATCCCTCATGGGTCGGAATTCTTCTATGAATGCATTCTTTAGGTTGTCCCATTGTGTAAATGCTCGCGTACTTTGTCTTTTCAAGTACCAGTCTATCGCCATGCCTCACAATGTGGCTGGGAACAGTTGCAACCACTGTGTGTCCTGTGTGACCCCATTTTCTCCCCAAATGGTAATGCAAGTTCCCACATGTCGTGATGGATCCTCCTTCCCTTCACTTGAGAAAGGTGGGCATTTCTGCTGTATCGTTCTGTTGGCGGGATTTGCCATGGTATTCTGACTTCCTGGTGTTGGTGGTTGTAGTGGTTGATTCGGTTGTCTGTCTACTGTTGGTGGTGCAAAGTTGTACTCAAATAGCCTTCTTCCCGTCTCCAATTGGTCTCTGCTTCGCGACCTCCTTCGCGAATATACCAAACGTGGCTCCGACCTTCCTCCCCACGAACCTCCGTGTAGGTGCCTTGATACAAGGTTCTCTCCTTCAGTATCCTCTGGCCACCCTTCCCTCGCTGGTTTTGGTGTTGCCGTCCAGTCTTCAATGATGGGCTCTTCCTCAACTATTTGTTCTTCCTCGTTTTCTGCAGTCACCAACAATGTTTCAATGCTTGCGTTGTTCTCCTCTTCAATGTTCCACACTCTCTCCACCTTAGGGTGAGACACCTTTGCGTCCTCGTGTGTCCTTAAGTTCGCCAGTCATGCGCTTCTTCTTACCGGTATTTGATCTTTATTCTGTGACTTGAAACCAGTCATTCACCTACTCTTCCTATCACTTGTCGCTAAACTCCGGGTTTTAATTAGGCAATGACGCCAAATGTAGACAGGGGTGAGTACATTCCCGGGATGGGGCGATGACAAGTCGGTTTCAGGCTATCGACAATGGTTATCTAGGCTGCAAGTTCAATTCCCTTACAATGCAGGTAGACGTCAGGTCTTGGACGTCAAGAGTCTAGACGTTGGATGAGCAGGCCTAGACGTCACCAGACAAGCCGTCAGGTCTGCAGGGGTAGATGTCAGAATACTAAACGTCAGGGCTGTTCTAGACGTCAGGGGGGACAGGGCTAGATGGTAGGTCTGAGGGATGACGGCTAGCTGTCTGACGGCTGCCAGACGTCAGGGGCTAGATGTCATGTGACTGGTACTGCATCCCGTCCGAATACTTGCAATAACACAAATGCCCTACTTGCTGTAGCAGCTTGACCCTCAACAACTCTCAATGGCAAAACCTGCAACACAGTTAGTATAGAACAACCTGCAATTCCTCCATTAATGCATGACAATCGACAACTCATAGCACAATCACCAACTCACCATACACGCAGAACATGTAAACAACATAACAGTATTGGCATTGCAATAGAATGAATCGGCCTCTACAATGTTTGAAAGGAGGGTTTAAATAGGAGGGGCAAAGTGGTTCCCCAACCAATTCCTGAACCACCCCAACTGTCTTTCCTTAAGCGCCTGTTATAATCAGACATCTAACTACTTGACGTCTGCTAACTAGACGTCTAACTACTTGATGTCTACTAACTAGATGTCTAATCAGCCGTCTAGAGCCTGTTGGTTACGAATCTGCCATTAGGAAAGGATTTTAATCTTTTGTGCCGTAGATTCGCCCAACAAATTGAAAGGCCGGGAGGAAGAGATGCCTCCCGTGCCAATCTCCGGAGAAGGCCGACTCCTATACTACACTACTGGGGTTTTTTAGATAAGAGAACATGAAAGAGATTATAAAATACAGAAAGAAATTTAAATAGCATGTGATTATGGTGGGAAAGAACAAGCAACACGATTACTAGCTAGTACCCAAACCAACAACAATCAAAACAAAACATGTAACAGAAATTAACACTGTTATTCCTTCCTATGTATCCCTCATTCGGAATTCCAAACTCACTTAATTGCCAATGCTTTAATTTTATAGCAATCAGAAAAATAAACGAGTATAAGCAGAAATACTTGTAGAAGGCAGCATAAAAGAAAGAGACGAATGTTAGAGCCAAAGATGTTTTGTATTGGAAGCAAGTGTTTGTTACAACAACTTTCTAGCAATATGTCCCCCCCCCCCCCCCCCCTCTTACAATGAAAGTAGACTGCTATTTATAACATAAATTCCCCCCCAATTACATTGATGCACAGAACCCAAAGACTGCAAAAGTTGTCGAGATTTGAGCCCTGCTGGCCATGAGCGTACCTGCAACAAGATTCATCTAACTTTGGTACAGCTCCGGACAGATCTGGTGGTTGAGAAGGCGCGTCTGCTTAATGCGGTAGGTGCAGTACAATCTGCTGTTGATTAACTGCTATCAATGCTCACCTACCCTGTACTTGAAGTGCCCCGTCGGTTTTACTCTGATTGGCTCAAATCCCAAAATCCATACGTTCTCTGTCTAAACCTAAGGTACGTTGTACACGGGGGGGCTTGACCAGAGTCGCTAAATAAAAACAGCGACCCCGGAGTCGCTCCCTAATGGAGCGAACCCGGGATGCATTTTGCCTTAGAAAATTTTACAACTCCGTCCTTTTCTGCTTGCAGTCACTGAATGGGGGGGACGACGAAAGTTGCCAAGAAACGACAGCGATGAAGGGAGTCGTTGAATGGATGAGCGACCGACGCCAACACTTCACCTTATGCCTTAGAAAAATTTACAACTTCCTCGCCCGCGGTCGCTGGAAAGAAAGGAGACTCCGGAAGTCACCGGAATGCTGCAGCGACGCCGGGAATCGCTCCAAAATGTAGCGACCAACGTCAACGCTTCAAAAGTGCAGTTGCTGGAGATCGTTGGAAATCTGGGCGACGAAGGCAATCGCTGGCAGAGTTGAGCGACGACAAGTCGGTTTCAGGCTATCGACAATGGTTATCTAGGCTGTAAGTTCAATTCCCTTACAATGCTAGACGTCAGGTCTTGGACGTCAAGAGTCTAGACGTTGGATGAGCAGGCCTAGACGTCACCAGACAAGCCGTCAGGTCTGCAGGGGTAGATGTCAGAATACTAAACGTCAGGGCTGTTCTAGACGTCAGGGGGGACAGGGCTAGATGGTAGGTCTGAAGGATGACGGCTAGCTGTCTGACGGCTGCCAGACGTCAGGGGCTAGATGTCATGTGACTGGTACTGCATCCCGTCCGAATACTTGCAATAACACAAATGCTCTACTTGCTGTAGCAGCTTGACCCTCATAAACTCTCAATGGCAAAACCTGCAGCATAGTTTGTAAAGAACAACCTGCAATTCCTCCATTAATGCATCACAACCGACAACTCATAGCACAATCACCAATTCACCATACACGCAGAACATGTAAACAACATAACAGCATTGGCATTGCAATAGAATGAATCGGCCTCTACAATGTTTGAAAGGAGGGTTTAAATAGGAGGGGCAAAGTGGTTCCCCAACCAATTCCTGAACCACCCCAACTGTCTTTCCTTAAGCGCCTGTTATAATCAGACATCTAACTACTTGACGTCTGCTAACTAGACGTCTAACTACTTGATGTCTACTAACTAGATGTCTAATCAGCCGTCTAGAGCCTGTTGGTTACGAATCTGCCATTTAGGAAAGGATTTTGATCTTTTGCGCCCTAGATTCGCCCAACAGATTGAAAGGCCGGGAGGAAGAGATGCCTCCCGTGCCAATCTCCGGAGAAGGCCGGCTCCTATACTACACTACTATGGTTTTTAGATAAGAGAACAGGAAAGAGATTGTAAAATGCAGAAAGAAATGTAAATAGCATGTGGTTATGGTGGGAAAGAACAAGCAGCACGATTACTAGCTAGTACCCAAACCAACAACAATCAAAACAAAACATGTAACAGAAACTAACACTGTTATTCCTTCCTATGTATCCTTCATTCGGTATTCCAGATTCACTTAATTGCCAATGCTTTAATCCAGAATGCAGAATTACAGCAATCAGAAAAATAAATGAATATAAGCAGAAATACTTGCAGAAGGCAGCATAAAAGAAAGAGACAAATGTCAGAGCCAAGTATGCTTTGTATTAGAAGCAAGTGTTTGATTACAACAAAGCTTTCTTAGCAATATGTTCCCCCCCTTTTACAATGAAAGTAGACTGCTATTTATAGCAGAAATTTCCCCCCAATTACAATGATGCACAGAACCCAAAGACTGCAAAAGCTGTCGAGATTTGACCCCTGCTGGCCGTGAGCGTACCTGCAACAAGATTCACCTGACTTTGGTACAGCTCCGGACAGATCTGGTGGTTGAGAAGGCGCGTCTGATTAATGCGGTAGGTGCAGTACAATTTGCTGTTGAATAACTGCTGTCAATGCTCACCTACCCTGTACTTTGAAGTGCGCCTTCGGTTCTACTCTGACAGGCTCAAATCCCGAAATCCGTACGTTCTCTGCCTAAGTCTGAGGTTCGCTGAAATGGAGGGGGGTTGACCAGAGTCGCTCAATAAAAACAGCGACCCCGGGAGTCGCTCCAGAATGGAGCGAACCCGGGACGCACTTTGCCTTAGAAAAATCTGCAACTTCGTCCTTTTCTGCTTGCAATCGCTGAATGGGGGGGCGACGGAAGTCGCTAAGAAATGACAGCGACGACGGGAGTCGCTCAACAATGAGCGACCGACGTCAACATTCACCTTGTGCCTTAGAATAATTTAGAGACTCCTCGCCCGCGGTCGCTGAAAAAGGAGCGACGACGGGAATCGCTCCAAAATGGAGCGACCGACGTCAACTTTTAAAAAGTGCAGTTGCTGGAGATCGCTGGAAATCTGGGCGACGACGGCGGTCGTTGGCGGAGTTGAGCGACGACGGGAGTCGCTCCAAAATGGAGCGACCGGCGTCAACACCAACACTTAGACAATTTTGCGACTTGTTCTCCCTGTTGACCATGGTCGCTGGAAAAAGGAGCGACGATGGGGTGCGGGGAAGATGACGGGCGTCGCCAAATGGAGCGACAGTCGACCAACTTAGAAATTTTTGATTTTTTCCCCCCGTTGAAGGAGAGGATCGCTGGAAAGGAGGGGCGACGACGGGGTTCGCTCCAAAGTCGAGCGACCGACGTCGACTTGTTCATGCCTTAGAATTTTTTTCATGCTTCGCTGGTCGTTGACGCCGAGGATCGCTGGAAAAAGTTGGCGACGACGGGGGTCGCTCCAGAATGGAGCGACTCGCGGGAGATCTATACTTAGACAAATTTTAACAATTTTCTCCCGCTCGCTTGCTGCTTAGAGTTGTCGTCGGTCGCCGGAGAGAAGGGAAAGGCTGGGAATCGCTGAAAAAAGGGAGCGACTCCCGGAATCGCTCAAAAAGAGAGCGACCACGGGAGTGCCCTTAACTTAGAAAAATTCTGGGCTTTTCCCAAACCTGCAGAATCTGCAACACTTGGAAAATGAAACTGAAAACGAAAACATGAAGTCTGCCTGGACAAAGCTGGAAAGGAAGGAGGAAGGGAAGAATCTGGTCCGAAAGTTGCAGCAGTGATTTTTCAAAATTTTCAAAATTTTTACCCCTTAGCAAAATGTGGCAACATTCCTGGCGGCTCGCGGGGTATCGAGCTCGCCTCGATGCAAGGACCCATGCCTTCATCCTTTGGGCTCGGAGTCACCCCCGGTCCCTGCTTCTTCCTGTTGCTGCCCTTCTTTTGGCTGCTCTATTTCCTGCTGCTCTTCTTCTTCAGCACTGTCCTCTTCGGACTCTTCCTCTGAATCTTCTTCTTCCGTTTCTCCTTCCGACTGCTCCTCGCCTTCTTCTTCTTCTTGATCTGGGGGGCAAGGCGGTCATGGATGCGATCATAAGTAGTCTGAACCTGAGTCCAGGCTCCTTCCTGGAAGGGCTCGAGGTCGCTGATATCTTTCAACATGCACCTGAAGGCTTCGACCTGGAGCATATCGACCGCGCTGACCCTCTCACTCAACTCGGTGAGGCAGGCGCTAATCTGGCAGAATCGAGACACCAACTGTGTAACCTGCGCCTCAAGAATTGGGTCGGCCCAGTTATCTATCTCCGTTGTATCTGTCTTGAAGGCTTCCCAGATTGGCTTCAACTCCTCTCTAGGCAAGCAGTTTCCATCTTCGTTCATGAAATTTGGGAACCCAAGCGATGCAAGGGTTTGGAAAGGAATCAGGCAGATGCTTTTCTCTTTCTCCAATGCATCCAGCATCCTCCTGGCTTTCCGGATCTTTTCTGATTTTTCAAAATATAAATGCAAGGTTGCCCTTGCAGTGGCCCAATCTAGGGCAATCTGAGACATGGGGACAAATCGGAGGCCCTGGCGCTCATATCCTTCTGTTTTGACAGCCAAGTCGAGCCATCGCTGAGCTTGGCGTTCGGCCTCCTCTACCACAGGCTTGCCTTGGGCAGATACTTCTTCCACTTTGGAGATGAATGTGAGGACCGAGAGAGATCTGGCGACGTGGGTTCTGAAACCCTTCAGCAGGCCAGCACGGATTTCCTTGACTCGATCTTTTGAAAAGGCCGCGACCTGTGTAGCTCTTTCCTCTAGCTGCTGCTGAACTCCCTGAAGCTGGCTCTGTAGTTCAACTATTTGGGCCTGCGCTTCCTCTTTCTCTCTTGTTGCTGCTCGCCTCCTTTTGATCGGTTGCCTCCTTTTCCAAGGCTGCTAGTCGCTCCTTCAGCTTTTGGGACTCATCCTGGGCATCTTCCAGCTGTGCTTGCATTTTCGCCATATCTTCCTCCAGCTTGATTTTTTCGTTCTCCACCTCGTAGAAGCGCTTCTTCATCTGGTGATGGTTTACATATAATGTATCAGCCCTCAGATGGATGCCCCCTATTTCATTCTCCACGCTGATATTGTTCAGGTCCTTGGCCTTACGGTGGTACTCGTAGTCATCTGGGGTCATATTTTTTCGGGGCTTCTTCACCTTGGGAACCCTCTTTTCTTTATGGAGCAGCATGTTCTCCAGATCAAACTTGGCACGCTTCTCTACTCCGGCAAGCTCCTCGCCTTTTCTCTTCTTCATGTCCTGAAGCCATCTGAAGGAGCTCTGCTCTGCTTGGGCCGCCATGGGTTGGTGCTCCACCATTCTCAACTGTGGTTCGCCGAGCTCCATTTCCCCGAACATAGGATAGGCCAAAGGTAAATCTTGCTGGGGCATCTGTTCGTCTGCGAACAGATGAGGGGAAACGACGCTTGAGGGTTCAGTCGCCTTTGGGGATGACTCGGCTTGGGTAGCGGCGGGAGGTTCTTCAAGATGCAAAGATGGGTTCTCAATTAATGCGCCTGCTGAAGATGAAGGATGGGGAGAATGTGGGGGGTCTTCAGCGGCGGCACCTGGCTGGGTATGGCCTAGGGTTTCAAAGGCGTTAGGGTCTGAGGAAAATACGTCAAATGCCTGCTGGTCTGACTGGGTGGAGGCAGAAGGCTGGGGTTTTTCAAAGATGGGGTGAGATACGACAACGAGGACGGGTTCGGCGGAGGTGGAAGAGGGTGCCGCAGGCAATGGATCAGAAGATTGTTGAGAGAAGAGGGAATACGTACCTGCGAGCTCTGCTCGAGCTGGCGTGTTGAAAACTTGCGTTATCCACGGGTCTACTTCCTCTTCTGGCGGAGGGGTGTCCTCTTTGACAGTTATAATCTCCTTGGCGGCAACCTTCTTCTGCGGCGTCACCACGGTCTGCTGCACAGCCTCCTTTTTGGGCGTAGCCTTTTTCTCCTTTGACTTCTCAGACCTTTTCCTTTTTTCTTTTTTAGGCGTAGCCGCCTTTTCTTGGATAGCGGCCGAGGCTGGTGCAATGGGTGTTACGTTGGTGACTGCGCCCGGAAGAGCCCTAGGCGTCTTAAACTTCAACTTCACTTTTTTCCTCAGAGGCTCCAGAGTGTCCTCGCTGCTTCGGCCAACTGCTCTGACCCTTGCGGCTTTTCAGGGGGCGGTTGCACCATGGGCCCTGCCTCCTGACTTCTCCTCACTTCACTGCTGGATCCTCCTTCTAGCACAAGTGGTTGCTTGGGTGGGGCCTGTCCCTTTTGTAGGCGATGGATGCCTCGGGGCACGATATCACGGAACACGATGGGCCGCCACGTGGCGATGTGATCGTCATAGAGTTTGGAAAACTGATGGTCATTGGCCAGCAATTTTTCAGACCTTTCTTTCTTGGTGTGGGCCCTCATGACCCACCATTGTGCTATCTTTTCGTCCTCCCAACCCAAACCTTTCACTTTCGGCAACATTCGTCTGTAAGCCTGGGTGTCTGTTTTGTGAGCCTCGTTATTGATCGGGTCATACTCCGCCTCAACAAAATAGAAATCATGCCAAGGCGGGAACGACTGCATCTCTTCTATATTCCACTCCAGGTCACCTCCTGACGGATTATTTCGCTCCCCCATGATCTCCTCCTGGCGCGGGCAGGCATGAAAATTTTTCATCTCCGTGAAATCTTTTACTATGTCGAGGGGGTCATACCTCCACCGCTGGGGAAGCTCAACCAGGCCGAAACTTAGGAGTGTAGCAGCTAGGTATTCGTTCTGCCCATTTGTGTTGACTTCAATATCGCCCCATGTGATTGGGAACTTGAAAATATGGCCCCATCTTCTCCCTTGACCATAATTCTGGTTAGTAAAATCCATCTGCCGCGCTGCCTCCAAGGCGAATGTATATTCTGTGCAGAAATACGGCAGGAGGAAGGGTTTGCCTGTGAACCCGAAAATTCTGATAACAAACCCTTGTGTCAATCTGAAAGTGTCGCCTATATTTCCCCGCACAATTTTGTCTCTCATCTCACGGGGGACACGCGGGCAGGTGCCGTTGAGGATGGCTAGGGCAGGGCCCAAGAATGCCAAATTAAATTTATAGTATGATTCCCTCCTTGACAAGACCCGAGTCCATTCATACACTGGGAGTTGCGCGCCATCCTTGTCTTTGCACTGGACAGGAATTGTCTTCATCTTGTTGTGCATATGGAACAGAAATAACCAGGCCAGGAACGAACACTGCCTGAAGGACTGGGTCCTTCCCTCTTTCAAGTCTTGAAGGCGCGAATGCAAACCGCGCGCTACGCAATCTGCCCAGTCGAAGAAAACTGGCTTGGTTTCTGGCTTCATGGCGCTGGGGTCATAGAATTCCCCATGTAGGATGCATTCCGCGATAGCGACCTGGTAGGGATGAACTACCGCATCTGTACCGCAGCCCAAGACCCAGGCCAACATAGAGTAGAGGGCCTTGCTTTTAAAATTTTCCAGGGGCATTGGCAACTTTGGCCACCGTTTGGGCGGCTCGTGCAGTGGGACTCCATGAAAGGACCTCATTTTTGGGTTGTCCACATACCTCTCAGCCTGCTCGCCGAGATTGACGCTTCTGACTGTATAATTCCTGTCCGGCGACTGACGAGGCGCGAAGGCCATTTGGACAGTCTCCTTATAGAGCGAGAACAGAACCGTTCCCTCATGGTCCCGGACTTGTCTGGTGCTTGGCTTGTAATTTCTGGCGATGGCCGCAACCAGCTCTGGACAATGGTGCACCGACGGGCATAAAAACCAATATAGGCGCGAATGGTAAGCTGCGGCGAAAGGATGCGAAGCAGGAACCTTTTTCTCGCCACTCCTCTATGGTGCGCCGAAGTTGTTCGATGCTGTGAGAGTAGTGGCCGTCCCTGTATCTTATCAAATTGTCTACAGGCGGCGGAGGAGGAACTTGTCTTGCTGGCCCTGATTGGCCTTCGCCTTCCCCTTGTCCTTCTTTTCCTTTTTCTTTCCGCTCTCTGGTGTGCCCGAAGCTGCCTGCTCAGATGCTTTACCCTTTTCTCCACTCTCCCTTTTACCCATGGTGACGGAACAATTCAAATTCACTGCTGCTTGCTGGTAAAATTCTGAATTTATCCTCTGGTGCAGCTTGGAGTTCGCCTGGGTGAAACTGGCAGAGTGAAATGAGCGACTGAGCCTTTATGGAGATGGGTAAAAAGTTGTCATTAATGGCGAGCGCTCGAGTTAAAGGCAGGGTGCACGAAGTGGGTGGGCGCGCCGTTATTCTTCGGTGGCCGTGCACAAAATCTCCCTTGGTAGCGCAACCTCTCGATTATTGGTCCAGGGCTTGTCCTTTGCTTTTAATGAAATCTACTTTGAAAACTGTGCAAGCACCCTTCTTTATAACGTGCGCCTTGAAGACGTCACCCGCCGCCACTTTGGCACGCATCCCAAGGTTCGCTGTGCTTGGAAATTGCGCTGGAGACGAGGGTCGCTCAAAACTTGGAGCGATTCCTGGAATCGCTGGAAAATTGAGCGATTTGGAGCATTTGGCGTCTTGGCGAGCGACCGGCGTCGACTAGGACTTAGAAAATTTTCAAACTTTGTTTTCCTCCCTGAAGTCTTCATCTTGCCAAGGTTCGCTCAAAAAGGGAGCGACGACGGTCGTCGCTAGGAAAATCGGGCGACCACGGGAGTCGCTCCAAAATGGAGCGACTTGCGTCGACCAACACTTAGCATTTTTCTTGCGTTTCTTGGACCTTGACGGCGTTCGCTCAAAAATATGAGCGATTCCCGGAGTCGCTCAAAAAATGAGCGACTTCGGGCAGCTCTTTGACACTTAGAAATTTTCTGCCCTTTTCTCCTTAACGCGCCTCGCGCCACACCCACGCGATTCCCGGAATCGCTGAATAGAATGAGCGATCTTGAGCTTCTTGAAAATTTTGAGCGACCGCTGTCTTCTATCATTTTTGGCTCAATCTTGGCGCCTCCCGGGGTCGCTAAATTTTCAAAGCGATTTCCGTCGTCGCTGAGATTTGGAGCGACCTTGGGCACGGACTCTTTGCCTTAGCAATTTTTTTCTTCTTTCGGAGCCCTGCAGTTCGCTGAATTTTGTAGGCGACCCTCGGAGTCACTGAAAAATTGAGCGACCACGGGCGCTTAGGTAGTTAAACATTTTTTATGCCTCCCTTCGACCGGTTCCGCTGCTTGAATGTGGCTGGAGTTCGCTGAAAATATGAGTGACTGCGAGAATCGCTGACTCATCTGGGCGAACCTCAGCAACTTTTCTTGCATGGGCACTTAGCGAATTTTTCAATTCTTTCGACCCTCCTGCTTTCTTTCGCCTAAGGAACTTAGCAAACCCTGCTTTATTTCTCTACTAACAGGAACCTTCTTCTACACAAGACACTTGGCTCTTTTTTCTTGGAACAAAATTTCCGACCCGAGGGCAGAATGCCTGGGCTAAAAGCAGGAAACTACCTCTACTGAAAAGCAATATTTACATTCAGAAAAACAAATTCAAACTGCAGAAATGAAAGTATGTACACAGGAGAAACTTCTGGAATTTCTTAATGGTGATAGGCTTTCAGATGAAAGCCATTAACTGGTATTGGGAGGATCTGACCCTCCATATCTCGCAGCACAAAGGAGTTGAACTGGTTCACTCGGGCAACCTGAAAGGGGCCTTCCCAGAAGGCGTCGAATTTGTCATGGTTCCCTGGTTTTGCCTTCCACGAGTCCCATTTCAGCACTAGGTCCCCAATCTTGAAGACCCTGGTTGTAGTCCCTTTCGCGAACCAGTTTCGTGTGGTTTCGGTGTGCTTCATAAAAGCTTCGTAAGCTTTTTCTCTTTCCTCTTCGAGTTGCAGCAACTGAGCCAGCCGGGCATCAACAGGATCCAGGTTACCCTTCTCATCGTCTAACAGCCAAGTGCGGGCATCTCGACATGAGTGGGCAGGACGGCTTCTTTTCCATAAACAAGCGCGTATGGCGATGTCCTGATGGATTTTTTAACTGAGATACGATCTGCCCATAGCGCCTGATCCAGGTACAAATGCCAGGATCTTTTGTTCCTCTCCAGAGTCTTCTTTATGATCTTCATCAGATTCTTATTTGTAGACTCGGCTAGGCCATTTCCCTGTGGGTAGTAGTTGGAAGAAGCCTTATGGTAAATCCCATATTTACAAGTAAACTCTGTGAGTTTAGCCCCTGTGAATCCTGGTCCGTTGTCTGTCACTATTGCTTCTGGGATCCCGAAGCGAGTGATTAGGCTTTCAAGGAAGTCGATGACCGTCTCCTGGTCAGCGTGCTTGGTAGGTATCGCCTCAGCCCATCGGGTGAAGTAATCCGTGGCTGTCAGAATGAACTTATGCCCTGCCGAGGAATTTGGCGAGATTGTCCCGATGAAATCTAGGCCCCATTGCTGGAAGGGAGCCTCAGCCTGAATTGGCTGGAGGGGCATAGGTGCATTCCTATTTCTGCCGGCGAACCTTTGACATTTCTCACATTTTTGGCAGACTGCATATGCATCTGCGAAGAGGGTGGGCCAATAGTAGCCCGCTCTGATGATTTTTAAGGCCGTAGGCCTTCCCGAAAGATGTCCTCCCGACATTCCAGAATGGAATTCGCCTAGGACCTTCCGTTTATCTGTTTCTTTGACGCATCGCAAGAGGATGCCGTCCACATTCTTGAAATACAGCCCCTCGGGGCGCAGTACATATTTTAGAGCTTGGAGCCTGAATCTCCTCCTCTGACTTGCATTGAAGTGATCTGGGAGCCTCCCGATGCTGAAATACCAAATTATTTCATCGGCCCAGTCGTTGTCTTCTGCTGAGGAATTGGCAAAGTTGCCCTCTAGGACTGGGTCCTCCCACTGACAGGCGGCCACCTCTGCAGCAACACTCCTTGCTAGTTCTTGACATAGTGCCCGACCTCTGATTAGCTTGGTGGGTCGCACCTCTATGTCAAACTCCTGGATCTTGGCGATCCAACCGGCCCTTTTGTTGCCCAGCTCTCCCTGTATGATAAAACTTCTAACATCTGGGTGGACAACGAACACGGTCGTCCTGCTCTGGGAAACAAAGTGCTTGAACTTCTTCAAGGACCTCATGACTGCATGCACTTGGCGTTCAATGAAGTTATATCTCTCTTCATGCGGCTGGATCACCTGGCTCAAGAAGGCTATCGGCCGCTCTTCGCCGTCATCTCCTTTCTGAGTTAGAACTGCTGCATAACTCTCGGGCTCTCCAACTGCATACAGGATGAAATCCTTAGAGTAATCCGGGTTTATCAGCACAGGCGCCTGGGCAATCCTTGCCTTAATCTCCTCAAAGGCTTTTTTCCTCTCCTCAGTCCAGACAAACTCGACATCCTTCTTTAGGAGTTCGGCCATTGGCTTGATTACTTGGGCAAAATCCGGCACGAACTTCCTTACAAAGTTGATCTGTCCAAAGAAGGACTGCAGCCCTTTCTTGTTCATTGGGATTGGCAATCGGAGAAGAGCCTCTGCTCTGTCGGGGTCAACTGCAAGGCCCTTTTCTGAAATGACGTGGCCTAGAAGCTTCCCCTCCTTCACTGCAAAGACCGACTTCTTAGGATTAATAGATATGCCGAATTCACGACACCTTTCAAACACTTGTCGTAGGTGAGAGGAGTGTTCTTCTCTTCTGTGTGAAAACACAGTCATGTCATCCAAATAGATGACAATGATTTTGTTCAATAGCTCACGGAATGCTAGGTCCATGGCTCTCTGGAATGTGGCCCCCGCATTGGATAGGCCAAAGGGCATGCGCTGATAGGCAAACGTCCCCCATTTGGTGGTGAATGTCGTCTTGTGCTGATCCTCGTCCTTCACCCAGATCTGATTATAGCCAGAGAAGCCATCCAGGAGAGAGAATCGCTGAGCTCCTGCGACCACATGGAGAATTTGATCAATCTGGGGGAGCGGATAGTGGTCCTTCAGCGAGGCCTGGTTTAGGTTGCGGAAATCAACACAGAGGCGAATGTCCCCGTTCTTCTTCCTGACGGGAACCAGATTTGCAACCCAAGAAGAATGCTTGATGGGATAGATGATTTTCGCTTCCAGCATCTTCAGGAGTTCGGCTCTCATCAGAACCTCGATCTTCGGGTTGATCGGCCTCTGTTTCTGCCTACAGGGCTTAACCCCGTCTTCCAGTTCTATGGTGTGTTGGATAATCTCTCTGTCATACCCTTTCAAGTCTTGATAACACCAAGCAACAATGTCAGGATATTCTCTGCACAAGGCCCGAATCTGCTCCAATTCTTCCGAGGTACAGTCGGTACCAACTTTGATCACTTTTCCGGGCTCGAGCTCCAGGTCCATGTATTGCTTGGCGTCCACCTTGATTCGGTGAGATATGGCTCTATCGTTCTGATCAAAGAGACTCTCCAAAGTAATCAGTCCTTTTGGGACATGATTATTCTTCAATTGTATCAACCCCTCATATTGCTCGTCATTAGGGTCTCTACCTTCAATAGTGCTAGCTTCATGAATCAAAAAATTGACGATCTGCTCGTCACAATCGAACACCTGCCAATGGGTGTCCTTATCAGGCACAAAAGGCCTGTAGATAGTTCTTACCGCCTTTGGCTTCTGCATCATGTCATCATCCGGGGAGTATCTGGCTCCAATAGACGCTAAGATATCGGCATGTTTGTTTTTCTCTCGGGGGATGGATTGAACATTAAGGGCCTCAAATGACTCCAACAAATCCCAGACCCGATTGCGGTAAGCTTTGAGATAGTGCTTCTTTGCGGTGCACTTATTGGTGATCTGCTTGCACACTAGCTCTGAATCTCCAAAGATTTGCAGCTGCTTGATCCCCAACCTCTCCGCCTTTTTCAACCCTAAGCACAGGGCTTCATACTCGGCCGCATTGTTAGTGCAACTCCAGGCCAGCCTGTAGCAATAATCTTTCTCTTCTCCCGAAGGTGAAACTAGGAGTACCCCTGCCCCGGCGCCGTTCTTGCATCTGGCGCCATCAAAGTATAGCTTCCATAGCTCATTTGGGGCAGGGCCTATGTCTTCTTTTGTTGTTTCCTTCGGCTTTTCAGGCTGCGCAATAGTGTAGCAGCCCATGTCTGATTCAATCATTGCGTTGAAGTCAAGCAAGGAGAATTCATCCTCTGCTTGCAGTTGCTCTATGGCCTCTTCCACCAGGTCCACTTCTTCTAACTCTTCTGTCATCAGGTGAACCGACTCATCCTGCTGCCCCTCTTCTGGCATCCTCCCAACAAGAAAGGTGGAGGGTTTTTCATTGTAGATCTTCACTTTTCTCCCTTTGAAGGGGACCTCCATATGAGAGTAGTCAAGGGACAGGTATCCGCCCAGCTTGGCGGTGAATTCCCTCGAGAGGCACATGCCGAAATAGGGCTCCAGGTCAACGACCACAACTTCTTGAATCACCACGATCTCAGGCGCCTTGTGCAGCTGGATAGGGATATCCTTGATGACGCCCACCGTTTTCACAGGAGTGCCATCTAATTGCAAGACACCTTGGCTGCTTCGCGTGTACTCCATGCCAATTTCTGGTAAGACCCCAAGGTCTTACTGTAAAATTAATAAATAATTTAATATAAATGTAATCGCAGGCCACTCAAAAGGGGGCTCCCTTGTAATCGCTTTGCCACTATAGGGGGCTCCCTCCTTTAAATATTTAATACTACTTTTATTCTTCTTCTTTGGATGATTTGTGTGAATGGCCAACCTAATATATATATCTACCCTAAAGCTACGTTGGTGAAGAGACGTGATGGTTCACGTTATGAAGAGACGTGATGGTTCACGTTATGAAGAGATGCGATGGTTCACTTTATGAGTTAATAATATAATAATTAAATGATTAATAATACTAACTAATACGAACTAATAATGTTAGGATTGAGGATCCTAACATTCCACCCTCCTTAAAAAGAGCTTTTGTCCTCAAAGCCTAAAGTGAAGAGTTTTGTCTTTTGTTTTCCAAGAAGGATTTGCGTAAGTTCTTGGACTCTTTTAATGTCATCCTTCCGTAGGCAGGGATATCGAGAAGGATGAAGCGTTAGTGGGGGGCTGCCAGAAATATTAGTAAATGTGTGATGATGAGGGAAGGGCAATCCTTGGGGTTCTTCAAACACCTTAGAATGATGCATAAAAAGAGGTGGTAAAACTTCTACATTCTCTTGTTGTTCCCTGGGAGAGGCAATGGAGGAGTGTGCAGTCACTTTTTTGCCTTGTTTTTGAATAGGTTTGACCCTATGGTGATAACTCACTATTGGAGAGGAAATTGAGTGTAGTTCTTGTAGAGTGCATGTTTGGCCATAATGAGTCACTTTGGGAATGTCTACCTCATCCTTGCCTGATGCATCGATCACTTTTGGTATATGAACCATATTGCCTTTATCATTGTGATCAGGTGTTTGGGATATTTCTTGCTCATTGTTCTTGTTTTCCACATCTTCCTCTTCTTTCTTATCTTTCGTGGCTTCCTCATCTTCCTTACCTTCCTCATCGTTGCCATATTTAGTGCTATCTTTAGGTGTATCCATCACTATGTCTACCTCTATTTCGTTTTCTTCTTCTATTGCCTTATCGAGGTCAGTTGCATCCAGAATATATAGTTTTCGTGTAGCACATTTATGATTTTTCTCAAATTTCTCATCACAATGATAACAGAGACCTTTTGCCTGTCGTTATTTCATTTCTTCAAAACTGAGACGTTTAATCGGTAGGGTTGGGTTAAGTTTGGGGGTTGTGTAAGTGCTTTGTGCTCTTCCTTTATGCGTAGGTTTGGGAGCGATGTAAGTGGTCGACGATTTCCCCATAGGTGGTTTCCCTAATTATCGTTGTGCGTTGATTTTGTCCTCGACTAATTTAGCCAAACCAATAGTTTGCATCATGGTATAGGGTTTGAACTTCATCACCTCCATTTTAATTTCCTCTTTCAATCCATTGATGAAGCAATATATGAGAAATGCTTCATCCAACCTTGTGTTGTGTTTGGTGATATCCTTAAATCGAATTTCATACTCACGCACGGTAGTGTTTTGATGAAGAACCTTAATCAATTCCCACATGGCTGGGTCCTGTTGGTCACGAATCCGCCATGAGGAAAGGATTTGTCGTTATTGCGCCCTGGACCCGCAAACCAACATTGAAAGGCCGGAAGGAAGGAATGCCTTCCGGGCCAATCTCCGGAGAAGGCCGACTCCTTGTGGGGGTTAGTAAGATAAGATGAGAGTGCAGGAAAGAGATAAAAATGCGGAAAGAATTTACAAATGAGATTGGAGTTGGGTGGGGGGAACTAACAGTACAGCAACACATCAATCACCGCTACTTACTGCATTATGAATACAAAGCATAACCAGGAACTGCAAAGCCTAAGTATGCTTTTTGTATAAAGCAGGGTACGCACAGCTACAATGGCTCCCTAGCAAACATTCTCCCTACAAGGAGAACTAAGAGCACGGCAACGCATCAATCACCACTACGGACAGCAACAGAAAGCAACCAAGAGATGTCAGATCCGAGTATGTGTGTTATGCAGAGAATTTGTACGCACAGCTACAATGGTCCCCTAGCAAACATTCTCCCTACAAGGAGAACTAACAGCACGGCAATGCATCAATCACCACTACGTACAACAACATAAACATAACACACAAACTGAAGGAACTGCTACCACATTTATTCTATGTATCCTCTAATCAATTAAGTTCAAGAGTACTTGGCCACCAAATGCTGAAATGAATCAACAAGCCATGACACAAGCAATGCCTCAGGTATTCCTGACCACCAAATGCTGAAACGAATCAACGAGCCGTGACACAGGAAAACGTAAAGCAGAAATGTAAAGGAGAGGCAGCATAAAAAATAAAAGAAGTAGAACAGAGACAGGCGTATACTTTATATTAAGATGCAGAAGCACGGTTACAATGGTTCCCTAACAGACATTCCCCTTCCACCGCTTTACAATGAAAATGTGGTGGGTATTTATAGCCCAAAGTTCCCCCCGTTACATTAATGGGCACAAAGTCCCAGTCAAACATTAGCTGACAAAAGCAGCCGCGGAACTGCTGGTGCTGACTTCTGTCGGGCTGGACTGTACTCTCGGCATGGTCTCCCTGAAGGTTGAACAACCACGTGGCAGCGCGTTGGGTAGAACTTCATATTGACAGGAATGCGGGTAGCTGAGGTAGGTGGAAACTCACATCAGCATTAAATGAGGCAGCGGGCATAAGTAGTGCAGCCCATGCTTGTCCTTTTGCTCGGTACGTCTTGTCTCAGATCCCAAAGTTGGACACTTGTCGGATGATGCTGCTTGACACGTGTCTGCCTTGAAAGGCAGTTTATCCAACTTTGCCCGGGGTCAGAGCGCCATCGGGTTGCGCAAGCAGAAAACAGCGCAGTCGGGAAGGCCTTCATGCCTTGGGTGCATTTATGAGTTTATTTCCCTACTGCGCACCTGTCAAAGGGCGCACTCCGACTTCGCTGCGAAGTCGGGTTGCGCACAGGTGAAAGCTGATTTCTGCCGCCGTACGGACTTCTCCCCAAAACTGGGCGAAGTCGGACTTCTCGCGAAGTCGGACTTCTCGCGGCGAAGTCGGACTTCTCCCCAAAACTGGGCGAAGTCGGACTTCTCGCGAAGTCGGACTTCTCCCCAAAACTGGGCGAAGTCGGACTTCTCTGGGCGAAGTCGGACTTCTCCCCAAAACTGGGCGAAGTCGGACTTCTCGCGAAGTCGGACTTCTCACCAAAACTGGGTTTCCTGGTTCAGCTTCCCGGGGCCATAACTTTTGATCCGCTGACCCGATCGCCTATTATGATATATCGTCGGAAAGCTGGCGAGAAGATCTGCAATGATAAAATATCCGGAGCTCATTTTGTCCATTTTATCGCCCCTGTTTATGGCCCACGAAAACCCGAACACCTCAGCATGCTCTTTGCCGCTTGAAAGCTCCATACTTAGGCCAAAATTTATCAAAAGATTTAATGTGGCAAAATTGCCAACATTCTTGGCGGCTTGCGGGGCATTGAGCTCGCCTCGATGTGAGGACCCAGGCCTTTATCCATTGGGCAACGGAGTCACCCTCGCTGTACTCTTGATACTCACTGCCAGCAGCAACCTCTTTCTGAAACCCTTGGCACCCACGACACTCTGCTTCTGACGGAAAACTTAAAAAGAAAACACTGCACAGACTGAATTAAGGAAACAACTAAAACTTTGAATACTAGCCGGATTATTTATACAAAATTTTGCGGCATTATTGGCATGCCGCCAACACAAATCTAACTTTGGTTGCCTATCCGGTGAACCTGTAGTGTCCGGACCAGATCTGATTGTACTTCAGATGATCTTTGAAGTCCGGCTGGCCTCCCAAAGTTTGCCAGGTCGCGAACATGGTGCAACGTGGCAGATTGTCATTCATGCCGGTACCCGTACAATTGATGAACGATGTGGCAAGGAGATTTTTCAGATGGGAGCCCTCTTCGGGTACCGGTTGCGGTGATGGTTGGAGCCAATACCACCACGGTGGAGACTGTAGGTGAACATTCATTTCTCCGCTTGTGAGGTCAAGGCTGCTCACCAAACCTTGATTCCTCCGGGGTGTCTTCTATCAGCTTAAAAAAAGGGCGCCTGCGATCAAGAAATCTGGATCTTCAGCTCAGTCGGAGTCGCCAGGTGATTTTGCCAGATGAAGGCAAGCCAAAGATTCACCAACTCGGGCTTCCTTAAAATATGGAGACTGATCGTCTCACCTCACGGATTCGTCTATGCGAGCTTGGTAATCAGCCGACCTGACGCGCTCGCCTGGAGCGTTGGTATTAATCTCGTAAAGTCAGGCTGGTTTCCCGGGTTCCTCGCTCGCCACCTTCCCGCTTGAACGAAGGCGTTAGGACCGGTCTTTTGGACTCAGAGAATATGAACGTGCAGAGTCGCCAGGTGCTCTGATTTTGAACAGCAATGAAGCGAGCACCAGTGCTTCGATTCTGTTTGGGGGTGAGAAACTTCCTTGTCCCACCGAGTATTCGGAAAGAAACTGTCAGCCCGAGTGAGGACGAGCTTGAGATCTTCCAAATGTGGGACAAAGTGTCCCACCGGGCGTGCCAAAAACTGTTGGTCACGAATCCGCCATGAGGAAAGGATTTGTCGTTATTGCGCCCTGGACCCGCAAACCAACATTGAAAGGCCGGAAGGAAGGAATGCCTTCCGGGCCAATCTCCGGAGAAGGCCGGCTCCTTGTGGGGGTTAGTAAGATAAGATGAGAGTGCAGGAAAGAGATAAAAATGCGGAAAGAATTTACAAATGAGATTGGAGTTGGGTGGGGGGAACTAACAGTACAGCAACACATCAATCACCGCTACTTACTGCATTATGAATACAAAGCATAACCAGGAACTGCAAAGCCTAAGTATACTTTCTGTATAAAGCAGGGTACGCACAGCTACAATGGCTCCCTAGCAAACATTCTCCCTACAAGGAGAACTAACAGCACGGCAATGCATCAATCACCACTACGGACAGCAACAGAAAGCAACCAAGAGATGTCAGATCCGAGTATGTGTGTTATGCAGAGAATTTGTACGCACAGCTACAATGGTCCCCTAGCAAACATTCTCCCTACAAGGAGAACTAACAGCACGGCAATGCATCAATCACCACTACGTACGACAACATAAACATAACACACAAAGCGAAGGAGCTGCTACCACATTTATTCTATGTATCCTCTAATCAATTAAGTTCAAGAGTACTTGGCCACCAAATGCTGAAATGAATCAACAAGCCATGACACAAGCAATGCCTCAGGTATTCCTGACCACCAAATGCTGAAACGAATCAACGAGCCGTGACACAGGAAAACGTAAAGCAGAAATGTAAAGGAGAGGCAGCATAAAAAATAGAAGCAGTAGAACAGAGCCAGGCATATACTTTATATTAAGATGCAGAAGCACGGTTACAATGGTTCCCTAACAGACATTCCCCTTCCACCGCTTTACAATGAAAATGTGGTGGGTATTTATAGCCCAAAGTTCCCCCCGTTACATTAATGGGCACAAAGTCCCAGTCAAACATTAGCTGACAAAAGCAGCCGCGGAACTGCTGGTGCTGACTTCTGTCGGGCTGGACTGTACTCTCGGCATGGTCTCCCTGAAGGTTGAACAGCCACGTGGCAGCGCGTTGGGTAGAACTTTATATTGACAGGAATGCGGGTAGCTGAGGTAGGTGGAAACTCACATCGGCATTAAATGAGGCGAGTGGCATAAGTAGTGCAGCCCATGCTTGTCCTTTTGCTCGGCATGTCTTGGCTCGGATCCCAAAGTTGGACACTTGTCGGATGATGTTGCTTGACACGTGTCTGCCTTGAAAGGCAGTTTATCCAACTTCGCCCGGGATCAGAGCGCCATCGGGTTGCGCGAGCGGAAACAGCGTGGTCGGGAAGGCCTTCATGCCTTGGGTGCATTTATGAGTTTATTTCCCTCTGCGCACCTGTCAAAGGGCGCACTCCGACTTCGCTGCGAAGTCGGGTTGCGCACAGGTGAAAGCTGATTTCTGCCGCCGTACGGGCTGCGAAGTCGGAGTGCGCACAGGTGAAAGCTGATTTCTGCCGCCGTACGGACTTCTCCCCAAAACTGGGCGAAGTCGGACTTCTCCCCAAAACTGGGCGAAGTCGGACTTCTCTGGGCGAAGTCGGACTTCTCCCCAAAACTGGGCGAAGTCGGACTTCTCGCGAAGTCGGACTTCTCGCGAAGTCGGACTTCTCACCAAAACTGGGTTTCCTGGTTCAGCTTCCCGGGGCCATAACTTTTGATCCGCTGACCCGATCGCCTATTATGATATATCGTCGGAAAGCTGGCGAGAAGATCTGCAATGATAAAATATCCAGAGCTCATTTTGTCCATTTTATCGCCCCTGTTTATGGCCCGCGAAAACCCGAACACCTCAGCATGCTCTTTGCCGCTTGAAAGCTCCATACTTAGGCCAAAATTTATCAAAAGATTTAATGTGGCAAAATTGCCAACAGGTCCCACATGGCTCTGATACCAAATGGTAAGACCCCAAGGTCTTATTGTAAAATTAATAAATAATTTAATATAAATGTAATCGCAGGCCACTCAAAAGGGGGCTCTCTTGTAATCGCTTTGCCACTATAGGGGGCTCCCTCCTTTAATACTACTTTTATTCTTCTTCTTTGGATGATTTGTGTGAATGGCCAACCTAATATATATATATCTACCCTAAAGCTACGTTGGTGAAGAGACGTGATGGTTCACGTTATGAAGAGATGCGATGGTTCACTTTATGAGTTAATAATATAATAATTAAATGATTAATAATACTAACTAATACTAACTAATAATGTTAGGATTGAGGATCCTAACATTTCCTCGCAGACTGCTCTCGGCATGACGGTAGTTGATGCGCCAGAATCAATCATGCAGTTGTGCACCACGCATCCTTCCATCCGTAGGGACAAGTAAAACGGCGGTGGTCTGTTCTTTCCAATGATTGAAGTGGTCAAGGGCTGAGCTAACATGGGCTGTGATGGCTTTCCTCCTTTAACGGACTTCAGAGATTCTTGCAACAGATCCACCTGCCCAGGGAGCTGGAGGGCATCGTACATGCTTATCTTTGTCGGGGTCCTCTTGAGTTCATCAACTATGTTGTAGGCCGAAGTAGAGGACCCCTTAGTTTCTTTCGTCGGTTCGTACTTGGTGCGGTACTATTGCGTCGCCTCGACCCTTTGTTGCTTTGTCAACGACGGGTACTTGAGCTTTTCTCGCGCCTGCTCCTTGATTTCAACTGGAGGTTGAGTCATTGGAGCTTTTGCTGGTGGTGGCTTCTCTTTTGCCGGTGGAGGCAAAGGCACCTTGTCAGGAGCTTTCGCGATAGGCTGCTCCTTTTCTCGTCTGGTATACACCTTCAAAGGCTGCATCTGGGCCGCGTCCACTTCGATCGACTTCTTACCACCCTTGGTCAGAATGGACACCGGTTCCTCTGAGATCGCAAAATTGCGCTCTGCATCCCTAATCATGTTGATTTGATCACCCGGGGCACTGTTTGCTAGAGTTTGGACATAATGTTGATGGAGCATACAGCTGTCTTCCCCGTGAGGATCATTGCACGTGGAGCACCAGTGCAGGTAATCTGAAGTGCTCGGCTCTTCATTGATAGCAGCATTCCTCGTTGGAGGTTTGTTAACTTGAGGCACTTGGTCTCTTGTCAGCGCCGGAGGAGGATATGGCCTCCTAGGAATGAACTCTTGCTGAGCCTGCTTCTTCTTCATAACAACCATGTCATTGGACAGCATTTGGTAGACAAAAGTAAGCGACTCTATTTGTTGCAGAATCTTGGACTGCACATCAACAACTTGTGGTGTTGATTGGGCTGGCGGAGGAAGTGTCGCAAGTGGTGGGGCTGATGGCAATGCCGGGTATTGTGGAGATGGAAGTGCGGGAAACTGCGGAAGTGATGGAGGCTATGGTGCTTGTGGCACTGGAAAATGTACTTGAGGAGCAGAGAATTGGGTGATCACTGGCGCGGGATTCCATGATGAATTCTGGTGAGTGGAAGACGTAGCCAGTGGTTGGGAAGATGCACTAGGATACTGAGATTGCGGGATTTTAGGGCAAATTGGCATCGGCATCCTAGGTGGGAGTCTACCAATGGCAATCAAATCCAACTCCACCTTTTGAGCTAACTCGTACAACTCGGGGAAAGTGTTGATTTGGGAAAACTTGATGATCATACTAATGTTCGAGTTGAATGCTCTGAGGTAATAATAGGCAGCTTGTCCGGCGGTCAGTTGTAGCTCAGCGGGTACCCTATGCCAGGATCTCGCGAATCTGATATTAAAATCCGCTATCTCCTCTTGCGGATGCCGTTGGATGGTTTGAAACTGATGTAGCAAAGATGATGGATCCGCGGACTCATTGAATCCCTTCACCAGTTGCCCCGCCAACTGATGCCATCCAGTAATAGTGCCAACAAGCAAGGATATATACCAATAGAGGAGCTTTCCGCGCAGAGACAGAGCCAATAGTCGGACCATAACACTCTCATCGGTAATGCTGTGGAGCGTGGCCAGGGCAACAATGTCTTGGATGTGCTTGTAGGCCGTCTTCCCAATGCCGTCATATGTGGGTATAGCCTTCAAAGCGGCAGCTGGAACGATAGCTTGGCCAGCTAGATTGAGTGGTCCGGTAGAATTCCATTCTGGAAATGGATCAGGAGCAACCAACGGATTTTGTTGATTCTGATTTGGCGGCGGGTTTGGCTGCGGATTTGGTGGAGGATTCGGTGGTACATTCGGATTCTGTGGAGGGTTCGCCATGTTTGTGTTCAGATTGGGCTGATCAAGTGCACCAGAAAAGCTAACTGCAAGTCAGGTGGCATTGGAACGGCCTGATGGTCCGAAGAGTTCGGAGGATTCGGAGGGTAGCTGGTTGCAGTGCTATCCGAAGTTGGATCTTGCTCCTCAACTACGGCTTCTTGCGAAAATGCTTCGTCTTGGAAGAAGCTGGGCGTAACTAGCTCTGGGGCGTTCTCCGAAGCGAGTGATATCAAGCTCGTAAAACTCAGGATCTTCCTCCGTGTTTCTCACTCTCCATCTTGTATGCATGAAGGACTTATAATCTTGGACCAGTCTTCGAGACTCGGAGTGTATTCAGGTTCAACAGAGTCGCTGGGTGTTTAGATTCGACATCACTGAAGCGAACACCGATACTTCAATATCGCTTATGCAGTGGAACACGTTTGTCCCACCAGGCATGCCAGAGAAACTGTTGGTTACGAATCTGCCATTAGGAAAGGATTTTAATCTTTTGCGCCGTAGATTCGCCCAACAGATTGAAAGGCCAAGAGGAAGAGATGCCACCCGTGCCAATCTCCGGAGAAGGCCGACTCCTATACTACACTACTGGGGGTTTTTAGATAAGAGAACAGGAAAGAGATTATAAAATACAGAAAGAAATTTAAATAGCATGTGATTATGGTGGGAAAGAACAAGCAGCACGATTACTAGCTAGTACCCAAACCAACAACAATAAAAAAAAAGCATGTAACAGAAATTAACATTGTTATTCCTTCCTATGTATCCCCTATTCGGTATTCCAGACTCACTTAATTGCCAATGCTTTAATCCAGAATGCAGAATTAAAGCAATCAGAAGAATAAACGAGTATAAGCAGAAATACTTGCAGAAGGTAGCATAAAAGAAAGACGAATGTTTTTTTTGAAAAATTTGAAAAAACTTGTATTAAAACAAAGATCAATTACAATATGGGAAGAGACTCTTCCCAGCCGAATTCAAAGAGAACACAAGCTTACAATAGAAGAAGAAGACTTGCAATGGAGCCAAATCTCCTAAATCAATAACTAGCTAGCAGGGGATCGGCATGGACAGATGATGCAACTTGTCACGAAAACGCGACATGTCGCGATATCGCGACACCTTTTCTCCTTTGGCCGCGAAAAAGCAACATGTCGCGATATCGCGACACCTTTTCTCCCTTGGCCGCGAAAAAGCAACATGTCGCGATATCGCGACACCTTTCCTCCGTTGGCCGCGAAGGCACAACATGTCGCGATATCGCGACACCTTTCCTCCAACGACCGCGACGGAACAACATGTCGCGATATCGCGACACCTTTCCTCCGACGGCCGCGACGGCGCAACATGTCGCGATATCGCGACAACTTTCCTCCGGCGGCCGCGACGGCGCAACATGTCGCGATATCGCGACAACTTTCCTCCAGCTGCCGCGACGGCGCAACATGTCGCGATATCGCGACAACTTTCCACCGGCGCAACATGTCGCGATATCGCGACAACTTCCCACCAGCGACCGCGGCGCAACATGTCGCGATATCGCGACAACTTTCCAACGGCGCAACATGTCGCGATATCGCGACAACTTTCCTCCAGCGATCGCGACGGCGCAACATGTCGCGATATCGCGACAACTTTCCTCCAGCGGCCGCGACGGCGCAACATGTCGCGATATCGCGACAACTTTCCTCCGGCGGCCGCGACGGCGCAACATGTCGCGATATCGCGACAACTTTCCTCGGCGACGCGTTGCGCGGCGCGAGCAACATGTCGCGATATCGCGACAACTTTCCTCCGGCGCGCGTCGCGCGGCGCAACATGTCGCGATATCGCGACAACTTTCCTCCGGCGCGCGCGACGGCGCAACATGTCGCGATATCGCGACAACTTTCCTCCGGCGGCCGCGACGGCGCAACATGTCGCGATATCGCGACAACTTTCCTCCAGCGGCCGCGACGGCGCAACATGTCGCGATATCGCGACAACTTTCCTCCAGCGGCCGCGACGGCGCAACACGTCGCGATATCGCGACAACTTTCCTCCAGCGGCCGCGACGGCGCAACACGTCGCGATATCGCGACAACTTTCCTCCAGCGGCCGCGACGGCGCAACACGTCGCGATATCGCGACAACTTCCCTCCCTTTGCTTTTTCTTTGATCATTTGTTCAAGGACCTTTCCAGACCCTGCCTGATCACCTCATCCTCAATAGCCATGTCACTGTGAAGCTGAACCCCTGCCTCCTTCTCAGCACCCATCTTAGCCAGGAAGTCGGCCGCGTTGTTTAAATCTCGACTCACATAAACTGGAATCACATCATCTAATTCCTTCCATAATTCCTTAATTTGAGTGACAAGAATCCTCAACCTCCATGCTTTCAAAGCAAAGTTTCTCATGCAATCAAGAGCTCCAACCATTATTTGAGAGTCCGATTCAATAATGATCCTCCTGTGGCCCTGTTTCATCTGCCCAAATAGAAGCGGATTTGATAGCTATGGCTTCTGCTTCATTGTTTGTGGCTCTTCCCAAGCCTTGCAGTTCCCAATATAGCACTGATCCATCATGATTCCGGCAAACCACTCCAATTCCGGCACTACCCGGATTGCCCTTTGCAGCTCCGTCAGTATTAATTTTAATCCAGCCTTCTGGTGGTGGTTTCCAACTAGCTCTGTCCTGTCCCTCTTGCTCTTCAACTCCCTCTTCCATTGGCCCAGTAACAACCTGGAGTTTCCTCTATAGCATAGACAACAACGGTTTCCGTAACTTTGCTCCGGATGATCTGCCAAACTCCATCTAACGAGGAAAAAATTTCTCTAAAAATTCTCGCATTTCTCTCCAACCACACTTGCCACCAAATGAAGTTTAGTCCAAGCTCCCAACCAATTCGAAGAGCTTTAGATTTAAATCTACCACTCTTCCATGTTTTCCAGATATTAGTCCGATTCAAGTCACCATTAACTTGAATTTTATAGCAAGAAAGCCAACGCTTCCAAATCCGACGCGTGAAAGGGCACTCAAACATCAGGTGATCAGTTGTTTCCTCGTTCTTGTAGCATAAAACACATTGAGATGGACCGATGATTCCTCTACATCTGAGATTGTCAAAAGAGAGAATTCCGTTGTGCATAAACTGCCAGGCAAAAAAGTTTACTTTCGGCCAGCCCTTGGAGTGCCAAATCTTTTTCCAATCCTCAACCGGGAATGAATGGGGGGAGGCTTTGGGAGGATCTTCTCATATCCGTCCTTCACTGTATAGACACCAAGGCTCCCATAGCCCCAAGCTAATTCATCCTCCTCGTCTCTACCCGTGAGAAATCTTTATGACAAGATTTTAGTCATGATGGGTGCCAACTCCGGAGGGATTGAAATTGGCCACTCCTCCAGCTTCTTAAACTTCTTAAACTTATACTCCCCCAACTGACTAGTGATGAAATAACTGTCAATGTGAACCCATCCTTTGGTTTCTATGGCAGTTTTTATTGGTTGCAATTCAGGAAATTCAACAATGATGGGTGGGTACTGATCCCAAGAGTCTGTCCAGAAACGAGCCTTCTCCCCTCTCCCCACTTTCCAAAACAATCGATCTTTAACCACCTGAGATCCTATCTTGAGAGCCTGCCACACTAGGGATCCAGGGCCATCCAAAGGGAAACGGCCCACCTCATTGGGGTTAACATGACCCAAATATTTACTAGTTAGGATTCTACTAAATAAGGAGGTTGGTTGGGAAATCCACCTCCAGTACAGCTTTCCAGCCAAAGCTTTATTATTGAACTTGGATCTTCTCAGTCCCAGCCCTCCTTTTACCTTGGGCTGGGTAACTTTATCCCAACCAACTAAGGCCCATTTCCTCTCTCCTTTTACTCCTTCCCATAAAAATCTTCTAGCCATATTGTCCAGCTCTTTCCATATCTTATGTGGGGCAGCCAGGATAGAGAATTTGTAAATTGGCATGGCCTGAATGACTGACTGTAAAAAAGTTAATCTACCCCCATAGCTTAACCATTTGTGAGACCAATGATTCATTCTATCTTTGATACCATCCAAAAGATCCTTCCAGATATCCATTTTTAGTTTTTTGAAATGCAAAGGAACCCCCAAGTAAACCCCTGGAAGAGAAGTCCTTGTGAATCCCAAGATCTCTAGAACTCTGTCCCGGAGCCTTTGATCAAGATTGAGAAAGACCACTTTGGATTTTTTATCATTGATGACTTGGTTTGAAGCCCTAAGGTAGACATTAAGAGTATCTCTGATCACTCTTGCTTCCCTGAAGCTGGCCACTCCAACCAATCTGTATCATCCACAAAGCTGTAAGTGAGTCAAAAATTCCTCACCCACCTTGATACCTGTTAGCAAACCTTGATGTCTTCTCCTCAAGAAAAGTCTACCTAATCCTTCAGCCAAAATGAGGAAAAGATAGGGAGAGCAAGGATCCCCTTGACGAAGACCTCGAGAGGCTCCAAAAGGTTGCGAGGGAAGACCCTTGATTAACACTGAATAAGACGGCGTAGATACACAACTCATGACCCAATCTATCCAGATCCTGAGAAAAACCAAAGGCTGCCATCATCTTTGACAAGAAACTCCACTCCACCCTATCATAAGCCTTTGACATATCTAATTTAATGAACATTCCTTTATTACCAGATTTTTGCATTGTATGGATTGCCTCTCGAGCAAGAACCACCCCATCCAAGATCTGCCTACCCTCTACAAAACCCCCTTGCTCCGAGGAGATAATGTTATGTAAAAGGGGTTTTAGCCGTTCAGCCATTACCTTTGTGATTATTTTATAAATCACATTGCATAAGGCAATAGGTCTATAATCTGAAATATGAACCCCCTCCTCCCCTTTTGGAATTAAAGTGATGAAGGTATGATTTAATGCCTTAAGCATTCTTTTATTACCTCTGGACTCCTCTACGACAGCCAAAACATCCTCATCCAAAGTATCCCAAAAGGCCTGAAAAAACTCAATTGGAAAGCCATCCGGTCCCGGAGTTTTGCCGGTACTCATTCCAAAGACCACATTCTTCGGTTCTTCTCTACCAATGGGTTTAAGAAGGGCCTGATTTTCTTCTTCAGAGATAACAGAGGGTATGACATCAATAACTTCATTTTGAGCCTCTACATCTTGCTCCATACTTTCCTTAAAAAGTTTAGAAAAATAATCCATTGAATGGGAATGCATACCAGGAAGAGTATCAAAGGAATGTCCATTCTCATCTTGAAGAGCTTCCATGTTATTCATCTGTCTCCTAGCACAGGCCGACCGATGGAAAAATTTGGTATTTCTATCACCTTCCAATAACCAAGTGGTTCTTGCTCTCTGTTTCCAGTAGGTCTCCTCTTGGTTATCAATGTCCTCAACCGCTTTACGCAAGGCATCATCCTCGGCTTTGAGCTGCTCTGTAATTGTTCCTTCCCTAAAGTGTTTTTGAACCTCATCCCATCCGGCCACCAAAGGAGCTCTTTGGAGCCGGAAGTCTGTCTTGTTAGCTTGCCTCCATTGTTTCAGTTGAGCTTTGACATAATGAAGCTGTTTGTGGAATCTAAACATTGCTGTCCCAAAAGGTAGACGACCTTCCTCCCACCACTGTGGAATTTTCTTTCGAAGATCCTCTTTTTGTAACCAAAAATTCTCAAATTTAAAGGGTTTGTGATGCTGCCCTGTCGTAATCCCTCCCTCCAACAAAATGGGAAAGTGATCTGAAACCGGGCCCTCCAAAATCTGGAATTTTGTATTCCATTTTACGAATGCCTCCTCTAAAACCAGAAAACGGTCTAGCTTTACCTTCTGGCTATGTGGCTCCCTCCTCTTGTTAGTCCAAGTAAAGTTGGGTCCAGGGCCTTTAATATCCACTAGGTGAAAAGCCTGGACTTGGGCAATCAAAAGTCGATCCCCTGGGTCCAAAATTGGGGTTCCTCCTTCCTGATCTCTAGAAGATAATTTAGCATTAAAATCCCCAGCAATAATCCAGTCTAAATCTTCCCTTGAGGTCCTCATGTTATGCACAACTTTCCATTGAAGCCTCTGGCCATCAAGGTTTTGAGCCCCATAAAAATTTGTGATTAAAACATGTTCAGTTGTGACATTATTCCTAAAATGAGATGTGAGAACACCCCTCCAGGCTATATGTTCTATTGCAGTCCATTCCGAGAGAGTTCCAAAGAGTGACAATCCCCCCTGAGGCACCTTGGGCAGCCACATCCATATGACCAGCGCCCCTCCAAATTCTGTTAACTGTTTTACACATAAGATCTAACGACATTTTGGTCTCCTGGATAAGCAAAAAATCTGTTTTGCATTTTCCTAAGAGTCTTTGAACAACAGATTGATGGGTTCTACTGTTTAAACCCCTAATATTCCATGATTGAATAATCATTGAAAACCTTGAGAGCAGCAAGAATCAATTGTCCTCACCGATCCTCCAGTGATCGGCTTGTCTCCTTGAACTGCTAGCAGGTCCTTATTTGATTTTCTGCCCGCTCCTTGAGAGTTGCTATTTTTTGATCTCTTTTCCACCTGAGTTATCCCTAGGGCTGGCCTTTCTCTGTTCTTTTCTGCTATTCCCATGCTGACATCCTTGATTATTGGCTGCGCTTGGGAGTGCACTATCAATGCCCCTACATTCTCTGACTGTGGTAACTCAGTGTACTCAATTACCTGTTCTATGACGGTGGGAGATGAAGGAGAAGCATGAGCGTGGATGTTATTGTCTTCAATATTCCCATCCACTCCTTCCATGACTTGATCCTCTTGGTCCACTAGTGTCTTAAAAATTTCATACCTATTGGTTGGCTTGAGTTGTGATTGCTCCTTACCATTTTTCTTTTGCTTTCTCCTTCTTTTGGGCTGTTCAAAGCCATCTTTCCGAACATCTTTACCCTGAGGAGTATTGGTTGGTTCTTTGGTAAGAGTTGACTTACCCTCCCTGGGGCGATTTGGCATTCCAAGCGGGGCCTCCATTTTTGTGTTCAAAATATTTGGACAAAACCGGGCCAAATGCCCATGTTTGTGGCAAACTCTGCATCTGAAGGCGAGAGCCTCATAATCTAACTGTTGGATCCAAGATAGTCCTGCCCAGTTCAAGTTCCACCTCTGCCGGTAGAGGCTGGCTAATATCCATTTCCACACAAATTCTTGCAAAAACAGCTGTGTTTCCTTCTATGGTGTCTTTGGAGACGCCCAGATGTCTACCGAGGGAGTTACCGATCATTTCCAAAACCTGCTCACCCCAAAACTCCATTGGAAGAGCATACAACCGGATCCAAACCGGGACAGCCGTGGGTTCAATACGAGGATCGAAACCCACTCTCCAGGGTTGAACAAATAACCCTGCCGGACCGTGGTTCCTCTTTTTTGATTCAAAAGCCCTGTTTCTATCGGCTAGAGAAGAAAAACTAACAATGAAATACCCATTGCTAATAAACCATAAGGAGTACTCACCATGAGGCTCCCAGTTTTGTCTGACCCAGGTATGCAAGAAATTCAAGGTAGGGCGAATACCCATGAATTTACAGATCAGATCATGGTTGGCTCTGTATATGATTGTGTCTTCGACCATCTTTGGCTCGATGACAATCTTGGGTCTTGAGACGGATTGTGGAAGGCATCCATTGACTCGATGTGTTGTTGAGCTCTTTCCAGCGTTCTTGAAGAGCGTATGAAGAGTATTTCTCCGAGCTTCGTCATTAGAAGACGAAGAATTTTCTTTTAGCAATTCAGCGAAAGAGCTCTTTCTCCGAGAGAGAGGATCCGGAGGAGTCCCCATTGGACCCTCCCGGGGCAGCGAGACTTTCCTTCGGATCCACAGTAACCAGAAAAACACTACGACAACCCACCTGATGCCCTGGATTTTCCTTCGCTCCAGAAACCCTAGAACATCGACTCTCGCCTGCTCAGAAATTTTCCCGCCTCGATTTTAAATATCGGAAGACCTATATAGAACTCAAAGAAATTATAGCAGAAATTTCCCCCCAATTACATTGATGCACAGAACCCAAAGACTGCAAAAGCTGTCGAGATTTGAGCCTTGCAGGCCGTGAGCTTACCTGCAACAAGATTCACTTGACTTTGGTACAGATCCGGACAGATCTGGTGGTTGAGAAGGCACGTTTGATTAATGCGGTAGGTGCAGTACAATTTGTTGTTGAATAACTGTTGTCAATGCTCACCTACCCTGTACTTGAAGTGCCCCTTCGGTTTTACTCTGACTGGCTCAAATCCCAAAATCCGTACGTTCTTCGTCTAAGCCTGAGGTTCGCTGTAAACGGGGGGGCTTGACCAGAGTCGCTAAATAAAAACAGCGACCCCGGGAGTCGCTCCAGAATGGAGCAAACTCGGGACGCATTTTGCCTTAGAAAAATCTACAACTCCGTCCTTTACTGCTTGCAGTCGTTGAATGGGGGGGGGGGGGGCAACGAAAGTCGCCAAGAAATGGCAGCGACGATGGGATGAGCGACCGACGTCAACACTCCACCTTATGCCTTAGAAACATTTACAACTTCCTAGCCCGCGGTTGCTGGAAAGAAAGGAGACGCCTGAAGTTGTCGGAATGGTACAATGATGCTAGGAATCGCTCCAAAACGGAGCGACCAACGTCAACGTTTCAAAAGTGCAGTTGCTGGAGATCGCTGGAAATATGGACGACGACGGCAGTCGCTGGAATTGCTCCAAAATGGAGCGACCGTCGTCAACACCAACACTTAGACAATTTTGCGACTTGTTCTCCCTGTTGACCATGGTCGCTGGAAAAAGGAGCGACGACGGGCGTTGCTGGCGGAATTGAGCGACGGACGTCAGTCGCCACCAAAGGAAGCGACCAACGTCAACTTTTCACACTTAGAAATTATTTCGATTTTTCTCCCCTGCCGCGGTTCGCTTGAAACTACAGTGACGACGGGCGTCGCTGGAAAGGAGGGGCGATGACAGGGTTCGCTCCAAAGTGGAGCGACCGGCATCCACGGTTCATGCCTTAGAATTTTTTTATGCTTTCTTCTACCGCCGTTGGTCGCTGACGCCGTGAGTCGCTGGAAAAAGTTGGCGACGACGGGAGTCGCTCCAGACTCGCGGGAAGTCTAGACTTAGACAAATTTCAACAATTTTTTCCCGCTTGCCTTGTTGCTTAGAGTTGCCGTCGGTCGCCGGAGAGAAGGGAAATGCTGGGAATCGCTGAAAAAAGGGAGCGACTCCCGAAATCGCTCAAAAAGAGAGCGACCACGGGAGTGCCCCTGCCTTAGAAAAATTCTAGGCTTTTCCCAAACCTGCAGAATCTGCTGAACACTTGGAAACTGAAACTGAAAACTGAAAACATGAAGACTGCCTGGACAAAGCTGGAAAGGAAGGAGGAAGGGAAGAATCTGGTCCGAAAGTTGCAGCAGTATTTTTCCAAATTTTTCAAAATTTTTACCCCTTAGCGAAATGTGGCAAGATAGCCTTAATCAAAACATTAACAATGACAGCTGTTTTTGTCCTTTTATGCCATATGCGTTTACAATTCAGCCTTCATTTCATTGGCTGTTTTTCCAATCAAATCAAAACATAACATACCAAAATTGCTATGTACAATTCAAAATTGATAGACGTGATGTTCCAGCCAGTCCTAGGGCTTAGAACTGTTGTCTACAGCTGCAACAATGACAGGAGGTGTAACCAAGTTCGAGATTGAGAAGTTTGATGGCAGGAACTTCGCCCTATGGAAGATGAAGGTGGAGGATTTGTTGGTTCAAAACGACCAAGCCCTAGCCTTGAAAGGGGTCGCGAGTAAACCGAGCAGCATGAAAGATGAGGAGTGGGCAACGCTGGACAGGAAGGCGGTTTCTACAATCCGTCTCTGCCTAGCAGACTCTGTCTTGTTCAATGTTGTTGAAGAAAAGACCGCGGAAGCCCTCTGGAAGAAGCTTGAAAAGTTGTATGAGACGAAATCAGCAACAAATAAGGTTTTTCTGAAAAAACAACTTTATAGCCTGAGGATGAAGGAGGGTTCATCTGTGGCAGATCATCTGAATGAGTTTAATACCCTAATCAGTAAACTGGTCTCAGTTAATGTGAAGATGGAGGATGAGGACAGAGCTATCACCCTACTTTGTTCCCTCCCGGACACTTGGGATCATTTGGTGATGACCATCAACAATTCATCATCAGGAGCTCTAACTTTTGATGATGTGGTAGCCGCTTTGTTGGCAGAAGAGTTGAGGCGGAAAACGTCTTTGGAACCCTCAACCAATGAAGCCCTAGCTGTGAGAGGTCGATCTTTCGAGAGGAGTCAACAAGGTAGATCACAGTCCAAATCTAAGTCTAGAGGACGCAAGTTGAAAGGGAAGTGTTGGCATTGTGGGAAGCCAGGGCACTCGAAGAAGGATTGTTGGCATCTGAAAAAGGAAAAGAATGGTGAAAAGCAGTTTCAGCCATCAGCTGAGGCCATTACGGTAGATTCAGGAGAGACGACAACATGTGAGGCTTTCTGTATCAGCAACAACAGATCTGTTCTATATACCTGGGTTTTGGACTCGGGTGCATCTTTCCACATGTCTCCTCACAGAGACTGGTTTGTCAAATATCAGCCACATAGTGGTGGGATGGTCTACTTGGGTGATGATCATCCTTTAGAAGTTGTGGGAAGAGGGGACATCAGGATTAGGTTGGACGATGGTAGAGAAAGGATGTTATGTGATGTACGACATGTGCCTGATTTGCGGAAGAATTTGCTCTCAATCAAGATGATGGATAAGCTAGGGTATTCTATCACTTTCGGTAACAATTATTGCAAAATTACCAGAGGAGCCCTTGTAGTAGCAAAAGGAGAATCTTATGGAACCCTATATCGTTTGTGCGGTGATACGGTGACAAACCATGCAACAACAACTTCAAGAAATACTCAGGATGCAGTAATGCTATGGCATCAACGCCTAGGACATATGAGTGAAAAAGGTTTGAAAATTCTGCATGACCGAGGTATGCTTTCTGGGATTAAGTCTTGTAATTTAGACTTGTGTGAGCACTGTATCTTTGGTAAACAAAAGAGGGTTCGGTTTACTGCAAGCTCTGGTAAGAGTTCTGATTTTCTGCAACTTATACATTCTGATATATTTGGACCAGTCCCCACTCAGTCCTTAAATGGTGCTATATATTTTTTGACATTTATAGATGATTATTCTAGAAGAGTGTGGGTTTATTTTCTGAAAAAGAAGTCGGAAGCTTTGGAGAAGTTTAAAGAGTTCAAAGCACGAATAGAGAAAAGTTTGGGCAAGCCTATTTTATGTCTCAAGTCAGATAATGGGGGTGAATATTGCTCCAAGGAATTTGATAAATTTTGTACGTAGGAAGGAATTAAGCACCAGAAGATTGTACCATATACTCCACAACAAAATGGTGTGGTTGAGCGGATGAATCGCACAATCATGGAACGTGCAAGAAGCATGCTCAACGCATCTAGGTTGGATAAAAGGTTCTGGGCAGAGGCTGTTAATACAATTGCTTACCTCATTAACAGGTCACCTACAGCTGCGTTGGATGGACAGATTCCGGAGGAGGTTTGGTGTGGTAAGCCAGTTGATTACTCTCATTTGCGTACCTTTGGCTGTGATGCATTTGCCCATGTGCCTAAAGAAAAAAGGTCCAAACTTGACCCCAAATCAAGCAAATGTGTTTTTCTCGGCTATGGAGATACAGTGAAGGGGTATAGACTGTGGGATCCTACTGCCCACAAGGTAATTATTAGCCGGGATGTCATTTTTAATGAAAAATCCATGCAAAGGAAGGAGGTACAGCAAACACCTAATGTTGTACCAGTTGAAGTAGATATGAACGAAGATGAAAATGAAAATCAGCATGCTGAAGCTTCTGATCAGCATGCAGAACAACAAGTAGAGCAGCCACAACAGTCACAAGACCAAGAGCCACAACCAACAGATCATTGGGTTAGAAGATCTACACGTCCTCAAAAGTGTCCGGAAAGGTATTCTCCTGTTTTTCAGTCCTCTTTTGCTTTGTTAACTGATGATGGTGAGCCTAGTTCATTTCAGGAAGCTAGAGAATCTGAAAATGCAGAAAAGTGGAGGAAAGCCATGGAGGAGGAAATGGAAGCACTTCGCAAGAATAAAACGTGGGAACTTGTGGATCTCCCACCTGGAAGAAAGGTTGTTGGCAACAAGTGGGTGTACAAAGTAAAGAAGAACAGTGATGGGTTGTTGGAACGCTATAAAGCTCGCTTGGTGGCAAAAGGATATGTGCAAAAGTCAGGTATAGACTTTAATGAAATTTTCTCTCCAGTTGTGAAGCTGACTACTGTTAGAGTTTTACTTGCACTTGTAGCAGCACAAGATTTAGAACTGGAGCAGCTTGATGTAAAAACTGCTTTCTTGCATGGTGATCTCGAGGAGGAGATTTATATGGATCAGCCTGAGGGCTATGAAGAAAGAGGCAAAGAACATTTGGTTTGCAGACTCAAGAAATCTCTGTATGGATTGAAACAGGCGCCAAGGATGTGGTACAAAAAATTTGACACCTTCATGAAGAGCCAAGGTTTCAGCAGGAGTGAAGCTGACCATTGTGCATACTATAAGAGGTTTGATGATGGCAGTTTTATTATTTTGTTGTTGTATGTAGATGATATGCTAGTTGCAGGCCCTAGCATGAAGAAAATCATTGATCTAAAGGCTCAGTTGGCTAGGACATTTGAAATGAAGGATTTAGGAGCAGCAAACCAAATTTTAGGGATGAAGATACACAAGGACAGAATAGGAAGGAAGATCTGGTTATGTCAACAGTCATATATAGAAAAGATTCTGCAGCGCTTCAATATGCAGAATGCAAAACCAGTTAGTACCCCACTTCTTTCACACTTCAAATTGTCTTCCGAACAGTGTCCTAGAACAGAAGCAGAGAAGACAAGCATGTCTCGTGTACCGTATTCATCAGCAGTAGGAAGCCTCATGTATGCCATGGTAAGCACCAGATCGGATATTGCCCAAGCAGTGGGAGTTGTCAGCCGGTACATGGCAAATCCTGGTAAGGAGCATTGGAATGCAGTGAAGTGGATATTTAGATATTTAAGAGGCACTTCAGATGCTGCTATTTACTACGGATCGACAAATTTGCAAGTTAAAGGTTTTGTGGATTCTGATTATGGTGGAGATAGAGATGGGAGAAAGTCCACTACAGGATATACTTTCACTCTTGTTGGTGGAGCTGTGAGTTGGACTTCTAAGTTGCAGTCAGTAGTGGCTTTATCAACCACTGAAGCAGAATATATTGCAGCCATTGAAGCCAACAAAGAGGCAATTTGGCTAGAACGATTGTTGGGAGACTTCAAGATAATGCAGGAGAAGATTACGTTGCATTGTGATAGCCAAAGTGCTATTCAGTTAGTGAAGAACCCAACATTCCATGATCGCACGAAACACATTGATGTTAAGTACCATTTTATAAGAAATGTGGTGGATGAAGGTAGGATCCTGTTGGAGAAAATTAATACTGAAGTGAATCCTGCAGATATGCTTACAAAGCCGGTCAAGACAGAGAAGTTTGAGTGGTGCAAAACTTCTCTGGGCTTGCTGAAAATGTGATAAGGGCAGCATTGGGCAATTGGCACTTGGATGGAAAACATAGGCAAAGAATTCCTGTATATTGACTTCAAGTGGGAGAATGTTAGGAGGTGAAGTGAATATCCAGATCTCCAATGTTCTTCAGCAGAGAGGTGCATGGTGGTGCAGTTTATAGTGATCCTTCCCCACCGTACTTTGGGAGAGGAAACAAACAGTTTTTGGAGTCTTCCTTTGGGAGAGGAAACAAACAGTTTTTGGAGTCTTCCTTTGGGAGAGGAAACGAACAGTTTTTGGAGTCTTCCTTTGTTTTTCTATAAAAGGGGAATGACCCCTTGCATGTAATAGTTTAGTGAATGTAAAAGTTTGCCGAAATCAATAAAATAACGAAGCTGCCATTGCCCCGTGGTTTTACCTGCACACTGCAGGGTTTCCACGTAAAAATCTGTGTTACTGTTTTGTTTCTGCGTTATTGTTTTGCTTGCTCGTAATATTTGTTTTCTAACATACTGCAGTATTTCAATGAACCACGTAATGGTATTACAACAAACTGTATTATCATGCAACCCATGGGAATTAAATCCTAGTGGGCTCTTTGTGAGCTAAACATTCTCACTAGTTGGACTTCAACCCATGTGATACAATGTTCATTGGTTTATTTCTGGGGATTTTTTGACATTTTCATCTGCTTTACGTATTTGAAATTCTTTATATCCATTATCCATCAAGACTTCCAAAAGTTTGTTTCTTTTCCAAGTGTTCTTCATTTGATATTTTCACCACCTTTCTTCATTTGATATTTTCACCACCTTTGTATCTAAGGTTTTTAGAACTATCTTTTGAGAAGGGTAGTAATGTGAGTCTGCTTTTAAACAGAGGCCTGTATGGGTTTTCCTTCTATAGATCTCTGTTGCTACTGTTTTGTCAGTTAATCTTTTCCGTTTAACATTCAAGAATGGAAGACAATCTTCCTCCTCTTCCATTTTAATAAAATTTATATGTGCTGATTGGGAATTCAAGCAATTTAAGAACCTATCCAAGCTTTTGTTGTCATGAGGCCAATCAACATAGATATCATCTATATAGCTTTTTGATTCTAGTCTAGTTTATCTACTCTAGTTTAGATTTTAGTAGTTTCTTGGTAACTACAGTGCTTTGTTAACGCTCTTTTGTAGTGAGTCCATTTCCCAACGTTGATCATCCATAGACAGTAATAGAATTATCTTATCTTATCTGGATAGGAATCTATGGCTTTTTGTTCTAAATGTTCCCAAAACAATTTGCTACTATTGGTGATAGGGGCAAATCCATTGCAATTCCTTCAGTATCCTGATACTCCTTGGAAACTAAAGATTGTAGATTTTGAGCAAATCTCAACTAGTCTTATTGTCTCTCTATGATGATTCTTCTAATGGCCTTGATGGCTCCATTGATTGGGATTTTGATGAATAATGATATCATGTCAAAACTAATGAGAATATCATGGTTCTCCACCTTTTTTTTTTCCCTTTAATGAGAGCTGTAATGATGTGGAATCCTTGATATGTCTGGAGGTCTTCCCAACAGGGGTTCTAGTCTTGTAGCCAAAAAAGCTGGGAGATCATATATGAGAGATTCTATTGGGTTTATTATTGGTCTGATCAAGGCACCGATCTTATGAATTTTGGATATCCCATAGCACCTGTTTTTTGAGAATGAGTTTCTTCTTGTTCTCATCTCTTAAAGATGAATCTCTAATAGCGTTGGTTGTGTCTTTTAAGATCATGTTGATTGGATTTTTTGTCTAATTTCCTTGAACCTTTTTTGAGTAAATGGTTTTGCATTTTATCTATGTAGTCTACCTTATTTCACATGACCACAACATCGACTGTGATTTCCTTAATCACCACAATATCTTTGTTTTTATTGAGTGTTTTAGTAGAATCTAACATAATCTTTAGATCACTTCAAACCACTGCTACTAGACTTAGATGTAAAGAAATATATTTTTGAAAGTCTGTCAATATGCAAACGCAATAGATGGAATTCAGACCTGAGTAGAGCCACACTTACTTTTTTGAAGACACCATCATTCCTTTGTCTGTTTATAAGATATGAGACCCATGCAAAATTAGGAATAATCTCATCTTCACATTTCTTTAAAAATGTGAGATCTGCTATTTTCTTTGATAGTTTAACCTAAGATTTAAAAAAATCCTAATATTGTTATACGTATCTCTTCCATGGAGGGAGATGTTTAAAGATCTGGATTATCACTAGACATATTAGTTGTATCTATTCCAGAATACATGTGTAGCAGGTTTTTGTTGATGATGTTTCATCTCTTTTTCTAAGTTTAAAGATCTTAGATTATCTCTAGACATTACTTGATTATCTATTCCAGAATCCAAGCATAGTAGGCTTTTATTAATGACGTTTTGATTCTTTTTCTAAAACCCCCATCAGATCATTTGAGTCAGGTTTTCTGATAAGCCTCATAAGGTTCATACTGTTATAGATATATAAATATGTTAGTATTAAGATATGAATTTATTGTAAAAGGATGACCAACTCAACTGGCTCTTTAAAAAACATGCATTCACACACCAAAGGTGAAGGGCACAACTTTAGACTCAAAAACACAAAGGCCCAATTTCAAACTTAGATGGGATTAGCTTTTGTGCCTTGCTTGAGTACGAGATAGGCACTTCAAGTTTTGTATCTGCCATTGCTGGTATTTCACTGAGCTCGAATTTATAGAGAAACTGCTTTTCCAACTCATTCTTTGTACAATTGTTTGCAATGGAAAGAAGAACTGTCAACAGTTGGCAATTGCTTAGAAATATGGCAATGGCAATGCACTTGAGCTTTTGAATTGATAGAATCTCTGTCTACTACAACTTAAAATTACATTTTCATGCCCAGCCATTATGTCAGTCTCTCATGAGTGAGTGTTAAAGCAGACAGGAAGTCTTTAAAACCAAAAAGCTTTCTCCTTCCAGGCTTGATCTGATGTGGTAATTGTGAATTGATCCATGAGAATAAAATAAGCCTTGAAACCCATCAGTTATGGTTAAGATATTCACTGATGTGAAGGGACTTCTAGAGGATCAGATGGCATGTGAGTCTGTGACGTTAAGCCATGGATTTCTCTAATGAATACTAATTTGACATGATTTTAATGGCACTGCAACAACCATGATCAAGTTTGAAATGGGAACTTTTAGTTTCTTTTCTTTGGAGTTATGAGAAAATTATTACTAATGCGGTTCATTAATTTTCCCATTAACCCAAGGCTTAATTGTCATTCGGTTTGCATATTGGTTTTTTGTTGACGAGATTTATCAAGTAGAGCTATAGCAGTGTAGCAGTGAAAGCTTTTATTTTTGTCTTGAACCTTAGCCTATCATCCAATCACATTTGCTCTTGTTGGATGGTAGGAATGACTATGAGAGATCCACTAACTTGTAGTTTTTCATTATGAGTACAACTATATATATATACATATGTCTCATTCAAAGCATTTATGAAAATATATAAATCTAAATGCAATTTTTTTTTTTTTTTAAATTCAGATTCAATCATTCCATAATTTCAAATTTAAAAAACAATTGAAATTCAAATCAAGAATATTAACATAATAGTAACTATTGAGAGTTTCAAACATAAAATCTGAAATGCAATTGAAGAGTTTCACACCCTTCACCAAGGTTCAAATCTGATGTGTGAACCTTAACATGATCAAATTGCATGAGCTCAACTGGTTAAATTCCTCGACTTTCAAGGAAGAGACCCACGTTCAAATCTTGTCAAGTGATACATGCCTAATTGTGAAGCTGTTATAATACCATTATGTGCTCACAATGTAATATGGGTGGGGTCCATTTCAATTTTTAAAATTAAATTTAAAATTTATTTATTTTTAATTGCAATTTAAAATTTAAAAAACCACCGAACCAAACTGAACCATTTAGATGCATCCTGAAAAGTCTGGCCCAGGGTTGGACGAACCTGGCCCCAGGGTCAGACAAACCTGATAATTATGCCCATGGATATGGGTCCTTAAACAAAATCCCAAAGTGGGGTGGGGTTTGTTAAGATACCGACTTCCCAAGATATTTATTCATAGATACACACTTACTAGTTTGTTAACAGACTTGCTACTTTACAGTGGCACTGAGTTGAGGGAGAACTGCGCATATGACCTTGTACTCTTAGATATGGGTCCTCAACCAAGAGCGCAAACTGGGGGGGTCCCATAACTTGTTAGAAGATTGGCTACAGTATGGAAACACCAAGGTATCAGGGAAAACCAAATTCATAACATTGTACTTCTGAAGTTTTGGGGTGTGAGATTTGGACGGAGACAGAAAATAATTATGTGATCTTTCCATTAAGGCCTTGTTGTAAGCTTTAGTTGCTACTTATTTCTTTTGTAATGATGATTAACAATCTTGGTTTTCTTTTATGAAATATACCTGATGAGTAATATTGCATTGATTGATATTACTTACCTGCAAGTGAGGGGCTCATTGCCAACGTTTTAAATATATTAAGGAAAAGAAAATATTTGAGGGAAAGGAAGAGATCAGGAACTCAGAGATATAAACTGGCTTGTGAATGAGGCTGCAGAGAGTCCTCTTCAGGCTTGTTTATTCATGAGCAGTGAGAGATGCTGAATTTGATTACTCTACTTTATGTTGGATTATTACAGGTTTTTCTATTCAGAAATTGAGTACCTTAATAGAATCTATGGGAGCAGTTCTGGGCATCAGGAAGATACAAGTCAAGTTGCAGTAAATTCAATTTTTCAACTGGCTTCAAGTGATGGCAGACCACTGAAATATAAATTACAATCAGAAGCACAACTACATTTTTTTGTCAGTCAGCCTCCTTGTGAGTATATTATTGCTCAACTGTGGACTCTACCATAACAGTCATCATGGAAAGAACAGACATATTCTTGAATTAGTGAAATACATACATGGAAAAATTCATTGTCACCTTTCATGATGAAAGTTTATGGTAAATCTTGTTAAATTTATGTTTTCAAATGTGTTTTACTTCATCCAATCATTTCTCATGAGCATCTGTTGCCATCATAAATGGTTAGTTCTGAATTTTGCTTTAATTTTATTTTGCTTGTATTTAGGTGGAGATGCATGCATTATTTCTCCAAGATTCTTAAAGAGGCTTTTACACCCAGATATGCTTGATGTTAAAGGTTCATTCCACAACTTGAGTGATCTATGTCATGAGTCAAACAAGCATAAACATGAAAATGATGTAAGCATTTTGATGGAAAAATCACAATGCCAAGTCAAAGATTCTCCAAAGAACCAATGTATTGAACCATTGAAAGTATCAGAGATTCCCAAGGAATTGCAATTGTCCTTGTTAAATCGGAAACAGACTGGTGCAAAATTGGCACACCTTGAAGTTGGGGTTAGATGGAAAGAAGCACGTGCTGCAGAGCAGCAGAACCATGGAGAAGCTTTGTTTGATCATCGTGAGCACAATTCTGTGGCTGAGAGTGGTATTCATGCTAGGTGTCAAGCTGAACATGAAGGTGAGTATGCTAGGAGGAATCATTTGGATTCCTTGTGTGCTTTGCAAGCAACTGGCATGGTAAGGAGAAAACCTGGACGTGGAGATGCTACCTTGTCCATGAGTTGTTCTGATAAGATAGCTCGTTGGAATGTCCTGGGCCTGCAAGGTTTGCATTCTACCTTCTGTTCATCTATGATTTATCATGTTTCTTATGCGGCATTGGAACAAATGAAGATATTAGACTGATGCTGTGGATGCCATGATCTAGTTAAACTTCAGGGAAGAATGCATCTTAATTTTTATTTTCCTCTAGAAATTTTAAAAATTGTCTTCTTATGTTCTTGTTTTTATTCCTAAACATCAAATCCTGGCCTAAAATATCATGGAGTTTAATGATAGATTTTGTTATTTCTTTTATAAGTTAACAGGTCTTGAAGGCTATTAAGAAATTTTTAGAGATGATTATAGGTCACAAGATAGTGCACTGTAACAATGAGATAAACATCTAACAGCTTTTGGATTGGGTCACAAGTCATGAAACAGATGCCATGATAATCTGAATGTATACATGATGATAGACTCATATCTTTAATACCATGGGCAAATGTCTTGTTTCTCTTGAAGAATAAAAGGTGTCTCAATATGCAATTTGAAAGACTGTGCTAACACATAAGAGGTGATATATTTGTTTTTGGTTTAAGCAATGGTTTGCAACACTCAAAGTAAAAAGCTATGATAAAAGTACAAATATACTGGGCTACACTGGGCATTTTCTCTTCTTTCTTTTTGAGCTAGTAAGACAGTTGAAACCATGCCTCATCCTTATTGGTGAAGCTTATGGTGTCTTGTGGAGTCTGATATATCAATTAAGTCCTTGTTAATGGAAGTGTATGGCCAAGAATTCAAATCTTATCAAGTCTTGTACCTCAGGCTTAGATATGTTAACAAGGCTCAATTTACCATGAACTTGGCCAAATGTCCGAAATCCATGAGTTACAAATTGGTCAAATGGTCACTTCTGTCTTTCTTGTAATGTTATAAATAAGGGCTCAGACAGTCCTAGAAAAAAAACGGTTTTATGCTAATACATAGGACACAATGATCTAAACTTATTCATACTCTTCTACAACTATTAAGCTAGAATAATTTTCTTTCAATAATAAGCATGCCTTTCCTGCAAGTTTTTCATCCCCTATAATCATGAGTTATAGGATTATTTTAAAACTCGTTGATTATTGCTGAGCTTGTTGATGACAAATCCCATTAAACTGATCGACATGTGAATGGCAAATCTCTAAACTTCTGTGGCTTGCCCAGACAAAATGAGATCACCCATTTATGGACCCTTCAAGCTTGCTACCAAATAAATATTGGAAACAATATTGAATATTGTTAGGATAGTGTTCACGTTAAAGGGAAAAGGTCATTGTGGCTGTTGATTACCAGTGGATATAGTACTGAGCACAAATTCTCTCTACAAGTCACCAATGAAACTTGAATATTGTTAATCTAGTATGATCATATAAATAAAACATCAAATGTTCGAATAGAACTCATTAGCAATGATAAATGTACAAAATTGTTTTTAAAATCAAGAGTTATTGTTGTCAATTTTGCCACATTTTGTCTAAGGGGTAAAATTTTGAAAAACTGCTGCACTATTTTCATGCTTAGATTCTTTCTCTCCTCTCTTTCTCTTCTCTCTTTCTCTCCTCCTAGATCAGCTTCGCTCAAGAAGCAGGCCAACCCTTAGTTCCGCCCAATTTCGGGTCGAAGGACAATTCAAGCAAAAAAACAGAAAAACCACCTTGGAGGCCTAAAATTTTCTAAGGCATGAAGGTCTGGTCTCAACTTCGCTTGGATTCCTGGATAACCTGCGCTTCAAGGCCAGTCATCGACGAACCTCGGCTTCGGGGTTAGCTCGATCCTAAAAAGCGACTAAGGCAGGTTTTATCTCAAATTCGCCCGAAGTGCCAATGAGTCTTAGTTTCGGGCTCAATCAGAGCGAACCTTGGTTTCAGGGTCAGCTGTCTCCAAAAACCGACTAAGGCAAGACACGCCCCATCATCGTCCAACCGTCCAACGAGTCTCAATTTCAGGCCTCCACGCAGGAAAACCTCAGCTTTGGGGCTAATGGCATCGCTTTGGGCAAGAAAACGCTAAGGCAGAGACAGGCTCAACTTCGCCCTATAAAAGGAGCGAATCTCAGTTTCAGGCCTCCCCTGAAGCGAAATGCAACATCAAAAGGTGAAAAAATTTCTAAGGCATGGAGGCCTCGACTTCGCCCCATTCTCAAGCGACCCTCAGCCTCGCTCCTCTTCTCCAGCGAACCTCGGCTTCGTGCCAAACCTGAGCGATCCTCGGAGTCCGTTTTGGACTTAGCAGAATTTCAAGTTTAACTTCCCCCAGCTTCGGTGAACCTCCCAACTTCGGCCCTCCAGTCCCAGCGAAGCTGAGCTTCGGGATCAAATCAAGCGAACTTCAGGCCCTATTTCGGGCGAACTCCAGCAAAGGCGTTTTTAAATGCTAAGGCAGCAACCGAAGGGGCACTCTAGCAGGGAAAGAAGGTAGGTGGGCATTTAAGGCGCATCCATGGCGCACGAGTTTGAGTCTCCAGCCCATCCCATCAGGACGGCCATGTCAGGTCCCGGAGAAGCTCCTGAAGGCAAGCTGCACCAACCGAATTAATGAGACATGCTGTCCCAACTGCAACGCCCGTCCGGAGCCGCTCTAAACACGAGTGAGCCGCAAAGACCGTCCGGAGCCGCTGTAAACACGAGTGGGCCGAATCCCATGGATTCTCTGTCATCTGACATGGGTCAAATCTCACTTGCCCCAGCGGTTTTAGGGTTTTGGCATTAATAGTTACGGGGTTGAATTCCCCTATAAAAGCCACTCAATGTAATGTAATCGGGGGGGGAACATTTTGCTAGAAAGTTGTTGTACTTGGACTCTGCTTCAATATTAAGACTCCTGGTTCTGATTCTGGACTCTTTTCCTGTGTATGATGCCTTCTATGTTATTTCTGTCAATTCTGTTCTTTTATATGCATACTTTGAATTCTGCAATCTGGATTTAAGTGTGTGATTAAGAACGAAATCTGGAATTGTTGAAGGATACATATCAGGATGTGTTTCAGTTTTAGTTTCTGTTATACTCATAATATTGATTGCTGTTGGTTTAAGTAGAAGTTAGTAATTGTGTTGCCTGTTCTTCCCCTTGGAACTATCTACATTTCCCGTTTCTTTCAGTTATTTGCATTTCTTTCAGCACTTTCCCAATTTCTTTCCAGTTCTCTAATCTAAAACCCAGTGTAGTGTAGTAAAGGAGCCAGCCTTCTCTGGAGATTGGCACGGAAGGCATCCCTTCCTTCCGGCCTTTCAATCTGTTGGGCGGGTCTAGGGCGCATAGATAGACCAAACCCTTTCCCAGTGGCGGATTCGTAACCAACAGTTTTTTCTGGCACGCCCGGTGGGACGCAATCGTTCCACCTTGTAAACGGTATTGAGGAAGTGATGTTCGTCTCAGTACTGTCAAATCTGAACATCTGGCGACTCTGTTAAACTCGGATACCTCCAAGTCTCGAAGACCAGTCTAAAGAAAATCACGTCTTCATGCGTACGAGATGGAGAGCTAGAAACGCAGAAGAAGAAACCGAGTTCTACGAGCTTGACATCAACGCTCTGGGAGAACATCCTAGGCTAGTCAGGCCAAATATCTCGTTGGACGAGGCATCATCGCAAGAAGCTGTCGTTGCTGAGCAAGATCCGACTTCAGACAGCACAACAACTAGCTGCCCTCCGAATCCTCCAAACTCTCCAGATCATCAGGGCGTTCCGGTTCCACCTGACGTTCAGTTAGGTGCTTCGGGTGTTCCTGTTCAACCGAACCATTGCAGTCGTTGCCGCCTCCTAACCCGCCAAATCCGAACGCGAATATGGCGCAGCAGCAAAATCAACAGCCAAATCCGCCCAGGCTGTTCCCGGCCTGGAACCATTCAGGGCCGTTGAATCTGGCAGCACAGGCCGCTATCCCAGCCGCAGCGTTGAAAGCCATTCCTACCTACGATGGTACTGGGAAAACGGCGTACGAGCACGTCCAGGACGTTGCTGCTCTGGCTACCATCCACGGCATCACGGAAGAAAACATTATGGTGAGATTGCTAGTCTTGTCCCTCAGAGGGAAGCTCTTGTACTGGTACCGATCTTTGCCGCCCGGCACTATCGCCACCTGGGATCAATTGGCAGAAAGGTTGATAAAAGGGTTCAACGAATCGGCGGACCCTTACTCCTTGCTCCACCAGTTCACAACCATCCAGAGACATCCGCAGGAAGAGGTCCCCGATTTCAACGTCAGATTTGCTCGGACCTGGCAGAGAGTCCCTGATGGCCTTCGCCCGACCTCTGAGCAAGCAACGTTTTATTTCCTCAGAGCCTTCAATTCTGATATCAGTATGAATATCCGGTACTCTGGTGTCAATACTTTCCCGGATTTGTATACGCAGGCGCAGAAGGCAGAGGCCGACTTGATCGCCATTGGCAAACTCCCGCCAAAGCCGACAATGCCAATCTTCCCCGATTTGCCTCAGTACCAGTACCCCAATACGGCCACTCAGTTCCCTCCCGCACCTTCCATGTACCCGATTCCCTCATGGAATCCGAGTCAGGCGCCCAATTTTCCGCAGCTTCCCGCTCCCACAGTTCCACAGCTTCCTCCGCCCCCACAATATCCGGCCTTGCCTCCACCCATGGCACCATTACCGTTACCGGCTCCCCCGAGTGTTGACCCGCAAGCAAAGCTTTTGCAAGAGGTGCAGTCTCTTAACTCTACCGTGAGGACGTTGTCCAATGAGATGGCCGTTATGAGAAAGAAGCAGGCTCAACAAGAATTCCTGCCAAGGAGATATCCCCCTCCGGCGATCACAAGAGACCAAGCAGCTTCGGCTGCTAGGCCCCCCGGGAGGAATGCTGCCATTCTAAACGGTGAAGAGCCGAGCACCTCAGACCATGTGTACTGGTGCTCCACTTGCAATGACCCGCATGGGGAGGACACTTGCATGGTCCACCAGAACTACGTCCAAACGTTGGCAGGCAGCGTCCCCAGCGAGCAAGTTAACATGATTAGAGAGGCGGACCGTAACCTCATGATCCCCGCAGATGAACAAGTCTCAATTCTTACCAGAAATGGGAAGAAACCTATCGAGGTGGACGCAGCCCAAATGGAGCCTCTGAAGGTGTACACTCGCCGCGAGAAGGAGCAACCTCCAACAAAAGCTCCAGATAAAGTTCCCTTGCCCCCGCCGGCGAAAGAAAAACCCCTGCCGACGAAAGCTCCAGTGTTGCAACCTCAAGGTGAAACCAGGGAGCAAGCTAGGGAGAAGCTCAAGTACCCATCACTGACTAAACGACAGAGGGTTGAAGCTACGCAACAGTACCGCACTAAGTACGAAGCCGCGAAGGAACCAGAAGTATCCACCGCTTCGGCTTACAACATAGTTGAGGAGCTGAAGAAGACTCCCGCCAAGGTAAGTCTCTATGATGCTCTGCAACTTCCTGGACAGGTTGACTTGTTACAGGAATCACTGAAATCTACCAAGGGAGGAAAGCCGACGCAGCCTGTGCTAGCTCAGACTCTGACCACCTCGGCCACAGGAAAGAACAGGCCACCACCGTTCTATCTGTCTCTTCGGATGGAAGGGTGGGTCGTGCACAATTGCATGATTGATTCCGGTGCAGCGACCACCGTCATGCCGAGAGCAGTTTGCGAGGAGATGGGCATGGAATATACGCGGAGCAGTCCAGGTGTTCTTCAACTTGATGGCACTCCTGTGAAGACAGTAGGCGTCATTAAAGATATCCCCATCCAGTTGCATAAGGTGCCTCAGATTGTTGTAATCCAGGAGGTCGTAGTTGTTGATCTGGAGCCGTATTTCAGCATGTGTCTCTCAAGGGAGTTCACTGCTAAGCTGGGAGGTTATCTCTCTCTGGACTACTCGCACATGGAGGTCCCATTCAAGGGAAGGAAAGTGAAGATCTACAATGAGAAACCCTCCACCTTCCTCATCGAGAAGATAGCCGAAGAGGGGCAGCAAGATGAATCAGTTCACCTGATGACAGAAGAGTTGAAGGAGGTGGATCTGATAGAAGAATCCCTGGAGGAACTTCGGACGGAGGATGAGTTCTCCCTGACTGACTTTAATGCCATGATTGAATCGGAGATAGGATGTTATTCTATCACCAAGCCTGAGAAAGCAAAGGAGACAGTGCAGGAGAGCAAGGACTCTGCCCCGGATGAGCTATGGAAGCTTTTCTTTGATGGTGCCCGATGCAAAAACGGCGCTGGGGCAGGAGTTCTCTTGGTTTCGCCCTCTGGAGAACAAAAGGATTACTGCTACAGGCTCGCCTGGAGTTGCACCAACAACGCGGCGGAGTATGAAGCCCTGTGCCTAGGGTTGAAGAAGGCCGAGAAGTTGGGGATCAAGCAGCTGCAGATTTTTGGAGACTCAGAGTTAGTCTGCAAACAGATCACCAACAAGTGCGTCTCAAAACAACACTACCTCAAGGCGTACCGCAATAGGGTATGGGACCTGTTGGAGTCTTTCGAGGCACTAAATGTCCAAGCTATCTCGCGGGAAAAGAACAAGCACGCAGATGTCTTAGCGTCTATCGGAGCCAGATACTCCCCGGCTGATGACATGATGCAGAAGCCTAAGGCGGTAAGAACCATTTACAGGCCTTCTGTGCCTGATAGGGACACCCACTGGCAGGTGTTCGACAGTGACGAGCAAATCGTCAATTTTTTAATTCATGAAGCAAGTACAATCGAAGGTAGAAACCCTGATGACGAGGAGTACGAGGGGTTGATACAGTTGAAAAATAACCATGTCCCAAAAGGACTAATCACTTTGGAGAGTCTGTTCGACCAGAATGACCGAGCAATTGCCCACAGAATCAAGGTTGATGAAAAGCAATACAGAGAGCTCGAATTAGAGCCTAGGAAGGTCATCAAGTTGGGGCAGACTGTACCCCTGAAGAGCTGGAGCAGATTCGGGCCCTGTGCCGAGAATATCCAGATATTGTTGCATGGTCCTATCAGGACCTGAAGGGGTACGACCGGGAGGTCATACAACATACCATCGAATTGCAAGAGGGGGTCAGACCCTGCAGACAGAAGCAGAGGCCGGTTAACCCCAGGATTGAAGTGTTGATGAGGGCAGAGCTCCTCAAGATGCTCGAAGCAAAAATCATTTACCCGATAAAGCATTCTTCCTGGGTTGCCAACTTGGTTCTTGTCAGAAAGAAGAACGGAGACATTCGCTTGTGCGTTGATTTCCGAAATCTGAACCAGGCTTCGTTGAAGGATCACTACCCGCTCCCGCAGATTGACCAGATCCTCCACGTAGTGGCAGGAGCACAACGCTTCTCCCTCCTGGACGGTTTCTCTGGATATAACCAGATTTGGGTAAGAGACGAAGATCAGCATAAGACGGCGTTCACCACCAAATGGGGGACGTTCGCCTATCAGCGTATGCCCTTTGGCCTCTCAAATGCGGGGGCCACTTTCCAGAGAGCCATGGACCTGGCGTTCGGTGAGTTGCTGAACAAGATTATTGTCATCTACTTGGATGATATGACCGTGTTTTCACACAAAGAGAAGAGCATGCCTCGCACCTGCGGCAAGTATTCGAGAGATGTCGGGAGTTCGGCATATCTATAAACCCGAAGAAGTTTGTCTTCGCGGTAAAGGAAGGGAAATTGTTGGGCCACGTCATCTCAGAAAAGGGGCTTGTCGTAGACCCTGATAGAGCAGAGGCCCTCCTCAAACTCCCACTACCGGCGAACAAGAAGGGCTTGCAGTCTTTCTTCGGCCAGATCAACTTCGTGAGGAAGTTCGTGCCTGATTTCGCCCAGGTCGTCAAGCCGATGACCGAACTGTTGAAGAAAAACGCCGAGTTCACTTGGACAGAAGAAAGGAAGAAGGCGTTTGAAGAAATCAAGGCCCGGATTGCCCAAGCCCCTGTGTTGGTCAACCCCGACTACTCAAAAGACTTCATCCTTTACGCAGTCGGGGAGCCTGAGAGCTATGCCGCAGTCCTAACACAGAAGGGAGAGGATGGCGAGGAGCGCCCTATCGCATTCTTGAGCCAGGTGATCCAACCGCATGAAGAGAGGTACAACTTTATTGAAAGGCAAGTACACGCGGTGATGAGGTCCCTGAAAAAATTCCGACACTTCGTCTCCCAGAGCAAGACAACGGTATATGTTGTTCATCCAGACGTAAGGAATTTTATCATTCAAGGAGAGATGGGCAACAAGAGGGCTGGTTGGGTCACTAAAATCCAGGAGTTCGACATTGAGGTCCGACCCACCAAGCTGATCCGCGGTCGGGCACTATGCCAGGAACTCGCAAAGAGCGTCGCTGCAGAAGTGACGACCTGTCAATGGGAAGACCCAGTGTCAGAGGGCAACTTCGCCAACCAATCTGCGGACGGCGATGACTGGACGGATGACCTAATAAGGTACTTCAACACTGGGAGATGCCCAGACCGTCTCAACGCCTCGCAGAGGAGGAGGTTCAGGCTCCAGGCCCGCAGGTATGTATTGCGCCCAGAGGGGCTGTTTTTCAGGAACATTGACGAGGTTCTCCTAAGATGTGTTAGGGGAACCGAAAAAGGAAAAATCCTCGATGAATTCCATTCCGGAATATCGGGGGGCCACTTGGCTGGAAGGCCGACGACCTTAAAAATAATCAGAGCGGGCTATTATTGGCCCACAATTTTTGCCGATGCATTCTCAGTTAGCCGGAAGTGTGACAGGTGCCAGAGGTATGCTGGCCGGAACAAAAATGCTCCATTGCCCCTGCACCCGATCCAGGTCGAAGCACCTTTCCAGCAATGGGGCTTGGACTTTATCGGGGTGATATCGCCGAATTCTTCGGCAGGGCACAAATATATACTGACTGCCACGGATTACTTCACCCGGTGGGTTGAGGCAGTCCCGACAAAGCATGCTGACCAGGAGGTAGTCATTGCCTTCTTGGAGAAGTTGATTACCCGCTTCGGGGTTCCAGACGCGATCGTGACAGATAATGGCCCTTCCTTCATAGGTGCCAAACTCAGCGAGTTCGCCAGCAAGTATGGGATCTACTTGAAAGCCTCTTCCAACTACTACCCGCAGGGGAATGGCAGAGTCCACTAACAAGAACTTGCTGAAGATTCTGAAGAGGACCCTGGAGAGTAACAAACGGACTTGGCATTTGCTCCTCGACCAGGCACTGTGGGCAGACCGCACCTCCATAAAAAAGTCCATCAAGACGTCTCCGTATTCATTGGTGTACGGGAAAGAGGCAGTCCTGCCTACGCATGTTGAAATGCCAGCACTCTGGATGTTGGATGATGAAAGGGAAGACCTTGATCCCATGGACGCCCGATTGGCCCAATTGCTGCAACTGGAAGAAGACAGGGAGAAAGCTTATGAAGCTTTCATGAAGCATACTGAGAGCACTAAGAACTGGTTTGAAAAAAGAGCCACCGCCCGTGCCTTCCAGGTTGGGGACCTAGTGCTGAAATGGAATGCATGGAAAGCGAAACCGGGGAATCATGACAAATTTGATGCCTTCTGGGAAGGCCCCTTCCAGATTTCTCGAGTTAACCAGGTGAACTCTTTCATCTTGCAGGACATGGAGGGCCGTACTTTGCCCATACCTGTCAACGGCCTTCACCTGAAGGTCTATCATCAGTGAGAAGCATCAGGAAAGTTGCCTGTGTACATAGTTTTATTTTCGCTGTTTTGATTTATGTTTTTCGAATGTAAATATGTTTTCCGCTTTAAAGCAAGTGTTTGCGCTCCATAGTCGAGCATTTTTGTGCCCCGAAGTATACACAAATGCTGAAGCCAAGGTTTGCTGAAGTCTCGCCCCGAAGACGAGCTTCGCTCGCCATGGGGGCGAGAAGGAGGTCTCCATCGATTTTCAAGGCAGGAACAAGTTTCGGCCAGTTTTCAAAGCGAGGCTGTGTTTCTCCCGTATTCAAGGCGAGAACGAGGTTCAAGCGAAGACGCGATGGCGAGGAACAAGAGAAGGTTGAAATTTCACTAAGGCACCGCCTCAGGATGCGCTTCGCTCTCCTAAGGGGCAAAAGTTGTGTTTCGCCCGTCCTTAGGGCGAAGACGAGGTTCGAGCAACGTTTGAAGCGAAGTCAAGGTTCACCCGAAGTTGGGATGAAGAACAGGTTTTCAAGTTTAAAACATGACGAAGTTTGGGCGGTTTTGAGGCGAAGCTGGGATTCGCTCGAGACTTGGGCGAAGTGTAGGTTTTTTTTTAAGCCGCGAGTGAGACAAGGTTTGGGCCAGGGGGAAGTTCCAACTCCAAAAATAGAAGGGCAAAGGGCCTATTTCGGGCGCCTTTGCCCCCGAAGCTTGGTTTCACTTGGAATTTCAGCGAACCATGGGCCGGGCCGATAAGCGCCACAAGCATTGGGATGCGCGAAAGGCGGCGGCGCCCATTTAGACCCCCAAGGCACATGTTGTTAATGAGGTTGGCAACGCGCGTTCCAAAGCAGGTCGTTAGGGAAAAAAGACAGTGCCCAGTCTTTCAAACCCTGTTCATTCCTGGCCTGGCTCTTCTTCTATCATATGCATAGTAAATTCAAATTTATCCCCACCAGTTGCACCGATGAGAAGGGTAAAGCATTGCCTGTGTATCAGTGGACTCAGGTGTTGTCGAAGGAGTCCTACGTTTTCAATCAGGCGTTCCTTGGCCCTGCCTTGGGACTTATCTATGGCTCTTGCCCTCGCATTCCCCGCGCAATGAGAGATGATATGGTGCAACGCAAGCTAGGTGACACTTTCCAGCTCACGCAAGGCTTCGTCATCCGAGTCTTTGGGTTTACTGGTAAACCCTTTCTGCTACCTTACTACACCACGGAGTATCTCTTTGCTCTGGAGATCGCTCGACAAAGTGATTACGCAGATCAGGCCTACGACCAGGGGAGGAAATGGGGGCATATATATGATTTCCCGTTCAAATGGGGCGACATTGAAGTCAACGCCACCGGGCAGAATGAGTTCCTCGCAACAACGCTCCAAAACTTTGGCCTGATTGAACTCCCCCAGCGGTGGAAATACGACCCCTTGGACGTATTCAGAGATTTCCTCGGGATGAAAAGCTTCCACGTCTGCCCCCGCCCAGAAATCATGGAACAACGCAACAATCCATTGGGGTGCGACCTCGAGTGGCATATCGAAAGGATGCAATCTTTCCCGCCATGGCACGATTTTTATCACATAGAGGCGGAGTACAACCCATCACAGAACCCAGCACATGATCCTAACTCCAAGTTCTTCAGAAAGATGGAGAAAAAATTGAAGGGTTTGGGTTGGACCTCAGAAAATATTTCGAACTGGTGGATCATGAGGGTCCATACCGGAAAAGAAACATCTGATAAAACCCTCGTGGGTGACAACCAGTTCTCCTCGCTCTTTGACGACAATTGTGACACGTGGCGGCCAGTCCTGTTCAGGGACCTCGTGCCTCGAGGCACTCAAAACCCAGAAAGAGTAGGTCCACCAGAGTAGTATAAACAACCACTCGAGCAAGGTACAGGATCCGACCGTACTGTGAAGGAGGATCAGATTGTTGAGGAAAAAACGCAGCAATCAGCCAAGGAACAGGAAAAGCCATTAAAGAGGCCAACTGACAAAGCACAAGCACCACCTCCTAAGGCAAAAAAGCCCCGGATCGTGATAACTCACAAATCTGCCAAACCCCCTTCGGAGAAGCCTGCCAACTCAGGCACGAGCACATCTGCCCCTACCGTTGCACCGCAGAAGGAGGTTGCACCAACAGTTTTTCTGAAAGAAATCGTCAACTTGGAAGAAGACACTCCGCTCGAGGAAGAAGAGTGGGCAGCCCAGAGCCCCATAACGCAACTATTTACCACGACGACTCTCATCACAGAGCACGCAGGTACGCGCTCTCTTTTCTCTCTCCCCTCTTTTGAACCTCCACCTGCAGTACTGTCTATTGTTGAAACCCTAGTGTCTGCATTGCCCTTAGGCAGTGAACCTGCGTCTACCCTCCCCCTTGTAGTATCCCATCCTTTGATTGAAGAAGTTCAACCTGCTACTTCTCCTCGACTTGTCCACCAAGCATTCGGTTTATATGCTTCTGCTCCCAATGCATTCGAAACCTCTGCGTCCCTCCAACTAGGTGCTGCTAGTCAAGGCCCATCACCGCCTCCCAATCCCTCATCTGCAGCAGAAACCCTAGTTGGGAACCCGCCTCCAAACCCCAAGAGTCCTCCCGCTGCCATCCAGACCTCAACACCCCCAATAGTCACCGAGGTCCCGATCTCCACCATCCCCGACCTATCTGCAGAACCCCTGCCTCAGCAGGATCTGTTCCTTTTCACGCCCATGTTCGGAGGAATGGAACCCTTGGAGAAGGAGCTGGAAATGATGGAGGAACGCCCTGTAGCAGAGAGCCTAGTCCAGGCGCGACAGAGCTCGTTCAGATGGATCAAGGACATCAAGAAGAGAAAAGCGCGGGCCCCTGTTGGAATTGAAAAGCGCGCCATTTTCGACCCTCAGAAGATGGAGCTGCATAAGATAAAGAAGGTCCCGAAGGTCCAGAAACCCTTGGAGGAGATGACGCCCGCGGACTACACTTACCAGCGTACCATCAAAGACTTGAAGACAGTCGATGTGGCGGACGAAATGGGGGCCATCCAGGTCAAGGCGAGCACAGTCTACCTGCACCACGAGCACATAAAAGAGCGCTGCTTCGCGGCAGAAAATGAAAACATGAAACTGGAGGAAACTCTGGCGCGAGTACAGTCTCAGCTGGAGGACTCAAAGACCGAATCAGAGCAGCTGAGACAGCGAGTGGCAGCTTTGGAGCAGGAAGTGATTGAGCATAAGGATGCTGCCGAGCGCCATCTCAAGGCACGCGAAGAGGCGGAGGACAAGGTAAACAAGTTGGAGGCACAGGTCCAAGAAGTGCAACAACAACTTGAAAGGAGAGAAGTACAGATGGAGGTCTTTACCAGGGACCGAGTGAAGGAGGTTCGCGCCCGTTTGTTGAAAAAATTCCGAACTAGAGCCTCAAGGTCCTTGTCCGTCCTCATGTTTATCTGGGAGGCCAAGCAAGCGTCCGCCCAGGGCAAGCCTGTTGTAGAGGAAGTTGAGCGCGAAACAGAGCGCTGGCTCAATTTGGCCATTGAAGTTGAGACTTACGAGCGCATGGACCTCCAAGTGCCCCCAATGACCCGGACTGCCCGAGAGTGGGCCATTACAAGATCTACTCTGCATACTTTCTTCGCCAAATTGAAAAAGGTCAGAAAGGCCAGGAGACTGTTAGATGCCTTTGAGCAGGAAAAGAGCATCTGCCTGGCACATTTTCAAACCCTCACACGGCTCGGCTTCCCCAGCTTTACAGATGATGATGGAAACTGCCTGCCCAGGGATGAGCTGAAGCTAGTATGGAGCGCTTTCAAAGAAGATACTTCTGAGATTGACAGTTGGGCAGACCCTATCCTGGAAACGCAGGTGATCCAATTGATATCCAGGTTCTGTCAAATTGATGCCTGCCTAGCCGATCTGAGCCAGAGAATTGACCAGGCTGATATGCACCAGATCGAAAGTTTCAAGCGCCTGGTGAAAGAGCTCCATGATCGTGAGCCATTCCAGGAGGAGGCCTGGACTCAGGTTAAGGCCACCTACGAGCGCATCCGTGACCGCCTCGCCCCTCCGACGCCCAATCAAGAACCCGAAGGAGAGGGAGAAGGTGAAGGCCAGGAGCATAACGAAGAGGAGGCAGCAGGAGGAGAAAGACTGGAAGAAGAACCCTTAGACAGCAGCAGGGAATCAGAAGAGGAAACAGAAGGTGACTCCGAGCCCAAAGGATAAAGGCCTGGGGTCCTTGCATTGAGGCGAGCTCAATACCCCGCATGAGCCGCCAGGAATGTTGTCAATTTTGCCACATTTTGTCTAAGGGGTAAAATTTTGAAAAATTGCTGCACTATTTTCATGCTTAGATTCTTTCTCTCCTCTCTTTCTCTCCTCCTAGATCAGCTTCGCTCAAGAAGCAGGCCGACCCTCAGTTCCGCCCAATTTCGGGTCGAAGGACAGCTCAAGAAAAAAACGGAAAAACCACCTTGGAGGCCTAAAATTTTCTAAGGCATGAAGGTCTGGTCTCAACTTCGCTCGGATTCTTGGCGAACCTGCGCTTCGGGGCCAGTCATCGGCGAACCTCGGCTTCGGGGTTAGCCCACTCCGAAAAATCGACTAAGGCAGGTTTTATCTCAAGTTCGCCCGATGTGCCAGCGAGTCTCAGTTTCGGGCTCCAGTCAGAGCGAACCTTGGTTTCGGGGTCATCTGTCTCCAAAAATCGACTAAGACAAGACGCACCCCAACATCGCCCAACCGTCCAGCAAGTCTTAGTTTCAGGCCTCCAGGAAGGCGAACCTCAGCTTCAGGGCTAATGGCATTGCTTTGGGCAAGAAAACGCTAAGGCGAAGACAGGCTCAACTTTGCCCCATAAAAGGAGCGAATCTCAGTTTCGGGCCTCCCTTGAAGCGAAATGCAACATCAAACGGTGAAAAAATTCCTAAGGCATGGAGGCCTCGACTTTGCCCCATTCTCAAGCAACCCTCAGCCTCGCTCCTCTTCTCTAGCGAACCTTGGCTTCGTGCCAAACCTAAGCGATCCTCAGAATCCGGTTTGAACTTAGCAGGATTTCAAGTTTAACACCCCCAGCTTCGGTGAACCTCCCAACTTCGGCCCTCCAGTCCCAGCGAAGCTGAGCTTCGGGATCAAATCAAGCGAACTTCAAGCCCTATTTCGGGCGAGCTCCAACAAAGGCGTTTTTAAACGCTAAGGCAGCAACCGAAGGGGCACTCTAGCAGGGAAAGAAGGTAGGTGGGCATTTAAGGCGCATCCATGGTGCACGAGTTTGAGTCTCCAGCCCATCCCATTAGGACGGCCATGTCAGGTCCCGGAGAAGCTCCTGAAGGCAAGCTGCACCAACCGAATTAATGAGACATGCTGTCCCGACTGCAACGCCCTTCCGGAGCCGCTGTAGACACGAGCGAGCTGCAAAAGACCGTCCGGAGCCGCTGTAAACACGAGTGGGCCGAATCCCATAGATTCTCTGTCATTTGACAGGGGTCAAATCTCACCTGCCCCAGCGGTTTTAGGGTTTTGGCATTAATAGTTACGGGGTTGAATTCCCCTATAAAAGCCACTCAATGTAATGTAATCAGTGGGGGGGGGGACATTTTGCTAGAAAGCTGTTGTACTTGGACTCTGCTTCAATATTAAGACTCCTGGTTTTGATTCTGGACTCTTTTCTTGTGTATGATGCCTTCTGTTATTTCTGTCAATTCTGTTCTTTTATATGCATACTTTGAATTCTGCAATTTGGAATTGTTGAAGGATACATATCAGGATGTGTTTCAGTTTTAGTTTCTGTTATACTCAGAATATTGATTGCTGCTGGTTTAAGTAGAAGTTAGTAATTGTGCTGCCTGTTCTTCCCCTTGGAACTATCTATATTTCCCGTTTCTTTCAGTTATTTGCATTTCTTTCAGCACTTTCCCAATTTCTTTCCAGTTCTCTAATCTAAAACCCAGTGTAGTGTAGTAAAGGAGCCAGCCTTCTCTGGAGATTGGCACGGAAGGAATTCATTCCTTTCGGCCTTTCAATCTGTTGGGCGGGTCTAGGGCGCATAAATAAACCAAACCCTTTCCCAGTGGCGGATTCGTAACCAACAGTTATCCCCCAACAGGCCAAAGTATTGTGTACAGGACTAAGTACCTTTGTCATAGTATAGGCCAAACTATGACAGGAGAAATATTTTTCAGCCTATACATGCTGTATGATATAAATACAAGACAGAAAACTAAACCTTTCTTTGTAGTATTTAGTTTTGCCAGAACTAAAATCTCAATAATAATACAAGGTAGATAATGAAATTTTTAAAACTAAGAAATAAAAGTAAACTGACTTATTTGTATTTTAATCTGGAATTTGGGACCCTTGTATGTATCTTGTGTATTTATTTCCTTAAATTTTTAGTTACGGGCATAGACAGACATTGCAGTGTACATGAATGATCCCTATGTGCCCATGTTTCTTTACTTGTAATTACATGCAGCAATGAGTTCATGCAAAGCACACCAGCAATGCCTATTTATGTGATAAGTTGTTTTTATAGATGCACATCACTATGAATACAGAAAAGGGAGCTATTGATCTACATAGTTTTTTAATGAATATATTCGGATCTCCACCTCTAGGTTTGGACCCTATATTAAGCCTAAAGATGTGCAGGAAATTTCATTTCGGAAAAATTGGATGATATAATTCATAGAAAAGTAGAAAAATGATGTCAACAGAAAATAACATTGTGCATAAGTCCACGTATCATTGATGGTTTTCATTATTAACTGCTTTCCTTGTACCTGCCCACACATGGAAACAATAGGCTTGTTGAAATGGTTAGCATCCAATTAGGAATGAGGCTTATTAGTTCATGGATTCAATCAACTCTACCATATCCATAATACCCAAATTTATAGACTGGTTCATCATATTCCCTTCAGGCAGGTATTAAACGAGCTCATTGCCTTTAATCATGACTTAATCAATGTTCGTATATTTCGCTTAAATGAGCCTATGTCTTGGAGCTTAAAACCAAGATTGGGCAGGCTGACTCTCTATTAGGTTTGATGACAGGAGGGGAATTACTAGCAAAGAACCTATGCCTCAGGCCATGCTTCTAGGTTATCTGTATGCACATATTCATCATAGAGATCTGTTACATCTTCACACAATATAATTACGGCATAAAAAGTGTATTTAATTGATTGGTTCCTAATTTTTAGATCGATCTCCTTCTATTCAATAATCTCCTTGTTTACCACAAAATCTGCTTAGTAGAAGAGCAAGTGATATACAATCCACTTCAAATTGAAATTCCCATGTTTTGTATCAATTGTTATGTTTTTGTGGCACAGGGCATGATTTCTGTAGTCAGACAACATGACAATGTGGAAAAATGTACACTGTTTGGAGGTATTTATACCTTTTCATTCACATGTCCTAGCTTGAGTTGATCAGACTCACTCCATTTGAGCACATATTATTTTTGTCATGCTGAGGGGATGGAAGAGGGAAATTGATGTATTCCACAATTCATGTGCATAAATATTTGTTTCATTTTGGTATAATAATCACAACCTATATTTATACATGTATAGATTTATTGTTTTTTTGACTAATTTAATTTTAATCCATAGGTATACTTTTTAGACTAAGAGTGACATACAAAAATGAACTTCTAACCAAAGACTGAACTGTTGCTGAAGTTTAAGGAGAAGTTTGACTTGCTGTCTGAAAATGATTAATGTTTTGTTTCATTCTTGCAGGCGCTCTCCTCTCACATTTTTTAATAGAACCATTATATTTATCCTCAATAACAGTTGCTAGTTTATCTAAAGGAGGTTTTGTTATTGAACCTTCTAGTGTGGAAGCAATATCTCTGTATGACCCAGTAAAGAGAGCAGTGTGCGATCGAGTGGACCCTCTTTCAAACATGTTGCCTGCTCCTTTCAGAGTAAACAATGTATGCGTTTGAGAAGGTTTGATTGACATTAACTCATGGGAAACTGAAATTAAGATCTAGAGCTGATTGCTGATTATTCTTATGCAGCCAGTTTTTTGGAAGGCTCCAATACCACCAGAAGAGTTTCAACAATCCCCAGATGATCTGTCATGCTTGAAATGCGGGTAGTTTATGTTCCTTATTTTCATAACCGATAATGCTTGCAATCATATAGAATATTCATCTCCAGTTTATTCTGTAATACGTTCTAAATATGACAATCCAAAATACAACTGACATGTATGCTAGGCATGATTTTAGTTTGGATATACTTTTTAAGGCTTTGGTGTATCAGGCACTGCAGTTTGCAGCAGGAGATATTTGTTCCTTGATTTTGGGCTTAAACTGCCTCTGTTAGGTACCTAAGTATATGCATGTGGGGATATAATATAATATTGTATTATGGCATGGGTCACATATAAAATTATAATAATATATAACATAGTGCCATATTATAATATTATGCACTTTGTAACTCATGGAAGGTGAACCATCACATGGGTGACCTTGTAACTCATGGAAGGTGAACCATCACATTCTTGTATAAAGAGAGATGTACCCCCAATTGTAGAAGTCATATAGCAAGTATTCTTGGTAAGAGTCTTGGCTCGTGGAGCTGGAGATCTTGTGGAGTGATTCCTTCCTTAAGGAGTATTCTTGGTGTTGCCCTACCTCAAGGGTATTATCTTTCTTTATTTTATTGTGTGGATTGTTATTGTGGAATTTATTGTGGATGCATGTTTTTCTTTTGGTGATGATTTATTGTTAATGAGAAGAGAGGTTCATAACAATTGGTATTAGAGCAGCAATTTTGGCAAAGTGGGGTTGTTTTTGCAGAGCTAGGGCACATTTTTCAAGAAAAACATCCCATCTTGCAAGGGCCATATCTTTTTTTTTTCAGCAGTCATTTTCAGAAGATTTTTATTTCATTATGTAGATCATTTTGAGTACTACAAAAACGATTGCTCATTTGTTAAATTCTAATAAGTATTGAGGAAGTTATGGCTGTTTGAAGTTGGGTTATTTATGTTGTTTTTTGGCTGCACAATTTTTTTTTCAAAAGAAAAAAATTCATATCAATTTTTTTAGTAGTTCTTTTTGAGAAGTTTTTTGCACCATTCTAGAGATTACTTTGAATACTACAAAAACGACTGCTCATTTGTCAAATTTTGATATGTATTGAAGGAGTTACAACTGTTTGAAGTTGGGCTTTTGAGGTTGTTTTTGGGTTGTGCAGAAAAATTATGCAAAGGGAAAAAAATCATATCTCCCAATCCGGGTAAGCAAATCAATTGCTGTTTGTTTTGTTTTGAAGAAAATCTACAGATTTCATTGTTTGAAGAAAGAAATAGATGAGATCTTAGAAATTTTATTTTTAAGAATTTTCTATTATTTAAAACCCTAGCTGCTTTGGAAAAAAAAAATTATTGAGGTCATGGAGTTGCCAATATTTACAAGAAAGGATGATGATGACGTTAGGAACTGGTTGATGAAGTGGGGAGGAATGGAGATATAAGAGTTGTGGTTCTTTGTGGGGGGAAGCTTTTTCTTGGTATATGAACTTTGCTTGTGCCCATAATTTTTTATACACAAGGGAAGAATTTGAAATTGCATTTTTAAGCAAATGGGGATTAGAGAAAAAAGATGAAAAGATAGCTAGGCTCCAGGATGAACAAAAGGAATTAAAAAGAGAGTTGGAAAATTTGAAGAAATTGACAAAAGAAAAAGATAGGCAAATAGTGTTCAAAAAGATATATTTGAATCTAAAATTTTTATTTTGCAAGTTCATGGATGTATTCAAAAAGAAAAAAGTTATTGTCTGCACAAACCCTAGCAACAAGCATAACTTCATCAACAAGGACTTGGCTAACAGTTTACAGGTTCCAGCAAAGAGTATCAAGGAGGGATAATTTCAAGGAGAAATATTTCAAATTTTTGAAGACTTGAAGCTTTCTATGGATAAGTATATTTTGCATACTAATTTTTATGCTATTGAGATGGATGATGTGGATATTGTTCTTGGTTATCCTTGGTTGGATTCTTTGGGTACTATTAACATTAATGTACAAAAGAAGTTCATGAAGTTATGGTACCGAAAAAGAAGATAACACTACAAGATATTTCTCAGCTTAAGGAACAAGGATCAAGGGAAAACCAAGATGCAATTGCAGGAGAACAAATTGAAGAAGCAAAAGAACTTGAAACAGCGGAGGAGGCAGTAGTAGAGATACAAGAAGAAGCAAAAGTAGGAAGCATGACAAAAAAACATAAAATAGAGGAGCAAAAGGTTGAAGAGTCAAGGAAAGTAGAACATAGGGCTAAGGTTGGAGCATATCGCCATCCACACCACCATGAGAGGCAACAATCATGGAGACAAGGCAGAGAGCAACAAAGGAGCTATAATGGATATACATGGAGCCATAGGAGCAACAACTATGGATATTCAAGTGGCACAAGGGCAACTTGGCATCATTGCAAACTACCACCAATCAAGATTTCACTTGGATGGAGGGATAATCAAGATTGGTACAAGTTGTCATCATTGCTTAGAAGATCATATTATTTAGTTTCTTCTTATGTTTTGAGGACGAAACATTTTTGTAAGGGGGTGGAATGTTAGGTACCTAGGGATATGAATGTGGAGATATAATATAATATTGTATTATGGCATGGGTCACATATAAAATTATAATAATATATAACATAGTGCCATATTATAATATTATGCACTTTGTAACTCATGGAAGGTGAATCACCACATGGGTGACCTTCTAACTCATGGAAGGTGAACCATCACATTCTTGTATAAAGAGAGATGTACCCCCAATTGTAAAAGGAAGTCATATGAAGTATTCTTGGTAAGAGTCTTGGCTCGTGGAGCTGGAGATCTTGTGGAGTGATTCCTTCCTTAAGGAGTATTCTTGGTGTTGCCCTACCTCAAGGGTATTATCTTTCTCTATTTTATTGTGTGGATTGTTATTGTGGAATTTATTGTGGATGCATGTTTGATATTTTTGCATATTGGTGAATGATTTATTGCTAAGTTCATAACAGTCTCCAAGTCATTATAGATGACTTTTGGTACATTCCATATAGTAAACAAGTGATGGATTTTCTTGTGCTGTTATTGTTGGTAATGAACTTTAATATGGAATCAAACACCAAACTATATTCAAGTAATACATGTTTGATGATTTAGGTTTTCCTAGCAATGCAAGTGATACCCTCTTTGAATCTTGGAGCCTTAATATGCTTAACAGTACATTACTCATTGATAGCTTCTTGGAGTGATCAACGTTTTTAACTCTTGAATAGGATGATCTTGTTCTTATTTATTTATTTATTTATTGATCTAGTGATTAGTAAGCAACTCTCCGAAAACACTGGATGAAAATAATAAGCACAGCAAGGAATGTAATAGCTTCCATGAGGGCATGTAGCAATAGGAAAACACTAAGAGAACTGCCTTGCATCTATGAAGTCTTTACTTTTACTTAAATTTTGAGCATTTGGTATTCTTATTGATGAAGTCCTTTGAACCTCGTGTAATATGGGCTATTCCCAATACAGATTGGCATATTCTGTTGTATCATAATACATTTTAAATGCCTTTGATATGCAATTTCAGATTGAAGAAGAGAAACTTTATGCACCTTTTGAAGAAAATAGCAAACTTGAGTTATTTCGGATTCTTAAGATATACTTGAATTCCAAAAAATGTTAAATTTTGATAAGCAACCAATTGGATAGTAAATATTCCATTTGTTTAGGCTATTCCAACAATATGTTTTAATAAGAATGTTAACTGCTGTAATGTGTCTCATTTACAACAAACCATCTCAAAATGGAGCACTTGAGTCAAGGTTTCCAAGAATCAAAAGAATATCTTAGATAACATACTTCACAATTAACAACTTCACCATAAGCATGGGCAGGGCACATACTTATTGGATGGAGACTAAGTAATGGTGCTAGATGAGTGAAAAGCTTCAGAAACTTGTGTCAGAAGTCAAGGAGGCCGAATAAGTTAGAGGCTTTATATGCGAGTAAATGGTGTGTTGTTTATAAGCCAGGGTCTGAGAACATTATTTAGCTTGGACACTCTTAGACGAAGAATGTGCCAGAACTTCACATGGTTGGACATACGGGAAGAAAGAAATTTGTCACTGCTTGAAGTACAACTTGGAGACTAGTACAGAAATCTGATGGTTGAAGAAAAACAGATTGATTTAGTGTGCTTGTTTGAAAACTAGCTAACTTGAAAAGTTTTAAACAGAGTTGAGATTGGATGCTGGCAAAATGGGGAAAATAAGTATGAAAATCCCACAGCCAAACACACTAGAAACTATCATTCAATCTTGGTATATAAATTAGGATGAGAAGGGAGAAGTGATCCATGCAGGCTGGATGCTTGGGATCTTTCATCTCACACCATTTGGACTTTCAGCATTCCTTAAGAAAGTCTCTGAATCACTTTTGTTGGCAAGAGGGTAGCGAGGAAAAAGATTTTTGTTGGGGACATTTTGAATCAAGACCATTAACAATGGTTTTCGGGACAAGAACTAAATGGAGCTCAAAATAAATCTTTCAGATGAAGGAGCTTCTTTAACTCTGAAAAGTATTACCTGAAATGTACTATTCCAAGTTACAACTGCAAGGATCAGGTCCCCATTGGAAGGATTGGAAATGGCTCAACAGTAAAAAATACTTTCTGCTATGAAGCCATGGACTTACATGAACAAATACTACACACTCTTCCAGCTGTTTCACGAAAGCAAGTTTGAGATACTGTTGACCTAGAGGAGCATTGGTGACAGTTGCCAGAAAATTTGGAAGTCAAGATCTTCTTTTGAATGAAAAGGTCTTTTGGCTGGTGATACATCTTGGATTGGCAGTCCCATCTTATAATCTTAACTTCCAAATGTCTTGTTTGTGGAAGGGAGGAAACAATTATTCATGTGTTTTGGTCTAGGTTCCAAGAAAAAATTTCCATATTCTTTTCTTCCACACTCCTTTGGAAAGGAGTGCTGCTTGAGGTCTCTGGATGATAATGAAAACATACAAGCAGCTACAGCATATATTCCATTTTGCTAGCCTTTTCTTCTTGTGGAAGATGCATTGCTGATCAGTATTTTAAGACAATTGAAGCTATTCAGCCAAGATTTATTGTTTTTGGTCAAAGCACAAGTGAGAAGGATACAAAAGGATGATTCTTTACAGGTGGGAGCAAAGCAAGATTCTCTCTCCTCACTAAGTCAGGAAGAGTCTCTCTCTAATCCTACTATTCAGTGATGTAGTTATTTCTCAATGATTAATATTATGACGTATTTGTATCCAAAAATAAATTAAAAAAGTAGAAGAACATTTTTAAGAAATATTTGAATGCTTTAGCAGATGATTCAACTGGTTTGAAGCAGGATTAAGACATTAAATGTCTTGGTCCTTTCCTTACATGTTAAAGTTGTCAAACCATTGATTATAGTTGGGACAATTATTGATGGAAGCTTGATTGCCAGTGGTATTACAACTATTGGTTGATAAACAGTTAACAAATACAATGAAAATCCCCGAAATGGATTCTATCATTAAAACAACTTTTCAAGGATGGGGAGCTATTAACCATTAGTTATTGCTATATCCAGTTTATGTAAGTGAAGCATATTTATAGATGCCTTCCTGTAGCTGTACATGCACATAGAAACATGTCAATGCTTTCCAGCAGAGTAGCCTGTGTTAACATCCTACTCACGTTGTATGGGAGAATTGATGAATAAGCAATTTTACTTAACTCTTAGGTTGAAGACTAGAGTATGACCATTAGTAACACAATTGTCATCACCAGCCGTTGTTTGAGGTTTGGGCTCACTAATTTGTGGCTCCAACCAACCCTGCCATGTTGATCCTCCCCAACATAATATCATGGATATAGTTCCATATTCTCTTCAAAAATATTTTAAACTAACCCTACATTATGCTTGGAGAAAGAGAATAGATTATAAATTGTCAACTCAGCAGCATTGATTAGTTTCAAAATGCACCCAGAAATTTGGGATGTTAGAAGTCATTCCTAAATTAATGAGGATATCATGTGTTACACCAATCCCACTCCTGACAAGGATAGGAAAACTCGGATAAGAAAGGGGTGTCTCTCTACTGGAACATAGCTGGATCATCCTGACACGGTCATATTTTGAGCATATGGAATTAAATTATGGATGAACTAGTTTAGTTGCAAGTATGAGCAGAAGCTAAGATTGAAGCCAGTCCCAAACTCAGGAAAAGGGAAATGTTAAGAGGTAAGATTGAAGCCAGTCCCAAACTCAGGTAAAGAGAAATGTAAAGAGCATTACTGTACTACCCACATATATACACAAACTCTAAAAATACAAACTAAAATACATTTAACACTAGACATGTTTGATGTAATTATCAATTTTAGCAGTCGTAGACAAAACATTAAAATGAAAATACATTTATTTTCTTATTAATCCTTGTTTACGTTTCAAATTTCTTATTGAGTTATAGACAAATTTGCACGAAACTTACAAACAAGTAAATTTTTTGAAATGAAACACCTTTGGAAATGTGAGTCCTCAAACCCTTTGAAAACACAAAAACAATAAAGGAAACACCTAATTTAATAAAATATGAAATAGTTGTAAAATTTGAAGACTATTGAATAAAAGAGGTGATAAATGAATAAAAGCATTCAGTTATTAATAAAGTACAATGGTTAATGTCAAATCTCAAACGTTGTAGATATGGATGTACATGCAATGCAAAACTAAACTACATGGAATACACTATAATTTTATTTTATAATTTGCAAAGTCATCAAAATCAGTGCCAAAACTGAAAGAAGACCCAACTCCTGTAGATTGAACAGCAGGTGTAAAGGACTTTCATCATCCCCAAGATCAGATGCAGCCATAAAAAAGTCTAAGACAACATTTTTAGAATCAATATCTCAATCTTTTGTTTGCCTTTTTGTGTACAACTGTTTTTTGGAAGATACAAGACAGACTAGAATACTAAAAAAAAAAAAAGCCCTGGATTCTACCTTTTTTTTTATTGTTTTGCTTCACCAAGTGGGTAAACCCATATGTGCTCCAATTCCTCTTTGTTGTTGAAGAGGTGATTTTTTTACCGTAACTTGATTTTTTTAAAATGGATCATGTGTGTCCCATGTGGGCCTTATCCCATACCCATGAAACCTCTAAAATCCTGAGCATTGTACTTCTCATTTGCTTCAAAATGATAAGAAATCTTGGAAACATCCTTGGAAAAGTCTCTTAGGAACACTAGGAAATGTGGGAAGTCAAGATGATGAGTTTTCAGGAGTTTCCTTGAAGTTTCTAAGTGTTCGAGTTTTGGAAATGGGCAAATGAGGGGACCCTAGGAATTTCCTGCAACCTAGGTTATAGACTATAGTTTTATAGTGCTACTGAATTACATAGATGCCCAAACATTCATCAAAGTATACCCTAATGGGTTGTCCTTGATCGTCACAAAACCATGATGCCTATTTGTCATGTACATAATTGAGATTTTATCTAGTCAAAGTGAACCCCGACATGGCTTACAAAAATTTTAGAATAACTTTAGGGTAAGGTTTAGTAAGTGCTGTTCTTTAACTTTTGTGACCTTTAAGATCTTTAAGTGGGGCATCTATGGAGGGGACATATGGATGTGTCGTAACGGATGCTTGGGCATCCTTGACGTATTTGCTTCCTCCATTGCTGATATAAAAAACTTTAATTGGTGAATGTCCTCCAACATAAGGTCAATGAATAAGCCATACATGGGACCAAAAAGCGAAGGATATTTCTCATCAAAATTTTCCCTGCAGACATAAATAGCTATATTTTTAGTTCTTACTTGGATAACATTCTCTATCCCAACCCCCAAAATAAAATCCCTCAGCAGAAAAAGCAAGGAGAAGACTTGGCTGATGCATCGATAGATTTCAGAAGCATTTTACTTGTAGAACAAGAAAAAAACAAAAATAATAAAAAAAAAAGTATTGGCCTCCTCTTCCTGTCCACCAAACCATTTGACATAAAGGTGCATCTTGTCTTGGTCCAAGACGACTTCAAAGCCTCTAATTTATTAGTAATTTCAATTTTCCCTCTCACAATAAGTGCTGTTGAAGCTCATCATAGGCAGGGGCCGTACGAAGATACAGTGGTAAGTCAAATCTTTTGATCTCTCTTCTTACTTAAAGTTTTGCTACATAGGCATGAATTGGTATAAACCTGACCTTAGAGAAACTAGAGGCCCTTCAATTTCAGCATATGAATTCTATATGGAAGAAAGACAATGAGAATATCTGGTTAAGTATAGTTTTACCCATAAATATGGACATCTAATCAAGATTATCCGTTTAATAGGGGTGATGCCTGAACCAATGATTGATACCTATCCATTGCAATCTTCGTCTTGGCCAAAATTAGAGCCTTCATTACCTTTGGTAGGAAGAACATCAATGTATTGACAGCCTGAGAAGGATGGTAGCCCATCAACAGCATATCATAACCATTACTAGTTTGCTTGATATTTATTTTCTTTGAGATGTCTATCTATACACTACAGGGGATTCTTGAGGAAACAACAGCATTTTAATAATGTCAGTTGCTTTCTAGGAAGGTTCTTGTTGAACTTGGGAGTAAACTAGAAGAAACTTTCTACATATCTATGAAACAACTAGAGAATTATTGCTGATTCAAGAAATGGAATCTATGCCAGTGACTTTGCCGTCTGACTTAAGGAATTTTGGGATTAGGTATCAAATACCTTGCAAATCCCAACACTGAAGTGTAATTAATTATGGGTACACATGCATCCCACTTGATGTGGCAATTTTTTGTCACATGTATTATGTACTAAGAGCATGTATAGAGGGAGAAAAAATAATGAACTAGAGAAAAAACAAAAAACAAAATGCTGGAGAACCCAAGTTGAGGCACCTATATTGATGGATACCTGCTGTTAATTCACCATGCATTCTGGGCGGCTGGATAAGACTAACTGGGACTGCCCAGATTTGGTGATAAGTGTTGTTAATCATCATGCAGTTAAGGCGCTGGAGAAGTCTAAATTTGGACTGCCAAATCAGTGGATAAGTGCTGTTAATTTGAACATGCAAATTGGGTGTCTGAGAAGTTTAGTTTATTTTTGGTGATAAGTGTTGTTAATCCACCTTGCATTCTAAGCGCTGGAAAAGTTTTTAAATAAGGCGTTTGGGGTGGAGATCTAACACACTTTGTTCTTGATATTTGCAAGAGGATTAGCAGCTTGTGTATTTCCAATTGTGTTATAGTCTGTGTATTTCCAGTTGTGTTGCTGCCTGTGTATTTCCAGCTTTGTTGATTATTGGGACTGAAGGAGTGGATACTCAGTCATTGTATTGTAAATGCAGATTGTTGATTACGGAATAATACATTGAGTGCTCCTTGATTGTTGGGTTTTTTTCCAAAAGGGTTTTCCCAGGATATATGCTGCGTCCTATGTGAGTTATATGTGATTTTCTAAGTGTTGTATGTTGCTGCAGTAAGTTTACATGTTTAATTTCTTTGCTGAAATTGAAAGGTCTAGGCTTGTTGTTGAGGTATATTACATTATTTGGTACATGCTAATGTACTCCCATGGTACCTTCATGGTACATTTGTAAATAGTAGATTAGGGTTGAGTCTATAGTTTAGAGTGTGAGTTATATTTCTCCTTTTATGTAAGTGTGAATGTGCAGGAAATGCACAAGTGTCATGTAAGTTAAAGTGCAAGTGTAGGTTGAGTAAATGTGCACAAGTGTCTTGTATGTAAGAGTGCAAATATGTAATGCACAAGTGTCTTAGATTAAGAGTGAATGTAGGAGCCCAAGAGTCATGTAAAGGTGTGCAAATGTTATAGAGTCAAGTGTTCATCAAGTATGCAAGTGGCAAGTTGATAAGCCAAGAGTCATGAGACTTGGCATATGGAGAGCAATAGTCAAGTACTTGAAGAGTCACATTACTATTTCTATATTATGGAGACAATGCTCCATAGGAGAGCAATCAAGAAAAAAATCAATTCAATCAAGTGTTCAAAGTTGTAATAGAAAAAGGAGCAATAAAGCTTGTATAATTTTTGAGCAATTAATATTTTAAGTTGTTCTTCATGCATAGTACATGAATGATTCAGGCTATTTACATTCATATTTCAGTATATAAATGAATGTTATTTGATTTATTATAAGCTTTGATATACATATTAATTTGTTCATATTATTCTACTCATCATATTATTACATTGACCTTTATTGTGGCTATTTTATATTTGGGGACCTATGTGATATTTTTTAGACAACTTGTAAGATTTTGTGGTAGTATAAAGGCTTAAAAAACCAACACTTGTTTTTCACTGCTTTCCTCTAAATATTAGGTAGGAAGTTGGTCCCAATTTATCTAGTTTCCTTTCATATGGTATCAGAGTTAAACCAGCTTTTGAGATCCTTGGTTAGAAAAAGGGAATTTTTCTATTTATCTTGGTTTGAGTGGGAGCTATGCACAAGAGTGATCTTATTTCAGGATGGCGAGTACATCACGGTTGGAGATAGATAAGTTCAACGACACAAACTTTGAGCTATGGATGCTTAAAATAGAGGATCTGCTCATAGACAGAGATGTATGGGCTACTGCCTCTGGAAGTAAACCTATGTCTATTAAGGATGAAGATTGGGTTGTGATGGATTGGAAAGCTTGAAGCTTGGTTAGTCTTTGTTTGGCTGATTTTGTGCTCTTGAATGTATTTGCAGAGTCCACCATGGAGAGCCTCTGGAAGAAGTTAGGAAACCTATACTAGGCTAAATCCTTGGTAAATAAACTTTTTCTATGGAAGAAGCTTTACTCTCTGAAGTTGGGTGATGGGGATTTAGTTGCAAACCATTTGAATGCATTTGATATCATTGTGAGCTAGCTACAGTCCATAGGCATGCAAATGGATGATGAGGATCAATATGTCAAACTATTATGTTCTTTGCCATATTTGTGGAATAACCTTGTAATGGCAATCAACAACACCGCTACTAAGCTAAAGCTTGAAGAAGTGGTGGGTGCTTTAATATTGAAGGAGATGAGACCGAAGACTTTGGATCCTATCAAGGATGCATTGGTTGTTCGAGGTAGATCGAAGGGAAAGGCAAGAACCAAAAAAGGGACAACAAATCCAAATCTAAAGGGAGATCTATGTCTCCTAGTAAATCTAAAGTGAAGTGTTGGAACTATGGAAAGAAAGACCACATCAAGGACTGCATGGAAAACAAGAGCAAGGAGGAATCAAATGACGATTCAGACACTCTGAAGCTCTTCAAGAAGACGTGGTGACGTGTTTGTTGCATCCCTTGCCACGCATGCATGTGAGGATGCATGGTTGATTGACTCTGGATCTTCGTACCACATGACTCCCCATCGGTAGTGGTTTTCCGAGTATGCAGATTTTGATGGTGGGATGGTATAGTTGGGAGACATGTCATCTCTCAAAGTTGTTGGTTGTGGAAGAGTCTTACTTGCACTTGGAGATGGACAAACCAAATCCGACTCCAATGTATTGCACGTTCTTGGTTTGGCAAGGAACCTGGTTTTTGTGAGTAGATTGAATAGTCTTGGAGTGTAGGTGGTCTTTAGCAAAGAGAGTTGCAAGATGGCGCATGGAGTCATGGTCTTGGCTAGGGGAGTTTGGGACTGAATCTTATTTCATCTTGAGGCAAGCACCATTGCATGCAATAGTTCAAAGGTTCTTGTTGCTGAGAACCTAAAACTTCCAGTTGAAAAGACTATGTTGTGGGATAATTGGATGGGCCACGTTGGTGAGAAAGGCCTTAGAGCCTTGAAATGCAAAATTATGGTTGAGGGGTTAGTTGATTGTTTTTTGGATTTTGACTTTTGTGAACATTGTATATTTGGGAAGTAAAATCGTTTTCAATTTTAATAGAGCTCTGTTAGATCTTTAGGAATTTTGGATTTGATTTATAGGATGTATTTGGTCTAGTTGCTATAACTTCACTTGCAAAATCCTTGTATTTTGTTACTTTCATTGATGATTTCTTTAGGAAGACAAGGGTCTATATTCTCAAGAAAAAATCCGAGGTCCAAAAATTGGGTCAAATACATCAACTCGGCCAAATACATCACTATGAATCATATAACAACAATTGGGCCAAATATCTCACTATGAATAAAATCCAATATATATTTTTACTTTCCATATATACAATGTTCACAAAAGTCAAAATTCAAAGAACAATCAACTAACCCCTCAACCATATTTTTGCATTTCAAGGCTCTAAGCCTTTCTCACCAATGTGGCCCATTTGCTCATGCCACAACATAGTCTTTTCAGCTAGAGTTTTAGGTTTTCAGCAACAAGAACCTCTGAACTATTGCATGCAATGGTGCTTGCCTCAAGACGAAATAAAGTTCTGTCCCGAACTCCCCTAGCCATGACCGTGGCTCCACACACCATCTTGCAACCGTCCTTGCTAAAGACCACCTACACTTTAGGATCATTCAATCTACTTACAAAAATTAGGTTCCTCGCCAAACTAGGAATGTGCAATACGTTGGAGACAGATTTGGTTTGTCCATCATGAGTAAGACTCTTCCACGACCAACAACTTTGAGAGACGAGTTTTCTCCTAAATATACCATCCTCCCATCAAAATCAGCATACTTGGAAAACCACTCTCGATGGAGAGTCTTTGTAGGAAGATCCAAAATCAATCAACCATGCATGCGTGGCAAGGGATGCAATGAACACGTCACCCATGTCCTCTCAAGGAGCCTTAGATTTTGAATCATCATCCAACTCCTTCTTGCTCTTATTCTTTTCCTTGCAGTCCTTGGTGTGGCCTTCTTTGCCATAGTTCCAACACTTCACTTTAGATTTACCAAGAAAGACAAAACTCCCTTTAGATTTGGATTTGCTGTCTCTCTTCTTGTTCTTGCCTTTCTCCTTCGATCTACCTCAAACAACCAATGCATCCTTGACGGAATCCGAAGTCTTTTGTCTCATCTCCTCCGAGAGTAAAGCACCCACCACTTCTTCAAGCTTTAGCTTAGTGGTGGTGTTGTTGATTGCCATTACAAGGTTATACCATGAGAGTAAATCACCCACCACTTCTTCAAGCTTTGGCTTAGTGGTGGTGGTGCTGATTGCCATTACAAGGTTATCCCATGAATCTGGCAAAGAACATCATACTGTGATACATTCATCTTCATCATCCATTTGCATGCCTATGGACTGTAGCTAGCTCACAATGTTATTGAATGCATTCAAATGATCTGCAACTAAATCCTCATCACCCATCTTCAAAGAGTAAAGCTTTTTCCATACAAAAAGTTTATTTACTAGGAATTTAGCTTGGTACAGGTTTTCCAACTTCTTCCAGAGGCTTTTTGTCGTGGACTCTATAGTTACATTTAGGAGCACGAAATCAGCCAAACAAAGCCTAATCGGGCTTCTAGCTTTTCGATCCCTCACAACCCAATATTCATCCTTCATTGACGCAGGTTTGCTTCTAGAGACAACAACACATAGATCTCTGTCTATGAGCAGATCCTCCATTTTAAACTTCCATAGCTCAAAGTTTGTGCTGTTGAACTTACCTATCTCTAACCGTGATGTACTTGCCATCTTGAAATAAGATCACTCTTGTGCACAACTCCCACTCAAACCAAGATTAATAGAAAAACTCAAGGTTCCACAGGGATGCGCCCCCCACCCCTAGGAATGCATCCCCATTCCCCGTTTGTCCCCAATATGGGGGGGACGTAAAAGGGGACGTTTCCCTGCTGTCCCCCTTAATAGAAAAACTCAAGGTTCCTGGGACGCCGCCAGGCCATGGGGGACAGTCCTCGGTACCCTTGCTGTGAGGGGACGCCGTGGGGGACAACTGGCTGACCTAGGGATGGCCAGCTGCCCCCCATGGCTGGGCATCATATGGCATTTAATAAATTGAATCTTACTTTTTAAAAAAAAATTTAAAACTTAAACAATTATCAGTATATATATGTGCTCATATTTCTCTTTTCTGATGTCATAATATCAATGAAAATTTTCTCCTTTTAGTTATTTCAAATCGATAAATGCCTTTTTTGAAAGATTTTAAATAGGGTATCTTTACACACATATTTTATATATGTTATATCTCAGGTGCATTGCATCCATCACTTTATAAAATTTTGCCAGTCTTTGTTTTCGATGTCATACTCTTTTGTTCTATCTGTACCAGTGTAGCTTAAACAAAACCATAAACGAAGGATTACAACAAAGTACAACACTTCAAAAAACCATGTCAGCAGCCTCATAGTTTGAAAGCACTGGCAACTATAGTTTTCCTTGCTACCTACGTATTTTTAAGGACTTAAGAAATTGTCTTATAAAATGAGAATTGTTTTTTGCCCCTTTTTGTTGAAAGCTTCTTGAAATATACACAAAAAGGTGTACATTGCATACATGGTCTTTGTTTGGGTAAATTTCTAGATTTATTATAAATTTTACGTTTATTTTACTATCAAACATAGAAAATTGAAAAGAGAAATTATTTACCTCCAGTTTCTGTTTTCTTTGAATATTTTAAATGTAAATATTTTTTCTTTTTTACTTGCTGTCCCCTAGCCATTTCCCAAAATCGGCTTGCCATCCTCCGTCGTCCTTGAAACCCGTTTCCCCATCCCCGATACTTCTGTAACCTTGGAAAAATTCCTTTTTTCTAACCAAGGATCTCAAAAGCTGACATGGCTCTTATATCATATGAAAGGAAACTAGATAAATGCGGAACAACTTCCTACTTAATTTTTAGAGGAAAGCAGTGCGAAATAGGTGAACTTACTGCAGCAACATACAACACTTAGAAAATCACATATAACTCACATAGGATGCAACATACATCCAATGAAAACCCTTTTGAGAGAAAACCGAGCAATCCAGGAGCACTCAATGTATTATTCCGTAATCAACAATATTTATTTACAATACAATGACTGGGTATCCACTCCTTCAGTTCCAATAATCAGCAAAGCTGGAAATACACAGGCAATAACACAGCTGGAAACACAGATTGTAATACAACTGGAAATACACAAGCTGCTAATCCTCTTGCAAATATCAAGAATGTAGTGTGTTAGATCTCTCCACCCCAAACGCCTTATTTAAAAACTGGTCCAGCGCTTAAAATGCAAGGTGAACTAACAACACTTATCACTAAAAATAGACCATCTAAATTTAGACTTCTCAGCCGCCCAATTTGCATGTTCAAATCATAGTAGCAAAACTCGGACTCGAAAAGTTCGACTCGGGACTCGGCAAAAAAACTTGGCAAGACTCGGTAAAAAAACTCGGAAAAAAGAAAAAATGAAAAAAAATACAAATTTTTATTGAAAAAATAAGTTTTTTCATGCATATTACTTATTAGTATATTCTAACACACTTACTCAAAATTCAACATTATACAGATAAGAAATTAACAAGAGGAAGGAGCATATTCTAATAACAAGATACTAATTTTGTTTTATAATTTTTTTTTTTTGGATACATAGGGAGTTGGTTACATCCACACTATGTTTAGTAATTGCCAAGTGCAAGGTTCAAACTACAAGGGCTGCCCCCAACAAGCCTAAACCACCTCATTATTTTATAACTTGGCATGAAGAGGACCACCGGTCGCTCGAGATTCATACTATCGTTGTCGGTATGGCGTGCACTCAGAGGATTCAGAACAGACTATGACCTTTGCAAGCATGACCACTTTGGCTAATAAAATTATAAATAAATAATATAATGATAAAATGAAACTTTATAAGTTCAAAAACAGTATTAACATGTTACAAAACATTAAATAATAATAAAAACATTATATAATGATAAACTTTACTGTATGACGGAATCACCCTAACTTAGTCCACCATGTTTAATAAATAAAATATTCAAACACCATGTTTAATAGAGAAACCATGGGACGAAATCACCCTAACTTAGTCCACCATGTAAAATTATTAAAATATTCAAATACCATGTTTAAAAATAATCGGTGGGTTGTCTAGATTCGATTTCCTGGATGGTTGGTTGGGATCTATTAACTTTACTTTTATTAAAAGGTTCCTGAGAAAAAAAATTGAAAATAAAATTCTTCAAATATTAATAAAGCTAATATTTAATCCTAGCCATTTTTCCGGTTTTAGAATGGGAAGCCGTTTTTGAAAACTGCTTACCAAAACTCAAGGTAGAAGCGACATTCATTATTCTGGTGGAGCTTCGTGCGTAGCAATTGTTTCGTTGGCGGTCGAGGGTTTCAGAGCAAAATAAATTATTGTTTTTAATTTTTTTTCCATTGCAGCGTGGTGGTGTGTATTGGCTGCAATGGCGATGGGAGATGGTGCATTGAAGGAGAGAAAAGAATGGAAGAAAATGAAGGTTCAAGAACTGCACTACAAACTTTCCAGAAGAGGTCTCAACACTGGCGGCCTCAAGCCTTCCTTGATCGAATGCCTCCAAAAATCATGCCATTCTTCGCCTGAATCGCCACACCCCATAGGACATGCATACATGCATTCTGAAGCGGTTCCCATTCCCAAAGAAGACGCGGATGATGTATCCATCGACGAAAGATATATTTGTATTAAAATAAATTATAATTGAGGGATAAGCATTCTGAAGGTTTGAGAAGCAAAATTGCATATTCTCTCGTTAATATAATAAACAAAGATTTCAGCATCTTGTTTGTTCGTGATTGCGCACTGGCCAACGTGGATGCTTAAGTCGTGGAGCATCATCAACACTTAACCGCCCTAGATGTAATTTTTCTTTTTTTTTTTAAACTTCCATTTTTTTTGGGCCAGCCGAGTCTTGACGTCGGGACTCGGGAGTCCAGGATAGACTCGGACTTGGCCCAGGACACGCCCGGACTCGATGGAGTCCAGAAAAAAAAGGAGTCGAAGTGGGCGCGGCGTGGCTGAGCCCACTCGGACTCGGACTCGGACTCGGCAGAGTACTCAGGAGTCCAAAAGAGTCTGACTACTATGGTTCAAATTAACAACACTTATCCACTGATTTGGCAGTCCAAATTTAGACTTCTCTAGCGCCTTAACTGCATGATGATTAACAACACTTATCCCTAGTTAGTCTTATCCAATTGCTCAGAATGCGAAGTGAATTAACTGAAGGTATCCATCAATATAGGTGCCTCAACTTGGAATTATCCAGCATTTTTTTTTTCTTTTCTAGTTCACTATTTTTTCTCCCTCTATACATGCTCTTAGTACATAATACATGTGACAAAAAATTGCCACATCAAGTGGGATGCATGTGTACCCATAATTAATACAAAATAATTAATTAAACTTCAGTGTTAGGATTTGCAAGGTGTATGACACCTAATCCCAATAGTCAATAGTGCAGCTTGAGCCAAAAGACCAAGAAGGCTGCACCTGAGGCTGAACTAGAAGCTTAGGATGGACCAAACAAGGAGCATGTTCCAGAAAGCTCTGACAGTTTGGAAGAGGATGAATCTCCATCTCATTGGGTGAGGAGGTCTATTTGGAAGCAAAGGCAACCAAACAGGCATAGCCCACCTGATTTTAGATGTATTTTTGCTTTGTTTACTAATGTTGATGAGCCTAGAACTGTGAAGGAGGCAATGGAGATGAATGATAGTGAGTCTTGGAGGATGGCTGGATGAGGAGATAGCAGCTCTAAAGAAGAATGACACATGGGACCTAGTTCAGTTGCCTAAGGGGAGGAAACCTGTTGGTTGTAAATGGGTTTTCAATAAGAAATTTAGTTCTGAGGGCAAGGTAGAAAAGTACAAAGCAAGGTTGGTTGCTAAGAGATATTCCCAAGTGGAGGGAATAGATTTTGGTGAGATCTTTTCTCCAGTTGCAAAGCTTACATCCATTAGATTCCTTTTATCTGTTGCTGCTGCATTTGACCTTGAGGTTGAGCAAATGGATGTGAAGATAGCTTTCTTGCATGGAGACTTGGAGGAAGAGATCTACATGAAACAGCTAGACCACTATGTGGTACAGGGAAAAATTGGTTTGCAAGTTAAACACATATCTTTATGGTCTCAAAGAATCTTATAAAATGTGGTACAAGAAATTTGATTCTTATATTTTGAGGTTGGGATTTGTTAGATCCAAATCAGATCACTATGTTTATTATAAGCAGAAGGGTGGTCATTTTACTGATCATATGATATGATTTGAGTAATTGTACTTCCATATTTGAGGTCCCATAGACCATATTTGGGTCTCGTGGACGTAATTAAAATCTTTCATTTCATTTCATTTCACTTTGTATGTGGATGATATATTGTTGATTGGTAACAGTAAGGATATGATTAAGGTCTTGAAATCTCAGCTTTCATTACAGTTTGAAATGAAGGATTTAGGAGCTGTTACGTTTATCTTAGGGATGGAGATTAGAAGAGATAGAGCTAATAGAAAACTTTGGTTAAGTCAGAGAAGTATGTTGACTATGTTTTGCAACGTTTCAACATGAAGAATTGCAAACCAGTGAGTGTTTCTATTTTTGTGGGAACAAAGATTTTAGTTGAGCATTGACCTTCTACACTTGGAGAGATGGTGGACATGAGTTATGTACCCTATGCTAGTGCAGTTGGGAGCTTCATGTATGCTATGGTTTGCTCTAGATCGGACATTGCCTATGCAGTGGGAATCTTGAGCTGGTTTATGGCAAATATTGGAAGGGATCACTAGGCAGCAGTGAAGATGCTTTTCAAATTTCTTTGTGGTACTTTAGATTACTCTATTTGTTATCAAGGATCCTTGGTAGCCGAGAAGTTCCACAACATGCGAGTAGACTTACATGGATTTGTAGGCTTAGATTGGGCAGGAGATGTTGACAGTTGGAGGTCTACTAGTGGTTATGTGTTTAGCTTGTTCGATGATGCAATTAGTTGGATGAGCAAGCGATAGGCTATAGTTGCTTTATCCACTATAGAGGTAGAGTATATGGTACACTCATGCCTGTAAGGAGGCAGTCTGGCTTCATAAATTATGTTTGGATGTTGGGATGAGTCAAGGAGCAATGAAAATCAATTGTGACAATGTGTGTACCATTAGCTTGGCAAAGAACCCTACATTTCACATGCGGACAAAGCACATTGATGTGCAGTACCATTTTGTTCGTGACATGGTGGAGGATGGGAAGGTTATACTTGAGAAGGTGGATACTTTGGTGAATGTTGCAGATGCTTTAACGAAGCCTATGAGCACTGAGAAGTTCAAATGGTGCAGTAAGGCTATGGGCATTTTTTTCCCTTAGCAATTAGTTCACTCTTTTGTTGATGACTCCCCTTTGCTCTTGTAAGGTATATTACAAGTGGGAGAATGAAGTTTAATTAATTATTTTTTATTCATTATGGGTACACGTGTCCCACTTGATGTGGCAATTTTTTTTGTCTTATGTATTATGTACTAAGGGCATTTATAGAGGAAGAAAAATAGCGAACTAAAAAACGCTGGATAAGCCCAAGTTGAGGTGCCTATATTGATGGATACCTGCTGTTAATTCACCATGCATTCTGGGCTGCTGGAGACTGCCCAGATTTGGTGATAAGTGCTGTTAATCATCATGCAGTTAAGGTGTTGGAGAAGTCTAAATTTGGACTGCCAAATCAGTGGATAAGTGCTGTTAATCTGAACATGCAAATTGGGCGGCTGAGAAGTCTAAATTTAGACTGTCTATTTTTGGTGATAAGTGCTGTTAATCCACCTTGCATTCTAAGTGCTGGAAAAGTTTTTAAATAAGGTGTTTGGGGTGGAGATCTAACATACTACGTTCTTGATATTTGCAAGAGGATTAGTAGCCTGTGTATTTCGTGCTATGTTACAGTCTGTCTATTTCTAGCTGTGTTACTGCAAGTGTATTTTCAGCTTTGCTGATTATTTGAAGGAGTGGATACTCAGTCATTGTATTGTAAATGCAGATTGTTGATTACGGAATAATACATTGAGTGCTCCTTGATTGCTAGGTTTTTTCCCGAAAGGGTTTTCCCAGGATATATGTTGTGTCCTATGTGAGTTACATATGATTTTCTAAGTGCTATGTGTTACTGCAGTAAGTTTACATGTTTAATTTCTTTGCTGAAGTCTAGGCCTGTTTTGCACTGCTTTCCTCTAAGTAGGAAGTTATTCCACATTTATCTAGTTTCCTTTAAAGGACAAGACCTTTAGATTGCCCAATTGGTGAGAATATTTTATGGGAATATGCAGGGTTTAGGCTCATCCTTGAAAAATTGAGCTGTTATGAGATGGCTATGTAAATACAAGCCAAACAGAGTTCTTTTTACTGGAGATTAAGCTTACATTTCATGACTTGCTCAGCCCCTATGTTCAACCTAGAACGATCTAATGGGGTTGAAAAAACATCTGAAGCTTCTTGAGACTCAACTATTGGTACCTGGTTTTTCTCTTTGAGACTAGTGTAAGTTGACAAATGGATTTTAGTCTTTATTTCAGATGTATATGCCATTTAGTATACTGCCTTAAGTTTATATGCAGTCATTGGTATCTTTGCAGTGCTAGTTGTATGCCTTGTACTTGGCCAACAATGAAAACATGTCTCGATATGTGTATTCTGGTCACATATATCTCAATTTATACATCGTATTGGCTTTTGCATTCTATTGATATGAACTTTTCACACACCGGAAAATGGAAACAAAAGATATAGAAAAACCTTAATCAACTCATTTATCTCCCATGTGACCATGCTATATTCTGTGAATTTGTTGGTACCAGGTATTCTATTTGCTGGAATGCATCGGGTTTGCATGAAGGAGTTCTTGGAACGACTGGTAGAAAGCAAGGAACATCAGCAAAGGGATCCCTGTCTCCAGCTACAATGTCATCTTTACGCAAGTATGGTTTCCTAGGTCTGCTTCAGCAAAAACAACTTAACCTTGAGGTTTATGATGCATAAATTTGTTTGTACTACATGAAATGAATTGTGAAATTTTGTGGCATATAAAGAACAAACTATAAAAGATCAATTATGTCTATGGATGGCTGAACAAAGGCCAGTGTGGCTAATGCTTGAATTTGTTTGATACCCTGCTAAAGGGGAGTGCATAAAGCAATTTGGGTATTGTCTAATGTACAAAGTATATAACTTCCATTGGGGGCAGTTCCAAAAATGCATACATTCAATTCATTGTATCCTTTTTGTCTTGTGCCAAGGCTTGTCATAGTCATTTTTTAAAAGGACAAATTATTTGGCATCTCAGGTAGTGTGCCTTTCTGATTCCTGTCAGTAGCTTGTTGTGGTCATGAATATTTTCATTGAATGTAAGTCTGTCATCTGTCCAATATAGAATTGCCTATGATGTGACCTAGAGAGACAAGTGCTTTCTCATGTTGCTTTCACTATCATATTCTGGATAATATTTGAATTGAAATGACATTGCCGAAAAAAATAGTCCTAGTTAATATTGTGTATTTTGATATGTAGATTGATTTACAATTATTTGGTGATTCAAATAAAAATATTTTAAGTTGCCTTTGGTAACAAATGCAAGCAGATTCAACACATTGATATTAAGTTTGACAAAATACAATGAAAGATGCTTTGCACCTAAAGTTTGTATTTAAAATCTGCGACTTTGTTTGTCTAAATGTTACTACCGTCCATTGCAATTGTTGTCTTATGCATTAGTGTTTGACAGTTTGTGCTTGGGATGTTAGGTATAAATTTATAATCACTGTAAACTGTAATATAAAGAATTTGAATTCTTGAATAATCAAAGTTGTTAAATAGATCAAGGTCTAACGTTTGGCACTTATTATCGTTTTACCAGGAGGGCACTACAGAATTTGTTTCTCTCTTTGCTTCATGGATCATCAGTTACTGATTTGAACCTTGGTGGACTTTCTTATCGTGAAATGAAGGTAATCTTCTACTTTCTTTTGAAGGGTGGCATCATGACCGGTTTATAATTAAATTGATATCACATCATCATGGCATATTCTTTTCCTCTATCTGTTTCTGTCTCTTCTTCATGCAAATCTATGCAGATTGATTTTCATGCATTTATGCTTTATACTTCCATGGCAAAACGAAACCTGTGTTGGCCCTTTTGGGATGGTTGGTGATGACGATGTCTCTTTTTCTACTTTACATACCACTGTATGTTAGGGTTGTCACTTGCATCCACTTGAGCTCTTTTCTCTCTCTCGTACTTTGATTTCTGGTCCTCGCATTACTTTATCATTACTTTTAGCATGTCAGGATTTACCTACTTTTGGGTCCAACCGTTGAGACTGCAATTTAATGCCATGCAAGTTGTTTAAATTTAAGGTAGTTTTACCCTCGTTTCTTAGTTGAGTTTAGCTTATTTTTGTATTACTTTCTTGGTTACTACAGTGCATCGTAGTAGCTCTTTCTGGTGAGTCCCATTGGCCTACTCTGGTCATCCATGGACATTAAGAGAATTATCTTATCTGTTCCACTTCTGTATTTCCCATGTCAATATGTATATACAGGTATTTGTAATTTATATTGAGATTCCAACTATTTGGCCTGTTCTGGTAAGAAATCAATGCTACAGATTGCTGAATGCCTACCATACAGAACTTCAGCCTCTTTCTGCAAACATTAACTGTTGAAATCTTTGTTGTGCATTTCATAGTCACCATCCGAACAGGATAAACTTTCCCTTGTTAATATAGAAACCATTGGTTCTTGATTAACCATGTTCTAGGCTCAGGGCAAAGAGTGATCATGGTCATAAGGCTTGCAATTTTTTCTAAAATGCATTCAAAGAGTTGTGTATTTTGAATCTCCACAGGGAAGAGTACCAACTTTAATATGCGTGAAGCTAGTATGCAATGAAGCTGTTGCACCCATAATGGGTGGGAAACTTTTATTTTGTTCTAAAATGTGTATTAAATGAAATACTTAAATCTGACATTGAAATGAAATACACATGTAATTGTCATCAAATTTAATTTATTTTATTTTTGGTATTTTTATATGGTCTGTTTTGTCAAATGTTGGCTACATTTTTCCATATTCTTTGGTTCCGAATACCTAGTTCTTTTTGCACCTTACAACTATGCAAAACATATAGGTAGATTTAATGCCCTATTTAAATTTATCTTTTCTTCTTGGATTCTTCCTCTCTTTCGTATCCACCTTCTCTTCCTTCTTTGTGCAATCCTACCTCTATCCCATGATCCATTTTGATTCTTGGTATGTTAACAATTACGTTGTTTATCTCTCCCAATTGATGTCCTTATTTTGTTCTCTTACTTCCGCCATGACTGCAGCCAAATATGAATTTATGTGTAACACCTAATAGGACACAACCCTTGATTCCCTTCCTTATACATTTCCCCGGACAAAATAAGCCTGTCACATTGGTTATTGTCCTATAAATCATTGACATGATGAAGAATGTAAGCGTATGCATTTCCACTTTGCTCTTATCCATAATCCTATTTGTGTATCCTCCACCTGTAGGGCATATAAATGCCTCACTTGATGCAAGAAATGGGAATTTTCTTGCTGCCAGGCATTGTGAGCTTCTAGACACTCTTCATCACTCCATCATGTGCAACCTCCTCCCATGTGCATTTGTCTCTAAACCTAGGTTTCCAATGCTAGTTCCTTCTATGACACCTCGGGGCAGCCTACCATTCATATATGTGACATCATTTTCTCTCTTTTCTTCAGGGGACATCAAAAGAGTTATATGGAAATTATGTACAATCAAGACTGCTGATTTTAGGGGATTTCAGTATGAGTTCTTGAATCATGGCATTGACTTTGTTAGGCATTACATTTTAACAATATTCAATGAGGTTTTTGGCTGTGGCTTTCCTTCTTGGTTACAACATATAATTTACCCGATCCACGAATCTGAAGACTATTCAGATTCTAATAACTACAAAACTACCATGTTTGGGCAAACATTTGCTAACCTGTGTGCCTTAGTTTTGAGCATAAAACTCTCTAAACAGGTGGATCAAGGCAAGCTTCAAGCACGAGGGCAGGCTGGTTTTAGAGGTGATCATCAGTCTATTGACTATGTTTTCACTTTTATGCATTTTATTGAGGCTCATCAACAATTCTCTAAAATCAGTAAACTTTCAGAAAAGGCCTTCAACGCTATTCCCAAGCATCGTTTGTTTTAGAGACTAGAAGACATTGGCATCGCAAAGTTCTTTATCAAAGCTTCCCAGATAATTTATTATGTGGTTGTTGGTCCTTTCTGGATGGCCTTCAAATTCACAAACGATGTCTAGAGCACTATTGATGTCAAAAAAGAATATCCTCTTTGTCCCACATTTTTTGGGATCTACATCAATGAGCTTGAAAATTTTATTTGTCAAAACACACATATTGTAGATGGCTGCCTCTTACATCATCTTTTCATTAGCTATATTGCTTTTTGTGGATGATGTAGCTCTTCTTGCTCATACTTTTGAGAGCTTGCAAATGCAATTGGATGCTCTTATTTGCTTCTGTGACTTAAGACAGCTAGCACTCAACCTTAGAAAGATTAAGGTAATGATCTTCAACAATTCAAAAGTGCCCTTTTTTAGTTCTTCTATAAAGGGCAAATTGATTTAGATCACAATCATTTCTATCTCCATGGGGGTACAATTTACCAATCCTTCCCTTAATCTTGGGCCAGCTTCTCAGTCATGACTTTGCAAGCAACAATTGTCCCCCTAAGTTCAAGAATGCCAAAGTTTCTAGTTGTGATTCCAAAACTTATCTACAAAGATGCATCTCCTTGACTGTATTATCAAACCCACAGTTCTTTATGGATCTGAGATTTGGGGCCCTAGTCTAAGGTGTGGTGATTGGGCTTGTATTGAGAGGGTCTAGACTATATTGCTTTAATAATTTGTCACATGTAAGAGAATTGTTCCACAGTGTATCATCCCAACTGAATTTGGTACCCATCCTCTTAAGAGCATCTTGAGAATTATTTTTTATCATCATTGCCTTAGATCCATGGATGATCATGCATCAAAAGGAGGGAGGTCCATTTGGTTGTCTTTGGGGCTGGCACTCGGAAGCTAGTTTACCTTTTTAATCAGTTGGCATCTCCATAGATTGACTACCTCCATTCAAACACTCTTTAAACGCTCCTCCCTGCCTCTTTCTTGATAAGAAGGTGATTAGACAAGCAGTTAGGGAAGCCATATATCAACAATATATTCAGATCAGTTCAGTCGCTTGCACCAACCTTGTAGTCCTAAATTAGCTTTTTATGCTGAGCATTTCATGAGTACTAAGGATGGAATTATTGATCGCCCTAGGTATATCAGTGACATTGGATACATAGACTTAGGATCTGTCTGTTCAGCATAGACTCTGCTTACGTTAATTGCGAGACCACCATATCCCTCATGAGGATAGGGCATGTTGCCTTTTCTCTCTTCAAGAAGTGGAAACAGAAGAGCATTTCATCTTTAGGTGCCCTGTCTATTACGAGATTCATGGCCGGTACTGTTGCTTGTATAGTGACTTGGTTAAGTTGCTTGCCACTTTTTTCGGCTATCCTAATTAAAGATTGTTGGGTCTATACCTTTGGGAAGCTATCACTTTTCAACATCAGCTATTACAGGAGAGATCGACTGCCACTTGGTTAATCACCTCTTTCTTCCACCCTATTTCTGTTGTTGGAAGCAATAAGTGTTCATTTGAGGCTATGGTTTTCCAGAGTGATAATAACAGATCTGTGCTTTCTTGTCAACATTCGAGAGTAGCTACCAGGGATTTGGTGCCCCCTTACATTTGGTGGGACAGGACTATGGTTTTCCAGCATTGGGTATCAACCACTCCTCAGTTGCCTGAGAGGTGCAGACAGACACAACTCACCAGTTTCTTGTCTTCTCCTATTGGTTCCTCAGACATGGATGCTATGAGAGTTTTGAGGGGTCGGACTCTATGCCCTCCCAGGATTATCCAGCTATGTCCTGGTCATTCTCTGAGGAGCATCATAAATCTTGTGTTGGCTCTTTGGGGACTTTTGGTGATAATGACAATGTTGTTTCTACTTTGCATTTCATGTTGGTGCTTAGATCCACTTGAGCTCCTCCCTTGGCTGTTGGTTCCTTCACTTCTTCATTACTTACAACATTTTAGTGTTTACACATTTCTAGGTGCATACCATGAGGCTGAGACCTGGTTTTGTAGAGTAGTTGCATTTTAGTGTTGGCTATTCTATTTCATTTACTCTAGTTTATTTTGTTACTACTTTCGTGGTTACTATGGTACACTGTAACGGTATGATGAGTCACATTGGCCTACTTCGGTCATCCATGGACATGAATATAATTATCTTGTTTATATGCTTTTAAATAATCTTCTTGTGAGTTTGACTTCTGTTTTTAATGACGATCTTATTTGCATCGAGCTTAATTCCATTTTAAGTGAATATTCACTATCTGAAATGTGAAGTGCAGCATAAGGTCCTGTTATTGAAAACACTCATAGGGACTTGGGCTGGATAACAAAAAGTTTATTTGTTGAGAAAAATTTGAATAATTTCTGTTGGGTCGACAGTATTTTCCTTCTACATAAGATGATAATTGTATTGGATCTATTTGAGTTTTGTTTACAATGTTTTGGAATTGCGGATAACTTTTCCATTTCAGGGGAGAAGACAATTCTTTAATGTTATCTCCACAATGCAACATTTATATAAAATCTAAGCAGTGATAAGTTTTGTGGGGGTTTCTACTTAGGTTTGAGAAGAATTTGTCAAAGACACAATAGGATTTTGGAATCATCTGTGTTATGTGTCATCTTTTCATGAATCTGAGAGCTGTCAATTTTTTGCCATGTGTTTAACAGATCTCAGCCTCGAAATATAATATGGCTCTAGAGATTTTTCGTAGTAATTCCTCACCTTTCAGGGATTGGATAGTCAAGCCAGCTGAGCTACAGTTGTTTACCAGATACTGATGGTATATTTTGTTTTTAACAATTTATGTTACTCTATCTTCTAAAAGGTGCTAAGATATAATGATTCTTTTGGGAAAATGATTAGGTGTATTATGTAGCAAACAAAATCACTATTCAAGTCTGATGAAGGGTTTTTTCCATGGCATGTACAATTAGCTTCCTAATTTGCTATTTTGTCATTTTGTCCTTACTTCTGTCCTACCAATTGAACAGCTATTATTAAAGTTGAAATTGAATGGAGAATTTATCTAGCAGGTAATAAGAAATTGTATTTTCTTAATTATTCAATTGGTCTTGCATGAATTTCATATCCTGGGTATTTTTAAACTTTGTGTGGGTGACCTTGTATATTAAATTCATGATGTCTTTGTATGTAGTTTTAACACCAGGTGGTGGAAACGGTACTCTGAACGCTTTGGCTCTTGTATTGCAAAACCAATTTAAAAAATATCAATCAGGCATGCAATGTTTTGCAAAATCAAGCTCAACTGTGTTGGTCAAAAAAATATTTTAGAATGCGATTTCTAGTTCAGATCAGGGTTTGAAGTTTAGTGGTTATACTTCTTACAACAGAGAGCATTGATTAGATACTGTTTATCTTGATTTGTGTTGTCAAATATTGTTTCAGTCAACTGTATCAACATGAATTCTATTCACTCTGATAGTAGCATGGAGCCTAAATCATCAAAAGCTATTTTTTAATGCAAATGCCTAGACACATACAAATCATCAAATGCTATTATGCCTAGACACGTACATGGCATCCAGAGGTACACAGCATAGTGTAGTTAGTTAACAATAGGGAATCAAAATGGCATTGCAAGTTGCTGATTGAAATGTAATTGATTCCAAGATTTAGAGTACTTGTCAGCAGCACGTATGTTATAAGCTATATCTTTAATGACCAAGATGCCTGCTGCATTTCACATGAACAAAATTGCTTTCAAGAACAAGGATTTTCATTAGGATATTGCCATAATACTTGTAAATTAGTCTTCCAGTGGGCATTGTATTTTCTGAAAAATTAAGAAATCTACTTTTTTTTTTTTAATTGTTGAATTCCTCCTTTGGCAGGGTAACCTTCAGCTTAGCTGCTTTGATTGTGGGTTACCTCTTCTAGCAAATTTGTGCAGGACTTCCACCTGGCCATGTCTGTTGGGGTACACCACACCCAGACTTGGATGCATTAATTCACCCAATTGTTGCACTTAAATCATTTTGGCAATTATGCACATATTGCATGGCAAAATTTGAACCTGTTAATTCATCCAATTCTTGAACTTAACCATTTTGGCAATTATGCACGTATCACCTGGCAGAATTTGAACCAGGGTCTTTGCATTGGAAGCCCATATTTAAAATAACTTGAGCTCATGCCATTTGATAAGAAATCTACAATTTTAGGTTTCAGTAAATGACAAGCCTTTCTTTACAAAAGCTCACCTCCTAAATATTTTCTAGAAATACAAATCATATGAGGATTGCTATGACTTGCCTGCCATGAAGAGTGGTTGTTTATGAATTTTTCATATGATTGATTGAGAGGGATTGATTACTTTGCAACCCATTTGAACACCATGGACATTTTGCCTGCAAGTATGCCTTTGAGTAATTCAATCTTGTTTTTTTCTGTTTAGCTTTAGAGGCTTTGAACATCTTTGTTCCTGTTGCTCTATCTGGACAACTTTTATAGAAATATGGTGCCAATGGGAAACAACTTGTTAAGCAGTGTATGGATATATTATGCATTTAAGAACTCAAATGTGGTTGATTCTTCTCTTTCAATCTCCTTTTTTTTTCCAATTGGTTATATAGGATTGAAATGAGCCCTAGTTGAATTACATCATGACCGTGTTGCACAGTATTTCATTGAACGTATAGTGGTGTTATATCGCCTGGCAAAATGTGAACTTGGGTCTCCCATTGTGAGCTCACATTTTTAAACACTTCCTTGCCATTTGATCTTTCTCGATCTTATCAAATACATGTAGAAAATATTAATTGCTGTGTTGCAATGTTTAATTATGACAAGTTGATGCATGTTATTAAATGTGTATGTGTGTGTATGCATTATATTCATATATGTACATGTATGTTGGTGTGGCTGCCTTTCCACAATATTGTGCTTTGGATTATTATCCTTGAAAACTTTTCTTCTCCAAATATAACTTTGACATTCATGGAAGGCATTATTACACAACATTTATTAAATCTGAGATTGTTGATGTAAATTTTTAGTCCTGACAACTGATCTTGAGCATCCATTAAGTTCCAAAAGAGGATACAAGGTGGTCTTGCATGTTCAAACTCTTATAGTTAAACTCTAGTGGAAATAAGCTTCACAGATATTCACCTCAAGTTGTCAAATAAGAGGCTAGAACCGTGAGAAAATAATTCCTATCTTTATTTTCCCTGGTTTGAGAGAGAATATTTGATAATGCATTCTTTATTTTAAGTGATACAGCATGATGGTTTGCAGATTTTTTATTTTGATAGGAAAAGAAGAAAAGGCTTGGGGTGTCAGACTCAAATCCAAAAATTAGAGGAGCAGTCTCTTCTAGTTTTGCAAAGTTTTAATTCCATCTCAATTTACTCAAAGATGGTTTGTACAAGCACTCACCACTAAGAGTTGAATTTGCTTTATTATTTTTGGTATTCGAAGGAACATATCTTGATGCATAAGAAAATCATTAAAGGTGACCTCATCCTGAATTAGAGGCTTAGAAAATTTTAATAGGCCACAAAAAGGTTGGGTTATAAATTCTCCAATCTTCATATTTATATAGCCATTGTTTTTGAAAAGATTAGATACTCTAAATCTTGTAATTTTAACATGGATTAATGACCTTACATGTAATTTTATTATGGATTCATGCCCCTACACCTAGTTCCATGTGGTCCTCAGGTTCCATGGTTAAGCTTCATTTAGGGTTATGTACAGTGGCGAATATTCACAAATTGGGTGAATATTAGGATTTCCAAAATTTGAAATTGGTGAATATGAGGACCCTTGACGTTGTCCTATTCGCTTGAAATTTTCGGGACCAATTTTTTCTTAGGGTCAATTTGCCACAATATATATCCAAACATAGGCATATTTGTATTCGTTGGAAAGCTCTTTTTAAGCCTGATCTAATGGTGGTGTTTTTATGAAGTTATAAGGTGATTTAATAGGTCAAATTTGCTCCAAATATGACCTTACTTTTTAGGGCTTCAAATACCTCCAATTTTGGTGTGAAGATTGATTTGATTTGCCTAGGATTCTCCTTGATTTTGGTTAAGATTCACCATTTTTTTACAAGTACATTTCGAGTCCAACCCCTTATGCATAACCCAGGCTTCATTATTTCAGTTTCGTAGTGTGGGTCAATCTTAAACGAGGAGCTTAAAGCAAAGTGGGTTTTATTTATATTCTCAGCATGGATTTTGAAGAGCTTTCTATACTAAAGAGCTTTCAAATTGATTAATGATTTAATTGGTTTAATATTTTTATCAACTATGATATCTTAAGTCTTTGCTCACACAAATGCACAATCATTTCACCTCAATACCTTTCACTTTTGCCTAAATGTATTAGTGTGTTATTCTTTCAACACATGCACAATCATTTCACCACAATACCTTTCACTTGCACAATATTTTCACCTCAATACCTTTCACTTTTGCATAAATGTATTAGTGTGTTATTCTTTTAACACAAATGCGCAATCATTTCACAAAAATACCTTTCACTTTTGCCTAAATTTATTAGTCCATCATTTCAGTTGGGTTGTTTGAGTGTGTTATTCTTTAAAGCACCAAGCTAGAAGGAATAGGAACCCCGTCTAGAGTCCCATGTATTAGTGTGTTATTTTGTTAACACAAATGCGCAAGGAATAAGAAATGTATTAGTGTGTTATATTTTTAACACAAATGCGCAATCATTTCACCACAATACCTTTCACTTTTGCCTAAATTTATTAGTCCATCACTTTAGTTGGGTTGTTTCATTGTGTTCTTCTTTAAAGCACCAAGCTAGAAGGAATAGGAACCCCTTCTAGAGTCCCATTGGTCCACTCCCAACCTTAGCCAATTAAGGTTTTAGGAAAAACTATAAAACTTAATTCGTAAATAAATGAAATGGTTTAATATAATATTGCATTAAAGGAAAATTATTGCATATTTCATACTTCTCTTATTGGGCTTAAAACAATTCAAATGAATTAGATTTTCTACTCAATAACTCCCATTATTTTGGGGAAAAATACAAGACAAGTTCAATGTTAATATATATGTATGGAAGTAGAAAATAAAAAAACACCTATCATTTGCCACTAAGAAGGTTTTTTCTTTATTTTAAAATAATATAAACATGGGTTCCATTTTAAGAATAATGTTTTCTTGAAATTGAGGAAGCATACAAAGATAAACCTTTAGATGAATGTCTTTATTTTAAAATAATATAAACATGCGTTCCATTTTAAGAATAATATTTTCTTGAAATTGAGGAAGCATACAAAGATGAACTTTTAGATGGATGTCCTTTTTTATTTCAAGTCATTAATTTTCTATGTATGTTACTTTCATTTAAGTTATTAACTACCTGCATTTATGTAAATTTCTCAACCATCCAAAAATGTCTTGCTTTCATCCATTCGGACTCAAACCGTTAATTAAATAAACAATCAATTCCTCATATTCCAATTTATTTTCAACCAACATAGTCATAAAGTTTATTCTTCAAGATTATTGTAAAGTGCATGACTAAATACACCTATAAGTGCATTTTTCAAATTGGTTTAATGGGGTTGAAAAAAGCCCCACCCACATTACATTGTGATTGTGTTAGAGCGAATGTTAATGAATAGGTTGCACTCAGACAACTATATCCTGAATAATATTGCTCCACAATATCTTGATAATAAATGTTTTTTTAGAGTGAATAAAATAAAAGAATATATATACAAGTATTTTGAGCACATATTTTCAAATGCAACTTGTATAAATATATTTTAATGATTTCAATTATGTAGTAATTGTATTCTTGTTCTTTCAAAGAAGTAATTTCTTTTTAGTTTACAACGAATTCTAATGTATTTCTCAAGCAAGTTTTTGAACCATGCACTCTATACAACAAAATTCAATTCGATTAGTACTATTTCAACAACCAACTTAGAAAGAGAGGAAAAATGCAAGTATTTTGAATACACAATCACAAAAACAAAACATTTTGATTTCCATGGTATAAAATGTATATATGCAAGTTATATAAGACACCAACTTATATAATGCCATCAATGTATTGTATCTCAATAAATAATCCTTTGAACAATTCAAATTCGTAAATCATCCTAGTGAAAAAAAAGAAAAGAAAAGAATTTGTGTCTCAACTATACTTAGACCATCTAGATCTATTAACTTGCTCTTGATCTTTACTTTTGAAGTATAGGATATCTTTATAGAATACAAATGAGAATTGTTGACATTTATGCAATGTAAATTTATGAAGATAAGCAAACCATGTATCTTAATTTCAATGAAAGAAAATTTTTAAGTTACATAATGTGACAAGCTCTTACACAAACAAATTTACAAGCAAATTTAGATTGATAAAAGTCTTTGAATTCTCAACTTGAGAACAATTGCAACAAAGAGAAAATGTATACTAGTGTTTCCAATTTGTCATTACTATTCCATGCATAGGAAAGAAGTGTCCATAGATTGAATTTTGGTAATATTGAAGAGGATTGCATTCGACAGTTGGGGAGGAATTACATTAAGATATTTTGTAAGATTCAATGACTTCCTCTTCTATGCATGATATGTAAAGAGGGTCTATAATGACCATAAACACAAAGGACAAACTTTAATTTGACAAATTCTTACACAAACAAATATACAAACATTTAGATTGATAAAAGTTTTTGAAATCTCAGCCCAATACTTAGAGAAGACAAATATATTTTTACAGTATGAAAATAGAACAATTGCAACAAAAAGAAAAAGTATACTAGTGTTTCCAATGTGTCGTTAATATTCTAACCATAGGAAAGAAGTGTCCACGGATTAAATTTTGGTAAACATCCACGAAGAATGCATTCAAGAGTTGGGAAGGAAATGCATTAAGAGATTTTGTAAGATCCAACGAATTTTCCCCTTGTATGCATGATAGCACAAAGGACAAACTTTAACTTCTAAGTTATTTTAGGGCTCTAGGCTATGCATGGTGTCATTTGCAACATCTTCAAATGCCTTAAACAAATAATAATAAAATCTAAGACTAGGTCTCTCCAAACCAGTCTCATAAAAGAACCAATGAAACATTTACATTCTTGTTATTCTTGCTGAAATGAAGATGAGGTTGGTACACCAAAAAGAATTGTGAAATTGGTTCCAAAGAGACGATATATAAGTAGGTTGACTACACAAGAACTAAGTTAATTTAAAATCTATTAGATGACATATAAGTAGGTTGATCATACAAGAACTAAGTTAATCTTCCTCTCTCCCTCTTCCTCCTTTTCCTCCATCCCTTCCTACATATCATAGAAATTCTCAAGCATGACCATGGATAAGAAGTAAAATATACAACTGCCCATAAGCAAATTTTATTTGGTTTTATTGTTCAAAAGTATTTTTGATCCCTAGTAAATATGCGTTTTTTATTATGTTGGTTTTGGAGATTGATATTGACTAAGAAAGAGAAAATCAAAATTTCTCCCACAAATTTGAAGAAGCCCAAAAGTTTCTATAGGCATTGAAGAGTCACCATGACTGTTAAACTTCCTAGAATGTGAAATGAAGTGTTGTAACATCATTTTCTCTCTTGTAAATATAAAATAGATTATTACAGCTATAGAATATTGTGAAAATAGCTTGGTAATACTTCTAAGTTTGTTTGGAATGAAAAACAACATTCTATTCCATTCATTTTGTGAAAAACATGCTTGTTGTCCTTGTTTTCTTAAACCTGTAGTCAACTGTTAGAGCTCATAAATTTTGTTTTATAGCTTTGTTTTTCACGTGTGATACACCGTTGGAAAGGTATTTTTGTGTAGAATTCACTTCCAAAATTTCATTAATTTTTTAGCACTTTTGATCCCTCAAATTTAAACAGTCGTGCACTGCTGCAATTTTTGCTACGTTATTTTGTTGTAATTTTTTTGCTGATGTATTTTTGCTGCAATTTGATGCTTTTCATTTTTAGGTCATTTACTTCATTTAGTATCAAAGCATCGTTGGTTTTTGGGTTTGAGTGAACTTGGGTTCGTGGTTAGTCTAACATTTGATCAAGTTCTTGGACAAGTTCATTGAAGAAAAACTTCATTTGTTGTTGCTTGAGTCTAATGGCCAACTTCAACAACTCATTACCCATTCTAGAATTTAAGAGGTAAGATTATGATTATTGGAGCATAAAAATGAGAACATTGTTAATTGAAAAAGATCTTTGGGAGGTAGTGGAGAGTGGTTATGAAGAACCACCTGATCGGAACACATTACAAGGAAATGATAGGGCAACAAAAAGAGAAACAAAGAAGAAACATTGATTAGCTCTCTACCATATTCAATATGCTCTTGACAAGAGTTTATTTCCATGTATTGTTGTTGCTACATCAACCAAGGAGGCTTGGAAGTCTCTTTAAGAGGTTTACCAAGGAAGTGACCAAGTGAGAATGATTACGTTGCAGACCATGAAAAAAGAGTTTGAGAACTTGCAAATGAAAGAGGCTAAAAGTGTGGGTGATTATTGTGTTAGAGTGAAGGATGTGGTGAACAAGATGACCACCCTTGGAGAGACCTTGAAGAAAGAGGTAGTTGTGAAGAAGGTATTGATATCTCTTACCCCTAAATAGAATCATGTTGCAATAATTTTTTAGGAGAGTAAATATTTGTCTGCACTTGAATTTGATTGTCTAGTTGGTTCTTTTATGTCACATGAGTAAAGACTAAGAGAAACCAGTAAAGAAAATGAAGAGAATGCATTCAATTCTAAACTGATTTGTTTTGAGAATGATGAAGTTGGTGCAAGTATAAGTAAACAAGCACATGGAAGAGGAAGAAATCATAATTACTCAAGAGGTAGAGGACATGGAAGGGTTGATAAAAAAGAGTTGAATGTTAAAATTGTCATAAAATGGGCCACATTGCATGAGAGTGAATACCACAAATGGATATAGAAGAGCCCATTATGTACTTGAGGATGAATCTACACAAGGTAATTTGTTTTTGACTAGTGACATGGCTTAAAAAACTAGTCAAGAAGTTTGGTATCTAGATTCTAGTTGTTCTAACCACATGACTGGAAAGAAAGAGTTGTTTGATGATGTGAATGAGAATTTCAAAATCAAGATCATTCTTGGGAACAACAATGCTTTAGATGTGGCTGCAAAATGTACCATGGAGGTTGGCACTAAAGAAGGTACAAAGAAAATTCATATCTACTATGCTCCCAATTTGAAGAATATTTTGCTAAGTGTTGGACACCTTGTAGAAAAAAAACTATAAAGTTGTGTTTAATAACAATGAATGTGTCATTTATGATAAGAATAATAGGAACCATATGGTCATCATTGTTCCTATGACAAAGAATCAAATGTTTACTTTAAAGTTTGGAGGAAAAAAGAGTATGAACATCACACACATGACGCTTGAAGATAAGAATTGGCTTTGGCATCTTAGATTTGAACACTTAAATTTTAAAAGTCTAGAATTTTTGTCTTCATAAGACATGATAAATGGACTACCTAAGGTTGGAAAACACAAGTGTGTGTTTGAAGCATGTGTGATTGTAAAGAATGCAAGGAAAGAGTTTCCAAAAGGAAAAGAATGGTGGGCCTCATACCCACTTCAACTTGTATATTTTGATATTTGTGGACCTATGCAAACACAAAGTTTGGGCAAGTCTTCATATTTTCTCGCCTTTATTGATGATTTTTCAAGTATTGGGTGTATTTTTTGAAACATAAGGATGAAGCTTTTGGCATGTTTAATAATTTTAAAGCATTGGTTGAGAATGAAAGTGGATATAAAATAAAAATTTTGAGAAGTGATCTTGGAGGAGAATTTTGTTCAAATGAGTTCAATGATTTGCAAACAATATGGCATCAAGAGGCAACTCACTACCGCCTATACACCACAACAAAATGGGGTAGTTGAGAGAAAAATAGAACCATTGTAGAAATGACAAGAAGCATGTTGAAGACAAAAGGTTTGAGCAATTCTTATTGGTCTTATGTAGTTGATACAACAATGTACCTTCAAATAGATGCTCCATAAGAGCACTACATAAGAAGACTCCACATGAAACATGGGATGGCACAAAAACCACTATAAGTCATTTGAGATTTTTTGGTTGTCTTGCATATGCACATATAAATGATGAAGTGAGAAAAAAGTTGGACCCCAAGAGTGAGCCATGCATTCTTGTGGGATATTCTGAAACAAGTAAGGCATATAGACTATATAATCCAAAAACTCACAAGTTTGTAGTCTCTAGAGATGTAATTTTTGATGAAGGGGGAGTGTACAATCATAAAAAATCTACAAAAAAAATATTTGATGTTGAATAAGATAATACAGTTGGGGGACGATCTTCAAATGTTCCCTCTACTCCTCCAAGCTCACCTAGCAACCCATCAACAATTTCAAAGGAGACTACACCAAGTTCAAAAATAACTCATCTACAAGTCCCATCAAGAATACAAATAAAGGAAAGAGAATACTCAAAGCACATCCATCCAACTAGATGATGGTTAAGAACTTTCAAAAGAGGTTAACAAGAAGCCAATTATAAGAATTGGACCAAGTAGTTTCAAGGTTGGAGAAGCTCCAAATATATGGTGATGATGAAGAATCAAAAGGCGAGTTGGTGGATTATGCTCTATTTTTTGAAGCTAATTTGGAATCTTCATGTTATGAAGATGCTTGTACTAATGATGTTTGGGTGCAAGCAATGAAAGAAGAAATTGAGTCCATTGAAAAAAATGACACTTGGGAACTTGTGGAATTGTCCAAGGACAAAAATATTGTTGGATCCAAGTGGTTTTGCAAAACAAAGTTTAATAGTGATGAAAGCATAGAAATATACAAAGCAAGACTCACTCAAAGATATGGTGTGGATTATGAAGAAACATTTACCATATTGCAAGACAAGAGGCAATCCATATGGCTCTTTCATTGATAGCCAATAAATAGTGGAAATTTTATCACATGGATGTGAAAAGTGCATTCTTGATTGGAAAGAGACACCTCACATGGTATTTATCATTTTATTCCTTCAAGATTTCAATATACATGTGATTATAGATATTTTGGGTAAATTCATACAACAAAAAGATTGGAAATATTTTTACTATCTACTACATGATACAAATATAGTATAAAATCTCTTCAAGCATTATATTGCGAGTGAGATGTGATCTACTCAATAATGGTCATCCAAATCTGTTTCATTTTTTATTTATGTAGCATCAAGACCTTGATTTCTTCCAAATAGCTATATTATGGAGGGATGAAACAATATTTGAAATATTGTGCATGTGTAGACACCTAAAAGTCTCACATTGTCATTTCTCCCATCATTATGGCTGATCAATTTGCAAAACCCACAAAATTTGCATATATTAGCCTAAAAAAACTATTCATTTATCAAAAGCACTATTCATAATCCTTCTTTGGCCACTTAATCTCTTTCCTAAGCTTAACTTAGGGTCCCCCTGGAACCATCATCCTAGCCTAACCTTGGTTAATCTCTAACCTTGGTCAAAATCCACCTCATAGTCAAACCCAACCCATGGTCAACCTAACTCATGGCCACCTCACCTAGTCTACTCTTTGACTAGCCTAGCCTCCACCTCAACTAGACCTTGGTTAACCTAATCAGAATTAACTTTAACCCTTGCTCCACACATCTTCCCATGTGCATTAAACATCATAAATGACATTTGGAGACTTTTGTGTTTCAAAGCATGGGAGGCATGGTGAGTCATCTTCCACCTCATCCAAAAGTCAACATCTAACCTAGGGTCAACCTAACCCTAGTAAGACTTAACCCTTACTCCATTTCAAATCCCCATGTGCATTTAACATAATAAATGATTTTTGAAGACTTTTGTATTTCAAAGCATGGGAGGCATGGTGAGTCATCTTCCACCTCACTCAAGTCAACACTAAACTCATGGTTAATCCTACTACAATTAGGACTTAACCCTTGCTCCACTTCACATTCTCCTAGGCATTAAACATCATAAATACAATTTGAAGACTTTGAGCATTAATCCATTTATGAGACATGCCACCTTATGCCACCTCAAGGGACACCTTTCAAGACACCTCATGGGACACCTTTTAGGACACCTCATAGGGGACACCTCATAGGACACATCAACCCCTCTAACCTTGGAAAACTCTATAAATAGAATGTCATTTCCTCCATTTCCATCAACACTCACTTAAATACCTAGGATTTGTTGAAATTAGCTTAGACTACTAAGTGCACTAAACCACCACTCATCACCAATCACCATCACTCACTATCCATCTCCATGGAGACCCAAATGAATTTGTCAACATCCCCTTTTGCTTTGTAGGTTGTCATAAAAATTGTAAATTAGGGAGGTGGCTTGGTGTGGATTAGAAGTTCCAATTGCATGAACATGACATCTACACCATCAAGTTTGGTTTTCGGAAAATACAGTCAAATTCACACATAAGGGTATAAATAAAAGCATTCGTACCTCAAGGTACAAATCCAACTAGACCCACCCTCATTGTTTTGGTCATAACTTCCTCATCCGAACTCATATTGCCAAAAAATTTTGAGGGTAGCATCATGAAAACCAGAGGAATGTTCCCATAAATTTTCACCCCATTTGGAACAATATAAACCTGATTTTTATTCACATAAAGGGGTACAAATTTAAGCATTCACACCCTAGGGTGAGAATCTACAAAAAAAGTAGTTTTCTACACCAAAACCTTGCAATCAATCATCCGACCAAGTAAGAGGTCTCTATAATTTTGTTTACTATTGTTTTTTAGCACTCTAATTATGTAATAAAATAGATTTAGATTCTTTTTGTCTTGCTTTAAAAGGGGTCTGATTAAGACATGCCCTCAAACGTTTTAACAAGTTTTTATAGGGTTATGCAGGTTTAGAGAACCCATGTGACTAACAGTAGCACACGAGAAAGAAGCCCACTCACATTGAGGAATACAAGGAGAGCATTTGTAGTTGTTTGACTAGTTCCATTCAAAGAGGACTTCCCTTGTGGAAGACACCATTTTGTAGCCTCAAAAGGGTAAATTTGTAAAAATATATTCTTGTAACCCATTTTCACCATAAATTGCAAAACAATGATTTTCCTAGTACTTCATTTTGGAAATCATGGTGGGACCCCCACCAATTTTTTATGTCTTTTGTTTAGCTTGCTAGCTAACTAATTTCTATTCTTGGCTATTTTATGTGTTTCAGGTACTAAAAACCAAAATATAACTTGCAAAAACCTTGAAATACATCTCAAGTCCAAGATAAACATTTCTTTGGTTTGCAAGCTAGATTCATACCTTAAGATACAAATCTCCTGTCTATCAAATTTACACATGCAAATACAAAAAAACTTTAGAAATTGATACTTGAAGTAAGGAATCTGTTTCCACACCATACACAACAATAATAAGGTACAAATCTAAGCATTCGCACCCTGAGGTACGAATCTATATTAAACACAGTCCATAAACCAAAAACCCTTCCAAATGCTGGAGATTATGGGTAAATAGTACAAAACCATGTTTTTATAGAAAAAATTACAAAATTTCATTCCAAAACGTGTTTGCTTTACAAAAGCTGCAAATTGCTTTGGGTGTCTTTTACAAAACTTGTATTTGTCAACTTTTTATTTTACAAAACACACTTTTCTTGTGTTATTGCTTTACAAAATTGTATTTATATCATTTAGCTCTCTTTAGGAGGTTCACTTAGCATAGTGCATGTGCATTAGGCCTAAAGGAAGCCTCAAATTTCCTTGTTCTTATTGAGCTGAGATAGATTGTGATCTATTCTCATACATAAATCTCTCATAAGACATCTAGTCATAGCCTTAATAGGTCTATCTTGGCTAGTGTAAATAGTTTTGTGGTTAAGCAAACCTTCGTATATGTCCTTGTTGAAAACAAGAAAAATAAAAATTCTTTGTCTTCCTCTATCATAGAATTTGCTTTCAAGCTCTAGCATAGCTTTGCTTTCACGTTTTACCATAGAATTTCCTTTCCAATGTAATTTCATTGTTCACTTTAAATATATTTTATTTTTCAAAATGCACTTTCTTTTTTGTAAGATCTTCAAGCATATTTTCATTCCTTTCCTAAATTAATTGCTTTATGAACTTTGCTTTCATAAGTAAAATTCAACTCCACACATCTTCATGAATTTCACACATTGTTAAGGTTGAACTTCATCACCAACCCCCAATTGAGACCTTCAACATTGGATTTCATCTCCTTCAATTGGCTTTCCCCCTAAACACCATAGTAGCTCCCACAAGTGATCTTATAGATTTCATCACTAGAAAGTCCCCTACCCTTGAGAGACCCTTAGGGTAGGTTAGGATTAGATGCCCCTACTCACAAGGCTTCGTATAATTAGTGAGTGTGTAACTATTATTTTTTACTAAACCCAACTGAGGATGAAGCGAAAACCCGAATAGGCTAGTAGCAAGACCTAGATAGTGCCACCTCTTTCATAAGAGGTTTTATATTTCCCCCTTTTGGTTACCTCAAACCATACCCATCATTAGATGTTATTGGTTTGTTGCATAGTTACCCCTTGCACACCTTTGGGTGTTGTAAGGAAACATGCTTCGACATACCTTCTTAGCATCCATTCACCACCATTTTCTTTGTTTTAGGATGTCAAAATCATCAAAATACACAAAAACATCAAAATCAAAAAAACACAAAAAAAATACAAACATTACAAAAAATTCACAACTTGCAAAACAACACAAAGCACACTCACTGCCTACATGGCTAGTTGACACCACGACTACAAAAACACTCATAAAAATTCTAAAACAATTGCTTGTTGTTTGCAATATTTTTGGTCTACTTGGTTAAATTGGTACTACAAAACTTATACAAAATCCAAAACCAAACCCATAAGCACTTCCAAACACTATCCTATACCTATTTTTCTTATTTTTTTCTTGATTTCCTATCTTTCATAGATTCATATGGACATGTGTGAATCTTTTGATTCATAGGGATAAGTACAAACTAAATTTTAGTAACACAAAATATATCCAATAACACCAAAAACCTTCAAATAGATACTTCCATTGATCAAAACTTGGGTACAATCCAATTTTTCAACCTCTTATCCTTCAATCATAGTCCTCCATTGAGGTTAAATCACATAAACAAGTACATATAGCTATGGAGGCTTCTCTTATGATCTCTTATCCAACCAATTCATCAGGGCATTCAAAGGAAATCACCTTCATTTATTCTCATAATCTATCTACTTCTTTGTATGATTCATCCCCGCCTCACACTTTGTGCGCTAGGGTTTCATCATATTATCATGATCTTAGGTGTTAATATAATCATATTACTCCTCCCATAAGCCCCCATAAGAGAACCACTCTCTTATCTTCACACCATCATGCTCCCTATCATACCTCTCCCTATTAGGGACCATGCCATCCATCTCATCCTCCCTCACCTTGATTTCCATTTCAAATCACCCAACTTGTTGGTATTCCACAAACTCATTGTTCCTCATTTCTACTTTCTTCACCTCACCCATATTCACATCCCTACCCACATTATTCAATGCTTACCTCATCTGGAATCTATGTCAACCCCATTCCCACACCACTAGCACCTCCTTCACTAGACATGCAACATGTCTTAGATTACCTTAACTACCTCGATCTACATTTAAGAAATTGTAGGTGTCAACCACCAACTTCAAATAGAACCATGCAAAGTCCTCCTATGACTACATCATGACATATACCTCACTCTCAATTATGGGATTATCCACAATATGGAGAAGCAATCACCCCCTTGCCACCTAGCCAACCTCTCACTCACCCACAATGTCCTTCATGACCAATTTATAATTAGACTCCTCTGTATGATCCTTTGTATCATATTTTTCAATAATTGTATGATGCAGGACATAGTTCTACCCAAGTTCAAACTGACTGATTCAAATAGACCAAAACAAGAGGGTACAATGAGCATAAATTTTGCATCTATCATCGCTAACAAGGGTATGATATTAGTAACTATCACTCCTTCAAGAAATTGATCTATGATTTGATTGATGAAGAAGCAATATAATGGAACGATCTCATTTCATCTTCTGATGAAAATCTAGGCACATATCCAATTCCATTCGTCCAACTAGCGCCACCATGACCACAAGTTGGCACCTTGGCATCTCCACCTACATCCTAACAAGTTCATCATGTCAATGGACACACTTCATACCAGAATGTTAGTCATACCAATATTACGACTAACAATCCACAACCTCTAAGATGATATATCCCAACAACATAGCATTTTTTTCTTCATCACAGTCATCATCTATTCTTTCCCCGCATATGATAAAATTGCTTCTTCTTCCTTGCTTCTCCAAGCTTATTCTCTTTCCTTTCTTTCATAAGTTTAATCTCATTGTTGTATGGTCATGCACGAGTGACTACATACCTGTTATTGGCTCTTTTTCTCTTCTTCCCTTCTCTTCATTTTTTTCTCCCTCCCCTTCTTTTCATTATCATTTCTACATCTTATTCAAATAAATATCACGATTGGGGGAGTTCCTTCTCTTTAAAAACACCTTTCTGTCTAGGGGAGTTACTACCCCCCAATCAATTTCAAGATTGGGGGAGTCCATACCCTTTTCACATCAATTGCTTGATTGGGGGAGTTCACCCCATTTTAAACAATATTTTATAACCAGGAAAGTACCCCATTTTCTCCAAAAAATCACATATGTAGGAGCTAACCCTCCCCTCCACATTCAATACTACCACCTCTCATCTACTTATAATGGTGTTGTCCAACATCTCAATGACAACTATGTTTCCATACATCTCAAATAAATCTGCAAGGTTCTCAAAAGGTTACATTCTTTTGTCAAAGGTTACACCCTTTGCCTTGCATTCATCTCACAAAAAAAAATAATCAATTGCTAGATTCTAAGGTTGTACGCTTTGCATTATCAACACAAATCAACTTCTAGGTTATCAAAAGGTTACATCCTTTTGTCAAAGGTTATGTCCTTTGCCTCACCACCAAGATTTAATTATAGAGTTCTAAGGTTTTGCCCTTTGCCTCACCAACACATATAAATTTCCAGGTTCTTAAAAGGTTATGTCCTTTTGCCAAAGGTTGAGCCCTTTGCCTCGCATTCATGTTCCATTACATTTCAAAGGCCTAAAATTCATTTTATTCTAACTTTCAATTTCATTCCATCATGTTTCAAAGGCCTAAAGTCCCTTGGATTCCTAATTTCCAAAAGCACAACTCCCTTTTGTTATGTTTTACAATCTTAAATTCCGTAGCAAAGGTACCATTAATTTGGTCAAATTTACTTTCACATGCTCCTTAGCATAAACATTTACATTCCATGTCATTAGCATAGACATTTACATTCCATTTCCTTAGCCTAGATATTACTTTTCATGCTCCTAGCATAGACATAGCCTAGCAATTTACTTTTCGTGTCCTTAGCATAGACATTTAGATTCCATGTCCTAGCATAGAAATTTACATTCCATTTCAGCATAGACATTACTTTCCATGTACTTAGCATAAACATTTATGTTCTATGTTCTTAGCATAGATATTATTTTCCATGTCCTGGCATAGATATTTACGTTCCATATCCTCAGCATAGATATTTCATTTTTGTGCTTAGCACAAACATTTACTTTTCATGTCCTAGTATAGAATTTTACATTCCATGTCCTAGCATAGAAATTACTTTCCATGTGCTTAGCATAGATATTTACATTCTATGTCCTTAACATAGATATTTAGATTCCATGTCCTTAGCCTAGATATTACTTTTATGCTCCTAGCATAGACATAGCCTAAAAATTTACTTTCCATATCCTTAGCATGGACATTACTTTCTATGTCCTTAGCATAGACATTTATATTCCATATCCTTAGCCATAGACATTATTTTTCATGCTCCTAGCATAGACAACCTAGAAATTTATTTTATATGCTCCTAGTATAGACATAGCCTAGCAATTTACTTTTCATGTCCTTAGCATAGATATTAATTTCCATGTCCTTAGCCATAGACATTACTTTTCATGCTCCTAGCATAGACATAGCCTAGCAATTTACTTTAAATGCTCCCCTCATAGACATAGGCTAGACATAGATATTGCTTTAGATAGTAGTTTTCTATTTTATGCTTAGCATAGATATTGCTTTAGATAGAAATTTTTCATTTCATTCTTAGTGTAGATATTGCTTAAGATAGCAATTTTCCATTTCATTTTTTGCATAGATATTGCTTTAAATAGCAATTTATATTCCTTGTTTACTTTCTTTTCGTAGTAGATATCTTGCTCCAAAGAGTAAATTTACTTTATTGTATAATCCTACCCATGAAGGTTCCCAAATTTTTGCACATTAAAAAAAAAAACAACAAAAATACAAAAACAATAACAAAAACAAAAACAAAAATAAAAACATCCCAAATCATCTACTTGCAACATATATCATTGCATCTTGTTTTTCCTCCTACTCGCCTTTATTGTATCTGCTCTCATTCAATGTCTCCATCACCTAGACTTATGTCAATGTTGTATGGTCACGCTACAAGTGACCACATACCTTTGAGTTGGTTCTACTTTTTCTCTCTCCTAAATTATTTTATTTCTTGTAAATGTTATATGATCACACTTTGAGTGACTACATATCTTTGGTTGGTTACATTACTTTCTTTCTTCTTCTCTTGATCTTCTTTCTTTTCGTTTTTATTTTCTCTTTTTTTTCCACCTTCCATCCATTCCATCATAATTCACATCCATCATTCATGTTGATACCGCCATACATTGGTAACTTTGCTCCACACTCATATCAATCAATAAAGCTTCATATGCTTTTCAGTCACCCTTTTTGTTGTGCACATGTTCATTGGACAATCTTGCTTAGTGATTTAATCAATGATATGTTAAGTCGCATAAGCTTTTGCATAACTAGTTGCATTATACAAAATTATTTTTCCATCATACCCATTACACTCTCATGTCTTGTATCATGTTCCAAATAGCATACATATACTCATCCCTCTGCTTGCATACATATCCACATACCAAAGCAAAAATGAAGAGTTAGACACATGCTCGTTAGCACTACTGTGATGTCCAATCCTACTTCTACTGGATAATAGAATTTTTTCTATGATTTGATCATTTTTAGTTAATTTAATCAACCTTTATCTAGTGCTGTTAAATTTTAAAGCACTTCAAAGCTTCCCTTGGCTAATTTTACCTTGGGTAAGGTTACAGCAGCATCTTTGGGCGGCAAGAGAATTTGATTTGATTTTCTTCTCCCTTAATTTCTCCTTTCCCCCCTTTTCTCTAGAATGGTTATTTTAATGTTTATTTAAACTTTGTAACCTTATGTTAATGGTTAATGCAAATATTACCTTTGTATCAATTGCTCACCTCCCACATTTGGTATTAGAGTCGAGAGCCGAGACCGGCCCGAATCTCGAGGCGATGGGGCCCGTAGTTTGAGGCGATGACATGGATCCTGAGGCAACCTACAAGAGCCGAGGTGACACGGATCTTGAGGTAGCCTGTAGGAGCAGATCATCGATGCAATTCCCAAAGTGCTGGTGGAGCTAGACGAGGCGGCCCGTAGGAGCATATCGACACGATTCCTGAGGCGCTGGTGGAGCTAGACGTTGACGAGGTGGCACGTTGGAGAAGGCGTCATGTGGCCTGAGGTAGTTCATTGATGTGGTGACCTGCACGTAGCCTGAGGCGATTCGTTGACATGACAACCTATGCGTGGCCCGAGGTGACATGCGGCCCAAGGCAGCACGCGGCTCAAGGTGATTCGTTGACATGGCAACCTACACGTGGCCCGAGGCAAAAGGTTCTTCATAGCCTGCGACTGCTCGTAGGTAATCAAAGCACATTGTGTGCTTTGCTCTTTTTAAAGAGCATAAACATTGTCGCATAGGCGATGTGGGACTAAAGTCCCAAAGAAAAACCTTTGCTTTGCACTGAAGCATGAAGCCAATAATTGCTTCGCATTCGACGCGACAGCAACAAGGAAGGGAGCCAGCTGATTGCTCTCATATTTTACCGGTAGCACAACGGCTACCCTTTGCCTTGACTCCTGCGAGGTCGCACGATCGAACCTTGGTGGGGTCATTTTTTTATTGCTTCGCGCTAGCTTGCGAAAGCAATAAGGGTAGGGAGCCTGCTTATGCTCTCGAATTTGCCCGGTAGCACAGTGGCTACCCTTTGTCTTGATGCCCGCGAGGTCGCACGATCGAACCTCGGTGGGGTCAATAGTTTTAAAAAAAAAATTTCTTAAATTTTTTTTTTTAAGGTAACTTTAATTTTTTTTTATTGTCATTTCCTAAGAGGAAAAAGCTGTAAAACTGTTAAAAAATTTTTTTGAAAAGTTTTTTATTGATCATTTAAAGTTGATGATTGACATTTCCTAAGAGGAAATAGTTGTAAACTTTTTTTTTACGCTTTAAGAGGTAAAAAATTAGAAAAATTTCCTAAGAGGAAATCTTTGTAAAATAAAATTTTTGGGAAATTTTCTTAAATGATAAGATCGAAAGGATGTTACCAAGCACTTTGTAATTTGTTACTGAGAACAAACGCTGAAAGCTTTGATGAGCATGTGAGAACACTAGGAATAAATACAGTCTTTTCACAGTTGCAAAACATGGTTATTGCCCAATAGAGAAATCCTGATCTAGGATACAAAGCAGATTCAGAAGATAACTCCTTTGGGAGCATATTTGAACAATCCGACATAGTGGTGATTGCTTCACAAGGATCTGAATATACTCATTATAGTAATTCAGTTGAAATCCTACAAACTCCTCCTGAAATAATATTGATCAGTGACGACGATGAACAAGTCGCTGACAATTTTGTAATTGCTGAACAACAAGAGTGAGTTGTTTATGATTGTAAATCAAGCAAGGCTTGATAGTTTGTAAAGTATTTTTGAAATAAGACTATATAAGAAAGGTTTCTTGTTTTAAGTAGATAATAATGGGATCAAATAACAATCTACTAATTCCCAAATTTAGTGGGGATAATTATGAGTACTGGTCCATCAAAATGAGGACATTACTCATAGGAAAAGGACTATGGGATAGTATTGAAGACGATTACACTGCTCCAACAGATTGGACTACTTTGAGTGCAACCGACAAGGATCTTCAAAGATGCACAGAAAAATAATTCTTTTGCCTTATACCATCTTCAAGCAACATTAGATCCAAGTATCTTTCCTAGAATTGCATCTTACTTAACTGTCACAGATGCATGGAATGCCTTGAAAGAAGGATTCTAAGGAAGTGATAAAATGAAGCAAGTCAGGCTTCGGACCTTAAAAAGAGATTTCAAAAATATCAGAATGAAGGAAAAAAAAAAGAGTCGGTGAGTGTATGAATTAAAGCAGTAGTTGATATGATGCAAACTTTAGGTGATGACACAAAAATTGAAACAATTGTGAAGAAAGTGTTGAGAACACTTCTTCCTAAGTGGAATCACATTGCCATCATAATTGAAGAATCCAAAGACCTTTCTACTCTTACATTTGATAGTTTTATTGGATCATTAACATCACATGAAGAGAGACTTCAAGGAGCACCTTCAACAAGCTATGGAGGTGATGACAAAGCCTTCACTTCGAATGAAGCTGCACGACGAGGACAAGGAAGAGGCCGAGGCAGAGGACAACAATAAAGATGCAAAGGCTAGAGCAACTCCTATAGAAGAGGCAATCAAAACAGAGGTGGAAATCAAAGCAGAGGAGCCAATCAGAATCAAAGCGGCAATGCAGGCTGTGGAAATCAAGGGCGAGGAAGTAACAAGACTAAAACAACTTGTTTCAATTGTGGGAAAGAAGGACACTTCGCTCATGACTGCTGTTCAAAGAATTCAAAGGATCAAAGCAGTCAATATGGCTCATTCTATGGAGAAGAAGAAGGTCCATCAAATATTTTTCTCTCTTATGGACAGCTAGATCAAAATATTAAAGATACATGGATTTTGGATATTGGTTGCTCCAACCACATGAGTGGCAAAGAAAATCTCTTTGCTACATTAGATTCAAATTATAAATCTCATGTTAAGTTAGGGGATAATAAATCTTTGCAAGTTGAAGGCATTGGAGCTATGGAAGTTCCAACAAAATAAGGCCTTAAAAAGTGAATGACATATACTATACTCCACAGCTACAACACAATTTTTTAAGTGTTGGCCAAATGATGGAGAAGCATTACAAATTAGTTTTTGATGAAAGAAAATGTACAATCCTTGATAAAAAAAATTGTAACCGAGTCATCACGTAAGTACCTATGACAAAGAATAGGTTATTCCATCTAAAATTTGGTGAGCCGGGGGAGCTCAACTTGCAAACATTGCTATTACAAATCCAAGTGAATTGTGGCACTTGAGATATGGTCACCTCAATTTCGCTAGCTTGAAAATGTTAACATCACAAGCTATGGTGACAGGACTACCAAAAATTCTAGAACATAAGAAGGTATGCGAAGCATGTGCTTTGGGAAAGCACTTCAGAACAAAGTTTCCAAGAGGCCAAGCATGGAGAGCAAGCTATCCTCTTCAGCTAGTACATTCGGACATCTGTGGTCCAATGCAAACAAAAATCCTTGGAAACAATTCTTATTTTCTAACATTCATAGATGATTATTCTAGAATGTGTTGGATCTATTTTTTGAAACACAAAGATGAAGCATTTGATTGCTTCATAGACTTCAAAAATAATGTAGAAAAGCAATGTGACTACTATGTCAAATGTCTTCGCACTGATAGACGAGGAGAGTACTCCTCAAATGAATTTTCACATTATTGTAAGAAAAATGGGATAAAAAGGCAGTTCACCACTGCCTATACCCCACAGTAGAATGGTGTGGCCGAGAGAAAGAACCGCACCCTTGTTGAAATGGCATGAACAATGCTTCAGATAAAGCATCTCACATACAGCTATTGGGTAGATGCAGTGAGAACTAGTGCATATATTCTAAATAGAATTCCGACTTCTAGTTTAGATGGTATCACTCCTTATGAAGGATGGTACGGTAAGAAACCAAATGTCAAACATTTTTGAGTATTTTGTTCTTTAGTTTATTCACACATTCCCGAGGAGAAGAGAAAGAAGCTTGATCCCAAGAGTCAAGCATGTATTTTTGTAGGGTATTGTGAATCAACCAAAGGGTATAGATTGTACAATCCTAAGACACATAAAATAATTATCTCCAGGGATGTAATTTTTGATGAAGGGGGATAATGGGGTCATACAAAATTTATTGATATAGACTCTAATTCGAAAAGTTCCACATGTGTACAACCCAAGAAAATTAGTGGAAAAAGTTCCCCTCCACAAAGTCCACATCAGGAATCTTCATCAAGTACATCAAGTGGTACACCAAGTCCAAGAAGGAATTCTTTGTTGGCACCCCCAAATTCTTTGAAACAATTTCATAGATCTATAAGTGCTCCAAGTTCGATGGATATTGATCCAGTTTCTCAAAGGAAAGAGACAAATAAAGGAAAGCGCATACTACAGAGTCATCCATATTCTCAAATGTTGGATAGGAATTTCCAACAAAGATACACTAGGAGTCAAGCTAGTGAGATGGACGACATTTTGTCAAGACTTGAAAATCTTCAAATGTCAGGAGATGATGAGTCTCATGAACCAAGGGGTGATGTAGTCAATTATGCTTTGTTGGCTGCTGCATAGCTAGAACCATCTAGCTATGAAAAAGCATGTACTAAAAGTATATGGCAAGATGCCATGGAAGAGGAAATATCCTCAATTAAAAAGAATGATACTTGGGAGCTTGTGAAGCTTCCCAAGGGAAAAAATGTGTTGGATGTAAATGGGTCTATAAGACCAAATTCAATGCTGATGGAAGCATTGAAAGGCACAAGGCAAGATTAGTAGCTAAGGGTTTTACTCAAAAATATGGAATAGATTATGAGGAAACCTTTGCTCCAGTTGCTCGACAAGAAACAATCAGAACTGTTCTTTCCTTGGTAGCCCATAAAGGATGGAACATTCAACACATGGATGTGAAAAGTGCATTTTTAAATGGATACATGATAGAAGAGGTGTATGTACAACAACCTCAAGGTTTCCAAGAACAAGGAAAATAGAACCTTGTTTATAAATTGAAAAAAGCACTTTATGGCCTCAATCAAGCACCACGAGCATGGTACTCACTAATTGACGGCTATTTTAGCAAGTATGGTTTCACAAAAAGCAAGAGTGAACCAACTCTATACTACCTAAAGAATGGAGTAGATATCATCATAGTTTGTTTATATGTGGATGATCTAATATTTATGGGTAGTAATAATAAAATGAATATGGAGTTCAAAAACTCCATGATGAATCAGTTTGAGATGAAGGATCTCGGATTAATGAGATACTTCCTAGGAATGGAAGTACATCAATCAAATAATGGGATATTCATATGTCAACAGAAATATGCTCGTGACATGATTCAAAAATTTGCTATGCAAGCAGTTGCAAATCAGCTTGCAACACCAACAGGACATGGAATCCAACTAAGCAAAGATGATGGAGCACCAAAAGTTGACATGACCAATTTCAGAAGTATGGTTGGGAGTTTAATGTTTCTCACCAACACTAGGCCAGATATACAGTATGTTGTTTCTCTAGTATCAAGGTTTATGGCATGCCCATCCGAGCTGCATCTTCAAGCAACCAAACAAATTTTACGATATGTAAAAGGTACATTGGATTTTAGAATCCATTACCACAAGTCTAACTCTGTGAAGTTAGTTGGTTATAGTGACAACGATTGGGGCAGTAATATAGATGATAGAAAATCTACATCAGGGAACTGTTTTAGTCTAGGTTCAAGACTAATAACTTGGAGTTCCAAGAAGCAATCTGTTGTAGCATTATCATCTATAGAATTTGAGTATATAGCCATTACCCATGCTAGTACTCAAATCCTTTGGTTGAGGAAAATTCTTGAAGAGATTGGCAAAAAACAAATTGGTCCAACCAAACTGAATTGTGATAATATTAGTGCCATACAGTTGGCATATAATTCGATCCACCACAAAAGGTCAAAACCTTTTGATATGAAGTATCACTTCATAAGAGATATGGTGGAACGACAGATAGTTGAGCTTCAATACTGCAAGCACTTTGGATAATCTAGCGAGACATCTTCACCAAAGGCATGGCTAAAGCTCAATTTATAAAGCTGAGAGACTGTATAGTCAGTCCTCTCAATTTTAAGGGGGAGAATGTTGGAAAATTACCATTGGTAAAAGGTTAAAAAGGTATTTTACCTTGGGTAAGTTTACTTACCTTTTACCTTACCTGGACGGCAGTTGGACGACAACATCTTTGGGCGGCAAGAGAATTTGATTTGATTTTCTTCTCCCTTAATTTCTCCTTTCCCCCCTTTTCTCTAGAATGGTTATTTTAATGTTTATTTAAACTTTGTAACCTTATGTTAATGGTTAATGCAAATATTACCTTTGTATCAATTGCTCACCTCCCACAAATAATAGATACATCATCAAAATTGCTTGTAATATACATACATACATACATACATACATACATACATACATACATACATACATATATACATACATATATATATATATATATATATATATATATATATATATATATATATATATATATATATATATATACACAATATGCATCTCTGTGATCATCTCATCAAAACAATCTTACAAAAATTGTGGTCCATCTGCCACATAAAAAACATTACTACAACATAGAAAATGACTCACTACTACCAATCCCTTTGAGTTTATCCATTCTCCTCCTCCATAATATTTTAAAATAATTAACACTGACCCACTTTTCATCAATCTTCATCAATTCACCCTCATACATCAACCCTCTAACCATCCAAGTCAATTTTCCCTTTTAAAAGCTTAAAATTGTGCATTCATCACATCAAAAAGTAAGGTCATATTTGACCCAACGTTTCCCCATTCAATCTTCTCCAAATTTCCCAAAACAACCACCATTGGATCAAGCTCAAAAAGAGCTTTTCGATGATATAAGTTTTTACCAATTTTGACATTATTTGGTCCTCAAAAATGTAGAAAAATTACCCATGGGTAATGCAAAGAGATTCATATAGATAGGTACAAATCCTAAGATTCATACCCCTCAATATGAATCACAAATTTGTGCCCAAATTTCTTCCAACACTCCCACATTGCTATATTTATCAATTTCTCCTATCATTTATCAAGCTTCTTCATCAACAATCATTTTATCAAGTGTTTCATCGTTGTTTCCCACTTCTTCACCTATTGAATCATCACTTGAGGGGGTAGACATCAATATATAAAAGTTTCCTTGCACATGATCAATCATAAAATACACAATCTTGAAAATTGTGTTTGTACAAGAACTTTGCATGAGACTATCATAAGCCCTCATTTGTCAAGGCAAACAAAAGCAAAATTTCTCTTCTCAAAAAAACCCAGTTCAATCAAATTTGATATGCTATATGTCAATAGTTGCAAGTTTACTAAGGTGTATATTACTTTACCAGGACCAATTAAAAGCACACTAAAGGAATCATGAGTATGTTTATATATACTCACACTTTCACTTCGATGAGACGATCAAAGTGTTGCGAAAACACCTGCAGATGGATGGACAATTTACAAAATCAAATTGAGCTTAAAATTTTGTCAAAGGTAAAGTTTCAAGGATATTTGTCTCTTCCAAAATTGGGACATCATGAAGCAATACGATCTTATGTCTCCTCTATAAAAATAATAATTACGGTATTACAAAATCTATAATCAACCATAATCATCCATCATCAATTCACCTCTCTCATAATCAATTACAAATCATTCACAACCATTCATCACAAATTCTTCTTCTTCAAAAATAAATCACTCATTTGGTATCATGATAATTTGTACTACATCGTGTCCTTACACAACACAATACAAAAATGGGTAAATGTAGACACCTAAAAGTCTCACATTATCATTTCTCCCATCATCATGACTGATCAATTTGCAAAACCCACAAAATTTACATATATTAACCTCAAAAAACTATTCATTTATCAAAAGCACTATTATAGCCTACCCTCTTTGGCCACTTAAGCCCTTTCTTACGCTTAACTCAGGATCCCCATGTGACCATCATCCTAGCCTAACCTTGGTAATCTCTAACCTTGGTAATCTCTAACCTTGGTCAGTATCTAGCTCATAGTCAAACCCAATCCATGGTCAACCTAATTCATGATCACCTCACCTAGTCTAATATTTGACTAGCCTAGCCTCCACCTCATCCACTTGACCTCAACTAGACCTTGGTCAACCTAATCAGGGTTAACTTTAACCCTTGCTCCACACATCTCCCCATGTGCATTAAACATCATAAATGACATTTGGAGACTTTTGTGTTTCAAAGCATGAGATGCTTGGTGAGTCATCTTCCACTTCATTTAAAAGTCAACATCTAACCTAGTATCAACCTAACCCTAGTAAGACTTAACCCTTACTCCATTTCAAATCCCCATGTGCATTTAACATAATAAATTATTTTTGAAGACTTTTGTCTTTCAAAGCATGGGAGGCATGGTGAGTCATATTCCACCTCACTCAAGTCAACACTAAACTCATGGTTAATCCTACTATAGTTAGGACTTAACCCTTGCTCCACTTCACATTCTCCTGGGTATTAAACATCATAAATGCAATTTGAATACTTTGAGCATTAATCCATTTATGAGACATGCCACCCTATGCCACCTTAGGATACACCTCATAGGGGACACCTCAAGGGACATCTCAGGGGACACGTTAGGGGATACCTTTCAAGATACCTCATAGGGGACACCTCATAGATGAAGAGTTTTACCCAAACCTATTCCAAAATAATTAATATAGAAATAAATAACTCAAAAGAAATACAACTCACAAGATACATTCACATAGAACACAAGAGATTTATCTTGGTTCACCCAATATGGGCTACGTCCAACAAACAAGAGCCACACCTCCTTTTCTATTATTATTCACCTTTCCCGTAATGGGACATTACAATCAATATAAAGGAAAATCTTACAACCCTAAACCACAATGTGGTATTAGAATATCGTGGGCATAATACCATGGGCTAAAACCACCCATACCCACTAATCACGGGAATCCCACCAACGCCTCCAAAAATAGCTTGAATAATATCTCCAAAAAAGTAGGAGTCCGAAGATGAGACCATCGAAGACGGGGTTTACCGTACAGTACTTCCTCTGCAAATAATGAGAAACATCCAACAATAGGGGACACCTTTCAAGATACCTCATAGTGGATACCTCACAGGGGACACCTCAGTATCTCCTAACCTTGGATAACTCTATAAATAGAATGCCATTTACTCCATTTCCATAAACACTCACTTACATACCTAGACTCTATTGAAATTAGCCTAGACTACTAAGTGCACTAAACCATCACTCATCATCATTCACCATAACTCACTATCCATATCCATGGAGACCCACATGAATTTATCAACATCCTATTTTGATTTGTAGGTTGTCATCTTTGAGAGGTGACTAAACATCAGAAGTTCCAACTGCATCAACAAGACCTCTATATCATCAAGTTCAATTTCTTGAAAACACAGTCAAATTCGCACATAAGGGTACAAATCAAAGCATTTGTACCTTAAGGTACAAATCCAATCAGACCCACCCTCACTATTTTTGTCATAACTTTCTCATCCAAATTTAAATTGCCAAAAAATTTTGAGGGTAGCTTCCTAACAACTAGAGGAATGTTTTAAAATATTTTTACATCATTTGGAGCAATAGAAACCTGATTTTTATTTGTATAGAGAAGTATAAATTTAAGCATTCACACCCTAGGGTGCAAATCTATAAAAATGTAGTTTTCTACACCAAAACCTTGCAACCAACCATATAGCCAGGTAAGATGTCTCTATCATTTTGTTTACTATTATTTTTCAGCACTTTAATTATGCAATAGAGTAGATTTAGAGTATTTTTATCTTGCTTACAAGGGGTCTGATTGAGACAAACCCCCAAATATTCTAACAAGTTTTTGTAGGGTTATGTAGGTTTAGAGGACCCACGTAGCTAATAGTGGCACACGAGAAAGAAGCCCACTCACATCAAGGAATACAAGGAGAGAATTTGTAGTTGTTTGACCAGTTCCATTCAAAGAGGACTTCCCTTGTGGAAGACACCATTTTGTAGCCTCAAAAGGGTAAATTTGTAAAAGGATACTCTTGTAACCCCTTTTCACCATCAATTGCAAAACAATGGTTTTCCTAGTACTTCAACAAGTATAGATTTTTTAAAAGATAACATATCTAAAGAGATAAATAAATATTTGAAGTATCAAATCATTTGATAAAATCATTAAGATAAATAATAAAATTAAATCCAAAATTAATAGTTTACGAGAGATAGTAGAAATAAGCTTAGACCAACATTTTTAATTCAAGAAAATAATTACTTTTTTATTATCATAACATTTTACAAAAGAAAGAGTCACGGACCCAAAAAATCTAAGGAGATATGTCTTAAGAACATGAATAAAAGTACCAATTTTTCATTCTACAACAAAAACAAATTTATCTTTTCATTGGGTTACAATATTTTACCTAGATATGGAAGAAATATTAAGAAAGAAAAAGATATGAGAAAGCAACTAATGGTTTCAAAGGTATTAAATAAAAAAAGGGTAATATAAGGAGTTTCGGGATGATATTTTATAAAATATTAATCGATTATCACATGCTTGATGAATAACATCTCAATGGAGGAGCTATGAGAGGTAATTTTCTATTTCAACCCTAACAAGGCACCTCATCTCAATGGATTTTTTGCATTTTTTTAAAGAGCTTGGAATATGTTGAAGAGTGACATGTTGATTGTGATTGAAGAGGCCAGGAAAATGAAGCCTATATTAAGTGAGATCAATGTCATCTTTATTGCATTAGTTCCCAATAAATGTGAAACAAAATATTTTGATAACTTTTGTTCGATAAGACTCTGTAACATGATTTACAACATAATTTCATAATTATGGCAAATATATTGATGGATAATATAAGATCATGTTATCTCAATGGAACAAGGTGGTTTTCTTTGTGGCAAGAAAATCCATGATTGTGTAATCATCATATAAAATTTTCTTCACTTCATGAAAAACAAAGCATATGCTTGAAAACTTAGAAGTAAACAAAATGTATGAGAGAGTTTGTTGGATTATTTTTTGTTGAAAAGTGAATTTTATTTCTAAAAGAATTAAATAATACACTAATAAAAAAAAAGGGTGACAAGGAAGGTGCACTTTGAAAATTCATACTAAGAGTCCACCTAGAGGAGAAAGAGCAACCTCTAGGGTTTACAATGAGAGACCAAAGCTTAAAAGCAACAAATATAGTCGTATCAATATGAGAAAATCAAAACTTTAAATAGTGAAAACACTAGTAAGGAGGAGGATCCTTGTCTTTTGGGGTACTCCACCTAGGTTGAGTGATCATCTCTTCTAGAACAAATTCCCAACCAACATGTGTATTAGAAATTTATTGCATCAGAGTATCTTTGATAGCATTCATTGATGCTTAGCCAGTGGAAGAGGGATGATCCTTCAAATCCCAACCTTGCTCTTGAATAGAAGTCCCCAACCTAAGTCTTGAGTGGAAATGTCCCACCCCCATCCTTGCAGTTGAGGGGAAGGGGACAAGGTGAAAGTACATCCTTTCATTCAAATAGAAGAGCGACAATACTACAATGGACTTTTTGATCTTCTACCAGGATGACGACTATGATTTTGTTGAGCCTAAGAGTCACAACCTCACTTTTTCCCTCTTAGGAGATGTTGACTTTGATGATTGGATGGATAAGACAAGACTCTTACCACCTAATAGTGATCCAACAAAATATGTAAGTGCTCAAGTTTAAGTGCTACCTTATTGGCCTAGGTCTAAATTTGTAACATAACATTAGATAAAATCATGGCTTTAGCATAAGCAAAAAAAATTATGGAATATGGACTAGAAAAAATAGCATTATTATGATCCTTCCAAATGCTAAACAATTTTTTTTATCTATTTTTTTAGATTTGGTAAATGCTTGCAAGCATGCTCGTATTATCCCCAAGAAACACCAAATGCTAAGAGAAACATCTAGGATAAAATGGCTAAAAGCAGTCATGAATCTAGACCTAGACTACTTGGGCTCTAGGACAGAACCTGAATAAATGCTTAATGATATTCCTACATTAAGAAAAAGGGCATCTAGGTTTTCTCACCCCAATTAAACCAATTGATCCCCAACTAGCGCCTTGAAAGAGCAAACAATAGGATATGTGAGCCAATTTGGATTCCAGAGTTGCATCCTAGACAAAGGAAAATTTCTCCTACTAGTCTTTGTTAGAGGAGTGAAGGTGCCAACAACATTGAGTATGGATAATATGGGAAAGTGGGGGAAAAGCCAATGATACCCACTTATGGGTCTGTAACTTTTGTAAGTATTATTTGGATACTACTTCCAATATTTCCACCAAGATCACATGTTTTTGATCTAAATTTTGTGTAGAATATCATAAGGGACCACCTCCTAGATTATGTGAAAGATCTCCTTGTTTTGTTCCTGCAGTTTGAACTAGGGTTTGTCTCCAGGCCAAGAAATCTAATTTTTGGTGTGATTGAAAAAAAGGTCAGAGATGTCCTTTACCCCTTTGTGAAATAAATATTATACCTTAACCTAGGGAAGCTTGGCTAAAGGCTAGTATTGATACATGATAAATGGGGACCACCAAAGTGAGTGACTATTCATAGATAGTCTAGTTTGTATCCTACTACCACTCCATTAGAGCCAAGGTTTGATAGAATCTCAGGACTTCAAAATAATTTTGGCAACAAAGGTACTCTAAATCTAAAGAGGCACTTTCATGACCAAAAGTGATGGAAGCTCAATCGCTTTCCATGATTTTCTTCCATACAAGGTGCTTGAGAAAATGCAATTCTAGAGAAAAATTTTCTTAGCTTCATTGCCCTACATAACTCTGATGATCAGGGTTATGCATAATGGGTCGAACCCAAAATATATTTATAAACTCAAGGTGAATTGTCTCAAAATCTCGGTGAATCATGTCCAAAGAGACATGGTGAATTGTATTCATTTTTCACCAAAAATTTTCAAAATGTGGTGAATTTCTCTATGTTGAGGGCTATGAATATCAGTTGCCAAATTATAGCACTATATGGAAAAATTAAAGGCTTTATTATAACAGGAAAATCTATGTCGATCAGACTATGCCTATAGAATAGTGTTATTAGAAAAAATCTATGTTGATCAATCTGAGACGATCGGTTGTAGACATGATGATCTAAAAATATCGATCGATTACAAACATGATGGTCAGAAAATGATGATTGATTGTAGATATACCAATGTGTTGTAGCAATACTGATTGGTTATAGCAATGTAGATCAATTGTAGACATGATAGATGGTTGTAGATATGACGATCAAAAAATAATGATCGGTTGCAAACGTAACGGTCAGTTGTAGACATGATGGTCAAAAAATGATGATCAGTTGCAGATATGCCAATGAGTTGCAACAATATCGATTGATTGTAGCAATGTCGATTGTTGCAAATATTTTGATCAAAAAATGATGATCGGTTGCTGATATGAGTTGCAGCAATATCGATCAGTTGTAGTAGAGTCGATCGGTTGTAGCAAAGTCAATCGATTGCAGCAAATCTAATCGATTACAACAATATAGATAGGTTGCAGTAATGTTGATCAGTTGCAACAATACCAATTAGTTGTAGCAATATCGATTAGTTGCAACAATATCGATTGGTTGCAGCAATGCCAATCTATTGCAACAATAGCGATGTGTTACAGTTATGATGATTGGTTGTAACAATGTCGATGCATTACATAATTTTGATGGAATGCAACAAAGCTGATTGAAAGCAACAATATTGATCGGTTATAGCAATGTCGTTCGATTATAGTAATGTCAATGTGTTGTAGTAATGATGATCGAATGCAGTAAATTCGATTAGAAGCTGTAATACTGATCGATTTTTGCAAAGTCGATCAGTTGTAGTAAAGCCGATCGATTTTAGCAAATTCGATCAATTACACAATGTTGATTAGATGTAGTAGAGCCAATTAGTTGCAACAAATCCGATTGATTGCAGCACACTTGATCGATTGCAACACACTCGATTGGTTGCATTGATGATGCATTACATCTGAGCCACGTGTCAACCATCCCCTAAATGATTGCATGAAGATGCCACATGTCACTTATTTATTCGATGGATTCATTCAAAAAAGTCTATATAAATGCATAAACAATCATTTTTACCTTTTCTAACATAGTTTTAACCCTTCAAGTTTTTACCCTTTAATATTTAACATGGTTTTAATGTCATCAAGTATCCAATACCTTCCACCCTACCTCTTGATATGTATTCCCTCATAGTATCATACACAACAAAATAATCCAATGGCATCCCCTATCACCCCTAGAATTTCAAAAATTAATCTTCAAAAACCTTGTTTGCCTCCTAATTTCTGAACTATTATCAACATCGAGTTACAATATATCATGGGTCCAAGACTCTAGCCTTTGGGGTCTATTTTTGATGCCATAGTTTGGCACAGACATTAAACTACTAGAGAAGATTATTGTAGGTTACGACATTGGTTCGAGAAAGGTCAATGTTGTCATTGAAAATAAAAATATCATATTTTCTTTCACAACCTTTGACATAACTAGATTGACAGCATTGCCTCACACCGGTTATGATCCAATCACATCAAAATTCACATTAAATGATGATAAAAAACTCTACTTGGAGACCACCTTCAATGTGCAACCAAAATATTTTCAAGGTATAACTGAATAATTTTTTATTTAATTGAATTTAAATTCCAAGGGTCTACAATTACTGATTTATTTTTTTGTAGTTACGGCTACCAAGTCTAGAAGGGGTCTAATTATACCAGCTATTTAGGATAAATTTATTAAAGCATTTTGTGAATTCTTCCTATCCAGAATCGTTTTGCAAGGAAGATCGATAGAATTTTTGATGTGGATATTGGCATATTTGGTTCGTTGTATTGTACACCAACAATTCAACTAGTCCACCTATGTCTCACATCATATTAGAATGGATATCAAAAATGTGATAGCCCATGCTTCACCTTCGCCAACAATAAGAACATGCAACTACATTCTTGGTTTTTTATGAATCTTATTATAATAACACTCCAGTACCAACTTCTTGGCACTCAGCCCTAGCCAATGCAACCATGATTGAACAACAAGTTCAGGTAATTTCTTGTTAATATTAAAGTAATATTTTTTAATTTTCATATGTTTATCATTTTTTATAATTTTAACATTTTATAAAAAACACAAAAAAGGGTATCCTCTTCCTCTTTAAAGTGGGATGCTGATTTCAGAGGTTATAATCTAGAGGAATGGGGAGACTCCAAAACATTTGCGGAGGAAACAACGTCACCACTAAGAAAAATATCAACAAGGAAACGTGTAATATCTAGTTCTCCTAATCCTTGACAACATCCACCTGCACATCCACTACCAATGGGCATAGTTGTGCAAGATTTCTCATCTTCAGGAAGTAAGTTTTACAATCTACCTTCACAAAATTTGTTACCAAATTTTACTATTTTTTATTAAATTTTATATTGTGTTTTTATATTACAATGCACCCACATTCTATTTGCATCTATGGCTACACAAGAGATCTCTTCTTCTATCGGTAAGTGTTATAACCAATTTTTATAATATACTGAAAGATGCAAAACGTAACACCCAAACAATGCTTGAAAAAAATGAGACACAAAGAAAACACAAGATTGCACAATAGAATAATTTTCATTGATGGGGGAGCCTAGAAACTCCATTGTTTATAAGCTTGGATCCTTGAATCCTTTTGATACAATATTACAAGGTATAAGGGTTCTCCAAAACCCTAAAAATCAGAGCTATAATGTCTTCAAGTGCGTATTGATCCCAACAGGATCAATGGGCTTTTTGATATGCAAGGCTGGGCCACTCCAGATGATGAGGTAGTGCTTCAGATCTGCATAAAATAACACAAAAATAATAGTTAGTAATACATGTGAGGGATCCACAGTGTGAAGCCCTCTATGAGCAATAGTAAACCCTAACTAAGTGTTGTAAATAGAGTGAATAAAAACATAAACACATGCATGCAATAAATAAAATGATGGATCTATCTTACTTACTATCTTATGATGTATGATGTATGATGCAGATGACTGGTATGACGATGTCCTAATGTCACCCAGAGGCTATGGAGTCTTAAAGAATGATAGCATAGAATGCCTGCGGGTACCTGGCTACTACAAGAAATACCCATGGGCACCTGGGGCTGAGAGGAAGGATTCTACAAAAGCAAATCCAGTGAGGGAGGAAGGATGGCGATGGTGATGAGGGGTTACAACGAGTGATAATTATGGCAAAAGTGGTGAGAGATGACCTAGGTAACTTAAGGGTTTTAAGAACTCAAGGAACTAACAAACTTAGGATAATCGAGAACTTAGAGGAATCAGGGGTTGAGCCATAAAATGACTCCTGTTTATAATCTGACCTAGGGCATACTTAGGGTTTCAGCAACACTAATTGTGTGGTTGATATTAAAGCATATCCAAGGGTAGATAATAAATCTAGGGTGTGGCATAGATTGATGTAAATGGGTGGTCAAGATTAAATGAAATTAGATGGCTGGGATTAATTCACTTAAATAAATACATATTAAAATATAATATAGAATATTATATTTAAATATATATAAAATAAATATATATAAATAAATGTGAATAATAATTAGAAATGGCGGGAAAATAAAGATAGTGGTCAAATTGACTAGGATTTGGTGGTGGAAATTGTGGGAAGGCTAAGATGGAAGGAAAATGGATATGATTTGTTGTCTATAAATGCTCCTTTTTGTACTACGTTGCATGGGACATAATGCAGTGCAAAAATACAAGACACCTGTTTTGGCCAGGTGCAAAAGCAACTTCTCTCTTGTTGGAATACAAGCTTGAAGATAAAAGAATAAAAGAATTTGGAGTTATGTGTAGCTTACCCCATCAATTGGTGAATGAGGTTGCAGATGAATCTCATGAGCCAATTGAAAAAAGATCTATGCAAATGAATGATGGATGATGTGATACCATTTTTGCCCCAATGGTGGGAAGGGGTTTGGTGAGAAATGTGATATGATGTGTCTATTTTTTCCCCAACAGATGAAGGATTTTGTGCAAATATGAGGTGATGAGGATGATATGAATGATGTAAAATTTGATACCATTTTTGCCCCAATGGTGGGAAGGGAAGTTTTAAAATCTAGCGATATGATTGTGTCTATTTTTTCCCCAATAGATGAAGGGATTATTGCCAAGTGTAGATATCATGATCATTTGAGATGTATCCCATTGTGGGAAAGTCATAACCAATTGTGGTTACCCCAAATTTGGGGTGATTCGATGTTGTTGAAGAAAATGCCTTATTGGCATCATTGAGTATGCAGGTTATGAAGATGCAGGATGACAAAGTCAACGTAGGGGCCATGTAGTGACTATGGAAAATTCTTCATCTAATTCCAAAATGGAACCAATCAACCTACCAGGCTTACCTATCTTGTGACTATGGTCAAATGAATGAGTGATGTGATATTAATTATCCATGTTTTCTTGCCCCATAGAAAAGGACATCAATGACTGCTTTTGTGCAAATTGTTCTTGGCAAGGTTTCACTCAAAATGTGAAGTACCAAATGTGATTATGATTTTGATAAAGGAGATAAGTGATGATGATCATGGATAAGTGTCCTTATTGTAGGCTATTCATATTACCATATTGCATGGATGCAAATCACTGTAATCACTGAGTGTATATAATAACTCACCAGATATGAAGTTCACTTGAATGTTATGCGAACTTGTCAAACTTATACAAATGATGATGTGAAATGAGGTGAAGATCATGTGTGAGTGATGATATGAATGATGATGGTTATTTTATGAATAGTTGGGCCGTTTTAGGCACTTTTGTAATTTGTTTGGTGAATTTGGTTAATGTGTCGAAAATGAGACTTATGCGTCAAAATTAGTAATAATATTCACTAAATGTTTTATGATGATGAAATGAATGTATGGATGCAATTTGACATGATTTTATGGAGGTAAGCTATCATTTTGTGTTGGTTTGGCTTTTGTCAATGTTTATGAGAAACTCCCATAGGTGCCTTAGGCCTGCAAAAACACCCGTAGGTGCCTCAGTGCACTAGGAAATACCCATGGACATCGCAAGGCACCTAAAGGAGCTATAAATAGCCTTCTAGGGTATTTTGAAGCTCATTTATGCATTTGCGAGTTTGAGAAGTTGCGTCTAAGGAGTGAGGTGGAGTGGTGAGTGAAGTGAGGAAGTTGAATTTGGGTGTGAAATCCATGGCAGTAGAGGGAGCTGGTGTGGGGGCTAAAGGTGTAGTTGGGGTGTGGATTACTGAGGTAAGACTTTTTTTATTCTACTCTTGAATTGTGTAAACTTTTTTTTACAAATTATTAACAATTTTTTTGTGTTGATTACTGCAACTTAGAGTTTTGGAGGTTCAGCATTGATTATCGCCTTAAGTCCCTGGGATGAGGAAGGCAATTACGAAGGAGTGGGAGCTATTGGAGGTTATGGTTATCCAAGAAAAGCTAGAAGATAGGGAGCATCAACATGAGGTCGACATATGATGCCTTCACTCTCAAGCGAGATATATCAAGGCATTGGAGGATAGGCTAATGGAACATCATATTCCACTTCTATATTCTCCAACCTCTTCTGCATATGAGGGTGTTAGGCATAGCTCTAGGTCTAGGGCTCCTACTAGGTCATAGGGGTCCTCTTGGAGAGTATAGCTAGTTCTTAGATGCACATTTGTATATGAAATTATAGATTTAGAGATTGTTGAAATGATAAGTGGTTGTACCTCTCTGAAGGAGTATTTTGGAATCAATAATCCAAGGGAGGCCATCGCATCTACAAATCTATTAGTCGAATGTGGCAAGCTATTAATTTCATATCAATCAAAATTAGATAGCAATTTCATTGCTACTTCATGATAAAGTTTAATGGTAGGTTATTTGCATTGGTATTCTTTGTTGATTTGCTTGACAAGTTGAGAAACACCAAATATTCTAATACGCTTAATGCTCATTGCTATAGCCGATTGAAGACCTACGATTAAGGCTTCATACTCTGCAATGTTGTTTGTGTATTGGAAGTCTAGTTTGAATGAAAAGGGGATAGGTACCCCTTATGGTGTGTGAAATACGACTCCAACACCTTGACATTTTTGTGCACTTAGAGCTATCAAATAATAATGTGATATCGTCTTCCTCTAGAATGATATCTTGGTCTTGTTTAGTGACAGCAAAAATTGAATCATCTGGGAGCTTAATAATCAAAGGATGATCACTAGTTAGTGGACCTTTCGTAAGTTGATCAACTATTACGTAATATTTAATGGATTTTTGCCTTATGAATTCCAGGTTTAACTCAGTGAGGAGCATTATCCATTTAGAGGTGTAGGTATTACTATAAGTGTGAGACATCATGTAACATAGAGGATTTTATCTAGCTATTATATAAGTTATGTGGCTAAGCATGTAATATCGAAGTTTATTAGTGGCGAAAACCACTGCTAAGCACAATTTTTCTACATAAGTGTATTTAGTCTCATAACTTACCAATGTTCGACTAATGTAATAGATAACTTGCTCTTGATTTTGTTCATTTTTTTGTGTAAGCATTGTCCCTAAGGTAAAGTTCATTGCTGAGATATAAAAATAAAATGGGACCCCCGGACGAGGAGGAGCTAAGACTAGTAGAGAAGCTAGGTATTTCTTAATGTCATTGAAGGCTTTTTGACATTCATCTATCCAAGAGAATGGCACCCCATTTTGTAGTAGGTGATTGAATGGCCTACATTTTTCAGAAAGTTGCACAATAAAATGATGGATTGATTGGATTTTTCCTTGTAAACTACATAATTATTTTAAGTTAGTTGGGGGAGGCATCTCCAAGATAGCCTTGACCTTGTTGGGGTCCACCTCAATGCCTCTGTTAGAGATAATGAATCCTAAATTTTTTCTCGAGGTAACACCAAAGACACATTTCTTAGGATTCAACCTAAGATTATGCTCTAGGAGTCAATCAAAATTTTTCTCCAATACACCAATATGTTCTTATCGAGTTTTGGATTTAGCCAAGAGATCATCCACACAGTATTCGATAATATTATGCATGTAGTCATGGAAAATGTATGTCATGGCATGTTTATAAGTGGCACTTACATTTTTGAGGCCAAAGGTCATCACCTTGTAAAAAAAAATTCCCCAAGGTGTAGTGAATGCCGTTTTGTGTTGGTCATCAAGATTTATTCAAATTTGGTTGTATCCTAAAAAATCGTCCATGAGTGAAAGCATTTCATGGCCAGTGCAGGTATCAACAAGAGTATCAATATTTGGTAGAGGGAAGTCATCCTTAGGACATGCTTTGTTGAGATATCGAAAGTCAATACATACGCGTATCACCTCGTTAGGCTTACAAACGGGTACCATGTTTGAAAGCCGCTCAGGATAGTCGATAGAAACTATGAAGTTCACATCTAAGTGTTTTTGAAGCTCTATTTTTACCAAGAGGGCCGTGGTAGGATGCATTCTCCTAAGTTTTTGTTTGATTGGTTTAGCATCAATCTCTAAGGTGAGATTATGGAAAACCAAAGTAGGGTCAAGATCAGGCATGTCCTTATATGAACATGCAAATATGCCCTTTTTCCTCTTGAGAAGAGCAATAAAATGCTCTCGTTTATCGGGTTATAAACTTTTGCCAAGCTTGAAAATTTGGGGATTTTTTTTGTCTAAACTAAGGTCCACATCGATGGTATCTTTAATAGACATGTGGGAACCTTCCTCAAGCTAGTGGGGCATCAGTATCAAATGAATATCATCTAAGATGTCATAAAATTCTTCTAGATTATCCTCATCTATTTATGCTTGGAAATCCTTGAGATCCAAAGGTGAAGGTGAAGGCAGAGGCAGAGGGGTTGGAGGAATGTAGTTTGTGGAATCCCTTAATAGTTCATCAAATAGGATAAATTTGGCAAAGGTTGGAGGTGAGGAAATACGGTCCATATCAATAAGGCTAATGTCAATTGGAATTGGTTTAGCTAGATCATATGGATTACAGAGCGGGGTAAATAAATCAATAGGATTCATGTTGACTTATGGGTAATGTGGACAAGGTTGGATGGAATGAATGGAACCTAGGAACCGATGCTAAGGGCTTGGTTAACCTGAACAACAACAAGCAACACAAAACATGTTTTATTAAATGGTATATTTACATATGTAATGCTGAAAAAGAAAACATGTTTTTGATTTTTGATTGATTTTTAATTTTTTGGTAGTGGTGATAACCACTATTTTTGTTTTATGTACATATGTTACAAGTTGGCTTATGAAATGGCTTAATGGAATGGAGGTGGTGGTTCACCGATAGAGGTGGATCACTCTTGTGGAAGAAGCAAGTGAAATATGGGCTCATAGATGGGAAACATGTTGAGATAAGACTCATCTTGTTCGAAATGGGGAATTATGGGCTCTGATTATTCTTCAGATTCATTTGTAATTATCGACATAAGCTCAAATTCTTTATAGATGTCATAATAAAAATTAGGATGGAGGGCTTCTTCTCCTGAATTGGGGTTAAGCCTTTGGAAGGCTTGTTCAAAAGAAGAGGTGGTAGTAGTGGGTGGAAACCTAGATCTGAACGGTCATGCACATCTTGATATGAAACATAAATAGGTTGTTGCACTCCCTATTCATGCAATCCTAGGCCATGGCCTTGCTAATTAACTATGTGGAAATAATGATATGGAAACCCCATCATGCTTGAAATGTTGGCAAGTTTTGGTTCTTTGGGTTCTTCTAGGGGAGCTGGATTTGATGAAGATTCAATTCCCCATATACAAAATTTATGCTATTAGGAACTGAACCCATGCTATAGACTGCTCCTATTGCTAAAGGTGGGTCACATGGGCGAGAAAAATACTTAGCACTAGGGATGGTGAGGGGTATAATGGTGATATCATCTACCACATACTCACCAATACCAGGATTAGTAAGATGGACCTTGACTTGGGATGACATGGAATGATTATGGCCAAATTATGGCTTGGGCAATGGTGAAGATGGAAGTATCTCAAAATCTGTCAATTTGACTTGTGAAACATTGGATGATGGCAATGGATTGGCTTGGGAAGATTGCAGAATGGATGATGATGATGAATTGAAAGGCAATGATGTTGATGGTGTGGACTGGTTGTGAGGTAATGGTGAAGATGGAGGTGATATGGAAGCTTGATGATGGTTGGTGATAGGGAGCTCTTCGGGGATGGGATCATTTGATGAAGAGATTGGTGTGGTGGTGGATGGATTGGATGACGACAAAATAAAAAGGTGAGTGGAAGGAAGCATGACCTCATAAGGATTTGAGATGAAATTGTAATACTTAAATGGCACGATGTCCATCGGTATGAAACGTACTTGTCCCTCATGAACATATTTCAAGAATTGATGTAGTATTGAAGGGGCACATCTCATTTCCCTCATCCAAGGTCTTCCAAGAAGTACATTGTATGCCATGGATCCTTCCAAGATTTGGAACATTGTATGCAACGTTTTAGTCCTTACTTCGATGGGCAAAACAATAGTGCCAACTGTGGAACACAAAGCATCATTAAATTCTTTGAGGGTGAAATATGACTTGATGATGTGAGATGGAGGAAGTTTCAAATGATGAAGGGTAGATGTGATAATGATGTTAATAGAGGAACCAATGTCAATTAGGACTCTCTTAAAAGGCTTCTTATCAATTAGAATCATGATATGTAATAGAGGATCTACTTATTCCGATGAGATTGGCTTAATCTCAAAGTCATAAAATGTTATGGAAGACTCCATGCATGTTTGGATACTTCCTAAAATTTTTTTAAAGGTATTAGGATCTTGCAATCATAGTTCAATGGATTTTAAAATTTCCATTAATGCCTCTCGATGTGGGGGAGATTGTTGGATTAACTCATATAGTGACAATTTGGCAGAAGCCATTTTCAAACTTGTAGTTAGTCGGCTACTCAATGAGATAACTGGTCGAGGTGGATGATTTATAGGAGGATTTTATTGGCTTTGTACATGGATGGGTGATGAAGGAATGGGTGAAACTTGGATGGGTGGTTATGTAGAAGGTTGTGAGACACTTTCTTAAGGTGTTTGCCTTTGTTGGTTATTCCCTTGACCTCTAGTGACCACATGAATGGCCCCTACAAACCCTTGGTATTATTAAATGTGGTTGACTTGGTTAGGGGGATTTTTTGTGTTATTTCCCCATACATTTGGTTGCACCTCCTCGTGATGAGGAAGTGGTGTTTGAAATATACCAAGATCTTGGTGTTTTTGAGCAAGGGGACTATTAATCTTGATTGCATCTAAGTCAATGAGGTCTTGGACTATGTTTTTAAATGCATTGCAATTATTGATGTCATACCTATTTTGTTTATGGTAAGGATAAAATAGGTGTTCCCGATAGTGTCTACCATGTTTGGCAAGATCATCCGGTCTAATATCGGGTAAAGCAAGTTTATTTTTCTCATACAACATTTTAAAAAGGGAGGCATATGATTTGGCTAATGGGGTGTATTGGTGATTTTATTTGATCGACTGTCATCGAGGATGGTCTTCCATAGTTGGAACTATATTTTGAACTTTTGGAGCTTGTGTTGTTGAGGGGACCGCATGATATGAAATTTGTTGTGATGTTTGTTACATAGGTTGTTGTTGAGCCATTATCGGTTGGCTCATGACCACTTTATTGACTTGATTAGATTGGGTGGTTGGGGTAGCCTATGTTGATTTTTTTTGGCTTGAATAATTGCTTTTGTATTACCCCTTATTTTGCCACTCTTTCTTCTTAGGCTTTAGTATGCCTTATTGGATATTGATATCTTCAATTATGCTAGCCTAAGCTAAAGCTTCTTCAAATGATTGATAGGTTCATAATTGAAGCATCCAAGAGTTAGGATTTAAGCAAATCTTGGTGAATAGCTTAATTAGCTCGTCCATTGGTAGGGTGAATGGGAATTTAGTGATGATAACCCTCCAACAGTTTCCAAAATTATAGATAGATTCATCATCTTGTTGTTAAGGTATAGACATCAGATAATGAGATCTTATTGAAGAACACAAGCTTATACTGAGATCTTATTAATCAATATAATAAATGGCAATATCAATAGCAATAACCAAAGCAATGCACAAATCATCACACACAATAGAGACACCAATTTAACGTGGTTCACCCAATGTGGGTTACATCCATAGAGAAAATATTTCTTCTAAATATTTCTCAAATAATCTCTTGGGAATCCTTCCCTATTACAATGTTTATGGACCTATGTCCAAAGGAGATGTTGATCCCTTGAATCTAGTTTGTGGATCTCTATCCATAGGAGAACTCCTTCTCCTCTGCTCTAGCTGGTGATCCTCTAGAAGACTACTACCTCCACTACACTAGCTTGTGGATCTCTCTCCACTGAAGACTCTTGTCCCCACTTAGAAGACCTATCCTCACTACCCTGGTTGATGGATCTCTATCCACTAGAGACTCTATCCTCTCTGCTCTATCACCTCCAAAGCTCTATCTCAATTTTGTACTAAACACAGTCTAATCGGTCTAGCAAAACTCTACTCAATCTCTTGCACTAAACATAGTCCAGTCGGTCTAGCACAAGTTTGCTCAATAAGCTCACTCAAATTTGCACTAAACACAGTCCATTCAGTCTAGCACAAATCTGCTCAACTCTTTCACTAAACATAGTCCAGTCGGTCTAGCATAAGTCCACTCAAATTTGCTCAATAGGTCCACTCAGAACCTACTCAAATCTTCTCAACAGGTCCACTCAAAACCTGCTCAAATCTGCTCAACAGGTCCACTCAAAACCTGCTCAAATCTACTCAAAAGGTCCACATAGAACCTGCTTAAATCTATTCAACAGGTCCATTCAGATTCTACTCAAATATGCTCAACATATCCACACAGAACCTGTCCAAATATGCTCAACAGATCCACACATAACCTGTCCAAATTTGCTCAACAAGCTCACATAGAACTTGTCCAAAATTGCTCAACAAGCTCACACAGAACTTGTTCAAATCTGCTCAAAAAGCTCACACAGAACTTGTCCAATCTCATAGAAACATAAAGAGAATTGTTAGAGACTCAATATGTTCTTTACTCAATGCTCAATCACTTTCTCAACTCAAATCAATATCATAGAAACATAAAGAGAATTGTTAGAGACTCAATATGTTCTATACTCAAAACTCAATTACTTTCTCAAATCAATCTCATATAAGCATAAAGATAATTTTTAGAGACTCAATATGTTCTATTCTCAAAACTCAATCACTTGCTCAACTCAATCTCATAGAAGCATAAAGAGAATTGTTAGAGACTCAATATGTTCTATTCTCAAAACTCAATCACTTGCTCAACTCAATCTCATAGAAGCATAAAGAGAATTGTTAGAGACTCAATATGTTCTATTCTCAAAACTCAATCTCAACTCAAATCAGAATATAGAATAGTTTGTTTTATGGAACTTGATCAATCACTTCATACATCCACTTGACTAGGCCCAATCAACTCTACTCAACCAATCACTCCAAGAAACAACTCTTGCTCACAAACCCTAGTCCAAGCATGTATCATCCAACTCAAAATATTTCCAACAATGCTCAACAACAAATCTCACATAACAATGATACTCATGATCTTTTCAAACCCTAGTTCAAGTTCTTTGTATAACAACTCACTTCAACAACCATGCTTATCAAACAAGGTTTTAAACACAACTCTCAATTTTAGAAAACCTTGAAGCATTAACTCAAACACTTCACTCAACCAATGGTCTCAACAACAATGCTTATCAAACAAGGTTTTAATCACAACTCTCAATTCATAAAAACCTTGAAGCATTAACTCAAACACTTTTGAAAAGGAAACCCTAATCAAATCCTTTTCACTCCAAACTTAATTTTCAAGTAAGCCAATCAACCAACTCAACCAAGGAAGAATTTGCCCATACCTTTTGTTTGACAAGGAGTTGATCTCACAAATCTGCCACACTCACAAATTTCTCTTTTCCAATCTCAATAAGGGTTAGAAGACTTCAATCAAATCACAATACAAAATAATGACCCAAAATACACCTTATTACTCCAACTCAAAAATAACATTCACCATAGTCTTCTTTAAATGGAAAAACCCTTATACAAAAATAATGCTCAAAAGTCTTAATAAGAAATTAATAAGACTTTACTAAAACTCCTTATTACTCCTAAAATAATAAATCTCAAATATCAATACCTCCACAATAATCCTCAACAAACATTCACCATAAATCTCAAATATCAAACCTTCCACAATAATCCTCAACAAACATTCACCATAAATTTCATGCCTTAATGTATAAAAATAATAATCACTTATGCACCCTTATTCCTCCAACATTAGGCAACTAACAAAATTTAAATCAAAATTAAATACCTTGTCCTTGGAGGGAATCGAACCCTCAACCTCATCTCACCACAAGCGCCTTAACCGCAGCCAAAGTCGTCGCACGAGCCAAGCGCTCGCTTGAGATTAAAGAAGCACCACGTGCTTCTTAATATCACACCACCTTCCACCAAGCAAAAGGTCATGCACCTTGGGCACCTCAAAAAACACACCAAACAATGCACGTGGGGATTCGAAACATCAACCACCTTGCTGCCAGCACCTTTGCACTTTCCCAACTACCACTAGGCCATGCTTGCCCAATGAAACTTGAGGATGGAACCTTCCTCCTCTATGCCTTTCATTGCCACATTTTCATAAATCACAAGCTCTCTTTTTCGCATGCCACCGATTTATTAATTCGAGCAAGGGTAACTTTCCAATGGTTTTGGCAAAGTATTTATATGCATTATATTTTCTTTGGACATGTCGGTGCTAGCTCCTCCATGACGACATCGACAAAAATATAGAGGCTTCGAAAGCCTTTTTATTTAAACCCCAACTTTGGGTTTAATTTACTTTAAACTTTGTGCTTTGAAATATTTTTCCCTCCAAAACCCAACCTTAGGGTTTTATAAAAAATAATTAATTGTCCTTTGTAAACCAAATAATATTATAATTAAAATTATAATAATTTATTTGGGTTTTTCACCACCTTGGATAAATATTATAATAAATATTATAATATTATATCCTTCCATTGCTTTGGATATATTTGCTTCCAAAGGAGAATTGAAACCATTTTCTAAACCATTCTTTTGGGTGTAAAATAAAAATATTTTAACCCATTACAACTTCTATTGAACTTTGCACTTGAACTGGAGAAGAACTATCACTGGCATCTTGACATCAATGACAACTTTGGCTTAGGGACTAAAAATGTCCAACAATCTCTCCCTTTGTCATTGATGGCAACCCACATTCTTTTTATTGAAACCTAACCTTTCTTTTTCTTCTGCTCCCCCTATGACATTGCTCCCCCTGGCTCAAAGCTCTCTCAAATATCAAATCTCTCCCCATATCAAATATCTCCCTAATACATAAATCTCTCCCCCTTTGACATCAATGGCAAAGGGTCACCTTTGGGGCTCGGGGATAAGAATGAGCCTCTTAGATTAGCCCCTCACCTACCTCCTTTGAGGTGGTTAATTCTGGGGTGGGAGTATTTGTACTCCTAAAAGGCATTGTTCATTGCCTTTATCCTCTTCCCTTATTTTCTAATTTTTTTATTCTTCTAATTGTTTCTATCTGTGATATCATTCATGTTCCTGTTTCTATTCATGTTGTTGTTCCTATTCCTTTTCATGTTCCTGTCATCATTCCTGTTCCTGCTCCTGTTCTTATCCATGTTCGTGTTCCTATTCATATTCATGTTCGTGTTCATATTCTTGTTCCTGTTCATACCTATTTCTAGAATATTTTCTCTAGATCATTTTGTTGTGTCCATGATTATTGCACTTATAACATTTAATTTTATTATTCCGTGGAGGTGCAAATGTATTGGGATTTCTCCTAGTGAAGCCATATCCTCTTCTGTCATGAACCCTACAATTTATTGCCTTGTGACCAAACTGATTACATGAGTAGAAATACCCATGGAAAAATTGTTCATTCCCATATTCTTGTCTTTCATGTGTCATGCACTGTGAAGCCATGTGTCCAAATCTATGATATGAAAAATATCTTCCATTGAAGAAACCTTGCCTAGACTCCATTGGTCTCTTAGTATCTTCTATCTGTTTCATGTTCCATCTATTCCTTACTTGTGCATTGTTTCTTTCCTTGTTGAACTTTCTATTGTCCAACTCCTCCTTAGAAGTCTCACTCTCTCTTTTACCTACTTCTTTTGAATCTTTTTCTTTTTTGGTTTTTGAGCTTGACTCTCCTTTTTTTGCTTCCTGATTTCCTTGTTCTTCTTTAGAACTAAGTCCTGTTATGGTGACTGATGACCTTTTTGCATTGATAATCCTATCCAAGGTCTTTGAATTTTTCTCAAACTTGTGTAGCTTGTCCTTGGAAATTTTTACTTCCATACTTAGTGAAACTATCTCATGCTCTAATATTTCACACTCTAGATATTTTATCTTTAATTTTTCGGCCATACCTTCTTCAATTTTTCTTGTCTCTTCAACTTTGATTTTGAAGTTGGTGAATTCCTATAGAAACCTTGCTTTTGCTTTCTCATATTATTGAGCTTGAACTCTTAATCCTGAGTTCTCCCTTTTTAATTCATCAAGATTAATCATAAGCCTTCACATTCTATCTCTTTTACCTTTGAATGTTTAATCATAAGCCTTCATAAATTTCTCTTTTCCAATATCAATAAGGGTTAGAAGAGTTCAATCAAATCACAATACAAAAGAATGACCCAAAATACACCTTATTACTCCAACTCAAAAATAACATTCACCATAGTCTTCTTTAAATGGAAAAACCCTTATACAAAAATAATGCTCAAAAGTCTTATAAGAAATTAATAAGACTTTACTAAAACTCCTTATTACTCCTAAAATAATAAATCTCAAATATCAATACCTCCACAATAATCCTCAAAAAATATTCACCATAAATCTCATATATAAAACCTTCCACAATAATCCTCAACAAACATTCACCATAAATTTCATGCCTTAATGTATAAAAATAATAATCACTTATGCACCCTTATTCCTCCAACATTATGAAACTAACATAACTTAAATCAAAATTAAATACCTTGTCCTTGGAGGGAATCGAACCCTCAACCTCGTCTCACCACAAGTGCCTTAACCATGAACAAAGTTGCCGCACAATCTAAGCACTCACTTGAGATTAAAGAAGCACCACGAGATTCTTAATCCCACACCACCTTCCTCCAAGTAAAGGGTTGTGCACCTTGGGCACACCAAACAATGCACGCAGGGCTTCAAAACATCAACCACCTTGCTGCCAGCGCCTTTGCGCTTTCCCAACTACCACTAGGCCATGCTTGCCCAATGAAACTTGAGGATGAAACCTTCCTCCTCTATGCCTTTCGCTGCCACGTTTTCGTAAATCACAAGCTCTCTTTTTCGCATGCCATCAATTTATTAATTGAAGCAAGGGTAACTTCCCAATGGTTTTGGCAAAGTATTTATATGCATTATATTTGCTTTGGACACGTCGAAACTAGCTCCTCCATGACTACGTAGACAGAAATATAGAGGCTTCGAAAGACTTTTTATTTAAACCCCAACTTTGGGTTTAATTTACTTTAAACTTTGCACTTTGAAATATTTTTCCCTCCAAAACCCAAACTTAGGGTTTTATAAAAAATAATTAATTGTACTTTGTAAATCAAATAATATTATAATTAAAATTATAATAATTTATTTGGGTTTTTAACCACCTTGGATAAATATTATAATAAAGATTATAATATTATATCTTTCCATTGCTTCGGATATATTTGCTTCCAAAGGAGAACTAAAACCGTTTTATTCTTTTGGGTGTTAAATATAAATATTTTAATCCATTACAAATTCTATTGAACTTTGCACTTGAATTGGAGAAGAACTATCACTGGCATATTGACATCAATGACAACTTTGGCTTAGGGACTCAAAATGTCCAACACTTCTTTTTAACATTTAGGAAAAAATAATAAAATAATTGATCAATCAATTGGTCAAAAGTATAGATACTATGGCTTGGAAATTGATTGTACCATTCTATGGCATCTCCTCCCAATGTTTGAGGAAAAGTTTGAAGCATGAGAGCATTATCATCTTGAATTCTGAAGCATGCATGAACAAAGGCGCTCACATGTTCTTTGGGATCCTCAGTTCCCTTAAATTTATCAAAATTGGGTAACGTAAAATTTTTGGATATGGCGGTGATGGTATCGAAGGATGAATTGGTTGATTGATCAATTGGCGTAAGGTTGGTTTTTGGTTTGAAAAACTAGGAGTAAATTACATAAATTGATCTATTTGTTTCTACATGGCCTTAATTTGAGGGTCTTCCTCAAGAATGTGGAAACCTTGAATTACCTAATGGGTTTGTGGTTGAGTGGAAAAATATTGTGGAGTGATTAAATGATGAGGAGATTGGTATTGATGGCTAGGTGAATTGGATGGAAATTGATGCATGGGTGATTGATGATCGAAATATGGGGAATTATGGAATGGTGTTGATTGATGAAGGTTATGGCTAGGTTTTCCAATGGGAATCGGATGTGTGATTATATGACTTGATAAGGGAACTGGGATAAAGACCACAGAAGATTTTGGTTTCCATGATAGACCTTGGTTGACAGGGGTAGTTTGAGTAAAGTTATGCAAGGGCTTAGGGTTTACCTGTACTTGTTGTTGAGAATTTTGACACTATCTAAGCAATTTTTTTAGGTGTTACCATACCTCACTAATATCTCTATCAGAGGATAAGGGTATGTAAGTGGATGGTATGGATGATGTGGCTTGAATACAAGTTATACTAGGTATGTCAACTTATGAGGTTGGGATTTGTGAAGCAACATTTACATGTGCTTCATACAAGGAGTTGGTATAGGTGGAGGTATATGAGGTGCTAGGAGCACATGAGGGTTAGGGAATGGATGCATGGAATGAAGGTGCAATTGATACCTCAAAAATAGGGTTAGTGTACACCTGGGTAAAGGTGGATGGGGATTGGGAGTAAACAGGCTCTTGCTGTAAAAAAATTCCTATTTAGGTGAATTGGGAAGAGACTCTAAGACATAATTAGAAGACTTCATGAAATATTCTACTCTACCATGTCTATATGGGTAATGTGGTGGTTGATGGTAGGGGAGGTTGACTCCTCTTGGGGCATGGCCATATGATAGGCTATGGATGATAAGGTATGTGAGGGATTTGCAGACAAATATGTTTGTGTCACATTCAAGGATTTTGCCACAGAAGTAGCAGGGAATGTGTATGAGGGTTCCATTAAATTATCTTGATTTATTGCTTTATTTTGATTTCTAGTTAATACCATAAGCAAAATAAATCAAGATACAAATTAAAACACCAAATGTCACACAAAAATTAAAATGCTTAAGGAATAAAGAATCAATGCTAAGTATTAGCCAATGTGGCTTACCTTGTTCATTGATTATCTCTTCATTGATGTGTATTCATTTTATGTGCTAGTCTTGTGTGTTTTGATGTTCTAATATTTATTAATGAAACAAAGGTAAAATCTATGATGAAGATAAGGCAACGAGATTCTTTTTGGTGATGAAATACAGTAACGAGATTCTTTCTGGCTATGGGTAGAGATTGGTGGATGGATATGAATGCTACCGTCACCAAATCTCAAGCAATGGTTGGTGATGAAATCCAATCACTACTATTTTGAATGAACCATGATGTGTGTGAATTTTTTTTAAGGCTTATGCTTTCTATTGTGTATAAAAAATATTAAAAATAATTAATTTCATAAACCTAAATTAGAAGCCAACAAAATAATGACAAGTTCTCCAAAGGGCATGAAGTACACCACTTAAGACCCCCTGTCTAAATAACAACTAGAGGGTTCATCCACCCCTCTACCTGGAATCACCCAACTAGCAGGGATAATTTTGGTAATCTAATGGTGTTCCAACTTAGATAAATGAAATAAAATATTTCTAACCCTAAGATGCAACACTATGCTATGCAATTTTCTAGTTCAAATGCAAACAAAATGCAGCAATTTGTATTAATAAAACATAAACCCTAGTCAAAATATGTGAATGAATGTAGACCTAAAAATGTAAACTAACATGAGTTCATTTCCCGATTTTTTAATGATGATTTATTTTAAGCTTAAAATCTGAAAATACAGTAGATAACCCAAAATACGTAAAACAAAAAACTAGGGTTTTAAACAACAAACTTACTGAACAACCTAGGTATTTGCTCCTAGCTCTCTATAAATACCCATAAGCACTTTTGGATGTTTATAAGATGCCTCTGGGTATTTTTGGTTTACCCTTGAACATCGTTAGGTGCTTTGTGCACCTTATACAAACTTTTGCAGACTTTAGAAACCCTAGATTCGGTGAAATATGCAAGATTCGTGCTTCTAAAAAACTTACGAGATAACAAAAAACAACAAGAAAATTAGTAAAAAAAATCATAAATAGAAACCCTTAGGGTGTCCCACCGTGATCACCATTTGAAATATGCAAAACACAACACCCAAAAAATGCTTGAACAAAACGAGATACAAAGAAAACACAAGATTGCATAATAGAATATTTTTCATTTACGAGGGAGCCTAGAAAATCCATTGTGTACAAGCTTGTATCCTTGAATTATTTTGATACAATATTGCAAGATGTTAGGGTTCTCCAAAACCCTAACAAGAAGAGTTGTGATGTCTTCAAGCGCGTCTTGATCCCAATAGGGTGAGTGGGCTTTTTGATATCCAAGGTTGGGCCACTCTAGATGATGAGGTAGTGCTTTAGATCTGCACACAATAACATAATAAAAATAGTTATTAATACCTACGAGGGCTCCATAGTGTGAGGCCTTCTATGAGAAATAGTAAACCCTAACTAAGTGCTACAAATAGAGTGAACAAAAATAGAAACACATGCATGAAATAAATAAAATGATGGATCTGTCTTACTTACTGTCTTCTAATGTGTGATGTCTGATGTAGATGACTTGTGTGATGATGCCCTAGCATCACTCAGGGGCTATGGATTATTTAGGAGTGATAGCGTAAAATACATACGAGCACCTGACTACTGCAGGAAATGCCTATGGGTGCTTGGGGCTAAGAGGAAGGATTCTATAGAAGTAGATCCAGTGAGGAAGTAAGGATGGTGACAATGATGAGGGGTTATAGCGAGCAATAATTATGTCATAAGTGGTGTGAGGTGACCTAGGGCACTTAAGGATTTTAAGCACTCAAGTAACTCACAAACTTAGGGTAATAGGGAACTCAGAGGAATCAGGGGTTGAGCCATAAAATGGTTCCTATTTATAATTTGACCTAGGTTATACTTAGAGTTTCAACGACACTAATTATGTGGTTGAGATTAAAGCATATCCAAGGGTAGATAATAAATCTAGGGTGTGGCACAGATTGATGTAAATGGGTGGTCGGGATTAAATGAAATTGGATGGCTGGGATTAATTCACTTAAATAAATACATATTAAATATATATTTAAATATATATAAATAAATGTGAATAATTGAAATGGCAGGAAAATAGGGATAGTGGTCAAATTGGCTAGGATTTTGTGTCTACATCTACCTTCACAAATATTGTAACCAGTTTTTATTTTTGATGATTTAAATTCCTATACAACAATTATGTCATTGAAATCAACCGTATATGCTTCCACATCCTACACCACGCCAACCTCAGATGCGAAGTCAATGCTTCCTGGGTGGAAAATGCATTCTTCCATCTAGGCCATAGAGATAAGCAACAAAGCAATTTTCAAGATTTGAACCTATGTCTTTTGGTAATTTTATAGGTCTAATGGAAGCTTCTAGTGTAGGGTTGGATAATGTACCACTTGAGAAGGTAAAAAATCCAGCACCACTATTTTTCAAGTAACATATCTACTTAAAGATCCTAAAAATGAAAGAAGAGCAAAATGTGTAACAACCCTCAAACAAGAAAATAAGAAAACACACAAACAAAAAGAAAAAGGTTTATATATATATATATTTTTGATCAAGGAGAAGGATTCATAAATCCCTATCCAACCTTAGACCAACTTAATGTTTGACATCCCCTAAGTTTCTCAAGAACTATACCACATGAGATTCCTCTCACGCAAGTTCATTCTACGTAGGCCTATCTCATGTCATGCATATAAGTCCATCCATATCATCATTATTGATGAGCTAGACTTACCACCCTCAATCATTGGAAGGTATACACACATCTCCATACTACACACAAACCATTATGTGTGGGTATGCTACGTGCATTACGAGTTAAGCTATCAATATCGTCCTTTGACAAGCTATCTTAACTCTTGGTACGAACTTCTAAACCTAGATAACCCATCTCCCTAAGGGGGTCTTAATACCTTAGGTCATCCTCTAAGTTCACCTAGAACTTACAACTTTTTAATTTTTTTTTTAAAAACTCATAAGAATACCAAGGAGAAATCTAGATACTAAATCTAACAAAACAAGTGAATTTAAACAAGCATGAAACATTCATTAAAGGGAAAACATGCGATAAACAATTAAATAGCATTTCAATCAGAAAGGATATCAGAATACGATAATAAACAATGCTCATTTAATCCATAGGTAAATATGGCAAAACCCCATGATTTCAATAATTACTTTACATTTAATCCATTGGGGAAATCTCCCCACAATCTAATCTACTACATAATCAAGCAAGAAATAAGGTAGAGAGTAAACTTGCGAAGTAGTCCATCTCCTGACTTTGGTCCTCCCGCTCTTCCATCGATCAAGTGAGGATAGTAGGGGATCAGGACACTCATGGATCTAGATAGACATGCTTCTAATGCATTTACTCATTTATTTTCCAAATTGCAACTATACAATTAACCCAAGTAATTCAAATTTCTAATGCATAGTTATTATCATAGAGCTTCCCTCTCTATGACCCCTCTCACCCACTTGTGAGAGTCATCCTACCATGCATCCCACCTTATGCTTTATTTGCAATAAATGATCTAACCCTCACTTAACAATTAAAGTCCCATACCCTTAACTATTTAATGCACTGGGTTCTTTCATCTTATTTAATCAAGCAAACCGCTTTAGTTTGCACCACAAATATTTCTCATCACTTCATAAAGTAAGGTCCCATACCCTCATTTTACAAAATGAACCATAAACATAATATAAAATCCATTCCATGCAAGGTCCCATACCCTCATTTTACAAAATGAACCATAAACATATTTATTTCCATACCATTTCATAAAGCAAGGTCCCATACCCTCATTTTACAAAATGAACCATAAACATATTTATAAAATCCATTCCATTTCATAAAGCAAGGTCCCATACCCTCATTTTACAAAATGAACCATAAACATATTATATTTTTTCCATTTCATAAAGCAAGGTCCCATACCCTCATTTTACAAAATTAATCATAAACATATTATAAAATCCATTCCATTTCATAAAGCAAGGTCCCATACCCTCATTTTACAAAATGAATCATAAACATAATATAAAATCCATTCCATTTCATAAAGCAAGGTCCCATACCCTCATTTTACAAAATGAACCATAAACATATTTATAAAATCCATTCCATTTCATAAAGCAAGGTACCATACCCTCATTTTACAAAATGAACCATAAACATATTTATAAAGTACATTCCATTTCATAAAGCAAGGTCCCATACCCTCATTTTACAAAATGAACCATAAACATATTTATTTCCATACCATTTCATAAAGCAAGGTCCCATACCCTCATTTTACAAAATGAATCATAAACATATTAATTTAAATTAGAAGTCTACCACTAAGGGAACCTTCTCCCTCAAGATGAGCTTCCTACTCAACTAGAATCGGATAGGGGATTTCCTACCTATCACCCTACGGTATCCCAAGATGGTGCTTCTAACCTGTTACACTATGCACACAGCCCTCCAACTTTGGGTGCAACACATAGCTCTACAACTTTATCTAACACAACACCTCGACTTAGGTGCTACATAAAACACCTCAGCTTTTGGCTACACACACACTTCAGCTAATACATAACATTTTGGATTTGGCTAATACACAACACTTCAACTAACACACAGTGTTTTAGCCAATGCACAATGCTTCAACTAACACACAATGCTTCGTCCAACACACAATGCTTCAACTAACACACAATGCTTCAACCAACACACAATGCTTCAACTAACCACAATGCTTTGGCCAACACATATCACTTCAACTAACACACAACACTTCGGCCAACACATAGTGCTTCACCTAACACACAATACTTTGGATAACACACAATGCTTCGACTAACCCACATCACTTTGGTCTTGATGCTACAAACTAACACGATGAGCTACACTCAGCTACAAGGCAACATGATGAGCTACGCTCAGCTACAAGGCAACACAATGAGCTACACTCAGCTACAAGGCAACATGATGAGCTACGCTTAGCTACAAGGCAACATGATGAGCTACGCTTAGCTACAAGGCAACATGATGAGCTACGCTTGACTACCATAAATACAATGAGTTACGCTCAGTTGTAAGCTAACAAGGTAATTTATGCTTGGCTACCACATATAATGGTAATCTATGCTCGATTTCAAACTAACAAGGTAAGCTATGCTCGGCTACCACATATAATAGTGAGCTATGCTTGATTGCAAGCTGACAAGGTAAGCTATGCTCGACTACCACATATAACAGTGAGCTACGCTCGGCTGCAAGCTAACAAGGTAAGCTACACTCAGCTACCACATATAATAGCGAGCTACGCTCATCTACAAGCTAACAAGGCAAGCTACGCTTGAATACCATATAAGGAACCAAGAAAGTAATACCAACCTGGTCTCCTATTTCTTTGGTTTTCGATGGTCGTTAGGCTGAGTTTGAGAACCACTACTTCTTGTTCTTCTAGTACCTTCTTTTATTTACTTCACTCTCTCATCTCTGCTTGCTCCCCATTTGTCTATCTCTCTTCTCTTCTTGCCTTAGCACCCCTCTCCATTTCTCCTTGAATTTCATCTGCCAACCACTGCCATTACTTTTGCACCCCTTTGTCAGGTGGTAGAGGAGACATCCCTTTCTCCCGCCTTCCCATGGAGTAGCCAACATTGAAGTATTTTCTTACTTACGTAGAGGAAACCATCCCCTCACTCTGGTAGAGCCATTCTTGCCTTAATGGATCTATACTTCCTCGCCAGCTAGACTCTACTCTAGGTGGCCCACCCATTTTTGAGGTAAGTGAGATAGATTTTATTACCTCTTTTATATAAAATCCGACCACTAATATATTAAGGATAATCCACCATCTATCCAAAGGAAAGGTTATTTAAAGTGGGACATTATTTTTATTTAAGAATACATCCATTTATCATTTAACTTAAATTTACCATTTATTTAAATGAATAGCTACCTACAATAAGGCATTATTTTTATCCAAGAATAAATCTATTTATCATTTAAAATAAATTTACCATTTATTTAAATGAATAGCTATCTAAAATAAGACATTCTTTTTATCCAAGAATAAATCTATTTATCATTTAAAATAAATCTACCATTTATTTAAATGAATAGCTATCTAGAATAAGGCATTATTTTTAAAATAAATCCACCATTTATTTAAATGAATAGCTATCTAGAACAAGGTATTCTTTTTAAAAAAAAATCTACCATTTATTTTAAATGAATAGCTATCTAGAACAAGATATTCTTTTTATCTAGGAAGCTATGAAGATAGTTCGTTCATTCCAAATTTCCACATTGCTGAGGTGAAGTGCTGAAGTAAAAGATAATTAAATATGAGCACAAACAAAGAGGGAGATATTTCCATCAATTTAGTCACCTATCTCTGCCTCGAGAACTTATGATAGCTACTAGGCCATCAATCTGGGGCTCAAGGTGGCTATTTATTGATGATTATCCCTAACCGAATGCATACCTATATGAAGGTATCTATCCTTGTTACCTTCGAGTTGTCATATCATCATTTCCCCCAACCTCAAGTACCCTCGTCTTCGATGGAGGACTCAAATTCTTCCACTTATGAGTGCACCTGATCCTACACATTGGCAATTTGTTAGTAGTAACATATTCTTCATTATCTAGTAATATTGCATAACTACTTTATTGCACAAAAATCGAGTATTGAAGCATCACTCTTTAATACATTGTTTCTTCATTTTAAAAGTCCATCTTGGAGGGTCATGACATCCTCCCCCACTAGGATTAACACCATCCTCAGTGTTGTTTTTGTTGTTTTTTAACATAGGTAATTGTAGCCAAGACACAAATTATTACAAAAAAAAGAAAATTGACTTTAGAGTTCATCAAACAAAAAAGGAAAATGTTTTTGCATATCCGCCACTTTTCCCAAGTGGCATTTATTTCAGAGAAATGGTCCCACTGGACCTTACATTGCTCAAGGGTCCAATTCTGCATAGCCTTAGAACGAAATTCAAGAATTCTCACTGACATCACTTCAATTGCTTCTGGGTTTGCCATCTATAAATTAGAAACATCCCATACATGGTTAGGGTCAGCAACATATTTTCTAAGCAAAGATATGTGGAAAGTGTCATGGATTTTTGATAAATTAGGAGGCAAGGCGAGTCGGTATGCAACCGAACTAATTTTCTCGATGATCTCAAAGGGTCCTACAAACCGTGGATCCAATTTTATGGATTTGATCACACTTTTCATTGGTTTGACTCTTAGGAACACTTTATCTCCCATCGAGTACTCTCGGGGAGTCCTCTTTAGATTGGCATAACTCTTTTGCCTATCAGAAGCTTCCTTTAGCCTTTGCTTGATTACCCTAATTTGTTCTTCCATTTCCTTGACCATTTCTGGCCCAATCATAGTTCTATCTTTAGGGTTATCCCAAGACAATGGTGTTCTACACTTTCATCCATACAAAGCATCGAAGGGTGCCATCCCTAGGGAAGAGTGATATCCATTATTGTAGGTAAATTCTACCAATGGTAGAAAATATTCCCATCGAGTCTTGTGGTCCATGCAATACATGTGGAGCATATCTTCTAATACTTGGTTTACCCACTCTATCTGACCATCCATTTTAGGGTGGTATGCTGAACTCATGTGCAATTTTATGCCTATTGCCTGGTGAAGGGCTCTCCAGAATTTAGAAGTGAACTTGGAATCCCTATCCGATATGATTACCTCTGGAAATCCATGCAATCGAAACACTTCCTTGAAAAATCTGTTAGCCACTATTTGAGCATCATCATTGGTGCTCCCAAGTATGAAGTGTGCGACCTTGGTCAATTTGTCAACCACCACAAAAATTGCATCATGTTGGTACCTAGTTTTTGGTAGACCCACTATGAAGTCCATCGATATGACCTACCATTTCTGAGTAGGTATACTATGAGGGTACAAATATCCTACGGGATGCTTGCATTTTGCTTTGACCTTCTAATATTCAAGGCATCGAGCTACAAAATCTGTAATATCCTTCTTCATTCCTACCCAGAAGAAGGTCCTCTTCATATTTTCCCTCATTTTTACCCCTTTGGGGTGAGTTGTATAAGGATATCTATGGGCTTCTTGCATTATTAGCCTCTTTGAATCTCCTGAATTTGGTATGATGACTCTTCCTTTATAGCACAGAAGGTCATCTATCACCCCAAACTCCTTATTGGTTTCAGGATCTTTGCTCATTCTTGCTCGAATTTCTTGGCAATACTCATCCTATTTTTGCTCCTGCCTTACTTGGTCCATGAGCTTTACATGACTTCTGGTTAGGGTTGCTATGTATCTTCTTCTACTTAGAGCATCTACCACCTTATTTTATTTCCCTTTTATGTACTCAATTTCAAAGTCATACTCAGTGAGAAACTCGACCCACCTTCTTTGCCTTGCATTGAGTATTGGTTGGGTGAATATATACTTTAGGCTTTGATGATCTATTTTTAATTCAAAGGGTCTTCCTACTAGATAGTGACACCAGACCTTCAAGGCATGTACTACAATGGCTAATTCCAAATCATGAGTAGCATAGTTGACTTTGTGCTTCTTGAGCTTCCTTGAGGTATAAGCCACTACGAACTCCCTTTGCATGAGTACTCCCCCTAATCCTTCCAATGATGCATCCGTGCACACTATAAAATATCCTTGGGGGTCTAGAATATTCAATATTGGTGTAATAGTGAGTTTTTGCTTCAAAAGTGTGAAAGAAGCTTCACACTTTTCCATCCATTTGAATTCCTTTCCTTTCTTCTGAAGGTTCGTTATTATCGAAGCAATATTTGAGAAATATTTTATGTGACATTGGTAATAGCTTGCTAAGCCCATGAAGCTCCTTACTTCTATAACATTGGTAGGATGTGGCCATTTTAACATGGCTTCTATCTTTTTTGGATCTACTATGATCCCTTCTACTGAGATGATGTGCCCTAAATAGCGCACCTCTGAAACATAGAACTCACTTTTGGTTAGATTCTCGTAGAGCTAATTTTCCCTTAGAAGTTCCAACATGACCTTGAGATGCTTGTCATGCTCTTCCTTGCTTCGAGAATATATTAGGATGTCATCCAAGAACACAAGGATAAACTAGTCCAGATGCCTTCTGAACACATTGTTCATTAAATTCATGAAGGAAACGAGGGTATTAGTTAGCCCAAAAGGTAGGATGGTGAACTCATAATGTCCATACCTTGTCTTAAATACCATTTTGTGAGTGTCCTCCTCACGTATCCTCAATTGGTGATATCCTAACCTTAAATCTATCTTGGTAAATATCATGGCATCTCTTAGTTGGTCGAATAAATCTTTGATCCTAGGTAGGGGGTACCGGTTCTTGATTGTAGCTTTATTCAAAATTTTGTAGTCGATACATAATATTAAAGATCCATCCTTCTTTCTTACAAATAAAATAGGTGCACCCCAAGGTGACACACTCAATTTTATTAGTCCCTTCTCTAATAGTCCTTGCAATTGTACTTTCAACTCTTGCATCTCAATGGGTGACATCCTATACGGAGATCGGTGAATTGGTTCCACTCCTAGTATAAGATCAATGGTGAAGTCAAATTCTCATACTGGAGGGAGCCTAGGTAAATCCTCAGGAAATACATCCTAGAATTCTTGCAAAATTGGGTAAGTCTCAGATATTTCTCCCTTCTAGTTCTTTTTAACTTCATTCATATTTACCACATAGACAACCCCTCCTTTCTTGAGGGCTTTCTTTAATTGCATAGCTGACAACATTTGGGGTTTAAATACCCCTTGTTTGCTATGAATTCGTAGTCTTGCCTCACCTTCCTCGGAATACTCGATCCATCTATCTTGGAAGTTGACTACGACTTTATGGGCCTATAGCCAATCCATTCCCAAAATTACATCAAAGGTATGAAGTGGGGCTACATATAAGCATCCTTCTGTAGTTCCACCGACTAAGGTAATTTCCATCATTAGGAAAGATTGGTCTACGGAGTAGGTCTCTCCAAATCCATACTCAACTTTCCATCCACAAGCCAAATACCTTGGATTTTTTGGCAAATATTTGGCTAACTTACAATAAATGAAACTATCAGTAGCTCCACTATCTATTAAGATATTTACTTGTTTGTCAAAAATCTTACCTTTTATGATCAGTGGAGTGGTCTGCCCTTCAAGTTTCTAATTCCAAATTGCAGCATAGATCTTATGCATCGGTTCCTTTCCCTTAGCGCTGGGTGTGCTTGTCCCTAGTTGGTATGGGTACTGGTTAGCAAAGTGTGGTCCTCGACAATGATAGCATCCATCCTTGGGTCCTTGTTTCTTTTTTTTCTTCTGCTCTTCATCCTTAATTGCTGGAACAGGGCCTTGTGGCTTTTGTGAAGGGGGTTTAGCATTATTGGGTTTGTGGCCTTTCTTATAAAAGTTATTTTTAAAATTATTTTGACCTCCATTGAATTTCCTCTCTGGATTTTAGGGATTCTTAGCATTCCATTCTTGCTCTACCTCCCACTTTATAAACTTGTTTCTATTCCTCTTCTTTAATTCTTGTTGTTCTTGATCAGTCAAGGTTTCATATTTGTAACAAAAATGTGACTCTGCTTTCTTTGCCAGGTCATATGCCTTTTGCAATGACTTAGGTTCCTGCATCTCTACATCATGCTTCAGCCTTGATTGCAATCCATGGGTAAACTTATGAATCCACATTTTCTCATTATAGGTGGGTACATATTTTAGCAAATTTACTAGCTTCCTATAGTATATCTCCACTGAGTTGTTTCCTTGCCTTAGACTAGGAGAACTCCTCAAATTTTAGAGCATAGAAATTCTTCGTGAGGAACCTCTTCTTGAATATGTCTACAAATTATTTCCATGGAATGTCTACCAACTCTATTTTGGTTTCCTCATAATAAGTCTCCCACAAATCTAGGGCAGATCCTTCAAGGTAGATAGTAACCCAAACAGTTCGGGTTCCTAAGGAATATCCCTTTACTGTAAAGAAAACTTCTAGTTCCCTTATGTTGGACATTTTGAGTAGATGAGTTGTCATTGATGTCAAGAGTGAGTGGTAATTGATGTCAAGCTTTCAGCACCAGTCAGTGGCAGTTTCAGTAGGTAGCATTAGTTTCAGGATCTCCAACAAGTGCAAAAGGATAGTCCGCCTTTAGTTGATCAAGATCTGGTTCAGGAAGTCAAATGAGGTCCAAAGGGCAAAGAAGAGGCCCAGGCAAATAATATTATAATAGTTTATTATAATATTAAAAGAAGAATTTAATTAATTATAAATTAATTAATATAATTTTATTATAAATTATTTTATTAATTAATTTAATTAACTTTCATGTTACTTAAATTAATTATAAGTTAATTTTAATTTAATTATAAATTAATTTTTATTAATTTAATAAACCCTAAGAAGGGTTATAAAGAAAAGTTTATAAATCAAATTTAAAATTCGATTTGAAGTGCCGATGTGTTATAACATCAAGGCACTATGTATATATATGAAGGCAAAATCTTTGCTTTAATCCTCAATGAAATTTAATTGAATACCCCTAAGTTTGAAAATGAGCACAAAAAGGACGTAACATTTTTGCGTTGAAAAGTATTTGAGGTAGAGGAACAAACAAATAGGAGCTAGGCTCCTCTCACCTTGCACAAGCGCCACGTAGCGCAGTTGGCGACGGTAGGAGTTAAGATGCTTGCTGGCAGGGAGGATGCAGGTTTGAATCCCACGAGGTTCAAATTTTGTAAAGTAGAAAGGTCATCATTTTTGGAAGTGGTGCCAATGAGGAGATAAAGGGAGGCAAGCACCTTCCCATTATTGTGGGAGTGCCTAGCCCACGTGGTGGGCTAGAGCCTTGGTAAGACGCTCGACGGAGATGTTTCAAGGTCGAAACCCACCGAGGCCCTTTTAGTGGTTGAGAGAAAGGTATGCGTTGTTGATTGTTATGTTGGTCGCTTAATTTGGAATGTGATAAGGTTGAAGAAAAATAAAAAATATTTTTATGTGTTTAAGGTTGAAAATTAATTTTTGATGGTTTGTAATATTTAATTTTTACATAAATTAAGTTTGGTTATTAAGTGTTTTGAGGGAGATAAAAGGTTAGACAATTATTATTTCTAAAGGGTTATTTTTGAAAGTTTGATTTATTAAATTGGAGATTATAAGGAGCATTTTGAGTGATTGTTTTTGTGTAATTTTATGATTGCTATTTTTGAGGAGTAATAAGGTTTATTTGGGATTGATTATTTTTGTGTTTGAGAAATATTTTGAAAGAGATTTAGTGTGATATTTTGTCATCCAACCATCGAAATTGGCAAAGAGAAAAATTGTGATTGAGACAGGTTTTCTAAGGGCACTTCTACATCAAAAAAAGGTATGGGCACATCTTCCTAGTGAGTGATTGTTGAATGTTGTGAATGCAAAGTTAGAGTGAAAAGGATTGTTTGGTAAGCATTGTTGAGTGTGTTTTGAATTAAAGCTTCAAGGCTTTCTAGAATAAAGAGTTATTGATTAAAAATTTCTTTATAAGCATTTTAATTGAGGTGATTAAGTTGAGAGAACTTGAACTAGGGTTTGCAAAGAACATGACTATCATTGTTATGTAAGATTTGTTGATGAGCATTGTTGGAAACATTTGAGTGAATGTTCATGAATTGGGACTAGGGTTTGTAAGCAAGGATTATTTTATTGAGTGATTGGTTGAGTAGAGTTGGTTGAGCCTAGTCAAGTGGATGTGTTGATGTGATAGTTCAAGTTCTATGAAACAAATTGTTCTATATTCTAAATTGATTTGATAATGAGGTTGAGTGTTGATGAGTGTGAAACATATTGATTCTAACAATTATATATATATATTTTTGTGATAAAAGAGAGATTGAAAGTGATTGAGAGTTTGTGAGTGTGAAACATATTGAGTCTCTAAAAATTATCTATATGTTTCTAAAAGAGTGATTGAAAGTAATTGAGCATTGTGATAAGTGTGAAGCATATTGAGTCTTTAACAATTCTCTTTATGTTTCTATGATTTTGGATAAGTTCTAGTGAGGACTTATTGAGTAAATTTGGACAAGTTCTAGTGAGGACTTGTTGAGAAGATTTGAGGTAAGTCTTAGTGAAGACTTGAGAGTGAATTAGGCAAGTTCTAAAGAGAACTCATGGACAGATTAGTGTGAGCTTTTGTGGAAGCTTACAAGGTATATTTGAGACAAGTCTTTGATAAGACTTGAGATCAGAGTTGATTGATTGATTTGTTCAAACCTTGGGTTAAGGTTTGGCGAAGATCTAGAAGAGTTGATTTGAGATAAATTCAAACTTTGTGTTAAGGCTTGAGGATAGAGTTTGAGGATAGATTTGTGCTAGATTGAAGGACTATTTTTAGTGTAAATTAGAGGATAGAGATTGAAGATAGATTTGTGTTAGACCAAAGTACTGTGTTTAGTACATATCAAAGGATAGAGTTTGTTACAGATTTGAGGATAGGTTTGTGCCAGACTAGAGATAGATATTGAGCATATTTGTGCTAGACCGAAGGACTGTGTTTAGTGTATATTTGAGATAGATCTTTGAAGGTGATAGAGTATAGAGGATGATAGTATCCAGTGGATAGAGATCCATTAGCTAGGGTAGTGAGGACAAGTGTCTTCAATGTCTAAATATCCATTAGCCAGAGCAATGGGGGAAATAATTCTTCTAGAATATCACCAATCAAAGCTAAGAAGAAAGGAGTTCTCCTATGGATAGAGATCCATGAACTTTATTAGGGGATTGATGTCTCCTTTGGAAAGATATCCATAAAAATTATAAAAGAGAAAGGATTCCCAAAATATCGATTGAGAAAATTTTAGTGAAATATTTTCTTCGTGGAGTAGCCCACATTGGGTGAATCACGTAAAAAATGGTGTTATACTATTCACCCCCATCTCAATATAAGCTTGTGTTCTTCAATTGGTATCAGAGCGGGTTCCTTCGGAAGAGTTTAACAAATTGAAGGAAAATATTTCAAGAACACAATGGATTCTAAGAATGTGTCCTTAGATAATTTAACACCAATATTTGATGGAAGTGATTATATATTTTGGAGTATGAGAATGAAGATTCACCTAATGGAACTTGGCAATGAAATTTGGGAAGCAATTGAAAATGGATACATACCACTAGTTGATCCACCTACAGATAAGGAAGGTAAGCTTATACAACATTACAATTCAAAAGCAATGAATGTAATTTTGAGAGGTTTGCATAGAACATAATCAATAAAAGTTATGCATTGTAAATATGCAAAAGGAATTTGGGATAAGTTGCAAAGCATATATGAAGGAGATAAAAGTGTCAAAAAGGTAAAGATACGAAATCTCAAAGGGTAATTTGAAGAATTAAGAATGAAGGATGAGGAAAACATTAGTACTTATCTACTTCGGGTCGATGAGGTTGTTAATGCCATGCAAGGACTTAGAATTAATAGTGAAGAATTAGATGTTTGTGATAAGGTCTTAAGATCTCTTCCAGAAATATTTAGTGAAAATATTTTTGTTATAGAAGAATAAAAATATGGTGATTCTTTGACAAGAGATATGTTACTTGGTATTCTTATAGCTTTTGAGTTAAGAACAAAAGAGGAACCTAATTATCGGAAGGAAGCATCATTCAAAGCTACTAAGAAGACAAAGGGTAAAAAGTCATATTCAAGAAATAAGTCATCCAGTGATGAAGAAGCTAATTATGACAAAAGGAATAAGGATTCAAGAATATTTAAAGATGCAAAATATGTTAGATGTTTCAATTGTGGAAAGTATGGTCACTATGCGACTGATTGTCAAGAAGCTAAAAATAATAATGATGAAGAAAAAAAGGATCATAGGAACAGGGAATCAGAAAGAAACAGGTACCAAAAGAAAGGCAAGAATGGACAAGTGAGCCTTGGAAATTACTATCTCATCTTCCTCTGGTATCTTTTCAATGTCCTCTATGATTTCTTCCACTTTATAGTCTTGGACAATCATCTTAGTTTTCATCTTATTGACAAGGGGAATCATAGATCTTGAAACTCTCTACCTTGAAATGGGGTCAACATACACACTCCTTCTCATAGTCATTCTACTACAAGGCTTAGAGAGCTTATCAGCCTATAAGTCATTTATTTTTTGAGTGGTTGCCATTCCTTTTGGTACAACCTTTTGACTTGCATAATTATAGGACAAAGGTGATGAAGACACTAAAAATGAAAGTTTTGAACTAGATGAGGATAGTGGGAGTGCTTGAGTTACTGCAAAAATGTACTTTACAATGGTAGACTCTATGATTACTATTGTGGTTGACATAGGTAAACTTATAGGAGTAGGCACAAAACTAGAAGTGGTATGAATGGGTGTGCTCGGAACAATTTGCTCTTTAGATGGTGGAGATGACAATGGAGAAGAAGAAACAATAGGGGGTGATGAAATAGGAATTTGAGAGAGTGAAGGTATGGATGTTACAGAGGCAACTTGAGATGAAGTGGGGGGTGAAAATATAGTTTGAACCTCAGTGCTGATTGCAGAAACCTGAGGTGAACTCAGGGGTGGTGCATGTACTCTTGGAATTTCTTGAGCAACAGAATGGGAAGGGGATTTTATTGGGGAACCTTGAGAAGTATGAGGAGAAGAGGGATGAGAAAACATACCTTCACCTACAGATGTAGGGCTCTCTTGTTCAATATCTATGTCCAACTGCTCTTGTTGAAACATCTCTTCAGGAGTTGAGACAACTATTTTCTCAGATGGAGATCCCGGATCTATCTTTTGTCTCTTTGACACCTCTGTTTCTTCTCTTTCAAGGACTCTTTTATTTTTTCTTAGAATCAATTGACTAGCAATCAATTCACTTTCATATGGTTCCTCTTCAGATATATTCCCCAAAAGTGTTTGCTCAACAATAGGATTTATTTCTACTGATGTTGCGGCTGTAAAGGAAAGAGGGGTGAACCTGAAACTCTCATATTTCTTTTGCCAATCAATGGTTGTGAGTGGAGGTTGTCCCCCCAAACCTAAACATTTAGGCCGAGTTCTTGCTTCAATCACTGGAGTACTAACAACCTTCTCACTTGCATATTGCATTTTTCTCATCATTTGGGCTCCCTTAGGAAATTTTTGAGCTTGTTCAACGGAAGGATGAAATGGTTTCAAGACCTCAACAACTGTTAAAGGTGCTTCTTGTTCTTCATTCTGAGTGTCTAGATCTGTGGGTGGAGAAAGGGATTCTGAGCCCACCTGGGACTTATCTACAGTCAGTACAATTCTCCCAACATCTTTAGGCTTCCAAGTTTTAATTTTTTCATCATAAATATTAGAAAATTGTTGATCAACCTTCATTCCAAACTTGGATTTGTGATAAAGTTTACCAATCTCTACCCTCATTCTCCACCAATATGAAATATTTGCCACATTCCATGATTCTCCATTTTTCTCCATTTCCTCCTCAGGAGGGGTATCTTCTTCTGGTTGGGTGTCCTTTCTCTTTCCAGTATTACCTTCTATTTCACCAATGATAGCCTCGGTAAGCCGATGTTTGGGCTTCCTCTCAGGGTCATAATCATTAATATGTTCATAGAAATCAAGCCATGGTGGCAACTGTGCCATATTTGAGATGTTCCAGTATAGAAGAGAGGACTCATTATTATTTCTACCTCGCTCAAAATGGGGCCTATGTTTCTTTTCAAACTTATAAGCTTTATCCCCATTCAGGGCTATATTCTTAGCCATAAAAATACCATCAGGGTCATAGCTCCATCTCTGTGGGATGTAAAATAGACCTAGTTCATCAAGGTACTGCTCTATTCATTCATTTTGCCCTTTCTTGGTGATAGTTATATCATCTAGAGTATGGTAAGTCAAAAGATATTTCCTCTTCCTTCCTGATCCATAGTTCAAGTCAATATATTCAGCTTGCCTCAAGTACTCTAGGGCAAACAACCTGTCTGTCACAAAATGCGGTAAGAGGAAAGGTTTTCCCATGAAACCATATAATCTGATAATAGTGCCCTCATTTAGAAAATACCAATCCCCTTCCTCTGCACCTTCAGTTCTTAGGGTCTTCTTAGCCAACGGGGGCAACCTAGGGCATTCTCCATACATTATTTTTAGGGCAGGCCCTAAAAATTCAAGATTAAATCTATAAAAAGACTCATTATTTCTCAAGTGACTGGTCCAATAGTAAATAGGTTGGGTTCCTCCATCATTGGTCTTATCTTTGACTAGAATCCAGGGCATCTTATCCCTCACAGCAGCATAGAACATCCATACCAAGCTTGAACAGTGCCTGAAACTATTAGAGTCAGAGCTCTTCTTCATGCTTACAAGTTGCTCATGAATCCTCTGAGCCAAAAAAGTAGACCAATCAAAATAGATTACCCTAGTACCCCTATCTACGACTCCTCCATACATTTTCTCATTCGCAATGCAATAAGCTATCACAATTTTCCAACCTTGTACTTCTTCATCTGAGTCCATCCCATCCATACAAGCCAGCATAGAATATATTACAGAGTTGGAGAATTTTCTAATGCTGATGGGGACCTTGGGCAATTTTGGTCTAGGGTTGAGATTGAGTTGCTTATATACCCATTTTTTAAAGAATTCCCCATCATTGGCCCTTTTATCTATAGTATAAAATCCTACTTGAGTGACAATATTAAATTCTCTGGGAGCTACAGGGGAGGTAGATCCTAGGGCAAAAAACTCATGAAATTTGGTGGTAGTGATTCTAAATAGGGTTTTACCCTTGTGGGTCTTAATAGCCTTGGCCAAAGGATCATAAAATTTGACTATGGCAGCTATTAATTCAGGACATGGATGCACAGGATCACAGATGTAAAAGGGAAGGTATGAGAGTACAACACACTTACCTTCCACTGATAGAGGAGATCCCTTCTTGAATCTCTCACACACCATCCTCCTAAGCCTCGTCCTCTCGGTTAGAACTAGTCTTGTATCCCCAATGGCTTCTACTTTATTGATGAATGGGATTACTATCCTCCTCTCTCAGGTCTTTGCTTCTTGAGTTTGTTTGGCCACCATAATTTTGATGCTTTGAGTTATTTTAGAAGATTTTACAAAATTATCCACATGTTTGTGCTTTATATCCCTTTTCTAGATAAATTCTATATGCATTATACCATAAAGATGAAAAAATGGGTACTTAATATTTTGGTGAATGCACGATTCTCACCATTAATGCGGTTGCTAGAAATTTCATCTATTGGCACACTTATCAATTCTAATTATTTAATTTTGGTGGTTCAAAATCTGCAACTCAAATTTTACTGGATGAATTCCAGTTGGCACTGCCACCTCATCATAGCATTTTATCGGCTAACTACCTTAAATGCAACTTTTGTAATTAGATGTGACCGGCTTGTCTTTTCTTGATCCCATTCCGCTAATTTTTAGTGTTATTCAGTGCGGATCTGAATAGTCTCCACTCCGGGCCTTAACAAGTGTACTTAGGTACGGAATGAGATTTCACCATTTCTCTTGTCAACACTTAGTCATTCTTCGACTTAAAAATACAAAGTGCAAAAAAGAAAAAAGAAAGCGGAAATGAAATATAGAAAGAAAAATACAACTATGTTACAATCATGAATATGTACATATGTTACAATGGATTCCAAAATTTAGACATAATAAAGTTTGAGATGGAAATCGTTCACCGGGATTGGTTGTACATTTCCATTTGGATCTTCAAGTTGGAATACATTGGAGTCTTTGGATTCCACTATCTTGAAAGGGCCATCCCAAAAAGAATCAAACTTCTCATGTTTGCCAGGTTTTGCTCTATCAACATTCCACCTGAGAACAAGGTCTTCCACTTGGAATTTTCTGAATCTGGCCTTTTTATCGAACCAAGCCTTCATCTCCGAACCATGTCTCTAAAATTTCTCATATGCTTGAGTCCTACTTTCTTCCAACTGTAACAAATGAGTCAATCTGGTTTCTAGTGGACCTCCTTCTGATTCTTCTTCTCCAACTGCCAACTTAAGGGTTGGGATCTCTAGGTGTATAGGTAGCACAACTTCCTTGCCATATACCAGAGCGTAAGGGGAAGTCTTGATGGACCTCTTTATAGTGATCCTGTCAGCCCATAGAACTTGATCTAGGAGTAGGTGCCAACTTCTTTTATTACCTGCAAGTGATCTTCTAAGCATCCTTAACAGGTTTTTGTTAGTGGATTCGACAAGTCCATTTCCTTGAGGATAATAATTTGAAGTATTCTTGAGAGTGATTCCATATTTGCTAGCGAACTCAATGTACTTGGCCCCTATGAAAGTTGGGCCATTGTCACTGACCAGAGCTTCTGGAACTCCGAACCTAGAGATCAATCCTTCCATAAAACTGATTACTATTTCTTGATCTGATCTCTTAGTGGGAATAGCTTCCACCCACCTTGTAAAATAATTTATGGCAGTCAAAATATACTTGTGCTCTACTGATGAGTTGGGATTAATAATTCCTATAAAGTCAAGCCCCCATTGTTGAAAAGGTTCTTCAACTTGTATTGGTCTGAGGGGAAATGCAGGATTCCTCACCTTCCCAATGTATCTTTGGCATTTGTCATAGGCTCTGGTAATCTTATAAGTGTCTGCAAACATAGTAGGCCAAAAATAGCCTGCTCTTATAATTTTTAATGTTGTAACCTTGCCTGAACTATGACCTCCAGCGGGTCCTCCATGAAACTACTCAATGACTTTCTTTTGTTGATCATCACTTAAGCATTTTAGTAGGACTCCATCTAAATTTCTCCTGTACAAACCCTCTGGTAGTAATACATATTTTAGAGCATGAAGTCTGTACCTCCTTCTTTGAGATGAGTTTAGACTCTTGGGGTAGACCCCTATTTGAAAGTATCTTGTCATTTTTTCAATCCAATCGGAGCTATCCATTCCTTGTACTTCCTCCTGATCTTCATCCTCCCTCTGTGTAGCTATTATCTCTGCTGCTACTACTGCTTCTATCAGGCCTTGGCATAGAGCTCTACCTCTTACCAACCTGGTGGGATGTATTTCCATGTCATATTCCTAAATCTTAGTAATCCATCCAACTCTCTTATCACCTAGGTCCCCTTGTAGAATGAAGCTCCTTACGTCTGGGTGAACCACGTATACCAGAGTTTTACCTTGCACCAAATACTGCTTGAATTTCTTTAAGGACTTCATGACAGCAAACACTTGCCTCTCAATAAAGTTATATTTGATCTGATAATCATGGAGTGTTTGGCTCCAAAATAATATGGGATGCTCTTCACCTTGATTACCCTTCTGAGTCAGTACTGCTGCATAACTTTCTTCAGCTCCATAAGCATAGAGGATAAAATATTTACTAAAATCTGGATTCACCAGTACTGGAGCCATCACAATAGACTGCTTGATTATTTCAAAGGCTTGTTTTCTTATTTCAGTCCATTTGAATTCTACATTTTTCTTGAGTAACTCGGATATGGGTCTTACTTTTTGTGCAAAATCAGAAATGAATTTTTTGACAAAGTTGATTTGACCCAGGAAATATTGCAAGGCCTTTTTGTTTGTAGGTAGTGTTAGAGCAAGGATGGCTTTAACTCTCTTAGGATCAATAGTTCGCGTCCATTTGAAAATTGAATGACTAGTAGTTTCCCTTCATGAACCCCAAAGAATGATTTCTTAGGATTCAAGGAGATACCAAATTCTCTACACTTTTGAAAAACTTGTTCGAGATGTGCTAGGTGATCATGTTTATTGTGTGAAAACATAGTCATATCATCTAAATAGATCAAAATGACTTTATTGATTAGCTCTCCAAAATCATAATCCATGGCTCTCTAGAAGGTAGCCCCTACATTTGATAGTCCAAAAGGCATCCTCTGGTAGGCAAATGTACCCCATTTTGTGGTGAATGTTGTTTTATGTTGATCTTCATCTTTCACCCAAATCTGGTTATACCCAGAGAAACCATCAAGCAGGGAATACCTTTCTGCCCCTGCCACCATTTGCATAATCTGATCAATTTGTGGGAGGGGGTAATGATCCTTGAGGGATGCTTGATTGAGATTTCTGAAATCAACACAGAGGCGTATATCTCCATTCTTCTTTCTCACTAGTACCAAATTGGCTACCCAAGTTGAATGTTTAATTGGGTAAATGATCTTGGCTTTTAATAACTTTAAGAGCTCTTCTCTCATGATGACTTCAATCCTTGGGTTGACTGGCCTTTGCTTTTGCCTAAAAGGCTTGGCATTTGGTTCTAGTTCAATAGTATGTTGGATAACCTTTTTATCATATACCTTTAGATCTTCATATGTCCAGGCCACAATGTCCTGATATTTAAGGCATAAAGCCTTAATATCTTCTACCTCTTCTGGAGAACATTTAATCCCAAGATTTAGCTTCTTTTCTATTCCAACTTCCACTTCTTTATAGATTTTCTCACTGATCTTCATAGACTTGATCTTCTTTCTATCTTCGTTATCAAACAGGTTTTCCAATGTGACCAATCCCCTAGGGATATGATTATTCCTCAGTTGAATTACATCTCGTTGATCTATCTCATCAGGGTTCTCTTTAGGGACATTAGAAAAACATGCTTCTCTAACTAGAAAGTCAATTATTTGTTCATCACTTTCAAACACCTACCAAAAAATCTGTTTGTCTGGTACTATAGGTCTAAAAATCATTTTGACCCCCCTGGCCTTTTTACTCCCGTAGTCAACAGAAGGGTGGAAGTTGGCACCTTTGGTTGCTAGAGCATCTTCCAGAGTATTCTTCCCCTTGGGGACAAATCTTATGTTTAGGGTATCGAAGGATTCCATCAAATCCCATACCCTATTCCTGTATGCTCTTAGGTAATGGTGTTTGCTATTGCACCTACCTCTCACCTGATTTATGATTAGCTCAAAATCACCATATATATCCAACATCTTAATGCCCATACTTTCTGCCTGCATTAACCCAAGACACAAAGCCTCATATTCTACAACATTATTTGTGCATGACCATGTCAATCTATAAGTGAAACTCTTTGCTTCTTCTGATGGGGATTGAAATATCACGCCGGCCCCTACACCATTTCGGCACTTAGCACCATCAAAGTGCATTGTCCATGTTTCTTCTTTTCTCAAAGTCTGGTTAGATATGGCAGGGATTTTATTTTTTGATTCTTCTGAGATACTGTATGTTCCCATACCAGTCCCAAACTGACTGTAATCTTCTCTGAAGGGTAACTCATCTTCAATGTCTAAACCCTCAAAATCATCAACTATTTTAGGTTCTTCCATAGGGGTGAAGTTACACATATCTTCTTCAATTCTTTCAATATGATAAGCCATAGGTTTTTTAGGTGTTATCCGGATCCTCTTTCCTTTGAAATGGATTACCATGCTAGAATAATCCATATACATGCATCCCCCAAATTTTGCAGTAAATTCTCTTGAAAGACATAAACCGAAGTAAGGCTCCAAATCCACAACTATAATTTATTGTATTACTATTATCTCAGGGGCTCTATGTAATCTCATTAAGACATATTTTATGACTCCCACTATTTTAACTGGTGTCCCATCTAACTGCAACACTCCAGGGCAAGATCGGGTATACTCCATACCCATTTCTTCGCAGACTGCTTTGGGCATAACTGTGGTAGATGCTCCCGAATCTATCATGCAATTTTTGACCACCCATCCCTCCATCCTTAGAGATATATAAAATGGGGGAGGTTTGTTTTTTAACTCAGTAGGAGACATTTCTCTTTTCTTTGGGGGTATACTCAAGATTGTAGTGGTTTGCTTATCTTGTGGGTATTTGTTGAGAGAGGCTTTAAGTAAATCAATTTGGCCCGGGATGAACAGAGTATCATACAAACTGGCCTTAGATGGGATATTTTTCATTTCTTCAACAATATTGTATTCAGATCTGGTCAGGGTAGACTTTCCAGCCCCCTTTCTGGCTCACCATACTTTCTTTTATACTGTTGGGTGACTTCTATTCTTTACCTTTTGGTGATAGAGGGGAACCTAAGCCTTTCTTGGGCTTCATCTTTAGATCTCCTCTGATCTTCTTCAGTTTCCTTTTCCAACCTCCTAGGCAGACTATCAGTATTTTCTTGCTCTTTCTCTCTAGGGGTAGGTTGTCCATCCTTTCTTTGGGAAGGCACTTGAAACTGCCCCATATTTTGAGGCTCAACTTGTATAGCTTTCTTTCCAGACCTTGTCATGACAACTATTGGACTATCTTCCTCCAATTCTTTCCTAGTCATGATCTGATTTTGTTGCCATAGCATATTTATTCTTCCCTTTTGATTTTTCTCAGCCTGCTCCATCGTCGTTTGAACATGATGTTGATACAAGACACAGGACTGAGAGTCATGTGGGTCATTGCAGACCAAACACCATACATTTGCAAGAGTGGTATCCGAGGAGTATTCTGGTTCCTCATATATTGCATTGACCTTGACTCCAGAATTATTATTAGGTCTAGGTCTCTGATCCTTGTTTATATAGGGAAACCTCCTCTGCTGAGACCTCTCCATTTCTCTTTTCTCCATGGAACTCATTTTGTTACTCAAGGACTTCAAGGTATTTTGGATATCTAGGAGAACAAAGCTTTCTTGAGGAATTTGAGTGGGAAGTGGAGGAAAAGGGATCTTTGTGGGTTTTGGCTAGGGAATGGAAGCCATTTGTGGGAATGGAGATGATAATGGGGGTGGATCCATGTAAGTAGTGGTTACCACCTACCCTTTGAAACTACTTGTTTCTTGATCATAAGGTAAAACAACCTTAGGGGGTAGTCTTCCCACATTTATCAGGATATTTTCTGCATGAACTGCAACATTATATACTCGAGGGAAATCTTCTATTCCAGATTGCTGAGTTTGTAAGCCTAGCTCTGATCCGAGAGCTCTAATATAATACATATAGGCTAAACTTGCAACTGGTCTAGCCATAGGGGGTATTCATTTCCAAGTTCTACTGAACCTAAGATTAAAATCTGAAACTGATTCTTGAGGTCCCTTCTGTATAGAAGTAAACTGGTTAAGCAAGGAGAAGGGATCAACAGACTCATTTAATTCCTCTATAAATGGCTCAGCTAATGAAATCCATGAGGTAATGGAACCATCCTCTAAGGTTCTAAACCAGTGTAAAATCTTCCCTCTAAAATATAGGGCTAGGACCCTTACAATAACATCCTCATTTTTTATGTTATGAATAGTTGTTAAATTGAGGATATCTTGACAGTGCTCATATGTCATTTTCCCTATTCCATCATATGTAGGTATTGCTTTGGATAATGCTTGGGGAATTGCGTGCATGTGAGGGAGGTGAAGGGGACCAGATGTGTCCCAGTTGGGGCACTTCTGGAGGGGTTGATTCTGTGCAGCATTTGCTTGATTCAGATTTGCATTTGCTGCCATGTTTCTAGGTAGAGTCACTACTAGGGGAGGGTTTTGGTCAACTACAAGATTTTATTGAATAGGATTTTCTTCAGGGGGATCAACCTCTTCTTCAAAATATCTGTGTAAACTCCTTATAATAGTTGTACCTCTATAGGGTAACTCAAAAAGGAAGAAATAATCTAGATTGTTTCTTCTAGAAGACCTGGTATACATGAAAGGATACTAGTCTATAGGGGTGATTCTCTTCCAAGCTCACTTCTCAGTGGAGTCGCTAGGTGAATTAATTATTCTCCGCTCAACGAGGTCAAGATAATTCACCAAATCTTGATTCCTCTAGGAAAAATAGACCATTAATCAGTGATGGGCTTTCGTGTTCCTTGTGAACTGGTCCCACCGGGCATGCCAAAAATTATTGGGCACTGAATTGCGTTTGAGATTTACTCAACACTATAGCTGTCGATCTTCCAATTTTTTGTCTAGGCATGCACTCGTTAGCTACAGCTCAACACTCAACATTGGTATAAACCAGAACAAAAGTTCTCGATCTAACCTCCAGAGTAGGTTGGTTCCTTATCAACTTGAGTAGGATGTTGACACTATTATGCTCACTTAGGGTTTTGATTAGGGTTGAAAAGGGAATAGAGTTAGAGGAAGTGAACAATAGTTGGATGGATAGGTTAACAACATTGACAATAATATGAACAATTTCCATAAAACCACACAAGATCACAATACTACAATCAACATTATCCTAAATCTTGAGTGCTTCATATATCAAAGTACAACAGAAAATAGTAATGTTATAGGGAAATTCCAACATCTGAATAATGACAATCCAAAAGATAGAATTAATCAAAGTCCAATTTTAATATAAATAAACCCTAGCATCATAGAACTAACCCTGAAAATAGATTCCAATTACTCTGATCACTAGTAAGCCAATCAAACTAATTTTCCTAGTACTAGCAGAAATGCAGTTTCAGAATTTGAACTTTCAACACAAAAGATCTGAAGACACAAGTTTTAGGGTGAAGATCAATGTAATGCTCCTTCCATTAATTTCTAGAAAATTCACAGTGTTACAGGAAAATACACTAGAGCCGACCCTTAAAAAATGAGGGTTTGATCCCTATTTATAGTATATGAAATCAAAATTCTATGGAACATTACAAAGATATATCTTTATCAAAATAAAACATAAAGAATCCAGCTGGTAGCCCCTTACTGGTTTGATTCTTGAAAATCTAGCTATGAATAGTTGGCCATGGCAATCAAAACTCTGCAACTTGCTGATCACAGACTCGAACTGGAGTTCTGTTACTGGTCATCAGATTTCTATCGTTGATCCTTCTTGGTAGCTTTTGGTCATCGTAGATCTGTAACTATTTTTCATTTCTTGGTTCTTGAAAACTCTCAGCGCTTCAGCTTCTCTCTGTTACTTGATCTTGGCGAAGATTCTCTTATCTCTTTTATTTTCTTTTCACTGACTAGAATAGATCAATCTGCCTTTAAAAACTTTGATGACATCATTGTTTAAATGCCACAGAAACATAGAGCTCAAATCTGTATATGAAATGTCTTGATAGAAATCTAGATTCTAATCTGCACCCTCTGCTTATAATTCTTCATTGGCATCAAGATTAGGAATGAATCCACACAAAAAATGTGATGACATCACTATTTCTTGCAAAACTTTGCGGATTCCAATTTTGGGCATGCACCTCTTCTTCCTCGGGCCTCCATTCCGGATCGAGGATAGACCATTATAGCGTTGTCTTGTATTCCGGGTAATATTAAGACTAAAACCACCCCTTTTCACAATTTTGCACCTTCTTGACCCTTCTGATCACCTTGTGTAGCCATTCCGGGCATAAGATAAGATATAGACCCTCTCCGGAATCCTTTCAACACTTAGACAATTTTTAGGCACAAAAATTATAGAGGTTGTCACCAATCCACAACTTTTTTAGCCGACGTCATCATTTCCCAAATATTTATGTGGATTCACACACCTTTGTTACCATTCTAGGCTTCGAAGCAAAGAAATCAATGCGGATTATTTTTGGGTGCAAAAAATGACTAAGTGTTGGTGGATTTTCTCCCTTGCTGTGAATCCACTTCAAAATGCACTATAATGGGTGCGGATTAGAATCTGCATGCCTCCTCATGCCTTAGAAAAATTTCAAAAAGAATCATCTTAGTTCATGTAGCCATTTTGGGCATACATTCATGCACCTCCTGGGTGGATTTGCTTGCTAAGCCATTGAACTCAGAATCTTATCCATTGGGTCATGGAGTCAAAAAATATACAATTTACCATGCTTTAGAGAATAGTTTCCATATAAACTCTGCCCTCTGAAAATTTTTCAATCTGCTTAGAGGGTAGAGGCTCATATGGAAATCATGCTAAAAATATACAGTCCTACTCCAATTATCTTCAACAACAAAAACAACAGGTTCTATTGTGCTTGCTGGCCTTATTTATTCTTTTAATGAGGCCCTGTCACTGAAATGTCTTTACAAAAAAAATATAATTCTCATTCTTATCAACCCTCATCTCCAAGACTACCACCAATTACTTGAACCATCATATCTAGAGTTTGTAAATCCTATCTCCAGGCTGCATCGAAGGGATTTGAAAATTCCTTCAGCTATTTATATACATATTCCAATTCTCTGATATCTTCATAATTGATAACATCTCCCCTGTTAACCAGATCTTCCATGAGATCCTTCAATCTTGTTAGATCACTGATTAACTATACAACTTGTTCTTGGTTTATTGGCTCCTCTAGGGTATCAATATCTGATTCATCTTTGGCAATCTCATCCATAATACCCTAGATCTCTCCCACAGACAATAAAATATTATCTTCTTTCCAAAAATCGGTAAAACCAACTTGCACCATTTATTTATTAATGTCTACCACATGTTTAATGACCATTTCAATACGGTCAAATAGCAACCATGCTCTTTGATTTGCCTTATGCATTTTGACCACTATTCTTGAAACCACTCTGACCAAATTCAATTCTTTACTTGAGATAGGTTTAGCTGCATCAGTGAGTCTGGCATCTACTAATTTGTACATTTGAAAAGTAGGCATTATCAAGGGCTACAACTCTATTGTGAATTTATCCAAATCTTCTTGTACTTCTTGGAGTAGAGTACTAGCATCATGTAGGAAATCAATGATATACTACAGGCCTGGGCATTTTTCTTGTACTTCTACAAGCAATTCCTTTCTAATCTTCTTCAAACCATCCTTGGAGAAACCAGAAGATTTGGCTTTCTCAATTTGTAGTTGTTGCTTCAGGATTTGAATTTCTTTTGCCTGTTCGTCGTTCAATTTTTTCTATTCTGTAAGCTTCTACAATATTACAATTCAAAAGCAATGAATGTAATTTTCAGAGGTTTGCATAGAACATAATCAATAAAATTTATGCATTGTAAATATGCAAAAGGAATTTGGGATAAGTTGCAAAGCATATATGAAAGAGATAAAAGTGTCAAAAAGGCAAAGATACAAAATCTCAAAGGGCAATTTGAAGAATTAAGAATGAAGGATGAGGAAAATATTAGTACTTATCTACTTTAGGTAGATGAGGTTTTTAATGCCATGCAAGGACTTAGACTTAATATTGAAGAATCATATGTTTGTGATAAGGTCTTAAGATCTTTTCCAAAAATATTTAGTGAAAATATTTCTGCTATAGAAGAATCAAAAGATGGTGATTCTTTGACAAGAGATATGTTACTTGGTATTCTTATAGCTTTTGAGTTAAGAACAAAAGAGAAACCTAATTCTTAGAAGGAAGCATCATTCAAAGTTACTAAAAAGACAAAGGGTAAAAAGTCATATTCAAGCAATGAGTCATCCAGTGATGAAGAAGCTAATTATGGCAGAAGGAATAAGGATTCAAGAAGATTTAAAGATGCAAAATTTGTTAGATTTTTCAATTGTGGAAAGTATGGTCACTATGCAACTGATTGTCAAGAAGCTAAAAATAGCAATGATGAAGAAAAATAGGATCATAGGAACAGGGAATTAGAAAGAAATAGGTACCAAAATAAAGGCAAGGATGGAAAAGGGAAACAAGGAAATAAGTTCTTTTAAAGACAAAAGAGGATCTATTATGTAGACAAGGCAAGTAAGTACTCAAGTGATAGTGATAATAGTTTTTCAAGTAATGATAAAGATGAAGTTCTATTTCTGAATGAGGAAAAAGAAGAAGTTAAGAAAAGGTCGCCAATAATTCTCAAGTGTTTTAGATGTGGTAATTTTGGACATCTTGAAGATAGTTTTACAAGGAATGGTTTTAGTTTCAATGATGATGAATATGAAGATACACTTGAAGGACCAGAAGAGAATATTCTAATGGCACTAGAAGAATAAGGAGGTGATCCTACAAAATACAAGTCAAAAAAGAATGAATATGTTCTCAAAGATAAACAAATAGAGGAAGAAACAAAAAAAGGAGGAGTTGATCTTGAGGGAGAGCTCATTTATGCTCTTAAAACTTTAAAGAATGTAAGAAAGCAAAATTCCCAACTTGAATTTCAGTTTCAATAATGTGATGAATAGAGAGGAAAGCTTATAGAGGATCTAAACAAGTCAATGAATAAGACAAATAAGTTCAAGAATAAGCTAGAATAAAAGGTCTTAGAATGTGAGAAGTTAGAACAAGAAGTAGCTCTACTAATGGAGGATTTAGAAAAGTCCAAGGATAAGCTACACAAGTTTAGAAAGAGTTCAAAGATTGTAGATAATATGATCAAGGTACAAAGAAGGTCAACAAATAAAACAGGTCTTGGTTTTGAACAAGCTCAAAGGAAACAAGAAACAAATTCAACCTCAAGTTCTGAAGAAGAAGAAACTTTAGAAGAAGATAGTGTAAGAGAATATGTGACTTCTGAGGATGAGTTGGACAATAGAAAGTTAAACAAGGAAAGGAACAATGCACAAAGAAGAAACAGATGGGACATGAACCAACATAGATAAAAAGAGACTAAGAGGCCAATGAGGTCAAGGCAAGGGATGATGTTTCTCATGTCACAGATTTGGGCACATGGCTTCATAGTGCAGGACACATGAAAGACAGGAATATGAGAACTTTAGAAGCAAGCAACTTTTCCATGGGTATTGCTACTCATATAATCAGTTTGGTCACAAGGCAATGGATTATAGGGTTCATGACAAGAACAAATATGGCTTCACCAGGAGAAAGCCTAAGTCATTTACACCTCCAAGGAATAATAACATTAAGTGTTATAAGTGAAATAATGATGGACATACAAAAATGTGGTGTAGATTAGACATTCCAGAATTAAGCATGAAAATGAACTAGAACAGGAACAAGAATAGGAATATAGACATGAACAGGAGCAGGGACATGAACGGGAACAAGAATAGTAATACAAACATGAGAAGGAAAACGAATATGGATAGGAATAGGAACATGGACATGAATAAGAACAATCAAAGGAATCATAAGGATCATATGAGAAGAAAAGAAGATAAAGGTAAAGACTAGTGATTACTGGGAGTAGAAATACTCCCATCCCATAATTAACCACCTCAAGAGGAGGTAGAGGAGGGGCTAAGATAAGAGACTCATTCTTAGCCCCAATCCCCAAAGATGACCCTTTGCCATTGATGTCAAAGGAGGAGATATTTGAGTAAGGGGGAGATATTTGGTTTAAGGAGAGAGCATTGAGTTAGGGAGAGCAATTTCCCAAGGGGAGCAGAACAGGAAAAAGGTCAAGTTTTGGTAAAAAGAATTTAGGTTACCATAAATGACAAAGGAGGAGATTGTTGGACATTTTGAGTAGATGATTTGTCATTGATGTCAAGAGTGAGTGGTCATTGATGTCAAGCTTTCAACACCAGTCAGTGGCAGTTTCAGTAGGCAGCATCAGTTTCAGGATCTCTAATAAGTGCAAAAGGATAGTCCGCCTTCAGTTGATCAAGATCTGGTTCAAGAAGTCAGATGAGGTCCAAAGGGCATAGAAGAGACCCAGAAAAATAATATTATAATAGTTTATTATAATATTAAAAATGAATTTAAATTAATTATAAATTAATTAATATAATTTTATTATAGATTAATTTATTATTTAACTTAATTAACTTTCATGTTACTTAAATTAATTATAAGTTAAATTTAATTTAATTATAAATTAATTTTTATTAATTTAATAAACCCTAAGAAGGGTTATAAAGCAAAGTTTATAAATCAAATTTAAAATTCTATTTGAAGCACCGACGTGTTATAACATCAAGGCACTGTGTATATATATGAAGGCAAAACCTTTGCCTTAGTCCCCAATGAAATTTATTCGAATACCCCTAAGTTTGAAAATGAGCGCAGAAAGGATGCATCATTTTTGCGTTGAAAATTCTTTGAGGCAGAGGAACAAAAAAATAGGAGCTAGGCTCCTCTTACCTTGCACAAGCATCGTATGGTGCATTTGACAATGATAGAAGGAGTTAAGATGCTTGCTAGTAAGGAGGAAGTAGGTTCGAATCCTATGGGGTTCACATTTTGGAAAGCAGAAAGGTCATCATTTTTTGAAACGGTGCCAATGAGGAGATAAAGAGAGGCAAGTGCCTTCCCCTTCTCGTGGGAATGCCTAGCCCACATGGTGGGCTAGCACCTTGGTAAGGTTCTCGAAGAAGATGTTTCAAGGTCGAAACCCACCGAGGACCTTTTAGTGGTTGAGAGAAAGGTATGCATTGTTGATTGTTATGTTGGTCGCTTAATTTAGAATGTTCTAAGGTTGAAGGAAAATAAAAAATATTTTTATGTGCCTAAGGTTGAAAAATAATTTTTGATGGTTTGTAAGATTTAATTTTTGCCTAAATTAAATTTGGTTATTAAGTGTTTTAAGGGAGGTAAAAGGTTAGGCAATTACTATTTCTAAAGGGTTATTTTTGAAAGTTTGATTTATTAAATTGGATATTATAAGGAGAATTTTGAGCGATTATTTGTATGTGTAATTTGATGATTGCTAATTTTGAGGAGTAATAAGGTGTATTTGGGATTGATTATTTTTGTGTTTGATAAATATTTTGAAAGAGATTTAGTGTGATATTTTGTCATCTAACCATTGAAATTGGCAAAGAGGAAAATTATGATTGAGACAGGTTTTCTAAGGGCACTTCTACATCAAACAAAAGGTATGGGCACATCTTCCTAGTGAGGGATTATTGAATGTTGTGAATGCAAAGTTGGAGTGAAAATGATTTTTTTGTAAGCATTTTTTAGTGTGTTTTTAATTAAAGCTTCAAGGTTTTCTAGAATAAAGAGATTGATAAAACCTTAATTTATAAGCATTTTAATTGAGGTGATTAAGTTGAGAGAACTTGAACTAGGGTTTACAAAGAACATGAGTATCATTGTTATGTGAGACTTGTTGATGAGCATTATTAGAAATATTTGAGTGAATGTTCATGAATTGGGACTAGGGTTTGTAAGCAAGGATTATTTCATTGAGTGATTGGTTGAATAGAGTTTGTTGAGCCTAGTCAAGTGGATGTGTTGATGTGATATTTCAATTTCTATGAAACAAATTGTTCTATATTCTAAATTGATTTGATAAATAGGTTGAGTGTTGATGAGCGTGAAACATACTAATTCTAACAATTCTCTATATGTTTATGTGATAAAAGAGAGATTGAAAGTGATTGAGAGTTTGTGAGTGTGAAGCATATTGAGTCTCTAACAATTATCTATATGTTTCTAAAAGAGTGATTGAAAGTAATTGAGCATTATGATAAGTGTGAAGCATATTGAGTCTCTAACAATTCTCTTTATGTTTCTATGAGTTTGGATAAGTTCTAGTGAGGACTTATTGAGCATATTTGGACAAGTTCTAGTGAGGAATTCTTGAGAATATTTGAGGCAAGTCTTAGTGAAGACTTGAGAGAAGATTAGGCAAGTTCTAAAGAGGACTTGTCGACAGATTAGTGTGAGCTTTTATGGAATATTACAAGGTAGATTTGATATAAGTCTTTGAGAATACTTGAGAGCAGAGTTGATTGATTAATTTGTTCAAAGCTTGGGTTAAGGTTTGGGGTAAATCTAGTATATTTAATTTGAGATTAAGTCAAGCTTTGTGTTAAGGATTGAGGACAGATATTGAGGATAGATTTATGCTAGATCAAAGGACTGTGTTTAGTTTTGATTAAAGGATAGATATTGAAGACATATTTGTGCTATACCGAAGGACTATTTTTAGTATATATCAGAGGATAGAGTTTGGTGTAGATTTGAGGATAGGTTTGTGCCAAACCAGAGATAAAGATTGAGCATATTTGTTCTAGAATGAATGACTATGTTTAGTTCATATTTGAGATAGAGCTTTGAAGGTGATAGAGTATAGAGGATGACAATATCTAGTGGATAGATATCCATTAGCCAGGGTAGTGAGAATATATGTCTTTAGTGGATAAAGATCCATTAGCCAGAGCAGTGGAGGAAACAATTATTCTATAAAATCACCAGTTAGGGCTAAGAAGAAAGGATTTCTCCAATGAATAGAGATCCATGAAATTTATTATGGGATTGGTGTCTCCTTTGGACATATATCTATAAACATTGTAAAAGGGAAAGGATTCCCAAAATATTGATTGATAAAATTTAATGAAAGATTTTATTCGTGGAGTAGCCCACATTGGGTGAACCATGTAAAAGTGGTGTCTCTATTGTGTGTGTTGATTTGTGCATTGCTCTGATTACTATTGTTGATATTACTATCCATACATTGCATAATATTGATTAGAAAAGAAAATTAAAAAATGGTGTTATACTGTTCACCCCCCTCTCAGTACAAGCTTATGTTCTTCAATTGGTATAAGAACGGGTTACTTCGAAAGAGTTTAATAGCTTGAAGGAAAAGCTTTCAATAATACAATGGATTCTAATAATGTTTCCTTAGATAGTTCAACACCAATATTTGATGGAAGTGATTATATATTTTGGAGTATGAGAATGAAGATTCACCTGATGGCACTTGGCAATGAAATTTGGGAAGCAGTTGAAAATGGATACATACCACCAGTTGATCCACCTACAAATAATGAAGGTAAGTTTCTATAGCATTACAATTCAAAAGTAATGAATGCAATTTTGAGAGGTTTGCATAGAACATAATCAATAAAAGTTATGCATTGTAAAGATGCAAAAGGAATTTGGGATAACTTACAAAGCATATATGAAGGAGATAAAAGTGTCAAAAAGGCAAAGATACGAAATCTCAAAGGGCAAATGAAGAATTAAGAATGAAGGATGAGGAAAATATTGGTCACTATGCAACTTATTATCAAGAAACTAAAAATAACAATGATGAAGAAAAATAGGATCATAGGAATAGGGAATAAAAAAGAAACATGTATTAAAAGAAAGGTAAGGATGGACAAGGCAAACAAGGAAAGAAGTTCTTTCAAAGACAAAAGAGGAGCTACTATGCAAACAAGGCAAGTAAGTACTCAAGTGATAGTGATAATAGTTTCTCAAATAATGATAAAGATGAAGTTTTATTTCTGATTGATAAAAAATAAGTTAATAAAAGGTCACCAATAATTCTCAAGTGTTTTAGATGTGGTAATTTTGGACATCTTGAAGATATTTGTACAAGGAATGATTTTAGTTTCAGTGATGATGAATATGAAGATACAGTTAAAGGACCATAAGAGAATATTCTAATGACACTAGAATAAGAAGGAGGTGATCCTACAGAAGACAAGTCAAAAAAGAATGAAGATGTTCTCAAAGACAAACAAATAGAGGAAGAATAAAAAAAAGGAGTTGATCTTGAGGGAGAGCGCATTTATGCTTTTAAAAAATTTAAATAAGGTAAGAAAGCAAAATTCCCAACTTGAATTTAAGTTTTAATAATGTTATGAAGAGAGAGGAAAGCTTATAGAGGATCTAAAAAAGTCAATGACTAAGACAAATAAGTTCAAGGATAAGCTAGAAGCAAAGGTCTTAGAATGTGATAAGTTAGAACAATAAGTAGCTCTACTAAGGGAGGATTTAGAAAAGTCCAAGGATAAGCTACATAAGTTTGGGAAGATTTCAAAGATTGTAGATAAGATGATCAAGGTAAAAATAAGGTCAAAAAATAAAACAGGTCTTTGTTTTGAACAGGCTCAAAGGAAACAAGAAACAAAGTCAACCTCAAGTTCTGAAGAAGAAGAAGAAAGTTCAAATTAAGATAGTGGAAGATAAGATGATACTTCTGAGGATGAATTGGACAAAAGAAAGTTCAACAAGGAAAGGAACAATGCACAAATAAGAAATAGATGGAATAGGAACCAACATAGAGAAAAATATACTAAGAGACCAATGAGGTCAAGGCAAGGAAATTTTAATGGATGATGTTTCTCATGTCATAGATTTGGGCACATGGCTTCAAAGTGTAGGACACATGAAAGAAAAGAATATGGGAACTTCAGAAGCAAGCAAATTTTCCATGGGTATTGCTACTCATATAATCAGTTTGGTCACAAGGCAATGAATTGTAGGGTTCATGATAGAAACATATATGGCTTCACCAGGAGAAATCCCAAGTCATTTGTACCTCCAAGGAATAATAACATAAGTGTTATAAGTGTGATAATGATGGATATACAAAAAGTGGTGTTGATCAGACATTCCAAAATCAAGCATGAATAGGAACTAGAATAGGAATAATAACAAGAATATGAACATGAACATGAACAAGAACAGGAACATGAACAGGAAAAAGAATAGTAATATGGATATTAGAAGGAACAAGAATATGGACAGGAACAGGAATATGGACATGAACAGGAACATGGAAATGAACAAGAACAATCAAAGTAATCAGAAGGATCAAATGAGAATAAAAGAGGAGAAAGGTAAATACTAGTGCCTACTAGGAGTAGAAATACTCCCACCCTTGAATTAACCACCTCAAGAGGAGATGAGGGAGGGGCTAAGCTAAGAGACTCATTCTTAGCCCCAAACCCCAAATGTGACCCTTTGCCATTGATGTCAAAGGGAGATATATTTGAGTAAGTGGGAGAGATTTGGTTTAAGGAGATAGCATTTAGTCGGAGAGAGCAATTTCCCAAGGGGAGCAGAATAGGAAAAATATCAAGTTTTGGTAAAAATAATTTGGGTTGCCATCAATGATAAAGAGGGATATTGTTGGACATTTTGAGTAGATGAGTTGTCATTAATATCAAGAGTGAGTGGTCATTGATGTCAAGCTTTCAACACCAGTCAGTGGCAGTTTCATTAGGCAGCATCAATTTCAAGATCTCCAAAAAGTGCAAAAGGATAGTCCACATTCAGTTGATCAAGATATGGTTTAGGAAGTCAGATGAGGTCCAAAGGGAAAAGAAGAGGCCCAAAAAAATAATATTATAATATTAAAAAGAAGTTTAAATTAATTAATATAATTTTATTATAAATTAATTTAATTAACTTTCATGTTACTTAAATTAATTATAAGTTAATTTTAATTAAATCATAAATTAATTTTTATTAATTTTATGAACCCTAAGAAGGGTTATAAAGCAAAGTTTATAAATAAAATTTAAAATTCAATTTGAAGCACTGACGTGTTATAACATCAAGGCACTGAGCATATATATGAAGGCAAAACCTTTGACTTAGTCCCCAATGAAATTTAATCGAATTCACCTAAGTTTGAAAATGAACACAAAAATGATGCAACATTTTTGTGTTGAAAAGTCTTTGAGGAAGAGGAATAAACAAATAGGAGCTAGGCTCCTCTCACCTTGCACAAGCATCGCATAACACAGTTGGTGACGATAGAAGGAATTAAGACGCTTGTTGGCAAGGAGGACGCAGGTTCGAATCCCACGAGGTTCACATTTTGCAAAGCAAAAAGGTCAACATTTTTGGAAGCGGCACCAACGAGGAGATAAAGGGTGGTAAGCACCTGCCCCTTCTCGTGGGAGTGCCTAGCCCATGTGGTGGGCTAGCGCCTTGGTAAGGTGCTCGAAAAAGAGGTTTCGGGGTCGAAACCCATCGAGGCCCTTTTAGTGGTTGAGAGAAAGGTATGCGTTGTTGATTGTTATGTTGGTCGCTTAATTTGGAATATGCTAAGGTTGAAGTAAAATAAAAAATATTTTTATGTGCCTAAGGTTGAAAATTAATTTTTGATGGTTTGTAATATTTAATTTTTTCCTAAATTAAATTTGGTTATTAAGTGTTTTGAGGGAGATAAAAGGTTAGGCAATTATTATTTATGAAGGATTATTTTGAAAGTTTGATTTATTAAATTGGAGATTATAAGGAGCATTTTGAGTGATTATTTTTATGTATAATTTGATGATTGCTAATTTCAAGGAGTAATAAGGTGTATTTGGGATTGATTATTTTTGTGTTTGATAAATATTTTGAAAGAGAGTTAGTGTGATATTTTTCATCTAACCATTAAAATTGGCAACGAGGAAAATTGTGATTGAGACAAGTTTTCTAAGGGCACTTCTACATCAAACAAAAGGTATGGGCACATATTCCTAGTGAGTGATTATTGAATGTTGTGAATACAAATTTGGAGAAAAAATGATTGTTTGGTAAGCATTTTTGAGTGTGTTTTGAATTAAAGCTTCAAGGTTTTATAGAATAAAGAGTTGTTGATAAAACCTTGCTTTATAAGCATTTTTGTTGAGGTGATTAAGTTGAGAGAACTTGAACTAGGGTTTGCAAATAATATGAGTATCATTATTATGTGAAATTTGTTGATGAGCATTGTTGGAAACATTTGAGTGAATGTTCATGAATTGGCACTAGGGTTTGTAAGCAAGGATTATTTAATTGAATGATTGGTTGAGTAGAGTTGGTTGAGCCTAGTCAAGTGGATGTGTTGATGTGATAGTTCAAGTTCTATGAAACAAATTGTTCTATATTATGAATTGATTTGAGAAAGAGGTTGAGTGTTGATGAGTGTGAAACATATTGAGTCTAACAGTTATCTATATATTTCCGTGATAAAAGAGAGATTGAAAGTGATTGAGAGTTTGTGAGTGTGAGGCATATTGAGTCTCTAACAATTCTCTATATGTTTCTAAAAGAGAGATTGAAAGTAATTGAGAATTGTGATAAGTGTGAAGCATATTGAGTCTCTAACAATTCTCTTTATGTTTTGATGAGTTTGAATAAGTTCTAGTGAGGACTTATTGAGTAGATTTGGACAAGTTCTAGTGAGGAATTATTGAGAATATTTGAGGTAAGTCTTAGTGAATACTTGAGAGCAGATTAGGCAAGTTCTAGAGAGGACTTGTGGATAGATTAGTCTGAGCTTTTGTGGAAGCTTACAAAGTAGTTTTGAGATAAGTATTTGAGAAGACTTGAGAGTAGAGTTGATTGATTGATTTTTTCAAACCTTGGGTTAAGTTTTGGGGCAGATCTAGCATAGTTGATTTGAGATTAAGTCAAGCTTTGTGTAAAGGCTTGAGGACAAATATTTAGGACATATTTGTGCTAAAATGAAGGACTATGTTTAGTGCAGATCAGAGGATAGATTTGTGTTAGATCGAAGGACTATGTTTAGTATAGATCATAGGATAAATTTTTGTGCATATTTGAGGATAGGTTTGTGCCAGACCAGAGATAGAGATTGATTAGATTTGTGCTAGATCAAAGGACTATGTTTAGTGTAGATTTGAAATAGAGCTTTGAAGGTGATAAAGTATAGAAGATGATAGACTCTAGTGGATAAAGATCCATTAGCCAGGGTAGTGAGGACATGTGTCTTTAGTGGATAGAGATCCATTAGCTAGAATGGTGGGGGCAACAGTTCTTCTAGAATATCACCAATTAGAGCTAGGGAGAAAGGAGTTATCCTATGGATAAAGATACACAAACTTGATTAGGGGATTGGTGTCTCCTTTGGATAGATATCCATAAACATTGTAAAAGGGAAAATATTCCCAAAAGATTGATTGAGAAAATTTTAGTGAAATATTTTCTCCTTGGAGTAGCCCACATTGGGTGAACCATGTAAAATTGGTGTCTCTATTGTGTGTGGATTTGTGCATTTCTTTTATTACTATTGTTGATATTGATATCTATACATTGCATAATATTGATTGGGAAAGAAAAGTTAAAAATGGTCTTATAATGTTCACCCCCTTCTCAATATAAGCTTGTGTTCTTTACCTTAACCAGGCCTCAATTGCATTACCCTCTCCTTCTCCATAAAATTTAGAGATACATACATTATTTAGGTCTCTTACCATCTCCTTTTCTAAGAGGGTTCTTTCTTGCTTTTTTTCTACTATCAATCCCTCGACTTGGTTGACTTATGAATCTTTAACCTATGAATTTTGATTCGTCATAGTTTCTAGCACTTGTCTTAATTGGTCTTGTAATTCAACAACTGTAGTAGTAAGTTCTTCTATTCCCATATTAGGATTTCCTAGATCCTCATTTTGGATCTCTTCTTCGATATTACTTTGTCAAGTATTTCTAGGTGGAGGCCTCTCTATCCTGGCCTTAGGTGGCATCTTGATATGGTTCCAACCAAGAAGAGAATTAGATTCTATTTTATTTACTGATTCACTAATTACCAACCATATTATAGAGTTATTTCTTGCCAATCATTAGAAATCTAATTAGTACAAGGGTCCAGTTTTATGATGTAACATTGATACCAAAACCCATACTAAGGTATCACAATGTTCATCTCTCCTTAGGACCAATTCCATTTAGATTCTAAATGAGCAAAGACTCTAGGTTATCCCAACCCCTTTTTTGCTTAACCTTAAGCAGGATTTCATTGGACATACCTGAATCCCTTTTTGCACATAAGAATATCTATACCCTCGAACCTAGATCTCTGATACCGCATGTAACAACCCTCAAACAAGAAAAAAATAAAACACACAAATAGAAAGAAAAAGGTTTATATATATATATATATATATATATATATATATATATATATATTGATCAAGGAGAAGGATTCATAAATCCCTATCCAACCTTAGACCAACTTAATTTTTGACATCCCCTAAGTTTCTCAAGAACTATACCACACGATATTTCCATCATGCAAGTTTATTATGCATAGGCCTATCTCATGTCATGCACATAATTCCATCTATATCATCATTCTTGATGAGCTAGACTTACCACCCTCAATCATTAGAAGGTATACATGCATCTCCATACTACACACAAACCATTATGTGTGGGTATGCTATGTGCATTGCAAGTTAAGCTATCAATATCATCCTCTAACAAGCTATCTTAACTCTTGGTATGAACTTCTAAACCTAGATAACCCATATCCCTAAGGGGGTCTTAAGCCCTTAGGTCATTCTCTAAGTTCACCTATAACTTACAACTTTTTAACTCTTTTTTTTAAACTCATAAGAATACCAAGGAGAAATCTAGATATTAAATCTAACAAAACAAGTGAATTTAAAAAAGCATGGAATATTCATTAAAGGGAAAACATGTGATAAAAATTTAAATAGCATTTCAATAAAAAAGGATACAAGAATACGTCAATAAACAATGCTCATTTAATCCATAGATAAATATGTCAAAACCCCATGCTTTAAATAATTACTTTATATTAATCCATTGGAGAAATCTCCCCACAATCTAATCTACTGTATAATAAAGAAAGAAATAAGGTAGAGATAAAACATACAAAGTAGCCCATCTATTGACTTTGACCCTCCCACTCTTCCATCGATCAAGTGAGGATAGTAGGGGATCAGGACACTCATGGATCCCGATAGACATATTTCTAATGCATTTACTCATTTATTTTCTAAATTGCATCTATACAATTAACCCAAGCAATTAAATTTTTTAATGCATAGTTATTATCATATAGCTTCCCTCTCAATGACCCTTCTCACCCACTTGTGAGAGTCATCCTACCATGCATCCCACCTTATATTTTATTTACAATAAATAATCTAACCCTCACTTAACAATTAAAGTATCATACCCTTAATTGTTTAATGAATTGGATTCTTTCATCTTATTTAAACAAGTAAACCACTTTAGTTTGCACCACAAATATTTCTCATCACTTCATAAAGTAAGGTCCCATACCCTCATTTTACAAAATGAACCATAAAAATAATATAAAATCCATTCCATTTCATAAAGTAAGGTCCCATACCCTCATTTTAAAAAATGAACCATAAACATATTTATTTCCATACCATTTCATAAAGTAAGGTCCCATACCCTCATTTTACAAAATAAACCATAAACATATTTATAAAATCCATTCCATTTCATAAATAAAGGTCCCATACCCTCATTTTACAAAATGAACCATAAACATATTTATTTCCATACCATTTCATAAAGCAAGGTCCCATACCCTCATTTTACAAAATGAATCATAAACATATTATAAAATCCATTCCATTTCATAAAGAAAGGTCCCATACCCTCATTTTACAAAATGAATCATAAACATAATATAAAATCCATTCCATTTCATAAAGCAAGGTCACATACCCTCATTTTACAAAATGAACCATAAACATATTTATAAAATCCATTCCATTTCATAAAGCAAGGTCTCATACCCTCATTTTACAAAATAAACCATAAATATATTTATTTCCATACCATTATATAAAGCAAGGTCCCATACCTTCATTTTACAAAATGAGTCATAAACATATTAATTTAAATTAAAAGGCTACCACTATGGTAACCTTCTCCCTCAAAACGATCTTCCTACTCAACTAGAATCGGATATAGTATTTCCTACCTATCATCCTATGATCTCCTAAGATGGTGCTTCTAACCTGCTACGCTACTAATGCCAGGAGCATCCAGGGCCGCACAACAATCTTGCATCACCGAAAAGAAAAACAAAAAAGTTAGAAGTTTGCAAATTTTTCTAAGTATAAAAATTGTCGCGATATCGCGACACAAATGTCGTCGCGATATCGCGACGTATTTTAAGAACCGTGGCAAGCGCAAATATTGGTCGCGATATCGCGACACAAAAGTGTCACGAAATCGTGACACTTTGGCAGCCGAAGTCACAAGCCACAAAAGTGTCACAAAATCGTGACACTTTGGCAGCCGAAGTCACAAGCCACAAAAGTGTCGCGAAATCGCGACACTTTGGCAGTCGAAGTCTCAAGCCACAAAAGTGTCGCGAAATCGTGACACTTTGGCAGCCGAAGTCACAAGCCACAAAAGTGTCACGAAATCGCGACACTTTGGCAGCCGAAGTCACAAGCCACAAAAGTGTCGCGAAATCGCGACACTTTGGCAGCCGAAGTCAGAAGCCACAAAAGTGTCGCGATATCGCGACACTTTGGCAGCCAAAGCCAAAAGCCATAGAAGTGTCGCGATATCGCGACACCTTGGAGAAAGAGGACCAAAAGCAGAAAAGAGTCACGATATCGCGACACCTCGGAGAAAGAGAACCAAAAGCAAAAAAATGTCGTGATATCGCGACACATTGGAGAAGGAGATCCTAGGGCAGAAAAGTGTCGTGAAATCATGACATGTCGCGTTTTCGCAACCTGGCTAAGAGGGTAAAGACGGGTTTTTTTGCGGACTATTGCAGAACGACAAGTGGCGATTCCAGAAGCCATTAAGGCAGTTCCAAGTGGCAGTTCCAGAAGCCGTTAAGGCCATTTCATGTGGCAGTTACGAACGGCGGTTGCAGCAAGAAGCCTGGATTATAAAAGGGGATTTTTTCGAAGTATTCGAGAGGCTGGAAAGACGTAGAATGAACTGCGACTGTATTTTCTTCTGCACTTTGTAATCTTCCATGGTTTCGAATTAAGCTTTCCATGCTTCGAATTAAAATCGCGTCTTTTTCTTTATAATTTTAACTGGTTAAAATTGGCTCCCCATCAGCTACGCACACAACCCTTCAACTTCGAGTGCAACACAAAACTCTACGACTTTAGATAACACAACACCTTAGCTTCAATGCTACACATAACACCTCGACTTTGGGCTACATGCACACTTTGGTTAACACACATCAATTTGGATTTGGATAACACACAATGCTTTAACTAACACACAATACTTCAGCCAACATACAACACTTCAACTAACACACAGTGCTTCAGCCAACACACATCACTTCGACCAATACACAACACTTCAACTAACACACAATTCTTTGGCCAACACATTGCTTCAACTAACACACAACACTTTCGCCAATACATAGTGCTTTAACAAACACACAATACTTTTACCAACACATAATGCTTTGACTAACACACAACACTTTAGATTCGATGCTACAAACTAACACGATGAGATACGCTCAACTACAAGGCAACACAATGACTTACGCTCAACTACAAGGCAACATGATGAGCTATGCTTAGCTACAAGGCAACATGATGAGCTACGCTCAACTACCATAAATATCAGTAAGCTACGCTCGATTGTAAGCTAACAAGGTAAGCTACACTCAACTACCATATAGCAATGAGTTGCGCTCGACTGTAAGCTAACAAGGTAAGCTATGCTTAGCTGCAAGCTAATAATGTAAGCTACGTTCAGCTATCACATATAACAATGAGCTATGCTTGGTTGTAATCTAACAAGGTAAGCTACACTTGGCTACCACATATAATAGTGAGCTACACTCAGCTACAAGCTAATAAGGTAAGCTACGCTCGGCTACCATATAGGGGACCAAGAAATTAATACCAACCTGGTCACTTATTTTGTTGGTTTTTGATGGATGCCCGATCTAAGTCTGAGCATCACTGCTTCTCGTTCTCCTTGTTCCTTCTTTTCTCTACTTCACTATCTCATCTATAATTACCCCCCATTTATCTAGCTCTCTTATCTCCTTTTCTTAGAACCCCTCTCCATTTATCCTCGAATTTTGTTTGCCAACCACTACCATTACTTCTACACCCCTTAGTCAGGTGGTAGAGGAGACGTCCCTTCCTCCCACATTCCCATGGCACATACAACATTGAAGTATTTTCTCCCTTACATAGAGGAAACCATCCTCTCACTCTGGTGGAGCCATTCTTACGTTAATGGAGCTATACCTCCTTGCTAGCTAGACTCTACTCTGGGTGGCCTGCCCATTTTTGAGGTAAGCAAGATAGATTTTATTACCTCTTTTATATAAAATCTTACCACTAATATATTAAGGATAATCCACCATATATCCAAAGGAAAGGTTAATTAAAGTGGGATATTCTTTAAATTTAAGAACACATCCATGTATCATTTAACTTAAATTTACCATTTATTTAAATGAATAGATACCTACAATAAGGCATTCTTTTTATCCAAGAATAAATCTATTTATCATTTAAAATAAATTTACCATTTATTTAAATGAATAGCTACATAAAATAATACATTCTTTTTATCCAAGAATAAATCTATTTATCATTTAAAATAAATCTACCATTTATTTAAATGAGTAGCTATCTAGAATAAGACATTATTTTTAAAATAAATCCACCATTTATTTAAATGAATAACTATCTAGAACAAGGTATTTTTTTTTAAAATAAATCTACCATTTATTTAAATGAATAGCTATCTAGAACAAGATATTCTTTTTATCCAGGAAGCTATGAAGATAGTTTGTTCATTCCAAATTTCCACATTGTTGAGGTGAAGTGCTGAAGTAAAAGATAATTAAATATGAGCACAAAAAAAGAGGGAGATATTTCCATCAATTTATTCACCTGTATTTGCCTCGAGAACTTACAATAGCTACTAGGCCATCATTCTGGGGCTCAATGTGGCTATTTATTGACGATTATCCCTAATCGAATGCATGCCTATATGAAGGTATCTATCTTTATTACCTTCAAGTTGTCATATCATCATTTCCCCCAACCTCAAGTACCCTCATCTTTGGTGGAGGACTCAACTTCTTCCACTTACGAGTGCACCTGATCCTACACATTGGAAACTTGTTAGTAGCAACATATTCTTCATTATCCAGTAATATTGCATAATTTATTTATTGCACAAAAAACCGATTATTGAAGCATCACTCATTAATATATTATTTCTTCATTTCAAAAGTTCATCTGGGAGGGTCATGACAGATTGTTCAATAAAATATCCTCCTAAGAAAACTACCATCCCTCAGGCTCATCCTCTAACAGAGGATGAAAAAGTAGAATTTTTTGAAAGAGAATTAGTTTCTGATAAATTTGAAGCAACCATTAAAGATTTTCTAGTTTCAGATATAACAAAAAAGAAAAAATGGGAGTATTGGGCCAAAGTTTTGATAAAGGAAATAAATGTCCAGTTCAAAAAAATTCAAAAAGAGATGCTTTGGTCAAATATCTGCCTAATCAACAAAACTACGTTTGTGCACCCTAGATATGGCCAACATTGAATGACCGGAGGAAAGGAATGTCCTCCGTGTCAATCTCCAGAGAGGGTTGGCTCCCAAGCTAAATCCTACACTGGTTGAAGACTAGAGTTGCAGGAAAGAAATTAGAAATTGTGAAAAGAAATGGGAAATATGGCCACAGGTCGAAGGTGTAGGATTTGGGGCAGACTAACAACAGGAAATTCACCCAAGCATGAAATAGCATATAACAAAAGAGAAGCAGTAGAATTTACTTATAAACTTGCAAGAACAACCTTCAAAATAACACTCCAAGATACAGAATTCAAATTTCACAGACAAATAAGGAACATGAATGTAAAATAGAAGTGCATGAATACAGAAGGAAATTGCACACAAGATCACTTGCAAATTCAGAAGCCTGGTGTCTTCTATTGATGCAGAGAACTTGGAGAGTTTTCTCGCAAAGTGTCTAACCTCTTTTTACAATGAGAATTCAATAGTATTTATAGAGGATTTCACCTCTTTCATTAAATGCACATGGAGACAAAATGATCGTAGATCAGGAACCATAGTGAGGAACTTCCTCCTTGGAAATATTGAAAATTCATTCTCTTGGAACAATGATCCATATTTCAAGGAAACATTCCCAGGAAATCAGCATCTTTGGATGTCGATGCATAGAAAATTAAGAGACATTTGATGCCTTGAAAATGCACTTCCACTTTGGAAATCATGAAAATCCTCCTGTGCTTTTAACATGGCTTTCTTCTTTGCTTGGGATTCACAATTTGAGTTACTCATCACCTCCATTATTTAATGCTTGTCATGATCTACCTTGGGCACCTTTGAAAATTTGGATATTGATGATGAATACACCTTTTATCATCTTTACTCCTTTTGACCATGGTGACAACAATTCCTTTCATTTGAGGTGAAAATATTTAACAGTTGAACATCTTCATATTTGTAATCATGTTCGTACCATTTCTTTTAAAAATCATGTTCACCCTTAAAAAAGGTGACAAAGATAGTCGCCTCCCTATTGGGGTGACTACGATATTGACTTGTCAACACTGCCTCATCTTAGGCGCATTCACCCAACTTTGTTTTACCGGCATGTTCATGCAACTTCATTCTTTGGAGTGCATTCGCCCATGGGAGAGGTGAATAGAATGTTCACCCCTCAACCTGGGTGAACGTGACGTTGACCATTCGGTCATGCATGTGCCATTGACCTTCCTTTTCCTATCACCTTTCACATTACGTTCACCCCAAGGTGGGGTAAATGGAGCTTTCACCCCAACTTTGGGGTGAACGCATCCTTTCATTGAGATAATTTTAGAAGGTGAATGAGTGCACATATTTCAAATATTTAGAAAGACGTTCACCCCAAAGTGGGGTGAATAGGGCTTTCACCCCATATTTGGGGTGAACACATTTTTCATGTCTCATATTTTGGGCATTTTCAAGTCTCAATCCTTCGCCATCCTTCTTTTATTTTTGATAGAGTGTGCAGGGTTGAAGGCATCTTCAATTCATTGTGCTTTAAAATGTTGCAAACTTGAATTTTAAACATTCATCACTTCCAAGCTAAAATGGACATATGCAAACAAAAAAGAAGATAAAATAGTAACATATAAAAATATATATTTAGGATAAATATCACTGTATTACAATCAAAATGCTCCATAAAAATAAATAAAAATCCCAATGTGGTAAAGTACAAAATTACCAATATTTTTGGTGACTCACGGGGTATCCAGCTCGCATGGATGCAAGTGATCCTAGGCCTTTATCCATTGGGCTGCTTATGGAGTCTTTTTTCCAGCTACCTTGGCTGGTGCCTTTGTTGTAGATGCCTTCTGATGCACCTCCTCTTCGGCTTTCTCCTTGGCTTCAGCTTTGATCGCCACTTTGAGAACTTTATCTCATTTCGCTTCTTCTATTGCCTTCTCTACCATTGTGTGCTCTATTGCTGCCCACTCCTCTTGCTCTTTGAGGCTTTCTAAGGTAACCTCATAAATTGTAACTACTTCTTCCCAAGCATGGGTAGTGAATAGGTTAGGAGTACTCAAGGATTCATAGACAAAGTATAGGTTTTGAATATCCTCCAAGCTGAGGTGCTTTGCTCTCTGAGCTAGCTCATACAATGATAACTCCAAGCGGGTATATTTTTGCATTAGAGGCAATACCTGTGCTTCTATGATGGGTTCCTCCCATGCATCAATCTTTGAGGTATCTTCTATGAACTTCTTCCAGATTGCCTCCAATTGCTCCTTTGGTAGAGGTTCACCCCACTCATCTGTGAAGTCTGGGAATCCCAACTCAACAAGAGTATCAAAATGTGTCATGGAAATAGTATGCTCTCGCTCGATGGTATTAAGAATTTTTTGGCCTTCTCTCACTAGGTCCATCCTCTGAAAATAACTATGCAACATGACTTTTGTAGTTGACCAAGCATGATCCATTTCGCTCAAGGGGTGAATGTGAATGTTAGAATTAGCTAGGGCCTAAATTTTAATAGCCATTTCCATGTGCGGCCCTAGCATCTCCTCCGTAGTATCAATCAATTATTGCCCTATCTGGATCTATATTCGTGCTTCCCATAAATAATGCAACACTTGAATCGCCTAAGCGACCAACTTCTCATAGTTTTGAGCAGAACGAAGGCGCACTTCTTTAATATTCTTCGAAGAAAATCCTATAGCCTATGCAACCTTCTTAGCTAGTTGATTCTGGATAGCCTCTAGCTATTGTCGGAGTGAATGCATCTCTATCCTGGTCGTATCTCTTTCTTTTAAGTGCACTCCGACCTGTCGGTGCAAGTGTTCATTTTCTATGGTAGTATTTTCTTCTTGCGCTCTGCTTTTTGCCAAGGCATCTTCAAGCTCAATAATTTTATTTTCATTTTCAAAATATTTCTCCTTGTAATACTCACCATGCAAGTATACCGAGCTCATATCAACCTATATATTGCCCATATTTTTCATCGGATCTATCTTGGTGAGATCTTCAATTATAGTCTCACAGACATAATCACTCGGCAACATTTCTCCTTGTGGATTTTGGACTAAGGGAGTGATTCTAGTCGTGTGAGACTCCATGGCGACTGGGTCAAAAGCAACTTTCTTGATCGGTCGAGCTAGAGCCAAGGCCTCCTTTCACCTCTTGCTCTTCAACCATTGTGAAGAACTCAGGTGTGCCCTATTAATTTTCTCCATATCTGGCTATTTTCGCACCACCTGAACATTGGGTAATGCTTGTATTTCCAAAAATGGGGTGAATGGAATTAAAACTTCTGAGCGGGTAGGCTCAAAAGAAGTAGTTGTGATGGCTAGAAGGGGGGGACTAAAATGGTGGATTGGATGGAGGAACCAGGTTCGGTTGTAGTTATGCTTACTCTAGGAGGAGCTTGCGTACTTACAACCTCAATGGTAGTGGTGGCGGTAATGGAAGGGGAAGGGCATAAAAGGGATTCGGCCCTGATGCATATGAACTAAAAGAAAGGGAGGTCAAAGATATGGGAAGAGAAGAAGGAGCAGTAGTGACTTCAGGAATGGAATATGAAGGAAGTGAAATAGATACAGAGGGCATACCAAATGGTGGAGAAATGGAGATAGAAGTTGATGGGAGTGAATTATAAGTCACTACATGCTCCGAGAGAAGAAGAAGAGGGAATAGAAGATGTACCTTCGGGCATGGGCGTCGTGTGATGTGGTGATGGGAGTGGTTGTGAAATAACTTCTTCTTGGTGCTCTTCCACTCTCTCCTCAATGTTCACATTCTCCTCGACATCCACAACTTCCACTTGAGAAGTCTCTAACTGATGGTCCTCCTCTTGTTCTGGAACCATTTGAAATATTTGTGCAACCATAGTCGGAGCCTCTATTATTGGTGAAGGATTAATAACTATGATCGAAACAATAGGAACTAGAAGAGCTATGATGATTGAAACTTTAGTAGTAGAAGTAGTGATGGCACTAGTCCTTGGTATTTTCACCACCTTGGGAAGTGGTGGTACCTTTGGCACATTTTGCTTCTTCGACGTAGGTGCCTCTTCAACTTTCTATCTCATCCATTATGATCTTCGTCTAAACACATACTGTTGTTCTTCTTCCTCTGGAGTCTCCTCCTCAACCAATGGATGTTTTCCCTCTGTTTCACCTTCACCACTATCGGAGTGTTGAAAACTCTATGGTAGAATATTGGTGAAAGCGATGGGCTGATATGAATCAACATACTCATCATAAAGCTCTAAAAATGACTCATCCAACTTCAGCCTGTAAGGAGTTGTTGGCTTCCCTCGATGAACCCGCATTATCCACCAATTCATAATTTTCTCCTCAGTCCATTCAGGCTCACTTTCTTTAACTTGGCTAAACAAACCCGATGGAGGGATTTGAGATTTATACCTGGCTGGATTATACTCCACCTCTTGCTCATAGCAGTCATGCCAAGGTGGAAGCATCGTCATCTTTTCAATGTGCCAATTCATATCGGGCCCATCAAAATTATTTTGATTCTTCTGAATATCAGGTCGAGGGCAACAATGAAATGATTTGGATTTTATAATAGCTATAAACTTGCCCAATGGGTCATACCTCCAACGTTGTGGTAGTTCTATCAGTCCCAAATCTTGCAATGTTACTGTAAGGAGCTGATTCTATCCTACTTGGCTCACCTCTATACTACCAAATTTAAATGACATATTGCATGTCATTTTCTTCCCATGCCTAGCTCCATACACATCATTCATGTAATCTGACTGGCGCACTACTTCCATAGCAAAAACATGCTCAGTAGCAAAATAGGGCAACAAAAATGGCTTACCCATGAAACCAAAAATTCTCACAACTACGCCTTGAGTAAGCAGAAAAATATCTCCTTTTTCTTGAGCAACAACTGCTTCTCTTAATTCTCGTGGCACTCTCTCACATGTACCACAAAGTAACTCTATCGCAGGCCCCAAAAACCAACTATTAAAACTGTAAAATGACTCCCTTTTTGTCAAGATGGAAGTCCACATATAAACTGGTAGAGGTTCATTTTTCTCATCTGTCTGCATTACTGCAATGAAAGGAAAGTATCATTAGAGTTGGAAAAAGAAATACCATATCAAAAAAGAAGCGTGCCTGAATGACTTTTCCTCCCCAATTTGCAATTTTTCCAACTGAAAATTTAACCTCCAGGAAATAAAATCAGCCCAATCAAAGAATATCGGATTGGTGCCCTGTCTCATAGTTGAAGGAGAATAGAACTCCACCCAGAAAATACATTGTGCTAAGGCCACCTACCACTTATGAATGGTATCATCTGAAGGTAAACCTGTGACCCATGCCAACATTGAATAAATATCCAGGCTTTTAAAATCTGTGAGCGGCTTTGGCAAATTAGGAAGCTGCCCCATCGATGGCTCCTTAATCAGCTGGGTCTCCATAAATTATCACATTGTTATCATGGAGACATATCTATCCTCCTGCTCATCAGTATGCAATTTTTTATGGACCCCATAGGAAGGAGGCTTTAAACCACAAGCGAATGCCTCCCAAACCTCATCTAGGGTGATAGTGAAGAGAATTTCCCTCCTTGAATTTCTCACAGCTCTGGTAAATGGGTCATAAAACTGAGCGATAAGTCCGCACTAGCTCAGGATAAGGATGAACCGACGGGCACAGGTACCATAATAGCTATGAATGATAAGGCACTATCAACCAACTTTTTGATGTCACCCCCTGGTTCACTGTGAACTCAACATCCTACCATAATCTTTCCACCCCTTTGTGGGTAATGATACAATCATCAATTTTTACCATTGTGTCATCATACGGGTCTAAGTCGACATAGTCATTCTTTTGAGCCTTCTTAGCTCTAGACCCTCCTCTTTTCTTTGACTTTTTGGGCTCTATAGCCTCTGTAATTTCTTTATTCTCTTTACTTCGCTTCCCCATTATCTCTTTTTCTTGATAAATATTCTGAATACTCTCTGGGAACTTCTGCAATGACAGTTCAAAATACAGTAGTAATAAAAATTTGAAAAAATTAAACTATGGGATTTTACCTCGTCCTTTATATAGAGCGCTCTCCCATCTGCCATAATAAATGTCGAGTTAACCTGGGCACTTTCGGGAGAATGTGAGCATTGATTCGCTCGCCAGGCACCATTCCCAATGTTCTAATGGTATCACCTTTGATTCGCTACCAAATCATCCTAGGAAAGAGTGTCCTTCCTTGTTACGTAAGTTTATTGTAAATCGTGCCCTGGTTGTTGAAGCTTGCTTGGAAAAATAAATCAGCCACCTAAAAACCAATGGAAGGTATTCTTTGCTCCTCGGGAACACAAATCTTCCATAGGGTGCACGTTTAAATTAAATGCCTTTAAAACACTCCTCTACCTGCATTCCTGCTCTCTGATAGTTGCCACATGTTTGAGGGTGCAATTCCTTTGCAACGTGCTTTCGAAATCAAAAGAAATGCACTTGTTCCCTTTTCTTCAGTGAAATCATCTTATGGGTACCCAATATTCTCCTCCTTTTCCTGGAAAAATCACTGTGCTTTGAAAATAATAAGAGCAAATCATTTTGGGGCACCTTCAATTTGCTTGGTAATTGTATGGCGAACAACCTCCTTTTAAAAACTCTTTCTTTTGCCCCTTTTTGCCCATATTTAGAAAATTTGATTTTCTAAAAAAAAAAAATTGCCTTTTAAAGCGGCTTTCTCTCTTTTTTTCTCTTTGATTTTCCTTTCCTAAAAAGGGCTCATTATATTAATAAAAACTTAAGAATCCTTATCGCTCTGCCCTTTTAAACAACGTGTTCACCCAAACTAAGGGTGAACGGTCATTTCACCTCTCATCTAAGGCAAATGAAATGTTGTTAAAATGCTTTTCACATCCTAAAAGGATGTTAATACTATCAATGAGTTCACCCCAACCTTGGGCGAACGAATGTGTCACCCCCTCTTCGGGGTGAACACGACTTCAATACTTTTAATACATTCATCCCAAACTTGGGAATGAAAATGTTGCCCCCTCTTCGAGCGAAAGTGCTTAAATGCCCCTTTTTGTTTTAATTTCATTTCAACACTTTGAGAGGGGGTGAAACCTTACTTCTTCTTATGCCCAATTTAACTTTTCAAAGGGACATCCTTTTACTAGGAATCTCATAACACCATTTTTTTTTTTTTTTATATATATATATATACCATCATCATTTTAAAGCAAATAAAATACTATCAAAAGAATATATACATATTTACAAGATGGTACCTCATTGAAATTTCATCATTGAATATAGGCCTTCAAGTGAAGACCATTCACCAGGATAGGAAGATCACAACCCTCCATGTCATGAAGATGATAGGCATTTGCTGAATTTACTATAGAAATCTGAAAAGGGCCTTCCCAGATAGCATCAAACTTATGGTGTTTCCCCGGCTTAGCCTTCTTCTCATTCCATTTGAGAACTAAGTCTCCCACCTAAAATCTGTGCTCAGTTGTTTTCTTTCCGAACCACTTCTGCATCTCTTTAGTGTGCTCAGTGAATGTTTGATACGACTTTTCTCTATCTTCTTCCAACTGCAATAATTGTGCCAATCTTGCACTCATAGGATCATACTCCTCATCTTCATCTTGAAATAACTGCAATGTTTGAAGGATCGGAAGCTCAATGTGGGTAGGTAGGATAACTTCTTTTCCATACACCAAAGAATATGGAGATGTTTTGATAGATTTTTTTATAGATATGCGATCTACCCAAAGAGCTTGGTTCAATAGCAAGTGCCAACTCCTTTTATTATTTCCGAGTGTCCTTTTCAAAATCCACAGCAAATTTTTATTGGTAGATTCGGCCAAACCATTTCCTTATGGGTAATAATTGGATGATGTTTTGAGATAGATTCCATATTTTCTAGCGAACTCTATGATTTTGGCCCCAATGAATGGAGTTCCATTATCTATTACAATTGAATCTGGGATATCGAAGCGAGTAATAATTCCTTCCAAAAAAGAGATGATGGTCGCTTGATCAGCCTTCTTGGTGGGAATAGCCTCTGCCCATCTGGTGAAATAATCAGTTGTCGTTAAGATGTATTTATGTTCTATAGAAGAATGTGGATCAATGACTCCAATGAAGTCAAGACCCCACTGCTGAAAAGGTGCTTCCACTTGAATTGGGTGTAGAGGTAGTGCTCCTTTCCTGATTCTACCAACGTATCACTGACAACTATCACAGTGTTGACTTACTCTATGAGCATCGACGAACAAAGTAGGCCAAAAATAGCTAGCTCGGATAATTTTTAAGGCCATGGGCCTACCTGCATAGTGACCACCGGATAGCCCAGAATGAAATTCTTCTAATATTTTTTCCTTCTCATATTCCTTCACACATCTAAGGAGAACTCCATCAATATTCTTGTGAAATAGCCCATTAGGCAATAGAACATATTTGAGGGCTTGCAATCTAAACCTCTAATACTGTGAAGCATCAAGGTGTGGTGGACACTTCCCAGAAGTAAAGAAATCAATAAGCTCCTCTGTCCAGTCATGATTGCTTGCAGTATGATTTACACAAATACTTTCACCAACCTCTTCCTCTTGCATCATATCCAATGATTCAGATGCTGCACTTTTAGCTAACTCTTGACATAAAGCTCACCCATGAACTAGCTTTGTTGGTCAGATCTCCACATCATATTCTTGAATTTTTGAGACCCAACCTGCCCTTTTGTCACCTAGTTCTCCTTGGAGTATGAAGTTTTGAACATCAGGATGTATAACATAAATGATAGTTTTGCTCTGGGAAACAAAGTGTCAGAACTTCTTCAATGATTTCATCATCGCGTACACCTATTTCTCAATGAAATTGTACTTCTCTTGGTGGGGTGCAATGACTTGGCTTAGGAAGGCAATTGGCTTCTCATCTCCATCTTCTTGCTTTTGTATCAAAACTGTAGCATAGCTCTCTTGCTCACCTACTGCATAGAGAATAAAGTCCTTTGAATAATCAGGATTAATCAATACTAGAGCTTGGGTGATTCTTTCCTTGATCTCCTAAAAATCTCATCTTCTGGCTTCTATCCATTTAAACTCGGTATTCTTCTTTAAGAGCTCAGTCATGGGTTTCACAACTTGAGCAAAGTCAGCAATAAACTTGCGGATGAAATTTATTTGGTCAAAGAAAGATTGCAGATCTTTTTTGTTAGCAGGCAATGGTAACTTCAAGAGTGCTTCAGCTCTTGTAGGATCAATTGCCAATCCTTCTTGTGAGATCACATGACCCAACAACTTCCCTTCTTTAATAACAAATATTGACTTCTTCAGATTAATAGAAATCCTGAACTCATGACACTTCTCAAACACCTACCTCAAATGAGAAATATGGTCTTCTCTGCGATGTGAAAACACAATCATGTCATCAAGATAGATTACAATAATTCTATTCAATAACTCATCGAAAGTGATGTCCATAGCCCTCTGGAAAGTAGCACCAACATTTGAGAGTCCAAATGGCATCCTTTGGTAGGCAAATGTGCCCCACTTAGTGGTGAATGTTGTTTTATGTTGGTCCTCATCTTTCACCCATATCTGATTATAACTAGAGAAGCCATCTAACAATGAAAATATTTGTGCATCGGCTACCACATGAAGGATTTGATCAATCTATGGTAGAGGGTAATGATATTTTAGTGATGCCTGGTTCAAGTTCCAAAAATCTACACACAATCGAATGTCTCCATTCTTTTTTGTACTGGCACCAGATTCGCCACCCATGTCGAGTGCTTAATTGGGTAAATTATCTTCACCTCTAGCATCTTTAACAATTCTACCTTCATGAGTACTTCTATCTTGGGATTGATAGGCCATTATTTTTGCCAAAAAGGTTTTACTCCCTCCTGTAGCTCGATGGTATGTTGGATCACGTTCTTGTCATATCCCTTCAAATCCTGATAGCTCCATGCAACGATGTCGGGGTATTCATAGCACAAGTTCTTAATGTCTTCCAACTCTTCTGGCACACAATCAGTTCTAATTTTGATGATCTTTTCAGGTTCTAGCTGTAATTCCTTATACTCCTTGGCATCCACCTTGATCCTGTGCTTTTCAGCCCTATCATTTTGATCAAATAAACTTTCCAATGAAATCAGTCCCCTAGGAATATGATTATTCTTCAATTGTATCATCCCCTCCATCTCTTCTTCAATAAGCTTTCTATCATCTGCACTTGCAACTTCCTTGATCAGAAAATTGACTATTTGCTCATCATTGTCGAATACTTGCCAATAGATGTTCTTTTCAGGGACTGAGGGTCTATAGATCACCCTGACAGTCTTGGGCTTTCTGACTATTTGCTCCATAGGAGAATAATTCATGCCAAGAGAGGCTAGAATATCTGCATGTTTGTTTTTCTCATGGGAAATCACCTGAATGTTCAAGGTTGTGAAAGATTCAAACAAATCCCACACTTTGTTGTGATAGGCTTTCAGGTAATGTTGCTTAGACACACATTTATTTGTGGTTTGATTGATAATGAGTTCGGAGTCACCAAAAATTTGTAACTATTTGATGCCCAAATTTTTAGCCTTCTTCAATCCGAGACACAACGCTTCATATTCGACTGCATTATTTGTGCAACTCCAAGTCAATCTATAAGAATAAGTCTTCTGTAACCCTATGGGAGAGATCAAAATAATACCAGCTCCTGCACCATTCTTACATCTAGCACCATCAAAATAAAGCTTCCATAATTGATCTGTGATAGGATCCAGGGAATCAGGGACTTTTTCTTCAATTTGCTCTGGTTTGGTTATTGTATAACAACCAATGTCTATTCCAATCATTGCATTAAAATCTATGAGTGAGAATTCATCTTCAAGGTGAAGTTCACCAAGCACTTCTTCCATCAAGTCAACCTCTTCTAATTCTTCAATCATCATGTTAACTACACCTGGAGATTTTCTTCTTCCTCCAACTTCTCAATATGAAAATTTGATGGCTTTTCATTATATATGTGAATTCTCTTTCCTTTGAATGGTATCTCCAAATGCGAGTAGTCTAAGGAAAGGTATCCTCCTAGTTTCGTTGTGAACTCCCTTGAGAGACACATGCTAAAGTATGGCTCTAGGTCAACCACTACTACTTCTTGGATGACCATGATTTATGGTATGCTATGAAGGATGATAGGAATATCTTTGATTACTCCCACCATTTTGACTAGAGTCCCATCCAACTACAACACTCCTAGGCTACTTCTTGTGTATTCCATCCCCATCACTTCACATACTGCCTTTGGCATGATAGTAGTCACAGCACTAGAATCAATCATACAATTGTGTACAATCCACCCCTCCATTCTGAGTGACAAATAAAATGGGGGTGGCCTATTCTTTCCAGTGGTCGAAGTTGGTAGCACTTGCACCAACACTATTTGAGAAGGATTTTTCTTTTGATCTTTAGCAGTCTTCAAAGACTCTTGCAGCAGGTCAACTTGTCCAGGCAACTGTAGTGCATCATATAGGCTCACTTTCATGGGTATCTTCTTCATTTCTTCCATAATATTATAATTTGAGATAGTTAAAGCCTTCTCTTTTATAACCCACTCATACTTGTCTTGGTACTACTGAGTAGCTTCTACCCTTTGTCTTTTTTTCAATGATGGGTACTTGAGGTACTCTTTGGCCTGCTCTTTCATTTCATTTTGTGTTTGGGTAGCTATTACAGGTTGTGAAGTTGATGCTTTTGTTTGTGCCTTTTCTTGAGCTTGCTTAGGTAGTAAATATTTTAACATGATAGAATCCTGCTGCTTAGCCATTGCACCAAGTGCTTTCGTTGGAGGTTGCCCTTTTTCATTTTGCACCTTTGGTTCTGTAGGCACCTTCAAGGGTTCAAGCTCAGTTGGATCTATAGTTATTGGCTTCTTTTTGGACCTTGTAAGAACTAAAACTTGCTCCAAGGATGGCATCATAAAATTGTGATCAACCTCCCTGATCATGTTGATTTGTCCGCTAATTGAACTTTCTGCAAGCGTCTGCACATAGTTCATATGCACCATGCAGGTTTCTTCTCCATGAGGATCATTGCATGTTGAACACCAGTACACCTTTTCTATTGTGCTAGTCTCCTCATTTGCTAGCATAATTGTGCTCTTCTCAGGGCCTCTACTAGTAGATGCTTGCTCTCGAGTAATCGATGGAGTTTGAAATCTCCTCGACCAAAATTCAGCCTCAGCTTGCTTCTTCCTTACCATCGTAAGCTCATTTGATATCGTCCTTAAGGCTGAATTATTAGATTTCACCTCTTGTAATAATGTTGTGAAAGGATCAAGGTTAGAAGGTGTGGGAGGTGCTGGAAAAGGTAGAGGTGTTGGTGGTGTAGGTAATGGTAATGGGATCGGTGGCATCGATAATGCTAGAAAAGGAATGGATGATGGCAATTGTGGTACTGACTGAGTGGGTAACTACGAAAATCTTGGAGTCGGGTGTTGTGGGACAGGGATCAGAGCGATTTGAGGTGGGCTTGAGCTCCATGAGGGTACTAGGTACATGGAAGGCATGGGTTGCGAAAATATACTTGAATACAAATGTTGTGGTAGGTCAGGTAGAATAGGCATCATCATTTTTGGAGGAAGCTTACCTATGGCAATCAAGTCGAATTCAACTTTTTGGGCTTGCGTATATAGATCAGGGAAGGTATTCACATTGGTTTGCCGAAAAACCATACCAATGTCAGTGTTGAATACCCTAAGGTAATAGAATGTAGCTTGTTCATGCATGGGCCACAAACCATCAGGAACTCTTTGCCAACTTTGAGCGAACCTGACATTGAAATCAACTATCTCCTCCTACGGATGTCTTTGGATCATTGTAAACTGATGCAACAAGGAGTATGGGTCAGCTTGTTCATGGAAATTTTTTATCAACAACTCCACCAACTGATCCCATGAGGTAATAGTACCAGGTTGCAACGATCGATACCAATACAATAAATTTACCATTACATCTTCATTCGTTATTCCATGGATCATAGCCAAAGAAGCTACATCTTGAATATGTTCATAGGTCATTTTACTAGTGCCATCATAGGTCGGAAAAGCCTTCAAAGCTGCTTGGGGCACTAGATTTTGTGCTTGTAAGTTCAAGGTCCCTGAGCTATTCCATGTTGGGAACTGCCTTGGTGGTTGTGGCTACTGTGGTGGTGGATTTTGGGCCATGTGGACTGGTGTGTGAGGTGGAGCTTGAGGAATGCTAGTGGCAGTACTAACTAGACTTGTGGGAGCAAAAAATACATCGGCTAGTCGTGAGGATGTGGTGGATGATATATGGGATGTATGAGGTAATGAAGATGTACGATGTAGAGTGGCTAATTGAGGGTGCTCTCCTAGCCTTTGAATATCAAGTTCGTAGAACTCAATTTGATGATCTAGATTTTTGGCCTTCGATCTTGTATTCATGAGACACAACTTTTGTTGTCCTCACATTTGGAGATTTTTGGGTATAATCGAGTCGCCATATGTTCTAACTATACAACATGAAGGTGAACATCAAACCTTAATACTGTCGAAAGTGGAACTTTCGGGGTCCCATCGGGCGTGCCAAAAATTATTGGTCAAATATCTACCTAATCAACAAAATTATGTTTGTGCACCCTAGATATGGCCAACATTGAATGATCGAAGGAAAGGAATGTCCTCCATGTCAATCTCCAGAGAGGGTTGGCTCCCAAGCTAAATCCTACACTGGTTGAAGACTAGAGTTGTAGGAAAGAAATTAGAAATTGTGAAAAGAAATGGGAAATATGGCCACAGGCCGAAGGTGTAGGATTTGGGGTAGACTAATAGCAGGAAATTCACCCAAGCATGAAATAGCATATAACAAAAGAGAAGCAACAGAATTTACTTATAAACTTGCAAGAACAACCTTCAAAATAACACTCCAACACTCACTCCCTCATTAGCAATATTTAAATTCAAATGCAGAATTTTAAACTTCATAACAAATAAGGAACATGAATGTAAAATAGAAGTGCATGAATACATAAGGAAATTGCACACAAGATCACTTGCAAATTCAGAAGCCTGGTGTCTTCTATTGATGTAGAGAACTTGGAGAGTTTTCTCGCAAAGTGTCTAACCTCCTTTTACAATGAGAATTCAGTAGTATTTATAGAGGATTTCACCTCTTTCATTAAATGCACATGGAGACAAAATGATCACAGATCAGGAACCATAGTGAGGAACTTCCTCCTTGGAAATATTAAAAATTCATTCTCTTGGAACAATGATCCATATTTCAAGGAAACATTCCCAGGAAATCAGCATCTTAAGACATCGATGCACAAAAAATTAAGAGACATTTGATGCCTTGAAAATGCACTCCTCTACTTTGGAAATCATGAAAATCCTCCTGTGCTTTTAACATGACTTTCTTCTTCGCTTGGGATTCACAATTTGAGTTACTCATCGCCACCATTATTTAATGCTTGTCAAAACCTACTCTAGGCACCTTTGAAAATTTGGATATTGATGATGAATATACCATTTATCATCTTTACTCCTTTTTTACCATGGCGACAACAATTCCTTTCATCATAAGTGAAAATATTTAACAATTGAACATCTTCATCTTTGTAATCATGTCTACGCCATTTCTTTTAAAAATCATGTTCACCCTTAAAAAGGGCAACAAAGATAGTCGCCTCCCTATTGGGGCGACTACGATATTGACTTGTCAACACTGCCTCATCTTAGGTGCATTCACCCGACTTTGTTTTACCGGCACATTCACGCGACTTCGTTCTTTGGAGCACGTTCACCCATGGGAGAGGTAAACGGAATGTTCACCCCTCAACCTGGGTGAACGCGATGTTGACCATTCGGTCATGTGTGCATCATTGACCTTCCTTTTCCTATCGCCTTTCACATTACGTTCACCCCAAGGTGGGGTGAATGGAGCTTTCACCCCAACTTTGGGGTGAACACATCCTTTCATCGAGATAATTTTTAGAAGGCGAACGAGTGCGCATTTTTCAAACCTTTAGAAAGATGTTCGCCCCAAGGTGGGGCGAATGGGGCTTTCACCCCATCTTTGGGGTGAACGCATTTTTCACGTCTCATATTTTGGGCATTTTCAAGTCTCTCAATCCTTCGCCATTTTTATTTTAATGTTTCCTTCTTTTCTTTTTGACAGAGTGTGCAGGGCCGAAGGCGTCTCCAATTCACAGTGCTTTCAAATGTTGCAAACTTGAATTTCTAATGAAGTTCTCAATTTATTTTTCCCTTTAAACATTCATCACTTCCAAGCTAAAAGGGTACATATGCAAACAAAAAGTAACATATAAAATCGACCCACAATAATATTTTAGGATAAATATCGCCGCATTACAATCAAAATGCTCCATCAAAATAAAACAAAAATCCCAATGTGGCAAAGTAGAAAAACTGCCAATAAGAGAAAACTATTTTTCTTTAGTTGAAAATGAATAAAAACGTCTTGAGGTTCTACTACATCAATATAAATATGGCATTGTGGCAGGTTACGTCTTCTTACAATGATGAAACTTTAAGGTTTATGTTGAACATATTGGAGAACTTAAACGTTGAGGCCCAATATTATTATAATGAATGGGCATGTGATAAGAAAATGGTTGTTGTTTCTGTAGCTGCAAAGAATGTTGCCAAGGTTTGACTAATATGTTCTAAATTTTTTTGTTCTCTTTTTTAAAATATAAATATTTTTTGACTACTTATATTTTTGTTTGCATGCAAAGTTTGATAATATGAAGAAGCATGTTCAAAACCTGCAAGACTATATCTAGATGGCAAAGGATTTCTTAAATGCTTCTATGGAAATGAGAAAAGAGCTCAGTAAAAAGTTTGACAAAACAATGTTTTTCGAAAAATCATTATCCTAAACAGATTGGATCCTGATGTTCTTCTTAAGGAGAAGGGTAAAGAAGTTCTTGCACCAATATCCGAAGATTTTGGAAAAGAGGAAAACACCCTGCTCGAAGGCTTGACAAGTATAGATAACATCCTTATCGATTCTGGAGCAATTGAGAGTACTATTAACCATCCCAAGGGAGGATCCTTTGAAATGCAAAATGTGGAAGTACTTGAAAAGTAAAAAGGAGTGGAACAGGAAAAAGAAGTGGAAAAGGAAAAAGACGCTGAAACTGCCTGAAAAAGACAACTGGTTCTTTTATTGCTTTTGAAAATTTGATTGTTCAAAAAGATAATTTTATTACACATTTTCGTTTAAAAATAATATATTTGTTTTTATTACAATACTATACTATTTTCTTTTATATTTGTGTATTATTTTCATGACTTTAGTATTATGGGGTTTCAAATATGCTTGAGTTTATGAAGAATATATGTATGCATGGGTTTAAATTTTCATTTTATTCAAATTCATTCTTGTTGTGATATAAAAATGAGTAGTCTTGTGTATTATGCTATATTGTTTTTATATTTCAAGTGAGTTTACAAAGGATATATCTATGCATGTGTTTAAATTTTCATTTTACTCAAGGTCAATATTGTTATGATTTAAAAGTGAGTATTTTTATGTTTATTATGATATATTGTTTTTAAATTTCCATATCTAGAGTAATATGCTATTTGCATTTTGCCTTCTAGAGTCAAAGCATACATACTAATGATACTAATGATACACATACATACATACAATCAAAGTCAAATCATAATACATAAACAGTCAACATACACAATTAGCATAGACAATCAATAAAACGTCTAGAGTCAAATCATACATACTTATGATAGTAATGATACACACATACATACATTCAAAGTCAAAGAATAAATCATTATATTTGGTCAACATAGATAGTTAATTCAATAACAAAATATTATTGTATTGTATTGTTGTTTCGTAACTTGATATTTATGCTAAATGCATTGTGCTTTCTACTATTATAGACTACATACAACACTTTGTAAAAGAAATATTTAGTAATTATGTATGCATGCATGATTTTCAAATTTCTAGTTTATTCAACGCTAAAGCATAAATCATAAAATTTTGACAACATAGACAGTCGATAACATTAAAAAGCAAATACGCGAAATCATTGATAATAGAATGATTATATAATTTTTTTTCAAATCATTGAAATTTTACAAATGATATCAAATATTGCAAAACATTGATAATATGAATTTTTTCAAATCATTGAAATTTTACAAATGATATCAAATATGGAAAATATTTGATAATATGAATTTTTTCAAATCATTGATATTTTACAAATGATTTCAAATCCGAAAAATCATTGATAATATGAATTTTTCAAATCATTGAAATTTTACATTGTTGGAAGCTCATACAAAGTCTTGTCAACTTCTCCAAAAGAATCGGGAATCATTTGTGAATTCTACGTATCCATAATCTCATCATCACTGCAAGTGGACTCATTATTGTCATTATCAATAGTATTAGTGAGACCTCTCCTATCTGCTAGGGACTTCCAATATGTCAAAGCTCTATCATAGGGAAACTTACCCAACTCATACGATGACACATTCTCAAACAATTTTCCAAATTTTTGTCCAACCTGTTACAAACTTTCAATTTAACAAAGATAGTGCATTGAAAATCCTTTCGTCTTCAATAGATCCCAAAATCATTGTTTGACATAATTCATATAAAATAAATTTTTCACTCATAATTTCTTGTAAGACACTACTTCGATACAATTTTTTCCAAAAATGCGTGATGGAACCAATCTCATATGGGTTTTTGAAATATACAATTTGATTATCCATTGTTATTCCAAAATTGGTTGATTGTTGTCAAAAAAGTTCTTTGTTTAGAATACCATTGATTTCAATGCCATTTACTTCCATGTGTTTAGATAAATGTGTCATAAGAGTGGCCATATATTTTACAAACAACTCACTTTTACTTCTGTGGTCAAGACAAATATTCTAGAAGGCCTCAAGTGTCTCATCTCTGTGAAAACGATCTCTTATTTCACTTGTTAATTTTTTGCAATTCTTTTCAATTTGTTCTTAGTACTATCCAAAACCTCATCGAATTCACAATGTGTTACGGGCACTTGTTCAACATCATTTGTAAGTGTATCTAACCGCTTTTCATAACGATATAAAGGAATCATATTTCCATGTATAGCAATACAAAGATTATCATTGATGTTGAACTTTAAAAAGCTATTAGGATCATTGACTTGAACTAATGTATTCCAACTATCAAACAAAGGGTCCTTAAAATTTTATTCAAATAATTAAATCTTATCAATAAGAATACATATTTTTTTTATCATCTTGATGAAATTGACAATATAAATTGCTCTTTCTTGTGCGAGTTTAATCAAAGAATTCATTTCTTGAAACAATGGAATAATACCACATAATATGATAAGAGTTTCCAAGTCAATCATATAGAATAGCAAATATTTTGCCTTGTCAACATCCCTATGATGTGCACACATAAACCCCACCAATGATTGATATTCTATAAAAAAAAACTTTTTGCAGGAAAAAATAATGAAATCCACTTGGTGTCCATTTTCTACCTTCAATTACACCTAGAGAAAATTGTTGAAACTCTATAAACCTTTTTGGACTACATGAGAAGTAAGAGTGTATTTCATGGATGAGATCTTCCACTCTGGCTACATTATCAAATGTGCTCAAAATTTTGTATGAAAGATTCATTCAATGAGCCATGCAATATATGGGAATAAAATATGGGGCAATTGATGTCTGAATCCTAACATAAAGACCGTTCCTTTGTCCTTGCATTTAAGCCACAACATCAACTCCAACACAAATTAACTTTGTGGTAATTTATTTTTCATCCATTCTAGCAATATCCTTTAAACTGGTTATAACAACATTATAAATATTTTTCGCATTACAATTTTCCATCATCTTATGTAGTGCTAGTAAATGAGGTTGTCTCAAATGATTCTGGAATGTATAAACATGTATGCAAATCCAAGATGTGTTGTCAATAGCTATTACCTCATCAATAGAAAGTGCAATAAATTTGGCTTGTTTTACATTTTCTCTCAGGTCCTCCTTCTCAACCAGTGATAGATATTTTCCCATTTCCAAACCACTTCGATCTAACCAATGGTAACTAGTAAGGTTTTGTACATCAGCTAGTTGAAATAGTTGCTTAAAATCAAAAAAATCATACATGGATTGACCCTTTTTTAGAATATTGTATACAACAACAAACTGCAAATGTTTTGAGGCTAATACGATCTTATTAACTTTTTTGAAATTGGGCCTAGATTGTTCCACCCTTCTCAATGAGAGTTTGTTAGTGTATCATTGTTTTTTTACATTCAAGTGCATATCTCACATGCACAAAATCTGGTGCATCCTTCCACCTATGAGATCTCTTACATTGTTCCATCAATTTGTATTTCTTTGATGTAAAATTTCCCATAGTGTTTTTCTATTGTATCTTTCTTATTTTGCAACAAATAATCCTTTTCCAGGTTCCAAGTACAAATAATGCATCTACTCACTTTCTCTATCTCATTTTACTCAATAAAGAGGTATAACCGTACCCATTTATTTTTAAAATCTCTTCCAATAGTCCATTCGCTTGTTTTTTGACTTTTTTATTTTTTACTACAAGATTCCCCAGAGGTCTGCATGTTAATTGTACAGTAATTTTCTTTTTCGATTGATGTATCTGTATTAGGCATCTTGTGAAGTGGTTGTTGAATGTCGTTATTAGAAAAATTATCATGTGATCCCATCTCATCCGCTGGAATATCTTCGAGTGGATGCATATCAGGGTCGATAGTGTTTACTGCATTCAATGTTTGTTTTGTATCATTTTTTGATGTAAAGAGACACTATTTTAAAGAATTAACAGAATACAATTTTACAAGGCATTTAAAAATAGGTAGATAAGCAGATAATTGTCTATCTATTAATAAAGAAATACTTTATTCTTAAGAATAACAGATAAAAAGTAATGATTTGATGGTAAAAGATATTTGTACCTACATGTTGTGTAGATTTGGATGCCTCACTACATTTTGATATTTGTATAAAATATTTTAGAATTGTCTTTTTACCAGAATATTGGCCTTGGTTATTTTTATCTTCAGTAGGTGACATTGTATCTGTAAATAAAAAACCTTTAGATGTTAGGAAATGAATATGAAATTGAATAAAAATTGCATACTTCCCTCAATAATAATTTATGTTTCTAAGTAACCAATGTTAAACTGTAATTTCATATATAATATATGAATCTTTAGACGAATGTACGCTGCCCTATAGAATAACCTCTAATAGACAAGAAGTAGTCTCTAACAAGAAAAATGCTCCTAACACATGGATATTTTTCTACCATTGTAGCAGATAGTGCATCTACACTACCTAGAAACATACTCTAATAGACAAGAAGCAATATCTGACAAGAGAAATGCTCCTAACATACAACAACATGACATGGATACTTGTCTATCACAGTTGTAGATAATGCATATACACTACCTATGAAACATACTCTAACATATAATAAGTAGTCTCTGACAAAAAAAATACTCCTAACATACAACAACATGACATGGATACTTGCCTACTACAGTTGTAGATAGTGCATCTACACTACCTATGAAACTGAAGAAAAAGAGCTTTAGACAATAGAATTATGGAAGAAGAATACTCTACCTATTTTCATAGTCATCACAACTTTCTATCATCGATATTCACTTTAATTTTACTTCAACCGCTCGGTCACTATTGATTGATACTACTCTACAATCGCTCAATCACGGCCAATTGATAATCCTTTGCAACCGATCAACCTATGTTGATTGACACTCCTCTACAACCAATTAACTTAAAATTATAGACACACCTCTGTAACTAATCAGCTTATATCAATTTATACTCCTCTAAAATTGATAGACTTATACCGACAGACACTACTTTACAACCAATCGACTTATGTTGATTGACACTCCTCTAGAACCGATCAACTTATACCGACAAACACTTTTTTGCAATCGATCATATTATGTCGATTGACACTACTTTGCAATTGATTGGCTTATGTTGATTGATACTCCTTTGTAACCGATTAGCTTATACCTATAGACTCTTTTCTACAACTGATCATCTTATGCCAACACACACTTCTTTGCAACTGATCAACTTATGCCGATTGACACTCCTCTGCAACTAATCAAATTATACCGATTGAAACTCCTCTATAATCAATTAGATTATACTGATAGACTCTTCTCTACAATCGATTGACTTATACTGATATACACTTCTCTGCAATCAATCAAATTATGCTGATTAAAACTCCTCTACAATCGATCGACTTATGCTAATTGAAAATCCTCTACAATTTATCGACTTATGCTGACAAACTCTTCTCTGTAATCGATCATCTTATACCGATAGACACTTCTCTACAATTGATCAACTTATGCCGATTGACACTCCTCTGCAATTGATCATCTTATGTCAATTAAGACTTCTCTACAACTGATCGACTTATACCAACAGACTCTTATCTTCAATCGATCGACTTATACCGATAGATACTTCTCTAAAACCAATCATCTTATACCAATTGACACTAATCTGTAATCGATTGGCTTATACCAATTGACACTCCTCTGCAACCAATCATTATATGTTGATTAACACTCCTCTACAACCAATCATTTTATGTTGACAAACATTCCTCTACAACCTTGTCAAGTTTTTCATTGCTTCAGAGTTATGTTTGAGTTAGAATATTTTAGATGTATATTTATCAATACCCCCTACAATATTTATATGAGTAGTATATGAGGCAAATTGGGCGGGGAAAAACAAAATTATTTATAATTTGAAGGTGAATTATCCGTGGAATTGGGTGAAAGTGGTCAACGAATTAAAATAAAAATAGGATAATTATTATCAACGGTGGGTGAATTTACCCCAAAAAATTACATCCCATAAATTTTGGGCGAATGGGCCCAAGTGAAAGGATCCAAAATTAGCAAATTTAAAATTTCAAAAATCCTAAATAGAGTAAATTTACGATGTTTTGTGCTTATGCATAACCCTACTGATGATCGATTGGGCACAAAGGGCTATTCCTTCCCTTTGGAAATAAAGAATGCCCAAGCCTCTAGAATTCCTTGGAAGGAAACAAAAATCCTAGGCCACTTTGTAGAATCCTTTCTTGTCTGTTGAGGCCCATAGAAAATCTCGAAGGAGTTTCTCCAACTTTTGATAAGAGGCTTTAGAAGGGGTTCATCAAGACAAGTAATAAACATGAGTGGCAATAATAATTTTGGAACAAACCTAGAATTTACCAACTCATAATAGAGGATTTGAAAGCCACTTGTGAAGCTTATGCTCAACTCTATCTAAAACATATTGACATAATATAGATGAAGATGATTGAAAGGTGTATATGATAAAAAGATGCATCATAAGGCAATGTAAATAAAAGCAATAAAGTATATATATTATATTGTGTATGCTTTTGTTCTATCCAATTATAATATTGACCCTCGTAGGGGTTACAAAAGCGTTTATGAGACTGGTTTCCATTTTATAAATAATGTTGGTGCCTCGATCCTTTCATCGCTACAACACTGGAGGGTAGGTTTTTTGTGACAGTCGCTTTTGATGGATCTAGGTATCTGCATTTGGGTCTGTGTTTGTGTTTACACCTATTGGATCTAATTATGATCACTTGAATCTGTGTTTGGATATCGACCATTAGAGGGACTAAAAATCATGTGCTTTGACCATTTAGGTATTGGATAATTATGATATTCAACCATTTGGGGTCAAATGATCTGGAGTTGAAGTCTTCTACTACATTCAGGTTTGCTACTACATCTACCTGCACATAATTGAAATACAATTGGTCATTAGTACCTATCGGGCCTCCCAAGGTGAGGCTCAATTTTTACACTAGATTAAAAACTAGAGATATAGAAAGGAAATGAAGATCTATAAAAATATGATATTGAGTAGGCATATAAATATATCTTCCCTTATTTTGTCATCATTTCTATCTCTATTACTATTATTGTGCTGCATTGTTTTATGTCACGATGTGATAGGCTGCATCGTGCTACATCGAGAGGTCTACGCATGGGTTGGATGACGACTGTTCAAGTCTAGACGATCGTAAACTAAGACTATCCAAGGTTAGATGATCATAATTTGTGGCATCCTTTTACTGATGAAGGCTAGATCTAAGCCTGTGCAGTGTTACGATCAGGGTCTAGCATGAGATTTACTTTGGGTGTTTGGGTGCGAAGTGTGCTCAAAATTTTAGTAGGGTTTCAATGCATATACCATCTGCATTGTAATGAAGGCAAAGGGGATGCATTTATAAAATTCTTAAGGGGAATGGATGAGGTGGGAGTTCAATCAGAACAATACAATTCCAAGTGAGACGGTATGAATATGTTCTTTATAAACCAGAGGGAGAAATCAGAACAATACCTGCACCTGCACCATTTTTGCATCTTGCCCCATCAAAATACAACTTCCATAATTGATCGGGGACAAATCTCTGATCATCTTGGTTAAGGAGTACCTTCATTGCTTCAACCTCGAGCCTTGTGATAGAATAACAACCGATTTTAGTCTCCAGCATAGCATTGAAATCAAGCATGGAAAACCCGTCTTCCAACTGAAGCTCATCCAAAACCTCATTCATCAAATTAGAACCTTCTAACTCATCGGTAAGCATGTTGACAGACTGCATGGTCTTTCCTACTTCATCCAACCTTTCAATATGAAAAGAGGAAGGTTTTTCATTATGAATTCGAATTCTCTTTCCTTTAAAAGGGATCTCCAAGTGAGAATAATCTAGTGAAAGATAGCCCCCCAACTTTGCAGTAAATTCTCTTGATAAACACATACTGAAATACGGATCTAGATCAACCATAACTATCTCCTGAATGACTGTAATCTGAGGTATACTATGTAAAATAATCGGGACATCCTTGATTACCCCCACCATTTTCACAGGAGTACCATCTAACTGCAAGACTCTAGGGCTACTTTGTGTGTATTCCATACCCATAACTTCACAAATTGCCCTTGGCATGACAGTTGTAGCGGCACCGAAATCAATCATGCAGTTATGCACGATCCAACCCTCCATTCGAAGTGATAGATAAAACAGGGGTGGTCTATTCTTACCAGTGATTGAGGTGGTTAACGCTTGAGCATAAATTGTTTGGGTAGGGCTCTTCTCACTATCCTTTACAGATTTCAAAGATTCTTGCAATAAATCTACCTATCCAGGCAATTGTAATGCATCATAAAGACTAACCTTTGCTGAGATCTTCTTCAATTCTTCAAAAATGTTGTATGTAGTCATAGCATATTCCTTCTTTTCAATGGGGGGATCATATATGTTCTTATATTGTTGAGTGGCTTCTACTCAACTTTTTGGTCAATGATGGGTACTTCAGCTTTTCTCTTGCTTGTTCCTCTGCTTCCGATCTTGCCTGTGTAGCTGTAGCTTTTTCTTGTACCCTGTGTGGAATAGGATCTTGTGGTAAAATAGGTGCATCTAACTTTGATACTGGCACAGGAGTTTTCACTTGTTTTCTCAAATCAGCTGGCACTTTTAATGGCTCTAACTCAGCAGGATCTACTGTGACAGGCTTCTTTCCTATCCTTGTGAGAATTGAAACTTGTTCTTCAGATGGAACCATTAAGCTATGACCTATCTCAGAGATCATATTGACTTGCCCTCTCAAAGAAATAACGGCCAATGTTTGCACATAATTCAAATTAACCATGCAAGTGTCTTCGCCATGTGGATCATTACATGTTGAACACCAATATGTTCTTTCTGTAAGGATTGCATCTTCATTTGCCAAAACAGTTAGGTTCTTCTCGGGTGCTTTGCTTGTTGAAGCAGCTTATTCTCTAGTGATCGACGGAGGCTAAAATCTCCTGGGTTGGAAATCTTGCTTAGCTTGCTTCCTTTCAATAAGGGTGATCTTATTGCCCATTGCTCTTATTACAAAATTGATAGATTTTACCTCTTGCAAGAGTGTTGTATAAGGATCAGGATTTACAGGCGCAGGAGGTGCTGGTAAGGGCAACGGTGTTGGCGACGCCAATAATGCTAGGAATGAAGTGGAAGCGAGGAATGGCAGAATGTTGGGTGCAGGCAACTGGGGATTTGCTGGAGTAGGGAGCTGAGGAACTGGGATGGGTGCAATCTGAGGTGCATTGGATCTCCATGATGGAACAAGATACAGGGAAGACATAGATTGCAAAAATGAACTAGGATATAAATGTTGTGGAATATCAGGTAAAATGGGCACTGCTACCTTTGGAGGAAGCCTACCGATTGCAATCAAATCTTCCTCCACCTTTTGTGCTTGTTCGAATAGTTCTGAGAAGGTCATCACATTGGACTACTTGATCGCCAAGCCAATGTCTGTTTTGAATGCTCAAAGATAGTAGAATGTAGCTTGCTCATGAGTAGGGCGAAGACCTTTAGGCACTCGCTGCCAGCTTCTGGTAAATCGAACATTGAAATCTGCTATCGCCTCCTACGGATGCCTCTGAATTGCATTAAACTGATGCAACAAAGAAAATGGATCAGCCTGTTCATGAAAATTCTTAACTAACAGTTCTCCTAGCTGATCCCATGATGCAATAGTGTCTGGTTGCAGAGATCGGTACCAATACAACAATTTTCCTCTCAAGGATAGTACTAATAACTTCACCATCACATCTTCATCTGTTATATCATGAATGGCTGCCAAAGAAGCTATATCATGAATATGTTCATAGGTAGTCTTACCAGTACCATCATAATTTGGCAAAGCTTTCAAAGTAGCCTGAGGAACTGGATTTTGAGCCTGCAAATTCAAGGCTTCTGAACCATTCCATGCTGAAAACTACCTGGGTTGAGGATACTTGGCCATTGGGACTAGTGGATGTGTCTGAGAAGATGGAAAACTAGCAACAATACCAAGGATTTTTGTGGATATGGCAGATGATGCGAGCGATGGGGAAACCAACCTAGAGTGTTCACCTCTTTTTGTGTTGTCAAGTTCAAAAAACTCAATAAGATTTTCAACTTTTTTGGACTTCGATCTTGTGATCATGAAGTACAGCTTTCACTGTATCCACATTCAAATATTTTTGGGTACTACAGAGTCACCAAATGTTCTAATTATACGGCATGAAGGCGAACATTAAACCCTCAATACTATGGGATCTTTCTGAGACAGAAACAGTCTGTCCCACCGGGCATGCCAAAAACTGTTGGTCATGAATCTGCCACAGGAAAGGATTTTAAAATAAATGCACCCTAGACCCAACCAACATTGAAAGGCTGGGAGAAAGAAATGTCCCCCAGACCAATCTCCAGAGAGGGCTGGTTCCCTTACTAAACCTAAGCTTGATTTTTGACTAAAGTTGTAGGAAAGGAATTGGAAATGTGCAAAAAGAAATGGGAAATATAGCCACAAGCCAAATTCGTCAGATCAGGAAATATTAGCAGCAGATAACTTTAAGCACACTAACAACATATAACAAAAGATAGCAACGTAATTCACTTACAACCTTGCGCAGATAACCTCCAAAATCACATTCCAAAACTCACTTCCTCACTAGCAATGTTTAAACTCAGATGCAGAATTCAAATGAAGCAGCAGATAAGGAATACGAGCATAAATGAGGAATGCATAAGATAGAAGGAAAAACACACAAAAAATTGCTTGCAAAACCAGAGGCCAAATATCTTTCATTCATGCAAAGAACTTGAAAATCTTCTCAGCAAAAGTCTCTCTCTCGATCTCTCTTTCTGAGATATACATTGATATTTATAGAGGTCTTGCCTCTTTGTAGCATTTAAAATATGAAACGACCTTCCTCGAGATCTACAAAATGTGCAACAGAAACAAGGAAATGATCCCCTTAAACTAGCCTCGGAGAAACCAAAAATTAAATGAAACAAGGAACCGATCGTCTTCATTAAATGGTCATCCTCGAAGCATGCATGGACCGTTAGAAAATCACGAATAGAAGCTTTGAATAATGGAGGCATCTTCAATTCTGGTGCTTTGCTACAAGCCTGAGCACATTCTTCTACCTTGCGTGCATCAAAAAGTAGCAAAACATTCAATTCTAGAGTGCTTTTAATCCTTGGAAATCACAATATTTCATTGGGCTGTTAAACTGCTTTCTAGCGTGAAACTGTGACGGGTCACGAAATCGTGACATTTTTCTCCTCCGTACGCTTTTGCTATCTTGGGTTGTGAAAACCAACCATGTCACAAAATCATGACGTATTCGGTTCTTTGTTCTCCTTTGTCACCTGAGGTCACAAAAATGCGACGTGTCGCGAAATCGTGACGTTCCGTACTATTTTGCTCCTTCTCTGCCTTGTTCTCGTGAAACTATGACCTATCACGAAATCATGATGTTCTTTCCCCATATTGTCCCTTCGTTGTGTCAAATCGTGAAAACATGACAAGTCATGATTTCGCTACATCTTTCTCTCTTTTGGCTTTATCTCCCTGATACGTCGCGAAATCACGACATTCTCCTTTGTTGGGACTTCTTTCCTCAACATGTAGTGAAATCGCAACATGTTCTTTCTCCTGCCTTCTTCACTCCTCCAAGTCACGAAAACGTCAATTGTCACGAAATCGTGACAATTCTCCTACTTCTGTGTCCTTCTCTTCTCTCTACCCGCAAAACTGCAACATGTCACGAAATCACGATAGTTTTCTCTCCCTTGGCCCTCATGCTCTTAAGAGTAGCAAAAACAGAACATGTCGCAAAATCGTAACATTTTGTACCATTTTGTTCTTTCTGCGCTTTCACATCGCGAAAACAAGACATGTCGTGAAATCGTGACATTTTTTGTCTATTTATATTTTCTCCACAATATGTCATGAAATTGTGACGTTTCCTTGCTTCCTCTATTGTTGCCACTTTCTGTCGCGATTTTGCGATGTCTTCTTCTTGATTGGTCTCATCTTCAAAAGTGTCATGAAATCGCGATGATTTTTACATTCTGGCCCTTGTTCACTTTTTTGTCGCGAAATCGCGACGTTTTTCATTGTCTTTGGTCTTTGCTCAATTATGTCGCGATATCGCAACCTTTTCTATCATTCTGTTCCATGGCCATCGCAAGTCGCGAAAATGCAACATGTCGCGATATCACGACAATTTCACTGCTCTGCCTTCGTTGACCTTTTTGACCGTGATTTTGGAACACGTCGCGATATCGCGACATTCTCCAACTTTGGCTTCTTTCTCCTCAAAAGGCCCGCGATAACGCGACATGTCGCAATATCGTGACTATTTTTAACCTGTGCTCTCCATGTTGTTTTTGGTCACGATATCGTGACAGTCTTTGGACTTAGCTGTTTTGGGATCAAAACTCGCAGAGAAACACAGAGGAATGAGAACTTTAACAATTAATGCATGAATAATCATGAATCAAAACAATGTGGCAAAATTGCCAACAATACCTATGAGATATCACAATCACTCTAAAGTATATGTATCATTTTTTGGATACCCATGGAGGGTGACCATATTGAGATAGCTCTAATGCACCAGAGGGAGGCCCTACTACAGTAGGTGTACAAAACCCATTGGGTGGTGGTTATTGTGGATAGTGAGGGCATGGATATTGATAGTTATTATAAACTATGGTGGCTGATAGTGAGGCACACGATCTTAATAACATTGATCTCCAATGTCATCCTACTAGATTCATCAGGTGCTCAGTTCCCATAGAACCTACTTGGGCTGGTACAATATTTGGTAGAGGAGTCTAAGGTGATAGCATGGGCTCCAATGCTGCTAGCATAGACTTATCGAGAGTTATACGAGATACAAAATCGATGCAAATATGGTTTTGGGTTATAGTTTTCTACTACAAATTTGGGCATGGGAGCACTTTACGGTTGGGCAACCTAATGGGTTATCCTAGTTAGAGGTAAAGGACATGGGTGTTGACACTATTTACACCATGCGATAGAGTAGGGATCGAGAGGAGGGCAAGAGCTAACCATCCGTAGGGGTATGGAAATATTATGATGATTTATTTTTACATTTGTATTCAAGGGAGGTGACATAGAGATCTTTGAGGGAGGGGTCAAGCTGGCCAGAGGGTGGATTGCATTTGGGATAGGTTTGGTGGGGGAGATGGATGTTGAGTCACCACAGGATCAAGTACAAGTTTTTCTAGTATGATCATGTATTGTGATAATTTGGGATACCCCAAGTTGTTCCTCCAGCTCCTGTAGTATATAGATGATGATATAATAAGGTAGTTTTTGATCCAAAGTAAGAGCCCATAAGGGTGGATGTGGATGAGGTGTCAGTTGTAATAGATGTGGATGATGCAAGGATGATGCCATAGTATGATGTGTGGGTTGGCATATAGGCCGTCCAGCTAGAGGTAAGGGGTGGTGCCACAGGTGGTGATGAGGCAAGACCTAAGGAGCTTGTAGGATAGTGGATATTATGATAGATGGATCCTAGGGTAGGATCATCATGATATATTGGAAAGGGATTCATAGAAGAGAGCTCTAGTGAGGAGGGGTACAATGATAGTAGTGACTCTACAATAGATTGCACTATTATGTCAGATAGAGTGTAGTTGTTGGAGAGATAGAATGTAGATATAGAGACTACCATTACCTAGGAGTGGAGTTAGTGGGATGTGGAGCACCGGAGATGGTGTATCTAGGAGGAGGAGTGGGATACTCTATAGACTCAAGTGTAAAGCATGTAGGAGAAATGGGGTAGACTGGTAGTCAAGCGCGATGCATTGTAAACTAAGTAGAATGCGATATAGGTGGAGCAAGATTCATTGTGTATGGAGAGGTCTCAGAGACCTATAGTGAGTCAAGGATTAGAGAACCTGATGGCTTAGTTAGAGTGGTAAAGGGACTATGTGAGGTTATTGGAGAACACCCTACTACTTCATGATATAGCAGTACCATCGCTTTCATCCTCTAAATTCTCATGGAGTCAAAGGAGTGGAGCATTGATTTCTCCTTTAGTAGCTCCATGTGTACCTTATTTTGTAGAGGCATCAACTTCCCAAGCCTCAGGGACAAGGATATCTCATGGAGAGAGTCGACAACATGGTAGTGGGAGTGGGCATGCCCAAGGCGATCAGGCCGAGGGCAATGGGGAGAGTAATGAGGGTGAGGAGTGACATGTGGGTGCCAAGATTTATAGGATATTTTTATATATGTCTTGTATATCTTTTTATGAGGATTATGAGTTGGAAAACTTTGATATATGTAGCCTACGGGTGAGACTTTATATGTACCTTTTTGATGATATATATGTGATGTGCATTATATTGATGTGATGTGCTATGTATTTTGTGTGTAATACTTATTTATTTGTGATTTAACGTAATGTTTTATTGAATGATTGAATGATGATGGATGCAATGAATGTATGCACATACATTTGATTAACTTTAAAAAAATTCATAAACATGTATCATTATTCATAAATTTTAATCAATTAATCAAGGGCATGAATCCAAGGGTACTGAATTTCATGTGAAATGGATGTAGTGGAATGTTATGTGATGGTTTGCAATAATTGTTTTACTTTGAAGGTAAATATGAAATGATTTATACTTTTGTGTGTCCTAGGGATGAATATTTTTAAAGTGCTTTCATGATGCTCAAACACCCTAGTGACATCGATAAAACTCATTTATTAATCAAATAAGTACTTGAAGATGCTAAGATCATCCAGGTTATTCAAGTTGGTTAAAGACCAATGTGTTTCCAGTGATTGTTCATTTTCTATTTTGGGTGAGGGACTAATCATTTGTGACTTATTCCAATAAGCTAGCTCATCCGCGAGCGTACATAGGTCTATAAAAAATAAGGTCGTTAATGTGATAGACATGTCGCCACACAAGGTGTACTCCACTACCAGTCAAGCATCTATAGCCTCAATGGAGGTTAACCCCACGATCTAAGGACATACTAATTCTAGGGATTTAGGCTTTTATTTGTTTTTTTTTTAAGACATTTATCTTTTGTCTTTGCGCTTGTCCTTTTGCCAATTCTCAAGGTTAGATCATGTGCATGATAGGATGAGCAAGGAAAATCGTTTGCTTTATGGCGATAGTAACTCATGAGTTTGTCTTTCCTAGGCACCCAAATTTTGTTAATGTGTGATTTGTGCATGGTCTTAGAGAAAAACATAAGGTCACCAAGAAGACCCATAGAATTTCAAGAACTAATGATGTTCAATTGAGGCTAAATGAGACACTAGGTATGGTTGAATGATCGAAATAACATAAAGAGTCATCAAACTAGAGATTTGAAAAAGATAAGATTCCATATTTATATTATAAATGGATGAATGAGGGGCAGTGTGGCGGATGTAGCACAAATGTATATAATACAAGACAAATACCATAAGGAAGACGCCCTTGATTAATGTGATAAAATCAATCCTAGAAAACAGTTTAAAGCATGGATCGAACGATGACCAAAGTTTTATTGGTGATGGTGGAATAATGTGATGTATGTGAATGCAACATGCTTTGTAGCGGTGTGAAAAATTATTTTTTGTTTATAGTTGTTTTTTTTTTTACTGTCTTACTATCGGACGGTTGAATTTGTTTTTTGTATTTTTGATGTTTTTCTAAAGTTTGTGTATTTTCTATGTTTTTCTAATGTTTGTGTATTTTTTATGTTTTTCTAATGTTTTTGTATTTTGATTTCTTTTTTATGATGTTTGTGTATTTTTGATGTTTTTCTGATGTTTGTGTATTTTTGATGTTTTTTTGATGTATTTGTATTTTGATTTTTTATGATGTTTGTGTATTTTTGATGTTTTTGTATTTTGATTCTTTTTTTTGTACAATGCTATTTATGAACTAAACATAGAAGGCACAAAAATAAAGGATATTAATGGGTTCAGGTTCCTCAATTTCCTCAAGAGTGGCAAGTTTGTATGCTTCAGTTCTGAATGCTTGCGTGATGATGAATGGACCAAGCCAATTGATTATAAACTTGTCGTGCAAGTGCGATGAAAGGCTAGATTTCTGTTGATTTTTATCGAGGACTAAATCCCCTACTTGAAATTATTAAGGATGCACTTTGTTATTGCAAGCGTGTTTGACCTTATCTTGATAAATGTGAATATGCTCAAGCACATTGATTTATCATTCATAAAGCAGGTTTAATTGGTCAAGACGTGCTTGTCATGTGGTATTGTCATTGATGAATTAAATCTCAAGGAGCATGATGGCCTCGATCCCATAGACTAGTGAGAATGGTGTTGCCCCAGTTGGCATGCTTATTCTTGTTAGATAAGCCCATAATACCAAGGGAAGTTGAAGATGCCAACTTTTATGATTTTATTTGACTATTTTCTTCAAAATGGTAATGATAGTCTTGTTGGTGGCCTCAACTTGCCCATTACTGTATAGATACTAAGGAGTCGAGAACCTGTGTTGAATGTTATATTTAGTATAAAGTGCTTGAATGTTCTTATTTTTTAATGAAGTGTCATTTTCAAAAATTATTTTGGATGGTATATGTAGACACCAAATCCTAGTCACTTGTCGTCCATATAGGTTTTCCCACCATTTCCACCCATTATTTACATATAATTATATATAATTGTTTAATATATATTTAAATATTAATATTTTATATTATATATATATATATATATTTAATAAATATGTATATATATGTGTGTAAATAAATCTCATCCATCCAACTTGTTCTAATCCTGGCCATCCATCCACCTTGATCCATGTTGCTTGCCCAACCTTAATCTCCACCCTCCGTTATATTTTAATCTTGACCACATGATTAGCATCGTTGAAACCCTAACATACCTAAGGGAATATTGTAAATAGGAGCCATTTTTATGGCTCAACCCCAAAAAATTTTAATGATTTTGAAATTTTCCCAAGTCCTCGAGCATCCACACATCCTCGCTTTCACTCGTTGTCACTTTTGCATCCGTCGATGTCCACCTTGCACGAACCATATTTGGTTCTATTGCATTCCCTATGTCCCCCCTGAGTGTCCACAGATGTTTCTGTTAGGATCTCCTCCTAACCCTTAATGTAATAACTTCCTTGATGTAATAATTCCTAGTGAACGTGGGTAGTACCCATGATTAATATTTTGTAATGTTCTAAGTTTTAGCTTAGGTAGTGCCTATGACAAATGGCACCCTTTTGATGTAACACATGGTAGATAGGTTAGGTAAGGTGGCATTATGCATGTAATTCGTGTGGCATTATGCATGTAGTTTGAGTGGCATTGTGCATGTAATTCAAAGTGGCACTATGCATGTAATTCGGGTGGCATTATGCATGTAATCTAGGTGGCATTTTGCATGTAAGCCAACCTTGGAAGGAAACTCCTTAAATACTCGAAAAGGCACCAATGTAACCATATTTTTGCAAATTAATGAAGTATTGAAGGAGGTTGCCCCCTCGAAGAGGCCTGCGATTCTATCTTATTGTGAGATTGTTCTTTATGCAAATTTTTGTTATATTAATATGATGTTTATGTGAGTTTATTTCCAAGAAATTGTGTGAGAGTGTGTTATTTGAGTTTATTTTATAGCAGGATCTTAACAAGTGGTATCAGAGCGCTTTCCAGGGCCAAGTTTTGCTGCAAATGCAATCGATTCTTGCCATCCAATTCACCTGTTAGGTAAAAATTCTGTGTGTTTTCCCATTTCTGTTTTTCCTTATTAAAAAAAAAAAAATCCAAAAAAATACAGTGTTTTTTTTTTCCAGACCAAAAACAAAAAAATAAAAAATAAAAAATATTTTTAGTTGAGTAGATAGAAACCCTGTACCGGGGGTTTTAAAATATCGTGAAGGATCTATCGTTATTGGCTAATATAGATAGCCCATAAAGCGTCTAGTGAAGTGAGGGGCGATCACTCCAATACCCAGGCCTCAGACAGAACTCGCGCACAGACTTGAGCTCCCACGTATCTTTGGGTATATCGGGAGACCATCTAGGATTAAACAAAATTTTAGCCATTAGGCAGCTCTTCGGCCTTGTATTACTCATAGTCTACGGGACACAACATCCTGGACGATTACCCTCCCGTATTGTCAGAGAGGCAAGTAGTGTGCTCAAGGGTATGTGTGGAATCCTCCTTGAGTAGTGGCCTGAAATATTGGTTCGAGCACTATTGTTCATCACTGTTGGTATATTAGAGGGCCTATGGGTGGTACATACTCCTATACTTAGCATTCCCTGGTTCTGTTTAAACTTCAACCTGTAAAAAATGCAAAATAAAAATAAAAATCCAAACATCCCTGTTTGTAAACCTGCATTTCAAAAGTGAGCATATGAGAAAGGAGTCCTCTACTAAAAAAATAACAGAAGGGACATGCATTTGGGATAAGCCATGAGGGTGACACTTAAGTTGACAGTTTGGAGAATAACAGTAAAATTTACAATGGCAGTCACAGTCAGGTCAGTCAGGTCAGAGAGGTCAGCACAGTCAAGGCAGAATTCACAGTCTTCAGGGTCAGAACAGAACTGTCATATCAGTCACCTGCAAAATACAGAGAATCTTGAGTGTGAAACACGACCAGTTATAGATAGTGCTCCAGTACCCAACTTTTGCTCAGTAGCTCAGAATTAGAAACTGTAAACACCGTTAGACTCAGCAAAACAGGAGAAAAAAAAAAAGTCTGGGGTGCCAAAAAGTAGTGTTGAGAGATATAGCTCATTGTGACCACCTCCTTCAGCTGATCGTTTTGATATATAGCACCCAAGCACTTTTTTGGGCACTTACTAAAAATAGTAAGTCCTAAAAATTCAATTCTATTTTTAGTAACTGGTCACAAAAGGTCTAAAAAATGGCCCAGGGTACCCGTGGACACCAGAAAGAACTAGAACACTTGGAATCCCTAAAAAAAGCCATTGAGAACTTGAACTCGGCTTTTCACTCCATAAGGGAAGAAGTCCAAGGTCTTCGCCTAGAGCATGAGGCCACTAGCAACTACCTAGAAGAAGCATTGACAGAAGTGGACAACAAACTGAGAAGAGAACCACCCAAATCAAAATACCAAGCTGAGAGTTCTACAAGGAATCGTGACCATGATCCACCCTTTAGAATGCCCAAATTGGACTTTCCCAAATTTAGTGGGAAGGATGTTGATGGGTGGCTATGTCGGGTTGACCAATTCTTTCGACTTCATAATGTACCCATATTTCATCGAGTCCAGATGGCTTCCTTTAACTTGGAATCTGAGGCTCTACACTGGTTTCAATGGTTGCGTATTGCCTACCCAAATATCTCTTAGGAGGATTTTGAATCCCAACTACTCACTCGATTTGGTCCTAGTGAGTATGAGGACTTTACAGGAGCCTTGATGAAACTACAACAAACAGGGTCAGTCCGAGAGTACCAAGCTCAATTTGAAAAATTGGCCAATAAGACAAGAGGATTGAGTGAAGGGTTCTTCCAGAGTTGTTATATCAGTGGGTTGAAGGTGGAACTCCAAGCGGAGGTAAAAATGTTGAAACCACGAACTATGATGGAAGCTATCAGTTTGGCCCGTTTGGCCGAATCTAAACTCTCTGCCCAAAGACACCCATCAAAGTTTCCTCAAAATAGACCTTCATTTCCTCCTAGAGCCCAACACCCAGATGATAATAAACCTGCTACACCCAAGCGCCTCACCACCGAAGAGATGGATGCACGTCGTGCCCAAGGATTATGCTACAATTGTGATGAAAAGTTTTTCAAGGGGCATAAGTGTGCACACAAAAAATTGTTCTTGATAGATGTTGAAAAACCTGATACCGCTGATGAGAGTGATGAGGATGAGGACCCTATAGAAACACCTCCTCCACAAGAAGAAGTGAAATAGGAACCTGAGACAACAATTACAATCCATGCCCTTGCAGGCATTACTACTCCTCAAACCATGAAGGTTACAGGATTTTTCAAGGGCCAACGTCTTTCCATCCTTCTGGATTCGGGAAGCACACACAACTTCATTGACCCTAGAGTTGCTCAAAGGGAAAATTGCTATATCCACACTTGTAATCCCTTTGAGGTCATGGTAGCCAATGGGGGAACCTTACCTTGTAAAGGAAAGTGTCGCAATGTTAAAATCAAGATAGGGGACTATGAACTCAAGCAGGACATGTTTGCCCTCCAGTTGGGTGGATGTGATATTGTTTTGGGATCCCAATGGTTGAGTACGTTGGGCACTATCAGTTGGAACTTTGCTGAACTTTGGATGCATTTCTCCCAGAACAGACAAACACACATCATCAAGGGCTCCCCGGCAGGAACACCTCAAATTATTAGTTCAAACGGCATGGAGAAATTGCTAAAGAAATCATCACGTGGGGTCATTGCACAACTATTCTCCATCCAACCATCCACATATCCAATGGGTGAAATCCCACCAGACATGCAACAGATTCTCCACAAACATGAGGCCATCTTTTCAGAACCAACCACACTACCACCGCATCGCTCTCACGACCATGCCATTCCATTATTGCCGGATAGTACACCTCCCAATATCAGACCACCTTATGAGCGACTCAAGTGCACCTTATTTTGGAAAGGTAGGAAACAAGACATTCGCTCTTTTGTGGCAGACTGCGACACAGGTCAAAGGATGAAAGGAGAAACAGTGCACTCTCCGGGCACTCTTCCACCATTGCCGATACCGAATCAGGTGTGGACTGACATCTCCATGGACTTCATAGAAGGGCTACCTAAATCTGGAGGCAAGTTTGTTATTTTCGTGGTAGTGGACCGCCTGTCTTTCAAAGTATGATCACTTTTGTGCCCTAACCCATCCTTACACAACATCCACTATTGCCCAAATTTTTCTTGACTCCATATTTTGCCTTCATGGCATGCCCACCTCCATTGTATCTGATCGTGATCCCACCTTTACTAGAAATTTTTGGCAAGAGTTGTTTAAGTTGCAGGGGACTCAACTCAAAATGAGTTCAGCCTACCATCCGCAAACGGATGGTCAAACAAAGGTTGTTAATAAATGCTTGGAAACCTACCTTCGTTGCTTGCCTCCGATCATCCTACTCATTGGGAAAAATGGCTTTCTTTGGTCGAATGGTGGTACAACACTTCCTATCATACCGCCACCAAACTCACACCATTTGAGGCAGTTTATGGGCACCCTCCACTCACACCTTCCTCCTACATTTTGAGCAGCTCCAAGGTACAGGTTCCATCAACACTCCCCGAATTGGATGAAGAAGGCTCCATCTTACTTGCACCGAAGCAGCTGCTGGATCGTCGAACTCGCACTCTGTGCAACTGTACCATTACAGAGGTCCTAGTTCAATGGCATGGACTTCAACCTGAGGATGCTACATGGGAGTCTCTCCATCAACTCCAGCAATAGTTTTCTCATTTCCAGCTTTGAGGACAAAGCTTCTTCAAGGAGAAGGGCATGTTAGGATCTCCTCCTAACCCTTAATGTAATAACTTCCTTGATGTAATAATTCCTAGTGAACGTGGGTAGTACCCATGATTAATATTTTGTAATGTTCTAAGTTTTAGCTTAGGTAGTGCCTATGACAAATGGCACCCTTTTGATGTAACACATGGTAGATAGGTTAGGTAAGGTGGCATTATGCATGTAATCCGTGTGGCATTATGCATGTAGTTCGAGTGGCATTGTGCATGTAATTCAAAGTGGCACTATGCATGTAATTCGGGTGGCATTATGCATGTAATCTAGGTGGCATTTTGCATGTAAGCCAACCTTGGAAGGAAACTCCTTAAATACCCGAAAAGGCACCAATGTAACCATCTTTTTGCAAATTAATGAAGTATTGAAGGAGGTTGCCCCCTCGAAGAGGCCTGCGATTCTATCTTATTGTGAGATTGTTCTTTATACAAATTTTTGTTATATTAATATGATGTTTATGTGAGTTTATTTCCAAGCAATTATGTGAGAGTGTGTTATTTGAGTTTATTTTATAGCAGGATCTTAACAGTTTCCCATTTTCTCTAAGTGTCGATGGGTGTTTTCTGAGTGCCCATGGGTATTTCTCATTCTACAGAGTGTCCACGGGTGTTTCCCTGAGTACCCATGGGCATTTCTTGAGTGCCCATGGGTGTTTCCCATTCTATGGTAACTTACTGCTACCAAGTGCTCACAGGTGTTCCAGTATTAGATCTATTTTCCTACTAGCTCTCGAGTGATTCTAGGGCATCATTGTATCGATTTCCTACAAAAATTACATCAAACCAAAAAAACAAGCATAACAAGGTAAATTTTTCATTTTGGTTATTATTTTAGTAATTTTCATATTTGCATGCAGTTTCATTACTGTATGGCTAGTGTTTTATTAATTTCTAAGGGTGTCACACAATGGAGACCTCACAGTTATTACTAACTCTCTGTTATCATCTTATGTGTGTAGATATAGAGATACACAAGCGTTGAGTAGTTGTTTAAGCTGGAGTGGACCACTATTGGATAGCACGAAGCCCACTCAATTTTATTGGGAGTAGAGACACATTTTGAGACACCACTAGTGTTGGAGCTAGGGTTTTGAAAAACCCTGTTAGACATTTTGAGTCCCTAAGCTAAAATGTTGTTATTGATGTCAAAAGATCATTTAATGTCAAAAGATCATTTAATGTCAAAAGGATCTATGAAGGGTTTTTGTGAAAACCAAGACAGGAAAAATAAAAGGTTTTATTTAAAACCATGGATAGCATATTTGATCTAGGTTTTTCTTAAAACCCAAGTTGGGCTTTCGTTTCATTGAAAAAGGTACCCCGATGATGGAGATATTTAAGTTTTAATATTTGGTTTAAATTTTAATTATTTTAAATTTGAATTCAAATTTAAAACTAAACGTGCAAGTTTCTCGTCAACATCATTAAGCAAATAAAAAGTGAATAACACAGACCGCGTTTGGAGAAATAAACATCGTGGGCAGCATGGTGCATTGGCAAGTGGGCCTTGGCTAAGGCACGGGGCAAAAGAAAACGCCGAGGATCGAATCCCCTTGACTGCATTTTTTTAAAAGCGTGAGAGAAGCGCTTCGGTGCGTTTGGTTTTATGGAAGGTGGAGATGAGCATAAGGCACATTGTGCCTTTCCCTTTCCAATGAGTGGCTAGCTCATGTGGAATCTTAGCCATGGATAATATGCTCACGGTGTGGGCAAGTCGGGGTTCGAATCCCCTTGAGGAGGTAAATACGTTTTGCATTAATTTTATTTTATTTAGCCCTAAGGTTGGAGTTATAAGGTGGTTAGTGGAAATTAAAGTTTTAATTAAGCTTTGTTATTTGGGATGTATTGATTATTGCAAAACTTGAGGGGTTTAATGATTTATTTGATGGTTATTAAAAATTGAATTTAGGAGAAATAATGAGTTGTTTAAAAGTATTTTTGAAAGGCTTATTGATTGTTATTTTTATAAAGGTTTTATTAAAAAGGGACTTTGGTGGATGTGGTTATTTAGTTGGATTAAAAAGGGTGTAAATTGAGTTATGCTTTATATTGTGATTATTTGAAGTCCACTAATCCTTATTGATATTGGAAAGGAAAGTTGTGTTTAAGTGTGGCAGATTTTGTGGACAACTCCTTGGCATCAAAAAGGTATGGGCACATTATCCTATTGATTGATTATGGTGGTTGATTCCTGAAATATCTTTGGAGAGAAAAGAATTGATTGTGGTTTCCATTTTTGAGAGTTGTTGGTTTAATGCATCAAGGTTTTCTGGTTTGTGAGTTGTAATTAAACCTTGTTTTAGAAGCATTGTTGTTGAAGCCCATTGATTGTGAAATGAACTTGAACTTGAGTTAGAGAAGAACATGAGTATAATTGTTATGTGAGATTTGTGATTAAGCATTGTTGGAAACATTTTGAGTTGGTTAAATACATGCTTGGACTAGGGTTTGTGAGAAAGGATTGTTCCTTGAGGTGATTGGTTGAGTTGAGTTGATTTAAGCCTAGTCAAGTGGATGCATGTGGTTGTTCAAGTTCCTAGAAACAAACTATTTCATATTCTGATTTGAGTTGAGATTAAAATTTAAGAATATAACATATTGAATCTCTAACAATTCTCTTTATGCTTCTATTGACTTGAGATTGGGATTGAGTAGAGAACATATAGAGTCTCTAACAATTATATTTATGCTTCTATGAGATTGATTTGAGTTGAGATTGGGATTTGAGTATAGAACATATTGATTCTTTAATAATTCTCTTTATGCTTCTATGAGATTGAATTGAGATATTGATTGAACATTGAGCTTAGAACATATTGAGTCTCTAACAATTCTCTTTATGATTCTATGTGATTTGAGACAAGTCTTTGAGAAGGGTTGTGGACTGATTTGAGTTAAGCTTTTGTGAAAGCTTACTGAGCATATTTGAGCAAGTCCTAGAGAGGACTTATTGAGCTGATTTGAGCAAGTCCTAGAGAGGACTTATTGAGAAGATTTGGGCAAGTTTTATGTGGACCTATTGAGCAAATTTGAGCAGGATCTGTATGGACCTATTGAGCAGATTTGAGCAGGTTCTATATGGACCTATTGAGTAGATTTGAGTAGGTTTTGTGTGGACCTATTGAGCAGATTTGAGCAAGTTCTGTGTGGACCTGTTGAGCATATTTGAGCAGGTTCTGTGTGAACCTATTGAGCAGAATTGTACTAGACCAACTATACTGTGTTTGGTACAAGAGATTGAGCAGAATTGTACTAGACTGACTAAACTATGTTTGGTACAGTATTGAGATAGAGCTTTGGATGTGAGAGAGTATAAAGGACAGAGTCTCCGTGGATAGATATCCAACAACTAGGACAATTGAATACAGATATGAGTTAGGAGTCTTTGAGTGGAAAGAGATCCACCAGTCAGTGCAATATAGAGGCAGAGTCTTCTAGAAGATCACTAGCTAGAGCAAAAGGGGAAAGATTTCTCCTATGGAAGAGATCCACGAACTTGAGATTAATGGATTAGTATCTCCTTTGGATAGAAGTCCATAAACATTGTAATTTGGGAAATATTACCAAGATATTATTTGAGAAATATTTAGAAGAAATATTTTCTCTATGGAGGTAGCCCACACTGGGTGAACCACGTTAAAATCTATGTCTCTATTGGATGATTGGTACATTGCTTTGGTTATTGCTATTGATATTGCCATTGATTATATTGATTAATATTGTTTGGGAAAGAAAAGTAAAAAGTGGTCTTATACTGTTCACCCCCCTCTCAATATAAGCTTGTGTTCTTCAAACCCTAGCATTGTGTATATTTGTATCAAGAATTCAAGGATTTTTATTGTAACAATGGAGTTTTTAGGCCCCCCATTAATATAAAATCATTCGATGTGAAAATATTGTTCTTTTAGTTATTTATATTTTTGTTATTTGGTGTTACGTTTTTATCTCTTCAAATGGTGATCACGGTGGGACCCTCTAAGGGTTTATTTTTGTGATTTACCTTACTAATTTATTTTTTGTTTCCTATCTTAGTTTTTAGGATTTTCAAAGGTGTAAAGCGAGCATTTTTTGTTGGTTAGGGTTTTTTATAACTTGCAGGAAGTTGCAGAAGGTGCGCGAATGCTCGATGATGCTCGAGGGTTATCTAGAAATAATCAGGTGCATTTCAGAAATACCTAAGGATGTTTTATAGAGAGTTGGATCAGAAACATAGGATTTTTTGTAAGTCTACTATTAAAACCCTATCTTTTTTGTTTACGTATTCTAGTAATCTTACATTTTTTTGAGGTTTCTAAGCTAAAAAGAACATCATTAATTAATATGGAAAAAAATCATATTATCTTGCATCTTAGGTTTTAGATTATTCATTTGCATCCATCCACATTTTCTATTTGAAGTTTCTAGTTTTAGTTGTATTCACAAACTGAAAATATTGCATTCTAATTTCATGTAAATTGAAAATTTGTATAATTAGTTTGCATTATAGGGTTAGGGATTCCTATTTTTGTAGGTCTAATTAGGAACATTATTCATATACCAAAAGTATCCCCGTACTTGGGTGATTTCATACGAAGGAGTAGATGAATTTCTAGAGTAGGTTTTAAGCAGTGTACTCAGATCCTTTGGAAAAATTGTTATTGTGAGTAGTGGCTTTGATTTAGACTATCAAAAGTAGATATATTTCTAACATTGTAGGAACACAATATAAAATCAAAAATTTTAAAAAGAATCACACACTACACAATTCACATTTTAATAGTAGTGGTTGGATATCATCACCAGCCATTGCTTGATATTTGGTGGCGGTGGCTTTCATCTCCATCCACCAATATCTACCCTTAGAAACCTTAGGTCACCCTCAAGCAAAATTGTTGGATTTCATCACCAGCAATAATCTCGTTGCCCCAGCTTAGCCATATTTTTTATCTTTCTTTGGATTAATTCATATTAGCACATTTGAAACACACAAGATCAAAAACTAAGAAAATAAACTCACATTAAAAGAAGATAATCAATGAATGAGGTAAGACACACGTGTTAAACAAACTTAGCATTTATTGTTTATTTTTCTTGTGAAATTTAAATTTTTTGTTTCATTTTACTACATAATCTGTATTTTGGTTTATTTGCTTTATGGTCTTAACAAGAAAATAAAAGAAAGCATTAAATCAAGATAATTCAATGGAACCTTAATCCACCTTCCCCACCACTTTTGTGGTAGAATACCTAAATATGACACGAGTAGATTTATTTAAAGGTCCTTCGCATTCCTTGCTATCCACAGTATTTCATATGGTTATGCCCCAAGAAGATTCAACCTCACCAACCATTGATCACCAAATTACCCACATAGACATGGCACGAGTAGAAGCTCTTATGAAGTCTTCTAACTATATCTTAGAGTTAGTTCCCAACTCACCTAAATAGGATCCTACTTCATAGTAGGAGCTTGTTTATTCCTAGCCACCATCTAGCTTTACCCAGGTGTACACTAACCCTCTTTTTGAGGCATCAATTGCACCTCCTCTTTCACGTCCATTACCCAACCATCATGTGCTCCTAGAATTTCATACACATCCACCTATACCAATCCCTGGTATGAAGCACATATTAATGATGCTTTACAAGTGCTCATTTCATCCAATCAAGTTGCAATTCCTATTGCCACTTGTCCCCCAACCACATCAATTGTTTCATATTCCTCCATGCATTCCAATGTTGATATGGATATTAATGAAGCATGGGAAAATTTGAGCAAATGCTTAAGAAGCGGTAGACAACTCAATAGTAAGTCAATTAGAATACCAATTAGAACCATCCCCCACAAAATTATTCTAGTTGGGATACTTCTAGACCACTCGGACTTGCTAATATGCATGACATTCCCCAGGCTATTACAAAGTCCATACCCAAATTTTATGGTACTAGAATAACTGCATATGATTATTGCTAGGGCATACTAAACTTAGAAGCTATTCACAATATCAATAATGAATATGCCATAGTCAGACTCATAGCCCTTTCTTTTAGAGGAAATATCTTGCACTAGTTTATAATATTGGAAGATAAAACCATTACTTCATTGGATGAGTTAGCAAGCCCTTTTGTAGAGGAATTCAATGAGTCATCTGATCCCTTTTCACTTTTGAACCAATTCGTAGCTATGCAAAAGCACCAACATGAGTTAGTCTTCGATTCCAATTTAAGATTCAGTAGAACATTAAAGAGGATTTCCATTAAGGATATACAAGTTGAAACCCTAGCATATATGTATTATATTAGAGCCCTTGTGTTAGACCTTGGGTTGCAAACTCAACAGTCATGTATAAACACTTTCCCACAGGTCTACCAAGCAGCTGTGCACACAAAAAATGTATTGATTATTGTAGGAAGACTCCCACAAAAAATAATAATGTCTTATTGTTTTTAAAATCCTCAATTCCCACCTAAGGCAACCTCTTCTTCATATATGGATCCCCCACCAGCTCCTCAAGTGGCTCCATTATTCCCTTTACAAACCACCCCCACTATTTCTTTTCCTCCTCTTCCATCTCAAAATCCTCAAGAATCATCTATATTGCTTGATATCCAAAACATCCTAAAAATAATCAATAACAAGGTCAATGTGATGGAAAAAAGGGAAACATAGAGGTTTCAATAGAGATGATTCTCCTATATCAACAAATATTATAAGCTTAGTACAAGTGGTAGTGCAGGACCCAGATTCAATGCAAAACAAACAAAGCAAGAATATGCACCTGAAACTAGTTTAGTCAATGTTTGGTGCTTAGTTTACAATGATCCATATGATGTTAAGACTTGTATTATGTCCCAACATCATGTGCAACAAGCAATGGAAAAGGTAGAGAGAAATTATAAACGGAGAGTTAACATGTTGCGGTAGTATGATAAAGTTATGACTGGACAAGATTTTCCTAAATAAGAGCAGGTCTCTATCATGACTAGATCCAAAAAGAAGTCTTTGCAAGTAGACCCATAGAAAATGGGTAGTTTCCAAGTACCTTCTCAAAAGAAAATAGAATCACCACTGCAAGATAATGATAAGTTTTTGCTTCCATAGGTTACTGGTAATAGTGATGTGATGCCTAAGAGGTAGAAGAAGAAAACAAATGTAATAGGATAAGGTGAACAAAAGAAGAGCAAATAACAATAAAGTTCTATAAGGGAAGCCCAAGAAAAACTGAGTTTCCCTTCCATTACAAAAGGTCAAATATAAGAGGCTACTCAGTAGTATAAAAGGAAATATGGCAAACCAGAAAAAGGGTATGAAAGGCCTCCACCAGCTTGGGTGGAATATAATATTGTGGATGAGTTGAAAAGAGTTCCATCTAGAGCAAGTTTGTATAATATACTTTTTCTCCCTCGAGAGATAGATTTGTTGAAATATTTTATGCAAAAAAAGTCCCAAGGAAAAGAAACCACCATATTTTGGCATAATATAAAGAAAAAATGTCTCCCACCACCCTAAAGAACAAGCCTCTTCATTCTATATCTCCATTAGAATGGAAGGATGGGTAGTTCATAATTGAATGATAGACTAAAGCGCCTCAATGACTATTATTCCAAAAGTAGTCTATGATGAGATGGGCATGGAGTACACAAGGTCATGTCAAGGGGTTTTACAAATTGAAGGTAAGAATATAGGAGTTATAAAGGATATATTTATGAGGTTGCACAGAGCCCCAGATATTAACATCATTCAATAAATTATGGTAGTAGATTTGTAACCCTATTTTGGTATATGCCTTTCAAGAGAATTCACTACCAAAATGGGAGGATATATGTATTTAGACTGCTCCACTATGATAGTTCCCTACAAAGGAAAAAGAATAAGAATAACCCTAGAGAAGCCTGTATCCTTTTACATTGAAAAAATTAAAGAGGATTTGTACAATTATTCCATAATGGAAGAGCCATATTTAGTAGAAGTACTGGAAGATTTAAAAATAGAAGATGAATTACCCTTCAAGGATGATTATAGTCTATCAAAAATAGGGTTGGGTATGTATAATGTAGATAATAATATCCTTGCCATATCTAATCAGTCACTTACGTAGTCAAAATTTTGGACAATACATTTTGATGGAGCAAGGTGCAAAAATGGATCTGGAGTCATTGTAGTTTTGAAGTCTCCTTTATAAGGGGTAAGGAGTTTTGCTTTTAGATTCACTTGGGCTTATACAAACAATGTTTTTGAATATGAAGCTCTATGCTTGGTATTGATGCAAGCAAAAAAAATGGAAATCAAAATATTAGATATTTATGGTGACTCAGAACTGGTGGTCAACCAAGTTATAGAGAAGTGCAGTAGTAAGCATCACTATCTGAAGACATAGAAACAAAGTATGGGACTTTATGGAATCGTTTGATGCTCTAAATATCTATGTTGTCCCTAGAAAATAGAATATATTGGTTGATGCCTTGGCAATTAAAGGCTCTAATTTTAATCCTTCCTCAAACCTTAGGTCGACTACAAATTAAAGAGTCAAGCTAGTCTTCAGACCTGCAGTATCGAACAAATAAATCTTTTGGTAGGTTTTTGAGAATAATGATCAAGTAATTGACTTTCTAGTCAGAGAGGCTTGCCTATCAAATGTACAAGAGGAGATTTCTTAGGATATATATCAGAAATATATCATTCAATTGAAGAAAAATCATATTCCTAAGGACCTAATCAGGTTGGAGAGTTTTTTTAACGAGGATGAAAAAATGGCAAAGACTATGAAAGTAGACAATAAAATATGTAGTGAGGTCAAAATTGAAGAGAAAAAGAAGATCAATGTTAGAGTGAGGTGCTCTCCTAAATAAGTTGAGGGAGTTACTTTGTTTTAAGTACCTAGACATAATTGTCTAGTCATATGAGGACCTCAAATTTTATGATAAGAAGATCATTCAGCATACCATTGAGCTAGAGCCTGAAGCAAAACCTTTTAGACAGAGACAAAGGCCTGTGAATCCTAAAATTGAAGCTATAAGGAGGTAAGAATTGCTTAAGTTTCTTAAAGGGAAGATCATTTATCTGATCAAGCATTCCACATGGGTTGCTAATTTAGTTCCAGTAAGAAAAAAAGGAGACATTTGATTATGTGTAGATTTTAGGAACCTGAACATAGAATCACTAAAATATCATTATCTGCTTCCTTAGATTGATCAAAATTTGTAGATAGTAGCGGGGATAAAAAGATACACCTTACTAGATGGCTTATCTGGATACAACCATATTTGGGTCAAGGATGAAGACCAGATCAAAATTGCATTCACCACTAAGTGGGGTACATTCGCTTATCAAAGAATATCGTTTGGTCTATCCAATGTAGGAGCTACATTCCAAAGGACCACGGACTATGCTTTTGGTGAGTTGATCAACAAAATTATTTTGATTTATATTGATGATATGACTATGTTTTCTCATAGAAAGGAATCACATTCGGAGCATCTAGAGGAATTTTTTCATAAGTTCAGGGAGTTCAACATCTCTCTCAACCCAAAGAATAATTCTTTGCCATCCATGAAGACAATTTATTGGGACATGTAGTCTCCAAAGAAGGGATGGCAATAGATCCTGATAGAATAAAGTCAATTTTGGACCTTCCCATTTCCACAAAAAAGAAAGGCTTACAATCCTTCTTTGGTAAAATTAACTTTATGAGGAATTTCATCTCAAATTTTGCTCAAATAGTCAGACCCATCTCAGAGTTACTCAAGAAGAACATAGATTCAAACTACACCAGTATTGATCTTGATTTTAGCAAAGACTTTATTTTATATGCCTATGGAGCTAAGGAAATCTATGCATCAGTGCTCACACAAAAGGATGAGAATGAGGAGGAACACCCCATATTCTCCTGGAACCAAACTTTGCATGAGTATCAAACTAAGTATAATTTTATTGAAAGACAAGTATTTGCAGTAATGAAATCCTTAAAAAATTTAGGCAATACTTGGTTCAAAGTTTCTCCTTAAAGGATAACTGGGTGATAAAATATCTGGTTGGATTACTAAAATATAGGAGTATGATGTGGAGATCCACCCCACTAATCTGGTTAGAGGAAGGACATTGTGCTAGGAGCTTGTAGCTAAAGCGGATTCAAAACAGTTAGTAGTCTGTCAGGGAGCAGAGGATGATCACAGTGGTAGTCTTATAGATAATTCAAATTGGGTAGGAACAAGAGTATGTCCTCAAGGCCTCAATCCTTCATAGAGGATAAGGTTCATATTGTAAGCTTTAAAGTATGTATTGCTTCCTGAAGAATTATACAAAAGGAACTTAGATGGAGTACTTCTAAGATGTCTAGGAGATAACAAAAAATAAAAGGTCATTAAATAATTTCATGGAGGTCTGTTAGGAGGTCACTTTTAGGAAGTGTAACTGCTATGAAGATAATAATATCTGGATACTACTAGCCCACTATATTTTTAGATGCATTTAAAGTAACGATGTCATGCGATAAGTGCCAGAGGTATGTGGGAAGAACCAAGAATGCAACATTTCCACTCAAACAAATTCAAGTGGAAGAGCCTTTTTAGCAATGGGGGCTTGGTTTTTTTGAAGTCATAAACATAAATTCATCATCAGGGCATAAATTCATTCTTACTGCCACTAATCACTTCACCATATGGGTTGAGGCTATCCCAACCAAGAATTCAAACCAAGAAGTAGTGATTGATCTTTTAGAAAATCTGATTACAAAGTTCAAAATTTTTGAGGCTCAATTTTCTAGGTGTAAAATATATTGAATTTGAAAGAAATTATGACATAAATATAAAGTTTTATTCTAACTATTATCCCTAGAGGAATGGATTCATGAAATCCACCAATAAAAAATTGCTTAGAATTCTGAAAAGGGCATTGGAATAAAATAAAAAGGAGTTGGCATTTGTTATTAGACCAAGTTTTGTGGGTGGATAGGATCACTATCAAAAGGTCTATCAAGAAATCTCCTTATGCATTAGTTTATGATAAGGAAGCTATTCTACCTACTCATTTTGAGATACCAGCTTTAAAATGGGCCAATCAAAATTAGGAGCTAGATCAGTATCCACTAGAGGCCAGGTTGATGCATCTTCTATAGATGGAAGAACAAAGAAGTCATACATATGAGAAATTCTATAAATACTCCATGAATATGAAAGAATGGTTTGATAAGAAATCAAAATTCAAGAAATATAATGAAATATATTTAGTTTAAGGTGGAATATAGAAAAGGCTAAACTAGGAAACCATCAAAAATTTGATTCCTTCTGGGAGGGACCCTTCAATATCATGGAAGTAAAAAAGAACAATACCTTTTAGCTCCAAGATGAGGAGGGGAATATACAGCCCATTCTATTCAATGGGTATCATCTCAAACTATATTTTAGTTAGAGAATATTTCCTATTGTAATATATGTACATATTTTGTATTATATTTTCTTTGTTGTATTCTAAAAAAACACAAAAAAAAGGGAAAAAGTGTTATTTTTCGCTTTCAAAGTGAGACTGTGCCATATTTTGTGAGGAAGTAATGCAATGAGAATTTTTATAGTCAAAATAGTCAAACTAGCTCCAGCAAAAATCCATCCAATGGACTTTTGAGCCCAACACAATTTTCCAAAGAGAACAGGACTCTTGGTAGTGCCTAAGGTAAAAGCAGTTTTAAAATCTATGGTCTAACTGGTCAAACAATACCCAACAGAAATAGAAAGAGAAAATTTGATTCAGAAAGACTTTAGCTTAAGATTAGTTTTCACACTTAAAGGTTTGTAGTGTTAAAATACGTCGAAGTGTAGAATTTACGGTCAATACGGTCAAACAAGCCTCAGTGGAAATTGGAGGAGCGAAATTGTGAGCCTAGAAAAAATCTCTAAAGATAGTGAACCTGTCGACAATTCTTGAAATAGATGCAGTTTCAATATCCATGGTCAACTTGGTCTAAGTGACCATCACGGAAAACCAACTAGCAAAATTTTAAGGGAAACACCTAAAAGGAACATGCAATTCTTAACAAGTTGAAGTGGGGAAACCAAAGCATAGTGTTAAAATCCACTGGATACTAAATTTTTTTGTGAAAATACAAGATAAATGTGCCTTAAGAAGTGTGCCAACAAATAGTTTATCATCATGTGCTACGAATTTCATCCAATCAATGATGCAGACTTCACTGACAAGCCACACTTCACAACATATGATTCACTCATTTGAAATCATGATAAGTAACTACCTATCCATATTCATTTATGGTGTAGGAGTGCCTAAACATCTATTTAAATGAATAAATTCAAAAAGCAACTGTTTTCAAACAATTTTGGCTGAAGAACTAGAGTGTTGTTGAGAAAAATTTTTGCATATCCTAGAGACATCAATTTACAAAGGAAAGGTCAGCCAGAAGCTGAAATGGCATCATATGTAGCAAAGTAAATTAGGTAATCAAGAAACATCGAAATATCGACTTACACTGATAAGAAGGTAGGGGTTGTGGACACAAAAATGACATACGTAACCAAATATCACCTGAGGAGGGGGTATGAGGTCAAGTTCTTCAAAGGTGAGCCTCTTCCAAATCAAGGTATTGGTGCTATGTACCAGCTCTCTTATTACATTTGTGATATAATCCATCCTTGCTTGAAGCTAATATCTACTATAGCCAAATTTTATGACCCTACAACTAGGTCGGTAAGGATATCCCATGGTAAGGTCTTATTTCACATAATTGAGCAAGCTTGTCAAGATTTATTTGCAATGGGACAACAACCCTCTATACCTCCCAAAGAATTCAACCTAGAGCATCAAGCCAAGTACTATACCCTAAATAATCATAGTAAAAATGGAAACCATTTTAGGTCCTAGGTATATAATTAGTTTAAAATCATAAATTCCAGAGAAACCCTACCAACAACTCCTATTCCCACTGAGAAATTTGTATATCATGAGTTGTACTCCATGTTAGCTGGTCTAGAGTCTAATCTGGATGTGAGGGACTAGCAGTTATCCATCGCATATTGCATCTCTAATACCAATATGTATACGACACCACCAAAGGATAGCGATAATGCCCCAATTTACTTTAATTGTTCAGTATTACTCGCCAAGAGAATGCATGAGCAGTTGTTGGCCATGAAGAGGGATGAGGAGAACCCGCCATTCATATATTTCTCCAATTTTATTTGGATGTTCTTCAGTGCTACTAGGGATGATTACCCCTAGATATCAGTGGTTGACAAAGATCAAGATGGGCATCCATTTTCGATCTATTATTGGACTAGGATTTTGAGTAGAGTAGAGTCTTATTACCCTTTCAACATGGAATTTCTTGGATCAGATTTGAAAAATATGTATGAAAGTTGCCCTAGACTAGCCCCAAAAATAGAAAATAGTTAAGGTTCAAAGGATCTAAATAAGAGTACTGGTACATTTTAACATAGGGCATGGTCATCATACTATATGGCTTCACAGAGAATTCATTCCTATTACCCCATTATGTCACCCACCACATATTCACACTAGAATATTGCAGGCAGGTGGACTATACAAACTGTAAGTTTGGTTCTGGGAATAGGAGAAAGGTGAAAGTTGATTACTCTTTCACGGGAGGTGATATCACTATTTGGAGGAAGGGATAATACGAGAAAATTAATACAACCCTTGAAAGATTAAGTCTTTTATAGCACCTTTAAAGGTGGGGATACAACCCAGATGATTTGTTTGTGGTAAGGATTAAAGATCTGCATGGAGAGAAAGTAACTAAATTTATAAAATCAAAGTGCTCACACATAGAAAAGCATAGAAAAAATAGAGAGCAATCCCCTCTCCAATGGAATGTGAATGCCATGGAATCTCTTCCTCCTTGGAGGGATTACTATGAGCATGTGCATGACTATGACCCAACCAAAATTTCTCATCAGCTTAGTGATGCCAGAATCAAGGAGATGGAGGAAACTTATACCATGTAAAACTCAGGAACAGTATGTATTATTGCACAACGGATTAAATAGCAATTACATATCCGGGAATAGCACCGGCTGAACAGAAGAAACTGAGAACTGTTACATGGTTGTAACAGTCATCTAAATAATGTAAAGGACAAAGTTAAGTACGCTAACATCCCCCTTTATTACATTATTTGGGTAATGTAATAACTAATAGCTATACTAGACTACTAACATCCCCTTACATCATTTTGCAATACAAAGTGAGCTGCGAAACACAAATTTGACACATCCAAGTGCCTTAGTGAAAATGTCTGCAACTTGAGCATCGGTGGGAATGTGCTGAAGCTGAATTCGGTGCTTTGGAACTTCATCTCGAATGAAATGACATTGTGTGTCAATGTGCTTTGTTCTTTCATGATGGATTTCATTCGAGATGAAGTTCCAAAACACCGAATTCAGCTTCAGCACATTCCCACCGATGCTCAAGTTGCAGACATTTTCACTAAGGCACTTGGACGTGTCAAATTTGAATTGTTTCGCAGCTCACTTTGTATTGCAAAATAATGTAAGGGGATGTTAGTATAGCTATTAGTTATTACATTACCCAAATAATGTAATAAAGGGGGATGTTAGCGTACTATTACAATAGGTGTTATATTAGTTAATTTGTTATTTAACTTTAGCACCTTGTTGCAGCGGCATCCTGTTGAGATGCGCCCAACCCGGGCTAATCCAGGAGTGCTGTTTCTGCATGTTGTATTATTTAAACTGCTCTTCAATAATACAATGAGGTTCGCGTTTTCTACAGGCTTATGTATGATTTCTAGTCCCTCTCCTTCTTCTCCTACTTATTCCCTGAATAAATACCCCTCCCCTTATCAAGTTCAAAAGGTATCAAAAATATCATCATCTATGCATAATTCCCCACAATAATCTCCATCCCATTCACATTCATATCCTCATCCAAATAACTCTCTGTTTCATATAGTTGAGATTCCTAAACCATCATCTCCCCCTCATTCACCACAAGTTCCAGTATCATCATCACCTCCAAATTATATAAATCCATCTCCTCCATTATCACTGTCCACATCAATGATGACAATATCACTACCATTAACTCCCCCATCATTTGCAACCATCAATTCCATTACAACTGCTACTTCCATTGTGGACACAATCCACCATCATCACCACCACTCCCCTCCTAGCCATGGTGGTCCCTTCTTTCCTTGCAAATATCACTACATCCACCCCCATGGATCATCCCATAGTAACATCCTTGCAAAAGGTTAAGAGCACCTCATTGAGAGCACAAAGCTACTAGAGCAATAAATTGGCTCAGTATTCTAAGGGAGTTGCCAAGGTGAGAAAATTAGTAATGGTTGACCTTGTGTCCAGACAGAGGATAAAGTTCAAGATGATCCCCTTAGTTGATAAACCAGAAGAAGATATGATAGTGGAAGATTATTGGTTATAAGAAAAGACTGAGGACATCTCTCAACTAGTCATAGAAGATTATTTTATCATAGCCAAAGTAGGGCTAGAAACCATGTTTATCAAAACTAACATCTACAGGGATTAATCTACCAAATGAAAGAAAAGGTTGCCAGGCTTGAAGCCACCATTAAGGACCAAACGAAATAAATTAAAGCTTTGGAGAATGAGGCTAAAAAATAGTAAAATAAATTTGAGAAAATGGTCAACTTCAAACAGCAGTTTCATCAGTTGCAGGAGCAAAATAAAAAATATGTGAAGCAAATACAGGCTTTACAATAGCAGCTCCAGGTTGAGAGTACTACGACTAAAGGATTCTCCAGGACTAAAGTGAAACAAGTCATAAAATAAATTTTGTCTAACATCCTGTAAAAGTGCTCTAAAATCTAGCCCATCCTTGACTTCATGGATAAGGCTAGCCATGTGTTTAAAAAGACTAGGGAATATATAGAGACCATCACCAAGCAGATACAATCAATAGCCCCTCATGCCAATGAACTCCTCAATATATCTGAGGCTAAGTGTAATCAACTAGGCAAGCCTATCCCCAACAAGGACTGGAGCACCTCAAGTATCACAACCAATATTATCCTCAAGAAGAGTGGTTTTCTTCAAAAAGGGTGGCCATTAATTGATAGATTGGATGATGAGCTTCAGAGGATCATAGATACCAATGAGGAAACGGTACAATATGGCTTCAGTAGATTTTGGGATGACAACAATATGATGGTATCAAAATAATATTTCTAGAATAGCATACAAGTAATGATTAAATATGAATCAGAGGTAGATGCATAGCAAGAGCCAATTGACTAGGATAAAGTGATACAGTTGATCAAAAACTTAACTAGATTGAAATACTTGATGGGAAATTTAGCGGAATGAGGGACTTCAGTCTCATATGATAAGACTTCTGAATTTTTTTACATCCATCAAAAATTATTGGAGATAAAGAATCCTTCTCAAAAATCCCAAAACAAGGCCATGAATACCTTGAACCAAGCTACTCATGTTTTAAAAGAAGATGCAAAACAAAAGGAAACTGAGGATGATGAAGAACAAGAGGATACCAAGGAAGATCCAAAAGAAGAGGTGTAGGAAGAGGAACAAGAAGGTGAGGAAAATGAAGAGGAGGTACACCCAAAAGAGGGAAACAAAGAGGAGGTGCACCCATAAGAAGAAGATGAAGAAGGAGGAAAATAAAAGAAAGAGGTAGAGGACACTACCAATGTCCAAGATAGCTAGGAGCAGGACCAACAGTAAAGGCGTGAAAGTACCAAATTTTGTTGTAAAATAGCAAAACATTTTGAATGCTATAGTTGGAAGAATAGTCGTAAAGGTATTTTTGTAAGTATTTTTTAATCTGATAGTGTCAAATGGCAGCAAAGGAAGCATGAGCCTGCTTAGGCATGTAGAAGCTATGAAGTAGAGTTTTGGTGTAGAATGACACCTTTTTTACTAGGTATACTTTTGTGCAATCCTTGAGCATATCAACAATTGCTTCTAGCATGGTCTCCATATGAACCTTTACTCTTTGAGTCCTTCTCCAATGGCTTAAAAGAGTGATTTTTATAAGGAATTTGTTCTTGGAGGAATATTCTACAACCAATTGGAGAAAAATCCGCTAGCCCACAAAGAGGTTATTCAACAAAGCGTAAGATGGTAGATTGTTGAGGTACATAGCCATGACACTAGCTCACCCATTCAATTTTTTACTCTGGTACCCAAAGGATAAGGATCTAAGTTTGTAAGCCTTGATAGCAATGCTCCCTAGGAGGCACCAAAATGTAGGCCCAAAAAAACCACATACTTAGACAAATTTGTAATATTTGGCTAAGTGTTAAGAAAAATCTCAAAAGCAGTGTTAAATTTTTCTAAGATGTAAAATTCATGACCAAATTGGTCAAATGCAGCCCAATGAAAATCAAAGTAGTAGAATTTAGAAGGGAGACTTCAGCTTGAGGTTAGTTGCCGCATCGGAAGACCACACACATAGAAAATTTGGTAAATTTGGCTAAGTGTTGGAAATAAAATCAAAGGCAATGATAAAATCCATCAAAGTGCAAAATTCATGGTCAACATAGTCAAATAGTGCCTAGTGAAAATTGGAGGAGCAGATTTTGAATAAGAAAGAGTGATGTAGTGTTAAAGTCCATCGAGAACCAACATGATATCAAAATTATACAGTCAACATATTCAAATGATGCCCAATGGAATTCAGAGTAGCAGAATTAAGATTAAACACTGTGAAAGACAAGGCAAGGTTCGGTAGATGTTACAAAACCCGTTTGGGTAATACACAATGGTGAAATCTATTGTCAAACTAGTCAAAACCAGCACACCAAAAATTAGAAGAGCAGATTTTGAAAATAAGACAACCATCAGAGGAGATTTTCCAAGACAAACAACACAACCGAAGTTCAAATGACATTAGGCACTACCAAGCTCTCATTCTACGATCAAATCAATCAAACACGACCTATCAAAATTTGAAGGAGTGGATTTCAAAGTTGAAGAGAATGCAACCAACTAAAGTAGAATTTGAAGAGCATGAGCGAAAAGAACTTGGGAAAACCAAGCATTGTTAGAATCAAGATTTGCCTGAGTTTTTAGTTATAGACCCATGGACGAAAATCCTAATCAATAACAAGGGATGGACCAGATCAACCGATAACTAGTGCAGTCATCATATTTTGTTGAGGGTCGAGCAACTTGTAGAGCTTAGAGTTGCAGAGTTTCATGGATCCCAACTCCTTTCTTTTTCTTGTAAGCAAATAAGAGGCCACCACCTTAGCATCCTACTGATATGGCATGAGAATCCTTGTAATGTTCCTATTCTTTCTACTATTATTGTAAAATCTATATAAAGAGGTTGATCCCTCATTTCTAATGGTCGACTTTGGAGTGTTTGCCTATCATATTACTATAATTTTGTTGAGAAATCAATAGAAGGAGCATTACTTGGATGTTTGCCTCAAGATTTTGTCTTCATATTTTGTGATTTTATTATGTGAATTCATTTCTGCTACTGTTGTTATGGTTAGTCAATTCTATTGATATTGGATTGCTAACTTGGGGTAAATTGGAATGCTTCATGCTTAAACAAATGTTGTAGAGAGATTATTTTTTTGTTAGTCTGAAGGTTGATCTAATTCTACTATTTGGATTATTAACATTTTAGATGTTTGAAATAGTTCTCTAAGTGTTTTATTATTCTTTAATTATGAAGATGATTAGTTTTGAATGTTGTTAGTCTTAAGTGTGGCATTCTGGAAATGTGATTGAGTAGAATATTCTTGATATTTGTCAATATTGTTAGCTTTATCCATCCATTATTCATTCAATTTTTTCTAACCCTTACTCTATTTCTATCCCTACACTTATACTTTAAACTAAACTTAATTGAGTTAACATCAATTAATTGGCAAGGTATACCAGCCTACTCTAGAGGTTGGATTGAAGTAATCTTTAATTCATATAATGTTGGGGTTTGAGTTGTGATTAGCGAGTATGCACCTCCAAGAAATTCATAGATTCATATTCACAGTTCAATATTTCCTTGATGTCAGTTTAGACCTCAACAATTTCATGCACCAAATAGTGTCTCTAGACACTTTGATAACTGTTGGTTTTGTGCCCTTGATATTTAACAATCAACAAGCACAAACTAACCCTTCTGAGAGTAACTAGTTAACAATTAACTAGTATAGTGCTAATGGATTAATAATACACTTTAATGGTAACAATAATCTCACCTTATTGCTCCTGTAAATAAACTCTCAAAATAATTTCAAATGCACTTAATAATCTCTACAAATTTTAAGAGTAATCTGTAAAGAACCCTTAATGAATATTCTATAATTTTCACTACAATTAATATTGTAGGATGTAGTCTTCTTTCTTTCTAGATAGATAATATGTTGGTGATACTTTTCTTTCTTTAAAAAATATCCAACTCCTATTTAATGTGCAAATAAATCTTTAAAATGAACTCTCCTTTTTGCACTTTCTTGAAGACTATAATATAAGCCCTTTTTCTTTGAAACTCTAATCTAAATATGGTGCTTAATGGAATTTGATATTAAACCCTTATTGAATTTCAACCTAGTTGCTTACCTTTAATGGTTGTTGTAGAAGATGTAGATCTTGGTGTTATTGCCTTATAACAGATGAATTCACAACTTCTTGTTGGATTCTGACTTCAACCAAGGTCTTCTTCTTCTCAAGATTTTGAATATCTTGAGGTCTTCACTAGATTCTTCTTCGACATTTGGTACTCTTTGTCAAATTCTTCTTCTCTTGGGCTTATTGTTAGATGGCAATAATTGTCCCAAGTCCTTTACTATCAGGAGCTTCTCCTTGATGATGGATTTCTCCAATGAGTTTTCTTGGGAACTTCTTTTGATGATGCTTCTACAAGCTTTGCAACAAGGCTCTCCAAGTCTTCTTTGGTCTTCCAACTAAGACCTATTCTTAAACCTTCTGCTTCTGGAAGTTTTTGCAAGGTGTATCACACGGGGTAGATCCGGTTTGAAAAAAAGTATGCAAATAGTAGCGATGGTGGCTTTCCCTATTCCTATCTAGATTCACCATGGCTCTGATACCACTAATGGTTTTAGCACCATTTCATCATATCAAGAGAAAAAGAGAAAGAGAGAAAGAAGAGCTATACAACATCTTATTATGAGAATGGAGTGATACATTCGGATGGAGTTGTGAGGCTCTTTATATAGGAAGATAGATTCTTTGGCCAACACTCTACCTTAGTTGTACAAGGAGACACCTTGCATATTACAACTTGCACATTGACACTTGTGCATTTATTACATTGCTTGAAGTAACTAGCTAACTTCCCCCTAAAGTAATCTCATATTCTAGTGATATACATTACAGAACAAAATAATGTAATATATTCTAACAAGTTGTGGCATCCTTTCGCTAACGAAGGTCGGGTCCGAACCTATGGGCATTACAATCGAGGTCTGGTACAAGACGAGGATGGTTGCATAAGATTTAATTTGGGTATTTGGGTGTAAAGTGTGCTCAAAATTTTAGCAGCGCTTCAATGCATATACCATCCTCATCATAATGAGGGTAGATGAGGTGCATTTATAGAATTCCTAGGGGGAATAGATGAGGTGGAAGCTCAATCAGTTAAGTGAGATTAACTAATGTTTCACTTTTACATTGATTTTATCACTAAAGATGCATGCTTGCAAAAAGAAGATAAGCTCACCTCATGATTATCACCAAATTTGTGTGCACATTAAATTGGTTATGCATGATGAATTAGATGTGCATATTGAGTTAAATGATCCTATTGAACTGAATGTGCATGTTGTGCATATTGAATTACCCTTTTGGACTGAGTGTGCAGGTTGAAATATCCCATGTGTGCAACTGCGAGTTACTGGAGTTCAAATTATGGAAAAAGGGTAATTCTTCCTTACATGTGATCGGTCACAAGAGATGGGAGGTGGAATTGGAGTGAATTACAGATGATGTGGCCATGGGGGATGGAAGGGTGAGTGGTCCCGTTGAGGAGATATGAGTGGTTGTGTAGCTTAGGTAATAATTAATCAATTATTAAATAGATTAATTAATTAATTAATACTTAGGCAAATGCATATTAATTAATTTAATTAATATTAAATATACTAATTAATTATGATTAATTAATTAGTATTTATTATGCTTAGTTTTGGTGTCTACAAAAGGTAAAGGAAATTCCCAATAACCTGAACATATTCCCATGTTGGATCCATTTCCAATTGAATCGACTGAATCAAGTAGGCTTGGGAAAAAATATTATCTATAACATTGAGTTTTTTTCCACTAGATGTTGGACCCTAAGGCTTCACAAAACATGTTTAGACATTGCAGTGTATTTTCAATGTTACTTTCCCCTTTAGAGAATGTCAATAAGGAGTCATTTGCAAAATTCCCTTTGACTAGTTGCTAAGAAGAGTCAAGAAGGGAAATCCCTTTCACTCTCCCATGAGAAATAGAGTTAGCTAGAAGATATCCAAATCCTTCAAATGCTAGAACATAGAGAACCAAAGAAAGAGGAAATACTTGGTGAATGGATATGTAGATGCTGAAAGATGAGGGTTGTTGCCTATTAATCAAAAGATAGGCAGACACATATGTAAAGAGCATTTGAACAAAATAGAGAAAGGTGGATCCAAATCCTAAGGCCTATAGCATGGCTAGCATGAAGGGCCATTCAATTCTATTGTATGCCTTAGTGAAGTCTATTTTAAGGAATATGGCCATTTATTGTGACTGTCTTACCCATTCCATTCCTTCCTAGATAACAATAATGTTATCCAAGATGTTTCTACTCTTGATAAACCCAGTTTGCTTAGGTTGGATAATCAAGGAGAGCAAATTTATGATCCTTAATGCCATGGCTTTGGCTATAACCATATAGGAGATATTATGCAAGGTAATGGGCCACCAATTGCAAATATCTTCAAGATCCACTATTTTTGGGATAACCTTAATATTTCTCCTACTAATTAAATGGCCAAGGGATTCAGTAATTAGAGCTTCTAAGTAAACTTGGTACAAATACGACCCTATAGTATCCCAGAAAGATTTGCAAAATTCATAGGAGAACCCATCACATCCAGGGGCCTTATCATTGGCCATGGAAAAGGGTGTAGCACTTCTTGTTAAAGGGGGTTGTCACATAGGCCTTGCTAGGATCCAAAAAGACGACAAGGAACCACTCTGATACATTGTTGAAGGGTTTGGGCTTGAGCTAGGGTGGGTCCCTCAAATTGAAACACCTTATGGTAATGGAAGAAAAAGGACTAAAGAATATTAGTAAGATATGCAAAAATGTGCTTCCCTTCATGGATGCATTTTTTGGATTTTATATATTATATTCTTGAAAATTTGGTTTTGATTAAGGTTGTGTGATTGGATTAGGTATTGTTATAACACTACAAAATATTTTTTGCTAGATATTTTGAATCACCTATCAACTCTCTTAGAGTGGCCCACTTATTTTTATCTCTTAGTTATTCTTATTGAGGTATTAGGAAGATCCCTCTCGAAGATAAAAGTGGAGGTAAAATAAGAGTGATTTGAGTTGCACTAAATGGTTCATTTGAATCTCATATTCAATTTCTTGATGGCATCCTTTAGTTAGCAAGATCATAGAATTTAAATCATTATTATCATGCTATGAGAAGGTTGTTGGAAAGTTGGTTAATATGATAAAATTTAAGATCTTTTCCATTAATGTTGTCCTTATATTTACAAGAGATTATTGTAGATAATTTAGTTTTAAAGTGGAAAAACTACCACCAACATATCTAAGTATTCCTTTATCTAGTAGAAAAAAAATAAGTTTCAAGACTCTATTTTGAATGGAATGAAATTTTTTTTGGCAAGTTAGAAAGGTATTTCTTAACCATGGTTGTAACACTACAAAGTCTTATATGTGATGTCGTTTTCAAAATTCCTAGTAGATATAGCATTCAAATTTGATCGAATTCAAAGATATTCTTTGTAAAGAATGTGAGAAAATTTCATATTTCATCTTTATAAGTGGATATTGGGTTTGCAAAAGAAAGAATATTTGAGAGGCGAGCTTGCAAAATTGTACACTTATGAGTTTGTTATTAAATATAGAAGTTGCTTGGAGATTATTCAAAGATCAAGAAAAGTGTTGGACAAAAATATAGTTTTAAAAATACATAGATTCTAGGGATGTGGTAAATTTATTGTGAAAATAAACCTTACCTAAGGGTTTGAAAACATGGAACTTCATATTAAAGACTTTGCAATTGATCAAGAAATATATTAGGTGGTCACTCAATGATGAGGATTCTGATTTTTTTTTGTTTGATGCTTGGTTTAATCCTTATCCTCTTATTTATGATCCAAAATGACAACCATTGGATCAGGATTATTTGTATTGTAAACATTCAAAGGTCAGAAATAATATTTATGTGAGCAACAATTCCTAACCTTGGATTTCTATTATCAATTTGGTCAAAGGAGAGGATCTTAAGCAATCAATGGATAATCTCAAAAATATGCTTCAAGAGTTCTATTTGCTTGCTTTTGCTTAAAAGGATGAGTTGATTTGGAATCTATCTAAAGACGGTCAATACTTGATCAAGTTGATATATAAGGATTTGGAGCAATTAGAATTCCCTACTAAAGAATTTTTCTTGGAAGATTGCTTGGTCACTTGAGGCTCACCCAAGACCTTAATGTTGCTTTGGTTAGTCCAAAGCAAACTTATTATAGGTAATAGTTACAAAGAAGAGAATATCATGGATCTTTTAGGTGTGGTTTGTGTAAGGAGCTAGAAACATAAGATCATCCACTTCTTCGTTGTCCCTTTGCTTATTCCATTTGGGCCTACTTTTTCTCAAAAAATAAGAATATAAGTTAGGTGACCGCATCAATATTGGAGGAGTTGATAAGTTTTGGATTAATTGTTTCAAATCCAAAGCATTATGCATTTTATGGAGAACTGGTCATTTTATTTTTTGTTATAATCTACAAGTTGAAAAGAACAATAGAATTTTTAATAAGAAATTCTCACAATCATATCCAAGTTTTTAGAATTGTATTGTTGCCTCTTTTTTAGAATGTTTATGAGTATGGATCTCATCATAAGAATACTTTAATGTGGAAAAAAAGTGCTCACTTTTTAGTTATATTATTTAAATACACATGCAAGGATCATATATAATGATGAAATTAAAAAAAGGATCTACATTAATCTATGGTAAAATAAAATTGTTTAGAAGGTAGGTTCATCAAAATTAATTTTAATTTTACTTCTAAAGAAAATTTAGGAAAAGTTGGTGGCAGTGATATTTTTTAAAATAACGAAGACAAAAACTTCTATTAGCAATTAAGTAAAGGTTAGGACATTAAAAAAAGATAAAAATATTTCAATTGAGGAGGACTACTATCTTATTATCAAAAACAATGGATGTGAGGATTAAAATAACAATAACCCTAATTTTGATGGTCATCATTTATTGATGGAACTAGTATCTAAAAATATATTAAAAAAGTAACAAATAATTTAATATATTCTAGTGTTAATATTAATTCAAATTCTAAAATATAATTAATCTAAGAAGATAAAAAATTAGGAGAGAATATATCAATTTTATAAAGATAAAAAATATTTTTGAAAAAAAAAACAAATTTAATATAACTTAATTAACATAATAATAAATATAATATTTCCTATATTAATAAAAACAATTACATTAAAGCACCTGGGGTGCAGCGCAACGGTTGGGGCTTTGGCTCTTCTTTGGGAGGACCAAGGTTCAAACTGTGGCGTGGGTGAGTGTGTGAGCGGGTGGGTATGTGGTGGCTTTGTGTTAAATTTTCTATTGATAAGTACAACTCTTGGATTTACGAGGGATCATGGTTGGGAGGAGACTGCTCAGCCCTATGCGTCGGTCATAAAAATTTCTCACAATAACCAAATAAATAAAAAAATTCCATTAAAAAAATAATAATAATTTCATTTTTCAATTAAAGATGCTTATATTATGGATGAGGAAAAACTACTCTGCTAGGGTTTGATGAAGAAAAATTGCTCTTCGAGGATGGTAGTAGCTTTCGGAGGAGGTCTGAAAAATTAGAGGAATGTCGTGATGGCATCGGGTCCGGCACAGAGAGTGCATGCTCGTGATGTTTTTTCATCTGAAAATGGCTGGAAGGAATAGGATTTTCCAGTGCATGTCAAAAACCGCTTGTTAAATAACAATGGATGTTTGGAACGATGTGAAGCCAGGCCAGTTCTAGTGGTTCAACCAGACTCGATGGTCGAAGATGTGGAGTATCTAACCAAACATGACCTTATTGGTAAATTTTTGGGCATCCAAATTTCTCTCCCCTTTGTGGAGGCTTGGGTCAAGAAGACTTGGAATCCTGAAGGCGATGTGAAGGTGGTGCTGAGTGCGAACAACTATTTTATGGTGTTTTTCTCTTGTATTGCAGATCGTAACAAAGCATTTGAAGGGGGTCCTTATTTCTATAACCAATTGGGACTCTTTCTTAAACCTTGGCATGTGGGTTTCAACCCATTAGAGGAGCGGCCATCGCAAGTTCCAGTATGGGTGCGGCTTCCATGGCTCCCATTGGAATTCTGGAGAACTAATATCTTGTATAAGATTGTCCTTCTGCTTAGGAAGCCGGTTGGACCATCACAACAGACAATGGATAAAAAGGTAATCTCTGTTGCTCGTATTTATGTTGAAATTGACTTAAATAATCCTATTCTAGATTCTATTGAAATACAATTTGGATCAACTACATGGGTTCAAAAACTTGACTATGAAGCTCTTCCATTTCGTTGTCAGATTTGCCGTGAATATGGCCACCTGCAAATAAAATACCCTAAGTTTGTCCCACCTATGGCTTCAAATCCTAGGTCCTTGTTGGCAATTTTGGGTACCTTGGGTACATTGCCCTTGCTCAAGTGTTGATGTTGTCATTGATGTCAAAGAGCAGAAGGGTTTTTGTGAAAACCAAGGTAGACTAAATTATAGGTTTTGTTTAAATCCATGGTCATCAGTTTCGAAATGGGTTTTTCTTAAAACCCAAGTTAGCTCTTCGTTTTGTTGAAAAAGGTGCTCCGATGATGAAGATATTTAATTTTAAATATCCAGTTTAAATTTTATTTATTTATTTAAAATTTAAATTAATATTTTAAAATTAAATTAAAGCCTTTCACCGACTTGTTTTCAAAGTCGACGTTGCTAGGGTTTTGCAACGGATCAATTAGGGTTTCCTGTCGACAAAGCAAAGTTAAGCAACCGAAAAATTCTAGGGTTTCATGTTGACCTAATTAGGGTTGCAGCCGACGTGTTTGAGAATGTTTTGATGGGATATTCTCTTCTATAAAAATGCGGGACTGTTGCAAGGTTGAAGTGGGGGCGTGATGCGATATATGCGAATGAAGTTCGTGTGCAACAGAGTGTAAGTCGGTGATAGTTCTTTGGAGTTAAAGAAAAGAGATCACAGCAATGAGATAGTGAGTGAGTGCGTATCGACTGATCGAGAACAAAGAAAGCGATATGCAGACGGCATGTTTAAAGTCCGAGGCAAAAATACGCAGATGGTAGAAGTGAGATTTCATGGAAGGTGCAACCGAGTGAGTGGTGCAAAGAGAAGATAAGAACGCGGTATGCGAAGTCGTGTTCCGAGTGTGAAATGACAGTGTGCTGGCTGTAGAAGTAATATTTCTGTGAAGTTGCAGTAGAGAATGCGGAGAGATATAGAGGAGTGGTTGAAAAAGTGTGAATCATTTTTCATAGCAGCAGTCGAATGCCGACAAGCAACAGAACGCAAGAAAAATAGCAGATCGTGCAAATTGAGGTGACAGTTTAATTCTGCAATTTTTATTACTATCTCCAAGTTGTAGCTTGGTAAAAGGGGTTGGTGCCTCTTTCCAGTTGGAGCTGGAAAAATTGGAGTTGGTGCTCCATTCTGTTGTAGGAGATAAAATTTAGAGGTTGGTGCCTCTTACCAGTTAGTGCTGGTGAATGATTATGTAAAGTTGTAGCTTTGCATTTGACTGGATTTGGATGGTAGTCCAAGCAGTCTTTTGAGGAGTAGCCACATCGGTGAACCTTGTTAAAATGTCGTGTTATGTGTGATGCTCTTAGTACTTTTATTATTTTTGTTTTAATCTGCTACTGTTTATTTAAAAGTCTAAATTGCTTTTAAGTTTTTAAAGAACACACTGATTCACCCCCCCTCTCAGTGTCATTGTGATTATATCAATTGGTATCAGAGCAAGGTTCCCAATTTTGGCTAAATCAGTCAAGGTTGATATTGGATTAGTACACAATGGCTAAGAAGAATAGATCTTCATCCAAAAAGGCATCCCAGCCAGTTTCAGTTCCTATGGTTGAGAAAATTGAACCAGAAATGGCAGAAGGAATGAACTCTGAAGTTGAAGAAGTTGAGGCTGAATTTGATTTAGAGGGTGAGCTAGTGTCTGCCCTTACGAAATGGGAATCGGAGAAAAAGAAGAATGAAAAATTGTCAAGGAAACTTAAGGATGCAAACAACATTATTGCCAGTTTAAAAATACGAGATCGAAGAATACAAGAAAATGCCGAAGATCCGGAAATACAGGTATCCATGAAGATAGACCACTGCAGACAAATTGGAAGAAGAAAATGTGAGTCTTCGAATACGGATACAAGAGTCTGGATCGAAAAATCAACTTTCATGTAAAACGTGAAGAAAGCTCGATGAAATTGGACAAAATTCGAGCGATCAAAGATCCACGAGTATCAAATTTGGTCTCGGTTTTTCCGAAGGAGAATCATCAAGCTGGACCAAAAGCAAGCAATGTTGAAAGTGAAAAGAACAAAGACAAGAATCAGACAAAAGAAAGATATAATGCCAGACCTAAAATAGCAATTGACAATGATGGCTTTACTAAGGTCACACATCAAAAGAATAGAAGATCCAAGGCTCCAGCAACAACCTGGCCAAGACCATCTTTCAGGTTTAATCATTATTTCTATGGTTTTTGTTTCAAGTGTAATGTTTATGGGCATAAAATTGTTGATTGCAAATACAACGTAGGTCCAAGAAGTTTCACTAGTAGAAATGTGTTTGCTCCTTTAATGAGTTATGGAGTAGAGTGTTTTAAGTGTCACAACTTTGGTCATATTGCCGGAAATTGTCGTAGTATGTCTGTTTCATATCAACCTCATGAAAGCAGATTTCAACCGTATAGAGCAAAACAAAATAGAATTTATACTGAAGGATATGTGCAAAATTCTAAAAAGGGGAAGTCACAGCTAGAACCCAATACCACAGTTAAAACAGAATGGAAACAAAAATAACAGCTCAGGAAAGAACATGATTCTTTAATAGTGCAGACAGCTTTTAGAGCTCAGAATAAACATGTTCCTTGGATTCTTGATAGTGGTTGCTCAAGTCATATGACAGGTGACAAACAGAAATTCAAAAATCTACAAAAGTATGAGGGTGGTTCTATAAAATTCAGCAACAATGACGAAGCCAAAATAATAGGTAAAGGAACGGTCAAAATTAGTGAAGGAAATATCAAGTCAGAGGAAGTTTTATATGTGGATGGTTTGAAACATAATCTATTGAGTGTGAGTCAAATCTGTGATAAATGACATGAAGTAGTTTTCAAGAAGCATGGTTGTGAAGTCAGAAAAATAAACAGCAGGAAATTAATAGCAACCGGCTCAAGGACGTCTGGAAATCTGTACACAGTCTCAAAGTTTTCAGAAGGTATGTGCTTGATGGGACAAGAAGAAGAGAACTGGTTGTGGCATAAGAGGCTTGGACACATAAGTTTTGATAATCTGGTAAGAGTTAGCGCTAAACAAGCAGTGAGAGATATTCCAATCATTAAAAAACCTACAAATAGTATGTGTGCTTCATGTCAGAAGGGTAAACAGACCAGAGTTTCGTTTAAAACAAAAGAACATCACACTAACGAGCTTGGTCAAAACAGGTTTAGTCGAAGCGGCTTAGTCAGAACATGTGGATTCAAAGAACAGGTATGCCTAAAAGAAACAACACTATTACTTGTTATAAGTGCAACAATAAAAGTCACACTGTCAGACGGTGCAGAGTTGAAATTCTAGGATATAGGAACAGGAACAGTGGCATGATCAGGTCCAAGGATCAGAACAATGACAGGAACAAGAATATGGTCAAAGAGTTCAAGAGAAGACCCGGTAAGGAAGTTATAGACGTTGATGTTGATCAGTGCCTAATGGGAGTTTTACTCCCACCCCATAATTAATCACCTCATCAGGAGGTGGGGGAGGGACTAAGCTAAGAGGCTCATTCTTAGTTCCGAGCCCCAAAGGTGGCCCTTTGCAATTGATGACAAAGGAGGAGAGATATGAGTAAGGGGGAGAGCTTCAAGTGAAGAGGAAAGCTTCAAGTCAGGGGGAGCAAAACTTCAAAGAGATTGATTTTAGTTTTGGCTCTTGAAGATGTGTTTTTAGTAAAGGGTTGCCATCAATGACAAAGGGGGAGATTGTTGGCAATTTTGGGTACCTTGGGTACATTGCCCTTGCTCAAGTGTTGATGTTGTCATTGATGTCAAAGAGCGGAAGGGTTTTTGTGAAAACCAAGGCGAGACTAAATTATAGGTTTTGTTTAAATCCATGGTCAGCAGTCCTGAAATGGGTTTTTCTTAAAGCCCAAGTTAGCTCTTCGTTTTGTTGAAAAAGGTGCTCCGATGATGAAGATATTTAATTTTAAATATCGAGTTTAAATTTTATTTATTTATTTAAAATTTAAATTAATATTTTAAAATTAAATTAAAGCTGTTCACCGGCTTGTTTTCAAAGCCGACGTTGCTAGGGTTTTGCAACGGATCAATTAGGGTTTCCTGCTGACAAAGCAAAGTTAAGCAACCGAAAAATTCTAGGGTTTCATGTTGACCTAATTAGGGTTGCAGCCGACGTGTTTGAGAATGTTTTGATGGGATATTCTCTTCTATAAAAATGTGGGACTGTTGCAAGGTTGAAGTGGGGGCGTGATGCGATATATGCGAATGAAGTTCGTGTGCAGCAGAGTGTAAGTCGGTGATAGTTCTTTGGAGTTAAAGAAAAGAGATCGCAACGATGAGATAGTGAGTGAGTGCGTATCGACTGATCGAGAACAAAGAGAGCGATATGCAGACGGCATGTTTAAAGTCCGAGGCAAAAATACGTAGATGGTAGAAGTGAGATTTCATGGAAGGTGCAGCAGAGTGAGTGGTGCAAAGAGAAGATAAGAACGCGGTATGCGAAGTCGTGTTTTGAGTGTGAAATGACAGTGTGCTGGCTGTAGAAGTAATATTTTTGTGAAGTTGCAGCAGAGAACGCGGAGAGATATAGAGGAGTGGTTGAAAAAGTGTGAATCATTTTTCACAACAGCAGCCGAATGCCGACAAGCGACGAGAACGCAAGAAAAATAGCAGATCGTGCAAATTGAGGTGACAATTTAATTCTGCAATTTTTATTACTATCTCCAAGTTGTAGCTTGGTAAAAGGGTTTGGTGCCTCTTTCCAGTTGGAGCTAGAAAAATTGGAGTTGGTGCTCCATTCTATTGTAGCAGATAAAATTTAGAGGTTGGTGCCTCTTACCAGTTGGTGCTGGTGAATGATTATGTAAAGTTGTAGCTTTGCATTTGACTGGATTTGGATGGTAGTCCAAGCAGTATTTTTGAGGAGTAGCCACATCGGTGAACCTCGTTAAAATGCCGTGTTATGTGTGATGCTCTTAGTACTTTTATTATTTCTATTTTAATCTGCTACAGTTTATTTAAAAGTCTAAATTGCTTTTAAGTTTTTAAAGAACACACTGATTCACCCCCCCTCTCAGTGTCATTGTGATTATATCAGCCCTCTTGTTCTGGATAAAGTTTGGATAAAGGAAAAGCCCCGATAAAGGAAGGGGAATGGGATAAGGAAGGTTTTGTTCCAGTAAAAGCTTGAAATAGAGGACGAAGGGCAAACAAAGACCTTAAGGATAGTCAGCCAGATTCTCTACTCAACCGTTTTGAAATATTAGATGATCTTGATCAGTGCATGGAGATACCTAAAACGTCACTACTTGATGTAAATATAACAAGGCCAAATCAGATGTCTCTTCTTGAGGGGGAACTTAAGGAATCATATCTAAGGGGTTTAAATGAAGAACAAAGGGCTTTGGATCTGAGTATAGGGGACATGGTTGGGTATAGCTCTATAAGGGAAACTATTTTAGAAAGTGGTATAGATTGAGTTATGCCCTCTCCTACTCAGGCATTGATGCAGTCATCCTTGGACTGCAAAACTCTTACGGTGTTGGGATTGCAACAAAAAATAATTAAAAAAAAAATTGGATAAGAATATGAAGGTGGGTCGGAAGAATGACCAAGATAAAATTAAGTTAATGGGGGAGACTTTGGTGGAGTCAGGCTTGGTGAGAACATTGGACTCCCATTTTTATAACCCCCAAAAATGATTATCCTCTCATGGAATGTAAGGGAGTTGAACAACATCCCCAAACAAAAATTTGTTCATGATTTGGTTCGTGTGCATTCTCTGGATGTGGTGTTTATTCAGGAGACTAAATTGGCTATTGATAGTATGTTCAATATTTCTCCCAAGTTGTGGAGAAGGGGGCAATGCCAATGTATTGGTGCATGTGGATATGCTAGTGGTATTGCTTGTTTATGGGATCCGGTTAAGATATCCCCTCTTACTTGGATTTCTAGCAGATGGTCTATTTCGATGGTCGGGCATCATAATGAATCTGGTGAAACCATCCTACTTACAGATGTGTATGCTCCTATTGATTACAATGGTAAAGTGAATTTGTGGGAGCACATTTTCTTTGTGAGAAGTTTGGTTCCCCTGTACCCATAGATTTTGGCTGGAGACTTCAACTCTATCACTTGTCTAGAAAAGAAATGTGGTGGGGTGGACCATCTCGAGCCTTTTTATTCTGTCTTCAGTGCTCATATCCAGGCCCTAAACTTGGTTGACATCAAGCCAGATAATGGGATCTTTACTTGGCACAATAGAAGATATGGGGAAGCTTCCATCTTACAGAGACTGGATAGGTTTTTGATATCCAGTTATTGGATGGGTAATAACAGAAATGCTAGTTCTATGATTCTGGAGGGTAGGGGATCTGATCATTGGCCTATCAAACTCTTTGCTGTAGAGTTAGGGTTAAAAAAGAATTCCTCCTTTAAGTTTCAACTTATGTGGCTTCGTGATCCTAAGCTTCATGATTTCATGTGAGGTTGGTGGACCACTGGCAAACCTCCTCATGGCACCGCTATGCATTCCTTTATGAAGTGACTACAATTTGTAAAACATAAATTGAAGAGATGGAATAGACTAAATTTTGGGAACCTTTCCTTGGCTAAGCTGGCAGTTCTTAGGAGGATGGAAGAAGCTTCAAGTAATATTAGAGATCAGGGATTCACGAAGGAGCTTCTTGTTGAGGAATTTGAGGCTGCGAAAGACCTTGCTAAATGGGAACTGAGGGAAGATTTTTTTTAGAAAGAAAAATCTCGATTAGATTCGCTTTGAGAAGGGGATAGGAACACAACCTTCTTTTATAACTCAGTTAAGGCTCATTGTAATGGTAACCTGATTACCTCTCTTGTGAATTCTCAGGGTGCCCTGCTCTCTTCTTTTAGGGATATTTTAGAAGAGACTAAGAGGTATTTTTCCTCTCTCTTCAAGGAGGACTCCCTATCAGATGATGAGAATGAAAAGCTTATTCTAAATTGTATTCCAGCGATTGTTTCTAGAGATATGAATGAGCACTTGATGGGTCCAATTTCCCTTGAGGAGTTGGAAAATGTTGTATTCAAGATGAAAAAAGGAAAAGCCCCAGGACCCGGATGGATTCCCGATTGAGTTTTATCAAGATTTTTGGGATTTAATCAAATTTTATCTTTTGGAGGTGGTCCATGAGTCCCAAAAGAACAAATAGATGCTAAGGGCCCTAAATGCTATCTTTGTGGTTCTTATACCCAAAAAAGAGGGAGCAAATTCCTTGGATATGTTCAGGCCTATTACTCTCTACAATGTTGTGTATAAGATCATCACAAAAATTATTGCTGAGAGGCTGAAGATATGTTTGAGCAAAATCATCTCTGAGGAGCAAGGAGGGTTTGTTACTGGCTGACAAATCTTGGATGGGTTTTTATTGTTACAGAAGCTATTCACTTGATGAAAACTTCTAAGGAGAAAACTATGTTCATTAAGTTGGACATGGCCAAAGCCTATGATCGGGTCATATGGTCCTTTCTTCATAAAGTTCTTGCTGCTTTTGGATTTGAAGAGGAATGGATTAGATGCATGATGAGTTGTGTTTCTTCTTCCTCATTCTCTTTTCTTGTTAATAATGAGCCATAAGAGTTGTTTGAGGCCTCAAGGGGATTGAGGCAAGGATATCCTTTATCTCCTTAAAAGTTTATCATTATGGCGGAATGGTTGGGAAGATTTCTCAAGTCTCAAGTCATGTAGAGTCTCATTCAGGGGTGGAAGTGGGATAGTAGTTTGCCACCTCTTTTCCACCTTCAATTTGTTGATGATACTGATTTGTTGGGAGTTTTCACTATCAGGGAATCTGGCATATTAGACAGTCTCTTGAAATTTATCTTAGTGCTTCTGGACAGTTGATTAATGAGGACAAGTCTTCTATTTTATTCTTTAATACCCCTCCTATTATTCAAACCAAGATTGCTCGCATTCTAAGATTTCAGGTTGGGACTCCCCCCTTCATTTATCTTGGTATTCCAATTTCATCTCATCCTCTACCTAGATCTTCTTGGAAGTATATGCTTGATAAGTTTAGAAGGAAGGTGAATCACTGGAATTTCAGATGGCTATCCACTGTAGGTAGAGTGTTGCTTTTAAAATATGTTGTTCAAGATTTACCCATTTATAGATGTTTTGTACAAATAGCTCCCTCTCACTTCATCAAGGACATGGATGCTTTGTCAAGACAATTTTTATGGTCTGGAAAATTTGATCAATCTAAATAGAGTTTGGTTAGGTGGGATTCTATATGTATACTGGTGCAAGAGGGAGGCCTTGGGTTGCGACAGATAGCTCTTTTTGGGTAGGCTTTGGCTACAAAACTTTATTGGAGATGGTGTACCTCTCAAGATCATATTTGGGCTAAAATATTATCTTGTAAATACTTGAGAGGTATTTATGAGGCTGAGATCCCTAGAGTCATCTTGGTTGGGAAATGTTCAGTTATCTGGGGCACTCTGAAAAGAGGAGCTAATTTAATCAAGCAAGGTTTATTCTGGATTTGCAATCAGGGATCAAATGCTCTTTTTTGGGAGGATTCTTGGGATGACCACCCTCCTATCTTGAATCAATATCCTAGGTTATGTTACCTAAGCATTTTTTCTTGGAAGCAGGCTGGTCTTGTGTGGAGGACTTTAAAAAAATCCAATATTTTGGAAATATGGAGATGTACAGGTGGAAAGATCCACAAGAATGGTCCTAGGGGGGACTGGCCAAGGACAAAGAGGTGCTTGCTCTTATTCTTATGAGGAGGCCATTTTCTTCATTGAGGGGTAAAGATATTCTGGCTTGGAACCCTGATCCTAAGGGAACCTACTCGATAGCCTATGGTTATCAGGTTCTCGATAAGCAAAAGTATGGGAGTCTTCCTATCACTTGGTGGAAAAATATGTGGAACAAATTTGTTTGGCCAAAATGTAACTTCTTTCTCTAGTTGGTAGCTCGTAATAAATGTCTCACTTGGGATAATGTGAGAAATAGGGGATTTCAGGGTCCCTCTTTTTGTGTCCTTTGTAGTAATAATGAGGATGACTCTTCTCATTTATTTTTCCATTGCTCCTTTGCCAGAGACATTTGGCACCATTGGTGGAGTGCCTAGAACCATCCATGTTTTCATGTGCTGTCCCTGGTGGAGTTTTGGAGTAGTCTGGGAAGACCTCCGACCAAGACTCCCTTCCTTCGGGTGGCTTGGAATTTGGGCCCTTCTTGCATCATCTGGTAAATTTGGCTCAAACAAAATCGACACATATTTTAGGGCAGTTATTTGGTTGTTCAACAGATCTGACAAAGGATCATGTATATGGTTCAGGAAACCATCCATAGCAAATGTGATGTGGACCCTCTTTTGGATTCTAGGAAGGAGAAGGTACAACAAGCCCTTGGTCTCTTTGGGGATGGTGTGAACTCTTCTAGCCCTAGTAGGGCTCCTCAACTCAACAAGAAGGTTAGTAGAGATGGTAGGTGGAGGCCACCCCCTAGAGGAGTTTTAAAAATTAATACTGATGGATCGTCTAGGGGTAATTCTGGACATGCTGGCATTGGCGGTGTTGGGAGAGATTCTACTGGTGGTGTCAGTTTTTTCTTTTCCATTTATAAAGGTGTTCACTCCAATAATTTTATGGAAGCTCTTGCAATTCTTGAGGTCTTGCGGAGGGGGTTTTATCTTGGTTGGCATAAGATTATTTGCAAGTCTGACTCTCAAATTGTGGTTAATATTTTAAATAGTAAAATGGTGGAGGAAGTTAATTAGCAATTGGCCTCTGTAGCCGTTCAGATTCTCAAAATGAGTGAAGAGTTCGAATTTATATCCTTTGTGCACATTCCAAGGGAATGGAATGTGGTTGCTGATTACCTGGCCAAAAGGGCTTCTGAGCTGTTGGATCCGTGGAGTATCGATAATTGGGAGAGTCTCCCATCTAGGGACTCTCAACGCCTATGGGAGTTGATCCACAAGGATGTACAGACTTAATGTAGTTTTTTATTGTTGTCTTTTCTAGGTGTCATTCTAGTCTAGTGGTTTTAGCCTGTTTGGCTATTTATTTGAGTCCTGGTTGGAAGCTCAATTGTACTCTGTAATCCAAAATTTTTATCAATAAATTTTTACCCCTTTATTTAAAAAAAAGAAAGATTCTTATATTATTATTAACAAAAATTATTATAAAAACAATGACTACTCTTCCATCGAAAATAAAACATGTTTATTAAAAGTTCATATAAATATTTTCCTTAAAATGAATATATTTTTTTCTATAAAATTAATATCTTAATAACTAAGACTATTAATTAAACTTGTATAAATATTTTTCATAAAATTAATATTATAATAAATTAAAAAAAATTAATTAATTAAATGATTTATCTTAATTCTCCATCAACTCATTACTATGCCTATAAGTATCAAATAACTCAAATCTTTGCCCACAGGCATGCCTTAGTGGCTAAGATAATGGTTGTTTCTTAAGTGGTCTTGTGTTCAAACCTTTGAAGGTGGTTGTTGATGTAATTTGTAATCGTTATTCTAAAAAAAATAACTCAAATATTTTACCTTTGAGTGTGTAATGGAGTGGGCTTTGGTTTTTGTTTAAGAGGTTCAAGGTTTAAACCACAACATGAATTTGCCCACAGGAATGCCTTAGTGGCTAAGATAATGGTTGTTTCGTAAGTGGTCTTGTGTTCAAACCTTTGAAGATGGTTGTTGATGTAATTTGTAAACGTTCTTCTAAAAAAAATAACTCAAATCTTTTACCTTTGAGTGTGTAAGGGAGTGGGCTTTGGTTTTTGTTTAAGAGGTTCAAGGTTTAAACCACAACATGAATGAGTTTGTATTAAATTCTCTATCGATAAGTACAACTCTCGACTTTATGAGGGGTCATGGTTGAGAGGAGACTGCTCAGCCATGTGCTTCAGTAATAGAAGTTTCTCACAATAACCAAATAATTTCATTAAAAAAATAATAATAATTTCATTTTTCAACTAAAGATGCTTATATTATTATTAACAAAAATTGTTATAAAAACAAATGACTATTCTTCCACCGAAAATAAAACATGTTGTTTATTAAAAGTTTATATAAACATTTTCCTTAAAATGAATATTTCTTTTTCTATAAAATTAATATCTTAATAACTAAAACTATTAATTAAATTAATATCTTAATAACTAAAACTATTAATTAAATTTGTATAAATATTTTTCATAAAATTAATATTATAATAAATTTAAAAAGATTAATTAATTAAATCATTTATCTTAATTCTGCGGTTAAATCATTACTATGGCTATAAGTATCAAATAACTCAAATTTTTTACCTTTCCACATTAAATACTCTACTCACTACACCACAAAATTTTAAAACTTCATGGAAAAACCTAATATTAAGAATTTTGATTTTTTTAAAAGGTTAAGGTTCAAATTACAGTTGAGTGTAAGGGAGTGGTGTAAGGGAGTGGGCTTTGGTTTTTGTTTAAGAGGTTTAAACCACAACATGGATGAGTGTGTGAGAGAATAGGTGTGTATAATTATCCATTTAAAAAAAAAAGTTGAAAACATGGACAGTGTAGGTAAGTGTATAAAGGGGTGGGCTTTAACTTTTCTTTAAGAAATTCTAAATTCAAACCACAGCATAAATGTGCATAATTTTACAATTTAAAAAAAAACTTTATAATTTAAAAACATGTATAATATTTTTGAAAAAAAGAAACCATACATGTGGAGCTACCTTATTTATGAAGGAATTATCCTATCTGTAAATAGAACTTAATCTCCACAAAAATAACCCAAGGCCTTTACCAACGCCTGCCCCAACCGAAAAAAACTGTTTTATATTCAACTACTAATCTGTCGGGCCTAACTGAGGTAGGAAGGCCTGTGACTTATCAAAGCGGGTAAGCCCTCAAAATCCATCAAAAAGCTAGTTCACCACAACCTTGCATTTTATTTAATCAATGGGACGACATCCCCCACGGCCGAAACCTCCAATTTCAAACAAACAGTTGTAATATTAAATGCTGTAATTGGCTGGGTCCAACACGTTTTGTCTGTCGTGGGCAACTATGAAGTTGACTCTAAAAGAGATTTAAAAATTCCACAGGAGCCTTTTTGCTGATAATTTTACAAATCTTGAAGCTCTTGAAATAAGAAAGAAGTTGCAAAAGCAGAACAGTTCTGACAAATTTATTGGGTGAAACAGAACTATCAATCTCCAATTTACAAGCATTCCATAAGAGGCATGGGGACGTACACAGTGTGTACGTAACACGAGAATCCAATGCACATTCTAGTTCACATAAACAAATATTTGCTGCCATTAAGTAGTACAAAACGCCCATAACCCATTCTGTTTACAGCTAGGACTTAGCGTTGCACGTTAAGCAAATATTATCATTGTTATAAAATAATAATAATAATATTGTATGTGACAGATACACCACCAGTCAAGTCAATTTCAGGGTGCTAGTGAAAACAGCAGGCCCCCTTGAAGAAATTGTTTGAAAAAGGGTTGCATTTCTTCCACCTGGAATCCTCCAAATCCCTCTGAGCACTCAGCCTCTCAAACTTGATGTTGTTACCCCTCTTCTGGTTCAGCAGCCTCCTCATCCTTTTCTTGGGATCCACTCTGCCTCTCACAGTCACCTTCTTGTGGGTCACATCCACCACATAGTCCAGCAAACCTGCAACACCCACAAGGGTAAAATCACACCCAAAAGACCAAATGCACCTTTGAAGAATGTTATCACAGAATTTTTCCAGCACCCAAAAGAAAACACTGCACCATTTATGGAGGGAGGATTATGGGAACATACAGTCCATTTTGGAGAGCACTTTGGAGACTCTCTCCCTGCATTCCTGGCAACGCATATTGGCATTGAGAACAATAACCTGAACCTGCAAAATTCTGACATTAATCATTGTCAAACCATCTATGGCTTGCTAAAACATGTAGGCCTAGGCCTAATATGAAGCAAAAGATATCCATGGCTTACCCCTGGCATTGTTAATTCCTCTGCACAGCGCAAAATCTGGGTTTGTGGAGCCATTTGTGCCCCCCCTTGACCAAACAACTTCATGCACCAATTGGGTACTGAGAATATGTATGTTGAAGTCCTTGTAACTGCTGATGGGTGTTACTGTAATTGTGAGCAGCAGCAGATTGCAGGGCACAATACGAACCAAAGTAGAAAGGCTATTAGAATGGAACTCTGCAATCTGTAATGGACCAATTGATTCTTATGGCACTGAAACTGTAATGAATGGACCAATTGGCTTTGATGGCACTGACCATTTAATGGACCGACTGACTCTTATGGCACTGAACTCTATACCCAATTTGCCAATTCACCACATTGCCATTGATGGGCTGCTAGCAAGAAACTGGCTTACCACTTTGGCATTGATTTGCTACCAGCAATGGTGGAACTTCACACCACTTTGCCACTGATATGCTGCTAGCATGGATGAAACCTTGCACCAGACAATTGGGCTCTTCACCACTCCTACATTGATGTGCTGCTAGCATGGATGAAACCTTGCACCATGTAACAGGCCAAGTCCTCACTTTCATTGACTGTCCTGCTAGCTAAGATGGAACTCTGCATCATTAGATCCCCTATGATGCGTGTTAGGTATTGAGATTGGTTGGGTGTTTGTGTTGAGATTGGAATAAAAGCACAAGATTACTTGAAAGTATGGGGATCGGAGCAAAGGAATGAGAGGAGGACAGGAGACAATAAAGAGTGGGGTAGTTTATAGGGGACCGTTGCTGTGAAAGGTTAAGGAAAGATTCCTGACACATAGGATACCTTGGTATACAGGCATGTACCTCTCACCTCCCCCTTTCTGCTCCCTCTTATCCTTTGTCTAAAAGTGATAGTCATCTCACTTTTTGATGCACTCACAAGCCAATATGAGGTTTGTCAGCAACCACTTAGGCACGCCTGAATAGGTCCAAGTATTTTTATGGGGCACCCTTGATAACCTGCACGCCTCATTGAATGTAGAGTCTGATTTGTAACTTGTGTTGTTTTAGGACTTGCCAGCTGCCGACCTTTGGTATCTTAATTATTTAATAGTTTCAAAGGTTGCTTTTCAATGTGGACTGTAGATCCCCATTTTTATTACTTCATGGCTCTGTTTTCTAATGGGAATGGGGTTGGTGGAATCTAGAAGATTATCAGACATCATGGTGACCATGTCTGTGAAAGTTGGCTGTCTTGGAGGCTGTGGGTGGCTGGCAACTTGGTGTGGGAAGCTGAAGATGAGGAGCAGTTAGCTTCTCTTTAGGGTTAGTCACTTAGGGATTTGGATAAAGTAGGGTTGGTGAGTCGTCCATACAAAGATAACAGGCTCTGGAGACTGTAGGATGTTGCTTGGAATCATGCCTTGCTGACCTCTTCAAATTTGTCCTAATTAGGGTTAGTCACTTAGGGATTTGGATAAGTAGGGTTGGTGACCTCTTCTAATTTGTCCTAATTCGATAAGTAGGGTTGGTGACCTCTTCTAATTTGTCCTAATTCGGGTTAGTCACTTGGGGATTTGGATAAGTAGGGTTGGTGAGTTGTCCATACCAAGATAAGAGGCTCTGGAGACTGTAGGATGTTGCTTGGAATCATGCCTTGCTGACCTTTTCTAATTTGTCCTAATCCCTTGTAAAGTAGACTTTGACTCTTACTAGCAACGAAATCATAAGATATGTTTTTGGGGGTGCATCAAGACAAATGGGTGTTAAAATTTCTAGGTTGGATATGGTTAGGTAGAGGTTGCCATGAATTTTCGAGAGAATAATTATGAAGGGAAGGAAACAAAAGGCACATGAGAGCTGCAGCAAGGAAAATATATTTGGTTGGTGAGATGGTGAAATCAAGGATTTAACCTGGCAATGCCTTTGATGGCAAGGAATAGGATTGTGATAGGTTATAATGGCCAATAACAAACTAAAAGTAACTGGCCAGACATTGACATACCATTGGCATCCAAGTGGTGGCAATAAAGATTTATCTACTATTCTAGCTGAGGACATAATGACTATTTTAGTAGGGAAACAGAGTAGTTGTTGCCCTCCTAATAAATTATAGCATAGGTATTATCTGAGATACTCTTAAACATAGAGCCATCAAATGTCTCAAGGTATGAATGCTTAAAATGTACTTTTCCAATATCAAGGAGTATCTTTAAAACAAAACTATATATTATTAATGTAGAAAGGGATGATCATTTAGCCATTTAATAAAAGGATTTTAAGTTTTTTAAAAAGGTTTACACTATTATTATTGTTTTTTAAATATTTAAGAAGTTTTAAAATTATTATATTTAAAATAATTTATGTTGATTTTTATTATAAAATTTAGGTTGAAGTTATTATATTAGTCTATGATTTGTAAATTATTGTATTAATGCTGACAGGCAGTTGCCCTAGTGGCTAAGATGGTGGTTGTTTCTTAAGTGGTCTTGTGTTCAAACCCCTTGAGGATGGTTGTTGATGTAATTTGTAAACGTTCTCCTAAAAAAAATTACTGTATTAATATATTTATGCATTTACATTTTAGACAATTGTGAAGAAAAAAATATAATAAAAAATAGAAAATTATTTATGCATTTCCATTTTAGATAATTGTGAAGAAAAAAATATAATAAAAAATATAAAATGAGTTTATTATTAAATGATATAAGTTTTTTTATTAAATGTTTTCATTAATTTAATTGTTACAATAATACAAACATAGTTGTTAAAATGTTGTTGTGTTGTTAAAATGTTGTTGTAATGTTGTTATGTATTAGTGACATAATATGAGGAGATTTTGTTTCAATTTTATATAATCAATTTTTTAAAAAATGGTTTGTTAAGATATCATAATAATACTTTCTAGGTCCGAGGTGTAGACCAATTGGTTCATCCAAACCCCATAGGGGGCGGAGGTCCAAGATTCAAATCTCGGGCCTCGTCGGACTGAATGCTTGTCCCTTTCCTGGTGCTTTCAGCGGCGTAAAAGGTTTAAAATGATTGTGGCATGGTGGTTATAGGGGCGGACTACGCGAAGATCTGTGTGACGACTTTTAGGGTGGACAGTATGAGAATCATCGTGGCGGCCATAAAAAGCTGGACAGCCTGCCCAAATTCGTAGCGACTACCGATTCCACCATGTAAATTCAAAAAAAAAAAAAAAGATATCATAATAATATGGTAATGATGTAATATAAATGACAATTTTAAAAAACTAAAAATATAATAAATATATAATAATAAAGTAATTACAATAAAATTATTATTTTGATTTTATGGTTCATAAAATTATTCTTGTTTTCATGTATACTTGATTTAATATTTTTTTTATATTTATCGTACTTATATTTATGTTATGATACACATATATCTATATATTTATATTTATTTATCTAACTTTTTTTCCTCCAAAAATAAATCATAATTTTATATCAAGTAAATATGAAATAAATTCTTGATAGGCATCTAACATTTCTTCATAGCTTCAATAATAACCAAGATATCAAGTCTATTTATATAAATTTTATCAATATTTTTTTGAAAAATAATTTGAAAAAACTTGTATTAAAACAAAGATCATTTACAAGTTGGGATGAAACTTTTCCCAGCCTTAGTCAGAGAGAACACATGTTTACAATAGTAAAAGAAGATTTGCATTGGAGCCAAATCTCTTAAACCATATTTCTACAATGATTGTTCACCTGTTTACAACTATAAAAGAAGATCTACATTGAAACATAAATCTCCTAAACAGTATTTCTGGAATGGTTATCCAAATTAGCTAAGCACTAGATTTGCTCACCAACCTGCCTAATCATCTCATCCTCAATAGCCATGTCATTGTGCCATTGAACCCCTACCTCCTTCTCAGTACCCATCTTAGCCAAGAAGTCTGCCACTTTATTTAGATCTCTACTCACATAAACTAGAATCACATCATCTAATTCCCTCCATAATTCCTTAATTTGAGTGACAAGAATCCTCAACCTCCATGTTTTCAAAGCAAAGTTCCTCATGCAATCTAGAGCTCCAACCATTATTTGAGAATCCGATTCTAGGATTATCCTCCTATGACCTTGTTTTATTGCCCAAATAGAAGCAGATTTGATAGCTAAGGCTTCTACTTCATTGTTTGTGGCTCTTCCCAAGCCTTGCAGTTCCCAATAGAGCACTGTTCCAACATGATTTCGACAAACCACTCCAATTCTAGCTCTACCCGGATTACCTTTTGCAACTCCATCAGTATTAATTTTAATCCAACCTTTTGGGGGTGGTTTCCAACTAGCTCAGTCCTGTCCCTCTTGCACTTCAACTTCCTTCTCCATTGCCCCAATAACAACCTCGGTTTCCTCTTTAGCATAGATCGCCATAGTTTCGTGACTTTGCTCCAAATGACCTGCCAAACTCCATCTAAAGAAGAAAAAGTTTCTCTAAAAATTATAGCATTTCTCTCCAACGACACTTGCCACCAAATAAAGTTTAATCCAAGCTCCCAACCAATACAAAGAGCTTTAGATTTAAATCTATCCCTCTTCCATATTTCCCAAATAATAATCCGATTCAAATCACCATTAACTTAAATTTTATAATATAAAAACCATCTTTTCCAAATCTGGTGCGTGAATAGGCACTCAAACATCAAGTGATCAGTTGTTTCCTCGCTCTTGTAGCATAAAACACATTGAGATGGACCAATGATTCCCCTGCATCTGAGATTATCAAAAGTAAGAATTCCATTATGCATGAACTACCAGGCAAAAAAATTAACTTTCGGCCAACCCTTGGACTGCCAAATCTTTCTCCAATCCTCAACCTGATATGTATGAGGAGGAGGCTCTGGAAGGATCTTATCATATCTTTCCTTCACTGTATAAAAACCAAGGCTCCCATAGCCCCAAGCTAATTCATCCTCCTTGTCTCTACCTGTGAGAAATCTTTCTGCCAAGATTTTAGTCATGATGGGTGTCAAATCCGGAGGGATTGAAATTGGCCACTCATCCAACTTCTTAAACTGCTTAAACTTATAATCCCCTAGCTGACTAGTGTTGAAATAACTTTCAATTTGGACCCATCCCTTGGTTTCTATGGTTGTTTTTATTGGTTGCAATTCAGGAAATTCAACAATGATAGGTGGGTATTGATCCCATGAATCTGTCCAAAATCGTGTCTTCTCCCCTCTCCCCACTTTACAAAATAATCTATCTTTTACTACCTGAGATCCTAACTTGAGAGCTTGCCACACTAAGGATCCATTACCATCCAAAGGGAAACGACCCACCTCATTTGGGTTTACATGTCCCAAACATTTACTAGTTAAGATTCTACTGAATAAAGAAGTTGGTTGGGAAATCCACCTCCAGTAAAGCTTTCCAGCCAAAGTTTTATTATTTAACTTTGATCTTCTCAGTCCCAAACCTCCTTTTACCTTGCGATGGCTTACTTTATCCCAACCTACTAAGGCCCATTTCCTCTCTCCTTTTACTCCTTCCCATAAAAAATTTCTAGCCATCTTGTCCAACTCTTTCCATATGGTATGTGGGGCAGCAAGGATAGAAAATTTAGAAATTGGCATGGCTTGAATGTTTGACTATAAAAAAGTTAATCTACCCCCATAGCTTAACCATTTGTGAGACCAATGATTAATTCTATCCTTGATACAATCCAAAAGATTCCTCCAGATACCTATTTTTAGTTTTTTAAAATGCAAAGGGACCCCCAAGTATACCACTGGAAGATAAGTCCTTGTGAATCCCAAGATCTCTAAAATTCTATCCTAAAGCCTTTGATCAAGATTGAAAAATACCACTTTGGATTTTTTATCATTGATGACTTGGTTTGTAGCCCTAAGGTAGACATTAAGTGTATCTCTAATCATTCTTGCTTCCCTGAAGCTGGCCACTCCCACCAATCCTGTGTCATCCACAAACTATAGGTGAGTCAAAACTTCCTCACCCACCTTGATACCTGTTATCAAACCTTGTTGTCTTCTCTTGAAGATGAGTCTACCCAATCCTTCAGCCACTATGAGAAAAATATAGGGAGAGCAAGGATCTCCTTGACGAAGGCCTCGAGTAGCTCCAAACGATTGCGATGGAAGACCCTTGATTAACACTGAGTATGTCAGAGTAGAAACACAACTCATGACCCATTCTATCCAATCCTAAGAGAAACCAAATGCTGCCATCATATTTGACAAGAAGCTCCACTCCACCCTATCATAAGCCTTTGACATATCTAATTTTATGAACATTCCTCTATTACCAGATGTTTGCATTGAATGGATTGCCTCCTGAGCTAGAACCACACCATCCAAGATCCGCCTACCCTCTACAAAACCCCCCTTGCTCGAGGAGATAATGTTATGTAGAAGAGGTTTTAGCCTCTCAGCCATTACCTTTGTGATTATTTTATATATGACATTGCATAAGGCAATAGGTCTATAATCTAAAATATGTACCCCCTCCTCCCCTTTTGGAATTAAGATAATGAAAGTATGATTTAATGCTTTAAGCATTATTTTACTACCTTTGGACTCCTCTATAACAGCCATTATATCCTCCTCCAAGTTATCCCAAAAGGCCTGAAAAAACTCAATTGGAAAGCCATCTAGACTTGGTGTTTTTTCGATGCTCATTCCAAAGACTACATTCTTTAGTTCCTCTCTATCAATGGGTTTAAGTAGGGTCTGATTTTCTTCTTCAGAGATAAAAGAGGGTATGACAACAATAACTTCTTTTTGAGCCTCTTCATCTTGCACCATACTTTCCTTAAATAGTTTAGAAAAATAATCCATTGAATGGAAATGCATACCTGGAATTGTATCAAAGGAGTGTCCATTCTCATCTTGAAGAGCTTCCATGTTGTTCATCTGTCTCCTAGCACAAGCAGATCGATGGAAAAATTTGGTATTTTTATCACCTTATAATAGCCAAGTGGTTCTTGCTCTCTATTTCCAGTAGGTCTCCTCTTGGTTGTCAATATCCTCAACCGCTTTATGCAATGCATCATCCTCTTCTTTGAGCTGCTTCGTAATTGTTCCTTCCCTAAAGTGTTTTTGAACCTCATCCCATCTGGCCACCAATGGAGCTCTTTGGACCCGGAAGTCTGCCTTGTTAGCTCACCTCCATTGTTTCAGTTGATCTTTGACATAATGAAGTTGTTTGTGGAATCTAAACATTGTTTTCCCATATGTTGGGCGACCTTCTTCCCACCACTGTGGAATTTTCTTTCGAAGTTCCTCTTTTTTAACCAAAAGTTTTCAAATTCAAATGGTTTGTGATGCTGCACTATCTTGATCCCTCCTTCCAACAAAATGGGAAAGTGATCCGAAAGCTGGACCCTCCAAAATCTGAAATTTTATATTCCATTTTATAAATGCCTCCTCCGAAACCAAAAAATGGTCTAACTTCACCTTCCTACTATGCGGCTCCCTCCTCTTATTAGTCCAAGTATAGTTGGTTCCAGGGCATTTAATATCCACCAAGTGTAATGCCTAGACTTGGGCAATCATAAGTCGATCCCCTGGGTCCAAAATTGGGGTTCCCCCTTCCTGATCTCTAGAGGATAATTTAGCATTAAAATCCCCAACAATAATCCAGTCTAAATATTCCCTTGAGACTCTCATGTTATGCACAACTTTCCATTGATGCATCTGACCATCTAGGTTTTGAGCCCCATAAAAATTTGTGATTAAAACATGTTCAGTTGTGACATTATTTCTAAAATATGATGTGAGAACACCCCTCCAAGCTATATGTTCTATTGCAGTCCATTCAAGAGATTTCCAAAGAGTAACTATCCCCCCTGAGGCACCTTGGACAGCCACTTCCATATGACCAGCACCCCTCCAAATTTTGTTAACTGTTTTACACATAAGATCTAATAACATTTTTGTCTCTTGGATAAGAAAAAAATATGTTTTACATTTTTCTAAGATTCTTCGAACAACAGATTGATGGGTTCTATTGTTTAAACCCCTAACATTCCATGATTGTATAATCATTGGTTACCTTAAGAGCAGTAAAAATCTATTGGCCTCACCGATCCTCCAGTGATCAGTTTATCTCCTTGAACTGCTATCAATTCCTTATTTGATTTTCTACCCACTCCTTGAGAGTTGCTATTTTTTTATCTCTTTTCAACCTGAGTTATCCCTAAAGTTGGCCTTTCTCTGTTTTTTTCTGTTATACCCATGTTGACATCCTTAATTATTGGCTGCTCTTGGTTATGCACTATCAATGCCCCTGCACTCTCTGACTACGGTAACTCACTATACTCAATTACTTTCTCTATGATGGGGGGAGATGAAAGCGGAGCTTGAACATGGATGTTATTAGTTTCATTATTCCCATCCACTCCTTCCATGAATTGTTCTTCTTGGTCCATTAGTGTCTTAAATATCTCATACCTATTGGAGGAATTGAGTTGGGTTTGCTCTTTACCATCTTTTTTCTTTTGCCTTCTCCTTATTTTGGGTTGTTCAAAACCATCTCCCTATGCTTCTTTACCCTGAGAAATATTTGTTGGTTCTTTGTTGATTGTTGACTTACCCTCCATAGGAAGATTTGACATTCCTAGAGGAGCCTCCATTTTTATGTTCATATTATTTGGGCAAGATCGAGCCAAATGCCCATATTTGTGGCAAACTCTGCATCTGAAGGGCAATGCCTCATAATCCAGTTGTTGAATCCAAGATAGTCCTTCAAGTTCAAGTTCCACCTCTGTCGATAGAGGTTGGCTAAGATCCATTTCCACACATAATCTTGCATAAACAACTGTGTTTCCTTCCATTGTGTTTTTGGAAACACCCAAATGTCTTCCAAGGGAATTGTCGATAATTTCCAATACCTGCTCACTCCAAAACTCCATTGGAAGTGCATACAAACGAATCCAAACCGGGACAACAATGGGTTCAATTCGAGGATCAAATCCCACTCTCCAAGGTTGAACAAATAATCCTATCGGACCATGATTCCTCTTTTCTGATTCAAAAGCCCTATTTCTATCGGCAAGTGAAGAAAAAATAACAATAAAATATCCATTGCTAATAAACCATAAAGAATGGAAAAAAACTTTCGAAACGGAGCTCTGGCGATTTGGCGGGAAATTTTCTGAGCAGGCGTCAGGCGATGCTCTAGGGTTTCTGGTGTGTTGGAAAATCCAGGGCCTTTGGTGAATCGACGTAGTGGTACTCTGAAGGATTATCTGCTGCCCCAGGAGGGCCCAATGGGGTCTCCTCCAGACCCTCTCTCTGGGAGAAAGAGCTCATATGCTGAGATGGTAAAAGAAAATGCTTCATCTTCCAATGTTGAAGCCCAGAGGAATGCGTTTCAATCGCTCTTCAAGAATGCTGGTAAGAACTCAACTGCTCACAGAGTTAATGGATGCCTCCCACAATCCGCTTCCAAACCTAAGATTGTCATTGAACCAAATATGGTCGAGGACACAGTCATCTATCGCGCTAACCATGATCTGATTTGTAAATTCATGGGTATTCGACCTACCCTAAATTTTTTGCACACCTGGGTCAGACAGAACTAGGAGCCTCACGGTGAGTACTCCTTATGGTTCATAAGCAATGGGTATTTCATCATTAGTTTCTCTTCTTTAGCCGACAGAAACAGAGCATTTGAATCAGAAAAAAGGAACCATGGTCCGGAAAGGTTATTTGTTCAACCCTGGAGAGTGGGTTTCGATCCTCGTATCGAACCCACGGCTGTCCCGGTCTGGATCCGGTTATACGCTCTCTCGATGGAGTTCTGGGGTGAGCAGGTTTTGGAGATGATTGGTAATTCCCTTGGCAGACATCTGGGCGTCTCTAAAGATACCATAGAGGGTAATGCAGCTATTTTTGCAAGAATCTGTGTAGAAATGGATATTAGCCAGCCTCTCCCGACAGAGGTGGAACTTGAGTTGGCAGGACTGTCATGGATACAACAGTTGGATTATGAGGCCCTACCCTTTAGATGCAGAGTGTGCCATAAGCATGGCCATTTGGCAAGGTTTTGTCCAAGCCTTGGGAACACAAAAGAGGAGGCTCCGCTGGGCACGTCAAATCGCCCTAGGGAAGGTAAATCTACTCTTGTCAAAGATCCTTCTAATATTCCACAGGGTAATGATGTGCAGAAGGATGGATTTGAACAACCCAAACGGAGGAGAAAGCAAAAGAAAACTGGCAAGGAGCAAGCACAACTCAAGCCAGCCAATCGGTATGAAATTTTTAAGTCACTAGTTGATCAAGAGGACCAAGTCATGGAAGGAATGGATGGGAATACTGAGGCTAATAATACCCACACTCACTCTTCTCCTTCATCTCCTCCTATCTTAGAACAGGCGATTGAGTCCACTGAGATATTGCAACCAGAGAATCCAGGGGCATTGATAATACATTCCCAAGTATAGCCGAAAAGTAAGGATGTCAGTATGGGTAGTGCAGAAAAGAACAAAGAAAGGCCAGCCCTAGGGATTACTCAGGTGGAAAAGCGATCCAAGAATAATAATTCTCAAGGAGCAGGCAGGAAGTCTAATAAGGATCTAATAGCAATGCAAGGAGACAAGCTGATCACTGGAGGATCGGTGAGGACAATTGATTCTTACTGTTCTCAAGGTTTTCAATGATTATTCAATCTTGGAATGTTAGGGGTTTAAACAGTAGAACCCATCAATTTGCTATTCAAAGACTCTTAGGAAAATGCAAAACAGACTTTTTGCTCATCCAGGAGACAAAAATGTCTTTAGATCTTATGTGTAAAACAGTTAGTAGAATATGGAGGGGTGCTGGTTATATGGATGTGGCTGCTCAAGGTGCCTCAGGGGGAATTGTCACTTTTTGGAACCCTCGGGAATGGACTGCTTTAGAACATATAGCCTGGAGGGGTGTTCTCACATCTCATTTTAGGAATAATGTCACAGATGAACATGTTTTAATTACAAATTTTTATGGGGCTCAAAGCCTTGATAGTCAGAGGCTCCAATGGAAAGCTGTACACAACATGAGATCCTCAAGACAAGATTTAGACTGGATCATTGCTGGGGATTTCAATGCCAAATTATCTGCTCGGGATCAGGAAGGTGGAACCCCAGTTTTGGACCCTGGGGACCGGCTTCTGATTGCCCAGGTCCAGGCCTTTCACCTAGTGGATATCCAAGGCCCTGGAACATTTTTTACTTGGACTAACAAGAGGAGGGAGCCACACTGTAGGAAGGTAAAGTTGGACCATTTTCTGGTCTCATAGGAGGCATTTGTTAAGTGGAATGTTAAATTCCAAATTTTGGAAGGCCTAGTTTCCGATCATTCTCCCATCCTGATGGAGGGAGGGACTTTGACAGGGCAGCACCACAAACCGTTTAGATTTGAGAATTTTTGGCTACAAAAGGAGGATCTTCGAGAGAAAATTCCGCAATGGTGGGAAGATGGTCATCTACCTTTTGGGACAGCAATGTTTAAATTCCACAAATAGCTTCATTTTGTCAAAGTTAAATTGAAACAGTGGAGGCAAGCTAATAAGTCGGATTTCCAACTTCAAAGAGCTCCCTTGGTGGCTCGCTGGGAGGAGGTGCAAAAACACTTCAGGGAAGGAACAATTACTGAACAGCTTAAAACCGAGGATGATGCCTTGCGCAAAGCAGTTGAGGACATTGATAACCAAGAGGAAACTTACTGGAAACAGAGGGCTAGAAACTCTTGGTTATTGGAAGGAGATAGAAATACAAAATTTTTCCATCGATCAGCCTGCGCTAGAAGACAGATGAATAACATGGAAATCCTTCAAGATGAGAATGGACATTCCTTTGATACTCTTCCTGGTATGCACTCCCACTCAGTGGATTATTTCTCTAAACTTTTTAAAGAAAATAGGGAGCAAGATGTGGAGGCTCAAAATGAAGTTATTGATGTTATTCCCTCTATTATCTCTCAAGAAGAAAATCAGGCCCTGCTTAGACCCATTGATAGAGATGAACTCGAAGAATGTGGCCTTTGGAATGAGCACAAGAAAATCTCCAGGACCAGATGGTTTTCCTATTGAGTTTTTTCAGGCCTTTTGGGATACCTTGGAGGAGGACGTTTTGGCTATCACAGAGGAGTCCAGAACTAATAAGAGAATGCTTAAGGCACTAAATCATACCTTCATCTCTTTAATTCCAAAGGGAGAGGAAGGGGTTCATATCTCTGACTTCAGACCTATTGCCTTATGCAACGTGATTTATAAAATTATCACAAAGATAATGGCTGAACGTCTTAAACCTCTCCTTCATAACATCATTTCCTTGGAGCAAGGGGGATTTGTCGCAGGTAGACAGATCTTGGATGGGGTGGTTCTTGCCCAAGAGGCTATCCATACAATGCAAAAATCTGGTAACAAAGGAATGTTCATTAAACTGGATATGTCCAAGGCTTATGATAGGGTGGAGTGGGGCTTCCTGTCAAGGATGTTGGCAGCCTTTGGTTTCTCCCAGGATTGGATAGACTAGGTTATGAGTTGTGTTTCTACACCTTCTTATTTTGTTCTAATTAAGGGGCTTCCCTCGCCTCCTTTTGGAGCCACTCGTGGTCTCCATCAAGGGGACCCTTGCTCTCCCTATCTATTCCTTATCTTGGCTGAAGGATTAGGTAGACTCTTCTTGAGGAGAAGACACCAAGGCCTGATAACAGGTATCAAGGTTGGTGAAGAAATTTTGACTCATTTACAGTTTGTGGATGATACAGGCCTGGTTGGAGTGGCCAGTCTTAGGGAAGCCAGAGGAATTAGAGATTCTCTCAATGTTTACCTTAGGGCCTCCAATCAAGTTATCAATGACAAAAAATCCAAAGTGGTCTTTTTCAACCTTGACCAAAGGCTACAGGACAGAGTTATAGAGATCTTGGGTTTCACTAGAACATCTCTTCCTGTAGTTTACTTGGGGGTTCCTCTGCATTTCAAGAAATTAAAAAAAGACATCTGGAAGGATCTTTTGGATGGCATCAAAGATAGAATGAACCATTGGTCTCATAAATGGTTAAGCTACGGGGGCCGATTAACTTTCTTACAGTCAGTTATTCAGGCCATGCCAATCTATAAATTCTCTATCCTGGCTGCCCCACATTCTATTTGGAAAGAGCTGGACAAAATGGCTAGAAGATTCTTATGGGAAGGAGCAAAAGGTGAGAGGAAATGGGCCTTGGTTGGCTGGGATAAAGTTACTCAACCCAAGGAAAAAGGAGGGTTGGGACTGAGAAGCTCCAAGCTTAACAACAAAGCTTTGGCAGGTAAATTGTATTGGAGATGGATTTCCCAGCCAACATCCTTATTCAGTAGAATCTTAACCAGTAAGTATCTAGGCCATGTTCACCCCAATGAAGTGAGCCGTTTCCCTTTGGATGGTAATGGATCCTTAGTGTGGTAGGCTCTTAAGCTGGGATCTCAAGTTATTAAAGACCAATTGTTTTGGAAAGTGGGAAGAGGGGAGAAGGCACGTTTTTGGACTGACTCATGGGACCAGTACCCACCCATCATTGCTGAGTATCCCGAATTGCATCCAATTAAATCAACCATAGAATCCAAGGGCTGGGTCAATATTGAGAATTATTTCAACACTAGCCAATTGGGTGAGTATAAATTCAAGAAGTTTAAGTGGTTGGAGGAGTGGCCAATCACTATCCCTCCGGAGCTGGCACCCATTTTGACCAACATCTTGACAGCAAGGTTTCTCATGGGGAGAGACGAGGAGGATGAGTTAGCTTGGGGCTATGGAAACCTTGGGGTATATACAGTGAAGGCTGGATACGATCAGATTCTCCCAGAGCCTCCCTCGCATTTATTTTTGGTTCAAGATTGGAGGAAGATTTGGCATTCCAAGGGCTGGCCGAAAGTGAACTTCTTCGCCTGGAAGTTTATGCACAATGGCATTCTCACCTTTGACAATCTTAGAAACAGAGGAATCATCGGTCCTTCTCAGTGTGTTTTATGTCATAAGAATGAGGAGACTGCCGATCATCTGATGTTTGAGTGCCCTTTCACAGGTCAGATTTGGAAGCATTGGTTCTCTCATTTTAAACTCCAGACTAATGGTGCTCTGACTCGGAACAATATTTGGGAAAGATGGAAGAGAGGCAGATTTAAATCTAAAGCTCTTCGACTTGGTTGGGAACTTGGTTTATTCTTCATATGGTGGCAGGTGTGGCTGGAGAGAAACGCTCGTATTTTTAGAGAAACCTTCTCCTCGCTAGATGGAATTTGGCAGGTCATCTGGAGCAAAGTCGCGAAAACGGTTGCCATATATGCCGAAGAGGAAAATCCGGTTGATCCTGGCCCATAGGAAGAGGGAGCTGTTGAACAAGTGAGAAAGGACACAGCCAGCTGGAAACCTCCCCCAGAAGGATGGGTTAAAATTAATATAGATGGAGCTACAAAGGGCAATCCGGGCTATGCTGGAATTGGTGTTGTGTGCCGAGATCATGTTGGGTCTGTGCTTTATTGGGAATTGCAAGGTCTGGGAAGAGCCACAAACAATGAAGCGAAGCCTATGCTATCAAAACTGCTTCTATCTGGGCTGTTAATCAGGGATACAGGAGGATAATCATTGAGTCAGATTCTCAAATTCTAGTTGGCGCTCTTGACTGCATGAGGAACTTTGCTTCGAAAGCTTGGAGGTTACAGATTTTAGTCTCTCAAATAAAGGACCTTTGGAGGGAATTAGAAGATGTGATTCCTGTCTATGTGAGTAGAGATTTAAATTCGGTGATCGATTTCCTTGCTAAGATGGGTGCGGAGAAAGAGGTAGGGGTACAGCTGCACAGTGACATGCCTGTGGAGGATGCTGTGATTAGGCAGGGACTTGCACAATTTTTGAGTCAATGAGCAAAATTTTGGCTAAGGGTGGTTTTTGTCGTGATATCGCGACCTGTTGCGTTGTCGCGGCCCTTGGTGGGAAACTGTCGCGATATCGCGACAGGTTGCGCCGTCGCGGCCTTTGGAGGAAACCTGTCGCGATATCGTGACATGTCGCGCTATCGCGCCCCCTGGCGAGTTGCTGTCACGATTTCATGACCCGTTGCGCTGTTGCAGCTGTTGGTTGGAAGTTGTCACGATTTCACGACCTGTTGTGCCGTCGCGGCCTTTGGAAGGAAGCTGCAGCAATTTCATGATGTTTTTGGAGCAGGGGCGCCAAGGTTATCGCGACAGTTTTGGTGAATCGAAGAAAAGGAAAAAACCATCGCGATTTCGCGACATTTTTTAAGACTAGGAGTCAGACGGAAAAACTGTCACGATTTCGTGACTTTTTTGGCGGAATAGCGACTTTGGGAAAAGACGTCATGATTTCGCGACCATTTTTAAGCTTGTGCGTCAAGAGGACAAGTCGTCGCGATTTCGTGACACTTTTGGCGTTTCGATGCTAAGGCGAAATGTGGTCACGATTTTGTGACAGTTCGGGATAATTTGCACTAAAAGGAAAACCCGTCGCGATTTCGTGACTCTTCTGAAGAATGGGCACAAAAGGGACAACTTGTCGCGATATCGCGACACTTGGGAGGATTTGCTGTCGAAGGGAAAACTTGTCACGATTTCGCGACACTTTTGGCGCAGAGGTGCCAAGGGGAAAACTTGTCGCGACATCGCGACAATTTTGAGGACTGGATGCCTTGTGGAGAACTCGTCGCGATTTCGCGACACTTTTGATGTTCAGGGGCTGCTGGCTTTGGCTATCACGATTTCGCGACCGGTTGCTCGGGTGCGGCCTCGGCTGGTCTGACTATCGCGATATCGCGACATGTCACGATTTCGCGCCTTGTTGGCTTTTAGTTCTTTGCGGTGGAAAGTGTTGTCTTTTCTGCACTTTGTGCTTGTAATCTTGCTTCTTGGTTCTTGGTTGGGATGTTTTTTCTCCCTTTTGTATCTGCTCTTTGTATTAATACAAGTTTTTCAATTTTTTCAAAAAAAAAAAAACCATAAAGAATACTCACTAAGAGGCTCCCAGTTTTGTCGGACCCAGGAATGCAAAAAATTCAGGGTAGGGCGAATACCCATGAATTTACAGATCAAATCATGTTTGACTCTATATAAAACTATTTCTTCAACCATCCTTTGCTCAATGACAATCTTTGGCCTTGATTCCGATCGTGGCAAGCATCCATTAACTCGTTGAGATGTTGATCATTTCCAATGATCGTAAAGAGCATTTTTAATGCAGTTTTTTGTGCTTCTTTAGTATTTGATGGAGATTTATTCTTTAACAAATCTGCAAAAGAACTATGTCTCTCTAGAAGAGGATCCGGAGGTGTCCCCATTGGACCCTCTTGGGACAACAATCTTGTCTTCAAATCCACAGTAACCAAAAATTTCTTCGGCTACCCAACTGATGCCCTAGTTTTTCCCTAGCTCCTGCCAACCTCTTGCCTTAACTTTTAATGTTCTAAATTTTATCAATATTAATTCATATTTTTATATCATTTAATATCTAATATGTATAGAAATTGTATTTTAAAATATCTTTTCTCTAAAATTTCAAATATCTAGAAAGTTAATTGTTGATCTTTCTTTAGTTACACATTATCTATAGTCACATTTTAACTCTATTAATACTTTGATATATTTTTAAAATTTTATTTAAAACATAAAATAAAATCAACACTTTAAAATAATATAAAAATTTAAACTCAATTGCTTATTATTCATTTAGGAAATAAATTAAACAGACACATTCGATAAAGTATTGTCTGAGTTATTTCAATTTGACTACTTTGAAATCAAGTACAAGGGAAAAAGGATTATTCATTTAGGAAATAAATTAAACAGACACATTCGAAAAAGTATTGTACGAGTTATTTCAATTTAACTTCTTTGAAATCAAGTACAAGGGAAAAAGGAAAATGCTTTTTAATGCATGAGTCATATGGGACTATGTTTTTCAATACAAATATATGAATTTATTGTTAGCATCAGATTTTGTTGACCTATATAGGTGGAAGTCCTCAGTTTTATATAATCTTCAATATTAACATCATCAAAAGCACTTGTGTGAACACCTAAACGGTGTACGTTGGCCTTCCATTTTGATGATCTAAGTTCCTTCTTAGAGAAGGAGGCCCCTAGTTGTGCCACCAGTTGTACTATGTATTAAACTTATTAGCTTTAGTTTATTGTGTTTTATATCTTATTTTAAAGTGTATCTTTCTTTTACTTTACTTTTATAAAAAATAAAAAATTGTATGACCCGGGTTCAATCCCCATGGTAGATGTGTATAAGCAGTATTACTCAAAAAAAAAAAAAAATTAAATTAAATTAATATAAAAAAATTTAACAACAAATTATTTTACATAATTTTTTTTTGAAACTTAATCTTATAAAATTATTTTACATTGCTAATATAATTTTTAAATAATATATAAACCCTTAAGTCATGGTCAAATTCAAACGATTATATTATTTGCACATACAAACTAGAAAAATAGATACTGTGGATAAAATTTACTTTCACTTTGAGTTGGATAATGGTGATGAAAGAAGAGAATATTGATTGTATATGTAAATGGTAAATGAGTTGTAGTTATCATTTGATCAATGCATATGCATTCAATTTAAGATAAAAACCAAAGCCTATTTATAGTATCATTTGACAAGTTTAGACGGAATTAAAGATACAACAAAAAATGTGGAAAGAAATCTTAAAACAAAAACAATAAAGAGGTCAAATCTATTTCAAGTAAATTATCTTCATTTTTCTTATTGACATCCAAATGGTAGCAATAAAAATTTATCTACTATTCTAGCTGAGGAGATAATGACTTTTAATAAGAAAACAGAGTAGTTGTTGCCTTCCTAATAAATTATAGGATAGGTATTATCTGAGATACTCTTAAACATAGAGCCATCAAATGTCTCAAGGTATATGTCTTCAGATAATAGAGAACACTTTGACTAACGCTGCCTACATTTCCAAAGGAAGGAATAGATTATTTTAAAATAAAAAATCAAACCATAATTGAAGATACTCCTGATTAAACCAAGAAGCATCAAATTTTAGTTCAAACTAAGCCATCATCAAATATAATATAATTTAAAAATTAAAAATTCAAATTCAAACTAGGCCAGTATTAAAAAAGAAAAAATTGGTAGCCCTATACACGTGAAAGGAATAAATCCGTTGGTCTACAAAATTCTTTGAATGAAATTTATATATAGTAAATGATCACCGAGCTAAATTGGCGAAATATCCATATATCTTAATTGTGAAAATCTGGACCGGTTCATAACAGAATGTGATTTCATGATGCTTTGCCACAAATATGAAAACATAGATATTATTATGAAAATATTTACCTCTGTTAAGTTAATATGGGTTGATAAAAATGTTAAATTTATATGGACCTCAAAACTTTGTATCCGGAATGGGAATTAAAATTATTAAATTTATTTGAAGTTGAAATTTAATTTTTTAAAATAAAAAATTTAAAAACTTTACCATTATAATATTTCATCAAATGTAATAGTTTGGGTTAATATAGTATCAAATAAAACATGGAAAAAGACAACGTTTTTCAAATAAAACATCGAAAAAGACAACGTTTTTTTCTTTTAGTTACATGGTAACCAATTCTCTGTCGTTAACCGCAAAATGCTATCTATGAATGCTTAAAATGCACTTTTCCAATATTAAGGAGTATCTTTAAAACAACGCTATATATTATTAATGTAGAAATGGATGATCATTTAGCCATTTAATAAAAGGATTTTTATTTTTTTAAAGTTTACTCTATTATTATTGTTTTTTAAATATTTAAGAAGTTTTAAAATTATTATATTTAAAATATTTTATGCGGATTTTTATTATAAAATTTAGGTTGAAGTTATAATATTAGTCTATGATTTGTAAATTTCAATTTTAGATAATCAAGAAGAAAAAAATATAATAAAAATAAAAAATAATTTATTATTAAATTAAATGAGTTTTTTTATTAAATATTTTTATTAATTTAGTTGTAATAATAATACAAATATAGTTGTTATAATGTTGTTATGTGTTGTTAAAATGTTGTTGTAATGTTATTATGTATTAGTGATATAATATGAAATGATCTTGTTTCAATTTCATATAATCAAATTTTAAAATTTTGATTTGTTGAGATACTACAATAATATTGTATTGATATAATTTAAATTAAAATTAAAAAAAAAAAATTAAAAATATAATAAATATATAATGGTATTATTATTTTGATTTTATTGTTTTATAAATTTATTCTTGTTTTTATGTATATTTATTTAATATTTTCTTCATATTTATCTTACTTATATTTGAATTATGACACATATATATCTATTTATATTTATCTATTTAATTCATTTTTTTTTCTTTCTAAAATAACTCATAATTTTATATTAAGTAAATATGAAATAAATTCTTCATAGACATCTAGCATTTCTTCAAAACTTCAATAATAACGTAAAAATAAAATCTATTTTTGATTAAATAAGAGTTTTGGTTATCCAACAAACTTATCCGTGTGAGATGGAAACTCACTCAGAAGATTTCGAGAATTAATTTTATCAATATTAATTCATACTTTAATATCATTTATATTTAATATTATAGAAATTAAATTTTGATAATTTTTTTTAGTCACAAAAATTACTTCAAATATCTAAAAAGTTAATTGTTGATCTTTTAGTTACACATTATCTCCAATCACATTTGAAATCCATTAATACTTCTATATATTTTTAAAATTTTATTTAAAACATAAATAAAATTAACACATTAAAAAACATTTGAAATCCATTAATACTTTTATATATTTTTAAAATTTTATTTAAAACACAAATAAAATTAACACATTAAAAAACATTTGAAAAAGTATTGTATGAGTTGTTTCACATAGACGACTTTGAAATCAGGTATAGAGGGAAAAAGGAAAAGGTGTTTTAATGCATGAGACCATGTCATATGAGACTATGTGATTCAATAGAAGCCCTCGGTTTTAAATTATCTTCAATATTAACATCATTCGTGTGAGTACCTCAATTATATGTGGTTGGCTTTTTATTTTGGTATCTTGGTAAATTAAGTCTAATCATGGAGAAGGAGGTCCTTAGTTGTGCCACCCCTTGTACTTTGTATTCCTTCAACCAAAAAAAATCCTATGCAAAAATTATTAAACTTATTAACTTTAGTTAATTGTACTTTATATTTTATTTTTAAAGTGTATCCTCCTTTTACTTTTAAAAAATATATTAAATTAATATAAACATTTTTTAACAACAAATTATTTTACATTGCTAATATAATTTTTAAATAATATATATATATATATATATATATATATATATATATAAAATAAATTATTTTATATCAACAAATTTTTTCTAAACATAATTAACTTATAAAATTATATAAAATAAAGTTAATAAAAATATTAAAAACAAAAAATCAAATTTTAAATATTTTAATAATAAATATAAATAATATAATTTAAAAAAAGTTTATAAAATATTTAATATACACATAAACAATAATGTTGAGGTTATCTTTTTTTTTTGTGGAAAACATCCCAAAAGGGATGCCACTTTCGGGTAAGACCCAAGGAGGCAGGGGTATCAATTCCGCCAAAAACGCCCAGGACTCGGACCTGGCCTACCACCTTTGACATACTCAAGGAGCAAACAAACACACAAAACCAATTTAAAAATAAGTAAATAACAACAAAAATAATAAAATAAAATAAAAAACATGCTCCTTGAGTGTGTCAAAAACAAAAGCACAACCAAACACGCACAATAAGATAAAAGAAACCACAACACAAACCACATAGAAAAACACAAGAACCACATAACAAAACACAAACAAGACAAAAACAACAGAACACTACAAAGACATAACCCAAAAAAAAACATGAAAAATAAACACAACCAAAACCTAAAAAATAAAAATAAAATAAAATAAAAATAAAAATAAAAAACAACCAACAATAGACAATAAACAAAAACAAAAAACATAGAAAACACTCACACATAAAAACACGAATTAACACAAACAAAGAGAAACCCAAGAACAAGAACGAAAAAAACACAAGAACAATAACAAAAAACATAAAAAAAAAACAACAAAACAACAAAAACACATGAACAACAAAAAAAACAAAAAAAACAACACAAAGAACACAAAAACAAAACAAAACAAAAGAACCCACCCACCTTAAAAAACTAAACAAAAAAAAATTGAAACATAACAATGACCTATCTAGACCAGAAGACTAATAAGGCAAGAATCAACAGAGGAAACAAAATAAAGAATAGAATGAGCTAGGGAACTAAAAAAAACTGAATGAACCAAAGAGAAGCAAAAAAAAAAAACAAGAAGAAACTAGGTACCTTCAAAACTGGAGCCATCCAAAGAAATGATAGAAAGAAGAGCTTCCCTAATTTGAGAAGCCCACCATATAGGAGGGTGGCCATAACAAGTAAGATCACCTTTATCCAAAGCCCAATTAGCTAAAGCATCAACACTCTTGTTTTGATCTCTGACCACATGATTGTAATCAACTTTCAAAAATCCCATATGGATTAATTGAATCTTCTCAATAATTCTTTTTATTCTCCAATCCACCTTATGATTCTTAGAAGGAGTCTTCAAGAGATTAATCATAAGTTGAGAGTCAGACTCAACTAACACCTTTTCCCATCCAACCTTAGTAGCCTCTTGAAGGCCTCTGAGGATACCATACCCCTCAAGCAAGGTTATTGGAAAGAATACCCAAATTCTCAGCAAAAGTAAAAACCAGGGAGCCATCTGAAAGTCTACCAATTCCTACCGCACTGGCTTTTCCAGGGTTCCCTCTAGAGGCTCCATCGGTATTGACTTTTCCAAAATCCTTAGGAGGAGGTTGCCAATTTCTAGTCCTATCCATCTTACTAATACTCACATTCCCTTTAAGTTGGTTGCCCTTAGAAGATTTAATCTTCAATATTTGCATCACTTGATCCCATCTTTGGTGGGAGTTTTGGGGGTGATTAAGGAGTTGATGGACTGATTCAACTAAGTTGGCTATGGTCTTTTGCCAAATATAGTGAATATCCTTCCTATCTTGATTAAAAATTTGGTTGTTCCTTTCATTCCAAATATTCCAAAGAAGAATGGTAGAACCCATCCAAACTAACTGCCTAATAAAATGATCAACACCCTCTTGATTAGGCCAATCCCTCCAAAGCTGTTCAAAAGTAAAAAAATTGGACCACTTGTAAGCCAAGTAAAGTGGCCATTCTCCTCCATAGCTCAGAGGCTAAAGTACACTCAATAAAAATATGGTTGAGATTTTCTACATTCTCTTCACACATTTCACATCTAAAAGGGCCATGAAAACCACGCTTCATAAGTTGCTCACCGGTAAGCACCCTACGATGCAATAAAAGCCAATTAAAGAACCTCACCTTAGGCCGAGCTTTTGAGCCCACAATCGAGAAAATATGTCGGAAGAATGGTTGGGATTATTATGGCATAAGGTCAAATAACCTTGAGCAACTGAATACTCACCCTTAGTAGTGTTGTTCCATCCAAAACAATATTTTTCATGGGACCAAGAGAGGGATCTCATATGAAGGATGCCTTGGATATCTTGTCTTTGCCTTTCTGGGATTTGAATAGGCCAATCCTCAATAGGGATCCAATATCTACCAACCTTTGAATTACCAGTATGGTACCGAGAGTAATTAGCCACCTTTATCCAATTAGCTCGGTGAAGCTCCTCCATCCAAGGCCTCCAATCGGGAAACTGAGTTATCAAAGGCTTGTGACCATCCCAAGAATCTATCCAAAAATTTGCCTGTTGACCATTATGAATGATCTAAAATAATTTTTTATTTATCAAATCTTCACGAGTCTTAAGAACTGCTAAAATGGGAGAACCTTTGGTAGGAAGTTGATAGCGAACAAGGTCTTCAGGACTTTTGTTCTCAGCATATTTAGCACGGAGATTATTGGCCCAAAGAGCATTGGGGTTATGCAACATCCTCCAATATAATTTAGCAGCTAAAGCTTTGTTGTTATTAATAGAAGACCGGAATCCTAACCCCCCTTCACTCTTAGGAAGACATAAAGTATCCCATTTCACCAAGGCCCATTTTCTTTTCTCCTTAGTACCACTCCAAAGGAAACGATGACTGATTTGATCCAATTCTCGAAGAACAACCTTTGGGATATTCAAAATGGAAGAAACATAAATAGGAATAGCTTGAAGGACTGATTTTACCAAGGTGATTCTACCCCCGGAAGAAAGCCACTTGTTGGTCCACTTTCCAATTTTCTTCTTGACTTTGTCCAACAACCAATTCCAATATTTATTTTTCTGCCTTTGAATATTTATGGGAATACCTAAATAAGTGATTGGAAGGGAGGTCTTCTTATATCTTAATTTATCCAAGACCATGGATTCCTGTCTAGCAGAGTAGTGAAAGAAAATAACTTTAGATTTGTCTTCATTGATCAACTGCCTAGTAGCCTTAGAAAAACAACTAATGATTTGCTTAATATTAGAAGCTTCCTTAATTGTAGCTTTACCTAAAAGAGTAGAGTCATCCACAAATTGAAGATGAGAGATAGGTCTAGCTCCATGAGCAATGGTAACTCCCTCAAGGGTTTTTTTTTTCCCTCTTTTTGGTTATAGTCCTACCCAAGCATTCAACAAGAATGATGAATAAATAAGGGGATAGCGGGTCACCTTGCCTAATACCTCTGGAAGCTGGGAATGACTGAGAAGGCCTACCATTGATAAGAACTAAGTAGGAAACTGAAGAGATACATCCCATAATCCAATCCATCCAATCCTTAGAGAAACCAAATTGCCTCAAAACTTTGATAAGGAAGTGCCAATCCACTCTGTCATAAGCTTTGGATAAGTCTAACCGAATGAACATGGAAGGAGATTTTTGCATATCCATGGAATGGATGGCTTCCTGAGCAAGAACTATCTCATCTACTATTTGACGTCCTTCCACATAACCCCCTTGCTCTGGGGAAATAATCTTATGCAAAAGAGGCTTCAACCTTTCTGCCATTATTTTAGTAATGATTTTGAGAAGAACATTACATAAAGCAATAGGTCTAAAAGCTGAGATATGATCAACCTCTTGAGCTTTTGGAACAAGAGTAATATAAGTTTTATTGATAACCTTCAAAATTTCTTTGGCTTTCCTGGCTTCTTCCACCACCTCTAATAAATCAACATGAAGGATATCCCAGAACTCTTGGTAGAACTCAATGGGAAAACCATCGGGACTTGGGGTTTTCCCTTTTTGCATTTTAAAAACTACTTGTTGAAGCTCATTGATAGTAACGAGGAGAAGTCAAAATAGAGTTCTCCTCGAAGTGATAAGAGAAGGGATTGCTTGAAGAACATTTTGTTGTGAGGTTGAGTCAAGAGGAGTAGCAACAAAAATATTGGAAAAGTAATCAACAACAATAGAGTTCATGCCATCCCAAGTATAAACAACATCTCCAGAATCTGATTTTAAGGAAGAAATAAAGTTGTGAGATCTTCGAGCTAGAAGAGATTTGTGGAAGAAATTTGTGTTTCGATCTCCTTCTTTGAGCCATTGAATTCTAGATTTTTGCTTCCATAAGATTTCTTCTCTTTTTTCCCATTCCTCTAACTGAGTTGTGAGTTTAATTTCATCTGCACTTCTCTTCTCTGTGAGGCCATCTAAACGGATTTTCTTATTCAAATTTTCAAGATGAGCAATAACTTCATGTTTTTTTTATGAACATCCCCAAACTCTTTCCAGTTCCAAGTCTTGATTTTGGATTTAATGTATTGCAGTATTTTGGCAAAATAGAACATCTTAGTCCCATGCCTAGGTTTACCTTCCTTCCACCATTGTTGCACATGAGGTCTGAAGGAAATGTCTCTAAGCCACATTAATTGAAAATGAAAAGGAGAGAAACTCACATTGGTTTTCCACATTTCCACCATGACTGGCCAATGATCCGAACCAACATTATTAAGAGTCTTCACTTTAGGAATGTGACCATGGATTAAGAAATTTTTAGAGAGAAAAAACCTATCCAATCTCTCCATTATACAAGCTAAGCCTTGCCTTCTGTTAGACCAAGTCATAAGGCCATTATCTCGGTTGGATATCCACAAGATGGAGGTTTGCAATATATTCGCTCATGAGGTCGGTGCTTTTGTCCAAATTTCTATTTCCCCCCCTTTTCTCATCCGAGAGAGAGGATGGTATTGAAATCTCCTCCGATCAAGATCCAAGCTTCAGGAAAATGAGAGATAATATGAGTAATATCCTTCCACTTGTCTTCTTTTTTCCTCCAAAGAAGTTGGAGCATAAACAAGTAATGCAGAGCATAATCTGGTTGGAATGTCTACTTTGAATAGCTATAGCCAACAAACCCCAACTGCCAACCATATGGTGAATAACTACCTCTTTTGGGTTCCAAAGACAAGCAATGCCACCCGAAGTCCCTTGGGAGCCGAGGGAAACCACTTTTCCAGCTGGCCAAATTTTACTGGCAATTGAGTCCATATCCTCCATTGACATCTTTGTTTCTTGAAGGAAAACAAGATGTGGATGATTTATCCGAATCATTCTTCTAATTTCATTTTGTTTTGAAAGACTCCCTTTGAGTCCTCTAATATTCCAAGTGATGATCTTCATTAATACCAGGGCTAAAAAATTTGGGAAGGGCATTAATCTTACCTTCCTCTACAAGCTTTTCACCTTCTTTTACCATATGATATTGATTGGTCTTGCGACCTGCTTTTTGATTAGAATCCATCTTCAATTTTTTTCCCTATTTCTTGACTTATTCCAATTGAATCTGAGATGGCTTCTAACCTTGAAGAATGCTCGTACACGGCCAAAATTTTACTAGATGGTTCAACGGAGTCTATATTGGGACCTGCATTATTTGAAGTTTTGACATTTGAAAGATTGTTTTTCTTGTGTAAATTTTCTCCCTTTTTTCTCTTTTTGTTGAAAACCTTTGATTTGTTGGTTTGTCTCCGAGTTCTTCCCTTCATATTTAAATTGTGTTTCTAAGATTTTAGTTTCCATTATTTCCTCTTCCTCACTTGGGACATCATTTGTGGAAAGGATTTCAAACATATTAGCAGATGACTTTGATTGATCCTTCATAACTGGTTTTTTCTAAGTGTTCTTCTTCTTAGGTATTTGGAAACCTGTCGAGTTTATATCTTCTTTCTTTTGATCAGGAATTTTATTTGGGCAAGCACTGGCCAAATGACCATATTCATGGCAAATTCTACAACGAAAAGGAATGTTCTCATAGTCCACTACTTGCTCCCAAGTGTCTTCCCCAAATTGTAATGTGATATTTTTAGGTAGGGGTTTGTCAAAATCCATTAAAACACAAATCCGAGCATAAATAATATGTTCAAAATTTTGAGTACAATCAGCAGTCATCATAAAAGTTCCTAAAGAGTTTCCAATTGAAGAAAAAATAGTAGGATTCCAAAATTCAATAGGGAGGCCAAAGAGTCTAACCCACACGGGAGCTATAGAAGGCATCTCTTCTTCGGCTTTAAATTTAGTATGCCGAGGGCTTCATGAAAAGCCCTACCCTTCCAAAAAACCAAGGACCCCCTTGAAAAGTTTTCTCTCTATCTTCATTATTAGCAAATAAAACAAGAAAATAACCATTTGGATAAATAGAGATTTGTAACTCACCTTTAGTTTTCCGACTTTTTGCAGCCCAGACTTTGAAAGCAGATAGACTCGGACGAAAACCCACGAACCGACAAATTAGTCCTCTTTTTTCCAAATCTTCAATACCGAGTCTGAATGTTACCCATATCAAGCTTAACAATAGGAGTTCCATCAGCTGCTTTAAGACATCCTGACTCCGTTTTCTTGGGATCAATCTTAGGCATTCTTAGAGGTTTATGGGAAGCCCTAAGATTGATATTAGCATTGGGTTGAGGCTGTCCACCATGAAGGGCATCCCTAAAATTCATTTTTGGGACTGAGTCTTCAAAATTCTTACCCTTGATAGGGGTTTTCATAGTAGAATTATTTTGTGGGTGCACCTTAGCACCAGATTCACTTGAGATATGAGCCATTTTTTGATCAACTACTTGAAACTTGTTTCGTGATCTCTTTAATCCTTGCCCTAGACGTCGTGGAAAGGTATGGTTTTCACTTTTCTTTTGTGCAGCAAATTGGAAGCCGTTGTCACTCAAGTTCACAGTATGATCTGTTGAAAGATAAATTTCTAACCCATCTTGGATCCCCTGCAACATTTCCTGATAAAATATTGAGCATAAACCACAAAAATATTGGCCGCTAGGGCCCGAAGGCCCTAAAAACCAACCTCTGGAGCTGCTTGCACTCAACCCAGATGAAACCCTCGCATAGCCGCTTGCCAAATATCTCGTTCACACATAGGGATGCGCTAGGATCTGTGTTGCTCCAAATGATATGAAAATTGGTGGAGACATTCTAGGGTTTTTCAGGCATCTACCCTCAAAATTTTAGCTCAATCCGAGTCCGGATGAGTGAGATATGGCCGAAACGAGTTTGGTAGTTTGGGCAGTCCTACGAAAAATGTCCCTCCCTATAACGTTGAGGTTATCTAAATCCTTAAGTCATGGTCAAATTATTATATTATTTGCACATACAAACTAGAAAAATAGATACTTTTTACCAATGTGAACAAAATTTACTCTCAATTTCAGATGGAGAATGATAATGAAATGGGAGAATATTGATTGCATATGCAAATGGTAAATAAGTTGTAGTTATCATTTGACCAATGCACATGCATTCACTTTCATATGTTAATTTTTTCTATATAAAGAGTTGGTTACATTTACAATTATTTATTTATTTATTATTAAGTAAGGTTTAAATTATATGATTGCTCTCAATAACATTAATTATTATGTTGATATCAAATCATAGAAATATACCAAGGACCAAAGCCATTTGATAGCGATCGGAGAAGACCTAGTGATTCCATAAATCTTAATGGTCGAATATCTTCTCCTAGAAGAAAATTCTCTGATTGGGAAGTTCGTGGGCGGAAGACCAGACATGGAATGCATTCGACTGTGGGCCACTACTAGGTGGAAAGTTTCAAGGAATCTTGAGATTGTATCTCTCCCTAGAGGGTTCTTTCAAATCTGTCTTAAGAATCTCGAAGATGCAACCCGCATTCTAATAGGAGGGTCGTGGTTCTAAAGGAAGAAGAGTTTGTTTATTCGCATATGGGGGAAGATTTCAATGCCAAAACTCAAAGCATAAATTTTTCTCCAGTGTGGGTTCATCTTTCGAGACTCCCTAGCCAATTTTGGCATGAAGACATCCTGCAAGGAATAGGCAGATACATAGGGGAAATGGTGGCCATGGATTTAACCACCAAAGCTCACACCAAGTTGATCCAAGCTAGAATATGCGTCAACGCAAATCTTGATTCCCAGCTCCCAACTTGAATCAATCTAGTCTATAGTTCATTCTGCACTGTTAGGCCATAGAGTATGAAAACAAACTAACTTTCTGCATCGAATTTTGAACTCAAGGACACCTCAAGTCCTACTACCCCCCGCTTAGACCACAAAAGGAGGTATATTCTGGCAACCATCTCTATAGGAACCAAGGATTTCACTTCCCTAGGAATCCCCCAATGCAAAAGAACATGTAAATCTATAGAAGAAACCCTCATCAGCAAGCACTAGGGAAAAAACCTATGGCAAACAAAGGGAAGCAAAAAGTGTAGCTAGAACAATCAGAGGACCAAGCTTAGGTAAGCTCCCTATTCACTCATCCTAATCGATTTGATATTTTAGGAAATATCACCCACTCTAATACAGAAATAAATGAAGGGTTATTCACTCAGTAAGAAAATTATATGTTGGATCCAAATTTTGACCTCCAAATCCTCACCATCAAAGAAATTATGCAGTATCCCCTTACCACCAGTAGCCCTGTATTATCTACAGTCAAGCTAGCTTCCCATGATTCCCCCCTAAAAATCTTCTTTTCCAAGAGGCTACCAAGAAAACAAAAACAAATTTTAGTCCCAAAAAAACTCGAAGCTTCAAAAAAACTTGTGTCAATGTTGGCAATGATAAGAAAATGGGAAGGCCCAATATCCAAGAGCAAATAAGAATCCAAACTTTTGAGGACATAGCTAATGAATTCCAAACAACCCTTGTACCTGAAATGTTTACCCACTTGAAGGAAGATCCCAAATTACCCAAACCCCTTGTTTAGTAGGCAAAAGGGGGCAAGAAATCATATAAAGTTTTCATATGAGGATACTCTCATGGAATGTGAGGGACATCAATAGTGCGATCAAACAGAGGTTGGTTAGCACTGTTAGAAAAAAAACCAAACAAAAAATCCTCATTATTCAAGAGACCAAGTTAGATCAGTCAAAAGCATGCAAGGCGAGCAACACCATTTGGAAAAATAGTGGAAGCATTTTCAGTCCCAACCAAGGTCCATCTGGGGGTCTTTTGTGCCTTTGGGATCCAGAGAAAGTGGATGGTAGAGTAATATTGTCCTCAGATAGAGTTATAAATATCATGTTTTTTTGCAAAGACAAGGATCAATGTTGGATCCTGTCTAATATCTACGCCCCAAACAATCCCCTCAGCAGGAGTTCCTTTTGGGACCAACTAAGTCAAATGAGGTAGGCTTTTAGAAATTTCCCTTGGGTTTTGGCTGGGGATTTCAACTCCCCCCTTTACCCGTCAAATAAGGTAGGAGGCAATGACATCCCTACCAAAAGTATTTAGGACTTCCATGGGTTTGTCACTAATAATAATCTAATGGATATCCAGATACAGAGAACTCAATTCACATGGAATAACTAAAGAATATGGAACTATCTGATTAAAGTTAATCTAGATAGATTCTTTCTATCTCAAGAATCCATACCTCTGTTTTGCGATGCCTCCCTCACTTCCTTGCCCAAAATTGAATCGGATCACAGTCATCTCTTGTTCGAAGCTAATAAGCCTCCAGTTTTTAGGACCCATTTCATATTCGAGGCAATGTGGGTTCTCCATCCATATTTATGTAATCAAATTGTAGGGTGGTGGCAACAACAGGTGGACGAATCCCCCATCGCTCAAGTTACCCAAAAACTTAAAATAATAAAAGACCACATCAAAATTTGGACCAAGGAAGTGTTTGGTAACATTTTTAAAAATAAGGAGCAAATCACTAACAAGCTCAAAGCCATAGAAGAGCAAATTTAGAAAGGGCAGATGAGCATACAAATCAGGAATGAAAAGAAAAAGCTCCTTGTCGATTACCACAACATTCTAGCCAAGGAAGAAATGTAATGGAGACAAAATTCTAGAGCCCTATGGCTCAAGGACGGGGACTCAAACACAAGATTTTTTCATGCTTCCACTCTTCATCACAAAAGCTCCAATAATATAAGGGAGTTAATAAACAATGATAGCACAAGTATGAGAGACATCCACCTCATTAGAAAGGAAGAAGTCACCTTCTACTGGGAACAAATTCCACTATTTTCAAACAGGTTTAGGATCAGCTTCTTCAGCATATTCCAAATCTGGTATCCCCTGAAATAAACGACATGCTCATCAAAGACCTTACCAATAAAGAAATAAAGCAAGATATTTTCTCCATGGCCCCTGATAAAGCTTTGGGGTCTGATGGCTTCTCCCCCAGGTTTTTAAAACTTACTGGGATATCATAGGGGTTGACATTTGCAAAGCCATTTTTCACATCCAAAAATCCAAAGCCATCCCTAGAAGCACCAAATCCACCTTCATCGCCTTAATTACTAAAGGTCTTGAGTGCAAATCCATGAATGACTATAGACCCATCATTCTATGTAATGTCATATATAAGATTCTTGCCAAAACCTTGATAACAAGACTCAAAGAAATACTCCTACTCATTATAGATCCTTGCTAGGGAAGCTTGGTCAAAGGAAGGTCCATTCATGATGGCATAATCACCCTGTATGAAGTCCTCCACTCAGCTTCCCAAAACAAGAAAGCAACCTTTTTTCTCAAATTAGATATTAGTAAGGCTTTTGACCGAGTAAACAGGGATTTTCTCTTGGTTGTTCTTCACAAATTTGGTTTTCATAAGGAATGGATAAATGTAATCATAGGCTGCATATCCAACTCCCATTTCTCAGGCTTGGTTAACAAATCACCTGTAAGTTATTTCCCTAGCGACAGAGGCATTAGGCAGGGAGACCCCATGTCACCCATCCTTTTTATAATACTCATTGAATCTCTAGGAAGAGAACTTAAGAGTGTTGTCAGTGAGAAAACTATCACATGGATCAAGGCTGCCTTGAGTCTAAAATCGTTGTCATACCAACAATTTATGGATGACACAATACTCGCTACCTATGCTTCAGTAGTGGAGGCCAAGATGATCAAAAAAATCCTTGATTTATATGAGAAAGAGGTTGGGCAAGAAATCAACTATAACAAAAGTAAAAAAAATTTCATCAATACCCCCCTTTCGAGATAGATTAAAATTGGGCATATTCTTCAATGCAACATTGGTGAGTTCCCTATTCGCTATCTGGAGCTTCTTCTCTTTTACAGTCATCCCAAATTGTCTGTGGAGTCATGTGGTGGAAAGGATAAATAAAAAGTTAGCTGGATGGAAAATGGCTTTTCTAACCCAAGCAGGTAAAATCACTCTTACCACAACATGCCTCTAAAGCATCCCAACCTATTTCCTCTCAGTATTCAAAGCTCCTACTTCAGTTTACACCAAAATTGAGCAAATAAAAAAAAATATTCCTATGGGGATGCATAGAGGAGAAGCAAAAAAATTATTTGGTTGGATGGAAAAAGTTTTTTCAACCAAAAAACCAAGGGGGTCTGGGACTTAGAAGAATCGAGCATATGAACACTGCTCTGCTGGCTAAGCAAGCCTGGAAAATCTACACAAGTTTCAATGCAAAATGGGTATCAAAGACAAAATACATTCAGCACAAAGAATTCACTGATGAAGATATCCCCAAAGAGGGATCAAATTTTTGGAGGTCAATTATTCAGGTCAAATAAGTTCTCCATAAAGGTTCAAGGTGGCAGTTGGGAACAGGTACTGACATAAACTTTTGAATAGATAGGTGGGTCAGTGATCAGTCCCTAGTTGAAGATGATGAGATATCTTTCCTAAAACCTATCCTTGATGGCACCATAGGCATCAAAGTAGTAGACTTCATCCAAAACATCAATGGGTCTAAAATCTAAAAAGACCTCAACATTAACTCAAACGATGGGCACATAACTAGGGCAACAAGGGCTTTGGCTCTTATGCTGAATACTACAGTGATTCCGACAAATGGAAGAGAAGATTTTCTAATTTAAAAATAAATCGATAGTGGATGTTTTTTTGTCAAATCTGCATACCAAGTTATCCTCAATCCACAACAAGCTCCCTTCTCTCCTAGCCAAATCCGGATCAAGCATCTCATCCCTAAAGTGGTAGTGTTTTCCTGGATGGCAATTCAAAACAAGATTCTAACCACTAATAATCTCATTAAGAGGGGGATGATGGTACCCAACAAATGCCACCTGTGCTATAAAGTTTGGGAATCCATCAACCATATTTTCACTAAATGTGATTTCTCTTATGTTGTGATGAGTAATTTACTATCCAGTTTCCACATCAACTGGGTCCAACCGAACTCCCTCGTAGATATTTTCACTCAGTGGCCCAATCCTTTCAAAAACCCTTGTGGAAAATATGCACTCACCATTTCTTATGGTAGGTATGGCTAGAAAAAAACAGTAGGGTGTTATCTAACACTCCCAATGACCCTACCTCCATTACTAGTAAAATCATCAACTTTGCCACAAAGAACTCCCAACTCATACCTTGCACTAAACCCCTTGATGTGGAATTGGAGCTTTTTCTATTCAGCAATATTAATATCCCCAGGGAAGATAATCATCGTGTCACTTATCCCTACCCAAGGCACACCTCTTCATGGAAACCCCCTTGACAGGATGGCTCAAGCTCAATTTTGATGGAGCTTCTAAAGGAAACCTGGGAATAGCAAGGGCAGGAGGACTGGTCAGAGATAACAGCGACAAGATTGTGGTCACCTTTGCGGAGAACGTAGGCATTCAAACTAATCATGTAGCAGAAGCCCATGCCCTGTGGAGAGGTCTCAGCATTATCTAAAAGCACAAAGAGAACTACGAAATAGAAGGAGATTCTCTAAACATCAAAAATTATATCAACAAAAGCTCTAATCCTTCGTGGAAGGTCATGAATGCCATCAAGGAAGCCAGAAACATGATCATAAGACAAAGTAGCGTGATATGCAGATATGTGTACAGGGAGGCAAACAGATCGATTGATCTCTTAGAAAATATGGGAATCAGTAATAATTCCTTGTCTGTATGGGATAACAATCTGCCCTCAAACATTGTCAATGAAGCCAACCAAGAGTGGGCAAATCACGGGTCGATTGACCAGTGCAAGTTCGAATATCAGTGGGATCGGCTCAAAACTATTCTATTTGGGGTGTCGTTCATATATTATCTGCATCAATACTGTTTGAGGTGTTTGCTATTAGGCTTATCGGCTTTAATCAAGACCAGTGCAATTTTTGTTTGGGGTGTTGTCCATATATTATCTACATCAATACTGATTGGGGTGTTTGATATTAGGCTTATCGGCTTTTAATCAATGTATGATGAACGGTGTTTATCTATGTACGGAAACACTTTTTTAAATTTTAGTCTTTTAAGCTGCTAGCCTCCCTTCGGGTTTTTGTAACTACTGGTTTTAGGATCCAAGAAAAAACCCTTTAATATAAGCTACACTATTTACCAAAAAAACATTAATTATTATGTTATTTCACAAAAACATTTTTAAGAGACTATTTATAATTAAAATATAAGATACATTTTTTATTTTAAGTATGTAAAATGAATGATTAACTACTCACTTGTTGTAGGTGAGTTGGGGAGGGTAGGGCAATCCTCCAAGGGAGGTCCCTAGTCAAGGGCATGCGCGACTCTCGGGTGATTTTGATGGTGTAGAACCCCTAGTCGTGGTTTTTTAGACCAAGGCAGCCTTGCAAGGGGTTTTTCGTTAAATTAAAATAAAAAATGAAGGATTAACTAGATTATAAAATTACCCCACCTCTAAGCGCTTATTGCAGTGTACAGTGGGAAGGGCTTTGATCCCTTTTTGAGAGGTCTAAGGTTCAAACACTACTCAGTATGAGGGGACTAGAACCCCTTTAAAAATATGTGTAAACTCATTGAAAAAAACTTTATAAAAACATATGTAAAGTCATTGAAAAATGAAGTCACCTCTATGTTAATGTGGAGTTATAAAAAAAACTTATATTTCTTCTAAAAACTTTAAATTTCTTAATAATTTAAATTAAAAATTAAATGTTTACGATGAAATTTATAATTTAATAAATTAAATCATAAATTAATATTTAATATTTTATAATTGTTATAATGATTAACTTATTGCATGCTTATATGCACAACGTATGTTAAATTAACAATTAAAACATTATAACAAAGCAAATAATTATGCTTTAAAACTTAAATCACCTATATTAAGCCATTAAAACATTATAACAATGCAAAATAATTATGCTATTAAACTTAAATCATCTAGTTCTAAAAATTTAGAGATGCAAGTGTACACAAGAGTCGTAATTTTTTCTATAGAGTGAGTTTAAGAAGATAAGTCTCACTTTTAAAGATTCTATGCCATTGAAATTTATTTCTGTCATTTATTTCTATTTAAAAAACAAAAAAAATTATGAATTAAAGAATTTGATTATAATTATTTTTTAATACGTTATATATTGTTTTTATTTTGAAACATTTTCATTAAAATATCAAAATATTATATTTGTTATTTGTTATTAAGTTAATTAAATCATATTTAACTTATTTTTTTATAATAGAAATTTTAATTTATTTGTTCATTAAATATATTTTTCATCTTTTTCAAAGTGTTATGTTTCTACAACCAAGGCCTTGATATAGTTTTCATTAAGATATAAAATTTATATCACTTGATCAATTGCCTTCTAAATTTTGAATTTCATCAAGATGAAGACCAACACCTCAATTGGATGAATTATTTGTTGCCTTATTTCCTTCTTTATAGATGTGATTACATTTTTAGGATATTGCCTCTAGTAATGGATGATGAACATCAACAATAATATTAATTATTATTTAACCCTTACTTCCATTTTGTTAATAGTATTAATGACAATTTGTGAATCCCCCTCAATTGAAATATATTTCCATTCTTTTTCAATTGCACTTTTAATCTCTATAAGAAGTACCCTAGCCTCTATATAGTTGTTAGTTGAAGTTTTGTATTAGTTTGAGTAAGTGAGAAGAAATTTGCCTTTATTATTTTGAAAATTCACCACCTCCACCAACTTTTCTCATATTTTCTTTAAAAGCACCATCAAAAATAATTTTGATCAACCCAGTTTCTAGACATTTCTATTCATCCTAGACTAATCTATCAAAAGGTCTCCTATTTAGAAAAACTTGCAAGTTTACTCTAAAAAAGAAATAAATCATAAAACAATGAATCTTCCATGTAGGTTCAAATCATATAACCAAGTTGTTATCACCTATTTTCTACACTTGAGACTTCTTATATTTGTAAACATTCCACAAGAAAGACAATAATATGGTTCAAAACTTGGGCATGATTTTGAGATTTATTTTTAAAAATTTTATTATTCTTTTCAAGCCATAAATTCCAATAAATAATGACAAAACCAATCCTCCATAAAATACATAATGTTTTAGCTTTGGCATGAATTGAATCACCAATGTTATGGTACTGAGGATGTTCCATGGTGGAAGCAAGTGTGGAATAAATTTGCATGGCCTAAGTGCAATTTTTACTTGTGGGTTGCCACTCGTAATCGATGTCTCACTTGGGATAACCTTCAAAAAAGAGGTATTCATGGTCCTTCTTGCTATTTCGTATGTGAGAATAGTGAGGAATATGTTGGTCATTTGCTTCTTCAATGCAGTTTTGCGTGTCAACTTTGGCATTTGTGGTGGGGTGTGTGGAAACTGTCTTGTGTTCATTCTTCTTCTCTTTTGGATTTTTGGAGGAGTTTTAGAAGGCCTTCGGCTAAGGTCTTCTTTTTACAGGTTGCTTGGTATATTGGTCCCTCATGCATTTTTTGGTAAATCTGGCTTGAAAGGAATCAAAGAATTTTTTAGGGGAGATAGTTATCAGCTTATCAATTTTAGTAGAGAATTTTGAGAATGATATAGGAAACTGTGTCTACCAAATGTCAGATTAGTATTCTTGTGGATACAATGGAGGTCCAAATTATGCATGATTTGGGTTTGATGGTGTCTGGTCCGCGTGCTACTATTTCTTTTAGCACAAGGGGATTCAATAATAGATTGTAGAGAGAGGGTAGATGGCACCCACCTCCTAGGGGGGTTCTTAAGATTAATATTGATGGGTCTTCAAGAGGTAATCCTGGAAATGCTGGTATTAGTGGAGTGGGATGTGAATGCAGTGGTGCGGTATGTTTCTTTTTCTCATATTTTAAAGGAAGACATACCAATAATTATATGGAAGCCCTTGCTATTCTTTATGCACTGGAACAAGGATATGGTTTGGGTTGGCGCAGGATAATTTGTGAATCGGATTCTAAAATTCTCATTAATTTGTTGAATACCTGTAATCTTACCAATGTTAATTGGAGGCTGGTCGAGGTGGTTAGGTAGATTCTCTATTTTCGTTGTCATATGAAGTTCATCGCTTTTACTCATATTCCAAGGGAGTGGAATGGTGTTGCTGATTTTTTGGCTAAATGGGCCTCTAAATTTCAAGAAGGTTGGGATGTTAGGGAGTGGCATCAACTTCCTTCAACATGCTCTCAATCTCTTACTAGTTTGCTGAAAAACGATATGCCTAGATGAGGCAATTTGTTGTAATCTGATTCTTGGGTCTTGTATGCTTTTCTAATTTCAATAAAAATTTTACCCTTTTTATAAAAAAATAATTAATCTAACATTTCATCAACTCTTTCAATGTTGATGAAGCTACCTACTATATTTCCATATTTTTTAAATTGTAAGCCCAAATGGTGTGAGCAAAGGGACAATGAACAAGTAAATGGTTTGATGTTTTTAAATCCTTCTCACATAAGGCACATTCGAAAGGTCCATGATAACCTCTTCTTTACAAACTCTCTCCTATAAAAATATTACTTTGAACTACTCACCAAAGGAATGTTGAGGCCTTGGGGAAGATCCTTTAGTGATCAAACATTATTCTAAGGAAAATATTTAGTAGTAGTCAATTTTTATTGCTTAAAATCCTCATATCCTAACTTGATCGAGTATCCACCATATTTTGATAGAATCCAAACCAACTTATCCTTTCGTGTAAAAATCAATAAATAAAACTCTTGAAACATATTTTGAATTTCATTTACATTTTTTTTGAGTTCCTCTCCTTCAACTAGATTACTAATAGAAATTCATGATCTAGAGTTGTTGCTCATATTAATATAGACTTTTACCTTTGGAAATTTACAAGCTAGGCATGCTTGAGCCAATGGTTGTCATTTTGAGTAAGAGAGAAGAGGGTAAGGATTCAACCAAGCATCAGGTCAACAATTTGCATAATCCCTCTAATTGACTAGCCATATAATATGTTTCTTTATCAATTACAAACTATCTAATATAAAGTTACATGTTTACTATCATTTGGGTAGGGTTCTTTTACTAAATATATTCATTGCATCAAGAGAACCTATATATTTTTGAAATAATATATTTTTCTAATTCTTTCCTTGATCTCTAAATAATCTCCATCCAAGCTTTGCCCCTAAGGCCAAAATCATAAGTATTTAATTTCACAACCCTGCTCCTCCAATATCCTTTGCTTTGTAAATCTTATCCCACTTAAAAAGAGGAAACTTAAATTTTTCATTGCATCATTTCCAAAGAAATTCTCTTTGAATTTTATCAAATTTTGATGTTATACCGTCTAGCAATCTTCAAACATCATATAGATAGGAATGGATTGCAATGTAGCCTTTATGATTTGTAGCCTTATTATCGTGGTTAAGAACTTATATTTTCAACTTGTCAAACAAGCTTTTATTCTATTCAAACAAGAGACTCAAAGCTATTTTTTATTTCCTTTATGAGACATAGGAATACCGAGGTAGGTTGATGAAAAACATTTAAAAACCTAAAATATTCATAATAATTTGTTGTAAATCTAGGGTAGTGTTAATGAAAAAATACTAAATTTTATAGTATTAAGCAACTATCCAGTAGCCTTCTCATAGCATGATAATATTGCTTTGAACTCCATGGCCCCATTGACTAAGGGATGACCTAAAAGAAAAGTATCATCAACAAATTGGAGATGAGATTCGAAGGGATAATCTTGCCTTCAGTAAAATCCATCCAAGCCATGCAACTATGCCACCTCTCTATCTTACCAATCTTAGCAGATTTTCCAAAGGATCCCTCCAAGAAGCCATGGTTTCCTATAAAGCTAGACCATGGGGGAACCCAAACCATGACTTTTAACATAGTGAATCCTTGTTGAATTGAGATCATATATTGCAATAGTGAATCCCTACAAAATTTAACACAAGAATTATATTTCATAATAGGAAAGGTCTTTATCTATTGGTGATCTTTCCTCAACAAAGCAAGCTCTTATCATGCAAATGTATTTTTCAAGGTTGCATTTTCGGGACTGTGATCAAGCTTCTTACCTATGAGTAATTGGGTTGTGCTTTCTTACTCTTAGCTCTCTTATAGCATTTTACATTGTCTTTAATAATCATTTACTTTCTTATCTTTTGCATAGGAAATCATATTTTTAGTAATCAAGTAGTCAATCTTTTGTCTCTATCAAAACCTTACACTTGTTGGTCAAGATTCTTTATTGGATCATCTAATCATCAAGGGTTTTATGTCAAAAATCCCATTATACTATGTCTACAACCAAAAGCACTCTAGAACTATAGTCTCTGTGGCACTACTGCACTATGTTTCTACCACAATAGAGACTCTGAATTCACAATCAATAAATAATCACTAAAGCAAAAGTGTCATCCTTTAGTAGAAGCATCGATGATGCTATCACTCATATATGGAACTTCTATCTCTGAGTAGATAGTTAACATTTCAATATTTAGCTATGTTTTATTCTACCTTTCTTCATAGGGGTTTGATGCTAGTCAAGGGAGCTAAAATTCTTCACTAATCTAGGCAGATCCCTATTCATCTAACTTCATCTATGTTTATCTTTTTTTAGGTTTATGTGGAATCTAGAGCAATAAACAAAAGCACCACTAGTCATCAAAATTTTCAAGATCATTTTTAAATTTGCAAATGCTACTATCGTAGAGGTAGAACTAGGTCAAAGGTTCCATTTATCATCTTTCTCCTTGCAATTTTGAGTTATTATTATTTGTTCTATGTCTATGTACCTATACTATTTTGCTTTTGTTATTTAAACTTATTAATGAAAAAGAAACATAAAGGAACAAATAGCTCATTCTTAGTGTCATTAGGAGACCAACAATAGCATTGCATTGAAATTAAAGCAAACCCACATGTAAAGTATTAGATTTGTTTGTTTACATTTTTCTCTTGTACCCTTGCTCATAAATTGGAAATCGTCTTGTTTATTTATCATCAAAAGACAAAATCACCTAGTCAATAGGGCATGTTTGTTGCATTTGTAGTTAAAGACAATGCTATATTAAGGATAGATAGTAAAATAATCTCTTAGAAAAAATGTAGGTGTTCTCAAATCAAACCACTAAAATGTAGACTATCCTAACAACCTCCCCTATTATCGAAGTGAGATCGTGGATCCAATACCTTACTAAAATAAGAGAGCTAGTGCACTCGATCTTGTAGAACAAATTAGAAGCCCTCCATAATTTTCTCATGTCATATTTTGGTAAAACTGACATGAACACCATAATGGATCCCAAGATCTTCCTTGACCAAGCCAAACCTTAATTAAATATAACATTTATCAAAACATTAATCAAGACCATTAACCTTGTTTGTTTAGTTAAAACTAGAACATAATAAAATACTAATCCCATTAGAGATCCTCAAATCCTTTGAGTAACTACCTAAGTTGCTTGTCGCCCGCATAGTTTCTTATACTTATGCCTAGTAACATAGTTTCTTATGCATACTTATGCCTAGTAACATAGTTTCTTATGCATTCTTACACATAGTTGCCAGCTTTAGCAAAGGTAGTAGTTCGTACTGAATCATCTGAGTGCGCACCAGACCAACGATGATACTAATCCCAAGTAATCGGTGGTCTCCATCTCATACTGAATCAATAACAACTAGACAAATAAACTCGTAAGAGCAATCTTCATAATTTGATCCCTATACTTACCAGTTACTAAAATAATAATTATAACCAACTCTCATGTAAAAAAAAAAACATCATTACATTCCCTTCATAAGTTCACTAACTGTTCTTTTAAATTAGGTTATATTATAAGTTCATTAAATATGATTTTATCTAAATTGAACATCGAAACACACAAAACGTCATAAGTTTGTAGTATTAAATAAAACTTGGGAAAAGGCAACGTTTTTTTAATTACATGTTAACCAATCCTCTGTCGTTACTCACAAAATGCCATCTTTGAATGTTTAATATGCACTTTTACGAGGCATTCAGATCTTAAGGAGTATCTTTGAAACAAAACTATATATTATTAATGTGGAATGAGAATTTAGCTGTTTAATAAAACGATTCTAGTATTTTAAAGGTTTACACTATTGTTATTATTTTTTTAAGAAATTTTAAAATACTATATTTAAAATAAGTTAATAATTGTGAATTTTTTTATTATAAAATTTAGATGAAAATTTTGGGTAGTTTGTTTGTAAAGGTAGTAGTTTGATCTGAATCTTTTGAGTGCGTGCCAAAACAATAATAAGGCGGAATAGGTTTGGTGAAAGCAATCCATGTAGTTTGAACCTGCACTTTTCAGTTACTAAAATAGTGTGGTTGTGACCAACTCTCCTACAATTAAAAAAAAAAAAAAAATCTATGGTTTGTAATTTTTTGTATTAATATGGTCATGTAATATTAAGGGTGGAGGTAGTAAGTGTTTGTCAGCGTGAGGTCGGTAGTTTCAATCTCGGGCTCCTCCAGGTCCCCCTCATTCGGAGTAAACATTTAAAGAGGTGGGGAGGAGGTCAGTAGTTTCAATCTCGAGCTCCTCCAGATCCCCCTCATTCAGAGTAAACTTTTAAAGAGATGGGAAGGAGGTCAGTAGTTTCAATCTCGAGCTCCTCCAAGTCCCCTTCATTTAAGATTAAAGGTGGAGGTAGTAAGTGTTTGTTAGCGTGAGGTTAGTATTTTCAATCTCGAGCTCCTCTAGGTCCCCCTTATGTAATATTAAGGGTGGAGGTAGTAAGTGTTTGTCAGCGTGAGGTCAGTAGTTTCAATCTCGAGCTTCTCCAGGCTCCCCTTATTCAGAGTAAACATTTAAAGAGGTGGGAAGGAGGTCAGTAGTTTCAATCTCGAGCTCCTTCAGGTCCCCTTCATTTAGAGTAAACATTTAAAGAGGTGGGAAGGAGGTTATTCCTTTGTTTATTAAAAAAAAAAAATTATATGTTAATAAATAGGATTTTTCAAATTTATATAATTAACCAATATATAGGTTAGTGTGAGAAACCTCTACGACCAACGTACAGGGTTGAGTAGTCTCCTCTCAACCATCATATATATTGGTTAGTGTGAGAAACCTCTACGATGACGTATAGAGTTGAGTAGTTTCCTTCCAACCATGACTCCTCGTAAAGTCGATAACTATATTTATCAATAGGGAATTTAATACAAAACCAAAACACCCATCCTCTCACACACACTCACCCTCGTCGTGGTTTCCTCACACACCCACCCCTCACACACTCACACTGTTTGAACCTTGGACCTCTCGAAGAGCCAATGCAGTTTGAATTAAACTGTTGTGTTGTCCTCCTTTATATATATATATATATATATATATATATATATATATAATTGATTATCTATTTTTATTAATTTAATTTTGAGAATAAGTAGAACAAGTAAGTATAGTTGTTAAATGTCAAAAGTTATTAGGTTTTCTTAATGAAGACCCAAGTACAATTAATGGGAAAGGTACCTAATATACCTCAACTTTTCAACCTATTTAAAGAAAAAGTATAGTTGTTAACATGTTGTTATAAATACTATATATAACCATCATATGAAAAAATATTTATTTAATTCTTATAATAATTTTTTTAAAATGGTTTGTTAAAATAGCACAAAAATATGATAATGGTTTATATATATATCAAAATCATACACCCGTGGTACAAACAAGGGCCACCTTCCCCGTCTTTACCAATGCAGCATTGTTCCAATAGGGATAATATAAATGCCAATTTCATTTAGTCATTCTTTTTATAATTATAATAAATATAATATTAAATTAAATAAAAAATTAAAGATTTAGATATAGTCATTTAGTCTCGTGAGCTGTAATATTTTATCTTTAATTTTATTTAAAAGAAACAAATTCAAACTTTGGAATATTGTCTTTAATTTTATTTAAGAGAAACAAATTCAAACTTTGGTATGAGAGGAGAGGACACAGACCTCTTATAAGAACTTGTGTTTTTAACTTAAATTTTTTTGTCTCCCCAGGCATACCTTAGAGGTAGGTCTTTGGGTTTTTATTCAAAAGATCCAAGTTCAAATCTCAGTACGAAAAGATTAGGATCCCTCACAAAAACCTGTGTTTTAACTTAAAATTTTGTCTTGTCAAGGATATTATAGTGGTATGTCTTTGGATTTGTATCGAGGGGATATGACCCCTCATAAAAATATGCTTTAACTCAAAATTTTAGTAATATGAAGGCTACCATAGCGGTATATCTTTGAGTTTTGATTCAACAGACCCAAGTTCATACCTCTGTATGAGAGGACCAAAATTCCTCATAAAAACATATGATTTTAACTCAAAATCTAGCCAAAGGGACCATGGTTTAATGGTTGAGACATATGGGTGATGTAGCTCACACCAAGATTTAAATCCTTCCAACACCAAATAGATAATATAGCTTAATGTAACATAGTTGATGGAAAAGGGAAAGGAGAACCCTTTCAAAACCTTATTATAAAAAAAATAAAAAATAAAAAATCTAGATTAGTATGAGATAAATTTGTTATAACTAATTAGATACAAACTTAAATAATAATAATGATTTAAAAAGGAAAGGAGAACCCTTTCAAAACCTTATTATAAAAAAAAAAAATTAAAAATTAAAAATCTAGATTAGTATAGATAAATTTGTTATAACTAATTAGATACAATCTTAAATAATAATAATGATGTAAAAGGGAAAGGAGAACCCTTTCAAAACCTTATTATAAAAAAAATTAAAAATTAAAAATTAAAAATCTAAATTAGTATGAGATAAATTTGTTATAACTAGTTAGATACAAACTTAAATAATAATAATAATAATATGTATATTTATGGTTCTTTTTTATTGTTTCATAAAATTATTCTTGTTTTTTATTATTTTCAATGATTTTTTTTACAAGGGTCCTGGTTCCCTCATACTGAGTGGGAAAAATGAACTTATTTTTTTCCAATGAGTTTACAGGGTTCTCGTCCCCTCAAACTAAGTGTGGTTTAATTATTCTTGTTTTTATTTTTATGTACATTATTTTATATTTTTGTCATATTTACTTTACTTATACTTTATTTATTATATATGTTTTTAAAGTTTTTAAATATTAATATACATAAAGTTTATAAATATTTTTAATTGGTTAAATGGGATTGAAATGGATCTGTTATATCATTATTATGTAAATGTATTATAATAGCTTGGATAATATGTGTATCGTTTGACAATATTTAGATCAAGTGTGAGAGTAAGTCAGGAGTGAGTGCACCAAAAAGCGAGTGTAAGCGTGAGCCATAAGTGAGTATGAGTGTAATCCGGGAGCGAGGAGGAAGCATGATCAAGAAGTAAAAAACAAAGTGTAATTAAGTTGAAAAAATCTAGTGCAAGCCAGGAGGAAGTGCAAGCTAAGAGGGAGTGCAAGTTGAGATTTAGTCATGGCAAAAGAGTAGTAGGTTCATCCGAAGTGTATCAATGCTTCAAACCCTTACCATGAATGCATGGAATATTATTTCCAAAAAAAATTTGAAGCAAAGGAACATCGAGAGAAAGAAGAGACAAGGGTTATTGCGAGCCAAGATGGAGTGCAAGTCGGGAGCGAGTGCAAGGCAGGAGAGAGTGCAAGTTGGGAGTGAGTGCAAGCTAAGAGGGAATGTGATCCAAGAGGAAGTGTAAGCCAAGAGCAAGCCCCATTAGCTAGTATGGAAGGAAAGTCATATTTGAAAGCCCTAATGAGAAGTTAGGATGCCCTAGTTGGAAGTATGGAGGCCCAAGTTGAAGATAAGTAGAAGAGTGAATACATGACAAGTTTGATCCAAGTAATAGATGTTACACTAGAAGTAAGTATCAAGGATGAGATGATTAAGAATTATATAATGGTTCTTAAAAGTAGAGGGTTAATATGTAAGTTCCATAGATCATGGCCAAGGTTTTTGGAGATTCAAAATTGAATCAAGTGGAAGTGGGGATTAAATTCAAATTACTCTACGACTTTTCTTCCTAAAGGTTTTTTTTTTCTCATCATCTTTTTCAGTTCAAAAATTAAGGATAAAATAATGGTTGGTGGTCAATGATTTAAAGAAAGAGATGCACTTTATTTGAAATAATGGAATAGAAAATTTTATGTTGATATAAAAACTATTAAGAAGCTTCCATTATGGATTAGGCTTTTTGGACTTCCATATTAGCTTATAAATAAGGATGGTTTAAATAATATTGGAAATACACTAGGGTAATTCATCAAGGAATGACTAACTACTAAGGAGCGAAAGCATGCTATATATACTCAAATATTTGTTGCTATGGATATTTCAAAACCTTTGCCACAATCCATTAAGATAAAATCTAATTCAAGAGAATATGATTAACAAGTAGATTATGAAAATATCGTATTTCATTGCCACAATTTTTATGAGATTGGACACATGGCAAGAGTTTGCAAAGTGAAAACTATGAAGAAAGAGATAAAAAAATATAGCCATGAGATAAAATTCAAGACGAAGCAAGAAAATCATACAGTAATAGAAACTAGATCAGATCAAGGATATTCCACTCTGAAAGAAGAGGCAAAGAAAGCCTATCTATAGTATCATTTGGCAAGTTTAGAAGGAATTAAAGGTGCAAAAGAATATGTGGAGAGAAATCTTAAAACAAAGACAACAAAAAAGGTCAAGTTTATTCCAAGTAAATCATCTTCATTTTTCTATAGTATAGAATCCTCTCCAAGTAATAAGAGTGAAAGGGATGAAGATGTTATCCCTTGCACTTTAAGGTTTCAAGAATAGCATAACAAAGAAATGAGGATGGAGGAAACCTATAATAATTTAGATTTTTTAGAGCAGAATAAGAAGGCAATTTCTACAAAACAACATCCTTGCATTTTAGGGTTTCTAGGGCAACATAAAGAAGAAAGTGCTTTTGAGGATATTCCTTGCACTTCAAATCCTTCAGAATAAGGCAAACCTAAAGATGATAAGTCTTATGAGTAATGTGAGAATATTTAAGAGATTGATGAAGATGAAAGTATTGTTATAAATGAAAAAGAGAGGAAGACCCAAGAAGCAAAAATAAAGAGAAAAAGAAACCCAAAGGGATATTGATATGGGAAAACAAAATCAATTATCACAAGTTCTAAGGGCTAAGCCCACAAATAAAATAAAAAATAACAATTAAAATAATATCTTGGAATAATAGGGGAATGCATAAGAACCCTAACAAAAGGTATTAAAATATTGTGAGGTTGTTATAAGACAATATATTTATAGATATAGAAGTTGGGCAACAAATATTTTAGCCATTAGAGTTGAATTTCATCTTGAAAAAATTTAATTTCGAAAGGTGTATGATATAAAAGGAGTTGATTGTGGAAACTCAGTAGTTTAAGGAAGATGGAGAATGTCTTTTTTTTTTTAAATAGAAAGATTCATTAGAACACGAGTTTTGAAAGGGGCCCCAAAACCTATTACAAAACAAAACGAAGTTGCATGAAAAGCAACAAACCAATCTAAAGGACTATAAACAGAGTGAAGAAGACAAACCCCAAAAAAGAAGTAGAAGGAATAGAAGGCACTAACCATCCAACAATCAAAACATGACACAAAAAACTAGATCGAATCTAAAATCATCGAAACAACACCCAAGGGTCAAGCATGTCCATCATAGAGATTGGTGGGATATCTACAATTACTCGCAGTGGTTTCGTGTGCCTTAAAAACCTGGTTCATCTGAGTGTAAAGGTCCTCCATAGTTTTTATAGTATGAGAGAAAATGGTGCTAGCATCTCTAGAAGCATTGGTGGTTGTATACAGTTGGACAATAGTGTTAGAAATCATATCCAAAATAGAATATGTCGACATGTTACCTAACTTGTTTTCAATAGAGCCATCAAAAGTATGATTGGAGGTTGGCTTGGAAAGGTCTCCATCCATATTTGCTTTTTTAGGTTTGATGATACCATGAGGCTTGTTGCCCACTTCATCCTTGAGCTTTCTCAATGAATGGCATCTGACTGCAAGCCCTGTGCTACCAGAATCAATCTTGACAGAGTTAGGGATCCTGGGTTTAGGCTTAAGGGAAATGAATTCAGGGTCGTTCTCATCATCATCAAACTCCTCAATGGCAATGGTGACATGACTGGGACTATTGGCAATAGGATCACAAGGGATGTTGGGATAGCAGCTTTCTGGGTGAACTGGTTGAGGGTATGCTTGTAGAGGATTAGAGTAGGCCTTGGTGGGAGGGAGTGGAGAACTTAAACTTACAAAATATATCGATGGAAAGCTCAATGGAATGAAAAATATATTTAAGGATATTCACACATTTAACATCCTTGAGGTGATTTAAAAAGGCTAGGTGAAATTTGCTCAGAGGGATGTCAATATTATTGACAGTGATGTACTATAGGATGGGAATCAAAACCTTATCCTAGGGGAGGGGAGGGAAGTCCTAACTATGCCATCATTCTCCCATATTAAGTTTTAACCTTTGTCCGTGAAAATATTTGTTTTTGCTGCAAATTTGTGCCTATCTCTATGGATGATTCACCCATTAGTAGGAAAGTTAGTGACTTAGACGAGAATACAAATATTGATCATGAACTCCAGACCACGGACCACAACATGCTCTTTGTCCCAAGAATTAACGATGGTGTTGAAAACATCAGGATCAAAACCACAAAAATTCTTAAGGAGAGGGATGAAACCATGATAATCGAGGGTAGACTCAGTAACATGGTCAAGTTGAAGAGTATATGGCTCAATTAGGGCTATTTTTGAACAACGACCACTGGTATAGAGGCACAAAGTGGGATAGTGCTCGACCATATTTTTGATGCTAGATTTAAAGTTACCACTTGAGGAAAGAAAAAACATGTGAATGGTATGACAACTAATCAAAGCAACTCTTGGTGGACATGGTTAAGACAAGAGTCATAATGTTGCAGATGCTAACAAAAATAGAAAGGTTCCAAAAACACAAGTTGTCATTGGAGTTTGAGACATAGGCCTCACGAAAGAGGGGAATGGAATGGTCAGAGGGAGTGAGAGAAGGAAGAAGGCATGTGGAGGGATGGACGATGGACACTACATGTCTGGCAAATAAAGAGCGATGGCAAATGAAATTGTGGAGGTGAGGAGGGGAGTGACGAAGCTAAAGGAGAATGGGGAAGTGGTTGAGCATGTAGAGGATGGATGAAAAGTGGGGTTGAAGCGATGAGGAGACCCAATCACAGTAAATATGAGGGAACCAAACCCCAAATATGAGCAAGACAACAATGGGGAACTTGGTAACTAGATTGCGCAAAGAGCAATGAAGAAAAAAATGTATTGAAGCTCGATTGAAACCCCAGCCAAGGTGAAACAAAGGAGGACCAAATAGGATAAAAAAGATTACCTGTCATTGGAGAAATCATGGGCAGCAATAGCAAAGAGGGCCTGGGGAAAAAACTATTTCAGATAGAAATATTTTCCACGATGGTCCCCAGATTGATGAGAAAGTCCGCTGCTTTGTTGGCCTCTCTGAAAACGTGTTGAACATTGGATTTTAGGAGCTGATGGAGAAGCCTCTTGTATTTTGAAATGATGTTGCTGAATTTTCACATAGGGGTTTTCTCATTTTTCATATAATTAATCACATTTAGAGAGTCTCCTTCTATGATGATGTTGCACTGGAAATGTTGGATGATGATAAGTCCTCGAAGGAGGGCTTTGGATTTAGCTACATGGTTGGACTGAGTGCTCAAGTTTTCCATGTAAGCAACTAAAAATATACCTTTGTGGTCATGAGTGACACCTCCTCCACCTGCTTCACCTGGATTTCCCTTGGAAGACCCATCAAAGTTGAGTTTGAGCCATACTTCAGGAGGGGGCTCCACCTAGTGTCAGCCTTGGTGTTGATTTGATCAGAGCGAGCAGTGATATGGGGAATCAGGTTAAAGGATTATGGCGATGCTAGTATAAAATATTGGATTGGGGGCCTTGACACAGGGGACAAGTTGAGCATTTTTAGAGGTGAGGCATAGGACTTTGATGCCAACAAAAGTTATGTCCTTGGATAAGCTTGAGAAGGCCCTGTTGTTGCGTTCAAGATAAAATTGCCACACGAAATGGTGGAGGCACATGACCCACATGTATTTGAGTCTATCATTACAAAAGGGTTAGGCCATTAGCTGAAAAAATCAAGAAGGGAGTTAGGATGAACTCATGACAGGCTGAAGGTGCTAAGAAGGAAATTGAGGATGCCTTAAGAGAAACTGCATTCAGTGAACAGGTGTTTGGATGAATCCTAGGAAAAAAGACAGAGGTAACAACAATTGGGGATGGTGAGGCCATGCTTGGAAATAATTTTGATCATGAGAATTTTATATTTGAGAGCAAGCCAAGAGAAGAATCCTACTTTAGGGATGAGACTCTTCCACTAGATAAGGTTAACAGGAATGGGGCTTTGACCAGGTTGATATTGCAGCAGGTAAGTTATTTTGACAGTGAAGAGGTCGCTATCTCATTATTTCCAAATGAGTTGATCGGGAGGATGGTTGAACAAAATGATACAGGCATTGAGCACGTGGGCCATGGAAACAATAACTTGGCAAAAATCTGAATTGGTGATCTCGAGAGGGAAAGGCTTCCATGCAGGGGAACCCTGAGCATGAGAGATGAAGTTGGCAACATTACTTCCAAATATCCTATCAGTAAGATGCTTGATGCTGGCAAGGACAAGATCATCGATGAGAGGATGATTACAGGACTAAGTGTCCTTCCAAAATTTGATAGCTTGGACATCACCAAGTTACCATTTGTAATCTTACTTGATAATATATCTAGTTTGGATGACCGAGTTCCAGAAAGCAGACCTGGGATGAGGAATACCTTCATCCATGAAGTTATGGTGTTGGAGGTATTTCCTTTTTGCAATGGACACCCACTCCACGTTAGCGTTAGTAAATATTTTTTAGGCCTACTTAGCAATAAGAGCCATGTTCATATTTTGGATGCCATAATATGGAATTTACGAGTGTTATCAGGGCTTGACCAAAGAATTTTTTTTTGGAGCTGCTCTATTTTGAAACAAAAATAAGTTGGAGCTTTAAAAATGGACTGAAAATACACTGGAATACTCTAAAGGTAGGTTGAGACTTAAGTAGCTTTAGTTGCTTGGTTGAGGAGGGCACCTTTCCATATGGTAAGCTATTTTTATAGTCTTTCAAGGACATTATTCAAAATGGAAGCTTTGGGGTTTCCCACAAAGAGAGAGAGACCAAGGTAAGTGGATGGGAGATTATCAATGGTGCATTGAAGAACACTGATAATTTTAGATTGATGGGGCAGAGGAGTGTTCATGAAATAAATCTTGCATTTTATGTAATTGACTTTTTGTCTTACAACCTCTTCGTACAAGTTGAGGATGTGTTTAATGCTTTTAGCTTCAACTATTGATGCACATATAGCAATAATGGTTTCATTGATGAACTACTGGTGGGTGACTAGACTAAGAGTGGAGGTAGCACAAATTCCATAAATGACACCATGGGTACATGCTGCTTTGAGGGAACGCCCTAGAGATTCAGAAAGGATGATGAACAACATGGGGGAAAGGGGATCACCTTGCCTTAGGCCTCTGGCAATGGGGAAGTAACTGACATTATAACCGTTAAATAGAATTGAGAACTAGGTAAAGGTGATGCATACCTTGATGATATTGATCCAGTACCGATGGAAGCCGAATTTCTCAAGACTAGCAAATAGAAAGTTCCTAGAAACTCGATAAAATGCTTTGTTCATGTCTAGTTTTAGGAAAAATTTGGCTTTTTTGCTTCGGTAGGCCGAGTGCATGATTTCATGAATGCTTATTACCCCATTAGTAATGACTCTCCCTAGAACAATATTGCCTTGGCAAGAGTCAATAGTGGATGGGAGAATTCCTTTTAGCCTGTTGGCAAGGGCTTTGGTTAGGATTTTGTATATCATGTTATAAAAGTTGATGAGTCAAAATTCATGCATTGATCTGCACATAGGTGTTTTGGGGACCAGAGCAAGGAAGGTGGAGTTCACGTCCTTGGGAATAAAGCTGGAGAGCATCCTTGATGGAATTGCACACATCATTACTGATAATGTTCTAGAAAGTTTGAAAAAATTTGGGTGAGAAGCCATTGGGGCCATGGGATTTATCAGGTTGCATGGAGAAGAGAGTCTGGTTTATCTCGTCATTGGAAAAATCTTTGGTAAGTTGACTGTTCATATCAGGGCTGATGATATTAGGAATATGATTGATCAAGGCTTCCGAGGAATAGATTGATTGAGCACTTTGACAACCAAGGAGGGATTCAAAGTGGTCTACAACCTCATTTCTAATATCATGGATGCAAGAAGTGATTGAGTTGTCATTTTTTATGAGCTCTTTAATTATGTTGGATCTTTGATGCTTCATGGTAGAGGTGTGAAATAATTTGGTATTCGTATCTCCAACATTGAGCCATAGTGCTCTCGATTTGTACCTCTATAACACTTCTTTCTTTGTGAGAATATTGTAGAAATATGACAATAATATTTGCTCTTCAATTTTGGTTTGAGAGTTATAGTGCCCTTGTTAAATTTGAATTTCAATTAATTGGAGCCTTTATTTTATTGCCTACTTATTTTCAAAAATATTGTCGAAACCTTCTGCATTCCAAACCTTGAGATTGTTCTTAATGAACTGGAGCTTCTTTGCAACTTGGGTCATAGGAGGACCTAAAAAACCTTAGCCCCACAATTCTGCAATTATGTCCCTAAGTTTTGGATGCTGAATCTACATGGATTTGAACCTGAAGGGGGTTTTGAAGATAGGGGAACAAAGACCTTCAAATATTAGTAGATTGTGGTTGGATCCAATTCTAGGGAGAGATTGAAGAGAAGCATCTCCTAGAAATGGAACAACCTCCTTTGACAATAATAAATGATCAATCAAAATTTGAATATGATGCCCCCCTATTCTCTCCATGTGTGCCTACTACCTTTTAGTTGAACGTCTATCAATTCATTGCTATCAAAACAATTGTTGAAATATTCATATTTTCGAGGTGAAATGGCATTTTTTCCACTTTTGTCAAATGGGTAGAGGGGTGAGTTGAAGTCACATGCCAGAATCCAAGGTGATTAGCTCATCTGACTTAACGTATCCCATAGGTTGCTTCTTCCTTGAGGGGTATTGGGTGCGTAAATATTTGACAGAATCCAACTTGTGTTGGTATCTTTGTTGAAGAACAAAACATTGGTGATTTTGTCTGATGCTAAAACAATTCTTCCTTCCACTTTGGATGGATCTCATAGACATAGGAGCCCTCTTGAAGATCCTTGTGTCAGGATTGCAATGAAATTACAATCCTTCCAAATAGTTTTAGCTATATATTCTATGACATTATTGTCAATTTTGGTTTCGTACATTATGAAGATGGTTTGATTTATTTCTTTCCTCATGGGAGCTGCAAGTTTCTGCTTGGCATGACCATTGAGACCTCTCACATTCCATGAGAGGATTTTCATTTAGAGATTTTGATTGAAGTTTTTTGTCCCCATTTAATCTAAGAGGGAAGTTTGGTTATTTTGAATTCATCTTGCGCTTGGGAAAACATATCTACTAGAAGGGTTGATTGAGTACCATTTGCAATTTCATCTTCAATGGCTTTTTTCTTTTGCTCAAAAATAGGAGGTCTTCCTCTCTTTTTTTTGCTTCCAACATCAACCGCTGCCCTTTTAGAACTTTTGGTTTGCTTAGGGTTGAAACCATCAGGGGATTTAGGGGAAGAAAAATGTGAGGAAGGACTTGGAATGGTGGGGTTAGGGTTTGGGGAATGATGAGTAGGGTTGGGTGAAGTGGCTTTGAAGATGGGGGATTTAGGAGATCACAGAGGGGAGGGAGAAAGGAAGGACCTAATTTGGAAGGACATCTAGGAGGTTTTGGGAACTAGGTAAGCATAGACTCAAGGAATAGGGCATCGTCTTTGTTGCCTAGGTCAGAAAAGTTTAATTGAGAAAGGATACCAAAGCGATTAGGGTAAGTAAATAAAGAGCATAAATCTTTGAGAGAGGGTTGCTACGAGGGATTTGTAACTTGATTTCCTTTGAGGACATCCTCAGGTTGTTGGTCATTTGAGGCAGGTTGTGGTTCCTTTGGAATATATGATTGGTGCTGCTTGGAGTTGTTATGAGCAGGTCTAGGTTTGGAAAACACCTTTTTGATATGAGGACCTTGTTTTTGGAAGCGTTCGAGAGGTTTTACTTGCTAAGCTAGTTCCTTTGTATTAGTTCTATGGGTGGTTTTAGACTAGGGCATTGGACCCTTAGATGCCCTTGGGTGCGACACTCCATGTAAAAAATTGACTTGTTCTCATACTCGATGGGCTGGCATATATAAGAGCCGTAGATCAAGTTGATGTGGGTAGGAAGCTCAAATTCTAGATTAGCATTGATGAAGAGACAAACATGAACCATCCGAGTTATGGCTTTAGTTGATGGGTCGATGGCCACGAGGTCCCTAATACCTCGTACAATCCCAACTAGGATTTATTCATGCCATAATTGATTGGAGAGGTTAGGCAGACGGACGTATATGGGGACTAGATTGATGCTTTGTGTCTTAGGGTTGAAATCCTTGGCCCATTTTATGACGAACAAACTTCTTCGATTAAATAACAATGGCCCACGAAAAAGGATACGTATAGAGTCTTCTGAGTTATTGATTATGATAAGAAAAAACCCTCTGGATAGGGTGACTAGTTCTATGTTGTTAGAGGTCTTCCACTTGACATAGGCCCATTTTTATATTGTTTCCATATTAGGTCTTCCACCAATGAATTTGCCCACAAGGGATAAAGATTCGATGGAGACATATGGCCATCACATTCTTAGGAAGGATCAAGTCCCCATCACATGGGACCAAAGGGATAGCATTTTGGTGGTATCAAGAGTTAGTTGGATTGGGGTTGTTGTGCACTTTGTCTACAAAGGATGAACTGTTACTATATTTCGTACCTTTATCAAGGGGTTCATGGGACCAGACTTCAACAAAATCTTCTTCATGGGAATCATTTGGGTCGCCATCTCCTACAATCCCATCACCAATGTCTGGGATGTCATCACCTACAGACCCTCCACCATCGCCTACAACACCTGAGGAGGGCTTATAACTTTTAGAAAATTCAAAATTCGCCTTCACTCCGTTCACTCAGTTTGCCATCTTGAACGATGGAGAATATCTTTGATAAAAATGCAAATGAAGAATATCTTTCATAGAAAAATAAAGTTAGATATGTTTTAATTAACTTGTTAAAAATTTAATGAGAGGGATATAATATTTTATTTTTGTAATGGGAGTGGCCTCCAGTAGAAGCCACACATATCTTATTTAAAAGATAATTAGACCAAAGGTCTCCTCTTTAAATATTGAGGAATCTAACCAAGTAAGTTTTTTTTTTAGTGATACTTCTTATACACATCCACCATAGGGATTGAACCTGGGTCACATCACCAATAATGCAAGTTAAGTCCTTTCCATTAGACCACACTAAATAAGTAAGTTAATATCATTTTATTATAAAATTTTAAAATATTAATACATACTATTATATGTAATATTTATGAAAATTGAATTTTGATGTTTTTTTAGTTAAATATCTTCATGAGTACAACTTTAAAAATTTATAAAGTTAAGCATATTAGCATCCATCGTATTGCAATTACGTTAGCACTTTTAAGCATTTTTTAAATTTAATTTAAAATATTAAAAATTAAGCTAATGTAAAAATAATTGTTTATTTAAGAAATAAATTAAATATAAAAGGAACATTTGAAAAAGTATTGAATAGGTTGTTTCATATTTACTTTGAAATTAGATATAGAAGGAAACAAGAGAAAGTGTTTTAATGCTTATGAGATCATGGATCATATTTCAATAGATTTATAAGGTTTGAAAACGGTTTATCAGTCGGGAGGTGAGCAAGAGACCTCTCGCTCTAGGCAGGAGGTCACCTTTTCAAATTCTTGCTTCCTCCTTGGCTCTTCCTAGGGTTTTAAGCGGATCTCCTACTTTCCTCTAGATTTCTAGGCAAATCTCCTTTTTTTCTTGGGCTTTCTAGCCTCTCCTGTCTCTGCTTGGTGCCTGGAGGGTCTCCAGGACCTTTTATGCGTCTTATTGAGGTATCCAGGAAGTATTCTTGGGTGGTGCTGCGTGGTTGGTCAAACCTGGTTTTTCGACGTGGTTTGTGTGGGTTTCGTTCCTGCTCAATTTGAGGGGCTAGTGGAGTTATTCCCTACAGTTTTTCCTTTAGCCATGGTATGGGATCATGTACTTTACTACCTATAAGGAAAAATATGTGTTCCTCTCCAGATCGTGGCATTGCTTTGGAGTGGACTTTAGTTTGTTCGTTCTGCATGTCAAGATGGTCATTCATTGGTTTTTCTGGGCTTGGGGGAGGCCTTGATTGTTTAGCTAAGTGATTTCCATGGTTTGTGGTTCATGGTTCATGGCTGGTGGTTTTGGATTTCTAGTAGATTTATTTCATTTATTTTGCTTGTTGGGATGGGCACTCACTAGTCTTTTTGGGCTTGGGGGAGGCCCTGATTGTTCCCAGTTTAGTGTTTTTACAGTTCGTGGCTAGCGATTCGAGGTTTTTGGTGGATTATTTCCATATTTTTTAGATGGTCAATCGCTACATTTTTTGTGCTTGGGGAGGACCCGATTTTATTGTCCATAGTCAAGTGATTCTCATGGCTAGAGGTTTGAGGCTTGTGTCCAGGGGTTTCTGGTGGATTCATTTTCTTCTTTTTCTAGTATTGGAGGGGACCATGTGTTACTTTGTGTTGCAGAAGAGTTTCATGGATTTTCCTCTGGTGGTAGGGTTAGGGTTTCTTATAGATCTATGGGTACTTTGTGGATGGTCCTACCTACAACTCTTTCTGGTCTAGTTGGGGGACCATTTTTTTGTTGCAATAAAGGGCTTCTTGACATTGTGTTGTGCTTGATCTTCTTCTTGTTTTTTTTTATTTGTGGAAAACATCCCAAAAGGGATGCCACTTTCGGGTAAGACCCAAGGAGGCAGGGGTATCCAATCCACCAAAATCGCCCAGGGTACGATCCTGGCCTACCACCTTTGACATACTCAAGGAGCAAACAAACACACAATAAGATTCAAATAAATAAATAAATAAATAAAAATAAAAATAATAAAATAAAATAAAAAAACATGCTCCTTGAGTGTGTCAAAAAGAAAAAGCACAACCAAGCACACACACAATAAGATAAAAAAACCACAACACGAACCACATAGAAAAATACAAGAACAACATAACAAAACACAAACATGACAAAAACAACAAAAACATGAAAAACACAAACAACCAAAACCTAAAAATTAACAAATAAAAAAAAAACCAACAAAAGACAGTAAAAAAACAAAAAACATAGAAAACACTCACACACAAAAACACGAATTAACACAAACATACATAAACACAAGAACAAGAACAACAAAAACACAAGAACAATAACAAAAAACACAAAACAACAAAAAACAACACAAAGAACACAAAAACAAAACAAAACAAAAAAACATACACACCACAAAAAAATAAACAAAAAAAGAAAAAAGAAAAAATTGAACATAACAATGACCTTTCTAGACCAAAAGACTTTTAAGGCAAGAATCAACAGAGGAAACAAAAGAAAGAATAGTTTGAGCTAGGGAACTAAAATACCCTGACCAAACCAAAGAGAAGCAAAAAAAAAGCAAGAAGAAACTAGGAACCTTCAGAACTGGAGCCATCCAAAGAAATGATAGAAAGAAGAGCTTCCCTTATTTGTGAAGCCCACCATCTAGGAGGATGGCCATAACAAGTAAGATCACCTTTGTCCAAAGCCCAATTAGCTAAAGCATCAACACTCTTGTTTTGATTTCTGACCACATGATTGTAATCAACTTTCAAAAATCCCATCTGGATTAATTGAATCTTCTCAATAATTCTTTTTATTCTCCAATCAACCTTATGATTCTTAGAAGGATTCTTCAAAATATTAATCATGAGTTGAGAGTCAAACTCAACTAACACCTTTTCCCATCCAACCTTAGTAGCCTCTTGAAGGCCTCTGAGGATACCATACCCCTCAACAAGGTTATTGGAAAGAATACCCAAATTCTCAGCAAAAGTAAAAACCAGGGAGCCATCTGAAAGTCTACCAATTCCTCCCACACTAGCTTTTCCAAGGTTCCCTCTAGAGGCTCCATCAATATTGACTTTACCAAAATCCTTAGGAGGAGGTTGCCAATTTCTAGTCCTATCCATCTTACAAATACTTACATTCCCTTTAAGTTGGTTGCCCTTAGAATATTTAATCTTCAATATTTGCATCACTTGATCCCATCTTTGGTGGAAGTTTTGGGGGTGATTAAGGAGATGATGGACTGATTCAACTAAGTTGGCTATGGTCTTTTGCCAAATATAGTGAATATCCTTCCTATCTTGATTAAAAATTTGACTGTTCCTTTCATTCCAGATATTCCAAAGAAGAATGGTAGAACCCATCCAAACTAACCGCCTAATAAAATGATCAACACCCTCTTGTTTAGGCCAATCCCTCCAAAGTTGTTCAAACGTTAAAAAATTGGACCACTGTAAGCCAAGTAAAGTGGCCATTCTCCTCCATAGCTCAGAGGCTAAAGTACACTCAATAAAAATATGGCTGAGAGTTTCTACATTCTCTCCACACATTTCACATCTAAAAGGGCCATGAAAACCATGCTTCATAAGTTGCTCACCAAGTAAGCACCCTACGATGCAATAAAAGCCAAATAAAGAACCTCACCTTAGGCCGGAGCTTTTGAGCCCACAACTGAGAAAAGATGTCAGAATATTGGTTGGGATTATTATGGCATAAGGTCAAATAACCTTGAGCAACTGAATACTCACCCTTAGTAGTGTTGTTCCATCCAAAACAATATTTTTCATGGGACCAAGAGAGAGACCTCATATGAAGGATGCCTTGGATATCTTGTCTTTGCCTTTTCTAGGATTTGAATAGGCCAGTCCTCAATAGGGATCCAATATCTACCAACCTTTGAATTACAAGTATGGTACCGACAGTAATTAGCCACCTTTATCCAGTTAGCTCGGTGAAGCTCCTCCATCCAAGGCCTCCAATCGGGAAACTGAGTTATCAAAGGCTTGTGACCATCCCAAGAATCTGTCCAAAAATTTGCCTGTTGACCATTATGAATGATCCAAAATAAAATTTTCTTTATCAAATCCTCACCAGTCTTAAGAACTACTAAAATGGAAGAACCTTTGGTAGGAATATGATAGCGAACAAGGTCTTCAGGACTTTTGTTCTCAACATATTTAGCATGAAGATTATTGGCCCAAAGAGCATTGGGGTTATGCAACATCCTCCAATATAATTTAGCAGCTAAAGCTTTGTTGTTATTAATAGAAGACCAAAATCCTAACCCCCCTTCATTCTTAGGAAGACATAAAGTGTCCCATTTCACCAAGGCCCATTTTATTTTCTCCTTAGTACCACTCCAGAGGAATCGATGACTGATTTGATCTAGTTCTCGAAGAACAACCTTTGGGATATTCAACACGGAAGAAACATAAATAGGAATAGCTTGAAGGACTGATTTTACCAAGGTGATTCTACCCCTAGAAGAAAGCCACCTGTTGGTCCACTTTCCAATTTTCTTCTTGACTTTGTCCAACAACCAATTCCAATATTTTTTTTTGCCTTTGAATATTGATGGGAATACCTAAATAAGTGATCAGAAGGGAGGACTTCTTATATCTTAATTTATCCAAGATCATGGATTCCTGTCTGGCAGAGCAGTGAAAGAAAATAACTTTAGATTTGTCTTCATTGATCAACTACCCAGTAGCCTTAGAAAAACAGCTAATGATTTGCTTAATATTAGAAGCTTCCTTAACTCGTAGCTTTACCTAAAAGAGTAGAGTCATCAAAAAATTGAAGATGAGAGATAGGTCTAGCTCCATGAGCAATGGTAACTCCCTCAAGGGTTTTGTTTTCCCTCTTTTTGGTTATAGTCCTACCCAAGCATTCAACAAGAATGATGAATAAATAAGGGGAAAGCGGGTCACCTTGCCTAATACCTCTGGAAGCTGGGAATGACTGAGAAGGTCTACCATTGATAAGAACTAAGTAGGAAACTGAAGAGATACATCCCATAATCCAATCCATCCAATCCTTAGAGAAACCAAATTGCCTCAAAACTTTGATAAGGAAGTGCCAATCCACTCTGTCATAAGCTTTGGATAAGTCTAACCGAATGAACATGGAAGGAGATTTTTGCATATCCATGGAATGGATGGCTTCCCGAGCAAGAACTATCTCATCTACTATTTGACGCCCTTCCACATAACCCCTTTTCTCAAGGGAAATAATCTTATGCAAAAGAGGCTTCAACCTTTCTGCCATGATCTTAGTAATGATTTTGAGGAGAACATTACATAAAGCAATAGGTCTAAAAGTTGAGATGTGATCAACCTCTTGAGCTTTTGGAACAAGAGTAATATAAGTTTTATTGATAACCTTCAAAATTTCTTTGGCTTTCCTAGCTTCTTCCACCACCTCTAATAAATCAAGCATGAAGGATATCCCAGAACTCTTGGTAGAACTCAATGGGAAAACCATCAGGACCTGGGGTTTTCCCTTTTTGCATTTTAAAAACTACATGTTGAAGCTCATTGATAGTAACAGGAGCAGTCAAAATAGAGTTCTCCTCAAAAGTGATAAGAGAAGGGATTGCTTGAAGAACATTTTGTTGAGAAGCCGAGTCAAGAGGAGTAGCAGCAAAAATATTGGAAAAGTAATCGACAACAATAGAGCTCATGCCATCCCAAGTATAGACAACATCTCCAGAATCTGATTTCAAGGAAGAAATAAAGTTGTGAGATCTACGAGCAAGAAGAGATTTGTGGAAGAAATTTGTGTTTCGATCTCCTTCTTTGAGCCATTGAATTCTAGATTTTTGCTTCCATAAGAGTTCTCTTTTTTCCCATTCCTCTAACTGAGTTGTGAGTTTAATTTCATCTGCACTTCTATTCTCTGTGAGGCCATCTAAACGGATTTTATTATTCAAATTTTCAAGTTGAGCAATAACTTCATGTTTTTTTTATGAACATCCCCAAACTCCTTCCAGTTCCAAGTCTTGATTTTGGATTTAATGTATTGCAGTATTTTGGCAAAAACGAACATCTTAGTCCCATACCTAGGCTTACCTTCCTTCCACCATTGTTGCACACGAGGTCTAAAGGAACTGTCTCTAAGCCACATTAATTGAAAATGAAAAGGAGAGAAACTCACATTAGTTTTCCACATTTCCACCATGACTCGGCCAGTGATCCGAACCAGCATTGTTAAGAGTCTTCACTTTAGGAATGTGACCATGGATTAAGAAATTTTTAGAGAGCAAAAACCTATCCAATCTCTCCATTATACACGCTAAGCCTTACCTTCTATTAGACCAAGTCATAAGGCCATTATCTGGTTGGATGTCCACAAGATGGAGGTTTGAAATATATTCGCTCATGAGGTCAGTGCTTTTGTCCAAATTTCTATTTCCTCCCATTTTCTCATCTAGAGAGAGGATGGTATTGAAATCTCCTCCAATCAAGATCCAAGCTTCAGGAAAATGAGAGATAATATGAGTTATATTCTTCCACTGTCTTCTTTTTTCCTCCAAAGCAGTTGGAGCATAAACAGTAATGCAGAGCATAATTTGGTTGGAATGTCTACTTTGAATAGCTATAGCCAAAATACCCCAACTACCAATCATATGGTGAATAACTACCTCTTTTGGGTCCCAAAGACAAGCAATGCCACCAGAAGTCCCCTGGGAACTGAGGGAAACCACTTTTCCAGCTGGCCAAATTTTACTAGCAATTGAGTCCATATCCTCCATTGACATCTTCGTTTCTTGAAGGAAAACAAGATGTGGATGATTTATCCGAATCATTCTTCTAATTTCATTTTGTTTTGAAAGACTCCCTTTGAGTCCTCTAATATTCCAAGTGATGATCTTCATTAATACCAGTGCTAAAAAAGTTGGGAAGGGCATTAATCTTACCTTCCTCTACAAGCTTTTCACCTTCTTTTACCATATGATATTGATTGGTCTTGCGACCTGCCTTTTGATTAGAATCCATCTTCAGTTTTTTTCCCTATTTCTTGACTTACTCCAATTGAATCTGAGATGGCTTCTAACCTTGAAGAATGCTCGTACATAGCCAAAATTTTACTAGAGGGTTCAACAGTGTCTATATTGGGACCTGTATTATTTGAAGTTTTGACATTTAAAAGATTGTTTTTCTTGTGTAAATTTTCTCCCTTTTTTTTTTGTTGAAAACCTTTGATTTGTTGGTTTATCTCTGAGTTCTTCCCTTCATATTTATATTGTGTTTCTAAGATTTCTGTTTCCACTATTTCCCCTTCCTCACTTGGGACATCATTTGTGGAAAGGATTTCAAACATATTAGCACATGACTTTGATTGATCCTTCATAACTAGTTTTTTTTGAGTGTTCTTCTTCTTAGGCAGTTGGAAACCTATTGAGTTTATATCTTCTTTCTTTTGATCAGGAATTTTATTTGGGCAAGCACTAGCCAAATGACCATATTCATGGCAAATTCTACAACGAAAAGGAATGTTCTCATAGTCCACTACTTGCTCCCAAGTGTCTTCCCCAAATTGTAATGTGATATTTTTAGGTAGGGGTTTGTCAAAATCCATTAAAACACAAATCCGAGCATAAATAATATGTTCAAAATTTTGAGTACAATCAACGAGTCATCATAAAAGTTCCTAAAGAGTTTCCAATTGAAGAAAAAATAGTAGGATTCCAAAATTCAATAGGGAGGCCAAAGAGTCTAACCCACACGGGAGCTATAGAAGGCATCTCTTCTTTAGACTTTAAATTTAGTATGCCGGGGCTTCATGAAAAGCCCTGCCCTTCCAAAAAACTAGGGACCCCCTTGAAAAGTTTTCTCTCTATCTTCATTATTTGCAAATAAAACAAGAAAATAACCATTTGGATAAATAGAGATTTGTAACTCACCTTTAGTTTTCCAGCTTTTTGTAGCCTAGACTTTGAAAGCAGGTAGGCTCGGACGAAAACCCACGAACCGACAAATTAGTCCTCTTTTTTCCGGATCTTCAATGCCAGTCTGAATGTTACCCATATCAAGCTTAACAATAGGAGTTCCATCAGCTGCTTTAAGACATCCTGACTCCGTTTTCCTGGGATCAATCTTGGGCATTCTTAGAGGTTTATGGGAAGCCCTAAGATTAATATTAGCATTGGGCTGAGGCTGTCCACCACGGAGGGCATCCCTAAAATTCATTTTTGGGGTTGAGTCTTCAAAATTCTTACCCTTGATAGGGGTTTGCACAGTAGATTTATTTTGTGGGTGCACCTTAGCACCAGATTCACTTGAGATCTGAGCCATTTTTTGATCAACTACTTGAAACTTGTTTCGTGATCTCTTTAATCCTTGCCCTAGACGTCGTGGAAAGGTATGGTTTTCACTTTTATTTTGTGCAACAAATTGGAAGTCGTTGTCACTCAAGTTCACAACATGATCTATTGAAAGACAAATTTCTAACCCATATTGGATCCCTTGCAACATATCCTACTAAAATATTGAGTATAAACCACAAAAATATTGGCCACTAGGGCCCGAAGGCCCTAAAAACCAACCTCTGGATCTGCTTGCACTCAACCCAGATGAAACCCTCGCACAACCGCTTGCCAAAAATCTTGTTCACACATAGGGATGCGCTAGGATCTGTGTTGCTCCAAATGATCTGAAAATTGGTGGAGACGTTCTAGGGTTTTTCAGGCATCTACCCTCAAAATTTTAGCTCAATCCGAGTTCGAATGAGTGAAATATGGCCGAAACAAGTTTGATAGTTTGGGCAGTCCTACGAAAAACGTCCCTCCAAAAAAGCTCGATTGGATTATCTTAGATAAAAAAATAAAAAAACCTTTGATTCTCATATCCAGTCCTTATAAAGGAGTACAATGTTATTTATTTTGGAAGGCCAAGAATTAATCTTCTTCTTGTTTTGAGGGTGTCTTCTTTACCAAGGTTTGTTTATGGCTATGCTTCACCTTTTTTCACTAGGAGATTGCATGGCCTATTGTGATCTCCTTCGACTATTCCATTTCCAGGTCTGTGGATGACCCTGCGAGGACTATATTTGCAAATTTACTCGGTGCTGGTGTTCTGGCATTAGGCCTATGGAGTTTTCTATGTTTTGGACCTTCCAGAACTATGTTTTTTCCTTAGGCAGGAAAATATTTTTCATAAAAAATATATATTTTCTTTGGGAGGTTTTTGCGGATGGTCTAGTTTTTTTTTTTCATATGGCCTTGGGTTGGTTTGCGGATGGACTTGTGTTGGTTTTCGGATGGTCCTATTTCCTTTGCAGATGATCCTGATTCGTTTGCGGTTGATCCTATTTCATTTATGGATGACCTTGCACTGTATTGCTTCATTATTTTTTTGGGCCTTCTAAATATGTGAGGTTTTCTCTTGTGCAAGAAAACCCTTCTCATTTTTGTGTGTAACTATGAGGTCTTCTCTTAAGTGGAAAATCTCTTTTCAAATTTGTGTGTAATTGTGAGGTTTTCTCTGCTGCCCCTGCAAGGGTTTCTCTTCTCTTGTTTGCTTGTGTGGCTTCCTCTCTTGCTCCTACGTGGGCTTCTTTTTTTTTGTTTTAACTATTTTTTTCCAATAGACCCCTGAGGGCCTATTTCTTCGACTTTTTTTGGTTGGGAACTCTTCTCCCAACCTTCATATTTTTGTAAAAGGTTACGAGATTCTTTCAAAACCCCTCTTACCAATAATATATATATATTTCAATAAACTTCTTGTCATAGTTATATTATATATATAAATATAAATATATAAAAAGTGGAAGTCTTCATGTTTATATATTATTATTTTTTATTTTTTAATATTAAAGTATTTTTTCAAAAATATTCTATCCAGTAAATTGGTTGGCTTTAGTTAATTGTACTTGATATTAAAAATTGTAACTTTCTTTTACATTGTTTTTACATATTTTTTAAAATTGATATAAACAATTTTATAACAATAAATTATTTTATATAAATAAATTTTCTGAATAATAAACATTAAATTATTTTACATTATTAATAAACTTTTTATTTGGCATAAATCCTTTTTATAATAAAAAAATACTTTATATTAATAATTTTTTAAAACATAATAAGAATATAAAATCATATAAAATAAAGCTAATAAAAATTATTTAAAAAAATAAAAATTCAAAATTTTAATACTTTAATAATAAATATAAATAATAATCAAGGTAGTAAGACAAGGTTATTGAGAATATTTATAAAATTCTAATTTAAAATCTTGATAGAAGTTTTTAATTGCATGAGAAATTTTGCTCCTGGAAAGTCTGAAGAAAGTGTTTGAAAATATCCTTAAAGCAAAGCACGGACTTGGCAACCTGTAAGAGATTTTGAAAACTGTGAGTCTCCTAAAAGACCCAGTAAGAATCCTTTGATTATCTTGAAAATTGTCCAGATTTCTAGCCAACCAAATATACCATAAAACTTCAGTTGAAAGCAACAACAAAAAATTATTATAACACCTCTGCATAGTAGGAATATAGCCAAACAATATATGCTTCCTGAAAACATTATCATTAATATTCCAACCTGAAATATTAGAGCAAAATAATAACCAAATTTCTTTAGCAAAAAAACAATAAAAAAAGATAAGTTCTTGACAGTATCAAGAACTTTGCATAAAGTGCAGCTCATTGGTGATTGAGGATCTCAGGAAGCCTCTGAAGAAGTAATAACAACTAAAACACGCCTTTTTAAACTCAAGAAATCTGGACCAGATATGCTGCAAAATAATATGCCCATTAGTGAAGACTTCCATAGACCAACTGTTATCAATATGGAGTAAAATCTCATTAGTATCATTGATCAAATTATAAAAAAAAAATTAGCTTGATTTTAAACAATTGTGTGACATCATACCACTGAATCTAGCCATAAAAAAACTTAAAATCTTCTAAATAAAAACCTAAAAATATATTACTATAATATCCTTAGATAACTATAATTTTAAAATATTAAATGACCCGCACGTCATGGTCAAATAATTGTATTATTTGTATGTACAAACTAGAAAAATAGATCCTTATTACAAATGTGGACAAAATTCACCCTTAATTTGAGTTGGAGAATGGGAGAATATTGATTGCATATGAAAATGGGAAATGAGTTGCAGTTGTCATTTGACCAATGCACATATGTATTCACAGGTATCCATTCATTTGTCAATTCATGTCAATACGAAACATGAATATTATCTCTCAAATTTCAACTATGTACGTTGCAAAGAATATTTTATAATATTTTTGGTTTGAAGACAGTATAACTGTTGTATGTTTATGTGTTAATTCTTTATTTATAATTTGAGCTCTTACTTTTATTAGAGATTATGGTTGGAATGAGAATACTTATTTGAAACTAAAAATATAATTCTTTACTAATAAGTTTAGCTCTCACTTTTACTAGAAATTATGGTTGGAATGAGAATGCTTATTTAAAACTAAAAATATAAAATTTAAGAAGCTGAAACTTGAATCTTCTATTCAAACAAATTATCACTATAATATCTTTCATAGGTGTGAGGGCTTGGTCCAATGGTCAAAACACTAGCGCAGAGAATCCTTCGGGTCTCTCGAAAGGTATGTTGCACAAGCTGTCGACTAATAAAAATTATAGTAACAACAAGCAACAAGATTCCAAACCACTTAAAATTCTTTTATTATAATAATAAAAAAATATCTCACAAGTTAATTATATTATAAATTCATTAAATACTACGCTCAAAATTCTTTTATTATTATAATAAAAAAATATCTCACAAGTTAATTATATTATAAATTCATTAAATACTAAATACGATTTTATATAATTTAGACATCAAAACATGCAAAACTTTATAATAATAATTTTTTTTTTTATATTGAGCATTGTTTATAAATATCAAGGTTAGTGGAGTATCAAATAAAACATGGAAAAAGACACGTTTTTTCTTTTAATTACATGGTAACCAATTCTCTGTCGTTAATCGCAAAATGCCATTTATGAATGCTTAAGATGCTTACGAGGCATTCAAATCTTAAGGAGTATCCTTTAAACAAAATTTTGTAATATTAATGTACAAAGGCATGATTATTTAGCCATTTAATAAATTTTTTAATATTTTTAAAAAGGTTTACACTATTTTAAAATTATTATATTTAAAATATTTGCATGTAAATTTTTATTATAAAATTTAGGTTCCAACTATAATATTAGTCTATAGTTTGTAAATTTTTTATTAATATATTTATATATTTTAATTTTAAATAATTAAAGAAAAAATATAATTAAAAATTAATTAATTAATATATAATATAAATTTAATTGATTAAATATTTTCACTAATTAATAGAAATATAGTTGTTAAAATATTGCTGCAATGTTTTTAGGTGTTTGTCATGTAATATAAAGACATTTTGTTTTAATATTTATCTGGTTTGTTGAGATACTATGGTAATGATATAATATAAATGTTAATTTTAAATTTTTAAATTTTTTAAATATATAATTGTTGAAATGATAATACTATTATTAATTATTAATTTTATTTATTTAATGGATTTGGTTAGTGTGAGAAATCCCTATCTACAATTAGGGTTAGGTATCTTCATCCCACCTGATCTCTCATCTTAAATATATTGTATTAATATATTTATGTATTTTAATTTTAGATAACTAAGAAGAAAAATATAATAAAAAATAGTTAGTTAATAAATAATATAAGATTAATAGATTAAATATTCTCACTAATTTAAATGTAACAATAATACAAACATAGTTATTAAAATATTGGTGTAATGTTTTTACCTGTTAGTGATGTAATATGAGGACAAAATAATTTCAACAACTGGTTTGTTGAGATACCACAACGATATGGTAATGATTTATAAATGTTAATTTTAAATTTTTTAAAAATATAATAAATATGTAACGGTTTTAATTTTATTTATTTATTGGGTTGGTTAAAGTGAGAAATCCCTATCTACACTTAGGGTTAGGCATCTTCATTCCACCATGATCTCTCATAAGGAAGAGTTGAGCTTATCAATAGGTAATTTAACATACAACCATACACATTTTTAATCATTTCTTCATATTTATCTTATATTTGAGGTATAAAACAAACATATATCCATAAATCTATATTTATCTAAGTAATTTTTTTCTTAGAAAAACAAGTTATAATTTTATATTAAATAAATATGAAATAAATATTTTATAGGCATCTAGCATTTTTTCAAAGCTTTATTGATAACTTAAAAATCAAAATTATTTATATAAATTTTATCAATATTAATACATACTTGTATATCAAGTGCCTCAACCTCACCATGGCACCATGGTAGAAAGGGCCTGTGAGGGTTTCTTTTGTGAGGGCCTGAGCCTAACCATGGCAGAGAAGGCCCATGAGGGTTTCCTTCATGAGGGCTTTCTTTGTGAGGGCTTTTGCGAGGGTTTCTTCCATGAGGGCTTTATTTTTGAGGACTTCCACGAAGGTTTCTTTTGTGAGGGCTTCCGTCGCGAGCCAAGATTTTTCGAAAATCCCTTGCATTAGAAAATCCCTTGCATCTCGATGTTCTGGGTGTTGGGTTTTTGGTTTGGCCGTTCGTATTGCAAATGCAAGCAAAATTTGTTGGGTGGAAGGTTAGGGTTAAGGCTGGGTGGAAGGTTGGGCCAACTAAAGGAACTGTAGCACCTGACGTTGCTGATGGGTAGATGACTAGGCCAGTTCTTGGCTGGATGCTCGGTATCCAATTTGGTAGTTCTCTCACTTGTGGGTTGCTGATCCTATCGATTTGTGCTATGTTCGCTCGGTTCTAGTGGGATGTGGTATTTTCTACAAGGCTTATGGTTGTGGTGATAAAATCTTTTAAGTCATGATTTTAATTTGTCTGACAGGTTTTTATTGGTGAACTTTCCGTTCACAGTCAGTTGGGTGTTTGTGTTGGGGATCTTGTTATATCCCCAGATGTGGCAAGCTCTTTGAGCTGGAAGGACTCTATGCTTCTCCGCTGAGACTTTTCGTGGCTTTTCACCCAGCTTCAAGGTGTCCTCTGTTCTCCGTTGTTGATTCTTTGATTCTGCGCTGCTATGAAATATTTCTAGATCCTGTGCTTGGATTCTTGTTGGGTGGGTTTGTCCCCATCCGTCGAATGTCTTGCTAGGCCAAAGTTTCTTGGTCCATGTTATTTGAGCAGGAGTTGTATTTTTAAATTTCATTTTCAATCTTTAACGCTCCTGTTTCTTTATGGTGTTGGAGTCATCATAGTATGGGATTGTAAAATAGTTAAGTTAGATGGTTGGTTTGTATTTTTAAATTTTATTTTCAATCTTTAAAGCTTATGTTTCTTTATGGTGTTGGAGTCGCGTCGTAGCATGGTATTGTAAAATAGTTAAGTCAGACGACTGGTTTGTAGGACCACATGCTAGGGTTTCCTAGTTTGTGGGTCTATTTTGTGGGACTTAAGCGGTAGCTGTATTTTAACATTTTTACAGCTTATGTTTCATCTTGTTGTTGAAGTTGTCCCTACTTGCTCATGTTTCATCTTATTGTTGAAGCTGCCTTTGCTTGGGGTTGTAAATTTGTTATGATAGGCGACTGGTTTCAATTTTGTTAGTTTCATTTTTATTGTCTAAGCGCGTGATTCAAAGTTCAAATCATTTTTTTGTGCTGAGATTCGCATGGTGTTCTCGAAAACATTTTTTCTACCTTCATGAGGAGTTGTTGACCCCTCTTTTAGTTGAGGGATGATGCTTTTAGACTTAATAGTTGTAAGTCGCGGTTTAAAACTTGATATTAAAATTGTAAGATCCTCTCATAACCTTTACTGTGCAATTAATAAAAAAAATATATACTTATTTATCATTTATATCGACTGTATATGGAAATTAAATTTTGATAGTTCTTTTTAGTCAATTATCTGGGTGGAACTTCCAATCTCTAGAAAGTCATGTTGATTTTTAAGTTGTTGAGCATTTCAACTCCATTAACACTTTACATATTTTTAAAATTTTATTTTAATACTTTTAAAATAACAAAAAATAATTAAAATCAATTGCTTAACATAAAAAATTAAAATCGATTGCTTATAAATTAAGAAATTAATTAAACACATTTGAGAAAGTATTATATGAGTTGTTTCACATTTACTGCTTTGAAATCAGGCATAGGGAACAAAAGAAAGGCCATTTAATGTTCATGGGACCATGGGTCGTGTGGTGCTATGTTTTGAAATGAGGTGTAGAGGTGTGCATGGCTTTATTATTTCATGATTCAGAATGATTGACATTAATTAACAAAATGAATGAATACTTCCATTTCATTTATCATTTTCAAGCTTAAAATGCAAGAAATTGTGTATACCCGTGAATGCTTGGGCATTGGTCAAAATAATTTGAACTCATTTACCATTTGCATGTGCAATCAATATTCTTCCCCTTTCATTATGATTCTCCAACTAAAATGAGAGTGAATTTTTTCCACATCATTCTCCAACTCAAAATGAGAGTGAATTTTTCCACATCGGTAATAATAATAATATTTTGTTTTTTTAATAGAAACTAATAATAATTTGTTTTTAATAATTATATTATTTATATTTATTATTAAAATATTTAAAATTTTAATATTTAAAATAAATTTTATTAACTTTATTTTATATGATTTTATAAGTTTATTATGTTTAAATTTTTTGTTATATAAGTAATTTGTGGTTATAAAAAAGATATATATTATTTAAAAATTATATAAATATTTTAAAATGATTTTATAACATTGTTAAGTTATTGTAGAAAATTGTAACAAATTATCAATTAATTTAGTTATTGTAATGATTTATTTTATATTTTATGATTGGAGTTTCGTTCCAAGTTAGTACTTGTTTGTCTAATATAATAATAATAATAAAACATTGCTAAGTTAAAAAAAATTATTTATGTAAAATAATGCTATAAATAAAGTTTGTATTAATTTAAAAAAATATATAAAAATAATGTAAAAGGAAGATACACTTTAAAATCAAAATACAAAGTACAATTAACTAAGCCAACTATTTTATCAATTTTGTGTAGAAAATTTTCTTTAATAAAATACACAAACACTTTAAATGATCTTAATATTAAATACTACAAGAGTTCCACCTTTAATATACTTAATAAAAAAATCTAATATGATACTGACAATAAGTACATATATGTATTGAAAAACATAGTACCATATAACCCATAGTCTCATGAACGTTAAAACACCTTTCCTTTTTTCCTCTACACCTCATTTCAAAACATAGTACCATACAACCCATGGTCTCATTTATCCTTAATTACATAGGATGGATAATGTTTCTCCTTAAAACTTATAATTCCTTAATAATTTAAACTAAAAGTTAAATATTTATGATATTGTAATTTAATAAGTTATAAATTAATATTTAATGATATGATTGTTATGTCCCCAAGGGCTAGGTGGATTGGTAATTGCTTGTCTAGCGAGGCACTTACCAAGAAGAGATGTAGGTTCAAACCTTGGGGGCATACCTATTACAAAGGTAGTAGTTTGATCTAAATCCTTTGAGTGCGTGCTAGAATAACGATGATGGTACAAATCTTGAGGGATTAATGACCCCCCTTATGTTGGATCATCAAGAACGAGGTGGTATAGACTTGTTGGGAGCAGCTCTTGTGGTTTGAACCCTACACTTGGCAATTACTAACAATAGTGTGGATGTAACCAACTCCCTTATATATAAAAAGATATATGATCCGCTCATGTAGAGGAGTTGGAGAGCAAGCGGGTGGTTAAAACTCTCCAATTGAAATCAAGAGGTCCCAGGTTCAAATATCTCCCCTCACATGTTGTAGATATGCTATGTACATAAGGGGTTACAAATCCAAAAAAAGATATATGATTGTTATAAATGATTAACTCATACAGAAAGACATCCAATACATACAATAGACCTCATTTTTATGTATGTTTTTAACACAAAATGCACACCATTACACATGTGGTTTTGAACCTTAGACCTACCAAAGAGAAGCCAAAGCCCTAATTATGTATTTTAGTATTTATTTAAAATAATAACTAAAAATATGGTTTGGGTGAGAACTCCTCTAATGATTGTGGTAGTGGCAAGGACCATCTAACGAGGGAGGAGCGATGGTGAGCATCTGCACTTAGAATTTTAAATCTGATTTGGGTGGGAACTCCTCCATTGTGGCAGTGACGAGGACCATGAGGATGGATTTTCAGATGACTCGATGAGAGGTGTGGAGGTCACAGGGGTTGGGGTGACCCTCCTCCCAAACCTGACCATCCAACTACATCTCAAAATGTGCGTTCAATTTTCTTTGTGGAAATAGTTTGGGAACTTTCCACCCTCTTTTTTGAAGAGCGAAGGTTGTATCCTCCCTGAGCAAGGAAATTTACAAATTTCCTCTTCACTCATGTCTTCCAACATTTTTAATGAAGTTTTCTCCCTCTTGGGAAATTTCTTGGATCCAGACCCGACATTGAGTCAATCAAAAAATAGGTTTTCTCAAAATGGTGACCTTAAGGTCACATGGAGCTGGTATCCATCCCTCGAGGTTTCTTCTTTACCAAACTGAATAACATGGAGGACTTGAGTCACATCCTCATGGGCAGACCCTAGTTTTTTGAAAGAAGAACCCATTTTCTCAAGAAATAGAGAGTGGATTTCGATCCCGAAACCTAGTGCATCAATTAGGCACTGATATGGATTAGACTTTTGGGTCTTCCCATTCAATTCTAGAGCAAAGAAATCCTACGTGGAATTTCCAAAGCTATAGAAAAATTGGTGGTCTTTGACCCAACCACCAAAGCAAAAACTTGCATGGTTTATGCGCGTATGTGTATTAAAGCAAATCTTGACATGAAACTACCCACTTCTATCAATCTTGTTTCATATTGTAGTCGACGAGGTCAGGTTATCGAATATGATAATAAGTTAGGGTTTTGCACAAAATGTAAGAAGTACGGTCATCTCAAAACCTAGTGCTTGACCCTAAAGTCCATGGTGGAGTCTAAGTCCAAATATTTTATAAAGGAGTGGATGTGCTCCTAGCCAAAAATCCCCCAACAAGCTCTATGAAGGCTAGCTCTTTGGATAAAATCCCAGTGATTGAAGCCCTTGATTATAACCCCTTATAATATGAGTGTATTTCAAATGGCTCGAGTGGAGAAACCCTTAAAAAAGACACAATCATGGAATATGGTGGAAGCCTCATTACGGAGCTCAAAGATAAAAATCCACCATCTAGCATTGACATTGGCTCTTAATATTAGGTATACACTCACATATCTAACACCATCCATTTTAATCCTCTCTTGAATGTTGATCTTCTCAGTGAGGATACCATCCTCTTTGTGGATAATATCTCTAGCTTCTCTTCCTCTTTGCTTTAGAGTCCTTCCTCATCCTCCAAAATTATCACTAGCTCTCTTTCATTCAATCTCCCTCCTTCCAAGGAGTCTCTTGACCTGCTTTTCCCTAATGCTCCCAATGCTTCCCAAAATGTTGAATCCCAAAATTCTCCTATCCTTTCTTCTCTCAACCCTCCTAAACTTATGACCAAAAACCAAAAAAATTATTAACTAATGTGGGCAATGATAAAAAGAAAGGAAGGACCTCCAAACAAGATATCAAACAAGAGGAGCCTAAAGAGGATATTTTAAATGGGATGTAATCAACCCTATGCCTATCCCAAAAGGAAAATTTTAACACAACATATTCCCTTGAAGATGAACACCAAACCAGAAACCTCTCTTCTCAAAGCAAGGGTAATAAGTCTAAAATATCAAAGAGCATAACTGTGAACCAAATTGCTACCAAAGATGACTCCAAGGGGTCTGAGTGGAAAACCCTATTTGAAATATGGTTGGAACCATGATGCAAATGTCCAAATTACAAGAAGCAAGATTCGAAAGAAGTTTCTAGAAAGCTCAAATTGTTGAGGATCCCTCCTTGAATTGTGAACGCCTTGCTTCGATGAAGAAAAATTTATGACAAGGTAAAAATTCATAATTCTGCCTCTCTTCCTTAGAGTGGGGTCTTCCCCTACTCCAGCAAGCTGACGCCATCTTGGATGAGTAAACTGATATTCTTGGCGACGTCCTGTACTTCTAGCAATGATGTATAAGGGTTTTATCTTCTCTGGTATTTCCTTGTTTTTTTTTCGTAGAGTTCTTCGAGTTCCTTTTTTCATGATGTTATGTGATCTCCCTATTTCTTGAGACCCTTGGATGTCTCTTTTAGTTTTATCTCTTTTTTAGTTTATTTTCTTCACTTTGTAAAAGGTTCAAGGACCCTTTCAAAACTCCTTTCACCAACAAATAAAAACTAACAACTAAAACATTATAACAAAGCAAAACAAATATACTATAAAACTTAAACTATATTTATTAAGTTCCAAAAATTTATAAATGCAATTGTACACAAGAGTCATAATGAGATCCTATAAAGTTTGGACACCTTATGCATGAGTCTTACTTATATGTTTTCCATGGTAAATATGACTTGTGTTTTGAGTGTTTAGACATTATTTGCCTATGTAGTGAGTTTAAGAAGATGAGTCTCATTTTTTAAAGGATTTTTATGCCATTGAAATTTGTTTCTATCATTCTAAATAATTTTAAGCATACTTCCATTTAAAATTTTAAAAAGTGATTTTAATATATGAATTAAATAATTTGATTATATATATACAAGGTACATCGCTTCTATTTTGGGGCACTCCCATCAAAATACCAAAATATTACATTTGTTATTAGGTCAATTAGACCATATTCTAGTAAATATGGTTTAATTGACCTAATAACAAATGTAATATTTTGGTATTTTGATGGGAATGCCCCAAAATAGAATACTAAAAAATTAAACCATATTCAACTTCTCATTTTACAATAGAAACTTTCATTTTTCTATTAAATATATTCTTCATCTTCCTCAAAGTGCTATGTTTTGGCAATCAACACCTTGACATCTTTTTCATTAAGATATAAATTCTATATCACCTAGAAATTGCCTTCTAAATTTTGAATTTCACCAAGATGAAGACCAACACTGCAATTGGATAAATTATCTATTACCTGATTTCTTTATTTATAGATATGCTTACATTTTCAAGATATTAACTCTAATAATGGATGATGAACATCAAGAATAATATTATTTGTTATCCAATTTCTACTTCTATTTTTGTTAATAATATTAATGATAATTTTTGAATCCCCATCAATTCAAATATATTTCCATTCTTTTTCAATTACAATTTTAATCTCTATAAGAAGTGCCCTAGCCTCTACATAGTTGTTAGTTGAAGTTCCATATTATTTTGAGTGAGAAGAATTTTGCCTTCATTATTTTGGAAAACACCACCTCCACCAACTTTTCCCATATTTTATTTAAAAGCACCATCAAAATTAATCTTGATCAATCCAATTTCTAAACATTTCTATTTACCCTAGATCAAAGTAGATCATGTGTCCTAATGACATTATCGCAGATGAATCTTCCATGTATGTTATAATTCTATAACCAAGTTGTTATCACCTATTTTTTGCATTTGAGACTTCCTATAATGAGCACCATATTTGTAAACATTCCACAAGAGAAACAATAATATGGTTCCAAACTTGGACATGATTTTGAGATTTATTTTTTAAAATTCTATTATTCTTTTCAAGCCATAAATTCCAATAAATAATGATAGAACCAATCCTCCTTAAAATACATAATGCTTTAGATTTGAAATAATTAATCCAACATTCTATCAACTCTTTTTGTGTTGATGGAGCTACCCAATTACCCAATATATTCCCATATTTTTTAAATAGTAATCCCAAATGGTGTGAGCAAAGGGACAATGAACAAGTAAATGGTTGATGTTTCTAAATATTTTTCACACAAGACACATCTAAAAGGTCCTTGATATCCTCTTCTTTATAGACTCTCTCTTATAAAGAATCTTACTTTGAATTAGTGGCCAAATCAATGTTGAGGCCTTTGGGGATATCCTTTAGTGATTAAACATTATTCTAAGAAAAAAAATTGGGAGCAGTAAATTTTGAATGCTTTAAATCCTCATATCCGAGCTTGATCGAGTATCCACCGTATTTTGATATATTCCAAACTAACTATTAGGTACCCAAGATAAGTATTTAATATTATAATATTGTATAAATATTATAATATTATATTAGATGTAATTACCCCACATGCATTGATAAGTGGGAGTGGTGGGTAGTTAGGCATTATAAATATGGGTAAAGATGTAATTATCCCACATGTATGGATAAGTGGGAGTGGTAGGTATTTGGGAATTATAAATATAGATAAAGAATCATAGAGAGGAATATAGAGAAGAATATTGTATTTATCTCAAGTTGAGATATTGTAAGGAGTGGCTTCCTTCCAATAAGGAGCATTATACGGTGTTGCCCTACCTCAAGGGTTTAAAATATAAATTGAGAACATTTGAGTAATTTACATTGATTGTGTTGATTTATTATTCATTGTGGTTGTTTTTATAAATTGTAATAATTTCTATGGGTGAGCAAGGAGTTATATCTGAATGTTGTTATTTCAGTAAATGTGAATATTATTTTAGTAATAAAAATGGGTTCCCAACAAGTGGTATGAGAGCACTTTTCAGGGCCATGTTTCATTATAGAAGCTTAAGTACGAGAGGAAATTCCAAGGCCTATGTTTCATTGTAGAAGCATCAGTACCAGAGTACATTCCAGGGTTGATCTCAACTACAAAAGTTTCAGTGCTTAATAAGCACCTACATTAGGCCAATAACCTCTTGTAGGATTGGGTGTAAGTACCAACTGCTTAATTGGGGAAATTACTTGGGCCAATAATTACCCTAAAACTTATTATGAGTACCCTAGGAACCCTAGAGTAACTAGTATGAGTGTGTCGATAGTGGAAAGGATCAACGACCCCACACCTTGTTAGTAGTGTTATTACCATATGAGAGTATATAAATAGTTGTCATTTAGAGGTAAAACCATGGCTAGTTTCTCAGTAGATAGTCCTTAGAGAAATATTATTGGTAATCAGAGAGTAATACTCGCTTAGAAAACCTTTGTGGCCAGTGAGATTTACCATAAGCCACTAGGAAGCCAAATTCTGGGACCTATTTCATTGCCAAAATTTTCATAGAAGTGTCATACAACCATTGGCAATAACTTTAGTAAGAGTCTATAGTTTCACAACTTCAATAGAGCAAACAATTGCAATCTACCAACAATTCGAAAGTGGTAGTTGTTTAAAAATAATAGAGAGAAGTTTACAATTTAATCATAGTAAATGAAAAAAATACTTCACAGAGCAAATTGTTATTAGTGTTAAAAAAATGATCTGTAAAGTAGCAACTTATAGTTTTGTAGAAATCCATGGAGTAGCAATTGTATTTTGGTAGCAGTGCCAAAATACTCAATCCACAATTTGGTGGCAGTTCAAAAAGAAAAAAATAGTTTTGTAGTTTGGTAACAATTTTGAAAAAAAACAAAAGTCAATAGTTTGGTAGTAGTTTGAGGTGGTATTTTGGAACAATTAAAAAAAATCTAATTTTTGAAAATTTTGGATTTGAGATCATGGATTTGCCAATTTTCATTGAAATGAATGATGATGCTAAGGGATGGTGGAGAATTTTTAAGTCTTTAAATAATTATGAATGGAAAGATAAGATTCATAATTCTCTTGATGGGGTAGCTACATCATGGTTTATAAAATTTTGGTTTACCCATTAGTATAAATACACACGAGAGGAATTTGAAGATGCATTCTTAATTAGATGGGTGTTTGAAAAAATGGTAGTTAAAACCCAAGTTGAAAAAATTGAAGAGAAATAATACCCCGATAAATAAATTCCAAAAAAAATAGTAATTACATAATCAAAGAAAAAATAGAGAAGAAGAACACATTACACAAGAATTTATCCTAGGAAACCCTTTCGAGAAATAACCCAACAAGAATATTTCCATATTGTATAAACTTGACTGTCTTCAATATAATAATATCCTTAAGTTTCTTTCCCACTTGCTTTACTGCTTGTGATTACATTTCTTGCATATTGCATTCCCTCCCTTGGCGGGTGTTCCAAACATTCACCATCCCCAAACCCTCGTGCAAGTGTTGTTTTATATACCAACAACAAAAGAAGAGATTTTACAATACCATGGCCATAAAACCCGGGTTCAAATATATTAACCCAAATATATTAAAACATGGGTTCAAATATATTAACCCAAATATATTTATCCATGGGTTCAAATATATTAACCCAAAACCCAACCATAATAACATGGAAAATATTCAACACATTTCCAACATTCTCCCGCTTGTTAAATACTTTTTCATAGAGTCCAAAAACTATCACAGTAGTTCAATTTTCCTTCCCTAGATTGGAAATATATCTGCTAACTACTCCCACTACATGTGTAATATCTAAATATTTTAGCTTCATTTGTTACCCTCAACCATATATCGGTAAGGTAACAAAATAGTCTAAAATCCACTTTAAAAAATATTACAAATATTATTGGAGCTAACTCTAAGAACACTACACCAGGAATCCACCACTAGCATTTACACCAGTCTCTTTTTAGCCATAACTACACCAATTAAAATAGCTTCTTCAGGTACAAGCTACACTAGTTACAGTAGTTAATACTTGCCCAAAAAACTTGTGGTACAACTAATAAATCATCTTAGACATTTTTTAGCAACTTTGCAATAAAACCACTAGAGCAAGCATTTTCAGCCTTAATCTCTAGATTTACCATTTTTGAAGCTCACCAGGTCTATCGCTACCAAAGCTCACCAGATCTACCACTACCATTATCAAAGCTCACTAGCTCTACCCTTGTCAAAGCTCACTAGCTCTACCCTTGTCGAAGCTCATAAGATCTACCATTGTCGAAGCTCACTAGATCTACCATTGTTGAAGCTCATCGGATCTACCGCTACCGAAGCTCACTAGATCTACCACTATTAGAGCTCATCGGATCTACCGCTGTTAGAGCTCACTAACTCTACCGTTGTGCTTCCTATTATTTTTCCTTCACCCTGATTCTTCCACACACTGCTTCTACTCAAGAATCCTAGGGTTGAAACCCTTTTTCCTCAAACTAAGCTACAACCTAGCTCTAATACTAAATGAAGAGAAATAACATGTCGATAAAAAAATTAAAAAAAAAATATTAATTATAGAATCAAAGGAAAAATGGAGAAAAAGAACATATTACACAAGAATTTATCCTAAGAAATCTTTTCGAAAAAACCCAACAAAAATATCTCCTTATTGTATAAAATTGACCGTCTCCAATACAATAATATCCTTTAGTTTCTTTCTCGCTTGCTCTACCGCTTGCGATTACATTTCTTGCATATTGCATTCCCCCCATGTCCCAAAAATTCACCATCCCCAAACCCTCATGCAAGTGTTGTTTTATATACCAACAACACAAGAAGGGGTTTTACAATACCAAGGCCATAAAACCTAAGTTCAAATATATTAAAATATGAGCTGAAATATATTAACCTAAATATATTTATCCATGGATTCAAATATATTAACCCAAATATATTTATCAATGGGTTCAAATATATTAACCCAAAACTTGGCCATAATAACATGGAAAATATTCAACACATTTCCAACACAAATGGAACTAAATAGAGAGTTAAAAAATTTCAAGTTAGCAGAAGAAAAAGGTAAGGTTGAAAGTATACAGATTAAAGGAAACACAACTTGGATGTTAGATAAGTTGAAAAATGTTAAAAAATATTTGTGCTTATGAAAAATGTACAAAAGAAATAAATAAAATAAACAGACAGATAATTTGTAAAACTTGGCAAATGAAAAAGAGAAGGATGATACCCAGGTGTTGTAGGTGAGTTGGAGAGGAGAGGGCAATCCTCCAAGGGAGGTCCCAGGTTCGAATCTCCACCCTACCAAAAAGCTGAATTGGGTACCCAAAATCCAATTGATAATATTGGTGCGGGCAGGGCTGGGTGCGACTCTCGAGTGACTTTGATGGTATAGAACCCCCTGTTTATGGTCTCTCAGACCAAGGCGGCACCGCAAGGGGTTTTTCGCTTAAAAAATAAAAATAAAAAGAGAAGGATAATAGTATATTGACTATAGGAAGCACCAAAGGCTATGTAGAAAAAATTGAAATTATGAAAAAGTTGATAGAAGAAATAAAGGGGCAGATAATTTGTAAAAACTTGGCAAAATAAAAAGAGAAGGATGATAGTATACATATTGAAGAAAACACCAAAGGTTGTGTGGAAAATTTTGAAAATATGAAGTTGATAAAAGAGGTAAATAGGTTTCAAGAGGAACAAAAAAAAGAATAAATATGATGAAAGAAAAAATGTAGATGACAACATGCAAGTTGAAAGAACCATGTTGTTGGTATCATATAAGTTAAAGAGTGGTCAGAGGGAATTTTTCAATTTTAAAAATTCTATTTTACAGGTTCATGGTTGCATCCAGAAGAAAAATGCTATTATTTATAAAAATTCTAGCAGTATATAAAAGACATACAACTTGAGGGTACCAATGAAAATAAAAGACATACAACTTGAGGGTACAAATGTTCAAATTTTTTAATATTTGAAAGTCACCATGGAAAAATATATTTTACACTCATATTTTTATGCTATTGAGATGGATGAAGCAAACATTGTTCTTGGTTATATTTGGTTAAATTATTTGGGTATTGTTAACATTATACAAAATAAGTTCATGAAATTTTGGTACAGGAAAATAAAAATAATAGGGCAAGATATTTTCTAGTGTAAAAGGTAAGAATCCAAGGAAAATCAAGAAGCAGTTATAGTACAGGAACAATTTGAAAAACTAAAAAAAAATCAAAAGTTGAATCTACTGAAACAACAATAGCCTTAGGAAAAACAACAACAAAGTTCTAAGAAATTATATCAAAGATTAAAGAAACTCTGAATCAAATTGAAGAAGAAGCAAAAGAACTTGAAATAGAGGCAAAGAAGGAGGTAATAGCAAAAATCAAAGAAAAAGCAAAAGCAAAGTTCGAGGACAAACCAAAATATGAGAGAATGACAAAGGAGCAAAAAAAAGAACAAAATATTGAACAATTGAACATAGCAGAACATCAGGTTAAGGTTGCAGCATATCTCCACCCACACCACCAAGAGCGATAATAATATTAGAGACATGATTTTGGAAAACAATACTATGGTTATACATGGAATCAAAAGGGGAATAACTATGACAATATTTGGAAAAAAAAACAGTCTCTAGTTTTTAGAGTGGTGCAATAGCATCAAGGAATAAATAGACTCACCATTTAAGTTACCATAGTAGGACAACAAAAATGTGGAGCCAACAAAGCATTCTTCAATACTCAAGTGGCAAATGTAAACAAGTATGGATGAAAAAGAGTGATATTTATTGCCAGCAAAAATATACTTCCAACACATGGAACCAAAGGATTGCTTCTAAAAATTAAAATTGCAGAAGGGCATATCGACATCAACAAAGACCATCGCCAATCAAGTTTCACTGGGATGGATGGATGATCAAGATCAATACTAGTTCACAACAAAGCTCAAAAGATCATATTGTTTAGTCTCTTCTTATGTTTCGAGGACAAAATATTTTGTAAGGGGGATGGAATGTTAGGTACCCAAGATAAGTATTTAATATTATAATATTGTATAAATATTATAATATTATATTAAATGTAATTACCCCACATGCATTGATAAGTGGTAATGGTGGATAGTTAGGAATTATAAATATGGGCAAAGATGTAATTATCCTACATGTATGGATAAGTGGAGTGGTAGGTATTTGGGCATTATAAATATAGACAAATAATCATAAAGAGGATATGAGAGAAGAATATTGTATTTATCTCAAGTTGAGATATTGTAAGGAGTGGCTTCCTTCCAATAAGGAGCATTGTACGATGTTGCCCTACCTTAAGGGTTTGAAATATAAATTGAGAATATCTGAGCAATTTATATTGATTGTGTTGATTATTCATTGTAGTTGTTTTTATAAATTGTAATAATTTCTATGGGTGAGCAAGGAGAAGTTATATCTAAATGTTACTATTTCAATAAATGTGAATATTATTTCAGTAATGAAAAAGCAAATTCTTAATACTAACTTATCCTTTCGTGTAAAAATCAACAAATAAAACTCTTGAAACATATTTTAAATTTACTTTGTAGTTTTTTTGAGTTCCTCTCATTCAACTAGATTACTAATAGAAATTCATGATTTGGAATTGTTGCATGATCTGGAATTGTTGCTCATATTAATATAAACTTCTACCTTTAGAATTTTACAAGCTATGCATGCCCGAGCCAATGGTTGCTATTTTGAGTAAGATATAAGAGGATAAGGATTCAACCAAGCATCAAATGAAAAATTGCATAATTCCTCTAACTGACTAACCATCTAAAATGTTTCTTTATCAATTACAAATGATCTAATATGAAGTTCTATGTTGACTATAATTTGGATAGGTTTTTTTCCTAAATAGATTTATTGCATCAAGAGAACCTATATATTTTTGAAGTAATATTTTTTCCAATTCTTTCCTTGATCTCTGAATAATCTCCATCCAAGCTTTGCTCCTAATGCCAAACTCATAAGTATTTAATTGCATAAGCATGCTTCTCCAATATCCTTTCCTTTGTAAATTTTATCCCACTTAAAAAGAGGAAACATAATTTTTCCTTGCATCCTTTCCAAAGAAATTCTCTTTGAATTTTATCAAATATTGATGTTATACCCACTAGAAATATTGAAACATCATATAGATAAGGATGGATTATAATGTAGTCTTTATGAGTTGTAGCCTTATTACCATGGTTAAAAACTTTTCTTTCCAACTTATCAAACAAGCTTTGATTCTATCCAAACAAGAGACTCAAAGCTCATTTTATTTCTTTTACAAGATAAAGGAATACCCAAGTAGGTTGATGGAGAAAAATTAATTATAAACCCTAAAATATTCACAATAATTTGTTTAAATCTAGGGTAGTGTTAATAAAAATACTAGATTTTGTAGTATTAACCAACTATCCACTAGCCTTCTCATAGTATTATAATATTGATTTAACGTCCATGGCCCCACTGACTAAGGAATGACCTAAAAGAAAATTATCATCACCAAATTGGAGATGAGATTTGAAGTGACCATTTTTCATCATCTAGCCAATCAAACATACCAATTAAATCAAGTATATTAAGGCCAAATCTAAGGGTATTTGCTTCCAAAGAAAAATCACCCTGACCAAGGAAGTAGCATTGGTGGTGCTACTGCCTTCTTGGCAATGCTTTTTCCAAATCTTTAGATTTCATATTTTTTAGTCCTATTAACCTAACAATGGTCAATTTGACACTAGCATCAGTATATTTAACATTGTCAATGCTCATCATCCCAATGCTATTAACTATCAAAAATAAAAAAAGAAAGGTAAGTAGATGGCAAGTGTCAATTACCCTCCAAAAATAAATCTAATTATGCCAATCATGCCCACCATCTCAACTATGCTTTTATTGGAAACTAAATCTTGGAACTTGCCTATCTTACTTTTCATCTCCAATTATATGTGAAGCTTTTTCAATATTTCCTTCAGTAAAATCCATCCAAGCCATGCAACTATGCCACCTCTCTAGATTGCCAATCTTGGTAGATATTCTAGAGGATCCCCCTAAGAATCCATGGTTTCCTATAAAGCTAGACCTTGGGGGAGCCCAAACCATGACTTCTAACATAGTGAATCCTTGTTGAATTGAGATAATATATTGCAATAGTGAAGCCCTACCAAATTCAACATAGGAATTATATTTCATAATAGGAAAGGTCTTTTTCCATTGGTGTTCTTTCCTCAACAAAGCAAGCTCTTATCATGCAAAAGTATTTCTCAAGGTTGTATTTTTGGGACTGTGATCAAGCTTCTTTCCTATGAGTAATTGGGTTGTGCTTTCTTACTCTTAGCTCTCTTATAACATTTTGTATTGTCCTTAATAATCATTTAATTTCTTAGCTTTTGCATAGGAAATCATATTTTTAGTAATTAGGTAGTCAATATTTCATCTCCATAAAGACCCTGCGTTTGTTGGTAAGGGTTCTTTATTGGATCATCTAATTATCTAGGGTTTAATGTCCAAAATTCTATTCTATTGTATCTACAACCAAAAGTGCTCTAGGATTGTAATCTTGGTGGCACTATCGTACCTTGTTTCTACCACAATAAAGGCATCAAATTCATAGTCAATAAACAATCACTGAAAACAAAAGTACCATCCTTTAGTAGAAGCATCGATGATGCTATGACTTATATATGGAACTTCTAGTTAAAGATAATAATTATGATTATTTCAAGGGGAGCCAAGGATAAATTGATTTAGGAGTTGAATAACTTAGGAGAATACATAATAAGAAGTGGATATAATGTAAATCGCCAACAAAATAGGAATATCACAAGAATATAGAGAGATATTTGGGAGAGCCCAAGCATTCCTAAAGTTAATGTTTGTTTGGCTAGGAGGTCATAGAAGAATTGTCTCATACGATAACCTTATGAAAAGGGGTTTTCATGGCCCCTCTCAATGTGCTCTTTGTATAAAGGAGGAGAGTATAGACCATCTCTTGGGACATTGCTCAAATTAGAAACTATGACAATGGATTCTTAATATGTTTGGTAAATTTATGGTAATGAATAGTAGAATTAAATAATGGTTAAAGCAATGGCATAACACTTTTAAAAGTGAGGCTTTATAGAGAATGGCTTCAAAATATATAATACTTTAGATTGTATGGCTAGAAACGAATAGAAGAATATTTAAAGGAAAGCAAACTAGTATAGAGGTTATGAAAAGGAAGATATGTTTAGCCACAGAGGATTCTAATTCAACCCTATCAACTGACCCAATCCCTAATTTGGAAGCAAAGAGCCTTGATAGATGGAGTTAAGTCATCAAATGGAATTATGATGTTGGGTACAAGAGAAACAAAAATAAGACAAAGAATATAAAGTGGAAACCACTAGATGTGGAGTTGGTCAAATTAAACTTTGATAAAAAATCTAAAGGAAATCTAGGACTAGTAGGAGGAGGAGGAATAATTAGAAATAATAGAGAAAATATTTTGTCTCATTACGCTTTCAATAGTGGATTTAAGACAAATAATGAAGTTGAAGCTTGGATGAATTTAGAAGGGTTAAAAATATGCAAACAAATAAAATGGAACAAAGTATGGATGGAAGGTGATTCATTCATAGTAATAAATGCAATTTTAAGGAAAGCAAAGGCTCCATGGAACATACAAGAGATAATTATGTAAATTCAAGATCTTGCTAAAGATTTTGAAGAAATTAGGTTTACACATAAATTAAGGGAAGGAAACAAATGTGCAGATAGGCTAGCCAATAGAGGGATTTTAATTGAGTATCGTGAAGTTAAATTCTCTTTTCCATGGTTAGAGGAAGTAGTAAGTTTAGTTGAAGTTGACAAGAAAATTTTGACTGCTCGAGTCAAATAATGATTAAGATTTACTTTAATGTTTTCCATTGGTAATATGTGCTTTATTTTATAACATTATTGTGTTTTCATATAAACTATTTATTATAATTTTTGTGGGTGCACTTGTGTTTTAGGAAAGAAACTAATAATGATTAAGATTTACTGCTTTATTTTATAACATTAATGTGTTTTTATATAAACTAATTGTTATAATTTTTGTGGTTGCACTTGTGTTTTAGGAAGGAAACTACCAACCTAGATTTAGTAAAGTGGACTATGATAGTGCAATGTTTTGGAAATAGTACTCTATTACGATGCAATGCATATATAATAGAGATGAAGTTTTGGTATTGTGAAGGCTGCTATAGAAAAATGTTAAGAAGGATGCTGAATTTTGGAATATTTATATTCAAACAAAAAATTAATAAGATTCAAAAAATAAAAATCAAGAATTCAAACATTTTATGCAGAATGATGTAGGATTCTAGCTATAACATCTCAAATAATATGAAGTGAATGTACTTGTAAAATCTCAAGCTCTAAATATGAGAGTTGTAATTTATTAAGGGTGGGGATCCAATACAACCCCTTGTTATCTAGAAAAAATAAATAAAATTATTTGTTATCAAATGATATAAGTTGAATTGATTAAATCTTTTTACTAATTTAATTGTTGTTATCTAGCAAAAATAAATAAAATTGTTTGTTATCAAATGATATGAGTGAAGTAGGGAAAAATGGTGCACCAAATTATGTAAAAAAATATGCGTATCTACCCCATCTCGCTCATGAGCATCAAAAAGGAAGCATGCATGTGAAAAGGAAAGAATACCAAACAAAAGGAAATGAATTAAAGCAAGTCTCTTCTCATTAATTTGTTGGATCAGATCCAAGGTTACACAGAAGTCCCCTTGAGGGCTCAAAATGTGATACAATTGTTACAATATTGGGTGCCCAAAGACCAAGTCTTTCACGGAATCAAGGTGCACATCCAATGTTTCTCCGCGTACCCACAATCGAGGTGGGCGAGCCAATGCCACCGCTGCTTGTATATAGGTTCTATGATGTCTGATATTGCTTCCCAAAGCCTTCTGAGGACCTGCACCTACACACAAGGAAGCAAAAAGGGGTCAAATAGCAAGGGTGTATGGTGAAAACATGCAATCCCCACAGGGGCAAAATGGCATATGAATTAAAAGTGCATCAAATGATATCCAAATGACTTGAAAATTTTCAGAGATGTTAAAGAGGATGTTTTGGGAGGATATCACCAAAAAAATATCAGAAATTGCATCCGTAGACCCCTCGATTTAGCGTCGCCCGCCTACAACCTACGAAAAGGAAGACAACAAAATATCAAACCTGCACTCATCCAAAACTCATGAAATTTGGTCAGTATGCATAAATTGACATTTCAAGACAACCCATATGATCATATTTTCAAATTGGATCCCGGATCCACCTGCATCAAACTGGGGTGCCCGGATGGGCCCTACGAGCTCGCGAAAACTTAAAAATAGCTATAACTCTTTCATTTTAACTCCAAATGACCTGAAATTTGAACTGTAGCATCATGGAATAATTTAGAAAATAAATAATTAAAAATAGTAAAGAAATTGCTTAATAATTTACCCTCATCCTGGGGGGGCGATGGTGACTACAACTATTTGGGGGGCACCCTAGGAGGGGATACCCACCAAATCCAGCCACTTTTTGTTACCAAACCACTATAAGATGTTCCTAAACAACCTAAGGTGTGTTTTAATCGAATTTGGTGAAGAAATTCACCCGGATGGAAAAGTTATGCTCGGATTACCTTCTTGAAGTCACCCGGTAACCTCCTTGGCAAAAGGGAGATTCCGAGGGCAAAAAGGTGCAATAAGGTGAGGGGAAATCTTGGCAACACTCCATTGCATATCCTAGAACTCCTCTCTATATGTTTTTTATGTGTGGAAATTGAATCCATTTTATAGCCCAAAGGGGCTCATGTGCAAAAAGGCATGCAAGGGCATGCATGGCAGGAGGCGCCATTTGTCAAAAAGGAGGCATGCACTGGATGGGGAAGAGAATATCCATTATTGGCCTCCATAATGATGTGTGTCATGAGGATTCAGTGTCCTCTACCCCGCATGCTCTATTTGGCGTGTTAAATGGCAGTTTCTGGGTGCCATTTGGCCCAGATTTGACTTTTTATGGGTCAAACTTGACCACCGTCCCACCCTGGGATGATGGCTCACCACCATCCTAGGGTGGGATGATGGGAATCTACCACCATCCCAGGGTGGGACGATGGTGAATTTTGGGCCAAAACCTCCCAAAATTGGGTCAGTAGCCTCCAAAAACCCTTTCGGAGTGGCTAGAACCACTGTGAGCCTCCTGAGGGCTGCCCAAGGGGCCATATGATGTCAATTTGATCATTGTTTGTGGATGCTTAATCGGATTTACCACATTTTAGTGTCTACAGATGCCCCTTTTTGAGATGCATTGTGTGCAACACAACGCTGAGCAAAAATAGATGACCAAAATGTTGAATGATTAAGGTTACTCGATAACCTAACCAACTTTAGATGCCCCAATCATGGAAAGGGCGTGTGTTCTTGAATCCTTGCTTCTGACTCAGTAAAGACATTGGTCTTGGTTTCTCTTCAGCTTCCAGGTATGCTCAAGGGACTTATAACCCTAGGCATTTAGAGAAAACCAAGTATTTTGGTAACTTTTGAGGTTACCAACAAGCAGGTTCATCTGCACTGTTATGTGCTTAATTGAGATATTTGCTTGTTTTCTGCCCCAAGCAGGGGCATGATTGTCTTTGTCAAAGATTCGTTGGATGAACACAACTTGCATGATTGAGTGTTTAATTGTTGATTTTTTATTATGAATTTGTTAAGCATGACTACCCCCTCAAGCGATGAGTCGATGAGGGAATGACTAGTGAGAAAAGTGACGAGTCGCTTGACCCAGATGACGTTTGTTAAGGTTGCCTTCAGTTGTTCTCATTGAAAAATGGCATAGTTTTGAAAGGATTTGGATGATGCTATGGAGATTTCATGGAAGCAAAGAGTTGAAAACCTCCTTCCCATGGGGCGGTCTAGCCATAATGGCCTTCTTGGGGAGTGAAGTAGTAACTTGTCCATGAATCCATGAGAAGTTTGCATTCCATCTTGACCCTGAATGAATTCCATCATATTTGGCTTGTTTTAATGGGTGTTGAACCCTTTTCTTTGGCTTTTGTGTTGTTTTTGCTATTTTTGATTAATATATATGTATATGCATTTGACCCATGGGCTTATTGGATGCCATTGGGGCATTTTGAGTAACCAAAGGGTTTATGGATACCTTTGGGGCTTTTTGGGATTGACCAAAGGGTTTAGGGATACCTTTGGGGCTTTTTGGGTTGACCAAAGGGTTTATGGATACCTTTGGGATTTTTGGGTTGACCAAAGGGTTTATGGATACCTTTGGGGTTTTTGGGGGTGACCAAAGGGTTTATGGATACCTTTGGGGCTTTTTGGGATTGACCAAAGGGTTTATGGATACCTTTGGGGCTTTTTGGGGTGACCAAAGGATTTATGGATACCTTTGGGGATTTTGGGGTGACCAAAGGGTTTATGGATACCTTTGGGGATTTTTGGGGTGACCAAAGGGTTGATGGATACCTTTGGGGCTTTTTGAAATTGATTGCTTAACTATTTGATCGATGATTAGGGGAGGTATGGTACCAATAATGCCCTAGTTGATGCTTGAAAATATTTGTGTGATGTGCAATTGTGTGATTGTGGACCATTAGGTGCATTAGGTGTTATGATGCATTAATGGATGCATGTGTTGTGCTATGATGTCATTTGATGATATGCAATATTTTTATTTGATCTATGATATGACGATGGATGTCTATCATGTATGCATATGTTTTAATGTGATTTGATTTGATTTTGTACATGTATGGATGTATGATGAGATGGATGACTATATGTCGTATTATGCTAGTACCATAGACGATATAGAATGCATCAATTCATGTGTAATGTTGTCTTGAGACTATATAATGGATTTGTGAATAATGTAATTAAAATGAATGTGGTGAAGTGATATGATGTTTAGAAGATGTTCATGAGGTTTCCACGAAACTCAAACACTCTAGTAAATTGATCAAAAGTTGTATACTAATTGTGCAAGACTTTTTAACAAGGTATGAATCTATTAGGATGACCAAGATACTCAATATCCCTGTGTGTGCAAGTGAGTTCATTCCTGCGAGATGCATAAAGATACCGCCATTGACAAGTAGGCTATCCACCAAACCTGTAATGAGGATCACTCTATGAATGCCACAATCCAAAGTTCTGTACTCAGTTGGATTAGACCACTAGGTAGTATAGGTGACCAAAAGCTAGCTCATCCACATGCAAACATTGGTCTATACACACGCAAAGCTAATGTGATAGACATATCGTCATGCGTTTAGGATACCGCCATTGACAAGTAGGCTATCCACCAAACCTGTAATGAGGATCACCTAAATGGTTTTTCAAATGCTGAGAATTCCAGGGATTCAAGCTCGGGTGTCTTTTGGTTATTCAATTGATTGGGATTACTTGCTCTCATATATAGTGATGAAAATCACTGTTTATTTTTCTCTTTTTAGTGACTATAATCACTGTTTATTTTGAGTTTTTTCTTTTTTCTCTTGAGCAAGGGGTTTGAGTAGTGGTGATAACCATTGTTATTTTTTATTGTTGCTTTTTGAGGATTTTGATTTCAAAGTTGAACTTGTGGGATTTTTGGCTTGTGGATGGCATTGATCCTTTAGGCCTTGGGGATGACTACCCATCCTTCTCAGGGGTGTGTAGTACGAATCCTTATGACTTTAGGGATCAAAGGTGTTTGGAAATGTTGATGGGAAGCTTTTGGGATTTTTCTTTGGAATGGTGTTGATATTTTAGGCCTTGGGGATGACTACCCATCCTTCGCAGGGACGTGTAGTATGAATCCTTATGACTTTAGGGATCAAGGGTGTTTGGAAATTTTGATAGTGGTGAAAACCACTATTTATTTTGGGGAATTGGGTGGGGAAGAGCTTGTCCTTTTGCCAATTCTCAGCATTCTTGAACCATTCGCACAGGGGGATGAGCAGGATAAACTTTTTGCTCAAGGTACCCTAGACCACTTTGTGGGTTTCATATTTCCTTTCATAAACTTGGATTTATTAGTGTGAAATGTGTTGGGATTTGATGTATACGAGGCACGATCTCAGCAAGACTCTACCTCCTAAAAATCTCACTAGCCTTCTACAAAATCTGAGAAGAAACTAGATATGGCTAAGTGACCGAAAACCTTAATGACATTCTAAAAACAAATGACTAAGTGGAGGGAATGGACACGACCATGGAAATGTATGAAATGTAGATGGAAATGATAAGTAACTATGGAATGAGTTGAGTGATAACCTTGACACCATTGATTGTGCATTATACTTAGTGTACTATTTTAATGCTAGACATGTATGAGCCACTTTAAAAATGCAAAGTGCCAATGATGATTATGCCAAATGCAAATGATAATGCAATGGTATGCAACTTGATGGGAATGCAATATTTTTTTGAAATTTTGAAATTTTGATGATGTTTTTTTTTCTTTTTGAAATTTTGATTGATATATATGTATGAAAGTGCAATGCGATGCAATGTTTTTGTATTTTGATGTTTTGATGATGTTTTTGAATTTTTGATTGATATGTATATACATGTGACCAACGGGATTATTTGGGGGCCATTGGGGCATTTAGGTTTGACCTAGATGATCGTAGGTAGCCTAGGAGCATTTTTACTTGACCTAGATGGTGAAAACCCGCTAGGAGCCTTTTGGGTGACCTAGGCATTCAATGACACTTAGAAAGTGTCTACGACTACCTAGGGGTATTTGGTTGTGACCAAAGGGCTTAGGGATGCCTTTGGGGATTTTAGGGTTGACCTAGATGATCGTAGATAGTCTAGGAGCATTTTTACTTGACCTAGATGGTGAAAACCTGCTAGGAGCCTTTTGGGTGACCTAGGCATTCAATAACACTTAAAAAGTGTCTACGACTGCCTAGGGGTATTTGGTTGTGACCAAAGGGCTTATGGATGCCTTTAGGGATTTTAGGGTTGACCTAGATGATCGTAGATAGTCCAGGAGCATTTTTACTTGACCTAGATGGTGAGAACCCGCTAGGAGCCTTTTGGGTGACCTAGACGTGCGATGACACTTAAAAAGTGTCTACGACTACCTAGGGGTATTTGGCTATGACCAAAGGGCTTATGGATGCCTTTGGGGCTTTTAGGGTTGACCTAGATGATCGTAGATAGTCTAGGAGCATTTTTACTTGACCTAGATGGTGAGAACTTGCTAGGAGCCTTTTGGGTGACCTAGACGTGCGATGACACTTAAAAAGTGTCTACGATTACCTAGGGGTATTTGGCTATGACCAAAGGGCTTATGGATGCCTTTGGGGATTTTAGGTTTGACCTAGATGATCGTAGATAGTCTAGGAGCATTTTTACTTGACCTAGATGGTGAGAACCCGCTAGGAGCCTTTTGGGTGACCTAGATGTGTGGCACTTAAAAAGTGTCTACGACTACCTAGGGGTATTTGGTTATGACCAAAGGGCTTATGGATGCCTTTGGGGATTTTAGGGTTGACCTAGATGATCGTAGATAGTCTAGGAGCATTTTTACTTGACCTAGATGGTGAGAACCCGCTAGGAGCCTTTTGGGTGACCTAGACGTGCGATGACACTTAAAAAGTGTCTACGATTGCCTAGGGGTATTTGGCTATGACCAAAGGGCTTATGGATGCCTTTGGGGCTTTTAGGGTTGACCTAGATGATCGTAGATAGTCTAAGGAGCATTTTTACTTGACCTAGATGGTGAGAACCTGCTAGGAGCCTTTTGGGTGACCTAGACATGTGGTGACACTTAAAAGTGTCTATGACCTAGGGGTATTTGTATGGACAAGGGCTTATGGATGTTTGGGGCTTTTGGGTTGACTAGATGATGTAGATAGTTAGGAGATTTTTAGACCTAGATGGTGAGAACTAGGAGCCTTTTGGGTGACCTAGACGTGGCACTTAAAAAGTGTCTATGATTGCCTAGGGGTATTTGGCTATGACCAAAGGGCTTATGGATGCCTTTGGGGATTTTAGGGTTGACCTAGATGATCGTAGATAGTCTAGGAGCATTTTTACTTGACCTAGATGGTGAGAACCTGCTAGGAGCCTTTTGGGTGACCTAGACATGTGCGACACTTAAAAAGTGTCTAGATTCCCTAGGGGTATTTGGTTATGACCAAAGGGCTTATGGATGCCTTTGGGGCTTTTAGGGTTGACCTAGATGATCGTAGATAGTCTAGGAGCATTTTTACTTGACCTAGATGGTGAGAACCCGCTAGGAGCCTTTTGGGGTGACCTAGACTGGCACTTATAGACTGCCTAGGGGTATTATGGGTATGACCAAATGGCTTATGTAGATGCCTTTGGGGTTTTAGGGTTGACCTAGATGATGTAGATAGCCTAGAGTTTTGCCTGGAGCCTTTTGGGGTCACCTAGATAGTTATAGACACCTAGGGGTGTTATGGGTTGACCAAGTGGTATGTAGATACCCTTGGAGCCTTTTGGGGTCACCTAGATAGTTATAGACCACCTAGGGGTGCTATGGGTTGACCAAGCGGTATGTAGATACCCTTGGAGCCTTTTGTAACTTTGCTTACTTTGTGTTCTTAGGAGGAAGGTGCAATACCTTGTATACCCCCAACATTTGTGGTGATCAAAGGAAGCGAGGAAGGTGTGATACCTTTAGAATCCCTAGTTTGCTTCATTGCTTGTGATGTAAATAGTGGGGAAGGTGTTACACCTTGGATACCCCTAGTATGTACTATGATTGGTGCAATGTTATTGTCTTGGCTAGAAGGAGCAATAGAAATTGACCCCTCGATTGTGCTAGGGGATTTTGGGTAATGCCCATGTTTTGATGGGGTGAAATGAGTTCTCCACTCATGGATAAAGCTCCCTCATCAATGAGATCTTGGACCTGAGGATCATTCCTATCGATTATATCTTGTACTAGGTGTTTGAACATGAAGCACCTATGGATGTCATGCCCATTTTGCCTATGGTACTTGCAATATAGGTCTTTGCGATATGTTTTGGGCTTTGGTGCATTTTGATTGATAGGTCGACACTCAGGTAGGTTGATCACATTAGCTACTAAGAGGCGCTCAAACAAAGAGTCCATGGACTCGATAATGGACGTAAATTGTCGCTTAGGGCGACGCTGTCGGTTTAGCCCTTGATTTGTTTGAGACTTAATATTGGATTGCATAGGAGTTGGTTGGTCCAGATACTCAAGGGGTTGAGATTTAAGATTACTCAATTGTACCTCAATGCTTGTGAGTTGACTCAAGATCTATTGTAAATCATTGTGTTGTTGATTCATGTGTAACTCCACATTGGCTAGCCTATCCAAGATATGTTGTGGAACTGGCGAGGGCGATGACTGGATGACTATTGAAGAACCTGGATGGCAACTGATAGTTGGTGGAGGTGAACTAGGTGTGGGAGCTGGGAGATAGTTGATCGAGGGTGGATAAAAAGTCCCTAATGTCTGAGCAGATGTGGATGCTTCATGATGATTGGAGCTAGCGATTATATCCACATGTTCTTGTTCTTGATTTAGCTCATGCTCATGTTCCAACTCAGAGTTTTCAACTATGGTAGTTGGGTTACCCCCACTTTGGTCTAGGGGGTACATCGGCTCTTGATCTTGTGGAGATGTTGAGTGAGATGGAGTAGGTGTGACCGAATCCATCAATGGTATCTCCTATGGTGTGGATGGGATTTTGGGTGGAGTCACAAGTTGCATAGATGGATTCAGAGGACTTTGGTTCTCTGTCATCACATTGATCATTCCCACAAACTCATGAGAAGATGCATTTGCATTTGAACAAGTTATGGCTACCTCATCAACTTGTCCAAGATGATCTGCTTGGCCTCCATGTTTGGAGGGCGCATCAAGAATGCTATCAATGGGTGGAAACTTGGTAGGGGGACTACCTAGATTTTTGATCGACTCGATGATAGGTGTGAATGCAACATTGGGTACTATGCACTCATCGAGTTCTAGGTAGGTCAATTGAATTGTGTCCTCAACTATGGTGGGTGAATATGGTATGATATGATTTGATTCATCCATATCAACAAGGGGTTCTTCCTCCTTTTGGTAGGAGTGATAAGATCTTCTATAGGTGTATTGATGATAGCTATGGGAGCTTCTACAGTTGGCTCTTCTGATCCTTCCTTGCTTGAAAAGATAGAGGATGGTACTAGCGGTGGTGGTGAAGGTAACTTCACGACTAACCATGGGGTTGCATCTGGACTTTGGATAAAGTCATTGGGTTTAATATCCAAATGCTTGGGTGACACTGTAGGCCTTTGTGGATGATCCACCTGCTTATAATACTTGAAGGGGTCTGGGTCAACATTGATCACATGTACCTTACCTTCATCAATGTATTTAATGCATTGATGCACTATAGATGGAACACATTCCATATCTCTTATCCATGGTCTTCCAAGCAGTATGTTGTACTGTCTTTCACCCTCCAAGATGTAGAACAATGTAGGCATAATATTTTGTCCAACTTCAACAAGTAGGATTATTGTACCCATAGTGGAGGATAAAGCATCATTAAATGCTTGTAATGTGAACTTGGAAGGTGCAATGCACGAGGATGGAAGGTTGAGATGCTTTAGTGAAGTTGTGGTAATAATGTTTATCGAGGAACCTGTGTCAACCAATACTCGCTTATAGGGGACCCTATTGATACTCGCGATGATATGCAAAGCAGGATCTGGTGAATTGGTAGGCACGGGTTTGACCTCATGATTTTGAAAGGATATAGCAGGCTTCTTGTACATTTGTATGTATTCCATAAAGTTGGTGAAAGCATCAGAGTCATGATGTTGTACCTCAATGGAATCCAAGACCCTCATGAAAGGTTCCCAATATTTGGAGGACTGTAGTAGAAGCTTGCTCATGGTCACTTTTGTTGATGGTGCATGCGAACTTCGCACAGGCCTACTCTGGGTTGCTAACACTTGTTGGATGGGAGTTCTAGGTGGTGAAGACCATGATGTAGAGGGAGTGTAGACCTCCCTGCTAGGCCCTTTGGAAGGCTGATTATATCTGGTTTGTGATTGGAATCGATGTTGGCTAACCGAATAATCCACTTGATCATGTGGGTAACCCATTGATGTTCTCTTGGTAGAGGTACTTTGGTGGTCGGGTCTTCTATGTGAGGAGTGGACCTCACGATGACTTTCAGGGTGTCGTGCAGGGATGATGAGATCCTCAGGAGAATAGTGAAGGTGACTACTATCAGGGCTCCATGCAGGATTGAGGAGATCCTCATACCTATAATGATGGTGCTCAAGGCCTCTCCTAAATTTTTCTACTTCACTAGCTCATGATCGAGCTCGGCCATGCATAGTTGTCATAATGTGTTGACTAGGCAAACCTTGAAGGAAACCCACACTAAAGAAAATTTTGACTTCCAAAAAGGCTATAAGTGTTATATATCAAAATGATCAGTGTGACGAGCTGATCATAATGGGCTAGGTCTCCAAAATTTGATTTTTGGGTCAAAAATTTGTATTTTTGGAATATTTGGCTAACCAGGGCCTGTGGGGAAATGCCCACTTTTAGGATTTTTGGGGAAATTTTGAACCGTGAAGAGTTAGGACTCAAAATTTCTAGGAGAGGTTCCCTAGGGGCTAACTAAGACAAAAAAACAAATTTGGCACTTTTTGGAGTTGTCTAGCCCACTCTATGACTATTTTAGTGCAGTTTTTCACTATTTTCGGGGTCGAAAATAGAGTAAAAATAAAACCAAAATAACTTTTTTGTTATAGCTCCGTTTTGCATGATTCTTGAAGCATTGGATGCAGAATCAAAAAGTAGATTTTTTTTGAAACCCTATTTTTTGAAAAATTAGGGTTAGGGTTTTGTCCCAAATAACAAAGAAACACACAAAGCAGACAATATGATTATCTTTTTACTGATTAAATGTGTGTCCTAAATTGGTTTTAGTGTGTTTAGATTTGTTGTTGTTCTTTGCTCTTGTTGTGGAATTAGAATGAGGGAACTCAACCAAAGTGGTGACTAGGGACACTAGTGCCAAACATGATTTCTCAAAAGAGTCTAGGGTACACCACTTAAATCCCAATGGGGGGTTCGCCTAGCTCTTCCACTCTGAAACAATGTTTCCAATAGTGGGAGGCAGTTTGAACATTAGTGACCTATTCCATCTTGAGAGAGTGCCCTATTCTATCTAAGATATATATGGGCAAGCTGGTGGAAGGAGGTGAAATCCAACGTCACCAGTCTGAATTGGGGGTTGGTGATGAAATCCAACCTTACCAATGTTATAGTGGAACGTGCAAGTGTGTGTGGTTCCTTTTAAGCCCAAAGAAAGTAAGCAAAGAAGCATTCAATGATCATTCACTAAATGCATGCAATAGGTGTGTTTTAATTTCAAAAATCTAGGATAAAAGGAACCTACAAATGTCACTTATAGATGCAAGCCCTAAATGCTAACCTACCCATTGGGTAAGCCACAAGCAATCAAGCCATAAAGATGCATTGCTACTTCAAATTTCTTTTGATTTTTCTTCTTCCTTTTGCTATGTGATGTTATAATAAAATAAAAAATGTAACTTTTAACCTTTCTATGCAAGCAAATGAAGCAAGAAAACTGATTTTTGATAGTCTCTAAAAATGTAGCAAAAAAACAGAGGGTTTAGGCACTTACTTTGTCCATTTTGAGCTCTCCAAATTCTGAATTTTTGGGCAGAAATCTCTCTGTTTCACCACCGCTCTAGGGTGGGGTGATTAGAAGCCTCACCACCATCCCAGGGTGGGATGGTGAAGCCACCATCCCAGGGTGTGCCAGATAAAGCCTCTGCCACCATTCCAGGGTGGGGAGGGGAGCACCTACAACACAAAAAGGGCAAAAATGCAAGAAAGAGGTCAAATTTTCACCCAAATCAAAAGGGACAAGGGTCCCACCATGATCACCACTGAATTAGGGAAAAAATGTGCACCAAATTATGTAAAAAAATATGTGTATCTACCCCATATCGCTCATGAGCATAAAAAAGGAAGCATGCATGTGAAAAGGAAAGAATACCAAACAAAAGGAAATGAATCAAAGCAAGTCTCTTCTCATTAATTTGTTGGATCAGATCCAAGGTTACATAGAAGTCCCCTTGAGGGCTCAAAATTTGATACAATTGTTACAATATTGGGTGCCCAAAGACCAAGTCTTTCACGGAATCAGGGTGCACATCCAATGTTTCTCCGCGTACCCACAATCGAGGTGGGCGAGCCAATGCCACCGCTGCTTGTATCTAGGTTCTCTGATGTCTGATATTTCTTCCCAAAGCCTTCTAAGGACCTGCACCTGCACACAAGGAAGCAAAAAGGGGTCAAATAGCAAGGGTGTATGGTGAAAACATGCAATCCCCATAGGGGCAAAATGGCATATGAATTAAAAGTGCATCAAATGATATCCAAATGACTTGAAAATTTTCAGAGATGTTAAAGAGGATTTTTTGGGAGGATATCACCCAAAAAATATCAGAAATTGCATCCGTAGACCCCTCGATTTAGCGTCGCCCACCTGCAACCTACGAAAAGGAAGACAACAAAATATCGAACCTGCACTCATCCAAAACTCATGAAATTTGGTCAGTATGCATAAATTGACATTTCAAGACAACCCATATGATCATATTTTCAAATTGGATCCCGGATCCACCTGCATCAAACTGGGGTGCCCGGATGGGCCCTACGAGCCTGCAGAAACTTAAAAATAGCATAACTCCTTCATTTTAACTCCAAATGACCTGAAATTTGAACTGTAGAATCATGGAATAATGTAGAAAATAAATAATTAAAAATAGTAAAGAAATTTCTTAATAATTTACCCTCATCCCGGGGGCGATGGTGACTACAACTATTTGGGGGGCACCCTAGGAGGGGATACCCACCAAATACGGCCACTTTTTGTTACCAAACCACTAGAAGATGTTCCTAAACAACCTAAGGTGTGTTTTCATCGAATTTGGTGAAGAAATTCACCCGGATGGAAAAGTTATGCTCGGATTACCTTCTTGAAGTCACCCGGTAACCTCCTTGGCAAAAGGGAGATTTCGAGGGCAAAAAGGTGCAATAAGGTGAGGGGAAATCTCGGAAGCACTCCATTGCATATCCTAGAACTCCTATCTATATGTTGTTTTTTGTGTGGAAATTGCATCCATTTTATAGCCCAAAGGGGCTCATGTGCAAAAAGGCATGCAAGGGCATGCATGGCAGGAGGCGCCACTTGTCAAAAAGGAGGCATGCATTGGATGGGGAAGAGAATATCCATTTTTGGCCTCCATAATGATGTGTGTCATAAGGATTCAGTGCCCTCTGCCCCGCATGCTCTATTTGGCGGGTTAAATGGCAGTTTTTGGGTGCCATTTGGCCCAGATTTGACTTTTTATGGGTCAAACTTCACCACCGTCCCACCCTGGGACGAGGGCTCACCACCATCCCAGGGTGGGATGATGGGAATATACCATCATCCCAGGGTGGGACGGTGGTGAATTTTGGGCCAAAACCTCCCAAAATTGGGTCGGTAGCCTCCAAAAATCCTTTCGGAGTGGCTAGAACCATTGTGAGCCTCCCGAGGGCTGCCCAAGGGGCCATATGATGTCAATTTGATCATTGTTTGTGGATGCTTAATCGGGTTTACCACATTTTAGTGTCTACAATAAGTTGAATTGATTAAATATTTCTACTAGTTTAATTGTGACAACAATTCAAGTATAGTTGTTAAAAAATATATATTTTGAATAAATAGGAGAATCGACAACTGTCTCTGTTATATTATCCCTGTATGCATGGTTCAAATTTGAAAAAATACTACTATAGCCCTCATACCACCTCGGTAAGATTTTTACTCCAAGTGAGGGGGACCCTAGAGGGGCTTGGGATTGGTACCATCAACCTCAAGCTGGAAAACACTCAATAGAAATTGATCGGTCTACTATCTCCACCCTAGTTGTTAAAATGCTATAATATTGTTCTAGGAGAACAACCCAACAGTTCAGGATTTGGTTCTTCTTCAAGATATCCAAGGTTCAAACAACAATATGGGCGAGTGTGTGAGGGGATGAATGTGTGGCTATGTGTAAAATTCCCTATTGATAAGCATAGCTCTCGACTTTAGGAGGGGTCATGGTTAGGGGGAGCCTACTCAGTCGTCTTGTGCATTGATTGTAGGGGTTTCTCACACTAACCAAATAAAAAAAATGTTGTAATGTTATTATATGATTGTGATGTAATATGAGATCTTTATTCAATTTCATATAATGATTAAAAAAATGGTTTTTTGAGATAAGACAAGTGGTAATGATATAGTATAAATAACAATTCCATATAGTCAATTAATTTTTTTAAATATAAAAAATATAAAATAAAATTAAATAAAAAAATAAAGATCTAGATGTAGTTATTTAGTCTCGTGAGGAATATCCTAATGATATGTCTTTGGGTTTTCATTTAAGAGATAAATTCAAGCCTTAGTACGAGGGTACAAAGACAACTCATAAGATCCCGTGTTTTTAACTTAATTTGTTTTGTTCTATAAGGTATATTGTAGTGGCAGGTCTTTGGGTTTTCATTCAAGAGACCCAAGTTCAAACCCAATACCCTATTAAAGGCTTGTGTTTTTAACTCAAACTTTTGTCTTGTAAGAGATACTCTAGTGGTATGTCTTTAGGTTTTCATTAAAGAAACCTAAGTTCAATGTTCAATACAAGGGGTCCAAGACGCCTCATAAAAATATGCATTTTTAATTTAAAATTTTAGTCATGTGAGGGATACCATAATGTTATGTCTTCAAGTTTTTATTCAAGAGACCCAAGTTCAAACCCTGATTCGATGGGATTGAGACCTTTCATAAAAACATGTGTTTTTAACTCAAAATTTAGCGAAATAAAACATGGTTCAATGGTTGAGATATATGGATGACCTGGATCACATCAAAAATCAAATCCCTGCAACACCAAATAGGTTGCAACACCAAATAGGTTATATAGCTTAATTCAAATCCCTACAACACCAAATAGGTTGCAACACCAAATAGGTTATATAGCTTAATGTGACAAAGTTGATGTAAAAGGAAAAAAAACCCTTTCAAAACCTTATTATAAAAATAAATAAAGAATTAAAGATAAGGTTTGAAGTAAATTTGTTCTAACTAATTATATACAAACTTAATATATATATATATATATATATATATATATATATATATATATATATATATATATATATATATATATATTCCCATTGAGTCGAGTCTCGGATGTTTTAAAAATAAATAAATAAATATAATTATTTTGATTTTATTGCTTCAGAAAATCATTCTTGTTTTCATTTTTATGCACACTATTTTATCATTTTTCTCATATTCACCTTACTTATATTTGAGTTATTATATATATATATATGAAATGTATTATTATTATTTTTTGATTTGGTTAGTGTGAGAAATCCTACGACCAACCGACCAACCAACACTTAGGGTTGAGCATTCTCATCTCAGCCATGACCCTTTCTAAGTTCGAGAGCTAAACTTATAACCACTTAGAGCTAAGCATTCCCATCTCAGCCATGACTCTTTGCAAGGTAGAGAGCTAAACTTATCAATAAAGGAGTAACACATAGCCATACACACGGAACAGTTTGAAACTTGGACCTCCCAAAGAAAAGCCAAAGCCTAAACCGTTATGATGTTCCCCGGGACAACCCAAGTGTATTTTAACAAATTGGATATTGTTTGAGTATCTTGTCAAGATTTAAACCAACATTGAAGATTCTAACTATTGAGCTAATATCATCTGATTATAGTCCCTGGGGGACAACACAAGGGTTCATCCAAGGTTCAAAACACGGCATGGGCGAGTGTGTGAGGGGGTGGGTGTGCGGTGGATGTGTTAAATTCTCTACAAGCATATTTGTCCCAACCATTGAACCAACAACTGATTGGCTAAAATTTATAAATATTAGTGTATATTTGTCCCAACCATTGAACCAACAACTGATTGGCTAATATTTATGGGAGTTGTAAGCTTATCACAATGGAAGCATTTTTAAGTTTTCATTTAGGAGATCAAAGTTCAAACACCATTTGATATGAGGGAATAGAGACCCCTCATAAAAACTTATATATATATTTTATAGGGTTGAGCACCCTCCTCCCAACCATGATCTCTTGTGAAGCCGAGAGCTATACTTAAGCCACCACACATCCACCCCCTCACACACTCACCCGCATTGCCCCCCTCACACACTCACTCGCATTGCGGTTTGAACTATACTTATATATATATATATATATATATATATATATATATATAAAAGTAAAACCGAGAGTTATATTTTATTTTTTATTTCTACATCAATTTAGTCACATTAACCTATTTTGTGTTGAGGTTTGAACCTTGATGTGGGTTAAATGAACTATTTGTCCCAACCGTTGAACCAAACCAATAACTGGTTAGCTAAAATTTATAAATATTAGTGCATACTTTTATATTTAATATTTATGGGAGTTGTAAGCTTACCACAATGAAAACATTTTTGAGTTTTTAGGAGATCAAAGTTCAAATCTAAGGTGATATGAGGGAATGGAGACCCTTTGTAAAAAACCTTTGTAAACTTAAATTTTTTAGTTGTTTGATTTTTTTAAATAAAAATTAAATTTTTGATTATTCTTTATAGTTAAATATCTTCACGAATGGGTCTAGGGGGACAACGCAAAGGTTTGGGCTTTGGCTCTTATTTAGGAGGTCCAAGGTTCAAACGGTTGCGTGGGCGAGTGTGCGAGGGAGTGGGTGTGTGGTGGTTGTGTTAAATATTCTATTGATAAGCATAGCTCTCGATTTTTCTACGAGAGGTTATAGTTAAGAAAAGACTGCTCAACCCTATACATTGGTCGTAGGAGTTTTTCACATTAACTAGATTAAATTTTTTTTTAACAAATATAAATTTAAATATTTTAATAGTTAAATATTATTATTTTTAGTTATATTATTATCAATCAGATTTCAATTAAAAAAAACATTTTATATATTTTTAAATTTTTATTTAAACATAAAATAGAATTGACACTGGTAAATAACATTAAAAAATTTAAAATCAATTGATTATTGTTTATTTAAAAAACAAATTTAATATAAAAAGACATTTGAAAAAGTATTGAATGAGTTGTTTCACATTTACTACTTTGAAATTGGGTATAGAGGGAAAAAAAGAAAGGTGCTTTAATGCCCTTGAGATCATGGGGCATATGAGACTGTTTTTTCAATAGACTTATTGTCGAGTTATATTAGATCTTGTGAAGTATATTAAAGGTAGAAGTTTTCATGTTTATATATTATTATATTTTATTTATTAATATTAACATTATTTAAAATAGTTATGTATTTTATAGTTTTTTTATATAAATTTTTTTAGTTAATTGTGTTTGGTATTTTGTTTTTAAATTTTACCTTTCTTTTACATTATTTTATAATTTTTAATAATTGATATAAATTTTTTATAACAAAAAATTTTATTTTTATTTTTATTATTTAATTTTTAATAAGTTGGTATACTTTTTAAATGTTTATTTTTGATGTGGGTTTGACCTCAAGCTAACAAACACTCAGACAAAACCAGTCGATCTACTATCACGACCCTACAACAAATTATTTTATATAAATAAAAAATTTGAATAGCAAAATTATTAAATCATTTTACATTATTAATAAATTTTTTAACAAATTATTTTATATAAATAAAAAATTTGAATAGCAAAATTATAAAATCATTTTACATTATTAATAAATTTTTTAAAATGACAAATATTTTTTACAACAACAAAGTACTTTATATTAATATTTTTTTCTAAACATAATAAAAATATAAAATTAGCTATTAAAAATTATTTAAAACCTTTTATATATATATTAATAATAAATACGAATAATTTGAAAAACTTATATTAAAAAAAATGTCATTACAAGTTGGGATGAGACTTCTCCCAACCTTGCTAAAGAAAACACATGTTTACAACAGTAAAAGAAGATTTGCATTGGAGCCAAATCTCCTAAACCATATTTCCACGATGGTTGTTCACCTGTTTATAACTGTAAAAGAAGATCTACATTGGAGCCAAATCCCCTAAACCATATTTCTACAATGGTTTTTCAAATTAGCTAAACACTAGATTAGCTCACCATCCTGCCTAATCTTCTCATCCTCAATAGACATGTCACTATGCCATTGAACTTCTATCTCCTTCTCAGTACTCATCTTAGCCAAGAAGTCTACGACTTAATTTAGATCTATGCTCACATAAACTAGAATCACATCATCTAATTGCCTCCACAATTCCTTAATTTAAGTGACAAGAATCCTCAACGTCCATGTCTTCAAAGCAAAGTTCGTCATGCAATCCAAAGATCCTACTATTATTTGAGAATCTAATTCTAGGATTATCCTCTTGTAACCTTGTTTTACTGCCCAAATAGAAGCAAATTTGATAGCTAAGGCTTCTACTTCATTGTTCGTGGCCCTTCCCAGGCCTTGCAGTTTCTAATAGAGCAATGTCCCAACATGATTCCTACAAACCACTCCAATTCTAGCTCTATCTAGATTGCCTTTTGTAGCTCCATTAGTATTAATTTTAATTCAACCTTTTGGGGGTGGTTTCCAACTAGCTCTGTCCTACCCCTCTTGCACTTCAACTTTCTTCTCCATTGTCCCTATAACAGCCTAAGTTTCCTCTTTAGCATACACTGCCATAATTTCTATGACTTTGCTCTAAATGACCTACCAAATTACATCTAAATACGAAAAGGTTTCTCTAAAAATTCAATCATTTCTCTCCAACCACACTTACCACCAAATGAAGTTTAATCCAGGCTCCCAATCGATACAAAGATCTTTAGATTTAAATCTACCCCTCTTTCATATTGTCCAAATATTAGTTCGATTAAAATCACCATTAACTCGAATTTTATAAATAAAAACTCTCTCCTAGATATGACACGTAAATGGGCACTCAAAAATTAAGTGGTTAAATGTTTCTTCACTCTTGTACCATAAAACACATTGATATGGACCAATGATTCCCCTACGTATGAGATTATAAAAAGTAAAAATTTCATTATACATGAACTACTAGACAAAATTTTTTACTTTCGGTCAACCCTTGGACTTCCAAATATTTCTCCAATCCTCAACCTGATATGCATGAGTAGGAGGCTCTGGAAGGATCTTATCATATCCATCCTTCACTATGTAGACACCAAGGCTCCCATAGCCCCAAGCTAATTCATCCTCCTCGTCTCTACCTGTGAGAAATATTTTTGCCAAGATTTTAGTCATTGATGGGTGTCAATTCCGGAGGGACTGAATTTGGTCACTCATCCAACTTATTAAACTACTTGAAATTATAATTCTCCAACTGACTAGTATTGAAATAAATTTCAATTTGGATCCAACCCCTAGTTTCCATGGTTGTTTTTATTGGTTGTAGTTTTGGGAATTCAACAATGATAGGTGTGTATTGATTCAATGAATTTGTCCAAAATTGTGCCTTCTCCCCTCTCCCTACTTTAAAAAATAATCCATATTTTATTACCTGAGATCCTAAATTTAGAGCCTGCCACACTAAGGACCCATTACCATCCAAATGGAAATGATCCACCTCATTTGGGTTTAACTGTACCAAACATTTACTAGTTAAAACTCTCTACTAAATAAAGAAGTTGGTTGGGAAATTCACCCCTAGTAAAGCTTTCCAGCCAAAGCTTTATTATTTAACTTTGATCTCCTCAGTCCTAAACCTCATTTTACCTTGGGTTGGCTTACTTTCTATCAACCTACTAAGGCCCATTTCCTCTCTCCTTTTACTCATCCCCATAAATTTTTTCTAGTCATCTTGTTTAACTCTTTCCATATGGTATGTGGGGTAGCAAGGATAGAAAATTTATAAATTGGCATGGCATGAATGATTGACTATAAAAAGGTTAATCTACCCTCATAGCTTAACCATTTGTGAGACCAATGATTAATTCTTTCCTTGATATAGTCCAAAATATTCCTCCAAATATATATTTTAGTTTTTTAAAATGCAAAGGGAACCCCAAGTATACCACTGGGAGAGAAGTCCTCGTGAATCCCAAGATCTCTAAAATTCTATCTTAAAGCATTTGATCAAGATTTAAAAAGACCACTTTGGATTTTTTATCATTGATTACTTGGTTTGTGGCCCTAAGGTAGACATTAAGTGTATCTCTAATCATTCTTGCTTCTCTGAAGTTGGCCACTGCCACCAATATTGTATCATCCACAAACTGTAAGTGAGTCAAAACTTCCTCCCCACCTTGATACCTATTAGCAAAACTTGTTGTCTTCTCCTCAACATGAGTCTACTCAAATATTTAACCAATATGAGAAAAAGATAGGGAAAACAAGGATCTCCTTGACAAAGGCCTCAAGTAGCTCCAAATGATTGCGAGAGAAGGCCCTTGATTAACACTGAGTATGTCAGAGTAAAAACACAACTCATGACCCATTCTATCCAATCCTAAGAGAAACCAAAGGATGTTATCATCTTTGGCAAGAAGCTCCACTCCACCCTATCATAAGCCTTTGACATATCCAATTTTATGAACATTCCTCTATTATTATATTTTTACATTGAATGGATTGCCTCTTGAGCTAAAACCACACCATCCAAGATCTGCCTGCCCTCTACAAAACCCCCTTGCTTCAAGGAGATGATGCTATATAAAAGTGGTTTTAACTGCTCAGCCATTACCTTTGTGATTATTTTATATATGACATTGCATAAGTCAATAGGTATATAATATAAAATATGCACCCCTCCTCCCATTTTAGAATTAAGGCAATTAAAGTAATGATTTAATGCTTTAAGTATTCTTTTACTACCTTTGGACTCATCTATAAAGGCCATTACATCCTCCTTCAAGTTGTTCGAGAAGGCCTAAAAAAACTCAATTGGAAAGCCATATGGACCTGGTGTTCTTCTAGTACTCATTCCAAAGACTACTTTCTTCAGTTCCTCTTTATAAATGGGTTTAAGTAGGGCCTGATTTTCTTCTTTAGATATAACCGAGGGTATGATAGCAAGAACTTATTTTTGAGCCTCTTCATCTTGCACCATACTTCCCTTAAATAATTTAGAAAAAAATCCTTTGAATTAAAATTCATACCTAGAATTGTATCAAAGGAGTGTCCATGCTCATCTTGAAGAGCTTCCATGTTGTTCATCTATCTCCTAGCACAGGTAGCCTGATGGAAAAAATTGGTATTTTTATCACCTTCTAATAACCAAGTGGTTCTTGCTCTCTATTTCTAGTAGATATCCTCTTGGTTGTCAATATCCTCAACCGCTTTACACAATACATTATCCTTTTCTTTGAGTTGCTCTGTAATTGTTCCTTCCCTGAAGTGTTTTTGAACCTCATCCCATCTGGCCATCAATGGAGCTTTTTGGACTTGGAAATCTGTTTTGTTAGCTCACCTCCATTGTTTCAGTTTCCTTGCCATAATGAAGCTGCTTGTGGAATCTAAATATTGTTGTCCCATATGTTGGATGGCCCTCTTCCCACCATCGTGGAATTTTATTTTGAAGTTTCTCTTTTTGTAACCAAAAGTTTTCAAATTTGAATGGTTTGTGATGTTGCACTGTCTTGATCCCCCCTTACAACAAAATGGGAAAGTGATATGAAATTAGACCCTCAAAAATCTAAAATTTTATATTTCATTTTATAAATGCCTCCTCTAAAACCAAAAAATGATCTAACTTCACCTTCTTGCTATGTGGCTCCCTCTTATTAGTCCAATTATAGTTGGTTATAGGGCATTTAATACCCACCAAGTGTAATGCATGGACTTGGGCAATCATAAGTCGATCCCCTAGGTCTAAAATTAGGGTTCCTCCTTCCTGGTCTCTAGAGGATAATTTAGCATTAAAATCCCCAACAACAATCCATTCTAACTCCTCCCTTGAGACTCTCATATTATGCACTACTTTCCATTGATGCATCTGATTATCTAGGTTTTGAACCCCATAAAAATTTAAGATTAAAACCTGCTTAGTTGTCACATTGCTCCTAAAATATGATGTGAGGACACACCTCCAAGCTATATGTTCTATTGTCATCCATTCAAGAGAGTTCCAAAGAGGAACTATCCCCCTGAGGCCCCTTGGAGCAGTAAAAATCTATTGGTCTCACCGATCCTCTATTGATCAGTTTGTCTCCTTGAACTCCTATCAATTCCTTATTTGATTTTCTACCCACTCCTTGAGAGTTGATGTTTTTTTCTCTTTTCAACTTAATTTATCCCTAGATTTGATCTTTCTCTGTTCTTTTTTGCTATACCCATGATGACATCCTTAATTATTGGCTGCTCTTGGTTATGCACTATCAATTCCACTACAATATTTTATTGTGGTAACTCACTGTACTCAATTACCTGCTCTAGGATGGGAGGAGGTGAAAGAGGGGCTTGAACATGGTTGTTATTGTTTTTATTATTCCCATCCACTCCTTCCATGAATTTTTCTTCTTCCTGATCCACTAGTGTCTTGAAGATCTCATACCGAGTTGGGTTTGCTCTTTACCATATTTTTTTTTACCTTCTACTTCTTTTGGGCTGTTCAAAACCATCTCCTCGTGCTTCTTTACCTTGAGAAATATTGGTTTTTTCTTTATTGATTGTTGACTTACCCTCCTTAGAAAGATTTGACATTCTCAAAGGAGCCTCCATTTTTATGTTCATATTGTTTGGGCAGGATTGGGCCAAATGCCCATATTTGTGGTAAAATTTGCACCTAAAGGGCAATGCCTCATAATCTAGTTGTTGAATCCAAGATAGTCCTACAAGTTCAAGTTCAACCTTTGTCGGTAAAGACTGGCTAAGATCCATTTCCACACATAATCTAGCATAAATGATTGTGTTTCCTTCCATTGTGTCTTTGGAAACACCCAAATGTATTCCAATGGAATTACCAATAATTTCCAATACCTACTCACTCCAAAACTCCATTGGAAGTGCATACAAACAAATCCAAACTAGGACAACAATGGGTTCAATTTGAGGATCAAATCCCACTCTCTAGGGCTGAACAAATAATCCTGTCGGATCATGATTCCTCTTTTTTGATTTGAAAGCCCTATATCTATCGATAAGTGAAGAAAAACTAACAATAAAATATCCATTACTAATAAATCGCAAAGAATACTCACCAAGAGGCTCCCAGTTTTACTGGACCCAGAAATGCAAAAAAAATAGGGTAGGGCGAATACCCATGAATTTACTTATCAAATCATGATTGGCTCTATATAAAACTATTTCTTCTACCAACCTTTGCTCAATGAAAATCTTTGGCCTTGATTCTGACTATGGCAAGCATCCATTAACTCGTTGAGATATTGATCTATTTCTAGTAGTTGTAAAGAGCATTTTTAATACAGTTTTTTGTGCTTATTCAATCTTTGCTAGAGATTTATCCTTTAACAAATCTTCAAAAGAATTGTCTCTCTAAAAAAGGATCTGGAGGTGTCCCCATTGGGCCCTCCTGGAGCAACAATCTTGTCTTTAATTCCACAATAACCAGAAATATCTTTGGCTATCCAACTGATGTCCTAATTTTCTCTTCCCCAATTTGAACCTTGATATGATATCATCTTCGTAATAATATACTTATTTGTTTATGATGTTGTGATTTGATAAGTAAGTTATAATTTAATATTTAATAATATATATTTGTTATAAATGATTTTAAATTAATGCTTGATATGAATGATTTATTTTATTTTATTTATTTTTGCATAAGAAAATCAGTAACATTATTGGATGTTTTTATAAATTATAGTCCATTGGGTAAAACAAACTCAAAGAGACCATGACCCTCTAAAGCATCGAACTAGAACAAACACTCGACCGTTACCATCCAACGTATTCCCTATTGAGCACGTTGTGGTTTGAACCAGGATCTCTTGGATGAAAACCAATTACTATGAATGATTTACCTATTACATGTTTATATGCATAAAATGGGTTAATCTTAGATTTCACAAAGAAAAACTTCCAAAATATACAATAAACCTAAATTTTTATGTAAATGTTAATTATATATTTTAGTATTTATATAAACTAACATATAATAAAGCCAAAAATTATGCCACAAAATTTGATCATCTTTATTAAGCTCCAAAAATTTACAGCTGCAAGTGTATACAAGAGTCATAATGAGATCTTATAAAATTTGGACTCATGCATTCATCTTACTTATGTATTTTTCATGGTAAATTTGACTTGTGTTCTGAGTGTTTATAGACATTATTTTCGTATGTAGAGAGTTTAAGAAGATGAACCCCACTTTTGAGGACTTTTAAGACATTGAAACTTGTTTATGTTATTCTATTTTCATTTAAAATTTTAAAAAGAGATTAATTTATAAATTGAAGCATTTTGATTATAATTTGTTTTTAATAAGTTATATGCAAATTTTATTTTCAGGCATTTATATCAAAATATCAAAATATTATATTTGGATTAGGTCAATTAAATCGTATTTAATTTGTCTTAATATTATTAAAAATTAAATAATCAAATATATTTTTCACCTTCGTCATGCCTCTGCAACCAACTCCTTACATCATTTTATAAGATCTATATCACTTGACCAATTACCTTCTAAAATTTTAATTTCACTAATATGAAGACCAACACTTTAATTGATTGAATTATTTGTTACCGGATTTTTTTTTTTTTTTGAATCCCCACTTCCATTGTTGTTGTTAGCATTAATGATAATTTGTCAATCCCCCTAAATTGAAATATATTTCCATCCTTTTCAATTGCAGTTTTAATGTCTATAAGAAGTGTCTTAACCACCTCATAGTTGCTCGTATGATTAGAAGTGAGGAGAAGTTTTCCTTCATTCTTTAAAAAACACACCCTCCACCAACGTTTTTTTGGGTTTCCCTTAAAAGCACCATCAATATTTATTTTGATAAATTCAAATTTTGGAGAATTTTATGTTATCCTAGTTTAAATTAAATCCTTTGTTTTAATGCCATTATTGTAGATGACTCTTCCATGTACGTTCAAATCCCATAACGAAACTGTTACCTTTTTTTTTTTGTACATGAGACTCCATGCTAAACACTATATCTGTAAACATTCTGCAAGAGAGGCAATAATACAATTCCAAACTTGCACATGAATTTGAAATATATTTTAAAAATTTATGTTATTCCTTTCAAGGCATAAATTTCAACACATAATAGCAATTCCTCCATAGAATATATAATGCTTTAGCTTTGAAATAATTAATCCACCATTTCATAAAATCTTTCAATGTTAATGGAACTACCCAATATATTTTTATATTTTTTAAAAAGTAGCCCCAAATGGTGTAAGCAAAGGGATGATGAAGAAGTAAATAGTTTGATATTTTTAAATCCTTCTCACACAAGGCGCATAAAAAAAATTCCATGATATACTTTACTTATTAGACTCTCTCTTGAAAGAATCTTACTTTGAACTGCTAACTAAAGGAATATCGAGGCCTTAGAGGGAGCTTCTAGCAACCAAACATCCATGTAAGAGAAATATTTAGGAGTAGTAAATTTTGATTGATTTAAATCCTCGTATCCCAACTTGATTGAGTGCTCAGCATCTTTTGATAGATTCCAAACCAACTCATCCTTTAGTGTAAAAATCAATAAAAAAAACTCTTGATGTATCCTTTGAATTTTATCTACAATTTGTTTGAGTTCCTCTCCTTAAACCATGTTACTTAATAAAAATCCATGATCTAGAGTTGTTGCTTATATTAATATAGTTTTTTATCATTGGATATTTACAAGTTAGGCATGCCTAAGCTAATGGTTGTCATTTTGAATAAGAGATAAGAGGATAATGATTTAAGCAAGCATCAAACCAAAAATTTGCATAATCTCTCTAATTGACTAACCATCTAATATGTTTCTTTATCAATTACAAATTATCTAATATGAAGTTCTATATTAACGATCATTTAGGTTGGGTTCTTTTCCTAAATAGATTCATTGCATCAAGAGAATCTATATATTTTGAAGTAATGTTTTTTCCAATTCTTTCCTCGATCTCTGAATAATCCCCACCCAAGCTTTTGCCCCTAAGGCCAAACTCATAAGTGTTGAGTGATAATTTTGCCCAATTGTAAAATCATCATCATAGTCAGGGTATTGTTAGAACACCCTCTCTTGCAAAAAAATTCTGAATTTCTCCAAGGTTCTTATTTGCTTAATATGTGCTTGAATGCTTGTGAAAATATGAAAATGTGTTGAAATACCTTAAAGGTGCAAGCAACTTTTAACAAGAGGCTTGTGGTTTAGTATTGATTTGATTTGTAATATTTTTGTTGCTCTTATGATTATTAAAAATATGTATTTATTGATCCACTATCAACTTTGAAATAATGGTTCTAAAACGGTGATTTAATCTATTTTATCTCAAATTGTTTAAGTAGATTTTATATTCTTTTGTTAAGCTTTGCTTGAGCATGAAATAAAAATGACTAAATTTAACTTTGAAATGTGAATCCTGAACAGTGATTTAATCCATTTTATCTCAAATTTTTAAAGTAGATTGTATCTTCTTTTGTTAAGCTTTGTTTGAGCATGAAATAAAACGACTAAATCTAATTTTGAAATGTGAATCCTGAACGGTGATTTAATTCATTTTAACTTCTTTGTTAAACAAATTTTATCTTGCTTTGTTAACAAATTTTAAAATTATAGAACCTGTGGAGTGCAAGAATTTTTTGTTTTAAAATCTTAAAAAATACCTTAATTAAATGTATCCAAATAATTCAAAATTTTAACCTTGCAGAAAAAATTATTTGAACATTTTAATTACTTGAAAACCTCAAATTTTAATGCAAAAAATATAACCCTTTTAAGATTTTGAGTATTTGATGGAACTTACATAAAATAAAATGAAAAATAAATCAAAAAACAAAAGTTTCAATTCGACTAACAAATTTTAGGATAAAACTTGGGTTTAAGGGATCTCACTCCCCTGTGTAACGGCTTGAACTGAATTAACTGTCGAAACAAGTAAAACAAAAGTTTTGAAAGAGTCCAATCCCTGATTTGAACTTAATTCTTTTAAATAAAAACTTAAAAATATATTACTAAATATCTTCACTTAACTATATTTTTTAAAATATTAAATAATACATAAACAATAGGGTGAGGTCATTCGAACCCTTAAGTCATGGTCAAATGATTGTATTATTTGCAGGTACAAACTAGAAAAATAGGTCCTTATTACCAATGTGGACAAATTTCACTCAATAATGAAAGAGGAGAATATTGATTGCATATGCAAATGGGAAATGAGTTGCGGTTATCATTTGATCAATGCACATGTATCTATTCACGGGTATACACAATTTCTTATTTTAAGCTGAAAATGATACATGAAACCGAAGTACCCATCCATTTTTTTAATTAATGTCAATCTCAAAACATGAATATTATCTCACAAATTTGAACGTGAAGCATATGTACATTGCAAAGAATATAGAATATTTTATAGTACTCCTAGTTTCAAGTCCCTATAACATTTTAAAAATATTAAAAAATTAAATTATTTAAAATATTTACTAATTTAATATTGATAGATGATGAGGTTAAATGTGATCATTAATATTGTGATTAGTGGAAATGTTTTTATTAAAAGTAAAACACTTATTATTATTGATATTACTATTTATAATTAAAATATATCTTTAAGCATATGAACTTATAAATGATTAGTAGGACTATAAAAGGACCCCCACCTCTATGATAACGTGGAGTTATAATTTGATTTTATGACCACATGAACATGGATAACGTTTCTCCTTAAGCGTTGTAATTTTTTTGATAATGTGGAGTTAAAATCATTAGTAGGACTATAAAAGGACCCCACCTCTATGATAATGTGGAGTTATAATTTGATTTTATGACCACATGAACATGGATAACGTTTCTCCTTAAGCCTTGTAATTTTTTTGATAATGTGGAGTTATAATTTGATTTTATGACCACATCATGGATAACGTTTCTCTTTAAGCCTTGTAATTTTTTTTATAATATACTTAACCGTTGCGGTAGGTTATAAATTAATATTTAATAATATATTTTTATTAAAATAGATTTTAATCCAGGTGTTGTAGGTGAGTTGGAGAAGAGAGGGCAATCTTCCAAGGGAGATCCCAGATTCAAATCTCCACCCTACCAAAACGCTGAATTGGATATCCAAAATCCAATTGATAATGTTGGTGTGGGCAGGGTCGGGTGCGACTCCCGAGTGACTTTGACGGTGTAGAACCCCCTGTTCGCGGTCTCTCAGGCCCCACAAAGGGTTTTTCACTTAAAAAAAAAAAATTAAATTAATGTTTGATATGAATGATTCTATTTTATTTATTTTTGTATAATGAAATTTTTAATATTATTGGATGTTCTTTTTATAAATTTTAGTTTATTGGCTAAAACAAATTTAAGGGGACTCTGACTTTCTAAGGCATCGAACTGGGACAAGCACTCGGTACCATCCAACCTATCTATTAAATATGTTATAGTTTGAACCAAAATCTCTTAGATGAAAACTAATTACTATGAATGATTTAGTTATTATATGAATATATTAATCAATTTCATAAAAAACCATCCAAAATATAGACCTAAATTTTTATGTAGATGTTATAGATGTTAATTATATATTTTAGTATTTATATAAACTAACAATTAAATCTTATAATAAAGCAAAAGGAAAAATTATGTCACCTTTATTAAGCTCTAAAAAATTTAGAGATGCAAGTGTATACACGAGTCATAATGTGATCTTATAAAATTCGGACTCATGGATCATCTTTCTTATGTGTTTCCCATGGTAAATTTGACTTGTGTTGTCATTGGTTATTGACATTATTTTCCAAGATGAGTCCCACTTTTGAGGACTTTTAGGACATTGAAACTTGGTTATATGTTATTATATTTTTATTTAAAATTTTAAAAGAGATTAATTTATGAATTGAATTATTTTGATTATAATTGTTAATAAATTATATGTGATTGTTATTTTCCTTATTAAAATATTAAAATATTACATTTTTTGTATTACAGAAAAACTAATAATCAAATATATTTTTCACCTTCTTAAAAGTGTCATGTTTCTATAGTAAACTTTATGAAATCATTTTCATTAAGAGAAAAAATCCATATCACTTGCCCAATTACCTTCTAAAATTTAAATTTCACCAAGATGAAGACCAACACCAATTGGTTGAATTATTTGTTACCGGATTTCTTTTTTATCGAACTCACTTCCATTGTTGTTGTTAGTATTAATGATAATTTTTCATTCTCCTCAATTTGAAATATATTTCCATCCTTTTCAATTGTAGTTTAAATGCCTATAAGAAGTGTCTTAGTTGCATCATAGTTGTTAGTTCAAGTTGCATATGATTATAAGTGAGGAGACATTTTTCTTCATTCTTTCAAAAAAACACAACCTCCACCATCTTTTTTTGGATTTCCCTTAAAAGCACCACCAAAATTAATTTTGATAAATCCAAATTTTGGAGGTTTCTATATTATCCTAGTTTAAAGTAGATCCTTTGTTTTAATGTCATTATTGTAGATGACTCTTCCATATACGTTCAAATCCTATAACCAAGTTGTTACCACCTCCTTTTTGTACTTGAGACTCCCATGCTAAGCACCATATCTGTAAGTATTCTACAAAAGAGATAATAATACAATTTCAAACTTGGATATGAAATTGAAATTAATTTTAAAAATTATGTTATTCCAAGCCATAAATTCCAACACATAATGGCAATTCCTCCATAGCATATATAATGCTTTAACTTTGAAATAATTAGTCCACCATTTCATCAAATCATTCAATGTTAATGGAGCTACCCAATATATTTTTATATTTTAAAAAGTAACCCCAAATGGTGTAAGCAAAGGGACGATGGAGAAGTAAATAGTTTGATATTTTTAAATCCTTAGCAAACAAGACATATATAAAAAGTTCCATGATATCCTCTACTTTGTAGACTCTCTCTTGAAATAATCTTACTTTCAACTACTAACTAAAATAATATTGAGGCCTTAGAGCGAGCTTATAGCAACCAAAGATTCATGTAAGAAAATCTTTAGGAGTAGTAAATTTTGATTGCTTTAAATCCTCCTATGCCAAATTGACTGAGTACTCACCATCTTTTGATAGATTCCAAACCAACTCATCCTTTCGTGTAAAAATTAATAAATAAAACTCTTGATGCATCCTTTGAATTTCATTTGCAATTTGTTTGAGTTCCTCTCCTTAAACCATGCTACTTAATAGAAATCCATGATCTAGAGTTGTTGCTCATATTAATACAGTCTTTTATCTTTGGACATTTACAAGTTAGGCATGCCTAAGCCAATGGTTGCCATTTTAAGTAAGAGATAAGAGGATAAGGATTCAATCAAGCATCAAACCAAACAATTACATAATTATTCGAATTGACTATCCATCTAATATGTTTCTTTATCAATTACAAATTATCTAATATGAAGTTCTATATGATCCTTTGGGTAGGGTTCTTTTCCTAAATAGATTCCTTGCATCAAGAGAACATATATTATTTTGAAGTAATATTTTTTCCAGTTCTTTTTTTAATCTTTGAATAATCCCCACCCAAGATTTACCCCTAAGTCCAAACTCATAAGTATATAATCTCACAAGCTTACTCCTCCATTATCCTTTCCTTTGTAAATATTACAAAGAGAAAACATAAATTTTTCTTTGCATCCTTTTCAAAGAAATTCTCTTTGAATTGTATCAATTTTTGATGCTATACCCACTAGCAATTTTGAAACATCATATAGGTAGGGATGGATTACAATGTAATCTTTATGAGTTGTAGCCTTATTAGTTATTTCCATGGTTAAGAACTTATCTTTCCAACATGTCAAACAAACTTTCATTCTATCCAAACAAGAGACTCAAGCTATTTTTTATTGTTGGAAATTTTGAGTAATTATGTTGTCATTGATGTCAAGTGTTAAAAGCTAGCAAAGTTCATCTTAGTGCAAGGGAATTCATAAAAATAGGGTTAAAATATTTATATTTTAAGCCCAAGAGATTTGGTACAAAGCCCCACATGGTTGGCCAAAAGGTGGTCTAAATATCCCGAAGGAAGAAAATGTTTAGGCTCCAAAAGGAAATAATATTATAATATTTATTATTATAATATTAAAGTTATAAAGATAAAGCCTAAGGTCAATTATAAAATATTTATAATATTTATATTGTAATGTTTTATAACCCTAAGTGGGTTTGGCGCCAAGAATATTTTTAAATTATTGAAACTCCGTCGACGTCCTAGCATGGAGATAAGTTTGTATTTATATGATAAAGTTTGGTGGCAAAAGAAAAGTTTTGATGCAAGCGCCAAGTGATTAATGCTAATGGTTAATGTGAATTTCGGATGTGCAATCGTGTGAAAGGACACAAGGTTTTTTTTTTTAAAACAAAGGAGAAATCTTGGACGAATAAAGGGATAAGGTCGTAAACTTATATCACCAACCAAGCAGTTGGCCTAGCAGTAGACTTGGTAGGATAAATGCGCTGGCGAATGGTAGATCCTACATTCAAATCCCGACGACAACATTTTGTTCGTTGTTTTAAGAGAAAGGAGGATAAACATCGGATAAGTAGCGCATTGTGGGTGTTGGTCCTTGTGTGGGTGGTTGGCCTAGCGGTGGCCCATAGGGCGCTAGTGCATTGATAGGCAACATACGTTGTGTTCGAATCTTTGCGACAGTGTTTTTGGTAAGCGCTATTAAATTTGTTGATTGCCTAAGGTTGAGGGTTAGGTGCATGTGGTTTATTTGATTATTGTGAGCACTATTGACTTTGGGAGATATAAGGGAAATTTTATATTATTCTTTGCATTATCTTTTGGAGAAAATGATATGAGATATAGTGGAGAAATAATGATCTTTTTAAAATATTTTATGAATGCATTTTTAAATTTGAGAGGGAGTTAAAAGGTGTATAAGGTATTTTAATTGTTTGTATTTTGCTTCATTTTGAAGGGTTTGATTTATGAGTTAATGCTATAGTTTGAGAAACCAAGAGAGTTGGTTTGGAGTTTAATTGTGCACACATTTTGAAGGTTTGCTAACTCATAAAGGAGTGTTGTGCTAACTTTTATAGTTGCAAAAGATATTGTGTGTGAGACAGATTTTTGAAGATATATCTCCATAAGAGCAAGCAAAAAGGTATGGGCACATCTTTCCTTATTTGAAGTATTTTGTTGAGTGAATGTTTCTGAACACAAGGTGGAGTGAAAAGGATTGTTTGATAAGCATTGTTGGAAATATTTGAGTTAGGGTTTGAAACCTACATGGTGTTCTTTGTTGGAAGAAGATTGAAAACCTGTGTTTAGGGTTTGTGAGAAAATTGTGCTTTATTGGTTGAATGAGTGTGTGAAGTTTTTGAGCATTGGTTTTGAGTGATATTGAAAAGTGAATGTGCAAACATTAGAATTCAGATTTGTGAAAGCAAGTGTGTGAATCAGGAAGATAGGTGTCATATGCTAGACTAGATCTATCTTTAAAAGAGCAATAAATGTGAGACATGTGAAAGCGACAGACTTAATGATTGATAGAGCATATCATTCTCTTTATGTTCCAGAGGTTAAACGAATTCTAAGTAGTATTTATATGTTTGAGGAAAGTATTTTTGAAAAATATATAAGTTGTGTTTGTGTGCAAAGTTTGGAAATATTTGAGCAGGTTAAGTGAGCAAGTATTTGAGAAGGCTTGAGGACAGAGTTGAGCAAGTCTTTGAGAAGGCTTGAGGACATATTTAAGAAAGTCTTTGAGAAGGCTTGAGGATAGATTTGAGCAAGTCTTTGAGAAGGCTTGAGGACATATTTGAGCAAGTATTTGAGAAGGCTTGAGGGTATATTTGAGCAAGTATTTGAGAAGGATCGAGGACATATTTGAGCAAGTCTTTGAGAAGTCTTGAGGACATATTTGAGTAGGATTGATAGCAAGTTTTGATTCCTGATTTGTTCAAGCTTTGTGTTAAGGCTTGAGACAGATCTAAGCAGGTTTGATTGATGATTTGATCAAGCTTTGTGTTAAGGCTTGGGGAAGATATGAGCAGAGTTGAGAGCAGGTTTGATTGCTGATTTGATCAAGCTTTGTGTTAAGGCTTGGGGTAGTTTTGAGCAGAGATAGAAAGCAGTTGAGATATATTTGAGCTAACCTTGTAATAAGGTTTGGTACAAATTTGAGATAGAGTTGAGAATAGACTTTGGAGGTGACAGAGCAAAGAGGATAACAGTCTCTAGTGGATAAATATCCATCAACGAAAGTAGTGGGGACAGAGGTCTCTAGTGGAGAGAGATCCACAAGCCAAAGCAATGGGGGAAGAAGTATTCTAGAAGATCACCAGCCAGAGCAAAGGAGATAGAGATATCTTGTGAAGAGATATCCACGAACCAAAGCATATGGGATAGAGATCTCATGTGGAGAGAGATACACAAACCAGAGCAAGGGGAAAGAGTTCTCCTATGGATTGTGATCCATGAATCAACTAGGAAGATAGAGTTCTTTAGTGGAGAGAGACCCACAAACTAGTTGAGGAGATAGAGTTATCCTAGATCAAGTTCCATGAACCAGAGCATAGGGGATTGGTGTCTCCTTTGGACAGAGACCCATAAAATTGTAATTGGGAATTGATTCCCACGATATTTGTTGAGAAAATTTAGAATAAATATTTTCTCCATGGAGTAGCCCACATTGGGTGAACCACGTTAAATTTGTGTCTCTCTTGTGTTTGATGATTTATGCATTGCTTTGATTACTGTTATTGATATTATCATTGATAATAGTGGATAATATTGTTTAGGAAAGAAAAGTAAAATTTGATCTTATACTATTCACCCCCCTCTCAGTATAAGCTCGTGTTATTCATTTATTTCCTTTATGAGACAAAGAAATACCCAAGTATGTTGATGGAAAATTTATAATTTAAAACCCTAAGATATTCACAATAATTTGTTGTAAATCTATGGTAATGTTAATGAAAAATACTAGATTTTATAGTATTAAGCAACTATCTAGTAGTATTATCATAGCATGATAATATTGATTTAAACTCCATAGTACCACTAACTAAGAGATGACTTAAAAGAAAACTATCATCAACAAATTAGAGATGAAATTCAAAGGAAACATTTTTTTTTTGCATCACCTAGCCAAACAAACATCCCAATCAAATCAAGTACCTTAAGACCAAATATAGGGGTACTTGCTCCCAAAGCAAAAGCACCATGACCATGGCAGTGTCGATAGTGGTGTTATTGCCTACCTAGCAACATCTTTTCTAATTTTTTATATTTCATCGTTTTTAGTCCTATCAACCTAGCAACAATCAATATGATACTAACTTCCGTATCTTTAACATTGCCAACACTCATGATCCCAATGTTTTTGACTATTAAAAAAATATAAGTAGTTGGCAAGTGACAATTGCCCTACAAATATGAATCTAATTATGCTAATTATGCCCACCATCTCAACTATGCTTTGATTGGTAATTATATCTCGAAACTTTCCATCTTACTCCTCATCCCCAAATGCATGTCAAGTTTTTAGTCTTAACTTTATTCAAGTCCATTTAAGCCATGCAACTATGCAACCTCTCTACCTTGCCAATCTTGGTAGATTTTCCAGAGAATCCCCCCAAGAATCCATGGTTTCTTATAAAACCATATCTTGGGGGAGCCCAAACCATGACTTCTAACATAGTGAATCCTTATCAAATTGAGATCATATATTGCAATAGGGAAGCCCTACCAAATTCAACACAAGAATTATATTTCATAATAGGAAAGATTTTTTCAATTGGCCATCTTTCCTCAACAAAGGAAGCTCTTATCATGCAAAAACATTTCTCAAGGTTGCATTGTTGGGATTATGATCAAACTTCTTGCCTATGAGTATTTGGGTTGTTCTTTCTTACTCTTAGCTCTCTTAAAATATTTGACATGATATTTAATAATCATTGTATTCATTTAATTTCTTAGCTTTTGCCTAGGAAATCATATTTTTAGTAATCAGGTAGTCAATATTTTGTCTCCATCAAAACCCTGCAGTTGTTGGTTAGGGTTCTTTATTGGATCATTGAATCATCAAGGGTTTTATGTCCAAAATACTATGTCTACAACCAAAAGCACCATAGAACTATAGTCTCAATGGCACTACCGTGCCTTGTTTTTGCCATAATAGATATTATAAATTCACAATCAACAAATAAACATTGAAATAAAAAGTCTCATCCTTTAGTAGAAGCATCAAGGATGATATCACTCATATACGGAACTTCTATCTCTATGTAAATGGTTAACATGTCAGTTTTTAGCTATGCTTTAATCCAAATTTCTTAATAGAGTTCTAATGCTAGTCAAGGGAGATAAAATTTTCCACTAATCTAGGTAGATCCCTATGCATCTGACTTAATTTATTTTTTTATTTTTTATAGGTTTCTATGGAAGCTATAGCAACAAACAAAAGCAACACTAGTCATCAAAAGTGTCAAGATCATTTTTACATCTACAAATGCTACTACCGTAGAGGTGGAACTAGGTCAAATGTTCTATTTATCATCTTTCTCCTTGCAAATTTTAGTTATTATTGTTTGTTCTATGTCTATGTACCTATACTATTATGCTTATGTTATTTTAATTTACTAATGAAAAAGAAACATAAAGGAACAATTAGCTCATTATTAGTATCATTAGGGGACCAACAATAGCATTGCATTGAAATTAAAGCAAAACCACATGTAAAGGCTTAGATTTGTTTGTTTAAATTCTTCTCTTATACCCTTGCTCATATATTGAAAATTATCTTGTTAATTTATCCTCAAAAGATAAAATCACATAGTCAATAAGGTATGTTTGTTGCATTTGTAGTTAAGAACAACGCTAGATTAAGAATAGACACTAAAGGAAACTCTTAGAAAAAATGTATGTGTTATTTAATTAAACCACTAAAATTGTAGACTAGCCTCACAACCGCTCTTATCGTCGAAGTGAGACACCATGGATCCAATATCCTATTGAAATAAGGGAGCTAGTATACTCGATATTGTAGAACAAATAAGAATCCCTCAACAATTTTTCTATATCACATTTTAGTGAAACTGACATGAACACTAAAATGGATCCCAAAATCTTCTTTAACTAAACCAAACCTTAATCAAATATAAAATTTATCAAAAACTTTAATAAAAATAAATAACCTTATTTGTTTAATTTAAACACATTAATTCTATATATCAAGAACTTAATAAAATACTAGTCCTACTAAAAATATTTAGATCTTTAAATAACTGTCCTATAAACTAGCCGGCTATATTGGATATATAGAATGCCTAGGTTAGAAGTTGGCCACATAGGGTCTTGTGCATACTTATGCCTAGTAACATTGTTATTATATTATATGATTTAAAAGCTTTTTTTTCGTAAGTTCAATAAATATGGTTCTTCTAAATTAGGTTTTATTAAAAATTCATTAGATACGATTTTATCTAAATTAGCTATGGAAACACAAAGCATTATAAATTCTAAAATAGTTTGGGTTAGCGTAGCATTAAATAAAACATGCAAAAAGACAACATTTTTTAATTACATGTTAACCAATTTTCTGTCATTCGTCGCAAAATGCCATCTATGAATGCTTAATATGCACTTTTATTAGGCATTCAGATCTTAAGGAGTATCTTTGAAGCAAAATTATATATTATTATTGCGGAAAGGCATGAACATTTAGCCATTTAATAAAATGATTATAATTTTTTAAAGGTTTACACCATTGTTGTTCTTTTCTTAAATATTTAAAAAGTTTTATAAATAAGAATTTTTTGATCAAGCGATGCAAAGATTGACGATAAAATCTTCTAAGGGCAATCAACTTAAAGAGAATGTGAGTATTTATAAGATTAATTTTAAAATTTTATTTTAGAAGTTAGGATTTAATATTAATAAATAGGATTTTTTTTTTGATCAAGCGATGCAAAGATTGAAGATTAAATCTTTTAAGGGCAACCAACTTAAAGAGAATGTGAGTATTTGTAAGATGGATAGGATAAGAAATTGGCAATCTTCTCCTAAGGAAATTGGAAAATTCAATATTGATGGAGCCTCTAGAGGGAACCCTGAAAAAGCCAATGCAAGAGGAATTGGTAGACTTTTAAATGACTCTTTGGTTTTTACTTTTGTTGAGAATTTGGATATTCTTTCCAATAACCTTGTTGAGGGGTATGTTATCCTCAGAGGCCTTCAAGAGGCTACTAAGGTTGGATGGGAAAATGTGTTAGTTGAGTCTGACTCTCAACTCATGATTAATCTTTTGAAGACTCCTTCTAAGAATCATAAGGTTGATTGGAGAATAAAAAAAATTATTGAGAAGATTCAATTAATCCAGATGAAATTTTTGAAAGTTGATTACAATCATGCGGTCATAGATCAAAACAAGAGTGCTGATGCTTTAGCTAATTGGGTTTTGGACAAAGGTGATCTTACTTGTTATGGCCATCCTCCTAGATGGTGGGCTTCACAAATTAGGGAAGCTCTACTTTCTATCATTTCTTTGGATGGCTCCAGTTTTGAAGGTACCTAGTTTCTTCTTGCTTTATTTTTGTTTTTCTTTGGTTCGACCAGGTTATTTTAGTTCCCTGGCTCATTTTATTGTTTTTTTGTTTCCTCTGTTGATTTTTGCCTTAAAAGTATTCTGGTCTAGGAAGGTCATTGTTATGTTCAATGTTTTTCTTTTTTCTTTTTTGTTTAGTTTTTTAAGGTGTGTGTTATTTTGTTTTGTTTTGTTATTGTGTTTTTTTGTGTTGTTTTTTGTTGTTCTTGTGTTTTTGTTGTGTTGTGTTTTTTATATTTTTTGTTATTGTTCTTCTGTTTTTGTCGTTCTTGTTCTTATGTTTCTGTTTGTTTGTTTTTTATTTTTGTTTATTGTCTGTTGTTGGTTGTTTTTTATTTTTATTTTTATTTTTTTAGGTTTTGGTTGTGTTTATTTTTCATGTTTATTTTTGTTGTTTTTGTCTTGTTTGTGTTTTGTTATGTTGTTCTTGTGTTTTCTGTGTAGTTCATGTTGTGGTTTTTTTTTAATCTTATTTTGTGTGTATGTTTGGTTGTGCTTTTCTTTTTGACACACTCAAGGAGCATTTTTTAATTTAATTTTATTATTTTTATTGTTATTTATTTATTTTTTTATTTTTTTTGTGTGTGTTTGTTTGCTCCTTGAGTATGTCAAAGGTGGTAGGCCAGGTCCGAGTCCTGAGTGTTTTTTGCGGAATGGATACCCCTGCCTCCTTGGGTCTTACCCGAAAGTGGCATCCCTTCTGGGATGTTTTCCACAAAAAATAAAAATAAATAGGATTAATTTAAAAGTAATGTGAAGTATAACAAGTGATACAATTGGGGTCACATTCCTCAAGGGTACAATGGAAGCTCCTCTAGTGATTTGAACTTAGGTAGCTTGGATGTAATATTAATAAATAATTTTTTTAAATTTTATATAATTAAGTAAAAAAATATAATAATAAAATTAATTGTTTGTTATCAAATGATATAAGTTTAATTGATTAAATATTTTTACTAATTTAATTGTGACAACAATTCAAGTATAGTTGTTAAAATATTGTTGTAATGTGTTCCTTAAACAATGCAGTGGTTCGAGCTTTGGCTCTTCTTTGGGAGGTCCAAGGTTCAAACTGCGACATGGGCGAGTGTGTGAGGGGGTGGGTGTGTGTATGACTGTGTGTTTGGCCCCTATTGATAAGATCAACTCTTAACCTTATCAAAAGTCATGGTTGGGATGGGGATTCCTAGAGCGTTTGTAGTAGGGGTTTCTCACACTAACCACAATAGAAAAAAATGGTGTTGTAATGTTGTTATATAATTGTGATATAATATGAGGAAATATTTATTCAATTTCATATAATCAATTTAAAGAAAAAATGGTTTGTTGAGATACCACAATGACATGGTAATGATGTAATATAAAAATAATTTCATATAGTCAATTAAATTTTTTAAATGTATAATAAATATAAAATAAAATTAAAGATCTAGATATAGTTATTTAGTCTTGTTGGGGATATCGTAATGGTATGTCTTTGGATTTTCATTCAAGAGACATAAGTTCAAACCTCCGTATGAGAGGATTGAGATCACTCATAAGAACCCGTGTTTTTAACTCAAAATTTTTTGTCCCATGAGGGATACCATAGTGGTAGGTCTTTGGGTTTTCATTCAAGAGATTCAAATCCAAACCCCAAATACGAGGGGACCAAGACCTCTTATAAAAACCTATGTTTTTAACTTAAAATTTTGTCTTGTGAGGGACACTACAGTGGTATGTCTTTATGTTTTCATTAAGAAGACCCAAGTTCAAAATCCAATATGAGGGGACCAGGACCCCTCATAAAAATATGTACTTTTAATTCAATTTTTTTTTTCATGTAAGGGGTGCTACAATGGTTTATCTTTGGGTTTTCAAAGACCCAAGTTCAAACCCTGGTACAAGGGGATCAATATATCTCATACTCAAAATTTAGCCAAAAGAGAACATGGTTCAATGGTTGAGACATAAAGACGTAGCTCACATCAAGGTTCAAATCCATGTGGCACTGTTGGTCACGAATCTGCCTAAGGATAAAATGTATATGCGCCCTAGACTCAACCAATATTAAAAGGTTGAAGGAAAGAAATGTCCTTCAGACCAATCTCCAGAGAGGTTTGGTTCCCTTGCTATTCTAATACTGATATGAAGTTTATGAAAAGAGATGGGAAATAACAAAAAGAAATAAAAAATAATTGAAAGAAATAAGAAATATGGCTGTAAGCCAGAAAAATAGAGTGGGGATGAACCAACAACTAAATAACCAAGTCAAGTGCTAACCACCATTTAACAGAAAGAACAACACAAAAACTAATCACAGATTGCAAATTATAACTTCCAATTAACATTTCAACATTCACTTTTCATCGAAATTAAATTCAAATGCAGAATTCAATCTATCTAACAAAGGCATGAATATAACATAAATGACAAGCATAAAGTAATCACATACACAACTGATCCAGGAACCAAAGGCAAAAATCTTTCAATTGATGCAGAAATTAAACTCAAAGAGTTTCTTTAGCAAAATGTTCCTCTCTCAAACTTATCAAGTTTTACAATATTTATAGAGGATTTCGCCCCTAAAATTTAATAAACATTAAATAAAATGGTGGCAATGGTGGAAAGTCGGTGACATGGTCGGTAGTATTTTCTTCCTCGGCAACAACAATGAACCAATTAAATGACACCTCAAAAATCAACGAGCATTTACGGTTAGTAACATATTGGAACTCGATAAGAATCATCGGTAGAATTTTCACCTTCATGGGCGGTGCCTCGAAAATAAACAACATCGTATAAGAGCAGATCATTTTGGGAAATGACGGTATTTAATTTTGGCTACCCCTTGGTTATTTATCAAAACTAGTCTTTGCCAGAAATAATGCTTGAAAATTTAATTTTACTACCCGAAAATCAATTTCGCTAGAGAAATTACCTGAAAATCAATTTCGTTGGAGAAATTGCCTGAAATTGATATCGCTAGAGAAATTGCCTGAAATTGATTTCGCTGGAGAAATTTCTTGAAAATCAATTTCGTCCAAAAAAGTGTCTGAAAATGATTTTCGCCCCGAAAATGATTTTTGCCAAAAAAGTTCCTGAAAATGATTTTCTCCCCAAAAATGATTTTCTCTAGAAAAGTGTCAGAAAATGATTTTTTCCCCAAAAATGATTTTCTCGAGAAAAGTGCCCGAAAATGATTTTTGGTGGTACAACTTCTCGGAGCCATAACTTTTGATTCGTTGATCTGATTGTCTATTGTAATATATTTTTGGAAAGCTTGAGAAAGGATCTACACCCATGAAATATATAAAGATCATTTTATTCAAATTTTCTTCATATTTTTGGGCCTCTTTATGCATGGATGAATTTAAAATTTTATTTTTAGTGTGGCAAAAATGGTAACACTTTTGGCGGCTCGTAGTGTATTTAGATTATCTAAATGCAAATCGACCCCAGGGCCTTTATCCATTGGGAAATGGGGTTACAAAAAAAAAATAGACACAATAAAACACAAACAAAGAGAGTACCTTCCACTTTGAGTCACCTAGATCTGATGATGCCAAATCACACCACTTTGTGCTCTTCCCACCTTATTTATCAATCGACCTATTTACATTATTTACACAAAATTTTATGACATGATTGGCATACCGCCACCATAAAATTGGTGTTGGGCACCTACCCGATGAATCTGTAGTGTTCGAACCAGATTTGATTGTACTTTAGTCGATCTTTGAAGTCTAGTTGACCTCTTCCCAAAGTTTACAAAGTTGCGAACAAGATGTAACATGGCAGGTTATCATTCATGTCATTACTCATATAATTAATGACTAATATGGCAAAGAGATTTATCACATGGGAGTCTTCTTCGAGTACCAGTTGCAGTGATGGCTGGTCCTAATATTGCCACTTTTGAGAATCCACTGGCTGTAGGGTCTTGGGTACATACTCCTTTGACTCCTTGATGTGACAACAAGATTTTTTGGTGATAGCCCTACTGTTAGGATCTCCTCAAGACTAGCCTCCTAATGAGGCATGCTTATTGGGTCTCGATTGAGTACTTGCGTGCTATGCTCAAGGATACAAAAAGGATGCAAAATTATTCCCTCTTTGCACTCAGATTATTTTTAGATCCTTATCTTCTTCATGGTCCTTCTCCTGAAGGAAGTTACAAGCTACCATATTGTTCATTACTAGGATAATGCTTGCATATTACTTCTATCGATGTTGGAAGATATCCACCTCTTGTACTTTGAATAATTATATTATAAAATTCTACACAGTTTGTTATGACCATGATGGTGGGTACTGTGCGATATGAATAGGGATAGAAATCATCGAAAAAAGTGATGAGAAGCAGGTTCTCTCCACTGTAACTTTCCTGCTTGGAGCAGGATTCACTCTGCTTATACTGCCTCCTAAAAGACTTGAGGGAATCTTTGTTCCTCAGATTGCAGTAGGAGGAGGCTTATGTCCGGGTGGAAATCCCGAACATAGTACATGTGGGCCTAGGTAGGTGAAAATCAAATTTTATCTGGAACTATCCTCCAAATCCTCCAAAATTAGGCATTGAAGTCTATGATGCATTCTAGAGGTGCTCTCGTAATGGTTGAGAGGTGCATCAGGAGTTGAAAGAGATCTTGAAAGTCATCAAATGTGTTGATAAGTGCTCCAGCTAAGTCTACACATGAGCAAATGCTCTTACACTCATGCATTTTGTACCACTACATCGCCTTTCCTTTCAAAGATAGGACTGTAAGTATGATCATGATATCTTCGTGGGTTATGCCATGGAGGGTCGCTAGAGCAACAACATCTTCAAGGTGCTCTCAAGCCATTGTATTTCATTAGGGTCTTTAGGGCACTTTCAGGAATCTTATTCTGACTTTGGAAATTCAGAGGGCCAGGATCATCCTAACTGGTATAGCATACCTATACCATTATAGCAGTGGTCCTCTAAGATCACGATCCTTGTCACTGAGTCAGAGTTGTCAGGCGAACATTATTTTCTCTGCTTGTGAGGTCAAGGCTGCTCACTAAACCTTGGGTCCTCTGGGCTTCTTTCAGCATAAAAGGTGTCCACCGGTCATGAGATCCGAATTCTCAGCTCAATAGAGTCGCCAGGTGATTTTTCTAGATGAAGGCAAGCCAAAGATTCACCAAACTTGGGCTTCCTTAAAACACGGAGACTGTTCGTCCCACCAAGCATGCCAAAATTTGTTGGTCACGAATCTGCCTAAGGATAAAATGTATGTATGCCCTAGACTCGACCAACATTGAAAAGCTAAAGGAAAAAAATGTCCTTCAAACCAATCTCTAGAGAGGGTTGGTTCTCTTGCTATTCTAATACTAGTATGAAGTTTAGGAAAAGAAATTAATGGAAATAGATGGGAAATAATAGAAATAAAAAGGAAAATAACTAAAAGATATGGGAAAAATGGCTGTAAGCCAGAAAAATAGAGTGGGGATGAAGTGATAGCTAAATAATCAAGTCAAGTTCTAACCACCATTTAACAAAAAGAACAACACAGGAATCAATCACATATTGCAAATATGACTTCCAATTAATATTTCAACATTCACTTCTTCATTGGAAATTAAATTCAAATGTAGAATTCAATCTATCTAACAAAGGCATGAATATAACAGAAATGACAGGCATAAAGCAATCACATACATAACTGATCTAGGAACCAAAGACAAAAATCTTTCAATCGATGCATAAATTAAACTCAAAGAGATTCTTTAGCAAAATGTTCCTCTAACTTATCAAGTTTTACAGTATTTATAGAGGATTTCGCCCCTAAAATTTAATAAGCATTTAATAAATAGTGGCAATGGTGGCAAGTCAGTGACATGGTCGGCAATATTTTCTTCTTCGACAACATCAAAAAACCAATTAAATGACACCTCGAAAATCAGCGAGCATTTATGGTTGGTAGCATATTGGAACTCGGTTGAATCATCGACAAAATTTTCACCTTCATGGGCGATGCCTCAAAAATCAGCAACATCGTCTAAGAGCATATCATTTTGGGAAATGATGGCATTTAATTTTGGCTACCCCCTGGTCATTTGTCAAAACTGGTCTTTACTAGAAATAATGCTTGAAAAATTAATTTTATTGCTCAAAAATCAAGTTCGCCCAAAAAAGTATTTGAAAATGAATTTTTGCCTGAAAAATGCTCGAAAATGATTTTTGCCCCGAAAATGATTTTCTCTAGAAAATTTCTCGAAAATAATTTTTGCTCCGAAAATGATTTTCTCCAAGAAAGTGCCCGAATATGATTTTTGGTGGTATAGCTCTCGGAGCCATAACTTTTGATTCGTTGATTTGATTGTCTATTGTAATATATCGTTGGAAATATTTAGAGAGGATCTACAACAACGAAATATCTTAATATCATTTCATCCAAATTTTCTTCCTATTTTAGGGCCTCTTCATGCTTGAACAAATTTAAAAATGTATTTTTAGTGTGGAAAAAATGCCAACGGGCACTAAATAGGCTATACAACTTACTATGACAAAGTTGATGTAAAACGGAAAGGGAAACCCTTTCAAAACCCTATAATTATATGTATATAATTAGTTATCAAATACGTCGAATTATTTATAAGAAATTTGAGAATCGTCGAATTTAAAACCTTAGCACATAAATTCGATGAACAAACCCTAAATTCGGTAAAAAAAATTGGGTGGAAAACCGGCATCAAAAACCCTAAAATAATTTTTTGGCTATTGAAAAAATACAGAGGAAGTACTATAAAAATGGTAGTTGTGTTCTTTGTAGGCTATGATTTAGATAGTTGAACTTGACAAGAGAACGTGCAATTTGGAAGATTGAAATTTTGATAAACAAATCTCTTGTTGTTGTGCTTGCACAACATGTCCCAGTCTAGACTATGGATCCCCTTTGAAATTTTTGGTTTTAAGTTCAAATTTTGTTTTCAACGAAAATTAAATTTTGCTTACCTCATCTTTGGGGTTTGCTTACATTAAAGTGTTGAATTTGCTTGCCTCGATCATTTTGAAATTGATTGCATTGAAAATTTTGGAATTTTGCTTTTCAGTGGCATTATTTCATGTTGAATATTTCAAAAAATTGATTTTCAAATGTTTTTTCCTAAGGTTCAAATTATTAAAATTAATTTTAGGGTTCTTTAAAGTTTATCATTTTGCCCTAAATTTTCTTCAAATTTGAATTTGCCATATCTTTTGATTGAATACTTCATTTATAGTGATTCAAATTTTGGTGGAAAGATCTTGTGCTCCTCTTGACAATGGTAACAAATTTGTAGAAAGTTGGACATAAATTGCATCTAGAAATAGCTCGTGAACTTCTAAAGGTAATATCTCAATATCTAGAGTGAAATATTATATTTTATAAGCATATTTGGATACCCATTTGGCCCATTTAGATACGTAAATTGTTTTGTGAAATATTGAGCACTTTAATTTTTGACCTTTTTTTTTTTTTAGGCTACAGGAATTAAGATACAAAATCCTAAAATTCTCAAGTTCGCTGGGTTCAATGGAAGAGAAGGAAATTTCTAGTTTTCTTTGTAAATGAAACACAAATAAATTTTCTCTATTTTTCATAAGTGAGCACAAACAAAATTTCGTAAGAAAATGAAGTTTCAGGAGAAAATGAGATTTCTTGGTCCTTTTGTAAAGTGAGCGCAAACAAGATTTCATGAGAAAACAATATATTGCGAGAAAATGAAGTTTCAGGAGAAAATGAAATTTCAGGAGAAAATGATATTTCTTCATCCCTTTGTAAAGAGAGCGCAAACAAGATTTTGCTACTTTATAGAAATACACACAACTTGCAAAGAAGTGGGGAGGAATTGTTCTTAACTTACTTTATACAAGAATGACGCGAAAGCTCGCTAAACCCTAACTTACACACAAGAGAGTGAAACCAAAATGCGATCATCTTACAAAGGAAGTGGTAGAAACAAAAATACGCGCAACTTAAAAAGGAGTGGGGAAGAATTGTTCTCAACTTACTTTATATGAGAATAATCCGAAAGCTCACTCAACCCTAACACACGAGTGAGCGCAAACAAGATTTCACTATAAAATGAGAAATGAAGAGAATTTTCCTAGGTCTTTGTATGTAGCGTGATTTCCAGACTTCTTTGTAAATGACACAATTTTCAGATTTCCTTCATATGAGAGCACGAATTTGAGATTTTCATTATTTTTTCTTTATAAGAGTGCATTTCAGATTTTCTAAACTTTGCTTTGTGTGGCGAGCATTCAAGATTTTGAGTGCATTTGAGACTTCTTTGGAGCGCGAATTTAAAATAAGAGAGGGCTTGGGAATTAAATATTGAATATAATATTTTGCCCTAAAATTAAAAGCTCAAACCTTAGGAAAATATAAAAAAATTTAAAAAATAAAAATAAAAATAAAAAAATTCAAAATGTTAGAAAAATTATAATTAATTAAATTAATTATAATATTAATGATCTAACCTTTGATTTTTTTTTTCTTTTTGTAGAGAATTTGTTGTGGCCACATTAAATATGGCGAACATGGAATTTCAATGCAAGTACAACCGAGCAGGATGGAAGATGTAGGAAATCAATGATCAACCTAGATTTTATGGGATAATGAAGAATTAATGAGGCATGGCAGTTCTAGAATCCCTAAGCATCGTGTGATTTGAAATTTAATGAAGCATCCGTTGCAGAGCTCACTACAAATGAAGATGTTATGAGGTATGGCCGAAGTAGTGCACATTTAATAGAAGCATGGTTGCAATATGACAGGAGATTTAATTTCAGGAAGTTCATTATGGAATCAAAGGATAATTAATTGCAAGATGTAATGCTAGGTGAAGACCAAAAAATTGTATAAAAATGGCTCACTAGGCGGTTACAAATGTCGAAAACCATTTGTTAGCTGACTCCCTTTTAGTTTTTTTTTTGCTTTCTCTTTGCAGTTGGATGGTTTTCTGAACCAAGTTTTTATTGTTTTTGAGCTCTGCTCTTTGCAATCCATCAAAGTGGATGAACTTGAAATTATGTACTCAATTATTATCTTTAATATAAGGCTTTGAGATCTACTGTGTCCAATCTGTGCATGTCGATGGTGGTTGTATTCAGTCATTTTTGTAGTCTATTATCCCTCTGAAGATTGCACCATCGTGGACCTAAGGCTGTGTGAATACTGATCGGGTTGATATTGGTTTAAAATTGGATTTGTTGCTGTACCAAATCTGAGCAGGAGTTTCATGGTAGTATTAACTTGTTTTCTTTTATTTTCTCTCACCCTTCAACCTTTGAATTTTATTTGAAACTCTTTTAGATTAGGAGTAGATTAGTATTCATTTGAAGCATTGAAGCTATTTTCTATAGCATATTCTAAGATTTTATATAGCTTCAATATAATCATTGCTTTCATATATGCAATATATCTTTAAGTGCAATGAATGATATAGATTGGGCAATCATGGTGTGCACAACTTAAATTTCAGTTTTATTTGCCCATTTTAATTCTACTTAGCTCATGTATGTTGAGATATTTGTGTAGTAGAATTATTTTCTCAAGTCAAGCATATCTTTTTCAAGCATTGTACCAAGAAATTTATATTTTTTAGACAGAACCAACAAAGGCCCCTTAAAATGAATAGTTATCAACGACCTCTGAGTCTATCCGTATTAGCCAAGACCTGGCATACCCGAACCTTGGGGGAAATACATTTATCTTTCAAAAGGGAATATATCTCTGTTCCAAGTACGTTGACATACCCTTGACAATGTGTTATTTGCACGCTAAAAAAACCTGGTGCTAGAAGTTGGGCCATGAATGTTATTCTTTTCTGGGTGCATTGTTTACATCACACATCTTGATTGTTTTTTTTTTTGTTTTTTTCTTAATTTACATGGTGGAATCGGTAGCCGCCAAAAATCCGGGTAGGCTATCCAGCTTTTTATGGCCGCCACAGTATCCGCCCCAGAAGTCGCCACAAAGATCTTCGCGCAGTCCGCCCCTATAACCACCATGCCACAATCATTTTAAACCTTTTACGCCGCTGAAAGCACTAGGAAAGGGATAAGCGTTCAGTCCGACGAAGCCCAAGATTTGAACCTTGGACCTTCGCCCCCATTATGGGGTTTTGGATGAACCAATTGGTCTACACCTCGGACCTAATTTTTTGAATTTACATGGTGGAATTGGTAGCCGCCACGAATCCGAGAAGGTTGTCCAGATTTTTATGGCCGCCACAGTATTTTGTGTTGTCCGCCCCAGAAGCGGCCACACAGATCTTCGTGCAGTCCGCCCCTATAACCACCATGTCACAATCATTTTAAACCTTTTATGTCGCTGAAAGCACCAGGAAAGGGACAAGCATTCAATCCGACGAGGCCCGAGATTTGAACCTTGGACCTCCACCCCCTTATGGGGTTTGGATGAACCAATTGGTCTACACCTCGGAACTTCACAACACACATCTTGATTGTTAAAGATGGATCCTAAGGTCATTATCATAGGATCTAGGTAATCTATTAGAGGTATTGAATTTCTCAATATTTCTCCATATAGAAAACCTAAAATTGACAAAGGAAAACCGAGTACTTTGACTTCTAATATTCCTTTCGAGGCTACTACCCCTTGTTTTGATCCTTTTACCACCCCCAAAATCCACCAATGGCAGGGCTTGCTCCTTGGTTAGTGGGAAATAATCCTTTGAACATATCAGACTCTGCACATGATATGCCAAAAAATGCTGAAAGATATCGTCCTCGTAATAAACATGATGAAACAAGATTGATTGAAGAACATATACAAGCATACAAAGATGCTGTGATTCATTTACAAATTGAACATGAAGATGTTGCTTGCAGGATGTTTCCACACGCGTTGGATGAGTTTGCTTATGATTGATACATTAGCTTACCTTCAGGTTCCATCACTACTTGGGCTAAATTAGAAGTAACTTTTATTAACCAATTTAGTTTACTAGTTGATCTAGTTGTGACTTATCATCAATTTGTCTTTGCTCGTAGAGAACCCAGTGAACCCCTAAGTCTATTCAATACTAGGTTCCACAAATTATACACTAGGTTGATGGCACCTTATACCCTCACAACTGAGGCAACCATACAAATGTATCTTAGAGCTTTGGATCCATTTATTTCTATGTTTGTGAGAAGAGCCCCATAGATCACAAATTTACCCATGGCATATAACAAAGATTCAAATGTTGAACAACAGTTAATACCTCAAGGTTTTGGTTTGGTTCAATTGCTTTTAATTGGTCAATTATTAATCAAATTCTGTTAATAAATCAAGCTCTTACACAACACCTTCCAATGATAAATCCTTTTCTAAGAGCCATGTATCCAAACCATAATCAACCACTCAATCCTTGAATCAAATGATTCCCAATGTGAACAATCAACAAACCATTCTAGCTTTTTTGGACAATTAGGTAATGATAAACAACATTCTCAATCATACACCTATAGCAAATAATCAAACAATTATACCTATATTTTTGAATACATTTGCACTTGTGAATAATGCAGTAGGTCAAGCAGAACTAGGTCAACCTAATAATTAAAATCCTTAGTTAGACAATATACAAAGGATGGTTTGGAAACTGAGCAATGACATGCTTCAACTACAAAGGCAAGTCCCTCAAAATCCACCTACAAATAATAACACTCATAATAGAAATTTTTGCTTTCATAGGACCAATCGTTCATGGAATACTTGCCCAAATAATGGAGGAGTTCCAAATATTATTGTAAACCAAAACCAACCAAATAACAACCCAAATATTTTTGTGCATTTGGTAAATATTGCTTTGCTTGGTTGGTGTAGAGTCCATTCCACAACTCAACATGGTGAAATTGATTATCCAGAGTTTAAAACTACTTTGGATATTATCCAAAAGGATATGGAAAATTTGGAATTAGTGCCAACTAATGAGAATGCTAGGAATCAAGCTGATCAAAATGCCGGGACAACTCTAGTTTTAGAGACTTATGAATGCTCAAGAGTCGATGAAGATGAATCAGATGAATACTTGGAAGAAGAGGTGCAACCTTATCGATAGTTTCAAAGAGGTAACAAATATATGCTTAGGAGTAAAGGAAAATCCCCAATGACTTCCTCTATACCTCCTAACAAAACCTCCATTCCACTTGATGAGAAAGCCAACAAAAATTTGATCCCACCTAAAGATCCTATAACATTTGCTCCACCAAAACTTAGCATGGCATTACCATGGGTAGAGAAAAACCTAGATCAAAATAAGTCTGGATACAATATCATTGAAGACATTAAGAAAACTAAGGTAAATATTTCTCTATTTGAGGTAGCCCAATTAACTGACCAAAAGGATTTATTACTCAAAACACTCTCTAGTCAAGGTAAAAGGGAATTAAGAAAGACTACTGATGCTCAGGTGGCAGTATACAAAGAGAAGGTAGAATCTCCTCCTTTTATTTTAACCATTAGAATTGCTAGTAAAAGCTTACATAATTGTCTTGTGGATTCAGGTGCTTTTGACAATGTGATGCCATATGCAGTCAGCCAAATATTAGGACTAACTCCTGCTCCCTCAAAAAAGAAAGTTGTTTAGCTATATAAGACAAAGGTGAACGCAATTGGGGTGTTGAACCAGATCCATATACAATTAGCTTCTAAACCTCGAATACAACAATATATTGATATCCAGGTGGTGGATATCCCAGTGCATATGGGATGTTTCTTAGCTATGATTTGTCAAGAACCTTGAATGGTTATATGGCAACCGATTTCTCACATAGGTGGCTTTCATGGCACGACATAACTAATCGGATATGGGTAGAAAGGGATCCAAGGCTAAAAGAGTTGATTATAAAGTACAACAATGTCAATGAGATTTTGTACATTGAGCTAGAATTGGGAGTCGACACTGTAGTAGAGGAAAACAAACCCAAAGAGAATAATCTGGTAGCAAAGACCCCACCTAGTAAACAAAAAATAATTGAAGATCAGTTGTGGACTCTCAAGTTTGATGGGTCAAAATGCAAACACGATAATGGTGTCAGAATTGAATTGGTCAACCCAAAAGGTAAAGTGCATCTTGCTACTTATTGACTTCAATTCCCTTGCACCTGCAATACTGCAAAGTATGAGACATTGATTTATGGACTACAATTTACCATTAAGAAGGGAGTTAAATGCATAAGAGTCCTAGGAGATTTTGAATTGGTGATCAAGCAAGTGTGAAATCAGTATGTATGCCATAATAAATGTCTCTCAAATTATCGTAGTCGTGTTTAGAATTTAATCAAGAAATTCAATGCCTTCAATATCCAAGCAATTCCACGAAAGAAGAATCACACTATAGATTCATTGACAATAGTAGCAAGTACCCTAGAACCAATTACCAATTCCAAGATAAAGCAGTTCTTGGTAGAGCTGGTTGTCACTCCCTCCATACCAGACAACATCCAAAATTTCTAGGTTTTTGAGGATGACAAGCATATAGTTGATTTTATCATTAGCTCTGGCATATTTGAAGCTTAGATTATAGATGAAGAAGATAAAAAATATGCAGAGCTAGAGGAAGAGGGTGAATTGAATTTAAAAACAAACATGATTCCTAAAGGTATGGTCTTTGAGAAAAAAAATATAGAGTTAAAGATCTCCAGTAGCTCTCAGTCTCTGTTGAAAATGGATGTTGGAAATTATCAACATTCCCAACCCTTTGCTAGGGGAAAAATATCTAATCCCAATTTCTGTTAATGAAGTATATATCTTGGAGCTTTAGGAGCTTTAGTCTGTAGATGAAGTTTTTTCCAAGTTTGGGGTGTTGAAATTGTGTATAGTCCACAGCCAGAATATGGGAGATCCTTACAGTTTTCAGAACAAATCTAGAACAAAGGATATTTCTCCTTCTACTTTGTTTTCTCTTTGTTCATTTTCTTCTCTACTCAATTCTGCTGATTATCAGTTTAGGATTGTGTTCGTTTCTTGGCTCCCTTAGGTGGGATTGCTCCTTATTGGTTTCTCTTGGTTCTTCTTTGGAAGCTCTTGCTTCTAAATTGTAAAAGGTTCAAGGATCCTTTCAAAATCCCTTCTTTCACCCACTTAATAAAAGAAAAAAATTTAAAAAGTTAAATATATATATATTTTTAAATTATATTATTATTAATAAGATTTCAATTACATTAACACTTTTACATATTTTTAAAATTTTATTTAAAATATAAAATAAAATTAACACTTATTTTTCAAAGCATAAATTTTATTTAAAACATAAAATAAAATTAACACATATTTTTCAAAGCATAAAATAAAATTAACAATTAAAATTTTAAAACATAGTCCCATGGGGGACAACACAATGGTTAAGGACAACGCAATGGTTAGGGCTTTGACTTTTTTTCAGGAGATCCAAGGTTCAACCTGTGACAACTATAAAATAAAATTAACAATTAAATTTTTAAAACATAGTCTTGGGGGACAATGCAACGGGTTAAGGCTTTGACTCTTCTTCAAAAGATCCAAAGTTCAAACTATAACGTAGATGAGTTTGTGCATAAATTTTTTTTTTTTTAAATTAACACCTCTAAATAATGTAAAAATTAAAATAAATTGCTTATTGTTTATTTAGGAAATAAATTAAATATAAAGAGACATTTGAAAAGCATTGAATGAGTTGTTTCACATTTATTACTTTGAAATTGGGTATAAAGGGAAAGAAAAGGAAACTGTTTTAATGCCCGTGAGATCCTGGGACATTTGGGACTATGGTTTTTTTTGGTACAAATATGGACTTATTGTTATATTAATATAGATGTTTTTTTTTAGTATATTAATATAGATTTTTTTTAGTATATTAAAATATTATTATTTTTTATTTTTTAATATTAACATCATTTAAAATAATTATGTGTTTTATAAATCCCTAAACAAAATTTTCGATAAAATGGTTGGCTTTAGTTGATTGTACTTCTTATTTTGTTTTTAAACCGTATTTTTTTTAACATTGTTTTTTATAATTTTAAATTTTTATCTTAAGGAGATATCACAACGATTTTGGATTTGATTTTTTTTTAGGAGTTTCAAGGTTTAAACCCTGACATGGACGAGTGTGAGGAGGTGGGTGGGTGTGTGGTGGTTGTGTTAAATTCCCTATTGATAAGCATAACTCTCAACTTTACAAGGGTCATGATTGGGAGGAGACCACTCAACCCTGTGTATTGTTGGTGGTAGGGGTTTCTCACACTAACGAAATTAAAAAAAAAATATTTTTTCCACAATAAATCATTTTATATAAATAATTTTTTTGAAATAATAAGGATATAAAATTATTTTATATTAATTTTTTTTAATGACATAAATATTTTTTATAAAAAAAAATCTTTTATATTAATAATTTTTTAGAAACATAATAAAAATATAAAATCATATAAAATAAAATTAATAAAAATGTTTCAGGAGGACAAGGTAATGGTTTGGGCTTTGACTCTTCTTCGGAAGGTTCAAACGTAACGTGGGTGGGTGTGTGTCCATTAAAAAAAAATTAATAAAAATTATTTAAAATATTTTAAAAAATAAAAATTAAATACTTTAAATAAATATAAGTAATATAATTATTAAAAAAAAATAGTAACATATTAATATATATATCCCAGGAACAACATAACGGTTCGGGCTTTGCCTCTTTTTTTGAAGAGGTCCAAGGTTCAAACTTGGATGTGGGCGATGTGGACGAGAGTGTGTTAGGGGGTGAGTGTGTATTAAATTCCCTATTTGTTTCTTGATAAGAAATATTTATAAATTCTAGGCCCGTTGGGTAAAAATGAACTCAACATGTGTTAGGGGGTGAGTGTATTAAATTCCCTATTTATTTTTTTATAAAAAATCTTTATAAATTCTAGGGCCGTTGGGTAAAAATGAAGTCAACAGATAGTCAAAGGCTTAATCGTCAAACAACTTGAAAAGGAAGCATTCAACCACTGCCCAATCACTACCCAATGTATACATTTTTGTTGCATTGGAAAAATCTATAAACTCTAAGCCCATTCAACCACTACCACATAATATATATGTTGCATAGGAAACCTTTATACACCTAAACTTTAAGCCCATTCAACCACTACCACATAATGTACATAATATATATGTTGCATAGGAAACCTCTATACAACTTAAGCCCACCGGGTAAAAAATGAACTCTATAGGTAATCAACATTCAACCACTACCAACCAATCTAAAGAATTTTTGAAACATAATAAAAATATAAAACCATATAAAATAAAGCTAATAAAAAGTATTTAAAAAATTGAAAAAATAAAAGCTAGAATTTAAATACTTTAATAATAAGTATAAATAATATAATTATTAAAAACAAATAATTTTTTATTTATAAATAATTTTTTATACGGGAAAATCGACAACATCTCCATTAATTTATTTTTATTGGCCTGGTTGGAATTGGGAAAGCCACCTCTCTACCTCTCTATATTTGTTGCGTTGGAAACTTCTATAAGCCTTAAGTCCCTTGGGTAAAAAAAAAGTCAATAGAACCCTTGATCTTTAAGGGAATTGAATCGTGAGAGTTACATCTCTATATAGTTACATCTCTATATATATTTGTTGCATAGGAAACCTCTATAAACCCTATGTCCTTTGTGTAAAAAAAAGTCAAAAGAATCCTTGATCTTTTAAGGGAATTGAATGGAGACAGCTCACATGCAAGAACTACCAATCGATCTATCTCTTTTGTGCCAAGCATTTAAGATAAAGTGTGGGTTTTTGAAAGGTCCTGATCCCCTTATACTTGATTTTGAGCTTTGGGTCTCTAGGTGAAAACCCAAAGACATACCACTATGATATCCTTCACAAAACAAAATTTAAAATAAGGTACGGCTTTTTTTTTGAAAGGGGCCTTGATTATCAAGGTTTTAAGTTGGGTCTCTTGGATGAAAATCAAAGACAATTTAAAGTAAATACAATTTTTTTTTTTTGAAAGGGGTTTTGATTCTCTTGTATGGTTTGAAGTTGGGTCTTTTGGACATTTTTTTTTTTTTTGAAAGGGGCCTTGATTCTCTTGTATTGAGGTTTGAAGTTGGGTCTCTTGGATGAAAATCAAAGACATGCCACTACGATATCTAAAGTTTCACGTTAAAGCACTTTCAAGTTGGGTCTCTTGGATGAAAATCAAAGACATCACTATAATATCTAAAGTTTTACGGTAAAACACGGATTTTTGAAAGGGATCTTGGCTGTTCAAAGACATACCATTCATTATCTTTCTAGAAACTTAAAATTTTAAAGTAAAATATAGGTGTTTGAAAGAGGTTTGGTCTCCTTATTTCGAGGCTTGAACTTGGTTTTCCTATATGAAAACCCAAAGACATAACACTATGATATCCCTCATGAGACAAATTTTAGGATAAAATATGGATTTTTAAAGGGTCCTAGTCCCTTGTGTAATAATTTGAACGTAAGAAACAGGTAACCACTTCCCAATCCTTTATTTTCAGTGGCATATTCCTATGTTGGAATTTATTTCCAACATAATACCTCTTCTGTTTTATACTAAACTTTGAACTTAAATCTTTTAAATAAAAACATAAAATATACTATTACGGCATTCTATAAAACTATATTTTTAAAAATATTGAATAATACATAAAACAATAGAGTGGTGGTCATTCGAATCCTTAAGTCATGGTCAAATGATTGTAGTATTTGCATGTATAAACTAGAAAAAAAAGATCTTTATTACAACTGTGGACAAAATTCACTCTCAAATTGAGTTGAGGAGGGGAGAATATTGATTGCGCATGCAAATGGGAAATGAGTTGCAGTTGTCATTTGACCAATGCACATATCTATTCACTGGTATACACAATTTTCTTGAATTTTAAGTTTGAAAATGATATATGAAACGGAAGTATCCATTCATTTCTTAATTTGAAACATGAATAGTAACTCACAAATTTGAACGTAAAGCCTATCTACATTGTAAAGAATATTTTATAGAACTACTTTCAAGTCCCCATAACATTTAAAAAAAGACAGTTAAAAAATTATATTATTTAAAATATTTATTAATTTAATATTGATAGATGATGAACGGTAACGGTGATGATTAATATTGTTGATTAGTGTAAAGATAAAGCACTTATTAATGAGATTTTATATTTTTAAAGAAAAGTGGTGTTTGTTTTTTATTTTTATTTTTTTGATTTATAGGGGAGTTGGTTACATCCACAATTCTTTTTTACTATTAATCAAGGTTTAAATTTTGGGGTTGGCTCCAACAATATCTATTCCATCTCGTTGTCATTAACCTGGTGTGAGAAGGAGCATCTAGAGCTCCAGATTGGTACCACCGTTATTAGACTAGCATGCACTTAGCGGACACTAGTTAGACTACTACTTTACACAAATAAGCATGCTCACAAGGTTTGAACCTAGGTCTCTTATTGATAAGCACCAAAAATTACCAATTCACTTAAACTAAGGTTTTTATTTTTACTTTTTAGATTTGATTAGTGTGTATAACTAAGGTGTAAGACACATCTTTATTTATTTTAACTATATGAACTTATGAATGATTAGCATGATTATAAAAGGACCTCAACTCTATGAAAATTTGGAGTTATGATTTGATATTATGACCACATGAACATAGATAACATTTATAAGTAAAACAAAGTCAAAGTGACCCTAACCGTCCAGGGTATTGAACTGGGTTAGCCAATTAGCAAACACTCTTTCGCTACTATTTAACCTATCTCTTTTTGGATATGTCATGGTTTAAACCTTGGAACTCACGAAAGAAAGGACAAAGCCTTAACCATTATATTGTCCTTGCAAACAAAATTTTAGGGTAAAGATCATGTTTTTTATAGGGTCCCGGTTCCTTGTGAAGTGGTTTGGACCTGGATCTCTTGGATTGGAAGCAATTACTACGAATGATTTACTCATTGCATGTTTATGTGCATAAAGTGTGTTAATCACGAAGAAAAACATCCAAAATATACAATAAACCTAAAAACCTAAATTTTTAGGTAAATGTTAGTTATATATTTTAGTATATATACAAACTAACAATTATTATTATTTAAATAAGTGAGAAGTATTAGGATTGAGAATTCCCATCCTAATCATGACCCCTTGTAAGATCCAGAGCTAAAATTATCAATAGAAAATGATAACACATGCCACAGTTTGAACCTTAGATCTTCAAAAAAAAACCAACAACCAAACCATTGTATTTTTTCTTTTTCCCGAAAAAAAATCATAATTTCTATTTCACCAGAAAAAGAAAATTACATTGTGAAGTTGCCCAAGGCAAGCTGGAATAACTAGGCAGGAACACACAGGCTGTCCCCACCTAAATTTTCTTCGTACCATCAAGGAAGGGCTAAGAGTTAAAAATTTCCCATAAGACCTCAAAACAAAGGTGTTTATAATGCTCAGCTACTTTGTCTACAAGAGAAAACCAGAAAGGAAAGGAAAAGCGTTCGAGAAACAACCTTCCGAATTTTTTTTTCTCTTAATTATCGAGCAAAGAAATCGCTATCTCTTGGATAGTCACACCATCCTCTATTTCCACCAGCTCCCATCTTCCTTGCACCAGCTGCAGACCTTCCTTTGACAAAGCATTCACCCCAGAGTTGAGTTCTCTGTAGATATGAGTAAAGGATATGGGGCTTATGACATCTACCAAAATGTTTACCTGTTGAAAAATTGGCTGCAAAGTTAAGTTCTCCATTCTGAACATTTTCTTCATCCAATTGATGACCAACAAAGAGTCTCCTAAAACTTGGAGCTGTTGAACATGGTGGTCCAGAGCAATTTTCAAGAGTAGCTTTAAAGCAATTAATTCGGCATAATTATTTGTGCCCCCTCCTAGGCCAACCTTAAACTGAATGAAATGAGAATCCTTAAGAAAGAGGATTCCCCCTGCCCCACACATAAGAGGGGTGCCTTGACAAGCACCATAAAAAAAACCCAGGGAGCTGTTTTGTTGACATTGGCAGCTTTCGTTTTTCTTGGGCCTTTTTGCACAGTAGGTTTCACCATATCAGCAATGAAAGAACGGATCTGAGTAGCAATTTGAAAGGTAGGTTGAGAGGAGGCTTGGAAAATATCTGAGTTTCTTGCAAGCCAAACTCCCCATGCCACCGCGAAAGGGAGGGCCCTGTAGCACTTCAGATCTTTAGAATCAAACCACTGCTGTAAACAATGTTCCAATGTGTCTCCTTGCCAAGTACCTGTGCTCCCAGTAATCACCTCAATCTCCTTCCATACATACTTTGTGAAAACACAGCCTACCAATAAATGATTGATAGTTTCAAGCTCCTTATGACAGAGTGTACACCTTCTAGGACCTTGAAACCCCCTCTTCATTAAAACATCCCAAGTTAAAATTCTGTTATTGAGGGCCAGCCATAAGAAAATTTTGGTTTTTAAAGGTGTCTTAACCTTCCAAATCACTTTCCACCACCAAATATTGTCCCCCTACCTATCATGAGCAAACAAGTCCTTATATCCCATCCTAGCAGTATAAACACCCCTCTTAGTATTTTTTGTCCAAACTAGCTCATCATCCACTGTTGGTCTGATCCTATTATGACTGATGAGAAGCGCCTTCACATAAGCTTGCCATGACTTAGCCTTCCTGCCTTCAAGACCCAGCTGTTGCCCACTCATCCAACCTTGCTGCCATATGGTAGTAGTGTCTTGGTCTACCACCTGAGAAAGAGTATAAAAACCTGCATTGTGGAGAGAAAGTAAGAGGTCCTCAGTAAGTCTATGCTCATTGCCACAACCAACCCAAGGATCTTCCCCAATTCTCACTTTTTCACCATTTCCAATATTCCAAGCCAACCAATTTCCCAGAAGTGGAAAGGCCTGAATAACAGCTTTCCAAAAGTTGGACACCTTTCTGATGGACTTGTCAGGTTTCCTTATCCACTCTTCCATAGAAAGAGGTTCGATATATTTTGCCTTGATGACTTTGCTCCATAGGTTTTCTTGAGTAAGCAGCCTCCATAAGATTTTTGCAGCCAGTGCTTTACCAAAAAGATGGATATTTTTAATACCCCAACCTCCTTCGTCCTTTGGCTTTGCTATTGATTTCCATTTGGCTAAAACAATGGCTGCTTTGTCCCTTTTTCCATTCCACAAAAATTTGAAGCACCTTTTTCTGATTTTTTCAAGAACCCCTACTGGGATGAAAGTCATGCCATACCAGTAGATAGGGATTGCCTCCAGGACTGATTTTACAAGAGTTAATCTGCCTCCTATTGATAACCACCTATTACACCACATAGAAATCCTTTTGTCTATCTTTCCCACAAACCAATCCAAATATCTTATGCCATAGTTATTTGGCTTCAAAAAAAATCCCAGATATTTTATTCTTGATTGGAAATCAGTCTTGGGAAAAGAAAGAATTCTCTGAAAAAATTTTTCCTCCTCTTCCTCTAGGCCAAAACATGACATTGTAGAATTTCCCATATTGATTTCCATACCAGTGGCAAGGCAATAGCTCCTTAGAATATCATTAAGCTTGCTTATGTCCCTAAAAGAACCAACACTAAACAAAATAATATCATCAAAAAATAAGAGATGTGTTAGAGAGAATGATGTACTCATTTGAATTCCTTTAAACTGCCCTGTTCTCTTAGCTTCTTTGATTGTCCTGCTCAAACCTTCAGCCACCAAAAGAAATAAAAAGGGAGATAAGGGACAACCTTGCCTAATGCCACACTTAGAGGAAAAGAAATTAGAAGCAGAACCATTTATAAGAACAATGAAGGAGACAGAGGTCACACATCCCATGATCCAATTAACAACTCGGAGGTTGAACCCAATGTGAAGAAGCATGATCCTCAGATACAACCAATTAACCCTGTCAAAAGCTTTGGAAAGATCTAGTTTTATGACTATAACAGGAATTCTTTTTGTTTTTATAGTATGCAGCCCTTCTTGGGCCACTCCTACAGTGTCATAGATTTGCCTCCCATTTAGAAACCCGAATTGTTCACTGGAGATGGAATCAGAAAAAACTCTTTTTAACCTCAAGGCAATAATTTTGGCAATAATTTTATAGAGGCGGCTTGCACAAGGAAATAGGTCTGAAGTCATCGAAATAAGTTGGAGAGTCCTTCTTTGGAATCAAAGCGATGAAGGTTGAGTTGAAATCCAATGGGATCTTCCCTGTAGCTTTAGTTTCTTCAATAACTCTAATCAGGTCTTCCCCAATTAAGTCAAAGAAACCCAAGAAGAATTCAACCCCCCAACCATCAGGCCTAGGAATTTTGTCCTTCTGAAAGGATGAAAGCACTTCTTTTAATTCCTCCAAAGACACTTTCTCAAGAATCATTTCATTAGAAGCCTCATCAACAAAACTTGGAAAGAAGGTTGTATGTTTTAAGATCTCAGCCAAGTTTACTCTTTTGGGATCTTTAAACAAGGACTTGAAATGTTTTATGCCAAGAGCTGCAAGGTCTTTGAAGGACCTAGCTTTGGACCCATCTCCATTGGGCAATTCCTAGACGATGTTAATATTTTTCTTGTGATTTCCATAATTTTGAAAGAATTTGGTGTTTTCGTCCCCTAATTCCAGCCAAAGAGCTCTACTCTTAAGCCTCCATTGGGCTTCTTGAGCAAGCAAGATATTACTCTTTTTTCCTTCCAATGCTCTGATGGCCGATTTGGAATCCTCTGAAAGACCGACCTCGGTCACTCTCTCATAAAAAACAACAATCTGTTGTTCTAATAGAAGGAGTTCCTGCATTTGCTGCCTATGCTTGTTATGAGCCCATTTAGAAACAACCACTTTAACTTTCTTCAGGATTTTTGTCATTTGAGAGCAGGTTGAACTTCCCAAGTTTTCATCATAAGAGTTCCATTCTTCTTTAACCAAATTTTGAAAATATTTGTCCTGCAGCCAAGTTGAATTAAATTTGAAAGGGCTTGGAGGTTTCCTATTTGGGTTGCCTATTTCGAGCAAAATAGGGAAATGGTCTGAGATGCCACAAGGGTCCACCCAGGTTCTGATTTTATCCCCATCCATTAGCAGGGAATCAGAGACATAGAAACGATCCAATATTTTTGCCACATAATCCTCACCTTCTCTATTATTGCTCCATGTAGGAGTAATTTTGATTGGTTCTACATCAACCAAGTTTGCCATTTCAAATTTATGTTTAAAAAACCCAGCTTGTGGGTCACTTCTTGTTGCTGTCCCCCATATCTCAGTTCTATTCAGTGTGAAATTTAGATCACCCCCTAGGATAAGATTCCCATGCCGTAGAAAGTTATTGGAAAATAGGGTATCCTAGTAATGAATTTTATTTTCATAAGGGCCATAAATGTTTACCAACACAAAAGATTTCCCCAATTCCATAGAGAAGAGCTCCACTCCTATTCCTAATGTAAGAAAAGCAGATTTTATAAACCTGAAATTCCTCTTCTTCCACCCCATAACAAGGCCACCTAATCTACCCTTGGAGTCCAAAGAGAGGAATTCCCAGTCCTTTATAAGGGTGTGGAGAATGCTTTCCACTTTCACACCCACTCCCATAGTCTCTTGAAGAAATAGAATATCTGGAAGATGAAGTTGCATTAACCTCCTTAGTGCAGTATTTTTTGAGGCGCTGCCTGCACCCCGAATATTTTGAGAGAGGATTAACATTATTTAACTAGTTCTGGGGTTTTGCCTGATCTAAGTGCCCCTATTATTGATTTTTGTTTCCCCGTATTTACTTCCCTCAAAGTTTGATCCTTTGCCAGTTGAATGTTTGATTTCCTCCCTAAGGCTTGTGAGTTAACCACATCCAAGCTAAGTCCTCCTGCAATTTCTCCCTTCTCAAAGAAAACCGCTGATTTGTGTGATCTAAGAAAATAATTGTGAGACCCCTTTAAAGACTCTCTACCTTCAGAAGAAGATGAAAGTAGAGATGTGGAATTTGTTAATGAAGAAAATATTGGAATGCTGAGAGGCCCCTTATTACTAGGATGTTGGATATTCATATCTTCTTTCCAGATACCACTTCTCTTTGTAGAAACCTTTTGTTTATCAGACCCCATAGACTTGTCCTGGAAGGGGGGTAATAGCTCTTCAACAAGGTTGGTTCTTAACTCAGAGTTATAATTTTTAGAACTGGGACAACTGCTGTGTAATTGGGTTGCCACCTGTGGTCTCAATGAGGTATTTGCCTCTCTTGTGTTTGCCTGAACATGTGTTTCCTCCCTTTGATCTAATATTGAGTCTCTTCTATCTTATTTGTTCTGAGCATTAGAGAGATGGGGATCATCTTCAACATTGCTTATACCATTCTCTTGACCACCATTTTCATCTACAGGAGTTTGAATCCGACCTAAAAGTCTACTATTGAATCCCTCCAAGTGATTGTCTAAACCATCCACTCTCCCTCCAGGGTTGTGATTTTCTTTAAAAATCTTCCCCCCTCCCTTTCTATGAATTTTAGTCCACATTCTGCTACTAAATGACCATAGACATGACATCTAGCACAGCGGAAAGGTATCTTCACATAATCAAGAATTTGGTCATAATGCCACTTCCCAATTTTGATCTCAATTTTATCCGGGAGACCCTCCCGAAGGTCCAGCTTGACTAGTATCCTTGCAATAGTTTGAGAGGATCCACTCAGGCACCCTTGATCAATGTCCACACATGATCCTAGCTAATTACCTATTTCCTTCAATATCCTACATGTCCACAACTCCAATGGTAAACCTGGTAACTTGACCCAAATGGGCTGAATTGAATTGGACTCACTTCTTGGGTCAAAACAAGGGGACCACCATTTTAAAGACAGAGCATATGAGTTCCAAAACCATCTTCTCTGCAATATTTTATTTGCATCCTCTTTTGATCTGAATGAAAAAGCTAACCATCCTCTTACCATAATATAGAAACTTGGAGAGTATCCTATTGTTGGACTCCATTCCCTTTCTACCACTGAGCTAGAGTTTTTTCCGAGTATAATCTTCCATAGAATTGTCCTGTTAGAGTTTTTCCTTCCAATTCCAGAACCTGGTCCAATAGTATATCCTCGCCTAGAACCAAATTTACTTTCTCCTTTTTAGTCTTAACACACTTTTTCTACCTTTTATTGGTATTGTTTAATTTGTTTGTAATTAGTGGTTCCTCCTCATTTTCCCTACCTGGACATTTTTTTCCTGCCATGATCCCTTCCAAGAGGTCGGTATCTAGAAAAGGGTCGAACTTACCATCACCTATGTCCTAGGAGCTTTTCTTCGAGGAGACCTCCCAAGATCGGACTGCCATAAATCCTGAATCACCATCGTACAACTGAGAGAGGTTCTCTGTCCCATCTAGAAAACGGTCCTCATTTGAGTTACTTTTTGATCCCTGACTAAAGTTAGATTCAATTAGATGGCCATTCTCCCTCTATGACTTCCACTTAGCTATCAAAAAATCTTCTGTAGGGAAAATAGGTACGTCTTTCATTGGATCTAGGGAATAGTCCACCAATTCTGCCATATCCTCCATCATGCTAACCCTAGCCTTAATCACTCCCGATCCTTGTAATCCTTAGCAGTTCCTGGGCTTGGTATTTCCTCCAGTTAATCCTTGTTGTTTTTGCTACTTCCCCTCACCTGAATCTACGCATCTAAAGCTTTTTTAAACAAAAATGCAAGATTTCTAATTATAAATCCTTAGCACCTGTTAGATCTCCTCAACCTTGACTCTGTAAAAATGGAGCCTGATTCAAACAAAAAATCTGCAAAGGAGTCTAAGAAAAAAATGATCAGATAAAGAAATATTTTGACCCCTTCTCAATGGATACTAACATGCACAGTCTGGAATGCCACTTGAGCTGGCAGTCAGTTTGGATTTTGCTGGCTATATTAGTATCTGTTGAAAAAATTCTACTACTTTGGATTCAAATCCAATTTTTATCATACCCCATTCTCATCCCATTCTGTCCATCCATAACTACAAAAAAAATCCACTATTGCAAGTTCAACTTACTGAAAAGTAACACCAACAAACTTGCCATCCATGATTGTAGAGCCCCCACTATTTCCTAGGTTGATAGCTGCATCAAGTGTACAACCATAGGATAAGCTGCTCCATGAGTGTACTGTATCAGTTCTACTCTCATTATTAGCTGAAGGGGGAACAAGAACACAATCATACCCAGCTCTAAATTCTACACTGTATTGTGTTGAGAACCCTGTATTTTGATGGAGAAGCTTGCTTGTGAGACATTGTTGTAAGATGATATCCAAAAAAGTGTATCCAACCAAGCTCCACTTTTAATTAATTGTTCCTGGACCATAGAAACCTCCACCTAATATTTCACATCCAAATCTCTGACGAGCATCCTCAGTGCTTTTGGAATTGACATGACATTGTCTCATCTCCTCGATGCTTTTGGAATTTACATGACATTGTCTCATCTGCTCCCACATTTCTTTCAGGATTTCTATCAAACACTTGTCCTGCATACTCCACCTCACCACAATTCATAGACTTATCCACAAGTTAATTTCCAAGAGAGACTTTTGTCGACTATTTCTCACAAGGTAATAACTGGGCTCCCACTCCCCAAGAATCAGACATCAATCCTGCCTTGATAAAATGAACATGGACCTAGCTTGCTCAAGAGCCTCATATTATTAATCCACATATCGTTTCATATTTACCCATTGAAAACACCTTTCTATCAGGTATTCTGTCAAACACTTGTCCACATTTTGTCCAAAAAGACAAATGCTCGAATTCAAAGCGAATGTGAGATTTTTTTGTTGTGCAATTGCTTCGCCAGGATTTCTTTCTCCCTGTTGTTGATGTTCACAATGGCCATCAATGAACGGTGAATCTGCCTCCACTTCTGCACGGTAAATCTGGATCTATAATGACGTGGTTTAATAGAATGAACAACGCTGCGCGATGAATCTAAATTTTTTTTCGCTGTTTTTTTTCTGAATCAAAATTTTAGGGGTGGGGAAACCATAAAAAACCCATTAAGGAGGATTTATGGGGTCCAGCGTACAAATATGAATTTTCATCCCTTGTATTCACCACTCCCAAACCATTGTATTATCCCAAAGACAACTAACAATTAAATATTATAATAAAACAAAAAAAATATATCACAAAATTTAATCATCTTTACTAAGCTGCAAAAATTTGCAGATGCAAGTGTATACAAGAGCCACAATGAGATCCTATAAAGTTTGGACTCATGCATTTATCTATCTTTATGTGTTTTTCATGGTAAACTTGAGTTGGGTTCTGAGTGTTTATAGATATTATTTTCCTATATAGTGAGTTTAAGAAGATGAGTCCACTTTTAAGGAAAATGAGTCCACTTTTGAGGATTTGTATGACATTGAAACTTGCCTATGTTATTATATTTTCATTTTAAAATTTAAAAAGAGATTAATTAATGAATTGAAGCATTTTGATTATAATTTTTTTAATAAGTTATATGTGATTTATTTTGGGACTCTTTTATCAAAATATTGCTATTAGGTTTATTAAACCATATTCAATTTGTCTTTGTATCATAGTTTTTTTTAATCAAATATATTCTTCACTTCCTAAAAGTGCTGTGTTTTTAGAGTCAACTCCTTGAGATCATTTTCATTAAGAGATATAATCCATATCACTTGGTCAATTGCCTTTTAAAATTTGAATTTCACCAAGATAAAGACCAACACAATTAGTTGAATTATTTGTTACTCGATTTCCTTCTTTATAGATAATCTTACATTTCCAAGATGTTTCCACCAATAATGGATGAACAACAACAATACCATTATTTTTTATCAAATCCCTACTTCCATTTTTATTATTGGCATTAATAATAATTTGTGAATCCCTCTTAATTAAAAATTATTTTCATCCTTTTCAATTGCAGTTTTAATCCCTATAAAAAATGTCTTAGCCTTCGCATAGTTGTCCGTTGAAGTTCCGTATGATTATAAGTGAGGAGAATTTTTCCTTAATTATTTAAGAAAACACCACCCCACCAATTTTTTTGGATTTCCTCTAGAAGCACCATCAAAATTAATTTTGATAAATCCAAAATTTGAAGATTTCCATTTTATCCTAGTTTCAAGTAGATCATTTGTTTTAATGCAATTATTGTAGATGACTCTTCCATGTACGTTCAAATCCCATAACTAAGTTGTTACCACCTCTTTTTTGTACTTGAGACTCCTATGCTAAGTACCATATTTGTAAATATTTTGCGAGAGACAATAATACAAATTCCAAACTAACATGATTTTGAAATTTATTTAAAAAAAAATATGTTATTCCTTTCAAGTCAAATTCCAACAAATAATGACATTGGCCAATCCTCCATAGAATATATAATGCTTTATATTTGAAATAATTAATCCACCATTTCATCAATTTATTCAATGTTAATGGAGCTACCCAATATATTTTTATCTTTTAAAAAAGTAACCCCGAATGGTGTAAGCAAAGGGATGATGAAGAAGTAACTAGTATGATGTTTTTAAATCCTTCTCAAGCAAGGCACATCTAAAAAGGTCCATGATATCCTCTACTTTGTAGACTCTCTCTTGAAAGAATCTTAAGTTGAATTGCTAACTAATGGAATTTTGAGGCCTTAGAGCGAGCTACTAGTGACCAAACGTTCTTCTAAGAAATTTTTTAGGAGTAGTAAAATTTGATTGCTTTAAATCCTCCTATCTCAACTTGACCTAGTACTCACCATATTTTGATAGATTCCAAACCAACTCATCCTTTCATGTAAAAATAAATAAATAAAAACTCTTGAAGCATCCTTTGAATTTCATATGCAATTTGTTTGAGTTCCTCTACTTAAACCATGTTATTTATAAAAATCCATGATCTAGAGTTGTTGCTCATATTAATATAGTCTTTTATCTTTGGACCTTTACAAGTTAGGCATGCTTGAGTCAAATTTTGATATTTTGAGTAAGACATAAGCGGATAAGGCTTCAACCAAGCATCAACCAAAAAACTGCATAATTCCCCTCATTGACTAAACATCTGATATTTTTATTTATCAATTTTAAACTATTTGATATGAAATTCTATGTTGATGATCATTTAGGTAGGGTTATTTTTCTAAATAGATTCATTGCATCAAAAAATATATATGTTTTTGAAGTAATATTCTTGCCCAGTTATTTCCTTTATATTTTATTAATCTCCACCCAAGATTTTCCCTAAGGTCAAACTCATAAGTTTGTAATTTTGAACGCCTACTCCTTCAATATTCTTTCCTTTGCAAATCTTACTCCACTTACAAAGAGGAAACCTAAATTTTTCCTCTTATCCTTTCCAAAGAAGGTCTCTTTGAATTTTATCAAAATTTGATGCTATATCCACTAGCAATATTGAAAGTGATGTTGTATAGATAAGGATGGATTAGAATGTAGTATTTATGAGTTTGTAGACACAGAAAATTGATCCATCGAAATGAGTGAATTCTTCCTTAGATCCCTAGCCAGCCACCCAAACTTGCTAAGTACAAATTTATGACCCTTTTGCCTTCTTCCTTTGCCTTGTTTCCTTAGCTTTACCAAATTCACGCTTGGTCCATATAGGGCATGAATTTGGCTTTCCAGATTCATGTCCTATAATGGTGGAGCACGAATTTAGCATTCTACGAGTTTTCTCACTAAAATCCCTCCCTTTATCGGCCCATTTTGGGGTCAACCCTTAACTGTAGTGAAATTTAATTTTCTCACCCATTTTGCCCTCCAAACCTATTAGAAATAGAGGATTGGATTCCCTCTCTTTCCCCAAAAGTTATTGAGATTCTAATTCTTGACTCGCTCATTGCTCATGCTAACAAGTGGCCTTCTGCTGCAAGTTTTGCTATATTATATTCTGGTGTTGGCTATCCTTGGGGATCAAGTGGAGGAGTATTTATGATTGGAGAGATCAACCATATTGAAGTGCTTCTTCCACATATTCATTGTTACTTACTTTCATCATTAGCTCATCAAGTTCTACATTACATTAGTTGCTTTACAAGTCTATTTTTTATCGTTTTAAGGCTCAAAAAGGGCATCTGAACTAGATTCACACCTCACTCATACAAGGTGTAAATTTGGTTATCAAGATTCATGATCCTCTTTTGTAGGGTATGAATTTGGTAAATTAGGGCTTGGGGGTAAGTTTTGCATCCTAAAACCCTAGTTTTGCATTTGCATTTCAGTTTTTTGCTATGTCCATCCTATTTGCATTATATTTCATTGTTATCTGTCTGTTTCACTTTGTTTGTGCATGTTTTGAAGGTCAAAGATAATTTTTATTTCAAATGATAAACTAAAAGGATCAAGGGGGATTGACTACTATACCTCCAAGATCAGTCTTATAACAGCCCAAATAGGTCCCCAAATGCTAATCATTTTTTGTAGGATTTATGAAGTTATTTTGTAGGTTTGAAACTATTGGATATTCTGGACACAAGATAAAGCTTAGATCAACCATCAGATTAGATAAGTTCCCTAATATATATTTAGATTTTTTTTGTGTTTGCTTTTGTTTATTTTTATCCAAAACCTAGATTACAAGTTAAGGAAAATATTTGATTGAATTTATAGGCATTTGGAAGAATAAAAGCATATAGTGTGCATCTAGGGTTTTAATCTTGTTTGTGTATTCCCTTGGATCCTTGCTCAAAGATTTCATTTTGTTATATTAGGGTTAGACATAATCAAATTATAGAATTATACTAGGGTTAGTCCTTGTATCTTTGCATATTGTGTGTCTCACATTATTCTCTCATTTTCATAGTTTAGTTTAAAAAGGCCAAAAAATAGGTGTATGATCAATTGAAACATCAAAAATCTCCACCCTAGACTTGGAGCGAGTCTTAAAACCATTCCTGGTGAACCCATCCTTTTGTGTCCTCGTGTGTAGAGAATATAACACACCCCCAAAGTTCACCTTGGCTCCTAGAATATCCAACCAAGAATCATACACTGTAGAGCAGTTTTTCCCTCTACATATTTGGTGAACCTGACGTGAACACACATTTTAGTGGCCAAGATAGGAAGTCTCTTCCTTTAATTTTATCTTGAAAACTTCAATAAGACTACTAATTCTATTTGTTTAGATTAGAAAAAAATTAAAAATATCTTAAAAATATTGTGTTCGCTAGTTTTTATTTTTCATATTTTTCCTCTCTTTCCTTTCTCTTTCTCCTAATGGATCCCAAACTTAGGAGTAAGCGAAGGCTTTTAGATTTTGATGAGATTTTTCAAGAAGATGATCAGATTGATAGAGAGAATCATAATATAGAAGAGGAAGAAAATAAAGGAATTGATAATGATATTGATCCTACTAAGGGGTCCAATAGGAACCTTATATTTAAATCATTTGATCATGTTTAGAATTTCTTCAATATCATAGATATGCCTTGAATAAGGCCATGGATAAGGAATCCCAACTCGGGGAAGTTGGAATATCTCATCATCAAAATATTTCTCCTCAAAATATCCATACCAGATCATTGCTTGAATATTTGCATCATGATAATCTTGTTCATAACCCAACATGTATCACTACTGTAACCACCAACGTTGGAAGAATTCCATAGTCCTCCAATTAGTAGTACATCTAAATATTATGTTCAATTTCCTCCTTATTTAGCGAATCTCAACATTCATGCTTATATTCCACCAACTATCATTTATCCTCCACTACAAGATACCGCATATCATAACCCATACCATAATAGTGTCAATACCTCCAACATGAGCCAAGTTCCCTTTTAACAACCTACCTATACCCTCCCCTAGGGAACCTAAGGACATTGCACAACAACAATACTAAAATACAAAGTTTAAAAAATATGGTGAAATAATTGGTTTCAAGAGTGGATATGATTCAGCCACTTATTTTCACCTAAAACAATAAGGAAATGTGCAATCAACCCTTAGACCCTATCATTACCTCTACACCCTATCCTAAGCATTTTTCAATGTTAGGTTTGCATATCTATAAGAGAATGAAATATCCAATTGAGCATTTAATAATGTTTAGAAAAACATGCCATGATATCATATATGATGATATGTTGTTGCTAAATATGTTCTCTAAGAGCCTTGGTGGTATGGAATTAGAGTGGTATTATCAATTGCCTAATCATTCTCTAAGGAAATTTGAAGAGATGATTGAAATATTTGTTAAACAATTCAGTGCTTATGTTGAAAAGAATGTGACTATGAAAGATGTTTATATGTTGAAACAAGCTTAAGATGAAAGTTTTTCAATTTTTTTTGTCTTGTTGGAGGAGTCTAGTTCAACGCTTGAGATATACCTTGCCTCCTCGATACATGTTGGAGATATTTATTAGAAATTTACAAGAACAAATCTCTTATGAATTGGAAACTAAAACTATCATATCTTTTGATCAAGTTATAGATCTAGCAAGAATGGTAGATCAAGCCTTTATTTGAAGATGTCAACTTAAGATAAAAGAGGATAGGACCACTAAAAATTAATATAAGAACAAGCATGTGGTTAGTGATTGGGTAACGAATATTAGGCTTGTTAACAGTGTTTTTAATACCCTACAAAAGATGGTGCTTAACCAATCTCAAAAACCTTTGCAAAGGAATTTTATAAAATAATATACCTATGACAACGGTACTAAAGCAAATTTTAGAAGCTAACACGATTTAGTTACCACATTTAAGGCAACTAGATACCATAGTTGATTGGTATAAGCATGGTCAACATTGTGAGTATCATAGAGTGGAGGGGCACAAGTAAAATGGATGTAAGAGGTTAAAACATGTGGTACAATGCCTAATTGATGAGGATTACCTTGTTATAGAAGGTTCTTAACCCAATCCTCCAACAAACAATCAACCTCCTACTCAACAAGCACCCACAACTAATCAAGACATGGAAATATTCCAAGATCCCCTCCTTAAGTATGGTCAGTAGGTAGCTAATAAATTGTCATTGAAATGTGCCCCCTATTAGCTTTTGATGCTATAAAATTGAAGGAAATGCAATAGCAAGTAATGAAATAAGCAAGCAATGATATAACTATGATAATGACAATATATTAAGCAAGTAAAACTCATAGAAAAATTCTACAAGAACTCATAAAACTGCCATTAATGATCTCACAAAAATAGTACAATGCTTTGTAAGTGTTCAATAAGTGTTACATAACTCAAGGCTATACCATGTATAAATAGCCTTTCTACAATGACTCTTGGATGGCTATGACTCTTGGTCTTCCATATTCCTATGACTCTTCATCTTCCTATAGATGTATGCATGGTAGACATGTGTGCACATGCATACCTAACTAGGACACTTGTTCTTCCTATTCTAAAGGACTCATGTACATGTGGACAACATGCACATTTACATCATTGCACATTCTTGTGCATTTATTCCATTGCATAAATTAAATCCTAATCTAGACATGTACCAAATAATGTAATATTCTCCAACACCCCCTTCATATGATAATATGGTTGAAATGATAACTATGAATACAAGGAAAAAAGCATAAAATCAACCGACTCAACATTTTTAGTAGTGTTGGTCAAAGATTAGACACTGCACTAAGGGCAGGGGCAGACCAGCGCCAACATCGAATGGCCACCCACTCAGTAAGGGTAGGGTGGTTGATATCTAGATAAGACTGGTTCCTCTATGATGGTTCCAACTATCTATGTCATAAATAGGAAAAGGGAAAATCGAAAAAGATATGGGAAAATAGCCATAGCCAAAACTCACAAGGATAGGTATAGCCGAATCAAGACATATGCAGGTGTTGCACCACAAGTGAAAATACAAATATAACACCTAACAGATCAGCTAACTGTATCTTCACTAAACACTTCAGAGCAGAGGGTGGAGAGCGAATTCCAAAATCAACGAGTGAGTGCTTGAAATCCAAAAAGTAGAATTAGAGTGTTCCCACTCGACCAACTTTAACAGGAATAAACCTTTACCCGAGTTATGAATGCAAATTTTAGAGCCACCTAGTGAATTCCATGAAATCTAGATTGTAAAATTATATGAAACCACTTAACTAACCAAAGCAAAAATAAACACTCATACATTCAATGCAAAGAAATGAAGGTAGAATCAGAGACCAAACAATGATAAGTTTATATTTACACAATGGTAAAAAACCTTACATACGAATTGTAATGGCTAAAGAAGCATCCTTAGGAATGACCATCATTCCACTATTTATAGGTTTTTTACATTAAATTCAAAATTTGAACATTAATTGCAGTAGGCAGGAAGACAACCTTTGGAGCTGACAGATGATCAACTAGTACATTACTCCTTGGGATGACAGTGATATTCTAGAAGGAGGTAGGTGCATCCGGATTGATCTGGGCCCTTAGAATTACTAATTTTTCTTCCCAATTCATTAATTCTCATCTACCTCATCCTTTTAGTCAATCGACGATCCTCTGGTCAAGTGGTGAATGACTCTCATTAATCACCTTGGGAGCAATGCATCTCAAATCAGTCACTTTCATGTACGATCACCTAGCACTAGACTACTACAGTAATTAGTACTCCTTTTGTTTGAATTTTAGGCAATGGTAGGAGTTTGCATGTTGGGAAAGTTTTTCCTTTATCTTTATTTCTACCTGTAGATTCATTAGGAAGGAGGGCGGTTATTTACCAAAATTTTTACCCAATTTATGCCTGAGAGTTTCACTCGAGAATGGGTAGGAATCTTCATCCATTTTGTGGGTAGGGTGTATGATGTTCCTGCCCCTGTTGACCAGTTGAAATGTTCATCCAACAAGTGGGCAGATCTTTTTGGATAGTTTCACCTGAAGCAAAGGGTGGATCGTCTGCACATTCCATTATCCACCCTAATCCTTTGAAAAACCTGCCATCCACCTACTGCTTATATTTTCCCATTACTACCATCGATGCTATCTATCTTTTGCTCATCCATTGATGTTACAAAAAATTGGTAAAATCTTATATCATCATCTTGCAAAAAAAAGGAGTGGTTGAAGCAATGCAAAATTGCATCCACACTATTGGTGACTCACAGTGACTTTTCCCTTGAGGAAAAGCAAAACCTAGAGAGCTACAACTTGAAACACACAAATAAACAAGAGGAAAGGGAATAGTGAGGGCACAAACAAAAGCATCCAAGAAAGGTTGCAAGACAAAGGAGGAAGAAAGCACAAGGTGAATAGAAAATGAGGGGGAGGAAGGTAGAAGAGAAAAAAGGAAGGAGACAAAAAGTGGAAAAAATAAGCAAAACAAGAAAATGAGAACAAGAGGGGAAGAGGGGAGGGATGGAAACATAGGAATTAGCAAAAGCAAGAGGGGGATTACCACTGACCTTGTCAGTTAGCAGCAACAAAGAACTGAGGAAAGAGAAGGAAAGGAAGAATGCAAAAAAACAAAAGAAACAAAAGGTCATGTGATCCACGAGACACTCCAAAAACCACACTCCCATCAAAATACCCCATCAAGGACTATGGTTGATTCAAGAATAGACATAATTCCAAGGATATTTGCTAGTTTTAATACATCACCTCTTTTTAACGTAATTACATAAAGACATAATTTACTCATCACCACTCTTTTAGGGAATCTTCAGTCACAACTCCATTATTGGCTCCATGTCCATATATTCATGCTACTTCTACCCTTTGGGGCACTTTTATAAGCCCTCATTCCTAGTATTCAAGGAGTGGGTACTACTTTCAAAAATGTAGTGGATATATTTTCTTGGGTTGTGTGAAGAAGTGCCTAAATCTTAAGCCTTTGATCCATTGGGTACGGGGTCACAACAACAAACCAAGAAAAAACATAGGAAACGCAGGTGTGTTTCAAAAATGAAGCACTCTGAAAGTCCACCATTAGTCACCAAAGAACAAAATGATATCATTTCACCATGTGCCTTGTGCACTATATTTAGCAACTAGTTTATTTACACAAAATTGTGATGCGAGTGGCACACCACAACCATTGATTCATCCCAAAGCTTATATAGTGAATCTAGAATGATCAAACCATATTATCCTGAACTTAGAGCACCTTTTGTAGTCATGTTGACATTACCAGCCATTTCTCCAAGTTGTAAAGTACTTGCAACTTGGTAGATCATCATGCATACCAGTACTTATGCAATCGATGATCAATGTGGTAGTGAATTTTACCATGTGGGAGCCTTATTCTCAGACTGGTTCATGTGGCAATAGAATCCAATATCGCCACTCCTTAGAATCCACCTGTTGTGAAATATCGATTTCACACACCTCCATCGATCTTGTGAACTTATTCTTGTAGACTTCATTAATTGAGCCTATCGTAGACGGGACCTTCTTGAGACCTATATGCAGATTAGCTAAGCCATCATGGAGATGACTTGAACCTTGATCATTATGTTCCTAGATACAAAAAGGGTGCAAAAAAATTTGCTCTTTGTGAGTGGAATCCCCGCTCTGGTCCAAATCCTATATATTTTTTGATAAGGTGCAAGCAATAAGATTGTCTATTGTAGGACTGGTTCTTGCATTCCTCCTACATGGGCTTGAGAAAATATTTGCATTTTGTGTTCCATAAAAATTCAACCCCCCTTCCTGCATAGCTTGTGATGGCCTCCATGGTAGATATTGTATAGTTCAGAAGGAAGCGGTGGCAATTGAGAAAGGACATGGAAGGGTAGAGTTCTTTGAAGATGTCTTCCCTGCTTGAAGCAGGAGTCGCTCTACTCGCATGACATCCAGATTTGAGGAAATATGTTTTCCCTAGATTGATACAAGAGGATTTTGATATCCAAGCTAAGAGCTTGAATATAGTATAGGTGAGCATGGGCGAGGGATGAATGGTATAAAAGGGGTATCCTTTTCTAGATCCTCTCGAATCAAATGTTGAAGTCTATGATGGATTTGAAATATGACCTCTTGATGAATGAGAGGTGCATCAAGAGTTGGAAGGGATCCATAGAGCTATCAAATGTGTCAACAAGAGCTCCCACCAAATATGCCCATGAGCAGATGGTCTTTCACCCAAGGGATCAATACCACAATAACACCCTCCCTTCTAGTGATAAGATCAAAAGCCTGATCATGACGTCTTCATGGATAATACCATGGAGGGGTACCAGTGCGGTGACATATTCAATATGTTCTCGAGAAATTCCCATGATGCTATTATATTTGACTAATCTCTACAGGGTACCCTTGGGAATTTTATGCCAACATTGGAGGTTCAGTGGTCCAGGATCATTCCATTGGGGGTAACACAACTGAGCCATCTTGGCACCAGTATTTAGATATCACAGTTCTTATGTTGGATTCAGAGTCTCTAGATGAACATACTTTCTTCACTAGCAAGGTCAAGGCTATTTATCGAACCTTGAGTCCTCCAAGATGTTTGGATATTTAGCACAAGAAGGCAACTGATCTCATGATCTATAAATGCTGTACCATCGAAGTCGTTGAAGAACATGTGCTTATACTGAGAGGGGGTGAACAGTATAAGATAAAACTTTTTTCTTTTTAATCCAAATAATAGCATCAACAATATTAAAGCAGTAAACATCACACAAATCATCACACACATGAGAGACATGATTTTACGTGGTTCACCCAATGTGGGCTACTCCACGGAGAAAATATTTCTTATAAATTTTTCTCAAATAAATTCTCTTGGGAATCCTTTCCCTACAATGTTTATGGACCTCTATCCAAAGGAGACACCAATCCCCTTGATCAAGTTAGTGGATCTCTATCCACAGGAGACACCAATCTCCTATCTCTGCTCTGGCTGGTGATCCTCTAGAAGACCTCTGCCTCCACTACCCTTAGCAAATGGAACTCTATCCATAGAAGACACCTATCCTCCCTGCTCTGGCTAGATATATATGTCCTCAACTCTATCACCTCCAAAGCTCTATCTCAAATCTGTACTAAACACAGTCCTTTGGTCTAGCACAAATCTATCCTCAATATCTGTCTCTGGTCTGGCACAAACCTGTCCTCAAATCTGCACCAAACTCTATCCTCAAATATGTACTCAATATCTATCCTCAAATCTGTCCACAAGTCTTCTCAAAGACTTATCTCAAATCTGCTCAACAAGTCCACACTAGAACTTGTCCAATCTCATAGAAACATAAAGAGAATTGTTAGAGACTCAATATGCCCTATAATACTCAATCACTTTCTCAAATCAATTTAGAATATAGAATAGTTTATTTTATGGAACTTGAACAATCACTTCACACATCCACTTGACTAGGCTCAACCAACTCTACTCAACCAATCACTTAATGAAATAATCCTTGCTTACAAACCCTAGTCCAAGCATATGAACACTCACTCAAAATATTTCCAACAATGCTTATCAACCAATCTCACATAACAATGATACTCATGTTCTTTTCAAACCCTAGTTCAAGTTCTTCACTCAACAACTCACTTCAACAACAATGCTTATAATACAATCTTCACATAACAATGATACTCATGTTCTTTTCAAACCCTAGTTCAAGTTCTTCACACAACCAATGGCTTCAACAACAATGCTTATAAAACAAGGTTTTAACAACAACTCTTTATTCCAGAAAACCTTGAAGCATTAACTCAACACACTCAATAAGGAATACCTAATCAAGTCCTTTTCACTCCAAACTTATTTTCCAGAAAACCAACCAATCAACTCAACTATGGAAGAATGTGCTCATACCTTTTTCTTGATGATGAAGGAACCTCAAATATCTGTCACAACCATAAACATCTTTTTTCCAATCTCAAGGAAGTTAGATAAACAATACAAATCATATAATCACTCACAAATACACCTTATTACTCCTTTCTTAAAATAATATCCAACACCACAATAGTTTGAATATTCACTTCTCAAAAACCCTAACTCATCACAAATTTATCTCAATCAATCATATTTGACATAAGCCACTTCAGAATTTTATTCTTCAAAAATCAATCCAATTTCTACTTATGACTCCCTACTTTAACATTGCATTTTTAAAGATAATTCTTTTGAAAAATAATGCAATAACTAATCTTTCCTTTTCTAAGGTAAAAGAATTTTTACCCACCACTTAAATTTTCAGCAAACACTTTATAAAACCCATAAAACTTCCTTTTTAACTTAGGCAAAAATCCAAAATCATTTACCTCCTTATTTCTCCTAAGACTAACCTTAGCCTAAGTCAAAAATCAAAATATTTTAATTTAAAAGAGTGTTACCACTTTGCATTGCACGAAGATTCGAACTGAGCGCTTCTCTCCACAAGCACTTTCACCATGGCTCCCAATACCATGGAGCCATGTGCTCCCTTTGGAACCTCCACTACCTTACACCCTTTGACTTCCACTATTCACACGAGCCACGAATTGGCTCCTTCACTCACGCTGTCCAAAAACTTTGCATGAACTATTGTCATGAGGGAATTGCACATGAAAACTGATGTTAATTATTTTTGATGGATGTGAGTGGATACCTTGCCTTTGAGAAGGCTATGGTATTTATATACCATACGCCTTCATTTCTCCATGTCGGTGGTGAGGACGTCATCTAGCAAGCGATGACGTCGACGAAAGGGGGAAAATTTGCATGCGAACAAACCGGTGCCCAAAATTTAGCTTTGGAAATTTATTAAATATAATAAATTAAATTCTTTAAGAATTTAATTATTATAATTTAATAATTAACATGGTCTTTTGGCCTTAAACCAAACTTAAGGGCCTCTTTAGGTTTTTAGAAAAACCTTACAACTTGCTCACATGGTTTTAATGGAAAAACCTTTTATTTTCTGCTCACCCATGGTTTTAATAAAAACCCTTCTAGCTTATGCTTCCACATAATATTAAAAAATATTATGAAGCTCTTTGCCTTTAACCTTTGCATTGTTCCTCTTGACATTTTGACATCAACAGAGCTTTTTCCTTGATATCGATGACAATTTATTCCTTGACATCAATGACAACTTTGACTCAAAATGTCCAACAATCTCCCCCTTTGTCATTGATGGCAACCCAAATTCTTTTTACTAGAAACTTAACCTTTTCTTGGTTCTGCTCCCCCTGGGACATTGCTCCCCCTAGCTCAATGCTCTTTTCAAATCTCTCCTCTTTACTCAAATACCAAATATCTCCCCTTACTCAAATCTCTCCCCCTTTGACATCAATGGCAAAGGGTCACCTTTGGGGCTCGGGGCTAAGAATGAGCCTCTTAGCTTAGCCCCTCCCCCACCTCCTTTTGAGGTGGTTAATTCTGGGGTGGGAGTCTTACTCCCAGTTTTCCTCGAAGATACTCAAAGGTTTCCTTTGAAAGTGGCTTAGTGAAAATATCTGCTATATGTTCCTTTGTAGTAACATATTCCAACCTATACTATTTATCTGTCACCTGTTCTCTCAGAAAATGATACTTAATCGGAATGTGCTTTGTCCTGGAGTGCATTACTAGATTTTTTGAGATACTTATAGCACTTGTATTATCACATAGTATGGGAATAGGATGATCATGTTTTATCTTGAAGTCTTCTAGAGTTCGCTTCATCCATAACACTTGTGTACAACTGGCTATTGCTACAATATATTCTGCTTCTGTTGTAGATAAGGATACTGAAACCTACTTCTTACTTAGCCAAGAGACTAAACAGTCTCCAAGAAAGAATGCTCCTCCACTTGTGCTTTTTCTATCATCAATGCTGCCAGCCCAATCTGCATCTGTATATGTTGTCAGTGTGAAACTATCACTTTTGGGATACCAAAGCCCAAATTCCATAGTCCCTTTTAGATACCTAAAAATTATTTTTACCGCTGCCACATGTGTTTCCTTAGGTGCTGCCTGAAACCTTGCCACTAATCCCATTGACTGTACTATGTCTGGTCTTGTAGCTGTAACATACAATAAGTTGCCAATCATAGATCTGTATAATCTCTGATCTACCTCTGGAGATTCATCATCCTTACTCAACTTGCATCCTGTGACCATGGGGGTACTTACTGGTTTACAATATTCTAACCTGAATTTCTTTAACATTTCTTTTATATACTTGGCTTGTGAGAGAAATACCCCTTTCTCTGATTGTGAAATCTGAAGTCCAAGAAAGAAGGACAATTCACCAAGCATAGACATCTCAAATTCATTTTGCATGTTCTTAGAAAATTCTTTACACATCTTATCATTGTTTCCCCCAAAAATGATGTCATCAACATAAACAACCATAATTAGTAGATCATTCCCTTCATTTTTGATATATAAATTATTGTCTGCTATTCCTTTTCTGAATCCCTATTCCTGAAGATACTTATCCAATCTTGAGTACCATGCTCTCGGAGCCTACTTTAGACCATACAGTGCCTTTTTCAATCTGCATACATGATCTAGTTTATCTTCTAATATGAATCCTTCTAGTTATTCAATATAAACTTCTTCTAGAACACCATTTAGAAATGTTGACTTGACATCCATCTGATATACCTTGAAGTTTTTGAAACTTGAGAAGGCTAAAAATATTCTTATGGCTTCAAGCCATGCAACTGGAGCAAATGTCTCATCAAAGTCAATTCCCTCTACCTGTGCATAACCTTTGCATACTAACCTTACTTTATTCCTGACCACCTGTCCATCTTCATTTAACTTATTTCTGAATACCCATTTTGTGTCGATCACATTTTTGTCCTTTGGTCGTGGAACAAGTTCCCAAGTTTTGCTTTTCTCTATCTGATCTAATTCCTCATCCATTGCCTTAATCCAAAATTTATCCTCACTTTCTTGAGTGAAGTCTTTTGGCTCAATCTTAGATAGCAAAGAAAAATTTGCTTGTTGAGATGGTGTTATTATTCTTCTCCTTGTCTGTCTTTCATCTGGATTCCCAATGATTTACTCTTTTGGATGATGCTTCTGTACATACCTGGATGGAGTTTTGGGAAGAAGTCTTTGTGTTTCTTCTTCTTCTTTATCTGATTCCTCACAAAACTCTTCTTGACAACATCCATCTTCTTGATACATAATTTGTTGAACTGGTTCTCTTGAATCTATCTTCTCATCAATTGTTACATTTATACTTTCCACCATAGTACGTGTTCTCTTGTTGAAGCATCTATAGGCTTTACTCCTTGAGGAATAACCAAGAAATATTCCCTCATCACATCTTGGATCAAACTTGCCTAAGTTTTGATCTTCTCTTCTTATGTAACACTTGCTTCCAAAAATCCTGAAGTGTTTTACAGTGGCAGGTCTTCCTTTCCAAAGCTCATATGGAGTCTTGTGATGGTTTACCCTCATTTGAGCCCTAGTGATTATGTATACTATTGTGTTGACTGCTTCTCTCCAAAATCCATCTGAGAGCTTAGACTCATTTAGCATAGCTCTAGCCATATTCTCAACAATCCTATTTTTCCTTTCAACTACTCCATTTTGTTGAGGAGTTCTTGCTACTGAATATTCTCTTTTGATTCCATGTTGTTCATAAAACTCTACAAATTCATTTGAAGTAAATTCTCCTCCTCTATCAGATCTCAAACACTTAATCCTTTTGCCAGTTTCATTTTCAACTAATTCCTTAAATGCTTTGAATTTTTCAAAGGCCTCTGACTTCTCTTTTAGGAAAGCTACCCAAACCATTCTGGAATAATCATCTATAAATAGTATAAAGTAGCTCTCACCCTAAATACTTTGTGTTCTGGTAGGACCACATAGATCAGTATGTATTAGAATCAATGGCTCATATGACATATATCCTTTTGATTTAAATGTTGTCCTAGTTTGCTTTCCATGTTGATAGGGTGCACAAATTGTGCTTTGAGGTCTTCTTATTTTGGGTAAATATCTGACCGCTTGTTTATTGCTTATGTTGACTATGTTGTCAAAATTCAAGTGACCCAATATTCTATGCCACAACCAAATCTCATATTCTTGTGATAGAAAGCACTTTTCCCTTTTGATCTCATTGAGCATGTATAAATTGTTTGGGGTTCTTCTTGCATTGGCAATGACTTTTTCAGTTTCTGATTTTCTTATCTCACATCTATCTGGATGGAAAGTAACCATATACCCTTGATCACAAAGTTGACTTATACTTAGCAGATTATGTTTTAACCCTTTAACATACAACACATTTTCTATTTTTGTTTTCCCATTATCTAAACTTAGAGTTCCTCTTCCACCAATCCTTGTTGATCCATTATCACCAAAACTTACTGATCCTCTATTGGTTTCTTTTAGTACAATGAATTTGTCTTTGTCTCCTGTCATGTGACTAGAGCAACCACTATCAAGATACCATTGTTCTTCTTTATCCTGAGCATGAAGGGCTGTTTGAACTAACATTGATCTAGCCTTAACATTTTCCCTTTCATATTTCCTAGTTGTTGAAATTGTTTTTCTAGACTCAGGAAGTATCATTTTACACCATCTAGCCTTGTGCCCAAAATTATTGCATTTGTAACATATAATATCATCATCCATAAGAGGTGCAAAAGAATTAAAATTTCTATTGACATTGTTTCTCGCATGATTAATACAGTGTACAACTCTATGACCATATTTATTACAAGAAAAGCAATGACCATGGAAGAAATTATGTAACCTGTTTGGATGCCTTGGAGTTTGTGGTGAAGTATTCTTTCTCTTGTGATTAACTCTTATCCAAGGTTCTTCTTTGCTTTCTTCCTTTATGATATCCTTTGCTTGCTTATCCTTGTTTGAAGTTTCTACTTTTTGAAGACTTGATTCCTCTTTCTGTTTCTTATATTCTACATCTTGTAGTGCCTTGATCCTTTCAACTTCATTCCTTAGGTAGACAATTTTTGCTTCCAATATTTCACATTTTGTTTCTCTTGCTCTTAATAGATCTATTATATCCTGCTCAATATTCTTTCCTTCTTCTACCTTTACCTTGAGTTCTGTGAGATTTTGTAGAAGTTCTATCCTTGTTTCTTCCTCCTCTTGAATTTGTTCCTTCAAGCTTGAATTCTTTTCTCTAATCCTTTCCAATTTTCTGAGAGCAGCAAAGAATTCTTCTTTTATATCAAACATGGTCTCTTCTTCATTTTTTGAAGTCATGTGTGTTTCTGATGGATCCTCCTCCAAGTTGTTAGTCTTTTCATGGAGAGACCCGCTCTGATACCAATTGAAGAACATGTGCTTATACTGAGAGGGGGGTGAACAGTATAAGATAAAATTTTTGCTTTTTAATCCAAATAATAGCATCAAAAATATTAAAGTAGTAAACATCACACAAAGCATCACACACATGAGAGACATGATTTTACGTGGTTCACCCAATGTGGGCTACTCCACGGAGAAAATATTTCTTATAAATTTTTCTCAAATAAATTCTCTTGGGAATCCTTTCCCTACAATGTTTATGGACCTCTGTCCAAAGGAGACACCAATCCCCTTGATCAAGTTAGTGGATCTCTATCCATAGGAGACACCAATCTCCTATCTCTTCTTTGGTTGGTGATCCTCTAGAAGACCTCTACCTCCACTACCCTTAGCAAATGGAACTCTATCCATAGAAGACACATGTCCTCCCTACTCTAGCTGGAGATCTCTATCCTCAACTCTATCACCTCCAAAGCTCTATCTCAAATCTATACTAAACATAGTCCTTCGATCTAGCACAAATCTATCCTCAATATCTGTCTCTAGTCTGGCACAAACCTATCCTCAAATCTACACCAAACTCTATCCTCGAAATTATACTCAATATCTGTCCTCAAATCTATCCACAAGCCTTCTCAAATACTTGTCTCAAATCTGCTCAACAAGTCCACACTAGAACTTGTCCAATCTCATAGAAACATAAAGAGAATTGTTAGAGACTCAATATGCTTCAACTCAATCACTTTCTCAATTCAATTTAGAATATAGAATAGTTTATTTTATGGAACTTGAACAATCACTTCACACACCCACTTGACTAGGCTCAACCAACTCTACTCAACCAATCACTCAATGAAATAATCCTTGCTTACAAACCCTAGTCCAAGCATATGAACACTCACTCAAAATATTCCCAACAATGCTTATCAACCACTCTCACATAACAATGATACTCATGTTCTTTTCAAACCCTAGTTCAAGTTCTTCACTCAACAACTCACTTCAACAACAATGCTTATAAGACAATCTTTACATAACAATGATACTCATGTTCTTTTCAAATCCTAGTTCAAATTCTTCACACAACCAATGGCTTCAACAACAATGCTTATAAAACAAGGTTTTAACAACAACTCTTTATTCCAGAAAACCTTGAAGCATTAACTCAACACACTCAATAAGGAAGACCTAATCAAGTCCTTTTCACTCCAAACTTATTTTCCAGAAAACCAACCAATCAACTCAACTATGGAAGAATGTGCTCATACCTTTTTCTTGATGATGAAGGAAACTCAAATATCTGTCACAACCATAAACATCTTTTTGCCAATCTCAAGGAAGTTAGACAAACAATACAAATCATATAATCACTCACAAATACACCTTATTACTCCTTTCTTAAAATAATATCCAACACCACAATAGTTTGAATATTCACTTCTCAAAAACCCTAACTCATCACAAATTTATCTCAATCAATCATATTTGACATAAGCCACTTCAGAATTTTATTCTTCAAAAATCAATCCAATTTCTACTTATGACTCCCTACTTTAATATTGCATTTTAAAGATAATTCTTTTGAAAAATAATGCAATAACTAATCTTTCCTTTTCTAAGGTAAAATAATTTTTACCCACCACTTAAATTTTTAGCAAACACTTTATAAAACTCATAAAACTTCCTTTTTAACTTAGGCAAAAATCCAAAATCATTTACCTCCTTATTTCTCCTAAGACTAACCTTAGCCTAAGTCAAAAATCAAAATATTTTAATATTAAAAGAGTGTTACCACTTTGCATTGCACGAAGATTCGAACTGAGTGCTTCTCTCCACAAGCACTTTCACCGTGGCTCCCAACGCTGTGGAGCCACATGCTCCCTTTGGAACCTCCACTACCTTACGCCCTTTGACTTCCACTATTTTCACAAGCCACGAATTGGCTCCTTCACTCACGCTGTCCAAAAACTTCGCATGAACTGCTATCACGAGGGAATTGCACATGAAAACTGGCATTAATTATTTTTGGTGGATGTGAGTGGATACCTTACCTTTGAGAAGGCTATGGTATTTATATACCATACGCCTTCATTGCTCCACGTCGATGGTGAGGACGTCATCTAGCAAGTGGTGACGTCAATGAAAGGGGGGAAACTTTGCATGTGAACAAACTGACACCCAAACTTTATGAAATGCACCCAAACTTTAGCTTTGGCAATTTATTAAATATAATAAATTAAATTCTTTAAGAATTTAATTATTATAATTTAATAATTAACATGGTCTTTTGGCCTTAAACCAAACTTAAGGGCCTCTTTAGTTTTTTAGAAAAACCTTACAACTTGCTCACATGGTTTTAATGGAAAAACCTTTTATTTTCTGCTCACCCATGGTTTTAATAAAAACCCTTCTAGCTTATGCTTCCACATAATATTAAAAATATTATGAAGCTCTTTGCCATTAACCTTTGCATTGTTCCTCTTGACCTTTTGACATCAATGGTAGCTTATTCCTTGACATCAATGACAACTTCATTCCTTGACATCAATGACAACTTTGACTCAAAATGTCCAACAATCGCCAGGTTATTTTGAGAAGAAATAGGTAAATAAGAGTATTACCAAAATCTGACTTTCTTAAACACAAAAACTTAATGAGTTCCACAACGAAGTCACCAAAAATTATTGGTCAAAAATCTAGCACTATGTGGAGATGGGAGCGAACTAGCGCCAACATCAATAGACTACCCACTCAGTAAGGGTAGGGCGGTTGATCTGGCCAATTCCTCTATGATGGTTCCAAATATATATGCCACAAATAGGAAAAGGAAAAATGGGGAAAAGAGATGGGAAAATGACCATAGCCATAACTCACAAGGATGGGTATAACCACATTAAGACATATGCAGGTGTTGCACCATAGGTAGAAACACAAACCTAACACCTAATATATTAGCTAATTAAGCCTTCACTAAATGGTTTAAAGTGAAGGGCGGAGAGCAAATTCTAGAACCGGTAAGTGGGTGCATGAAATATAAAAAGCAGTATTAGAGCGCTCTCATTCAACCAGCTTTAACAAAAATAAAACCTTACCCAAGTTATAAATACAAATTCTAGAGCCACCTAGTGAATTCCATGAAATCCAGATTGTAGAATTATATAAATCACGTAATTGACCAAAGTAGAAATAAACACTCATACATCCAATGCAAAGAAATGAAGGAAGAATCAGGGACCAAACAATGATAAGTTTATATTTACACAGTGGTGAAAAACCTTACATACGAATTGTAATGGCTAAAGAGCCGCCCTTAGGAATGACCATCATCCATTAGGAATGGCCATCATTCCACTATTTATAGGCTTTTTACATTAAATTTAAAATTTGAACATTAATGGTGGTAGGTGAGAAGACAACCTTTGGAGCTGACTGACGATTAGTTAGTACACTACTCCTCGGGATGGCAATGATCTTCTAGAAGGAGGTAGGTGCATCCAGATTGATCTGGGCCCTTGGAATTACTGACTTTTCTTCCTTATTCATTAATTATTCATCCACCTCATCCTTTTAATCAATCGGTGATCCTATGGTCAGGTGGTGAATAATCGATATTAATCACCTTGGGAGTAGTGCATCTCAGATTAGTTACTTCCACATACGATCACCTGAAACTGGACTATTGTGGTAATGAGTACTCCTTTTTTTTGAATTTCAGGTAATGGCAAGAGTTTATATATCGGGCGGGTGCTTCCTTTATATTTATTTCCACCCACAAAATCATCAGGAAGGAGGGTGATTATTTAGCCAAATTTCCACCCAATTTATACTTAAGAGTTCCACTCAAGAATGGGCAAGAATCTTCATCCTTTCTATGGATGGGATGTATGATGTTCCTGTCCCTATCTGCTAGTTGAAATATCTACCCAATAAGTGGGTGGGTCTTTTTAGATATTTCTGCCTGAAGCAAAGGGTGGATCATCTACCCATTCCATTATCTACCTCGCTCCTTTGAAAAAACTACCATATACCTGCTGCTTATATCCGCTTGTTATTGCCACCATCACTTTCTATCTTCCACCCGTCCATTGATGTTCCCAAAACTTGGAAAATTCTTAGAGCATCATCTTGAAAAAAAAGTGAGTGGGTGAAGCAATGCAAAATTGCACCCACAAGTAGGAGACAAGTTCTTAATCCAACCCACCTTCGAAACCCACATTAGTTTTGAAGAAGACCCAAAAAAAGAGAACAAGATTAGAAATACCACCTTTAGTGTTGAAGCCACAACCTAAAGTCTCTTTTAAACATTCAACAACAATTAGCTAGTACCCTTGCCAAGATCTCTCTTAGAGCTTTTGTAAACTTCTCATATTTATGGGGAAGCCTTGTTGAAGCTCCTAAGACAACAATCTATTCCTCAAGATATTTCCTCTAGTGCTATGGCTAATGTTGTAAGTTCTCTTGGGATACATCATATCACATTCTCGAACGATGATATACCTTTCTTAGACTTACAAGGGGATTCTTCCCTCTATATTACTGCATTCATTGGAAAAAATTTTATCAAGCAAATTCTGATTGATAATGGTTCTTCCCTCAATTTATGCACTTATCAATTTTTCCAAAAGTTTGGATTAAAAGAGGAATATTTAACTAAATCTGATATCATCATCAAAACTTTCAACAACAAGTCACAATAGGCTTGCAACATTGTGTCTCTTCCCCTTAGGGTTGGACCTAAGATCTTAGATACTATTTTCTATGTGGTGTCTTGTCCTACATATTTCAAGATTCTTCTTGGATGTCCTATGATTCATGTGATGAGGGTGGTCTTTTCTAATTTTAACCAATATTTCAAGTTTGAATTTAAGGATCAATTTGTCACCATTTTGAGTGATCCTCACCCATTTGAATATTTTTCACTAGTTGAACAAACTCAACCTAATCTTCATTTATGTCCATTAGTTTCCTCATATCACAACTAAGAAATTTTAAAATCTAAACATGAACGAAGAACCATTAATCAATGTTTCATCATAGGATCAAGTCAATCCTTTTCTTCAAGAGCTTATTCTAAATAAATCTCATCAAGGTTTTGAGACATTAACTTAGCATGTCCCAAAGATGATTTTAATTTTCCCAACATAGACCAGATCATAGATTTCACCTCTAAATATGGCATGCTCTTGCTCATGGATGGTTTATTAGAATATAATCAGATCATGGTTACCCTTGAGGATCAGGCCAAGACAACTTTCATCACACAATGGGGTACCTTTAGTTATAATGTCATGTATTTTGGATTGAGATACAATGGTGCCAAATGTTAGAGGGCTACGACTTATATTTTCATGACATGATGCATGCTATTTTATAGGATTATGTGGGTAATCTTATGGGTTGTTCCATTCATCGATAGGATCATGTTCACAATCTAAGTTCAATTTTTGAAAGGCTTCAGTAGTTTAAATTTTTTCTTAAGCCCTCCAAGTGTGTTTTTGGAGTCACATATGGCAAGTTGTTAGGTTTCATCATTTCTAGGTGAGGTATCAAAATAGACCCTACTAAGATAGTGACTATCACTGATATACCTCCTTGCACCCTGACCAAGTTGCATAGCTTGCAAGGTCAAATTCAAGCTATTCATTGGTTCATAGCCAAATTAAATGATAAGTGTTAGCCCTTTATTAAGCTTCTTAAGAAAGATGTGTTACAAAGGGATTCTAAGTGTCAAAAAGATTTTGATGAACTCAAAATTTATCTCACTTCCCTGCTTGTCTTAGTTTTGCCTTTACTAGATAAGCATTTGATGCTTTACATAGCAACCATAAATCACACTTTGAAAACCTTGTTGGATCAACATGATGATCAAAACAAAGAGCAAGCTATATATTGTATAAATATAACCTTGGTCATCTATAAAAATTGATACACTCTCTTAGAGAAGCTTTACCTTTATGTGGTGTTCACTTTCTAGAAGCTAAGACACTACATTCTCAACCACAAGATATTGGTGGTTGTGAAGTTTGATCTCTTAGTCAATTTTAGCCCTTAGTGAGTTTGACCTAATTTTCATAGGTCAAAAGGCTATCAAGGGTTAGGTTATTGTTGATCAGTTAGTCTTCACTCCTCTAGAAGATACACAACCTTTGTTTGTTGAGTTTCTTGATGAATTCTTTGACATGGAAGTTAAAGAGCCAGAGTATTGAACTTTATTTTTTGAAGGAGCTCAATGCATGAAGGGTGCTAATTATAGAGTCATTCTAGTTACCCCATAAAAGTAACTCATCCTCTTGTCCTTAAAGCTTCATTTATATTTCATGAGCAACACTATTGAGTGTGAATCCTTGATACTTGGTCTTAGAGAAACCTTAGCCTTGAAGGTTAGTGGTCTTTAAGTCTTTGGTGACTCAACTTGTGGTCAATTAGATTAACAATGTTTATCAAAATTGGGATGATAAGATAAAACCTTATAAGGAGATTGTCACCAAGATTTTATCTATGTTTGATTAGGTAACCATAGATTCTATCTCTAGATCCTCCAACCACCATGTAGATGCCATAGCCATTGTTGCATCTTTGTTTTCTTTTGGATATGGATGATGATCAAGCATCGATTATCATTAGAAAAATCTAGGAGCCCATGTTGCTTGGTTCTTGTCTTATTCCATTAGATGTTTTGACCATTGAATCTTCCCCATCTAAACCATGGTATACCATCATATTTAATTTTAATAAATATGGTTCTATTATTGATGGTTTAGATTGCAATCAATGCAATATTTTGTGCAAAAGAGTGTGTTGATTCATCATAATTGAAAATACTTTGTATCAATGTTATTTTGAAGGTATCCTCATGTGATAGCTTAAATTTGATACAGACCAAATAGATCTTGGTGAGGCTCATAAAGGTTCATGTGGAGGCCATTTTAGTGGCAATTCCATTTCCAAAATTCTCCTTCAGATGGGGTACTATTGGATTTCCATGGAGAAATATGTATGTGACCATGTTCAATGCTGCAAAAAGTATCAATGCCATGACAACCTTTTTCATGCTCCTCAATATCTTCAGGTTATTTCTTCCCCTTGGATATTTTCCATGTAGGGATTGGACATTATAGGGAATATTAACCCAATGTCATCTAATGGTCATAAATTTATCCTAACAGTGATAGAGTACTTCACTAAATGGGTCAAAGACATACCCTTGGCCATGGTGACTGAAGCTCAGGTTTCCAAGTTCATATTTAACCAGATCCTTTGTAGGTTCAAGATTCCTTTTATGATTATTTTTGACAATGGAACTCCTTTTAAGAACAAGGACATCCATAAAATTTGTGCTAAGTACAAGATTTAGTATAGGTGGTTAAGTCTATATTAGCCTTAAGGTAACAGATAATCTGAAGCATCCAACAAGTCTTTGATCAATATTATTAAAAAGTTGGTTAGGAATACTGGCCAAGACTAGCATATCCAACTTTATCTAGGTCTGTGGTTCTATCACACTAGTGTGTGAAATCCTACAGGTATCTCTCTGTACATCTTGGTCTATGGGACTAAGGCGATATTCCATTTGAGTTATAGGTTCCTTTATTGGACATCTTGCTACAAGATACCTCGATCAACGATGAGTATCACTTGGATCATTTGAATCAACTAGAGTTGTTGGATGAAATGTGCATCATTCCTTAGAGCATTTATAAACCTATCATCATAGGCTCAAGAGATATTATTCCAAGAGATTTTGCAATTGTTATTTTGAGTTTGGGGACCTTGTACTCAAAGAAAACCAAAATAATACTAATGCTTGATCTGATATCAAAGGTAAATTTTAGTCCAATTGGTTAGGACCCTTTTTCATAATTATTTTGGTTTAGGGTCCTATTGTTTAACTTCTTTGGATGGTAAAGAACTTAAAGAACTAATGAATATAATGCATCTAAAGAGATACTATGCATAACTGGGTACTCTGCATTTTTATATTGTATGTAGCTTAGTTTTCATATTGCATTTGGTTTGCTTGTTCATACTGCATGACAACCTATCAAATTTTGTATGTTTTGCCTGACATTCTATTCTTTGTATTCTACTTGTCATAATTGCATTTTTGCTTGCTCGTATTTGCATGACTGATTGCTCATATAGATTTTTGAGGATTTTGTGATAATGGCAAGTGATGACACCTAGTTAAGTCATAGCTCACATGCATTGCATTCACACTAGGGCTTTGATGCCTAGTGAATCCTCAATCTAGGGCCCATATTCATGCATTTTTATTTTTATATTTCATCTATTGCCTCTTATTCTTCTATATTTCTTGACCTTGAAAGTATAAAATGATCATCAAAATTCTCTCTAAGTCAAGGAATATAGTTCTTCTATGTATCCTTGTCCTTTATATATTTTATTTCTTTGTTTAATTAAGGCAAGGATACATGTTCTTTTCTTCAATCTACGAATATTACTTTGTTCACACTTTCTCATTTCTTGATCTTCTTCTTTAAGAAGGGTGAATACACGCACCCTTCTTTTTCATCTCTATTTCTTCCCTAAAAATTTTAGCACATGCACACATAGGTTATGATTTGCTTTGATCACTTATATTTTGCACACACCACATCTCTATTATGTAGTAATCATTTTGGTAAATCAATCACATCATTTCAACACCTCATACGGGATAGCTTCATGATCACAAGTGAGAGGTAGCCTCCATTCAACCATTTGTGAGCATACATCCTAGCAGGTATATCTCTTCTCTTTGGCCATATTAGCAAGCACTACACCCATAGTGGATACCACTCCACTTGACCATATTTATGAGCATAACACCCTTACAAGATGGCTTCATGGCCACTAGCGAGGGGTAACCTCCATTCGGCCATTTACGAGTATACATCCTCACAGGGTTCCACTTTGTTTCTTTTATTTTTGTTTTATTTGACCTTTTGGAGCTTTCACTTTTTTCTTCTTTCATATTTCTTTATTATTTCACCATTTATTTTCTTCTCCTCTTTCTTTCCATCTTTTCCTCTTTCCATCTGCTCATCCATGCATTTCACTTTGCATTCATTTTAGCTTACATGTTAGAATGCATTTCATTTAGTTAGATTAACTTAGGTATATTAGTTAGATCATTATGCATTGCATTCATTATGTTTGTGATTATCATATAAAAAAATGCAAGCTAACCTCTTATCCGTCATTTTTATATTTTTTCTCTTTCCTCTTTCTTTCTTTTGGAACTTTTTTTTTCCTTTTCGTTGTTTGTTGCTCTCTTTTATTTCGGGTTCGTTGTTTTGAGTTTTATTAGAAATTATAAATTCATTCTAATACTTGAGGGGGGACCCTATAATTAGAGGCATTAATGGTAATAATGCCTCATTCTATGTGCAAGTTTATGATGTTCAGGATAACACTCCTTTTTACATCACCCCTCCATCCAAACCTGACCACCCCTTTTTGTGTTCGCTAATTTTACCCATAGGAGTTTACAAATTTTTTTGACAAATTTATTTGGCCATAAATGCATCAAAGAGGGGGTAAAATGTAGACATAGAAAATTGATCCGTTGGAATGAGTCAGTTCTTCCTTAGATCCCTAATCAGCCACCCAAACTTGCTAAGTGTAAATTTGGGATCCTTTTTGCCTTCTCCCTTTGCCTTGTTTTCTTAGCTTTACCAAATTCATGCCTGATCTATAAGAGGTATGAATTTGAATTTCCATATATGTGCCATATAATGGTGGGGTGCGAATTTTGTGTTCTAGGGATTTTTCTCACTAAAATCCCTCCCTTTGTTAGCCTGTTTTGGGGTCAATCCTTGCCCACGGTGAAATTTTATTTTCTTACCCATTTTCCCTAAAAACCTCTTATAAATAGAGGATTGGATTCCCTATATTACCCTAATAGTTCTTCTTGAGATTCTAATTCTTGACTCACTCATTGCTCATGCTAACAAGTGCCCTTCTATTGCAAGTTGTTTTAATATTTTGTGTTTTGGTGTTGGCTGCCCTTGGGGATCAAGTGGAGGAGTATTGATGATTAGAGAGATAAAAAATATTGGAGTACTTCTTCCACATATTCATTTCTTCATACTTTCTTCATTAGCTCATCAGGTTTTACATTATATTGGTTGCTTTGCAAGTCTGCTTTTCATTTTTTTACACTCTGTTTTTCATTGTTTTAGGGACCAAAAAGGCATTTGAACCAAATTCCTACCCTATCCATATAGGGTAGAAATTTGGTAAGACATATTCACACTCCCATTTTACAGGGTATAAATTTTATAAATTAAGGCTTAGGGACAAGTTTCACATCCCAAAACCCTAATTTTGCATTTGCATTTTAGTGTTTTGTTGTGTCCATCTTGTTTGCATTAAAATTTGTTGTTATCTATCTGTTTCATTCTGTTTGTTCATGTTCCAAAGGTCAAATATTATTTTACTTTCAAAATGTCATCTAAAAGAACCAAGGGGGCTTGACTGTTGTGCCTCCAAGCTTAGTCTTATAGCGACCTAAGCATGCCCCCAAACATTGATCAAATTTTCTAGGATTTGTGAAGTTATTTTTTGAAACCATTGGATATTATAGATGTAAGATAATGCTTGGATCAACCATAAGATCAAATAATTTCCTTAATAGATCTTTAGGTTTTTTAATGTTTTCTTTTGTTCATTTTTATCCAAAACCTAGATTATAAGTAAAGGAAAACATTTGATTGAATTTCTAGGTATATAAAAGAATAAAAGCATATAGTGTGCATCTAGGGTGTTTGTGCATTCCCTTGGACCCTTGCTCAAATATTTCATTTTGCAGTCTTAGGGTTAGACATAATCGAATTAGATAATCATACTAGGGTTAGTTCTTGTATTTTTACATCTTGTGTGTCTTTGTATTGTTCTCTAATTTTCATAGTTTAGTTTAGAAAGACCAAAAAATAGGTGTATGCTTAATTAACACATCAAAAATATCCACCAAAGACTTGTATTGAGTCCTACAATCATTCTTGGTGAATCCATCCTTTCAGTTCGTAGTTCATCTTAGCTCCCAACGAATCCAGGTGAGAATTGTACACAGTAGGGTAGTTTTTCCCCTCTACAGAGTTGTAGCCTTCCCATTGTGGTTAAGAATTTATATTTCTAGATTTAATTCTATCCAAAAAATAGAATCAAAGCTTTTTTTTATATTTCTTCTATGATACAAAGGAATAACCAAGTTGATGGAAAAATATCAATTTAAAACCTTAAAATATTCATAATTTTTAAAAAAAATCTAGGATAGTGTTAATAAAAAATACTAAATTGTGTAGTATTAATAAACTATACAATAGCCTTCTCATAAAATGGTAACATTTATTTAAACTCCATGGATCCATTCACTAAGGGATGGCCCAAAAGAAAAGTATCATTAATAAATTGGAGATGAGATTCAAAGGGACCCCTTTTTTGGCATCACCTAGCCAATAAAACATCCCAATAAAAAAAAGTATTTAAAGAGTAAATCTAGGGCCATTTATTACTCCCAAAGTAAAATGCTACTGCCTTCCTATAACACTTTTGCTATTTCAAATTTTATCTTTTTTAGCCTAATTAGCATAGCAACTATCACTTTGACACTAGCATCGATATCTTTAGCATTGTCAATTCTCATAACCAGTGCTATTTACTATAAAAAAATTACAAGTAGTTGGCAAGTGCCAATTGCCCTCCAAATATGAATCTAAATGTGCTAATCATGCCATCCACCTCAACTATGCCTTGATTGGAAATCAAATCTTGGAACTTGCCCATATTCCTCCTCACCCCTTGTTTAAAACCAACTTTTTTCAAAATTCATCCAAGCCATGCAACTATGCCACCTCTCTAGCTTACCAATATTGACATATCCTTTGGAGGATCCTCCCAAGCAGCCATGGTTTCCTATAAATCCAACCCTTGGGGGAGCCCAAACCATGACTTCTAACACAATTATCCAAACCATGACTTCTAACACAATTAATCCTTGTCAAATTAATATCACATCTTGCAATAGCAAAATACTTCCAAATTTAGCATTAAAATTATCTTTCATAATGGGAAAGGTCTTCTTCAATTGTTGATCTTTCCTTAATAAAGCCAAATCTTATCATGCAAAAGCATTTTTGAAGATCACACGAGGCAAGGTTTTTAGGACTGTGATTAAGGTTCTTGTCTATGACTGATTGGGTTGTGCATTCTTACTCTTATCTCTCTTGTAAAATTTTGTATTATATTTATTAATCATTTTATTCATTTAATTTCTTAGATTTTACATAGGAAATCATATTTTTAGTAATCAGATAGCTAATATTTTATCTCCATGAAAACCTGCACTTAGGTTTCTCTATTGGATCATCTAATCATCAAGGATTTTATGTTTAAAATTCCATCTACTATATCTGCAACTAGAAGCACCCTAGAACTATAGTCTCAATGGTGCTACTATTACCCTATTTTTTCCATAGTAGAGGCTATGAATTCACTGTAAAAAAACTACCATTAATAGTGAAAGTGCCACCTTTTAGTAGAAGAATCGATGATGCTATCACTTTGGCACTTTTGTCTCTATGTGGATAGTTAACATGTCAATCTTTAGCTAGTATTTGATCTACTTTTCTTAATAGGGATCTGAAGCTAGTCAAGTGAGCTAAAATTCTCCATTGATGTAGGTAGAGCCCTATGCAATTGACTTCATCTATTTTTATTCTTTTTCTAGGTTTCTGTAGAAGCTAAACCAACAACCAAAACACCACTAGTCATCAAAAATATCAATAACACTTTTGCATCTACCAATGCTAGTATCGTAAAGGTAGAACTAGGTCAAAGGTTCTATTTATTATATTTCTCCTTGTAAGTTGTAGTTTTTATTATCTGTTCTATTTATTTGTACATGTATTTTTTTTTTTGTTACTTTAACTTACTAATGAAAAATAAAGAGAAAGGAAAAATATCTCATTCTTAGTGTCATTAGGGGACCAAAAATAGCATTGCATTTGAATTAAAGCACAATTACATGTAGAGGCTTAGGTTTGTTTGTTTGCATTCTTCTCTTTTACCCTTGCTCATAAATTAGAAACCACCTTGTTCATTTATCAGCAAAAGATAAAATCGCAAAATATATATGGTTTGTTTGTTGCATTATACTAGTTGCATTTGTAGTTAATAACAATGCCATATTAAGAATAGGAAGTAAAGGAAATTATTAGGAAAAATGCAAGTATTTTCAAACTACACCAATATACGATATACTAGCTTCACATCCATCCCCATACTTGAAGCGAGACACGACATACTTGATACCCCACTAAAATAAGAGAGCTAGTGCACTTGATCTAGTAGAAAAAATACAAGGCCCTCCACAATTTTCCATATCATATTTTGGTGAGCTTGACATGAAAACCATAATGGATATCAAGATTTTCCTTGACAAATCGAAGCCTTAATTAAATGTAAAATTTATCAAAATTTTAATCAAGACTATTAACCTTATTTGTTTAGTTAGAACACATTAATTCTAAATAACAAGAACATAACAAAATTTTAGTCCTACTAGGAATACTTATATCCTCTAAGTAACTATCATATGGAATACTAGGATATATTTGGTATATAACATGCCTAAGCTACTAGTTTCCCACATAGGATCTCATGCATATGTATGCCTAGTAAAGAGTATATTACAATGGGATAATGGGAATCATACAGAGATGCATTGCTATCCCTCATATATCATCTTGGCTATGTATCGAGGAGGTCACTTCCACATTCCATTGGAGTTCCACTTATCTACCTTCTCTCTTGTATTGACATGTATATAGAGAGAGCTCAGGTATATTGGAACCTTTGGTATATAAAGAGACCCTTGAGTTATATAGGTTTGACTAGGTATATTGAGGGAAGTAGATTTAAGGACTATAGAACATCTTCTCTTTCTTCTATAAACTATGCCATAAACAATAAATATTGTAAATAACATCTCTTCTCTCCTAAACCTAAATCTATGGCTAAGAAATGCTATATGACTCAGTGTTATCACCAATTGCACACTAATCCTAACCTTCCTATTAAGGGACATGATGAACATCTTAGCTTCTAGGACCCCACCTTAACCAAGAATAAGAGGTATCATCACTTCAAGTTTCTTTAAGCCCTACCCATTAAGAAGATAGAGAATTGATTTTCTAATTTGCAACCCATATGGTTAATTTATTACAAAAATATAGGAGAGCCATAGAAGCCTTCCCTAGAGAAGGTCATAAAACCCTAGGTGAATTTGTAGGGGATAATTCACTATTGGATTGTGCCTAATAGCCTAATTTAAACTCTCTACCAATAAATCATTTGAACCCATCCTTTGGATCCATCAACATAAATATTAATACATAAAGCTCTTCTTGGCTTACGATCCACCTAGTGGTGAGAAGTGCACCCTAGACTGTAATACAATATTGGATGGTTAGGAATTTCTTCCTACCAACACCCTATCTATTTGACTAATAACATCACCACATTGTATGTAAAGTACATAGTAACAAACTACATACACTACCTAACATATTAGTTACCAAGAGAAGCCTTGAAAAATGTAAATTAAGCTTAGATTGTGCCCTTTACTACTCTAGTATCCCTCAATGATAGTCCAAAAATATGTATGGCCTAATAGAATAGACAATCGGTAGACCTTTACAAGAAATCAAAACCACAAAAATTAATGCTATGCATCCCTAATATTCCAATAGCCTAGAGTGATAATCCAAAAAAAACTCAAGCCTAATATAATAGACCACCCACAAAATGTTTATAGAAATATCTAGAGACTATAGAGTATGTATATACAAAATAATTCAACAACACATTAATGGGAAATATCAAATAACAAGATAATTAATTAAGATAATGAGAAAAATTGCATAGTACATAATAGGTAAAAACTCAAATTATCGATCCTCATATTGAGATATATTGCACTATTTACATATTACTATAGTATCCTAGCTAATGATAACAATTATGGTCTGCCATAGGACTAGCAAGAATAGGTACAACCTAGTCCAATTAGGGGCTTGTGCTTGATTAGCATGCTTGGGGAAGTAGTTGTCTCTCTCCTACCTTGTCATTACCAGTTGTTTTGATCCAAAAACCAATCACCATCTTCAAAAACCATATGTATTCAATATGTTTGAATCCCTTGAGAATGCTCAAATCCTCCCACAATGCCTTATTTTTGTGCCAACTATCAGCATTGTAGGTTCTATTGGAAAATATGTTTGATTATCTCATTGGTAAATTTATCCAAGATCAAATAATCACACAATAATTCTCACAATAATATTTAACAAAATAATAAACTCAATTTTCATATATTCAAAAGATTAAAAAAGACTACTCTTTGTCACATAGCATGGAGCTTTGTACCAATATATAAATTTTCATAGAAACTCTTCAATATTCTTGACTATTGCTTTCATCAAACTCTTGGGAGATGTCACCTTTCACATGCCTCATGATTAAATAATCTCTTACTATGACTCTTCACTTCCATACTTAATACCTAACTCTCATGACCCTTCACTGGGAGATGCAACCTTTCATATGCCTCATATTATGAAAAAAATATCATGATTACATACCCTCCTACTATGACTCTTAACTTCCATACTTAACTACTAACTCTCATGACTCTTCACATACACACTTGACACCTTGCACATCTCACACTTGCACTCTTGATATATTTCACAATTTATTACATAAAACATAACACTCTTTACACTTTGACACAAAATTTAGACACACACTTCTTTCTAATATAAATATTTATAATAGTACCCAGTGGTACTTCAATAATACTCAATGTAACAAATAATATAATATCTCAAATAGATTTTAGAAGATTTATTGTCACTTTCCTATAGTTGCTTTACCTTAGATGGTTGAGTAGTGTCCATGTGGCCCATGCTTCTAACACTTGATGCGTTGTCGTTATGCACATCATTAATTCTCAATGAATTTGTCAATCTAGGGCAGTGTACAAGGCTATTTGCGAAGGGAGTGAACAGGGCTATAACTTAGGTCATTTGGGAGCAACAGGTCTTATTGTTGAAACCTATTGTGTGGGGGATTTAGGACATTTTTACATCTCAATTGCATAAATTGAATTTTAATCTAATTGCAGGAATGGAAACTAATTACTAACTGCAGAAATTAAATCCTAGTTATATTTACAGAATGAAATCTAATTATGTTGCAGAAATAACTCTCTAGTTACAGTTGCAGAATTAGAAATCTAATTATGATTGCAGAAAGGAAGTCTATTTACTTTTGTAGTAATGGAAACCTAATTATAACATGGAAATTAAGTCCTGTCAATGATTTGTAATAGAAGGTTGTCAATCTTCTATGCAGGGGTTGACAAGAAAACACAAAATGCGAGAAATTGCAAAAAATAGTAAATTCTAGAAATGACAATTTGCAGTAATTTGAAAGCTTGCTGAAAATGGAGATTACAACCAAACCTATCATTAATCACAAGATCATCCTAATCATGAAATAAACTAAGATTGCAAAGACTGTTAGCTATTTACAAGGAAATGAAATGACAAGTTTTACAACTTATTCTGCTATAGCAAAATTAGAATAAAAACTTGCTGTTAGTCCTCCTCTTAGGTCTGGAAGTGGCTAGCCTCCTTGTACAAAAGAAGGTATGAGTCTTTCTCTCTCTATAGATCTTACTCACACTCATTCACAACAACATGAATAGAAAAAGTAGTGCACTTTATTGATTCAAGAACATAATTACAGTATTGCTGCTAAAAACCTTGTTACAGGACTATAACAGTCACTTTTTTGCTATTTTCTTATTATTATATTTCTTGCTTATTTTTCCCTACCCTTAGCTCAACCTGGATGGGAGCTATCTATTTATAGATATCCTAAAATATCTTTACAAACTGAGAATATCTCATTCCTATCTTACAGATCTATTCCTATTATGTCGCAACATTTCCTGGTTTATCCTAGAAGAGGATCAAAATTGATCTTTTACATGAATGGTGGCTTTGGATGGCAAGGACGACAAAGTCAAATGGGAGATATTTTCCTTTAAAATTTCCAACCTTCTTTCCCTTTTTCCATTGTTATAAATCAGTCAACAATTCAAAAAGCATTTTATGTTCTCATTTCGAAGATAAGTGGTTCATTCCGAAGAGATTGTATTTCTCATTCCGAAGATGTCCGCTCATTTCGAAGAGACTGTATTTCTCATTTTGAAGATTTATGCTCATTCTAAAGATATTCGGAATGAACAACTGTGTGCTCTTCAAGTTATTTCATCTGCATTTCTCAGGTGGGTTAGCTCTCAGGATCAGATTGCAATAGCCTTCATCTCTCTCCATGTGTGAATTCCATGCCTTGCCATTCATTGGTAGCTGGCTGGAATTTACATTGGAAAACCAGTTTCTGCTGCACAATAACAGTTTGCTTGCACTATTTGCTAGATTTAGATAAATAAATGCTTGAAACATATCAAAACAAAACTAGTGAAGTGCTTCTATCAACCTAAGCATACTTCTCATTTAGCAAGTCATGAAAAAGTAACATAAAACTATGCAAAAATTGTAAAAATTAGAATATAGTATTTCTAACACATTGATCATGCAAACAGTTAATACACAGCATATTAAATCAACTTAACTAGCATATCAAATTAAACCCAAGAGTTTTTAGGCAGTTTCAATGTTTAAAACATGCTATGATTGAGGCATTTCCAGGCCTCATCAACACCCATGATCTATACTAAAAGAGACTTGTTTGAGAGCCTTTACCCTTGCATTTCCATCTAGTTTAGGTATTTTTCTTTCCATTAGGGTGTTAGGGACCTAGTTAGAGTAGATATGAGGCTTTACTAATATCGTTATTTAGAGTTCCCAACCACTAATGCTTTTAATCACACCTATCTCTGGTTACTCCTATTTTTTGAGCCATTTTTGCTTTACTTAAATACTGGTGGTTGGGGTCTTCTTAGACTTAAGTTGATATTATCCTTTAGATTATTTGAACACTCTATCTTGAACTTGTTGGAGCTTCAATGTGCTATTGTTGATCCCACATTTGCAATTTTAGCCATGTTACTCTGGAATTTTAAAGTGGTTAGGATTTCATGCCTTGGTCAAAGTTAGGACCCAAAAAGCTACCTTCAAGCTTTCATCCAACCATATGAAAAAATTACCAAGTCTAGTAGGGATTCCTTGTATCTTGATCAATAAAACTTTACAAAAATTAATAGTCCAATAAAATTTTACAAAAACTAATATTCCAATAAAATTTGCTAGGACCTCTCCATATGGGGACTCTTCTGGATCCACAACTCTCATTTCATGGATTCATCTCCATCCTATATCACTATATCAATGGATGCTTAGGGAAAATCCCTCCCACCTCTATTGGTACACCATTCATATTTATCTACCCTTGAAAAATATTGTAGGGTAATGTTAGCCACCCAACACTCAATAGGTAGGTGTAAGCTATACTCTCAATTTGAGTGTCCCATCAAGAGCATTAATATTTAATCCTCATATTAATTTATCCTATGGTTTTCATTCTAATCCCATAAGTGTAGGGATGGGGTTTGGATAAAACAGTAACCCTGTAATCTCTCATAACCAATCTACCAATCCCCTAATCTTAGGTATCTTAGGAATAAACTATATGATTGCAAATTCAATATTATATTCCCAAGTATATTAAAATTCATCTTGCATCAATTATCAATAAGTCCATTATATCCCTAAATATGTGCCTCTTATCTCATCAAATCCTATTTCTCTTGAACTTCAACCTTTGACTACCAAACTAAAGTAATTGAAACAACAAATAGATTCTATCCAAGGGTTGTCATCCAGCCACAAGTAATATTATTAGATCCCTTTTTAGGTAGTTATCCCTTTCCTCCTAACTATGAAACACCTAAGGTTTAAATGTACAAGAGGAAATAAGATCTTATAAATCATATTAGGTTGTTTAGTATTGCCTATAGTGATATTTCATATGATAAAATGTTACTCTTGAAATTATTCTCTAATAGCCTTAGTGGCCCTACCTTAGAATGGTATTACCACATACCAAGGCACCATTTAAAGAGATTTAGGGACCTAGTAGAGATGCTCATAAAGCAATTATCTATCTATATTGAGGAAAGGGTAACCATTAGTGACATGTACCAACTTGAACATTCCAAGGACAAGAATGTCGCCAAATTCTTAGCAAGATAACAAGATCTAGTAGGAAGATGGTAATATGTTCCTCCTCCTAGGGATTTGCTTGATATATTTATAAGAAACCTTAATGAATAATTACTCTTCTACTTAGAGATGGCTAATGTGTCTTAATTAGAAGATGCAATTGATATGGTTAAGAGAGTAGAGACCACCTTTATCAAATGAGGGAAACTAAAATCTAAGTTTACTAAGGAGGAAGATAATTCTTCCTCACATCCAAAGGGGTAGTATAAAAATAAATATATTTTCAATGATGGAGTCACAAAATCTCACTACACAACCAATATCAATGCTATCTTAAACCTTAAAAAACTTATCCTAGGGAAGTCTAATCAATAAAAACCAAAAAGTACTCTTGATTGAAGGAATCCCTTTTATCCAATTTATACTAGCTTCTTAAATCCAGAATGATAGAGATTCCTCATATCAAGCCTATAGTATTAAAAGGGAAAATATTCTTGTTTTGACCATAGAAGTAGTGTGTTTTCCACCATATCAATCTTCATATAACCGATGGATGCATGGGCCTCAAAAATATGATATAATACCTTATTGAATGACACAATTATTCTCAATGGCTCTGATTCATAGCCCTTTTCCATTCAAGAGTTGATTTTTTTTAATTTTTATTGACTAATCATAATCAAAACTAAAATATAACAAATAACATTAACTATAGTAATATACCATATTCAAACCAAGGGATGGGGGATACACTTAGTTATTATTATCATATTCATCATTTCTCTCATATTTGTGTTGTAACAAGGCAACACCAAAATCATCCATCTGATCAACCTTCTAAAGCTCCTCTAGTCCTTCATGCAAAAATAAGTTCTCCACCTAAAGGACCCCATTTAATAATTCAACCCAAGACTAGGGATACAGGTAATTTTGATTTTCTAAGGTAACTTGAGAACATTTTGGATAATATCTCCCTTCTTGAACTTCTTCAGTTTCTCATATGCATTGATACATCTTAATAAAAATATTAAGCGAATAAGTCATTCCTCAAGATCTAAACCATGATGAATTTACTTTCATAGTAGGGTAATTGTTGGAAATTTGAGTTGTTTTATGTTGTCATTGATGTCACATTAATGTCACAAGGTAACATTGAGTTTTGATGACCAAAGCATTCATATTTCGGAGAGCATGGATATATACAGGGTTTTTGTGAAAACCAAGGCAAGTAAAATAAAAGGTTTTATTTAAAACCATGGATGGAATATTTGAAATGGGTTTTTCTTAAAACCCAAGTTAGATTTTCATTTCATCGAAAAAGGTGCCTTGAATATGGAGATATTAAATTTTGAATATTTGGTTTAAATTTTAATATTTAAAATTTAATTTTAAATTTTAAAATTAAAATTACCTCAACGCCGACGTCATCATCAAAAAGAAATTAATTTAAAAGTGTCGCCGACATTTGCAAAATTAAAGGGAAGTTGCATATAAATGCAAAGGATTTTATTTCAAAAGCCTTGGAATCGAATGCAGAGGAGATAAGACGAAAAGCGCTGAAATCTTCATGTGGTAGTGTGGTCCAATGGTGAGCGAGGGGAGTGAAAAGATTTTTTTCTTGTGAAAGAGACGAGGTTTGATTCCCATGGGTTAGAGTTTTGAGCAAGAGAATTGGCCCATGTTTTTGTTGACATGAGCAAGGGGAGAAGGACAAAAGCGCATTCTGCGCTTTTTGTCATATGCGAACACGTAGCTCGCATAGAGACGAGAGTTCGATTCCCTATAAGAGGCAAGTAACGTTTTTATTAATAAATTTGTATTATTGCCTAATTTTGGAGGAATAAGGTGATGAGGGTTGATTTGATTTTTTTATTGGAAGGCAAGTTTAAAAGCACTTTTAGAAAAGAAGATATTTTTGGTATTTTTATTTTATAAAAGTATATCATATTATATATCGTTGGAAAGCTTATTTCGAGGGCTATTTGACTAACTCATTTAGAAGGAGAAATAAGGTGTATGTAGAGAGATATTTTTATTTTTGTAAAGGGGTTAAAAAGTGAATATTGTTGTGCTCTTTTTCAAAGTGTGTTGAGTGTGGCAGATTTCCAAAGGGGTTTCTTCACTTCATAAAAGGTATGGGTACATTCTCCTATTGATTGTTTATGGTGGTTGATTTCTGAAATATAATTGGAGGGAAAAGGATTTTTTGTGGTTTAATTTTTAAAAGTGGTTTATTGAATGCATCAAGGTTTTCCGAATTGAGAGTTGTGTTTAAAACCTTGTGTTATAAGCATAGTGGTTGAAGCCCATTGGTTGTGAAAGAACTTGAGTTAGAAAAGAATATGAGTATCATTGTTATGTGAGATTTGTGGTTGAGCATTGTTGGAAACATTTGAGTTGGTTGATACATACTTGGACCAGGGTTGTGTGAGAAAGAGTTGTCCCTTGTGATGATTGGTTGAGTTGAGTTGATTGAGCCTAGTCAAGTGATGTGTGAAGTGATTGTTAAAGTTCTATGAAACAAACTATTCCATAATTCTATGTTGAGTTGAGATTAAGGTTAGAACATATTGAGTCTCTAACAATTCTATTTATGGTTCTATAAGAATTGATTTGAGTTAAGATTGATTTGAGTTGAGTTGAGTTGAGATTGATATTAGAACATATTGAGTCTCTAACAATTCTCTTTATGCTTCTATGAGTTGAGTTGAGTTGAGAGCATTGTGGATCATTGTTGTCATTCATTGAAGAGTACATTGCCATTCATCGTTGAGTTCATTTGAATACTACTTGAGCATGATTGATTGAGCCTTTGAAGAAGGCCTTTGGGATAGATTTTTGGATAGACTTGTGGTAGTTTGTGTATGATTGATTGAGCCTTTGAGAAGGCCTTTGTAGAATATATTTGGGCAAGTTCTTGGTGAGCTTACTAGAGAAGATTTGGGCAAGTTCTTGGTGAGCTTGCTAGAGCAAATTTGGGAAATTTCTTGGTGAGATTGCTAGAGCAGATTTGGACAAGTTCTTAGTGAGCTTGTTGGAGCAAATTTGGATAGGTTCTATGTGAGCTTGTTATTCAGCATTGGACAGGTTCTGTGTGAGCTTGTTATTCAACATTGGACAAGTTCTGTGTGAGCTTGTTATTCAACATTGGACAGGTTCTGTGTGAGCTTGTTATTCAAAATTGGACAAGTTCTATGTGAGCTTGTTAAGCAGGTTCTGTGTGAGCCTATTGAGCAGGTTCTTAGTGAGCCTATTTACAGAGCTTTGGAGGTGACATAGTACAGATAATAGAGTCTCAGTGGATAGAGATCCAACAACCAACACAGTTGAAGACAAATATGAGTGAGGATTCTTCAAGTGGAGAGAGGTCCACTAGTCAGTGCACCAGAGAGACATAGTCTTCTAGAAGATCACATAGCCAGAGCAGAAAGGGAAAGAGTTCTCCTTTAGACAGAGTAATTGGGAGTGATTCCCAAAGAGATTTATTCAGAAATTTGTAGTAAAATATTTTATCCGTGGAGCATCCCACATTAGGTGAACCACATAAATTATTATGTCTCAATTGTGTGGTGACTTGTGCTCTTGATTACTACTACTATCTGAGTTATTAATGCACACTACTATATTTGGTTATTACAATTAAGGAAATTAATTGATATTGATTTGGAAAGAAAGGAAAAAGTGGTCTTATACTCTTCACCCCATCAGTATAAGCTTGTGTTCTTCAATTGGTATCAGAGTGGGTTCCTTCGAAAAGGCTAACAACTTGAGGGCAAATTCTACAAGAACACAAATGGATTCACAAAATAGATTATCTACAAATAAGGCTCCACTGTTTGATGGTAACAATTATGATTTTTGGAGCATGAGGATGAAGAAATACTTGATATCACAAGGATATGAGGTATGGCAGATGGTTGAAAAAGAGTATAGGGTTGAAGGTGATCTTCAGGAAGATAAGACTACCAGGAAATTGGTTGAGATAAATGCAAGAACAATGAATTGTATCTTGAGTGGGCTACGTGCAAAGGTAATGGTATGTACTTCAACTAATGAAATATGGACCAAGTTGTGAAATACTTATGAGGGAGATTCCAAGGTAAAGTTGGCAAAACTACAAACTCATAGAAAAATATTTGAGGAATTGAAAATAGAAGATTCTGAAGATATTGCAAAGTTTTTACTTCGAGTTGATGAGATTACTAACACCATGAGAGGTCTAGGTTTTGAGATGAAAGAATTAGAAGTTACTCAAAATGTTTTGAGATCACTTCCCATGAAATATGATTCTAAGGTTTCAGCAATAGAAGAGACAATGGATATCAACAAGCTAACAATGGAAGAATTGCAAGGTACTCTCATAGCTTATGAGATGAGGGTAAGTAAGCATCATGATCCAATAAAAGATATTGCATTCAAGGCTTCAGAGAAAGAGAAAGGGAAAGTTTTAGAAATAGATAGAGCTATATAAAATGATGAGGAAGCTAACTTCATCAAAAGGAATAAGGACTCAATGAGTTTAGGGATATAAGGAAAGTTAGATGCTACAAGTGTGGTGATATTGGTCACTATGCATACAAGTGTCCACATGAAGAAAATAGTGATGATGAAAAACAGGGTCAAAGAAGAAAAGTAGATGGAAAGCATAAGCATGACAAATATGACAGATTAAAGCAAAAAAAGTATGAGAAGAAGAAAATGTTTTGTCAGACAAAGAAATCTTACTACATTGTAGAAGCAAGTGATAGCTCAGATCATAGTGATAGAGACAAATTAGATGATGAAAAGGAAGAACATCTATTCCTAGGAATAGAAGGTGAAAGAGAACAATGTTTTGTGTGTGGTCAAAGATATCACATGTCAAGATATTGCAATGGTTTTAGTGATAGTGAAGATGAGATGACACATCAAGGAAACAGGCATGGTCAAAGAAATCTTGAGAGTTTGTTTGCTATATAATATTATAATGATCTTAGTGACAGTGAATATGAAGAAGGGTTTTTCTATGGAATAAGAGAAGTAGAAGAAGAACATTCACTCCAAACAGAAGAATTTAAACAAGAGGATAATGTCTCAGTTGATCTAAAGGAAGACTTCAATGTTATCCATGAGCAACTACAAGAGGTTAAGGAGAATCTAAAATAATTGAGATGTTCCCTACATGAGAAGTTTGATTCATCACATGACTCAAAAGGTCGAGATATTTATACTAAGAAGGAAACATGTGTTTTAGAGGCTATAGATATGGATTCCAAGTTGCTACTTGACACAAATGAAGAGAAAGAAGAGGAAGATTCCAAAGCACCAAAGATCCCATATTTTAGGTTTGGGGAATCACACTCAAAAGAAAAGAAAGTTCTAAAATATGAAAATAAAGAAGCATCTAAGATTTGTGAGGAAATTTCCAAAGTTCATATGGCTCCAAATATTCAATTTGGATCTTGTTTTGAGATAGGTGAATCAAGTTCAAAAGGAAAAGAAACTCTTGAATAGAAAAGCAAGGAAGAAATTAAGAAAGAAGATTTAGATGCTACAAAGAATGTTCAAGGATGCAATGAACAAGTTGAAGATGATCATAGGGATAATGGTAAAGAAAATAATGATGAACCAAGGCATGAACAAAGGGATTTTAAAGGACATTGCTTTTCTTGTAATGGATTTGGATATAGGGTTATACATTGCAGGGTCTATGGATTAAAGAAGTTTGATTTTGCTAGAAGAAACTTCAAAGGAAGAAGGTATGCTTTTTAGGGACATTGCTTCTCATGCAACAATATTGGTCATAAAGCTTTTCAATGCAAAGGAAATGATCAACATGGTTTTGGTTTTAGAGCTACACAATTCAGAAGTCATGGTCATAATGGTCATGAAAACAAAACTTCACAATACAAGTTTCAGGAAAGGAATGGATATGGAAATTATTTCAAAAAATATTTTAGGATATTGGCACCATCCAAAGGCTACAATATCAAGTTTTTAATTGCAATAACTTTGGGTATATTGCAAGATGGTTTAGGACTCAATTCCAAACAGGTTCAAGGCAAGGAACTCAAATAGGTTCAAAGCAAGAAGGTCAAACAAGTTCTAAACTAGAATATCAAGTAATTCATCAAGAGAAGGATATCAAAAAAACATGGAAGGAAATTTATAGAGGAAAGAAACAAAGTGAGATGGGAGTTAAAGTACTCCCACCCCAAAATTAATAACATCAAAAGAGAAGGGGGTGAGGGGGCTAAACTTAAGAGTCACATCTTTTAGCCCCATAGGTGTCCCTTTTGCCATTGATGTCAAAGGGGGAGAGATTTGAGTTAGGGGGAGTATCCTCCAAAGAGAGATTTGAGTTAGGGGGAGAAGCCTCCAAAGAGACCATTGAGTTAGGGGGAGGAGTCTCCAAAGATATTATTGAGTCAGGGGGAGCAGCTTTGATTCTCAGAGATGGTTTTTACAGTGATTGTGGTTTTTGCTTTAGAGGTGTTGCCATCAATGAAAAGGGGGAGATTGTTGGAAATTTGAGTTTTTTTATGTTATCATTGATGTCAAATTAATGTCACAAGGTAACATTGAGTTTTGATGACCAAAGCATCCATATTTCGGAGAGCATGGATATATACAGGGTTTTTGTGAAAACCAAGGTAGGTAAAATAAAAGGTTTTATTTAAAACCATGGATGGCAGATTTGAAATGTGTTTTTATTAAAACCTAGGTTGGATTTTCATTTCAATGAAAAATGTGCCCCGAAGATGGAGATATTCAATTTTGAATATTTGGTTTAAATTTTAATATTCAAAATTTAATTATAAATTTTAAAATTAAAATTACCTTAGCTTCGACGTCATCATCAAAAAGAAATTAATTTAAAAGCACCGTCGACATTTGAAAAATTAAAGGAAAGCTGCATATAAATGCAAAGGCTTTTATTTCAAAAGCCTTGGAATTGAATGCAGAGGATATAAGATGAAAAGCACCGAAATATTCGTGTGGTAGCATGGTCCAACGGTGATCGAGGGGAGTGCAAAGGTTTTTGCTTGCGAAAGAGATGAGGTTCGATTCCCATGGGTTAAATTTTTGAGCAAGATAATTGGCCCACATTTTTTTTGACATGAGCAAGGGGAGAAGGACAAAAGTGCATTCTACGCTCTTCGTCCTATGCGAGCACGTAGCTCGCATGGTCTTTAGCGCCACGATTGAGGAATTTTTGGGCAGAGACTAGGGTTTGATTCCCTCTAAGATGCAAGTAACGTTTTTATTAATAAATTTTTTATTATTGCCTAATGTTGGAGGAATAAGGTGATGAGGGTTGATTTGATTTTTTATTGGAAGGCAAGTTTAAAAGCACTTTTAGAAAAGAAGATATTTTTGATATTTTTCTTTTATAAAAGTATATCATATTATATATCGTTGGAAAGCTTATTTCGAGGGCTATTTGACTAACTCATTTAGAAGGAGAAATAAGGTGTATGTAGAGAGATATTTCTATTTTTGTAAAGGGGTTAAAAATTGAATATTGTTGTGCTCTTTTTCAAAGTGTGTTGAGTGTGGCAGATTTCCAAAGGGGTTTCTTCACTTCATAAAAGGTATGGGTACATTCTCCTATTGATTGTTTATGGTGGTTGATTTCTAAAATATCATTGGAGGGAAAAAGATTTTTTGTGGTTTAATTTTTAAAAGTGGTTTATTGAATGCATCAAGGTTTTCTGAATTAAGAGTTGTGTTTAAAACCTTGTGTCATAAGCATAGTGGTTGAAGCCCATTGGTTGTGAAAGAACTTGTGTTAGAAAAGAATATGAGTATCATTGTTATGTGAGATTTGTGGTTGAGCATTGTTGGAAACATTTGAGTTGGTTGATACATACTTGGACCAGGGTTGTGTGAGAAAGAGTTGTCCCTTGTGATGATTTGTTGAGTTGAGTTGATTGAGCCTAGTCAAGTGATGTGTGAAGTTATTGTTAAAGTTCTATGAACAAACTATTCCATCATTCTATGCTAAGTTGAGATTGAGGTTAGAACATATTGAGTCTCTAACAATTCTCTATATGGTTCTATATGACTTGAGTTGAGTTAAGATTGATTTTATTTGAGATTGATATTAGAAAATATTGAGTCTCTAACAATTCTATTTATGCTTCTAAAGTTGAGTTGAGTTGAGAGCATTGTGGATCAATGTTGTTATTCATTGAAGAGTACATTGCCATTCATCGTTGAGTTCATTTGAATACTACTTGAGCATGATTGATTGAGCCTTTGAAGAAGGCCTTTGGGATAGATTTTTGGACAGACTTGTGGTAGTTTGTGTATGATTGATTGAGCCTTTGATAAGGCCTTTGTAGAACAGATTTGGGCAAGTTCTTGGTGAGCTTGCTAGAGAAGATTTGGGAAAGTTCTTGGTGAGATTGCTAGAGCAGATTTGGGCAAGTTCTTGGTGAGATTGCTAGAGAAAATTTGGACAAGTTCTTAGTGAGCTTGTTGGAGCAGATTTGGATAGGTTCTATGTGAGCTTGTTATTCAACATTGGACAGGTTCTATGTGAGCTTGTTATTCAGCATTGGACAAGTTCTATGTGATCTTGTTATTCAACATTGGACAGGTTCTGTGTGAGCTTGTTATTCAGAATTGTACAAGTTCTATGTGAGCTTGTTAAGAAGGTTCTGTGTGAGCCTATTGAGTAGGTTCTTAGTGAGCCTATTGATAGAGATTTGGAGGTGACATAGTACAGATAATAGAGTCTCTATGGATAAATATCCAAAAACCAACACAGTTGAAGACAGATCTGAGTGAGGATTCTTCAAGTGGAGAGAGGTCCACCAGTCAGTGCACCAGAGAGACATAGTCTTCTAGAAGATCACATAGCTAGAGAAAAAGTGGAAAGAGTTCTCCTTTGGACAAAGATCCATAAACATTATAATTGGGAGTGATTCCTAAAGATATTGATTGAGAAAGTTTTAGTAAAAGATTTTCTCCGTGGAGTAGCCCACATTGGGTGAACCACATAAATTGTTGTGTCTCAATTGTGTGGTGACTTGTGCTCTTGCTTACTACTGCTATCTTAGTTATTAATGCACACTGCTATAATTGGTTATTACAATTAAGGACATTAATTGATATTGGTTTGGAAAGAAAGGAAAAAGTGGTCTTATACTGTTCACCCACCCTCAGTATAAGCTTGTATTCTTCAGTAATTGGGGTTAATCACACCAATATATCATTCCACGAGGTTGATATTCCCCAATCCTATTTAACCATAAATTTATCACTATACATTATAGGTCATATCAATGACAAATTCAATAAATGTATTTTAGTCAACAATGGATTTGGTCTAAATTTTTGTATCTCAAAGTTCATCAGTTATTTTGGTCTAACTATCGTCATCTTAGAATGAACCTGCCAAACCTAGGTCAAGGGCCCTACAAGATGAATGTGTACATGCTTCATGTAGAGAAAAAAAAAAGAAGTTTCATAGACAAGGGGACCACTAATGGGATGACCTCTAGGGTTTCTAATGGAGGTAAACTCCTCATTGGATCTAAATCCCTGATACATAGTGGCCTCCGTGAGCTTTGGTTGGAGAAAAAATTACAATGAAAGTAAAATATAGGAAGTTAAATGCTTTATAGAAAAGTAAAGTCCTAATCTATGGGGGTGATGCACCAAAGAATTAGAGCCCCCAATTTTTTACTATAAAAAGTAGTAATTGAGCACAAAAATATTACCTATGGCTAGTGAACATAACCAAGCAAATACACCACCAATAATTGAGATAAATCAAGAGGAGAACAAAATGAAATTCATCATGGATTTCATTAACCTATTTAAAGTGATTACAAGACAATGAGTCTTGGAGGGTTCACTGCTCCCTAAGCATGAGAAAAGGTTTGGGATCCCCTTGTTATAGTAGGAAATACAAGTGAAAAGAAGAGCCTACGAGGCTATGTGCCAGACATGAGAAAACAACTTACAATATTTTTTATAATAAAATTGGGCCTATTTATAACCCGAGAGGAGGTTGCCTTCCCTTTGAATTTTATGAAAAATATGTACAAATACCTTATGTTCTTATAGCCAAGGAATTATTTTGTAACTTGTGTGATAATTATGTTGAGGTCTTTGGATCAAAGACCATAAATAATGAAAGATTTTGGGTTTTGAATGATCAACTATAGTTGAATTTGATTTCTACGACTATGTCAGGGTAGCTACACCATTACTTATTTATCATGTTTCTCACAGGGTGCATTATTTTTATAACATGGTGGGAATGGCCTCCATGACTAGTATAGATGGAGAGGGTGGTCTTATGTGTAAGGTGGGTAGTGACCACAACTAATGGATGATTGAATGTGATAGGATTAGACATAAAAGCTAAGATTTGTGGTTGCTGGTAGATGTCCTCTTTAATGTTTTTTTCTTGCTTTTATTTTCATGTGTATAACTACCACATGTCCTAGAATGATGTGGAACCTCCTTTGACCAATGGTGTGCCTTCTCCATGAAGTGACAATGAATTCCTTTCTTGGGCTCTTGATTGGTCACCATGTATCCTACTTTAGCTTTTGTCAGAGCTTCCCTTCTTGTTGGTGCTTTCTTTCATCAAAAGGACTATGTGGATCATTGGATTGAAAACCAATAGTACATAGGACTTGGTGCCTTTTATATTGCTAGGTCAAGTAGAAGATGAGTGTCGATCATAGATGGAATATCTAGAGACTAAAATGGCTTCTAAGCTTACCCATATTTTCTTGAAGCTCCTTTATTTTTATTGAAGGTGGGAAATGCCTACCTACAACATAGCCTTGGTCTATATTGCTTCTGATTGGTCTATCTTGGAGTGAAGTGGACCTATAGGGAAAATTTCTCTAAAATTTTGGTAGCTTCTAGGGCTCTTCAACTTTTTGAAGGAGTAAACCTAGAATTATTGCCTTACCAATTGGGCATGGAGTCAAATTTTGAAAGCTACAAATGCAAAAATACAAAAAGAGAAAGGAGAGAGAAATGAGAGAAATATCTGTTAGGGTAAAATAAGCTAGTGTATTGCATTACACTACATAGGATTATTACATTTACTTTTCTACTAGTTACCATGAGATATTTTGTCTACTAGTTAATCTATGTTAGTACCTAAAATATCCTAGGTTAGATATTTTAGGTTAGTTGTTGAGTTAAAACTCACTACCTAGGTTAGTAGTTAGTCTCACGCAACTCCATATTCTATTGTTAGAGGGTAGTTAGCGTCAATTACGACTATGTTGTTATTATTATATTTTATGCCCTATTTAATCCTAGACTCTTGAAAGTCTAAGGTAATGATCAATTATTATTTTATTCACATTTTATTTGTCTTATGATTTATTTGACATTATTGGCATCAAAGCCATTTTTTTTGGCTTAGGACGAGCTGGTGCCATTAGGTGACACTCAACCCACCTCAACAGGTGAGCTCGTAGGCTAGAGTAGGCCCTACATTACCCAAGGCCCATGAGACCCCAGCCCATGAAGGTGCATATATTGACCACGTCGATCGTGCGATCTACCGACCACACGGTCGACCGGGTCGCGTGATCCCATGTGAATGACTTCAAGGGCCACGTGATCGACCATCACGGTCGACTTCCTCCTTGATGACTAAGGAGCACACGAGCTAACATCTCAGTTCCTGCTCACTCAGCTTGGGGCCAGGGAGACACGTGGCCCCCCAAGGTTGGGAGAGCAAAAAGGGTAGGCATGCCCTCCCCTCTGAACTGGACCCCACATCGGGATCTATGAGGGCAAGAGGCCTTCCAATTCATGATTCGACAACAACTACTCACTTGATGACACATGAAATGATTTGGTGCCCTGGACCTCTAAACTGCACTCGGGCCATGCACCACCTGGACCTTGACTGGACGCAGACTGGATCAGACAAATGTGGACACATGGTAGACAAGCCACATGCCACATGGACCTAACTGGACCGGACATGTGGTGGAAAACCACTAGACGCTAACGTAGATGTAGAGGACACATGGACCCCCCTTACTGTACCACATGGACAATGGTAAAAGGAGGGCCTAGACTCGATTTCATGAAGGGAATCACAAGCAAGTTTACTCGTTGAGGCCTTTAAAGGCCTTTTGCATCCACTTTCGGATGCATGTGGGATAATTCCCACTGCATCCTCAAAGAAGCTAGATGACTTCTTCAATAGGTGGATCATGCAAGTTCAAACCCAAAGCTACCGCTTGGTTTGTTGGCTAGGGCAGGCGCTTTAGCACAACGAAGATCCACGATCGAGTCCCCACGGCGCACGAAGGAAAGGATTTTTTTATTCATTTTTTTTTAGCGGATAGCCATGGAGGAGATAATATTGAGTAGAGGCAGAGCTATTTCAGATAGCCCAGTAGCACGGTTGGCTCAGGCGGCCAGCTAGCACAGCCGAGACCACAGATCGAACCCCCCGCATGCCTCAAACAACTTTTTACGAATACAAACTTTATTTTTTCAATTTTCCTATGGTTTAAAGCATACTTAAAATATTTTTTATTATTTTTATAATTTTTCTTTAAATTGGCCTAAAACGTTCAATTTTTAACCAAATTGGATGATTTTTTTCACAATTTTTTCTAAAATTATAGAATTTTCATCCAAAACTAGTTTTTTTTGCTTTCTCAAACCTAGAAACCTAAAAATTCACATATAATTTAGCCCGAAAAGTTCCTAAAACCATTGATGTATTTTTCTCAAAATTAAAAACACAAGGCAAATAGGAACCTCTTTTTGGCAAATTTTAACACAAAACCTACTTCAACAAATTTTTTTGTTGCAATAAATTCATCAGAAGTTCTTCAGTTTTCTTAATTTTTTTTTTGGAGATATAAGACATAGAACTCAAACTTTCTATTGAAAAATACATATTATGCCATTATTTAGGGAGTATCAAAAGTCATCTCATTTTTCTCAAAACAACAAACTATTGCTTTTGTTCTCTCCTTCAAGAAAGGGGACATAAAAACATAAAATAACAACCTTCTTTTTGTTGTCAAAACTTGAGATCAAAACCTTTTTTTTTTGCTCCTTCATGATAAATTGTTGAAGACAAAACCAAATTCGTGTGTCAACTAGTCTAGAAGCCTTTCAAACGCGGGTCGTGTGTCGACTTGTCTTGAAAGGAGTGTTCGAAATTTTTTTCAATTTTGTAAAACATTATGGGGGGATGAAAATCATTTTTTTGATTCTATTATTTGCAAAATTGTAAAGAACAAGGGGGGATTTTCCAAAAGTATGAAAGGTGCAATCTCGATTATACTTGACACCTTTATCAAAAATTGACTTATACTAGGTACATTTTTGGTTGAACCCGACACCTAGAGTGACAATAATATGGGATGCTCTCATGTTTTTATTATTTGTACTAACACTCATGTTTCTTATGTGTACTTAAAAATTCATATACAACATAGGTAGAAGCATTTCACAAAACCCATATTTCACTCCAAAACGTGCTACACTTTGCACAGGTTTAACAATAGTCAATTTTTTTTACCCCCTCCAAAGGTCAAAATTCAAACACACCTTGATTACCTCTCTTTTTTTGGATTAATTTCCTCCAACTTCTCATCCTTATTGAAGGGTGTTAAGGCAGGTGCCATTAAATATCCTAGAGAGCACAATCAAAATTCTGTCAACCAATTCTTTTTTTAATTTGCTCTATCTTGTTTGGCTTAATTTCCTCCAACTTTTTCATCCCTTGTTAAGGGTGTTAAGGCAGGTACCTTTAAATATCTTATAGAGGCAAATTCAAAACATATTTTCATATAATATTTTGAGGGTATAGTGCAAGATACAACCATATTAGTCCTATAAATTTGAAACCTTAACCATGGCCATGATACACAAGTATCTCACTAAGAGCCAACTGCTCAAAGGTTTAAATTATTCAGCTTGGAAGACTAAGATGAAAGCTATATTAACTATAGAGGATTTGTGGTCAATAGTGGATGGAAGTGTAACTAGACCTCAATCAGCTGGAGCAGATCAAATAGAATTTGATAAGAAGAATAAGAAACTATCCTTAATGATCTTGCTAGCTATTACTGATGATATCCAACCTCATATCAATGAAGCTAAGAATGGTAAGGAGGCATGGGACGCATTAAAAACCATCTTTAAGGGAAATAATAAATCAACGATTCTTAATCTCCAAACACAACTTCATACTCTTCATATGAAATTAGGAGAAACAGTAGAGTTGTTCCTCTACAGAGTCGCAGAATTGAAAACAAAACTGGAATCCTTAGGAGTAAAAGTGGAAGACCAAGTCTTGACATCTATCATTTTGAGGGCTCTTCCACACTCCTACAGAATTTTGATCACTTCACTACAAGTCTCTGGAAGGGTAGTGAATTTTTTTGAGTTGGTAAATTTTCTTCAAACATAAGAAGCTAATCAACTCCAACGAGATGAGGCATCCAAAAATGCACTTTTCTCACATAGACAAGGTGGTAAGAAAAAGTGGAATCAATAGAAAGGTTCTTCTTTGAATAAAGACAAGGGTAAAGCCAAAGAGGTTCTAAAGAAGAAGCAGTATTGTAATATTTGTGACAAAGACACTCATGAAACCAAAAGATGTTGGTTTAAGAACAAACCACCCAATGCACAAGGAAACAAGAAGGGCCAAGGCAAACCAAAGAACAATAAAAAATAATAATAGGGACACATTGCAGCTAAAGATTCTAGTTTGGATTCTGAGAGAGCACACAAGGTGCTCATGACACATATAGATTCTCCTCACAAGGACTCTGTGTGGTACATAGACTCAAGTTCTAGTAAGCATATGACTGGTGATAAATCCTGGTTTGCAACATTTGAGGCTCAAGAAGGTAGACCGGTCACCATTGCTGATGATCAAACCTATCAAGTTCAGGGAGAAGGAAGTGTTTTAGTCTCCCTTCCAGATGGAGAATGTAATATTCAAAAAGTTCTTTATGTACCAAGATTGAAAAATAATCTCTTGTTAGTTCCACAAATCCTGGACAATAACATGAATGTCAATTTCAAAGTGGACAAAGAAAAGAAATGTTGCTTTATCACTAAGAAGGGAAAACATATAGCAAAAGGTTCATACAAACATGGTTTGTTTGTCTTAGATGCAATTACCTCAACACATACTGCATTGGAAGTCACCACAAAGGAGGCCACTTCTCTTTGGCATAAGATATTTGGGCATTTAAGTTCAGGATATTTACTAGAGTTGAGTAAATATCAAATGGTGAAAGGGCTACCTACTCTTTCATCTACTTTGCCAGTGTGCTTTGATTGCTTGTCAGAAAAGCAACATAGAGTACCCTTTGAACCTAGCTCCTTTCAAGATAAGGTATCTTTGGAGTTTGTACACACAAATTTGTGTGGTCCCATGTATACAAGTTGTGGAGGAAAAAGGTATTTTCTATTGTTTGTCGACGATCACTCACGAAAGATGTGGGTCTTCTTCTTATAGGTGAAGTCTGAAGAATTTTCCTATTTTCAACAATTCAAAAATATTGTTGAGAAAGAATCAAGATGCTTTATTAAGACCCTCCATTTAGATCGAGGGGAAATACACATCAAAGGAATTTTTATCATTTTTATAGACACATGGGATAAAGAGACAGTTAACAACAACCTATTCTCCTCAGTCAAATGGGGTTGCTGAGAGAAGAAATCGGTCCATTATGGAAATGGTTTGATGTATGCTTAAGGGGGCCAACCTTGAGCAAAATTACTAGGATGAAGCTATTCAAACTGTAGTATATCTTCTGAATAGGGCACCCACAAGGGCTTTTGAAGGTATGACTCCTCAGGAAGCATGGAGTGGTAGGAAACCCTCCATATCTCATCTATGAGTATTTGGGTGTAAGGTATTTATGCATATACCCAAGGAGAAAATAAATAAATTAGATGAGAAGTCCCTACCTTGTGTATTTCTTGGATATGATGAATTCTCAAAAGGCTATCGATTGATAGACCCACTTACCAAGAAAATACATGTCAGCAGAGATGTAGTGTTTAATAAAGCTTTCACACCCAACACTACATCAGTATACGTAGATGATGAGGAGAAACAACCACTTCCTCCTCCACAACAGAAAAAGCCTCCCAAATGGTATACAAGCACAATGAAATATTTCAAACTCACTTCCCCACCTGATATTACTCTCAATCTTCCAAAGACACAAAGCATGACTTAGAAAGAAAAGAATGAAGCATCCACTTCAGTTGATGATCTTTGTGCAGATTTTCAAGATCTTTCTATTGATAGAGAGTTACCAAGGGAAGATGATATGGAAATAGATGAGGAGAGGTTTTACTTGTCAGCATATGATGCCAATGAACCTTATACAGTTGATGAAGCACTTAGATTGCCTTAGTGGAAGGCAACTATGGATGCAGAACATAACTCCATAAAGAATAAAACATGGAAGCTGGTGGATTTACCTAAAGGAAAGAAACCCATAGGCTGCAATTGGGTTTACAAAGTAGAATATAAGGTAGATGGCACCATAGATAAGCATAAGGACCATCTTGTGGCGAAGGTCTATGCTCAAAAGGAAGGGCTTGACTATGAGGAAACCTTTGCTCCTACAACAAGGATGGCCACCATTCAAGTGCTTTATGCTATGGCAGTACAGTTCAGATGGAAATTACATTAGATGGATGTAAAGAGCACATTCCTAAATGGTGAATTTAAAGAAGAGGTGTACATGAATCAACCTCCTGGATTTGCAAAGGTAGGCCCTAAGCAACAAGTTTGCAAGTTGGTCAAATCATTATATGGGCTAAAACAATCCCCAAGAGCATGGTACATAAAAATGGATAGTCACCTACTACAGCATGGATTTAAGAGAATTTCATCTGACGCAAATCTCTATATCAAGAACACAGGTTCTGAGATAGTGATTCTTGTGTTATATTTAGATGATCTGATCATCACTGGCAATTCAAAGAACTTAATTAACGTCATGAAAGATGACTTGAAAGAGTCATTTGATATGATAGATCTAGGACTTCTCCACTACTATATTGGCCTTTAGATAGAACAGAAGAAGAATCATCTTAGGGTGACTCAGAAAAAATATGCCAAGATTTTAGTATAAAAATATCGTATGACTGATTATAATCCCAAAGCAACACCAATGAAATCAGGGCTACAGTTATCATGATATGATGACTCACCACAGGTAGATGGCATACTTTATAGACAGATTATTGGAAGCCTCATCTATCTGACTAATACTAGACCAAATATTACTTATGTTATAAACTATCTATCATGGTTCATGCAAGAACCAAAGGTCTCTCATTGGAAAGCAGCTAAGAGGGTTCTTCACTACATTAAGGGTAGTGCAAATTATGGTCTAGATTATAAGAATAATAACTCATTATTCATATAGATTTACACTGAATCTAATTACGCTAGATCCATAGATGATAGAAAATCAACATCAAGCTATGTTTTTCATATTGGATCTCTCATGGCATAGTAAAAAGTAACAGGTGGTTGCTTTATCTTCAAATAAGGCAGAATATCACACTGCATGTGGAGCTATGTGTGAAGCGATATGGCTAAGTCGCATCTTGGCTACCATGGGCCTACCAAAGAAACTTTCTATTCACATGTTTTACGACAATTCAGGTGTTTTGAACTTGGTCAAGAATCCAGTGCATCATGAACGAACAAAGCATATTGACATAGATTGTCATTTTATTTGTGATGAAGTTCCTAAGCAAAAGTCAAGCTCCAACACATTCCCACCGATGAACATGTTCCAGACATTTTTACAAAGGCACTTGGACATGTCAAATTTCAACTGTTTCGAAGCAAACTTTGTATATCAAAGTAATGTAATAAAGGGGGATGTTAGGGTAAAATAAGGTAGTGTATTGCATTACACTACATAGGATTATTACATTTACTTTTCTACTAGTTACCATGAGATATTTTGTCTCATGGTTAATCTAGGTTAGTACCTAAAATATCCTAGGTTAGATATTTTAGGTTAGTGGTTGAGTTAGAACTCACTGCCTAGGTTAGTAGTTAGTCTCACACAACTCTCTATTCTATTGTTAGAGGGCAGTTAGCATCAATTATGACTATGTTGTTATTATTCTATTTTATGCCATATTTAATCCTAGACTCTCGAAAGTCTTAGATAATGATAAATTATTATTTTATTCACATTTCATTTGTCTTGTGATTTATTTTATATTAATATCATTACCTAAGGTCTAGATCTCCCTAGGCAAGTACTACCCTAGATTGTGTATGCAAGTGGAGAGAGCCTTCATGAATCTTATACATTGTTAAAAATATTAGGTAATGTTCTTCAAGAGATTTATGATCCTAGTAATTGGTTAGAGCTTAGCTTGCTTCTACATTGGTGATTGCCCATTTTGAGGTGATCCTACTTTTATTTTTGATTCCTTGGAGTCACTATCATAAGATATTTATCCCTTTGTATCTTTTTCCACAACTCTTTGGAGGGACTATTTCTCTATGGTTAAGTAAGCCTTAACAAGATTACCAACTCTTATCCTTATGGTCTGAGTCCCTTCTCTTGTTTCCTCTTTTAGCTCTTGGGTTTTATTTATCATTTACTGTACTTGGGTTTCCCATCATGATAACCATAGGATACATGTTTCTTTGAAACCCAAATTCTAGAAAGGTGGTATGCCTTTCAAACACACCTCTCTAGTTAAGGGGTGGATTTGGGAGCATCAAATTGATTAGGGCCTATTTGATGGTGGATCCCATTTCGATACCATTGAAAGGGTTTTGGGGTTCTAATATGGAATATGGGCTAGCTTTGATACCACCAAGAAGGTTATACACTTTTGTTTTCTATCGTTGGTGGCCATCATCACCTTGTGGAACAAGGAGTTTTATACTTAAGAGTAGCTTCCTTCGATGATATTTATATGTTAGTTTTGTAGGAATATTATATCCTCTTTTCCTATATATTTTATGAATCAATATTCCCTATGTCTCTCTTGGGGAGTGTGGGGTGAGGTGAGATCACCCCCTCATTTTATAGACTCCTCTACTTAATTAGGTCATATAAGCTTTCTTTATTGGTTCCTTATCTTATGGTTGGTACATTTCTAAAATTTTTTGGGATTAGCATAATTCAAATAAGGTAGTTATTTCTTAGTTCCTATTGGCCTCTTGGTGGTGAATGGCAGTTCCTCTAAGGGTTCTAGTTTTTATTGAAAATTACTAGTTGTTGATTTTATTTGTATGAGCATCATTCCATTGTTAACATGTTTTGAACATGTCTCACAAAAACTGATGTGGCAGCTTATCCTAAGAGTTTGCATACTAATGTGAGCACTCCAACTCTTAGTGTGCTTATTGATATCTTCTAAGTATCGATTACATTGATATTTGGGCAACCAATTTCTGATGAATGCAAAGACACTCTTTTCTATGGTTGTTGGATTGTGTGCCCTCATGATTTCTAGAGGCTTAGTTATCAAATTCATCAAATTTTTTAGATAAAATTCAAAATTCATCGAATTTAAAACCCTGGCGAATAAATTCGACGAACAAACCTTAAATTCAGCATGGAAAAAAAATTGGCAGAAAACAGGTTTGATATTTATGAATTATCCTTTTTCTGGTTCTACATGCGACCATATTCAGTTTAGCATTGGCACAGGGTAAGTCATTTTATTTATTTATTCTGAATGTAGGTATGTACATGTCGACCTGTTAGTTTTTAAAATTGTTTTAATGGTGGATGTTTGAAGTTGCAAGGCAGTGTAAATTGTCAGACATAAGTACAAAATGAAAGAAAGGTGCAAGAAAGGTGCAAGTGGATCGACATCGACATTACAAGGGCAAAAAAAGGAGCCATATGAATTTACGGTCACAAACCGTTGCTCAAAGTGTGGTGTGGAGCATCTTAATTTGTTCGTGTCTGGCACGAATGAGAATTTGTATGTAAAACCAATTACGACGGGTCAAATGGTGTATTTCGTGTATCGCTCGTTAAAACAACCCGGTCAGGTCACATTTGTCATTGTAGACTTTATTAACTACAAATGATCCAGAAATCCCCATGCATATACATATTTCTTCATTGAGTCACGTAAAAAGGACCACAACTTTAACCATTATATATAAATAATATTTAATATTAATTAAAAAATTAAACAAGTTTACTTTGATTTGTGTATTGGTAGTTTGGATACCCAAAACTAAACCGTTATTACTTTTAAAAATAAAATAAGGTTAAGGTGACAAATTTGATCCACAAATCTAGTGACACCAAACTTCAAGCCTGTACAACACCTAGGTTTGAAAAGATTATGATTGGTGCAAACCCACACACTAAATGCTAAAATTAGTAAAGAAACATATCAATCATAGATTTATATCGATTCTTGATTATGAATATAACCCCGGGTAATTATATTGATAGACGAACAACCTAAAATAATTGGGTGTTGTAACAAACCAAATGACATTAACTAGACATTGGTTATGGCTGAAATTGATACCGCATTGACAACCTCTTGGCATATTGTTTTGTATCTACTTTCCAAAAGCAAGTAGGATATATGTACATTTATAATATATCGATTTTTATTCCAAATTTTTGAATATGTTAAATTTATTTCAAACTTTAAGAGTGTCAAATTCGAACACGAACTCAAACTTGATAACTAAGGCCAGAGGCGATGTATCATTAATCACAAACAATATGTGATTAGATGGTGGAGAGGCCTTATTAATATTTTATTACCAAATATTGCTACAAAGATACCATCCTTGATTGGGTGCATAGTTAGGATTTTTGGAAGTTCTATTCTTGTAAGCCTTGAATCCCTTGCCATTGAAAAACTTATTGATTATTCTTCCCAAAGATTCATTCTACACACGCATATATATTTCTATATACACTATGTACAAAGAAAATACTTGGTGATAAATCACCCCATGCCAACTAGCTTGAATATTTCATCAAGATATGGTCTTCATGTCTTGAATACCCACTACTCTAGGTAGTCATAAAAAATGTATAGGTGCATCTCATCAATGGAGTAGTTATATTCTGACAAGTCCTCTCTTTCTAAGTAGGCCTACTTCTCCCCTCCCCTTTTAATATAGATTTAATTTACATGGTGTGTGTGGAGGGGTTTTTATGAGATTTTAAACTTGGTTCCATATTTATTTTAGAGCAACATGTGAGTCTAGTTGAATGATATGTATCCCTAAATCTTAATGATGAAGTATCTTAGAAGGTATATTTCAAATGAGGTTGGGTGATCAATCATTGCTATGTATTGGTGAACCATCAAGTTAGGGCACGCTTAGAGTTCCAAAGGAAGGTCTCATATGAGCCCAAAGACTAACACTAGAGTGTCATCTAACAACACCACCTTGCTATTGGTATGTTCTAGTAGAAGGCCAAGTGATTTTTATACCTTTTTTTAACATTACCAATGTGTTGGACCCAGAGTCAACTATGTAGTTGTATATCAATTGATATTCGTAGGGTAGGGTTAGGTAGAATGTTGTAGGCTTGGGCCTGCTAGGCTCTAGGTCTAAAATCTATAATACAGTATGTGTTCCTTATCTACTTAGCCCATTTTGGTTCTTTAGGGTCTCTTCTAAGTTCTTCATCTATTTAGGAATAGAGAGGACCTCCCAAGAAGGCATGACTATAATATGCTTCCTTAGATGTTCCACCTCATTAAAGGTTCTAATAGAAGGGGTTCTCCAAATGGTTAACATTACCAAAAGCTTGGTTCTTTTTGTTGCTAGATATGGTCTTTATTGAGTCATAATAGGATACCATGGTGATTTAGGGGTAACTCTTATCACTATCAAGACTGCTCAACCCTAGTTTACTGATGTATCTTGTAGTAGAGGGGTCCTCTGATTATCTATTTCTATCCTTTGAGGTCTAGCATCAATCGGGTTTGGTGTTCCTTGATCTTCAATGGACCTCCTTTTGGACCATGTATTATACTTTGATTGAACTTGTGACCTCCTAATTGAGGGACCTACTTCAACTGATATAGCGTATACATTTGCTTCATCCTAGGTAGTAAGATCTACTTTAAGGTTGATAAGTCAACAACTAATGGCATGGTCAAATATTGAGTAATAGGTTCTTGATTTGGAATTGGAACTTTTGAATGAGAAGGATGAGTATCATTGTGGTTAGAAGAGGAAGTCTCAATAGCCCAATATTCTATTCTAACATAACAGTTGAAGGGAGGATATTCAAGAGTGGGATAATACCAACCACTAGGATATTTGTTGTAGTTGTTCTGGGTGGTGACTATGTTCCCACCTAAGCTTGTAGGAAATCTATGGGTTGGGATTGACATAGGTACTATATACTAGATCAAGTCCTAGGGATGATTTAGATTCTTGTTGGCCAAAAAATGGGGGCCTATGGTATCTAGTTGAGGATGATTAGAAGCCTGGATTCCCCTATTGGAAAGATGTATTTGGATAACTTTGGTAGGGAAACATTTTCATGTTAGATTGAATTTTGAGGGCTATGAAATCATTAGTGAGGGTCTCATAGTTTTAAAAATGTGGTCTATTTTAGCTTCTAGAGGGAACTTTTTGCTCTAGGTATGAAAGAGGACAAGTCAAAATTATGGCTAGTTTGAATGTCAAAGAGTAATGGTAGATGGTCTAGGTGCTAGTATTCCTATTTATATTAGATCCTTATCATATTGGATAGCTATCCCATAGGTATCTAGTAGTGAATTACCATACTTAGACTTTACCATCATGGAAATCTCAAAATTAAAAGCTTTTAGATAGTAAATGAATACCATACCCAGAGATAGTTAGATTTATTTAAGAATCCTTTACCAAGTCTTATAGAATTAGATATTGAAATCATTCATTGCTTCCATAGATATCATATTGATAGTTATAAGTTTATCTAAGAGGGATGCTCCATCTGCCTTATCTCAAAACCACTTTACCAAGAGCTCTTGGTCCTAGCTTTTGACTAATCATGAGATGATATTGAGGTACCGTTCATGAGCTCTCCCTTGAAAATAATATATTAATAGCATCAGGGGTATATATTTATTTTTAATAAAATGCACAAAACATAAAATTACTAGGTGTTGTAAATGTTTTATCAAAGTGATAACATCTTATCCTAAGAAGGAAGGTAAGGATTTGATTGAGGCAAGAATCAAATCCCATGTGTTGGGTGGAATTGGTGGAATTAGGGGACCTCTATCATTCCATGTTAGGATGATTATTAGAGGCTAATGTACCATGTCCACCATGTTGCATCGTTGGTCCTTTATTTGTCTTTGATTCAAAGGTGGTATCAACTCTTGCTGATTAGTTCTAGCTAAGGATCTGGTTATAGGTATTTTTTTCATATAAATTTGGGATTTCCCTTTGAAAATGGACTTTCCAGGTGGGGATATTTTGCTTCAACAATTTTATGAGATAGAGACCACCATAAAAATCCAGGTATTTCTTTTATCAAACAACTTCTTTAGAGTTTGTCCTTTCAATATGAGTCATCGAGTGGAGTCACAAGGTGAATTATGTAGGTGCTTATCTTAAAAAAAATACTATGACCTTCACCAAAGTCTTAGTAAAAAATCTTCAATCTTAGTGGGGCAAATGTAGAAGCTTATCCCATCAAAAATTCTAGAAAAACTGTTGTTGTCTCAAAATGCACTCATCAAACCCGATTCAGAAGGCCTAATAAGATGAATGCGACAACACCTCGCATAAATAAAAATAACAAGAAGCAAAATGGATGGGGGGATCACCTATGAGGCAGCCTCTAGGTTTTTTAGTTGAGGCTGATTCCTTGGCAGATCTAAATCATGGACACATAGTGACCTCTATGAGTTGAGGCTAGGGAAAGAATTGTACCAAAAGTAAAAGACATGAAATTAAATGCTTTACATGAAAGTAAAGTCCTAAGTTATGGGAGTGATGTGCCAAATAATTAGGTCCCCTAATTTATAGCTATAAAAAGTGGCAATTGAACATGAAAATATCACCTATGGCTAGTGAACACAACCAAGAAAACACACTGCCAGGAATTGAAACAAGTCAAGAGAAGGAGGACATAGAAAAATCAGTCCCGACTTCTATTAACATGATTAAAGTGATTACGAGACAATGAATCCTAGAGGTCTTGATGCTTCCTAGGCATGAGAAATTTTTTTGGCTCCTCTTGTTACAGTAGAAAAGAAGGGTGAAAGGAATATCCCACAAAATTGGGTACCATGCATGAGCAAATAACTTCCAATGTATTTTACAATGAAATAAAGCCTATTTATAAGTTGAGGAGGGTGTAGTATGAGTGGTAGTATTCCTTATGAGGGAGATGAAATGGAAGGTTTTTGGATGAATTTCAATAATTTGTACTTTATTTGGACCAATTCATACTATTGTACTGTTACAACTGTACGATTCCTAAAACGTATAAAAAGTGATTGTACTATTCTAAAACGTTCAATTGTACAATACTAACTATACAACAACCTAAACTGTACAATTTGCAATCGTACAATATATCCAAAACTTAATTTACCATAAATAACTTGGCAGTTTTGCAATCATTCACTTGGAAATGTTCATTTCTCAATTCGATGAGTACAAACTATGCAATTGCAAGTAAAATATAAAGTAACAATCTAATTATACAGACCCACACGTTGTAAGTGATTTGGAGAGGGTAGGAAAATAATCCAAGGGAGGTCTTTGATTCAAATATCCATCCTACCAAACACACATGGGTACCCAAAATTCAGTTGATAATGCTAGTACGATCAGGGCTGGGTGTGACTCTCAAATGATTTTGATGGTGTAGAATTTCTTTGTCATGGTTTCTTGGACCAAGATGACCCGCAAGGGATTTTTTGCTAAATTAAAAAAAAAAATATCCAACTATACATTTAGAGGGACTAATTTTATAGTTACAATAAATTATTACTACAATTATATATCTTAAATCTATAGTGAGATAGGGTAAAATCCAATATGGCAAGGATTGGATAGCCTTAATGGTGGAATTACCAATCTAGTAATCCAACATGCATACTCAAAATCCCAATCCTTAGTCTAAATATAACAAGGGGCTCACTGGCCATTCCCAAAAATTGTACAATACCCTACAAACATCACAGTTACAATATACGGAGAGACAAATGAACAATTCCTACATCACAAATGGTTGACTATCAATCAACAAATTATTCCATTGTAGAATCCTATAATTATAGTATCATTTTGACCATAATTGCACAAAATGTACAATTCATATTCCATCAATAATATACATGAATAATGTGCAGAAATTATACACATATCACAATCAACATTGCTATGAACATTCACACCACATCAACTATAAATAGTCATGAATAACACCGAACAACTATGATCAACAACAACATTGCACTATAACAACCATCGATGAATAATATTATATAAGTATGAACAAATTTTGTGAACAATGATGAACAACCTCCAAAAGTTGAATGGAAGGATTTATAATATTTTCCCAGTTTGTTTCAAAGTGGTTCTTGAGACAACGCATCATTCACAACTACCTTCCTACAATACCTTAAAAAAAATTAATGCACTAAGGTTTTTCTAAGTTTTAATTTTATTTTCATCAAATTACCTTTCATGTGTATTTTATTTTATTTCAATTAATTTTTAGTTGTACGTTTATGACCAAGTACAATTACATCCAATTGTACAATTACACAAACCCTACATTGTATGTTTTAGCAAAATTGAAAATTTGATAAAATTATGCAAATCCATGTTATTTCTTCTTCTTTTAGGAGGTGGATTTTATGCCTACATATACCCTCCAAATTTATGCATCCTTCTTTGTCTTAGCTGAAATATCCTGCTGGAGATATTGCAATTGAACTTGGAGGATGTCTCGCTAATTTTGCAACTTGTTACCATAATTACTGATCTCTACTACTTTAAGTCCACATGTATTTGCATTATCCTTTGTGATAGCCAATAGCTATAATAAATCATTCTTCCTCTCCATTACACCTTTGTGTAAATTTTATTTCAAATAAGCCTTTGTTCGAATGGCTATAACGAGCTCCTCATTCGTCTCTACAATCACCTAATTCTCTGCTACAATTCTGATTGATGGGCCTGTTGAAGTTCCTCCTTGACTTGAAGCATAACCTTATGATCCATGATCATTTGATTATAGAGATTGACATATTTTTCTATTTCCTCAATTTTACAGTCCTTCAATTGTAATTGCTCATCATACATCTTTAACTTGTGTTCATATTTTATTAATTGCTCCTTCTGGGCTACCAATTGTTTGACCTGCTGCATGAGTTGTTGGTTATTCAAACTCAACTACTCCTGTTGTTTTTTAATATGAGCAACATACCACTATAACAACCCATCCCTTTCCTATAGTTGCTTATTTTTTTCTTCCATTTGATGGATCATAAGTCATTTTTCCTTTTCCTATGACTATAGCTTCTCCTCATAGGCTTGCTTCATACTGGTCATTGTTGTTTTGACCTACTTCAACTTATCCTCAGATTCTTTCTTGCTACATTCAAAATTTTCTTTTATTGTAGTCATTTCCTTCTTAGCTGCTTTTGCTTCATCTTGTTGAGCTACCTTAGCTTGATAGATCTATTCAAGTCCCAAGCTAAGCTATTTAATCCAATGTGTTAAGAAACTAAATTTACAAAATGAAGGACAATTCTAATTAGGTCCTTCGATACTTCATATCAGCTGTGTTCAATGGACACTTCTAATATTTATCCAAATCCAAATATACCTATGGGTGCTCTCTATAGTTTATCTTCATTTCTTTTGGAAAATCATCAATTTCTAACATGCTTGTTACCTCTCCTTGTGGTAACTGCCATGGGTATTGTGCATATATCTTAGCTAGTCTTCTTTTTGGTCTTTGCTACAAACCCACTCCATGACCTTCTCCATCTCAATGAAAATTCTCTCCCTCCATAGATTTAGCTATTATATATAGCCTATGCAAAAATGCAATCAAGTATTCAAGAATATTTCACAGACTTGCTCTAGGAAATCATCCACTTGTTCATCCATATCTTCTCTTTCTTCATCCAAAATTATGAATTGTGGTACTTCACATAAAAGATTTATTTGAAGGCTTCTATCCATCTCCTATGGTGGATTCCTTTCCTCCTTGTCCTATTGTGGCAATTAACTTCTCCCATTTTTCTTAATTGGATCCACTGCAGTCTCCTTGTATAGCATAATTTGAGCTACAGTTCTACCTTCTTCCTTCCCGATCTCCTTCATATTAATAATTTTTTTAGCCAACTATAGTTCCTCTACGGGTACTTGAAATACCTCCTATGGATTTGGTCGTTCATCTACCACTGCTATGGATACAAGTACCAAATTAGATCGTTCTTGTGTTTGTATCATATTTTATACCATCAATTGACTATTACCACCTCTCATCACAATCTACATTTGTGGCTTCTTCTTCTATTTTCTCTCATTTTGTGGGGCCACCATCACTTATTTTGCTTTCATTCATTGTGGTGTTACCATTTGTTGAGTGCATATTTTTCCCAATTGCAAAATGCCACCACATGCAGAGTATTGAATAGAAAACTCTCTCTTGAAAAGAAACCAAATGAAAAACATTCAACTTCTCCAAGGTTCTGGTAAAATATCTAAAAGATTACAATAGTGATAGAAATAATTAAATAATGCATGTGACCATAAACAAGGGACCTTTACTGGTTCTAAACAATGCTAAGTGATTTGAAATATCTAACTAAAATTAAAAGTAGTTCTTTTTAAGGTTTTTAAAAATTGGTGCTACCCTGAATCCCTGTTAGTAGAGTATTTTATCTTCATTTAAAAGGTTTCAAATGACAAAATGTGGAATTTTCCACCTCATTTTAATGCCCATGCCTTTAATATGAAGTAAATTTTAGATATTTGGGTTCATTTTATCTTCCTTATGTTGAATTCCACTACCCTAATAGTGGTTAGTAGAAGTTAGCATGTTACCAATGTTAGCAAAGTTAGCTTTCATTTCTTATATTTGTTTAATGTGAAATAGTAGGTTAGTATCCCTCCTAAACCATGTGTTTTATTTGAAAGCTTTAGATTAATGAAAATTGGAGGTGTAGAAATTTTGGAAAATGACCAGAATGGAAATAATTGGAAAGCTTAAAAATTCTAGAAATGGACCAAAATGGAAATGAAAGAAACTAAAATTCTAGATGGACCAGAATGGAATGCTTGAATGCTTGAAATAAAATAAACTTTGAGAACAATAAATGAAATAAACATGTAAATTTGATTAGCTTAAAAAGTCAAATTCTGAATTAGTTTAGAAAGCTCCTCCCTGTAAAATCCCAAGTTATGAGGTAATCATAAAACAACTTGAATTAATGGACCTGCAACATAAGCACAATACCATTAAATCAAGTGCGAGACTCAAAAAAAACATAAATAAATTGCATAATATTGACCTTTGCCTATTGCAACCCATTTCATGGCATAAGACAATGGCTAGAAGTCCCTAAAATGTAGAAATGATAAGACTCTAAAAACATTAGTTTTATGATAAAAAACCTCCTTTTGATTTTGCTCACAAAAGTTTTCTACCCTTTCAAAATTTGAAAAATGCTCTTATTGCATTCTCGGAATGTTACATCATTTCTAGACACTCTTAAAAAAGGTAGGATAGCAAGGTATAAAGAATGCTTAGAAGTCCTTTCACTTCATATTCTCTCACAACCAAAATAATGAATGGATATAAGAAAATAATCCATCATCATTTGCTATGATTTAATAAACATAACACTTCTAAATGTTATTTATTTAAAAAAAAAACTAACAAAAACATAACCCTTCATGACTCCTTATATCTCCCATTTCTCTTATAAGCATTCTACCCAAGAATACCCCTTTACATCCATCAAACGAATGATAAAAGCATTAACTATACCTTATAACCCCCATGTCTTTAGACCACCTTTAAAACTTTGAATGCGATCAAACCACATTCACATTAACTAAAATAATATAGGCTAATCTTATTCAACAAAACTTTCGTTGTCACTTTTTGAGGCCAAGACCCGATGGTATTTCTCCTAAGCCATACCAATGTGCCCAAGGATTGGGATGGCATTTACCCATTCCACACAACCAAACGAAACCATCACACTACCTACACAGCCATGACATAGTCCAACTTACATAGCCATAGCACTGCCAACAACATAGCCATAGCATTGCCAAGGCTACACAACCATAGTGCTGCCATCGTTGCTGTAGCATTTCCCAACCTATGCAACCATAACATTACCAATACTATGCAACCATAGCACTGCCATCAACATCATGGTGCTACCAAACCTACGCAGCCATGGTGCTACCAAGACTACGTAGCCATAGCACTACCATCATCGTTGTGGCACTGCCAAACCTATGCAGCCATTGACACTTCCATAGACATTATGGTGCTGCCAAACGTACACAATCATGGTGCTATTCAACTCCCTACTCTCACACTCACACTGCCATAGTGTAATGAAACATATGCAACACTATAACCTTCCATGCTCTTCGAGGCTGACCTTTAACTCCGTCAAATGGCATCATAGGTTGCCATAATAACGCTTCTTCCTTCATTGTTCGATGACATACCTCTGCCTCTCGATCGTTTCAGTGACAACTTCGGTGCCTTTCATGCTGTTCTTCTGAAACCCTAATGCCATGTTGGACCGCATCTTCTTTGTCGGTGTTGCTCCACGAAGCTTCGCTGCCATAGTGCTGAACGTTCTTGGACTAGCCACTCATGTCTTCGAATATTTTTGAATAGCCACCATCGCCTTATCTACAATAAAAAAAATGACGTTAAACTTTACCTTATTGTAAATATTATTATCACATCTTTTATAAAGTACATTATAATAATATTATTATATACAATATAATAATATTATTATAATAATAACATTTTAGAAGAATATAATCACAAAAATATTATTATAATAACATTATAATATAATCATAATAACATTTTAAAACCTTATAACATAATCTTAAAAATATTACTATTATGTACATAATATAGTTAATGCAATTATATTAGGTAGATAATAGCATATTGGCTTCTATCTCAATTTCTTTGTACCTTTTGTATCCTCTTTTCATTTTAGGTCAGGCCTTGCTTTGTTAAACACATTCCATCACCTTAGATAGTATGAAGAACATTAAACTCTTATTCATCAAAATGGATTTTAATTAATCTAAGCATTAATGTCTAGATTAATTAATCATTAAATATCACATAACCAAAGCAGTTAAAATCATTAAAACAAAACGGTCAAACATCCATATTCTTAAGCAAAGAAAAAAAAATCTTTAATATCAAAATATGACAAGTGGGTCCCCAAGAATTTTGGGGTGGTTGTGGAAACTCCACAACAAATGGTGACTCTGCTGGGAAATACTCCTGAGCATTTCAGTGAGAAACCAAAAAGAAAATCTGAAAACATACTCCAAACCACAAAGCAAAAAGCATCAAAAAATGCATGAATAATGTCAATAGACTTATAATAATAGTAAAATATTAGAATCATGTAATATTAGCTCTGGGTGTGTGTAGCACTCCACACCTTTTTTTTTGTAATTTTTTCGCATTGCATCATCAATTTTACTTGACTAGAATTATGGCAATGGATATGGAGAGCTTTGAGGGTAAAAAATTTTATAGCATGAGCAACACATTCTATGGTGGCTTGAGCAAACACCTCAAAAATATCTAACCATCTTAGGATCAACTGTGTGTGCGATGAATTCATTGACTAGATCTAGGGCTTGGTTATGAACCGTCATCATCAAGGACCAGTGTGTGTAAGTGTACCTTAGAGATTTGGGGAATCGGATTCTCAACCAAGGTGTGATGAGAATATAACCCTATCCTTTACTACTCTCATATTTGACCAAAATAATTAAACCAGTTATGGATGAGGTCATCAGACTAATCTATCCTCATGGCAGTCATAAATATCAATCTTACGGGAGTCATGTCACTAGGCATGAGTGTACTCCACTGCTAGTCAAGCATCTATAGCCTCGATGGAGGTTAACTCCATAGTCCATGATTTTGCTCTTGACTTATTGAATCTTGGTATGACTACCCATCCTTTTGAGGGACACGTAGTACAATCCTTACAACCCAATAGTCAATGGTGTGATGGAAACAGAGTGGTGAACATTTTGCTTTGGATTTATTAAATCTTGGGATTACTACCCATCCTTCTGAGGGATACGTAGTATGATCCTTACAACCCAATGATCCATGGTGTGATGGGGGTAAAATCAAAGCTTTGGGGAATCAGATTCTCAACCTAAGCATGATGATAATTTATCACTATCCTTACTACTTTGATTTTGGGCTTTCAAGTATTGAGAAAGTGGTAAAAAACACTATTTTATGGACTATGTGTATGGTGGGATAGACCAAAATTATATTTTTGCCTCACATCCCCATCCAAGTATGGTTTCATATTATTTAACCTAAGATGTTGGACATGAACAAAAATGTGATAGGCCTACGACAACTTCAACCACAACTTCCAAACCTAATATCTTCTTAGTTTTCTTTGTGCCTTTGATCCCAAGATAATTGGACATCACTTTAAGTGTTTGGGTTTAGCATATGATGTTTATGTAAAAAGAATGTGCCTTTGAGACATGGGTCGATGATATGCAAGATAAACAACTTCATGCTTCATGAGCTGCAAACAATATTTCACATGTTCAAGCTTTTTGCCATATGATTCCAAAATTTCACATCCTTTTAGTCTTGGTTGACATTCGTATACATATAGGCTGACCTCTTACTCCTACAATAAAATCCAAAATTGGACCACTTTGATATACTAAAGACTTCTGAAATCAAAGAAACAAGATCAAATAAATAGGAAATAAAACTGATAAGACAAACAATTAAGCAAGTTGATTAGTGTACTTATAATACAATGAATCTACCCTTAGGCCTAAAAAAAATACTTTAAATGAAGACCATTGATGGGTAAGGCCAAATATTTTTTGTCCAAGGTTTTTAATTTGAAACTATTTTCACCTAGGACTTCAGATATTAGATAGGGTCCCAGCCACAAACAATCAAACTTTTCATGTTCTCCTTTTTTTTCATGCCTTTTATCCCACAACAAAACTAAATCTAAAACTTTAAAGACCTTAATTTTGGATCGTTTATCAAACCACATTTTGATTATGTCTTGATGTTTGCTGAAATGAAGCATGGCTTCCTCCCTTTTCTCATCAAGATGCATTAATTGGGTTAATCTGGTTTCAAGTTTATCATTAGTCCCAACATAGTCTTTTATAAAATGTAAAGTTTGCAATTTTAGATTAGTAGGAAAAATAGGGTCTTTCCCATAGACTAAGTGATAAGGAGATGTCCCAATTGACTCCTTGATTCTGGTCCTATCTTCCCAAAGGGAAAATTTTAACTTACTATACCAATCTCTAGGGTTATTTTCAAGTAATTCTTTTGATTATGCATAATAAATTTTTATTTGATGATTCTACCAAACCATTGCCTTGGGGGTAATAATTGGAAGAGAATTTTAAACTCACCTTATTTTCGTACACCCAATTTGCAAATTATAAAGAGGAAAAGGCAGAATCATTGTCACTTACTATGGAGTTAGGCATTCCAAAATGAGTAACTATGTTTTCCTCTAGAAATATAATCACAACCTCGGAGGTGGCATTATTAGTAGGTATAGCCTTTGTCCACCTTGTGCAGTAATCAGTAGCGATGAGGATGAACTTATGGGAATCAGTTAAGTTAGGATTTATCACCCCAATAAAGTCTAATACCCATTGTGCAAATGGTCTCGTCTCTGCCACTGGATGCAATGGCATTGCTGCATTTTGCTCTCTGTTGGCTGCCACTTGGTATATGTGACATGTTATTACATGTGCATGTGCATCTTTAAACAAGTGGGTCCAATAATACCCAACTCTAAGAATTTGGTGTGCTGTCATGTTTGTTGACCCATGTACAGTTCCATACTTACCATGGAAGTATTTGAGTACTTGGGTTGCTTCCCATTGAGTAATGAAATGAAGGAAAATTCCTTCGTGATTTTTCTTGTACAACACACCAGATTTAATAAAAAATCTAGCTGATTTTAAACGCAATGTCGTGCGTTGAGTGGAATTCAAATGAGAAGGGCACTTACCATGCAACAAAAAATATACAATATCTACGTACCATTCCTTTGTAGTGATATCATTAACCTCATAGTTTTGGCACGTTATTAAAGGGTCAATTTTTGTGATAGCCTTGACTAAACCTTGTCCACGCACTATCTTCATGGGATTTATCTCTAAGTCAAATTCTTGAAGGGTGGAAAGCCATTTTCCCCTTCTTTCACCTAGCTCACTCTGTAAGAACATTGACTTTATTGTCGGGTCAGGAAGTATAGCAAAAAAATTACTATGCACAATGTAATGCCTGAATTTTTTTACAATTTTAAACAAGGCATACATTTACTTGTCTAGGATAGAATACCTCAGTTTCACGTCCTTCAAAGGAGATCTCAAAAATACGATAGGATTTTCAATGTTGTCTTCACTTTTTTGAGTTAACACACTTGCAAAAGAATGATCTGAAGTAAATGTGTAAATATAAAATGGTTTAGCATAGACTGGACTAATGAGAATAGGGGATTTGAAAATATCATCCTTGATGCTTGTGAAGGCATCCCTATTCTCACTGGTCCACTTAATCTAAACATATTTTTTCAGCATGTCATTTAGGGGCTTGGCGATTTCAGCACAACCTGAAATGAATTTTCTCACAAAGTTAATCTTACCAAAAAAGGACCTAAGCCACTTTTTGCTACTAGGATGAGGAATATCCTGGATAGTGGCTATCCGCTCTAGGTATATAACAATCCCATATTTCAAAATGACATGTCCTAATAGCTTACCCTCCGTTACCCCAAAGATGCACTTTTTTGGATTTAGGGAAATTCCATGTTCCCTGCACCTTTGGAGCACTTTCCTCAAGTCTCTAACATGATCTTACCTCTTCTTGGAGAAGACAGGAATATCATCCACATAGAAAATAATGCACTTACCACTGAGCTCATTGAATGCAAAATCCATGGCTCTTTGGAAAGTGGCTCCAAAGTTCAACAAACCAAATGGCATCCTCTAGTAGGCAAATGTTCCCCACTTCATGGTGAAGGTTGTCTTCATACTATCATTTGGATGTATGAGAATTTAATTATATCTCGAGTATCCATCCAAGAATGATATCATTTCAGACCCATTTACCTTTTGGAGTATCTCGTCAATGGTGTGTAATGGGTAATTGTCTTTTTGGCAAGCTTTGTTCAAATTTCTAAAATATATGCACAACCAAATCTCTCCACTCTCCTTTCTAATAGGAACAAGATTAGCCACCCATGTGGAATGCCTAATAGGGATGATGATTTTGGCTTCCAGCAACCTCTTCACTTCCTTCTCTATTAGGGGCTCTAGGATTGGGTTAACCGTTCTTTAACTTTGTCTAAAAGGCTTGGAATCAGGCTTCAGAGGAATAGTATGCATGATTACATTCAAGTCATAAATTTTCAGCTCTTCATAGCTCCAAGCTATGAAATCAATGTATTCTCCTAAAACCTGAGCTATTAATTCCTTCTCTCGTTGTGTGTATGCATTTGCAATGAACGCTTCACATGGATCTACTGCACTCCCAAAATTGACTGAATTGCATTATTCCTTGGGGGATGGTATTTTTATTTCTTTTTTCTTTTGATATCCAATATCAAACAACTTTTCTAGAGAGGCCCTATCACTTGGCATCTTGTTCCATACTCCGGTTGTTCCTACTTCTACTTGCCTCATCTCTTCTTCGTCTATAACCTAATTTTCAAATATAACAGAATTAGTGACAAAACTAAAAATATGTCTATCACTATCAAAGACCTATAAGTTCGTGACATTGTCTGGTATGGAGGGGTAAGGCACTAACTCAATGGAATTTTTTTTACATTTTTTATGGTCAATAGGCTAAAGCATACTGGCCGCTACGACTATCAAATCAGCCATTTTATTATTTTTCTTGAGATGAGGGAAATATTGAAAGTATCAAACTCATTAATTAATTCTCTCACTCTAGTTTTATAGAGGTTCAACCTCTTGTATTTATAGGTATATTGCTCCTTGACCTATTTGACTACTAACTCTGAGTCTCCCGATACCTTAAGGCATTTTACCTTTTCTCTTAGGGTCAATTGAAGTCCAAAAATTAGGGCTTCATACTCTGCCACATTATTGGTGGCCGAGAACTGTAATCTGTAGGCAAAAAGCAAAGGCTTACTACTAAGACATGTGAGCTCTACCCTAGCTCCCGCACCTTGTTTTGATTTGGACCCATAAAACTTTAGGTTCCACACCCTCTTGTTTTCTTCCAAAGTACAATGGTAAAGATTATCATTTTTAAACCCTTCGACTATGTCCTTTATGTCAAAATTGTAAACCCCTAATTCTATTTTAGTAAATTGAATCTCATTGGGTTTATTATATTCTATAATAATTCCCCTAAGTATGGGCTCTCTATCTACCCAGATTTGGTTTGCAACTCCTCTCCATGGCAACCACATATGGTAGGAATCAGTCACCACATAACCATTGAGATTTCTGCTCCAATCCCTGCCCAACACCATGCCATACTTGGCAGAAATATTTAGCACAAGGATATCCGTGTAATTTTGGACCCTAGGATCTAAGTTGATCTAAATTAGGACATATTTTACAACACCTATTACATTCACCATAGATCTATCTAATTGGACCACTTTGCTATTCGAATGAACAGGCTTAAGTCTTAGCTTTTGGCTTATCTCAAGAGGCATGATGTTGGTCGAGGCACCATAATCAATCAAATAGTTGTGTAAATTCTTTCTTGTGATCCTAACAGTTATGAGAAAAGGAGGTACCTATGGTTTCTCTTTCATCATAGCAAGTTGGGGTTCTACAGATTTAACCTCATAAATTTGACTCGGGGAATTTAATCTCTTCCCCACGATTTTATCCTACCCAAACAATATAGATACCTCATACATTGAGATATTGGCCTTGGTACTTTTCATATCTTATTATAAGTCATAAGTGGATGTTACAGGATTTGACATTTTTGGCATTGTCCTAGGTGCTTCCAAAAATGGAGGTTATGGATTCACATCAACTTTTGTATAAAGAGGAACTAAAGGGTTGTTTGGGGGAGTAGAGGAGGTTTTGGGATCCTTAGAACTCCTAGTAAAATACTTGTGATTAGCTTTCCCAAAATGTTTAGTGGCCTGGGCTTCCAAAGCTTCATCCTCTTCCTCTCCTAACACATTCGTATAGTCCTCCATCTCATCAGTTTATAAATAATGAATGACTTCAGACACCAAAGAGTCTAAATTTCTTTGGAAAAAGTGATGTATTTTCTCATCACATGACTCTGACTCATCACAATCTCCTAATGCATCAGCCTGATTGGCTATCGGATTGGGTACACGCCCATTATTAGGTTGTGTATTGTACGGTCCTATTCTCCTATGACCGTGGTTTCGATTGGGCATGTGATTTTGGGCAACTTGTTTTTGAAATTGAATGATGTCATTGACCTATTTTATGGTCATTTTCTTGAGCTCTTCCAGCTTGGAATTGGGTACTTGTGGCTGGGACATGATAGCCCCATATCCACTGATATTTTTGACATTAGAAACCTCTAGATTAGGCACTAAGGTTTGACTTTGGGTGTTTTGGGTCCACCATGGACCCTTGGTCTGAAGAGGTGCAACCATGGGATAGGCATTTGAGGCTTGAGTACTACTCACCTCAAATATTGGAAAGGTTATCTTATTAGAAGCCATCATTTTTGGAGTGGGTGGAATGGTAACACTAGGGTATGTTTGAAATATGGAAGCAAGGGAGAGAATGGGTATGACTAATGATATGGAAAAGCATTCATCATGGGAATCTAAGGTGTCACAACTTGATTCATCATAGAAAATTGATTGTAAGGGCCATATTGCCCTAACATGGGAAATTGAGGCATAGTGCCACCTTGCAGTGTCATTTGTTGCTCAATAGTCATGGCTTCAGCATAGGCTAAGGCCAACATTGTAACTTGAGGATTTCTCTTGGTAAACATGGCTACATCATATCTAAGGCTACGAGGTATAATTGCAATGCCACAACAACATCTATTAAAAAGTGATGAGTCATGTTTATGTAAAGCTTTTGGAATCTGGCATTAAATGTTCTGATAGGTTCATTAGGATACCTCTTGCATGATATGAATTGGTTATACATGATGGTAGGATCTAGCAATGACCTAAATTTATTAACAAAGGTAACTTCTAAATGGGCCCAATATGTAATGGATCTTGCAGGAAGATTCCTATACCATTCATGAGCCATTTGGTCAAAACTATTAGGGAAGAGTCGACAAGCAACATCTTCATGAATGACTCCATGCCTAATCATATGGTCCTTGTAAATTTAAACATGCTCTTCTGCTAAAATGTGACCATCATGGACAAAATTAGGGATAAACCTCTCAAGGTTCCTAGGTATGTCATGGACATCCTTAGGTATACTTAACAGAGAACTTTGAGTACAAAATAAGGGAACTAGTTGTTTATGTTGTTGTTGTTGGGCCATATTAACCAAAGGTAATGACCCTACTAAAACAGTTGATACACTCGAGATGACAGAGATGGGTACACTTGATGTAGCTCTTGCGGTGGAACTAATGGGTGCACATCCACTGAAGGTATTTAGATTTAGAGGTCAGAGAGCTAGCCTTTCCAAATCTTGGCAAAGCATCTCTAAACCTAATGTATCAGAAAGCTCGAACATGATTTTAATATGTTGGATTTTGTACCTTAGTTTCCTATTTTTGGGAGAAAGACTTTGAAAAATGGTTTCCTCAGTGGTTTTAGACCTACTAGCAATGCGTCTAGGTGGGTCCAGCTTGGGAAAACTCAAAACTATTCTATTAAGGTTTCTCACAAACGGTTGAACCAAAAATGACCACGTTAGCATTAGCAAAAAACTAAATCACAAAGCATAAAAGAAGGCACTCCTTCTAGCGCCGAAGATGTTGAGTGTATATTTTTCCCAATTGCAAAATACCACCACATGCAGAGTATTGAATAAAAAACTCTCTTGAAAAGAAACTAAATGACAAACATTCAACTTCTTCAAGGTTCTGGTAAAATATCTAAAATATTACAATAGTGCCAAAAATAATTCAATAATGCATGTGACCATAAACAAGGGGCCTTTATTGGTTCTAAAAAATGCTTAGTGATTTGAAAGATCTAACTAAAAATAAAAACAGTTCTTTTTAGGGTTTTTTTAAATTGGTGCTACCCTGAATCCCTGTTAGTAGAGTATTTTATATTCATTTAAAAGGTTTCAAATGACAAAATGTGGAATTTTCCACCTCATTTTAATGCCCGTACCTTTAATATGAAGTAAATTTTAGATATTTGGGTTAATTTTATCTTCCTTATGTTGATATCACTACCCTAATAGTGGTTAGTAGAAGTTAGCATGTTAGCAATATTAGCAAAGTTAGCTTTCATTTCTTATCTTCGTTTAATGTGAAATAGTAGGTTAGTATCCCTCCTAAACCATGTTTTTTATCTGAAAGCTTTAGATTAATGAAACTTGGAGGTGCAAAAATTCTAGAAAATGACCAGAATGCAAATAACTTGAAATAACTTGAAAGCTTAACAATTCTGGAAATGGACCAGAAAAAATGAAACTAACAAGAAATTAGCATAAATTCTAGAAAAGGACCAGAATGGAAATGAAAGAAACTAAAATTCTGGATGGACCAGAATGGAATGCTTGAATGCTTGAAATAAAATAAACTTTGAGAACAATAAATGAAATAAACATGTAAATTTGGTTAGTTGAAAAAGTCAAATTTTGAATTAGTTTAGCAAGCTCCTCTATACAAAATCCCAATTTATGAGGTAATCATAAAATAACCTGAATTAATGGACCTACAACATAAGCACAATACCATTAAATCAAGTGCGAGACTCAAAGGAAACATAAATAAACTGCATAATATTGACCTTCACCTATTGCAACCCATTTCATGGCATAAGACAATGGCTAGAAGTCACTAAAATGTAAAAATTATAGGACACTAAAAACATTACTTTTATGATAAAAATCCTCCTTTTGATTTTGCTCACAGAAGTTTGCTATCCTCTCAAAATCTGAAAAATGCTCTTTCTTTATTGCTTTCTCAAAATGTTACATCATTTCTAGACCAAATTGAAAAAGGTAGGATGGAAAGGTATAAATAATGCTTAGAAGTCCTTGCGCTTCATCTTATATCACAACCAAAATAATGAATGGATATAAGAAAATAATCCATCATTTTATGTGATTGAATAAAAATAACACTTCTAAATGTTATTTATTTAAAAAAAAAACTAACAACAAAAACATAACCTTGCATGACTCCTTATATCTCCCATTTCTCTTATAAGAATTCTACCGAAGAATACCCCTTTACATCCATCAAATGAATGATAAAAGAATTAACTATACCTTATAACCCCTACGATTTTAGACCTCCTTTGAAACATTGAACGTGATCAAACCACATTCACATTGACTAAAATAATACAGGCTAATATTATTCAGCAAAACTTTCATTGTCACTTTTTAAGGTCGAGACCCGATGGTATTTCTCCTAAGCCATACCAATGTGCCCAAGGACTAGGATGGCATTCCCCCATCCTAGGCATTTTTTTTTCCACGCAACCAAATGAAACCATCACATTACCTAAGTAGCCATGGCACTGTCCTACTTATGCAGCCATAGCGCTAACAACAATGCAACCATGGTGCTACCAAGGCTATGCAGCCATAGCACTGCCATCGTCATCGTGGCACTACCCAACCTATGCAACCATGGTGCTGCCAAGACTACGCAGCCATAGCGCTACCATCGACATTGTGGTGCTGCCAAACCTACACATCCATGGTGCTGCCAAGACTATGCAGCCATAGTGTTGCCATCATCATCGTGGCACTACCAAACCCACACAGCCATCGATGTTTCCATCGATGTCATGGTACTACCAAACCTACGTAGCCATGGCACTGTTCAAATCCCTACTATCACACTCACGCTATCATAGTGTAATGAAAATAATGCAACACTAAAACCTTCCATTCTCTTTGAGGCTGACCTTTAACTCCGTCAATTGGTGTCACAGGTTTCCCTAATAATGCTTCTTCCTTCCTTGTTCGATGGTATGCCTCTACCTATTGGCTGTTTCACTGATAACTCTGATGCCTTTCATGTTGTTATTCTAAAACCCTAATGCCATATTAGACCTCCTCTTCTTTGTCGGTGTTGCTCCATGAAGCTTTGCTGCCATAGCACTGAACGTTCTTGGACTAGCCACTCATGCCTTTGAATGTTTTTGAATAACCACCATCACCTTATCTGCAATAAAACAAAACAATTTAAACTTTACCTTATCGTAAATATTATTATCACGTCTTTTATAAAGTACATTATTATTTATTTATTTATTTATTTTTTGAATTTACATGGTGGAATCGATAGCCGTCACAAATTTGAGAATGCTGTCCAGCTTTTATGGTCGCCATAGTATTCTATGCTGTCTGCCCTAGAAGCCGCCACACAGATCTTCGCGTAGTCCGCCCCTATAACCACCATGCCACAATCATTTTAAACATTTTACGTCGCTGAAAGCACTAGGAAAGGGACAAGCGTTCAGTTCGACGAGGCCCGAGATTTGAACCTTGGACCTCCACCCCCTTATGGGGTTTGGATGAACCAATTGGTCTACACCTCGGACCTTTATAAAGTACATTATAATAATATTATTATATACAATATAATAATATTATTATAATAATAACATTTTAGAAGAATATAATCATAAAAATATTAATATAATAATAACACTATAATATAATCATAATAATATTATTATAATGATAACATTTTAGAACCTTATAACATAATCTTAAAAATATTACTATTATGTACATAATATAGTTAATGCAATTATATTAGGTAGATAATAGCATATTGGCTTCTATCTCAATTTATTTGTACTTTTTGTATCCTCTTTTTGTTTTAGGTCAGGCCTTGGTTTGTTAAACACATTCCATCACCTTAGATAGTATGAAGAAAATTAAACTCTTATTCATAAAAATGGATTTTAATTAATCTAAGCATTAATGCCTAGATTAATTAATCATTAAATATCAAATAACCAAAGCAATTAAAATCATTAAAACAAAACGGTCAAACATCCCTATTCTTACAAACCAAAGAAAACCAAAAACATTTCATATCAAAATATGACAAGTGGGTCCCCAAGAATTTTGGAGTGGTTGTGGAAACTCCACAACACCATTCTATCCATCCAATGTTTGGATGTCTCCAATAGTTCAAAATCATTGACCTCAAGCAATGTAGGAGATCTCACCAATGTCTACTACTAGCACATTAATGTCTACCAAATTCAAGTCCTCTAATCCCAAGTGCATATCAATTGTGTTAATGAGCATTGATTAGATCACTCACTTAGTTTAGGAGATTTCTCACATATCTTCCTCTCTCATTGCCTGCATGATAAAATTTGTATTGGACTGGTTGTTGGTGCTACTACCTCCTCCTCCATGTGAGACAGTGGCTAATCTTGTAGCCTTTGTGTAGGTGATTTCTACTCCTGATCAGAACCCAAGCACAGCTAATGATATCTCTTCCTCTAATGGTGGACTTATTTTGATAAAGTTTTTTTTTCAACCAAGGAAGGTTCTAGTTTCCTTGTGTTCTTTCTCAGTCTTGGCTTCTTCGAAGTAGCTTTTTGAATTATCCATTGTAGTATAGAAGGATGATACTTCAGTAAGTCATGAGGTGTTGTTAGACCATGAAATATAATACCTGCCTAAGAAACTACATCTAATATTATAGTGATTGCATGGATTATCATCAAAAAAGTCTTCCTAGTTCTTTATAATAATCATTGTATCCTCTAATCTAAGTATGTACCCTAGTTATACTATAATACCTTGGTAATACCTTTCATATACTGTGCCATCTAAATTGGTATTTACAAAGATCATATTTTGCTTTACAGTTGAGACATGACCACATTCATGGCACACATAAGCTCTTTCATATTCAACATAATCTGATTGATTCCTCATCCTTTAAGACCAAAAGCCTTAGTAGATGATAGAGAATTAAGATCTGTTAGCTTGGTGATTAATCTATGGATCTATATGGGGTCTACAACTATTCTCTTTATTGGGAGCCCTTTTTTTGGTAACCAAAATTGTTGGCAATTTTGGGTTTGAGATCCTAGCTTCTTGTCTATGAGTTGTCATTGATGTCAAAAGGAAATGACATTAATGTTAAGAGGATGTGTTGGCTTCAAAGGTGGAAGATTCCAAGAGGATATTTTTAAGAGAATTTGGAGAGATTCCACTAGCAATGGTTTTTATTAAAACCAATGGAGGTTCTCTTTATTATTTATTTAATTATTATTTAAAACCCTTCAAGGTTTTAATTAATTAATTATTTAATTAATTAAGGGAGAAATTATTTTAAATTTATTAAAAATACTTTAAGGGTTTTTAAACCCTTTAGAAAGCAAATTTCGATTAAATTTGAAATTACTTTTCTTTGCAGCCGACGTGTTCTAAAGTCCACGTATGGACTATAAATATGAGAAGGTTCCTAAGGTTAAACCCACTTGGAAAATTGAAGGCAATTAATTGGTTTGGCTGCGATCGAATGTTCTGTTTACGCTGCGAAAGAGGAGAGCTCATGGTTTGAAAAGCTTTTGGAAAGCTTGATTGTTTATGTGGAAGGAAGTCCGTCTTGGACTTCGTAAGCCCCTTGTGGGCTAGTGGCAGCGAAGGCTACGTTTGGGCCTTGCATAGGCGGAGGTCTACGTTTCGATCCCCGTGGAGGGAGCTATGCATGGATTAGTCACGTTTTTATTAAAACGTGTTTTGTGCCGCGAATTTTAGATTCTTCAAGGGCAGCCATTATAAGGTGTGATTATTTTCTTGATATGATTTTTGGCATTGTTTAGCATTGTTTAAAAGACAGGATAAATAAGGGGATATTTCTTTGGTTGTATTTTTGAGATTAGTCTTTTGCTATGCTAAATTTAAAAATGGAGATATAAGGTGTAAGTTTTGGTTGTTGTGTTTTTGGCTTATTTGGTGGTTGTTTTTAAAGAAGAGGAGCTAAAAGGTGTATTAAGGAAAGTTTTTATATATTCTCATTTATCTTGGTTCTAACCCTAACTTGGTTGGAAGTTTGAGGGTTGTGTGTGGTGACAACTTTAAGGATCAATTTTCTTCTACTCCAAAAAAGGTATGGACACATTTTCCTTATGATTATGATTGGTGTATGTTTTTCTGAAATAAGGTTGGAGTGAAAAGGTTTTCAACTAGGTTTCCTTTGGTTGGGTGTAAATCCTATTTTCTGGTTTGTTGAAGACTTCTTATGCATTGTTATCCTTGATGAGAGTTTTGGTGAATGCATAATTCTGGTTTGAGGTAGTGGAAGCATTGTGCACTAGGGTTTATGTTTGTGAGTCTTGCTACTTGCATTGAGTTGGTGGAACCCTTGGTTGGCTATTTTGAGTTTGATGGTTGAGTTGCTTCCATAGAGGTTGTTTGATCAAGTTATTGCCTTACTTGATTCATGATATTGGGCTTACTCCATTGAGTTGATTTGAGCAAGTTATTCTTTGCATTTGGTGATATTGCCTTGGTGGCTGTTTTGTTCAAATATCTTTGGAGGGAAATGGATTTCTACTTGTTTCCTTTTCTTGTGATGATTGGTTGAATGCTTCAAGGTTGATGTTGAGTTGAATGGTGTTGGTTGACTAAATCTTGTTTGATGAGCATTGTTGTTGAAACCCTAATTGATGGTGAAAAGAACATGTGTATCATTGTTATGTGATTCTTTGCATAGTTGGCAATTTTTGGGGTTTCATTTTCTTGAAAGAAAACATTCTATCCTATCCATTCTAGATATTGAGTTGATTTTTCAGATTTGAGATTGAGATTGAGCTGAGTTGATTTGAGTTGAGTTTTGATATTGGGATTTGAGTATAGAACATATTGAGTCTCTAAAAATTCTCTTTATGCTTCTATGAGTTTGACAAATCACATTGGGTCTCTAACAATTCACTTTGTGATTTCCTACTAAGAAAGTTTTTCTTGGTGAGCTTGCTGAGTTTTTGGACAGCTTCCAGTGGGGACTTGTGAGCAGTTCTTGGATAGGTTCCAGTGGGGACTTGTGAGCAGTTCTTAGACAGGTTCCAGTGGGGACTTGTGAGCAGTTTTGGACAGGTTCTAGTGGGGACTTGTGAGCAGATTTGGACAGGTCCTAGCAGAGGACTTGTGAGATGAGTTTGATAGTTCTATCAGAGAACTTAAGGACAGAGGTGCATTGGTTCTATGAGAAGAACCTGAGGATAGTTGGCAAGTCTTTGAGAAGGCTTGTATGCAAAGGATTGATTTGTTCAAGAGTTGGACAGATTTGACAGACAAAGGAAGACTTGTACTAGATCGACTAACTATGTTTGGTACAGGTTTCTGAGTTGTTGTGGACGTGATCATAGAAGGCAGAGGTCTCTTAGGCTAAGAATTGAGGACAGGAGGTCTTCGGTGGAAAGGAGTTCCATGTGATGGCAAGAGGTAGAGGCAGTTGATCTTCTGAGGGATCATTTCTAGAGCAGAGGGGAAGGTATCTCCTTTGAGCAAAGGCTCATAAATTTTGATTTGGGGAAGGTATCTCCTTTGATCCGAGGCTCATAAACATTGTAATTGGGAAGGATTCCCAAAGAACTTTGAGATAAATTTTAGAGAAAAGTTTTGTGGACTTAGCCCAGCCTTTCTTGGTGAACCACGTTAAAATTGGTGTCACTTTGTGGATGATATTGTGCATTGTTTTGATATTGCTTTGGGTATATTGCTTTACTATTTTGAAGTATAAAAGAAAAAGTAAAAAGAGGTCTTATACTGTTCACCCCACCTCTCAGTATAAGCTTGTGTTCTTCAAAAATGTTGTCCAAAAAGTGGCAGCCAAGAATTCCACCTTGAGATGATGGTTCTCAATCCATACATGGATGCAATTATTACTTGAATTGTATGACTACACCATCTACAATAAGTACTCATTGAAGAATAATTTATTATATGGTGGTATCTATGCCAACACACTCACTTTAGCTCGAGTCAATGCTACTTTCAACGGGTGAGTGTCTTGATGCTCACTCCACTATTTTTGATACAATTCACTTGTTGAATATATGAAAGTAATGTCCTTGAATTCCACCTACCCTCCTTCATCCTCATCGAGAATGTCCATTTATTATTTTAAGGTAGTCTCTCTATGTACCTCACTACAAATATTCCTTTGGTGTTCTCTAGATGGTTCCATTTGAGTCTCTTGATGAAGGTGTGGTTGTGCTCTTCCTCTACCACCATGCCAATTTCTATGTCCTGTTGGCCAAAATGAAAACACCTAGGGAAATAAAGGTAATTTCCTCAAATTGTGTTAAACATGGAAAAGGGTCACGCAACACGATGTTCTGGAGAGAAAAGAGCAAGCAAAGAAAAAGAGTCATGATAGCGTGACATTTTGATGAGCCAGGAGCAAGCACATGAGAAGAGTCATGACAATGTGATGTTTTGAAGAGAAAAGAGCAAGCAAAGAAGAAGAGTCATGATAGCACGATATTTTTATGATCTAAGAAGAAAAGGAGAAAATTCATGATAGAGTGTTACTTTGATGAGCTAGGAGCAAGCAGAGGAGAAGAGTCACGATAGTGTGACATTTTTGATGAGCCAGGAACAACCAAAGGAGAATAGTCATGATAGCACAACATTTTGATGAGACAAGAGTAAGCAAAGGAGAAGAGTCATGATATCACAACATTTTGATGAGCTAGAAGCAAGCAAAGGAGAAGAGTCATGATATCACAACATTTTGATGAGGAAAGCTGAAGCAAAGACAAAAATCGTGATTTCAAGACACTCCAAAGATCAAGTGAACCATGATGTCTAAAAATAGGTTGAGAAGATCGCTACAACAAGAGGATCTTAATATTTTCAGTTATAAGCTCCATAATTTGAAGAATATATCTGTAACAAGAAAGATATCTATCTCCAACCACTCCTTTACCAAAATAAGCCCCACGACAGTTTGTTGTAACAAATTTTAGTTGTTTTGTTATATAAAACTCTATATATAGGATGAGCGACCTAAGTAAATGGTTGGCTCTTAGGTATTTACAAGGCTATGTATTTAGACTTCTGAAATATTAATAGAGATCATCCATCTTGGTTTTGAGCTCATTTGATGTACAAGTATGTATGTGATTGTCTATTGCTACTTTAATCTATGTTGAATGTATCATACATTAATTCTTAAGCTGAATTTTTGTATTAAATGTTCCATTAGATTTGCAATTTTCTTCATGAATAAACTTCTATGAAAGTAGATATACACTGAACGATCTTGGTTTTTGTGTTTTGGGTCTAATTATGTTTTTTTACAAAAGGTTGAAGTAGTACTATGTTGTTGCTTAATCTGTATCATGTTTTCTCCTAGCATTGGATATATTTACCTATCTTTAATCATTTATTTATATCTAAATTTTTAACATAAAAAAAGGAACTAGACTTCTTTAGAGACTGAATTAGGTAAACTACGTTTGAGCCTGGTCATTCAATGTTGGCAAAGTCTTGGGCGCAATCGTAACCAAAGAGATTTTTTTCCAATAGTTTTTGGTACACCTAGTGGTACACAAATCCCACACATTATATACAGATCAAAGTCCTGATGAAGCCTTTGTCCTTCTAACATTTTAATAATAATTTGGCAACTTCGCACTAGAAAAGAACCCTAGAAAAATCCTTATCCAACTTCTGGTTATGAACCATCTTTATGATAACCAGATCTAAAGCTAAGAATTCAGAAGAACCCATAGAGTTCTTCAAACTATATCTTGGTATCCTTTGAGCTAACCCCATTTTGGTTGTTAGAACAATTTATACTTACATTAGCAATTAAATACAATCAAATATTTCCCGTGTAGCCTTCCCTAGTACTACTGCTAGCGGAACCTCAGCTCTAGTTACCAACACAACAACAATGGATGGAAATATTTTGACTCTGCCTTACCCTCTGTGGAATCATACAGGCCCTTTGAATCTTGTAGCTCAACACCCAATACCAGTAGTGGATTTGAAATATCTACCCTAGTATGATGGTACCAAAAAGATAGCCTACAAACATTGCTTTGACGTAGCTGCATTAGCACAAATATACGACATCATGGAGGAAGACGTAATGATTAGACTACTGGTTATTTCCTTAAAAGGATAAATGCTCTAATGGTATAGAGACCTTGAAAACCAATCTATATCTACCGGGGCTCAAATCGTTGGTAAATTAGTGGAAGAATTTAATGAGCATGCCAATCCTTTTGGTTTGCTAATTCAGTTTAATTCTATTTAGAAGCATCCTCAAGAGGAGATCGTGGATTTTAATATCAGGTCCACTCAAACCTGATAGAGAGTCCTTGATGGTCTGAGACTAGTGCATGAGCAAGCTATATACTACTATCTAAGAGCCTTCAGTTCAGAAATAAGTATGGCTATCAAACAGTCCTGTGTGCATACCTTTCCTCGAAATCTATCAAGAAGCACAAAAAGTGGAAAAATACTTGATCGCCATAGGAATATTCCCTTCCAAGATGATTCCACCTATTTTTCTAGATTTCCCTCAAGTATCATGTGCTACTTTCCCAATTCTCCCTGCAATTCCTAATGTTGGTCTTCCCACATAGATTAGACAACCTAACATCTCACTTTTGTAAGCATCCCCTACCCTTCTGATGCTTCTTGCTATCCCTGCATCCCTCCCAACAACAACCATGACTACTCAATATGCCCAAATGGAAATATTGCAAAATTTACAAACTTCCTATAAGACTATGTCAAATAAATTCATATCTATGGAGCGTAGAGAAGCGAAAATAAACTCTCAGCCAAGACATTATCCACAAGTGACTAGAAATCAAGCCTCCACTAGTGGAAGAAATTATGAAAAAATAAACACAATTTACACTAATGAAGAAGGTGGACCCAATAATGCTTCATCAGAATCATCCTTCTGGTGTTCCACATGCAATGATCCTCACAGTGAAATTGCTTTTATGATTCATCAACATCAGGTCCAGAAGGTGGCTACAAAAAAGGTAGAAAGATCCCTCAAGGGTCAGATAAACATGATCAGTGAAGATGATTAGAATTTTATGATGCCCTCTCTATAACAAGTCTCAGTTCTAACTAGATCAGGAAAGAAACCTTTTCATATTGATCCTAAGGACCTTAATCCTTTTAAGGTGTCTATACCTACAAAGAGCCCTATTGAGAAAAGACCTCCACAAAATCCAGATCCAAAAGGAACAGAGATTCGAAAATAAACACCTCTAGATAAAGAGATAGAAACTAAATAACATGCTAGAGAAAAATTGAGGTATCCCTCATTGACTAAGCGTCAAAGAGTCAATGCTACTCAGGGATACAGGAATAGGTTTGATACAACTAGTAAAATAAAAGAGTGTTGATTCTCTTCCATTCAATATAGTAGAGGAAATGAAGAATACTCCCTCCAAGGCCACTATGTACGAAACCCTACGGATCTCAGGATAGATTGGCCTACTGTAGGAATAATTAAAGTCTATGAAAAATAAATATAAGAACCCAGTTCAATTGGGTTCTACCCAAGCAAGCCTTACTTCCTCCTTAGGAAAGAACATGCCTCCCCCATTTTATTTATAACTCTAGATGGAAGGATGGGTAGTCCATAATTGTATGATTGACTCTGGAGCCACAACTACTATTATACCTAAAGCAATATACGATATTATGGGGATGGAATACACAAGGAGCACTCCAGGAGTCTTACAACTACATGATACCCCTATAAAATAGTAGGTGTAATCAAAGATATTCCTATAGTTCTTCATAGGCTCCCTCAACTTATAGTTATACAAGAGGTAGTAGTAGTAGATTTAGAGCCTTATTTTGGCATGTTCCTGTATAGAGAATTTACTACCAAAATAGGAGGATATCTATCTCTTTATTTTTCACACCTCAAAATTCCATTCAAAGGCAAAGGGGTGAAGATATTCAACGAGAAACCTTCCACATTCCACATCGAGAATCTTGGAGAATAAGAGAAAACCTCTACTACTGTAAACATGATGACTGAAGAACTAACAGACTTGAGTCTTATGGAAGAAGCTCTTAACAAGTTGTAAGAAGAAGACCAGTTTTCCATCTTGGATTTCAATGCCATGATCGAGATAGATATGGGGAGCTACACCATTTAGAAACTTGAGAAAAGCAAATCTACTTCTGCACCACTACTTGATATGTCCACTAATCAATTGTTGAAGCTTTTATTTGATGGTGCTAGATGCAAAAATGGAGATGGAGTGGGCATTGTCCTAATCGCTCCAACTGGTGAAGAGAAAGTCTTCTATTACTGGATAACCTGGATTTGCACCAATAACATAACATAATAGGAGGCACTCTGTTTGGTCCTCAAAAAGGTTGAAAAGATGGGCATTAAACAACTGCAATTTTTTGGTGATTCTAAGCTAATAGTAAATCAAGTAACAGGGAAATGCATAAGTAAACAACATTATCTCAAGGCTTACAGAAATAAAGTCTAGGACTTATTAGAATCTTTTGAATCCCTAAACATGAAAACAATCCCCAGGGAAATAAATACGCATGTAGACTTGTTGGCTTTAGTTGGGGTAAACTTTTGTCCTATAAGCAACATCATTCAAAAATATAAAATAGTCAGACTTATATACAGACCTTCTGTACCTGATAGAGATATCTTCTAGCAGGTTTTCGATAATGATCAGCATATAGTGGACTTCCTAGTCCATGAGATGAATTCCTCTAATAACAGGGTAACCGAAGATGAAGAAGAGGTAAATGTCATCCAGTTAAAAAATAACCATATTTCTAAGGGGCTGGTCACACTTGAGAAGCTATTTGATAACAATGATAGGTCTATAGGTCATAATATGAAAGTCAACAAACACATATATAAGGAAGCCAATATGGGATCTGATAAAGTCATCAAAGTAGGGGTGAAAACCACAGACAAAGAACTAGATGAAATCAGAGAATTGTGTAAAGAATTTCCAGATAAAATTGCCTGGACCTATGGGGATATAAAGGTGTACTCAAAAGAAACAATCCAACATAAAATTGAACTTCAAGAAGGTGCCAAGCCTTTCCGTCAAAATCAACGGCCAGTGAATCCAAAAATAGAAGCGTTGATGAAGTAAGAATTGTTGAAACTGCTAGAAGCTAAGATTATATATCCAATCAAGCACTCGATATGGGTTGTTAATCTGGCAATGGTAAAAAATATTGGAAGGATCCGAGACAAATCCATAAGGATATAGCCACCAAGATTACCGTAGATGCCTCTCCTTAGAACCTGAATAATTTCTCCTACTACTTCATGCTCTACTAGTATGTATAACCGTGGGTTCACCCTTGCTTAGAGCTAACTAGGGCAATGACAAAATTATATGATGTAAAAGGAAGAGTAGTAAGAAATTACCAAGGAGATACCCTTTTTATGGTAGATCCTAACATAATCAGAGTCATTTTTTCCCAAGGATCTAAACCTCCAGTTCCCCCAATTTTGTTTGATCCGACCAACTCTAAAAAATATTATTTGAATACCCCAGGCATAAGGGCTTTCCTCCAATAGAATATCGAATATGATCTCCCTAAAAATTTCATCCCACAATCTCCCATTCCCCTGTCTAAGTTCAAGAACAAAGAAATCTTCTTTATGTTGGACATGATAGCAGGGCTGGAAGACGACTCTCAGGTTCATGGGTGGCAAGTCGTAGTGGCGCAGTGCATTTCAAATTCTAATTTTTATGATAAAACACATTTGGATTCGAACAAAATCCTACTTTTCTTTGATTTTCCATCCTACTTAGCTCAACAATGTTAGAGTAATATTTCATTCTTTGGCATATTTACCCTTTTACTCTGATAGGTACAATAGCTAGTATATTGCATTACACTAGTTGAGTAGATTATTACTTTTACTTTTCTACTTTTTACCATGTAGATATTTACTGTCTTAAATATCTAATGGTTAATTTCCTAAATATCCTATATGGAAGAGTTCTAATTCAAACTCTCTTCCTATTGGCAGATTAGATAACATGATTTCCTATTAATCAATTTTTATTACCTATTTTGTAACCTATTTAAACTATAGTTCCTAAACTATATGATTAATGCAAATATTCAATTATCAAACTATTTTGATCTCCTGGTCACATTGGTACCAGAGCCAAAGGAGGGATCTGGAAGGAAGATTTGAAATTGTTGGAGAGAGCCGAGTGCAGAAGCACTAATTCCAATTTAGTGACTTTATTTCATTTTTTTTCTCTCCTCTCGTTTCTTAAGTTTTTCCTAAGTTGTTAATTGAATTTTTTTAATTAATCCCAGAGATAGAGGAGGTGGAGATTTCCCAATTCTTTTGGGCCACCTCACCTCATATAAAAAAGTGAGCTAGCCTGCATGAAAGGGTCAAAGAGGACCCGCAACAGAAGCCTGACTACCTAGGCCCAGACTCCGAAGTAGATCAGTCAGGAAGATCTGAGCTATCGACGATCGAGCTCAAAATCAAGCTTATAGGCCCACAGGGATCACGTTAGGGCTCGCATCCTCGAGGCACACCACAACCCATAGGTCCCACGTCCTCGAGGCATGCCATAGCCCATAGGGCCTGCAACCCCAAATCCAGATAGTGGAAGCGCATTAAGGGTAGTAGCACCCTCATGCTCCCACACGGCCTCCCTAATCGGGAGTGCTTCGAGGCTAGGAGTGCCCTCACACTCCTAGCGAAAGTGCATCAGGCACTCGATTCTTTTTCACCTAGACAAACCTCAATAGAACACTTGGTTGCATCACATCGTGCCACCTAACCTTTGACTCATCACAACACATGACACACACTTCAAGGTGACACGTGGTAATGACAGGAAGGAGACACGTGGCTCCAATCGGGAGGTGACACCTACTGAAGCCATCTAGGTGGGCGAGTCCAGCAAGGAGACACATGGCATGAGGTGAAAATTTGTGGTTGGGCAGTGAGCTGCCATGTGGCAAGTTATCATTCATCGTGTAGGTGCAACATGGCGGAGGGAGGAAAAGTCAGGATGCACCGATTTCCCGCAGGCAATCGTTCAACTTGGGAGGAGTTGGTGTTTTTAAACACCAAAATGTTTTCCTCCTTAGTGATGTGGGACTAAAAGTCCCACATCCTTTTTTTCCTACTTGGAGGTAGGAAAGCCTTCAATTGAAGGCAAGCCCCCTCCCATTCCCGTCGGGCTAGCTAGCCCGACCGACGAGGGGGGGCCGGAGCTAAAACTCCCGACCAAGAGGTTGGGAGTTCGACCCCCATCGGGGGTGGAATATTTTGCTCCATGGAGCAATATGAGGTAAACGTTTATTGTTTTATTTATTTTTTAATTTGTTTTTGTTTTAAATTAAAAGATTTTATATTTATTTTTACTTTTAAAAAGTTAAATATAAATTATAATTCAAGATTTTTTTTTTTTGAACTGATTTCTTCCAACATTATAATTTTATTTTTCATATTAAAAATTTAAAATTTATGTTTAAATTTTTTATTTAAACTTTTGCAAATTTTAAATTTAAAAATTAAAATTAAGCAACCTATTTTTGCAAAATCAACAACAAACAAAGGAGTTTTTGTCTTCTTCTTCAAAGGAGATATCAAGACATATAAGAGCACCATTTTATTTTGCAAATTAGGAGACCTATTTTCTTCTCAAAACCATTGTTTATTTACCATACAATAAAGGATCAATATTGAATTCTTTTTTGCAAATTATAAACAAAAGGAGACTCAAAATTTTGTAAATTTCAAAGGCAAAGTGTGCATTTGTTTTCTCCAAAGGGGGATATAACACATAAAATTGCACATTCTTTTTGCAAAATTGAGAATATTTTAAGCCTTGGGTCCATCAAAACCAAGTCGTGTGTCGACTGCTTCTAGAAGCCTTTCAAAAGTGGGTTGTGTGTCGACTTATCTTGAAAGGAGTGCTATTTGTTAATTTTACAAAATAAAAGGGGGGAAGACAACATTGTACTTCTTTTGCAAAATTGTAAGACAAGGAGACATAAAAATATCAATTTTTTGCACAACACACATTAATATTTTGATGCAAAAATTAAAAGGTGCATTTTTTATTTTACTCGACACCTTCATTGGCAAATTAGGTGCATTTTCGATTGCATCCGACACCTAGGTGATAAGAATTTTGTGGGCATTCTTGTTTGATTATTGCATTATTTCTTTTTGCAATTATAAGTCATAGAATCAAGAACACACTAAACCCAAAAATTTCATAAATTTGTGTATATCCTTGCACAAATTTAAAGCTAAAATTAATTGATATTCTTTCCTAAATAAAAACACCTAATTCACTCTTATTTGTTTGGCTTAAATTCCTCAAACTGATTATTCCTCTTCAAGAGGATTTTCAGGAAGGTACCATTAAATATCTGTTTGAGTGAATTATCTTTTGGTAATATTTTAGGGTAATAAAAAAAAAGAAAGAACAAGTTTTTGAAAATAAGGAACCTTAAAAAGTTGCAATCCTTTGCACTAAGGGGGGATAATTCCTTTCTTCCTTCAAAACACAGATTTTTGACAATAGGGAATAAAAACTTGTAAAGGCAATCATAAAAGTAGAAGTCATCAAAATTATACCTTTTCTTTTAGACTTCATAATAGCAACCATGCTTGAAGTACTTGCAATAAGGAAGGATGATTTGGTGAGATTTTTGATAAAATTGCCTAGAAAGCATAGTTTTGCACAAATTATAAAAATGACAACCATGACACCATTCTGTGTTGGTTTCAAAACAAGCAAAACTAAAATGGCAAAGGCACATCACAGAAGCCATATTTCTAGTGAAGTGTCTCATTCTGATTCTGATTCTAGTTCAAAGAGAGTAAGAGAGCACATAGAGTGCTCATGGCTAAGACAGTATTGTAGAGGGAAAACACATTTGTCACCTTGGGAAACCACCATTTCTTCTCTCTCTTTTTTAGGCTTCATAAATAGCATACATTTTTGTTTGAAGTACTTGCAATAAGGGGTGATTATACCTATTTTAGGCTTCATAAATAGCAAACTCTCAATGTTTGAAGTACTTGTAAAAAAATGAGGGAATTTTTTGGTGTAAAATTGCCTAGGAGGCAATATTTTTAAAATCCTTCACAAAAATCTTGAGTTGCACATATTTTTTTGCAATTAAGGGGGGATATACATTTATTTTCTTCACAATTTTTTGTAAAAATGGAAGAAGACTTATAAGGGTGCATTTTTGACAGTGACCGACACCTTAGTCATACTTCTTTCAAAAATTAATTACAACATGTTTTGCAATGAGAAGGGGGGAACTTATAAGGGTGCATTTTCGACAGCGACCGACACCTTAGCTACCTTATCTTTTGCAAACTCATATTGTAAATGAATGAACCTCGTATGAAGTAATATATTCTACTACACCTAGCGATTGCAGTGGCTGGTTACCCATGCAATTCATTTGGACGATGAGATTACTATAATGACATTCGTTGGTGTGAATACAAAGTGAGGAATGACCCATTTTTTGCTTAGGAGCAACCAGAGCACTGTGACAGAGCAAGAACCAGTAGATCATCATTTTTTCTCCACTATATTGAGGTATTTATATACTTTACCCAAATATTTTTGTATAGGAGGATAGGTATACATTACCAAAATAATGTAATAATGGGGTATGTTAGAGTAATATTTCATTCTTTGGTATATTTACCCTTTTACTTTGATAGGAACAATAGCTAGTATATTGCATTACACTAGTTGAGTAGATTATTACTTTTACTTTTCTACTTTTTACCATGTAGATATTTACTGTCTTAAATATCTAATGGTTAATTTCCTAAATATCCTAGGTGGAAGAGTTCTAATTCAAAATCTCTTCCTCTTGGCAGATTAGTTAGCGTGATTTCCTATTAATCAATTTTTATTACCTATTTTGTAACCTATTTAAACTCTAGTTCCTAAACTATATGGTTAATGCAAATATTCAATTATCAAATTGTTTGGATCTCCTGGTCACAAAAAATTGCATGTAGGACTTTCAAATTTGCACAGAGAGGCCCCGAATGCTTTCAGGTATTATTCATATCTAGTTGGCTCTTCTTGTTTTTTCAAGCGAAACATTTAAAGTTTATATCTATGACTCAAAAATATGCAAAAGGAGAAAATCTACCTGTATGTGAATGGACTCCGCTTCTCTCAAACCTGGGTTCATATTATCAATTCAAGATGGAATTTCTAGGCCCTGATCTACAAATTGTGGTAGGTCTTATGCCAAGGATTCCTAAGCAAATGGAAGAGACCTTGAGACACCCTCACATAGCATAAGGAGACTGGTTCATCTTGACTCAAGGAGTTGTCATAAGGCTTTTCAGATTCATAAAGAAGCCTTTCTTGTGTCCTTACTACATCACCAAACGGCTCTTCACCCTAGAGTATGTAAGGCAACAAGAATTCATCAACTGTACATTTGGGATAGGTGCCAAAAAACTCATACTTGCCTCATGCTCTTCCAATATGAAGGGGTAACTATATCAAATAAGGGAGATCAGGAAAGAATCACCCAATTGTTAAGAAACATGAAGCTAGTGGAACATCCATAGAGATGGAAATATGATCCCGAAGATATATTCACTAAAAGGCAAGCCACTCTGAATAAGGCTTCTTTCTAGAAATTCCATGCCTCTAATAGATACATTGAGCAGGGTCAAAATAACATTGAGGATCAACATCTTGAATGGCATGTTGAAAGGATGCAACCACTACCCGCATGGCATGATTTCTATGAACATTTGGTGTATTACAACCCAACTTCCTACCCAACCCATAAACTCAAAAATAAGACTATTAACATGATGAAGAAAAAAGGTGATGACTGGAATAATGCCAAAATCTTTGCTTGGTGGCAAATGTGATGCCACATTCAAACTTTCACAAGGTACAAACTCAAAATGGATACAAAGTTTTGTACAAAATATGATGAGCATCATGAAAATTGGTTCAAATCTCTGGCAGACAAGGTCCCACTTGGAATATATGGCATCTCCCTCAAAAAATCTAAGAAAGATGTCGAGAAGTAAAATGGGAAAGAAATTGCGGTTGAACGGAAAGAAGCCCCAAAAAAGAGATGTCGAAAATATCTTCCATGTTTAGGATTAGATATAAAGTCTAAAGACAATGCTCGAATTGAGCATAAGAAACCAGCACCTAAGTTGAGGAAAAGGAAAGCAGAACAACAATAAAGAGGAAGCATAAATAAGAGAAAAGTAGAAGAATCCAATTCTGAAGAATATGAACTACATGAAGAATCAGAAGGAGGAAGGGGAATAAGAACATACAAAAGATAAGGAAGAAACATGAGAAATCTTCGAAAGAAAATTTGAACATGTATAGGTAGGATATAAAGTAACTAAAATAGTAGAAGATCCTCCCCAAAGAGAGCCTCCAAGCCGAGAGTAGACCCCACCGCTAGTGACCGATGGTGCAAATATTTCATGTCTGAAACATATAGTAAAAATATACACAAAAAAATCACAAGAAATTGGAGGCTCCAATCCTCAAAAGGAATGGGAAATATCTCTGATTGATCTCGATACTCTCTCTTCTTCCCCTCATTCCAAACGAGTTTCTCCTCCCCATTCAAAAGATAAAGGTATTTCAAAGTCGTCATCACCTCCTAAATTCTTACAATTTTTGCCTCACCACACTCCAACCAAGTCTCCCTCTCAACAAATAAGCATGGAATCCACCCTACCATCCACTCCATTTTCTCTTTCCATAAACCTGTTGAGTCTTCAGTCCCTACAAAGTACCTCTTCTTCCAATAATACTACTATCACCAAATTCCTAAAATTGAAGAAATCTATGATGAATGCCACCACATGGCTGAAGTTGCAGAGTTCTCCAAGTACCACTGATATAGCCTGTGTTTCAAAAGGAATGGTATTAGACCCGATCAACATGCAACGATATACTATGAAGATGACTCCCCTGGTAGAGAAGCCTAAAAAACAAATGACTCTAGATGATTATCAAGTTGAAATAATTACAGAAGATATAACCAAGCTACCAATGGAGGATGAGTGGAGCAAGATCCAGACTCACATGGGTACAATTTATTTGAATGCAGAGCATTACAAAGATAAGTTCCTCTGAATATATAAGTATCGAAAGTGACTAGAGGAGGCCTTAAATCAATAGAAAATCACCGAAATGCTCTAAAAAATGAAGCCAAGGAATGGAAACAAAAGTTTGATGAAGCCACTTCCTTCTAATAAAAAGCAGCAAAGGGAGAAAAACAAGTCCAAATATTGCAACAACTAATGGAAGATCTGAAGAAGCAATTGTTGGTAGTTCTCGGTAAGATCCATGGGTTATCCAAGGAAAAGGTGATAGTAGTTCAAAAATAAAAGGTTGCGAAAGTTAGCAAGCTAGTCTTGAAAGCTAGACCCTCCATGGCTTACTTTTCCAAAGTCAACAACCCACTAAATCAGATAGAAAAAGAATTTGAAGCTTCAATTAAGCTCCGGACACCAAGAGTATTTGCAGCTAACAAAATCCAAGTCCTGGAAAATAGTACACAAGTAATAGCTGGCTACAGATCCCAAGATGAAAATTGATCTCAAGCCAAATCCATTGCTAGGAACTTTTTTAAGCAACATAAGTTGGTAACAACAGCTGTAAAGATTATGCAAGAGTTAAATATAGAGGTAAATTCAATTTTGAAGCATGCTAAAATGGATAAGTACTATGGTATGCCTAGATTTTGGGACTCATATTCCAATATCTTGGCCGAAGATAAGATAAAGGCTATTTGGCAGAATTTCTTTAATGACATATTAGGAATTAATAGTTGGGAAGAGCCAGTACAAGAATATCACATTATTAGCATGGGTCAATATATCACCCAAATGAACTGGAGCATGAATGAGCTATACCTCAAGTCAAAAATTCTATCTATGATAAAATAGAGGAATTGGAATACTTGTATGCCACTTTCAAATAAAAGGTAGACACTGATGAGAGACCTGAAAGAAGGCTTGTGCCACCTACAATGAGGTTGTTCAATCTAAGGACAAACAGGACAAAGAGAGTCAATCAAAGGCCAAGAAGGTTGCATCAAGCAGTACAACACCTCTAGGCCAAGAAGAAGCAAACAAATCTGATGAAGAGTCCCTGGAAGAATTATCACTTCTAAGCTTATTTTTTGTTTTTTGTGCTTGGTATCATTCCCTTTCTTTCCCCTCATTTTCCTTATTTTTAATTCTCTTTTTTGACTCCATTTCCCAATGGATAAAGACTCTAAGTTCTAACATTCAGTTAACATAATTACCCTAGGAGGCACCAATAATGTTGGTCAAAATGACAACACCTAGGGAAATAAAGGTACTTTCCTCAAATTTTGTTAAACATGGAATAGGGTCATGATAGCGCGACATTTTGGAGAGAAAAGAGTAATAAAAGGGGAAGAGTCATGATAGCATGATATTTTGATGAGCCAGGAGCAAGCAAAGGAGAAGAGTCATGATAGCATAATATTTTTATGATCTAGGAGCAATCAAAGTAGAAGATTCATGATAGCACAACATTTTGATGAGCTAAGAGCAAGCAAAGGAGAAGAGTCACGATAACACGATGTTTTGGAGAGAAAAGAGTAAGCAAAGGAGAAGAGTTGCGATAGCATGAAATTTTGATGATCTAGGAGAATGTAAAGGATAAGAGTCATGATAGTGCGACCTTTTGATGATCCAGGAGAAAGGAAAAGAGAAGAGTCATGATAACGCGATATTTTTGATGATATAGTAGCAAGAAAAGGATAAGAGTCATGATAACGCGATATTTTTGATGATATAGTAGCAAGAAAAGGAGAAGAGTCACGATAGCGTGATATTTTGATGATCCAGGAGCAAGCAAAGGAGAAGATTCATGATAGCACAATATTTTGATGAGCCAAGAGCAAGCAAATGGGAAGAGTCATGATAGCATGAAATTTTGATGAGGAAAGTTGAAGCAGAGATGAAAGTCACGATTTCGTGACACTCCAAAGATCAACTGAACCATGATGTCTAAAAAGAGGTTGAGAATATATTTGCAACAAGAGGATCTTAACATTTTTAGTTAGAAGCTCCATGATTTGAATAATATCTTTGTAACAAGAAAGATATCAATCTCCAACCACTCCTTTACCAGAATAATCCCCACGGGTAGTTTGTTGTAACAACTTTCAGTTGTTTTGTTATATAAAACTCTATATATAGGATGAGCAACCTAAGTAAATGGTCAGATCTTAGGTGTTTACAAGGCTATGTGTTCAGACTTCTAAAATATTAATAGAGATCATCCATCCTCGTTCTGAGTTCATTTGATGTACAAGTATGCATGTGATTTTCTATTGCTAGTTTAATCTATGTTGAATGCATTGTACATTAATTCTTAAGCTGAATTTCTATATTAAACGTTTCATTAGATCTAGAATTTGCTTCAAAAATAAACTGATGTGAAAGTAGATATACATTGAATGATTTTGGTTTCTGTGTTTTGGGTCTTATTATGCTTTTCTACAAAAGGTTGAAGTAGTATTGTGTTGTTGCTTAATTTGTACCATATTTTTCTCCAGCATTGGCTATATTTCCCCCTCTTTAAGCATTTCTTTCTCTCTACATTTTTCCCATAAAAACATGAACCAACCTTCTCTGGAGACTGAATCAGGCAAACTACGTTTGAGCTTGGTCGTTCAATGTTGGTGAATTCTTGGGCACAATCGTAACCAAAGGCAAATTTTGTTCCAAAATTTTCCCTCCATGGCATATAACCTCTTCCTCTCTAAGATCAGTAGCCTTTCCATCCTCTTGGCTGAAACCCTCGTCCTTGGCCTTGCATAAGGTAGGTTACTTTGTCTTGTTTGGCCATGAATCTCTTTGATGTAGTGGTCTTGATGAGCATTCCCTCCTTGTTTCTACAATTTGTCATATATGATCCTAAAATTATTGCTCGATGCTCATTCTTCATAAATCCTCATCTTGGAACCTTGCTTTACCAATTTTGCTCAATTTGGAAAATTTTGGACAATTGCATCCAAAACCATATAACTTGTCCTAATTTTGTACAATTACACTAGAAAATGTACACTTGCTCCTAGAAAAATACTACTCCCCACAATTATACTACTACCTCCAAAAATTGTATAGTTGTTCCTGGAATTGTATAAAACACTCCAATTCCATATAATTGTACCCAAATCATATAATTTATGCCCTAAACTATACAATTTCATCCCAAAATCATACAATTACTCACCAAATAGTACAATTGTACCACAAATCATACAGTTGCACCCTATTTTTGTACAATGGCACCTAAAATCATTCAATTATACATAAAATTGTACAATTACACTCAAATTGTGTTATTCATGCCCTAATTTATACAAATTTATCCAAAAATTGGACAACTGGTCTGAAATCATACAATTTCCTTCTAAAATTATACAATCGTCTATTCAAGGTTGTATTTGCTCAAAAATACATGTTTTTGTTGAATTTTTATGATTTTTTTTGCACCCTTTTACTGTCGTGCAATTTACTTCTCCGATACGATTTTTGGTTCACTTATGCAATTTTCCCCTTTGAATGTGCAATTCTTCAGAGGTATAGTTCACTATAGCAATCTATACAAATTTTTGTATGGACTTACCCTTATATTTTTTCACTTGTAATGGCTGAAATATCTATTTCTTTGTTGGCAAACATCTTCATGGAAATTAGGGTTTCAAATTTTTTACTCCATCTCTAACTTTTTTGAAAAAGCAAAACCCTAGAAATTTTTCACCACTTTGCATCAAATTACTTCAAACCCTAGATTTTTTTAAAAATAATCTCCACCATTGAGGGTTTGTTTCCAAGTAATTTCCATAAATCTTAACTATGTCTAAAAAACAACCTTGTTTTTTTAGAAAAAACCCTAGTTTTTTTCAAAGGCACTAATTTTTGGCTTGTGTTTTTGGATAAAGGAACATCCTTGGTGCAAATTAGTATTGGGCGGAAGAATTAATCAGCTATGTTGTGTGCATGCCAATATAGTAAAAATAAATCATTTACTACACGTTTCTTGCACCAAAAATCACCTATTTTTACCTGTTCAATTTCAAATGGTAAAAAAATATGCATGGAACCTTATTTTTATAACCAAAACATCCTTGTGTATGAAAATCTATCACCTCAGCCTCTTTGCATATAATTTTTGGCTTTTGTATGGATGACTACCACCTCAGTATTTTTTGCATTTTGTCCTTTTCTTTGCTTTTTCACTAATATTTTATTAGTTTTACTTTTTCTTTTTATCAAAAAAGGTCACCATTTCTAATTTTCAACCATCTTCCATCTTTATTACATATCGAGGGGATTTTCACAATCAAGATTATATATATATATATATATATATATATTCATTCATTTTTTCAAAATTACCTAATTTTCTAACTTACCATCATGGAAATCATACAGTGATATCACTTGTATGATTTCCTCTGTTGACATATCATATGGATGTTTTGCCATCTCATTCTATGCAATTAAGGGTTGAATAATTATACAATCAGGTTCCAATAATTCAAATATATGATGTGTTCACTCTTGCTAGCATATTGTATGATTTTTAACTGTACAAGTGTCAGTTGCACAATTTGGAATTGTGCAATTACAATTTGGAACTATAAAATTGTAAGTTGTACGATTTGAAATTACACAATTCCCTCTTTCCAATGCATTTTATCATTCGAGGCTTCTCCTTTGCCCCATTGAATTATAATTTGATGAAGGTACCCTTTCTACTCAATTCTCATTTGGATGACTTCTACTCCTATCCCCTCAAGCTAAATCTACCTCCAAACTTGGTGAAGGAGTCCTTTGTTAGCCTCGTCTTTCCTCCTCTTTAAATCATCTTCCTATACCAGCAAGTCCTCTTCCTTGCACCTATCTTTCATGAACTTGTCATATTACTATAGAACCTATTTGAATAATTAATGGACCATATTCTCCATGAAGCAATCATATTCCTACTTCTATTATTCTTGGTCCTTGTCGATGCATTGGTGGTCGCCCAAGTGGGTATTGTCTTGTAAGATTTGGAAAAAATCCTCCTTTCCAATTATATCTTTATGCATTCCTAGTCTAATTTAAGGGTATGAGTGGTGTCTCCTTAAGCCGATTAGGCCATATTGGAGTAGGAGGTTGAATCCTTTTCCTCCTCCCTAATTGTAAAGGATATGAATGATTCCTACCTTCATTCATTGGTCACAATCCTCCTCTATGACCTATTTATCATCTTGTAGTGTTTGGAATTCCTTGTTTCCATTCTTATTTTTAACTAGGTCCTCCTCTTTCCCAAGTGGTAGGAGTCACTTCCATAAACTATATATTGGATAGGTGTCCCTCATTGCATTTAACTCCTGGTGATATTTGTCGTAATGACCTTTAATCTATTCTTAGCATACCTTAGTCACCCTAGCCACCTCTACTCTTTAAAATAATGTCGATGCCTGAAGCTAGCTAATGCTTCCCTATAGAATTTTAAAAATTATAAGTCATGCTTGAATCATTATGATTATCTTCTTTTTGGTCTGACCACTCCGTTGGAAAATTCATTACTCTTTGAAGTCTTCCTACTTCCCTTATTTACCTTCTTAATTATCGATAGGTTATCACATAGGCATTTGTATCAAGGTAAATCTGAGGTTCTTGTATTCTTGCTAAAAAGTCATCACTACTGCTATCCTAACTACTATTCCTTGTTAGTAAGGATATTCCTTCATCACTAGACTAGCTTGAATATTCATAGATTCCCTTGAGGTTCAGGTGATGTGAGTTCTTCTTCGATATCCCACTAAAATATCTCCACTACATCATCTATAATTGGTAGATCATGTATACAATAGCTTGGTTTGACTTATGACCTTTCCCCCTCACTAAGACTTGTGCCTTCCTATTGCCTTGCATTTGCTTGAGGTAATTTATTATTTCTTTCACTTCTTTCTCCCAATTCCCTTTTCCTCACAACTTGTTGGTCATCAAGTTGTTGCATTGTCTCATCCAACTCCTGGATGATCTATTCTTGAAGTTTTGCATTATGTGCTTGTAATGCTTTAAACTCTTGTTACAACTATTGAGCTTGATTTTGCATCCTTTGTTACAACATGCCTATCTGAGCTAATGAAGTAAGTCCTATAAATTTCTCTTTTTTAATTCCACCTTCATGTGAGTTTGGTATTTCCATATCAAAGGTGTTTGTCCTATCTTCATATTGTACCGTTAGTCATATCCCACATCATTCTTCTACTTGTTGAGGAAACTCCCTTTGCTCCAACTTGGATACACTACTACCTCCTCTAATTGGTTATATTATTCATGTTGCTTCTAAGTCATTTCTTATGACACCCATTCTTGATTTCTTATTTCATTGGGAGGGATCCATTCCTCCTCTTCTTCAATTCATTTTGTTTCATCGATGAACCTCATGTGTAATTGCATCCTTCTCCTTTCACTAGGGTGAGGTACCAATTATCATTTTTCTATAATTGGTCATGCCTCCTCCCCTTCTACAAATAGACATGTAATCCCCACATCATTGTTTCCTTGTGGTGGACCTTGATTCAGCTTCCTATCACTAAAACAAGGTCTGCCACAAGGGAAACTTGATTCAACTTCCTATCACTGAATATAGGTTGCTTGTTGTGGTTCACTAGATTCAACGTACTATAATTATCTTCATTCAATTTATTATAAATAAATGAACATACACTATGCTTTATATGGTTTCAACTTTGAACGATTCACTATTTTTATCACCATTATGCCATCCAACTTTTGTAGTTTCACTACATCATTGTCCATCACTTCCATAAATCTAAAGGATCCAAGCCATAATATTTTCAACTTCCTAGGATTGATTTCCCATTTTCATTGAACTTTAAAACCAAATCACCCTGATTAAGTTCTAAATTGTGGATATGCTTATCATGCAACAATTTCTTTCACTTTTTGGCTACTTCAATTGCCCATTGTGTCGTGAATCTCCTCTCATCCATATTGATGAGTGCAACCAATATTTCTTCTAGAATTTCCTGGTCACCCCAGTGATTCTCCATATCTATCCACAAAGTAGGTACCAAGAACTCTACTGGCACTATTGCCTCCCAACCTTACATTAACTAAAGTGGTGTATAGTCTATTATCAGTTTAAAGTTTGTTTTAATATCCCATAGAACATATGATAACCTCTCCTCCTAATCTAATCCTTCTATACCATAGGTCATATATAGCATAGAGAACAAGAAGTTTTTAGTTACCTTCACCTACCCATTTGATATAGGATCATAAAAACTTGACAACAAATACAAAATTCTAAAGTTAGTTGTTAGTTTTTTAATAACCTTATTCACAAAGTGACCTCCTCTATCACTTGTTATCCGTAGTAAAATTTTGAATCTGGTAATCACCCGTCATACAAGAATTGGGTTGTAATTTTTTTCATGTTATCTAGTAGCACCCTTGCCTTTACTCATTTGGTCAGGTATTCTATTGCTACCACAATATATCAATTTTTTTTTTGTTGGGTTGTTCTTAATGGTTCGACAAAATCCAAACCTCTTATTTTTAACTCTTGAAAAGCTTCTTGATGCTCCTCTATCTAACTAAAGAGAACATTTATTTTTTAAAATGAGTCCAATGGGTGGGACACGTGTGCATAATTCCTCATAAACATTCGATAATATCTCATGGATAATAAGAATGTTTTTATCAAACTCACATCATATGGCTTCTCTATATGCAGAATAACACAAAGTTTATCAGGATATATCTTCAATCCTTTGCTGCACACTATGTATCCTAGCATCTTCCCATAGTGCACCATCAAGTAATATTTTCTAGAGTTCATGGATATCTATATTTCTAAATTTTCTCATACATTCATTTAGAGTTGGTAGATGATCCTTGAATTTCCCCTAGATGGAGCAGTCATCCAAGAATGCCTTGAATTTTCCTATTACTAATTAGTCGAATATATACAAGATAATTCATTGAAATGTATTCAATGCATTGGATAACCCAAGTGATATTTTATTATATGCATATATTCTATTCTTCATGAAAAATATGGTCTTCAATATATCTTATTTGACTATAATGATTTTATTATAGCCATAAAACCCATCTATGAATGAGTAAATTTCATGACAAATGACTTCTTCCAAGATGGAACCCATGAATGAAATAGGAAAGGTATCTTTGAGCATGACTGCATTCAAGATATGAAATTCAATGCAGATACAAATCTTATCCACCTCCTTATTTAAGGTAATCACAATAGGAAAGACCCATTCACTTGTTAATGGCAACCTCCAACATCTTTTCTACCTATGTATTTACCAAAGCTGCATACTTTGGGTTCATCCTATATGGTCTCCTCCTCACTAGCTGTGTGCTAGGTATTAATGTAATATTATGGAAACATAATTCTAGTGGTATCCCTTTTAGGTCCTTATCTCCATGCAAAAAAATCTTTGTATTCTAAATATCTTGAAAGTTGTTTCTTTTAACACCGGATCCCAATATTCACCCCAATGAATCATCCTTGGTTCCTTCTCAGTTCCTAGATTTACTTCTACTATCCAGGGTCATTTATACTTAATATTATATAGCTCCACTTTAGCATTTTTCATGGTTGTCATATGTGCTGGTCTTGCATCTATATCTGCATCTCCAATTGTGTATTCCTAACACTCTTGGGAAATATCCATTTTCTTGTTCCTCTTCTTTCTATTTATTGTTGACCTTCTCATCTTGTTTTTCTATGATCTCCTTTGCACTAATATAGAGGTAATTGGGATGAAATACTTCATACTCATCCATCTACAAATGGATAAGTACACTATCAAATCAAGCTTCATCCTCACTACATTCCTCAAGGTACAACATCCCTTCTTCATCGGGTCCACGAGTGAACTGCTTGATTCATCCATTGTAGAGATATTCTCACTGATCCTTTTGATTTTTTAGGTTAATAATATACTTATATTTTCCATTCTTGAATGTGATATAATATTTTCCTTAGTTGTGATTAACTTTGGATAGGTGCATCCAACCTCTCTCTAACAATGCATCATATGTCATCTTCTACATTGTAATCACAATGAAATACAAGATAAATTCTTGGTCAACTATTATTACCTTATGTGTTGTCAATACCTTCTTTGTTTGAATGTTGTATTGGTTAGCACCATACAACCTAAAACTAGGTGCCCATAAAAAATGGATCTCTAATCTCTCTCCAAGTATTTTATAGTAGCATGTTGACACTAGATCCTTCATCCACAATCACTTGTGTTAGCTTATGCCCCATGAACCAATTTTGGTTTCTTTACATCATAAATAATTAATACGGTTGGATCCATAAAGTAATCCTTCCATTACTTTTCCTATATTGACTTGCTCTAAACATCCATCACCTTTCATGGTTGCACCTCTTCCTTTATCACCTTATGCAGCGATGGTATAGCTTCAAGCAAACTAGCCATTTTGATTTTTATTGTTGTATTCAAAACATATACCATCAAATTCAATACAACTACTTTATATTCTGATTTGCATGGCTTCTTAAATTCATTTTTCTCGATGAGCCTTATCTATTTTGCCTTCTATGCTTCTTCTTCAATCACCCTTTTTGCCACCTACCATCTCTTCTTTTCTTTGGTAGGTTTTGGGTAAGTGTCCTTCTTAGACTGAATCTATGTCACAACTAGTACTTCCTTTTTGTTTCCACCCTTTATTGAGGGTACATAAATGTCTAAGAAATTAACATTCTACGAGGTACTTGTACCCACTTTATTAGGATAATTAACCTCCTTGTGGTTTCCTGGACCACATCATCTACACATTGTGTAGCGTTAGTTTATGTTTTTTATTGTGTTTTGGGAGAAGGGAAATTCATCACAAAATATCCCCATTCTTAGAAATTTTAGCATTGTATGATTGGTCTTCCTTTTGAATCATACTACAAGAAATTCTAACCTCCTTGTCAGTTGCCTTGATATGGCCTTCCCCCTCTACGATTATTTTTATAACCTCCACTGGTTGCAACTTATCCATTTCCTCGAGATTTTGGGTTTTCCTCTTGCTATTGAATTGATAGCATCTGATATCAAACTTTTAAATTAAATGGATAATATACCACTTCATGTCCTAGCACATTACATATATTTTAGTATTCATTTTGAGGAAAATTCATATTTGTATGTCCTTTGGTATTGCATTTAGTACACCAGATATCTTTTTTATGTCTCCTTGTGTTCCCTTTGACCTCCTTTAGTTTCTTATCAAATTATTTTTAGAATTATTGGATAACTTGGTGTATCATATCCTCTTTGTTGCTATTCGATTCCTCATGCTTGGAATGTATCACAATTCCTACTATCATTTGCTTTACCTCACTTTTTATTATTTTTTTGCTTTCTGTAGAGATTCTTCATATGTTGAGGATGGTATTGCCTTCATATTCATCCTATAACTTGGTAGTAACCCATCAAGAAACCATCTCTTAACTAGTCCATTTGCTAGTGGTATTTGCATCTCATCTGCTAGTTGTTTTAATCGATGGTTATATGTTTTAACATTATCATCCACTCCTTGCTTTGAGGTATATATTTTTGTTACAATATCACTATCATATTTCAAAGGATGAAGTTCCTTTATGAATGCATCTTTCATCATGTTCCATGCCCAAAATGCTAGTGTAATTTATTGATTTAGATACCAATCTATTATGAGTCCTCATAATGTGTCAAGAAATAGCTGCAACCATTCATTTGGTTTATTTACACCATTTTATTTCTATATGGTTATACATGTGCCAATATGTCTAACTAGGTCCTCCTTACCCTCATATATGAAGGGTGGGTATCTCTGCTTTTCCACTCTTGTGGCTATATTAGCCATTGGTGGGGTTCCTCCATTGTTGTTACTTGATGAAGTGTCCCCTAGAGTCCTTAACTGATTCCTCCTTTGTGTGGGTGATCCACTAAGCTGCTCTTTATTGGATGTTTCTATTTTAGGTACCTTGTTTTTACTAAAAAGTCATTTCTTGAATTCTTGTGCATCCTCACTATGTGATCTTCTTTTTTGATGTCTTGGCTATGGTTTTTATATTTCTTTCTAAGACCTCACATGTTGTTGCTCTGGTGCCTAACTCCCATCCTTTGCACCTCATGACAACCTATCCATCACTTGTTTAGGTGCTACCATCCACTCACTGAATCCTTGCACTCTTGGTGGTCCTTGTACCCTATCTTCCATTTCTATTAGAAATGTTTCCCATATTTCACTATCTCCTTTGTTCAAAGTCCATACTTGTTCTATTACTGGTTTATTTGTGTTGTGTGCTAAATTATCCACATTTTATATTTGAGAAATTTTGGTATCCCTCCTTATTAGAACTTGTTCTTCTCTATGATCCTATATCCCATGTCTTCATAGACTTGTAGCTATCATTCACCTCAAATTTTAGTTTATTCCTTCTCACAAAATTTCAATTGTAGGTTCTTCTTAACTATGTTAATTTGACCCAATTTTTATAGGCAACGATGCTAAATGTAGCATGAGTGGTAGTATTCCAATGAGGGAGGTGAAATGGAAGGTTTTAGGATGAATTCCAGTAATTTGTATTTGATTTTGACCAATCTGTATAATTGTATGGTTTACAATATTATGATTCCCAAAATATATAATAAGTGATTGTATGGTTCCAAAATTTGAGTTGTACGATTGTAACTATACAACAACCTAAACTATATAATTTGCAATCATACAATATGCCCAAATCTCAATTTATAAATAATAACTTGGTTATTTTACAATCATTCACTTGGAAATGCTCATTTCTCAATTCGATGAGTACAAACTATGCAATTGCAAGAAAAATACAAAGTAACTATCCAAATGTATGGTTAGGGGGACTAACTATACGGTTACAGTAAACTATTGCTACAATTATATATCTCAAATTTGTAGTGAGATAGGGTAAAATCCAATATGGTAAGTATTGGATAGCCTTAATGGTGGAATCCCAATACTTAGTCTAAATCCAATAAGGGCCTCACTTACCATTTCAAAAAATCATACAATACCCTAAAAACATCATAATTGCAATATACAAAGAGATAAATGAACAATTCCTACATCACACATGGTTGAGTATCAATTTGCACTTTATTCCCATTGTAGAATCATATAATTACAGTATCATTCTGGTCATAATTGCACAAAATGTACATTTCATTTTCCACTGATAATATACATGAATAATATTCAATAATTATACACATGTTAAAACCAACATTGCTATGAACATTCACACCACATCAACCATGAATAATCATGAATAACATTGAACAACTAGGATCAACAACATTACACTGTAACAACCATCGATGAACAATCTTCTACAAGTATGAACAACTATTGTAAACAATGATGAACAACCTCCAAAAATTGAATGGGGGATTTATAATGCTTGTCCAAGCCATTCCAAAGTGGTTCTTGAGATAATGCATCATTCACAATTACCTTCTCGTAATATCTTAAAAACAATTAATGCACTAAGGTTTTACTAAGTCTTAATTTGATTTTCATCAAATTACCTTTCATGTGCATTTCACTTTATTTCATTTAATTTCTAATTGTACGTTTATGATCAAGTTGTATAGTTACACCCAATTGTACAATTACACAAACCCTACATTGTACATTTTAGAAAAATTGAACATTTGACAAAATTGTGCAAATCCATGTTATTTCTTCTTCTTCTAGGAGGTGTATTTGCTACCTATATAGGGTCCCTTCCATTTGAATTTATATGTATAAGGACTACAAATATATTCTATTATTGTAGTTAAGAAATCCTTTTGCAGCTTGCATGACAATAAATCTTTGGATCTTGGTCCATAAAGATTGAAAGCTTTTGGGTCTTCAGATAACTAACTATGGCTAACTCATATTTTTGTTGTTGCATCATTACTTCTCTATCACATTTCTTCTAAGGTGCATTTCTTTGCTAATGTAATGGATATGGACTCCCTAACTGGTTTAGGTGGATAGGGAGGGCTCACATGTATAGTGAGTGATGGTCATGGCTAATGCATGATTGGATTTAATAGGCTTGGATACAAAAGTCAATATTTATGGTCTCTGGTAGATGTCCTCTTTAATGCTCTTTTTCCTACTTTTTATTTCAAGCATGCGACTATCACATGTCCTTGGATGATATGGGATGTTCTTTACCCAATGGTGACCTTATTTGTGAAGCACTAGTGCTTTCATTTCTTGGATCCTAACTTTTTGTAACATATCCTACTTTGGATTTTGTTTGAGCTTCCCCTTCTCATTGACACTTTTCTTCATTGAAAGTATCACATGGGTTGTTGGATTGGAAATCAACAATTTGTGGGCCTTGGTACCTTTATGTGGCTGGGTTGAGTGGAATATGAGCATTGATATAGATGGAAGATCTAGCAAATGATAAAACTTCTAAGCTTGTTCACATTTCCTTGAATCTCCTTTCTTTTAACTAAATATGGAATGTGCCTTTTGACAGTGTAGCCTTAGCCTGTTCTACTTTTGACTAGTCTAAGTTGGAGTAAAGTAGGGTTGTTGGGAAAAGTTCCCTACACTAACCAAACAAGATTTAGAGAAATTTGATATTTTTATAAGGGATTTTTACAATAGGGAATGTGAGGCTAGTGGCACTATAATATTACCTTTAATAGTTAATACTCATTTCCTCAACACTCTCTTCTATGTTGTGTAGTGCGACTTTTCATACGATATTCTTCTGGGAAGGCCATGGGTCCATTAGATATGGGATATCCATTCAACCTTACATTAGTGTCTCAAATATAAAAGCAAGAATTATCACATCCTTATTGGCTATAAAACTTGTACATATGGTTGGATAATCAAGTTTGAGAATCCAAAAGCTTGTCTATACCCTTATTTGAATTTATATCTCAAATATTTTTCTTCTCAATCTTCCATCACTGATGCATTAAGATCCTCCAATTTAAATAAACCACCTATTAGTGAAACTAAAACAAAAGATAATAATTTAATAACTAGTAATGCAAAACTTAATCAAGATAATATTTAATTTGTCTTAGACCTAGCCAAGATTCCCCCAACTCCTTGAACATTGAGTTTACTTCCTAACAATAAGGATAAAATAATGCACATCTTCTCCTTTTACAATGTATTTCTAATAATTATAAAATCCATGGTAGTAACCCTTAATTGATTGAATGGTAATATGATTCATGCTTTCTACTCATATCCCATCCCTAAGTAAAAGCTTTCTAATATAAGATATTGAGGCAAAGGACTAGGCATGTATGGATAGGGCATTAAAAAACCCTTACAAACCAAAGCTTAGATAAGATGCTAAGCATGTATGAATAGGTCATTAAAAACCCTTACAAACCAAAGCTTAGATAAGATTTTATGAGATAGGCTATATCCCTATACATAGTGAACCTTTTTATTTTTCTTCTTCAATTTATGATAGCCAAGGGAACTTCGATTATCTTAATAATTATTTAGGGTATCCCAATGAACGTGTAGTCTATTTAAATATAGTAGATTGATATGAGGATGATTATTGTGGGTAATCATTTCTCTTAGACCCTAGCTTATCCAAATTTAGTTATGTAGATGTAAATTGTTTAACCCTGACTTATATTGAACTTATTACTGATGATTACTATGAATAAGACATCATAAATAATCCTCCCCAAGATGGTCCTTCAGATTATCTAGACCAAAACCACTTTTATATTGGTGGATCCTTTTACCAAATTATAAATGTGTCCATATCATAGCAATTCAATGCCAATTAGTCAACCATAGATCCTACTAAATTAGAAAACCTAGGAGTGCTTCCAACTTTCCTTTAGGTAGAAGATGAATCTCATATTCTAATTGAGAAAATTATGGACATTAATAGTGGGACCTTGGATGAGCCCAATATCCTTAAAAAAAGAAAGGTCTACTAAGCATTAAGAATACACCAAGCTTTTAAAATATTTTAAATATATATTTATTTGGTCCTATGTTGAAATATTGGGTCTATATCCTACTCTAGTTCTTCACCACCTAGTTTTCACCCCTCGTGCAACATGTATATAGAAAAAATATGAAAAATGCACTCAAAAGTTGCACTTTTTGTCAAAGAGAAGCTTGAAAAAATCCTCGATGTTAGCTTCATCAAAGCCATCAATTACTTTAACTAGATATCAAATAGTGTTCTTGTTTCCAAGAAAATAGGTAGTGTTAGATATCAAATATTGTTCTTGTTTACAATAAAATAGGTAGTGTTAGAGTGTGCATTGAACTTTAGGACATCAACAAAGCATGTCCCTAATATGACTTTCCTCTACCCAACATTGACATGATTATCAATTTTACCATAGGATGTGGAATATTGTATTTGATGGATAGATTCTTATGGTATAACTAGATCAAATATTGCTTGAGAATCAATCCAAAATTATCGCATCCATCAAGTCATTCCCTTTAGACTATAAAATATAGGATCTACCTATCATAGATGACATAGATTTTTATTACATGATGCATGATATTGTGGAAGAATATGTTGATGAAATTCTTGGTTGGTATTTAAATTAGGAAGACCATGTTTATATAACATATTTTTGAGTGGCTAAGTGAGTACAAGGTATGGCTAAAGCCTAAAAAATGCATGTTTAGGGTTACATTAGAAAAAATATTATGATTCATTTTGTCTTTATGAGGTATTGAATTTGATCCTAATAAGATATTTACTATTGTCTATATAACATACCTTAAAATTCTAACCCAATTTAAGAGTCTCTAAGGCAAAATCCAATCCATTTAATATTCATCTCCTAGCTGGATGACAAGTTTCAACCATTCACCAAGATCTTGAGAAAGGATTTTATCTTTGAATGGGATGCAAACTATCAAGATATATTTGATACCCTAAAAATATCTCCTCCCATCCTTGTCCCACCTAACCCCATTAGGTCCTTATTACTATACATAATAGCCATATACTATGCCTTAGGATATATGTTTGTAGAATATGATGACCTGCATAGAGAAAGGGTTATCTTATAATGTTGGGAGATTGGGAGTGACCCACTTGCACTCCTTGAGCATCATGAACCCTATGATTGTAGCTTCAGTCTCTACTATCACCTTCATTAAGTGGATGTTTTTGGTACCTTGTGTCTCATGCAGAGGTGACAATCTTGGGAAGTCTGAGAGAGCATGGGATGTGGCTCCCACTAGGTGACATTTGGGATTTTTTACCCAATGATGGTTCCTTGCTTTTGGATTTCTTCTTTGGCACTCATTATTCTACTCCTACTATGCTACTCTACTCCTAGCCTATATTGCTTTAAGAGAAAAAAAAGGAATATGGGGCATAAATAGATTAAAAAAAGTGGTAAAATACAAAAAAGTAAAGGAAAGCAATAAATTATGGAAAATGTAAAGTTATCTAGCCTAGCATAAGGGGTGGCTATGCACCAAAAAAAAAGAATAAGACTTCCTCGATGCTTTGATAGGTCTAAATGAACAAATGCATGGTGGCTAACAATGCATGAGGAACACAAGACCATTTGGAGGTCTAATGTTGGTGTCTTAAATGTGGTACCTCCTTTTCAAGAAAGACCATACATCTGGGAGACTGTACACTTTTGCATAATATCTAGGGTATGAAGTAGCGAAAGTAGTCCTAGCTAGGGGGTATAGAGGTCAACGATCCTCCATACAAAGGATTGGGAGCAGGAATCCCCAAAGAAAAAATTACCCTCTTAGATTTTTTAGGGTATAGTTGAAGGTAGTCTGGTTGGGATATGATCATATCCTTTGGTTTGGTTAGATTCCCTCATGGTATTTTCTCTCTTTTGCTTTGCCTTATTATTCATATTACTACCACCAATTAGATGTGTTTGGTTTCTTTATTTGTTTAGGCATCCCTAGGACAAACTCTTATTTTGGTCCTAATACTCTATATAGATCTACAATCTTTATCAAAATTATGGTTGTGTTTTTTATTGCAAGTTTTTCCATGTGGATCCAATTATCGAGCCCTTTGCATTTGACTCTAGTGTGCTCTTTAAGTGTTTGGTCCATCTAATTTTTGAATAATCTAGTATTCTACTAGAATTAGCCTTCAATAATAGACAAAAGGCTTTACTCCACCCAAGTGTAGTGAGAATTCACTATAATTCTAGTGACTCACAAGGGATCCTCAACTTACTAAGGACAAGGAACCCAAAAATCCACTACTATATCTATTGAGCACAAAGTCAAAATTGATGCTAGAGGGGAAGGGAAATGGAGGTGGGAATTTTAGCTATAGTCTTATGCTCCTTATTTACTTTTCAAAATTAGGATCACTTGTAAATGTCGGTACATACCTATAGTAGAAGCTATAGTACATGATGGGTGGCCTCTATCCATTAGGCATGGAGTTGAGGCTTCCCCATCTTGGTGGTTTATAAGATTTGTTTACTTTTTTTCTTCCAATTTTAAGGGAAAATATTTTTTACCCTTACAAAACTAGGGCTTCTAAACTTCCTTGATGCATATAGATTGGTACTAAGGACATTCATTTTTTTTGATGCAACCGTCATAGTACCAGTGGTGATTCCTTTCCTACCATTGTTCTCCATAGAGCTAATATTTCATCCCTAGATTAGATTATTTACCTCTTTTAAGTGGCTAGTGATGGAGGGGGTCACTTCATCAAGTGCTCTAGAGAAAATAGTTTTCACATCCTCTACTATCTTGAAGGCCATTGTGTAACTGATTTGGCTCTGTGGCACTTTGCATGTTGCATCCTCTTCCTCTTCATCATTTTCCTCTTCTTATTGGATGGTAATGGGTTGTTCTAGGGTAGCATGTTGTTAAATAAGAGAGGATTGAGGTTTTATGGGCTAGATAATCAAAGTGGGTTGCTCCTTCCATTTAAACCCATCCATGAATAGGGTAACATATTGCTCCCATTCATATATTGAGTGTAGAGGAGGGAGTCATACCCTTTGCAAGATATTCCTCTGAATGATTCCATGAGCAATATTAGATATATGTTCTTTAAAATATTATGCAATTGGAGGAAGTAGACTATAACTTGTAGATGCATCAACGGGTTTGGTATTTGTTTTCTAGTGTAGAGTGGTACCATGCCAAAATTTGATGTCAAGATGTATTCCCATGCATTTGGTGGTACTAAAGGTCGTAGGGGATTATTTTTACTCCATGTGGTAATGCTCGTAAAGTATGAAGTGACCATTTTTAGGTCCATGGATTTGGTAACATGCTCCTTATGATTTTTTACTCAGAACAAAGTCACTATGGAAAATTCCTTTGGTTCTTCTTGAAGCAAATGTATTGGGGTCTTCATAAAAACCTTGACCTTAAGTTCTTTTGATGGCTTCTTTGGGTTTTTATTTTATAGCAAAGTTTCCAGGTGGGTGAGAGTGTTGGCCAGATAGAAGTTACCATCGTAACCTTGTTTGGAATGATGGATTATCTTCTTCTAGGTTCCTCCTTTGTAGTGGAGTCTCCAGGTGAATCTATAGAGTGCTTTAAAAATATGATGATCATGACATTCATCGAATTTCATCAAAATTGTGTTTTAACTTCTAGTTTCGGGTATGGATATTATAAAATTTGTGTCCCATCAAGAATACCAATCTAAATTTTTATTGTCCAAGAGTGACCCCATTGTGCTCCTCCCCCTATGGTTGTGACCTTGGCATCTATTTCTGCCTCAACTGAGTGGGTGTATCCAATACCTTGTGCCTCATGCGTGGGTGCTAGTATTGGAAAGTTTGAGAGAGCATGGGATGTGTCTCCCACTAGATGATCTTTGAGGTTTTTTACCCAAGATAAACTTCTTGCTTCTGGATGTATTCTTTGGTATGCATTGTTCTAATCTTGCTATGCTACCCTACTCCTAGTCTAGACTAATTCAAGGGGGAAAGGGGAAAAAGATAACATAAAGCAAATTACAAAAAGTGGTATAATACAACAAAGTAAATAAAATTGGTAAATTGTAGGAAATGTAAAGCTATCTAGCCTAGCCTAAGGGGTGGTGATACCCAAAGAAAAATAATATGAATCCTCTAGTACCTTGATGGGATTAAATGAACACATGCATTATGGTTGACAATGCACGAGGAACACAAGACCCTTTTAAGAGAATGCAATAGAAATAAAACACCTATACCAAAACTAGGATAGAGATAAGAAAAGAGTTAAATATTCATTATTAACATGAACTCTGAGTTACATACATGTAGAGGGAAGAGGTTTGAAAACTACCTGACAGGCCATCTAAGGATCAAGCTAGACTAGATCACAAATGATAATTAAGGAGAGCACCCCATAGAAGGATATAGTATTTTTGATAGATATAATGAGAAGAAGAATATATATTTATAGATCACATTCAAAGCATTTGCCCCTTCTAATATTCAAATTTATTGCTTTGAAAATTCTCACCCAAAGTACTCTATAATGATGATGTATAATCCCAAAGTTTCTTGGACTAAGAGTTGTTGGGAATGAGATCGTGTTACCCATACCAAATATTTGATATAAATATATCCTACTATTAATGTTCTCAGATCTATAGCTACTCCTTTGCAGGTCTAAGGATGGTGCCTTAAATGTGGTACATATTTTTAGATAAATACTATACACTTGGGGGATTATACATTTTTGCATAACATATAAGGTACAAGGTACTAGAAGCAACCCCGATTGGGTGGTATAGGGGCCAATGGTCCTCTATGGAAGGGGGTCAGGGGTAGGAATCCCCAAAAAAATTACCCTCTTAGATTTTGGGCATAGTTGAAGGTAGTCCAGTTGGGATCATATCATATCCTCTAGTTCGATTGGAGTCCCTCATGGTAGTCTCTCTCTTTCAATTTACCCTATTATTTCAATTAATATCACCATATGGATGTGTTTGATTGCTTGATTTGGTCAAGTATCCCTAGGTCAAAATCTTGTTCTAGTCCTAATGTGCTATAGAGCTCTACGATTTTAATCAAAATTTTGACTGCACTTTTTGTTATGAGTTTTTGTCATCTGGGTCTAGTTACCAAGCCTTTTGCATATGCCTCATGTGTGCTCTTTGAGGGTCTTGTCCATCCAATTTTTGAATAACAGGTTTTATATTGAAACCATCCTTTAATAATGGTCAAAAACCTTCACTCTATCCAAGTGTAGTGAGAATTCACTACATCTACATTAGCTAAAATTTGGTTTATTACAAAGTTATATGTACATCCTTAGAGAAGCTTTACCTAGATGTAGTGTTTGCATCCCAAAATATTAAATACTCTTTGGTTATCCATAGAGTTCATCCATTGAAATATCTCATCCAAACCTCACTTATTAGGAAGACCCACTAAGTGGATCATTATGCTTAGCAAATTTGATCGAGTTTGTTAATTAGAAGTCTATGAAAGACTAGGTTATTTTTGACCAATTAGCAACAACTCCTTTGGAAGCTAGCCAACCCTTAGTGGTAGACCTATCCAAAACATTAGTATTCAAAATATAAGTAGATCAAGCCAAATATTGGACCTTGAATTTTAGTGGTGTAAGGTGGTCCAAGGGGTAGGGCATAGATTCATCTTGGCTAGTCCTCAATAATAGTTGATCCCTTTGCCCTTTAAACATATGCTTTCTATACCAACAATATTGTCAACTATAAAGCTCATATCTTAGGGCTATGTGTGACATTATACCTATGAATGAAAACCCTCTTTGTCTTTGTAGATTCCTAGCTAGTAGTCAACCAAGTTAATGGTGCTTATCAAACCAAACATGATAAATTCAAGTAATATAAATGTACTATCAATAAATTAATGGTTACCTTTAGTAAAATATCTATTGATGTTATCCCTAAGTCTAGTAACAATCATTTCAATGCTATGGTCTTGGTTGCATCCATCATCTCTTTAGATTTGGATGATGAGAAAGCTATTATCATCATTCAATAAATTAAAAAGCCTTCAACCTTAGAATTTAGTCAACTTCCTTTAGAAGTCTCTTCCTTAGAAGTAGTCCCATCCCCTAATAATTTGTATAAGGACATATTTATTTACCTTAAGGATGATACTTTTCTTGATAATTTCAACCACAATGAGTTAAATAATTTCAACCAATAATTAGGCATGTTAATATTGGTAATATTTTATATCAATGCACCCTTTATGGCATTTTTCTTAGGTGTTTAGACTTTGTAGAAGTCCAAATAATCATCAAAAAGGCCCATGATGGATCATGTAGTGGTCACTTTAGCGATGTTACTATTATCAAGAAACTTCTATAAATATGTTATTATTGATATTCCATGGAGAAGGACTCTTAGGACTATTGTAGGAAGTGTGGTAAGTGCCAAAAGTACAATAAAACTATTCACACTCCTTCCAAGTCCTTTAATATTTAACCTCACCTTGGCCTTTCTTCATTTGAGGATTAGAAATATTTGGGAAGATAAAACCCATGTTATCTGATGGACATAAATTAATTATCGCAAATATTGGATACTTCACCAAATGAATTGAAGTTATACCTTTAGCCTCTACCATTGGAGTACAAGTCTCCAAATTTATCCTTAACTAGATCCTCAATTATGGTATTTTTTTAATTCTAATTTTAGGTAATGGAACACCGTTAAAGAACAAATATATTTATAATATTTATACTAAATATAATATTTAATACAAATGGTTCATCCCTTATGATCCTTAACACAATGGTTAATTTGAAGACTCTAATAAATCCCTTATCAAAATCCTCAATAAGCTCATAAGCAAAAGTGGTAAGATTAGCATATTTAATTGTATTCAACCTTATGAGCATATCACACTAGTGTCAAAACTCCTACTAGCATAATGCCCTATACTTTAGTTTATGGAAATAAAGTAGTCTTCCCTTTTGAGCTTGAGGTTCCTTCCTTGCATATTTTTGTTGCAAGATACCTCTATTAAATATGAATATTATCTTGCCCATCTTAGCCAACTTGAACTACTTGATAAAAAGTAGATCAATACTAGATAAATTGAGGGTCTACCAACAAAGGCTTAAATATACCTATAGCAAGAAGGTATCATCTTGATCCTTTGAAGTTGATGAATTGGTCCTCTACCAATGCCAAAATTGAGCCCAATGGTAAATTTGAGCATAACTAGCTAAGTCCACAGATCATAACCTCTATGTATAATTTAGGTGCCTATCACCTTGCACTCTTGATAGAAAATAATTTAAATAACCAATGAACATAATGCATCTTAAAAGGTACTATACCTAAAATTTTTTTTGCTACCTATTTTTTTTTTAGTTGCTTGTTACTATCTACTTGTATTTTTTTTATTCATATTTACTTGCCTATTTTTGTTTATAATACTTACAACATAAAGAGTTAGGAATTCACGATGTCATACAAATGATGATCCTAGACAAATATTAATTTACTTTGCTAAATTATTGATGTGAGTGGATCTTCCCTTGTCCCATATTGTAAACTAATCATAAAACCTATAGTCATTTACACATTATATATTTTTATTCCATCAACAAGTCTTCTATATTCATCCTAAAATCCTCATACTCTATCAAGCCATTGGTGTTCCCATAGCCTACAATTTGACCTATGAGATTAGGTGTACTAGATTCCTTATTCCCATGGGGTATCAGGTCCATGGTGTCTCACTTTGAGGATAGTTATAATAATTGTGAGCCCAGTTTATGGTTTAGTGGGTTTAGTTTAAAAACACTTACCTTTTTTCTAAAAAATTCCTTTGCTACCTATATTTAATTTGATACTATTCTTAACTACAAATGCAACAAGCACAATGCAAAAAATAAGCCCTATGGACTATGTGAATGTGTCATTTTATGGTAAATTAATAAGACAATTTCTAATTTATGAGCAAGGGTGTAAGAGAAGAATGCAAATAAATAAATGTAATCTTCTATATGTGATTTTTCTTTAATACCAATACAATGTTATATTTGATCCCCTAATGATTCTAAAAATGAGTTATTTGTTCCTTTATCTTTCCTTCTTGTAGTGAGTTAAAAGAACAAAAATTATAATAGTATAAGTACATAGACACAAAAAAATAATGATAACTAAAATTTGTAATGATAAAGATGGTAAATAGAACCTTTGGCCTAGTTATACCTCTATTCTAGTGGCATTGATTGATTCAAAAGTACTTCCAACACTTTTGATAACTAGTGGTGCTTTATTTTTTGCTCTTGCTTCCATAGAAGACTATAAAAAAGATAAAAATAAATGAGGTTAGATGTAGAGGGGTTTGCCTCAATTAGTAGAGATTTGTAGTCCCATTGAATGGAATTAGATCCCTATTAATAAAGATAAAATAAAGCACAACTAAAGGATATTATTTTAACTATCTACATAGATATAAGTGCCATAGAAGAGTGATAATGCCACTCACACTTCTTTCGAAGAGTGATAATTTTATTTTCTATGATAATTTATTGAATATAAAGTTATAGTATTTGTTTTGGTAGAAACAAGATATAGTAGCACCATTGAGGCTATAGTTTTGTGGTACTTCTACCTAGAGATATATTAGAATGGGTTTTTGGACAAAAAAGCCTTGATGGTTAGATGATCCGATAGAGAACCTTGACCAACATGTGTAAGGGTTTGATGGAGGAAAAATATTTACTATTGAAAATGTGATTTCCTACAAAAAAGTTAAATTAAACAAACAAATAATTATTAGAGACAATGCAAAAGGTTACAATAGAGATAAGAGCAAGAAAGTACAATCCAATCAACTATAGGAAAAGAGCTTACTTGTAGTCCAAAAATCTTGCTCTGTGTGACCTTGCAAAATGTTTTTGGCATGATAGGATCTTTCTTTGTTGAATAAATATCATCAATTGAAGACCTTTGCTATTGTGAAATATGATGCTTATATCAAATTTGGCAGGGATTTGTTATTGCAAGATGTAATTTTAATTCGATAAGGCTTCCTCATGTTAACAAGTCATGGTTTGGGCTCCCTCAAAGGATGGAATTTTAGAAAATCATGGATCCCTTGGAGGATAATTTGGATAATCTACTAATATTAGCAATTTGGATAGGTTTCATAGTCGCATGGGTTATATGGAGTTGATTAAAGGTAATATTGAAAATGATTGACATGAAACTAGGGATCATGAGTAAGATGGGAAAGTTATAAGATTTGACTATCAATGAATACATAGTTGAGAGGGTGGGCAAGATTAGCACAATAAAATCTAGGTTTAGCATGTAGTTGGAGGGTATGATTGGCATAATCATATCTAGGTTTGATAGGTAATTGGTGCTTACTAGCTACCTTCCATTTTTAAAGTTAATAATGATGAGATCATGAGAATTGGTGGCATCAAAGATAGTGATGCTAGTGCCAAAGTGACCATTTTCAGGATGATTGATGAGAAAAGATAAAATTTGAATATTTGTAAAAAGTGTTACCATGCAATTAGTAGTTTCATTAGTGCTACAAACTTGGTTATGGAATTTTTTGCTTTGGGAAATATAAAAAGCCCTAGATTTGGTCTTAAGATATTTTATTTTATTGGGATATCTAATTGTCTAGGTGATACAAATGGTAAGCTTTAAGTAATTAATGATGTGCTCAATATTGGATGTTTATATTTACCCCTTTTTAACACATTTATTATATGATGAATGCATTAAAAATTGATCTTCATACCCTAATTTTAAGATAGATAGATTTGATGTTATTTGAGGTTCATGATGCAAGATGACTAATAATTTTTATTTGTTGATTACTAGTGATATTATATGTTCCTTTTCAATAAAATCAAATATTTTCATGGCATGGTATACCTCATGTTTTAGAGGAAAAATCAATTTTCACTAAGGAAACTCAACTTGATCATGATACACACTAGTGCAATGATGAAACATTGTGATAAAATAGCAAAGCTTGAATGGTGTAGACTAGAGTAAGATGGCTAGGGATAAAAAATAAATTATTTTTAACATCAATGATCATGATTATAGAGCTCTAGACATGCAATCCCAACACCTATGATGATCCACCAATAAATATGGCCACATCATGTAGACTGAATGAGACCATTAGTAATAGGAGGAAGGAATTAGCCTTAGGTTAGTAATTCAAAACTCAACCTTATGTCAATTTTAAGCCTCAAATAGTACACCTAAAGAGAAGGGCAATACTTTCATGTGTTAGTGGCATTAATATACTAGCACTTTTGATAACTGGTGATGCTATTATGCAAATATGATGCTTTTACCATTTAGACATTGCTTTTGCTACCTAGTGGTGTATTTGTTGCTTAATGGTACTTTTACCTCTTGTAGCACTATTATGAGGTTGATTGTTTTGAGTTTAATTTTGATTTTTTATGGGACTGAGTAGGTTAGTATATTATGGTTGTTAGAGAGGATACAAACACTAGAATATTAAGAGAGGAGGCCATATGCATTGAAGATCATCCTTGAATTACTAGATTTTATAGACCATGCACTCCTCACTATAGTAGGTCTTTGCATTGAGGCTCTAATATTAAAGGTCAATTATGATAGAATGTTACTGACTACCTTGGTATAGAGATGGTATTAAAATATGAATACCTTGTAGGTTCCCTATAGATAGCTCACTATAATTTTGGAGGATGTCTAGTGTATTTTGAAGGCACCCATCTAGGGGTACCAATGTACATAAGTTAGAGTCCACAACGTAACTGAGAGAGGATGATAGGGGGTATTGTTCCTAATGGTATAAGAAATCATTGAAATTAATTCTACCTATGCTAAGGTCTATTTGTATAGGAAGGAAATATTGTTGTGCTGTATAGTATCAAGAGTGCATATTGGTGATAAGAGTAGAAGAATTATACATTAGGGATGGGGGAGGTGATGGCTGATATCCTCAAGCAACAAATATTATTTTCTCAGACACATATCACCCTATATTAGTTATATCATTCATTTCAATAGGTCATGTATAGGTGTGTAAGGGAATTATCATGCTACACATTTCTCAAATTGGTCCTAAATCACATAGCAGTGTTATAGCCACAAAGACTATAATGATAGGTGGAGGATGCATACAAAGGGAACAAGTGACATGGAAGTCAAATCAAGATCACCCAAGATGGGTAAAGGATGCATACTAGTTATCCTAGACCAGATGAACAAGGTGGCTAGTTGGACCATAGGGAGAGTGCAAGATCTTCAATTTTGATCATGTGGTCTAATAGTTGGGGTTGAGATATGATATTCCATTATTGCTAGAATAGTATCATTGGTCAATGTAAGAGTAGGGGCTTGGGATTTTACTAATCCCAAATTCATCCCCCAAGGTAGACCTAAAAAATCCTTTTATCCTAGACCCTAGATTTGATGATCCTAGAGTTAATGAAGGCTATTGGATATGGTAGCAGACCATTCATTAGGTGAGGATCACTATAGCTAACATGAGGATGGAAGAGTAGTTGTTACCAAGGAGACAACCAAGGGGTGTATAATGGATTGTCCCACAAATAACCATACTTCAGAAGAAAAACCATCAAAGGAACCAAAGGATAGCAACCCTTATATGATGGAAATCAAGAATAGTTATGTTGATCATGATGGGGGAGGCAAGATATAGTTTGTCTCTTTAGTATTCCATTAATATAGAGAGGGATATATTAGCATAGTGGGTGACTAATATATAGGCTACACTAGTAGCAGTTGTGGTAGAGTGGGATGTTGTTTAAGACAAAGTAGCAACAAGGATAATAGATCAAGATAGGATGGTGCACTAGACCTCTATTATGTAGTTAATAATTCCAAGTCTAACTATAGATAAGGACTCAACTATGGAAATTGCCATAATAGTATTAGGTATCAATTAAAAATAGTTGGTCTAGATATTTCTAGATTAGATGGATATTGCACAATAATACTATTTAATAGAGTTGACATGCATGTAGGTGAAGCTACTATGGAGGTCAAGAGGTTGACCTACTATTAGAACACTTATCACAAAGTTGTACTAGTTTATTTGTTGGAAAATATTACATTATTTGGTATATGCAAATGTACCTCCATGGTACCTTTATGATACAAATGTAAATATGTAATAGATTAGGGTTTATATCTATAGTTTAGATTAGTGGTTTATTTTATGTAAGTGTCTATGTGCAAGATGTGCACAAGTGTCATGTAAGAGTGCAATGTGTAGGATATGCACAAGTGTCATGTAGGAGAGTAAGAGGCATGTAGAAGTGTGCAAGTGTCATAGAGTTAAAGTATGTGTGTAAGAAGAGAGTGAAGAGTCTAGTATACAAGTGGTAAGATGAGAAGCCAAAGGTCAAGAATAGGAAATATTGCATCTCCCATATATGTAAGGAGTGCAATAGACATGTATTGAAGAGTCATATTACTATGTCCATGTAATGGAGAAAAGCTCCATACAATGTAAGGGAAAAAATCTATAGTGATCATCACATAACAAGCATTGATAATAAAGCTTGTATATAGGTTTTGAGAGATTTATATTGTAAGCATTCTTAATGCATGTACATGAATTATTTTGGCCATTTACATTCATATTTGATATTATAAGTAAATATTATTTCATTATTATATTAGCTTGGATATATATTTGATTGCTCATATATATAATTCTACTTTGATTATTTATATTTTGACTTATAATATTATGGCTTATTTATATTGGGACCTATGATATTTTGAGATAGTTAAGCTTAAAATCCAACAATGGTATTAGAGCTACCACTTAACTTTGTCCATTTTTGATAGAGTTAGATTTTGGAGCCACTATTATATGAAGCCAAACAAATTATATAAACACACGAAAGACACGAATACGAAATGAGAATGAATAATGTTGCTACTTTAGGAGGGCTAAGTCCTTCACCACTAAGGAGGGATTCGTCCTTATGAATACACAAATTAGATAAAAATTATAGATGATTCGAAATAAATCAACCTACTATATTTATAATATTAAATCAATGAACAAATAATGATATTAGAAATATAGTCGACTAAGCTATATTAGGGTTGTAACATGGCTACCCTCCTCGTAAAGATTTGTCCTTAAAGCTGGAAATGACTGGAAAATACTTTTTGGTTCCCATGTAGCATCTTATTCTGGTAGGTCCTACCATTTGATGAGAAATTATTTGATGTGATGGGATCTCAGCATACGTGATTTGCTCTATAAAATTGCTTCTGGTTGGAGATATATACGTCCTTCTTCATCAAGTATTGGTAATTCTGATTGAGAGTGTACTTTTTATCTGATTATCTTCTTGAGATAGGAAACATGAAATACTAGATGTATATGGGATGAGGGAGGAAGTTCTAGTTGATATGCCACTTTTCCTATGTGGTGCACTATTTTGTACGAACCATAAAATCTTGGAGCTAACTTCTGATTGGTATTGATATTCAATGATATTTGTTTGTAGGGTTGCAAACATAGGAACACCATTTCACATATATTAAATTATCTTTCAGAACGGTGTGTGTCTTGTTTCTGCTTCATGCAATTTTGTGCTTGGACCAAATTATCTTTGAGAATGTTGAGCATTGATTTTCGATGTTGGAACCAATCATCTACTTGGGCCACTTTGAAAGAGCCTGGAACATAATCTACTATTGTAGGTGGTTTGACTCCATAAAATGCTTCAAATGGAGACATCTTGATGGAATAATGGTACGAAGTGTTGTACCACCATTCTACCAAGGAAAGCCAATGACTCCATTGATACTATTTATCTTGAGCAAAACATCTTAGATAGGTACCCAAAAATTTGTTAACTATTTCTATTTAGCCATTTGTTTGAGGATGGTATGCAAAAGACATATTTAACTTGGTACCACTAAGATGAAATAATTCTTTCCAAAAATTTCTAGTAAGTACGAGATCACGATCACTTACAATATTTTTGGGCATTCCATGTAATTTGAAAATTGAATCCATAAATAGCTTAGCCACTTTGCTTTCTGAAAATGGATGTTGTAGAGCATTGAAGTGAGTATATTTGGAGAGGTGATCCACTACCACAAAAATTATTGTTTTACCTTCCGATTTAGGAAGACCTTCAATGAAATCCATTGAAATATGTTTCCATTGGTGATCCAAAATAGGTAATGGTTGAAGTAGACATGGAGATTTGACTGTTTCACCATTATTGCGCTGACATACTTCACATTTAGCCACCCATTTTTTGACCTCAGCTTTCAATCCCTTCCAATAAAATATTATTTTACCCATAGATGTCTTCAAAAAACTTGAATGTCTTACTGATGGAGAAGCACGCGATTCTTATAGAATCTTGAATTTAATGGTAGAATTGTGTGGAATGTAAATGCGATTCTTTATTCTTAAGACCTTGTCATCATAGGAAAAATGAGGATACTTGGATGATCCTAACATTGATTCCTAAATTATTAGAGCAGTTTCTGTATTTGACAACCATTCCTCTTGGAGCTGAGAAACCCATTGGGAACAAAGACCTGAAATAGCATTGATAACCACTTTATCTTCATATTTATATGATAATACATCTGCTACCATATTTTATTTCCATTTCTTATACTCAATAACAAAATCATATCCCAACAATTTTGTTAACCACTTATTTTGCTCTGGATAAGAAAATCATTGTTCTAAAAAATTCTTGAGACTACTATGATCTATTTTAATAATAAAGCGACTACTGATTAAGTAGTGTCTCTATTTCTCAACTACATGTAGAATATCCAATATTTATTTGTCATATGTGGACCTTCCAAAATTATTACCCGAAAGTTGTTTACTTTTGAATGCCAAGGGATGCCCTTCCTGCATTAGTACTGCCCCAATGCTTGTTCCTAAAGCATCACATTCAATCACAAATGGTTTGTGAAAATATGGGGTTGCCAAAACTGGAGTAGTACACATTACTTCTTTGAGATCCATGAAGGCTTGAGTGGTTGCTTCAAACCAATGAAAAGCATCCTTTTTTGTGAGAGCTATGAGAGGGGCTGCAATTTTACCATAGTTGTGCACAAACTTGCGATAGTAATCGGTAAGACCCAAAAAACCATGAAGTTTCTTGATGTTTTTAGGTAAATGCCAATATTGAATGGCCTTAATCTTATTAGGATCCACTTTAACACCTTCATGAGAAACGATATGACCCAAATATTCAACTTATTGAACACCAAAATAGCATTTAGAGTGTTTGATAAAAAAAATTTCCTTGTGTAATATATGAAGAACCTTTACCACATGCATCAAATTATCCTTCCATGTTTTAATATATATGAGAATATCATCAAATAAGACTAAGATAAATTTGTGAAGGAATGGACGAAAGACATGGTTCATGAGATTTTGGAATGTGGATTGGGTATTAGTGAGACCAAAAGGTATGACTAGGAATTCATAATGAACTTCATGAGTATGAAAGGTGGTTTTAGGAATGTCCTCATCCCTTACTCTGATTTGATGAAAACCAGAGTGTAGATCCAATTTTGTGATAAAATTTGCACCATGTAATTCATATAATAAATCATCGATGATAGAAATAGGGAATTTATCCTTGATGGTGATTTTATCGAGAGGAAAAAAATCAAGAAACATACGCCAATAATTATCCTTTTTATGGGCCAAAACCACTAGTGAATAATAAGGACTAGTACTATGAAGAATGACTCCGTGTTCTAAAAGTTCTTGGACAATTTTCTCAATTTCTATATTTTTAAGTATCAATAAGGGTGGGCATTAGGAGGAAGGCTTCTTGGAACCAGGTGTATAGCATGGTCATGATATCATTTGGGAGGTAATCCTTTTTGTTCTTGGAAAACTTCATCATAGTTAGCCATAATATCTTGAAGATCCTTTGAGTGAATTTCAAGAATATCCTGTGCTTTCTTCTCCAAACAATTGATTTGAGCTATGAATCCATAACTCCCTTTCCTTAATATTTTTTCCATGTTGTGAGAACTCACTACCTTTTATGGAGGATTTGGAATTCCTTGGAGGTGAATGGTCCTTCCATTTTCTTTCCATTCCATGAATAGCTTTCTGAAATTAAAATTGATCGTGTCTAATTGTTCTAACCATTCAAATCCTAAAATAACCTCTGAATTCCCTATAATCATAACAAAGAGAGTTCCATGCCAAGTATAACTTCTCATTTGTATTGAAACTAAAGAATTAATACTAATACATTGAGCATTTCCTCCATTTGCAACAAAAACTTGAAACTTATCTTGATTGGAGGAGTGAATGTGTAAGTTCAATGCCTTAGCAATTTTAATATCAATAAAATTATGAGTACTCCCTGAATCGATCAACACATGTATCCTCTTCTATAAAATGAATCTTGGTATCTTGATTGCATGGTGAGTTGTTAATCCCATAAGAGCATATACTGAGATAGCCATAGTGTCTTCGTCACCTATTGCTTCATTCTATTCAATTTGTTCCTCGGCCACAGGTGAGTCATGTGAATTAATATCCTATGTTTCCTCTTCATCTTCCCTGTTATCATATTCTATTTGAAATTTTTATCTTGGTACACATGCTTGATATTTTGGATGATGATTGCGACATTTATAGCAATAATATCTTGATGGTTGGTCTTTCCTACATAATACATTGTTACGATATTGAGGTTAACTATAGGAGTGACGTCTGAAGGATATCAAATTTTGCACCTTTTCTCAACCAAATTAGAAATATTTATAGTGTCATATAAAGAACACTTAAGTCTACTTTAGTTTGAATATTATCTTTCAGCCCATGTCTAAAAGCCAAAAACACCAGATCGGTTGGTAAATTTCCTATATAAGTGAGAAGACTAGTGAATTTTAAAATATAATCTCTTATCGAGCCAATTTATTTAAGTGTCAATAGACAAACTACGTATGAGGATGAACTCCCTTCATCAAATATTTTGAGAAAAATATTATTGAATTTAAGCCAAATGAGGGATCAACTATGTTGATATTTTTGCCAAGCAAACCATTGGTAAGCTTCAGTACCTATTTTGGAAGAATTTGTTGGTAATAGACAAATATGAGATATTTTATTGATACAAAAGGTTACAATATATAGGCATAAGCCTATATGACAAGTGTCAGTGATGATGACAAGTGTCAAAAATTAGGTAGGCATAGTGCACATTAGAATACATTAATTCTAACATTCCCCCTTAATGTGCACTATCCTAACTATAGAAAAAAACAAGTCAACATTAGGTAACATTCCCCCTTAATGTTGACTTCTCTAAAATAAACCTATCATCCTCTTTTATTGTTGATTTGGTCTAGGCTCATGTTGTTTGCGCTTCACTCTCTTAATCCAAGTGATATGAATAAGATAAAATATGCATAGTGCACATTATGATATTCTAACATCCCCCCTTAATGTGCACTATCCTAACTACATACGCAGATAAGTCAACATTTAGCTAACATCCCCCTGGAATGTTGACTTCACCAAAAAGAATCCTATCATCCTCCTTTATTGTTGATCTAGTCTAGGCTCGTGCTCTTTGTGCTTGGATCTCCAGCTGTGAATAATGCTAGATCAACAATGTATACATATCGGTCTGTTTCCATAGGGTCAACCACTTCCTTGGGTCTGTTACCTCTAGGTCAGCCATATAAGTACCTCAGGATCATCATGGGTGCCTCAGGGTTAGCCATCTAAGTGTCTTAGGGTCATCATGGGTGCCTCAGGGTCAGCCACTCCTGGGTCTGTTGCCTTTGCAGGTCATCCTTAGAGGATGTTGTCTCTCGTAGTTCACTAACTAGGTTCACCATGAATATCATCCCCCTCATGGTGAATTCAATCTAGAATGTGTCGGTCTCTTTCAAAAATACACCTTAATACAAAAGAAAAACGAGCCATATAAGAGTGTCGATCTCTACCAAAAATGCACTTAATACAATAAAATGAGCCATAGAAACTAAATATGGAGGAGAATTATAAGGAGAGAATAGAATAGAATCTTCTAAAGTGTCTTCGTCTGTAGTCTTCAGAAGTAGATCCAAAAAAATCTCGGATAGAGTCTAGGGTGTCTGTTTGTAGTCCCTAGAATAAGTGTCCTTATGGTAATCATCTCATCTTATCGGAATGCATGGGTAACCAGCTGTTGCATCCACCAAGAAGATATAGGAGAATACTAGATACTAGGTTCACTTACATAGAGTTTCGGGTTCAACCAAGAGTGCACTCTAGAATACAACAATATTTGAGTCTAAAAACAATATAACAAATAGTATCAAAACTAAAAATGGATCCCACCAGTAGATCCGAATAAAAAAAAACTTTCCAATGACTATAAACATGGCTATAGTTGGATCTCAATAAGTCCTCCATCTATGAGAAAAACAACAACATGCCTATATTGGCAGCAAAGAAACCTCGCACTGTGGCAGCATCACTCTCTTTGGAATAAAAAAACATCATCAATTTTCCTACGCAAGGTAATTACAGGGGCCATCTAGGCCTTCCACATTCCCTCCAAGGGAAATTGCAATGTTTGGCCATGTGGGCTTGTCGGCCAATACAAAAAATCCCCGTACATTTTGAAAAAATAAAGTGTTTCCCTCCACTTTTAGAAAGATTACCCCCTTGCCTAAAATTTTAATAAAGTGCCCTCTTTAAAATAAATATGTGTCCATGTTGCATTATGAGGAAATAAAAAATTAAAGATGGTAGTCCTCATTATAGCAAGTAAAGCAAAATTATAATAAAAAATATTTGGCCCCCATGGTGGCATTTGGGTGGTAGGAGGCATGCAGACAAGCAAGGAGATTGGAAAACAATGGTAAAGCACAAAAATTCAAACTGAGGCGCAATACCAAACACATGGCTCACAAACTAGCACTAACAGGTTTAGCGTGTGCACTAGCAACAAGCGGTACGTGGGTCCTACCATGCCCGTGCCTCCAAATGGCATTTGGGGGACCCCACTTTGGAGTCTCCCTACCACCTTCCTAGTGTTAAATTAGAAAAAGGAAACCTTTCCTTAGTTAAAGGCTACGGGGGCCCTCCCATAGTGCATATGGGATAAAAAAATCCACGTTAAAATTTAAAAAAATTGCACCGCCTAAAATAAACTGTTGGTGCACTCCACCAACTCCTATTGACTGTTGCACCACTGTCGCTATCAAACCAGACCACCAGATAGTTGCACCCCATGCATGCTAAGTTGATGTAAATGCACCATCGCTCCACAACTTCTAATGAGCTCGTGCAAATTCCTCACATGTCGGGGAGGAGGAGGACCTTCTAACGGAATCTCACCAAAAATGTCATCGCAAAATCGTCGCTTCAATATGTCCCTCCATGATGACCTCACAGAGTCTGCTATAATAGGAACTCAGGACCAAAGTGAGCATAATGGTAAACATCATAGGTGCTCATGGACAAAACTGTAGATGCAGGTGCAACATATTTGAGTTTTTTATACTCCTCACTGAGGATAATGTGTCTCATAATAATGCCTTAGAGGGTTGCACATCACTGTAGCCTTCTTTCACAGTGGAAAAATATTCTTCAGTTCTCTGTGGAGCTTCTTGGTAGACAAATGATGCACAGTTAGGGTTAAATCATGAGTTTGATTCAATGCAATTTGATGTGACCCTTTCCACCTGGGCTATAGCTCAGACATATCTTTGAAATCATAATTATTCATAGGTAATACGTGCATCTTCATCACGTGTCTATGGTGATGTCATGGTTGCATCCCGTGGGCTCCTCCAATACACATGTAGCCTCTCTAAAAATTCTTACAAACAGGATCTCAGTACGATGGATGCACAAAGGTCTAGCTTCCCTGCCAAGCACTCGAATGCACACAATGCATTTCTTCAATGACGTCCAATGCATTATCTATCTTCTTGTCATCATCATATATTTGGAAAATAGAAACCCCACCATATTCATGGGTTGTGCGAATCGATCTTCACGGGCTGTGTGAAACTTATATTTGTAGGGTTTTTAGCAGTTGTTGAGTTGGTAATAGATAAATATGAGATATATTATTGACACAAAATATTACAATATATAGGCATAAGCCTATATGACAAGTGTCAATGATGATGAAAAGTGTCAAAAATTAGGTAGGCATAGTTCACATTAGAATACATTAATTCTAACATAAGCATAAGGAAATTTTTTAGATTCGAGAACCTGATATAGTTCTAGAATGCCTTCCATTTTATCTATCCAATCATGTGGATCACCACCCTCAAATGTAGGTATATCAACACAAGGAATATTAACACCTGTAGGCCATCTTGCTTGTTGATAATATTCCTCAGTATCATGATCCTCATTATCCTACCTTCTATGGTGGTTATGTGGGGAATGAGGGGCTTCTTGATTTTGTTTCCTCAATAATTGTTGCAATATTGAACTCATGGTGCTCATACTAGTCATTAGTTGAGTTATACATGATTGGACATCTTGGTTACTTGCATTGGTGTTTTCTATTTCCTCATGTGTGATATTTTCATGGTAGGAGTTGAAAGGAGCCATAGGGTCAATAGTATTATGGTTGGAATTAAAGTCGTTAATGCATAAAGGAGAGTTGTATTGTGTACCTTTATTTCATGGAGGTCTTCTTGGTGACTTCATAAGACCTTCATTTGTATTATTTATGCTCGATAATCGATTGTTTGATCCTTTAGTCCACCTACCACTCATGCACTTGCTTTATCCAATTTGAATTACTACTACAAATTTCTCTAAAATTTGTTGTCCGATTTGACTTCAATGATAATTCATTAAATTTTTGACTTGATTTCTGCAAAATAATTGTTAATTTGAGTTTTTTTTGTTTTCGCTCACTTTGTCACTCCAACTATGATGTGGATTTTTTTGAATTTGAATATCAATGGCTAGTTTCCTTCCAAAGACTACTTTGAACCAACTATCACAGTTTGAAAGTGCAAGGTAAACCTCCTTTCAAGGTTAGATCACTTCTAATGGCTAGTTATAAGCAGTGGTAGTAGATGATAATGGATAGCTTACGAGGGAATATGCCAACATGACTGACCCAAGACTCAACCTAACCCAATGACTATACGACCAATTTTGAGGGCTACACAACTTACACACTACACGACAACATGACGACTTGGGACTAGACAATGACACGACCCTATGCTACATGATAGAGATGAGCCAATGAAATGGGAAGACCAGTAACTTGACTGATCTAATACAAGGATATTAAAATTAAGATGCAAGATAAGGGCTATTCGACATGCACAGATACAGACGTAATACTAGGAATGTAATAAGGGAAGAATACACATAGAATACGATGTGGTGCCAGAACCAAACACCAATCAAACCACACATAGGGACATGACTAAAAAGTCAATAAAATACCAATTAGGTGGATTATGCATGGGAAGGACTCATGAATACACTATTGCTCGAAAGTGAAAATAAAGGGTTAATTTCCTATTTTCTTATGCATATGGGATAAACCTTTTCTATACTACAATTTTTATTGGTGATTTAAATAAACGTTATAAACTAATATTATAAATGGGTACCTTATTATTTTTATTGGTCATTGGAGACGTTTGATTTATGTGATAAAACCTTTGGAATTCTGTCAATTCATCAATCTTCAGCCAGTGAATATCAATCTGTCCCAATTAATCATCGATTGCATCTATGAGCATTTAATGAGAATGCTTATGAATTGCTTTGTTTTGGATGGTGGTTCAGGCGATGCGTGTGTTGATTACTAGTAGCTAAGTGTTAATATTTGATGCTATTCCTTTTTAAGTTTAGTATCGAATCATGCAATGCGATAGCTCACTTAACATGAACTTTAAAGCACCCGTTTTGATCACTGACGACGCTTGTAGTTTCTTTCTTCCATTAAATCAGTGTTGAGCTTCTTGCTTGATAAAAATAATTTTTTATTCAATACTTCTACCTAGAAAGATGCACCTCCTTGTACTAGAATCCTAATCTACAATTTTTTCACACGATAATGGGTGATTTGCCAATATAAACTGTGCGTAAGCTGGATACATCACCGAATAGTAACTTCCACCTATAAAACTAGTCCTCCCTTGTGTGTACTTCACAATTGAATATCAGACTATGATTCAGGTCCATCCTGGAGCTTATTTGTTATCGCTGGACCATATAAAAAAAAAAAATGTTTCTATCTTTTGATAAGTACACAATATCTTTTGTAGCTCTTCACACAAGTCATGTGGATTGGTTTGTGAGTTCTTTGAATGTGAAAGCGAAAGTAAAAATTTGGCATGAATGTCTTGCTTCCCACTTTTCCAAGAATGTGGCTCTGATACCACTTGAAGATAAAAAAATTATATAAATGCACGAAAGACACGAATACAAAATGAGAATGAATAATGTTGCCACTTTAGGAGGGCTAAGTCCTTCACCACTAAGGAGGGCTTAGTCCTTGCAAATACGTAAATCAAATAAAAATTATTTATGATTCGAAATAAATCAACCTAATCTATTTATAATATTAAATCAATGAAATAATAATGATATTATAAATATAGCCGACTAAGCTATATTAGGGTTGTAACATTATATTGGAGTCTATCCACTTTAAAAGTAGTGAAGACTTGAACTCTATTTTATAAATGTTTAATTGAGTAGATAATGAGGAGACTAGTAAAATTTGCCCTAATTTGGATGCTAGGGTCTTTCCACTAGGTTCAAAGAAAAGCAGTGAATCCTAGGACTCAACTAGAATTTATTAAGGGACAACTCAAAATAAAGTTAGATGTGAGCGAATAAATATAAGTCATCCTGATAATACTTGGATTCTCTAGAAAAGAGGAGAATATTTTTGTTCTTAGTTTTTACCTAAGACACTAGAGATGTTGACTTTTGAAGCCTTTACTACCATAAAATATCATAGGTTATCTCACAATATCACACAGGTCCAAAAATATAAAATAGACACAATAATAAAGATCATGATGATAATAATATTATAAAATTAATATGTATATCAAGGCTTATAATAAATCAACAAACATTCATTTATGTACTGAAATATAAATTTAAATACCCTAAATCATTCATGAACTATGCATGGAGAACAACTTACAATATTAGTTGCTCAAAATGTATACAAGTTGTATTGTTCCTCATTCGACTGATAAGAATACTTAATTCTAATTGCTTTCCTATGGATCAATGTATGCATAATATAGCCATAGTAATGTGACTCTTCATATACTTGACTATAGATCTGTATATGCCAAGTCTTATGACTCTTGGTTTATCAGCTTTCCACTTGCATACTTGCTGAACACTTACTCTAGACACTTGCACACATGACTCTTGAACTTCTACCTAGTTTAAGACACTTCTGCACATATTTACATTACATATTTGCACTCTTACATACAAGATACTTATGCACATTTACTCAACCTACACTTGCACTTTAACTTACATGACACTTGTGCATTTCCTGCATGTTACACTTTTACATGACACTTGTACATTTTCTACACAATCACACGTACATAAAGGTGAAATATAAATCACATTCTAAACTATAGATTCAACCCCAATATGTTATTTGCAAATGTACCATGGAGGTACCATGGGGGTACATTAGCATGTACCTAATAATGTAATATTCTCCAACACCCCCTTGTATTAGATTATTTGGTTATTGAAGACTTTAGTCTTTAATATTGGTTTTCATATTTATCTTCAATATTCAAGTGATCTTACATTGTTCATGAACCTCAACTTATGAATCGTCTTCAGTCTACCTCTTTTAGATCAATATTTGAATTTATAGTATGTGTTTCTTCTTTGACTTTGGATTTAGATATTCTATTAGCTTTCCTTGTGATATTTCTTCTATTTTTCTTCTTCATATTTAATTGTGATGTATCTGATGATGTTGCTTCTAAATATTGATTTAGTAAATCATCACAATAATACATTCTTGATTTCAATGATTCCTCATTGAAGCTAACATAAGCTTCATTCAAGTTGTATGTGTCATATTTCTTTTCTTGTATCTTTTCTTGAAAGATATCAAAGTTAAGTAATGATAAATACATCATTAAGAATTCTTCTGAAGAAAGTATAATGGTACTTTGTGAATTCCACCATTTTCTATTTTTTTTCATGAAGATAGCTTATAAGAGTTGTGAACTTTTCATATTTTGCATCTTTGAGAAATAAAGATAATTTTTATTTTAAACCATTTATCATTTGTTTCTTTCCATCAAAATTATCTATCAACTTTTTATAATAAATCTTAATTTCATGCACCATTTATTCACTATCCTCATTGAATGCATTTCTAATAATTTATTCCATGATATGAATCAATTCAATGATTTATTTCATTTGAAGTAGTAATCCTTATAAATCCCAAATTAAAAATAAAAAATCAAATATATTTTTTGCAAATTTTCTAATCCTTTGTTGTAGAAAACCTTTTAACTCCCTAATTTGATTTACAATTTTTCAAAATTAAGCCTTCAAATATTTTAATTTTAAAACTTAAAGTTTAAAGTTTTTATTTAAATTTTTCTCAAAACTTAATAAAATTTAAAAAATAACTTCAAATCTAAAAAATTATGAACTCCTTATCACTCCTACTTTTCAAATATTAAAATAATCAAAAATTTTAATTAACTCCTTATCTCTCCATTCAAATTCAAAAATGATTTTTTTGAGAAAACTAGTTAGTCATTTAATCCTTATTCCTCTCTCTAATTTTTAAAAAATCATATAGTTATATTTACCTACAAAAAACTATAATAAGCTTGTAACATTTATCAAATAATGTTACCTACAACCAATGATGATTTTACTATTGCTATTGTTGCATGTTGCGAATGCCTCTCCGAATTATTGTACTTTTCAACCTTAGGGTTTTCACTACTTTTGAGAGTTAAAAATTGGTAATCACTACTTTCTCCTAAATGTTAGAGATTGGTATTCACTAATTTCTCCTAAATGTTAGAATTTGGTATTATCTTCTTGTTGTAGGTTACAAAGGTAGCAACTTGATATTCACTATTATAGTTTCCCAAGGATTGAAACCAAGTATTCACTGCTATAGGTTCCAAAGGATTGGAACCAAGCATTAACTACTATAGGCTCCCAAGGATTGGAACCAAGTATTCACTACTATAGGTTCCCAAGGACTAGAACCAAGTATTCACTACTATAGGTTCTCAAAAATTAGAACTCGATGAGCATTGTTGTATATCCTAAAACTTAGATCCCAAAGTGCATTATTGTAGGTTCCTAAGAATTAGATCCTAGTGTGCACTTTATATCCTTGGGACTATTATATGCACTACTTCACTATTCCTTATTCTCCTTTTTGATGCTTAGAAAATGAGCATCTCTCTTTACTATTGAACCAATGAAGGAGATATAACATATCTTGTTCTAGGCTGATGGAGGAGATCAAATGTCTCCTATTCTGGCTTGATTGGTGATAGAGACTAAATGTCTCTTGTTCTTCCTAAGTTAATGGAGGAGACAAAATGTATCCTTTGCTTTCTTAGCTTGGAGAAGACAAAGTACCACTTTGTGAATGTCGAGTATCCTTACACTTGGAGAATATTATTGCCTTCTAAATTGTGCTATGAGAAGGCCAAGACTTCTTATTGTTGATAAGTCAACTCTATTTTGCTTAGAAAACTTAGATATATTCTATTTCTCCTCTTTATCTTTACTTCTATGTGTAGGCTTCTGATATGCTATATTGGCCATGCTATACTGTAACATTGACATCCTTTAATCAATATCATCATTGCACTTATACCTTTCAAATACTTTCTAATATTTTTTCTTTAATGTTGATTACTATTTTACTCTTAGCTTGTTGTTCTTTCCTTCTATCTTCTACTTGTTGCTTTCAATCCAATGCTTGAATCTATATAAAGTAAGGTATGTATGCTTCTTTATCCTTTTTCAATAGTGATATATCTATCTCAATACTGGTATGTCTATCCTCTTTATTTCTCTATATACTTTGAAATATGTCAAGGTCAAATTAATCTTGACCTACTTCTACTTCTATTGTATGCTAGTTTATGTTGCTTCTATTATTTGATATTAGAAAGCTTTGAATGCTTCTCAATTTGTTGTAAATTAGAAGCTAAAATTCTTCTCTATCTTCTATAGGAAGCTTCCTAAAATTCTATTCTAAAACTCCATATTTATCAATCTGTAGTCTATAATATCTTAGGTTGAACATAATAACCCAATATGATTCTCCTCCTTACTCGAGAACCCAATGTTAGGATGGCTCTTTCCTAAATGACCAAATATCTTTGAGTTGGTTCTACTTTAGTATTCAATCTAAAAATCTTCAAATCAACGTCAGGGTGGCTCTCCCTAAATGATCAACTTTCTCTAGAGTTTATTCTACCTCAATATTTAATCTACAAAAACTTCAATTTTTTCAAGTCAATGTTAGGGTTGGCTTTATCCTTGAATGACCAACTAATATTGAATTGGTACACTTTCAATCTAGCTGAATCCTAGTATTCAATGGTTTTCCTTAAACCTAGTGGAAAGACCCCAACTTGATCTACTCAATATGACCTTTACAAAATAGATTCCAAGTCTGCACTTCCTTTAAAGTGGGCAGACTTTGAATTAAGTTTTTCAAAATGGACAAAACTAATTAATTATGGTGGCTAATAAAATTAAATCTATCAAATTGGATAGAATTTGGTGATAGATTTTATACCACTGTTGGATTTTGAAGTCTTTACTACCATAAAATATCATATGTTATCTCACAATATCACATAGGTACCAAATATAAAATAGCCATAATAATAAAGGTCAAGATAATAATAATATGAGAAAATTAATATGTATATAAAGGCTTATAATAAATCAAATAATATTAATTTATATACTAAATCATTCATGAACTATGCATGAAGAACAACTTACAATATTAATTGCTTAAAATGTATACAAGCTTTATTTCTCCTCTTCCTATTACAACTGTGAATACTTGATTCTTTATTGATTCTAATTGCCTTCCTATGGAGTAATATCTCCATGATATAGCCATATTAATATGACTCTTCACATACTTGACTATTGCTCTCCACACTCCAAGTCTCATGACTCTTGGCTTATCAAATTGCCACTTGCATACTTGATGAAAGCTTGACTCTAGACACTTGCACACATGACTCTTACACTTATACCTAATATAAGATACTTGTGTACATATTTTCACTCTTACATACAAGATACTTGTGCACATTTACTCAATTTACACTTGCACTCTAACTTACATGACACTTGTGCATTTCCTACACATTATACTTTTACATGACATTTGTGCATTTCCTACATATTCACACTTACATAAAGGAGAACTATAAATTACATTCTAAACTATAGACTCAAACCTAATCTACTATTTACAAGCATACCATGGAGGTACCATGGGGGTACATTAGCATGTACAAAATAATGTAATATTCTCCAACAATAGATAGATTTTAGAGATTGAAAAGAATCATAGCTTCTAGGATATTGAGAGGTATCCTAGATTATAGGAGATTGAGAAACATCAAAGCTTCCCAGATATAGATAAGCATCTATGCTTCTTGAGTAAAATGAAGAGAAGCAGTATAAGCTTCCTAAGAATAGATAAGAGTTGTACTGATAAGTACAAAGAAGAAGCCCCTAGAGATAAGGTATATAGAGGCATAACTAAAATTTTTGGTTAATCAGATAACCATAAAGATAAGGTTGACTAGAAATTATGTATATATTTCAATCTTGGCCTTAGAAGCAGTATTCTTTGAAGTATAAGAAGGCATTTAACTATTAAAATGAGCTATTTTGATAAGTAAGAAAGCTATTAGAAGAATTATAAGCACTATCAAGGAGTGTTTTCATCCAAAAGTGATTGAATAATGATAAGCACTATCATCCTAAGGTAAAAAAGAAGCTAGGAGGTATAATATCTTTCTAAAATTATTAGATAGTTTAGGAGTGTTATTCTAAGAACCACTAGCAGAGATAATCAGATAGGGATACAAGTGTTATTCTAAGCACCACCAATAGAGAATTAGATAGGGATCTGAGTGCTATTCTAAGGACCACCAATAGATAATTAGATAGGGATTCAAGTGCTATTGTAAGCACCACCAAAAAATAACTAGACATGGATTTGAGTGCTATTTAGAGCACCATTCACAGTGAGAACCAAACAATAATTTAAGCACTATTTAGAGCACTACTTGTAGTGTAATCTAGATGTAGACTTGAGCACTAACCAAAGCACCCACTTGATTTTATTAGAATGCTATCGCTTGAGCTATCCAAAATGCTATCATCTAAGTTATCCAAAATGCTATCATCTAAGCTATCTAGAATGTTATCACTTGATTAATCCAAAATGTTACCACCTGAGATATCCATGTAGAGCACCATACATAGCATCATTTAGATGTACAAGTATTGGAACTTGAGACAACCACCATCTATAATATTATTTGGATGTGAAAGCATTAGAAATTGAGATGCATGCCATCCATAACATCATTTGGATGGCACCTAAGAGTGGTAAGAGGATGCAAAACATTCTTCACAATAAAGCATATGAAGAACACAACAAAATAAATTCCAAGCATTAGCATTATGAGAGTGGAGAAATAAGGCATTCATTTTGTATGCTAACCAACACTTGGCTTATCACAACTAAGGAGGGGATAATTTAGCTGGAAACCTTAGGTAACGTTCATATGTTACATTTTTTAGATTTGGTGCATCATTTATTGGTGGGAAAACAAATTTGATTTATTTTGAAAATATTAGGTAGATTTTTAAGGTTTGAAGATTTAGTTTTTAATATTTGAGGAGTTAAAAGGATTGAAGATTTGATTTTTTTAAGTTTTTATAATTTGAAGAAATTTGGTTTGAAGTTATTTGAAGTTTTTGGAGATTTGAAAAATTTAAAATATTTTGAAATTTTAAATTTTGTAAAATTTAATTTAATAGGGAGTTAAAATAATATCTACTTCAAAGTCTTAGAAAATTTAAAAGTTTCAAATTTCTTATTTAATTTATTATTAATTTTTGGAGATATAAGAATTAAAAATTCAAAGAAATTAAATTATCAAGTTGAATCACTGATTATTGTGGAAGAAATTATTAGAAATCCATTGAGTGAAGATAGTGAAGAAATGATGAACAAACTAAAATTTTATTCTCAAAACTTGATAGATTATTTTTATGGAAAGAAAATAATATCAATTGGTTTAAAATAAAAATTATATTTATTTCTAAAGTATGCAAAAGATGAAAAGTTCACAATGCTTATAAGTTATCTTCATGAAAAACTTTTTAGAACATGGTGGAATTCACAAAACACCATTATATTTTCCTTAGAAGAATGCTTAATGATATATTTGTCACTACTTACCTTTGAGATATTTCAAGGAAAAAGACAAGATAAGAAGAATGTAAATTGTGACACATATGGCTTGAATGAAGCTTATGTTAGCTTCAATGAGGAATCATTAAAATCTAGGATGTATTATTGTGATGATTTACTAACTCATTGTTTAGAAGGCACACCATCAAGTATATCACAACTAAATATGAAGAAAATAAGATTAAAAAAAAAGAGAATAGAGGAGAGCACAAAAATAAGGATAATTGAAGACATGAAGAAAAACTTGAAGCAGGAACTTATGTTGAAGTTCCAATTAAAATCTTGAAGAGAGTTGATTGAAGATAAAAGATGAAGATTTAAGACTAAAGTCTTCAATAACCAAATAATGTAATATAGGGGGATGTTTGAGAATATTGCATTATTTTGTACATGCCAATGTACCTCCATGGTACTTTTATGGTACAAATGTAAATATGTAATAGATTAGGGTTTGTGTCTAGAGTTTAGATGAGTGATTTATATTTTCCTTTTATATAAGTGTTTATGTGCAGGATATGCACAAGTGTCATGTAGGAGAGTAAGAGTCATGTAGAAGTGTTCAAGTGTTATAGGGTTAAAATATTCATGTAAGAAGAGAGTGAAGAGTCTATTATACAAGTGGCAATATGAGAAGCCAAAGGTTAAGAATATGAAATGTTGTATCTCCTAGATATGTGAGGAGTACAATAGACAAGTATTTAAGAGTCACATTACTATACCTACATTATGGAGATAAATCTCCATACGATGTAAGGGAAAAAAATATGTAGCAATTACCACATAGCAAGCATTGATAATGAATCTTGTATATAGATTTTGAGTGATTTATATTGTAAGTATTCTTCATGCATGTGCATGAATAATCTTAGCCATTTACATTCATATTTAGTATTATAAGTGAATGTTATTTCATTATTATATTGGCTTGGATATATATTTGATTTCTTATATATATAATTCTACTCTTGATTATTGATATTTAGACCTATAATATTATGGATTATTTATATTGGTACCTATGATGTTTTTAGATAGTTAGGCTTAAAATCCAACATTATTATCACCAACATTCATCGAGTAGGACATATACATGGATGAAATAGACTCAATCATAGTATGTGATTTGATAGTTACAACAATCACTTAGGATGTTGTTATCACTTCAAGGAGGATTATGAGGTCTACACATTGGGATATAGAGTTAGCCACTAGATTGCTTGTACAAAGGTGAATTTTAATTATTTGCTATTGTACCATATATAATATTGTAGACATAGAAAATTGACACATCTATATAATTCATTTTCTCTTAGACTCCCTAACAAGTCCCTCAAAATTTCTAGGTGTAAGTTTGGGCCTTCTTTCCCCCTTTGTGTTGCTTCTTCCCTTGGTTTTGTTGAATTCACGATTGTCTAGGATGGGGTGCAAATTAAAAATATATATATAGATTTTTCACAAAAAATTCCAATTTTTGGACCAACCTCTGTGGTTTTGGCCCTTGGCCAAGGTTGGTTTTTGTTTTTCTTCCTAAAATACCCTCCAAAAATCCTATAAATAAGAGGATTGGACTCCCTTTTTCAAAAGCTAAGCCAGTTCTTCCAAGTGATCTAATAAGTTTTTGAATGCCATCAAGTGATTTCAAGTGCTCTTTCTATTTTGGATTGTTTTGTTGTTGCTTTGCTTTTGTGATTAGCTACTTTTGGTGAACAAGTCAGTTGTTGCCTTCACCCTTTTGTTACTCTTTTTATTCCACCACAAGTTAACCAAGTTTTTATTTATTTATTTACATTATTGGTTTTCTAGATCATTAATATTCCATTTAGCATTAACCAATTGGTTAAAGGTTATGTCTTAAATTTTTGCATTGTACTTACAAGGCATGAATTTGATTAATTAAGGGATTTGGGGTGATCTTCACTCCTAAACCCTAGCTTACCTCTTGCATATTTTATTTTAGTCATATTTCATTATGTTCGTGCTCTATTTACACTATTTCATGTCATTGCATTTTGTCTTGTTTGCTTCCCAAAGGTCAACAATTGCTTTTATTTTGAACGATCGAATAAAAGGACCAAGGGGGCTTGATAGTTATGCCTCCAAGCTCAGTCACATAGTGACCTAAGTAGACCTTCAAACATTAACCAATTTTTCCAAGGATTTTGAAGTTATTTTGTAGGGTTGAAGATGTATATATTTGGATGCAAGTTTTAAGTTAGGATCAATCATCAGATCAAGTACTTTGTTAGATATTTAGGTTGTTTGTTGGATGTAATTTTTTTATTTATGTCCATTTTTATTTTAGATTTAGATCATAAATAAAAAGAAAAATATTTGGCTTTATTTCTAGGCATCAATAAAGAAAAGCATGTAGTTTTGCATCTTAGGTTAATTTTATTTGTGCATTCTCTTGAACCCTTACTAAAAAGGAAAAGATTTATTTATTTATAAAATTTAGGGTTTTATTTCTCATTGAAATAAAAAATCATCCTAGGAATAGTTCTTTGTTTGCTTGCATTATTGTTTGGATTGCATTGTTCTTTAATTCTTCCTAGTTTAGATCTTAGTAAGGCCAAACATAGGTGCTTGTTCAATAAAACACATCAAACATTTCCAACTTGAAATTGGAGCAAGTCCTTAAACCATTATTGGTGAACCCTTTTATCCCCCAATCCCTCGAGTGTAGAGGTAGCAACATATCCCCATGGTCACCTTAGCTCCCAACGGATCCAATTGAGAATTATACGTGGTAGGGCAGTTTTCCCCCCTCTACATATTTAGTGAACCTGATGTGAAACACATCCTTAGTGGCCAATCTAGGAATATTTTTCCTTTACCTATTTTTTTTAGTTTTTAAACTATAAGGAAGACCATTTAAATATGTTTGCATAGACTAGAAATCTAAACAAACTTAAATAAACTCTTTTGTGTCCTTTGCTTTTTACATTGGTTTTTCATTTTCCTTTCTCTTTATCTTAATCCTATTGACTTGAACCTTTTGAGTGAATTTTTTGCTTTATTGCAAAATGATCACCACAAATAGAGTATCAAACAGGAAACTCTCTCTTGCAAAGAAATTAAGTTGCCTTATTCATTTCTCCAAGGTTCTTGTGAACAAATATTCATGTGCATGTAATCAATAAAGAATAAAGCAAATAAATGAATGTATACCAGAATAACCTAAACCATGCAAGTAATAGTTAACAAGGGGCATTTAATGATTCGAGCAAGTACTTTGCAACTATAACCCATCAAATCGACCAAAGTGAAGATAGCTTCTTTTAATGTTCCTGAGATTAAAGTGATCTACCTGAAACCCAGTTAGTAACCTCTTTTATCTTCAGCTTAAAAAAGATTCCAAATGAGAAAGTGTGTGGTATAAACCACTTCATTTTAAGCTCCATGCCTTTAACATTAGGTTCATTTTTAGAGTTAGTAGATTCGTTTTATCTTCATTTAAAAGTGTTCCGCTATCCCTATGTTAGCATTTGGTGTTAATAAAATTAGCAATGTTAGCATTAAATGTTAGCAAAAATTAGTAAGTTAGAAAGTTAGGATTCATTCACTTAATTTGACTTAATGTGCATTTGGAATTAGTAGCCCTCCTAAACCCATATTTTATCTAAAAATTAGATGAAGGTGCTTGGAGATGCAAGAATGAAAATCTAATTAAAGAAGTGGATCTAGAATCGGCTTTCTCTTCTCCGCTATTAATCAATGGTTTTCTTTGGGAAACACTAGATCTGTAAACAAACCCTCCAATTTTTGGTGTGAACAGATCGCTTTCTCAAGCACAGACATAGAGCATACTCTTGGCAGATTTATTTACCTTCTTTATAACTTAGATTATTCATGGCAATAAATGAACTATTTATGCACATAAATTCTAGAATAGATCAGAATTAAGAAATCAACTACATACAAAATTTTTGGAAAGGACCAGAATCAAGGCACAATTAGTAGAAATTCTAGAATGGACCAGAATAGAACGAAAACAAATGCAAAAATTATGGAATGGACTAGAATCAAGGAACAATTAGCAAAAATTTTGGAATGGACCAGAATTAAGGAACAATTAGCAAAAATTCTGGAATAGACTAGAATAGAATGAAAACAAATGCAAATTTTTTTGGAATGGACCAGAATCAGAAAAGCAGCTTTTAATATGAGATTAATCTAAATATCAAAAAATAAAACAGAAACATTATGCACAAAATTTAGTTGGAAAAACCAAAACAGAACATTAATTTGGTTAGCAATATCCTCCCTGCAAAACCCCAAGTTATGAGATGAAATTCTAAAACAACCTGACCTAACAGACCTACAACATAAACACAGCCAGATTAGATCAGATGCAACACTCTATGGAAAAAAATAATTGCATCATTATATCATTCACCTATCGTAACCCATTTCATGGCATAATAAATAGATACAAGAAGCAATAATGCAAAGGAAAGATTTACAAAAATAACAGCAGCCTTAGTTTCAGTCTCCTTTTGATTTCACACAAAAAAGTTTCTCTTGCCAAATAAAAGCTCTTTTATTCCGATGGATGCTCTTTTTTTCTACAATTTCTAGCCCCTTTCTTCCAAAAATTTCATGGGCTTAAATAATAATAAAAAAAAATCTAACCCTTGGCTTTCCTTTTCCTAATTCGTCTCTTCATTTCCCTTGAATATAACAAAATGAATAGCTTCTTTCCTTATAACACCCTTTATATATATTATAACACATATGTATCAAATTAAAATAATATTTCAACCCTCTTCAAATACCATGGCTTTATCCCTTATGACTCCCATCATAAATCTCATGACATTATAATATATATAAAAAAAACATTAAAAATTCCTTTCCCCCTATATCTCCCATGTCCCCTACTTTCTTTTATTTTAACCCTTACAAAAAAACATGGGCCATGATAGTGAGAGCCATCGATGCCCTCAAATATTCTCATTGCAACATGCTATACCCAAAGGGGGGTATATCATGCTCACATTAAAGCTAAACGTGAACCACAACAAAGGGTAAATAACTTTGCACCCAGCATCAAAACACCCAAAAAAAATGAGGACAAAAAAAAATTAAACAAATAAAACCCCCTTCGTCTTTGATCGGGGAATGCCAATGAGACTTGAACCCGAGTCGATGGGATGCGAGCCTTATCCCAGCTTGCCCATACCACTACACCCAAGTCTTAGGTTAAGACCCAAGCCTTGGCCTATGAATTACACTTCCTCTTGCATGGCAATATTCCCCATGGTGTCTCTCATTCTGCACGAAAATCTTCCCTACGATGTCTCTCCATTCTGTGCAGTAGTCTCCCCTACGACGTCTCTCCATTTTGCATGGTTCAGCTTTGACAACTAGTCCAGACCCACACTTGGGACTAAACATCGCTCCAAAACCTCACTGATTGTTTATCGAATGAGTTCTTCGATAGACGCTTAAGGATGCAAGATGTTGGCCTTAGGGTTTATGACATCAATGTGTTACACTTTCTCTACTCCCGCCTGTCACTGCCATGGCTGGTAGTGTCTCTGCCTTCTAACCATGAGTTTGTGAGGGGCGTTGTCCCACCTTGATGTCGCAATGTCTCTCTAACCACCTGTTATTCCTCTGCACTCGATGTTACTATCGTCAGTGAGTAGCTCGCTATGCACTCTAGCTCCTGGAATCACCATGTGTCCATTGGAAGCATTTGAGTTTAGTGGGAAATATGTTTATCCCACATGCCTTGCATCGATGCCTTCGAGTGTTTCATAAGGCGAAGTTTGCCATTAGTGTGTTGACTGTCCCTTGGGCAGTCTTCCTCCCATGGTAAGTAGCATGAAGGCTCCCATTGGTCACCCGTCCACGCTCAGTTGTTGTTGCTTCATGTGTTTGGATCTACATAATGCTCTCTTTGGTTGGTCGTCGTCCGACGAATAAGCTGCACACAAAACAAAATCTATATTAAAATAAATAATTTTTTTTTTTAATTCTCATAAATTGCTTTTGATTTCACATCTAGATGCCATTTTTCGAATGCAAATAATGATATGAAAACACACATTTTTATTATTTCATTATCTGAAACACCCAAGACAAGGAACACTAACACTCGATAGTAAACTCGCCAAAAACAACAAAAAAAATGATGACGAAACTGCCATAAACCAAAAACAAATGACGTTAAAAGTTGTCAACAACAAGAAAAAGACTTCAACAATAAAATATCGTCGACAAGAAAAAGATGTCAACAATAAAATATCGTCGACAAGAAAAAGTCGTCGATAATAAAATATCGTCGACAAGAAAAAGACGTCAAAAATAAAATATCGTCGACAATAAAATTAATGATAAATGCAAATTCAGAAAAAACCTAGCACTAGATACTCAAAACCAACACGCAAAAAGGGGGGTCCCCAATTTTGGGGTATGTTGTGGAGCAGCCACAACAAAACCTTAGGAGCAAGTGAAATATGATAGAACCTAAAGAAAATTCTCTATACCAGAAGGATGACCAGGTTGATAGGAAGAACCCTAATATAGAGGAATATGAAGAGGACATTGAGACTAGTGAGTACTTTGATCCTACTAAAGGACCTCATGGTAAATTCACTTTCAAATCATATAATCATTTCTTGAATTTGTGTAGGTAAAACAAGCAAGCTTTGGATAAGGTTGTGAATGAAGACATCCACTTTGAAGAATATGGATCATATCTTCATAAAATTAGTTTACCTCTCAAAATTCATGTCAATCATTTGTTTCAATCCAAGCATCATGTTAATCCATTTCATAAATCTACATATGCTACTATCATAATCACCAACATTGGGGGAATTTTGCAACCTCCAACTAGTAGTGCATTTCACCATAAAACCTGCTATGGATAAAACTTCCAGGCTAGCCTATTAGTGTGAGTAATCAAAGGTCTTGCTTTTAAAAGAGACATGTCACCATGCATGAGCCTACTCCATTGCCAGTCAGGCATCTATAGCCTCGATGGAGATCAACCCCATAGTTTGGGCTTTGGCTTTGTTGAATCTTAGGGATGACTACCCATCCTTGCAAGGGACATGTAGTACGATCCTTCCAATCCAAATGATGTGATGGAGGTGGAGTAGTAATGGCTTCCTTGAACCTTAGGAATGACTACCCATCCTTGCAAGGGACATGTAGTACGATCCTTCCAATCCAAATGATGTGATGGAGGTGGAGTAGCAATGGCTTCCTTGAACCTTAGGGATGACTACCCATCCTTGCAAGGGACATGTAGTACGATCCTTCCAATCCAAATGATGTTTTAAGTATTGCGGGAGTGGTGAAAACCACTGTTTCATGGACTATGTTTTGCATGATGGGACATACAAGAAGAATTCTTTTCACCTCACTTTTTATTCCAAGTATGGTTTCAACCATTTTTCCCAAGATGCTCTTTATATGTGTAGAATGTGTCTAATTCAAGACAATGCGACATCAGTTTCCAATCTCAAGACCTTACTTAATGTTTATTGTGCAATGATCCTAAGAGGGTTTGACATGCTTTTGGTGATTGTCTTTGAAATATGGAATGGAATGAGACTCAAAGCTATTATGCAATGTATCCTGAAAATAAATGAGTAAGATGGATTATATAGAATGCTTCACCCTATCTTGCAAAATTGACAACTTTCATGTATCCCAAATTTCAAACGATATTCTTTAATGTGTTTGCAGTGCTCGTGGAGCTTTCTATGATACAATTCTATTTTTTCATATACTTCTAGTCTTAGAACATTGATAAGGATACAAACTAACATCTTTGCTATCCCTTTTTTTTTATATCAAACCAAAAACTAGCCCAATTACCAACACACCAACCTAAGAAAAGAACAATGCAATAAAAAAGCCTTAAAACCTCATTCAGAACAACCTCATCATGCTAAAATGAAGGTTGAAGGCAACAGCCTAATGCACACCTAACAAAAACAAATCTGCACACACAAAAACAAAGCATGACATATTTACATATAATACAAGGCCTTGCCATTTCAAGCCTAGAAATAGTGCTTTAAATGCAGCCCATTGACGGGTAAAGCCAAATCTTTTTCATCCAAGGTTTTTAATATAAAGTTGTTTTCACCTAGGACTTTTGAAATTTGGTAAGGACCCAACCATAAGTAATCAAATTTATCATGATCCCCTTTCCTTTCATGTCTCTTATCCCACAACAATACTAAATCTGAAACTTTAAATGTTTTGACTCTAGACTTCTTATCAAACCACCTTTTTACTACATCTTGGTGTTTACTAAAGTGAAGCATAGCCTCATCCCTCTTTTCATCCAGATGCATCAATTGTGTTAGTCTAGTTTCAAGTTTATTATCAGTTCCAAGGTAATCTTTCATGAAATTTAATGTTTATAACTTAATATTTGTGGGAAAAATAGGATCTTGGCCATAAACTAAGTGGTAAGGAGATGTTCCTAATGATTCCTTGATTCTGATTCTATTAGCCCAAAGAGCCAACTTAAGTTTGTTATGCCAATCTCTAGGATTTCTTTCAAGCAACTTTTTAATGAAACAACAAATTCTTATTAGAAGACTCAGTCAAGCCATTACCTTGTGGATAATAATTGGAAGAAAACTTCAAACTCACCATGTTGTTGAATGCCCAATTTGCAAATTCCAGAGAGGAGAAATCGGAACCATTATCACTTACAATGGAGTTAGGCATTCTGAATCGAGTGACAATGTTATCCTCTAAGAATTTAATAACAACTTCTAAAGTGGCATTTTTAGTGGGGATAGCTTTCGTCCACCTTGTGCAATAATCTGTAGCTGTGAGAATGTATTTATGTGAATCGAATGAATTGGGACTAATGATCCCAACAAAATCCAAACCCCATTGTGCAAAATGTCTAGACTCAATTATAGATTGTAATGGCATAGAAGCACCCCTTTCTCTATTTGTTGTAATTTGACAAGTATGACATGACCTCACATGAGCATGAGCATCTTTGAACAATTGAGGCCAATAGTAACCAGCTCTAAGGATTTGATGGGTTGTGGCATTAGTAGACCCATGTTCTATCCCATAATTACCATGGAATTCCTCAAGTATTTATGCTGCCTCTTTTCGATCAACGCAACGAAGGTAAATTCCTTCATGGTTTTTCTTATATAATGCATCGGATCTGATTAGAAAATTAGCAAATTTTAGACACAAGGCTCTTCGTTGAGTAAAACTCAAATGTGGTGGACACTTACCATTGAGTAAAAAATACACAACATCTATGTACCCCTCATCTTTAGTTATATCTGCTATTTCATATTGTTGACATGAAACTAAGGGATCATTTTCTTCTATGGCCTTAACCAACCCTTTTCCCTGCACTATCTTCATAGGTTGAATTTCAAGATCAAATTCTTGAAGAGTTGAGATCCACTTACCTTGTCTTTCACCCAGTTCATTCTGTATAAACATGGCTTTAACTACAGGATCTAGGATAATAGCAAACACCCTACTGTGGACTATATAATGTCTAAATTTTTTAACAGACTTAAATAGGGCATACATTTGCTTGTCCAAGATGGAATATCTCAATTTCGCATCTTTGAGAGGAGTACTAAGGAAAGCAATAGGATTTTCAATGTTGCATTCACTCTTCTGAGTTAAAACACTCGCAAAGGAATGGTCTGAAGCAAATGTGTAAATGTAGAAAGGCTCTGCATAATCAGGACTCACTAAAATCGGGGCTCTAGAAATCGTATCCTTGATCCTTTTGAAAACATCCCTATTTTCATTGGTCCATTTGATTTGGGCCTCTTTCTTCAACATAGCGTTCAAGGGTTTTGCAATTTCTGAAAAACCTGAAACAAATTTTCTAACAAAATTAATCTTCCCAAAAAAATTTCTTAATTATTTTTTGCTATTGGGAAAGGAAATATTTTGTATGGCATATATCCTTTTAGGATAAATGGAAATTCCATCTTTGGATATTACATGTCCCAATAATTTTCCTTTCGTTACCCCGAAAATGCACTTCTTTGGGTTGAGTGAAATGTCATGTTCCCTACACCTTTGGAGAACTTTCCTTAGATCCTTGACATGGTTTTCCCTATTCTTAGAAATACAGGAATTTCATCTACATAGACAATAATGCACTTATCGATAAGCCCCTTAAAGACAAAGTCCATGGCTCATTGGAATGTGGCACCTGCGTTCAACAATCCAAAAGGCATTCTTCTATATGCAAAAGTGCCCCATTTTGTGGTGAAGGCGGTTTTCATCCTATCATTAGGATGGATGAGGACCTGATTGTATCCTGAATAGCCATATAGGAATGACATCATTTCTGACCCATTTACCTTTTGAAGGATTTCTTAAATGGTAGGTAGAGGGTAATTGTCCTTTTGTGAGGCCTTATTCAGATTTCTAAAATCAATACATAACCTTATCTCTCCACTCTTTTTCCTCACAGGGACCAAGTTAGCAACCCATGTGGAATGCCTAACAGGAAAGATGATTTTAGCTTCTAATAGCCGCTTTATCTCTTTCTCTATCAAGGGCTCTAATAACGGATTGACTGGCCTCTGTCTTTGCCTAAAGGGTTTGGAGTCTGGCTTCAAAGGAATTGTATGCATGATAACATTTTGATCATAAGTTCTCAACTCCTTATAGCTCAAAGCTATGCAATCTACGTATTATTTCAATGCATTGGCAATGGAATTATTTTCATGTTCGGTACATGCCTTCGTAATGAATATTTCATGAGGATTTTCCATACTTCCAATATTGACTAAGTCACAAGCCTCTTTGGGAGGTTGAACTTTCCTCCCTCCTTTCGGTTGGTATCCAATATTAAACATTTTCTCTAATGAGGCCATCCCATTCAACATCTCATTCCATTTTCTAGTAGCTTCCATTTTCAAATTTGCTTCTTCTTGCCCCCTCTCGTCTTCATCAATGACCTGATTTTCAAAGATACCAGAATTAGTGACAAAATTGAATATATGTCTGTCACTATCAAAGACTTGGAAATTCATGATGTTATTAGGTATCGAGGGGCAAGGGACTAATTCTATGGAAAATTTCTTGCACTTCTTGTGATCCGTTGTTTTAAGCATGCTAGCAGCTACGGCTAGAGAATCTACCAAACGATTGCCTTTTCTAGAGATTAGAGATATGTTAAAAGCATCAAATTCATTTATTAAATCTCTAAATCTGGTTTGGTAAAGGTTGAGCCACTTGTTCTTACATGCATATTGTCCTTTAACTTGTTTTACCACCAATTCAGAATCACCTAAGACCTTGATACATTTGATTTTCTTTTGAAGGGCCAATTGGATTCCAAAAATTAAGGCCTCATATTTGGCCACATTGTTGGTGGTCGGGAACTGTAATCTATATGCAACCAACATAGGTTTTCTGTCTAGACATGAAAGTTCAATACCATCTCCTGCCCCTTGTTTGGACTTGGATCCATCAAATCATAAATTCCAAACCTTATGGTGTTCTTCAGAATCATTGCATCCAATACTTCCATTTTGAGGATTCTCAAGAATTTCTACGTCCAAGCAATAGGCTCCTAATTTAGTTTCAATGTATTGAATCTCATTAGGTTTATTGTATTCTATTATCATTTCCTTGAGCCTAGGTTCACTATCAATCTGAATTTGGTTGGCCACTCCTCTCCAAGGCAACCACATATGTGAAGAGTATGTTACAATGTATCCATTTAAGTTCTTACTCCAATATCTTCCCAACACCATCCCATATTTGATATGAATGTTAAGTACCAATATATCTATGTGATGTTGAACCCTAGGTTCTGAGTTGACCTGAATAAGAACATCACTTAATTCTCCCACTGCCTCCATGGTTGATCTATCCAGTTGCACCACCTTGATTTTAGAAGGTTTTGGTGTAAGTCCTAATTTTTGATAGATATCTAGGGGCATAATGCTAGCAGAGGCCCCTGAATCTATTAGACAATTGTGTAGATTTCTACCAGCAACTCTAATGGTTATAATAAAGGGGGATATGTCTCACTTTTCCCTTTTCAAAACCAATTGGGACTCAACACCCTTAGCTTCATGAACTTAGGCAGGTGGATCCAAACATTTTGGTGGACTTACTTCTTGGCCTAATAGTTGGGACATATCATACATTGAGACATTGGCCTTAGTTTTCTTCATGTCTTCTATAAATTCATAAGTGGATTTTTTTGAATTTGACATGTTTTGCACCAACTTAGACTTTTCCACCATGTATGAAGGAGATGGATTGACATCTCCTTTGAAATCATGAGGAAGTGATGGGTTGTTTGGAGGGGTAGAGGAAGTTTTGGGATCCTTAGAACTCCTTGTGTAATACTTGTGATTTTCTTTCCAAAAACGCTTATTGGCATGAACTTCCAATGTTTCTTCATCTTCTTTTCCAAAAAACTCTACATCCTCCTCTTCTTCACTTTCTTGGGAATGTATAACTTTAGTCAATATAGACTCCTGCTTTCCATGGCAACAGTGCGGACAATCATTATCACAAGATCCTAACTCTCCAAAATCTTCCAAGACATCTGCCTGATTGGCTACGGGATTGGGTACTCGCCCATTATTAGGATGTGTGTTGTATGTTCCTTTTCCTCTATGGTTATGAGGTCGGTTGTGACCAATGACTTGGTTAACATTTTTATTAAAATTTCCCACAGTAACCAAAATTTTGGCCAATGTTTCCTTCATGTTTTCTATCGCGAATTCAGGCCCTTGTGGTTGGGGCACTATAATTTTGGGCCCAGTTGTATTTGCTGCATTAGCCACATCTAGAACATGTACAATGGCTTGGGTTTGGGCACTTTGATTCCATCCTGGATTCACACTTTGAATTGGAGTGATTGTTGGATAAGTCATTGGGATTGGCATACTAATCAGAGTAAACCTCGATATGGTCAATAAATTATTGCCCATACTGAACCCAAGCAAGATCATCGGGTTATTTGGAATCAATCCTTGTGTTGGAAAAGAGGCATTAGGATAAGTGGGAAATGATGCGACTTGAGATGGTTGTTGGAAATTGTTCATTTTTGGAACTTGCGGTGCCATGAATTGATTCATCATGGCGAATTGACTGTAGGGACCATTTTGCCCCATCCTAGTCAATTGATACAACCCTACTCCTGATAAATTCATTTATTGTTCAAGGGTAATTGTTTTTGCATAATCTAACGAAAGTGTCGTAACCTGAGTATTCCTTCTAGTCAACAAGGATGTTAACGGATCTAAAGCTCCAAAGTATAGTTGCAGGGCCACCGCAGGATCTACTACAAAGTGGTGAGTCAAATTTGTATATAGTTTTTGGAACCTCTGATTGAATGTTCTTATGGGCTCATTGGGTAACCTTTTGCATGATATGAATAAATTATAAATTATGGAAGCATCCAAAAACATTCAAAATTGACTAATAAAGGCAGTTTCTAATTGGGCCCATGAAGTAATGGATCATGCGGGAAGATTCCTGTACCATTCATTGGCCGTATTGTCTAGACTAGTAGGGAAAATTTGGCAAGCGATATCTTCATGGGTAACTCATTGTCTAAACATGTAATCCTTGTAAATTTGGACACGTTCTTCAGTTGTTGTGGGATCATCATGCACAAATTTAGGCAATCCCCTTTCAATATTTCTAGGCAAGTCATGGACTACCCTAGAAATATCCAACAGGAAACTTTGTGCACCATATGAAAGGGCAGGTGGTTGTTGTTGTTGTTGTTGGACCATGTTAGTCAAGGGTGTCAACCCTATAGGAACAATGGCAACACTTGTAATTATGGGGATAGACGCACTTGGTGTAGTTGTCACACTTGAAACTGAGGGCTCAAGCCCACTAGACGTACTTGAGTCTAAAGAAACTCCTAACTCAAGTATACTAGGTGGTATTTCGATCTCTAATGTTTTGCTTCTCGGCTTCCTAGCAGTGGTAGAAAGGCTTTGGAAAATAGTTTCCCCTGTGGTTTTGGACCTAGTAGCTATGTACTCAGGTTGGGCCAGCTTGAAAACTCTAAAATTCTAAAAGACTTCTCTCAACTCACTTGCAAAAGAAAACAAATAAATGTTATACCTGCAAGCACAATAGGTGGAAACAAAACTACCCATGTTAATCGTTAGAATAGATCACAATCAAAAAACAATAAAGAAGGGCCTCCTTCTAGAGCCAAAATTTTGAGTGAATTTTTTGCCTTATTGCAAAATGATCACCACAACTAGAGTATCAAACAGGAAATTCTCTCTTGCAAAGAAATTAAGTTGCCTTATTCATTTCTCCAAGGTTCTTGTGAACAAACATTCATGTGCATGTAATAAATCAAGACTAAATCAAATAAATGAATGTCTACCAGAATAACCTAAACCATGCAAGTGACAGTTAACAAGGGGCCTTTAATGATTCAAACAAATACTTTGCAACTATAACCCATCAAATCGACCAAAAGTGAAAATAGCTTCTTTTAATGTTCTTGAGATTAAAGTGATCTACCCAAAACCCAGTTAGTAACCTCTTTTATCTTCAGCTTAAAAAATATTCCAAATGAGAAAGTGTGTGGTATAAACCACTTCATTTTAAGCTCCGTGCCTTTAACATGGTTCATTTTTAGAGTTAGTAGATTTGTTTTATCTTCATTTAAAAGTGTTCCACTATCCCTATGTTAGAATTTTGTGTTAGTAAAATTAGCAATGTTAGCAAAAATTAGTAAGTTAGAAAGTTAGGATTCATTCACTTAATCTGACTTAATGTGCATTTGGAATTAGTAGCCCTCCTAAACCCATATTTTATCTAAAAAATAGATGAAGGTGCTTGGAGATGCAAGAATGAAAATCTAATTAAAGAAGTGGATCTAGAAGCAGCTTTCTCTTCTCCGCTATTAATCAATGGTTTTCTTTGGGAAACACTAGATCTGTAAACAAACCCTCCATTTTTGGTGTGAGCAGATCACTTTCTCAAGCGCAAATGTAGAGCATACTCTTGGTAGATTTATTTACCTTCTTTATAACTTAGATTATTCATGGCAATAAATGAACTATTTATGCACATAAATTCTAGAATGGATCAGAATCAAGAAATCAACTACATACAAAAATTCTAGAAAGGACCAGAATCAAGGCACAATTAGCAAAATTTTTGGAATGGACCAGAATAGAACGAAAACAAATGTAAAAATTATGGAATGGACCAGAATCAAGGAACAATTAGTAGAAATTTTGGAATGGACCAGAATTAAGGAACAATTAGCAAAAATTCTGGAATGGACCAGAATAGAATGAAAACAAATGCAAAAAATTCTAGAATGGACCAGAATCAGAAAAGTAGCTTTTAATATGAGAATAATCTAAATATCAAAAAATAAAACAGAAACATTATTCACAAAATTTAGTTGGAAAAACCAAAACAGAACATTAATTTGGTTAGTAATCTCCTCCCTGCAAAACCCCAAGTTATGAGATGAAATTCTAAAACAACCTGACCTAACAGACCTGCAACATAAACACAGTCATATTAGATCAGATGCAAGACTCTATGGAAACAAATAATTGCATCATTCTATCATTCACCTATCGTAACCCATTTCATGGCATAACAAATAGATACAAGAAGCAATAATGCAAAGGAAATATTTACAAAAATAATAGCAGTCTTAGTTTCAGTCTCCTTTTGATTTCACACACAAAATTTGCTCTTGCCAAATAAAAGCTCTTTTATTCCGAAGGATGCTCTTTTTTTCTATAATTTCTAGCCCCTTTCTTCCGAAAATTTCATGGGCTTAAATAAAAAAAAAAAAATCTAACCCTTGGCTTTCCTTTTCCTAATTTGTCTCTTCATTTTCCTTTAATATAACAAAATGAATAGCTTATTTCCTTATAACACCCTTTATATATATTATAACACATATGTATCAAATTAAAATAATATTTCAACCCTCTTAAAATACCATGGCTTCATCCCTTATGACTCCCATCATAAATCTCATGACATTATAATATATAAACAAAACATTAAAAATTCCTTTCCCTCTATAGCTCCCATGTCCCCTACTTTCTTTTATTTTAACCCTTACAAAACAACATGGGCCATGATAGTGAGTGCCATCGATGCCCTCAAATATTCTCATTGCAACATGCTATACCCAAAGGGGGGTACATTGTGCTCACATTAAAGCTAAACGTGAACCATAGCAAAGGGTAAATAACTTTGCACCCAGCATCAAAACACCAAAAAAAATGAGGACAAAAAAAAATTAAACAAAGAAAACTCCCTTCGTCTTTGATCGGGGAACGCCAATGAGACTCGAACCCGAGTCGATGGGATGCGAGCCTTATCCCAGCTTTCCCATACCACTACACCCAAGTCTTGGGTTAAGAACTAAGCCTTGACCTATGAATTACACTTCCTCTTACATGGCAGTCTTCCCCATGGCGTCTCTCATTCTGCACAGAAATATTCCCTACAATGTCTCTCCATTCTGCGCAGTAGTCTCCCCTACGACGTCTCTCCATTTTGCATGGTTTAGCTTCAACAACTAGTCTAGACCCACACTTGGGACTAAACATCGCTCCAAAACCTCATCGGTTGTTTATCGAATGAGTTCTTTGATAGACGCTTACGGATGCAAGATGTTGGCCTTAGGGTTTATGACATCAATGTGTTACACTTTCTCTACTCCCGCCTATCACAACCATGGCTGGCAGTGTCTTTGCCTTCTAACTATAAATTTGTGAGGGGCATTGTCCCACATTGATGCCGTTGACCACCAGTTATTCCTCTGCACCCAATGTTACTGTCGTTAGTGAGTAGCTCGTTGTGCGCTCTAGCTCCTAGAATCGCCATGTGTCCATGGGAAGCATTTGAGTTTAGTGGGAAATTTGTTTATTCCACATGCCTTGCATTGATGCCTCCGAGCATTTCATAAGGTGAAGTTTGCCTTTAGTGTGTTGACTGTCCCTTGGGCAGTCTTCCTCCCATGCTAAGTAGCGTGAAGGCTCCCATTGGTCACCTGTACATGCTCGATTGATGTTGCTTCATGCATTTGGATTTTTATAATGCTCTCTTTGGTTGGTCACCGTCCGATGAATAAGCTGCACACAAAACAAAATCTATATTAAAATAAATAATTTTTTTTTTTAATTCTCATAAATGGCTTTTGATTCTGCTTTATTCATCTAGATGCCATTTTTTGAATGCAAATAATGATACGAAAACACACATTTTTATTATTTCATTATCTAAAACACCCAAGACAAGGAACACTAACACTCGATAGTAAACTTGCCAAAAACAACAAAAAAAATGACGACAAAACTGCCATAAACCAAAAAAAAATGATGCTAAAAGCTGTCAATAAGAAAAAGACGTCGACAAGAAAAATACGTCGACAATAAAATATCGTCGACAAGAAAAAGACATCGACAATAAAATATCGTTGACAAGAAAAAGACATCGACAATAAAATATCGTCGACAAGAAAAAATCGTTGACAATAAAATATCATCAACAAGAAAAAGACGTTGACAATAAAATATCATCGACAAGAAAATTAATGATAAATGCAAATTCAAAACAAACCCAGCACTAGATACTCAAAACCAACACGCAAAAAGGGGGGTCCCCAATTTTGGGGTACGTTGTGGAGCAGCCACAACAGAACCTTAGGAGCAAGTGAAATATGATAGAACCTACAGAAAATTCTCTATACCAGGAGGATGACCAGGTTGATAGGAAGAACCCTAATCTAGAGGAATATGAAGAGGACATTGAGACTAGTGAGTACTTTGATCCTACTAAAGGACCTCATGGTAAATTCACTTTCAAATCATATAATCATTTCTTGAATTTTTGTATGTAAAACAAGCAAGCTTTGGATAAGGTTGTGAATGAAGACATCCACTTTGAAGAATATGGATCATATCTTCATAAAATTAGTTTACCTCTCAAAATTCATGTCAATCCTTTGTTTCAATCCAAGCATCATGTTAATCCATTTCATAAATCTACATATGCTACTATCATAATCACCAACATTGGGGGAATTTTGCAACCTCCAACTAGTAGTGCATTTCACCATAATTTCCAATTTTCTTTTCATTATTCTAATATCAACATACCTTCGTTTGTTCCACCAAATGTGAACTACATCCCACAACAAGATACTACACAGAACATATGTTTCCATAACCCATACCATAACAATGTTAATAACTCCAACATTAATCAAGTTCCCTTTCAACAACCTACCTATAACCATCCCTTATGGAATGTATGGGTATTACATGACAACAATCCTTACATGAAAAGTTTGACAAGTATAGTGAAATAATTGACATTAAGAATGGATTCACTACAAACACCAAGTTTCACTTACAATTATAAGAAAATGTGCAATGAACTCCTAGATCCCATGGTATCCTCTAGACCCTATCCTAAGCGTTTCTCGATGTCGGTATTACCCATTTATAATGGATTAGAGGATCCTATAGAATATTTAAGGATGTTTAGAACAACATGTCATGATATTATATATGATGATATGTTGTTGCTAAAGACATTCCCTAAAAGCCTTGGTAGTATGACATTGGAATGGTACTATCAACTACCCTATCATTCTTTGAGAAACTTTAAAGAAATAACTAAGTTATTTGTTTAGAAATTTGGAGCTTATATCGAGAAAGGAATAATCATTCAAGATTTGTAACTCCTAAAGCAAGGTAAAGATGAAATGTTTTTTAGAATTTTTGTCTCGATGGAGAAGTTTAGTTGGATATTTAAGATACACCTTGCCTCCTCGAGACATGTTAGATATATTCATTGGAAATTTGCAAGAACATATCATATTAGTTGGAGAAAACAACTATTACCTCTTTCAAACAAGTAATAGATTTGGCATGAAGAGTAGAGAAGGCTCTCATTCAGAGAGGTCAAATCAAGTTAAGTAAAGAAGAGGAAAGAACCAAAAAAACCCAATATAAGAATAAGCATGTAGTTGGTGATGGGGTAATGGATAATAGGTAAACCAACAATGTTAATGTCACTAGTACCTTACAAAATTTGGTACTCAAAAAACCCCAAACATCCCCACCAAGAAATTTTACTAGATTCAACTAACCTATTTTATTGGTCCTTAACTTTTGGAAGCTAATATGATCGAGCTGCCACCCATAAGGAAACTTGACACCAAAGTAGATTGGTGTAAGTCTAGTTAGAATTATGAGCATCACAAAGTGGAGTGGCATGCAAAAAACTCATGTAAGAGGTTGAAACACGTGGTTCAAGACTTAATAGATGAGGTTCATCTTGTTAAGGATGAATCACAACCTACTCCTAACCACAACCCTCCAACTAATCAACCTCCTACTCAATAGACACCTACAACTAATAAATATATAGGGATATTCTAAAATCCTCTACCCAATGATAGGAAACAAATAGCTAATCAAGTATCATATCATAATGTTACACCTCCCTACAAAAACATGGTGGGTATGATAGTAGCTACTACAATGCGACAAGCTCAATCTCAACTAACTCGACAATCTCAATAGGAGACAAGTTCTACATCCAACAAACCTTCTAGACCATCCTTAGTTCTTAAGAGTACCAAAAAAAGAAGCACAAGTGTAGAAAAATCAACCTTAGTGTTGAATCCACAACCAAAAGTCTCCTTTGATATTAAATAATAGTTAAGTAACACACCTACCAAGATATCCCTCTTAGAGCTTTTACAAACTTCTCCTATTCATAGGAAAGCCTTGTTGAAGCTTCTAAGTCAACAATTTGTCCTGCAAGATCTTCCCCCTAGAAACTTAGCCAATGTTGTAGGTACTCTTGGGATAAATAATTTTATGATGATAAACTTCCTTACTTAAAATTGCAAGGGAATTCTCCTCTTTACATCTTTGGATATATTGGGAAAAAGTATATCAAGAGGATCTTGGTGGACAATGGTTCCTCCCTCAATATATGCACTTATAATTTTTCTAAAATTTTGGATTAAAGGAGGAATATTTAACCAAATATGATGTTATCATAAAAGCTTTCAACAATGAGTCCCAAGAGGCCTGTGGTATTTTATCCCTTCCCCTTAGGGTAGGATCCAAGAATTTAGACACTTTGTTTTATGTGGTATCTTGCCCCACATATTTCAATCTTATTCTTGGATACCCTTGGATTTATGCAATGCAGAGTATCCCTTATACTCCATCAATATTTGAAGTATGAGTTCAAAAATCATCTTATCACCATTTTGGGTGATCCTCATCCATTCTAATATTGTTCAATGGTTGAGCAAGCCCAATCTAACATCAATATTTGTCCATCCATTTCTATTTATAGAAATTATCATATCACCAAGAAGTTTGAGAATTTCAAAATTAGTAAGGAACCATCAATCATAACATCATCACAAGATCAAGCTAATATGCTCAATTATAGTCCTCTTCTAGACCTCACAAAGCTGCCACCTTCACCCTAAACTATATTTTTACCTCATAAAAAGGGTGAAGTAGTAAACATCGGTATGTGTACCTTTGTCTATGTGGGTACGTCCCATGAAGAAAATATCCATGGTAGAAACCCCTCTCCAATAGAGCAAACCTTTACCCATTGTTATCTATCCAATGATTACCTACTTAAGTAGATCTTATCTAGTATGGGATATGTAGGTAAGGATTTGGGATCACAATAGAAAGGTATTCAAGAACCTTTAGAAGTTGAGCTTTGACCTAGGTGATGTGGAATAGGTTACATCCCACAAAAAAACCAACCCTTACCAATTGATAATGATCAAGTTGTTACTTATACTAAATTCATGGATCATCATGGTTTAGAGTGGAGTAATAAGAATGAAATACCACCTTCTACATCAAACATTTTGTTTTCTAATATGATAAATTTGGTGCATTGTGAGTTAGTTGTGACCCTAAGGGATTATGCTAAAAAGGATACCCTTTGTGATATTGATCATGAATATGTCCTTCAAAATAACTTTTTCTTTGATAAGTCAGCCCCTTGTGTCACCCATCATGAGTCTTCTAGTTCTCAAGTGGATATCATTCCTATGTCTCTTTATGCCCTTGAGAAGCTAAGAGTGATTCTTACCCCTCCTCACTATGATGATGATTCCCACATCCTCATTGAGGAGACCTTAGATGTTAACATAGGTTTCGATAAAAGTCTTAGAATCCTTAAGTTAGGCAAAGCTTTGTCCATGGATGAGTAGGAGCAATTGATAAATTTTTTGAAAGAAGTTCAAGATATTTTGCTTGGTCATATGCCAACATGTTAGGGCCTGATCCCTCCATTCTTATACATATTTTTGTAGTTAGACCTAATGCCAAGCCAATTAAGAAAAAACTTAGGAAGATGCATCCTAAGGTCACCCTTTTGGTTAAGGAGGAGATCGAAAAACTCCTTGATATTTGTTTTATCAAAGCTATCAACTATTCTGATTGGATCTCGAACATCATTATTGTAGCTAATAAAGAAGGAATGATCATAATATATATTGACTTTTAGGACATTAACTTAGTTTATCTAGAGGATGATTTTCCCCTCCCCAACATAGATATGATTGTAGATTTTTGTACTATATGTGGAATGCTATCACTCATGGATGGTTTCTCAAGATACAATCAGATAATGATTACTCTTGAGGACCAAGTCAAGAAAAATTTTATAACTCCATGGGGCACCTTATGTTAAGAAGTCATTCCTTTTGGATTAAAGAATTCTAGTGCCACATGCCAAAGGACCATGACATATATTTGTCATGACATGATGCATGATATTGTTGAAGACTATGTGGAATATCTTCTTGGTTATTCCATACATTGAGAGACTCATGCTCACAATTTAAGATGTATCTTTGAAAAGCTTTAACAATACAAGGTTTGTCTTAAGCCTTCTAAGTGTGTGTTTGGAGTTACAACTGGCAAGTTATTAGGTTTCATAGTGTCTAGGCAAGGCGTTTAAGTGGATCCTGCTAAGATAGAAACTATCACTAACATATCTCCTCCTTGTAACCTAACCAAGTTGCATAGCTTGCAAGGTAAATTTCAAGCTATTCATTGATTCATAGCTCAATTAGCCAATAAGTGCTAGACCTTTCTTAAGCTTCTTAAGAATATATAGTGTTCTAGTGGGATGTTGAGTGTCAAAAAGCCTTTAATGATCTCATGAGATATCTCACTTTCTCACCTATCCTTATTCTACATAGGTTGTATAAGCATTTAATGCTTTATATAGCAGCCACAACTCATGCTTTTGGGGCCATGCTTGCTCAATATGATGATCAAAACAAAGAGAAATCCATATACTATATTAGTAGGACCTTGGTTATCTATGAAACATGATACTCTTCCTTAGAGAAGCTTTACCTTTTTGTAGTGTTTGCTTCTCAAAATTTTTACACTACATGCTTAGCCATAAGACATTGGTAGTCATGAAGTTTGACCCTCTTTGCTACTTAATGTTGAAGCCCCACCTTTCAAGTCAAGCTTCTAAGTGGGTTCTAGTCCTTAGTGAGTTTGACTTAACCTTTATAGGTCAAAAGGCTATAAAATATTAGGTTATTGTTAACTAGATAGCTACTACTCCATTAGAAGCTACCTATATCTTAGTTTTCGAGTTTCTTGATGAGTTCCTTAGCTTAGAAGTAGAAGAGCCTAAGTCTTAGAATTTTTTTTTTGATGGAGCCTAATTCTTGAAGGGTGTTGGTGATGGACTTATTCTAGTCATCCCACAAAAGTAGCTCTTCCTTATTTTCTTTAAGCTTTACTTCTATTACACTAATAACATTGGAGAGTACGAAGCTTTGATCCTAGGTCTTAGAGCAGCCTTAGGCTTGAAAGTTAGAGTCTTGTCCATCTTTGGTGACTCTCAACTTGTGGTTAATTAGATCAATGATGTTTATCAAACCAAATATGATAAACTAAAACCTTACAAGGAAATTATCACCAAGATTTTGTTTACCTTTGATAGGGTAACCATAGAATCTATCCCTAGATCCTCCAATCACCATGTGGATGTCATGGTTGCTACAACATCCTTGATACCCTTAGAGTTAGAATATGATCATGTCATAATTATTATTCAACGAGTATGAGAGCCCACATCCCTTAGTTCTAGCCTCATTTTTTTTAATGTCCTAAACATTGGAGTTTCTCAATCTGAGCCTGAGTACATGGACATATTTAACTTCCTTAAGGATTCGATACCCGATGGCTTAGACCATAATCAACATAAAATTTTGTGGAAAATAAGTGTCAATTCATGATAATTGAAAATAATTTATATATACATTCTTTCGAGGGCATCCTTTTGTGATGCCTTAACTTTGATGAAGCCTAGCTAGCCCTAAGTGAATATCATGAAGGATCATGTGGAGGCCATTTTAGAAGCAATGTTATTGCTAAGAAGCTCCTTCATATCAACTATTACTGGCATTCTATGGAGAAATATGCATGTGACTATATTTGGTGAAGTGACAAGTGTCAATGCCATGATAATCTTGTTCATGCTTCTTCTCAAAACCTTCAGATTATTTTTTCTCCTTGGCATTTTCCATGTGGATATTGGAAATTATCAAGAAAAATAAACTAATGTCATCTTATGGTCATAATTTTATCATCATTGCTACAAAATATTTCACCAAGTGGGTCAAATCCATACCCCTAGATATGGTAACTAGAGCCCAGGTCTCTATGTTCATCTTCAACCAGAATTCTTTGTAGGTATGAGATTCCTTTAGTCATTGTTTCTGACAATGGATCTCCTTTCAAGAACTAGTATATCCATAAGCTTTGTGCTAAGTACAAGATTCAACACAATTGGTCAACTACATACTACCCCCAAGGTAATGGTCAATATAAAAAATCCAACAAGTCTTTAGTTAATATCCTAATGAAGCTATTTAGTAAGACCGGTTGAGATTGGCATATCCAGTTGTATCTTGCCTTGTGGTCCTATTGTACCAGTGTATGAACCCCTACAAGTGCAACCCCATATATCTCGATTTACAATATTGAGGTATTTTTTTATTCAAATTAGATATCTCGTCCTTGTGTATCTTATTGCAAGATGCCTCAGTTGATGATGAGTATCATTTAGATTATTTAAGCCAATTGGAGTTGTTGGATGAGAAATGCATCCATGCCTTAGAGCATCTTCAAGCCTATAAAAATAGGCTCAAGCAATCTTACTCTAAGATAGTTTGCAATTTTTATTTTGAGGTTGGTGACCTTACCCTCAAAGAAAACTAGAAGAACATGAATGCTCGAACATATCTTAAAGGGAAATTTTAGCCTATTTGGCTAGGACCCTTTGTCATAATAGCCAAGTTTGGCTTATGAGTCTATCATTTAGCAACATTATATGGTAAATAACTTAAAGAACCAATGAACATAATGTACTTAAAATGATATTGTGCATGATTTTGCATCATAATTCTTCATCTTGCATTTGGTTTGCTTGCTCATACTACATGATTTCCTATCACATATTGCATGAATTTCTTGGAATTCTATTTCACTCTACATCTTTGCTTTTCATATAGATATTTTGCTACTTGATGATACTTGCATGACTTATTGATCATATATATTCTTGGGGACTTCACAATGAGGCAGACGATGAAACCTATTTAGGTTTTGGCTCACATTCACTGCACTAATACTAGATCACTAATACTTAGCGAACCCCCAACCTAGGGCATATCTCCATGCATTTTTCATCATTTATTTTTGTTGTCATCCATATTTTTTTCTTTTATTTTTATATATTCCTTGACCTTGAAAGTTTCAATAATTCTAAATCTCTTAAAGTCAATGGATATAGTTCTTCATCTCTTGTATGTCCTTTATCCTTTGAAATTTTTAAATCATTTCTTCTCTTCTCCAAGACAAAAGGATATAAGTTCTTTCTTCTATTTTCACATTTTGTTTTTCTCATATATTTCCTTCTTGATCTTTTAATTATTAAGGTATACTTGTGTGATAGGGTAGATACCACATGAATATCATTTATGGTGTTCATATGACCATTGACTATCTTACACACATCTCTTAGTTATTGAAGTTTCAAAAAGGACACATGAATAGTACTATTTACTTATTGCTTCTCTTATCCTTCTATATTTATTCTATCTAACACATGCACACACACATTTTATACTATATTTTGCTTTGCTCACTCATATTTTTCACACACCACATCCCTATTGAGATACACTCCTTTTGGTAAATCAGTCAAAAATTACATCCCATATGACATAGATTCATGATAACTAAGTGAAGAGTAGCCTCCATAAGGTCATTTGTGAGCATACATCCTAGTGGGTATCTCTCCCACCATAGTCTTTAGAAAGCACAAACCCATAGCGGGTAATGTTCCACTACGATTTGTTCTCTTTAGCAAGCATTAAACCCTCACATGATAGCTCTATGGCCACTTGAAAGCACTACATCCAAAGTGGGTTTCACTCCATCCCCAAAAATTTGTGATCATACATCCTCATGGGGTCCCACTTCACCCCTTTTTTTCTTTTCACTAAGTTTATGTTTGTTTGATCACACTAATCCCTTGTGGTCTATATTGACTCAAATTTCATACTCTAAGCACCTTTTTGTTTTATTTTTTCTTTGTTGACTTTCTCCTTCTTCATCTTCTTGTTCTTCGTTTTCTTATCTAGTGTTTTTTTTTTTTAATTTTCACCCTATCCATATGGGGCATGAATTCACTCTATGATGAGTTCACAATATGTTTTTATGGGATATGAATTTAGCTAGAGCTTTATTTTTATTTATTTTTCGTTTTCTTATTTTTTCTACCACTTTTTTTTTCTCTTTCCATCTCCTCATCTACTCATGCATTTCATTCATTTCAATAGTTAACTTCATCTCATCATGCATCTCATTAAGTTCATTCATGCATAACTAAACATCAACAAAACACATAAAAATTATAGTCACACACACACACACATATATAAAATGAATGTATTAATTGATAGCTAGGAGTACACATCAACTTGGTTGGTATTCCAAAGTCTAATCCCGACACACTTGACCATCCCTAGGGTTGCATTGCACACTTAAAATTGGTATGTCATCCTGATCCTAGCTCTATTTCTATGATCCAGTCTCCTCTGTGCCACATGCTAAAGGTGGCCTTGGTGGGGGCATGTTCGCAGACCATTAAGCATTCCAGGATCTAGATCGCAACCTATTCTTTGTCTGTAAGAAAGACGATGGAGGCACCCCCTGCTCTATTGGAATTGCCTAAAAATGTAGGGTTTGGTAGAAGGTCCCTCTCCATATAGATGCCTCTAGCATCTCCCTCATCCTATAGTAGGTAGATCCCATAACCCTGTTGGCTACCCATAATGACAACCATCCCCTCAGCCTAAGCCTATTATCGCTCCTATTCTAGCCAATTCATCTCTCTACTGAGGTGATTTGCTTCACCTCTTATTGCATCTCACTCTATGAGTGTCATGTTTAGGGAACTCCATAGACCCTCTAGCCTCTTGGACCTATCATATCAAAGTTGGTCCATCTCCCTCTACATGGTCATTATCCAAACCTGCAACACCTCCCTCTCCCTTATTGGGTCATCCTGACCTATGATTTTACTAGGTCCCACCATTGTCAATGTAGGAGCACCTCCTACTATCCTGCTTGGCCTAATATTTGTCACTGTGGTAGAACCTTTGACTACTACCCCTCCTTGAGCTAGAGAGAGTGATGGTTGTCCTCATGGCCATCACCATATCTATCTTGACCTAAACTTGTGTCTGCTTAGGAGGGTTTACACCCCTCTACCTACGCTCAGCTATATGTTGAGTAGCCTCTTCCAAGGCTAGCTACACTCACCAGGTCATGACCTGGTTCCTATACACTAGCATTAATGGGGATATCATCAAGGGAATAATACCCCTATACCATATCCTATATCCAATAACCACACCAACATCATCCACTTCTGGATCAATGTAGAGGGTATCATCCAAGTATAATGCTAGTCACTCCAAGTTGGGAAATGGTCTTGAAAGTGCATGCAATCTTTGGACAACCATGTGCTCCTAAAACCATAGTTCGAGCACCATTTGTATTTTTTGTTCTAGAGCTCCTTTTCCTCTTCTTGCAAGGTGAAAATGATTTCATTTTCATCCTCTCCACTTCTTATCCCATATTTTTTATCTCTCCTATTTGTGTTTTCATTCTTTTCTCTTTGTTTATTGATATATTTTCATTTATGCCCACCTTTTTTGAGTTTCTTCAAGAATATTGCATTCCTTCTAAAACTTGAGGGGTCATCCCGACCTTAAGGACATTAAAGTCATTAATGCCCCATTTTGCATGCAAAATTTTGAAGTGTTCTAAATGACATAATTTTTGCACCATCCCTTCTTCCAAACCTGATACCTTTTTTTTTGCTCTCTATTTTTCGTCCATAGGTGTTTACATCTTTCTTTAACATATTTACTAGGCCATAAATGTATCAAAGAGGGGGTAAAATGTAGACATGAAAAATTAATGCATCTAAATGAGTCATTTTACCTTAGACTCCCTAATAAGTCTCTCAAAATTGTTAGGTGGATATTTGGGCCTTCTTTTCTTCTTTGTTTTGCTTTTTCCCTTGGATGTCAAATTTACGATTGTCTAGGACTGGTGCGAATTTGACAAAATTTGGATTTTTCTCAAAAAAAGTCCAAATTTTGGGTCAACCTCTGTGGTTTTGGCTCTTCGCCAAGGTTGTTTTTAATTTTCCTACCTAAAACCCCTCCAAAACTCCTATAAATAAGAGGATTGGACTCCCTTTTTCAAGCTAAGCTAGTTCTTCCAAGTGATCTAATGAGTTTTTGAATGCCATCAAGTGATTTCAAGTGCTCTTTCTATTTTGGATTGTTCTATTGTTGCTTTGCTTTTGTGATTAGCTAATTTTGGTGAAAAAGTGTGGGAGCCTTGAGGAGGGGTCTACCATTTTGGTTTCTACCTTCACCCTTTTGTTGCTCTTTCGCTTCCAGCACAAGTTAACCAGTTTTTATTTTTATTTTTATTTTTTTACATTATTGGTTTTCTAGATCATTAATATTCCATTTAGCATTAATAGATTAGTTGAAGGTTTTGTTACGAATTTGTACCTTGTACTTATAATGTGTGAATTTGCACCCCATACTTATAGGGTGCGAATTCACAAATTACAAGTACAAGGTACAAATTTGTAACAAAACCTTTAACTAATCTATTAATGCTAAATGGAATATTAATGAACTAGAAAACCAATAATGTTAAAGGTTTTGTTATGAATTTGTACCTTGTACTTGTAATATGTGAATTCGTACCCCATACTTATAGGGTGTGAATTCAATGAGACTGAATTTGTGGTCACCCCTTATGGGGCATGAATTTTATCTATTAAGGGCTTGGGGGTAGGTTTTGCTCCCAAACCCTAGCTTACCTCTTGCATATTTCATTTTAGTCATATTTCATCATGCTATGTTTACATTGTTTCATGTCATTGCATTTTATCTTGTTTTCTTCCCAAAGGTCAACAATTGCTTTATTTTTGAATAGTTAGCTAAAAGGACCGAGGGGGCTTGATTGTTGCACGTCCAAGATTGGTCACATAGTGACCTAAGAAGGTCCCTAAAAACTAATAAAAAATTCCAAGTGTTTTGAAGCTATTTTGCAGGTTTGAAGCTATTGGATATATGGATGCAATTTTTAAGCTAGGATCAGCAACTAGATCGAGTAAGTACTTTGTTAGATCTTTAGGCTATTTTTTGGGTGTCTTTTTTTTATTTCTATTTCAAATTTAGATCATAAATAAAAATAAAAATATTTGGATTGTTTTCTAGGCATCAATAAAGAAAAGCATGTAGTTTTGCATCTTAGGTTAATTTTGTTTGTGTATTCTCTTGAACCCTTGCTTGAAAAGAAAAATATTTATTTACTTGTAAAAGTTAGGGTTTTAGTTCTCATTGAAAAAAAAATTATTCTAAAAATAGTCCTTTGTTTGCTTGCATTATTGTTTGCCTTGCATTGTTTTTGAAATCTTCCTAGTTTAGATCTTAGTAAGTCCAAAAATAGGTGCTTGTTTAATAAAACACATCAAACATTTCCATCTCATACTTGGATTGAGTCCTTAAACCATTCTTGGTGAACCCTTTGATCTTCCAAGCCCCCGAGTGTAGAGGTAGCAACATACCTCTATGGTCACCTTGTCTCCAAGGAGATCCAATTGAGAACCATACATGGTAGGGTAGTTTCTCCCTCTTTACAACTATATAATGGGTGTACAAAATATTAATATATATGCATGTATATATGCATCAACTATGATAGATCTATGATGATGTGTCTAAGTTATGATGAATATTTTATGATTTTATGTTATATTTATTTTGATGTTGATGATATTAATGATATGATGTGGATCATGCTATGATGAATTAATTTATATGATGTGTTTATTGATTGATGATGATGTATGGTGATGATATGTTTTAAGACTTAGTTTATGATGACATGAGATGATGATTTGATATTGAAAAAGAGCTATGGATTTTAATTTAGAGAGATGATCAAATTTAGATACATATTTGATTTGGATATATTATAATACAAGTATAGACAAAAAGGATGTACCCAAGTGGACTTTAGATAATTCCATAAGGAATTGCTATGATACAAAATATGATGCAAAAAGAGACATGCCCAAGGGGACCTTTTTTAATGGTATAATATATTACTATGATATAAGATATGACACAGAAAGAGACATGCCTACGGAGACTTTAGATAATGCCATAAGTCATTGCTATGATACGAGATATGATACAAAGAGAAACATCCCATGGGGACTTTATATAATGCCATAGCACATTACTATTTTATTATATATAAATATACGTACCCATGGGGACTTTAGATAATTTCATAAGCACTACTATGATATGAGATATTATTTTTGGTGCCTCCACACAAGTGTCCAAGGAGCATTTTTTATTCTTTTTTATGGAAATTTGCAAATATATTTGTATCAAAATAAATGCTTAGAGGACTTTATAGATGCACCAAATGGAAAGAGCCTTACCTCTATAAAAAAATCATAGAGGAATTTTGTTGCTAGATTTACATTCAAACATGTTAGAATTCACAATATATTGTACAAATGAATTAAAATAAAGCATGCACTCTTAGATATTGAATAAAAAATGACAAAAGAATAATTTGGTGGGAAACCATATGCACCATAAATAATCACTATCCATATATATTATACACAACACTTTTATGGTCAAATGAGCAGTGTGAGAGAGGTATTTATAGCAATACCAAAATTCCAAATTACATAAAGTTTAACCTATGTTGACATAACAAGTGGGGTTTAGAGAAATTATAAATATTACATGAGGTTTAACCATAACAAGGTTAACCATGACTATTAGAATTAAAAAAATTATATATTACCAAATAATAAATACATTGCACGATAAAATTTCATTAGGACTATCTAATACATTGTAAAATATCAAATCTTCGCCACGAAGTAGATTACATATTTGGCACCCTCCCATAATCTAAACTAAGGGGACAAGTAGAGGAGAAATTAATTATAAAAACATCACCCTTGTAATGAATGGTCTAGTGGGCCTATGTATTTGAGGTAGATCTATCCAAATTTGCCTCACCATCTAAAGACATCCATCCTTATTCAATAAATTAGCTTCAATATTTTGTAGCTTCAATAATAAATTATTTATAATATGTCCCTCTATTTTATAGTATATGAAAGAGGTATTTAATTTCTAATGACTTAGCCTTGTCCATGGGAATTTGGATCTTAGTGTCCTTATATTAAAATTCCTTTGCATGAGCCTATATTTAAGGATTTACACAATCGTAATTTCACATTGCAACCTAAAAGTGAACTAGAAGAGAAAAAATATAATCAATAGTCTTTTGGATTCCAAGAACATAGGAATCATATGAACCATTAGGTTCAACATCTAAAATGAAGGGGAGATATTAGAAATAAAATTCTTAATGCATTGTGCATCATTTTTATTTTTGCCTTTAGAAGATGTAATATCTTTCTTTAATGCCTTGAATCTCATAATATAGTCCTCAATGTTATCAAACTCAACTAGTTTAAGAGAGGAAAGCTCCAATTTCAAGTGACTTAATTAAGTAGTATTAACCTTTCTAAAAATTTCATGCAAATTTGATCATTTATTGATAGATATGGAAAAACAACTGTAGCTTAATTACTAAAAAGAACAAACCTAGAATTTCTTCTACCTTTTTGTGGTGAGCTTTATCATCAAGAACAACTACTTTATCCTCCTAAAATATGTATTATAGGTTCTTCATAGTAGGTTAATCATTTGAGTTGATCAAATAATGTAATTTTTTATTAAGGTGAGTAACTAGGGCTTTACAATCCATATTACACTATTTGATTTCCAACACTATAGTAGGTCCATGAACTGATACTACCAATGCATAGAGCTCAAAAAATCATGTGTTATAAACAAGTGGGCTCAAAATGCTTTTGTATGTAAAAGCTATGGCCTTTCAAAGACTTGCCCTAATTAAATCCAAAAAATAAATAATATAAGGCTTTAAATTTAGGTTTGCAATCACAATATCAACCTACCACTTGGTGAGCTCTGATTTGTTGGAGCTATCCAATCACTTTTTGTCACCTAAACTCATTTGATCCACCTAGTCATTGACACTTGTACTATTATATTGGTAGCATATATATATATATCAAAACAATATTTCACGTGGTGCTAAAGAGACCATGCCATTCATGGAGTTAGCCAAAATTCCACCTTATGAGCAATAAGGATTTGAAAGCTCTTAATAGGACTTGAACCTAAGTCTCCTTCATGCTAAGACCTTTGTACTATCCAAATTTTTATAGTCCATAATGATAAGAGAAGGGCTCATCGTCACTTTTAAATGATCCATAAAGTCATCAAATCTTTACAAAATTGGAGGTATGGGGGTCAAACACATATCTTCTCTCTAAAAAGTGACTCCTCTGACCAATCTACCTATGTGACTTTAGGGAATGGTGAGTTGGCACCTCCTATAGAAGAGCACAAACTTGGATTTAACATTGAAAAGGTAGATATACAAATGAAACTTGTCTAATGGTTTCTCTAATATAATGCTTGAACCATTAAACCATCTATAACTTTGGGTCAGAAGGCCAATGACCAAAGAAATATTCTATCAGATGATTACTAATGAGGTCAAGGGATACCTTTTCTCTATCATATTCAAGGGTACATGATTTAAATTTAGAATTCAAGGTTCCAAACACCTTAACGCTTTCTCTTGTAGCTACTATGGCACTATCCGTAGATGGTTTTTGGTATATCCCTCCATAGAGAGGGATCATGCCCTTCTACTACAAAGTACCTTGAGAGAGGGTAGGAGAAAAGGGTTAGTTTGAATTTAAAAATTGATGCACACTCCTATCATTTCATGAATTGCCTTTTCCTTGTTGAAGCTTCAATTCTATAAAAAATACTACAACAAAAATATCTTAATAAATATTCAGAATAGTAGAGGGTTTTTTAAACCAAGAGATTTCAAAATTATGAAAAAATATAGAATATTTGTCCTAGAAATTGGAAGGGAAATTAGAGGCTTTGAAGCTCATTCTTCTATAACCTTGAAGATCTTTCTCTGATACCATATTGAAATTCACAATATTTTTTGAAATTAATTGAAACAAACCTTGCACTTAAATATTATACATTGAACAAAAAATAAGGATGCAAGAAGAATTTTGTGGGTGTTGTAGGCACCATAAATAATCAATATCCATAAATATTATTGCACAAAACTCTGATGATCAAATGAGGAGATTGAGGTAGGTATTTATAACAATACCAAAACCCCAAATTAAATAAATTTTTATCCAATCCAACATAATAATTGGGATTTAGCTTATTTATAAATATTATGAGGTTTATCCATAACAAGGTCAACCATGGTTCTTTGGGCTTACATTTTAAAATATTATAAAATAATAAATACATTGCATAATGAAATACCCTTAGCTATATCCAATACGTTGCATAATGTTGGATCTTAGCCATAAAGCAGATTTCAAATTCAACAAAATGATGTCTAAAGGACTTCTACTTTACCTTTAGATAAATGCCATAAAGGACTTCTACTAATGGATTTTCCTTTAGAAAAATGCTAAAAGGACTTAATATTTTAGACTGTTACCTTTTGATGCATAATACTTGAAGCAAAATAACCACAAGATCTACAATAAAGTTGCTATATGAAATATAAGATAATGAAAATATTCTAATCATATAAAACTCATTAATAACTTCTACAATAACTCATAAACTTTACATTAACAAATGCTCGTGAAAATAGTATCTTGATATAGAATAAATGTCACATATATTACACTCTTCCTTTACAATGCTTAGTCACATATATAATAGAATGTGACTCTTCATATGAATTACTCTTGGCCTTCACTCTTCTTGAGACTCTTCACTTTCCTATTCTAAGGACACATGTGCACTCTTACATAAAGTACACTTGTGAACATTTACACTCATCACACTTGCACACTTAACTACATGAAACTTATGCACATTTACACTCATAATACTTGCACACTTAACTACATGCAACTTGTGCATTTATTGCACAATATTACATTACATAAAATATTTACTCACAGTCTAATCTAGAACACATTCCTAATCTAAAGATGTACCTAAGGTGGTACATTAGCATGTACCAAATAATGTAATATACTCCAACACCCTCCTTATTACATTATTTGGTTATTGAAGACTTTAGTCTTCAATATGGTCTTCATCCTGATCCTAGAGCTCATGATGTCTTCTCTTGCTTTCTCCAATCAGTTACCTTCCTATATATTGATTAAATGAATGATTAGTGTATTCCAGTATTTGTTCTTTAAAAATTACAAGTTTCTTGAACTCTTTCATAGTCATCAAATTATTGCATAAGAATATTTTTTTTCCTTTGTCTTTAGAGTCATATGACCCTTTATTTTCCTATATGAAAACTTCTACTTCATCATCTCTATTCCTTGATTCTTCATTAGTTGATTTACAACCTGCTTAAGCTTCTTTGATTTCTAGTGTATGAATATGGAAGATAAGTTTGGATCATAATTGATCCATTTTTCTTTTCCTTGTTTGATAATATGACATTGTTTCTTTCCATTGATGACTTTAAACTCTATTATCATATTTTGATCCATAAGTTGAGAAACTAAAAGAATATTGGTAGTCAATCTAGGAACATATAAAATATTAATTAGATTGACTAGAATATTTTTTATTCCTTTTACTTCATAAGTCTTATTATCTCCTATAGCAACTGATTTCTCATATTTTATTTTTAGAGAGTTAAACCATTGTTTGTTTCCAATAATATGTTTACTTGCTTTAGAATCTATGTACCAATAATCCATAATTTGCTTTGAATGATATATCTTTCAAAATTTTAAACCTTTGAGTTGAATCCCTTTTGTCTCCCTAATTTTGAACAAAGAACTAAAGACAATTTTGATACAATCTTGCAATTTTCAAAAACTTTATGTTGACAACCTTATGTCTCCCTAATGATTGGATATATGATCAAACAATAGTTTTCTGATGAAGATTTCAATTCTCAAATTTCTAAGTTGAATTCCTTTTAACTCCCAAATAATAAATTTAGCAATTTTGTAAAATAATATTTGCAAAAATCAATATTCCAATTTGATGTAGTAGTCCTTATTTCTCCAAAAAAAATTAATTTGCAAATAATAAAATTGAATTTCAAATTGAATAAATTAATGACAAAACTTGTAATTAATTTCCCAAAACTTCAAAACATCCCAAAATAGATTAATATAGTTTCTAGAGTTCAATTTTCCAATTAAATACCTTATCTCTCCACTAAAAATAATTAATCTAAGGAGGATTATAACCTTAGAAAAAATTAAATTAAAAAATCCTTATATCTCTTAAACCTTAGTATAAATCAAATGTAATTTGAGTTGTATTTACCTCCTTGTATGGGTGCACACAAACATTAGTTGGTCTTCTACGTTTGACTGTCTCTTCCCATGCGTTTGGTTACCTTTAATTGTTACAACTAAATTGTAAATTCTCTCTCTGACATATGTTACTTATGTGCTTTTATTCTTTGTAACAACCTCACTAATGATTATTTGAATGATGAACTATCAAATTATTCTCTTGCTAGCTATGCACACCTAAATTGTAAATTCTCTCCTCTAAAATATGTTACTTATGTGCTTTTACTCTTCGTAACAACCTCGCTAATGATAATTTGAATGATGAACTATCAAATTATTCTCTTGCTAGCTATGCAACACAGATTCTAGTGACCATTACTACCTTTCCCTCTTGTAACGACTATCTAAACAAACAATGCACCACTTGCCTTCACCATGCTTCTCTGTTGTGCTCATCATAGTTACGGATGGCTCAAATTCTCCATATAAGACAATGCAATTTGTGTAGACTTATACGACCTCGAGTGTGACTTCAATGGCTTCAGAATGTAGAAGTTCCCAAACTTTTTCACTCTCTTGAATCTTGCACCTCCTTCATTGTTTAACCATTTGAAAAGTCTATTTTTCTTGAGATAATCAGAATGAGCACATTCGAATCCTAGGCTATGCACTCTCTACTACCTTTGTCCTCTTTTGACCCTATCTCTATAGTATACCAGGTGGCAAGGAACTAAGCTCCCTCCTATAATGCTCATATTTGCTTTAAATCTTTTGTAATGGCTAACTGCTCCACTTGTCGATGCCCACCAATTGAATATAATTCATAACGCTCCCATGTTGGCTTTGAAAAAAGAAAAACATTTTAGTTTCTTCTTGTTTGGCACTAAAACCTCTATGACTCCCTTTGCTTAACTGTTACAGCTATAATGGATGAGCAAATAAGAAAACATCTCATTAGAAATAATTCCTATTGTTGTTATATGTTACAACAACTCATAATTTGTTTGAACGTTAAACTTTAATGTCTCTTCCTCAGTCGCTTCATTTCTTACTATGCTTTTCGATTTTGATTTCACATTCTTGAGCAAACAATTTACTTCCCTAAACACAAACTACTTTAGCACAAACACCCTCTCCATTATATGTTTCCTTATTGAACCTTAGTTACTAGATTTATTTGGTAGGTTCTGGTGTTGCTAATTCACTACTATTCTAGTCTATCATTAAACTGTGTTGGAGTCCTCTTCAAGATATAGTTTGATCCTTACATGGATTAACTTCTTTTCCAAATAGAAGACCCTTAGGTTTCCCTAACTCTTCAAGTGCAAAAGGCAATTCTTGACCTTCTTTTTTGCTTCTCTTGATGTGAGTAGGCTTTCGATGATGTTCAATTTCCTGGCTCAACAACATTTTCTTCAATGACTCTTCACCTACCTTTTCTCCTCTGGATGGTGCTTGTGGTGACTCTCCCAATATTTGGTGGTTCTTCTCTTTGCTACCTTGCTTTGCACTTTCTTACAATGGTTTATGCTGCCTCCTTGTTGCCTTACTATGTTGTAGATTTCACTGCACTTGATTATATACTTGAACCTTGTTGCCTTCCTTATAAATTATGCCTTGTATTTGTATACTATTAGGCCAAATATTTCAATACTTTGATGTTAGAAAATCAAAGTACTTTACCTTAATCTTTGAGTGATATTTCTTCTTATGAAATCAACTCTTACTTGTCTTCAATAGTGCTTATAATATTTTTCTCCCTTATTACTCCTTTTTTATGCAATCTCTAACTCCTTTTGTTGTTATATTATGCAGATTCAAGAATGACAAAGATGCCTCCTTATTCAACTTGGAGACACTTGAACTTAGAACTTTCTTTTTTTGCTCTAGAACTTTGAATATGGTTCTTTTAATATCAACTATTTTTCACTTAAACAAAATATACTTTGAGCACCAATTTATCAAACCTTTTTGGTCTTCTTTTGCTTACCAAGCTTGCTGCCTAGATTTGTAATAATGCAGCTCCTTTGCTTCTCAAAATATTGCCCAAATCTTCTAAAATTTGCAGCTCCTAAAGCTGCCCAAAAATCTGCTTTCTTGATTTTAATTTGTTGCCTCAAAACTTCTCCTTTCTCCTTCCAAAATGTTGTCAAGAATCTCTAAAATTTGTAGCTCAAATTCTTCAAATGATGTCCAAAATACAACTCTATCTCCTTCAACTTGTTGCCCAAACACTCTGAAATTTGTTGTACCAAATGCAGTCCAATATGTTACCTCTAACTCCTTCAATTGTTGTCTTTTTGTTGTCCACAAACTCTATATCTTGCAGCTCCAAATGCAACCAATATGTTGCCTTTTTACTGTAAAAAAATTACCTTTGTCTCCTACAATTATCTGCCTTAAATTGTTTTCAATTCCTCCTTCAAACGACTATCCAAAATCTGTCCAAAAATTCTGCAATTTACAACTCTTCTATCTTGTTGTCCTAAAATTCTTCAAATTCTGCCCTAAAAATCTGCAACATTCTTCTTCAAAATATAGCCTTCAAAACTTTAATGGTTGCCACCAAAAATATCAATTTGTGGCCTCTTTCGATCTTCTTTGTCCTCTTTAGCTTCCACTAAATTCTATCTTCAATTTTGACCTCTTTGTTGGTCTCTTATTCAAGAATTTGAATGTCTTGAAGTCTTCAAATATACTTCCTCAAATTTGACAAACTTCTTGCTAAAAATTTTCTCCTTGAATCAATTTCACAAATCCTTTTGGGTTTGTTGTTGGATAAAAATAATTTTCTCAATTTTAATGTGATTGCCTATTATCAGTAGTTTCTTCTGTTGGCACTGAAACTCACAAGGTATTTATTATACAAGAAATGAGTACAATATATAAGCATACAACCTATATCAAAAAATAACAAGTGTCAAGGACACGCGTCAAGGAAGGAGTACACATTAATTTTAACATTCCTCCTTAATGTGTACTTTCCAAAAAAAGATAAGTCAACATTAGAGACATTCCCCCTTAATGTTGACTTGCATTACATGCTTTGGAATAGTGTCTAGGCTTCTACTTTTGGCTCTTGGCTCTTCAACTTTGAACAATAATTCTAGAACCACGGTGTATATGTCAGGTTTGTTGCCTCAGGATCAACCTCTCTTGGGTTTGTTACCTTTGTAGGTCAGCCTTGTCTTAGTGCCTCAAGGTCAACCTCTCTTGGGTTTGTTGCCTCTGTAGGTCATTGACTAGGTTCACCATGAATATCATCCCTTCTCATGGTGAATCTTTATCTAGAAGGTGTTGGGCTTTGCCTAACTTCAATCGTATCGAAAATGCACCTTAATACAAAAGAAAAAATTAAGCCATTTGAGAGTGTTAGTCTCTACAGAAAATGCACTCTATATTACAAAAAATAAGCCATAGACCAAAATTGGAGGAAAAAGAGAATCTTTTGAAGTGTCTATGTTTGTAGTCTTCAAAAGTTGATTTGAAGTGTCTTCATGGAATAGTATTTGGATAGAGTGGTAGGTGTCCTTATGGTGACCTTCTCATCCTATCGGAATACATGGATAACCAATCGTTGCATCCGCTAGGTGCTATAGAGAAGGTAACTAGGTACTAGGATCACTTACATTTTCCTTGGAGTGTCGAGTTCAACCAAAAATGCACTCCATGAAACAATAATCTTTGAGGCCCAAAAAAGCATATAAGACTACCTTAAAATAAAAATTGGACACCATCAATGTGTCTAGCTCGAAAAAATATTTTAATTAGTATAAATATCCCTATGTTTGGGTCTGAATGAAACCTTCGTTTGCAAGAAAAACAACAGGTCTTCACATCAAAAATAAAAAAAAAATTATAAAATCAGAAAATATTTTCGATAAAATATTCTGACATCGCTGTCTAGCGGAAAAAACAAAATTTTCGATTTTCCCAATAACAGGGAATATTCCTAAAATTGAGCTTTCGGAATGATACACGGAAAAAATTTCCGAGCTCTATTACTTTTCAAGCAAAACTTTTAAAAATTACATTGGCCATACTGTTAAAACATGCGAAAATGATGGCCATGTGGCTAAATTGAAGACTCAACGGTGAAATGGAAATTTTTGAAGCCTTCCACGAGCAATAAAAAAGCATGCATATGAGGACAAAAATACTGTTGGCCTCGACCGGCCATGTGGAGCGGCTGCATCATGTAAATAAACGGCACTTATTGGACCGTCGGATCTCCATGCGCCTTCGCCGAGCTGTACAATAGAATAATTAAGTACGAAATGCCCACTGCTCTAATATTGAGCTCCCCTTCGAAGTTTTAAGTCCCCGTACAATTTAAAATTAAATTGGTCCCCTCCACTTAAAATTAAAAAAATAAAAAAAAAAGCCCACCATACAATGCACTCAAAGGCCTTATTCAAAATTATAATTGTCAGTCATATAGAAAGCAAGAGAGAACACGCGGCAAACTAAGAGGAAAAATGCATGAATGCCATACATGTTAGAAATAACTTAGAAATAACTACGACCATGATATCCTCAATGGATCTCTGACAAGCGCCACACGTGTTTGGAATTCATAAGCCAGCCAGATTTCTATGATGGTGTTAACCAACCTTATTCCGTTTTGTTAGCGTTTAACAGATTTGAAAGGGATCACCCTTCACTCAGGATTCATACTATTTTAAAAGGGATCACCCGTTAAGTACCAGTTGAAGAAGACTGCTACCTTTCAAATCAGACTACGACCTTTACAAACAGATACACTCAGAGGATAGAATTCAGATCAAACTGCTACCTTTCAAATCAGACTACTAACTCTATAAACATGTGCACTCAGAGAATAGGATTCAGACTGCTACCTTTCAAATCAGATTACTACCTTTACAAACAGGTGCACTCAGAGGATTTAGATCAGACTGCTATCTTTACAAGGTTTAAACCTGGATGTCTTAATGTTTGATAAGACAAACACTCACCAATCACCTAACCCTCGACAAACTACCTTTACCAGGTTTAAACCTAAATGTCTTCTTAGTAAATGTTTGACAAGGCAAACACTTACCAATCACCTAACCCTCCACAACTTCAACAACTTCCACAAGCACCTAGCCCTCGTTGATGCATGCCCCACATTTATTAGCTATGTGGGATACATGCAGCTGAGTGTATATCATTGTGCCATCTTTTGCCATGCTATGCTACACTTCCAGCACGATGGCCACATGGCAGTTATGTGACTAATGTCATCGACGAGCAGGATTGCTGCTACAGGAGAATCAATGATCGAACAGTCCCAAACCTGCATCTTTGGCGACCTCGAAGACTCCAACACTGAAACGAGAGGATGCGGCCAAAGTAGCTGAAAACAGTAGGGTGAGACAATTGTGCAATGATTCGGCCCACACGTGCTGCAAATATCATCCACGCTGAGAAGAATTGCCCACAAAAAAAAATAAAAGAAATTTGTCGCCTTCACACGGCACTCGCAGCAGCTCCCCGCTTTCAGTCAGATTAGGCAACGACACGATCTCGCCAAAACTCTGTGGTCAAAAATTGTTTCATCTGGATTTCTTATGGAAAACAGGTCAAACGCAAAAGGACCCCCACTGGAGAAAAAATCCGCCTGTGTCGCCCGATTTTATTGTGGGCTCCATCAAACCAATCTGCATCAACAAAAATGGGCACCCGTTATCTTCGCGGCCCGTTATCTTTCTTTCAGGCAAAATTTCAACATTCAAAACCACCAATGGGCACGATCAATAGAACGGTCTAATAGATCACTGCTATCTCAAATCACCACAGCGGATCTCCTATTTTAAACGGGATCACCGGTCGCTTCGTTCCGTTCTGGCGCGCATTCAGAGGATTCAGATTAGACTATTACCTTTGTTTGCTTCCACCAAACCTATTATGTTATTTTATTGTTGACCCGACCTGAAGGGAACCATCATCATGGGTTACTGCTGGGTCTAGTGCGGGACCACTGATCGCTCAAGATTCGTACCATCATCATGGGTCTAGTGTGGGACCACTGGTTGCTCAGGATTCAACCATATCATCGGTCTAATGCGCACTCGAGGATTTAGATCAAACTAACCTTTGCAAACAAGCTACCCACAAAAAAATTGAACCTGAATATCTTCTTAATAAATTCCTAACCAAACAAACTGACCAAACAAACACTTACCAATTCATTAACACTCAAGGGCTAGGCGGCTCAAGATTGTTATCCCCTGCTTAAACGAATCTTCAACGGTAAGGAGGATACTGGGCTTGCTCAGGATTCAATCATATCATCGGTCTAATGCGCACTCCAGAATTTAAATCGAACTAACCTTTGCAAACAAGCTACCACAAAAAAATTGAACCTGAAGGGTAGGCGGCTCACGATTTTTGACCAAACTAACCAGACAAACTGACCAAACAAACACTTACCAAGAAGGGTAGGCGGCTCACGATTTCTATCCGCTGCTTAAACGAATCTTCAACGGTAGGGAGGATACTGGGCTCCAATGAGCATTCACCAACGCACCTCGATCGGGGCTCCTGTGCGTTTTCTCTCAGCCTGCACACTCAGTCGAGGCTGACCTGTGCGTCAAGCCTGTGACGTATTGCTGACAGATGCAATCCTTTATTAAACAGTCAGATAGCAGGCCACACCACTGCAGATAACAAGCCATAACAGGCCATAACACAGCTCCAGTTCTTCATCTTCTGCCATCGGTAATATTAAGGAGCTTGTAAACTTCTCCAACCAAAAAACCTCTTCAACCATGCTTTTAAAAGAGAAAATCGAAATTCAGTAGAGCGCGCCTCGCTATTTCCGCCCTCAATCGACATTTTCTCAAAAACATAACTCCTCAAAATAGGAGCAACTGGACATTCCGGAAAATTCTTCATTCTTCCGCAATATTGCTGCTGGCAGAAGGCAGATAGCAACGCAGGTGTCCTCTGTGAACACGAACTGCAAACCTCCTCGATCAGCAAACTGAAAAATGGGGAATCTGCAATACGTTGAGGCAGGGGGAATCAGATGATCTGCAATTGTCGAACGGTTGTGTGGCTATATTTTGACCAGAACAGTCTGCGGTAGCTCGAGCAGATCTTCATGGCAGGGTGCCTCCATTGGCCGGTGCAACCTCCTCTTCTCATTCTAGCAATGCAGTCCACCAAAATGACACACAGGTGATGCCGATGAACCAGTCTTTCCTTTGTGTGAACACCCTTTTGCTACACAGATTACTCCCACGGCCACAAATAGCCATGGCTAGGGTTTGTGACCAAAAAAATTGCCAGCATAATTGCATCGGTTCTCATAAAACTTTGGTGGCAGCTCCTCCAGTTTTTTTGTAAATAATATTTTAGTATTTTTTTTTTCATTTTCTTTGTCGAGAAACTACTTCGGACAGATATAAAGGAGTATTTTGAGGCAGGTTTTTTTTTTTCGTTTAATGTTTGGTTTCTAATCCACCAAAGATGGAGAGCATAATCTCTCATTTTTCAGAAAAAAAAATACTTAAAGAAAAAAAAAATGAGGGGAGTATTTTTCATGAGGAAAATCCTCTCTCAAGCTTAAATGGTAAGAAAGTATGCTCTGATACCAAATGTTAGCACTGAAACTCACAAGATGTTTATTATACAAGAAATGAGTACAATATATAGGCATAAGCCTATATGAAAAAATGACAAGTGTCAAGGACACATGTCAAGGAAGGAGAAGTACACATTAATTTTAACATCTTCTTCTTGCAATCTTCTACCTCAAACTTTCTTCAAATCTTCTCCAATGGCCACTTCTTCAATTTCTCAATAGGGATTCTCTATTCTCCTTTTTTCTCCTTCAAAATTTCAATGGACCTTTTTCTTAGGCCTCCTCAATCTTCTTTCTCAAATCTACAATGGGAACCTCTTCTCTCAAGTCTCCTTCTCAATCTCCAATAGGGCTACTTTGACCTCTTTCTCTCTTCTTCCTTAAATTTGTAGTCTTCAATCTTCTATGGGGACCTTTTTCTTATGTCTCCTCAATCTTCAATGTATACTCTTTTGTTGTAGCTCCAAAACTAATCCCTACTCAAGGAAAGCACATAGACTTTCAGGCAATCAAAGGTAAAATTCTTCTCTATCTATTGTAGGAAGCTTCTCAACTTCTTAGAACTATTTTTTGCAACAAAATCTTAGATAGTAGCAATCAAATACATCCAAATCTCCAAAATTTTGAAATCAATAAACTTCACTAGTTATTCTTCAATCTAGTGGAAAGAAATCTATGTTGAGTCCTAGTATTCATGAGTTTTCCTCTAGCCAAATAACAACTTTCAAATTATATAAATAAAATATTCTATCTCCAATCAATCTCCCTTATGGCTCTGATACCACTATTAGCTTTTAATGCTTAATACTTAAATCAAAATAACCACAAGATCTAAAATAAAGTTGCTATATGAAATATAAGATAATAACAATATTCTAATCATATAAAACTCATAAATAACTTCTACAACAACTCATAAAATTGCCTTTAATAAATGCTCACAAAAATAATATCTTGATATAGAATAAATGTCACATACACCACACTCTTCCTTTAAAATGCTTGGTCACATATATAATAGAATGTGACTCTTCATATGGAGTATTCTTGGCCTTCACTCTTCTTGAGACTTCACTTTCCTATTCTAAGGACACGTGCACTCTTACATAGAGGACACTTGTGCACATTTGCACTCATCACACTTGCACACTTAACTGTTGGTCATCAAATCTGCCCAGGAAAGGATTTTGGGGGAAGTGTACGCGCCCTAGACCTGGACCAACATTGAAAGGCCGAGAGGAAGAGATGCCCCTCGTGCCAATCTTCGGAGAAAGGCCGGCTCCTTTACTAAACTACTTGGTGTTTTTGAGACAAGAGTGCAGGAAAGAGATAAAAATAGTAAGGGTGTAGGAAGGAGATAAAAATAGTAAGGGTGCAAGAAAGAAATAAACAGTGTAAGGGAAGAAATATTGGTGAATTAAAGTGGGAAAGAACCAGCAGCACGATTACTAGCTAATAGCCCGAAACAGCAGCAATAAATACCAAGAATAAAATGAAATGAACGCAATACTAGTCCTCCTATGTATCCTCTGGACGAGTTCCAAGATTACCCTCCCCCTTATGTCAAAATCTAGAATTCATAATTACGACGACTAGGAAATGAGTGAATATAACATAAACACTATCCACAGGCAGCATACAAGAGAACTATTACAACATTTTTCTCCCCTATGTATCCTTCGAGAAAATTCCAAGGTTTTATCCCCAATCACACACCTAAATCCAGAATGCAGAATTACAGTATGCACATGAAGAAAGAAATAACAGAAATAATCACAGAAGGCAGCATACAAGAGAGAAATTAAGCCCAAAGCTCTTTAGTATTAATCGTAGGGATTCAAGTTACAACAACTTTCTAGCAGAAAGTTTTCCCCTTTGTATTACAATGCCTGGGTTTTTATAGAGGACCCGATCCTATGAGCCATCAATGCACAAAATGGAGGAGTACATCCTCGAAAACATGAGAAGTCGGCTTTCGCGACTTTCGTGACTGAGCTCCCAAATTTTTTTTCTATAACTGGCAGCTACGACCGAGTCAGCCGGAGAAACTCGCATTTATGAGCTGCCTGATCTGTCCTAGGCTTCTATATGCGAAGCTTGAGTGGTCACCATGTCCGTCGGGCTCTCCTTATAAGACATATACCTCTTTTTAGATTGTTAAAAATGAGCAGCGAGTTCACCGGGCACGTAAAAATTAATTTATGAGGCACTTGATTGCCTCAAAAAAATACTCGGGCTTGGAGTGCATGCCCTTGAAGCGCTTCATCGATTTCTAGTTCGCGATCCTACTTTGCAATGGATGTAAGCCGAAGCAGATAATCTACCTTGGTTATGTACTTCACATGAAGGAGCTTCGTAAAATGGCTTCGAGGATGTAAAATGCTGAAGTAGATATTTCTTCTCAAGGCTGGGCTCTCAATATTTGGCTGCTTCGCAAGGTTCTCCGCATGAAGTGGATGCTTCATTGATGGGCCATCAAAATGCTTCTTCGCGAACCTTCTTCAAAGCCGCGGTTCAGGAGGATTTCGGCCGAAGTGCATTCTCGCCTTGGAAAAGTGTTTTGTACTTCATAGGCCACTACCGCTTCGGGTGGAAATGCTTTGCATGAAAGTTATCCGAAGTGGATGCTTCGCGACAACTTTGGGCAAAGTAAAAATGGTTCGCCAGTAGGGAGGCCCGAAGTGGGTGCTTTGTCAATTTCTTAGCGAAGTAGTTTTTCAATGTTTGGACTTCTTCGAATCCTGCTTCGCAAAACTTTCGCCTGAAGCATCTGTTTGGGCTGCTTCGGGCGCAAAGCTCTTTTTATTCTCTACTTCCTTCCTTCAGTGAAGTCGTCTTCCTTTTCCTACGAAGCTCTTAAGCTTAGCTTTCTCAGTAGAGAAGCACTTGTATCTCCATTCTATGTACAAGGGGGATGGTGATGAAAGCCAAAATTGCTGTAATACTCAAAAATGTCTTCTAAAAACAAAGGAATAAATTAAAAGAAATACTTCACAAAATTTTGATTTTACTACCCCTCTAGGAAATGTGACAAAATTGTCAACATTCTTGGTGGCTCGCAGGGCAACGAGCTCGCCTCGATGTAAGAACCCTCAACCTTAATCCATTAGGCCAGAGTTACCTCCAGACCCTTCTCCTTTTTCTCTTTCTGGGGGTGATTCCATAGCTTCTTCTTCTTCTTCTTCCTCTTCTTCCTCCTTCACCACTTTGTCCCTTAGACTGATGGGTACCCGAGGGCAGGAACCCTTCAACAGCTAAATAGCAGGTCCTAAGAATTGCTGATTAACAGAATAATACGACTGCGTCCTCGCCAAGAGGGGAGTCCACTGGTATACCGGTAGAGGAGTTCCATACTTGCTACTCGAAGAAATGGCGATGTGGGGGAACTGCTTATGAACATGATAGAAAAATAACCAGACTAGGAAAGAGCAAGGCCCAAAGTACTGACCCGTTCCAGCATTCTTCATGCTAGTTAGCCGCATGTGCAAGGTCCGGGCCACCCATTTCGTCGAGTCGAAGAAGACTGGGTTAGTGTTCGACCTTGATGCATCTGGGGCATAGAACTCCCCTCGTGAAATCCACTTGGCCAAAGACACCTGCCAGGGGTGCACCGAAGCATCGGTTGATAGGCCCCGTGACCCATGCAATGATGGAGAAGATGTCTGTGCTCTTGAAATCCGTTAAGGGGATAGGCATTTGGGGAAGCTTGCCTGAAGGGATCCCGTACTTGAGGTTCTTGCTTAGAAATTTCAAAATATAGCTGGAGGATGTGAACCTCTCCATTTGTTTGCTCAAGATGACATTGCTAACCGAATAACCCTTGGGCGGCCTTTGCTATGGCGCAAAAGCTCCTTGCACATCCTCTTTTAAAATTGTAAAAAATTTATTGCCCGTGGCATCCAACACTTGTCTGGTGGTTAGCTGGTAGTTTTGCGTGATGGCACAGATCAATTCGGGACAATGGTGTGCAGGCAGGGTCAGATACCAGTATATCTGAGAATAATAAGCAGCGGCTCTCTTGTTCTCCATGGAGAGTCAGATTTTCATGAACTCGATAGTATATCAAAGCTCGGCCACGTTCTTTGAAAGTTCAGTGTCCCTTATTTTCTCCCACCCATCAATTGGTGGTTCTATAAGTTGTTCTTCTTCTGAATCCTCCCTTTCCTCTATGACTTGCTTTTCGAGGCAGAGATTGAGGTCAACCCTCTTAGGTTTGTGCTTTTTCTCTTCTTTTCCCTTCTTTGTTTTCTCTAGGCTTGCTACCTCAGGATCCTTCCTCTTTTCCTTAGAATTCTTCTTCCCCATTCTAGATATATGCGACAACAGAGTCTTCGATGCAGAGGGCTTTGACGTGAAGGATTTCGACATGAAGGGCAGAAGAAATGCAAGCTATCAATGGGGCTCTTAATCTCGCATTAACCAGTAGGCGAACAACCTTTTTACTGCTGAGGCTTGAGTTTTATAGCCCTAAAATGCAACTACCTCTATTTATGGCATTTGTCAAAATTAAATTTACAACTCGGACGGGGAAGGTTGCTTTACCTTTTGATTGGCTTTACGACGACGTTGTACGCGGGCCCATGCACTTCGATGATTTTGCCCAGCATTGGAAACTTAACTTCCTGCCACCTCATACCTGGGTGTGAGCTTTTATCATAACCAAATTCTATCAGGATGTGCCCCGCCACCTTTGCATTAAAATCACTTGCTGCGAGCGTTTCCCTAAGTTTTCATCGACACATCTTTCAAGGCACATTTTAAATGCTCCTCGTCTCGCACGCTATTGGGTTGGCGAAGTTGAAACCGATGCTGAAGACGCTTCGCGACGAACCTCCAGCGATCCACTGATTTTTATACTTCGGGCCCGAAGTATTTTTACTTCACTGTGTCACCACTTTGTTTCGCAGAAGGTTTCCTCCGAAGCTTGTTCCTTTTGAAACATGATTCGCTAATTTTCATTTGAAAACTGCTTCACTCAAAATCCTTTTGCGAAGCACTTCTCATGCCTTCATTATGAATTTCATTTCTTTTGAGGACTCCTTCTAGGCCAAAGTGCTTCACTGCGAACCATCTTGCATCAGTCACTTCGCACACAAAGTTCCCGAAGGAGATTCTCGCTAAGCCTAGTGAAGCTGGGGCTTGTCACTGTGGTAGTGTGATACTTAACCTCTTGGTAATATTGAAACAGGGTATATACAAAGATAAAAAATCTTACATACAAAAGTAAAACTTGAACCATTTTTTTTTTTTTTTGTTGGTTTCGTCTCAACGATGAAAAGTCTTCAAATGAAGACCATTGACAGAAATTGGCAAGATCTGACCATCTGCATCCTTGAGGATGAAATAATTGGCTGAGTTTACCTTCATAATTTCAAACGGTCCATCCCAGAAAGCGTCCAATTTATCGTGATTCCCAGGCTTGGCATTCCAAGAGTCCTACTTCCATACCATATATCCCACTCTGAATGTGCGGTCGGAGGATTTTTCTTGAACCAGTCTCAGGTGATATGAGCATGCTTAGAAAAGCTCTGGTAGGCCTTCTCATGGTCTTCGTCCAGCTGCAGTAGCTGAGCCAGCTTGTTCTTCATAGGATTAACTTCTTCTTCCTCATCCAACAACTGCAATGTAGGGATCTCTACATGGGTTGGTAGGATGGCCTCCTTGCCATACACCAGGGCATAAGGTGATGTTTTGATTGACTTCTTGACATAAATCTGATCAGCCCACAAGGCCCGATCTAGAAGGATGTGCCAAGTTCTTTTAGTTTTCTCCATGAGTTTTCTCAGCACCCTTAACATAGTCTTATTAGTCGATTCTACCAATTCGTTACCCTGTGGATAGTAATTAGAAGAGACCTTATGATATATCCCATATTTGTAGAGGAACTCATTGATCTTGGTGCCTAAAAACCCGAGACCATTGTCTATTACGATTACTTCTGGGATGCCAAACAGGGTGATCAAACCTTCTAGGAAAGAAATGACCGTCTCCTAATCAGCATGCTTCGTGGGTACTGCTTCGACCCATCTAGTGAAATAGTCAGTTGCAGTCAGGATGAACTTATGCCCTATGGAGGAGTTCAGCGATATAACTCCTATGAAATCCAACCCCCATTGTTGGAAGGGTGTTTCTACTTGTATCAGTCATAGGAGCATAGGAGCACTTCTGCTTCGGCCGACGAACTTCTGACATTGCTCGCATCTACGACAGACTGCAAAAACATCGACAAAGAGTGTAGGCCAATAATAACCCGCCTTAATTATCTTTAATGTTGTTGTTCTTCCTATGAAGTGGCCCTCGGATAACCTTGAATGGAATTCGCTCAGGACTCTTTTATTATCATATTATTTTATGCACCTAATAAGAATGCCATCAATATTCTTGAAGAATAGGCCTTCGGGGCACAACATATATCGGAGAGAGTGCATCCTGAAGTGTCTTCGCTGTGAAGCATTCAAATGTGGAGGACATCTCTCGATGTTGAAATATTCAACTATCTTACTGACCCAGTCCTTCTCATATTCTTCTTGATTTGTGAAGCACCCTTCTGCTGCCAAGTCGTCCCACTGACAAGCTGTCACTTTGGCCGCTACGCTCTTCGTAATCTCTTGCCATAGTGCGCGACTGTGAACTAATTTTGTGGGTCTAATCTCAATGTCAAACTCCTGTATTTTGCTGACCCAGCCGGCTCTTTTGCTACCCAATTCTCCTTGAATAATGAAGTTGCACACATCGGGATGAATGACGAACACTGTAACCCGACTCTGAGAAATGAAGTGCTTGAACTTCCTCAAGGATTTCATTACTGCATGCACCTGCATTTCTATGAAATTATATTTCTCTTCATGAGGGTGTATCACTTGGCTTAGAAACGCGATAGGGCATTCTTCGTCGTCTTCCCCCTTTTGCGTTAAGATTGCAGCATAGCTTTCAGATTCTCCTATAGCATATAGGATGAAATCTAGGTTGTAGTCAGGGTTGGTCAGGACTGGCGTCTGAGCAATTTGGGCCTTGATCTCTTCAAATGCCTCTTTCCTTTCATCCATCCAGATGAATTTAGTGCCCTTAATGACTTGGGTGAAATCTGGAATGAACTTCCTTACGAAGTTGATCTGGCCGAAAAAATATTATAGTCCTTTCTTATTTGTCGAGAGTGGGAGCTTCAAGAGAGCCTTAGCCCTATTAGGATATACGGTGAGACCCTTCTCTGATATCACATGTCCCAATAAATTCCCCTCATTGACTGCGAATATGGACTTTTTTGGGTTGATTGAAATGCCAAATTCTCGGCATTTTTTGAATATTTGTTGTAGGTGTAAAGGGTGATCCTCCCTTCTTCGGGAGAAGACGATCATGTCATCCAAATAGATAACAAGGACCTTATTCAACAATTCTCCAAAGGCTAAATCCATGGCCCTATGAAAAGTGGCCCCCTCATTCGAAAGGCCAAATGGCATTCGCTAATAGTCCCCACTTAGTAGTGAATGCGGTTTTATGTTGGTCTTCATCCCTAACCTATATCTGATTATATCTTGAGAAGCCATCAAGTAGGGAGAAGCACTGAGCCCCAGCCACTGGGTGTAAGATCTGATCAATCTATGAGAGAGGGTAATTATCCTTGAGCGAAGCCTGATTCAGGTTGCGAAAATCCACGCATAGTCGTATATCTCCATTCTTATTTCTAACAGGGACTAGATTCACTACCCAAGAGGAATGATTTATGGGATAAATTATCTTCGCCTCGAGCATCTTCAGGAGCTCGGCTTTCATCAGGACATCGATCTTTGGATTAATAGGCCTTTGCTTCTGTCGAAAGGGTTTGATCCCCTCCCACAATTCAATTATATGCTGGATAAGTTACCGATCGTATACCTTTAGGTCTTGATAAGACCACGCCACTATGTCGGGATACATTCTGCACAGAGATCAGATCTGTTTTAGCTCTTCCAAAGTGCAATTTGTTCCAAATTTTATTGCTTTTCTAGGTTTAAGCTTCAAATCCTGATACTGCTTCGCATTGACTTTGATCCTATGAAAAACTACTCAATCATTTCGATTGAAGAGGCTTTCAAGAGTAATTAATCCCTTGGGAATGTGATTATTCTTCAATTGAACTAGCCCTTCATATTCCTCATCATCTAGGCTTCTTATTTCAATTGTTGCTGCTTCTTGACTCATAAAATTCATAATCTGATCATCACTGTCAAAAACTTGCCAATGCAGATCTCTGTCTGGGATAGAGGGCCTGTAAATCATCCTCACATATTTAGGTTTATGCACCATGTCTTCTGCTTGAGAGTACCTAGTTGCGATGGATGCTAAGACATTAGCATGTCGGTTCTTTTCATGGGGAATGGACTGCAGATTGAGAGAATCGAATTGGTCAAAAAATTCCCATATCCTATTACGGTATGCCTTGAGATAGTGCTTCTTTGAAATGCACTTTTTTGTGACTTGATTGCATATCAATTCTGAATCTCCAAAGACTTGGAGATGCTTTATGCCTAACTTTTTTGCTTTCTTCAGTCCCAGGCATAAAGCTTCATATTCTGCTACATTTTTGGTGCATATCCATACCAACCCATAGCAATATTCCTTTTGCTCCCCTGATGGTGATATTAAAAGAATTCCTGCTCCAGCACCATTCTTGCATCGGGCGCCATCGAAGAACAATCTCCATAGTCCTTCTTGGGAACATGTTTTATTCTCTGACTTGATGTGTTTCTCTGGTTTAGTGATGGCATATCATCTCATCTCTGTTTCTATCATGGCATTAAAGTCTGCCAATGAAAACTCATATTCACAACTTAACTGTGCAAGGGATTCCTCGACCAGGTCCACCTTCTCTATCCCTTCCACTATCGCATGCACGGGATCACTGCTCTCTTCTTCGGACATCTTCTGTACTAGGAAGGTAGAAGGTTTCTCATTGTAGATTTTTACCTTCTTCCCTTTGAATGGAATCTATAAGTGCGAGTAATCCATAGATAGATATCCTCCCGGCTTCTTGTCAAACTCTCTTGACAAGCACATACTGAAATATGGCTCAAGGTCGATGACCACCACCTCTTGTATAACCATGATCTGAGGCATCTTGTGTAGTCAGATAGGTATATCTTTAATTACAACCACAGTCTTCACAAGAGTACCATCCAGTTGGAGCACACCATGGCTGCTTCGAGTGTACTCCATTCCTAGTTCCTCGCACACTGCTTTGGGTATGACTGTCGTCGCAGCCCCGAAGTCAATCATACAGTTGTGTACAACATACCCTTCCATTTGTAGAGATAGGTAGAACGAAGGTGGCCTATTATTTCTTGTAATGGATGTGGAAAAGGTCTGCACTAGGGCGAGCGGTGCTGACTTTCTCGCCTTAGTTGTCTTCAATGATTCTTGTAGCAAGTCCACTTGTTCGAGTAACTGCAATGCATCATATAGAATAATCTTGGCCAGAGTCTTCTTTAGCTCATCTATAATGTTGTAAACTAGGAATTTGGGCACCTCAGATTCCCTTTTTTCCTCATACCTAGTGTGATACTTCTCCGTGGATTTGACCCTTTGTCGCTTGGTCAACGAAGGAAGCTTGAGCTTCTCTCTAGCTTGTTCTTTAGTTTTCACCTAAGGTGGATTTGCAGGGGCCTGTTGAGCCTTTTATTTTACTGGTGGAAGCTGAGAAGCTTCGCTTAGGGCTTGGGGAAGTTGTTTTCCCTTCTCATGGTGAGCATGCACCTTTAATGGAGCCATTTGAACAATGTCTACCTCTATTGACATTTTTCCTCCTCTGATGAGGACTGCAACTTGCTATTCTTCGTCAATTACTAGGTTCTGATCCATTTTCCTGATAATGTTGACCTAACCACCATGACTACTGCTTGCTAGCATTTGCACATAATGTTGGTGCAACATACAAGTATTATCTTCGTAAGGGTCATTACACATGGAGCACCAATGTATGTAGTCGGAGGTGTTCGGAGTATCATCAATCATGACATTTCTTGCCGACGCTCTCCCTTTCTGGACCACTTCATCTTTAGTAAGCACGGGTGTAGGATAAGACCTTCTTGGTAGAAACTCTTGCTACGCTTGATTATTTTTCATAATGGTCATGTCATTGGATAGAGTTTACACTGTGGAGTTGAGGGACTGAACTTCCTGTAGTATTTTAGCTTGCATATCATCAGATTTAGGAATAGGTGGCAATGGAGCCATCATTGGTATTGGAGGTATGGCGGGGTGTTGAGGTGGTGCTAGAAATACAGGAAACACTGAAGAGACAGTAGGCTATGATACCGAGAATGTGGAAAAATGGATTTGCGGAGTAGTGATATGAGATACAATGGGATTCGAGTTCTAAGACAAAATCGGGTACATGGGGGTTGTAGAGATCTACGAAGCGGCTGCATTCCCATACTAGGATTGAGGGAAATCAGGAAGTATGGGCATTGACATCCTTTGGGGAAGTTTACCCATAGCTATTAGATCCATTTTTGCTTTTTGGGCTAATTCATACAGCTCTAGGAAGGTATTGATATTCGAATACCTTACCATTACATTGATATCAGGGTTGAACGCCCTAAGGAAATAGTATGCTACAGCTTTGCTAGTTGGATGAAGTCCAAATGGTATCCTTTGCCAGGTTTGAGCGAACCTAACATTAAAATCAGTGATATCTTGTTGTGGATGTCTCTGGATCATTGTGAACTGATGCAGAAGAGAAGATGGATCGATGGACTCATTGAAGCTTCTCATCAATTGTTTGGCTAACTGGTCCCATCTCGTTATAGTACCGAGTGGTAAAGATCTATACCAGTAGAGGAGCTTCCCTCTAAGAGATAGAACCAGAAGCTTTACCATAACTTGCTCCTCTGTGATGTCATGAATCACCACCAGAGAAACTATGTCCTGGATGTGCTCCAGAGTAGTCTTCCCAGTTCCATCAAACGTTGGGATTTTCTTCATAGCAGCAGGCGAAACTTGCCCTTGTCCCACTAAATTTAGCGGTCTGAAAGAATTCCATGCTGGGAACAGTCTGGACGGCGGTTGCTACTATTGTTGCATTTGTTGTTGTTGTGCCGTATTTGCGCTTAGATTCTGAGAAACAAGGATTCCTGAAGTTCCTCTTTGGTTGCTAACAGGATGACTAATAGGAACGAAGGCTCTAGGATGCTTTGGTGAGTTGGGAGGATTAGGAGGAAAGCTAGCTACTGTGCTATCCAAAGTCAGTCCTTATTCATCAAAAGTAGCCTCTTGCGAGGATGTTCCACGTAACATCGACTCAGGGGTGACCAACCTAGAGCGTTCCTTGAAAGCATCAATATCAAGCTCAAAGAACTCAGTCTCCTCTCCTCTACTCCTAACTCTCCATATTGTTTGCATGAAGGCACATACTTAAGTACCGGTCTCTATGACTTTAAGATTCTTAGGTTAAACAGAGTCGCTAGATGCTAAGAGTCTTTCGACAATGAGACGAGCATCGATTCTCACTACCACTCACAAGGTGAGACTGACCGGGTGCCACCGAGCGTGCCAAAAACTATTGGTCATCAAATCTGCCCAGGAAAGGATTTTGGGAAGTGTACATGCCCTAGACCTAGACCAACATTGAAAGGCCGAGACGAAGAGATGCCCCTCGTGCCAATCTCCGGAGAAATGCCGAGTCCTTTACTAAACTACTTGGTGTTTTTGAGACAAGAGTGCAGGAAAGAGATAAAAATAGTAAGGGTGCAGGAAGGAGATAAAAATAGTAAGGGTGCAGGAAAGAAATAAATAGTGTAAGGGAAGAAATATTGGTGAATTAAAGTGGGAAAGAACCAACAACACGATTACTGGCTAATAGCCCGAAACAACAACAATAAATACCAAGAATAAAACAAAATGAACGCAATACTAGTCCTCCTATGTATCCCCTGGACGAGTTCCAGGATTACCCTTCTCCTTATGTCGAAATCCATAATTCATAATTACGACGACTAGGAAATGAGTGAATATAACAAAAACACTATCCACAGGCAGCATACAAGAGAACTATTACAACGTTTTTCTCCCCTATGTATCCTTTGGGAAAATTCTAGGGTTCTATCCCCAATCGCACACCTAAATCCAGAATGCAAAATTATAGTATGCAAATGAAGAAAGAAATAACAAAAATAATCACATAAGGTAGCATACAAGAGAGAAATTAAGCCCAAAGCTCTTTAGTATTAATCGCAGGGATTCAAGTTACAACAACTTTCTGTTGAGCAAGGTGTAGCAAAAGAATTGCAAAAGTATTGTCATTGTTGTCAACACAGTCAGATTGATGCAGTTGATGCAATTCAGAGGTCAGTCAGATCAAGTGCAAGAAAGTTTCAAGGAAAAGCAGTGACCCAGATTCGAAACGGCAAAAAGAGACAAGGAAGAAAAGCGTCGCGATATCGCGACATGTTTTCTGTCGCGATTTCGCGACATGGTCGAGGAGAGAGAAGGCGCAACCGAAAATGTCGCGATTTCGTGACATGTCAAGTTTTCGTTGAGGAGAGAGAAAATGTGTCGCGATATCGCGACAAAAAGTAGGAGAGAGAAAATGCACGCCAAATTGTCGCGATTTCGCGACATGGTCGAGAGAGAGAAGATGCGAGCAAAACTGTCACGATTTCGCGACATCTTGGAGAGAAGGAAACAAAGGTGTAGCGATATCGCTACATGTTGAAATGAATGGAAACAAAGGTGTAGCGATATCGCTGCATGATGAAAATACATGGAACTAAGGTGTAGCGATTTAGCTACATGTTGAAACAAAGAGAAACTAAGGTGTAGCGATTTCGCTACAGGTTGGAACAAAGGGAAACTTAGGTGTAGCGATTTCGCTACTAGTCAAAAGTGTAGAACTGAAAGATGCAGCAATGATATTACAAGTCAAAATTTCATGAAAAGAGGCAAGGTAAAAGCACAAGGCACAAAGTTGTAGCGATTTCGCTACTGCATGGAGAAAGAGCGTACGGAAGCCAGAAGCGTCACGATTTCGCGACAAGAAGGATGATGACGTCAGTAAGAGTCGAAAGCGTCATGATTTCGTGATAAGAAGGATGATGAGTGGAAGAGCAAAGCGTCACGATTTCGTGACATGTTCCATTTTTTTTGGAGTTGGCAAGGAGAGTTGTACGGAAGAACAAAGTGTCACGATTTCGTGACATGTTTCTTTTTCGATGCTGTTGGCAAAGAAGAGTGTACGGAACGAAAGTGTCGCGATTTCGTGACAAGCGGGATGATGACGTCAGCAAAGTTGAAAAGTGTCACGATTTCATGACGGGATGAAAGGAAAGCTGTTGGAAGCTGGAAGCGTCGTGATTTTGCGACAGCATTGAGGATGACGTCAGCAAAAGTTCAAAGTGTCGCGATATCGCGACAAGATGCAGGGAAAGCTTCCAAGAGCCAAAGCGGTCACGATTTCGCGACATGCTTAAGGATGACGTCAGCAAAAGTTCTAAGTGTCGCGATATCGCGACATGAGCGAGGGAAAAGCTTTCAAGGCCAAAATGGTCACGATTTCACGACAACCTTGAGGGTGACGTCAGCATAAGTCAAAAGTGTCGTGATATCGCGACGAGTAATGATCGGCATGTAAAACCCGCAGGAACATGCAAGGTGACACGTGTCAAAAAAGCGAGACAGGAAAATCATGCGACCGATTCGTAAAAAGTAACTGAAGTCGGACAGACGATTAATCGTTGATAGGTGTTGGACATGCAATGCAACAGCCAAACATGCATAATTGAAACGCATTCGAAAAGCCAAATTTGAAGGATAATAAAAGCATTCGAAAGGTCAAATTTGCAGGCATTCTAACAGACGTATTTGAAGCATACAGAAAAGCCGAACATGAAGAATCGAAAAGCTTTCGAAGAATCATATATGGAGTTTCGAAAAAGCATTTGAAAAGCCGTATTCGAAGAAATTGAACAGTCGAAGTGCATGAAACAAAATTGCCGTATTGCATGGTTTCCAAAAGACGTATTACAGGGTTTCGAACAGTCGAAGTGCATGGAACCGAACAGCCGTATTGCATGGATTCGAACAGTCGGAGTATGTGATTCGATTGCATGCGAGATTGAAAGGTTATAAAAGAATAATCGTACGAGAGAAGACGTTGCTTCGTTGTTAGAGAGAAATTGCTGTAAAAGGAGAGTTAGAAAAGAATCAAGAGAAAAATAAGCCGAGCCGTGAGAGTGTGCAGAGTTGAGTTAATTGCAGACCAGTCAGGGTCGTGCATAAAGTGAAGACATTTTTATGTCATTCTAAATTTATCAGAATTGCAGTCCAAGTTGGTGCTTGGTACTAGGAGTTGGTGCTCCATCTGTTGCGATGAGAAAATTACGGGGGTTGGTGCTCCTTCCGGTTGGTCTTTGGTAAAGTGTTTGTAAAATTGATTTTGCAAAGGCTGGATTTGGATTGGAGTCCAAGCGGTCATTTTTGAGGAGTAGCCAAATTGGTGAACCTCGGTATATTGAGTGTTGTGGTTTGCTCTCTTGTTCAAGTTTTTTTTTGTTCTCTTTATTTCATATTAAATGTTGTAGATATAAAAATTTAATAGCTACACTGATTCACCCCCCCTCTCAGTGTCATTGTGTAAACATCAATTGGTATCAGAGCACAGGTTCCTTGTACAAGCTTAATCGGCTAAGGAGATCTTGGAAGAAACAATGGCGAGGTGGTGAAGGATTTTCATCCAACAAAGCTCCCTTATTTGATGGAACAAATTACACCTTACGGAAACTCGAGAATGCAAACATATCCGAGTGCATTGGGATACGATATTTGGGATTACGTAGATAGTGGATACACGGCACCCACTACCCCTCCAACGGAATCTGCTTGAGAAAAAGAAATTTGAAAACAACTCCAAAGCTAAGAATGCCATAATGTGTGGGCTTGTTGACGGTGAGCGATAAGAGTCATGAGTTGTAAATCAGCAAAGGACATGTGGGATAAAGCGAAGAGCATCCATGAAGGAGAGAGTAAGATTAAGGAAGCAAAGCTGCAAACTCATCGAGCACGGTTCGAAGCACTAGCAAATGAAGGAAGATGAAAACATAGAAATTTATATCTTTGAGAGTCAACGGAATTATTAATGCAATCGAGAGGACTTGGTGAAGAAATTGATGATGCGGTTGTTGTGAAAAAGGTTCTCGAGAACACTTCACAAAAGATTTAACTCCAAAGTCTCTGCAATAGAAGAGGCAAAAGATCTAAACAACTTCAGCATGGATGAGTTGCATGGTTCCACGACGACATATGAAATGAGAATAGGACAAACCAAGTCTACGAGACAGAGAAGCGACTTTTAAAGCACACAAGAATGTAAAAGCTGAACATGAATACGAGGATGAAGGAACAACTGGATGAAACAGAAGCCAATTTTGTTCGAAAACTCACAAAAGGAAAAGGAAAATATAGAGGGAAGCTACCTTTTAAATGCTTCAATTGTGGAGGAGTCGGTCATTTTGCGGCCAAATGTCCAATGCGGGAGAGAACCAAAAATGGTGAAGGTTCACACCAAGAAAAAGGTGAGTGGAAGAAGAAACAAAATTTCAGAAAGAACAACTTCAAGAAGAAAAGCTTCATAACCAAGAATGTCGGCGAGTTCGAAGAAAGCACGGATGAGGAGTCGAAGAAGAAGGAGGTGAAGCTCCGTTCATGGCACTTGAAGAAGAAAGAACGAGAGGAAAATCGGGGAAGGTGATGAAAATTCCAAGGATGAAGGTGAAGTGTATTTGGAAGGAGAATTGGTTCTTGCACTTGAAGAGTTGAGTGCGAAAGGAAGAAGAATAAAAATTTTTCAAAGAAATTAGAGAATGCCACGGACATAATAAACAATCTGAAAATACGAGACGGAGGAATTCAAGAAAATGTCTGAAGTTCTTGATGAACAATTAACTGTAAAGACAGTTGAATGCGGCAAGCTAGAGGAAGACATTGTTAAGTTAAGGATGCAGTTAGAAGAGATGAATAGAAAATTGAACTGTTTTCATAAGTTTGAAGAAAGTACTTGTAAAGTTTGGATAAAATGTTAAATAACCAAAGGCCTTCGGCATCAAATTTGGTTTAGGCTTTGATGAAGGAGAATCTTCAAAGGATTCAAAGAACTTGAATATAGAACCCACAAAGAAAGAAGAAAAGATCGGGGTTGAACCGAGAAAAACAAAATAATGCAAAAGAAAACAATAATGCCAGATTCAAGAAGAATACTGACAAAGATGGATTCACAAAAGTCACACATCCGAGGAGGAGAAGAGTCATGGCTCCTACTTCAAAGTGGCAAAGACCTGCACCCAGGTTTAATCATGCATTTTTTGGTTATTGTTTTAAATGCAATGCTTATGGCCATAAAATTTCAGATTGCGAGGCATAATGTATCTCAAAGGAATTTTACCGGCGAAAATGTTTTTTCTCCTTTAATGAATTATGCGGTTGAATGTTATAATTGTCATAATTTTGGACATATTGCTAGAAAGCTGAGAAGCACTTTTTCATCAAATAATTATCGAGGGCAGAAAATCTCGGCTAAGTGGGTTGAAACAAAACCAGAAATTTCTTGAAAAACAGGCACATGCTAATGAAAGGACAAAGGCAAAACAAGTAGCAAAATCTGCTATCAAACCGGAATGGAAAGAAAAGGAATCTTTGATTGTCCAGGCTGCTTTTAAAGCTCGGAACAAATCAGCACCTTGGATACTTGACGGTGGTTGTTCCGAGTCACATGACGGGTGACAAGCAAAAGTTTGAGAATTTACAGAATTATGAAGGTGGTTACGTGAAATTTGGAAATAATGATGGAGCAAAGATTGTTGGAAAGGGATCAGTCAAGATCGGTGATGGCAATATAAAATCAAAAGAAGTCTTGTTTGTAATTGGCCTGAAGCATAACTTGCTAAGTGTAAGTCAAATATGTGACAGAGGTCATGATGTAATCTTCAAGAAGGAGGGCTGTGAAGTAAGAAAGACAAAAAATGGAAAGTTAATAGCCATTGGACTGAGAACTTCAGGAAATATGTATACACTTTCAGAAACTGCAGAAGGAACATGCTTGATGGGACAGGAAGATGAAAACCGGCTATGGCACAAGAGGCTTGGGCATATTAGTTTTGACAATACGGCAAAAATCGGTTCAAAAAAGCGATTAGAGACATACCAAACATTGGCAAACACTGTAAATAGCATCCGTGAGTCATGCCAAAAGGGAAAACAAACCCGAGCCACTTTCAAAGCAAAATAATACTTCACTAGCAAGCCATTAGAACTAATTCACACTGATCTATGTGGACCCATGAGAACTGAAAGCATAAATGGACACAAATATTTTATCCTGTGTATAGATGACTACTCAAGAATGACATGGGTACTATTTCTGAAACTCAAGTCAGAAGCCTTTGAAATGTTTAAAACCTTCAAAAATCTTGTTGAAAATCAATCGGGAAAAAGAATTAAATGCCTAAGATCAGACGGGGGAGGAGAGTTTATCTCCGAAGAATTTGCGAGAATCTTGTCAAAAACATGGGATAAGAAGACAGGTTTTCAGCGGCTAGGACACCTCGGCGAGAATGGTGTTGTAGAAAGGAAGAATAGAACGGTGCAGGAAATGGCAAGGACAATGCTTGCGAGAAAACAAAATAGGCGACAGATTTTGGAAAGAGGCGGTTCATACTTGCGGTTTACATTCAAAACAGGTGCATCTTTGAGACCACATGAAAGCAAAACAACTTATGAGTTGTGGTTTGGCGAGAAAGGCAACGACAAGACATTTCAAAGTATTTGGCGAGCAAGTGCTACATAAAGCGGACTGAAGATAACCTTGGTAAATTTGAAGATAGAGCTGATGAAGGTATCTTTCTCGGTTACTCAACAAAAAGCAAGGCATACACATGTTACAACAAGAAGTTGAAGAAAATTGTTGAAAGTTTTGATGTAAAAGTTGATGAAGGTAGAGAACAAGAAACTACTTATCAAGAAAACTACCCTATGTATGAAGAAGTCATTGAAGGTGATGATGAAAAAGAAACGAGAGAAGAATCGAGAAAATTGATCCAGGATAGTGTAAAAGCCGAATACGAAGAAGAAGAAAACGAGGAAATTTAAAACAGGCAAGCTGGCGAGAAAAATCATCCAAGTGAGCAGTTATTGGGGATCCCACGAGATGGTATTCAAACAAGAAGAACAACGGTGAGGAACTATTCTCCGTTATCTAGTATTGAACCTAAAAATGTTCTTTGAAGCAAGCACCGATGAAAGTTGGATGAAGGCAATCAATGAAGAACTAGATCAGATAGAGAAAAACAATACCCGGGAATTAGTACCTAGACCAACAAATAAAAACATAATTGGTACTAAATGGGTTTTTAGAAATAAATTGAATGAAGATGGGCGAGGTTGTCGAAATAAGGCAAGATTGGTATGTAAAGGCTATGCTCGAGGTTGAAGGCATTGATTTTGAAGAAACTTTTGCACCGGTGGCAGGACTAGAGGCAATCGGGATGTTTACGGCATTAGCGAGTTCATAAAAACTTCAAAGTATATCAAATGGATGTAAAATCAGCATTTTTGAATGGAAAAGCTGGAAGAAGAGGTTTACATTGAACAACCCGATGGCTTCCAACTTGGTGAAAATCCAGATTTTGTTTGCGGGTTAAAGAAAGCTTTATATGGATTAAAACAGGCACCCGAGCATGGTATGCAAGGTTTGGATAATTATCTAATTAAACAAGGGTTTAAGAAAGGTTTGGTGGATAGCAACTTATATGTCAAAGCGAGAGAAGGGTCATCTTATTGTTCTTGTTGTTTATGTAGATGACATAATATTTGGCGGCGACATGGATGAATACTTGCAAAGACATATCAATTAAAATGAAAAAAGAATTTGAGATGTCAATGATTGGTGAACTTTCTTATTTCTTAGGTCTGCAGGTCAATCAAAATGAAAAAGGCATTTTTATTTCTCAAGTTAAATATGTAAAAGAAATGCTGAAAAAGTTCACAATGGAAGACGATAAACCGGTCGGCACTCCCATGACAACGAGTTGCAAGTTGAGCAAGGATGATAAATCCCCGGATGTAGATCAAACAATGTACGGGTCTATGATTGGAAGCCTGCTTGTATTTAACGACCACTAGACCAGATATATTACAAGCGGTATGTATGGTTGCAAGATTTCGAGCCGAGTCCCAAAGAAACTCATGTAACAGTTGTAAAGAGGATTTTCGGATATCTCAAGGGCACTATGGATTATGGGTTGTGGTACCCAAAAGGTAAAGATTTCACTTTGATTGCATATTACGATGCAGATTGGGCGGGGATGTATTGATGACGAGAAAGAGCACAAGTGGAGGAGCATTTTATCTTGGTGACGAGTGGTAGCATGGCACAACAAGAAACAAGAATCGGTATCTCTATCCACTGCAGAGGCGAGAATACATTGCAGCAACAACATGCTGTACTCAGATATTATGGATGAGACAAACGTTGAAAGATCTTGGTATTCATTTCAATGAACCAATTTCAATTAAATGTGATAACACTAGTGCTATCAACATATCTAAGAATCCAATAATGCATTCAAGAACCAAACATATTGCAATCCGATATCATTTCTTGAAGGATAAAGTTGCGAGAAGGAGAGGTTAAATTGGATTTTGTTCCAACTACTGAGCAAGTAGCTGATATATTCACAAAACCTTTGCCTAAGGAAGTATTTGAATACCTTCGGAAGAAGTTGGGAGTAGTCACACCACCCAAGCATTGACTAGCTATGGGAAACACATTCTCAGGGGGAGCATTCAAACTTTTTAAGTCTGAGAATGTTGTGCATAGACTCGGGGGAGTCTACGACAGCCCTTTGGTATTATTGGCAAAGGGGGAGAAGAAATTAAGCAAGGTTGCGAGTGTGTTGCCAACAATTCCAAAGGGGAGATTGTTGAGCAAGGTGCAGCAAAAGAATTGCAAAAGTATTGTCATTGTTGTCAACACGGTCGGATTGATGCGATTGATGCGGTTCGGAGGTCGATCGGATCAAGTGCGAGAAAGTTTCAAGGAAAACGAAGTGACCCAGTTCAGAACGGCAAAAAGAGACAAGGAAGAAAAGCGATCGCGATATCGCGACATGTTTTTGTCGCGATTCGCGACATGGTCGAGGAGAGAGAAGGCGAGCGAAAATGTCGCGATTTCGCGACATGTCAAGTTTTTTGAGGAGAGAGAAAATGTGTCGCGATTTCGCGACAAAAAGTAGGAGAGAGAAAATGCACGCCAAATTGTCGCGATTTCGCGACATGGTCGAGGAGAGAGAAGATGCGAGCAAACTGTCGCGATTTCGCGACATCTTGGGAAGAAGGAAACAAAGGTGTAGCGATATCGCTACATGTTGAAATGAATGGAAACAAAGGTGTAGCGATATCGTGATGATGAAAGAAAGGTGAAAGTTTTGAAATAAGGAACTAAGGTGTAGCGATTTCGCTACAGTTGAAACAAAGAGAAACTAAGGTGTAGCGATGGTGCTACATGTTGGAACAAAGGAAACTAAGGTGTAGCGATTTCGCTACTAGTCAAAAGTGTAGAGCGAAAGATGCGACAATGATATTACAAGTCAAAATTTCATGAAAAGAGGCAAGGTAAAAGCACAAGGCACAAAGTTGTAGCGATTTCGCTATGCATGGAGAAGAGCGTACGGAAGCGAAGCGTCGCGATTTCAGACAAGAAGGATTGATGACGTGGAAGAGAAAGCGTCACGATTTGTGACATGAAGGATGATGAGTGGAAGAGCAAAGCGTCGTGATTTAGTGACATGTTCCATTTTGTGGAGTTGGCAAGGAGAGTTGTACGGAAGAACAAAGTGTCACGATTTCGCGACATGTTCCTTTTTCTGGGCAAAGAAGAGTGTACGGAATTCGAAAGTGTCACGATTTCGCGACAAGCAGGATGATGACGTCGACAAAGTTGAAAAGTGTCGCGATTTCATGACGAGGATGAAAGGAAAGCTGTGGAAGCGAAGCGTCGCGATTTGCGACGACATTGAGGATGACGTCGGCAAAAGTTCAAAGTGTCGCGATATCGCGACAAGATGCGAGGAAAGCTTCCAAGAGCCAAAACGGTCACGATTTCGCGACATGCTTAAGGATGGCGTCAGCAAAAGTTCTAAGTGTCGCGATATCGCGACATGAGCGGGGGAAAAGCTTTCAAGGCCAAAATGGTCACGATTTCGCGACAACCTTCAGGGTGACGTCAGCATAAGTCAAAAGTGTCGCGATATCGCGACAGGTAACAGTCTGGCAGGTAAAACCCGCAGGAACATGCAAGGTGACACGTGTCGAAAAAGCCGACAGGAAAATCATGCAGCCGATTACGTAAAAAGTAACTGAAGTCAAACAGACAGTTAATCGTTGACAGGTGTTGGACATGCAATGCAACGACCAAGCATGCATAATTTAAACGCATTCGAAAAGCCGAATTTGAAGGATAATAAAAGCATTCGAAAAGCCGAATTTGCGGGCATTCTAACGAGACGTATTTGAAGCATACGAGAAAAGCCGAACATGAAGAATCGAAAAGCTTTCGAAGAATCATATATGGAGTTTCGAAAAAGCATTCGAAAAGCCGTATTCGAAGAAATTGAGCGGTCGAAGTACATGAAACAAAATTGCCGTATTGCATGGTTTCCAAAGGACGTATTGCGAGGGTTTCGAGCGGTCGAAGTGCATGGAACCGAGCAGCCGTATTGCATGGATTCGAACAGTCAGAGTATGTGATTCGATTGCATGCCGGATTGAAAGGTTATAAAAGAATAATCGTACGAGAAGACGTTGCTGCTGTTAGAGAGAAATTGCTGTAAAAGGAGAGTTAGAAAAGAATCAAGAGAAAAATAAGCGAAGCCGTGAGAGTGTGCGAGTTGAGTTAATTGCGGACCGGTCGGGGTCGTGCATAAAGTGAAGACATTTTTATGTCATTCTAAATTTATCGGAATTGCAGTCCAAGTTGGTGCTTGGTACTAGGAGTTGGTGCTCCATCCGTTGCAGCAGAAAATTACGGGGGTTGGTGCTCCTTCCGGTTGGTCTTTGGTAAAGTGTTTGTAAAATTGATTTTGCAAAGACTGGATTTGGATTGGAGTCCAAGCAGTCATTTTTGAGGAGTAGCCAAATTGGTGAACCTCGGTATATTGAGTGTTGTGGTTTGCTCTCTTGTTCAAGTTTTTTTTGTTCTCTTTATTTCATATTAAATGCTGTAGATATAAAAATTTAATAGCTACACTGATTCACCCCCCCTCTCAGTGTCATTGTGTAAACATCACTTTATAGCAGTAAGTTTTCCCCTTTGTATTACAATGCCTAGGTTTTTATAGAGGACCCGACCCTTTGAGACATCAATGCACAAAATGGAGGAGTACATCCTTGAAAACCTGAGAAGTCAGATTTCATGGCTCCCATGACTGAGCTCTCAAATATTTTTTCTATAACTGGCAGCTGCGATCGGGTCAGCTAGGGAAACTCGCATTTATGAGCTGCCTAATCTGTCCTAGGCTTCTAGGTGTGGAGCTCGAGTGGCTGCCATGTCCGTTGGGATCTCCTTCTAAGACCGATACCTCTTTTCAGATTGCTAAAAATGAGCAGCGAGTTCACCGGGCATGTAAAAATTCATTTATGAGGCACTTGATTGCCTCAAAAAAATACTTAGGCTTGGAGTGTGTGCCCTTGAAGCGCTTCATCGATTTCTAGTTTGTGACCCTGCTTCACAATGGATGTAAGCCAAAGTAGATCATCTCCCTTGGTTATGTACTTTGCACGAAGGAGCTTCGCAAAATGGCTTCGGGGATGTAAAATGCCAAAGTAGATATTTCTTCTCAAGGTTGGGCTCTCAATATTTGGCTGCTTCGCTGGAAAGGCATGTTAAAAGCTGCTTCACAAGGTTCTCCACACAAAGTGGATGCTTCGCTAATGGGCCATCAAAATGCTTCATCGCGAACCTTATTCAAAGCCATGGTTCGGGAGGATTTTTGCTGAAGTGCATTCTTTCCTTGGAAAAGTGTTTTGTACTTCATGGGCCACTACGCTTCACATGAAAGTTATTCAAAGTGGATGCTTCACGAAAACTTTGGTCGAAGTAAAAATGGTTCGCTAGTAGGGAGGCCCAAAGTGGGTGCTTCGTCGATTTCTTAGCGAAGTAGTTTTTCAATGTTTGGACTTCTTCGAATCCCGCTTCGCAAAACTTTCACCCGAAGCATCTATTTGGGCTACTTCGGGAGTGAAGCTCTTTTCATTCTCTACTTCCTTCCTTTAGCGAAGCTGTCTTCCTTTTCCTACGAAGCTCTTAAGCTTAGCTTTCTTAGTAGCGAAGCACTTGTATCTCCATTCTATGTACAAGGGGGATGGTGATGAAAGCCAAAATTGCTGCAATACTCAAAAATGTCTTCAAAAACAAAGGAACAAATTAAAAGAAATACTTCACAAAATTTTGATTTTACTACCCCTCTAGGCAATGTGACAAAATTGTCAACATTAACTACATGACACTTGTGCATTTCCTACACATTATTACATTACATAAAATATTTACTCACACTGTAATCTAGAACACACTCCTAATCTAAAGATGTACCCAAGGTGGTACATTAGCATATAGCAAATAATGTAATATTCTACAACATAGAATTATTTTTAAAATAGATGTTAGAAAGGACTTGTGAGATGTACCAGAAAATGATGACCATCCTCTAGAAAAAATTCATAGAGAACATTATGATTGGATGTTGATGTGACAAAAAAATTTCCCTGAAGTGAAGGTCATTAGGGGGATGAATTCAATAAGGATATGATGCATATTTCCCTTGTGAGTATATGCGATTGTAATAGTTTTGATGATCCTCCATAGAGGATTTAAGCATTCTATTGATGCCCAATATTTTACATGGATCCAAGTGCAATATGATCATAGCTTTTATGTGATTAGAGATGTAGGATATTTCCATAAATATCTATTAACCTCACAATGTTCATTATGTGGCAAGTAGGAGATAAAAGATGAAGAGTTTGCCATCAACACGTATAAAAATAATAGTATTAATTATATCGTAATTTATTAGACGTAAGAGGATATGATGAGGTTTTCCATCAATACTTGCAAAACACATAGTGGTATGAAACTAAATGGTGCGGGAAGCAGGATCGTTTTTATATTGAATCGCTTTTTGATTGTAAGGTAGAAAACCCACAATAGACTTAATTTATATATTTGTTCGATGATGCCTTATTATCATATGTGGATTGCATTTAAATACCTAGTCTAATAGTTGTAAGAGTGAAGGGTTGTGACCCTAGAATATAATGAATAAATAATATAAGTAATTAGGACATGTTAGGAGGGTCCTAACATGCCACCCCCCTTAAAGGAGCTTTGTCCTCAAAGCTGGAAATTTGGAAATTGCTGCTGGATATCTTGAAAATTTTCCCACGTTGCATCTTCTAAAGGTAGACCTTTCCAATGGATTAAAACTTTCGTGATATCGCGAGTACGAAGGTGACGAGAGCGGCGATCCAAGATAGCTTCTGGCTCGACTAGAAGTACTCCATCATCGAAGAATTCAGGGAGAGTGGGTTGTGTCGTGATATGGGCTCCCACTGCGAGCTTAAGGCAAGATACATGAAATACGGGGTGAAGTTTGGAAGAGGGAGGAAGCTCTAGTTTGTAAGCAATGGTCCCAATACGTTGGAGAACTTTATACGGCCCGTAAAATTTGGGTGCTAACTTCTGAGAACCTTTTTGTTTAAGAGAGGATTGACGGTAAGGTTGGAGACGTAAGAAAACCATATCACCCTCGTGGAAACTACATTCGCTTCTATGTTGATCGGCTTGCTGCTTCATGCGATGTTGGGCGGTGTGTAGGTTCTCTTTTAGGATCCGTAGTATGTCATCTCTATTAGCAAGTTTCGTTTCCACCGCATGGACTTTTGTAGTCCCTGGAATATAGGAAGTGAGGGATGGTGGTGTTTGACCATATAGTGCTTCATAAGGAGTCATTTTGATGGACGTATGGTATGAAGTGTTATACCACCATTCCGCTAGTGAAAGCCACTTTACCCAATGGAGTGGTTGAGTAGAAACAAAACATCGAAGGTATGTTTCCAAGCATTTATTTACAACTTTTGTTTGGCCATCGGTTTGAGGATGGTAAGCGGAGCTCATACGAAGTTGAGTACCTTGTAATTTGAACAATTCCTTCCAAAAGGTGCTAGTGAAAGTTGGGTCGCGGTCACTAACAATTGTGGAGGGCATACCATGTAATTTAAAGATGTTATCTAGGAAGAGGTGGGCTATAGTGCTAGTGGTATAAGGATGAGCCACGAAACAAAAATGGGCATATTTAGATAAACGATCAACGACTACGAAAATGGTTGTTTTTCCTCCCGATTTTGGTAATCCTTCAATAAAGTCCATAGAAATATCTGCCCATGTTTTGGTGGGTATAGGAAGAGGTTGAAGTAATCCTGGAATAGCGAGGGTCTCCCCCTTTTGTCTTTGGCAAACTTCACATTCTTTTACAAAGTTTTTGATGTAATTTTTCATTCCTACCCAATAGAAGGAGGTAGTGGCTCTTTTATAGGTTTTTAAGAACCCTGAGTGGCCTGCAGTGGGTGAGGTATGTAACTCATGAAGAAGTTTTTCATGATAAGTTGAATTGGGGGTGAGGACCATCCTCCCTTTGTATCTTAATATATTGTCCTTCCAAGTGTATGGAGTTTTGCTACTAGGATTATGTTGAAGTTGTTGAATTAAGGCGTGGATAGTAGGATCATTTATCCATTCTTCATGCACCTCATCTACCCATTTAGGAATAAGGGAGGAAAGAGCATGGACTTGAGGCATATCTTCAAATTTTCTAGAAAGTGCATCGGCTGCCATGTTGTCCTTTCCCTTTTTATATGTAATTTCATAATCATAGCCAAGAAGTTTAGTAACCCATTTTTGTTGTTTCGGGGTATTAGTCCTTTGTTCCAAAAAATACTTCAAGCTATGATGGTCAGTGCGTATAATGAAATGTTGGCCAATAAGGTAAGGCCTCCAATGTTGAATAGCATGGACAATCACCAACATCTCTTTTTCATACGTAGAGCGAGCTGAATTCTTAGGAGAAAATGCTTTGCTTATAAAAGCTAGAGGCCTTTCATCCTGCATGAGTACGACTCCCATTCCTATTCCTGAAGCATCACTTTCAATGACGAACGGTTTAGAAAAGTTGGGCATGGCTAGAACAGGGGTGGTACACATTGCAGTTTTCAAGGTGATAAAGGCCTCATCCGCTTTAGATGACCATTTGAAAGCATTTTTCTTAAGTAATGTTGTTAGAGGAGCAGCGATTTTACTATAATTTTGGACAAATTTTCTATAATATCCCGTTAGTCCAAGAAACCCACGTAGAGCTTTCAAGGTTTTTGGAATAGGCCAATTTTTCACCTCCTCGATTTTGGAAGGATCTACCATAACTCCTTCCTTTGAGACAATATGCCCTAAGTATTCAATTTCTTGTTTTCCAAAGGAACACTTTGATATTTTTGCATAAAGTTGATTTTCCTCCAAGATTTGGAACGCTTGTCTAACATGGTCCAAATGTTCTTCCCATGTTTTGCTATAAATCAAAATGTCATCAAAGAAAACTAATATAAATTTACGAAGAAAAGGGTGAAATACCTTATTCATTAGACTTTGAAAGGTAGAAGGAGCGTTGGTCAGGCCAAATGGCATCACCAAGAATTCGTAGTGCCCTTCGTGAGTGCGAAAGGCCGTCTTAGGAATATCCTTTTCATTGACTCGTATTTGGTGGTAGCCTGACCGTAAGTCTAACTTGGAAAAATAAGCTGCCCCGTGGAGTTCATCTAATAGCTCGTCTATGACCGGAATAGGAAATTTATCTTTGATGGTCATTTTATTAAGCGCTCAAAAATCGACACATAAATGCCACGAGCCATCCTTTTTTCTAACTAAAATAATTGGAGAGGAGTAAGGGCTTTTGCTAGGTCTAATGACTCCTACCTTAAGAAGCTCTTGTACTAATTTCTCTATTTCGGTCTTTTGGAGGTATGGATAACGATAAGGTCTAATATTAGGAGGTTGATGCCCTGGAAATAGTGGAATAGTGTGATCATGACTTCGTTGTGGAGGTAGGCCTTTTGGTTCATTGAATACCGCCTTATGGTGGTCTAAAATATTTTGTAACTCTGGTGTCTCGTCTTCTTTGTGACTAGGTTGAATTGAAAATAATTGGGCGACCATTCCTTTGTTTCCTTTTCGGATAATTTTCTCCATTCTATGCGAGCTAACGATTTGGGAAGGTCCTAATTTCAGGCCTTGGATAATATAGGTTTGGTTCTTTGCTATGAATTTCATCCATAGTTCATCAAATTCCCATTGGACTATGCCCAAGGTTCGTAACCATTGTATGCCTAGTACAATGTCGCACCCACCTAGGGGTAGGATGTACATGTCGCCTTTCATGTTATAAACCCCCATAGTTTTATATTTTTGCATTTTCCTTTGCATGCAATTTTTTTGCCATTTCCAATCATCACTTCGAAGTTATTGCAAGGGTATATAAAATAATTTTCTTGTTTAGCCACCTTAGGATCTATAAAATTATGCATGCTACCAGAATCTAGGAGCACGGTAAGGTTTTGTTTCTTAAAATACCTTTTTACTCGCATTTCTTGAGGGGCAAAAAATCCGGCAAGGGCGTTGAAGGAAACCTTTGGTGCATTTTCTTCATCACTTTCAAGTGTGTTGGATAATACCTCTACTTTGAGTTCAGGTTCCTCTTCAGTAGAATTCCCTTCCTCTATGGCATCTAGAATATATAATTTTTGTGAGGCACATTTATGATTTATGTTAAATTTCTCATCGCAATGGTAGCAAAGACCCTTAGCTTGTCTTTCCTTCATTTCCTCGAAACTCAGACGCTTAATTGGTAGAGCGGGGTAGGAATTTTGGGTTCGTCCATTTTGCATTGGTTTGGGTATAAGTGTTTGATGGTTTCCCCCAAGTTGGTTTTGTGAACCGATTCCGTGCCTTGATTTTGTCCTCCACTAATTTCGCCAAGCCGATGGTATCTAACATGTTTGTAGGGTTATACATTTGCACCTCTATTCGAATTTCTTATTTTAATCCACTAACAAAACATTCTTGAAAGTGTTAGCGTATCTCTATTGTTAGTCCATTATTAGGTTAGTTGTTTACAACTCCTACCTAAGTTGGCTAGTTAGCTCTGTTGGTTACGGGCTAATCTAAGCCACTATTATTATATTTATTTGGCTATGCTTAATGGAATTATAACTCTGTTTTCCTACATGGTATCAGATCTTTTTTAATGGCAATTCTATTAACGAGCAGATCGTAACCGAAATCCTGCTCGACACTGGGATTGTGAAGCGTGATGTCGACTGGGTCGTAATCTTCCAGGAAGGCCCAGGCATAGGAATCCCAGCCGATGCTGTTGTATACAGTCTGCATAAGCAGCTGAGGATGAAGGGGAAAAGGAGACGTGAGTCGTTGAAAAAGAAAATTGACACAGGGAGCGGTCTCGTTTTTTTTTCGATGTCTGAGATCAAGGCGGCCACGGATAATTTCTCCAATCCAAACATCATCGGAGAGGGAGGATTCAGCACCATCTACAGGGGAACCCTCTCCGACTTGTCGGAGGTGGCCGTGAAGAGGTTCAAAGACTTCACGTTCAAGGGCGACGTCAATTTCTTGCATGAAGTGCAAGTAATCAGCAGAGTCAGGCACCGTAACCTTCTACCTCTGAAAGGTTACTGCATGGAAGAGGATTCTCAAGGAGAAATTTGCGAGCAGCTTTTGGTTTACGAATTCATGGCGAACGGGAGCCTAGAGGACTATCTGTTCAGGAACGAGCGGTGTCTGTCGTGGCCGGAGCGTCAGAAGATCGCGGTGGGCATTGCCAGAGGCTTGGCCTATCTGCAAGAGGATGCCAATCCCACCGTCATTCATAGGGACGTCAAAACCGCGAATATTCTGCTAGACGCTGAACTGAATCCTCTGGTGGCGGACTTCGGCCTCGCGAAATTCAAGCCCGATGACAACAACGACAAGACGCACTACACCACCCGGGCGGTGGGCACTTTGGGTTACGTAGCACCCGAGTACGCTCTGTATGGCCACTTGACTGAGAAGAGCGACGTGTTCAGCTTCGGGATGGTGCTGTTGGAGCTCATGACGGGGCGTAAGGTTTTGAAGTCTGCGTCTGGCAATTTGGGCCATATTCTGATATCGGACTGGGCATGTGATCGGATGATTGTGAAGGCCCAAATTTTTTCCCTGCCCGCGCGAGGGGTGAAGGGAAAGGGAAAATATTTCCCTTACCTTCATGTCGAGCCGGCTAGCCCGACTGGCGAGGGGGTCCAGCGCTAAAGCGCTGCCCGACGGGAGGTCGGCAGTTCGACTCCCGTCGGGGACCCCAAAGGTAAATTTTTTATTTTTATTTTTTTTTAGTATTTTTTTTAATTATTATTCTTAATTTAATAATATTTTTTTGTTTGTTTTTTAATCATTTTTTTAATTAAAAATGGTTTTTTAAAAAAAAGGGACTTAAAATATTATTTTATTAAGTTAATTAATTTTTTTTTACTAAATTAAATATATTACAATAGAAAATTTTCATACCTAAGGGCTATTTCTGATTCTGTTTCTGGTTCAAAGATAGCACAAGGAGTGCTAAAATTGCTAAAACGGTTTTGTAGAGGGAAAACACATGTGTCCCTTGGGCAACAACACCACCTTCTCTCTCTCTCTCTCTCTCTCTTTTTTTTAGGCTTCATAAATAGCATAAGTATTTTGTTTGAAGACCTTACAATAAGGGGTGCTTGTACCTCTTTTAGGCTTCATAAATAGCAAAATCTAGGTGTTTGAAGTACTTGTAACAAGAGGAGAGACTTTTAGTGATGTAAAATTGTCTAGGAGGCAATATTTGTAAAATCCTTCACAACACTCTTGAGTTGCATACTTTTTGCAATTGAGGGGGGATATCCATTTCTATTTCTTCACAATTTTTGTAAATAGGGAAGATGACTTATAAGGGTGCATTTTCGGCTTTGACCGACACCTTAGTCACACTTTCTTCAAAAATTAATTACACTATGTTTTGCAACAAGAAGGGGGAACTTATAAGGGTGCATTTTCGGCAACGACCGACACCTTAGCTACCTTATCTTTTGCAAATTCATATTGTAAATGAATGAACCTTGTATGAAGTGATCTATTCTACTACACCTAGTGATTGCAGTGGCTGGTTACCCATGCAATTCGGTTGGATGATGTGATTACCATAAGGACATTCGTTGGCGTGAAGACAAAGCAAGGAATGACCCATATTTTTGCTTAGGAGCAGCCAGAGCACTGTGACAGAGCAAAGAACCAGCAGATCAACATCATTTTCACTGTATTGGGGCAGTTATATACTTTACCCAAATATTGTTGTATGGGGGGATATTAGCATAGTAGTAGTTATATTATTACCCAAATAATGTACTAATGGGGGATGTTAGCGTATCTCTATTGTTAGTCCATTATTAGGTTAGTTGTTTACAACTCCTACCTAAGTTGGCTAGTTAGCTCCGTTGGTTACGGGCTAATCTAAGCCACTATTGTTATATTTATTTGGCTATGCTTAATGGAATTATAAATCTGTTTTCCTACAGAAATAAGGAAGAGTCTAATCCGGATGTTCGATTAGCTAGCCTTTCAAATTCTGCTTGGTATTCGCTTACCGAATTGGTTTGACATAATTTAGTGAGGGCCCCTATAAATATTTGAAACTTGCTAGGGCCGAATCGCACTAATAGATTCTATGTAAAGGTTGACCACGTCGGAGTGTCGTTAGTTTTCTCGAACCATTGGTACCATTGGATGGCATCATTTTCCAAGTGGAAGGAGGTGATATGCACTTTTTGCATTTCCAAAATTTGATTTAGTGAGAAATATTGCTTTTCTCGGTAGATCCAGTTTGTAGGGTCTCCTCCTTCAAATTTTGGGAAGTCTAATTTGGTCGTCCATGGTAGAATGGAAGTTTGTGGACCTCCTAACATTGCTCGGTTTGATGACCTGTGGTTGGGTGAATTTGCATGTGGTGTTGCCTAATTTTGACTGATGGCATCAAGTTTAACATCCATTGCAAATATTTTCTCGAAGAGTTCTCTTGTGGTACGGGTATTCTCCTCTCTTTCTTGTTGAACTTCTTCAGCGAGCCTTTCACATGAATGGAATCCAGTGATTGTCGTCCTTCAGCCATTGCGGTTGGTGTAGGTAATGATCAATATGACTTGGTACAGGTGAGCAAAAAATAAAAAAATAATTTTAATTTTAATTTTTTTTTCCTTTGCATTTCGGACGTCGAAAACCTTGATGTTGTGTTGAATATTTTAGCTTTTTCAAAATAGCCACCGGTCACCACGCTAAAGGTCGAGCAATTTGGGTGTAAGACAACTTAATTCGTACCTTAGGAGAAGGTTTAATTTTTTGCGAGGATTTTGACACGGATCCGTGAAGCGTGAATGCTGTTTGTGTCCTCGCGAATGTGGACTGGCTGAAATGTGCGATGGGAAAAAATTTTAATGGTGAATTTTCTCCTTGATCTAGCTCTGATCCAGATGGTATGAAACTAAATGGTGCGGGAAGCAGGATCATTTTTATATTGAATCGCTTTTTGATTGTAAGGTAGAAAACTCACAATAGACTTAATTTATATATTTGTTCGATGATGCCTTATTATCATATGTGGATTGCATTTAAATACCTAGTCTAATAGTTGTAAGAGTGAAATGTTGTGACCCTAGAATATAATGAATAAATAATATAAGTAATTAGGATATGTTAGGAGGGTCCTAACACATAGTATTCATCACATGGCAAGATGAAAATATCTTTTGGAAATGGATTTTGAGATTAGAATATGTGCTGTGAAAGTAGGAGGGATGTGTAGCCCTAGACCTTTTGTATACAGACAAAAGACACAAATCTCTTTTTATTTCATTTATGAGACAAAGAAATACCCAAGTAGGTTGATGGTTTTTATTTTTATTTTTAAAGACTAAAATATCCACAGTGATTTATTGTAAATCTAGGGTAGCGTTAATGAAACAAATCCTAGTAGTATTAAATAGCTAGGAGCCTTATCATAGTATGATAGTATTGATTTAAAATCCATGGAATAATTAACTAAGGCATGGTCCAAAAGAAAAGTATCATCAACATATTGAAGATGATATTTGAAGGGACCATTTTTTGCAACTTGAATACCTTTGAATAATTTCTTCTATTTTTTACCTTTGAGAAAGCCTTGTCTAATGCCTATATAATAATTATGAATAGATAAGGAGATAGTGGACCACCTTTCCAGAGTCCACAAGATGACTTAAAGTGACTAGATAACAATTGATGAAAATAGAAAAATTGAAGTGCTATAACAACATTTAATTCATTTACACCAACTACGATCAAAACTATTTTTTTTGAGAATATCATGTAGAAAAATCTAGAAAACCCTATCATATGCTTTGTTCATATCTAGTTTGTTTTTCATGGAATGATGACAATGTATGGAATCCTATGTAATTATTACACTATCAAGAATTTGTTTACCATGAAAAAAACCATTTTGTTTATTTGAGATAACATATAGAATTACTTTAAATATGTTTGCTATAATTTTTGAAATGATCTTATAAATCATATTACAAAGCTTATTGGATGAAAACTATCAAAATATTTTGCCTCACCTTTACATAAACTAGTGTAATAAAAGTGGTGTTGATATAATTTATTGTAGCCTTCCTTTTCCATACCTTTTTAACCACAACCAACATACCACTCTTCAATAAATCCTATTTTTTTTTGAAAGAAAATTATAGGAAATCCATTAGGGATAGGTGCCTTGTTAGGATGAAAAGATAAAACTTCTTCATGTAGATTCTCCATAGATATCTTCTTCAAGATTTCATTTTGTCCCTATGTGATAATTGATAGAATATTTTTCAAAAGCTTACCTTGTGCCTCCTTATCTGGCCCAATATTTACCAAATAATTTTTTAAATAATTACTTTCTTCCATTTTGATATATTCATCTTCCTCAACATTTCTTTCATCTGGAGTTAATTTTTTTTGATGCAATAAAAATAAAATTTTGTTTTTGTTGTAGCATGATTTTTTTCTATTTCTCTCTTTTCTTGTGTCATTTCTCCCTATATTTATGGAACCAATATGACTTATTTTTAATGCATTATTATGATAAAAGAATAATTGTTTTATTTTACATAAGAATCCTCATCTAAACCATTAATTTCTACTCTCTTGTAAATTTTTGAGATTGAATTCAATTTTCTTATTTTCTTTAAATATGTTACCAAAATATTTGCTATTCCAAATCTTCATTTTCTCCTTTAGATATTTCATATTATTAATAAACATATACATATGTGCTCCTTCAAAATTTGCTTCATCCCCCATACCATAACCATTTAGAAAAAATAGGGTCTTGGAGCAACATACTAGAAGCAAAATGGCTTTGGATGACTATTATTGGATAAATCACAAGTCAAAAAATTGTGTTTGTGATATGATCCTACTCATTATAAAATATCTAAAGAGACTGTATAATCTATTTTTAATCATGAGTTGGATAGAAAAAATGTATCCATATTTTTTACTAAATGACTTTTCCTAATGTGTCTATTATCCCATGTATATTGAGAACTTGAAGGATTAACACTTGAAAGACCATTTGAATTGATAAATAAAGCAAAATATTACATTAATTTAGATCATATGAGAGTATTAACCTTCTTTTCCAAAGGAGATAAAACTATGTTGAAATCACCCCAAGAATCCATAGATCACAATTATAAATCATCATTGTATTTGAAAACAATTACTAAAATCCTTCCAACATATTTCACAAGGAGTAACTATAGTTAAAGCATAAAAATTTATAAACCTAACTTTGATGTTTTCCTCTTTCCTCTAAAATAGTCCAAAAATCCAATTACCTTTTGCTTCTTACAATTGTCCCTCTCATTTGTATTTGTCCCACATTATTGCAATCTTCTCTAAAGCTCCTATAGAATAACTTGTTAGAAAATCACCCATTTTCCAAATCCTTTTAAAAACATCCTTACATTTAATTTTGTTTCAAAAACCTATTAAATCCTTAATAAATCCTTTTTAGTGGTCTTATTTGTGCCTCTATTAACCCATGATAACATTTTCATCATCAATTTTTTAATTTTAATTAGTAGGATTATCCTCACTTCTTGTCACCACTTGTGATATTTTTATTTGGATTCATAATTTGATATCCCTTTGAGTTTCTTTTTATTTTTGTTCATGCTTTTATGACCTTCCTCTCCATTTTCCATTCCCAGTAATACTTTCATCTTCATCAATCTATTCTATTTTTACATTCATAATGAGACTTATCTTCTAAAGATTTATGCTACCATAAATAATTTTAAATGCAAGGAATAACCTCATAAACACTTTCTTGTTTATGTTGCCCCAAAAATCCTAAAGGACAAGGATCATCATTCATAGTAATTTCTTTTTCTGCTACTTTAAAAACCCTAAATTTCTATGGATATCCCTTCTATGCATTTCTTTATTATTCTTCTCTTGAAACCCTACTGCAATAGACACTCTTTTTAAAAATTCAATGCTTTGATGATATTTACATTACATATGATGAGTATTTACATACATTAATTTGCTAATTTTGGCTTAACCACCATCCATGTGAGGATGGTAACTACTTGGACTCATGGTCCTTATGAGTGGTAGTTTGTAACTACCTTCATTATCATTTTTCTTATGAAGGGTAGTTGATAACTCACCCCAACTATCTTGTCACCCAGTGAGGCATAGTTGGTTATTACCCTAAAAATGATGTTTCCTAACTATTATAGAATAATTCCTAACATTTCCCCTCTTATTACATCATAATTGAGAATTCCTTAGAGAATAATTTTTTAATGCTTTAAAATTTTATTTTTCCATGTGGCTTGATGTAGATGTCTAATTCTTGATCTGTCTTTTAATTTTGATTCTTGATCTATTTTCTTACTCTATCATTCTTGCTTTGACTTTTGGTTTTGTCTCTATATTTTTGGAATAAGAGAAAATCCTCCCTCCCCTTATTCAACATGATCCAAATATGATTATGTATCAATAATACTTAAGAAATAGTGGAATTGGACTCACTTTGCTTATCTAAGGATAGGTATGATTTATTCTATCCATGGTTATAAAATATAATTGGACATATATTATTGTGTCCATCACTTATGATTGGAACATACAACCAATCATAGATTATAAGTTGGATTGGTCCTTACTATTTTCATATTCTTATGAAATGGTGACAAATATTTTCACCTTAAATGAGACATATGTCTTCACTTTTCCACATATTTGTGAACTTGCAATTTTTGAATTTCTTTGTTTCTTTAACTCCAAGTGTCCATTTTTATTATGTCCTTGCATAATATTCAGTCACTTGGCACTTATTAGATACAATATACAAAATTTTAATTTTGTTTTAGTAAATTTATGCTTACAAGTACAATGAAATGAAATTAGTGAGCATTAGTAAGACTTAGTATTCCTTCCCCCCTCAATAAAAATCCTTCACTTAAACAAATTTAAGGAGCATCAGGTACTATAGATAATTCACTCCTAGTACAACATATATTATATATCATATGTTTTATTATTAATATTATTCTATGAATAGGGACCATTGCTATTCATAAAGGATCAACTATTGAATCAATTTGTCTTTTTGGTCATTTCCTTTTAGAGTTATCTAAATCATATTCTACTATAGGTTCTATCACTGTAGGTATTCTAAGCATTGCTTGGATTGTCTTTTGATACAAAATTTATTTATTTGAAGTTTCACACGACATTTTTCTATAGGTAAACTTACATTATTCTCATTCAACAATTTGTAATATTTTTCAATCACCAAACTTGGTCTCCTTCTATAGAAACCATTCACAATTTCTTTCATTTTATCCCATTGAGACATATTCATCCATCTACAGTTAATATGTTTTTCAGTCACTTTATCCTTGTGTCAACAATTTTCTACATGGATGTAGGTTCCAGAACCTACTTGTCATATGCCAAAATCTTCCACATTGAATGCAACAACTCACCCTAGGAGCTTCATCATATATTTATCTTTTCACAATTTTTTTGTCACTAGTTCTTGCTTGACCAATGTATCCAATACCTTCATTCTTTGGCCTTATATGTGGGATTATGAATATTTTGATACATTTCCCATTATTTTCCAATCCTTACCATTGTATACTATGTTTTAGTAGTTAGGGACAAATACCTTTGGTATAGTTTTCAAAGCAACCAAATTCTTCATCACCACTTTGATCTTTGTCATTGTCATTCAAACATCAAAGTCTTTCATATCTACTATAATTTCTATTATATTTATTCAAATATGATATCCCATAATCATAATGTTATTTCACATAAATTGAAGTGTCACTCTCACCATATTTGACACAATCACTATCACAATTAATATTGACAATATTACCTTAATCATGGCCAACAAAACTATCTTCTACATTACCTTTATATTTATGAATAATATTCAAATCACTTGTATCACAACTGATATCTATCCTCTCAAGAAGATCACTTGTATCACAACCAATATTTATCATCTTAGGTTTATCCTTTAACCATTAGATTATTTCCTCTTGCTTTTTTTACTTCTCCTTAAGGATATTAAGAGTGACTAATGCTTTGTATATTATCAACCCTACATCTATGATTTTTAGCTTATTTATCTTCATATATACTAATTTTTGGTGATGCATGTTATTGAATGTCAACTCACTTCTTTGCTTGCTTCATCTTTGCCTTTTCCATGTTATGCTAGGTGTTTGTGAATGCCCTTATTGAAAAGTGAACAATTTGACATAGATTAGATTAACACAATCTTAATAAAATTCTTGTCTATCTTACAATACATAGGAATCAGATAATAGAAACTTTTGATGCACCTCTTTCCTTTTTAAACCTTAAAAAAATGGAAATTTTCAAATCCACTTGATTCTACTCAAAGATATATTTTCGATGAGTATAGATAAGCCTATATGCGTGTTTGTTAGCTTTTTAAGCTAAGTACTTAAGATAAAATAACCACAAGATCTAAAATAAAGTTGCAATATGAAATATATGATAATGACAATATTCTAAACATATAAAACTCATAAATTACTTCAAAAATAACTCATAAAATTACCATTAACAAATGCTCATAAAATTGTATCTCCATTGAATAATCCATACTTCCACACACTCTCATTATCTAATATATGTCTTACACACACACAAACATAGACATATATAATGGAATGTGACTCTTCATATGGAGCACTCTTGAACTTCACTCTTCTAGTGTAACAACCCAAAAATACACACTTAGTTTTGTTTTTTCATAGCTCAAGCTACTTACCCTCTAAGGACCCACACTAATTCCATATTAAACAACACTTCAACCTAGTTTACTACAGTTAAAGGTTTATTCCTTAGGCTAGTTTGACATTTCCTAATATTCACTTCTGGAAAACCACCCTCCCTTTCTATCCTCCAAAAGGGTGATTCTAGTAAAACCAAATCTCTACCAAAGTCCTTTAGTTGTAGGAGTTTCCTTTACCATCCTTTGAAAAGAACATTTAATTCCCTGCATTACACAATTCCCTTAGTGTAGTCATCTCCCTTATCTATCCATTGAGAGGGTCTAGTGTAAATATATGCCACTTCAAAGGTCTGTCTTGTGAAGTCACACTATGCACACTTCGGTGGAACATCCCTCTTCCTCTTAAGAGTTTAGTCTACTTCGTCAGTATCCATCCTTTTATTTTATTTTTTGAAAAAAAATATTAGTCTTGATTCACTTATTTTTTTTAAGGTTATAAGTTCTTAAGAGACTCAATATTAATTATCTTTACCCAAGACATCTTCATATCCTAACGTAGTAACATACTATACTAAAAATAGTCTAGTGCCAACCAAACATTTGAAAACCACATGGTTCAGTCATTTGAGCTCTACATAGTTATTCAAGGACATAGCTCTTGAGAATACCTATACTCTTCTCATAAACTCAAGATGATCCTACATAAAGGCATTCACATTCTTAAGTTTGGTTGCTCTATTTGAAAGAATCGACTATTACCTATGTTTATCATCAATCTTTGAGTAATGTGAGAAAGCTTAGAGTATATGAGTCGCTCGCTCGATTACTCACTCACACATCCAAAAAAAATGAGCAATATTTCAAGTGTCCTTTAACTAGACTCATTCACATATGTTAATAAAGTTTCTTATTTTTCTTTTAAAAATAAATACCAAACAACCACAATGCACATAACCATATTCAAAGATAAATTTTGTAATCTGTTAATCAATTCATTCTTTAAATATTAACCATTCAAATTTCCTTTAGGAAGCAAAACAAGATATGTAAGGAGCTCCATCAATTTGAAACAATACATCCATATATAACATGATATTATCCTCATTACACTACAACCAAAAAATGGTTCTAAGTAACTCTCACAAAGTTTACAATAGGAGATACACTCAAGCTTTGGTTACAAGTTTACAATACTTTGCATCTCAACAACATAGTTTGTTTTCCAAGGTAAACGTCCAAGAACATGGTGTGCTAAAAGAATGGAACCATTTCTAAAAGGATTCAAACTCCCCTAAACCACCAATAGGTTTCCCACTTTTATAAATTATAACAAAAATTGGTTCATGCTCTAGTACACAGTTCACCTTTGCCAAGCACAATTGCTAACTGAGCTAGAGAATGCCTAAGTGGAGAGATCCTCAGTCACCAAAAGAATATATCCATTTCTTAGGATTAGATATGGCTCCTCGAACCTAAGATTTCCTTTGCATACTTATTAATATCCACACTATGCATATACAACAAGAAAACAACAACCCATACTATTTCCTTTCAAAATATTCATTCGATAAACACATGGGAAAACATATTATCCATTCGTTTCACAAAAATAAGAGCAAGAAAATTCTGTAAGTAAACTTTTCTTTCTTTTCCAAGTGCTTTCAATGCCAAAACAAAATTTAAATGGAACACACAATAACAATCATCCATCATCCATTTACCTCACAAATTCCTACATAATCCTGCATGTAGCGAAGAATAAAATTCCATAACCAATAGCAAATGAGAAGACTCAAGCCTACTTAGTTTCATTCCAAGGTACATTCATCAATTTTCAAATAAAACAATCAATATTTGAATTTAACCATCGCCCAGATAGCATTATCATATATTTCTATAATTGGGCTTGGTTCTTCACTACTTATCACTAACTCATGCATATCCTAGAGATCACAAGTTTGGTAAACGTAAAAAATAAGTAAGAATGGGACACTATAGTGAAGTTTACACAAGGAATCCATTCATTTCTAGACTAAAATACACCCTAGAGCAATATGCTAGCATAGAAAAAATCTGCTAGTTCATCCGGTTTACTCTACATAAACTAACATTCCCTCAAGTATATATTTTCTCAAAACCAAAATTCATGACTTTAAAAATAAAATATTGCACGATAGCATACCAACCATGATGAAAAGAAAACATTAGATCTACCAAACACTTCATTTTCTTATTTATGTGGTTCAAAAGTAGTATCCTTCATTAGCTTAACATAACATGTGCAAAACCGCTCAATTTCTATCCATAGAAACCTACCTAAACTCAATGCCCGATGTCAAGTTGCACCACTACACTTCTCCTTTTATTTAGTGTTGATTTATCACTACTCTTCCACGTCCCAAAACACACTGAAATAAAACCTCAAAGGAAAAACAAACTCTATAAAATCCAAAAACCGTTTCTTCCCTTCCTCTCCACTTTTCACTTCGATGGCATTCCTTCCTCCATTCTCGGCATGTTCCTCACCTTCCATCCGCTACCAAGACCATTAACCAAAATTGCATTAAAAAACAAGTGGAAAGCAAAACAACACATTCTTCTCATGATTGCATTCACAACAACCATCCTCAATTTTGCTTCATCGAAACTTAGCTACACCATAAAGTTGACAACCAAAACAGCCGAAGTAAACAATCAAAAGATATTATCACGAGGAGCACAACATTTTGTTTTTCTTTCATGGAACAAAGAATATTATAATTAGACATAATTATCCTTATCGTTAAACAAAAATTTCCCTTTCCTATTTCTACTTTAGAAATGTATTTTTTTTCCTAAATTCACATGCTTCCTTTCCCTAGAATGATCATTCAACAAACAAACATTCCAAAGTCACTTATCAATCTCAATCAAAGCAATCATTTAGAGATAAGCATTTTTTTAGCTAAAAATCAACATAGATGGTTTCTTTTATGCAAGTCATGTTATGCATCTCAATGAAAGAAGCACTTATTCATGTTGCTTCCAATTACTTCATCAAATAACCCATCACATCATTTCCCTTGGACATTCCCTTTTCTTGGTGACCAAGTATTTCTGCCACCAATTAGCAACTTTTTCTTGCAAAAGTAATATTCCATTAGCAACATCTCATTCTTTCATGAAAATTAGGCTTGCAAGAACTTAACATAAAAATATGATCCAACCATTCATCACAAAATTTAACCAAAATACATATTTACATGCTAAGAAAATAGATAGTCCATCATCTCATTAGAAGGAGCATTAGCAAAACATGAAATCTACTAAGCAAACAAAGTTAACCATGGGAGGGTTAGGACATACTCCTCCCCTTAGCCTTAACATACTCCTTTATGTCTCCAAAGGTTCATTCAAGTAAAAAAAAATGGTTACAAATATTTTTCAAATAAAAAAGGAAAATGATTCTACATATCTACCACCCTCTCCCAAGTAGCATTTCTCTCAGAATATCAGTCCCACTGAAACTTTACACTACTCCAACATTCCTTTCCTCATCAACTTGGTTCAAAAATCAAGAATATTTACTAGTTGAACCTCTATAGCCATGGGGTTCACCATATACAAATTAGAGAAATCCCACACATGCTCAGGATTAGCAATGTAGTTTCTAAGCAAAGAAATGTGAAAAGTGTTGTGAATCTTAGACAGATTAGATGGTAAGGCCAGTTGGTAAGCCACAGGATTGATATTTTCCATAATGCTAAAGGGTCCAACATAGCGAGAATCAATTTTCATGGACTTTATTGCACTCTTCTTGGGTTTTACCCTAAAAAATACCTTGTCATCCATCGCATACTCTCTTGGGGATCTTTTTAGGTCGACGTAACTCTTCTATCGATCCGTAGCTTCTTTAAGACGTTCCCTGATAATTTTCAACTACTGCTCCATTTCCCTAACCATATCATGTCCTAACACAATCCGATCCTCAGGATTGTTCCATGACAATGGTGTTCTACATTTCCTTCCATACAATGCCTCAAAAGGTGCCATTCCTAGAGTTGAATGGTATCCATTGTTATAAGAAAACTCCACTAAGTGCAAATAATCCTCCCAATAGGTTTTTTGATCCATACAGTACATGCAAAGCATATCTTCTAGCACTTGATTTACTCTTTCTATTTTCCCATCTGTCTCTAGGTGATAAGCAGAGCTAATGTTTAATTTAGTTCCAATGGAATGATGCAAAGCTTGCCAAAACTCAAAGTAAACCTTGAATCTCTATCTAATATAATTACTTCTAAAAATCCATGAAGCCAAAATATTTCTTTGGAAAATCTATTAGCTACTACCACAACATCATCCTTAGTACCTTCAGGTATAAAGTGAGCAACCTTGGTTAGTCTATCGACCACTACTAGAATTGCATCATGTTGAAACCTATTTTTGGGTAGCCCTACAATGAAATCCATGGAGATCACTTGCCACTTTTGTTCCGGTACAACATGTGGATTCAACAACCCTACTAGGTGCCTATGCTCAGCCTTAACTTTTTGACATTCAAAGCATTGAGTGCCATATTCATTTATGTCCCTCTTCATACTATGCCAGTAGAAATGTTTCTTCACATTTTCTCTCATCTTTGCTCCTACTAAGATGAGTAGAGTATGGGGATCTATGGGCTTCACTCATAATCATTTTTCTCAGATTCCTAATCTCGGGTATCACCACCCTGTCCTTGAAGCATAAAAATCCATATTTAATGTTAAAATTTTTGTTTACATCCAATTTCTCTCGCATTCCTTTCCAAATTTGCTCATAGTAAGCATCCTGAGCTTGTTTCTATTTGACTTGTTCCATCAAATTGAAATAGATATGAGATAAAATAATAATATGCTTCCTCCTACTCAAAGCATCCACCACTTTATTCTCTTTTCCCTTTATATACTCAATTCCAAAATCATATTCGACGAGAAATTCCATCCATATTCTTTGTCTTGCATTGAGTAAAGGTTGAGTGAAGATATATTGTAGACTCTAATGATCTATCCTTAGCTCAAATGGTCTTCCTACTAGATAGTGTCACCAAATTTTGAGAGCAAACACTACCACTACCAACTCCAAATCATGAGTTGCATAATTCACTTCATGTCTTTTCAATTTTCTAGGATCCATAGGCAATCACTTCTCCTTCCTAAGAAAGCACTCACCCCAAACCCTCCATTGGAGTATATATGTAAACTGTAAAAATTCCCTAAGGTTCGGGTATCTTTAATATTTGGGGTATAGTGAGCTTTTGCTTAAGTAGTTCAAAATATAACCTACACTTACAAGTCTATTTTAACTCTCTCTCTCTTTCCTTTGCAAGTTAGTAATGGGTGCAATAATTTTGGCATAATCCCTTACATACCGCCTTTAATATCCAGTTAAACCCACAAATATTCAGAATCTATCACATTGGTTTGCGGTGGCCAGTTTAAAGTTACCTCAATTTTCTTAGGGTCTACTATAATTCCATCTGCTAACATGATGTGACCCAAATATTGCACTCTTGTTACATAAAATTCACACTTGGATAGGTTCCCAAACAACTAGTTCTTCCTTAGCAATTCTAACACTATTCTGAGATGTTTATCATGATCTTATTTATTATAGGAATATATCAATATGTCATCCAGAAACACTAGAACAAACTTATCCAATTGTTTCCTAAAGATACTATTCATTAAATTCATGAATCCTTTGGGTGCATTCATCAGTCCAAATGGTAAAATAGTAAATTCGTAATGCCCATAACGGGTCTTAACAACTATTTTGTGAGTATCCACATCATGGATTCTTAGTTGATGATATATAGATTTCAAATCAATCTTTGAAAATATTGAGGCATCCTTGAGTTGATCGAAGAGATCTTTGATTCTAGGTAATGGGTACCTGTTTTTAACTATTGCTTTATTCAACATTTGGTAATCAATACATAACCTTAAAGATCCATCCTTATTTTTCACAAATAAAACTGGTGCACCCCAAGGTGACACACTTGGTCTAATTAAACCTTTCTCCAATAGTCCTTGAAGCTGAACCTTCAATTCCTACATTTCAATGGGATTCATTCTATAGGGATCCCTATGGATAGGCTCTATTCCTAGTTGGAGTTCAATAAAAAATTCAAATTCTCTTTTAAGAGGTAATTCGGGTAACTATTTTTAGAAAAACATCTCTAAGTTATTATAGAATAGGGTGTCTCCCAAACACCTCCTCCTTCTTCTCCTCATCCAACTCATTTATCTTAACTATATATACCATTCCTCCTTTTTGGATGGCTTTATTAAGTTGTAAAGCTATGAGGATTTGGGGTTGGAAAACCCCTTGAAGATTATTCACTCTCCAAACTAACCTATCATCCTCCATATAATCCATCCAATGGTCCTAAAAATGAATCACTTCTTTATGTGCTTGCAACCAATCCATTCTTATCACTATATCAAAGGCATGCAATGGTGCAACATATAAACACCCTAAGGTCGTTCCACTAGGTAAAGCGACTTCTACCTTAGGATAGCATTGATTTATGGAGTAGGTTTGTCCTAATCCGTACTCAACCTTCCACCCATGAGTCAATATTTTTGGTCTTATAGAAATATTTTTAATTAGCCTAGTGGAAATAAAGCTATTAGTAGCACCACTATCAAATAAGATTCTAACATTTCTACCATAAAATTTACCTTTAATTACCAAGGGAGTAGCTTGTCCATCCAGATTTTGATTTCCTATAGCAACATAAATCTTATGCACTGGTTCCTTAGAGACAATATCTTTGTTCATTAGTTCCTTTTCTTTCGAACTCATCCCTTCTCTTTGTGGAAAATTGGTGGTGTAATGAGCTCCCTTACAAAGAAAACATCCTTCCTTTGGTCTTGGGTGTTCCTTTCATTTTAGCTCTCCTAACGTTCCTTCTTCCTTGGGTAGGTTAATCTATCCCTATGGTGATCTATTATCATTGTTGCCATGGTTATCGTGTCTGTGCTTCTTTCCCCAAAATCTTCTTCTAAACTTCCCTTGTTTACTATCCTCTTTTCCATCTTGTTTAGGAGCGCTCTTGCTAGCTTGCTCATATTCCCACTTCATGAACCCTAAACAATTTCTCTTTCTTAATTCCTCCTTACCTTACTCATCCAATCCCTCATAATCAAAGTAGGGTTTAAGGTAATTTTTAGCTTTTCTTGTCAACTCATAGGCCTTTTGCAAAGTTCTAGGTTCTCGCATGTCCACTTCTTGTCCTATCCTAGGATCTACTCCAAGTATAAACTTGTGTATCTTCATATTTTTAGTGTAAGCGGGTACATACTTCACCAAATTAATAAATATTTGATAATATTTTTCCACTATTCTAATTCCCTGACGAAGTTTGGAGAATTCATCGTATTTCTGGGAGTAAAAGTATTTTCTAAGAAATATTTTTTTGAAGGCTTTAACAAACTCTTCCCATTTCAAGTCAACTACAGATGCAAAATTTTGTTCTTCACTAAGGGTTTCCCACCAAGCTAAACCATATCCTTGCAAATGTAAAGTAGCATAAGACGTTTGAGTGTCCAAAGAAAAGTTCTTCATAATGCAATATGTCTCTATCTCTTTCAACCAAGCCTTAACTTTATCCCCATATTCCTCTCCATTAAACTTGGAAGACTTTAGATATTTCATTTCCTTGCCCAGCTCAACCTCCAGTCGAAATCTTGCCAATTGTACCTCTGTATGGGGTTCATATCCTTGTTACCTTATAGGATTATCAGACTACATTTCTCAATTCAACACAACTTCCAAAAACTACTTTTAGATCTCTACTTGCTCATAAAGTAAAACTAATATTTCTGTAATATTCTTCTTTCCATCAGGGTTTTATATCCCAATATTAGGTGCTCCATTCACTGCTTTGGTTCCTCAAGTTACCTTTGTTGATGGGGCAATACTTTCTATTCTTCTTTTTTGTGGTATTGTTCCCTAACCACACACAAAAGGAGTAGTAGAAGTCAGTCTTCAATTCTAATCGAATCCTTCACCTATCAACTAGCTTCTAATATAAACTGTTGACTATAGAACATTCCTAGATAAGTTTGAATAATGATCCAATCCCATTTTGAACCATGCTCTAATACCAAATGTGACAATCCAAAAAAATACACACTCAATTTTTTTCATAGCTTAATCCATTTAACCTTTAAGGACCCACACTAATTCCCTATTAAAAAACACTTCAACCTCATTCACCATAGTTAAAGGTTTGTTCCTTAGGTTAGTTTTACATTTCATAATATTAAATTTTGGACAACCACCCTCCCCTTTATATCCTTTGAAAGGGTATTTCTAGTAAAACTAATTCTCTACCAAATTCCTTTAGTTGCAGGAGTTTCCTTTACAATCCTTCAAAAGGAACATTTAATTCCCTACACTACACAATTTCTTTAGTGTAGTTGTCTCCCTTATCTATCCATTGAGAGGGTCTAGTTCAAATATTTTCTACTTCAAAGATCAGTCTTATGAAGTTACACTATGCACACTTTGGTGGAACATCCCTCTTCCTCTTAAGAGTTTAGTCTACTTCAGTAGTATCCATCCTTTTTTTTTTTTTTGAACAAAAATATTAGTCTTTATTTACTTATTTCTTTTAAGGTTCTAAGTTCCCAAGAGACTCAAGCTTAATTATAGTTACACAAGATATCCTCGCATCCTAATGTAGTAACATACTATACTAAAAAATAGTTTAGCACCAACCAAACATTTGAAAACTGCATGGCTCAATCGTTTGACTACACAACTTCTGATGATACCTGTACTCTTCTCATAAACTCAAGATGATCCTATGTAAAATAATTCATATTCTTAAGTTTAATTGCTCTATCCAAAAGACTCGACTATTACCTAAGTTTATTGTCAGTATTCTAGCAATGTGAGAAAGCTCAGTGTATACGGTTTGCTTGCCTGATTACTAACTCACACATCCAAAAGAAGAATGCAATATTTCAAGTGTCCTTTAACTAGAATCATTCACATATATTAATAAAGTTTCTTATTTTTCTTTTAAGAATAAATACTAAAAAACCACAATGCACATAATCATATTCAAAGATAAAATTCGTAATCTATTGAAAAATTTATTCTTTAAATATTCCCCATTCAAATTTCCTTTAGGAAGTAAAACAAGATACGTAAGGAGATCCATAAATTTGAAATAGTACATCCATATATAACATGAGATTAACCTCATTACACTGCAACCAAGAAATGGTTTTAAGTAATTCTCATAAATTTTACAATAGGAGATACACCCAAGCTCTCGTTACAAGATTACAATACTTCACATCTCAAAAAGATAGGTTTTTTTCCAAGGTAAACATCCAAGAACCAGGTGTGCTAAACAAAAGGAACCATTTCCAAAAGAAGTGAAACTCTCTTAAATTGCCAACGTGTTTTCCACTTCTGCAAATCATAGTGAAAATTGGTTCGTGCTCTGGTACATAGTTCACCTCTATCAACCACAACCTCTAACTAAGCTTGAGAATACCTAAGTGGAAAAATCCTTGATCACCAAAAGGATATGTCCATTCCTTAAGATCAGATATGGCTCCTCGAACCTAATATTTTCTTTGCATACTTATTCACATTCACATTATGTATATACAACATGACAACAACAACCCATACTATTTCCTTTTAAAATATTCATTCGACAAACACCCGAGAAAACATATTAACCATTCATTTCAAAAAAATAAGAGCAATCAAATTATGTAAGAAAACCTTTTTTTCCAAGTGCCTTCAATGCCAATACAAAATTTAAATGGAACACACAATATCAATCACCCATCATCCATTTACCTCATAAGTTCCTACATAATCCTACATGTAGCAAAGAATAAAATTCCATAACCAACAACAAATGAGAAGACTCAGGTCTACTTAGTTTCATTCCAAAGGTACAATCATCATTCTCAAATAATACAATCAATCTTTGAATTTAACCATCGCCCAACTAGCATTTTCATATCTATCTATAACCAGGATCGGTTCTTCACTACTTATCACTAACTCATGCATATCCTAGAGATCACAGGTTTGGTAAACTCAGAAAACAAGTAAGCATGAAACACTGTAGTGAAGTTCACACAAGACTTCCATTCATTTCTAGACTAAAATACACCCTGGTGCAATATGCTAACATGGGAAAAATTTGCCAGTTCTCATCCAGTTTACTCTACATAAACTAACATTCCCTCGAGTATATATTTTCTCAAAACCAAAATTCATGGCTTCAAAAATAAAATATTGCACGACAACATAGCAACCATGATGAAAAGAAAACATTAGATCTACCAAATACTTCATTTTATTGTTTACGTGGCTCAAAATTATATCCTTCATAAGATTAACAAAACATGTTCAAATCCACTCAATTTCTCTCCAGAGAAACCTACCTGAACTTGTTGTTCGACGTCAAGCTACACCACTGCACTTCCCCTTTTCTTCATGTTGGTTCATCACTCCTCTTTCACATCCCCAAACACACCAAAAGACAAAACCCCAAAGGAAAAACAAACTCTTTAAAAACCAAAAACTTTTCTTCCCTTCCTATCCACTTCCACTTTTATGTCATTCCTTCCTCCATTTTCAGCATGTTCCTCACCTTACATATGTCTCCAAGACCATTAATCAAAATTGCATTAAAAACACAAGTGGAAAGAAAAACAACACATTCTTCTCATGATTGCATTCACAACAACCATCCTTAAGTTTTCTTCATCGAAGCTTAGCTACACCATAAAGTTGATGACCAAAACAACCAAAGTACACAATCAAAAGATATTATCATGAGGAGCACAACATTTTGTTTTTTCTTTCATGGAACAAAGAAGATTATAATTAGACATAATTATCCTTATCTTTAAACAAAAATTTTCCTTTCCTATTTCTACTTTAGAAATGTATATTTTTCCTAAGTTCACATGCTTCCTTTCCCTAGAATGATCATTCAACAAACAAACATTCCAAAGTCACTTTTTAATCTCAATCAAAATAATCATTTAGAGATAAGCATTTCTTTTAGCTAAAAATCAACATAGATGGTTTATTTTATGCAAGTCATGTTATGCAAATCCATGAAAGAAGCACTTATTCATGTTGCTTCCAATTACTTCATCAAATAACCCATCACATCATTTCCCTTGAACATTTTCTTTTCTCGGTGACCAAGTCTTTCTACCACCAATTAGCAACTTTTTCCTGCAAAAGTAATATTCCATTAGCAACATCTTATTCTTTCATGAAAATTAGGCTTGCAAGAACTCTAACATAAAAATATGATCAATCCATTCATCACATAATTTAACCAAAATATATATTTACATGCTAAGCAAATAGATAGTCCATCATCTCATCAAAAGGAGCATTAGCAAAACATGAAATCTACTAAGCAAACAAAGTTAGCCATGGGAGGATCATGACATCTAGAGACTCTTCATATTCCTACTCTATGGACTCATGTGCACATGGACTATTATGCACATTTACATTACCAAAATACTTTGCACACTTTAATAATACTTGTGCATTTATTACATTGCATAAAGTAAATACTCACACTCTAATCTAGGACACTCTCCTAATCTAAAGATGTACCCAAGGTGGTACATTAGAATGTACCAAATAATGTAATATATTCCAACACCCCCTTGTATTACATTATTTGGTTATTGAAGACTTTAGTCTTCAATATGATCTTCATCTCTTAACTCACTTTGCATTGTATGCCTTCTTGATCAGGTTCTTTCTCTTCTTGCTTGTCTTCATCATTGATGTCAGTCTGTAAGCTTTTAGATGATATCGCATTGTCATTTGATTTCTACAAAAACACTTTCTCTTTGCCTTTGTCCTTCATATCATAAGTCTTCATCTTGATCTGATTTTTTTTTTTGGATTCTGTTTTCATCTAGGATAGTCAATCATTAGATAGCCTTATTGAACAAGGGATCTAATTACATCTCTAGTCCACTTTTGTTTTTCTTGTTCTTTGAATAATATTATTGCATGTTTTTCATGCATATATTCATTATTAGCAAAGGCTTTAGAAATAATATTTTGAAACAAATACTATAATTTGTATGTTAGAACCTTTTCAAAATTCCAGTAATATTCTTCCTTGTAATAATAGAAAGTAGATGAATGAGATCCTTTTCCACAATATTTACAAGGATGTAAATTCCAACAATTAGCTTTTTCATGTCCTCCTCTATTACAATAAGTGCATTTCAAATTTTTATTTTTTGTTGTTTTGAAAAACCTAATTTCATCTATTTTCTTGATCAACTGATATAACCATGTGTGTATAGTTGAAGCAATTCTACCTTTGCTTCTTTCATAAATCTGTAAGAAATTCTCTTGTTCTACATGTTTTTCTATACTTTGAGAATGATCCTTGAATTTACTCTCAACATTATAAATGTCATCAAATTCTTCTATCATATTGTTAGAAGATGTCTTTATAGTATCTGCTCTTGTCAAATTGTTAATCCATGATTTCTCAAAAATCCTTTTAAGCCATATTGGTTCTTCTCTTCTACTCATACTTTTTATATTGTTATTATCCTTTGAATCTAGTATGTCTCTATGCCATGTTGATTCCTTGAATCCTCTATACTTAATAAGTTCTTCCATTGTTAAAGAAATCTTCTTGGTAATTTGCTAGTCTTAAAGGTGAAAGACAATTTTTTCAAATCTCTAAACTTTTGAGGTTGACTACCTTATGTCTCCCTAGTTTATATGATCAAATACTATTTTCAATTCTTCAAGTTTTGAATAATAGACTAAGGACAATTCTCAATTGTTAATCTTAATGTTGACAACCTTTTATCTCCCTAGTTAGGCTTGTCAAATGATATCTTTGAGGTAATTTTAGTTTTCAAAACTTCAATATTTATGTCTCTTTAATTTTTGAATGAGAGACTAAATATCAATGCAATTTTTAGTTTTCAAAAACTATGTTGAATTCCTTTTATCTCCCAAATCTCAATAATATAATTTCTAAATTTCCCAATCCTATGTTGGTGTTGAATTCCTTATAACTCCAAATTTAGAAATTTAGAAATTCTATAAAAATATATTTGCAAGTTTTGTATTCCTAATTTGATGTTGAAAACCTTATTTCTCCAAAATTCAAAATATTTGCAAATATCAAAACTTTATAATTCAATTTCAAAACTTTCCAAAACTTGAAAAAATAACTCTTGAAATTTTTCAAAAATAACTTTATAACTTCTCAAAAACTTTCCAAAAATAGTTAATTTCTTTCTAAGGTATTCAATTTTGATTTAAAGCCTTATCTCTCCAGAAATTAAATTAATCTATATCTTAACCTTAGAAAATAATATTCAATCTTGAACCTTATAACTCCAACCTTTAAGCAAATAATTAATTTTAATCTTACCTCCAAAATAGGCGTGCAATATTTGGTCAAGGGTGTTTGACTTGCCATGAAATGGTGTTGCTCTTCAAAGTAACTCCCTTCTACTGCACGAACTCCAACGTTCTCAACTCTGCTGAACTCAGGCGCATTAACTCCTCTTTCTATCGCGTTCAGATTTTGCTATACAAATGTTTCTCTTATGGAGTTCAACTCCCATGCACTTTATGGAGCTCCTCTAGAATGTTTGAATGCTCCTAGGTGGTTGGTGCTTCCTTTCCTGGGTGACAAGTGTCTCTAACACCCTTCAACTTCTTTACCATATGTAGCACTTGGCGATGGATGTTACAAACTCCTTCCTCCTTGGTAACATTCAAAATTCTACCATGTTAGACTTGTCTATCTCCTCTACGGTGATGGCTTGGTGCTCAGACTATGACCCTTCATTCTCCAACTCTTCACCACTCAATCTTCAAATGTTTTAGATTCACTTGTGAGTGATTGGTGCTTCTCCTTTCGTAATGCCAAGTGTCTTCTCAGCTCCTACACATTGCAAATGGTATGTTACGTACCTTGTCTTCTCAGATTCACTTCTCCCAAACATTTCAACTAGACTCTCCTCCAAGTGGCACAAATTATGGATGTCCCTTCACTACTTCTCCTTCAACAAACTATTGGACTTTGTATGAAGTCTATTTGGCTCACCAAAAATATTCTTTGCCAATGTTGTAACTTCCTCAAATGACTCTTCACTTTCTCACGAAAAATGCTTCTCTTTTGACATCCCAAAAAACTCTTTGACTTCTCCGGTGGATGTGACATTATAGCTTTCAATAGTAGGTGGCTTTGCTTTGGTTGAAATGGTGGCTAGTGCTTCTCCATCGGTGGCTCTCTTCCTTAACTCCGTTCTCAACCAATGGTGGCTTCTTCTTCAATATGGTGGCACCTCTACGTTGGCTCAATGGTTTTTCCACTTCTTTGGTGGATCTTCTTCACCAAATTTTCCTACAACTTTATTGACCCCTTTTGGTGTCTTTAGACACCTTTAATCCTTGTCTTACTTTTTGCACTATTCGGTCTTCTCTTTCCTTCAATAATATTTATAAAAATCTGCACTACTTTGGATTATAAAACAACATATACATTATTCTTTTTCTTTCTCCTTATTACTCCTTTTTCAAACAATATTTAACTCCTCTATTTGTTGTTGTATTTTGTAGATCCTAAGATAGCAATGATGCAATATTTTTCAACTTTGAAGTCTTCTTTTTGCTACTTTAAAAACTCAAATGTGGTGCTTACAAAAACTTAGAATAAACCAACTTTAATACTTGGATAAAAATATTTTTATTGCACCAATATTTCTAACCTCTTTGGCCTCCTTCATAGCTAGCTCCTTGGTGATTTGATTCACCCTTTTGCTATCTCAAATTTGTAAATTTTGTAGCTCTCCTTTCTACTCAATTACTGCCTCAAACTTGTCAATTTTGTAGCTCTAATTGCTGCTCAAATATCAGCTTGCTCGATGTCCAAAAACTCTGTAATTTGCAGCTTTGAATGCTGCCAATTCCTCCTTCGCTTTGTTGTTCAAAGCTCTCTCAAATCTGCCCTAAATTTCTCCAAATCACAGCTCTCTTTTCTTCTTCTAATGCTACCTAATTTTGTAGCCCAAATCTCTCAAATTGCTACTCCAAAATTTTGATTACTCCTCCTATATCTTGTTATCCAAGAATCTCCTCTATCTCCTTCAAATTGCTACCTTCTTTTGCTATCAAGCCTTCCTTCAATTGGCTGTTCTAGGGCACTTCAAAATCTGCCCAAATCTTCTCCAATTTGCAGCTTTATGCCTTCTTCAATTTGTTATCTCAAAAATCAGCAATCTTCTCCTTCACAAATCAACCTTCAAAATCTTCATGGCTGTCCTCAAACTTCTCAAAATTATGGCCTCTTCAATTCTTCTTTCTCCTTCAATCTTCTTGTCAATTTTAACTTCAAATTTGGCCTCTTTAGTTGGCCTCTTTCTCAAGAATCTGAATGTCTTGAGATCTTCAAAAATCCTTTCCAAAATTTGATAAACTTATTGCCAAATCCTTCTTTCTTTTGGGCTTGTTTTTGGATGGTAATAATTGTCCCAAATTCTTCTTTTTAGGAGCTTCTCCTACTTGCAATATTCTATCATGAACTTTCTTCAAATCTCCTCCAATGGCCACTTCTTCAACTTCTTCAATAGGGCTTTTCTAGCCTTCTTCTTCTTCTCCAAATTCTCTTGAGACCTCTTCTCTTGGGTCTTCTAATTCAACAACTTCTCAATTATTTTCCTCAAAACTTCAATGAGACATTTCCTTGGTCTCTCCAATCTTCCAACTATGGAAATTCTACAATGAGATCTCTTTCTTGGATCTCCAAATTCTGTTGCTTCTCAAATCTACAATAGGACCTTTTAGTAGTCCTCCTCTATCTTCAATATTTCAAAACTAGAAGTTCTTCAATGTGACCTCTTTCTTGGGTCTTTTATTTAGCTTCAATCTTCTATGGAGACCTTCTTCTTGAGTCTCCTTAATCTCCAATATTCTATGGGGACCTCTTTCTTGAGTCTCCTCTTTCTTCAATCTTCAATAGGGCTCCTTTGGCCTCTTTCTCTCTTCTCAATCTTCAATATGGAATCTTCTTCTCTCTATCAAAATTTTCAATAGGACCTCCTTCTTGGGTCTCTTAATCTCATTAATGTCAAGGTCTATCTTCAAGACCTGTAAATTTCCTTCTATTCCAAATTTGCTCTTGGAATAGGTAAATCTTCAATCTTCATTGGTTTTCCTTCAACATAGTGGAAAAATACTATCTTCCCTAGTTTTCTTTTCCAGAGGTAATTTCTTCAACTTCACTAGTTTCTCCTTAACCAGTGGAATCCTCCTTTGCAACTTAAAAACCTGTGCAAGACAAAACCTTGTTGTGGCTTTGATACCACTATTAGCTTTTGAAGCTAAGTACTTAAGATAAAATAACCACAAGATCTAAAATAAAGTTGCAATATGAAATATATGATAATGGAAATATTCTAAACATATAAAACTCATAAATAACTTCAGAAATAACTCATAGAATTACCATTAACAAATGCTCACAAAAATTGTATCTCCATTGAATAATCCATACTTCCACACACTCTCATTCTACAATATATGTCACACACACACACATAGACATATATAATGGAATGTGACTCTTCATATGGAGCACTCTTGGCCTTCACTCTTCTAGAGACTCTTCATCTTCCTACTCTATGGACTCATGTGCACATGGACTATTATGCACATTTACATTACCAAAATACTTTGCACACTTTAATAATACTTGTGCATTTATTACATTGCATAAAGTAAATACTCACACTCTAATCTAGGACACTCTCCTAATCTAAAGATGTACCCAAGGTGGTACATTAGCATGTACCAAATAATGTAATATATTCCAGCAGCTTTCTTGATTCTTGCTTCAAAAATTATGCATGAAATAGTGTTTCATCAGGAAAAAAAATAAGATTTTTTCTTCTCCTTTAAAGAATATTGTTTGGAATATTCTAGTCTCTTCAAAAATTTATATGTGCCTTCTTTTTTATTGCAATTATATAATGGGAGAGGTAATATTTAATACCTTCTAAATATATTTCTCACCACCAATTTGGAAAAATTCCTTTTCTCCCTTTTAATTTATCTTCATTTTTCATTCTACATGATACCTTATGAATTAGAATGAGCCTATTGTAATTTTCCATGTGCCTGATTCAAATTTATATTGAGAAATATTTTGATCTCCAATTGTGATGTTCATGAATTTATTTCTAAATTAACTTAACCAAGTCTTGATGTCTCACTATGATTTTTGTGTGTGTTTGACTTGACGATGAACTAATCTATCCTTAGTAGCAAGTTCTAATGCATTCAGGTGAATGTTTCCTTACTTCACCCTCATTCAAAATATTTTTGGGTGCCAAATAATTGCTCATTATTCAAAATAGGTAATGAGCACCTAGTTTGTCCTCGTAGGAGTCTGCATATGTGTTTAGAGCCCATGTTTGGAGATTATATTTAGATGTTTTCTATTACTACATCTTCTATATTCTAGCAAGAATTTTTTAGTCTCTTGTTAGAATGATACAATGTCTAGTGGTTTTGCCTTTCTCTTGATTGATTGAGGACTAACTATATTTTTGACATAGAAATCCAAGTATTTGAAACAACCTTCCTTTTTACTCTTCCAATATAGAGCATTCTTTGGTCTTATATATATATATATCTATATATATATATTTGTCTCTAAAGTGATTTATTCCATTGAAATATGCGAGCTTTACCTTTATTCCAAAAAATGAGACTTTTCTTGTGAACTTAGAAATTAACTACTTTTAATTTGTAGTATTATTTTAATTGAATAATAACATTCAACTTAGTTTGTTCTGATCATCCTCTCATGAGTAATATTCTAATTAAATATATTACAATGTTTTCTTGGTCATTGATTTACCATCTTCTTGAGTAGCTTAAAACACCAACAATCTTCTCTCAATGACACCTTGTTGAAATTCTCTTTTGTTTTTATATGTCCTTGAGAACCTCATTAATGTTGATCATGCTATTCTTGCACTTGAGCTCTGATTTTTGATGATTGTTCTAGATTAGATTTTCCTTTCAATGGCAAATCTAGTTTTTATGATTTTTTTTCACTTTACCACATTACCTTGGAATGTTTATCTTTATGGATCACACCTTTGTCTTTATTTTAACAAAATTATTTAATAGTTTTATTTCTTCAATGCTATTTTTCTTACTTGCAATCTAAAGCTACTCTTTTGAAGTGACTATTTTTCTAGCAAATTTTAAGGAGCTTATATGCTTCCTTATCTTATTGTAATTTTTATAGAGCTTATATGGATTCTTAAATTCTTGTAATTTTTAAGGAGCTTATATGGATTCCTTAATTCCTTTTTAAATGGAAATTGATTCTTCAAGGTAAACTTATGATCACTTTCCTTTTTGTTGAACTTGACCTTGTTGTCACTTGTAGCTTATGACCTTATTAGTCTTAGAAGGTATTGAGAACCTTTTTAATGCTTGAGGATTTTGCCTTTATGGTATTTGGTAGTAGTTTTTCACCCAGAGACCTTTGGAACCATCATGGAACATTTCTTCATGGAGATGATTACCTCACTTTTGATGTTTGTCTTAAACAATCTTATATAGAAAAAATTTACCCTTGAATTTTCTTTTCTCAAATAGAGTGCTCTTTCAAGATTCTCTATGTCAAAGCTAGAGTAGGATCAAAAGGATATTTTTTCTTTCTTATACCTACTTTGATACCACATGTTAGAACTCAATGCTTCAATGATATTTACATTACATATGATGTGTATTTAAATACATTGCTTGGCCAATGTTGGCTTAACCACCATCCATGTGAGGATGATAATTACTTGGACTCATGGTCCTTGTGAGTAGTATTTTGTAACTACCTTTATTATAACTGTTTTATTAGAGGTAATTGATATCTTCCCCTAACTATATTGTAACCTAATGAGGGTTAGTTGGTTACTACCCTAAACATGATGTTTCCTAACCATGATGGAATAATTCCTATCATAATCTATACTCTTTCATTTTTATTATTTAGAGAGTATTTTATGCTACTTAAGGAAAATAAAGTTGATTTACCTGGATAAACCTTGATCTCATTCATCTTACTTGTTTTAAAATTTTTCTCCCCATATTTTGCTCCTTTAGCTCCTTTTGTATTTGAACTTGTGCATTGTACTTCCTTATCTGTGTTAAATTTTCTTCTAATGGATGACTTGAGTGAACTACAATGACCTTTATCATTTCATGATTTTTTTTACCACTTTTTAGGAGTGTAAAATCCTTGTTTTAACCCAACTTTACTATGATATGATCTCCTTGTTTCATATTGATATTTATCTAATACCCACACAATTCCATCTTTTTCATTGTCATTTTCACTTTGTAGTTTCTTGCCATGTGTCCAATCTCATAATATTGCAACATGAAAATGTAATGTTTTCATAATCCACTTGTTAATTCCATTCTCTTGATTTATATTCAATCCTAAAGGACTGTGGCAAAGGTTTTAAAATATCCATGAAAACACATATTCAAGCATATACAACATGTATTCTCTTATTATTATTTGGTTCATCCTAGATGAAATCCACCAGAGTATTTCTAATATTCTTTGAAACCTCATTATTGATAAGCTAATATGGAATTCTAAAAAATCTATTCCACAATGAAATCCTTTTAATAGTCTATATCTTCACAAAAAATTCCTACTCTAAGGTATTTTATATAAATTATCTCTCCTCATAAACCATGGCCATCATCCATTCTTTTATTCTTGATTTCTAAACTAAAGAAGATGACAAGGAAAAATTATTTCAAAAGAAAAATCATGGAGTAATTTGAATTCAATCTCCACTTCCATTTGAATATCCAAAAATCTTGGCTAGTAACCAAGAAACTTACATATTAATCAGTTGATTTTAAGAACCATTATATAATGCTTGATCATATCATCCTTGATAATCACTTTTGATATAGTATTTGCTACTTGAATAGGGTTTTACATACATTTGGTCTTCCTCTTATTGCTAACTAGGTCATCCTTGATTCTAGTAAGAAATTTCAACAATGAGCTTCCTACCTGTTACCTAGATTTTTTTCACATTAATCCTTTATTATTTGATTTCTCTTAAGATTTGGAATAAGAACTGTCGGTTGCTCCTTGCTTGAACTCTTCTTCTTGCTCATACTTTTTGCTTCATTCTTGCTCCTAGATGGCACTCGCTACTATATCACACTCACTCTTAGCTCATTATTTTTTAATGTAGGTTTTGAGTCCTATATTTTATAATATTTTCATAAAATTAACTTTTATATTATAATGACTATGTTTTATAAGTTTGTATAATTACTTATAATAGTTTTCATGTAGATAGAGATGTTTCAAGATAACAAAGTTTTAGAAAATTATTTAAGATTTTTGATGGTTCTTTCTTTAGATTATTCAAATTAACACTTTTATAATACATATTTAAACTATGTCACATTGAAGTATCAACTATTTAATCCCCATTAAAATTTTTAAATTTTAATTTTTTTGCATGAAGTGAAAGAACATATAATATTGTATGCGAACCATTTATTATTTATTATTTCGTAAAGTCAATCTAACTTTAAAAGGGTTATATTTTTATAAAATAAATACATAAATATAAATAAAAACTTAAAATTAGTAACATCTTAAAAAATTTGTTTGATTCAAATCTAGACAAAGAGTTATAACTATTAAAAAAGGTTTATATGATTTTATGATTTTGCTAAATTTTGATTTTGCTATCATGAGAAGGCATTTTCTAAGTTTATATTCTATGTAAAACTAAGCTAAACAATGTACAACCAAACATAATTATGTAAGGTTTAACATTAAAATTAGACCCCTATGCCTCCCAAAATTCCCCATACCTCCCTAACATGTGTTTAAATTCTCCCAATATGCTAGACAACATGTGTGTCACTCCTCTCTCCATCAACTTATTTTCCTTCCATTTGAATTAAAAAATATTAGTTATATCCCTCCAAGTTAAGTCAATTACTAGTAATCTATTTGAATTCACATCAATTTCTAGTAACAAATAGAAGCAATCCATTTACTAAAATATCATATAAAAAGGAAAAAGGTGAAAAGATAAAAAAAATAGATATAAATGATGGGTACACTTTAGCACCAATAATAACTATATTATTTGCAGATAATAATTACAACATTTCAATCAAATAACATTAGCTCAACTAGTTAAATTTTTAAAATTTAATAGAGGAGACCAAGTTTGAATCTTACCAAATGGTACATGCATAATTGGTAGGTTGTTGTAACACCACTATGTGGTCCTTATGTACTATGGGTGGGGTCTATATAAATCTAACATATCTAATTTAAAATATAATTGCAACACTTTTATACAATGGATCAAATGGTTGGGGGTATTTATACCAATATGTATACCCTAATAATAATCATATATTAAGCTAACATAACATAAAGGCTTAAGGTCAATGATAAGTTAGGGTTTAACCATGACAATGTTTACCATGGATTGTTTTTTTTTTGAAAAATTTGAAAAAACTTGTATTAAAACAAAGATCAATTACAATTTGGGAAGGGAATTTTCCCATCCGAAATCCAAGAGAACACCAGCTTACAAAAGGAAGGAAGATTTGCAATGGGGCCAAATCTCCTAAACCATTAACTAGCAAACAGGGGGGTCAGATTGGTCTGTAGTTGCAACTTGTTGCGAAATCGCGACACTCTTGCCCTCTCCTCCTTTGGCCACGAAAATGCAACATGTCACGATATCGCGACACTTTTTTCCTTTGGGCACGACAATGCAACATGTCGCGATATCGTGACACTTTTTCCTCTTCTGTCCATGACCTGGCAACATGTCGCGATATCGTGACACTTTTCCCCCTTTGGCCGTGACAAAGCAACATGTCACGATATCGCGACACTTTTTCTCCTTGGGCAGCAGCGTTGCAATGTGTCACAAAATCGTGACACCTTTTCCTCCTTTTTCCATGATGAAGCAACATGTCGCGATATCGACGCACTTTTTCTTTCTCGATCGTGATGAAGCAACATGTCGCGATATCGACGCACTTTTTCTTTCTCTATCGCGACAAAGCAACATGTCACGATATCGTGACAAATTTTCTCTTTCAGCCACGACGAAGCAACATGTCGCGATATCGTGACACTTTTTCTCCTTGGGCAGCAGCGTTGCAACATGTCGCGAAATCGTGACACCTTTTCCTCCTTTTGCCGCGACGAAGCAACATGTCGCGATATCACGACACTTTTTCTTTCTCAACCGCGACGAAGCAACATGTCGCGATATCGTGACACTTTTTCTTTCTCTACCGTGACAAAGCAACATGTCACGATATCGTGACACTTTTTCTCTTTCGGCCGTGATGAAGCAACATGTCGCGATATCGTGACACTTTTCTTTCTCGGTCGCGACGAAGCAACATGTCGCGATATCGCGACACTTTTTCTTTCTCGTTCGCGATGAAGCAACATGTCATGATATCGTGACACTTTTTCTTTCTTTGCCACAACAAAGCATCATGTCGCTATATCACGACACTTTTTCTCTTACGACCACGACGAAGCAACATGTCGTGATATCGCGACCCTTTTTCATTCTCGACCGTGACGAAGCAACATGTCGCGATATCGCAAAACTTTCTCTCTTATGGCCACAATGAAGCAACATGTTGCGATATCGTGACATATTTCCACCATTGACCATGACCCAACAACATGTGAAATTGTGACATCTTTCCTCTCTTGGCCGCGACCAAGCAACATATCACAATATCGTGATGCCTTTCCTTCCTTGGCCGTGACCAAGCAACATGTCGCGATATCGCGATGCCCTTCCTCCCTTGGCCATGACCAAGCACCATGTCACGAAATCATGACACCTTTCCTCCCAAGGCCGCGACCAAGCAACATGTCACGATATCATGATAGCTATCCTCCCTTGGCCGCGACGAAATAAAATGTCGTGATATCATGACACCTTTCCTCCAGTGACCGCGACCAAACAACATGTCGCGATATCATGACAACTATCCTCCCTTGGCCGCAACCAAGCAACATGTCATGATATCGTGATAGCTATCCTCCCTTGGCCACGATGAAACAAAATGTCGTGATATCATGACACCTTTCCTCCAGTGACCGCGACCAAACAACATGTCGCGATATCGCGACAACTATCCTCCCTTGGCCGCGATGAAACAAAATGTCATGAAATCATGACAACTTTCCTCCCTTGGCCGTGACGCAACAGCATGTCATGAAATCGTGACACCATTCCACCCTTTGCTTTTTCCTTGATCATTAGCTCAGGGACCTTTCAAGACCCTGCCTAATCGCCTCATCCTCAGTAGCCATGTCACTATGCAACTGAACCCCAACCTCCTTCTCAGCACCAATCTTAGCCAGGAAGTCGGCCACTTTGTTTAAATCTCTACTCATGTAGACTGGAACCACATCATCTAATTGCCTCCATAGTTCCTTAATTTGATTGACAAGAATCCTCAACCTCCAAGATTTCAAGGCAAAGTTCCTCATGCAATCTAGAGCTCCGACCATTATTTGAGAATCTGATTCGAGTATTATCCTCCTATGGCCCTGTTTAACTGCCCAAATAGAAGCAAATTTGATAGCTATGGCTTCTGCTTCATTGTTTGTAGCTCTTCCCAAGCCTTGCAGTTCCCAATAGAGCACTGCTCCAACATGATTATGGCAAACCACTCCAATTCCAGCCCTACCCGGGTTGCCTTTTACAGCTCCATCAGTATTAATTTTAATCCACCCTGCTAGGGGTGGTTTCCAACTAGCTCTGATCTGTTCCTCTTGCATTTCAAGTCCTTCTTCCATTGCCCCGATAGCCACCTGAGTTTCCTCTTTAGCATAGACGGCCACAGTTTCAGTGACTTTGCTCCAAATGACCTACCAAACTCCATCTAACGAAGAAAAAGTTTCTCTAAATATTCTAGCATTTCTCTCCAACCACACTTGCCACCAAATGAAGTTTAATCCAAGCTCCCAACCAAGACGAAGAGCTTTAGATTTAAATCTACCCCTCTTCCATATTTTCTAGATATTAATTCGGTTCAAGTCACTATTAACTTGAATTTTAAAACATGAAAACCATCTCTTCTAGATCTGGCGCGTGAAAGAGCACCCAAACATCAAGTGGTCAGTTGTTTCCTCGCTCTTGTAGCATAATACACATTGGGAAGGGCCGATGATTCCTTTACATCTGAGATTATCAAAAGTGAGAATTCCATTGTGCATGAACTGCCAGGCAAAAAAGTTAACTTTCAGCCACCCTTTGGAATGCCAAATCTTTCTCCAATCCTCAACCTAAAAAGTATGCGGGGGAGGCTCTAGAAGAATCTTGTCATATCCGTCCTTCACAGTGTAGACACCAAGGCTCCCATAGCCCCAAGCTAATTCATCCTCCTTGTCTCCACCGGTGAGGAATATTTCTGTCAAGATTTTAGTCATGATGGGTGCCAAATCCGGAGGGATTGAAATTGGCCACTCATCCAACTTCTTGAACTGCTTAAACTTGTAATCCCCCAGATGACTTGTGGTGAAATAAATTTCAATTTGAACCCATCCCTTGGTTTCAATGGCTGCTTTTAAAGGTTGCAATTCAGGAAATTCGACAATGATAGGTGGGTATTGATCCCAAGAATCTGACCAAAAAATGTGCCTTCTCCCCTCTCCCCACTTTCCAAAATAATCGATCTTTTACAACCTGAGATCCTAACTTGAGAGCCTGCCACACTAAGGATCCAGTACCTTCCAAAGGGAAACGACCCACCTCATTTGGGTTAACATGTCCCAAATATTTACTAGTTAGGATTCTACTGAATAAGGAAGTTGGTTGGGAAATCCACCTCTAGTAAAGCTTTCCAGCCAAAGCTTTATTATTTATCTTAGATCTTCTCAGACCCAAACCTCCTTTTACCTTGGGCTGGGTCACTTTGTCCCAACCAACTAAGGCCCATTTCCTCTCGCCTTTTGCTCCTTCCCATAAAATTTTTTTGGCCATCTTGTCCAACTCTTTCCATATAGTATGTGGGGCAGCCAGGATAGAGAATTTATAAATTGGCATGGCCTGAATGACTGACTATAGAAAATTTAATCTACCCCCATGGCTTAACCATTTGTGAGACCAATGATTGATTCTATCCTTGATACAATCCAAAAGATTCCTCCAGATCTCTATTTTTAGTTTTTTGAAGTGCAAAGGGACCCCCAAGTAAACCACTGGGAGAGAAGTCCTTGTGAATCCCAAGATCTCTAAAATTCTACCCTAGAGCCTCTGATCAAGATTGAAAAAGACCACTTTGGATTTTTTGTCATTGATGACTTGGTTTGTAGCCCTAAGGTAGACACTAAGAGTATCTCTGATCATTCTTGCTTCCCTGAAGCTGGCAACTCCCACCAATCCAGTATCATCCACAAATTGTAGGTGAGTCAAAACTTCCTCACCCACCTTGATACCTATTAGCAAACCTTGTTGTCTTCTCCTCAAGAAAAGTCTGCCTAGTCCTTCAGCCAATATGAGAAACAAATAGGGAGAGTAGGGATCCCCTTGACGAAGGCCACGGGTGGCTCCAAATGGTTGCGAGGGGAGACCCTTGATTAACACTGAGTATGTCGGAGTAGAGACACAACTCATGACCCATTCTATCCAATCTTGAGAGAAACCAAAGGCTGCCATCATCTTTGCCAAGAAGCTCCACTCCACCCTATCATAGGCCTTTGACATATCTAATTTTATGAACATTCCTTTATTACCAGAAGTTTGCATTGAATGGATTGCCTCCTAAGCTAGAACCACCCCATCCAGGATCTGTCTACCCTCAACAAAACCCCCTTGCTCGAAGGAGATAATGTTATGTAAAAGAGGTTTTAGTCGCTCAACCATTACCTTTGTGATTATTTTATATATCACATTGCATAAGGCAATAGGTCTATAATCTAAAATATGAACCCCCTTCTCCCCTTTTGGAATTAAGGTGATGAAAGTATGATTTAATGCTTTAAGAATTCTTTTATTACCTCTGGACTCCTCTATAACAGCCATTACATCCTCCTCCAAGTTCTCCCAAAAGGCCTAAAAAAACTCAATTGGAAAGCCATTTGGACTTGGAGTTTTTTCGGTGCTCATTCCAAAGACCACATCCTTCAGTTCCTCTCTTTCAATGGGTTTGATAAGGGACTGATTTTCTTCTTCAGAGATAACAAAAGGTATGACATCAAGAACGTCGTTTTGAGCCTCTTCATCTTGCACCATACTTTCCTTAAAAAGTTCAGAAAAATAATCCATTGCATGGGACTGCATACCTGGAAGAGTATCAAAGGAGTGTCCATTCTCATCTTGAAGGGCTTCCATGTTATTTATCTTTCTCCTAGCACAAGCAATCCGATGGAAACATTTGGTATTTCTATCACCTTCTAATAACCAAGTGGTTCTTGCTCTCTGTTTCCAGAAGGTCTCCTCTTGGTTGTCAATGTCCTCAACCGCTTTACGCAAAGCATCATCCTCGGCTTTGAGCTGCTCAGTAATTATTCCTTCCCTAAATTTTCTTTGGACCTCATCCCATATGGCCACCAAAGGAGCTTTTTGGACCTAGAAGTCTGTTTTGTTAGCTCGCCTCCAAAGTTTCAGTTGAGCTTTGACATGATGAAGTTGTTTGTGGAATCTAAACATTGCTGTCCCATAGGTTGGGCGGCCCTCTTCCCACCACTGAGGAATTTTCTTTTGAATTTCCTCTTTTTGTAACCAAAAATTCTCAAATTTAAATGGTTTGTGATGCTGCCCTATCTTAGTCCCTCCTTCCAACAAAATGGGAAAGTGATCTGACATAGGACCCTCCAAAATCTAAAATTTTGTATTCCATTTTACAAATGCCTCCTCTAAAACCAAAAAATGGTCTAACTTTACCTTCCTGCTATGTGGCTCCCTCCTCTTATTAGTCCAAGTATAGTTGGTACCAGGGCCTTTGATATCCACTAAGTGTAAAGCCTGGACTTGAGCAATCATAAGTCGATCCCCTGGGTCCAAAATTGGGGTTCCTCCTTCCTGATCTCTAGAGGATAATTTAGCATTAAAGTCCCCAACAATAATCCAGTCTAAATATTCCCTTGAGATTATCATGTTATGCACAAATTTCCATTGGAGCCGCTGACCATCAAGGTTTTGAGCCCCATAAAAATTTGTGATTAAAACATGTTCAACTGTGACATTATTCCTAAAATGTGATGTGAGAACACCCCTCTAGGCTAGATGTTCTATTGCAGTCCAATCAAGAGATTTCCAAAGAGTAACAATCCCCCCTAAGGCCCCTTGGGCAGCCACCTCCATATGACCAGCACCCCTCCATATTCTGTTAACTGTTTTACACATGAGATCTAACGACATTTTTGTCTCCTGAATAAGCAAAAAGTCTATTTTACAGTTTTCTAAGAGTCTTCAAATAGCATATTGATGGGTTCTATTGTTTAAACCCCTAACATTCCATGATTGTATAATCATTAGTTACCTTGAGAGCAATAAGAGTCTATTGGCCTCATCGATCCTCCAGTGATCAGTTTGTCTCCTTGAGCTACTAGCAATTCCTTATTTGATTTTCTACCCACTCCTTGAGAGTTGCCATTCTTTGATCTCTTTTCCACCTGAGTTATCCCTAAAGTTGGCCTTTATCTGTTCTTCTCTGCTATTCCCATGTTGACATCCTTGATCATTGGCTGCTCTTGGTTATGAACTATCAATGCCCCAACACTCTCAGACTGCGGTAACCCACTGTGGTCAATTACCTGCTCTATGATGGGGGGAGAAGAAAGAGGAGCTTGAACATGAATGTTATTATTTTCACTATTACCATCCATGCCTTCCATGAACTGTTCCTCTTGGTCCACTAGTGTCTTGAATATTTCATACCTATTGGCGGGTTTGAGGTGGGTTTGCTCCTTGCCATATTTTTTCTTTTGCCTTTTCCTTCTTTTAGGCTGTTCAAAACCATATCTCTGAGCTTCATTGCCCTGGGAGGTATTGGCTTGTTCTTTGTTTATTGTTGCCTTACCCTCCTTAGGAAGATTCGACATTCCTAGAGGACCCTCCATTTTTGTGGTCATATTATTTGGGCAGAATCAGGCCAAATGCTTGTGTTTGTGGCAAACTCTGCATCTAAAGGGCAGAGCCTCATAATCCAACTATTGAATCCATGATAGTCCTGCAAGTTCAAGTTCCACTTCTGTCGAGAGAGGCTGGCTAAGATCCATTTCCACATATATTCTTGCGTAAATAGCTATGTTCCCTTCTATTGTGTCTTTGGAGACACCCAAATGTCTTCCAAGGGAATTATCGATCATCTCCAAAACCTGCTCACTCCAAAAATCCATTGGAAGTGCATACAGATGGATCCAGACCGGGACAACAGTGGGTTCAATTCGGGGATCAAAACCCACTCTCCAGGGTTGAACAAATAAACCTGTCGGACCATAATTCCTCTTCTATGATTTGAAAGCCCTGTTTCTATCGGCCAGAGAAGAAAAACTAACAATAAAATACCCATTGCTAATAAACCACAAAGAGTACTCACCATGAGGCTCCCAGTTTTGCCAGACCCAGGAGTGCAAAAAATTTAGGGTAGGGCGAATACCCATGAATTTGGAGATCAAATCATGATTGGCTCTGTATAAGACTATTTCTTCAACCATCCTTGGTTCAATGACAATCTTGGGCGATGAATCGAACTATGGTAGGCATCCATTGATTCGATGCGCTGTTGATCTATTTCCCATGGCCATAAAGAGCATTTTAAAGGCAGATCTTTGAGCTTCGTTCATCTTGGATGGAGATTTATCTTTTAGCATATCTACATAAGAGCTATTCCTCCCTAAGAGAGGATCCAGAGAAGTCCCCATTGGACCCTCCTGGAGCAGCAAACTTGCCTTCAGATCCATAGTACCCAAAAATCTCTTCGGAAACCCAATCGATGCCCTAGATTTTCCTTAGCTTTAGAAACCCTCGTTTACCATGGATTGTTAGGATTGTGTTAAAATAATTAATAATTACATTGCATAGTGATTTCCCATAAGCTTACACATTTTTATAACCTACAATGTTGAACTTGGGAAAAAAAATCAAATTATAAATCTCAATGCCATCTCATAATCCAAATTGAGATGCCAATGAGAGAATACATTAGTGATAATAAGTTCTCCCCCTATAATGAATGCTCTAGTGTGCCTCTATACTTGAGGAAAAATAAACTAAATCCCCCTTAACATTTAGAAGTCTAAAGATGCTCCTACATTGTACATGAATCTCATTAAATATTGATTGTAGTAAGCACAACCAATGTCATATACTCCCATACATATACAAATAATACCTTCCTTGTAGCTCCGTATGAGTAAGAGGAGCCAAATATGCTTTCTCTTAAAAACTACTTCAATATTCTATATTTACATTATGCAAGAGTTGAAAATTAGACTTTCTATTTTATAACACTTCTTTGGATACATCAAATTACCCTTGGACCATGTGATTGTCATCAACAAAATATGCTTTACATGAATCTATTTATGAGAAGAACCATCACAACTCCAAAAGAATACCTTGACAGAAACTGGAAGAAAGATTATATCAAGAAGGGTTAGATCTTTATACATAAAATGAACAAATAGCCCAAGAATTTGATAAGAAAAGGAGAGATTGAAAAAATCATATTTTGAATCCCTTTTTATGTGCCTTCAAAATATCCAATAATTTCTTGCAATACCTCAAATATAACTGTCTCTTTTATGAATAGAGACCAAATATTTTTATTAATAATATACTCTAAATTTGTATCTTTGAATAAGGGGTATAGGTCTTGAAGAATATTATCTAGTGATATGTACCTCCACTTGTAGTAAGTCCTTGAATAAATATTACTAATGTAAAGAGATTGAAAAATTGTGTGCTTTGAGAAAAAATTCTCAAAATGCTTTTGTATGCAAAAGTTATGGAATCTAGAAATTTTCCCTCCAAAATAGGCCTAGAGTGACATTTTTGAAAAACATCATTAAAAAAAAATCCTTCTGATTTTTTTTTAGGAATAATAATAAGAAATAAATTCCTTGTTTTAATCCTTACATTACCAAAGATGCTTATTAATCTCTAAAAATTAATTCACCCTAGTAATGAAAAGAAAAAGTAGAGGCTTGAAATAAACCTTTTGCATGACTAAGTAATGGCACCCTATGCTTGCTAAGATACTATGCTAGAATTCATACAAATTTCTAGTAATAAAAAAAAGCAATCTATTTACTTAAATATTATATAGAAAACAAAAAAGACAAAAGGAGAAAATAAATAGACATAAATGATGGGTGCCCATGAGCATCAATAATCACATTATACATAGATAAGAATCACAATAGTTTGATACAAGTTAGAGGATTATGAAGCTTTGAGAAGTAATTCGCCCTAGTAATTGGAGAAAAGTTAGAGGCTTTGAATAAACCTTTTACATGAGTAAGCAATAACACTCCATACTTGCTATGATACCATGTTGGAATTTATACCAATTTCTAGTAATAAACAAAAGCAATATATTTACTCAAATATTATATAGGAAGGAAAAAGAACATAAAGAGAAGAAATAGATGTAAATGATGGGTGTCCATGAGCATCAATAAGCATATTATATATAGATAAGAATTACAATACTTTGATACAATGGATTGGGTGGATGCTTATGAAGCTTTGAGAAGGAATTCACCCTAGTATTTGGAAGAAAAATTAGAGGCTTTGAATAAACCTTCTATTTGACTAAGTAATAATGCTTCATACTTACTATAATACCATGTTGGAATTCACACTAGTTTCTAGTAACAAACTAAAGCAATCTATTTATTCATATCTTGCATAGAAGGAAAAAAGGACAAAAAAAAAACATTGGACGTAAATGATGGGTTCCCATGAGCATCAATAATCACATTATCCATACATAAGAATCACAACACTTTGATGCAATGGATCATGTTGATGGGGTGTATTTATACCAATACCAAAATCTAAACAATAATAATTACATAATATCATTAACCTAAGCTGACATAACATAAAGGCTTAAGGTTAATTACAAGTTAGGGTTTAACCATGACAAGGTTAACTATGGGATCCTAGGCTTATACATAAATAATTAATATGATTTCCAATAGGCTTACATGTATTTAAATCATACAATTCCTATCTTGACCAATAAATTGAGATTATAACTTTAAAAAAAAATAGGGTTTAGGATTTTTAGATAGACATTGGTCTAAATTTCTATAAATAATGTATATTCTTGAACTCCAATGCTTGTATTTTAAATTTTGTTGGGAGAGAGGCAATGCCATTTGAAACAAGAGGTAGTTTTGCTTCTACATTAAGTTGTATTTTGGATTAGAGTGAGAGGCAATTTTACTTATATATCAAGTTGAATTTTTGATTGCATTCAAAGTGTCATATATTGGATTACATTTAAATGTGATTTATGAGTTTTACTTTCATTGTTTCTTATTTGGTAAATGTCCTTATTGGTATAATTTTTTTTCAATTGGTTATATGGGATTGAAACGGGCCCCACCCGTATTACATCATCACCACATATGGTGATATTACAAAAAATATTGGATATTTTTCATGTATCACTTGGAAATATCTAAACCTTGGTATCTTCTATAAATGTTGAGAAATCTAACCAGTTGAGCTAATGCCACTTGATACCTATCGGTATAAAGTTATCCTAGTATAAAACAATATATATATTTTTTATGTCTAGAATATAAATTTAAAATATTCATATAGTCAAATATACTTAGTGAATATGTCAGTATCATTATCCATGATCATCTTATTTATAGTCATCATAGTTAATCGGTAGTATGGAAAAATCATTAACAATGGTGCTTCACAACTATATTCAACTAGTTCTCTTATTTAGAGAGTTTGATAATACATGGATTACAAATGGGAGAAAATTATAGACTTATCAATTTTACTTTTTCCCTCAATTTCATCTCTACTATTATTTTTATCTTCATTATTACACTTGTCTTTTTTGGTATTTGTTATCACATGCATCAATATCATGCATCTCATTATGTAACTTTTTGTATGTTAATGTCTTGGTGGCATATTTTTATCATGAAATTTCTCTTATTTCTCTCCTTCATATTCCATATTTTTCTTATTTCTTTGCCCTTCCCTTACATTTTTTCTTCTTAGTTCTATGTTTGTAATTTTGTTCATCCTTAAATATTTTTTGTTTTGACATTATTCATTTTCGTGTTTCATATATATGATTTTTTCTATGCATTTACTTTTCTTGTGAGTCTTCTTTGATCATTGTGTGTTATTCATGTGCTTTCATATAGAGTTACCTATGTTTCTTGTAGTTCTCCGTAGAAATTAAATGTTAATTCTTTAAAAAAATGAATAGTAAAATGTCTAGTCCATATTTTTTACTATCATGCTTTGACCTAACTCAAATTTTCTAATAACATTTTTTGAATTTTTAGCATCTCACATGGTGTGTCTTAATTCATATCTAGATATAGTTTTCTTCATCCCTAGTTTTTTTTTTTTTTTAAATTATTCCTCTTTACTCTTTATGCTTGATATTAATAATTTTTATTGTGTCCATTATTTTTAGGCTCTTCTTTGATCATTGTATGTTCTTCATATGCTTTCTTATAGATTTAGTTATCTCTTCTACTCTTCTAACTATAGAATCAAATGTTTAGCACTAAAAAAAACTATGATAGTTCAATTGCTAATCCATTGAGCTATTAATTCGTATTTATATCTCCATTAGTACGAAATCTCAGTGTAGTTGTCAACGTAATTATACATACATAAAACTAAAACTATTTTATATGAATTGGCATATTGATTACTTTTCTAGGCATGACAATTTATTTTCACTAGGCTAAACATTCTTGATATCTAATAAGATAGCAAAAGAACATATGCATTATATTTATGTCATCAAAACTAAGTCCTAGCCTATATAATTCAACTTTGCTTTCTAGTTCATAATAAATAGGATTTAGAAACAACTTCAAGTTGTTTCTAATATTTGAGAATCATGATAAGTCCTAATTTATTAAATTTGATTAAATTGTTTTACATTTTACTTTTCCTATTAATGTAGAGTTTATATATTACAAAATTAATTAGGTCCATTCACCATGGATATTAGTTAAGAAGAGAATATAGGTATGATAATAAAAGAGATCTTATGTAGAAGATATGGATATAAACAAAAAGTACTACTAAATCATGATCTAAAAATCCCTTGCAATAAAATATAGCATTAGCATTCAAGGAGGTGAACCATTGCAATATTATGTTGAGGATTAACCTCAATCTCATGTTCCTTCTCATGATCAAAGTGAAGGTAAAACTAATGATACAAATATTCTAGAGCCAGCATATGCTCAAAATATGATGATCCAAGCATGTGACCCTTTTAAAACATGGCTTTATGCTCAAAAATACCTAAAAATTTATTTGTTGATCCTAATTGCTCTATTAGGGGTAAAATTTGTGCTCAAGACTTTGTTTTGATCCATTCAAGAAACATTGTAAAAATTAAAGAAATAAAAACAAAATTTTGTAGGTAAATTTATCATATAAAAGTTGATAAATTTATAGAAAAATACTTTAGACACCCTCAAAAATACAATACAAACTACTTACTAAAAAAAATACTTTTCTATTTTAAAGTTTACATAGCCAAAATGCATCTCTAGATATTTTGACACATCAATAGAAGAAAAATACAAAAGGACAAGTCATATGCATATAATTTTTATTTAATATACACTTTGTAAGTCATGGAAGATGATAACCACAATTCCACATAGGTGACCTTCAAACTCATGGAAGGTTAACCACCACATTTCCATATCGGTGACCTTCCATATCCAATATGGGGGATATACAATACACCAATTGTTGTATGAAGATATTTGCACACTTGAATATAAAATGAAAGAATAATGGATGTAACATTACAAATTCACATCTTTTCTTAGATATTACTTGCATTGTACTCAAATTTGAGTAATAAAATTATTATGTTATTTTGTTTATACATATGTTCTAATTCGTTATACTCTTTTGTTTTTAAATTAAACTATTTCATGATATTCCTTAGCTTAAAATTTTTAAGTTTAAAATTAGTTAAAATTTTGAGTTTTGGATTAGTGGTATTAGAACGGTCTATATTTTGAGTATATGTTTAGAAACACAATATTAGGATATCAAAAGTTTGGATATTAGATATAAGATACCTCTAATTATATTCCTTGTCATTCTAAACAGCCTTAGGAAAGATGTATAATAGACAACATTGAGATAATCGATCATTTCAAGGAGATGTTGAATGAAGCCCTCATGAAATCGAGGAATGAGATGATGGGACACTTTGCTCAAATTCTTCAATGTCTCCCTAATACAAGTTCTACAACCTCCTCTATACAATCTCTTGCAACATTAGCACCATTTAGTGTTCCCACACATTTTAGGGTATAGGTGAAGTTGATATTCCTACTTTTGATGAAAAAACTAATGTTGATGCACTAAAAAATTGGTTGGATTAGTTATCTTCATACTTCTATAAAAATAATTCATCGATAATGAGAAAATCACTTTTGTACTCTTTAAAGTTTCATTACCTATTCGAAATTGGTGGGAAATGTATTGTAACAAGGTTACAGAAAATAATGAAGATAAATTAGCACTCACATGGGATACTTTCATGGAGGTCATAAAGGAAGAAATTATCCTATGAAAGCCTATGAAGACTATTATATGCAATGGAAATAATTATATTAAGATAAAGACCAATATATTCAAGATTATACTAATTCTTTCCACTCCATGGTAGCAGAGCTAGATATTTAAGATGTCAAAAGACATTTAATCCTCAATTACCATAGTAGGCTACAATTGTACTTTCAATAGGACATGGACCTCTTTGAATTCAAAACTTTGGGAGAGATATAAACTTACTATCAAATTAGAGCAAAAAAAAATAAAAAAGGAGGAACAAATAAAAAAAACTAGAATATTGAGAAACAACCAAAGAAAGGAAAGACTAACTCTCCAAGGAACATGATAAAGGGGTTTAGGATAAAATCATAGTTGGAAGCAAGAAAAAACTTCCAAGAAAAGAATCTCATGAAGTCCAAAAGTGGAAAATAGTACAATTATCATAAGAGCAACCAACATTCGAGGGAGGAGTGTCAATCCATGTAGTTATTGTTTATTGAGTCACAACCCTCTACATCTAATGCACCGCTTCTTCCACATACATATGCTAAGGATAGAGGGAAACAAATCATGGAAGCCAAACCAAATATAACTATTTCCACAACACATTCTATACTAAAGGAGTCATAAGAGGAAGAATTTCTATTTCAATCACAAATATGGATCAAGGGTAAGCCATTACATTTCATTACTGATAGTGGGAGTTAAAATAATTTGATTTATACTTATATTATGAAGGATTCAAAATTTCCCATCATATCAAATCCATAACCATATAATTTTAGAGAGTTACAATAGGGAAGGTACATTCTGGTCAGTCAACAATTTCTCCTCTCTTATGTCATTATTCCTCTTCAAAAAGAAGTTTTTTGTGATATTGTCCTTGGATATTTGTGATGTGATTTTGGGCCAACTATTTATGTGGAAGAGGTATGGTGAATCACTCTGAAATATTAGTGCTTCAATATCCTAGAAGTATAAACTCCTACCTTTGCTTCCTTAATTAGTGCTAAACAATGCATAAATATGATAGCCAAAATAAAATTAAAAAATTACTTTGTTAATGATTGAGCCATAAATTAGAAGGAGGATCAGTTCTACATAAATTAAAAACTCTACATAATAGAAGTAGATGGACCAGATTGTAGTAGAATATGATGACTTATTCAAGTAACCAACTAGGTTTCCACTTCATTGTGAGATAAAGCATTTCATTGGTTTTTATCTTGGTTATCCTTTTTCTAATTCACCTATTTATCATAAATAAAACCTTGAAAATGATAAAATAAGAAGGAAGATCCATGAATTAATTCAAAAGGGGAATATGAGACTAAGTGCCTCACCATGTGCTATTCGAACTATCTTGGATCCAAAAAAGATGGAACATGGAGACTTTGTATTGACTACACATATTTGAATAAAATTAATTTTAAGAACCATTATTCACTCCCTTGGATAGGTGACTTATTATAATAGCTCCATGGTGGAAAGTTCTTAACCAAAATTGATCTCAAATCTAGCTATCTTCAAATACCCATAAAGCCCATTGATGTATGAAATACTATATTCAAATCCAAGAAGGATTTATTTGAGTGGTTGGTATGCCTTTTGGCTTGAACAATACACTTCCCACATTTATGAGGATGATGAATGACACCATGCATCCCTATACTAGTCCATTTCTAGTTGTTTACTTAGATGAAATTCTTATCTATAGTAAGAAATGGGAGGAACATCTAAAAATATGTTTGACAAGTACTTCAAATTATTTGAAGATAAGCTAATACTAACTTCGATAAGTGCTTATTTATAATGAAAAATATTTATTAGCCTAGATATATTGTTGGAAAATAGGGGATCCATGTTGATCCTAAGAATATTCAAGTAATTAGGGACTGGCCTACCAAAAATACTCTAGTAGAGATTTATAGTTTTTTTGGGTATGGCCAATTTCTCTTGAAGATTTGTATTGGGATTCTCATACATTACTTAGCCACTACACCAAGTGAATAAAGGAGGTGTCAAATACCAGTTCCATTGAGGAGATACACAATAGATGGTATTTTAGAGGTTGAAGAACTGATTGTGTTCAACTCCTACACTTTTCCTACCTAATCTACATTAAGCTTTTAAGGTAATGGTTAATGAGTTAGAGTATGTATTGGAAGTTATTATCTTACAACATGGACATTCAATTTTCCATCATAGTAAAATATTTAATAAAGAAATTTGAAAATATCACATATTTAAAAGAGATCTATGACATTTTCCAAGGATGTAGATAGTGAAAGCACTACATATTTTATAAAAAAACCATCATCCACATAGATAAAAAATATTTGGACTTCATTCAAATAAAGAGTAAGCTAAGGAATGAAAGACATCACAAGTAGGAAACATATCTATAGATGTGTTATTTGAAAATTAATTATAAGAAAGGGAGTGCATATTTAGCAATATATTATCTGAGTTGACCTCCAATCATATTATTCATCACCATTATTGATTCTTGTATGCATGATACTTCTAATTGGTCTACCTTATATGAAATAGATTATGATATTATAAATACATCTAAGCTCTTTATGTGGGTAAGTATATTTCTAGTTTTTATTTAAAAAAATAACCTTCTCTACCATATGGGGTATATTTGTGTACTAGCTAGTGAGCACTCATAGATGATTTGGAAAGGATACTTCAATATAATAGTAGGTCACTTTGGCATGGAAAAATTTTGGTAATACTTCAAAAGTGCTTATGTTGGCCCAATATGAAGAATGATGTTGATAGGTACATCAATTCGTTTACTCCCTGTGCTATTACCAAAGCAACAAGAAAGAAGCAAGGACTATATATACCATTAACAATGACACATATACATTAGAAATATGTTTCCATAGATTTCTTCTCAATTTTACCCATATTTAAGCATGGTGATGATTACATTTTTGTAGTAGTTGATTATTTTTCAAAATTTCTATCATGAATTCTTGTAAGAAATTCACTTTAATTGAGGATATTGCTAAGATTTATTTTCATCATGTATGGATCAACTATAGCTTTACAAATTCTATCATATTTTATAGGGATTGTATATTTCCATGTATTTTTTGGTCCACTCGATGGAACATGATGGACACCAAGTTGACCATGTCCACAACCTTTCATCCTCATATTTATGACCAGGAAAAAGTTATAAATTAACTAGTTATACATATTATTTGAATGTACAACTTCAAGCATCAAAACACAAAGGATGAGAGCTTCCTCTACATTCAACATGGGTACAATTGAGCTTTACATAGCTCTACCAAACACAATTTATTTCATGTTTGTTTTAAGATCCAACCCTTGTCACTAACTAATGCAAATCTCCTATGAAACCTATGGATTAATCACCTCATAGATAAAAATAATAAAAAAGGTACCATTTTTTATGGTACATATTTAGCACATCCTTCAACAGGTCCATGTCCTATTGGAAAAGACAATTAGAAATACAAGCAATGTCATGACCAAATTTGAGTCCCACATCAATTCAAGGTTGGATATAAGGTATGGTTATGTCTTCAGTAAGAGAAACTTGTAGAACCCCATAGGAAGATCATACCTCATTGCTATGGACCATACACCATCACCAAGAAGGTGGAAGAAATAGCCTTTGAATTAAATCTTCCATATTATCTTGGTTTGCATCCAATATTTAATGTTGAACTTCTTAGGCCCTATCATCCACCTCTATTGGATATTTTTATAGTAGTAAAATAGTTGGATATTGAATAACTCAATCTAGAAAACTTAGCACTAGTGGAGGAGGATAAAATTGTTGACACATGGACCAAATCCACTAGAAGCTAGTCTACTAAGATGTATAGAGTGGTCAAGGTAGAAAAAAATGGTCACCAAGAGGAATGACTAAAAAAATCAAATAAAGAAATAACTTTCACACTTCATATTAAACTTTTATGTAATATGGATATTTTATTTTCAAGGGGGGTGAATTATCTAGGCATGTAACCTTTTTACATCATTATTTTATACTAAAAATGCGTGAAAATCTAATTTTTTATCCTAACCATACTATTAGGGGCATAACTCTGTGCTTGGGAATTTTTTTGATCCATTCAAGAAGCATTGGAAACACGAAATAGAGAACTGTAATTTTTATAGGCAACTCTATAATAGATAGTTATCAACAACTTTGTAGAAAAATGCTCAAAAGGTCCTAAAAATGCAAAAAAATACTTACTAAAACTAGTATTTTCATAGCCAAAATGCATCTCTAGCTATGTTGACACATTAATAGAATATAAAACAAAAAAAGGAAAAATCACACATATTTAATTTTTATTTAATATGCACTCTATAGGTCATGGAAGGTGAATCACCACATTTTCATATGGGTGACCTTTTAATTCACAAAAGGTGAAGCGGTTCATTCCATATTAATGACCACATATATTCAATACAGAGGATATCCAATACACCAACTCTTGCATAAAGAGATATGTATCCTTGATTGTAAAAAAATTGAGTAATTGTTGTAATGTTATAGCCTCACATCTCTTCTCAGAGATTGCTTATATTAAACCCTATTTTTTAGCAATAAAATCATTCTATTATTTTACAAATATATATCTATGTTTTGATTCATTATACTCTATTATTTTTATATTGCACTCTTTCATAATCTTGCTTGGCTCAAATTTATGAGTTTCATATTAGTCACAATACTGAATTTTGGATAGGACTAGCCACAAATATTTCATAATTCCTACCCAATATATAACACTTGCTTCATCTCGATTATTCAACTCTATGGAATATGAAAATACTAAACTTCTCTTGAGAATAATATATCATATCATAAATTGATAGCTTAGTAGTTTTTGGTCAAAATACATTGTTAGACAAGATCATTTGTTGGATAAATATCTTGGTTGGTCAAGCTTAAAGAAGTCCTTAGATTTATTGAGACATTGATATAACAAAAAATAAACTATCAATAAAACTATATTTAATGCCTTTAATAAGGTCAAAAGGACTCATAATAATGATCATAGTATATATAGGAGATATTTGTGTCATGATCCTCCATTGGCAAAATTTTTCATAAAAACAAACTTATGAAATTATAAGTTATTTCAAATGAAGAACTAAAGAATTATTATGATGATTGGTAGTGTTTTTGGTTTTGCTATGCTACTATAAAATCATTTATGCTTCCATAGGAATAGGTGTTCTCATGAGTAAATAGAGAATTGATGATTTATATAACTAAATATATGTTTATGTAATAAAAACCAAATCTATATTTGTGTGATCATCACATTTATCTTTCTTGTTGAAAATGTATGGTAATTATGTCTACATTTCAAGAAAAATTGAATTTGCTTTAAATAGAACTAAAGTAGCATAGGGATGCTTATTAAAGATGCTTGGTGGTAAAGGAATTACTAAGTTTTCATGGAATAAGCCTTGGTTTCAATTGTATTTGCTTATGAAGTTAGTGATAAGTTTTACTTAGTAAAATAGCCCTTATGTTTGCATTAGAGAAATAGATTTCTAAGGAAAGAATATGTTATTAGAAAATAAACTGACCAATACATTGAAAATTGAAATGCTTTTAAAAAACTTAATCAGCCTTGTATTATTCTAAAAAAGAGTATTCATGCAAATGAGTTAGCATGGGAAGTTATGGAGTTTGTTGCGTAAACGAACCTTGTATTTTAGAAAAGTTTGAATGGAAGAAAGGAGGAAGAGTTTTTTTTGGGGGTTTTCTAGGTGTGAACATGTGTAAGGAAAAGGTATTTGTGTCTTTGGAAGGATAGAATTGGAAGAAGATCATTCTATTTGGTGTACATTAGAGTCATCTCCAAGACATCCATTGAGATTGCCAGGTAACCTTTGCTACAAGCATTTTTTATAGATAGGTTTGAGCCACTTAAGGAAATATAGAGAATGTTTTAAAATGTATGCACTATCATTGAATATAAACTGAGTGATCCCACACTATAATAGCATCTCATGTGATCCCATATAGATATAGTTAATTTCCTTAAGAAGTTTAGTGGTCCCAGGTTGATATTACCTCAAACCGGTACAATGTTTGTTGGCTTCATGGAGCATGCCTGTGCATATCAAATATGGAGACCATATGGTAAATCCAATACTATAATTTGCCTATATCAAACCAACATCGAATTTCCCAACCAAAACTGGGCTGATTGAAAGATTTTCCTTGGGTATTGATGAGAGGTATTGCATGTGTCTATTTACACTATTCATCATGTATTATGGCATTTTCATGAAAAATAGTGAGTCATGAAGGATTTTTGATGCATTATTAAATAGAGGATATATATAAAGTTGGACCACCTTATGATATAGCCAAGTCAAGCATCTGAAAATTGAATAAATCTGCATAGACTCAGATCGAGCACTCAATATTAGATGTGCATATTGACCTTGTAGAAATCTGCTTATATAATACATGGTTGAGTATGTTTGACTACCAGGATATAACCTTATGTTTGTATGGTTATAGGTACCCTTGGAGTATGTGTAGTTTTAGATTGGTTAGAAAGCTTTCCTATGTTTGAACACTTCAATCAGGAACATATGCATTAAGTAAGAGGATAGAAGACCCTCTTATACGTAGTTGATAGATGTAGGTATGTGTTTATGTATATACATATCTCTAAGAAATAGGGTTTTAGGTTTATGTTGCATTTCATTAATATTAAAAATACCAAATATTATATATATATGAAATGATTCGTCATTAAAGAAGTATGGCTTATCTAGTTGATGACTATCTCTTAGACTCATGCTTAGAATAAAAAAAAAATGGCTATAAGATATTTTATTTTAGGAAACTAAAGAAATAATTTATGCATTGGAATTATTGAAAGTAATATTTAAAATAAAATTTGTCAAAGTTAGATAAATTAAATGATTTATTCATTATGGAATGGATGAGTACAGGATTGTAAGCAAGCTACCTTAATGAGATGATTAATTGGTTTATATAATTTAAGGTTCTTGAATTTAAAAGAATAATCTATACTTGAATGTTCTATATATGAATAAGTATAAGTTATAGGTATTTTAAAGAATATTAGATTGAAATAGATCATGGAAACTTGATTATTCTTGAATATCTAGAAAAGAATCGTTTTTCTTACCAAATGTGTTAGTGCTACTTATTTGGAAACTATGATAATATGAATTGTTCTTATATGAATGGCATCCTTGATTTATTTTAATATTTGAATCCTTATAGGAAATGTAATGCATATCTATATGTCCTCATTGTTTGGATGGGATGGACCTTTGTATGCAATTTATGAATGAGAGATTGGGTATGGGACCCAATAAATGAAAAGGAACTTGTGTGGGTTCCACGAATAACTCTTTGTTATTAAGTTACTCAAAGGAGAATTTTTGAGTAATGATAGTTTGATAAATGTATGGGGCTAATGAGAGGGAATTATGGGGTTCCCTCACTTACAAAAAGAATATACTATATTGTTGAAATAAAAAAACATGAGAAATAAAAAAATTCCTATGCAACCTAAGGAAATGATGATGAAAAGGAAGAATAAATTCCTTGTTGTATATTGGCTAATAGACTTGCAATGAAAATAAATATGGATATTTTAAGGCTGGGTTTTCTCCTTGGATAGGGTTCCAATGATATATGTTATGTCTAACAGTTTATATTTTGTGATTCTTGTTATGGAAATGTCATTTATATTTATTTTTTTATTGCTAAGTTAAGATTGGAAAAGAAATGGTTAATTATGCTTTGATTATGAGTACTTAGCAAAGAAATTTATATGGAAATTATTTATTTATTTCCTGCAATAGAATATGGAATGCCAATGTTAGCACTTATTTATGAATGAGATAATAAGGATAATTATGTATCATGATTTTGCCTTGGGGTTAGGGGAATCTTCTTGAAAAACTATTATTAATAGAATGATAATCTAAATTAGATCCCTAAGGATAGGACTGGAACTAAGGGAGATGTGATGGGATAATCCCTTAGGGTTACAATGGGCACTTTAGAAATAGACTACTAAAGTGTGCTTCGAGAGATAGCGAGCTTAGAATTCCATTGTAGCTAAATCCTTATGATGGATTCTCTAAAAGAATTAGGGATACCCATGTGAGGTAGAGATGTCATGCAAATTATAGTAATAAGAACCTAAGATACTGTGGGAGAATTCCTATGGACGATATCATTTGGTGTGGTAGTAATTGAAAACCCTGATCTTCTAATGGGCAACAAAAATGGAGTTACCACATAAAGTGGTAGTCACCTCCATTAAACTATTCAAAAATTAGTTTAATGGTGCACAGTAGTTCTATACTAAATGAAATGTGTAAAACTACAAGAATTTTATGCCTAAATACTAGTATAGAATGACAGACACTAGTTAGGGAATTGGCATCCCTATTATCAAACAAATGAGATAGGGTTAACCCTTACACCATGGTCAAAAAGACATTTGAAGGAAAAAAGGATATTTGGGATGACCACACAAAGGCGTCCTTTAAGTTGTATGGTAGTGTACAAGGTAAACCTCAGAACTAATACAAAATATTGGTCACTCTTGACCACCCAAGGGATGCCACAACATATGAAACCTAGAAGTTTAAGAAAGCTTATGAGGAATTTATCCAAAATATCTAAACTCATTTTTGAACCTTCTAAAGAAAAACATTTTGGGGTAGTTTTTAGGGTTGTTACACTTTTCTAATGAGATTTTTTAGCAAATATGTAGGTAAGAAAAGAAACTTAACTTTAATAATTTAGACATTTGTGATCCATGGAAGACACTTTAAAGGGATTTAAATATGAGGGAAAATCTAAAGGAAGATCTTGAATCCAATTACAAATTTATTTATAGGGATCCTCAACATGATTGAATATATCGAGATATATAGAACACAATCACTATATTTTTGGAGGAAAAGTCTCACATTTTTCCTAATAGAAAGCAAACCATCATGATATATTTGTCATAAATAGAGGGAAACACATACACAGTATTTTGTAGATGTGATATAAATAAATATAATTGTAAGCTTCTACATTCAATGTCCTGATATTGAAATTAGGAAAATATTCTTTGTAAAACTTTAGAGAAAATAAATTATGTGATACATGTTATTATAAATACCATGTCAAATTTGAGTTGCACCTTAAATTTATAGGAACTTAGATAAATATAAGTGTTGGGGCAAAAGCATTGGTTAATTTCTTCCTATTTCTGTCACAGTGCTTTCATTTACTTGTCAACCTAGGGAAACTCGTAAGCTTGTGAAGCACCAAGTTGAGATCAATTACAAGACCTATGGAGATGTGTTAGTCTTACAATGACACTGAGAGGGGGGGCGAATCGGTGTAGCTCTATAAACTTAAATTTATAGCTCTTAATACCGCAGCAATTAAAACTTATTACTAGATACAACAAGTATAACAAAAGAGCATCACACAACACAAGATTTAACGAGGTTCACCAATGTGGCTACTCCTCAAAAATTGACTGCTTGGACTACCATCCAAATCCAGCCTTTGCAAAGCACCAACTTTACAATCAATTTACCAGCACCCACTGTAAGGAGCACCAACCCCTTATTTATCTGCACCAACAGAAAGGAGCACCAACCCCTTATTTATCTACACCAATAGAAAGGAGCACCAACCCCTTATTTATCTGCACCAACAGAAAGGAGCACCAACCCCTGATGCCAAGCTACAACCTGGACTTCAATTTGAATCTATAAGTTTGATAGTAAGATACCTTTGCTTTTGCAAGACCCTGATTGGTCTTCTTCACCTTTGCGTTCTCTACGCACTCTGCTCTCTCTACGCAATCACTTCGCACACTCTACTTCGTTACAATCGAACTTCATGATCGTCTTCTCCCTTTTGCGCACTCTGCTCTCTTTGCAAATTTTGCACTTAGCACGATTCGACATGACTTGCTCTCTGTGCACAATGACCGTATTTCACACACATTCCACCATCTTCTCAATTCTCCAAACAACCCTCCTTTTATAACAATATTTTTTATGATGAAAACCCTAATCTTAGTCGGTTGTAAATCCTAATCTTAGTCAGCTTTCATAACAACTGTAAACCCTAATTTTAGTCGATTGTCATCGGTCTTCATCGGCTTCAACTCAAGAAGATGTTCGGTTTATCCATCGCTTGATGATTTCATTCTGGATAGACCCTGTAATCGCCATATTGACTTTTGATCACTCTTCGTATTTTAGTAGTATGAAATCACTCTATAACTGCCCTTGTAAATGTCGTAGTGATGTCGGTCCATTGTCATACTTCTCATTTTAGTCGGGTTCTCCTTCTTGACTTGCGCATTTATGACCTATCATGAAATCATGACATTTCTGCCTCTGTAGCTTCTTTTGTTGCTGTTGCCATGAAAATACATGTCACGATATCATGACACTTTCACCTCCAACCTTTCTCTATTCTTTTGTCATGATATCATGACATTTAACTTTCTCTTTTCTTCGATATCGTGACATTTTCCTTCATAGACTTCATCTTTCTTTTGTCATGATATCGTGACATTTTGCCTCCGTATACTTCGTCTTTGCTTTTGTCATGATATCGTGACATTACACTTCCATAGACTTCGACTTTGCTTTTGTCATGATATCGTGACACTTCTGCCTCCGTAGTCTTCAACTTAGCTTTTGTCATGAAATCGTGACACTTCTGCTTTCGTACTTAGCTTCTTTGCTTTTGTCATGAAATCGTGACACTTCTACCTTCGAAGTCTTCTTCTCTGCTTTTGTCATGAAATCATGACACTTCTACTTTCGTACTTTACTTCTTTGCTTTTGTCATGAAATCGTGACACTTCTGCCTTCAAGTCTTGCTTCTTTGTCATGAAATCGTGACATTCTTTCATACTTACCTTCTTTGCTTTTGTCATGAAATCGTGACATCCTTAACTTCTTCTCTTTGTCATGAAATCGTGACATTCTCTTTCTTCTTTCTTTGTCATGAAATTGCGACACTTCTGCCTTTGAAGTCTTCTTTGCTTTTGTCGCGAAATCGTGACAGTTCTACTTTCGTACGCTTCCTCTCTTTCTTTTGTCATGAAAATGCGACATGTCACGATATCGTGACACTTTTCAAACTTACTTTCTCTCTCCTATTTTAGTCACGAAAATGCGACATGTCGTGAAATCGTGACACTTTTCTTACTTGTTCTCTTTCTTTGAACTTGTCATAAAATCGTGACACTTTTTCCTGCTTTCTCTTTCTCTTCCAACATGTCGCGAAATCGTGACAGTTTTCCACTTGCCTTTTTCTCTTCCAACATGTCACGAAATCGCGACAGTTTTCTTGCTTTTTCTCTCTCTTCCAACATGTCATGAAATCGTGATAGTTTTCCACTTGCCTTTTTCTCTTCCAACATGTACGAAATCGTGATAGTTTTTCTTGCTTTTTCTCTCTTCCAACATGTCACGAAATCGCGACAGTTTTTCCTGCTTTTTCTCTCTTCCAACATGTCGCGAAATCATGATAGTTTTTCCTACTTTTTCTCTCTCTTCCAACATGTCACGAAATCGTGACAGTTTTTCTTGCTTTTTCTCTCTCTTCCAACATGTCATGAAATCATGACAATTTTTCTTGCCTGCTGTATATGTCGCGATATCGTGACACTTTTCTTACTTGTCTTTTTCTTTGATCTTTTGCATATGGGCCACTTCGGTCTTCTTGGAAAATCATTGTACATACTCTGAATAACCTTTGAACTCCTGTCTTCTACATCTGAATAGCTTTTGAACTTCCTGTCCACTGCATCAATAGATCTATCTAACTGTGTTGACAACAATGACAATACTATTGCTTGCACCTTGCTCAACAATCTCCCCCTTTGGAATTGTTGGCAACACATGTGCAATTTCCTGTAACTCTTCTCCCCCTTTGACAATAATACCAAAGGGCTACTGTAGACTCCCCCTGAGTCCATGCACAACATTCTCAGGCAAAATTTATTACACTTAGCAAAAATCATGAACATGAGCAAAAAGATAATCAAATACTTAAATGCTCCCCATGAGAATGTGATCCCTATAGCTAGTCAATTCTTGGGAAGTGTGACCACTCCCAATTTATTGTGAAGGTACTCAAAAACTTCCTTGGGCAATGGTTTTGTGAAGATATCTGCTACTTGCTCTGTAGTTGGAACAAAATCCAACTTAACCTCACCTTCCGCAACTTTCTCCTTCAAAAAGTGATACCTGATAGCAATGTGTTTTGTGCGTGAATGCATAACCGGATTCTTGGAGATGTTAATGGCACTGGTGTTATCACACTTAATTGATATTGGCTCACTGAAGCTAATACCAAGATCTTTCAGGGTTTGTTTCATCCACAATACCTGCGTACAACATGTTGTCATTGCAATATATTCTGCCTCTACTGTCGATAAAGAAACTGACTCTTGTTTCTTACTGTGCCACGTGACCAATCTGTCTCCAAGATAGAATGCACCTCCATTGGTACTCTTTCTATCATCGACACCTCCTGCCCAATCTGCATCTGAATACGAAATAAGGGTGAAGTCTTTACCTTTCGGATACCATAACCCATACTCCATAGTACCCTTGAGGTACTGAAGAATCCTCTTCACTGCTGTCACATGAGTCTCCTTGGGATTAGCCTGAAATCGTGCTACCATGCATACTGCCTACAAAATATCTGGTCTGGTAGCTGTCAGGTACGATAAGCTCCCAATCATAGATCTGTACATGGTTTGATCAACAGGTGGAGATTTGTCATCCTTGCTCAACTTGCAACCTTGTCGTCATGGGAGTGCTAAGCTGGCTTACAATCCTCCATTGTGAACTTTTTTAACATCTCTTTCACATATTTAACTTGAGAAATAAATATGCCCTTCTTATTTTGATTAACTTGCAACTCGAGGAAATACGAAAGTTCACCAATCATTGACATTTCAAATTCTTTCTGCATCTTATTTGCTAAATCTTTACATGACTCATCTTTGCTGCTGCCAAATATGATATCATCTACGTATACAACAAGAACAATAAGATGCCCATTTTCTATTTTGACATACAAATTACTATCCACCATACCTTTCTTAAACCCTTGTTGAGTGAGATAGTTGTCTAGCCTTGCATACCATGCTCGGGGTGCCTGTTTTAAGCCATATAATGCTTTCTTCAACTTGCAAACCAAGTTGGGATCATCACCAAGTTGGAAACCATCTGGTTGCTCAATATAAACCTCTTCTTCAAGTTTCCCATTCAAAAACGCTGATTTCACATCCATTTGATAAACTTTGAAATTCTTGTAGACTTCTAAAGCCAGAAACATTCTAATTGCCTCTAGTCTAGCTACTTGGTGCAAAAGTTTCCTCAAATTCAATGCCTTCAACTTGTGCATAACCCTTACATACCAATCTTGCTTTATTTATGACTACCTGTCCGTCTTCATTCAATTTGTTTCGAAAAATCCATTTAGTCCCGATTATATTTTTATTTGCAGGTCTAGGTACTAACTCCCAAGTTTCATTTTTCTCGATCTGATCTAATTCTTCATTTATTGCCTTCATCCAACTTTCATCTTTGCTTGCGTCAAGCAACATTTTTGGGCTCAATCTTGGATAATAGAGAGTAGTTACTTACTACTCTTCTTCTTGTCTGAACACCAACTTTGGGGTCTCCAATTATTTGCTCTCTAGGATGATTTTTCTGCCATTGCCTGTTTTGAATTTCTTATTTTCTTCCACTTCTGAATCACAACTTAAATCATCTGAGTCAATTTTTTGTATCTTTTCCGTTTCGTTTTCCTCATCTCCTTCAATAACCTCTTCATAAATTGGGTAGTTCTTTTCATAGCTAATTACTCGTTCTCTACCTTCATCAAATTTAACATCGGCACTTGTCCACAATTTTCTTTAGCCTCTTGTTGTAGCATTTGTAAGCTTTGCTTTTTGATGAATAACCAACAAAAATACCTTCATCCGCTCTATCTTCAAACTTACCAAGATTATCTTCAGTTCTTTTGATGTAGCACTTGCTGCCAAAAACTTTGAGGTATTTTGTTGTTGCCCTTTTACCGAACCACAACTCATAAGGAGTTTTGCTTTCATGTGTTCTCAGCATGTACCTATTTTGGATATACACCGTAGTATGGACTGCTTCTTTCCAAAATCTATCTGCTACTCTGCTTTCAGCCAACATAGTCCGTGCCATTTCCTGCACTGTCCTGTTCTTTCTTTCTACCACTCCATTCTGCTGAGGTGTCCTGGCTGCTGAAAACTGTCTCCTAATACCGTATTTTTCACGGTACTCTGTAAACTCCTCTGAAATGAATTCTCCTCCTCTATCTGATCTTAAACATTTGATCCTCTTTCCTGTTTCATTCTCAACTTGGTTTTTGAAAGTCTTGAACATTTCAAAAGCTTCTGATTTATGCTTCAAGAAAAATATCCATGTCATTCTGGAATAGTCATCAATGCACAACATAAAATATTTGTCACCATTTATGCTTTGTGTTCTCATGGGTCCACATAAATGAGTGTGTATTAGTTCCAAAGGTTTGCTTGTGTAGTACTCTTTTGTTTTGAATGTGACTCTAGTTTGCTTCCCCTTTTGGCATGAAGCACAAATGTTGTTTGGAGGTTTGCTGATGGTGGGAATATCTCTCACTGCCCTTTTTGAGTTGATTTTTACTAGATTATCAAAATTGATATGACCGAGTCTCTTGTGCCACAACCAATTTTCTTCTTCCTGTCCAATAAAACAAGCTCCTTCTGAAGTCTCTGAGAGCGTGTACAGGTTGCCAGATGTCCTTGATCCAGTTGCTATCAATTTTCCACTGTTTGTTTTTCTGACTTCACAACCCTGCTTCTTAAAAACTACTTCATGACCTTTATCACAAATCTGACTTACGCTCAACAAGTTATGTTTCAAACCATCCACAAACAAGACTTCTTCTGACTTAATTTTTTTGTCACTAATTTTAACTGAACCTTTGCCAACTATCTTAGCTCCATCATTATTTCCAAACTTTACTTGAACCACCTTCATATTTCTGTAACTTCTCAAATTTTTGTTTGTCACCTGTCATATGGCTGGAGCATCCACTATCAAGTATCCATGGTACATATTTATTCTGTGCTTTAAATGTTGTTTGTACGATTAAGGATTCCTTTTCTTCCTTAAGTCGCTCTTTTTCTTTCCACTCCATTTTGATAGTAGTTTTGGGCTCTTGTTTTGCCTTTCCCTTATCAATAGCTTGTGCATGTTTTTCGAGAAGTTTTCTATTTTGTCTCATCCTATTTGGTTGAAATTTTCTTCCCTGAAACTGATTTGATGCAAATGTACTTCTACGAGTTTCTTGCAATGTGCCCAAAATTATGACAGTTATAACATTCTCCTGTATAATTCATCAGAGGAGAAAAAACATTTCTATTGGTGAAATTCCTTGGTCTTACATTATATTTGCAGTCTGAGATTTTATGTCCATAGCCATTGCATTTAAAATAGAAACCAGAAAAGGGATAATTGAACCTGGGTGATGGTCTTTGCCATGTTGTCGTAGGAGCCATAGGTCTTCTTCTTCTTTGATGTGTGACATTGGTGAATCCATCATTGTCAATTCTCCTTTCGTGCCTAGCATTATTGCTTTCTTTTGCATGAGACGTTTTTCCTTGATCAACCTATTTCTTATCTTCATTCTTTATGGATTCTACATTTCTGGCCTTTGATCCATTTGATGATTCTCCTTCGATGAAACCCAGACCAAATTTGATGCCTGTAGGCCTTTGGTCATTTATAATCTTATCCAGCTTCATAGAACTTTCTTCGCGTTTGTGATAGCAACTAATTTTGTGATTCATCTCTTCTATCTGCATCCGTAAACCAACATTCTCTTCTTCTAGTTTGCAGCAATAATCTATTTTCATGGTAATTTGTACTTCGAGATCTTTAGATATTTTCTTGTATTCTTCTGTCTATACTTTCAGATTGGTTATGATTTCATTTGCATCCTCAAGATTTTTTGAAATTTTCTTATTCTTTTTCCTCTCTATTTTCCACTCTTCAAGTGTAGAGATCAACTCACCTTCTAGATCTACTTCAGCCTCAGGGTTTTCACCACATACTTCAGAGTTCACTCCTTCCTTTTTTGATTTTACTTCTTCAAATGCCATGAAAAGAGCTTCACCTGTTTCCTCTTTAGAATCCTCATTGGAGTTGTCTTTTGTTGAATTAGCATTCTTGGAGATGAAACTTTTCTAAGTTATATATGATATTCATTCTTCTCTAGAAGTGTAATTAGATTCATCAAACAATGGTGCTTTGTTTGATGAGAAGCCTTCACCACCTGCCATTGTGTTACTTCCAAGATCACCCTAGCCGGTTAAGCTTGTACAGGAACTTAGCTATGATACCAATTGTTAGTCTTACAATGACACTGAGAGGGGGGTGAATCAGTGTAGCTCTATAAACTTAAATTTATAGCTCTTAATACCACAACAATTAAAACTTATTACTAGATACAACAAGTATAACAAAAGAGCATCACACAACACAAGATTTAACGAGGTTCACCAATGTGGCTACTCCTCAAAAATTGATTGCTTGGACTACCATCCAAATCTAGCCTTTGCAAAGCACCAACTTTACAATCAATTTACTAGCACCAACTGTAAGGAGCACCAACCCCTTATTTATCTACACCAATAGAAAGGAGCACCAACCCCTTATTTATCTACACCAATAGAAAGGAGCACCAACCCCTTATTTATCTACACTAATAGAAAGGAGCACCAACCCTGATTTATCTGCACCAATAGAAAGGAGCACCAACCCTTGATGCCAAGCTACAACCTGGACTTCAATTTGAATCTATAAGTTTGATAGTAAGATACCTTTGCTTTTGCAAGACCCTGATTGGTCTTCTTCACCTTTGCATTCTCTACGCACTCTGCTCTCTCTGCATAATCACTTCGCACACTCTACTTCGTTACAGTCGAACTTCATGATCATCTTCTCCCTTTTGTGCACTCTGCTCTCTTTGCAAATTTTACACTTAGCATGATTCGACATGACTTGCTCTCTATGCACAATGATCGTATTTCACACACATTCCACCATCTTCTCAATTCTCCAAACAACCCTCCTTTTATAACAATATTTTTTATGATGAAAACCCTAATCTTAGTCGGTTGTAAATCCTAATCTTAGTCGGCTTTCATAACAACTATAAACCCTAATTTTAGTCGGTTGTCATCGGTCTTCGTCGGCTTCAACTCAAGAAGATGTTCGGTTTATCCATCGCTTGATGATTTCATTCTAGATAGACCCTGTAACCGCCATACTGACTTTTGATCACTCTTCGTATTTTAGTAGTATGAAATCACTCTGTAACTGCCCTTGTAAATGTCGTAGTGATGTCGGTCCACTATCATACTTCTCATTTCATTCGGGTTCTCCTTCTTGACTTGCGCATTTATGACCTATCATGAAATCATGACATTTCTGCCTCTGTAGCTTCTTTTGTTGTTGTTGCCATGAAAATACATGTCGTGATATCGTGACACTTTCACCTCCGTACGCTTTCTCTATTCTTTTGTCATGATATCATGACATTTTTGCCTTCGTAGACTTTGTCTTTTCTTTTGTCATGATATCGCGACATTTTTCTCTTGTCTTTGCTTTTGTCATGATATCGTGACACTTCACTTCCATAGACTTCGACTTTGCTTTTGTCATGATATCACGACACTTCTGCCTCCGTAGTCTTCAACTTAGCTTTTGTCATGAAATCATGACACTTCTACTTTCATACTTAGCTTCTTTGCTTTTGTCATGAAATCGTGACACTTCTGCCTTCAAAGTCTTCTTCTCTGCTTTTGTCATGAAATCATGACACTTTTGCTTCCGTACTTTACTTCTTTGCTTTTGTCACGAAATCATGACACTTCTGCCTTCGAAGTCTTCTTCTCTACTTTTGTCATGAAATCGTGACACTTCTGCTTTCGTACTTAGCTTCTTTTCTTTTGTCATGAAATCATGACATTCGCTTAAGTCTTCTTTCTCTTTTTGTGAAATCGTGACACTTCTTACTTTCTTCTTTTCTTTTATCATGAAATGAGACAATTTGCTCATTTGTGACACTTATCTTCCTTACGCTTCCTCTCTTTCTTTTGTCATGAAAATGCGACATGTCACGATATCGTGACACTTTTCAAACTTACTTTCTCTCTCCTATTTTAGTCACGAAAATGCGACATGTCACGAAATCGTGACACTTTTCTTACTTGTTCTCTTTCTTTGAACTTGTCGCGAAATCGTGACACTTTTTCCTGCTTTCTCTTTCTCTTCCAACATGTCACGAAATCATGACAGTTTTTCCACTTGCCTTTTTCTCTTCCAACATGTCGTGAAATCACGACAGTTTTTCCTGCTTTTTCTCTCTCTTCCAACATGTCATGAAATCGTGATAGTTTTCCACTTGCCTTTTTCTCTTCCAACATGTCACGAAATCATGATAGTTTTTCTACTTTTTCTCTCTCTTCCAACATGTCACGAAATCGTGACAGTTTTCCTACTTTTTCTCTCTCTTCCAACATGTCACGAAATCATGACAGTTTTTCTGCTTTTTCTCTCTCTTCCAACATGTCACGAAATCATGACAGTTTTTCTTGCCTGCTGTATATGTCGCGATATCGCGACACTTTTCTTACTTGTCTTTTTCCTTTGATCTTTTGCATATGGGCCACTTCGGTCTTCTTGGAAAATCACTTGTACATACTCTGAATAACCTTTGAACTCCTGTCTTCCGCATCTGAATAGCTTTTGAACTTCTTATCCACTGCATCAACGAGATCTATCTGACTGTGTTGACAACAATGACAATATTGTTGCTGCATCTTGCTCAACAAGATGAGTCCACTAGTTCTATCATTGGGGTATTGTTGTTGTATAGAATTCAATTCATCCAAACTAACTTACAGAAAGTAAATTATGGGAATGAAGACACACCACACTTTGTAGGAATAAAAGAAAGCTAGAAATAAATGAACTTGCAGAAATAAATGAACTTGCAGAAATAAAATGTAGCACACCAAAAATAAAAGAATCTAACTAGAAAGAAAATAAGAAGAAGGGGAGGAATACTAGCTAGGAGTGGGCCTAGGCTCTAGTAGCTTTCGCCCGACTAAACTTTATAGACTGAACATGGATGAGAGAACTCTCGAATGAAATTTTATTTATAAAATTGTAGTACAATATCCTTTTGCTCTCTTCAATTCTCCTTCTCTTAGAGAAGTTTGTGTATTTATATAACACACATAGAACTTCTATTACAATGTTGTTACGATGGAAAATCTGCTACATTCTAAATCAAGATAGTTCAGGTGTAGTAACAGATACAATCAAAATAGTCGAACAACACTTTTATCCTTTTTTGGGAGTAGTAGATTTTTTGGTTCTACTTTATCATCGTTCACATTCTGCTTTAGTAGGTGGTTATTCCATTTTCCTCCTATAAGAATAGGATAGCTAACGTGCTTTGGCATTTACCCAAAATTAGTGTCTTACATGGAGTCAATAGTCAACTCTGGTCAACACAACAAATGTGTCCTCCATTGGGAGCAAGGTGGGATCAAGGTGCCTTTCTATGGGATCAAGGCACCTTCCATTGAATGGGATCAAGGTACCTTCCTTCAATGGGATCAAGGCACCTCCCATCAATGGGATCAAGGCACCTTCCCTCAATGGGATCAAGGTGCCTTCCCTCAACGAGATCAAGGCACCTTCCCTCGATGGGATCAAGGTACCTTCCATCGATGGGATCAAGGCACCTCCTATCAATGGGATCAAGGTGCCTTCTGCCTTGATATACCTTAGCTCCTTAAGACATAAATGTGCTAGGTCTGAGTAGGACCTCAACGAGATCATGCGAAAGATGACAAAAATAACCAAATCTACACACAAAACACACTTATCACACAAGTTAGGTGATATGCATAATTTTCATTAAATATATATAAATTCTCATAAAAAGATACAACTCTGATAATATTTCCACACAAAAATGTTAGAAACTCATACAAAAATATGAGCATTTCTTATGCTCATCATCCCCCCATGCCTATCGAGTGCCACATCCTCGTGGCACCTAAAACTGGTAATTCCCTGTTCTGTCAACCCCCTCCTAGTAGGCCTTGTTCTTCTGTTTCCTCTTTTGGGTGGTGAATTTAGCTTTTCCTTTATCTCTGGGCTTACATCCTTGCTGAGGGGCATTGGTTCCTTGTGGTAACTTTTAGTTGCATTGATTGCATTTACCTATTCTGCTAGGCCCTGCACCTGTGTTGGGCAGTTCTGTATCATAAGTTATTTTTCCCTCGACCACCTTTGCATAGTAGCTAGTAAAGTTTCTGAAATGTTGATTCGACCTCCTTCTAGAGATCAATGTGTTGAGGTCAAAGCTCTACTAGTGGGATATCTAAATCATCCCATTCCCATTTTACTACTCTGGCCCTAAACATCTGGGCCACCTCTAGAGAGAGGCCAACATTTTCTTTCGCTATTGCAGTGGCCTCTACCTCTAGCCCAAATACTCCATATCTCTCCAAATATTTTCTCATTCTAGAAGGTTACCCTCGAACTGACCCATATACCCACCAAAATTGCTTCTTCGAAGCAGGGTCAACAGTAATCTCGGGCTCTCTTGCAACCTTCTTGAAGGCTTTCCTTGCTGATTTTGTTACTGCACATTCTTCTTGGAGCTTTTTGAACTGCTCCTGCTGACTGGAAAAATTTTGCAACCCCCTTGCCCATTCTTCATCTGAACTATCGGTTGGTTGGGCCCCTACCTTTGTGATTTTTACCTTCTTTTTGGGCCTCTGTTGTGGTGCCTTGGCTGCTTTATTTTTGGGCCTCAATGGGATTGTTGGTGCAGTAGAGTGAGAGGGGATGTTGTCCTCCTCTACAGTAGGTACTTCTTCTCTATCGATAGAAAATTTAGGCCCTTAATTTTCTAGTCATCTCATCATCCATCTCCCCCATATTCTGTTCATCCTCCAATGCCATAGTTGGTGACTGATCTGTTGGCCCCTCTATAGAGTGCACCGATTGTTGGTGTATTGGTGTCTCTACTTTGATGCTCTACTCCTCATCCTACTACTGGATGGGGACTGAATTCTCATCCTCATCATCAAGGATTTTGATTACGGGGGCTCTATTTGAAAAATAGAGTTCCCCTATCCTTCAGTAGTCGTTCTGGCCAAAATGGAAGAACAGTCCCTTGCTTCGAATTCTTCATTCCTCGCATCTGACTTGTATGGGCTAGATGAAACAACTCTCTCTAGAGAGTTTGAAGAAGTCATGGGTACCTCCATTGCCCAATCTATTTGGGTGCCTGTATTTTTTCTCCCCATATTCCTAGCCTTCAATCGATGGTTCTCCTTGGTGAGTTGTTTCACCTTTTGTTATAGTTGTAGTATAGTACCTTTAAATTCTTGTTGCTTCTTTGTAGTGGTCTCCTTAAATTACTTGAAGAATGTCTTCTCCTCCTAGATTTTGTCTTGTCATGCAAGGACTTACTGCAGTGCAAAATCTAGTTGCCATTGTAGGTCCTCCAAAGTTTGTTTACATGGTGGACTTTAGTTGGCTAATTTTGTAGCACTTGGGATGCAAACCCTACTTTTGTGTCTTCCTCCTCATCATCACTAGATAGGATTAGGCATCTTAGCCACTTTTTCCCTCTTCTAATGTTCGTACAGTGGGTCATTTGATCAAGGCTAGGGACTCTCATATTGAATTCTTCATTAAGCTTCATAGAGTGGTTAGTTTCTTTGTCAAAGCTAGGAATATCCAGCCTAACTTCTATGTTGACTTGTGGAGAGTGGGGCAATGGAATTTACCCTTTATCTCTTTCATATGTATCATAGTGGGAGGCTGGTGGCTATTCTTCTATTGATCTTTTTGTGATGGTAATCTCCTACAATTCAACCTCCTACTCTATTTTTGGCTCTTTAGTGGCCAATTGAGCTTATGCATTAGAAGCTTTGACCCTATCTTATCTTGCTTCTAGGGCCTCCCTGTGTGCTTTAGTGTACTATATCAGGGTTGAGATTAGCCCATGGTGAGCTAGGGTAGTGATCGCTCCTACTCGATACCACCTTGCTTCATCCTTTAGGGCACAAGCCAAGTAGAATGGGATGTTTATTTGCTTCTCGTGCAACAAATGACTCAAAAATCACATGTGATTCATGTTCAGATGGGTATACTTACCTATACAAGTAAAGAACCTAGCTATTTGCTCAAAAATTTTCTGCCAGAGCTTTGGGAGACTCTACTTTGGTAATCTTGAGCACTCCAAGTTTGTGGGTGCATGCCCTAGAAGTTGCTCTACACATTTGGCTGGCACTCCCTCTTTGTAGACTCACTCTCTTATAAGGGGAAGGCTGGTGATGGCCGCTATGAATTCCTCCATGACTAGAATTTCTAGTCCTTGAAGGCATGTGACTCCTTCATCCAATGCTATAATAAATTCCTTGGCTACTTCTAAATCCTAGTTTTGGCTCACTAGGCGACAATAGTCCATCCACCTAGTGGCCTCAAATTGTGCCTGGACTTCTTCATTAATCAATCCTACATGACTGGGTTCATTATTTTTCTGGCCATGATTCCTCGACTTGCCCCCCATTCTGAATTCTCTGAATTCTCCCAACTTCTTCCTTCCTTCTGGACTGATTCGATACTGCATCTTGCCTTCTTTCATAGGAAGGTGCCTACTTATGGAGGTAGGTACATATCCAACAAATTATGTTTGCATTGGGGGTTGTGAAGATATGCTTCCCAAATTGATTATTGGCATGTCATATTAGACAAGGTGGGCAAGTAATGATTGGTCGATTTATTTGTGATGGCACTATTTTTTAGAGGAGTACTAATTATGAAAATTATATAGATATTTAACAAAAAAATTATGCACATACCTTATTGGTGATTCGTGCATTTGGAGCATGCTGATTTGGTAGTCTGCGATAAGAACAATGGTGTATTCCCCATGTGGGCTATTTCTTTGGATGATTCTCCTTGGGTACTACAACTTTGTTCATTCAAGGTCTCATGCAAAAAATTAGGAAATCTGGTTGGCTCACGTGGGAGGATGCACATCCCTTTTTATGGTTGCCTTGGGACATGCTAAAATCCTTTCGTATGATTGCTCAATAAATTCTTGGGTGATTTAAATTTTCATCATGTGGGGTGATGTCATGGCTTCAACCGCTCCTCTATGTCATCGAGCTATGCAAGTGCTTCAAATGGATCAAGGTACCTTCTTGCTAGTGGGATCAAGGCACCTCAAATGTATGGGATCAAGGTGCCTAGGATCAAGGCACCTCAAATGTATGGGATCAAGGTACCTCAAATGTATGGGATCAAGGTGCCTAGGATCAAGGTACCTCAAATGTATGGGATCAAGGCACCTAGGATCAAGGCACCTCAAATGTATGGGATCAAGGCACCTGGGATCAGGGTGCCTCCCCTTAACAGGATCAAGGTGCCTTCCTCCTACTAGGATCAAGGCACCTTGATGCATGCCCATAATTATTATTATTATTATTATTATTATTATTATTAAATTAGTGGGATCAAGGTGCTTTCCTCTGGTGGGATCAAGGTGCCTTCCCACAACTTGTTTTTATAATATAAGAGCATATTTCAGATGTTTGGGAGTTAGGCACCCCTTATCAATGGGATCAAGGTACCTTCCTCCAAATGGGATCAAGGTGCCTCCTTGCTATTGAAAAGTTAGTAGTTGCTGACGTGTCTGTAGTCGTTATTGCAGAGTTGATCAGGCCCCCCAATATTTTCTTTCTTCACATGCTATGTCAGTAGCTACTTCATCCAAACATGGAGGTGGGTACCTTTTTCTTTGTAGAAATTAACACCCACATTCATATCAGATGGTGACTATCTCCTTCGGATGGAAATAGTCAAGGTCCCACTAAAAAACTAAAAAATCATGTAGGCTTATGGATCCTGTGCCGGTTAGGCCTAGGTTTCCTAGGCTGCCTACTTCATGCATTCAGGGCATTTCACCTGCAAAAGCAAACAAGAAAAACTAAAAAGTAGTAAAATGTAGTTCAGTGGAGTCTGTGCCTGTTAGGCCTAGGTTTCCCAGGCTACCTACAGCTTGCATTCAGAGCATTGTGCCTGCAAAACAAAAACACAAGGAAAGAAAAGAAAAACTAAAGAATAAATTATTTTTAAGTGGACAATCCTGTGTCCACTATTTTTGCTGAGAAATTTTTAAGAAGTTTTTAATTGGATGGGGTCTCCCCCATGCCTATCTTGGACTCCATCATAAGATTTTTAGATATGTGGTATGGTCACAGTCGGTGATCATTGACTGTCAATATGGTGTTGCTACCATCAATTGTCTTGACACGCACAACACCATTATTGATTAGTTCGACCACTTCATATGGTCCCATCCATCTCTGCATCAACTTTCCCTTTCATTCCTGGAATTGAGAGTCATATAGTAGCACCCATTCTCCTATTTTGAACTACTTCAATCTGATGTGGTGATCATGCCACTATTTCCTTTGTCTCTAGATGACTTCTGTTCTATGTAGGGCATCCAATTGATATTCATCCAATTAATTTAGTTATTGAATCCTTTCCTTCTATGCATCATCTAGACTCAGGTTCAATTCTATTGTAGTCCTAAGAGTTTTGATTTCAAACTCAATGGGCATCATTGTATTTTTCTCGTATACCAGTTGGAACAGAGTGAAACCGATGGTTGTTTTCCATGTAGTTCTATAGGCCCATACTACCTTTGGTAATATTATAGCCCAATCCTTTCTGTGCTATTACATGATCTTTGTAAGGATGTTCTCCAACTCTCAGTTGGTAACCTCGACCTATCCATTCACCTGTGGATGGTAGGGGGTGGTTTTATTGTGTTTGATTCTATATTGCTGCATCAGTTCCTAAATCAATCTTGAAGTAAATTGAGGCCCCTGATCGGTTGTGATCTCTCTGGGCACCCCAAACCTTGTGAAGATATGTGAAAATAGGAAGTCTACCACCGTTCTTTCTTTAGAATATTTTAGTGCCTGCACTTCAACCCACTTGGTTACATAGTCAGTGCAAACCAAAATATACCTTTTTTGGTTGATGGTGGGTTGATCGGCCCCACAAAGTCCATTCCCCATTTATCGAATGGTTCAATGTGAATGTGCGGCTGGAGAGGCATCTCATCCCTAAAAGTTGGTCTACCCATCCTTTGGCATTCATCACATTGACTTGCATATTTGACTGCATCTTTGAACAATGAAGGCCAGTAGTATCCGGTCTATAATATCTTGAACGTAGTCCTCTTCCCTACAAAATATCCATCGCAAGGTTCGTTATGGCAAGCCTTGAGGATTTCTGGAAACTCGTGCTCAGTGACACATCTCCTCATGATTTGATCAAGCCTTATTTTGAATAGGCAACCATCAATCCATGAGAAGGCTATGCTCTTCTCTATTAGCTTCTACTTTTCATGGGGTGAAAGAGTAGGAGATACTCTACCAGTGGCCAAGTAATTGGCCATATCTGCATACCATGGTGTTTGCTCACTCAAAGAAAAAATATGTTCATCCAAGAATTGATCCTCCATGGCTGCATGATCTAGTGGTGTTAATCTGGATAAAAATTTTGCAACCACGTTGTCTCTACCTGGTTTGTCCATGATAGTGATGTCAAATTCCTATAGGAGTAAGAGCCACCTGATTATCCTACCACTGATTGCAGGTTTGTTCATCAGATACCGGATGGTTGCATGGTTTGTGTGCATGAAGACCTTGTATCCTGTAATGTAGTGGTAGAATTTATTGATGGTATGGACAACCACAAGGAACTCTTTCTCAGTTACCATGTAATTGAAATCAGCCCCAGTTAGATTCTTGTTGACGTAATAGATGGCATAAAATTCTTTGCCATATTTTTGTCCTAGGACTACTCCAATCGCATTGTTGGATGCATTAGAGTAAATGTGAAATGGAATGGCCTAGTTTGGGCCCCATAGCACTGGGGCAGTGATCAACTTCTCCTTTAATGTTTGGAAGGCTTGTTCATAGTATTTTGTCCAAATGAACTCCATGTTCTTTGATAGTAGTGCATGCAGGGGTCTGGCGACCTTGCTGAAGTCTGCTATAAACCTCCTGTAATATCCAGTGGAGCCAAGAAAGCTCCTAACATCTCTCTGTGTCATGGGATTGGGTAGATCTTTGATGACTTCAATTTTCTTCTTGTCCACTTTTATCCCTTCTATTGAGATGTGGTGTCCCAGCACTATCCCTTCTTGCATCATCATGAAGCATTTCTCATTGCTCAAGGATAGGTTATTTTCTTCACACCGCTAGAGTGCACGTTCTAAATTTGTCATAGCTTCATCAAAGGTCTCACCGTAAATGGTGAAGTCATCCATGTAGACCTTGACTGCTTCTCCCATCATATCAAAAAATGCTCAACACAACCCTCTGAAAGGTGGCTGGCATATTGCATAGTCTGAAGGGTAGGACTCTGTATGCGAATGTTCCCCATGGACAAGTGAATGTCATCTTGTCTTGATCTTCTTCTCCGATCTGGATCTGATTATACCCACTAAATCCATCCAGAAAGGAGAAGTACTTCCTTCCTACCAGTGTATCTAGGACTTGGTCGATGAATGGTAGTGGAAAGTGATCTTTTTTAGTTGCTTTGTTCAGCAACCTGTAGTCAATGCATATTCACCATTTCCTATTCTTCTTGGGTACCACCACTAGTGGTGACACCCATTCACTATTAGATATGGGATAGATGAATCCGATTGATAGGAGTTTTTGTAATTCTGCTTTGACTATCTCCTTCATGGTGGGGTTCATTCTCCATTGTGGCTACCTGATCGAACTTACCTGTTACTCTAGGTAAATGCGATGGGTGCAAATTTATGAAGCTATCCCTTTCATGTTTGAGTAGTCCCAGATAAAATCTTGTTGATTTCTAGTTAATATTCCTTTTAAAATACGTAGGTGTCAGCTTGCTATTGAAATTCAACATTCTTCTAAGCTTAATTTCAATATTTTTTACGTGGTGATCTTGGATGCCTACTAGTGGTAACTATGGAGTGATGTGGGAGGATTCTCCTTGTAGGAAGTTTGTAATAATGCCATCTTCATCAGATTCATCTTCTAATTCATCCAATGCCATTACAGACTACATCATTGACAGCGTTCCTTCATCCTGGTTGTCCCAAATGGGTTCTCCTAGTGCATCCACAGACTATGTAGGTGGAGAGATGGTCAATATTTTGATATTCTGGCCATCTAAAATTATCATTTATCCATCTCGATAGCTTATATAAGCATCGGCTATTGCCATCCAAGGCCTTCCTAGGATGAGCGGATAGCCTCCCAATCTAGACTTGGATTGTAGTACCAAAAATTCTATCGGGTATTCCCATGCATCCACCATCATGATGATGTCTTCCAACATCCCTTCTGGTGATACCGTCGATTTATCGGCTAGTTGCAGAATAGTCTTGGTGGGTTTTAGGCCTGTGAGCCTAATATTTTGCATGGTTTCTTTTGACATGATGTTAATGGCTGCTCCCAAGTCAACCAGAGTATTGGCCAATGAGCAACCACCTATTTTCATGGTCAGGATTGGACTGCCTAGGTCTGCATACTTGGGGTGGCATGTATTTCCTAGCATCAAATCTACCAACTTCCCCACCATGTTTATGGTCTAGGTTATCCTGCATCTTGGCCTTCTCAAACATAGCTCCTTGATCACCTTGGTGTAAATCAAGATATCTCTTATAGCTTGAAACAATGGGATGGTTACCATTAAATTCTTCAAGCTTGAAAGGATGTCAAACTCTAACTATATTGGCTTCCTCTACTCCTGTAACCTCTTGGGAAATGGAGGGGCTTTAATTTTCTTAGCAACTAGTTCTTCATCAACCTCTTCTACCAGAGGTGATTCTTCTATGTTCTCCTCTTCTTCTATTAAGGGAGGAGCCTCTACTCCTATCTGTCTACCTGATCATAGCTGTACAGGATTACAACTTCTAATATTGTACATAGGAAACATCTCACCTTCTAGTTGATATGTTGGCTGATTCATCTTATTATTAGGATTGACCATCGATTGTGCTGGGAGTTGTGCAGGCCTCACTATAGGAGGAGCTGGTAGGCTTTGTTGTAGTGGAGCTTGCACTACATTTTATAGAGCTAAATTCCACGTGTCGTAGTTCCTCCATTGTTGCCCTAGTTGCTGATATGGCATCCATGGGTATTGATTGGAGAATGAGGCTCCTTGGGGGGTGTTCATCCAGGGTGGTTGTCCCCACCATCCCATATTGGGTGGTTGGGCCTGCCCTTGTGGCATGTAATGGCCTCCTCCATAGTGTGGCATTCCTATTGGCATATTCCCCATAGGGGGTTGCTACCAGTTTCTTCTAGTTCCCCATGAAGTATGCTTCCAAAACTTCAGCATCCTCCTTGGTAGTTGGCAGTTGTGGACACAATCTGGTCTTGTGATTTTCTTGACAAACAATGCACACCCTAAATTTATTTTTTGGACACGCATTCCTAGCATGTTTCCCTCTACACTTCGGATAGTAGTAGGCTAACACAACTTCATTTTCTTGTTTCTTCTTCTCCAATAGGAGAGTGTCCATCTGTAATGCTAGGGAAGAAAGCATTTCACTCTTTAAGTCTTCTAGCATGTTGCCTATATCTGTCTTTGTGACTGAGGTGGTTGCCTTCATGGTCTTGGAAGTTGGTTTACCCTTTCTTCGAGAGTAATTCTGACATAACTATCGAATGTTAGACATCTGGTGCTGGTAAACATCCCCTCCAGAGATCATATTCAAGGCTTCAAGAGATTCGTTGGTAAGTCCTCTCAAGAAAATGCTCTTGAGGGACTTATCACTTAGCTTTGCATGGGGAGACCTTTGCAAATTGAAGTTGAATCTATCCCAATATTCCTCCAAGGATTCATCTTCCTTCTGGGTCATGTTCAGGACTTCCTCCCTGGAATCCCATGCTCTACCAAAATCTTGGTATTGCTCTAAAAAGATATTTTTCATCTCCCCCCAGGTGGTGATCTATTTATTGCCCAAGTCGATGAACCAACGTAGGGCTGAACCATCCAATGTTGAAGGAAATAACTTCAACTTTTGGGCATCTGACTTATAATCCATAGACCTGCACAAAACATCAAACTTAAACAAAAATAGCTTAAGGTCTTCTGTTGGGTATCCTTTGAAGGTAGGAAGATGAGCAGGGGATATGTTTTTCATTTTTGTATCTCCCCTAGCTTCTTCTATCAGGAAGCTAAAGTTGGTTGATACCTCTTCTTCCTCAGCCATGTTTTCAAGGAATGTGGTCTCTAAAGCAGTTTCTATGGCCTTCCAATCATTTTGAACTTTCTACACAAGAGTTTGCAAGTCAGCTGGCGTAATGGTTTCATCCTCAATAGCTTTCCACAGCAAATCCTCTTCAGAAGGAGTTATTTTAAATAGAGGATTTTGTATGATCCACTCTTTTCTTGGATGATAATATGTGGAAGAGCCTTGTGCAAAAATTGGGTGTTCAGTCCAGTGCACTATTGGGGGTGACTGTGGGGACTCTAGTTCAGGTTCAAAATTTGTAGTTGGTTCAGGATTTTCTTGTGGACTATTTCTCTTTATGAAATGACCGTCTGGTCCTCTATTTCTCAATGGACTCATACAAAATCAGGTGGAAAGGTTAAGGTATTGTAATAAAATCTACTATTGGCACTTCCCCGACAATGGCACCAAAATTTTGGGGTAAAAACATTGGTTAATTTCTTCCTATTTCTATCACAACCCTTTCATTTACTTGTCAACCCAGGGAAACTCGTAAGCTTGTGAAGCACCAAGTTGAGATCAATTACAACACCTATGGAGATGAGTCCACTAGTTCTATCATTGGGGGAGTGTTTTTGAGATAGCATTAATTCATCCACACCAACTAACTTGCATAAAGTAAATTATAGGAATGAAGACACACCACACTTTGTAGGAATAAAAGAAAGTTGGAAATAAATAAACTTGTAAAAATAAAATGCAGCACACCAGAAATAAAATAATCTAACTAGAAAGCAAAGAAGAAGAAGGGGAGGAATACTAGCTAGGAGTGGGCCCAGGCTCCAACAGCTTCCACCCAGCTAAACTCTATAGACTGAACGTGGATGAGAAAACTCTCGAATGAACTTTTATTTATAAAATTGCAGTACAATATCCTTTAGCTCTCTTCAATGATAATCTATATCTCTCTCAGAGAAGTTTGTGTATTTATATAACACACACAGAACTTCTATTACAATGCTATTACGATAGAAAATATACTACGTTCTAAATCAAGATAGTTCAGGTGCAGTAATAGATACAATCAAAATAGTCGAACAACACTTTTGTCCTTTTCTAGGAGTAGTAGATTTTTTGGTTCTGCTTTATCATCATCCATGTTCTACTTCAGTAGGTGGTTATTCTATTTCCCTCCTATAAGAATAGGATAGCTAACGTGCTTTGGCATTTACCCAAAATTAGTGTCTTACGTGGAGTCAACAGTCAGCTCTGGTCAATGCAGCAAATGTGTCCTCCATCGGGAGCAAGGTGGGATCAAGGCACCTTTCTATGGGATCAAGGCACCTTCCATTGAATGGGATCAAGGTGCCTTCCTTCAACGGGATCAAGGTGCCTCCCATCAATGGGATCAAGGCACCTTCCCTCAATGGGATCAAGGCGCCTTCCCTCGATGGGATCAAGGTGCCTTCCCTCGATGGGATCAAGGTGCCTTCCCTCAATGGGATCAAGGTGCCTCCCATCAATGGGATCAAGGCACCTTCTGCCTTGATATACCTTAGCTCCTTAAGACATAAATGTGCTAGGTCCGAGTAGGACCTCGATGAGATCATGCAGAAGATGACAAAAATAACCAAATCTACACACAAAACACACTTATCACACAAGTTAGGTGATATGCATAATTTCCATTAAATATATATAAATTCTCATAAAAAGATACAACTCTGATAATATTACCGCACAAAAATGTTAGAAACTCATACAAAAATATGAGCATTTTTGATGCTCATCAATAAGATTACTTCTCCCCTATGCACAATGAAATTGTATTCATCTGCAATTTTCTTTACAAAAGGGATGGTAGTATATTAGATTATCAAAAGGATTCCGTAGATGATAATTTCTTCTCATGTGGATATCAAAGAATCTATCAGGTGAAATTTATGCTTTAGATAATTTCCAAGTTAAAAGGAAAATGTGCAGGTGAGTCAAATCCAAATTTTTATTTTTATATAAATTTATTTGTTCAAAATCATGGTTTACAAATTTTTGAATGATATTTATTAGAAATATTTTATTTACAAGTGTATTTTTTATAGTGAATACATAACTTATAGAAATAGTCAAGGGATGTATTTAAGAAGAATGAGCTTGTAGAGTTTGATCTAAATGCTAATCATTAAAATTTGTAAATTGATTTATCCTTTCATAAAGCATGTGCATGATTTTAATTTTTAAGCTAATAAATATCAATTGTTAGAGATGATCTTTCCACCATGAATCATTTTGTTAATTGTTTTCTTCATAAAAAAATATACATTTATACATCAAAAAGACATCTAGAATTAGTACTATCACTCTAACCAAGTCTCAATTATGGTGCATATTAGTTTAAATGAATATGTAAGAGCAATAGTGGATGGGAGTAAGTCCAACACAAATGAGAATCATGTCACCAAGAAAGAGATACACTTTTATATAAGTGATAACCTCATTCACAATATTGTGCTTGTTCAACATTGCTTTAAAAATTATTTACATCAATAGGTGGATGAGGTATTAGTTTTAAGGATCACCTAGTATAGTCCAATGGATGTGCAAGAATATTTAAGTTTGCATGATCTTTCCTTTGGTTGTAAAGGCAACAACAAAAAACTAACATTAAATTAAATATATTTTTGAGAGTGATCATAGAAACCTATAACATGATGGTTCTAGTTATCATTAAGACATTTTAGAAGATACCAAATAAATACTAAGCCCAAAAATTTGAAAGATGTTGAATCAATTATTTAATGGTATTCTAAGCACTTTGATTGGCAAAAGGAACATAAAAGAGGGTTTTTGTTGGATAAAGGTATGTTAAATATGAATTTGAAATTTAAATTATTATTTCATTAAATTCAAGAAGTAATAGTCCTTTTTTATTAATTTAGTCTATGAATTGTTTTAGGTAGATTAATTTATTTAAAATAATATGTAGATCTTGTTGATCGTTATCATCCACCAAGTTGTAAATGTATTCTTAAAACAAGGGGTCTATATTTTGTAAAAAGCACTAATAATTTAAAGTTTATAATTCAAGTTAGATATTCTTCTTCATATTGCCATTATTGTACCCCTCACTATCAATCCAAAAATTGTAATATCAGACATGGTGGATATGTTATTGCTTGAAAAGATACTATCCTTAACATAAATTTTGTAGAATCTGATATAATGGAAGAGTAAATTGTAGAGGAAGACATTGCTTCAACTAATTATGATAGGATTTTAGGATAAGTAAACTTAAATTGACATTATACACACTATTGTTATGATACTATTGAGTCAAACAATATAAACTGTAATATAATCTCTTAATATTATTAAATTATTATTTTGTAGATGATGTTTTTATAATCATAATAAAAATATGAAACAAATAAAATGTAAACTATTCTTTATTGAATATTCAATTGAGAAGTCAAATTTACTTGAAAAATATAAAGATTAAGGAAAAGAGTTTTAAACTAGTTCAATTATGCTTCATGAAACATACACTCAACAAACAAACAAGATCCAATCCAAAATACAATGAACCAATTTCAAGAACACTAATGTAAATTGAATATTATAGACTATACCCACCATGTAGTTGCAAATGGTCTTAAATTAACACATTATTGTAAGAGTAAACTCCCTACCTACTACTTAAAAATTGAGGACCATGAGATGATATTAAATGTTATCTATGGAAGAGAGGATCTTGATGGTGTAAAAGAACTAGTAATGAAAAAGAGGATTCTACTTCATGTATTACTCTTTTATATGAAGCACTTTAAAATTTTAACGTCCCATTTGATCACATATAATTATTATTGTTGTATTTACTTATATGTAGATGACCCACCTCTTTTAAACCTATATAATGTTTAACATATTATCGTTGAAATTGAATTTTATTAAAAATACTAGGAATATATTCAATATATCCTTTTATTGTATTTTTTGAAATCCCAAATTAGGCCTTAAAAGAAATAATGTAACCTTATTTTTCACATGGTTCAATTTGCATAAACTTTAGGAGAAACAAATTTGATTGCTTTATGAACTTTTATATCATCTATTAGTTTTCTATTTGTATCATTTTTTTATAGTCTCACTTATAAATATTTCAATCAACTTCTTACATTTAATGTTTTGTAATTTAATTATTACTTTTTATTTTAATGTATTCTTTGAAACCTACTATTTTTTTGATTCTATGGAACATACATGAACATGTTACATATGTATCTTGTATTAAACTCTACATCCATTTGAAAATAATTTAATTATTTTGAATGGAAAAAAAGAATTCTTATGGATTAAGTTAAGAAAATGGTTAAATAGATTGGATATATAAGAATATGTTAATAAACTTGTATTGTATATTCATCATGATATGATATATCCTTGAAAAAACTAAAATTTCTAGATTAAAATAAAGTCATCTAGGTTATATCATCAAGTGAGGTGTAGGTGCTTTTAAAATAGGTCATAAAAAGCACTTGCATCATGCATTTCAAATGATACATGAGTATGTATGTTAGATATATTATGTACATGAGGCAAAAATAGATGCAACAAGTCAAATAAATATACACATCAATATATTTGACCTAGGTATATGTTTAGCTTCTAAACCTTAGTTTGAACAATGATTTTAATCCTACAAAAATGTTAAAGATATATTTGAGTAAATATTTATATACCATGTCAAATGACATTCACTCAACTTGTTATTTTTCTCAACTTTCAAGGACCAGGTTTGAATCTTGCCAAATAATACATTCATAATTGTCAAAATATTGTAATACCACTATGTGATCATGATGTAATACAAGTGGGACTCATTTCAATCCCATATAACCAATATATATATATATATATGTTGAACACAAGCTTATACTGAGAGGGGGGGGTGAACAGTATAAGACCTCTTTTTACTTTCCTTTTATACTTCAAAACAGTAAAGCAATATATCCAAAGCAATATCAAAACAAAGCACAAGATCATCCACAAAGTGACACCAATTTTAACGTGGTTCACCCAAAAGTCTGGGCTACGTCCACAAAACTTTTCTCTAAAAGTTATCTCAAAGTTCTTTGGGAAACCTTCCCAATTACAATGTTTATGGGCACCAACCCAAAGGAGACACCAATCCCCTAATCTCAAATTCGTGGGCACCGACCCACAGGAGACACCAATCCCCTAATCTAAAGTTTGTGGGCACCGACCCACAGGAGACACCAATCCCCTAGCTCAAGTTCATGGGCACCGACCCACAGGAGACACCAATCCCCTAGCTCTGCTCTAGCTGGTGATTCTCTAGAAGACCCCTGCTCTTCAGGTTCTCTGATAGAACTATCAAACTCAGCTTCACTAGTCCTCTGCTAGGACCTATCCAAATCTGCTCACAATTCCTCAACAGAACCTGTCCAAAACCTGCTCACAAGTCCCCAAAGGAACCTGTCCAATACCTGCTCACAAGTCCCCAATGGAACCTGTCCAATACCTGCTCACAAGTCCCCAATGGAACCTGTCCAATACCTGCTCACAAGCTTATCAAGAACACTTGCTTGGCATGAACTCACAAAGAGAATGGTTAGAGACTCAATGTGATTCATCCACCTCATAGAAGCATAAAGAGAATCGTTAGAGATTCAATATGTTCTATACTTAACTTCCAATCTCAATCTCAACTCAATCTCAAATCTCAAAAGAATAAGATAGATGTAGTATGCTTTTCTCAAGAACATAATCCAACAATTGCCAACCATGCAATATCTCATATAACAATGATACTCATGTTCTTTCCAAAACCAATATCTTTTCTTAACCAATTGGGCTTCAACCACAATGCTCATAGACAAGGTTTAACCAACAACATCCAACTCAACATTAACCTTGAAGCATTCAACCAATCATCACAAGAAAAGGGAACAAGTAGAAATCCTTTTCCCTCCAAAGATATTTGAACAAAACAGCCACCAACACAATATCACCAAATGCAAAGAATAACTTGTTCAAATCAACTCAATGGAGTAAGCCCAATATCATGTATCAAGTAAAAGCAATAACTAGATCAACCAACCTCTATGGAAGTAACTCAATCACCAACCTCAACACAACCATCCAAGGGTTTCACCAACTCAAAGCAAGTATCAAGACTCACAACCATAAACCCTAGTGCACAATGCTTTCACTACCTCAAACCAGAATTATGTATTTACCAAAACTCTCATCAATGATAGCAATGCATAAGTAGTCTTCAACAAACCAGAAACTAGGACTTACACCCAAACAAAGGAAACCTTGTTGAATACCTTTTCACTCCAATCTTATTTCAGAAAAACATACACCACTCATACTCACAAGAAGAATGTGCCCATACCTTATTGAAGTGAAGGAACCCCTTTTGGAAATCTGCCACCATCACAACATTCTTTTGCCAATCTTCACAAGGGTTAGTAGATCACAAGATAATCAACATTATTCCACCTTTCAATAATCATCACCAAAGCCTTTAAATGCACAACTCTCTTATCTCTCCTAAAACCACTTGTACCATAAAATAAAATAGATCACAACATTTCATAGCCTTATAACTCCCAAAACCACTTATACCATAAAATAAAATATATTTAAATTAACTTGACAACCCTTATATCTCCCTAGGATTTAATTTCACAAACACCTAAATCAACACTCACTTTCATTAAGGAAAGATACCCCTCAATAACACCACAATACAATTAAAGGAAACTTTATACCATCCCTTATAACTCCCGCATCTACTAATAAAATAATTATGAAGACATACCTTTTATTCAAAAAGAGTTTCTGGCATTTACTTGCTACACTCTATGAGATTCGGACTGCAAACTTCCTGCCATCTCACTACAGCTGAAACACGTTGAACAACAACCTTCACGAAGATTTGATCTCGGGAGCTCTGCGCTTTCTCTAGAAATGCTCTTCTCAAAAAGAAGCAAGCTGCCTCTAAATTGTACAGCGAAATGGATGTCTTCTCAAACAACGACGAACCTCCAAATCAATGTCTTTTTCCCACCTCACGTCGTGCTCTTTCTTTGCTGACGCAGTCGTAGTCTTCCAGAGCAATCGTGGGCTCTCCCTTCGAACGTAGCCGCAGTATCTCCCTTCAAACGCAGTCGCAGTCTTTCCCTTCGAACGCAATCGCAGCCTCTCCCTTTGAACGCGGTCACAGTCTCTCCCTTCAGTGCAATCGTGGGCTCTCCATTCGAACACAGGTCGCAATACTTCCTCACGGTCTCCGTCCGTCGCAGGTCGCAAGACTTCCTCACGGTCTCCGTCCGCAAGCCATTTTCTATTTCTCACCCATCCTCAACAAGCAATTACACGATCGGTGATAGTACCTCTCGCCCAGAAGCCCGTTGATTTCCTTTCTTTTTTTATCTCACACCTTTGCCTACGACTTCGCCTCATTAAATAAGCATTTCGATGTAATACCAAACACGTCGGCTTTTCAAACAAGCCGGAGAAAAACTTTAATTTAATTTTAAAATATTAATTTAAATTTTAAATAAATAAATAAAATTTAAACTGGATATTTAAAATTAAATATCTTCATCATCGGAGCACCTTTTTCAACGAAACGAAGAGCTAACTTGGGTTTTAAGGAAAACCCATTTCAAATCTGTTGTCCATGGTTTTAAACAAAACCTATTATTTTGTCTGCCTTGGTTTTCACAAAAACCCTTCCGCTTTTTGACATCAATGACAACATCAACACTTGAGCAAGGGCAATGTACCCAATGTACCCAAAATTGCCAACAATCTCCCCCTTTGTCATTGATGGCAAACCTTTACTAAAAACACATCTTCAAGAGCCAAAACTGAAACCCACAACTGAAAATCTACCTTTGAAGTTTTGCTCCCCCTGTCTTGAAGCTTTCCTCTTCACTTGAAGCTCTCCCCCTTACTCATATCTCTCCCCCTTTGTCATCAATGGCAAAGGGCTACCTTTGGGGCTCGGAACTAAGAATGAGCCTCTTAGCTTAGTCCCTCCCCCACCTCCTGATGAGGTGATTAATTCTGGGGTGGGAGTAAAACTCCCATTAGGCACCGATCATCATCGGCGTCTATAACTTCCTTGTCGGGTCTTCTCTTGAACTCTTTGTCCATATTCTTGTTCTCGTTATTGTTCTGATCCTTGGACCCGATCATGCCACTGTTCCTGTTCCTGTATCCTAGAATTTCAACTCTACACTGTCTGATCGTGTGACCTTCATTGTTGCACTTATAACAAGTAACAATGTTATTTCTTTTAGGCATACCTGTTCTTTGAATCCACAAGTTCTGACCAAACCTGTTTTGACCAAACCTGTTCTGACTAACCCAGTTCCTGTTATTTGCCTTGCAATAAACTGCCTTATGCCCAAACTGATTGCAAGAGTAGCAATACCCATGAAAGAAATCACCACTTCTAAAACTGTTATTTACCTTCTTCTCTTGAGCCATGCAATGTATAGCCATGTGACCAAATCTGTGACATGCAAAACATCTACCTTGAAACTTTCCATTGTTTGACCTCTTAGGTTCTGAAAACCTTTTCTTCTCATTCTGAATTGTGTTTTCTATTTCTGTGCATCTATCATTCAAGGACTCATGATCTGAAATACTTTTCTCATCAGAACTCTCTTCCTTTTGGAGTCTCTTACTAGACTCTCCAACTTGTTCCTTGTGAGGCTTAACAAAACCAAGACCTGTTTTATCTGTTGGATTTCTTTGACTTTGGATGAGATACTTAACCCTTTTGGAGCTATCTTGAAACCTGTACAGCTTATCCTTGTACTCTTTATTTTCCTCTTTCAATGAAGCCATTTTCTGTTCTAATTCACTATACTCAAGCGCCTTAGATTCTAACTCATTCTTGAGTTTAGCATTCTTCTTTCTTTCCTTTTTCAAGACACTAAGAGCATTAGTAAGTTCACATTCAAGATCCTCTATTCGATTGCACTTTGAATTATCAAGGCCTTTTTCAGATTTCTTATCACTAGAGGTGCTACCCTTTTCAAAAACCATACATGCATCTTCCTTATCAATTTTTGAAGTATCCTCATACATACTAGCAACCAATTCATTATTTGTGCAATTATCCTCAAGGTGCCCACACTTTCCATATCTAAGACATTTCGGTTCTTCCTCCTTTTCTGATATGAACAAAATCTCATTTTTATAATCACCTGAAGAACTTTCACTATCACTACTAGAACACTTACTTGCTTTGTCAAGGTAGACGCTCTTCTTTTCTTGATTGTTGTGCTCATCTTTGGTTTTAAGAGTTGTATTGGCCTCTTCTAGTTGTTTCTTCAATGAAACAATCTCTTCTTTTTGTTTGCAGCAAACAGTCTCTTTCTCATTGATCTGATACCTGAGAGTTTCTTCACTCTTTTTGAACTCTTCTATTTTCAGCTCCAGGTTGTTAACAACTTTGTTAGATTCCTCTTCATGTTTGCTGTATATACCAACTTTATTACTCATTTCTTTTGTCTGCATTCTTAACCTGTCAATTTCTTTTTCTAGCTTGCTGCAATACTCTGTTTTCCTAGAAGATTGTATTTCGAGATCTTCATAAATTTTCTTGTAATCTTCTGCTTGAGCTTTCAAGCTGGTGATTATATCTTCTGCATCCTCAACCTTTTTACTCAAGTCTGAAATCAGTTTATGTTCCCAATTTGTTTCTGCATCACTTCCTTCTTCATCACACTCTTGTTCTGAATCTGTTTCTTTACCAATTTTGAATGGATCATCTTCATCTTCACTGCTACTAAACCCATGGCACTGACGCTCATTATGACCGAATTGACCACAAACAAAACATTCTCTACCTTGTGAGCAATTAGCTGCAAAGTGACCGGTCTTCCCACATCTGGTGCAAAACTTTATTAATCTGGCTTGTTCTCCACTGTTTGATTCATCTCTTGAATCAATTTCCATTCCCAAAGCAGCAACATTGAGATCATCTTCATTTTCTTTCATGACCCTGTGAGATTTCTTCTTCTTGTGTCTTATGGTTTTGCTTTTGCCTTTCCTTGCCATTTGTGTTCTTGTAAGATCTTCCTTCAAGCTGTCAAACTTTTCGAAGGAACTTGGCTCTGATACCAATTGTTGAACACAAGCTTATACTGAGAGGGGGGGTGAACAGTATAAGACCTATTTTTACTTTTCTTTTATACTTCAAAATAGTAAAGCAATATATCCAAAGCAATATCAAAACAAAGCACAAGATCATCCACAAAGTGACACCAATTTTAACGTGGTTCACCCAGAAAGCCTGGGCTACGTCCACAAAACTTTTCTCTAAAAGTTATCTCAAAGTTCTTTGGGAAACCTTCCCAATTACAATGTTTATGGGCACCAACCCAAAGGAGACACCAATCCCCTAATCTCAAATTCGTGGGCACCGACCCACAAGAGACACCAATCCCCTAATCTGAAGTTTGTGGGCACCGACCCACAGGAGACACCAATCCCCTAGCTTAAGTTCGTGGGCACCGACCCACAGGAGACACCAATCCCCTAGCTCTGCTCTGGCTGGTGATCCTCTAGAAGACCCCTGCTCTTCAGGTTCTCTGATAGAACTATCAAACTCAGCTTCACTAGTCCTCTGCTAGGACCTATCCAAATCTGCTCACAATTCCTCAACAGAACCTATCCAAAACCTGCTCACAAGTCCCCAAAGGAACCTGTCCAATACCTGCTCACAAGTCCCCAATGGAACCTGTCCAATACCTGCTCACAAGTCCCCAATGGAACCTGTCCAATACCTGCTCACAAGTTTATCAAGAACACTTGCTTGGCATGAACTCACAAAGAGAATGGTTAGAGACCCAATGTGATTCATCCACCTCATAGAAGCATAAAGAGAATTGTTAGAGACTCAATATGTTCTATACTTAACTCCCAATCTCAATCTCAACTCAATCTCAAATCTCAAAAGAATAAGATAGATGTAGTATGCTTTTCTCAAGAACATGAAACACAACCCAACAATTGCCAACCATGCAATATCTCATATAACAATGATACTCATGTTCTTTCCAAAACCAATATCTTTTCTTAACCAATTGGGCTTCAACCACAATGCTCATAGACAAGGTTTAACCAACAACATCCAACTCAACATTAACCTTGAAGCATTCAACCAATCATCACAAGAAAAGGGAACAAGTAGAAATCCTTTTCCCTCCAAAGATATTTGAACAAAATAGCCACCAACACAATATCACCAAATGCAAAGAATAACTTGTTCAAATCAACTCAATGGAGTAAGCCCAATATCATGTATCAAGTAAAAGCAATAACTAGATCAACCAACCTCTATGGAAGTAACTCAATCACCAACCTCAACACAGCCATCCAAGGGTTTCACCAACTCAAAGCAAGTATCAAGACTCACAACCATAAACCCTAGTGCACAATGCTTTCACTACCTCAAACCAGAATTATGTATTTACCAAAACTCTCATCAATGATAGCAATGCATAAGTAGTCTTCAACAAACCAGAAACTAGGACTTACACCCAAACAAAGGAAACCTTGTTGAATACCTTTTCACTCCAATATTATTTCAGAAAAACATACACCACTCATACTCACAAGAAGAATGTGCCCATACCTTATTGAAGTGAAGGAACCCCTTTTGGAAATCTGCCACCATCACAACATTCTTTTGCCAATCTTCACAAGGGTTAGTAGATCACAAGATAATCAACATTATTCCACCTTTCAATAATCATCACCAAAGCCTTTAAATGCACAACTCTCTTATCTCTCCTAAAACCACTTGTACCATAAAATAAAATAGATCACAACATTTCATAGCCTTATAACTCCCAAAACCACTTATACCATAAAATAAAATATATTTAAATTAACTTGACAACCCTTATATCTCCCTAGGATTTAATTTCACAAACACCTAAATCAACACTCACTTTCATTAAGGAAAGATACCCCTCAATAACACCACAATACAATTAAAGGAAACTTTATACCATCCCTTATAACTCCCGCATCTACTAATAAAATAATTATGAAGACATACCTTTTATTCAAAAAGAGTTTCTGGCATTTACTTGCTACACTCTATGAGATTCGAACTGCAAACTTCCTGCCGTCTCACTACAGCTGAAACACGTTGAACAACAACCTTCACGAAGATTTGATCTCGGGAGCTCTGCGCTTTCTCCAGAAATGCTCTTCTCAAAAAGAAGCAAGCTGCCTCCGAATTGTACAGCGAAATGGATGTCTTCTCAAACAGCGACGAACCTCCAAATCAATGTCTTTTTCCCACCTCACGTCGTGCTCTTTCTTCGCTGACGCAGTCACAGTATTCTAGAGAAATCGTGGGATCTCCCTTCGAATGCAGCCGTAGTCTCTCCCTTCGAATGCAGTCGCAGTCTCTCCCTTCGAACGCAGTCGCAGTCTTTCCCTTCAAACACAGTCGCAGTCTCTCCCTTTGAACGCAGTCACAGTCTCTCCCTTCAGTGCAATCGTGGGCTCTCCATTCGAACACAGGTCGCAATACTTCCTCACGGTCTCCGTCCACCGCAGGTCGCAAGACTTCCTCACGGTCTCCGTCCGCAAGCCATTTTCTATTTCTCACCCATCCTCAACAAGAAATTACACGATCGGTGATAGTACCTCTCGCCCAGAAGCCCGTTGATTTCCTTTCTTTTTCATCTCACACCTTTGCCTACGACTTCGCCTCATTAAATAAGCATTTCGATGTAATACCAAACACGTCGGCTTTTCAAACAAGCCGGAGAAAAACTTTAATTTAATTTTAAAATATTAATTTAAATTTTAAATAAATAAATAAAATTTAAACTGGATATTTAAAATTAAATATCTTCATCATCGGAGCACCTTTTTCAATGAAACGAAGAGCTAACTTGGGTTTTAAGGAAAACCCATTTCAAATCTGTTGTCCATGGTTTTAAACAAAACCTATTATTTTGTCTGCCTTGGTTTTCACAAAAACCCTTCCGCTTTTTGACATCAATGACAACATCAACACTTGAGCAAGGGCAATGTACTCAATGTACCCAAAATTGCCAACAATATATATATATATATTTGATTAGGTAAGAGAAGGGGTTTTAAAGGATCCCCAAACCTAATACATATGGGACTAATAAAGAGCAAGATATAATGCATCATTCTTAGAGAAAATAATTCTTAAGCAAAAAATATATTTAGATATAAAACCAGTACCAAAATCCCCAGAAGAAAAACAAAGTGGGGAAAAATTGATTGCAATACACAAAGTAATATCACAAGATACAAAATAGAAGCTTTCTTTTCTCTGGGGAGACCCCACATGATGAAGGAACACATCCACATATACCACCAAAAAAGACCATGATGCCTTGAGAAGACAAGGTTGCTAGTCAACTGGCACCCACTGTACATGATGCACCTATAGATGACACCAAATATTTGCTAGTAGGAAAAAATAAAAAAAAATAGGCTCCAAAAAGCATAGGAAATATCCTTCTCAGCCTCCTAAACTCCCATAACCAGCACCCATGCCTAACCATGATCATCATAATTAAATTTTGAAGACTTTGAGGAAATTTTGTCATCCCTAATGCACTCGTAACTACTATCACATTGAAGTGTTTATGTCTCACTCCTAGCTTCTACAAAGGACTCACATCTACTTCATTCGTTATTTTCTACACCTCCTTCATCCCTTGTAGTGAGCATAGTAATTCTATCACTATCCCTATTTGTCAAGATTATACATCTCCTTTTCATTGTGGTACCTCTATCTCTAACTCTATAATATGCTCTTCGTATTCCTATAGTTCAATTTTTCCACCTATTTAAACATTATGCCTTTTCCCTTTTAATAGTTGTTCATATTTCTAGCTCCTATAATTGTAGAGAGCCCACTTCCTCTATCTTCTCCCTTGAAATAATTTTGTCTACAATTGGTAATCCACTTGCTTCTCCCATCTCCCTAGGAACACCATAGGGTCATTTTCACCATATGACTATTTTCTCTTATTCCATCACTTGTTTGCTTCTTGTTATCATTTGTTGTATTCCATCCTTTGTGCTAACCTTGCACCATGTCCTCTCATCAACTAGATTTTCATCCTAGCATCATTCCTCTTAACCAATCTGTTATTAGTAATTTTATCAATCCATGGTGTGATATGCTTCATATGCTACCATGTTGTCTATAGCATGCACTCATGCTTAATATTTCCCATGAAAAGTAGTATGGTACATTCAATATAATTTATTTTATCTCTTATCCCTACTTTACATGTAATAAGAACCTATAATTATGTCACATCACCACCATAAATTGACCATCACTTATCAAATATTTTAGGCAATATAGTGTGATGACATCATAGAACATTGGTAGAGAAGTCTACACTATTGTTCCATCATCAAAGATCTCATAGGGATTCTAGTCATAAGGTAGGAAAAATTCCTCATGCGTACACTATGTTGGCAATGACTCCTAAAATTACTTTGAACTTCTATCAATAGTTCTATCACCTTTTCTATCATTAGCTCCAAGGCCTCAATCTCTAAGCCTCACATCTGAATTTGATCATCATGTAAATTTTTTATAATATCTATAAATACTTCAACATCATACTCACTTAGGCAATGAAAATAAGCCATCTACTTTACCAACTCTAATGTCGCTTCCACCTCTATGCATTTTGGTATCTCTGCTAAATTTTTTGGTTTTCATTAAATCACCTTGGTTTCCATTATGTTTGCAACTTCACTTTTATCTATTATTGTGTCATGATATTAGACTCATCTATATTGTTAAACTTTTCATGCCAATTTGGTGTCCATACTTACATTCTATTCCCTCCCATATGTCAGAAGATCTCTTTGATCTCTTAGTTAATAATATTAAATAACATGCCTTAATGTCCCCATCATGTGCATTTTTGGTTAATTTGCTTGATTAAGTTGCTTTTCCTTTGTTTTTTGTGCTTCTTTTTCTCATGTTATTATCCTCATATAACTCTTTTCTTTTCTACTATGTGACACACTCAAACAAAAAAACTAACTATTTTCTTTCCTTTTTGAGTTATTGCAAAAACCCTTTTTTACTTTATTCAAAACTTGAGGGGGCACTACCCTAATAGTACACTATAGTGTTAGGAATTGTATATTTCCTTTCTAAAATATGACTACATTTCCTATAAAATATATAATTAATGTTGCTTCAAAAGTATCCCACATGAAATAGGGGCACTTACACTAGTTTTTGACATATCCATTATACTAATGGATGAATAAAAAAGGGGAAAATATAGATATTCAAGTTTGCATTTGCTCAATTTACTCCACTAACATGTTAACACTTAGGGTAAACATATATTTTTGCACATTATTAATTTTTCAAACCTTAGTACCCACAACATCTTGGATGCCCACTTGTTCATGCAACACCGTATGTGGGTTGAATTAACAGCATGTATGCGAGTGTAGGAATATACAACGAAAGCAAGAATAATTAATGGAAGTCAAAATAAAAAGTTTTATTTACTTTTCTAGAACAAAATATTACAAAAACTCATGAAACCTTAGATATCTATAGCAGAGACTCTTTGCATTACAATCAAATCAATATGAAACTCTACCCCAAAACTATCCCAAATAAAAATCTCACCCAAATGGAATTTGATCCCTAACAATGAACCAAGATGCTACATATATAGAACAATATTCATGTTTTGAGTCTAGGTTACCCTAATCCAAGGAACCTTAATGCAATGGTCATGTTGGCCACAAAAATCCAATAATTATGGACAACATGTAAGGACTATAGAGCTATGTGGAACCTATCACAATACTAAAAAAAAATTTGGTCAATGCAAGATTTCTTGAACACAAGGATGCTCTTGCATCAAACACCCTTGCTAAAAATGAATGTGAGGTTGGCGCTCACATTATGACTATACAAAAAATTGATTCAACCACCTAAGTCAACCTACTCCAGCTTCAAAAATCTGAGTCTTCCTCAGGTCTTTTACCCTTCCAACAAGTTAGATATTCTATCTACTCACTTTGTTGGATTTTCTTGCCAATGCACAAATCCAATATTTGCGCTATTTCCTCTCATTACTTCTTAGGTATCTCCCTCCTCCAATCTAGTGCTTCCTCCATTTGTGCATCCTTTGAATATTTGGGTACATGGAATGAATATAGATAATATATATTAAATATTATTGAGATATCCAACCCTTTAAGCAACTCAATTTCATAGGTATTCTTAGAAAATGACATACGATAAGCACCTATCTTCTTGGGTTTTAGCTTGTTATATGTTTTGCGTGGGAATCTCTCCTTTATTATATGTTCCATGACTAAATCCTCCTCTAAGTAGGTATTTTCTCTATGATTAATATCTACTTGCTTCTTATACTTAGCGTTGCTCTCCTCAAGTGGTTTCTTTACTTTTGCATGCACCTCTTGCACATGTTACATGAAGTATTCTACCTTAGCATTGATGTGAGTACCAACTTCCACCTCCAAAATATCTATGAATCTATGAGGGGACAATTCATAAACCACTTGAAATGACATCCTTCCAATGAACTTGTTCACAAAATTATTGTATGTAAACTCTACTTGTACCAACTTAGAGGTCCACTACACAAGGTACTCCCCTACGAGACATCACAATAGATTACCAAGACTTTGATTGACAACCTTCATTTGTCTATCCATATGAGGATAATATGTTGAACTGTAGATGATTTTCATGCCCAAAGTTTTCCAAGGAGTGAGCCAAAAGTGGCTAAGGAACTTTATGTTGTGATTCAACTTAATTTTGTGTAACAACCCATGCAATCTCATTATCTCCTTGAATAACAAATCCACTATCCTGGATGCGCCATTTGACTTCTAAAAAGGAATGAAATGCATTATTTTAGAGAATTGGTCCACCACTATGAAGATAGAATTATGATCTATCTACATGCATGGCAATATAAGAATAAAATCTAGAGATAGTTGCTCCCATGGTTTATTTAGTGTGTGCAAAGGCTTCTATAACCTTATGTTTTGTGCCACTGCCTTAGCTATCTAGAATATTCTACAAATTTCCATGAAATTATACATATCCTTGCATAAAAAAGGCCAACATTACCTCTCTTACACCATTGCCTATGTTTTATCTGCATCAAAGTGCCTTTTGAGTCCACCTTCATGATATTTACCCTCATTGAACTGCGTGAGATGCACAATTGCTTTCTCCTAAATAGGTATCCCTATTGCAAAAAGAAATCCATAAATGTACCTCTATCTCTAGTTTATGGATTCATGCATGCACACCATGCATCAAAAAAATTTGGATCTACACCATATAAATCATTCATCCCCTCCATGCCCACTAGTTTAACTATCATTACCAAAAAAAGTGTATATCTTCTACTCAAAGCATTCATGAATTTTTTTGTACATATTGCATGATGCTTCAACACAAAAGAGTAACCCTATAGATATTCCACCCATATCATGTGCCTTTGGTTCAACTTTTCTTAACTATTGATGAATTTCAATGCTTGGTGATTTATGTACAACATGAACTCCTTTGACAATAAGTAATGCCTCCACTTGTGCAAAGCTTAAACTATGGCATAAAATTATTGGTCATAGATAGAATACCTCTACCTAGACTCATTCAACTTTTTTCTAAAGTAAGCGATTGATCTACCCTCTTGTCTCAACACAACATTGATAGCCTTTCCACTGGCATCACAATCAACTTGGAACACCTTTCCAAATTCTAAAAGTGCTAACATTGGTTCCTCTATCAACTTTTTATTGAATAGTGTGAAACTCTTTGTAGCTGTAACCATCCATTTGAACCTTATTTTGTGCATACAATATGATAATAGTGTGAAAATACCACTAAAATCCTTGATGAAATTTCAATAGAAACTTACCAACCCATGGAATATTTTGGCCTTAGTTGCACTATGCAGTTTTGGCCACTCAACTATTGCACAAATCTTCTCTAGATCCATGTGCAATCCATATTGATATATCATGAATCCTAAGTATGTGAGATCCTTCCTCAAAAATATACTATTGTTCATGTTGATGCATAAATTTTCCTTCCTCAGTTATGCAAACACCTATTGCAGGTGTGCAAGATGCTCCTCCCTTGTCTTGCTAAACATAAAAATGTCATCAAGGTACATGACCATAAAATTTTCCAAAAATATCTTTAGAAACTCGTTCATCAACCTCATAAATGTGCTTAGAGCATTTGAAAATCCAAATGGCATAATATGCCATTCATATAAGCCTTCTTTTGTCCTAAATGTGGTCTTCCATTCATCTCTATATCGAATCATTAATATGATGATATCCACTCTTGAGGTCCATCCTATATAAGTATTGTGCTCCACTCAAACAATCCATTAGGTCATCCATGCATGGTAGTGGAAACCTATACTTGATGGTAATCTTGTTGATAACATGTAAGTATGTGCACAACCTCTATGCTCCATCCTTCTTTAGTGCCAGTATTGCAGGCATTGTGTAATAACCTAAACTTTCCCTTATCAAACCTTATTTTAGTAGTTCTTCCACCTACTTGTTCAATACTCATTTCAGGACTCATCTTGTATAGTGTCTTGTTAGAAAAACTAGAACTTGGAATCAAATCAATGCAATGTAAGATTGCACATGTGCATAGGTGGAAATCCATTTGGGATTCCTTCCCCAACTACAACTATGAACTCTTCTAGTTGTGCACCAATCTCTAGCTCCTCAAAGATGCACAACTCTAACTAATCTACTTGCACGAGTGTGACTACTAGTGCATAACAGTTATGCAAGTTTTCCACCTCCTTGAGAAACTCTTTTGCTGATAATATCATCACTTCACCCTTTCATACACATTCTTCCTCCACTCTTATTGGAGTTAACTCAAACTTCTTTCCATAATACTTTATGGTGAAAGTGCTTTTTTACCCATCATGGATAGTGCTAACATCATATTAATAAGGCCTTCCTAGAAATATATGTCATGCATCCATTGGAATCACGTCACACCAAACTGAATTCACATATCCTCCTATACAAAAGGTAACTAGAATTTGCTCTATCACAGTCAACTGTTGTCCCTTCTAGAACCAAGATATATTGTACGATATTGGGCTTGCAACTTTCTTCAATCCCAACTTCTACACCATCTCTATGGAGACCAAGTTGTCTGTATTGCCTCCATCAATGATCAAATTGCAATAATTTCCTCTAAATGTATACTTGGTATGAATTATGCTCCTCCTCAACCATGACTCCTCTTCACACATGGGCTTTAGTAGTACCTTATGCACCATCATGTTTTCCCCATCCTTTGGGCATGCACTTTCTACTTCACTACCTAACTCACCACTTTTTACATGTGCTACATGCATGTGTTTCTCTATGCAAGCCCTATCTCTTCCTTTTGAACATTCAAATGATCAATGCCCTTCTTGACAACATCTAAAGCAAGTCCCTCCAAAACCCTTCTTGTGGATTTATGACTTGTCTCCACCTTTACCAAAGTTTTGTTTGTGATCAACACCTTGCACATTGCCACTCACACCAATGCATTCGTTGGGTAGGTTGGTCTATCTTACCCCCTACTTGCTTCATCCACCATCCTTGTCCTTACCACTACTATTGCACGTGCCTTATTTTCTATGGGACAACTTCTGTACACGTAGCACCAACTAGTGAGCTTGTTTTATGGAGTTAATCATCAACAAACACATCTTATCCTAAATAAATATGCACAAACCATTCACATACCTTAACACCTTATCTATATTGTTCACTGTCTGTCCTACATGAATGCGCAAACTATAGAATTCCTTCATGTATTCTTGCACAATGGTATCTCTTTGGTGCAAGTTTTGGAACTTATTGAACAAATCATGTGTGTAGTTAGATGGTAGGAAATTTCCTCTAAGCTTTAGTACCATTTTATCCCACATGGATTTTTTATACTTGTTCCTCTACACATGGCCCTTCTAGACTGAGTCCTACCATAAGGCAACATGCCCTTTCAAATTTGTGGTGGCATACATGACTCTTTTAAGATCCTCAATTTATTCAAAGTCAAAGTATCTCTCTAGCTTGATGATCTAATCCACCAAGTCTTCTAGATTCAAGCTCCCTACATAGCTTAGAAGATCAAACCTTAGCTTACTTCTAGCCTTTACTATGAAAGTTGCAAATATTTATTCCATCATGAGGTTCTATGTGGCCTCACCCTTATCCTTGGCACCATACCTCTCATTGTGATCATCTCTATCATCTTCACTGATATCACCCACCACTATAGAACCTTTGCATTGTGTAGCCTCAATAATATTTTGTCTCACTAGGATGGCTCTTTTTGTATTATCTAGATCAATGATGCATAGATCAAGATTGTTTATACCACCTCTTCTTCCAAGTCTATCAACCATCTCTATGGTTCACCTATAATACAGTCACAACCGCATGAATACTTTAGATCAAAAAACTCTTGTGAGCCAACACCATAGAACATGAGTCAAGCTCTGATGTAGCACTGTATATGGGTTGAATTAACAAAAGACATACAAGCACAAGAGTACAAAAAAAAGTAGGAAGAATCAATGGAATTCAAAATAGAAAGCTTTATTTACTTATCTCGAAGGAAATTTTACAACTCATGAAACCTTAGATATCTACAACAAAGTCTCTCTGCAATACAATCAAACCAATCTGAAACTCTACCCTAAAACTATATTGAAACAAATTATGACCCAAATAGAATCCAATCCCTAACAATAAACCAAGATGCTACATACATAGAACAATATTTATGTCATGAATCTAGGGAACCCTAATCCAAGGAAACCTAATGCAATTGTCATGTTGGCCATCAAAAATCTGAACAAATATTATATAAATATGTAGTGCATAACTCAAAACTATAGATATTTTTGGTTGATGCAAGATTACATGGACACAAAGATGCTCTTACATCACTTATTCTATCAACACTACTTGATTCTATCTACACTACTTGACTCTTTTTGCACTATAGAATAGGTTTCCATACTATATATTAGATTTCATATTGAGAAAGGGATTATATGGTGTAGATTTACCTCCTCTGGTAATGGATTTGCTTCTACACTACAAAATGACATCCTTACATTTGTAGATTCATTATCAAAGCTACGAATCCTTAGTTTAGGTACTCTTATAATGCATAGGAATGTTAGCCAACACCTATCCTATAGCATGTATATTATACCTCTCTATTGCATATCCATAGGACTTCTAGCATGAGAAAAGAATGAGAAATCATGGTAGATGTAGTATTATCAAATGCCAACTGCATTTATGAAACTAGTGTGCTATACTAAAATTAATAAAAATGCATCCAACTACCCTACTAAAAGTGGATTGGATGTGAGTATTGATCAAAATATTCATGCTTTAACCATAGAAAAAAATCCTAGAACCTTTTCCTAAGCATTTTAATATCTAATTTTTTTTAGAAATGGACTATGACTACTTAAGCAAGCTTATCTTAATCACCAATACCTAATCATAAAATGTACTCAAAAAAAATGTCACACTCAATAGCCATGAATAAATGGTCATGATCTAATATAAAAAACTTGGATCAATGTTACATCCTTTGCAATGGTTCAAAAATAAATTTTGAAACTATAAACACCCCTCCTAAGAAAAAGAGAAGGTTAATGAGTCAAATGGAATGTAAAAAAAAACTAATGCTCACATTAAATAAATATTGTTAAACTCTTTCCAAATACATTTGCTAATGACTAATGACTTTGAAAACTTTTTCTCTCCCTAGTCACTTGTGTGCTTTTAATTACTATAATGCATTAGCCTCATTAGCATTCTACTATTATAGTCCAATTTCGATTACAGTTTGCATGCTTCCATATTTGGTCATAGCAAGGTAACTAAAAGACCTTCAGATAAAGCTAACTAAAGTCCCCATTGGAAAATCTCAAATCTAACAAAAAGTTCACTAGGAAAAGCTAACCAAAGTCCCCCTAGATAAATATCAAATATAACTAGAATACCTTTAAACAAATATAATTAAATTCCCCCTAGGAAAATATCAAACCTAACTAAAATTCCTCTAGGCTAAGCTAACCAGAGTCCCCCTAGGAAAATACCAAATCTAACTAGAAGACATCTAGGTAAAGCTAACTAAAGAACCACTAGGTAAATCTTAAAGTTGACCAAAAAACCTTTGGAAAAAGCTAACTAAATTTCCTTTGGATAAATCTCTAAGCATGTCTATGTATATAGTTGTACAAATTTGTATATATCTCTCTTTTCTTTTCGAAGCTAAAGTCCCCTTGGAAAAATCTAAGCTAAAGACTTAGGCAAGTAACACTTTGTACATAGCTATATGCAATTGTACTATAGCAATACCCTCTTGGGAACATCAAGCATATATCATCTCTCATAATGCATTTCTCATTTATCATATCCAACTAATTAATCATTAGTGCATTTAATCATTCATCTTTTTTTCAATTAATAACTTTTAATTAATCATCAACATTAATTGATACCAATTCAACCATATTAACATTTAGCAAAATATCTCATCTTAATCTTAATTCACTCTTAATTAGCATGATCATAATTTCACAACATAAGCATTTCATATAACTCATAAATTAAACACACAATCTATTCATCATTAATTATTTAACATGCAAATCATAACATAATCAAATTACTCATCATGAACCATTAATCAAACATAAAGCAATCATAACATCATGGAAAAATTAATGAACCCTAAAAGCCAATGTAAATATATATCACTCAAACTATTTATATACATTATATAGTAATATAAAATAAAAAATCATCATAATATAATAACTAATCTCCCCATAATTAGTGTAGTCAACTTCTATTGATAGTTCTAGGAGTTTGTATTTGGTACTCCTACAACTCCTTCCCTCCTACAGGTGGTGACATCCTAACTAAGCACTAAGATTATTGAGTTATAGACTTTGAGTGGTTCTATGATTGTATCCTCATGGGTAATGACAAAATCCTACCTGTTGAGATAGTTGTATGGTAGACAACTCTATAGTACATTGTCCATGGACTCATCATACAAATCCTATTGGATCTGTGTCATTTTATCTAGCAAGGCCTACACCACTAGACCCCCTATAACTACTCATACTATTATGGATCTCACCATCACTAAATATCACTCCATAGAACTTGGATGGTTTGTTATATCCTTATGACTTATGCTATTGAATGACCCCTCTCCACCATCATTACCACCAAAGCTATTTTCAATCTCTGTACCTATATGACCAAGGCATCCTTCTTTGTCTTGATAGTTGATTGAGGTGTGTTGCTTGGACTTTAATTATCAACCATGATCATGAGAAAAAATACTAATTAAGGCCCTACAAATGTTTCTATTATGTGTCCCTAAGCCTCCTTCCATCTCTAAGCCTCTTTGTAATACCACATCAAAGTTAATGCTTCTTATCTAGATTTGCTTGGACTTTGTTGTTGATCCATGGTTTATGCCTCTATGACTATCACTTGCCTTGGATAGATGGTTTGATACCATTTCCAATAGTCCTAGGTCACACCAATATTATTATGACTATGGTCTAGAATGAAGGATTATCTAAGTGCACCTTGGTATATGAATCTAGTTCTGGAGTACCACCAAAGTCCCTCTCTAGAATGAACATCTTGTACCATATTGGACCTATTGGTACCCTTGTACTACACTAAATTGGTGGACCATTTAATCAAAATTATGATGCTCATACTTTACCATAGTCCCACTATTCATCTAATATTCTTCATGCAAGATAGATGGTAGGCATCACCATACCATCTTAGATGATGCCTATACAACCTCCAGATGACCTATGCTAGCTATAGATCATTTAAAATCCTTCTAGCTACTACTAGCATATCTCTATTTGGATTGTTATATCCACCCTCAAAATGGTAGTCACACTAATAGGATTTTGATGACTCCTAATCACACACCTACCCTAGAAGTTGTAGTCTTAAAATACCAATATGATCATAGGCCCACACTTGGAGCAATATGCATCCACACAAGCTCTTCCCCCTTTGTAGAAAATCCAATGGAGTGATTGGTATAGGCACACTAGCATAATAGGTACCTAAGCAAAAACTATTTGTTTATCTCCATCGCTACAACCACAACCATATCTCTATAGCATTAGTGGATGACACAACGACACATAGTAATATAATTTATCTCTCTAAGTGATCCTTATCATACATGACATTGATATCAATGCTAGACCACACTACTAGGAAGTCCATGTACCTAGTTAGCCTCTCTAGGCACCTATGTTGGTCCTATCCCAAATGCATATTTGGCCCCATAATGGGATCCTCAATTTTTTCCACACATAATATAGTATCATATTGCCAATTGATTGTAAGAAGGTATTCATCTATGAATACCATCCATTTTCCAAAGTAGTACCTATCAAACTCCATCTTTGGCATTAGAGCCATATTATACAACCCTAAAATTTCCAAGAGTGTATGGTCTACAAAACTAAGAAGATCTTGTATGGTCTCCAAAGTACATGGTTATTGATTCCTATAGTCTAGTATTCAAAATATGTCCTAGACCCAAGCCAATCCAAGAGATCCAATCTTAATATCAATACAAGTCAGCAAAAGGAAATATCCAAACTTGCAAAATCTGCTACAAGTACAAAAGCACCACTAGGAAATGAAAGTGTTGCCCAAGTGGTAATAGTGTTATTATGACACAAAAGTACCACAAACATACAAAAAAACCACACAGTAGTACCATCATTGCATAAAAAGCCCAACCCTTCTTTAGGTATGCTTTTAGAGATAACAAATGCACTAAAGGTATGATTTTTTGGTACTCATTGACACTAGTGCTTCTCCTCCTACCATTGGTGCTATAACTTGGTTTGCTAAATGTGGTGGGTACATGTGCTAAGCCATAAAAAAATATGTTACATTCACTACTCGAGGGCTCCAATATCCTCCTCTTTATAATAAAATAAATTCATTTCTAACCCCCAATCCCTTTTACCCCTTGGCCTTCCTAGTCATTTTTCACTACTTGTCCTCAGGTTTTTATCATTGTACCAATGTGGATCATAATCAAGTTGAGTTTCTTTGGTCTAACTTGATTTTCTTGTTGAAACTCAAGGGGTCACACTAGGGCATTGTAGCATTTAATGTTGTCCAAAACACAAATTTTAACATCACTTCTAAGCAAACAATCAAATAATCAATCATATTACATCACTAACCATAAGCAATACCAAATATTTCTATCTCAAAAGTAGAGTATCTATGCCAATTTTTTATGTATATATTATGCAATAAAAAATTTAAAGCAAGGCAAATATAGACACACAATTTTTGAGTGTATTATTAATCTTCAAGTTTTTCAATATCTTCATTAATTAGTTAATCAACCAACCAAATAGAATCACTCATCCTTGCACCCAAATTTGGAGTATTTATCACTCTATAAGTGACAGTGTTGGGGCATAAGCAAAAGCACCACTAATGCTTTTGCATCTCAGGTAGTGCTTTTGTGAAAAAAATGATATTTTAGCCTTTCTTGTACAAATTTGACCTCCAACTATCATGTCAATGAAAGTGCTAGAGCTATAAATTCACCAATGCTTCCTACTAATGATTTTGATTATCAATCACCAAAACCAAGAAAGTTGACTCTTGGTACCTTTCAAATTACCACCATTAATGGATCAAATCATGAAGATCCAATTCATGGTTCCCAACATAAATCTCAAATCTAAGATTTGTTGTTTTCAATCCTCCATTAATGACATATTAATTTATTTCAAGTTCTTACCATCTCCAATCTTATAAAATATCCATACTTAGAAGCAAATATCCATTTCAAAATCAACTAAAGTCGGGGTCACAACTAGAAATGACTACAAAATGATCAAAATAAATATATGTTCTTACCACACAAATGGCTGTCACATGCTCAGCTGATCCAAAGAAAAAGAAATAAAAATCCTGGATAGACTCCTAACTTCAACAACTTGAAGGCCTAGTGATTATCACATCTTCTAAATCCAAGACTGGATATGAGTAGTTAGGGGAGCTCGACTACCCATGAAATATCCAAAGTTAGCCCTATTTTGAAAATATTGTAATACTTGAGAAAATGAGTGTAATCTACCTCAACCAAAAGCTCTAGAACAAAATTATAAGGGAGCTTAGAATCATTAATTCATGCAACATTTTGAGGAATAATTTCCTAAGTTGCTTCATAGGTGGCATCATTCTAAATATAAACCTCGTTCATTAAATTATGAGTATAGTCTTGTTGAATGGAAATAAATTAAAAGTTCAAGTCCTAATACTTAGTGGGAATGTCAACAAGAAACCACTATGTTGGACATTTTGAGTCCCTAAGCTAAAAGTTGTCATTGATGTCAAAAGGACCTATGTAAGTAAGCACTATGATTTTTCTCCACAAAGAGCTTCATGAGAAGCAAAGGTTTTGATCAAAGGTTCTAGAAGGGATGCATGGCATTTGGTTCCAAAAGGAGCTTCAAGGGAAGCTTAGCAAAAGGTTTTTATGAAAACCAAGGAAGGCAAGGAAAGGTTTTATTTAAAACCATGGATGGCAGATTTGAAATGGGTTTTTCTTAAAACCCAAGTTGGCTTTTCGTTTCATCGAAAAATGTGCCCCGATGATGGAGAAATTTAATTTTAAAGGTTTAGTTTAAATTTTAATTTATTTAAAATTTAAATTTAAATTTTAAAATTAAATAAAAGGTTTTTCCCTCCTTTCTTATTGGTGTCACCGACGTCATGAGGGCAATGTTAAAAGGGCCGACGTATTCACATTGAAGGATGGATTATATAAATAAGCCAAAGGTTTTCCATTTAAAAACCTAAGGTGTGTCGCATGATTTTTGAAAACCCAAAGTATTTCTGCATCCGAATATTGCGCAGTGAATTTCATGGAGTGTGACGTGGGCATTCAAGTCATGGATGGTCAAATTTTTGGTGCCTTGTGAGGAAAGCGCACACGGCTTAAGGAAGAGAGTGCCCAAGGCACTCACGTGGGTAGTGTTAGCTCACGCGGCTTAGCTACGCTTGGTAGCACGGTGGGCAGAGGTTCGAAATGCCAAGGCCCTTCGAGGGCTCCTTTGAGGTATGCACTCCGACTCCGATATTTGTGGGGGTCAAAATTTTAATTAAAATATTTGCTTGCTAAGGTTTGATTATGATTTTTGTGGGAGATATAAGGTTGAGCAAGCTTTAATATTTTAATAAGGTTTGATATTTGATTAATGTGAGATATTGCCTAAGAAAGCTTTGTGATTATTTTTTAGTGCAAAAGTGTTGAAAGGAAGGATATAAAATATTTGATTTATTTTATGGTATAAGTGGTTTTTGGAGTGACAAGGTTATGCAATGTTTTGATTTATTTTATTTTATGGTACAAGTGGTTTTAGGAGTGATAAGGAAGTTGTGCATTAATTCTTAAGAAGGTTTTCTAATTAAAAGCCTTGGTGAATATTATTGTGAAGTGGAGTAATGTTGATTATTTTGTGATCTTCTAACCCTTGTGAGGATTGGCAAAAGAATATTGTGATTGTGGCAGATTTCCAAAGAGGCTTCTTCATCTTCATAAAAGGTATGGGCACATTCTCCTATTGATTGATTATGGTGGTTGATTATAAAATACCTTTGGAGTGAAAAGGATTGATTGTGGTTTCCTTTTCGAAAGTGATTGGTTTAATGCTTCAAGGTTTTCTGGTTTGAGAGTTGTGATTAAACCTTGTTTTATAAGCATTGTTGTTGAAGCCAATTGGTTGTGCAAAGAACTTGAACTTGAGTTAGAAAAGAACATGAGTATCATTGTTATGTGAGATTTGTTGTTGAGCATTGTTGGAAACATTTTGAGTTAGTTGATACATGCTTGGACTAGGGTTTGTGAGAAAGGGTTGTTCCTTGAGGTGTTTGGTTGAGTAGAGTTGATTGAGCCTAGTCAAGTGGATGCATGTGGTTGTTCAAGTTCCATGAAACAAACTATTCTATATTCTGATTTGAGTTGAGATTGAGATTTGAGAATAGAACATATTGAGTCTCTAACAATTCTCTTTATGCTTCTATGAGATTGATTTGAGTTGAGATTAGGATTTGAGTATAGAACATATTGAGTCTCTAACAATTCTCTTTATGCTTCTATGAGATTGATTTGAGTTGAGATTGGGATTTGAGTATAGAACATATTGAGTCTCTAACAATTCTCTTTATGCTTCTATGAGATTGAATTGAGATATTGATTGAGCATTAAGTATAGAACATATTGAGTCTCTAACAATTCTCTTTATGATTCTATGAGATTGGACAAGTTCTGTGTGAGCTTGTTAAGCAAATTTGAGACAAGTCTTTGAGAAGGCTTGTGGACTGATTTTGAGTAAGCTTTTGTGGAAGCTTGCTATGTAAATCTAGAGATTTGAGCAAGTCCTAGAGAGGACTTATTGAGCAGATTTGGACAAGTTTCGTGTGGACTTGTTGAGCATATTTGGACAAGTTCTATGTGGACTTGTTGAGCATATTTGAGCAGGTTCTATGTGGACTTGTTGAGTAGATTTGAGCAGGTTCTGTGTGGACTTATTGATTAGATTTGAGCAGGTTCTATGTGGACTTATTGAGCAGATTTGAGCAGGTTCTATGTGGACCTGTTGAGCAAATTTGAGTAGGTTCTGTGTGGACCTATTGAGCAGATTTGAGTAGGTTCTGTGTGGACCTATTGAGCAGATTTGAGTAGGTTCTATGTGGACCTATTGAGCAGAATTGTACTAGACCGAATGTACTATGTTTAGTGCAAGATATTGAGCAGAGTTGTGCTAGACCGACTGGACTGTGTTTAGTATAGTATTGAGATAGAGCTTTGGAGGTGATAGAGTATAGAGGATAGAGTCTCAGTGGATAGAGATCCAACAGCCAAGACAATTGAAGATAGATCTGAGTGAGGAGTCTTCAAGTGGAGAGAGATCCACCAGTCAGTGTAGTAGAGAGACAAAGTCTTCTAGAAGATCACTAGCCAGAGCAGAAGGGGAAAGAGTTCTCCTGTGGAAGAGATCCACGAACTTGAGATTTAGGGGATCAACATCTCCTTTGGACAGAGGTCCATAAACATTGTAATTGGGAAGGATTCCCATGAGATTATTTGAGAAATATTTAGAAGAAATATTTTCTCTATGGAGGTAGCCCACATTGGGTGAACCACGTTAAAATTGGTGTCTCTATTGTGTGTGATGATTTGTGCATTGCTTTGGTTATTGCTATTGATATTGCCATTGATTATATTGATTAATACTATTTGGGAAAGAAAAGTAAAAAGTGGTCTTATATTGTTCACCCCCCTCTCAGTATAAGCTTGTGTTCTTCAATTGGTATCATAGCCGGTTCCTTCGAAAGAAGTTTAACAACTTGAAGGAAGATCCTACAAGAACACAAATGGCAAAGAAAGGCAAGAGTAGAAGCATGAGACACAAGAAGAAAAGAACACCTATGGTCATGAAAGAAAAGGAATATGAGTTTAATATTGTTGTGTTGGGAGGACACATGGAAATAGATTCAAGAGATGAATCAAGTAATGGAGAAATATCCAGACTGATAAAGTTTTGTACCAGATGTGGGAACACAGGTCACCATGCAACTTATTGTCCACAAGAATGTTTTGTTTGTGGTCAACTTGGCCATGATGCAAGATATTGTAATGGGTTTAGTAGCAATGAATATGAAGATGATATTCTCAAAAATGAAATCCTAGAGATTGGTTCAAGAAAGGATAACATGGACAATCAAAATAGGTATGAAGAAGAAACTCTACTTTCAGTAATAGAAGAAAAAGAAGATGCTTCAGAAAAATAAAAAGGGAAGCCACTCTTAAGGAGCTTATTGAATTGAAAAGAGAGAATTTAGAATTGAAGGCTCAAATACAAGAAGATGAGAAATGTAAGACAAAGCTTCTACAGGATATCTCTGACTTGAGAGATAAGGTTGAAAAAGCAAGAAGAGTTGAAGAAGGTATGATTAAACAGTCAAAGGAAAAAGAGATAGAATGTGAAAGGCTTATGATTACTCTTGAAGAACTAAAAAGGGAGAACTCAGGATTAAGGGTTCAAGCTCAAGAAGATGAGAAAGAAAAAGCAAGGTTTCTACAGGAACTCACTAACTTCAAAATCAAAGTTGAAGAGACAAGAAAAATTGAAGAAGGTATGGCCAAAAAATTAAAAACAAAATATCTAGAGTGTGAAATATTAGAGCATGAGATAGTTTCACTAAGGTTGGAAGTAAAATTTTCTAAGGAAAAGCTACACAAGTTTGAGGAAAATTCAAAGACCTTGGAAAGGACTATCAATGCACAAAAGTCATAAGTCACCATAACATGACTTAGTTCTAAAGAAGAACAAGGGAAACAAGAAGCAAAAAAAGGAGAGTCAAGCTCAAACACCAGAAAATAAGAAGAGTCAAAAGAAGTAAGTAAAAGAGAGAGTGAGACCTCTAAGGATAAGTTGGACAATAGAAAGTTCAACAAGGAAAGGAACAATGCACAAGTTAGGAACAGATGGAACAGGAAACATGTAGAAGAGACTAAGAGACCAATGGGGTCTAGGCAAGGTTTCTTCAATGGAATATGTTTTTCATGTCACAGGTTTGGGCACATGGCTTCATAGTGCAGGACACATGAAAGACAGGAATATGGGAAAGGACAACTTTTCCATGGGTATTGCTACTCATGTAATGAGTTTGGTCACAAGGCAATGAATTGCAGGGTTCATGACAGAAGAGGATATGGCTTCACTAGGAGAAATCCTAAGATAGTTGCACCTCCAAGGAATAATAACATTAAGTGTTATAAGTGCAATAATGATGGTCACATAGCAATATGGTGTAGAGCAAATATTCCAGAATCAAGCATGAACAGGAATAGAAATATGAACAAGAATAGGAACATGAATAGAAACAAGAAGATGAATAGGAATAGAGACTTAGAAAAGAATAAGAACAGGTGCAAGGATGAGAACATGAATAGGAACCGAAATAGGACATGGATGAGAACAAGAACAGGAACAGGAACATAAGTGACGACAGGAACAGGGATGATGACTTGGAAAGAAACAATGAGAGGATTCAGAAGACTCATAGAAGAAGAGAGAAAGATAAAGGCACAGATCTGTGCTTTCGGGGAGTAGAAATACTCCCACCCCAGAATTAACCACCTCATGTGGAGGTGGGGGAGGGGCTAAGCTAAGAGGCTCATTCTTAGCCCCGAGCCCCAAAGGTGACCCTTTGCCATTGATGTCAAAGGGGGAGAGATTTGTGTATTGGGGAGAGATTTGATATGAGGAGATATTTGAGAGAGCATTGAGCTAGGGGGAGCAAAGTCCCAGGGGGAGCAGAAAAGAAGGTCAGGTTTCAGTAAAATGAATATGGGTTGCCATCAATGACAAAGGGGGAGATTGTTGGACATTTTGAGTCCCTAAGCTAAAAGTTGTCATTGATGTCAAAAGGACCTATGTAAGTAAGCACTATGATTTTTCTCCACAAAGAGCTTCATGAGAAGCAAAGGTTTTGATCAAAGGTTCTAGAAGGGATGCATGGCATTTGGTTCCAAAAGGAGCTTCAAGGGAAGCTTAGCAAAAGGTTTTTATGAAAACCAAGGAAGGCAAAGAAAGGTTTTATTTAAAACCATGGATGGAAGATTTGAAATGGGTTTTTCTTAAAACCCAAGTTGGCTTTTCGTTTCATCGAAAAATGTGCCCCGATGATGGAGAAATTTAATTTTAAAGGTTTAGTTTAAATTTTAATTTATTTAAAATTTAAATTTAAATTTTAAAATTAAATAAAAGATTTTTCCCTCCGTTCTTATTGGTGCCACTGACGTCATATATTTTATCACCAAAGGGTCTGAATATTTAAATGAGGATTGATTTTATCAATAAGCCAAAGGTTTTCCATTTAAAAAACCTAATTGTCCGCATTGATTTTCGAAAACCCAAAAGTATTTCCACATTCGAATATTACGCAGTGAATTTCGTGGAGTGTGACGTGGGAGCAAGTCTGGAGGTCAAAGTTTTGGTGCCTTTTGAGGAAAACACATGCGGATTAAGGAAGAGAGTGCCTAAGGCACTCACATGGGCAATGTTAGCTCATGCGGCTTAGCTGTCGCTTGGCAGCATAGTGGATAGAGGTTCGAAATGCCAAGGCCCTTCGAGGGCTCCTTTGAGGTATGCACTCCGAATCCAATATTTGTGGGGGTGAAATATTTTAATTAAAATATTTGCTTATAAGGTTTGATTATGATTTTTGTGGGAGATATAAGGTTGAGCAAGTTTAATATTTTAATAAGGTTTGATATTTGATTAATGTGGGATATTGCCTAAGAAAGCTTTGTGATTATTTTTTAGTGCAAAAGTGTTGAAAGGAAGGATATAAAATATTTGATTTATTTTATGGTACAAGTGGTTTTAGGAGTGATAAGGAAGTTGTGCATTAATTCTTAAGAAGGTTTTCTAATTAAAAGCCTTGGTGAATATTATTGTGAAGTGGAGTAATGTTGATTATTTTGTGATCTTCTAACCCTTGTGAGGATTGGCAAAAGAATATTGTGATTGTGGCAGATTTCCAAAGAGGCTTCTTCATCTTCATAAAAGGTATGGGCACATTCTCCTATTGATTGATTATGGTGGTTGATTATAAAATACCTTTGGAGTGAAAAGGATTGATTGTGGTTTCCTTTTCGAAAGTGATTGGTTTAATTCTTCAAGGTTTTTTGGATTGAGAGTTGTGATTAAACCTTGTTTTATAAGCATTGTTGTTGAAGCCAATTGGTTGTGCAAAGAACTTGAACTTGAGTTAGAAAAGAACATGAGTATCATTGTTATGTGAGATTTGTGGTTGAGCATTGTTGGAAACATTTTGAGTTGGTTGATACATGCTTGGACTAGGGTTTGTGAGAAAGGGTTGTTCCTTGAGGTGATTGGTTGAGTAGAGTTGATTGAGCCTAGTCAAGTGGATGCATGTGGTTGTTCAAGTTCCATGAAATAAACTATTCTATATTCTGGATTTGAGTTGAGATTGAGATTTGAGAATAGAACATATTGAGTCTCTAACAATTCTCTTTATGCTTCTATGATATTGATTTGAGTTGAGATTGGGATTTGAGTATAGAACATATTGAGTCTCTAACAATTCTCTTTATGCTTCTATGAGATTGAGTTGAGATATTGATTGAGCATTAAGTATAGAACATATTGAGTCTCTAACAATTCTCTTTATGATTCTATGAGATTGGACAAGTTCTGTGTGAGCTTGTTAAGCAGATTTGAGACAAGTCTTTGAGAAGGCTTGTGGACTGATTTTGAGTAAGCTTTTGTGGAAGCTTGCTATGCAGATTTGAGCAAGTCCTAGAGAGGACTTATTGAGCAGATTTGAACAAGTTCTGAGTGGACTTGTTGAGCAGATTTGGACAAGTTCTATGTGGACTTGTTGAGCAAATTTGAGCAGGTTTTATGTGGACCTGTTGAGCAGATTTGAGCAGGTTCTATGTGGACCTATTGAGCATATTTGAGCAGGTTTTGTGTGGACCTATTGAGCATATTTGAGTAGGTTCTATGTGGACCTGTTGAGCAGATTTGAGTAGGTTCTGTGTGGACCTATTGAGCAGATTTGAGTAGGTTATGTGTGGACCTATTGAGCAAATTTGAGTAGGTTCTGTGTGGACCTATTGAGCATAATTGTACTAGACCGAATGTACTATGTTTAGTGCAAGATATTGAGCAGAGTTGTGCTAGACCGATTGGACTGTGTTTAGTACAGTATTGAGATAGAGCTTTGGAGGTGACAGAGTATAGAGGATAGAGTCTCAGTGGATAGAGATCCAGCAGCCAGGACAATTGAAGACAGATCTGAGTGAGGAGTCTTCAAGTGGAGAGAGATCCACCAGTCAGTGCAGCAGAGAGACAAAGTCTTCTAGAAGATCACTAGCTAGAGCAGAAGGGGAAAGAGTTCTCCTGTGGAAGAGATCCACGAACTTGAGATTTAGGGGATCAACATCTCCTTTGGAAAGAGGTCCATAAACATTGTAATTGGGAAGGATTCCCATGAGATTATTTGAGAAATATTTAGAAGAAATATTTTCTCTGTGGAGGTAGCCCACATTGGGTGAACCACGTTAAAATTGGTGTCTCTATTGTGTGTGATGATTTGTGCATTGCTTTGGTTATTGCTATTGATATTGCCATTGATTATATTGATTAATACTATTTGGGAAAGAAAAGTAAAAAGTGGTCTTATACTGTTCACCCCCCCTCTTAGTATAAGCTTGTGTTCTTCACACTAGTGGTGGTCATCACAATGGCGAAAGCATAGCAAAATTTGCAAAACAAAATTTCTATTGTAATGTGTTTTTGACTTCAAATCCTAACCCTTAAAACAATGAGCTAATTTTCTATATAAAAAATTTTGAATACCTGATTTTTACAAAACCATACTTATAAAATATTGATTATATGTTTCGCTTTAATAATGTTTTTTTTAAATCACCTTCAAATTGTAAACTCTTAAAACAATAATCATACAATAAATTAATTAATTTTTATTTTCTTTAAGAATTCATTTATATATATATATATATATATATATATATATATATATATATATATATAAACTTTAGAATACTTTCTTTTATTTTTAAAGGAAACCACCCTTACGAAACATTTATTATACATTTTATTTTAACAAGTGAAAAATCAAAATTTATCCCTACCTTGAAAGTGTAAAATCTAAAACCAATTATTTTCAAGTATTTAAGGTTGGTAGGTAATGATATCTTTGTCTTTATTTTTAAACATATTAAAAATTTTAGAATATATGTATATGTTTTTAAATATTATGGGTTTTATTTTAGGGTAAATTGAAAAAAATTCATTTCCATATTAAAATTTTAAAATCTCAAATTAACAATGTTCAAGTATTTAATATTATTAGTAATGATGTAATTGTTTTTTTAATAGAAAATATGGTTTTTATGAAGGTGTTGTAGTCCCTAAAATGCACAATAAAAATAAATTGGACTATTTAACTTTCTAATAGAATTGTTGCCAAGCAAATTATATCTCTACAAAAATGAGTTAAAAAATAGATATACAAAGTATTAAAGAGGCAAAATATTAAATTTCTTCTTTAAATTTTAGGAAATACAACTTATTTATAGATTTAACACCCAAACTAGAATGCTTTTGGAAGTGATCTAATTTTAGATATCCTTACATGCAATTTATTTATAAATATTATTCTTTATTAATACAAGGACTTAATCCTTATTTGGACATGTATTAGACATAAAAATTTACTGTATCTATTTATGGACTATGCACTATGGATTAGAATTTTATTCATGCATAACATAAAATTCTTAGATAAATATAGAATGGAACAATTGTGGACTTAGAGATGTTCTAAGCATGATGCTAATTCTCTCTTTTATGCATTGCTTATTGTCCACTTTGTAACTGCATAGTAGTGTATTGTACAACACTGACTACTTACAACAATCTCTCCCTTAATTTATATATCAATGATGCCCACAATTTGTCTTAGCCTATCAAATTGATCACAAGGTAATGCTTTTGTCAATATATTAGTAATTTGTTTGTTGAACTTGTAATGCTTCAACTTAATTTGTCTAGATTGCATCAAATCATGAATAAAAAATGATTTTCTCCAATATGTTTAGTTATGCAATGGAGCATCAAATTTTTAATCATGGAAATGATGCTGATATTATTACAACATAATATTGTGAGGTTATTTTATTTTTGTTCTAAACCTTCAAGATTTCACATCCAAACTACTTGATAACTAATGTAGTTGTAATATACTTTACTTTTGCTAAATATAGGGAGACAATTGGTTGTTTCTTTGAACTTTAGGAAATAGGACAAGATCCCAACATAAAAACATATCTAGATGCACTCTTTTTATCATCAATAGATCTTGCCTAATATTTTTTTGTGTATCCACGTAACTCATATTCATCAAATCCCTTATAGACAATAACAAAATTTGATGTTCCACTCACATATATTAAGATGTGTTTTTTTGCCTTCCAATGAGTTTCATGTGGATCTTCTATGAATCTTGATACCAGACTCATTGTATGCATAATATTTGGCCTAGTTGTAGTGAGATACATTAAACTTCCAATCAAGCTTCTATAAATATTAGAATTAACCTTAGGGTTATTATCATAATTGCTTAGATTTTCACCAATTGCCAATGATGTCGCAATAGGCTTGCAATTCTCCCTGTTTAATCTAAAAATAAATCAACATCTTACTTGAGAGGGAAATAATGCAACCATTTTGACTGACTTCCTATGACCAGGAGATCCAAACAGTTTGATAATTGAATATTTGCATTAACCATATAGTTTAGGAACTATAGTTTAAATATGTTACAAAATAGGTAATCAAAACTGATTAATAGGAAATCATGCTAACTAATATGCCAAGAGGAAGAGAGTTTGAATTAGAACTCTTCCGCCTCTGATATTTAGGAAATTAACCATTAGATATTTAAGACAGTAAATATCTACATGGTAAAAGTAGAAAAGTAAATGTAATAATCTACTCAACTAGTGTAATGCAATATACTAGCTATTTGTACCTATTAGAGTAAACGGGTAAATATTACAAAGAATGGAATATTATTCTAACATACCCCCTTAATACATTATTTGTGTAATGTATACCTATCCTCATATACAACAATATTTGGGTAGAGTATATAACTGCCCCAATACAGTGGAAAAAAATGTCAATCTGTTGGTTCTTGCTCTATCACAGTACTTTGGCTCCTAAGCAAAAAGTGGGTCATTCCTCACTTTGCATTCACACCAACGAATGTCCTTATAGTAATCTCGTCATCCAACTGAATTGCATGGGTAACCAACCACTGCAATCGCTAGGTGTAGTAGAATAGATCACTTCATACGAGGTTCATTCATTTACAATATGAGTTTGAAAAAGATAAGGTAGCTAAGGTGTCGATCGCTGCCAAAAATGCACCCTTATAAGTTCCCCCTTCTCATTGCAAAACATGTTGTAATTAATTTCTAAAAGAAGTATGACTAAGGTATCGGTCTCTACCGAAAATGCACCCTTATAAGTCTCCTCTTTTTACAAAAAAATGTGAAGAAAAGAAATGTATATCCCCCCTTAATTGCAAAAATATGTGCAACTCAAGAGTGTTGTGAAATATTTTACAAATATTGTCTCCTAGGAAATTTTACACCATAAAATTCTCTCCTTTTGTTACAGGTACTTCAAACATTGAGAGTTTGCTATTTATGAAGCCTAAAAGAGGTACAATCACCCCTTATTGCAAGTACTTCAAACAAAAACTTATCCTATTTATGAAGCCTAAAAAAAAGAGAGAGGAAATGGTGTTTTGCTCAAGGTGACACATGTGTTTTTCCTCTACAATATTGTTTTAGCCATGAGCACTATGTGTGCTCTCTTTGAACCAGAATCGGAATCAGAATGAGACACTTCACTAGAAAGATGGCTTATGTGATGTGCCTTTGCCATTTTAGTTTTGCTTGTTTTGAAACCAACACTGAATGGTGTATTGGTTGTCATTTTTATACTTTGTGCAAAACTATGCTTTCTAGGCAATTTTATCAAAAATTTCACCAAATCATCCTTCCTTAATGCAAGTACTTCAAGCACGGTTGCTATTATGAAGTCTAAAAGAAAAGGTATAATTTTTATGACTTCTACTTTTATGATTTCATTTACCAGTATTATCTCCATCTTGTCAAAATATGTGTTTGAAGGAAGAAAGGAATTATCCCCCCTTAGTGCAAAAGAATTGCTACTTTCAAGGTTCCTTAAAAACTTGTTCTTTCTTTCACTCTCAAGAGGTATTTAATGGCACCTGCCTAAAAACTCTCTTGAAGAAAGATAATCAGTTGGAGGAAATTAAGCCAAAAAAATAAGATATGAAAGATAATTCACTCAAAAATATATTTAATGGCGCCTACCTAAAACTCCCTTTGAAGATGAATAATCAGTTTGAGGAGTTTAAGCCAAACAAATAAGAGTGAATTAGGGGTTTTGTTGATTTTAGGAGAGAATATCAAATGAATATTGGATTTAAATTTGTGCAATGGTTAACACAAATTTATTAGTGAAATTTTGGGGTATGGATATTTCTTGATTATATGACTTATAATTGCAAAAGAAATAATGCAATAATCAAACAAGAATGCCCACAAAAATTCTTATCACCTAGGTGTCGGATGCAACCAAAAATGCACCTAATTTTCCACTGAAGATGTCAAGTAAAATCGAAAATGCACCTTTTAATTTTTGCAACAAAATATGAATGTGTGTTGTGCAAAAAAATGATATGTTTTTGTCTCCTCCTTGTCTTACAATTTTGCAAATAATGTGACAATAAAAAAATGCCTATCTTTTCTAATTTTGCAAAATAAACAAGTTTGATTTGTTTTAAGTGCTCCTCACTTTTGTGTCACAAATTTGCAAAAGAAATACAATTTCTTGTTTTCCCCCTTTTGTTTTGCATATTTAACAAATAACACTCCTTTCAAGATAAGTCAACACACGATCCACTTTTGAAAGGCTTCTAGAACTAGTCGACACACGACTTAGTTTTTATGGACCCAAGGCTTCAAATTATTTTCAATTTTAAGTTTTTATGGACCCAAGGCTTCAAATTATTCTCAATTTTACAAAAAAAATGTGCAATATTATGTCTTATATCCCCCCTTTGGAGAAAACAAATGCACACTTTGCCTTTGAAATTTACAAAATTTTGAGTCTCCTTGTGTTTATAATTTGCAAAAAAGAATTCAAGATTGATCCTTTATTGTATTCTAAATAAACAAGGGTTTTGAGAAGAAAATAGGTCTCCTAATTTGCAAAATAAAATGGTGCTCTTATATGTCTTGATATCTCCTTTGAAGAAGAAGACGAAAGCTCCTTTGTTTGTTGTTGATTTTGCAAAAATAGGTTGCCTAATTTTAATTTTTAAATTTAAAATTTGTAAAAGTTTAAATAAAAAATTTAAACATAAATTTTAAATTTTTAATAAGAAAAATAAAATTATAATGTTGGAAGAAATCAGTTCAAAAAAAATTTCTTGAATTATAATTTATATTTAACTTATTAAAAGTAAAAATAAATATAAAAACTTTTAATTTAAAATAAAAACAAATTAAAAATAAAAATAAAAATAAATAAAAATTGATATTCTCACAATGACACTGACAGGGGGGGTGAATCAGTGTAACTATTTAAAAACTTGAATCTGCAACTCTTAAAACTTAAAAATGCAAGCTTAAAAATAGATAAAGCAAGTATAACACAAGAGCATCACACAACACAAGATTTAACGAGGTTCACCGATGTGGCTACTCCTCAAATAATGATTGTTTGGACTACAATCCAAATCCAGTCTTTGCAAGGATTCAATCTTTACAATTATTTTACTAGCACCCACTGGAAGGAGCACCAACCCCTGATTTTTCTGCTGCAACAGATAGGAGCACCAACCCCTTTTTCCAAGCACCAACTTGGATTTCTATTTTGACAAAAATAAGTTGACATAAAAATGCCTTCTCTTTTACAAGACCCTCACTGGTCTATAGCTCATACAATCTAATCTCACGTAAGCATAAAGAGACTTGTTAGAGACTCAATATCTTCTTTCCAATTCTAAAACCTCTCGTTATTTTTACAAGAAAAATGTGCAGGTTTCGGTTCTCTTGTCGTTATTCATGCAAGCACTCTTACCACACCACGCCTTTTGATATTTCAGATAAATCACGGTTGCGAGTAACCTTCTTACTTTTCTTGTTCGAGTCTTTATACTTGATTTCTTGGAACGGCTCAATTTGAAATGGTTCGAATTTCCCTCCTAATTTCCATGCATTCTCGGCTACGATCAATGTGTCAAACCCTCTCTGACGCATTCTGCCTTTTAGCCGCTTTCTTTCTGTCTTATTCTGACATTCTTCTCTACACATTCTGACAGCCTTTTTCTGACAACCTTTTTCTGTGTGTCCTGACACCTTTTTCTGCGTATCTCGGCACTCTGTTCTTCTTTCTCCCTTTTTGAATTTTGTGTTACCTTTTTACTTCTGCACCCGATCGTAGCTTCTTGATATGCACAACAAAAAAAATCTCTGTAATTGATTCTCGGTATACTCATCCCTGTGACAGCTGTTCTGTCTTTATTGCTTAGTTCCGTAGCTTCCCTTTGAAACTGCCACCTTTTCCAGCCATTCTACATCACGGCCCTGCAATGACCGTTCTTTTATTAAATGCACTTGTCTTGTAACTTTTCCTTGTAACTCCAGTTAACTGGCATGAATTTTCTCTAAGCATTCTCACCACCTGTCACTTTTTAACCGTAGATCTGACCCAAGTTAACTTTCCTGAAACTGGCTGCATGCTTATTCGACACCTGTCACTGTGCATGCATCTTTGGCTTTTTCCCGCCAAACTGTTACCTGTCGCGATATCGCGACATTTCTCCCCATTTGACTTTGTCTGGGCTGTTGACTGCGAAAACCTGACTTGTCGCGATATCGCGACATTTTCTACCTCCTAGACTTCCTTTCTGTATGCAACCGTGAAAACATTACATGTCGCGATATCGCGACGTTTTTCGCCTCCTCCTACTTTACTCGGCATACACCCGTGAAAATGAAACACGTCGCGAAATCGTGACACTTTTCGCTTTTGCTGATGTCATCCTCAATGTTGTCACGAAATCGTGATGCTTTCGGCTTCCTGAGGCTTCTCTTGCAACTTGTCGCAACATCGTGACACTTCTAGCTTTTGCTGACGTCATCTTCAAAGTTGTCGCGAAATCACGACGCTTTCGGCTTCCTGAGGCTTCTCTTGCAACTTGTCGCGAAATCGCGACACTTCCGAATTTTGCTGACGTCATCTTCAAAGTTGTCGCGAAATCGCGACGCTTTCGGCTTCCTAAGGCTTCTCTTGCAACTTGTCGTGACATCGTGACACTTTCGGCTTTTGCTGACGTCATCTTCAAAGTTGTCGTGAAATCGTGACGCTTTCGGCTTCCTGAGGCTTCTCTTGCAACTTGTCGCGACATCGCAACACTTTCGGCTTTTGCAGAAGTCATCTTCAAAGTTGTCACGAAATCGCGACGCTTCCGGATTCCTGAGGCTTTTCTTGCAACTTGTCGTGACATCGCGACACTTCCGGATTTTACTGACATCATCTTCAAAGTTGCCGCAAAATCGTGACGCTTTTGGCTTCCTAACAATTCTTGCTTCATGTGGTAGCAAAATCGCTACACCTTTTTGACTTAGCAATTTTCTTTGTCCGGCCTTGAAAATCTACACTTTATTGCCTTGGTGTTTCCTCTTGCTTTGACTTGCTGATATTAAGACTTGTAGCGAAATCGCTACACCTATGCGCCTTGCATTTCGAACTTGTAGCGAAATCGCTACACCTTTGCACCTTGTATTTCGAACTTGTAGCGAAATCGCTACACTTTTTCGCCTTGCATTTTGAACTTGTAGCGAAATCGCTACACCTTTCCACCTTGCATTTCGAACCTGTAGCGAAATCGCTACACTTTTGCTTCTTTGGCATCTGAACTCTTCTTTGGCCTGCGAAAGTCTGACATGTAGCGAAATCGCTACACTTTCTTCACTTAGTGCTTTTTCTTTGCTTTTGCCAGCGAAACTCAGACATGTAGCGAAATCGCTACACTTTCTTGACTTTGCTGCTTTGCCTCCAACATGTCGCGAAATCGTGACAGTTTTCATCCTAGGCGCTGCTTCTTCAAACTTGTCGCGAAATCGCGACATTTTTTCATGCACTTTCTCTCTCCTCCTTTTTGTCACGAAATCACGACATTTTCGGCTGCACTTTCTCTCTCCTCATTTTTGTCGCGAAATCATGACAATTTTGGCTATGTTTTCTCTCTCCTCCTTTTTGTCACGAAATCATGACAATTTTGGCTGCATTTTCTCTCTCCTCCTTTTTGTCGCGAAATCGCGATAGAAAACATGTCGCGATATCGCGACAGTTTTCTTCCTTGTCTTTTTCTGCAAATTTTTGAATCTGGGTCCCCTCTGTTTTCTTTGAAATTCACTGCACTTGATTTGACTGACCTCTGAACTGCATCAACTGCATCAATCTGTCTGTGTTGACAACAATGACAATACTTTTGCAATGCTTTTGCTGCACCTTGCTCAACAATCTCCCCCTTTGGAATTGTTGGCAACACACTGTAACCTTGCTCAATTTCTTCTCCCCCTTTGCCAATAATACCAAAGGGCTGCTGTAGACTCCCCCTGAGTCTATGCACAACATTCTCAGGCATAAATAATTTTAATGCTCCCCCTAAGAATGTGTTCCCCATAGCTAGTCAGTGCTTGGGAAGTGTGACTACTCCCAACTTACCCCTAAGGTATTCAAAAACTTCCTTGGGCAAAGGTTTGGTGAATATGTCTGCTACTTGCTCTGTAGTTGGAACAAACTCCAATTTGACCTCTCCTTCTACAACCTTATCCTTCAAGAAGTGATACCGGATTGCAATATGTTTGGTGCGGGAATGCATGACCGGATTCTTTGAAATGTTGATTGCACTAGTGTTATCACATTTGACTGAAATGGGCTCATTGAAGTGAATACCTAGATCTTTCAATGTTTGTCTCATCCATAATATTTGTGTACAGCATGTTGTTGCTTGCAATGTATTCTGCCTCTACAGTGGATAGAGAGACCGATTCTTGCTTCTTGCTGTGCCATGCTACCAATTTATCTCCAAGATAAAATGCTCCTCCACTTGTACTTTTTCTATCATCAATACATCCTGCCCAATCTGCATCAGAATATGCAAAAAGAGTGAAGTCTTTTCCTTTTGGATACCATAGCCCATACTCCATAGTACCCTTGAGGTACCTAAAAATCCTTTTCACAATTGTCACATGAGTCTCTTTTGGACTAGCCTGAAATCTTGCAACCATGCAAACAGCTTGTAAGATATCCGGTCTTGTGGCTGTCAAATACAACAGGCTCCCAATCATAGATCTGTACATTGTTTGATCAACATCTGGAGATTTATCATCCTTGCTCAACTTGCAGCTTGTTGTCATGGGGGTGCTAACAGGCTTACTATCCTCCATAGTGAACTTTTTCAGCATTTCTTTCACATATTTAATTTGAGAAATAAAAATCCCTTTTTCAGTTTGATTAACTTGCAATCCCAGGAAATATGAAAGTTCACCAATCATAGACATTTCAAATTCTTTCTGCATTTTGTTTGCTATGTCTTTGCATGATTCATCATTGCTGCTCCCAAATATTATATCATCTACATAAACAACAAGGACAATGAAATTGCCATTTTCAGTTTTGATATATAAATTGCTATCCACCATACCTTTCTTGAATCCTTGCTTAGTGAGATAGTTGTCCAATCTTGCATACCAAGCTCTAGGTGCTTGTTTCAAGCCATACAATGCTTTCTTCAGCTTGCAAACAAAGTTAGGATTATCACAAAGTTGAAAACCATCAGGTTGTTCAATATATACTTCTTCTTCAAGATTTCCATTCAGAAATGCTGATTTTACATCCATCTGATAAACTTTGAAATTTCTATGAACTGCTAAAGCCAAAAATAGTCTTATTGCTTCAAGTCTGGCCACTGGTGCAAAAGTCTCTTCAAAATCAATCCCCTCAACTTGAGCATATCCTTTGCAGACCAATCTTGCTTTATTCCTTACAACCTGTCTGTCTTCATTCAATTTGTTTCGAAATATCCATTTAGTACCAATTATGTTTTTATTTTCAGGCCTTGGTACTAATTCCCAGGTTTTGTTTTTCTCAATTTGATCTAGTTCTTCATTTACTGCCTCCATCCAGCTTTCATCTGTGCTTGCTTCAATAATATTTTTGGGCTCAATGCTGGATAACAGAGAATAGTTATTTACTACTCTTCTTCTTGTCTGAATGCCAACTGTAGGGTCCCCAATAATCTGCTCTTTGGGATGATTTTTTTGCCAGCTGCCTATTTTGGATTTCCTGTTTTCTTCTCTTTCCAAATCATCTGAATCTGATTTCTGTCTCTCTTCCTTTTCTTGATCTTCATCTTCTTCAATAAATTCTTCATAGGTTGGGTAGTTTTCATTATGGCTGATTTCTTGTTTCCTACCTTCATCAACCTTAACATCCGCACTCTCCACAATTTTCTTTAGTCTTTTGTTGTAGCATGTGTAGGCTTTGCTTTTTGTTGAGTAACCAAGAAAGATACCTTCATCAGCTCTATCTTCAAATTTGCCAAGATTGGCTTCAATCCGTTTAATGTAACACTTGTCTGCCGAACACTTTGAAGTATTTTGTTGTAGCCTTTTTGCCAAACCACAGTTCATAAGGTGTTTTGCTTTCATGCGGCCTCAACATACACCTATTCTGAATGTAGACTGCAGTATGAATTGCCTCTTTCCAGAACCTGTCAGCAATTTTGCTCTCTGTTAACATGGTCCTTGCCATTTCCTGCATAGTTCTGTTCTTTCTTTCAACTACTCCATTCTGCTGAGGTGTTCTTGCTGCTGAAAACTGTCTTCTTATTCCATGTTTTTCACAGAATTCTGCAAACTCATCTGAAATAAACTCTCCTCCTCTATCAGATCTCAAACATTTAATTCTTTTTCCAGATTGATTCTCAACAAGATTTTTGAAGGTTTTAAACATCTCAAAGGCTTCTGATTTTTGTTTCAAAAAGAGTACCCATGTCATTCTGGAAAAATCATCTATACACAACATAAAATATTTGTATCCATTTATGCTTTCTGTCCTCATGGGTCCACACAAATCAGTGTGAATCAGTTCTAACGGCTTGCTTGTGAAATACTCTTTTGCTTTGAAAGTAGATCTGGTTTGCTTCCCCTTTTGGCATGACTCACAAATGTTGTTTGATGGTTTACCAATAGTGGGTATGTCTCTTACTGCTCTTTTTGAGCTGATTTTTACCAGATTATCAAAGCTTATGTGACCGAGTCTCTTGTGCCACAGCCAATTTTCTTCTTCCTGTCCAACCAAGCAAGCTCCTTCTGAAGTCTCCGAGAGAGTATACAAATTTCCAGAAGTTCTCAGTCCAGTGGCTATTAACTTTCCATTTTTTGTCTTTCTTACTTCACAGCCCTCCTTCTTGAAAATTACTTCATGACCTCTGTCACAAATTTGACTTACACTCAGTAAGTTATGCTTCAGACCTACCACAAAAAGAACTTCCTTAGAGTTGATTTTATCATCACTTAACTTAACTGATCCTTTACCCACTATCTTTGCTCCATCATTGTTTTCGAATTTCACAGAACCACCTTCGTATGTCTGTAGCTTATCAAACTTCTGTTTGTCTCCTGTCATATGACCGGAGCATCCACTGTCCAGAATCCAAGGAGCAGATTTATTCTGTGCTTTGAGAGCTGTTTGAACGATTAGAGATTCCTTGTCTTTCTTCGGTTGTTCCTTTTCTTTCCACTGAGATTTGACAGCAGATCTGGTCACTTGTTTTACCTTCTCCCTTTCATTGGCTTGTGACAGTTTTTCGAGAAATTTTTTGTTCTGTTTTGATCCAGTTGATTGATACTTTCTTCCCTGGTATTTATTTCCTGCAAAAGAGCTACGACAATTCCTTGCAATATGTCCGAAGTTATGACAGTTATAACATTCTACAGCATAATCTATCAAAGGAGAAAAAATATTTCTACTAGTAAAATTTCTTTGTTCTACATTATATCTACAACTTGAGATTTTATGACCATATGCATTGCATTTAAAACAATAACCAAAAAAGGAACGAGTGTACCTGGGTAATGGTTGTTGCCATGTTGTAGTAGGAGCCATGGGTCTTCTTCTTCTTTGATATGTGACTTTGGTAAATCCATCATTTGCGAACTCCTTTCAAGCTTGGACTTATTGTTTTCTTTTGCATGATACGGTTTATCTTGATCAACCCCGATCTTGTCTTTATTCTTTATTGGTTCTACGATTACTGCCTTTGAGTCCTTTGAGGATTCTCCTTCATCAAAGCCCAAACCAAATTTGATACCCGTAGGCCTTTGATTATTTAACATTTTATTCAGTTTTGCGAAACTGTCTTCAAATTTATGATGACAACTCAGTTTTCGATTCATCTCTTCTAGCTGCAACCTTAATCCAACTATGTCTTCTTCTAGCTTGTTGCACTCATTTATTTTCACGGTTAGCTGTGCTTCAAAATCTTTAGACTTTTTCTTATATTCTTCAGTTTGTACTTTCAAACTGATTATTAAATTGCTAGCATCCTCAAATTTTCTTGAAATCTTTTTATTTCTTTTCCCTTTTGCACTTAACTCTTCAAGTGCAGCAACCAACTCACCTTCCAGATCTATCTCAGCCTCATCCTCTAATTTTTCTTCACACTCCTGGGTTTCCTCTGTTCTTTGTTCTTCAAAAGCCATGAACAAGGCTTCACCAGTTTCTTCTTCTGAGTCCTCACTGGAACTATCTTCAGAAGAGTCAATATTCTTTGAAATGAAACTTTTCTTCTTGAAGTTCCTTTTTCTAAAATGTGGTTTCTTCTTCCAGACATTTCTTTCTTGGTGTGTCCCTTCATCACTTCTGTTTTTCTCATTCATTGGGCATTTTGCTGCAAAGTGCCCGATGCCTCCACAGTTAAAGCACTTGAACGGTAGCTTACCTCTGTACTTTCCTTTTCCCTTTACCAATTTTCTAACAAAATTTGCTTCAGTTTCATCTGTAGATTCTTCTTCCTCAGATTCTTGTTTAGATTTTATATTTTTTTGTGCTTGAAAAGTCGCTTCTCTGTCTGAGGGCTTAGTTTGTCCAATTCTCATTTCATATGTTGTTAAGGAACCATGCATTTCATCCATACTAAAAAAATTTAAATCTTTAGCTTCTTCTATGGCAGAAACTTTTGCATCAAATCTTTTATGGAGAGTTCTTAGTACCTTCTTCACAACAACTGCATCTTCCATCTCTTCGTCGAGTCCTCTTATTGCATTGATGATTCCATTTACTCTCAGCAAATAGGCTTCTATGTTCTCATCATCGGTCATCTTTAATGCTTCGAACTGGGCACGATGTGTTTGCAGCTTAGCTTCCTTGATCTTGCTATCTCCTTCATGAATGCTTTGCAGTTTGTCCCATATGTCTTTTGCAGATTTGCAGTTCATGATGCGTATCAACTCACTGTCTACTAATCCACACATAATAGCATTCTTGGCTTTCGAGTTGTTCTCAAACTTTTTCTTCTCAACCGCATCTGTTGGAGGAACAGAGGGTATGGTGTATCCATTTTCAACAGATTCCCAAATGTCATAACCCAATGCACATAGATATGTCTGCATCCTGAGTCTCCAGAAAGAATAATTTGTTCCATCGAACAGAGGAGCTTTGTTAGAAGAAAATCCTTCACCACCGGCCATTGTGTATCTTCCAAGATCACCTTAGCTGATTAAGCTTGTATAGGTGCCTTGCTCTGATACCAATTGATATTCTCACAATGACACTGAGAGGGGGGGTGAATCAGTGTAACTATTTAAAAACTTGAATCTGCAACTCTTAAAACTTAAAAATGCAAGCTTAAAAATAGATAAAGCAAGTATAACACAAGAGCATCACACAACACAAGATTTAACGAGGTTCACCGATGTGGCTACTCCTCAAATAATGACTGTTTGGACTACAATCCAAATCCAGTCTTTGCAAGGATTCAATCTTTACAAATTATTTTACCAGCACCCACTGGAAGGAGCACCAACCCCTGATTTTTCTGCTGCAATGAGATAGGAGCACCAACCCCTTTTTCCAAGCACCAACTTGGATTTCTATTTTTCAAAAATAATGACATAAAAATGCCTTCTCTTTTGCAAGACCCTTACTGGTCTATAGCTCATACAATTTAATCTCATAGAAGCATAAAGAGAATTGTTAGAGACTCAATATCTTCTATTTCAATCTAAAACCTCTCTCGTTATTTTTACAAGAAAAATATGCAGGTTTTGGTTCTCTTGTCTGTTTTTCATGCAGCACTCTTACCCAACCATGCCTTTTGATATTCACAATAAAGCACGGTTGCAGTAACCTTCTTACTTTTCCTGTTCGATTCTTTATACTTGATTTCCTCGAACGGCTCAATTTGAAACGGTTCAAATTTTCCCTCCTAATTTCCATGCATTCTCGGCTACGATCAATCTGTCAAACCCTCTCTGACGCGTTCTGCCTTTTAGCCGCTTTCTTTCTGTCTGATTCGACATTCTTCTCTGCACATTCTCGACGACCTTTTTTGACAACCTTTTCTCGTGTATCCCGACACCTTTTTCTACGTATCTCGGTGCTCTGTTCTTCTTTCTCCCTTTTTGAATTCTGTGCTACCTTTTACTTCTGCACTCGACTATATCTTCTTGATATACACAACAAAAAAATTCTCTCTAATCTGGTTCTCGGTACAATCATCCCTGTAATAGCTGTTCTGTCTTTAATGCTTAGTTTCGTAGCTTCCCTTTGTAACTGCCACCTTTTCCAGCCATGCTGCATCACGGCCCTGCAACAGCCGTTCTTTTCTTAAATGCACTATCTTGTAACTTTCCCTTGTAACTCCAGTTAACGAGAATTTTCTATTCTCACCACCCACTTTTAATTAGATCTGACCCAAGTTAACTTTCTTATAACTGGTTGCATGCTTATTCGACACCTGTCACTATGCATGCATCTTTGGCTTTTTCCCGCCAAACTATTACCTGTCGCGATATCGCGACATTTCTCCCTATTTGACTTTATCTGGGCTGTTGACTGTGAAACCCTGACTTGTCGCGATATCGCGACGTTTTCTGCCTCCTAGACTTCCTTTCTGTATGCAACCGCGAAAACATTACATGTCGCGATATCGCGACATTTTTCGCCTCCTCCTACTTTACTTGGCATACACCCGCGAAAATGAGACATGTCACGAAATCGTGACACTTTTCTTTTAACCTCATCTTCAAAGTTGTCGCGAAATCGCGAGCTTTTCCGGTTCTTCAACTTGTCAGCGAAATCGTGACGCTTTTCACTTCATCGCTTTTTTCTTGAATCATGCTTCTTAAATGTCGCGAAATCGCTGTCACTTGTCCGAATCGCACTTTTTTAGTAGCGAAATCGCTACACCTTTTTGACTTAGTAATTTTCTTTCCACTCTTGCTTCGACTTGCTGATCTTAAGACTTGTAGCGAAATCGCTACACCTTTGTGTTTTGTGTTTTGAACTTGTAGCGAAATCGCTACACCTATGCCCCTTGCATTTTGAACTTGTAGCGAAATCGCTACACCTTTGTGCCATGTATTTCAAACTTGTAGCGAAATCGCTACACTTTTGCCTTGCATTTTGAACTTGTATCGAAATCGCTACACCTTTCCACTTGCATTTCGAACTTGTAGCGAAATCGCTACACTTTTTTGAACTCTTCTTCTAAAGTCACATGTAGCGAAATCGCTACACTTTCTTGACTTAGTGCATTTTCTTTGCTTTTCCGTGAGAACTCGACATGTAGCGAAATCGCTACACTTTCTTGACTTTGCTGCTTTGCCTCCAACATGTCGCGAAATCGTGACAGTTTTCATCCTAGGCGCTTCTTCTTCAAACTTGTCACGAAATCGCGACATTTTTTCATGCACTTTCTCTCTCCTTATTTTGTCGCGAAATCGCGACATTTTCGACTGCACTTTCTCTCTCCTCATTTTTGTCGCGAAATCGCGACATTTTTGGCTGCATTTTCTCTCTCCTCCTTTTTGTCGCGAAATCGCGACATTTTTGGCTGCATTTTCTCTCTCCTCCTTTTTGTCACGAAATCGCGACAGAAAACATGTCGCGATATCGCGACAGTTTTCTTCCTTGTCTTTTTCTGCAAATTTTTGAATCTGGGTCCCCTCTGTTTTCCTTGAAATTCACTGCACTTGATCTGACTGACCTCTGAACTGCATCAACTGCACCAATCTGTCTGTGTTGACAACAATGACAATACTTTTGCAATGCTTTTGCTGCACCTTGCTCAACAATCTCCCCCTTTGGAATTGTTGGCAACACACTGTAACCTTGCTCAATTTCTTCTCCCCCTTTGCCAATAATACCAAAGGGCTGCTGCAGACTCCCCCTGAGTCTATGCACAACATTCTCAGGAATAAATAATTTTAATGCTCCCCCTGAGAATGTGTTCCCCATAGCTAGTCAGTGCTTGGGTAGTGTGACTACTCCCAACTTACCCCTAAGGTATTCAAAAACTTCCTTGGGCAAAGGTTTGGTGAATATGTCTGCTACTTGCTCTGTAGTTGGAACAAACTCCAATTTGACCTCTCCTTCTGCAACCTTATCCTTCAAGAAGTGATACCGGATTGCAATATGTTTGGTGCGGGAATGCATGACCGGATTCTTTGAAATGTTGATTGCACTAGTGTTATCACATTTGATTGAAATGGGCTCATTGAAGTGAATACCAAGATCTTTCAATGTTTGTCTCATCCATAATATTTGTGTACAGACATGTTGTTGCCGCAATGTATTCTCGCCTCTACTGTGGATAGAGAGACTGATTCTTGCTTCTTGTTGTGCCATGCTACCAATTTATCTCCAAGATAAAATGCTCCTCCACTTGTACTTTTTCTGTCATCAATACATCCCGCCCAATCTGCATCATAATATGCAAAAAGAGTGAAGTCTTTTCCTTTTGGATACCATAGCCCATACTCCATAGTACCCTTGAGGTACCTAAAAATCCTTTTCACAGCTGTCACATGAGTCTCTTTTGGACTAGCCTGAAATCTTGCAACCATGCAAACAGCTTGTAAGATATCCGGTCTCGTGGTCATCAAATACAAGCAGGCTCCCAATCATAGATCTGTACATTGTTTGATCAACATCTGGAGATTTATCATCCTTGCTCAACTTGCAGCTTGTTGTCATGGGGGTGCTAACAGGCTTACTATCCTCCATAGTGAACTTTTTCAGCATTTCTTTCACATATTTAATTTGAGAAATAAAAATCCCTTTTTCAGTTTGATTAACTTGCAATCCCAGGAAATATGAAAGTTCACCAATCATAGACATTTCAAATTCTTTCTGCATTTTGTTTGCTATGTCTTTGCATGATTCATCATTGCTGCTCCCAAATATTATATCATCTACATAAACAACAAGGACAATGAAATTGCCATTTTCAGTTTTGATATATAAATTGCTATCCACCATACCTTTCTTGAATCCTTGCTTAGTGAGATAGCTGTCCAATCTTGCATACCAAGCTCTAGGTGCTTGTTTCAAGCCATACAATGCTTTCTTCAGCTTGCAAACAAAGTTAGGATTATCACAGAGTTGAAAACCATCAGGCTGTTCAATATATACTTCTTCTTCAAGATTTCCATTCAGAAATGCTGATTTTACATCCATCTGATAAACTTTGAAATTTCTATGAACTGCTAAAGCCAAAAATAGTCTTATTGCTTCAAGTCTGGCCACTGGTGCAAAAGTCTCTTCAAAATCAATCCCCTCAACTTGAGCATATCCTTTGCAGACCAATCTTGCTTTATTCCTTACAACCTGTCCGTCTTCATTCAATTTGTTTCGAAATATCCATTTAGTACCAATTATGTTTTTATTTTCAGGCCTTGGTACTAATTCCCAGGTTTTGTTTTTCTCAATTTGATCTAGTTCTTCATTTACTGCCTCCATCCAACTTTCATCTGTGCTTGCTTCAATAATATTTTTGGGCTCAATGCTGGATAACAGAGAGTAGTTATTTACTACTCTTCTTCTTGTCTGAATGCCAACTGTAGGGTCCCCAATAATCTGCTCTTTGGGATGATTTTTCTGCCAGCTGCCTGTTTTGGATTTCCTATTTTCTTCTCTTTCCAAATCATCTGAATCTGATTTCTGTCTCTCTTCCTTTTCTTGATCTTCATCTTCTTCAATAAATTCTTCATAAGTTGGGTAGTTTTCATTATGGCTGATTTCTTGTTTCCTACCTTCATCAACCTTAACATCCGCACTCTCCACAATTTTCTTTAGTCTTTTGTTGTAGCATGTGTAGGCTTTGCTTTTTGTTGAGTAACCAAGAAAGATACCTTCATCAGCTCTATCTTCAAATTTGCCAAGATTGGCTTCAGTCCGTTTAATGTAACACTTGCTGCCGAACACTTTGAAGTATTTTGTTGTAGCCTTTTTGCCAAACCACAGTTCATAAGGTGTTTTGCTTTCATGCGGCCTCAACATACACCTATTCTGAATGTAGACTGCAGTATGAACTGCCTCTTTCCAAAACCTGTCAGCAATTTTGCTCTCTGTTAACATGGTCCTTGCCATTTCCTGCACAGTTCTGTTCTTTCTTTCAACTACTCCATTCTGCTGAGGTGTTCTTGCTGCTGAAAACTGTCTTCTTATTCCATGTTTTTCACAAAATTCTGCAAACTCATCTGAAATAAACTCTCCTCCTCTATCAGATCTCAAGCATTTAATTCTTTTTCCAGATTGATTCTCAACAAGATTTTTGAAAGTTTTAAACATCTCAAAGGCTTCTGATTTTTGTTTCAGAAAGAGTACCCATGTCATTCTGGAAAAATCATCTATACACAGCATAAAATATTTGTATCCATTTATGCTTTCTGTCCTCATGGGTCCACACAAATCAGTGTGAATCAGTTCTAACGGCTTGCTTGTGAAATACTCTTTTGCTTTGAAAGTAGATCTGGTTTGCTTCCCCTTTTGGCATGACTCACAAATGTTGTTTGATGGTTTACCAATAGTGGGTATGTCTCTTACTGCTCTTTTTGAGCTGATTTTTACCGGATTATCAAAGCTTATGTGACCGAGTCTCTTGTGCCACAGCCAATTTTCTTCTTCCTGTCCAACCAAGCAAGCTCCTTCTGAAGTCTCCGAGAGAGTATACAAATTTCCAGAAGTTCTCAGTCCAGTGGCTATTAACTTTCCATTTTTTGTCTTTCTTACTTCACAGCCCTCCTTCTTGAAAATTACTTCATGACCTCTGTCACAAATTTGACTTACACTCAGTAAGTTATGCTTCAGACCCACCACAAAAAGAACTTCCTTAGAGTTGATTTTACCGTCACTTAACTTAACTGATCCTTTACCCACTATCTTTGCTCCATCATTGTTTCCGAATTTCACAGAACCACCTTCGTATGTCTGTAGCTTGTCAAACTTCTGTTTGTCTCCTGTCATATGACTGGAGCATCCACTGTCCAGAATCCAAGGTGCAGATTTATTCTGGGCTTTGAGAGCTGTTTGAACGATCAGAGATTCCTTGTCTTTCTTCGGTTGCTCCTTTTCTTTCCACTGAGATTTGACAGCAGATCTGGTCACTTGCTTTACCTTCTCCCTTTCATTGGCTTGTGACAGTTTTTCGAGAAATTTTCTGTTCTGTTTTGATCCAGTTGATTGATACTTTCTTCCCAGGTATTTATTTCCTGCAAAAGAGCTACGACAATTCCTTGCAATATGTCCGAAGTTATGACAGTTATAACATTCTACAACATAATCTATCAAAGGTGAAAAAATATTTCTACTAGTAAAATTTCTTTGTTCTACATTATATCTACAACTTGAGATTTTATGACCATATGCATTGCATTTAAAACAATAACCAAAAAAGGAACGAGTGTACCCGGGTAATGGTTGTTGCCATGTTGTAGTAGGAGCCATGGGTCTTCTTCTTCTTTGATATGTGACTTTGGTAAATCCATCATTTGCATAACTCCTTTCAAGCTTGGACTTATTGTTTTCTTTTGCATGATACGGTTTTTCTTGATCAACCCTGATCTTGTCTTTATTCTTTATTGGTTCTACAGTTATAGCCTTTGAGTCCTTTGAGGATTCTCCTTCATCAAAGCCCAAACCAAATTTGATACCCGTAGGCCTTTGATTATTTAACATTTTATTCAGCTTCGTAGAACTGTCTTCAAATTTATGATGACAACTCAGCTTTCGATTCATCTCTTCTAGTCTGCAACCTTAATCCAACTATGTCTTCTTCTAGCTTATTGCACTCATTTATTTTCACGGTTAGTTGTGCTTCAAAATCTTCAGACTTTTTCTTATATTCTTCAGTTTGTACTTTCAAACTGATTATTAAATTGCTAGCATCCTCAAATTTTCTTGAAATCTTTTTATTTCTTTTCCTTTCTCGCACTTAACTCTTCAAGTGCAAGCAACCAACTCACCTTCCAGATCTACCTCAGCCTCATCCTCTAATTTTTCTTCACACTCCTGGGTTTCCTTAGTTCTTTGTTCTTCAAAAGCCATGAACAAGGCTTCACCAGTTTCTTCTTCTGAGTCCTCACTGGAACTATCTTCGAAGAGTCAATATTCTTGGAAATGAAACTTTTCTTCTTGAAGTTCCTTTTTCTAAAATGTGGTTTCTTCTTCCAGACATTTCTTTCTTGGTGTGTCCCTTCATCACTTTTGTTTTTCTCATTCATTGGGCATTTTTCTGCAAAGTGCCCGATGCCTCCACAGTTAAAGCACTTGAACGGTAGCTTACCTCTGTACTTTCCTTTTCCCTTTACTAATTTTCTAACAAAGTTTGCTTCAGTTTCATCTGTAGATTCTTCTTCCTCAGATTCTTGTTTAGATTTTATATTTTTTTGTGCTTGAAAAGTCGCTTCTCTGTCTGAGGGCTTAGTTTGTCCAATTCTCATTTCATATGTTGTTAAGGAACCATGCATTTCATCCATACTAAAAAAATTTAAATCTTTAGCTTCTTCTATGGCAGAAACTTTTGCATCAAATCTTTTATGGAGAGTTCTTAGTACCTTCTTCACAACAACTGCATCTTCCATCTCTTCGCCGAGTCCTCTTATTGCATTGATGATTCCATTTACTCTCAGCAAATAGGCTTCTATGTTCTCATCATCAGTCATCTTTAATGCTTCGAACTGGGCACGATGTGTTTGCAGCTTAGCTTCCTTGATCTTGCTATCTCCTTCATGAATGCTTTGCAGCTTTGTCCCATATGTCTTTTGCAGATTTGCAGTTCATGATGCGTATCAACTCACTGTCTACTAATCCACACATAATAGCATTCTTGGCTTTCGAGTTGTTCTCAAACTTTTTCTTCTCAACCGCATCTGTTGGAGGAACAGAGGGTATGGTGTATCCATTTTCAACAGATTCCCAAATGTCATAACCCAATGCACATAGATATGTCTGCATCCTGAGTCTCCGGAAAGAATAATTTGTTCCATCGAACAGAGGAGCTTTGTTAGAAGAAAATCCTTCACCACCGGCCATTGTGTATCTTCCAAGATCACCTTAGCTGATTAAGCTTGTACAGGTGCCTGGCTCTGATACCAATTGATATTCTCACAATGACACTGAGAGGGGGGTGAATCAGTGTAACTATTTAAAAACTTGAATCTGCAACTCTTAAAACTTAAAAATGCAAGCTTAAAAATAGATAAAGCAAGTATAACACAAGAGCATCACACAACACAAGATTTAACGAGGTTCACCGATGTGGCTACTCCTCAAATAATGACTGTTTGGACTACAATCCAAATCCAGTCTTTGCAAGGATTCAGTCTTTACAAATTATTTTACCAGCACCCACTGGAAGGAGCACCAACCCCTGATTTTTCTGCTGCAACAGATAGGAGCACCAACCCCTTTTTCCAAGCACCAACTTGGATTTCTATTTTTAACAAAAATAATGACATAAAAATGCCTTCATCTTTACAAGACCCTCACTGGTCTATAGCTCATACAATCTAATCTCACAGAAGCATAAAGAGAATTGTTAGAGACTCAATATCTTCTTTTCAATTCTAAAACCTCTCTGTTATTTTTACAAGAAAAATGTGCAGGTTTCAGTTCTCTTGTTGTTGTTCATGCAAGCACTCTTACCCAACCACGCCTTTTGTTATTTTCAAGTAAAGCACGGTTGCAGTAACCTTCTTACTATGCCTGTTCGATTCTTATATACTTGATTTCCTCGAACGGCTCAATTTGAAACGGCTCAAATTTTCCCTCCTAATTTCCATGCATTCTCGGCTACGATCAATCTGTCAAACCCTCTCTGACATGTTCTGCCTTTTAGCCACTTTCTTTCCGACTTATTCTGACATTCTTCTCTGCACATTCTGACAGCCTTTTCTCGACAACCTTTTTCCGTGTCCCGACAGCCTTTTTGCGTATCTCGGCTCTCTATTCTTCTTTCTCCCCTTTTGAATTTTGTGCTACCCTTTTTACTTCGCACCCGATCGTATCTTCTTGATATGCACAACAAAAAAAATCTCTCTGTAATTGATTCTCGGTATAACCATCCCTTTAACAGATGTTCTGTCTTTAATGCTTAGTTCCGTAGCTTCCCTTTGTAACTGCCACCTTTTCCAGCCATGCTGCATCACGGCCCTACAACAGCCGTTCTTTTCTTAAATGCACTGTCTTGTAACTTCCCTTGTAACTCCGATTAAGCGTTCTCTCCACCTCACTTTTAACCGTAGATCCGACCCAAGTTAACTTTCTCGTAATCGGTCGCATGCTTATTCGACACCTTTCACTATGCATGCATCTTTGGCTTTTTCCCCGCCAAATCGTTACCCGTCGCGATATCGTGACATTTCTCCCTATTTGACTTTGTCTGGGCGTTGACTACGAAAACCTGACTTGTCACGATATCGCGACGTTTTTTGCCTCCTAGACTTCCTTTCTGTATGCAACCGTGAAAACATTACATGTCGCGATATCGCGACGTTTTTCGCCTCCTCCTACTTTACTCGGCATACACCCACGAAAATGAAACATGTCGTGAAATCGTGACACTTTTCGCTTTTGCTGACGTCATCCTCAATGTTGTCGTAAAATCGCGACGCTTCCGGCTTCCTGAGGCTTCTCTTGCAACTTGTCGTGACATCGCGACACTTCCAGCTTTTGCTGACGTCATCTTCAAAGTTGTCGTGAAATCGTGACGCTTTCGGCTTCCTGAGGCTTCTCTTGCAACTTGTCGCGACATCGCGACACTTCCGACTTTTGCTGATGTCATCTTCAAAGTTGTCATGAAATCGTGACGCTTTCGGCTTCCTGAGGCTTCTCTTGCAACTTGTCACGAAATCGCGACACTTTTGGCTTTTGCTGATGTCATCTTCAAAGTTGTCGCGAAATCGTGACGCTTTCGGCTTCCTGAGGCTTCTCTTGCAACTTGTCGCGACATTGCGACACTTTCAGCTTTTGCTGACATCATCTTCAAAGTTGTTGTGAAATCGTGACGCTTCCGGCTTCCTGAGGCTTTTCTTGCAACTTGTCACGACATCGCGACACTTTCGGCTTTTGCTGACGTCATCTTCAAAGTTGTCGCGAAATCGTGACACTTCCGGCTTCCTGAAAATTCTTGCTTCATGTGGTTGCGAAATCGCTACACCTTTTTGACTTAGCAATTTTCTTTGCTATGGCCTTTGAAAATCTAACTTTGTTGCCTTGGTGTTTCCTCTTGCTTCGACTTGCTGATATTAAGACTTGTAGCAAAATCACTACCCCATTGTGTTCTGTGTTTTGCACTTGTAGCGAAATCGCTACACCTATGCCCCTTGCTTTTCAAACTTGTAGCAGAGTCGCTGCACCTTTGCACCTTGTATTTCAAACCTGTAGCAAAATCGCTACACTTTTTCGCCTTGCATTTTGAACTAGTAACAAAATCGCTGCACCTTTCCACCTTGCATTTCAAACCTGTAGCGAAATCACTACACTTTTGCTTCTTTGGCATCTGAACTCTTCTTTGGCCTGTGAAAGTCTGACATGTAGCGAAATTGCTACACTTTCTTCACTTAGTGCTTTTTCTTTGCTTTTGCCAGCGAAACTCAGACATGTAGCGAAATCGCTACACTTTCTTGACTTTGCTGCTTTGCCTCCAACATGTCGCGAAATCATGACAGTTTTCATCCTAGGCGCTGCTTCTTCAAACTTGTCGTGAAATCGCGACATTTTTTCATGCACTTTCTCTCTCCTCGGTTTTGTCGCGAAATTGCGACAATTTCGGCTGCGTTTTCTCTCTCCTACTTTTTGTCATGAAATCGTGACAATTTTGGCTACGTTTTCTCTCTCCTACTTTTTGTCGTGAAATCGCAACAATTTTGGCTACGTTTTCTCTCTCCTGCTTTTTGTCGCGAAATCACGACAGAAAACATGTCGCGATATCGTGACAGTTTTCTTCCTTGTCTTTTTTTGCAAATTTATGAATCTGGGTCCCCTCTGTTTTCCTTGAAATTCACTGCACTTGATCTGACTGACCTCTGAACTGCATCAACTGCACCAATCTGTCTATGTTGACAACAATGACAATACTTTTGCAATGCTTTTGCTGCACCTTGCTCAACAAAAAATTTACCTCATATTGCTCCGTGGAGCAAAAAATTCTGCCCCCGATGGGGGTCAAGCTCTTGACCAAGAGGTTGGGAGTTTTAGCTCCGACCCCCCCTCATCGATCGGGCTAGCTAGCCCGATGGGAATGGGAGGGGGCTTGCCTTCAATTGAAGGCTTTCCCGCCTCCGGCAGGAAAAAAAAGGATGTGGGACTTTTAGTCCCACATCGCTAAGGAGGAAAACATTTTGGTGTTTAAAAACACCAACTCCTCCCTAGTTGAACGATTGCTTGTGGACAATTGATCCACCCTGACTTTACCTCCTTCCACCATGTTGCACCTGCATGACGAATGATAAATTGCCACATGGCAGCTCGTTGCCCAACCACAAATTTTCACCTCATGCCATGTGTCTCCTTGTTGGACTCACCCACCTAGATGGCTTTGCCATGTGTCACCTCCTGATTGGGGCCACATGTCTCCTTCATGTCCTCTCCATGTGTCACCTTGAAGTACGTGCCATGTGTCATGTTGAGTCAAAGGTTAGGTGGCACGATGTGATGCGACCACATTTTTTGCTGAGGTTTGTCCAGGTGGCAAAGGATCGAGCACCTGATGCGCTTCTGCCAGGAGTGTGAGGGCGCTCCTACCCTCGAAGCACTCCTGGTCAGGAGGCCACATGGTAGCATGAGGGCACTCCTGCCCTCAATGCACTCCCATTGGTCGGCTTTAGGGGCGTGAGCCCTATGGGCTGTGGCAAGCCTCATGGACATGGGCCCTGTGGGCTACAACATACCTTAGGGATGCGAGCCCTAACACGATCCCTGTGGGCCTGTGAGCTTGATTTCGAGCTTGATCACCAGCAGCTCAAATTTGCCTGGCTGATCGGGTTTGAAGTCTAGGCCTGGTCAATCAAGCTTCTACTACGGGCCCTCTTTGACCATTTCATGCGGGCCTGCTCGCCTATCGAGATTGGGTGAGGCGGCCAAAAAAAATTGGGAAATCTCCACCTCCTCTGTCTCTGGGCTTAATTAAAAAAATTCAATTAACAACTTAGAAAAAAACTTAGGAAACGAGAGGAGAGGAAAAAAATGAAATAAAATCACCAAATTGGAATTGGTGCTTCTGCGCTCGGCTCTCTCAAACGATTTCAAATATTCCTCCCAGCTCCCTCCTCTGGCTCTGATGCCAATGTGACCAGGAGATCCAAATAGTTTGATAATTGAATATTTGCATTAACCATATAGTTTAGGAACTATAGTTTAAATAACTATAGTTTAAATAGGTTACAAAATAGGTAATCAAAATTGATTAATAGGAAATCACGCTAACTAATATGCCAAGAGGAAGAGAGTTTGAATTAGAACTTTTCCACCTAGGATATTTAGGAAATTAACCATTAGATATTTAAGACAGTAAATATCTACATGGTAAAAGTGGAAAAGTAAATGTAATAATCTACTCAACTAGTGTAATACAATATGCTAGCTATTTGTACCTATTAGAGTAAAAGGGTAAATATTACAAATAATGGAATATTATTCTAACACTTCCAAATCAAGAAAGTAGTTCAACTTTCCTATATCAAACATTTCAAACTCTTCTTCCATTTTAGTTTAGAATTCTTTTATTAACTTCTTGCAATTGCCTGTGCAAATAAGATCATAAACATACAAAGAAACTATGATAATTCTATTTTGAACAGTTTTTACATACAATGTAGGCTCTAAAATTCTTTTACTAAATCTATTCTTCAAGAAATAAGAATCTATTCATGCATACCACACATGCTAGGCTTGTTTTAAGCCATATAGTATTTTTTTCAACTTATAGACAAAGAGGTTTCTTACCCTTAACTTCATAGCTAAGTGGCTACTCCACTTAAACTTCCTCATTTAAAATACCATTTAAGAAAGCATATTTAACATCAATTTAGAAACTGCAATTGCAATAACAACCCTAATCATGTCAAGCCTAGTTACAAGAGCAAACATTTCAACATAATCAACTAGTTGAGTTTGTGCAAAACCTTTGGAAACTAGTTTTACATTGTTCCTTCAAGTAGAACCATCTATATTATGTTTTAATTTGTAAATCCATTTTACTCTAATGACATTCTTATTTTTGGGTAACTCTACCAGCTCCTAAGTATCATTGTTTTTAATGGCAACGATCTCTTTATTCATTACATCAACTCATTTGGATTCACTTGATGCTTCTTCAAATATTATAGGTTCATATTGAACATGCCCAAGTAATATAAATTTAACAAGCTAGTTTTGATTAGGAGTAGCTTAATGAATATTATAAAGTCTTCTTACCTTTGTAGGAGAACTTTTACTTGATTCTCTAAATTTACACTTGAACTTGATGGTGAAGGGGAGGATGAAGTTGACCTTAAAATGGAGAAGTCAGGATTGAATTCCTACTTGAAGAGGTGGAAGGATGACTCACTTGGTCACTAACTTCATTAGATAGTACTATCTTTATTATTGTTGAAATTTTATGTTGTAACTTTTCATCTTCATGCCAAACTCCACCTTTATCAAACTTAAAATCATGACTAATTAACACTTTCTTGGTGATTGGATTATACAAAACCCTTTAGTCTCTTCACTGTATCCAACAAAGATATATTTCTAATTTTTAATCAAGCTTCTTCCTCTTTTCTTTTGGAACATGTGCATATACAATGCAATAAAAAACTTTGAGATGAGTAACATTTGGGATTATTCCATTCTAAGCTTCATATGGTGTCATATTCTCCACTCTTTGTAGGACATATCTAGTAAACAAATAGTGGTAGCTATAAATTCAGCCCAAAATTTATTTGACATATTTTTGGCTTTTATCATGCTCTTAGACAACTCCACTATGGTTCTATTTTTACGCATTGCTACATTGTTGCACTAAGGTATGTAGCTTGAAGTTAGATTTTACTTACCTCCATTCTCTTTGAAAATATTTTTGAATTCATAAGAGGTAAATTTACTCCCTCCATCTGAGTGTAGAACCTTAATATAACAACCACTCTCTTTTTTACAAGAGATTTAAAATTCTTGAAATCTGAAACACTTCTATTTTTTAATGAAAAAATACACCCAAGTGTGCCTGCTAAAATAATCAATAAAAGTAATAAAGTATAGACTCTTACAAATTGATAGAGCAAACATTGGTCCACATATGTCTGAGTGTACCAACTCAAGTGGTGCTTATGCTCTCCATGATGTAGCTACTAGAAATGGCTTTCTATGTTGCTTGCCTAGAATGCAACCTTCACGAAATTCATGTTTTGAATGAATAATTAGTAAACCTTTTACCATTCCTTTTTACACAATAATTGCAAATCATTAAAAATTAAATTCCAAAATATTATAAGCCACAACCAAGATTCATCATCCAGAGAAACTTTTAAAATTTTAGCATTATTACTAAGAAGAGTTAATGTAAACATGTGGTTCTTAGACATTGAAATTTCTATTACAACTTCCCTATTGCCACCTTTATCATAGATATTGTGCTTGTTATCCTTTAGAATAATGGAATAATCCTTTTCAATTAGCTACCCTACACTAAGCAGGTTATATTACAGTCCAGGTGCATAACATACATCATGTATGATCTTCTTCTCTCCATGCTTTTTCTGGCTATCAATGCTTTATTTTTCCATAATATAGATTACATTATCATTGACAAGTTTTGCTTGTTTCTTCATTAATTAATTTAGATTAGTTAATATTTCTTTATTACCTATCATATGATTGCTATAACCACTATCTAAATACCAAACATCATTTACACAGTTTTTAACCATATTACAAGAGAAACACATTGGGTCTGGATCTTTATTCTTTTGCATGAAGTTAGCTATTTGATTATTCAAGTCTATCTCCTTATTCCAACAATGAGTTTCATCACGTCCATTCCTTTTACAATAATTGAAATGAAAATTATTGAAATTTCTGTTACCTTGAGCATACAAGTTGAATCTTCCTCTATTGCATCCTCTCATTGGCACTCTTCCTCGACCATGGAATCTTCCTTGGTCTCTTCCTCTACTTGTTGAAGTTTCACCTTGAATGAGTTGCTCATTTTTTTTTTTATCTATAGCATCTCCAATGATATATTTTTTTTGGAGTGCTTGCTCAAGAATTTTTTTTTGCAATTTTGTACATTCTTTGCAAATGGGTATCAAGAGAGCCCATGAGTTTATCCATAGAATACATGGATAAATTCTTTGTTAATGAAAATGACCATTAGGTCATATTTAGTAGGCAAACTTGTTAATATTTTCTCAACTATATTTTGATCTTATAGTTGTTCTACATGAGGCCTTATTTGATTTTCAAGACTAATGGCTTTAGTGAAGAAATTTTGTAAAGACTAATTATTTTATGGATAGATTATTGAAATCTTGTCTAAGCATTTGCAATTTTATGACTTATTATCAATGCCTTGGAATGCTTGTTGCAAGATATCATATGCCTTATTTGCTTTAGTTGTTGTTGCAAAGATTAAAAAAATAATTTTAGACATTGTTTCCTAAATAAGAAACAATATTTTATTGTCCTTTTTATTCTCTCCCAACAAATCTTTATCTGCTTGTAATAGTGTTGCAAATGCAGTTTGATTAGCAAACACTAGATAACTGTACTCTTCTATTTCCATAGCTTCTAGGAACAAAATAGTGTCTTCATATTAATACTCCCAAAATCATAGCTCTCCCCCTTAAATTAAGGGATCTAAGCTTATGTCAAATTAAAATTGTTATTGTTGTTGTTGAACATTATTTCTCTACTTAATATTCCTTTTGTAGGTTGCTTATAGATTATTCAAATAAAACTCGAGATCTCTGATACCAAAATTGCACTTCCTAAAATGCACAACAAAAAAGAATTGGACTACTAACCTTCTAACAAGATTGGTGTCAAGTAGATTATAACTATTGTAAAAATTGGTTAACAAATAGGAAATGCAAAGTATTAAAACTATAGAAAATAAGGTTGCTTGATTGATTCATTAAACTATAAGAGTTACCATTTATTTATAGATTTAATGCCCAAACTAGAATGCTTCTAGAAGTGACCTAATTTTGCATATCTGTATATGCAATTTAGGAATATTTTTAATTTTTAATATATCAAGGACTTCGTTCCTTGTAACTTATTGTATCTACTCTTGGAATATACACTATAGACCATAAATTCATTCATGCATAAAAAATAATTTTGAGATAAATATAGAATGAAATCAGGGTTATGCATAAGGGTCGATCCCAAATGTAACACATGTAAAAGGTTCACTATTATTAGAAGGCAATGTTGGAAATTTAAACTTAAAATGGTCAAATTATTATAAAATTGGGGTGAATCGACCCAAAAAAAAAATTGCACCCAAATTTTTTTGGCTAATGGACCCTAGTCAAAAGTCCCAACTATCCTGAATGAAATAGCTATGAACTTAGAAATATTTTAAGCATAATGCTAATTCTTTATGCTATGCACTATTTATTAATCACTTTATAACTGACTAATGCATACAATATATTGTATAACATTAATTACTTCTAGCATTTTCCTATTCACCAAACAAAAAATAATCAATAATATAATAAATTTATAAAAATCTACAATACTAACCATAAAATCTAACTCAATTAATTTTCCTTCAAATGATGAACTTTAATAGATAAATTGACAAAGGCCCTTGAATAATCTCCCATAGCATAAATTTATGTCATTTTATCCAACATTTATTTAAGCTATAGCCTATAACTCAATTCTTATGTCATTTTAACCAACATTTATGTGTTTCCCTTACCTCTCAATTAGTGTTATATTGGCACACATATCTATAATTTTGGGTTCACATTGTAACAAATAGTTGTGCTTGTGTTTCAATACACATACCCTATTCTAATAAATACATCCCTTTTACTATATACATAGATTTCCATACCTCAAATTCGCATACTTAAGTAATAAAATTTATAAGGAACCACATCTTTATATTTTTTTTACACGTTAAATTTTTACCTTATAAATGCATAACAAAATTCGAAGTTTGTATTATATATTACGTATTTATACTTTAAAACTATAAGAATATACCATTGAAAATAAATATACATTAAATTTCTTTATCCTGCAAGTGCATAAAGTTTGTCATATATTACATGGAATATGCCACTGAAAATAAACCTTAAATTTCTTTAACCCTACACTTCTTTAACCCTACGTGCATAACAAAATTCGAAGTTTGTGTCATATATTACATGTATGCACTCTAAAACCATAGGAATATGCCATTGTAAATACATGTTAAATTCCTTTAACCCTAAGTGCATAGCAAAATTAGAAGTTTGTGTCATATATTAGGTATCTGCATTCTAAAACTATAATCATAGGAATATGTTATTGGAAATAAATATTTATACCAAAAAGCTCAATTGGGTATCCAAAATTCAATTGATAATGTTGGTGCAGGCAGGGTTGGGTGCCTCCTGGGTGACTTTGACGGTGTAGATCTTGGTACATCGCTCTCACTTCTCCAAGATTGTTGGACTGAATCCCAATATTGTTTGCATAAACAAAGATTATTTGACCTCTATCATTTTTCATAATGCCCCAACACCAACCATCCTAAGATTCCCATCAAAATTTAGTTTTATCTAATCGAAAAAAAAATCCACTTAATAATATAAATATCACTTCTAAAGCAGTTTTTTGAGCAGTATAATTTTGAATAACTATGAAAATTAATAAAAAATAAATAAAAATTCAACTGTAATATTTTAAATTACTATAGCAAATGTCATCGAGAGGCCAGTTTTTGGACTGCTTTTTAGGTAGATGTTAAAAAAAAAATTAATTGTTGGAATGCTTTTTAGGTAGATGTTAAAAAAAATAATTAATTGTAATAAATTACTATAGTTAATGCAGTTTTTTTTTTATAGTTTTAAAAATGTATATAAAATGTTAATGTATTTAAATGGTAATTTATACTGTCGATTTTTAATTTAAATTTAAACCGAACAAAATTATAATTTAAATAATTCAAGTTTTTTCTGAAATAGTTATTTCCTGACAAACCTACCCGAGAGGTGCCATTTGTTACGCCTTGTGGATTGGAAAAAAATATATTTCTTCCCAAAATTTGCGGAGCCGACAGATTTTCAGAAATTTCGGATAATTAAATAAATAAAAATAAAAATAAAATGAAGTTTGCTTTATAATTAGTCAATTCTAAAAGTATTTAGGTCTAATATTAGGTGAAATTTCTGACAAGGCGTGATTCTGTTAAAAAAAAAAAAACTCTAATTTTAGAAAACTGCCAATTATTGTGGAGCAAGACACAGAATTATTGCTATTAACTGGGTTGAACTGAACAATGGATAAAAGACCACCTATTTTCTACTAATTAATTTCTTCTGCTGTTTAATCTGCTCTGAAATAAATTGTCATTTTTTATCTTAAGTCATTGAAATGCAGGGAATCCTTATTTATTTAGGAATAACTGCATCTAGATGGTACTTGAATTTTGCCTAGGCATTCAGTTTTTCTAAAGAAAAATGATCAACCTTCAAAGAGAAACGCAGTGGCCTGTTTAAAAATCCAAATTTTTATGTTTTACTCTCTGGTTTGGCTCTATCTGAAGGCAAACGAGGATATAGGAAATAGGTAGTATTTTTAGTTTTCAGTTTTATAAGGAATGGCTAGTGAGAAATTTAATTTACAAGAGAGAATGGCAATTGCCACATCAGCAATTCAAATAATTTCTTTCGCCTTGTTGCTGGTTTTGCTTTCCATAATAGCGGTTAGAGAGGAGATTGGAGGTCGGTACATATTGTCTAGATTATATTATTTTTCCTCGCTCAGGGTCTAAGTGGGTTGTGTGTGTGGGTTGTGTGTGTGTGTTTGCTTTTCTGGTTTAATTGATTGTGGGTTGTTATCACAGACACTGCAGGTGCTATTCACAATTCAAATAAAATTTTAGATTCTGTTGTTGACCCCACCATGAATTCATGGGCTTGCATGTGTTGCTCAACTTCTGATGGTTCGGAAGAAAAATGTTGCATGGAATGCTTTGAAATGGAAGGGGTACAACTACCTTCCAACATTTTACTCATGGAAGGTCATTGCCTTGTTTTATACATCATTAGAGTAAACTTCAATGTCAAATATTTTTAATAGATTTTTTGTATAAGTTGCATGGTGTGTATTGTTGCAGGTTCTCAAATATTTTTTTGATAGTCATTGAAATAATTTGTGTGGTGTGTTATTTATTGCAGGTCTTAACAATCAAAATAAAGTTATAGATTTCCACCAGGGTATGAATGGTCCATCAATGTTGGAACAGAATACAATTGACAATACTGCATACAAATGATAATATTTTATGAAATGTTCTGGAGGCCAACTGAGCTATTGCCAGCTTCCCCTTGACTCTACCACGTACCAAGTTCATTAACCAGCGCATGGACTTATATTTTGATCTCAAAGGTAAACGGAGTTAACCTTCGAAAAGGGGTATAGAGGAATATATAAAACTCCTTTTCTTTTTCTAGTAAATTACATCTCTTTTATGAAAAGAAGATTTTCAGATTTTAATCTCCTTCAAAATTTTCAGTTTTGATTCATTATATGGAAAGTTGATATGAAAAGAAGATATTCAGATTTTAGTCTCCAAAATTTTTAGTTTTGATTCATTATATGGATAGTTGACATGAAACTCAATTGTTGCTAATGCGAAGGGTTGAAGTATTGAAAAGTAGTAATTCATCCTTATCCAATAAATCTACTGTTAAGGATGAATGCTGATCTAAAGACTTTTATCTTACACAATGCAAACCTTAAAAATATGCCTTTTCCCTTTTTTCTTAAAAAACTTTGAAGCTAGCCCCTTCACTTGTTCTGTTGGTTGCTGTCTGATATTCATTAATAATTTGGGCCACTTTCCTCTCGGTTGAAAAATTAAGCTGACCTTAACCTATCAATTTATCTTTCTTTTTCAACCTGGATTTTGTTGAGGATTACTCAAACCATCTTACCTGTATTTATTTGTGATTTCATTCTAATAATTTAATATACTGTGGCTTTTTTTAATCTCAAATAAATTTTAAAGAAATTACCAAGGCAGTGTGACAAAGAAAATAAATTTGTACTCCACATTATAAATCTATGTTTAATGTTTTCGTTTGAACATTTCATCATATCTCACTTATTTGCTTGTACTATTAAAAAAATGGAAAAGTGGTGCCCATGTCTGGATTAGGGATAGAGTTTGACCCAGCATCTGAATGAATTGTGCACTTAACGTAATGCCCATGTCACAATTAAGGATAGAGATTGAACCAGCATTTGAATGAATCGTGCACTTCTAAATAATAATGCTCAATGGATTTATTTTTTATTTTATAATCTAACTGATCATTAGTATCCTTAAATTGGCCCACAGCTTAACATTTGTGAACCTTGACCTTCTCTGTAGAGGTTTGTTTAATATAAGTTTTTGAAGGTCCATTATTTTATAGTGATGAAGGGGCAGCTTGGAAAGCATCCATTTGCAATGGATTAAGTTTAAATACTGATCAGATGTTCTGAAAGGGTGATTAGAATGCCAAGTTTCTCTTGTGATGTTCTTATTTCCAAAGACATATTCTTGTTAAAAAATATCGTTCCACATTAATACCTTTTCTCTTTAATTATAGTTCACTACGGTCTGTAACTGGTGTTGCTATTAAGCTTCTCATTTCTATTGCTATATGCAAATGGTAGTATTTTTAGAGGAAAAAAATGACAATGAAGACTTCAATAATGATTAGCTGAAAAAGTTATTGTTTATTCTATAGTTTATGGTTTCATATATGGCTTACCTCTATAGTTCCTAAGAATTTTTATATTGATTGTAGTCTCGGAAAAACATATCTTTCTATATATCTGGTAGAAAAAAGGTGATATAGACAACTTCCTTTCATCTTTTAGGCTCCATGAATCCAATCTTCCAACAACTTATCTAAAGAAGTTGGTTAAATCTATTAAAATATGTTTCTTTTGTCTGTGACTGTGTTAAGCATACATGCCATGGTTCTGGTTCAATCATGATATTATAATCCATGGGGCTTCTATTGTACCTATCACAACATTAGCAGATTATATAGATGATGGACACCTTCAGAACATAAGAATATTGTCTTTAGCATAGTTGATCAAAATACTGAATAAAATTTATAGTATTTCTGGTTTAAAATTGACAATTTCAGAAATGTTTTGACTTCTAAATAATTTATAAACTAATGTGTAACAAATGGTTATTGTTTTGCATCTCAAGAGGACATTTTAGGGTTAGAAACTAGATCAACTTGGTTGTATTAGGAAATATCAAGTTTTGAACTTATGCATTTTTTTTTGCTAAGATATTCAAGACTTATACTATGCAGATTGCTATATATAAATTTAGAAATACAATTGGTAACATAGTCTTTGAAAAGTAGGTGTACAAAAAATTATTGGATAAGGATTTGCAATATTAGTTAGTTGACAAGGTTATTGCTTATTCTATAAATTGTGGTTTCAAATATGGTTTACCTTTACACTTGGACATTCTTTTGGAACTCAAAGAGGAAACTCTAGAATTTTAGCACAATATTATTTTCCGGGTTAAGAGGCAGACCAAATTGGATATAGTAGTAATATTAGAGTTGATTCTTATGCAATTTTTTTGGCCAAAGAACTAAAGAGGGGTTAAGAGGTAGACCAACTTGGATATACTAGTAATATTAGAGTTGATTCTTATGCATTTTTTTTGGCCAAGGAACTAAAGAGTTATTCTTTATGTAGATTGTTATGAACTGAGTCTAAAGTTTGATGATGATAAAATTGGAAAGCTTTACCTGAACTCAAAATAAATAGAATTTTAAAACCATTGTCAAAAATTCTTCTATACTATCCCATTTTGTAAAAGAGATATAAACTACCATTATTATTATCATTATCATCATCGTCGAAAACATCACAAACATTGCCAAACATGAAAAATAAAATATTATTAAACCACATTTGAGAGAGCTTTTAGAAATAGCAAACAAATAGACAACTCAATAGTTTAAAGTAATTTTTTAGCTGAGAGGAAAAGCCAAAAATAAATAAAGTGATAAATTTCACATGAAGAAAGACACTCTTCACATCCATATGATACACTTCTCATCCAAAGGGAGCATATAGAGAGAATAACCTTAACAGTTCATTTGTGCAACATAAGCAAAAGTCTTCAAGTAGTCAATTCCCTCCTTTTGTGAGAACACCTTAGCAATTAGGCATTCCTTATGTTTCTCTAGTTAACTATCAAATGTATACTTGATTTTATAGATCCACACACAACCAATAATTTTCTTTAGCTCCAATATTTGATTCTTCATTAATGACTCATACTTTGCTAGCATGACATCTTCCCACTCTGAGATCTCCAAAATATTTAACCTTCAAGACTTAGGATTGAGAGGGAACCTTATAATGATGCTTTTAAGAGAGAGTGTTGTTGGGAATCCAAGAGGAGGTTCTAGGTATTGTATAATCCATAGAATTTTGTTCAACATCTTACATAAATACACCACCAGAAGAAGGTATTGACGCATCCAACACATGATCACCATAAATATCAATTTCTAGAATGATCACACCGTGCATAGGAGCATCAAGATAATTAGAGATATGGTCACTAGAACAAATATTTATGGAGAATCTAGAATGAAAAATTTTGACCCATTGGAGGACTCAAACTAATAGGCTAAGAAGATAGAACTATTAGAGTAGAATCATCAAGAATATATAAAGGAAAAGAAGAATAAGCAAATGAAAATTCTATAGAAAGAGAAAGATCAACAAGTAGGATAGAATTATCTTTCAAGAGCATAGAAAATGGTCCAAAGGAGTTGATGGAAAGCCCCATAAAATATCACATCATGCTAATTAATGATTTCCCACTTAATTGGATCATTAAAATGATAAACCTTAAGAAGTATCAAAACACCCCACAAGAATGCTAACGACTCTTTATAGTAACCTTATCTTGTTTATCTATAGGAATATGATTTCATGCATGCAAAACAAAGATACAAAACTAAAAATCATCAATTTTGTCTCTTGTCAATATCTTAAGAGGTGTCATACCTTGAACTACCCTTTGATGATGATGACATGTATAGCACAAGTTAGTACATCATCCTAGAACATGGGATCCATTAGCTTGGCATAAAATATACATCTAGCCATCTCTAAAATGACTTTTTTCTTCCACTTGGTGATCCCATTATACTCAATGGTATAATTGAATAGGCCTTTAAAAAGAAATATCATCATAATCCAAAATATTATGAAAGGTATGATTGACAAAGTCACCTCCACCATGGGTCCAAAAGCACTTAATTTTTCTCTCAAGTTGATTCTATGCAACAACTTTGAAATAATAAATTTTCCAAAAGCCTCGTCCTTGGTATGAATGGTGTAGATCAATGCATATCTAGAGAAATCATCAATAAATTTGAGGAAGTACTTATTCAAAAAAGGGAATGATAAACCATCCTATTAAAGGCAATAGAAATGAGCTCCAATAGTTAAATAACATGCCTAGCTTTCACTTTTGAGTAATGCTCTCATGATACTTCCCCAAAACACACCCCTCACAAACATCAATAAGGGAAGTAATGGAAGGAATACCCTCTACCATCTAAATTTGAATCATGTGCCTAAAGGATCCATAGTTGATGTACCAAGGCTATAATATCAATGCTTGTTAATGTTACCTATCATAGCCACCAAAGATAAAAAATATATATATTTTAGGAGGAGGAAGAAGGGAACTCTCCAAGCTTATGCATCTTATCAAATTCATCATAATATCTTAGATTCAACATCAACCTTAATCACCCATCTATCAAGTCAGAATTCCACCTTTTTGGTGGTATGAGTAATGTGATAAATAGAGATAATATTACGGTTCATAATTAATATATAAATGACTTCCATGAATTATGCATTCAATATTATCCACTATATTCAATCAAGAGATGGGTATGCTTTGTCATGTACCATATTACCCTCAAATTTGTATATTATTCCTTCAAATATGTGAAGGCATAATAGGTTGAATGAACAACCACATGTTCATGTGAGGTATCACCTTCATGTTCATCCTCACCTTGTGCAAAGAAAATATAAGAATCACCAGCTCCCTTCTTGGTTGCTTCCTCACGTTTCTTGTTACACTACTAAAAAACTCTACCATATATCCCTCTTTCTTGTAAAACCCATACAAAGACTTATTAGATTTCTACTCTGCATGTTTCTAGTTACTTATTTTAGCCTTCCTACAATTTGTGTTGGGACTTATTTTGCATGGGCTCCACTAAATCTTCTGAGCTTGCTAGTGGAGAATGTAGTTGAACATAATTTTTAGCATAGGAATTGTTTTTTTTTTAAGTGAAAAATCCCTTGCGAGGCCACCTTTATCTGAGAGACCACGAACAGGGGGTTCTACACCGTCAAAGTCACTCGGGGGTCACACCTGATCCTGCTTGCACCAACATTATCAATTGGAATTTGGATACCCAATTCAACTTTTTGGTAGGGTGGAGATTTGAACCTGGGACCTCCCTTGGAGGATTGCCCTCTCCTCTCCAACTCACCTACAACACCTGGGTAAAAACTAATTTATAGTGGAAAACACCCCTTTCGAGGTGCCACTTTCAATAGGTTGGGCATAGGAGGAATGGAGCCTTGTCGGCCTCTACCAACACATAGGACATTCCTAACTATACCATATATCTGCAGGATGGAGACAAGGGGAATGGAACCTGGGTCGACCTCTACCAACACCTAGCGCATTTACCATTGGTTTCTTATGGAGGTAAATTTGAAGTATTTTAAATAAAATGGCTACCATCTCATAGGATTAAAAAAATATTAATGCCTACCATATGGAGATAATCAACTTCTTCCTCCGTGTTCTTCTCATCACCTCCCTTGATAATAAAAATATTTTCTTACAATTTATAAAACTTATTGATATACTATTTTCCAAAACTCTCTATACTCAAATTAACAAGCTCTATTTCCAATCTAATGATCTAGATGTAATAAACATGGTCACACATCTTCTAAAATTTATCCAAATTTTTGGGTCAAAATTTTGCATTATGTGATTATCACATTTTTTGTCCACATGAAGAGAAATCACACCATGTGATTCTTCCTTGTTCCTATACAAGTTCTTTTATTTAAAATCAATATCGACTAGATCTACATCATCTTATTTTAGGAGCCCTTCCTATACAACAAATATTTTATTTTGATCCTCCAAGTGACATACTTTGATCCATTAGGCAACAACACATGTGGCAAATGATCCATTATGTTCCTAAAAATATAGCCTATTGCATGTAGTTCTAACTAAAAATAATATGACATAGTAGAGATCTTAAAAATTATATGATTCTAAAAAAAGGCTCAATATGCTTCTATAAATAAAATTTATGTCTTTAAAAAATTTGACCCTAAAATCACACAATGTGCCACCAAAACCCTTGAAATGCTTCTAAAATTTTAATTTACTTCAATAATCCATTGATCTAACAACTAAGAGGGTACCACTTGTGCACTAACTATGCAAACCACTGGTCAAGGAAACAACAAGTTAACTACTTCTAAGTATCCAAGTGGATGCAAACTATATGTTAATTATGTAGGCCACTAGGTAGGGAATTAATCAATTTATAATATCTATATATCACTAATTTTATGAAAGTGATACTATTCACTAACTCTATTATGGATTAGATAGGTGATTGGATAAAATTGAAATATTGATTTGTAATATAACATTGAATAATTATTGTCTTCTTTTATAATTAAAAATTATGTTGGACACCTCCATTTAGGCATTTTGTCATCCAATAATTTCCATATAACAAATCTCCATAAATCAAAGTGGAGAGATGATGATTTGAACCCAAGGTACTTTGGGTGTCAAGCCTTTATGTGCTTCCCTCTAGCCACATCACCTATAAGCCACATAAGAACTAAGTTACTCAACATAAAAGTGAGGATATTGATCATACAAATGGAGGGTTTATTGGGCATACTCAACATCCTCTTTCATACACCATTTTCTAAGAACCATAACGCTATTACACTACATTGTATCCACATGAGACTCATTGATAACACATAATATACATCCATAACAAAAGGTCTCACATGGATTTCAAAGCCACACCCTTCAGGCCCCCTAACTATACACACGTTTTAGAAACCACTATGTCTATGGTGTTTTCAAGCATAAAAAGGAATATGTTTTGATTATGATGATATGGTAGAATGGGCGGGCATGTGTCACTTGTGTCCCTACATGACTTTTCATGATGATCAACAAGTATATTCCATTTAGAAAAATTCTCTTCATAACATGGGATGCCCTATGAGTCATCTTCACAACCTCCACCAAGGAATGATCCAACAAAATTTTCATATATCATTGGGCTATAACCTATGATGGGTATTAAGGTCCTCTTCAAAAATTAAATCATACATACCCAACGCATTTGCTACCCCTCTTACACTACCAAAAAAACAAATTTTTGATTTTTTTTAATGTAAAAAGAAGATATTTGATGGTGAAATTGTGAAAAATCTTGAAGTAGGACCACCCTAATATTTTGTAAAGAAAATAAAATTTGATAATTCACCCATATTTATTTATTTGAATGTTGTTCTTATAATATAAGATCATCATGATATATATTACGAAAATGACGATCTATCAATTTGAATTTTGTCAAATTTATATGCAATACTTGTTGATAATCTTGAAAGCTACATCATATATATAGATAGATTGCAATGTAGTATTTATGAGTTGTATTCCTCAAACCATGGATAAGAACTAATTTTTTCATCCTCCCAAACAACATTTAATTTTTTCCAAATTTATAAAATTGTAAGGAAAAATCATAGGTATTTACTTTTCCACCATGGCTACGAATAATAAAAGGATAAATAAATAGTGGATCACCTTCACAAAGTCCATAGGATGTTTCAAAGTAAATAAAAAGAGATATTGATCAAAATATAATATTTTGAAGTGTTATAACAACATCTAATCTATTCACATCAATCTTAATAAAAATTATTCTTTTTAGGATTATCGTGTGGAAAAATATCTACTAACTTCGTTATATGCTTTGTTCATATATAATTCTACAAGTATATTTTATTTCTTCATGGAATGAATAAAATGTATGGTTTTTTATGCAATTATTATACCAGTGAAGAATTTTTTTACCTTGAACAAAATAAACATTGTTCCCCCAAGATACCACAAACTAGAATGCTTTTCAATATATTTACCTTAATTTTTGAAAGTATCTTGTAGATCATATTACAAAGGCTCATTAGACAAAATGTATCAAAAAGCAATTCACCTTTCTTTAGAACTAATGTAATAAATATGACATTTATATTTCTTATTATATCCTTCTTTTTCCTAGCATATTCAACTATATTTGATATATCACTCTTCAAAAAATAAAAAATAAACGTAAAATATCCATCAAGGTCAATTTCCTTGTGAGAATGAAAAGAGAAAATTACTTCATATTATCTTCCATTTAGATCTTTCTCATAAAGCTTTAATTTTATTTTTATGTGATAATTAATGAAATATTTAAAAAATAACTTACTAAGGAAACTTGCTAAAGTTTTGACAAAAATATCTTTGAAACAATTAATATCCTTCTTCCTAATATCTTCTTCTTACTTAATATTTCTTATATTGGAGTTAAAATATCTTTGATTCAATGAAAAGATAAATTTATTTTTGCAATAGCATGAAGACATTTGGTATTTTTATCCCCTTTATTAATTCATCTCTTTATATTTTTGGGTCCAATATGTCTCTTCCTTTTACAATGCATTGTGATAGTTAGAAGTTAATTATTATTTTTGTAGATAAGTATCTTGATCCAATTCATTGATTTCTATGATCTCTTGTAAATTATTGATATTGCATTTAACTTCCTCTTTAGTTTAAACATGTTATGAAAACATCTCACATTTAAAATTTTTATTTGCCCATTTAGATATTTTATATTTTGAACAAACCTATATATACATGATCCTTCAATCCCTTCTTCATCCCACCATAAATAACTATTTGAAATAAATCAAGGTTTGGATCCACATAAACTAAAATCAAAATGGATTTGGATGACTCTTATTGAGTGGTTCACATATCAAATGAATGGGTTTGAGATCTAATCTTGCTCACAATAAATTGTATGAAGATATTGTATATCTATTTGCAACCATGTATTGGATAACAAAACTTGTCCAATCTTTCGGTTATATTATTTATCAATTACATTCATTATACCTTGTAATAGAATGCCAGAGGTCATTTGAATTGACAAAGGAAGCAAAACACTCCATTGATTCAAACCATCTATTACTACCACCCTTATTTTACAAAGGATATATAAATGTATTGAATTCCCCACCCAAGTATCTATTTGATTTCATAGTAGTTTGCAATAATGAATGGAATCAATAAATTGCTTAGTATTGTTGAAAAAGAAATATATGCATACAATATATGAGGGTGTATATGGACACTAAATAATATAATTATCAAAGAATAAATAACATTCCAACTGATAATCAAATGGCTGGTATGATGGGTAATTTATACCCAAATACAAGTTACCTTTAGGTAAAGGTTAAGTGATTGACCTTTAGGTTTAAAATAATAAAAATTTACAAAAATACATTTTTCAAGGTTTACAAGGGTCTAAAGGGCTTATATGTACAATATAATACAAAAGTTAATTGTTGCCTTAAGAGAATATTAACTACCACATATTTCAATAGCCTACCTTAAGTTGAATGGGGGGTATAAAGAGAGACCTTTAATTGTCATCCCCCTTAAGGGATACTCTCTCACACCAAGTAGCTCCTACATGCACATAAAAGGAACCTCTAGTATGATCTCTATCAATATATTTGATACCTACTCTATTGAAGATACAAAATTGGTATCAAGCATTCCAAATGCATGAAGCCATCTCACAAACACATCCAAAATTCTATATGCTTAGTCCATTTATAAAATGCAGGATTGCAAACAAGCTAGATAATTATTACACTAAAGAGTGATTAGAAAAGTATGATGAATACCAATCTCCTTCAAAATCATGAGCACACATTGAAAATGCTTAGCTACCTTAATGGCAAAGACTAAGATATAGTAGAATGACATATAGAGCACCATAAAATAAGGTTGGATTGCAAATAAAGAACAAAGTCTATGGTAGAATGTCATTTATCTAAATCATTAACCCTATCAACATCTAAAAATCCTATAAATATTAGAGGTGAATTGAATTAATGATGAATACCCATCCTATAAGTCCTTATGATGTATCTAAATATCCTCTTGTCTATTGTCCAATGACCCTCTCTAGGGCTTACAAATACTTAGAGTAATAACTGACAACAAAGGCTATAGAAGGTTGTGTATGAATAAGCTAAATAAGACCTCCCACAAGATACTAATATAGAGTAGTATCTACTAAAGAGGACATCTAATGAGATTAAAGCTTTAGTCCTAAAGCAAAAGGAGACTAAGTGGACTTATAAATCTCCATAATTAAATTCTAAAGAAGATCCATTACATACTTGGGATATCAAATGGTGATGCCAAAACCTATTTTATCAATCTAAATGCCAAAAAAAGTAGTGCAGGAGCCCCAAATCTATGATCTCAAAGGTAGGATGATATCATGACTTTATATCCTAAATTAAGGCAAGGACGCTACCATTAATGATAAGATGATCAACATGGAAAAACAATCACCAAAAAATTCCCATCCTGATGTTTAGTATAAACATCATGTTTGATGGCATACCATCAAAACCCACAATTGAGAAAAAAAGTGATGGAACAAAAACCTCAATTTGCTATTGGATTTGAGGAGTATAAATAATACAAGAGGTAGGTGACACACATCACCAAGCTAAACCTGAAAATGACACATGGCATGGACACATGTCATGGGTAAAGCAAAATATTATAATATAAAGTACACATTATAATTCTAACATTCCCCCTTAATGTGTACTTTCCTAAAAATAGAATTAAGTCAACATTAGATACATTCCCCCTTAATTTTGACTTCCATTACAACATAGATAGAGCATTTTGATGAACTTGAAGAATTTGTCAAGTGCAAGTGACTTTGTGAAGATGTTAGCCACCTGATCTTGAGTAGGTATGTACTCCACTTGTATGATGTTCTCTTGGACCATTTCTCTTATGAAGTGATGATGGATCTCAATGTGCTTTTTTGAGTCATGGAAGACTGGATTCTTTTTCATATTAATGGTACTTTGATTGTCATAGTATATGTGTATTGGACCATATATGAGTAGCCCAATATCCTTAAGTAGCTACCTCAACAAAATTGCTTTCTTATATGCCTCAACTGCTACCTTATACTCTTCTTCTATTGAAGATAAGAAAACTATATGTTGTTTCGTGGTGCTCTATGAGATGGTACCTTGTCCTAACTGAAAGTAGTAACCAATAGTTGATCTTCTAGTTTTAGGACAACTAGCCCAATTTGAATCTATGTACCCAATAAATGAAACATCACATGTTGTATACATAATACCATGATGGGGTGTCCCTTTGAGGAATCTCAAAATCCTCTTAGCTACTATCCAATTACTCTTCTTGGGATCCTGCATGAATCTAGAAACAAGGCCCACTAAAAAGGTGATATCTAGTCTAGTTGAAGTTAAGTAAATCAAAATTCCAACTAGTTTCCTATAAAGGGTGTCATCAATCCTTTTTCATCATCACTATTGATCAATGTTAATCGAGTTTCCATGGGATTAGGGTATGGTTTACAATACTCTATGTGAAACCTCTACAAAAGAGACTAAATATATTTAGCCTAGGAGATGAAGATCTTGCCAGGTTGTTACCACATTTCTATGCCTAAGCAATAGTGAAGGAGGCCCAAATTAATCATCTCAAAATTTTTCATAAGTCCTCTTTAAGAAACCTTATTCCATCTGTGTCATCACCTATAACGAGAAGATCATCCACATACGATTTTACTAAAATGATGTAGTTCCTCCAATGTTTCACATAGAGAGTAGATTTTTCTATAGATCTAGTGAAACCAAGGTTGATGAAATAAGAATTAATTTTGGCATACCAAGCTCTTGGTGCCTGCTTCAACCCATATAGAGCATTCTTCAATCTAAGGATTTTATTTTCTTGGTATTTAACTGTGTACCTTGGAGTTTGATCAACATATACTTTTTATTTCAATGTACCATTGAGGAAGGTACTTTTTACATCCATCTGATATATAGACCAATATTTTTGAGCAGCTAAAGTAATAATAGTGCGAATTATGGTCATTTTTGCCATAGGAGCGAAGGTCTCCTCATAATAATTCCCTCCTGCTTATAGCCTTTAGCTACTAGGTGAGCCTTGTAGTGATATAATGAGACATATGATTTATACTTTACCTTGTACACCCATTTTTTACCAATGGTATATCTGCATAGGGGTAAATAAACTAAATCCTACGTTTGATTTTGTTCAATGGAATGCAATTCTTGTTCCATGGCAAGAGTCAATTTAGGATCACCAAGTGCTTCTTTCACATTATAGGGTTCTGGTTGGCTGAGGAATTTTCCATTAGAGTATAGTTCGCTTGGTGTCTTAGGATAGAAGGCCTTTTACCTATATAAGAGAGCAAGTGGCTTTGGGTTGCATCTATGGTAGATTGAACCCACATAGGTAAAGGATTTGATGATGTGGCAATTTCATTAGATGAAGGAGAAGTAGGAGGGGGAGGAGGACATTGATAATGAGTGGGGAGGTCCTCATTTTGAGGAAATATTTGACTTGTGATGGAATAGGAAGGATCTGGTGAAGGAGTGGATGTCAAAGGAGCAACTATTTTCATGTTTAGTTGAAATGAAGGGGCCATAGTAGGCATATTTTTTGGGGGATACTCATTGAAAGTAACTTCCATAAAGAGAAAAAAACTCTTGGAAACAGGGTCATATAGCTTATAGGATTTGGCACTGTCTATCACATCCCAAATTTTCCCATATGAATTGTAATTTTTTTTAAAGTAAATAGGGCTAAGGTTATACTCTAGTTTTTAGTGTCCTTTAATCAAATTATTTGTCTCCTCTCCTTGAGAATTCACTCATATTTATTACATTTGATAAGTGATTTACCCATCCCTATAGCTTACATATGTCTTTCTATTAAAGTGTAATAGGTGAAGTGTAAGATTAAGCTATCAATCTCAACCTTCCAGTGAGCTAGCCTATTCCTTCTGATCCATAAAAAGGAGCACATCAATCACTACACCATACATAAGTCTATTAATCTAGGTGTACTAAGTGTGTTGGGATAAAGATATTGATCTCATATTCATTATGAGATAGCCTTCTCCCGATAAGTCTTGCTCATTATCTGATTCTAGGGACACAAACCTTCATACCTCTGTCATACCACTAAATCCATCATGAAATATTTTTAGGTCCTAGTGAATTAAGCATTACCCATTATTTTCTCCTATTGACCTTTAATGCATGCATTTGTGTTATCATGAGTTTTCCCTTAGGTGAACCATCATCACAAGCATACATTTTATATCCTCAATAGGAGTTGTAAATAAGCTTAATATTTTAAATAATGAATACTTGTGATTTATCCAAGTTCTTTTCTAAACCAAAATACACTCCATTACAATTGTATTTCAAGATTTATCATTCAATGCTTATAATTATCCCATTGATTCATATCAAATAATTAGTGCATAACTAATGAAAGCATGAAACCATAAGAAATTCCTTTTATTTAAAGTGAATCATAATTCCATTACCAATTCCAAAAAGAAAACACTAGCAATGAAACTCCACATATAACCATGATACATCTCATATATCCTAGGAATCCTCATGCGGAATAAACCTAACTCGAATCATTTCTAATTTTATTTCATAAGGAATTTATTTCATACATTGTGTCATGGTATTCTATAAAGCCTTTAATCTATCATAAGAGTTTCATAACTCTTATAAGAATCACACTATGAATTTATCTCTTATCTCACAATAACAATATGGTACTAATAATTGGGTTAATGATACCCTAATGACCTTTATCTCTACCATAAGAGTCCCCTAACTCCTATGATATTACTCACCATCCAAGTCTATTTGGATATTATTCCATTCTTATTTTAGAAGCTTTATACACACAATCCAAGTCTATTTGTATTTATTCCATTCTTCTTATTTTATAAGCTCTGTACACATAATCCAAGTCTATTTGGATTATATTCGATTTTCTTTATTTCATTATCCTTGCTACCAGATATAATTAAATCACAATCATCTCATTCATAAGATACCATGTAAGTCTTACCTTGACTTCTATTAATAAAATAAATCTCATTCAATATAATAAGATAAACACAAGGTCAATATTCTTTTAACTTATTCCTAACTTAATGTTATCCAATATATAAAGATTTTAGAAAACACTAATTAAATCATTTTTCCATCATGATTAATCATTTGAAATACACAAAGAGGTTCTAAACTCAATAATTGCTCACATAAAGAGGTCAATAGTGAGATGCACAAAGAGGTTCTCAACTCAAGAATGGCTTACATCAACAATGAGGTGAATCAAGTTTTTAACTTGTTGAATCGAACACCAAGAGGCGGTCTCCCAATCATCATATAGGGTTGACTAAGCATAGGGGTTGAATATCTTATTGGGTGACTTCGAGCCTCATCCCATCCCATGTGGGGTGAGAAGGAATTGATCCCATGCGGCTCTTAGTTTCACATGTGTGCAGAACGTGACGCCTCCCTTCAATGAGTTATTTACCTTAGTTAACTTGAGGTAATTAGAGAACAAGGCTATTACATAGGCAATATAATTACACATTCCATCGAGGAATAATTTAAAAAATGATACATAGGGAGACATACTTAGTTTTGGCTTAAAGCCGAATGTGACTTGCTTACAAAAATAGTAAAGCAAATTCATAAGACTCATAAGCATCGTCTCTCCTCAACAAAGATTACAAAAATATTGAGTGTCCTAATGACACTTCTTTCGTAAAGCACTCCATCATATAAAAAAAAATATTTAATTAATACCTCAATTATTAGTAACGCACAATATTTAGAATTTATTATTCCAAAGAATATAGTTCTGCAACAGACCAAAGAATTCTTTTCAACAAAATTATAATGTCATTATGATATTTTCTCTTCAACGAGGAGGTAATACCGAGTTATTTAAGTTTTTTGATTTCCTATTCAGTAGAGATACATCAGAATGAAGACTCCATAGATAAATTTATAGAACCAAAATACTCAAAATATTACTCCTAACTTCGACATAGACTCAACATAATAGTATCTTCACTTAAAGAAGATATAACAATAACGAAGTCTATCAGAAAATTACTTTGCATTTATTGACGAAGACATAGAAACTATTATTGCAACACAAGAAGCTATAATAGTAAAATATTTTAGATTTTTATCTAGGGATTCCAACATAAACAAGGCAAAACTATTTTCACAACTTAAAGGAGATGTAATAACGAAATCTCTCAAAATTTTATCTTCCAATTTTTAGTAAACATACAACTATTAATGAATACCAAGGAGAAATAATATTTGGACATATTTGCAATGATTCTTACCATCATAGTGAAGTCACAATAAAATTCAAACCGAGATATTAAAACTCTAATCGTTTCAGCAAAAGCACAACAATCTTCAATCTCAATCTTGAAATCACCATGCGTTTCAACAAGAACACAATTCTTTTTTTACAACAAAACTAGTTTAAGTGCTCCTTTATTTTTCACCATAGGCCAAATGATCTATGCATGAAAAACCCATTTTTCCACTTCAACTTTCCAAAGTATCCTTTTTTCCATAAAATCCATGCAAAAGAACAAAAATAACCATCTCCTTCTCCTTCCTCGGGTGACATAATGTAATCTCCCCCACTCTATCTGCCACTATCATCTAACTAACTCACTTACCTCACCACTCTTCCACTTCCAAAAGGATTGACATATCCATTCAAAATGTAGAAGAAAACAACAAAAATCAAATATTAAAATCCTATCTTATAGGTCACATTATTGAAATCAAAGTTTGGACTAATCTCAACATTGCAAGTAATTATTTCAACCACAAAACAAGCATAATATTACCTCACATTATTTGCATTTCAACATCATATAAAAGTTTTCAAAATATAGTTATCCACCAACACAACATTCTACATCCTTAGTAGAACAATTCAAAGCATTAGTCCATTTAAATCTAAATTGAGTTATGCATAAAAAGATAACAATAATCCTTATGTAAAACCAAATTAGTTTCCAAATATCCTACAAAACCCAAGTGAGGATATAATATCATTTCTATAAAGCATCACCATGGTTGTAACATTTTGTATATCTATAGTGTAAGCTAGGTTAGGCATTTAAATTAATAAAGCACATACTCATAGTCAATCATGAGTTCATCCAACGAAAAGCCCTCCAAGGGTGGGTCATGACATCCTACCCCCATTAGGCTTAACACAATCCTTTGTGTTTCATTAAAGTTCAAACATAAAAATAATGGTTACATATCATTTTCAAACAGGAACGAAAAATATATCTGCATATCTACCACTTTCTCCCTAGTATAATTTGTCTTAGAATAGTGGTCCCACTAGACCTTACATTGCTCCAAAGTACCCTTCCTCATAGATTTGGAATGGAACTCAAGGATATTTACTAGACACACCTCAATTGCCTCTAGATACACCATCTACAATTTAGAAAATTCCCATGTATTATTAGGGTTTCTAAGCAAGGATATATGAAAGGTATCATGAATCTTCGACAAACTAGGTGGTAAGGCAATTTTGTACACCATAGGACCATATTTTCCTTGATTTTGAATGGTCCAACAAAATGAAGATCTTATTTGGTGGATCTTATGGCACTCTTCTTTGATATCACCCGTAGAAACACTTTTTCACCTACTGAAAACTTTCTTGGTGTTTTGTTTAAATTGACACAATGTTTTTAGAGATCTATGGTTTCTTTAAGAATTTCTTTGATCATCCTTATCTGATTTTCTATTTCCCTGACCATGTCTAGCCCAAGAACAATCTAGTCCTCTAGATTATCCCATGACAATAGTGTCCTGCACCTTCTACCATACAAGGCTTCTAATGGAGCCATGCCTAAGGTTGAACGGTGATTATTATTGTAAGAAAATTCTACTAGGTGTAGATATTATTTTCATCATGACTTTTGATCCATACAATACATGCAAAGCATGTCCTCCAATATTTGGTTCACCCTTTTAGTTTGCCCATCAATCTTTGTATGATACATAGAACTAATATTTAACCTGGTACCTATGCCACAGTGTAGGGCTTGCCAAAACTTAGATGTGAGACCCTATTTGAAATAAGCACCTTAAGAAAATCATGAAGCTTGAATATTTCTTTGGAAAATCAATTAGCCATAATCATGACATCATCCTTGGTATCTTCTAGTATAAAATGAGCAACGTTGGTCAAATTTTCGACCACTATAAAGATTGCATCATGTTGGAACCTAGTTTTAGGCAAACCCATAATGAAATCCATTGAAATCACCTATGTTCTACCTTAAATTTTGGCATTCAAGGTATTGGACAACGATTTTTTGTGATGTCCCTCTTCATTCTTGGCTAGTAAAAAAATTTCTTCATATTTTCTCTCATCTTGGATCCCCATGGGTGAGCAAAGTAAGGGGATCTATGTGATTCATTCATGATCATTTTCCTTAGATCACCTACTTTAGGAATGATTACCTGATCCTTGAACTATAGAAAACCATCCTTGTTGCAAAAATTCTTGTTTTCTTCAGGTTTCTTTCTCATTTTATCCTGAATATGGTTGTAATACTCATCCTGATATTGCATTTCTTTGACTTGATCCATCAAGTCTACATGGATGCGGGTCAAGGCAACAATGTATTTTCTCCTACTTAAGGCATCTATAACCTTATTTTCCTTTCCTTTAATGTATTCAATCCCAATATCATACTCGACGAGGAACTCCATCCATATTCCTTGCCTAGAATTAAGCAAAGGTTGAGTAAATATATGCTTCAAAATTTGATGGTTGGTTCTCAACTTAAATGGCCTTCCCACTAGATAATATCGCCAAACTTTAAGAGCATACACAATCGATACCAGTTCTAGGTCATGAGTAGAATAGTTAACCTCATGCCTCTTAAGTTATCTCGATCCATAAGCTACAATTACCCAATCCTATGAAAGCACTCCACCCAATCCTTCCAAATATGCATCTATGCATACTAAAAAATTACCTTGAGGGTCTAAAATATTTAAAATGGATGTCATAGTGAGCTTTTGCTTGAGCAACTCAAAATTTACCTCACACTTATCTATCCAATTGAACTACTTATCCTCCCTCTGAATATTAGTTATTGCAGATGCTATCTTGGAGTAATCTTTCATATAGTGCCTATAATATCCAATCAAACCCATGGAGCTCTGCACTTCAGTCATATTTATAGGTTCTGACCAATTTAGTATAGCCTCTATCTTCTTGGGATCCACTGCTATCCATTTATATGATATTATATGTCCTAAGTACTGTATTTCTAACACATAGAAGTTACAATTAGATAGATTTCCATATAGATGATTCTTCCTTAGTAACTCTAGGACGATTCTAAAATGTCTATCATGCTCTGACTTATTCTAGGAATATACCAAAATATCATCCAAAAATATAAGGATGAATTGATCTAGATACTTTTTGAAAACACTATTCATTAATTTCATGAATTTTGTTGGAGCATTCATCAGTCCAAAAGGTAGAATTTTAAACTCATAGTATCCATACCAAGTTTTAAATGTTGTCTTATGGGTATCCTCTTCGTGGATTCTAAATTGATGATATTTGAATTTCAGATCAGTCTTTGAGAATATGGTAGCATCCCTTAGTTGATCAAAAAAATCTTCAATTTTGGGTAAAGGATATGTGTTTTTAATGGTTGCCTTGTTGAGCATATTGAAATCTATGCACAATCGCAAGGAACCATCCTATTTTCTAAAAAACAACACTATTGCACCCCATGGTGACACATTTAGCCTGATAAACCCCTTATCCAGTAACCCTTGCAATTGTACCTTCAAATCTTGCATATCAATGGGTTTCATTCTATAAGGATCCTTATGAATAGGCTTTATCCCAAGTTTAAGCTCGATTGTGAAATCAAATTCACGTTTAGGTGGTAGTCTAGGTAAATCCTCTAAAATACATGTATATATTCTTGAAGCACTAGGTGTTTCCCAAACACCTTTTCCTTATTTTCCTTTTCAATTTTATTTAGCTTAACTACATAAATTGTTCCTCCCTTTTTAATGGCTTTCTTAAGTTGCATTTTAGAGAGGATTTGGGGTTGAAAATCCCCTTGCATGCTATACACCCTCTGTATTTTCCTGCCATCTTCATAATAATCAATCCATTTATCCTAAAAATTGATCACAGTCTTACGTGATTGTAACCAATCCATTCTTAAGACTACATTAAAATCATGTAGTGGTGCTACATAATCCAATGGTCATACCACTAGGTATGGTAATTTTGGTCATAGGATATCATTGATCGATAGAGTAGGTTTATCTTGAACCATACTCAATCTTCCACTCATGTGCCAATATTCCTGGCCTTTCTGGTATATCCTTAATCAAACTAGTAGAAAAATTTATGTGTAGCTCCACTATCTATAATAATAGTGACATCTTTACCAAATATCTTGCCTTTGTTAAGCAAAGAAGTGGCTTGTCCTTCCATATTTTCACTCCCTATTGTTGTGTATATATTATGAGCAAGTTCCTTGTGTGCAGGTTCTTTGTAAGCGAGTTCTTTCCTTTTCAAAATTGATCCTACTCTGAGCGGGCACTTGTTGGCATAATGTGGACCTCCACAATCAAAGCATCCTCCCTTAGGACCTGGATGTATTTTCTGCTTCTATCCCTCTGCTTTCACTACTAGTGGAGGATTAGGCTACCCTTGTGGTGGTGGCTTGTTATTACCGTTGTTGTAATTGTTAGGATTGTTTTTCTTTCCCCAGAATTTCTTCCTAAAATTTCCTTATTACTTGTCATTTATTTTATTTTACCCTTGAGAGCTTTTATTTTTTTGTTCTCTCTCCCATTTCATGAATCTTGCACTATTTATTTTTTGAGTGCATGTTTGTCTTGCTCGAAATATCCTTCATAATCAAAATAGAGCTTAAGATAAGTCTCAGCTTTCCTAGCCAAGTCATAAGCCTTCTGAAGGGTATTAGGCTCACTCATATTCACTTCATGCCCTATCCTAGGATCTTCTCCTAGTATAAATTTATGAATCTTCATCTTCTCATTATACGCAAGCACATATTTTAATAGCTTAACAATTTTTTTATAATAAGCCTCCACCATATTATTTCCCTATCAAATATTGGTGAATTATTCAAACTTCTTGGCATAAAATTGCTCTCTGAGGAACCTCTCTTTAAAGGCTATCATAAAATCCTCCTATTTTAGATCAACTGCTACCTTAATTCCTCTTTATGTACTAAAAGTCTCCTACCAATCTAGTCCAACATCCTGTAAATGTAAGGTGGCATAGAACATTCGAGTTCCAGTGAAGTAATTATTCATATTGCAGAAGGTTTCCAACTCCTTCATCTAGGATTCATCTGCATCACCACCTTCCTCTCCATTAAACTTGGAGGATTTCACATACTTAAAATCCTTAACCATTTCTGCTTCTAACCAAATTCTGGCTTGTTGTGCTTCTATAGGGGGTTCATTAACTTGACCAACTCTAGAGTCCCCAACTTGTGAATCCTAATTCATTATGGCTACCAACAATTGCTTTTGTGTTTCCATTTGTTCACGAAGTAAAGCGACTATTGTAATGAGATCTTCCCTCTCATTATTAGGATTATCTAAACCTAAATTTGGAGTTCTAACCTCAACATTAGTTTTTCGTATTTGCCATGTTGATGGGGCAACACTTCCTCTCCTTTTATTTTGTGGTACTATTCCTAGCCACACATAGGAGAGACAGTAGAAATTAGGTCACAATTACTTCTTCAAATTTCTCCTCCTACCATTAGCTATTTTTTTAGTTAACTTGCCAAATCAGTAATATTGGGTACCATTAGCTACCCTAACCTTCATGAGGTAAAACCCTTCTAATGTTTGTATACCCATAAATTTTCTTATTCACCTAGTCCATTTATACCTAGGTCTTGCACAAGGAAGCTTATAGTCCTACAAACATGAGCTCTAATACCAAATATCACATCCCAAAATTTTCCATCTCAATCATAAGTTTTTTTTGAAGTAAATGGGGCTAAGGTTATACTCTAGGTCTTAGTGTCCTTTAATCAAAATATTTGTCTCCTCTCCTTGAGAAGTCACTCATATTTATTACATTCTACAAGTGATATACCCATCCCTACAACTTACATATGTCTTTCTATGCAAGTGTACTAGGTGAAGTGCAAGATTAAGCTATCAGTCTCATCCTTCCATTGAGCTAGCTTATTCCTTCTAGTCTATCGAAAGGAGCATGCCAATTACTACACCATACATAAGTCCATTAGTGTAGGTGTACGGGATAAAGCTATCGATCACATCTTCATGATGAGCTAGTCTTCTCCTAATAAGTCTTGCTTATTGTCTGATTCGAGGGACACAAACCTTCATACCTCAATCATACCACTAAATCCATCATGAAATATTTTTAGGTCCTAGTGAATTAAGCATTACCCATTATTTTCCCCTATTTACCTTTAATGCATGCTTTTGTGTTATCATGAGTTTTCCCTTAGGTGAACCATCATCACAAGTGTACATTTTATATCCTCAAGAGGAGTTGTAAACAAGCTTAATATTTTAAATAATGAATACTTGTGATTTATCCAAGTTATTTTCTAAAACAAAATACAATCCATTACAATTGTATTTCAAGATTTATCATTCGACGCTTATAATTGTCCCATGGGTTCATATCAAATAATTAGTACATAACTAATGAGAGCATGAAACCATAAGAAATTCCTATTTTTTAAAAATGCATCATAATTCCATTACCAATTCTAATAAGAAAATACTAGCAACAAAATTCCACATATAACCGTGATACATCTCATATATCCTGGGAACCCTCATAGGGAATAAACCCATCTCAAATTAATTCTAATTTTATTTCATAAAGAAATCATTTCATACTTTATGTCAAGGAATTGTATAAAGCATTTAATATATCATAAGAGTTCCATAACTCTTATAAGAATCACACTATAAATTTATCTCTTATCTCACAATAACAATTGATACTCACAATTGGGTTAATGATACCCCAAATACCTTTATCTCTACCATAAGAGTCTCCTAACTCCTATGATATTACACACAATCCAAGTCTATTTGGATCTTGTTTCCTTCTCCTTATTTCAGAAGCTCTGTACACACAATCCAAGTTTAATTATATTTAATTTCATTCTTCTTATTTTAAAACCTCTATGCACACAATCCAAGTCTATTTGGATTTTATTCCATTTTCTTTATTTCATTGTCCTTACTACCAAATAGAATGAAATCACATTCAACTCATTCATAAGGTACCATGTAAGTCTTACCTTGACTTATCTATTAATTAAATAAATCTCACTCAATATAATAAGATAAACCCATGGTCAATATACTTTTAACTTATTCATAATGCAATGTTATCCAATACATAAAGATTAAAAAAAAAATCAATGTTTTCCATTTTTAGAAAACATTAATTTAATCCTCTTTCCATCATAATTAATAATTCGGAATACACAAAGAGGTTCTCAACTCAGGAATGGCTCATGTCAACAACGAGATGCGCAAAGAGGTTCTCAACTCAGGAATGGATCATGTCAACAACGAGAAGCGCAAAGAGGTTCTCAACTCAGGAATGGCTGACGTCAACAGCAAGGTGCGACAAGTTTTTAACTTGTTGAATCGACCACCAAGAGGCGACTTCCCAATCATTGTTTGGGGTTGAGTAAGCATAGGGGTCATACGTCTTATTGGGCACCTTCCAGCCTCTTCCCATCCCATGTAGGATGAGAAGGAATTGATCCCACGCAACCCTTAGTTTTACCACATGCATAGAACACAGAATCTCCCTTCAATGAGTTATTTACCTTAGTTAACCTGAGGTACTTAGGCAATAGGGCTATTACATAGGTGGCCAAATTACACATTCCATTGAGGAATCATTAAAAAAATGATACACACGGAGACATACTTAGTTTTGGCTTAAATTCGAACATGGCTTGCTTACACAAAATATTAAAGCAAATTCATAAGACTCATAAGCACCGTATCTCCTCAACAAAGAGTACAAAATATTGAGTGTCCTAATGACACTTCTCTCATAAAGCACTCCATCATACAAAGAAAATATTTAACTAATACCTCAATTATTAGCAAGGCATAGCATTTATAATTCACTATCCAAAGAATACAGTTCTACAATAGACCAACGAATTCAATTCAACAAAATTACAATATCATTATGATATCTTCTCTTCAATAAGGAGGTAATACTGAGTTATTTAAGTTTTTTGGTTCCCTATTTAGTGGAGACACAGTAGAATGAAGACTCCATCAATAAATTTATAGAACCAAAATACTAAAATATTACTCCTAACTCCGACATAGACTCAACATAATATTAACTTCACTTAAAGAAGATATAACAATAAAGAAGTCTATCAGAACATTGCTTTGAATTTCCTGATGAAGACATAGCAACTATTATTACAACACAAGAAGTTGTAATAGTAAAATATTTCAGAGTTTTGTCTCTACTTTCCAACGCAAACAAGGAAAAACCATTTTCACAACTTAAAAGGAGATGTAATAACGAAATCTTTCAGAATTTTATCTTCCAATTTTTAGCAAACATAACAATTATTTATTCATTTATTTTTTATTTACATGGTGGAATCGGTAGTAGCCACGAATCTGGGTAGGTTGTCCAGATTTTATGGCTGCCATAGTATTCTGCACTGTCCGCCCTGAAAGCCGCCACACAGATTTTTGTGCAGTCCGCCCCTATAACCACCATGCGGAAATCATTTTAAACCTTTTAGGCCGCTGAAAGCAACAGGAAAGGGACAAGCGTTCAGTCCGACGAGGCCCAAGATTTGAACCTTGGACCTCCTCCCCCAATGGGGTTTGGATGAACCAATTGGTCTACACCTCGAAACTAGCAATGAACCAATTGATCTACACCTCGAACCTAGCAAACATAGCAATTATTAACAAATACGCAGGAGAGAAATAATATTTGGACATATTTGCAATGATGCTTACCGTCACAATGAAGTCATAGTAAAATTAAAACCCATATATTAATACTCCAATTGTTTCAGCAAAAGCACAATAATATTCAATCCCAGTATTGAAATCACCATGTGTTTCAGCAACACAATTTTTTTAAAACAAAACTAGTTTAAGCACACTGATCTTTTTTACCGAAGACCAAATGATATTCGCATGAAAAAACCATTTTTCCACTTCAACCCTCCAAATTATCCTTCCACAAAATCCATGCAAAAGAACAAAAACAATCATCCCCTTCTTCTTCCTCTAGCGGTAGAATGTAATCTCCCCGACTCCATCCACCACTACCGTCTAACTAACTCACTTACCTCACCACTCTGCTACTTCCAAAAGGATTGACGTATCCATTCAAATACAGAAGAGAACAACAAAAATTAAATATTAAACTCCTATCTTATAGGTCACATTATTGAAATCAAAGCTTGGACTAATCTCAACATCGCAAGTAATTATTTCAACCATGAAACAAGCATAAGATTACCTCACACTATTTGCATTTCAACATCATCTAAAAGTGTTCAAAATATAGTTATTCACCAACATAGTATTCTACATCCTGAGCAGAACAAGTCAAAGCATTAGTCCATTTACATATAAAATTGAGGTATGCATACAAAGATAACAAGAATCCTTACGTAAAACCAAATCAGTTTTCAAATATCCTGCAAAACCCAAGTGAGGACATAATATCATTTCCATAAAGCATCACCATAGTTGTAACATTTTGTATATCTACACTGTAAGCTAGGTTAAGCATTTAAAATAATAAAGCACATACTCATAGTCAATCATGACTTTATCCAACAAAATGTCTGCTAAGGGAGGATCATGACACTATTACTATATCCAACAAAAATGCATTTGTGACTTATCATCAAGTTTATTTTTTTTATGAGGTATATGAGCATAAGCATCACATCCAAAAACTCTGAAATGACCTACATAGTGCATCTTTCTACTCCATATTTCCTCTAGTGTTATGTCATTCAAAGCTGTAGTCTATGATCTATTGGTCAAGTAGGCAGTAGTAAGAACAACTTTCCCCATAATGTATTTGGTAACATAACAACAAGTAACATAGATTTGGCCATGTTTGTCATTGTTTGATTCATCCTTTCAGCTACACCATTTTGTTGAGGTGTATAAAAATTTTTGAACTACCTCCTTATGCCATGATGCTTACAAAAGCTGAAAAAACTCTTTGAAGATGTATTCTCCACCATTTTATGGCCTCAATGTGTTGATTTTATAGCCAATTTCTCTTTCTACAAGTGTCATGAAGTCTCTGAATGTATCAAGGGCTTGTCATTTATACTAAATTAGGTAGATCCATATTTTTCTACTATAATCATAAATGAATGTGATGTAGTATTTGGCCCCAGTATGTGATTGAATAGACATTGGCCCACAAATATATGAATGAACCAATTGTAATGGTTTGTTGATCTCCAAGCCTTTCTTGAATCAAAAGGCTTTCTATGGTGTTTGGAAATAACACATGGCTCACAAAAGCAGTTAGACTCCCTAAGGTGAGGAAGTCCTTTTACCAAACCGTTTATGGCCATCATTTGAAGATTATGAAAGTTTAAGTGACCCATTTTTTCATGCCACATATACTCGAAATAGAAAGTAGTTGTTGTATGCAAAGAGTGTTGGGTACAAATTGGGTAAGAAGGTAGTAGACACCATCCTTCTTGACTCCCATGGATTTGACAGTACAATCTGGTTCTTGAATGTAACATTTGTCTTTGTCAAAAAATATAGTGTAACCCTTATCTGTAAGTTGGTAAATGGAAATTAGACTCCTTTTAAGACCATGTACATACAATACACCAGTTGTAGGAACATTATTCCCATTGTGTAAGCCAAGTGGTGCATCTCCTACACCTTCAATGGGAAGGGCATGTTCATCACCGAAAGTAATGAACTAGTTTTGGATAGGTTTTACCTTTGTCAACCAATCTTACCTTTATATCATATGCTTAGCTGCCTTTGAATCTATGTACCAACAATCATTGTCTTCAAAATGAATTTGATCTACAACACACAATGCATTAAGATTATGGTCTTGTTGCCCCTTTGATTCGTTTACCTATTTCTTTGGCAGTAATTAATTGTTGAATGCACACACTTTCCACAATAATCACACCCTTGTTGCTTGGGTTGAATTTATTATTGAGGTCTATAATTTTAAGGTATTCTATTAGGTTGACCCCTTTGAGGAGGTCTTGTCTGGCATCTCTGATATTGCTGCTATGTTTGTTGTTGATATTATTGTTGATGCAACTAACGTAGCTACTATTGTTGTCTTAGCTAATATCTTCGTCTACCTCTTTGATTCTGTTTTTGTGTACCGCTATTGGGTTTATTGCACAAAGATGCTTTGGTGGCAAAGGTTGCTGCTAGAGAATCAACCTCTTCATCCTTGATGAGGGTTTGCTCATGTTTCTTGAGAAGAATTTCAATCTCCTCAAATGGTGCACTCAATGTTTTACTAGTTAGATTTAACATGGTAGAATATGCATGAAATTAAGAAGGGAGGCATCCCAACATGATTGGAACTAACTCACTATCAAGAAGAGTTGAACCAGCAACTAAACCATTTCTAATAGATTTCACTTCCATGATATAATTGGTAAGTGAGCCTTTCATAAAAATATTATGCAACTTATATTTCAAATATAAGATTTTACTAGAACTAGACCTGTCAAACAATCTCTTGAGTGCATCCCAAGCTTGTTTTGGGGTAGTGGAAGCCCTTAGTATTTCTCTCCATTAAATCCTAGTAGATAATTTGATTAAGCTTAGTGCTATATTAGAATTATTTTCAAAGAGTTCTTTTGTTGCATCATCTGTAGATGGAGTCAATGGTGGTTCACCTTCTTTTCTATCCCTCATATAGTCCCACATACTATTCATCATTAGTATAGACTCCATCTCAAATTTTCAGTTTGCAAATGAATCTACTCCATCTAGTTTTTATGTGAGGCCACTTAGTAGATTTGTGGACGTCATGATGAGAAAGTGAGGGGAGCTCAACCAAGGTAATTAGGAACACAAGTGTCAAGAAAGAGGTCCTCAAAATTGTTTAAGGTTCACTGCTTAAGATCCATGATTTATGGAGGGTTCACTAAGCTCTTCCACTTTGAATCGATATGTGTTTCTATCAGTGGGAGGAATCTTGAGCACAAATGACCTATTGCAAACTAGGACAGAAGAAGTGAGAAAAGAAAGAGGTGGGAGGTAAACTTTTTCTTATTACAAATATGTGCTTTCTTACTTGCTTGAAAAATTGATGTGCAAAAATAAGTGCTTAGGTGCAATTTGAGTTATACTTGGTTACAAAATGAAATAGCAAGGTAAGAATGTAAGAAAATTAAGGAGATGCAAGCACTAAATACAATGTGGCGAAGATAAATGCCACACAAAAAAATCCACAAGCAAGGGACAAGGGGCCCTAAATCACCCCTTGAGCTGATGATTTTATTGAGGAGATGGCTGAAAAATAGCCTCCAAATAATACCTTCAAGAGTAGTACAATTTTGAATGCCTCAATGACAAAAAATGATGCCTCCAAAAGTCTTCAAGCTGAGCTAAGTACAATGAGAATGCCTTCAAATGCTAAATAGCAAGGCCTCCAAGTCAAATTCAATGATTAAATTTGACTTTTTAATCTCCCAAATATATAAATGTGGCAAAGATAACCAAATACAAGCTCATAAAATTGCACAATAATTTTTGCAAGTAAAAAAAAATTACAATAATTTGCTTTTAAATTGAGCAAATTTCTTTAAAAAAATATTTTGGCCACTTCATCCATTAAAATCTCCTTCAATATACACCCAAATAGTGCATTGCAACCATTCATTGGAAATATCTCTAAACCATATTTCCAACACAACTTACAGAATGAAGATTTGATGCTCTAGGAGAAAATTATGATGAAAAAGGTGTCAAAGAGTCTTGTAAACAACATTAAAAAATATTCCCTCAAAAAAATATATTCCATTTTTTTTTTTTTACAGCAAAAAATTAGTGGTCCCCCTTCAACATAAAGGTTGCCTCTATGTCATGAAATTATCTTTCTCCTTCCAAAGGTTGATAAATCCACCCCTCCATGAATTTTACGGATAAAATACTTGTAGAAATGTGCCCCTCTAAAGAGAAATGCTCCTTTTATATTTTTAAAGTTCCCCAATTACTACGAAATGTACCTCCTCCCAACTTTGGGAATATGTTGTGCAAAAAGTGGAAAAAAACTCAATTACTGGGTCACAAAAAAGCTTTCGATTACAGGAAAATTCTAAATTCTCTAAAGTTCTTGCCTCTACTCATGTTTATTATTTGTCATGTTGGGTTCCCTCTCAAACTTGCTATAAGAAGTTGGAGAAGCTTCTTCAAGATTTTCTTTGGTCCAATTCTTCTCAGAAGAATGGATTTCATAGAGTTGCATGGAAATTTTGCTGCCTCCTTAAGAGCTCAGGAGGTGTGGGGTTGTTTAATTGCCATTGCCAAGGTCTGGCTCTGAGAACTAAGTGGATTATACGAGCTCTTAAATGCTCTAAAGCTTGGAAAGTTCTAATTCTGCATTGTGTTGCAAAAAGAAAGTTTGGAAGGGAATGGATATGTTGCCCATCCTTGTGGCCCTAGTTCCCATTAAAATATATGGGTCATTCATTATTTAGAGTATTTGGAGGGCCTGGGAGTCTATCAAGCCTTGGTTACAATGGAAAGGAGCTGGCCACCAATGTGGGGCCATTGTAGCTGCTTTGAATATCTGGTGGTCCCTTGTTATTCTGTATCAGGGGCAGCCACTAGCCAAAGTGCAATAGATTCATGCTAAAAAATAAAAATAAAAAGAGTTGTGTCCATTTTAGACTATTTCTATAGACAAACCAAAGATTGGATCCTATGGGAGCTTTTTAAACAGAGGCATGCCTTAAAGCCTAAAGATAAAGATACCTATGACACTGTTATCAGTCGTACCTCATTTCCCCTCTAGCCAAAGCTTGGCCAGGTTATCCAATGGCCTTGGTGGACAGAGTGAAAATGGTATAAAAACATGCCTTTGTTCAACTACATGACTAAACACGACTATAGTTGGCTTTTGCCCAATTTACCAATGGTAACAAAGCTCAATGAGCATTGGGATCTTTTCTCCTCCAAATCCAGATGGCAGACAAGATTTTAGAACCCAAACATGCTTTTTTTGCTTGGAGTATGTTATTTCATGGTCTCCCATTGGGCCAAAGGCTTCGACACCTGGGAGTTGACAATCCCACATGTCCTTTCTATGGGGAGAATGAGTCTACCATGCATCTTTTCTAGGATTGCAGAAAAGCAAAAATGGCATGGGGGTGGATGGAATCTTTTTTTAGGTTGTTCTTGCCTTATCCTCTAATGTGGCTTCACAATATGTTGGGGGATCCCCTTGATTTTTCTCAACCTTTGTTAGAGTTTTGGAACATATTTAGAATTAGCATGTTGTTCCATATTTGGAAAGCCAAAAATGAGACAATTTTTACAAATAGAATTCCCTCTGTAATTTTTTCTCTTTCAGATAAGCTTATGGTATTCCATGATGCTTGGTTACAGATTCGAGTTCAAGCCGACAAGGCAACAATGGAGATCAAGCACCTGTAGGACCTGATTGACTATTGGGGCAATGCTCCATGCTCGATGAGCAGAGTCCCCCTAGAGCCATAGCAGAGAAATTGTTCCAAGTCTCGGTAGCACCATCATTGTCGCCCACCCTCGAAGAGATGAGATCAGCCAGTCTTCAGGGCTCGCACTCAGTCACCCAGAACAAATGGGCCTTGGTCACCAAACACTAGCACTTCTCATCAGTCTGATGCTTGGGGAGCTCACCCACGTTCTCCTTGCCGAGATGATGGCTGGGGGACCCACCCACCCTATCCCAGCCAAGATGATGTTTTGAATGACGACAATGGTGAAGGCAGTAACAACGACAATGGTGAAGACAGTAACGATGACAATGGTGAAGGCAGTAACGATGACAATGGTGAAGGCAGTAACGATTGGAGCATAGACATTGACGACGGTGCAAATGCAAATACAAGCTGGATCGTTCCCACTCAAGCTGCAGTTATTGAAGCGTTGGCAAATCCAACTCACCCGAATTGGCATGAGGTTTATGACACGCTTCCAAGGCCAGGCTGGAGCACTTCACTCCCTAGTAACATCTGGAAACACAATGAGGAGGTGGAGGCATCGGATCCTCCTAATGATGGGGTGCAAAATAATTAATGGTTGTTGTTATGATTCAATTTATGTTTTGATTTAATACTTTAGTTAATCCCGCCAGTCGGTGGTTGTTTGGCGGTGGTACTTTGAACTTTGTCCTGGCTGCCTCGTCAACCGGTTTGATTTACGTATGGGGTGTGACGTGTCCGTCCACCCACCCTTTTGTATCATTAAGCCTTTATACTTAATATAGTACTTTTTTATTGCAAAAATTCAATGGGGTGTGACGTGTCCGTCCACCCACCCTTTTGTATTAAGCCTTTATACTAAATTTAGTACTTTTTCATTGCAAAAATTCAAAGGGGTTTTTCTAGAGGCTTTTAATATTTCAATTTTTTTTGAAATAGTAGCGACTGCCCTCGGATGACTTGGCAAATCAGACATCTGTGCGATCTTATGGTGGTGTGGCCTGGTGTCCTTACTATTCTTTGCTGCTATTGGACCAACTCAGTGAACTATTGTCATCTTGTAGCAACACGCACATGGCCAATGAACCAGCTCAGTGAACTATCGTTATCTTGTAGCAACACACACATGGCCAAATAGTTGGCCTGATGAGAATGCTAGCATAGTGTATAGACTTTTCCTACGTCCATCAAAAAATTTCTAGAGCACTGCCCATCATTTTAATTTCTACCTTGTCGAAACGGGCTTCTTCTGCCACGAGCACCAAATACACCACCGCAACAACCGCCAATGACGCACAAATTCTGGCTGATCCAGTGTGCATGATCATGCAACTAGGATGCTGCCACGTGTTAGGGCAACACAAGCACTGTGTTGTGGGGTTTCACCAAAAATGGCTAAATGACCATGCAATTTTGTTTAGACAATTGCACGATATGGCCAACCACATTTAATGCACAAAAATTTAAGAGATTTAAGTTCAAATCTTAGAGCATACTCAAGAAGAGTAAAGGTAGTAGTCTGACTTGAGCCTGATGAGTGCATCCAACTTGATAATGGTGATACCAACCCTGAGCCACCAAGGGTTTCCTTCATTTACGAAGAGAAACAAGGGGTTATAGAGGCAGCTTCAATGATTTGATTTGTGTTGAGAGGCAAAGAAAAATGTTTGTCTCCTATACCCAATTGTTAAAAATGAAAAAATACTTCCAATTATCTTATATAAAAAAAATAGAAATAGTTCTTTAGATCCTCCACTATCATCAACACCATATCCTTCGTCTTCCACTAAACTTGGAGGAGCCAACCTTCAACAAAAATTTACAGCGTGTTAATAGTACCGTTCTCGAGACTAGTTGGATGGGGTGGGGTTAATGTTTTTTATTTATTTATTTTAAATTCTACGAACACAATACAACCGTAACAATGAGGAAACACATGCAAAGTCTCTGTGCTTGCTCTGTTAACACGTGGGGATGTTTTTTCTTCAAACCAAGACAAACATATTGGACAAGTTTTACAAAAATCCGATTTTCATTTTTTTTTTTTTTTTCAACTCTAGCTTCTATTGAGCGCAGGACATGCCCTCGCTGGCCTCATCAGGTTTCTCAGAGTAGGGAACAGTAAAAAAAAAAAACTTTCAGACAAGGTCCATCACCGCGATCCCGCACTTTGGACTCCATACGACTGTGACCCGATCTGTGTGACAGCGAAAATACTACTGTCAGTTGCCGCAGATTTGGAAGGCCAGAAGAAGGGCTTCCCAGAGTTTGATTTGTGGCAAAGAGGAATTTATCGTTGGGAGTGAGCACGAGAGCTATGATGGGCTCTGGAAAAGAAACTCGTGCACTGGGAAACACATAGATGGAAAGGGCTCACCACGTTACTGCAGATAAGCTGTGCAGATGTTCGGTACAGATGCAGAACAGGCCATCCCGTGAGCCAAAAAGAGGCGGCTAGCGGAGACTGCAGATCCACAGGCTTTTGGAAATAATAAACCAGCATTTTGCATTTCGTTGCAGTGGGGAGCTGCAGTGGTGGGGCCTGCAGTTGGGTTGCAGTGGAAGGCTCCCTAGGATGCAGTGGGACCTACAGTGGTGGCCCCGGCAGTTGGGTTGCAGTGGAAGGCTCTTTGGGCTATAGATGTATCTAGATCTCTTGCAAAACATTTGAATTTTATTGGACACTTTCAATTGCAGTCCACTGCATAACACAAACTTATTAAAAGTAATTGCTCTCATGGAGCTTTCTGGTTTCTGATCCACTTAGAGAGTGGAGAATTTGCTATTGGATTTGAGAGTATAAATAATACAAAGAGGTTGGTAACACACGTCACCAAACTAAATACTAAACTAAATCCCAAAATGACACATGGTATAGGAAAATATTATAATATAAAATATATATTATAATTCTAAAAAAAAAAAAAAAATGAATCTTCCCATACCAAGCATGAGGGATTTACTTAAGGCCATACAAGAACCTAATCAATCATAAACCAAGGGAGTGAGACTCTCAAACTCAAAACCAAGTGATTACTACATATAGATCTTCTTCTAAAGATATATATAGGAAGGAACTCTCTATGTCCATATGATATACTTTCTATCCAAATGAGGTTGTTATAGAGGGAATCATCCTAATAGAATCCATCCTAGCAACTAGAGTAAAAGTCTTGGAATAATCAATTTTCTCCTATTGAGAGAATCTTTTAGCAGTAAGACATGCCTTGTGCTTCTCTACTTGACCATCAAACATGTACTTAGTCCTATAGACCCATTTACATTCTTCTCTTTCAAAAGAGGAATAATTTATCTAGGTTCTTGATGAGTGTCGTTAATACTCACACTTTAATCTTATCTATTTAGGGTGGCATCCTAAGGCTATATGTGTTAGAGGTCCAAGAATTGTATTTTTGGGTATTGAATTTTTGAAGATCCTCTTATAAAACCAAAATTAAAATATTCTTTCAAAAAACTCTTAATGAAATGAATTGAATCCACTATGTAGTAAAGTAAATCTTATAACTAAGTTTCAATCTATGCGATAAAATAAATTAAACAAAAACTTAAACTAAAATGAAAGGAACTAAATAACATTGAATTAAATCAAAACACACACTAGTATTAAAATAGAACATAATTGAAATAGTAATTAAAATGAAACTAAGTTGAAATAAAACCCATAATTGCAATAAAATGAATGGAAACAAAAGTTAGATTTAAAATGAAACAATTGACACACCTAAAAATAAAAAAATATCATTTTGTTGTTGAAATGAAAGATAGAAAGAAAACATGAAACAAAACTTGCAACTACTCCTAGCAAAGTGGGCCCTTGCTCTAAAGTACAATAGGAGGACGAAGAAATTAACAACCAAATCTAGTCTAAGCAATTAGAATCATATGTAAAACATATTATATTTTGCTCAAAATGGAGACTAAAAGTTATTTTCAATTCACATTGTCCAACCTATTTGTATTTGACTTACATCATGTTTATAGATACTTCATCTAAGTAGATTGCTTATTACTAGGTACATTAGTTGTTAAAATATCTGACATTGTTACATTTGCCATGTTATTAGTGTGAATCTGCACATTTGACTTTTCTACAAAATGCACCTGCAAATCTAATTGGATAAGAAAAACAGATGCACATACATTCCACAAGACATAAATCAACTTTCAAATGCATTATCATTGGTGATTGGGTGCAATGAATTTTGAAACCACCATCATCTTCTTCTTCGACATGGTTGATATTCATCCTGCTCTACACTTGGGTGCAACAAACTATTCTAATGCTACAAGGAGTCAAAAAATTTTGGTGTTATGCATGAAAATAGTCCCAATGTTATGTAGGTTCAACAATCTAGATTCTGCCACTATACATAGTCAACAATGTTTGTGCAATGTGCATAAAACAATTTTATAATTTCTCTTTTTAGTTATGCCCCACACATGAACATTTTAGAGCAGATTCAATGTCAAGCTATTATGACAATCACATTACTTTGACACAAATATTCTGGCACATAGGTAGTTTGACACATAGATTACTATGGAGCATAATTTATTTGTGTACAAACATTCTGGAATGATCAATATTTCTAGAGCACTTCTTCAACATACTTCTTTGATTTTTATGATATTTTTGCTTCAGAACCAATTGCTCAAAGAACCTACAATCTTATCAATAGCTTGATCCATTCATTAAGTAAAAATCAAACTCGCAATTAGTCCCTTAAGAATACACAAAAACCATAATAAATAGTTGAATAAAACATTTCCTCTATTTACTACATTCAACATTAACATTATCATAAATTACAAATTAGTCCATAACCTATACATACATACATACATACATACATACATACATACATATATATATATATAGTAGTCATATAAAATGGGCAAAAAGGGTTTTACTTTTCTACATATATGAGGTAATTTTAGAACCTCATACTCCACTAGCATAGCATCTTCCCATTGTGATTGACGCTTAGCTTGAGAATATGTAAGAGAATATTCAGAATGAGTAACCTTCAATATCAATTATCAATGAGGATCATTCTTATGTTGTTTTATAGATAGAATAGACTAAGCATCCTTTACAAGTGTCTTAACCCACTTGGGTGTTGGAAGAATTTAAGAAGAATCATGTGCATTCTATGGAAAAGCAACATTATAAGCCAAACTTGAAAAATCTAAATCAAAATCACCACTCACCTCATTATGTAAGGTTTAAGACTATAAACGTATATGTCCTACTCAACATATCTTGAATCTGGAAAAGAAGGCATTGTAGATGGTGCTACCCATGAAGGGGTCAAATCTATAAGAAATGGCCTTCCACTCAAATATGAAGATGCTCTTATGAGAATAAAGCCTACCAATATGTCTAAAGAAATAATTGAATCAACCAAATTAAAAAATATTTTTTTTTTATCAAAAGCTCAGGTGATGGACTGGAAGGAGCACCTATAAGAACCTCATAAAAAATGACATCTCTTTGAATCAAAATCTCATACCTCTAAGGGTCATAAAGGTGGTTTTCCTTTGAGGTATCCAAATATACCATAAAAAAACATCTATGTATCTTTGGTGCCTCCTTTCAAAGATCTTTGGATGTGTGATCTCATGCTAAAATCCCAAAGATCCAAAATCAAGATACATTAGGCTTATTGCTTGTCAACCTTTCAAGAGGTGTCATACCTTGAATAGCTTCAGTGATAACTCTATTAATGATGTATGCTACACATGTAATAGTCTCACCCCAAAATTTGTTCTTCATCCCATTGGTATAAATCATACATCATGCCATATCCATGATTAATTTATTCAACTATAACATTCTACTCAAGAGTATGGTGAATAGTCCTCTGATATGCTATTTTATTAAGATTCAAAAAATCATGAAATGTTTTGTTCATACATTCACCTACCCTATATGACTTGAGACACTTTATTTTCCTTCCCAACTAATTTTCTACAAGAGCCTTGAAAGTCTTGAATCCCTCAAAGATCTCATCCTTAGTTTGAATAGTATACAACCACACATATGATAATTCATCAATAAAAAGAAGGAATTACTTTTTTTGAATAAGGTATGGTGTGCATATAGTTCCACAAATGACACTATATATGATCTCCAAGGAGTAAGTAGTCTGGCTTATAGCCGCTTTTGAAAAAGTCTCCCTATGATGCTTCCCAAGAATACATCCCTAGCATGCACCACTTAGAGGGGATATGTAGAGAAGTTAAATGACTATTTGACAATGACTCTTGTATCTTAAGGACCCATAATTGGGATGCCAAGCCTTTGGTTCCATGCTTGACTCTCATCATCTACATTTGCAAACATAGCCACAAAATCTTTCTTCATAGGAGAAGAAAGATTTGACATTTCTCCTAACTTATACAATTGATCTAACTCATCACAATAACTAGACACAAGTATTTTAAATCCATTTTTTATATCCTTAATTACCCAATGATCAGGCCAAAATTATACTTTATTATTCATATGAGTAATGTTATAAATAGACAAGAGCTTAGGGTCTACATTTAGAACATGAAGTACCTCATCAAAAGAATAAAATCCAATGTTGATTTCTCCACATCCTCTAACCTACAAAGAAAATTCATCTCCAATAACAACATGCTCCTCTAAATGCAATTTGTTGTACCCTTGTGGGAGTTTTTTGTGATTTGTCATGTGCCTTGTTGCCCCTAAATATATAATCTACTCATAAAAATAAGTGGATTTAAAATATGCTAAATTTTTAAAACAAAGAGAAATATAAGTAATTATATTTAAGAAAATACTATACAAGAAAAATATTGCACACATAGATATTTCATAAATATTTTTACCAATATAATTCCTTTAACATTTTTCAATATTCTCAAATATTTACCAATATTCACTAGCCTCAACTTTCCTACAACATGCATATTTAATGCATCAATATGTTTTTTCATATTTGAGATACTCTTCAATATTTTCTACTCTTGGTGTTTTACCTTCATCCCTTTTTTCATCTCACATTCTCATGGGAGATAAGACTATTTAATTTTTATATGAGAGAAATATTTTTAACCTCCTAGTAATTATAAACATCAAATGATTACATAACTCTAAATAATGTAATAAAGTCTAACACCCTCCTCTATTACATTATTTGGTATAAATATCATTATCCCCATGCATTCAGAAGTGGTATATTGAGACTATTCTCTAACTCTAGATCTAGCTTTTGCTCACTCTTTATCTCTTGCTCTAGGCTCTAGCTCTTTTTTTTATCATTGGATAGTTGTATTTTACTTTGCTAGCTTTGTCTCTATCTAGCTCTAGCTCAATTGAATCTATATTTTCTCCAATTGGTCTACCTCTAGGTCAATACCTTTGGGTCTGTGTGTTAGGGTCATCATTGCCTCTAGGTTACCTCTTTGGGTCACATATGGGTCATCATTACCTCTAGGTAACCTTTGGGTCATCATCACCTCTAGTTCCTCTATATCTAGGTTGCCTTTGGGTTATCATTACCTCTAGGTTAGCCTTTGGATCTGCCATTAGATCATCATCTTTATAAAATTACCACTAGAATATATACTTGGAATATTTCACATCTTCAGAATCATCTAAGTAATGTTTCATCTATAGGTCTTGTCACTATAGGCTCTTTCAAACATGGTAATGGTTATCTTATAATACAAATATTATTTATTTCAAGTTTCCTAAGGCATTTATCAATGGAAAAACTCTCATTTTTCTTATTCAACAAACTATGATGTTTTTCAACTACCAAACTTAGTCTCCTTCTATAGAAACCATTCAATATTTCTTTTGCCTTATCCAAAATCAAACATATTCATCCATCCATAATTAATCTGTATATTGTTGGTCAATTTTTCTTTGTGCCAACATTTTATTTTTGGAGTGATTTTTTTTTATATTATTATTATTTTTTTAACATGGTGGAATCGGTAGCCACCACGAATTTGGGTAGGTTGTACATCTTTTATGGCCACCATAGTATTCTACGTTGTCCACCCCAGAAGCCGCCACACAGATCTTTGTGCAGTCCGCCCCTATAACCGTCATGCCACAATCATTTTAAACCTTTTACACCGTTGAAAGCACCAGGAAAGGGACAAGCATTCAGTCCAACGAGGCCCGAGATTTGAACCTTGGACCTCTACCCCCCTTATGGGTTTTGGATGAACCAATTGGTCTACACCTCAAACCTTGGAGTGATTATTACCTCCACAAATTTCACAAAAAAATAGGTTCTAACACCTAGTTGTTACTTTAAGTTTTTTGGTTCCCTATTTAGTGGATATATAGTAGAATGAAGACTCCATCAATAAATTTATAGAACCATAATACTAAAATATTACTCTAACTCCGACATAGACTCAACATAATATTAACTTCACTTAAAGAAGATATAACAATAAAGAAGTTTATCAGAACATTGCTTTGAATTTCCTGATGAAGACATAGCAACTATTATTACAACACAAGAAGTTGTAATAGTAAAATATTTCAGATTTTTGTCTCTACTTTCCAATGCAAACAAGGAAAAGCTATTTTCACAACTTAAAAGGAGATGTAATAACGAAATCTTTCAGGATTTTATCTTCCAAATTTTAGCAAACATAGCAATTATTAATGAATACAGAGAATAAATAATATTTGGACATATTTGCAATGATGCTTACCGTCACAGTGAAGTCACAGTAAAATTAAAACCCATATATTAATACTCCAATTTTTTCAGCAAAAGCACAATAATATTCATTCTCTGTCTTGAAATCACCATGTGTTTCAGCAAGAACACAATTTTTTTAAAACAAAACTAGTTTAAGCACTCTGATATTTTTTACCGAAGACCAAATGATATTCACATGAAAAAACCATTTTTCCACTTCAACCCTCCAAATTATCCTTCCACAAAATCCATGTAAAAGAACAAAAACAATCATCCCCTTCTCCTTCCTCTAGTGGTAGAATGTAATCTCCCCCACCGGCCACCACTACCGTCTAACTAACTCACTTACCTCACCACTCTGCTACTTCCAAAAGGATTGACATATCCATTCAAATACAGAAGATAACAACAAAAATTAAATATTAAACTCCTATCTTATAGGTCACATTATTGAAATCAAAGCTTGGACTAATCTCAACATCGCAAGTAATTATTTCAACCGTGAAACAAGCATAAAATTACCTCACACTATTTACATTTCAACATCATATAAAAATGTTCAAAATATAGTTATTCACCAACACAGTATTCTACATCCTGAGCAGAACAAGTCAAAGCATTAGTCCATTTACATATAAAATTGAGGTATGCATACAAAGATAACAAGAATCCTTACGTAAAACCAAATCAGTTTTCAAATATCCTGCAAAACCCAAGTGAGGACATAATATCATTTCCATAAAGCATCACCATAGTTGTAACATTTTGTATATCTACACTGTAAGCTATGTTAAGCATTTAAAATAATAAAGCACATACTCATAGTCAATCATGACTTTATCCAACAAAATTTTTGCTAAGGGAGGGTCATGACACTATCACTATATTCAACAAAAATGCATTTGTGACTTATCATCAAGTTTATTTTTTTTATGAGGTATATGAGCATAAGCATCACATCCAAAAACTCTGAAATGACCTACATAGTGCATCTTTCCACTCCATATTTCCTCTAGTGTTATGTCATTCAAAGCCATAGTCTATGACCTATTGGTCAAGTAGGCAGTAGTAAGAACAACTTTCCCCATAATGTATTTGGTAACATAACAAGTAGCATAGATTTGGCCATGTTTGTCATTGTTTGATTCATCCTTTCAGCTACACCATTTTGTTGAGGTGTATAAAAATTTGTGAACTACCTCCTTATGCCATGATGCTTACAAAATCTGAAAAAACTCTTTGAAGATTATTCTCCACCATTTTATGGCCCCAATGTGTTGATTTTATAGCCAATTTCTCTTTCTACAAGTGTCATGAAGTCTTTGAATGTATCAAGGGCTTGTCATTTATACTAAATTAGGTAGATCCATATTTTTCTACTATAATCATAAATGAATGTGATGTAGTATTTGGCCCCAGTATGTGATTGAATAGACATTGGCCCACAAATATATGAATGAACCAATTGTAATGGTCTGTTGATCTCCAAGCCTTTCTTGACTCAAAAGGCTTTCTATGGTGTTTGGAAATAACATATGGCTCACAAAAGCATTTAGACTCCCTAAGGTGAGGAAGTCCTTTTACCAAACCCTTTATGGCCATCATTTGAAGATTATGAAAGTTTAAGTGACCCATTTTTTCATGCCACATATACTCCAAATAGAAAGTAGTTATTGTATGCAAAGAGTGTTGGGTACAGATTGGGTAAGAAGGTAGTAGACACCATCCTTCTTGAATCCCATGGATTTGACATTACCATCTGGTTCCTAAATGTAACATTTGTCTTTGTCAAAAAATATAGTGTAACCCTTATCTGTAAGTTGGTAAATGGAAATTAGACTCCTCTTAAGACCATGTACATACAATACACCAGTTGTAGGAATATTATTCCCATTGTGTAAGGCAAGTGGTGCATCTCCTACACTTTCAATGGGAAGGGCACGTTCATCACCGAAAGTAATGAACTGGTTTTTGGATAGATTTTACCTTTGTCAACCAATCTTGCCTTTATATCATATGCTTAGATGCCTTTGAATCTATGTACCAACAATCATTGTCCTCAACATGAATTTGATCTACAACATACAATGTGTTAATATTATGGTCTTGTTGGCCCCTTTGATTCTTTTGCCTCTTTCTTTGGTAGTAATTAGTTGTTGAATGCCCACACTTTCCACAATAATCACACCCTTGTTGCTTGGGCTGATTTTATTATTGAGGTCTATAATTTTAAGGTATTCTATTAGATTGACCCCTTTGAGGATGTCTTGTCTGCCATCTCTGATATTACTGCTATGTTTGTTGTTGATATTATTGTTGATGCAACTAACGTAGCTATTATTGTTGTCTTAGCTAATATCTTCGTCTACCTCTTTGATTTTGTTGTTGTGGAACGCTATTGGGTTTATTGTAAAAATATGCTTTGGTGGCAAAGGTTGCTGCTAGCGAATCAACCTCTTCATCCTTGATGAGGGCTTGCTCATGTTTCTTGAGAAGAATTTCAATCTCCTCAAATGGTGCACTCAATGTTTTACTAGTTAGATTTAACATGGTAGAATATGCATGAAATTAAGAAGGGAGGCATCCCAACATGATTGGAACTAACTCACTATCAAGAAGAGTTGAACCAGCAACTAAAAAATCATTTCTAATAGATTTCACTTCCATGAGATAATTGGTAAGTGATCCTTTCATACAAATATTATGCAGCTTATATTTCAAATATAATATTTTACTAGAACTAGACCTGTCAAACAATCTCTTGAGTGCATCCCAAGCTTGTTTTGGGGTAGTGGAAGCCCTTAGTATTTCTCTCCATTAAATCCTAGTAGATAATTTGATTAAGCTTAGCACTATATTAGAATTATTTTCAAAGAGTGCTTTTGTTGCATCATTTGTAGGTGGAGTCAATGGTGGTTCACCTTCTTTTCTATCCCTCATATAGTCCCACATACTATTCATCATTAGTATAGACTCCATCTCAAATTTTCAGTTTGCAAATGAATCTGCTCCATCTAGTTTTTATGTGAGGCCACTTATTAGATTTCTGGACATCATGATGAGAAAGTGAGGGGAGCTCAACCAAGGTAATTAGGAACACAAGTGTCAAGAAAGAGGCCCTCAAAATTGTTTAAGGTTCACTGCTTAAGATCCATGATTTATGGAGGGTTCACTAAGCTCTTCCACTTTGAATCGATAAGTGTTTCTATTAGTGGGAGGAATCTTAACCACAAATGACCTGTTGCAAACTAGGAGAGAAGAAGTGGGAAAAGAAAGAGGTGGTAGGTAAACTTTTGCTTATTACAAATATGTGCTTGCTTACTTGCTTGAAAAATTGATGTGCAAAAATAAGTGCTTAGGTGCAATTTGAGTTACACTTGGTTACAAAATTAAATAGCAAGGTAAGAATGTAAGCAAAGTAAGGAGATGCAAGCACTAAATACAATGTGGCGAACATAAATGCCACACAAAAAGAAATCCACAAGCATGGGACAAGGGGCCCTAAATCACCCCTTGAGTTGATTTTATTGAGGAGATGGCTGAAAAATAACCTCCAAATAATACCTTCAAGAGTAGTACAATTTTGAATGCCTCAATGACAAAAAATGATGCCTCCAAAAGTCTCCAAGCTGAGCTAAGTACAATGAGAATGCCTTCAAATGCCAAATAGCAAGGCCTCCAAGTCAAATTAAATGATTAAATTTGGCTTTTTAATCTCCCAAATATATAAATGTGGCAAAGATTACCAAATACAAGCTCATAAAATTGCACAATAATTTTTGCAAGTAAAAAAAACTTACAATAATTTGCTTTTAAATTGAGCAAATTTCTTTAAAAAATTATTTGTGCCACTTCATCCATTAAAATCTCCTTTAATATGCACCTAAATAGTGCATTGCAGCCATTCATTGGAAATATATCTAAACCATATTTCCAACACAGCTTACAAAATGAAGATTTGATGCTCTAGGAGAAAATTATGATGAAAAATGTGTCAAAGAGTCTTGTAAACAACATTAAAAAATATTCCCTCAAAAAAAAATATTTCATTTTTTTTAAATTTCACAGCAAAAAATTAGTGGTCCCCCTTCAACATAAAGGCTGCCTCTATGTCATGAAATTATCTTTCTCCTTCCAAAGGTTGATAAATCCACCCATCCATAAATTTTACTGATAAAATACTTGTAGAAATGTGCCCCAAGAGAAATGCTCCTTTTATATTTTTAAAGTTCTGCAATTACTGCGAAATGTACCTCCTCCCAACTTTGGGAATATGTTGTGCAAAAAGTGGAAAAAAACTCAATTATTGGGTCACAAAAAAGCTTTCAATTGTAGGAAAATTCTAAATTTGCTGTAAAATTCTTGCCTCTACTCATGTTTATTATTCGTCATACTGGGTTCCCTCTCAAACTTGCTATAAGAAGTTGGAGAAGCTTCTTCGAGATTTTCTCTGGACCAATTCTTCTTAGAAGAATGGATTTCATAGAGTTGCATGGAAATTTTGTTGCCTTCCTAAGAGCTCAGGAGGTGTGGGGTTGTTTAATTGCCATCACCAAGGTCTGGCTCTGAGCGCTAAGTGGATTATCCGAGCTCTTAAAGGCTCTAAAGCTTGGAAAGCTCTAATTATGCATTGTGTTGCAACAAGATTACCGTTTGGCAAGAAATTTTGGAATGGAATGGATATGTTGCCCATCCTTGTGGCCCTAGTTCCCATTAAAATATTTGGGTCATTCATTATTCAGAGTATTTGGTGGGCTTGGGAGTCTATCAAGCCTTGGTTACAATGGAAAGGAGTTGGCCATCAATGTGGGGCCATTGTAGCTGCTTTGAATATCTGGTGGTCCCATGTTATTCAGTATCAGGGGCAGCCACTAGCCAAAGTGCAATGGATTCATGCTAAAAAATTAAAAAAAAAAAGTTGTGTCCATTTTAGACTATTTCTATAGAGAAACCAAAGATTGGATCCTATGGGAGCTTTTTAAACATAGGCATGCCTTAAAGCCTGAAGATAAAGATACCTATGACACTGTTATCAATCGTACCTCGTTTCCCCTCTAGCCAAAGCTTTGCTAGGTTATCCAATGGCCTTGGTGGACAGAGTGAAAATGGTATAAAAATATGCCTTTGTTCAACTACATGACTAAACATGACTATAGTTGGCTTTCACCCAATTTACCAATGGTAACAAAGCTCAATGCGTGTTGGGATATTTTTCTCATCCAAATCCAGATGGCAGGCATGATTTTAGAACCCAAACATGCTTTTTTTGTAATAATTTAGACTAATTAACATTGATTAAACATTGTATAAATACTACAATAGTGGCTTAGATTAGCCCGTAACCAACGGAGCTAACTAGCCGACTTAGGTAGGAGTTGCAACAACATTAACAACTCACTAATAATGTAATAACCTAAGTATGTAGTACGCTAACATCCCCCTTATTACATTATTTGGGTAATAATATAACTACTAGCTATGCTAACATCCTCCTATACAACAATATTTGGGTAAAGTATATAACTGCCCCAATACAGTGAAGAAGAAGAAGAGAAATGAAAGAATGGTGGCTCGTGCTTTGTCTTCGGCTCTGGATCTGGCTTTGGCTCTAACCATACCTCTGGAATTGTACCTTTGGTTCTATCTCGGGATTTGCCTGTGAAACTGCCTCTGGATCATTGCCTCTGGATCTGCCTATAGATCTGCCTCTGGAACTTTGTCTCTAGGTTTGTCTTTAGGTCTGTCTCTGGGTCATTATCTCTGGGACTACCACTCGGTTTGTCATTGGATTTGCCTCGGGGTCTACCATAGGTTTTACCTTTTCGATAGAAGCCATACAACATTTCTTTCATCCTGGTCCATTGTGTGAGATATGTCCATCCACAATCAATATGGACCTTGTTGGCCATTTTTAGTTTGTACCAACAACTTGAAGAAGAGTGATTCATACATCCACAAGAATCACAAGGATGTAATCTCCAACACTTAGCTGCAACATGTCTTGTCTTTCCACAATGACTGCAACAATGCTTTTTAGGAGTTGTAGGATATTTAGGTTTTACAAACATAGAATTACTGGTACTTGCATGTCCAGAATAGCCAAGGCCTTCATGCTTTGCCCTGACACTTAGCATTATTGGAGATTTAATGCCTTGTTCTTGTTTACCTAATCTCTCACCATTGAATCCCATTTTCTTCATCATTTTGGAACCAAATCCTTTGGTGTGTTTTTCAAAACACCCAATTTCATCATCTTCATCAATGCTTTTAACAATATTGCATTTATAGCTATTGATGAGAGTATGGAATTCATTTTTAGGAGGTTCAAATTTAAGTCACTAGTGTCACAAGCAAAATCTGCTACTGTGATGAGATCACATGTGCTACAACTGATATCTGTCATCATAGGCATGAGGTCTCTTGTATCATAACAAGCATTGGCCATCATGGGGTCAAGGTCACATGTGTCACAACAAGAATTCGTCACCATGGGCTGAAGGTCACTTGTGTCACTACAAGCATCGACCATTAGGGATTTGATCTCTGTTTCCTCACTAAAGTCCCTATACACTTTACGTTGGACAATATCAAGAGAAATCAATGATATGTAGACTGCCCTTATGACGCCTATAGGGATTTGAACACCATTCTTCTGAAGATCTTTAGAATCTTCAAAATCTTTGAGAATGGATTTTACACCACTGCGTAGTGTAGAATATTTTTCATCCTCATAAAAATCCATTCCTTCCATCTCTAGTGGAAAGTAAGGACCTTTAACTGATTTTTCAACATCATCAGTTTGTTTTGGGATAGATTTCTTCTTTGATCTACCCATTCTTAAGGTGTCGGTCTCTGTCAAAAATTCACCTTTTACAATAAAATTTTGTAAAATAATTTGACTAAGGTGTCGGTCACTGCTGAAAATGCACCCTTATAAGTATTCCCCCCTTGATTTTGCAAAAATTATATCTCCCCTATACGGGGTTCCAAGAGGCAACGCCCCTGGCTTGTGACGAGGAGTCCAAAATTTTCTGGAAGCACAAAATGGGCGCTCCAGAAGGATTTTTTTACTAGTTTGTAAAAAATTACAATATTTGCCTCTTAGGCAGATTAGCACAAAAAATGTCAAAAAAAAATCCCCCTTCTTATTTGAGAAAAATTTAATTCCCCCTTTGATTACTTAAGACTTCAAACAAATAGAATTTACTATTTATGAAATCTTTGTCTTTTATGTTTAAGTTGCAAAAGTTTAAATTAATCAACCAATTTAATAAATAATAAAATATATTTTGTTAAAAATCAATTAAATGAAAAATTGATTTAAAAAATAATAATATTAAATTATTTTAAAAAAAAATTGAAAAACTTAAAAATATTGTTTAACAAAATTAACCTTTTTGTTGTTGTGAAACCGGCAGGTATGGAACCCAAGACCTGCCCGATTCACAATAGCTTAGCACCTGGCTTTCAGCCAGCCGAGCTATCACTACCCATGGAGCTGAAGGGAGAAGGTCCCCCTCTTATCCGCTCCTAGTCAGTGGGAGCAAAGGACACACCGGCTGGTGCTGTTCTCCATGGGCGGTACTGCTTCACTTTGGTGCTCCATCGGGCAGCACTCGGTGGTGGCTCCTCTACTCACAGCATGACAACGCTTCTCTAGGAAGTGTAGAACCATAGTTGTCACTGCATCATTATCTCCCACAAACTGATTTTTTACAAGCCAATATTTTTCCTGTGTTTTCTAGCAAGGAAAAATGGTTTTGAAGCAAGGTGTATGCGTCAAATCGATCAACAGATCTCCTTCGTATGCAATCTGGAACCCTCTTCGTCCGCAAAAGCCCTTCACAGTGAACTGTCTTCGTCCACCACTGTGATGACGTTGCAATGAAAATCCGACAATTGTAAATGTTTTGGGAGCTACACCACTCGATGGCTGGCATCTTCTCCGACTGAGCTGCCTTTGACGGGTTGCGCGACTCTGCTACAAGGGTCAGATATGCCAATCGTCGTTTGCAGCTACTAGTATTAAAAAAAAATCTTTGTTTTCTTTTAGTCCCACATGGGATGCATAGTCAGGCATACAGGGGTTTAAAAAACAAAACCCTCACCTTGGTTAATGTCTACCTTCGGGTAGACTCTACCACCCGAAACAACCCCTCGTGCATGCTATCATCCATCGTGTATTCTAATTGCGCCACTTGTCGGTGTAACACTAGTTTTGGTCAAGTCCGAGTCTAGTTTGTTCCTTGTCAGCTACGTGTGTCCAGCAGGTCAGGTCAGGTGCCACATGGCCAGTCCGCCACATGTCACCTTCGTCCAGCCATGTCCTGTCCAGGTGGTGCTTGCCACGTTCCAAGTCAGCACCTCAGGAAATGTGTTGGATGTGTCTCATTCTTTGTCGAAAAAGAATTGTACGACAGGCACTACAGTGCAAAAGACTACGGGTAGGGGGGGTCCGGGGGTCGGAGGCCCCAAGGACCCCCGGCTACGGTAAAGGTGATTACGTAATAGGTGATGGCTCGGGGTGCGTAGGGGGACGCCCTCGGATACGGTGAAAGTGATAGATGCCGGCGAAGCCAGCCGAGAGTTGCCTGTGAAGCAGGCGCAGAAAATTTTCACCTACTTTTATCGCTACTTTTCACCTACTTTTATCGCTACTTTTGGAGTGACCCCCGGGATTCCCACGGTTGGTGGGTGGTTAGTGGGTGTGGGTGGTTTAGCCCATGGTGTTGTATCCACGGTACCCTAATACCACTTGGTGGTTTAGGGTTGTATGAGTTTCCTTATATAATTATTGTAATGTCCCGTTTTAGGGATGAGAGAGAATAATATATCAAGGAGGATAGACTCTTGTTTGCTGGACTAGCCCAAATTGGGTGAACCAGGGTAAATCTTGTGTGTTATATGTGCATTGAATGGTGTCATTATTTCCTTAGTTATCATTTTTGCATTATTTCTAGAATATGTTTCTGTAATTTCTCTTCATTTGGTATCAGAGCCAAGTCATTAGCCATAGGGGGACGCCTTTATTGCTAGGGTTTAAATCCGTTTGAAGAAGATCTAGGGTTTCTAGGAGTGAGAGGAAACCTATTCTGGAGTGGGAGTTACGCGAGAAGGAGTTTGAAGGAAAAATGTCAGGAAATCATTCAAGGATAGAGATCGAGAAATTTGACGGCAAAATTTTTGAGCTATGGAAGTTAAAGATGGAAGATATGCTCGTGGACAGAGATCAGTGGGCTGCTATTTCAGAAACAACAAAACCTACGGGTACTTCCGATGAAGATTGGGAGAAGATGAATCGAAAAGCAAGGAGTCTGATTCGATTGTGTCTTGCAGATTCGGTGCTCATCAATGTTTCGGGAGAAGCTACAGCAAAGGATCTCTGGGAGAGGTTAGGGGCTTTGTATCAATCGAAGTCCCTAGTGAACAAATTATTCCTCGAAAGAAAGCTATACAATCTTAGGATGCATGACGGGGATTCGGTTGCAGATCATCTGAATGCATTCAATACAATGGTAAGTCAACTAACATCTATAGAAATTAAGTTGAGTGAGGAAGATAAATGCATTACTTTGTTATGCTCTTTACCAGATTCATGGGATAACTTAGTAGTAGCAATTGGTAGTACAACTTCATCCACATTGAAGTTTGAAGATATAGTGGCATCTCTATTATCTGAGGATATGAGGAGAAAAGCCATGGAGGGCACATCTAAGGAAGCCCTAACAGTGAGAGGGCGTGCCAAGGAGAAGGACAAATCTAGATATGGTGATAGGTCTAAGTCTAAAGGTAGATCCAAGTCTCGGGGGAAGTTTGAGAGAAAATTCTTGGAATTGTGGCAAGCTCTGGTCATATGAAGAAGGATTGCGAGATCAAAGAAAGCTGAGTCCGGAAAAAGTTTGATGAATCGACTTCCACGAGAGATGAATAAATCCATTGATGAAGCGGGGGATGTATATCCGGCATCCTGCTCATCGTGCTCCACACGATCGAGATAAAAATGATTGGTTGATTGATACTAGTGCCTCTTTTCATATGACGCCTCACATGGGGTGGTTCGGTGAATATGAAAGATATGATGGAGGGGAGGTACTATTGGGAGATGATTCACCACTCAGAATCATGGGTCGTGGAAGAGTGAAAATTTTGTTGCAGGATGGTAGGGTTAAGACCCTACCGGGTGTGATGCATATTTTGGGACTTGCTAGAAATTTGATTTCGGTAAGCAAAATGGCCGATGCGGCGAGTGAATGTCAGTTTTGGCAAGGATTCATGCAAAATGGTTCGTGGATCAATGGTGTTGGCAAGGGGAGTTCGGATTGGAACATTGTATAAGCTATTGGGAAGCACTATGACAAATGAGTGCAATAGCTCAACTGTTCCTGAGGTTGATTCTGATAAAAGCTCAACACTCTGGCATCAAAGGATGGGACATATTGGAGAAAAGGGATTGCGTACCCTGTACACAAAAGGTATGGTTCATGGTATCCCTAATTACTCAATGTCTTTCGAGTTCTATGAACATTGTATTTATGGTAAACAGAATCGGGTTAGTTTTCCATCTGGTGCCACAAGATCTAGTGGGGTACTAGATTTGATCCACAGTGATATTTTTGGTCCTGTTCCTATGCCGTCTCTTGGAAAATCACGGTATTATGCTTCCTTTGTTGATGATTTTTCAAGATATGCATGGATTTACTTTCTTAAGAGCAAAGATGAAGTGTTTGAAAAATTTAAGGAATTTAAAGCACTTGTTGAGAATCAAAGCGATAAAAGGATTAAGGTGTTGAGGTCCGATAATGGAGGGGAATATTGTTCTAATGTATTTGAGAAATTTTGTAAGCAATGTGGTATTGCAAGACAGAAGACTACTCCATATACACCTCAACGAGAATGGAGTTGCGAGAGAGGTTGAACAGGATCAGCGATGGAGAAGGCTAGAAGTATGCTCGGTGGTGCGGGTTTGGCACGGGAATTTTGGGCGAAGCGGTGAGTGCGGCATGCTACTTGCGAAATCGGTCACCTACATCGAGCATTGCCGGATCAAACTCCATTTGAAGCTCTATTTGGTAAGAAACCTTCTATTTCACATCTCGAGTTTTTGGGTGTGATGCATACATGCATATTCCAAAGGAGAAAAGAAGTAAGCTAGATAATAAGGTTGATTAAATGTATCTTTATTGGTTATAAAGATGGTGTTAAAGGATATAAGCTTTCGAATCCAAAAACTAAAAGTACAGTGTATAGTAGAGATGTGGTGTTTAGGGAGATGATCAGTGATTCCAGGAAGGTAGTTACAGAAGAGGAACCTGGAACGGTCCAATTTGATCTCATGGAAAACTATCAAACAGTAGAGGATCTGGAAGAGGAGCATACAGATGAGGATATGGAAGAGGAGCATACAGGTGAGGATCTGGAAGAGGATGAAGAAGAGGTTCATACACCTGTGGTAAGGAGATCAACACGGGAAAGGAAGCAACTCTGAAAGGTACGGTCCATCTACTTTTCCTACTTCTTTTGTACTATCTATTCTGATGAAGATCCTAGAACAGTTAGAGAAGCTATTAATTCTGGAGAGGCAAACCGTTGGGAAGAGGCCATGGATGAGGAAATGATGTCCCTGAAAAAGAACAGAACATGGGATTTAGTGAAATTACCAAGTGGTAGGAAAGCAATAGGTTGCAAGTGGATCTTTAAGAAGAAGCAGAATCTTGAAGGTAAAGTGGAGAAATATAAAGCTCGCCTAGTTGCTAAAGGTTTTTCCCGGGTTGAAGGAATTGATTATGGTGAAGTTTTTTCTCCCGTTGCAAAGCTAACATCAATTAGATTTATGTTAGTTGTGGTCGCTACATTTGATCTTGAAATAGAGCAGGATGGATGTGAAAGCTGCATTCCTTCATGGAGATTTGGAGGAAGAAATCTATATGAGGCGGACTGAAGGTTTCATCTGTTGCGGGGAAAGGAGGATCCGGTATGTAAGTTAAAGAAATCATTGTATGGACTGAAACAATCACCTAGAATGTGGTACCAAAAATTTGATACTTATGTTTTAGGAATTGGTTTTGTTCGTAGCAATGCTTGATCACTTGTGTGTATTCAAAGAAAATTGGTAATGTAATTGTCATTATAGTTCTTTATGTTGATGACATGTTACTAATTGGAAATAGCAAGAAACTGGTCGGGGAAGTAAAGTCTCGGTTGGCATCACAATTTGACATGAAGGATCTTGGCCTACCAAATTTTATATTGGGTATGCAAATAAAAAGAGATCGCTCTAACAGAAGGTTGTGGTTGGATCAGAAAAAGTATGTTGAGACAGTGTTGAAAAGGTTCAATATGCAGGATTGCAAACCGGTGAAGGTACCTATTTCTTTAGGTGAAAAATTGTCTGTTGAACAATGTCCAAAGACAGAAGAAGAGGTAGAGGAAATGTCACATATTCCTTATGCAAATGTTGTAGGTAGTTTAATGTATGCCATGGTTTGTACTAGAGCAGACATTGCCCATGCAGTGGGAGTCTTGAGTAGATATATGTCTAAACCTGGTAAAGAGCATTGGACTGCTGTGAAAAGGGTGTTTAGATATTTGCGTGGCACCTCTGATTTTACAATCTGCTATGAGGGTACAGGTAAAGAAAATAGACAATTGGATATAGAAGGGTTTGTTGATGCAGATTGGGCTGGAGATCTGGACAGGAGAAGATCTACTAGTGCTTATGTATTCAATTTGTTTGGAGGGGCCATTAGTTGGATGAGCAAGAGGTAGACTGTTGTTGCTCTTTCAACTACTGAAGTTGAGTATATGGCAGCCACTGATGCTAGTAAGGAAGTTGTATGGCTGCAAAGACTATGCGCTGAAATTGGGTTCTTTCAAGGAGCTGTGAAGATAAACTGTGATGGTCAGAGTGCCATATTTTTGGCAAAGAACCCTACTTACCATTCAAGAACGAAGCACATTGATACAAAGTTCCATTTCTGCGAGGGACATGCTTGAACGAGAGGAAAGTGTTCTTTGGAAAAGGTAGACACCAAGGAAAATGTTGTAGATGCTTTAACCAAGGTCGTAAGCACTGAAAAGTTTAGATTCTGTTCAATTGAAATGGGTCTGGCAAAGTATTCAACAAGTGGGAGAATGTTGGATGTGTCTCATTCTTTGTCGAAAATGAATTGTACGACGAGCACTACAGCGCAAAAGACGACGGGTAGGGGGGTCCGGGGGGGCCGGAGGCCCCCAAGGACCCCCGGCTATGGTAAAGGTGATTACGTAATAGGTGATGGCTCGGGGTGCGTAGGGGGACGCCCTCGGATACGGTGAAAGTGATAGATGCCGGCGAAGCCGGCCGAGAGTTGCCTGCGAAGCAGGCGCGGAAAATTTTCACCTACTTTTATCGCTACTTTTCACCTACTTTTATCGCTACTTTTGGAGTGACCCCAGGATTCCCACGGTTGGTGGGTGGTTAGTGGGTGTGGGTGGTTTAGCCCATGGTGTTGTATCCACGGTACCCTAATACCACTTGGTGGTTTAGGGTTGTATGAGTTTCCTTATATAATTATTGTAATGTCCCGTTTTAGGGATGAGAGAGAATAATATATCAAGGAGGATAGACTCTTGTTTCTTTGGACTAGCCCAAATTGGGTGAACCAAGGGTAAATCTTGTGTGTTATATGTGCATTGAATGGTGTCATTATTTCCTTAGTTATCATTTCTGCATTATTTCTAGAATATGTTTCTGTAATTTCTCTTCAAAATGTGCCCGAGGTCGCGTTAGAGGTGTCTATGGATTAGTTCATGGTTGGTCTATGTGTTATATGTCAGTTGTCGGATCCGACAGAGGGCGCGCCTACCCTCACTGACTGGTCCAAGCCGTCAGGGATCGTGCAGGTGTCAGGTACCCTAGGATATGTCCAGTCGTGTGACTCCGTGTCCAATCACCAGGTGGGTTCTTCAGTCAGGCCCGATCCTCCACAAGTCCCAGTCGACTGTCTAGTCTGTTCGTCTAGAGAAGTCCCAGTCGACTATCCAGTTTGTTCGTCCAGAGTCAAGACAGCGCCTGTGTCAGGTGATCTAGTCGCCTAGGAGTTCGATCCGACTGTTCACCCTAGGTCAACTTAGGTTGCCAGATCCTCGACAACCCACTCAGCCCATGCACCACGATTCCAGTAGATCTGGCTTAGCCCACTCAAGTGTGCTCGCTCTTCGGCTATGAATGAGCCGAGAGCACATACTGCTCTGATACCATGTAATAATTTAGACTAATTAACATTGATTAAACATTGTATAAATACTACAATAGTTGCTTAGATTAGCCCATAACCAACGGAGCTAACTAGCCGACTTAGGTAGGAGTTGCAACAACATTAACAAATCACTAATAATGTAATAACCTAAGTATGTAGTATGCTAACATTTTTTGTCTGGAGTATGTTATTTCATGGTCTCCCACTGGGCCAAAGGCTTCGACACCTAGGAGTTGACAATCCCACATGTCCTTTTTATGGGGAGAATGAGTCTACCATGCATCTTTTTTGGGATTGCAGAAAAGCAAAAATGGCATGGGGGTGGATGGAATCTTTTTTCAGGTTGTTCTTGCCTTATCCTCTAACGTGGCTTCACAATATGTTGGGGGATCCCCTGATTTTTCTCAGCCTTTGTTAGAGTTCTAGAACATATTTAGAATTAGTGTGTTGTTCCATATTTGGAAAGCCAGAAATGAGACAATTTTTACAAATAGAATCCCCTCTGTAATTTTTTCTCTTTCAGATAAGCTTATGGTCTTCCATTATGTGTGGTTACAGATTCGAGTTCAAGCCGACAAGACAACAATGGAGATCAAGCACCTGTAGGACATGATTGAATATTGGGGCAATGCTCCATGCTCGATGAGCAGAGTCCCCCAGAGCCAAAGTAGAGAAATCGTTCCAAGTATCGGTAGCACCATCACCGTCGCCCACCTTCGAAGAGATGGGATCCGCCAGTCTTTAGGGCTCGCACTCAGTCACCCAGAACAAGCGAGCCTTGGTCACCAAACGCTAGCACTTCTCATTAGTCTGATGCTTGGGGAGCTCACCCACGTTCTCCTCGTCGAGATGATGGCTGGAGGACCCACCTGCCCTATCCCAGCCAAGATGATGTTTGGAACGACGACAATGGTGAAGGCAATAACACGGACAATGGTGAAGGCAGTAACGACGACAATGGTGAAGGCAGTAACGGTTGGAGCACAGACATTGATGACGGTGCAAATGCAAATACAAGCTGGATCGTTCCCACTCAAGCTGCAGTTATTGAAGCGTTGGCAAATCCAACTCACCCGAATTGGCATGAGGTTTATGACACGCTTCCAAGGCCAGGCTGGAGCACTTCACTCCCTAGTAACATCTGGAAACACAATGAGGAGGTGGAGGCGACGGATCCTCCCAATGATGGGGTGCGGAATAATTAATGGTTGTTGTTATGATTCACTTTATGTTTTGATCAAGTTGTTTTGATTTAATACTTTAGTTAATCCCGCCAGTTGGTGGTTGTTTAGCGGTGGTACTTTGAAATTTGTCCTGACTGCCTCATCAACCGGTTTAATTTACGTATGGGGTGTGACGTGTTCGTCCACCCACCCTTTTGTATTAAGCCTTTATACTAAATTTAGTACTTTTTCATTGCAAAAAGTCAAAGGGGTTTTTCTAGAGGTTTCTAATATTTCATTTTTTTTTTAAATAGTAGCAACTGCCCCAGATGACTTGGCGAATCAAACATTTGTGCGATATTATGGTGGTGTGGCCTCATGTCCTTATTATTCTTTGCGGCTATTGGACCAACTCAGTGAACTATCGTTATCTTGTAGCAACACGCACATGGCCAATGGACTAGCTCAGTGAACTATTGTTATCTTGTAGCAACACACACATGGCCAAATAGTTGGCCTGATGAGAATGCTAGCATAGTGTATAGACTTTTCCTATGTCTGTCAAGAAATTTCTAGAGCACTGCCCATCATTTTAATTTCTACCTCGTCGGAACGAGATTCTTCTGCCACGAGCACCACATACACCACCGCAACAACCGCCAATGACGCACAAATTTTGGCCCATCCAGTGTGCATGATCATGCAGCTAGGATGCTGCCACGTGTCAGGGCAACACAGGCACTATGTTGTAGGGTTTCACCAAAAATGGTAAAATGACCATGCAGTTTTGTTTAGACAATTGCACAATATGGCCAACCACATTTAATGCACAAAAGTTTAAGAGATTTAAGTTCAAATCTTAGAGCATACCCAAGAAGAATAAAGATAGTAGTCTGACTTGAGTCTCATGAGTGCATCCAACTTGATAATGGTGCTACCAGCCCTGAGCCACCAGGGGTTTCCCTCATTTACGAGGAGAGACATGGGTTATAGAGGCAGCTTTAATGATTTGATTTGTGTTGAGAAGTAAAGAAAGAATATCTGTCTCATATACCCAATTATTAAAGATGAAAAGATACTACCAATTATCTTATATAAAAAAAATAGAGTAGTCCTTTAGATCCTCCACTATCATCAACACCATATCCTTCGTCTTCCACGAGCCAACCTTCAACAAAAATTTACAGCGTGTTAATAGTATACCCAATTATTAAAGATGAAAAGATACTACCAATTATCTTATATAAAAAAAATAGAGTAGTCCTTTAGATCCTCCACTATCATCAACACCATATCCTTCGTCTTCCACGAGCCAACCTTCAACAAAAATTTACAGCGTGTTAATAGTACCGTTCTCAAGAGTAGTTGGATGGGGTGGGGGTTAGGGTTATTTATTTATTTATTTTAAATTCTACGAACACAATACAACCGTAACAATGAGGAAACACATGCAAGTCTTTGTGCTTGCACTGTTAACACGTGGGGATGTTTTTCCCTCACTTTTAACAGCCAGGATTGAAACACATGTAAAGTCTCTGTGCTTGCTCTGTTAACAAGTGGGGATGTTTTTTCTTCAAACCAAGACAAACATATTGGACAAGTTTTACAAAAATTCGATTTTCATATATATATTTTTTGAACTCTAGCTTCTATTGAGCGCAGGACATGCCCTCGCTGGCCTCATCAGGTTTCTCAGAGTAGGGAACAGTAAAAAAAAAAAACTTTCAGACAAGGTCCATCACCGCGATCCCGCACTTTGGACTCCATACGACTGTGACCCGATCTGTGTGACAGCGAAAATACTACTGTCAGTTGCCGCAGATTTGGAAGGCCAGAAGAAGGGCTTCCCAGAGTTTGATTTGTGGCAAAGAGGAATTTATCGTTGGGAGTGAGCACGAGAGCTATGATGGGCTCTGGAAAAGAAACTCGTGCACTGGGAAACACATAGATGGAAAGGGCTCACCACGTTACTGCAGATAAGCTGTGCAGATGTTCGGTACAGATGCAGAACAGGCCATCCCGTGAGCCAAAAAGAGGCGGCTAGCGGAGACTGCAGATCCACAGGCTTTTGGAAATAATAAACCAGCATTTTGCATTTCGTTGCAGTGGGGAGCTGCAGTGGTGGGGCCTGCAGCTCCCAAAATGACACATAACACATGGTATGACAAAATATTACAATCCCAAAATGACACATGGTATGACAAAATATTATAATATAAAATATATATTATAATTCTAACAAAAAAAGTGAATCTTCTCATACCAAGCATGAGGGACCTACTTAAGTCCATACAAGAATCTAATCAATCATAAACCAAGGGAGTGGGACTCTCAAACTCAAAACCAAGTGACTACTACACGTAGATCTTCTTCTAAAGATATATATAGGAAGGAACTCTCTATGTCCATATGATATACTTTTTATCCAACTGAGGTTGTTATAGAGAGAATCATCCTAATAGAATCCATCCTAGCAACTAGAGTAAATGTCTTGGAATAATCAACATTCTTCTATTGAGAGAATCTCTTAGCAGTAAGACATGCCTTGTGCTTCTCTACTTGACCATCAAACATGTACTTAGTCCTATAGACCCATTTACATTCTTCCCTTTCAAAAGAGGAATAATTTATCTAGGTTCTTGATGAGTGTCGTTAATACTCACACTTTAATCTTATATATTTAGGATGGCATCCTAAAACTATATGTGTTGGAGGTCCAAGAATTGTATTTTTGGGTATTGAATTAATCCTCTTATAAAACCAAAATTAAAATATTCTTTCAACAAACTCTTAATGAAATGAATTAAATCCACACTCTGTAGTAAAGTAAATCTTATAACTAAGTTTCAATCTATGCGATAAAATAAATTAAACAAAAACTTAAACTAAAATGAAAGGAACTAAATAACATTGAATTAAATCAAAACACACACTAGTATTAAAATAGAACATAATTGAAATAGTAATTAAAATGAAACTAAGTTGAAATAAAACCCATAATTGCAATAAAATGAATGGAAACAAAAGTTAGATTTAAAATGAAATAATTGACACACCTAAAAATAAAAAAATATCATTTTGTTGTTGAAATGAAAGATAGAAAGAAAACATGAAACAAAACCTGCAACTACTCCTAGCAAAGTGGGCCCTTGCTCTAAAGTACAATAGAAGGACGAAGAAATTAACAACAAAATCTAATCTAAGCAATTAGAATCATATGTAAAACATATTATATTTTGCTCAAAATGGAGACTAAAAGTTATTTTCAATTCACATTGTCCAACCTATTTGTATTTGACTTACATCATGTTTATAGATACTTCATCTAAGTAGATTTCTTATTACTAGGTACATTAGTTGTTAAAATATCTGACATTGTTACATTTGCCATGTTATTAGTGTGAATTTGCACATTTGAATTTTCTACAAAATGCACCTGCAAATCTAATTGGATAAGAAAAACAGATGCACATCCATTCCACAAGACATAAATCAACTTTCAAATGCATTATCATTGGTGATTGGGTGCAATGAATTTTGAAACCACCATCGTCTTCTTCTTCGACATGGTTGATATTCATCCTGCTCTACACTTGGGTGCAACAAACTATTCTAATGCTACAAGGAGTCAAAAAATTTTGGTGTTATGCATGAAAATAGTCCCAATGTTATGTAGGGTCAACAATCTAGATTCTGCCACTATACATAGTCAACAATGTTTGTGCAATGCGCATAAAACAATTTTATAATTTCTCTTTTTAGTTATGCCCCACACATGAACGTTTTAGAGCAGATTCAATGTCAAGCTATTATGACAATCAAATTACTTTGACACAAATATTCTGGCACATAGGTAGTTTGACACATAGATTACTATGGAGCATAATTTATTTGTGTACAAACATTCTGGAATGATCAATATTTCTAGAGCACTTCTTCAACATACTTCTTTGATTTTTATGATATTTTTGCTTCAGAACCAATTGCTCAAAGAACCTACAAGCTTATCAATAGCTTGATCCATTCATTAAGTAAAAATCAAACTCGCAATTAGTCCCTTAAGAATACACAAAAACCATAATAAATAGTTGAATAAAACATTTCCTCTATTTACTACATTCAACATTAACATTATCATAAATTACAAATTAGTCCATAACTATACATACATACATACATACATACATACATACATACATACATATATATATATATAGTAGTCATATAAAATGGGCAAAAAGGGTTTTACTTTTCTACATATATGAGGTAATTTTAGAACCTCATACTCCACTAGCATAGCATCTTCCCATTGTGATTGACGCTTAGCTTGAGAATATGTAAGAGAATATTCAGAATGAGTAACCTTCAATATCAATTATCAATGAGGATCATTCTTATGTTTTTTTATAGATAGAATAGACTAAGCATCCTTTACAAGTGTCTTAACCCACTTGGGTGTTGGAAGAATTTAAGAAGAATCACGTGCATTCTATGGAAAAGCAACATTATAAGTCAAACTTGAAAAATCTAAATCAAAATCACCACTCACCTCATCATGTAAGGTTTAAGACTATAAACGTATATGTCCTACTCAACATATCTTGAATCTGGAAAAGAAGGCATTGTAGATGGTGCTACCCATGAAGGGGTCAAATCTATAAGAAATGGCCTTCCACTCAAATATGAAGATGCTCTTATGAGAATAAAGCCTACCAATATGTCTAAAGAAATAATTGACTCAACCAAATTAAAAAATATATTTTTTTTATCAAAAGCTCAGGTGGTGGACTGGAAGGAGCACCTATAAGAACCTCATAAAAAATGACATCTCTTTGAATCAAAATCTCATACCTCTAAGGGTCATAAAGGTGGTTTTCCTTTGAGGTATCCAAATATACCATAAAAAAACATCTATGTATCTTTGGTGCCTCCTTTCAAAGATCTTTGGATGTGTGATCTCATGCTAAAATCCCAAAGATCCAAAATCAAGATACATTAGGCTTATTGCTTGTCAACCTCTCAAGAGGTGTCATACTTTGAATAGCTCTAGTGATAACTCTATTAATGATGTATGCTACACATGTAATAGTCTCACCCCAAAATTTGTTCTTCATCCCATTGGTATAAATCATACATCATGCCATATCCATGATTAATTTATTCAACTATAACATTCTACTCAAGAGTACGGTGAATATTCCTCTGATATGCTATTTTATTCAGATTCAAAAAATCATGAAAGGTTTTGTTCATACATTCACCTACCTTATATGACTTGAGACACTTTATTTTCCTTCCCAACTAATTTTCTACAAGAGCCTTGAAAGTCTTGAATCCCTCAATGATCTCATCCTTAGTTTGAATAGTATACAACCACACATATGAGAATTCATCAATAAAAAGAAGGAATTACTTTTTTTGAAAAAGGTATGGTGTGCATATAGTTCCACAAATGACACTATATATGATCTCCAAGGAGTAAGTAGTCTGGCTTATAGCCGCTTTTGAAAAAAGTCTCCCTATGATGCTTCCCAAGAATACATCCCTAGCATGCACCACTTAGAGGCGATATGTAGAGAAGTTAAATGACTATTTGACAATGACTCTTGTATCTTAAGGACCCATAATTGGGATGCCCAAGCCTTTGGTTCCATGCTTGACTCTCATCATCTACATTTGCAAGCATAGCCACAAAATCTTTCTTCATAGGAGAAGAAAGATTTGACATTTCTCCTAACTTATACATTTGATCTAACTCATCACAATAACCAGACACAAGTATTTTAAATCCATTTTTTATATCCTTAATTACCCAATGATCAGACCAAAATTATACTTTCTTATTCATATGAGTAATGCTATAAATAGACAAGAGCTTAGGGTCTACATTTAGAACATGAAGTACCTCATCAAAAGAATAAAATCCAATGTTGATTTCTCCACATCCTTTAACCTACAAAGAAAATTCATCTCCAATAACAACATGCTCCTCTAAATGCAATTTGTTGTACCCTTGTGGGAGTTTTTTGTGATTTGCCATGTGCCTTGTTGCCCCTAAATATATAATCTACTCATAAAAATAAGTGGATTTAAAATATGCTAAATTTTTAAAACAAAGAGAAATATAAGTAATTATATTTAAGAAAATACTATACAAGAACAATATTGCACACATAGATATATCACAAATATTTTTACCAATATAATTCCTTTAACATTTTTCAATATTCTCAAATATTTACCAATATTCACTAGCCTCAAATTTCCTACAACATGCATATTTAATGCATCAATATGTCTTTTCATATTTGAGATACTCTTCAATATTTTCTACTCTTGGTGTTTTACCTTCATCCCTTTTTTCATCTCACATTCTCATGGGAGATAAGACTATTTAATTTTTATATGAGAGAAATATTTTTAACCTCCTAGTAATTATAAACATCAAATGATTACATAACTTCAAATAATGTAATAGACTCTAAGACCCTCCTCTACTACATTATTTGGTATAAATATCATTATCCCCATGCATTCAGAAGTGGTATATTGAAACTATTCTCTAACTCTAGATCTAGCTTTTTCTCACTCTTTATCTCTTGCTCTAGCTCTAGCTTTAGATTTTTTTTTTTATCATTGGATAGTTGGATTTTACTTTGCTAGCTTTGTCTCTATCTAGCTCTAGCTCGGTTGGATCTATATTTTCTCCAATTGGTCTACCTCTAGGTCAATACCTTTGGGTCTATGTGTTAGGGTCATCATTGCCTCTAGGTTACCTCTTTGGGTCACATATGGGTCATCATTACCTCTAGGTAACCTTTGGGTCATCATCACCTCTAGTTCCTCTATATCTAGGTTGCCTTTGGGTTATCATTACCTCTAGGATAGCCTTTGGATCTGCCATTAGATCATCACCTTTGTAAAATTACCACTAGAATATATACTTGGAATATTTCACATCTTCAAAATCATCTAAGTAATGTTTCATCTATAGGTCTTGTCACTATAGGCTCTTTCAAACATGGTAATGGTTATCTTATAATACAAATATTATTTATTTCAAGTTTCCTAAGGCATTTATCAATGGAAAAAATCTCATTTTTCTTATTCAACAAACTATGATGTTTTTCAACTACCAAACTTGGTATCCTTCTATAGAAACCATTCAATATTTCTTTTGCCTTATCCAAAATCAAACATATTCATCCATCCATAATTAATCTGTATATTGTTGGTCAATTTTTCTTTGTGCCAACATTTTATTTTTGGAGTGATTTTTTTTTATATTATTACTATTTTTTTAACATGGTGGAATCGGTAGCCACCACGAATTCATGCAGGTTGTACAGCTTTTATGGCCACCACAGTATTCTACGTTGTCCACCCCAGAATCTGCCACATAGATCTTCGCAAAATCTGCCCCTATAATCGTCATGCCACAATCATTTTAAACCTTTTACACTGCTGAAAGCACCAGGAAAGGGACAAGCATTCAGTCTGACGAGGACCGAGATTTGAACCTTGGACCTCTGCCCCCCTTACAGGTTTTGGATGAAACAATTGGTCTATAGCTCGAACCTTGGAGTGATTATTACCTCCACAAATTTCACAAAAAAATAGGTTCTAACACCTAGTTGTTACTTTAAGTTTTTTGGTTCCCTATTTAGTGGAGATATAGTAGAATGAAGACTCCATCAATAAATTTATAGAACCAAAATACTAAAATATTACTCTAACTCCGACATAGACTCAGCATAATATTAACTTCACTTAAAGAAGATATAACAATAAAGAAGTTTAGCAGAACATTGCTTTGAATTTCCTGATGAAGACATAGCAACTATTATTACAACACAAGAAGTTGTAATAGTAAAATATTTCAGAGTTTTGTCTCTACTTTCCAATGCAAACAAGGAAAAACTATTTTCACAACTTAAAAGGAGATGTAATAACGAAATATTTCAGGATTTTATCTTCCAAATTTTAGCAAACATAGCAATTATTAACGAATACAGAGGAGAAATAATATTTGGACATATTTGCAATGATGCTTACTGTCACAGTGAAGTCATAGTAAAATTAAAACCCATATATTAATACTCCAATTGTTTCAGCAAAAGCACAATAATATTCAATCTCAGTCTTGAAATCACCATGTGTTTCAGCAAGAACACAATTTTTTTTAAAACAAAACTATTTTAAGCACTCTGATATTTTTTACTGAAGACCAAATGATATTCGCATGAAAAAACCATTTTTCCACTTCAACCCTCCAAATTATCCTTCCACAAAATCCATGTAAAAGAACAAAAACAATCATCCCCTTATCCTTCCTTTAGCGGTAGAATGTAATCTCCCCCACCGTCCACCACTACCGTCTAACTAACTCACTTACCTCACCACTCTGCTACTTCCAAAAGGATTGACATATCCATTCAAATACAGAAGATAACAACAAAAAATAAATATTAAACTCCTATCTTATAGGTCACATTATTGAAATCAAAGCTTGGACTAATCTCAACATCGCAAGTAATTATTTCAACCATGAAACAAGCATAAAATTACCTCACACTATTTGCATTTCAACATCATATAAAAATGTTCAAAATATAGTTATTCACCAACACAGTATTCTACATCCTGAGCAGAACAAGTCAAAGCATTAGTCCATTTACATATAAAATTGAGGTATGCATACAAAGATAACAAGAATCCTTACGTAAAACCAAATCAGTTTTCAAATATCCTGCAAAACCCAAGTGAGGACATAATATCATTTCCATAAAGCATCACCATAGTTGTAACATTTTGTATATCTACACTATAAGATAGGTTAAGCATTTAAAATAATAAAGCACATACTCATAGTCAATCATGACTTTATCCAACAAAATGTCTGCTAAGGGAGGGTCATGACACTATCACTATATCAAAAAAAAATGCATTTGTGACTTATCATCAAGTTTATTTTTTTTATGAGGTATATGAGCATAAGCATCACATCCAAAAACTCTGAAATGACCTACATAGTGCATCTTTCCACTCCATATTTCCTCTAGTGTTATGTCATTCAAAGCCGTAGTATATGACCTATTGGTCAAGTAGGCAGTAGTAAGAACAACTTTCCCCAGAATGTATTTTGTAACATAACAACAAGTAGCATAGATTTGGCCATGTTTGTGATTGTTTGATTCATCCTTTCAGCTACACCATTTTGTTGAGGTGTATAAAAAGTTGTGAACTACCTCCTTATGCCATGATGCTTACAAAAGCTGAAAAAACTCTTTGAAGATGTATTCTCCACCATTTTATGGCCCCAATGTGTTGATTTTATAGCCAATTTCTCTTTCTACAAGTGTCATGAAGTCTTTGAATGTATCAAGGGCTTGTCATTTATACTAAATTAGGTAGATCCATATTTTTCTACTATAATCATAAATGAATGTGATGTAGTATTTGGCCCACAAATATATGAATGAACCAATTGTAATGGTTTGTTGATCTCCAAGCCTTTCTTGACTCAAAAGGCTTTCTATGGTGTTTGGAAATAACATATGGCTCACAAAAGCATTTAGACTCCCTAAGGTGAGGAAGTCATTTTACCAAACCCTTTATGGCCATCATTTGAAGATTATGAAAGTTTAAGTGACCCATTTTTTCATGCCACATATACTCCAAATAGAAAGTAGTTATTGTATGCAAAGAGTGTTGGGTACAGATTGGGTAAGAAGGTAGTAGACACCATCCTTCTTGAATCCCATGGATTTGACATTACCATCTGGTTCCTGAATGTAACATTTGTCTTTGTCAAAAAATATAGTGTAACCCTTATCTGTAAGTTGGTAAATGGAAATTAGACTCCTCTTAAGACCAGGTACATACAATACACCTGTTGTAGGAATATTATTCCCATTGTGTAAGGCAAGTGGTGCATCTCCTACACTTTCAATGGGAAGGGAACGTTCATAACCGAAAGTAATGAACTGGTTTTTGGATAGATTTTACCTTTGTCAACCAATCTTGCCTTTATATCATATGCTTAGCTGCCTTTGAATATATGTACCAACAATCATTGTCCTCAACATGAATTTGATCTACAACATACAATGTGTTAATATTATGGTCTTGTTGGCCCCTTTGATTCTTTTACCTATTTCTTTGGCAGTAATTAGTTGTTGAATGCCCACACTTTCCACAATAATCACACCCTTGTTGCTTGGGCTGATTTTATTATTGAGGTCTATAATTTTAAGGTATTCTATTAGATTGACCCCTTTGAGGATGTCTTGTCTGCCATCTCTGATATTACTGCTATGTTTGTTGTTGATATTATTGTTGATGCAACTAACGTAGCTATTATTGTTGTCTTAGCTAATATCTTCATCTACCTCTTTGATTCTGTTGTTGTGGAACGCTATTGGGTTTATTGTAAAAATATGCTTTGGTGGCAAAGGTTGCTACTAGAGAATCAACCTCTTCATCCTTGATGAGGGCTTGCTCATGTTTCTTGAGAAGAATTTCAATCTCCTCAAATGGTGCACTCAATGTTTTACTAGGTAGATTTAACATGGTAGAATATCCATGAAATTAAGACGGGAGGCATCCCAACATGATTGGAACTAACTCACTATCAAGAAGAGTTGAACCAGCAACTAAAAAAACATTTCTAATAGATTTAACTTCCATGAGATAATTGGTAAGTGAGCCTTTCATACAAATATTATGCAGCTTATATTTCAAATATAAGATTTTACTAGAACTAGACCTGTCAAACAATCTCTTGAGTGCATCCCAAGCTTATTTTGGGGTAGTGGAAGCCCTTAGTATTTCTCTCCATTAAATCCTAGTAGATAATTTGATTAAGCTTAGTGCTATATTAGAATTATTTTCAAAGAGTTCTTTTGTTGCATCATTTGGAGGTGGAGTCAATGGTGGTTCACCTTCTTTTCTAACCCTCATATAGTCCCACATACTATTCATCATTAGTATAGACTCCATCTCAAATTTTCAGTTTGCAAATGAATCTACTTCATCTAGTTTTTATGTGAGGCCACTTATTAGATTTGTGGACATCATGATGAGAAAGTGAGGGGAGCTCAACCAAGGTAATTAGGAACACAAGTTTCAAGAAAGAGGCCCTCAAAATTGTTTAAGGTTCACTGCTTAAGATCCATGATTTATGGAGGGTTCACTAAGCTCTTCCACTTTGAATCGATAAGTGTTTCTATTAGTGGGAGGAATCTTGACCACAAATGACCTGTTGCAAACTAGGAGAGAAGAAGTGGGAAAAGAAAGAGGTGGTAGGTAAACTTTTGCTTATTACAAATATGTGCTTGCTTACTTGCTTGAAAAATTGATGTGCAAAAATAAGTGCTTAGGTGCAATTTGAGTTACACTTGGTTACAAAATTAAATAGCAAGGTAAGAATGTAAGCAAAGTAAGGAGATGCAAGCACTAAATACAATGTGGCGAAAATAAATGCCACACAAAAAGAAATCCACAAGCATGGGACAAGGGGCCCTAAATCACCCCTTGAGTTGATGATTTTATTGAGGAGATGGCTGAAAAATAACCTCCAAATAATACCTTCAAGAGTAGTACAATTTTGAATGCCTCAATGACAAAAAATGATGCCTCCAAAAGTCTCCAAGCTGAGCTAAGTACAATGAGAATGCCTTCAAATTCCAAATAGCAAGGCCTCCAAGTCAAATTCAATGATTAAATTTGGCATTTTAATCTCCCAAATATATAAATGTGGCAAAGATTACCAAATACAAGCTCATAAAATTGCACAATAATTTTTGCAAGTAAAAAAAACTTACAATAATTTGCTTTTAAATTGAGCAAATTTATTTAAAAAATTATTTGTGCCACTTCATCCATTAAAATCTCCTTCAATATGCACCTAAATAGTGCATTGCAGCCATTCATTGGAAATATATCTAAACCATATTTCCAACACAGCTTACAAAATGAATATTTGATGCTCTAGGAGAAAATTATGATGAAAAAGGTGTCAAAGAGTCTTGTAAAAAACATTAAAAAATATTCCCTCAAAAAAAAATATTTCATTTTTTTTTAAATTTCACAGCAAAAAATTAGTGGTCCCCCTTCAACATAAAGGCTGCCTCTATGTCATGAAATTATCTTTCTCCTTCCAAAGGTTGATAAATCCACCCCTCCATAAATTTTACTGATAAAATAATTGTAGAAATGTGCCCCAAGAGAAATGCTCCTTTTATATTTTTAAAGTTCCCCAATTACTGCGAAATGTACCTCTTCCCAACTTTGGGAATATGTTGTGCAAAAAGTGGAAAAAAAATCAATTATTGGGTCACAAAAAAGCTTTCCATTGCAGGAAAATTCTAAATTTGCTCTAAAGTTCTTGCCTCTACTCATGTTTATTATTCGTCATGTTGGGTTCCCTCTCAAACTTGCTATAAGAAGTTGGAGAAGCTTCTTCGAGATTTTCTCTGGTCCAATTCTTCTCAGAAGAATGGATTTCATAGAGTTGCATGGAAATTTTGTTGCCTCCCTAAGAGCTCAGGAGGTGTGGGGTTGTTTAATTGCCGTCACCAAGGTCTGACTCTGAGCGCTAAGTGGATTATTCGAGCTCTTAAAGGCTCTAAAGCTTGGAAAGTTCTAATTTTGCATTGTGTTGCAACAAGGTTACCGTTTGGCAAGAAATTTTGGAAGGGAATGGATATGTTGTCCATCCTTGTGGCCCTAGTTCCCATTAAAATATTTGGGTCATTCATGATTCAGAGTATTTGGCGGGCTTGGGAGTCTATCAAGCCTTGGTTACAATGGAAAGGAGCTGGCCATCAATGTGGGTCCGTTGTAGCTGCTTTGAATATCTGGTGGTCCCTTGTTATTCTGTATCAGGGGCAACCACTAGCCAAAGTGCAATAGATTCATGCTAAAAAATTTAAAAAAAGAGTTGTGTCCATTTTAGACTATTTCTATAGACAAACCAAAGATTGGATCGTATGGGAGCTTTTTAAACATAGGCATGCCTTAAAGCTTGAAGATAAAGATACCTATGACACTGTTATCAATCGTACCTCGTTTCCCCTCTAGCCAAAGCTTTGCTAGGTTATCCAATGGCCTTGGTGGACAGAGTGAAAATGGTATAAAAATATGCCTTTGTTCAACTACATGACTAAACAGGACTATAGTTGGCTTTCACCCAATTTACCAATGGTAACAAAGCTCAATGCGTGTTGGGATATTTTTCTCCTCCAAATCCAGATGGCAGGCACGATTTTAGAACCCAAACATGCTTTTTTTGTAATAATTTATACTAATTAACATTGATTAAACATTTTATAAATACTACAATAGTGGCTTAGATTAGCCCGTAACCAACGGAGCTAACTAGCCGACTTAGGTAGGAGTTGTAACAACATTAACAACTCACTAATAATGTAATTACCTAAGTATGTAGTACGCTAACATCCCCCTTATTACATTATTTGGTTAATAATATAACTACCAGCTATGCTAACATCCTCCTATACAACAATATTTGGGTAAAGTATATAACTACCCCAATATGGTGAAGAAGAAGAAGAGAAATGAAAGAATGGTGGCTCGTGTTTTGTCTTCGGCTCTGGCTCTGGCTCATGGCTCTGGCTCTGGCTCTAGCTCTGGCTCTAAGCATACCTCTGGAATTGTACCTCTGGGTCTATCTCGAGATCTACCTGTGAAACTGCCTCTGGATCATTGCCTTTGGATCTACCTGTAGATCTGCCTCTGGAAGTTTGTCTCTGGGTCTGTCTTTAGGTCTGTCTCTGGGTCATTATCTCTAGGACTGCCACTCGGTTTGTCATTGGATTTGCCTCGAGGTCTACCATAGGTTTTACCTTTTCGGTAGAAGCCATACAACATTTCTTTCATCCTGGTCCATTGTGTGAGATATGTCCATCCACAATCAATATGGACCTTGTTGGCCATTTTCAGTTTGTACCAACAACTTGAAGAAGAGTGATTCATACATCCACAAGAATCACAAGGATGTAATCTCCAACACTTAGCTGCAACATGTCTTGTATTTCCACAATGACTACAACAATGCTTTTTAGGAGTTGTAGGATATTTAGGTTTTACAAACATAGAATTACTGGTACTTGCATGTCCAGTATAGCCAAGGCCTTCATGATTTGCCCTGACACTTAGCATTATTGGAGATTTAATGTCTTGTTCCTGTTTACCTAATCTCTCACCATTGAATCCCATTTTCTTCATCATTTTGGAACCAAATCCTTTGGTGTGTTTTTCAAAACACCCAATTTCATCATCTTCATCAATGCTTTTAACAATATTGCATTTGTCGCTATTGATGAGAGTATGGAATTCATTTTTAGGAGGTTCAATTTTTAAGTCACTAGTGTCACAAGCAAAATGCACTCTATCGTGATGAGATCACCTGTGCTACAACTGATATCTGCCATCATAGGCATGAGGTCGCTTGTATCACAACAAGCATTGGCCATCATGGGCTCAAGGTCACATGTGTCACAACAAGCATTCGCCACCATGGGCTGAAGGTCACTTGTGTCACTACAAGCATCGACCATTAGGGGTTTGACCTCTGTTTCCTCACTAAAGTCCCTGTACACTTTACGTTGGGCAATATCAAGAGAAATCAATGATATGTAGACTGCCCTTATGACACCTATAGGGATTTGAACACCATTATTTTGAAGATCTTTAGAATCTTCAGAATCTTTGAGAATGGATTTTACACCACTGCGTAGTGTAGAATATTTTTCATCCTCATAAAAATCCATTCCTTCCATCTCTGGTAGAAAGTAATGACCTTTAACTGATTTTTCAACATCATCAGTTTGTTTTGGGATAGATTTCTTCTTTGATCTACCCATTCTTAAGGTGTCGGTCTCTGTCGAAAATACACCTTTTACAATAAAATTTTGTAAAATAATTTGACTAAGGTGTCGGTCACTGCTGAAAATGCACCCTTATAAGTCTTCCCCCCTTGATTTTGCAAAAATTATATCTCCCCTATATGAGGTTCCAAGGGGCAACGCCCCTGGCGTGTGACGGGGAGTCCAAAATTTTCTAGAAGCACAAAATGGGCGCTCCAGAAGGATTTTTTTACTGGTTTGTAAAAAATTACAATATTTGCCTCTTAGGCAGATTAGCACAAAAAATGTCAAAAAAAAATCTCCCTTCTTATTTGAGAAAAGTTTAATTCCCCCTTTGACTACTTAAGACTTCAAACAAATAGAATTTACTATTTATGAAATCTTTGTCTTTTATGTTTAAGTTGCAAAATTTTAAATTAATCAACCAATTTAATGAATAATAAAATATATTGTGTTAAAAATCAATTAAATGAAAAATTGATTTAAAAACAAAATAATATTAAATTATTTAAATTTTTTTTTGAAAAACTTAAAAATATTGTTTAACAAAATTAACCTTTTTTGTTGTTGTGAAACCGGTGGGTATGGAACCCGAGACCTGCCCGATTCACAATAGCTTAGCACCTAGCTTTCAGCCAGCCGGGCTATCACTACCCATGGAGCTGAAGGGAGAAGGTCCCCCTCTTATCCGCTCCTAGTCAGTGGGAGCAAAGGACGTACCGGCTGGCGCTGTTCTCCATGGGCAGCACTGCTTCACTTTGGTGCTCCATCGGGCAGCACTCGGTGGTGGTTCCTCTACTCACAACACGACAACACTTCTTTGGGAAGTGCAGAACCAGAGTTGTCACTGCGTCGTTATCTCCCGCAAACTGATTTTCTACAAGCCAATATTTCGCCTATGTTTTCCAGCAAGGCAAAACGGTTTTGAAGCAAGGTGTATGCGTCAAATCGATCAACAGATCTCCTCCGTATGCAATCTGGAACCCTCTTCGTCCGCAAAAGCCGTTCACAGTGAACCGTCTTCGTCCACCACCGTGATGACGCTGCAATGAAAATCTGACTACTGTAAATGTTTTGGGAGCTACACCACTCGATGGCTGGCGTCTTCTCCGGCTGAGCTGCCTTTGACGGGTTGCGCGACTCTGCTGCAAGGGTCAGATATGCCAATCGTCGTTTGCAGCTGCTAGTATTAAAAAAAAATCTTTGTTTTCTTTTAGTCCCACATGGGACACGTAGTCAGGCATACAGGGGTTTAAAAAACAAAACCCTCACCTTGGTTAATGTCTACCTTCGGGTAGACTCTACCACCCGAAACAACCCCTCGTGCGTGCTGTCATCCACCGTGTATTCTAATTGCACCACTTATCGGTGTAACACTAGTTTTGGTCAAGTCTAAGTCTAGTTTGTTCCTTGTCAGCTATGTGTGTCCAGCAGGTCAGGTCAGGTCAGGTCAGGTGCCACATGGCCAATTCGCCACATGTCACCTTCGTCTAGTCGTGTCCTGTCTAGGTGGCGCTTGCCACGTGCCAAGTCAGCGCCTCAAGAAATGTGCCCGAGGTCGCGTCAGAGGTGTCCGTGGATTAGTTAGTGGTTGGTCTACATGTTATATGTCGGTTGTTGGATCCGACAGAGGGCACACCTGCCCTCGTTGATCGGTCCAAGCTGTCGGGGATCGTGTAGGTGTCAGGTACCCTAGGATATGTCCAGTCATGTGACTCTGTGTCCAATCACTAGGTGGGTTCTTTGGTTAGGCCTGATCCTCCACAAGTCTCGGTCGACTGTCCAGTCTGTTCGTCTAGAGAAGTACCAGTCGACTGTCCAGTTTGTTCGTCCAGAGTCAAGACAATGCTTGTGTCAGGTGATCCAGTCGCCTAGGATTTCGATCCGACTGTTCACCCTAGGTCAACTTAGGTCGCCAAATCCTCGACAACCCACTCAACCCATGCACCGCGATTCCAGTAGATCTGGCTTAGCCCATGCAAGTGTGCTCGCTCTCTGGCTATGAATGAGCCGAGAGCACATACTGCTTTGATACCATGTAATAATTTAGACTAATTAACATTGATTAAACATTGTATAAATACTACAATAGTGGCTTAGATTAGCCCGTAACCAACGGAGCTAACTAGCCGACTTAGGTAGGAGTTGCAACAACATTAACAAATCACTAATAATGTAATAACCTAAGTATGTAGTACGCTAACATTTTTTGTCTGGAGTATGTTATTTCATGGTATCCCGCTGGGTCAAAGGCTTCGACACCTGGGAGTTGACAATGCCACATGTCCTTTCTATGGGGAGAATGAGTCTACCATGCATCTTTTCTGGGATTGCAAAAAAGCAAAAATGGCATGGGGGTGGATGGAATCTTTTTTCAGGTTGTTCTTGCCTTATCCTCTAACGTGGCTTCACAATATGTTGGGGGATCCCCCTAATTTTTCTCAGCCTTTGTTAGAGTTCTAGAACATATTTAGAATTAGCATGTTGTTCCATATTTGGAAAGCCAGAAATGAGACAATTTTTACAAATAGAATCCCCTCTGTAATTTTTTCTCTTTCAGATAAGCTTATGGTCTTCCATTATGTGTGGTTACAGATTCGAGTTCAAGCCAACAAGACAACAATGGAGATCAAGCACCTATAGGACATGATTGAATATTGGGGCAATGCTCCATGCTCGATGAGCAGAGTCCCCCAGAGCCAAAGTAGAGAAACCGTTCCAAGTCTCGGTAGCACCATCACCGTCGCCCACCCTCATAGAGATGGGATCGGCCAGTCTTTAGGGCTCGCACTCAGTCACTCAGAACAAGCGAGCCTTGGTCACCAAATGCTAGCACTTCTCATTAGTCTGATGCTTGGGGAGCTCACCCACGTTCTCCTCGCCGAGATGATGGCTGGGGGACCCACCTGCCCTATCCTAGCCAAGATGATGTTTGGAACGACGACAATGGTGAAGGCAATAACACGGACAATGGTGAAGGCGGTAACACCGACAATGGTGAAGGCAGTAACGGTTGGAGCACAGACATTGATGACGGTGCAAATGCAAATACAAGCTGTATCGTTCCCACTCAAGCTACAGTTATTGAAGCGTTGGCAAATCCAACTCACCTGAATTGGCATGAGGTTTATGACACGCTTCCAAGGCCAGGCTGGAGCACTTCACTCCCTAGTAACATCTGGAAACACAATGAGGAGGTGGAGGCGACGGATCCTCCCAATGATGGGGTGCAAAATAATTAATGGTTGTTGTTATGATTCACTTTATGTTTTGATCAAGTTGTTTTGATTTAATACTTTAGTTAATCCCGCCAGTCGGTGGTTGTTTAGCGGTGGTACTTTGAAATTTGTCCTGACTGCCTCATCAACCGGTTTAATTTACGTATGGGATGTGACGTGTTCGTCCACCCACCCTTTTGTATTAAGCCTTAATACTAAATTTAGTACTTTTTCATTGCAAAAGTCAAACGGGTTTTTCTAGAGGTTTCTAATATTTCAATTTTTTTTAAAATAGTAGCGATTGCCCCAGATGACTTGGCGAATCAAACATCTATGCAATATTATGGTGGTGTGGCCTGATGTCCTTACTATTCTTTGCGGCTATTGGACCAACTTAGTGAACTATCGTTATCTTGTAGCAACATGCACATGGCCAATGGACCAGCTCAGTGAACTATTGTTATCTTGTAGCAACACACACATGGCCAAATAGTTGGCCTGATGAGAATGCTACCATAGTGTATAGACTTTTCCTATGTCCGTCAAGAAATTTCTAGAGCATTGCCCATCATTTTAATTTCTACCTCGTCGGAACAGGCTTCTTCTGCCACGAGCACCAAATACACCACCGCAACAACCGCCAATGACGCAAAAATTCTGGCCCATCCAGTGTGCATGATCATGCAGCTAGGATGCTGCCACGTGTCAGGGCAACACAGGCACTATGTTGTAGGGTTTCACCAAAAATGGTAAAATGACCATGCAGTTTTGTTTAGACAATTGCACAATATGGCCAACCACATTTAATGCACAAAAGTTTAAGAGATTTAAGTTCAAATCTTAGAGCATACCCAAGAAGAATAAAGGTAGTAGTCTGACTTGAGTCTCATGAGTGCATCCAACTTGATAATGGTGCTACCAGCCCTGAGCCACCAGGGGTTTCCCTCATTTACGAGGAGAGACATGGGTTATAGAGGCAGCTTTAATGATTTGATTTGTGTTGAGAAGTAAAGAAAGAATATCTGTCTCATATACCCAATTATTAAAGATGAAAAGATACTACCAATTATCTTATATAAAAAAAATAGAGTAGTCCTTTAGATCCTCCACTATCATCAACACCATATCCTTCGTCTTCCACGAGCCAACCTTCAACAAAAATTTACAGCGTGTTAATAGTACCGTTCTCAAGAGTAGTTGGATGGGGTGGGGGTTAGGGTTATTTATTTATTTATTTTAAATTCTACGAACACAATACAACCGTAACAATGAGGAAACACATGCAAGTCTTTGTGCTTGCTCTGTTAACACGTGGGGATGTTTTTCCCTCACTTTTAACAGCCAGGATTGAAACACATGTAAAGTCTCTGTGCTTGCTCTGTTAACAAGTGGGGATGTTTTTTCTTCAAACCAAGACAAACATATTGGACAAGTTTTACAAAAATCCGATTTTCATTTTTTTTTTCTTTAAACTCTAGCTTCTATTGAGCGCAGGACATGCCCTCGCTGGCCTCATCAGGTTTCTCAGAGTAGGGAACAGTAAAAAAAAAAACTTTCAGACAAGGTCCATCACCGCGATCCCGCACTTTGGACTCCATACGACTGTGACCCGATCTGTGTGACAGCGAAAATACTACTGTCAATTGCCGCAGATTTGGAAGGCCAGAAGAAGGGCTTCCCAGAGTTTGATTTGTGGCAAAGAGGAATTTATCGTTGGGAGTGAGCACGAGAGCTATGATGGGCTCTGGAAAAGAAACTCGTGCACTGGGAAACACATAGATGGAAAGGGCTCACCACGTTACTGCAGATAAGCTGTGCAGATGTTCGGTACAGATGCAGAACAGGCCATCCCGTGAGCCAAAAAGAGGCGGCTAGCGGAGACTGCAGATCCACAGGCTTTTGGAAATAATAAACCAGCATTTTGCATTTCGTTGCAGTGGGGAGCTGCAGTGGTGGGGCCTGCAGTTGGGTTGCAATGGAAGGCTCCCTAGGATGCAGTGGGACCTGCAGTGGTGGCCCCGGCAGTTGGGTTACAGTGGAAGGCTCTTTGGGCTACAGATGTATCTAGATCTCTTGCAAAACATTTGAATTTTATGGGACACTTTCAATTGCAGTCCACTGCATAACACAAACTTATTAAAAGTAATTGCTGAGCTTTCTGAGCTTTCTGGTTTCTGATCCGCTTAGAAAGTGGAGAGCATGATAACCTCTATTTGCTATTGGATTTGAGAGTATAAATAATACAAGAGGTTGGTAACACACGCCACCAAACTAAATCCCAAAAATGACAAATGACATGGCAAAATATTATAATATAAAATACACATTATAATTCTAAAAAAATTGAATCTTCTTGTACCAAGCACGAGGGATCTACTTAAGTCCATACAAGAACCTAATCAATCATAAACCAAGGGAGTGGAACTCTCAAACTCAAAACCAAGTGGTTACTACACATAGATCTTCTTCTAATGATATATATAGGAAGGAACTCTCTATGTCCATATGATATACTTTCTATCCAAATGAGGTTGTTATAGAGAGAATCATCCTAATAGAATCTATCCTAACAACTAGAGTAAATGTCTTGGAATAATCAACATTCTCCTATTGAGAGAATCTCTTAGCGGTAAGACATGCCTTGTGCTTCTCTACTTGACCATCAAACATGTACTTAGTCCTATAGACCCATTTACATTTTTCCCTTTCAAAAGAGGAATAATTTATCTAGGTTCTTGATGAGTGTCGTTAATACTCGCACTTAAATCTTATCTATTTAGGGTGGCATCCTAAGACTATATGTGTTAGAAGTCCAAGAATTGTATTTTTGGGTATTGAATTTTTGAAGATCCTCTTATAAAATCAAAATTAAAATATTCTTTCAACAAACTCTTAATGAAATGAATTAAATCCACACTCTGTAGTAAAGTAAATCTTATAACTAAGTTTCAATCTATGCGATAAAATAAATTAAACAAAAACTTAAACTAAAATGAAAGGAACTAAAATAGAACATAATTGAAATAGTAATTAAAGTGAGACTAAGTTGAAATAAAACCCATAATTGCAATAAAATGAATGGAAACAAAAGTTAGATTTAAAATGAAATAATTGACACACCTAAAAATCAAAAAATATCATTTTGTTGTTGAAATGAAAGATAGAAAGAAAACATGAAACAAAACTTGTAACTACTCCTTGCAAAGTGGGCGCTTGCTCTAAAGTACAATAGGAGGATGAAGAAATTAACAACAAAAACTAGTCTAAGCAATTAGAATCATATGTAAAACAAATTATATTTTGCTCAAAATGGAGACTAAAAGTTATTTTCAATTCACATTGTCCAACCTATTTGTCTTTGACTTACATCATGTTTATAGATACTTCATCTAAGTAGATTGCTTATTACTAGGTACATTGGTTGTTAAAATATCTGACATTGTTACATTTGCCATGTTATTAGTGTGAATCTGCACATTTGACTTTTCTACAAAATACACCTGCAAATCTAATTGGATAAGAAAAACAGATGTATATCCATTCCACAAGACATAAATCAACTTTCAAATGCATTATCATTGGTGATTGGGTGTAATGAATTTTGAAACCACCATCATCTTCTTCTTTGACATGGTTGATATTCATCCTGCTCTATTCTAATGCTACAAAGAGTCAAAATTTTTGGTGTTTATGCATGAAAATTGGGAAAATTTTTGGTGTTTATGCATGAAAATTGTCCCAATGTTATGTAGGGTCAACAATCTAGATTCTGCCACTATACATAGTCAACAATGTTTGTGCAATGCACATAAAACAATTTTATAATTTCTCTTTTTAGTTATGCCCCACACATGAACGTTTTAGAGCAGATCCAATGTCAAGCTATTATGAAAATCAAATTACTTTGACACAAATATTCTAGCACATAGGTACTTTGACACATAGATTACTATGGAGCATAATTTATTTGTGTACAAATATTCTAGAACAATCTTTCTAGAGCACTTCTTCAACATACTTCTTTGATATTTATGATATTTTTGCTTCAGAACCAATTGCTCAAAAAACCTACAAGCTTATCAATAGCTTGATCCATTCCTTAAGTAGAAATCAAACATGCAATTAGTCCCTTAAGAATACATAAAAACCATTTTAAATAGTTGAATAAAATATTTCCTTTATTTACTATATTCAACATTAACATTATCATAAATTACAGATTAGTCCATAACATATATATATATATATATATATATATATATATATATATATATATATGTATATATATATATATATATATATATATATATATGTATATGTATATATATATATATATATATGTATATGTATGTATATATATATATATATATATATGTATATGTATGTATATATATATATATATGTATATGTATGTGTATGTATGTATATATATATGTATATGTATGTATATATATATTGTATATATATATATATATATATATATATATATATATATATATATATATATATATATACATATATATAGTAGTCATATAAAATGGGCAAAAAGGGTTTTACTTTGCTACATATATGAGGTAATTTTAGAACCTCATACTCCACTAGCATAGAATCTTCCCATTGTGATTGACACTTAGCTTGAGAATATGTAAGAGAATCTTCAGAATGAGTAACCTTCAGTATCAATTATCAATGAGGATCATTCTTATGTTGTTTTATAGATAGAATAGACTAAGCATCCTTTACAAGTGTCTTAACCTACTTGGGTGTTGGAAGAATTTAAGAAGAATCATGTGCATTCTATGGAAAAGCAACATTATAAGCCAAACTTGAAAAATCAAAATCAAAATCACCACTCACCTCATCATGTAAGGTTTAAGCACTATAAACGTATATGTCCTATTCAACATATCTTGAATCTAGAAAAGAAGGCATTGTAGATGGTGCTACCCATGAAGGGGTAAAATCTATAGGAAATGGCCCTCCACTCAAAGATGAAGATGCTCTTATGGGAATAAAGCCTACCAATATGTTTAAAGAAATAATTGAATAAACCAAATTAAAAAATATATTTTTTTTATCAAAAGCTCAGGTGGTGGACTGGAAGGAGCACCTATAAGAACCTTATAAAAAATGACATCTCTTTGAATCAAAATCTCACACCTATAAGGGTCATAAAGGTGGTATTCCTTTGAGGTATCCAAATATACCATAAAAAAGCATCTATGTATCTTTGGTGCCTCCTTTCAAAGATCTTTGGGTGTGTGATCTCATGCTAAAATCCCAAAGATCTAAAATCAAGATACATTAGGATTATTGCTTGTCAACCTCGCAAGAGGTGTCATACCTTGAATAGCTCTAGCGATAACTCTATTAATGATGTATGCTACACAAGTAATAGTCTCACCCCAAAATTTGTTCTTCATCCCATTGGTATAAATCATACATCATGTCATATCCATGATTAATTTATTCACCTATAACATTCTACTCAAGATTACAGTGAATATTCCTCTGATATGCTATTTTATTAAGATTCAAAAAATCATGAAATTCTTTGTTCATACATTCACCTACCTCATATGACTTGAGACACTTTATTTTCCTTCTCGACTAATTTTCTACAAGAGACTTGAAAGTGTTGAATCCCTCAAAGATCTCATACTTAGTTTGAATAGTATACAACCACACATATATGAGAATTCATCAATAAAAAGAAGGAATTACTTTTTTTGATAAAGGGATGGTGTGCATATAGTTCCACAAATGACACTATATATGATCTCCAAGGAGTAAGTAGTCTGGCTTATAGCCCCTTTTGAAAAAGTCTCCCTATGATGCTTCCCAAGAATACATCCCTAGCATGCACCACTTAGAGTGGATATGTGGAGAAGTTCAATGGCCATTTGACAATGACTCTTGTATCTTAAGGACCCATAATTGAGATGCCCAAGCCTTTGGTTCCATGCTTGACTCTCATCATCTACATTTCCAAACATAGCCACAAAATATTTCTTCATAGGAGAATAAAGATTTGAAATTTCTCCTAACTTATACATTTGATCTAACTCATCACAATAACTAGACACAAGTATTTTAAATCCATTTTCTATATCCTTAATTACCCAATGATCAGGCCAAAATTATACTTTCTTATCCATATGAGTAATGCTATAAATAGACAAGAGCTTGGGGTCTACATTTAGAACATGAAGTACCTCATCAAAAGAATAAAATCCAATGTTGATCTCTCCACATACTCTAACCTACAAAGAAAATTCATCTCCAATAACAACATGCTCCTCTAAATGCAATTTGTTGTACCCTTGTGGGAGTTTTTTGTGATTTGTCATGTGCCTTGTTGCCCCTAAATCTATAATCTACTCATAAAAATAAGTGGATTTAAAATATGCTAAATTTTTAAAACAAAGAGAAATATAAGTAATTATATTTAAGAAAATACTACACAAGAACAATATTGCACACATAGATATATCACAAATATTTTTACCAATATAATTCCTTTAACATTTTTTAATATTCTCAAATATTTATCAATATTCACTAGCCTCAAATTTCCTACAACATGCATATTTAATGCATCAATATGTCTTTTCATATTTGAGATACTCTTCAATATTTTCTACTCTTGGTGTTTTACGTTCATCCATTTTTTCATCTCACATTCTCATGGGAGATAAGACTATTTAATTTTTATATGAGAAAAATATTTTTAACCTCTAAGTAATTATAAACATCAAATGATTACATAACTTCAAATATTGTAATAGACTCTAACACCCTCCTCTACTACATTATTTGGTATAAATATCATTATCCCCATGCATTCAGGAGTGGTATATTGAAACTATTCTCTAAATCTAGCTTTAGATTTTGCTCACTCTTTATCTCTTGCTCTAGCTCTAGCTCTAGCTCTTTGTTTTATCATTGGCTAGTTGGATTTTATTTTGCTAGCTTTGTTTCTATCTAGCTCTAGCTCAGTTGGATTTATGTTATCTCCAATTTGTCTTCCTCTAGGTCAATACCTTTGGGTCTGTGTGTTGGGGTCATCATTACCTCTAGGTTACCTCTTTGGGTCACATATGGGTCATCATTACCTATAGGTCACCTTTGGGTCATCATCACCTCTAGTTCCTCTATATCTAGGTTGCCTTTGGGTTATCATTACCTCTATGTTAGCCTTTGGATTTGCCATTAGATCATCACATTTGGAAAATTACCACTAGAATATATCCTTGGAATCTTTCACATCTTCAAAATCATCTAAGTAATGTTTCATATATAGGTCTTGTCACTGTAGGCTCTTTCAAATGTGGTAAGGGTTATCTTATAATACAAATATTATTTATTTCAAGTTTCCTAAGGCATTTCTCAATGGAAAAACTCACATTTTTCTTATTCAACAAACTATGATGTTTTTCAAATATCAAAATTGGTCTCATTCTATAGAAACCATTCAAAATTTCTTTTGCCTTATCCAAAATCAAACATATTCATCCATCCATAATTCATATGTATATTTTTGGTCAAATTTTCTTTGTGCCAACATTTAATTTTTTGGAGTGATTATTACCTCCACAAATTTCATAAAAAAATAGGTTCTAACACTTAGTTGTTACATGTATACCTCTTCCACAATGACTGTAACAATACACTCTAAGAAATTCTACATATGATTCTTTCTTCATAATTTGTGTTATTTCCACTTGTCACAAATTTAGTGGCACTAATTCTTTCATCTTTTGCATAAGACTCCTTTTATACAAAATTGACCTCATTGATACCTCCTTGTTTGTATATTCATTCTTTGGCATTATATCTAGTACTATGGGCTTTTTCACACCTTGCCCATTTCTTCCCAAACTTGTACCATCATATCTCATTCTTCGCAACAATTTTGAACCAATTCCTTTTGTATGCTTTTCAAAATGACAAAATTCTACATCACCACTTTGATTGCTATCAATATTATCAACAACATTCAAATACCATACATCATCACAATGATCATCAAGATAATATGAAGTATCACTATTACTATCAACTCTAGAAATATGGCCTTTATCATGGTCAACACAATCAATTTCTACACAACCATTATCTTCAAAAATAATCTTCAAGTTATTGGTATCATAAGCTATAACTATCCCCTATAAAATATCCCTTGTTTCATAACATGCATCTCCCGTCATGGGCCTCAAATCACTCATATCACAATTGACATTTGTACTCTAAATATGATTACTTGTGTCACAACATACATATTTTATTATGGACTTATTATTCAATTTCTCAATTATCTCAATTTGATTTTGACATTGCACCTCAAGGATGTTAAGGGTGATATACATTCTTCTTACAACACCAATTAATATTATCATACCATTTTGAAAATATATTTCACCAATATTCTTGAGTATTTCTTGTAAACAAGATATTTCTTTTAAGAACTTGCCATCTTCACTATCTTTTGATGACATACAATTTTGTATTTCACTTGTTATATTGTCTTGTTTACTATCTCCTTTATTTCTTAATTTTGACACTTCCATTGTTATGAAGACCTTATGTACTATTTCACATTCTACTTCATAATATGGTTCAAAATCACCCAATGTAGTATACCTTTTGTAGACACCAAAACAGCACCAATCCGATTATGTGACAACAAGCACCGATCGCATTGACACACATAGCCCCTAGGGCAGCCCCCAGAGGTTAAACAGTGGTCCTAACCACTCCCACAGCAGTTTGGAAGGTCAGAGGTCAATTTGGCACCTTTTTGGCACTTTTCTCCCTACTCGTCCCACCCTGGGATGATTACAAACTGGTATTCGTCCCACCCAGGGACGATTATCAGCATTCGCTCCAGGGTGGGGCGAATAGCAGGTTTGACTGGCAAAAAGTCAAACCTCGACAAGTCCGCCAGTTAACTGCAGCTTTAGGCCATGCAATTGCGAGGAACGACTTCAAATCAAGGAGAGAGACTTCAGTCATGCATGTCTTTGATTTTGGAGGCCTCATGCAAGGAGACTCTAAATCAGGGAATAATATTTTCTCTCAAAATAGGACAAGCAACTCAAGTGGCGCCCTCGCATGCGCATTCAAAGAGAGAGACCCTAGGTCTATAAATTGGTGAGTCTTCTCACCCAAAAAAAAAGAATAGAGAGGAGCCTTTGGAGCAATGAAGTGCTGCCAAATTATATCCTCACCCATCGATTGTGCTTTTACATCCTTGATCTCTCTTTTGGAGGGAGGTTATTGGGTGATTATTGGAAGCGCAATCCGGACCCAAACCCAAAAATTTGGCCACAATATCCCACAAAATTTTTTGAAAACACCCCATAAGAGGTTTTGGACCCATCCCAAGTGGATTGGTGCCAAAAAAGAGTCCCAAACGGTGGGCGTCCTGCCCCGGGCGCCCCCAAACTATCGTAGTCCTAATCGCCCCACCCCGGAGTGATTAGAAATATGTGGTAGATTTCCTTGATTTTTATTTTGCATCTGATTCTAGGTTGTTTACATATGCTGTCATTTAAATTTCATGTGATTCTGACAAGTTTTGATCATGCTTTTATCATTTCCCGCCTTTACTAACATGCAGGTAGCATCATCAAATTCCCGATGATAGAGGCCAAATTGGGAAAATATGACCTTCTGGGTCTTCCCAAAATACCCCCAATTAGCTAACCCCAACTTTTTAGGTGATTTGGAGCTTCCCGGATGTGACATTTGGGACAGTGCTTTTTGACGCTTTGTTGTAGGTCTATTCGTCCCACCCCGGAGCGAATACAAATATGTGGTGAATTTTTTGACTGTTCTTTTTGTAGTGTCTTCCTTGTGATGTTTTGATGCCCCTATCAAGTTTTTAGTTCATTTGGATCTATTTTAGTTATCATTTTATTTATATTTTGCATGTGCTAATCGTAGGCTTGGGGATTGCATGTTTCATTTTATCTACAGGTGCTACTGACTATTTTCTGTTTCCTTGAACGTAGGATCTAGACATTAGAGGAGTAGAAAGGAGTCAAGATTCATCAATGCAAGTGGCGGTGACGTTTGGTCCACCCATTTTACATGTGGGCACGCGAAAGAAGGAATAGCATCCATGGGTGTAACAAGAACACATTTAACGCTCCTAGCCCCTGAAAATGGAGGAGGCGAATTGTAACCAAGTTCTAAAACATATTAATAAAAAGGGCTGTCTTCCATATTGGATTTTTATTTGGTTTCGATTCGTTCATGCCTCTTTCCTTTCATGCACTTTCAATTCATAGGATTTAGCGTTATCTTTTGTTTCGTTCGCATCGCATCTTGGATTTTCCTTTTTGTTTCTGTATCCTCATGCTTTCAGTGGCGATCATGGTGGGACCTCTATCCCTTGATTTTAAGATTAAATTTTTGATCAAAAGTTGCTTGTTTTTGCTTACAGGTATCAATCTTTCAAGCACTGGACTGTTGCTCGTTCCATCCTGTAATGAATACAGAGCTGGAATTCATGCCACCCTGAGATGAATAGGAATTCATCTCACCCTGGAATGAATACAGATCTGTTATTCATCTCACCCCAGGATGAATAGCTCTCTGTGCAATTTTAGGGCAGAAATTCAGAGGCATCCGATTTGGGCAGAGAAGAGGTAGGGGTCCTAAACACCTTCTGTCATTTTTTGCTTTCTGTTTTCTATTTTCTAGTTATTTGCTTGCATAGGAGAGTTTGAATGCTTGTTTTCTTCATTTATGCAAATTAAAAAGAACCCCACACACCACGTGGTAATTGAAACAACAAGGAGTTGGTCGTAAAACCCCAACCCTTGATCAAGACCAACGGTGGATTTCATCACCACCTTGGCTTGAAATATTGCATACATAACCCCGATCGTGACTGTTGCTAGACGTAAATCCTGATGAAAGCTGACCAAGTGTAGCGGGGGTGATTCCCAGTGCATGAGGATAAGTCTTCTATGGTAGGTGTCATAAATAGAGTGATTCCCCTTTCGTACCGCCTATGTTCCATGTACCATCTGCTCTCACGTACCAATAGTTTCCCTCACGTAAGGGCGGGTATATAGAGAGGTTGGTATATCGGCCTGGAAATGGTATATCGAAGGGGCGACCATTTTTGGGAGTCATAAGAGCCATCATATTGCATTTTAAAACGTTCTTTACAAAATCTTTCAAAACAAACATCAAAACACACTAAACCAGATTTAGGGCACACTTTTAATCTTTAAATGAGATAATCATTGCTTTGTGTGTGTGATATTTCTTGTTTAGTGTAGCATAAAAATCATAAAAAGAAATAAAAATCTATGCATCTTGTAGGAAAACATCACCATGGTGTACACCCGTAGCCGAGCCCAATCACGGGCAGGAGCTACAGAGAGTGCACAAAGGGGGACAAGTCACCTCCGATATAGTCCTGAGGACTTGGTCATCCCGCCTTGGCGGCCTGACACACAAGATAGTCCACATCATGCCATTACAGAATAGGACTATAGAGGCACCTCTTTGAGGGGCACCCCCACTCAGCATAGATCTTTTCAAGAAGAGGACCTACACGTGGCACTCAACATAGACAGGAGGGCTCCCTTAGATGCTCATTATGAGTGGCCTAGTGATGAAGCGCTAGAGCAACATAGGGTCCATAAGGAGGGGCCACATGATTTCGTCATCCCTCCTTTACCCCTTATTACTATTAGAAACACTAGACAAAATCCAGAGCACAAGGCTCTCCAGACAGGGCAAGCCAATTCTGCCCGCCCCTTTCACACATACGAAAGGGAGTATGAGGAAGACCACTACATTCCTCAAGAGCAACACACAACGTGGGGGCAATGCACCTCCGCACCTGCTATGTATCAGGATCACCCAATGAGGCCAGAGCCCCGGGTGAATGCCGCTAACCTCGATAGAGGAAAGCAACCCATAGGGATCTCGGATCACCATGATCGAGATAGACATGTAGGAGAGGCATCTAGGCTTCCTAAACACAAGATGATAAAACAAATTGACTTGGAATTTTCCAAACATGCCACCCACCAAGCGCAAATCATGCAGCTCAGGCAAGACCAACAATAGTTAGAGCATCTATATCACCTTAGCAAAGAGCGCATCCGACACCAAATAGATGAGCTACTCCACAACACTATGCCTGAGAGGGTTCCAACCCCTCAAACATAGAGGGTAGAAAGGCATAACCCCCTAGTGCAAGATAGGTCTCCAAGACCTTACCAAGTGCTGCCTCCGAGACCCCCTAGACCTGAGCAGGAGGCCACTCCCAGAAACAATGATGGGCACCCTCCGCGGGCACCCACCCATGGTCATAGGTCTCACCCGAGAACTCCTCAAGAAGCTTATGAGGAGTATGAGCAAGAAGAAGAGCGGGCAAAAATGCCCTACCAAGGTAGAGGGGGAGATATTCGGCCACCCCTCTATAGGCCTCAAGTTCCCCACAACCCACAATGGGAGCAAACCAAGGAGGAAGAGATCAAATCCTCTGATGCATATAAAGCACTGTTAGAGCGCTTAGAATCTATGGAGACCAAGACTTCTGGCCCCAAAAGCCCACTTTACGCCAACTCCATAGTCACCCTGTGCATCCATCAGTGCCGGCACCCCCATACCCTGAACACTTTAAACTACCCTAGTTGGCACTCTTTAGAGGGGAGGAGGATGCCCAAGAGCACGTGACTAGATTCCTGAGCCAATGCTTTGGCATTCAGGACAATGATGCTTTGTTACTAAGAACATTTATAACCACGTTCGTAGGCCCTACCTCGGATTGGTTCACTCAATTACCAAAGCATAACATCAGTAACTTAGATCAGCTAGTGGACGCGTTCCTCGAATGCTTCACCTTCAACACCAAGAAGAAGGCATCACTAAGTGACCTAGCTAGCCTCAGGAAGTATGAGGAAGAAACCATGGTGGCATATGGGAACCGATGGAGGACGTTGCTTTCAAAGCTGCCCTACCTCCCTCCCATGTCCGACCTGACCCAAATGTTCTCAAAGAGTTGTTTGAGATCGATCTCCATGCTATTGCAGCTGTAGCAATATGCCACTTTAGAGGAAGCTCTAGCGCAAGCTAGAATCATTGAGGAGATCAAGATACAGGATGGCGAGATTGCCAAGCCAAAGAAGAAAGAATGGTCTAAGAACACCAAAATAGGGACCATGCAATAAAAACCCATTATGGTCAATCAGGTTGCTATAAACGTCCCTAAGCCTGCACAAGCAACACAACCCCAAAAGGCTAACTATCAAGCGGTGCCTCTTAATAGTTATGATAGAGAAAATTAGAGGCAAGAACAAAATCAGTAGCGTCACCCTAGGCGATAGTTCACACCTTACACAGAGTCCAGGGACTCCTTGTTTGACCACTTGTCAGCGGAAAACTTGATCAACCTGCCCGAGATTCAAACCATAGACCCCAATGCACCAAAGCCTAAGGGGTACAGGGAGGACTTGTACTGTAGGTTCCACAGATGGAAGGGACATGACCTTAATGCATGTTGGAAGTTTAAAGGCTTGGTGCAAGACTTAATCGACAACAAGACGCTGGTAGTGGACAACCCCGTAGCACCAAACAACCAATATATGGGAGTCTTCAGAGATCCCCTACCTGCCCATGATGCATAGGCAAAACCCCTTCAAGTCAATGAGGTGACATAGAATTGCCCCATGCAGGGGTATGTAGGGATGATAAGCATAGTGACTAGGAACAGGAGGTACCTAGGAGCTGCCCCTACTACAGCCACAAGAGAGGTTCCATCGACGTCACAACCTCAATAACACCCTACGCAACCTCCCCCACCTAGACCAGTGGCCATGATTCGGACTAGACTTACCCAAAGTCTAAGGACCACGTCGGCTAGGCTCTCCATATACGAGCTCATTCAACAATCAGCGCCTCATCGGGAGGCTCTAATGGAGATATTAAAAGCCATCGAGCTGCAGCCCCATGAAGCAAACTCTTTCAACAACTTCGTGGGACATGTAAAATAATGTACAGAACCAGTCATCACCTTTAGAGAAGATGAATTGAAATCAGTGACTGGTGATGTGGCGGATCCACCCCTGCACGTCATTGCATGGGTCAACGGGATTCCGTATAAGAGGGTGTTGGTGGACACTGGCTCGTCCAGTAATATAATTACAACAACAGCATTGAAACATCTAAAGTTGTCGGCATCTCACATCGTGGCCTCCACCTATACTCTTCGAGCATTCAATGATGCAATATGCTCGATGGTTGGCACAATTGTCCTACCCATCCAAGTGGGACAAAAGACTATTCATACATTGTGCCACATCTTGGAAGGTGAGATGGCCTATAATATCTTGTTGGGGCGGCCTTGGATCAGGGACATGAAGTGTGTCCCTTCGATAGCTCATCAGTGCCTAAAGTATACATTTGAAGGACAGGTGCATGTAGTCCCGACAGACTTAGAGCCCTTCAAGTACTGCAATACGGTGCAGCTAATGCCACAATCGACCCTTCCATCAACGCATTTGGATTTTTAGTTGAATCCATCTAACCAGGGTCCGATTCTGCATGCATCCCCATTGTCAAGTCCATCAAATCCCTAGTCGGGTCCATCTTCCTCATCTGGTCCTTCACCAACGATGCCACCTACGGTGGCCACACCAAAGGACAAGGGAAAGAAACCCCTAGAAGAGGAACCACCCCTCGTCTCAACCATCTCTATCGAAGAGATGCCTAGCCGAATGGAAGTCGAGATGCCTAGTTCACCCTACATGGAGTGGACTCAGGAAGAACTCCCATTCGCTCCCCCTCAACCACCAATGATCACCATTGAGATGGCCAACATGGGCCTGGGGGAGTATCTAGTGTGGAACATTGTAGCAACACCCGCACTTGAGTCCATGCAGGACATGGGGAGACCTCGACTCCCCATCGGCTCTGTGGTTCCTCTAGGCTACCCACCCAATCAGACAAACTTTGTTTATGGGGGCCTCGATAATGGCATTGAACCTTACATGCAAGAAGATGAAGATGAAGAGCCCTTTTCTGAGGACGTCAACTATTTTTCCAACCCAGATTTCGCTTTGAGATATCTTGGCCAATGTAATTGGCATGGATATGGGTTGGGCAGGTATGAGCAAGGAGTGCATGTTCTTTGCCAACCAAGATATCAAATGTCGTACGACAAGTCAGGAGTAGGGTTCAACCACCCCCTACCCCTGGACATCTTGGTAGAGAACATGCAAGGCCTAGGGATAGGCAACAAGGATGGGTTGGCATTAGATCCATATGCCAATCCTAACACAACATATACATTGGGGGATTATCTCCCATTGCTAACAACCAACCTTGTTGACCTTAACAACCCTTTCCCTTCGATCGAAAAGGGAGAAAGTTCGAGGACTCACCTACAAGAGGGATATAGACAAGACCAAGAAGGGTCTTCAGAAGATGAGTCGGAGTACGAGGTAGCACCTTGGGATCCTTTCGAGTCTGATAGCAATCATTCACAAGTGACTCCCATGGATGATTATCAGGAGAGCTTCCTGACAATGTTCCCTTTGGATGCTCCAATTGAGCATATGCCACCTCAAGAGAATCAGGTCCCCCCGCAAAGAGCGGAACAACCCCGATGGGACCACATTAATTTGCTCGAGCAAGATGAGCCTCATATGTCACAAATAGCTATTGGAGCCAACGAAGGCCTTTGGATCTCCGACAGTGATTATGAAGATGAAACTGAGATGGCCTATCTCAATCATATGCGACAACAACAATATCCCTTGGACATAGATGACATGTTTGAACAACTACACATAGGGCCAAGGCATAGGTGGCACCTAAACCAGGCATAGTTGGACCAATTATTGCACCCGCCACTCTAGGTATACAGAGAACATCTTCCGCCTGGAGACCCTATAGAGCCATCAGTGCCTAGGGTGGACCCTGTCCTCTTATCCACACATAGGGCCGATCCATTTGTGCCAGTACCCACAGAGCCAGATCCGAAGCACAAAGATCACCTAGGATGTCCGAGTAACCACACCCACGGTAATGGAGACCAAAATCATTTCATTAACATGATCTCCATTGACTTAACCACCCCCATCCACAATCCAACCGACCCAACATGATCATTGCATCTAGACCTAGATGCTATAGACTGGGATCATGCTGACACACCGCCATCCCCATCAGAGTATTGGCCTTGCGGTGGGATGTTCCATTTCACCCCAGGATAGACTCAGGATGTCTTCCATGCTGAAGAGGAACCCGACGTTCTGAATGATGATCTAAATTCAGCAAATGATATCCACTTGATCCCAACTCCACACCAGTTGGAGGACGGATCCCACATGTCGATCGAGGAGACGACTGACGTAGACATCGGCTCTGATCCAATGAATTTGCAAATCATCAAGCTAGGGGTAAGTCTATCCCCCGAAGAGCAAGCCGACTACATTGCCCTTCTCAAAGAGAAGAAGGAGGTTTTTGCATGGTCCTACAAAGACATGTCGGGGCTAGACCCGTAGCTAGTCATGCATAATCTTACGCTTGATCCGACAGTCAAGCCAGTGAAGCAAAAACTATGTAAGATGCATCCAACAGTGGCCTTAATGGTAAAATATGAGTTACAAAAGTTGTTGGATGCACAGTTTGTCATCTGCATGGATTACCCACCATGGTTGTCTAACATGGTGCCCATCAAAAAGCTCGATGGGAGGATTCGCATATGCACCGATTTTTGAGATCTAAACAAAGCGAGTCCTAAGGATGATTTCCCATTGCCTAGCATCGACGCATTGGTAGATGCTACAACGGGCCATGAAATGCTTTCCCTCATGGATGGTTTCTCGGGATACAATCAGATTCGTATTAATCCCGAGGACCAACTAAAAATGGCGTTCACAATGCCTTGGGGGACATTTTGTTATAAGGTCATGCCCTTTGGCCTTAAAAATGTTGGCGCCACCTACCAACGTGCCATGACGTACATCTTCCATGATCACATGCATAAAACTTTGGAAGATTACATGGATGATTTGTTGGCCAAATCTCTTTTGTGCCCAGATCATCTCGATGACTTGAGCAAGATCCTCGATCGCCTCATTGAACATAAAGTCAGACTAAACCCCAAGAAGTGCGTATTTGGCATCACATCTGGAAAGCTCTTGGGTTACATAGTCTCAAAGTGAGGAATCGAGGTAGACCCACACAAAGTCAAGGCAATCCTTGAAATGCTTCCCCCAACTACCATCAAGCAGCTCAGAAGTCTGTAGGGAAAGGTCACGTCGATCAAGCGCTTCATAGCACAGCTATCTGACAAGTGCCGACCCATGAATAAATTATTGCACAAGGGGGTAGCATTTCACTGGGATGACGAGTGCCACTCAGCCTTTGATGACATTAAACAATACTTGGCTTCACCACCAGTATTGGCACCACCTAGACCAGGAGTGTCATTCTACTTATACATCTCAGCTACTGAGGTGGCACTGGGTGCCATGCTAGCCCAAAAAATGAACTACACAAAGAATAGGCTAATTACTATCTTAGCCACACCCTAGTCAGTTATGAACTTAACTATGCATACGTTGAGAAGCTCTACTTGGCAGTGGTGTTTGCTACCAAAAATCTATGCCACTACATGCTCAACAATACGACGTATGTTGTGTCTAAGGAGAATCCATTGCGATACATGATGAGTCATACTTATCATAGTAGCCACATGACAAAATGGATCATGTTGTTGATGGAGTTTGACATAGAATTCATTGGACAAAAATCCATAAAAGGTCAAGTCATCACCGATCAACTAGCAGAGGCTCCTCTTGAAGATGATCAGCCTCTGACCGTAGAACTACCTGATGATGGGGTCTTCCATGTTTTAGAATCGCTAGATTCTAATGAGCCTGAGTCACAGGCTGACATGACCCTATTCTTCGATGGTTCTAAATGTGAGCAAGGAGGTGGCATGGGAATTGTATTCTTCACACCGCAAGGGGCTCCAATGCCTCTATCATTTAAATTAGACTTCCCATGCACCAACAACAATGCAGAATATGAAGCCTTGCTCATAGGTCTTCAGACAACAATCACCATGAACATCAAACGTTTAAACATCTTTGGTGATTCATTGTTAATTGTCAATCAATTCAAAGGGGTATTCCAATGTAAATGCCCAGTTCTGTAGGCCTACAAAGCCCTTGTGGACAAATTCTTGGCACAGCTTGAATGGTATGACATCGAGGCACTCCCTCGATCATCGAATCATTTTGTGGACACTATGGCCTCCTTGGGGTCACTAATCCCGCAAGACCCTTCCGGTGAGATGACAACCATTCAGGTCAAAACATTATCGCAATCCATGATGGAGCATGCACGCTCTAACCTAACGCCAGGAATCCACCTGATCCAGATTGAACCATCTCAGGATAGGTTCTCTCGAATCCATGATTGTCTGACTCAGGCCAACTAGGGGTCCTTGTTCTCCCCGACCCCTCTTAATAGCAACACAACGCTATTTTTACAAGTTCTTTCCCACTCAACTTTTGCTAGGGATGAACTTCAAGAGGGATTGGCCATTCATACCATCGAGGTTTTCGATCAGCAGGATTGGTACACACCCATTAGGGATTACCTCAAGCTAGGTAACCTCCCACTTGGATTGACACAAGCCACGAAAAGATCATTTAAATAGAAAGCGGCAAAACATGTCTTGCTAGGAGACATTTTGTATCATCGGAGCTATGAAGGAATCCTCCTCCGTTGCTTGGACCAGCAGGAGTCCGCTTGGGCGATCACCCAAGCCCACGATGGTACATGCGATGGCCACTTCAGCGGTATGGCCATCGCAAAGCGCATTCTCCGCATGGGCTATTATTGGCCATCTTTAGAGCGAGATTGTTGCGCATATGTAAAGAAGTGCGTGAAGTGTCAACACCATGCTAATTTGACACACGTACCTTCTCAGGCCTTGCAACCGATTCAATCGGCTTGGCCTTTTTCATAGTGGGGCTTTGATCTAATCAGAAAGATCTCCCTTGCATCATCGGGTCATCACACGTTCATCATAACGGCCACAAAGTACTTCACCAAGTGGGTGGAAGCAATTCCGCTAACCTCTACGACTGGAACCCGCATTGCGGAGTTTATTTTACATAACATCATATGTCATTTTGGTATTCCATCCAAGATCATCTCGGATAATGGGACGTCATTCAAGAATAAATATGTGCATGCTTTGACAACAAAATACAAAATTCAGCATAGTTTTTCAACACCCTATTATCCACAAGCAAATGGGCAAGCAGAGGCGTCAAACAAAATGCTAGTCACCATCCTCAAAAAGACCATCGTAGATAGTCATAAGGATTGGCACATTCAAATCCCACTTGCCCTATGGGCTTATCGCACTAGCATTCGGACGCCCACTGGGGCAACTCCATTTTCGTTGGTGTATGGCTCCGAGGCTGTCATGCCTCTCGAGTTGGAAATCCCTTCCCTACGCATTTCAATGCAAGAGTTCATCGATGATGACACTACACGGTAGGCCCGGTTAGATCAACTTACGTTGCTCGATGAACGACGCATCAATGCTCTCGAGCATTTACGTATCTATCAAGAGCGACTTAAGAAAGCATACAACATGAAGGTTCACCTGAGGGACTTTCAGGTTGGTGACTTGGTCTTAAAAGAGAACCAATAGAATTCTAATTTTCCGCCCCATCTAAGGGACAAGTTCATGGCAAACTGGTTAGGTCCTTATGTGATTGATAGTAAAATAGGACCTGGAACATACCGGCTCACCTCTCTTGAAGGAATCAAGGAACTAGAACCCTTGAACATCAGTCATTTGAGGCCATTCCACATTTAGAGAGAGCCATAGTCCACCCAAAAGCTCCAAGGATTCCCACAATCGCTTGGTCAACCCAAAATGCCCCAAAGGTGTCCATAAACCCTTTGGTCAAACCAAAAGCTCCAAGGATTCCCACAATCGCTTGGTCAACCTAAAATGCAAAGTATAAGGTTCAATCTCTTGGTCATCCCAAAATGCCCCAAAGGTGTCCATAAACTCTTTGGTCAAACCAAAAGCTCCAAGGATTCCCAAATTGCTTGGTCAACCCAAAATGCCCCAAAGGTGTCCATAAACCCTTTGGTCAAACCAAAAAGCTCCAAGGATTCCCACAATCGCTTGGTCAAACCCAAAAATGCCCCAAAGGTGTCCATAAACCCTTTGGTCAAACCAAAAGCTCCAAGGGTGTCCATAATCGCTTGGTCAAAATAAATATTCAAAAACAAACAAAAATAGTAAAATCATCAAAAATAACAAAAAAATTGCATCTCAATTCCATGCATACTCGTAAAAATCAAAATACAAAAATATAAGTTGCATTAGGCATCGCATCCATACATTGCATATTTGTTGGTCATACATGTCCCAAACACCATAGATTGTAATTGCTCGGCAATTCCTTCATTTTCCACATTCCACCCATTTTATAAACACATACATCCAGAATCACACCATCCCCATTTTTAGCATAGTCGAGTTGTCTCCTAATGTATGTAGGGTTTTCGTCATTCAACTGTCTTTAAATTTCTAGCCAAAAACTGTACAAAGTTAAACGGATTTTACAAGGGAAAGTTTTACTTGGGTCACGCCTCGTTATGTAACATCCCTACACAAGTTAAAACACATAAAATAATTCCCAAGTTGTGTGAATGGAAGATGAAAACTACAAAGCAGTCTAGGATACCATAGGTGAAAGATTAGCCTGTTCATCCCCCTGTGCGAATGGTTCAAGAGTGCTGAGAATTGACAAAAGGACAAGCTCTTCCCCATCAATTCCCCCTAATAAATAGTGGTTTTCACCACTAGAAAAAATCCCAATCATCGTTGGTCCCCAAAGTTGTAAGGATTCATACTACACATCCCCTGACAAGGATGGGTAGTCATCCCCAAGGCCTAAAAGGATCAATGCCATTCAAAAACAAAATCCCCACAAGCCATCATCACGACCATCTCCAATCACCTTTGGTCTCCAAAGTCGTAAGGATTCGTACTACACACCCTTGACAAGGATGGGTAGTCATCCCCAAGGCCTAAAATATCAATGCCCTTACTTCATAATATCCCTAATCCCCTTTGGTTCCCAAAGTCGTAAGGATTCATACTACACGTCCCTGAATAGGATGGGTAGTCATCCCCAAGGCCAAAAGGATCAATGCCATTCACAAGCCACAAACCTACAAGCTCAACCTTACGAAGCTCAAAATGTACCAAATCACATAACAGTGGTTATCACCACTATTCAAAATCCTTGCTCAAAAAGAAAAACAAAAAGAGAAAAATAAATAGTGATTTTCATCACTATGTATACGAGCAAGTATCCTAACATGTTGAGCAAATACAAACAAGAAGCTTGAACTTGAATCCCTGGAATTCTCAGCATTCAAAAACCATCTAGGTGATCCTCATTACGGGTTTGGTGGACAACCTACCTGGCAATGGCGGTATCCTAAACGCATGACGATATGTCTATCACATTAGCTTTGCGTGTGAGCAGACCAATGTTTGCATGTGGATGAGCTAGCTTATGGTCCCTTAGATTGTCTCGTGGATTAATCTTACTAAATACAACAATGGAGTTAGTGGAGCTAATTAGGTGATCCTCAGTACAGGTTTGGTTGACAACCTATCTGGCATTGGCGGTATCCTGACAAATACCACATAAACGAACTCAATTGCACACACAGGGATGTGAAATAACTTGGTCAAACTCAAGTCTGATTTATACCTTGTTCAAAAGTCTTGTGAGATAAATGTACAGTTTTGGCTAGTTAGTTAAAATATCTGAATCCCAAAAAAGCTTAACTACATTTTAAAACAACTAGTACATTTCATTACGTACATCACCATCCGATAATACAAAAAATACAAAAACAAAGTTATCACATGCAAAGTCATTCCACAAAGTCATCCCATAAGTACAACAAGCCAATAAATCTTGTACAGTCTATGGTGCCATCGACAAGTTATCAACAACTCATTTCATTCATTCCATATGCATACATCATATAATTAGACACATCATTCATAATACCACATGCATACATCATCCTAAATAAATGTGCATAAATAAAAAAAAAAAAATCACAAGTGTCTAAACACAAAGAAAGTCATTTATATATATATCATCAAAAATGCTCATAGGCTACAATAACCGGTCCTCTAACCCCACAAAAAAAAAAAACTCAAAAACCCCCAAGCCTAGGGCATCGGCCACCATGATCACGTAGGATCGGTGCGACGGGAACTACCCCCATGGTGTGGGTCCTATGGGACCCCTCAGGGTGGTTGCTGCTCGCCCCCGCATCATGACCACTAGCGCCCCCTCATCCAATCGCCTATGATGAGACGATGTTGACTGCTCAGTATCACTGCCCCTCATCCGACATGAAGACCCACCTCTAGAGGGCTCAGGTATCCACCCCTTGAGGCGGATAATCTCTCCCTCCAAATCCATCCGATGTCGAAACCACTCCACCTCCCATCGATGATAAAAAGCTACTACATCATCGTGCTACACCAATGCCTTTTCCTTCTCCTCCAGCTACATCCATAGGAGATCCCTCTCCCGTGCAGCATCGGTATCCCCCTCCCATCGGTGATACATCACAAATGCATTCTCCCGCTCTGCTAGCTACGTTCGTAGGAGATCCCTCTCCCAGGTGCATCCCCGAGCTCCTCATCTCACCTCCGTAGCAGCCCCTCCAATCATGCATTCTCAGTGCGTAACCCTACCTCCATGTCCTTCGAGACTGCCTGAGGCATTGGCATCTCTGGCACAGTAGCCTGCTCTAGCTCCCACTACTCCGGGACGTCCTGCATCTCTGGCTGATCCAAAACCCCAAAATCCCCCCAAAATCATCCACCTCTACCATGTCCGCATCCTCGAGAGGAACCCCCTAGCCCTCTCCTGATGCCTCTGCATCATCACCCCCTACTACTACCGCCTCTACGCCCCCTAGAGGCCCCTCGCCTCGCCATCATCACAAAGTCCACCACTGGTCATACTCAATGGTAACCTCGATGTCATCCACATCCGGGATGTCAATCACTGTATCTGAATCCTCACCCAGTGGCATAATGATCGGCCAGACTAGAGTCCTCTCATCCCCCGACATCGATAGATCAAGGGCTCACCAGGAAACCCCTGGTGCACCCCAAACTATCATGTCACCCGACCATAAGGAAAGAACTCCTACTCGGTCCCATGCCACCCAATCAGCCACCGCCCCCTACGAACCCATCGGAGCCACTCTCCAGCCTCAGGCCAGGCTGGACAGTCCTAGTAGGGGCACCAGAACACCTCCCCTGGAGTAAGCCAAGCGAAGGCATCAACATAGTGCCCTACGACACCTGCCCACCATTGACTCTCCCCGCTCCTCAGACCACCACCACAGAGCTGCATAACCTATATCCTTATCCACCATCTCTTCCCGAGTAGTCCATGGCAACCCAACCGACCTCTCCACCGCTATGTGCTACCAAGCCCAACACTGCAATAGATAGCTACATCCAATCCCCTTCCACCTCTGGCAGTGGACCTCGTACAACTCATCATAGAGCTATGCCAGCAGAGTCTATCCCCATCTCATGATCATCGGTGCCTCCGTAGGACACTCCACCAACCTGAAAACCACCTCCAGCAGGTTCCACGGGAACCTCGCACCTGATGAGTCGGGTAGCAGCATGTTGGAAATGAGGCCCATCAGTACTGCGTGCCTCACTCCCAACATGCCCCTCTCTAGCCACCATCGAACCAAGATCCCACCAATCTGGCAGTCACCCTCTGCCCTCTCCACTGGGCTATCCACACCCATCTCCTCCCCATGCCCAAAGCAGCGTGTCAACACTGTTGTCTGCTGATCCCGTGGTGTCGTCTTGATCGACAGTCCATCTATCAGAATCCATAGAATTCGGTAGACATCCTCCAAGGTCATTGTCATCTCCCCTATTGGGAGATGGAAGGTATTGGTCCGGGGTTCCCACAAGTTGATAAGGGCCATTAGATAGGCTCGATCCCCGACCACATGCTCTAGTCGAGTCACCTGCTTGAGCCCAAGGGCATCAAGCCACTCCTAGTCCGCCAAAGTCAGCGCCTCCCACGCTTCAAAGAAAACTATGGGTACACGGTACCGGCTCTTCACAACCTGCAAAGAACAAAAAAACAAAAACATTAAAAACCATGAAAAAATTGTACAACAATAACATGAATATACAACAATGCATAACCAAAATGTACAGCCAAAAACAATTCAAAAATAGTTTGTCAGTCCTAGGGTTTTTAACTCTACGTCTACACTGATAAATTAAAAACAAAAAAAACAAAAATATAAAAAAATTGTCCTAGGGTTTTTAACTCTAGTTAACTGATAAATTAAAAACAACAAAAAAAATTTGTAGTCCTAGGGTTTTTAACTCTAAGTTCAACTGACAAATTAAAAACAACAAAAAATTCAAAACGTTTGTCAGTCCTAGGGTTTTTAACTCTAAGTTCAACTAAAAATTAAAAAACAAAAAAATTCAAAACGTTTGTCAGTCCTAGGGTTTTTAATCTAGTATAAATTAAAAACAAAAAATAAAAAGTCCTAGGGTTTTTAACTCTAAGTTCAATTGACAAATTAAAAACAACAAAAAAATTCAAAACATTGTTTGTCAGTCCTAGGGTTTTTAACTCTAAGTTCAACTGACAAATTAAAAACAACAAAAAAATTCAAAACATTATTTGTCAGTCCTAGGGTTTTTAACTCTAAGTTCAACTGACAAATTAAAAACAAAAAAAATTCAAAACACTGTTTGTCAGTCCTAGGGTTTTTAACTCTAAGTTCAATTGACAAATTAAAAACAACAAAAAAATTAAAAACATTGTTTGTCAGTCCTAGGGTTTTTAACTCTAAGTTCAACTGACAAATTAAAAACAACAAAAAAATTCAAAACACTGTTTGTCAGTCCTAGGGTTTTTAACTCTAAGTTCAACTAATAAATTAAAAACAACAAAAAAATTAAAAACATTGTTTGTCAGTCCTAGGGTTTTTAACTCTAAGTTCAACTAATAAATTAAAAACAACAAAAATAATTCAAAACACTATTTGTCAGTCCTAGGGTTTTTAACTCTAAGTTCAATTGATAAATTAAAAACAACAAAAAAAATTAAAACAAATAAATTTTCAGTTCACCTAGGGTTTACCCTTAGTCTACACTGACAAACAAAAAAAACAAATAAAAACAAAAACAAATTTTTCAGTCCACCTAGGGTTTACCCTTAGTCTACACTGAACAAATAAAAACACCAAAAAAATTAAAACACAACAAATTTTTCAGTTCACCTAGGGTTTCCATTAGTCTACACCGACAAAAAATAACTAAGGTTAAGCGAAGTTTTTAAGCTCAGTTTTACACTAAGTTTTTAAGCTCAGTTTTACACCTAAGTTTTTAAGCTAAGTTTTGATTTTTGTTAGACTAGGGTTTCTTTTAGTTTATCACAGATGCCAAATAAACATGGTTTCTGTTGGTCATCAAATCTGCCTAGGAAAGAATTTGGGTGAGTGTATGTGCCCTAGACATGGACCAACATTGAAAGGCCAAAGGGAAGAGATGCCCCTCGTGCCAATCTCCGGAGAAAGTCCAGCTCCTATGATAAACTACTTTGGTGTTTTGAGATAAGGGATGTAGGAAAGAGATAAATAGAGTTGGGGTTAGAGAAAGAAAATAAAAAAGGGGTAAGGGAAGAGAGATCGGTGATTTAACGTGGGAGAGAACAAGAAGCATGATCACTAACTTACAACTTGAATAATAGTAAGGAACATCAAGAATAAATGAAAGAAACGCCACATTAACCTTCCTATGTATCCTCTGAGAGAGTTCCAAGATTCTCCTTCTCCCTTTCATCGAAATTCAGGGTTTAGAGTAACGACGATTAGGACAAGCGAATGTAACAGAAACCACAACCCACTAGGCAGCATAAAAGAAAACCAATATAGCGTTTCCCCTCTCCTATGTATCCTTCGGGCAAGTTTCATGGTACAGTCCCCAATCGCACATCGAATTCAGGATTCAGAGTCACATTATGCAAATGAAGAAAGACAAAAGAATCAAACACAGAAGGCAACATAAAAGAGAGAAATTGAGCCCAAAGCTCTTTAGTATTAATCGCAGGACATCAAGTTACATCAGTTTTCTAGCAGATAGTTCCCCCCATTTCTTACATTATAATGCCTGGGTTTTTATAGAGGACCCGATCCTCTGAGTCATTATTACACAGAATGGTGAAGTATATTCTTGAGATCTGAGAAGTCAGCTTCTCATGGCCCTCATGACTGAGCTTTCAAATCCATTATTAGAACTGGCAACTATGACCGAGTCAACCGTGAAAACATGCATTGAGCCATCTGAGTGTCCTTGGTTTCTGGGTGCAATGCTCGAGTGGTCGCCATGCTTGTTGAGATCTCCTTCAAGGACTGATACTTCGCTTCCAATTGCCAAAAATGAGCAGTGAGCTTATCGAGAAAGTAAAAATGCATTTATGAGGCACTTTGATGGTCTTGGGAAAATACTCGGCTTGGAGTGTGTGCCCCTTTTGAGTCACGAAAAAGCAACATGTCGCTATATCATGACATTTCTATGCCTTCAGCTTGGTTCTTCTTATTGCATCATGAAAATATGACATGTCGGGAAATCATGACATTTCTATGTCATTCTCTTCTTTTGTTGCTTTGAGCCACGAAAATGCAACATGTCGTGATATCGTGACACTTTTCCTCTCTTGCTCTTCCTTATCGCTTTGAGCCACGAAAATGCAACATGTCGTGATATTGTGACACTTTTTCCTTCTGCACTTTCTCCTCGCTATCAGCCACGAAAATGAGACATGTCCCGATATCGCAACACTTTTTCCTTCTGCGCTTTTTCCTTGCTGTCGGCCATGAAAATGCAACATGTCGCGATATCGCAACACTTTTCCTCTTTTGCACTTTCTCCTTGCTTCGGTTGCAAAAATGTGACATGTCACGATATCGCGACACTTTCTCTTTCTTGTGCTTTCTCCTTGCTGTCGGCCGCGAAAATGCAATATGTCATGATATCGCGACACTTTTCCTCTTTTGCGCTTTCTCCTTGCTTCGGCTGCGAAAATGCGACATGTCGTGACATCGCGACACTTTTTCTCTTCTGCTCTTTTTCCTTGCTGTCGTTGTGAAAATGCAACATGTCGCGATATCGCAACACTTTTTCCTTCATATTGTGTACAAGGGGATGGCATTGAAAGCCAAAATTGCTGCAACACTTACAAATACTTTCGAAGCAACAAAAAGAAATACTTTTGCAAAAGGAAAGACTATACAAAATTTTGATTTTTTTCTACCCCTTGTGCAATGTGACAAAATTGTCAACATTCTTGGCGGCTCGCGAGGCATTTAGCTTGTTTGAATGCAGAGATCCTAGGCCTTTATCCATTGGGCAACAAAGTCATTCCCATTGTCCTCTTCTCTGACTATCCACTGACAGCATTTATTTTTTTGTTTGTGCCTGAGCTCCTAAGCAACACTTAGCACTTTCATCACTTATTTACTAGTCGGGCTATTTACAGTATTTACACAAAATTTGTGACATGATCGACATGCCGCCACCATAAACCCAGCTTTGGGTGCTTATCCGATGAACCTGTAATGTTCAGACCAGATCTTATTGAACTTTAGTTTACCTTTGAAGTCCGACTGGCCTCTTCCTAAAGTTGTCCATGTTGCGAACAAGGAGCAATGTAGTGAGTTATCACTCCTGCCAGTACCCGTACTGTTGATAAAATATGTGGCGAAGAAGTTCACCGTATGAGGGGCCTCTTAGGGTACTGGTTGCAGTGGGGGCTGGAACCAATACCATAATATCGAAGAATCTATTAACTGTGGGCTGGGTACAGGTTCTTCCATCCTCCTGATGTGGTAACAGGGTTCCTCCGGCAAGGAGTAATCTTCTAGGATCTCTTCAGGTTCAGCTTGATGAGACATGCTTAATGGATTATGGCTGAGTACTTGCGTGGCATCCTTTGGGATACAAAAAGGGTGCAAAAATGTGCCCTCTTCATTCTCAGGCTCTACCACTTGAGCCTGTTCTTCTCCTCGGCCCATATTCTGATGGGAACTACAAGAAACCATATTGTTCATTGCTAGATCATGGCTTGCATATTCCCATTGTTGGACTTGGATGAAACCCACCTCTTGAGCTTCAAATGACTGCATCTCAGGCCTCTGCTTAGTATGAGGAGTCTACCATGATGAATACTATGTTGGATAAACAGGAGCAGTAATTACTGGGTAGGGTGATGGGGCTGCTCCCCACTGCCACTTTCTTGATAAGAGCAAAAGTTGTTCTACTTGTATTGCTTCCTCAAATATTTGAGGGAATATTCGCTCACCTGATCACAGTAAGAGGAGGCCCATGTCCGGGTGAAAATCTCGAACATAGAAGAGGTGGGCTTGGGCGGGCGTTGGTTGGATATCCCTTGGAATTCTCTTCCAAATTCTACAGAATCGGACATTGAAGTCAGTAATGCTCTCCAAAGGTGCTCTCCTGATGGTGGAGAGGTACGTCAAAATCTGGAAGGGGTCTTGAGAGCCATCAAATTTTTTGAATAGTGCTCCCGCTAAGTCATCCCATGAGAAGATGCTTTTACGCTTGAGCAGTCTGTACCACTAAAACACCCTTCCTTCCAAAGATAGAAATAGGAGTCTGATCATGACATCTTCATGGATTATGTCATGGAGGAACGCTAAAGTCACAACATCTTCAAGGTGCTCTCGGGCCATTCCCTTAGTGCCATTGTATTTTGTCAATGTCTCCAAGGCACTTTCAGGAATTTCATGGTAACTTTGAATATTTAGAGGGCCACGATCATCCCAACTAGGATAACATACCCTCTCCATTATAGCAGTGGCCTGCAGATATCATGGTTCTCGCCACTAAGTCGGAGTCACCAGGTGAACATTCTTTTCTCTACTTGTAAGTTCAAGGCTACTCACCAAACCTTGATTCCTCCGGGGTTTCTTCTTTCAGCTTTAAAAGGCACCTACGATCAAGAAATCTGGATCTTCAGATCAGTCAGAGTTGCCAAGTGATTTTACCAGATGGATGCAAGCCAAATATTCACCAAACTCGGGCTTCCTTAAAACATTGGACCAGAGTCCCACCAGGCATGCCAAAAATTTTGGTCATCAAATCTGGCTAGGAAAGAATTTGGGTGAGTGTATGCACCCTATACTTGGACCAACATTGAAAGACCCAAAGGAAGAGATGCCCCTCGTGCCAATATTCAGAGAAAGGCCGGATCCTATGCTAAAATACTTTGGTGTTTTGAGATAAGGGATGCAGGAAAGAGATAAACAAAGTTAGGGTTAGAGAAAGAAAATAAAAAAGGGGTAAGGGAAGAGAGATCGATGATTTAAGGTGGGAGAGAACAGGAAGCACGATCACTAACTTACAACTTGAATAGCAGTAAGGAACACCAATAATAAACGAAAGAAACACCACATTAACCTTCCTATGTATCCTCTGAGAGAGTTCCAGGATTCTCCTTCTCCCTTTCGTCGAAATTTAGGGTTCAGAGTAATGACGATTAGGACAAGCGAATGTAACAAAAACCACAACCCACTAGGCAGCATAAAAGAAAACCAATATAGCATTTTTCCTCTCCTATGCATCCTTCAAGCAAGTTTCAAGGTACAGTCTCCAATCGCACACCAGATTTAGGATTCAAAGTCACAGTATGCAAATGAAGAAAGACAAAAGAATCAAACATAGAAGGCAACATAAAAGAGAGAAATTGATCCCAAAGCTCTTTTGTATTAATCGCAGGACATCAAATTACAACTTTCTAATAGATAGTTCCCCCCTTTCTTACATTATAATGCATGGGTTTTTATAGAGGACCCGATCCTCTGAGTCATTATTACACAGAATGGCGAAGTATATTCTTGAGATTTGAGAAGTCGACTCCTCGCGGCCCTTGTGACTAAGCTTTCAAATCCATTACCAGAACTGGCAACTGTGACCGAGTCAATCGTGGAAACATGCATTTAGCTGTCTGAGTGTCCTTGGTTTCTAGGTGCAATGCTCGAGTGGCCGCCATGCTTACTGATATCTCCTTCAGGGACTGATACTTCACTTCCAATTGCAAAAATTGAGCAGTGAGCTTACCGGGAAAGTAAAAATGCATTTATGAGGCACTTTGATGGTCTCGAGAAAATACTCGGCTTGGAGTGTGTGCCCCTTTTGAGTCGCAAAAAAGCAACATGTCACGATATCATGACATTTCTATGCCTTCAGCTTGGTTCCTCTTCTTGCATCATGAAAATATGACATGTCGCAAAATTGTGACATTTCTATGTCTTTGTCTTCTTTTGTTGCTTTGAGCCGTGAAAATGCAACATGTCACGATATCACAACACTTTTCCTCTCTTGCTTTTCCTTATCGCTTTGAGTCACGAAAATGCAACATGTCGCGATATCGCGACACTTTTTCCTTCTGCGCTTTCTCCTCACTGTTGGCCGCAAAAATGTGACATGTCACGATATCACGACATTTTTTCCTTCTGCGCTTTTTCCTTGCTGTTGGCCGTGAAAATGCAACATGTCGCGATATCGCAACACTTTTTCTCTTTTACGCTTTCTCCTTGCTTTGGCCGCAAAAATGTGACATGTCGCGATATCGTGAAACTTTCTCTTTCTTGTGCTTTCTCCTTGCTTTCGACCATGAAAATGCAACATGTCTTGATATCGCACCACTTTTTCTCTTTTGAGCTTTCTCCTTTCTTCGGCCGCAAAAATATGACATGTCGTGACATTGCGACGCTTTTTCTCTTCTGCTCTTTTTCCTTCTTGTCGGCCGCGAAAATGCAACATGTCGCGATATCGTGACACTTTTTTCTTCTTCATCTTGTGTACAAAGGGGTGGCATTGAAAGCCAAAATTGCTATAACACTTACAAATACTTTCGAAACAACAAAAAGAAATGCTTTTGCAAAAGGAAAGACTATACAAAATTTTGATTTTTATTGATTTTTTTCTACCCCTTATGCAATGTTGACAAAATTGTCAATAGTTTCCACTAGGGTTTTAACCTACGTTTTAATGAAGCCATACAAAACAAAACAACTCCTTTTTAGGGTTTCATTTTAATTTGAAAAATAAAATACAAAAGAAAGAAACAACTAAATTACGATTTTCAAATTGTAATGCAAACAAACAATAAAGAGGAAGAGCATTCACTGGTCTCGCTTCGGCTCTGCCGCTTGATGATCCGGTTTGTGAACTCATGGTGGTGGGAAAATTTTGGCAGTGCTTCACTTAGCAGAATTGACCTCCTCCTCAGAGCTCCAAATTGCCAGGAAAAACAAATGCAAATGAGCCCAAAACCCATTTTTTGCCCTTAAATAGGCTTTTTGAGTCTGTATTCATTCCTCCCTGAGATGAGAGCTCTGGTTAATGCTCGTCCCACCCTAGGATGATTACTAAACTAGTATTCCTCCCACCCAGGGATGATTACAGAGCAAAAATTTCAAAAACAGCAAAAACTGCACAAAATGCACCAAAAATAAACAATAAAGTTGTCCAATCAGAGTGCTTTTGCACTTGACATTCTAGGCATGAAAAATAGACGTCGAGGTCACAAATATTCACTATCCTATTCCCTAATAAGGCTACCATAGTTGGACCGCTCCACGGAAAGATGAATTTTCAAGAATTTCATCCCCAAACGACGTCACAAAAAGGGTCAAAACCCATCAAAAATAGCAATAAAATTGTCCAATAAGAGTGATTTTGCACTTGACATTCCAAACATGCAAAATAGATGTCGGGGTCACAAATCCTCACTATCCTATTCCCTAAGAAGGCTACCATAGTCGGACCACTCCACGGGAAGACAGATTTTTGAGAATTTCATCCCCAAATGGCGTCACAAAAAGGGTCAAAACCCACCAAAAATAGCAATAAAATTGTCCAATAAGAGTGCTTTTGCACTTGACATTTTGGACATGCAAAATAGACTTTGGGGTCATAAATCCTCACTATCCTATACCCTAATAAGTCTACCATAGCTGGACCACTCCACGGGAAGATGAATTTTCGAGAATTTCATCCCCAAAATGATGTCACAAAAAGGTTTCAAACCCACCAAAAATAGGTCATAATGTTCGGAAACTACGTAAGCATTCAAAGGAAAACAATTGAAGGCACCCTTACCTAAGTCATCTTGGGTCAAGCGACTCATCGCTTTTCTAATTTCGGTCATTCCCTCATCGATTCGTCGCTTGAGGGGGTAGTCACACTTAGTCACCAATCAACAAGTACACACCCAATCAAGGAAATGGCATGAATTCAATGAATCATTGACAAAGACAATCACGCTCTTGCTTGGGGCAGCAAACAAGCAATAATCACAAGCTGATCAAACACTTGGAATTCATGAATCATGAACTCAAGGTTCCCACAGACAAAAGGTTGTGCCCTTTGCCTATTCATGACTGATCAATGTCCAAGATCAAGTAACACCTCACCGAAAAAGTTTAATACTTGAATTAATCTCCTTAGCTCGTCAAAAGCAAGGATTCAAGAATGCATGCCATTTCCATACTTGGGGCATCAAGAGTTGGTTAGGTTACTGAGAAACCCTAATAATTAATGCTTTGGTTATCTATTTTTTTCTCAACGCTGCACCTTGCATAGCGCTTCCCAAAAAGGGGCATCTGTAGACACCAAAATAGCACCAATCCGATTATGTGACAACAAACATCAATCACATTGACACACATAGCCCCTAGGGTAGCCCCCAGAGGTTAAACAATGGTCCCAACCACTCCTACAGTAGTTTGGAAGGTTAGAGGTCAATTTGGCACATTTTTGGCACTTTGCTCCCTACTCGTCCCACCCTGGGATGATTACAAATTGGTATTCGTCTCACCCAGGGACGATTTGTAGCATTCACTCCAAGGTGGGGCGAATAACAGGTTTGACTGGAAAAAAGTCAAACCTCAACAAGTTCGCCAGTTAACTGTAGCTTCAGGCCATGCAATTGCAAGGAACGAATTCAAATCAAGGGGAGAGACTTCAGTCATGCATGTCTTTGATTTTGGAGGCCTCATGCAAGGAGACTCTAAATCAGGGAATAATATTTTCTCTCAAAATAGGACAAGCAACTCAAGTGATGCCCTCGCATGCACATTCAAAGAGAGAGACCCTAGGTTTATAAATTGGTGAGTATTCTCACCCAAAAAGGAAGAATAGAGAGGAGCCTTTGGAGCAATGAAGTGCTACCAAATTATATCCTCACCCATCGATTGTGCTTTTACATCCTTGATCTCTCTTTTGGATGGAGGTTATTGGGTGATTATTGGAAGCGCAATCCGGATCCAAACTCGAACATTTGGCCACAATATCCCACCAAATTTTTTGACAACACCCCATAAGAGGTTTTGGACCCATACCAAGTGGATTGGTGCCGAAACAGAGTCCAAAATTGCGGGCGTCCTGCCCCCAGGCGCCCCCAAAACTATCATAGTTGTAATCGCCCCACCCTATAGTGATTAGAAATCTATGGAAGATTTCCTTGATTTTTATTTTGCATCTGATTCTAGGTTGTTTACATAAGCTGTCATTTAAATTTCATGTGATTATGACAAGATTTGATCATGCTTTTATCATTTATTGCCTTTACTAACATGCAAGTAGCATCATCAAATTCCTAGTGATAGAGGACAAATTGAGAAAATCTGACCTTCTGGGTCTTCCCAAAATACCCCCAATTAGCTAACCCCCAACTTTGCAGGTGATTTGGAGCTTCCCAGATGTGACATTTGGGACAGTGCTTTTTGGCACTTTTTTGTAGGTCTATTCGTCCCACCCCGGAGCGAATACGAATCTGTGGCAAATTTTTTGATTGTCCTTTTTTAAGTGTCTTACTTGTGATGTTTTGATGCCCCTATCAAGTTTTTAGTTCATTTGGATCTATTTCAGTTATCGTTTTATTTATATTTTGCATGTGCTAATCGCAGGCATGGGGATTGCATGTTTCATTTTATCTATAGGTGCTACTGACTATTTTTTGTTTCCTTGAATGTAGGATCTAGACATTAGAGGAGCATCAAGGAGTCAATATTCATCAATGCAAGCGGCGGCGATGTTTGGTCCGCCCATTTTACATGTGGGCATGCGAAAGAAGGAATAGCATCCATGGGTGTAACAAGAACACATTTAACGCTCCTAGCCCCTAAAAAGGGAGGAGGCGAATTGTAACTGAGTTCTGAAACATATTAATAAAAAGGGCTGTCTTCCATATTGGATTTTTATGTGGTTTTGAGTCGTTCATGCCTCTTTCCTTTCGTGCACTTTCAATTCATAGGATTTAGCGTTATCTTTTGTTTTGTTCGCATTGCATAGTGGATTTTCCTTTTTTGTTTCTATATCATCGTGTTTTCACCTTTGTTGTGTTTTCCCTCTTTGATATTACTATATTCTTTATGATTTTTGATTCCTTTGAGGAGGTCTTCAAGATTTATTACTTTGAATCAATGAATTATATTTACAAAATACTATACTATTTCCTTATTTTTCATAAATATGACAATACTTCCTTCTCATTTGCGGATAATTTTATGATGAAGATGGGGTAGAAGAAACCTTTGAATATTTTTATGATTTTTTGGTTGAAATAAGTGTATTAGTGGTCAACTCATATCTCAACCGATTCTCCACTTCATATTGTTGAAGTATGTTTACCAACTCTTCAAATGAAATCCTTCTAATTGAAACTTGGAAAGATGTCATCAATGTCTTAAATAATTTAGGAAGAGCTCTAAGTACAACTGAGACTAGGGGCTTATCTTCCACCTTTATCTCATGGTATTCAACCTTAATTTCAAATTTTCAATCCTTAAAAGAAATTATTCAACATTATCACCATCTTGGACCCTTGGTGTATGAAGTTATGGTTGTAGATGAAGGATAGTGGCTTTGTTTCTTCCTTAAAATATGGTACAAAGTTTATTTCATTCTACTTTTGATGTTTTTGTCTTATTTATATATGATTTTATATGATTATCCACTATAAATATGATGAGCGTGAGTGCCCTTGCATCTCCTTATTTATACTTTTTCTTAGCTATAACTTATTCATGACAAGTTTCATCAGTAGTAACAATATCTCAAAGTTTTTTTATCATAAGTATTGTTCTCATTTTTATTTCCCATGGTGTAAAATTTGGACCCTTTAGCAACTAAGATTTCGTGAGAAATATTTTTGAGATAGACATGGTAAAATTTTATTATATCTCCAAATGGTCCCCTTTGTTATCTACCACTAATCCTATATACCAATTCTTTCAATATATCAACCCTTTTGATATACTCGTTGGTACGTGGAAGAAGCTAGTCATCTTGATATACATGGTCATATCAGAGAGAGAATTTAAGTTACATGAAAGAGATTGATACATGGCACCAAGGTAGTTTTGAAAAGGATTCATTTTATCAATGACACCTGCTTAAAGAGAAATTATCATAAATAGGCGTAACTTACCTCTATATTCAAACTATTTTGATTTTAGGATTTATGTCTAGTGATAGTAACGAATAGGTAATGAATGGAGTGAAGCAAAATATCTCAAAATTATGTCCTTATTGCTCACTAATGATTTATAGGGTCGATTCCCAGACATCATTATAACAATTGTATTAGACTTTAGATGTAGTAATTTAGAAAAACAATATTACCTATAAATGCAATTCAAAGGCATCATTTATTTTGAATGTTTACAGTTGTACAAATCACATGTTTGATGCTTGTGTACAAAAAATTAAGTTGTTCACTGCAAAAAATGAACCTTATTACAATAAAATTATGGTTCTCCAAAAAAATCTCACTATAGACCTCTAACTTCAAAACTCATGTTTCTTTCAAATATTTTCTATCAAAGAAAAAAATTTCCCCTTTAATCCATTTAACTCTCATAATTTAATTTTTATTATTTTCTAACTTAAAAAATTTTCTATAGTTAATATATTTAAAAAAAGTATATTTCCTTTCTAGAGGAAAATACAACTATATATTTTTTTTTGCAAAATTTCTTAACTACCAAATTCCTCTTTCAAATAGGCACCCAAGGGAATTGAACTTGTAACCATAATTCAAAATTTTTAAATTTGATTCACTAACCAACTAATCCATTATGCAAGTTGCAACACAAAGGAGAAGCATTTTGATTTTGAATGTCTTGAACTTCACAAATTTAAAAGAATTGGGTATAGCAATAAATACTTGTATTTTATTCTAATATTCTTTAGTATATCTCTTATTACTAGAATTGCACACATTCATGTGATGCATGTTACAGTGTTTGACTATTAACGTGATATATCTTCCAATCAATCACTGCAATGTTTTAGAAAATGCCTATCAAATTTTCCCTACTATTGCCTCAGACTATGCATGGGATATGTCCACCAAGTAGGCATGATTTTTATCTCAAACATACATTTTTTACCAGCTTATAACATGTGTTATTCATGCAATAGTTATATAATTAGCAAGTGTGAATTTGGAACAGAGAAACAAATATCAGTGTCATTCCTATTTGACTAACTTTTAAAGTAGGAAAGGAGAGAATACATTGAATTTGCAAATACTTTCTAAACTCAAGAATACGCACAAAGGACATATTTACATAACACATATAGGAGGACATATTTAAATACATACATGTTTGCAACATTGTAATTTTTTTTAATGTTGGGATGAGGGATTTCATGAAAACTCAAGATAAAATTTTTTATGAGAGGATAGTTGAGGGCTCTTTGGATTCCTATAGCCTATTTTCACAAAATTTTTTCTCCTCAAATATCACCAAGCTAAATCAAATCTTCGCATGAAGCCTTCATATCAACTAAGACCAATAAATTATAATGGTATGTGATCAGATGTCGATGATTGTCCCTTCACACAAACCTCACAAACTCTCCAATCCCACTCTAATACCACATGTTGAAAATAAAATGGAAGACAAGAAATAATATTTAAGACAATGCTATACAAGAAAAATATTGCACACAAAGATATATCACAAATATTTTTTTGAATTTATTGAAAAACCCCTTGCGGAGCCACCTTGGTTTGAGAAACCATGGCCAACAGGTTCTACAACATCAAAATTCACCTAAGAGTCGCACTTGACCTCAACCGTACTAGCGTGATCAACTGGATTTTGGGCATCCATTGTGCATATAGTAGGATGGATATTCAAACCAGGGGCCTCTCTTAGAGGATTTCCTACCATATCCAACTCACCTACAACACATGGGTTATATCACAAATATTTTAACCAAAATAATTTGTTCAATATTCTTCAATATTTACCAATATCTTTTAGCCTCAACTTTTATACAACATGCATTTTTAATGCATCAATATGTATCTTCATCTTTGAGAGACTCTTTTATATTTGTAGATCTTGGTGTTTCACCTTCGGTTGTCTTTTCATCTCCTCATATTCTCATAGGAGATATTACTATTCAATTTTTATATGGGAGAAATATTTATTGACATCCTAATACTCAAAACATCAAATAATTATATAACTCTAAATAGTGTAATAGATTCTAAAGTGAATGAAAAACTACATGTGTATATGAGGTTTTTACATCAAAGTTGTTGTCACCTTATGCATAAAAGAAAGTAGCATAAAAACCCCTATTTTTTTGCTTTCTCATATGAATTTGATACATTTTTACTTTTTGTCCTTCCTCTTGTAATACTGATATGTTTCCTTTTTGAAAGGATTCGTGTGATTCTTTTTATTCTCTTTTGGTTTCTTGTCATTTTGAGCTTTGGCAATAGCTTCTTTTGGATGTACCTAATTGATTATAAAGGTACCCTTATGCCTTTCTCTTCTAGTTTGATAATGAAGAAATTACTTGAATACCTCTTCAATTGATGTTATAGGAGAATTAGGGAAGTAAAATCAAGGTATCTCAAACACAATACCATCTCATATGTCTCTAAAACTTTATTGAAGACTATATTAAGTAGTTAAATGTTGTCCATGTCCACAGTTTCTTGAGCTTCTCCTATTACAATAGGTATTTCTCTTTCCATATGGGTATCTTATTACAATTTATTGAAATAACTAATATACTTATTACCAATATCAAAATATTTCATAGTTAAAATATAAAACTCAAACTCCAAACTACTAATCTATGTAGAATCAATGTGATCACACAATCCTTAAATATTATCAAGCAACTCTTTGGGATTTATGATGCTGCTAACATGGGTGGCATAGATATTGTCAAGATGAAGAGCTATAACACCAAACCTGCTCTATTTATTCAAAATTAATATCATAATGTTCCTCATTCACATATTTGAGTAACCCTTTAATTTGGAGGAAATCTTCAATATTACTTTTCTAGGTAGCATAGTTTGGACCATTTAGCAAGCGCACATGTTGATCCATAGCAATCATATCAAAATATAAAATATTATCTACATTTATGACCAAAAACAACACACCAATATAGATATCTTGAAAAATCATGTGATTAGGAGCTAAAAATACTTCTATATGCAAATGTTATGGCCCTAGAAGTTTGGACCCAAAATCACATAAAATACCTCCAAACCCTTTAAAAATATTTTTAAAAAATTATTTTATAGTGAATGAGAGGCCACCATGTGCCACTGCATGCTTCTTCTAGTGCTAATATTTTATAGAGATTTTATAGTCTAGCCTAGATCTTGGGCCTAGTGGGGCATCTTAGTAGAATAGAATTGGCAGACCACTCGCTCATATTGGAAGAGCTCCCAATACCTTCAAGTTAGAATGTTTTATGTCATGTTGGTCTAGCTGCAATGGTAGAAAAATAAATTTTCTCCCATCTCTAATAGGAAGGCTATTTTCTCTAGTCTTGTAGGCAATTTCCTCCAAGCTTGCACTAGGTCAGGATGGCCTAGCAAAGCATGTGCTAACTAGACAATGTACTAAAAAATTACATGATACCACTTTTTATGATTAGGGTATATCCACCTAAGAATTCACTATGAAAGCCACTAGGTAGGATATTTGTGGACCATATTATGCCACTTGTCATGGCTCTAATCTACCATGCAATTTGTGTACCAGTCTATGTGACTTGTCACTTTCTATTTTTTTGTAAAATCTATGCTTTGCAAGGTTTGTTGTTGATTATATGACTATACAATCACTGGGTTCTATGAGATGGTATAATGTGATTGTTTGAACCCCTCTTTATATACACCAATTAAAAATATACCTACCATGTTGACTAGTGCATCAACCCCTATTGTGTTAGCTACCACCTCATTTGCCACATCATCTAACCTTTCACCATGTCATCACTTACTACATTAGTTGCCATGTCAACCACCTTGTTAACTACCACATTATCAATATGACATTCCATATCATCAAGTGCCATGTCAGTTGCTATCAATAAAAAACTAATGGCATCATTAGGTGCCACATCATCCCATATTTCCAATCATTATTGTTCATGCTGATGTCATCCTTCATTATAAAAGGTATTGTCAAGGGGGGAGTTTCAAACCTTTGAGCTTCTCTAATGCTAAGCACCTTATAAAAGCTTCCACTAGCCACTAAGGTAGAGGTTATTTAAGGACAATAAAGGGGATGCAATCTTTTTAATTATCCCCTATCTTCCAAATATATTTTCAAGAACATCTATGCATGATGCCAATGCATACACACATGTCAATATTTCCTCTAGGGAATATTCACTAGAATATTCCGTGGTTGAAATTCAATTTTTTTTTTTTTAATTTTGGAGGAAAAGGAAACAAATTTTAACACACAAAAAAATTACTTAGAGGTAAATTAGAAGAAAGTATTGAATTGGGACCCCCAAAAATTTACAAAGAATCCAAAAGTATTGGTAGTTCCTTTGTATCTTCTATAATTTTCACTATACAACCATTTTTTTGAAAGCAACCAATCATAACACTCTCTCATACCTCTAAAATAAAAATTATGCTAAGACCATTTTAAAAACTTTTTCAAGCAACTCAAAAGTCTTTGGCTTGTAAGAAAGCTTGTGATTCACTTCTTTGGAACCAAGGGACTAAAAAAAGATGTTAAATTTATTCTTCTCTTATTTCATGGTAGCCAAGTAGTCTATTCTCTCATCAGTGCTTCTATTGAACACAAAATATTGAAAGAGGAAAGGAAATTGATTTTTTGAAACAAAATCTATAAAAGACAAATGATATTTCTAAAGAACACCTCAAAGAATTCAATATTAAAACTAGGGCATCCATCTAGTCAGAACATAAAAAAATTAACAAAGGATTGAGTGCTAATAAGAGGAATAAAATAATGTGTTGTTAATTTTTTCTCTTCGAGCAAATATAACAAATATAGTAAGATCATTGCAATCCAAGTCCACCTAGGGTTTTATTAAAAAACTCTTTTTCTAGTTCCTTTATCCACTTACAAAAAAAAGCTTTTTGGTTACTCCAAATGTAGTTGCTCTTGGGAGACACCATAGTAGTTGATTTACTAATGATAAACAATCAAGAAATGGATATTCACACTTGCTCTGATACCATGTTAGATTTCACAATAGCTATTGAATATGAATAGAATTAACACATTATCCAATATTGCTAAAAACAATTATACATAAAGAAATACATAGTGTATATAGGGGTTTTCCATCAACACCAAATAATTTCACTAGCAAAGAATAACTTTATACTCTAACAAATAATCAAATGGTTAGTATGATGGAATATTTATACCCAAATACAAGTTACCTTTAATCCAAGGTTAAGTGATTGAGATTTAGGTTTAAAAAAATACATAAACACCTTTTTCAAGGTTTACAAGGAGCCAAAGGGATTATATGTATAATATAATACAAGAGTTAAACTCAGCCTCAAGAGAAGCTTAAAGACCATAAATTCCAATATAATCTATTGATCAAACTTATAAATCATTATTGGATTTTATATAAATAAACAAAAGTCCTTCTAGCATATATCATGGAGAGTATAGTTGGAGTACATACATTTATAACTTTGTATATGATATTTTTTCACTTTCTCATAGTAAAGAGTGGTAACTCAATTAATTTTTTCTTTTAGCAATTGTACATCCCATTTATTTTTATCCCATATTGTTACAACTCTTGAAGTTTTTATATTAGATACTGCTAGACAATATTCCATATTCCAAATATTTTTCAATGTAGTTTGACATTTTTCATTATTAATTTTTATTTATTGTATTAAAATAAACCTAAGAATATGATGCAAGAGAGAGTGCAAGACAAAAGTGAATGTAATCTAGGAGAGAGTTTCACTAGGTATCATGGAAGGAATGATGTATTATAAATCCCTAATTGAAAGTTACTATACCCTAACTAGAAGTATGAATACCCAAGTTGAAATAAGAAGTAAAAATATGGCATGTTCAATCTAGGGATCAGATGTTACACTAGAAGTGATTATCAAGTATGACACTAAAAGTAAGTTCCAAGGATACTATTAAGGTTTTTAGATATTCAAAGTTGGATCAAATGTAAGTAGGGATTGCATTCAAATTACTCGATGAATTTTATTCCTAAAGGTTTTTTTCTCATCATCTTTTCCAATTTAGAAATTAAGGATACAATAGTGGGTTGTGACTAATGGTTTATGGGGAGATATACCCTATATTCAAGACCATGGAGTGAGAATTTATTTGTTGAGACATTAACTATTAAAAATATTTTAATGTGGGTTATAATTTTTGTAATCCCTTATCAAATTATCAATAAGGATGTTTTGAAGAATATTGGAAACACCCTAAAAGAGTTCATAAAGTAGGTAACAACTTCTTGTTAGCTTTTGATGCAACATGTAATGGGAGATAGCAATCACAAGATGTAGAATAATATAAAATAAAGTAAATATGTGAGATGACTAAAAATATACTAAAAATAAAAATGATCGAGATATTTATAAAAGTAGCTATGGAGGAAATGAACACTCCATGAATAAATCTAATACTCAAGAATGGGCATTGAGCATATCACACTACATCACATTACATCACACTGCTACATCAAACCACACTGTTCTACACTACTTTCTACTTCTATATCTTGTTCTATGTCTATGGCCATTTATATAGGAAATAGGTTCCTTGTACAACACTCTACCTAGCTATGCAAGGGATAGCTTGCACATATACAACTTCCACTTTGACACTTGTGCATTTATTACATTGCATGAAGTAACTAGATAAATTCCCCCTAAAGTAATCTAATGTCCTAAGTATGTACCAAGAAAGTTACATTTACATGATCCAAATGATGTAATATAATCTATTTCTAACACCCCCCTGTATTACATTATTTGGATATTGAAGACTTTAGTCTTCAATGTGGATCTTCTTCCATATGATAGCTTTGATTCTTCTATAGTTTCTTAAGTATTTAGATGATGTAAGAATAGGCTGAAGTTGTAGGTTCTTCTCTCGATTTAACTTGCACTTTATTCCTCCTTTGAATTTATCTTCTTTAGCTGCTTCAGTTTTCATGTTATTGCTTCTAATATTTTTTAGTTCGTTGTTTCTTAATGTCAGGCATTTTTGGTGAACAATTGTTCTCATGATTTTACATGTCATGAGTGGGTCTGAATAGGTTCTTGTCATGACCCATTTCCTTCGAACCTTATCAAAGTAAAATTAATTGATCATGGGATCAATTAATGCCTGATAAAAGGGGCATAGACCCTAAAGAATCCTACAAAAATTCTAATAAAAGAATTTTATGAAGGATAGGAAAATATTAATTATATTTTAGAGAAGATAATTAATTAGAAACTAATTATGAGGGCTTGTGAAAGATAAATTTTAGAAATTATCTTTTGCAAAATTATAACAATATAGTAAATTATGGGAAACAACCTAGTGGACCCAATTTAGATGGGACTTAAAAGGACTTTAGGATTGTTAAATATTATATGAACTATCCTATCCATTGGGAAATACCATATGGATTTCCTATATTGGAGGAAATTAAAAGGGAGATATCTTATCCTATCAATAATAGTTCTAGCTTTGTGTCCATTCTATGCCTTAATAGTATTAGTTTATATTTGTTCCCAAAAAAAAAAGACACAAGACAAAAATAAGGTCACTCATATTATCTCTAGTGGACCCTTTTTCTACTTTACATGACATGATGAGTCATAATGGGTCCAAGGTATCTTTTTAATATTATTATAATGTGGCCACTATTTGGCCCATGAGTGGATAAGTGTCCTATAAATAGAGGACACCTTGTGAAGAAAGGGGAGATAGGAACTCTTGGAGGACTAGGGAGTATGCTCTCCACCCTTGGGATGGATCAGAAACAAAAATTTCTTTGAGAGATTACTATGGGCATTTGGACAAGATAAGTTGAGGGACTTTTGTGGTTAGAGGAAAAATAATAGATTGAGGAAATGGAGATGGGCCAGGAGGAAAGCATTCAAAGAGTCAATAAGACGAGTATCAGGTTGGATCACTCTTCTCTTCTCTATATTATACTACTGGCATAGATTAATGATAAATGTTGGGTACAAGGCTTTATTTTATTCTAAATATGGAGATTCATCTTTAGTGTTTAGAAAATTCTGATTGGAATATGAAGGCACCATATTCATATGATTAGAATATAGATTTACTTTATAAAAATAGAGAGAATTCCCTATACTAGTTGTAAGCACTGTTTACAGCTTTATTTGTTATTTGAACTAAAATATTATTGTTTCATTTAGAATTTTGCTTGAAACTATTGGATGAACGACATTACTTACCAAGCGATATGAGTTTTTTAGTTTATTTAATCTAATAAAGTTTATAGTTTCCATTTAAATGGTTAGTTGTGGCTTACCAGATAAGCTTTGTTGCTATCGAGTTATGTATTGGAGGCCATAATATTTATTGCTATCGAGTTATGTATTGGAGAAAATAATTTTCCACTAAAAAGGGTTTGATTGCTTATTGTTTCTATTGAGGTATATACTATAGACCATAACCTAGAATTGAATAGTAAGTGACCATCCACAAGTTAAATAACCAACACAACCAGCGAATCGCTAGTGGTTACTACCTAAAAAGCACCTATGCACTTTTCTCATGTGCACGACCCACAACACAGTGAATGTGGTATGTGTTTCCCACGAGACACAATAGAATCCAAATCCATCATAGCAATGGTTACTTCTTATTGTATCGAGAATTATTTCTTGTTAGCAGGACATCACTTGGTAATATAAATTGTTACCGAAGGTTATGCCCTATGCTCATAGAGTGGGACTGACATAGCTATAAAACCAGGATATCTCATACAAGCTCATAATCCTCGATGTCTTCCTATGGGGGATATTGTTGCACTCCGGATACCTCATCTACCAAACCCTGTTCAATGTAATGTAGTAAAAGTTGTAGTGGATTTAGATAGCAATCCCAAAATTATCTCGATAGTAGGAAATTGCAAAATAGAATATTAATACTTTCACTCGGACTAATATTGGGTGACCCACCCATATTTGAGCCCAAACCAGTCAGGCCATTCAAACAAGATCTGTGTTTAATCCTCAAGGGATTACTTTGGGTTACACCTTATCATGGAAAGTCAAACCCAAAACTTCAGTATGGAAGAAACCAATTTGGGGAATTGAATCCCTTATGGTCTACAAACCATCTATAAGATCCCATGATAAGTTAAAGTTTGTGTTGATCTATGATAATGAAATCAATAATGAATGACACCAGTTATGTTTGGTTATAAACCTTTCTAGGAGTACCAATGACCGATTGGAAATCTCTTCCTAGATCATAAGGGATAAACTCAAAGCTGTGATTTGATCTAAAGACCTATTGGATTTGGTATTTCTGTCTCATGTGCTTCCAAAGTGTCATAAAGCCTGATTTGACCTACACAATAGAAATCCATGGATTGGATACTGGAAAAACTACTTCGACATCCATGTTTTGGAATCATTGAATTTTCATTTTTGGTTGAATAGGTGCTACTCATTCATAATGAGTGACTTATGACCATCAAACCTATTGATGTGACAATCACATCCATAATTAACCAATTAACCAAGGTACGATATAGCCACTGGATAACAATTATATCCATTGGGTAATATGGGGATTAGACCTTAGGAAGACCCTTCACTATGATATTTAAATGCTTATTAAAGGGAGTTAAGAGAAAGTTATCAGATAGAAGTGGTGGTGCTAATTTTATTTCGTTACTAATAGATACCACATGTCCTTTAATAGCGGTTCGATGATGACTACTATAGGATGCATAGGGGGGTAGGTTTGGATGATTCCCTTTAATAGCTAATTAAAATTGCTACCAAGTTCTATATTGATTTACAATACTTGTTAAAATCATTTAGAGCATATATTACTCCTTGTGATAAAACCTTATAAAGGAGATAGAATATCTAAATTATAACTTAAGTCAAGAGACATAGAATATTAAGCTTAAGGAGAACTTGGGTCTTGAAACCAAAGCGGGTTAGGACTCAAGGATGGTTCAATTAATATTATACTTTAAGTAAATCAAAGCCAACTTATATTAGTATCTAAATTAAGAATCAACAATTAAAGTCTTACATAGATTTTAGTATATTTAAATTACAGAGACAATATTTAAAGTCTTAACATAGAATTTAATATATTTACGTTTAAGAAATAATAGGTAAAGTTTTATCATGGAATTTGGTACATGGTATAGAATAAACTTGGGGATAAGTATATGGTCAAGGATTAGTTATGTTTAATAATTTATTTAAATGAAAATAATAATTATTAAGAAATTAAAGGTATGGGACTTTAATTCATTGATTGATTTTGAATCGATCAAGAAGAATGAATAAAAGGTTTTCATTCTTGAGGAAATTATAGGATACCCTCTAACAACAATACAATTTCTCTGAAATATAATTCCAATTACTTTCATAAACAATGTAAGGTATTACAATAGATTCCTTATTTATACCATAGCTTCTAAAGGAATACTTAATGGCCTGGTGAATATTAATGGAATATATGAGTTCCATATTGGTATGAGAATACTTTAATGTTTAGAGAAAGGAATTGGAAAATTCCTTGATGGCATCACAAATTGGTCATGGGATAGTTGTATTCCTTTACTTGTATTTAACCAAAAGGTATTGATAGATGCCCTTTTATAATTGTAACCTTGACACCTTAAGTTTATGAATATGAGGAAGATATATATTTTGGAGGTTGGGTTTATTCCCCATGAGGGTTCCTAGGATAAATCTTTGTGTCACTAAATTTGTGTTTTGATGTATTATTTCTTGTTTATACTGCTTTTACTTTCAAGATGAATATGATATAAATGGATGAGATGGATATGCATAATTCTAGAATAATGTAGTGGTTACATTTGAATGCAATTCATTTATGATGAAAAATACTATATGATTAATCACCAATATGTGATGATTTAAGGTTATGAGATTATGTCATTTAATTTATGGATTAACTTGAATAATTATGAATGATCCAACTAGTTAGTTTTACCCTTTTGTAATCAATGGTTGTGTGGATTTATAAGTTGATCATAATGGAATGAATTCTTGCTTAAGTAGATCTCTCATGTGTTGTTTCAAACCTAATGTTATGATGTAATGGATTTTATCATAAAAGGCTTCATTGATTTATATTCACCTAAAATACATTCATGATGGCTTAAATTAGAACACACTGGGGTTTGGAGTGGGATGAAACCCACAAGAAGGTAAATTTATCTTGAATTGTAAACCAAGACAGACCTTTTATTCTAAACCAAAGAATTAAGCATTCCTAAGGAGGGGTACTCACATGTTGGACAAGTAATGTCTTTTTGTAATGAATGTAATTGATTCATATGTTTAACGAAAAAGAATGCCTAAACAAAAATATAGACATATAAGCCTTATGCGGTTTAAAGTTATATAATCATACTTAAGATGACCTTCCATGGATTCTATGAGTTTAATCATGGTGGTGATATTGTTGTCTTAGATATCCCTTCTAGAAGAAGTGGATCAGATCTAAGATCTATGAATAACCATTGATAAGGTTAGTTAATTATGATGGATTTCCATCTTCAAGGCATTCACCTACATACTAGCCTTGGTGGACCGTATGGTTAAGGGTGATTTTATATTTTATTTGGGATGAGACCTAATGCTTGGCCAACATTCTCATATCATAGGGATATGAGGGTTTCATATAAACTGATCACTTTTACTCAAAAGAGACTATGATCAAGTCTCAATAGCTCTTGATGCTATATGCCTTGATAAGTTTCAATCCAAATGGAATGAGTCTATCTTAGATCATGATTATGTTCCTTGCCTCATGAAAGATATATGAAAAAAAATTGAGTGGTTGAGTAGTGACAACATGAATTGTTACAGTTGGTATCAGAGCCTAGGCTAACTAATAGATTCTAGTTAGATCTAGGTTAGCAAAATATTTGGGCATGAAACAAAACATGAGAGAAAAATAAAAACATAAATTCCACAACTCTAAACAATGCACACTTGGTAAGGACAAGGTCAAGTGCTTGAGATTATGATGTCTGAGTTCCTATCCCCCACGAGTAGATCCATAGTCATTTGAAAGTGGAAGAGCTAAGAGAACCCTCCTGTATGGGTTTTAAGTGATGTACCTTAGACTCTTTTGGGAAGATACCCGACATATATATATATATATATATATATATATATATATATATATATATATATATATATTTAGACTTACTAAGGGTCAAAGGTTCAAATTTACTGAGGGTTCACTTGAACTATGATAGTCAAACCAATTTGGACAACTTAAAAACTATAGTCCTGAATAGAAGTGAAACCTTATGATATGCAAACATAAATTCAGCCATTTAAGTTATTTGAAAACTAACTAGTGGAAGTTCAAACAAAACAATTTTTTCTTTATTTTCATTTTTGATCAATGTTACAATTCACTCTAGAATTTTCAACTAGAGGTTATGGTGCAATTGCGAAAGAAGTCACTGACAACACTAGAACCTAAAACTCCGTTATGTTGGAGGAGAAAAAGGACGATGAAACCTTACATCTAAGTATGTAAAAATCCCCAAATCTCACCAGACTCATCTCTGACATGAGTATTAGGGAACTCCACAAAGTAAGCCCTAGAATCCCAAGTGTCACCTCCACATGTAGCTCCGCAAACCTCCCTAAGTATCCCGAATCCTCATAAACGTATGCACCTGGAAACTCGGGTGGTGGTTGAAAGAAATAAAATGTGCTAAGCTACTTAAAAATGGGAATTGAACACTATGCCATGCATGTGGTATTATAACTTATAAGAAAACTAGAGTGTAGTTTTGTAACAGTTGTTTGAAGTGCAAAAAACTGTGTATATGAAACCTGTGTAAACCAAATATCACAGATAGAAGTAATATGATACAAAATTAATTATAATTCTACCATATGACAATAAAGTCAATATGGGTACACTTTACAACAATAGTACCATTCGATAGATGCATTTTGCCAACAAAGAAATAAGGTACGAAATCATCCATTGGAGTCTTTAAAGGGTCAATGATGGGACATGATACAAATCAAGGGAGGGACACGTGGGTTATGATGATGTGTTATATGTATATTGAAAGAATATTACTCCCTTGGAAATTGGAGAGGAACCCAATAACTCAATTTTATTGATCTACGAATCTACAAAGATAAATGGACCTCGAAATACTATCCAACATTTGAAATTGAGGTAAAACTTCAACATTATAGAATGGATAAAATGGTGTAGAATTTATCCCAGTTTTAGATGCAAAAAAGACCTAAGCACTATTCATGGTATTGAATATCATATTGCTCATATTAGGATTTACCCTATTAGTACTAAAGATATTACGAATGAACATCATAGTGTATCTCGTAATTATATTAATCTTGCTAGCCGATATGTTGGTACATACTCTTTGAGTTATGGCTTCTAAAAATTTCAGAACCGGTAGTTGCAATCCTATAAAAAAATAAAAAATTAAATCATTAAAGATCATCAGGTACGATATCCTTTGAGGAAGATCTTTTAGAATGCCAAGGATAGGCTGGATGCGAGCGACTAGCAATGGTTTAAAGAAGTAGGATTTGAAATAGCAGCTCGAATAGAGCCAATACATGTAGACAAATGCTATCTGTTTGCACTAGTAGAAATATGGGATCCCAATAGAGGTACATTTCAGTTACCCATTGGAGAAATGACTATTACATTGGAAGACGTATACAAGATATACCAGATATCGATAGAAGGTCATATAGTAACCATTACCAATAAAGCAGAAATGGGGCATATTCTAGAAAGAGTGTTCAGAGTAGAATGGAGGAGTGTGAAAACCGATAAGGGGTGTATAGAGCATGGAATTCACTATGTATAGGGTAGATTGACACATAAGCATACAATTATAATGGAGATATTATCAAGTGTCATATTGCTCGAATCAAGAAGTGCACGATTTCCTTGGAATTTATTAGGAATCATGGAGGATATGGTGGAAGAGTTAGTGGTGTATGTATGGGCACAAACATTATTGGACCAAACCTACAAAGAGTTGTTCGATTTAAGAACAATAATGAAATCCAGATTGAACTGTAGCACCTTACTACAAGTATGGGCATGGGAGCACATAGTGGTAGCAATACCCCAAGGGCTACCTTATGATGCACACAAATTTATGGGGCCAGAGATGCCCTATGCATTAAGGTAGCAATGGAAAAAGGAATGGTCTAACCGTAGACTACTTGAAGGCAATAGAGAGTGATTTCGCTCTATTTGGGAGAATCTGCACTACTATGATGTTATTTTGAGACCTTGGAGAGAGGGCCTAGTTTGGGAAGAAGATGATCTACAAATCGCTCATGTGAGACAAGCAATATGGATGATCGGACGTACAAGTATGCAATACGAGTATTTTCAATATACTCATGTATTGTGATAGTTTGGTATTATACAATGGATACTGGACCCATCCATGGTTTATACAAGGAAGGGGTGAACAACCGTGATACCTCCACCAATGGAACCACTAGCTTTAGAACTTGATGAGGCTATATGGACACTAGAGGAGGATCACATAGGCACAATCCCTGACTACAATATTTGGTGGGCCACACAATGTCAACGCAAAGAGGAAGATTCTAGTGAGGTAAACAATAATATAGAAATAGGTAAGGTTGTGGAGGAGGAGAACTCATCTAGGAAGATAAATAAGGAAGAATATTACAAAATATGTGTATGCCAATGGTTGGACATAGGAGAAGATGAACCTAGGGGAAAAGTGCAACACAAAGTTGAGGTGCTCAAGAAGTAAATTGGACTATTAGAGATTCAATAGTTGAAGTTAGTTGACAAATCGACACAACAAAGGTTTAAGTTGGAGACTGAGAAAAAAACTACCATCTCAGAATAAGAGAGGTTTCGATTAGAGTTAATGCAAATGCACTGCTGGAGAGATACAATAGTGACAACCTTGCAAGTAGAAAATGCACAATTACACCATAGAAGGGATATCTATAGAGCTGCATTCTTGACTTCTTGTATGGATGCACTTATAATCCATGGGTTACTTCTTCCATCGCAACCAACTATTGAGGAACAACATGAACATGTAAATACAACTCGAGCAACTTAGACAACTGGTCGAAATAGAACCCAAGCTACTTCTTGAGTAGTTTCTCCAATTACACCATGGAAGGGATATCTACAAAGTTGCATTTTTGACTTCTTGTATGTATGCACTTATAAGCCATGGGTTACTTCTTCCATTGCAACCAGCTACTGAGGGACAACGTGAATAGGGAAATACAACTTGAGCAACTTAGGCAATTGGTATGAATAGAATTTAAGCTACTTCTCGAGCAGTTTCTCAAATATATTCTCAAAATAGTAATGTAGGTATGGACCCAATGAGTGAAATATTTGAGGAAGAACAACCTTGAGATCTGAAGCCACTACTCTAGGAGCTATATGTATTAGTATGCCAAGGGATTTGGCCAATTGTAATTAGAAATAATTTGAATTATATATTCCTGGTATAAAAATGAAATATTGTGTGAACTTAAAGTTTTCTATCATGAAACTCAGAGTAGCTTATGAATGTATATTTTGTTTGTATTCATAAAGTAAACTTATTTAATTAAAATAACACTAAATGAATTTGAAGAATGGATTGGTGTCCATTCTTAGAGAAGGTATGGGACTTCTCCAAAATGATATAACCAAGAGACATCTGGGTGGATGTTCTAGTATTGGCAAGAAAGTTGTCAAAATGTATATTAGGATATATGTGGATATCCTAAATAGAGATTCTGAAATTATGATGTGTCTTTGTTAACACTTGATTTTATCAGGTTAACTCATGTTAGGGGTTAACAAAATTATACTGTGATACTCCTTGGTGGGAGTTTTGATAAAATTAACAAGACTTTATATGTCTAATAAGGTACAAATGCATAATTTCATAATATCTCTATAACACGATTTTACAAATTCTATTATTATAGTGCTTTAAATTCACCATTTATGGAGTGATAAATGGTTTAAAACTATAATCTTTGTGATGAGATTATGTTTTGATGATATTTTAAATACTTTTTCTTATGCAAAATAGATATCATGTTTCTTATAAGGACATGAAATTGTTGATATTTTACACTTTTATAGGTCCAGGTACTCTCATGGATAGAATATGTAGCTTACCATCAAGAATGAATACTGGATGAAAGAAGAATCTGATTGTAAAACAAGAGGATAAATACTAGATTTTTCTAGACAAATGTGATAGGTTTTCAAACATAGAGGATTGTGTTTAATCTAAGGGGGGTGTATGTCATGACCCGTTTCCTTCAAACCTTATCAAAGTAAAATTAATTGATCATGGGATCAATTAATGCCTGATAAAAAGGGGCATATTCCCTAAAGAATCCTACAAAAATTCTAATAAAATAATATTATGAAGGATAGGAAAATATTAATTATATTTTAGAGAAGATAATTAATTAGAAACTAATTATGAAGCCTTGTGAAAGATAAATTTGAGGAATTATATTCTGCAAAATTATAACAATATAGTTAATTATGGGAAACAACCTAATGGACCCAATTTAGATGAGACTTAAAAGGACTTTAGGATTGTTAAATATTATATGAACTATCCTATCCATTGGGAAATTCCATATGGCTTCCCTATAATGGAGGAAATTAAAAAGGAGATCTCTTATCCTATAAATAATAGTTCTAGATTTGTATCCATTATATGCCTTAATAGTATTAGTTTGATATTTATTCCTATGGAAACGGACACAAGACAAAAATAAGGTCACTCTTATTATCTCTAGTGGACCTTTTTTCTACTTTACATGACATGATGAGTCATAATGGGTCCAAGGTATATTTTTAATATTATTATAATGTTTCCACTATTTGGACCATGAGTGGATAAGTGTCCTATAAATAGAGAATACCTTGTGAAGAACGGGGAGCTCGTAAAAATCTTGGAGGACTAGGGAGTATGCTCTCCACAGTTGGTGTGGATCCGAAACCAACATTCCTTTGAGAGATTACTATGGGTATTTGGCCAAGATAATTTGAGGGACTTTTATGGTTAGAGGAAAATGAATAGATTGAGGAAATTGAGATGGTCTAGGAGGAAAGCATTTGAAGAGTCAAGAAGAAGAGTATCAGGTTGGATCACTCTTTTCTTCTCTATATTTTACTGCTAAGATAGATTAATGATAAATCTTGGGTATAAGGCTTTCTTTTATTCTAAATATGGAGATTCATATTTAGTGTTTAGAATATTTTAATTGGAATATAGAGGTTCCATATTCATATGATTAGAATATAGATTTACTTTATAAAAATACAGATAATTCCCTATACTGGTTGTAAGCACTGTTTATAGCTTCATTTGTTATCTGAACTAAAATATTATTGTTTCATTTAGAATTTTTCTTGAAAGTATTGGATGAACTGCATTACTTACCAAGTGATATGAGTTATGTAGTTTATTTAATCTAATAAATTTTATATGTTCCATTTAAAGAGTTAGTTGTGGCTTACCGGATAAGATTTTTTGCTATCGAGTGATGTATTCGAGGCCATAAGCTTTATTGCTATCAAGTTATGTATTGGATACCGTAATTTTCCACTAAAAATGGTTTGATTTCTTATTGTTGCTATTGAGGTATATACTGTAGACCATAATCTAGAATTTAATAGCAAGCAACCATCCACAAGTCAAATAACCAACACCACCAATGACTCTCTAGTGGTTACTACCTAAAAAGAAATGTATTTTTCTCATGCGCATGACCCACAACACAACGCATGTAGGATGTGTTTCCCATGACACACAATAGACTCCAAATCCATCCTAGAAATGGTTACTCCCTATTGTATCAAGAATTATTTCTTGTTAGTAGGACACCACTTGGTAATATAATTCCTTTTCGAAGGTCGTACCCTATTATCATAGAGTGGGACTGTTATAGCCATAAAACTAGGAGATCCTATACAAGCTTAAAATCCTCAGTGTATGCCTATGGGGGACATTGTTACACTCTAGAGACCTCATCTACCAAACCATGTTCGATGTAATGTAGTAAACATTTCAGTGGATTTAGATAGCAACCCCAAAATTATCTCGACAGTAGCAACTTGCAAAATAGAAGCTTAATACTTTCACTCAAACTAATATTGGGTGACCCACCCATATTTGAACCCAAACCATTCAAGCCATTCAAAAAATATCTATGTTTAATACTTAAGGTATTACTTTGGGTTACACCTTTTCATGGAAAGCTGACCCCCAAACTCTAGTATGGAAGACATCGATTTGGGGTACTGAATCTTGTAGGGTCTGCAAACCATCTATAAGATCCCATGATAATTTAGATTTTACATCGATCTGTGATGATGAAATCAATAAAAAATGATGCTAGTTATGTTTTGATACAAAATTTTATGGGATTACCAATGATCGATTAGCAATATCTTCCTAGCTCATTAGGGATAAACTCGGGATTATGATTCGATCTGAAGACCTATCAGATATGGTATTTCTATCTCAGGTGCTTCGAAAGTGCCATAAAGGTCGATTTGGCCTAAGCAATAGACATCCATAAATTGGATACTGGAAAAACTACTTCAATATCCATATTTTGGAATCATTTAATGTTCATTTTTGGTTGAATAGGTGTTAGTCATTCATAATGAGTGACTTACGACCATCAAACTTGTTGATGTGATAATCACATCTAGAATTAACCAATTAACCAAGGGATGATATAGCCACTAGATAACAATTATATCCATTAGGTAATATGGGTATTACACCTTAGGAAGACCCTTCACTATGATATTTAAATACTTATTAAAGGTAGTTAAGAGAAATTTATCAGATAGAAGTGGTGGTGCTAATTTTATTTCATTACTAATAGACACCACTTGTCCTTTGATAGTGGTTCGATGATGACCACTATGGGACACATAGGGGGGTAGGTTTGGACAATTCCATTTAATAGCGAATTGCAATTGCTACCGAGTTCTATATTGATTGGGTTATACAATACTTGTTAAACTCCTTTAGAGCATACATTACTCCCTTTGATAAAACCTTATAAAGGAGATAGAATATCTAAATTATAACTTAAGTCAATACACTTAGAATATTAAGCTTAAGGAGAACTTGGGTCTTGAAACCAAAGCGGATTAGGACTAAAGGATGGTTCAATTAATATTATACTTTAATTAAATCAAGCCTACTTATATTAGTATCTAAATTAAAGAATCAACAATTAAAGTCTTACATAGACTTTAGTATATTTAAATTACAGAGACAATATTTAAAGTCTTAACATAGACTTTAATATATTTATGTTTAAAAAATAATAGGTAAATTTTTATCATGGACTTTGGTACATGGTATAGAATAAACTTGGGGTTAATTAGATGGTCAAGGATTAGTTATGTTTAATAATATATTTAAATGAAAATAATAATTATTAATGAATTAAAGGTATGAGACTTTAATTCATTGATTGATTTTGAATCAATCATGAAGAATGAATATTGGTTTTCATTCTTGAGGAAATTATAGGATACTCTCTAACTCCAAAATATAATTCCAATAACTTTCATAAACAATGTAAGGTATTACAAATGATTCCTTATTTATACCATGGCTTCTAAAGGAATTCTTAACCACCTGGTGAATATTAATGAAATAGATGAGTTCCATGTTGGTATGAGAATACTTTAATGTTTAGAGAAATAAATTGGGATATTCCTTGATGGCATCATAAATTGGTCATGGGATAGTTGTATTCATTTACTTGTATTTAACCAAAAGGGATTGATATATACCCTTTTATAACTGTAACATTAACACCTTAAGTTTATGAATATGAGGAAGATATATATTTTGGAAGCTGGGTTTATTCCCCATCAGGGTTCCTAGGATAAATCACTGTGTCACTATATTTGTGGTTTGATATATTATTTCTTGTTTATACTGATTTTACTTTCAAGATGAATATTATAAAAATGGATGAGATGGATATGCATACTTCTAGAATAATGTAGTGGTTACATTTGAATGCAATTCATTTATGATGAAAAATACTGTATGCTTTATCACCAATATGTGACGATTTAATGTTATGAGATTATGTTATTTACTTTATGGATTAACTTGAATAATTATGAATGATCCAACTAGTTAGTTTTACCTTTTCGTAATCAATGGTTGTGTGTATTTATAAGTTATTCATAATGGAATGAATTCTTGCTTAAATAGATATCTCATGTGTTGTTTCAAACATAAGGTTATGATGTAATATATTTTATCATTAAATGCTTAATTGATTTATATTCACCTAAAATACACTCATGGGGGCTTAAATTAGAACACACTGGGGTTTGGAGTGGGATGAACCCCACAAGAAGGTAAATTTATCTTGAATTGTAAACCAAGATAGACCTTTTATTCTAAACCAAAAAATTAAGTGTACCTGAGGAGGGGTACTCCCATGTTGGACAAGTAATATCCTTTTGTAATGAACTTAATTGATTCATGTGTACAACAAAAAGGAATGCCTAAATGAAAGGATAGACATATAAGCCTTATGCGGTTTAAAGTTATATAATCATACTTAAGATGACCTTCCATGGATTCTATGAGTTTAATCATGATGGTGATATTGTTTTCTTAGAGATACCTTCTAGAAGAAGTGGTTCAGACCTAAAATCTATGAATAACCATTGATAATGTTAGTTCATTATGATGGTTTTCCATCTTCAAGGCATTCACCTACATACTAGTCTTGGTGGACCGTATGGTTAAGGGTGGTTTTCCATTTTATTTGGGATGAGACCTAATGCTTTTAAAATGTTCTCATATCATATGGGTATGAGGGTTTCATAGAAACTGATCACTTCTACTCAAAAGAGACTCTGGTCAAGTCTCAATAGCTCTTGATGCTATATGTCTTGATAAGTTTCAATACAAAAGAAATGAGTCTATCTTAGACCATGATTATGTTCCTTACCTCATGAAAGATATATGAAAAAAATGATTGGTTGAGTAGTGACAATAGGGGTTGTTACAGTTGGTATCAGAGCCCAGACTAACTAATAGATTCTAGGTAGATCTAGGTTAGTAAAAAATTTGGGCATGAAATAAAACATGAGAGAAAACTCAAAACATAAATTCCACAACTCTAGATAATACACACTTGGTAAGGACAAGGTCAAGTGCTTGAGATTATGATGTCTGAGTTCCTATACCCCATGAGTAGATCCACAATTGTTCGAAAGTGGAAGAGCTAAGAGAACCCTCCTATATGGATTTTAAGAGGTGTACCTTAGACTCTTTTTGGGAAAATACCTGACATCTATATATTTAGACTTACTCTTTATTTTCAAGTGTGTATGGGCCAAAGGTTTAGATTTACTAAGGGTTCACTTGAACTATGATAGTCAAACCAATTTTGACAACTTAAATAACTATAGTCCTCAATAGAAGTGAAACCTTAGGATATGCAAACATAAATTCAGCCATTTAAGTTATGTGAAAACTAACTAGTGTAAGTTCAAAAAAAAAAATATTTTATTTATTTTCATTTTTGATCAATGTTACAATACACTCTGGAATTTTCCAACAATAGGTTATGGTGCAATTGTGGAAGAAGTCACTGACAACACCAAAACTGAAACTTCATTATGTTGGATGAGAACAAGGATGGTGAAACCTTACATCTAAGTATGTAAATCCCTCAAATATCACCAGACTCATCTCTGACATTAGTATTAGGGAACTCCACAAAGTAAGCCTTTGAATCCCAAGTGTCACCACCACATGTAGCTCCACCAACCTCCTTAAGTATCCCAAATCCTCAAAAAAGTATGCACCTGGCCACTCGAGTGGTGGTTGAAATAAATAATGGGTGTTAAGCTGTTTAAAAATGGGAAATGACCACTATGCTATGCATGTGGTATTATAAATTATAAGAAAACTAGAGTGTAGTTTTATAACAGTTGTTTGAAGTGTAGAAAACCACGTATATGAAACCGATGTAAACCAAATACTATATATAGAAGTAATATGATACAGAATTAATTATAATTCTACCATATGATAATAAATTCAATATGGGTACACTTTACAACAATAGTACCATGCGATATATACATTTTTACAACAGATAAATAAGGTATGAAATCATCCATTGGAGTCTTTGAAGTGTCGATGATGGGACATGATACAAATCAAGGGAGGGACACGTGGGTTATGATGATGTGTTCTATGCACATTGAAAGAAGATTACTCCCTTGGGAATTGGAGAGGAACCCAATAACTCAATTTGATTGATCTACGAATATATAGAAATAAATGGACCTCAAAATACTATCCAACAAATGAAATCGAGGTAAAACTTCAACATCGTAGAATGGATAAAATGGTGTAGAATTTATCCCAATTTTAGATACAAAAATAACCTAAGCACTATTATTGGTAGTGAATATCATATTGCTCATCTTAGGGTTTACCCTATTAGTACTAATGATCTCAGGAATGAACATCATAGTGTGTTTCATAATTATCTTCCTCCTACTAACCGATATGTTGGTACATACTCTTTGAGTTATGGATTTTGAAAATATTAGAACCGATAGTGGAAATCCAATGAAAACATCAAAAATTCAATCATTAAAGATAATCAAGGCATGATATCCTTTGATGAAGATCTTTCATAATGTCAGGGATAGGCTAGATGCGAGCGACTGGCAATGGTTGAAAGAAGTAGGATTTGAAGGAGCGACTTGACTAGAGCCAATACATGTAGATAGATGCTATCTTTTTTCCCTAGTAGAAATATGGGATCCCAATAGAGGGACATTTCAGTTACCCATTGGAGAAATGACTGTTACATTGGAAGACATATACAGGATATACCAGATACTGGTAGAAGGTCATATAGTAACCATTTCTAATAAAGCAAAAATGGGGTATATTCTAGAAAGAGTGTTCAGAGCAGAATGGAGGAGTGTGAACACATATAAGGGGCATATAGAGCATGAACTTCACTATGTGTAGGGTAGACTAACATATTAAGTATACAATTATAATGGAGATCTTATCAGGTGTCATATTTCTCGAATCAATAAGTGCATGATTTCCTTGGAATTTATTAGGAATCATGCAGGATATAGTGGAAGAGTCAGTGGTGTATGTATGGGCACCAACATTATTGATCTAAACCTACAGAGAGTTATTCAATTTAAGAACAATGATGAAAACTAGATTGAACTGTAGCACCTTGCTACAAGTTTGGGCATGGGAGCACATAGCGATAGTAAGAACCCAAGGGCTACCTTATGATGCACACCAATTTATGGGGCCAGAGATGCCCAATGCATTAAGGTGGCAAAAAAAGGAATGGTCTAACTACAGGCCACTTGAAGGCAATAGAGAGCAATTTCGCTCTATTTGGGAGAATTTGCACTCTTGTGATGTTATTTGGAGACCTTAGAGAAAGGGCCTATTTTGGGAAGAATATGATCTACAAATCACTCGTGTGAGATGAACAAAATGGATGATCGGATGTACAAGTATTCAATATGAGTATTTTTAATATACTCGTGTATTGTGACTGTTCGGTATTATACAACGGATACCAGACCCATCCATGGTTTATACGAGGAAGGAGCAAAAAACCATGATACCTCCACCAATTGAACCACTAGCTTCAAAAAATAATGAGACTATATGGACACCATAGGAGGATGACACAGGCACAATCCTTGACTACAATATTTGGTTGGTCGCATAGCGGTAACACCAAGAGGAATATTATAGTGATGAAAATAATAGTAGAGAAATAGGTAAGGCTATGGAGGAGAAGCACTCATCTAGGAAGAGAAATAAGGAAGAATATTCCAAAATATGTGTATGCCAATGGTTGGAAACAGGATCTAGACCATCCAACATAGGAGAATATGAACCTAGGGGAAAAGTGCAACACAAAGTAGAGGTGGTCAAGAAGCAAATTCAACTATTAGATATTCAACAGTTGAAGTTAGTAGAAAATGGGTACAACAAAGGTTTAAGCTAGAGACTAAGAAAGAAGCTACCATATTAGAATGAGAGAGGTTTTGATTAGAGTTAACACAAATGCACTACTGGAGAGATACAATAGTGACAACATTGCAAGTAGAAAATGCACAATTACGCCACGAAAGGGATATCTACAGAGCTAAATTCTTGACTTATTGTATGGATGCACTTATAAGACATGGGTTACTTATTCCATCACAACCAACTACTAATGGACAACATGAATAGGGAAATATAACTCGAGCAACTTAGGCAACTGGTCAGAATAGAACCCAAGCTACTTCTCGAGCAGTTTCTCCAATTACGCCATGGAAGGGATGCCTACAAAGTTGAATTCTTGACTTCTTGTATGGATGCACTTATAAGCCATGGGTTACTTCTTCCATCACAACCAACTATTGAGGGAAAATGTGAACAAGGAAATACAACTCAAGCAACTTAGGCAACTGGTTGTAATAGAACCCAAAGTAATTCTCAAGTAGTTTCTCCAATAGATTCTCAAACTGGTAATGTAGGTATGGACCCAACGGGTGAAATATTCGAGGAAGAACAACCTTGAGATCTGAAGCCACTACTCCAGAAGCTATATGTATTAGTATGCCAAAGGATTTAGCCAATTGTAATTAGAAATCATTTGAATTATATATTCCTGGTATAAAAAATTAAATATTGTGTTAACTTAAAGTTTCCATCATGAAACTTAGAGTAGCTTATGAATGTAGATTTTATTTGTTTTCATAAATTAAACTTATTTAATTAAAATAATACTATATGAATTTTAATAATGGATTAGTGTCCATTCTCAGATAAGGTATGGGATTTCTCAAAAATGATAAAACCATGAGACATATAGGTGGATGCTCTGATATTGGAAAGAAATTTGTAAAAATTTATATTAGGATATGTGTGGATATCCTATATAGAGATTCTGAAATTATGATGTATCTTTGTTAACACTTGAATTTATCAGGTTAACTCATGTTAGGGGTCAACAAAATTATACTGTGATACTCCTTTGTGGGAGTTTTGATAAAATTAACAAGACTTTCTACATCTAATAAGGTACAAATGCATATTTTCATAATATGTCTATAACACAATTTTGAAAATTCTATTATTATAGTGCTTTAAATTCAGTATTTATGGAGTGATAGATGGTTTAAAACTATAATATTTGTGATGAGATTATGTTTTGATGATATTTTCAGTATTTTTTGTTATGCAGAATGGATAACATGTTGCTTATAAGGACATGGTACTACTGATATTTTGCACTTTTGCAGGTCCAGGTTCTCTCATGGATGGAAGATGTAGCTTTCCATAAAGAACGAATATTGGATGAAAGAAGAATCTGATTGTAAAACAGGAGGATAAATACTAGCTTTTTGTTAGATAAATGTATTTTTGTAAGATAAATTTTCAAACACAGAGGACTATGTTTAATCTAAGGGTGTGGTGTATGTCATGACTGATTTCCTTCTAACCTTATCAGAGTAAAATTAATTGGTCATGGTATCAATTAGTGCTTGATAAAAAGGGGCATAGACCCTAAATAATCTTACAAAAATTCTAATAAAATAATTTTATGAAGGATAGGAAAATATTAATTATATTTTAGAGAAGATAATTAATTTTAACTAATTTTGAAGCCTTGTGAAAGATAAATTTAAGTAATTATGTTTTGGAAAATTATAACAATATAGTTAATTATGGGAAACAACCTAATGGACCCAATTTATACGGGACTTAAAAGGACTTTAGGATTGTTATTATATGAACTATCCTATCCATTGGAAAATTCCATATGGATTCCCTATATTGGAGGAAATTAAAAGGGAGATCTCTTATCCTATCAATAAATCTTTGTATCCATTCTATGCCTTAATAGTATTAGTTTTATATTTATTCCTATGAAAAAGGACACAATACAAAAATAAGACCACTCATCTTATCTCTAGTGGACCATTTTTCTACTTTACATGACATGATGAGTCATAATGGGTTCAAGGTATCTTTTTAATATAATTATAATGTGACCACTATTTGGCTAACGAGTGGAGAAGTGTCCTATAAATAGAGATCACCTTGTGAAGAAAGGGGAGTTGGTAAAAATCTTGGAGGACTAGGGAGTATGCTCTCCACCCTTGGGGTGGATCAGAAACCAAAAGTCCTTTGAGAGATTACTATGGGAATTTTGCCAAGATAAGTTGAGGGACTTTTGTGGTTAGAGGAAAAATAATAGATTGAGGAAATGAAGATGGGCTAGGAGGAAAGCATTTGAAGAGTCAAGAAGAAGAGTATCAGGTTGGATCACTATTTTCTTCTCTATATTTTACTGTTGGCATAGATTAATGATAAATGTTGGGTACAAGGCTTTCTTTTATTCTAAATATAGAGATTCATATTTAATGTTTAGAAAACTTTAATTGGAATATGGAGGCTCCATCTTCATATGATTAGAATATAGATTTAATTTATAAAAATAGAGAGAATTCCCTATATTGGTTGTAAGCACTATTTACAACTTCATTTGTTATCTGAACTAAAATGTTATTGTTTCATTTAGAAGTTTGCTTGAAAGTATTGGATGAACTACATTACTAACCAAGAGATATGAATTATGTAGTTTATTTAATCTAATAAAGTTTATAGTTTCCATTTAAAGAGTTAGTTGTGGCTTACCAGATAAGCTTTGTTGCTATCGAGTTATGTATTGGAGGCCATAAGATTTATTTCTATCGAGTTATGTATTGGATACTGTAATTTTCCACTAAAAAGGGTTTCCAACACCATCAACGACCTGCTAGTGGTTGCTACCTAAAAAGAACTTATGTATTTTTCTCATGCGCATGACCCACAAAACATCGCATGTGGGATGTGTTTCCCATGATACACAATAGACTTCACATCCATCCCAATGATGGTTACTCCCTATCGTACTAAGAATAATTTCTTGTTAGCAAGACACCACTTGGTAATAGAAATCCTTGCTGAAGGTCATGCCCTATGCTCATAGAGTGGAACTATCGTAGCCATGAAATAAGGAGATCCCATACAAGCTCATAATCCTTAGTGTCTACCTATGGGGGACATAGTTACACTCTAGAGACCTCGTCTACCAAACCATTTTCTTTGTAATGTAGTAAAAATTGCAGTAGATTTGGATAGGAACCCCAAAATTGCCTCGATAGTAGGAACTTGCAAAATAGAAGCTTAATACTTTCGCTCAGACTAATATTGGGTGACCCACCTATATTTGAACCCAAACCAGTAAGGCCATTAAAAAAATATGTGTTTAATCCTCAAGGGATTACTTTGGGTTACACCTGGTCATGGAAATTTGACCCCCAAACTCCATGGAAGACATCGATTTGGGACACTAAATCACCATCTGTAAGATCCCATGATAATTTAAATTTTACATCGATTTGTGATGAAGAAATCAATAATGAATGATGCTAGTTATGTTTGGATACAAACCTTTTTAGGAGTACCAATGACCGATTAGCAATCTCTTCCTAGTTCATAAGGGATAAAATTGAGACTGTGATTCGATCTGAAGACTATCAAATTTGGTATTTCTATATATGGTGCTTCCAAAGTACAATAAAGCCCGATTTGGCCTACACAATAGACATCCATGGATTGGATACTAAAAAAACTACTTCGACATCCATGTTTTGGAATCATTGAATGTTCATTTTTGGTTGAATAGGTGTTGCTCATTCATAATGAGTGACTTACAACCATCGAACCTATTGATGTGACAATCACATATAGAATTAACCAATTAACCAAGGGATGATATAGCCACTAGATACCAATTATATCCATTGGGAAATATGGGGATTAGACCTTAGGAAGACTCTTCACTATGATATTTAATTACTTATCAAAGGGAGTTAAGAGAAATTTATCGGATAGAAGGGGTGGTGCTAATAATATTCCATTTCTAATAGATACCACCTGTCCTTTAATAGCATTTCAATGATGACTACTATGGAATGCGTAGGGGGGTAGGTTTGGATGATTCCCTTTATTGACAAATTGCAATTGGTACCGAGTTCTATATTGATTGGGTTATACAATACTTGTTAAACTCCTTTAGAGCATACATTACTCCCTATGATAAAACCTTATAAAGGAGATATAATATCTAAATTATAACTTAAGTCAAGAGACTTAGAATATTAAGCTTAAGGAGAACTTGTGTCTTGAAACCAAACCAGGTTAGGACTATAGTATGGTTCAATTAATATTATACATTAAGTAAATCAAGCCTACTTATATTAGTATCTAAATTAAGAATCAACAATTAAAGTCTTACATAGATTTTAGTATATTTAAATTACAGAGACAATATTTAAAGTCTTAACATATACTTTAATATATTTATGTTTAAGAAATAATAGGTAAAGTTTTATCATGGACATTGGTACATGATATAGAATAAACTTGGGGTTAAGTATATGGTCAAGGATTAGTTATGTTTGATAATATATTTAAATGAAAAGAATAATTATTAATGAATTAAAGGTATGGGACTTTAATTCATTGATTGATTTTGAATCAATAATGAAGAATGAATATTGGTTTTCATTCTTGAGAAAATTATAGGATACTCTCTAACATCAATACGATTTCTTTGAAATATAATTCCAATGACTTTCATAAACAATGTAAGGTATTACAATAGATTCCTTATTTATACCATGGCTTCTAAAGGAATCCTTAATGGTATGGTGAATATTAATGGAATAGATGAGTTCCATATTGGTATGAGAATACTTTAATATTTAGAGAAAGGAACTTAAAAATTCCTTGATGGCATCATAAATTGGTCATGGGATAGTTGTATTCCTTTACTTGTATTTAACCAAATGGGATCTATAGATGCCCTTTTATAATTATAACATTGACACCTTAAGTTTATGAATATGAGGAAGATATATATTTTAGAGGCTAGGTTTATTCCCCATGAGGGTTCCCGGGATAAATAACTGTGTCACTATATTTGTGGTTTGATGTATTATTTCTTGTTTATACTGCTTTTACTTTCAAGATGAATATGATATAAATGGATGAGATGGATATGCATACTTCTAGAATAATGTAGTGGTTACATTTGAATGCAATTCATTTATGATGAAAAATATTGTATGCTTAATCACCAATATGTGATAATTTAAGGTTATGTGATTATGTCATTTACTTTATGGATTAACTTGGATAATTATGAATGATCCAACTAGTTAGTTTTACCCTTTTGTAATAAATGGTTGTGTGGATTAATAATTTGTTCATATTAGAATTAATTATTTCTTAAGTAGATCTCTCATGTGTTGTTTCAAGCCTAAGGTTATGATGTAATATATTTTATCATAAAATGCTTCATTGATTTATATTAACCTAAAATACATTCATGATGGCTTAAATTAGGACACACTGGGGTGTGGAGTGGGATGAAACCCAGAAGAAGGCAAATTTATCTTGAATTTTAAACCAAGATAGACCTTTTATTCTAAACCAAAGAATTAAGCATACCATGTTGGACAAGTAATGTCCTTTTGTAATGAATGTAATTGATTCATGTGTTTAATGAAAAGGAATGCCTAAATGAAAATATAGACATATAAGCCTTATGCAATTTAAATTTATATAATCATACTTAAGATGGCCTTCTACGTATTCTATGAGTTTAATCACGATGGTGATATTGTTATCTTAGAGATCCCTTCTAGAAGCAGTGGTTTGGACATGATATCTATGAATAATCATTGATAAGGTTAGTTCATTATGATGGTTTTCCATATTCAAGGTATTTACCTACATATTGGTCTTGGTAGACCGTATGGTTAAGGGTGATTTTCCCTTTTATTTGGGATGAGACCTAACGCTTGGTCAACGTTCTCATATCATAGGGGTATGAGGGTTTCATAGAAACTGATCACTTCTACTCAAAAGAGACTCTGATCATGTCTCAATAGCTCTTGATGCTATATGCCTTGATAAGTTTCAATCCAAATGTAATGAGTCTATCTTAGATCATGATTATGTTCCTTACCTCATGAAAGATATATTAAAAAAAATAATTGAGTGGTTGAGTAGTGACCATGATGTTAGATATATTGTATTGGTTCTTCCTTTTCTTTGCCTTTTTCTTCATTGTAATCCATCAAGTTTTTGATCCATGTTGGTATCTTCCTTATTCAACTTTTAAGAGTGTTTCTTAGCAAGCTAGTAGTCATTTGTATTACCTGTACTCTTTGGGATAGATTAGTCTAACTTATAGCTCCATACTCAATGTGAATAAAATACCAAATAATATAAGCTTTTATTTGATAAAACCTTTATTAATCCTTGTTTTGTAGACTTCCTTATGTCTCCCAAGTAATATGAGTATATACCCTTAAGGATTTTTAGGTTTTGAGGAAAGCTTATATTTTGTAACTTGATAATATTTGATAGATGCTAATATTACCAAGTTTTTTAGAATACCTTATGACTCCCTAGTATGCTATGGATAAAATATAATGCTTTTGTAAATTATAGTTCAATATTTGATTGATTTTGTAAGGTTTTGCAAATACAAAAATCAACTCTTATTATCCCTTATTGCTCCTATTGAACTAAGAAATTTTTCTAAATTTTAAGGAGGTTATAATATTGGATATTTTGTATCCTTTTGAAAAGTTTGAGACAATAATTTTATAAACATCCAACCTTTAAAAAAACTATAACAAACCTCTCTTTTCAATAAACCTTTAGGAAATTAATTTAACTGTATCTAATTTCCAATTAATTAATTTTTTGTAGTAGCCCTTATGACTCCCTAATATTTGGAAAAATTAGACCATAATAATATTTGCAAATATTTAATATTTATTTCAGTTGAAACACTTATAACTCCTAGGTTTAATATTGCAAATATTATATTTATTTCATAGAATATTCTTTGATGGATGGTTTTCAATATAGTTAAATTCCACCCAGGTGTTGTAGGTGAGTTGGAGAGGAGAGGGCAATCCTCCAAGGGATGTCCCAGGTTCAAATATCCACCCTACCAAAAAGTTGAATTGGGTACCCAAAATCCAATTGATAATGTTGGTGCGGGCAGGGCTGGGTGCGACTCCCGGGTGACTTTGATGGTATAGAACACCCTGTTCATGGTCTCTCAGACCAAGGTGACCCTGCAAGGGGTTTTTCGCTTTAAAAAAAAAAAGTTAAATTATTTTCAATTTTAACCTTATAACTTCCAAGGAAAGAAAGCACATAAGAACGAGAATAAACTTTACCTTTCACCAAGCAATATTCAACACTATTTTTCAGAGAAGCCAGGGCTGCATTATTGACATAGATGTCTTGAATGTTGTGATTGTACCCTCCAATGGAATCGCTTGGAGATTAAAGTGGTAAAAATATGACACTATTTAGACTCTTCCCTTGACCTCGATTGCATTGAGCATTAAAGGCTCTATCACCTTCTTGACATGCTACAACTAGGTCTTGTACGTGCAAATGAAAATATGGTAAATGCGAAGATGAAGATTACTTGCTGACCTTGATTGTTGATGTCCTTAAAATGGAGACGATTCTTGTCTGAAGTGTCAAGTGGCACATTTGTTTTCCTTTGAGAGTTTGGTGCAAAATAAATGTTTATCTTACTTCTTGTAATGTATGAATGTTACATTCCTTAGAAAAAATTTTGGTCTCCCAATGGACAAGTGTATCCCATACACTCAATGCACCATCCTGTTCATGTAACTCCTCTCTTGAAGATGAGCGCTCTCTTTTTTTAAGCGTTAGGGTTTTACTTTAGCTTTGAAAATATCCAACTCTTCTTTCATTCACTTGCACTATTTTCAACTAGGATATGGAGTAGAAAATTGGAAGCTTTGAGCACTGATTTCAGCCAACAAATGTGGAGTAAGTGATACTTTAATGGTGCTTCGATTATCTCTTTATTTCTTACTTTTTTATGTCCTTATTCCATAGATGATGTTGCTTTGAATGATGTTGTTTCTTCCCTTTGATTTTGCATGTTGTATCTTGCAGGTTCGACCATCCAAGATGTGAGGAGAATGAGCCCTTTGAGTGGCTCCTTGAGCTAGGCTTGGATGACTGCTAGCATATGACCACTTTCGATTGGTTTTTCCAATGAGTGTAGTGCCTTTGAGGAACCTTTAAATTTACCTTATCTCCATGTATAACCAGATTAGGATAGTGCAATACACTATAAAATATGTTTTATACAAAATATCCTTATTGCACCTTCCTTTGCACTCCTCTTTACAAATTAGAAATTCTGGTTTTGAGGAAGAATCTTGAGTGCAATATAGGGGTTTTGAGGTTGTCTCTTTGATTACACACCTTCCCATTTTTGATTGGATATTTTATAAACGGATCCAAGATTGTAACCACATGATAGAAGCTCTTTTTTATTTAATTTTTCTGCACTATTTCTTGTGCTTTGAACTTGAGACTCACCATGTCTCGTTAGAGGCTTCCAATGCTTGGATAAATGAGAAGATATTTGTGCACTAATAGTGTCTTTAGGTACTTTGACTAATTCTATTTTTATGCCTTTATCATGAACACAAACAATAATATTTTTAGAGCAATATAATAGTGCAAGCAATAATCTAATAATATTTTACTTCTACTGCACTAACAATTTCACCTTATCACACCAATCAACTCTAAAAAACAATGCACTTAGTTAATTTACTACAACTAATCAAGAATTATTCTGTAATCTCTTCATAAGAAAGTTTTTAGGAGCTATTCTTATTGTTATTTCCAAAATAGATGATAGGTAGTTGATAGATAGTTTGAAGTTCTAAAATCTAATCAACTCCTAAAGTGCAAATGAACCTTAAAGTATCCTTTATTTTTACACTTTTTAAGACTCTTAATTAAATTTTTCTTTTTCCAACTTAAATACAATTAAGGTGCTTAAACAAATCTGATAAGTAGCCCACTTAATGAATCTACTTGCACCAATAGTTGCTTGCCTTTTTCTAAAAGCCCTTTTCACAACTTCTGTAGAGGATATAGATATTGGTGTCTAATATCACCAAGTTGTTACCTTGAGTAGGATCTTGCAACTCTCTATAGGCTACCTTGAAAAAATTTGTCTTCACCAAAATATGGTCTTCAACTCTCTTTTACGAGCCTAGGATTTTGGTGGCTTGTTATCCTCTTGCAGTCTCCTCCTTTTGCTATAGATTTGAAGAGATATTTGATTCTAAAGTGGTGTCTTCTTACTATGAGAGGCAATATCCAAATATCCTAGATTTGGTAGGCTTATTCTGTCTAAATATTCATTCAAGCTTTTTATCAAATTCTAAATTCAAACAGGATCTTCTCAAGATTTTGTATCTTGAGGTCTTCAAGGATTTGACACTCCTTGCCAAATTCTTCTTCTTGGGCTTGTTTTCAGATAGCGATAATTGTTCCAAATATTTCACTATATCTAATATTGAATTTCTCCAATGAATTATCCTTGGAACTCCTTTGATGATTTCTTCAGCAAGGCTCTCCAAGACTTTTACTGGATGCTCGTGGAGGCCTCTCCAAGGCCTTTGATCTTGTAGCTTCTTTTGGTCTTCCTTGAGACCTTATATTCAACCTTCTACTTCTAGAAGTGTTGGTGGTGAGATCTTCTCTTGGATCTCTAATTTTTTTGTCTTTGTATTTGAGCAAGACTCTCATAGTCCTTATTCATCAATGAGATCTTCTCCTGATCTCTTTTGCTTCAGGTGTTGGATTGATTCTGAAGAAGATACTTTTCCTATCCTTTTTGTAGGAAGCTTTCCCAACTCACTGAATCTCCTTCTTCCTAAAACAAAGTATTAGTACTAAAATTTACTTCTAAATTAGATACTCTCTTCTAGAGTCTTCTTCAGGATAAAGGCTTATGTGGCCTTTTTTAGTATCAAGGATTTTGTGGTCTTTTTCAATATCAAGGCTTTTGTGGCATTTTCATCTAGTTCAAGGCTTCTATGGCCTTTTATTTTGGATCAAGGCTTATATGGCATTTTTTATATTTAGGCTTATGTAGCCTTTTCTTCTTGTGAAGTTTCCAATATAGCAATGGATATCTATCTCCCAACTTCACCATAATTATTCTCTAGAAGTACCTTCTGTAGTGTTCTTATCTTGCAGCAACTAATCTCTGCACTATGAAGGCCCTCCGACCTTTGGGAAACGAAGTTGAAATCTCCTAGATTTCTATTGTAGGATGTATCCCAATCATATGATAATTAATTCCCTAAAATAAAAGAAACTTCAAGTAAATTTCTCCAAATCTCTTAGATGAGCTTCACTAGTTGATTCATCAAACTAGTGGATCAAATGTTGAGTCCTAGTCTTCACAAGTTTTCCATTGAAACTCTATGGAAAGAATCTAGCCATATGCAATGTATTCCAAAAAATGATATTTATTTTATTCCTAACTTATGGCTCTCCTTAATTATACCACGTAGATTCTTTTAATAATTTTTGACAGTGATTGGTCCAATGGCGCGTCAGGTTGACAAAAACTCAGGGTCAATGATAATGGTGGTTTTCCTATTGACCTATCATGGCTTTGATGCCACTGTTAACTTTTGATGCAACATGTAATGGGAGATAAAAATCACAATATGTAGAATAATATGAAATAAAGTAAATTTATGAGATGACTAAAAATATACTATAAATAGAAATGATGGAGATGTTTACAAAAGTAGCTATGAAGGAAATGAACACCATGAATAAAGATACCGCTCAAGAATCGAAAGTGAGCATATCAAACTCCATAACATTACATCACACTTCTACATCATACCACATTGTTCTACACTAATTCCTACTGCTATATCTTGCTCTATATCTATGGACATTTATACAGGAAATAGGTCCCTTGGCCAACACTCTACCTAGCCGTGCAAGGGATAGCTTGCACATATACAATTTGCACTTTGACACTTGTGAATTTATAAATTCCCCCTAAATTAATTTAATGTTCTAAGTATGTACCAAGAAAGGTACATTTACATGATCCAAATGATGTAATATAATCTATTTCTAACACTTCTAAGTGAAAGCATGCTATATATACTTGGATATGTGTTTCTATATATATTTTATAACTTTTTCCATAATTTATTAATATTAAATTTGAATGAAAAGAATGGGATCAACAAGTGGATTATGAAAATGTTAGATTTTGATGCTATAGTTTTTATGAGACTGGACACATGGCAAAATATTTCAACATGAAAATGATAAAGAAAGAAACAAAAAAATTGTTCATTAGATAAACTTCAAGATGAAGCAAGGAGAACATATTATAATAGAAGTTGTAATAGATTAAAGATATTCTATTGCAAAAGAAAAGGTAAATAAATCATATCTACAACATCATATGGTAGAGGCCACCATAGTTCACTTGGATCAATTGTTAGAAGAAAAAATGAAGGATAAAAAGTGTTGAGAAAGTATAGTGTGTAAGTTCAAATTTAGGAGTTAAATGTTCAAAGGAAGATGTAGAGGAAAATTAAAAATATATATATGATAAAAGAGGTGATGTATTCTATAGGAGGGGGTCTATTGAAATACAATCTCTTCTAGGATCCCCAAACAACTCATAAGCAAACACATGTAAAATCCAAACAATAAACAATAATTTATTGCATTTCTTTGCTAAAAAAAATTACAATAGCAATTTGAGATTTCTTAATCGCCCTTTTGGAATTCCTTTACCTATTCCTTATATGCCCTTGCCAATTCCTTGTTGGTCATATTGAATCCCTTACCGATCTCTTATTATTCCTTTTTTGGTCCCTAGTTGACTCCTCAATCCCTTGTTGATCCTTGTCAAATTCCTTTTTTGCAAGATACCTCTAGTTAAAATGTGACTCTCGTGACATGGGTTTTCAACCACAACCAATTATTACACAAGTTTTTGTATCAATTTAAGCTCAATTCATGCTTAAAAAACAAAGTATTTTTTGTTTCTTCTTTTTCTTTTCTCCCTCTCTCTTTTCCTTCTCATTTTTTTTATTATTTCTCGTTCTTTTTTTTTTTTTTTTTTTTTGGGGGGGATATGGGAGGTAATGCAAGATTTACCATACACCAAAATGATCCTACATTAGACATGCTAAGTAATAGAAATATTTTCATGAGCTCCAACTCATGAATTTCTTTTATTGAATTGCTGCAACCAAGCTACCACAAAAAATACTATAATTTTTTATAACATACAAAAAATATCTAAGTTGATGAGGCCAGGAATTGCCTCATCCATGAACACTTTTTGATACATTTTAACTCTTTGACTTACCATTTTTACTATGATTTTATGTTAATTATGGGAAAAATGCATTATTTAATGATGTTTGCATATTCTAAAATGACAAAGTGCATATACTCTGTTTCTTGTTTTTACTGCAATTTCACCTGTTTTTCTGTTAATTAATCAGTAGTATTATAGTAATTCAGACCTTGTTTGAATATCTAATGCTTGATAATATTGTGTTACTTTGGTTAAACTAATTCAAATGGAAAAGGGCACCAAGAATTTGTCCACTGTAGCTGACTGTGCAGGAAAATATGTTGTAACTATGACAATTCCAGCCAGCTGTACATATACAGCAGGGCTTGGAATTAGTCACTCCAGCATATGCCACCAGTGCAGAAGGGTGTGCAAGAGAGAGAAGAAGTCAACAAATTACTCCCTATGTGTTTGGACCATAGATTAGCAAAAAATGATCACCTGCCTATTGTTCCGGAGCAGTGTAGGAATAAGCGGTGTAGGAATAGGGAATAGCGTAGGAACAACTGAAGGTGGTCAAAGAGCGATAAACCGATGGAGGAAATTATTGGAAATTGACCAAGAGGTTGTCTCAAATCATCTTAACATGATTTTATCAATAAATGCAGCCCAACAATAATGAATGGATAAATTTTTGACAAAGCAAATTCCTGCAGTCTAAGAAACAATTATGTAATCAGTTGTAAATCCCTACAAAGCAGTAACCAAGTATATCAGTATTATATTATAAATAATAAAGCTCCCAGATGGTTGCATACATATATAGACATATAGATAGATAGGAAATAGAATACTGAAATTAGCATAGAGTAAAGTTTTTCCTGTAGCAGAACAGTAATTTGCAGGTTTTTCTTGCATTATTGTAATGCATTTTTAGATTGAATAAAAAGGTGCAATCTTTAGTTTTCAATTGTCATGTTGAGGTTGATGATTAACAGATAGATTCTATTAGCATAATTCCTCACCTTCTTCTAGTTTTGGAAGAAAGGTCCATTTGCATACTAGAAGAAGGCAGTTCCTGACAGAAGTTCTTGCTGAATTCTTGCTACATCAGGTTAGCAGAATTCTACCAGTTTTCATTTCTTTAGAAGTTTTCAATACAGTTTTCAACAGTGGACAACATTTTTTGTATTTAGAGCAATTCTTGGATATTTTATCATTTTTTATTCTTACAGTAATTGTTGATTCAATTTTGCATTACACAACAATTTCTAATTGTCTTGTCATTTTGCAATTTGGCAGTTTTTGTAGATTTAGTATTATAGTAGTTGAAATTCTATTTTGACATTCTTTAGTTGATTTACTTTCATGCAAGAGTGTGTGTGTTTAAATTTTGCACTTTACTTTTCTGTCATTTCAATTTAGCAACATTTCATTTTTTGTCATTTCCAGATTTTGTAATTTCATTTCCTGCAATTTTTTTTTTGCAAAAGTAAATAGGAGTTAATTTCAATTCTTAGGAGTTAAAGGTCACAACAAAACCCCCAATTTCTAACTGATCCATCAATAAAACCTATTCTTGGATAAAATGAACCTACAACTGTGACACTTCCTATCGTATACAGCTTCTAGACACCACCCTGGATTGACACACAATGATTAAATGATGAATGAACAACGACACTCATCATTTTTGGCACCGTTGCCGAGGAACAAATGGTGTTGTTAGGAAAAGTGACACAGGTCAAAAATTGTGTTATAATTTTTGACATATTGAATTTCAGTTTATTTACTGAATAGGCATGAATGCATAGGCAAAGAGATGAAAGAGGGAGGTTTATCAGAACTAGTTCTAAACCACCAATGTGTTCTTCATGATCAAATGAAGAATTGCTAGAACAAGAAATACCTTCTTCACCAACTGAAGCTTTGGACATATTAGAACAATAACTTTGTGCAGCACTTTCTGCTAAACATTCCCTTAAGACTGAACCATCCACATCAAACTCAATAAAGAAAGCAACTATGGCAGCACCACTACCACCACTAGGTGGGTATGCTGATGATCCTCCTAAGAATTTTGAATACCCCATATGGTTGGATCCAGCTCTAGATGCTCCCATGAAAACTAGTTCTCCATCCATATTGCCAATTTTTAGGGGAACTGTTTCAGAAGATCCTGATCAAATTTTGTTTGAATTCAAAGTATTATGTCAGAATTATGACTACATAAATGATAATCAAAAATTGAATTTGTTTCCTTCTACGCTTAAGGATGCTGCTCTCCGATGTTTTATGAGTAATATTGAACCTAATTCAATCCATACTTGGGATGACATGGAGACTGCATTCTTACATAAATATCAGGATTACTGTCGAGTGTGAAAATAAAAAGATGAGTTGTTTTGGATCAAGCAAGAAGAAGATGAGAGTTTAGAGGATTACCTTGATCGCTTTGCATTTGTCCAAAAGAGATGTGGTCCTATAGAACATGATTTCTTAAAGCCTATCTTCTTATGAGGATTGCAAGATGAATCTAGGGAAGTGTTAAATTTAATGGGAAAAGGAGATATAGATCAACTTGACCTTGAAGATATTGTCGAGTTATGTAGAAACTATTCTCGCACTCACCATCGGAGAAAGAAATTGAATTCTGGCAATAATGACATAAAGGAGTTGATGGAGGAAATGGCTAATTTAAAAATGGATATCCTTGTTCAACTTAATTTTGCATTAGGTGAGAGAAACATAAAATCCAATTCTACACCAAATTTAGCAATTCATTGCCCGAGATGCAGGAATAAGCATGCCTTGCAGGATTTCCATTAAAAAAAAACTTCTATTTGTGGAATTTGTTCCAAGGAACATTCAACAGATAGATGTCCTTTGTTGCCTCATCTAAAATCTGTCTTAGGCACCCAAACAGAAGAACTTAATGTTGTTGGACAAAGATCCGGTGGTGGCTATACACAATATCCCAATGCTCCTCGATTTCCCAACTGGGGACAATCTCATTGGAATATGAATATGCCATGGGGACATGCAGAAGTCCCTACATAACCTTGGAACCAACCTTGGACAGCTCCTCCGGATTGGTCACATTCTGGATGGATGAACCCACATTGGAATGCAACTCATCCACAGTGGACACAACAAGGACAAAGATGGAGACATCAATATCCACCATATCAAGGACAACAAAGGTATCAAGGGCAAGCTCAAAACTTGTTGCCAACTCCTAATCCAAATTTTTAGGGAAGAACACAACATCAACAAATGCAACCAATGAAAAAACCTCCACTCCCAGCTCAGCCTGTGACTAACCCAAATAATACCAGACAAACAACCCCTGTTTATGAGGTTGAGTCTAAATATTCTACTGCAATTCATGTACTTGACTGTAGTAACATCCAGTTGCGTTCAGGGAAGGTTTTACCTGAACCTATTCCACCCACCATTGAAGAAATAAGTGAGAAACAAGAACCTCCAAATCAGGAGATAATGCAACAAAAACAAAAAGAGGAAGTAAGAGAAAAAACACAGGAATCTTCTCCAGTAGCATTACCATACCCTGAAAGGTTTTATCATATTGATAATGCCCCTGAATCAGAATTAGTAACAAAACTTAAAAAGATGTCAATTTCTCTCCCTTTGTTGCAGGCAATAAGGGATGTGCCTTCACTCAAAAAAACTATTCAGGAGTTATCTATCAAGAAACATGGTAAAAAGAAGGCCTTTCCTAAAACCGTTCATGTAGAAGGAAAATTAGCTAATTTATTGTCCGAAAAACTAATTCCTCCCAAATATAGTGATCCCGATAGTCCAATAGTTACAATTACTATTGGATTAATGCAAATTCCTAATGTGCTAATTGATCTTGGAGCTGCAATTAATGTTATGACTAAGGACACAATGCAAAAATTGTATCTCAAGAATCTCAATCCTACCACCACAGTTTTGGAAATGGTAGATAGGTGCGTTGCTAAACCTGAAGGTATCCTAGAAGATGTAGCCATTGAAGTCTCTTCTTGGGAATATCCTATAGACTTATTAGTGTTGCAGCCTAGAAAATTAGTCAATGGATACCCTATCATTCTAGGATGACCTTGGTTGGCTACTGCAGCTGCTTTTATAGACTACAGGTCAGGGGAAATGACCATTTCTAATGATGTTGACCTAAAGAAAATTTATTTGTATCCACCAGCTCAACCTTCAACTAAAATTTTTGGACAAATTTGGTATCCTAAATCTGATGAAGAACAAGAAACCATTGCCACTTTGGCTACAGTTGTAGTTAAAGAACATATTGAGAAAATCACTACACCTGAGAGAGAAATATTCAAGAATGAAACTGTCCTAATTGAAACATTAAAATCAGAAGGACTAACTGATGATCAAACTCTTGTTCATTAGTTGTTGTGGCAAGAGGAGGAACAAAATTTAGAACTTCTGTCATCCATGCCTAATCAGGAAAGATCATTCATTCTACCACATGGATGGCATCATCATCTCCTTAACACCTTCAAATGTCCTCTGATTCCACCAGGTATGATTTCTGAGACATTCTAGAGTATTTCATACTCTACAACCACATCATTGTCCATTAAATGCCTTAATCAGTAATGTTGTGGTAGATCCACAACACACCCCACTTGGTGGGGACCCACCTTTTTGCAGGTTTTCAGGGAGGATTTCGATGACCCAGAGGCCAAAAATAAAGAAAAAAAATAGAAAAATGCACAAGTATAGAAAGGGGTCGCGAAATCGTGACAGGTCGCGAAATCGTGACAGGTCGCGAAATTGCGATAGGTCGCGAAATCGTGACATATTGCGCCATCACGACCAAAGCTGGAAAATGGTAGCGAAATCGCGACGTGTCGAAAAATCGCGGTCAACGCGATCAACGACAACAAAACAGAAAAGATGTCACGAAATCGCGACGTGTCGGAAAATCGCGGTCAATGCGGTCAACGACAACAAAACAGAAAATATGTCACGAAATCGCGACGAGTTGGCAACAGAAAGGAAAAGATGTCACGAAATCGCGACGGGCATGCAGCAAAGCAGAAAAAGGTGTCATGAAATCACGACGGATTGCTAGCAAGTCATAAAAAGATGCAGCGAAATCGCGACGGGTCGGTGGCATGAACAAAATTTTGCAGCGAAATCGTGACGTGTCGGTGGCAACAGAGTCAATAGTTAGTGATTTTGCTACAAAATTCTCAAAAAATCCCGACGAGGTCAGAGGGTAGCGATATCACTACAATTTTCAGAGATGATACCACAAAGTTTCAAAATGTAGCGATTTCGCTACATTTCTTGAAGACAAAGGCTCAAAGCCAAATGGTAGCGAATCGCTGCCATTTCTTGAAGACAAAGGCTCAAAGCCAAATGGTAGCGAATCGCTGCCATTTCTTGAAGACAAAGACTCGAAGCCAAAAGGTAGCGAATCGCTGCCATTTCTTGAAGACAAAGGCTCAAAGCCAAATGGTAGCGAATCACTGCCATTTATTTAAGACAAAGACTCGAAGCCAAAAGGTAGCGAATCTCTGCCATTTCTTGAAGACAAAGGCTCGAAGCCAAATGGTAGCGAATCACTGCCATTTCTTGAAGACAAAGGCTCGAAGCCAAATGGTAGCGAATCGCTGCCATTTCTTGAAGACAAAGGCTCAAAGCCAAATGGTAGCGAATCGCTGCCATTTCTTGAAGACAAAGGCTCGAAGCCAAATGGTAGCGAATCGCTGCCATTTCTTGAAGACAAAGACTCGAAGCCAAAAGGTAGCGAATCGCTGCCATTTCTTGAAGACAAAGACTCGAAGCCAAAAGGTAGCGAATCGCTGCCATTTCTTGAAGACAAAGGCTCAAAGCCAAATGGTAGCGAATCGCTGCCATTTCTTGAAGACAAAGGCTCAAAGCCAAATGGTAGCGAATCGCTGCCATTTCTTGAAGACAAAGGTTCGAAGCCAAATGGTAGCGAATCGCTGCCATTTATTGAAGACAAAGACTCAAAGCCAAATGGTAGCGAATCGCTGCCATTTCTTGAAGACAAAGGCTCAAAGCCAAAAGGTAGCGAATCGCTACAAAATTCTCAAAAGAGCCCGACGAAGTCAGAAGGTAGCGATATCGCTACAATTTTTGGGGAAGAAGACTCAAGGTTCAAAGTGGTAGCGATATCGCTACCCTTCGAAGAAGAAGGCCCAAAGCTTTAAAAGAGTAGCGATATTGCTACGAGAAGCGGCCAGAGGTATACAAATGAAAAATGGTCGCGACATCGCTACAGGGAGCTGCTAAAGGTGTATGGCCGGGAAGCATGTAGCGATATCGTGACATGTCGCCATATCGCGGCTAAGAAGATGAATAGGCAGACTTGCAGTTTTGTCATTTTTTTTTCGTAGAAAGCGTTACACAGGACGCAGGAAAAGCAGGACACGTGGCGCACAGGTGTCAAACTTGCAGAGGCGTTACATGCAGAGATGAATTTTGAAGTGTTTTCAAATTTGAGCGTGAATCAAAGCAGGAAAAGCAAGAATTTGAGGGGTCATGTGCAGGAAGGTGAAATGAAGCGACAGAGAAGATCGAAGAGCCGCGTCAAACATTATAAGACCAGAATTGCAAATCGAAGAGAGGGTTGGAAATTTCCGAATACAGAGTTGCAGATACAAGAGTTTCGTGCTATTCTGGGCCTGTACTTGGGCAATTTCCTTCTTTTTGTTCTAGAATTTTATACCTGGAACATTTTTGAATGTAATCGAAATATTATTTAATACAAAATACAGAGAGTTGGCATCTTTTGGATGAGAAAGAAGGAGTTACTTCTGCATGCATGATTTAATGTCTATCTTTCCTTTCCAGATTTCTTAGGTTTCTAGGTGAAGTTTAATGCAAGATCTCTTGGTTGCTTCATGCAAATGCCTGAATCTAGAATTATAGTAGAAACCCTCGAGACCCGCACCTAGCCTATTTGGATTGTGTGAAAGTGCAGGTTCATTAGGTTAGGTTGTATGTAGAAAGCCTCAGTATCTTCGGTTTCATCAGATTAATGACAGACTTTCTCGATCGTAATCTATTCTTATTGTTACTTTTGTTTACTTTTGTCTTTGCTTTTCAAACCCATATTTTATTTTCAGCAGTTTAATTCATGTGTTTGAATAAATCACTAAAAATCCATCAGAATTAAAGATTAAAACAGATTTTATTCATTTTAGAGTCCATTGCACTTTCAGAATTAAATAAACCACAGTGCCCCTTGTTAACATCCACTTGCAAACCCTAAGGTGTTCTTAGCATTTCATTTTAAATAGCATCCTTGATAATCAATAATTAGCATAATAAGAACCTTGGAGAAATTGTTTTTCTTTGCAAGCAGAGGATTTAGGACTCGGATCCTACAGGAGAGTGTGTTTTCACAATCGGGTTAAAACACCACTCAACAGATTGGCGCTAGAAGGAGGGCCCGAATCGGTTTATCTATTTCAATTTTTATATCTGAATATTTTGTTTTTGATTTAATTCTAAAATTATTTACGGCTAAACTGCAACACTGTTTTTGTGTTTGTTGCAGGTTTTCTTCGAACTAGCCGAGGGTTTCCTCAGGCAGGCTGGACCCACCATGCCGTATTGCGACCAGGTCTCAAACAACCGAAGAAACCATTTTTCATGACCTTACTGGTACTCCCAAGGGTAAAGTCAAGCAAGTCGTAAGCACTCCAGTAGCAAAAGGCCTATTTTCTCCAGGAACGTCGAGTGGACCTACGCCAGTAATATCCATTGCCCCTAGTGTGCCTATAGTTTGTAATATTTCTTCTGCTATTGTAGGTCTGTCTACATCAATTCTGAGTCAAATGGCTCAAGCTCCAGCAGCTCCTTGGTATGGAGCTAACAATACTCCTTTGAATATTGCTAGGGATATCCATGAAATCCCCAAGAACATTGAAAGATTTTTGCCTAAATACAAGCCAGATGGCCTAAGAACAGTAGAAGAACATATCCAAGCCTATAGAGATGTTTTAATTAGGCTGCAAGTTCAGCATGAAGATGTAGCCTACAGAATTTTCCCCATGAGCTTGGATCCAATAGCATATGAATGGTATATATGCTTGCCAACTGGTTCAATCACCTCTTGGACACAAATGGAAAATGCATTTGTCAATCAATTTAGGTCGCCCTTAGATCCCGCAACTATTTACAATCAGTTTATTACATGCAAACGGGGCCAAGGGGAACCAATCCGAATGTTTAATCAGAGATTCCAAAAGAACTATAACAGAGCAATTAGACATTTTTCCATCGATCCTGCAGTAGCTTTGCAGATATATTTTGGGGCATTAGACCCCATGACAACCATGTTTGCAAGGCGTAATCCTCAGGTCACCACGCTGGCTTTGGCCTATAATGAAGCCATGACTATTGAGCAGCAATTGACACCGCAAGGCTACGGGTTTACCCAGATGCCTATGTTGGGACAAGGTGCTCCATATGGTCAAGTTCCCCAAGCAAATCAACTCATGGCACCACAAATGCCAAGTATGAACGCCTTCCCATATCAGCAGCCGTATCCACCAGCACCCGCATATGCACCCATTCCAATCCAACCAATCACAGCCATTCCACCTGTTCTTGCATTTTTACAGAACAGTCAATCAACTACGCAGGAAACTAGTCAAGTCAATCCTCAAGCCATAGTTTCGGTTTTGAATCCAATCCCAATTCAAGGTATCAATCCATATGGGAATCCAATTCCTCAGAACCCCACCCAAATGTGGAATCAAGACCCCATCAATTATGCAAATCCAATGGGGGTTAACAACAATGTGGTTCCACCGAAGGATGTCTTTTCGAAAGTCGAAGAGCTCAAGAAACTAGTGCATAAACTAAGTAATGATAGGGTTCAACAGTAGAAGCATGAGTCCCGTGCCCCTCACCCAAGTCAAAATTTTAACAATAGAGGGAGGCACTGGAACACTAAGCCAAACAATGGGGGAGTTCCTGCTCCCATTGCTAATCAATTAGATGCTTCTGCAGGCCCTAGCCAATCCAATTCTCTTTTGAATCTTTCAGATTTGGCATGGGAAAGAGGGTGCAGGTTACATAACACAAAAGAACACAATGAGAGGAATTGTCCTGAGATTGCTAGATACACTCATTGTCTTCAGGCACAAGTTGATGATTTGGAACCGGTATCAAATGAGGATCCATCGTATCAGCAAGATGAAAATATTATGGTGATGGAAATAGTATATCACCAAGAGGGTGAGAGCGAGGAGGAAGAAGACGAAGTTTTGGAACAGGAGGTGCAAGCTTTTTGAGATTTCAGAAAGGGGACTCATGGGTACCATTTGAGGAGTAAGTCTAAAGCCCCTAAAACCTCATCAACACCTCCAAACAGTTCTATTCTTCCTCCAGATACAAAGGCAAGTAACAACCCTCCCCCTCCACTCAGAAGAGAAATGTCTAATGACGTCCAGAAGATAGTCAAATTCGAAAAACCAAATTATGACGTAGTGGAGGATATGAAGAAGTCAAAATCTAGCCTTTCATTCTTGGATGCAGCTAAATTGCCTGGTCAAAAGGAGGCGTTGATAAGAGCTTTGAACTCACCTGATCCGATGTGGAAGGAAAAAAGAGCTAAATCCCATCTGATTTTGCGAAAGGAGAGAAGGGATGTCCCGCCATTCTTATTAACTCTGAGAATTGCGGGTAAGAACTTGCATAACTCGTTTGGTAGACACAGGAGCCACGAGCAACCTCATGCCTACGGAGATATGTCAAATGCTGGGTCTACAACCGGTTTCATCCAAATGCACGGTCTTGCAATTGGACCGTTCAGAGGTAAATGTAGTAGGGACCTTATATGATGTCAAGATTCAATTAAATTCTGAACCCAGGGTCCAGCAGGTTGTAGACATTTTGGTGGTTAACATCCCAAGTAGGTATGGAATGTTACTTGCGAGAGATTGGATGAAAATGCTGAATGGCTATTTTGCAACAGACTGCTCGCATATGTGGCTGCCATGGAAGGGCATTGCTAACCAAATCAGAGTGGAAAATGAATCGAGGCTTAAGGAGATTATAATGGATTTTAACAAGCCGAATGAGGTTCAATTTTTTGAGCCAGACCTAGGGGTCTATGCTCTTGATGTTGAGAAAGATGCTGATGAACTTAAAGAAGAAGTGTGTCATGGTGGTTCTTCTGAGGAAAAGGATTACACGTGGTTGCTCAAGTTTGATGGATCAAAATCTAGACAAGGAGCAGGAGCTGGAGTCGAGCTCACTGGTCCAGGAGGTAAACCATTATTGGCTGCCTACAGACTACAATTTCCTTGCACAAACAATGTGGCAGAATACGAAGCATTGATCTACGGTTTACGTCTAGCATTGAGCAAACATGTTAAATGCTTGAAGGTTTTGGGAGATTCTGAGTTGGTTGTCAAGCAAATAAAAGGACAGTATACATGCCACGACAAAATACTGAGCCTTTATAGGACTAGGGTTATGGACCTCATGGAGGAGTTTGATGCATTCAACATAGCCCTTATTTCTAGGAGAGGAAATCGAATAGCAGACTCTCTTGCAGTCGTCGCGGGCATGTTAAACCCGGTGGATATAAAAAGATGTAAAAAGTTTTCCATTGAGCTGGTTCCTTGTCCATCAATACCTGATAATGTGAAGAATTTCCAGGTTTTTGAGTGTGACAGGCACATCTTCAAGTTTGTCACAAACTCGGGTATTTTTGAAAATCAGGTGATCGATGAGGAACAAAGGTGGCAGGATGAAACAAAAGAAAGTGAAACTACGTATCAATCCAACAAAATTCCTAAAGATGTGGTTTCATTAGAAAAGATGTTCGACATGGAATGCAAGAACAAGAAAAGAAAAAGAGTCCCGCTCCCCAAAGATGCATGCGATTCAATTAATCTGGGAGTGCAGACAATCCAAAGGAGGTGTACATAGCAAAGGCATGTAGAGAGGAAGAAAGGAGCAATATAATACAGGCTTTGAAGCATTACATAGATTGTATTGCTTGGAACTACAATGAGCTGAAGACTTACAACCAGAACATTATCACGCATACCATCCCTTTGAAGCCAGACTCCAAGCCTTTTAGGCAAAGACAACAAGTTGTTAACCCGCTATTGGAGCCTTTGATCAAAAAGGAGGTTAAAATATTATTGGAAGCGAAAATCATTTTTCTTGTTAGGCACTCAACCTGGGTGGCCAACCTCGTTCCAGTAAGAAAAAAGAGTGGAGAGATTAGGCTGTGCATAGATTTTCGAAATATTAATAAAGCCTCTCAAAAATATAATTATCCATTACCATCAATCGATGAAATTTTGCAAATGGTAAATGGATCTGAAATGATGTCCTTTCTCGATGGATATTCTGGGTACAACCAAGTTCTTATACATCCAGATGACAGGATGAAAACAACCTTCACTACCAAGTGGGGGACATTTGCATATAAGAGAATGCCGTTCGGACTGTTAAACGCTGGTGCAAATTTTCAACACGCCATGGATTATGCATTCAAAGGACTAATAGGAAAATTCATCATCGTGTATGTGGATGATATCCCAGTTTTCTCGAAGAAGAGAGAGGATCATGTTAAAGATTTGAAGAAAGTGCTTCAAAGATGCAGAGAACATGGAATTTCCTTAAATCCCAAAAAGTGCATTTTCGGAGTAACGAAAGGGAAATTGTTGGGTCACATCATTTCAAAAGAGGGCATATCCATCGACCCAGAAAGGATACAAGCTATCCAAAACCTACCTCTCCCGAGCAAGAAAAAGAACTGAGATCTTTCTTTGGGCAAGTCAATTTTGTGAGGAAGTTTATCTCTAGCTTTGCTGAGATAGCCAAACCTCTGAACCAGATGCTCAAGAAATATGTGGATGTAAAATGGAACGAGGAAAGTAGAGTGGCTTTCCAGAATATCAAATATGCCATTTCTAGAGCCCCTATCCTTATAATCCCAGATTACTCCAAGCCTTTTTATATTTACGCTTTTGCATCAGAACACTCCTTTGCGAGTGTCTTAACCCAAAAAGGTGAGGATAGTGCCGAAAAGCCCATTGCATTTTTAAGTGCCCCTCTGAAAGATGCTCAATTAAGGTATTCAATCCTTGATAAGCAAATGTACGGACTTTTTAAAACTGTGAAAAAATTTAGGCACTACATCGTGCACAGCAGAATTATCGCCATCGTGCCCGATTCTGCTGTCAAGACCATGTTTTTACAGAATGAACTAGGTGAGAAGAGAGGAAAATGGATTTCGACCATCCAAGAATTTGATCTCAAAATCCAACCAATGAAACTAGTTCGAGGACAAGGACTGGCAAAGGCGATCGCAGAAAATGATCCGCAAATAACAGGTCAATGCTCAAATACATAATACATGGCTAAGGACGACTGGTATGTTGATATTGTGCATTTTTTATTGACTGGTAAGTATCCTTCTAATCTGAATTCAACACAGAGAAGAGCTTTAAGGCTTAAGTCTATTAAATATCTAATAAAATCTGGTGTGCTTTACAGGAAGAATCATGAAGGCATCTACCTGAGGTGCTTGAACAAAGAAGAAGTTGCCGGGGTGTTGCAGGAATTTCAAGGGAAACATGGAACTGGTCATGGTGCAGCCAATGCTACAGGACATCAAATCCTGAGAGCAGGATACTACTGGCCACATATTTTCAAGGATGCGCATACCCATGTACGATCTTGTCACATCTGTCAAGTGGCTACAAATAGAGAAAGAAATGCAGCCATGCCGTTGTAGCCTGTAGTCGAAATGAGACCTTTTGCGCAGTGGGGACTAGATTTTATTGGGGTTATTAACCCAAATTCTTCTGATTCTCACAAATTCATTTTGACAGCTACAGACTATTGTACAAGGTGGAAAGAGGCGATTCCTACTAAACATGCCACCACGGATGTTGTGATTAAATTTCTTGAGGATCAAATTATAACAAGATTTGGGATGCCCGACTCTATTGTCAATGACAATGGTAAAGCTTTTATTTCTACACAATTTGCAGATTGGGCATATGATAACAAAGTGAGCTTAAAGTTTGCATCCAATTACTATCCTCAAGGAAATGGGTTGGCCGAGTCTTCAAATAAGAATTTGTTGAATACTATTAAGAAGTTCTTTGGAAAAGAACCCTCGGGACTGGCACAGTCAACTAAAGTTTTCCCTTTGGGCAGATAGGACCAGAGTGAAAGAATCCATAGGGAATACTCCCTATCATTTGGTCTATGGGCAAGACCCAATATTTCTAGCAAATTTGAAGTTGCAGACCTTACATTTCATACAAGAGTACTTGGGGACAGATGATCAAGTTGAAGCCAGGTTGAGCCAGTTGTTGCACCTTGATGAAAAGAGAGAAGAGGCCGTGAATCACATGAATAAACACCAGGAAGTAATCAAGAGATGGTTTGACAGAAGGGCCAAAGTTAAATCATTCAGAATTTCAGATTTAGTATTACTATGGGACAAAAGACATGAGGAAAAAGGAAACCATCAAAAGTTTGATTGTCTTTGGTTAGGCCCATATCAGATTTCAAAGATTCTTGGGAAGAATACCTTCAGGCTAAAAACCTTAGAAGGGAAATATTTCACGCTGCCGGTTAATGGGCAGATTTTAAAACATTATTTTAGCCCTTAGGTTGTGGGACTTTCATATCATTCTTTGATTTTGGTGGGATTTTCAGATCTTGTTTCATTGTTTAGGATTTTCAGATTTTGTTTGATTTAGGATTGTTAGCTTAGCTAGGATTTTGGTTGTGGATTTGATTTCAATTGACATGTTGTTAATTTTGATAAAAAGATGAAAAAAAAAATAAAAAAAAAATAAATAAATAAATAAATAAAACAAAAAGAAATAAATTGAGATGCCAACTTATGCTTAAGGTTAGGAGAATATGAAATATTGGAATTATCTTGTAAAGGCTCCACCAATAACATAAAACATTTTAAGTTATATTGTTTGATTTTGTGATACATGAAAGAATCAGTTTTGCATGACATATCATTTCATTTGCAAAGATAAGGCATTCATATTCCATCTCACCTCACATACATTTCATTTTAGTTACATATGCATCTTATGTACAAGCCATGAAAGTATGTCAAATTCTCTTAGGGTTATGTTATAACATAAATGTAAGTGAATCCTAAGGTTGGAAACTGAGTCTTGAGATATCTAGAACCAAGCACGTCTCATAAATTAAAAAGGATCTTGAGCAAAATGATCAAAACCTAGCTTGGAGGAAAAGGTTGAGCGAAAGTGGTTTTCATGTCTATCCTATTATGCAACATGATCCTAAAAACAGTGGTTTTGACCACTTCCATAGAACTTAAAGCCCACATGGAGTAGTAAGGATAGGGTGTAAATTCTCATCTCGGTTGGTTGAGAATCTGATTCCCCAAAGCTCCTATGTTTTCATTTCATAATTAGTCTTGGATTGTAAGGATCGTACTATTTGTCCTCTGCAAAGGATGGGTAGTCATCCCCAAGGTCTAAGTAATAAAATTAATATTTTCCATTCTCATCAGTCTTGGATTGTAAGGATCGTACTATTTGTCCTCTGCAAAGGATGGGTAGTCATCCCCAAGGTTTAAGCAACAAAATTAATGATTTATATCTAAGGTTTGGATTGTAAGGATCGTACTACTTGTCCCTAACCAGGATGGGTAGTCATCCCCAAGGTCCAAGAAGTAAAAAGTAAATAAATTTTTCCCATATCATCTTTATATTGGATTGTAAGGATCGTACTATTTGTCCTCTGCAAAGGATGGGTAGTCATCCCCAAGGTCCAAAGAAATGAAGATAAGTTTTGGATTGTGGGGTTAGATATGCCCAGGCATGGCATCATGTCTTGCCTAAAAACAAGACCACTGATTGTCTAGAGGGTTAGACTAGCATGACCATTTCTTCCATAATTGGTTTAATTATTTTGCTCAAAGTGAGGTAATGAACTCTAAATTATAATAGTAAGGATAGGGTTGAGCTCTCATCTCGGTTGGTTGGGAGTCTGATTCCCCAAAGTTCTGATTTCACATTCACTTGCACATGGGTTCTAGATAGTAGGGACTCATAACCAACTTTGGGATACAATAAGGTAATGAATCAGTGGATCCTAAGAGGGTTTGGCAATCTTGAATGCTTGTACATTATGATATAAGAATGACCATGCATCTTATGAAGGCAAGGCCTTCTAGCACGTCCATTAGGGTCACAAATCATTCACCATCCCACATATGCATTCATACAAAACTGATGATGGAGTGTGGATCAAATTCAAATGATAGGGAAGGAATTCATTGCACACACTGAGCTAATACTTGAGGATTCTAATGATTCATGTACTTTTGATCTTTGAGCATTCGTTATATTGCTTACATGCTAACACATGTTTTCAAAGTTTGTGATATGTTTCAGGTTGGGTTCTTACTAAAATGCTCAAGAGCATTTGACAGCAGAGTCGCCATTTGTTGTGGTTGATCCACAACACACCCCACTTGGTGGGGACCCACCTTTTTGCAGGTTTTCAGGGAGGATTTCGATGACCCAGAGGCCAAAAATAAAGAAAAAAAATAGAAAAATGCACAAGTATAGAAAGGGGTCGGGGTCGCGAAATCATGACAGGTCACGAAATCGTGACAGGTCGTGAAATTGCGATAGGTCACGAAATCGTGACATATTGTGCCATCATGACCAAAGCTGGAAAACAGTAGCGAAATCATGACGTGTTGGAAAATCGTGGTCAATGCGGTCAACGACAACAAAACAGAAAAGATGTCACGAAATCGTAACGAGTTGGCAATAGAAAGGAAAAAATGTCACGAAATCACGATGGGCATGCAGCAAAGCAGAAAAAGGTGTCGCGAAATCGTGACGGATTGCTAGCAAGTCATAAAAAGATGCAGCGAAATCATGACGGGTCGGTGGCATGAACAAAATTTTGCAGCGAAATCGTGACGTGTCGGTGGCAACAGAGTCAATAGGTAGCGATTTCGCTACAAAATTCTCAAAAGAGCCCGACGAGGTCAGAGGGTAGCGATATCACTACAATTTTCAGAGATGATACCACAGAGTTTCAAAATGTAGCGATTTCGCTACATTTCTTGAAGACAAAGGCTCAAAGCCAAATGGTAGCGAATCGCTGCCATTTCTTGAAGACAAAGACTCGAAGCCAAAAGGTAGCGAATCGCTGCCATTTCTTGAAGACAAAGACTCGAATCCAAAAGGTAGTGAATCGCTGCCATTTCTTGAAGACAAGGCTCAAAGCCAAATGGTAGCGAATCTGCCATTTATTGAAGACAAAGGCTCGAAGCAAATGGTGCGTGCCTTCTTGAGCAGACTGAGCAGGTGGGTTGCCATTTCTTGAAGACAAAGGCTCAAAGCCAAATGGTAGCGAATCTTGCCATTTCTTGAAGACAAAGGCTCAAAGCCAAATGGTAGCGAATCGCGCCATTTCTTGAAGACAAAGGCTCGAAGCCAAATGGTAGCGAATCGTGCCATTTCTTGAAGACAAAGACTGAAAAAGGTGAGGCCATTTCTTGAAGACAAAGACTCGAAGCAAAAGGTACGAATCGCTGCCATTTCTTGAAGACAAAGGCTCAAAGCCAAATGGTAGCGAATCGCTGCCATTTCTTGAAGACAAAGGCTCGAAGCCAAATGGTAGCGAATCGCTGCCATTTCTTGAAGACAAAGACTCGAAGCCAAATGGTAGCGAATCGCTGCCATTTCTTGAAGACAAAGACTCGAAGCAAAATGGTAGCGAATCGCTGCCATTTCTTGAAGACAAAGACTCAAAGCCAAATGGTAGCGAATCGCTGCCATTTCTTGAAGACAAAGGCTCAAAGCCAAAAGGTAGCGAATCGCTGCAAAATTCTCAAAAGAGCCCGACGAAGTCAGAAGGTAGCGATATCGCTACAATTTTCGGGGAAGAAGACTCAAGGTTCAAAGTGGTAGCGATATCGCTACCCTTCGAAGAAGAAGGCCCAAAGCTTTAAAAGAGTAGCGATATCGCTACGAGAAGCGGCCGGAGGTATACAAATGAAAAATGGTCATGACATCGCTACAGGGAGCTGCTAAAGGCGTACGACCGGGAAGCATGTAGCGATATCGCGACATGTCGTGATTTTGCGACATGTCGCCATATCGCGGCTAAGAAGATGAACAGGCAGACTTGCAGTTTTGTCATTTTTTTTTCGCAGAAAGCATTACACAAGACGCAGGAAAAGCAGGACACGTGGCGCACAGGTGTCAAACTTGCAGAGGCGTTACATGCAGAGATGAATTTCGAAGTGTTTTCAAATTTGAGCGTGAATCAAAGCGGGAAAAGTAGGAATTTGAGGGGTCATGTGCAGGAAGGTGAAATGAAGCGACAGAGAAGATCGAAGAGCCGTGTCAAACATTATAAGACCAGAATTGCAAATCGAAGAGAGCGTTGGAAATTTCCAAATACAGAGTTGCAAAGACAAGAGCTTCGTGCTATTCTAGGCCTGTACTTGGGCAATTTCCTTCTTTTTGTTCTGGAATTTTATACCTGGAACATTTTTGAATGTAATCAAAATATTCTTTAATACAAAATACAGAGAGTTGGCATCTTTTGGATGAGAAAGAAGGAGTTACTTCTGCATGCATGATTTAATGTCTATCTTTCCTTTCCAAATTTCTTAGGTTTCTAGGTGAAGTTTAATGCAAGATCTCTTGGTTGCTTCATGCGAATGCCTGAATCTGGAATTATAGTAGAAACCCTCGAGACCCGCACCTAGCCTATTTGGATTGTGTGAAAGTGCAGGTTCATTAGGTTAGGTTGTATGTAGAAAGCCTTAGTATCTTAGGTTTCATCAGATTAATGAAAGCTTTCTGACTGTAATATATTCTTATTGTTACTTTTGTTTACTTTTGTCTTTGCTTTTCAAACCCATATTTTATTTTCAGCAGTTTAATTATTGTGTTTGAATAAATCACTAAAAATCCATCGGAATTAAAGATTAAAATAGATTTTATTCATTTTAGAGTCCATTGCACTTTCAGAATTAAATAAACCACAGTGCCCCTTGTTAACATCCACTTGCAAACCCTAAGGTGTTCTTAGCATTTCATTTTAAACAACATCCTTGATAATCAATAATTAGCATAATAAGAACCTTGGAGAAATCGTTTTTCTTTGCAAGCAGAGGATTTAGGACTCGGATCCTATAGGAGAGTGTGTTTTCACAATCGGGTTAAAACACCACTCAACAAGTAACTATGAAGCAACTAGTTCTATCTATCTAGGGATCAAACCAATTGAAATATAGCCAGGTAAATTTCTGAACATTAATAGCTGGCTAACTGAGGACCAGGAAACCAAATTACTTGCAGTCTTACAAAGACATGTTCAAGCTTTTACATGGAACTATTAAGACATGACATACATTCATCCTAAGGTATGTACACATAGGATATACACAAAAAACATAAAACCAGTAAGGCAACCTCAGAGACGCTTGAATCCTGGTCTAAAGGAAATTGTGAAAGAGGAAATTGAAAAACTCTTAGATGTTGGATTCATTTATCCAATTTCAGACAGTAAATGGGTTTCACCACTAGTCATCATTCCAAAGAAAAATGGTAAAATAAGAGTATGTGTGGATTATAGGGAGTTAAATAAGGCCACACATAAGGATAATTTCCCATTACCATTCATAGACCAAGTATTGGATACCCTTGCTGGAAAGAATTTTTTTTGTTTTCTTGATGGTTTCAATGGGTATAACTAGATACAAGTTGCCCCTGAAGACCAAGAAAATACTACCTTTATATGTCCTTGGGGAACCTTTACTTACAGGGTTTTACCCTTTTGTTTATGTAATGTTCCAACAAAATTTCAGAGAGCTATTTTAGCATTTTTTTTTTATTTAACCAATGAAAGTGTTGAAATTTATATGGATGATTTCACGGTGTTTGGAAATAGTTTTGAATATGCATTAGAATAGCTTAAAAAAGTACTGGTTCGCTGTGAAACATACCACCTCTCTCTGAATCCTGAGAAATGCTTCTTAATGATGGAGGAAGGAATTGTTCTTGGACATCATATCTCTTCTTATGGAATCAAGGTTGATCCTAAGAAGGTTGAAGTCATCAAAAACCTCCCTCCTCCACAAACTCAAACTGATGTACGCATTTTCTTAGGGCACATTGGTTTTTATCGTAGATTCATTGCTAACTTCAGTACTATAGAAAATCCTATGTTTTCTCTACTCATGAAGGATTCTGAATTTGTTTGGTCTTCTAAATGTCAAACTTATTTTGAAGACTTAAAGGAAAAGTTAACCACTCCACTTGTATTAAGAGGTCCTAATTGGGAGTTACCTTTTCATATTCAAACTGATGCTTCCAATACTGCTATTGGAGCTGTGTTAGGATAGATTGAAAATGGGGAACATTATGCTATTTATTATATCAGTAAAAACTTGACAGGAGCTGAGAAAAACTACACTAACACTAAAAAAGAATTCTTGGCTGTAATCTATGCTATTAACAAATTTCAACACTATATCACCGGGTACCAAGTATTCATCCATACGGATCATACTGCAATCAAATATTTGATGAATAAACTATTTTTTAGTGCATGAATTATTCGTTGGTTGATTTTGTTGCAGGAATTTGATGTTACCATAGTAAACAAGCATAGGAAATCTAATGTAGTTGCATATTTCTTGTCAAGAATACCAAATGCAGATACAAGGGAAGTTGTGGAAGATACCTTTCCAGATGAAAATTTGTTTGCTGTCTTTGTACAATCTCCATGGTTTGTAGACATAGCTAATTACTTAGCTACAGGGAAGATTCCTCTTCACTTTACCCCCAAACAAAAGAAACAGTTAATCAAGCAAATTTCTTCTTTTCAATGGATAGAGGGCTTACTGTTTAAATGCAGTCCTGATCATGTTTTATGCAGGTGTATTCACCAGGATGAAGTATATGATATCCTACAGGCATGCCATGATGAACCATCAGGAGGGCATTATTCAGTCAAAAGCACTATTCGTAAAATCTTGGGAATCAGATATTATTGGCCATATTTGCATAAAGATGTAAAGAGGTACATTAGACATTATGATGCCTGCCAGAGAATGGGAAAACCTACCTTTACTAATGAAATGCCATTACAACCTCAAATAGGAACAAAACCATTTGAAATATGGGTTTAGATTTTGTAGGACCCATTAATCCTCCTTCCCAAGGCAAAGTGCATATCTTAGTATGTATTGATTATGTTACCAAATGGGTAGAAGCTCATGCCTTTAAACATGCTAGAGAAGAAAAAGTTGTTGATTTTCTGTATTCATAGATTTTTCTACATTTTGGAGCCCCATAATCCATCACCACAGATCATGGACCCCAATTTACTTCCAAGGTTATTGAAGCCTTCACTCACCTTTATCAAGTCAAACACATAAAATCCTCACCTTATCATCCACAAGCCAATGACCAAGTTGAAGTGACCAATAGGGAAATAGAATGAATTCTGACCAAAACTGTAGCAGTTCATAAAAGAAATTGGCTGGACAAATTACCAAAAGCTATTTGGGCTTATAATACCACTTGGAAATCTACCACTGGATTTATGCCCTATGAATTGGTCTATGAAAAAAAACCACTTTTCCTATTGAGTTTGAATTACTAACTCTTCAAACTACTTTGGAAGTAGGTATTGATCTGTCACAGGCACAAGAAGATCGTATTCTGCAACTTGATGCATTGGATGAAATGCGCATGGATGCGCTACATCAGACGGAGATAATCCAAGCACAACGAAATATGTGGCATGATAGTCACATAAAGCAGCAAAAATTTTAGCAAGGTGATTGGGCCTTGTTGTTTGATTCACAATACAAGGATTTCCCTGGAAAGTTGCAGACCAGATGGCTTGGACCTTATCAAATTGAGGAAGTGTTTGACAATGGAGTTGTTCATATTACACTTATTGATGACTCACAATGCAAGTTGGTGGTAAATGGACATCGTCTTCGTTTGTACCACAAACCATACAATAGGGCAGAATTTCTCAAGCAAGTGGAAATTTTGGATGTACACATTTGGGAAGAAAGCACTTCTTCCATCCCAAATTCAGCAGATTGACACAAGATTTAAATATATATATATATATATATATATATATATATATATAATAATAATAATAATAATAATAATAATAATTCAGGAAGTGAAAACCTCTTTGAGGCACTCCTGAGTTGGGTTTACATGAAAACCGGTTTTTCGACATGTTTACCTAGTTGGTTTCACTATCATTGTTCGGTCTTGTCTCATGACCGTGGTTTTGTCTATTTTCAGATTACACCTACCTTAGGTTAAAGATTGATTAGATAGAAATCTCAGTAGAAGCACCTTGAACTGTAGATAAAATGGTTATAACAGGTATGTGTCTTTTTCATTCTCTGAATAATGTAAATAATTAGTATATAGTGTATATATTCTTGATTAGTATAAAAGCATGTAAAAAGGGGGAATCAAACATGGAAAGTCCTTGTCAGTAATGCATCTGCCTAATTTTGCTCTAGAATGAAAAAACAAAAGTGCGCTAGAATAGGGAAGCGTAGGAATAATCTGTTATATTCCAAAGCGTAGGAATAATCCATAAAGCGCAAGAATAAACTATTTATATCCCAAAGCGCAGGAATGATTTAACAAGCGCATGAATAAACTATTTATATCCCAGAGCGTAGGAATGATTTAACAAGCGCAGGAATAAACTATTTATATCCCAGAGCACAAGAATGATTAATTAAGTGTAGGAATAAATCACTAAGTGCAGGAATGAAATTATGTGTAAAAACTATTTATGACACGTGGCCTGAGGTGAGTTAATTGGATTAGAAAGAAAAAGACAGGTCACCGACTCACGGTTGCATGTGACAGCTGGCGTCCATAACAAAAATGAGTGAAGTTACGGGTGGTAACTTCACATGCGCTGCCACGTCATTATGCTGCAAGTTTCGAAGAAGTTCCTGTGCTGCTATTATTCCTGCTATGGTGATTGAAACCCTAAACCAGACGCACGCTCATACTGTCTGCCAATTTATAGAAACTACAAAATAGAAGGCAAGAAATTACGCCATGGGGGGAAAGAAAATTAGAGCCAAACCTAAAAATATTAGCTACCTGGAAAGTGACCCTGCATCTCTGCAAATGTTCACTAATGGAGGATTTTTGCCATTCCTATGAAAATTTTATGGCTATTTCGAGGGTTTGGCAGCAGAATTCACATGCACCTTCCACAAAAATCGAGTGCACATTAACGGGATGACCATCCAGGTAACTCTCAAAATACTTAGTCAAATCACTGAATTACCTCTTTAGGGTTTACAGATTGTAAAAAATAGGAGAAATATTTTAAATGACCTAGTTAATTAGTTTAAGGAAGAAGGGGATGGATAAATTGAGTTCTTAATGCATAGAAATGTTTGTAAGGGGGTAAAAATACCTAGTTTACCATTCCCATGGAATGAAGTTGCAATGTGGGTTATTAGATACATCACTTGTGATGGTCAATTTCTTGTTGTATCTGGCCCACACCTTCATATCCTCAACCATCTGTGCCATGGAGTAGTTAAACTAGAATGTAGGGTTAATATGCCCTTATATATTTATCAGGAGTTAAAGGCTATGGCCATCAAATACCGAGTAGGGAAGGGAAGCCCTAAGCACCATGGGATCATCAAACTAATTTACCAGTATCACTTTAGGGGCAACCCTAGAAATTTTGACCGTTTCTTTACCCCTTGGGCAGAAACAAATGACCCTAATCCTACATCAAAGGAATAAGAAACAGAGGAGGAAGAAGCAGAGAAAGAATCTATAGAAAACCCTAGTCCAAAAACCCCTGAAATTAGAATTTCTCCTACTCTAGATGGTCCCCCATCTTCACAAACTAGGAAACAACAAGCGTCTACATCTGGTTCTCAGTAAAAAATAAAAAGGGTAACATTTGCAGATATGGTACAATCCAGCAGGGAAATTGGAAGTGCAAGTGAACATGCACTTGCTCTGAAATATGCTCCTAAAATAATAGCAACATCTGCAGTTGCTCCAGAACATCCAAAACCTGTACTTGCTAAGAAGCATCTAGGGTCTATAGGGTTAAGAAGGTTTGCTAGACTTCAGAAAACTAAAACCCTGTCAGAAGAACTAATAGATATCATAGACCCAAATGAAGGAGAAATCAGAACAGAGGATGCACAGGAACCAATTGTTGAAATAGAAATGATAAACATAGGGATACAGACAATGGAATTGGATACAACTATGGATGAAAATTCAAGAAGCCCTGTATGTCCATTAGTTGATTATACTAACTCTGATTCTGAGGAGCCGCTAAAATTTGATTCTGAACCAGTTGAGGATGATGTGCATGTTTTAATGCATGATGATTCTGAGCAGTATTATGAGTCTAAGTTTGAAGAGGAAATCGATATCCACACTCAATTGCATGTTTTAAAGAGTGTTATTAAAACCCAAACCCATTGGATTGAGCAAGCTGAAGATACCATAAAACAAAAGGATCAACAAATTGATCTGCTTCAACAAAAAATTCAATATTTGTAGAACCAATTGTCTCAACTGGAATATCAATCTACAGAGTTACCAGAAGCATCATCTGATGAATGGGCACAAATTCTATTAGATTTATCTAAACATTCTGAGCCAAACATAGCACTTGCATAGAGATTACTTGACAAAGACAAAGCAGGAATGGCAATATCTGATGATGAGAGTCCATCAAGAATTCTACTAACAAATGATACTACACTTCAGTAGGAAACACAGACACCTTCTGTAGAGGAACAAGAGGCTGCATCACAAGATCAGGTATCCACACTCTCTCCTCTCATTGCTATTACAACAGAACAAGGAACACAAACAGATTTGCCTGTTGTAATACCAACTGTGGAAGTTGGTATAAAAGTGAATATAGTGGCACAAATGCAACCTATTGTAAGATCACCAAAAATAGTGCATTTAACTAGGTACAATGAAGACCTGGCATATTGGATGACTTAGTGTCACCAGTTAGAGGGCAAGGTTGCCACTTTAAACTCTGAAGTAGCCAAAGTAGCAGAGAAGGAAACATAGGTGAATAGGTTAAAAACATAGGTGCAGGATGTATGTTAGATTGTAGAATATGCAATACAGTGCAGCAGACCACCTAGGTTTTATAGCCTCCTACTAAAGGAGAGATACCTTCGCTGGAAAATTATGAGATTTGCTTCTGAGCTACCTCATCAGTTGAACAATCCTGAAGAATTCATAGAGGCATTTATGCAGAGTCTAACAGAGCAACAAAAACTGTTATGTGAGTTATTTTTGCATAATTTATTTTTGCCAACATAAAGTATGTTCCTGCCTCACATTTATACAGGTGACTTACAGCTTAGAGCCTTCATGTCTACTCTGCAAAATTAGATTTACTGGGACAAAGAAAAGAAGTTCACTAAGGAATTGGAATCACAAGATGTTTTACTTATCAAACTTGCTCCTCTGAATCACAGGGATTGTACAAATGTTCATTATACCTTCATGAGGGATAATAGAATGAAACAAATCTATCTAGGGAACCTTCAGAAATGTATATGTAGACACCAAAATCCAGCCACTTGCAAGTCATCTATACCTTCCTATCAGCCACGTGTCGGTCATCCACCTTCCCGCCATTATTTGGCCCAAATCCACACTTTCCCGCCATTATTTGGCCCAATTTCACCTTTCCCGCCATTTTTCATCCCCAAATTTATTTAAATTAATATTTATATATATATATTTTAATATTTTAATATTTTAATATATATATTTAAATAATAGTTTAAGTGATTTAATCTGAGCCGTCCATCCTTCATTTAATCTCATCCGTCCATCCATCTTAATCCATTCCACAACCAAGATTTATTCTCTACCCTTGGATCCGCTTTAATCTTAGCCACACGTTCAAAGTGTCGTTAAAACCCTAAAGTGTGCCCTAAGAGTAGATTATAAATTGAGTCACTTTGATGGCTCAAACCCTATGTCTTTGCTATCTCTCTTGCCTATCTCCTATGCGCTATCTCTGATTCTAATTCTTCTACTGCTATCTCCTCTATCTCTCTTCTGCTACCCTTTCGCCGCATCCATCGCCGCTTTCATCGCCGCTTTCGCCGCCATCTCTTCTGTAGCATTCTGCAGAATCCCCCATTCTTGTCGCAAGTGCCCGCGGGCGTTTACCCCTTTACCAAGTGCCCACGGGCGTTTACCAAGTGCCCACGGGCATTTACCAAGTGCCCGGGCGTTTACCCATGGCCACAGACTCAGACCGGCGTCTGAAACCTTAATCCGTAAGCACGCGGGCGTTCGGCGAGTGCACCAGGGCGCCTTCCGTAGCCTATTCTGACAACAACATTACTTCTAGGTGTCGCCTGGTCTAGCTACGTTAACAAAGAAAAGGTATAAATTAGTTTAAAGCAAGTAACTTCTTTTCTTCTATTTGATCTGTTATTGAATTCCTGCATTCCATTTTTCTAGGGTTTTAGATTGTTTCTGAGGGCTCACACAGTGGAGCCCTCTTATTAATTTCTAACTCCTTGATAGTGTTAATGTGTGCAGGTTTTTGACAGTAGATCCGGTTTATTGATGGCAGCTGATTAAGTCGGAGTGGTCCAAGCAAGGGATACAACAAAGCCCACTCACTCTGTTGGGATTGAAGATACATTCTTCGGAGACGCCACCATTTGTGCCAGCTAGGGTTTCGGAGAACCCTAGCATAACTTGTAATCTTGTATCACAAATAAAGGGTTACAAGCCCAGTTGTATTCAAAAAGGAGTTTTTAAACTCCATCGATTAATAGAAATCGTTTGTTTTGTGCAACTATTCTGTACTCTGTTATTGTGATTTTATTTTTTTTTGTTTGGCATGTATTTTTAATCTACAAATGGCGATCACGGTGGGACCCCCTAGGGTTTCATATTTTTAATACTTGCTTTACTAATCTGTTCTTGTTTTCTGTTTCATTTTGCAGGTTCCAGAAATCATGAAATTCGTTGTTCCAGCGAACTAGGGTTTTCGAGCTTGCAGAAAACGCAGCAGACGCAGAGGGGCGTCTGGAAGTCCAATACGAAACGCAGAGGTGCGTTTCACCTGTGCGACTCCCGTGGGCGTTTGAAGTCGCTTTACAAAAAAGCGTAGGCTTCCAAGTAAGTGTCTGTACTTTTTACGTTTTTGGTTTTTTCGCCATATTTTGTTTCTTTTTCAGATCATTACTTTAAAATGAACAAAAACTAAGTAATCTGGAAAAGAACAGTTATTTTTAATTACATTTTTCTTTGCATTGCATTATTGATTGTTGCTTGCATTTAAAAAAAAAAATTTTGCATACCTAGCTGCATATTAGAATAGCTACGAATTATTTGTTTTAATTATCTAAGTAGGACTATTGATTGGATGTCAATAGTACTCCTGCCATTGGGTGATTCCAGGCAGAGAAGTGGACGAACCTTCCGGTTGCTCCTTTGATATCTGATATCATTGGTAGGCAGGGGGTTTTAAACGGTGTACTCCACTTCTTCAGAGGAAATGGCATGTTTTCGGTAGCCTCTTGCTTAGATCATTAGAACTTTTGATTTATAGCCTTGTATGTACACATTAGATAACTAAAACATTTAAAAAAAAAAAAATTCATTGCATTTTCATATTGCATTTAAAACAGTAATATCTGGATTTCATCACCAGGTATTGCTTGAAGTTTAGTGACGGTGGAATTCATCTCCATCCATTAAACTTCTGCCTTAGACACCATAGGTCACCCCCGAGCAAACTTGCTGGATTTCATCACCAGTAAGAATCTCGTTGTCCTTTCCTAGCCATAGTTTTTACCTTTTTTTTGTGAATAATTCAAGATTAGATCACATGCAAAACTCATAAACCGGACACTTAAAATTTACTACCGATTAAGATCAGAAAATAATTAATTAACCGCAAGGTAAGACACATTGGTTGAAACCTAGGTTGTGACTGTTTTTTGATAATTTTTGTAGTGTAAATTTATCATTCTAGTTTTGCATTCTTCTTTTCTGAATTTGTTTAGATTTATTGCTCCATGGTCTTAACAAGGAATCAATCTAAAATGTTAAATCTAAATAATCAAATGGGTAATTCACAAAACATCCCCACCACCAACATGGCCACTTATCCTAGTGAATTTCAGGCAGGTTCGCCTGCAGGTCTTTCACGTCCTTCTACCGTCTATCACATGGCCATGCCCATGGAGGAAGACAATTCCTGTCATATTACCCACATTGATATGGCCCAAGTGCAAACTCACTTAAGAGATGGCACCGGTTATGTCCTTGAGCCAATCCAAGATTCCCCTATGCAAGATTCTATTTTTCAGCAGGATATTGCATCAACCATACCCGCCGGTTTCACTCAGGTCTACACTAACCCTTTTTTTGAGGCTAATGTGGTATCCGTTCAGCCGGCTTCATCTCCAACATCTTCCCGGATGCTCAATTGTCTTCCTTTGGAGACAAATGTAGTGTCTTCCCGACCACCTTCTCCTCCATGTACCCGGGTGTACACCAATTCTCTTTATGAAGTTGGTGGAAACTCCTCTAGCCATAACCAATTTCAACCCTCTTCTTCCCAAACCATTTATGGTTTCACCCTACCTGGGACACAGTCTACTGTTCCTTCCCAGGTATCGCCTACTTCAGCCACCTTCATTGCTCCTGCTGTGCAGTCCCCTGTGACTACCATGGCAGCCTGCCCTCCCAACTTCATCGCCCCTGCTATGCAGTCTTCTGTGACTACCATGGCAGCCCGCCCTCCACCTTCATCCAATCATCCCACCTCCCTTGGGTTAGAGATTAATAAGGTTAAGGAGTATCTCGACAAATTGATTTTGCAACAACAGCAACAAAATGCTCAACCACCTGTCGTAGTAAAACCTACACCCCAACCAATTTCTACCCAGCCAGCTTTTATTAGCTCAGGCCCCACCTGGGTACCCCAATCTTCGGTGGTGTCCATTCCTACCCCACCTTTCTCCCAACCTAGTCCAGTTCATCATCCAAACCAATCACCTTCTTTTCGGTATCATCCATACCAACAACCTGTCCATTCCACACCGCCTAATTCAGGCAATTTCATCCCATCTCATCAATTTTCCACTCTTCCATTACATCATCATAATCATCAAACGAGTCAAAATTTTCATGAAGATTCTCGACTCCATGCTATGCAACAACAGATTGACAACCTTATGCTTAACGCGCCTGGCTCATTTAGTCAGAAACCTACGCTAAGGTCATTGATCAATCAACCAATTCATCCTTCGGTACCTTCACCACCATATCCGACTGATTTCACATTACCGAAGTTTGACAAATTTCGAGGAACTGAGGATCCTCATGAACATGTGAGCTCATTCATGCATGCTTGCTTTAGAATCCAAAATAATGATGCTCTTATGCTCAAAAATTTTCCTCAGACATTAGGAGGAGATGTTGTACAATGGTATAATCATTTAGCTCACCATAGCATTTATGCTTACGAGCAATTGATTAATCTATTTTTAGAACGATTCTCCCTGAATGTACAAAAGAGAGTCTCATTAGCTGACTTATACAAGCTCAAGCAACATGACGATGAGACTGTTTATGACTTTGGAAACCGTTGGAGGGCTATCATTAATAAACTGCCATTCTCCCTACCAATGGAGGAGTTAACCAAAATGTTCACCCACAGTTGTCTAAAACCTATCTCTTGGTTACTCCAATTACAACAATACAGGACTTTTGAAGAGGCTTTGGCCCAAGCAAGTATCATAGAAGACATTAAAGTCCAAGAGGGTGTTTTAAAACCCCGTAGAAAAGAATGGCAACAAAAGGGCCAACAACGAAATAATAATTATGGCCAAAACAAACAAACACAAAGCTAGTACAGACCTCAAATGTTAACCAAGTTAATCAAGTGGTGGCGAGTCAGCCCGTAATGGCTCAACAATAACAAGTAATGCAAAGTCAACCGCAACCAATTGCTTATCATGCGGTACCCGCCCCTACTCAACCAGATCCCAATATTGGGCCAACCATGGAAACTCGACCTTGGCAAAACAATCGTCCCAAGCGACAATTCACACCTTTAGATGAACCATATGCGGTCATATTCAACAAGTTATATAGCACAAATCAGTTAACTTTACCTGAGTTTAAACCTTTAGACCCATCTAGAAGGGGGAAGTATTACAAGGAGTACCTATTTTGTCCTTATCATAGGCAAAATGGGCACGATATCAATAATTGTACGACTTTCAAACATGTGATCCAAGATCTTATTGAGATTGGAGCCATTAAATTGGATAGCCCCTTAGCCCAACAAAATCAAAATCTTGGTATATTTCAAACACCCCTTCCACATCGGGAGGAAGCTCCAACAACTTCAGGGGGAGTAACTCAGGTAACTCCTCCTAATCAAGTCAACCATGTACAACAATACCAAGGTTTTGTGGGTACTATTAACGTAGTAACCCGGGGTCAAAGGGCGAACCAACCAAATCAGGCTGAACCACAACCACCTGTACAAACCCCCAGTCCACCTCAGGTAACAATGACCCAACGACGTGCTAGTACTTCTCAACAACCGCTAAATCATTCTACTCAACGCCAACGACCCATCATGTCATTGAGTAGCCGGTTAACTACCAGCTTTAAAAATGGCTTCTGCCAAGTTATCGATCTATGACCTCATTCAACAATCTCCTCCGCATAGAGAGGCATTAATGGAAATATTAAAATCAATCGAGCTTCAAACTCAAGATACTAATGCCTTCAACAACTTTGTGGGGAGTATTCAAACATGCATGGAGCCCTCCATCACTTTCTATGATTTTGAAATCAAACCTATGTCAACAGAAAGTATAGATCCTCCACTGCATATCATGGCCAAGATCGATAACAAGCCATTCAAGAGAGTCTTAATTGACACCGGTTCCTCAATCAATATCATTACAACATCGGCGTTGAGTCATCTAAAGCTGTCGCCATCCCTTATCACAAAGTCGACTTTTACTCTTAAAGCATTCAATGATGCTTTATCTTCCACGGTTGGCACGGTTATCTTGCCCATTGAGGTAGGGGCCCGAACTTTGCATACCTTGTTTCACATCTTGGAAGGGACCATGGCATACAATGTATTGCTTGGACGGCCTTGGCTTAGGGAGATGAGATGTGTCCCTTCTATACCGCATCAATGTCTGAAGTATGTATATGAGGGACAGAGTTCATTGTGTACCTGCTCGACACAGAACCCTTCAAACATTGCAACTATGTCTCAAATCCTTATGAGATTGTGTTGCCATCCACTCATCTTTTCTTGACCCCATCTATTTCTTCTATACCATCTTCTTCTAAAGCTCCCATTCCTAAGGAGCCACCCATCATATCGCAACCATTTTCCTCTTCCGCTATTCCATCTCATTCACCACTTTCTTCATCAACTAATCTTCCTTCTTCTTCATCAGTGACCACATGCACATGTGGCCATGACCAATCATCTCTTTCCACGTCATTACCCCCTTCTTCTACACCTTCTTCAACATCACCTATTATTCCTCCATCTTCCCAACCATCACCAGCTGATGTTTCACAAGTCAGTGAAGCATCAACCCAACCAAATCCTTCCAATTCTTCTATCCCACATTCTTCTATTCCATCATCTAGTCCATCTCCCTCCCAAGTCAAGGTCCATCTCACTGATGTCGGTATTGGTGAGTATGCCATTCAAGATGTCCACATCACACCGTTCAATGTGCAAACAGTTAAAGATTTTGGTCGTCCACATGACCAACATTTATCCATTGGATCGGTTTATAACATGGGTTCTATGCCAAATTCCATTAATTTTGTATATGGGGGAATAGAGTCATCTTCTAGTCCTACCACCATACTAGAACCCAAGCATCCAGTCCCTGCCAATATCGAAAGGATGGAGGGTTTTCCCTCTCGCTATTTCCACGGACATAATTGGCGAGAATTTGGCCTAGGTCGATACGAGCAAGGGGTAACCGAACGCATCGATATGCCATATCGGAGACCCACCGAGCGTTTTGGTCCGGGCTACCAACCACTTCCATCCCTTTCTTCTTTTGAACAAGCTTTTCAAAGCATTAATCTTAATTCAGAAGAAGAAATCCTCCACCCCGACGAATCCGAAGATGAAGCCTATGAAGAATTTGACGTCATGTCAAATGGTGATGAATCTGAAGAAGAGTCGGCGCCCATTGTTCCCCTCACTAAACAAGACGAGTTTTATCTCCAATTGTTCCCTCTCCAAGAGGCCATCTTTCGCTTGCTTCTTCCACAAGAACGAGGTGAACCACCCCCTCCGCCACATCCATAAGCCATAATCCAAACCTGTATTATATGTATATACTAAAATAGTGGTTTTCACCACTACCAAAAAAAAAAAAAAAAAAAAAACTCAAACTAAAAAAAAAAAAAAAAAAACTGAAAAACTATGTTGTTTTGCACTTCAGGTCTTCCGAGGTCTTCACCGGTTTTCCCTTCCATTCCGCCCATCCTTTCTTCCATAAGTCGACAATGAATTTTGAAGACTTATTCACACCCACTCCATAATCCATATGATCCGGATAAGCCAATCCCGATCAACCCACACTCGATGCGATCGACATTCATTACAAGCGATTGACATGATTTCATCCCCTCCATCTATTTCAAGAGGAGATCCTGTCCTTAAAGAGAATCAACAAAGCGCCAACTACATTCCTCCTTCACCTCCACATTCACCTACATCTGCTTAGGTCCATATAGGTCATCGAAAGAGTGGGTAATGGAACTTATAGACTTCCATTTAGAGGAGAGCAAGGGACACTTGTTATACACTTGAGGGCATTCTACGCATAGTTTGAATTTTATATGTACATATATACATGGCTTGTACAAAAAAAAAAAAAACAAATAAAATAAAAAGAATTTGCATTTCATTGTTAGTTGCATACATCTCATTCAAAAACATTGCATTTCATGTGCATACATCTCATTGAAAACCATAACATTTCATTTTCAGCCATAGTTGCATATCATGTTAGAGACCATTCTATCTTTTGGATATAAAATTTGGTCAAGCAAAAGTCATGTTGCCTTAATCAGGGGCACCTTCATAAAATCCATCAAACCGAATTGTCATTCGTACACCCATTTTCCATTTGCACATATTTACATTGCCAAAATGTTTTCAATCACTCACCCATTTCTAGTGTTTTAAGCAAACTTTGAAATGCATGTCAAAGTTCTCTAGGGCCATATCACAAATTACACTAAATAAAATCTTGAGTATTGGGAAATGATTTCAAAAGCGGTCTTGAACCTATCACATTTTCACATCTTAAAAACATCTTGTGTCAAAGAGAGATAACACCATCCTTGGGTTGTGCCTCGAAGTGAAAAGGGTAATCCTCGTTTGTCCTATCATGCAAACATAGTCCATAAAATAGTGGTTCTTACCACTATCACAAGCAATCACAAAATATAAATATAAACAGAGTAGTAAGGATAGGGTAAAATTCTCATCATACTTCGGTTGAGAATCCGATTCCCCAAAGCTCTAAGGAAATGAACATTTTTTCACACACCACTGATCCCAAATAAGTTGTAAGGATCGTACTACTTGTCCAGTCAGACGGATAGGTAGTCATCCCCAAGGCTTACAAAGGTCAAAAACAACATGGACTATGGAGTTAACCTTCACCGGGGCTATAGACGCTTGACTGGCAGTGGAGTATACTCATTGCGTGGCGACATGTCTCTCCTCAAAGAGAGACCTCCGAATGCTCATACGGACAAACTAGCTTTGGGGTCTTCTCCATAACAGAGGTTACCTAATTTGTGCAAGATGAGGTTAATGAACACACTTGCACACACACAGGTTTTTGATTGCCTAGAGTCACTACCATGCTTTCGATTTGGTTAATGAACTCACATGCACACACATTTGGTCCTAGTTGAATTAGCCAGTATTAGTAAGTTTGTTTGATACCACTAGCATGTTTGAGTCTTTGTAAAACAGTCTTCCTCCATATTTTCTTCCATATCAACCTCCATATCTTCTTCCATATTCATGTCATTCCATACGTCATTCATTCACAAGCTACCAAGTTCGGTGCCCCTGATTAAACAATTATGATAAAAGTTGGCTAAATCTAACTATCTAAAAGTATGAGTGCTTCTTAGTGCATATTTCATTTACTTAGTCTCGCATTAATCATCTATAAGTTTGCATTCCATTCCATCACATATGCATCAAAAAAATTAAAACATATAAAAACATGCATCACAAAAACATAGGCATTCACACAAAAGAAAGTAAAACACTAAAAATAAAAGCCATGTATATATGTGTATAAAGGTCAAACTGTACAATGAATGCCAAAAGGCTACAAAATACAATAGAGCACCAAGGCTCATAAAGAGTGCATCTAAGCACTAAGCTAACCATCAAAAGAGGACCCCTGAGACCTAGTAGGAGCCCTAGACCTAGTGCCTCCAATATCTCCCAGTCTGCCTGGGACAATGACCTCCTCATCCCCGGAATGATAGGGGAGAATCGGTGTCGTGCCTCTAACACCCTAAGCTGCAAAACAACAAAACAAAAATTTGTTACAAATTTTTTCCAAAAAAAAAAAAAAAACACATAATAAGTACTTGCTTAAATAAACAAATACCTCAACTGGCTGCACTGGCGCGTCCGCTCCCATCTCCGCCATAGCTCCTGAGTGCTTCACTCTCCCACACAACCTTTCACTTCACTTCACTTCATTCCACTCCCTCAGACGCACTTCTCTCAAGCTCGAACGCACAAATGAGCGAAATTCTCGCTGAAATTGTTTAAATAGCTGGTTTTGGCGCCCTGAAATGCAGTGGGGCGTTTCATGGCGCATTCAGACGCAGTGGGGCATTTCATGATGCATTCAAACACCGGCGGGCGTTTCTGCCACCTCCAAATGCATACCGGCGTTTGGTGTCAGTATTGAATAAAAGAACAAAACTTACAAAATTGAAGCTTACCTCCTCCAAATTTCATCAAATTGCATCCATCCATTCTTCTTATCATAATAAAACATTTTGTGAAGGTTACAACAGTTTTGGAAACAAATTTTGTCATTTTGCTCAAAAAGCGCATCATTCATCATTGATTTACAAATTGGGTTAAAAACATTCAAAACCTTCACAAAATTAACAACATTCATCAATTCTTCTGATCTATCATCAATTTCATTCATTCTTCTTTCATCATGCATATTTTTGCCAAATTAAATTAAAGTAAACCTCGTATCTAGTGGTATATTCTATCACCTTGGCGATTGCAGCGATTTGCATCCATGCAATTCGGTAAGAGGATTAAACCACCATAAGGACACTTACCATTTATCATCATCAATTATTTCATCGTTTGAAAATTGGAAATCAATTTTGGGTATCCTACTTTTCAAGTGACCTCATACCAAGATCAATTTGCTCAACAGTTGTCATTGATGGCCTAGTTCATGGGGCCTTAAACGTGGACAAATCTTCAATATCATCATTATTTTGAGTCTTGCTAGAGATTAAGGCTACCTAGGTTGATTGGTTCCGACCCGAGGAATTATCCATACAGTCACTAGGAGCATCTCTGAAGTTCTGGACTCTTTCATATTGCATCTCTGCATATCAATGGCGCCAACAAGGCAATTTCATCAACAGTATGGATTCACCCACAGGAGTTGGGGCATCCGTTATCAATTTTTAACTTTCCTAATAGTAGAATTCATCTTACATGATCATGGAATTTAAAATTTGGCAAAAATCCCTTTCTAACCGTTGGGGCAGAAAACGGTTCATCTTTCACATCACTCATATCGTCTTCAATCATATTCTTTTCTCGGTTTGTACACCAACCCCTTTTCTGTTGGGACATAAACAGATGGTTCATACACCAACCCCTTTTTCACCGTTGGGGCAAAAACGGTTCATTTTCTTTCGAATTTCTTCCAATTGGCTTGTGAGAACCATTCTCGCTCGCCAATTGAGGGGGTAAGCTGATAAATTTTAAACATTCTTTTATTCTTTGGTCTTCAAAGTTGTGCTTTAGTCTTGAGAGAGAGTTGCGTCTGATCCAGCTTTTCAGGTGTCCTAAGTTTTTGTGCTGCATTGTGTCTTCACACAAAGCAGCTCAAAAAGGGGCATCTATAGACACCAAAATCCAGCCACTTGCAAGTCATCTATACCTTCCTGTCAGCCACGTGTCGGTCATCCACCTTCCCGCCATTATTTGGCCCAAATCCACACTTTCCCGCCATTATTTGGCCCAATTTCACCTTTCCCGCCATTTTTCATCCCCAAATTTATTTAAATTAATATTTATATATATATTTTAATATTTTAATATTTTAATATATATATTTAAATAATAGTTTAAGTGATTTAATCTGAGCCGTCCATCCTTCATTTAATCTCATCCGTCCATCCATCTTAATCCATTCCACAACCAAGATTTATTCTCTACCCTTGGATCCGCTTTAATCTTAGCCACACGTTCAAAGTGTCGTTAAAACCCTAAAGTGTGCCCTAAGAGTAGATTATAAATTGAGTCACTTTGATGGCTCAAACCCTATCTCTCTTGATCTTTTTGACCTATCTCCTATGTGCTATCTCTGATTCTAATTCTTCTACTGCTATCTCCTCTATCTCTCTTCTGCTACCCTTTCGCCGCATCCATCGCCGCTTCTGTCGCCGCTTTCGCCGCCATCTCTTCTGCAGCATTCTACAGAATCCCCCATTCTTGTCGCAAGTGCCCACGGGCGTTTACCCCTTTACCAAGTGCCCACGGGCGTTTACCAAGTGCCCACGGGCGTTTACCCACAGCCACAGACTCGCATCGGCGTCTGTAATCCAGATCCAGAAGCACGCGGGCGTTCGGCGAGTGCACCAGGGCGCCTTCCGCAGCCGATTCTGACAACAACATTACTTCCAGGTGTCGCCCGGTCTAGTCTGCGTTAACGGAGAACAGGTATAAATTAGTTTAAAGCAAGTAGCTGTCTTTTATGTATTAATCCGTTATTGAATTCCTGCATTCCATTTTTCTAGGGTTTTAGATTGTTTCGAGGGCTCACGCAAGTGGAGCCCTCTCATTAATTTCTAACTCCTTGATAGTGTTAATGTGTGCAGGTTTTTGAAAGCAGATCCGGTTTATTGATGGCAGTGATTAAGCCGGAGTGGTCCAAGCAAGGGATACGACAAAGCCCACTCACTCGTTGGGATTGAAGATACATTCTTCGAGAGCTGCCACCATTTGTGCCAGCTAGGGTTTCGGAGAACCCTAGCATAACTTGTAATCTTGTATCACAAATAAAGGGTTACGAGCCCAGCTTGTATTCAAAAAGGAGTTTTTAAACTCCATCGATTAATAGAAATCGTTTGTTTTGTGCAACTATTTTGTACTCTGTTATTGTGATTTTATTTCTTTTGTTTGGCGTTGTATTTTTAATCTACAGTATAATCCAGTTTTAGAATTTTTATGCAGATTTCTTTGATGATGCTATGACAGCTTGTAAAAATATATGGGGTGAGTTATCTATCTCTCTATATAAAAGAGAGCCAATTTCTCCCACTAATTTGATGTGGTCAAGGAGAAGTGCAGAAGGCATTGTCTAAATTATATCATAAATCAAGGAGCTTTGGATAGGTTTGAGATATAGGATGCCCATAATTATCACTCCTGTCCCCTACTTCTTTGATACTGACCCACAGCCTGATATGCACTTTCAACAGTGGTTTCAATCCATCAAAGCAATCTGTGGATTCTATAAAATTGGTGGTGCATTACTCAAATTTCATGAAAGATGTCTAGACCTGGATCTGTGTGCCGCTATCGCTGTACAAAATGCATGAGGGCATGCATTACCATAAGTTGGGGGGAATGATGAGGCCAAGAATTGCCTCATCCATGAACACTTTTTGATACATTTTAACTCTTTGACTTACCCTTTTTACTATGATTTTATGTTAATTATGGGAAAAATGCATTATATAATGATGTTTGCATATTATGAAATGACAAAGTGCATATACTCTGTTTTACTATTTTTACTGTAATTTCACCTATTTTTCAGTTAATTAATTAGTAGTATTATAGAAATTCAGACCTTGTTTGAATATTTTATGCTTGGTAATATTGTGTTCCTTTGGTTAAACTAATTCAAATAGAAAAGGGTGCAAAGAATTTATCTACTATAGCTGACTGTGCAAGAAAATAGGCTGTAACTGTGACAGTTCCAGCCTGTTATACATATACAGCAGGGCTTGGAATTAGTCACTCTAGTACATGCCACCGATGTGGAAGGGTGTGCAAGAGATATGAGAAGTCAACACGTTACTACCTACGCATTTGGACCATAAATCAGCAACAAACGGTCACCTGCCTGTTGTTTCAGAGCAGTGCAAGAATAAGTGGCGTAGGAATAGGGAATAGCGCAAGAACAACTGAAGGTGGTCAAAGAGCGATAAATCGGTGGAGGAAATTATTGGAAATTGACCAGGAGGTTTTTCCAACTCATATTAACGTGATTTCCTCATCTTAACGTGATTTCCTCAACAAATGCAGCCCAACAATAATTGTTGATTCAATTTTGCATTACACAACAATTTCTAATTGTCTTGTCATTTTGCAATTTGGCAGTTTTTGTTGATTCAGTATTACAGTAGTTGAAATTCTATTTTGAAATTCTTTAGTTGATTTACTTTCATGCAAGAGTGTGTGTGTTTAAATTCTACACTTTACTTTTTTGTCATTTCAATTTAGCAACATTTCATTTTCTGTCATTTCCAGATTTTGTAATTTCATTTCCTACAATTTTGTTTATGCAAAAGTAAATATGAGTTAATTTCAATTCTTAGGAGTTAAAGGTCACAAAAAAACCCCCAATTTCTAACTGATCCACCAATAAAACCTATTCTTGGATAAACTGAACCTACAACTGTGACACTTCCTATCGTATACAGCTTCTGGACACCACCTTGGATTGACACACAATTATTAAATGATGAATGAACAACGACACTCATCATTTTTGGCACTATTTCTGGGGAACAAAGGCGTTGTTAGGAAAAGTGACACAGGTCAAAAATTGTGTTATAATTTTTGACATATTGAATTTCAGTTTATTTACTGAATAGGCATGAATGCATAGGCCAAGAGACGAAAGAGGGAGGTTTATCAGAACTAGTTCTAAACCACCAATGCGTTCTTCATGATCAAATGAAGAATTTCTAAAACAAGAAATATCTTCTTCACCAACTGAAGCTTTGGACATATTAGAACAATAACTTTTTGCAACACTTTCTGCTAAAAATTCCCTTAAGACTGAACCATCCACATCAAACTCAATAAAGAAAGAAACTATGACAGCACCACTACCACCACTAGGTGAGTATGCTGATGATCCTCCTAAAACTTTTGAATACCCCATATGGTTGGATCCAGCTCTAGATGCTCCCATGAAAACTAGTTCTCCATCCATATTGCCAATTGTTGAGTGGTGTTTTCACCCAGTTGTGAAAGCACACTCTCCGGTAGGATCTGAGTCCCAAAATCCTCTGCTTGCAAAGAAATTATAACAGAATAATTTCTCCAAGGTTCCTGTTATGCTGGCTCTTTGTTTACCAATGATGATGTTCAATTTAAATGCTGGGAATACCTTAGGGTTGCAAGTGGATGTTAACAAGGGGCACTGTGGTTTATTTTAATTCAAAATTGCAATGGACTCGAAGAAAATTAATCTAAGAGATGAATCTATGTGAATCTCGAGTTTTGATGGATTTTAGCTGTTTATTTAAATGACGGTAATTAAAATGCAGAAAATAAAATGAAGAATTGAGAATAAAAGAAAATGCAAAGTAGATGAACTAAACTACGTCCAGAATGTTGCCATCTCGATTTGACAAAACCAAAGATAATGAGGTTTTTTGCATGCAACCTAACCTATTGAATCTGCAAATTCGCACAATCCTGATAAGCTAGGTGCGGGTTTCTGGGGTTTTTATTGTAATTTTAGATTTTAGGCATTCGCATGAAGCAACCAAAAACATTTGCATTAAACTTCACCTAGAAGCCTAGAAATCTGAAAGGGAAGATAAAACATTAAATCTTGCACGCAAAATGACTCCTTCTTTCTTATCAATGAGATGTCAACTCTCTGTATTTCTGTATTAAAATGATATATCAGTTACATTGACAGAATGTTCCAGGTTTAACAAATCTAGAACAAGTGGAGGAAAATGCTCCAAGTGCAGGTCTAGAATGGCCTATTGCCCTTGTCTCTGCAACTCTGCTAGCAGCAATTTCCAACCCTCGTATCAATCTGTGCTTCTGATTTTATACTCTTCAGCGCGGCTCTCGGTTTCACCCCGCATCGCTTCGTTTCACCTCCCAGAATGCATCATTTCGTATTCCCACCTTTTCATTACTTTGAATTCATGCTCGATGCCGAAACGTTCGATATTTTTTGTTACATGTAATGCTTCTGCAACTCTGACACCCGTATGCCACGTGTTTTGCGCTTCCTATGCACATTCTGTAACGGCCCCATGTAAATCGTGATGTCTTTATGCATGCAACTTTGTTCCTTTGCCTTCACCGTGAAAACGCGACATGTCACGATATCACGACATTTTCTTGCCAGCAGCCTTGCCAAAGCAACCTGTCGTGAAATCGCGACGTTTTTCTGTTTTGAGCTGTGAGGGCGCAACCTGTCGTGAAATCGTGACATTTTTCATCTTCGTATGCCTCGGCTGCTACCTGTCGCGAAATCGCGACGCTTTTTCGTTCGGAGTTGTCTTGCGGCTTTCTATCGCGAAATCGCTACGCTTTTTCACTTGGAGCTATCTTGCGGCTTTCTGTAGCGAAATCGCTATGCCTTTTCGTTCCGTACCACTTTGCCAGCTTTCCATCGTGAAATCGCGATGCCTTTTTATTTCGGGCCCCTTTGCTATTTCTTGTCGCGATATCGCGACGTTTTTCCGCTTCGTGCCCCTTTGCTACTTTTTGTCGCGAAATCGCTACGCTTTTCTGCTTCGTGCCCTGTTTGACTGTCTTGATCGTGATTTTGCGACATGTCATGATTTCACTACGCTTTTCTGCTTCGTGCCCCGTTTTACTGTCTTGACCATGATTTTGTGACATGTCGCGATTTCGCTACGCTTTTCTTCTTCGTCCTTTTTTGCGTTTTGCTGCCTTTGTTGTATGTCGCGATTTCGCGACACTTTTTCATTTTCGGCCGCGACGGAGCAACATGTCGCGATTTCGTGACACTTTTTCATTTTCGGCCGCGACGGAGCAACATGTCACGATTTCGTGACACTTTTTCATTTTCGGTCGCGACGGAGCAACATGTCACGATTTCGTGACACTTTTTCATTTTCGGCCATGATGGAGCAACATGTCGCGATTTCGTGACACTTTTTCATCCTTGTGCAATTTTGCCTTTTTCTTGATTTTTAGCATCTGGGTCACTGAGATCTTCTTTGAAAGTATGCAAAAAATGTGGGTCCCCAAGTTTGGGGTGTGTTGTGGATCAGCCACAACAAATGGCGACTCTGCTGTCAAATGCTCTTGAGCATTTTAGTGAGAACCCTACCTGGAAGTATACAAACACGAAAACATGTGTTAGCACATAAACAAATATAAACAAATGCCCAAAGATCAGAAGTACATGAATCATCAGAATCATCAAGTATTAGCTCGATGTGTGCAATGTATTTCATTCCCTATCGTTTGAAATTGATCAACATTCCATTATCAGTTTTACATGAATGCATATGTGAGATTGTGAATGATTTGTGTGACCTGATAACTATGCTTAAAGATTTTGCTCTTGTAAAGGCCTAAACCTTCTAGTATCATGCACAAACATTCAAGATTGCCAAACCCTCTTAGGATCCACTAATGAATTGCTTTATTATATCCCAAAGTTGGTTATGAGTCCCTACTATCTTGAACCCATGTGCAAGTGAATGTGAAATCAGAACTTTGGGGAATCAGACTCCCAACCTAACCGAGATGGGAGTTTAACCCTATCCTTACTATTCTGATTTAGAATTCATTACCTCACTTTGAGCAAAATAATTTAACCAATTATGGAAGAAATGGTCATGCTAGTCTAACCCTTTGGACAATCAGTGGTCTTGTTTTTTAGACAAGACATGTTGCCATGCATGGGCATTCTTAACCCCATAATCCAAGACTTATCTTCATTTCTTTGGACCTTGGGGATGACTACCCATCCTTTGCGAGAGGACAAGTAGTACGATCCTTCCAATCCAATATAAATATGAGATGGGAAAAATTAATTTTTTACTTCTTGGACCTTGGGGATGACTACCCATCCTTGCCAGGGACATGTAGTACGATCCTTCCAATCCAAGCTTTGGATAAAAATGGAAAATATTAATTTATTGCTTAGACCTTGGGGATGACTACCCATCCTTTGCGAGAGGACAAGTAGTACGATCCTTCCAATCCAAGATTTATCATGAAATGAGACATAAGAGCTTTGGGGAATCAGATTCTCAACCTAAGCGAGATGAGAATTTATGCCCTATCCTTACTACTCCATGTAGGTCAAATCAAAGCTTTGGGGAGTTGGATCCTCAACCTAAGTTCGATGAGGATTTAGCCCTATCCTTACTACTCTGATTTTAGGCTTTAAGCTTTATGGAAATGGTCAAAACCACTTGTTTTAAGGATCATGTTGCATAATAGGATAGACATGAAATACTTCTTTCGCCCAACCTTTTCTTCCAAGTTAGGTTTTGATCATTTTGCTCAAGATCCTTTTTAATGTATAAGATGTGCTTGGTTCTAGATATCTCAAGACTCAGTTTCCAACCTTAGGATTTTTTTTTACATTTATGTTATAACACAACCCTAAGAGGATTTGACACACTTTAATGATTTATACCTGATATGCATATGCAACTAAGATGGAATGTATATGTAAAGTGAGATGTAACATGAATGCATTATCTTTTGAATTGCAGATGAAATATTTGCCATACAAAATTGACTACTTCATGCATCACAAGTTTCAAACGATATAACTTAAAATGTTTGTGTGACTTGTGGAGCTTTTACAAGACAATTCCAATGTTTCATATTCTCCCAGTCTTAAGCATAAGTTGACATCTCAATTTTCTTCTCTCTTTTTTTTTTTTTTAAAACAAACAAAACATGTCAACTGAAATCAAACCCACAACCTAAATCCTAACTAGACTAATAATCCTAAACAATGAAAACAAAATCTGAAAATCTCCACCAAAACCGAAAAGAATAACATCAAACTCTTACAACCTAAGGGCTAAAATAATGCTTTAAAATCTGCCCATTAATCGGTAACATAAAATCCTTCCCTTCTAAAGTTTTTAGCCTGAAGGTGTTTTTTCCCGAGAATTTTTGAAATCTGATAGGGGCCTAACCAAAGACAGTCAAACTTTTGATGATTCCCTTTTTCCTCATGTCTTTTATCCCACAGTAATACCAAATCTGAAATTCTGAAGGACTTAATTTTAGCCCTTCTGTCAAACCATCTCTTGATAACTTCCTGGTGTTTATTCATATGACTCATGGCTTCTTCCCTCTTTTCATCAAGGTGTAGCAAATGACTTAACCGGGCTTCAACTTGATCATCTGTCCCCAAATACTCTTGTATGAAATGCAAGGTTTGCAACTTCAAGTTTGCAGGAAATATCGGGTCTTGCCCATAGACCAAATGATAGGGAGTATTCCCTATGGATTCTTTTACTCTGGTCCTATCTGCCCAAAGGGCAAACTTCAATTGGCTGTGCCACTCCCGAGGGTTCTTTTCCAGCAATTTCTTAATGATGTTCAACAAATTTTTATTTGAAGACTCGGCCAAACCATTTCCTTGAGGGTAATAATTAGATGCAAACTTTAAACTCACTTTGTTGTCATATGCCCAATCTACAAATTGTGTAGAAATAAAAGCTTTACCATTGTCACTGACAATAGAATCGAGCATTCCAAATCTTGTTATAATGTGGTCCTCAAGGAATTTTATTACAACGTCTGTGGTGGCATGTTTAGTAGGAATTGCTTCTATCCACCTTGTACAGTAATCTGTAGCTGTTAGTATAAATTTATGAGAATCAAAAGAATTTGGGTTAATAACCCCAATAAAATCTAGTCCCCACTGTGCAAAGGGTCTCATCTCAACTACAGGTTGTAATGGCATGGCTGCATTTCTTTCTCTATTGGCGGCCACTTGACAAATGTGACATGATCGCACATGGGCATGTGCATCTTTGAAAATGTGGGGCCAGTAGTATCCTACTCTCAGGATTTGATGCATTGTAGCATTTGCCGCACCATGACCAGTTCCATGTTTCCCATGAAATTCTTGCAACACCTTAGCAGCTTCTTCTTTGTTCAGGCATCTCAGGTAGATCCCTTCATGATTTTTTCTATAAAGAACACCAGATTTCATCAGATAATTGATAGACTTAAGCCTTAAAGCTCTTCTTTGAGTTGAATTCAGATTAGAAGGACACTTACCATTCAATAAAAATTGCACAATGTCAACATACCAGTCATCCTTAGAGATGTATTTTGCATTTGAATATTGGCATGTCATTTGCGGATTATTTTCAGCGATCGCCTTCACCAGTCCCTGTCCTCGAACTAGCTTCATAGGTTGGATTTCAAGGTCAAATTCTTGGATAGTGGAAATCCATTTCCCTCTTTTCTCACCTAGTTTGTTCTGTAAAAACATGGTCTTAACAGCAGGGTCAGGCACGATGGCAATAACTCTGCTGTGCACAATGTAATGTCTAAATTTTTTTACCGTTTTAAAAAGTGCGTACATCTGCTTATCAAGGATGGAATACCTTAATTGAGCATCTTTTAGGGGGCACTTAAAAATGCTATGGGGTTTTCTGCACTATCCTCGCCTTTTTGGGTCAAGACACTTGCAAAAGAGTGTTCTGATGCGAAAGCATAAATATAGAAAGGCTTAGAATAGTCTGGACTTATGAGGACAGGGGCTCTGGAAATGGCATCTTTGATGTTCTGAAAGGCCACCCTACTTTCCTCGTTCCATTTGACATCTACATCCTTCTTGAGCATCTTGTTCAGAGGTTTGGCTATCTCGACAAAGCTAGAGATAAACTTCCTCACAAAATTAACCTTGCCCAAAGAAAGATCTCAATTCTTTTTTACTACCCGAGAGAGGTAAGTTTTGGATAGCTTGTATCCTTTCCGGGTCGATGGATATGCCCTCTTTTGAAATGATGTGACCAAGCAATTTTCCTTCTGTTACTCCGAAAATGCACTTTTTGGGATTTAAGGAAATTCCATGTTCTCTGCATCTTTGGAGCACTTTCTTCAAATCTTTGACATGGTCTTCTCTCTTCTTTGAGAATATTGGAATATCATCCACATACACGATGATACATTTGCCTATAAGCCCTTTGAATGCATAGTCCATGGCGCGTTGAAATGTTGCACCAACATTTAACAGTCCAAACGACATTCTCTTATATGCAAATGTCCCCCACTTGGTGGTGAAGGCTGTTTTCATCCTGTCATTTGGATGTATAAGAATTTGGTTGTATCCAGAATACCCATCAAGAAAAGACATCATTTCAGATCCATTTACCATTTGTAGAATTTCATCGATTGATGGCAATGGATAATTATCCTTTTGAGAGGCTTTATTAAGATTTCGAAAATCTATGCACAGCCTAATCTCTCCACTCTTTTTTCTTACTGGAACGAGGTTAGCAACCCAGGTTGAGTGCCTAACAAGAAATATGATCTTCGCTTCCAATAATATTTTGACCTCCTTTTCTATTAAGGGCTCCAATAGCGGGTTAAAAACTCGTTGTCTTTGCCTAAAAGGCTTGGAGTCCGGCTTTAGAGGGATGGTATGTGTGATGATGTCTTGGTTGTATGTTTTTAGCTCATTGTAATTCCAAGCAATGCAATCTATGTAATGCTTCAATGCCTATATTATGTTGCTCCTTTCTTCAATTGTACATGCCTTTGCAATGTACACTTCCTTTGGATTGTCTGCACTCCCTAGATTAATTGAATCACATGCATCTTTGGGGAGTGGGACCCTTTTTCCTTTTTTGGTCTTGTATCCCATGTCGAACATTTTCTCCAATGAAACCACGTCTTTAGGTATTTTTTTGGATTGACATGCGGTTTCACTCTCGTTTTCTGTTTCATCTTGCCACCTTTGCTCCTCATCAATCACTTGATTTTCAAAAATACCCGAGTTCGTGACAAATTTGAAGATGTGTCTGTCATTTTCAAAAACCTAGAAATTCTTGACATTATCGGGTATTGATGGACAAGGAACTAATTCAATGGAGAACTTTTTACACCTTTTTATGTCAACCGGATTTAACATGCCCGCGGCTTGATCGCAAGAGAGTCTGCTATTCGATTTCCTTTTCTAGAAATAAGGGCTATATTGAATGCGTCGAATTCCTCAATGAGGTCCATAACCCTAGTTCTATAAAGGCTCAGTCTCTTGTCACGACATGTATACTGTCCTTTGATCTGCTTGACTACTAGCTCAGAATCTCCCAATACCTTCAAGCATTTAACTTGCTTGCTCAATGCTAGACGTAAACCAAAGATCAATGCTTCGTATTCTACCACATTGTTCGTGCAAGGAAATTGAAATCTATAGGCAGCCAATAATGGTTTACCTCCTGGACCAGTGAGCTCGACTCCAGCTCCTGCTCCCTGTCTAGATTTTGATCCATCAAACCTAAGCAACCATGTGCAATCATTTTCCTCAGAAGAGCCACCATGACATGTTTCCTTTTTAGGCTCTTCAGTAGCTTCCTCAACATCAAGTGCATAAACCCCCGCTTACGCTCAGAAAACTGAACTTCATTCGGATTGTTAAATTTTGTTATGATTTCTTTAAGCCTCGATTCATTTTCCACTCTGATTTGATTTCCAATTCCTTTCCAGGGTAGCCACATATGTGACCAATCTGTTGAAAAATAGCCATTCAGAGTTTTCATCCAATCCCTTGCAAGTAGCATTCCATATCTACTTGGGATATTAACAACTAGAATGTCGACAACCTGCTGGACCCTAGGTTCAGAATTTAATTGAATTTTGACATCATATAGGGTCCCTACCACATTTACCTCCGATCGGTCCAATTGCAGGACCTTGCATTTGGATGAAACAGGTTGGAGACCTAGCATTTGACATATCTTCGAAGGCATGAGGTTGCTCGTGGCACCCGTGTCCACCAAATAGTTATGCAAATTCTTACCCGCAATTCTCAGAGTCAATAAGAATGGCGGGACATCCCGTCTCTCCTTTCGTAAAATCAGATGGGACTCAACTCCTTTTCCCTTCCACATTTGATCAGGTGAGTTCAGAGCCTTTATCAACGCCTCCTTTTGGCCAGGCAATCTAGCCGCGTCCAAGAATGAAAGGCTAGATTTGGACTTCTTTAGATCCTCCACTATGTCATAGTTTGGTTTTTCGAATTTGACTGTCTTCTGCACGTCATTAGACATTTCTCTTCTGAGTGGAGGAGGAGGATTATTATCTGCCTTAGTATCCGGAGGAAGAATAGAGTTGTTTGGAGGTGTTGATGAGGTTTTAGGGGCTTTAGATTTACTTCTCAAATGGTACCCATGATTCCCCTTTCTAAAATCTCGAAAAGCTTGCACCTCCTGTTCCAAAATTTTGTCTTCTTCTTCCTCACTCTCACCTTCTTGACGATATAAAGTTTCCACCACCATAATGTTATCATCTTGATGTTGCGATGGACCCTCATTTGATACCAGTTCCAAATCATCAACTTGGGCTTGAAGACAATGAGTGTATCTAGCAATTTCAGGACAATTCCTCTCATTGTGTTCTTTTGTGTTGTGCAACCTACACCCCTTTTCCCATGCCAAATCGAAAAGATTCAAAAGGGAATTGGATTGACTAGGTCCTACAGAAGTATCTAGTTGATTAGCAATGGGAGCGGGTACTCCCCCATTGTTTGGCTTTGTGTTCCAATGTCTCCCTCTATTGTTAAAATTTTGATTTGAGTGAGGGGCATGGGATTCATACTTCTATTTTTGAACCATGTCATTGCTCAGTTTATGGACTATCTTCTTGAGCTCTTCGACCTCCGAATAAATCTCCTTCGGTGGAATCACATTGTTGTTAACCCTCGTTGGATTTGCATAATTGGTGGGGTCTTGATTCAACATTTGGGTTGGGTTTTGAGGAATTTGATTCCCGTATGGATTGACACTTTGAATCGGAGTTGGATTTGGGAAAGGAACTATAGCCTGAGAATTAACTTGGTCGGTTCCTTGCATAGTCGATTGACTATTTTGCAAAAATGCGAGAACAGGTGGAATGGATGTGATTGGTTGGATTGGAATGGGTGCATAAGCCGGTGCTGGTGGATACGGTTGTTGATATGGGAAGGCATTCATGCTTGGCATTTGCGGTGCCATGATCTGATTTGCCAAGGGAGCTTGACCATATGGAGCATATTGTCCCATCATAGGCATCTGGGGAAATCCATAGCCCTGTGGTGTCATTTGCTACTCGATGGTCATGGCTTCATTGTAGGCTAACGCGAGCATGGTGACTTGAGGATTTCATCTTGCAAACATGGTTGTCATGGGATCCAATGCCCCAAAATATATTTGCAAGGCCACTGTGGGATCTATGGCAAAATGCCTGACTGCTCTATTATAGCACTTTTGGAATTTCTGATTAAAGGTTCTGATAGGTTCACCCTGGCCCCTTTTGCATGTAATAAACTGATTGTAGATGGTCGCGGGATCCAAAGGTGACCTAAATTGATTAACAAAGGCGTTCTCCATTTGTGCCCATGAAGTGATTGAACCAGTAGGCAAGCATATATACCATTCATATGCTATTGGATCTAAGCTCATGGGGAAAAGTCTGCAAGCCACATCCTCATGTTGGACTTGCAGCCTTATTAAAACATCCCTATAGGCTTGGATATGTTCTTCTGCAGTTCTTGGGCCATCTGGTTTGTATTTGGGAAAAAATATTTCTATATTCTTAGGGATTTCGTGGATATCCCCTGCAATGTTCAAAGGAATATTATTAGCTCCATACCAAGGAGCTGTTGGAGGTTGAGCCATTTGACTCAAAATCGACGAGGACAACCCTACAAGAGCAGTGGAAATATTGCTGACAATAGGTACACTAGTGGCAACTGGTATCACTGGTGTAGGTCCACTCGATGTTCCTGGAGCAAAAAGATCTTTTGTGATTGGTAAGCTTACAACTTGCTTGGTTTTATTCTTGGGAGTACCAGTGAGTGTAAGGTCATGGAATATGGTTTCCCCGGTTGTTTGGGACCTAGTCGCAATACGATGCGGTGGGTCCAACCTGCCTGATGAAACCCTCGGTTATCTCCAAGAAAACCTACAACAGAAAAACAAATGCTACAGTTTAGCCGTTTGTGAGATTTAAGAGATGATTTCAAAATCAAATCAAAAAGATATTACTTATGTATAAAAATCAAAATAAAGTAAACCAATCAGGCCCTCCTTCTAGTGCCAATCTGTTGAGTGGTGTTTTCACCCAGTTGTGAAAGCACACTCTCCGATAGGATCTGAGTCCCAAAATCCTCTGCTTGCAAAGAAATTATAACAAAATAATTTCTCCAAGGTTCCTGTTATGCTGGCTCTTTGTTTACCAATGATGATGTTCAATTTAAATGCTAGGAATACCTTAGGGTTGCAAGTGGATGTTAACAAGGGGCACTGTGGTTTATTTTAATTTGAAATTGCAATGGACTCAAAGCAAATTAACCTAAGAGATGAATCTATGTGAATCTCGAGTTTTGATGGATTTTAGTTGTTTATTTAAATGACGGTAATTAAAATGCAAAAAATAAAATGAAGAATTGAGAATAAAAGAAAATGCAAAGTAGATGAACTAAACTACGTCCAGAATGCTGCCATCTCGATTTGACAAAACCAAAGATAATGAGGTTTTCTGCATGCAACCTAACCTATTGAATCTACAAATTTGCACAATCCTGATAAGCTAGGTGCGGGTTTCTGGGGTTTTTACTGTAATTTCAGATTTTAGGCATTCGCATGAAGCAACCAAAAACATTTGCATTAAACTTCACCTAGAAGCCTAGAAATCTGAAAGGGAAGATAAAACATTAAATCTTGCACGCAAAATGACTCCTTTCTTATCAATGAGATGTCAACTCTCTGTATTTCTGTATTAAAATGATATATCAGTTACATTGACAGAATGTTCCAGGTTTAACAAATCCAGAACAAGTGGAGGAAAATGCTCCAAGTGCAGGTCCAGAATGGCCTGTTGCCCTTGTCTCTGCAACTCTGCTAGCAGCAATTTCCAACCCTCGTATCAATCTGTGCTTCTGATTTTATACTGTCTGGCGCAGCTCTCGGTTTCACCCTGCGTTGCTTCGTTTCACCTCCTAGAATGCATCGTTTCGTATTCTCGCCTTTTCGTTACTTTGAATTCATGCTCGATGTCGAAACGTTCGATATTTTCTGTTACATGTAACGCTTCTGCAACTCTGACACCCATATGCCATGTGTTTCATGCTTCCTATGCACATTCTATAATGGCCCCATGTAAATCGTGACGTCTTTATGCATGCAGCTTTGTTCCTTTGCCTTCACCATGAAAATGCGACATGTCGCAATATTGTGACATGTCATGATATCATGACATTTTCTTGCCAGCAGCCTTGCCAAAGCAACCTGTCGTGAAATCGTGACATTTTTTTGTTTCGAGCTATGAGGGCGCAACCTATCGTGAAATCGCGACGTTTTTCATCTCCGTACGCCTCGGCTGCAACCTGTCGCGAAATCGCGATGCTTTTTCATTCGTAGTTGTCTTGCGGCTTTCTGTCGTGAAATCGCTATGTTTTTTCACTTGGAGCTATCTTGCGGCTTTCTGTAGCGAAATCGCTATGCCTTTCCGTTCTATACTACTTTGCCAGCTTTTCGTCATGAAATTGCGATGCCTTTTTATTTTGGTCCCCTTTGCTATTTCTTGTCTCGATATCATGACGTTTTTTCGCTTCATGCCCCTTTGCTATTTTTTGTCGTGAAATCACTACGCTTTTCTGCTTCGTGCCCCGTTTGACTGTCTTGACCGCGATTTTGCGACATGTCACGATTTCGCTACGCTTTTCTGCTTCATGCCCCGTTTGACTGTCTTGACCACGATTTTGCGACATGTCGTGATTTCGCTACGCTTTTCTGCTTCATGCCCCGCTTTACTATTTTGACCACGATTTTGCGACATGTCACGATTTCACTACGCTTTTCTGCTTCATGCCCCGTTTGACTATTTTGACCGCGACGGAGCAACATGTCGCGATTTCGTGAAACTTTTTCATTTTCGGCCGCGATGGAGCAACATGTCACGATTTCGTGACACTTTTTCATTTTCGGCCGCGATGGAGCAACATGTCGTGATTTCGCGACACTTTTTCATTTTCGGCCATGATGGAGCAACATGTCGCGATTTCACGACACTTTTTCATTTTCGGCCACGACGGAGCAACATGTCACGATTTTGCGACACTTTTTCATTTTTGGCCGCGACGGAGCAACATGTCGCGATTTCGTGACACTTTTTCATCCTTGTGCAATTTTGCCTTTTTCTTGATTTTTAGCATCTGGGTCACTGAGATCTTCTTTGAAAGTATGCAAAAAAGGTGGGTCCCCAAGTTTGGGGTGTGTTGTGGATTAGCCACAACACCAATTTTTAGGGGAACTATTTTAGAAAATCCTGATCAATTTTTTTTTGAATTCAAAGTATTATGTCAGAATTATGACTACATAAATGATAATTAGAAATTGAATTTGTTTCCTTCTACGCTTAAGGATGCTGCTCTCCGAAGGTTTATGAGTAATCTTGAACCTAATTCAATCCGTACTTGGGATGACATGGAGATTGCATTCTTACATAAATATCAAGATTACTGTCGAGTGTGAAACAAAAAAGATGAGTTGTTTCGGATCAAGCAAGAAGAAGATGAGAGTTTAGAGGATTACCTTGATCGCTTTGCCTTTGTCCAAAAGAGATGTGGTCTTGTAGAACCTTATTTATTAAAGCCTATCTTCTTACGAGGATTGCAGGATGAATCTAGGGAAGTGTTAAATTTAATGGGAAAAGGAGATATAGATCAACTTGACCTTGAAGATATTGTCGAGTTATGTAGAAACTATTCTCGCACTCACCATCGGAGAAAGAAATGAAATTCTGGCAATAATGACATAAAGGAGTTGATGGAGGAAATGGCTAATTTAAAAATGGATATCCTTGTTCAACTTAATTTTGCATTAGGTGAGAGAAACATAAAATCCAATTCTACACCAAATTTAGCAATTTATTGCCCGAGATGCAGGAATAAGCATGCCTTGCAGGATTTCCATTTAAACAAAACTTCTATTTGTGGAATTTGTTCCAAGGAACATTCAACAGATAGATTTCCTTTGTTGCCTCATCTAAAATCTATCTTAGGCACCCAAATAGAAGAACTTAATGCTATTGGACAGAGATCCGATGGTGGCTATACACAATATCCCAATGCTCCTCGGTTTCCCAACTGGGGACAATCTCCTTGGAATATGAATATGCCATGGGGACATGCAGAAGTCCCTACACAACCTTGGAACCAACCTTGGATAGCTCCTCCAGATTGGTCACATTCTGGATGGATGAACCCACATTGGAATGCAACTCATCCACAGTGGACACAACAAGGACAAAGATGGGGACATTAATATCCACCATATCAAGGACAACAAAGGTATCAAGGGCAAGCTCAAAACTTGTTGCCAGCTCCTAATCCAAATTTTTAGGGAAGAACACAACATCAACAAATGCAACCAATGAAACAACCTCCACTCCCATCTCAGCCTATGACTAACCCAAATAATACCAGACAAACAAACCCTGTTTATGAGGTTGAGTCTAAAGATTCTACTGTAGTTCACGTACTTGACTGTAGTAACATCCAGCTATGTTCAGGGAAGGTTTTACCTGAACCTTTTCCACCCACCATTGAAGAAATAAGTGAGAAACAAGAACCTCCAAATTAGGAGACAATGCAACAAAAACAAAAAGAGGAAGTAAGAGAAAAAACACAGGAGTCTTCTCCAGTAGAATTACCATACCCTGAAAGGTTTGATCATATTGATACTGCCCCTGAATCAGAATTAGTAACAAAACTTAAAAAGATGTCAATTTCTCTCCCTTTGTTGCAGGCAATAAGGGATGTGCCTTCACTCAAAAAAACTATTCAGGAGTTATCTATCAAGAAACCTGGTAAAAAGAAGGCCTTTCCTAAAACCGTTCAGGTAGAAGGAAAATTAGCTGATTTATTGTCCGAAAAACTAATTCCTCCCAAATATAGTGATCCCAGTAGTCCAATAGTTACAATTACTATTGGATTAATGAAAATTCCTAATGTGCTAATTGATCTTGGAGCTGCAATTAATGTTATGACTAAGGACACAATGCAAAAATTGTAGCTCAAGAATCTCAATCTTACCACCATAGTTTTGGAAATGGCAGATAGGTGCGTTGCTAAACCTAAAGGTATCCTAGAAGATGTAGCCATTGATGTCTCTTCTTGGGAATATCCTATAGACTTCTTAGTGTTGCAGCCTAGAAAATTAGTCAATGGATACCCTATCATTCTAGGATGACCTTGGTTGGCTACTACAGCTGCTTTTATAGACTACAGGTCAGGGGAAATGACCATTTCTAATGGTGTTGACCTAAAGAAAATTTATTTGTATCCACCGACTCAACCTTCAACTAAATTTTTTGGACAAATTTGGTATCCTGAATCTGATGAAGAACAAGAAACCATTGCCACTTTGGCTACAGTTGTAGTTAAAGAACATATTGAGAAAATCACTACACCTAAGAGAGAAATATTCGAGAATGAAACTGTCCTAATTGAAACATTACAATCAAAAGGAGTAACTGATGATCAAACTCTTGTTCATTAGTTGTTGTGGCAAGAGGAGGAACAAAATTTAGAACTTTTGTCATCCATGCCTAATCAGGAAAGATCATTCATTCTACCAGATGGATGGCATCATCATCTCCTTAACACCTTCAAATGTCCTCTTATTCCACCAGGTATGATTTCTGAGACATTCTAGAGTATTTCATACTCTACAACCACATCATTGTCCATTAAATGCCTTAATCAGTAACTATGAAGCAACTAGTTCTATCTATCTAGGGATCAAACCAATTGAAATCTATCCAGGTAAATTTTTGAACATTAATAGCTGGCTAACTAAGGACCAGGAAAAAAAATTATTTGCAGTCTTACAAAGACATGTTCAAGCTTTTACATGGAACTATAAAGACATGATAGGCATTCATCCTAAGGTATGTACACATAGGATATACATAGAAAACGTAAAACCAGTAAGGCAACCTCAGAGACGCTTGAATCCTGCTCTAAAGGAAATTGTGAAAGAGGAAATTGAAAAACTCTTAGATGTTGGATTCATTTATCCAATTTTAGACAGTAAATGGGTTTCACCACTGGTAATCATTCCAAAGAAAAATGGTAAAATAAGAGTATGTGTGGATTATAGGGAGTTAAATAAGGCCACACATAAGGATCATTTCCCATTACCATTCATAGACCAAGTATTGGATACCCTTGCTGGAAAGAATTTTTTTTGTTTTCTTGATGGTTTTAGCGGGTATAACCTGATACAAGTTGCCCCAGAAGACCAAGAAAAGACTACCTTTATATGTCCTTGGGGAACCCTTACAAGGTTTTACCCTTTGGTTTATGTAATGCTCCAACAACATTTCAGAGAGCTATTTTAGCAATTTTTTTTTATTTAACCAATGAAAGTGTTGAAATTTATATGGATGATTTCACGGTGTTTGGAAATAGTTTTGAATATGCATTAGAATAGCTTAAAAAAGTATTGGTTCGCTGTGAAACATACCACCTCTCTTTGAATCCTGAGAAATGCTTCTTAATGATGGAGGAAGGAATTGTTCTTGGACATCATATCTCTTCTTATGGAATCAAGGTTGATCCTAAGAAGGTTAAAGTCATCAAAAACCTCCCTCCTCCACAAACTCAAACTGATGTACGCAGTTTCTTAGGGCACATTGGTTTTTATCGTAGATTCATTGCTAACTTCAGTACTATAGAAAATCCTATGTTTTCTCTACTCATGAAGGATTCTGAATTTGTTTGGTCTTCTGAATGTCAAACTTATTTTGAAGACTTAAAGGAAAAGTTAACCACTCCACCTGTATTAAGAGGTCCTAATTGGGAGTTACCTTTTCATATTCAAACCGATGCTTCCAATGTCTTCGTTGGAGCTGTGTTAGGATAGATTGAAAATGGGGAACATTATGCTATTTATTATATCAGTAAAAACTTGATAGGAGCTGAGAAAAACTACACTAACACTGAAAAAGAATTCTTGGCTGTAATCTATGCTATTAACAAATTTTGACACTATATCACCGGGTACCAAGTATTCATCCATACAGATCATACTGTAATCAAATATTTGATGAATAAACTATTTTTTAGTGCATGAATGATTCGTTGGTTGATTTTGTTGCAGGAATTTGATGTTACCATAGTAAAAAAGCCTAGGAAATCTAATGTAGTTGCATATTTCTTGTTAAGAATACCAAATGCAGATACAAGGGAAGTTGTGGAAGATACCTTTCCAGATGAAAAGTTGTTTGCTATCTTTGTACAATCTCCATGGTTTGCAGACATAGCTAATTACTTAGCTACAGGGAAGATTCCTCTTCACTTTACCCCCAAAAAAAAGAAACAATTAATCAAGCAAAGTTCTTCTTTTCAATGGATAGAGGGCTTATTGTTTAAATGCAGTCCTGATCATGTTTTATGCAGGTGTATTCACCAGGATGAAGTATATGATATCCTACGGGCATGCCATGATGAACCATCGGGAGGGCATTATTCAGTCAAAAGCACTATTCGTAAAATCTTGGGAACCGGATATTATTGGCCATCTTTGCATAAATATGTAAAGAGGTACATTAGACATTGTGATGCCTGCTAGAGAATGGAAAAACCTACCTTTACTAATGAAATGCCATTACAACCTCAAATAGGAATAGAACCATTTGAAATATGGGGTTTAGATTTTGTAGGACCCATTAATCCTCCTTCCCAAGGCAAAGTGCATATCTTAGTATGTACTGATTATGTTACCAAATGGGTAGAAGCTCATGCCTTTAAACACGCTAGAGAAGAAAAAGTTGCTGATTTTTTGTATTCATAGATTTTTTTATGTTTTGGAGCCCCATAATCCATCACCACAGATCACAGACCCCAATTTACTTCCAAGGTTATTGAAGCCTTCACTCACATTTATCAAGTCAAACACAGAAAATCCTCACCTTATCATCCACAAGCCAATGGCCAAGTTGAAGTGACTAATAGGGAATTAGAATGAATTCTGACCAAAACTATAGCAGTTCATAAAATAAATTGGCTAGACAAATTACCATAAGCTATTTGGGCTTATAATACCACTTGGAAATCTACCACTGGATTTATGCCCTATGAATTGGTCTATGAAAAAAAACCACTTTTCTTATTGAGTTTGAATTACTAACTCTTCGAACTGCTTTGGAAGTAGGTATTGATCTGTCACAGGGACAAGAAGATCGTATTCTGCAACTTGATGCATTGGATGAACTGTGCATGGATGCACTACATCAGACAAAGATAATCCAAGCATAGCGAAAGATGTGGCATGATAGTCACATAAAGCAGCAAAAATTTTAGCAAGGTGACTGGGCCTTGTTGTTTGATTCACAATACAAGGATTTCCTTGGAAAGTTGCAGACCAGATGGCTTGGACCTTATCAAATTGAGGAAGTGTTTGACAATGGAGTTGTTCATATTACACCTATTGATGACTCACAATGCAAGTTGGTGGTAAATGGACATCGTCTTCGTATGTACCACAAACCATACAACAGGGAAAAATTTCTCAAGCAAGTGGAAAGTTTGGATGTACACATTTGGGAAGAAAACACTTCTTCCATCCCAAATTTAGCAGATTGACACAAGATTTAAATAATAATAATAATAATAATAATAATAATAATAATAATAATAATAATAATAATAATAATAATAATAATAATAATAATAATAATAATTCGGGAAGTGAAAACCTCTTTGAGGCACTCTTGAGTTGGGTTTACATGAAAACCAGTTTTCCGGCATGTTTACCTAGTTGGTTTCACTATCATTGTTTGGTCTTGTCTCATGACCGTGGTTTTGTCTATTTTCAGATTGCACCTACCTCAGGTTAAAGATTGATTAGCTGGAAATCTCAGTAGAAGCACCTTGAACTGTAGATAAAATGGTTATAACAGGTATGTGTCTTTTTCATTCTCTGAATAATGTAAATAATTAGTATATAGTGTATATATTCTTGATTAGTATGAAAGAATGTAAAAAGGGGGAATCAAACATGGAAAATCCTTGTCAGTAATGCCTCTGCCTAATTTTGCTCTAGAATGAAAAAACAAAAGTGCACTGGAATAGGGAAGCGCAGGAATAACCTGTTATATTCCAAAGCATAGGAATAATCCATAAAGCGTAGGAATAAACTGTTTATATCCTAGAGCGCATGAATGATTTAACAAGCACATGAATAAACTGTTTATATCCCAGAGCGCGGGAATGATTTAACAAGCACAGGAATAAATTGTTTATATCCCAGAGCGTAGGAATGATTGATTAAGCGTAGGAATAAATCACTAAGTGCAGGAGTGAAATTATGTGTAAAAACTATTTATGACACGTGGCCTGAGGTGAGTTAATTGGATTAGAAAGAAAAAGACAGGTCACCGACTCACGGTTGCATGTGACAGCTGGCGTCCATAAAAAAAATGAGAGAAGTTACGGGTGGTAACTTCACATGCGCTACCACGTTATTATGCTGCAAGTTTTGAAGTAGTTCTTGTGCTGCTATTATTCCTGCTATGGTGATTGAAACACTAAACCAGACGCACACTCGTACTGTCTGCCAATTTACAGAAACTACAAAATAGAAGGCAAGAAATTACGCTATGGGGGGAAAGAAAATTAGAGCCAAACCTAAAAATATTAGCTACCTGGAAAGTGACCCTGCATCTCTGCAAATGTTCACTAATGGAGGATTTCTACCATTCCTATGAAAATTTTATGGCTATTCTGAGGGTTTGGCAGCAGAATTCACACGCACCTTCCACAACAATTGAGTGCACATTAACGGGATGACCATCCAGGTAACTCCTGAAATACTCAGTCAAATCACTGAATTACCTCTTCAGGGTTTGTAGATTGTAAAAACTATGAGAAATATTTTAAATGACCTAGTTAATCAGTTTAAGGAAGAAGGGGATGGATAAATTGAGTTCTTAATGCATAGAAATGTTTGTAAGGGGGTAAAAAGACCTAGTTTACCATTCCCCTGGAACGAAGTTGCAATGTGGGTTATGAGATACATCACTTGTGACGGTCAATTTCCTGTTGTATCTGGCCCACACCTTCATATCCTCAACCATCTGTGCCATGGAGTAGTTAAACTAGAATGTAGGGTTAATATGCCCTTATATATTTATCAGGAGTTAAAGGCTATGGCCATCAAATACCAAGTAGGGAAGGGAAGCCCTAAGCACCATGGGCTCATCAAACTGATTTTCCAGTATCACTTTAGGGGCAAACCTAGAAATTTTGACCGCTTCTTTGCCCCTTGGGTAGAAACAAATGACCCTAATCCTACATCAAAGGAAGAAGAAGTAGAGGAGGAAGAAGCAAAGGAAGAATCTGTAGAAAAACCTAGTCCAAAAACCCTTGAAATCATAATTTCTCCTTCTCTAGATGGTCCCCCATCTTCACAAACCAAGAAACAACAAGCGTCCACATCTGGTTCTCAGTCAAAAAGAAAAAGGGTAACATTTGTAGATACGATACAATCTAGCGGGGAAATTGGAAGTGCAAGTGAACATGCACCTGCTCCAAAATATGCTCCTAAAATAATAGCAACATCTACAGTTGCTCCAGAACATCCAAAACTTGTACTTTCTAAGAAGCATCCAGGGTCTACAGGGTTAAGAAGGTTTTCTAGACTTTAGAAAACTAAAACCCTGTCAGAAGAACTAATAGATATCACAGACCCAAATGAAGGAGAAATCAAAACAGAGGATGCACATGAACCAATTATTGAAACAGAAATGACAGACACAAGGATACAGACAATGGAATTGGATACAACTATGGATGAAACTTCAATAAGCCCTGTATGTCCATTAGTTGATTATACTGACTCTGATTCTGTGGAGCCGCTAAAATTTGATTCTGAACCAGTTGAGGATGATGTGCATGTTTTAATGCATGATGATTCTGAGTAGTATTATGAGTCTAAGTTTGAAGAGGAAATCGATATCCACACTCAATTGCATGTTTTAAAGAGTGTTATTAAAACCCAAACCCATTGGATTGAGCAAGCTGAAGATACCATAAAAAAAAAGGATCAACAAATTGATCTTCTTCAACAGAAAATTCAAGATTTGTAGAACCAGTTGTCTCAACTGGAATATCAATCTACAGAGTTACCAGAAGCATCACCTGATGAATGGGCATAGATTCTCTTAGATTTAGCTGAACATTATGAGCCAAACATAGCACCTGCACAGAGATTACCTGATAGAGAGGAAGCAGGAATGGCAATATCTGATGATGAGAGTCCATCAAGAATTCTGCTGACAAATGATACTGCACTTTAGAAGGAAACACAGACACCTTCTGTAGAGGAACAAGAGGCTGCATCACAAGATCAGGTATCCACACTCTCTCCTCTCATTGCTATTACAACAGAACAAGGAACACAAACAAATTTTCCTATTGTAATACCAACTATGGAAGTTGGTATAAAAGTGAATATAGTGGCACAAATGCAACCTATTGTAAGACCCCCAAACACAGTGCATTTAACTAGGTACAATGAAGACCTGGCATATTGGATGACTTTGTGTCACCAGTTAGAGGGCAAGGTTGCCACTTTAAACTCTAAAGTAGCCAAAGTAGCAGAGAAGGAAACATAGGTGAATAGGTTAAAAACATAGGTGTAGGATGTATGTTAGATTGCAAAATATGCAATACAATGCAGAAGACCACCTAGGTTTTATAGCCTCCTACTAAAGGAGAGATACCTTCACTGGAAAATTATGAGATTTTCTTCTAAGCTGCCTCATCAGTTGAACAATCCTGAAGAATTCATAGAGGCATTTATGTAGAGTCCAACAGAGCAACAAAACCTGTTATGTGAGTTATTTTTGCATAATTTATTTTTGCCAACATAAAGTATGTTCCTGCCTCACATTTATACAGGTGACTTACAACTTAGAGCCTTAATGTCCACTCTGCAAAATCAGATTTACTGGGACAAAGAAAAGAAGTTCACTAAGGAATTGGAATCACAAGATGTTTTACTTATCAGACCTGCTCCTCTGAATCATAGGGATTGTACAAATGTTCATTATACCTTCATGAGGGATAACAGAATGAAACAAATCTATCTAAGGAACCTTCAAAAATGTATAATCCAGTTTTAAAATTTTTATGCAAATTTCTTTGATGATGCTATGGCAGATTGTAAAAATAGATGGGGTGAGTTATCTATCTCTCTATATAAAAGAGAGCCAATTTCTCCCACTAATTTGATGTGGTCAAGGAGAAGGGCAGAAGGCATTGTCCAAATTATATCATAAATCAAGGAGCTTTGGATAGGTTTGAGATATAGGATGCCCATAATTATCACTCACGTCCCCTACTTCTTTGATACTGACCCACGACCTGATATGCACTTTCAACAGTGGTTTCAATCCATCAAAGCAATCAGTGGATTCTATAAAATTGGTGGTGCATTACTCAAATTTCATGAAAGATATCTAGACCTGGATCTGTGTGCCACTATCGCTGTACAAAATGCATGAGGGAATGCATTACCATAAGTTGGGGGGGAATGATGAGGCCAAGAATTGCCTCATCCATGAACACTTTTTTATACATTTTAACTCTTTGACTTACCCTTTTTACTATGATTTTCTGTTAATTATGGGAAAAATGCATTATATAATGATGTTTGCATATTATGAAATGACAAAGTGCATATACTCTGTTTTACTATTTTTACTGTAATTTCACCTATTTTTTAGTTAATTAATTAGTAGTATTATAGAAATTCAGACCTTGTTTGAATATTTGATGCTTGGTAATATTGTGTTCCTTTGGTTAAACTAATTCAAATAGAAAAGGGTGCCAAGAATTTGTACACTGTAGCTGACTGTGCAAGAAAAAAGGTTGTAACTGTGACAGTTCCAACCAATTGTACATATACAGCAGGGCTTGGAATTAGTCACTCCAGTACATGCCACCAGTGTAGAAGGGTGTGCAAGAGAGATGAGAAGTCAACACATTACTCCCTACGTGTTTGGACCACAAATCAGCAACAAACGGTCACCTGCCTGTTGTTTCAGAGCAGTGCAGGAATAAGTGACGCAGGAATAGAGAATAGCGCAGGAACAACTGAAGGTGGTCAAAGAGCGATAAACCGATGGAGGAAATTATTGGAAATTGACCAGGAGGTTTTTCCAACTCATCTTAACGTGATTTTCTCAACAAATGCAGCCCAACAATAAGAATGGATAAAGTTTTGACAAAGCAAATTCCTGTAGTCTAGGAAACAATTATGTAATTAGTTTTAAATCCCTACAAAGCAGTAACCAAGTATATCAGTATTATATTATAAATAATAAAGCTCCCAGATAGTCGAAGAAATATATAGACACATAGATAGATAGGTAATAGAATACTAAAATTAGCATAGAGTAAAGTTTTTCCTATAGTAGAACAGTAATTTGCAGGTTTTTCTTGCATTACTGTAATGCATTTTTAGATTGAATAAAAAGGTGCAATCTTCAGTTTTAAATTAACATGTTGAGGTTGATGATTAACAGCTAGATTCTCTTAGCATAAATCCTCACATTCTTCTGGTTCTGGAAGCAAGGGCCACTTGTAAACTGGAAGAAGGCAGTTCCTGATAGAATTTCTTGCTGAATTCTTGCTGTAGTAGGTTAGCAGAATTCTGCCAGTTTTCATTTCTTTAGAAGTTTTCAATACAATTTTCAGTAGTGGACAAAATTTTTTATATTTATAGCAATTCCTAGATATTTTTTCATTTTGCAGTTTTATAGTAATTGTTGATTCAATTTTGCATTACACAACAATTTCCAATTGTCTTGTCATTTTGCAATTTGGCAGTTTTTGTTGATTCAGTATTGCAGTAGTTGAAATTCTGTTTTGACATTCTTTAGTTGATTTACTTTCATGCAAGAGTGTGTGTGTTTAAATTCTGCACTTTACTTTTCTGTCATTTCAATTTAGCAACATTTCATTTTTTGTCATTTCTAGATTTTGCAATTTCATTTCTTGCAATTTTGTTTCTGCAAAAGTAAATAGGAGTTAATTTCAATTCTTAGGAGTTAAAGGTCACAAAAAAAACCCCCAATTTCTAACTGATCCACCAATAAAACTTGTTCTTGATAAACTGAACCTACAACTGTGAAACTTCCTATCGTATACAGCCTCTAGACACCACCTTGGATTGACACACATAATGATTAAATGATGAATGAACAACGAAACTCATCATAAGGCTCAAAATTAATATCTCTATTATATTTGTAACCTCTATAGCTTTTGAATCTCCTCATTAGTCTTCAATACTCTAGAAATACTTAGGTTTTCCATGTATGCATTTGCCTTTGATATTTTGGAATAACTCGGACTAATTTTTGGATATTATCCACATACACCATGTTTCTAGTACCATTTGATGTAGTCTATAGTAGGAATCTATTGAAATACTATCTCTTCTAGAATAACTAAACAAATCATACACAAACACATGGAAAAACCAAACAATAAACAATAATTTCTTGTATTTCTTTGTTAAAAAATTATAGCCGTTATTTGAGTTTTCTTGCCAACCCTCTTGGTGTTCCATTTCCAATCCCTTGCTTGCTCTTGCCAACTCCTTTCTAGTCATCCTATATCCTTTCTGACTCCCTTACCATTCTATTTTTAGTCCCTTGTCAACCCCTTATTGGCCCTTGTTAGTCCCTTTCCAACTCCTTGTTGGCCTTGTTTGTTCCTTTTTCGATCTCTAGTTGACTCATTTTCAATCTCTTGTTGATCCTTCTTGATTCCTTTTGGAAAAATACCTAAAGATAAAAAGTGACTCTTGTCACATGGGTGTGCCACTACCGCAAATTACTCCACAATTTGTTTTATCAATTTAAGCTCAATTCTTGCTAAAAAAATAGAGTTTCTTTGTTTTTCTCTCTCTCTCTCTCTCTCTCTCTCTCTCCTCTCTTTTTTATTTCTTTCTTTTTTCCTTATTTTTTTTTCTTTGGGTAATGCAATATTTTCCATACACCTAGATGTTCGTGCATCAAGAGCTTAATTTTATTCAAAGTAAATTATATTCATTTTCCTCAAGTACTATAGAATTCTCTCTTAGAAGTAGAAATAAAAGTGATGTAGAGGTTATCCCTTGTACTTTAGGGTTCCAATAGTAGAATAATAAATAAATGAATATGGAATAAATCCATAATAATTTATGAATTTTTGGAAAGCTTAAGGTAACATCCATGCACTTTACGATTTTCTGAGCAACATAAAGAAGAAAGTGCATTTAAAGTTTTTCATTGCACTTCAGATCATTTAGAGCAAGACAAACCTATAAATGATAAGTCTCACTTTGAATAGTGTGAAAAAATTGAATGGATTTATGAAGATGAAAGTATTTTTGAGAATTAAAAAAAAAGAGCAAAATCGAAGATGCAAAAACAAAGAGAAACAAAAAATCAAAGGGATATTGAAATGGGAAAACAAAAACAAATATTGCAAGTGTTACTAAGAAGAGGGACTAAACACAAATAAAAATAAATGATGATGATGAAAATGATATATTAGAATATTAGGGTCATGAATACGACCCCTAAAAAAAGAGGTATTAGGCAATTAGTAGGTTTTTAAATACAACATACCTATAGATATGGAAACTAGGTAGTAAAAATTTTAGATATTTGCAGTGTTGATTTTCATTTTCACAAAATTCAAATTCTAGGAGGCAACTGGATGAGTGATATTTTATATTTTAATAGAAATTATATCAAGGAGTTGATTGTGAAATCATAGCGATTTAAGAAATATGATGAATATATTTGATAAATAAAACCAAGTTGAATATGGTTTAGTTAACCTCATAGCAATGTAATAGTTTTTATTTGAATGGGAGTGGCCCCTAATAGAATCCAATTATAACTTAAAAAAAAATCATCCAATACTATGATAATATAATAGTTCCACGATAACTCTTTTTTAGAGGTCTTATCCATACCTTTAATATTCCAAGATAGCATCCCAATCATCATTTTTTGCTCTTGTTGTGGGATTAGACCTTATTTCTTGTTAAACACTTATGATGTTTGTTAATTTTTTCATGATTTAATATCCCTTTCATTTTTATTTAGCATTTTTTCTTTCTTTGAGGATCTTCCTCCTCTTTTTCCATTCCCACCAACACTTTCATTCTTACCAATATCTTCCATTTTCCTAAACTATATATAATGGGAGTTATCATCTATATGATTATGCTATCCTATAGAAGCTAAAGTGTAAGGAATAAACTTGAAAACACTTTATTCTTTTGTTACCCTAAAAATCCCAAAGTGCAAGGTCCATTGTCCATAGTATTGATTTTCTTGTGCTACCTTGAAAACCCTAAATTTCAATGGATGTCTTCCATGTCCATTTATTTATTGTGTTGATATAAAAATACTAATGCGCAAGAGATAAAATCTATACTACTTACATGCCTATTGTAAGGAGATACTTTTCTACCAATTAGAGAAAATCAACATTATTTACTTGGATTTGACCTCTTCCACCTTATTTTAAACTTTTCATCCATATATTTGTTCATACCTTTAATTTCTTTTTAATTTGAACATGTACATTTTAATTCCTCATCCTATGCATTCTTCTTGGTTTCTTCTAATGGTTTCTTTGAGTGAAACATGAAGGTCTTCATCATGTGATTAGGTAGAGGGAATTTCTTTTTCATTTTTTGAAGCAGAAAATCTTTTATCTAAGCCAATTTCCACTACAATATGATCTACTTATTTCATATTGAAGTTTGTATCATGTCTAAAACTTTTCATCTCTTTCTTGGTCATTTTCACCTTGAAATATCTTGCCATGTGTCTAGTTCCATAACATTTGTTTAATAAAAATGAACTCTTTTGACAATCCACTTGTTGATCCTATTCTCTTAATTCAAATTTAATACTAATCAATTTTAGAAAATATTTTAAAATATCCAATACAACACACACACACACATAACATATTTTTGCTCCATAGTAGTTGGTCCCTCCTAGATGAACACCCCTAGAGTATTATTAATATTCCTTAAAATATCATTACTAATAAGATTATATGGATTATGGATTGTTTATGTTCATGAGAATATTTTAGTAACAAGTGGTATCAAAGCAAAAATTCTAGCAAAAGGGAAATTGTTTATTTAGAGGACACAAATTATGCGTTTTTCTAAAAAATATTTCATTTTCTTGGAGCTATATCTCTGCATAAAAGTTTTTGATTTATATGATCTTTAAATCACCTTGTTTAAAACTTAAATATTTTGAAATGAGTGGTAAGATGAAGAATGCAAGTAGTGTTAAGGGAGATACAACCCTATAAATATAACTATCTAGAACTATAACAACTACATTTTTTAAAATTGTAACTTTTCAAAATAATAAAATTTGAGATATCTTGTAGTTTGGGTAAGCAATCAATTGTGGTTTGTTATGATTTGAAAAAAAAATGGATCCACTTATTTAAATGATATTGTGATTGTAATTTGTGAGGTAAATATTTTCAATAAAACTCAGGTTTTCATTGTTATATTTTGGTATGAGCTCGTGGAGTTACCGAATATTTTTAAAGAGGATGGTATAGATTCTAGAAAATGGTGAGGTTTTTAAAATATTTATATTCTACAAAATTTTCATCAAGTAATGTCTTCAATTTCTTCAAATTTAATTTGGCTAATAGGTTATAGATCCGAGCAAAGAATATTAAGGACACACAACTTAAGGGTGAGAATATTTAGAGTTTTTAATTTTTAAATATTATTGTGGATAAATATATTTCACACTTATATTTTTATGCTATTGATATGGATGACATGGATATTATTCCTAGTTATCCTTCATTGGATTCATTGGATATTGTTTAACATTAACATACAAAAGAAGTTGCTAAGTTATGTTACACAAAAAATAATATAACATTGTAGGATATTTCTTAGCTCAAGGATAAAATATCTAAGGAGAAGCAATAATAAGTTATTGTAGGGGAATATATTTAATAACCATCAAAGGAATTAGAACCAAATTCCAAGAAATCAATAAAATAAGAACCCTCGGAAGAATTGTTACAAGAGTTCAAGGAAGGGTTAAAAGGACTTAAATAAAATAATCCAAAAGAATACAAATAGAGATACAAAATTTTGAAGATTTAAACGAATTAAAACATCTAGATAAAGTGAACTACTTTAAGGGAGATATGAAGGACTTGAGTGGCTACGAGAGTGTGGATGGGTTCCCCTACTTTGGATATATATTTTTAGGTTGTGTTTGACATGCCAGTGGGCTTAGAGCCCATAAGGATTGATGTGGCTCTACTTCCTATTGTTTTGGCATCCCCTTTGGATATTCATTTAGTTCTCCCATCCTTTGTGTTCATCCTAGGCAAGTTTGATGTTCATCTCATGGTCAAGTTTTCGGACTAGCCTTTGGTTTTTGGAAGTAAGTTTGTTGTTTGCAAGGGTGTATCAGATGCATAATTTAGTTGTGGACAGGATCTTAGTTGATCCTAGATCTACTCATCATAAGAATATGGATCCTATTTTTGTGGATTCATTAATGTTCTTACTGGCCTTCCCTTCTACAACCTTGGCAATGGGTGGGAAAGGATTTCAAATTTCCTTTGCTGATGTAAATAGGTTTTTGACTATTTACTGCTTATCTACTAGTCCTAGAACTACTTTTATTGAGAATGTAGATCCTATTTTTGATCCTTTGAGGTTATTGTAGGCTATCTCCTTCATGGACATTGTGCTAGGAGGGAGAAAGACTCAAATTCTTAAAACTATTATGTGCAGGGTTTTGGCTACATAGGGCTCAGTGGCTCTTCTTGGAGGTATCCTGGTTGAGTTCATGGATCCAAATTTTTTGGGTCCTAAGAATTATCTTCAAGAGATAATTATGTTGAGAGGGAGAAATATTCTAAATTTTTTTGTTTATGTAGATTGGTCTTTGGTTTTGAGTTTCTTTTCCTGAGACTACTATATTAGTGATGGGTTTTTGGTGCCAGAAGATATGAATCTAGTTGTTTTTGGGGTGGAATTGATTCCACATGTATTTATGGATCTTGGAAAGTATTCTCTATTGCCCAGGAGATCTTTACATTTTTCTTCTTCCTGGGTATTTTTTTTTATCTTTTAATATCGAGATATTGTTTGATATTGGATTGTCCCACACAAATGCCTTCCCAATAGTTTCTTAGATTGAGGATGATTTTTTTATATTCTTGATCTTCAGGTTTGTTATTTCTATATTTTTAAGGGGTTGGATCCTTCTATTTGCAAGGATATTTCGGTTCCCCATAGATATATGGTTTTTGGATTGGCCTATCTAATTTTCCCTACTAGCTGAATGCATGTTCTCTATTCTCTCTTATGAGTTAGAAAGTATTTTTTTGAATCTAAATTTGAGCGAGACCTTGGTTGTTAGTGGTTCATAGTTGGGTTCAAGTTTGTACCTGCTTGGCTAGGCAGAAATGGTTTTCTAATCTTGGTATTAAATTTCGAGCAGGAATTTTAAGTTTTTAAAATTTTAATTGTGCTTGGTTGAAAGGGTGGTTTTTGAATCTCTCCTCGACATTCATGCTCTTTTTTAAATTTATTTTGCTAAAGGATTAATCCATATCCTAGGGGATCTAGATCTTTCTTTTGGATATTGTTTCATAGTTCTTGTTGTTTGATCCCTTTGTATCTCCTTCAAATCCTTGCTCTTGTTTCTCTTGTGGTCATATTTTTTAGGTTTGTTTCTATTATTAAAGGTTCAAGGACCTTCAAAACCCCCTTTGTAAAAGGGTTGGGGATCCTTTCAAAAACCCTTTTTCCACCTAAAAAAATAACATCTAGATAAGGTTGTAGCATATGGCCACCCACACCACAACAACATTAATGGAGGCATGGCATAGAGCATAAAAAGTATTATGAACCTACTTGGAATTAGAAATGTGTCAAGTATAATAATACATAGCAGATAAGAGCAATAATTATGGATATCAATGTAACATAGTAATAATATGAAACCAAATGATTAATCATTATGGATATCATAGTAGTGCAATGAAAACATAGATATAAAGGGGAAATCATTATGGATATCATAATGACATAGTATAAGCATGGCATTCAAGATTTCACTTGGATGCATGGATGATCATAATTGGTATAAACTATCAATAATGCATTGAAGACTATATTATTTGTTTTCTTCTCATGTTTTAAGGATAAAAAACTTTTAAGGGGGGTCAAGTGGTATGGTACCTAGGGATAGTTATCTAGAGAAATAATATTATATTGTTAATGAGTGTTATGGATAACTGGAATGTGCCATACATAACCCAAGGTCTATTGTATTTGGATATTATATTGTAATAATGAGTTTTCTAAGCATTTAGGAGTTGGATATAATTAGGATTATACTCTTTCCAAAGTAGAATTATATGATGGGTATATAAATAAGGGATATTATCATTGTACTGATCAATAATGGATCATATCCAATATTCTTTGTAATCATCATTGCCTATGAAGTGGTACTTTTATCTAGAGAGATCTTGTGGAGTTATTCATTCCTTAAGGAATATTATTGGTATTGTCCTACCTTAAGAATATTATCTATCTTTGTCTCATTGTGTAGAATATTGCATGATTAATTATTATTTGTAGAAGAATTTGATTTCAATATAATTATAGACGTTTTATTTTAATGGGAACAAATAATTACAATATAATAAAGGTAGGATATGCCCTTTTTTTTCTTTCAGAAGATATGATGAGCACAAGTGTAAAATATTATGTACACATATGGAAGTTCACTCCTTTTTAGTCATCCATATATTTGAAGGAATTGATTGGTTATTCTAGAACAACATGGTACATGATGAAGCATCATCACCCTTTTACATAGTATAATAGATAAGATCATATTGAGCATGTGGTCATTGATGATGATTATTCTTTACAAGTGTCTAGATGTGGTGATGTGACTCTAGGATCAATATATTTTGGGAAATTTATTTATGTTTCAAGTGTTATCCCTAACCTCCTTTCAATTTATCACATTAATCACATTAAAAAAAGGGTGGTTGTTCGACCCAATAAATGAGTTATCAAGGAAATAATCTTGGATTTTTTATAGTGGCTTCAAGATATTATTATAATTTTGGTCATATTTATAAATGTGGTGAATGCTCTTTTTCTTCTTCCTCCTCCAATAAGAAATAATTGTTTATATGATTCTATCATAAATACCATCAATAGACATTGGCATCATAGAATTAGGCACATCAATTATGGTTCCCTAAGACACATGAGTCATATTCAAATGGTATATGGTCTTCCAACCATTAATCTACCTATTATAGTTGTAAGGGGCGCATATTTAGGAAGTATCATCCAAATTCCTTTTTGAAAAGAAAAGTTAAATGTGTCACCCAACATTTGAAACTTATTTACAATAATATTTTTGGTCCTATGTTTAATTATTCTCTTTTTTCTTTTTTTTAAATCGAAAAACCCCTTGCGGGGCCACCTTGGTCTAGTTTGATTATTCTCTCTTTATGAATAGGTAGTTTCTTACATTTATTTGAAGAACACAAGCTTATACTGAGAGAGGGGGTGAAAAGCATAAGACCTCTTTTTACTTTTTCCTTTATACTTCAAAACAGTAAAGCAATATACCTAAAGCAATATCAAAGCAATGCACAATATCATCCACAAAGTGACACCAATTTTAACGTGGTTCACCCGAAATGGTCGGGCTACGTCCACAAAACTTTTCTCTAAAAGTTATCTCAAAGTTCTTTGGGAATCCTTCCCAATTACAATGTTTATGAGCCTCGGCCCAAAGGAGATACCTTCCCCCAATCAAAATTTATGAGCCTCTGCTCAAAGGAGATACCTTCCCTCTCGCTCTGGAAATGATCCCTCAGAAGATCAACTGCCTCTACCTCTTGCCAGCACGTGGAACTCCTTTCCATCGAAGACCTCCTGTCCTCAATGCTTAGCCTAAGAGACCTCTGCCTTCTATGATCACGTCCACAGTAGCTCAACAACCTGTACCAAACATAGTCAGTCGGTCTAGTACAAGTCTTCCTCTGTCTGTCAGATCTGTCCAACTCTTGAACAAATCAATCCTCTGCATACAAGCCTTCTCAAAGACTTGCCAACTGTCCTCAGGTTCTTCTCATAGAACCAATGCACCTCTGTCCTCAAGTTCTCTGATAGAACTATCAAACTCAGCTCACAAGTCCTCTGCTAGGACCTGTCCAAATCTGCTCACAAGTCCCCACCGAAACCTATCCAAAATTGCTCACAAGTCCCCACCGGAACTGTCCAAAAACTCAGCAAGCTCACCAAGAAAAACTTTCTTAGTAGGAAATCACAAAGTGAATTGTTAGAGACCCAATGTGATTTGTCAAACTCATAGAAGCATAAAGAGAATTGTTAGAGACTCAATATGTTCTATACTCAAATCCCAATCTCAAAACTCAACTCAAATCAACTCAGCTCAATCTCAATCTCAAATCTGAAAACTCAACTCAATATCTGAAATGGATAGGATAGAATGTTTTCTTTCAAGAACATGAAACCCCAACAATTGCCAACTATGCAAAGAATCACATAACAATGATACTCATGTTCTTTTCACCATCAATTAGGGTTTCAACAACAATGCTCATCAAACAAGGTTTAGTCAACCAACACCATTCAACTCAACATCAACCTTGAAGCATTCAACCAATCATCACAAGAAAAGGAAACAAGTAGAAATCCTTTTCCCTCCAAAGATATTTGAACAAAACAACCACCAACACAATATCACCAAATGCAAAGAATAACTTGCTCAAATCAACTCAATGGAGTAAGCCCAATATCATGAATCAAGTAAAGCAATAACTTGATCAAACAACCTCTATGGAAGCAACTCAACCATCAAACTCAAAACAGCCAACCAAGGGTTCCACCAACTCAATGCAAGTAGCAAGACTCACAAACATAAACCCTAGTGCACAATGCTTCCACTACCTCAAACCAGAATTATGCATTCACCAAAACTCTCATCAAGGATAACAATGCATAAGAAGTCTTCAACAAACCAGAAAATAGGATTTACACCCAACCAAAGGAAACCTAGTTGAAAACCTTTTCACTCCAACCTTATTTCAGAAAAACATACACCAATCATACTCATAAGGAAAATGTGCCCATACCTTTTTGGAGTAGAAGAAAATTGATCCTTAAAGCTGTCACCACACACAACCCTCAAACTTCCAACCAAGTTAGGGTTAGAACCAAGATAAATGAGCATATATAAAAACTTTCCTTAATACACCTTTTAGCTCCTCTTCTTTAAAAACAACCACCAAAGAAGCCAAAAACACAACAACCAAAACTTACACCTTATATCTCCATTTTTAAATTTAGCATAGCAAAAGACTAATCTCAAAAATACAACCAAAGAAATATCCCCTTATTTCTCCTATGTCTTTTAAACAATGCTAAACAATGCCAAAAATCATATCAAGAAAATAATCACACCTTATAATGGCTGCCCTTGAAGAATCCGAAATTCGCGGCACAAAACACGTTTTAATAAAAACGTGACTAATCCATGCACAGCTCCCTCCGTGGGGATCGAAACACAGACCTCCGCCTACGCAAGGCCCAAACGCAGCCTTCATTGCCACTAGCCCACAAGGGGCTTACGAAGTCCAAGACGGACTTCCTTCCACATAAACGGTCAAGCTTTTCGAAAGCTTTTCAAACCACGAGCTCTCCTCTTTCGTAGCGTAAATAGAACATTCGATCGCAGCCAAACCAATTAATTGCCTTCGATTTTCCAAGAGGGTTTAACCTTAGGAACCTTCTCATATTTATAGTCCATACGTGGACTTTAGAACACGTCGGTTGCAAAGAAAAGTAATTTCGAATTTAATCAAAATTTGCTTTCTAAAGGGTTTAAAAACCCTTAAAGTATTTTTAATAAATTAAAAATAATTTCTCCCTTAATTAATTAAATAATTAATTAATTAAAACCTTGAAGGGTTTTAAATAATAATTAAATAAATAATAAAGAGAACCTCCATTGGTTTTAATAAAAACCATTGCCAATGGAATCTCTCCGGATTCTCTTAAAAATATTCTCTTGGAATCTTCCACCTTTGAAGCCAACACATCCTCTTAACATTAATGTCATTTCCTTTTGACATCAATGACAACTCATAGACAAGAAGCTAGGATCTCAAACCCAAAATTGCCAACAATCTCCCCCTTTGTCATTGATGGCAAACCATGCTTCTCAACAACACAGAAACTCAACATAAATAGCTCCCCTTGTCTTGAGGCTCTCCCCCTTACTCATATCTCTCCCCCTTTGTCATCAATGGCAAAGGGTCACCTTTGGGGCTTGGGACTAAGAATGAGCCTCTTAGCTTAGTCCCTCCCCCACCTCCTGTTGAGGTGTTTAATTCTAGGGTGGGAGTAAAACTCCCAACAGGCACTGATCATCATCAGTGTCTATAGCTGCCTTACCATGTCTTCTCTTGTTCTCCTTGTCCATATTCCTGTTCCTGTTCTTGTCACTATTCCTGTTCTTGTTATCATTCTTGTTCTTATCCATGCCTTGATCCTTGGACCTGTTCATACCACTGTTCCTGTTCCTGTACCTTGGAAGTTCAGCTCTACACTGTCTAGTTGTGTGACCTTCATTGTTGCACTTATAACAAGTAACAATGTTATTTCTTTTAGGCATACCTATTCTTTGAATCCACCTGTTCTGACTAACCCTGTTCCTGTTATTAGCCTTGCAAAAAATTGCCTTATGCCCAAACTGTTTACAAGAGTAGCAATACCCTTGAAAGAAATTACCACCTCTGAAACTGTCATTTACCTTCCTTACTTGAGTCATGCAATGTGAAGCCATGTGACCAAACCTGTGACAAGCAAAACATCTGCCATTAAACTTTCCTTTAAATGACCTTCTAGGTCTTGTAAACTTTCTCCCCTTTTTCTGTTTCCTATTTTCTGTTTCTGTGCATCTATCACTCAAGGACTCCTTTTCTGAAATACTTTCCTCATCAGAACTCTCTTCCTTTTGGAGTCTCTTACTAGACTCTCCAACTTGTTCCTTGTGTGGCTTAACAAAACCAAGGCCTGTTTTATCTGTTGTCTTTCTTTGACCTTTGATGAGTGACTTAACCTTTTTGGAGCTATCTTGAAACCTGTAAAGCTTATCCTTGTACTCTTTAGTTTCCTCTTTCAAAGAAGCCATTTTCTGTTCTAACTCATTATACTCAAGAACCTTAGACTCTAACTCATCCTTGAGTTCTTGTGTCTTAGCTATAGAGAAGTCAAGACTTTCTATAAGATCATCTCTCTCCATACAACATTCATCTAACTTATCCTTGAGTCTAGCATTCTTCTTTCTTTCCTTTTCCAAAACACTAAGAGCACTAATAAGTTCACTTTCAAGATCCTTTATTTGATTTCCTTTTGAATCATCAAAGCCTTTTTCAGATTTCTTATCACTAGAGGTGCTACCCTTTTCAAAAACCATACATGCATCTTCCTTATAGTTTTCTGAAGCATCCTCATACATACTAGAAACCAAATCATTATTTGTGCAATCATCCTCAAGGTGACCAAAATTTCCACATCTAAGACATTTCATGATAATGAATCTATGTTTCGGTTCTTCCTCTTTTTCTGATATGAACAACATCTCATTTTCATCATCACTTGAAGAACTTTCACTATCACTACTAGAACACTTACTTGCTTTGTCTAGGTAGAAACTCTTCTTGTGCTTGTGAGAATACCTCTTTCCTTGATTGTTGTGCTCATCTTTGTTTTTCCTGTGATGCTTGTGCTTTTCAGAATCCTTGCTCTTAGAATCCTGTTTATCTTCATCACTTTCATTCTTGGGAACAAAGATCAAGTCAATAGCATAATGACCAAACTTTCCACAATTGAAACATCTTATATTTTTCATACTTTTGTGCTTTCTAGAGAACTTGCCTTTCTTGCTGTAATATGCCTCTTCATCACTAGAAGACTCATCACTATCTTGAAGTTGTTTACCCTTGGATTCCTTGGTAGCCTTGAAAGTTGCCTCTTTCTTGACATCAACCTTCACTTGAGTTCTCAACTCAAATGCTGCAAGTATACTATGGAGCTCATCCTTTTTCAACTTATCCAAATCTTTAGCTTCCTCAATAGCAGAAATATTTTCACTAAATCTATTAGGAAGAGATCTTAAAATCTTATCACAAACATCATTTTCAGCAAGCTCAAGACCTAAGTCTTTCATGGAGTTAACAACCTCATCCATACGAAGCATGTAGTCACTAATATTTTCATCATCATTCATCTTGAGTTGTTCAAACATACCTTTGAAGTGTCTCAACTTGGCCTTTCCGACATTTGTATCACCTGTATGAACCACCTTCAACTATTTCCACATTTCACTAGTTGTCTTGCAGTGAATCACTTTGGTGAGATCTGCTTTCTGTAAGCCTTTCAGGATTGCATTCATTGCTTTTGAATTGTTGTGATGTAGGAGCCTTTCTTCTTTAGTATTAGGACCATGTTCAGGAATAGTGTACTCATCTTCAATCACTTCCCAAACCTCATTACCAAGTGCCATTAGATGAACCTTCATCCTTGCACTCCAAAGACCAAAATCTGACCCATCAAGAATAGGTGTTGCATTGCCACTTGAATGATCCATTGTGTTCTTTACTAGCTTTTCCTTCAAGTTGTTAAACTTTTCGAAGGCACCTGCTCTGATACCAATTGAAGAACACAAGCTTATACTTGAGAGGGGGGTGAATAAGTATAAGACCTCTTTTTACTTTTTCCTTTATACTTCAAAATAGTAAAGCAATATACCCAAAGCAATATCAAAGCAATGCACAATATCATCCACAAAGTGACACCAATTTTAACGTGGTTCACCTAGAATGGCCGAGCTACGTCCGCAAAACTTTTCTCTAAAAGTTATCTCAAAGTTCTTTGGGAATCCTTCCCAATTACAATGTTTATGAGCCTCGGCCCAAAGGAGATACCTTCCCCAATCATAATTTATGAGCCTCTGCTCAAAGGAGATACCTTCCCCTCTGCTCTGGAAATGATCCCTCAGAAGATCAACTACCTCTACCTCTTGCCAGCACGTGGAACTCCTTTCCATCGAAGACCTCCTGTCCTCAATGCTTAGCCTAAGAGACCTTCGCCTTCTATGATCACGTCCACAGTAGCTCAACAACCTATACCAATCATAGTCAGTCGGTCTAGTACAAGTCTTCTCTCTGCTCGTCGGATCTGTCCAACTCTTGAACAAATCAATCCTCTCGCATACAAGCCTTCTCAAAGACTTGCCAACTGTCCTCAGGTTCTTCTCATAGAACCAATGCACCTCTGTCCTCAAGTTCTCTGATAGAACTATCAAACTCAGCTCACAAGTCCTCTCCTAGGACCTGTCCAAATCTGCTCACAAGTCCCCACCGAAACTGTCCAAAAACTGCTCACAAGTCCCCACTGTCCAAAAACTCAGCAAGCTCACCAAGAAAAACTTTCTTAGTAGGAAATCACAAAGTGAATTGTTAGAGACCCAATGTGATTTTTCAAACTCATAGAAGCATAAAGAGAATTGTTAGAGACTCAATATGTTCTATACTCAAATCCCAATCTCAAAACTCAACTCAAATCAACTCAGCTCAATCTCAATCTCAAATCTGAAAACTCAACTCAATATCTGAAATGGATAGGATAGAATGTTTTCTTTCAAGAACATGAAACCCCAACAATTGCCAACTATGCAAAGAATCACATAACAATGATACTCATGTTCTTTTCACCATCAATTAGGGTTTCAACAACAATGCTCATCAAACAAGGTTTAGTCAACCAACACCATTCAACTCAACATCAACCTTGAAGCATTCAACCAATCATCACAAGAAAAGGAAACAAGTAGAAATCCTTTTCCCTCCAAAGATATTTGAACAAAACAACCACCAACACAATATCACCAAATGCAAAGAATAACTTGCTCAAATCAACTCAATGGAGTAAGCCCAATATCATGAATCAAGTAAAGCAATAACTTGATCAAACAACCTCTATGGAAGCAACTCAACCATCAAACTCAAAACAGCCAACCAAGGGTTCCACCAACTCAATGCAAGTAGCAAGACTCACAAACATAAACCCTAGTGCACAATGCTTCCACTACCTCAAACCAAAATTATGCATTCACCAAAACTCTCATCAAGGATAACAATGCATAAGAAGTCTTCAACAAACCAGAAAATAGGATTTACACCCAACCAAAGGAAACCTAGTTGAAAACCTTTTCACTCCAACCTTATTTCAGAAAAACATACACCAATCATACTCATAAGGAAAATGTGCCCATACCTTTTTGGAGTAGAAGAAAATTGATCCTTAAATCTGTCACCACACACAACCCTCAAACTTCCAACCAAGTTAGGGTTAGAACCAAGATAAATGAGCATATATAAAAACTTTCCTTAATACACCTTTTAGCTCCTCTTCTTTAAAAACAACCACCAAAGAAGCCAAAAACACAACAACCAAAACTTACACCTTATATCTCCATTTTTAAATTTAGCATAGCAAAAGACTAATCTCAAAAATACAACCAAAGAAATATCCCCTTATTTCTCCTATGTCTTTTAAACAATGCTAAACAATGCCAAAAATCATATCAAGAAAATAATCACACCTTATAATGGCTGCCCTTGAAGAATCCAAAATTCGCGGCACAAAACACGTTTTAATAAAAACGTGACTAATCCATGCACAGCTCCTTCCGCGGGGATCGAAACGCAGACCTCCGCCTACGCAAGGCCCAAACGCAGCCTTCGCTGCCACTAGCCCACAAGGGGCTTACGAAGTCCAAGACGGACTTCCTTCCACATAAACGGTCAAGCTTTTCGAAAGCTTTTCAAACCACGAGCTCTCCTCTTTCGCAGCGTAAATAGAACATTCGATCGCAGCCAAACCAATTAATTGCCTTCGATTTTCCAAGTGGGTTTAACCTTAGGAACCTTCTCATATTTATAGTCCATACGTGGACTTTAGAACACGTCAGCTGCAAAGAAAAGTAATTTCGAATTTAATCGAAATTTGCTTTCTAAAGGGTTTAAAAACCCTTAAAGTATTTTTAATAAATTAAAAATAATTTCTCCCTTAATTAATTAAATAATTAATTAATTAAAACCTTGAAGGGTTTTAAATAATAATTAAATAAATAATAAAGAGAACCTCCATTGGTTTTAATAAAAACCATTGCCAATGGAATCTCTCCGGATTCTCTTAAAAATATTCTCTTGGAATCTTCCACCTTTGAAGCCAACACATCCTCTTAACATTAATGTCATTTCCTTTTGACATCAATGACAACTCATAGACAAGAAGCTAGGATCTCAAACCCAAAATTGCCAACAATCTCCCCCTTTGTCATTGATGGCAAACCATGCTTCTCAACAACACGAAAACTCAACATAAATAGCTCCCCCTGTCTTGAGGCTCTCCCCCTTACTCATATCTCTCCCCCTTTGTCATCAATGGCAAAGGGTCACCTTTGGGGCTTGGGACTAAGAATGAGCCTCTTAGCTTAGTCCCTCCCCACCTCTTGTTGAGGTGTTTAATTCTTGGGTGGGAGTAAAACTCCCAATAGGCACTGATCATCATCAGTGTCTATAGCTGCCTTACCATGTCTTCTCTTGTTCTCCTTGTCCATATTCCCTGTTCCTCACTTGTTCTTGTTCTTGTTATCATTCCTGTTCTTATCCATGCCTTGATCCTTGGACCTGTTCATACCACTGTTCCTGTTCCTGTACCTTGGAAGTTCAGCTCTACACTGTCTAGCTGTGTGACCTTCATTGTTGCACTTATAACAAGTAACAATGTTATTTCTTTTAGGCATACCTGTTCTTTGAATCCACCTGTTCTGACTAACCCTGTTCCTGTTATTAGCCTTGCAAAAAATTGCCTTATGCCCAAACTGTTTACAAGAGTAGCAATACCCTTGAAAGAAATTACCACCTCTGAAACTGTCATTTACCTTCCTTACTTGAGTCATGCAATGTGAAGCCATGTGACCAAACCTGTGACAAGCAAAACATCTCGCCATTAAACTTTCTCTGTAAATGACCTTCTAGGTCTTGTAAACTTTCTCCCCTTTTTCTGTTTCCTATTTTCTATTTCTGTGCATCTATCACTCAAGGACTCCTTTTCTGAAATACTTTCCTCATCAGAACTCTCTTCCTTTTGGAGTCTCTTACTAGACTCTCCAACTTGTTCCTTGTGTGGCTTAACAAAACCAAGGCCTGTTTTATCTGTTGTCTTTCTTTGACCTTTGATGAGTGACTTAACCTTTTTGGAGCTATCTTGAAACTCGTAAAGCTTATCCTTGTACTCTTTAGTTTCCTCTTTCAAAGAAGCCATTTTCTGTTCTAACTCATTATACTCAAGAACCTTAGACTCTAACTCATCCTTGAGTTCTTGTGTCTTAGCTATAGAGAAGTCAAGACTTTCTATAAGATCATCTCTCTCCATACAACATTCATCTAACTTATCCTTGAGTCTAGCATTCTTCTTTCTTTCCTTTTCCAAAACACTAAGAGCACTAATAAGTTCACTTTCAAGATCCTTTATTTGATTTCCTTTTGAATCATCAAAGCCTTTTTCAGATTTCTTATCACTAGAGGTGCTACCCTTTTCAAAAACCATACATGCATCTTCCTTATAGTTTTCTGAAGCATCCTCATACATACTAGAAACCAAATCATTATTTGTGCAATCATCCTCAAGGTGACCAAAATTTCCACATCTAAGACATTTCATGATAATGAATCTATGTTTCGGTTCTTCCTCTTTTTCTGATATGAACAACATCTCATTTTCATTATCACTTGAAGAACTTTCACTATCACTACTAGAACACTTACTTGCTTTGTCTAGGTAGAAACTCTTCTTGTGCTTGTGAGAATACCTCTTTCCTTGATTGTTGTGCTCATCTTTGTTTTTCCTGTGATGCTTGTGCTTTTCAGAATCCTTGCTCTTAGAATCCTGTTTATCTTCATCACTTTCATTCTTGGGAACAATGACGATCAAGTAGCATAATGACCAAACTTTCCACAATTGAAACATCTTATATTTTTCATACTTTTGTGCTTTCTAGAGAACTTGCCTTTCTTGCTGTAATATGCCTCTTCATCACTAGAAGACTCATCACTATCTTGAAGTCTGTTTACCCTTGGATTCCTTGGTAGCCTTGAAAGTTGCCTCTTTCTTGACATCAACCTTCACTTGAGTTCTCAACTCAAATGCTGCAAGTATACTATGGAGCTCATCCTTTTTCAACTTATCCAAATCTTTAGCTTCCTCAATAGCAGAAATATTTTCACTAAATCTATTAGGAAGAGATCTTAAAATCTTATCACAAACATCATTTTCAGCAAGCTCAAGACCTAAGTCTTTCATGGAGTTAACAACCTCATCCATACGAAGCATGTAGTCACTAATATTTTCATCATCATTCATCTTGAGTTGTTCAAACATACCTTTGAAGTGTCTCAACTTGGCCTTTCTGACATTTGTATCACCTGTATGAACCACCTTCATCTGATTCCACATTTCACTAGTTGTCTTGCAGTGAATCACTTTGGTGAGATTCGCTTTCTGTAAGCCTTTCAGGATTGCATTCATTGCTTTTGAATTGTTGTGATGTAGGAGCCTTTCTTCTTTAGTATTAGGACCATGTTCAGGAATAGTGTACTCATCTTCAATCACTTCCCAAACCTCATTCCCAAGTGCCATTAGATGAACCTTCATCCTTGCACTCCAAAGACCAAAATCTGACCCATCAAGAATAGGTGTTGCATTGCCACTTGAATAATCCATTGTGTTCTTTACTAGCTTTTCCTTCAAGTTGTTAAACTTTTCGAAGGCACCTGCTCCGATACCAATTGAAGAACACAAGCTTATACTGAGAGGGGGGTGAACAGTGATAAGACCTCTTTTACTTTTTCCTTTATACTTCAAAATAGTAAAGCAATATACCCAAAGCAATATCAAAGAAATGCACAATATCATCCACAAAGTGACACCAATTTTAATGTGGTTCACCCAGAATGGTCGAGCTACGTCCACAAAACTTTTCTCTAAAAGTTATCTCAAAGTTCTTTGGGAATCCTTCCCAATTACAATGTTTATGAGCCTCGGCCCAAAGGAGATACCTTCCCCCAATCAGAATTTATGAGCCTCTGCTCAAAGGAGATACCTTCCCCTCTCCTCTAGGAAATGATCCCTCAGAAGATCAACTACCTCTACCTCTTGCCAACACGTGGAACTCCTTTCCATCGAAGACCTCCTGTCCTCAATGCTTAGCCTAAGAGACCTCTGCCTTCTATGATCACGTCCACAATAGCTCAGAACCTATACCAAACAATTAGTCGGTCTAGTACAAGTCTTCCTCTGTCTGTCAGATCTGTCCAACTCTTGAACAAATCAATCCTCTACATACAAGCCTTCTCAAAGACTTGCCAACTGTCCTCAGGTTCTTCTCATAGAACCAATGCACCTCTGTCCTCAAGTTCTCTGATAGAACTATCAAACTCAACTCACAAGTCCTCTCTAGGACCTGTCCAAATTTGCTCACAAGTCCCCACACTGTCCAAAAACTCAACAAGCTCACCAAGAAAAACTTTCTTAGTAGGAAATCACAAAGTGAATTGTTAGAGACCCAATGTGATTTGTCAAACTCATAGAAGCATAAAGAGAATTGTTAGAGACTCAATATGTTCTATACTCAAATCCCAATCTCAAAACTCAACTCAAATCAACTCAGCTCAATCTCAATCTCAAATCTGAAAACTCAACTCAATATCTGAAATGGATAGGATAGAATGTTTTCTTTCAAGAACATGAAACCCCAACAATTGCCAACTATGCAAAGAATCACATAACAATGATACTCATGTTCTTTTCACCATCAATTAGGGTTTCAACAACAATGCTCATCAAACAAGGTTTAGTCAACCAACACCATTCAACTCAACATCAACCTTGAAGCATTCAACCAATCATCACAAGAAAAGGAAACAAGTAGAAATCCTTTTCCCTCCAAAGATATTTGAACAAAACAGCCACCAACACAATATCACCAAATGCAAAGAATAACTTGCTCAAATCAACTCAATGGAGTAAGCCCAATATCATGAATCAAGTAAAGCAATAACTTGATCAAACAACCTCTATGGAAGCAACTCAACCATCAAACTCAAAACAGCCAACCAAGGGTTCCACCAACTCAATGCAAGTAGCAAGACTCACAAACATAAACCCTAGTGCACAATGCTTCCACTACCTCAAACCAGAATTATGCATTCACCAAAACTCTCATCAAGGATAACAATGCATAAGAAGTCTTCAACAAACCAGAAAATAGGATTTACACCCAACCAAAGGAAACCTAGTTGAAAACCTTTTCACTCCAACCTTATTTCAGAAAAACATACACCAATCATACTCATAAGGAAAATGTGCCCATACCTTTTTGGAGTAGAAGAAAATTGATCCTTAAAGCTGTCACCACACACAACCCTCAAACTTCCAACCAAGTTAGGGTTAGAACCAAGATAAATGAGCATATATAAAAACTTTCCTTAATACACCTTTTAGCTCCTCTTCTTTAAAAACAACCACCAAAGAAGCCAAAAACACAACAACCAAAACTTACACCTTATATCTCCATTTTTAAATTTAGCATAGCAAAAGACTAATCTCAAAAATACAACCAAAGAAATATCCCCTTATTTCTCCTATGTCTTTTAAACAATGCTAAACAATGCCAAAAATCATATCAAGAAAATAATCACACCTTATAATGGCTGCCCTTGAAGAATCCGAAATTCACGGCACAAAACACGTTTTAATAAAAACGTGACTAATCCATGCACAGCTCCCTCCGCGGGGATCGAAACGCAGACCTCCGCCTACGCAAGGCCCAAACGCAGCCTTCGCTGCCACTAGCCCACAAGGGGCTTACGAAGTCCAAGACGGACTTCCTTCCACATAAACGGTCAAGCTTTCCGAAAGCTTTTCAAACCACGAGCTCTCCTCTTTCGCAGCGTAAACAGAACATTCGATCGCAGCCAAACCAATTAATTGCCTTCGATTTTCCAAGTGGGTTTAACCTTAGGAACCTTCTCATATTTATAGTCCATACGTGGACTTTAGAACACGTCGGCTGCAAAGAAAAGTAATTTCGAATTTAATCGAAATTTGCTTTCTAAAGGGTTTAAAAACCCTTAAAGTATTTTTAATAAATTAAAAATAATTTCTCCCTTAATTAATTAAATAATTAATTAATTAAAACCTTGAAGGGTTTTAAATAATAATTAAATAAATAATAAAGAGAACCTCCATTGGTTTTAATAAAAACCATTGCCAATGGAATCTCTCCGGATTCTCTTAAAAATATTCTCTTGGAATCTTCCACCTTTGAAGCCAACACATCCTCTTAACATTAATGTCATTTCCTTTTGACATCAATGACAACTCATAGACAAGAAGCTAGGATCTCAAACCCAAAATTGCCAACATTATTGAAAATATCTCTAGTATTTTATGGATTTATAATATTAAAGACTAAGGACTAATATTTTCACAATTCCAAAACATTCTACCCTTTTATAAAGAATTAATTTTAGAGGAAAATCAAGTGCTTTAGTATGAGTAGTGGTGATGAGTTTGTTAGACATGCTTTTATGATTTTTTTGCTCTTAATGATATCTATTTCTATAGTGCCACTCTCTATGCTTCCAATAAAAGTGTGGTGTTTAAGTGGAATAATAGGGTTATTTTGGAGATGTTTTGATGTATGTTGCATGCCAATAAAATGGATACCGACTTTTGGAGGAAAGATATAGCATGTGTTGTATACATCATCAATATGATATTGACCTAATAAGTCCAAGGTATGATACTTATTTACATATTAAGCCTAATATTTACGGTCCCAATATAATTAAGCCACAATATTATAGGTTGAAATATCAATAATCAAGAGTAAAATTAAATAAATATGAGCAATCAAATATATATCCATGCTAATATAAATAAAATAAAATTCACTATAATATCAAATATGAATATAAATGGTCAAAAGAATCCTTGTACATGCATGAAGAAAACTCACAATAAATTTATTCAAAAGTTGTATACAAGCTTTATTATCAATGCTTGGTGTGGTGATCACTACTGACCATTTTTCCTTACATTGTATGAAGCTTTATATCCATAATATATAAATAGTAATCTGTCTCTTCAATAATTTTCTATTGCACTCCTCACATATTCGGGAGATGAAACCTTTCATATTCTTGACCTTTGGCTTCTCATATTACCATTTTTATACTAGAATCTTCACTCTCTTCTTACATGCATAATTTAACTCTATTACACTTGCACACTTCTAAATAATTCTTACTCTCCTACATGCACTCCTAATACAAGAAACTTGTGCACATTCTTCAATACACACTTGCACTCTTACTTACATGACACTTGTTTATATCCTTCACATTGCACTCTTACATGACACTTGTGCATATCCTGCACATAGACACTTGCAGAAAATGGAAATATAAATCACTCATATAAACTATACATACAAACCCTAATTTATTACATATTTATATGTATACCATAAAGGTACCATAGGGGTACATGTGCATGTACCAAATAATGTAAAATTATCCAACACTCCCTTGTATTACATTATTTGGTTATTGAAGACTTTAGTCTTCAATATTTATCTTTATCTTTAATCTTCATGTGACCTTGCATTGTCCATGAACCTTTATTTGAGATTCATATTTAGTTTCATTCGCTTTGACTTATATTTCATCTTAATTCTTTGGTTCTTTAGAATTTGCATCCTCATTATCTTGTTCATGAACTACTTGAGCTTCTTCTTTGTCTTTGTCTTCCAATTCATGTGCTTCATTTATTTTATATTGTCTTGTAATTTATTTCCTATTTACTCTACAATATAAATTTGGATCATACTTGATCCATTTCCCTATTTATTATTTTTTCTAAAAAATAAAATACTTTATCATTAGTTTGATCCTTAGATAAAATTAGATCAGATATTTTTTCCTTGATTAGTTATTTGTCAATCTTGTCTTGCATATTTGAAATATAATATTTTTCTCTATTTTTCATGATGTTAGGAGTTGCTTCAAAAATAAATCAACAAAATTGTCTAATCTCAATAATAGCATTTTTTCAAATCTCTCATAATATTTTATTTTGTACCAACAAAATGCTGGAGAATGATTTTTTCTTCCATAAAATTTACATGGATAAATATTCCAGCAATTAGCTTCTTCATGTCCAATTCTATTGCAATAATTATACTTGTGTCGCTCCAAATTTTGGCATCCTTACCTTCAGGCTATAGGATCCGTGCCCGGAAGGGGGATGCGAGAAGGATGGGACAATACATCGGACTGAGAGGCCCTTTGAACGTCTCGCCTCTTGGGGGAAGGGTATAAGGGTGAATTTTTGATGGATGGTGGGTTCACCAGGAAACTTTTGAATGGCAGTTTCCATGCCTAGGTTGACAGTGAGTTTGATGTGTTCATTTTTATACTTGATCATTAAACTCCTAGGTTTGGCCAATATGAATCTAAACTATTCTATATGCCAATGCAGATTTAAATGAATATAGAAAATAGAAATGAATGCTAATAACAAAGAATATGCTAGCTAGAAGGTGTCATACCTGATTTCGGATGTCTGATGAAGATTTTGAGTCTTGTAGTAGTTTAGATTGTCTCAATTCATACGTAATCGTATGATATTTCATATGATCATCTCAAATCATAGAAGGTCATCTGAAATCATATAGAATCATCTAAAATTTGATGAATTCATCAGACGAATTCGTCAGAAACCTGCAATCACAAAAATAGGCACAAAATACCAAATATGCAAGTACAGAAGCAAAGGATAATGGTAGAAATAACAGCAAACATGCCTAAATAATGGATTCCAATAACAAATAAAGAAATGCAGTAGATTTAATGATTAATTTTAATTTTATCATGCGATTATGCTAAATGAGGTGAACTCCAATATGCAAAAAAACATAATAATTTAAGACAGTGCAAAAATACAATAGGAAAAATGCAGAGAAAGCTAAGGAAATGCGAACTCTAGACTTTGATTGCCCTCAATCTGGAATACATTCAAGATCGCCTCCAATCATACGAGATCGTCTGTGCTCCTCGACAAAATCATCTGTAATCGTCCGAGACCGTCCACGACGATCCGAGCTAGCTTCGACTGAAAAATAGTAGAGTTCCTGTAAGAAAAATGCAAAATACAGAATACAAACAGTAGTGCGAGGGAATAAAGAACTAACTCTGCAATGAAATCCGTCAACTAAGGGGTTTAGGGGGTTCAGGGAGAATTAGGGGGATAAACTAGAAAAATCCTAGTTTATATAGGATTAGGAAGAGGTTAGGAGGTTGGGGATCATCCCAATCTGGGAGATCTCCAACAAGGAAATCTCCAACTGCGCAGACATGTTTCTGCCTAAGTTGGAGAGGCTGTTGAAAAAGAAGCTAATTATGAAAATTTGGTTTTGGGACGAAATCGTCTGGATGTTCTGTTCCAGACGAATTCATCAGATCGGGGACGATTTCATCTAATCTACGACAATATCGTCCAATGGTCAATACAAATCCTAAAAATGGTGTGAAAAACGGGGAAAGCGAGTAACAGGCGGTTTAACGGGCAGTTTGTAGTTTAAAATTCAAATTTTTATATTTTATCTTTTTACTAAGGTTTAATCGTGCCAATTTTAGGGTGCTACATTTTGCCCCCTCTTTAGCGAATTTTCGAAGAAAATGCGTTAAAGACGAGTTTTTCCCGTTTTACGAGAAAGCAAAAATATACTCAATTTTTAGACGACGATTCTTGGTCGAATCGTACGAATGCTGACTATGGTGCCCCCTCCGTGTTTTTACCCAAATTGAACGTTTGAGGTAAAAATGCGGAAAAGCAAAATTAAAATGTTGATTTTTAAATAAAATTAAAAAACTAGGGTAAAACCCTAATTCATTTTTACTGTTCATTTTTACTGTTCTAGAGCTCTACAAAGAGGGAAAAAAATGGTGGAGACAACGCACAGAGTGATAGAGGTCCTACACGGGCTATGGGTAAGGATCTAATCCTAGTAGATTAGGTTTGATTTAACTTTGTGTAAGTTTTTTGAATTAAATTTGATTATTTGGGGCATCGCGGGCATATTCTAGAAAGAGTGTTCAGATTAGAATGGAGGAGTGTGAACATCGATAAGGGGCGTATAGAGCATGAAATTCACTATGTACAGGGTAGATTGACACATAAGCATACAATTATAATGGAGATATTATCGAGTGTCATATTGCTCAAATCAAGAAGTGCACGATTTCCTTGGAATTTATTAGGAATCATGGAGGATATGGTGGAAGAGTTAAAGGTGTATGTATGGGCACAAACATTATTGGCCCAAACCTACAAAGAGTTGTTCGATTTAAGAACAATAATGAAAACCAGATTGAACTGTAGCACCTTACTACAAGTATGGGCATGGGAGCACATAGCGGTAGCAATACCCCAAGGGCTACCTTATGATGCACACAAATTTATGGGGCCAGAGATGACCTATGCATTAAGGTAGCAATGGAAAAAGGAATGGTCTAACCGTAGACTACTTGAAGGCAATAGAGAGTGATTTTGCTCTATTTTGGAGAATATGCACTACTCGTGATGTTATTTGGAGACCTTGGAGAGAGGGCCTAGTTTGGGAAGAAGATGGTCTACAAATCACTCATGTGAGACAAGCAATATGGATGATCGGACGTACAAGTATGCAATACGAGTATTTTCAATATACTCATGTATTGTGATAGTTTGGTATTATACAATGGATACTGGACCCATCCATGGTTTATACAAGGAAGGGGTGAACAACCGTGATACCTCCGCCAATGGAACCACTAGCTTTAGAACTTGATGAGGCTATATAAACACTAGAGGAGGATCACACAGGCACAATCCCTGACTACAATATTTGGTGGGCCACACAACATCAATGCAAAGAGGAAGATTCTAGTGAGATAAACAATAATATAGAAATAGGTAAGGTTGTGGAGGAGGAGCACTCATCTAGGAAGATAAATAAGGAAGAATCTTACAAAATATGTGTATGCCAATGGTTGGACATAGGAGAATATGAACCTAGGGGAAAAGTGCAACACAAATTTGAGGTGCTCAAGAAGTAAATTGGACTATTAGAGATTCAATAGTTGAAGTTAGTTGAAAAATCGACAAAACAAAGGTTTAAGTTGGAGATTGAGAAAAAAACTACCATCTCAGAATAAGAGAGGTTTCTATTAGAGTTAATGCAAATGCACTGCTGGAGAGATACAATAGTGACAACCTTGCAAGTAGAAAATGCACAATTACGCCACAGAAGGGATATCTATAGAGCTGCATTCTTGACTTCTTATATGGATGCACTTATAATCCATGGGTTACTTCTTCCATCGCAACCAACTACTGAGGAACAACATGAACATGGAAATACAACTCGAGCAACTTAGACAACTGGTCGGAATAGAACCCAAGCTACTTCTCGAGCAGTTTCTCCAATTACACCATGGAAGGGATATCTACAAAGTTGCATTCTTGACTTATTGTATGGATGCACTTATAAGCCATGGGTTACTTCTTCCATTGCAACCAGCTGCTGAGGGACAACGTGAATAGGGAAATACAACTTGAGCAACTTAGGCAATTGGTCGAAATAGAATCCAAGCTACTTCTCGAGCAATTTCTCATATATATTCTCAAAATAGTAATGTAGGTATGGACCCAATGAGTGAAATATTTGAGGAAGAACAACCTTGAGATCTGAAGCCACTACTCTAGGAGCTATATGTATTAGTATGCCAAGGGATTTAGCCAATTTAAATTATAAATAATTTGAATTATATATTCCTGGTATAAAAATGAAATATTGTGTGAACTTAAAGTTTCTATAATTAAACTCAGAGTAGCTTATGAATGTATATATATTTTATTTTCATAAAGTAAACTTATTTAATTAAAAGAACACTAAATGAATTTGAAGAATGGATTGGTGTCCATTCTCGGAGAAGGTATGGGACTTCTCCAAAATGATATAACCAGGAGACATCTGGGTGGATGCTCTGGTATTGGCAAGAAAGTTGTCAAAATGTATATTAGGATATATGTGGATATCCTAAATAGAGATTCTGAAATTATGATGTATCTTTGTTAATACTTGACTTTATCAGGTTAACTCATGTTAGGGGTTAACAAAATTATACTTTGATACTCCTTGGTGGGAGTTTTGATAAAATTAACAAGACTTTATATGTCTAATAAGGTACAAATGCATAATTTCATAATGTCTCTATAACATGATTTTGCAAATTCTATTATTATAGTGCTTTAAATTCACTATTTATGGAGTGATAGATGGTTTAAAACTATAATCTTTATGATGAGATTATGTTTTGATGATATTTTAAATACTTTTTGTTATGCAAAATAGAAATCATGTTTCTTATAAGGACATGAAACTGTTGATATTTTACACTTTTATAGGTCCAGGTACTCTCATGGATGGAATATGTAGCTTACCATCAAGAATGAATACTAGATGAAAGAAGAATCTGATTGTAAAACAAGAGGATAAATACTAGATTTTTCTAGACAAATGTGATAGGTTTTCAAACATAGAGGATTGTGTTTAACCTAAGGGGGGGTGTATGTCATGACCCGTTTCCTTCAAACCTTATCATATTAAAATTAATTTATCATGGTATCAATTAATGCCTAATAAAAAGGGGCATAGACCCTAAAGAATCCTACAAAAATTCTAATAAAATAATATTATGAAGGATAGGAAAATATTAATTATATTTTAGAGAAGATAATTAATTAGAAACTAATTATGAAGCCTTGTGAAAGATAAATTTGAGGAATTATATTCTGCAAAATTATAACAATATAGTTAATTATGGGAAACAACCTAATGGACCCAATTTAGATGAGACTTAAAAGGACTTTAGGATTGTTAAATATTATATGAACTATCCTATCCATTGGGAAATTCCATATGGCTTCCCTATATTGGAGGAAATTAAAAAGGAGATCTCTTATCCTATCAATAATAGTTCTAGATTTGTATCCATTCTATGCCTTAATAGTATTAGTTTTATATTTATTCCCATGAAAAAGGACACAAAACAAAAATAATGTCACTCATCTTATCTCTAGTGGACCTTTTTTCTACTTTACATGACATGATGAGTCATAATGGGTCCAAGGTATATTTTTAATATTATTATAATGTTTCCACTATTTGGACCATGAGTGGATAAGTGTCCTATAAATAGAGGATACCTTGTGAAGAATAGGGAGCTGGTAAAAATCTTGGAGGACTAGGGAGTATGCTCTCCACACTTGGGGAGGATCCGAAACCAAAATTCCTTTGAGAGATTACTATGGGTATTTGGCCAAGACAATTTGAGGGACTTTTATGGTTAGAGGAAAATGAATAGATTGAGGAAATTGAGATGGTCTAGGAGGAAAGCATTTGAAGAGTCAAGAAGAAGAGTATCAGGTTGGATCACTCTTTTCTTCTCTATATTTTACTGCTAAGATAGATTAATGATAAATCCTGGGTACAAGGCTTTATTTTATTCTAAATATGGAGATTCATCTTTAATGTTTAGAATATTTTAATTGGAATATAGAGGTTCCATATTCATATGATTAGAATATAGATTTGCTTTATAAAAATACAGAGAATTCCCTATACTGGTTGTAAGCACTGTTTACAACTTCATTTGTTATTTGAACTAAAATATTATTGTTTCATTTAGAATTTTGCTTGAAAGTATTGGATGAACTGCATTACTTACCAAGCGATATGAGTTATGTAATTTATTAATCTAATAAATTTTATAGTTTCCATTTAAAGGGTTAGTTGTGGCTTACCGGATAAGATTTGTTGCTATCGAGTTATGTATTGGAGGCCATAAGATTTATTGCTATCGAGTTATGTATTGGAGACCATAATTTTCCACTAAAAATGGTTTGATTGATTATTGTTGCTATTGAGGTATATACTTTAGACCATAATCTAGAATTTAATAGCAAGCGACCATCCACAAGTCAAATAACCAACACCACCAATGACTCTCTAGTGGTTACTACCTAAAAAGAACTTATGCATTTTTCTCATGCGCATGACCCACAACATAGCGCATGTGGGATGTGTTTCCCATGACACACAATAGACTCCAAATCCATCCTAGAAATGGTTACTCCCTATCGTATCAAGAATTATTTCTTGTTAGTAGGACACCACTTGGTAATATAACTCCTTTTCGAAGGTCATACCCTATGCTCATAGAGTGGGACTGTTATAGCCATAAAACCAGGAGATCCTATACAAGCTCAAAATCCTCAGTGTATGCCTATGGGGGACATTGTTACACTCTAGAGACCTCATCTACCAAACCATGTTCAATGTAATGTAGTAAACATTTCAGTGGATTTAGATACCAACCCCAAAATTATCTTGACAGTAGGAACTTGCAAAATAGAAGCTTAATACTTTCACTTGAACTAATATTGGGTGACCCACCCATATTTGAACCCGAACCATTCAAGCCATTCAAACAAGATCTATGTTTAATACTTAAGGTATTACTTTGGGTTACACATTTTCATGGAAAGCTAACCCCCAAACTCTAGTATGGAAGACATCGATTTGGGGCACTGAATCTCGTAGGGTCTGCAAACCATCTATAAGATCCCATGATAATTTAAATTTTACATCAATCTGTGATGATGAAATCAATAAAAAATGATGCTAGTTATGTTTGGATACAAACCTTTCTGGGATTACCAATGACCGATTAGCAATATCTTCCTAGCTCATAAGGGATAAACTCGAGACTGTGATTCGATCTGAAGACCTATCAGATATGGTATTTCTATCTCAAGTGCTTTGAAAGTGCCATAAAGGTCGATTTGGCCTACGCAATAGACATCCATAAATTGGATACTGGAAAAACTACTTCAATATCCATATTTTGGAATCATTGAATGTTCATTTTTGGTTGAATAGGTGTTAGTTATTCATAATGAGTGGCTTACGACCATCAAACCTGTTGATGTGATAATCACATCTAGAATTAACCAATTAACCAAGGGACGATATAGCCACTAGATAACAATTATATCCATTAGGTAATATGGGTATTACACCTTAGGAAGACCCTTCACTATCATATGGGTTTTAAGAGGTGTACCTTAGACTCTTTTTGGGAAAATACTCAGCATCTATATATTTAGACTTACTCTTTATTTTCAAGTGTGTATGGGCCAAAGGTTTAGATTTACTAAGGGTTCACTTGAACTATGATAGTCAAACCAATTTGGACAACTTAAATAACTATAGTCCTCAATAGAAGTGAAACCTTAGGATATGCAAACATAAATTCAGCCATTTAAGTTATGTGAAAACTAACTAGTGTAAGTTAAAAAAAAACAATATTTTATTTATTTTCATTTTTGATCAATGTTACAATACACTATGGAATTTTCCAACAATAGGTTATGGTGCAATTGTGGAAGAAGTCACTGGAAAAACCAGAAACTGAAACTTCATTATGTTGGATGAGAACAAGGATGGTGAAACATTACATCTAAGTATGTAAATCCCTCAAATATCACCAGACTCATCTCTGACATGAGTATTATGGAACTCCACAAAGTAAGCCTTGGAATCCCAAGTGTCACCACCACATGTAGCTTCGCCAACCTCCCTAAGTATCCCAAATCCTCAGAAAAGTATGCACCTGGCCACTTGGGTGGTGGTTGAAATAAATAATGGGTGCTAAGCTATTTAAAAATGGGAACTGACCACTATGCCATGCATGTGGTATTATAACTTATAAGAAAACTAGAGTGTAGTTTTATAACAGTTGTTTGAAGTGTAGAAAACCGTGTATATGAAACCGATGTAAACCAAATATTGTATATAGAGGTAATATGATACGAAATTAATTATAATTCTACCATATGATAATAAATTCAATATGGGTACACTTTACAACAATAGTACTATGCGATATATACATTTTTACAACAGATAAATAAGGTATGAAATCATCCATTGGAGTCTTTGAAGTGTCGATGATGGGACATGATACAAATTAAGGGAGGGACACGTGGGTTATGATGATGTGTTCTATGCACATTGAAAGAATATTACTCCCTTGGGAATTGGAGAGGAACCCAATAACTTAATTTGATTGATCTACGAATATATAGAAATAAATGGACCTCAAAATACTATCCAACAAATGAAATCGAGGTAAAACTTCAACATCGTAGAATGGATAAAATGGTGTAGAATTTATCCCAATTTTAGATACAAAAATAACCTAAGCACTATTCATGGTAGTGAATATCATATTTCTCATATTAGGGTTTACCCTATTAGTACTAATGATCTCAGGAATGAACATCATAGTGTGTCTCGTAATTATCTTCCTCCTACTAGCCAATATGTTGGTACATACTCTTTGAGTTATGGCTTCTAAAAATATTAGAACCGGTAGTGGAAATCCAATGAAAACATAAAATATTCAATCATTAAAGATAATCAGGGCATGATATCCATTGATGAAGATCTTTCAGAATGTCAGGGATAGGCTGGATGCGAGTGAGTAGCAATGGTTGAAAGAAGTAGTATTTGAAGGAGCGACTCGACTAGAGCCAATACATGTAGATAGATGCTATATTTTTTCCCTAGTAGAAATATGGGATCCCAATAGAGGGACATTTCAATTACCCATTGGATAAATGACTGTTACATTGGAAGACGTATACAGGATATACTAGATACTAGTAGAAGGTCGTATAGTAACCATTTCCAATAAAGAAAAAATGGGGTATATTCTAGAAAGAGTGTTCAGAGCAGAATGGAGGAGTGTGAACACATATAAGGGGCATATAGATCATGAACTTCACTATGTGTAGGGTAAACTAACATATTAAGTATACAATTATAATGGAGATCTTATCAGGTGTCATATTTCTCAAATCAAGAAGTGCACGATTTCCTTGGAATTTATTAGGAATCGTGCAGGATATAGTGGAAGATTCAGTGGTGTATGTATGGGAACCAACATTATTGATCTAAACCTATAGAAAGTTGTTCAATTTAAGAACAATGATGAAAACTAGATTGAACTGTAGCACCTTGCTACAAGTTTGGGCATGGGAGCACATAGCGATAGCAAGACCCCAAGGGCTACCTTATGATGCACACCAATTTATGGGGCCAGAGATGCCCAATGCATTAAGGTGGAAAAAAAAGGAATGGTCTAACTACAGGCCACTTGAAGGCAATAGAGAGCAATTTCGCTCTATTTGGGAGAATTTGCACTCCTATGATGTTATTTGGAGACCTTGGAGAGAGGGCCTATTTTGGGAAGAATATGATCTACAAATCACTTGTGTTAGATGAAAAAAATGGATGATCGGATGTACAAGTATTCAATATGAGTATTTTCAATATACTCATGTATTGTGACAGTTCGGTATTATACAACGGATACCAGACCCATCCATGGTTTATACGAGGAAGGAGCAAAAAACAATGATACCTCCACCAATTGAACCACTAGCTTCAAAACATAATGAGACTATATGGACACCATAGGAGGATGACACAGGCACAATCCTTGACTACAATATTTGGTTGGTCGCACAACGGTAACACCAAGAGGAAGATTCTAGTGATGAAAATAATAGTATAGAAATAGGTAATGCTATGGAGGAGAAACACTCATCTAGGAAGAGAAATAAGGAAGAATATTCCAAAATATGTGTATGCAAATGGTTGGAAATAGGAGCTAGACCATCCAACATAGGAGAAGATGAACCTAGGGGAAAAGTGCAACACAAAGTAGAGGTGGTCAAGAAGCAAATTCAACTATTAGATATTCAACAGTTGAAGTTAGTAGAAAAATGGGTACAACAAAGGTTTAAGCTGGAGACTAAGAAAGAAGCTGCCATATCAGAATGTGAGAGGTTTTGATTAGAGTTAACACAAATGCACTACTGGAGAGATACAATAGTGACAACCTTGCAAGTAGAAAATGCATAATTACGCCACGAAAGGGATATCTACAGAGCTAAATTCTTGACTTCTTGTATGGATGCACTTATAATACATGGGTTACTTATTCCATCGCAACCAACTACTAATGGACAACATGAATAGGGAAATATAACTCGAGCAACTTAGGCAACTGGTCGGAATAGAACCCAAGCTACTTCTCGAGCAATTTCTCAAATTACGCCATGGAAGGGATGCCTACAAAGTTGAATTCTTGACTTCTTGTATGGATGCACTTATAAGCCATGGGTTACTTCTTCCATCACAACCAACTACTGAGGGACAACATGAACAGGGAAATACAACTCAATAAACTTAGGCAACTGGTTGTAATAGAACCTAAAGTAATTCTCAAGCAGTTTCTCCAATAGATTCTCAAACTGGTAATGTAGGTATGGACCCAACGGGTGAAATATTCGAGGAAGAACAACCTTGAGATCTAAAGCCACTACTTCAAGAGCTATATGTATTAGTATGCCAAGGGATTTAGCCAATTGTAATTAGAAATCATTTGAATTATATATTCCTGGTATAAAAATGAAATATTGTGTGAACTTAAAGTTTTCTATCATGAAACTTAGAGTAGCTTATGAATGTAGATTTTATTTGTTTCCATAAATTAAACTTATTTAATTAAAATAATACTAAATGAATTTGAATAATGGATTATTGTCCATTCTTAGATAAGGTATGGGATTTCTCAAAAATGATAAAACCATGAGACATATAGGTGGATGCTCTAGTATTGGAAAGAAATTTGTAAAAATGTATATTAGGATATGTGTGGATATCCTATATAGAGATTATGAAATTATGATTTATCTTTGTTAACACTTGAATTTATCAGGTTAACTCATGTTAGGGGTTAACAAAATTATACTGTGATACTCCTTTGTGGGAGTTTTGATAAAATTAACAAGAATTTCTATGTCTAATAAGGTACAAATGCATATTTTCATAATATGTCTATAGCACCATTTTGAAAATTCTATTATTATAGTGCTTTAAATTAAGTATTTATGGAGTGATAGATGGTTTAAAACTATAATCTTTGTGATGAGATTATGTTTTGATGATATTTTCAATACTTTTTGTTATGCAAAATGGATATCATGTTGCTTATAAGGACATGGTACTACTGATATTTTGCACTTTTGTAGGTCCAGGTTCTCTCATGGATGGAAGATGTAGCTTGCCATAAAGAACGAATATTGGATGAAAGAAGAATCTGATTGTAAAACAGGAGGATAAATACTAGCTTTTTGTTAGATAAAAGTATTTTTGTAAGATAAATTTTCAAACACAGAGGACTATGTTTAATCTAAGGGTGCGGTGTATGTCATGACTCATTTCCTTCGAACCTTATCAGAGTAAAATTAATTGATCATGGGATCAATTAATGCTTGATAAAAGGGGCATAGACCCTAAATAATCTTACAAAAATTCTAATAAAATAATTTTATGAAGGATAGTAAAATATTAATTATATTTTAGAGAAGATAATTAATTAGAAACTAATTATGAAGCCTTGTGAAAGATAAATTTAAGTAATTATTTTTTGAAAAATTATAACAATATAGTTAATTATGGGAAACAACCTAATGGACCCAATTTATACGGGACTTAAAAGGACTTTAGGATTGTTATTATATGAACTATCCTATCCATTGGAAAATTCCATATGGATTCTCTATATTGGAGGAAATTAAAAGGGAGATCTCTTATCCTATCAATAATAGTTCTATATTTGTATCCATTCTATGCCTTAATATTATTAGTTTTATATTTATTCCTATGAAAAAGGACACAATACAAAAATAAGACCACTCATCTTATCTCTAGTGGACCATTTTTCTACTTTACATGACATGATGAGTCATAATGGTTTCAAGGTATCTTTTTAATATAATTATAATGTGACCACTATTTGGCTAATGAGTGGAGAAGTGTCCTATAAATAGAGATCACCTTGTGAAGAAAGGGGAGCTGGTAAAAATATTGGAGGACTAGGGAGTATGCTCTCCACCCTTGGGGTGGATCAGAAACCAAAAGTCCTTTGAGAGATTACTATGGGCATTTCGCCAAGATAAGTTGAGGGACTTTTGTGGTTAGAGGAAAAATAATAGATTGAGGAAATGAATATGGGCTAAGAGGAAAGCATTTGAAGAGTCAATAAGAAGAGTATCAGGTTGGATCACTATTTTCTTCTCTATATTTTACTGCTGGCATAGATTAATGATAAATGTTGGGTACAAGTCTTTCTTTTATTCTAAATATGGAGATTCATATTTAATGTTTAGAACACTTTAATTGGAATATGGAGGCTCCATATTCATATGATTAGAATATAGATTTAATTTATAAAAATAGAGAGAATTCCCTATATTGGTTGTTACAACTTCATTTGTTATCTAAACTAAAATGTTATTGTTTCATTTAGAAGTTTGCTTGAAAGTATTGGATGAACTACATTACTTACCAAGAGATATGAATTATGTAGTTTATTTAATCTAATAAAGTTTATAGTTTCCATTTAAAGAGTTAGTTGTGGCTTACCAGATAAACTTTGTTGCTATCGAGTTATGCATTGGAGGCCATAAGCTTTATTTCTATCGAGTTATGTATTGGAGACTATAATTTTCCACTAAAAAGGGTTTGATTGCTTATTGTTGCTATTGAGGTATATACTATAGAAAATAACATAGAATTGAATAGCAGGTGACCATACACAAGTGACCAACACCATCAACGACCTGCTAGTGGTTACTACCTAAAAAGAACTTATGCATTTTTCTCATGCACATGACCCACAAAACATCGCATGTGGGATTTGTTTCCCATGATACACAATAGACTCCACATCCATCCCAATGATGGTTACTCCCTATCGTACCAAGAATAATTTATTGTTAGCAAGACACCACTTGGTAATAGAACTCCTTGCTGAAGGTCATGCCCTATGCTCATAAAGTGGAACTATCGTAGCCATGAATTAAGGAGATCCCATACAAGCTCATAATCCTTAGTGTCTACCTCTAGGGGACATAGTTACACTCTAGAGACCTCGTCTACCAAACCATTTTCTATGTAATGTAGTAAAAATTGTAGTATATTTGGATAGGAACCCCAAAATTGCCTTATACTTTCTAGAAGAAGTGGTTTAGACCTAAAATCTATGAATAATCTTTGATAAGGTTAGTTCATTATGATGGTTTTCCATCTTCAAGGCATTCACCTACATACTAGTCTTGGTGGACCGTATGGTTAAGGGTGGTTTTCCATTTTATTTGGGATGAGACCTAACACTTGGAAAATGTTCTCATATCATATGGGTATGAGGTTTTCATAGAAACTGATCACTTCTACTCAAAAGAGACTCTGATCAAGTCTCAATAGATCTTGATGCTATATGTCTTGATAAGTTTCAATACAAAAGGAATGAGTCTATCTTAGACCATGATTATGTTCCTTACCTCATGAAAGATATATGAAAAAAATGATTGGTTGAGTAGTGACAACAGGGGTTGTTACAGTTGGTATCAGAGCCCAGACTAACTAATAGATTCTAGGTAGATCTAGGTTAGTAAAAAAATTGGGCATGAAATAAAACATGAGAGAAAACTCAAAACATAAATTCCACAACTCTAGATAATACACACTTGGTAAGGACAAGGTCAAGTGCTTGAGATTATGATGTCTGAGTTCCTATACCCCATGAGTAGATCCACAATTGTTCGAAAGTGGAAGAGCTAATAGAACCCTCCTATATGGGTTTTAAGAGGTGTACCTTAGACTCTTTTTGGGAAAATACCCGACATCTATATAGTTAGACTTACTCTTTATTTTCAAGTGTGTATGGGCCAAAGGTTCAGATTTACTAAGGGTTCACTTGAACTATGATAGTCAAACCAATTTGGACAACTTAAATAACTATAGCCCTCAATAGAAGTGAAACCTTAGGATATGCAAACATAAATTCAGCATTTTAAGTTATGTGAAAACTAACTAGTGTAAGTTCAAACAAAACAATATTTTATTTATTTTCATTTTTGATCAATGTTACAATACACTCTGGAATTTTCCAACAATAGGTTATGGTGCAATTGTGGAAGAAGTCACTGACAACACCAAAAACTGAAACTTCATTATGTTGGATGAGAACAAGGATGGTGAAACATTACATCTAAGTATGTAAATCCCTCAAATATCACCAGACTCATCTTTGACATGAGTATTAGGGAACTCCACAAAGTAAGCCTTGGAATCCCAAGTGTCACCACCACATGTAGCTCCGCCAACCTCCTTAAGTATCCCAAATCCTCATAAAAGTATGCACCTGGCCACTTGGGTGGTGGTTGAAATAAATAATGGGTGTTAAGCTATTTAAAAATGGGAACTGACCACTATGCCATGCATGTGGTATTATTACTTATAAGAAAACTAGAGTGTAGTTTTATAATAGTTGTTTGAAGTGTAGAAAACCGTGTATATGAAACCGATGTAAACCAAATATTGTATATAGAGGTAATATGATACGAAATTAATTATAATTCTACCATATGATAATAAATTCAATATGGGTACACTTTACAACAATAGTACCATACAATATATACATTTTTACAATAGATAAATAAGTATGAAATCATCCATTGGAGTCTTTGAAGTGTCGATGATGGGACATGATACAAATCAAGGGAGGGACACCTGGGTTATGATGATGTGTTCTATGCACATTGAAATAAGATTACTCCCTTGGGAATTGGAGAGGAACCCAATAACTCAATTTGATTGATCTACGAATATATAGAAATAAATGGACCTCAAAATACTATCCAACAAATGAAATCGAGGTAAAACTTCAACATCGTAGAATGGATAAAATGGTGTAGAATTTATCCCAATTTTAGATACAAAAATAACCTAAGCACTATTCATGGTAGTGAATATCATATTGCTCATATTAGGGTTTACCCTATTAGTACTAATGATCTCAGGAATGAACATCATAGTGTGTCTCGTAATTATCTTCCTCCTACTAGCCAATATGTTGGTACATACTCTTTGAGTTATGGCTTCTGAATATATTAGAACCGGCAGTGGAAATCCAATGAAAACATCAGAAATTCAATCATTAAAGATAATCAGGGCATGATATCCTTTGGTGAAGATATTTTAGAATGTCAAGGATAGGCTGGATGCAAGCGAGTAGCAATGGTTGAAAGAAGTAGGATTTGAAGGAGTGACTCGACTAGAGCCAATACATGTAGATAGATGCTATATTTTTTCCCTAGTAGAAATATGGGATCCCAATAGAGGGACATTTCAATTACCCATTGGAGAAATGACTGTTACATTGGAAGACGTATACAGGATATACTAGATACTAGTAGAAGGTCGTATAGTAACCATTTACAATAAAGCAAAAATGGGGTATATTCTAGAAAGAGTGTTCGGAGCAGAATGGAGGAGTGTGAACACATATAAGGGGCATATAGAGCATGAACTTCACTATGTATAGGGTAAACTAACATATTAAGTATACAATTATAATGGAGATCTTATCAGGTGTCATATTTCTTGAACCAAGAAGTGCACGATTTCCTTGGAATTTATTAGGAATCATGCAGGATATAGTGGAAGATTTAGTGGTGTATGTATGGGAACCAACATTATTGATCTAAACCTACAGAGAGTTGTTCAATTTAAGAACAATGATGAAAACTAGATTGAACTGTAGCACCTTGCTACAAGTTTGGGCATGGGAGCACATAACAATAGCAAGACCCCAAGGGCTACCTTATGATGCACACCAATTTATGGTGCTAGATATGCCCAATGCATTAAGGTGGCAAAAAAAGGAATGGTCTAACTACAGGCCACTTGAAGACAATAGATAGCAATTTCACTCTATTTGGGAGAATTTGCACTCCTGTGATGTTATTTGGAGACCTTGGAGAGAGGGCCTATTTTGGGAAGAATATGATCTACAAATCATTCGTGTGAGATGAAAAAAATGGATGATCGGATGTACAAGTATTCAATATGAGTATTTTCAATATACTCGTGTATTGTGATAGTTCGGTATTATACAATGGATACCAGACCCATCCATGGTTTATATGAGGAAGGAGCAAAAAACCATGATACCTCCACCAATTGAACCACTAGCTTCAAAAAATAATGAGACTATATGGACACCATAGGAGGATGACATAGGCACAATCCTTGACTACAATATTTGGTTGGTCGCACAGCGGTAACTCTAAGAGGAAGATTCTAGTGATGAAAATAATAGTAGAGAAATAGGTAAGGCTATGGAGGAGAAACACTCATCTAGGAAGATAAATAAGGAAGAATATTCCAAAATATGTGTATTCCAATGGTTGGAAATAGGATCTAGACCATCCAACATAGGAGAAGATGAACCTAGGGGAAAAGTGCAACTCAAAGTAGAGGTGGTCAAGAAGCAAATTCAACTATTAAATATTCAACATTTGAAGTTAATAGAAAAATGGGTACAACAAAGGTTTAAGCTGGAGACTAAGAAAAAATTTGCCATATCAGAATGAGAGAGGTTTTGATTAGAGTTAACACAAATGCACTACTGGAGAGATACAATAGTGACAACCTTGCAAGTAGAAAATGCACAATTATGCCACGAAAGGGATATCTACAGAGCTAAATTCTTGACTTCTTATATGGATGCACTTATAAGACATGGGTTACTTATTCCATCACAACCATCTACTAATGGACAACATGAATAGGGAAATATAACTCGAGCAACTTAGGCAACTGGTCGTAATAGAACCAAAGCTACTTCTCGAGCAGTTTCTCCAATTACGCCATGGAAGGGATGCCTACAAAGTTGAATTCTTGACTTCTTGTATGGATGCACTTATAAGCCATGGGTTATTTCTTCCATCACAACCAACTACTGAGGGACAACATGAAAATGGAAATACAACTCGAGCAACTTAGGCAACTGGTTGTAATAGAACCCAAAGTAATTCTCGAGCAGTTTCTCCAATAGATTCTCAAACTGGTAATGTAGGTATGGACCCAACGGGTGAAATATTCGAGGAAGATCAACCTTGAGATCTGAAGCCACTACTCTAGGAGCTATATGTATTAGTATGCCAAGGGATTTGGCCAATTGTAATTAGAAATAATTTGAATTATATATTCCTGGTATAAAAATGAAATATTGTGTGAACTTAAAGTTTTCTATCATGAAACTCAGAGTAGCTTATGAATGTAGATTTTGTTTGTATTCATAAAGTAAACTTATTTAATTAAAATAACACTAAATGAATTTGAATAATGGATTGGTGTCCATTCTCGGAGAAGGTATGGTATTTCTCAAAAATGATAAAACCATGAGACATATAGGTGGATGCTCTGGTATTGGAAAGAAATTTGTAAAAATGTATATTAGGATATGTGTGGATATCCTATATAGAGATTATGAAATTATGATGTATCTTTGTTAACACTTGAATTTATCAGGTTAACTCATGTTAGGGTTTAACAAAATTATACTGTGATACTCCTTTGTGGGAGTTTTGATAAAATTAACAACACTTTCTATGTCTAATAAGGTACAAATGCATATTTTCATAATATGTCTATAGCACCATTTTGAAAATTATAATATTATAGTGCTTTAAATTCAGTATTTATGGAGTGATAGATGGTTTAAAACTATAATCTTTGTGATGAGATTATGTTTTGATGATATTTTCAATACTTTTTGTTATGCAGAATGGATAACATGTTGCTTATAAGGACATGGTACTACTAATATTTTACACTTTTGCAGGTCCAGGTTCTATCATGGATGGAAGATGTAGCTTGCCATAAAGAACGAATATTGGATGAAAGAAGAATCTGATTGTAAAGCAGGAGGCTAAATACTAGCTTTTTGTTAGATAAATGTATTTTTGTAAGATAAATTTTCAAACACAGAGGACTATGTTTAATCTAAGGGTGCGGTGTATGTCATGACTCATTTCCTTCGAACCTTATCAGAGTAAAATTAATTGATCATGGTATCAATTAATGCTTGATAAAAGGGGCATAGACCCTAAATAATCCTACAAAAATTCTAATAAAATAATTTTATGAAGGATAGGAAAATATTAATTATATTTTAGAGAAGATAATTAATTAGAAACTAATTATGAAGCCTTGTGAAAGATAAATTTAAGTAATTATCTTTTGAAAAATTATAACAATATAGTTAATTATGGGAAACAACCTAATGGACCCAATTTATACGAGACTTAGAAGGACTTTAGGATTGTTATTATATGAACTATCCTATCCATTGGAAAATTCCATATGGATTCCCTATATTGGAGGAAATTAAAAGGGAGATCTCTTATCCTATCAATAATAGTTCTAGCTTTGTATCCATTCTATGCCTTAATAGTATTAGTTTTATATTTATTCCCATGAAAAAGGACACAAAACAAAAATAAGACCACTCATCTTATCTCTAGTGGACCCTTTTTCTACTTTACATGACATGATGAGTCATAATGGGTCCAAGGTATATTTTTAATATAATTATAATGTGACCACTATTTTTCTAATGAGTGTAGAAGTATCCTATAAATAGAGATCACCTTGTGAAGAAAGGGGAGCTGGTAAAAATCTTGGAAGACTAGGGAGTATGCTCTCCACCCTTGGGGTGGATCAGAAACCAAAAGTCCTTTGAGAGATTACTATGGGCATTTCGCCAAGATAAGTTGAGGGACTTTTGTGGTTAGAGGAAAAATAATAGATTGAGGAAATGAAGATGGGCTTGGAGGAAAGCATTTGAAGAGTCAATAAGAAGAGTATCAGGTTGGATCACTATTTTCTTCTCTATATTTTACTGCTGGCATAGATTAATGATAAATATTGGGTACAAGGCTTTCTTTTATTCTAAATATGGAGATTCATCTTTAATGTTTATAACACTTTAATTGGAATATGGAGGCTCCAGCTTCATATGATTAGAATATAGATTTAGTTTATAAAAATAGCTTACAACTTCATTTGTTATCTGAACTAAAATGTTATTGTTTCATTTACAAGTTTGCTTGAAAGTATTGGATGAACTACATTACTTACCAAGAGATATGAGTTATGTAGTTTATTTAATCTAATAAAGTTTATATGTTCCATTTAAAGAGTTAGTTGTGGCTTACCAGATAAGCTTTGTTGCTATCGAGTTATGTATTGGAGGCCATAAGCTTTATTTCTATTGAGTTATGTATTGGAGACCATAATTTTCCACTAAAAAGGGTTTGATTGCTTATTTTTGCTATTGAGGTATATACTATAGACAATAACATAGAATTGAATAGCAAGTGACCATCCAAAAGTGACCAACACCATCAACGACCTGCTAGTGGTTACTACCTAAAAAGAACTTATGCATTTTTCTCATGCGCATGACCCACAAAACATCGCATGTGGGATGTGTTTCCCATAATACAGAATAGACTCCACATCCATCCCAATGATGGTTACTCCCTATCATACCTATGGGGGACATCGTTACACTCTAGAGACCTCGTCTACCAAACCATTTTCTATGTAATGTAGTAAAAATTGCAGTAGATTTGGATAGGAACCCCAAAATTGCGTCGATAGTAGGAACTTGCAAAATATAAGCTTAATACTTTCGCTCAGACTAATATTGGGTGACCCACATATATTTGAACCCAAATCAGTAAGGCCATTAAAAAAATATTTGTGTTTAATCCTCAAGGGATTACTTTGGGTTACACTTGGTCATGGAAATTTGACCCCCAAACTCCATGGAAGACATCGATTTGGGACACTAAATCCCATAGGGTCTGCAAACCATCTGTAAGATCCCATGATAATTTAAATTTTACATCGATTTGTGATGACGAAATCAATAATGAATGATGCTAGTTATTTTTGGACACAAACCTTTTTGGGAGTACAAATGATTGATTAGCAATCTCTTCCTAGTTCATAAGAGATAAAATTTAGACTGTGATTCGATATGAAGACTATCGGATTTGGTATTTCTATATCTGGTGCTTCCAAAGTACAATAAAGCCCAATTTGGCCTACACAATAGACATCCATGGATTGGATACTGAAAAAACTACTTCGACATCCATGTTTTGGAATCATTGAATGTTCATTTTTGGTTGAATAGGTGTTGCTCATTCATAATGAGTGACTTACAACCATCGAACCTATTGATGTGACAATCACATATAGAATTAACCAATTAAACAAGGGATGATATATCCACTAGATACCAATTATATCCATTGGGAAATATGGGGATTAGACCTTAGGAAGACTCTTCACTATGATATTTAATTACTTATCAAAGGGAGTTAAGAGAAATTTATCGGATAGAAGGGATGGTGCTAATAATATTCCATTACTAATAGATACCACTTGTCCTTTAATAGCATTTCAATGATGACTACTATGGAATGCGTAGGGGGGTAGGTTTGGATGATTCCCTTTATTGACAAATTGCAATTGGTACTGAGTTCTATATTATTGGGTTATACAATACTTGTTAAACTCCTTTAGAGCATACATTACTCCCTATGATAAAACTTTATAAAGGAGATATAATATCTAAATTATAACTTAAGTCAAGAGACTTAGAATATTAAGCTTAAGGAGAACTTGTGTCTTGAAACCAAACCAGGTTAGGACCATAGTATGGTTCAATTAATATTATACTTTAAGTAAATCAAGCCTACTTACATTAGTATCTAAATTAAGAATCAACAATTAAAGTCTTACATAGATTTTAATATATTTAAATTACAGAGACAAAATTTAAAGTCTTAACATATACTTTAATATATTTACATTTAAGAAATAATAGGTAAATTTTTATCATGGACTTTGGTACATGGTATAGAATAAACTTGGGGTTAAGTATATGGTCAAGGATTAGTTATGTTTAATAATATATTTAAATGAAAAGAATAATTATTAATGAATTAAAGGTATGGGAATTTAATTCATTGATTGATTTTGAATCAATCATGAAGAATGAATATTGGTTTTCATTCTTGAGGAAATTATAGGATACTCTCTAACATCAATACAATTTCTTTGAAATATGATTCCAATGACTTTCATAAACAATGTAAGGTATTACAATAGATTCCTTATTTATTCCATGGCTTCTAAAAAAATCCGTAATGGTCTAGTGAATATTAATGGAATAGATGAGTTCCATATTGGTATGAGAATACTTTAATATTTAGAGAAAGGAATTGAAAAATTCCTTGATGGCATCATAAATTGGTCATGGGATAGTTGTATTCCTTTACTTGTATTTAACCAAATGGGATCTATAGATGCCCTTTTATAATTATAACATTGACACCTTAAGTTTATGAATATGAGGAAGATATATATTTTAGAGGCTAGGTTTATTCCCCATGAGGGTTCCCGGGATAAATCACTGTGTCACTATATTTGTGGTTTGATGTATTATTTCTTGTTTATACTGCTTTTACTTTCAAGATGAGTATGATATAAATGGATGAGATGGATATGCATACTTCTAGAATAATGTAGTGGTTACATTTGAATGTAATTCATTTATGATGAAAAATACTGTATGCTTAATCACCAATATGTGATAATTTAAGGTTATGTGATTATGTCATTTACTTTATGGATTAACTTGGATAATTATGAATGATCCAACTAGTTAGTTTTACCCTTTTGTAATAAATGGTTGTGTTGATTAATAATTTGTTCATATTAGAATGAATTCTTTCTTAAGTAGATCTCTCATGTGTTGTTTCAAGCCTAAGGTTATGATGTAATATATTTTATCATAAAATGCTTCATTGATTTATATTAAGCTAAAATACATTCATGATGGCTTAAATTAGGACACACTGGGGTTTGGAGTGGGATGAAACCCAGAAGAAAGCAAATTTATCTTGAATTTTAAACCAAGATAGACCTTTTATTCTAAACCAAAGAATTAATCATACCATGTTGGACAAGTAATGTCCTTTTGTAATGAACTTAAATGATTCATGTGTACAACAAAAAGGAATGCCTAAATGAAAGGATAGACATATAAGCCTTATGCAATTTAAAGTTATATAATCATACTTAAGATGACCTTCCATGGATTCTATGAGTTTAATCACGGTGGTGATATTGTTATCTTAGATATCCCTTCTAGAAGAAGTGGTTTGGACCTAATATCTATGAATAATCATTGATAAGGTTAGTTCATTATGATGGTTTTCTATATTCAAGGTATTTACCTACGTACTGGTCTTGGTAGACCATATGGTTAAGGATGATTTTCCCTTTTATTTGGGATGAGACCTAATGCTTGGTCAACGTTCTCATATCATAGGGGTATGAGGGTTTCATAGAAACTGATCGCTTCTACTCAAAAGAGACTTTGATCAAGTCTCAATAGTTCTTGATGCTATATGCCTTGATAAGTTTCAATACAAATGTAATGAGTCTATCTTAGATCATGATTATGTTCCTTACCTCATGAAAGATATATTAAAAAAAATAATTGAGTGGTTGAGTAGTGACCATGATGTTAGATATATTGTATTGTTTCTTCCTTTTCTTTGCCTTTTTCTTCATTGTAATCCATCAAGTTTTTGATCCATGTTGGTATATTCCTTATTCAAATTTTAAGAGTGTTTCTTAGCAAGCTAGTAGTCATTTGTATTACCTGTACTCTTTGGGATAGATTAGTCTAACTTATAGCTCCATACTAAGTGTGAATAAAATACCAAATAATATAAGATTTGATTTGATAAAACCTTTATTAATCCTTGTTTTGTAGACTTCCTTATGTCTCCCAAGTAATATGAGTATATACCCTTAAGGATTTTTAGGTTTTGAGGAAATCTTATATTTTGTAACTTGATAATCTTTGATAGATGCTAATATTACCAAGTTTTGTAGAATACCTTATGACTCCCTAGTATGCTATGGATAAGATATAATGCTTTTGTAAATTATAGTTCAATATTTGATTGATTTTGTAAGGTTTTGCAAATACAAAAATCAACTCTTATTATCCCTTATTGCTCCTATTGAACTAAGAAATTTTTCTAAATTTTAAGGAGGTTATAATGTTGGATATTTTGTATCCTTTTGAAAAGTTTGAGACAATAATTTTATAAACATCCAACCTTTAAAAAAACTATAACAAACCTCACTTTTCAATAAACCTTTGGGAAATTAATTTAACTGTATCTAGTTTCCAATTAATTAATTTTTTGTAGTAGCCCTTATGACTCCCTAATATTTGGAAAAATTAGACCATAATAATATTTGCAAATATTTAATATTTATTTCAGTTGAAACCCTTATAACTCCTAGGTTTAATATTGCAAATATTATATTTATTTCATAGAATATTCTTTGATGGATGGTTTTCAATATAGTTAAATTCCACCTAGGTGTTGTAGGTGAGTTGGAGAGGAGAGGGCAATCCTCCAAGGGATGTCCCAGGTTCGAATCTCCACCCTACCAAAAAGTTGAATTGGGTACCCAAAATCCAATTGATAATGTTGGTGCGGGCAGGGGTGGGTGCGACTCCCGGGTGACTTTGATGGTATAGAACACCCTTTTCATGGTCTCTCAGACCAAGGTGACCCCGCATGGGGTTTTTCACTTTAAAAAAAAAATAGTTAAATTATTTTCAATTTTAACCTTATAACTTCCAAGGAAAGAAAGCACATAAGAACGAGAATAAACTTTACCTTTCACCAAGCAATATTCAACACTATTTTTCAGAGAAGCTAGGGCTGCATTATTGACGTAGATGTCTTGAATGTTGTGATTGTACCCTCCAATGGAATCGCTTGGAGCTTAAAGTGTTCCAAATATGACACTATTTAGACTCTTCCCTTGACCTCGATTGCATTGAGCATTAAAGGCTCTATCACCTTCTTGACATGCTATAACTTGGTCCTGTACGTGCAAATGAAAATATGGTAAATTCGAAGACGAAGATTACTTGCTGACCTTGATTGTTGATGTCCTTAAAATGGAGACGATTCTTGTCTAAAGTGTCAAGTGGCACATTTGTTTTCCTTTGAGATTTTGGTGCAAAATAAATGTTTATCTTACTTCTTGTAATGTATGAATGTTACATTCCTTAGAAAAATGTTTGGTCTCCCAATGGATAAGTGTATCCCATACACTCAATGCACCATCTTGTTCGTGTACTCCTCTCTTGAAGATGAGCGCTCTCTTTTTTTAAGCATTAGGGTTTTACTTTAGTGACAAGTGTCACTTTCTTCTCTATATGGATGCCATCTCTTTCATTGATTCAAATGGACCCTTTGGATATCTTTTTAGCTTTTAAAATATCCAACTCTTCTTTTGTTCTCTTGCACTATTTTCAACTAGGATATGGAGTAGAAAATTGGAAGCTTTGAGCACTGATTTCAGCCAACAAATGTGGAGTAAGTGATACTCTAATGGTGCTTCGATTTTCTCTTTATTTCTTACTTTTTTATGTCCTTCTTCCATAGATGATGTTTCTTTGAATGATGTTGTTTATTCCCTTTGATTTTGCATGTTGTATCTTGCAGGTTCGACCATCCAAGATGTGATGAGAATGAGCCCTTTTAGTGGCTCCTTGAGCTAGGCTTGGATGGCTGCTAGCATATGACCACTTTCAGTTGGTTTTTCCAGTGAGTGTAATGCCTTTGAGGAACTTTTAAATTTACCTTATCTCCATGTATAACCAGATTAGGATAGTGCAATACACTGTAAAATATTTTTTATACAAAATATCCTTATTGTGCCTTCCTTTGCACTCCTCTTTGCAAATTAGAAATTCTGGTTTTGAGGAAGAATCTTGAGTGCAATATAGGGGTTTTGAGGTTGTCTCTTTGATTACACACCTTCCCCTTTTTTATTGGATATTTTATAAACGGATCCAAGCTTGTAACCACATGATAGAAGCTCTTTTTTATTGTATTTTTCTGCACTATTTCTTGTGCTTTGAACTTGAGACTCACCATGTCTCGTTAGAGGCTTCCAATGCTTGGATAAATGAGAAGATATTTGTGCACTAATAGTGTCTTTAGGTACTTTGAATAATTCTATTTTTATGCCTTTATCATGAACACAAACAATAATATTTTTTAGAGCAATATAATAGTGCAAGCAATAATCTAATAATATTTTACTTCTACTGCACTAACAATTTAACCTTATCACTCCAATCAACTCTAAAAAATAATGCACTTAATTAATTTACTACAACTAATCAAGAATTATTCTGTAATATCTTCATAAGAAAGTTTTTAGGAGCTAGTATTATTTTTATTTCCAAAATAGATGATAGGTAGTTGATAGATAGTTTGAAGTTCTGAAATCTAATCAACTCCTAAAGTGCAAATGAACCTTAAAGTATCCTTTATTTTTACACTTGTGAAGATTATTAATTCAATTTTCCTTTTTCCAACTTAAATACAATTAAGGTGCTTAAAAAAATTTGATAAGTAACCCACTTAATGAATCTACTTGCACCAATAGTTGCTTGCCTTTTTCTAAAAGCCCTTTTCACAACTTCTGTAGAGGATATAGATATTGGTGTCTAATATCACCAAGTTTTTACCTTGAGTAGGATCTTGCAACTCTCTTTAGGCTACCTTGAACAACTTTGTCTTCACCAAAATATGGTCTTCAACTCTCTTTTACGAGCCTAGGATTTTGGTGGCTTGTTATCCTATTGCAGTCTCCTAGAAGTGTTGGTGGTGAGATATTCTCCTGGATCTCTAATTTTTTTGCCTTTGTATTTGAGCAAGACTCTCCTAGTCCTTATTCATCAATGAGATCTTCTCCTGATCTCTTTTGCTTCAGGTGTTGGATTGATTTTGAAGAAGATACTTTTCCTATCCTTTTTGTAGGAAGCTTTCCCAACTCATTGAATCTCCTTCTTCCTAAAACAAAGTATTAGCACTAAAATTTACTTCTAAATTAGATAATCTCTTCTAGAGTCTTCTTCAGGATCAAGGCTTATGTGGCATTTTTTAGTATCAAGGATTTTGTGGTCTTTTTCAATATCAAGGCTTTTGTGGCATTTTCATCTAGATCAAGGCTTCTATGGCCTTTTATTTTGGATCAAGGCTTATATGGCCTTTTTTATATTTAGGCTTATGTAGCCTTTTCTTCTTGTGAATTTTCCAATATAGCAATGGATATCTATCTCCCAACTTCACCATAATTCTTCTCTAGAAGTACCTTTTGTAGTGTTCTTATCTTGCAGCAACTAATATCTGCACTATGAAGGCCCTCCGACCTTTGGGAAACAAAGTTGAAATCTCCTAGATTTCTATTGTAGGAGGTATCCCAATCATATGATAATTAATTCCCTAAAATAAAAGAAACTTCAAGTGCATTTCTCCAAATCTCTTAGATGAGCTTCACTAGTTGATTCATCAAACTAGTGGATCAAATGTTGAGTCCTAGTCTTCACAAGTTTTCCCTTGAAACTCTGTGGAAAGAATCTAACCATATGCAATATCAGTATTCCAAAAAATGATATTTCTTTTATTCCTAACTTATGGCTCTCCTTAATTCTACCACGTAGATTCTTCTAATAATTTTTGATAGTGACTGGTCCAATGGCAGGTCAGGTTGACAAAAACTTAGGGTCAATGATAATGGTGGTTTTCCTATTGACCTATTGTGGCTTTGATTCCACTATTAACTTTTGATGCAACATGTAATGGGAGATAAATATCACAATATGTAGAATAATATGAAATAAAGTAAATTTATGAGATGACTACAAATATACTATAAATAGAAATGATGGAGATGTTTACAAAAGTAGTTATGAAGGAAATGAACACCATGAATAAAGATACCGCTCAAGAATCGAAATTGAGCATATCAAACTCCATAACATTACATCACACTTCTACATCATACCACATTGTTCTACACTAATTCCTACTGTTATATCTTGCTCTATATCTATGGACCTTTATATAGGAAATAGGTCCCTTGGCCAACACTCTACCTAGCCGTGCAAGGGATAGCTTGCACATATACAATTTTCACTTTGACACTTGTGCATTTATAACTTCCTCATAAATTAATTTAATGTTCTAAGTATGTACCAAGAAAGGTACATTTACATGATCCAAATGATGTAATATAATCTATTTCTAACACTTTTGAGTGAAAGCATGTTATATATACTTGGAAATGTGTTTCTATATATATTTTATAACTTTTTCCATAATTTATTAATATTAAATTTGAATGAAAAGAATGGGATCAACAAGTGGATTATGAAAATGTTAGATTTTGATGCTATAGTTTTTATGAGACTGGACACATGGCAAAAGATTTCAACATGAAAATGATAAAGAAAGAAACAAAAAAATTGTTCATTAGATAAACTTCAAGATGAAGCAAGGAGAACATATTATAATAGAAGTTGTAATAGATTAAAGATATTCTACTACAAAAGAAGAGGTAAATAAATCATATCTACAACATCATATGGTAGAGGCCACCATAGTTCACTTGGATCAATTGTTAGAAGAAAAAATGAAGGATAAAAAGCATTGAGAAAGTACTGTGTGTAAGTTCAAATTTAGGAGTTAAATGTTCAAAGGAAGATGTAGAGGAAAATTAAAAATATATATATGATAAAAGAGGTGATGTAGTCTATAGGAGGGGGTCTATTAAAATACAATCTCTTCTAGGATCCCCAAACAACTCATAAGCAAACACATGTAAAATCCAAACAATAAACAATAATTTATTGCATTTCTTTGCTAAAAAAATTTACAATAGCAATTTGAGCTTTCTTAATCGCCCTTTTGGAATTCCTTTACCTATTCCTTATTTTCCCTTGCCAATTCCTTGTTGGTCATCTTGAATCCCTTACCGATCTCTTATTCTTCCTTTTTTGGTCCCTAGTTGACTCCTCAATCCCTTGTTGATCCTTGTCAAATTCTTTTTTTGCAAGATACCTCTAGTTAAAATGTGACTCTCATGACATGGGTGTTCAACCATCACCAATTATTACACAAGTTTTTGTATCAATTTAAGCTCAATTCATGCTTAAAAAACAAAGTATTTTTTGTTTCTTATTTTTCTTTTCTCCCTCTCTCTTTTCCTTGTTTTTTTTTTTAAATTTCTCGTTCTTTTCTTCTTATTTTTTTTTTTTGGGGGGGGGAGATGGGAGGTAATGCAAGATTTACCATACACCAAAATGATCCTACATTAGACATGCTGAGTAAGAGAAATATTTTCATGAGCTCCAACTCATGAATTGCTTTTATTGAACTGCTGCAACCAAGCTACCACAAAAAATACTATAATTTTTTATAACATACAAAAAATATCTAAGTTGATGAGGCCAAAAATTGCCTCATCTATGAACATTTTTTGATACATTTTAACTATTTGACTTACCCTTTTTACTATGATTTTATGTTAATTATGGGAAAAATGCATTATATAATGATGTTTGCATATTCTAAAATGACAAAGTGCATATACTCTGTTTTACTATTTTTACTGCAATTTCACCTATTTTTTAGTTAATTAATCAGTAGTATTATAGCAATTCAAACCTTGTTTGAATATATGATGCTTGGTAATATTGTGTTCCTTTGGTTAAATTAATTCAAATGGAAAAGGGCACCAAGAATTTGTCCACTGTAGCTGACTGTGTAGGAAAATAGGCTATAACTGTGACAGTTCCAGCCAGCTGTACATATACAGCAGGGCTTGGAATTAGTCATTCCAGAACATGCCACTGATGTAGAAGGGTGTGCAAGAGAGAAGAGAAGTCAACACATTACTCCCTATGTGTTTGGACCATAGATCAACAACAAATGGTCACCTGCCTGTTGTTTCGAAGTAGTATAGGAATAAGCGACGCAAGAATAGAGAATAGGGCAGGAACAACTGAAGGTGGTCAAAGAGCGATAAACCGATGGAGGAAATTATTGGAAATTGACCAAGAGGTTGTCTCAAATCATATTAAAATTATTTCCTCAACAAATGCAACCCAACAATAATGAATGGATAAAGTTTTGACAAAGCAAATTCCTGTAGTCTAGGAAACAATTATGTAATCAGTTGTAAATCCCTACAAAGCAGTAACCAAGTATATCAGTATTATATTATAAATAATAAATCTCCTAGATGGTCAAAGAAATATATAGACATATATATAGATAGGCAATAGAATACCGAAATTAGCATAGAGTAAAGTTTTTTATGTAGCAGAACAGTAATTTACAGGTTTTTCCTGCATTACTGTAATGCATTTTCAGATTGAATAAAAATGTGCAATATTCAGTTTTCAATTGGCATGTTGAGGTTGATGATTAACAGCTAGATTCTCTTAGCATAAATCCTCACCTTCTTTTGGTTTTGGAAGCAAGGGCCATTTGCAGATTAGAAGAAGGCAGTTCCTGACAGAATTTCTTGCTGAATTCTTGCTGCAGCAGGTTAGCAAAATTTTGCCAATTTTCATTTCTTTAGAAGTTTTCAATACAGTTTTCAGTAGTGGACAACATTTTCTATATTTACAACAATTCTTGGATATTTTGTCATTTTGTAGTTTTACAGTAATTATTGATTCAATTTTGCATTACATAGCAATTTCCAATTGTCTTTTCATTTTGCAATTTGGCAGTTTTTGTTGATTCAGTATTGCAGTAGTTGAAATTCTATTTTGACATTCTCCAGTTGATTTACTTTCATGCAAGAGTGTGTGTGTTTAAATTCTGCACTTTACTTTTCTGTCATTTCAATTTAACAACATTTCATTTTCTATCATTTCCAGATTTTGCAATTTCATTTCCTACAATTTTGTTTCTGCAAAAGTAAATAGGAGTTAATTTCAATTCTTAGGAGTTAAAGGTCACAACAAAACCCCAAATTTCTAACTGATCCACCAATAAAACCTTTTATTGGATAAAATTAACCTACAACTGTGACACTTCCTATCATATACAGCCTCTGGACACCACCCTGGATTGACACACATAATGATTAAATGATGAATGAACAACGACACTCATCATTTTTGGTGCCGTTGCCGAGGAACAAATAGTGTTGTTAGAAAAAGTGACATAGGTCAAAAATTGTGTTACAATTTTTGGCATATTGTATTTTATTTTATTTACTGAATAGACATGAATGCATAGGCCAAGAGACAAAAGAGGGAGGTTTATCAAAACTAGTTTTGAACCACCAAGGCATTCTTCACGATCAGATGAAGAATTGCTAGAACAAGAAATACCTTCTTCACCAAATGAAGCTTTGGATAGATTAGAACAATAACTTTTTGCAGCACTTTCTGCTAAACATTCTCTTAAGACTAAACCATCCACATCAAACTCAAGAAAGAAAGCAACTATGGTAGCACCACTACCACCACTAGGTGGGTATGCTGATGATCCTCCTAAAACTTTCGAATACCCCATATGGTTGGATCCAACTCTAGATGCTCCCATGAAAACTATTTCTCCATCCATATTGCCAATTTTTAGGGGAACTGTTTCAGAAGATCCTAATCAATTTCTATTTGAATTCAAAGTATTATGTCAGAATTATAATTACGTAAATGATAATAAAAAATTGAAATTGTTTCCTTCTATGCTTAAGGATGCTGCTCTTCGATGGTTTATGAGTAATCTTGAACCTAATTCAATCTGTACTTGGTATGACATGGAGACTGCATTCTTACATAAATATCAGGATTACTGTCGAGTACGAAACATAAAATATGAGTTGTTTCAGATCAAGCAAGAAGAATATGAGAGTTTAGAGTATTACCTTGATCGCTTTGCCTTTGTCCAAAAGAGATGTGGTCCTATAGAACGTGATTTCTTAAAGCCTATATTCTTACGAGGATTGCAGGATGAATCTAGGGAAGTGTTAAATTTAATGGGAAAAGGAGATATAGATCAACTTGACCTTGAAGATATTGTGGAGTTATGTAGAAACTATTCTCGCACTCACCATCGAAGAAAGAAATGGAATTATGGCAATAATGACATAAAGGAGTTGATGGAGGAAATGGCTAATTTAAAAATGGATATCCTTGTTCAACTTAATTCTGCATTGGGTGAGAGAAACATAAAATCCAATTCTACACCACCTTTAGCAATTTATTGCCAGAGATGCAGGAATAAGCATGCCTTGTAGGATTGCCCTTTAAACAAAACTTCTATTTGTGGAATTTGTTCCAAGGAACATTCAATAGATAGATGTCCTTTATTGCCTCATCTAAAATCTATCTTAGGAACCCAAATAGAAGAACTTAATGCTATTGGACAGAGATCCGATCGTGGCTATACACAATATCCCAATGCTCCTCGATTTCCAAACTAGGGACAATCTCCTTGGAATATGAACATTCCATGGGGACATGCAGAAGTCCTTGCACAACCTTGGAACCAACCTTGGATAGCTCCTCCAGATTGGTCACATTCTGGATGGATGAACCCACCTTGGAATGCAACTCATCCACAGTGGACACAACAAGGACAAAGATGGGGACAACAATATCCACCATATCAAGGACAACAAAGGTATCAAGGGCAAGCTCAAAAATTTTTGCCAGCTCCTAATCCAAATTTTTATGGAAGAACACAACATCAACAAACGTAACCAGTGAAAAAACCTCCACTCCTAGCTCAGCCTATGACAAACCCAAATAATACCAAACAAACAACCCCTATTTATGAGGTTGAGTCTAAAGATTTTGCTGCAGTTCATGTACTTGACTGTAGTAACATCCAACTGCGTTTAGGGAAGGTTTTACTTGAACCTGTTCCACCCACCATTGAAGAAATAAGTGAGAAATAAGAACCTCCAAATTAGGAGACAATGCAACAAAAACAAAAAGAGGAAGTAAGAGAAAAAACACTGGAATCTTCTCCAGTAGCATTACCATACCCTAAAAGGTTTGATCATATTGATACTGCCCCTGAATCAGAATTAGTAATAGAACTTAAAAAGATTTCAATTTCTCTCCCTTTGTTGCAGGCAATAAGGGATGTGCCTTCACTCAAAAAAATTATTCAGGAGTTATGTATCAAGAAACCTGGTAAAAAGAAGGCCTTTCCTAAAACTGTTCAGGTAGAAGGAAAATTAGTTGATTTATTATCCAGGAAACTAATTCCTCACAAATATAGTGACCCCGGTAGTCCAATAGTTACAATTACTATTGGATTAATGCGAATTCCTAATGTGCTAATTGATCTTGATACATGTTTTAATGCATGATGATTCTGAGCAGTATTATGAGTCTAAGTTTGAAGAGGAAATCGATATCCACACTCAATTGAATTTTTTAAAGAGTGTTATTAAAACCCAAACCCATTGGATTGAGCAAGTTGAAGATACCATAAAACAAAAGGATCAACAAATTGATCTACTTCAACAAAAAATTCAAGATTTGTAGAACCAATTGTCTCAACTGGAATATCAATCTACAGAGTTACCAGAAGCATCACCTGATGAATGGGCATAGATTCTCTTAGATTTAGCTGAACATTCTGAGCCAAACATAGCACCTGCATAGAGATTACCTGACAGAGAGGAAGCAGGAATGGCAATATCTAATGATGAGAGTCCATCAAGAATTTTGCTGACAAATGATACTGCACTTCAGCAGGAAACACAAACACCTTATGTAGAGGAACAAGAGGTTGCATCACAAGATTAGGTATCCACACTCTCTCCTCTCATTGCTATTACAACAGAACAAGGAACACAAATAGATTTTCCTATTGTAATACCAACTGTGGAAGTTGGTATAAAAGTGAATATAGTGGCACAAATGCAACCTATTGTAAGACCCCTAGATACAGTGCATTTAACTAGGTACAATGAAGACCTGGCATATTGGATGACTTAGTGTCACCAATTAGAGGGCAAGGTTGCCACTTTAAACTCTGAAGTAGCCAAAGTAGCAGAGAAGGAAACAAATGTGAATAGGTTAAAAACATAGGTGCAGGATGTATGTCAGATTGCAGAATATGCAATACAGTGTAGAATACCACCTAGGTTTTATAGCCTCCTACTAAAGGAGAGATGATACCTTCACTGGAAAATCATGAGATTTGCTTCTGAGCTGCCTCATCAGTTGAACAATCCTAAAGAATTCATAGAGGCATTTATGTAGAGTCCAACAGAGCAACAAAACCTGTTATGTGAGTTATTTTTGCATAATTTATTTTTGCCAACATAAAGTATGTTCCTACCTCACATTTATACAGGTGACTTACAACTTAGAGCCTTCATGTCCACTCTACAAAATCAGATTTACTGGGACACAAAAAAGTTCACTAAGGAATTGGAATCACAAGATGTTTTACTTATCAGACCTGCTCCTCTGAATCATAGGGATTGTACAAATGTTTATTAGACCTTCATGAGGGATAACAGAATGAAACAAATCTATCTAGGGAACCTTCAAAAATGTATAATCCAATTTTATAATTTTTGTGTAGATTTCTTTGATGATGCTATGGCAGCTTGTAAAAATAGATGGGGTGAGTTATCTATCTCTCTATATAAAAGAGAGCCAATTTCTCCCACTAATTTGATGTGGTCAAGGAGAAGGGCAGAAGGCATTATCCAAATTATATCATAAATCAAGGAGCTTTGGATAGGTTTGAGATATAGGATGCCCATAATTATCACTCCTATCCCCTACTTCTTTGATACTGACCCACAACCTAATATGCACTTTCAACAGTGGTTTCAATCCATCAAAGCAGTCAGTGGATTCTATAAAATTGGTGGCGCATTACTCAAATTTCATGAAAGATGTCTAGACCTGGATCTGTGTGCCGCTATCGCTGTACAAAATGCATGAGGGCATGCATTACCATAAGTTGGGGGGGAATGATGAGGCCAAGAATTGCCTCATCCATGAACACTTTTTGATACATTTTAACTCTTTGACTTACCCTTTTTACTATGATTTTATGTTAATTATGGGAAAAATGCATTATATAATGATGTTTGCATATTCTGAAATGACAAAGTGCATATAATCTGTTTTACTATTTTTACTGTAATTTCACCTATTTTTCACCACTGGTCATCGTTCCAAAGAAAAATCGTAAAATGAGAGTATGTGTGGATTATAGGGAGTTAAATAAGGCCACACATAAGGATCATTTCCCATTACTATTCATCGACCAAGTATTGGATACCCTTGCTAGAAAGAATTTTTTATGTTTTCTTGATGGTTTCAGCGAGTATAACCAGATACAAGTTGCCCTAGAAGACCAAGAAAAGACTACCTTTACATGTCCTTGGGGAACCTTTGCTTACAGGGTTTTACCCTTTGGTTTATGTAATGCTCCAACAACATTTCAGAGAGCTGTTTTAGCAATTTTTTCTGATTTAACCAATGAAAGTGTTGAAATTTATATGGATGATTTCACGGTGTTTGGAAATAGTTTTGAATATGCATTAGAACAGCTTGAAAAAGTATTGGTTCACTGTGAAACATACCACCTCTCTTTGAATCCTGAGAAATGCTTCTTAATGATGGAGGAAGGAATTGTTCTTGGACATCATATCTCTTCTTATGGAATCAAGGTTGATCCTAAGAAGGTTGAAGTCATCAAAAACCTCCCTCCATAAACTCAAACTGATGTACGTAGTTTCTTAGGGCACATTGGTTTTTATCATAGATTCATTGCTAAATTCAGTACTATAGAAAATCCTATGTTTGCTCTACTCATGAAGGATTCTGAATTTGTTTGGTCTTCTGAATGTCAAACTTATTTTGAAGACTTAAAGGAAAATTTAACCACTCCACCTGTATTAAGAGGTCCTAATTGGGAGTTACCTTTTCATATTCAAACCGATGCTTCCAATACCTGCTATTGGAGCTATGTTAGGATAGATTGAAAATGGGGAACATTATGCTATTTATTATATCAGTATAAACTTGATAGGAGCTGAGAAAAACTACACTAGCACTGAAAAAGAATTCTTGGCTGTAATCTATGCTATTAACAAATTATGACACTATATCATCGGGTACCAAGTATTCATCCATACGGATCATACTACAATCAAATATTTGATGAATAAACCATTGGTTAGTGCATGAATTATTCATTGGTTGATTCTGTTGTAGGAATTTGATGTTACCATAGTAAACAAGCCTGGGAAATCTAATGTAGTTGCATATTTCTTGTCAAGAATACCAAATGCAGATACAGGGGAAGTTGTGGAAGATACCTTTCCAGATGAAAAGTTGTTTGCTATCTCTGTACAATATCCATGGTTTGCAGACATAGCTAATTACTTAGCTATAGGGAAGATTCCTCTTCACTTTACCACCAAACAAAAGAAATAGTTAATCAAGCAAAGTTCTTTTCAATGTATAGAGGGCTTACTGTTTAAATGCAGTCTTGATCATGTTTTACGTAGGTGTATTCGCCAGGATGAAGTATATGATATCCTACGGGCATGCCATGATGAACCATCAGGAGGGCATTATTCAGTCAAAAGCACTATTCATAAAATCTTTGGAACCAGATATTATTGGCCATCTTTGCATAAAGATGTAAAGAGGTACATTAGACATTGTGATGCCTGCCAGAGAATGGGAAAACCTACCTAAACTAATGAAATGCCATTACAACCTCAAATAGGAACAAAACCATTTGAAATATGGGGTTCAAATTTTGTAGGACCCATTAATCCTACTTCCCAAGGCAAAGTGCATATCTTAGTATGTACTGATTATGTTACCAAATGGGTAGAAGCTCGTGCCTTTAAACATGCTAGAGAAGAAAAAGTTTTTGATTTTTTGTATTCACAGATTTTTCTGCGTTTTGGAGCCCCACAATCCATCACCACAGATCACGAACCCCAATTTACTTCCAAGGTTATTGAAGCCTTCACTCACCTTTATCAAGTCAAACACAGAAAATCCTCACCTTATCATCCACAAGCCAATGGCCAAGTTGAAGTGACCAATAGGGAATTAGAACGAATTCTGACCAAAACTGTAGCAGTTCATAAACGAAATTGGCTAGAAAATTTACTAGAAGCTATTTGGGCTTATAATACCACTTGGAAATCTACCACTGGATTTACGCCCTATGAATTGGTCTATGGAAAAAAACCACTTTTGCCTATTGAGTTTGAATTACTAACTCTTCAAACTACTTTGGAAGTAGGTATTGATCTGTCACAGGCACAAGAAGATCATATTCTGCAAATTGATGCATTGGATGAACTGCGCATGGATGCGCTACATCAGACGGAGATAATCCAAGCACAGTGAAATATGTGGCATGATAGTCACATAAAGTAGTAGAAATTTCAACAAGGTGACTAGGCCTTGTTGTTTGATTCACAATACAAGGATTTCCCTGGAAAGTTGTAGACCATATGGCTTAGACCTTATCAAATTGAGGAAGTGTTTGACAATGGAGTTGTTCATCTTACACCTATTGATGAATCACAACGCAAGTTGGTGGTAAATGGACATCGTCTTCGTATGTACCACAAACCATACAACAGGGCAAAATTTCTCAAGCAAGTGGAAAGTTTGGATGTACACATTTGGGAAGAAAACACTTCTTCCATCCCAAATTCAGCAGATTGACACAAGATTTAAATATATATATATATATATATATATATATATATATATATATATATATATATATATATATATATATATATATATATATATATATATATATAATAATAATTTAGGAAGTGAAAACCTCTTTGAGGCACTCTTGAGTTGGGTTTACATGAAAACCGGTTTTCCAACATGTTCACCTAGTTGGTTTCACTATCATTGTTTGGTCTTGTCTCATGACCGTGGTTTTGTCTATTTTCAGATTGCACCTACCTTAGGTTAAATATTGATTAGTTGAAAATCTCAATAGGAGCACCTTGAGCTGTAGATAAAATGGTTATAACAGGTATGTGTCTTTTTCATTCTCTAAATAATGTAAATCTTTAGTATATAGTGTATATATTCTTGATTAGTATAAAAGCATGTAAAAAGGGGGAATCAAACATGGAAAGTCCTTGTCAGTAATGCCTCTGCCTAATTCTACTCTAGAATGAAAAAACAAAAGTGCGTTGGAATAGGGAAGCGCAGGAATAACCTGTTATATTCCAAAGCACAGGAATAATCCATAAAGAGCAAGAATAAACTGTTTATATCCCAGAGCGTAGGAATGATTTGACAAGCGCATGAATAAATTGTTTATATCCCAGAGCACAAGAATGATTTAAAAAGCGTAGGAATAAACTGTTTATATCCCAAAGCGTAGGAATGATTGATTAAGCGTAGGAATAAATCACTAAGTGCAGGAATGAAATTATGTGTAAAAACTATTTATGACACATGGCCTGAGGTGAGTTAATTGGATTAGAAAGAAAAAGACAGGTCATCGAATCACGGTTGCATGTGACAGCTGGCGTCCATAACAAAAATGAGCGAAGTTACGGGTGGTAACTTCACATGCGCTGCCACGTCATTATGCTACAAGTTTCGAAGCAGTTCCTGTGCTGCTATTATTCCTGCTACGGCGATTAAAACCCTAAACCAGACGCATGCTCGTACTATCCACCAATTTACAAAAACTACAAAATAGAAGACAGGAAATTACGCTATGGGGGGAAAGAAAATCAGAGCCAAACCTGAAAATATTAGCTACCTGGAAAGTGACCCTACATCTCTGCAAATGTTCACTAATGAAGGATTTCTATCGTTCCTACGAAAATTTGATGGCTATTCTAAGGGTTTGGCAGCAGAATTCAAACGCACCTTCCACAACAATCGAGTGCACATTAACGGGATGACCATCTAGGTAACTCTTGAAATACTCAATCAAATCATTGAATTACCTCTTCGGGGCTTGCAAATTGTAAAAACTAGGAGAAATATTTTAAATGACCTAGTTAATCAGTTTAAGGAAGAAGGGGATGGATAAATTGAGTTCTTAATGCATAGAAATGTTTGTAAGGGGGTAAAAAGACCTAGTTTACCATTCCCCTAGAACAAAGTTGCAATGTGGGTTATGAGATACATCACTTGTGACGATCAATTTTCTGGTGTATCTGGCCCACACCTTCGTATCATCAACCATCTGTGCCATGGAGTAGTTAAACCAGAATGTAGGGTTAATATGCCCTTATATCTTTATCAGGAGTTAAAGGCTATGGCCATCAAATACCAAGTAGGGAAGGGAAGCCCTAAGCACCATGGGCTCATCAAACTGATTTGCCAGTATCACTTTAGGGGAAACCCTAGAAATTTTAACCGCTTCTTTGCCCCTTGGGCAGAAACAAATGACCCTAATCCTACATCAGAGGAAGAAGAAGCAGAGGAAGAATCTATAGAAAACCCTAGTCTAGAAACCCCTAAAATCAAAATTTCTCCTTCTCTAGATGGTCCCCCATATTAACAAACCAGGAAACAACAAGCGTCTACATTTGGTTCTTAGCCAAGAAGAAAAAGGGTAACATTTGTAGATACGATACAATCCAGCATGGAAATTGGAAGTGCAAGTGAACATGCACCTGCTCTGGAATCTGCTCCAGAAACAATAGCAACATCTACAGTTGCTCCAGAACATCCAAAACCTATACCTTCTAAGAAGAATCCATGGTCTATAGGGTTAAGAATGTCTGCTAGACTTCAAAAAACTAAAACCCAGTCAGAAGAACTAATAAATATCATAGACCCAAATGAAGGAGAAATCAGAATAGAAGATGCACAGGAACCAATTTTTGAAATAGAAATGACAGACACAGGGATACAGACAATGGAACTGGATACAACTATGGATGAAAATTCAATAAGTCCTGTATGTCCATTAGTTGATTATACTGACTCTGATTCTGAGGTGCCGCTAAAATTTGATTCTAAACCAGTTGAGGATGATGTGCATGTTTTAATGCATGATGATTCTAAGCAATATTTTGAGTCTGAGTCTGAAGAGGAAATCTATATCCACACTCATTTGCATGCTACAAAGAGTTTTATTAAAACCCAAACCCATTGGATTGAGCAAGCTGAAGAGACCATAAAACAAAAGCATCAACAAATTGATCTGCTTTAGCAAAAAAAACAATATTTGCAGAACCAGTTGTCTCAACTAGAATATCAATTGATAGAGTTACCAGAAGCATCACCTGATGAATGGGCACAAATTCTCTTAGATTTAGCTAAACATTTTGAGCCAAACATAGCACATGCATAGAGATTAACTGATAGAGAGGAAGCAGGAATGGCAATATATGATGATGGGAGTCCATCAAGAATTTTGCTGACAAATGATACTGCACTTCAGTAGGAAACTTAGACACCTTCTATAGAGGAACAAGAGGCTGCAGCACAAGATCAGGTATCCACACTCTCTCCTCTCATTGCTATTACAACAGAACAAGGAAAATAAACAAATTTTCTTGTTGTAATACCAACTGTGGAAGTTGGTATAAAAGTGAATATAGTGGCACAAATGCAACCTATTGTAAGACCCCCAGACATAGTGCCTTTAACTAGGTACAATGAAGACCTGGCATATTGGATGACTTAGTGTCACTAGTTAGAGGGCAAGGTTGCCACTTTAAACTCTGAAGTAGCCAAAGTAGCAGAGAAGAAAATAGAGGTGAATAGGTTAAAAACATAGGTGCAGGATGTATGTCAGATTGTAGAATATGCAATACAGTGTAGAAGACCACCTAGGTTTTATAGCCTCCTACTAAAGGAGAGATACATTCACTGGAAAATCATGAGATTTGCTTCTAAGCTGCCTCATCAGTTGAACACTCCTGAAGAATTCATAGAGGCATTTATGTAGAGTCCAATAGAGCAACAAAACCTGTTATGTGAGTTATTTTTGCATAATTTATTTTTGCCAATAGAAAGTATGTTCTCGCCTCACATTTATATAGGTGACTTATAGCTTAGAGCCTTCATGTCCACTCTGCAAAATTAGATTTACTGGGACACATAAAAGAAGTTCACTAAATAATTGGAATCACAGGCTATTTTACTTATCAGACCTGCTCCTCTAAATCATAGGGATTGTACAAATGTTCATTATACCTTCATGAGGGATAACAGAATGAAACAAATCTATCTAGGGAACCTTCAAAAATGTATAATCCAATTTCAAAATTTTTGTGTAGATTTCTTTGATGATGTTGTGGCAGCTTGTAAAAATAGATGGGGTGAGTTATCTATCTCTCTATATAAAAGAGAGCCAATTTCTCCCACTAATTTGTTGTGGTCAAGGAGAAGGGTAGAAGGCATTGTCCAAATTATATCAGAAACCAAGGAGCTTTGGATAGGTTTGAGATATAGGATGCCCATAATTATCACTCCTGTCCCCTACTTCCTTGATACTGAACCACAACCTGATATGCACTTCCAACAGTGGTTTCAATCCATCAAAGCAGTCAGTGGATTTTATAAAATTGGTGGCACATTACTCAAATTTCATGAAAGATGTCTAGACCTGGATCTGTGTGCCTCTATCGCTGTACAAAATGCATGAGGGCATGCATTACCATAAGTTGGGGGGGAATGATGAGGCCAGGAATTGCCTCATCAATGGACACTTTTTGATACATTTTAACTCTTTGACTTACCCCTTTTACTATGATTTTATGTTAATTATGGAAAAAATGCATTATATAATGATGTTTGCATATTCTAAAATGACAAAGTGCATATACTCTGTTTTACTATTTTTACTATAATTTCACCTATTTTTCAGTTAATTAATTAGTAGTATTATAGAAATTCAGACCTTGTTTGAATATCTGATGCTTGGTAATATTGTGTTCCTTTGGTTAAACTAATTCAAATGGAAAAGGGCACCAAGAATTTGTCCACTATAGATGACTGTGCAAGAAAACAGGTTATAACTATGACAGTTCCAGCCAGTTGTACATATACAACAGGGCTTAGAATTAGTCACTCCAGCACATGCCACCAGTACAGAAGGGTGTGCAAGAGAGATGAGAAGTCAACATGTTACTCCCTACGCATTTGGACCACAAATCAACAACAAACGGTCACCTACCTGTTGTTCTGGAGCAGTGCAGGAATAAGCAGCGCAGGAATAGGGAATAGCGTAGGAACAACTAAAGGTGGTCAAAGAGCGATAAACCGATGGAGGAAATTATTGTAAATTGACCAAGAGGTTGTCCCAACTCATCTTAATGTTATTTCCTCAACAAATGCAGTCGAAAAATAATGAATGGATAAAGTTTTGACAAAGCAAATTCCTGCAGTCTAGGAAACAGTTATGTAATCAGTTGTAAATCCCTACAAAGCAGTAACCAAGTATATCAATATTATATTATAAATAATAAAGCTCCCAGATGGTCGAAGACATATATAGACATATAGATAGATATGTAATAGAATACCAAATTAGCATAGAGTAAAGTTTTTCCTGTAGTAGAATAGTAATTTGCAGGTTTTTCCTGCATTACTGTAATGCATTTTTAGATTGAATAAAAATGTGCAATATTTAGTTTTCAATTGGCATGTTGAGGTTGATGATTAATAGCTAGATTATCTTAGCATAACTCCTCACCTTCTTCTAGTTCTAGAAGCAAGGGCCACTTACAGACCAAAAGAAGGCAGTTCCTGATAGAATTTCTTGCTAAATTCTTGCTACAGCAGGTTAGCAGAATTCTGCTAGTTTTCATTTCTTTAGAAGTTTTCAATACAATTTTTAGCAGTGGACAACATTTTTTGTATTTACAGAAATTCTCAGATATTTTTTCATTTTGCAGTTTTACAGTAATTGTTGATTCAATTTTGCATTACACAACAATTTCCAATTGTCTTGTCACTTTGCAATTTGGCAATTTTTTTTGATTCAGTATTGCAGTAGTTGAAATTCTATTTTGACATTCTTCAGTTGATTTAATTTCATGCAAGAGTGTGTGTGTTTAAATTCTGCACTTTACTTTTTTGTCATTTCAATTTAGCAACATTTCATTTTCTATCATTTCGAGATTTTGCAATTTCATTTCCTACAATTTTGTTTCTGCAAAAGTAAATAGGATTTAATTTCAATTCTTAGGAGTTAAAGGTCACAAAAAAACCCTCAATTTATAACTTATCCACCAATAAAACCTGTTCTTGGATAAACTTAACCTACAACTATGACACTTCCTATCGTATACAACCTCTAAACACCACCCTGGATTGACACACATAATGATTAAATGATGAATGAACAACGACACTCATCATAAGGCTCAAAATTAATATCTCTATTATATTTGTAACCTCTATAGCTTTTGAATCTCCTTATTAGTCTTCAATACTCTAGAAATACTCAGGTTTTCCATGTATGCCTTCGCCTTTGACATTTTGGAATAACTCGGACTAATTTTTGGATATTCTCAACATACACCATGGTTCTAGTACCATTTGATGTAGTCTATAGTAGGAATCTATTGAAATACTATCTCTTCTAGAATAACTAAACAACTTATACACAAAAACATGGAAAAACCAAACAATAAACAATAATTTCTTGTATTTCTTTGTTAAAAAATTATAACCGTTATTTGAGCTTTCTTGCCAACCCTCTTGGTGTTCCCTTTCCAATCCCTTGCTTGCTCTTGCCAACTCCTTTCTAGTCATCCTAGATCCTTTCTGACTCCCTTACCATTCTATTTTTAGTCCCTTGTCAACTCCTTATTGGCCCTTGTTAGTCCCTTGCCAACTCCTTGTTGGCCTTGTTTGTTCCTTTTCCGATCTCTACTTGACTCATTTTCAATCCCTTGTTGATCCTTCTTGATTCCTTTTGGAAAAATACCTAAAGATAAAAAGTGACTCTTGTCACATGGGTGTGCCACTACCGGCAATTACTCCACAATTTTTTATCAATTTAAGCTCAATTCTTGCTAAAAAAATAGTTTTTTTTTTTTGTTTCATTTCTTCTCTCTCTCTCTCTCTCTCTCTCTCTCTCTCTCTCTCTCTCTCTCTCTTTTATTTCTATATTTTTTCCTTATTTCTTTTTTTCTTTGGGTAATGCAATATTTTCCATACACCTAGATGTTCATGCATCAAGAGCTTAATTTTATTCAAAGTAAATCATATTCATTTTCCTCAAGTACTATAGAATTCTCTCTTGGTAGTAGAAATAAAAGTGATGTAAAGGTTATCCCTTGTACTTTAGGGTTCCAATAGTAGAATAATAAATAAATGAATATGGAATAAATCCATAACAATTTATGAATTTTTGGAAAGCTTAAGGTAACATCCATGCACTTTACGATTTTCTGAGCAACATAAAGAAGAAAGTGCATTTAAAGTTTTTCATTGCACTTCAGATCATTTAGAGCAAGACAAACCTATAAATGATAAGTCTCACTTTGAATAGTGTGAAAAAATTGAATGGATTTATGAAGATGAAAGTATTTTTGAGAATTAAAAAAAAAAGAGCAAAACCGAAGATGCAAAAACAAAGAGAAACAAAAAATCAAAGGGATATTGAAATGGGAAAACAAAAACAAATATTGCAAGTGTTACTAAGAAGAGGGGCTAAACACAAATAAAAATAAATGATGATGATGAAAATGATATATTAGAATATTAGGGTCATGAATACGACCCCTAAAAAAGAGGTATTAGGCAATTAGTAGGTTTTTAAATACAACATACCTATAGATATGGAAACTAGGTAGGAAATATTTTAGATATTTGCAGTGTTGATTTTCATTTTCACAAAATTCAAATTCTAGGAGGCAACTGGATGAGTGATATTTTATATTTTAATAGAAATTATATCAAGGAGTTGATTGTGAAATCATAGCAATTTAAGAATTATGATGAATATATTTGATAAATAAAACCAAGTTGAATATGGTTTAGTTAACCTCATAGCAATGTAATAGGCTTTATTTGAATGGGAGTGGCCCCTAATAGAATCCAATTATAACTTAAAAAAAATCATCCAATACTATGATAATCTAATAGTTCCACGATAACTCTTTTTTAGAGGTCTTATCCATACCTTTAATATTCCAAGATAGCATCCCAATAATCATTTTTTGCTCTTGTTGTGGGATTAGACCTTATTTCTTGTTAAACACTTGTGATATTTGTTAATTTTTTCCTGATTTAATATCCCTTTCATTTTTATTTAGCATTTTTTCTTTCTTTGAGGATCTTCCTCCTCTTTTTCCATTCCCACCAACACTTTCATTCTTACCAATATCTTCCATTTTCCTAAACTATATATAATGGGAGTTATCGTCTATATGATTATGCTATCCTATAGAAGCTAAAGTGTAAGGAATAAACTTGAAAACACTTAATTCTTTTGTTACCCTAAAAATCCCAAAGTGCAAGGTCCATTGTCCATAGTATTGATTTTCTTGTGCTACCTTGAAAACCCTAAATTTCAATGGATGTCTTCCATATCCATTTATTTATTGTGTTGATATAAAAATACTAATGCGCAAGAGATAAAATCTATACTACTTACATGCCTATTGTAAGGAGATACTTTTCTACCAATTAGAGAAAATCACATTATTTACTTGGATTTGACCTCTTCCACCTTATTTTAAACTTTTCATCCATATATTTGTTCATACCTTTAATTTCTTTTTAATTTGAACATGTACATTTTAATTCCTCATCCTATGCATTCTTCTTGGTTTCTTCTAATGGTTTCTTTGAGTGAAACATGAAGGTCTTCATCATTTGATTAGGTAGAGGAAATTTCTTTCTCACTTTTTGAGGAGTGCAAAATATTTTATCTAAGCCAATTTCCACTACAATATGATCTACTTATTTCATCTTGAAGTTTGTATCATGTCTAAAACTTTTCATCTCTTTCTTGGTCATTTTCACCTTGAAATATCTCGCCATGTGTCTAGTTTCATAACATTTGTTTAATAAAAATGAACTCTTTTTATCATCCACTTGTTGATCCTATTCTCTTAATTCAAATTTAATACTAATCAATTTTATAAAATATTTTAAAATATCCAATACAACACACACACACACATAACATGTTTTTGCTCCATAGTAGTTGGTCCCTCCTAGATGAACACCCCTAGAGTATTATTAATATTCTTTTAAATATCATTACTAATAAGATTATATGGATTATGGATTGTTTATGTTCATGAGAATATTTTAGTAACAAGTGGTATCAAAGCAAAAATTCTAGCAAAGGGGAAATTGTTTATTTAGAGGACAAAAATTATGGGTTTTTCTAAAAAATATTTCATTTTCTTGGAGCTATATCTCTGCATAAAAGTGTTTGATTTATATGATCTTTAAATCACCTTGTTTAAAACTTAAATATTTTGAAATGAGTGGTAAGATGAAGAATGCAAGTAATGTTAAGGGAGATACAACCCTATAAATATAACTATCTAGAACTATGACAACTACATTTTTTTAAATCGTAACTTTTCAAAATAATAAAATTTGAGATATCTTGTAGTTTGGGTAAGCAATCAATTGTGGTTTGTTATGATTTGAAGAAAAAAATGGATCCACTTATTTAAATGATATTATGATTGTAATTTGTGAGGTAAATATTTTCAATAAAACTCAAGTTTTCATTGTTATATTTTGGTATGAGCTCGTTGAGTTACCGAATATTTTTAAAGAGGATGGTATAGATTCTAGAAAATGGGGAAGTTTTTAAAATATTTATATTCTACAAAATTTTCATCAAGTAATGTCTTCAATTCATTACAAGGGGAAGCTTTGCATTGACCTTAAATTTCTACCGATATAATAATCCTCAATATATAAGGAAAGAAATTAAACATGTATTTTTGAGTAGGTGGGGACCAGAGGGAAAATAGCAAATTTGAAAATTTCATAAAAGTTTATGGATTAGAAATGAAAAGGTTTTGTGATGAATAAAAAGAAACAAAAAGAGAGTAAGAAGGAATAAATGATAGTGGGAAGGATGATGAAACCATGCCTTTGACATCAGATATGTAATAGAATGGTTATTGGAGTTTATTTCCTTCTAAAAATTTTATTTTGAAAGTTCATGGATGCATTCATAAGGAAAAGATCATCAATTTCGTCAAATTTAATTTGGCTAATAGGTTATAGATCTGAGCAAAGAATATTAAGTACACACAACTTAAGGGTGAGAATATTTAGAGTTTTTAATTTTTAAATATTATTGTGGATAAATATATTTCACACTTATATTTTTATGCTATTGATATGGATGACATGGATATTATTCCTAGTTATCCTTCATTGGATTCATTGGATATTGTTTAACATTAACATACAAAAGAAGTTGCTAAGTTATGTTACACAAAAAATAATATAACATTGTAGGATATTTCTTAGCTCAAGGATAAAATATCTAAGGAGAATCAAGAATAAGTTATTGTAGGGGAATAGATTTAATAACCATCAAAGGAATTAGAACCAAAGTCCAAGAAATCAATAAAATAAGAGCCCTCAGAAGAATTGTTACAAGAGCTCAAGGAAGGGTTAAAAGGACTTAAATAAAATAATCCAAAAGAATACAAATAGAGATACAAAATTTTGAAGATTTAAACGAATTAAAACATCTAGATAAAGTGAACTACTTTAAGGGAGATATGAAGGACTTAAGTGGCTACGAGAGTGTGGATGGGTTCCCCTACTTTGGATATATATTTTTAGGTTGTGTTTGACATGCCAGTGGGCTTAGAGCCCATAAGGATTGATGTGGCTCTACTTCCTATTTTTTTGGCATCCCCTTTGGAGATTCCTTTAGTTCTCCCATCCTTTGTGTTCATCCTAGGCAAGTTTGATGTTCATCTCATGGTCAAGTTTTTGGACTAGCCTTTGGTTTTTCGAAGTAAGTTTGTTGTTTGCAAGGGTGTATCAGATGCATAATTTAGTTGTGGATAGGATCTTAGTTGATCCTAGATCTACTCATCATAAGAATATGGATCCTATTTTTGTGGATTCATTAATGTTATTACTGGCCTTCCATTCTACAACCTTGGCAATGGGTGGGAAAGGATTTCAAATTTCCTTTGCTGATGTAAATAGGTTTTTGACTATTTACTGCTTATCTACTAGTCCTAGAACTACTTTTCTTGAGAATGTAGATCCTATTCTTGATCCTTTGATGTTATTGTAGGCTATCTCCTTCATGGACATTGTGCCAGGAGGGAGAAAGACTCAAATTATTAAAACTATTATGTGCAAGGTTTTGGCTACATAGGGCTCAATGGCTATTCTTGGAGGTATCCTGGTTGAGTTCATGGATACAAATTTTTTGGGTCCTAAGAATTATCTTCAAGAGATCATTATGGTGAGAGGGAGAAATATTCTAAAGTCTTTTTTTTATGTAGACTAGTCTTCGGTTTTGAGTTTCTTTTCCCTAGACTACTATATTAGTGATGGGTTTTTGGTGCCAGAAGATATGAATTTAGTTGTTTTTGGGGTGGAATTGATTCCACATGTATTTATGGATCTTGGAAAGTATTCTCTATTTCCCAGGAGATCTTTACCTTTTTCTTCTTCCTGGGTAATTTTTTTTTTATCTTTTAATATCAAGATATTGTTTGATATTGGATTGTCTCACACAAATGCCTTCCCAATAGTTTCTTAGATTGAGGATGAAATTTTTATAATCTTGATCTTCAGGTTTTTTATTTCTATATTTTTAAGGGGTTGGATCCTTCTATTTGCAAGGATATTTTGGTTGCCCCTAGATATATGGTTTTTGGATTGGCCTGTCTAATTTTCCCTACTAGCTGAATGCATGTTCTCTCTTCTCTCTTATGAGTTAGAAAGTATTTTTTTGAATCTAAATTTGAGCGAGACCTTGGTTGTTAGTGGTTCATAGTTGGGTTCAAGTTTGTACCTGCTTGGCTAGGCAGGAATGGTTTTCTAATCTTGGTATTAAATTTCGAGCAGGAATTTTAAGTTTTTAAAATTTTAATTGTGCTTGGTTGTAAGGGTGGTTGTTGAATCTCTCCTCGAGATTCATGCTATTTTTTAATTTTCTTTTGCTAAAGGATTAATCCATATCCTAGGGGATCTAGATCTTTCTTTTGGATATTGTTTCATAGTTCTTGTTGTTTGATCCCTTTGTATCTCCTTAAAATCCTTGCTCTTTTTTCTCTTGTGGTCATATTTTTTAGGTTTTTCTATTATTAAAGGTTCAAGGACCCTCAAAACCCCCTTTGTAAAATGGTTGGGGATCCTTTCAAAACCCCCTTTTCCACCTAAAAAAAAAACATCTAGATAAGGTTGTAGCATATGGCCACCCACACCACAAAAACATTAATGGAGGCATGGCATAGAGCATAAAAAGTATTATGAACCTACTTGGAATTAGAAATGTATCAAGTATAATAATACATAGTAGATAAAAGCAACAATTATGGATATCAATGTAGCATAGTAATAATATGAAACCAAATGATTAATCATTATGGATATCATAGTAGTGCAATGAAAACATAGATATAAAGAGGAAATAATTATGGATATCATAATGACATAGTAGAAGCATGGCATTCAAGATTTCACTTGGATGCATGGATGATCAAGATTGGTATAAACTATCAATAATGCGTTGAAGACTATATTATTTGTTTTCTTCTCATGTTTTAAGGATAAAAAACTTTTAAGGGGGGTCAAGTGGTATGGTACCTAGGGATAGTTATCTAGAGAAATAATATTATATTGTTAATGAGTGTTATGGATAGCTGGAATGTGCCATACATAACCCAAGGTCTATTGTATTTGGATATTATATTGTAATAATGAGTTTTCTAAGAATTTAGGAGTTGGATATAATTAGGATTATACTCTTTCCAAAGTAGGATTATATGATGGGTATATAAATAAGGGATATTATCATTGTAGTGATCAATAATGGATCATATCCAATATTCTTTGTAATCATCATTGCCTATGAAGTGGTACTTTTATCTAGAGAGATCTTGTGGAGTTATTCATTCCTTAAGGAATATTATTGGTATTGTCCTACCTTAAGAATATTATCTATCTTTGTCTCATTGTGTAGAATATTGCATGATGAATTATTATTTGTAGAAGAATTTGATTTCAATATAATTATAGACATTTTATTTTCATGGGAACAAAGAATTACAATATAATAAAGGTAGGATATGCTTTTTTTTCTTTCAGAAGATATGATGAGCACAAGTGTAAAATATTATGTACACATATGGAAGTTCACTCCTATTTTTAGTCATCCATATATTTGAAGGAATTGATTGGTTATTCTAGAACAACATGGTACATGATGAAGCATCATCACCCTTTTACATAGTATAATAGATAATATCATATTGAGCATGTGGTCATTGATGATGATTATTATTTGCAAGTGTCTAGATGTGGTGATGTGACTCTAGGATCAATATATTTTGGGAAAGTTATTTATGTTTCAATCGTTATCCCTAACCTCCTTTCAATTTATCACATTAATCACATTAAAAAAAGGGTGGTTGTTTGACCCAATAAATGAGTTATCAAGGAAATAATCTTGGATTTTTTATAGTGGCTTCAAGATATTATTATAATTTTGGTCATATTAATAAACGTGGTGAATGCTCTTTTTCTTCTTCCTCCTCTAATAAGAAATAATTGTTTATATGATTCTATCATAAATACCATCAATAGACATTGGCATCATAGAATTAGGCACATCAATTATGGTTCCCTAAGACACATGAGTCATATTCAAATGGTATATGGTCTTCCAACCATTAATCTACCTATTATATTTGTAAGGGGTGAATATTTAGGAAGTATCATCCAAATTCATTTTTGTAAAGAAAAGTTAAATGTGTCACCCAACCTTTGAAGCTTATTTACAATAATATTTTTGGTCCTATGTTTGATTATTCTCTCTCTTTTTTTTTTAAAGCAAAAAACCTCTTGCGGGGCAACCTTGGTCTAGTTTGATTATTCTCTCTTTATGAATAGGTAGTTTCTTACATTTATTGACAATATATCTAGTATTTTATGGATTTATAATATTAAAGACTAAGGACTAACATTTTCACAATTCCAAAACATTCTACCCTTTTATAAAGAATTAATTTTAGAGGAAAATCAAGTTCTTTAGTATGAATAGTGGTGATGAGTTTGTTAGACATGCTTTTATGATTTTTTTGCTCTGAATGATATCTATTTATATAGTGCCACTCTCTATGCTTCCAATAAAAGTGTGGTGTTTAAGTGGAATAATAGGGTTATTTTGGAGATGTTTTGATGTATGTTGCATGCCAATAAAATGGATATCGACTTTTGAAGGAAAGAGATAGCATGTGTTGTATACATCATCAATATGATATTGACCTAAGAAGTCCAAGGTATGATACTTATTTACATATTAAGCCTAATATTTACTAATTCTATATTTTTAGGTTTATTACATAGGATCATACTCTTTGAGATAAGCAAAACAAGCTCTAAGATAATATTCATTAAAATATTAATTGGGGTAATTGTGGTACTTCCAAGGCTTATCAACTTTATGACCCTTTTAGTTAGGACATTCTAATTCAACATGATGTGGTACTTGATGAAGTTATTCCTTTAGATACTTTTGGTCAACTTTTAAGATATAATTTTGACTCCTCCAATAGATATTAGTAATACAAATGTTGACATTCAAGGTTCTCTATTGACATTTGTTCCTTCTTTGGATATTTCTTTAGACAAATTTGATCCTCCTATGCATTGTGTGATGATTTTTTATGATGTTATTGATGGTGGGTATATGATGAATTATTTAATTTCTCATTTTATTTGTGAATCTGTATAGGATGTACTCTTTAATTATTTGAATAAACAAATGCCATATTACACATCCTATAGCCTCTCTTTCCCTTCTAGGTTTTCTCTTCCAATTGATCCTTTTAGTGAGGATATTATCATTTGATGCAATATGAAATTTAATTAGATTCTTTCTTTTGATCCTTTTGGTCCACTTTTTTTCATTTTATAAAATGATATTTCCCATCCTATTGCCTCTCTTTGCCCATGTTTTTACTTCCAATTTATCATTCTAAAGTGAATCTAAATTCTTAGGTTATTAGTTTGACGACTCCAATAGATACTAGTGATACAAATGTTTATATTCAATGTCTTCCATAGAAATTAGTTCCTTATTTATATTATATTTATCTTCATATGCATTGATGATGGTTTTAGATGGTGTGGTTGATGGTGAGCATATGCTAGATCATTTATTTTCTACTTTTTTTTGTGTCTCTATACCAGATGTACCCTAGTCTTCTTTGGATCAACTAATTTTCAAGTGGGCATATATCCTCCTTTAGAATACACAACCAATTATTATATAGGAGTGCCATTAGAAATTTTCTCCTTCCTAATATTTGATCTCAAACATCAATAATTATAGATATCCCCTTGTCTACTCACAAGAAAAGAGGTTTCTTGAGTGGGAAGTTTATATGTTGGTATAATATGAGTCTCTAATGAAGAATAAAACTTGGGACCTTTTTACTCTACATGAGACCAAGAATTTGGTTGATTTTAAGTGGGTCTACAAGAGTAAGTGCATTTCAGATGTTCATATTAATAAGCACAAGCCACACATTGTTGCTAAAGGTTTCTCTTGTTGGCTTTTAAAACTATCTCAAAATATCATAGGTCCCAATATAATTAAGCCACAATATTATAGGTTGAAATATCAATAATCAAGAGTAAAATTAAATATATGAGCAATCAAATATATATCCATGCCAATATAAATAAAATAAAATTCACTATAATATCAAATATGAATGTAAATGGTCAAAATAATTCATGTACATGCATGAAGAAAACTTACAATAAATTTATTCAAAAGTTGTATACAAGCTTTATTATCAATGCTTGGTGTGGTGATCACTATTGACCATTTTTCCTTACATTGTATGGAGCTTTAACTCCATAATATATAAATAGTAATCTGTCTCTTCAATAATTTTCTATTGCACTCCTCATATATTCGGGAGATGAAACCTTTCCTATTCTTGACCTTTGGCTTCTCATATTACCATTTTTATACTAGAATCTTCACTCTCTTCTTACATGCATAATTTAACTCTATTACACTTGCACACTTTTAAATAATTATTACTCTCCTACATGCACTCCTAATACAAGAAACTTGTGCACATTCTTCAATACACACTTGCACTCTTACTTACATGACACTTGTTTATATCCTTCACATTGCACTCTTACATGACACTTGTGCATATCCTGCACATAGACACTTACATAAAAGGGAAATATAAATCACTCATATAAACTATACATACAAACCCTAATTTATTGCATATTTATATGTATACCATAAAGGTACCATGGGGGTACATGTGCATGTACCAAATAATGTAAAATTATCCAACTCTTCCTTGTATTACATTATTTGGTTATTGAAGACTTTAGTCTTCAATATTTATCTTTATCTTTAATATTCATGTGACCTTGCATTGTCCATGAACCTTTATTTGAGATTCATCTTCAATTTCATTTGCTTTGAATTATCCTTCATATTAATTCTTTGGTTCTTTAGAGTTTGCATCCTCATTATCTTGTTCATGAACTACTTGAGCTTCTTCTTTGTCTTTGTCTTCCAATTCATGTGCTTCATTTATTTTATATTGTCTTGTAATGTATTTCCTATTTACTCTACAAGATAAATTTGGATCATACTTGATCCATTTCCCTATTTCTTGTTTTTCTAAAAAATAAAACACTTTATCATTAATTTGATCCTTAGATAAAATAAGATCAAATATTTTTTCCTTGATTCGTTCTTTTTGAATTTTGTCCCGCATCTCTGAAATAGAACTTTTTGGTCTATTTTTCTTGACGTTAGGAGTTGCTTCAGAAATACGTTTTAGAAGAAAATTGTCTAATCTGAATAATAGCATTTTTTCAAATCTCTCATAATATTTTCTTTTGTACCAACAAAATGCTGGAGAATGATTTTTTCTTCCATAAAATTTACATGAATAAAGATTCCAGCAATTACCTTCTTCATGTCCAATTCTATTGCAATTATTATACTTGTATCGCTCTAAATTTTTTGCATCCTTACCTTCAAGCTCTAGGATCCGCGCCCGGAAGGGGGATGCGAGAAGGATGGGACAATACCTCGGACTGAGATGCCCTTCGAAGGTCCCGCATCTCAGGGGAGGGGTATAAGGGTGAATTTTTTACGGATGGTGGGTTCACCAGGAAATTTTTGAATGGCAGTTTCCATGCCTAGGTTGATAGTGAGTTTGATGTGTTCATTTTTATACTTGATCATTCAACTCCTAGGTTTGGCCAATATGAATCTAAACTATTCTATATGCCAATGCAGATTTAAATGAATACAGAAAACAAAAATTAATGCGAATAACAAAGAATATGCTAGCTAGAAGGTGTCATACTTGATTTCGAATATTTGATGAAGATTCTGAGTCTTGTAGCAGTTCAGATCGTCTCAATTCATACATAATCATCTGATATTTCATAGGATCATCTCAAATCACAGAAGGTCATCTGAAATAAGACAGAATCTCTGAAATCTAATGAACTCGTCAGAAACCTGCAATCACAAAAACAGGCACAAAATACCAAATATGCAAGTGTAGAAGCAAAGGATAATGGTAGAAATAATAGCAAACATGCCTAAATAATGGATTCCAATAATAAATAAGGAAATGCAGTAGATTTAATGATTGATTTTAATTTTATCATGCGATTATGCTAAATAAGGTGAACTCCAAAATGCAAAAAAACATAATAATTTAAGACAGTGCAAAAATACAATAGGAAAAAATGCAGAGAAAGCTAAGGAAATGCAACCTCTAGACTTTGATTGCCCCCAATCTAAACTAAAATCGTACGAGATCATCTACGCTCCTCAAAAAAATCATTCGTAATCATCCAAGATTGTCCACGACGATCCGAGCTAGCTTCGACTGAAAAACAGTAGAGTTCCTGCAAGAAAAATACAAAATACAAAATACAAACAGTAGTGCGAGGGAATAAAGAACTAACTCTGCAATGAAATCCGTCAACTAAGGGGTTTAGGGGGTTCAGGGAGAATCGGGGGGATAAACTAGAAAAATCCTAGTTTATATAGGATTAGGAAGAGGTTAGGAGGTTGGGGATCATCCCAATCTGGGAGATCTCCAACAAGGAAATATCCAACTGCGCAGACACATTTTTGCCCAAGTTGGAGAGGATGTTGAAACAGAAGCTAATTATGAAAATTCAGTTTTGGAAAAAAATCGTTTGGTCATTATTTTCTAGACGAACTTGTCAGATCGGGGACAATTTCGTCTAATCTGCGACGATATCGTCCAATGGTCAAAACAAATCCTAAAAATGGTGCGGAAAACAGGGAAAGCAGGTAACAGGCGGTTTAACAGGCATTTTGGAGTTTAAAATTCAAATTTTTATCTTTTATATTTTTACTAAGGTTTAACCGTGTCAATTTTAGGGTGCTACATTTTGTCCCCTCTTTAGCGAATTTTTCGAAGAAAATGCGTTAAAGACAATTTTTTCTCATTTTACGTGAAAGCAAAAATATACTCAATTTTTTAGACGACGATTCTTGATCGAATCGTACAAATGCTGACTATGGTGCCCCCTCCGTGTTTTTACCCAAATCAAACGTTTGAGGTAAAAACATGGAAAAGCAAAATTAAAATGTTGATTTTTAAATAAAATTAAAAAACTAGGGTAAAACCCTAATTCATTTTTACTGTTCCAGAGCTCTGCAGAGAGGAAAAAAAGGTGGAGACAGCGCACAGAGCGATAGAGGTCCAGTGCGGGCTATGGGTAAGGATCTAATCCTAGTAGATTAGGTTTGATTTAACTTTGTGTAAATTTTTTGAATTAAATTTGATTATTTGGGGCATCACGGCCATTTTTAGGCCGTCGACGATGTCAAGACGAAATTGTCTCGATTTCGCCAAAATTGTCGATTTTGTCTGAGGGCAAAATAGGCGAATTAGGGGCGATCTCGTCCAACAAGGGGTGATTCCCAAGTTGTGAAATCGAAGACAATTTTGTCCAATTTGGGATGATATCATCCAATGGTGGACGATATCATCTTTAACTTGATTTTAAAATGTGTTTAATTTGATTTAAATGATTGAGTTATTAATGATTTTGTTGTTTTATTATTTATTTTGTAGAAAAGATTACTAAAGAGCCAAGAATGGAAATACGGTGGACTAAGAGATGACATAGCTGCGCTCAACTAGGTAGAGTGTGACCAACTAGCACAGGTCGGTCTACAGCATGTGGCAGTGATGCCACAAGTATCGATGGACATGGGGCTCCTAACAGCCCTAGCAGAGAGGTGTTATCCAGGGTTGTACTACTTTTGATTACTGATAGGGGAGATGAATCCCACTCTAGAGGACATATGGAGGATCATGAGGATCCCCATACAAGGATGGCTGATGACGCCTACGACCAATCAGGGCCAGGTGATGATGATACTGACTGGAGACTCGAGCTTCGCCCTAGAGAAGGGTGGGGTGAACATCGAGTCTCTATGGTAGATGCCTGGGACATGTAGGCTGACTCAAGTTTTGGTAGGAGTGGTCGATGGCTTATTGTTGTGCCACTAGAGTGGGTGCAGACTATCGTGGGTTCTCTTAGACATAGTCTACGACATGAGAGACCACGGGTACTGATTTGCATGGGGCAGCTTCATACTTTGTCGCTTGTATAGGATCCTACATGGGGTCGTATACAAGGGAGGTCGATGTCTGGTCTTGACATCACTGTTGTAGGTTTGGTGCTGGGAGCACATTGCGATGCAGAGGCCGGTAGGGCTCCCATTGATAGGGGTTGACCGAGAGAGGCCCTAGGTTTTCTATTGGTGGCTACAGAGGGGGTCATAGTGGCGGATAGATCTGCCGATGTCACAGAGGTTGTTGGATGACCTCATCCTAGACCAGATCACCTGGAGGTCATGGCGAGAACACCCCAGGTAGGCAGAGGATGATCAGGAGCTGGCTCGCATCAGGCAAGTCTACTGGCTGAGGATGGAGCGAGGAGAGGTAGAGCTCCATCGCTATGATCGGGTACTATGGTAGTTCAGTCTACAGTAGGGGATCCCTTATCTTAGGGATTACGAGTACTCCCAGAATGTTTGGGTTAGTACTACGTTGAGCAAGGCTCTAGATATGTAGTGATTCTAGATTCAGGATGCGAACGATGCCCCCATCCAGCCAATGGATGGTGATGACATCGAGGTTGCAGACGTCTATGATGCCTGGTATGCAGGCATCCACCCTACTCAGATGACAAGGGCATAAGGTCCAGTGCACGATGTGGTGCGTCAGATGGGGAGGCAATGGTAGGTTGCTATTGAGGTAGCGTGGGGTCACGGGGGGAGAGAGCAGCGGTGGTCCCCATAGAAGAGATGCTAGCGGATGGCACGGGTTCCACAAAGACCATAGTAGCTAGGGAGGAGGGAGGAGGGACTGCCTCATCAGTAAAGGGAGAGACCACCATCACCTGATAAGGGCAAGGGTGTCGAGGTGGGAGAGAGCAGCGAGACAGTGACTCTCTGGGTTGAGGTTTCTTGCCTTTGGGCTCAGGTGTAGACATTGTAGGATGAGGCTACACGGCTCAGAGCTTAGGGTGGAGGAGCGAGAACTCAGGAACTAGCATGGTATATTGCTTAGACCGCCTTCTATCAGGGGCTATACAATCACATGGTTCTAGATAACCAGAGGGTATCATTGCCAGCCCCTATTGCAGAGCCGGTCATGATGGGATCATTGAGGATATCCTCACGATCGACGATGAGGACCCGAGATACAGCCCAGACCTCTATGGGACCACCTCCTCCATGGCAAGGCAGGGGAGGAGATGAGGCTGAGATATCAAGGGCTTCTCGAGGATAGGTGCTATAGACTGCATAGAGATTGTATATATTTTTGAGAGGATTGAGTATGCCAAGGTGTAGATTGTGGCGTACCAATCCAGTTTTGATATGATGTATATAATTTTTGTGATATATATATGGTTTTGTTTCTGATGATATGACTTGTTCATATGTTTTTATGATGCTTTAATGTTTGAATTGTTGGCTTGTTTAAGTGATGATTCATGTAATTATGTCATTTGGAAATATTTATAATTTGATGTCATGCTATAAAATTTTAAATGAAATAGTTTGATGTAAACAATTGGTTGTTGTGGTGTGATTTGATGAAAAATAAAAAGAGACTTCTAACAATAATTTCAAAGGACATTGTCATTGTTATAGACCATTTCATGGAGTCGCCGCTCACTCGGTCGTCAAGCTAATCTCAGTATAGAAATATTGTTGAAAAGTAAAAGAGTGCTTAAGAGACTGTCTTAAGACTTTGTGTTGTGATGATGGAGATGATGATGGTTTGATGATTTGTTTTCAGATTTTCATAAAAATAGTATGCATGAGATACTAAAAGAAATATGATTTTTCTAGGCATAAATTCCTAAGTGTGATAAAATTTTGAACAATTCCTTAGAAATTATATCGTGGTTGCAAAATCAAATTTTGACATAATGACATGAAATAGAATAAGTGTTCGTTTGTTTGTTAAGCATAATTGTGTAACATAATGATGCAAGTCATATGAATTTGTTTTTAAAATAAATGGAAAATAAAATTAGAACAATGGTTTGCGCTAGGCACAAAATTAATAGGTATAGACTTATACCATCATCACGAAATCCAAAGAAGAAAATAGATTTTTGGGTTTTATTGCAAGATGAATTTTTGAATTTTGATAAACAGAAAAATAAAAATATGAACATTTTGTTTGAAATCATTTTTGTGATTTTGAGAGTATAGAAAACAAGAATTCTGAAATAAAATGGTAAAATTATTCCAAAAAGAATTACAGAAAAATTTAAAATTATCTCAAAGAGAAATGTAGATTTATAAGGAATCCTCATGTGCAAAATGTGAGTTCATTACCGATCTTGATTTATCATAATGATACAAAATCTCTCAAATACAAATGTGTGTGCGATTGTATTGTTCATTCACCAATTTTGAGCAAGATAATTTGATACAAGTAATTTGCCTTAACCAATATGAATGTTCGTTGACTATGATTTATATGCATGTAACCGTACCAGACTACTATGTAAGTTGGGTTATCAAGAGCTAGCTAATCCATATGTTGACATAGGTCTGTACAAAAGAAGGTCGCTAATGTGACAGACATATCACCATGCCAGGAATTTCCCAAGGCCAAGTGAGTTGGGCACAAACCACCTATTATGGGGCTTTCCTCACAGTTTTCGAATAATTGAGAATTCTAGGGATTCAAGCTCATTCACCCTTCTTTTCTTTTCAAGGGGTAGGGAAAGGATTTTATTGCATTTTGCTTTTGCGTGTTTCTTTTGCTTTTTTGTTTTTTTTTTTTGTACTTTTGTATTTTGCTTGGTATTTGAGAAAATACTGAAATATTGTTGTGATGATACAAAATAACCTTTTTCTTTTTCTCTTTTTCTTGAACTTTTATTTTCTTCCTATGCTAGGGATACTTGCTCGGATTAGCTGTAGAGCAAGGGATTTTTATTCCGGGTAGGGGTGAGCTTGTCCTTTTGTCAATTCTCAAAGATTCTAGACCATGTGCATGATAGGATAGCAGGGGAAACTTTTTTCTTAGGAAACCAGTTCTACTATGTAGCATCATATCGAATTTGCAATGAAATCATTTTAATGTGAAAAGATATACTTGGTTCAAGTAAATAACAAGATCAGTTCTCTATACTCAAAACTTTATTTAATTCAACTGTAGACTTTGATATAAGAGAGATTAATAATCATACCAAATAAAATCAAGATATTTATTCATGTGAATGTGAAAGTGAAAGTGCGGGATTCCAAATAAATGCTAATTTGTCCAAAATAATTGAAAATATAACTACAACACTTCAAGAATTGATAGGTATGAAAATAAAAGATGTTTTTGAAGATTTTGATGTTTTATATTTTGATTTTAATTAATGAATTGAATTGGTGGTATATACACGATGATTTATATACACTATACAAGGTTATTTGAGTATAGCATGTCTAAGGTTGCTTCAAAATCAAAGGAGGTTTTGAAGGATAATTTGGTTGTGGTGAAGGTAAGAACAAAAGGTGATAAATAAAAGGTAGTGGTAACAAAAGCTTTGTTATAATGTAAAATAATGTAGCAAAAGATTTGACTTTTATATGTGTAAAATTGATCATGTTACAAAATAAAATGTAAGAAGGATAAGAAAGTTCTTCATTATTATCACTATATTCCAAATCTTGATAGGATGGAGGGAGCATATGTGAAAGATATGCATGGATATTATTTTATAAACAAGGATGATCATATATGGATGAAGAAAAGTAATGGATAGAAGATAATTGTGACAATAGAGAATGTATAGAAGTTGATGTTTCAACCATTAAATATTCTTCAAATGGTTTTGGGTCACCATGTATGGTAACAATTTCAAATATTAGTGAAGAGTGGAAGGCACAACCTTCATCGTATGAATCTAAGGACTCTTGAGAAGTAGGTTGTAAGATGAAGGACAATATGCTACATAAAACAAAGTATCCAGGATCTTGGATCCAATATTGAGGGAACAAATTATAGTACCTTGAGCTTCTTGAATTTCATTGTTAAAATATTTTATAATAACATTTGATTCATTGTGATTTTATGAGTCTGCTGGCTAAGGATGGAGCGGAGAGAGGTAGAGCTCCACCACTATGAACGGGTACTATGGCAGTTCGGTCTACAGCAGGGGATCCCTTCTCTCAGGGATTACGAGTACTCCTAGACTGTTCAGGATAGTACTATGCTGAGTGGGGCTCTAGATATGTAGTGATTTTGGAGTTAGGATGCGGACGATGCCCCCATATAGCCAGTGGATGGTGACAATGTCGAGGTTGCAGACGACTATGATGCCTAGTACATAAGCATCCGCCCTCCTCGAATGATGAGGGCGTAGGGTCTAGTGCATGCTGTGGTGTGCCAGATGGTGAGGTGACGACAAGATGCTATTGAGGCAACACGGGGTGGCAGGGGAAGAGAGCAGCGGTGGTCCCCATAGGAGAGACGCTAGCGGATGGCACGGGTTCCATAGAGACCACAGCAGCTAGGGAGGAGGGAGGAGGGACTGCATCCTTAGCAGAGGAAGAGACCACCATCGCTCGATAAGGGCAAGGGTGTCAAGGTGGGAGAGAGCAACGAGATGATGGCTCTCCGGGCTGAGGTTGCCTACCTTCGGGATCAGGTGCATACATTACAGGATGAGGCTACATGGCTTAGAGCTCGGGGGGAAGGAGCGAGCACTCAAGATTTGGCATGGTCTATTACTTAGATCGCCTTCTATCAGGGGCTATACTATCACATGGTTCCATAGAACCAGAGGGTACCACTACCAGCCCCTATTGCAGATCTGATCATGATGGGATCGTCGAGGACATCCTCATGATCGACGACGAGGACCTAGGATACAACCCATACCTCTATGGGACCACCTCCTCCACAGTAGGGCAGGGGAGGAGATGATGCTGAGAGCTCGAGGGTTTCTCGAGGCTAGGTGCTATAGACTGCACAGATATTGTATAGATTTTTGAGAGGATTGAGTATGCCAAGGTGTAGATTGTGGAATACCAATCTAGTTTTGATATGATGTATATAATTTTTGTGATATATATATGGTTTTGTTTCTGATGATATGACTTGTTCATATGTTTTTATGATGCTTTAATGTTTGAATTGTTTGCTTGTTTAATTGATGATTCATGTAATTATGTCATTTTGGAAATATTTATAATTTGATGTCATGCTATAAAATTTTAAATGAAATAATCTGATGTAAACAATTGGTTGTTGTGGTGTGATTCGATAAAAAATAAAAAGAGACTTCTAACAATAATTTCAAAGGACATTGTCGTTGTTATAGACCATTTCATGGAGTCACCTCTCACTTGGTCGTCAAGCTAATCCCAGTATAGAAATATTGTTGAAAAGTAAAAGAGTGCTTAAGAGACTGTCTTAAGACTTTGTGTTGTGATGATGGAGATGATGATGGTTTGATGATTTGTTTTTAGATTTTCATAAAAATAATATGCATGAGATACTTAAAAGAAATATGATTTTGCTAGGCATAAATTCCTAAGTGTGATAAAATTTTGAACAATTCCTTAGGAATTATACCATGGTTTCAAAATGGAATGTTGACATAATGACATGAAATAGAATAAGTGTTCGTTCATTTGTTTTAAAGCATGATTGTGTAACATAATGATGCAAATCATATGAATTTGTTTTTATGCATTTGTTTTAAAAGAAATGGAAAATACAATTAGAACAATGGTTTGCGCTAGGCATAGAATTGATAGGTATAGACTTATACCATCATCGCGAAATCCAGAGAAGAAAGTAGATATTTTAGTTTTATTGCAAGATTAATTTTGTGACTTTTGATAAACAAAAAAATAATAATATGAAAATTTTGTTTGAAATTATTTTTGTGATTTTGTGAAAAGATGTATGTAATTGCTTTTATACAAAACAAAAATTTTGAAATAAAAGAATAAAATTATTCCGAAAAGAATTACAGAAACATTTTAAATTATCTCAAAGACAAATGTAGATTTATAAGGGATCCTCATGTGCAAATGTGAGTTCATTACCGATCTTGATTTATCATAATGATACAAAATCTATCAAATACAAATGTGTGTGTGATTGTATTGTTCATTCACCAATTTTGAGCAAGATAATGTGATACAAGTAATTTTCCTTAACCAAATGAATGTTCGTTGACCATGATTTATATGCATATAACCGTACCAGACTACTATGCAAGTTAGGTTATCAAGAGCTAGCTAATCCATAAAATGACATAGGTCTGTATAAAAGAAGGTCGCTAATGTGACAGACATATCACCACGCTAGGAATTACCCAAGGCCAAGCGGGTTGGGCACAAACCACTTGTTATGGGGCTTACCTCACAGTTTTCGAATAATTGAGAATTCTAGGGATTCAAGCTCATTCACCCTTCTTTTCTTTTCAAGGGGTAGGGAAAGGATTTTATTGCATTTTTCTTTTGCGTTTCTCTTTTGCTTATTTTTTTTCTTTTTTTGTACTTTTGTATTTTTGCTTGATATTTGAGAAAATACTGAAATATTGCTTGTGATGATACAAAATAACATTTTTCTTTTTCTCTCTTTCTTGAACTTTTCTTTTCTTCCTATGTTAGGGATACTTGCTCGGATTACCTATAGAGCAAGGGATTTTTATTCTGGGTAGGGGTGAGCTTGTCCTTTTGTCAATTCTCAAAGATTCTAGACCATGTGCATGATAGGATAGCAGGGAAACTTTTCACTCAGGAAACCAGTTCTACAATGTAGCATCATATCGAATTTGCAATGAAATCATTTTAATGTGAAAAGATATACTTGGTTAAAGTAAACAACAAGATCAGTTCTCTATGCTCAAAACTTTATTTAATGCCAATGTGGACTTTGATATAAGAGAGATTAATAATCATACCAAATAAAATCAAGATATTTATTCATGTGAGTGTGAAAGTGTGGGATTCCAAATAAATGCTAATTTATCCGAAATAACTAAAAATATAACTGCAATACTGCACAATTTGACAGGTACAAAAAATAAAAGATGTTTTTTGAAGATTTTGATGATTTTGATTTTAAGTTATGAATTGAAAGAAATATAAGGTGATTGTTTTTGAAACATTTTATATAAGTGACAAAGGAAATAATATGCAAAAAAAATATATACAATGATGAAATGACCAAATTTTATGCATAGTAGTGTTTGAGATGCATAATGTTCATAGGTTCTTTAAGTTCTTTACCATCTAAGGTAGATAATTTGTATGTTCCCGATCCAAATTTAGCAGTGATGACATATGGTCCAAGCCAGTTGGGCTCAAATTTATCTTTAAGGTTTTTAGTTGCATTAGTATTTTTTTTATTTTCTTTTAAGACAAGGTCGACGATCTCAAAGGATCGATGATGAAATTTCTTGAGATATGCTCTCTTAAGCTTGTTTTGGTAGGCACGAAGATGCTCCAAAGCATTGATGCACTTTTCATCTAGAAGTTCTAGCTAACTAAATCTGCTAGCACGATATTCATCCCCTACTTCAGTATCTTGAAGTAGTAGAGCTAAAGAAGGAACTTATAATTCAAAGGGAAAAACGGCTTCAACACCATAAACCAAAACAAAAGGTGAAGTTCTCGTGGGGGTTCGAACACTAGTTCTATAGACCCACAAAGCAGGATATAATTGAATGTGCTAATCTCGACTGGATTTATTGACCAATTTTTTGAGAATTTTGATTAAATTTTTATTAGATGCTTCTGCTTGGCCATTACCCTGAGGATAATAGGGAGTGGACCAACGATGTTGAATTTTATATTTTTGACATAATTTTTTAACATATTTATTTTTGAAACAAGTTCCATTATCGAAAATGAGATTGGCAGGAATTCCAAACCTACAAATAATTTGGTTAAAAATAAATTTGGAAACTTGTGTTCCAGTGCAAGAAGCTAATGACATAGCTTCAACCCACTTCGTGAAATACTCAGTGGCGATTATGATGAATTTGTGTCCATCGGATGACACGAGGTTGATTTTTCCAATGATGTCTAAGCCCCATTTTGAAAAGGGCCAAGGAGATGAAATAGCCTGCAATTCTTGTGCAGGCGCATGGACAAGGTCGGCGTGTTTCTGGCACTTGTCGCAATGTCACACATAATTATGTGCATCACTTTCCATGGTAGGCCAAAAATATCCTATCCGAAGGAGTTTCTTAGCAATGGCGCTACCACTAAAATGTCCCCCACAAGATCCATTGTGGGCTTCAATCAAAGCAGATCTAGATTCTTCTAGATTCAAACATCTCAGTAAGATGCCTTCAAAAGATCTTCTATACAAGGTATTACCAATAATCACGAAGCAACTTGCTTGTCTACATAATAATCTACGCTGGTTGCTAGTACAACCATCAGGGAAGGTTTCTTTCTACAAAAAATTAAATATATCAGTGTACCACGGTTTAGGAGTTGTTTCGTTGATGAGAAACACATCCAAAGGTTCTAAGCATGATTTTCTTGAAGCGTGTTCCTAGAGTCGATGAATAATGATGGTAACATATTCATCGTCTAACTCCAAGGGTAAAAGAGATGCAGCTACAGCCATAACGTCAGTCACATGATTGCTAGTACGAGGAATAGCTTCCAAAGTAACTTGATCAAACAAGGATAATAATTGCAAAAAATATGTTTTATATGGGCGTAATTTATCATCTCGTGTCTGATAAACATCATTGATTTGATTTATGACAAGCTGAGAGTCACAAAAAACCAATAAATTTTAAATTTTCATTGCCATGGCAGCTCGTAATCCAAGGATAAGAGCTTCATATTTAGCAGTGTTATTGGTGCAAGCAAATGTTAATTTAAATGACAAAGGTATAAGATGTTTTTGCAAATATATTAAAATAATACCCGCACCAGCCCCACTCATGCATCGGGCTCTGTCAAAGTATAGGTACCATTGCTTTGAATGGTTTGTCTGTAGTTTAAGGCATTCATCAAGAAACTCAATGATGAGGGGATGAGTAGACTCTAAGGGTGCAACAGCTAATTGATCTACTATGATTTGACCCTTAACAAATTTTTTTCCTATAAACGTGAGTTCAAACTCGCTTAGTGCAATAACCCACTTTGCTGTGCGATTAGATAAATACGGTTGACTCATAAGATATCGCAAAGGGTCGAATTTGGCAATAACATACATTTTTTGACTGAGCATATAATGTCATAGTTTCTGTGTAGAAAATACGACTGCTAGACATAGCTTCTCTAATATGGTATAGCGAGTTTCATAACTGATTAAGGTTCTACTGATGTAATAATTAACATGTTCTTTGTTCTCATCGTCAAGCTAAGCTAACATAGCTCCTAAGGCAGAATTAGAAGCAAAAATGTACAAGATAAAAGGATGATCAGATCTAGGTGGGGAAAGCACTGGTGGTTGAAGGAGATATTGCTTAAGGAGTCCAAACGCTTCCTGACATTCTTCGTCCCAATGAAAAGAGACATCTTTCTTAAGAAGCTTAAGAAAGGGTCCAATTTTGTCTGCCAACTTATCGATGAAGTGGCGAATAGCTTGAAGCTTACCTTGTAAACTTCATAATTTTGATATATTGGTGGGTGCGGGCATATCTGTGATAGCCACGATCTTGAGAGGGTCAATTTCAATGCCATGTAGAGAGACTATAACCCCTAATAATTTATCGAACTTAACTCTAAATATGCATTTGGCTAGATTTAGTCGGATAAGATATTCCCTTAACCGATCAAATACTTTCCTCAAGTCATTTAAATGATCATCTTATTTGATAGAATGAGCTATAATATCATCTACATAATCATGTAGGATATCGTGCATCATATCATGAAAGATATAAGTCATGGCTCGTTGATAAGTTGCACCTACATTCTTTAAACCAAATGGCATCACTTTCCAACAAAAATTTCCCCAAGGGGTAATAAAGGTTGTTTTATCCTGGTCTTCAGGAGCTATCCTGATTTGATTATAACTGGAAAATCCATCCATTAGGGATATCATTCCACTTCCAACAATAAAGTCAATGATTTGATCCATGTTGGGAAGAGGAAAATCGTCTTTAGGGCATGCAGCATTAATATCTCTGAAGTCTGTGCAAACCCTAACTTTAGTGGCTTCTTTCTTAGTTACTGGAACTACATTTGAGATCCATTCAGCATAAATTTCAACAATTTTTCTAGTTCTCCTTTGACTAGTAAGGCCACTTTAGGATGCATTTTTCTAAGTTTCTGTTTAACAGGTTTAGCATCTGGATGGACTACTAGATGATGCATAACTACAGAAGGGTCCAAACCTGGCATGTCTTCATATGTCCAAGCAAAGACATATTCATAGTCTTTAAGAAATGAAATGTATTTATCTTGTTTTTCTTGACTTAATTTTGATCCAATATTGATTATGTGAGGGTTATGTTCGGTTCCAATGTTAATTTTTATAACGTTTTCAACTTCCATATGTAAATCTCTCTCAAAATTAGGTGGGGCAGGTGAAACACCCAATTCTTGTAATTCTTCCAAGGTTAACTTGGATAATTCATCTTGAGGAGTTGTAGCTTCAAGCTGGGCTATACTCGGTATAGAGCCATCAAAATAAAATTCATTATATAACAATTCCTCAATGGAAACATCATGAAAAATATCTCCCTCCATCTCATCGTCGGATTCGACAATCATTTTAGGGTAAGCTATGGATAGCATATTACAGGTAAAGGAATTATTCTTTGCACACAAAGAATCTTGTGTATCCAGATAATATTGGTAACATACAAGATGGTCATCATCCTCAAATGGGAAGGGATGACCTTTACTAGAAAATAGGTCCACACCACAGCGGGCAGGCCATGGTTCTACCTCAAAAGGTTCTTTCATACCATTTTGGAAAGGTCCCAAACCTTTCCCTTTATATCCCAATTTAAGCATTATGGGTTTAGCTTTAAGATAATCATTAGCAAAATAGCATCTAGCATATCCATCACAATGTGTCTTAATGTTTTTGGGTATTCTTCCCCAATCATATCCTTTATAAATAAAAGCACAACTCCCGACTTGGTAGATACTTCCCATAGGTTGTGGGAGGCCCAAGGTACGAGGAGAGGGTGGGAGTTTATTTAAAAGGAGGGAAGTTTGCATGGCAGTGTTGGCTTCTTCGATATAAGAATTTTAGATAAATCGGGTAAGAGCTCATCAGTGAGAGCATAAGAGGTATAAGGAACATTTCCTACATCGTCGGATGTGGAAAGGATGCCTGTAGTGGATGTAGATGTTATAGGGATATTGATGGGTGAGTCTATAGGTATGGAAGATATAGGAGTAAAACAGGAAGCATTGGTTGTAATTTTAGGATCTTTTCGAGGTCCTAATGTGGTTTGTTCAGAAGATGGTTGAGCTATATGTATAGGTGTAGTTGAAAGAGTAGATGATGTTATGGGTGTGTGTTTCACACATTTGGGCGGATGATAAGAATTAGGATGTGTGGATGACAGGGCAGGGTAAAATTGAACTCCAACAGGTTTTGCCAAAGCACACATATCAAAGGGTCTAGGATCACCATGAATGGTAACCAACTGGTTTTTAAATTTGAATTTAACGCACTGATGTAAAGTGGATGGAACCGCTCGCATCGCGTTGATCCAAGGGCGACCCAAAAGTATATTGTATGATGCAGGGCAATGTACAATAAACACGGTCATATCTAGGGTTCTAGGACCAACTTGCAAGGGTATAGTAATGACTCCACATGTTTCTTGTACATAAACTATTCCTCACATCGGGTTCACCAAAATGTATCGCTCCAAATTTTTTGCATCCTTACCTTCAGGCTATAGGATCTGTGCCCGAAAGGGGGATGCGAGAAGGATGGGACAATACCTCAGACTGAGAGGCCCTTTGAAGGTCCCACCTCTCGGGGGAGGGGTATAAGGGTGAATTTTCGACGGATGGTGGGTTCACCAAGAAACTTTTGAATGGCAGTTTCCATGCCTAGGTTGACAGTGAGTTTGATGTGTTTATTTTTATACTTGATCATTCAACTCTTAGGTTTTGCCAATATGAATCTAAACTATTCTATATGCCAATGCGAATTTAAATGAATACAAAAAATAGAAATTAATGCTAATAACAAAGAATATGCTAGCTAGAAGGTGTCATACTTGATTTTGGATGTCTGATGAAGATTCTGAGTCTTGTAGTAGTTCAGATCATCTCAATTTGTACATAATCATCTGATATTTCACAGGATCATCTCAAATCACAGAAGGTCATCTAAAATAAGAAAGAATCATCTGAAATCTAACGAATTCGTCAGAAACCTGCAATCACAAAAATAGGCACAAAATACCAAATATGCAAGTGTAGAAGCAAAGGATAATGGTATAAATAACAACAAACATGCCTAAATAATGGATTCCAATAAAAAATAAGGAAATGCAGTAGATTTAATGATTGATTTTAATTTTTGTCATGCGATTATGCTAAATGAGGTGAACTCCAAGATGCAAAAAAACATAACAATTTAAGACAGTGTAGAAATGCAATAGGAAAAATGCAGAGAAAGGTAAGGAAATGCAAACTCTAGACTTTTATTGCCCCCAATCTGGACTATAGTGAGGATCGCCTCCAATCGTACGAGATCGTCTACACTCCTCAACAAAATCGTCAGTAATCATCTGAGATCGTCCACGACGATTTGAGCTAGCTTCGACTGAAAAATAGTAGAGTTCCTGCAAGAAAAATGCAAAATACAGAATACAAACAGTAGTGCGAGGGAATAAAGAACTAACTCTGCAATGAAATTCGTCAACTAAGGGGTTTAGGGGGTTCAGGGAGAATCAGGGGGATAAACTAGAAAAATCCTAGTTTATATAGGATTAGGAAGAGGTTAGGAGGTTGGGGATCATCCCAATCTAGGATATCTCCAACTGCACAAACACATTTCTACCCAAGTTGGAGAGGCTGTTGAAACAGAAGCTAATTATGAAAATTTGATTTTGGGACGAAATCGTCTGGATGTTTTGTTCCAGAAGAATTCGTCAGATCGGTGACGATTTCGTCTAATCTGCGACGATATCGTCCAACGATCAAAACAAATCCTAAAAATGGCACAAAAAACAGAGAAAGTGGATAACAGGCGGTTTAACGGGCAGTTTGGAGTTTAAAATTCAAATTTTTATCTTTTATCTTTTTACTAAGGTTTAACCATGCCAATTTTAGAGTGCTACAATACTTCAACTGAATGCAATATCATTTCTTTGATCTATGCTTTCATGCTAATATGTTATGATCATTTGTATTCTTAAGAAAACAATGCAACCATCGATGCACTATTAAGGCCATTCTTTATTTTTAAATAAGTTGCATGTTTTTTGAATCCATGGTAATCTTAGTTGTAGGTTTTGTTATAGAATTTATTCTTGTTAAACTACAAATTTTTGATTTCATAGTAGTAAAATCTAGCTTTGAGTCCTCAAGTGTATTTCTAAACCATTTTGGTATTTTCTTCTTTCCATCAAAATCATCTATCAAGTTTTGAGAATCAAACTTTAACTTGTTCATCATTTCTTCACTATCTTCACTAAATGCATTTCTAATAATTTACTTCTATGATTTGTAATTAAATTATGCAATACCTTTGAAGTGGAAGACCATATATCTCCAAAGTTGATAATTGCAATTTCAAAACTTCAAATAACTACTCAAATAAAAAACTTGCAAATTTTAAATATTTTTTATTTAAGCTTTGAAGTTGAAATCCATGTAACTCCCTACTAAATTTAATTCGCAAAAGTTCAAATAAATTCAAATTTGAAATTTTCTCTAACTTTAAATCTTCAAAAAATTTAAATTTCTTCAAGCCAAATTTCTTCAAATTTTAAAAACTTCAAAAAACTCTTCAAATTTTAAAACTTCAAAATATAAAAAACATAAATCTTCAAACTTGTTAACTCCTCAAAACTTAAAAAATAAATTAAAAATCTACATCCTAATAGAAATCATTTTCACTCCAAAAGTTAATTAATATTAAATTTTCAAAAATAAAAAAAAATCAAATAATTTAGACAACCTTATAATTCCATATTTGGTTTTAATCTTTCTAAAATTCTCCTTAAATAATAATAAAAATACTATATAAAGTTTTTTAAACCTTACCTTAAGATGCATTGATTTTGAATTCAGTTTGTTGTAATATCCCTTATTATTACTTTACCAAGTGTAACACTCAGGCATTACTATTGTCCTCTTAGCTAGCTAGGAAACTTTTCGCCTACCTCTTCTATGCAATGTTTCAATGTTCCATTCTTCATGTTGTAGTCAAGGCACTCAGATTTAGATTTCTCTAAATGAAGTTTGCTATTTTTCTTTGCTATAGATCCTTGAAAAAATGCTACTCAGGTGTTTGATTGTCCTAGAGAGGGTGCTACAATAGACGATGCTTAAGGTAGCTTGTCTCTAATAAGATATCACTTTGTATAGTGATTCTCAATTGCTTGATTATACTATAGAAGTCATTCGATTATAGCTTACTTATTGTATGACTACTCCTTGCTCACTGTACTTCTACTGCTTGCACACTGTCATGACCTGTTCCCATGGATCCTCTTCAAAATGCTGCTAGTTGGTTAGTAGGACAACTTAGTGACCAACAAAAGGGGGTATAGACCTTGAAGAATACTACAAATTTCAATTAGAGAATTTGGTAAAGTTTAGAGAAGGATTTATTATCTTTCAAAATAGATAATTTAAAGAAATAGAATATGATTTTTCACCAAAATTTACTACAAAGTAGTAAATTGTGTATGAGTAACCTAATTATGTAGCAATTAGGTACTCACCAAGTTTATCCAAGTTTATCCAATTTTAATTGGATTAAAAAAAGATTTCTAGACTTTTCAAACAACATATGAAATACTCTATGGTTTGAAAATCTAATATTATTTTCTGCATGGTCTATTGTCATTAATGGAGATTAGGTGGGAATTCTTTCCTCTGCACCTAACCTACTTCCTAATAATAGGTTAGTTGGAAATTGTCTCTAGAAAACAAGACCACCTACTATTGGTGGACTCTCTTTTCTACTCTTTGAATTTTCCTCCACATAAGACAAAATGGCTTATTTAAAAGGCATATCTTAACATTAAATAAGGAGGTCACTAATTGGCTTATTGGAGGAAAGCTTATCCTATAAATTAGGAACATATTAGGAAGAAAATGGGGGAGAAAGTCTTGAAAGTCCAGGGAGTATGCTCTCCACTATGGTGGATCAGAAACCAGAAGGTTTGAGAGGCTTCCTAATTATGGATAGAAATGAACTTGGAGGGATGGAAGGTGTCAAGCAAGAAAGGAGGCAATAAATTGGGGTATAAAGGAAGGAGACATTTGATAGTAATAGGTCAGACTTACCTCACCCTCTAGCATGTAATATTTAAATCTTATCCTAATGCTTGATAATTAGTTTTATCTATTTTTGAATGGTTGTATGAATACTCATTCACGGTCGAGATTCCTTTTGATTTATTTGGTCTATCTTACCACTCGAAGACCGTATGGAAGTCAATATGAAAATTGAACCATTTTTACCGTATGGAAGTCAATATGGTCACAAGTGAGTGTGTCCAGTTCATTCTATTATACAAGTGTCCAAAGGTCAGACGTATATTAACTGGACTAGGATCTAATATAAGCAAGTTTTAAAAGGGAGGGCTCTAATAAGTTGTACCCAAACCCTTAAACAACCATCATGGGATACCATCAAAATTCCTTGATTATAGCCGAACGGACCCAATCCGGAAAGCACTACCACCGATGGGGTCTTTGATCACCATTCGAAGATCACCCCTCTACCATCACATCAACATAGCTTAGAAACACTTTGTACAGTAATCCTTTGTAACCTCTAGGTGGTTACATAGTGAAAATTTAATCTCCATAACCAAAAAAATTTCACGCTTGTTCTTTGAGTTCTAATTTAGAATTCGCGTGTTGGATGAACGAATAATTCGAGACTATGCCACCCACAAAAATTGTTTGATAATCACATTCGCTGACAGGTTTTATTTTTCAAGTGTGACGGTGACATTTTGTATATCTAAGTTCACCCTATCCTTGTTCGACACCATATCTTATGCTATACGTTCTTCAGTCACTGGTGTTGTTACAGTTTACAGCCATCTATATTTATGTAGCATCACCGTGACACAACCATCTATATTTACTTAAGGATTATTTTTTGGCTTAATAATAGGGGTAAACCATCATCGTCTTTGATTAACATGCTTGTGCTTGGAAGGGGGTGAACGGGAACAGGATCACACAAACCCTTCTCCTCGATGTTCCACATTGTCTATGTCGGGATGTCGAGAGGGTTAAATATTAGGTGGACCATATCTTGTCGAAAGGGCAGTTAGAACGAGTACCCATTTATCATCTTAAACCAAAGCATAATCATCTAGTCATTGATACACTTTTGACCAGCAGGTCAATCTAGTCATTGATACACTTTTGACCAGCAGGTCAAGAAAACCTTGGTTGACCAATAGGTCAAGTTGCCCTTTTATAATTATTTTTTAATTTATGAAAAACATTCCAAAAAATGCCACTTTCGGATCCTTTTATAGTTATTGACTGTGTAAACTCCACCTTGATTGATCATGGGGTCAAAATTTCCCTTTGTTGTGTAAAATGGATCAATAATTTGAATATACCTTGCAGGTATGGCTTATGTATAAGCACGTGGAAAATATTTGTAGAAAAAAACAAAAATATAGCATAAATATTAGAAGTAGAACATTTAGAAATAATTCTACGGGAGTTTCGTATAAGAAATTACAATACAATTTGAGGTCACAAAAATAAATAACAAACCTAAATTGTAAAAAGGATGGTTGGTTTATGAATTAAAGGTATAGGACTTTAATTCATTGAATGAGGATTTGTTTGTAATTCAAATTTGAATAATGAATTTTTGGAAATTCATTCTTATGGAATTTCCTTGATGTCGTTTAGACTTCTCCAAAATATAATTCCAATGATCATCATAAACATATGCAATGATTTATAAAATTCAAGATGGCTTAGAGAAAGGAATTAGGAAATTACTTAATTGCATCATGAATTTTAAAAGGAACAGATGGATTCCTTAATGGTATGAACAATACTTAATGTTGAAATGATGGCTTAGAGAAAGGAATTTGGAATTCCTTAATTGCATCATGATTTTTAAAAAGGAACTATTGGGTTCCTTTAATTGTACACTTGAATTGAAAGGGATCCGTAGATGCCCTTCTATACTTGTAATATTTGACATCCTAAGTTTATGAATGAGAGGAAAGTACATATTTTTGAGGTTGGATTTATTCCCCATGAGGGTTCCCAGGATAAACAATGTGTCACTTTATTTGTGGTTTGAATTGTTAATTCTTGTGAATGTTGCATTTATTTTCAAAATGAGATTGTTATAATTTTATGAGATGTTAATTGCTTTGATGAAACGAACATGCAAAATTTTAAACCAATATGACAATGTTTACATTTGTTAATTACTATTTGATTTGTAGTCAAATTATGATGCAAAGAATGTATGCTTATCTTTAGTATGTTTTTGATTTAATAAATTTAGAATATGGTATTTACTTTCTGAAATGCTATTGGTTAAATGAATTATGAATGATGAAATTAGCTTGATTTACCTTTCAATAAGTAGCATTGGATTGCTTAAATTATTAACTCATATTAATAGCCTTTTAATGAATTGTTTGTTTTGTAAATAATCTCAAGGATTATAATGCAATGGGTTCTATACCTTAAATATTAATGGGATTATGTTGAGCTAATCAATTCATAAAAACTCATGGATGGTTTAACCAGAAACACTGCAAAAATGATAACTAAATAAGTGTAATCCGTGTTGAAGCTCAAAGTGGATTAGAACCCACAAATGGTAATTGGGGCTTGAGTTGTAAACCAAGTCATACCTTACATTCTGAGCTAATGTTTGGATGTACATGGGGATTAGGCACTCCCATGAAGAATACCTTTTTGTAATGAACTTAAATGATTCATCTATATAATAAAAGGAATGCCTAAATAGAAAGGTGAACAAATAATCCTTGAGAGGAATAAAGAAATATAATCATGCTTAAGGTGACCAATCCAAGGATTGTGTAATTTTAATCACGTATAGTGATTCTGTTATCTTAGTGGCACCATCAAAGAGATGTGGATAGAAACTAAGATTGATGATAACCATTGGTGTGGTTACTTCATCTATGATGGATTCCATTGGTGTTGTTCTCCATCTTCAAGGTATTCGCCTATGTACTGGTCTTGGTGCCAGTATGGCGAAGGGCGATTCCTTTTAGTGAGGGATAAAAATCTAACTATTTGGTGAGCATTCTCATATTCGAGTGGTATGAGGGTTTTTATAGAATTTTGTCACTTTTACTCAAGAGTGACTATGACCAAGTATTAATAGCTCTTGATGATGATTACCTTGAAAAACTTACAATCCAGTTGGGATGATTCTATCTTAGATCATGATTATGTTTCTAACTCCCGAAAGATAAATAAATGTATAATTTTTTTTTTGGATGAGTAGTAGTAGTAACAATTGGGGTTGTTACACACACTACTTGATTAAGTGTTTGTAATGTGGTAAGGTTTCCATAGAATGAATGTGCATTGATAGCGTTGCTTGTATTTATTTGTAATAACACTTATCTACTTTCTATTGTATTCTTGTTGCTATCCTCTTGATAGCATTTTGTCACTATCTCTTATGCTATGATAATGATTCATTGTTGTCCTTTATAGTGTTCTACTACAATCCTCTTGATAGTACTTTGTTTCTATCCTTTATATGTAGATAATTTTTCACTACTATTCGTCTAAATAGCACTTTGCTATTATCCATTGTATGTAGATAATGCTTCTTATAGCACTTTTTTGTTGTCTTCTATAGGAGTAGATAGACTGGATTGTGATATCACTTATATACCTTTTTTGCTCTTGTTTGTTGTTGGATAATTCTCTTTAAAGCTTCTTAAAAAATACTTTAAATTATTCAAGGCCAAATTGAAATTCTATGAAGTGTTTCCAATCAATCTGATCCTTCTAGTCTATATCTCTAAATGACCAGAACTTCCAAAAATTTATGTCTCTATATATCCTTATATTTGGAGGCTCTTATCTTCTCTTCTCTATTATCTATTCTCAGGAAGCTAATATTGCTTCTCAATATTTTTGTTTTTTGGAAGCTTTAATGCTTCTCTACTTCTTGGAAGTGATGATTCTTCTCTATCTCCTAGAAGCTATGATGCTTCTCAATCTTCTATAATATATCTCCAATGTCTTAGGTCAAACCTAAGAGTAAAATGATTCTCCTATTTTCTAGAGAATCTAACTATTATCAGGGTGAATGTCCCCTCACATATAACTTTCTTCTAAGTTGGCATTCAATCTATTCTAGTTGAGTCCTAGTCTTCATAGATTTTCCTTGAATCAAGTGGAAAGACCCTAGCATCCAAATCAGGGTGAATTTTACTTATCCCCTCAATATCTACTCAATTAGACTTTTAAAAATAGTGTCCAATTCTTTGCTACTTTTAAAGTGTACAAACTCCAATATTATGGTGGCTCTAAAATACAACTCTATAAAAAATAGTTAAGTGGTAGCTCTAATACCATTGTTGTCTTTTAAGCCCAACTATCTAAAGATATCATAGATCCTAATATAATTAAGCCATAATATTATAGGTTGAAATATCAACAATCAAGAGTAGAATTAAATATATATGATCAATCAAATATATATCCAAGGCAATATAAATAAAATAACACTCACTTAATATCAAATATGAATGTAAATGACCAAAATCATTCATGTACATGCATGAGAAAACTTATAATAAAAGTGTATATAATATTTATTATCAATTCTTGATGTGGTGATCGCTACAAACCATTTTACCTTACATTATATGGAGCTTTGTCTCCATAATGTGACTCTTCAATAAATTTCTATTTCACTCCTCACATATATGGGAGATGCAACCTTTCCTATTCTTGACCTTTGGATTTTCATCTTTCCACTTGTATACTAGACTCTTAACTCTCTTCTTACATGCATACTTTAACTCTATGACACTTGCACACTTCTACATGACTATTAATCTCCTGCATGCACTCCTAATACAAGAAACTTGTACATATTCTCTCAATATACACTTGCACTCTTACTTACATGACACTTGTGCATATCTTACACATTGCACTCTTACATGACACTAGTGCATATCCTGCACATAGACACTTACATAAAAGTGAAATATAAATCACTCATATAAACTATAGACACAAACCCTAATATATTACATATTTACATTTGTACCATAAATGTACCATGGGGGTACATTTACATGTACAAAATAATGAAATATTCTCCAACATCCCTAAAAAGGAAGGAATTTAGTACCCAGATACTAATACCCCTATTGCTTGGATGAATTTTATGTAGATGATTCTTTTTATTATTGTTTCCCATAGACAAAAAGTCCATAAAATGAATGTGAAGAGAATTTTTCTTTATGGAGAGCTTTAGTGGGAGATCTATATGCAACATCCATATGAATTTATCCTTTATGGACCTACTCCTTTAGCTTGTTGACTTAATAAGCCCTTGTGTGGGATTAAATAAGATCATTTTTATTACTATGAGAGGATTCATTCATTATTTCTTTGTTATGTGTTACAATGATGGACATATTCTTGTTATGGTGATGACCTTCTTATAAAGGGAAGCTCAAAATCCTTTATCCAAAAAATTAATTTAAAAATTCCTGATACATTTGAGATAATGGACTTTGGTCTTTTTCACTATATTTTAGGATATTTGGATTTATCAATCATCTTCCTAGACCACTCATACCTTAGATATTTTACAATAATTTAGGATGCATGGTTGTCATCTTGCCTAGACTCCATTTACTTCATGATTAAAGCTTCAAGTTGAGGTAACAATATTTGATTTCCATGGAATTGAAAGCTCCAACATACGTTCAATTCGTGTATCTAATTGGAAATATATTTTCTATGAAAAAAAAATAAAATAAAGAAAAAATGGGTGGTAGTGCCCTTTTTTAATTTGAATTTGAAATTTTTCCTCCTTTAGGGATTCCTTCATTAGAATGCTCATAATTGTAATAGCCAACAAGAGACAAAAAAGAAGACTATTTTGCCAACTTTTTTACATTGTACCTTATGATCTTTAGGAAATAAATTGTCTAAGAGATCAAAAGAAGAATTAGAGGATCTAATAAAAAATTTTGAGTGACCAAGTAGTGCCATTCCATACTGGCTTTGATACCATGTTGAAATTCATAATATTTTGTAGAAACAAATAGAAGCAATCCATACACTCAAATACTATATAAAAATAATAAATAAGGATAAAAAGAGAGAGATATAGTTGACACCCATAGACACCATAAATAATTACTATATCCATGGATAAAATTGCACAACACTTTGATGATCAAATAAGGATTAGGAGGGGGTAGTTATACCAATGCCAAAACCCTAATTACATAATAAAGTTTAACCTGAGTCAATATAACAAGATGGCTTTAGGTTAATTATAATTTTTAAAGAGGGTTTAACCATAACAAGGTTAATTGCAACCCACAAAAATTATATAATAAAATATTAAAATTAATTAATACATTGTACAATGAAATACCCTTAGTCCTATCAAACACATCATATGATATCATCCTTGGCCATGAATCAAATTATTATTTCAACACATTGGTGTATACAAATACTTCACCATGATAGAATAAAGGTCTAACTAAAAGTAAGAAGGAAGTTCCATAAACATTATTCATTCACAAATCAAAAAGTTCAAATGACATAATTGATCCATAAATGTCATAAATAGTCTTTCTATTATTGGTACAAAGAGTTTGTAAGCATAGTTGTTGATGCAAGAGCATCCAATGGCAGTTAAGTAATCTTGCATCACCAAAAATAATAATAATAAAAATATATATATGTTTAGACCCATGTGTTTAAAAATATATATATGTTTAGACCCATATGTTTAGGTCCATGTGTTTAGACCTATATGTTTAGACCCATATATGTTTAAACCCATGTGTTTAGACCCATATGTTAAAACCCTTATGTTTAGACCCATATGTTAAAACCCATATGTTTAGACCCATATGTTGGAAATTCAAATTTCAAGTGAATATTTTCCTGGGCGGGAAAATTAAAATTAAAAATGAATATTTTCTTAGTTGGAAAATGAAAGGTGGGAAAAGGAGTTATACTTACCAAAACATTCTTTGGAAAGTTATTAATTGGGGGAATAGAGATTACTAAAGGGGTTCGAATCTTTGATCGGGGGCTCCAATATTGAACAAGTCTGGCAATGTAATTTCTGCCCCTTTGGGCTGGCATTATTATTAAAAAAAAATTGATTTAACTCTTTGGATTTTTTTTTGTTTGTGTTTGTTCATCCTCATAAAATGGTATTAGAGCAGGAGTTCCTGAGTGTGTAAGTAGATCGCCGAATGTAAGGCAGTTTATTATGGTAGATTATGAGTTGGATCTACTAAAGAAGATGCAAAGGTTGAGACAATCAAGAAATTTTGTGAAAGAATACACCGAGGAGTTCTACAATATCTTGATATGAATCGGCCATTCTGAGGCTAACAAGGAGAAGGTAGCCTGTTACATAAATGGGTTGAGAACCAGTATTCAAGAAGATTTGAGTCTAGTTAGGATGAGCACCATTGAGGATGCTTACCAGTTTGCTCTAAAAGTTGAAGAGAAGATAAATAGAAGGTTTGAGGGTAAGTAGAAAGGAAGATGTCATGGAGAAAGAACTGGTGGAATAATAGATGGAGGATGAGGTGAGAATAAAGAAGAAGATAGCAGCAGTCAGGACCAGAAGGGAGATACTGCTTATAGATCCTGTGGTCAGAACAAAAACTACCCAAGAGGAAGAGGTAGATCTGTCCAAGGAAATGGATGAAGAGGGTTTTGTGGAACCTACTTCAACTATGGAAAAGAAGGACATTGAGCATATGAGTGTCCACAACACCAAGAGAAGCTAAATAGGAGGCCAACGGGTAATTCCAGAGCTGCTATTGCATATGGAGCTGAATTAGAGCACTCTGATGAGGTAGATAGAGGAGAAGTTATGGTCACAAGGATAACCTTATTGAATGAGGAGAAGAAACCAAACCAGAGAAAGAGCCTATTTCGCATAAGGTGCAAATATTTAGGTAAAGTCTATAATGTTATTATAGATAATGGTAGTACTGATAACTTGGTCTCTGAAGAAATGGTTACTAAGTTACAACTAGAGAGGAGACACCCGCATCCATATCGGATTGTGTGGTTGTAGAAGGACCATAGGGCATTGGTCAGTGAATAGTGCTTAGTCAAGTTTAATATTGGGAGATACTAGGATGAGGTCCTGTGTGATATCTTGCCTATGGAGGCTTGCCATATGTTGTTAGGAAGACCATGAAAGTTTGATTGTCATGCAATCCATGATGGACATGCCAACACTTACTCCCTAACAAAGGAAGGAGTGCACCATAAACTGAAGCCACTGAAGGATATGGATGAAAAGAGTTTGCTGATAGCAATGAGAGTGGAAGTTGAGGGGTTTGAAGAACTTAAGAGTTTGTACCCTAAAGACCCAGATTTTCTTGAAGCTTGGAGAGCTTGTACAACACCAGTTACTCTAGATAGGACTGTCAATAGGAGTACTAGAAAATAACCATTCCATATTGTATATGGGAGTAGTCCAAGAAATGCTTCTGATTTGAGGAAGTTGGATAGGGGAGAAAATAATAGTGTTGAAGCTAAAAAATTTGCAGAGCATCTGAAGGATTTGAATGAAGAAGTCAAACAACACATCAATAAGATGAACACTTAGTACAAGATAAAGGCTGATCAGAAAATAAGGTTTAAGTAGTTCCAGGTTTGTGATGAAGTCATGGGGCACTTGATAAATGAGAGGTTTCCTACTAAAACATATAACAAGCTAAAAATAAGGAAGTTTAGACCATGCAGGATCATACAAAAAAGAGATTCAAGAAATGCATATGAGGTGGAGTTGTCCAGTGGATTGAACATATCACCTATGTTCAATATTTTTGATTTGGTAGAGTATCATGAAGGTGATAGTTCTAAGAAACTAGTTGCAGAGTTGAGTGTTTCGAAATTGGCTCCAATGACAGAAGAGATAGAGGAAATCCTGGATACCTGCATAGAAAAAATTAAAAGAAACAAGAAGTATGAAGAATATGTGGTGAAATGGAAGGGAAGGCCTGTAGAAGATTCAACTTGGCTATCCAAGTCCGAGGTTGACCACCTTGGTTTTCCTCCAATAGTAGAGAAGTGAGGTCACTTCTCAAACTTACCCTGGGTGTCTGATGTAGGAGCATCCAATGGCAGCAGAGCAATCTTGCATCACCAATATATATATATATATATATATATATATATATATATATATATATGTTTAGACCCATATATGTTTAAACCCATGTGTTTAGACCCATATGTTTAAACCTATATGTTTAGACCCATATGTTGGAAATTCAAATTTCAAGTGAATATTTTCCTGGGTAGGAAAATTAAAATTAAAAACAAATATTTTTTTGGTGGGAAAATGAAATGCGGGAAAAGGAGTTATACTTACCATAAAATTCTTTGGTAAGTTATTAATAGGGGGAATAGAGATTACCGAAGGGGTCCGTATCTTTGATCGGGGGCTCCAATATTGAACAAGTCTGGCAATGTAATTTCTGCCCCTTTGGGCTAGCATTATTATTAAAAAAATTCTGATTTAACTCTTTGGCATTTTTTTTTGTTCGTGTTTGTTCATCCTCATCAATTGTGCCTCACAAAATATAGATTTGACTATCACAAATGACTAAAAGATACATACAATGGAGACCATAGTTCCAATTTATATTAAGAGGTTCTAAATCTATTTTTAACTATTATTAACTTATCTAACTCTTGGTTGCATCCTTTTAACCATAAAAAGACAAAAATATCATTATCAATATGATGCTTCAAAATCCATGCTCAAAAGTTTATCTTTTTGCTCTGATTTGCTTTTAATTCTAGTGAATTGCTTACTTCTTGGTGCCTTGGTACCTAGTTAATGATTCATTAGAATGTAGGCAATTGACTTTCTTGTGTGATAGATCATAAAATTCTAAACTTGTCATTTCTTTTCACTCTTTTCATCATTGGACTTCTCAAAATTGGCTTTCACCATCAACTCCATAGTACCTAAATTTATTCAAAAATTGACTCCAACCTTTATTGTTGAATGTTGTATTACATCCTATCAAGTATCTCCCTATTCTTACTATACTTACTTATTCAAAAGCAATAGTAGTAACTTGATACTACAATTTGCTCCTTCAAAGTTAGGGAATTTTGAAAATTTGACCTAATTCCATTCAATTGATGTATTATCATTTTTTTTAATGGGTTATGTGGGATTGAAATAGGTGTCCTACCCATATTACACCATTACTAAATAGTGGTATTACAATAGCTTAGAAATTATTCATGTATCATTTGGAAATATTTGAATATTAGTCTTATTCTTGAAATTTGAGGAATCTAATCGGTTGATCCAATGTCATTTGATGATGTAATATTATCTGAGCATTCAACTTATTTTAATAATTTTAGAAATTTTGTTATAAGTTTGGAACTTGAGATAACACATTTTTTGTAAACATTTTTAATTAACCTTTTTTAGAAGAAAAAAAAATTATTTTATTTTTATTTACTTTTCTAATAAGCTACACATGAATTCTATTTGGGCCCACTCTTGTCAAAATACCTAATTATTACATTTATTGTTAGGTCAATTAGACCACATCCAAATTCCTCTTTTATAAAATATATTCTTCACTTCCTTTTATATGAAATATATTCTTCATTTGATTTGTTTTTGGAATCAACTTCTTGGCATATCATTAAGAGATAAAATCTCACTCAACTAGTTGTCTTCTAATATTTTAATTTCATTAAGATGAGATCAACATAGCTATTGATTAAATTATCTATGACCCAATTTTATTCTCTATAGATTTGCTCAAATATCCAAGATATTTCCTCCAATAATATTTTTTTAATCCAATTCCCACATCCATTTAAGTTGATACCATTGATGATAATTGTAAATACCCCTTAGTTGAAGTATACTTTTATCCTTTTCAATTACAAATTTGGTCCCTATAAGAAATACCCTAGCCTCTACTACATTTTTTTTTTGGCTATATGGGATTGAAATAGGCCCTATTTTTATTACATCATGACCATATAGTGGTATTACAACAATTTGGAAATTATGCATGTATTGTTAAGCAATATTTAAATTTATCTCTCCTTGATAGTCAAGGAATTTTACTGGTTGAGCTCATGCCATATGATCTAGCATTTACATAGTTGTTAGTTGAAGTTCCACATGATTATAAGTGAGGAGATTTTACCTTAATTATTTTGAAAAACCACCTCCACCATTTTTTTTTGGATTTACTTTAGAAGCACCATCAATAGATAGACCCAATTTTTAGACATTTCATTTTAACATAGATTAAAGGAAATACTTTGTACTAACTCCATTTTTATATATTATCCTTTCATATATATTCAAAGTTTGTAACCAAGAGGATAGTACCTCTTTTTTCATATATAATAGTCTCCATGATCAACACCATGTTTATAAGTATTCTATAAGAGAGGTAATAATACAATTTCAAATTTGGGTATGATTTTGAGATTCCAAAGTTCTATTACCCTTTTCAAGCTATAAATCCCAACAGATACTGGAAGGAACAATCCTCCATGAAATAGATGATGTTTTAGCTTTGAAATAATTAATCCAACATTTCATCATCTCTTTCAATGTTGATGGAGATACCCAATATATTCTCATATTTTTTTAAAATTAACCCCAAATAGTATAAGAAAAGGAATGATAAATAAGTAAATGGTATTATATTTATATATCCTTCTCACATAATGCGTACCTAAAAGGTCCATCATATCCTTTTCTTGGTAGAATCTTATTGGGTTGCATAGTCCCAACCTACTCTATACCCCTAATTTTTAAAAATGTATCAGGGTCAAAAGTCGAGGTGATTTTAGGAGGTCCCGGTCATTATAATAAAGTTATAAGGTTATTAAAATCCAAAGTCCTTTGTTGATAATGAGTTAAAATGAGAAATTCAGTCCTAAGGGTCCTTATAAGCCTTAGGAAGTCTAGGTTATAGTCCTTGTCCGTATGTTTTCAAAGATAATTTCCCAAGGTTTATAACCCCATTTCATCACCCCATTCATTTTTTTTATTTCATTCATGCAATCCCTTCCATTTCACTTGATATCCCCTTATCATTTCATTAAACCTATAAATTTTCATCCACATCATCATTGTAATCCTAAGTTCTAAATTTCTCCACTTAACATTTCCACCACCTAAGTCATTATTCTATAAAATCCCTTTCGCAAGTTATCATTAAGTCCTCATATCATCACTTTAATATTTTTCTAAGGTTTCATCATTTTCAACCATATCTAAAATCTATGTCATCATCAAGGTCTTTTTCATGGTCTAGTCCTAAGGTTAGTCCCCTAAAATTCATAAAATCAAAGTTCTCAATCTTCGTCGCTAATCATATTCCTTTATTGTTTATCTATTAGTGACAACACCAAGCTATCGATGATAGCACTAACCAAGAAAGGTGAAAATTCCTCTTTATTATTGATTAGAATCCCCCATCATTAGTCAATTAGTGATTACATTGGTCAAATGATGACAATGCCAAAAAATAATATTAAGTTCTTGTCCATCACTGATGAAGAACCCACATCACTCATGCATCGATGATAGCAACAATTAATCAGCAACTATGCTAGTCCATCCACGAAGGATATCATTATGACTTAAGGGCCTAGGTCTCATTTAAAATAAATTCCCCTCCTATGATCATTCCTAAGTCCTAAGTATCACATAAGGTCTAGAAGGTCTAAAAACCAATCTTTGATTATGTTTTCCTTGATCCCTAACCCTAAATTTTTCTAAATATCTTCACCATGGCCTCATATCATTATAAATCATCTAATTCCATAAAGTTAATGTTTTCAAAAGTGTAAAACTCCTATCGTCGATGCAAATCCTTCATTATTGATTCATCGATGACAACACTAATTGATTAGTGAAAGTGTTAACTAGGCCCCATCAAGTATTTTGAGTAACATAAAGTCATAAATCCCCTAGGCCTCAATGATCAATATGCTCAAGGTCTCTTAATTGCTCATCCGAAGCCTTCATCATTGATTCATCAATGATGATGGAGGAAAATCAATGATGTCCTAAATTAATGAGTGATGTGAGCACCATATCACATAAATCATATCCCCATTCTCATGAGACAAAATTACCCCATCATTAAAATTCCTTAGTACTAAATCCTCCCTAAGACCATCAAAGTCATAAAAAATTATCATTATACCCCTTAAGCCCAAAATTAATGTGATCTCAATGTTCTCAAAGGTATTTTACCACTATCATTAATAAAAATTCTTGTCGTTGATTCATCAACGTCAGTGCTTCTCAATTAGCAATAAGTCATCCATGATTGTATATGAATGGCTTAGATCACATTGTGCCACCTCATATCAATGATTCACTCTTCATATCCAATACATCAATGACAACCCCATTATATCAGTGAATGGTCTAGATCTCACCATGGAAATCAATGATGCAATCTTCATCGAAGATCAAAGAGTGATGATGTTTGATTGGTAAAAGCAAACTGAATAATGACTTGAAGCATATATGTATTCTTTCAAGACCTAACAAAATTGGAAGAACACCCATGAGAATCTCGAAAGTGATAGTTCTAGGAAAGCACAATCGACGTGGCACCAATGAGAGTCGGGCATGCATAATAGTAAGATTTGCTAGATCAATCATGGAACTGAGTTTTTATGAAAATATTTTTGTAGTCATTACAAAGGTTGAAGTGGGAAAATTACAATGGACTCATTTAAAGGTGATGGTTTAAATAAGAATTAAAATAGTGTATGCAATACTATATCATCCATGCTAGTTTAAATATCATGCTTAGGAAGTGAAGAGGCCACCATTACCAATGCTATCAATTATCAGAGAGGATTTGAATGAAAGGATAAAGTCCAAATAAGTTGAGGATTCATACGTGGATAAATATTATAGTTCTTAGAAAAATCAAAGTCATGGCATCCTCCAACACTCCTTAATCACCTGACTATGAGATCATAGATCTAGTCTTGAAAGTCGTTGAAGTCTGCCTGTATGAACAATTCTCTGGTAAACCCATTAAGAAGAAAAAATAGGATGTATTGGCACAGTCAAGACCTAACCAAATTATAATCAAATATAATATAATATTTCAAAGATACAACTATCTATTGTTTCAAACACATGCAGAAATATTACAAGCGGCACCAGAAATTATTTAAATATATCCTCGAGAGAGAAAAAATAGATAGATATTTAAGTGGAACAACAATATTATGAAGCTTATCTACCCTAGATTTTACCATTTATCTAATCTTATGTTCTGGTTGGTGGAAGTATATGATCCAAAGTCCAAGGCCATCCTTAATCACTAGAATCAAAAGGTCTTCAAAATTACAAATGAAGCAATGTGAAGCAATTCGAAAAGTCTTCAAACTCTCCCCAATGATATTAGGACTGAATGCCAAGGTAATTTCATTATAGCATTCTTTCATGCTTAATACCACATTTTATCCTAAAATGTCTTATGAGTTCCCAATCGAGAAAGTTACCCTTAAAAATTGGGCCAAAGACTACGTTGACATGATCAACATTGTATTATAGATAAGAGACCTTGACAATGTTAGAAAAGAAGTAATGTACATAGCCATGTAGCTAAGTAAGAGGGGAAAAAAACCTATATATCTATGGGAAAACATCATAGAAGAAAATTTACACAAGAAACTCACTACATTACATGAATCCATAAAAGAACAAAGATAAATTATGCCAGAATTCATGTATTACTCCTTTCTCATTCATATCATAATAGGAAAAATAGATGCATAGAAAATTTAGGTCTTAGGAGGAGTAGATGTAGAGTTGGTCCAAGAAAGGCTACCTTGGATTCACGAAGGCTGGTCTAGTTATAGTGAGTTCTTTGGAATATTTTAGTTAGTCATTCACAATCAAGTATGTGGTCAAGAACCACCTAGAATCAATACTAGAGTGGTTAATTTTTTACACCAAAACAAGGTAGGAGATCACTTTTTTTTAGAAGAATTTATGTACATTAGGTTATATGGAGCCAAGTTGCCCCCAAAAGCACCCCCAAAATACTAACCCAGATTCATAGTTGCATTAGATATTGCTAGGAAAATAGCCAAGGAAGCAAAAATGAGAGCTAATAGAAGGAAGTTGAGGGTTCCTTGGATCAAATTACCTTACCAACTAGGATATTATATTTACAAAGGTTATTATAGCCTTCTCAGAGCCATCTGGAGAATGGATGACTATGGTTTTGCTAAAATTACTTGGAGGGCCTATGATATAGGGGATATTATGACAAAGATATACAAAAGATAATGAAATTGCATATGGGGCATGAAGAAGATCCCTTCAAAGAAACCATGTGGATAGCTATGATGAACTGACATAATTGGACAGATACCTAGAAGATAAAATAAATACCCTTAGATAGAAGAGGTTGGAAGGTATAGGGCTGAACTCAATGAACTCAAAATGAGCACCATGGAATCTATCACCCCACTAATCCCTATAATTCAACCTGATAAGTCCAAATATCCCTTCCCCCAAGTGATTGAAAAGAATCCAGAATAGTTCCAAGTAGTCATTCAGGGAGTCCAGTCCATATAAAGAGGTTTTAGAAAATAAAACAACCTTCTTAGGAGTAGTCTCAAGAGCAATCTACTTCAAGAGAGGTATCAAAATCTAAAAAAAGTAAATATTTGACCGTTGTTTCCTCTTAAATAACAAATCCAAAAATAGTTAAGAAGATCATAAATATGTTAATCGATCCCCAATAGAAAGTGTAGTTGGAAAGTGATGTACCTAGTATGCATCTGATAATAAATAATAAAAAATATAAAATCCCTTGAACTACAATGAAAAATATTACACAGGTCAAAGGTCTTAGGAATATCCTAAGAGAACATGTCCCAGAAGAGGTTTCACCTCCTAGTTCTCCATCATAGAAGAAGCTCAAGATAGAATCCAATCCAACTTCAAAAGCATCTCATTCTATAATATTGACCAAAAGGAAAGAGATTGATATCCATTTTAGTCTTGAAGAAGAAGAGTAAATAACAGACATTGAGAAGTTAACTGATGAGAAGAAAGTTCAACAGTCAATGACTCAACAAATAATTTCTCAAGGATAGGATGTCACCATTACATTATCCCTACCTAAAAGTGTGATAAAATTTTATGTTGATCCAAAGAAGAAAGAGATGATGGTGAAAGGAGATACTATAGATATGATGAAAATTGATCTTGTGGTTCATTCTCAAACCAATGTTACCATTGAAAAAGAGCTATAATATTTTAGGGTCCAAAGCACTCAATTGAAGTGGGTGAAGGAAGATAAAAGCCATATACAAGCCAAGAATAAAAGGCTACATGTAAAGATAAATAGACTACAAAAAGATGTAGGGACCACACACTCAAGATAAAAAATAGTTTGATAGTTTTGCTTTTATAGAGCATGATAAACAAGCTAGAACTGATTAAAGAAGTATAAGGGGAGGTGAAGCCTCTTTCTAGTATAGTTAAATAACTAGTGGAGATCATGGGCTTGACAAAAAAATTAACAATGCTACAGAATGAAGATCAAAAGGTACTGACATTGAAGCCTATATTTCTTAAGTGTAAGGCTAATTATGAATAGATCGTAAAAAAAAAAAAAATTAGGTAGAATTCCAAAAATTGAGCACCTGCTTCTGCAAAATGCCTTATTGGGAGAACATCCTCCAGGACATGGAAGAGTGGAAAAAAAATATAGGTGACAATAAGGAGCATGGTTGCATCATACTTGGAGAACTTGCCTTCGAAGACAAAATAGAAGAACTAAGCCAAAAGAATTAAATAATTCAAATGTGATGATAAATATGGTTAGAAGATGGTTCAAAAACTCAAATAACTCACTCAAGTAGTCCAAGACAATAAATTTTGTAAATGAGAATGAATCTTCATTCGAAGGCTACATTAATAGGCTAAAATGCATGAAATATGAAATCTCAATGATTTCCTCCTTCAATGATGAAGTCTGGAGTCAAATTGCATATCTATTGGGAGTAAGGCTACCAAAAAAATCCAAAGGTTAGGTTAGAACTGGGTCCACCACAAAAGAAGTCAAAGGTAAGGTCAGAAATGGGCTCGCCATATAAGAGGACAATGAAACAAAGCCATCTATAGGGACAAATCAATAACAAACTCTTTTTGAGAAAGCTAGGACCACGAAAGCTGAAATGTTGGCCCTTGGTAACATATGGTATCGTTTGGGACAGATGGTAGTACTTCATGAATTTTGAAATTCTATGATAGCCTAGGTCTTTGTTGTAACACACTCTAAAAATGAAAGGTATGGAGGGCTCCAAGTGGAGACATCTACGCCATACATCTGTAACAAAATTGTAGGAATTCAAATTATAAAAGAGGCCTCCAAATCCAAGATCATCATCAAGCAATAGAATAGCAAATTTTGCAAGAGGTATTATGAGTGTTTTTTCTAGATCAATTGTATTTCCTTTGTTGGTCTTTGTCTTTCATTTCTTATTTCTTCTCACCTTTGTGTAGGGATTTTCAAGAGCATAATCAGCCCCCCTAAGATCATTTCTAGGAGTTGCATTAAGGAGTTGGAGTTTTCATGTCACTAGAATTAGGACAAAAAATATCATTCCTTTGTTACATAATTTGAACAAGGTGGATATTGTGTTATATTTTTGTGATACCTAAGCACATTTTTGGGCTCTGCTATGTACTCATAAAGAATGAGATATAATACAAATTATAGTTCTTGCTCTTCAAAAATTTCATAATCATCATGTGTTATGTTACCTGTTTGTGTGTTACATAATTTTAATTCACAAATAATGCCTTCTCTTCGTTGATTTAATGGCTAGGTTTATTGCATAGTTTGAATGAACGTAGGCATGTCAGTTATATCCTTTATTTTTATTTATGATTCAAACAATTGATTGATCTCTGCTATAATTGCCCAATGGATAAGACATTGGTCTACCACTTGAAGCTAAGGTTGAGAGTGCTTCATTATCACTTGGTTATAATAAAATTTATTTTTATTTCCATTTAATCTCGTTGAGCACCTGACGCATAATTCCAATTAATAATTGATGTCATAGTGGGGTATCCTGACCTGGTCTATTATGTTATAATTTTATGCATAAAATCCTTTCCTAGGTTGAAGAGGCAAGTCCACCAGATCTTGCATTTCTCGTTGTAATCTTGAAATTTGGGTACCATGATAGATATCTTAAGGATACCTTAATTTTCCGCAAGAAATATCTCTTATAAAAACATTGTTTTGTACTACTTAATAAAGGATTATTGACATCTTAAGAAGGGCCTCTATTGACCAAACATTCTTTCAAGTAAAATCATTGGGAGTAGAAATTTTTGATTGCTCTAAATCCTCATATTCCACTTAATTGAGTATTCACCATATTTTGATAGATTTTAAACCAATTCATCATTTCTTGTAAAAGTATGCAAATAAAATTATTGAATTATTTTTTAAGCTCATCTACTATTTATTTGAACAAGGATATTAATTAAAATCAGTGATATGGACATGTTACTCACCTTAACATAATATTTGACCTTTAGAATTTAAAATCTAGACATTCCTGAGACAATGGTCATTATTTTGAATAAGAGATAAGAGAATAATGCTTCAACCAAGCATAAAATAAAAAATTTGCATAATTTCCCTCATTGACTAACCATATAGGATATTTCTTGATAAGTTGTAAAATATCTAATATGAAGTTCCATGTTGATAATCCTTTAGGTATGCTTTGTTTCTCAAACAATTTCATTGCATGAAGAGAACCTATATATATTTGAAGTAACATAATATCCCAACTCTTTCCTTGATATTTGAATAATATCCATCCTTGGTTTAACCTTAAGGTCAAACTCATAAATTTGTAAATCCATAAGACTACCCCTCCAATATTCTTTCCTTTGCAAACTCTATTCCACTTTTAAAGAGGTAAGCTAATTTTTCTCACATACATTGCATAGAAATATCTTTGAATTTTAACGAATTTGGATGCTATACCTACTAGCAATATTAAAAGTCACATCGTACTAATAGGGATGGATTGTAATTTTACTTATGAGTCATAACATTCTAGCCATGGTTAAGAATGATGGCTTTTAAAACCTTAATACTACCACAAATCTCATAGGTTAAATATCATTGAATCAAATATAATATAGCCACAATACAGTAAGATCAAGATAATGATATAAGAAGAATAATATGAGCAAATTAATATATATATATATATATATATATATATATCAAGGATTTTAATATATTAAATAATATTCACCAATAAACAACAATATGAATGTAAATAGCCTAAATCATACATATACGAAGCATGTAGCACAAATATGAAGCATGTAGCACAACTTATAGTATTAATTGTTCAAAATGTATGCAATATTTATTACTTCTCTTTCTCTTACAAATATGATATTGATACTTGGATATTTGGATATTTAGATACTTGAATACTTGCATACTTGAATACTTATATTATTCTCTATGGAGTAATATATAGCCATAGTAGAATGACTATTTGGATACTTAACTATTCCTTTCCATAAGCCAATTCTCATAACTCTTGAGCACTTTACTTGAAATTTGCATACAAATGACTCATTATTGTATGCACACCTAGACATGACACTTGAGCTTCAATTTGCACACTCTAACCTAAGACACTTGTGCACATATTTACATTACATATTTGATATCTTACATACAATACACTTGTGCACTTATACTCAACTCACACTTACACACTTACATGACCCTTGTGCATGTCTTGCACATTCACACTTATATAAAAGGTAAATATAACTCACACTCTAAACTATAACTCAACCCTAATCTAATATTTACATATGTACCATGAATATACCATGGGAGAACATTAACATGTACTAACTAATGGAATATACTCCAAAACCCTCCATGTATAACATTATTTGGTTATTGAAGACTTTAGTCTTCAATTATGGTCTTCATCTTCAATCTACCTCCTTTAGATGAGATTATTCTTTGTCTTTGAATTCAGATTTTCTAATGCCCTTCTTGAAGTGATTTCTTTTCTTCTTGTTTCTTTTTCTTCATTTAAGATATACCTTCTAAGCATTATGTTAGCAAATCATCACAATACTACAGACTTGATTTTGATGATTCATCATTGAAACTAACATAAGCTTTATTCAAGTTATATGTGACTTTTTATTTTTCTTGTTTCTTTCCTTGAAACAACTCAAAGCTAATTAATGATAAATACATCATTAAACATTATTCTAAAGAAAATATAATGGTGTTTTAAGAATTCCACCATGTTCTAAAGAGTTTTTCATGAAGATAACTTATAGGTGTTGTAAAATTTTCCTCTTTTGCCTCCTTGATAAACAAAGACAATTTCCCTTTTAAATCATTATGTATTTTTTCTTTCCATCAAATTCATCCATTAATTTTTTATAATAAAACTTAAGTGTGAACAACATATCTTTACTATATTTATTGAATGCATTTTTAATAATTTCTTCCATGAGGTCCGAGGTGTAGACCAATTGGTTCATCCAAACCCCATAAGGGGGGCGGAGGTCCAAGTTTCAAATATTGGGCCTCTTCATACTGAATGCTTGTCCCTTTCCTGGTTCTTTCAGTGGCATAAAAGGTTTAAAATGATTTTGGCATGGCGATTATAGGTGCGGACTGCACGAAGATCTGTGTGGCGGCTTTTGGGGCAGACAATGCAGAATATTATGGCGGTCATAAAAGCTGGAAAACCTACCCAAATTCGTGGTAGCTACCAATTCCACCATGTAAAATAAATAAATAAATAAATAATTTCTTCCATGATATGCAATCAGTATTAAGATATATTTCCTTTGATGTAGAAAACCTTATTACTCCTAAGTTTATAAAAAAAATTAAAGTTTCTAATTTAAATTTTATGGAGTGGTAATCCTTATGCCTCCCTAGTTCTAGAAACTATGAATGAATATGTTGCAAATATAAAATTTTCGTAAGTTTGATATTGAATACCTTATGTCTCCCAAATAATTAAATTTGCAAAAATTCACAAACTTTTATTTTTTCAAAACTTTTTCAATAATAAAACTTAACTAGATATACTTCAAAAAACTCAAAAAAAAATTAAAAATAAAATAAAGTATTTTCATTCCTTATCACTCCATTCTTAATCAAATGCTTCAAAAATAAATATTCAACTTAAGCAACTTATTACTCCAACTTAAATCTAAACAAACTTGAAAAATAAATTATATACTACTTATTACTCCAATAGTCTTAAATTTAATCAAATTAACAACTACTACTTTTAACTCCATTAATAAAAACTTTTAACTTAATAAATCTTTATCCTTATCACTATTAATATTAAAAACTTGAAAAAACTTAATAATTCAAAAAACCTTGTGTGCGCATTTCCACCTTGCACTATTGTAAATGCTTTGAATGTTTTTGTAGGAAAGACTCGTGCAAATTATTTTTAACCAACTTGATTGAGCGTTACGTGCAACCAAGTTGATTCATTTTTAGGTATTCGAATTCAAGCATGCAAATATGACCATTACAATTTCCAACTACCTTATAAGGAATTTACTTCCAAGTGGTTTGCATGCATTACACTAGAAGAGTTACTCCTTTAGTTACTCAGTGAAGTGGCATTGATTACCCTAAATGATATATTTTTCTACCTACATTTTAAGCGTTACAAAGGACATTGAATTATGCTTGGCACTCAAGTAAGACTCTGGAACCACCTAAATGTTTCACTATCATTTCACATCCTTAGACCAACGTTCAATGTTCTAGTTGTGAAGTGCTTTTCTTTGCGAAGAATTTTTTTTCTTCCTCATTGTGTTTTGATCTTGATTGTTGTCCAATGTTGTTGTTCGCTACTTTAATGTTTCTCAATGTAGAAAACTTGTTGTTTGATGTTTCAATGTAGCATATCTGAAGGACACTGCTATTGTGAGCATTTCCAATAACCCATATGTTATCCTTTTATTAGGGCACTATCCTAAATTCTAAGTGTTATCCAATCTCAATGTGTTGTCTAGTCTCCAAGCATTGTTCTAACTTTTGAGTGTTATCCAAACTCTGAGTGTTGACCAAAATTTTGGATATTGTCTAACTCTTGAATGCTAACCTCCTTGCATTGTTGCTTAGTCTTTTTTCTTGCTCTTTCTTGCAATTAGCTCACTATTCTAGGACTAACTCGCTATGTTCACATATTTATGCTTTCTCTTTAACTTTGTGTTGAACAAAATAGCAATTTGAGCCAAAATTCATTGTTTACCAGAGCTGCATGATGCTACCTTCAATATTTGAATGCCTCTATCTACTAGAGCCAAATGTTTCCTTTAAAAGTTAAATGAGGCTTTCTTTCTTTGTTTTGGTTTAAGCCTAATATATTTCTCTTTAGAATCATTTTCCAAGGTTGGACCTCTTCTATATCTTGTTGTCTCTTTCTAAAACTTTCTTGTATCTTGAATCTTCATCAAGGTCAATATGACTTGAGTCTATCTTCTTATAGACAACCTCTATTTTGAATAACTCTTTCAAAAAAGGTAACCTTTATCTTTGTTGCTATTTTTTCTTCTATTCTACTCTTTGTATTCTTACTATTAATGTCAAGGTCTGAGTGACCTAAAATATTTTGAATCCTCTTTATGTCAAGGTTTATCTTCAAGACTTGAATCCTTATGTCTCTTATGTCAAGGTCTATCTACAAGACCTGAATATTTTATCAATATCAATTTCACTGTGACCTAAAACATCAATATCTTGCAACTTTAATTAATATTTTTTGATGAAATCTTACTTCTATATTGATATATCTTCCTTCATATTTCCTTATCCTATTATACTTTCTCTTGCACTTATAATATTAAATTATTATCTATCTATTGCAAGAATCTTCTCATAGTTTTTATGATCAATATTTGTTGTAATTATTTCTCAATAATGTCTTAGGTCTCACCTAAGAACTCAAAACTCTAATGTCAAGGTGATGTTGAATTTCCCTGATGCCTCAATGAAAGTGAAGATGACTTAATTATTTTGAATTCTTTAACTTCCTTTTGAGTTGATAGAAATTAAAGTCAAGGAATATTTATGTCTTTGAAATCCTTCTATCTCTGAAATCAATTTCAAGGGTTGGCTATGTCCTTGAAATGATCAACTATCTTAAATTTGATATGCCTTCTAACATATATGAGTCCTTGTATTCACTAGTTGCAATCATGAAAATACTATACAAATGAGTCTTGGTCTCACTGGTTATTCTTCAACCATGGAAAGACTCTTTATTTGAGTCTTGGTCTTCACTGGTTATTATTCAACCGTGGAAAGACTCTAGCCTTTCTATCCACTATGACCTTACTATAGGATTTGAGTCACATTACCTTTAAATTGGACAAACTCTAAATCAATTTCATCAAACTGAAAAAAATTAGTTTTTTTTATGTAGCTAATAAAATCTATCAATATGGACAAATTTTGGTGGGAGCTCTAATAAAATTGATGGATTTTTAAGTCTTAATACTAAAGTAAATATCACAAGTTAAATAGCATAGGATCGAATATAATATAACCACAATACAATAAGATCAAGATAATGATATGAACATAATAATATGAGAAAATTAATATGTATATCAAGGCTTATAATATATCAAATAAAATTCACTAATAAACAACAATATGAATGTAAATAGCCTAAATCATACATGTACAAAGCATGTAGCACAACTTACAATATTAATTGCTCAAAATGTATGCAATCTTTATTAATCTTCTTTCTCTTACAAATATGATTTTGATACTTGGATACTTAGATAGTTAGATGCTTTAATAATTATATGCTTCTCTATGGAATACTATATAGCCATAGTAGAATGACTCTTTTGATACTTGACTATTCCTTTCCATATGCCAAGTCTCATGACTCTTGGCTACTCTACTTGACACTTGCATACACGACTCACTATTGTATGCACATCTAGACATGAATATTGAGCATCAATTTGCACACTCTAACTTAAGATACTTATGCACATATACTCAACTCACACTTGCACACTTACTCACATGACACTTGTGCATATCCTACATATTCACACTTACATGAAAATTGTGCATATCCTATACATTCATACTTACATAAAAGGAAAATATAACTCATAGTCTAAACTATAACTTAATATATAATCTAATATTCACATGTGTACCATGAAGGTGCCATGGGGGTACATTAGCATGTACCAAATAATGTAATATACTCCAACAAAGAACTTACCTTTCCAACTTGCTAAACAAGATTTTATTCAATCCAAAATTGAGCTCCAAAGCTCCTTATTATTTCCTTTAAGATACAAAGAAATACTCAAATATAGCGATGGAAAATTTCTAAGTTTAAACCTTGAAATATCCATAATAGTTTATTGTAAGTCTAGGTAGTGTTAATGAAAAATTTCATGGATTTTGTAGTATCAACTAATTATCCAACAACCTTATTATAGAATTTTAATAATTATTTCAACTTCATGGCCTCAGTAACTAAGGGATGACCCAAAAGACAAGTATAATTAACAAATAAAAGATGATATTTATAGGTGACATTTATTGTAACCTAAATAACTTTGATTTTTGCTTCCATTTTTGCATTTGATAAAGCTCCTCCTAATGCCTCTACAAGAATAATAAATAGATAAGAAAATAGTGAATCACATTGGTGGGTCCATGGGAGCACTCAAAGAATCTAGCTGGGAATCCATTGATTAAAATAGAATATATTTGAGTGCTATAACATCTTATTCATTCGCATAAATCTTGATCAAAATCAAACTCCTTGAGAATATAATGTAGAAAACTCTAGCAAACCCTCTCACATAATTTTTTTATATATAATTTCATAAACATCCTAGCTTTTTCATTAAATGAAGATAATGTATGGCTTCTTATGTAATGATTACACCATCAAGAATTTTTTTACCATGAATAAAACCATATTTTTCCTCTAATATAACTCCAATATAGAATGTATTTCAATCCATTTGTCATAGGTTTTAAAATTATCTTATAAATCATGTTACAAAGGCTTAATGTACAAAGACCATGAAAATAGTTTTTCCTACATTTCTTAGAAATCAATGTAATAAAGTTGGTATTGATATAACTTATTGTATCCAACATATCACTCTTAAATAAATCCCAAATTTTTTGAAAGAAAATCCCAAAAAAATCCATCAAGGCCAACTGCCTTGTTAGAATGAAAAGAGAAAATTGCCTCAAGTAGACATCTTCTTCATCAAGCTTTCATTTTGTCCTATGTGATAATTGGTGGAATATTATGTAAAAGCTTATCTTGAGCTTCCTTATATTGCCCAATATATGCCAAAATATCTTTGAAATAACTAATTGCTTCTTTCCCAATAACTTCTTCATTTATATTTCTTACATATGGAGTTGAAATATTTTCTATGCAACAAAAATAAAATTAAGTTTTTTTGATTAGTTATATGGGATTGAAATGAGTCCCACACATATTACATCACAACCATATAGTAGTATTACAATAGCTTGACAATTATGCATGTATTGTTCGGAAAGGTTTGAACCTAAGTCTCCTTGAAAATTGAGGAATATAATCGGTTGAGCTAATTCCATTTGATAATGAAAAGAAAAATATATTTTGGCTATAGCATGAAAATGTTTGGTATTTTTATCTCCCTCCTTGAGTCATCTCTACCTAGATTTTTGGAACCAATATGACTCCTTTTATAATACATTATGATAATTAGAAAGTAATTATTTTTCTTGCACATAAGAATATTAGTCCATTCCATTGATTTCTACTATCTCTTGTAAATTTTTGAGCTTGGATATAATTTCCTCTTTTTTTATAAAAAATATATTTTATTAAAATATTTGGTATTCCAAATATCCATTTGCTTCTTTAGATGTTTCATTTTTGTAAAACTTGTACATACATGGTCCTTCGAAATTTGCTTCATCCAACCATAGATTAACCATCTAGAAGAAATTATGGTGTTAGAGCCACATATACTAAAACATAAATGGCTTTGGATGATAATTATTGACTAAATTTTATCTTAAAATAATTATTTTGTTATCTAATCCCACTCACATTAAAATTTTCAACTTGTATACTCTATTTCAAATAATGTGTTGAAAATAAAAAATATGTCCAATATTTCTATTATATGAGCCATCCCAATATATTATATTTTCCCATGTATATTAAAAAATTAAAGGAATAGAATTCCAAAGACCAATTTGGATTGGCAAATAAAGCAAAATATTGCATTGATTAAGACCATATAGGAGTACTACCCTTATATTTCAAAGGAGATAGAATTGTGTTGAAGTCCCCTCCAAGAATTCATAGATTACCATTATGAATCATCATTATATTTGACAAAAATATGCTAAGGTCCTTCCAACATCTTTCACTAGGAGTGACTATAGTAAGAGCATATACATATATAATCCCAAATTTGATGTTTTCCTCTTTAATTCAACATAGACTGACAACCCAATTAGTTTTTGCTTCTAGAAATTGTCCATCCCATTTGCATCTATCCCATTTTGTTGTAGTACCTATGAAAGATCCTAGAGATGAAACTGCAAGACAATCCCCCATATTCCAATTTTTTTTGAATGCATCCTTACATTCCTTATTACTTAATTTTATTTCTTGTATTATGATAAACTAAGGACTATAACAATCTATAACTTCCTTAATAGATATTTTCTTAGAGATTATTCATACCCATAATATTCCATGATACCATTTTTAAAATCACTTTTTATTTTTTTTAGTGGGATTAGCCCCATTTGTTGTTAACACCTATGGTATTTGTTTTTGATATCCCAAATAGATGTATCTTTTAAATTTCTTTTCTCTTTGTTATTCCTTTGAGGTCCTTCCTCTCCTTTTTTGGTTCCCACCAAAAATTTTGTCTTCATCAATCTCTTCAATTTTTCTATATTTTTCATAATGAGACTCGTCTTCTAAATATTTATGGTACCGTGGATAGTTTGAAATACATGGAGTGGACTCACAAACACTTTATTCCTTATGTTTACCTAGAAACCCTAAATTACAAAGATAATCCTCCTTATTTATTTCTTATGCTATCCTAGAAACCCTATATTTCCATGGATATCCTCCATATACATTTCTTTATTATGTTATTCTTGAAACCCTAAGGTGTAAAGGATACATACTAAATAGCTTTCATTTTTATTGCAAGGAGAGGATTTTATATTACTTGAGAAAAATGAAGATGATATACATGGATTAACCTTGACACTTTTTCCTCCTTTACTTTAAAATTTTATTCCCCATCTTCCTTTGCACCTTTAATTCCTTCTAAAATTGAACTTATGCATTGTACTTCCTCATCCCTTGTGTCATTTTTTATTTTAATGGTTTATTAAAGTAAACCATAATTTTATGGTGCAAAAATATTTCTTTCATACTTTCTTATGAGTGGAAAATACTTGATTTAACCTAGATTCTAGTATGATATGATTTCCTTGCTTCATATTAAAATTTATCTCATGCCCAAAATTTACTAGCTCTTTTTTCATCATTTTCACTTTGCAATCTCTTGCCATGTGTCCAATTTCATGAAATATGTGATATTTCAATGTAATATTTTCATAATAAACTTATTTATCCCATTCTCTTAATTAGTTTTAATCCTAATGGATTGTGGTAAAGTTTTCAAAATATCCTTGGAAACACATATTCGAGTGTATATGACATGTCGTCATTCCTTAGTGGTTGGTCCTTCTTGGATGAAATCCCCTATAGTATTGTTCATATTTTTCAAAACTTCATTATTTATAAGTTTATATGGAATTCCAAAAAGCCTAATCCACATTAGAAGCCTTTAAATAGTCTTTATATCCATGGAAGAATTCTCACTTCATGGTATTAAATGTAATAATATCTCCCCCTACATGATGGGCTAATTTTCGCAATTTTATCCCAAATTTATAAACTAGATAAGATTATGATATTAGAAGAAAATTCATGGATCAATTTGAATTCAATTCCCACTTCCATTTGATCCAATTTTGTTTTTCCAAAAAATATAGCCACTATCTATGGAACTTATAATCCCTATGCTTTTAAGAACCATTAATCCATGCTTGATCATCTCATTCTTGATAATTAATTTTGGTTTAATACCTACTACCTTAACAAGGTTTGCCATACATTCACTCTTCCTCTTACCCTTGACAAGAGCATCCATACTTCCAACTAGTGCATCCTTACTTCTAGTTAGATCTTTCAAATAACTTTTCTGCAATGCTATCTAGATTTTTTCATAAGAATCCTTTAATTTTTGAACTTCCCCTAATATTTGGAATAGGAAAAGTGGTATTCACTCCTTTCTTACTCTTTTCTTCCTATGCCCACTTGCAACACTTGCTTACTTTCTAAAATAAGAAAATGTGAGGATCACTCCTTGCTCACACTCACTTTTGACTCTCATTTTTATTTTTATTTTTATTGTGAATTAAAATAAAATACTATCCAATGAAAAATAACTCACAATATTTTTTATAATAATATCATTAAATTATCAAGTGGCATTAGCTCAATTGGTTAGATTCCTCAACATTTAAGGAGGAGACCAAGGTTCAAATCTTGCCAAACGATACATGGATAATATCCAAGTTTTTTTGTAATACCACTATGTGGTGATGATATATGGGTGGGACCCATTTAAATCCCATATAACCAACTAAAAATAATAATATCATTAAATTAATATATTTGTATTTTTTTATTTTAATAATATCCTTTTTATCAAATTAAAAATGAATAAATTATTAAAGTAACTCGTCAAGAGATGCACTAATTACTATTTTTGAGTTAATTACTATTATTTTATTTTTTGATTTTAATTTACAATTAAATACCATGTTTGAAACTTAATTAAAATTTTAAAATAAGATATTGTATAATGAAAAATAATTTATATTGTTCATCTTAATATCATTAATATGTGGCTTCTATTTGGGGATCACTCCCATCAAAATTCCAAAATATTATATTTGTTGTTAGGTCAATTAAACCATATGTAAATTACCTTTTTTATCATAGAAATTTTGTATTTATTTATCTACTGAATATATTATTCATCTTCCTCAAAGTGTTATGTTTTCATGATTTGTCATCATTTTCATTTAGAGATAAAATCTCACTTGACCAGTAACCTTCTAAAATTTGAATTTCATCTAGGCAAAGATTAACACCTGTTAGCTCTTGATGCTAGATAATTAATGAGAAATCAACCACAAGATATAAAATGAGCATGCAATATTAAATATATGATAAAATATCCTAAGCATGTAAAAATCATAAGAAACTTATGTAACTACTCATAAAACTACCATTAATGAAGTATCATGAAAATAATACAATGATATAAAATGAAGGTCTCATACTCTCCATATTTCTCACATGCTCTAAATTGTATCTATCATATCATCTACTACTCCTCTATCTTATGTTATATGTACGACCTCGATAAGTTGTGCACCCTTAGTCTACTTGCAATATTGTATCAAAATAAAATACCATGAAAGCACAAATAACACAAAAAAGACAAAATGTGAGAAAATATCTTTTATTTATTCATGTGGATTCTAGTTACATATCGGTCCCTCTTAGGGATACCCAATTTGATACAATGAAATACAAGCAGAAGTAATGGTGTCCCCCGCAAGGGGATGGTGCACTCTGCAGGCCTCCTGGTCTCACACACGAACTTGTATGAGGGCTTATAGATGCCTCCTTATCCTTATTATCTAGAGGGATCTGACATTTTAAACACTTTGGCTTGGCCCTATAACCTGTATCCTACGTACAAGAAACAATAATAGGAAATCAGTAGCATGGGCAACCTCTCATGATGAGGCTTTATTAGAAAATATGTGAAGCATGATATGTAAGCATAATAAGATCAAGATACAACAAACTAAATGATAAATGCATAGAATATTCATAAATAACAGTGCAGATGCATTAAAGAAACCGATATATGCTAAAAATAATTAATAAAACAAAAAACAATAACAGATCTAAGCTAAAACTTGGAAAATAACTTTTGAAACCCTAGGCTATTCTTGTAGGCCACTATCAAGGACATCGATCACAAAATTAAACCTTACTTCTCGTGAACCAGGGACTATATCATTAGATTCCTCATTTGAATTGTTGTCCAAAGGTCACCTTTGTGTTCGTACACTGATTGACGATGAAGAATGTTCGATATGAATGGTTGTATGGTTGGAAATCATCGTTAAATAGGGTAGAGCTCCACTACTCTTCCAAGGGGTATGGAATCTCTCTCTAATATATTAGAGCTTTGCTACACAAAATTTTGATATTCGTCGATAATTTGCTTTGCTTGGGAGAGTCCATATGTAGACCTCCTAGATTCAGATCTAGATCTAGATCTTGGATTCCTGGAGAAGCCAAAATTCATATCTGCATGCAATTGACCATCCCAAGGGGAAGGATCAGTCATAAATTTGCATTGAAGGGGCAATTAGGAGGACCTCTTGGAGTTCCACGCCAAAAACTGCCCATAAGCAATCCAAGTGGAATCGAACTATGTGATTTGGGCACGTATTCATAGCCAGACTATGTTTTGGTGCTAGTTTTCCAAAGTAGCGGCTAGATGTGGTTGATCTAAGCTTCAGCATCCAGTATTTGCGATCGCTCTAATTAATAGTGGCTAAGCCTAGATGGACTGGAACTATCCCTTGTGAGTGGATAGGACCACTTTTAGCTCTTGGAAAGGTCCAAGATCATTCATATGACCTTTGAATGTACCCATATGAGTAGTCTCCTAAAAATGATACATTTTATGTGTCTATAGATGCCCATTTTTAGGATGCGTTGTGGGAAAACATAGCGTGAAGGAAAAATAGACCACTTAGGGCCACATTGTAGAGTGTGTGATGATCATTAATTTGATCAGTATTGGATGCCCCAATCATGAGAAAGGGTGTGCATCCTAGAATCATTGCTTCCAATAGGATGGAAGGCTTAAATTTGTGAAAGCTTTTCCATGTCCATCAGGCATTCGGGTAGCTTCATTGCTACTATAGATCTGAAAGGAGGAGAGCTACAAGCTTAACTATCATATTTGCTAATTTTTCCCCAAAAAAGGGTAAGCTTATGATATTTATTGGCAATGATTCATAAGACAACATATTTTGGCATGATCGAGTGATCTTTTATTGATTATGATTGTTGATATTATGACTACCCCCTCAAATGACTAGTCAATGAGGGAAGGGCAATGCATAAAGTGATGAGTTGCTTGACCAAGATGAATGATTTGGACCCTTTTAGAGGTTTGCTTTGTTGTTATAGGGCAGGTCCCATCTCAGGTGTGATTTCAATCATTTTTTGTAATTTAATATATGTATTCCATAGAGTGGTCCGGCTGCAATGGCCTTCTTAGAGAATCAAGATGATAGTAATTTAATTCAAGCTTGTGTTGAATAACTATATTTGATGATTGGCTAAAAATATCATAGAATAAATGAAATGAATACCTCGTTTCCGTGGGGCAGTCTGGTTGCCATGGACTTCTTCAATATTGAAGTACAAAATTTTGATTCAACCATGATTAATTTACCCCAAATGGCCTTATGGTAATTTACTCATCTTGTCAGATTACATGGATCACAAGTCACTGCAACCGCCAAGTGTATAGAGTAAATAATTGAATATGAGGCTCAATTGAGATTTTGTTGTTATTTGATTTTATTTTTTAAGCAAAAACCCCTTGTGGGGCCGCCTTGGTCTAAGAGACCATGAACAGGGGGCTCTACACCATCAAAGTCACCCAGGGGTTGCACCCAACCCTATCCGCACCAACATTATCAATTGGATTTTGGGTACCCAATTTAGCTTTTTGGTAGGGTGGAGATTGGAACCTGGGACCTCCCTTGGAGGATTGCCCTATCCTCTCCAACTCACCTATAACACCTGGGTGTTATTTGATTTTTTTGTTAATTTGAATTTTATAATGTTTTTTTATTTTGATTTGTGTGATTTTTTTGGTATTTGTGCACTTTCTTATTGTTTTGGACTGATAGGTATGTTCATTTGTCCATTTTGATGCTCCTTGTGGTGAGATGTTTAGTGCATTTATTATTTTTTGCTAGCCATTTATAACAATAGTGACTAAATCATGACCAATTTCAGTGTTAGTGGCTAGAAAATACGGGCTACTGATGCCATCAATGGCTACGAAAAAACTAGAAAATATAAAAGAAAAGTTAGGGTTTGACTTTTCATTATTTTCCAGTTGGAAATTTGCACTTTTGAGCTCTGAGGTGAAAGAGAGTGATTGTGACCTGGGATGCTATCGAATTTAGACATCATGGCGGAGTAGGGCGAGGCGTCGTCAAGTGGAGGAGTTGATGACTCACAGTATCTCTCAAACCCTAGCTTATTATTTGTTTTATTGGGTAAAACAAACCTCCCTAATTAATCAGTAAATAAACCAAATTAAACCAGTTGGAAATAAATTGAACTGGTCAATAGGTCTAGGTTTAGCTTAATTATAGTGGGTTTAGCTTAGTTTTTAGATTTTTGTAATTTTTTTGATGTCTTTTGGACGAGGGTGGATGTTGTTGGTGTGTCACCTTGTGGCCACTGACACTCAAAATGACTCCTAATTGGAAAAGAGGGGCCACTAATGCTATTAATGGCTAGATTGAATTCCAATAGTTAATTTTTGATTGTTGGTAGCTAGCCACTGTCTGCTTCAGTGGCTGTTGCATGGCTACTCCTCATGTGAGCAACCAAGTAACCTTAGGGAAATTTATTGATTTTTTTGGGCATTTTATAAGTATGCTTTTGATTTTTTTGTGTTTTTAGGTGCATTTAGCCATTATTCTTGTAGCCTTAGGCTATCTTAGTTTTATTTTGCATGGTTTTATTTTATTTTCCATTTTAGCTACTAATTGCATTTAATATAGGTATTTTAATTTTCACCTTTAGATTTGTCTGCACGGGCTCAAGACCCTACTTTGCTCGTGTGACTACTACCCCAAATGGATGCCATAAATTGGAATTGTCTCGATGTCCATGAAATTCAATATATCATGAGGCTACCGATGATCATGTCAGACTAGACCTACCTCACTACCCTAGCACATAGGTGGGATTCTCGGACTAACACCTTTCATATCCCTATGAGCGAGATGACCATCATGCTGGAGGATGTATATAGGATCTTTCAAATTTCTTTTTATGGATTCCCTATTGTGTCCTCTCCTATTGATGCTAGAGATGTTGTCTTCATGAGAGTCTTTGGAGATCATGTAGCTACCGCATTTGGTGACTATCGTCATTGTGGGATCTCTATGGATTAGTGGTATCGGGAGGATGTATTCCCATAATGGTAGGTCATTTTGATGCTTGTTATATATAACATTTTTTTACCTGACTGATCTAGAATGAGGTTCCCATGGAACCTCCTAGCTATGGTCCATGACTTTATGGATAGCGAAGAGCCCATCATCATGGCTTGGGGAGTGCACTGTTGGCTCAGTGTTATGATGAGCTTTATAGGATTCAATGACATGGATGAGCCAATGTCACTTGCAACCTACTCCTCTATATTTGGGGATGGAAGCACATCATGGTGGACCACCCAAGAGGATTTCCTATCAATATTATGACCATTGTAGATGTGTCTTAGTTTTACAGAGGAAGGTGGCCCTAAGAGCATGAGGAGTGTAAGAGTCGATGCCACATAGGGGATATTTCTCATTATGCAACGACTCTAATTGGCCTGTAGGCCAAGTATATTATATGGAAATCCTATCATGAGTACCCTGCTTAGGTAAAGGTAGACAAATTCATGAATCAGACTAGGCATGACTGATGGATTATTGGTCACAAGGGTGGGATTAGGGAGTTATTTCACTATTCTTGGGTGCTCTTAGATGTATGGCCTACAATGGGATGTACCTCTAGAGCCCATTTTGATAAGTGGGTTATCTCATAGAGGGATCTTCCACTACCTCAAGTTGCAACAATTATAGAGGATGATGACCCTCCAAAAGTGGATGTTAGCATAAAAGATGCTGGGGTGACTGAGGTTTATATCCAGTGGTGGGTTACATGGCTATGGTAGGATGGCGGTAGCTTAGGTCAGGATCAGGATGAGGTAGTTGTAGAGGAAGATACTGATGGGTGGTAAGTGTGAGCTCAAACAAAGGACTAGGGATAGGTCAAAGTGGAGTAGGTTGCTCCTAAGGAGGAGGAGGAATTAGCCCCAAATGAGCAGGAGTCTCCTCTACAAGCTTAGTTGCACAATGTAGAGACTAAGTTTCAAGCAACTCATATTCAGATCTTGCATTGGGACTCTACTATTTTTTGGCTTTAGACATAGGTCAAGATCTTTGAGGGAGTGAGGACCACCATCTAGACATAGATTGACTCAACGTAGCTCAAGATAGAGTAACTCACTTTTGAGAGGGATGATGCACGAGGACAAGTGGTGCTAGTTACTCCTACTATATAGGGATCAATAGGTTTGGATCCAGGTGTAGAGATCAGGTGCTACAGGGTCTCTTGGAGGACTAGGATGCTCAAATTACAAGATATGTTGCATACATCACATCTCTACAAATGCAAATTTGGATGCTAGGTGCTGCTCCTTAGGATAGACCTACAATAGGGGGTCATATCAAAGCAAGTAGAGAACATCAATGTAATATTTTATTTGACCTAGCCAGAGGACTAGGACCCATACATAGAGTACTATAGGGACTATATCCTACCATACTCACAAGGATGGAGCCTATTAGGTATGAATATAGTATATATGAAGTAGGTCAGATAGACATTTGGTTCGGACGTCTAGGCAATAGGCCATATGTCTAGGCTAGACATCTAGGTAGTAGGACTGCTAGAAATTTAGGCTAGACATCTAGGCATTAGGGATACTAGACGTCTAGACCTAGATGTCTAGGCCAGATGTCTAGGCAACGAGATTGCTAGATATCTAGGCCAGACATCTAGGTAGTTGATATGCTAAATTTCTAGGCTAGACGTCTAAACATTTGGTTTGGCAGATATCTAGGCCAAACATCTAGTCTGGTAGATGTCTAGGATAGACGTCTAGACTACCAAACATCTAGGCTAGAAGTCATTTGGGCTACTAGACGTCTAGGCTAGTAGACATCTAGGCCTGATGTCTAGCCGAGTAGACATAATTCCAAGTAGATTTTATACCAAGTAGAGGTCAAACCAAGAAGACATCTAGATAGACAACTAATGTGGAAGACGAACAGGTTAAGGCTTTTATTGGGATAAAAAATGAATAGTTTTTTAGAGGCTTTCATTGGGAGAGGAAACAAACATTTGGATTCTTCATTCAGATCTATAAAAGGTATGTGATCCCTTGCATATGTGATTTGAGGAGGTTGAAAAATTGTGAAAACAAGAATGTAAATTTTCTAAAAATAATAAAATAAGAAGTTGCCATTACTCCATGGATTTTCTTTCACATTATAGGTTTCCACGTAAATATCTATGTCACTTGTGTTACTATTTTTGTGTTTCTAGTTTTTGTTATTGTGCTTCCTCTTGCAGTTATAAAATTGGAAGTTTTTTTCCTAACATCTAGTATCAGAGCTAAGGTTTTGTGCGAGTGGGAATTACAACAATGAAAAAAGGTGTAACCAAGTTTGAGATTGAGCAATTTTATGGCAAGAACTTCACTCTATGGAATATGAATGTGGAGGATTTACTAGTTCAAAATGACCAAGATCAAGCCTTGAAATGTGTCGTGAATAAACCGAGCAACATGAAATATGAGGAGTGGGCAACACTTGATAGGAAGGTGGTTTCTACAATCTATATCCGCCTAGCAGACTTTTTCTTGTTCAATATAGCTAAAGAGAAGACCGCGAAAGCCTTTTGGAAAAATATTTAAAATTTGTATGAAAAAAAATCAACAACTAACAAGGTTTTTATGAAAAAATAGCTTTATAGCTTGAGGATGAAGGAAATTTCATCTATGGTAGATCATTTGAATGAGTTTAATACTTTGATCAGTAAACTAGTTTTAGTTAATGTGAATATGGAGGATGAAGATAGAGCTATCACCCTAATTTTTTCCCTCTCAAACACTTGGGATCATATGGTGATGACTATCAGTAATTCATCATCAAGAACTCTCAAATTTGATGATGTGGTAGCTGCTTTGTTGGCAGAAGAGTTGAGGTGAAAAACGTCTCTGGAAACCTCAACCAATGAATCCCTATCTGTGAGAGGTCGATCCTTCAGGGGGAGTAAACAAGGTAAAAAACGGTCCATATATAATTCTAAAGGATGTAAGAAGAAATGGAAGTGTTGGCATTATGGGAAACCATGACACTCCAAGAAGGATTGTTGGAAATTAAAGATTGGTGAAAAGCAAAATCAGCCATCAGCTGAGGCCAGTGTGGCAGATTCAGGAGATATGGCAACATGTGAAGCCTTATGTATCAATAATAGTAGATCAATTTTATATACCTGGGTTTTGGACTCAAGTGCATCCTTCCACATGTCTCCCCATAAATACTGGTTTGATAAATATCAACCATACTATGGTGGAAATGTCTATTTGGGTGATGATCATCCTTTAGAAATTGTGGGAAGAGGGGATATAAGGATTAGGTTGGATGATGGTAGAGAAAGGATGTTATGTGATGTGCGACATGTGCTTGACTTGAGGAAAAATTTGCTCTCAATAAAAATGATGGATAATCTAGGGTATTTTATCACCTTTTGTAATAATTACTACAATATTACCATAGGATCTCTTGTAGTAGAAAAGGGAGAATCTTATGGGACTTTATACCATTTATGCGATGATACGATGACAAACCATCCAGTAGCAACAAATTCTATTTAGGATGCAGTTATGTTATGGCATCAACGCCTAGGCCATATGAGTGAAAAAGGCCTAAAAATTCTGCATGACAAAGGTATGCTTTCTGGGATTAAGTCTTGTAATTTAGAAATATGTGAGCACTATATTTTTAGTAAATAGAAGAGGGTTTGTTTTACTGCAAGTCCTGGTAAGATTTCTGATTTTTTGCAACTTATACATTCAAATATATTTGGACCAGTCCCCACTTAGTCCTTGAATGACACCATCTATTTTTTGACTTTTATATATGATTATTCTAGGAGAGTGTGGGTGTATTTTTTGAAGAATTCAGAACCTTTGCAATTATTTAAGGAGTTCAAATCCTGGATAGAAAAGAGTTTGGGAAAGTCGATTTTATGTCTCAGGTAAGATAATGGGGATGAATATTGCTCTAAGGAATTTGATAAATTTTGTATGCAGAAAGGTATTAAGCACTAGAAGACTGTACCATACACTCCACAGTAAAATGGTGTGGTTGAGCAGATGAATCACACAATCATGGAACATGCAAGAAACATGCTTAGCATAGCCATGTTAGAGAAAAATTTATGGGCGAAGGTTGTTAATACAATTATTTATCTTATTAACAGGTCACCTACAATTGTGTTGGATGATTATATTCTAGAGGAGGTTTGGTGTTGTAAGCCAGTTGATTACTCTCATTTTCATACCTTTAGCTATGATGCATTTTCCCATGTATCCAAATAAAAAAGGTCCAAGCTTGACCCGAAGTCAAGAAATTGTGTTTTTCTCGGCTATGGAGATATAGTGAAGGGGTATAGACTATGGGATCCTACTGCCCACAAGGTAATTATTAGATAGGATGTAATTATCCATGAAAAATACATGCAAAGGAAGGAGGTACAACAAAATCCTAATGGTGTACCAGTTGAAGTAGAAATGAGTTAATATGAATATGAAAATGAATATGCTGAAGTTTTTGATCAGCATGTAGAACAACAAGTAGAACAAGAAGTAGAGCAACCACAATGGTCACAAAACCAAGAGCCACAACCGATAGATCATTGGGTTAGAAGATCTACACATCCAAAAAAGTGTTCGAAAAGGTATTCTCATGTGTATCAGTCCTCTTTTGCTTTGTTAACTGATGATGGTGAACCTAATTCATTTCAGTAAACTAGAGAATTTGAGAATGCAAAAAAGTAGAGGAAATCTATGGAGGAATAAATCGAGGCACTTTGTAAGAATAAAACTTGGGAACTTTTGGATATCCCACCTGGAAGAAAGAATGTTGGAAACAAGTGGGTGTACAAAGTGAAGAAGAACATCGATGGGCTATTGGAACACTATAAAGCTCACTTGGTGGCAAAGGTCTATGTGCAAAAGTTAGGTGTTGACTTTAATGAAATTTTATCTCCAGTTGTGAAGATGACTACTATTAGAGTTCTACTTGCACTTGTAGTTGCACAAGATTTGGAAGTTAGAGTAGCATGATGTAAAGACTACTTTCTTGCATGGTGATCTTGAGAAAGAGATATATGGATCATCCCGAGGGCTATGAAGAAATAGGCAAAGAGCATTTGGTTTGTAGACTGAAGAAATCACTATATGGGTTGAAACAAGCACCAAGGATGTGGTATAGGAAATTTGACACTTTCACGAAGAGCCAAGATTTTAGGAGGAGTGAAGCTGACCATTGTGCATACTATAAGAGGTTTGATGATGGTAGTTTTATTATTTTACTATTGTATGTTCATGATATACTGGTTGCAGGCCCTAGCATGAATAAAATCATTGATATTAATGCTCAGTTGGCTAGGATATTTAAAATGAAGGATTTAGGAGCAGCAAACCAAATTTTAGGGATGAAGATACATAGGGACAGAAAAGGAAGAAAGATCTGGTTAAGTCAAAAGTCATGTGGAAAATATTCTATAGTACTTCAATATGCAGAATGCTAAACCAATTAGTACCCCACTTCTTCCACACTTAAAGTTATCTTCCAACCAGTGTCCTAGAATAAAAGCAGAGAAGATAAGCATGTCTCGTGTACTGTATTCATCAGCAGTAGGAAGCCTCATGTATGCCATGGTGAGCACTAGACCAGATTATGCCCAAGCAATGGTACTAGTGGGCCGGTACATGGCAAATTATGCTAAGGAGCATTGGAATGCGGTGAAGTGGATATTCATATATTTAAGAGCCACTTTAGATGTTGCCATTTACTTTGGATTGGTAGATTTGTAAGTTATAGGTTTTGTGAATTTTGATTATGATGGAGATAGAGATGGGAGAAAGTCCACTACATGATATACCTTTACTCTTGATGGTGGAGCGATGAGTTGAGATTCTAAGTTGTAGTATGTTGTGGCTTTATCAACCACTGAAGTAGAATATATTTTAGTAAATCATGCCAGCAAAGAGCCAATTTGGCTAGAGCAATTTTTGGGTGACTTCAGGGTAATGTAGGAGAAAATTACACTGCATTGTGATAGCCAAAGTGCTATTTAGCTAGTGAAGAATCCAACATTCTATGATTGCACGAAACACATTGATGTCAAGTATCACTTTATAAAAAATATGGTGGAAGAAGGTATGATCCTATGGCATAAAATCAACACTAAATTTAATCCTATAGATATGCTTATAAATACAATCAATATAGAGAAGTTTGAGTGGTGCAGAAATTTTTTGGGCTTGTTGAAAAAGTAACAAGGGCAGCATTGGGCAATTGGCACTGGCTCAAAAAAAATTGAGCAAAAGAATTCCTTAATACTAAATTCAAGTGGGAGAATGTTAGGTGTGAATATAGTATATAAGAAGTAGGTCAACTAGACGTCTGACCTACTAGATGTCTAGGTTAGACGTCTAGGCAACATGCCAGATGTTTAGGCCAGACATCTAGATAGTAGGGTTGCTAGATGTCTAGGCTAGATATCAAGGCAATAGGGATGCTATACGTCTATTCCAAACATCTAGGTAGATGACCTTCTAGACGTCTAGGCCAGATGTCTATACAACTAGTCTAGAATATGTCTAGGTCAGATGTCTAGGTTGGCAGACATCTAGACCAAACATTTGGACTACCAAACATCTAGGCTAGTAGACATATAGGCCAGATGTTTGGACTACTAGAAATCTAGACTAGCAAACATCTAGGCCAAATGTCTAGGCTAGTAGATGTCTAGGCCTGACGTCTAGCCAAGTAGACGTCATGCCAAGTAGAAATCATACCAATTAGATGTCAAACCAAGCAAACATCTAGATAGATGACTAATGCGGAAGATGAACAGGTTTAGGCTTTCCTTAGGAGCGAAAAAAAATAGTTTTTTGGAGGCTTCCGTCGGGAGAGGAAATGAATAGTTGCAGTCTTCATTCAAATCTATAAAAGGGATGTGATACCTTGCATATGTGATTTGAGGAGGTTGAAAATGTTATGAAAATGTGAATGTAAATTTGCTAAAAATAATAAAATAAATTGTCATTGCCCTGTGGTTTTTCCTGCACATTACAGGCTTCCACGTAAATCTCTATGTCACTTGTGTTACTATTTTCATGTTTGTATTTTTTGTTATTGTACTTCTTCTTGTAGGTATAAATTTTGAAGTTTTTTTCCTAATAGAGCCGAGGGTGAAGGCAAGCCTGGGGGCGTAGGCCCAGTCTAATGACTCTAATGTTTTAACTTTTTTTTTGAGTGTAAGGTTAGATGACCTACACAGTTGTAGCCTATGGGTAATTTTGTACTCTTATGCACTTATTTGACCTATATATATATATATGATATCAGCATTTTGAGACTCATCATGTGTATTTATATGTTTTTCTTTTATGTTTATGTGATGTAGTATTATGATCTTATGCTATATGATATGATGTATTGGCATGCATTAGCTACATGATAGATGTATGCTTTAGATGGAATGATCTATATGTGTATATGGACTACTTTTGATGTATGCATATATGGATGCAGTGTTATTGCTAAATGCATGCTTAATTTTTTATCTTAATTGTATGCATATAACTTATGTTGTTATGATATGGTAAATGAAATGTATTTTCATGCATTAGTTATATGATGATGATCTAATGTAAATTAACAGGTATCCTTTAATCACTTAAAACATAAGGAATGCATGTGATTTGAGTTCAATAATCTAAAGGGTGACACCACAAAATGTATAACCATGATGAATGTAAATAATAACTCTTAGCATAAGAATTAATCATTTAAGCATTCAAATGTGAGATGAGATGATGTGGTATGTATGTGCTTTCTTTGTAAGCTTCTGTAAATTAAAAGAACTATACAAAATAGTTAGTGGCCATATAAATATATTACTGATATTTATTCGGTATCTGTCCTATTCATGCACACCATTTAATGAATAAAACCTCCTAAAGAAAGTTGATGATTTGTTGCTATTAGGGATTTTTGAGGTTTTCCATGAGACTCAAACACCCTAGTTACTCCATCAAATGTTGTATATTGACCATACAGGACTCTTGAAAGATAATGTTTTTGTTATGAAGACCTAGATACTCATTATACCTGTGTGTGTAAATGAATATATTAGATAAAACATAAGAGTACCCTAGTGCCATGCGAGATTCATGCAGCCCATTACTATATTGGGGATCCTCAAATTTTCATCTTGATCCTAAGTTGGACTCAATTGGATTAGACCACTAGGCGATACAAGACACCTAAATCTAGCTCTTTTTGTAAATTGCTTAGAGCTTACCCTAATGCCAGGCATGATTCACGCAGCCCATTGCTATATTAGGGATCACTCAACGACTTGTGAAGATCGACCATTATAGGGATTCAAGATCTTCACCCCCTTCATTTCTTCACATTTATTTGGGATAATTTCTCCTGTTTTAGTGATGAAAATAACTATTTATTTTGAATTTTTGTTTTATTTTGAGGAAGAGATTTTGTAGTGATGATAATCATTGTTTATTTTGATTTTGAATTTTGCTTTGTTTCAAGATTTTTGCTTGTTTTTATGAAAGCAAGGTATTTATTTGGGTAGGAGGGAGCTTGTCCTTTTTCAAATGATCAAAATCCAAGACCATGTGCATCACAAGGTGAGCAAGTAGAAACCTTTCGCTTAGGATGCCTAGTACCACTTTGTAGCATTCATCTTTTCCTTGTTCCAACTAGGATTTTAGTGTCTTGTTTAGTGATGGGATTCTAAAATATACCAAACGATATCAAAACTAGACCTCATCTTGTGCTAGTGAAGATAAATTTCTAATGAAATCACTAGGTATGGATGAGTGACCGAAAAACCCTAGTATATTCCTTATATCAACAGGAAGGGGTTGTGTTGAAAAACATAGTTACACGCATGGCTTATGGGTAATGATGGATTTTGATTATATATGATTAAGGTACAAACATGGTGTCATTTGTAATATTGTGAACACAACCTACTTAATGCAAATGCAATGGATGCAACGTGCCTAATGCAATGCAACTAATGGATGCAAATGCCAAATGCAAATGTTTTTGTATTTTTTATACTTTTAATTGTTTTTGAGTTTTGATTATTCTGAATGTTTTTTGAGCTTTTTGACTTTAATCTATTATTGTTCTTTTGTGTTTTGATTTTGACCAAAGGGCTTTAATATGCGTTTGGGTTTTTTTTGAAGTGACCAAAGGGCTTTAAGATGCCTTTGGAGCCTTTTGTGATGTGACCAAAGGGATTTAATATGCCTTTGGAGCCTTTTGTAATGTGACCAAAGGGCTTTAATATGCCTTTGGAGCATTTTGTAGAGTGACCAAAGGGCTTTAAGATGCTTTTGGAGCCTTTTGTGATGTGACAAAAGGGCTTTAAGATGCCTTTGGAGCCTTTTGTGATGTGACCAAATGGCTTTAAGATACCTTTGGATCCTTTCGTGAAGTGATCAAAGGGCTTTAAGATGCCTTTGGAGCCTTTTATGAAGTGACCAAAGGACTTTAATATGCCTTTGGATCTTTTAGTGATTTTACCAAAGGACTTTAAGATGCCTTTGGAGCCTTTTGATTTTAAAGTTTTCTATTATTTTTGTAATTTTGAAAAATTTGAATGTTTTTGATATTTTTGACATTTATTTGAATGTTTTTGTGTTTTGATGATTTTAGGTGTAAAATGCCTTCATATGAATAATGTTGAGAGGCTTTGGCTCCTCAATACATTCTAATGATGTTAGGTGATATGTCACAGGTCCAATTTTCTTAGAGATGATATAAGGACCTATCCAATTGACCGTAAATTTATATCGCAGGTGAGATGGTAGATTTGAGTTTTGTTGGTTCTCTTTAAGTAGAAGATCCCCAACCTTAAAGTCTCTAAGGTTGAATTTATTGTTATAATCTCCTGTTAGATGATCCTAGTAAACATAAAGATTCTCAAGAGCATTGATGCGATGTTCATCCAAAAGGGTCAATTGATCCAAGTGAGCTTGTCACGTAGTGTCGTCATTGATGAAATATTTCAATGTGATGCACAATTTTGGAATTTATAGCTCTAAGGGCATAATGACCTTAGTGCCATATACAAGCAAAAATGATGTTGCCCTAGTGTGCATCCGCACACTAGTCCTATAAGCCCATAATGCAAGGGGAAATTACATATGTCAATCCTTATGATTTTCTTTCACCATCTTATTTAATATGGCTACTATTGTCTTGTTTGAGGCCTCTTCTTTCCCATTTGCACACGTATAATATGGTGTCTCAAAACTATACTAAATGTTGTATTTGGACGTTAAAGCCCACATTTTTTTTTGAATGACGAACCATTATCCAAGATTATTTTTGATGGCACCCCAAAATGATAGATGATATTGTGGATTATGAACTCCACAATGCGAGGTCCAATTATCGATGTTAGGGGAACCGCTTCCACCCATTTGGTGAAGTACTTAGTGGTCGTTAATATAAATGTGTGTCAGCCTAAATATGGGGGAGAAATATTTCTGATTAGATCAAAATCCCATTGAGAAAATGGCCAAGCCACCTGAATGGGCTGTAAGGCCTGTGATAGTAAGTGAGTCAGATTTGCATGATGTTGAAATTTAACTCATTTTGATGAGTGGTTATTTGACACATATTTTTGTATCAGAATTGTTTTATTGTTATAATTATTTAGTGATTATGATATGTTTTATGTGAATTATTATTGAATATTGTGTGAATTATTAGTAAATCTGATTAATTACAGTAATCTAACAAATGTGTTTGATTTATACAAAATTTGTTCGAGTCTTGAGAAAAATGCAAGAAAAAGTGTTGATGATCGATGAAGAGATTGCAGAGCTTTGGAGTGCACCTCGAATGAGAAGAAGGACGAATAAAAGGACCTAGGATAAAAGTAGAGCTCGGTGACAATAGTAGTTGACCTATTACAAAGCATGTTACATATGTATTCTTACAGATAGAAGTATGTTACTAAAGTATATTACTGAAGTATATTACTGAAGCATGTTACTGAAGGTAACTACCGAAGAAAGTTACTGAAGAATATTTTACCAATAGTTACCGAAGGATAATAAAGGTTGTTGACTTACGTAGCATGCCACATCAGTGATGGCACATCAAGTTTGGACGACAACAAATATTTTCACTTAGAAAAATATTTCATTTATCGCATACTATCCATGAGAATATTTTAGTTGATAAAGTTGTTATTTTCTTAATAAAGTTTGTAATCAGATTATTATGAGAAGTTTTAGATATAGACGCAAGATTGTTAGACCTTTCCTAGAATATAGGACATGAGGTCCTAATGTATATCTTGCGAATTATTCAAAATAGTATTGTCTTGTTAGGTTTGTTTGTAGGATGCCACTTGGACCAGTCAGAATATTTATCAAGTCCAAATAGGAATATGTATTATGTTAGGTTTAGATTATTTTGGTTGATGCATAGTTGTCGCATCAGGAAATCCACAAAATCTGCATGGCAAAATATGTGGAGAAATACTATTTGGAATTGTATTAGTTACAATATAAATTACATAGGAGAGACCTTGAAAGAGGTCTACTGGAAAAATACAAGAAATTATTGTCTGTTCTAAGTTTACAATTCTGAAGAAACATGCCAACATGTACAACTGAATCTCCAGTAATAAAAGTAGCATTTTGTTCTTCAAAAATGGTAATTTGTATCAATTTCATGTGTTGTTTAATTTTTGTTATGTAAATTGTGTTTATCTATTACCTGCATTTATAGAATAGACATAATGTTAGTATTAGTTATAAAATCTAGTTACTGAGATAAAGTAAACTAGGGGAGAAATGACTTACACTGACCCTCTAGGAGGTAGGGCCCACTCCTATAGCCAGTCCCTGAGCTCTCACCCCTGCAATAGGTTAGGATTAGTTAGCCTTAAATTAAACTACATTTCAATTTACATAAAATAAGATAGATTGCATGAGGATCCTCACAAATAAATTAAATCATGTCATAAATAAATTAGTTTACAAATAATTAGGTGCATCAGTAAATCAATTCATTAGTAAAAGTAAATTATCATTGCATCAGTTATTTATTATACTCTGCATCATTTATTTTTGCACAAGTTTTATTCTATTTATTACTTTCCTATACACGTGAAACCTAAAAAATAAACTTGAGCTAAGATTAGTATTAATCCCCATGGTACAATCTATACAAGATTCCTACTCTTTAAATCTAACCTTGATTTCCCTCGGATTGATAAAATTAAATGTAAGCTCTACAACCGATCATTTTGGCACCATTTTCGGGGAGAGTAGCATCGTAGTGGTTAGTCAGAAAATTTTTTTGGCAGTGCAAAGAGAGAGGCTTACTTGTATGTGAAAAGGGGTACGTACGAGACCTTGGTGTGCATACGAGTTAGAGTGGCCCAAATATGGTTCCAACAAGTTCCTCCATTCGACGTTGCCAGGTTCATTTTTCTTAAAGGATTCATTTTTACTGCTTTTATAGATTAAAAATTTATTTTCTGCAAATTTCAATTTCAGCAAATTTTATTTTCTGCAATTTCCTTGCTTTGGGTGATTACTATTGTTAATTTGATTTAGGACCTATGAAAAAGAATAGGAAGTAGGTGAACGCTGAAAACAACCTAAACTTTGCTTAGGACCTTGTTTTTTAGTAGGAAGTAGTTACGTTGAGTGACACAACTGTAATGAAATCCCTCCTAATAGTCAAAGAACAGTAGTAATTTACCTTTTACTTCAGCAATTTTACTTCCAGTAAAAAATTACTTTCCAAGCATTTTTACTTTTTCCTAAGTATGCTGAAATTAGTTGTATAAACACATCTAATTTTAGTAGCATTAGGACTGTTTAGTAATTTTAAATTTATTTCTTTTATGTTGTGTTAAGAGTATTTATAAGTTCTAAAATTTATATTTAAACTTGGCAAATAGTAGGATTGAAACAGAAAAATCAAAACCCAAACATATAAAAAAAAATATATATATATATATATATATATATATATATATATATATATATATATATATATATAATCAAAGAGAGAAAATAAAATAAAACAAATGGTGGAAAACAATCAAACTGAATTTATAGACCTTAGAAAATTATTAATACAATAGGAGGTTAATCTTCTTTTTGAACAAGGGAACAAAACAACCAAACCGAAGTGGGAAGAACTGTGTGAACGCATTGACATTATCAATAAAAGATCAAACAAACTAAAGAAAATCAAGAGGATAAATATAGCAAAAAATCTAAGGGTAAACCATTCTTCACCTTATCAAGATCTTGGAAGAAGTTGTGAGAATTGGCTTTGGGATAGGAGAACAATAGTAAATCTAGTAATTTATCCTTGGAATCAATACCTTGAGGATTCCCTCACCATTCACAACTTCCTTGTAGACATAGAAAGGAAATAATTAGCCCTACAATACAATAAGAGATACTACAGGATTCCTAGAGTTGTACATTTTAGAGAATTGTGCCAAGAGTTGCATTACGAGCTACAATTTGGAATTCTTGATCCTGTTGCAACCAAAGATTTCCTTGTTTAGTTGATTCAATTGTTGGTAGACTACTTCAAATTTGAAGAGGAACATTTTATGACACCAGAACAACTTGATCCAGTCAATGATATTCATAAATTATTCAAATAATATTAGACATATTGCAAAAACAAGAAGTTTAGAACATTCATGAGCAAACCTAGAGACTCTAAAGGAAGATTCATAAAATTAACAAGTCAGAAGGAAATTCCAAGAGAATTTAGAGAGAGGAATTTATAAATTAGTAGAACAGGTACAACATCAACCTCGAACCTATGTTATTCTACCTTTTGGACCTATGCCTATGGTTTTTCAATTGAGTTGTATTGCGCTATCTTTGACGGGGGGGATTAACTAATGAATGTGTGGAATTTTATATGGATGACTTCATAGTATATGGTACTACCTTTGAAGAAACATTTTCAAGCTTGCAAAAAGTTTTGGTAAGATGCCAAGAGCAAAACTCTCTCTAAGTCATGAAAAGTGTTTTATGATGATGAAAGGAGGTATTGTTCTAGGACATTATATATCAGAAGAAGGTGTTAAAGTAGACCCTACAAAGATACAAGTTATTCAAACCCTTCAACCTCCAAAAACACAAACAGAGGTGAGAAGTTTCTTAGGACACGCAGGATACTACCGTAGGTTCATTAAAGACTTCAATAAAGTTGCTACTCCCATGCTTAAGCTCTTAACTAAAGATAGTGAATTCAATTGGACAAACGCATGTCAAGAAGCCTTTGAAGAAATAAAAGAAAAATTGACTATTGCTCCAATATTGAGAGGACCAAATTGGGAATTACCATTCCACATTCATTGTGATGCTTCAAGTTATGCAATAGGGTAAGTATTGCAACAAATAGAAAAAAAAATACCTTATGCTATCTATTATGTAAGTAAAAACTTGCATGGAGCCGAGCTTAACTACACTGTTACATAAAAAGAATTTTTAGCTATAATTCATGCTCTCAATAAATTTAAACATTACATAACAGGGTATGAAGTATTTGTTCACACTGATCACTCTGCCATTAGATACTTAACGAACAAAGAAACAATGGGTGGTAGAGTGATTAGATGGCTTCTATTACTACAAGAGTTCAATGTCACAATTATAGATAAGGCAAGAAAATATAATGTTATTGCAGATCACTTATCTCGCATGCAAATATTTGATGATAACGAGTTAATTCTTGACAATTTTCCAGATGAACATTTGTTTGCTCTTTCTATTTTTACCCCTTGGTACGCTGATATTGTAAATTATTTAGTAACAGGAAAAATACCTCAAAATTATACACCGCATGAGCGTAGGAAATTAATACATAAAAGTATTCCTTTTATGTGGATTCATGGAATTCTGTTTAAAAAATATCCTGATCAAATCATTAGGAGATGTGTGCAAGAAAATGATGTATATGACATTATTAGGGCAGCACATGAAGAACCTTGTGGAGGTCATTATGCCACCCAAAGAATGGTTAATAAAATACTTCAAACTGGGTACTTTTGGCCTACTATGACTAAATATGCTCATCAATTTATTGATAGATGTGATGCTTGTCAAAGAGCTAGCAAGCCTACACCATCTATGGAAATGCCTTTGGTTCCACAGATAGTACTTGAACCATTTGAAAAATGGGGAATTGACTTTTTTGGACCTATAGACCCTCCAAGTGATGGTAATAAACACATACTTGTATGTACAGATTATGTTACCAAGTGGGCTGAAGTTAGAGCTCTCCCACGAGCTCAAGCTGAACCAATGGCCGATTTTCTTTATGAAAGCATAATGCAACGCTTTGGAGCACCAAGAGAATTAGTTTCAGATCATGGACCTCAATTCACCTCCAATGTGATTGATCATTTTGTTAACATCTATCAAATAAAACACAAGAAAACCTCACCATATCACCCTTAGGCTAATGGACAAGTAGAAGTTACAAATAGAGAACTTGAAAATATTATTACAAAAATTGTAACTGTTAATAGGGGTGATTGGGATGAGAGATTAAAATAAGTTGTATGGGCATATAATACAACTTGGAAAACTACCACAATATTATCACCGTATGAAATGGTCTATGGAAAACAAGCCATCATGCCCATTGAATTTGAGATAGAAACCCTTCGCACAATGGTACAACTTGACATGAATTTGAATAACGCATAAAAAGAAAGGTTGGAAAAGTTAAATATTCTGGATGAGAGAATATTAGAAGCATTGCATAGAACTGAAATAACCCAACAACAATGAAATAAATGGCATGATAAACACATTGTACCACGTACATTTCAATCAGGATATTGGGCCTTGTTATTTGACTCTCGTTATCAATATTTTCAAGGTAAATTAAGAACAAGATGGCTAGGACCCTATGAAATTGAGGAAATATTTGGAAATGGTACAGTCAAGCTTAATCCCATAGATGATTCAACAAGGAAACTACTAGTAAATGGACATAGGCTTAAACTTTATAAGAAGCCATTATCTAAGGAAGAATTCATACACCAGTTTAGACAACAAACTAATTTGTAGTGTATTTATGAACTGCAACCAGCTACTATCCAATAAACTCTCTTTGAAAAGAATAATAATAATAATATATATATATATATATATATATATATATATATATCAAAATTGAAAAAAAATTAATTTATAAAAATAAAAATGATTATGCTTCCTTTATTTCATCATGAAGTATCTGTATTCCCTTCCATTTTTAGTCTTAATGTTTTAAAGATAGCTCAAGGAATATGATTACCACATGATGCATAGTACCTTGTAGGAAGATGATTACCACATGATGCATAGTACCTTGTTGCTAGATGAAATCTAGGTATTCTTCAAATACTCAAATTATATCTGGTATCCTGAGCAAAATTTTCATTGAAAATAAAGAAAATATTTTAAAATGTTATAAGTTACTCCTAGTTGATCAAGTTTTTCTTTTGACCATGCACAATTGCACATCTAAAAACATTGTGAAATATTGGAGAAATTAACTCATGTGTTATTTTTGCCATAAGTGAATAGTTTCCCTTGCTTATCTATTTATACGCATGGTCTAGAATACTAACAAATTGGCAAAAGGACAAGCTCGCCCTTCACCCTTCAAAAATAAAAAATCTCCCTTGCTCCTCATCTAATCGAGCAAGTATCCCCATAAAAATCTTCTTGCTTCTCCTCAAAATAAGCAAGAACCCCAAAAAGTATTCCAATACAATTCTTCTTGCTTCTCTTCAAAATAAGCAAGAACCCCAAAAAACACTAAAAATCCCTTGCTCCTCCCAAAATGAGCAAGTATCCCACATAAAACAAAAGTAAATAAAGGGTAAAAGAGCTTGAATCCCTGGAATTCTTAGTATCTCAAACACCATGGGGTACTCTTTATTGAGGTATCCTTACGTATTAGCACTAAGTCTGGATAAGACCTCTAGATGCTCATAAGATCAGCTAGCTTTTTGGCATACATAACCCTTGTTGTTTTTCAATCCTTACTCATAATGGGAAATGAATCCTCACTACACACACAGTTGGTCTTGAAAGAGGCTTGAAAATACTAGGACAACTTTGACATTAAATTGGTTTGTGAGAGGAGTAAATGAAGTTGTTTCAAAATTGCTAGAATGTTTGAAGTCCTTGAAGAATAACCCTAGAAACATCACATGTAGGTAAAAGTCCAAAGACAATCCTCATGAAAGTACTATGGTTTCAATTTTTTCTACAAAAGCATGGCTTGTGTCCATCACATTTTCATCCTTTAAAAGCCATCTTAATAACTATTTCACTTTTTCCCATGATTGAAGATATCCTAGAAGGCTGAAATCAGATTTTATATAAATTATTTTTCTATCCTGGAAACTTCTTCATGACATACAAGAAGCATACTCACCAAAATTATAATAAAACCCCATTCATAAAATTATCCTTATATTATCCATAAATATAAATAAACACCCTTCCTTTTTGTTTTGGCTATATAGCCAAAATTATAGTTTGGGGGGGGATAAATAAAGGCATATACAACTCATAATATAGTTTGGGGGAAGAAAATAGGTAAAGTATTTTCTTGACTCTAAAATAGTGGTTTCGGTAAGTGTCTTTCATAAGTACCTTCCATAAGTGTCTTCCGTAAGTACCTTCCGTAAGTGTCTTCCGTAAGTACCTTCCGTAAGTATTTTTCGTAAGTATCTTTCGTAGGTGTCTTTTGTAGATATATTCCATAGATACCTTCTGTAAAAGTTTTTTTGTAACACCATCATCAGTAACACTATTTCGTAACACCCTTCTGTAGCTATCATCCGTACTCGCAACGCTAAAAATCGTAAGTCTAAAAAAATTATTATTATTATTTAAATTAAGAACACATGGCAACCTAGGAAATAATAGGGCAAATAAAGGAAGATTAGCATCGTAAACTATAAGGCATTAAATTTTTTATTTTTTATATATGATATATGAAAAAATTAATAAAATAAAAAATGACAACTCTACTATATACCCACATAAGCTGACGGGCCTTATAATATTAAAATAAAAACATAATACAATATATAAAATTAAAATAAAATAATAATAAATTATAAAATTAAAATAAAAGTCATATTATGCCACGAGCCTTTTTCATAAGACACGAAGTGCAACCGTCATAAGAGCCAATTCTAACATGCCATGTGGCAAGGCAAGGAACACCTGTCATGTGAGGTGGCAAACAACTCACCAGCCAACCACCATGGGGATCACATAGGTAGCATGTGTAATTGATCAAGCCAACCACATGCGTTTACGCGGATCACGGTTCTTTGTTGATTTAAAGTGGCATCAATGGTCATAAAAGGCAGAGAGAAAACACAAACCGCCATGCCAATTGCAGCAAAGAAAAGTTAATGCCAACACGTGTCTACTCATAGACCAATCACAGAGCAAGATGTGGATTAAAGATGATAGCCGTCGATCGAAGCACATCAATGACCAACATTTGTATTACGGTTAAAGCTTGTTTATCGCCATAGATTTTAGGGTAAAAACCACCACCGTAGATAGGTTTTCAAAGCATATCCATCATCGATGGAAAGTAAAGAGTATCCATCAGTCGGGTGAAACCTAACGACGTTGCATGTGGCCATGTAGAGGAAAACACCAACCCCAAATCGAATCCAGTCATAAACTACAGAAAAATTATGAGGATTTGTGTGTAATTTTTGGGTTTGTCTGAGTGAAAAGGTCAAAATTATGTGATTTTCCATGTGTTAGCATCGAATTCAGAAGATTACTGTAGGCAGAAGGTGAGGGTTGTCGAGAACGTCGGAAGGTGGCAAAGCTGCGGTGATAGCGATAGGTAAAATTTTAATTTTAAAATTTTGATGTTTGTTTTTTTGTTGTTGTTTTCTTGTATACAAAAATAAAAGGTATTTTCTATTTTTCTGTACATACGACAGAAATAGATACAGAGGTAGGCAGAAAATTAGGGGAAAATACAAATATTTTTTTTAGGGTAAAATTAGAAAATAAGATAAAAAAAAAAAGGTAAATTACAAAGATTTTAAAAAATAAAAAAATATACAGAGATTATAAAATTAGGGTTTTTGAAAATATAGGGAAAGAAAAGAAAATCATATGTATTAAAAGTTTTAGAACTAGTAGAACAATTACAATAGTTAAAACATTTTTTTTACACAGATCTGGTATGATTACAGTAGGGTTTCGAACAACTATTTGAGGATGTATTTTATTTTTAACCATAAAATAGAGTAAAATTCTAAATAAAAAAATAATATAATAATAAAAATAGTAAATTTTTAAGGGCTCTACCGACTTCTGAGGAAATTTTGTTTATATATAAATTGCAGGGTTCTTGGTGATAAATTCGAAATCCTCTTCTCTCAACCCTTAGTCATCACCATGCCTCCACCCGTGTTTCAAAAACGTAGTGAGCCATCATCCATTGAGACCCAAAACCCGAGCGACTCTATAGTCGAGCTTTTCCAGAATGCCCGATGGTGGGAAGCATTGACTAAGTTTAAAGGCCATGATTTAGGGGTGGCTAGACATTTCATAATGAACTGTAACCCCAAAACAATGTCTACCCATGTTGGAGGACTCCAGCTAGACTTAAACCCTAGCTTGATCTCTGAGGTGTTGGGTTTACCTGAGGTTGGTCTACCTTATTATAAAAATCCATCTAAAAGCATCACTCAGTTGGTGACAAAATTTGGTGAAAAGTGTACAATTCTTAGAGACAAGGAGGGATCAATAAAAGGGGTTTCAACTTCTACACTTCCCCTCCTATGGCAAGAAGTAGCTATCATTATTATTAAGTTCTTCACTCTTGAGGGACGAATGTCTGTCTTATCAGCTTACCACATTCGTATGTTAATGAACTTAAAATTCTTGAATAATAAATATTGTGTCATTAATCTACCTTACTTTCTGTTCCAATCACTGAAATCGACTGTTTTGTGAGTTAAACCCAATAATTCTCAAGGAAAACCAAGACTGCACTTGATTGCACACCATGGTTTAATTAAATTGATTGTCCTAAAAAAATCTCATGAAGTGAAAGTATCCTGGAATCGGATCATGGATGAATCCAACTTACCTGAATGCTCGAAATCTACCGGATCTGAGGGGGAACATTTGATAGAGGAAGAAAATGACTCTAATAGTCATGAAGAAGAGCCTGAAAGCCCAAAATAGAAATGTAAGACTTTGAAAAGTAATAAACAATCCCGATCGAATATCAGACGTCAAAAGAAAATTGTAGAAAACTTTGAACAGGAAGATGAACAAGGGCCTGAATCTGAATTACCTGCAACCGAGTCTATTGTAGAGACCTTATCCTATCTTCGTGTGCATAATATAGTTTTGCAAATGAAAATTGATAGATTAAGGGAAGATTTTATAGAACACTCTAAAATTATCTAGAGAGCCCTTGTTGTTCAGATAGATTTGATTAAGCAATTTTTTACGGATAAGACACCAAAGCCTATGGACTTTGTCAACCGACCACCACCTATCGAAGTCTCCCCACATAAAAGTTCTACTTTTGGTAAAAAGCCTAAAAAATCTATAAACTTCAGCAAACATGTGTACACTAATAAATCAATTGACTTTTCAAAGATCCTCGAGGAGGACAGTTCCCAAAAAATTCTTAGTATTACTCAATAGAATCAACCTACAAAATTGGATCTGCTCGCCAAGAAAGGAAAAATATTAAAAGGTCTTGTCTTGGATGTAGGGATGCCTTTGGAGCTTGATCCGATGGTTAACGATGAGGAACTTCATCCTTCGTAGATAAAGGATACAGAGAGAAAAGGAAGTGCTCAGGAGGTTGAGCACATCAAAATAGTTATGGTGGAAACACCAATTGCAGTAGTTGTAGTAGTTGTAGATAAACGAGCTAAGGAAAATATACAATGAGTAAAATAAGAGCGTAAATTACCAGAACCAAGACCACGATCATCCCAAATTTCTTCTGGATTTCTTCTCAACACGCACCAGTTGGATGAACAATGAAAAAACTATTATTTTATTAATTACTCAGACTTATATTTTTATGTATTGATCATATTTGTAGTATATTATCCATGGTATTTTATCTGTAGACTTTTATATGATGACATACGTAATATGTACAGTTAATATTTGAAATATTTTTGTTGAACTGTCATTTACTGATATAAACTGTTTATTCTTAGTTTTGTGAAATTAATAATTTTTGATAAATTGAATTGATAGATATTTCTTGTATTTTGGATAACTGATTATTTTTCTTATTTTCTTGGAGAAACTTAGCATGATTCTGTTAAATATATCTATTTTATTTGTTTTAGATGATTTCTGGAAAAATCATATGCATGTTTCAAAATCATTATAAGATCTGTAAATAGTATTCTCTGAAATTCTGGTAATGATTGTAATGATTTATGTTATTCTTTCTATACAAATATCAATGTACTTAGAATTTTTAGTTATTCATAAAATTCTGAATATCTGATGCATGTATAGGGTTGTTATATTCTATTCATCTTATCTTCCCGCATGCATGAGGACATGCATAGACTTCAATTTGGGGGGAAATGATGAGTGGTTATTTGACACATATTTTTGTATCAAAATTGTTTTATTGTTATAATTATTTAGTGATTATGATATGTTTTATGTGAATTACTATTGAATATTGTGTGAATTATTAGTAAATCTGATTAATTACAGTAATCTAACAAATGTGTTTGATTTATACAAAATTCATCCGAGTCTTGAGAAAAATGTAGGAAAAAGTGTTGATGATCGATGAAGAGATTGCAAAGCTTTGGAGTGCACCTCGGATGAGAAGAAGGATGAATAAAAGGACCTAGGATAAAAGTAGAGCTCGGTGACAATAGTAGTTGACCTATTACAAAAGCATGTTACAGATGTATATTACTAAAGTATGTTACTGAAGTATGTTACTGAAGTATATTACTAAAGTATATTACTAAAGCATGTTACTGAAGGTAACTACCGAAGAAAGTTACTGAAGAATATTTTACCAGCAGTTACCGAAGGATAATAAAGGTTGTTGACTTATGTAGCATGCCACATCAGTGACAACACGTCAAGTTTGGATGACAACAAATATTTTCACTTAGCAAAATATTTTATTTATCGCATACTATCTGCGAGAATATTTCAGTTGATAAAGTTGTTATTTGCTTAATAAATTTTGTAATCAGATTATTATGAGAAGTTTTAGATATAGACGTAAGACTATTAGACCTTTCTTGGAATATAGGACATGAGGTCCTAATGTATATCTTGTGAATCATTCAAAATAAGTATTGTCTTGTTAGGTTTGTTTGTAGGATGCCACTTGGACCAGTCAAAATATTTATCAAGTCCAAGTAGGAATATGTATTATGTTAGGTTTAGATTATTTTGGTTGATGCATAGTTGTCACATCAGGAAGTCCACAAAATCCGCATGGCAAAATATGTGGAGAAATACTATTTGGAATTGTATTAGTTACAATATAAATTACATAGGAGAGACCTTGAAAGAGGTCTACTATTTGCTGGAAAAATACAAGAAATTATTGTCTGTTCTAAGTTTACAATTTTGAAGAAACATGCCAACATGTACAATTGAATCTCCATTAATAAAAGTAGCATTTTGTTCTTCAAAAATGGTAATTTGTATCAATTTCATGTGTTGTTTAATTTATGTTATGTAAATTATGTTTCTCTATTACCTGCATTTACAGAATAGACATAATGTTAGTATTAGTTATAAAATCTAGTTACTGAGATAAAGTAAACTAGGGGAGAAAGACTTACACTACCCTCTAGGAGGTAGGGCCCACTCCTATAGCTAGTCCCTGAGCTCTTGCCCCTGCAATAGGTTAGGATTAGTTAGCCTTAAATTAAATTGCATTTCAATTTACATAAAATAAGATAGATTGCACGAGGATCCTCACAAATAAATTAAATCATGTCATAAATAAATTAGTTTACAAATAATTAGGTGCATCAGTAAATCAATTCATCAGTAAAAGTAAATTATCATTGCATCAATTATTTATTATACTCTGCATCATTTATTTCTGCACAAGTTTTATTCTATTTATTACTTTCCTATACACATGAAACCTGAAAAAGAAACTTGAGCTAAGCTTAGTATTAATCCCCATGGTACAATCTATATGGGATTCATACTCTTTAAATATAACCTTGATTTCCCTCGGATTGATAAAATTAAATGTAAGCTCTACAGTCGATCACATTTCCTGACATACTCACAGTAATCCTTCTCCATGGTGGGCTAGTAATAGCCCATTCCAAGGATGCGCTTGATGATAGCCATGTCTCTAAAGTGGCCACTACATGTACCATCATGAGCTTGTGAAATCACCCAAGATGATTCTTGGGGCTCTAAGAAAAGGACTTCATCATAGTTTTGATGATACAATATACCTCCTAGCAAGACATATATTGTCACTTTTTGTTTGAATGCTCATCTTTCGACATGTGATAGTCCATGTGGGAAAATTCTAAATTTCAAAAATCTTGTAATTGGGAGAGCCAATCCTGATAAGTTATAGCTTCAACATATGATACGACTTGTTTCTCCTATGATTCGATGTGCACAAATGCATATTTAGAAATAACCTTGTGGTGAATGATGGTACCCTTCTTTGTAGGACCCTATGAGATCAAGGACCCCCAAGGTACTTTCTTTAAAAAGTTTTTTTCTTTACAAAACTAGTCATGGTCTGGTTCGATATGAATCATGTTTATTGATTCTTTGTTATCAAAATCCTCACACTGCATCACTGAGTGCAAGATCGTTTTCACATGAGTGGTAGTGAAATCAACAGATGGATTCTTTGGGATCAAGGATCCCAAAGATGTCATAATATCTACAAATATTTTTTACGTGTGAGGGATTGCCCCGATGTCATACCATTCCGGTTGGGCTATATAGGTGTCAAAAATCTCCTTGGATCCCTACATTGAAATAGTCCCTTAACTTGGTTTGCTATGAGAAGGGAGTCATCGAAGATATATAGCCTCTTGATCTTCATAGCGATGGTTGTTTGGAGATCCAATATTAGGGTCTTGTATTTGATGTTGTTGTTTGTGCAAGGGAATTCTATCTTAAATGACAATGGCATTAGAGCACCTTGTGGCATGAAAAACACAATCCCTATGCCACCTCCTTGCTCACACTTTGAACTATCGAAGAACAAATTCATGTCAGATTTATTTTTTGGTTCTTCAGGTTTGGGTGCTTTTGATAATGCAAAGACTGCATCATTAGGAAGCTCTATGGTGAGGGGCCTACTATTCTGAAGAGGCACCTCATCCAGTTGATAAGCTATGACTTATCCTTAGATGGACTTTTGGCTTATGAATTCCAAGTCAAAATTTATCAATAGAATAATCCACTTTGCAGTACGTGTATTATGATATGTCTTGTTCATCATATACTGCAAAGGATTTTTTTTGGGTATTACATACATTTTATGGCTCAGCATGTAGTGGCAAAACTTCTTGGTTTCAAAGACCATTGCTAAGCATATATTTTCTACGTATGTGTATCCTATATCGTAGCTCACTAAGGTGCAACTGATGTAATATATTTCTTGTTCTTTATCTTGCACATTCTTTTGAGCCAACATGGTGCCCAAACCAAAATTGGTCACGAATATATATAGTAGGAATGGCACGTCTGGCCTTGGGGGAGCTAGGATTGGTAGCATTGCTAGGTACTTCTTTATTTCAACAAAGGCTTGCTAACATTCTTCATCCCACTTTAATGGGACCCCCTTGTTTAGCAGTCGATACATGGATCGACATTTGTTCGATAGTTGTACGATGAATCACTTTATGGACGCTACTTTGCCTTGTAATATTCTCATATCTTTTATGGTAGTTGATGAGACCATTTCTAGGATAGCCTTTACCTTTGTTGGATCTACTTCGATACCTCATTTAGAAACAATAAATCCCAAGATTTTTCTAGATGTTACGCCAAAGACGCATTTCTTGGGATTCAACCTGACATTGTGTTCAATCAAGAAATCAAATACCTTTTTGAGGATCTCAGCATGTTCTTCACGCAGCAATGACTTGGCTAGTAATTCATCGATATAGTCTTCTAAGATCTTGTGCATGTATTCATGTAAAATGTATGTCATAGCCCGTTGATATGTGGCACCAACATTTTTAATACCAAATGGTATTACTTTGTATCAAAATGTCCCCCATGGAGTAGTGAATGTGGTTTTATGTTGGCCTTTGGGTTTAATGTGAATCTGATTGTAACCAAAAAAACCATCCATTAGGGAGAGCATCTTATGACATGTAGTTGCATCTATAAGAGCATATATGTCTAGCAATGGGAATGAATCCTTGGGTGTTGCCCTATTGAGATCCTTAAAATCCATATAAACGTGGATTCTTCCATCAAGTTTTCCTACAAGCACCATGTTTGATATCCATTCTAGATAGTAGATGGGAACAATGAAGACTACATCCAATAGTTTATACAACCCGTTCTTACCATCAAAGCGATGGTTGGATGCATATTTCTAAGCTTTTGCTTGACCGGTTTCTTCATGGGGTCTAGTGAAAGGTTATGGACAACCAACTTCGGATCTAGTCTTGGCATATCTTTGTAGGTCCAAGCAAAGAGACTTGGTCTCTCTTTCAATATAGAAATAATGATGGTCTTTTCTTCTAGAGATAAGATTTCTTTGAACTTGAATTTATTTGGATTAGAAGGGCCATCACTGATGTCCACTTTGAATGTCTCCTCTATTGTTATATGTGACCCCTCCTAAAGCTGGTGATGAGTGGGGATTAAATGGATTTCATCTATTGGATTTAAAGGTTCTACTAAATCATGGTCAAAACTAGCATGATAGACATCATGTATGCACCCTGGTGCAAAATGGAATGGTTGTAGAATCTCTTCATTAGGGAAGAAATCTTCAAGATCTAGGGGTGAATCAACGCGATCCCAATAAATAAAATCTAAGCTAAGACACAATGTTTTTGATGGATCTACTTGGTTGTGAAGTGGAGTGGTCAAATCAATTGAGATCATATTGATGTATGGGATGAAATATCTAGGACCACGTGGGTGAAACTCTACATTGGTATTTTGCCTTCCATACCCAAGATGTGGCTCTGGTGGTATGGGGATCTTAGGATTTGGTCTATGGATACATGATATAATGGGATTGTTAGGCTAAAAAATCTCTCTAAATGTAGGTGGATCCGATTTGACCATGCAATGAATGAATTCTAGATTTACTGGTCTTCCCATGACACGAAGATCAAGATATATGGTGCTGAGTATCACCTTTCTTTCAATGAGCATATTGAATTGACGTAAGTGATGAGGCCCAAGATAAGCCATCTTGATCTTTCCCTCATATTCATTGTCATCTATGAAGAACCCCTCATTTCTACCCACTTGAATTGGGTGTTGTCCTAAATGTTGATGCCCAAGATAGGCCATTTCAATCTCATATTCATAATCGATGTCATCTATGAAGAATCTATTATCCATTTCCATTGGCTCCGTGATGTGGCATGAATGTCTAGGTCCAAGGTAGGCCATCTTAGTTGATTCCTATGACTCATAGCCACTCTCATCCAATATGTATTCGCTCTTTGTGTTACCTACCCAAGCAAGGTGCTCTATATATCGAGGCCCATGGTAGGCCAATTCAGTTTCATCTTGCAATTCACTAGTGACATATTCATTTTCCTCTCGCTCATAACCATGGATTGGCTCATCCTCCCATGGGATTATTCCTAATGGGTAAACTTCGAGAGAGGTATTTGGATGATACTCATCGGGTGGTCCTATATTGACCATGGCCACCCTTCTATCACTCAAGTAGCCTCTATTTGGGGGTTGATAGGGATTCCAGTCAATGTCTTCCCTGAACCCCAAACTCATTCTATCCAAATATGTTGCCAAATAATTATTATGGATTTGTATTTGATACCCTAGACCAAACCTATTAGTAGGTAGTTGGTATTACAACTGGAATGGAATCCAATGTCCTTGCTCATACAGACCTAAGTCATAGCCATGCTAATGGCATCACTCAAAGTACCTTAGAGCAAACTCGAGATTGGATAAGTAATGAACATCCATGGTGAATAGCTCATCCTCATCCTCTTCAATATTATAAGCATTATGGGCACAAACCAAACTAGCGTAAATGAAGTTGGTCTGGTTAGGGGGAATCCCTAGTGGAACCATTATACCTATTGTAAATTTGGGACTCTTGGTCATTTGATGTCTTGCGCAAACTCAATAATAGGCATGAAAGTCACATTATGCACAAGATACTCACCTAATATTGTGTTGGCTAAGTGAAATATCACCTACGGTGAAGATGATGTTGTTGATGAAGCAGGCGAGGCAGGTTGAGGTAAATCCTTAGCTATGTCCTAGGAATCTTCCTCTTCCATGGGATTCAAAATTTTTTCAACTGATATATTTGGAAGTTCTGTAGGTCCTTCATCCACTAGGGATGCTTTTAGCTTCTGAGAGTCCTTTTCTTTGGACATTGTGGGTTTCTCAGAAGTGCTAGTAGCTTTATATGCAAGGGATGGTGCTGACATGGATGGGTTATCTCACATTGATTTAGACTTGCTTTCTAGATGTGTGGTGGGGGATGAAGGCCTTATGTACAGGTGCATCGATGGAAGGATGAAGTCCCTCAATAATTTGACCTGATGCACATATTTAAATGGCTCTTCATCTGATGTAACCACATGTACTTGTCTCTTGTGCACATACTTGATGCATTGGTGCAATATTGAGGGGACACACTACATGTCCCTTATCTAGGGATGCCCTAGGAGGATTTTGTACTACATTACCCTCTCCAATATGTGATACATCATGAGGATGGTATTTTGCCCTACCTGTATAGGTAGAATAATTGTACCCACTATGGAGCATAGCACATCATTGAAAGCTCTCAATGTATAGGAGGTTGGGACAATATTGGATCTAGGGATTTTTAGGTGCCCTATAGCCTTTGTTGTGATAATGTTAATCAATGAGCCCATGTCTATTATTACCCACTTGAAGGGTATATCATTTATTGATGCAATGATATGTAGAGGCAGGTATGCTATAGTAGTAAGCACTACCTAATTTTTTGATCGTAGAAATTGATCATAGGCTCTTAACACTGCTGGAACTAGCCCATGAATTTTGTGAACACATCTGGGTTTTGGGGCTGAAGCTTAATCGATCTTAGGATTTCCATTAAATTCTCCATGTTTCTTGGGGACTATTGAATGAGCTCATAGATTGATAACTTGGCCGACATCATTTGGAGATTTTGGTCTAGTCTACTCTTGAAAGTTACCACAGGTCATGTTGGTGGACTTGGAGGATTATTTTGCACCTGCATCTATTGAGGTGTATTCAGGATATGAATAGGAGCTACTAGAGGCTCTGGTTGGTTATATCACTGGCTCTTTGTTGCCATGTTGACTATCTCAACCATTCCTATGAACCCTTGAGTGGGAGGTTCGACCCGTACTTGGTTCACTTGAGCACCCTGATCTCTGGGGGCCTCATGATTAGGCAATAGGTTTCTAAATATACCCATGTATCTATTATCAGGTGCTAATTGATTTTCAACATTTATATCACCCTTCTGAATCATGTTTTGCACAACATTCTTGAATCTAATACATGTTTTAATTTCATGTCCCTATATTCTATGATATGGATAGTATTGATCTTCCATATATCCCTTGGGCTTGGGATGATTAGGATCAATAAGGTGCATATTAGGTAGCTTGAGTCTTTGTTCCTCGCTTAGATGGTTGAATATCGATTGCATCGACTCCAATAAAGGTGTGAAATAGCAAGGTGGTTGATGTTCCTTATTTTGACCCTGATTGTTCTTTGGGTTGTAATTGGTTGGTAGGGACTGAGCCTGATAGTTCTGTGGTTGTTGGATATTTCCTCCCTTTGGCACACTTAACACAACTTGGTTGACTTGGGCAGGCTTGGCTTGCTTCTATTGATTCTTTTTGCAGTTGGAATTGTTCCAATCCTTTTTGTTTTGGAGCTTAAGGTCTCCTTCGTCAACCTTGATTTCTTCTATTAGCTTGGCTTGAGCCAAGGTTTCCTCCAATGTTTCATACTATTATAGTTGCAGTAGAAATGAGATGTGATTTGTGTAAATCTTGGTAAACATCCAGGTGAGCTCTGCAGTGGTAATGGCAAATGGTAATTTTACCATTATATTCCTCCATCTATTCCCATAGTCCACAACTGGTTCATCATCGTATTACTTCAGGTTTTTCAGATCGGTAATTGGTAATGATGTTGCTCAAATATGATGATGTTGCACTTAGGTAATTAATTGAACCATTCAGTTTTTGCACTCGATAACGTCTTGATGAACATATCAAAATTAGGGTGTCATTATGCTCAAGTTGGAAACACAAGTTCATAAAAGTTGTGACATATTCTTGTGCATCTTCCTATCCTTTGAAATTGTCTAGCCTAGGCATCTCAAAGTGCCTAGGATATATAGGACTCAGTACAAAAGGGCACAACAGTTGGTTATTTATTTTACTCAGGGTTGGCTTCTACCCAATTGCATCCTATTTCTCAAGATATTTAACTCTCAGTGAGTATTTTGTATACCTTCTAAGAAATTATCTCCTGTTCTCGAAGGTTTACTTGTGGTGGTCAGGAAGGTAATCATGTTTCTACCTAATCTGGCCATTTGTATTCATCCCCCATGACCACGGATGGAGTTTCAAGATATTTTTGCTCCTGATATTCCATCCCTACCTATTTTTCATTAAGTTTTTTATGTTCTTGATCTAGGAATTGTTGATACTCTAAGGCATGGTGAGTGTTCTCATTTCTTTGTCTAATGCATCTCTCATGCTAAGAATCGATATGTCTATCGTGTTGGTATGATTCACCACCTATGTGTAAGTCAGCCCGAGGCATCCTGTCGGCTTGCTCTTCATGCTCTATTTTTTCCTCCCTTAAGCATTGCTCTTGTAGGTGCAAATGCCTTTTCCTTCATGCTTCTTGCTCAAGGGTTGCTAAAAATTCTTTCTCTACATGCAGTGCTTCCACTAACCTATGTACGCAGTCAGATTGGTCTATCACTAAAGGTTCACGACCCTAAAACTCTATGCGATGCATCTTAATGGATAAGCCTCTTGGAGAGGCTTCGAATATGCTCTTGTCCTTGTTTATTAAGTTGATATGCTCTATGTAGAGTGATCTATGTTCTGTACCCCCATGGTTGAAGGCAATGCACATGTTGTGGGGATGATTTAAAGCTTCCCATGGCTTATTGGTGTACCTTGTAGTTTATGAGGACATATTATTATTATGGAGTTATGTGAGACTTCACAACAAGATCACGTTATATTTAGTTGTTAATTTGTTAACTAACTGTTGTATTCCCGTTATGTATTTTATTCTATTTAAGAAATCATGAATAACATAAACACAATTCGATGTTTCCCACATCAGTTGGTATTCAGAGTAGAAGATTTTGTATATGTTGGGTAGGGCACAATGTTGTCCACTCAAGATCAAATTTTCTTTAAAAATTTGAAGCAACGATTGAAATTAATCGTTGCTAATGTTCAACAAATTCAAGCTGCCCAATTGGCAGAAGAAATTGTTGTAGAAGAAATTCTTCCTGTAGATGAAGAGAATTTTCCTATGGAAGACATTTTCATTGCTCTTGTAGAAATTTTTTTTTCTATAGAGGAAATTGTTGTTTTAGAAGACAGTGCTGTAGAAGAAGAAATTTCTGCAAAAGAAGAATTTCTTCTTGTGAAGGAAATTGTTGCAGAAATTCCAAATGTTGCTTCAAATAAAATGGCTAAAATTTTCTACCACAAAGGAAACTACTTCAAGAAAAAAATATGTAGTACCTAGAATCGAACCAGGATCTATGAGCATGGAGCCCATTGTCCTTCCTTTGGACCATACTACTATCAATGCAAAATTTGAAGGCCTTTGTGAAAAAGACCCCTTTGTTTCTTTCGAAGCAATAAAATTTCTTCAAAATTAAAAATCAAAGCTTGACTATCATAGATATGGAAAAAGAAGATTATAGATCAAGAAAATTGGAGGACTTACTGCCTCTTAAAGTAGATGTTTATGAAGATCTAGAAGAATATTTCACCCTTTTCATTTCTGCTACAGATGGTGGATCTTGTTATGCTATTGGATCTATTTTTCTTTTGCTCTCTGGTTTGCCATAGATGAAATATTTGCAATAAATTTGTATCCCGGCTTGGCCACCTCCTTGGCCACCACCGCTACCTCAACTGTCAATGCAAAATTTGAAGGCCTTTGTGAAAAAGACCTCTTTGTTTCTTTCAAAGCAATAAATTTTCTTCAAAATTAAAAATCAAAGCTTGTCTATCATAGATATAGAAAAAGAATATTATAGATCAAGAAAATTGGAGGACTTACTGGCTCTTAAAGTAGATGTTTATGAAGATCCAGAAGAAGATTTCACCCTTTTTATTTTTGCTGCAGATGGTGGATCTTGTTATGCTATTGGATCTATTTTTCTTTGGCTTTCTGGTTTGCCACAAATGAAATATCTACAATAATTTTTTATCCTGGATTGTCCACCTCCTTGGCCACCACCGTTACCTCAACTGCTCCTTGGTTCCAAGTCTTTTTATCCCTACAAACTTTGTTCATAGTGCATAATTTAAAAAGAAATTACATGCACATGCATGCACAAGCATGGCCCTGTGGAAACATCATTTGAAGAAGAAAAAAAATTACATGCACAGGTATGGCCCTATGGACACATCATTTGAAGAAATAAAGAAAAACAAATTCTTATGCATGCATGGGAGGAGCACATATTTTTTTAAGCGGGAGGCCACAACCAATGCGGGCCTACACGTGCTGTGCGAGCAACCATTGGCCCATGGGAGGTAAATATCATGCACATGCTAGTGCATGGGTGCATGCTACAAGCATGTGCACCCATGTTGGCTAACGTGCTAGTGCACACTAGTGTGTGCATGCATATCAACATGCCCACACTGGTTAGTGCACTATGGGCATGCATGCCTACGTGTGCCAGCGTGTGCGCACATATCACCATGCCCACATTGGCCAATGGATGGTGGGCATGCCTACCAATGTGCACCAGCATGTGCATGCATATCAATGCACCCACGCTGGCTAGTGTGTGGTGGTCGTGCATGCCAACATGAACCAATGTGTGTGCGCATGACAATGTGCCCATGCTGGCTAGCGTGTTGTGGACACCATGCATGCCAACATGCCAACACGCTAGCATGCCCTTTCATGTGGGTGCAACACTCTTTTGTGTGCTACGATCCATGCAGGCCACACAGTCAATTTGACCATATGTAGGGCCTCCCTTGGGGAAAAAAACAATTAAATAAATAAATAAATTAATTTATTAAATAAATAAATTAATTAAAAATTAAATTAATTAATTAATTAATTAATTTAATATTGTTTTGAATATATATTTTTCATGTCAACATGAGGGATTATCCAAATGTTTACAAGCATGGGCATGTTTACAGTTGTTAGAAAGATCTTTTCGATCCCGACCCATTGGTATTCTTCTTTTGGCATTTTTTGAAGACCTGTTTCAGCTCATCCTTGGTCTTCTTCTCTTTGTATCTTGGAGTGCATTTTTGGTCATACCCGACACTCCTAAAGTTCACTCCCATTTTCTTGTGAAAGCATTGGAGTCCAATGCTTATATGGTTGGGAGGAATGATGAGGACATATTATTGTTATGTATTTATGTGAGACTTCACAACAAGCTCACGTTAGATTTAGTTAACTTGTTAGCTAATTTGTTAGCTCAAATTAGCTAACTGTTGTATTCCCATTATGTTTTTTATTCTATTTAAGCAATCATGAATAGAATAAGCATAGTTCGATGTTTTCCACATTAGTAGTTATGCTACGCAAACTTCCTAAAGTAGAATGTGTGGTAGCAATGCTTCTTTGAGCTAGTCTCAAGCGAACTCGATCCAAATCATCCAATTGTTTGATCTTCCATGATTGATCCCATGGAGTCCCATTAGCCCCAATGAGCTCATGATATAGGGGTATCCTCCCATCCTCCAAGAGGCTAGGAGGTGCTCTGGGTTGTGAATATTGGGGCCTTGTAGCCCCTCCATGTCTATGTGAGGACCAGGGCCTTGAAGCCTCCTCACACTTATGTGAATATTGGGGCCTAGATACCCCCTCATATCTATGTGATGATGGAGGCTTGAGGCCTTTGTATGTCTATGTGATGAGGGAGACCTTGATGTCTCCTCATGTATGTGTGATAAGGGAGACCTTGAGGCTTACTCATGTTTGTGTGATGAGGGAGGCTTTGAGGTCACCTCATGTCTGTGTGATGATTGGGGTCTTGATGCCCCCTCATACCTATGTGATTATTGGGGCCTTGATGCCCCCTCATGCCTACCATGAGAAGAACCATGAAATGGCTCTCTCATTGGGGTTTCTCGAGGAGTCCCCCAAGGGTTGAGTTGTCACCCATAAGACTTGATAAACTTCATTTAGTGACATGGTGTATGGATGGCTCAACGTCATTGTGATTGTGGGTGTGCGGAGCATCATTTTCCACCTCGGTGCTGGACTGAGGATGGTTGCTTCGTGTGTAGACCATGATGATTGTGAATTATCTTCTTAAGTAAATTTCAAAGCACACAAGCAAAGCAAACAAGTGTTTATCTCATTTAAGGATTAATGTGTGTTCCCTAAGTTGTTTTGTGTGTTTTGATGTGTTGTTTGTAAAGAAGACCTTGTGTCACATGTTTTGCTCTTATTGGATGGTATTATTGTGTTTAAGTGGATTTGGCATATATACTCACAACTCAAAAACTTGGTGATGAAGTCCAGGTCACATGATCCAACCTATAATGTGTGGTGATGAAGTCTACATACGGTCCGGGAGCACAGGTCCTCCCGGTTCTTACCTAGTTAACTCGTAGTCGGTGATATACCTCTTCGAAGAGAGATACGTGCAATTTACCATGGGTTATGATGGATCTTAGAGCCAGTGTTGAAAAATATAGAAGGGTATGTGGGATTTGAGATAATGGGTGGAGATGAAAGCCACCTCATTGAACTCTACTAGTGGTTGGTCATGACTTCCAACTCACTAGTGTTTAAGTGATTTGTGGTGTGTGGGTGTTCCTTTTTTAGATTTTTATGTAATGGAAAACTATGCATCAAAGAGCACTCATGATATTTCCCTATATGCCTAAAAGGAATGTTTTTATTTCAAAAAATGCATATCTAAATATTTTAATGATTTTCAAAAAATGCATTTTACTACTTCATGAAATAATGGCCACTAGTTGGGCCGCATACAAGCAACCTTGAAAAACAAAAAACCAAACCACTGGAGACTAGGGAAAACCTTGAAAATAGAGGCACTATGTTCCTAGCAGTGATTGGAAGAAAGCTAAGAAAACTAGAAAGCTTCAATGCATTTTCCTTTTATCATTTTCTTATGTTTTATTTAATTAAAATGTTGTTTTACTTGCTATTTTTTGAAAATAAATTGCAGACAAAGAAAGATAAAAATCAAAGAGTGTTCCCAACCTGAAATCCACATTTTATGAAGCATAGGCTAATATTTGTAGCACTTTCTTTGCTGGTCTTTGTCGACTAGAGCAGCTACTTCTGGCCATTGACTTCAAAAGTAGTCAAACTCTACTAGTTGCTATTAACCAGGGCAGCTAGACCTACACACAAAAAACACATGAAAACATTAGAAAAATAGCCAAAAATGGAAAACCAGGTGGAGGTCCCACTGTGACCGCCATCTGTATGACCACGGGAAGCTGTGCACCCTTAGTCTACTTGCAATATTATATCAAAATAGAAGACCATGAAAGCATAAATAACATGAAAATGATAAATGCGAGAAAATATCTTTTATTTATTCATGTGGATTTCGGTTACATATCATTCCCTCTTAGGGATACCCAATTTGATACAATGAAATACAAGCAGAAGTAATGGTGTCCCCCGCAAGGGGATGGTGCACTTTGTAGGCCTCTTGGTCTTGCACACGAACTTGTATGAGGGCTTATATATGCATTGTTCTCCTTCTTTTCTGGAGGGATCTAAAATTTTAAACACTTTGGCTTGGCCCTATAAATTGTATCCTACATACAAGGAACAACAGTAGGAAATTAGTAGCATGGACAGCCTCTCGTTATGAGTCTTTATTAGAAAATACATGTATCATGATATGTAAGCATAATAAGATCAATATACAACAAACTAAATGATAAATGAATAGAATATTTAGGAATAACAGTGCAAATGCATTAAAGAAACCAGATCTATGTTAAAACTAATTCATAAAGTAAAAATCAATAACATATCTAAGCTAAAACTTGGAGAATAATATTTTAAACCCTAGGCTATACCTATAAGACATTGTCAAGGATATCGGCCATGAAATGAAATCTTAGTTCTCATGGACCAGGGTTGTATCACTAGGTTCCTCATTTGAATTGATGTCCAAGGGTCACATCTATGTCTGTACATTGATTGGCGATGAAGAATGTTCGATCTGAATGGTTGTGTAGCTGGAAATCATCGCTAAAATTTGTAGAGCTTTGCTACTCCTCCAAGGGGTATGGAATCTCTCTCCAATCTACTAGAGCTACACTAATTTTTTTTTTGATATTCATCGATCATTTTCTTTGCTTGGAAGAGTCTATATGTAGACCTCCTAAATTCAGATCTAGATATGGATCTTGGCTTCCTGGAGAAGCCAAAATTTAGATTTGCATGCAAATGACCATACCAGGGGGAAGATCAGTCATAAATTTGCATTGAATGGGTAGTCAAGAGGAGATTTGGGAGTTCCACACCAAAAACCAACCACAAGTAATGCAAGTGTAGTCATACTATGTGATCTGGGTCCGTATTCATGACCAGACTATGTTTTGGGGCTATTTGTTATCCAGAGCAATGGCTAGGTGTGGTTGCTATAAAATTTAGCAACCATTTTTGGCAGCCACTTGGATTGAGAGTGGCTAAGCCTAGATGGGCTATAAATTCCCCTTGTGAGTGGTTATGACCATTGTTGTCTCTTGAAAAGGTCCAAGATCAGTCATATGGCCTTCGGATGTGCCCATATGAGTAGTATCCTAAACATGACATGTTTTAGATGTCTAAATTATCTACCTTCTCTCACACATATTATCTATCAAAGGCCTATATATAATGAGATCTGACTCTTGGTCTTCCACCTAATTAGGACTCTTCATATTCCTATTCTATGAACTCATGTACACATGGACAACATGCACATTTACATCATCAAGTACTTTGCACATTCTAAAAATACTTGTGCATTTATTACATTGCATAAATTAAATACTCAAACCCTAATCTAAGACACACTCCTAATCTAAATATGTACCCAAGGTGGTACATTAGCATGTACCAAATAATGTAATAAATTCCAACACCCCCTGTATTACATTATTTGGTTATTGAAGACTTTAGTCTTCAATATGGTCTTTGTCCTAGATCTTGAACTTGAGCTCTTCTTTTTTGCTTTCTTCATTTTGCTTCTTGTCTGTATCTTGATCAAGTAAATAATTAGTATCTTCATAAAATACTATTTTTGTTGAAAGAGATTTAACTTCATGTTCATCTATAGGTTCTTCCAATTCCTGAATTTCCTAAATCTCTTGAACTAAGTGTCCTTTTTGTTTTCCTTCTCTATATTGTAGTTGAGGATGATTGTATTTATTCTGAGAAGTATATGGACGCTGAAATTATTGTTGATGTAAATTATATTTATTTTGATATTGTCTTGGTTGGAATACCCTCTTTGATTGACTTCCAAAATTTGTTTGATTTCCTTGATAATGATTTCTTGGATTGAATATACAATAATTGGTACTATGTCCTTTATTTTTGCATACTTGAAAATATCTATTATTCCATCTTGATCTACCCTTTGATAATGAAGCAACATTTTATTGTGGATTATCTTTTGAGACTAAGACATTGTTAGTCATTTCATATTTCACTCAATTTTCTACCTCATATTCTTGTAGTATATTGACTAACTCATCAAATGATGTATCTTTACTTAGAATTTTTAAAGATGTGACTAAATGCTTGTATCTTTCTCAAAGTTCTCTTAGGATTAATTGGACAAGAAACTTGTATTCTACCTTTTCTCCTAAGGTTAATAATTTTACTTATATATCTGCTATATTTCTTAGAAATAATTTAATACTTTCACCACTATTAAATTTTAGAGAATGCAATTGAGTTTGAAGATTCAAGATAGAGGCATTATTCCTTCCTTCAAATATCTTGGCTAAAGTTTTCCAAGCTTCTATAGAATTTGCTACTGAATTAATGTATGGTTGTATTTCATCTGAAATTGTAATTGTTATTATCATAAGTGCTTTTGGTTCATCTTCTTCATACTTTTGAATATCTCTAGCATCTGTAGTAGGTTTATTTTTTCTCCTTTGATAATATTCCAAAGCTTTTCAACTATCAATATTGACCTCACTTTGTTTTTCCCTAAAGTGTAATTAGGCCCTTTAAGAAGTTGGGATTCTAAAAGAATGAATTTATTTGTTTCCATGATGATAATTGTAGACTACCTTATATCTCCCTAGTTTTGAGTGTGTGATCAAATTTGATAAGATCTTTTCAATTCTCAAGTTTTGTAGGATCAAATATCTAGGTAGAATTCCTTTTTGCTCCCTAGTATTTTGAATGTAAAATAGCTTTGGTAAAATACTTAGCTTTCTAAGTTTTCCTTTGAGTTGAATCCCTTTTGTCTCCCTAATGTTCAACTTCAAGACAAGCACTTTATTTCTCCCTATATATGAATAGTAAGTTACAGATAATTTTGAGGAAATTTTAATTGATAAAATTTTATATCTTTAAAATTTTTAATTTGGATTCCTTATGTCCCTTCAATTTGAATAAGAGACTAATTCCAATGTAGTTTTCCAACTTTCTAAAAACTCTATGTTGTGCTTCATATATCTTTTAATTTTTAATAATATGGTTTCTAAATTTCAATAATAGATGTTGGTTATGAATTCCGTATAACTTCCTAATTAAAAATTTAGAAAAACAAAGATATTTGCAAATTTAATATTTCAATTTTAATGTAGAAGACCTTGTTCCTTCAAGTCAAATTATTTGCAAATATTTATATGCTTGAATTTCAAATAAAGTAACTTCAAAAAGATTTCAAATTAAATCCTCCTTACTTCAAAAGTCTTTCAAATCATTCAATAAATAATCTAAGGTTGTAATTCATTAATTTACTTCCTTATATCTCCATTCATGTAATTAATTTTAAACATAATAGATTAACTAAGTTTAACATTAGTATTAATATACCTTATACCTCCTTGACCTTTATGAAATGCAAATTAATTTAAATATTTTGTACCTTCTTGAAAATGGAGTGCTACGTATTCGATCTGCTTCTCCTGTGACTATAACTTGCACACTATTTTAGGCATTGTCCACATTTCAGTCTTCAATGCTAGATGATGTATTTTCACTGTATTTAATGTTCTTCCTTGTGTATGGTGCTCTCTTTTTGGACTTTGATTATCCTCCTAGTGCTTGTTATATGTTCTCTGATCATTGAATGTGCTTAGTATTCATGTTGAAGATCATTTGGGCTCCTCCAACCTATCAATATTCCTCTTCTCATGTGCCACATGGCACTCAATGTCTTATTTAGGTATTTTCTTCTTGCTACATTACTTCTACCTAGTTTGGTGATGTTATGACAATATGGGTGTTACCTTTGACAAGTGTCTTCCTTCCTCAAAGAGTGCTCATAGCTGGTTTGAAGCATTTTCTTTCCCTTAATGGTTGTTGGTGCTCCCTTTCCTCTACGCCAAGTGGCATCCAAGTTATTTCAAGTTCTTAACCAAAGTGAAAAATGGTGGCTACGCTCCTCTCAACACTTGCATTTTATTTCACCCTTCCTTAATTCTCACAATATCTATTGCTACTTGATAACTTCCAAATCTTCTTTCCTCTAATGTACTTTTTAATTCTCCAATGCCTATTGACACTTGTTTGTTTCTAATGCTTGGTGGTGGAGCTTCTCCATCAATGGTTGCTCCTCTTCTACAGTGGTGGCTCCTTTGGTGGTGCTTCAATAAATCTTCCTTGGTGGATTTTCCACCCCTTTTCTCGATAGCTTCTCAATGTTGTTTGGCCAGATATCCAAGCTTCTTAACTTGGGTAAAATATTTGCTTTTTAATTTATTTATCTCCCAAAAACTTGCACCTTAATCCTTGCTTTGGATCTATCCTCTAACTTCTTATTTTTGCTGTAGATTTTAATCCAATGTGAATGTTACCTTCTTCAAGTTTTTGTGCCTTTACTTGGTGTCTTTAGACACCTTGAGCACGTTGTCTTTGAGCACTTATTTGGCCTTTCCTTAGATAATAATATTGTTTCCTTCATTGGTTACTGATTAAGTTGTTTGCTTCAAATGGAGCAGCAAGGAGGAGGAGCGAGAGGTCTAGGGGCATCAAACCCTAGGTGTGGGACTTCAGAGGGCAGATCAGCAGACGCGGCAGGTGGGGGCTCTGGCGAGATAGCAGGCCCCGAGGCGGAGGATGTGGACAAGGAAGTTCTTTTGGAACCGGTCCAAGGGCGTTGGGCGGATGCGGTTGAAGATTTCTCTGAGGGGGACCAGGACTCTATGCGTCGGGATCAAAGGAAGAACCAAGAAGGAGACAAAGAGAAACATGGCAACTGGAGACCTTCATATCTTAATGCTCTTCGCGGTAAGCAAAAATTATCCGACTCTTGTTTTAATCTAAAATCTGTCAATGGTAGGTTGCACGTCCCGGATTCCTTAGCTCGAGCATGTGGCTATGGAGGGCGAGAACATCTTTGGTGGCTAAATTTATGGGGGTGAGGCCGGACATGGAAGTCATAAGGAGATGGGCCATCCAAAAATGGCAGCCAAGGGCCGGTATGATGATTAAGGCTTTACCCAAGAGTTTTCTTTTGGTGACATTTCAATGTGAACAGGACATGGAAAGGACTCTCCAAGGAGGTCCTTGGTTTTTTGGGAAAAGGGGCTTGTATCTCGAGCGTTGGTCCCCCGATTTCAACCCCCGGACTCGAGTCTTGGATTTGGCTCCTATTTGGGTTAAGATGCCGGGATTACCTCTGCTTTTCGGAACGAACAAATATTGGTCGGGATAGCTACAGAGATTGGAGAACTAATAGCTATTGATCCTGCAACCTTGAGCAAAACAAGACTCATGTCCGCTCGCATGTGTGTGTTGGCGGACCTGAGTAAAGAGCTCCCTAAATCCATTATTTTGTCGTCTATGTTTGGCCTTCATACTCAGGTATTTGAATATGAAAATATGTCTTTTAAGTGTAGTGTTTGTGGGAAGGTAGGGCACCAGGGTATCCATTGCATTTCCAAGAACCAGCCCCCACTCCAAAATACTGATCCTCAAACCCGAATAATATCCCTCCCCCTGAGATCTCCATTCCTACCCAACCTGGGCCTCAAGGACGTGGAGCTCAAAATCCGAATATCGGAGACCCCGTTCGCCCTATTGTAAGCAAGAGGCAACGTTTTAACCCTCCTCCCAAAAATTCCTATGCCCCAAAACCCTCTCACCGGGGAGCTGGTCCCTTTGATGGGAACCCTCAAGCTCAACTCTGCTCCTAAGATGATACGACAAGCCTCGAGCCAAATAACAAAGGAAAGAACCCCATAGATCAACGCCCGGGGAAAGTAAGTTTGATTGGGTGATACGGGAGGCCTATGGAGGCTCGGTGGAAGTGGTCCCATGTACTGCGAGAGGAATTTATGGGAAGAAATTCCAAGGAGATCAACATCCCGGTGGAGAACAGTTTTGATGCATTAAATCATTTGAAGGGAGATCGGATGGACAGACCAAGAAGTGGAATCCGAGGTAGAGGAGACTCAAGAGAAGGATTTAGAGGAGAAAAATCGAGAGGAAGGAGCAGGAAACTAATAATACGAGCAAGGATACTCGGGAGGAAGAGGTGAACCACCAAGATCGGTGTAACCCCAAAGCGGGGAAAAAAGAATCTACTAATCAAGAAGCTAAGAGCACGGAATCATCTCCATCGTCAAAAAGACCAGTTAACCTGGAAAGCCCGATTGTTACCCCAAATACCAAGACTGACCTACCCAAGATGGTTACTAGAAGCCAAGTGAATCCTAAGGAACTTCAACCTAGAGCGGATGTATGGGGATATGGTTCGGTAGGAAGAGGGAAACCTAGCAATGCTGCCTTAAGGCAGAAAAAAGCAGAGCGAGGAGTGGTCGATGGCACTCAAGCAATATTGCTCTTTGGGGCGAAGGCTCGAGGATCCAAAGCCCATAAATGAAGATTCTTTCATGGAATATTCGTGGGAGTAATCCTGCAAAAATAAGAGCTTTGTATGCTCTTAGACAAGAACACAAACCGGATATGATTTTACTGCAAGAAACTAAAATGGAGGAGAGTAGAGTTATTCCTTTTAAGAATAGGACTTGGCGAGAAGCTGAAGTAGTAGGCCAAGAGGCCACTGGAACAGCAGGAGGGTTACTGGTTATGTGGAACAAAAATGTGATTGATAGTAGAGTGATTCTGATGTCTAGTTGGTTTATTTGTCTCTTATGTGTGGATAAAACCACGCAGGAAGAGTGGATCTTAACGAATGTATATGCTCCAGTTAGACAGGGACTGAGAAGGGTTCTTTGGAGTCAGCTAGCTGAATTGAGGGAGACGGTCCCCAACTACCCTTGGATTGTGGCGGGGGATTTCAATTGCTACCTTAATCCTGTAGATAAATTGGGGGGCTCTCAAAGAATAACTGCTGATATCTACGAGTTTAGAGATTTTGTTGAGCAACATGAGTTGATGGATGTGGACCTGCGTAGATTCTCCTATACATGGTCTAACAAAAGATTGAAGGAAAACCAAATTCAGATAAGATTAGATAGGTTTCTTCTTTCTCAAGAATGCCTGGAGAGGTTTGGGGACTCTTCATTAACGGCACTCCCAAGAATCGGGTCTGATCACAACCCAATTCTATGGGAAACAGGGGAGGACTCTAAGAAAAGATACATCAGACCCTTTCGATTTGAACTTATGTGGTTCCAACATCAGGATCTCAAGGATCTGGTTGCCCAATGGTGGGACAAAAAGTATAATGGTTCGAAACTGGCCCAAGTGGCATGTAAACTAAGGAATGTGAAGGCTAACATTAGAGAGTGGAACAAAACTTCCTTTGGCAATATTTTTGTTAAAAAGGCAGAACTAAAAGACAAGATCAATGAACTACGGGGAGAAGTTGAAGTCGGAGCGACTTACGGAGGATCCGAGAAACCGGGAGAGGGAGTCATTAGCCGAATACCACACGATGCTAGGATTTGAAGAAACCTTTTGGAGGCAGAAATCCAGTCTGCGTTGGTTAAAGGAGGGTGACCGAAATACAAAGTTCTTCCATGTCTCTACTCTTCGCCACGGGAGTACTAACAAAATTAAGGAGATCAAGATGGCCGATGGGTCTAACACCAAAGATATGGAAGACATAAGGAGGGAAGCGGTTGAGTACTTTAAATCGTTGCTAGAAGATGTAAATCCGACTATTGAAGAAGAGGACTCTCTGTTGGCAGCCATTCCACCCCTCGTAACTGATAATCTTAATGGATTCTTACTTAGTCCTTTCACAAAGGAGGAAATCAAGAAGGTCATTTTTGACATGGATGGTAACAGCTCCCCAGGACCGGATGGCTTCCCTGCAGCTTTCTTCCAGAAGTTTTGGGATATCCTAGGCAATGATGTAGTGGAAGCTATAATTGAGGCTCAAAAGGACATGGAAATCCCAAAAGGAGTTAATGCTACTTTTTTAGTCCTCATCCCTAAACTAGTGGGAGCAATGGAATTTTCTAGATTTCGCCCTATCAGTTTATGTAACACTCTGATGAAGATTCTCACAAAAACAATCGCCAATAGGTTGAAGGTTATCCTTCCTTTCATCATTGATATGAACCAAGGTGGCTTTGTGAAAGGGCGACAAATATTGGATGGTATCATCACAATTCATGAGGTTATTCATTCAATGGTGACTAGTAAGGAAGCGGGTATGTTACTAAAGCTTGATATGAATAAAGCCTACGACCGGGTCTCATGGCGGTTCCTCACCAAGATTTTGGGTAAGTTTGGTTTTTGTCCCAGTGGATTAAGTTGATTTTTAGTTGTATCTCTACTACAAGATTTTCTGTCATGGTGAATGGGTCACCCTCAGGTTACTTTAAGAGTGAAAGGGGGTTGCGACAAGGAGATCCTTTGTCTCCATACTTGTTTATTATTTTAGCGGAAGCATTGGGTAGGAACATTTCAGCAGCGGTGGCAGATGGTCAATTGGAAGGTTTTAAACCAGCCTCAACAGCAGAGCAGTGTCTCACCAACAGTTTGTGGATGATACAATCATTGTGTCCAAAGCCTCGGTGCCTCAAGCTAGGAAGTTGAAGAGAATTCTAACCAAGTATGAGACAGAAGCAGGACGAGTACATAAACTATAAGAAGAGTAGCATCTATTTCTTTAACACGCCTGGTGGGAGGGAGGAAAGAATAGCTAACCTCTTCGGTTGTGGAAAGGAGCTTCTACCAACAACTTATCTAGGCATGCCTATGTTCGAAGGAAGAATGAAGGCTACTTTGTGGAACTCAGTCATTGACAGGATCTCCAAAAAGTTAGCAGGGTGGAAGGGCAGCCTTCTCAGCTCCACAAGAAAAGCCTTATTAGTTCAAACTACTTTACAGAGCATTCCAATTTACCGCATGTCTCTATTTAGAATGCCTGCAAAGGTCCGAGCTACATTGGAGCTAATTCAACGCAACTTCTTGTGGTCAGGTTCAGAGGAGAGAAAGAGAATTTCATTGGTAGCATGGAATCAGGTGTGTGCAAGCAAGGATCAGGGGGGCCTGGGGTTAAAGAGAATGAAAGAATTGAATCAAGCTCTGATTGGCAAACAGTATGGAGATTTATCAATAATGATCAATTGGGATGGGTAAAACTTCTTAAGGCAAAATATATCGAAATAATCGGGACTTCCGAAAGTCGATAATCTTCCTAGAGGATCCTATTTTTGGAATTGTTTGCTCGAATGTCGGGAGGTAGTCGGGAAAGGCATCGGATGGAGAATTGGTAATGGAAGACAAGTGGACTTTTGGAAAGACCCGTGGTTGGAAGAGGCCCCTCTGAAAGATAACTTAGACCTTCAAGTCCTCCAACATAAACTTTCGAAGGAAATGGGAGGAAAAGTAGGGGATTTTATTGTCTGTAGCACGGAAACTTCTTCTTGGAAGAAAATCAGAGTTCATAATCTGTCAGAGCAAGAGAAGGTGGCCCTAACCAAACTCAATGATGCTTTAAGGGTGTTCCCGATCATTCCTGGGGGAGGAAGAGACAAGGCGATTTGGGGCAAAACTACAAGTGGGATCTATTCAGTAAAAGCGCCTATAAGTTAATCCACTCAGGATTCAATGGTCGGACTCCGACTTCGTTATTTGGTTAAATAATTTAACCCCAAAAATAGCTTTCTTCTTTTGGTTGGCAGTTCAAAATAAGATCCCGACAACGAGATAATCTGCAAAGGAGAGGTTTCCAATTCATCAATCGATGTATCTTGTGTGAGAAAGCAATAGAATCGTAAGTCATATATTTCTAACTTGTGATTTTTCTTGTAGAGTCTTCCAAATGATCCTGTCCAAATTTCATATAGATTGGGTCTGTCCAAATAGCATGTCTGACTTCTGCATACGATGGGCTTCCCCTTCCGGGCAAAGCTTTTGACTTGGCTCCGGAAGCTCAGCTTACCCCATTTTTTATGGGGGATATGGAATGAGAGAAATAAGAGAGTATTTAAAGGACGTAAGAAAGATCCCGAGGTTATGTGGCAATAAAATAATCGAGCTTTGAAAGAAAACTGGAAAACTTTCTTCTTCAAAAATGAGACCATGTCTCTAAGGGAAAGGAGGATTTTGCGGAACCGGGGAGAGGAACTTCCGGACCTAGACATTACAACCAACCCACGGGATGGTGTCAAGTGGATACCCCCCACACAAAAGTGGGTTAAGTTTAATTTTGACTGGGCAGCTAAAGGAAATTCGGGGGCTGCAGGAGCAGGAGGAGTTTTGAGAAATGAGGAAGGAAAAGTGGTCCTTGCCTTTGCAGAGCCTTTGGGAACTCAAACAAATCATTTTGCAGAAGCTCGAGCCTGCATGCAGGCAATGAGAATTGCCAGACTTGAGGGTTATAAGGAAGTTATCTTTGAAGGGGATTCGCTTAATATAATCAAGGCAATTAAGGAGGATAAAGACCCCAGCTGGACCATATTGGAGCTTATCCTAGAAGCAAGGATTCATAAATCTCATTTGGTTAATGCCCGAATCCAACACACCTTCGAGAGAAGGGAACCGAGCGGCGGATCTAATGGCAAATATTGCAGTTTTCGTTGGGGAGATGCAAATTTGGAAGGATAACTTCCCTCAAGAACTATTGGTGTTGGTCGCTAGAGAAGAGCTAAGATCAAACCTGTTAGAGCATCGGGGAGATCGGAGGGGCTGATGATGAGTAATCCGACGGATGGAATTAGGCGGAAAAGGCATCCCATTTGTTGGGGCACTGGGAGGTGACAAGTGTACAGATATGGCAACCTAGTGTTAGTAAGTGCTAGGTGTTGTTTGGTTTTTGTTTTATCCTGAATAGTCAAGCGACAAGTATAGGACTGTGGACTCTAAGTATGGCTTAATGTGAGTCTTAGAAAGATCCATTTTGTATTTTGATTATACGGGCTTGATGCTAGAACCAGCCCATTTTGACTTTGTAAAAGGTTTGTGGACCTTATAACCACCTCTACCTTATACCAAAAAAAATATTGTTTCCTTCATTGGCTTGAAGACTCTTTATTTTGTAGATTTTAATAGCTCTAATATGGTGCTCTTATAAATTTAAAGTAAAATTATTTTAATGCTTAAATAGTAAACATTTTTAGCACCAATGTGGCATGCCTTTTTGGCATCCTATTGTAGCTAACCTTCTTGGTGATTTGATTCACCTTTTTTCTACCTAAAAATGTAAAATTTTATAGCTCTTCTTTCTACTTAATTTTTACCTCAAACTTATCAATTTTGTAGCTTTCAATGTTGTTTAAAAATCAACTTCTATGCTGTCCAAATGTCTTTATAATTTGCAGTAATTATCCTTCTTCAAATGCTGCCAAATCCTTATTTGCTTTTCTGTCCAAAGCTCTCTCAAATCTACCCTAAATTTATCAAAAACACAACTCTCTTTTCTCCTTCTAATGCTGCCCTAAAATATGATTTTTTGTGGCTTCAATTATCCTCCAAATTTGTTCTCTTGAACTCTGAAATTTGCACCTATTAGTGTTGTCCAAATGCTGCCCTCTTGCTGTCCAAAACTCTACAATTTTTGCAGCTTCAAATGCAGCCAATTCCTCCTTTGTTTTGTTGTTCAAATCTGTCTTGAAATTCTCCAAAATGCAGCTCTAATATCTTCTCTTAATGCTGCTCAAATTTGTAGCTCAAATCTCTTCAAATTTCTGCTTTCAAAATCTAATTTCTTCTCCTTATATTGCTGTCCAAGAATCTCTCCTAACTTCTCCAAATTACTGACTTCTTTTGTTTTCAAGCCTTCCTTCAATTGGCTATTCAAGGGTACTTCAAAATTTGACTAAATATTCTCCAAATCATAACTATATGTCACTTTTAATTTTCTATTCTACGACTCTTCAACTTCTACTATAAAAATAAATAATCTTCTCCTTCACAAATCGGCCTTCAAATATTTTATGGTTGTCTTCAAAACTTCCAAATCTGGTGGCTTATTCTAGATTATTTTTCCTCCAATATTCTTGTTGAATTATAACTTTGAATTGGGCCTATTTCTTGGCATTCTCAATAATATGAATGTCTTGAGATCTTCAAAAATTATTTCCAAAGTTTGGTAAACTTATTTCCAAATCCTTCTTCCTTTTGGGCTTGTTGCCATATGGCTATAATTACCCTAAATTTTTTTTTAGGAGCTTCTCCTACTTGCAATCTTCTATCTCGAGCTTTATTCAAATCTTATCCAATGAGCACTTCTTCAACTTCTTCAATAGGGTTTCTCTAGCCTTCTTCTTATTTATCCTTCCAATTTTACTTGAGATCTCTTCTCTTGGGTCTTCAAATTCTACAGCTTCTCAAATCTTCAATAGGAATTTTCTTAGTCCTCTATCTTCAATCTTCAATATTCAATCTTCTATGGAAACATCCTTCTTGGTTATTCTCAAAATTCAATCTTCAATGGATATTTTTCTTGGAACTCATTTATCTTAAATGTCTTCTTTTTCTATAACAAATACTTAGATAGTAGCAAGCAAATACATGCAAATCTCTAGATCTCTAAAAATCAATAAACTTCACTAGTTATCCTTAAATATAGTGGAATGAGATCTATGTTGAGTCCTAGTCCTCATGAGTTTTCTTGCAACCCTGTGGAAAGACTCTAGCCAAAAAATTAACTTTAAAAAATCTAAAAATGAAATCTCCCTATTTCCTATGAATCTCCCTTATACTCAAATATCACTATTAGATTTTGATGTTATATACTTAATAAGAAATCAACCACAAGATATAAAATGAATATGCAATATTAAATATATGATAATGACAATATACTAAAAATGTAAACTCATACGAAACTTCTATAACTACTCATAAAACTACCATTAATGAAGGCTCATGAAAATAGTACAATGATATAAAATGGAGGTCTCATACTCTCCATATTTCTTACATGCTCTACATTGTATCTAGCATATCATCTACTACTCCTCTATCTTATGCTATCTACCTTCTCTCACACATCTTATCTATCAAAGGCCTATATATAATGAGATGTGACTCTTGGCCTTCCACCTACCTATGACTCTTCATCTTCCTATTCTATGGACTCATGTACACATGGACAACATGCACATTTACATTATCAAGTACTTTGCACATTCTAACAATACTTGTGCATTTATTACATTGCATAAAGTAAATAATCAAAAATTAATCTAAGACACAATCCTAATCTAAATATGTGTCCAAGGTGGTACATTAGCATGTACCAAATAATGTAATATATTCCAACAACACCATGTCTATCTAAATTATTTTCTATTCAATTTCCTTCTCTATAGGTATAATCACATTTCTAGGATATTACCTCCAATAATAGATGATGAATATCAACAATAATATTATTTTATATCTTGTTTGAATTCACAATATTTTCTAGAAATGAATAGGAGCAAAACATTTACTAAAATCTTAAATAGAAAGCAAAAAAAAGATAAAATATATTTGGTGCACCTATAAGCACCATAAATCATCACTATCCATAGATAATATTGCACAATGCTCCAATGATAAAATTGTGGGGGTCATAAAACTAATATAAAAACCCTAATTACATAAAATAACTTAACCTTAGTCGACATAACAAGAGGGGTTAAGGTTAATTACAATACTTATAAAGTGTGTTTAACCATAACAAGGTTAACCTCAACCCATTGGGCTTACATAATAAGATATTACAATAAATTCCATACATTACATAATGAATTACCCTTAGGCTTATATAATACATCATACAATGTTGGCTCATAGCCATTAAGTAGATTATAATTTCAACACCCCCCATAATCTAAATTGAGGAACCAAGAAGATAAATTGGTAACAATGATATCTTTCCCCCATAATAGATGCTCTAATGTTCCTTTGAAATTGAGCCATACCCATTTGAATCTCCCTCATCATCTAGAAGACATCCACCTAACTTCAAGAACTTAGCTTTAATCCTTTGTAGCTTTAGTAAGCAATTCTTTGTTGGATGTACTTTTCTCTTATAGTATCTACAAGTGGTCTTTATTTTCTTAGAATATTTATCTTAGCCCTTAGGTCTTAGTACCCTTCAATTTGAATTCCTTTGCATGAACCTATATCTATGGAATACCACCTTTACCACTTGAAAATGCACAAGGAGGAAAAAAAGTTAATCAAGAGTAAGAGTATTCTAATATTACAACAACATAGGAATCATATGAACCATTAGGTTCAATATCTAAAAGGATGGAAGAGAGATTATCAAGGACAATCTTAGTGCATTCTACATCGTCTTTCTTTTTTCATCAAGAAGATGCAATATTACTCTCAAATCCTTGAATATCATAATATAGTCCTCAAAATTATAAAACTCAATTAATTTAAGATAAGAAAGCTTCAATTCCAAGTGACTCACTTTAGTAGTATTAACCTTTTCAAAACATTCATGAAAGTTTGACCATACCTTGATAGGATCAATCTCCCCTTTGATATGGAAAAACAACACTAGTTCAATCAATAAGAAAAATAAAACTAGAGCCTCTTCCACCATTTGATGTTGAGATTCATCATCAAGAACAACTGATTTATCCTCCTAAAATATGCACTACAAGTTCTTACTCTATAGTTGGTTGATCATTTGAGTTGATCAAATATTGTATATTTTCCCATTAAGATGAGTAACTAGTGTTTTGTGGTCCATATTACATAATTTGACTCCTAACACCATGGTAGATCCATGAACTGATACCACTAGTGCATAGAGCTCAAAAACCATGAGATTTTAAAAAAGGATTAAAATTATTTTGTATGCAAAAGTTATAGCCTCCAAATATTTTTTTCTAATTGATCCTAATTAAAAATTAAAGGCTCTAACCTTAAGGATGTAAGCACCAATCTTGACTTACCACTTGGGAGTGCTTAGAGAGGGTGGGATTGGTGGCAGCTACATGGGTGGATGTGGTTAGGGTAAATGAGGGGTATCTATCAACGTTGGTTGAGAGGTGGGATCCTAATAGGGGGACTTTCCAACTCCTAACAGAGGAGATGGCTATTACATTGGAGGATACGTATCACATTTTTTGGATTCCTATTGAGGGACTTCCTATCATAGTTGGATGGGATAAGAAGTATGAGATGAGGTACATCTATGAAAATAGGTGGGATGATGTGGATGTTAGCAATGGGGAATACAATACCTAGATATGTATCAATATGGGAAGTTGGAGCCACTACCTACTTATGTGATGTTCATGCTAGCTAATATGTTGTTGTCAAACAACATAGGATCTAGGTTCCCTTGGAACTAAATTCAATTGGTGTTTGATATGATTGATGAACCTTAGGTTTATGCTTGGGCACCTGCACTATTGGCTCATACATATATCAATATTTATGAGGTGAAGAGGTGAGAGTATAAGGGTTTGAGCTATAACTTGTTACTTCAAATATGGGATTGGGATCACTTTAGTGTGGGTCACTCTATGGGCTTGCCTTGTGAGAGGGATAGCTCACATCCTTATGTACTTAGATGGTGGGTGAACAAGGAGAGGTGACACAACCACCCTTGTCATAGTGGGTAATATTATAGGGATATGTGGGTGGGACAGATAGTTTATGATGTGTTATGGTAACTATGGAGAGGAATTTATGGATGGCCTAAGGATGGAGCACAACTACGATGAGTGAGAGAGGCTTGATGGGTAGTTGGATGCCATGGTAGTGAAAGGGAGTTGATCTAGTTCTCTCATATTCTATAATAATTTGCGATACTGTAACCATAGTGACAATATTAGCTTGCCATATATGAGAATTGGTTTACAGGGAAGAAGTCTGATGAGGTGATGGACATCTCACACATGGATGATTTTATGACAAATCCTAAGTATGATGTATGGTTTGCTAAGAAACCACCTTGGGTACCTAGCCAGGCAGTGGATGATGTGAGTGGAGATGATGGGGATGTAGCAGTGGTGGTGGAGGATCCTTTATTATGATAGAGGTATCACCAATTGAGTAGTGGGTCCAAGCCCTCGAGGTTCAATGAGGATAGACTTGTGAAGGTTGGTGGTGTAGAGGTTAAGAGGGATGTGGGTGGTGTGGATGTTGGTGGAGGTATGGGGACTATGGATGAGGAGCTAAAGAGAGCTACAAGGCAAAGTTAGGAGTAGTAGGTTGTACTAAAAACAAAGGATGATATCCTAGCAAAGGAGCATCACCAAATTTTATGAGTTATAGAGGTTGTATAATCTAAGAGGAGGTCCCTGATGACTAAGATTGTAGAGTTACAAGGAAATATGGAGAGGTTATAGAGTGCATCGAGTGGAGGTGGTTATGTAGCTATAGAAGCTACATTATAGGCCCAAGTGGCGGTGAACAAGCAATGGCTATGATAAGAGTTGACATATGCATGGTTTCCTAAGGGTCTATTGATGGAGCATGGTATCACACTACCAATATAGTTTACATCGATGATATCTGGGTCTAGTCGATAGAGTGAGTTGAGACCTAGTAGTTCATGGTTTAGAGTTCCACGGTTTCAAGAACCATCAACATCATAGGAATCTAGCCTTGGTCATTCTCTTGGATTACCTAGAGGTTATGATGGTGATGGTTTTTTTATTATGAGCTTAAAAGATTTATTGTACATAGCCTAAGGGTGAACGATGCATATTGTAATATTTATACACACATATATATATACATGGTTTTATATGTTTGATTTATTGTCTTATATGTGTTGATTTGTTATTATGCATGGATCGATTAATGCATGGATCGATTAATGCATAAATAGATTAATGGTATGTGATGAAATGAACGTGTTATGAATGGATACATGTTATATCATAGCAATGTATGCAAATGAACTAGTGGTGTTGCCACATTAATTGTTATTCAAAGAAATCATGGAATGTTGCTTAGAAAACTTTTGTCTTTATCACTTAATCAGGGACACCAACATAATAATATTATTTTTACTATGTGATGGTTAATGCAATGAAATGTAATATCTATGTGATGCAATGCAATGGTAGTATGAAATTTGTGCTCCCTTATTAGTTTGTTCATCTTAGAAATAAAGAATTTGGATGTATTTTCCAAAGACTCAAACATACTAGTGATCTCAAATAAAGCCCATCTAATAATATCATGAATCCATACTATTCTAAGGGTGTCCTAGTGGAGTCAAGTCTCTCAAGGACCAACTATGTGTGCAAATTTTCATTTCTAATTATGAGCAAGGGCATATTGATCACTTGTAACTTATACAAATAAGTTGGCTCATCCGCAAGCATACATAGGTCTGTACAAAAGAAGATCCCTAATATGATATATGTATCACCGTGTAAGGTGTAATCCACTGCTAGTCAGGTGTACATATCCCCAATGGAGATTAACCCCATGATCTAAGGACCTAATAATTCTAGGGATTCAAGCTTTTATTTGCTTTTTTTTCTCTTTTTTTGAAGGCTTTTATCTTTTTCTTTGCACTTGTACTTTTTCCAATTATCATGGTTAGACCATATGCATGATAGGAAGAGTAGGGGAAACCATTCATTTTATGACAATTGCCACACATGAGTTAATCATTTGTAGGCACCACAATGTGATTAATGTGTGATACATGTGCGTGGTCTAATAGAAAACTTGATTTAACTGAGAATAACCTATAGCACTTAAGGGTTGTTTGATGTTCTATGGAGGTTGTATAAAATACTAGAAGTGGTTGAGTGACTGTAATATCCTAGAGATTCCTCAAACCAGAGAATACCAAAGAAATAAGGTGTTATGCAAAGGAGAAATATGAATATGGCAGGGATGGTATTTTTTTTTGGTATGGTTATGAATGGTGGAATGGGGCCAATACTAACATGAAGGTAACCCTAATTAAGGTAATAAGACCCGGTGAACTAACAATCATCAAAACTAACCCAATGAAAGCCAATACGATAAATGAAATGTATGAATGTAGATGATAGGAATGCATGAGATGCAATGTGAAGTGAGATGAAAGTGGAATATTTATGAATTATGAATGTGATCTGCTTAAATAATTATTATGAATTATGATAAGCCCATAACCAATACCCTTATACATGCTCTTGCAAAAGCAGCCAATTTACAATTGATAGATTATTATGTTGTAGAGGTGGCCACGATGGAGGTGGTGGATCAATGGGTTTGTTGGGGTGTTGAGGTGGAAGGAGTAGGTGAAATATTGGTTGCAAGATGAAGAAAATGCAGAGGTAGAACTCATATTCATTAATGATGGGCATTATGGGGATTGAATATTCTTTAGAGATATGAGAGGCAATCAAGAATGTGTTGGATGCCTCATCAAAATACTCCTTGAATTCATCATTGAAGATGGTATTGATCATGGAGATATGTAGAAACAACTTAGGAAAAGCCTCATGTAGTTGAGGCATGAATTCAGGGTCTATATACTCATCCTCACTATCTTCACTATCCTCCTTGGGATCTATGGTGAGTTTTTGAAATGCTTCTTTGAAGGAGGTTATGGGGAATCATGGTTTGTATCCCAAACCATGATCATGCACATATCGAAAGCAAGGCTCAAAATATTATTAATGCCCTACTCATATCATCTTAGATCATATCCTTACCAGTTAACACATCAAAAGTAACACATGGGGAAGGATGGATTGGATAAATAATAAATGTTAGCACAAAACTATTATTAGGGTTCATAAGGAGGAGGTGGATTAGATGAGGAATCGACCCCCATACATAAAATTGATTTATTTTGGTGCAAAACCCATATTGTATACCACACCAATAGATAAGGGTGGATCATGTGGATGATCATAATCTCTAATAGTATCAATTCTTGGTGTGGTGATTGCAACATTTTGGATGGTGTACTCGCCAATACTTGGATTGATGAGATGAATTGCAACTTGCATGGGTACGGTTGTGGGTGGGGTAGAAATAGAGGTGGAGGCTTTAGGAGTGACCTATGACTTATATGGGGGTAATGGTGTATGTTGAAATGGTGCCTCATAGACAACAAAATCTATATACTAGATGACTTATGGTGGAGGTGGGTGTGGTTGAATGGGGTGGATAATAGATTGGGGTCCATTATGAGATTGGAAGATAATGTATGTAGGAAGAATTAGAGTGGTGTATGATGAGGGGTGATGAATGGTTATGGATGTTGATGAGGGGTTAGGCAATTAGATTTGTGAGTTGGAGGCGTGTCCCCCTACATGAAGGTTGGATGAGTAAAAAGATGATTATTTGGATGATATGATGGGGGATCAGTATTTGAGGGTTTGTGTGGTCTTGAACGGGTTGAGGTGGCATAGTAGGAATTAGTGTAGTAGGAAATAGTATCATTTGTATTGGATCATTTGATTTTTGTGCTTAGTTTGCACCTCTCTAACCTCAAGTAACTATATGGATAGCACCTACAAAACCTTGGTACTACTAAGCATTGTGGATGTGGTTGACTTGATTGGGGAAACTGTAGAAGTTGACACCCCAGTTGTTTATTGTGTGGCCTCATGATGAGGAAGAGGTGTTTGATATATACCAAGGTTTTAGTTTTTTTGTGCTAAAGGATTATCAATATTGATAGTTCCCTTATCGATCAGATCTTGTACGATATCTTTGAAATGATAGCAATCATTGATATCATGACCCTTTTGGCAATGAGAGGTGCAATACTGATACTCCTTATGTGACCTTCCACATGTTTTTTTGGAGTATTGTAGTTTTTTTTGTGGTAGTGTGATCATTTTTGCCTCATACAATCATTAAATATGGTGGAAAGTGGTTCAATAAGTGAAGTGTAATTACAAGGTGGTCAATTGTATCGTCAATGTTGGTGGTTGTTTGTTGTGGTGGTTGTTGGAAATTTTGAGTTAGTTGTGTTGTCATTGATGTCAAGAGTCAGTTTCACAAATCAGTGTAGGACTTGGAAAAATAAGGGTTAAAATATTTATATTTTAAGCCCAAGATATTTTGTTTAAGAGCTTCACATGATTGGTCAAAAGTACGGTTAAATACCCTAAGGAAAGGCCTAAAGGAAATAATATTATAATATTTATTATTATAATATTAAATGCGGACATAAAAGGTCTAAGGGCGAAAGAGAAAAATACCTAGGCCCAATGGAAATAATATTATTATATTTTTTATTATAATATTAAAAGTTAAATTAAAGCCTAAGGTAATTTATAAATAATTTATAATATTTATATTATAAATTAATTTATAAAAATAATATTATTAAAACCCAAAGTTGGGTTGGGCGCAAATTTAATTTAAATTCATATTCCCCCACCGACGTTCGAAGGATAGAAGCATATGGTATAAATACCATAACACTTACCTCACAAAGGTAAGTCTCTGAATATTAATGCACATGCGAGAATTGGAAGTGGAATGCAAAAATTTTGTGAGCAAAGGACAAAGAGGATTTTAATTTTTTATTGGCATTCAAAATGTGACCAAGGCCAGTAAAAAAATTTGAAATGTCACGAAGGGGAACGGGAGCGGGAACGGACGCGAGAGCATCTATGGACGATGGCAATGGTGATGACGGGAATGGAGGGTCGATGGAGATTGCTGGTCTGGCAGCTTTGTCCTTAGGCCCTGCAGCTAGTGTTGGGCCTACTACAGGCCCACTCAGCTTTTGTCATGGTGAAGACCCTGATGGCGTGGTGAAACCGGCATCTGGTAACGGTAGGGTTTCAACCTCATCTCCTTCCAAAGCGCGACCTTGGTCTTTGTCCTTTGCAAATAAATTTAGGACCTCAACTGGAGCTTTCTCTTTTCAAACTCCTTTGCCCTTCTCTGTTTCAGGCACTGAAGTTTCATTTCCAAGCAAGGCTATGGAGCCACTAATCTTTCAAGAGTTCATCTCTATGGTTGGGAAATTTGTCGGTGCCCGACCTGATATGGAATTTATCCACGAATGGGCCCTTTCCAAATGGTGGCTGTATGGGAGCATGGAGCTTGTGGCCTTTCCTAGGGGGTTCTTTATGATAAGGCTAAACAATGCCCTCGACACCCAACGCATCCTCACTGGTGGACCTTGGTTTTTTGGTTGTCGAAGCCTATTTTTGTGGAGATGGGGGGAAGATTTCGACCCTGAAACTCAGTCTATCAACATCGCTCCAATTTGGATCAAACTCCATGGGCTTCCCCCACAGTTCTTCTATAATGATGCTCTCAAAGGCATCACTCAACCGATTGGAGATTTAGTTGCCATCGACCCTACTACCAGAGCAAGAACCAGAATGACCTATGCTCATGTCTGTGTCATGGCTAATCTGGATTCGGTTCTGCCTACCTGCATCGGCATCAACGTCGGAAGATTCAGAATATGTCAAGGAGTTGAGTACGAGAATAAGCCCACTTTTTGTTTGGAGTGCAACACTCAGGGTCACTTGGCTACTCAATGCCCTTCCCAAAAAAAAGATATCCCCAGCGATTCTGGCAGGAAGAAGGATTCCTAGATTCCCAACATTCAAAAAAAGGCTCCTGGCTAGGATCGTGGCCATTCTGCAGGCCCCCCCAAAACATCTGCTCCCAAAAACGTAATTGCTCTGGCTTCTCATTCCAATAATTTTGCTCCTTTAAATAATCTTCCAACTAATGAGGACATCTCCGATGACCTTCCCATAGATCCAATCATCTCATCCACACCCACTGTGATTTAGTCTCCCTTGTCCAAGGGTAAGGCTGCAATGACCTCCCCGAACTCACCCTTAGATTTTGGTCCCTCTCACCTTCCTCTTCCCTTCCCACCCCTTCCCCCGACTCAAAATCATCCTCTTACCCTCTCCCCTGAGTCTGTTGCCCTATGCCAGTCTCCCCGCTCTCCATCCCCCCATAGGCCTGTTCCTGGGACCATCACCATTGAAATTCTTCAATCTTCCAGTCCTCTGAAGTCTCCCATTCCCACCCCCAAAGCTGATGTCAACAAAGAGTAGAGAAGGGGAAGACCGTCCAATGCAAAAAAACTTGCCAAAGAAGCTGAGTTTGAAGTGGTTGATGGATCTGTGCCTACCTCATTGGGCCCTACTTTCGAACAACCCACCCATCAAGATTTGGATGAGGTTAGACCTAAACTTACTCTGTCTCAAGGGAGATGCAGAGGTCGCAAAGCAAATCCCAAGTCAAATTGATGAAGTTTGTCTCCTGGAATGTCAGAGGCCTCAACGGAGCTGCCAAACAGAGGACTGTCAAGTCGGTGAGAAAAAACCTAAAACCAAATATCATGTTTCTTCAAGAATCTAAACTGGATGAGAATAGCAGCAATCAAGTTTGCAAGCTAATATGGGAAAATAGCAATTTCACCTTTTGCCCCTCCTCAGGGGCATCCGAGGGTCTCCTTTGTTTGTGGGATCCGAAAACTATTGAGGGGAGAGTCCTTTCAGTCTCTGACAGAACCATCAACATTTTGTTCACTAATAAAGTCACCAACCTTCAATGGATTGCCACCAATGTCTATGGACCAAACAACCTTGTCAACAGAAGATTGCTGTGGGATAACATTACCGCAATGCGCAACAACTTTCCTGACTTTCCTTGGATGCTCTTTGGCTACTTCAATACTCCCCTTCACCTGTTTGACAAGCAAGGAGGCAATCTGATTACTAGCTGCTGCATTGAAGATTTCAGCGATTTTGTCAACCTCAACAAGCTTATGGACTTACTGCTCCAAGGATCCAACTATACATGGAGCAACAGATGGGCGGGCATTCATCACATCCAAATTCGGCTTGACAGATTTCACTTGTCCAAAGAACTCATTCCTATTTTTGGCGATGCCAGGCTACATAGCCACCCAAAAATTGGATCTGATCACAACCCTATAATTATGGATTATTCTCGACCCCAGAAAACCTTTAAAACCCCTTTCAGGTTTGAAAAGATGTGGCTCACTCATCTAGATTTAGGTCGGTGTATTCGACAATGGTGGCAGCAAAACCATTGTCCAAACCCTCTCTTGAATCTGTTCCTCAAACTCAAAGCAGTCAAACTCAAGCTGAAATGCTGGAATAGGGAGGTTTTCGGCAACCTCTTTAGTGAAAAAAAGCTTCTGCTGGATGAGCTCAAAAGGGTGGAAAATATGATTCAGGGAGGGGATCAGAGGGTTGAAACTTTCATGAAAGAAAAATGCCTCCTTTCAAACCTTCACAATGTTTTGGCTAAGTAAGAGTCCTACTAGAGAGAAAAATCCAGAAGCCTCTGGCTCAAAGAAGGAGACACCAACATGAAGTTTTTCCATGCTTCCACCTTGGGCCACAGAGGTTCAAATAAAATCTCAAAGTTGACCAAGGCTGATGGTACCATTGTCTCTGATATCCATGCCATCAGACAGGAAGCTGTGCACCACTTCCAGGAAATCTTAGGTCCAAGTGTTGACTGCCACCCCCGCACAGCAAGTTCTTTGCTTCAGAACATTCCAATGATGGTGTCTAATGATGATAATGAGAAACTGCTCCAATCCTACACTAAAGAGGAGATCAAAGATGCTCTGTTTGCAATGGAACCTGACAAGGCCCCTGGTCCTGATGGCTTTCCACCCTAGTTTTTTCAACACTTTTGGGATATCGTGGGCCCTGATGTTGTTGCTGTGGTTAAATTCTTCCAGAGAGCCAAAAATATGTCGAGAGAAGCCAATTCCACCTTCATTGTTTTAATTCCCAAGTCTAATGATCATGCTTCCCTCTCCAACTTCAGACCTATAAGTCTCTGTAGTGTCATCTACAAACTTATCACCAAAGTCATGGCAAACAGGATGAAAGACATCCTTCCCTCCATCATCAACCAGTGCCAAGGCAACTCGGTCAAAGGTAGATTCATTGTTGATGGAGTGATAACCGTCCACGAGTTGGCTCATTCGGCATCTAAAAACAAAAAACCCAGTATGTTCCTTAAGCTTGACATGAACAAGGCTTTTGATCGGGTTTCATGGAAATTCCTGTTCGAGGTCCTTGAGAAGTTTGGGTTTCACAAAGAATGGGTTAAGATGGTTCATGAATGTATCTCTACTACTTGGTTCTCTGTTCTTATCAATGGTTCACTTGCTAGCTTCTTTCCAAGTTTTAAAGGCATTCGCCAAGGGGACCCTCTGTCACCCTTCCTCTTCATCATTTTGGCCAAAACCCTTGGAAGAACCCTTACTGCTGCCTGCAATAGTGGACTCGTCTCTGGGATCAAAACTACCTCAACTTCCAAGGCCATTTCCCATCAATAGTTTGTGGATGATACTATTCTTTCCTCTCATGCTTCTGTCCCCGAAGCAAAAATCATTAAGAGCATCCTTGACTCTTATGAAGAGGCGGCTGGCCAGAAAGTCAATTACCGCAAAAGCAAGCTATACTTCCTCAATACTCCCATCCATAGGCAAAACATGATTGCTGAGATCCTTGGGTGTATCATTGGGAGCCTTCCAACTACTTATCTTGGATTACCACTTTTCCATGGCAAATCGGTCTCGGCTATGTGGAACCCTGTTCTAGATCATCTCAACAAGAAACTTGCAGGCTGGAAAAGTTCATTGCTCAGCCAGGCAGCCAAAGCCACTCTAGTCCAGGCTTGTCTGCAAAGTATTCCTATTTTTTTCTTATCTATTTTCAAAGATCCAGCTTCCATCTACCAAATAATTGAGCAAATTCAACGTAGATTCCTTTGGGTGGGAAATGAAATCAAGAAAAAATTTTCCCTTGTTGGGTGGGATAAGGTTTGTTCCAAGAAAAAGGATGGAGGTCTCGGCTTCAAGGACATCAAGCGGATGAACATGGCTCTCATTGCCAAGCAGTCCTGGAGACTTACCATCAACGAAAAAGCCACCTGGATTGACATCATCAAAGCTAAGTACCTTCATCAGGTTCCCTTTCTTGGAGAGCACAACCTTCCTAGCGGATATCATTTCTGGAATGGTGTCACTAAAACAAGGAAGATCATCATGGAAGGCTTAAGGTGGTGTCTTGGAAATGGATTGACCATTAATTTTTGGGATGACCCTTGGATTTGTGACAAACCTCTCAGCCAAGATCCTCATCTTGCTATGCTCAAGACGGTGACCGAAGCCACCTTTGGAGATAAGGTGTGTCATTTCATTAACCCAGGTATTACAAGACCCGAATGGAAACACCTGGATCTGAATGGGCCTAGACATATCATCGAGGTGCTTAGGCGGCTTCAAAACTTACTGAGGAGCTGCATAATCCCCAACTCTCACAAAGAAGACTCCATGGTTTGGAACCTTGAAGATTCAGGGCAGTTATTGTTAAATCTGCCTACTACAGCCAAGAAGCTCCCAGTGATGGCCGTGACTCCTCTAATCTGGTCTGGGTTCCCAAGATCATTCCCAAGGTCAAATTCTTCTATTGGTTGGCCATCCAAAATAGAATCCTCACCACTAACAATCTGATAAACAGAGGGCTTCTCATCCCCAATTGGTGCATCCTGTGTAAAAACACCTGTGAGTCTACTGCGCATGTTTTTCTGGAATGTCCCTTCTCCCTTGCAGTGCTCAACCAGGTTTTCAACACTTTCACCATCTTCATAGCCCTCCCTCATTCCATTCCCCTCATTTTTCAACAATGGCCCCGGCCTTTCAAGAGCAGTCAACTCAAATTCATGTGGCAAGCTTGCCTTCACATTTTCCTGTGGCAGATTTGGCTCGAGAGAAATGCCAGAATTTTCCAAAACCTTGTCACGGATAAGAATATTGTTGTTGCCAAAATCTTTGCCCTTTCTACGGAGAATTCCTCTCTTGTCTCATTGTCCAAACCCCCCCTCCTGGACTTGAATTGGATCTAACAAATCATTTCAATCTTCTCAATTTTTCTACAACACCTCGCACTTCTGTTGACAGGTCTATAATCAAGTGGGTCTTACCTCCTTCTGGGTGGCACAAGCTTAACTTCGATGGTGCAGCCAAAGGCAACCCTAGAGTGGTTGGCAAAGGTGGAATTATCAAAAATCACAGAGGAGAAATAATTTTGGCCTTTGCTCAGAACATAGGAATTCAGTCTAACAATATGGCCGAGGCTCGGGCCTTGCTCCAAAGCTTGATTCTTTTGGACGGCTTGACTATCAATAAACTCATCATATAAGGAGACTCATTACATTACATCAACTGGCTCAAAGGAACCTCTATGCCTCCCTAGGCCCTTGTTTCCATCTTCGATGAATGCAAGACTCTAATTGGCATTTATCCAGAATTAATCATTCAACATCAATACCAGGAAGGAAACAAAGCAACGGACTGGCTTGCTAACAAGGGAGTTGACGCAACTGAATTTTAGGTTTGGAGAGATTCCTTCCCAATCGGCCTAAGGGATGCTTCTTCAAGTTCCAATGTCTGCACAATGTGAGTGGGTTACTGGGCTTCGGGTTTTTCCCCTTTGGCTGCGTTTTGGCATCTTGGAGCGTTTTCGCGTAACCTTTCACAGTTGGTTTCAAAATCTCAGCTTGTTGTGTTATCACGAATTTTCCTTTTTGCTCAGGCCACGAGGTTGCTTCTTGTCATGATATCGTGACACTTTTTTCTCCTTTTGGTGCGGTCTTCCAACTTGTCACGATATTGTGACACTTTTTCTCTCTGGGTGCTTTTTTGCAAACTTGTCGCGATATCACGACACTTTTTCTCTCTGGGTGCTTTTTTGCAAACTTGTCGCGATATCACGACACTTTTTCTCTTCGGGTGCTTTTTTGCAAACTTGTCGTGATATCGTGACACTTTTGGCCTTCAGGAATTGTCTTGCTTCATGTCGCGATATCGCGACATTTTTTCTCTTCAACGGCGGTCTTCCTTTTTGTTGCGATATCGCGACACTTTTTCTCTCTCCAACGGCGGTCTTCCATTCTGTCACGATATCGCGACATTTTTTCTCTCCAACGGCGGTCTTCCTTTTTGTCGCGATATCGTGACATTTTTTCTCTCCAACGGCGGTCTTCCATTCTATCATGATATCACGACACTTTTTCTCTCCGGGTGCTTTTGTGCAAACTTGTCGCGATATCGCGACACTTTTGGCCTTCAGGCGCTTTCTTGTTTCATGTCGCGATATCACGACATTTTTTCTCTCCAAATGCGGTCTTCATTCTTGTCGTGATTTCGCGACACTTTTTATCTCTCCAACGGTGGTCTTCCAGTCTATCGCGATATCACGACCTTTTTTCTCTCCATCGGCGGTCTTCCATTTTGTTGCGATATCGTGACATTTCTTCTCTCCATCGACGGTCTTCCTTTTTGTCGTGATTTTGTGACACTTTTTCTTCTTGGCAGCAGGCTTCCACTTTCGTTGTGATTTTGGGACTCATTTTCTATTTCGGCTACGGTCTTCATTCTTGTCATGATTTCGCGACACCCTTTCTCTTTGACAGCGTTCTCACTTCTTGTAGCGATTTTGCGACTCTTCTTCTTATCCGGCTCCAACCCTGCACCTTGTCACGATATCGTGACACTTTGCAACATGTCACAATATCGCGAATTCTTCCCTTCTTCGGCTCCGATGGTGCTTCTTGTCATGATTTCGTGACTTCCTTTCTTCCTTTGGCATCAACGGCGCAACTTGTCACGATTTCGCGACATCACCATTTTGGTCACGATTTCGCGACACCTTCCCTAGTGTGGAGGTTTGCCAGCTCTCTATTCCTTTCTTCTTGGACCACCTCGGTCACTATGGATTTATTGTAATCTCTCTTGTACAAGTTTCAGGGACCTTTCAACACCCTTTCTACCAATCAAAAAAAAAAATGTGACCAAGGCATAAAGCCTTGTCACCAACCATTCGGTTGGGCTAGTGGAAAGCCCTTGGTGTGCAAAGCATTGGGAATGCAAAGGTGTTGCGTTCGAGTTTCGACGATGATGAAGAGACTGCATTTTGGCTTTGGCACTGGTGGAAGAGACAAAACACTCAAAGCACTTTTATCTTTCACATGAGTACCTAAATCACATGATAGCTTGGTGGCAGCTAGGGCGCAAGCGATGGTTTGACCAAGGATCGAGTCCCACCAAGGAGTGCGTGAGGTATTTAATTTTTGATTAAAAGCACATGGTCTATGGTCTATGGTCTATGGTTTCTTGGTGGCACTAAGTTGAAGCGCATGATTTAATTTTTGCTTGGTTAGCACTATTCAAAGAGCATAGTTTTAATTTGCATTGTGGGTGTGAGTTAAGAACGTGGTGTGATTTGATTAGTTAAGCGCTTAGGGAGTTAAAAGGAGGGTAAGGTAAAATATTTTTTACCTTAGACAAAAGAGTGGTAAATAGTATTATTGAAGGTTAAAAGTAAATTGCATTGTTTTTGTTTTATAAAGTCAATTATTTTGGAAATGCAATTTTGAGTAGGGAGACATAAGTAGGATTCTGGATTAATTCATGCATTAAATTTTTGAAAGGGGTTATAGTGAAACTGAGTGAAAATTTGTGATATCTAACCATTGAGATTGGCAAAGAGGTTGATTGTGATTGAGACAGATTTTGAGGTTATTTCTCCATAAAGAAAAAGGTATGGGCACATCTTCCTTGTGAGTGAAATATTGTTGGGTTGAATGTTGTGAAATGCTAAGTTGGAGTGAAAAGGTTTGTTTGATAAGCATTGTTGAAAATATTTGAGTGAGATTTCATGTGCATGATTAGGGTTTGTGAAAGATCATGAGTATCATTGTTATGTGAATTTGGAATCATCTTGAGTCAAGGTTTGAGTTCCATAGTGTGAGTTTTTGAAAGCATTGTGAAACACTTGTTTAGGGTTTGTAAGCAAGTTGTGTTTCATTGAGTGGTTGGTTGAGTAAGATTGGATGAGCATTATTTATTGAATGCATTGGAGTGATAGTTCAAGTTATGTGAAACAAATTATTCTTTATTTCTGAATTGGGTTGAAGAAAAGTTTGAGAGTGATTGAGTGGTTTGTGAGTATGAAACATATTGAGTCTCTAACAATTCTCTATATGCTTCTATGATTAAACAAGATTCTGAGTGAAACTTGTTTGTGTGATTGAAGAGGTTTTTTGAAAGGATTGAGTTGAGTTGTGTATGCAAGTTTTGCAATTGATTTGAATAAAGCTTTTGTGAAAGCTAGTGGGTAGGTTTGAGTAAGTCCTAGAGGGGACTTAAGGATAGAGTTGAGTAAGCTTTTGTGAAATCTTAAGGATATATTTGTGTGAGATTTTGTGAAATATTACAATCATATTTGAGGTAAGTCTTGGTGAAGACTTGTTGAGTAGATTAGACAAGTTCTAGAGAGAACTTGTTGAGTAGAGTAGAGATAAAGATTGAGGAGATTTGTGCTAGATTGAAGGATAATGTTTAGTGTATATTTAAGATAGAGATTGAGTAGATTTGTGCTAGACTAAGGATAGTGTTTAGTGTAGATTTAATATAGATATTGAGTAGGTTTGTGCTATATCGAAGGATAATGTTTAGTGTAGATTTGAGATAGAGATTGAGTAGATTTGTGTAGGGTAGAGGATAGTGTTCAGTACAGATCTGAGATAGAGATAGAGTAGAGTAAGAGTAGGCTTTGGAGGTGATAGAGTAGAGGATAGTAGTCTCTAGTGGATAGAGATCCATTAGCCAGGGTAGTGAGGATAGAGGTCTTCTATGGAGAGAGATCCACAAGCTAGTGTAGTGGAGGCAGTAGTCTTCTAGAGGATCACCAGCCAGAGTAGAGGAGAAGGAGTTCTCCTATGGATAGGGATCCACAAACTTGATTAGGGGATTGGTGTCTCCTTTGGATAGTGGTCCATAAACATTGTAATAGGGAAGGATTCCCAAGATATTTATTGAGAAAATTTTAGTGAAATATTTTCTCCATGGACGTAGCCCACATTGGGTGAACCATGTTAAATCATGTCTCTCATGTGTGTGATGCTTTGTGTAATGTTTACTACTTTAATATTGTTGATGTTATCATATGGTTTTGAAAGCAAAAAATTTTATCTTATACTGTTCACCCCCCTCTCAGTATAAGCACATGTTCTTCAATTGGTATCAGAGCGGGTCTCTCCGTGAAAAGACTAACAACTTGGAGGAAGATCCATCAGGAACACACATGACTTTAGAGAATGAAGAAGAGACCATGTTTGACATAAAAGAGGAATTCTTTGTTGCTCTCAGGAACTTGGAAAATATTAGAAAGAAGAACTCAAGTTTGAAGGATCAAATTCAAGAGGGTGAAGAAGCAAAGATGGAACTTCTACAGAGTCTCATAGAACTCAAAATAAAGGTAGAAGAAGGAAAGAAAATTGAACAGGATATGATAGATCTATTAAGAGCAAGGGAAATAGAATGTGAAATATTGGAAGCAAAAATTGTTTATCTAAGGAATGAAGTTGAAAAGACCAAGTTACGACAAGATATAAAGTTGGGGAAACAGAAAGAGGAGTCAAGCCTTCAAGAAGCAGAGACATCAAACAAAGATAAGCAAGTGACTCATACTCTAGAAGGAAAAGACATCAGGAAAGAAGAAAGCAAAGAAGAACCATGGACAAGGGTTAATCACAACAAAATAAGGAGCACTCGACCATATTTCCCAAGGCATTCAAATAGGTTACATAATCTCTTCCATGGCTATTGCTTTTCATGTAACAAATATGGACATAGAGTTGTACATTGCATTGGTTATGTTAAAAAGGATGTCAATAGAAATTTCAATTCTTTTGCACCTCTTATGAATAGTGATGTCATATGTTATAAGTGCAATAATTTGGGGCACAAGGCTAGATGGTGTAAAATGGTATTTCTTGAGTCAAGTAAAAAGAATACAACTTCAACAATTAGGAAAGAAAGAAAAGGGCATGAGAAAGTTAGATCAATGTTAGTACAAACAACTCTTCATGTTCAGGATAAGGGAAAACAATGGTATCTTGATAGTGGATGTTCTAGTCACATGACAGGAGATAAAAGTAAATTTCTAGTACTCAAAGAAATTGATGGAGGATCAGTAAGATTTGGTGATAATGGATCAACAAAAATTTGTGGGAAAGGAACTCTGAGTTTAGATAATGGGAAAACAAAAATAGAGAATGTATTGTATGTCAAGGGGTTGAGGCACAATCTACTAAGTGTGAGCCAACTTTGTGATCAAGGGCACATGGTTACTTTTCATCCAAGTAGGTGTGAGATTAGAAAGTCTAAAACTGGAAAACTTATTGCAAATGCAAATAGAACTACAAACAACCTCTACATGTTAAGTGAGATTAAAGGAGAAAAGTGTTTTCTATCACAAGAAGATGAGAGTTGGTTATGGCATAGAAGAATGGGTCATTTGAACTTTGAAAACATAGTAAACATAAGCAACAAGCAGGCTGTCAGAGATTTACCAAAGCTAAAAAGGCCACAAAACACAATTTGTTCACAATGTCAGCATGGGAAGCAAACTAGAACAAGTTTCAAGTCAAAAGGATTTATGTCATCTGAGCCATTGAGGCTTGTGCACATTGACCTATGTGGTCCTACAAGGACAAAGAGTTTACAAGGTGAAAGTTACTTTATATTATTTATAGATGATTATTCTAGAATGATTTGGGTAGCTTTCCTAAAAGAAAAGTCAGAAGCTCTTGAGAAGTTTAAAGCTTTTAAAGAGTTAGTTGAAAATAAAACAGGTAAAAGGATTAAGAGTTTAAGGTCAGATAGAGGAGGAGAATTTACCTCAAATGAATTCGTAGACTTTTGTGAACAACATGGGATCAAAAGAGAATATTCAGCAACAAGAACTCCTCAACAAAATGGGGTAGTTGAAAGGAAAAATAGGATAGTTGAGAATATGGCTAGAGCTATGTTAAATGAGTCTAAGATTTTAGATGGTTTTTGGAAAGAGGTAGTACATACAACAACATATATCATCAATAGAGATCAAGTAAGAGTAAATCATCACAAAACTCCATATGAGCTCTAGAAAGGTAGACCAACTACTATAAAGTACTTCAAAATTTTTGGAAGTAAATGTTACATAAGACGAGAAGAGAAAAATTTGGGTAAGTTTGACCCAAGATGTGATGAGGGTATTTTTCTTGGCTATTCCACCAAGAGCAAGGCCTATAGATGCTATAACAAAAGAACACGTACTATTATAGAAAGTATAAATGTAATAGTTGATGAGAAGATAGGATCAAAAGAACCTGTTCAAGAAATTGTGTATCAAGAAGATGAAAGTTGTCAAGAAGAGTTACGTGAAGAATCAGAGGAAGAAGATGAAACACAAAGACTGTTTCCTAAGACTCCATCCAGATATGTATAGAAAAATCATCCAAGGGATCAAATCATTGGGGATCCAGATGAGAGACAGACAAGGAGAAGGATAATAGCATCAAATCAACAAGCAAATTTCTCCCTGTTATCTAAAGTTGAGCCAAAATATTTCAATGAGGCAAGTGAAGATGACTTTTGGATTAAGGCAATGAATGAGGAACTAGATTAGATAGAGAAAAGTAAGACTTGGGAACTTGTCCCATGACCAAAGGATAAGAATGTGATTGGCACTAAATGGGTATTCAGAAACAAGTTAAATGAATATGGTCAAGTAGTCAGAAATAAAGCAAGATTAGTATGCAAGGGTTATGCATAGGTTGAGGGAATTGAATTTGATGAGACATTTGCTCCAGTTGCATGACTTGAAGCTATCATAATGTTCTTAGCCTTCTCAAGTTTCAAAAACTTCAAAGTATATCATATGGATGTTAAATCAACCTTTCTAAATGGTGTTCTAGAAGAAGAGGTTTACATTGAGCAGCCAGAAGGATTCAACTTGACTGATAAACCAGACTATGTATGCAGATTAAAGAAGGCACTTTATGGACTAAAGCAAGCTCCTAGAGCTTGGTACTCAAGATTGGATAAGTACCTACAGGAACAGGGTTTCAGAAAAGGAATAGTGGATAGTAACTTATACATCAAAAATGAAGGGAATGAATTACTAATTGTGGTTGTCTATGTGGATGATATTATTTTTGGAGGCAACAATGATAAGATGTGTCAAAAATTTGCAAAGAGCATGCAGAATGAATTTGAAATGTCAATGCTTGGTGAGTTGTCCTTCTTTCTTGGACTTCAGATTTCACAATCAGAGAAAGGAGTATTTCTTTCACAAACCAAGTATATAAAAGAGATGCTAAAGAAATTCAAGTTAGAATATTGTAAACCAGTGAGTACCCCCATGGTTACAGGATGCAAGTTAAGTAAATATGATGAATCTCCTGAGGTAAACCAAAAATTGTACAGATCTATGATTGGTAACTTACTGTATGTGACAACTACAAGACCAGATATCATGCAAGTAGTGGGATTAGTGGCAAGGTTTCAAGCAGCACCTAAAGAGACACATGTAGTAGCAGTAAAGAGGATTCTCAAGTATTTAAAAGGGACTATGGATTTTGGGCTCTAGTACCCCAAAAGTGATAATTTCACTCTCACAACTTATACAGATGCAGATTGGGCTAGCAACATTGATGACAAAAAAAGCACAAGTGGAGGAGCATTCTTTCTTGGAGACTGTTTAGTCTCTTGGCTAAGTAAGAAATATGCATCAGTATCCTTATCCATAGTAGAGGTAGAGTATATTGCAATAGTTGCTTGTTGTACACAGGTATTATGGATGAAGCGAACTCTAGAGGACTTCAAGATAAAGCATGATCACCCTATTCCCATATTGTGTGATAATACAAGTGCTATAAATATCTCAAAGAATCCAGTGATGCACTCTAGGACAAAGCACATTCTGATCAAGTATCATTTTCTGAGAGAACATGTGATATATAAGCAAGTCAGGTTGGAATATGTTACTACAAAGGAACATATTGTGGATATTTTCACTAAGCCACTTCCAAAAGAGACTTTTGAGTATCTTCGAGGAAATTTGGGAGTAGTTCTACTCCCACCCCAAAATTAACCACCTCAAGAGAGGAGGTGGGGGAGGGGCTAAGCTAAGAGTCTCATTCTTAGCCCCAAGCCCCAAAGGTGGCCCTTTGCCATTGATGTCAAAGGGGGAGAGATTTGAGTTAGGGGAGAGCATTCAGTCAGGGGGAGTAGTTTCTCAGGGGAGTAGTATTGAAAAAGGAAAAGGAATGGTTACAAAAAAAGGGTTGCCATCAATGACAAAGGGGGAGATTGTTGGAAATTTTGAGTTAGTTGTGTTGTCATTGATGTCAAGAGTCAGTGTCAGGAATCAGTGCAGGACTTGGCAAAAGAAGGGTTAAAATATTTATATTTTAAGCCCAAGAGATTTGGTTTAAGAGCTTCACATGATTGGTCAAAAGGATGGTTAAATACCTTGAAGAAAAGGCCTAAAGGAAATAATATTATAATATTTATTATTATAATATTAAAGGTGATCAGAAAAGGTCTAAGGGCGAAAGAGAAAAATACCTAGGCCAAATGGAAATAATATTATAATATTTTTATTATAATATTAAAGGTTAAATTAAAGCCTAAGGTAATTTATAAATAATTTATAATATTTATATTATAAATTAATTTATAAAAATAATATTATTAAAACCCAAAGTTGGGTTGGGTGCAAATTTAATTTAAATTCATATTCCCCCGTCGACGTTCGAAGGATAGAAGCATATGGTATAAATACCATAACACTTACCTCACAAAGGTAAGTCTCCGAATATTAATGCACATGCGAGAATTGGAAGTGGAATGCAAAAAATTCATGAGCAAAGGAAAAAGAGGATTTTAATTTTTTATTTGCAGCCGAAATTATGAAGGACAAAGTGACCAAGGTATAAAGCCTTATCACCAACCATTCGGTTGGGCTAGTGGCAAGCCCTTGGTGTGTAAGGCATTGGGAATGTAGAGGTGTTGTGTTCGAGTCTCGATGATGAAGGGACAAAGCCTTTTTGGCTTTGGTGCTGGTCGAAGAGACAAAGCGCTCAAAGCACTTTTGCCTCCCATGTGAGCACTTAGCTCACGCGATAGCTAGGTCGTGGTTAGGACGCAAGCAACGGTTTGACTAGGGATCGAGTCCCACCAAGGAGCATGTGAGGTATTTAATTTTTTACTAAAGTGCATGGTCTATGGTCTATGGTTGCTTGGTGGTGCTAGTTGAAGTGCATGATTTGAATTTTTGTGAACTATTTTTGGTTGATTTGATTAATTAAGTGCTTAGGGAGTTAAAAGGAGGGTAAGGTAAAATATTTTTTTACCTTAGACAAAAGGTGGTAAATAGTATTATTGAAGGTTAAAAGTAAATTGCATTATCTTGTTTTATAAAGTCAATTATTTTGGAAATGCAATTTTTGAGTAGGGAGACATAAGTAGGATTTTGGATTATTTCATGCATTAAATTTTTGAAAGGGGTTATAGTGAAACTAAGTGAAAATTTGTGATATCTAACCATTGAGATTGGCAAAGAGGTTGATTGTGATTGAGATAGGTTTTGAGGTTATTTCTCCATCAAGAAAAAGGTATGGGCACATCTTCCTTGTGAGTGAAATAGTGTTGGATTGAATGTTGTGAAATGCTAAGTTGGAGTGAAAAGGTTTTGTTTGATAAGCATTGTTGAAAATATTTGAGTGAGCTTTCATGTGCATGATTAAGGGTTTGTGAAAGATCATGAGTATCATTGTTATGTGAATTTGGAATCATCTTGAGTCAAGGTTTGAGTTCCATAGTGTGAGTTTTTGAAAGCATTGTGAAACACTTGTTTAGGGTTTGCAAGCAAGTTGTGTTTCATTGAGTGGTTGGTTGAGTAAGATTGGATGAGCATTATTGATTGAATGCATTGGAGTGATAGTTCAAGTTCTATGAAATAAATTGTTCTTTATTTATGAATTGGGTTGAAGAAAAGTTTGAGAGTGATTGAGTGGTTTGTGAGTATGAAATATATTGAGTCTCTAACAATTCTCTATATGCTTCTATGATTAAACAAGATTCTGAGTGAAACTTGTTTGTGTGATTGAAGAGGTTTTCTGAAAGGATTGAGTTGAGTTGTGTATGCAAGTTTTGCAATTGATTTGAATAAAGCTTTTGTGAAAGCTAGTGGGCAGGTTTGAGTAAGTCCTAGAGGGGACTTAAGGACAGAGTTGAGTAAGCTTTTGTGAAAGCTTAAGGACATATTTGTGTGAGCTTTTGTGAAAGCTTACAATCAGATTTGAGGTAAGTCTTGGTGAAGACTTGTTGAGCAGACTAGACAAGTTCTAGAGAGAACTTGTTGAGCAAAGTAGAGATAGATATTGAGCATATTTGTGCTAGATCGAAGGACATTGTTTAGTGCAGATTTAAGACATAGATTGAGCAGGTTTGTGCTAGACTGAAGGACAATGTTTAGTGCAAATTTAAGACAGATATTGAGCAGGTTTGTGCTATACCAAAGGATAATATTTAGTGTAGATTTGAGATAGAGATTGAGCAGATTTGTGCAGGGTAGAGGACAGTGTTCAGTACAGATCTGAGATAGAGACAGAGTAGAGTAAGAGCAGGCTTTGGAGGTGATAGAGTAGAGGACAGTAGTCTCTAGTGGATAGAGATCCATTAGCCAGGGCAGTGAGGACAGAGGTCTTCTATGGAGAGAGATCCACAAGCCAGTGTAGTGGAGGCAGTAGTCTTCTAGAGGATCACCAACCAGAGCAGAGGAGGAGTTCTCCTGTGGATAGGGATCCACAAACTTGATTAGGGGATTGGTGTCTCCTTTGGAAAGTGGTCCATAAACATTGTAATAGGGAAGGATTCCCAAGAGATTTATTGAGAAAATTTTAGTGAAATATTTTCTCCGTGGACGTAGCCCACATTGGGTGAACCACGTTAAATCATGTCTCTCATGTGTGTGATGCTTTGTGTAATGTTTACTGCTTTAATATTGTTGATGTTATCATATGGTTTGAAAAGAAAAATTTTTTATCTTATACTGTTCACCCCCTCTCAGTATAAGCACATGTTCTTCAGTGGCTTGATTTTGTAATTAAGGTGGGGGTTGTAAAGTTTGATGTCTATTATTACAATGGTTGTTGTGTTGGGGGTTTTTGGTACTAGACTTAAGCCTATTGATTTTGTGGTTGAGGTGCACTCAATACCAATTGATTCACATGGAGAGGTTTTGGTTATCCTTGATTTTTACCTCTTGAGTTATTTTTTTGTTATTCTTTCTTCTTCAGCTTAATATTTCCCTCTTGAATTTTAATTTCTTTAATGACTCTAGCTTGGGAAAGGGCTTCTTCGAATGTCCTATATTTTTGTAGCTATAATAACAAGGAGATGGGTTTTGAGCAACTCCTCATGAACATTCATGTAAGTTCCACCATGGAGAGGGTGAATGACAATTTGGTGATGATTTCCCTCCAGCAGTTTCTATAATCATAAACCGACTCATCTTCAAATTGGTGTAGGTTGAACAGGTTGGTCAAGGTGGTCTTCTTTTTGACATTTAAGGAGAACCGCTCTAGGAATTGATTTGCTAATTTTTCAAAAGTGTAAATGTTGTGGTGCGGTAGATGGTTATACCATTCTAGAGCATCTCCTTTGAAGGTTTGGGGAAATATATAGAGCATCAATATATAATTATTGTGTATTTTAAAGCATGCATTGATGAACATGCTTACATGATCCTAGGGATCCTCATCCCCTTTGAATGTTTATAATTTTGACACCTCAAAACTGATGGGATATGGTAATGAGGGAATCAAAGGATGAATGGGGTGATTGAATAGTTGTCACAAGGTAGGCTTTTGGTAGGCAACTCCAAGTTTTTGCATAGTCAAGCTATCATTCTGATTTTGTAGAAATTAGAATTTTGGGTCATCCAATAGTTTTTGGAATATCACATTTATGTTTTGCATGTATGTTGGTTGTGCTTGTTGTGTGATGAATTATGTGGATGAAATTAGATTCTAGTTGGTGAGTAGGTTAATGTTGGTTGGGATTTGTTGATGTGTGATATTCTACTGGTATTGATTATGAAATTATGGTTATTGGTAATTTGGGGGTTGTTGATGAGGAGATGGAGGAATGGTGGCATGTTGTGTTGATGTAGTAGCATACACATTGTGAAGTGGTGGTGTAGGTATGGTGATGGTGGGTGGACATAATAACCATGGTGGATCTTGCACGACGAAGGTATTTTAGATCGATTTTGGGGGGTGGTTGAAATATACCACTTGTGATCAAGGTTGCAAAATGGGAGGGAGATCTTGCTTAATGCTACTAACAAGAAGCTATTGCAAATGTTGTAAGGCTTGTTGTATGAAAATTATAGATGTATGCAAAATGGTTGAATGAGGTGCAAAATATTGGGCATTATGCATGGTAGCAACATTGATGGATGTGGATGGGGGTATGTGCAAAAGGGTATCATGATTGATTGAGGGATGATATACTACATGTGTTTGATAGGGTGTAATGATGTGGAAGGAATCAATGTCAGAATTTGAGAAGCAATATTGACATGTGCTTCATAAAGCAGGTTAGAGCAAATGACCATGTGGGTAGATGACATGTAGGGATGTTGATTGGATGATGGTGGATGGTTTTGGTGTATGGTCATGGATGTTGGTTGGAAAAGGGTATTGATGATGGTTTTGTTGGTGTGTTGAGGATGTGAGTATGAAAGTTCCTATTGGACTATGGGAATGGAGTGGGGTGGAATGGTGAGCAAGGATAAATATGGAAAAACTAGACTCAAGTAGGTTTTGATGGCATCAATATCCAAGTATGTGATGCATGGTTCAATAGGCATTGGTGTCTTGGTGCGATGGGTCTTTAGAATAGCGGTATGAGTGGCCTTCTACATCATGTCAAAATATGAAGGGGGTTCACAATGGAAAGATATTGCAGATAGGTCCACATAAATAGCTTGTGATATACTTCCTTATTCAACCATAAGAGTGGATGAATCTTGGAAGATCTAGGCATAATAATCCATAGATGTAGGTATTTGGTTTTGAGTGTCAGCTAGATATTTGGATTGACACTAGATCAATACCATAAGCTAGGTGTTTATGATGAGATGGTGGATGTGTAGGTTATGTGTGTGGTGAGTGTGGCAAATGTGAAACTTATTCTATGAAAAAACACACAATCACACAAAAAAAAAAGTTTTTGTTCTCTTTTTCTTCATTTTGCAATTCTATTTTTTTGTTTTGAAGTTTTGAAGATTTTTATGGTTTTTGGAGTTTTGGTCTTTTTTTTTGTTTTGGTGTGTTTGATGTTATCTAGACCTAGGAACAATGAATAGTATGTGGCAAAGTGAAATCTAGCGAGGTGTTTACTTTCCCACCCCTATATAAAAGGATGAGTTACAAATAATTGATAATGTATCATGAGGGAACCAAAATTACCTCCCAAAATAGGTTGTATTATTTGAGTCTTGCTACTTGCCTAGCTGGCTTTTGCTTCACACTCGAGCATGCTCGGAAAATAACGATAAAAACACTCCACTAATTATTTAGCCATGTGGTTAAAGGGCATCTAACTTGATAATCACCTTGAGATAATATCAAGAGTGATCAACCTCTTGGTGGTGAAATACAAGTGACTATTGTACTAAATAGGGCTTACTAGGGCTCGATCGATGGTTGGTGATGAAATAAAACTCTTTAGGAGGTTTTAATCACACTTGTGTAATACAAAGGTGTAGAATTCTGATTGTGCATGGTGTGGGAGTTTTTTGTTTTTGTTGTTTTGTGAATTTTTGGTGCAATTTTGTAAAAAAAATCTAATCTAATTTTGCCAAAATATAAAATTAGGATGTAATTCGGATTCAATGCCTACAAATGCATATCATAACACACCATACACAGAGAATCACACAAAAATAGCATAAAAGGTATAATCCTATATTAAAATGCAAAAAGGAATGCTTCAAAAGGTCCCAAAATGGGTCTGATACATAGGGGCAAATGTAGGCCGCGTTTGGGACCCGCAGTCTACGTTTGACAAATATAGGTTGCATTTTTTACTATATATCAAAAATAATATGGGGTAGAGAAGCAACACAAATATGCCCTAAATGCACCTGTTAATGCAAAAATTTACCCCCAGATGCAAATAATAACCTTTTTTTGTAACCTGAAATATAATCAATGCATCCTACCTGAAAATGTAGTTTCAATTTTATGCTTGTCAATGCCTACTTCAATATGCACTTCTAATTTAATGCCTACCTTTTGGCATCAACACAAAAATAAAAATTGTAGACACCAAAATCCAGCCACTTGTAAGTCATCTATACCTTCCTGTTAGCCATGTGTCAGTCATCCACCTTCCCGCCATTATTTGGCCCAAATCCACACCTTCCCGCCATTATTTGGCCCAATTTCACCTTTCCCGCCATTTTTCATCCCCAAATTTATTTAAATTATTATTTATATATATATTTTAATATTTTAATATATTTTAATATATATATAAATATAGTTTAAGTGATTTAATCTAAGCCGTCCATCCTTCATTTAATCTCATCCGTCCATCCATCTTAATCCGTTTCACAACCTAGATTTATTCTCTACCCTTGGATCCACTTTAATCTTAGCCACACATTCAAAGTGTCGTTAAAACCCTAAAGTGTGCCCTAAGAGTGGATTATAAATTGAGTCACTTTGATGGCTCAAACCCTATCTCCTACTTCTATCTTCTTCTCCTATCTTTGCTATCTTTGCTATATTTTGGACCTATCTCTTCTATTTCATCTATCTCTTCAGCTATCCATTGCCGCATCCTTTTCGCCGCATCCATCACCGCATCCATCGCCAACTTCACCGCCATCTCTTCTGCAGCACTCTGTAGAATCCCCCATTCTTGTTGCAAGTGCCCGCGGGCGTTTACCAAGTGCCCACGGGCATTTACCTACAGCAACAGACTCAGACCGACGTCTGAAACCTTGATCCAGAAGCACGCGGGCGTTCAGCGAGTGCACCAGGGTGCCTTCTGTAGCCGATTTGACAGCCACATTACTTCCAGATGCCGCCTGGTCTAGCTGCATTAATAGAGAATAGGTATAAATCAGTTTAAAGCAAGTAACTTCTTTTCTTTTATTAATCTGTTGTTGAACTCCTGCATTCTATTTTTCTAGGGTTTTAAATTGTTTCTGAGGGCTCACATAGTGGAGCCCTCTTATTAATTTCTAACTCCTTGATAGTGTTAATGTGTGCAAGATTTTAATGGCAGATCTGGTGTGTTGATAGCAGCTGTTTAAGCTGGAGTGGTCCGAGCTACAGGATACAACAAAGCCCACTCACCTTGTTGGGGTTAAAGATATATTCTTCGGAGACGCCACCCATTGTGCCAGCTAGGGTTTCGGAGAACCCTAGCACAAACTATAATTTTTGTATCACGAAAAGGGTTACGAGCCCTGTTGTACTCAAAAGGAGTTTTTAAACTCCATTGATTAATAAAAATCGTTTGTTTTGTACAACTGTGTTCTGCATTACTTTTTATCGTGATTTCTTTATCTTTTGTTTGGCGTTGTATCTTTAATCTACAAATGGCGATCACGGTGGGACCCCCTAGGGTTTCATGTTTTTAATACTTGCTTTATTAATCTATTCTTGTTTTCTATTTTATTTTGCAGGTTCCAAAAATTGCGAAATTCGCTGTTACAGCGAACTAGGGTTTCTCAGCTTGCAAAAAATGCAGCAGACGCAGAGCGGCGTCTGGAAGTCCAATACGAAATGCAGAGGTGCGTTTCAGCTGTGCGAACTCCCGTGGGCGTTTGAAGGCGCTTTACGTGAAAGCGTAGGCTTCCGAGTAAGTGTGTTTTTCTTTCTTTGTTAAACTGTACTTTTTACGTTTTTGGTTTTCTGCTATATTTTGTTTCTTTTTCAGATCATTGCTTTAAAATGAACGAAAACTAAGTAATCTGGAAAATAATAGTTATTTTTAGTTACATTTTTTTGCATTGCATTATTGGTTGTTGCTTGCATAAAAAAAAAAAAAATTTTTGCATACCTAGCTGCATATTAGAATAGCTACGAATTATCTCTGTTTTAGTTATCTAAGTAGGACTATTGATTGGATGTCAATAGTACTCCTGCCATTGGGTGATTCCAGGCAGAGAAGTGGACGAACCTTCCGGTTGCTCCTTTGATATCTGATATCATTGGTAGGCAGGGGGTTTTAAACGGTGTACTCCACTTCTTCAGAGGAAATGGCATATTTTCAGTGGCCTCTTGCTTAGATCATTAGAACTTTTGATTTATAGCTTTGTATGTATACATTAGACAACTAAAACACTTAAAATAAAATTCTATCGCATTTCATATTGCATTTAAAATAGTAATATCTGGATTTCATCACCAGGTATTGCTTGAAGTTTAGTGACGGTGGAATTCATCTCCATCCATTAAACTTCTGCCTTAGACACCATAGGTCACCCCCGAGCAAACTTGTTGGATTTCATCACCAGTAAGAATCTCGTTGTCCTTTCCTAGCCATAGTTTTTACCTTTTTTGTGAATAATTCAAGATTAGATCACATGCAAAACTCATAAACCGGACACTTAAAATTTACTACAGATTAAGATCAAAAAATAATTAATTAACCGCAGGTAAGACACATTGGTTGAAACCTAGGTTGTGACTATTTTCTGATAATTTCTTTAGTGTAAATTTATCATTCCAGTTTTGCATTTTTCTTTTCTAAATTTGTTTAGATTTATTGCTCTATGGTCTTAACAAGGAATCAATCTAAAGTGTTAAATCTAAATAATCAAATGAATAATTCACAGAACATCCCCACCACCAACATGACCACTTATCCTAGTGAATTTCAGGCAGGTTCGCCTGCAGGTCTTTCACGTCCTTCTACCGTCTATCGCATGGCCATGCCCATGGAGGAAGACAATTCCTGTCATATTACCCACATTGATATGGCCCAAGTGCAAACTCACTTAAGAGATGGCACTGGTTATGTCCTTGAGCCAATCCAAGATTCCCCTATGCAAGATTCTATTTTTTAGTAGGATATTGCATCAACCATACCCGCTGGTTTCACTCAGGTCTACACTAACCCTTTTTTTGAGGCTAATGTTGTATCTGCTCAGCCGGCTTCATCTCCAACATCTTCCCAGATGCTCAATTGCCCTCCTTTGGAGACAAATGTAGTGTCTTCCCGACCACTTTCTCCTCCATTTACCCGGGTGTACACCAATTCTCTCTATGAGGCTGGTGGAACCTCCTCTAGCCATGACCAATTTCAACCCTCTTCTTCCCAAACCATTTATGGTTTCACCCTACCTGGGGCACAGTCTACTGTTTCTTCCCAGGTACCGCCTACTTCAGCCACCTTCATTGCCCTTGCTACGCAGTCTCCTGTGACTACCATGGCAGCCTACCCTCCACCTTCATCCAATCATCCCACCTCCCTTGGGTTAGAGATTAATAAGGTTAGGGAGTACCTCGACAAGTTGCTTCAGCAACAACAGCAACAAAATGCCCAACCACCTGTCGTAGTAAATCCTACACCCCAACCAATTTCTACCCAGCCAGCTTTTCTTAGCTCAAGCCCCACCTGGGTACCCCAATCTTCGGTGGTGTCCATTCCTACCCCACCTTTCTCCCAACCCAGTCCAGTTCATCATTCACCCCAATCACCTTCTTTTCGGTATCATCCATACCAACAACTTGTCCATTCCACACCGCCTAATCCAGGCAATTTCATCCCATCTCATCATTTTTCCACTCCTCCATTGCATCATCATAATCATCAAACGAATCAAAATTTTCATGAAGATTCTCGACTCCATGCTATGCAACAACAGATTGACAACCTTATGCTCAACATGCCTGGCTCATCTAGTCAAAAACCTACGCTAAGGTCGTTGATCAATCAACCAATTCATCCTTCGGTACCTTCACCGCCATATCCGACCGATTTCACATTACCGAAGTTTGACAAATTTCGAGGAACTGAGGATCCTCATGAACATGTGAGCTCATTCATGCATGCTCGCTTTAGAATCCAAAATAATGACGCTCTTATGCTCGAAATTTTCCTCGGACATTAGGAGGAGATGTTGTACAATGGTACAATCATTTACCTCACCATAGCATTTATGCTTACGAGAAATTGATTAATCTATTTTTAGAACGATTCTCCCTAAATGTACAAAGGAAAGTCTCATTGTCCGACTTATACAAGCTCAAGCAACATGACGATGAGACTGTTTATGACTTTGGAAACCGTTGGAGGGCTATCATTAATAAACCGCCATTCTCCCTACCAATGGAGGAGTTAACCAAAATGTTCACCCAGAGTTGTCTAAAACCTATCTCTTGGTTACTCCAATTACAACAATACAAGACTTTTGAAGAGGCTTTGGCCCAAGCAAGTATCATAGAAGACATTAAAGTCCAAGAGGGTGTTTTAAAACCCCATAGAAAAGAATGGCAACAAAAGGGCCAACAACAAAATAATAATTATGGCCAAAACAAACAAACATAGGCTAGTACAGCCTCAAATGTTAACCAAGTTAATCAAGTGGTGGCGAGTCAGCCCGTAATGGCTCAACAACAACAAGTAATGCAAAGTCAACCGCAACCAATTGCTTATCATGCGGTACCCGCCCCTCCTCAACCAACTCACAATACTGGGCCAACCATGGAAACTCGACCTTGGCAAACAAATCGTCCCAAGCGACAGTTCACACCTTTAGATGAACCATATGCGGTCATATTCAACAAGTTATATAGCACAAATCAGTTAACTTTACCTGAGTTTAAACCTTTAGAACCATCTAGGAGGGGGAAATATTACAAGGAGTACTTATTTTGTCCTTATCATAGGCAAAATGGACACGATATCAATAATTGTACAGCTTTCAAACATGTGATCCAAGATCTTATTGAGATTGGAGCCATTAAATTGGATAGCCCCTTAGCCCAACAAAATCAAAATCTTGGTGTATTTCAAACACCCCTTCCACATCGGGAGGAAGCTCCAACAACTTCGGGGGGAGTAACTCAGGTAACTCCTCCTAATCAAGTCAACCATGTACAACAATACCAAGGTTTTGTGGGTACTATTAACGTAGTAACCCGGGGTCAAAGGGCGAACCAACCAAATCAGGTTGAACCACAGCCACCTGTACAAACTCCCAGTCCACCTCAGGTAACAGTGACCCAACGACATGCTAGTACTTCTCAACAACCGCTAAATCATTCTACTCAATGCCAACGACCCATCATGTCATTGAGTAGTCGATTAACTACCAGTTTAAAAATGGCTTCTGCCAAGTTATCGATCTATGACCTCATTCAACAATCTCCCCCGCATAGAGAGGCATTAATGGAAATCTTAAAGTCAATCGAGCTTCAAACTCAAGATACTAATGCCTTCAACAACTTTGTGGGGAGTATTCAAACATGCATGGAGCCCTCCATCACTTTCTATGATTTTGAAATCAAACCTATGTCAACAAAAAGTATAGATCCTCCACTACATATCATGGCCAAGATCGATAACAAGCCATTCAAGAGAGTCTTAATTGACACCGGTTCCTCAATAAATATCATTACAACATCGGCGTTGAGTCATCTAAAGTCGTCGCCATCCCTTATCACAAAGTCGACTTTTACTCTTAAAGCATTCAATGATGCTTTATCTTCCACGGTTGGCACGGTTATCTTGCCCATTGAGGTAGGGGCCCGAACTTTGCATACCTTGTTTCACATCTTGGAAGGGTCCATGGCATACAATGTATTGCTTGGACGGCCTTGGCTTAGGGAGATGAGATGTGTCCCTTCTATACTACATCAATGTCTGAAGTATGTATATGAGGGACAAGTTCATTGTGTACCTGCTGACATTGAACCCTTCAAACATTGCAACTATGTCTCAAATCCTTATGAGATTGTGTTGCCATCCACTCATCTTTTCTTGACCCCATCTACTTCTTCTATACCATCTTCTTCTAAAGCTCCCATTCCTGAGGAGCTACCCATCATATCGCAACCATCTTCCTCTTTCGCTATTCCATCTCATTCACCACTTTCTTCATCTCCTAATCTTCCTTCTTCTTCATCAGTGACCACATGCACATGTGGCCATGACCAATCATCTCTTTCCATGTCATTACCCCATTCTTCTACACCTTCTTCAACATCACCTATTATTCCTCCATCTTCCCAACCATCACCAGTTGATGTTTCACAAGTTAGTGAAGCATCAACCCAACCAAATCCTTCCAATTCTTCTATCCCACATTCTTCTATTCCATCATCTAGTCTTTCTCCCTCCCAAGTCAAGGTCCATCTCACTGATGCAGGTATTGGTGAGTATGCCATTCAAGATGTCCACATCACACCGTTCAATGTGCAAATAGTTAAAGATTTTGGTCATCCACATGACCAACATTTATCCATTGGATCGATTTATAACATGGGTTCTATGCCAAATTCCATTAATTTTGTATATGGGGGAATAGAGTCATCTTCTAGTCCTACCACCATACTAGAACCCAAGCATCCAGTCCTTGCCAATATCGAAAGGATGGAGGGTTTTCCCTCTCGCTATTTCCACGGACATAATTGGCAGCAATTTGGCCTAGGTCGATACGAGCAAGGGGTAACCGAACGCATCGATATGCCATACCGGGAGACCCACCGAGCGTTTTGGTCCGGGCTACCAACCACTTCCATCCCTTTCTTCTTTTGAACAAGCTTTTCAAAGCATTAATCTTAATTCAGAAGAAGAAATCCTCCACCCCGATGAATCCGAAGATGAAGCCTATGAAGAATTTGACGTCATGTCAAATGGTGATGAATCTGAAGAAGAGTCGGCGCCAATTGTTACCCTCATTGAACAAGACGAGTTTTATCTCCAATTGTTCCCTCTCCAAGAGGCCATCTTTCGCTTTCTTCTTCCACAAGAACGAGGTGAACCACCCCCTCCGCCACATCCATAAGCCATAATCCAAACCTGTATTATATGTATATACTAAAATAGTGGTTTTCACCACTACAAAAAAAAAAAAAAAAAAAAACTGAAAAACTATGTTGTTTTGCATCTCAGGTCTTCCGAGGTCTTCACCGGTTTTCCCTTCCATTCCGCCCATCCTTTCTTCCATAAGTCGACAATGAATTTCGAAGACTTATTCACCCCGCTCCATAATCCATATGATCCGGATAAGCCTAAGAAATGTGTCTTTGGTGTTACCTCAGGAAAACTCCTAGGTTTTATTATCTCTAAACGAGGTATTGAGGTGGACCCAAACAAGGTCAAAGCCATTATGGAAATGTGTCCCCCAACTAATTTGAAGGAGTTGCATAGTTTACAAGGAAAGATTAATTCAATCCATCGCTTTATTGCACAACTTTCTGATAAATGTAGGCCATTTTGCCACCTACTACAAAAGGGGGTACAATTTTCATGGACAGATGAGTGTCAGAAAGCCTTTGATGACATCAAGTAGTACTTAGCGTCTCCGCCAGTCTTAGCTTCGCCTCGTCGAGATCCCTTCCTTGCAAATTTCTTTGTAGGAATTTATCGATGATGATACTGCTAGACAAGCACGTCTTGATCAACTCACACTCATAGATGAAAAACGAATCAATGCTTTAGAGCATTTGCGAGTTTATCAAGACCGATTGAAACGTGCTTACAATGCCAAAGTTCATCTAAGAGAATTTCAAGTAGGGGATCTTGTCCTTAAAGAGAATCAACAAAACACCAATGCATTGCCGCATCTTCGAGATAAATTTGCGGCTAATTGGTTAGGTCCATATATGGTCACTGAAAGAGTGGGTAATGGAACTTATAGACTTGCCAGTTTAGAGGGAGAGGAAGAACCCGAACCACTTAATATTATACACTTGAGGGCATTCTACGCATAGTTTGAATTTTATATGTACATATATACATGGCTTGTACAACAAAAAAAGAAAAAAAAAAAAAAAAACAAATAAAATAAAAAGAATTTGCATTTCATTGTTAGTTGCATACATCTCATTCAAAAACATTGCATTTCATGTGCATACATCTCATTGAAAACCATAACATTTCATTTTCAGCCATAGTTGCATATCATGTTAGAGACCATTCTATCTTTTGGATATAAAATTTGGTCAAGCAAAAGTCATGTTGCCTTAATCAGGGGCACCTTCATAAAATCCATCAAACCGAATTGTCATTCGTACACCCATTTTCCATTTGCACATATTTACATTGCCAAAATGTTTTCAATCACTCAGCCATTCCTAGTGTTTTAAGCAAACTTTGAAATGCATGTCAAAGTTCTCTAGGGCCATATCACAAATTACACTAAATAAAATCTTGAGTATTGGGAAATGATTTCAAAAGCGGTCTTGAACCTATCACATTTTCACATCTTAAAAACATCTTGTGTCAAAGAGAGATAACACCATCCTTGGGTTGTGCCTTGAAGTGAAAAGGGTAATCCTCGTTTGTCCTATCATGCAAACATAGTCCATAAAATAGTGGTTCTTACCACTATCACAAGCAATCACAAAATATAAATATAAACAGAGTAGTAAGGATAGGGTAAAATTCTCATCATACTTCGGTTGAGAATCCGATTCCCCAAAGCTCTAAGGAAATGAACATTTTTCACACACCACCGATCCCAAATAAGTTGTAAGGATCGTACTACTTGTCCAGTCAGACGGATAGGTAGTCATCCCCAAGGCTTACAAAGGTCAAAAACAACATGGACTATGGAGTTAACCTTCACCGGGGCTATAGACGCTTGACTGGCAGTGGAGTATACTCATTGTGTGGCGACATGTCTCTCCTCAAAAGAGACCTCTGAATGCTCATACAGACAAACTAGCTTCGGGGTCTTCTCCATAACAGGGTTACCTAATTTATGCAAGATGAGGTTAATGAACACACTTGCACACACACAGGTTTTTGATTGCCTAGAGTCACTACCATGCTTCAGATTTGGTTAATGAACTCGCATGCACACACATTTGGTCCTAGTTGAATTAGGCAGTGTTAGTAAGTTTGTTTGATACCACTAGCATGTTTGAGTCTTTGTAAAACAGTCTTCCATATCAACCTCCATATCACCCTCCATATCTTCTTCCATATTCATGTCATTCCATACGTCATCCATTCACAAGCCACCAAGTTCGATGCCCCTGATTAAACAATTATGATAACAGTTCGCTAAATCTAACTATCTAAAAGTATGAGTGCTTCTTAGTGCATATTTCATTTACTTAGTCTCGCATTAATCATCTATAAGTTTGCATTCCATTCCATCACATATGCATCAAAAACATTAAAACATATAAAAACATGCATCACAAAAACATAGGCATTCACACAAAAGAGAGTAAAACACCAAATAAATAAAAGCCATGTATATATATATATATGTATAAAGGACAAACTGTACAATGAATGCCAAAAGGCTACAATATACAATAGAGCACCAAGGCTCATAAAGAGTGCATCTAAGCACTAAGCTAACCATCAAAAGAGGTACCCCTCATCCGCCCGAACTACCTCCAACCGGGCTGCCTCCGCTAGTCCCACTGCCTCCAATATCTCCCAGTCTGCCTGGGACAATGACCTCCTCATCCCCGAAATGATAGGGGAGAATCGGTGTCATGCCTCTAACACCCTAAGCTGCAAAACAACAAAACAAAAATTTGTTACAAATTTTTTTTCCAAAAAAAAAAAAAAAAAACACAAAAAAAAAAAAAAAAAAACACATAAAAGTACTTGCTTAAATAAACAAATACCTCAGCTGGCTGCACTGGCGCGTCCGCTCCCACCTCCGCCATAGCTCCCGCGTGCTTCACAACTTCTCACTCCACTTCACTCCATTCCCTCAGACGCACTTCTCTCAAGCTCGAACGCACAAATGAGCGAAATTCTCTTTGAAATTGTTTAAATAGCTGGTTTTGGCACCCTGAAATGCAGTGGGGCGTTTCATGGTGCATTCAGATGCAGTGCTGCATTTGTAGAGCGCCTAAACACCGGCGGGCATCTCTTCCAACCACAAATGCACACCGGCGTTTGGTGTCAGTATTGAATAAAGGAACAAAACTTGCAAAATTGAAGCTTACCTCCTCCAAATTTCATCAAATTCAATTCATCCATTCTTCTTATCATAATAAAACATTTTGTGAAGGTTACAACATTTTTGGACACAAATTTTGTCATTTCGCTCAAAAAGCGCATCATTCATCATTGTTTTACAAATTGGGTTAAAAATATTCAAAACCTTCACAAAATTAACCACATTCATCAATTCTTCTGATCTATCGTCAATTTCATTCATTCTTCTTTCATCATGCATATTTTTGCCAAATCAAATTAAAGTAAACCTCGTATCTAGTGGTATATTCTATCACCTTGGCGATTGCAGCGATTTGAATCCATGCAATTCGGTAAGAGGATTAAACCACCATAAGGACACCTACCATTTATCATAATCAACTATTTCACTGTTTGAAAATTGGAAATCAATTTTGGGTATTCTACTTTTCAAGTGACCTCATACCAAGATTAATTTGCTCAACAGTTGTCATTGATGGCCTAGTTCATGGGGCCTTAAACATGGACAATCTTTAATATCATCATTATTTTGAGTCTTGCTAGAGATTGAGGCTACCTAGGTTGATTGGTTCCAACCCGAGGAATTATCCATACAGTCACTAGGAGCATCTCTGAGTTCTGGACTCTTTTCATGCATCTTTCATCTCTGCATATCAATGGCGCCAACAAGGCAATTTCATTAATAGTATGGACTCACACACAGGAGTTGGGGCATCCGTTATCAATTTCTAATTTTCCTATAGTGGAATTCATCTTACATGATCATGGAACTTACAATTTGGCAAAAATCCCTTTATAACCATTGGGGCAGAAAATGGTCCATCTTTCACATCACTCATATCGTCTTCAATCATATTCTTTTCTGGTTTGTACACCAACCCCTTTCCTGTTGGGACATAAACAGATGGTTCATACACCAACCCCTTTTTTTCACCGTTGGGGCAAAAACGGTTCATTTTCTTCCAAATTTCTTCCAATTGGCTTGTGAGAACCATTCTCGCTCGCCAATTGAGGGGGTAAGCCGATAAAATTTTAAATATTCTTTTATTCTTTGGTCTTCAAAGTTGTGCTTTAGTCTTGAGAGAGAGTTACGTCTGATCCAGCTTTTCAGGTGTCTTAAGTTTTTGTGTTTTATTGTGTCTTCACACAAAGCAGCTCAAAAAGGGGCATCTGTAGACACCAAAATCCAGCCACTTGTAAGTCATCTATACCTTCCTGTTAGCCACGTGTCAGTCATCCATCCTTCCCGCCATTATTTGGCCCAAATCCACACCTTCCCGCCATTATTTGGCCCAATTTCACCTTTCCCGCCATTTTTCATCCCCAAATTTATTTAAATTATTATTTATATATATTTTTTAATATTTTAATATATTTTAATATATATATAAATATAGTTTAAGTGATTTAATCTAAGCCGTCCATCCTTCATTTAATCTCATCCGTCCATCCATCTTAATCCGTTTCACAACCTAGATTTATTCTCTACCCTTGGATCCACTTTAATCTTAGCCACACATTCAAAGTGTCGTTAAAACCCTAAAGTGTGCCCTAAGAGTGGATTATAAATTGAGTCACTTTGATGGCTCAAACCCTATCTCCTACTTGGATCTTGGCTATCTTATCTCCTATCTTTGCTATCTTTGCTATCTTTTGGACCTATCTCTTCTATTTCATCTATCTCTTCAGCTATCCATCGCCGCATCCTTTTCGCCGCATCCATCGCCGCATCCATCGCCGCATCCGTCGCCAACTTCGTCGCCATCTCTTCTGCAGCACTCTGCAGAATCCCCCATTCTTGTCGCAAGTGCCCGCGGGCATTTACCAAGTGCCCACGGGCGTTTACCCGCAGCCACAGACTCAGACCGACGTCTGAAACCTTGATCCAGAAGCACGCGGGCGTTCAGCGAGTGCACCAGGGTGCCTTCTGTAGCCGATTTGACAGCCACATTACTTCCAGATGTCGCCTGGTCTAGCCGCATTAACAGAGAATAGGTATAAATCAGTTTAAAGCAAGTAACTTCTTTTCTTTTATTAATCTATTGTTGAACTCCTGCATTCTATTTTTCTAGGGTTTTAAATTGTTTCTGAGGGCTCACACAGTGGAGCCCTCTTATTAATTTCTAACTCCTTGATAGTGTTAATGTGTGCAAGATTTTAATGGCAGATCTGGTGTGTTGATAGCAGCTATTTAAGCTGGAGTGGTCCGAGCTACAGGATACAACAAAGCCCACTCACCTTGTTGGGGTTAAAGATATATTCTTCGAAGACGCCACCCATTGTGCCAGCTAGGGTTTCGAAGAACCCTAGCACAAACTATAATTTTTGTATCACGAAAAGGGTTACAGGCCCTGTTGTACTCAAAAGGAGTTTTTAAACTCCATTGATTAATAAAAATTGTTTGTTTTGTACAACTATGTTCTGCATTACTTTTTATCGTGATTTCTTTATCTTTTGTTTGGCGTTGTATCTTTAATCTACAAAAATATTTCCTTTTTTCCTTTTTTCTTTTGAAAGCAAATTTGAACTTGAAATGAGTCAAAACCACTTACCCAAAATCCTTAAGCTTTATCTTTGGTTGTCCAAATGTTGTATGTTGCGTTTATTACCTCCCAAATGTAGGTTGTGTAGATTATGTTTTTGTAGGGTGAGAAATGACCTAATCAACCTCTAAAATTCCTCAAACCTTTTGTGATATCAACATTCAAAACCCTGCAACCAACAAATAGATATGAATTAGCATAGATGAATCACAAGGTGACACAAAAACCCTTTGTGAATCCCACCATGATATCCAGAATTATAGCAATGAAAACACACCCTAACAAATGAGATGACAAAACAAGAAAGTACAATGAAATAATTTGTATTTGTACTGATTATATTGGAGCCTTGGTCTGCTTTTACAATAATATGCCCTAGTGTGTAGGGGTATGATTACAAAATATGCTTGCTTACTTTTAAATACAATGGAAAAGAGAGGAAAATCCTATTTTGCAAATCAAGTGAGGAGGGGTGCCAATAAAAAGAGTGTGGGTGGGCTTTCGTATCCTTACCGACCACCCTTTCTTCAACAGCCTCCAAGAACCTGTCACCTACACACAAATACTAAAACAAAAGAGGGTCAAAAACATATGCAAGGCCTTCACTGTGTAAGGCCTATTATGATGTGAAAAAATCTACAAAAACCTATAAATGAAATGATTGTAGAACCCAAAAAGATATGCATGATGTAAAATAATGAAAATTATACCTTGTTGTGTTACCTATGTTGATCCAAGGCTGATGTTGGTCGACTAGGCCTGCACAAATGCAACATATTGCATTTGGTAAATGTAGGCTATTTTTGGGACTGGTCAAATGCAAAAAACCATATTTGGTAAACATAGACTACATTTGGGACTAGGTAAATGCAAGGTATTGCATTTGGGAAATTTTGGCAGAAAGACTCAAATGGTTGTTCTTCGGATCCTATGGCTCAGAACTTGAGTGAGATGTGATCTTCTTAATGTGATTTTGGTAGTGTGATAGTACCTATTTTATCCTCTCTTGGTGAATGAAATGGTGGAGTAGTTGTAGGATCATGGGAGGTGAGGGGTGTGAGGATAGGTGGCAGGCTAGGGCAACCAAGTGGTAGGGATAGGGCAGCCAAGTGGTCTAGGTAGTTAGAGTGAGATACTTGAGGTGTCTCACTTAGGGAAGAGGTTGCAAATGTGATATTAATGAGGGTAAGATATATGAAAAGGGGAGGGATAATGGTAGTTAGGACATGTGGGAAAGGAGAGGACAAGGGATCCTAGGAGGTATTTTCTAGATTTTACTAAATCTGGGAAATAAGATAATGTGCACATAAAATAACCTAAGTGAGACCTTAGGCATATTTTTATTATGTAGAAATTAGGGTATGTAGTGCAAATGGTTAGGTTTTGATGTTTACAAGTGTTAATTATTCTATATTGAAATATTCTAAGATAAGGGTCAATTATTATAAGCAATGATAGATACTCCATAACTATTATTTCAATTTATTCATTAAAATGGAAAAAGCTCTTTGATAACATTATTCTATAGTTTTATCTCATTATTGAACTTAGTGGAAAATGGGCATAAAGTCTATCAAATATATTTATTCTCAAAAGGGGTTACAAAGGGGTCCTCCTTTTTACAAATCTGCCTTAGAAGGCTACAAAGCGGGATTCAACATGGTGAATGTCCCTCTTCTTTTAGTGAACTGGTCGACTACGCCTTGGATCGGTCTTCCAAGGATCCTCAAATTTGGGTGGGCTTAATGCAAGAGAGCCACCAATGATCAAACCTATCCTCCAGACCTGTATGACCTACAAAATGGGGTTAGTGCATTTGGGGACCTATCATGGATCAAACCCCGTAGTTATGAAGATAAAAGACACTAAATAAAGCAGTAAAATGCATAATAAAAGTTGTTGTAAATGATTGTGAGTGCTGAAAAATAGTAAAGATTACCTATCGAAAGGGTTTTGTGGCTTTCTATTGCTTAAAAATGGACTCTAGATAGAGTCACACCCTAGGGTACGACCGGTTTGGGTCATTGGGTACCTAGTGACTATACCTATAACTATGTTTTTCTAAATTTGATAGAAGATAGTGTTGTCCTGTGACTGTAGTAGCTCTTGGTCGGCGTTGGATATGCTCTCATACCTGTCAAAACAACACACAAGAGGGTACAAAAGGGTTGATTGTCATGTTGATTTGATGGTTGATTGATGGGTGGAGGTCTGATGTAATTTTGATAGAGTTTTGGTATGTGAAATGAGGTGGATGCATTTGTGAGGAAAAGTACTACTATTTATAGCATTTTGGAGAGGTTAGGGGGGTGAGGTGTCCCTTGTGAGGTGGAATGAACCTTGGTTGAATCCCAACCATGGTGAGGTTAAAGGTGAGGTGTAAGGTGACTCACCCTTTCACATGCTTTGAAAAGGGATCTTTTAAATATCTACAAATATCCTAGGTGCACACATGTGTGAGCAAAGGTTGAGGTTAACCTTGATTAAGTTGATCTTGAGTTAAACCAAGGTTAAGGGGGTGAGGTGGAGGGTGACTCACCCCTTCCCATGTCTTAAAGATTAAGCATCTTTAAATATCTATGAATATCATGGGTGCACACATGTGTGAGTAAAAGGTTAGTGTTAACCTTGATTAAGCTTAATTAAACATGTGTTTAACCTCTTAAGTGCACTTTAGTGATAAAGTGACTTTAAACCAAGGTTAGGGTTACCATGGTTAGGATTTTGATGGTGGTCACATGGGGACCAAGGTTAAGCGTAGGAAAGGGCTTGAATGGCCCAAGGAGCTTATGCATAACCCCTTTTAATAAATGTAAGGTGTTTTGAGATTAATTAATGCAATTTTGTAGCTTTTGCAATTTAATCAATCATGGAGATAGGGTAAGTGACCATGTGCAACTTTTAGGTGTCTACATTTACCCCTTTTTGTACTATAGTGTGTGAAGACATAAGGCAGTGCAAAAATTTAGTGACACCAGAAGATGATTTGGTTTTGAGAGAGAAGAATTTGATGATGGAATATTGCAGATGATGATGGCTTTCATCATGCCATAGTAATTGTTGAGGGAGTAGACGTAAGATTGCCTTACTATCATGATCAACGTAAGATGCCCCAATTGTGAAAGGAGTGAATGTCTTTGAAACTTTACCTTTGATACTTTGTTGAGCTTGATTTGATTTGATAAGCCGTTCAACCCTTGGTAGGTTTTTCTCAGGTGCTTCATTCATGAGTGGTCTTACGACTACCACTCTTGAAGAAGGAAATCCATGATTAGCCTAGAGACTCAGGTATTTTGGTCCATCAAATGTTCATTTTGAATTGGAGTTTTGATGAGAAGAGAAATTCTACTTTTGAGTTGCCCCAATAAAGGAGGGCGTAAGATGATCTTTGAAAAAGGTTCTTGGATAAACACAATTTCTAGTATTGAGTGTTTGGTTATTGATCATGCATAAAGTGAATTTTAGTGAGATGTCTACCCCCTCAAGCGATGAGGCGATGAGAGGTGAAAATGAAGCGATGATGAAACGCTTGACAAAGTGGTTGATGAAGTGAGATAGTTGGTGAAATGGTAAGAATATGGGAGAACTATGAAGAAAGGGCATGTTAGATAGGTGAAAAGTCCCATGGGGGACCCTGGAGCAGGTTTTGGTGAAGTTTTGGCTTGATCATAGGGTACCATAAGACTGTATTGGATCGCAATGTACCTCACAATCATTTCGAGTTGTAAGGTACCTAGCAATCATGCGTCACGACTACAAAATGTGCGGTTGCAGGGCATGCACATCATTTGTGCACCTGTGAATTACAAGAGAGGAGTGAGAGAGGAAGGGGAGGAGAGGAATTTACAATAGAGTGCTACTAATATTGAGGTGTGAAGGACAATATGGTGGGACAAGTCGATCAAGGTGGAGGGTGATTGGTACGGGTAAGTGAATCTTGAACCCACATAGTTTGAATTGTGGAAATTTTAAAAGAACCCTAGGGCCTTTTATAGATGCATGAAATGAAAAAAAAGGTAGGTGTAGGAATGTATGCACATGAAAATGAAAGTGCATCGATGTGTGTGCATGTGTGCAATGTATATTGTATGTTTTTGTTTTGTTGTTGTTTAGTTTGAAAAATGCACATTTTTCGAGATGCATGTGTTTAAAGTATGTTTGTGCTATTTTTGTGTGTTTGTGAGTTGGTTTGTGAAAAAATTTATGACATGTGGGTGAATGGGCAAAATGGGTGTCCAAAAGTACCATTTGTTTGCTTTATGTGATGTGGAACATTTTTTTATGTGCATGTATGAGTGTGATTTTGAGGTTTTTTGTGCAAAATATTGTGATGTATGTGTGTATGAGCCAAATAGGTCTATAAAAGTACCATTTGTTTTCTTGTGTGTCATGTGACATTTTTTGATGTGCTTGCATGAGTGTATTTTTGACATGTGTGGAGAGGGAAATTTTATTTTATTTTTCATGGGAGTGTAAAATGAGAAAATGGGTATCCAAAAATATCTAGATATCGATGATTGTTGGGTATCTTGCAACCGTGTACGGTCGCTAGGTACCTCACGATCCTAAGATTGTATGGATTTTTTTGGATGCCCTTAGGGGGGGCATAGAGTGGAATGTATGAATGCATGAATGAAATGTTTGCTTGATGTGGTTTTATTATTTGTGTACTAACAAAAATATGTTATGTGAAATAGGTACTAGAGATCGATTTGAGGCACCACTTTCATCCATTGTTAGAGGATCTGAAGGAGACGTTAGGTGTTGGTGATTTATAGTGGTTGTGAGATGTGGGATTGCATGGGGTGTACGAGATGAGGGTGATACATTGTGACCATGCCTATGTGGAGGTATTGTGTGAGTGATGGGATCCAGATCACAACACTTTCCATCTCTCGATAGGGGAGATGACTATTACCTTAGAGGACATATTTTTGGATTTATAGATTACCTATGGAGGGGTTGATTATGATCACTATCGGATGGGGTCAATGAAAGGTAATGTTACAATGATTATTGGGTGATAGGTGGGAGGAGGTGAGGGTCACCAATGAAGGAGTGGATTATGAGTAGTGTTGGCATGATAGGATGATCTCACTAAGACACTTGGTGGCTATGATAGTGATAGCCAACCATGTGATGCTAGATGTGTCGGGATGTTGATTCCCATGGAAGATGATGGGGGTGATGTGTGATGTGGTGGAGTAGGAGCATCAGTATGCATGGGCACCTACTTTGTTGGTGTAAACCTATAGAGAGTTACATAGAGTGTGACTAGTAGGATGATGAACTATGGGAGTGGGTGTGCTCCTCTAGGTATGGGTATGGGAGCATATTATCATGGAGTGACTTGAGGGGTTGCCATATAGGATGAGTTGATGGGGATAGATGTACCCTATGCATTATAGTGGTGGATATATATGGAGGTGCGATGGCATAGGCCACATGAGGGATAGGGTTTGTATTACAGAGATGCATTCAGTCGATTGAGGCTAGAGGACATCATCTAGTGACCATGGAGGGGAGCACTAGATTGGGATGAGGTAGGGTGAGAGTTGTGTTGAGTGAGGCATGGATGATGGGTGATTGGGTGAGAGGCCACCCAGGCAGAGTGGTTCCCATTCAGTCATGTGTTGTAGTAGTTTGGGTTACGATAGGAGGTACCTAATGCACCCATCATGATTTGGTGGGTTAAGGGAGATCTAAGATGGTGAATAATGGTGGAGCCTCTAGATCTAGCAGTGGATGCAATTATAGATATATCTAATATGGAGGATGTAGGGACTACACTAGGGTATGATGCATGGTGGGCTACTTAGAGTTGGGAGCTCGAGGTAGGTGTGATTGATAGGTATGTAGAGGCCATAGAAGTTTGAGGTAGGTGGTGGTTTGGGATGGATTAGAGGAGGTATCAAGGGTGGAGTAGGGAGTCTAGGTGGATCTCCTAGTATAGGAGTGATTAGTCCTCCTTAGGCCGATGTGGGAGCTAGTGGTGCAATGGATGAGGGGATAGTGAGGAGGATATTGATGTTGAGGTATTATGATGAGTGTGATAGTGTGTGGAGAAGGGAGGAGCTCCTATGGAGGGATGGTAGGATCTAGTGGTGGGTCCAAGGGGGAGTGGGAGTATAGCTATAGGTGAGATAGATTTGAGTATCTATCTATGCAACATGATGTATACTTATGAGGATATTACTATGTTGTGGGATAGAGTGTGATAGGTGGAGGGCTATATGACTCAACGAGAGATAGCATGGATGCAGGAGTGAGTTGTATTGATAGTGGAGAGAGATGGGGCTTGTGTGGAGGTGGCTCGAATTCGAGAGGAGACTACATAAGAGAGAGGTCAGATAGAGACCATGGTGGTAGAGATGGCTCAACTTCGAGAGGAGGCTACCTAGAAGAGAATCCAGAGGAAGGCTATGGTAGCTAAGATGGTCTGACTTTAGAGAGGAGGCTACCCAAGAGAGAGGCTATATGGAGGCTATGGCGGTTGAGGTAGCTCGACTAGGAGAGGAGGATACCCAAGAGAGGACCTAGAGGGAGGCCATGATGGTTGAGATGGATGGGATGCACTAGGTGAAGGATCACTTGGAGGGTTTGTTCTATAGAGAGGGGAGGAAGGTACATCGATTAGAGGTGTAGTTGGTGATTCATGGGATTAGCGTCCCAATAGCATCAGAGTCTAGATCATGATCCCACCAGAGTAGGAGTGGACATTTGATGAGATGGCCATAGGTGAGCATGGTTGCCCCAGGTTAGAGCAACGATGGAGGATCGAGGAGAGTGGAGGAGCCTCCTACCCCATGAGAGGGGAGTGGGGAGACTCATGATGAGGTGCAAAGCTAAGATAGCCTACATTGTATTGTTTTGGTATTTTTGGTTTTGTGTGGTGAGAGTGCCACTAATTTTGTATATGATAGCCTAGTGAGGTGATGTATGATGTAGTGGATAGGTGATGTAGCCTACGGGTGATGTGATTATGTACATTGTATTCATGGTTTTGATATGATATATACATGATGATTTTGGTGTGATTATTTATTATGTGTCTAATGTGTGTGATGTGATTGATATGAATGATGTGAATGATGCATGTGTGTAATTTGAAACATAAGTGATTGTGTATGTATGATGTGATTAGATTCATGATGAATGCTAGGTAAGATGAACCTAACCATTTATGAATATGCACAAGTGGATATGTATAAATGTAAGGTATGGAATCATGTGTACATGTGGAATGCAAAATGTGGTAAGATGGTTAGCCATTCGCATTGCATTTAAACCATCTCACTTGGTATGGTGAACCAAAAACAAATGACTAGTTGCATACTAACTAAGGATCCAAAATATGTGATAAGGAAATAGGGAGTGTATGGACTGACATGAGTGTACAAGATATGCATGGATGAGATGTAGCTAAGAAGGATGTACAAATGTGATGAAGAGACACTTGTTATAAGTAGAGGTAGCGGTGGTGTTGTTCGCCCTTGATCCTGAAGCATGATGGATGTTTAAAAGGATTCCTAGATACTCAAACAACATAGTTTGAACAATCAAACTCATCTAGTAGTCATGCAATATCCTATAGATATCTAGACTAGCCTAACTGAATCTAAGTCTATCATGGACCTATGTGTGCACATGATGTTCATTTATCCATTTTGAGGGAGGTTGGACTAACCCATTGTAAACCTAGCCAAAGTAGCTAGCTCATCCACAAGCACGTAATGATCTATACAAGAGAAGGTCACTAATGTGACAGATGTGTCACCACTTGTAAGACTATTCCACTACCAGGTAGGTTCTTGGAACCTATTGTTAGCGATGGAAATCACCCTGTGATGTTATTTTGGACTTGAGGACCTCTGGGATTCAAGTTATTTGATAGTACTCTTGGAGGATTTTCCTTTTGTTTTTTCCCCTCTTTCATTTTTATTCTCTTTTGTGGTGCTCTTTTTTTTTTTTTTTTGTGTGGGCGTTGGCTTTTGTTTTCTGCCCATTTTTTATTTTGCTTTTGCTTGTCCCTTTGTTTATCCCCAAGTTTATTTTGATCATGCAAATGATAGGATGAGCAAGGGAAACCATTCGCTAAATGGTAAGGCCTATGCAAGGTGTTGTCTTCCCTACACTCAAAATTTGCTTAAGATGTGAAATGTGTGAGTGGTCCATGAATGACCTCAATTCAACTAGGGGTAGCCTTGAAATCCTATAGAATTTGATGGTGTTCGATATAGGTTGATTAGACTGACTATGAATGGTTGAGCAATAGAAAAGCTTCCCATTGTCATGCAACTAAGAATAGGACCAGACACCATGGTAGTCATGCTAACAAATGCAATTTTAACTCCTCAAAGTGGTACTATATACAAGCGATGGATGGTCTATGTATAAGAAATATGTGGACATGACTATAAACAATGTAGATACTATGATATGTACAAGAGGACATGACACAACAAAATGCCTAAAAATGCATGGTGGTATGCGACCAACATATTTGTGAGAGAAACCAAGCAAGTGAGATAGGCAAATGCAAGGTGGTGTATCCCAATATGATGTCCAATGTACTAGACCAAAGAAAGGAGATGTGGATGAATGTACAAGTGAAGTGAAGGGAATGCCAATGTGTGGTAGTAGCAATCATGAGTGATGTGTGTGAATGTGTATGAAAGAGTAATGTGATGATGAGTAGGTAAATAGGAAATATGAATAGGAGACCTTGATGATTGGGTAGATGAAGAAAAGGAAATAAAAAGGAGGTGGAAGAAATGGAGGATGAAGAAAAGAGGGGAGAAGGAGAAATAAGAAAGGAAGGAGAGGAGAAGAAGATCAAACCAAGACAAAGGTATGTAGCCACTCGTAGCGTGACCATACAACATTGACAAGGTTCTAGAGGAAGAGAGAGAGCATAAGGTAGGAAGAAAGAAGGAAAGAAGAAGAAGAAAGGGAAAAGAAAATAAATTTTGAACCACATCAAAGGTATGTAGCTGCTCGTAGCATGACCATACAACATTGACAAGGTTCTAGAAGAAAATATAGGAATAGAGGAAATGGGTAGAGGGAATGAAAGAAAAAAATGTTGAAAATGGTATGTACAATGTGGAAGGTAGTGCATTAAGTGTAAAATGCACGAAGATGGATGATATTGAGAGGATTAGGCTCTACCATGCCTTCAAGAGTGGCTAAAGAATAGGCACCAAAACCAAATTTGTGAGTGATGACATAAGGTCCTAACTAGTTAGGAGTAAATTTATCATGAAGGTGAGGTGGTTGACTGGTGTTTTGTTGGTTTTCTTTGAGGACTAAATCCCCAATTTGAAACTCTCTTGGATGAACCTTATTGTGATAGGCTCACCAAAGGTGGTCTTGATAGACACGTGTGTGTTCAATAGCATGAATGCGATGCTCATTGAGTAGGTTAAGTTGATCGAATCGTGCTTGTCGACTTGTATTATCATCGATGAATTCTTGCAGAGAAATTCTTAAAGAAGGAATCTTGAGCTCTAGGGGCATAATGGCTTCAACACCATAAACCAAAGAGAATGGTGTTACACTTTTTGGAGTACGTATGCTTGTTCTGTAATCCTTAAGGGCCAAGGGCATCTGGTTATGCTAGTCACAATGTGATTTAGCAACAATTTTATGAATAATGGTGTAGATTGGTTTACTTTTAGCTTGATCTTGGCCATTACCCTCAGGATAGTATGGCATAGATAAGATATTTTGGATGTTTTACTTAGTGCATAACACACATACATTATTATTATTGAATGACAGACCATTATAAAAAAAAATCTTCATGGGAATATCGAAATAACATATGATATGTTGGGTAATGAATTTAATGATTTTGGGTCCAGTGGTTTGGACCAAGGGAATCACTTCGACCCACTTAATGAAATACTCTGTGGTGGTAATGATGAATTTATGGTTGCTTGAGGAAGCAGGAGTAATTTTCCCAATGAGGTCCAAGCCCCATTGAGAGAATGACCAAGTGGATTGGATAGGTTGTAGAGCCTATGATGGTAGGTGAGTAATATTGGCATGTTGTTGAAACTTGACACACTTTTTCATGTATGCACAACAATCATGCTCCATGGTGGGCCAATAATAGCCCATGCAAAGGATGCACTTGGTAATAGAAATACCACTAAAGTGGTCACCACAAGTGCCATCATGGGTAGCCATAATGACCCGATGTGCTTCTTGTGCTTCAAGACATCGTAGGAGAATACCATCATAGCCATGTTTGTACAAGATGTCTCCAAAAGTAACATAAAGTGCATTACTCTTTGTTTGAAAGTGTGCTTGGTTGTTTGAGATAAATCAGGTGGAAGTAGGCCCACTTTAATGTAGTCCTTGACTTGAGAAAACCAAATATTTAGGGGTTTGGTTTGAATGAGAATGATGGTAGTGATAGAAAAATATGTTTGTGGTGCAATGGATGACTAAGAAAGGATTTGGACAAGGACTCTAGTGGTCTCATTGTATGGATCTTCAAGTATCAAATACCTGAGCGAATCCATAGTATAGGCAAAGCGATTTATAAAACATGGGTTGGCCTTAATTTCATACCAATCAAACTAATCGAGTAACTGAGTGAACACATCCTTGTATTATTTAAGCATAGGATATAGGTATTGAAAAATATCTTTGACTTGATTCATAATAAGTAGGGAGTCACCTAAAATTTAAATTTTGTTAACGCATATAGCAAGTGCCATTTTGAGAACAAGGAGGGTATCATACTTGGTGTTATTGTTGGTGCATGGAAAGTTTAATTTAAAGAAAAATAGGAGTGGTACCCCTTGAGGTGTGTTAAAGACAAATCTTGCACTGGCCCATTGTTCATATCAAGAGCCATAAAATAAGGGTGTCATATCTATGATAGGGTTAGGTTCGACCTGTTGTTCAATTTTGAAAGTATGAAATACAACATTGTCTAAAATTTCAAGGGAAAGAGGGTGAGTAGTTGGCAAAGGGGCTTCTATGAGATTGTCGATGATAACCTGCACTTTGATAGATTTTTTACTAACAAAATTGAGGTTGAATTTAGTTAATATAATGATCCATTTAGTCATGCGGCTCTTGTTATAACTTATACCCATAATGTATTTGAACAAATTATCACATGCAATGATAAAGATCGTATGATTGAGCATGTAGTGGCATAATTTTTGGGTGGTGAAGACTAATGCGAGGTAAAGTTTCTCCATATAAGCATACCACATTTCATAACTGATTAGTATGTAGCTAATGTAATAGATGGCTTGTTCTTTGAATGCCTCATTTTTTTGGGCCAGAAATGTGCCCAATGCAAAATCCATGGCAGATATATAAAAATAAAAAGGAATATTGGGACATGGTGGCAATAAAATAGGTGGGGAAGTGAGGTAGATCATGATGTCATCGAAGGCTCATTGACACTTGCTATCCTAGGATATGGTTGAACTAATTACATTTATCAAAAATTTGGGCAATGAATCAACGAATTGATTGAATTTTGCCCTGTAGGCTATGCAACTATTTTAAGGTTGGTAGGAGGTGGCATATCAATGATAGCCTTGACCTTGTTAGGGTTGACTTTGATACCTTTGGAAGAAATGATGAATTCGAGGAGATTTCCTGAGGTAACACCAAAGATACATTTCTTGGGATTGAGGCAAACATTGTGCTCAATAAGATGATCAAAAATCTTGTGCAAGTCATGAATATGATCTTGATGCTTCTTTGACTTGGCCAAAAAGTCATCTACATAGTCCTCCATAATATTATGCATATAATCATGAAAAATGTAGGTCATGGCACATGCTGGTAAGTGGCACCAGTGTTCTTAAGTCCGAATGGCATGACCTTGTAGCAATCCCCTAAGGTGTAGTGAAATATGTCTTATGTTGATCATCAATATTGACCAAGATCTGGTTGTATTCCAAAAACCCATCCATGAGGGATAACATTTCATGACTGGTTGTGGATTCAACCAACGTATCAATGTTTGGAAGGGGGAAGTTATCCTTGGGATATATTTTTTTCATATCCCTAAAGTCAATGCATATCCAAACTCCTCCTTTGGGCATAGAAATGGGAACCATGTTATACACCCATTCAGGGTAATCAATCGATTGCAAGAAGCCCATGCCTAGGATTTTTTGTAGCCCCTCTTTGATAATTAATGATTGTAGGATGTATTTTTATAAAAAAATTTGATTGAATTTGCACTATCATCAAGAGTAAGGCTGTGAATAACCAATGAAGGGTCTAAACCTGGTATATCGGTGTATGACCATGCAAAAATGTGCTTGTATTATTTGAGTAGTACTGTAAGACTATCACACTACTCAATGGAGAGGCCTTTACCAAGTTTGACAATATGATGATTAGATACCTCATATCCAATGTCAATATTTATAGTATCCTTTATGAGCATGTGTGACCCATCCTCAAGTTGAGCAAGGATAGGGATAAGATGCAAGTCATTCACAGTGTTAGAGAGAGGAATCTCATCATCATGCATGATCTCGATATTATAAATACAATGGGACTATGAAGGAGTGAAAGCATAGAGAGCATTAGTTGAATGTAGCAAGTACTAGGAAATGAGAAATATATATGGCGATGGTTGGGAAGAAATGTGATTGAAGTCAATGTAAAATGAATTGGTACATAAAATTTGATAAGGATGGGTATTGTGATGAAGAGGAGAAAAAAAATCTACAGATATCATGTTCACAAACATGGTGGATGAGGGAGATGATTATGTTGTGGATATTTTTGTGGTAGGAGAATATTAAGGCATAGGTTTATTAGGACTAGGACACAATTTGATAGGGGGAAATCATGGTTGATGTGAAGAGGGTCAAACACAATGCTACTTATGCAACTAGGTGGATAGAGAAAGTGTGGAAAAGTGGAGTGGAAGGAGGATGACATTCATGAGAGGTGATGTAATTTATAGTGTGGGAAAATATTGGGTAATGTCCTTTATGTCATAAGCAGGAGGAATAACATATGGTGATGAATCAAAAAAGAAATAATCAAGAATTTCAATGGAAAAGTGAGATGACAAGGTGGTGCTATGAATATCAAGTTTGAGGTCTGTGGTATATCCTTTCTCAAGTGGTCCAAATGGAGGTATGTAAGGGTATCATCAAGAATATTAATATTTGAATGTTGGTAACCTAAACCAGACCTATCACCATGTTATTGATGATGGGGTGAAGGAAATATTGAGATCCTTGCTCATAGTGACCTGACCAAACCATTGCCAATGGAAATGTTGGAAATAATGTTTTGAAAATTTTGAATTCGACAATTCGTCAATATTATTGCAAAAATTATATTCAGAGGGCTTCAGCTCAGACGTGGAAGTAAATGTATCCATGCTTCCATAAATGAAGTTAGTACTATTGGTGGATGTGATGAAAGAAATAAAAACTCCAATGATGAAAGGAACATTGCGAGGACACCCAAAGTTATGGATAGATTAGAGGTTGGGAGGAGACATGCAAGTGTTGTGTATGTCATATTATCCCGGTCCTGAAGTAGTCATGGGTATAGACACATGAGGCATTTTGTAATGCTCCTAATTGAATGATGATTCACGATGTGATGAGGAAGAAGATGATTATTTTAATTCAAGGTAGAGTGAAATTGGAAGATGAGATATGATGATTGATGGTGATTTTTGAGGTGGTGATGAAGGTGAGGACTATGATCTGGGAAGAGTTGAAGTGGAAGGAGGGGATGAAATAGATAATGCGGTCTAATTCATCTGGGTGTCAAGGTGAGCAACATATCATTCCCATGAATGAAACTCTAAGGGGGTGGCTAGGATAGGATGATTAACTTGGGTGAATTATGAAGAATATAAATATATCGAGCTGTGTGGGTGCACATTAGTGTAAGAGAGGTCTAGAAAAATTGGTGGGTGAGTGGGAGGAATGGTTGGAGTAATCAAGATGGGAGTGTTTGGCATGATGGTGACAGATGTGAGGGGTTCCAACCTGAGAGAAGTAGATTAAGATTTTGGTAATAAATTTTGTTGAAGGTATTAGGGAGAAGTTAATTCTAATTATGAATGAGATGTGGGTGATGAAGATGATGAGGTCAAGAAAAAATGATTCATTGATGTGTTAGAAAAAATAGGGGTAGGTAAGAGTGGTGGTAGTGATTTGTTGAGCGTTGACAAAGATGAAATATTTGGCTCGATAGGATGAATGGAGACATGTGTAAAGTGAGAAGAAATGAATGGTGAAGTGGATGGGAGCATGATCATATTGTAGGACTATAAGGGGTCATCATCCACCTCAATGTAGTGGACTTGACCATTGTGAAGATATTTCAAGCAGTGATGAAGTGTATAAGGGATGCATTGCATGTCCCTAATCCATGGGCATCCAAGGAGGATATTGTATTGCATATCTCCTTTGATGACATGACATAGAGTGGGTATTGTCTTAGCACTAGCTTGGATGGGGAGGATAATAGACCCAAATGTCTTGCACATAGATCCATAGAATGCTCACAAATCAAAATTAGGTGTAGCGAGGTGAGTAGGTGGGATGTTGAGATGTTGGAGAGTGATAGTGGAGATGATACTAATAGAAGATCTGGTGTCGATCAAAATATGCTTATAAGTAGTATCATTAATACTAGCTATAATGTGGAGGGAAGGATCAATGCCCTCTCCTTTGAGAATTGTAATCTCATGGTCGTAAAATATAATAGATGGTTGCATGCATGTTTCCACATTGCCCATGAATTATACAAAGGTATTGGTGTCATGTGTTTCTACATTTATCGATCGTAAGATCTCATTTAAAGCCTCATGATGAGGCTATGATTGCTGTAAGAGGTCGTATATGGAAAATTTTAGCAGGAGTTGTGCAAATTTGATGTGTAAGGATGCTACAAACAATAACAACATGAGGTGGTGATGGTGGTGGGTTGGCTTGTGTAGGTGATGATGATGTGGTAATAGTAGGGTGATATTCCCAATGAACAAGGTGAGTAGGGTAGCATTGGTTACATGTGGTGACATGAATCATACCCATGAGGCGCTTCTATGGTGAATCTTTTATTGACTTGATTGACCTACCGAGAGGTAGGTTGGGAGGTAGAAGCATTCTATGGTGGCCTATGGTCTGGGAAAGGTTTATTATAGATCCTTAAATTTTGATTTGAAGGGGCCAATGGATTTTTGGTGTGGATGACCCCATTGTCTATAAGATCCTGTACCTGGCTATAAAATTATCGATAGTTTTGGATGTCATGCCCACATTGCCTATGATACTCACAAAAGGTATTCTCATTGAAGTCCCGTGGCTTTATGCGATTAGGATCTTCTGGCCTTATTTTTGGTAAAGTAATATGTCTTGCATCGTACAACCTTTGGAAGATGTTTTGTAAGGGTTCTAATAAAGGAGTCCAATTGTGTTGTGGGTATTGTGGATGTAGTTGTCGATTTTGATATTGATTTTGAGTAGCAAAGGAAGAAGCTCCTAATTATTGACCTCCCTGGTGATAGGATTGTGATTGTTATGGGATTGAAGTAGAAGTTGAGCCAATAGTAACCTGATTGGCCTAGGGTGGCCATGGAGGATTTTGATTTTGGCCACCTTTACTAAAGTGGGTATTTGGGATGTAATCAAAATTTTTTACAAAGCGTGATTTCACCCTCTTGAACCTTGATATCTTCGATAATCTTGGCTTGGGAAATAGCATATTTGAAAGAGAGTTGCTATTGTATTTGGAGAGTGGTTGAGATATGCTTGGCACAACTTTTGGAAAAAATCTTGACCAACTTTATGGGGGGAATTAGGAATGTGAGATCGTGAATGACCCCACGCCATCTTGTGATATATTTGTTGACAAGTTCATAATAAAATTGTTGTAGAATATAGAGGTCTAGGAGTGATGTTTTTCATTTAATGCTAATGGATAAATGCTCCATAAATTGATTGGCCAACTATTCAAAAGTAAATATACTCTGTTTAGGCAGATTGTTAAACTAGTCAAGAGCCTGACAATCAAGAGATAGAGAAAACATGTAAAGTATAAGCACGTCACTACCCTGAAGCAAGTGGTAGACATATTGGTAAGTATTAATATTCTCTTGAGGATCCTCTTTACCCTTGAATTTATTGAATTTGGGCATTTCATACTTCTAAGGGTATTGATGAAGGGCCATAGATGGATGAATGGGGTCATTGTAGATTTTATTGTAAGTTGATTTCTATGGTCCATATCCACTAGTTCATAATTCTAGAGCCTTGAGTTGTTCTCTCATGAGCTACATTTTAGTGAGGGGTGCAGATGATGTAGGTATGGAAGAAGAAACTTGTCCTCTAGGGGGTTGTTGAGATGAGTAGTTATGAACACCTGTAGAATGGTGCGGGAAGGGTGGCAAGAGATATTCAACAGGAGGTAGTTGTGTGGTGAATGAGATGAGATTTGGTTGCGATGATAAGGAAGAAGCTTGTTGTTGTTGTTATTGAAGATGTAATAATTGTTGTTGTTGGCAATTTTGGGTTTGAGATCCTAGCTTCTTGTCTATGAGTTGTCATTGATGTCAAAAGGAACTGGCATTAATGTCAAGAGGATTTATTGGCTTCAAAGGTTGAAGATTCCAAAGAATATTTTCTAGAAGATTTCGGAGAGATTCCATGTGGCAGATGAAAAGGTTTTTATCAAAACCATGGCGGGTTTAAGGGTTTTTATTAAAACCAGGTGGATGCATTAAGGGTTTTTCTCAAAACCACTCTCAGCTTAATGCAAAGGCTGGAGACACTTATTAATTAAATAACTTAATTAATAAAACCTTTTTAAGGTTTTTTAATTAATTATTTATTTGATTTAGTGATTAAATTATTTTAATAATTTAATGGGTTCTCCACCTAAGGTCTAAGGTCTAAAAGACCTTTGATTATTTTTTAAATAATCAAAAGGGTTTCATAAACCCTAAAGTTGTTTCGAAGGCGCCAAAATAATATTAATTCGAAAAGTTTGAATTATCCTCCCGTCGACGTCGTGCATAGCATGGAAGTTTGGCTATATAAGCCATAACCTATAGTCCAAAGCAATGGTGTGAAAGAAATTCGAATTGCACAAAGGTTGGGAAGTAAAAGCTACGGCTATCATTTTTTTGCCACGTTTATCCACCGCCAAAGGGTTAAGGAGAAGGAGACTCTTGCTAGCCTTCAAGCTAGCACCGTTGGCCTAGTGGCAACGACTGTTCTGCGAAGGCGCTTGAAGGGAGGTCAAGCGTTCGACTCCCGCCGTGGAGTGTGAGAAGAGTTTTTGCGCTCCGATTTTTTGGAGGCACTGTTGACCCGCGATTTTTGGAAGCATTTTTTTTGGTAAGGTTTTTTAAATAAAATCTGCATTTTGTTAAAGAAGAAGTGGTTGGGCAGATTTATTTAAAATTATTTTTGAGGTTAAATGCTTCTTTGGAGATATAAGGTTGATAGTGTGTGGTTGAGATTTTTGGCTTGATTGTTGAGTGAGATTTGCTTAGAAGCTATTATTCCTTGAGCATGGTTTAATTAATTTGGAGAAATAAGGTGTAAAAGGATATATTGTTTGTATGCTTTATATTTTTGGTAGTTGACTTCTAAGGATTGGAGTCATAAGGTGTTTTATGGAATAAATATTTTTGTGGTTACTTTTATGATCTAACCCTAACTTGGTGGCAAAGTTGAGGGTGGTGTTGGTAAGAGGTTGAAGAACTATTCTCTTCTTCCTCAAACAAAGGTATGGGCAACTTCTTCCATGTATATTGTTGATGGTGTATTTTCTGAAATTGAGTTTGGAGTGAAAAGGTTGTCTACTAGGTATTCTTGTTGGTGTAAATCCCATTTTCTGGATATTGAAGATTGTTTATGCATTAAAATCATTGATGAGTTTTTTGGGTGAATGCATAATTCTGGTTGAGGAAGAGGAAGCATTTTTGCACTAGGGTTTATGTTAGTAAGTCTTGCTACTTGCATTGAGTTGGTGAAACCCTTAGTTGGCTGTTTTGAGATTGATGGTTGAGTTGCTTCCATAGAGGTTGTTTTGATCAAGTTAATGCTTTACTTGATACATGATTTGGGCTTACTCCATTGAGATTGATTTGAGCAAGTTATTCTTTGCATTGGTGATTTATGTTGGTGGTTGTTTTGTTCAAATACCTTTGGAGGGAAAAGGATGTCTACTAGTTTCCTTTTCATGTAGTGATTGGTTGAATGCTTCAAGGTTAATGTTGAGTTGAATGATGTTGGTTAAACCTTGTCTATAAGCATTGTTGTTAAAGCCCTAATTGGTTGAGAAAAGATATTGGTTGTGGAAAGAACATGAGTATCATTGTTATATGAGATATTGCATGGTTGGCAATTGTTGGGTTGTGTTTCATGTTCTTGAGAAAAGCATACTACATCTATCTTATTCTTTTGAGATTGAGATTGAGTTGAGATTGAGATTGGGAGTTAAGTATAGAACATATTGAGTCTCTAACAATTCTCTTTATGTTTCTATGAGATTTGAGATTGATATTGGGAGTTAAGTATAGAACATATTGAGTCTCTAACAATTCTCTTTATGCTTCTATGAGGTTGATGAATCACATTGGGTCTCTAACAATTCTCTTTGTGGGTTCATGCTAAGCAAGTTTTTCTTGATGAACTTGTGAGCTGATTTGGACAGGTTCTAGTGAAGACTTGTGAGCTGATTTGGACAGGTTCTAGTGAGGACTTGTGAGCTGATTTGGATAGGTTCTAGTGAGGACTTGTGAGCTGATTTGGATAGGTTCTAGTGAGGACTTGTGAGCTGATTTGGACAAGTTCTAGGGAGGACTTGTGAGCTGATTTGGATAGGTCCTAGCAGAGGACTTGAGGACAGAGTTGAAGTGGTTCTTTGAGAAGAACCTGAGGACAATTTTGACAAGTCTTTGAGAAGGCTTGTGTGCAGTAGAGATTGATTTGTTCAAGCTTTATGAGTTGAGCTTGGGACAGATCTAGAGTGAGGAAGACTTGTGGTGGACCGATTCACTATGTTTAGTACAGGTTGATGAGTTGTTGTGGAGGTGATCAGTGAGGACAGAGGTCTCTTGAGGCTGAGCATTGAGGACAGGAGGTCTTCTGTGGAAAGGAGTTCCACGTGCTAGCGGAATAAGAGGCAGGGTGATCTTCGAAGTATCATTTCTAGAGGAGGGGAAGGATTCTCCTTTGGGAGGAGGCTCATAAATTCATGAGGAGGGGAAGGATTCTCCTTTGGGCAGGAGGCTCATAAATTCATGAGGAGGGGAAGGATTCTCCTTTGGGTAGAGGCTCATAAATACTTGAGTAGGGGAAGGTTTCTCCTTTGGGTTGAGGCTCATAAACATTGTAATTGGGAAGGATTCCCAAAGAACTTTGAGAAAGCTTTTTAGAGAAAAGTTTTGTGGATGTAGCCCATGTTGGGTGAACCACGTTAAAATTGGTGTCTCATTGTGTGTTGCTTTATGCATTGCTTTGATATTGCTATTGGTTCATTGCTTTGCGAAGTTGAAGTTAAATAGAGAAAGTAAAAAGAGGTCTTATACTTGTTCACCCCCCTCTCGGTATAAGCTTGTGTTCTTCAATTGGTATCGGAGCGGGTTCCTTCGAAAAGTTTAACAGCTTGAAGGAAAATATTGTAAAGAACACAATGGAATCTACAAGTGGTAATGCAACACCTATTCTTGATGGGGCAGATTTTGGGCTTTGGAGTGCTAGGATGAAGGTTCATCTTATGGCTCTTGGAAATGAAGTTTGGGAAGTGATTGAGGATGAGTATACCATTCCTGAGCATGGTCCTTCTACTAAGGAAGAGAGGCTCCTACATCATAGCAATTCAAAGGCAATGAATGCAATCCTGAAGGGTAGATCTTACCAAGGTGATTCACTGCAAGACAACTAGTGAAATGTGGAAACAGTTGAAGGTGGTTCATACGGGTGATGCAAATGTCCGAAAGGCCAAGTTGAGACACTTCAAAGGTATGTTTGAACAACTCAAGATGAATGATGAAGAAAATATTAGTGACTATATGCTTCGTATGGATGAGATTGTTAACTCTATGAAGGAACTAGGTCTTGAGCTTGCTGAAAATGATATTTGTGATAAGATTTTGAGGTCTCTTCCAAATAGATTTAGTGAAAATATTTCTGCTATTGAGGAAGCTAAGGATTTGGATAAGTTGAAAAAGGATGAGCTTCATAGTATACTTGCAGCATTTGAGTTGAGAACTCAAGTGAAGGTTGATGTTAAGAAGGAGGCGACTTTCAAGGCTACCAAGAAATCCAAGGGTAAAGAGCTTCAAGATAGTGATGAGTCTTCTAGTGATGAAGAGGCATATTACAGCAAGAAGGGCAAGTTCTCAAGAAAGCACAAAGGTATGAAATATGTCAAGTGTTTCAATTGTGGAAAGTTTGGTCATTATGCTACTAACTGTACTGTTGCCAAGGATGAAAGTGATGAAGATAAACAGGATTATAAGAGCAAGGATTATGAAAGGCACAGGCATCAAAGGAAGAATAAAGATGAGCAAAGCAATCAAGGAAAGAGGTACTCTCACAAACACAAGAAAATTTTCTACCTAGACAAGGCAAGTAAGTGTTCTAGTAGTGATAGTGAAAGTTCTTCAAGTGATGTTGGAAATGAGATGTTGTTCCTAAAAGAAAAAGAAGAAGAAAAGAAACATAGATTTGTCCTTATGAAATGTTTTAGATGTGGAAATTTTGGACATCTTGAGGATGATTGCACAAATGATGGATTGATTTCTAGTTATACTATGTATGAGGATGCTTCGGAAAATTGTAAGGAAGATCTTTGTATGGCTTTAGAAAAGGGTAGCACCTCTAGTGATAAGAAATCTGAAAAAGTCATTGATGTTTCAAAAGGCAAACAAATAGAGGAAGTTATAGAGGATGGTGAAGTAGATCTTGAAGCTGAACTTGTTAGTGCTCTTAGTGCTTTGAAAAAGGAAAGAAAGAAGAATGCTAGACTCAATGATAAATTGGATGAATGTTGTATTGAGAGAGATGAGCTTATAGAAAGTCTTGACTTCTCTATAGCTAAGACACAAAAACTTAAGGATAAGTTAGAGTCTAAGGTTCTTGAGTGTAGAGAGTTGGAGCAGAAAGTGGCTTCCTTGAAAGAGGAAACTAAAGAGTACAAGGAGAAGCTTTAGAGGTTTGAAGATAGCACCAAAAAGGTAAAGTCAATCATCAAAGATCAAAGAAGGACAACAGATAAAATAGGTCTTGGTTTTGGTAAGAAACACATGGAACAGGTTGGCGACTCTGTTGGGGAATCTAGTAAGAGATTCCGAAAGGAAGAGAGTTCTGATGAGGAAAGTACTTCAGAAAAAGAGTCCTTGAGTGATAGATGCACAGAATCAGAAAACAGGAATCAAAAAAAGGGGAGAAAGTTTACAGGACCTAAGAGGTCAAATCAAGGAAAGTTTAATGGCGAGATGTTTTGCTTGTCACAAGTTTGGTCACATGGCTTCACATTGCATGACTCAAGTGAGGAAGGTAAATGACAGATTCGAGAGGTGGTAATTTCTTTCAAGGGTATTGCTACTCTTGTAAACAGTTTGGGCACAAGGTTGTTTATTGCAAGGCTAATAACAGGAACAGGGTTGGTCAAAACAGATGGAGTCAAAGATCAGGTATGCCTCAAAGAAATAACATTGTTAGTTGTTATAAGTGCAACAATGAAGGTCACATAGCTAGACAGTGTAGAGCTGAAATTCCAAGGTACAGGAACAGGAACATGGGTATGAACAGGCACAAGAATCAAGACATGGATAAGAACAGGAATGATAACAAGAACAACAACAGTGACATGAACAGGAACAGGAATATGGACAAGGAGAACAAGAGAAGACATGGTAAAGCAGCTATAGACACGATGAAGATCGAGTGCCTAATGGGAGTTTTACTCCCACCCCAGAATTAATCACCTCAACAGGAGGTGGGGGAGGGACTAAGCTAAGAGGCTCATTCTTAGTCCCAAGCCCCAAAGGTGACCCTTTGCCATTGATGACAAAGGGGGAGAGATATGAGTAAGGGGGAGAGCCTCAAGTCCGGGGGAGCTGATTTCTATACAACGAGTTTTGAGTTTCGGTGTTGTTGAGAAGCATGGTTTGCCATCAATGACAAAGGGGGAGATTGTTGGCAATTTTGGGTTTGAGATCCTAGCTTCTTGTCTATGAGTTGTCATTGATGTCAAAAGGAACTGGCATTAATGTCAAGAGGATTTATTGGCTTCAAAGGTTGAAGATTCCAAAGAATATTTTCTAGAAGATTTCGGAGAGATTCCATGTGGGAGATGAAAAGGTTTTTATCAAAACCATGGCAGGTTTAAGGGTTTTTATTAAAACCCGGTGGATGCATTAAGGGTTTTTCTCAAAACCACTCTCAGCTTAATGCAAAGGTTGGAGACACTTATTAATTAAATAACTTAATTAATAAAACCTTTTAAGGTTTTTTAATTAATTATTTATTTGATTTAGTGATTAAATTATTTTAATAATTTAATGGGTTCTCCACCTAAGGTCTAAGGTCTAAAAGACCTTTGATTATTTTTAAATAATCAAAAGGGTTTCATAAACCCTAAAGTTGTTTCGAAGGCGCCAAAATAATATTAATTCAAAAAGTTCGAATTATCCTCCCGTCGACGTCGTGCATAGCATGGAAGTTTGGCTATATAAGCCATAACCTATAGTCCAAAGCAATGGTGTGAAAGAAATTCGAATTGCGCAAAGGTTGGGAAGTAAAAGCTACGGCTATCATTTTTTTGCCACGTTTATCCGCCGCCAAAGGGTTAAGGAGAAGGAGACTCTTGCTAGCCTTCAAGCTAGCGTCGTTGGCCTAGTGGCAATGACTGTTCTGTGAAGGCGCTTGAAGGGAGGTCAAGCGTTCGACTCCCACCGTGGAGTGTGAGAAGAGTTTTTGCGCTCCGATTTTTTGGAGGCACTGTTGACCCACGATTTTCGGAAGCATTTTTTTGGTAAGGTTTTTTAAATAAAATCTGCATTTTGTTAAAGAAGAAGTGGTTGGGCAGATTTATTTAAAATTATTTTTAAGGTTAAATGCTTCTTTGGAGATATAAGGTTGATAGTGTGTGGTTGAGATTTTTGGCTTGATTGTTGAGTGAGATTTGCTTAGAAGCTATTATTCCTTGAGCATGGTTTAATTAATTTGGAGAAATAAGGTGTAAAAGGATATATTGTTTGTATGCTTTATATTTTTGGTAGTTGACTTCTAAGGATTGGAGTCATAAGGTGTTTTATGGAATAAATATTTTTGTGGTTACTTTTATGATCTAACCCTAACTTGGTGGCAAAGTTGAGGGTGGTGTTGGTAACAGGTTGAAGAACTATTCTCTTCTTCCTCAAACAAAGGTATGGGCAACTTCTTCCATGTATATTGTTGATGGTGTATTTTCTGAAATTGAGTTTGGAGTGAAAAGGTTGTCTACTAGGTATTCTTGTTGGTGTAAATCCCATTTTCTGGATATTGAAGATTGTTTATGCATTAAAATCATTGATGAGTTTTTTGGGTGAATGCATAATTCTGGTTGAGGAAGAGGAAGCATTTTTGCACTAGGGTTTATGTTAGTAAGTCTTGCTACTTGCATTGAGTTGGTGAAACCCTTAGTTGGCTGTTTTGAGATTGATGGTTGAGTTGCTTCCATAGAGGTTGTTTTGATCAAGTTAATGCTTTACTTGATACATGATTTGGGCTTACTCCATTGAGATTGATTTGAGCAAGTTATTCTTTGCATTGGTGATTTATGTTGGTGGCTGTTTTGTTCAAATACCTTTGGAGGGAAAAGGATGTCTACTAGTTTCCTTTTCATGTAGTGATTGGTTGAATGCTTCAAGGTTAATGTTGAGTTGAATGATGTTGGTTAAACCTTGTCTATAAGCATTGTTGTTAAAGCCCTAATTGGTTGAGAAAAGATATTGGTTGTGGAAAGAACATGAGTATCATTGTTATATGAGATATTGCATGGTTGGCAATTGTTGGGTTGTGTTTCATGTTCTTGAGAAAAGCATACTACATCTATCTTATTCTTTTGAGATTGAGATTGAGTTGAGATTGAGATTGGGAGTTAAGTATAGAACATATTGAGTCTCTAACAATTCTCTTTATGTTTCTATGAGATTTGAGATTGAGATTGGGAGTTAAGTATAGAACATATTGAGTCTCTAACAATTCTCTTTATGCTTCTATGAGGTTGATGAATCACATTGGGTCTCTAACAATTCTCTTTGTGGGTTCATGCTAAGCAAGTTTTCTTGATGAACTTGTGAGCTGATTTGGATAGGTTCTAGTGAAGACTTGTGAGCTGATTTGGACAGGGTTCTAGTGAGGACTTGTGAGCTGATTTGGACAGGTTCTAGTGAGGACTTGTGAGCTGATTTGGACAGGTTCTAGTGAGGACTTGTGAGCTGATTTGGATAGGTTCTAGTGAGGACTTGTGAGCTGATTTGGACAAGTTCTAGGGAGGACTTGTGAGCTGATTTGGACAGGTCCTAGCAGAGGACTTGAGGACAGAGTTGAAGTGGTTCTTTGAGAAGAACCTGAGGACAGTTTTGACAAGTCTTTGAGAAGGCTTGTGTGCAGTAGAGATTGATTTGTTCAAGCTTTATGAGTTGAGCTTGGGACAGATCTGACAGAGTGAGGAAGACTTGTGCTGGACCGACTGACTGTGTTTAGTATAGGTTGATGAGTTGTTGTGGAGGTGATCAGTGAGGACAGAGGTCTCTTGAGGCTGAGCATTGAGGACAGGAGGTCTTCTATGGAAAGGAGTTCCATGTGCTAGCGGAATAAGAGGCAGGTGATCTTCGAAGTATCATTTCTAGAGCTGAGGGGAAGGATTCTCCTTTGGGTAGGAGGCTCATAAATTCATGAGGAGGGGAAGGATTCTCCTTTGGGTAGGAGGCTCATAAATTTATGAGGAGGGGAAGGATTCTCCTTTGGGTAGAGGCTCATAAATACTTGAGTAGGGGAAGGTTTCTCCTTTGGGCTGAGGCTCATAAACATTGTAATTGGGAAGGATTCCCAAAGAACTTTGAGAAAGCTTTTTAGAGAAAATTTTTGTGGATGTAGCCCATGTTGGGTGAACCACGTTAAAATTGGTGTCTCATTGTGTGTTGCTTTATGCATTGCTTTGATATTGCTATTGGTTCATTGCTTTGCGAAGTTGAAGTTAAATAGAGAAAGTAAAAAGAGGTCTTATATTGTTCACCCCCCCTCTCAGTATAAGCTTGTGTTCTTCAATTGGTATCAGAGCGGGTTCCTTCGAAAAGTTTAACAGCTTGAAGGAAAAGATTGTAAAGAACACAATGGAATCTACAAGTGGTAATGCAACACCTATTCTTGATGGGGCAGATTTTGGGCTTTGGAGTGCTAGGATGAAGGTTCATCTTATGGCTCTTGGAAATGAAGTTTGGGAAGTGATTGAGGATGAGTATACCATTCCTGAGCATGGTCCTTCTACTAAGGAAGAGAGGCTCCTACATCATAGCAATTCAAAGGCAATGAATGCAATCCTGAAGGGTTTACAGAAGGCAGATCTTACCAAGGTGATTCACTGCAAGACAACTAGTGAAATGTGGAAACAGTTGAAGGTGGTTCATACAGGTGATGCAAATGTCCGAAAGGCCAAGTTGAGACACTTCAAAGGTATGTTTGAACAACTCAAGATGAATGATGAAGAAAATATTAGTGACTATATGCTTCGTATGGATGAGATTGTTAACTCTATGAAGGAACTAGGTCTTGAGCTTGCTGAAAATGATATTTGTGATAAGATTTTGAGGTCTCTTCCAAATAGATTTAGTGAAAATATTTCTGCTATTGAGGAAGCTAAGGATTTGGATAAGTTGAAAAAGGATGAGCTTCATAGTATACTTGCAGCATTTGAGTTGAGAACTCAAGTGAAGGTTGATGTTAAGAAGGAGGCGACTTTCAAGGCTACCAAGAAATCCAAGGGTAAAGAGCTTCAAGATAGTGATGAGTCTTCTAGTGATGAAGAGGCATATTACAGCAAGAAGGGCAAGTTCTCAAGAAAGCACAAAGGTATGAAATATGTCAAGTGTTTCAATTGTGGAAAGTTTGGTCATTATGCTACTAACTGTACTGCTGCCAAGGATGAAAGTGATGAAGATAAACAGGATTATAAGAGCAAGGATTCTGAAAGGCACAGGCATCAAAGGAAGAATAAATATGAGCAAAGCAATCAAGGAAAGAGGTACTCTCACAAACACAAGAAAAGTTTCTACCTAGACAAGGCAAGTAAGTGTTCTAGTAGTGATAGTGAAAGTTCTTCAAGTGATGTTGGAAATGAGATGTTGTTCCTAACAGAAAAAGAAGAAGAAAAGAAACATAGATTTGTCCTTATGAAATGTTTTAGATGTGGAAATTTTGGACATCTTGAGGATGATTGCACAAATGATGGATTGATTTCTAGTTATACTATGTATGAGGATGCTTCGAAAAATTGTGAGGAAGATCTTTGTATGGCTTTAGAAAAGGGTAGCACCTCTAGTGATAAGAAATCTGAAAAAGTCATTGATGTTTCAAAAGGCAAACAAATAGAGGAAGTTATAGAGGATGGTGAAGTAGATCTTGAAGCTGAACTTGTTAGTGCTCTTAGTGCTTTGAAAAAGGAAAGAAAGAAGAATGCTAGACTCAATGATAAATTGGATGAATGTTGTATTGAGAGAGATGAGCTTATAGAAAGTCTTGACTTCTCTATAGCTAAGACACAGAAACTTAAGGATAAGTTAGAGTCTAAGGTTCTTGAGTGTAGAGAGTTGGAACAGAAAGTGGCTTCCTTGAAAGAGGAAACTAAAGAGTACAAGGAGAAGCTTTACAGGTTTGAAGATAGCACCAAAAAGGTAAATTCAATCATCAAAGATCAAAGAAGGACAACAGATAAAACAGGTCTTGGTTTTGGTAAGAAACACATGGAACAGGTTGGCGACTCTACTGGGGAATCTAGTAAGAGATTCCGAAAGGAAGAGAGTTCTGATGAGGAAAGTACTTCAGAAAAAGAGTCCTTGAGTGATAGATGCACAGAATCAGAAAACAGGAATCAAAAAAAGGGGAGAAAGTTTACAGGACCTAAGAGGTCAAATCAAGGAAAGTTTAATGGGAGATGTTTTGCTTGTCACAAGTTTGGTCACATGGCTTCACATTGCATGACTCAAGTGAGGAAGGTAAATGACAGATTCAGAGGTGGTAATTTCTTTCAAGGGTATTGCTACTCTTGTAAACAGTTTGGGCACAAGGTTGTTTATTGCAAGGCTAATAACAGGAACAGGGTTGGTCAGAATAGATGGAGTCAAAGATCAGGTATGCCTCAAAGAAATAACATTGTTAGTTGTTATAAGTGCAACAATGAAGGTCACATAGCTAGACAGTGTAGAGCTGAAATTCCAAGGTACAGGAACAGGGAACATGGGTATGAACAGGCACAAGAATCAAGACATGGATAAGAACAGGAATGATAACAAGAACAACAATAAGTGACATGAACAGGAACAGGAATATGGACAAGGAGAACAAGAGAAGACATGGTAAGGCAGCTATAGACACTGATGAAGATCAGTGCCTAATGGGAGTTTTACTCCCACCCTAGAATTAATCACCTCAACAGGAGGTGGGGGAGGGACTAAGCTAAGAGGCTCATTCTTAGTCCCAAGCCCCAAAGGTGACCCTTTGCCATTGATGACAAAGGGGGAGAGATATGAGTAAGGGGGAGAGCCTCAAGTCAGGGGAGCTGATTTCTATACAGCGGTTTTGAGTTTCAGTGTTGTTGAGAAGCATGGTTTGCCATCAATGACAAAGGGGAGATTGTTGGCAATTTTGGGTTTGAGATCCTAGCTTCTTGTCTATGAGTTGTCATTGATGTCAAAAGGAACTGGCATTAATGTCAAGAGGATTTATTGGCTTCAAAGGTTGAAGATTCCAAAGAATATTTTCTAGAAGATTTCGGAGAGATTCCATGTGGCAGATGAAAAGGTTTTTATCAAAACCATGGCAGGTTTAAGGGTTTTTATTAAAACCAGGTGGATGCATTAAGGGTTTTTCTCAAAACCACTCTCAGCTTAATGCAAAGGTTGGAGACACTTATTAATTAAATAACTTAATTAATAAAACCTTTTTAAGGTTTTTTAATTAATTATTTATTTGATTTAGTGATTAAATTATTTTAATAATTTAATGGGTTCTCCACCTAAGGTCTAAGGTCTAAAAGACCTTTGATTATTTTTTAAATAATCAAAAGGGTTTCATAAACCCTAAAGTTGTTTCGAAGGTGCCAAAATAATATTAATTCGAAAAGTTTGAATTATCCTCCCGTCGACGTCGTGCATAGCATGGAAGTTTGGCTATATAAGCCATAACCTATAGTCCAAAGCAATGGTGTTAAAGAAATTCGAATTGCGCAAAGGTTGGGAAGTAAAAGCTACGGCTATCATTTTTTTGCCACGTTTATCCACCGCCAAAGGGTTAAGGAGAAGGAGACTCTTGCTAGCCTTCAAGCTAGCATCGTTGGCCTAGTGGCAATGACTGTTCTGCGAAGGCGCTTGAAGGGAGGTCAAGCGTTCGACTCCCGTCGTGGAGTGTGAGAAGAGTTTTTGCGCTCCGATTTTTTGGAGGCACTGTTGACCCACGATTTTCGGAAGCATTTTTTTGGTAAGGTTTTTTAAATAAAATCTGCATTTTTGTTAAAGAAGAAGTGGTTGGGCAGATTTATTTAAAATTATTTTTAAGGTTAAATGCTTCTTTGGAGATATAAGGTTGATAGTGTGTGGTTGAGATTTTTGGCTTGATTGTTGAGTGAGATTTGCTTAGAAGCTATTATTCCTTGAGCATGGTTTAATTAATTTGGAGAAATAAGGTGTAAAAGGATATATTGTTTGTATGCTTTATATTTTTTGGTAGTTGACTTCTAAGGATTGGAGTCATAAGGTGTTTTATGGAATAAATATTTTTGTGGTTACTTTTATGATCTAACCCTAACTTGGTGGCAAAGTTGAGGGTGGTGTTGGTAAGAGGTTGAAGAACTATTCTCTTCTTCCTCAAACAAAGGTATGGGCAACTTCTTCCATGTATATTGTTGATGGTGTATTTTCTGAAATTGAGTTTGGAGTGAAAAGGTTGTCTACTAGGTATTCTTGTTGGTGTAAATCCCATTTTTCTGGATATTGAAGATTGTTTATGCATTAAAATCATTGATGAGTTTTTTGGGTGAATGCATAATTCTGGTTGAGGAAGAGGAAGCATTTTTGCACTAGGGTTTATGTTAGTAAGTCTTGCTACTTGCTTTGAGTTGGTGAAACCCTTAGTTGGCTGTTTTGAGATTGATGGTTGAGTTGCTTCCATAGAGGTTGTTTTGATCAAGTTAATGCTTTACTTGATACATGATTTGGGCTTACTCCATTGAGATTGATTTGAGCAAGTTATTCTTTGCATTGGTGATTTATGTTGGTGGCTATTTTGTTCAAATATCTTTGGAGGGAAAAGGATGTCTACTAGTTTCCTTTTCATGTAGTGATTGGTTGAATGCTTCAAGGTTAATGTTGAGTTGAATGATGTTGGTTAAACCTTGTCTATAAGCATTGTTGTTAAAGCCCTAATTGGTTGAGAAAAGATATTGGTTGTGGAAAGAACATGAGTATCATTGTTATATGAGATATTGCATGGTTGGCAATTGTTGGGTTGTGTTTCATGTTCTTGAGAAAAGCATACTACATCTATCTTATTCTTTTGAGATTGAGATTGAGTTGAGATTGAGATTGGGAGTTAAGTATAGAACATATTGAGTCTCTAACAATTCTCTTTATGTTTCTATGAGATTTGAGATTGAGATTGGGAGTTAAGTATAGAACATATTGAGTCTCTAACAATTCTCTTTATGCTTCTATGAGGTTGATGAATCACATTGGGTCTCTAACAATTCTCTTTGTGGGTTCATGCTAAGCAAGTTTTTCTTGATGAACTTGTGAGCTGATTTGGAGAGGTTCTAGTGAAGACTTGTGAGCTGATTTGGACGAGGTTCTAGTGAGGACTTGTGAGCTGATTTGGATAGGTTCTAGTGAGGACTTGTGAGCTGATTTGGACAGGTTCTAGTGAGGACTTGTGAGCTGATTTGGACAGGTTCTAGTGAGGACTTGTGAGCTGATTTGGACAAGTTCTAGGGAGGACTTGTGAGCTGATTTGGATAGGTCCTAGCAGAGGACTTGAGGACAAATTTGAAGTGGTTCTTTGAGAAGAACCTGAGGATAGTTTTGACAAGTCTTTGAGAAGGCTTGTGTGCAGCAGAGATTGATTTGTTCAAGCTTTATGAGTTGAGCTTGGGACAGATCTGACAGAGTAAGGAAGACTTGTGTTGGACCGATTGACTGTGTTTAGTACAGGTTGATGAGTTGTTGTGGAGGTGATCAGTGAGGACAGAGGTCTCTTGAGGCTGAGCATTGAGGACAGGAGGTCTTCTGTGGAAAGGAGTTCCACGTGCTAGCGGAATAAGAGGCAGGTGATCTTCTGAAGTATCATTTCCAGAGCTGAGGGGAAGGATTCTCCTTTGGGCAGGAGGCTCATAAATTCGTGAGGAGGGGAAGGATTCTCCTTTGGGCAGGAGGCTCATAAATTCGTGAGGAGGGGAAGGATTCTCCTTTGGGCAGGAGGCTCATAAATTCTTGAGTAGGGGAAGGTTTCTCCTTTGGGCTGAGGCTCATAAACATTGTAATTGGGAAGGATTCCCAAAGAACTTTGAGAAAGCTTTTTAGAGAAAAGTTTTGTGGATGTAGCCCATGTTGGGTGAACCACGTTAAAATTGGTGTCTCATTGTGTGTTGCTTTATGCATTGCTTTGATATTGCTATTGGTTCATTGCTTTGCGAAGTTGAAGTTAAATAGAGAAAGTAAAAAGAGGTCTTATACTGTTCACCCCCCCTCTCAGTATAAGCTTGTGTTCTTCAGTTGTTGTTGTTGTTATTTTTGATGTAGCAAATTTTGCTGAAGTTGTTGCGGATCAAGTTGTTCTTGATGGAGTAAGTTTTGGTTTGATGAATGTGTCTGAGGTAGTTGTTGGTTAAGTGGTTTTTGATATGATGAAGCCGAAGGGGGTGGATTGATATTGTGAAGAGTAGATGGTTGTGATTGAGCTAGGGTCTATGGAGATTGTCTGGTAAATTCATATATGGGAGGGTGATGCAGATGTTTAGCATAGTCTTGGTCGACCTGTTGAACAAGCATATGTATCGATATTCATTGATAAGTGGAAGGCCACTCATAATGAGATGTAAGCATGGTTTGAAAGGTAAATGCAGTAGGTAAGGTGGAAGTCCACGTAGGAGGATATGGGAAGAAAGTAGGTGTTTTTTACCTAAGACAAATATGGTATTAAAAAAATTATGACACAGGTGAAGTCATGGAAATATTTACCTGTGAAAACTTTGGGAGGTGATGTTGAAACATTTGTGGAGATGGTTGTTATGTGAAATAATATGTAGGTGTATTTTAATGATTTTAGAAATTTTTAAAATGTGTGGGTACCTAAGTAGTTCTAGCAGTATAAAAGAATTGTGTCTGGTCATGGTAAAATTATTGAAGCGGGACATGAGAAGAAGACTGGCCAAGATAAAACAAATATACTTTGGGAAGTGGGTTAGTAGAGTACAATTAAGTAGGTGGTGATAAGAAGGGGTCAACAGGGAGGCCTGTAGTTGTGACCGTAGAGTATGATAAAGGTAGAGTCGATGGGGATTCTTCTTAAGCATTAGGTAGAGTGGGGTAACAAAGACTGTAGCTATTGTTTGAGTGAGGGATTGAGCCTATAGATAAGTGGGTAGAATATTCCTCTTTTCATCCAAAAAATATTGTGATGATTTTTGAACAAATAGATGAGAGGAATAAGTGGAGGATGTGGAAGAATCCTTGTGGAAAGTGACTTTTGATTAAAAGTCACCAAGTGCAAAATAAATGACACCAGGGAAGGCTACTAGGGTGTGCATTGATTCTACAGAAGAGGAGGAAGATAAAATATAAATTGAGATCTAATCTACATCAAATATGACATCCCATGTAGAGGATGAAGTGTTATTCAAATGAGACTGACCTTGAGAGTGGGGCCTAGGATCTGGGGTAATGATGGTGTTGAGGTTTATTGGGGATGTCTCAAATTGGAAAGCTTTAGCATGATCAGCCTCCATCACAAGACAAGCTTGCTCTCAATATTGGCTTTGAGTGACCACCACCATTGATGGGGGAAGAAAATAGGCTGATAGCCTTAGTTTTTGCCAAATATAAGGTGGAAAAATAGACAGAATGATGTTTTGAGAGTGATCAGACCTTTCTGTAAAACAAAATTTTGGGTTGCAGGGTAGGGTATGAATGTGTTGGGTCGCAGGGTACCCAACGACTGTGTTTGAAACTAATGATAGAAATAGAAAAGTGTTGGACCTATATCCAAAGAAGTTAGAAGCCCATTTTTGTGGGTTTTGAAACCTAATTTTGTGTGTTTTATCAAAGATATCCAATCAACAAAAAGAAATAAACATGTGATGCACCCGCAACATCCAGTGACACTTTCCTGATTTAGCCGAATAAAAGTTCCAACTTCCCGGGGTCATAACTTTTGATCCGGGTGTCCGTTTGAGCCCATTTTTTTTAAATGCACAGAATTGAGTTGACCTCACCGTGTTCAGCAACGTTGTCACTGAAGTGGCCATTTCGACACGTTTTCGGGCCCTGAAACATCACCTGGTGGCCAAAAATGGGCTCGAAAGTTTTTGTTCCAGTTTTTTTTAGTTTTTTGGTATTTAATATCTTTTGTTGCATGAGTCAGTCTAGGGAGATATTTTAGGAAAGTCTTAATTTTGGAATAACAGATGCATGATATTTTTTTGGATCCATCTGAGTGATAGTTTAGACTTACTAAAAATAGTAAGTCCTGATACTTACTAAAAATAGTAAGTTCGTGTTAGGTTAGGGTTTTTGGTGGATATTATATGTAGGAAGTGATTTCATTGTAAGGGGATGGAGATCCAAGGAAATAATAAAATTCGAGTTGCAGAATTGTTGTTTTCCCATTGATTTTGCTTGTGTGTTTGAGAATCAATACGGATCTACATCATTTGGTATCAGAGCGGGTAAGATCTCGCTAGTGGAGATATCATGCCACCTAGGAGAGGCTGAGCTAACTATGCTCAGATGAATAGGCAGATAGAAGATCTGCATGGGGAAGTAGCATGACTAACCAATGCGATTGACCGCATGATGGAGAGACGCCCCAACTTGCATTCAGATCTAGGGTCTACTAACGAGGGCGTGGTAGGAGAGGACAGATCTGAAGCAGGCTCAGAACACCCAAGAGAGGAGCCATATTTTGAAGAAAAACTGCTCCTAGCCTTGGATGGAATCCGAGGGAACCGAGATAATATCAAGATCGAGGTTTCTGAATATGCTGGTGGGTTAAAACCAGAGGAGCTCATTGATTGGGTGAACAGTATGGAAAAATATTTTGAATGGAGTAATCTCGCTGAGGAGAAGAGGGTGAGGCTTGCATGTACAAAGTTGAAGGGACATGCACTGATTTGGTGGGACCATCTGCAGAAGGAGCGACAGAATAATGGAAAAGAGAAGATTAGGACCTGGGATAAGATGAAGAAGAAGCTTCAAGAGAAGTTTATACCTACCGATTATACCCAAAATTTATTTCGTAGGTCTCAGAACCTTCGACAGAGGGATCTCAGTGTGGAGGACTACACCAATGAGTTCTACAAGTTATCTATACGGGTAGCACTTAATGAGATAGAAGATCAGAAGGTTGGGAGGTATGTGAATGGTCTAAGCTATGCTATTTAAGATGAGTTGCGCATGCATCACACTCCTACAGTAGATGCAACATATGAGTTAGCCATGAGAGCCGAAGATAAGATAAAGAGCAGGCTGAGAAATCAAAAGAGGGGATCTACATATTCCTCAAGTCGTGGGCATGGTGGATCTAATTTTTCCAAGGGCGAATCTTCTACGCATGTAGAAAAATCACAACAAATTGGACTGGAGCGTGATGCCTACCGAGGAGGTAGAGGAATCTCGAGAGGTAGAGGTAATGGGGGAGGTCGCACTGGGAGTGGACCACGCAGGCCCTTTATCTGCTACAGTTGTGGTGAGGAAGGTCATAGAGCATCTGAATGCCCCCACTATGATGCTGAAGAGTGGGGAGGCCAAGCTAGAGTTAATCTGGTTGAGGAAGAGGAGGAATATGAAACAGAAGTTGTTGTTGATATGGGTGAAAGTCTCATGATACGAAGGACATTGATTGCTCCAAAGAAGGAAAAGATGCGGGTAGAAAATGGTGATGAATCATGGCTACGTACAAACATTTTCCGAACAAGATGCACCTCAGGAGGAAAGGTATGTAAAGTGATTATTGATCCTGGTAGTTGTGAGAACATGGTATCAAATGTTATGGTTGAGAAAATGAATCTACCATGTGAGAAGCACCCAACCCCCTATCGAGTTTCATGGGTTAAAAAGGGGAATGAGGTGACTATTGATAAGAGGTGTCTGGTGAAATTCTCAGTTGGGAGTACCTATAAGGATGAAGTGTGGTGCGATGTGATTCCTATGGATGCATGCCATATTTTGTTGGGGAGGCCATGGGAATATGATAGGAAGACCTCCCATGATGGATTTCGGAACACATACACATTTTGGAAGGAGGGGGTAAAGGTGGTTTTGTTACCTCTGAAGGAAGATGGACAGAGCGAAACTTTGCTTACTGCAAAGAATTTTTTTATAGAAGCGAAAGAAGTTGGTTGGTGTTATGCCTTAACAGCCAAGAAGGTCACAAATGAAGAAACTATCATACCACCAGTGGTGTCCAGGTTGTTGCAGGAATATGTTGATGTCATACCTGATGAATTACCAGTTGGGCTACCATCGAAGAGGGACATCCAACATCATATCGACTTGATCCCTGGGTCAGCTCTTCCAAATCAAGCAGCCTACCGATTGAATCCAACACAGAATGTCGAGTTGAGCAAACAAGTAACATAACTGATACAAAAGGGATTGGTTAGGAAGAGTATGAGTCCTTGCATGACTCCTACACTTTTAACCCCAAAGAAATATGGATCATGGTGGATGTGCATGGATAGCAGGACCATAAATAAGATTACTATAAGATACAGGTTCCCAATGCCAAGGATTGATGATATGATGGATGCTTTAGCAGGGGCTAATTATTTCAGTAAGATTGACCTACGAAGTGGCTATTACCAGATCAGGATCAGAGAAGGGGATGAGTGGAAGACAACTTTCAAGACTCGAGATGGATTATACGAATGGTTGGTGATGCCATTCGGGTTATCTAATGCCCCCAGTACCTTTATGCGATTGATGAACAGAGTGTTGCGGGAATATAATGGTAAGTTTGTGGTTGTTTATTTTGATGATATCTTAGTTTTCAGTAAGACTAAAGCAGAGCATGTGCACCATTTGAGGTTGGTGCTAGATCTATTAAGAAAAGAGAAACTATATGCCAATTTGAAGAAATGTAGTTTCCTTCAAGAGAGTTTAGTATTTTTGGGGTTTGTAGTTTCAAGGGAAGGCCTCAGGATGGATGAGGAAAAGATAAAAACAATTGTTGAATGGCCTATCCCAAGAAATGTAACAGAGGTTAGAAGTTTCCATGGCTTGGCAACTTTTTATAGAAAGTTCATTAGGAATTTCAGTAGCATTGTGGCTCCCATCACAGAATGCACCAAGGGGAAGGAATTCGTATGGACAAAGGCAGCAGGAGAAGGCTTTGAGCTTCTAAAGAAAAAGGTAACCACCACACCTATTTTAGTGTTACCTGATTTTAGCAAATTATTTGAGGTTGATTGTGATGCATCACATATTGGAATTGGAGCTATGTTGAGCCAAGGAGGGCATCCAGTAGCATTCTTCAGTGAGAAGTTGAATGAGGTCAGGAAAAATTACTCCACCTATGATGTTGAATTCTATGCTATTGTGCAAGCATTAAGATACTGGAGACATTACCTATTATCCAAAGAGTTTGTACTCTTCACGGACCATGAAGCATTAAGGTATGTTAATTCCCAAAAAAGTTGAATAGTAGACATGCAAAGTGGGTATCATATTTACAAGAGTATGAGTTTACTTTGAAGCATAAATCAGGAAAATAGAATAAGGTGGCAGATGCCTTAAGTAGGAAGGTAATGTTGCTGACTACCATGGAGAATGTTGTGGTAGGATTTGAGAGTATCAAGAATTTATATGAGGTTGATGCTGACTTTGGACAGGTTGTGGCATAGTATAAGAATCCAGTAGGGGGTGTGTCTAGTAACATTTTTGCAGAATATGTTATGCAAGATGGTTACCTATTTAGAGGTAAACAGTTATGCATTCCTGTTGGTTCCATGAGGGAGAACATCCTGAGAGAGCTGCATAGTGGAGGTTTAGCTGGACACTTTGGGGTGGATAAAACTATTGCTCTTGTGGTGGAGAAGTATTATTGGCCAAATATGCGAAGAGATATAACCAGGTTTGTATCTCGTTGTAGAGTCTGTCAGATGGCTAAAGGCCATGCCTAGAATACCGGGTTGTATATGCCTTTACCAGTTCCCACAGGACCTTGGACTGACCTGAGCATGGACTTTGTGTTAGGACTTCCGCGTACCCAGCGAGGTAAGGATTCCATCTTTGTTGTTGTTGATAGGTTCTCTAAGATGGCTCACTTTATCCCCTGCCATAAAACTGAAGATGCCATAGGAGTTGCAGTCCTATTTTTTGATGAGATTGTGCGTTTGCATGGCATCCCAAGATCTATCACTTCGGATCGAGATGTCAAATTTTTGGGCCACTTTTGGAGGACATTATGGAAGAAGCTTGATACCAAGCTCCAGTTCAGTAGTGCGTATCACCCACAGACTGATGGACAGATGGAGGTAGTGAATCAAAGTTTGGGTAATATTTTGAGGTGCATAGTTGGTACAAAGCCAAAATAGTGGGATCGAGCGTTACCACAAGCAGAGTTTGCATTCAACAGCTCAGTAAATCGCTCGACAGGAAAGTCCCCATTTCAGATTGTTTATGGCCACAATCCCCATGGTGTGCTTGATTTAGTGGAATTATCGATTACTAAAACTGTTAGTGATGATGCAGAGGCTTTTGCAGAACATATACAAAAATTGCAGGAGGAAGTTCGACAACGGTTGCAGGAGAGTAATGCCAAGTATAAAGCAACAACAGATGTACATAGGCGAGCAAAGGTGTTTCAGGAAGGTGACTTGGTAATGGTCCACCTTCGTAAAGAAATATTTCCAAAGGGCACATACAATAAGCTCAAAATGAAGAAGATTGGGCCCTGTAGGATTCTTCAAAAAAGGAATGACAATGCCTATGTGGTCGAATTGCCAGAGGACCTGGATATCTCACCGATCTTCAATGTCTCTGATCTGTACAAATTTCATGGAGATGTAGGGGATGTTGAGGTACCAGAAGTGATAAATTGGGCGCAACATATTCCCAAGAAGAAGAAGGATCATGTTGAGCAAGTCTTGGATAAGAAGGTGATCACCACACGCAATGGCAGCTACAACAAGTACTTGGTACAGTGGGAAGGATTATCATCAGCTGAAAGTACCTAGATTTCTGAAGGAGAGCTGAAGAATATTGCATAGGATAAGCTTCAGGAGTTTCATCTGTAGAACTCGTAGGAGCTGAGTTCTTTTCAACCAGAGGAGAATGATGCACCCGCAACATCCAGTGACACTTTCCTGATTTAGCCGAATAAAAGTTCCAACTTCCCGGGGTCATAACTTTTGATCCGGGTGTCCGTTTGAGCCCATTTTTTTTAAAACACATAGAATTGAGTTGACCTCACCGTGTTCAGCAATGCTGTCACTGAAGTGGCCATTTCGACACGTTTTTGGGCCCTGAAACATCACCTGGTGGCCAAAAATGGGCTCGAAAGTTTTTGTTCCAGTTTTTTTTAGTTTTTCGGTATTTAATATCTTTTGTTGCATGAGTCAGTCTAGGGAGATATTTTAGGAAAGTCTTAATTTTGGAATAATGGATGCATGATATTTTTTTTGGATCCATCTGAGTGATAGTTTAGACTTACTAAAAATAGTAAGTCCTGATACTTACTAAAAATAGTAAGTTCGTGTTAGGTTAGGGTTTTTGGTGGATATTATATGTAGGAAGTGATTTCATTGTAAGGGGATGGAGATCCAAGGAAATAATAAAATTCGAGTTGCAGAATTGTTGTTTTCCCATTGATTTTGCTTGTGTGTTTGAGAATCAATACGGATCTACATCAACATGAACAACTAAAATTTTGAAAAGTGTGTTTTGGTGTTGGGATAACCCTAAAACTAGAAATCAAATAAGATATTATGGATTTGTTCTAAAAAGTAGGTATTTTTGTAAACAATCTCCTCTTATACTCAAAGACACGTAAGGGGCAACTGTATACAAAAAGGCGAATAGTGTCTAATGGAGGTAATGGCTTGAAAAATCCTAAGGAAAATAAGATGCACCAAAATGCAAAATCCTCTATAGAAAGAGGCAACACTATCTAAGACATGCTATTGAAATACCCATGCTTTTGCTTCACCCTCGAGCGGGCTTAGTCAAGATTCAAGAATGATAGTTTATTATAATGAAGCCCTATGAGTAGGGGTGTATAATCCTAACCTACCCCAAGGATATCTCAAGAGTAGGGGATTTTTTGGTGATGAAGTCTAGAAAACCACTCATGGGGGCTACTAAGGTGTGTAGGGGGTTAGGTGGTAGAAGGAGATGAAAGCCAACATCACTAGTATCGAGTGGGGATTTATGATGAAATCTAATCTTACCACTGTTTAAGCTAAACGTGAAGTGTGTGTTATATGCTAAGAAAGTAGAAAATGCCATTTCAAAAGAAAAATATCTTTTGAGAAATAAAAGAAATGCAAAAAGAATGATGTAACCTTTCCTTCAATTTTTTTTTTGAAAGTGAAATATCTTTTGAAAAAAAGAGGAAATGCAAAGAACTATGAACAAGGTGTTTCAAAAACTAGTTGTATTGACAAAGTATCAACAAAATAAATTACAATCCCTTCAAATTTTATTATTTTTGAACTAGAAAGGCATGTTTTATAGAGTTTACCTGTATCCTCTAGCTCCTGTAGGTCCTTTTGGATGAATTTTAGAGGTTCAAATGTAATTTTTCTTTGGTCATGAGGTACCTTATGCCTAATTTGGGTCACACCCTACCCTGTGACTCTGGTGAAAATGTGCTTTTAGATTGAATTTGAGCTTTAGTACAATGAATCTTGTTGTAGAAAAGTACCTGCAACCACATATAATAGAAAATCACCTTTTTTGGATAGAATAAGTGCCTAAGAAGGTCAAATATAAAATAAACACAAATTCTACAAAGGTGGTGTCATGTTGAGTTTTTCAAAATTCAGAAGAACAATAATTTTGCAAGGTGGTGTGGTGCTAAATTTTGCAAGAAGTCTAGTTTCAATAAAATATTAGTAAGGTATGTGATATAAATTTTTACTAAACAGAAAAAGGACATCAATATTGCAAGGTGGCGTGGTACTGAGTTTTTAAATCACTCTTACAAGGTGGTCGATGCTAAGTTTTGCAAGAGGTCAAGAGACACAAGATGTTAGCAAGGTGGTGCGGTACCAAATATTGCTAAAACAATCTTACAAGGTGGTGTGATGCTGAGTTTTGCAAGAGTTCAAGATTCACAAAGAGGGGTTGATTATACCTTTTGAGGATGCCAATTTCTTTAGGTGGTTTGTAGCCTACGAAGGTTGTATTTTGGCAAGGGGGATAGCAATCCCATATGGGGGTAAATCAGTCCCCCAAACTTACCTACAACTCTATGGTTGTTGTGGGTTGTATAAGAACTGATTCCCACACCATATATTGGAGTGCTTGTTTGGATTGCTGGGTACCTAGTGACTTATTTGGGTTGCACCCTACCTAGAGATTATGGCTCATAAACAAAAAAAAAAAACTATCTTAGATTTAAATAATATTTTTAGGGTTTTTGTTAAGTTTTGACATGTTTTTGGATCACTTGTAGCATAGAAAGTAGTGAAAATTAGCTAACTACTGAAATGAGGTAACTAATAAAAATAAAGTGGGGTCCCATCAGGCATGCTAGAATGAACTCAGTGGAAAATGAATGTAAAGTCTATCAAATATATTTATTCTCAAAAGGGGTTACAAAGGGGTCCTCCTTTTTACAAATATGCCTTAGAAGGCTACAAAGTAGGATTCAACATGGTGAATGTCCCTCTTCTTTCAATGAACTAGTCAACTACACCCTGGATTGGTCTTCCAAGGATCCTCAAATTTGGGTGGGCTTAATGCAAGAGAGCCACCAATGATCAAACTTGTCCTCCAAACCTGTATGACCTACAAAATGGGGTTAGTGCATTTGGGGACCTGTCATGGATTAGAACTCATAGTTATGAAGATAAAAGTAACTAAATAAAGTAGTAAAATACATAATAAAAGTTGTTGTAAATAACTATGAGTACTAAAAATAATAAATATTACCTACTAGAAGGGTTTTGTAGCTTTTTGTGGCCTGAGACTCTGGACAGAGTTGTACCCTAGGGTATGACTAATTTGGATCGTTGGGTACCTAGTGACTATACCTGTAGCTATGTTTTTATGAATTTGATAGAAGATAGTGCTATTTTGTGATTGTAGCAACTCCTAGTCGATGCTGGATATCCTGTCGTACTTGTTGGAACTTGTTAACAAAGCACACAAGAGGGTACAAAAGGGTTGATAGTCATGTTGATTTGATAGTTGATTGATGATTGGAGGTCTAATGTAATTTTGATAGAGTTTTGGTATGTGAAATAAGGTGGATGCATTTGTGATAAAAAGTACTACTATTTATAGCATTTTGGAGAGGTTAGGGGGTGAGGTGTCCCTTATGATGTGGAATGAACCATGGGTAAAATATCAATTATGGTGAGGTTAAAGGTGACTCGAAATTTCACATACTTTGAAAATCGATCTTTTAAAATATCTAAAAATATCCTAGTTGCACACATGTGTGAGCAAAGGTTGAGGTTAACCTTGATTAAGTTGATCCTAAGTTAAAACAAGATTAAGGGGGTGAGGTGGAGGTTGACTCACCCCTTCCAATGTCTTAAAGATTAAGCATATTTAAATATCTATGAATATCATGGGTGCACACATGTGTGAGTAAAATTTTAGTGTTAACCTTAATTAAGCTTAATTAAATCATGTGTTTAACTCTTAAAGTGCACTTTTAACAGTAAAGTGACTTTAAACCAAAGTTAGGGTTACCATGATTAGGATTTTGATGGTGGTCACATGGGGACCAAGGTTAAACATTAAAATAGTCTTGAATAGCCCAAGGAGCTTATGCATAACCTCTTTTAATAAATGTAAGGTTTTTTGAGATTAATTAATGCAATATTGTAGCATTTTCAATTTAATCAATCATGGAGCTATGGCAAGTGACCATGCATGACTTTTCGGTGTCTACAATCATATACACTACCATACAAAAACTAAAACAAGCAATAAATATATCTCTCTCTCTCTCTCTATATATATATATACATATATCTAAAAATTTCTAAGGTTTATTTGGAGACAACATTATTTTTTTCCACTTGGTGAACCTATATCTTAATATGCATAATTGTTGAATGCATTATTGATCTACCTTTGCATCAATTATGATATTTTTGTTGAGCTTGTTAACTATACATTTGAACATGTTAAATTTGGACATTTTAAGAACCAAAGTATGTAAAATTGAATGAGTTTATGGATCATTTATTTATTCTTTTTTATCTCTTTTCTGAAATCTCTAGAAAGCATAGAAACATGAATTTGAATGTTTCAGTAAATATAGATATATATCACTTCAAAGTAAAACTAAATATTATTAAATAACTTATGACATTTGATATACCATATATATCTTACTATAATTTACAAAACGTTTTAGAAACTACATTAAATTTAAAAGGAGATAGCTGAAAGAGAAAATTTCCATGAGAATTATTAATGAAACATAGGACATGCACTAAGAAAAAATGTTATTCCAAATATGTTTATAAATTATATATGAGAAAAATAGATATTTGATAGTTTCAAACATCCATATAAATAATACAAATAGGAGATAAGAATAAAATTAGAAATCATGGAATTTAAGGGTATTTTATATTGAAGTGTAGACACCAAATCCTAGCCACTTGCCAAACCCTAGCCCTTCACAAAACCTAATCCATATCTCCTCGCCACTTGAAAAACCCTAATGATTCATAAAAACTAATACACCTTTTCTCCCTATCCTAAAATTCCAAAAGGTTATAAAAATCCCATCACTTTTGTGAATGGAGGAGGGAAATCATACCATCACGCTACCCATGTTTGCGTAGAACTACTCAAACTACCCAATTTTTTTTGGCCATATCTCATCCATTTGAGCTTAGGTTGAGCTAAAATTTTGAGGGTAGGTTCCTAACAAACCCTTAAAAATATCCACCAATTTTTAGATTATTTAGAGAAATAGAGACCCAAGAAGGAAGAGGATGAAATCATACCATCACATAACCCTACGTTTGAACAAGAGTAGATTCAACCATCAATAGACTTATATGAGAGCAGGTAAATAAAAAAGGTATTCAATTTATTATTTTTTTTCTTCTGCATAGTTTTCTATATTCTGTAGGCGTTTATATATAGGGTTTTATAGATTATTTTTACATTAAAAGGGCCTCACACCATGGAGGCCCTTCATATGCTACTAACTCTTCTCATTGTAAAATATGTGCAGCTATTGAAGCAAGGATATTCAAGCCCATCCAACAATATAATTGTAGCAATGAGGATTCATCACACCCACATTCCATTGATATTCAAAATGGATTTATCCCTCTTTTTATCACTCTAACCAGAAAGCAAGCATGCTTTTTGTAACCCCTACAATTTGGGGTATACCATTATTGTAAAAGAGAGGAGATCAAGGCTCTCAAAAATTTAATACAAAGATCATTATTTTACTACACTTGCTTGTTTTAGTATTTATTTGTTTGGGTGTATCTTTATTGCTTACAAAATGACAATCACAATGGGAATCCCAAAGGGTTTATTTGGTTTATGTCTCAGAAAATTTCAAGGCCTATTAGAACATGTTTTTTGCATTTAAATCAAGGTTTTATTTGTTCTTGCTATTTTGTTTGCATTTGTCTATTTTTGATCATATTTAGGCATAAAAAATTTAATTGCATAATAGATTTGCATTTTAGGGTTAATTTTGTTCTTTGTTTTAAAAATCCTTGAAAAAAAAAACATCACACACACTTTGCACGTATCATCATTCCACACCTCTGCATGACAAGTGCAAGGAAAACCTCCTAAATGAGTTGGACTTCATCACCAACCATCAATAGATCCCTAGAATAAGCCATAGCTAGTATGATAGTTTCTTGGAATTCATCACCAAGAAACTAGTTATTCTTGAGGTTAGCTCGGGGTAATCAAGGTTAGACACCCTTCAATTCCTAGGGCTTAATAATTTGTGGAATCACAACTATCGTTTATGCCCAAGCTCACACGAGGGTGAAGTGAAAGCCCATATGGGTTGGTAGCAAGGCACTAGACAACATGACCTCTCTCAAAGAGGTATTTTGTTCCCCTAGGTTACACCCATTACCAAGCCTCATCTAGGAAGCTTCATCAACCATTCATGATTCATCCTTCGTCAAAGGGGTGAGTTTGAACACACCTTTTTAGATTTCATTCCACCACCTACCTTGCATAGTTTTTAGGCCTAGGTTACATAAAACACACAAAAACCCAAAAAACTCAAAAAAATCTTCAAAACATCAAAACCATTTTTTTTTAACTTCAAAAAAATATAAAAATCAAATAAAAACAAAACTACAAAAATAAAACAAAAACATAGAAGACATTTGTTTGATTGTGTGTTTGTCTGATTTTTATTTGCATCACATTTTCACACACATACTTACCATTTATCACATCATATCACCCCTATATTATGGTAATGACCCGAAGTTAAGTCAGAGATTTAACCAATATCCAAAACCAACCACACACATCCATGGATAATTTTTCTTAGGTTTCCCATGCCCCAACTGCTTCTACAACTGAGCAAGCCAATGTGTCATGGATCATGTATCTAGACTTATCCGCTGGGCCCTCCAATACCACACCCACTTTAGGTGTAGATATGATGTAGAGAGCTATTAATACCTCCATCCCCAAAACTCCCCACACTAAGCCATCCATATTGTCTAACGGTTGCATTACCTACATAGATTTTGATGCCCTTAAAAGCTATTAGAATTTTGCCTTTCCATCCTTACCACAACTCACCATTCCACATACATCATTACCACCTGTTAACCCCATCCAACATAATATTCCTCATTTGGTTGTGATACCCTTCACAACTTACCCTCCACCTACATCAACCCATGTTGCTACCACACATCATGTGCAAACCTCTGCCCCCCATGTGACCATGCAACCTACATTAGTGATTGCCATACAACAAGCTTTGCAATATTTGCAGCAATTGCTTGTGGATAACGCTAATCAAAGTGGTCATCCCACTTCACAACAACAATCATAGGTGGTAGATTTTAACCATACACACACAACCAATCAAAACACCTTCTTCACCCAAGATTCATCCTGGGTGTCGAGACCACCCACAATAATCATACCCACTCATCCACTTCATAACACCTATGCCACTTCATCAGCTCAACACACCATCATCCCCCCATCTCCACATCATCAACAACAACAATTTCATAATCATAACCAACATAACATCCATCAACATCAAATCCCAACCAACACTAACCCATTAGCCAATCAAAACTTCATTCCATAAAACCACTTCACCACACATCAAACTCACCCAACCTACACACAACAAGAAAATTAGGGCTTTCAACCACCCTTGGAAGACCCTAAGTTTCAATTTTTGCAGAACCAGATTGACAGCTTGGCCATGCAGATGCCTAGAATGTTATATCAAAAACCCACTCTACGGTAGTTGGTCAATCAACCAATTCATCCTTCGGTACCATCACCACCTTACCCTATAGATTTCACACTATCAAAGTTTGATAAATTCAAAGGGGATGAGGACCCCTGAGAGCATGTAGGTGCATTCATCCATGCATGCTTCAGAATACAAGAGAATGATCCTTTGATGCTCCAAACCTTCCCTCAAATATTTGGAGGAGATGCCCTAGAATGGTACAACCATTTTCCGCACCATAGTGTTTACACATTTGAACAATTAGCAGACCAATTTCTAGAGTGGTTCTCTCTAAATGTTAGAAAGAAAACCACATTGACCGACCTATTCAACTTACATCAATTCGAATATGAGTCGGTCTATGATTATGGAAACCGTTGGAGGGCAGTTATCACCAAGTTGCCATTCTCCCTCCCTATGGTAGAACTCACAAGAATGTTCACAAGGAGTTGTTCTAAACCTATCTCCTTGTTACTACAATTGCAATAATATAGAACATTTGAAGAAGCTCTCGCCCAAGCTCGAGTCATCGAAGAAATCAAGATACAAGAGGGTGAGATAAAGCTTAAAAAGAAAGAATGGAAAAATAAGAATCAAAGGGGGAACAATCAGGGCCAGTCAAAAGTTGGTCAAGTGAATCAAGTGGTCTTGAGCCAACCTCAACAACAGACACAACAAGCTCAAGTCCAATTCCAACAACCCCCACAACAACAACAACCACAACAACAACAAGCATATCAAGTGGTACCACCCCCACCTCAAATGCAAAATCAAGGCAACACAATAGATAACCAGCAAATACGATAATACAATCGACCAACTCACAACTACACCCCATTACCCGAGCCACTTTCCAACATCTTCCAATGGTTGTATGAGGTGCAAATGATTACATTGCTAGAAATTAAACCAGAAGACCCCAACAAACCATGGGGTAAGAATTATAAGGAGTACCAATATTGCACCTTTCATCATCAGAAAGGTCATGATATTAGTAATTGCTATTCATTCAAAGATATAGTCCAAGATATGATAGACAAGGGGACTATTAAGATTGATAACCCTTTGGCACAAAAAAACTAGAACCTTGGTATTTATCAGACACCACTACCTAATCATGAGGCAACACAACAAACAATGAGGGCATCAACTTCTATAGTTACCCCTAACCAAGTCAACCATATACACAATGCACAACAATACCAAGGTTTTATGGGTGCTATCCACATAGTAACCCGAAGTCAAAGGAATGCCAATCAAACACAACAATCAAATGAACCAACACCAGTGGTACTCCCTTCTATGGTGTCATCACCCATCGTGCCTATACAACCAAATCACACCAATCCACCACCACAAATTCATCTCCAAAACCATCCACCAAGACCAACCATCACATTGAGGAGTCAATTGATGCATAGCCTAAAGTTGACCTCGACCAAACTATCAATATATGAGCTTATACAATAGTCTCCCCCACATTGAGAGGCATTTATGGAGATCCTAAAATCCATTGAAGTTCAAACCCAAGACCCCAATGCCTTTGCTAACTTTGTGGGGAACGTTCAGACATGCATGGAACCTTCAATCTCATTTTATGATTTTGAAATAAAAATAATGCCATCAGAGTTACCTGATCCTCCATTGCATATCATAGCTCATATTGACCAAAAACATTTTAAACGAGTGCTAATCGACATCGGCTCCTCTATCAACATCATCACCACCACAACACTTCAACACCTTAACCTTCCACCTTCACACATTGTCACCTCCACCTTTACCTTGTGAGATTTCAATGATGCCCTATGTTCTACAGTTGGAACAATTATCCTACCTGTGAGAGTGGGGGTTAAGACTATCCACACCATGTTCCATATTCTAGAGGGAGCCATGGCTTATAACATACTTCTTGGGTGCCCCTAGATTAGGGAAATGAAGAGTGTTCCCTCAACATTGCACCAATGCTTGAAATACGTGCATGAGGGATAGATCCATTGCATACCAACTGACACAGAGCCATTCAAGTACTACAACTTCATCTCCAATCCATATGAACCATCACTCCCATCCACACATTTATCCCTCACCCCATCACCACCCAATCAGCCCAACATCAAAACACATCATCAAAAGCACCCATCCTAGAGGCTCTTCCCATAGTTGATCATCCATCCACATCCCAAACCATCAACCCAAATCATGCCTCCACATCAACCTCATATCATTTTCCAATCACATCAAATCATCCCATAAATCAACCCATACCTCCATCAAGTCACATCTCATCACATCAACCAAACAATCAACTTGTCACCCTTATAAATATCACATAGGGGGGTAAGCCTCCACATCACAGAGTCAACCACCCAATCCGAGTCAACCAACACTCATCATCACCCCACCTTGTCCTGAGCCTCAACCTATTAGCCACACCACTCAGTTGGATCCTCCTCCACCACCACCAGTTGAGCCATAGGTTTCTCTTGGAGCCTCCACCTTGGCACCCACATCATCCACATCAGCACCCACCCAAGTTGCAGTCCATCTCACCAATCCAAGCATTGGTGAGTACATAGTTCAGAATGTCACAATCAACCCACCTAGCATCGAGACTATTAGAGACTATGATCACCCATGCAACCCACCTTTAGCTATAGGTGTGGTATATAACATGGGTTCAACTCCAAATAGGATCAATTTTATGTATGGGGGAGTAGATTCTTCATCTAATCTACCTCCTCCCGATGAAACCCAAAGATAAGTTTGTGCCAATATCGAATATCTATCCAATCTAGATTTCTCGATGCAATATTTTTGATGGGTTAACTGGTAGGGATATGGCTTAGGATGACACAAATAGGGTATTCATGATATCATTGAACCTCACTATTGAGAGGTGCATGATCACTCTAGCTTAGGATACAGGCCACTCTCCTCCACCACCTCCTTCGAGCAAGCATTTCAACAACTCACTATAGGTCCCAAAGAGGATGGTGAGGAGGATGAAGATAATGATGATAGTGAGGATGAATACATAGACCCTGAGTTCATGCCTCTTTTATATGAGGCTTTTTCAAAAATGCGACCCCAAGTTGCCATGATAGACTCCATTTTTGATGATGACTCTGAGGAAGACTTCAATGAGGAATATGACGTACTCTCAATCACCTCTAATAGCTTCGAAGAAGAGTCGGTCCCCATTGCACCCTTCATCGATGAAGATGAGTTTTACCTTTGCATGTTTCCTATCCATTAGTCCATATTTCATCTGCTCCTTTCGCTAGAGTGAGCTGAGCCACCTATCGATCCACCACCACCACCTTGGCCAACCTAATGCAAAATATGTACATATATACATGGCAAAAATAACAAAAAAATTTAGCTTAACCATTCACATTGCATTTTGCACATCCATTCATGCATCCATAACTCATATACATTCCACGATCATTTCCTTGTACATGGCATTTATGTATCCCTATCATCTACATTCATACATGTCGCTTGCCATATTGGTTGTCATTCAGTTAGTTTAGATAATTGTTAGTCCACTGAGTCTTGTTGCCTTAATCAGGGCACCTTCATCCTAGTATTGGTTTCATTCCACCATCCACCACCATACCAAAAAATAAAAAATAAAAACAAAATGATGAAAAAAAAAGTTGCAATAAAACCCCATAGCACCTCATTTATTTGGTAGTCTTTGAACATCAAATAATATTTAGGTGCTATAGGTTATTCCTAGTTAAATCAGGTCTCCTCTTGGACCAAAGCACACTTTTCACTAAGAAAATTTTGAGTTTTGGGAGTTGACTCTACCATTTTTGAACCAATCACATGACACATTTATTAATGAGATCTTGCATCAGAGAGGGATGACGCCATGATTGGATTGAACCTTGAAGTGAAAATTTCTTCTTGCTTGTCCCATTATGCACATAGTCCAAAAATAAAATAAATATACATCTTTGCAAAATTTCACAAAAATGAAATAGTGAGTAGTAAGGATAGGATAAAATTCTCATCAGGACTCGATTCGAGTGGTTGAGAATCCAATTCCCCAAAGCTCTAACTCTTTTCACAAAAATATAATAATAATAAAGTGAGTAGTAAGGATAGGATAAAATTCTCATCAAGACTCGATTCGAGTGGTTGAGAATCCAATTCCCCAAAGCTCTCTCTTTATAAACACAAAATAATAATAATAGGCCTTCAAGTAGTAAGGATAGGGTTTAATTCTCATCAGGACTCGATTTGAGTGGTTGAGAATCTGATTCCCCAAATCTTGGAGATCCTAGCATTGGACTATGCTCATGCATGGTGACACATCTCTCTTGAAGAGACCTCTGAATGCACATAAGGACAAGCTAGATTTTTGGTTCTCTTCATGACTGGTTTAATCTTACCTTACTCAAGATTGGTAAATGAATTCATTATTTGCACACACAATGGTTCTTGATTGGCTTGCATCATTACCTTACTCAAAATCGATGGAAAATGAACATTCATTGCACACACAGTTGGTCCTTGAGATATTTGACTCCGCTAGGATGCCATTAGCATCATATGGATTTGCGAGATGAGTAGATGAGTTTGTTTGAGATCACTAGGATGTTTGAGTCTTTGAAAAACAACTCTAGATCATTTATCCCTAAGGCAAACAAAGTCATAAGCGAGGTTCCATTCCATACCACCATCACATTGTCACACATGTATCATAGTCCATTTCATCCTATGGTCAAACCATAATACTATTGTATTGGTGCCCCTGATTAAGTAATAAAGGCAAAGTCTGCTAAACAATGGTCCATAACCTCTTCGAATGACAATAAATAAGGCAACACCATTCATTCATTTGCATACATCACCACCAATTGCATTCATTCATAATACATTCATTTCATCACATGCACACCAAAATTAAAAAAGGCTCCAAAGGAACCAACCTCCTTTGGTCACATTTAATTAAAAAAAACCATCAAATCAGCCTCAGAAGTCATAAAAAATCATCAAATTAGCCTCAGAAGTCATAAAAAATCATCAAATCAACCCATCAATGCATCTAAGTTATCACCTCATGTTATCTAGTCTGAAATCAAATCAATTTGGTCCCTCAATTTTGGAATGCGATTGTGTTCAAGAAAATTTGACCAATGTTTTTCATCAAGCCCTCTCTGCAAGGTCACAAAAAGAAAAAAATCTTCACAAAAATATGTTTGGCATGCACCATGCCATCTACTTGATTGGTTGGTCCATATACCACATCAAAATTGCACATCATCTCAACCAAAGGTGAAGTTTCAATACCACCAATTTCATCATCCACATTTGGTCAATTGGCTCATGGGTTTCATCCTTCACCCATTCACCAATTGAGGGGGTAAGTCAAAATCAAATTTTCCAAAAATCATTCTTCTTGCGCATTAAGGAAATAAGTCCATTTCTCCATTCAGTAAAAATATGTGTCTCTTGTTTTTATACTCCATTGCATTTTACACAATGCAGTACAAAAATGAGCATCTATAGACACCAAATCCTAGCCACTTGCCAAACCCTAACCCTTCACAAATCTAATCCACCTCTCCTCGCCACTTGCCAAACCCTAACCCTTCACAAAACCTAATCCACATTTTATCCCTATCCTAAAATTCCAAAAGGTTATAAAAACCCCTTAAAATTTGTGAATGGAGGAGGGAAATCATAACATCATGCTCATACCATCATGCTGCCCATGTTTGTGCAAGACTGCTCAAACTACCCAACTTTTTTTGGCTATATCTCACTCATCCTAACTTGGATTGAGATAAAATTTTAAGGTTAGGTTCTTGAAAAACCCTAAAACATTCCCACCAATTTTTAGATCATTTGGAGCAATATAGACCCATTAATAAAGAGGAAAACATCGTACCATCATGTAACCCTATGTTTGAATAGGAGTAGATTCAACCATAAAAAGACCTATATTAGAGCAGGTAAATAAGCAAGGTATTAAATTTATTATTTTCTATATTCTGCATAGTTTTCTATATTCTGCAAGCATTTATATTTAGGGTTTGATAGCTTTCCTTTACATCAAAAAGGACCTCATACTGTGGAGGCCCTTCATATGCTATTGACTATTTTCATTGTAGGATATGTGTGTAGGTGATAGGTTCTTGAGTAGTTGTTAAAGCAAGGATGGCCTATAAGGATATTCAAGCCCATCCAACAATCTGATTGGAGCAATGAAGATTCATCACACCCACATTCCATTGATATGCAAAAGGGGTTTCTCCCTCTTTTGCTCACTATAATCTAAAAGCAAGCATGCTTTTTGTAACCCCTACAATTTGGGGCATACCATTATTGTAAAAGAGAGGAGATCAAGGCTCTCAAAAATTTAATACAAAGATCATTCTTTTACTGCACTTGCTTATTTTAGTATTTATTTTTTTGGGTGTATCTTTATTGCTTACATGAAGTAAACTCTATGAAAGGAATTTATTTGTTAGTTCTACTTTAGAGTTCCAAATAATACTATAAAGACAACATTAGATAAGTTATTTTAATATATTTTTCTATTTATCATTTAGTCTATGAGATAAATGGAAAAACAAAGACATGCTTGTACATTTTCCTAACAAAAAATGACAAAATGATTTTCCTGTTTGGACAAATTATAGTCTTTGAAAATATTATAGCCTAGAGATATTTATTTGCATCTCTTTACTAAAAAATTTTTGGACAATAAAAATTACATATTTGTGAGTATAAATAAGGTCAAATGAGTTATTAATAACCTTTTAAATTTATCAATATTATTCTCTAATGCCCTAAATGTCAATGAACTCTTAACACATCATTTGAAGATAACCTTACCTTTCATATTTATGTACATTACCAATGAAATTCTAAAACGTGTTATGAAGTAATTCTATCATATAGAGGTAGCAAAAATAGGGATTTGTTCAAGAGTAGATCCATTCTAAGATAATTTTCGATTGAAAAGTTACCAAGAGTTCTATATCTCTTTAGTAGGAATTGAAAATCAAATAGAAACTTTTTGACATTATTGAGTTTATCAAAAAAGAAATATTCTTCCATTGCATTATATCTTATGCATATTAAATTCTAAATCTAATTAATTGTTTCTAAATTTCATTACTTATTAGTTCTTTCAAGATTTGTTTGGACATTAGGCATAAGTATTGGTACCATGGATCAATAATACATAACCCTCTTTGTGTTTAGGATAAATATTTTGAGACCATGATATGGAATATTGAAAGGGAGACCTATCCAACTTGGATGCCACTGACTTCCTAACCACTTAAATCAATTACAAGTAATGGGATTTTCTAGGAATCCAATAGAAAGAATTGAAAACATGTGCAATGAATAATAACTTTTCAATTATTTATAGTTACCTAACAAGTGAATTATTTAGTCTCATGAACGCCAATTTTATTTAGAAATTTAAGACTAACCAATTCCAAAAAATATAGAAATATTAAGTTCAAAAGAAATGACAATATATTAAATTATCATTGATGAGCCTAAACTAGTGGGGGATAGAAGGAGGTTTCTCACTATATCTTGTCATAAGCACTTTTTTTTCATTTTGATAAATTCTTACATCAAATTTAGTGCAAAATATCTCAATGATTTCTAAAATAGATTCATTTAATTCCTTATTATTTTTCAAGAAGTTTTTTAAATCATAAACATAGTGTTTTTATTATCCATATATGAAAAGTAGTGGTTCACCATCGAAGTCTTAATTTAAAAATCTCTTTCCAATTGGTATATCAGGAAATACATATAAAAACATATAGAAATAGGCCTTAAAGGCATCCCAAAAGAATATATATTTGTAGGAGGATAGACTAAGAGAAAAACCCATTGATCACATTTTAGATGAATCCTCATTAAAAATAACTATCCTACTATTGAACTTCAAAGCAAATCCCAATCACTTTAAGTTTAAGGAGGATTAAAGTCCATATAATGTGATCATAGGCCTTGTCAAAGCACACCTTAACAAACATAGTATCATAACTAGATTATTGAGCCCATACTATAACCTTTATAGACAATATCAACTTGAATATAATGAATCCTTCATTCAAGAATTTAATATGGTGACAATTTGTTGAGGGATTGGGCTTACCCATCTAGCCAATTTGCCTTGACAAAAAATTTTGTAGGATACATTGAGTAAGGTAAGGGGGGTCCATTTTGAGATAAAATATTGATTGGTCCCTTTTGGGATGAGTTTTATGAAGCCTTGATTAATGGTTGCACTTAGAGAACTATCTTATCTATTTTTTCTATGTCATATAGTAATATTACCCCATATGTGGCCATAATAATATTAAAGAAAATAACCAAAATACTATTAAGGCCATGCGACTAATAATTAGACATTACAAATAAATCTTCCTCTCATTCTCTAAATATAGGGGAATATTAATCAAAATATAAAATTCCTTTTATATCTTTATGGTAATGCACTCTACTAGCTTGTTTAACAAACCTCTATAATCATGGTCATCATCCTTAAATAAAACTAAAATTGATTTACAAATACCTTAATTATACCTTCCTCATGTTCCACTAAATTTCCTTCACTGTATTCAATTTTAGAAAGTTTTCCATTTTGCATTTTTATCTCAAAAATTTGAAAAAGAAAAGTATTTATTTATCATCTAATCTAATCCATTGATCCTATGATCAAATATTTATCCCTTTAGCCCTATATCTATCAAGCTCCTTGCTATGTTGTTCATGAATAACCATTTATAATTACCAAATTTAAGGACCAAATATAATAATATGAGCTTACCTTGTCATTTCTAAGTTGTTTCTCAATTATTTTTATTTTCTTTTACATTGGCCAGTGTTCTTCCAAAATTATGAAGAAAGAAGTTACAATGAACAATGACCTCATTTAACCGAGATAGCCACCCTTATTCTCCTATTAGTCTAGGCATCTCATTTCAAATAATATCTGATCTTGTAATCATCCAACACAATATTAGAGTGAGAAATTAATCTTATAAGGAAGATTGTGGGAGACACATTTTCCATTCAAGTTAGAGATCCATAATAAGACTAGAGATTAAGGTTGAGTAATATTCAGTAATCCTTCCTAATTAAGAATCAATATAAAATACTTACATATAAGTGGTTAAACTTGCCAATATTTTATTTAGGACTAGTTTGATGATCACACCATGTAAACCATTTGTATTTATCCTTTTATGATGGGAGGCACAAGGGGACAAGGCCCCTAGACCATTCATGTCAGCTACCCTAACACCATATTCTTATACAAATATGAAAGGCCTAATTGGAACCCATATTCTATCATGTTTGTATTTTGTCATATTAAATTCTCCATCTAAAGCTCATTCACCGATTTGGAGTTAAAATTTTAACTAATTATATGACTTAGTCATCCCTTTAAAATAATTAGGACCATAAGGTCAAAAAAAAACCATAAATAGATCCATTCACTAAAATTATAGACTACACACTTCTATGATTAGGGTACCCCTCCCCCCATTCCATAGTTTCATACTTCATCTAGTGGGGTAAGCATAATACCACATCTTCACTACCTTCTTAGTGAGCAACAAAAAAGACTCCTTTAAATTCAATAGTCTACATAACTATGTATAATCTAAGATCATTACACTTATCTATTTTAGAATCAACACATTAAGCTCTATGAGAGATAGCCGTCAAACATTTTGAGACACAATAGTAAAATTCATGAGAGGATATTTAAGCAACTCTTATTGACTAAAGTCTTAAATTTATTCTATTTTGTTATCTCTTGCTCATGCACCAAGCCATTATTCCAATCAATGAGAGATTTGGAGTCATCTGTGAATAATAATAAGTCAATCAAAAATTGAGTGATAAATAGTACCATGGTCTCATTATCATATCACAAACATGACTTTTGAATTACCTTAAGAAAGAAAAGTTTTATTTTCTCTTTGTCTTAAAGAAATCATTATAATATGGAATTACAAAAGTGTTTTTCAAACCCTTCCTATGAGATAGAATCACCAATCAGTGTTGTACCACCCTAATCTAGAGAAATAACTTGGTGTAGTTCCATTTCTAATATTGCTGGCACTAAAACATTTACATGTGCACCAACTTGTACACTCATTTTTTAGGGATTTTGGTTGGTGAGCCACGAGAGACAATGTTGTTTTAAATGAGGAGAGGATTAAACACTCGTAACAACATGTAATAAAGATGGACCCCAAGGGCTAGATGGATTGGTAATTGTTTATCTGGCCAGACACTTATCCAAAAGAGACCTAGGTTCAAACCTTGGAAGCATGCCTGTTTGCAAAGGTAGTAGTCTACTCTGAATCCTCTGAGTGCATGCTAGACTGATAATGATGGTATGAATCTCGAGCGACTGGTGGTCTTCTTTACACCGAGTTATAAAATATTGAGGTGGTATATGCTTGTTGGGGACAATCCCTATAGTTTGAACTTGCACTTAACAGTTACTAATCTAACTCCTCTATGTTAAAAAAAAAAAACATACAATAAAAACAAAAACAAAAGTTTATACAAGAGTTTGTAAACAGCAATAAAGAAGAAAATTGAACCATATAAATTTAATGAATGAAAAAACTGTAATATATTTTTTAAATATAAAAAACTAAAAAATTATTTAATTTAATTTTACTTCCCATCCACTATTCCAAAGAATATAATTCCACTTCATGTCCTCTATAATAGATGTCTATACAAATCCTATTGAGCAACATTAGGTGCCAATTTTACAATATTGTAAGGCTTGCATAGATTTTTAAGGCATAGGAACTCTAAGATAACAGATGTGATGTAAGACCACTGGTTAAAGTTATTAGAGCCGAAGAGGTTTTCAGGGCAAGGTAGATTCATCTTTTCTTACAACCTATATTACACTTTATGCCATATAGGTATGGATAGGAGAAGATCTTTAAAGAAAATTTATATTTAGCATGAACTATGCCAGGTCGAAGAGGTTTTCACGGCAGGGTAGATTCATATTTTCTTACCTCTATTACACTTTATGCCGTATAGGTATGGATAGGAGAAGATCTTAAAAGAAAATTTATATATAGCATGAACTATGCCATGACATAAAGTGCAGGCGTCAGTCAGTAGTTGACATATACGATTAACATAGTCTAATATTCAGTGTCAGGAAATTTTAAATAAAAATTTAAGATTTAAATTCTAGTTCTAAACCCTGTTCTGAAAACGGAATATAATTGAAGATAAATTATAATCTACAAACGGACGGTTGTCACTGTGAGTCGATAATCCTTTTGAAAGACGTTTTCCTGTGCAATCCCGAAAGTGCCCATACTTTTATTTATCTTATCCGACCCGCACATGGCGATGGTATCCAGCCTTATACAAGATCTCTTTTCCATGGTCGGCAAGCATATTCCTCTGAAAGCCAACCATTCTTTCTTTAAGACATAAACAAACAAATAAGCGGTTCACAAAATTACAAAATGTTTCTGCCGTACCCAACCCCTGTGCATTATTGACGGTGGCTAAAACCTTTAACTCGGTGCAGAGAATGGTTATCAAAATAATTGACCATATTCCCTGGTGACCTGAATAATGTCCAATAGTCCAAAAAAGGCCAAAAGGCTTTGGAAAAAATGGTTAATCTCTTTAATTTTTTTTTATATTATTAAGAAATAAAAAAAGGGTTTTGAAAGGATTCCATAATATTTTATAAAAACTAACCTGTTATTAAGGTAATCAGAAGAGAAAATCACAAAAAACAATCACATAAACAAAAAGTCACCACCAAACACAAAAAAAAAAAAAAAAAATGAAATTGAACAAGAGCACACACCAAGCAAAAAAAAAAAAAAAGACGAAATCGAACAAGAGAAAACCAAGGGAGTTCTACAACATCATATCGATCTTGTGGGCAATTGTTCCAGACATCACAGAAACAGCTCGCTGTTTGATTTCAATCAATTTCAGGCTGTGCAAAACTGTACTCTTCCTCACAGAGGCCTCCCCAAAGCATAAACATCAGATACTATCTTGTCCTTATGGAAATCCTTAAGAAGAACCTCCACATCAATCAGGTGGGATAAGGGAGAAGACTAAGCCTCCTCCCACTTTTTGCCAAGCAAACACAACGAATTTCCCGGGTGCCACTGCCATCCGCCTGGCTAATTCTCCACTACCTCATCAATACTGCATTTCGAAGCTTTTCCCCTCACGCTCCCCTCACGTCTTTAGCGGAAACATGAATTTTGGGAGAGATCTTATCCGGACCAGAACCTAATGAGAACGAGTAAACATCCTCACTACCTTCACTAGAACTTTCAGAAGCCACCAAGGCCTGACCAGGCCTAAAGACCGTAAAATCAGCTAAAAATTTCAGAATTTCCTCTGCCACGATCTCTTTATCCACCGCCGCTTGCTCAAAAACTAAAAGGACCAATCCCTGGTGAAGGGGAAATTGGTCATGCCTTCCTTACACGTCCATCATAGACTTCTTCATAGAATGGAATAAGAATAAAGGTATATTCATCCACATGAATTAAGAAATTTGGTTTAAATGTAATTTTGTTTACTTTTAAAAATAGTGGATATTCTTTGTAGAAATATAATTTAGGAGATTTGGTTTCAATAATGTTCTTATTGTTCTTATTAATTAAAATTAAAAAAAATCTTATCTAACTTATAAATAATCTATATTTTAATATAATTTTTTTAATATTTTTAAAAAAATTATCAAATACCTTAATTTTTCATGGACGGGATTTCTTCTTTACATCAAAAAAGAATAGAATCTCCGTGCCCATGACCCATGGGATGGATTGCGGGCGTCATTTCGTGTCCTCTACTTTTATATATTCCCAAATTGCATTAAAATGACGGTCTCCATCTCTTTATAAAAGGGCTAAGGTCATTCTTACTCTCTATATGGAAATCAAAATATAGTTGCTTTGCAATCCTCACAGGTTTCAGCTTCATCATGACGATCCAAGTGGAGGTTTGTCTCCATTTTTTTTCTTTCTGCAATTCAATAGTTGTTGAAGTGATCTTAAACTGACAATATGGATTTGGTTTCTTCAATTGCAGAAACCAAAAATAACAGAAATACAAGTGAGAATGGACTGCAACGGCTGCGTCCAGAAGATACGGCGAGCTCTGCAAACCGTTCAATGTACAGCTCTCTTGGCTCTCCATACCGTGTGGTTAATTTTTCCCATCATGTTTTATTTTGTGCCGTTGATGTGATGTTTTTGTGTTTTTTTTTGGGCAGGCATATACAAAGTTTACGAAGACGTTCCGCAGCAGAAGATTATTGTGGTGGGGTGGGCTGATCCAGAGAAAGTGATGAGGGCCATCAAGAGGACAGGGAAAAAAGCGAAGCTGTGCAGTCACAAGGAAGACGAAGAAGAAAGCAATAATGCTGAGCAAAGAGCCGACGCCGCGGCGGCGCCTCCCGATTCTGCGACCACCGTAACGCAGGACCCACCGGCGGAGCAAAATAATCAGACCGTCACAGAAGGAAATGCAGCTGCGCCAGCGGAAGGAGCAGGAGGAGACGCTCCTCCGGCTCCTCCGGCGCCAGCGGAAGGAGGAGGAGGAGGAGGAGGAGACGCTGCTCCGGCGCCGGCAGAAGCTGCTGCTGCTCCTCCTGCTGCTAGTGGGGATGCTGTGCCTCAAGATAACAAGGATCCGCAGCAGGCACAAGGAGAAAGTGGGTCTGTTACTGTTGCTGCTCCTGATGAAATGTACTGGATGGAAGCAGAGGACAATCGTTATAGTTATAATAACGGCAGCAACAGGGCGTGGAGGATGACTCGAGACGACGCCACCATCTTCAGTGATGAGAATCCAAACGCTTGTTGTATTTCTTAGAGCGTTGATTGTCACAGTCAAGTCACAACGGTAGTCTAACCATTTGTTTTTGGTTTGTTTTGTTTTTTTTACACAAGCACATGTATCTAAAGGTGGTTTGTTTTTGTTTTCATGTACACATCACACGTCCTAAGAAGATTTGAATTTGAGTTTGTTTTGAATTTAGGTTTCCTAAAAACCCAAAAGCTATCTGAAAATGACTTTGTTTGCTGTTAGAGGGTGAGAGTGTTCAATTTTGTAAGCTCAACTAAGGCAGAGTTTTCACACGGCTCTTGCATTTTCAAGTTCACAGAAGTTTGTACATTCATTCTATATATGAATGCAGAATTTTTATATTTTGGCTATCAGTTTGTGATTTGCAATGTTTGGATCACAAGATGTTGGTGTTTATTGTGAAAGGAATTTTAAGTTAGTTTTAACATGTATGGGAATGTGAAATCTGGTTCAAATTTCTGATAAAAAATCTTATTATTATTTTAAAAAGAATAGAGTTTCAAATTAACTATTATTTTTAAAATTAAATATTAAAAAATAATAAAAAATATGTATTAAAATTAATTAATTAATTTTATATATTATTTATTTTACTTATGATATTAAAAGGTTGTAGATTTTTTTTATATTAAAATTAAAAAACATAGTAGTCTTTTTGCATATACTTTATTTTGACAATGCCCTCTCAATAGATTTTTTATCTTTCTCTTGATTAAATTTCTTAAATTTTAAGGAGACTTAGATTCAAGTCATATCTAAGATATTGTAATTCTACTATGTAGTCATGATGTGATATGGCTGACACCATTTCAAATCCATCTAAGGGATAATTAACCCTCTTATTTCTAAATGATTTTTTATGATGTTTTCTTCTTATGCAAGTTGTTGTTTCTAGTGGCATATTTTTATGATGGAATTTTGTTCTATTTTAATACTTATTCTTTTATTTGTATCCTTAATACATTTACACATGAAGAAAAGCAAATGCATATATACATGTTTCCTTTTGTTTTCCACGTGGTTAGGGATAACCTTGCAAATTCCTTACCTCATTCTTTGTGATGCTTTTCTTCTTATGCAAGTTGCTGTTTCTAGTGGTATAATATTATATTGGAATTTTATTCCACTTAATACTTGTTCTCTCATTTGTATCCTTGGTACATTTACAGATAACTTTGCAAATTCCTTGCCTCATTCTTTGTGATGTTTTTCTTCTTATGCAAGTTGTTGTTTCTAGTGGCATATTCTTATGATGGAATTTCATTCCACTTAATACTTGTTCTCTCATTTGTATCCTTGGTATATTTACATATGAAGAAAAGCAAATGCATGGATACATGTGCCTTTATGTTTTCTACATGGCTAGGGATAACCTTGTAAATTCCTTGCCTATGTGTTTGGTGCAACATATGGGGAATACAAAATTCCACTCTATAGGTCAAGGTTCTAGTTCCATGGGCGGAACATTAATATTTATGAAAGGGCATGATATAAAACACTAAAAAATATGAACTTTCAATGCAAAACCCATGTTCAAGTCACACTATATAATATATTTATAATTATCAAAATATTGTTATAGTGTCATTATATAGTTTGTTGAAAATATGATGGTAATAAGCAATCATGATATAACTAGGTGGGGTCAATTTCAATTTTGTATAACCAATTATAGAAATTATATTACAAATTTCTTCGACTGTAGTTCTTAATTCTCAAAATGATAAAGTCTTGTGAGGGATATAATAATGGTATGTCTTTGTATTTTATTTAGGAGACCCAAATTCAAACCCTAATACAAGGGGACTAGAACCCCTCACAAAATTCTATGTTTTGAAATCAAAAGTTTGTCAATGGGGCCTTGGTTCAATGGTTAGGAAAAATAGATGATGTTGTCCACACCAAGGCTAAAATATTGATGGCATCAAATAGGCTATATATCTCAATGTGATTATGTTGATGTAAAATGGAAAGGGTAACTTTTTGAAACCTTACTTTCTTATCTATATAAAAAAAAATCTCAAAATGACAAAATTACTATGCAAGTTGTAAACTTTATAACAAAGAAAGTTATAAAATCTAATGTTTGTGTCTTATTGATTATGTTGTCACTTGGAACCTACTTTGATGCGACTATAACTTCATAATATTTTATCCATTTTGTTTCATTCCTTGAAATCCATATTTTTGTTTCTATCAATTATAATCTTACCTTTAAAACCATATTTTAATTCTTGTAGATCCTAACCATGTTGTTGGAAAGTACTTTAAAATTATTTTCAAATGGTATTTATTCTTATTAATGACAATGTAGATAAATACACATTAATAAAATAATGAAGAATGAAGTTGAAGCTCACTGGAAGGGAAGACAACTGAGCAAGGACATTATTAGTGACCAAGGTTATTGTTAGGGAGACTCTTTGATTTTATTCTACTTCATCATGCTAGATATTATAGTGTATTACAAAAAAATATTCTTGTTATTTTTTTTTTTTAAATAAGTGCATAAAATATGATAGGCTAAAATAAGTTGCAAACTTGTTGCAGTGGTAACGACTTTGGCCTCTCTTTCAGAGGTCCAAGGTTAAAATTCTACTCAATATGAGGGGACTAGGACCCCTCATAAAAACCTATGTAAACTCATTGAAAAGACATGATAGGCTAGAACAAATTCACAAAATAGACGATGGACTTTTACATAAGGAGATTGGAGAAAAGTTAGGTACTCAATTTTAATTCTTAAAAAAATATAATCTATCCTTCAATATAAACATGAATTGTATATAATTGAGTCAATTTTTTGAATCCTATAGTTTTAAATTTCACCTAGAATCACCATCATGCTCTTAACATGTAATGTGGGTGATTTGTATTTATTAAAATTTTACATTTTGTTATATTTATGGGTTATAGTTGCTTCTCATTGTATTTTGTATTCCCCCATATTAACACCTATATGGTAGAAGTAGAACATTAGTTATTCATTGAGATAATGTGATAATTTGGAAAGCAAAGGAGTTAGAATTTTATCTATGGTGAAATGGATTCAAGAAAGGATAAGCATTCCATGTTTTTATTTTACTATATGAAACATAAGTGTAAGGTAGAATGAATTACTAAAATCAAAGATCCAAATTGTAAATTTTTAATATCTACTAATAATATTAGTTAGTCTTTTATGATTAATTTAACTATATCTTCCTAAGATATAAATAGAGCTTAGATGAAGTAATCACTCATATGATTACTTCCTATATTCCTGCCATGGTGTTTAGTGAAACTAGAGAGTGTCTTGAAAGTCCTCTTTTTTTATAATGTTTGAAAGGATATTTTATATGATGATGGTGAAAGAACAAAGTTTTTGATGGAATCATGGTAAGATATTTTTATCAATTTCTATGATATATAAAGGAGGTAATAATTATGGGATCCATAGAACCTATGATCAATTAAGAAAGAATTAGCCTAATATTTAATGGCTCTAAAGTGGATTGTATCATTGATTATATATATATATATCATACTTATCTATGTATCACATAAAATTATTGCTACAACCATTGATAAGAGAACCAAAATATTTGCTCAAGGTATTTCAAGAGTCAAATAAATTATATTTCTTAAGGGTAAGTTCATCCTTGATGATTTAATCTTATATTGGGAAACTCGATCATGTAATCCTATCAAGAGCTTCTCAAGGTACCATTTTACTAGACTAATTTCAATAAAACATATGACAAGATCAAACCCCATCTATATTTGACATGTTCTAGTGGTTTATTTTTGGCCTATAGATGGTTGGCAAGATTAGCATATTATTTTTATTGAGGCTTATGCATAACTAGATATCAATAAAATCTTACTAGATCTTTTTCCTCTTTAATGTTTTATTTGGCGGGATTCCCTCTTAGCTCTTTTTCTAATTTTTTTTCTTTATTTTTATTTATTGGGTTATCTTCTAAATAGATCTTCTATTTTTTTTTTGTATTTAATGTTATTAATATTAGTGATAGAATAGTAATTGTAGATTTCATTGATGATTTTGTCCATTTCCTCTGAAATGTTGAATAGAAAATTGGCATTGATCTATAGTATATTTGACGTTTTTTTTCTATGTTTCTATATTAACAATCCTTCTAAAAAATAAATCACTATGTTATGTCTCATTCCCTACTTTTTACTAGACTAAATGGAACATATCCTTCATGGATATTTTACTAGATATTTGAAAAAAATTCATATTAAGACAAAACATTAGTTTTTGATGAAATTTAAAAGAATACAGTTGGAATACCAAGTTTAATTTCTATTTCTATAAGGGTTGAGATAGTTACTAAAATATTTACTATAACTAAAATGTATCATTTGTCTTAATGGATTACTTCTAAATATGATTGTTTACAATATACTAGGTTCATAATTAAGTTTTTTATAGTCAAAGTAGGACCATTTTCCATGTGTGCCAATAATTCCATGAATATATTATACTCAACTATGCAAAAATTGGGTCTAGTGATGGTGCCTAGACATATAAAAAGCTCATCAAAACACTTATGGGCATTAATATTACAAATTATTTCTATTATAAGTTGGATGAATCCATAATTACTAGATTTTGTGAGGTTGTGGAACACCATTTTTTTTTTTGCTAATCTTGCATATTTTAAGGTTATAGTTTCTTTGCTTGTTTAGGGAATTTAACATGGTTGACAAATCACATCCAATATGTTGAGAAAGGAAGGCTTCTTTCTCTTCATTAGTCTTATATTTCCTACCTCTATATTCTAGTGGAAGAAATTGTGTATAAAATGCTAAGACTAGATAATATTTTCTCAAGATTTAGGGGATAAATTATTTTGTAGAAATAATATTTAATAATTTATTAACTAATAGGTTGTTCTTACATAGTCTTAAGAATCATTACTTGTTCTAATAATTTAATTCAAATTTTATCCTAAGGATATGTATATGGTTGAAGTTCAAATTCTTGAAACATCCCCAAAGACTTGAGATCACCTATTGATAGTTAACTTTGTCATTTTCGTATGAGTGGTATATAAAATGTTTCTTCCCAATTTTACTCTAAATTCCATATGAAATAATAAATAGAAAATAAGTAAGAAGAAAAATATTTATGGTGCAAGCTTATATTATTGAATTGGATATTAAGATATATGGTTTTTCTCAATTGCTTGAGTGATAGTTGATTCACTAGTAGTTGTCATTTAAACATATTACTACACTTGAGATAGATGATAACAAATGTGTTATAGGTGTTATATATATCCTTGAAACAAATATTTTTGTATTATAAGTTGACAAAATTTATATGACACTCTCTTCAAGCCTTCTTTCCATCATGTTTCTGAATGGCCTTACACAAAGATTTGATTTCTTCTAGGTTTTACAGATGGTTATATTTTGATTGTTATAATTAGGAAATTTTATCTTAAACACATTTGGTTTAAGTAATTCTAATTTCTACTTTAATGATAGGAATATGACATTTAGAATTAGTACTTGAATTTTTTTGTAGTTTTGCACATGTTTTTTATTACAAGAGTCTTCCCTTACTAAATAATTGCACTATTATGTCCTTCAATATTTTAATTTAATTCAACACATCATAGAGCTATGTTGATGCTTGAACAATCTAACTAGAGCATAGAATAATATGAAGAAGCATATAATGGAGCTTCAAGTCAATTCCAACTCTTCATATATTGCTATTCAATATCCCAATAAGACATATTAGCATAGTGACACAAGTCTATATACATGCAATTCTTGATGTAGTCTCAAATATATCTAAAACATGAACCTTAGTACTATGGGTTGTCCAATGTAGTGAAATGAAACACTAAATCTTTTGCTTCTTTATGGCAGGACATTCACGTTGTATTATTACTTCAGCATAGAAATTTTTTTAACAAACAATCTATTTCACTTTTGACAGGTCCTTTATTTTGTATCATAATATTTCAACGAACCATATAATCCTATTAAACCAACTTATATTATGATTAAGACCGTAAAATTTGAATTTGATAAGTTCTTTCTAAACTAAATTTTTTCATGAATCAAACTTCAAACTCTTAAAATTGTTATAATAAACTTTTATATTTTATAATTTATTACTTATCTTACTTCTATAACTTAATAAATATAATAAAAAATTATATATAATTTTAAAACTTTTTATTTAAAAATAAATTTTCCTCTCTAATAAGTCTTCCAAATAATATTACAAAAATATGTTAAAATAATTATATTCATGTTTTGATTCTATAATCAAATATCATGCAGTTATGTTACACTCTACTTTATTATACAATCAAATATGTTGCTAAATCTACATTAAACTAATGTGATTTAATAAAAATAAAAATATCTAAAATTCTCCTTGCCCACGCGAGTTGGAGAGGGTAGGGCAATCCTCCAAGGGAGGTCCTTGGTTCAAATCTCCACCCTACCTACCTAAAATTCAGTTAATAATGTTGATGCCATCAAGGCCAGACTCCCATGTGATTTTGATGGTGTAGAACCACAGGAGGCCCCGCAACCAGGTGATTTTGATGGTGTAGAACCCAAGGTGGCCCCACAACAGATATTTTGCTAAATTCAAAAAAAAAATCTAAAATTTTATAGCAAAATATGCTTTTGAGAAAAGATCACCCAAGTTTCTTAACTGAAGTTAAATATTTAACTTATCATAATAATATAAAAGAGTATTTATTTTCAAGCATAATGAATTATCTGGCAAATCGAAGTTCTCTCCTTGTCAACTGTCCACCCAGTGAAGTGCGGACGCTTTCTATTTTAAAAGGTGGAATGGAGTAAATAATTTATTAATTATTTTATTTATGTTTACGAGGAACACTATAATAATATAATTCTCTTCTCATTCAAAAAAATCAAATTCAAACTACAATAAAATATATAAATATATTATATATAAATATTTTTAAAAGAAAAAAATCAAATTTCATTTGTATATATAGATATATCATTGTATTGATTTTAAAATCATATCGGATAGCACCCACTTTGAAATCAGTAGATTCCATTTTGAGGTAAATCTAGTGTGAAAATACTTTATGACGGGCAGCCACTTTTACACGATTTAGAGATATATTTTTTAAGTTTTGAAGTCTGACTCACTCTGAATGTAAGATTCCTAAAGTCACGGGGCTATGGGCCCCACAAACAACTTTGGACATTTTACAGTCTCTGTACGAAAGTGCAAAAACTTACAACAGCAGAGGCCATGTTACCATTTTCAAGGCAAACTTTGGACATTTTATAATCCCTGTAAGAAAGTGCAAAAACTTACAACAGCAGAGGCCATGTTACCATTTTCAAGGCAACCTTTTAATACTTTCAATTTTGTTTAAGAGGTGGCCCATGGTATCCAAGTGTGGATAAAGACTTTATAGGAAACCGATGATAATTGTTGGCTCTGCTTTCTATTTTGAGGAAGCATACTAGAGGAGGGCAAACTTTTTTTTTTTTTAAGTAAGGGACTTGAGATTTAGAGAAGAGAAGTCATGTTGGAAACCTTAATAGTATAGTATAGTATAGTATAGTATAGTATGCTTATTTCATAACAATGAAAATATCAAATAATATTAAGTTTAAATGTTAGAATTTTTTATTTAAAAAAAATAAGGTATATATATATATATATATATATATATATAACTGTTAAATTATTGTAATATTATTATCTATATATATATATATATATATATATATATAACTGTTAAATTATTGTAATATTATATATGGTTATGATATAGTATTTTTGTAACCCAATCTAAAACAAAAAAATGAGTAAGATTATGAAAATTTTAATTACATTTTATGTTGATGGTAAAATATTGTAAATGAGAAAGATTATGAGTAATTGAGTTACACTCTATATTTATGGTGAAAGAATATTGGATATGTTAGTATTAGTCATAATCTAAATAATCAATTAGATAACATTATATACAATAATTTAATTTGGTTTCCTCCCTTATCGCTTAAATGCATCAAACCAAATACTTTTATAAATGTAAGGCAAAACCAATTTTATCAAATTTAATCTTTTACAAATCAGTATCTCAAACTATTTTTGTTATTTTCAACAAACCCTATATTGTAATACTACAAACATGTTCGATAACATATAAATAAAATTTCTTTAAGCTCTTCAATAAACATATATTACAAAATAAATCATCATATCTATAATTTCAATAAAGAAATTTTGTAATAGAAATATTTTAGATCTACAAAACCACTAGCTTATATTAATAATGTGCATGACAAATACCCAAATAGAAAATAATATGACTACTATATACCACTTACAATACCACAGTTTCATCGTGAAATAGATCACTACACTATTGAACAAGTTAGATGTAGTTGACTTAATGATATGTTCCCCAAAGACTTGAGATCACCTATTGGTAGTTGGCTTAGTCATTTTCTTATGAGTGGTCTATAAAATATTTCTTCTTCATTCTCCTCTAAATTTCATATTAAAACAATACATCAAATATAAATACAAAAAAGAGTTATGGTGCAAGATTAAATTATTGAATTGGATAATAAGATACATGAAATTTCTCAATTGTTTAAATGATAGTTCGTCACTTAGTAGTTTTCATTTAAACAACATCTTATTACACTTGAGCTAGATAATAACAAATGTGTTAAAAATGTTGCATGTAGATCCTTGAAACAAATATATTTTTATTGTAAGTTAACACAATTTATATGACACTCCAAACATTCTTTCCATCATGTTTTTGGATGGCCTTACACGAATATTGGATTTATTATAAGTTTTACAAATGATTATAATTTGATTGTTATGATGGAGATTTTTATTTTTACACACATTTGGTTTAGAAATTTTTAATTCCTACTTTAGTAATAGTAAGATGAAATTTAAATTTAGTATTTTTTTTATATTGAACATCTTTTACAAATATTTACAAATATCAGTGCTTGTTTGAGCAAACACAAGAGGAATCGACCTCACAACCACATGGATGATAATAACTAGGCAACTACCATTACACCAAATGCCATTGGGCAATTTAAATTTAGTAATATTTCCTACTTTAGTGATAGTAAGATGAAATTTAAATTTAGTATTTGAAAACTTTTGTAGTTTTGCACATTTTTTCGATTACAAGAGTCTTCCCTTACTAAATAGTTGCACTAGTATGCTCTTAAAAATTTTGATTTAATTCAACACATCATAGAGCTATGTTAATTCTTGAACAATTTAATGAAAGAGTATAATAATATGAAGAAACAAATGATGAGGCTTCATTGCCTATTCCAACTTTTTATAGCATATTGGTATTCAATATCCCAATAAAATATATTAGCATAATAACATTGGCCTATATGCATGCAATTTATGACTTACCATCAATATATCTAAACCATGAACCTTTGGACTATGGGATAGAATGTGTAGTCAAATGAGACTTTATTTTCTTCTTTATGCTGGAAAATTCATTTTATGTTAGTAATATTTCAACAAACCACATAGTAATATTACAACTTATAATATAATTAAAACAAAAATTCAATTGTTTTTAAACCAAATATTTTTATAGATCAAATTTCAAACTTATAAATAAATTATAATAAATCTTTATATTTTATCATTTATAACTTAATAAATATAATAATATTTTAATTTAAAAATAATTTTAAAATCTTAATAATGTTATTAAGAATCCATGAAATAATTATAATAATGATTTCTACATTTATGTCACACTCCACTATATTATACAGTTAAATATTGTTTAATACAAGTAAGGAGAAAACCAATAATCTTGATTAATTTATATTAAACTAATAATATAATAAAAAATAAAATAAAAATTTTATCCATGAAAAATGATCATACGAGCTTTCTAACTGTAGGCAAATATTTGATATATCATATTAATATTAATATAGTAGAGTTTAATTACGTCAAGCATAAGGAATATAAGGACAAAGGGTAATATCCTACTTCAACTGCAAGTGATCCGACAATTATTTTATTTTTGAAGTATTTTAAGAGGAAGAAGAAAAAAATCATGTTCGATAATGAATATCTCTTATATAGATATATCATTGTGTTGATTTTTAAATCATATAAGATAGCACCCACTTTCAATTCAGTGGATTCCTTTTTCAGGTGAATCTACCACTCGCCGAGAGTGGTAACTGTGGAAAAACTTTGTGACGGGCTGCCACTTTTACAGGACTTACAAATCTACTGCGTATGCATCTCCTTGTATTGGGCTTATAGTCAGACTCACTTTAAAAGTAAGATTCCTAAAGTCACTGGGTATGTTACCATTTTCAAGGTAACCTTTTAATACTTTCAATCTTCTTTAAGAAGGGGCCCATGGTATCCAAGCCCTGGATCATGGCTTTATAAAGAAATCTGATGATAATTGTTGCCTTTGTTTTCTATTTTGGGGAAGCATATTAGAGGAGGCCAGACCTATTCCCTTTAAAGTAAGGGACTTGTGATTTAGAGAAGTATTGTTGAGAGATTTGAAAATCTTAATATTTTTTTATATGAAAAAATAAAATTATATTAATTTAAGATAACAGTTTTTACAATAAAAAAATGGGAATTAAATTAATTTTTATTGATAAGGGTTAGTAAACAAATTCGCGAGTAAAATACAAGTTTACTAATCATTTTTATTGATGATCATTACATCAAATAAAGTATATCATATGGAGTAATGTGCCCTGGCGTGTTGTCCTGCATAAACTGCTAGTGATTATGGGATGGGAATCCATCCCTCTACATCACAATTAAGGCCTTCAATACCCGTATCGCTCCAACCAACAATTGGCCCAGGAGAAACTGGTTGAACATCATCCCACCCCCCATCCTAGTGGGACGAACAAGCAATGTCAACATTAGGATGCTTCTTGACTAGTGAGGGCTAGGACTAGTGCCTGTTTGCGAGAGCACTTCTTGCATATGACGGAGGTCGGTGGTGAGAGCGAGATTGAAAATACTCCTAAGAAGAGCGCTCTATGGGGATACGATTGACTATACATGGAGCATTGGCCCAATGCGCCAGAAGAACATGCAGATGATCCAAATCCATAACAACTTTGTTGGCTTGAGTACATATCTGTAGCCACATATCATTAAAAACTTCTAATTTTTCAGCATGAGTAAATGTGACAGAAGGTGTACATTATTTAAAAAAAATTCTGTTACGAGCCTTCCAAATATGAAAGAGTAGGCTAATCCTGAAAACTTGCCACACTTCAAAAAGTGGGAGAGACAAAGTAAAAGTGTCCCCAATAAGAGGTTGGGACCGAGAAACTCTTGGAGCTGTAAATGTTAAAAAAAAAAAAAAGAAACCATTCCCAAGCTTGCCTAGATCTTCTGCAATTCCAAAAGAGGTGAATACTCGGGAACACCACAAAAAGGACATTTAGGATAAGTAATTCCAAGGTGCTTCAAAATTTCCCCCAAGGGAAGACCTTGACACAACAAGCTCCATGCAAAAAAAGATTGCTTGGGCTCAACATAAGTAGCCCAAACATTTTAAAATCTAGAATTCCATCTAGTCCTTGTAGAAAATAAGTCCCAATGTTGATTGAGCTTAGGCACCAAAGGAATATGAGGAGATAACCATTTATAACCCAAACAAGCTTTATGCCATCTCCAATCTAACCAAAAAGGATGTTGCGAGAAAAAGGGGTGAGAGCAATAACAACATCATGTGTATCTTTGTCCACACCATTTAGCCTGAAGGTGCATTTGAACTCATTCCATGAGATCTAATCCTTGGTCTAGTGAGAAAAGAAATCAGCTATTGTAACAATACCCTTTTTGAAAAACCATTGAGCATGAATCCATTGCACTTGAGCTAAGGGAGAACCTTGATGAAGAAACATGGGGGACCACCAAATATTCATAGAATTGATGGATAAGCCTTTACGAAGCCATCTCCTCTCCAAAATATCCAAGGAGTGAGTTTCTGCAAGGATTTCCATATACTTTTATTAACAAAGGAGCCATAAATATTAACAAAAATAGGAGCAATAATGATATATGGAAAATCCAACCCTCTCCATGCTCTATGTTTTAAGAGAAGACCAAAGGAAATGAAATGTCGAATCATGTAATGTCCCTTTCCTAGCCAGTCAGTGGATCACATGGAGCTAGCCTACTATTGGGTTCCCATAGGCTATGTTAGGTGTTAGGGAGCCCATTGGAGGGTTTGCAGTCATGTTCGATCTTCAGAATTCTTTTAGTTGCCAACTTTTTGGGTCAATCCGAGCCTTGGAGTATGGACTTACTATTTTTAGTTAGTGGATTAGGGTTTCAGACATATTGGACAGTAAAGTGAGACTCTTTGGCAAAATGGGTGTCTGAATCTACTTCTATTTTGTGGATTGGAGTGGCAGAGGTTAGATTTTTTAATGGACAAAGTTCAATTATATTAAATTAAATTAAATATTTAATTCAATATAGTTTACTTCAATATTTTTATAAAATGAAGTTATGAGGTTATTAAAAAAGTCAATTAAGTTAAATTATAATGTTATAAAATGACTTTTTTTCCTAGAAAAAAAAAGGGGATGCCACTCTTATGAATCTTATAATGTTTTATTATGTAAATAAAGTGAAATAAAAAAACATTATTAATTCATATTTTACCCACCAAGGAGGTCGACCCATTGGAGAAGATATAAAAGCACATCCAAGGCTTCATTTTGGGCATTCTTGGATTGTTATTTATTGAAACAAACATTGTGGAGACTTGCAGAGTTTTTTGGTAAGGGTTTTCAGCTTATTCGAAGACGAAATCCTCTAGCAAGAACACCAATTTTGGGATTGGAAGACATCCTCAAAGTGATTTAGAGAATTTCTATGATAGGGAATGTATTGTGCTTCGATTACAGGTTATTCTTGAGGGTTTTAGAAGAGCAAACATAAAATTAATTTCTAGATACATTTTATTAGCATCATTTCAGTAAAGGTCATACCTTTTTAGCCTATTTTCAAAGTATTTCATTGGGATTCGAGCTAGGGTTTGTGAGCATTAATTTGGATTCCATTCTTCTACAGACCTAACATGGATTTTGAAGTTGGTTTCAAGTGTTTTTAGGTAGATTTGAGTATCATATTTGTTGTTGTACTTTTTTGGTACATGTCCATACAATTCTAGCAGTTAATGTGAAGTTTTGGGACTGAAAAAACACCATCTTACATGTGGGTATTGACAGAGTTGGAAAAACAACAAATGTGTATGTTTAATTTGATATTTTGAAGACATTTACCCATCCGATTATTCTAAATAATTGCTATAAACTTGTAGATTTGAAATTATAAGATTCTTGATTGAGGGTTTCGTCAAGAAAGCTAAATATTCAGTGTTTATGCTATTAAACCTATTGCATGTTTATGGGTATTGCATAAAATTTATTATTCAGTGCTTAAATCATCTGGGTATCATTGCATGTTATGGTTTTTACTCACTTGGGTATTAATGCATGTAGCAAAATTAAGTCATAGATTTTCAAGACAAATCAAAACACAAAAAAAAAAAATTATTATCTAGATTTGGGGCAGAATATTATAGTGGTATCAGAGCAGGTTTCCCTACCAACCTATTGGGAAGTTGATATTTGTTGCATGGTCTTCATATTTATGTTTCCATAACAAAGTTGCAACAGTTGCATGCTAATATTTAGTGACAGCTCCATGGATCCACTCAATGAAGAATTTTGGAAAGACTATAAAACATACCAATCAATGGGAGTCATGTATCAAGCTAAAATATCATTTATAGATATCATGGATATGATGGTAAAGTATGATCGAAATTTGAAAAGGAACCCTAAAAATTTGTGTGTGAAGCTTTGCATTGTCGGTAAGAAGCTTGAACATACCTCTTTGTCAAAATAAATCCTTCTTAGTACCTTAAGGGATGTGAAGAAATGTTTAGACATTGTTGATAGCTCACCTTCTCATATAATGAAACCAGATATGGACCCTTTGATATTTTCATTGCTTGAGATGAAGTTGTTGGAACACTCAGATAAGAAGGTAAGACTCATGGTTGCTTCTTGCTTGAGTGAGATCTTGAGAATATTTGCACCTAAAGCTTCTTACAACGATGACACTTTGAGTAAATTTATGCAGATGTTGGTTGACAGTTTTAGAGTGTTCGAAACAGTCACAAGTTCATATTTTTCCAAAAGAGCTATCATACTTGAGTCATTTGCAGAAGCTAGAATGGGCAACATCATGTTAGATTTGAACATGGATAAGCTAATTTACAAAATGTTTCATCATTTTATTGCTACAACCAAAGAAGAACATGATGATGATATTATTGCAGCCAAAGTGATATAAGTGATGAGTCTTTCCAACCACTCATATCTATTTTAATGTATGTTTAGAGACATTATATGGTTGCTTCACCTACAAGACATAACTTGGTCAACAATGTAGTTAAAGAGTGTGAAAAAAGGTTGCAACCCTTCTTGATTATTGATGAGCACAGGGAAGAAGAGGAGCTTAAATCAAAAAATTAACATGAATGCAATGACACCACACATAAGGTATGTATGGATGGGTCTTAGATTGATTTTAATAACATGCATGCACTCATTGTTGATGAAACTAAACAAGGGGAAAGAACACTACAATAAACTTTGTTGCTGATTTAGACCACTCAAAAGGAAGCTCTAAGGTTGACCAATGCTTTGATGGCAATATTAGAATTGGTGCTAATGATGACAAATTTGTTTAGTTTACTAATGCCAATACAGATACAAAGAATGATTAATTTATTACAACTTATTATGATGAGTTCACTAATGTTTTTTCAGATGCTAAGCATGTTGAAGGTGATATAGATTTCCAATCAGCACATGATGACACTTCCCTATCGCACTTCAGTGATCATAATACAGATGGATGTGGGTTTAGATTCAAAACTAAACCTATGAAAGTAAGTGTGTTGGGTAACTTCTTTTTTTTTTGATGATCGATAGAGCGATTAACGTATTGAGATAGACATGCATGATGAAGCAGAATTAAGAGGTCAGCTCTCAGTGCCTTGGGATTCGGGTGTGTTGACACCTAATACTGTTGAAGAAACACTTGGGAGTGAAATTCCTCTTATCCCAAGTAAAGAAAAAACAATGGAGCATAATGTGCAAAGAGGAAACCCCAATAGAAGTTGATTTTGTAGAATATCATCAGGAAAATAATTCTAGAAACTTAATGTATAAATCTGATTTTGATGTCAAAACTAGTGAATACATAATTGTTGCTGCATTAAATCATTTTGATGACACCCAAAAATTCACTAAAGCACTATATTGGAATATAAAAATTGAGAAGAGGAAGAAGGGTGTTGAAGGGTTAGTCACTGTTGTAGATTTTAAGACATTAATAGCAACCTTGGGAACTATGAAATTAGATTTCATGAACATATTTTCAGAAAAGGACCATTATATCAGGCTTGCTGAAGAGACCCATAGTGAATTAAAAGGAAAATAGGAAGAGGTTGATAGGCTCATTGCGGAGCTTAAGTCTTCTAGAAGTTCTTTGTCAAAGGCACACATTTCATTGCATGAAATAGAGATGAAAAATTGTTGCTGTAATAGATTCTACTAAACAAGAGAATCAGGAAAGAGCTAAGGATATTGGGTAGTTGGTTGAATAGCTTGATAGCATTCAAGAGGACTTTGAATTAGTCCATTGTCTCACAAAATTATAAGACACTATTTTAGAGTAGCAGGTTGATTTGTTTGAGCATGAGGACAATAATGAGATCTAGTGGATTGACAATATATTATTTGAGGTGGATAGTGAGACAACCTATAACAATCCACTCTTTGATATGAATCATGACGATGATTTACTTTCTTTGACAGATCATGTTGGGTCGAATCTTTGTGACATGGTGTTGAACCTTGTGGATTCACTATAGGGAGAGGAGATTAATAAATATTCAACAACTGATGTGATGGAGAGGCTTTGTGATGTGCCAGCAAAAATTTCTAATTCCTATATAGATGACATTCATAAGATGTTTGGTATGGTGCAACCTCAGTATGTCAGAGCCTTTGAGGAGGTGAATTTCTACACCCAAGATCGCATGCTGGTGTTTCCAGGTATTGAGAATGATGGAAGGTGCGTGCCTTGGGAGTTGGTTAGCCAAAAGAGTCAAAGGGATGTTGTTGTTTTATTTTTGAATGACTATATGGATTGGAGGGATATTCTAAAGATGAACCAGAGGTTCATTGGATTTGTGACTCTCTAGGAGGCTAATTTAGTTGATGGTATGATCAAACTCTGCATTCTATTTGGTAGGTCTCTGATTTGCAGTAGTTATGCTTCCAATGTAATGTTGATTCTTCTAAAATCAGACTTTGAGATGCAAATTTCAAACTTGGACAACTTTAGTTTTGATCATTTTCGGGTCATTCAACCTTTAGGTAAGAATTTTTCCAGTCAACTCATGTTGATAGATTTCCCAATTTTTTATTCTGCTTTGAGATTCATTGATGTTCAAGTGTGTGGTTACTCCTAGAATGAATATATGATCAATTGGAGGTTGAGTAACAACTTGATGTTCTTAGACCTTATTATCAAAATCATTCTTGAGATGCTTATTCATAGAATTGGCATTGCAACCCACTTCTATATCAACTTCTTGTTGGATATTGATCAGTGTTTTCATCGGTTCATCAAGGTGAGAATTGCAGAGCAACATGTTATTCTAATGAGCATATTGCATTCGTGGATGCACAATACCATGTTGGATAGTGGGAGCACTAGAGTTGTTCATACAGAGATACTTTGGCATGATACTTTTCATGACATAGAGCTTGGTCGCTACAAGAAATCCAATTCAAATTTTGAGGATGAGTATATTATTTGGTTGTAGGAGAAGGGAGTGCAGTTGGTGCACAATGGATTTCCTGTTGAGATTAGAGTGGCATAGCATCAACATGGTGGATTTCTCCTAAGGATTGTTTGGAATCTTGGTATTTTTGTGACTATAGCTAGGGGCAAATATTTGACTAGAGTATATTGGAGTATTTCTTGAGGACAAGCAATCTTTGGGAAGGGCGAACTGTAATGTCATCTTCCTATCTAGTCAGTGGATCACATGGAGCTAGCCTAATCTTGGGTTCCCATAGGCTATGTCAGGTGTTGGGGAGCCCATTGGAGGGTTTGGAGTCATCTTCAATCTTCAAAATGCTTTTACTTGCCAACTTTTTGGGTCAATCCAAGCCTTGGCTTATGGACTTACTATTTTCAGTAAGTTTATGAGTTAGGGTTTCAGACATATTGGATAGTAAAGTGAGAATCTTTGGCAAAATGGGTGTCTGAATCTACTTCTAGTTTGTGGATTGAAGTGGCAGAGGTTAGAGTTTTTAATGGATGAAGTTTAATTATATTAAATTAAATTAAATATTTAATTTAATATAGTTTACTTTAATTTTTTTTAAAGAGAAAAACCCCTTGCGGGGCCGCATTGGTCTAAGAGACCACGAACAGGGGGTTCTACATCGTCAAAGTCACCCGGGAGTCGCACCCGACCCTACCCGCACCAACATTATCAATTGGATTTTGGATACCCAATTCAAATTTTTGGTAGGGTGGATATTTGAACCTAGGACCTCCCTTGGAGGATTTCCCTCTCCTATCCAACTCACCTACAACACCTGGGTAAAAACTAATTTATAGTGGAAAACACCCCTTTCGAGGTGCCACTTTCAACAGGTTGGGCATAGGAGGAATGGAGCCTTGTCGGCCTCTACCAGCACATAGTACATTCCTAACTATACCATATATTTGCAGGATGGAGACAAGGGGAATGGAACCTGGGTCGGCCTCTACCAACACCCAGGGCATTTACCACTGCACCACAACAAGTAGATAAAACTAATTTATAGTGGAAAACACCCCTTTTGAGGTGCCACTTTCAATAGGTTGGGCATAGGAGGAATGGAGCCTTGTCGGCCTCTACCAACACATAGGAAATTCCTAACTATACCATATATTTGCAGGATGGAGACAAGGGGAATGGAACCTGGGTCGGCCTCTACCAGCACCTAGGGCATTTACCACTGCACCACAATAAGCAGATGTTTACTTTAATATTTTTATAAAATGAAGTTATGAGGTTATTAAAAAATTCACTTAAGTTATATTATAATGTTAGAAAGTGACTTATTTTCCTAGAAAAAAGGGTTTCCACTCATATTAATCTTATAATGTTTTATTATGTAAATAAGTGAAATTTAAAAACAAAACATTATTAATTCATATTTTACCCACCAAGGAGGTCGACCAATTGGAGAAGATATAAAAGCACATCCAAGGCTTCATTTTTGGGTATTCTTGGCTTATTATTTAATGAAGCAAACATTGTGGAGACTTGCAGAGTTTTCTGGAAAGGGGTTTCAGCTTGTTCGAATACGAAATCCTCCAGCAAGGACATCACTTTCGGGATTGGAAGGCATCCTCAGAGTGATTTAGAGAGTTTTCATGATAGGGAATGTATTGTGATTTGATTAAAGGTTATTCTTGAGGGGTTTAGAAGAGAAAACATCAAATTAATTGCAGATACATTTTATTGGCATCATTTTAGCAAAGGTCATACCTTTTCAGCCTATTTTTAGAGCATTTCATTGGGATTCGAGCTAGGGTTTGTGAGCATTAATTTGGGTGCCATTTTCCTAAATACCTAGCATGGATTTTGAAGTTGGTTTCAAGGTTTTTTAGGTATATTTGAGTATCATATTTGCTACTGTACTTTTTTTATACCTGTTCATACAATTTTAGTAGTTAGTGTGAAGTTTTGGGACTGGAAAAAAACCATTTTGCATGTGGGTATTGACAGAGTTGGAACAACAATAAATGGGTATGTTTATTTTGATATTTTGAAGACATTTACCCATCTGAGTATTCTAAATAATTTTTTTAAACTTGCAGATTTGAAATTATAAGATTCTTGATTGAGGGTTTCCTCAAGAAAGCTAAATATTTAGTGTTTATGCTATTAAACCTATTGCATGTTTATGGGTATTGCATAAAATTTATTATTCAGTGCTTAAATCATCTGGGTATAATTACATGCTATAGTTATGGTTTCTACTCATATGGGTATTAATGTATGTAGTAAAATTAAGTCATACTTTTGCAAGACAAATAATAAAAAAATTATTATCCAAATTTGGGACGGTATATTACAAACCAGAACTTTGCAAGCTTCAGCTTCCCTTAGAGCCCTGATCACCCACTTAGCACATAGAGCACTACCTTGTTGTATACAGTCCAACAGACCCATTCCGCTAGATTCTTTGGGAAGACAACAAATATCCCAGATAACTCTATGAAATCCCTTTGTTTCAGAATAATTATTCCAAAGAAAATATCGAAGGAGTTTCTCAAGATTCTTATAAGAAGCCTATGAAGGAACCCAACAAGAGGAATAATAAACATGAGTTGCAGCTAAAAATTTATAGCAAATCTAAAATTTACTTGCTAATGACAACTTCTTAGTAAGTCATAAATCAAATTTCTTTTCAACTCTTTGAAGTACATAATTCCAAAGTTGAGCAGGGGATCCTTGAAAGGCAAAAGGAATACCAAGAAACTTAAAAAAATTTCTAGGAGGGATCCAATTCCAATGATACCCTTGAAGCCATGGCAGCTTAGGCAAGGGAGACTATTTGAAGCAGGAGATCTTCCTCCATTGTATGCTAGAACCAAAGGCTGTGTAATAGGTGCTCAGAAAAAATAGAGCATTAGAAACAAATTGCTCCTCTTCCCTTATAGTAAGAAAGCATTCATCAACAAAGTGACCATTAATAAGTTATCCCTAATCATTCGAAAGAGCAATTCCTTTAATGAGACCTACAAAAACTTGAGTAGTTAAAATATAGCCAAAGGATTCAACAATAATCACATATAAAGAAGGAGCAATAGGACACCCTTATCGAATAGACCTAAACAAACCCACTCCTTTAGACTGTGAATTTTTTATATTGAGAATAGTCGAAGCATATTTGAATAGCATAGCAATAGTTTGAATGAAAACTAACCCGAATCCTAAAGCTTTGAGCATAAAAAGAATGAATCTCCATTCAATGTGATCATAAGATTTATCAAAATAAATCTTAATAAAAAACATGTTCTGGTTTGACATTCGGAACCATTCCATACCCTTCGAAATATCCAGAACATTATTGAGGATGTACCTTCCTTGAATAAATCCAATTTACTCTAATTTGGTTATCAAAGGAAGAAGATACCTAAGGTGAAGATTCAAAGCTTTGGAAATGATCTTGTAACTAACGTTCAACATGTAATAAACATCCAATTAGTAATCAACTTTGGGTCCCCTTGCTTGGGTATAAATTTGATATTGCCCCTATTAATAATTGCTCCCAAAGAGCCTACTCGAAGAGCCTCTAGATAAAATTTATGTAGATCAGGACCAACTAAGCCCCAAAGACCCTTGTAGAACTCATAGGGAAAGCCATATAGACTTGGCACTTTATGATTTATCATTTGAGATAACGCATCCTCCATATCTGTAAGGGAGAGTAGTTTATCACACCCTGCTCTTTGAAATCTTAATTGGTACAACTACCATACAAGCTGCCAATGCTTGCTCCTACTTAGAGGAATAAGCTTGAGCAAAAAAAATATTAGTATAGTGCTTGACAAAAGAATTAATCATCTCAGGAATAGAGGTAAGCCTTATTCCATTGTCTTGAATGACCTTGAATTGAGTAGCTTGCCTGGGAGTGCAGAGCCTTTGAAAAAAATATTTGGTGACCCTATCACCAACTTTAAACCAATAAATATGGGATTTAATTCGAGCTTCTCAAGCCTCATAAAGTTTAACAAGTTTAAGTTCATGTTTAAATTGGGAAACATGAGACTGAAGTTCAGGATTAAACGGATAAGCCTCAAGCATGAGAGAAGCTTTGGTAAGCTCATAATGAAGGACAACATTAGAATTTCTTTTGAAATGCACCACCTTTTTTCCCAAAGTATAGAGCAAGACAATTGTATGAAAAATGACATCATTCCACCATTCTATCCAACCCAACTCTCCAGTAGGTCTAGGAACTAGATTCTAGACTCTATGGATATGACAAACCATGGAAGGGTGTTGAAGAAAGGAAGTATTGAAAAATAATTATGACCTATAGTGTCTCTGAGGTAGGAATTTTATTAGTGCATTAAACATGATGGGTGAATGGTCAGAAGTAGTAGTACCAGGAATGGTTTCCACAAATGGATTCGAAGCATTTCTCCTATGAAAGAAAAACTGCACATGATCTGAAAGCATGGCTTTGTATAGATTTATCAAAATTCTTGCATGGCCAACCTAGAAATTGGACCGCATATACCATACATTTTAGGAAAATATTGAGCAGAAAAACAAGAATTAATGTTTGACAAACCCAATTTATTTTTCATGAAGTACCAGGCATATCTTTCCCTAGTAGCCACCACATGGAAAGTTGTCTTATCTTGTTTACAAGATTTCAATCATATTAAAATCTCTACACATAACCCAAACAATAGGTGGTAAATAAAAAACACACCACCACCAGAGGCTATAGCACTCCTGAGCATCTTTGGAGGCATATACATTAATAATGCCAAAATATAGCCCACCAACCTCAAGTAAAACCCAAAATGCATGATTGGAAGGGTCCACACCCCATGAGACAAAATTATCTTTCCACATAGCTGCCAAAATAATGAAAAATCCCCCTCTATCAGGGGAATGATTGGTGGCATTAAAAAAGCAACCTAGCCAAAGAAAAGTGCAAGTACATTGTAAAATAAAATTAGAAATATTAATCTCTTGAAGACAAATAAAGTCATGATTACCATAAAACCTGGAGCACGAAGTAAATTCATCTTAGACCAAGTGTTTGCAGACTGGGTCTGTCAGCCCTTTAACATTCCATGATAAAAAAATTATAAAGATCGATCAAGACTCATATGTCTGGCTACATCTTCAGTTTCTTTGAGGTTTGAAAGAGAATCATAAATATTACTAAGAAAACACTCTTGACCTACTTTAAAAAACTCCATTTGACACCTTTTTTTTGGTGAATTAAGGATTCTCCCCATGGTGGGCTGTGAGATATTTGGCCATTGACAGAAGCCCATTCAGGTTCCATGAAGCTTGATGAAGACTACCCATTGATATGCAAAATTAGAGAATTTGAATACTGAGTAGGAGCAGAAGAAGTAAAAATTTTGGCAAAGGAAGTACTCATCGGTGATACATTAGAAACCATTTTTGAAGCCCTGGTACTAGGTGCTGCTAGTTGCGTGGTATGCTGATCTATCACCACACCATGCCCAGTTGTCACAGAAGACATAAGGGGTTGAGGCGAGCTCCTGGGAGCAGCCGTAGGGTTTATATTTTTCCCATTCTTACCCTTCTTCTGGACTACCTTCCATTCATCTTGGCCCCCTTTGGAAATAGGGATAAAACTAGTAGTAACAGAAGCCACAATCGTCTCCTTAACTTTAATCTTGCCCACCATTAAAGGATAATATTTTATATTATGGGTAGCTTATTGGCAACGGTAACATGTGTTATGTATGTTTATGTAGACAATGCATTGCTTGAACCTATAATAACCAATTTGGACATAAATAGTCTCCCTAAGGTATTTAGAAAGATCAAATTTGATAGAAAAATGCTTTTGAGGGCATGAGGCATAAAATTTATTTGTTTCATAATAGACAAATTCACCAATGGGGACCACAAGGTTCTAATAATAAGGCCATAGTAGAAGAGGAAGACCAGGGAATTCAACCCAAATTGGAACCCACAAGAACAAATCATTAGTGACTAAAAAATCCTTGGTACAAGTCTAAAAAATCAATAGGGAGATACGAATAGACCAAGGTCCACGATTGAGGACCACTTTGGCCTGAGCAAGGTCAGCAAAACAAAACAAAAAAATCCTTTGGTGAGGTTCTAGATACCATCAACCTTGATTCCATGCCAAGATTGTTGGACCCAGTTTCAAAGGAGGGTGTCGCTAGGGATACGACCTAGAAAATACCCTACCAGCATATGGCTTTCTATCCAAGAACAAGTAGTATTAAACTCACTCAATAGGATAACAACATCCAGAGGAGAAATATTACCTCATGATAAAATTTGGGAATGAAATTTCATGGTTGCTTGTTCACCTTTAGTGCCATTTCTCCCTTTTGCAGATTCAACAAAAATTGGAGCTATTGACTGAGCTTCATCTATAAAAAAGAGGTTCAATCCAAAAAAGGGTAGAGTAAATTTGGTTAAAGCAGCAAAAACATGCCCTAAGATAAATCCCGCAACTTCTTCCTCTGGCTTCTTCCGCTTAATATTTTCTAGTAAGCATACTTACCTCATAACAAATTCATCTCATTCAATTCTCTGTCAAAATTTCACCAACCATTTCTTTCCTTTTTTCTTATGAAATATCTTGTGAGATTAAATTTTTAATAGCAATTGTGTTAGAGTAATAAAAAATATCAAATAATATTAATGTTTTTTAAATTTTAAAAAGTTAATGTTTCAATTTTGCAATATATAATTGTCAAACTATTTTAATACTACACATCACCAAAGTTAGTTTCAATCCTATGTAACCTATTCAAAAAACAATAAAAATATGTTATTACAAGTGTAAAAAATATTTTATTCTTATTATTGGATATTTGGAAGGGTAATAAAAATCAACCCAAGTCTAGTAAATATGTATTCCTGTTGTTTAATAAAGGTGTTTATACTTAGATATTGTAGTACATGGAATTAAAGTGTATTTTTTTTTAAATAACATGGTGGAATCGGTAGCCGCCACAAATCTGGGTAGGATTTCCAAATTTTATTTTTGCCATAGTATTCTGTGATGTCCGCCCCGAAAGCCGCCACACAGATCTTCGCGTAGTCCACCCCTATAACTGCCATGCCACAATCATTTTAAACCTTTTACACCACTGAAAGCACCAGGAAAGGGACAAGCATTCAGTCTGATGAGGTATGATATTTGAACCTTGGACCTACGCCCCCCTTATGGGGTTTGGATGAACCAATTAGTCTACACCTCGAACCTTGGAATTAAAGTGTATTTACATTATGGATCTACAGATTAATTTTATATTTTTAAACTTTTTTCTAATGTTTTTGAAGGATTTGAAAAAAATATATTAAAACAAATATTAGTTAAAGGTTGGGATCAGAGTCCTCCCATCCTTAGTCACCAAGAGCACCCATTTCCTCATTTTAAATTTTCAACAAACTTCCATAACTCTAAATCCCAATATTTTAATATCTAACCACTTTTGGTTACAACCCTAAAAGGAGATCTATATCAGAGTCAAATATCCTAAATATCAATAGCCATGTCATTGTGTAATTGAATCCTTGCCTCCTTCTTTGTATCCATTTTAGCCATGTAGTCTACCATTGTCTTCAGAGCTCTACCCACATAAAACATGATCACATCATCCAATTTCCTACATAGCTCCTTAATTTGGATGACAAGAATCCTCAACCTCCATGTTTTCAAAGCAAATATCCTCATGTAGTCCAGATCTCCTACCAATACAAATATTTTAGAATCTAACTCTATGAATATCCTCCTCTAAACTTGTATTACTGCCCAAATTCTAGGGCCTATAGTTCCCAATAGAGCACTATCCCACTAGGATTCCTGTAGACATCTCAAATTCTAATAATATCCTCATGAATACCCTATATTTTTAACTCTATGAATATCCTCCTATAACCTTGTCTAATTGCCCAAATAGAATCATATTTCATAGCTAATGCTTATGCTTTATTATTAGTGGCCTTGTGTAGGTGATATAGTTCCCAATAGAGAATTGTCCTAACATCATTCTTGGAGATCACTCCAATTCTAGTTCTACTCATATTACCTTTTTCAACTTCATAAATATTAATTTTAATCTAGCCTTATGAGGGTGTTTTCCAATGAGCTTTGTCTTACCCCTTCTACACATTAGTTTTCTTCTTCATCCTCCCTATATTAGCATGAGTTTCCTCTTTAATATACACTACCATAGTTTTATGACTTTGATCCAAATGACCTACTAGATGCCATCCAAGGATGAAAATGTTTCTCTAAAACTTTTACCATTTCTATCCTTGCCACCAAATAATATTTAATCCAATATTCCAACTAATATGAAGAGTTTCATATTTTAAATATGCCCCATTTCTATCTTTTGCAAATATTAATCTGGTTCAAACCATCGTTGGTTCAAATTTTATAAGCTAAAAGTAATATCTCCTTGATATAACCCATGAAAAGGCAATCAAAAATTAAGTGACTAGATGTTTCCTCACTTTTGTGATTAATTGTATTTATATTGGATATAATCTAATTTTATATTTTTTATGACTTCTACCTAATGCTAATCTTTTCATTTATATTTGCATGTATGAAAAAAGAGTCCTTTGTATCATTGGTCTCCTTGATGTAGTAATGATAGGGATTAATATTATATTCTATAATATAACCCCTCCTCACATGGATCATGTTATATTGCATTTAATACTCACACGGATCTTGCGTATTAAATTCCGATTGTGAAGGCATACATGCCTATAAATATGTTTTTGATTAATGCAATTCTAAGTTTTCATTTGTGTCATCTATTAAGAGTATTTCCCATAAAATTGGTATCAGAGCCAAGCGTTGGATAGGTGAGTATCCTCTTCCTATAGGCCAGTCTAGTTCAAAAAAGGAACGAGAAAACCACTATCAGATCTTGGCATTGGGTGAGCATTATTTTCCTTCCATAGACATATTCGAGCACTTTCGTTTGTGAAAACTCTCAACTGGGGTCCCTTTGACTTTGAACCTCAGCTAGCTGGGTTCCTTTGACTTTGACCTTCACTTCATGACCATCATTCACAATGTTGACCATTTTGCTTTTCGACTTCATCGTACAAATTCAACATCTCTGTGCAAAAATGGCTGCACTTCAACAATTACATGTAGTAATGACTACCAAATTTTAGCAGTTTACAGCTAAAATCCTCGCTGTTGTTGTTGAATAACCTGTTATTGATGATCTCATTCCTATCAAATATCTCATTGAAGAAGATCAAGATTCCATCCCTGATCCAGAACTTGAAGAAATTACAGCCACACATGGATTCGAACCAGGGCCTCTGGGTGAAATTCCTAGAGTCTTTCCATTAGATGATGTGGCTTTAGTTGCTACTGATGCAGATCCAAGCTCCATTGAAGCCCTTGAAGCAGATCCAACCCCTCCAAACACTTTAGATCCAAGATATCTAGAAGTCATTTCTACCATTGTCATCATACCCACATCTCATTACCATCTACCTTTGTCGATCATGGTCTTCATCGATCTGCCACTTTTTGGTTTCGACTTCATATTTTCTAGTCTTTATCCACCTACCAACCCACTTAAAACCAAATTTTTAGGTAGTTTTTGGACGTCAAATCCACACAACCATGGCACCGATGATTTACCATTTTATGACAATGATCTCTTATTTTTTGTTGTGGCTCCATAGTGCCTCTATGGATTTTCAACATTTTCTTGCTCATTAAAGCTCGATCCATTATTTTTTGGCATTGATCTACCACATTTCATCGACGTCTCTTTTTAGTCTGAAGTAAATACTCAGTTCTCCGTTCCATTCATTCCGTCATCGCACACATTTTTTCCTCTTAGTCGCAACCTTCAGTTTGGCGTAACCGATCAGATTTTTGGTGGGTTTGCTTTGTTTCTTGGTGATGAGCTATGAGAATATTTTCTACCAGCTTCCACCTCAAAACCATGGAGACAACCATTTTATCCAGGTGGTTTTTGCACATACTTCCGACCACATTTTCAAAAATTAAATTAAATTAAATTAAATTTTTAATTTAATTTAATTTTTCCATCATTAAACTGCATTCATTAATGCATTTATTAAATTAAATTAAATTTTTATTTAATTTAATTTAATCAATAACCACCATAACTATCATTTAATGCGCATCAAAACCAAACTTTTCTTCCCTTTGGAACGCATTGGAGTCCAATGCTTCTACGGTGGGAAGGAATGATAGGGATTAATATTATATTCTATAATATTATCCCTCCTCATATGGATCATGTTATATTGCATTTAATACTCACATAGATCATGCATATTAAATGCTGATTATAAAGGCAAACATGCATATAAATATGTTTTTGACTAATGCAATTCTAAGTTTTCATTTGTGCCAATTCGTGTCATCTATTAAGAGTGTTTCCCACATCAATTAAGTTATATTATAAACTAGAATTTATGATAATCTATTAAAAAATAATATTTTTTAAATATTTATTTATAAAAAAATTAAGTAAAATAATTCTTTATCACTTAAACGAGGTTTTAAAAAATAAAAATAAAAATTATTTAAAATAAAAAAACTAATACAAAAATTATTTAAAAGAGAAAACTAATACACATGATTAATATAGAGCTGTATTATTTCTTTAATACTTTATAATGAAAGAAGTTTTGTCATCTTAAGCTTTTAAAACTTTTTTTATTTATTGCAAAGCTAAAAGATAAAATGATAAAGGGTAAATTAGTTTTTAATTTCTATGAGGCAATAGTCCAATATGAGACAACCTTCATGGAGAAAATTGTTTACACAAAATGGTTACCTAACTATACTTTGGTTACTAAAGCATGGTGTACAACCCTAGCCACTATAGGATTCAAACCTTGGGTATCTATTGAGAGTTCTAAAGTCTCTATAAGTTATTTTACATAAAATCAATAGTTTTTTCATTTTTTTTTTAAATAGGATTGAAATAGATCCTACTTGTATTACATCATGACCACATAGCCATATTATCACAATTTGATAGTTATGAACTATTAGATCTCCTACTTGCAAGTAGATGAATCTAACTAGTTGAACTAATATCATTTTATATGAAATATATAGATCTTATTATACATTTATTTCTTATTTAACTGTATATTATAATCATATATTTTATAATATGTTAAAATTAGTGTAATATTATTTATAACAATTATATTTTTAATTGTGGTTGCACTTGTGTTTCAAGAAGAAAACTAGCAATCTAGATTTGTTAAAACGAACTATGATAGTGTGGTGTTTTGGAAATATTACTCTACTAAGATGAAAGACATATACAGTAGAGGTGAATTTTTGGCATTGTGAAGGTTGCTATAGGAAAATGTCAAGAAAGATGCTAAATTATATAGTAATTGTATTCACACAGAGATTTGAAAAGATCCAGAAAATGAAAATCAAGAATTTAGACATTTTATATAAAATGATGTAGGTTTCTCACTATAGCATCTCAATTGATATGAGCAATATATCTATTTGTAAACTATCAAAATCTAAATAATAGGAATGCAATTTGTTAAGGGTGGGGGACCCATGTACAACCCTTTTTTATCAAGCGAAAAAAATAGTTACATTTTAAAAAAGTGTTGTGATTTTGGTAGTTACAATATTAAGTTTATGCCTTTAAGTACGGTACTTTAGAGAATTTGATAATGAAAATATATTATAATATACTAAAAAAATTAAATAAATTAAAAATATATATTCAGTAAAATTATTGTGCCATAGTATAATTATATTATCATAGATTGCCTTATCATGAAGTATTAGTAAGAGCGGGTAAACTTGTCATAAGATAGGGATTTGAACATGGATAGTGATCAAATGAATGCATTCAAATCATCGTCTTGTCACTCCACCTTGAACTAAATACAATGACACTAAAAATTAAATATATAAAGTTTTAACTTAAAATTATTTGTGATAAAGGTAAAGAATCCAAAAAAATTAATGTGCCATATAACATTTTCTATTCCATTATTAATATACAATTCAAATTTTCATAGTAATTTATAATTCAATGAGAATAAAAGCTAGATTTCAACCACAATCCTTGTTGATATTTTTTAACTACTTGTAAATTTTAATTGTTTAGTCCATCCTCCTTATAAAACAATGTTCCTTTATTATAGTCATGATGGTTTCTAGTATGAAGTAGGTAGTTTCTTTCTATGACATATATGTGAATTTTTTCCCCATGTCAATATTTGAGATCTATTATGAAGAACACAAGCTTATACTGAGAGAGGGGGTGAACAATATAAGGCCACTTTTTACTTTTCTTTCCCAATCAATATTATGTAATGTATAGATAGCAATATAAACAACAATAATCAAAGTAATGCATAAATCACCACACACAATAGAGACATCAATTTTATGTGGTTCACCCAATGTGGGCTAATCCACGGAGAAAATATTTCACTAAAACTTTCTCCATCAATCTCTTGGGAATCCTTTCCCTATTATAATGTTTATGGACATCTTGTACAAATGAGATACCAATATCCTAATCAAGTTCATGGATATCTATCCATAAGATAACTCCTTTCTCCTTAGCTCTAACTGGTGATATTCTAGAAGAATTGTTGCCCCCATTGCTCTGGCTAATGGATCTCTATCCATTGAAGACACCTATCCTCACTACCCTATCTAATGGATATCTATCCACTGGACATTGTCATCCTCTATACTCTATCACCTTAAAAGCTCTATCTCAAATATATACTAAACATAGTCCTTCGGTCTAGAAAAAAATTGCTCAATCTCTATCTCTGGTCTAGCACAAACCTGTCCTCAAATCCGCACTAAAATATGTCATCAAATCTACACTAAACACAGTCCTTCAATCTAGCATAAATCTATCCTCAATATCTATCCTCTGATCTACACTAAACACAGTCCTTCGGTCTAGCACAAATCTATCCTCAATCTCTATCCTTAAGACTTAACACAAAGCTTGAATTAATCTCAAATCAACTCTACTAGATTTGCACCAAAAATTAACTAAAGATTTGACCAAATCAATCAACCAACTCTGCTCCCAATTCTTATCAAAGACATGTCTTAAATCTACCTTGTAAGCTTTCACAAAATCTCACACTAATCTGTCCACAAGTCCTCTTTATAACTTGTCCAAATCTTCTCAACAAGTCCTCACTATAACTTGTCTAATTCTGCTAAACAAGTCCTTACTAGAACTTGTCCAACTTTGCTCTCAATCTCTTTCCTCAAATCTATATTGTAAGCTTCCACAAAAGCTCATACAAATCTGTCCACAAGTCTTCTCTAAGACTTACCTCAAATCTACTCAACAAGTCCACACTAGAAATTATCCAATTTCATAGAAATATAAAGAGAATTGTTAGAGACTCATTATGATTCACATTCATCACAATGCTAAATTACTTTCAATCAATATTTTTGAAACACATAGATAATTTTTAGAGACTCAATATGCTTCACATTCACCACAATGCTCAATTACTTTCAATCAATATTTTAGAAACATATAGAGAATTATTAGAGACTCAATATGCTTCACATTCACCACAATGCTCAATCACTTTCAATAACTCCTTTTACCACATAAACATATAGAGAATTGTTAGAGACTCAATATGCTTCACACTCACTAAATCTCAATCACTTTCTCAACTCAATTTAGAATATAGAACAATTTGTTTCATAGAATTTGAACAATCACTTTAACACATTCACTTGACTAGGTTCAACCAACTTTACTCAACCAATTACTCAATGAAATAATCCTTGCTCACAAACCCTATTCCAAGCATATGAACACACTCAAATATTTCCAACAATGCTTATCAACCAATCTCACATAACAATGATACTCATGTTCTTTTCAAATTCACTCAACCATCCACTTCAACAACAACGCTTATAAACTAAAGTTTTATCAACAACTCTTTATTCCAGAAAACCTTGAAGTATTAATTCATCACACACTCAACAATGCTCACCTAACAATGCATACACAACATTCAACAATCACTCACTAGGAAGAATATGCCCATACCTTTTTATTTGATGTAGAAGTGACCTTAGAAAACTTGTCTTAATCATAATTCCCTTGTTTGCAATTTCAATGGTTAGATGACAAAATATCACTCTTAACACTTTATCAAATATTCCTTAAGACACAAATAAACAAAGCTTGAATACACCTTATTTCTCCTACTTGTAATTAACATTCATCAAGTCATTGCACAAAAATAATTACTTAGATACACCTTATAATCTCCAAATTAAAATAATATCCAACACCACAAAAAACTCAATCAATCTTTAAAACACCTTTATTTCCTTTTCAAACCCTAAAACAAATAATACCAAAAATTTATTTTGCATCAACCTTATAACTCCCCAAAAACCTCACGTGCCAAATTAAATATGCAAAAATCAAATTTTAATACCTTAACAAATTTCTTTGAAAATTTCGATGCTCAAACTTAATGCATACCTTGTTATCCCCCAAAATAATTTTGGCTTGATTCGATCCACCATCTCCCTAAGCGAAAATTTCCTTAGTGCTTTGGAGCTCACGCAACACCTCCATTAAGGAAGGTGAACTTCCTCCCCTTTCAACCTTGATCTACTATATTTTCCAACACAAAACAAAATGATCCTCCATGGGGATTCGAACCTCCACCTGTCGCATCCCTCATGTCTTGCCACTGCCGCAGTTGCCAACTATGCTACCAATGATTGGTGACCAAGGATCCCTCATTAGTGGATGAAATTTTTTCGCCTCCTCTAAGAACTTTTTTAAAAATTAAAAACTTTTCATTGCACACCACGATTCGCATGAAATTTGCATAGCATAGGATTTAATTCAAAAAAAGTATTGGGAGTTTTGGTAAGGTGGGTAATCCCCCATTTATACACATGATAAATGTTCTTCCCACATCGGCGCTAGAAATTCAAATTCAAAATTTGAATTAATTTTAATAACTCTCCTTAGGGTTAATTAAAAATTAATATAAATTAACTTATAACTAAAATTAATTTTAATAACCCTCCTTAGGGGCAAACTTCTCGAAGATCTGTGTGGTGGCTTCTAGGGCGAACAGTGTAGAATACTGTTGCGGACATAAAAAGTTGGACAACCTGCTCGGATTCGTGGTGGCTACCGATTCCACCATGTAAATTATATATAAAAAAAACTAATATCAAAATTAATTAATAATTATTTTAAATAACTTAAGTAAATTAAATTATAAATTAATTTATAATAAAAATTATATTAATTAATTAATAATTAATTTAAAACTTCCCTTTATAATATTATAAAAAATATTATAATATTGTTCACTTGGGCTTCTTCTTTTGCACTTTGGACCACATCTGACTTCCTAAACCTGGGTCTTGATCAATTGAAACTGGATATCCTAAAACTGATGCTGCCCACTGAAACTGCCACTGAATGGTGCTAAAAGCTTGAAATAAATGACCACTCACTCTTGAAATCAATGAAAACTCACCTACTAAAAATTTCCAACAATCTCACCCTTTGTCATTGATGGCAACCCAAATTCTTTTTGCCAAAACTTGACCTTTTTCCTATTCTACTCCCCCTGGGAAACTGCTCCCCTTGACTCAGTGTTGTCTCCTTAAACCAAATCTCTCCCCCTTTGACATCAATGGCAAAGGGTCATCTTTGGGGCTCAGCGCTAAGAATGAGTCTCTTAGCTTAGCCCCTCCCCACCTCCTCTTAAGGTGGTTAATTCTAGGATGGGAGTATTTCTACTCCCAGAAAGCATTGTTCTTTACTTTTGTTCTCTTTCCTTTTCATATTATCCTTATGATTCCTTTGATTGTTACTGTTCATGTCCATGTTCCTATTCCTATCCATATCCCTGTTCCTGTTCCTGTCCATATTCCTATTCTTGTTCCTGTTCCTGTCCATATTCTTGTTCATGTTCATGTCCATATTCCTATTCCTGTTCTTGTTCATACTTGATTCTAGAATGTCTACTCTACACCACTTTGTGTATGTACATCATTATTGCACTTATAACACTTAATGCTATTATTACTTGGAGTTTCAAATGTCCTGGGAGTTCTCCTAGTGAAGCCATCTCTGTTCTTATTATGTACCATGCAATTCTTTGCTTTGTGACCAAACTGATTACATGAGTAGAAATACCCATGAAAAATTTGTCTGCTTCTAAAATTCCCATATTCCTATCTTTCATGTGTCCTGCATTTTGAAGCCTTGTGCCCAAATTTGTGACATGAGAAACATCTTCCATTGAAGTTTCCTTTTCTTGACCTCATTGGTCTCTTAGTCTCTCTGTTCCATCTGTTTCTTCTTTGTGCATTATTCCTTTCATTGTTGAACTTTATATTGTCCAACTCAACCTCAGAATTCTCACTTTCTCTTACATTATATTCTTCTGAAGATTCTTCTTCTTCAGAACTTGAGGTTGATTCTTCTTCTTGTTTCTTTTGAGATTGTTCAAAACCAATACCTATTTTGTTTGTTGACCTTCTTTGTACATTGATCATCTTATCCAAATTCTTTGAAATATTTTCAAACTTGTGTAGTTTATCCTTGGATTTTTCTAAATATTCCCTTAGTAGAGCTACTTCTTGTTCTAACTTTTCACATTATAATACCTTTGCTTCTAACTTATCCTTGAACTTATTTGTCTTAGCCATTGACTTGTTTAAATCCTCTATAAGCTTTCCTCTCTCTTCATCACATTCTTGAAACTGAAATTCAAGTTGGGAGTTTTGCTTTCATACATTTTTTAACATTTTAAGAGCATAAATAATCTCTCCCTCAAGATCAACTCCTCCTTTTTCTGATTGTTCCTTTATTTGTTTGCCTTTGTCAACATATTCATTCTTTTATTTTGAATTATATTCTATAGGATCACCTTCTTCTTCTTATAGTGCTATTATAATATTCTCTTCTAGTCCTTCAAGTGCATCCTCATATCATCATCACTAAAACTGAAACCATTCCTAGTACAACTATCTTCAAGATGTCCAAAATTACCACATCTAAAACATGTGAGAATTATTGGTGGCCTTTTATTAACCTCTTATTTTTATTCAATCAGAAATAGGACTTCATATTTATCATTATCTAAGAAACTATTATCACTATCACTTGAGTACTTACTTGCATTTTCTTCATAGTAGCTCCTATTTTGTCTTTGAAAGAACTTCTTTCCTTGTCCACCTTGTCCATCCTTGTCTTTCTTTTGGTAACTACATTTTTTGGATTCCCTGTTCCTGTCATCCTATTTTTATTCATTATTATTGTTTTTAGCTTCTTGAAAATCATTTGCATAGTGACCATACTTTCCACAATTGAAACATCTATAGATTTTGCATCTTTAATTCTTCTTGAATTCTTATTCCTTCTGCCATAATTTTCTTCTTCATCACTGGATGACTCATTACTTGAATATGACTTCTTGTCCTTTGTTTTCTTAATTGCTTTGAAGGCTGCTTCCTTTCGAATATTAGGTTCCTCTTTTGTTCTTAACTCAAAGGCTGTGATAATACCAAGTAACATATCTCTTATCAAAGAATCACCATCTTTTGATTCTTCTATAGTAGAAATATTTTCACTAAACCTTTTTGGAAGAGATCTTAAGACCTTATCACAAACATCCAATTCTTCAACATTAAGTCCAATTCCTTGCATAACATTAACAATCTCATCAACTCAAAGTAGATAAATACTAATGTTTTCCTCATACTTCATTCTTAACTTCAAATTTTCCTTTGATATTTTGTATCTTTACATTTTTGACACTTTTATATTCTTCATATATGCTTTGCAACTTATCCCAAATTCCTTTTGCATCTTTACAATGCATAACTTTTATGGATTTTGTTCTATGCAAATCTCTCAAAATTGTATTCATTGCTTTTGAATTATAATGTTGTATAAGATTATCTTCCTTGTTTGTAGGTGTATCAACTAGTGGTATGTATCCATTTTCAACTATTTTTCATATTTCATTGCCAAGTGCCATCAAGTGAATCTTCATTATCATACTCTAAAATATATAATCACTTCCATAAAATATTGGTGTTGAATTATTTGAGGACACATTCTTAGAATACATTGTGTTCTTGAAAGCTTTTCCTTCAAGTTGTTACACTCTTCTGAAGGAAATTGCTCTGATACCAATTTAAGAACATAAGCTTATACTGAGAGGAGGGGTGAAAAAATTAAGACAACTTTTTAATTTTCTTTCCCAATAAATATTATGCAATGTATAGATAGAAATATCCACAACAATAATCAAATAAATGCACAAATAAACACATACAATAGAGACACAAATTTTACGTGGTTCCCCTAATGTGGGCTACTCCATGGAGAAAATATTTCACTAAAATTTTCTCAATCAATCTCTTGGGAATATTTTCCCTATTACAATGTTTATGGACCTCTTTTCCAAATGAGACACCAATATTCTAATAAATTTCATCGATCTCTATCCATATGATAACTCATTTCTCCTTAGCTCTGATTGGTGATCTTCTAGAAGAATTGTTGCCCCCACTGCTCTGGCTAATTGTTGCCCCCACTGCTCTGGCTAATAGATATCTATCCATTAAAGACATTTGTCCTCACTACCCTAGATAATGGATCTCTACCCACTGGATACTGTCATCCTCTATACTCTATTACATTCAAATATCTATCACAAATATGTACTAAACATAATCCTTCAGTCTACCACAAATATGCTCAATCTCTATCCTCAAATATGCATTAAACACAATACTTTGGTCTAGCACAAATCTATCCTCAATCTCTATCCTTTGATCTGCACTAAGCACAGTCCTTCGGTCTAGCACAAATATGTCCTCAATATCTATCCTCAATCCTTAACACAAAGCTTGACTTAATCTCAAATCAACTCTGCTAGATCTACCCCAAAACTTAATTGAAGGTTTGACCAAATCAATCAATCAAATCTACTCACAAGTCTTCTCAAAGACTTATCTCAAATTTGTCTTGTAATCTTCCACAAAATATCACACTAATATGTTCATAAGTCCTCTTTAGAACTTGTCCAAATATGCTCAACAAGTCCTCACTAGAACTTGCCTAGTTCTGCTCAACAAGTCTTTACTAGAACTTGTACAACTCTGCTCTTAATCTCTTTCCTCAAATCTTTATTGTAAGCTTCCACAAAAGCTCACACAAATCTTTCCACAAGTCTTCTCTAATACTTGCCTCAAATCTACTCAACAAGTCCACACTAGAACTTGTCCAATCTCATAGAAACATAAAGAGAATTGTTAGAGACTCAATATGCTTCACATTCATCACAATGCTAAATTACTTTCAATCAATATTTTAGAAACATATAGAGAATTGTTAGAGACTCAATATGCTTCACATTCACCACAATGCTCAATTACTTTCAATCAATATTTTAGAAACATATAGAGAATTTTTAGAGACTAAATATGCTTCACATTCACCACAATGCTCAATCACTTTCAATAACTCCTTTTACCCCATAAAAATTTAGATAATTGTTAGAGACTCAATATGCTTCACACTCACTAACTCTCAATCACTTTCTCAACTCAATTTAGAATATAAAACAATTTCTTTCCTAGAAATTGAACAATCATTTTAACACATTCACTTGACTAGGTTCAACCAACTTTACTCAACCAATTACTCAATGAAATAATCCTTTCTCACAAACCCTAGTCCAAGCATATGAACACTCACTCAAATATTTCCAACAATGTTTATCAACCAATCTTACATAACGATGATACTCATGTTTTTTCAAACCCTAGTTCAAGTTCTTCACTCAACCATCCACTTCAACAACAATGCTTATAAAACAAGATTTTATCAACAACTCTCTATTCTATAAAACTTTGAAGCATTAATTCAACACACACTCAATAATGCTCACCTAACAATCCTTTTTACTCCAACTTTGCATACACAAAATTCAATAGTCATTCACTAGGAATAATATACCCATACCTTTTATTTGAATTAGAAGTGACCTTAGCAAACATGTATTAATCACAATTCCCTTCATTGCAATTTCAATGGTTAGATGACAAAATTTTACTCTTAACACTTTTTCAAATATTCCTTAGACACAAATACAAAAATCTCAAATACAGCTTATTGCTCCTACTTGTAATTAACACTCATCAAGTCATTGCACAAAATTAATTACTTGGATACACATTATAATATCCAACTTAAAATAATATCCAACACCACAAAAACCTCAATCGATCTTTAAAACACCTTTATTTCCTTTTCAAAACCTAAAACAAATAATACCAATGATTTATTTTGCATCAACCTTATAACTCCCCAAAAACCTCACATGCCAATTAAAATATGCGAAAATTAAATTTTAATACCTCAACAAACTTCTCCAATTTTTTTGGTGCTCAAACTTAATGCATACCTTGTTATCCCCCAAAATAATTTTGGCATGATTCGATCCACCGTTTCCCCAAGCACCAAGTGCATTAGTGCTTTGGAGCCCATTGTGTGGGCTAGAGGTGCCCACGTGAAGGAAGGTGAACTTACTTCCCTTTCAACCTTGCTCTACCATGTTTTTCAACACAAAACAAAATGATCCTCCACGGGTATTCGAACCTGCACTTGTCACTACCCTCACATCTTTCCACTACCGTGATTGCCAACTGTGCTAGCAGCGGTTGGTGACCAAGGCTCCCTCATTGGTGGATGAAATGATTTTGCATCCTCTAAGCACTTTTTTAAAAATTAAAAACTTTTTGTTGCACACCACGATTCGCATGAAATTTGCATAGCATAGGGTTTAATTTGAAAAAAGAATTTTAGGTTTTGGTAAGGTGGGTAATCCCCCTTTTATACACATGATATATGTTCTTCCCACATCGGTGCTAGAAATTCAAATTAATTTTAATAACCGTCCTTAGGGTTAGTTAAAAATTAATATAAATTAACTTATAATTAATATCAAAATTAACTAATAATTTATTTAAATAACTTAAGTAAATTAAATTATAAATTAATTTATAATAAAAATTATATTAATTAATTTAAAACTTCCCTTTATAATATTATAAAAAAATATTATAATGTTATTCACTTGGGCTTCTTCTTTTGCACTTTGGACCACATCTGGCTTCTTGAACCTGGGTCTTGATCAACTCAAACTGGAGACCCTGAAACTGATGCTGCTCACTAAAATTACCACTGACTGGTGCTGAAAGCATGACATCAATGACCACTTACTCTTAACATCAATGACAACTCATCTACTCAAAATGTCCAACATTTTATGTTTCATTAACTAGGTTCAAATAACTATTTCTATTCATAGAACAAAAATTGCAATCCATATTCACTAAGTTGTGTCTTGATGATGGATAACAAAGCATTGAGCAAAATACTATCTTTCTAAATTTCATGTATCAAGTATTTTATAAAATAGAACTCATAATGTTAAAAATGCATACTTTAATTACCTAATCTAAAGCAAGTAAACAAGTAAGATTATGAAAAAATTAATTATACTTTATCTTGATGGTAAAATACTGTAAATGATGAAGATTATGAGTAATTTAATTACACTTTGTATTTATGGTAAAATAATGTTGGAGGTCATAGCAAAGAGGTCAGATTAAAACCCACTCTGGGAAAGGATGTTAGAGTAGGGATATCTCCCGCTCTAGGTAGGAGACCACCTATTTAAATACCCTGCTCCCTCTCTCGCTCCTCTCCTGCAGTTCTTCTATGATTCATATGGCTATCCTGGTCTAAGAGACATTATTTTCTTTAGCTCTAATTTTCTAAGCTCATATTTGTCTTCATAGGTATCCCAATTTCTCTTTCTGAGTTTTCCAATTCTAGTGCATGTTGTTAAGGTGGGTATAATGTTCTTCATGCTTGAAGAATTTTGGGTGGGTGATTGTCTTCCTTCTCATAGTGGAGGTTGTTCGACATATTTGTTTCTTTGTTTCTATCAATGATCTTTGGTTGGGAGACCAAGTTCTTATCGTTCTCAGAGAAGTGGTTCCTCTGGTAATTTTTTGGTTTGGTGGTTGGGTGTATGGGTGTGGTATATGGTGGTCCTAGTGTCCTTGCTTTCTATGGTTTTCATATCTTGGGGATAGACCAGGTGCCTTCATGTTCATTGCAAATGTAGGACCATGGGGTCACTATCTTGTCTATCCTTCTTGTTATTTCTATGGAGGGGGTCTAGTAGACCTATTTCTTTGGTGCTTTCAATGATATTTGGTTGGGATACCGTGTACCTTGTTTCTCCTAGATAAGTGGATCCTTTGGCATCTCCCTGGTCCAACATTTGGTTGTGGGGTTTCTTTTTGTATCTTTGGTGGTCGGTGGCCTAGGTGGTCTAATTTTGTACGATGTTTTTGGGTCTTGGGGATTGGTCCTATGCTTTCATAATATTCATAGATACAAGGCCATGGGGTTTTCTTCCTACCTAATGTTCCCAAAAATCCCTATGCTCAATTTTCCTTGGTGACTCTGTTGTAGCCCTTCTTCGTAATTTTCTACGGTCTTGGGAGTGGACTGAGTGCTTTTATACCATCTATGGGTGAAGGTCTCTAGTATTTTTTTTGGGTAATTGGGTATGGTTCATTGGTGGCTCTTCAAGATCTATTTATCTTGCCTCTTCCTGTAGTTCCCACATCTCATTTGCTAGTCAACCTTGTTTGAGATTGGGTAGTTGGTTTGTTTAGATTTCCCCTCAAAAGGAAAACCCTTTTTTAAAATTTTCTTTTTAGGAAGGTCTTCCTTCATGGTTGTATTTGGAAAGGCTTATGTTTTCTTTATTTTTCTTTGAGGTTTCCCTTGTGTAGGAACCCATTTCATTTTTTGTGTAGATCCATTGGTCAATCTCATCTAATCTTGGATGGCTAACTTGTGATGGTTTATCCCATGTAGTAAAATCCTTTTCATTTCCTTTCTTTGGATTGGCTTCTTCATGGTTGTTTATCGGGAAGCCATGTTTTATTTTTTGTTTATTTCAAAGGTTCCCTTGTGTAGAATCTCATTTGAGCTTAGATGGATAACTTGTGAGGGTTTCTCCCATGTTGGAAAAAACTTTTCATTTCCTTTCTTCCATGTTGGAAGTCTTATTTAATTTGTTATTTGTTTCAAAGTTTCCCTTGTGTGGGAACCTATTTAAATTTTAACTTTCTTTTAACTTTATTAAGGTGATATCATATGGTCTAGATCACCTTTGTTGTTTGCTTGTTCCTTTAAGGTGATCCTGATTTTTTGGATTACCTCTGCTCTCTTGCTTATAAAAGGTTTTGGGATCCTTTTAAAATCCTTTTTTACACCAATAAAAAAAATTTGGATTACCTCTGCTCTCTTGCTTATAAAAGGTTTTGGGATCCTTTTAAAATCCTTTTTTACACCAATAAAAAAAAATTAATGTTGGATGTGTCAATATTAGTCATAACCCTAATAACCAATTAGCTAACACTAACATCACTAATAAAAGTGTTATTTTACACAATTATTAACATAGTTTTGATGGGTTCTTATATCTTAAATGCATCAAACCAAATATTGTCATAGGTGTGTTGGCAAGGCCAATTTCATTAAACTTATCCTTTTAAGAATCCCTATATCAAACTATTCTTTGTTATGTCAAACAAATCCTATATTCTAGAATTAAAGTATTTTGGATAACATATAAATAATTTTTCTTTAAACTTTTAAGTGTCACATATATTACAAAATAAATCATCATATCTATAATTTCAATGTAAATAGATAGAAAGATATTTTGTAACAAGAATATTTTATACCTATTGAACCACTAGCTTATATCACTAATATGCATAACAAATACCCAAATTATAAATAATATGGCTACTACATGCCACTCACAATACCACTATTTCATCTTGAAATGGATCACTATAGTATTGAACAAGCTAGATATAATTAACCTTGATGATATGTATATGGTTGGAGATTAAATTCCTATAAAACCCCCAAAGACTTAAGATCACCTATTGGTCGTTGACTTAGTAATTTTCCTATGAGTTGTCTATAAAAATGCTTCTTCTCCATTTTACTCTAAATTTCATATTAAAACAATACATAAAATGTAATTAAGAAAAAAGAGTTATGGTGCAAGATTAAATTATTGAGTTGGATATAAAGATACATGGCTTTTCTCAATTATTTAAATGATAGTTTTTTCACTTAGTAGTCGGTATTTAATCAACATATTATTACACTTGTGATAGATGATAACAAATGGGTTACAAGTGTTACATGTAGATCATTGAAACAAATCTTATTGTATCCTATGTTAACTTTATTTATATGAAAGTCAATTCAAGCCTTTTTTCTATAATATTTTTGAATGACATTATATGAAGATTGGATTTGTTCTAGGTTTTACACATGATTATAATTTGATTGTTATAGTTAAGAAATTTATTCTTAAACATATTTGTTTTAGGCATTTCTAATTCTTACTTTAATTATAGTACGATGACATTTATAATTAGTATTTGAAAACTTTTGTAGTTTTGAAAATATTTTTTAATACAAGAATCTTCCCTTACTAAATAGTTTCACTAGTATGCCCTTCAAAATTTTGATTTAATTCAACATATCATAAAGCTATGATAATGCCTGAATAATTTAATGAAAGACTATAACATTATTAAGAAGCATATTATGAAGCTTCATTCCAAATCTAACTATTTATAGCATATGAGTATTCAATTTCCCAATAGGACATATTAGCATAGCAACATTGGCCTGTATGCATGTAATTTATTACGTAGTCACAACATATCTAAAATATGAACCTTGGGGCTATGGGATATACAATGTTGTTAAGTGATACTCTATGAATATTTTGCTCCTCTATCTTGGTACATTCATATTGTGATATTGTTTCAAAGTAGAACTTGTCTTAACAGATGATCTATTTCACTTTGGATATGTCTTTTATTTTGTAAGTAGTATTGTAATGTTTTAACAAACCACATAGTGAAATTACAACTTATATTATTATTAAAACCATGAAAATTAAATTTTATGAGTTCTTTTTAAACCAAATGTAAAAAAATTGAACTTTAAACTCATAAGCATGTTGTAATAAATCTTTATATTTTATAGTTTATTATTGGTCTTAATAAAAATTATATATGTTTTAATTTTTTAATATTAAATCAAATTTTCCTTTCCTATACATTAATCAAATTTTAAAAATACTTTCAAATAATATTATCAATAATACCTTAAAATAATTATACTAATATTTTGATTTTGTAATCACTACTATATTATACAATCAAATGTTGTTTAATACAAATAAGGAGGAAACCAACTATGTTACTAAATTTATATTAAACTAATATGACATAATGGAATTAAAAAAAATCTAGAATTTTATCCATGATATACTTAAGAAAAAATATCACCCAAGTTTGCTAATTGAAGGTAAATATTTGATTTATGATTTTAATATAAAAGAGTTTAATTACTTTCAATCATAAGGAATATAAGGACAAAGTGTATTATCCTACTTCATCTACAAGTGATCCAAAAAATATTTTATTCTTAAATTATTTTTAAGAGGAAGAAAAAAACATCAAATTTTCTTATACTCAATAATCATCTCTTTTATATAAAGTTTGACATGAGTAGAGTCCTGGAGAAGTTTGGCTTCAATAGACATTGGAGAATATGGATGAATAGCTACTATGAAGGACCTAATTTCTAAGTCATAATGAACAACTCTTTAGTTGAATTATTTAAAAGCAGGAGGGGCTTAAAGTAAGGGTATCCTTTGTCCTTGTATCTCTTCATAATAATGACAATCATTGAAGAAACAAAGCAAGCAAGTACATTAAGTGGGTTGAAACCATGAATATTCGTGGAAGCTATTGTTTACCAATAATTTGTGGATGACACAATATTGTTGGGGATATTTTCTATAGTTGAGGCAAAGGAATTTAGGAGGATACTAACTCTCTATGAAATAGCATCCCAATAAATGATAAACATGGATAAGAGTAAGGTGTTTTTTATAAACATTGTAGATAATAGACAATGAAGAATAACAATAGAGCTTCAATGTAGTGTTTCAAATATACCTTGTATTTACTTGGGAATGTCAATGTTCACTGGAGATGCAAGGATAAAATATGGAATGTAGTGATTGATAAGATCAAAAGTAAATTAGCTAGTTGGAAAGGAAATTTTCTAAGTTAGACAAGTGAGTTACAACTTCCTAAGAGTTTTCTTCAAGCAATCCTTATATATTTATTATCAGTGTTTGAGATCTCACTCAAAGCAACTAATATAGTAGAAATTATTTAGATAAAGTTCCTATGGCTAGGAATAGAGGAGAAGAGAAGAATTCTACTTGTAGCTTGGAAGAGTATGCAAAGATAAATCAAGTAGAGTACTTGGGCTTAGAAGAATAAGGGATATGAACAAGACACTGACAACAAATATGGGATGGAGGCTAGTGAAGGAGGGTCATTCCTTATGGATAAATACCTTCACAACCAAGAGGATAGTAGTTTTTTTACTACTATATATCTCTACCGAGGATCTTCATTATGGAACAATATAATAAAGGGTAGAGATATGCTATGGAAAGACACCAAATGGAAGGTAGGAATGGTAGTTGAATTATAGTTTGGGAAGATATGTGGTTAAAGAAGTACCCACTAGTGAAGGATGAGGAGTTAGCAAGTATATCAAGCAAAAATAGAATGCAATTATAGGAATATGGTGAGTGATTATTTGGCTATAGAAGGAGATGAAGTAAGATGGAAGGAGCTGAAAATCCACAGTCTATATGAAGATGATCTCCAAAAATTAACAAATAAACTAAGAGCATATTATGTAAGCCCCAGTTTGGCTAATGATACAACAATATGGGGACCTACTCAAGAAGGGTCATTCACTATTAAATCAACCTATGATCTTTCACATGCAGTTCTTGAGGAGGGCTTTCAATGGGATAAAATATGGGGTAGGAAAGCAATTCCAAAGTTAACAATTTTCTTTTGGTTGGTAGTCCAAAACAAGATTTTAACAATAGATAACCTTGATAAGAGGGGTTTACAATTTACTAATAGATGATATCTATGTGAAGCTCAGTGAGTCACATATTACAAGAATGTAATTACTCCCTCAAATATTGTATGATATAATAAAGAAGATGAGGATGGAGAAAGTGTTGTCGAATAACATGGAAGGATGGATAGAACAATAAGAGAAGCCTTTTAAAATCACAATATTGAATCAAATTTGGAATAGGATTCCATTTCATTATGCTTTGGGAGTTTGGTTGGAGAGAAATAGAAGGATTTTTAAAAGGGAGAAGAGATCTACGGAATTGAGAACACATCATAATGGTCATAGTGGAGAATATTAAAGCAATGAAAGTGCATTAGAGTCTAATGTCATTGAAGGAGGCTAAAGGAAGTGAAAATTGGAACTTAACTCCAGTAGGGAGGAATGAGAATCTTCAAGGAGTGTTGAGGAGCATGCCCAAGTGGTAGGGATCAAAACAAGGATGGATGAAACAAAAATTTGATGGAGTTTCTAAAGGTATTATAGGAAAGGCTGATGGAGGAGCAATTCTAAGGGATAGCCAGGGAATGGTGATCAGAGCTATGAGTGAGTACTTGGGTATTATGACTAGTCATCACTTTGAAGCTAGAGCAGTGTTGATAGGAGTAAAAATGGTGGATGTTCATAGTAAATTGTCTTTGGGAGATTTATAGAAATCTGGTAGGATCCATTCTTTTGGAGATCTATAATATTGGTGAGTATGTAGCTGTAATTATTTTGAAATATTTGTTTGCTAAGGATTCTATTTTTTTGAAGATTTATGTTTATTGAGGAAAAAATTAGTTAATTAAATTATTTTAGCTCATAAAATTTAATGTGAAATTTTGGTGTTGTACTAAAAAAATATTGTAATGTTTATGTACTAAAATAAACTAAACATCTGATGGGATAAATTATTAAACTTATGAATGATGATGTTATCGGAATGTAAATTTTATTGTAAAAATTGTAAGATTGGGACCATTTTTGGTAAGATTGGTATATATCATTGTATTGATTTTTTAAATCATATCAGATAGCACTCACTTTGAAATCAGTGGATTCCATTTTGATGTAAACGGTCTGGGCCTTATATTTTTTAAAGTTTTACTGTCAGGCTCACTTTAAATGTAAGATTCCTGGAGTCACATGGCTATGGGCCACACAAACAACTTTGGACATTTTATAATCTGTGTTAGAAAGTGAAAAAATTTACAGCAACAGAAGCCATGCTACCATTTTCAAGGTATCCTTCTAATACTTTCAATCTTCTTTAAGAGGAGGCCATGGTATCCAAGCCTGGATCAAGGCTTTATAAGGAAATCGATGATAATTGTTGGCTCTGCTTTCTATTTTGGGGAAGCATATCAGAGGAGGTCAAACCTATTTGTTATGTAAGGGACTTGAGATTTAAAGAAGTATTGTTGAGAGATTCGAAAACCTTAATTTTTTTTTTTTTTTTTTTTTTAGTAAGTATGCTTACCTCATGACGAATTCATCTCATTCGGTTCTCTGTCAAAACCTCACCAACCATTACTTTCATTCATTTTTATGAAAGTCCTTGGGAGATATCAACTGCAGCTTTGCAGGTTTACCTAACCACATCCCTTTGTTTTATTTTACTTTCAAGTTCTTTTGAATTTTATAATATAAATGAAAATTTTAGTTAGTAAAATGTGTAAAAAATTAATAATAAATATTTAATAATATTAAATTTAAATATATTTTTCAATTTTTAAAAATAAGAGTAAGGTTTTAATTTTGTGATCATGCAATATCATAAGGATAAGGTTTGTTCCAATATAATTAATTAAAAAATAATAAAATTTAAAATGTGTTAATATAATTGAAAAAAATATTTTATTCTTACTATAAGATAGATATTTTGAAGAGTAAAAATGTTAAGTGTAGTTAATGTTTTATTTTTATTTTGAAAAGTATTAAGGTTAAATGTATTTATATTATCAATCTAAATTTAAATTTTTATATATGTTTATATATATTTTACTTTTGTTTAACATTAATTTCTTTTTTTTTCAATTTTATATTTGAAGGTTAATTGAATTTATATTATCAATTTAAATAAATATATATATATATATATATATATATATATATATATATATATATATATATATATATATATATTACATGACTTATGCTAATATTATCATTTTCAATTGCATGTATAAATAATGTTTTTTTTTATCATTGGTCCTTTTGATATAGTAAGTTATATTATAAACTAAAATTATGATAATTTTTTATTTATTTTAATATTTAATTATAAAAATAAAATATTTTTTTAATCATTAAAATGAGGTTTTAAAAAAACTATATAAAAACTATTTAAAATAAAAAACTAATACATATGATTAACTATAGATTTGTATTATTTCTTTACCACACAAAGAAAGTTTTTTTATCATCTTAAACTTTAAACTTTTTGTTTGTTGCAAAGTTAACGAATGGATAAAGTAATTTTTATGTTTATGAGGTTAATGAATAAAAGGATAAAGTAATTTTCATGTTTATGAGGTTGTAGGTCAGACAAGCCTCATGGAAGAAGTTGTTTATACCATATATGGTTATCCAACCATACTTTTGTTGACAACCCTAGCCTTATATGAGAAGTTGTTTATACCATATATGGTTATCCAACCATACTTTTGTTGACAACCCTAGCCTTATATGATTTAAACCTTTGGCATTTATTACAAGTTCCAAAGTTTCCATACCTTATTTTACATAGAATCTATAGTTTTTTTTTTTTAATTTGGTTATATAGGATTGAAATAGATTCTAATTGTATTACATTGTGGCTATGTAGTGGTATTATAAGAATTTAACAAGCATGAAGTATCACTTCTTAAGATTCAAAACAAGGTCTGGAATATAACTAGTTGAACTTAATTTGATATAAAATATATAGTTTTTATTATAAATTTCTTTTTTATTTAACCATTAGTTACAAACTTGTAATATTTTACTTTGTAAAATATTAAAAGTAGTATAATATTATTAATAATAATTACACTTTTAAAAAGTGTTAGTGATTTTTTAAAATTATAATATTATGTTTATGCTAATTTTGGATAGGCTAAGTTTAGATAATTTGATAATGAAAGCATATATATATATTATAATAATAATAATAATAATAATAATAATTATTATTATTATTATTATTATTATGCATAGGCAAATGAGTTCACTATAAACCCTAGTCTGCTGGGTAAAACAAGATCCTCAAACCCTTGACTACTACCACCCATCCTATACATTCTGAGCATGTAGTGGTTTGAATATTGGTCTCTCGAAAGAAATCCCAAAACCTAAACCATTGTTGTGTCCTTAAAAATACAAAATTATATTATAATATACTAAAAAGGTAAATAAATTAAAATAAATGCCACTAGTATAATCTTATTATCATAGATTATCTTGCCATGGAGTATTCGTAAGAGTGGGTAATATTGTCATAATATAAGGACTTGGACATGGATAATGATCAAATGAATGCATTTAAATTGTCATTGTCTTGCTCCAACATGAACTAAATATAAAGACATTAAAAATTAAAATATATAAAGTTTTAATATTTATAAAATTATTTTTGACAAAGGTGAAGAAAGCAAAAAATAAAATGATGTATCATATGATATTTTCTATTCTATTATTAAGTACAATTTAATTTTTTTTATAATAATTTATAATTCAATGAGGAGAAAAGCTAGATTTCAACCATAATCCTGGTTGACATTGTTTGAATACTTATAAATTTTAGTTGTTCAAATCATCCTTATTTTAAACAATGTTCCTTTCTTATAGTTATGATTGTTTTTAGTATGAAGTAGGTAGTTGCTTTCTATGACATGATGTGTGAAATTTATTTTTTTGATCTTTTATTTTTCATTAATTAGGTTCAAATAACTATTGATATTCATAGAATAAAAATTGTAATCCATGTTCATTGAAGTGTATCTAGATGATAAATAACAAAGCATCGAGCAAAATACTATTTTCCTAAATTTCAAGTATCAAGTACTTTATAAAATAGAACTCATAATGTTCAAATTACATACTTTCGTAACCTAATCTAAAGCAAGTAAATAAGTAAGATTATGGAAAATTTAGTTACACTTGATGTTGATGGTAAAATAGTGTAAATGATGAATATTATAAGTAATTGAATTACACCCTATATTTACAGTGAAGTAATTTTGGATATGTAAGTATTAGTCATAACCTTAATAACCTCAAGCTCAAGCTCGAATTGATATTCTAACCTCCAACATTCATGAGATCAGAGAAGAGGTTGTCACACTTTAAAAATAATTTAGGGCCTTGCCCTTCTTGTAAACCTCAAGTTCAAATTGTTCTTCTGCAAAACATTCCAACTCTCATATCCCAAGAGCTCAATAACAACCTCCTGAAAGCATTCGCCAATGATGAAATCAGAGATGCAATGTTTTCTATGCAACTCGATAAAGCTCCTGGACCCGATGGCTTTCCTCCTAGGTTCTTCCAGCACTATTGGGATATAGTGGGTCAAGACACTCCCATAGTTGTTCTAGATTTTTAATGAAACAAATCGTTATCCTGTGACATTAACTCAACTTTATTGGTGCTCGTTTCTAGATTCCATAACAGTAAATCCATATCTAATTTTAGATCAATAAGTCTCTACATTATCTTCTATAAGCTCATCTCAAATGTAATTTCTAATAGGCTCAAAGAAACACTCCAAACCATTATAGATCATTGCCAAAGGAGCTTTGTCCAAGGGAGACATATCACTTATGGTATAATAACAATCCATGAACTTATCCACTCAATTGCCAAGAGTAAGAAACCTAGTATTTTCTTGAAACTTGATATAAACAAAGCTTTTGATTGGGTATCTAGAAATTTATCTTTGTTGAACTTACAAAATTTTGATTCCATGATGATTCAATTGCCCTAATTAAATAATTCTTACTTTTGCCTGGTTTTTTGTCCTTGTTAATGGGTTCTGCTATAGATTTTTTCAAGAGCTCTAGGGGTTTAAGGTAAGGGAACCCACTCTCTCCCTTCCTCTAAAGGTTTAATGCAAGGGAATTTTGACACACTTCAAAATTTCCCCTCCTAGTAAACATGTTGTTACTCTCTAACAATGTGAAATTCATCCTCTAACCCCTGCCTTGATTTTTGCACTAAGAAAAATTGAAATCTGTCTATTTTTCCTTTTTTGGGGGAAATTCGGACAAGCTTGATGAATTTGGACGGTTCCAATAATTTTGGACTTCTAAATTTTTCTAAATCCCACATGCACCTAATTTAGGCATTCTATTAAGATTTTGAAGCTAGTCTGGGCAAACCCAAATTTTTAACAAATTTGAAAAATCTGAATTTGTCCAAAATAGGGAAATTCCCAATTTATCCTAGCTGCTCGGCCTATTTGCACCTCCCTCCCTGATTCATCAACTTGCATAAGATGTTAAATACTCTAGACTCACCCTAAACAGACCTAATGGTGATTTTGCAAGGGAAAATTAAGTGGAGAAAAGGATTTTTTATTTTTGTTGAAAGTTTTCTGTGGAGACTTTGACATCATATAACCATTCTAGGAGTAGGCATACATGGATTTGACTACTATGAACTTGGATCTATTTTATATTTAGCAAAAAATTGTTATTTTGTATTATTTTTACAAATTCAGATCCGTCCAAAATTTTTATAAGTTAGAAATCATCCTAACTGTTGTATTTTGTAGATCTAGTTGTTGAACATTTTCAAACATTTGAATTTGTAGTAGACATTCGAAAACATGCAAACCTATGTTGAGGGTAAGATTTTTATTGCAGGATTATCAGATCGATTTGCATTTTGTATTCCATAATTCATTTACTTTGCTATTTCATTACATATTATTATTTTTTTAAATAAAAAGGTAAAAATTTATTGATAAAAAGTCTGGATTACAAAGTACAACTAAGCTTCCATAAAAGACTCAAATAAACAACCAAACAGACTAAAACCACTAGACTAGAATGACACCCAAAAAATACAAGAATAAACCACATTAAGTCTATAAATCCTTGTGGGTCAACTCCCATGGATGTTGAAAGCCCCCAGATGAGAGGCTCTCCTAATTATCAATACTCCAAGGATCCAAAAACTTAAAAGCCCTTTTGGCTAGGTAATAAACAACCACATTCCATTCCCTTGGAGTGTTCACAAAGAATATAAATTTGAACTCTTCACTCATTCTGAGAATATGAACAACTACAGAAGCCAACTGCCAATTAACATCCTCCACTCTTTTTAAATATTAACCATAATTTGAGTCATACTCATAGATAATCCTATGCCAGCCAAGAGAAAATCCCCTCTAAAAGGCCTCAATAATTGCAAGAGATTCCATAAAATTATTGGAGTGAACACCTTTATAAATGGAAAAGAAAAAACTTACACCACCAGTAGAATCTCTCCCAACATCGCCAATGCCAGCATGTCTAGGATTACCCCTAGATGATCCATCAGTATTAATTTTTAAAACTCCTCTAGGGGTGGCCTCCACCTACCATCTCTCCTAACCTTATTCCTGAGATGAGGAACCCTACTGGGGATAGAAGAGTTCACACCATCTCCAAAGAGACCAAGGGCTTGTTGTACCTTTTCCTCCCTAGAATCCAAAAGAGGGTCCACATCACATTTTCTATAGATGGTTTCCTGAACCATATACATGATCCTTTGTCAGATCTGTTGAACAGCCAAATAACTACCATGAAATATGCATCGGTTCTATTTGAGCCAAATTTTCCAGATGATGCGAGAAGGGCCCAAATTCCAAGCCACTAGAAGGAAGGGGGCTTTTACCAGAGGTCTACCCAGACTACTCCAAAACTCCACCAGGGATAACACATGAAAACATGGATGGTTCCAGGAACTCCACCAACGGTGCCAAATAAATCTAGAAAATGAGCATTGGAAAAATAAATGAGAAGAGTCATCCTCATTCTTACTACAAAGGAAACAAAAAGAAGGACCCTAAAATCCCCTCTTCCTCACATTATCCCAAGTGAGGCATTTATTACGAGCTATCAACTAGAGAAAGAAGTTACATTTTGGCTAGGCAGATTTGTTCCACACCTTTTTCCACCAAGTGACAGGAAGACTCCCATACTTTTTCTTATCAAGAACCTGATAACTATAGGCTACCGAGTAGGTTCCCTTAGGATCAGGGTTCCAAGTTAGAATATCTTTACCCCTCAATGAAGAACAAGGCCTCCCCATAATAATAAGAGCAAGCACCTCTCTATCCTTGTACAATCCTCCATAGGGCCATTATTGTGGATATTTCCACCTGTACATATCCATATTTCCAAAAGACTAGATTTTTTTAAAGTCCTCCACACAAAACCAACCTGCTTCCAAGAAAAACATACTTAGGGAACATAACCTAGGATATTTATTCAATATAGGAGGGTGGACATCACAATAATTCTTCCAAAAAAGAGCATTTGATCTCTAATTGCACTAGAACAAACCCTGTTTGATTGAATTATCTCCTATTTTCAGAGTGTCCCAGATAACTGAACCTTTCATAACCAAGCTGACTCTAGAGATTTTAGCATCAGAAATACCTCTCAAGTATTTACAAGATAATATTTTAACCCAAGTATGATCTTGAGAGGTACACAATCTTTAATAAAGTTTTGCAACCAAATCCTGCCCAAAAATAACTATCTATTGCAACCCAAGGCCTCCCTCTTGCACCGACCTACATATAGAATCCCACCTAACCAAACTCCATTTAGATTGATCAAGTTTTCCAGACCATAAAAACTATCTTGACAAAGTATCCATGTCCTTGATGAAGTGAGAAGGAGCTATTTTTACAAAACATCTATAAATGGGTAAAGCTTGAACAACCTATTTTAAAAGCAACACTCTACCTATAGTGGATAGCCATCTGAAAGTCTAGTGATTCACCTTCCTTATAAACATATCAAGCATAGGCTATCAAGAAGATCTAGATAGAGGGTGAAATGAAATTGGAATACCAAGATAAATGAAGGGGGGAGTCCTAACCTGGAATATTAGAATGTGAGCAATCATGGCTTGAATAAGAGAAGTGGTATTGAATAATAAAATAGAAGACTTGTCCTCATTAATCAACTATCCAAAAGCACCAAGATATATGTCAAGAGACTATCTAATATTGCCAACTTCCCTGATAGTGGCAACTCCCAACAAAGAAGTATCATCAACAAATTGAAGGTGGGAAAGAGGTGGCAAACTACTATCCCACTTCCACCCCTAAATGAGACCTTGCATGACTTGAGACTTGAGAAATATTCCCAACCCTTTTGCCATAATGATAAAAAAATAAGGAGATAAAGGATCTTCTTGCATCAATCCCCTTGAGGCCTCAAATAGTTGTGATGGCTCATTATTAACAAGAACAGAGAATGAGGAAGAAGAAACACAACTCATCACCCATCTAATCCATTCTTCCTCAAATCCAAAATTAGCAAGAATTTTTTGAAGAAAGGACCATTTGACCCGATCATAGGCTTTGGCCATGTCCAACTTAATGAACATAGTTTTCTCCTTAGAATTTTCCATCGAGTGAATAGCTTCTATAGCAATAAAAAACCCATCCAAGATTTGTCGACCAGCGACAAACCCTCCTTGATCCTCGGAGATGATTTTACTCAACCATATCTTCAGCCTCTCAGCAATAATTTTTATGATGATCTTATACACAACATTGTAGAGAGCAATAGGCCTGAACATATCCAAGGAATTTCATCCTTTTTTTTGGGTATAAGTACCACAAAGGAAGCATTTAGGGCCCTTAGCATCTGTTTGTTCTTTTGGGACTCATGGACCACCTCCAAAAGATCAAATTTGATTAAATTCCAAAAATCCTAATAAAATTAAATTGGGAATCCATCTAAGCCTAGGGATTTTCCTTTTTTCATCTTGAATACAATATTTTCCAACTCCTCAAGGGAAATTGGACCCATCAAGTGCTCATTCATCTCTCTAGAAACAATTGCTAGAATACAGTTTAGAATAATATTTTCATTCTCATCATCTGATAGGGAGTGCTCCTTGAAGAGAAGAAAAATACCTCTTAGTTTCTTCTGAAATATCCCTGAAAGAAGAGAGCAGGGCACCTTGATAATTCACAAGAGAGGTAATCAGGTTACCATTATGGCGAGCCTTAACTAAGTTATAAAAAAATGTTGTGTTCCTATCCCCTTCCTAAATCCAATCTACTCGAGCTTTTTGTTTCCAAAAAAATTCTTCTCTCAGTTCCCATTCAACAAGGTCTTTCACAGCCTCAGATTCCTCAACAAGAAGCTCCTTCGTGAATCCATGATCTCTAATATTCTTTGAAGCTTCTTCCATACTCCTAAGAGCTACCAAATTAGCCAAGGAAAGGTTCCCAAAATTCAATATATTCCATCTCTTCAATTTATGTTTTACAAATTGTAGTCACTTCATAAAGGAATACATAGTGGTGCCATGATGAGGTTTTCCAATGGTCCACTAGCCTTGCATGAAATCATGAAGCTTAGGATCATGAAGCCACATAAGTTGAAAATTAAAGGAGGGATTCTTTTTTAGACCTAAATCCAAAGCAAATAGTTTTATAGGCCAATTATCAGATGCCCTACCCTCTAGAATCATAGAACTAGCACCTCTATTATTACCCATCCAATAATTGGATATCAAAAACCTAACCAGTCTCTCTGATATGGAAGCTTCCCACACCTTCTATTGTGCCAAGTAAAGATCCCATTATCTAGCTTGATGTCAATCAATTTTAGGGCCTGGATATGAGCACTGAATACAGAAGAAAAATGCTCGAGTTGGTCCACCCAACCATGTTTCTCCTCTATACAAGTGATAGAGTTGAAGTCTCCTACCAAAATCCATGGGTACAGGGGAACCAAAATTCTCACAAAGCAAATGTGCTTCCACAAATTCACTTTACCATTGTAATCAATAGGATAATACACATTTGTAAGTAGGATGATTTCACCAAATTCATTATCATGCCCGACCATTGAAATAGACCATCTGTTAGAAATCCAAGTAAGAGGCGATATCTTAACCAGATCCCATAAAAAGTGATGCCACCAGCATATCCACATGCACCAATACATTGGCATTTCCCCCTTCTCCACAACTTAGGATTAATATTGAACACACTATCAATAGCCAATGCAGTCTCCTAAATAAACACCACATTCGAAGAATGCACATGAACCAAATCATGAACAACTTTTTATCTAGGGATTCTATTCAACCCCCTTACATTCAATGAGAGGATAATCATTTTTGGGGGTTATTAAAATGCGATTCCAATGTTCTCACCAAGCCTTACTCCACCAAATTCCCCCCCATAAACTTAATTTTATCCTGGTCCTTCTTTCGACCCATCTTCATATTATTATCTGAAAAACTTTTTTTAATTATTTTTTGTTGCAATCCCAACATCGTAGGAGTTTTGCAGTCTAAGGATAACTGCATCAGTGCCTAAGTAGGAGAGGGCATAACTAAATCTGTACCACTTTCTAAAATAATTTCCATTATAGGGCTAGACCCAACCATATTCCCTATACTCATATCCAAAGTCCTTTGTTCTTCATTTAAACCCCCTAGATCTGATTCCTTAAGTTCCCCCTCAAGAAGAGACATCTGATTTGGCATTGCTATATTTGCATCAGGTAGCGACATTTCAGGTATCTCCATGCACTGATCAATATCATCTAATATTTCAAAATGGTTGAGTAGAGTATCTGGCTGGCTATCCTTAAGGTCTTTTTTTGCCCTTCGTCCTATGTTTTAGGATTTTATCGAAACAAAACCTTCCTTATCCCATTCCCCTTCCTTTATCGGGGCTTTTCCTTTATCCAAACTTTTTCCAAACCGAGAGGGCCTAGGATTTGAAGCCATAGGCGAGACAAACTTAGGGTATTTTCTCTGTAGGTGGGCATATTCACGATAAATCCGACAACGAAATGGAAGAGGTTCATAGTCAAGTTTTTGAACCCATGTAGTTGATCCAAATTGTATTTCAATAGAATATGGAATACGATTATTTAAGTCAATTTCAACACAAATACAAGAAAAAAATATTAACTTTTTATCCATTGTCTTTTGTGATGGTCTAACCGGCTTCCCAAGTAGAAGGGCAATCTTATGCAAGATATCAGTTCTCCAAAATTCCAACGGGAGCCATGGAAGCTACACCCATACTGGAACCCATGATGACCGCTCCTCTGATGGGTTTAAACCCATATGTCAGGGTTTAAGAAAGAGTACAACTTGGTTATAGAAATAAGGACCCCCTTCAAATGTTTTGTTACAATCTACAATACAAGATAAAACCACCATAAAATAGTTGTTCGCACTCAACATCACCTCCACATCGCCTTCAGGATTCCAAGTTTTCCTGACCCAAGCCTCCACAAAGGGGAGAGAAATTTGGATGCCCAAAAATTTTCCAATAAGGGCATGTTTGGTTAGATACTCCACATCTTCTACCACCAAGTATGGTTGAACCACTAGAACTGGTCTGGCTTCACATCGTTCCAAACATCCATTGTTATTTAACAAGCAGTTCCTGACACGCACTGGAAAATCATGTTCCTTCCAGTCATTTTTAGATGAAAAACATCAAGAGCATGCACTCTTTATGTTGGACCCAATGCCATCACGACATTCCTCCAATTTTTTAGACCTCCTCCAAAAGTTGTTGCCATCCCCGCAGAGTAGTTTTTCTTCATCAAACCCTAGCATAGTATTTTTTTCTCATAAAACCCTAGTATATCTCTTCAAGACTCAAATATAAACCAAAGAATTTGAGAACCTTCTTAAAGCCTCAACATTGCATGTTATTGTGTATCTTTCATTTTATTTATATATTTTGTATTAGATTCAGTAGATCCATTACCTTTTCTATAATTTGCTAACTAAGGGGATTTGATTGTTGCATATCATAATCAACTGTGATCTAAGAATATCCCCTACCCCTGATTATGAATTTTAGTATTTTTTTGTGAAATTGCAGGTTTTAAACATACTCGAATGCTCAAATTTATTTGAGAGGTTCAGATCGATTCAAAAATGCACAAATAGATCCTAAAAGCAAAAAAGAGAAAAATTCAAACTAGGTAAGGATCTAAATATGTTTCTTTCTAATTTTTACACACTTTAACTTTATATTATTGTGTTTTAAAAGCATTTATATAAAAAGAAAAAAAAAATATAAAAAAACTTACATTTAGTTATATTATATTTTGCATTTATCATACTAGTTGAAAAAATTAAAATAAAATATTAAAAATACAAACCTAATTGCATGGTTTTTACATCAAATTCATTAGTTAAAAAACTCAAAAGAAAATATCAAAAACATAGATTTAGTTGCATTATTTTATATCAATCATACTAGTTTTGAAAAATACAAAAGATAAAAAGATATAAACTTAGATATATTACTTTTACATAAATTGCATTTGTTAAGAAACTTCAAAGAACAAAAAAGACCAAAAAACATAGATCTAGCTATATCAAATCACATCTAGAATATTGGATTAAGAAAAAACAAAACACAAAGAAAAGAAAAATAATATGCTAGCATAAATCTCATCCTTTATTTTTAAAAACTACAAAAGCATTTGCATCATAGTTAGATTTAAAAATATTTATAGTTAGAATTTGTTTAGTTTATTTTCATCAAAATTTGAAAAGCATATAGTTAGGAAATAGACGAATCTTGACCAAACCCTAGGTGTGTGCACATAAAAATAATTCAATAAACATCCACCTTACCTATATTAAGAACATAAGACCATAAATATTATTGAATAATCAAAGGTTTATATACAAAGTGATAGACTATAGATAGCCTAGGGAATAGAAAAATATTAGCTAAGGTTCTTAGAGAAGTAAGCACTAACCTACCAACAAATTTGAGCTAAAAAATAATATTTGCTAAACTAGGTAGATAAATAATACATTATATGGTAATTACCCAAATTATGGGATAATTACTCTAACATCCCCCTTTATTCCATTATTTGGGTAATGTATATAACTGCCCCAATATAGTGAAGAAGATGTTGATTTGCTATTCTACCCTAACAAAAAAATGGTAATGAAAGATGTTGATTTGTTGGCTCTTGCTTTGTCTTTGGCTATGGCTCTAGCTCTAAGTGCACCTCTGGAATAGTACCTCTAGAACTATCTCTAGATCTGCCTATGAAACTACCTCTAGATCTGCCTGTAGATCTACCTTTAGAACTTTATAACTGGGTTTGTCTTTAGGTCTTACTCTAGGTCATTGCATCTGAGACTACCATTCGATATGTCATTGGATCTGCCTCTAGATCCACCATAGGTTTTATCTTTTTGGTAGAAGCCATAAAACATTTCTTTCATATTGGTCCATTGTGTAAAATTTGGCCAACCAGAATCAATATGAACCTTGTTGGTCATTTTCACTTTGTACCAACAATTTGAAAAGGAGTGATTGGTACATCCACATGAATCACAAGGATGTAGTTTCCAACACCTAGCTACTACATGTCCTCTTCTACCACAATGAATGCAAAAATACTTTGTAGGAGATATAGGGTTTACAAATATGGTTTTACTGGTACTTTCTTATCATAATAACCAAGGCTTTTATTCTTTGGCTTGATATTTAGCATTATTGGAGTTTTAATGCCTTTTTCATGTTTACCTAATCTCTCACCATTGAATCCCATTTTATTCATTAGTTTGGATCCAAATCCTTTGGTGTGTTTTTCAAAATATCATATTTCTTCATCTTCATAAATGCTTTTAACAATATGGTATTTGTCACTATTGATGAGATTATGGATCTCATTTTGAGGAGGTTCAGTTGTTAAGTCACTAGTGTTGCAAGCAAAATCTACCTTTGTGATGAGATCACCTGTGCTACAACTGATATCTACCATTTAAGGTAAGATGTCGATTGTATCCCAAAAAGCATTGGCCACAACGGGCTATAGGTAACTTCTGTCACAACAAGTATCAACCATTAGAATATTGACCTTTGGTTCCTCACTAATGTCCCTTTTTATTTTACTTTGGGTAATATCAAGTGCAACCAATGACATGTATATTGCCCTTACAATGCCAATAGAGATTAGAAAATAATTTATCTGAAGGTCTTTAGAAGTTTCAAAATCATTGAGAATGGAGCTTACACCACTGTGTAGTGTGAGAAATGTTCCATCCTCATAAAAATCTATCCCTACCATATTTGCTGGAAAGTGAAGACTTTTAAATTATTTTGCACATTCAATTGGTTTGGGGGCATTCATTTTCTTTGATTTTCCCATCTTCTTAAGGTGTCGGTTGCTGTCAAAAATGCACCTTTTACAATAAAATTTTGTAAAATAAATGACTAGGGTGTCTATCATTGCCACAACCTTACAAGGTTATTCCCCCTTTGTTTTGCAAAATTATAATGTATCCCCCTTGTGTGTAAAAATAGGATATGGTGGAGAAAATTTTATCCCCTCCTTTAGTGTAAAAGAACAATTACAACTATGAAGCTTCTTGGAATTTTGTTTTGCAAATTTTGCCTCAAGCAAAAATTGAAGTTTTCCCTCCTTAGTGCAAAAGAGTGCAACTAGGAAGCCTCAAAGGATTTTAAAATGAATTTTACTCGAAAAAAGTTGCAAAAAATGCAATTTTTATGTTTTCAAACAATTTTTAACAAAAATGATCAACAAATTTTGACAAAAAATTGTAGAAACTTTTTAACAATAACAATTTTTGGTTTGTGTGTAATGTAAAAAATTATCAGTAATTTTTTTTAATCCAACAACTTTGAGCAAATATTAGGGAGCAAAATTTACCATCAAGCATTTTTGGCATCAAGAATGAAACCCCCGACCTCTATCAGATCTGTTCCATAGCATTCGCATGAGCTACCAGCCAGGCTACCTTGCCAATCAGGGTACCACACCTTTGATGGATTTTAACTCACCATATTTGTGATTTGGTACCAATGCGTCAAAGTATCACCGCTCTGATTTGCGCTACCTCTCATCATTGGCTGGTTTCTTGGCATTGATGGCATCTTAACGTAATAAAATATGCCAAGGATCAAACTCATTTAGAAAATTACAGTCTATGATTACGATCCTCCTCCAAAAATTGACCTCTAAAATAGTAGATGGACTAAAATTTATTCACCTTCATTGTAAGTCTGAATCATTGTCTAGGATGGATTGAGCAATGGAAAATTGGTGTATATTAACTATTGGGAAATTTTAATCCACACTAACGATGTCATTGGGATTATACGTATTGATGTCTGTAAGCATACGTTTGTGATCCATTATGTTTTAGGTATTATTATCCCACACCGTCATGTCTTTGATTCGATGATTCGTTTAGATGCAAGAGATCTCTAACTATCTGTAACTATGATTAATGTAACAATTGGCTAGCATCCCATGTATAATCCCACACCACACATATCTATTGCTTCACTCATTGACAAAACTTTTGTAATAAATAATCACCTGCATATGGTGCTAATAGATTACCGAAGCAAAATGGCTAGGACACGTCCTCCTTCCTAAAATTGTGATCCACAATAACTGCTATGAATCCTATAAATAATTCTTAGAATTCTCTGAATGCATCACAAATAAGTCACGTTGGATTTTGTTGTTTATCAACCCAATGAAAATAATTCTACCACTCTCTACAAATGTCAGGGACACATTTTTTATAAATGGAAATAATTGTTCCACATTTGGGATGCTGCAGCAAAACAAGGGTTTAAAAACAAGAATAACCCTAAATCTTCCTCACGCAATGGTTAATCCACTACCACATAGCTAAATTTTGTCCTTCCTAAATTCAAGTTCTCTCATCCACATACCCATCAGTAGTGTAGGGGGTTTGGTCACAGATCCATATCGAGTCTATGGTCCCCGTAGCAACCATATTATAGATACATTTCACATCCACCATGTCTACATCTAGTTATTCTCTAGATTACCGTGTAAGGTCACTGTCCACATCAAACTGGATAGTTTGCTCATGCCTCCAGCCACTAAATCTAGCACGATCACTATGTGGGGGTGTTATCCATGTAAAATTGGATAGTTTTCTCACACCTCCAATTTTTAAATCTAGCATATTGCCAAGAGTGATGTTGAGCCTAGATTATGTCACAAAATGTGTCACAAATTACCACATCCTCATTAGGAATTGTTTGATCCGATGTGTGTCGTGCAATCTTGAGGGAATAGGCTTGCCCAAGTTCAATTTGTCATCCAAGTCAGATATCCTATAGGAATTGTTGCCTTTCAAAAATTAGATCAGTTAGTGTGGTATGATTAGTCCTATCGCCAAGTGAATCAAATCACTTCCTTGAAGTTAGATCCAACTACAAGCTAGTTCCATTCAGGCTCCTCGAGAATCGTGTCTAAGTTAGAGCTATGAATAAAATCGAGCTAGACCCAATAGGCTCTGATACCATGGTAAGAACATAAGTGCCTAAATATTATTGAATAATAAAATATTTATATACAAAGTGATAGGATTTAGATAACCTAGAGAATAGCAAAATATGAGCTAACTAACGCACTTAGAGAAGTGAGTGCTAACCTACTAATAAATTAGAGCTTACAAATAATATTCCTTAATATAGGTATATAAATAACTAATATAACCTAACATCATACGATAATTACCCAAATGATGGGATAATTACTCTAACAACCTAGGCGTGGAAATCGCCACATAAAGTGTTTCCTGGTGAACCCTCAACCAATTCATCGACAAACACCAAGGAGAGCACAACTGAAGTGCTTCTCATTCGAGGTGTAAATTCATTATTTTCCCTCCCTCTTTCAGGTGTGGATCCATTAGCCTAGAAGAAAGGAGTGCAAAATTTTTGGGTCTACATTATTTGGTGAAACTGACATGAACACACTATTGTTTTTTATTTCATTACCTTTTCTTTGTTTGAAAAAAAATCTAAAAAAACTATCATTTGAATTTGTGTGTTTAAGATTAAACCACATAAAATAGATAAAAATTTTAATGAATCACATTAGATCATTTTATTTTCTTTTATAAAAATTGTCCTAAAAATGAACCACATCCAACAAACTCTTTCGGAGCTTCGACTGGTCTGGAAACAACATGATATACAGTGAAGGTTTACGGGCCTTCAAAAAGGGATTATCCTTTCACCTATACCCAAAAAACTTGAAACCTTTAATCAAGATTTAAAATGAGGTTGGTCCAACAATTGTCATAACCATGGAAAATAACACACACTTTTTTGAGGTGTATAGCTTCCCATGGTGAACTAGGTGAGGACTAGCAGAGCTTGGGCTTCATCAAGGCTTGGATTTCATAACCAAGTGTTTGTATGTAGACAACCACGTGAAAAGCCTAATTGAAAAAAATAAAACTTGAGCTTCAACTTGCAAAATGATTCGAAGAAAAACTTGTAGTTAGAAAACAACTTTTGCTTTGATTTTTTTTTTTAACTTTTGCATTGCTTCTTTATAAAAAAAAAAAAAAAAATAGAAAAAAATCTAGAAAAGGTCTTAAATGGTGGATACAAGTGTTAAGTATTTTTCCCTTATCGATCTTATAAAATAAATCATAGAAAAAGAGGTTCCTCTTTAGGAGTAACAAGAAAAATTGGGGAGATTTGTGATAGAATTTTGATCTCATTAAGAGAAGAGCGGAGGAGTTGAAACAAATTAAAAGGATAGACATAACAAAGGCCTTAGGTGCAGACTACTATTCCACCTATTTTGAAATTAAGAGAAGTTGCAAACATTGGCTAGCGAACAAAAGAGCTTATGTCCACTCCACAACTTACCCATAGGAAAGTTACTTTGAAGAGTCTATAGTCATCTACGAATTCCTAGTGAACTTAAAAGAAAAAGAGATAGCCTTTGAACAAAAAAGGCACTATCACAAAGCACCTAGAGCAGTAATTTTTAGAGAGTTTTATCATGAGATCTAGTTTCATCCTCCTACTTTTGAAACTAAGAATATCACTCTTGTTCATTTCGTTTGTATTATAAAAGAGAGCTTTGTCTTCAAAGAGGAACATTTCATAAACCCTGAATATCTATAGCCCATCAACAATATTTATAATCTCTTTCAAGAAGATTAAAATCATCTTAGTTCAGTTACCCTAAAATCTTGTAAATACTTAAGTAGACAAGCACATTTAGTTTGATTAAAAAAAACCAAAAAACCAAAAAAATAAAATAAAATTAGGAGTAGTATCAAAACAAAACAACAAGATGCCTAAAACCTTAGGGAATAGCAAAGAAGTGGCAATCGGATCTGAAGGGGAGTCGGATAATTAAAATCCAAATACCAAAATTGAAATAGAAGAAGTCGAGGAAGAACAAGTTGCACAAATAGAACAAAATGAGGAAGATTAAATAGTCGACCCATTTGACCCTAAAATGGAACCTAAAGGAGACGTTCATTTTGAATCTATGCAATTTTTTTGTGAATTTTTAAATTGTCATCGAGCCTCTATCACTAATGCCTTTGAAATAGAATATCAACTCACAAGAGGTGAATTTTCAATGGCAGCCTTGGAAGCAACTTTTTCACTTCGTCCAAAACCAGAAACATATATGGAAAATACTCCATTACAACCTACCACTCATAACAATCATTCCGTGGGTACTACCCAAGTTCAAAAAAATTTGGCATTGCAACATAAACCAATATTTGCAACCACTACTACTACTAAAAAACAACCTTCTTCTTCCACCAAAAAATTTATTTTCCAATATTTTAACACCCAATTTAATCAAAGTCTCAACATCCCAAAAAAATAATAAAATTCTGACTTCTTCTCAACCAAGCTTGCAATAGAATATGCCTTATTATAAGCTTTCTAAACCTCCAACGTCAAATCCTATGCATAATAGTATTACTATTTCAACACCCTATGTGACAATACAACATACCTATTATCCTCCCTATGCAAATACAACAACATAGGATAAACATAATGGGCAACCACATCATCTTTAAGTTATAGTTCAACAATTAGCTTTATGATTAGATCAAATAGACCCTTATTGCCCTATGTAAAACTATAAGGAAATGTGTAACCAACCGCTATATTATTTTGTTACCTCTAGACCATACCCTAAATATTTTCCCAATCTAGTTTTAATGGGATTAAAAATTTGATTGAGTATCTCCGCATGTTTAGGATCACTTACCACGACATTGCATATGATGACATGTTGCTATTAAAAATATTTCCAAAAATTTTAGGAGGTATGGCATTAGAATGGTACTATCAATTGCTAACAGATTCCTTAAGAAATTTTGAAGAAAATATGGAGTTGTTTGTACATCAATTCAGTGCCTATATAGAGAGGCATGCCACAATCAAAGATTTGTAAAAACTCAAATAAGGAAAAGAAGAGGGCTTCACAAAATTTCTAGCTCTATGGAGAAAACTTTTAGGTAAACTACATTTCACTTTACCTCCAAGAGAAAGGTTAGAAATTTTCATTGGCAAATTACAAGAACAATTATCCCATGAGCTAGTTACTGCTACTATAACTTCCTTTGATAAATCTATAGATTTGGTGAGAAGAGTAGAGGAAGCCCTTATCATAAGTTGACAACTTATAAAGAAGGATGAAGACAAGTCATCTAAAAATCAATACATGAACAAACATGTTGTAAGATATGGGGTTATAGATAGTAGACCTTCCTCGAATGTTAATATCGCTGAAACCACAAAATTGTTTTTGTTCAAAGCACCCTAAAATCCTCCATAACAAAACTTCACAAGATTAAATCAACCTTTGATAATGGTCTTAGTGCAATTGGTAGAAAGAGTTTTGATAAAATTTCCAGAGATATGACAACCTGACACCTCTCAACCTTGGTACAAACTTTACCAACATTGTGATTTCTATCAAGTTGACAGACATCCAACCAACACATGTAGAAGGTTAAAACACTTGGTGCAAGACTTGATTGATAATGGAAAACTAGGAGTGGAAAATTCTCCACCAAAAGCTAATCCACCAACAAACCCATAAACGCAACAAGAACAAAACACCAATCAAGATATAGATATCTTCCAAAATCCATTACCAAACCGTGGCAAGGAAGCTATGAATCAACTAGATTATAAGATTGTACCTCATATAATACCTTATATTGGAAATATTAGTAGTCATTTACCATTGAAACTCTCACAAACTTATTTTGTGCCTACTCAATCTATTGTCACAATTGAGCAATTTCAAGGAAGAAAACTACAATTCTCATATTTTGACCATATACAAAGTGAAACAAAATCTGAGGTAGACATTAGTTCCTTTCATTCTAATAGTTCAAAATATGAATCAAGTCCAATTCTACCCATCACAAATTCATTAATTCTAGAGGAACCATTTTCAATAATGATAAAAATTTATCCTTCTTCACAATAACTTCTTCCCATAGAACATACATCAAATTCTATATCATAATTTTTTCAAAATGATTCCCCTATTTCACATCAATCAAGCAATATTTTGGCTACAATTGGAGCCATTACTAGACAATAGGCTCAAACCCAAACTTCTCAATCTCAATTACCTAAAACTCAACCGAATGATATGGATCAACCATAGTTTGTTCTAAAACCAGCTTATAAGGGGAATAATGTAATTTGACCTCAATAGAAAGCTCCCTTTGATATTAATGAGCAACTAGCTAATACATCAGCTAGGATTTCCCTTCTTGATCTTCTCAGAACTTCATCAGTTCATAGAGAAGAATTAATGAGTACTTTGAATCAAATGATGGTGCCTCAGGACATAGAACCAACTGTTGTAGTGAATGTTGTAACTTCTCATATAGTTGAATACATCGATTTTCATGACAACGATATACCTCCACAAAGTATGATTAGATATAATCCCTTATACATAACATCATTAATTGGAGATAGGTGTTAAGAGGATATTTATTGACAATGGTTCATCTCTAAATATCTGCACCTATGACCTTTTCAAAAGGTTTAGGTTCAGAAATGAAGACGAACTAAAATGATTATAAAAGATTTTAATGATGAAACCGAAGAGGCTTATGGTGTGATATCTATCCCATTACAAGTTAGCCATAGAATTTTTTATACATCTATTTTTGTTGTATCTTATCCTGTGTCATACAACATCCTTCTAGGACACCCTTGGATTAATATAATGAGTGTAGTTCCCTCCACCTTACATTAGTGTGTCAAATTTGAGTTTAAAAATCAATTGGTCACCATCCATGGAGACCGTAGACCTTTTGATATATGTGCAATGGTGGAACCCATTAATGTATCATTTTATCTATCTTTATCATTATTGATTCCCGTTCCCCTTGAGTCTCCTTCCACAAATATTGAACCTTTACCTTCTTCTGACATAGTTACACCTTCTAAAATTGATAGTCCTTCTACCTTATATCCCATCATAAATGAGGCTCTACTAGATTTATCTATCATATTAGGACCTAAAGAACATGCTAATTTTTCTATATAAGATTCCATCATCCTATCCCAATTATTGCCATACCTACAAATGATAGGTTTACCTCACAAGAAATAAAACATATATCATGTTGGGAGCTATACTTTTATTTCTATAGGATGTTCTCCCAATAAAATCAACATCAAGCAAATGATATTTACATTCGATGAGAGCAATTTTGCTTAATGTTACTTCTCCAATAGATATGTAAAATCAAAACAAATGATGTGTGATATGGGTTACAAAGGTAAATATTTGTGTTGTTTTGAAAATGGCATACACGAACCCTTTGAGGTTGAGGAATTGCCTGCCTGATGTGGTATAGGCTATATCCGTACGAAATATCGACATTTTCCCTTTGATGATGATGATCAAATAATCACATATGATAAATATTTAGAAAATAAAAAATATTTAATTAATAATAAGAAGAGAAGGTAAAATCATTTTTCTTGAATATGATTTCAATAGTCCATCCAAAACTTATTGCCATCCCATATGAGTGTATAGAAGGATATGTCTTTTTTGATATCTCCCTCAAAAACATAATGAGGAATAGTTTCTTCTTTGATGGGTCTATCCCATGTATAGCCCATGTCCACACAATAAAAACACAAGAAGAGTTAGCCAAATTATCCCTAGAAGAACTTCAAGAAATGGGTGTTTCACCCACCCATCCTAACTTCGAAAGGGACTTAAATATTTTGGTAGAAGATGTATTAAAAATCAATAATGGAACAAAAATTAATCCTCACATGGTTAAAATCGGAGCTACCTTGAGTAAATAAGAACAAATGAAATACACATAAGTTCTTTTGGAATACAATGATATCGTCACATGGATGTATGCAGATATGCCTGGCTTATATTCTTATGTCATCATGCACCACTTAGTCATTCATCCTGACGCAAAACCTGTAAAACAAAAACTTAGGAAAATGCATCCTAAAGTATCATTACTAGTTAAATATGAATTGCAAAAACTATTAGATGTCGACTTAATTCAAGCCATAAATTACTATGATTGGATATCAAATATCACCCCAATAACAAAAAAAGAGGCTACTAAAATCATAGTATGTATTGATTTTAGGGACATCAATGTTGCATGTCCCAAAGATGATTTTCTCTTTCCTAATATGGATCAAATCATTGATTTCACAATAGGAAGTGGGATGTTATCCCTTATGGATGGATTTTCAAGATATAACCAAATTTGTATAGCACCAAAAGATAAATCCAAAACTTCTTTCATTACACCTTGGGGGAATTTATGTTGAAAAGTAATGCCCTTTGGTTTAAAGAATGCAGGAGCAACTTATCAAATGACCTACATGTTTCATGATATGATGTATTATATCTTACATGATTATGTATATGACATCATAGCTTGGTCCATTAATGAGGAGGATCATATTCTTGACTTAAGACGAGTCTTTAATAGACTCCATGAATACAAAGTCCACTTAAACCCAAACATATGTGTGTTTGGAGTAAAATAAGGTAAATTATTGGGATTTATTGTGTCTATGAAAGGAATAGAGATAGATACTATCAAAATGAAGGCAGTCATCGATATACCACCACCAAAAATTTAACAAAACTTAGAATCTTGCAAGTTAAGCTCCAATCTATCCATTGTTTTATTGACAAATTGGCAGATAAATGTCAACCCTTCCTTAAGTTACTTAAGAATGATACCTTTGTAAAATGGGATGAGGAATATCAAGAAGCATTTGAGTCTCTTAATACATATTTTATTACACCTCCAGTGCTCGTTCCTCCTAGGCCTGAGCATCCTTTTATTCTATATATTTATGAATCATAACTTGCGTTAGGAGAAATGCTTACACAACATGATGAGGATAAGAAAGAAAGAGCTATATTACATAAGCAAAAATTTGATAAGTTATGAAACTCGTTATACTCCTTTAGGAAATATCTACTTGGTTGTTGTGTTTTCTACACATAAATTGTGCCATTATATGCTTAGTCAATTTTTTTTGTCATAGTAAAATTTGATCCATTAAAATGAGTAGACCCTATTTATCAAGAAGCATAGTAAAATGGGTTCTTGCTTTGAGTGAGTTTGATATAGCCTTTATTGGTCAAAAATACATTAAGGGCAAGTCATAGCCGATCAACTCACCGTTGCTCTTCTTGAATCTACTCATCCTTTTACCATAGAGTTTCTAGATGAATACCTTAATCTAGAGGATGAACATTTAGACTCTTGGACTCTATTTTTTGATAGAGAACATTGTATGAGTGGTGTAGGTGCAGGCATTATATTAGTGTCTACACAAAAATAACTTATCTCGTTATCTTTTAAACTCCAATTTTCTTGTATGAATAACACAATACAAAATGAAGCCTTGATCCTTGGGTTACAAGAAACTTTATCTTTGAATATTAAAATTTTATCACTTTTTAGAGACTCACAACTTGTGGTAAATCAAATCAATAACATTTATATAACTTGATATGAGAAATTTTTACCTTATAAAGAGTATGTTTTAAAACTTATGTCTTTATTCAAGAAATTTACTATCAAAGCTATCCCTCGTACTAGTAATCATTCTGCAAATGCTATGGTAGCAACCACTTCTCTTATTCCTTTGGAGTTGGATGATGATGATCCTACTATCACCATTCACTAAATTAGGGAACCCACTTCATTAGAATCTTACGTAGCACCCTTAGATGTATTCTCAATTGAAGAAACATCCTTAGGATCATGGTATAGATATATTTTCAAATTTCTCTCAAATGGATATTACCCATATGGCCTAGATAGGAATCAACGTAGATGTATCGCTCCAAATTTTTTGCATCCCTACCTTCAGGCTATAGGATCCGCGCCCGGAAGGAGGATGGGAAAAGGATGGTGTGGTACCTCGGACTGAGAAGACTTTACGAAGGTCCCGCCTCTCAAGGGAGGTGTATTTTGGTGATTTTTCGACGGATGGTGGGTTCACCAGGAAACATTTGGCGGCAGTTTCCACGCCTAGGTTTTGGAATGTGTTTAGATGAGTTCGTTTTAATCTTAAGCATTCATATCCTAGGTTTGGCTGAATGAATCTAAATTAAACTACATGCAAATGCAACTTTCATGAATACAACAAACAGATTAAAAAAAGCAAAAAACAGAGAATTGATAGGAGGAAAATGGGGAATACCTGATCCGGATGTCTGAAGAAGATTCTGACGTTTGAAGTAGTCTGGATCATCTAGAATTCGACGGAATCGCCTACAATCTGACAGAATCATCTGAACGCGAGAATCGTCTGAGATCTGATAGAATCGTCTGAGACTGATAGAATCATCTGAGATCTGATGAATTCTTCAGACGAATTTGTCAGAGACCTGCAAAACAGAAAACAGATGCAAAATACAAGAAATTCTACTGTGCTAACAGAGGCAAATTACACCAAATAGCAATATGAATATTGAATGATGTTTAAGAACAGAAATTAAAGCAAATTACTGTACTTTAATGGCAGATCATGAACTTAGCATGCAATCTAAGCTAAATGGATGAACTCCAAATGCAAAACAGCATAAACACTGAATAGAGCATCTAATTTGTAGAATAAAATGACAAAAATAGAGTTGAAAAAAGCAAACTTCAGGCACTGATTGCCTCGATGTAGACTGTAGTCGAGATCGTCTCGCATCAGTACGAAATCGCCTCGAATTTGACAGGATCCCCTCTGATCTGAACAGGCTCGTCAGCGACGATGGGTGCTGGCTTCGGTTGAAAAACAGTGATGTACCTACAACAAAAATGGTATGGTACTAGTGCAAATACAAAATTAGGATGTTCTAGCACAGAGGAAGTCAATTTGCAGAAAATTTCAGCCAGGGGTTGGGGAGGGAAAATCCTAGAGGTTAAATAGGCTTAGGGGGAGTAGTTAGGAGGTTGGAGATCATCCCAATTTGGGAGATCTCCAACGGGAGAGGGTCCCAATGGCACAGACACGCTTCTGCCTAGATTGGAGACCCGTTGGAACAGATTCCAACTATGCAAATTCAATTTTGCGATAAGATCGTCTGGACGTCCTAGTCCAGACGAAATCGTCAAATCTGGGCGATATCGTCTGATCGGCAACGATATCATCAAACGATCAAAAAAACCTCTAAAAATGGCACGAAAAAGGGGGAAACGGATTTCCCGGTGGTTAACGGGCGGTTTGGGAGGTTAAATTTGAATTTAAAATTATTTACTGAGGTGAATGTAAATATTGTAATTTTACTGTGCCAATTTTAGGGTGCTACATTTTGCCCCCTCTTTAGCAAATTTTCCGAAGAAAATGCATTAAAGATGAGTTCTTCTCGATCTACGAGAAAGCAAAAAATTATTCCCATTTTTAGGCGACGATTCTTGGTCGAATCGTGCGACGACTTACTATGGTGCCCCCTCCGTGTTTTTACCCAAATCGAACGTTTGAGGTAAAAACGCGAAAAAGCAAAAAAAATATTGTTGAATAAAATTAAGAAAAATAGGGTAAAACCCTAATTCATTTTTACTGATTTTAGAGCTCTAAAGCAAAAATGGTGGAGACGACGCACAAATCAATAGAGGTTCGACGCAGTCTACGGGTAAGAGTCTAAACTTAGTTTAGAACTGATTTAATTTAGTTTTACATGCTTTGTAGGTAGATTTTAGGTGAATTTTGAGCATCACGGCCGTTTTTGGCCGTCGACGTCATCGGAACGAAATCGTCCCGATTTCGATGAAATCGTCTCAATTTTGACAATTTCACCCGAGGGAGAAATCGTCGAAAGGGGGATGATTTCGTCAAATTAGAGACGATTTCGAACTACGAAATCGGAGACGATTATGCTCAAATTTGGGACGATATCGTCCAATAGTGGGCGATATCATCAATTGCAAAAAATTGAATTTTTAACTTGCATTATTGATTATTTGAATTATTGATTAATGATTGTTTATTGTTTTGTTGTTTATATTTGCAGAGAGGATTACTAAAGAGCAGGGAGTGGAAATATAGAGGTTTGAGAGATGACTTGGCTACTCTGACATAGGCAGAGCGAGATCTGCTGGCACAGGCCGGCTTGCAGCATGTGGCAAAGATGCCACATGTATCTACAGACATGGGGCTTCTAAAAGCCCTAGAAGAGAGATGGTATCCGAGGTCTTCCTATTTTCGGTTACCAATAGGGGAGATGACTCCCACACTAGAGGATGTATGGAGGATTTTGAGAATCTCCATACAAGGACGGATGATCACTCCTGTGGCCAACCAGGGCCACGCTATGGGACGACTATGTGGTGACCCAAGCTTCACCCTGGAGAAGGGCAAAGTTAATATCGAGGCACTACGCTAGATGCCTGGGGCATCCAAACTCACACGAGTACTAGCTGGAGTAGTTGGTGGACTTTTGTTGTGCCACCAGAGTGGGTGCAGGGTGCCGTGGATGCTCGTAGATGTGATCTGCGATATGCAAGACCATGGGTACAGGTTTTGTTGGGGTAGTTATGTTCTATGCCGATTGTATAGGATCCTATATGGGGTCGTGTACAAGGGCGGCCGATGTATGGTCATGACATTGTTACTACAGGTTTGGTGCTGGGAGCACATTGCGGTGCAGAGGCCGGTAGGGTTTCCTCTGACAGGGGTGGATGGGGAGAGGCCCCGAGTCTTCTACTGGTGGCTTCGGAGAGGGTCACAGCAGTGGATCGACCTATCGATGTCCTAGAGGCTACTAAACGACCTAGTCCTAGACCAGATCACTTGGAGGCCATGGAGAGAGCATCCAGGGTGTCCATAGGATGGACAGGAGGTGGCTCGCATTAGTCAAGTCTGCTAGCTACGGATGGAGAGAGGAGAGGTGGAGCTCCACCGCTATGATCAAGTTTTGAGGCAGTTCGGTCTATAGCATGGGATCCCATCTCTCAGGGATTACGAGTTTTCTCAGACTGTCTGGGACAACACTACTGTTAGCGGGGCACCAAACATGCAGCGCTTCTGGAGCTAGGATGCAGATGATTCCCCCATCCAGCCAGTGGATGGGGATGACGTAGGAGTAGCCGATGGCTATGATGCATGGTACATAGGCATTCACCCTCCTCGGATGACAAGGGCATAGGGTCTTATCCACATAGTTGTGTGTCAGATAGGGAGGCGGTGCCAGGCGATGATAAAGGCAACCCAAGGTCATGGCGAGAGAGAGACGAGGTGGCCACAGGCACAAGAGCGACCATGATAGAGATAGAGGGAGAGGAGGGAGGTGAGACCCCCATCTCCATAGAGGGATAGGCCACCATTGCCCGATAATGGCAAGGGTGTAGACACTAGGGAGAGTAGTGATACAGTGACTCTCTGAGCTAAGGTTGCTCGCTTGCGAGCTTAGGTGCAGACACTATAGGATGAGGCTACACGGCTCAGAGCTTAGGATGGAGGAGTGAGCACTCAGGATTTAGCACGCGCTATCACCCAGATTACATTCTATCAGGCTCTATACTACCAGGCGATGCCAACAGAGTAGAGGGTGCCATTACCAACATATATTGCAGAGCCTGTCATGATGGGGTCATCTAGGACATCATCACGATCGGCATCCAAGACTCATGGCACCACACGGACTATGATGGGGCCACCTCCTCCATCTCAGGGGGGGAGGAGATGAGGCTGAGAGTTCGAGGGGCTCTCGAGACACTACATAGAGGGTATTTGATTGAGGGGATTGAGAATGCCAAGATGTAGATTATGGCATATCAATCCATTTTTGATATGATGTATACATATATTTGTGATATAGATATAGATAAGATATTTTTTGATCATATGACTTATATTGTGTTATGTATTTTGTGATTCTTATGATGCTTTTATGTTTGATTGATTGATTTGATAATTGGATGTAATTATGTCGTTGAAAATATTATAATTTGAATGTCATGCTATAAAATTTTAAATGAAATAATCTGATGTAACAAAGTGGTTGTTTGTGATGCAATGTGATAAAAAAATAAAAAAAAGACTTCTAACAATAATTTCAAAGGACATTGTCGCTATTATAGACCATTTCATGGAGTCGCTACTCACTCGGTCGTCAAGCTAATCCCATTTATAGAAATATTGTTAAAAATGAAAAGAGTGCTTAAGAGACTATCTTAAGACTTTGGTGCAATAGTGCAAATGATGATGATGATGGTTGGTTTTCAGACTTTCATGAAAAAATATTTGTGCATGAAATAATGTTTAAAATGATTTTTGCTAGGCATAAATTCCTAAGTGTGATAAAATTCTTGGATAATTCCTTAGGAATTAAACCATCATTGCAAAATTAAAGGTTGACATAATGACATGAAATAATGATAATGTGTTTGCTTTTGAAAAGCATAATTTGTGTAACATAATGAATTAAGCCATATGGTTTTCATGATTTCGAAGAAATGGGGAATAAAAATTGTTACAATGGTTTGCGCTAGGCATAGAATATGTAGGTATAGACTTATACCATCATCGCAAAAATCCAAAAAAGGTTTTATTGCATGATTGATGTTTGATGAACATAAAATATGAAAATGAGGACTTGCGCTAGGCATAAAATTCCAATTTTGGTTTTGAAACTATACCATCGTCGCGAAAGTCGACACGATATATATGATTTGATTTGTGTAATTTGAAAGAAATTTTTTATTTTTCTATTATATAGTTGTCTCTATGGTAAACAACTGTACTTGATTTATTCCAACAAGTTGCAAAAAATAATATTTCAAAGTATTTTGAAGACAAAAGTTAGATTTATAAGGAATCCCATGTGCATATGTGAATTCATTTTCGATCTTGATTTATCATAATGATAGACAAAATCTCTCAAATACAAATGTGTGTGCAATTGCATTGTTCATTTACCAGTTATGAGCAAGATACTATGATACAAGTGATTTGAAGAAACCAAATAAGTGTTCATTAACCAGGATGTAGATGCATATAACCATACTAGGCTACTATGTAGATCGGATTATCAAGAGCTAGCTAATCCATAAGCAGACATAGGTCTGTACAAAATAAGGTCGCTAATGTGACAGACATATCGCCACGCTAGTAGTTACCCAAGGCCAAGCGGGTTGGGCACAAACCACCTGTTATGGGGCTTACCTCACAGTTTTTGAATAATTGAGAATTCCAGGGATTCAAGCTCATCAACCCTTCTTTTCTTTTCAAAGGGTAGGGAAAGGGATTTTATTGCCTTCTTTCTTTCTTTTGAATTTTGCTTATTTCTTTTGCTTGATAATGCTTGGAACATTGCTATAATGATATTTTTCTTTTCTATTTTTTCTTTCTTGAACTTTTCTTTTTTTCTTTTTCTGTGCTAGGGATACTTGCTCAGATTAGCTGTAGAGCAAGGGATTTTTATTCTGGGTAGGGGTGAGCTTGTCCTTTTTCCAATTCTCAAATATTCTAGACCATGTGCATGATAGGATAGCAGGGGAAACTTTTGCTCAAGAAATCGGTTCTACTATGTAGCAAAACATGGAAATTACAAATATAATCATTTTATTGTGAAAAGATGTGCTTGGTTTAAGTAAATAACAAGATCAATTCTCTATGCTCAAACTTTATTTAATTGAATTTTGTGGACTTTGATATAAGAGAGATTAGTAATCATGCCAGATAAAATCAAGATATTTATTTTTGTGAGTGTGCAAGTGAGGGATTCAAAATAAATGCTAATTTATCCAAAATAATGTGAAACATATAACTGCAATAATTGTAAGAAAATATATATAAATGATTTTTGAGAAGTTTGGAGATTGTTGACTCTCTTTATTCTGTATATTGTTTTGGTTTCGAAAGAGTCAAGCATATAGCTGTTTTTAGATTTTTATTTTGATTTTGATTTGATTTTTGATTTTGAGCAGAAAAAAAAATTTAACAAGTGCTTTAAATAAATGCAATAGATAATTTTTGAAGATTTTTGGAGATTTATGAATTTTTTTGGTGTTTTTGGATTTTTTATAAATTTTAAAGAAATTTTGAACAAATATATACATGGATGAAATGACCAAGGTTATGCATAGTACCGTTTAAGATGCAAAATATTCATGGGTTCTTTAAGTTCTTTACCATCCAAGGTAGATAATTTATATGCTCCTGATTCAAATTTAGCAGTAATAATATATGGTCCAAGCCAGTTGGGCTCAAATTTACCTTTAAGTTCCTTAGTTGCATTTGTATTTTTTTTATTTTCATTTAAAACAAGGTCACCAATCTCAAAGGATCAATGACGAACTTTCTTAGCATATGATCTTTTAATCTTGTTTTGGTAAGCACAGAGATGCTCCAAAGCATTGATGCATTTTTCATCTAGGAGTTCCAGCTGACTGAGTCTGCCAGCACGATATTCATATCCTACTTCGGTATCTTGAAGTAGCATAGCCAAAGAAGGAACTTCCAATTCAAATGGAAAAACTGCTTCAGCACCATATACCAAAACAAAGGGTGAAGTTCTAGTGGGAGTTCGAACACTTGTTCGATAGGCCCACAAGGCTGGATATAATTGAATATGCCAGTCACGGCCAGTTTTATTGACTAATCTTTGATGATTACACAATGACACTGAGAGGGGGGTTGAATCAGTGTAGCTATTAATTTTTATATCTACAGCATTTAATATGAAATAAAGAGAACTTGACAACTGAAAAACAACTTGAACAAGAGAGCACACCACAACACTCAATATACCGAGGTTCACCAATTTGGCTACTCCTCAAAAATGCTTGCTTGGACTCCAATCCAAATCCAGTCTTTGCAAAATATCAATTTTACAAATACTTTACCAGCATCAACTGGAAGGAGCACCAACCCTTGTAATTTTCTAATGCTACATATGGAGCACCAACTCCTAGTACCAAGCACCAACTTGGACTGCAATTCTGATCAATTTAGAATGACATAAAAATGTCTTCACTTCATGCACGACCCTGGTCGGTCTGCAATTAACCCAACTCTACACACTCTCACGGCTCTGCTTATTTTTCTCTTGATTCTTTTCTAACCCTCCTTTTACAGCAATTTCTCTCTAACAAGCAACATCTTCTTCGTACGATTATTCTTTTATAACCTTTCAATCCTGCATGCAATCGAATCACATACTCTGACTGTTCGAATCCATGCAATACGGTTGTTCGGTTCCATGCACTTCGACTGTTCGAAACCCTACAATACGGCTATTGAATCCATGCAATATGGCTATTTTGTTTCATGCACTTCGACTGTTCGAAACCCTGCAATACGTCTTTTAGAAAGCTTTTCTGATTCTCCATATTCGGCTGTTCAATTTCTTCGAATACGGCTTTTCGAATGCTTTTTCGAAACTCCATATGTGATGCATCGAATGCTTTTTCAATCAAGAGTATACAACTGTTCTAGTGCATGATCGACACCTGTCAATTTGTAACTGCTGATCAGACATCAGTTACTTTTTACGTAACTGGCTGCATGATTTTCCTGTCTACTTTTTCGACACGTGTCACCTTGCATGCTCCTACGGGTTTTACCCTGCTAGATTACTTCGTCATGATATCACGACACTTTTTGAAGCCACACACTTCATGCCCTTCTTGTCATGAAATCGTGACCATTTTGGCTTTGAAAGCTTTCCTTTTGTTCATGTCACGATATCGCGACACTTAGAACTTTTTGACGTCATCCTTAAGCATGTCATGAAATCATGACCGTTTTGGCTCTTGGAAGCTTTCCCTGCATCTTGTCGCGATATCGCGACACTTTCAACATTTGCTGACGTCATCCTTAAGCATGTCATGAAATCGTGACCGTTTTGGCTCTTGGAAGCTTTCCTTGCATCTTGTCACGATATCGCGACACTTTCAACATTTGCTGACGTCATCCTTAAGCATGTCACGAAATCGCGACGCTTCTGGCTTCCGTACACTCTCCTTTGCCAGCAACAGCGAAAATGGAACATGTCGCGAAATCGCGACACTTTGGGCTTCCGTACAATCCTCCTTGCAAACTTCAGCGAAAATGGAACATGTCGCGAAATCGCGACGTTCACTGCTTCCGTACACTCTTTGTTTCGTGCAGTAGCGAAATCGCTACAACTTTGTGCCTTGTGCTTTTGACTTGTTACATCTTTAATTTTTGCAACTTTGAATGGTAGCGAAATCGCTACACCTTTGTTTTTATACATTTTGTCATGCAACGAAATCGCTACATCTTCTTGTTTGTGTCTTTTCACTTGTAGCGAAATCGCTACATCTTTGTTTTCTGCACTTCCTAATTGTAGCGAAATCGCTACACCTTTGTGCCATGTATTTTCATCATGCAGCGATATCGCTACACCTTTGTTTCCATTCATTTCAACATGTAGCGATATCGCTACACCTTTGTTGCTGAGCATTCTCTCTCCTCTTCGGGTCGCGAAAACCCGACGTGTCGCGATATCGCGACACTTTTCGTTGCTAGCTCCTTTCCTCCATTTATGTCACGAAATCGCGACATCTTTTCACCTTGCTTCCCTCTCTGCCAGCATGTCACGAAATCGCGACAGTTTACCTTTCACTTTCTCTCTCCTCTGCCATGTCGCGATATCGCGACAAATTGGCATGCACTTTCTCTCTCCTCGGCAATGTCGCGAAATCGCGACAATCTTCCTTGCATTTTCTCTCTCTTCTGTTTTGTCGCGATATCGCGACACATTTTCTCTCTCCTCAGTGAAAACTCGACATGTCACGAAATCGCGACATTTTGGCGTGCATTTTCTCTCTCCTACTTTTTGTCACGAAATCGCGACAGAAAACATGTCGCGATATCGCGACAGTTTTCTTCCTTGTCTCTTTCTGCCAATTTCTGAATCTGGGTCACCTCTGTTTGTCTTGAAATTCACTGCACTTGATCTGATCGACCTCCCGAATCGCATCAATTGCATCAATCTATCTGTGTTGACAACAATGACAATACTTTTGCAATTCTTTTGCTGCACCTTGCTCAACAATCTCCCCCTTTGGAATTGTTGGCAACACACTGCAACCTTGCTTAATTTCTTCTCCCCCTTTGCCAATAATACCAAAGGGCCGCTACTAGACTCCCCCTGAGTCTATGCACAACATTCTCAGACTTAAAAAGTTTGAATGCTCCCACTGAGAATGTGTTTCCCATAGCTAGTCAGTGCTTGGGTGGTGTGACTACTCCCAACTTCTTCCGAAGGTATTCAAATACTTCCTTTGGCAAAGGTTTTGTGAATATATCAGCTACTTGCTCTGTAGTTGGAACAAAATCCAATTTAACCTCTCCTTCTGCAACTTTATCCTTCAAGAAATGATATCGGATTGCAATATGTTTGGTTCTTGAATGCATTATTGGATTCTTGGATATGTTGATAGCACTAGTGTTATCACATTTAATTGAAATTGGCTCTTTGAAATGAATACCAAGATCTTTCAACGTTTGTCTCATCCATAATATCTGAGTACAGACATGTTGTTGCTGCAATGTATTCTGGCCTCTGCAGGTGGATAGAGATACTTGATTCTTGTTTCTTGCTGTGCCATGCTACCGACTTGTCTCCAAGATAAAATGCTCCTCCACTTGTGCTCTTTTCGTCATCAATACATCCTGCCCAATCTGCATCGAATATGCAATCAAAGTGAAATCTTTACCTTTTGGGTACCACAACCCATAATCCATAGTGCCCTTGAGATATCTGAAGATCCTCTTTACTGCTGTTACATGAGTTTCTTTGGGACTGGCCTGAAATCTTGCAACCATACATACTTGCTTGTAATATATCTGGTCTAGTGGTCATTAAATACAAGCAGGCTTCCAATCATAGACCTGTACATTGTTTGATCTACATCTCGGGATTTATCATCCTTGCTCAACTTGCGACTTGTTGTCATGGGAGTCTTGACCGGTTTATTGTCTTCCATTGTGAACTTTTTCAGCATTTCTTTTACATATTTAACTTGAGAAATAAAAATGCCTTTTTCATTTTGATTGACCTGCAGTCCTAAGAAATAAGAAAGTTCACCAATCATTGACATCTCAAATTCTTTTTTCATTTTAATTGATATGTCTTTGCAGTATTCATCCATGCTGCTGCCAAATATTATGTCATCTACATAAACAACAAGAACAATAAGATGACCCTTCTCTGTTTTGACATATAAGTTGCTATCCACCAAACCTTTCTTAAACCCTTGTTTAATTAGATAATTATCCAGCCTTGCATACCATGCTCTGGGTGCCTGTTTTAATCCATATAAAGCTTTCTTTAACCTGCAAACAAAATCTGGATTGTCACCAAGTTGGAAGCCATCTGGTTGTTCAATGTAAACCTCTTCTTCCAGTTTTCCATTCAAAAATGCTGATTTTACATCCATTTGATATACTTTGAAGTTTTTATGAACTTCTAATGCCAGAAACATTCCGATTGCCTCTAGTCTAGCTACCGGTGCAAAAGTTTCTTCAAAATCAATGCCTTCAACCTTGAGCATAGCCTTTACATACCAATCTTGCCTTATTTACGACAACCCTGCCCATCTTTATTCAATTTATTTCTAAAAACCCATTTAGTGCCAATTATGTTTTTATTTGTTGGTCTAGGTACTAATTCCCGGGTATTGTTTTTCTCTATCTGATCTAGTTCTTCATTGATTGCCTTCATCCAACTTTCATCAGTGCTTGCTTCAGCAACATTTTTAGGTTCAATACTAGATAACAGAGAATAGTTCCTCATTGCTGTTCTTCTTGTCTGAATACCATCTGTGGGATCCCCAATAATCTGTTCACTTGGATGATTTTTCTGCCAGTTGCCTGTTTTAAATTTCTTGTTTTCTTCTTCTTCAGATTCAGGTTTTACACTATCTGGATCAATTTTTTGATTCTTCTCTGTTTCTTTTTCATCATCACCTTCAATGACTTCTTCATACATAGGGTAGTTTTCTTGATAAGTAGTTTCTTGTTCTCTACCTTCATCAACTTTCACATCAGCACTTTCAACAATTTTCTTCAACCTCTTGTTGTAACATGTGTAGGCCTTGCTTTTTGTTGAGTAACCAAGAAAGATACCTTCATCAGCTCTATCTTCAAATTTACCGAGGTTATCTTCAGTCCGTTTTATGTAGCACTTGCTGCCAAATACTTTGAAATGTCTTGTTGTTGCCTTTCTGCCAAACCACAACTCATAAGGTGTTTTGCTTTCATGTGGTCTCAGCATGCACCTGTTTTGAATGTAAACTGCAGTATGGACTGCCTCTTTCCAAAATCTGTCAGCTATTTTGTTTTTTGCCAGCATTGTCCTTGCCATTTCCTGCACTGTTCTATTCTTCCTTTCTACAACACCATTCTGCTGAGGTGTCCTAGCTGCTGAAAACTGTCTTCTTATCCCATGTTTTTGACAGTATTCTACAAATTCTTCGGAGATAAACTCTCCTCCCCTGTCTGATCTTAGGCATTTAATTCTTTTTCTGATTGATTCTCAACAAGATTTTTGAAGGTTTTAAACATCTCAAAGGCTTCTGACTTGAGTTTCAGAAATAGTACCCATGTCATTCTTGAGTAGTCATCTATACACAGCATAAAATATTTGTGTCCATTTATGCTTTCAGTTCTCATGGGTCCACATAGATCAGTGTGAATTAGTTCTAATGGCTTGCTAGTGAAGTATTCTTTTGCTTTGAAAGTGGCTCTGGTTTGTTTTCCCTTTTGGCATGACTCAGAGATGCTATTTACAGGTTTGCCAATGTTTGGTATATCTCTAATTGCTCTTTTTGAACTGATTTTTGCCAGATTGTCAAAACTAATATGCCCAAGCCTCTTGTGCCATAGCCGATTTTCATCTTCTGTCCAATCAAGCATGTTCCTTCTGCAGTTTCTGAAAGTGTATACATGATTTCTAGAAGTTCTCAGTCCAGTGGCTATTAACTTTCCATTTTTTGTCTTTCTTACTTCACAGCCCTCCTTCTTGAAGATTACATCATGACCTCTGTCACATATTTGACTTACACTTAGCAAGTTATGCTTCGGGCCAATTACAAACAAGACTTCTTTTGATTTTATATTGCCATCACCGATCTTGACTGATCCCTTTCCAACAATCTTTGCTCCATCATTATTTCCAAATTTCACAGAACCACCTTCATAATTCTGTAAATTCTCAAACTTTTGCTTGTCACCTGTCATGTGACTGGAACAACCACTCGTCAAGTATCCAAGGTGCTGATTTGTTCCGAGCTTTAAAAGCGGTCTCGGACAATCAAAGATTCCTTTTCTTTCCATTCTGGTTTGATAGCAGATTTTGCTACTTGTTTTGCCTTTGTCCTTTCATTAGCATGTGCCTATTTTTCAAGAAATTTCTAGTTTTGTTTCAACCCACTTGGCTGAGATTTTCTACCCTGATAATTATTTGATGCAAAAGTGCTTCTGCAGTTTCTAGCAATATGTCCAAAATTATGACAATTATAACATTCAACCGCATAATTCATTAAAGGAGAAAAAACATTTCTGCTTGGTAAAATTCCTTTGAGATACATTATGCCTGCAATCTGAAATCTTATGGCCATAAGCATTGCATTTAAAACAATAACCGAGAAAATGCATGATTAAACCCGGGTGCCGGTCTTTGCCGGTTTGAAGTAGGAGCCATGACTCTTCTCCTCCTTGGATGTGTGACTTTTGTGAATCCATCTTTGTCGAGTATTCTTCTTGAATCCGGCATTATTGTTTTCTTTTGCATGATTTGGTTTTTCTGGTTCAACCCTGATCTTTTCTTCTTTCTTTATGGGTTCTATATTCAAGTTCTTTGAATCCTTTGAAGATTCTCCTTCATCAAAGCCTAAACCAAATTTGATGCCAGAAGGCCTTTGGTTATTTAACATTTTATCCAGCTTTACAGTACTTTCTTCAAACTTATGAAAACAGTTCAATTTTCTATTCATCTCCTCTAATTGCATCCTTAACTTAACAATGTCTTCCTCTAGCTTGCTGCATTCAACTGTCTTTAGAGTTAATTGTTCATCAAGAACTTCAGGACATTTTCTTGAATTCCTCTGTCCGTATTTTCAGATTGTTTATTATGTCTGTGGTATTCTCTAATTTCTTTGAAAAATTTTTATTCTTCTTCCTTTCTGCACTCAACTCTTCAAGTGCAGCAACCAATTCTCCTTCCAAATACACTTCAGCTTCATCCTTGGAATTTTCATCACCTTCCTGATTTTCCTCTGTTCTTTCTTCTTCAAGTGCCATGAACAGAGCTTCACCTCCTTCTTCTTCAGACTCCTCATCTGTGCTTTCTTCGAAGCTACGACATTCTTGGTTATGAAGCTTTTCTTCTTGAAGTTGTTCTTTCTAAAATTTTGTTTCTTCTTCCAGTCACTTTTTTCTTGGTGTGAACCTTCACCATTTTTGGTTCTCTCCTGCATTGGACATTTGGCTGCAAAATGACCGACTCCTCCACAATTGAAGCATTTAAAAGGTAGCTTCCCTCTATATTTTCCTTTTCCTTTTGTGAGTTTCCGAACAAAATTGGCTTCTGTTTCATCCAATGTTCCTTCATCCTCAGATTCATGTTCAGCTTTTACATTCTTGTGTGCTTTAAAAGTTGCTTCTCTCGTCTGTAGACTTGGTTTGTCCTATTCTCATTTCATATGTTGTCAGGGAACCATGCAACTCATCCATGCTGAAGTTGTTTAGATCTTTTGCCTCTTCTATTGCAGAGACTTTGGAGTTAAATCTTTTGTGAAGTGTTCTAAGAACCTTTTTCACAACAACCTGCATCATCAATTTCTTCACCGAGTCCTCCGATTGCATTAATAATTTCGTTGACTCTCGGCATATAAGTCTCTATGTTTTCATCTTCATTCATTTGCGAGTTGCTTCGAACCGTGCTCGATGAGTTTGCGGTTTTGCTTCCTTAATCTTCTTGTCTCCTTCATGGATGCTCTTCGATTTATCCCACATGTCTTTTGCTGATTTACAACTCATGACTCTTATCAGTTCACTGTCAACAAGCCCACACATTATGGCATTCTTAGCTTTGGAGTTGTTTTCAAATTTCTTTTTCTCGAAGTATCTGTTGGAGGGGTAGTGGGTGCTTGTGTATCCACTATCTACAGAATCCCAAATATCGTATCCCAATGCACTCAGATATGTTTGCATTCTGAGTTTCCAGAAGGTGTAATTTGTTCCATCAAATAAGGGAGCTTTGTTGGATGAAAATCCTTCACCGCCTGCCATTGTTTCTTCCAAGATCTCCTTAGTTGATTAAGCTTGTACAAGGAACCTTGCTCTGATACCAATTGATGATTACACAATGACACTGAGAGGGGGGTGAATCAGTGTAGCTATTAATTTTTATATCTACAGCATTTAATATGAAATAAAGAGAACTTGACAACTGAAAAACAACTTGAACAAGAGAGCACACCACAACACTCAATATACCGAGGTTCACCAATTTGGCTACTCCTCAAAAATGACTGCTTGGACTCCAATCCAAATCCAGTCTTTGCAAAATATCAATTTTACAAATACTTTACCAGCATCAACTGGAAGGAGCACCAACCCCTGTAATTTTCTGCTGCAACAGATGGAGCACCAACTCCTAGTACCAAGCACCAACTTGGACTGCAATTCTGATCAATTTAGAATGACATAAAAATGTCTTCACTTCATGCACGACCTTGACTGGTCTGCAATTAACCCAACTCTACACACTCTCACGGCTCTGCTTATTTTTCTCTTGATTCTTTTCTAACCCTCCTTTTACAACAATTTCTCTCTAACAACAGCTACATCTTCTCTGTACGATTATTCTTTTATAACCTTTCAATCCTGCATGCAATCGAATCACATACTCTGACTGTTCGAATCCATGCAATACGGTTGTTCGGTTCCATGCACTTCATTTGACCTTCTAACCCCAATACGGCTGTTGAATCCATGCAATACGGCTATTTTGTTTCATGCACTTTGATTGTTCGAAACCCCGCAATACGTCTTTTAGAAAGCTTTTATGATTCTCCATATTCGGCTGTTCAATTTCTTCGAATACGGCTTTTCGAATGCTTTTTCGAAACTCCATATGTGATGCATCGAATGCTTTTTCAATCAAGAGTATACAACTGTTCTAGTGCATGATCGACACCTGTCAATTTGTAACTGTCGATCAGACATCAGTTACTTTTTACGTAACTGGCTGCATGATTTTCCTATCTGCTTTTTCCGACACGTGTCACCTTGCATGCTCCTACGGGTTTTACCTGCCAGACTGTTACCTGTCGCGATATCGTGACACTTTTTGAAGCCGCACACTTCATGCCCTTGTTGTCGTGAAATCGTGACCATTTTGGCTTTGAAAGCTTTCCTTCTGTTCATGTCGCGATATCGCGACACTTAGAACTTTTGCTGACGTCATCCTTAAGCATGTCATGAAATCATGACCATTTTGGCTCTTGGAAGCTTTCCCTGCATCTTGTCGCGATATCGCGACACTTTCAACATTTGCTGACGTCATCCTTAAGCATGTCACGAAATCACGACCGTTTTGGCTCTTGGAAGCTTTCCCTGCATCTTGTCACGATATCGCGACACTTTCAACATTTGCTGACATCATCCTTAAGCTTGTCGCGAAATCGCGACGCTTCTGGCTTCCGTACACTCTCCTTTGCCAGCAACAGTGAAAATGGAACATGTCATGAAATCGTGACACTTTGGGCTTCCGTACAATCCTCCTTGCAAACTTCAGCGAAAATGGAACATGTCGCGAAATCGCGACGTTCACTGCTTCCGAAATCGCTACAACTTTGTGCCTTGTGCTTTTGACTTGTTACATCTTTAATTTTTGCAACTTTGAATGGTAGCGAAATCGCTACACCTTTGTTTTTATACATTTTTTCATGCAGCGAAATCGCTACATCTTCTTGTTTGTGTCTTTTCACTTGTAGCGAAATCGCTACATCTTTGTTTTCTGCACTTCCTAATTGTAGCGAAATCGCTACACCTTTGTGCCATGTATTTTCATCATGCAGCGATATCGCTACACCTTTGTTTCCATTCATTTCAACATGTAGCGATATCGCTACACCTTTGTTGTTGAGCATTCTCTCTCCTCTTCGGGTCGCGAAAACCCGACGTGTCGCGATATCGCGACACTTTTCGTTGCTAGCTCCTTTCCTCCATTTATGTCACGAAATCGTGACATCTTTTCACCTTGCTTCCCTCTCTGCCAGCATGTCGCGAAATCGTGACAGTTTACCTTTCACTTTCTCTCTCCTCTGCCATGTCGCGATATCGCGACAAATTGGCATGCACTTTCTCTCTCCTCGGCAATGTCGCGAAATCGCGACAATCTTCCTTGCATTTTCTCTCTCTTATTTTTTGTCGCGATATCGCGACACATTTTCTCTCTCCTCAGCGAAAACTCGACATGTCGCGAAATCGTGACATTTTGGCGTGCATTTTCTCTCTCCTACTTTTTGTCACGAAATCGCGACAGAAAACATGTCGCGATATCGCGACAGTTTTCTTCCTTGTCTCTTTCTGCCAATTTCTGAATCTGGGTCACCTCTGTTTGTCTTGAAATTCATCGCACTTGATCTGACTGACCTCTGAATTGCATCAACTGCATCAATCTGTCTGTGTTGACAACAATGACAATACTTTTGCAATTCTTTTGCTGCACCTTGCTCAACAATCTTTTGAGAATTTTGATTAAAGTTTTGTTAGATGCTTCTACTTGACCATTACCCTGTGGATAATAGGGAGTGGACCAGCGATGTTGAATATTATATTTTTGACATAATTTTTTAACATCTTTATTTTTGAAAGGAGTTCCATTGTCAGAAATGAGATTGGTAGGAATTTCGAACCTGCAAATGATTTGATTAAAAATAAATTTAGAAACTTGTGTGCCAGTGCAAGAAGCTAAAGGCATAGCTTCGACCCACTTCGTGAAATACTCAGTGGCGATTATGATGAACTTGTGTCCATCAGATGACACAGGATTGATTTTGCCAATAATATCCAAGCCCCATTTAGAAAAGGGCCAAGGAGATGAAATAGCCTGCAACTCTTATGCAAACGCATGGACAAGGTCAACATGTTTTTGACACTTGTCGCAATGGCGCACATACTCATGTGCATCCGTTTCCATGGTAGGCCAAAAGTATCCTATTCGAAGGAGCTTTTTAGCAATGACACTACCACTAAAGTGTCCTCCACAATATCCACCGTGGGCTTCACTCAAGGTTGATTTAGACTATTCTAAGTTTAAAAATCTTAATAGGATACCTTCAAAAGATCTCCTATATAAAGTATTGCCAATTATTACAAATCGACTTGCTCATCGACGTAATAATCGACATTGGTTTCTATTAGAATTAGAAGGGAAAGTCTCATTTTGGAGAAAATTAAATGTCTGTATACCAAGGTTCAGGAGTAGTTTCATTGATTAGAAACACATCCAAAGGCTCTAAGCATGACTTATTTGAAGCGGGTTCCTAGAGTCGACGAATAATGATAGTGGCATATTCATCATCTAACTCCAAGGGCAGGAGAGATGCCGCGGCGGCCATAGCGTCAGCTGCACGGTTGCTAGTTCAAAGAATAGCTTCCAAGGTGACTTGATCAAATAAAGACATTAATTGTAAAACATAGGCCTTATATGGGCACATTTTATCATCTCGGGTTTGATAAACTTCATTAATTTGGTTTATAACCAGTTGGGAATCACCAAAAACTAAAAGATGTTTAATTTTGAGTGCTAAAGCAGCTCATAATCCAAGGATTAGAGCCTCATACTCAGCAGTATTGTTGGTGCAAGCAAAGGTCAGTTTGAAGGACATAGGAATAAGATGTTTTTGCGGAGATATTAAAATAATACCCGCACAAGCCCCACTCATGCATCGGGCTCCATCAAAGTATAAGGACCATTGTTCAGGATGGTCTGCCTCTAATTGAATGCATTCATCTGGAAACTCGATGATGAGGGGATGAGTAGACTCTAAGGGTGCAGCAGCTAATTGATCTGCTATGATTTGACCCTTAACAGACTTATGTCCTATGAAGGTGAGATCAAACTCGCTTAGAGCAAGAACCCACTTGGCTATTCGACCCGATAAATAAGGTCGACTCATGAGATACCTTAAGGGATCATATTTAGAAATGACATAAGCTTTTTGGCTAAGCATATAATGTCATAATTTTTGCATAGCAAACATGACTGCTAGACATAGCTTCTCTAACTCTGTATAGCGAGTTTCATAACTGATGAAAGTTCGGCTAATATAATAATTAGCACGTTCTCACTTTTCATCATCGAGTTGAGCTAACATAGCTCCCAAGGCAGAATTTGAAGCTAAAATATATAGGAGAAATGGGCGATCGGATTTAGGTGGTGAAAGGACAGGCGGATTAAGGAGATATTGTTTGAGAAGTTCAAAATCTTCTCTACATTCTGTGTCCCAGTTAAAGGGGACATCCTTCTTAAGGAGTTTAAGAAAGGGACCAGTTTTGTCCTCCAGCTTATCGATGAAGCGATGAATGGCTTGAAGCTTACCTTGTAAACTTCGTAACTCAGAGATATTAGTCGGTGCGGGCATATCAGTGATGGCTGCAATCTTGAGAGGGTCGATTTCAATACCATGTAAAGAAACTAAAACCCCTAATAGTTTGCCGGATTTAACTCCGAATATGCATTTTGCTAGATTTAATCGAATGAGATATTCTCGTAATCGATTAAAAACTTTCCTTAAATCATCTAAATGATTATTTTCAATAATAGAGTGAGCTATAATATCATCTACATAATCATGTAGGATATCATGCATCATATCATGAAAAATGTAGGTCATAGCCCGTTGATAAGTTGCACCGGCGTTCTTTAAGCCAAATGGCATCACTTTCCAGCAAAAGGTACCCCAGGGGGTAATAAAGGCTGTTTTAGCCTGGTCTTTAGGAGCTATCCTGATCTGATTATAGTCGGAGAATCCATCCATTAAGGACATCATCCCACTTTCGACAGTGAAATCAATGATTTGGTCCATGTTTGGAAGAGGAAAGTCATCTTTAGGGCATGCAACGTTAATATCTCTAAAATCTGTGCAAACCCTAACTTTGGTAGCTTCTTTCTTGGTGACTGGAACTACATTTGAGATCTATTCAGCATAATCAATAGCTTATATAAAGATAACATTCAGGAGTTTTTCTAACTCCCCTTTGACTAGCAGAGCCACTTTGGGATGCATTTTTCTGAGTTTTTGTTTGACAGGTTTAGCATCCGGATGGACCACTAGATGGTGCATGACAACAGAAGGGTCTAGACCTGGCATATCTTTGTATGTCCAAGCGAAGACATCTTCATACTCTTTAATGAATGCGATGTATTGTTCTTGTTTTTCTTGACTTAATTCTGACCCGATATTGATTATGTGAGGATTTTCCTCAGTTCCAATGTTAATTTTTAATGACATTTTCTACCTCCATGTGTATATCTCTTTCAAAGTTAGGTGGGGCGGGTGAAACACCCAATTCTTGTAATTCTTGTAAAGTTAATTTAGATAATTCATTTTGAGGATTAGTGGTCTCAAGCTGAGCTATAGTTGGTATAGAACCATCAAAATAAAATTTGTTGTGTAGCATTTCTTCTACAGAGACATCATGGAAGATATCTCCTTCCAACTCTTCATCGGGGTCAGCAATCATTTCAGGGTATGCTATGGATAGCATGTTGCATGAAAACTACTGATTTTTAAGAGGCAAATCAACATGCCTATCCAAATAATCTTGATAGCATATGAGATGATCATCATCCTCAAAGGGAAAGGGTTGAACCTTACTAGGAAATAGGACCACACCCCAGCGGGCAGGCCACGGTTCTACCTCGAAAGGTTCTTTCATGCCATTTTGGAAAGGTCCCAAGCCTTTCCCTTTATATCCCATTTTAAGCATCATGGGTTTAGCCTTAATATAATCATTGGTAAAATAACACCGAGCATATCCTTCATGATGAGTTTTGATATTTCGAGGGATTCTTCCCCAGTCATATCCTTTATAAATGAAGGCACAACTCCTGACTTGGTAAGTACTTCCCATAGGTTGTGGGAGGCCCAAAGTACGAGGAGATGGCGGTAATTTATTTAAAAGGTTTGAATCTTGCATGAAAGCATTCATTTTTTATGATATTAAGGTTGTAGATAAATCTGGTAAAAGGTCATCAGAAAGGGCATAAGATGTAGAAGGTTTATTACTTATGTCTTGAGATGTGGAAGATATGATGGATGTGTCTATAGGTCTTGAATTTATAGGGATAGAACTTGAAGAATTGGTTGTAGACTTAAGATCTGTTTTAGGTTCTAAAATAATTTTTTTAGAGGGTTGTTGGTCTATATAGGAAGATGAAATGAATGGAGGGGAAATAGGGGAAGTTATGGGTTTATGTTTCACAGTTTTAGATGAAAAAGAAGAACCAGAGTGTGTGGATGAAAGAGCTGGGCAAAATTACACTCCAACTGGTTCTGCCAAAGCACACATATCAAAAGGTCTAGGGTCACCATGAATAGTGACCAACTGATTTTTAAACTCAAATTTAACACATTGGTGTAAATTTGATGGGACCGCTCGCATGGCGTTGATCCAAGGGCGACCCAAAAGTATATTGTACGATGTTGGGCAATGTACAATAAACACGGTTGCCTCCATCTAGCTAAGAAATCAGCAAAGCATTCATCCTTATCTTGTTTTAAATTGTATAGGTCTTTAATAGTTACATGCCTCTCGATGTAGGCACTAAATTTATGGACAAATGATTCAGCTGTTTCTTCGAAGTTTCTCAAATAATGAGTGGGCAACTGATAGTACCACTCTAATGCCATTCCACCTAAACTTTTTGGGAACATTTTTAGTAATAGCAAGTCGTCATGCGATATGTCGTGACATGCTATCCTAAACATGCGAAGATGCTCTATGGGATCTTCGGTTCCTTTATATATAGGCAGAACAGGCATGGGAAAATGTTTAGGATATGGTGAGCTACAACTATGGGATCCAAGGGTTGACTACAAATCTCTCGATAATTATATGAGGGACGGTAGGGATCTATCTGGTCCATACGTGAAGCCAATTGTTTCACCATGGCTTCCAGATTACTAGTTTTCCCCCCATATTGGTTTGGTAGGGCATTGACATGGGTTTTATGGGTGTAGGATGGAGGAACATATAGATTAGATGCCATGTTACTGTTGTGTAAATTATTGGTAGGAAAAGTATTATGGAGGAACTTTGAAGCTGTATTATGTTGTATTCCAGATTGTTGAAAGTTTGTATTTGGCTTTGTTTTAGGTTTCTGTTTATTTAAAGCATTTTTCTCAATAGTTTGGCGGAATAAAGTAGTGAAGGGAATTTTCTTTTTTGTGGGCGTGATTTTAGGTTGAATAACAGGTTCCTTAGGAGGTTGGGTAGCCTGTGGTTTTGACATGCTTTGGGCTATAGTGACCATATCCATATTGGGTGGTCCACCCTTGTCACTTTCTTGATCAATGAAAGAAAAGGGATTAGTCTGCATATTGCATATATATTCCATGGCTGCTTGAGTTTTACTAATTTTCCCTTTATCAATGCGAATTGCCACATTAAGGTCATCAATGTTATCCATGAGAAATTTCTTGAAATGCTCTACATTGTCAAAGGCAATAGTTCCATTAGGAGCTACTCTAGGGGATGAGGATCCATCCTCTTTAACACTTCCTTCTTGTTCCTTATCTTCACCTAAGTCTTCATCTGATTGACCTAGAGTTTCTCCTTCCGGATTTGTTTCTCCAAGAAGGACATTTCGATTTTTAGTTGTATCTTGTAACCAATCTTCTCCTTCTCCTAAAGTTTCTTTACCATTCCTAAGTTTAGGCATGGTGCTAAGTTTTGATTTCAGCAAATATATATATATATATATATATATATATATATATATTTATTTATATATATATATATATGCAACAAATTAAGAGGTATATATTTACTATATACCTACTACAATATTTTAAAAATGAAATGTTTAAGTTTTTGCTAAGTTTTTGATTTTTAGTTTTTCTTTAATTTTTTGAAACAATACAATAAAGCAAATAACACAATAATGCAAGAGATAATACTGAAGTAATAATTTAATTTTCTATAAACAACTTATGAATATCATTAATAGGTTCAAGTTGTTCAGGGGTCATGAAATGTTCTTCTTCAAATTGAAAGTTTTCCTTTAAAAATTTGATGAAAAGGGCTATAGAAATACCATGTATTTCAGATTCTGGTTTATAATAATAATTCTCACGACAATATTCATGATACCACATAGCTCTAGGAGTTTTGTTCCATCTTCTTCTAATCATAAGATCGGTTTCTAAGGAACCTACATGATACAGAAATGGACGTACCACAGTTGTGTCTTTGAGATATTCCTCGGAAGTTAAAAATTTTGAAGATACAAGAGCTTTCCTATAAGCTAACCATCTACGACAGGCTCTCTGAAGTTCATGATAAAAAACTAATTGATGAGGATCCAGGATTCTATCCAGGACTAACCTCTTGATTTGCTTAAGTTGTGTGGACCTAGATGAAATGATACTAAGTCTCCTATCAAGCTCGTCCCACAAGGATTTATTTCTACTCGTTTCAGGGACACTAAGGACGGAATTAACTTCTATAGTTGCCAATTGATTTTCTACGTTTATAGTAACTGCTAACCTCTTTTTAGGAGCTACCATATAAACATGACTTTAAACTTAAAGGATTAAAATGCATCTATGTTTCAGTTGTTCTATATATTTTTTTGTTTTTGTTTTTGTTTTTGTTTTTCAAAAGGTTATGATGCATTCACGTCGGGTTCACAAAAATGTATCGCTCCAAATTTTTCGCATCCCTACCTTCAGGCTATAGGATCCACGCCCAGAAGGAGGATGGGAAAAGGATGGTGCAGTACCTCGGACTGAGAGGACTTTACAAAGGTCCTGCCTCTCAAGGGAGGTGTATTTTGGTGATTTTTCAATGGATGGTGGGTTCACCAGGAAACATTTGGCGGCAGTTTCCATGCCTAGGTTTTGGAATGTGTTTAGATGAGTTCGTTTTAATCTTAAGAATTCATATCCTAGGTTTGGCCGAATGAATCTAAATTAAAATACATGCAAATGCAACTTTCATGAATATAGCAAACAGATTAAAAAAAGCAGAAAACAGAGAATTGACAGGAGGAAAATGGGGAATACTTGATCCGGATGTCTAAAGAAGATTCTGACGTTTGAAGCAGTCTGGATCATCTGGAATTCGACAGAATCGCCTGCAATCTGACAGAATCATCTGAAACTGACAGAATCGTCTGAGATCTAACAGAATCGTCTGAGACTGATAGAATCATCTGAGATCTGACAAATTCGTCAGAGACCTGCAAAACAAAAAACAAATGCAAAATACAAGAAATTCTACTGTGCTAACAGAGGCAAATTACACCAAATAGCAATATGAATACTGAACAATATTTAAGAATAGAAATTAAAGCAAATTACTGTACTTTAATGGCAGATCATGAACTTAGCATGCAATCTAAGCTAAATGGGTGAACTCCAAATGCAAAATAGCATAAACACTGAATAGAGCATCTAATTTGTAGAATAAAATGACAGAAATAGAGTTGATAAAAGCAAAATTTAGGCACTGATTGCCTTGATGTAGACTGCAGTTGAGATCATCTCGCATCAGTATAAAATTGCCTTGAATTCGATAGGATCGCCTCCGATCTGAATAGGTTCATCGACGACGATGGGTGCTGGCTCCGGTTGAAAAATAGTGATGTACCTACAACAAAAATGGTATAGGACTAATGCAAATACAAAATTAGGATGTTCTAGCACAGAGGGAGTCAATTTGTAGATAATTTCAGCCAGGGGTTGGGGAGGGAAAATCCTAGAGGTTAAATAGGCTTAGGGGGAGTAGTTAGGAGGTTGGAGATCATCCCAATTTGGGAGATCTCCAACGGGGGAGGGTCCCAACGGTGCAGACACGCTTCTGCCTAGATTGGAGACCCGTTGGAACATATTCCAACTATGCAAATTCAGTTTTGCGACAAGATCATTTGGATGTCCTAGTCCAGACGAAATCATCAAATCTGGGGTGATATCGTCTGATCGGCGACGATATCGTCAAACGGTCAAAAAAACCTCTAAAAATGGCATGGAAAAGGGGGAAACGGATTTCCCGATGATTAACGAGCGGTTTGGGAGGTTAAATTTGAATTTAAAATTATTTACTGAGGTGAATGTAAATATTGTAATTTTACTGCGCCAATTTTAGGGTGCTATAGTAGAATATTATGTAAATGAGATGTTTGTTTCATAATCGTCAAAAGTACTTTGTATACAAGTTCTTTTGAAGGTATCCTTGTAATATGTATTAACCTAGCAAAATCCAAGAAAGCACTAAGTCAAGTGCACGATGGATCTTGTAGAGGTCATTTTAGTGGTGGAGCGATAACTAAAAAGCTCCTACGAATGGGCTATTTTTGGCCTTCCATGGAAAAATATGTCAATGACTATGTGCATCGATGTGAAAATATCATCGACACGTAAATTTGGTCCCTACTCCTACCCAAGAAATTTAAGCTATCTCTTCCTCTTATCCCTTTTCAAAATGAGGCCTAGACATTATAGGGAAGATCAATCCAATTTCAGCATATGGTCATAAATTCATCAAAACAACAACTAAATATTTTACAAAATGGGTAGAAGACATACCTTTGGCTTCTTGCATAGGAACCCAAGTCTCTAAATTTATTTTCAATGAAATCATCTGTATATTTGGGATTCCATACACACTAATTTTTGATAGTAGAACGTGCTTCAAAAATAAATATATACAAAAGCTTTGTGCCAAATGCAAAATCCAACATAGATGGTCCATTCCTTAATATCCACAAGGAAATGACCAAGCTAAAGCATCCAATAAAAATTTAATTAAAATCCTAAAAATACTAGTTAATAAATTAGGATGAGATTAGCATACTCAACTATATCATTCCTTATGGGCTTATCGAACTAGTGTTTGAACCCCTACTAGCACTTCTCTTTTTGTCTTGGTATATGTTGTTGAAGTCATATTTCCTTTTTAGGTTGAAGTCCCTTCCTTGGGTATTTTACTTCAATATTTTGAAGTAGGACATGAATATCATGTTGGACAACTAATACAATTGGAAATTTTAGATGGGAAGCGTATAAAAACTTTAGAGTATCTTCGTTCTTATCAAGATAAGCTCAAAATATCATATCTTTTGAGGTGGGTGATCTAGTTCTTATATGAAATTAAAAAAATACCAATGCTCAAACCGATCGTAAAGGAAAATTTCAAATAAAATAGTTAGGACCATTTATCATCACTACAAAATTTGGATCAAGTGCATATCGTTTGGCTACCTTAGATGGAAAAAACCTTAAGGAACCAATGAACATCATGCATCTTCAAAGATACTATGCATAAAATCAAATGTCCCACCATTGTACATACTTGTAAATATCTTGTACATATATTTATTTCATTCACAATCATTTTACATAAATCATATTTCATTTATTTTCCATTTATATTCATCAAATAATAGTTTTGTCCAATTGCATACGCCATATGGTCACATCCAGTTATTTATATATTAGACCAAGGTTGTCAAAATTCATAAGCAATTTTGGTTTACTTCGGAAGAATTAAAAAATTATCTTGAACCACTCACCAAATATACACTTTAATAAAATATTTATTCTAGATATTGATTATAAATCTTCCTTGAACCAAAAGCACTATTGCTTCACTAAATAAATTTTGAAGTTTTGGGAACTAATAGTGCCACTTTTGAACCAAATCACACTTACACATCTTAAAAATGATTTTACACAAGGAAATACGATGCTACATAGTAGTCTTAGCTTCTTAAGAAAAATGTTTCCCTTGCTATCATATTATGCGCATGGTCTAGAATTGTTAGAATTGGCAAAAGGTTAAGCTCCTCCCTACCCGAATAAAATCCCTTATTCTTTGTCTAATCTAAGGAAGTATCCCTTGAAAAAAAGGAGTAAAAGTAAAAATACCTTTTACTACAAAGCAATAAAATCCCCTTGTTAAGAAACAAAATGAACAAACATCCCTACTCAAAGAAATCAAAAGAAAAGAATAGGGTGATGAGCTTGAATCCCTGGATTTCCTTCTTTATTTTAACACCATGGGGTGATCCCTATTACAACAATGGGCTGAATGATCCCGCCTAGCAATAGGGTAGTCTTACATGTGGTGACATGTTTGTCACATTTACGACCTTCTTTCGTATAGATAAATGTCAGATTATGGATTAGCTAGATTTTTGGTAGCTTGAATTATAACATAGTTAAGTCCAAATACATGCATAAAATCATGGTAAATAAATCCATCATTTGCACACACACTAGTTCTTAAAGTCGGTTTTCATCATTACCTTACTCCAAATTGGTAAATGAACTTCATAAGCACCCACATTTGATCCTTAACAGACTTTTGTTTCATAATTAAGATCAAGATGGACAATGAATACACAAATCACACATTGGTTCTTGATAAATTTGACTTCATCCTAGAAATGACCGAAATTCTCCTTGAAGTTTGATTAGCAAACATAATTATTTCATCATGGATTTGTATGACTGTTAACATATGCAATTGGCCCTAAAAATAATTAATATTCCATCTCATATCTATTACTTAATAAATAAAGGGGTAAAAATTTATTGATAAAAAGTCTATATTACAGAGTACAACTGAGCTTCCAACCAGGACTCAAATAAACAACCAAACAGGATAAAACCACTAGAATAGAATGACACCCAAAAAAGACAACAAGAACAAACCACATTAAGTTTGTACATCCTTGTGGATCAACTCCCACAAGCATTGAGAGTCCCCAGATGAGAGACTCTCCCAATTATCGATACTCCAAGGATCTAGTAGCTTAGAAGCCCTTTTGGCCAAGTAATAAGCAACCACATTCCATTCCCTTGGAATGTGCACAAAGGATATAAATTCAAACTCGTCACTCATTCTAAGAATCTGAATGGCTACAGATGCCAACTACCAATTAACTTCCTCCACCCTTTTACTGTTTAAAATATTAACCACAATTTGAGAGTAAGACTCATAGATAATCCTATGCCATCCAAGAAAAAACCCCCTCTACAAGGCCTCAAGAATTGCAAGAGCTTCCATAAAATTGTTGGAGTGAACACCTTTATAAATGGAAAAGAAAAAACTGACACCACTAGTATAATCTCTCCCAGCACCGCCAATGCGATCATGTCTAGGATTACCCCTAGACGATCCATCAGTATTAATTTTTAAAACTCCTCTAGGGGGTGGCCTCCACCTACCATCTCTCCTAACCTTCTTTCTGAGATGAGGAACCCTACTAGGGATAGAAGAGTTCACACCATCCCCAAAGATACCAAGGGCTTGTTGTACCTTCTCCTCCATAGAATCCAAAAGAGGTTCCACATCACATTTGCTATGGATGGTTTCCTGAACCATATACAGGATCCTTTGCTAGATCTGTTGAACAACCAAATAACTACCTTGAAATATGCATCGATTCCATTTGAGCCAAATTTTCTAGATGATGCAAGAAGGGCCCAAATTCCAAGCCACCCAAAGGAAATGGTCCTTGGTTGGAGGTCTACCCAGACTACTCCAAAAATCCACTAGGGATAGCACATGAAAACATAGATGGTTCCAGGTGCTCCACCAACGGTGCCAAATGTCTCTAGAAAAGGAGCATTGGAAAAATAAATGAGAAGAGTCATCCTCATTCTTACTACAAATGACACAAAAAGAGGGACCCTGAAATCCCCTATTTCTCACATTATCCCAAGTGAGGAATTTATTATGAGCTACCAACCAGAGAAAGAAGTTACATTTTGGCCAAGAAGATTTGTTCCACACCTTTTTCCACCAAGTGATAGGAAGACTCCCATATATTTTCTTATCAAGAACCTGATAACTATAGGCTATCGAGTAGGTTCCCTTAGGATCAGGGTTCCAAGACAAAATATCTTTACCCCTAAATGAATAACAAGGTCTCCTCATAATAATAAGAGCAAGAACCTATCTGTCCTTGGCTAGTCCCCACTGGGGCAATTCTTGTGGATCTTTCCACCTATACATCTCCATATTTCCAAAAGACTAGATTTTTTTAATGTCCTCCACACAAGATCAACCTAATTCTAACAAAAAAATGCTTAGGGAATGTAACCTAGGATATTTATTCAAGATAGGAGGGTGGACATCCCAAGAATCCTCCCAAAAAAGACCATTTGATCCTTGATTGCAAATCCAAAACAAACCCTGCTTGATTAAATTATCTCCTCTTTTCAGAGTGTCCCAGATAACTAAACCTTTCCCAACCAAGCTGACTCTAGGGATTTCAGCCTCAGAAATACCTCTCAAGTATTTACAAGATAATATTTTAGCCCAAATCTGATATTGAGAGATACACCATCTCCAATAAAGTTTTACAGCCAAATCCTGCCCAAAAAGAGCTATTTATCTCAACCCAAGGCCTCCCTCTTGCACCAGCCTAGATATAGAATCCCACCAAACCAAAATCCATTTATATTTATCAAGTTTTCCAGACTATAAAAATTGTCTTGACAAAGTATCAATGTCCTTGATGAAGTGAGAGAGAGATATTTGTACAAAATAGCTATAAATGAGTAAAGCTTGAACAACATATTTTAAAAGCAACACTCTACCTACAGTGGATAGCCATATGAAAGTCCAGTGATTCACCTTCCTTCTAAACATATCAAGCATAGACTACCAAGAAGATCTAGGTAGAGGGTGATATGAAATTGTAATACCAATATAAATGAAGGGAGGAGTCCCAACCTTGAATATTAGAATGCGAGCAATCCTATATTGAATAAGAGAAGGGGTATTGAAGAAGAAAATAGAAGACTTGTCATAATTAATCAACTGTCCAGAAGCACCAAGATATATGTCAAGATATTGTATAATATTGCCAACTTCCTTGATAGTGGCAACTCCCAACAAAGCAATATCATCAACAAATTGAAGGTGGGAAAGAGGTGGCAAACTACTATCCCACTTCCACCCCTGAATGAGACCCTACATGACTTGAGACTTGAGCAATTTTCTTGACCCTTTTGCCATAATGATAAACAAATAAGGAGATAAAGGATCTCCTTTCCTCAATCCCCTTGAGTCCTCAAATAGCTCTGATGGCTCATTATTAACAATAATAGAGAATGAGAAAGAAGAAATAAAACTCATCACCCATCTAATCCATTCCTCCTCAAATCCAAAAGCAACAATAAATTTCTAAAGAAAGAACCATCTGACCCAATCATAGCTTTGGCCATGTCCAACTTAATGAACATAGTTTTCTCCTTAGAATTTTCCATCAAGTGAATAGATTTTGTAGCAATAACAACCCCATCCAAGATTTGTTGACCAGCAACAAACCCTCCTTGCTCCTTAGAGATGATTTTTCTCAACCATATCTTCAACCTCTTAGCAATAATTTTTGTGATGATCTTATACACAAAATTGTAGAGAGCAATAGTCCTGAACATATCTAAGGAATTTTCTCCCTCTTTTTTGGGTATAAGAACCACAAAGGTAGCATTTAGGGCCCTTAGCATTTGTTTGTTCTTTTGGGACTCATGGACCACCTCCAAAAAATCAAATTTGATTAAATCCCAAAACTCCTGATAAAACTCAATCGAGAATCCATCTAGGCTTGGGCATTTTCCTTTTTTCATATTGAATATAACATTTTCCAACTCCTCAATGGAAATTGGACCCATCAAGTGCTCATTCATATCTCTAGAAACAATCTCTGGAATACAGTTTAGAATAAGCTTTTCATTCTCATCATCTGGGAGGGAGTCCTTCTTGAAGAGAGGAAAAACACCTCTTAGTATCTTCTGAAATATCCCTAAAATAAGAGAGAAGGGTACCCTGAGAATTCACAAGAGAGGTAATTAGGTTACCATTATGGTGATCCTTAACTGAGTTATAAAATATGACTATGTTCCTATCCCATTCTTGAAGCTAATCTACTCAAGCTTTTTATTTCCAAAAAAATTCTTCCCTCAATTCCCATTCAACAAGGTCTTTCATAGCCTCAAATTCCTCAAAAAGAAGCTCCTTCATGAATCCCTGATCTCTAATATTCCTTGAATCTTCTTCCATCCTCCTAAGAGCTACCATCTTAGCCAAGGAAAGGTTCCCAAAATTTAGTCTATTCCATCTCTTCAATTTATTTTTTAAAAATTGTAGTCGCTTCATAAAGGAATACATAGCAGTTTCATTAGGAGGTTTTCCAATGGTCCACCAGCCTTGCATGAAATCATGAATCTTAGGATCATGAAGCCACATAAGTTGAAACTAAAAGGAGGGATTATTTTTTAGCCCTAAATCCAAAGCAGAGAGTTTGATAGGCCAATGATCATATCCCCTACCCTCCAAAATCATAGAACTAGCTCCTCTGTTATTATCCATCCAATAACTAGATATCAAAAACCTATCCAGTCTCTTTGAGATGGAATATTCCCACACCTTCTATTGTGCCGAGTAAATATCCCATTATCTGGCTTAATTTCAACCAGTTTTAGGGCCTGGATATGAGCACTGATGATAGAAGAAAAAGGCTTGAGATGGTCCACCCCACCACGTTTCTCCTCTAGACAAGTGATAGAGTTGAAGTCTCCAACCAAAATCCATGGGTATAGGGGAACCAAAATTCTCACAAAGCAAATGTGCTTCCACAAATTCACTTTACCATTGTAATCAATAGGAGCATACACATTTATAAGTAGGATGATTTCACCAGATTCATTATCATGCCCGACTATTGAAGAAGACTATTTTCTGGAAATCCAAGTAAGAGGGGATATCTTAAGTGGATCCCATAAAAAAGTGACGCCACCAACATATCCACATGCACCAATACACTGGAATTAACCCCTTCTCCACAACTTGGGATCAATAATGAACATACTATCAATAACCAATTTAGTCTCCTGAATAAACACCACATCTAGAGAAAGCACATGAATAAAATCACGAACAAATTTTTTCTGGGGATGCTATTCAACTCCCTTACATTCCATGAGAGGATAATAATTTTTGGGGTTTATAAAAATTGTAGTCCAATGTTCTCACCAAGCTTGAATCCACCAAAGTCTCCCCTCTTAACTTAATTTTATCTTGGTCCTTCTTCCAACCCACCTTCATATTCTTATCTATTTTTTTTTTTAATTTTTTTTTGCTGCAATCCCAACACCGTAGGAGTTTTGTAGTCCAAGGATGACTGCATCAGTTCCTGAGTTTTGTATTCCAAGGATGATCCATTAGTATTAATTTTTAAAACTCCTCTAGGGGGTGGCCTCCACCTACCATCTCTCCTAACCTTCTTGCTGACCTGAGGAACCCTACTAGGGCTAGAAGAGTTCACACCATACCCAAAGAGACCAAGGGCTTGTTGTACCTTCTTCTCCCTAGAATCCAAAAGAGGGTCCACATCACATTTTCTATGGATGGTTTCCTAAACCATATATAGGATCCTTTGCCAGATTTGTTGAATAGCCAAATAACTGCCCTAAAATATTCGTCGATTTCGTTCAAGCCAAATTTGCCACATGATATAAGAAGGGCAAAAATTCTAAGCCACACAAAGGAAGGAGACCTTAGCTGAAGGTCTACCTAGACTACTCCAAAACTCCACTAGGGAAAACACATGAAAACATGGATGGTTCTAGGCGCTCCACCAATAGTGCCAAATTTCTCTAGCAAAGGAGCATTGTAAAAATAAATGAGAAGAGTGATCCTCATTCTTACTGCAAATGACACAAAAAGAGGGACCCTAAAATCCTCCCTTCCACACATTATACCAACTGAGGTATTTATTACGAGTTATAAAATAGAGAAAGAAGTTACATTTTGGCCAGGTGAATTTGTTCCACACCTTTTTCCACTAAGTGATAGGAAGACTCCCATACTTTTGCTTATCAATAACCTGATAACCATAGGCTACCGATTAGGTTCCCTTAGGATCAGGGTTCCAAGTCAAAATATATTTACCCCTTAATGAATAACAAGGTCTCTTGATAATAATAAGAGCAAGCACCTCTCTGTCCTTGGTCAGTCCCCCCTTGGGCCATTCTTACAGATATTTCAACCTATACATCTCCATATTTCCAAAATACTAGATTTTTTTAAAGTCCTCCACACGAGACCAACTTGCTTCCAATAAAAAAATTCTTAGGGAACATAATCTAGGATATTGATTCAAGCTAGAGGGTGGCCATCCCAAGAATCCTCCCAAAAAAGAGCATTTGATCCCTGATTTCAAATCCATAACAAACCCTTCTTGATTAAATTAGCTCCTCTTTTCAGAGTATCCTAGATAACTCAACCCTTCCCAACCAAGATGACTACAGGGATCTCAGCCTCAGAAATACCTCTCAAGTATTTACAAGATAATATTTTAGCCCAAATATGATCTTGAGAGGTACACCATCTCCAATAAAATTTTGCAGCCAAAGCCTACCCAAAAAGAGTTGTTTGTCACAACACAAGGCCTCCCTCTTGCACTAGCCTACATATAGAATCCCACCTACCCAAACTCCATTTAGATTGATCAAGTTTTCTAAACTATAAAAATTATCTTTACAAAGCATCCATGTCCTTGATGAAGTGTGAGGGAGCTATTTGTAAAAAACATCTATAAATGGGTAAAGCTTGAACAACAGTTTTTAAAAGCAACACTCTACCTACAATGGATAGCCATCTGAAAGTCTAGTGATTCATCTTCCTTCTAAACTTATCAAGCATAGACTGCAAAGAAGATCTAGGTAGAGGATGATATGAAATTGGAATACCAAGATAAATGAAGGGGGGAGTCCCAACCTGGAATCTTATAATGCAAGCATTACTGGCTTGAATAAAAGGAGGGGTATTGAAGAAGAAAATAGAAGACTTGTCCTCATTAATCAACTGTCTAGAAGCACCAAGATATATGTCAAGAGACTGTCTAATATTTCCAGCTTTCCTGATAGTGGCAACTCCCAAAAAATTAGTATCATCAACAAATTGAAGGTGGGAAAGAGGTGGCAAACTACTATCCCACTTCCACCCCTGAATGAGACCCTGCATGACTTGATACTTGAGCAATCTTCCCAACCCTTCCACCATAATGATAAATAAATAAGGAGATAAAGGATCTCCTTGCCTCAATTCCCTTGAGGCCTCAAATAACTCTAATGGCTCATTATTAACAAGAACAAATAATGAGGAAGAAGAAACATAGCTCATCACCCATCTAATCCATTCCTCCTCAAATCCAAAAGCAATAAGAAATTTCTAAAGAAAGGACCATCTAACCCGATCATAGGCTTTGGCCATGTCCAAATTAATGAACATAGTTTTATCCTTAGAAGTTTCCATCGAGTGAATAGCTTTTGTAGCAATAACAACCCCATCCAAGATTTTTCGGCCAGCAATAAACCCTACTTGATCCTCAGAGATGATTTTTCTCAACCATATCTTTAGCCTCTCAACAATAATTTTTGTGATGATCTTATAGACAATATTGCAGAGAGCCATAGGCCTAAACATATCCAAGGAATTTTCTCCCTCTTTTTTGGGTATAAGCACCACAAAGGTAATATTTATGGCCCTTAGCATCTATTTGTTCTTTTGGGACTCATGGACCACCTCCAAAAGATCAAATTTGATTAAATCCCAAATATCCTAATAAAACTCAATCTTGAATCCATATGGGCCTGGGGATTTTCCTTTTTTCATATTGAATACAATATTTTCCAACTCCTCAATGGAAATTGGATCCATAAAGTGCTCATTCATCTCTCTAGAAATAATCACTAGAATAAAATTTAGAATAATCTTTTCATTCTCATCATATGATAGGGAGTCCTCCTTGAAGAGAGAGGAAAAATACCTCTTAGTCTCTTTTGAAATATCCCTGAAAGAAGAGAGCAAGGCACCCTAAGAATTCATAAGAGAGGTAATCAGGTTACCATTACGGTGAGCCTTAACTGAGTTATAAAAGAAGGTTGTGTTCTTATCCCATTCCTAAATCCAATCTACTCAAGCTTTTTGTTTTCAAAAAAATTCTTCCCTCAGTTCCCATTCAACAAGGTCTTTCGCAACCTCAGATTCCTCAAAAAGAAGCTTCTTCATGAATCCCTAATCTCTAATATCCCTTGAAGCTTCTTCCATCCTCCTAAGAGCTTCTAGCTTAGCCAAGGAAAGGTTCTCAAAATTTAGTCTATTCCATCTCTTCAATTTATGTTTTACAAAATGTAGTTGCTTCATAAAGGAATGCATAGCGGTGCCATGAGGAGGTTTGCCAGTGGTCCACCAGCCTTGCATGAAATCATGAAGCTTAGTATCATGAAGCCACATAAGTTGAAACTTAAAGGAGGGATTATTTTTTAGCCCTAAATCCAAAGAAAAGAGTTTTATAGGCCAATGATCAGATCCCCTACCCTCCAAAATCATAGAACTAGCACTTCTATTATTACCCATCCAATAACTGGATATTGAAAACCTATCAAGTCTCTCTGAGATGGAAGCTTCCCCACACCTTCTATTGTGCCAAGTAAAGATCCCATTATTTGGCTTGATGTCAACCAAGTTTAGGGCCTGGATATGAGCATTGAAGACAAAAGAAAAAGGCTCGAGATGGTCCACCCCACCACATTTCTCCTCTAGACAAGTGATAGAGTTGAAGTATAGCCAAAATCCATGGGTATAGGGGAACCAAACATCTCACAAAGAAAATTTTCTTCCACAAATAAACTTTACCATTGTAATAAATAGGAGCATACACATTTGTAAGTAGGATGGTTTCACCAGATTCATTATCATTCCCGACCATCGAAATAGACCATCTGCTGGAAATCCAAGTAAGAGGGGATATCTTAATTGGATCTCATAAACAAGCGATGCCACCAGCATATCCACATGCACCAGTACACTAGCATTGCCCCCTTCTACACAACTTGGGAGGAATATTAGAACATACTATCAATAGCCAATTTAGTCTCCTGAATAAACACCACATCCGGAGAATGCACACGAACCAAATCACAAACAACTTTTTGTCTGGGGATGTTGTTCAACCCCCTTACATTTCATTAGAGGATAATCATTTTTGGGGGTTATAAAAATGGAAGTCCAATGTTCTCACCAAGCCTGACTCCATCAAAGTCTCCCCCATTAACTTAATTTTATCCTGGTCCTTCTTCCGACCCACCTTCATATTCTTATCCGAAAAACTTTTTTTAATTATTTTTTGCTGCAATCCCAACACCATAGGAGTTTTGTAGTCCAAGGATGACTACATCAGTGCCTAAGTAGGAGAGGGCATAACTAAATTTATACCACTTTCCAAAATAGTTTCCCTTATAGGGCTAGACCCATCCATGTCCCCTATACTCAGATCCAAAGCCCTTTGTTCTTCATTTAAACCCCCTAGATCTGATTCCTTAAGTTCCCCCTCAAGAAGAGACATCTGATACGGCCTTGTTATATTTGCATCAGGTAGTCACATTTTAGGTATCTCCATGCATTGATCAAGATCATATAATATTTCAAAATGGTTGAGTAGAGCATCCGGCTGGCTATCTTTAAGGTCTTTGTTTGCTCTTCGTCCTCTATTTTAGGCTTTTATTGAAACAAAACCTTCCTTATCCTGTTCCCTTCCTTTATCGAGGATTTTCCTTTATCCAAAATTTGTCTAGATCAAGAGGGCCTAGGATTTTAAGCCATAGGCGAGATAAACTTAGGGAATTTTCTTTGTAGGTGGCCATATTCATGACAAATCCGACAATGAAATGGAAGAGCTTCATAGTCAAGTTTTTGAACCCATGTAGTTGATCCAAATTGTATTTCAATAGAATCTAGAATAGGATTATTTAAGTCAATTTCAACACAAATACAAGAAATAGAGATTACATTTTTATCCATTGTCTGTTGTGATGGTCCAACCGGATTCCCAAGCAGAAGGGTAATCTTATGCAAGATATCGGTTCTTCAGAATTCCAAAGGGAGCCATGGAAGCCGCACCCATACTGGAACCCACGATGACCGCTCCTCTGATGGGTTGAAACCCACATGTCAGGGTTTAAGAAAGAGTCCCACTTGGTTATAGAAATAATGACCCCCTTCAAATGCTTTGTTACAACCTACAATATAAGAGAAAACCACCATAAAATAGTTGTTCGCACTCAACATCATCTCCACATCACCTTCAGGATTCCAAGTTTTCCCGACCCAAGCCTCCACAAAGGGGAGAGAAATTCGAATGCCCAAAATTTTACCAATAAGGGTATGTTTGGTTAGATACTCCACATCTTCCACCACCGAGTCTGGTTGAACCACTAGAATTGGCCTGGCTTCACATCATTCCAAACATCCATTATTCTTTAACAAGCGGTTCCCGACATGCACTGGAAAATCCTATTCCTTCCAATCATTTTTAGATGAAAAACATCATGAGCATGCACTCTCTGTGCCGGACCCAATGCCATCACAACATTCCTCCAATTTTTTAGACCTCCTCCGGAAGTTGCTGCCATCCCCACAAAGCAATTTTTCTTCATCAAACCCTAGCAGAGTAGTTTTTCCTCCATCTAGTATCTATTACTTATTATAAAGTTTTCAAATCATTATATTGCATGATTATGTGTCTTATATAAAAACATATATTGATCATACATAATCACTTTCTCATGTAACTACATATCAACTTCGCGATGATGGCATGAGACAACCCTAATAAAAAATTTCTATTTACTTCACACTAGGAATCTTATGCCTAGTGCAAGTCCTCTATCCAAATTTTTCATGCTTAAATCAATATCTCTTTTAAATTTAAACCAAATTAAATTTAAGATCACACATTACTTATCAATTGCATCACTTTCAACAAAATCTCAAGATACTTTTTGACCACAACCCTTTGATGTTAGCAATATAACAAAATCTCATACAAGATTTGCTTTACGACCAACACAAGGGGTAGCCTCCATAGACGGTCATATACAAGCATACATTCTCGAGATATATTGTTGACTGATCAAAATCATAAGGGTTTATTTTAAAAATACTCTTTCTTCTACAAAACTTTCAAATCACACTAAATCACCAATAAAATCACTCATACTTCACTTCACTATAATCATATATTGATTAAGCATGATGGCAGAAATATTAGCAATCAAACATGACCATAAGAAAGATTATGTATATAATAAAAAATAAATCATATTTTACATCATACACAACCATAAACAAATAAAATACCAAAAACAATACCAGTAACCATATATCTCTCTCATAAAGTACATAATAGTCGGTTGATATGCCACAATCAAAATTGGTATACTCAATCACTAGGGGGTATACCACAAAACCAAGCCTTGGTATATCATCCCCTAGAACCCCTAGAACTCTAGGTATCATTATTTGGTGGTTCTCTGGGAACCCAAAATTGAGGAGCCCTAGACACTAAACCTGATATAGAGTGACTCAAAGCAACCAAATCTAGGGGCAATGGAGCCCTATGACCCTCAGGAATTGCCTAAAAATAAAGTGTAATAAAAAGTCATCCACTGCACCGCTAAGGTAGAATTTGCTTACACTACCATCAAGGCACCATATAGTGTGCTACTCCCTGAGGACTGACATGAAGCTCCACTATGAAGAGATCACAACTGAGTCTAGCACGATCATCCATATATTTAGATTTTTGCAATAAATTTCATTTTTTTTTATAAAATTCAAAGAGGGTACCCTAGATAATAAAGATAAAACAAAAATTGAATAAATTTTTGGTTTCTTCGTAGCATAAATTTTATTCTTTCTACATATTTATTTAACACATTTATTGTTCATAAATGCACCAAAGAGGGGGTAAAATGTAGCCAAGGAATTTTGACACACTTCAAAATTCCCCCTCCTAGTAAACATGTTGTTACTCTCTAACAACGTGAAATTCACCCTCCAAACCATTGCCTCAATTTTTATGCTAAGTAAAATTGAAATTTACCTTTTTTTGGGGAAATTCAAACAAGCCCAATGAATTTGGATGGTTCTGACAATTTTGGAAAGCTGAATTTTTTCAAATCCCACATGCACCTAATTTAGGCGTTTTATTAAGATTTTGAAGCTAATCTGGGTAAACTCGATTTTATCCAAAATAGGAAAATTTCCAATTTATCCTAACTGCTCGGTCTATTTGCACCTCCCTCCCTGATTCCTTGAACTGTCTCAGATGTTAAATACTCCAGACTCCACCTAAACATACCTAATGGTGATTTTGTAGGAAAAACTTAAGTGGATAGAAGGATTTCTTGTGTTTGTTGTAGGTTTTATGTGGAGACTTCAACATCATATCACCATTCCAGGAGTAGGAAGACATGGAGATGACTAGTGTGAACTTGGTTCTATTTTATATTTAGCATAAATTTATTCTTTTGTAGTATTTTTACAAATTCAGACCTGGTTGAGTTTGTCATAAGTCCAAAAACGTCCTAACCATTGTATTTTTCAGCAAACATCCAAAAATGTACAAACCTATGTTGGGGGTAATTTTTTTACTGTAGAATCATCAGATCAATTTGCATTTTGTATTCCACCATTCATTTACTTTGTTATTTCACTGCATGTTATTTCTATTATTGTGTTTCTTTCATTTCATTTATATGTTTTGCATTAGATTCAATAGATCCATTACCTTTTCTACAATTTGCTAAAGGAACTAAAGGGATTTGACTATTGCAGATCATAATTAGTTGTGACCTAAGCAGATACCCCACCCTTTATTATGAATTTTAGTATCTTGTTGTGAAAATGTAGGTTTCAAACATATTCAAAACATCCGAAATTGTTTGATAGATTTGGACCAATCCAAAAATGCATAGATAGATCTGAAAAGCAACAGAAAGCAAAAATCCAGACCAAGTAAGGATTTATATTTATTTCTTAGTTTTCCATAATTTAACTTTATATTCCTCTATTTTAAAAGCATTTATATAAAAATAAATAAAATATAAAAGAACTTAGACTTAGTTATATTATATTTTGCATTTATCATACTAGTTGAAAAACTTAAAAGAAAAGATAAAAAATACAAATCTAGTTGCATGATTTTTACATCAATTGCATTAGTTAAAAAAATCAAAATAAAAGTTCAAAAACATAAATTTGGTTGCATTATTTTATATCAATCATATTAGTTTTGAAAAATACAAAATACAAAAAGATATAAACTTAGATATATCATTTTTACATCAATTGCATTTGTTAAGAAACTTCAACAAATGAAAAAGATAAAAATAAATAGATCTACTTATATCAAATTGCATCTAGCATATTAGATTAAGAAAAAAAAAAACACAAAGAAATGAAAAACAATATGTTAGCATAATTATCATCCTTTACTTTTAATATCTACAAAAGCATTTGCATCATAGTTAGATTTACAAAGCTTTCTAGTTAGAATTTTTTTACTTTGTTTTCATTAAAATTTGAAAAGCATATAGCTAGGCAATAGTTGCATTTTGGACAAACTCTAGGTGTGTGCACATAAAAATAATTCAACAAATATCCACCATACCTAGGTGTGGAAACCACCATAGAAAGTGTTTCTTGGTGAACCCTCACCCAAGTCATCAAAAGCCACGAAGGAGACCACAATTCAAGTGCTTCTCATCCAAGGTGTAGATACATTGTTTTCCCTCCCTCTTTTAGGTATGGATCCATTAGCCTGGAAGAAAGGGGTTCAAAAATTTTGGGTCTACAACCTCAAACAAGCGATATCTCGTGGTCTCCTCTCTGACATCAAGCCATATTCAAAATCTAGGGTTGTTATTCACTAGTAATTTGTAGATGATATGAGTTTGGCCACCATTTCTTCTGTTCCTGAAGCAAAAATAATCAAAACTATATTAAAATTTTATGAATATGCTACTAGTCAGAAGGTCAATTTTATGAAGATGCTAAGAGTCATGGACCTTAATTCCAAAGGTGAGTTTCTTTTCCTGGATTACCTCTTAGAATAAAATTTTAACTATTGATAATCTCATTAAAAGAGGCATGTACATCACCAATTGTTGTGGTTCTCTGTAATTCTAATTGGGAGTCAATCTTTCATTTGTTCTTGGAATTTATGTTCTCCATTGATGTGTTGAACTCCCTCTTTGATATTTTTAGCATTGTATGGGTTCAACCATCATCCCTTTGTCAATTGCTAGAAAAATGGCAAAATCCCTTTTCCAATCCCCAACTAAAGTTCCTTTGGTCCACTTGTCTACATAATTACCTATGGCAAGTATGGTTGGAGCATAATAATAGAGTGTTTAATAGTTTGAGAAAAAATCCTTGGTTTATCTTCCATCGTGTCATCACTCTTGCCTTGGAGAATATCCAAATTGTTTCTACATATAAAGTCCCTAAACCTGGCCTTGAAACTTACTTTTTTAATATGTTCAAGTGTAAGTGCAATCCTTTTGTGGCCTCCCAAAACCACATTGATAGATCTATTATTAAGTGGACTCCTCATCCAGTTGGTTGGTTAAAACTAAATTTTGATGGCACGACAAAAGGGAATATTTAGATGGTCGGCACTGGGGGTATTATTAGAAATGATAGGGGTCAAATAATATTTTCTTATACGAATAATATTGGAATTTAGTTCAACAACCTTGCAGAAGTGAGAGTCATGTACCAAGGTCTGATAGTTATGCAAGAGTTTGATTGTGATCACATAATTTTTTAAGGTGATTCAATGCTTACTATCAATTGGATCAAAGGAAATCAAGTCCCACCATGGAGTGTTCATGATGTGATTAAAGAATGCAAAATCTTACTATGCAGATACACAAACATCATTATTCATCACATGTATAAGGAAGGAAATAAAGCAATAAATTTACTTGCAAACAAAGGAATTATGGAAGAATCCCTTTGTATTTTGTGGTTTGACTTCCCAATGGGAATCGTGGAGGTAAACCATGGTGATGGAATTTGTTTACTTTAGCAAGTATGGTGGTCCAAGTAAGCCTATTGGATCCCAAATGAGACTCCCTTGCCTCTATCTTGGGAGTAATCACTTCCTACATGGTATTTGATTCCTCATAAGAATTCTAAGATGCAGGTCAATGTCAGCTCAAGTGATAGTTATGGTTTCATATTTTTGTTTGCATGGTTCCTATTCATGGTTTTCTTATTTTGAAAGTTTCTCCTATTCATTTTTTGGGCTTTCTAGGTTTGTTGGGAATTTCTAGGTTTCCTTTTTTGTCTTTTTAGAAGGTTTGGCTGGATTTTCCCAAATGCTTTTTTGTTTTTTCGGCTTTCAGTGTCGGTCCCAGTTGGGTTAAAACCTGTTTCTCTCTGTAAAAAGTTTTGAATCGTTTCAAAACCCCTCTATCAATCAACAAAAAATCCTAATAACCAATTAGATAATATTAACATAAATGATAAAAGTGTTATTTTACACAATAATTAACTTGATTTTTATGGATGTGAAATTATTAATTTCACATCCTTCCTTATCTCTTAAATGCATCAAATCAAACATTGTGATAAGTGTAAGACAAGTCCAATTTTATTAAATTTTTACTTTTAAGAATTCCTATCTCAAATTATTTTTTGTTATGCTCAAAAAAACCTATAAGTTAAAAATACTAGCATGTTGGATAACATATTAATAATTTCTCTTTACACTCCTAAGCTCCTAAGTGTGACATATATTGTAAAATAAATCATCAAATCTAGAATTTCAATATGAATATATTGGAATATTCTAGACCTATAGAACCACTAGATTATATTAATAATGTACATCAAAATTACGCAAAAAGAAAACAATATGGCTACTACATACCACTCACAATACCACAATTTCATCTTTAAATAGATCACCACATTATTGAACAAGCTAGATATACATGACCTTAATGATACATATATAGTTGAAGATTAAATTCATGTAAAATCCCCAAATACTTCAGATCAACTATTGGTTGTTGACTTAGCTATTTTCCTATGAGTGGTCTATAAAATGCTTCTCCATTTTCTTCTAAATTTCATATTAAACAACACATCAAATATAAGTACAAAACCTTTTGGTTGTTGACTTAGCCATTTTCTTATGAGTGGTCTATAAAAAGATTCTCCATTTTCCTCTAAATTTCATAGTAAACAATACATCAAATATAAGTACAAAAAAAGAGTTATGGTGCAAGATCAAATTATTGAATTGGATTTTAAGATACACAACTTTTATCAATTGTTTAAATGATAATTGATTCACTTAGTAATTTTCATTTAAACATCTTACTACACTTGGGATAGATGTTAACAAATGTGTTAAAAGTGTTACAAGTAGATCAATGAAACAAATATTATTGTATTGTTAGTTAACACAATTTATATGACACTCTCTTCAAACCTTATTTCCATCATGTTTTTGAATGGCCTTACATGGAGAGTGGATTTATTCTAGGTTTTATAAACAATTATTAAGACTCCATTTTATTAAGAATCCATTAAAATAATTATACTTTTTTGATTTTGTAATCAAATCTCGTGCAATCATGCTATACTCTACTACATTATATGGTCAAATTTTGTTTGATCGCCTAAATTTCTAAATTTCTAAATTAAGGTAAATATTTGATTTATCATATAATGTAAAAGAGTCTAATTACTTTCAATCACAAGGAATATAAGGGTATTAACCTTCATTATGTGCAAGTGATTTGAACAGTTATCTTATTTTTAAAGTACTTTTAGAGGACAAAAGAAAAAAAAATCAAAATTGTTTATAGTTATATATATATATATATATATATATATATATATATATATATATATATATATATATATATTTATTTATGGTAAATGAAGAGGTTTGTATTTCTTATATTCAACTCATTTGGTTTCCTTAAACCTTTGATATTTAATCAATTCTTTATTAGCTTCAGATCAGATCTTCAATCATTTTATTTGGGAAGCTTCTACCTAATCTTTATGCAACCTTTTTTAATCGACTCATGAATCTTAGTTTAGTTTCTTTGAAAACTCATATCTTTTAGTGATCAATTCCCTTAAGACTTTGAAAATTCTAACTCCACCACCTCTTTTTAAATCATAATCATCAAATCCTTTCGATTTTTTTTATAATAGATAATGTTTATATTCGTCTCAAAAATTTGTAAACATCTTTTTCTTGTTTTTGTATATGTATTTTATTTTTAAATCATGTCAAGTAGCACCCACTTTAAAATTAGTAGATTCCAATTTGAGATAAATGTACTACTTGCCAATAGCGATGATCCTATCCCAATTTTCCCGACACTGCCTTTACCCTTCCTCCTTGGTTGAATGGTGTTGCGGACGATATCCTTGGGGCTGGGAAGTCACTTCTTCACTTGTATGCCCCTTTCCTTACCCTTTTGGAGGGTCATTTTTAGTGCTTGGTTGCTGGGATGTCTTTGGGTTCTTCTTTGGGATTTTTGGGTGGCTTTAGGGATTCTTTTCATTGGATTTCTCAGTTATTTCCCAGGTTTTATGCAGATTTCTACTTGGTGTGGGCTCTTAGTGGTTCCTCAGGTGTGGTTTATTGTGGTTGTGAGATAGTAGCTTCATGAGTAGTTTTGCATAACATATTTTTGGTTTGATGGACCATGTGATTTATATTATGACTCTGCTCTTTGAGATCATTGATGTGGGTTTTGTGGGCCGTCAAATTCTTTTGTGGTCTTGCACAAGGGCCTACGTTTTTCTTGTTGTTGTTTTCCAACTAGACTTCCTCATTTGTTTCCCTGAAGCTATTTTTTGGTGATGTTGAAGGTTGTTTGGGAATTTTAGTTGCATCCTCTTGGTCTGGGAAGACCTGTGCTTAATGCTTGCTACTATTTTTCTTGGTGGATCTTTCCTTTTGGGTTCTTTGGAAACTTTCCTATCTCTTTATCTCATCTTGATTTTATAATTTTATTGCTTCCTCTACTTCAGTTGACATCTTTGTAGTTTTCTCTCCTCTTTGCAAGAGGATCTCATAGCCTGTGGAGATCCTGAGTTTGTTGACCCACTTTCCAGGCTTGATAGGGATATAGTTTCATCACAGTTCATTTGTTTTCTGGCATCCTTGTATGTTTCTTTTAGATTTTGGTTTTCCCCTACATGGGACGTTGCTCTTTCTCGATTTTTGGTTTTCCCTATGTGGGATGTTGCTTTTTCCCATATTTTAGGCTTTTCAAATTTGTAACTAGGCAGGATTGTTCCTTCATTGAATTTTTTTGCCTTTTCTCTTTATCGCTAAGTGGGCTTTTCAATTTTTGGCTTTTCTACGTTTTTTTGCTTCGGGCATGATTTCCTCATGTCCTTGAAGGTGGTCCTTATGCCTACCCTGATGAATTTCATTTAGTCTGTCTTGTAGGCTTTCCTCAAGACTTTGATAAAGTTCATTCTTGGGTTTTCCTATGGCCTTTTTAAAAAAATTTGGTGACTTGTTGTAATTAGGTTTTAGATCCCTTGATAAAAACCCACTTTAATTTTAACTAATAAAAAAAAACTATGTAAAAACTTTGTGTCGGGCTGTCATTTTTACCCTATTTAAAAATATATTGCATATGCATCTCTTGGTATTGGGCCTTATATTTTATTATCTAGAAAAACATATCTGTATACATATCTTAATTTTTTAATTTTAAATTATGAAAATTTTATTTTGATAACTTTAAAATTATAAAACAAAAAACTTGTTACTATAGTTCTAGTTTTTTTTTTTTTTAATTTACATGGTGGAATCGGTGGCCGCCACGAATCCGGGCAGGCTGTCCAGCTTTTATGGCCGCCATAGTATTCTGCGTTGTCCGCCCCAGAAGCCGTCACACAGATCTTCACACAGTCTGCCCCTATAACCACCATGCCACAATAATTTTAAACCTTTTACATCGCTGAAAGCACCAGGAAAGAGACAAGCGTTCAGTCCGGCGAGGCTCGAGATTTGAACCTTGGACCTCCGCCCCCTTATGGGGTTTGGATGAACCAATTGGTCTACAGCTTAGACCTGCTATAGTTCTAGTTACACTTTACATTCCTTCGATAATTTTTTTTTTACAGTCAAGCTCACTTTAAATATAAGATTCCTAAATTAAAGGGCCATGGGCCATACAAAAAATTTGGAAATTTTATAGTCTACGTAAGAAAATGCAAAAATTGACACCATTTTCAAAACTTTTTATTATTTTCAATTTTCTTTGAGAAGGGGGCAATGGTTCCAAGCGGGCCATGGTTCCAATCCTGGATCAAGAATTTATAAGGAAATCCATGATAATGGTTGGTTCTACTTTGTGGGGGATGCATATTAGAGGTTAATTTTTTTATAAATTTATTTTCTGTTAAAACTTTATTGGCTATTTGTAGGAAATTTTCACCTAGATTATATTTTGTGTAGCAGTTATTAGCAAGAATTTTTTCCACTAATTTTTAAGTGGTTTTTTTTTTTATTTTTTTTTTATTTTGGGTAATTTTTAATAAGTGTATTATTTTTCTACAGTAACACCTTGCCTCTTCGGCATCTTAGATTAAATTTTTGTATATTATTATTAATCCTTAAGATATGGGCATTGAGTTAGCTCTCATTTCTTCATAAACATCCATTAATAATAGCCCTATGAAAAATAAGTGGATAATGGTAGTTAAGAAATAGATATCATCCATCCAAAATAATTCCTTCTAGACAAAGGAAAAAAACCCTTTGTCAAAGATCTTGTTATATACAGTTCTCACGTTGCCCAAAATATGTTTTAGCTCAGCATACCTACAATACAAAGTTGTTGCCTTTTAAAAAAAAAATTACAGTCTTTAATTCATGAAGTTAATCTTCTATTTTGGAATGTTAGGGTCTCTCCCTCCTTTATTCTAAGTTTCTGGTTCAAAAGGTTTAAGTAGATAATTATATTTTTATTCTTTTTCAAGAATTGAAAGTCATTAGTTAAACTCTCTCCCATTGTATGGAATTTATTGGTCATGGATATGCATTTGCATTTACTACATCTCATACCAATGTTAAAGGAGGTTTTTCTCTCTTCATATCCAAGTCTATTTGTTGTGTAATTTTGGACCATGGTAAAGGAGGTCCTACTCATTTTTGTGTCTAGGTTAGATTAGATCTTAACTCTCATGTTCTTGTAATTTGTTCTCTCTATGCTCCCAATTACCCTCCTAGTCATATAGCCCTTTGGAAATGGTTAGTTTTTTCTCTCCCTCTTGTAGAATGGATTATAGGAGGTGACTTTAATATGATTCAAAATCCTAGTGATAAAAGCTACACTGGTAGCAAACACCTTTCAATAGCTCAATTTTGTAGCTAGTTGTTTTGTTGTAATCATTTAGATGTGCATGATCCTCTCTTTGGCAAAGCCTCCTCTCACAGAGATAATTGGTTTACATTATCCAATTGTCATCAAGGTTCAATAATTATTTTCTAGATAAATTATCCATCCACAAGCAAGTTTGCTTTCTTTCTCACACAAATTTATCTGATAGTCTTCCTATCTTATCTTCTATCCAAACTTACTCTGTCTCCCTTGATTATATACTACTCACATTCAAATAAAATATTTTCTGCCTTCATACCACCTCAAAAAGCATGTATAGAATAGATTTTCCAAATCAACTAGTAATACTAGTTGGATCAAATGGTTTGAAATAGTTATTTCTAATATTGTTTCTTCCCTTATATGATATGAGAGCTCTATTTCTAGGAGGAAGAAGATTCAATAGGATCAATTTCATAAAGAGATATCTCATCTCCATTCCATTCTTATGAAATACCCCACTAAATTTTCTATTCAATGTAATATATCTAATGCTAAAAACTAAGCGAGAGGTTATGAGACATACCATGATAGAGGAGCATAAATTAGATCTCATCTTAATTGGATCTCCTAGGGTGACAAGGGAACTAAATTTTTCTTTAACTACCTTAGGCATAAGAATATTTTAGAAAGTATTATTGGGTTGGAGGACCAATTAGGTCATTCCCTTTCCAAATCCAATGAGATTATGAATATTTTTGTAACCCACTTATCTTAGATTTTTACAATAGAGCCAAGGGATGACATACAAATTTTATTAATGGAATATGTGTAGGAACATATAGCCTCAATTTGAGACCCCATTATTCAGGATCAAATTGAATTCCCTTTTTCTTTGAATGATCTGCAAAATATTCTTTTTCTATGAAGAAGGGCAAAGCTCTTGGTATAGACAGGATTCTAGTGGAGTTTAATAAACAAATTGGCATATCCTTTCCTCATATCTCTATCATGTGTACTTGTAAGCTCTCTAAAGTATTTCCCTCATATCTTATATTAATCTAGGGTTAATCAAACTTATTTCTAAAGAAATAGATCATAACCAAATCTCTAATTTGATACCTATTACCCTCATCAATATTTCATACAAGATCATAGCTAAAGCTATAGCTTTAAAAATCAAAATTTTTGCACAAGATATTATTTTACCATAAAAATATGGTTTTCTTAAGGGTCATTATATCTTAGATAATCTTATGAAACCCTGGGAAACAATGCAATGTTTCAATCAATATGTATTATTGGTTAATTTAGATTTTGATAAAGCATATGATATAATTTGATGGGATTTTATTCTACATATGCTTTCTTAGATTGATTTTGGTCCAAAATTCTATAATAAAATCGGTATGTTCTTTGGTGATGCTTTAGCTTATGTTGAGATTAATGGGTCTATATCCCCCTTATTTTATCTACTCCTATACAATGGTCTATCAGATAGGGTTTCCTTCTTGCTTCTTTTTTTGTATGTTTTGTCTACCAATGTTCTTGGTTATATTCTTCATAAGACTTAATCCAATGTCTTGATTTAGGGTATTAAGTTTCCTAGGGATAAACATGCTCTTAAATAACATTTTCTTTATGGTTCTTTTATTTTTATTCAAAATACCCAACAAGAGGTGGAAACAATTAAAAATATTGTACAACTATTTTGTGATGTCTTTGGATCTTGTATCAACCACTCTAAAATATAAGTCTTCTATACTTCTTCCAATCCTAATGGTTGCAACTCCTCAACTGAGTGGAAGACCATCCCTCATGGAAAAACTATTTATTACTTGGAAATCTCCTTTGGGTTTAATATTTCTCCAATATATGTAGAATTAGTTTATGGAAAGACTTTAGAATACATTCCTTGTATTGTTAGCTCAATTTCTCTTCTTAATAGGATAATTCAAGTTACAAATGAAGTTATGGCAACCTCTTATGTTTACTACTGCTCTTTATGGATGGCCCCAAAGGATGTGTATAACAAATTAAATTCATTCATAAACGTTTATGGACCAAATGGGATGGAGAGGTAGGAATGACAACCATCTCATGGAAAATTTGTACCCAACCAAATTATTTAAGAGGTTCAGGTATTATTGATCCTCTTACATAGATCAAAAGTTTGGTTATGAAATACGTTGCTAGAGCCATCACTAGAGACAAAAATTTGGAAACATGTGTTCTAGTATAAAATATACCAAGCTAATCACAAAGGTAAATGGAAAGAAAACCCATGGGAAGATAAATTCCTTAATTCACCATTATTTATGTTTAAAGGATATATTCCTATTACCCATAACTGAAAGCTTGACAATCAATTTCTCATTTATTGGCTTCGAAGTTTGACTCCTTGCAACATGGTCTAAGCCTCGATTTGAATAACCTTTGGTGGAAAAAGCTTATCCTTCATAATGATAAACCTTTATCTTTATGTAGTACTCTTCAAGGACTAAAATTTTAGAATAAAGGGACAAATAGAATAAGAAATATTGGGGATCCAGGTAGTTGCTTAATTCTCACCTAGAACTAGATCCACAACTATTTCTCCCTCACTTTTTTATTCAAAGAGTCTTATGGATTTGTTATGAATTTTATTCCATATGAGGTCCTTATAAAGTTGGGAATAACTTCCTACAAATATATGGACTAATTGGAGATGGCCTAATGACCATAGGATCTCTTTCACTAAATCTAGTTGGATTTACAAAAAAAAAATTATATCCTTTATCTTTGGACTCTAAGTTCAATGTCAAGTGACGAATCAATTTTACTAATACCAATGGCAATCTCTTTCTACTCAAATTTATAAAGTCCTAGTTGAATAAAAAATGTAGCTTTTTGGATGGCATATTTACATAAAAAATATCAACTTCTTAAAGTCCATCTCTAATTTTACATATTTCATCTCAATGCAAATTTTGTATTACTTCAAAAATATTTATTCACTTGATTTGGTTATGTAACATGACTAAATAATTTTAAGATGTCTTCTATACTTATTTATTCTCCTCCTTCACTATATCTTAGAATAATTATCTACTTGGTTTTTCCCAATAGGATCATATACCTAAACTTTGGGATGTTTGTAGACTCATTATTCTCAAGCATATTTGAAATTTTATATGTAGAAAGGTATTTACCAATTTTGATCCTCCATGGGGTATAGTTTTATAAAACTTGACCTTTGATCTTTTGTTACATTTAGGACTCATTCATTCCATATTCATTGAGATTCTAGCACACTCACAAATGTTATATATAGGCTTCATCAAAATTTTCACATGATCTAGGATCTTCAAAAGGTCCAAAAGGAAACAAAAAAGAAGGCAAAAAAAAATGATGAACTAGTTTAGAAACTCGTTAATTCTATTTCTTCCTTAAAAAATTTAGAATATTTAATGGATGACATCCTCAAAAATTCACCACATGATAAAATATCCCATGGATGAGTGATGATATCAGTATTATTACAACAAGATGCAACTATAGTCTCTTTGTTTCTATTAGCTTCTATTCTTATGTGTACTCACTTATGGATGCTTTACTCCTTATCCCAATTATTTTATTTTATTTTCTAGTAGAAGGTGCTAGCGCCATATTATTGTAATTTTCTAGTTGATGAAATAATATAATCTTAGATTTTATTCCAAAATAAAAATAAAAACTTCACTGACCATTATTATTATTATTTTTTATAAAAGTCCTTGGGAGATATGAATTGTAGTATTGCAGGTTTACCTAACCTCATCCCATTGTTTTATTTTACTTTCAATTTCATTTGAATTAATATAATATAAATGAAATTTCTATTTAGTAAAACATTAAAAATAAATGTGTTAAATAATAATAAAAATAATTAGCTAATATTAGTCTAATTTTATCAAAAACAAATATTAGTTTAATTGTTAATATTTTTTAGTTTTTTAGAAAAATACTAAGGTTCAAATCTTGTTATACATAATTTTCAAACAATTATAATACACTAAGTTTTGTTATAATACAATAAGTTTTGTATTCATGATGTAATACACTAAGTTATGTTTATCGGTTGTGAGTGTGAGTTGGGAGCGAGTGCAAGCTAGAAGTAAATAGGAGGAAGTGTGAGTAGGAAGCAAGAAGTAGAAAGCAAAGTACGATCAAAGAACGAGTGCCAGTTCTAGTTCCATATCTTAGGATAAGCTTTATAGGATTCATGTAAAAAAAATCTATGTAACATGGCAAGAAAGTCATTTTTAGATTCCCTAGTTAGAGATAAGAGAAAGAGTGAATCTATGGAAAACCCTATTTAGGTAGCATATAGTACACCAAAAGTGATTATCAATGATGAGATGATTGGGCATGATATAATGGTTCTTAAAACCAAAGGGTTAAAATGTAAGTTCTATGGATACTAGCTAAGTTTTTATGAGATTCAAAATTGGATCAAGTGGAAGTGGAGATTGAATTCAAATTACTCCATGACTTTTCTTCAAAAAGGATTTTTCCTCATTATTTTCTCTAATTTAGAAATAAGGGATAAAATAATGGATGGAGGTCATTGGTTTAGGGGAAAATATGCATTATATTTAAGATCTGTGAGTGACCATTGTTTTTTAAATACAAAGACTATTAAAAGAATTTCGGTATTGATTAGGCTTTTTGGACTTCCTTATCAACTCATCAATAAGGAGGTTTTAAAAAATATTGGTAATACTCTAGGTGAATTTATATAGGAAGGAAAAACTACTAAGGAGAGAAGGCATGGTGTATAAAATCGAATATGTGTTATGATGGATATTTCAAAAAATTTTCCATAGTCCATTAATATTAAGTATAAATCAAGATAATGGGATCAACAAGTGGATTATGAAAATACTGCATTTCAATATTACAAATGTCATGAAACTGGGCACATGGCAAGAGACTACAAAGTGAAAATGATGGAGAAAGAGAGGAAAATTTCTAAGCATGAGGATGCCTTCAATATGAAACAAGAAGATGATATCTTAGGAGAAGATAGGTCAAATAAATAATTTTCCACTCCTAAGAAAGTTGCAAGAAAAATCCCTCTACATCATCAAAGGAAACAAGCCATTATAGTTAACTCGAATCAAATATTAGAAGAAAAACTAATATGAGAGTTGAGGAAGTATAATGTGCAAGTTCAAATATAGAAGAATTTAAAAGTGCAAATGAAGAAGGGAAGTTGAAGTTGAAAGAAAAGAAATATGAGAAGGTGAATTTTAAGGTAAATGAGGTGAAGGAGGTCAAGCTTAATCAAAGTAAATCATATTTATTTTCCTCAAGTACTATAAAATATTCCCCTTACAATAATAATGAAAGTAGTATAGAATGCATTTATTGCACTTTAGAGTTTCAAGAGTAGCACAATAAAGAAAAACATAGGAAGGATATTTAAGGAAATTTAGGATTTTTAGGCCAACATAAGAAAGTAATGACTATGAAGGATCATTTGTGCACTTTAGGGTTTTTAAGACAACATAAAGAAAAAATGCTAATGAGGTTATTCCTTGCACTTTAGATTCTTTAGGGAAACATAAATTTTTAGAAGATAAGTCTCATTATGAACAATATGAAAAATAGAAGAGATTGATGAAGATGATATTTTTGGTAGGAATGGGAAAAGGAGAGGAAGGCTATCAAAATAGGAACAAAGAGAAAAATAAAATCAAAAGGATATTTATTTTGGAAGCCAAATAAAAATATTGTAGTTGTTAACAAGAAGTGGGGCTAAGCTAACTAATAAAAATAAAAAAGTGTTGATGATAAAAATGATATTATGGAATATTACAGGTATGAATAAGATCCCTATGAAAAGAGTTATTAAGGAATTAATATTTTTTTATAGTCTTGAGTTTACTTTAGTACAAGAAATAAAATTAAGTAGTGACGAATGTAAGGATGATTTTAAGAAGATTTGGCAGATGGGTGATTGTCTAGTAGTTTATTATATAGGAACTTTAGGTAGTATTGCAATAATATGATACAAATGCAAATAGGATGGGTAATTATTAGAAGAAAAAGTAATTGGGTTTCTAGATTATTTTACAAGAAAGAGGAAAACTTCAAAGTTTGGGTTATAAATGTATATGCTCCAACTATAGTTACTTCTCATCACAGATGTTGGAAGGACCTTAGCATATTTTTATCATATACAATGATGATTTGTTGTGATCTATAGATTCTTGGGGGTGATTTTAAAATTGTTCTACCTCATTTGGAAAAGAATGATGCCATTTTAGGTTTGTATAAATAAATGCAATATTTTTATTTATTTGTCGATTCAAATCAGCTTTAGGATGTTACTCCAAGTTATTAATATAAATGGGATAATAAATACATTGGGTAAACTCATATAGCAAAAATATTTATTTATTTATTTATTTATTACTACTTTTAATTTACATGGTGAAATCGGTAGCCGCCACGAGTAGCCGCCACGAATCCGGGTAGGCTGTCCAACTTTTATGGCCACCACAGTATTCTACGTTGTCCACCCCAGAAGCTGCCACACAGATCTTCATGCAGTCTGCCCCTATAACCACCATGCCACAATCATTTTAAAAAATTTACGTCACTGAAAGCACTAGGAAAGGTAAAAGTGTTCGGTTCGACAAGACCTAAGATTTGAACCTTGGACCTCCACCCCTCTTATGGGGTTTGGATGAACCAATTGTTCTACACCTCATATCTATATAGAAGAAATATTGGATATATTATTTTTATCAAATAAATGGTTACCAAAAAACTATACAATCCCTTTAGATATTTTATTGTGCGTAGGATTAGATCACAAACCCATTATTTTAACTTATTATTTATCTAATAACGGTCATCCAAATCCATTTTACTTCTAGCCTATGTGTATCCAAGACCCTAATTTTTCTAGATTATTATATTATGATGGGATGAATGAAAAATTGAAGGATCATGTATGTACATATTTGTTCAAAAGATGAAATACTTAAAGGGGAAAATAAATATTTAGAATGCCAAATATTTTGGTAACATTTTTAAATAAAATAGATAAATTAAATCCAAGCTCAAAAATTTACATGAGATGGTAGAAATTAATGCAATAGATCAGGATTCTTATGTGAAAGAAAAAAATTACTTTTTGATTATCATAATTTATTGAAAAGGGAGGAGTCTAGAGAGAAATAGATCAAGGAAGGAGATAGAAAAAAAAATATGCTATAGAAAAAATGAAAAAAAGAGAATATTTTTGTCACATCAAAATATTTATCTCTACATGGAAGAAATATTGAGGACAAAGAAGATATAAGGACAAAAACAATTAATTATTCCAAAAATATTTTGTTAGATACTAGACAAGATAAGGAGGTGCAAGATAAGCATTTTCAAAAATTTCCATCAATTATCACATAGGAACAAAATGAAATCTTGATGAAGAAGATATCTATGGAGGAGCTCCATGAAGCAATTTTCTCTTTCCATCCTAATAAGGCACTTGGTATGGATTTCTTGCAATTTTCTTTCAATTTTTTTGGGATTTATTGAAGAGTGATATGTTTGTGGTTGAATAGGCCCAAAAAAGGAAGGCTATAATAATTGAGATCAATCCACTTTTATTATATCAGTTTACAAAAAAGACGAGACAAAATATTTTGATAATTTCATTCAATAAGACTTTGTAATTTGATTTATAATATCGTCTCAAAACTTATGGTAAACAGGTTGAATGACATTCTAGGTTGTGTTATATCAGAGGAACAAGATGGTTTTTTTCATGGTAAAAAAATTCTTGATGGTATAATTATTGCATAGGAAGCCATACATTCTCTTCATTCCATGAAAAATCCATGTATGCTTATGAAATTAGATATGAACAAAGCATATGATAGGGTTTCCTAGAATTTTCTACATGATATTCTTAGAAAGTTTGGCTTTGATTATAGTTGGTGTGAATGGATTAAATATTGTTATAACACTAAACAAAATTTTATTTTTATCAATGGTTCTCCTACTAGATACTTCAAGTCATCCTGTGGACTTCTTCAATGTGATAAACTATCTCCTTATCCATTCATTATTCTTGTAGAAGCATTAGGGAGAGGTTTCTCAAAGGTAAAAATGGAAGAAAAAAATTAAATATATTCAAGTTGCAAAAAATGGTCCCCTTAGATATCATCTCTAATTTGTTGATGATACTTTTCTTTTGGGCCATCCCTGAGTCAGTGAGACCATGGAGTTTAAATCAATATTATCATGCTATGATAAGGCTACTATATAGTTGGTTAATACTAAAAAATATATAAATTTTTTCATTAATTGTGCCCTAGATTTACAATAAATTATTGTGAATATTTCAGGTATTAAAATAAAAAAATTTCCATCAACCTACTTGGGTATTCCTTTGTCTCATAAAGGAAATAAAAAAGAGATTTGGATCTCTTTTTTTGATAGAATGAAAGCTTGTGTGGAATTTTGGAAAGGTAAGTTCTTAACCATGATAGGAAGACTACAACTCATAAAGACTACATTTAAATCCATCTCTATCTATATGATTTCACTTTCAAGATTGCCAATAGGAATAGCATAAAATTTTGTTAAATTCCAAGAAAACTTTCTATGAAAATCTTGTGAGGAAAAATTTAGGTTTCCTCTTTATACATGGGATATGGTTTGCAATGGAAATAATATTGGAGGAGTAGACTAATTCTAATTGTAGACTTATAAATTTGGCACTAGGGGTAAATATTGGGTGGAGTTTATTCAAAGATCAAGGAAAGAATTGGTAAAAATATTACTTAAAAAATAAATAGGTTCTTTGATATAATAAAATTAGTTAGAAAAATAACCCCACCCAAAGGATCACCAACATGAAACTTCATATCAAATAGTTTGTAATTGATAAAGAAATATATTATATGGTCAACCAATGAGGGGAGTTATGCAAATTTTTGGTCTAAAGCTTGGTTGAAGCCTTATCCTCTTTATATTTGACTCAAAATGGAAATCATTGGCTCAGGCATACCTAACATGTAAAGGTATAATGGTCAAAGACTATATTAGTATGAGAAACAACTCCAAATCATAGATTTATTTTACTAACTTGGTTGAAGGAGAGGAACTCAAACAAATCATAGATGAACTTCAAAAGAAGCTTCAAGAGTTTTATTTCTCATTTTTTACACAAAAGGAATAGTTTTAGAATTTATCAAAGGATGGTGGATACTCGATCAAGCTAGAATATGAGGATTTAGAGCAATCAAAATATCCTTCTCCCAAATATTTTCCTTGGAATAATGTTTGGTCGTTAGAGGCTCTCCCTAAGGTCCCAACGTTCCTTTGGTTAGTAGTTCAAAGTAAGATTATTATAGGAGAGTTTAGAAAGAATTGGATATTATGGACCTTTTATATGTGCCTTGTGTGAGAAGGATTTAGAAACATCATGTCATTTAATTCTTCATTGCCCCTTTGCTCACATCATTAAAAAGATATCAGGTAGCTCCATCAAAATTGAAAGAGTTGATGAAATGTTGGATTTATTATTTCAAAGCTAAAGCATTATATATTTTGTGAAGTATTTTCCCTACCATTATTTATTATAATTTATCGCTTGAAAGGACTAATGTAATTTTTAAAATTAAACCTCAAAATCATGCCCAACTTTGAAACCATATTATTGCCTCTCTTGTAGAATGTCTATAAATATGGTGCTCATCATTGAAAGCCTCATTTGTAGAAAAAATGTGCTAATAACTTGGATACAAGATTTGAAAATACATGGAACAGTCATTTGTGATAATTGAATTAAAACAAAGGATATATTTTGATCAAGGGTAAAATGGAAATGTCTAAAAATTTGGTTTATCAAAATTAATTTTGATGGTGCTTCTAAAGGAAATTTGAAAACAATTTGTGGATGTGGTATTTTTAGAAATAGTGAGGGTTAACTTATCTTCACTTACTTTGAATTAGATGGAACTTCAACTAAAAACTATGCATATATTAGAGCACTTCTTATAGGGATTAAAATTGTAATAGAAAAAGGATGGAAATATATTTCAATTGAGTGGTATTCACAAATTATCATCAATGCTATTAACTAAAATTGATATGGAGATTGGATAAAAAATAATATTATTGTTGATATTCATCACCTATTACTAGAGGTAATATCTTGGAAGTGTGAGCATATTTATAGAGAAGGAAATCAGGTAGCAGATAATTTAGCCAATTGCAGTGTTGATCTTCATCTTGGTGAAATTCAAATTTTAGAAGGCAACTGACCAAGTGAGACTTTATATCTTAATCAAAATGTTATCAAGGAGTTGATTGTAGAAATATAGCATTTGGAGGAAGTTGAAGAATATATTTAATAGAAAAACAATTGTAATAAAAGGACATTGGATATGATTTAATTGACATAACAACAAATGTAAATTTTTGGTATTTTGATGGGAGTGGTCCCTAATAGAAGCCACATATAGTGTATTTAAATAAATAAAAAAATACTAAGTTCCATTTTAATCCCATATAACTAATTAAAAATAAAATAATAAAAAATATATTTTGGTAATATTTTTAAAGAAAAGAAATAAATTGGATCTGAGCTAAAAAAGTTACAAGAGACGGTAGAAATTAATGGAATAGATCGGGATTCTTATGTGAAAGAAAAATAATTACTTTTTTACTATCATAATGCATTGAAAAATGATGAGTCTAAAGAGAAATAGATCAAGGAAGGAGATAGAAATCCAAAAAAAAATGCTATAGCAAAAAAAAAAAGAGAATATTTTTGTCACGTCAAAATATTTATCTCTATATGGAAGAAATGTTGAGGATAAAAAAGATATAAGGACAAAAACAATTAATTAGTTCAAAAATATTTTGTCATATACTAGACAAGATAAGGAGGCGCTAGATAAGCTTTTGCAAAATTTTCCATCAATTATCACATAGGGATAATTTGAAATCTTGATGAAGAAGATATCTATGGAGGAGCTCTGTGAAACAATTTTCTCTTTCCATCCTAACAAGGTGCATGGCCTTGATGGATTTCTTGCAATTTTCTTTCAATTTTTTTGGTATTTATTGAATAGTTATATGTTATTTGTAGTTGAATAGACCCAAAAAAGGAAGGCTATAATAAGTGAGATCAATACCACTTTTATTATGTTGGTTTACAAGAAAGGAAGGACCAAACATTTTGATAATTTTGTTCAAAAAGTGTTTGTAATATAATTTATAATATCATCTCAAAAATTATGGCAAATAGGTTGAAGGGCATTCTAGGTTGTGTTATCTCAGAGGAACAAGGTGGTTTTATTCATGGTAAACAAATTCTTTATGGTATAATTATTGAATAGGAGGCCATACATTCTCTTCATTCCATGAAAAAACCATGTGTGCTTATGAAATTAGGTATGAATAAATTATATGATAGGGTTTTATAGAATTTTCTACATGATATTCTTAGAAAAATTGGTTTTGATTATAGTCGGTGTGAATAGATTAAATATTTTCATAACACTACAAAAAATCTATTTTGATCAATAGTTCTCCTACTAGATACTTCAATTCATCCTGTGAATTTCTTGAAGGTGATCCACTATCTCATTATCCATTCATTATTCTTGTAGAAGCATTATGGAGAGGTTTCTAAAAGTAAAAAATGGAAGAAAAATCAAAGGTATTCAAGTTGAAAAAATGGTCCCTTAAATCTCATCTCTAATTTGTTGATGATACTTTTCTTTAGGGCCATCCTTGAGTCAGTGAGGCCATGGAGTTTATATAAATATTAGAATACTATGATAAGACTACTATATAGTTGGTTAATACTAAAAAATATATGTTATTTTTCATTAATTGTGTCCTAGATTTACAATAAATTATTATGAGTATTTTAGGGTTTAAAATTGAAAATTTTCCATCAACCTAATTTGGTATTCCTTTGTCTCATAAATAAAATAAAAAGTAGCTTTGGATATCTTTTTTGGATAGAATGAAAGCTTGTTTGGCATATTGGAAAGGTAAGTTCTTAACCATGCCATGAAGACTATATTGAAAGCCATACCTATCTATATGATTGATGAGCACCAAAAATGCTCATATTTTGTACACATTTTCTTGATCATTATGCGGTTGTATAATAAGGATTGCATACTTTTATAAATGATTATATAGATATTTGATGAAATTATGCGTGTTATCTAATTTGTGTGTTTTTAGTGTGTTTTGTGGAATTGCAGTTGGTTTAGTTAGATTTGGATCAGTCGAGGTCTTTTGATGGACTTGGAACTTTGTTTCTTTGGGGGTCAATGCAGAGAACATAGGTGCCTTCCTCTTCCAGGAAGGCACTAAGAGAAATTAGGTGCCTTCCTCTTCCAGGAAGGCACCAAGAGAACGTAGGTGCCTTCCTCTTCCAGGAAGGCGCCAAGGAAATAGAAGTGCCTTCCTCCTCCAGGAAGGCACCAAAAGGAAGGAAGTGCCTTCCTCTCATAAGGAAGGCACCGATGGGAAGGTGTCGACGGGAAGGTGCCATGACAGGCAAAGTGCCTTCCTCCCATAAGGAAGGTGCCACTAGAAGACACACCTTCCTCACATAAGGCGAGCGCCTTCCTCCCATAGGAAGGCGCCAACAGAAGGTAAGCGCCTTCCTCTTCTAGGAAGGTGCCATGGCAATAAGATACCTTTCATATAGGGAAGGCACCCGATATACTTAGGCACCTTCCTCATAAGGAAGGCACCTCTGTTCTTCGCCCGTTGACTAGATTTACATGACGTGGACAATAGAGGCTGGTGCAGTTCCAACTCTACATCATGTAGAGCTAAATTGGAGATTGCACCAACGTATGAAAATGTCTTACCAATGCCAGGCGAAGCATGAACCAATCAGCGAACATGCCACCATTAGAACCAAATGCCAGTTTTAAGGAGACATCGATTGCATTCACCAGACTATCTTAATTTAGTCTGGGATGAATCGACTGTTGTAACCTCTTTGTAACAAAAGTTCTATGGGTGTGTTATATAAACACGTGCAGACTGTTCTAGGAGATATATATTGATATAGATTCATATAGAGATACATAGATAGATAAATATTGTAACACTTTGATAAATATATTACAGTTCTAAGAGTTCTAAGCACGTGTTCAGTTGGGAGGAAGCTGCTGGAGCCTGGGCCCACTCCAAGCCAGTATTTCTTCCCCACTTTTCTCCTGCTTTCTAGAATAGTCTATTGCTTTTGAAAGGTTGTTTACCTCATTACTATTCCCAGTATTTGTAGTAGATTAATTTTTAGGAATGTGTGAATGTTTCATTTTCATAGATTTAATTATTTTATTCTTACGTAAATTATTGAGGAGTGCATGAATGATTGAAAACCATTTTGAAAACACCTCCCAATAGTAGGATTAGCGGATTCATCTCAAGTGGTATTGTAAGAAATCTTATTTAGACCCTTTGCAAGTTTATGAAGCTCCCTGGGTTGATAATTAAATGCACGGGCATGTGACAAAAGTAGGAAAAAGTTAACCTTGTTTGGCCCGCAACATTTTGGCACCATTTTTGGGGAAGCGTCTCAAGTAGATTATTTACAATACCTTGAAACCTTCCATCTGACCTTGTATGAGTTCTTCGAGAAGAAGAGGACCGAACGGTTGGTTTGTAAGAACCAATCCATTAGAACCAGAGTCAGCCGAGCATTCTAAATTTGAATTAGACTCACTCGACCCACCAACAATCCATTGGAGTGAGGAACCACACTTTGTGCAAAGTGCCTCCTCATCCCATCAACATGGGGAAGAATGAATCATCATAAATCCCTTGTTTAATAGGACTCCCTTAGAAGAAGCCCTGTTGTGGAAGGTTGTAGAAGATCGGACGATCTCACCAGACAACCTTAGAGCTTTGACTCAAAAAGTCTTAAATGACTATAAGGCCATAAGAACTGCATTAGAAACCACATTTCCTAAAAAAATGGCTGATAACGATGAGGTCTCATCTGGCTTTAGTTTCCCGATAGAGGAAGGAGTAGGAGATTCTAAAATGAAAAACATATCCCCTTCTCACCTTTCGTCCTTCAGAGGATACCCGACTGAGGACCCTGACCTATTTTTATTTAATTTTGATGTCTTATGCAGGTCTGTGGACTACAAATCTGATATGCAGAAGCTGAAACTCTTTCCTTCTACATTAGATGATGCAGCTCTATGGTGGTTCATCGGTCTGGGAGACAAACACATTGCCACTTGGGACCAGATGAAGAGGCTATTTTTAGAACAATACCAAGATTTTGGGAGAGCAAGAGACTCCAGGGAGGAGGTCCTCAGCATGACACAGAAATAATATGAGTCTCTCGAGGAGTACTAGGAGAGATTCAACTTTAATCTTCAATGATCTCCTCATGCGAGACTATCTGATAAGTCCCTCAAAAGCATCTTCTTAAGAGGACTTACCAATGAATCACTAGAGGCTCTTAACATGATCTCTGGAGGTGATGTCTACCAGCATGCTATGGAAGACATCCGAAAATTATGCCAAAACTACTCAAGAAGGCGAGGCAAGGCCACCTCTAGAACCATGAAAGCAACTACTTCAGTCACAAAGATAGAAATAGGTAACATTCTAGAGGATTTAAAGAGTGAAATGCTCTCATCTCTAGCATTGTAGATGGATACGTTGTTGTTAGAGAAAAAGAAGCAAGAGAATGACGCAGCATTAGCTTATTTCTATCCAAAATGTAGAGGGAGGCATGCAAAGAATGCATGCCTAAAGAACAAAGTCAGAGTATGCATAGTTTGTAGGTTGAATCATAAAACTCGATTGTGCCCATGACTGCCCAATAATCAGGAGGAGGCTAAAAGCATGGATGCCTATTTCATAGGCAATAGGAAGAGTTGGCCATAGCCCCCTATGGGGAATATGCCAACCAGAATGCCACCATATGGGGGAGGGCCATACATGCACCAAGGACCACCTCAACCACCTAACATGGGGTGGTGGGGGCCATCACCTTGGTCTAACGCACCCCCAATAGTATTCTCGAACTAGCATCCATGGATGCCATATCCATATCTTGGGCAGCAATGGAGAGGCCATACTACATGGAATCAGGCTCCATAGAACGTAGCACCTGCTCACCCCCAACAAAATTTATCGGCATTTCCAACAGTGAGACCTGCGTAGCTACCCACACAATCGATGGCAAATCTAAACAACAGAGTGAACCATCCAACATACAACATGGAGGGTGAGATGTATCCTATGTACAATATTTATCTTAGGTCAGGTAGGCAGCTAGGAGTAGGAACACCTCCATTGGTAGAAGAGGAGGAAAAGGTAGAAGAAACACCTTTGGTAGAAGAGGAAGAAACACTTGAGAGAGCGAAGGCTCCATTTCCTATCCGACTGCAAGAATAGAGAAAAGTAACACAACCAAAATTTGACATCTTGTCAAGCTTGAAGAACCTCACAGTGACAATTCCATTATTTCAAGCAATCCGAGATGTTCCCATATATACCAAGGCAATCAGAGAGATGTGTCTGAGGAAGCCGGGATGAAAATCAACCCAGACTATCAACACCATGGGTAAACTAGTAGATTTGATGATGAGAAGAACATGCCATCCGAAGTATGCAGACCCAGGTAGCCCGATGCTGACTATAAAAATCGAGGGACATTCCCTGTCCAATACGTTGGTTGATCTTAGATCAGCCATCAACGTAATGCCTTAGGAGACCATGTAGAGGCTACAACTCACGAAATTGAAACCCACCATGATAGTTTTGTAGCTAGCCAATCAATCGATCATATCGTCGAAAGGGATGTTGGAAGACGTGATAGTAATGGTTAGTGCATGGGAATACCCAGTCGACTTTTTAGTTTTGCAATCCAAAACTAGGTTGGGCAATTACCCGCTCATCTTGGGGAGGCCATGGCTAGCAACAGTTGATGCTTACATCAGCTGCTGGGATGGGTTGATGACCATATTCAATGGGAAAAATGTTAAAAGGTTGACCATTTCACCTCCAGCACAATCTGTCGACTCAGTAGTAGAACCCATGATCATCGAGCATGGAAATATGAAGTTGTCCATAATCCAGTCGGTGATGACATTGGAGGAGTTGATAGAAGAGGATGAAGATGGTGCTATTGTGGAGTTTCTCCATGGAGAACCCTCCATCTCCACACCTAGATCGTCGTTGATTGGCACCCAGGATCACCACGTTCGACAGATACATGTTGAGCTAGGAAGAACATTAAATGTCAGTAGTAGGTTGATGCCCACACAACTAACAAAATTAGAAGAGCTCCTGGTAAGGCACCAACAAGCGTTTGCATGGGATTACTCAGATATGTAGGGCATCAGCCCAGATATCTGTACCCATAGGATTTACCTAGATGATCAGGCAACTCTAATCCGACAGCCATAGGAAGAATGAATCCGGAAATGAAAGACATTGTCAAGGAAGAACTACACAAACTCTTGGCTACCGGATTCATATATTTGATTTTTGATAGCGAGTGGGTATCACCATTAGTGGTGGTCCCTAAAAAGAATGGGAAGTGGTGAATCTATGTGGACTACAAAGCATTGAACAAAGAAACCAAGAAAGACCACTTCCTACTCTCGTTCATTGATCAGGTCTTGGAAACACTCTCAAGGAGGAAGTACTTCTCCTTTCTAGATGGATTCAGTGGATACAACTAGATCCAGATAGGAGAAGAAGATCAGGATAAGACAATGTTCACCTGCCCATGGGGAACGTTTACCTATAGGGTATTGCCTTTCGGACTATGCAACGCACTTGCCACCTTTCAAAGGGCGGTGCTTAGCATATTCTTAGACATGATGGGAGACGGGGTCGAGGTATACATGGATGACTTCACTATCTATGGAGAAACCTTCGAGGAGGCAATGACGAATTTGGAAAGAGTGCTCGATAGAAGCAAGGAAAATAATTTGTCCCTAAGTAATGAAAAATGTTTTATGATGATGCAAGAAGGCATCGTACTGGGACACCACCTCTCTGCAGATGGAATAAAAGTTGATAAAAGGAATATTGAGGTCATCAAAGACCTACCCAGCCCTAGAACGTAGAAGGAGGTAAGAAGTTTTCTTGGATCAATCGGATACTATCAATGATTTATTGCCAAATTTAGCAAAATTTCCAAACCACTGCACACTCTATTATCTAAGGATGTGGAGTTCAATTGGACGAAAGACTATGAAGAAGCATTCCAATTGCTTAAGGAGAAATTGATATCTGCACCAGTTTTAAGAGGACCAAATTGGGCCATACCGTTCCATATTTACTGTGATGCATCCAATGGTGCGATTGGAGCAGTCCTCGAACAAAAATATGGCAAAGAATTTTATGCCATTTATTATGTCAATAAAAACTTGGTAGGATCATAGATCAACTACACAGTGACAGAGAAGGAATTCCTGGCAGTTGTCCATGCTATAAATAAATTCTACCACTATATCACCAGATATAAGGTTTTTGTCCATATGGACCACATGGCTATCAGATACCTAATGAGCAAGCCGACCATTGGTGGAAGAATTATCAGATGGCTATTGCTACTACAGGAATTCGACATCACCATAGTCGACAAACCAGAAAGGATAAAATCATGGCAGATTTTCTATCCAGATTGATACTAGCAAACCATCAAGCAGTGGAAGACCAGTTTTTGGATGAACATTTGTTCACTATTAGTGAGCAAACCCCGTGGTATGCAGATATAGCCAATTACTTGGCCATCGAAAGGACCTCACCTGCTCTCTCTTATCGAGAAAAGTAGGCGGTCATAGAGAAAAGTGCATCGTTCCTATGGATGGATGGTCTCCTATTTAAAATAGGACGTGACCAAATTATAAGAAGATGTGTAGCAGAACATGAGTTCTTAGAAGTACTCAAAGCATGTCATGACGAGCCATGCGGAGGACACTTTGCAGGGAAAAGAATTGCCTACAAAATCCTATAGGCTGGGTACTTTTGGCCCACTCTATTTAAGGATGCGGCTACGTATGCCAACAAGTGTGATGAATGCCAAAGGATGGGTAGACCAACCCATCAAGACAAAATGCCCCTCCAGCCTCAGGTACACCTAGAACCTTTTGATAAGTGGGGCATGGACTTCGTGGGACCGTTTAATCCACCTTCGATGGGGAGGAGGTTTATTTTGGTCTGTACGGATTACATTACCAAATGGGTTGAAGTACAGACATTGAGGGATTCAAAGGAAAGAACGGTCACCGATTTCTTATTTTCCCATATTTTTACATGATTTGGGGTCCCTCGGGAGATAACAACGGACCAAGGGCCTCAATTTACCTCCAAGTTGATTAAGGAACTGATGGAGCAATACATAGTTCAACACAATAAAACTATGCCCTACCATCCATAGGCAAACGGGCAAGTGGAAGTGACAAACAAAGAAATAGAGAACATCCTAATGAATACCATGCAACAACACATGAAATATTGGGCTACACGGTTGTCGGAGGCAGTCTGGGCATATAACACCACGTGGAAATCCACCATAGGATTTACACCTTTCCAACTGGTCTATGGGAAAAATGCGATGATGCCCATCGAATTTGAAATCAAGACACTGAGAATGGCTTTAGAATTGAACTTGAGCTTGGATGAAGCTCAAAAACAAAGGATTCGATAGCTAGATCAGCTGGATGAAATCTGATTAGATGCTTTGCAGAGGACAAAAATTATATAGAAGCAAAGAAAGCGATGGCATGATAGCCACATTAAGCTAAAGTAGTTCCAAGAAGGGGAATGGGTACTATTGTATGATTCTCATTTCCAGGAGAGGAAGGGAAAATTAATGCAGAGATGGATGGGGTTGTATGAGGTGGTGGAGCTCATCAAAAATGGGGCAGTGCACATTAATACAATTAACGACAGTGGCACCATGTTCACAATCAATGGCCATCGACTATGCCCCTATAATACATCCAAAATATTACAAGTAGAATCCAGAATAGGCATGGGGGAGACCCCATCTTGCTAGATCTGGACCGAACTCTCACAGGTGAAATGGTGGGCATGGAAGTGCTCACCCAAAATTAGTTAATATAGCTTTTATATATAGTGTTTTTTTTGCAGGGATGACGCCTGCATGCAAGCTGTAGGCATCCTAAACCAAGGCCTAACAGGCATGGAATGAATCTAACTACATTTATTTTCCTTTTTTTTGTTGCTTTTTGTAGGTGGAGGACCTGACAGCATGAGGAATAGGTATCTAGGAAACTAGGCCTGATTCAACTCAAATTTTGACATCGGCTCGTAGGTAGAAGCTGAGGCAGCATGAAGCAAGACTAGGAAGGCTTGATCACCCTTTTCCCCAGTCAATCGTAACATGATTGCCGAGAATAAGGTGCCTTCCACATCCAGAAGGTGCCCAGCCAAAATAAGGCACCTTCCTTATAAAGAAGGCACCCAACCAGAAGAAGGCACCTTCCACATCCAAAAGGCGCCCAGCCAGAATAAGACACCTTCCTTATAAAGAAAGCACCCAACGAGAAGAAGGCGCCCAGCCAAGTTCTAAAAAAAAAAAATCCAAGGCACCTTCCACATCAGGAAGGCGCATCTAGCCAAAGGCACCTTCCACATCTGGAAGGCGCATGCAGACCGAAGCACCTTCCATCATTGGGAAGCTGCATGTAGACCGAAGTGCCTTCCATCATTAGGAAGGTGCATGTAGGCCGAGGCACCTTCCACATTGGAAAGGCACACCCAATCAGGAGCACCTTCCATAGTAGGAAGGCACCATCATAAAGAAGGCACCTTCCACCACTAGACGACACATCCAATCAAAGGCACCTTCCATCACCGAAAGGCGCATCCATTCAGAAAGCACCGACAACATCGAGAAGGTGCCACATCAGAGCCTTCCACATGGGGAAGGTACCAAAGAACACCTTCCGCATACAGCAAACACTCACACCTCCTAGACACCTTGAGTGGAATGAAGCATCACATGAATGAGTGGCACCAGATGACCATACCCCTCCCTCATGTCACAAATCGGTGAATCAACGGCCTTCATGATGCCTGAAACACCGAATCAGGTACATGCATGTTAATTCAAATTTTTATATAATTATTTATAAAATATGTAGTACCAAAAAAGATACCACCATCATAAAGATCATATCCCCCCATAGCCGGAACCGCATGCCAATGATATGGCACCTTCCATAACTTCTAGGGTTAGGCACCTTCCCTATAAGAAGGTGCCTTCATGAGGAAGGAAGGACAAAAAAAATAGTAGTAGTAATGGAATGTGCCATGGGAGGAAGGTCTAAGAATCACGCAGTGAAGAAGAATGAACCAGGTGATACGAATAGAATCAAAGGAGTGGTGAAAACATAGTTCGAGGTCAAGGGATGGCTCGAATACTATACCCTAGTCAGTCAAGGCTAGGACATGGAGGTAGCAAAGGAGTTCACTACCTCCTTGAGGGGTGATGTGGCCCATGTATGAGGATTAGAAATTCCAGTCACCCTTGAGTTCATCTCAGAGGCAGCTGGATTGCCCCTCATAGGGGAATGTGTATACAAAGGCATACTTTTGAAGTCGTACGTTGAGGTGCTGCTGCTAGGAGAGAATGTGCAGATAGACAAGGAGGGGTTACCCAAAAATAGCCTCCCCATGAATCTATGGAAGATATTTGAGTAGGTTGCTTGATTCTTCACATGCACCAAGAAATATACCCATATGCACGCTAATCATGTGTAGTTTCTCAATCACCTGGTGCATGGAAGGAAGTTAAATGTGCCCTTCTACCTAGTGAATTCTCTGAAGGACAAAGTGGCTCGGTACCAAAAGGGGGCATCGTCTGCCTTAGCCCACCATGGGGTGATATCGACACTAACCCGCTATACAGAAGCATAGATGCATAACCCTAATGTAGAGGGAGATGGCGGCCAAGAAAGGCAACATGATACTATTGCCAAAGTAGGGCAAGATGAGGGATGCCCTATAGAGGAAATAGCGAGCATCAAGAAATTGGCATTGCCCTATTTCACAGAGGAAAGAGGGTAGTCACCAGTGCCCAAAAACATAGAGGAAGGAGGGTAGTCACCAGTACCCGAGAGCACAGAGGGAAGAGGTCATTCCCTAGTTCTTGAGCGTAAGGAGGAAGGAGCACCGCTTGTTAGCAACAAGGATGAGTTTCACCCAATAGAACCAGTCCCTAGAAGGAAATGTCTATGGTGACTCCTATCGACAAAGGAAGAACAAAGCGACCCAGAAGTAGACATTGTAGCCCAAACCCTCAAGGAATTGACAAACCAGAGCCTACAATATGCAATGACTTCCAAGAACAATGATCAGGTCAATGCGGCCTTGGAGGAGGTGCTCGAATGGCAAACCAATTTTTGTATGACCTAGCAAATTTTGGAGGACTGCCAGAAAAAGCATGCAGGGGAGTTGAAGGAACAAGATAGACGGATCACCCAGCTCGAGCAACTGGTCTAGCAGTTATGAGAGGAAAACCAGCTGCTTCAAGATAGGGGAACGAAAAGAAGGGATGTATACACTCAAACTAATTGGGTGAAATAAGTCTCGATGAATTCTTCCACATCTATTGAATGAGTATTTTATTCAGGGGAAATTCGATCAGATTCCCGATAGAGCAGCCCAGATGTAAGGGAGAATTCCTCTATTTTTGGGAGTGAAGGGGAGATAAGTCCCAAAATACCTCCTATCATCATCCTAAGTGATACAGAATAGGACGCGGGCCTCCAAAAGCAAACAGGACAAAAATATAAGGAAGAACTCCCCAAATCTAAAGAAGGAGAAGAGCCTGAGGGGTCAACACCGGACAGATAGGAGAACGAATGATCACCCCTAGAAATAGCAGCATAGAATGAAGATAACGCTCTAGAGCTGACCCCTCAAAGTGAGGAGACACCTGCCAGGGAGAAATAGAAGAACCTTGTTCAACCTGCCATATTTTCCATAGAGGCCAGAGGAAAAAGGCCCATGACAACTCGAAAGAGGGTGAAGGTGACCTTCGTTGAGACAGAAGAGGACGAGTAGGATATGTAGTCATTCATAGAAAGGTAAAAATAGTTCAAATGGCTACTCAAGGAGATGAAAGCAGCCAAAGAGGCTAGGAAGGCATCCTCGAGGATGAGAGGGGACTCTGGAATCTATGTTAATTTGAAAGAGGACATCCAGTTCTAGGATATTTATGGTTCATCTCAGGGATGACCCTCCATGAAGAGGAAGTATTTGGAATGATGCAGGGTATATGGCACCCAATTGGAGGTCATGACCATTACAAAGGAGAACATAGGGCTTACTCCTAAAGCAGCTAGATTATACAAGGCCCAAGTAGTATCTTCCAGGGGGGATAATTCAGATATCCCTCTAGAAGTGGTCAGACCTCCAGACGTTGACCTTTGGAAAGCTATCAAAGCTACATTCTAGTCAGTAGAGATGACGCTGGCTAGATCACCGCCAGTAGTGGCCAAAATGAGAAAGGGACAATCGACAGTCGCATCCTTAGTTCTACATAGGAAAAGGTGAGCCACACCTTTAGATGCCAGCGTGCAGAAGAGACAGACTCAGGCCGCAGGGGTAGTTGAACCCTCCAAGAAATGGCAACGATGAAGGATCAACCGAGATATCTATAGTTTTGATGCCACGAGGGCGTGGCATATGTTAGGCATGGAGGTATGATGAGCACCAAAAATGCTCATTTTTTGTACACATTTTCTTGATCATTATGCGGTTATATAATAAGGATTGCATACTTTTATAAATGATTATATAGATATTTGATGAAATTATGCATGTTATCTAATTTGTGTGTTTTCAGTGTGTTTTGTGGAATTGTAGTTGGTTTAGTTAGATTTGGATCAGTCGAGGTATTTTGATGGACCTGACACTTTGTTTCTTTGGGGGTCAATGCAGAGAACATAGGTGCCTTCCTCTTCCAAGAAGGCACCAAGATAAAGTAGATGCCTTCCTCTTCTAGGAAGGCACCAAGAGAACGTAGGCGCCTTCCTCTTCCAGGAAGGTTCTAAGGAAACAGAAGCACCTTCCTCCTCTAGGAAGGCGCCAAAAGGATGGAAGCGCCTTCCTCTCATAAGGAAGGCACCGACGGGAAGGCGCCATGATAGGCAAAGCACCTTCCTCCCATAAGGAAGGTTCCACTAGAAGATGTGCCTTCCTCACTGAAGGTGAGCGCCTTCCTCCCATAGGAAGGCACCAACAGAAGGTAAGCACCTTCCTCTTCTAGGAAGGTGCCACGACAATAAGATACCTTTCGTATAGGGAAGGCACCCGATATACTTAGGCACCTTCCTCATAAGGAAGGCACCTCTGTTCTTTTCCCGTTGTCCAAATTTACATGACGTGGACAACAACGACTGGTGCAATTCCAACTCTACGTCATGTAGAGCTAAATTGGAGATCGCACCAATGTATGAAAATGTATTACCAATGCCAATCAAAGAATGAACCAATCAGTGAACATGTCGTCGTTAGAACCAAATGCCTGTTTTAAGGAGACATCAATTGCATTCACCAGACTATCTTAATTTAGTCTGGGATGAATCAGTTGTTGTAACATCTTTGTAAAAAAAATTTTATGGGTGTGTTATATAAACATGCGCAGTCCATTCTAGGAGATATAGATTGATATAGATTCATATATTATATTGTAACACTTTGATAAATATATTACAGTTCTAAGAGTTTTAAGCGCATGTTTAGCTGGGAGGAAGCTGCTGGAGCCTGGTCCCACTCCAAGCCTGTATTTCTTCCCTACTTTTCTCCTACTTTCTAGAATAGTCTATTGCTTTTGAAAGGTCATTTACCTCATTACTATTCCCAGTATTTGTAGTAGATTCATTTTTAGGAATGTGTGAATGTTTCATTTCCATAGATTTAATTATTTTCTTCTTACATAAATTATTGAGGAGTGCATGAATGATTGACAACCATTTTGAAAACACCCCCCAATAGTAGGATTAGCATATTCATCTCAAGTGGTATTGTAAGCAATCTTATTCAGACCCTTCGCAAGTTTACGAAGCTCCTTGGGTTGATAATTAAATGCACGGGCATGTGTCAAAAGTTGGAAAAAGTTAACCTTGTTTGACCTAAAACAATGATCTCACTTTCAAGATTACCAACAAGAACAACATAAAAATTTTATAAAATTCAAAATGACTTTCTATGGAAAGCTTGTGAGGAAAAAATTAGGTTTTCTCTTTATAAGTAGGATACGGTTTGTGATGAAAATAATATTGGAGGAGTAGACTAATTCTAATTGTAGGCTTATAAATTTAGCATTAGGGGCAAATATTGGATGGAGATTATTCAAAGATCAAGGAAATAAATAGGTTCTCTTGATACATTAAAATTATTTAGGAAAATAACCCCACCTAAAGGATCACCAACATGAAACTTCATATCAAAAAGTTTGTAATTGATAAAGAAACATATTAGATGGTCAATCAATGAGGAGAGTTATGTAATTTTTTTTCTAATGCTTGGTTGAAGCATTATTATCATATCTTTGAATCAAAATGGAAACCATTGGCTCAAGCATGCCTAACATGTAAAGGTATAATGGTCAAAGACTATATTAGTATGAGAAAAAAATCCAAATCATGTACTACTAACTCGGTTGAAGGAGATGAATTCAAAAAAATAATAGATGAACTTCAAAAGAAGCTTCAAGATTTTTGTTTTTCAATTTTTACACAAATGGATGAGTAGTTTTAGAATTTATCAAAGGATGGTGGATACTCAGTCAAGTTGAGGTATGAATATTTAGAGTAATAAAAATGTCCTTCTCCCAAATATTTTTCTTGGAAGAATGTTTGGTCGTTAGAGGGTCTCCCTAAGGCCCCAAAATTTCCTTGGTTAGCAGTTCAAAATAATATCCTTATAGGAGAGTCTACAAAGAAGTGGATATTATGGACCTTTTACATGTGCCTTGTGTGAGAAGGATTTAGAAACATCATACCATTTACTTCTTCATTTCCCCTTTTCTCACACCATTAAAAATATATCGGGTAGCTCCATCAACATTGAAATATTTGATGAAATGTTGGATTTATTATTTCAAAGCTAAAGCATTATATATTTTGTGGAGGATTAGCCCTTACATTATTTGTGAGAATTTATGGCTTGAAAGTACTAATATAATTTTTAAAAATAAACCTTAAAATCATGTCAAGTTTGGAACCATATTATTGCTTCTCTTGTAGAATGTCTATAAATATGGTGCTCATAATCGAAAGTCTCATTTGTAGAAAAGAGGTGCTAATAACTTGGATAAAATATTTGAAAATACATATAAGAGTCATCTATGATAATGGAATTAAAACAAACGATATATTTTGATCAATGGTAAAAAGAAAATATCTAAAAATTGGGTTTATCAAAATTAATTTTGATGGTGCTTCTAAAAGAAATTTGGAAAACGTTGGTGGAGGTGGTGTATTTAGAAATAGTGAAGATTAAATTCTCGTCACTTACTTTGAATTGGATGGAACTTCAACTAAAAATTATGCATAGGCTAGGGAACTTCTTATAGGGATTAAAATTGCAATAGAAAAAGGAAGGAAATATATATATTGGAACCAACAATTATATTCAATAAAAAATAAGAGAGGTTACAATAATAAGGGAGCTAGAAAAATCATAACTTAGGAATTCAAGGCCACCCAAACAATCAACATTGTAAATACGAGGTCCAAGGCCAAAAACAAAACCAACCCCTAAAAGGGTGAATAAATAGAATAACTAAATAAAGGGAGACACTCCAAGAGGAGACCGAACCTTGTTGTGGGTACTGATAAAATGGCCTGAAGCTGGATAATGTCACCCCCTCAACCTGCGACACTAAGAAATCAAAGAAACAAAGGAACTTTAAGGGAGAGGGAGGTTAGGCGAAACCATGTTGATAGTGCATGAAGCCTTGTAATTGTACCTAGAAATATTGATAATATGCACCAACTCATGAGTCAACTTGGAAGCCTACGAATGGAGTTGAAGAGTAACAACAAAAAATACCATAATCTTTTTAAGAAAGAAAAATTGATTGGAAATTGAATATATAGAATAGAAAACAACATTCCTAGCTTTCCAAAGTTGAAATAAAATAGTAACACAAAATAAGTTCTACATATCAGCAATATAGATAGACCAACAACTATTATCTCCAAAAAATATCATCTGCCATCTAAAAAATTTAGGATGAAAGGGCTTGAAAAATGAGTGAATCTAGGACCAAGCAGACTGAGCATGAGGGTATAACCAAAATAGATGTTTGAAAGTCTCAAAACGACCACAAGCTGGACACTTAGGATTAGGAAGACCAAACCTACTAAGTCTATTTTCCATAGGAAGCCATTCATAAATAAGATACCAAAGAAAAAGGTAATCTTGGGTTTAAGGTTAGACTGCCAAATATGGTTCAGATGAGAAATCCAAGTATAAGAGGTAGAGTGAGTCTATCATCTCTCATTAATTTTATAAACACTAGGAAAATAGGACTAATAAGATGATAATGCAAGGAAGAAGAGTAGTTCTTGAAAGGAGTATCCATATTCTAGTGCCAATCTCTCCACTAGGCACTTGGGAGTTGAAGTCCAAGATTATGAAGCATGATATTAGGTAAGATCTCTTGAATCTTAAGAATAGAAGGAAGATCTGAATTTTGAAGATTAAATTTTTGTTTGATATTAGACCAAGGAATCCAGTCTCGAGAGTGCACTAAATCATTAATATAGTAAATGCCCTTGTAAAACAATCTCAAAGCTTTAATCCTTGGCATATCAACAAGAACTAAAGAGTTAGATAGAATAGGAGAACACCAGATATTCTAAGAATTGAATGAAACACCATTAAAAAGACCATCACCATTCTATTGAAAATGAGGTTTCACCACCTCAAAATCTTACCAAATACTTTTAGCAACAAAGGAACCCTGAATCTTAACTAGAGTATAAGTAATGATGAGATTATGGAGGCCAATATTGGCCCAAGATTTGTGCCCATAAGGTGGTCCTGAAGAAATATAATGATGAATCAAAACCTTCTAGTCTTCAAGCCTTTAATAGCTTTAACCACCTACTTAGCACATAGAGAAATGGTTTACCTGTAAATGTCAATGATGCCCATCCGGCCCTTAAAAATAGGAATGAAACAAATATACCAAGCAACTCAATGAAAACCACATGAATTATTCCTCTTGGCCTAAAGAAAATCCCTAAGGAGTCTTGCAAAATTGTTAATAATTATTAGAATGGGACCAACATGAGGATTAATAAACATGGGTGGTAGAAAGAATCTTTGTGCAAACCTAAAACTTACCAACAAGAGAAATGGGATGCGAGACCCAACAAGAAATCTTCTTTTCAATTCTATCAATGACATACTGCTAGAGTTTAGAGGACAAGCTTTCAAAATCAAAGGGGATTCCTAAGAACTTAAAACACTCACCCCTTTGAAGCTAATGCCATGAAAAATGTCTAAGCTAAGTAGGCACAAAAGGAGAAGCAAGGTAAAAACACAGAGACTTAAACCATTGGATGTTGGATCCTATGGCTTTACAAAAAGTGTCCAAACATCCAAAGTAGTTGAAACTAAAACCTCTTCCTCGTTAATAGTGAGAAAAGAATCATTCGTAAAGTGCCCATTAATAAGTTGAGTGGAAAAATTAGGAAATATAATGCCTTTGATCAAACCCTTAGACACTTGATTAGAAAGAAGATAACCAAAATCTTTAGCATCAAGGATGTAAAGCAATGGGGACAAAGGATAGCCCTGGTGAACATAATGAAATAAACCAAAATCCTCTAACCTATGTCCATTAATAGTAAGACAAGCTAAAGCATCAACAAACAACATACTAACAACCTTGATAAAAAAGAGGTCAAAGCCAAGATCTTGGAGCATGGTGAGAATGAAAGGCCACTCAATATGATCATAAGATTTCTCAAAGTCTAGTTTAAGGAAAAGGGATTTTTATCCAAATATATGAGCCCATTCTAAATATTCCTAGACAACAATAACATTATCCAAGATGTAACACTCTTTAATGAAACTCATTTTCTCTCATATGATAATCATAAAGAGAATGTTGTGAATATGGAGAGCTAAATATTTAGCCAAACTATTGTAAGAGATATTAAACAGAGTAATATATCCTGGTGATAAGCTCAGGATTACCTACTTTAGGAATAAATTTAATTTTTCCATGATTGATAATATTATCCAAAGAATTATTGGCTAACACTTCATTGTAGATATTGAGTAGATCAGACCCAGTAAACTTCCAAGTGGGTTTATAAAATTTATAGGAAAGCCATCAAGACTAGGGGACTTGTCATATGACATAGTCATAAGAGCATTATGTAGCTCATAAAGTGAAAGAGGAGCCTCAAAAATAAATTTGTCATAAGCAGACAACTTAGTAGGAGCAACATCAAGACACTATTGGAGCACCATCTAACATTCTAGAGAATCTTGTTGTGCTTGAAATATAAGCTTATAATTATCCACAAAGGTTGAAGCAATATCAAGAAGACAATTCAACCTATCATGAGAGACTTGAATAGCCTTGATTTAGATCCTGGCCTACTTGGAATGAAGAGACTTTAAAAAGGCTTTGGATGGGTGATCACCAACACTCAGCCAGTGCAAATGAGGCCGAATATGAACCCCCATGGCTTCATTCCATTTATGGACTATAAGCAGGTGGTGAAGACCAACAACCTTAGTTTTCAATTGTTTGTCATATAGATCATTTTCCAGTAATAGTAAATTTTATTGATACTCCTTCGTAATAGCCAAATGAGCACACTTTCTGATATGTACCGCCTATTTGCCAAAATATCACATGAAAGAGGTAGTACAGATGATTGTTTCATTCCACCAAGAAATCCAATTGATAGAGCTAGGAGGTCAAGGTAATAAATTCTAGATTCACTCAATCATAGCAATGGTGTGAGGATGTTACAGTAAAGAAGTATTTAAATAAAACTAATTGCATGACAAATTAAATTGGAAACCACTCCACTCAATTTGAAAGGAAATTAGAAAATGATTTGATAATAAGAGTTTATCCCAGACCATCACAATATTGATATATATGGAGAAGAATAAAAAAATTGTTGCTCTAACATTATAACTTGATTAAGGCACTTGCAGACTCTGCTATTACTTACATAAAATTGGACCATGTGAACCAGGGTGGAGGCATGCAATTACACTGGAAAAAAATGGGATAAAAAAGACCCCATCCATGTTTAAGAAAAAACTAGACCTCACACTCTCCAGCACACCAACACATCAAGAGATGACCAACTTTATATTCAGCATGCTAAACCATATTAAAATCACCATAAAAAATCCAATATACCATCGATAAGTTATCAACAAGGTACCCCCAAAGGGAAGAGCGACTAGGTCTATCATTAGGCGTATAACTGTTTGCAATGCCTAGGGTGTTCCCATTAATATTCAACAAAATACAGATCACATGATGAGAAGGATCCTGGCCATATCTAAGTAAACAATCCTCAAGTTTGGAGGAGATAGAAATAGAAGAACCACCCCGACCATCTTCATGGTGAGTAGTGAAGTGCATAAAAGAACCTACAATGTAGTTGAGAGAAAATAACAAAAAACCAAAAATTGTAACTTATAAATAAATAATATCAAAATGACCAATAATTTGCAGAGAATATCGAACAAAAAATTTCTTGAGGACTCTATAAGTCCTCGAACATTCCACGAAAGGAAATTCATGGAGGAGGAATATCCATGGAGCCATCTTCCATAGGGTTGTCCCTACTATCAATTAGCATTGAAGAATTATTAAATATAGAAGTTTAAGAAGGTTGAAGTAAATAACCAAAAATCAAGGGACTACCCACATTATCGGCCAACATCAAAAACCTATTAAATAAAGAGGTCTAAGAAGGTTGAAATATGTCACCAACTGTCGAAATATGATGCTTAGCCTCCTAGATTTCCATCGATGATGGCGAGCCATATAAATATGGACTATGCAAATGCTTAGAGTGTGGAGGTAGTGAAATCCCTTCTTTTGAGGTTGATTTATGCTCAAGAGTTTTCTCGACAAGTGGAGCCTAAGGAGCTAAAATAGGATGAACATAAACAATAGGAGGTTGATATGGTGTCTTCATAAGCTTATATTCATTAGAAAGCATCAACTTAGGGTTGGTTTCCCCTTCTTATTAGAAAATGTAATCCAGTCACCCTAAATAGAGTGTTTGGGAGGTGCAGGCACAATATAAGGAGTAGGGACAACCACCAAAAGTTTTTTAGCAACCTACAAATAATCCTTGATATGATGCATGGTGGATTGGTACCGAAAACAAGTATTAGGTAATTATACTAAATAATTTTTTGCATAAAATGTTCTATATCAACCTAAATTTTCATGAATTCTTTGAGATCTTATACGAGGTCGACCTCAACATAGACTCTCTTATTAGGCCATGTTGAGAAGAATCACTCTTGTTCTCAACATATCACCCTAACCAATGGGTTTAACAATATCACCAATAAACTCTCATAAGGGTAGCAGAAGACTAGGGTGTTCAAGCGAAACCAACATTTTTAAGGCAACATACTTTGAAAATCGAAAAGGAGTTCAAGGAGATATGACCATCAAAGTATTACGAAGAAACCAACAACTGGACTTAGCAACCATAGTTTGCACTTGTGAGGGTTCTTTAAAGGAAAGAAAAAAAACCCTTAGTAAGATTGTGAATGCTCACAACCACAATGCCATAAAATTCCCAGTGAAGTTTTAGCCAATTTTGAAAATATTCTTGTGATGGGATTGAACCAACAAAATAAGCTATAATACAATGATTCTCATACCATTTTACAATTGGAGAAATAACATCAAGAGAGAGCACAACATCTGGAGAAGACTATTACCTCGTCCACCACTTTTAAAATAAAATTTTGAACTCACTTTGATATCATGAGTTCCACTATCTATAAAAACCTTTACATTTGAGGATGGTGAATACATAAAAAGGAGAGAGATCACTGAATTGGTAGAATATTAGTATCCAAAACCAAAGCAACCAAATTTACAAATAGTAGCTGACCCAAACCCTAGTAGAACAACTTTCCTCATCAAACCCTAGCAGAGCCAAAAAATATATCTATGGAAATATATTTCAATTGAGTAGTATTCATAAATTATCATCAATACTATTAATAAAAATTGATGTGGAGTCTGGATAAACAATAATATTACTGTTGATATTCATCAACTATTACTAGACACAATATCTTGGAAATGTGAGCATACTTATAAATAAGGATATTAGGTAACATATAATTTAACCAATTGTAGTGTTGATATTCATCTTGGTGAAATTCAAATTTTATAAGGCAACTGACCAAGTGAGATTTTCTCTCTTAATCAAAATAATGTCAAGGAGTTGATTGTAGAAACATAGCATTTAGAGGAAGTTGAAGAATATATTTAATAGAAAAATAATTGTGATAAAATAAATTTGAATATGATTTAATTGACATAACATATGTAAAATTTTGATATTTTGATAGAAGTGATCCCCAATAAAAATCACATATAATATATTTAGATAAATTAAAAAACACTAAGTTTTGTTTTAATCTTAATCCCATATAACTAATTAAAATAATAATAATAATAAATAATATTAAAGTGTAGTTCATATTTTATTCTTATGATTTGATATTCCAAAGATTAATAAAGACATTTAAATTTAGGGTTTGCATTACATGGAGTTAAGGTTAATTGTATTTATATTACGGATTTTTTTTTTAATGTCATCTACCTAATGCTAGTCTTATCATTTTCATTTCTATGTATGAACAATGAGTCCTTTGTATCACTAGTCCCCTTGATTGAGTAAGCTATTCGGATCTTATTATAAACTAAAATTTATGATTACATATTAAAAAATAATAAAAGTTGAAAAATAAAAATTAAAGTAAAATAATTTTTTATTATTTGAATGAGGTTTCAAAAATTTATATAAAAATTATTTGAAATAACAAATTAATACAAATTATAAATTATAGAGTTGCATTATTTTTTAATACATTATAATAAAAGATGTTATATCATTTTATGTGTTAAATTTTTGTTTGTTGCTAAGCTAATTTATAAAAGGGTAAATGGTAAAGTAGTTTAAGCTAATATATAAAAGGGTAAATAGTGAAGTAGTTTTTAATATCTGTGAGGCCATAGGCCATATGAGATAACCCCCATGGACAAAGTTGTTTACCTAAGACATGGTTATTCGACCAAACTTCCGTTACCAAAGTCTTTTTTACAACCCTATCCTCATAGGATTTGAATCTTAGGCCTCTATTCAAACTTTCAAAGTCTCTATAACTTAATTTACAAAAAAACTATAGTTTTTATTATCAAAATGGTTATATGGGATTGAAATAGGTTCCACTTGTATCATGTCATGGAAATATAATAGAATTATAACAGTTTCAAAATTATGCAAGTATCACTTGGCAATATAAACTAGGTTTCTTTCTTGAAAGTTGAGAAATATAACCAATTGAACTAATGCAGTTTGATATGACATATATACTTACACTCTATTTTAAGGTGAAAGGATATTGGATATGTTAGTATTAGTCATAACCCTAATAACCAGTTCGATAGCATTTTTTTTTCTTGATAAAAAGGGGTTGTACTTGGGTCCCTCACCCTTGAAAAATCACAAATATATCCTTTAGAGCTTAAGAGTTTACAAACAGATTCAATTCTCATCTCAATTGAGTTGCTATAGCTAGATACCTACATCTATTTTTATAAAAAGTTTAAATTCTTGATTTTCATTTTTTGGATCTTCAATTTTCTTTATAAATACAAATATTTTAGAATTCAACATCCTTCTTGATATTTTCTTGTAGAAGCCTTCATAATATCAAAATTCCACCTTTGTTATCAATGCATTTCATCTTAGTAGAGTAATATTTTCAAAATTTTATATTATTATAGTTTGTTTTACCAGCTCTAGAATATTAGTTTTCTTCCAAATCATAAGTGTAACCACAAAAACTATAAGAAATAGCTTAACAGTCTCAAAAAGTTGAAATATTATGATTAAATATTACAAAGGAATATATGCATGATAACTAAATGGGTTATTATCGAATATAAGTAGAATTCATTTTAATCCCAAATAACTAGTTAAAAAATATTTTATCATTTTAATGAATTATGAAATGAATCTCATTCCTATTATAACGACATTTTAACAAATCATAATGGTATTATTTTAATAAATTATTTAGTAGCATCCAAAAAATGAAAGTTACAATCCAAAATTTGTTCTATAATCTAACTAAAAACCAAAGACTCAAATAATCCATTTAACCACAAAGTTCATTGGATTTAATCTTCTTTTGTTTTACAATACAAAACATCTACTCACTTCACAAAATCATAGTCTGCTTTAGCAAATTTTGATTGTTAGTTTCTTCCAATGCATTGATCTATAAATGTATCCCCCACAACATCTTGTAATCCTCTAGAACATTATTTTGAATTTGCTCCTTTAAAATATTTCTCTAAAGTTACTAGTTCTTCTAACCATGGAAAAGATAATTTAATTTCATGATCCTCTATTAAAACCCTTATGTTGGCTACCCTATTTGCACATTTATTCCTTTCCCTTAACATATGTATAAACCTTATTTCTACAAACTCTATAGAAAGGTCTTATATTTCCACAATGATCTCTTGTATGTTCCATGGAGATTTTGAAAAAAATGTATTTATCAAAGTGATTAGTGAATTGCCTTCCATTCATAATTTGTTCCATTCTATTTTTTTGCATATTTTAATCCTTGCAAAGGTGCCCAAGCTTCAACTTCATTATTTTTCTTAAATTCACTACTAAAAGTGTAATGTGACAAAAGCTTACCTCTATTATTTTTTATTTCCTACTCCTGTTGGTCTTGGATTTCCTTTAGAAGATCCATCAAAATTCAATTTGACCAACTCTACTTTCAATGGTTTTCACTTCTGTAATGATGACTTGAATCCATATATCAAGGGCCTTTTATTTAATATTAGGGATTGGGTGTGTTGATAGGGTTGGTTTAGACTCCTCTATGGCTAAAAAAATATTCATTTTCATTACCTCTAAATTGATTTCCTTTCTTTTAAATATTATTTTATTTCTTTCCAACTATATAGTCCAAAGTATTGTATCTTTTGATGTATCCTAGATTACTATAGCACCTCACTTTTATAAGTTCTCTACATTTGCATTAATAATTCTTCAATTATAGCATTCATCATTGTGCATTTACCAAACATGTTAAGAAATCCAATTCCATAATTCCCAAACTATTGAGCAGTGTCACAAGAGATGGTCTATAGAGTCTTCATTTTTACATAGAATATATTGTGAAGGGCCATGAAAATCCCTTTTTATTAGGATATCCCAAGACAAAATTTTCCTATGACCTACTATCCATACAAAAATCTTGAATTTTTTATTATTCATGCTATCTCAAATATATCTTCATATTCTTGTGGTATTCCTATTTTGTTGGTGCTTTACATTATATTTACTTTTTATTGTATATTACCATGAGCTATTCAAATCCCTAATCATCTTATCCTTGGCTTCCCTTGGAATAGTCACTATTGTTATCTTTTTTCTCAACTGCCTCTTGGCAACAACATTTGACATACTTGTAAAAAATTATATTTTCCATCAATATCTTCCTTCCTAATCCCTATACATAGTGTTTGAAATCCTACCACCATATTATATCTACATTAAATGGTATTTTATGACACCAAGTATCCATCCCAATAGAATTTTTTTTCTAGTTTCCACCACCCATCGTAGATCTTTAATCACTATAGTAATTTATTTTTTTAACCCGTTCCATAGTACAAAACCATCTGGTAGTGAGAATGTAGTAAATATTAAGCTTGGGTCATTGGGTTCAATGTGCTTAGAAGAATTATTGGCCATTGTGTTTGACTCTCTTTGTATAATCTCCAAATTACTTTTTCCTTATACCTAAGTTTACATCAATATTGAGGGAGTTATGACCCTGTGAAGTCAACCATTCAGAACAAGGGCAGTGACAATTTTTCAATCATGAAATTTTTTTTTGCAAAGTGCAAAGGATTATGATTTTTCCCTAAAAAATATCAAATCGTTTAGGAGCCATATCTTTGTGAAGATTTATTCAATCCAGTTTATTCTTGGATCAACTTGTGCAAACTTTGAATAGCTTTAAAATGAGTGGTTATATGCAACTATATAAGAAATATTGAGGGAGTTATTATCCTATGAAGTCAACCATTTGGAACAAGGGCAGTGATATTTTTTATATTACGAAAAACTAAATTACAAAGTGCAAAGGATTAGGGTTTTTCCTAAAAAACATCTCATCTTTTAGGAGCCATATCTTTTTGAAGAGTTATCCAATTTAGCTTATTATTGGACCAACTTGTGTAAAATTTGAATAGATTTAAAATGAGTGGTCATGTGCAAAAATTCAAGTAATATTAATGGAGACATGATCATGTGAAGTCAACCATTCAAAACAAGGGCAGTGATAATTTTTCAAGTCGTAAAAAACAAAATTGCAATTATTTGCCAACTAGGGTTCAAACGATAGGAAGATCAATGAAGGCTAGGACTTCAAAGAGGCAAGACATTCTATCTGAACAAAGAATTTTTCAACTAAGTTATTTATTTCCTTTCTTTATCTTAGAAATTGTGCATAGAAATTTTATAGAGTTTTTATCAAATATTATATTTGTTATAGAACTTTTAGATAAATTTCATTAGATTTTGAGTTTTAGTTTTCTTTACATGGATAAGTTTATAGTTAAATCCTTAGAATCATCCCTATTGGTAGAGGTTAGTGAGAACACATCAGAGAAATCACCATTGCTCCAAGATAAGGTAGTTTTGGTAAATTTAATGGGTATTGGCCAGGGGCTTCAGCCTTGAGAAAATGGATTGATAAGAGTTGGAAGTCTCCAGGAGTGATTCTATCATTTTTTCCCAAAGGTTTCTTCATATATATTTTTTGTTCTAGGGAATAAAGAGAAAGAATCCTAAAATGGGGTCCTTGGTTTATGGGAAGAGTAGGGCTCTTCCGTACCCGTTGGTATGAAGGATTTTCATCTAAAAATATAAATCTATCCCTAGTACTATTCTGGGTTATGATGTTTGAATTACCCATTGAATATTTGGAAATAGAACTGAAGAACATGTACTTATACTAAGAGGGGGGGTGAATAGTATAATATAAAACTTTTTACTTTTCAATCCATATGATAACATTAACAATATTAATGCAAAAATCATTATACAAAGCATCACACACATGAGAGATGTGGTTTAACATGGTTCACCTAATATGGGCTACTCCATAGAAAAATATTTCACTAAAACTTTCTCAAAAAATATCTTGGGAATCCTTTACCTATTACAATGTTTATGGATATCTGTCCAAAGGAGACACCAATATCCTAATCAAGTTCATGGATCTTTATCCATAGGAGAACTCCTTCTTTTCTCTGGTTGGTGATCCTTTAGAAGACTACTACCTCCACTACACTGGCTTGTGGATCTCTCTCCACTAAATACCTCTGACCTCTCTACTCTGTCACCTCCAAATATTACTCTCAAATCTATCTAAAATTTGTACTAAACACAGTCCTTCGATCTAGCACAAATATGCTCAATATTTATCTCAAATCTGCACTAAACATAGTCCTTCGGTCTAGCACAAATATGCTCAATATTGATCTTTGATCTGTACTAAACATAGTCCTTTGGTATAGCACAAATTTGATCAATCTCTATATTTTTTCTGGCACAAACTTGTCATCAAATCTACACCAAACTCTATCCTCAAATATATTTGTTGGAAATTTTGGGTACTTTGGGTACATTGCCTTTGCTCAAGTGTATAAGTTGTCATTGATGTCAAGAAGCTCTTGAAGGAATTTTATTTGATGTCAAACAATTTGTTTTGATGAAGGTTACAACATGACAGTTGGCAGGTTTAAAGACTACAGGTGGATGCATTAGTTTAATGCATTTGGGTCCAGGAGGAAGTATTTATTTAAATAATTAAAAACCTTGTTAAGGTTCCTTTTAATTATTTTTAAATAAATATTAATTTATTGTTTGCATTGGGTTCTCCTAACCCATGGCGCAAATGTCTTAACTTTGATGGTGCTATGTTCTAAGATTGTGGGCGCTAGCCAAGACCTCCACCAACGTGTTAAAATCCTCCACCGAAGTCAAGAGTTTATAGGAAATATGCATATAAATCTCCCACAATGAAGATCAAAGATGATCCCATCTGCATTTTCGAAAAGTTTTCCTCGCTGTGATTTCGCAATCTGATGTTCGATCTCTTCTTCGCTAAGATTTTGTGATCCACTATTTGGATATCCGTCGTTCATGTTTTGTATCCACCGTAAGGTTTCGTCGTCGTCATTCATGTCAAAATATAGGGAGGCCTATTGTTTATTTTAGCCCTAGCATAGAAGGTACAAGGGAAATAGAGTGAGGTTCATACCTTACCGGATGCCTTTGGCGCACCGGTAGTGGTAGACTATTGGCGTGCTACCCAAATGGGAGGTTTCGCGTTCGAATAATGTGAAAGTTTTTTTTCTTCGTTGAAGTGGATGCAACGGGTGGTGTTGGAGTTCAAGCACAATTTCTCCATAGCATGATTTTCAATGTTGGCAAAGGTATTTTTGAAATTAATTTTTTCTAGTATATTTTACGGATGGAGGAAGTTTATTAGAGAGAAAAATAGCTTAAGAGTTATAAGGAGTTTGAAGATTGCTTTATTTTGATAAAAGATTGTTTATAAGGTGTTGTTTGCATTATCTTATTGCATTCTTATGAGAGATAAAGTTTATTGTTGATAAGACTATAAGGGAGAAATAAGGTGTATAAGGGAAAAATATTTCTTGTAATGTTGAGAGTGCTTTTGGTTGATTATGGAAATGAAAGCATGATGTTTTAAGGTTAGAATTGCTTCTTGTGTGAAGTTGTGAAACCTTAAGTGGGAAGCTTTGAGATTGACATTAGCTTTCGTTAAATTGGTTATAATCAAGCTATTCTTTACTTGGTTAAAGTTTTGGGCTTGCTTCTTTGTTGATGAATTGAAAAGTTGTTTTATGCTATTGTGATTTGAGTTGGTGGATGCTTTTTTTTCAAATAATGTTGGAGAGAAAAGGAGTTCTACTTGTTTCCTTTTCTAATGTTGATTGTGAAATGCTTCAAGGTTGTGTTTTGAGTTAAATGGTGTTGATTGAACCTTGGTTGATAAGCATTGTTGTTAAAGCCCTAATTGATGGTGAAAATAATATGAGTATCATTGTTATGTGATTCTTTGCACAGTTGGCAATTGTTGGGTTTTCATGTTCTTGAAAGAAAGCATTATATCCTATCCATTTAGATATTGAGTTGAGTTTTCAGATTTGATATTTGAGATTGAGATTGAGCTGAGTTGATTTGAGTTGAGTTTTGATATTGGGATTTGAGTATAGAACATATTGAGTCTCTAAAAATTCTCTTTATGCTTCTATGAGTTTGAAAAATCACATTGGGTCTCTAACAATTCACTTTGTGATTTCCTACTAAGAAAGTTTTTCTTGGTGAGCTTGCTGAGTTTTTGTACAGGTTCCGGTGGGGACTTGTGAGCAGTTTTTGGACAGGTTTCAATGGGGACTTGTGAGCAGTTTTTGGACAGGTTCCGGTGGGGACTTGTGAGCAGTGTTTGGACAGGTTTTGGTGGGGACTTGTGAGTAGTTTTGGACAGGTTTCGGTGTGGACTTGTTAGCAGTTTTGGACAGGTTTCGGTGGGGACTTGTGAGCAGATTTGGATAGGTCCTAGAAGAGGACTTGTGAGCTAAGTTTGATAGTTCTATCAAAGAACTTGAGGACAAAGGTGCATTGGTTCTATGAGAAGAACCTGAGGACATATTTGGCAAGTCTTTGAGAAGGCTTGTATGCAAAGGATTGATTTTTTCAAGAGTTGGATAGATCTGACAGACAGAGGAAGACTTGTACTAGACTAACTGACTATGTTTGGTATAGGTTGTTGAGCTACTATGGACGTGATAAGAGAAGGTAGAGGTCTCTTAGGCTAAGCATTGAGGACAGGAGGTCTTTTGTGGAAAGAAGTTCCACGTGCTGGAAAGAGGTAGAGGCAATTGATCTTCTGGGGGATCATTTCCAGAGCAGAGGGGAAGGTATCTCCTTTGAGTAGAGGCTCATAAATTTTGATTGGGGGAAGTTATCTCCTTTGAGCAGAGGCTCATAAATTTTTATTGGGGGAAGGTATCTCCTTTGGGCCGAGGCTCATAAACATTGTAATTAGGAAGGATTCCCAAAGAAATTTAAGATAAAAGTTTTGTGGACGTAGCCCAACCATTCTGGGTGAACCACGTTAAAATTGGTGTCACTTTGTGGATGATATTGTGCATTGCTTTGATATTGCTTTGGGTATATTGCTTTGCTATTTTGAAGTATAATGGAAAAAGTAAAAAGAGGTCTTATACTGTTCACCCCCCCTCTTAGTATAAGCTTGTGTTCTTCAATTAGTATCAGAGCAGGTGCCTTCGAAAAGTTTAACAGCTTGAAGGAAAAGCTAGTAAAGAACACAATGGATCATTCAAGTGGTAATGCAACACCTATTCTTGATGGGTTAGATTTTGGACTTTGGAGTGCAAGGATGAAGGTTCATCAAATGGCACTTGGGAATGAGGTTTGAGAAGTGATTGAAGATGAGTACACTATTCCTGAACATGGTCCTAATACTAAAGAAGAAATGCTCCTACATCACAGCAATTCAAAAGCAATGAATGCAATCCTAAAAGGCTTATAGAAAGTAGATCTCACCAAAGTGATTCATTGCAAGACAGCTAGTGAAATGTGGAATCAGTTGAAGGTGGTTCATACAGGTGATACAAATGTCAAAAAAGCCAATTTGAGACACTTCAAAGGTATGTTTGAACAACTCTAGATGAATGATGATGAAAATATTAGTGACTACATGCTTCATATGGATGAGGTTGTTAACTCCATGAAATACTTAGGTCTTGAGCTTGCTTAAAATGATGTTTGTGATAAGATTTTAAGATCTCTTCCTAATAGATTTAGTAAAAATATTTCTGCTATTGAGGAAGCTAAAGATTTGGATAAGTTGAAAAAGGATGAGCTCCATAGTATACTTGCAGCATTTGAGTTGAGAACTCAAGTGAAGGTTGATGTCAAGAAAGAGGCAACTTTCAAGGCTACCAAGAAATCCAAGGGTAAACGACTTCAAGATAGTGATGAGTCTTCTAGTGATGAAGAGGCATATTACAACAAGAAATGCAAGTTCTCTAGAAAGCACAAAAGTATGAAAAATATAAGATGTTTCAATTGTGGAAAGTTTGGTCATTATGCTACTGACTATACTGTTCCCAAGAATGAAAGTGATGAAGATAAATAGGATTCTAAGAGCAAGGATTCTGAAAAGCACAAGCATCATAGGAAAAACAAAGATGAGCACAACAATCAAGGAAAGAGGTATTCTCACAAGCATAAGAAGAGTTTCTACCTAGACAAAGCAAGTAAGTGTTCTAGTAGTGATAGTGAAAGTTCTTCAAGTGATGATGAAAATGAGATGTTGTTCGTATCATAAAAAGAGGAAGAACCGAAACATAGATTCATTATCATGAAATGTCGTAGATGTGGAAACTTTGGTCACCTTGAGGATGATTGCACAAATAATGATTTGGTTTCTAGTATGTATGAGGATGCTTCAGAAAACTATAAGGAAGATGTATGTATGGTTTTTGAAAAGGGTAGCACCTCTAGTGATAAGAAATCTAAAAAAGGCTTTGATGATTCAAAAAGCAAACAAATAGAGGAAGATATAGAGGAAGGTGAAGTAGATCTTGAAGGCGAACTTATTAGTGCTCTTAGTTCTTTGAAAAAGGAAATAAAGAAGAATGCTAGACTCAAGGATAAGTTAGATGAATGTTATATGGAAAGAGATGATCTTATAGAATGTCTTGAATTCTCTATAGCTAAGACACAGGAACTCAAGGATGAGTTAGAGTCTAAGGTTCTTGAGTATAGTGAGTTAAAATAGAAAATGGCTTCTTTGAAAGAGGAAACTAAAGAGTACAAAGATAAGCTTTACAGGTTTCAAGATAGCTCCAAAAATGTTAAGCCACTCATCAAAGATCAAAGAAATACAACAAATCAAACAGGCCTTGGTTTTGTTAAGCCACACAAGGAACAAGTTGGAGAGTCTAGTAAGAGACTCCAAAAGGAAGAGAGTTCTGATGAGGAAAGTATTTCATAAAAGGAGTCCTTGAATGATAGATGCATAGAAAAACAAAAGAGAATTTAGAATGAGAAGAAGAAGTTTTCAAAACCTAAGAGGTCAAATAAAGGAAAGTTTCAAGGTAGATGTTTTGCTTATCACAGGTTTGGTCACATGGCTTCACATTGCATGGCTCAAGTGAAGAAAGTAAATGACAGTTTCAGAAGTGCTAGTTACTTTCAAGGGTATTGCTACTCTTGTCAATAGTTTGGGCACAAGGCAGTTTATTGCAAGGCAAATAACAGGAACAGGTTTGGTCAGAACAGGTTTGGTCAGGACAGGTTTGGCCAAAACAGGTTTGGTCAGAACAGGTTTGGCCAGAACAGGTTTGGTCAAAAAAAGTTTGGTTAGAACAGGTTTGGCCAGAACAGGTTTGGTCAGAACAGGTTTAGTCAGAACTGGTGGATTCAAAGATCAGGTTTACCTTAGAGAAACAACATCGTCAAGTGTTTCAAGTGCAACAATGAAGGTCACATAATCAGATAGTGTAGAGCTAAAATTCTAGAATACAAGAACAGGAATGATGGCATGATTAGGTCCAAAGATCAAGGCATGGACAAGAACAGGGATGAGAACAAGAACAAGAACAGTAAAAAGAATAGGAATATGGGCAAAGAGTTCAAGAGAAGGCCCGACAAGGAAATTATAGATGTTGATGATGATCAGTGCCTAATGGGAGTTTTACTCCCACCCCTAAATTAATCACCTCATCAGGAGGTGGGGGAGGGACTAAGCTAAGAGGCACATTCTTAGTCCCGATCCCCAAAGGTGACCCTTTGCCATTGATGACAAAGGGGGAGAGATATGAGTAAGGGGGAGAGCTTCAAAGAGAAGAGGAGAGATTCAAGTGAGGGAGAGCAAAACTTCAAAGGAATATTCTTAGTTATGGGCACAGTTGGTCAGTTGTTAGCATAGTTGGTTTCAGTTTTGGCTCTTGAGAAGTGTTTTCAGTAAAGGTTTGCCATCAATGACAAAGGGGGAGATTGTTGGCAATTTTGGGTACTTTGGGTACATTGCATTTGCTCAAGTGTATAAGTTGTCATTGATGTCAAGAAGCTCTTGAAGGAATTTGATTTGATGTCAAACAATTTGTTTTGATGAAGGTTACGACATGACAGTTTGCAGGTTTAAAGACTACAGGTGGATGCATTAGTTTAATACATTTGGGTCCAGGAGGAAGTATTTATTTAAATAATTAAAAACCTTGTTAAGGTTCCTTTTAATTATTTTTAAATAAATATTAATTTATTGTTTGCATTGGGTTCTCCTAACCCATGGCGCAAATGTCTTAACTTTGATGGTGCTATGTTCTAAGATTGTGGGCGCTATCCAAGACCTCCATTGGCGTGTTAAAATCCTCCGTCGACATCAAGATTTTATGGGAAATATGCATATAAATCTCCCATTATGAAGATCAAATATGATCCCATCCACATTTTCGAAAAGTGTTGCTCGCTGTGATTTCGCAATCTGATGTTCGATCTCTTCTTCACTGAGATTTCATGATCTGCTGTTTGGATATCCGTCGTTCATGTTTTGTATCCACCGTAAGGTTTCGTCGTCATTGTTCACATAAAAATATAGGGAGGCCTACTATTTATTTTAGCCCTAGAGCAAAAGGTACAAGGGAAACATAGTGAGGTTCATACCTCACCGGACACCTTTGGTGCACCGGTAGTGGTAGGCTGTTGGTGCGCTACCCGAACGGGAGGTTCTGCGTTCGAATAACGTGAAAGGTTTTTTTCCTTCATTGACGTGGATGCAGTGGGTGGTGTTGGAGTTCGAGCACAATTTCTCCATAGCATGATTTTTGGTTTTGGCAAAGGTATTTTCAAAATTAATTTTTGCTAGTGTATTTTGCGAATGGAGGAAGTTTATTAGAGAGAAAAACAGCTTAGGAGTTATAAGGAGTTTGAAGCTTGCTTTATTTTGATAAAAGATTCTTTTTAAGGTGTTGTTTGCATTATCTTATTGCATTCTTATGAGAGATAAAGTTTATTGTTGATAAGACTATAAGGGAGAAATAAGGTGTATAAGGGAAACATATTTCTTGTAATGTTGAGAGTGCTTTTGGTTGATTATGGAAATGAAAGCATGATGTTTTAAGGTTAGAATTGCTTCTTGTGTGAAGTTGTGAAACCTTAAGTGGGCAGCTTTGATATTGATATTAGCTTTCATTAAATTGGTTATAATCAAGCTATTCTTTACTTGGTTAAAGTGTTGGGCTTGCTTCTTTGTTGATGAATTGAAAAGTTGTTTTGTGCTATTGTGATTTGAGTTGATGGATGCTTTTTGTTCAAATAATGTTGGAGAGAAAATGAGTTCTACTTGTTTCCTTTTCTAATGTTGATTGTGAAATGCTTCAAGGTTGTGTTTTGAGTTAAATGGTGTTGATTGAACCTTGGTTGATAAGCATTGTTGTTGAAGCCCTAATTGATGGTGAAAAGAACATGAGTATCATTGTTATGTGATTCTTTGCATAGTTGGCAATTTTTGGGGTTTCATGTTCTTGAAATAAAGCATTCTATCCTATCCATTTAGATATTGAGTTGAGTTTTCAGATTTGAGATTTGAGATTGAGATTGAGCTGAGTTGATTTGAGTTGAGTTTTGAGATTGGGATTTGAGTATAGAACATATTGAGTCTCTAAGAATTATCTTTATGCTTCTATGAGTTTGAAAAATCACATTGGGTCTCTAAAAATTCACTTTGTGATTTCCTACTAAGAAAGATTTTCTTGGTGAGCTTGCTGAGTTTTTGGACAGGTTCCAATGGGGACTTGTGAGTAGTTTTTGGACAGGTTCCGATGGGGACTTGTGAGCAATTTTTGGACAGGTTTCGGTGGGGACTTGTGAGCAGTGTTTGGAAAGGTTTCGATGGGGACTTGTGAGTAGTTTTGGACAGGTTCTGGTGGGGACTTTTGAGCAATTTTGGACAGGTTCTGGTGGGGGCTTGTGAGTAGATTTGGACAGGTCCTAGCAGAGGACTTGTGAGCTGATTTTGATAGTTCTATCAGAGAACTTGAGGACAGAGGTGCATTGGTTCTATGAGAAGAACCTGAGGATAGATTTGGCAAGTCTTTGAGAAGGCTTGTAAGCAGAGGATTAATTTTTTCAAGAGTTGGAAAGATTTGGCAAGTCTTTGAGAAGGCTTGTATGCAGAGGATTAATTTGTTCAAGAGTTGGACAGATCTGACAAACAGAGGAAGACTTGTACTAGATCGACTGACTGTGTTTGGTACAGGTTGCTGAGCTATTGTGGACGTGATCATAGAAGGCATAGGTCTCTTAGGCTAAGCATTGAGGACAGGAGGTCTTCGATGGAAAGGATTTCCACGTGCTGGCAAGAGGTAGAGGCAGTTGATCTTTTGAGGGATCATTTCCAGAGCAGAGGGGAAGGTATCTCCTTTGAGTAGAGGCTCATAAATTTTGATTGGTGGAAGTTATCTCCTTTGAGCAGAGGCTCATAAATTCTGATTGGGGGAAGGTATCTCCTTTGGGCCGAGGCTCATAAATATTGTAATTGGGAAGGATTCCCAAATAACTTTAAGATAACTTTTAGAGAAAAGTTTTGTGGATGTAGCCTGACCATTTTGGGTGAACCACGTTAAAATTGGTGTCACTTTGTGGATGATATTGTGCATTGCTTTGATATTGCTTTGGGTATATTGCTTTACTATTTTTAAGTATAATGGAAAAAGTAAAAAGAGGTCTTATACTATTCACCCCCCCTCTCAGTATATGCTTGTGTTCTTCAATATCCTCAAGCATTTACACAAATCTTGATCCAATAACAAATTAACTTTGCTAGATCTACCTCAAACCTTAACACAAATCTTGAACAAATAAATCAATCAACTCATCTATCAATTCCTCTCAAATAATTATCTCAAATCTATCCACAATTCATCTCAAGAACTTGTACAATATGCTCTCAAGTCTTCTCTAAGACTTGTCTCAAATTTGCTCAACAAGTCCTCACTAGACTTGCCTCAACTCTATCTAATATGAATGTAAGCTTACAAAAAATCTCACATAAATTTATCCTTAATTACCTCCTAGGACTTAATCAACTCTACCCACAATATCTCACAAAATATTGTTCAAATCAATTACAAAATTTGCTTATAAACTTGACTCAATTTTTCATAGAAAACCTCTTTCAATTTATTTCTCAATTCAATTCAGAATATAGAACAATTTATTTCATAGAACTTGAACTAACATTCCAACACTCTTCAATAAACTATGCTCAATCAACTTAACCAATAATTTTCTTGCAAACCCAAAGCAAATGTTTCACCCAAAGCTTTCAACAACTCACACAATGGAACTCAACCTTGACTCAAGATTATTCCAAGTTCACATAACAATGATACTCATGATTTTTCACAAACCCTAGTTCAAGATAGTTTTCAAGTTCTCACTCAAGCATTCACCAATCATGCATATAAAGGCTTACTCAACAATGCTTATCAAACAAGAACCTTTTCACTCCAACTTAGCATTCACATCATCCAAAAATCATGATCAAGGATTATGTGCCCTTACCTTTTGTTTGAAGAAGATTTGATCTCAAACACATGTCTCAATCACAATCAACTCTTTCCCAATATCAATGGTTAGGTAGAAATATCTTCTAAAAAATTCACTCAAATTATCCCTCAAAATATTTCACCATTACGTAGCATTAAATATCAATCACACCTTATAATATCCACACTTCAAAATATAAGCCAACAATTTGTTTAAAGAAAAGAGTCACAATAATCTTCTTTAAAACACTCTATGTCTTTTCTCAAAATATTTAATACATCATAGCTTATCCAAAAAAATTAAAATATAATTTTCATTTCAACCTTATGACTCCTATCTCACTTTAATTTATCAAAAATCACAATAAAATATTAACCTTTCAAAAACCTTATAACTCCCTCCTAGTAAAACTTAATCATGCCACCTTAAACCTTAGAAGAATTTGATTTACAAAAATTAAATAATTTTGTACTCGGTGGGATTTGAACTCCCATTTGCGCTTCCATACCATCCTATTTTTGGCCCATGTGCCACATGAGCTAGGCAATCACCTTAGAAGCAAGAAGCACCTCATGTGATTTATTGCTATGCCTTGGCACCAAAACCAAAACTAAAATCTACCAAAAGTGATGCCATAGGGGTTTGATCATGGGACCTCCCGCATGTTAGCACCCTAAGCACATAGTCACTTACCGCTAGCCCAACCACCATGGTTGGCTATGAGGCTCCAAGCCTCCTTCCTCTTATGCCTTCGATGACCACCACGTAAGCAAAAACCTTGTCCTCTTCTTTCATGTAAATTTTTTGCATGCACACAAATACTTATTCGATTGAAGGTGACTTTGGGTTTTCCAAAGCACATGGTATTTATACCAATATGTTGCCCTTATTGGAACATCAACGAATGAGAATATTAGTCGATGTAGGTGCCATATAATTTAGTTGCTTGCCCTTGTAACCCCAACCTTAGGGTTATTTAATTAAATTAAATTATAAATTAATTTATAATAATATTATTACAATTAATTTAATTACTGTAGGTCTATACTTTAGACCTTTAATATTATAATTTAAAATTATAATATTATTTTCTTGGGCCTTTGTATTGCACTTTTAGACCTTATTTGACCACCTTGAATATTATAATATTATTTTTCTAGGTTCAAGGTGTAGACCAATTGGTTCATCCAAACCCCATAAGGGGCGGAGGTCCAAGGTTCAAATCTTGGGCCTCACCAGACTGAACGCTTGTCCCTTTCCTGGTGCTTTCAGTGGCTTAAAAAGGTTTAAAATGATTGTGGCATGGTGGTTATAGGGAAAAACTGTGCGAAGATCTATGTGGCGGCTTCCGAGGGGACAACACAAAATACTGTGGTGACCATAAAAGCTGGAAAACCTGCTTGGATTCATGGTGGCTACCGATTCCACCATGTTAAAAAATAATAATAATAATAAAATATATTATTTTTCCTTAGGCCTAGAAGCAATATTTTACTTGCACTGTTGATGAAAATTGATGCTTGACCTCATTTTGTTTACACTGCTCACTGAAACTGACTCTTGACATCAATGACAACAAAACTTGCTCATATTTCCAATAATATCTCCCTTTATCATTGATAATAACCCAATTACCTGTTACCATTTCCTTTAACTTTTTCTATTTTACTCTCCCTAAGAAATTGTTCCCCCTGATTGAATGCTCTCCCCCTAACTCAAATCTCTCCCCCTTTGACATCAATGGCAAAGGGTCACCTTTGGGGATCGGGGCTAAGAATGAGGCTCTTAGCTTAGCCCCTCCCCCACCTCCTTTTGAGGTGGGTAGTTCTGGGGTGGTAGTACTACTCTCAATTTTCCTAGAAGATACTCAAAAGTCTCTTTTGAAAGTGTCTTACTAAAAATATCTGCTATCTACTCCTTTGTAGTAACATATTCCAACATGACCTGCTTGTATTTCACCTGTTCTCTTAGAAAGTGATACTTGTTCAAAATATGCTTTGTCTTGGAATTCATAACTGGATTATTTGAGATATTTATAACACTTGTACTATCACACAATATGGGAATAGGATGACCATGTTTTACCTTAAGATCCTCTAGAGTTCGCTTCATTCATAATACCTGTGTACAACTGGAAACTATTGCAATATACTTTACCTTTGATATAGATAAATATACTGATGTCTATTTCTTACTTATCCAAGAGACCAAAAAGTATCTAAGAAAGAATGCTCCTCCACTTGTGCTTTTTCTATCATCAATGTTGCCAGCCCAATCTGCATCTGTATAAGTTGTGAGAGTAAAACTATCACTTTTGGGGTACTATAGCCCAAATTCCATAGTCCCTTTTAGATACCTGAGAATCCTCTTTAATGATACCGCATGTGTTTATTTAGGTGCTTCCTAAAATCTTACCACTAATCCCACTGCCTGCATGATATATGGTCTTTTAATTATGACATAAAATAGACTGCCAATCATAGATCTGTATAATTTTTTATTTACCTTTGGAGATTCATCATATTTGATTAACTTACATCCTATGATCATGGGGGTACTTATTGGTTTACAATCTTCTAAGTTGAATTCCTTTAGAATTTATTTTATATACTTGGTTTGTGAAAGAAATACTCCTTTCTCTGATTGTGAAATTTTAAGTCCAATAAAGAAGAACAAATCACCAAGCATAGACATATCAAATTTATTATGCATGCTCTTTGCAAATTATTAACACATCCTATAATTTTTTAACCCAAAAATGATGTCATCCTCGTAAAGAACCACAATTAGTAGATCATTCCATTCATTTTTGGTGTATATGTTATTGTCCACTATTCCTTTCCTGAACCCCTATTCTTGAAGGTACTTATCTAATCTTGAGAACCATGCTCTAGGATCCTGTTTTAGATCATACAATGTCTTCTTCAATATGCATACATATTCTGGTTTATCTGCTAATATGAATCCCTCTAGCTGCTCAATATAAACTTCTTCTTTTAAAACACCATTTAGAAATGCTGAATTAACATCCATCTAATAAAATTTGAAGTTTTTAAAACTTGAGAAGGCTAAGAACATCCTTATAGCTTCAAGTCATGCAACTGGAGAAAATATATCATCAAAAGAAATTCCCTCAACCTGTGCATAACCCTTGCACACTAACCTTGCTTTATTTATGACCACTTGACCATGTTCATTTAACTTATTTCTAAATACCCATTTAGTGTCAGTCACATTTTTATCTTTTGGTCATGGAACAAGTTCTCAAGTATTAATTTTCTCTATTTGGTCTAATTACTCATCCATTTCCTTAATCTAAAACTTATATTCACTTGCCTCATTGAGGTATTTTGGCTCAATTTTAGATAATAAAGAAAAATTAGCTTGTTGAGATGAAGTTATTACCCTTCTCCTTGTATGTATCTCATTTGGATTCCCAATGATTAGCTCTCTTGGATGATGTTTCTGTACATACTTGGATGGGGTTTTAGGAAGAAGTCTTTGTGTTTCTTCCTCTTCTTATTTTGATTCCTCATGAAATTATTCTTGACAACTTCCATCTTCCTTATACACAATTTCATGAATTCGTTCTCTTGAACATATCTTCTCATCAATTGTTACATTTATACTTTCTACAATAGTGTGTGTCCTTTTGTTGTATCATCTATAGGATTTGCTCTTAGTAGAATAACCAATAAATATACCCTCATCACAACTTGGGTCAAACTTGCCCAAGTTTTTCTCTTCCCGTATTATGTAACACTTGCTTCCAAAAACTTTGAAGTGTTTCACTGTGGCATCCATTCCAAAGCTCATATGGAGTCTTATGATGGTTTACTCTTATTTTATCCTTATTTATGATATACACTGCTATGTTGACTGCTTCCCTCCAAAAACCATCTAAAATCTTGGACTCATTTAACATAGCTCTAGCCATATTCTCAATAGTTCTAATTTTCCTTTCAACTACTCCATTTTGTTGAGGTGTTCTTGCAACTGTGTATTCTCTCTTGATTCAATTTTTTTCATAGAAATCTACAAATTCATTTGAGATAAAATATCATCCTCTGTCTAATATAAAACACTTAATTATATTACCTATTTTATTTTCAACCCTAAATACCTTGAATTTATCAAATGTTTCTGACTTATCTTTCAGGAAAGTTACCCAAATCATTCTAGAGTAATCATCTATAAACAGTATGAAGTAACTTTCACCTTGAATACTTTGTGTTTTGGTAGGGCCACGTAGATCAGTATGTATTATTTTAATGGATCATATGACATATATCCCTTTGATATGAAACTTGTTCTCGTTTGCTTTCCATGTTGAAAAGGTGTACAAATTATGTTTTGTGGCATTTTTAGATTGGGTAAATATCTGACAACTTATTTATTGCTTATGTTGACTATGTTTTCAAAATTCAAGTGACTCATCCTTCTATGATACAACCAACTCTCATCTTCTTGTGATAGAAAACACTTTTCTCCTTTAATCTCACTAAGAATATAGAGGTTGTTTGGAGTTCTACTTGCATTTGCAATGAATTTTCTAGTTTTAGACTTTCTTATATCACATCTATTTAGTTGAAATGTAACCATATGACCTTGATCACAAATTTTTCTTACACTTAGTAGATTGTGTCTTAACCCTTTGACATATAGTACATTTTATGTTCTTATTTTCCCATTATCTAAACTCAAAGTTCCTTTTTCACAAATTTTTACTGATCCATTATCACCAAAACTACCTTATCCTCTATTAGTTTCTTTGAGTACAATAAATTTTTCTTTGTATCCTATCATGTGTCTAGAGAAACCACTATCAAGAAACCATTGTTCTTATTTATCCTGAGCATGAAGGGCTATTTGAACTAACATTGATCTAGCTTTTTCATCCCATTTTTCCTCTTTCCTAGTTGTTGAATTAGTATTCCTTTTACTAGACTCATGAAGTACCATTTTGCATTATCTAGACTTGTACCCAAAATTATTATATTTGTAACATATGATATCATCATTCAAAAGAGGTACAAAAGAGTTGAAATTTCTATTTACATCATTTTTCACATAGCTAGTGCAGTGTACAACTCTATGACCATATTTGTTACAAGAAAAGCAATAGCCATGGAAAAAATTATGTAACCTATTTGGATGCCTTTGAAAATGTGGTTGAGTGATTCTCCTTTTGTGATTAAATCTCATCCATGGTTCTTATTTATTTTCTTATTTAATAATTTCCTTTCCTTTTGGGTTATGAGTAGCGAGCTTATCTTTGTTTGATGTCTTTATTTCTTGAAAACAAGATTTCTCTTTCTGTTTCCCTAACTTTATATCTTGTTGAAGCTTGGTATTTTCAACTTCATGCCTTAGAGATACAATTTCTACTTCCAATATTTCACACTCTATTTCCCTTGCTCTTAATATATCTATCATATCTTGTTCAATTTTATTTTCTTCTTCTACCTTTATCTTGAGTTCTGTGAGATTTTGTAGAAGTTCAATCTTTGGTTATTCATATTCTTGAATTTGTTCCTTCAATCTTGAGTTCTTCTTTCTAATATTTTCCAAATTCCTAAGAGCAGTGAAGAATTTCTCTTTTATATCAAACATGGTCTCTTCTTAATTTTCTAAAGTCATGTGTGTTTCTGATGGATCCTTCTCCAAGTTAGTCTTTTCACAGAGACCCATTTTGATACCAATTGAAGAACATGTGCTTATACTTGGGGGGGGGTGAATAGTATAAGATAATTTTTTTTACTTTTCAATCCATATGATAACATCAACAGTATTAATGGAGTACTCATTACACAAAGCATCACACACATGAGAGGCATTTTTTATAATGGTTCACCCAATGTGGACTACTCCTCGGAGAAAATATTTCACCAAAAATTTCTCAAAAAATATCTTGGGAATCCTTTTCCTATTACAATTTTTATGGATCTCTTTCCAAAAGAGACACCAATATCCTAGTCAAGTTCATAGATCGCTATCCACAGGAGAAATCCTCCTTTGCTCCAACTGGTGATCCTCTAGAAGACTACTGCATCCACTGCATTGGCTTATGGATATCTCCACTAAAGACCTCTATTATCTATGCTCTGTCACCTCTAAAGATTTCTCTCACCTCTATCTCAAATCTGCACTAAACACAATCCTTCAGTCTAGCACAAATCTGCTCAATATCTATCTCAAATATGCACTAAACACAGTCCTTTATTCTAGTACAAATATGCTCAATATCTATCTCTAATCTATACTAAAAATAATCCTTCAGTCTAGCACAAATTTACTCAATATCTATCTCTAGTCTGGCACAAATTTGTCCTCAAATCTACATCAAAATCTATCCTCAAATCTATCCTCAATCCTTAACATAAAGCTTGATCTAATCACAAATAAACTCTGCTATATCTGCCCTAAGCCTTAGCATAAAGCTTGAAAAAATTAATCAATCAACTCAGCTCTCAAGTCTTCTGAAATGCTTGTCTCAAATATATCCACAAGTCCTCTCAAGAACTTGTACAATCTACTCTCAAGTCTTCTCTAAGACTTGTCTCAAATCTTCTCAACAAGTCCTCACTAGACTTACCTCAACTCTATCTAATATGATTGTAATATTCCATAAGAGCTCACACAAATATGTCCTTAAGTCCCTCCTAGGACTTACTCAACTCTGCCCACAAGATCTCACAAAATATTTCTCAAATCAATTACAAAAATTGCTTATAAACTCGATTCAAATTTTCACAAAAAATAGCTTTCAATTTATTTCTCAATTCAATTCAGAATATAGAAAATTTTATTTCATAGAATTTGAACTAACATTCCAACACTCTTCAATCAACTATGCTCAATCAACTTAACCAATAACTTGCTTGCAAACCCAAATTAAATGTTTCACCCAAAGATTTCAATAACTCACACAATGGAACTCATTCTTGACTCAATATTATTCCAAGTTTACATAACAATGATACTCATAATTTTTCACAAACCCTAGTTAAAGATATTTTTCAAGTTCTCACTCAAGCATCACCAATCATGCATATAAAGGCTTACTCAACAATTCTTATCAAAAAAGAACCTGTTCACTCCAACTTAGCATTCACATTATCCAACAATCACTCTCAAGGATTATGTGCCCTTACCTTTTGTTTGAAAAATATTTAACCCCAAACACCTGTCTCAATCACAATTAACTATTTTCCAATATCAAAGGTTAGGTAGCAATATCTTGTCAAAAATTTGCTCAAATGATCCCTCAAAATATTTCACCATTACATAGCATTAAATCTCAATCACACCTTATAATATCCACACTTCAAAATATAAGCCAACAATTTGTTTAAAGAAAATAGGCACAATAATCTTCTTTAAAACACTCTATGTCTTTTCTCAAAATATTTAATACATCATAGCTTATCCCAATAATTAAAATATAATTTTCATTTCAATATTATAACTCCTATCTCACTTTAATTTATCAAAAATCACAATAAAATATTAACCTTTCAAAAACCTTATAACTCCCTCCTAGAAAAAATTAATCATTCCACCTTAAACCTTAGAGCAATTTAATTTGCAAAAATTAAATACATTTGTCCTTGGTGGGATTCGAACTCCCACTTGCATCTCCACAACATCCTAGACATGGCCCATGTACGACGTGAGATAGGTGCTCACCTTAGAAGCAAGAAGCACCTTGTGCACTTTATTGCTATGCCTTGGTGCCAAAACCAAAATGTAAATATACCAAAAACATTGTCATCAGGGTTTGATCACGGGACCTCCTACCTGTTAGCATCCTAAGTACATAGTCGCTTGCTGCTAGCCCAATCGCCATGGTTGACTATGAGGCTCCAAGCCTCCTTCCTATTATGCCTTTGATGACCGCCATGTAAGCAAAAACCTTGTCCTCTTCTTCCACGTAGTTCACAATTTTTTGCATGCACACAAATACTTATTCAATCGAAGGTAACTTTATGTTTTTCAATGCATATGGTATTTATACCAATGTGATGTCCTTATTGGCACATCGGTGGATGAGAATATTATTCGACATCGGGACCATTTAATTTAGTTGCTTGCCCTTGTAACCCTAACCTTAGGGTTATTTAATTAAATTAAATTATAAATTAATTTATAATAAAGTTATTATAATTAATTTATAATTAATTTAATTACTTTAGGTCTATACTTTAGACCTTTAATATTATAATATAAAATTATAATATTATTTTCTTGGGCCTTTCTATTACATTTTTAGACCTTTTTTGACCACCTTGAATATTATAATAGGTATAATATAATATCATTTTTCCTTAGGCCTGGAAGTAATCTTTTACTTGCACTATTGGTAGAAACTAATGCTTGACCTCATTCTATTTACACCACTCCCTAAAACTGATTCTTGACATCAATGACAACAAAACTTGGTCATATTTCCAGTAGATACCTTCAATGCAATAGGCAACACTCTAGGATAATTATTTGATATTTTAGATACAACAAAAGATGGATTTTTGGCTATTTATGCTTGAATATTGGTCATGATTTATATAAGTAAAGCTTTACCAAAATCAATAATTCTTAAGTATGGGGATAAGATGTGGATCCAAAATATAGATTATGAGAACTTATCTTTTAGATGTAAAATATGTAATGAGGTGGGACATATTGAGAGATCATGCCCTAAGAAGAGCCCAAAAGAATCATTTGTAGAAAATCATAAGAGAAATTACAAATGGTTATGGATAAAGATGGTTTTCAACTTCCAAAAAATAGATCTAGAAAAATAAAAGAAAATGAACAGTGGAGATCAATAAGAAAGGATACTGAAAGAAATTCCAATTCTTTTGAGGCTTTAGCCTATGAAGAAAAATTAGATCAAAACTTAGAGGACACAGGACAAGAATTTCAACATATTAGCAATGAACCATCTATTAAATATGATCTTAATTTAAGGAAGAAAATTATCAATGAATCCAAATAATGTGTTTTATTAGATTTTGAAGACTCTCTTGAAGTACCATGCACCATTCAGGAGGAAATAATTGATAAATAAAATGCAATTCTAGAAGGTAATACCTATGTCATTAATAAGGAAATACTAGAAAATGAGCAGGATAAGTCAAAATCTTCTATAATAGAGCCAGGAGAGGAAAAACATGTTGAAAAAAAAATGGTGAAAGAATACTGAGGAATAGAACAATAAGACCTACTCTCGATATAGGCAACACAAAAATATGAAAACCCTCCAATTATCAAGCAATATCAATGGAATCAAGAGCTAACATAAAGGAACACAAACTAAGTTGGTTGAAATTCTCTTTACCAAACAATAAAATGATATTGGTAATATGCAACAGGGGCCAAAAGCCACTAATGAGACATGATTATCATCTCATGAAATATAAGAGGTTCTAATGCCTCCTCAAAACATAGGTGTATTAGGGACCTATGTTTAAGTAATAAACCTAATATTCTCTGTATCAATGAAACTAAAATGACAAAAGAAGTTTAAAAAAATACGAAAGTATTTTGGGCAATATGTGAATGGGATGCTATGAATTCTGAAGGAGTAGAAGGGGGAATTCTAAATTTTTGGAATCCTTCTAGAACCTCTTGTGTAACCATTCATAAAACTAAACATTGAATAGCCTCTTTAGTCACTTGCTACTTTGTTGATATTCACTTCATCCTTATTTATGTGTATGGTCCTACAACTCAATCATGTAGATTAGACGTTTGGAGTGGGATTGAGGCCTTTATGAGAAGTAAAGACCAAGAAACCAATTTTATGACCATTGGATATTTTAATGCCATTACCAAGCTAAATGAAATATTTCGGGGAATTAGGAAATTGATCCAAAGTATGAAATATTTCCCAACTTTTATTCAAAACAACAATATATGGGAAATTGTGTTTGAAGAAGACAACTATACTTGGACCAAAAATAGGAGAGGCCAAAACCTAATAGAAGAAAAATTAGATATATTAATTCTATTATATCATTATGTATATTAAGGAACTTGTGCTAAAATTAATACCTTAACAAGAATTAGTTCAAATAACTGGCCAATAAGAGTTGAAATGGTTGTTAGTGAATTCAAAAAAATATCATATTTTAAATATGAGCATATGTGGGAAGACCATCCTCAATTTTTTGATATGATAGCTCAAACATGGAATTATTTAGGTAATAGTGGGTTTTATGCTTTTACAAACCAAATTAAAGCTATGAAATCTAGATTAAAAGAATGAAACAAGAACACCTTTGGAAACAATTTTGAGAAGAAAGAACTAAAAGATAAACTTTCAAAATTTAAAAAAGATGATGAAAATAATACAAGCTCCTAGGAAAGGGATTTGCTTAGTGAATATCATAATAGTTTGAGTAAGGAAGAGAAATTATGGAGAGTAAAATCAAGATAGACTTGGTTAAAAGAAGGAGATAAAAATAGAAAGTCTTTTCATAGGATGGCTATAGTACAAAGATCTTCTAAAATTGGTAGAATTAAATAAATAGAAATGGTTTGGATTGAAGATCAAAATATAATTAGAAAAGAGGCTAAGTCATTTTATTAGAATATTCTAGGTTTAGAGGAGACCGAAGTTCTTAATGATAAAATTCTTCAAGACGTTCCTTCAATTATAACAAATGAAGACAATAGGAAACTGATGGAGCCTATTACTCTAGAATAAGTTCATTTCACTCTTTTATCTTTTAATAAGGATAAATCCCCTGGTCTAGATGGGCTTTTTGTATCTTTTTACCAACATACTTGGTATATACTGAAGGATTCTTTATTGGTGGTAGTGGAACAATCTATGGTAAAAAAATGCATTCCTTATAAAATAAATGCAACTTATCTTACCCTAATTCCAAAAAAGAAGGATGTTGAATGGTTTGATTCTTTTAGACACATAATCCTATGTAATATGGCTTATAATATTATTTCCAAAGTAATAGAGAATATATTAAGGCCATTTTCAGATAAAATTATTTTAGTAGGGCAAGGAGGTTTTTTGAAAAGGAGACAAACATTGGATGGGATCACAGTAGCTCATGAAGTTATACATTCAGTAGATTCAAGAAAAGATAAAGTTATGATCTTAAAACTTGATATGAGTAAAGCCTATGATAGGGTTAAATGGAATTTTTTTTTTGCAGTTTTAGATAAGTTTAGTTTTGGGAAGAAATGGGTTATATGGATTAAAGCTTGTGTCTCTACATTTTCTTATTCAATGTTGGTCAATGGGTTAGTGAAAAAATATTTTAAAGCCAAGAGAGGCCTTAGACAAGGATATCCTCTATCTCCTTATTTATTCATTATTATGGTAGAAGTTTTGAGTGGGAACTTAAAGAAGGCTTACAAAAATGGGTTTATAAGTGGACTTAAGGTTAGTAATAACATCGATAACATCACCCATCAATAATTTGTATATGATACAACCCTTTTTGGAAAGGCAAGGATAAATGAGGCTAAATATTTGAATAACTTTTTAAAATAGTACAAAAGAGCTTCACGGAAAAAATTAATATGACTAAATCCAAAATTTACTTTCTTAACACTCCTGCTAATACCAAAGCAAGAATTTTTAGGTTGTTGCAAATGGAGGAGGCAAATTTTCCAACAACTTATCTAGGGATGCCTTTATTTGAGGGGATAATGAGGATATATTTATGGAATCTAGTTCAAAATAAAATTCCAGCTTGGAAAGGTATATGGTTATCATTAGCGGGAAGAGTGCGGTTAATTAATTCAGTCTTACAAGCCATTCCAACATATTATATGTCTTTGTACTCTATGCCAAAATTAGTTGAAAAAAGTTTAATCTTTATTATGCGATCCTTTTTATGGTCAGGTTTACATGATAAAAGGAAATTTTCTTTGGTGAAATGGAGCAAGTTGTGTGATGACAAACCTAAGGGAGGTTTTGGTTTAAGAGCTCTTATACATGCAAATTGTACAAAGAGAATCAAATACAATGGGCAAGAATTATTCTAAGTAAGTATGTTGATCCAAATGACCCAAGTTTAATATTTACTACATTCTCTCTTCCAAATGGTTCTGCTCTTTGGAATGGTTCAAAAAAAATTATTGATCTTATGATTAAATTTTAATATGGGTGGTGGAAACTGGAGAATTTTTTTTTATTTGGATGGATACTTGGTGTGATAAAAAACTACTCAATTTAGATCCAATTTTGAAACCTTGGATGAGATTTCTTCAAGACAAACATGGTGATAGGGTTTCAAATTTTTTGCACAAGGATAAAGAAGGAAGATACAAATGGAAAGAATATTTTTTTACAAGTATACAAGACATTGATGCTAGGAGGCAATTGAGTAGAAAGATAACAACTGTAATTATTTCTATGGGTTCCAAGGATAATTTGTTTTGGGAGTTGAATAGCTCAGGAGAATATGCAACAAGAAGTGGATATAATGTTCAACAACAACATAATAATAATATCACTAGAATCTGGAGAGATATTTGGGATAGCCCAAGCATTCCTAAAGTTACAATGTTTGTTTGGTTAGTAGATCATAGAAGAATTTTATCCTAGTATAACCTTATGAAAAGGGGTTTTTATGGCCCCTATAAATGTTTTTTCTATAATAAGGAGGAGAGCATTGACCATATATTGGGACATTGCTTAAATATTTGGTATCTATGGCAATGGATTCTTAATATTTTTTGGTAAATGCATGGTGATGAATAGTAGAATTGAATATTGGTTAAAGCAATGGCAGAGCACTTATAAAAGTGAGGCTTTATAGAAAATATGGGATATATCAAAAGATACAATACTTTGGACTATATGGATAGAAAGGAATAGAAAAATATTTAAAGGAAAGGAAAGCAGTTTAGAGGTAATGGAAAAGAAGATATGTTTAGCCATGGAGGAGTCTAAACCAACCCTATAAACTCACCCAATCCCTAATTTGTAAGTAGAGAGTCTTGATATATGGAGTCAAGTCATTAAATGGAATTATGATGTTGGGTACAAGAGAAGCAAAAATAAGGTAAATAAGATAAATTGGAATCCACCAGATGTAGAGTGGGTTAAGTTGAATTTTTATGGAGCATCTAAAGGAAACCCAGGACCATCAGGAGGAGGAGGAATAATTAGAAATAATAGAGGAGATATTTTGTCTCATTATGATTTCAATTATGTATATAAGACAAATAATGAAGCTAAATCTTGGGAAGCTTTAGAAGGGTTAAAAATATGTAAAAAAAATGAAATGGAATAGAGTTTGAATGGAAGGTTATTCTATCATAGTAATAAATGCAATTTCGATGAAAGCAAATGCTCTATAGAACATACAAGAGATAATTGTGGAAATTCAATATCTTGCTAAATAGTTCGAACAAATCAGGTTTACACATATATTAAGGGAATGAAACAAATGTGTAGATAATCTAGCCAATAGAGGGGTTTTGGTTGAGGATCATGAAGTTAACATCTCTTATCCATGGTTAGAGGAAGTAGAAAGTTTAGTTGAAGCTAACAAAAATTATTGATTGTCTAAATGAATTAATGATTAAGATTTACTTTAATTTTTTCCATTGGTAATATCTATTTTATTTTGTAACACTAAAGTGTGTTCATTTAGACTATTTATTATAATTTTTGTGGTTGTACTTGTGTTTTAGAAAGGAAACTAGCAATCCATATTTGATAAATCTTACTATATTAGTGCGATGTTTTGGAAATATTACTCTATTAAGATGCAAGGAATAGATAGTAGAGGTGAAGTTTTGGCATTGTGAAGTCTTCTATAGGAAAATATCAAGAAGGATGCTAAATTCTAGAGTAGTTATATTCATACAGATATTTGAAAAGATCCAGGAAATAAAAATCAAGAATTCAGATATTTTATGTAAATTGATTTAGGTTTCTAACTATAGCATATCAATTGAGATGAGAAGTGTATCTATTTATAAAATCTCAAGCTCTAAATAAGAGAGACATAATTTTTTAAGGGTGGGAGACCTAATTACAACCCTTTTTTATCAAGCTAAAAAAAATAGCTAAGTTTGTGCCTCCATAAGAAATACTAATATTAGATCTCCCCTAGCTTTATCATCCCACACCTTGTACATTTTACCAAAGAAAATTTCATTTTACCATGTAATCCTAACCATAAAAATGACTACATAATATAGATCAAATATATTTCTACTTATTTTGGCACAATATACAAGGAAATATAATAAGTTGGAATGGCCTATAAGACTAATTTAATTAGTTGTACTCTTCCTACTAATGATAACCATACACATTTTCATGTTGGTAGTTTATTCTAAACTTTACTTATAACTATATTCCACAATTCTATCCTCATTCTCCCCTCAAATAAGGGCATCCCCAGATATGTTTTTGGGAAATTTTCCTCCCCCATTTGAAATGACATGCATATCCCTATTATAGGTTTTATTCATATCAAGTTTTAAGAACATTGGCCTCTATTTTCTAGAAGTTGATGAATGCATTACTTCATGAGATACTATGATCCCATCCAAAATTTGTCTCCCTTTCACAAATGTTCCTTGCTCTTCTTAAATATTTTTTTTCTAATAGTGGTCTTAATTGATTTTCCATAATTTTGGAGATTATATTATATGCCATATTACATAGGTTTATGGAATTAAATGAATCAAATAATATTGTATCCTTATTTTTGGAATCAAGGTAAGATATTTTAAATTTATTTTATGATGTATGTATTTTTTTATCCTAAACTATTTCACTACCACCAATAAATAATCCTCCACTATTTACCAATTATGCTAATAGAATGCTACAAAGAGTCCATATAGACTTGGATATTTATCCCTATAGAAATATAAAAGAGTTTATTAAACTTCTTCTATAATATTAGTCTCAATTAGTTTATTGTTGTCATCATCTATCATAACTAAAGGTACTTTTTGTAGTAGCTTATCATTAATAACTTCAATCTTCTTTAATACTAGAATATTATAGTAAAATATCCTACCTCCTTTCTGATTTTACTTTGGTGTTCAATCCAAAACCCTTATAATTATTCAATTCTACTAATTATAGATGTTGATCTTTGTAGTATTTTCATCCTATGAAAAGATTTATGCTTTTATCTCCTTTTAACCAATTCTATCTCAATTTTAATCTCCAAAATTTCTTTTTCTTACTCAGAATATTATGATATTCACTAAGAAACTCCCTTTCCTCTAAAATTGGATTATTTTGGTAATTTTTTTTAATTTTATCTTTTAGTTTTTCTTTCTTCTCAAAAATGTTTTTGAAAGTGTTCTTGTTCCATTATTTTAATCTAGATGTCATTGATTTAATTTTTTTGGAAGTGTATACAACCCACCATTTCTTGAAGAATTTCATTTTTATGCTATCATATCAACAAATTGAGGATGGTATTTCCACATTTGCTCATATTTAAAATATGTTTTTTTTCAATTTACTTACCACCATTTCAACTTTTATTGGCCAATGATCTAAATTGATAACCATCCTCATCCATATCCATTTGTAAGTTTATCTCGTAGTTTTCTACATATATATTTTTTTGACACTTCTTAGGGTATGATATCTCAATATGCCCCACATTATGGCATCTTCTGCATATGAAAGTTATATTTTCATAATTCATGGTTTGGGAACAACTTACCGTAATACTTGAGAATGATTATTTCTAGTAAAGGTTTATTGATATTAATCATGACCAATATCTGGGTATAAATAGCCAAGACTCTATCTTTTGTAGTTTCTAAAATCTCAAATAATTGTCCCATAGTGTTTCCTATTACCTTGAAGGTATCCATTTCCTAGATTTCAGTGAGTAACCCACACATCCTGATCCATATTTGTACTAGGGGTTAGATTTACATATTTAGGAGCAAATCCTTCAAACTAATGGGTAAGGAAGAATCCTTCTCTTCTCGTAAACCAAGGACCCTCTTTTAGGATTATATATCTTTCCTCTATAGAATAAAAAATGGATAGGAACAAACCTTTGAAAATAAAGGATATATTCACTCCTAAAAAATTCCATCTCCTATCAATTCATTTTCTCATAGCCAAAGTCCCTAGGCAAGACCCATTAAGTTTACCAATGATTGTATTATCTTTGAGAAACAAGGATCATTGATCTATGAGGTCCTCCATAACCTCTACTAATATGGATGATTGTAAGGATTTAGTTATAAATTTATCCATGGGAAGGACACTATAACCCAATATCTACTCAAACTATGAGCATATCCTATAGTGATTATATTATTTGAAAATAAACTTACAATCATTTGCAAATAAAACTTTGAATAAAATGAAGGTATAAATGAAACTTAACTAAAAAATAATATTCCTATACAAAATATCCTACCATGTGGATGTGATAACCCTTCATTGCTCCTCCCATTATTCAAACCCTAACTAATAGATGTCTAAAATTTCTTATTATCATGACTTGAAAAATCATCATTGCCCTTATTCTAGATGGCTAAATTCATAGGGTTATATATCCCTCAATATGATCCATATCCCTTGATATGACCACTTTAAATCTCTTCAACTTCTACACCAATTGGTCCAAGAATAATATGAATTAAATAACCCCTCACAAAGATATGGTTTTGGAAATATGAGAAAATATTCTAGAAAAATTGGCCCTAACACCACACTTGTTTCACATGAACATATCTCCCTCAATACTAATTGGATTCTTTCATATGACCACTAACTTCAAATCTCTTAAAATATTGCACAAAACTATTCAATAATCATATGAATTAGACAAATCTGTTCAAAAATATGGCTCTTGAAAGATGAGATATTTTTAGGGAAAAAATATCCTAATTATGACCAAGGGTGCTATCTCATATACTCTAGGGTTTGTTTAATTAGATAACATTAAAATAAATGATAAAAGTTGATTTTTATGGGTGTGAAATTATATAATTCACATCCTTCCTTTTCTATTAAATGCATCAAACCAAGAATTGTCGTAAGTGAAAGACAAAGCCAATTTTATCAAATTTAGCATTTTAAGAATCCCTATCTCAAACTTTTTTTTTTTTTATGTCCAACAAATTCTTTATTTCAAAACTATAAGCATGTTGGATAACATATAAATATATTTTATTTAAACCCTTAAATATGACATATATTACAAAATAAATCATTGTATCTATAATTTCAATATAAATAGACAAAGTACTCATGTGAACAAAATTTTGTAAGAAGAATAATATAGACCTATAGAACTATTATCTTATATTAATAATGTACATGAAAATTGCACAAATATAAAACAATATGGCTACTACATACCATTTACAATACGACAATTTCATCATGAAATGGATCACTACACTATTGAACAAGCTAAATATACTCGACCTTAATAGGGGTCACTATACTATTGGACATACTAAGTACACCACATGTAGAACCACTAGCTTCTATTAAAAATAATATATATATATATATAAAGTTAGGTTTCTATTACACCATTATTTTTTTATTAAGTAGAAGAAGGGGTTTTGAAAGGATCCTCTTACCTTTTATAGACGACAAGAAAAGAGAAGCAAGAGAAACATAGAAGTTGAAAAATATAAAACCACTCTAGTATCCATATACCAAAAATAGATCCAATAAAAGGAACAATAGAGACTCAAAATAAGACACTAAACTAGATTGGGAAACCAAGGGAAAAAGAAAAACCCAACAATATCCAATTAAACAACTCCCTTCCCAACCCCTTCATCTCGAGAATCCTACTTTGAACTAAAACCTAAATCATCAAATTTATTTCTTAAATCACCCAAGATAAGAAAGGCCTCACTTTCATAAGTCACTATCATTTTTCTCACCCTATGCTTGAAGTAATAATATCCTTCAAGCCTAAGAAGTAATTATTTAGACCAAAATGAGTATCTGAATACTCCACACCAATCCTCTTCTTAGCAAAGGAATTGAAGTGATTCTTAACCACCTTTAAGAGAGAAGTGTGAGACCTATTTTTTAGTGGAGATATTGGACTAGACTCCTCAGAGTCATCCAATTTCTAATCAGATCTAATATACAAAGGGGTTCCTTCCACTCTTTTTGCCTTAATCTTTAACCTTTTGGAATACCTTTGGATTTTTTATTTTATTTTGGAACGTTAAGAATCCTCCACACCATTTTGGTGGAGGTTGTTCCTTTCAAACTTTGGGTTCTACCTAAATTTTACTCCTAATTTTATAAGGGAAAGAGCTCAGAATAATTATATTTCTCTCCAAAACCTTGTATTACATTCTCATATTTCTAAGCTTCTTCTAGGGAATATGGAATCTTCTCTCACTCCAAAGGTCTTCCATAATCTGGCCTAGGTTCACTACCCTTGTCTTGCTATATTTCTTAATAGAATGAAGAAAGAGTATCTTGAGTAGACCCTAGTGCAAAGGGATAGAGACATTACCTTTGTATACCTACTTCATAGTCTTCTCTAAAGACTTAAAAATAGTTAGGACATTCATAATTTTCTTCCTCCTAAGGTGGTTGAGGATATTAACATGGAAGCTTATAACAATGGAGAAATATCCATAAAGAGTGACGTAATGCATAATAGTGAGGGACATCCTATCCCAAGGCTAAGGGAGGGATTCCCATAGAATACCATTTTGGAATTTTTCCATGTTCACACCTTTATTATAAATTTTTTTAACTCTTTTACCAAAGAGTGCTTTTGTCTATTAATACACTCACCCAAAGTTTACAAACTAGAAACTTACATGATTAGCACCATACTGATAATTAATTTAACCCCTTTGGATTTAAATTTTCCATCATCCCTCAAATATGCCAACTCCATGGACATATACCTATTTGACCCATTGAATTTCTTTAGAAAATTTAGGAAATCATCCTTCACAAAAATATTCTAAACATCCCTATCTAAATTTAAATTCATTGGATCAATTATTCACTCTATATCCCCCATAGTATCCTTTAGATACTTTTTATAGATATCACAACACTAGTGGGTAGGAAAACAACCAAACACAAAATTGGAAATGGGATATAGGAGATGGAAAAATGTAACACTCCACATGAATTTGTAGTTATGCTCATGCATGCCCCCTAATAAATTCTTGCTAATAATACTGATATTTGGGGCTTCAAAATGGGGATATATGCTTCCCAAGTCCCCTTGTTATCCCAAATCTTCCTTAAAATCCACCTCGAGTGACAAGCAACTCTATTGATTCAAAAAATTAAAAACTAGTTTCCAAAGGTGGCATAGAAACTTCAAGCAAAAATGAACCAAATCCCCTTAAACATGATAACATGGTGATCAGGGCCCCTCCTATTCTAGATCATCATGGCCATTTGAATCATATCATCAAAAAAAGTATTTAAAATGTGAAGGATTAAAATTCAAACCCAATATGGTGATAACAATCTACACATGATAGGGGATAACCTCCACCACCCTAAATTCATTCCTATGAAGAACCACAAGAGGAAAATAAATTCCACCATCAAGATTAATTGTCAATAGATTTCTTAGTTGTGATATGAGTGATTTCCTCCGATAAAAATTATCTATATATCATGAGGGATTTCTAGTGAAGACCAAGATTAGCCATAGATTCAACAACCTTATTTCCTTCATGATACACATGGTTGAATTGAGAGTTCTCCAAAAGTTATACATAATGTTTAGCTTCCTCAAAGAAGTCTTCAATAATCTAGGTAGGAGGTTGATATTATTTCATGATATTTATGATAATCAAATAATAGCCTTCTACTTTGAACTTCTTGCTATTTAGTCCTCCTATCCAATTAACAACCTTAAAAAGGGCTCTAGCTTCCATAAATTGGCTAGTTTGAAATCCTAGGTTTTCAACAGTAAGAAATTTTTTTCCTTTATTTTTTCTAATCACCCCCCACTCCATATATTCTAGGATTCCCTTTTATATCCCCATAAAAATTCAGATTTAGTCAACTAGGAGGTGGGGGTTCCCATATAACTTCAGGGTGATCAATATTCCCTTTATTTAACACATGATTCTTCCTCTTAAGAAGGTCATGTTTCTCTGCAATTCAAGTTTTAGATTCACTTTCCCACTCATTACTGAAAGGGAGGATGGAAATATTTTCTACTAAAGCATTAATTATTTTGAATCCAACTAACTCAAGGTCTTTTTATTTTTATTTTTCAAAGCTCTATTATTCCATTCCTTCCAAACTTTGCATTTGAAATGCAGATAACTTAACGTCCAAAGGATGCTCATAATATTTTATTTGAAGGGGGATACCATTGGATGCACATCTCAACCATATTTTTAGAATCCAACCAGGAAAATTCAAAGCTTCTAAGGAGGATATTAAAAATATCTTAGGAGAAGGGGCACTCGAAGAAAAGATGATTTATATCTTCTCAATTGGATTCACATAGGTTGCATCTATTAGGAATGGTCAAACCTATTTTCTAGAGGTTTTAAATTGTAAGGATATTATTATAAACAACCACATAGAAGAAGAAATTAATTTTGGGTGTGAGATTTTTAAGCCATACCTGTTTCACTGGGATCCAACTCCCATAATCCTCCTTTGTCAAATAGTATGTTGATCTGATTGAGAATAAACCATTATTTCCACTTTCTAGATCAAAGAGTCTTCTACGTCATAGTTCTTTATATATTGGGTTCTTAGCATTCTAGAGATATATTTAATGACGTGATACCCTATGGGATATAGGCCCATGATATGGATAGGTTTCCAATATTTTATTCCATCTCTCTCTTCACTAAATTCTAAAACTCTTTTTCCAAATATTTGGGTAGTGACTGGCTCTAGGATTGCCAAGTGTTGAGGATTAGGGGGGATTCTAAGATCTAAGGATCTCTAGAATTCATTTTTAGTTCCAAATCACAATATTCATCTAGTACTTTGGATTAGTCTTTTGGTTTTAAGGAGATTATTCTAGAAATTCAACCCATTTGATGGGTTGGGTACCTCAAAAAAATTCCTTTCCTAAGGTATTTATTAGTAAGAATGTGAACCCAACAAAGTTTCCAACCCAATTTTTACTATAGATATTGGTTCATCTCTCTTAACTTCTCGAACCCTAGACCTCCAACTTCTTTCTTGAAAAAAACCTACTCCCAAGCCACCAAGGGGAATCTCTTTTTTCTTTTGATCTAGACCATATAAAGGTTTCCTAAATTTATTCAATCTTTTGATATAATTTTATTGGAATCTTTAATAAAGACAAGAAGAACACAGGGATACTTTGAAGGGTGAATTTTATGAGTTGGAATTTACTAGCTTGAATAAGGAGTGCTCATTTCCATCATGTCAACTTCTTTTGGATTCTTTCAAGAATCAGGTTCCAAATTTCCTCCTTCATTATTCCCTTAAATAGGGGCATATCTAGGTATATCAAAGGGAACTTTGTAATATTGCACCCAAGAATCTAAGCAATTATTTCCTACCATCTAAAATGAGTGTTGATAAAGAACACTTTACTCTTCAAGAATTTGAATTTTTTCCCTATTGCTTTATCATAAAGGCTAAGGATTTTCTTGATCTCTTTAGCTTGTGGAACTGAGGAATTGGTGGCTAGGATAGTGTCATACATGAATTGTTGATGGGATACTAGATTGATGTAGGAAGCAAGTTTGATTCCCTCAATAGTCTCAAGGATAGAGGTAACTTTAATAGTTCTTCCTAAGTCTTCCACCATTCTCATTGTGACTCAACCCAATCTTAATATAGTATACTACAATTGTGAAAAGAGCGAGTGTGTCATCTATAAGAACATTAGATTGTTTTAAAATCATGAATTATAAATATCCAACTAGAATGTAAGAGGAATACTATATAGACCCAACCAAAAAATAATAGGATTACTATGCCATCTAACTAAAAATAGAGACGTTACTCCCAACTCATGATTCCATAGTACGATCTTAAGGGGAAAAATATTGAGGGCTCACATATCTAAATCTACTACCTAATTGACCAATATTTTTGTAAGTAAGATGCCCCTTGATGTTGAGAAAGATATTACAAAATTTGAGAACTATAGAATTAGTAGTACCAATCCAATAATGTGTAAATAACTTTACTTAGATAATAATAATAATTTATATCTAGTTCTAGAAAATTGAATATAGAATAATCAAACTCCAAATTCATATTAATGCAAATCCTTAGCCACTTGGAGAGATCAAAGTATCATATCCACTTATATATGGAAAAGTCTGATATGCATAGTAGACACAACTAAGATTTGAATATGAAATATAATCTCAACTACCACGTAACTCCTCCTATTTATATATTAAATCAATCATTAATCGTAACCCTAATTATCAAGGGATGACTATCTAAAATAGGGGCATAAGTTAATAAAAATAAATATAGTAGGCATGGCTATACTAGAGCTATTACATGACCCACCCTAAGAATATTTGTATCTAAAGGTGGTAAAGGATGGAAAATGAATTTAGGATCCCATGTAGAATATTCTTCTAGAAGATCATCCACTTGATGAGAAACTTTAAAATTTATCAAGATTGAAGATGAAAAAATTTGGACTATAGCTTTATTTCAGTTTGAAGAGTGATTTGACCTTCTTAATTGAGTACTAGAAGCTCTATCTAGGATTGCACCTTATATATAATAACCTATTTGAAATAGGATACATGAAAGAAAATATGGATGTAGGAATATGGTGGAAGCTCCAACCAATATGCCACTTCACTAATGTGACAAACCACCTTGTAGGGCCCATAAAATAAAATATTTAATTTCTAATTAGACTTGATCTTCAAGGAAAATTGCTAGTAGGGTTGTAGATGTAAAAATACCATATATTATGTAGTAAATTTTTATTTATAATGGTGTGAATCTTGGTATTACTTCATCTGGTTTTGGTCCTGGATAAAATTATCTTTAAGAAGATAAAGCATAAGTCATCATTGCAATAACAAATAATATACCTACGTAAGCTTGGAGGATCCTCGAACATAGTCATCAATTAATGAAGGTTTTTGACCATACAATATTTTAAATAGGGACATCTTGAGGGATGAATGATAATAAATATTGTGCCACCATTTAGCTAATGAAATCCATTAAGCCCAATGATATTGCTTGTCTTGAGCAAAACAACAAAGGTAAGAACCTAAATTTTTTTTAACAATACTCATCTAACCATCTAACTGAAGGTGATAAGAAGAGTACATACTCAACTTGGTACCACTAAGACAAGAATTCTTTCCAAGGGTTAGTGATGAATATAGGGGTATGGTCACTCACAACATTTTTGGGCATACCATGTAATTTAAAGACATAATAAAAAATACTTTTGTCACCTTAATCATTGAATAGGAATACTATAATGCAAAAAAAAACATTATTTAAAAGTTGATCTACTACCCCAAATATCAATATTTTTCCCGCCAATTTGGAAATTCCCTTAATAAAATCCACAGATATGTGCTTCCATTAGAAGTTAAGGATAGGAAAGGGTTGTAACAATCTAAGATATTTACTTGTTTTTCCTTTGTTATACTGATATACTTCACACTCAACCACAAATATATTGACATATGCTTTTAATCCTTTCCAAAAAAATATTGCTTTACCTATTGGTATATTATCAAGAATATCGAATATCCAAGCAAAGGAGATGCATGCAATTATTGGAGAGCATTTGAATCAATAGTAAAAGACTAATAAGGATAATGTGATCCTTTTTGTGGAGCACTCCATCAATATATGAGAAACAATAATATAATGATGATCTTATTCTCTTTATTGAAATATTAACTCAGTCTCCAATTTATAAATCTAATCTTATCAAAATTAAGAAATCCATTATGGAAGAGGACTAGAGATGGCATTGATAGCAATAATGTACTCATTTTTTAGATAGGGAATTATCCACCACATTCTCCTTTCCTTTCTTGTATACAATGGTAAATTATAACCTAAGAGCTTGGTTATTCATTTATTCTATTCAATGCATGAGAGACACTACTCTAAGAAATGCTTAAGGTTTTTATGATCAATCTTGATGATGAAACAATGGCCTAATAACTAAAGTCTCCATTTCTATATGGTATAAAAAATAACAAAAATTTCCTTCTCATAAGTGGACCATCCTATATTATTGCCTAAACATTTATTAGTTTCAAATGCTAATGGGTGACCATATTGTATCAAAAATCCAATACATATATTGGAAGCATCACAATTAATGATAAAAGGTTTACTAAAATTAATAGTGGCCAAAATATGAGTTTTACATATAACTTATTTGAGGTATTATAAGTCTTAGGAATTATATTTAGACCAAAATAAACCATCTTTTTTAGTGAGATTAGTGAGAGAAGTGGTAATATTGCTATAGTTGTATATAAAAAAATTATAGTAGCCTACGTGTCTTAAAAATATAGGATTTTAAGGGATTTAGGCAAGGTCCAATCTTGCATAGCTTTGATATTTTTAAGATCTAACTTGACTCCTTTAATTAATATATATCCCATTAATTCTACCTATTTGTCCCCAAAGAAACATTTGAACCTTTTGAAAAAAAAGGTTTTTATTTTTTAATAGGTAAAAAAAATTTTCAACATGAATTAGATGATCCTCGTTGGACTTATTATGAACTAAAATATCATCAAAGAAAACTAGGACAAACTTGCAATGAAAATAATAAAATTCAAATTTCATGAGACTTTAGAAAGTGGAAGGAGAATTAGTGAGACCAAAAGGCATGACTGTAAACTTATAATGATCCTTATGTGTATGAAAAGTAGTCTTAGAGATATCTTCTTCTTGAACCCTAATTTTATGAAACCCAAAATACAAGTCTAAATTTATAAAGTATGTAGCACCATGTAACTCATACAAAATATAATCTATATTGTATATAGGAAACTTATCTTTGATAGTGATCTTGTTGAGAGGATGAAAAATAGGATACATGCACCATGATTAATCCTTACATCATACCATCACCACCATACAAGAGTATGGTTTTATGCTTGGATGGATGGTTTCTTGCTCTAACATTTCTTGAACTGGCTTCCCAATTTTGGAATTTTGGATTTTGGGATAATGGTAAGGATACACATTAGGAGGTTGGATTATTAAAAAAATATGTATGGAATGATCATGTGTGCACTTAGGTGGAAGACCCATGGGATCATTAAAGATATCCTCATAGTGATCCACAATATTCTACAAGTACAAAAGAAGAGTTGGAAGAAATTGCTTTGAATACTAAGACTTCATGCAATTGACTTAGATAAAGAATACACAACCACCTTTATTCAATATATTTTCCATGCTATGTGATTTAACTACCTTGGATGGAGGGGGTTGGATTCCTTGGAGATAAATGATCCTTTCCTTCTCCATTAAATTGCCATATAATATTTTTATTTAATAGTAACATAACCAAGCTCAGATACCCACTATGTTCCCAATATGATATTTGAACTACCTATGATGTAAAGAAATTTCCTAGCAAAATATAATCCCCATTTTGGATGTTAAATTTAGCCATTTGATCCACACATTGAGTGGTACCCCCATTTGCAATTAACAGTTAAAATTTATCCTAATTTGAACTATTGATATACAAGTGTATATCATAGAGCATTTTCATTTAATAAATTCTTGTACCTTGATAGTATGGTTATCATTGAACCCATTATCATGTTCTATCTCATTTACTTTTGCTAGTTTCTTTTATTTTAATGAATATTGATCTTCATATACTACTGTGTCTTCCACCTAAAAGTTATGACATTCATCATAGACCTGATATTGGAAATGGTGAGTACTACATTTAAAATAGAAGAATCCCCTAGGAAATATCATTATTTTATTAATAATAACAATATTTGAAGCCATGTCTATGTTGAAATTTAGAATCTTCGAGCTTCTATTAAGCCACAAACGCTATACTTTAAGTATCATAAAAAGTATAGGGATAAAACACATAAAATTCTAGTAAAAATTTATCCTTACGACCATGGTAAAAGGCTAAGACTACCATCATTGGATTCAATTGATGGGTGTAGGTGAGAAGATTGATGAAATTGGAGCAATACTACTCCATTATTCTTGTTTGTTTTGTTTGCATAATATGAACCACATACTATGTGGAATATAGTTTTTCAAATTTTCAAAGAAAAAATTCTTTGAAGTTAATCCACAAAATAGAACCCTCATTTTGGTGAATCTACCACAAAAACCATGGAGATATTGGGTTCCCAACTTAGAATTTTCTGATAAAATAAAATGGTGTAGGCTGATAAGGCTATCCATCATGTATAACCACCCTCATAGATTCAACACCTTCAAAATTTGGGCATGTTGATGTGAGGAATAAGAACTTCATGAGGCTAGTTAATGAAATTAGGAGGATATCTTAATATGGAATCCAAATTAGAAGCAAATCCTATATTATAGGTACTCATAACTAGAGGAAAATATTGGGTAGCATAAGGAGTTGAGTAGATTTCATAGGAATTTGGAGGATTATGACCATATGGTTTTTATAGAAGAACATTAGTATTTGGTGCCTGATGAAGGAGTTGAGTGGATTACATAGGAATATTGAGGACTATGACCAAGTTGTGGTTGTGGGGGAATACTAGTATTTGGTACCTGATGTATGATTGAAGGTTGTTCCCCTTTGGTTTGTTATGACCCTTAGATAAGAGGGGTGTAGTAGTGTATATTTGTATGACTCTTTGTATGTTGTCTAAGGACATGGCAATGGAAGTAATTGTCTAATGTTTATCACTCAAGTACTTGAAAATGAAAGTAATTGTTTGTTCTTGATTCAAAATATATGCATGTAGATCAAGGTCAAATAGTACTAGGAAGAGGATTACTAACAGGAGGGATAGTAGAAGGAGTGATTTATGGAGGGATATTTGGAGGAGGAGAAGAATAACTTGAGGTGTTAGGAGGAAAATTCATGGTTTTTAAGGAAGAAAGAAGACATTTGTCAAAATTATTGATATTTAGGGAAGTGTTGTGATTCTTACTAGGATTTTTGGGTTGGTGCTTATTTTTTCTCATACACACATCCTCAAAATGAACAATATGATATAATAAAAAATTAGCTCATTCCCAACTAGTAGTGGTAACAGGTTCATTCATACACTAGGACAATTGAAAAACTCGAAAAATACAAGAATGGTACAAAAATAAGTTTTGAAAATTACCTCTTACTTCAAACAACTTGAAGGGATGACCATGAACAGATAGATCTCTTACAAGGGTCTTGATAACTCATCTTAAAAAAGAGTGTTGTTGGAGACACAATCTATTTTTACCATCTCAAAGATATAAGCAATGGTATAGGTCTCTTACAAGGGTTCACCAAAATTCACTAATATTATAATTTGATTTGGGAAAATGAAGTAACAATAATGAAGTCACAATATTCTAGAATATAATTGCACTTGAATATGAATTGAAAAAAATTACCAAAAACATATAGCAATAATGTTTGGAAGAGGTTCTAAAATGGTTTGTGTACCCTTTTGTTGTAAATTCGCGTCTCATAGGGAGCTAATATCAAAGCTTTTATACCACTTGTTATGAAATAAATTTGAGTATTATAGTAATAGTAGTAGAAACCCAATAATTCATTAAAAAAATTATCCAAATTATAATATATTAGATCCAATTTCCAAAAAACAAATATGCAATAATCAAACTCTAGATTCAAATTATTATAAATCCTTATCCACTTAGAGAGGGCAAAGTCTCATAGCCACTTGGAGAGGGAAATTTCTCATATGCACAACAAACATAACTAATATTCAATTATGAAATATAATCTCAAATATCACCTAACTCTTCCTATTTATAGATTAAATCAATTATTAACGCTAACCCTATGCTCAAGGGTCGATTATATAAATCTAGGGCTCAAGCTAATAAAAATAAAGATAGATAATGTGTCTATATTAGGACTATTACATACTATCCTATGCAATATATATATAAAATAAAATGGGGTGGACAATTACAAACCAAAAATCACTTTCTCATTCTAAACCATTAATTGGATGTAGCTAGTCACCATAAAAAAAAATATTTTTATATTTGGGTGTGCATGTGACAACCCTTAACAAACACAAAAGGATAACTCGTGTTACTTGATAAATGCACATAAAAATACATATTACAATTATTTATTAACATACATAACAAAACTCCTTATGTACAATTAAAAATGAACTTGCTAACTCACTAATATGGTGTTTGAGGTAGTGTCACATTTTATTGGTTTTGTTGACAACCTACATCTAGCCCCCATCTATGTTAGTAAATATACTCATTGACTATATTTTATTAATTTATTCATGGAAAATTTGTTGTGTAATAGGAGCATTAGATACATGAATGTCCCACTAATGAAGCAATACTTTCAACTACTCATGAGATTGTTCCAACACCTTATAGAAAACACAACCTCTTGCTAGAATTGTATGCTATACTAATAGGGAAATAGATCGAACGATGGAATACATGCCTTCAAGGGGATATAAATTATATAAATATAGTTAATAAGTACAAAGACAACACAAATATGACTAATTAGAATGAGTATGAATACAAAAATAAGATGAACAACAAGGATGATGACAACATGAAGGATGTTGATGACATGAAGAAGGCTTATGAGGATGAGGATGAAGGGACCAATAAGTATGATGACAAAGGTGATACTAATATGACTTACCTATAAAATATGTGTTTCTTAATTGGGTTCAATAAAAGGAAGTAATAAAAACAAACTCACAATATACTAGAAGATGGACACAAAATAAAATTTAGGAAAAACTTGCCAAGAAATAGGTAGTAGTAATGTTTGATAGGGGTTCTAGAATGGTTTGCATACCCTTCTGTTACAAGTTTTCACCCCAAAATATGCATCATATTGAAAGCATTAAAATCCACCATGAGATCCCAAGCTCAGTGTTTGTATCTTTTCAAGTAAGAGGCCTTGCACTGAAGCTTTCCTCTAACCTAATTAGTAACCAACTCCGAGTCTGTAAAAACTTGGATACTTTTTACATTTCTATCTAAAGAAAATTTCAACCTCAATATTAGTGCCTCATACTTAGTTAAATTATTTGTATAGGGAAATTATAAGTGCTAAGACATAAAATATGTCTGATTGTGAGGCCCCTTGAGAACTCCCTATATACCAGAACCTTACTTGGATTTATCTCCATCAACATGGAGTGTCCAAACATCATTAGTATGATCAGTTAGAGCTTTAAATAGTTTCACCTTTTGTGCAGTTGTCAAATTATAAATCCCAATATCTACATCAACAAAATTAACAGTCTCATTCTTGAAATTGTATTCAGTTATCATGAGTTTATACCGAGGCTCTCTATTAATCCTTAACTTATTTGTTACACCTTTCAAGGGCAACCATATGTGTGAAAAAATTTTGGTCATGTATCCATTCAAATATTTTGACCAGTATCTTCTCAGGAGCATTCCATATCCCACATAAATACTTACCACTTGAATTTCAATTCTATGTTGTGCTCTTGGCTCAAATGCTAACTGGATGTGTATACCTTAAAGCTCACCAATCACCTTGACCTCAGTTTTATCCAACTGAATGAATTTCCTCTCATATTTCACAGGAGTTAATCAAAATTGTTGGAAAATGGCTAGAGGCATGAAATTAGCTGAAGCACCAAAATCCACTAGATAATTATGTAACTTTTTTCCAAATATGCAAATTGTTAGTGGGAAAGGTGGAACTTCAGCCTTCTCTTTGTAAATTGTCACATTTGCATTTGCTATTTTCTTTCTCTTTTCTAGATATTTAGTAGAAGGTCCAAAGTAAGACTTAATCAAGTTATCCCTCTGTTCAGTGATCTGAGCAATATCATGGAGGGTGATGTTAGCTTTGATTTTCTTTATGTCATCCACTAAATTATATCCTTTGTTGAGTGGAGTGGTGAATCCATCCTGTATTTTTGGATCTTCTTCCTTGGGTGGAGGTGGAATATTATTTGGAGGAGGATCAAGAGGAATGTTGTGAGAGTTGTTGGGAGGTGTAGATGTAGTGTTGAGCTCTGGATTTTTGTTCCTAAGATTGTAATTATCGCTTCTAAACTATTGAAAATCCTGCACTTCATCCATTGGCATTTACACAATATTTTCTAACTCATCCAGGAAAGTGAATGAATCCAAGTCCATAGCAGTAGTATGTTTGGATGAACAAGCACCATCAACATCTCTTTGATTCTTAGGAAAACTCAAATCACCAGATAAATCTTCAAAATCATTACAAAACTAAATAATCTAACTATAACCACCAAAAAGGCTCACACCTAATGTATCCTATTGCAAGAATTGATACAAACATACAAAATGCATACAAGAACAAGAAATTAACAATGAAATTATCAATAAAATATGCTTTATTCCATTATATTTCAATGCCAAACTCGAATTACAAGTACATCCCTCTTAGGGATAATCATCTTGATATAACTGTTACAATAGGAGGTATTTTTATTTCCCTCTCAAGGGTAGGTGTGATTTCAAAGTGCCCTTCATGATGACATGAACTGCTCTAGGATGGAGTAGACCCTCTTATTCTTGGTGAGGAAGGAAATGAATGATTGTAGCTCCTTTAAAACCTATTTTCTATGATCAAGAAACAACACAAGAATACCAAAATCATAGGAAGCCTCTCATGATGAGGCCCTTTCAATGCAAATAGCATGCGAATAGCATAATGACATGAAATCAAGAAAATGCATAAAATATGCTAATTATGTGTAAATCCTATCAAGATTGATGGAAATATGTAAACAAGAGATACAACTATCAATCTATGGAACCAATTACTTGAAATGAAGCAATATAACATGAAAATAAGCCATTAATGTATAAACTACCATAATGAAAACAAGTTAGTAAAAATGCTAATTATGCTATTCATAAGACTCTAAAATACTAACTAAACCATTAAAATGCTAAATGTAATCTAATTAAGCATACTAGAAATGAAACAGTAAGGATAAGTCACCTCTATTGCGAACTGTAGCTCTGATGAGCTGTATGCACTATAAAATGTGGTTGAAAGCCGCGATGAGCAACTATGTTGTTTGCCATTCAATTTCAAGGGTTGCGGGCTTGACCTCCTTGTCCAATTGATGTTCAAGGGTCACATTCGGTGTCCTCTAACAAGTTTGGCAATTGAATCATTGAATAGGGCCTTTGTTTACCCGAATTAGCATTTCTTGACTCTCCTAGGTTCATAAGGCACCCATGGCCTAATTCGTCATGATGTTTGATAAATTGACAATGGGGATGGGCAAAAGGCTCTCTCTATGCACAGTCCATAGGGCTTCACTACTTTGATCTCCAAATGCACTCTTTCTTAGTATTTCGACACTGCTTCACTATCAAATTTCTCTATATGCTCTCTCCCATTTGAAGGGGTACTTATAGGATGTCCCAGGGCTAGGGGTGGCTTCATGGAGAAGCCAAGATCAATAAGGGGTGGTTAGGATAGTTGGATTATAATATTCCATCCTCTAACCACATTCTTCTAAAACAAATGGTCATTCAACCCAAACTGTCCTGAATGAAGGCCAACTGAAGTTCAGTTAAGACCACAGGTTGCAGTTGTGGTCCAGACAGTAAACCATAGGCCTTAGCCATGGTTCAAACTGTAGACCACAGGTTTGGGCTATGGTTCAGACTAATTAGGCCAAGTAGACCAACTTGAGTGGTTAAAACCATTGCTCTATCTTGGAGTCTATCCAAGATCTTCCATAAGATGTTGTTGCATGTCCATATGAGTATTCGCCATCGACATGATGCGTTTTAGGTGTCTATAGATACCTCTTTTAAGATGCGTTGTGATATCAAACAACACTAAGCAAAAATAGACCTCCTAAAATGATGCCAAAGTTTCTATGATGATCATTAGTCAGATCAACATTAGATGCTCTAGGTCCTACAAAATTATGCGCATCATAGAATCATTGCTTCCAACTCTTTGGAGGCTTAAACTTGAAAGAGTTTGCACTCGTCATCAGACATTCGAGTAGATTTGGTGCTACAATATGATTTAGGCCTATATAACCAAAAGGATGAGAGTTACAAACAAATTATTATATTTTCTATTTTCCCCAAGCAAAGGGGTAAGCTTATGATAGTTGTTGACAATGATTTGTAAGGACGAACACAATTATGACAAGATCAATGGATCTACAATCTCCAAGATTTTATACTGATTTTGATTATGATTTGATATTATGAATACCCCCTCAAGTAATGATTCGATGAAGGTAATGACAACTATTGAAGCGATGAGGTCACTTGACCACAATGAATGATCTGAACAAATTTAGATTTGAGCATTTTAATGCCTTGGCTAGGCTTAGTTCAACTTTTGATTCCAACTATTAATAGTAATTGCACATTCCTATCCCATGGAGAATTTAGGCTAAAATAACCTTCTTATGAAATCAAAATTATACAATGCCAATTAGATTTGTGTTGAATCATGTTATCGATGATTTTTTGAAAATATGTCATAGGAGAAATGACATGAAACACCTCGTTCCCACATGGCAGTCTAGCATCGAAGGTCTTCTTTGATATTGAGAAGAAATATATCATATCAATGATGATAATTTTACCCCAAATTTCCTTATGGTTATTTATTCATCTTATTGGATTGCATTGATCACAAGTCACTGCAACCGCCCAGTATGTAGAGTAAATGACTGAATACGAGACACATTTGGATTTTAATTATTTAATTTTTTTGGTAATTTTGATTTATTGATCTATCCTGGTGCTTTGAATATCACCAAATTTGTAATATTGATTTCTCTTTTTAAAATTTGATCTATTAGGAGTCTTAAAATTGTCATTTTAGACCTTCCCACAATGGGGTTTAAGTGCATTTAATGCTAGTTATGAACCGCAAGTATGGTTTGTGATTGAAAATTTCCAATTTGGGAACCGCAAGTTGGGGCTATGGTCCATCGAAATTAGGGGAAACTATAAATAATTTTCCTACTTTGAAATTTTCATTATTCTCATTCAAAAAACTACATTTTAGAGAGCTCTGAGAGGTGAGATATTCCTTGATCTGGAACATTGCCAAACTTGACCTCAAATTTCATTCGCACCCTAATGGAATACTCGGGACATCCATCCACTAGCATAGGTCATGGTGCAGGCAAGGTAACTTGAAATCGAGTCCTCACACTCATTACCAACTAAAAAAAATAAAATAAATTGCATTAAGTAATGGGTTAATGAACTTCACTAAATTTTTGGCAACGAACCTCACCGTAGACTAGGATAGGCTAGATTTTCATTTTTTTTTTGGATATCTAGGCTAGGAAGGGACCCAAAATGGGTCTCATTCCTATACCACAGATGGCACTTGTAGCTCCCAATTTTCATATTGGAAACTGCATCTATCAACTATGGTTAGAATTTAAATTTCCAACGGTTAAATTTGACCATAGTTGGACCACAAGGTTGACTCGCGCTTCGATGAATTTGGAAATTTTGTCCAATTTTTCTCACTTTTTCTAAGGTTTTTTGGAAATTAATTCCAGTTATTGCATGTCTAAGATTTCTTTTGAATTTTCTTGATGTTTTTGACCATTTTAGAGTTGTTTTCTATTCGTTTTTGCATGAATTCTTCTCTATTAGAGAGGAATTCATCATGCACATTTTCATGTAGATAGTCCTTCTAGACTCCTCAAGTTTGAGTATCCCTTGGAACCTTCTTTCCAGTGTTAGGAGGGTTGTTCAGAGCACCATCTATTAGCCATTTCTCCTATCCTGGGGGAGCACTTTATTATGCCAGCTCTACTAGGAGTTGTATCAGGTGACTTGCGGGAGTCGGATAGGCATCAAATCTAGCCTACTACTATAGATATAGGGTTGGTAGCATATATGCATTGAGCATCCTATAGATCTACCACTTGAGATTGACTCTATTGATGATGAGCACCAATGCTACGTAGCTTGCTAGCCCCATGAGGAGGAGGGGTTTTGGAGTAGGTCCCATGTAGGGGACATCGATAATTACCTTAGTAGATTCATGGGATTGAGGCCCTATGATATAGAGTGGAACCCATACATGGGGTGCCCTATGATAGTGGCAAGGATCAGGGCCCCTTGGTGGGGTTGATGATGAGGTTGAGGTTGATCCACAGGGGCATAATATGCACCCATGGACTAAGGGTGACTAGGGGGCATAGTCTGCAGTAGGAGACACACCCCTATGGAGATAGAGGAGGAGGGATTGGATGAGGGTGAGGTGCCTCCAAACAGTGAGGTAGGCCAACTGCTAGCCTAGGTATTAGATCTATAGAGCTAGGTTGGGCGGTTCCACACTCAGATGCTACAAAGGGACACTAGCATCACCATGTTAGAGGTGAAGCTAGCTCATAGCGATAGATTATGGTATATATCTAGGAGGAGCTCACAAGTGCCATGACTCATGCCACAATAGTAGAGGGTCAAATTCAAGAGCTGACTAGCTCACTATAGGTATCAAAGGCACAGTGAGCTATGAATGTAGCAGAGAGGGACTTGGCTCAGCCCCAGGCTCACAAAGGAGACCCCTCCTCATCTCAAGCTATCATAGCACCACCAATAGGACCATTAGCTATACTACCAGGAGGTGGTGATCCCACGATAGATATTAGGCAGTTCACTTCCCTCATAGAGAATGGAAATGACATTTGCAATGCAAGGGTAGCTTACTTCTCCCAGCTATAGTTCTTTATTATATTGTGGGTCTTGCAGGTTCCAAAAGATAGACATGCTATGGGGTATTAAAGGAATAGGTCCAAGACTACAAGACAGTCCAAAGTGAGCTCTAGTTAGTGGAATCACAAGATAGAGAGGACACATAGATCCTCTAGCACACATGGAGGTAACTCCTATACTAGGGCTAGGGAGACAGGTGCGACCTCTAGTCACAGGTCTAGTCGTATATACATACCAGTATCTTGTGTGCTAGGCCTCTTTGGGTTAGGTGGCACATAGGGCCCTTAGCAGGGCACACAGCAGGCACCAAATTTTATTGTAGAGCAGAATCCAGAGCACAGGGATGAGGGAGGCGATGAGAGCTCCAGTTCAATGGGAGTAGGCTAGAGCTAGGGCTCTCCAAGATCTAGGCTACATTTTTGCATATGTATTATTTTTTTATTGTAAGGTCTAGGACCTACAAGATTGTAGTCTATGGGCATTTTGTACTCTTGATGTACTCTATTGGATACATATATATATATATATATATATATATATATATATATATATATATATATATATATATATATATATATATATATATATATATGAGATTGATCATTTATGACTCATTATGTGTACTTGTGTATTTTTAATTTTTTGTTTATGTGATGTTATATGATGTGATGTATGGATGACATGCACTAGATAGCTATTTAATTTATGATGATGCTGATATGTAGTGATCTAGATGCTTATATGTGCTATATATGATGGATGCATATGGATGCGATGTTTGCTTAAATGCATGTTTGATTTTGCTTTATTTCATGCATTTAATTTATGATGATGTCACGATATGCTAATGCAAATATATGTAGTACATTATTTACATAATGGTAATCAAATGTAAATGAACCTGTATGCTTTAGTCACTTTATAACATAAGGAATGAATGCAATTATGTTTATCAATCTAATGGACGACACCATAGAATGTATAAAAATCATGAATGTAATTAAAAATCCTCAAGATAATAATTTAATCAATTAATCATCCATACATGAAATGCAATGGTATGCGATGTTATGATGCAAATGATATAATGTGTCATTCTATTTTCCTTTGCAAATTTAAAAAATATGCACAATATAGTTAGTGGATGTCTAAATATTATTTCTAATATTCATCTGGTATCTATCCTACATCTTGATTGTGCTTTATATGATGATGTATCATGGACTCGATAATTTGCAGTTTGATGATTTTATATGGCTTGCTATAGTTGGTATTTTGTTGCTATTAGAGAAATTTTTGAGGTTTTCCATGAGACTCAAACACCCTAGTAGACTCATAAAAAGTTGTATAATAACCACACTATACTTCTAAAGTGTGAGGCTTTTGCTAGGATAGGCCCTAACTGTTCATTATCTTTGTGTGTGCACATGATTATATTAAAATAAGACACGAGCATTCCCCGATTTTAGGAGAGATTCTTTCAGCCCATTGCTAAGATAGGGGTTCCAAAAATGTCTTATCCAATTCCAAGTTTAGATTTTAGTTGGACTGAGCCACTAGGCAATGTAGGACACCTGAAGCTAGCTCTTCCACATTCAAACATTGGTCTACCCATGAGCGAGATGCAAATGTATTAGACATATCATCATGGGTAAGGTACATTAGTGTCGAAAATTCCAAGGATTCAGGCTCATTCCTTTTTATCCTTCAATTTTTGAGATACTTGCTCATATGTGGTGAAGAAAGGGAGTCAATTCCATCTTCATTTTGAACTATATCTGGATCTTCATTTGATATCTCTCCAAACTATATTTCTAATATTCATTTGATCTCCACTCAAACTTTTTATTTATGATCTTCATTTGATCTTCACTTTGGACTTGATTTGAGCCTGTTTTCTAATATTCATTTGATCTTCACTTTTCGGCATTTATATTTGATAATTTTCTTCAAAAAAAATTCTTTGGAGGATTTACTTTGGGAAATTATTTCCGGTGTATCGATTTAAGCATATCAATTTTATGATATCAATATGGGATATCAATTTGGGAAGTCGATCTATGATATCGATCTAGGGTATCAATATTGAGGATTGATGTAGGATATCACTCTGGGATATTTTTCATTTTATCATAAGCAAGGGATTTTGAATAGGGAACTAACATGTCCTTTTTCCAATTGCCAACATTTCCCATACTGTCCGCACATAGGGATAATCAAGAATAACTCTTTTCACCTCAGGATACCTGGTCCTGCTTTGCAACTTTCATCTTCCCCTAGTCCTTGTTAGGATTGTTTAATTTTTTGATTAGTGATAGGATTTTGATATGCTAAGGGCTATACTAACTAAACCTCAACTACAAGAGCAAAGCAAAATTTCTACCAACTCTTGATAAGACCTCTAGGTATGGTTGAATAACCAAAAAAACCTAGTATATCTCCATAGCAACAAAATAGGTTGTGTTGAAAAACATAATTACTCACATGAATTATGGATCATGATAAATTCATAGATGCATGATTTAAACACAAATATGGTATTGTTTGTAAGACTAACAAACATAATCCCTCCTACTACAGAATGCAATGGATGAGGAATGCCTATATGCAATGAAATAATGCAGTGGATGCATGAGTGAATGCAAAACGAAAATGCAAAATTCAAATGCAAATGCAAATGTTTTTGTATTTTATGCTTTACCAATTATTTTTTTGGATTTTATAATTTTTATGAGTTTTGAGCCTCATATCTAACCAAACGGAGAGTACATGCCTCTAGAGCCTTTAGGAGTGACCAAACGGTGCGTACATACCTCTAGAGACTTTAGATTGACTAAGCAATCTTTCAACAAAATCCTTTGAGCCTTTTAGGATGACCGAGCGATTTTACGCAAACCCTCAAAGCATTTTGGGTTTGACCAAAGAGCTTATAGATGCCTTTGGAGATTTTTGGAATGATCAAGTGGTTTTAAGCAAACCCTCAGGGCCTTTGAATGACATGGCCAGGTGGTTTTAGGAGCCCTTAGAGCCTTTTGGGGAGGGCATGCTGGCATATATACCCCCAATGTGTGTCCGATTCGATGACAGTAAGGGAGGTGCAATACCTCTAGATTACTCATTTTTCCTTATTGAATTTGGCATGACTGGTGGAAAAGGTATGCTACCTTGAAGACCCCCAGTGTGTATGCTATTCACTAAAAATTAATTAGCTTTTTTAGGAAGAGTGACAAAAATCAACTCTCCTAGGTGAAGAACGGACCTCACCGGTGTACCTATGCTTCGACATGGGTGAATGAGAGAACCATACTTTTGGATCTCATCCTATTCTACTAGGTCTTGGATGACCCTCTTAAATGACTAGAAAATTCGAATATCATGTCCATGCACTCGATGATACACACAAAAGGGACCCCCATCAGGTGACCCAGTCTTGGATGCCCTATGCTTGAATTTGGGTAATATGAATGCCTTTACCTCGTGTAACTTTTGGAACAAATTTAGAGTAGTCATCTGAAATGAAACTACCCATTGTACTGGCCTATTGGACTTATCAGGTAACTGATGACTTTAGGGTCACTCTTGAGGAAGTTTGACCTCCACTTTGATATGTTGGGGCACTATGAGAGAACCATCTACATGATAAACCCCCTTGTATATCAAATGTTGCACCACACTATTAAAATCATGATAATATCAAATGCCATGAACCTCTATTTAGTGATAGATACAATAGTGATGTTCCCTATAACCCATAGGTTTAGCTCTATTTGGGTTTAAATGGATGATATCAAGCAAGGTGATGACCTTATCCTCTTTCAGCTTCTGCAAGATGTCAGATATTGACTCTTTTAACAAAGTCCTATTATGATACAACTATTTTGGGTTCTTGAACCACATTGGTTTGCTTTGAGAATCCAATGGTTGGGTTGAACACATGGTATTTTGCTCTCGCTGAGGCTTTTCTTGTACTTGCATAGGAAGCGATTCGGCCTCAGACAAGGGCTTATTTTGTGATCCCAAGTTTTCAAACTGGTTCTTTATCAAATTCAATGCCTTATATTTCTCATCCATTCTAGATGGCTTAAAATGGATCGCCAAACTGATAGAGTTCATATGTATTTCCAATGACTGATTTGAAATACCTTTGTCATTTGAAGGAAATATAAAAATGGATGCTATGGATCCATTAGGTAATTGCAAATCACCTATTTCCTTTGTTTGAGTTGATGTGGAAGCTTCTTTATGACACACTTCATCAGTGCTATCCACATGCTCATGCCTATGACTCAAATCAAGCTGTTGTTTCACTTTGTTGTGTTGAACTATGTCAAGTTTGGTACCCCCAATATGATGTGAGGAACCTACTTGTTTGTGCTCTTGAGATGGTGCCCTGAGAAATGAGTCAGGAGTGACTAATTTCAAATTTTCTAGCCTTGGCAATGTAGAAACTCCACTGGAATACCCCATATCTAACTCTATGTGATCAGGAATCACTTGATCTTCTGGCCTAATGTCAACAATTCCCACAAAATCATGAGAAGACTCTAAAATTGCATGCATCGTAGGTAATTCTTCAACATACTAAAGTTGTATTATTTTAGTCATGATAACTGAACCTTCCTCATACTCATACGATGTCTCAAGGATAGGATCCATAGGTAGAGACTCGATGAAAAGTTTACCTATATCCTCAGTGGAGTCTATGGTGGGAAGCATCGTAATGTTGGCTTCTATCAGCTCTTCATATTCACCATCGTCCTCATGAGGACTATCTGATGACATGATGGATGAAGAGGGTGTGATACACTCAGGTGCATCCATGACCATGTTAGGTTCCTCCTCCTTGATAGGAGTATGAAGATCTTCTACTGACACCTCTGAAGTAGTTGTGAGAAACTTTGTAAGGGCATTCATCAATCCTTCCCTGCTAAGCGGTGTCAAGACTACAGGTTTCATAGGTGACTCCACAGGTGATAGCGATGGGGATGGTAACTGCACCACCATATACAAGGTTGCATCTACACTTTGGATAGACTCATCCAATTTAACTTGTAGATGCATAGCCACTTCACCAGGTTCCTACAGATGATACTCAAGCTTATAATACTTGAAGAGATCTAGATCTGCCTCAACTATATGGACTTCACCTCCATAGGTGTACTTAATGCACTGATGCACTATTGACGACATGCACTCCATGGATCTTATCCACGGTCTTTCAAGCAACAGATTTTATTGTCTTTATCCCTATAAAATGTAGAACAATATAGAAATAATATTTTGTCCCACCTCGATGGGGAGGACTATTGTGCCGACTATGGAGGATTCCACATCGTTAAAGGCTTGCATGCATTAACATTGTTTCTTGAGTTGGTCTACACTCTGCTTTCTATTGTCTATGTTGTTAGGTGTAAACTACAGGTCTAATATATGGTTTAGAATGTAAACTACATGTTGTACCTATGGTTTAGTTGTTGGCCCGCAGCTGATAGCTACGATCTGTACCTACAATTTCAGAAATCAAGAAACAATAGTTAGATAGCATGAATTGAGAAGTTCCACCATGATCACCTTCTGTAACCACCAAAAAGGCTCACACCTAATGTATCCTATTGTAAGAATTGATAAACAACATACAAAATGCATACAAGAACAAGAAATTGACAAAAAAATAATCAATAAAAGATGCTTTATTCCATTATATTTCAATGCCAAACTCGAATTATAAGTACATCCCTCTTAGGGATAATCATCTTGATACAATTGTTACAATAGGAGGTATTTTTATTTTTCTCTCAAGGGTAGGTGTGATTTCAACGTGCCCTTCAAGATGATACAAACTGCTCTAGGGTGACACGAACTACTCTATGCTGGAGTAGACCCTCTTCTTCATGGTGAGGAAGGAAATGAATGATTTTAGATCCTTTAAAACTTGTTTTCTATGAAACAACATAAGAATGTCAAAAGTATAGGAAAACTCTCAAGATGAGGCCCTTTAAAGAAAAATAGCATGAGAATAGCATAATGACATGAAATCAAGAAAATGCATAAACTATGCTAATCATGTGTAAATCCTATCAAGATTGATGGAAATATGTAAACAAGAGATACAACTATCAATCTATGGAACCAATTACTTGAAATGAAGTAATATAACATGAAAAGAAGCCATTAATGTCTAAACTACCATAATGAAAACAAGTTAGTAAAAATGCTAATTATGCTAGTTAGAATTCTCTAAAATCCTAACTAAAATGTTAAAATGCTAAACATGATGTAATTAAGCATACTGGAAATGAAACAGTAAGGAGAAGTTACCTCTATTGCAAACCAAAGCTCTGATGAGCGGTCTGCACTGTAAACTGCAACTGAAAGCTACAGTGAGGAACCAAGTGGTTTACTCTCAAAATTCAAGGGTTGTGGAATTGACGTCCTTATTCAATTGATGTTCAAGGGTCACCTTCAATGTCCTCTAACAAGTTTTGCGGTTAAATCATTGAATAGGGCCTCCATTTTATCAAATAGCATTTCTTGGCTCTCTTATGTCCTTAGGGAATACATGGCCTAATTCATCATGATGTTTGACAAATTAACAATGGGGATGGCAACAAGGCTCTCTCTATACACCCAATTTAGTCCACAATTCAATAGGGCTTCGCTTCTTTGATATCCAAATGCACTCTCTTTTAGTATTTTGACAGTGCTTCGCTATCAAAATGCTCCATATGCTCTCTCCCATTTGAAGGGGTACTTATATGATGTTCCAGGGATAGGGGTGGCTTCATGGAGAAGCCAATATTAAGAAGGGGTGGTTAGGATAGTTGGATTGGAAGCTTTTTTCCTCTAACCACCTTATTCTAGAACACATGGTCATTCAAACCGATTTGGCTCAGATGAAGGCCAACTGAAATTTAATTAAGACCATAGGTTGTAGCTACAATTCAAACTTTAAACCACAAGCCTTAGCCACAGTTCATATTGTAGATTATAGGTTTGGGCTACGGTTCATATTGATTAGGCCAAGGAACCTAACTTGAGTGGTTAGAACCACTACTCTATCTTGGAGTCTATCCAAGATCTTCCATATGGTATTGTAGCATGTCCATATGAGTAGTCACCATCGACATGACACGTTTTAGGTGTCTACACTAATTCCCTATGTTAGGATATTCTATGAATCCTGCACCGGTTGGGAAAAAATAAGTCACAAATATTCACTTCAGGTTCCTTGCCTTTGTTGTAATCCTTCCTAGTTTCATTTGAAGGTATAGAAAATATGATCTATTGGTACGATAACCTGTTTGAACTTTATCCTCTAGATACCTCTCTTAAAACACATGAATTTGTTTGTCAATTTTTGGACCATCTTTAAAACTTCCTCAACTATAGTTTTATATGATTATTTCTTTGTATTTTTGAAATGTTCAGTGTGTGTCAAGGGTAATGGAGTTTCCTTAGGTTGAGGTTGACATATTGGCATGAGCATCTAATATGGAATGAGATTCAAAATAGGTGTATTTTGTTTGACAAACTGTATCACAAGATTGTTTAAAGGTTGAGGCCCCAAATACCTTTCAAGAGTTAGATCTTCCTTACAGGCTTCTGTTAAGTTTATAATATTGGGGTCTCCATTCAAGAAAATAAACATCACTAGGTCCAAGGCATTCTTATAAATTTCTAAGGTCAAATTCGCTCTTGGGATGTAATGACCAATCATTTTGTCATAAGTTTTTTAGGATCTCATATTGATAATCTACATTCCACATCTTCATGTTACACATTCAATATTTTTAGAGCATTCTTAAAGGCTAACAAGTGTTCTTTTTTTGTCTTGATTCCATCATGCTTGTAGGTTGGAGGATACTTATTAGGATTTCTAGGTAAATCATGGGCTACACTAGGGATATTCAAAGTAGTGGAACTCAACCAATTGGCCATGACTATCTAATTAATGGTAGGATTTTGACTCACAGTTGGAGGAAGCACTAACAAAAATAAAACTTTGTTTGACATAGATCTAGCTTTCCTAATATTACTTCTCCTTGGATTTTCCAACTCAGACACAAGGAGCTCTCCAACTCTTGGGTAGGACATGGTAACTCTAAAGGAAGAATCTAGCCTAAATTATTATCTCAACAAACACCAAATGGAGGCTACCCTCATTCTAGCACTAATTTTATTTGTTGATTCATATTTCATGCACACCCTATGAAAAGTAGATAGATAAGACAAATAAAAAATAAATGGGAATAAATTCCCTATCACTTTAGGCTCTTGATCGATATCCAAGGTGTGAGTTATAGAGTCAGGTCGAATGCTATCACTCTTTTCCACTTTTAGAATAGTTTTAGTTGACTACATTTTTACCTTACAATGAGTCCAACCTTTATTTATTGGTTTTTGGTGGTGGATCATGATCAAGTTTATAGTTTTTTTGATCTAGTTCTTCATATTTAAAGAGATTAAAAGAATAAATAATTTTAAATAACATAAAAATGTATCACCTTTAAAGTAAAAACATAGAGGGTAAGGTAGAGCATAAGAGAGAAGATATTCAATCTAATTGTAAATTACAACTACTGAGATCAATTAAATCATTTAGATTCACAATAATACAACATAAAATGAAGAAAGTGTCCATATTTCTAAGATCAATTTCCCCCTTGAGCATGGGATAAAGCAATAAAGGATAGAAAGAAAGTATCAAACATAAGGGAGGTCAGTGAAATTTTATGTTTCTCACCAGTAGCCTAGCTTGTGCAGTGAGGATAGAGAAGTTAGAACATATAAACGACCTTAAACCTTTAATTTTCACAAGCATATAGAGAACATGATGAAGCTCAACAACCTAACGTAATCTCAACCAAAAAAGATTTGCAATCAAACTAAATAAATCCTTAGTGAGATGAAAATAGAATAAAGTCCAATTATCATAGTCTGAAAAATATTAGGCTCGTAGCCATATTGTTTCTGAAGACTATGTCAAACTAGCCTCAGGTATAAAATTAAGAAAAACCAACAATATTTGCTAAATAATGCCAAAATTATTATATTCCAAGTTTTTGCATCCTTATGAAAGATACAGAAAATTGCTCTTATAGATAAGAGCTTTTCTTTGACCATCCACCTTTAAAACGAATTAATTACAATCGTAAGATTTTTTTCATGTTAACTCTTCTATGTACTTCCATATTTTGCAAGATTCTCATACGTTAATGAATCTGGACAACTTTCGGGAAGAGAAATATTAAAACAATTAATTACATGATATTTCCATAAAAATGCAACCCCCTTCATTGAAAACTCAAAAGTCGACACCGCTTGAACAGAGAGTAGGTAGCATATTAACTGAGTGTAGGGACCACAATCATGCTTCCATAAAGTCTTCATTTTCAATGAGCTCTACAAAATCTGGGTGGATAATTAACTTCCCGTATTCACCCACTTTACATTGAAGTTCCAAGTACGTCCTCGCATTTGCAATATTTAATGCGACCACTAATAATTTTCTACAAAAATAAGAAAATGGAAAAATGTTAGAACATTAGGATTAAAATTAATTTAATTAATTTTAATTTTCCTAAAATTTAAAACTTTAATTTTTATTTTTTATTATTTTCTAAAGTTTTTCATAAATATTTTTAGGCTCAAGATCATGACACATTGCTAGATATTTATTTAAATTTGCAAGCCTTCTTCAATGGATGGGGCTTTGTTTTTTATCAATGTTGTCTTCCCCAAAATTTTACCACTTATTTACACTTAGCATATTTTAATATTTCAAAAAGAGTGTAGGCGGTATTTCAGGAAGCTTACAGAGTGGTGTGCAATCCTATTTCTTCACACAAGCTATCGGTTTTTACTTCTTCATTGAGTATGGGCAGGGTTTTGGGACCTCATATTTTCTAACAATGTTTGACATGGGTGGATATTTCAAAAAATTACTTACTGTGGTGTCCACCCATTTCTCTACCCTAGCTTCTTTTCCTTAGAAATAATATCATTTTCCTCAAGGTTTTAGGGCCTTATTTCCATTGATAAAATTTACCTTTTGATTTTTTGGGAATGATTTATCTTAAATTATCGGTATTATTTCCATTGAGTCAATTTTTCTTTTGATTTTATTGCCAATGTTTGATTCTCCCAACCAAGTGCATGGGCGGTACTTTGGGGTGGAACTTCTTTGGTGGAGTCCCATCTTTCTGGAAAAGAGCATGGGCAAATTTTTGGGTCACTTCCTCTTTGGTTAATACCCCAGATTTCCATCAATGAAGTTGGGTAGGGTTTCGGGGTGCTCCCAAAGTGAAATGAATCCCATATTTTCACCCTCAATATTGGGTGGAGTTTTAGGCTTTAATTTTCTCTGATAATGCCCCACATTTCCATCCAAGATCTCACTTAGATAATATTTTATTTTTCTTCAATGCTAGCGGACTTTACTTTCACCGTCAAAATTTTAGGTTTTAGTTTCAAATTTGACCTCCCTAAAATTCTGACCTCCTTTCATATTTAGTGCACTTTAAAATCCCCAACAATATGCATGGGCAAAATTTCAGGATGGCGATTTCTTCAACAATGTCCATTCTTACGACCAAGCTCCTTTCCTTAGCATTTATTTTATTTCTCGAAGCCATCAGGTGGGGCTTACTCTTGTGAATAACTTACCATTTCTCCACCTAGTATCATACTTTAAAAAAATTCACTTTCCCTTAAGGTGGGCTTTTGGGACACCATCGTGATGCAATAGCTACCCATTTCTCCGTCCTTTCAACACTTAGTAAAATTTTCCAAAATTACACATTGACCCCAATGACTCCAACATTTTGCATTCTATACTTTTAAATATTTGTGAAGGATCTTCCATGCTCGAAAATGATTTTTTAGATTCTGGAAAATAAAATAAAATTACCCAAAAGATGCCTATTTCACCTAGTATGAAAATATGATGAAAATTGAAAGTGCTCAAAATTGAACAAAAAATTTTAGATATCAAAATAAGCCAAATGGGTATCCAAATCCACTGATAAATATTGAAAATTCACTTTGTATTAAGATATATAACATTAATAAGTCAATTGGCTGCAATTGGAAATTGTTATTTTTGGAAAGTAAATCATGCTTGAAAACCTACAAAATTGGAATCATTGGAAATATTATCTTACAAAAATTTATCCAAACTTTGAATTACTACAAACAGATTCTCCTATCAAAAGATATGGCATTTCTAAGGTTGGAGTAAACATTCGGGCAAGAAGAAGATTTTTTAAAGAATCTTAGAATTGATTTTAATATTTCAGACCTTAGCAAGATTATTGAAAAATAAATTTTAGAAACATTCAACCAGAAATAATACCATTGAAAAATGAACATTCATAAAATATTCAATTCAAATCAATGCTCTTATGCAAGGGATTCTAACACTTTGATGTAGACAATTTTAAAAAAATGATATAAGAAAAATTTGAAATTAAAAACCCAAAAACCTCATGAGGGTCCCCTCAAAAAATGAAAATTAATTACTTTCAAAGGCTCAAACAATTTTATTTTCAGTGGGGGATGTGTTTCTTCTCAAAAAATGGTGACGTCTATGGAGAAATAGTAGCACTATTTGAAACCTAGAACTCTTGTTTCAAAACAATTTAAATCATGTACCACACTTAGCCACAAAGATTTTCAAAATATTTTAATTATTATCTACCTATATGTTGAAATTTCCTAGGGACATACAAGGCTGGGTCTATCAAAGAAAAATTTGATGTGTTATTGCAGTGTATAGATTCTTCCTCCAAAGAAAACCATGACTTAGAATTATTACTAGGATCAATCAGGTTGTTTTGGATGTACAATTACTTGAGTGAAACTCTGCTTCTAGTTTAGCATTTTACAGCCCCGATAGAGTTACTCTTAGATTTCATACAATACCTTAGTTCACAGCCATGGGGCATCTATAGCCCTAGTTAACATATCTAAATTTCCCTTTTCAGAAATCCTGGCTATCTCTCTTTATTACATAACTCTCTCTCTTTTGGTAGAACTTTTCTTTTCTCATTTTTCCATTTTTTTGTAGAACGTCCTCTCTTTTTATTTTTGGTAGAACTAAAAAAAATAGCCAAGAAATATTACTAGAGGTTCAAAAGTTGGATCTTCGGTGATGTTTTATTAACCAAATAGCCGACCAACTAACCATTTCAGCTTAGGAACCGATAGCTTCTTTGGAGTATTTAAAGTTATCTTTGTGAATTAGAATTCTCTCATGACCAAATTTTCTTGGTTTCCCTGGGTGTTGTAATCACAGTGACACTGAGAGGGGGGTGAATCAGTGTGATCTTTAAAATTTCTAATATATATAGTTTTAAATCTAGCAACTACTTAAAACTGATAAACGAAATATCAAATGCAGCAAGAAAGCATGACACACAACACAACAATTTAACGAGGTTCACCAATGTGGCTACTCCTCAAAATGACTGCTTGGACTACCATCCAAATCCAGTCAATGCAAAGCTACAACTTTACATAATATTTTACCAACACCAACTGGAAGGAGCACCAACCCCTTAACTTTATCTGCTTCAACATAATGGAGCACCAACTCCTAATTTACCAGCACCTACTGGAAAGAGGCACCAACCCCTTATACCAAGCTGCAACTTGGAAGTCAATAAAGATAATAAAAATGATAGAATAAAACTTTCACGTTGTTCCTTATAGTCTGCTATTTTTTTGCATTCTGCTGCTTCTACGCAAAACACTTCGCACTGTCCGATCGCTTCTGTGTACTTCTTCGCACTCTCTGCTGCAACCGGATGATCGATCACTTCTATGTGCTATCACTTTGAACATAGATCTCCACCTCTTAACATTTTGCTCTTCTATCACGCAATCACGATATGCAGACTCGAACTACGACTTCGCACTCTGCTCGACATGAATTTCACTTGCGCAATCACTCTGCTCGCATTCGCACTCAATCTTCATGCACACTTTCAAACTCGAAGTAACCCTCCTTTTATAGAAGAAATCTCAGGGACAAACCCTAAGAGGCGTCGGCTATGAAACCCTAGAAAAATTTGACTGCCAAACCCTAAAACCCATCGACTGTAACCCTAAGTATGTCAGCTGCAAAACCCTAGGTATGTCGGCTGCAAAACCCTAAAATCTGTCGACCTAGATTTAACTTTGTTGGCCTCAAACTCTTCTGCCACCTCCGTCACCTTCCTGTAGCTTATTGCCGTGAAATAGTAACACGTCGCGATATCGCGACACTTTTTGTGGCCGTACGCCTTCTTGACCTTGTTGTCGTGAAATCGCGACCCTTTTGGCCGTTGAAAGCTTTGCCACCGTTCTTGTCATGAAATCGTGACACTTCAAACTTTTGCTGACGTCATCCTCATCCTTGTCGCGAAATCGCGACGCTTTCGGCTTCCAGCGGTTTTTCTTGCACCCTGTCGCGAAATCGTGACACTTTCAGCTTTCGCTGACGTCATCCTCAGTTTTGTCATGAAATCGTGACGCTTCCGGCTTCCAACGGCTTTTCTTGCACCTTGTCATGAAATCGTGACACTTTCAGCTTTTGCTGATGTCATCCTCAGTTTTGTCGTGAAATCGTGACGCTTTCGGCTTCCAGCGGCTTTTCTTGCACCCTATCGCGAAATCGTGACACTTTCAGCTTTTGCTGACGTCATCCTCAGCTTTGTCATGAAATCGCGATGCTTTCGACTTCCGTACAATTCTTGCTTCATGCAGTAGCGAAATCGCTACAACTTTGTGCCTTGTGCTTCCGACTTTGCTTCTACCCATGAAATATTAACTCGTAGCGAAATCGCTACACTTTTATGTCTTGCACTTTCGACTTGTATCATAAACGCTGCACCTTTGAGATCTGTACGTTTGTCTTGTAGCAAAATCGCTACACCTTCGTGTTGTGCTTTTTCAACTCGTAGCGAAATCGCTACACCTTTGTGTTGTGCCTTTTCAACTCGTAGCGAAATCGCTACACCTTTGTGTTGTGCTTTTTCAACTTGTAGCGAAATCGCTACACCTATGTTTTGAGCACTTTTGACTCGTAGCAAAATCGCTACATATTTTTCACTTAACACTTTCTCCCTGCTTCGGCCAGCGAAAATTCAACATGTAGCGAAATCGCTACAGTTTCTCGACTTAGCTTCTTGGCTTCCGACATGTCACGAAATCGTGACAGTTTGCCTTGCACCTTCTCTCTCTTCATTTTTGTCATGAAATCGCGACACTTTCGACTGTGCCTTCTCTCTCCTCCGACTTGTCATGAAATCGTGACATTTTCGATTGCGCCTTCTCTCTCCTCCGACTTGTCATGAAATCACGACATTTTTGGCTACATCTTCTCTCTCCTCCGACTTGTCACGAAATCGTGACATTTTCGATTGCGCCTTCTCTCTCCTCCGACTTGTCGTGAAATCATGACATTTTTGGCTGCATCTTCTCTCTCCTCCGACTTGTCACGAAATCATGACATTTTCGACTGCACCTTCTCTCTCCTCCAACTTGTCACGAAATCGCGACAGAAAACATGTCGCGATATCGCGACAGTTTTCTAACTTGACTTTTTCTTCGAATTTTTTCTATCTTCTGCATCTGAATGACTTCTGAACTGTCTATCCACTGCATCATTGGATCTAACTGCCTGTGTTGACAACAATGACAAACTTCTTGCAACACCTTGCTCAACAATCTCCCCCTTTGGAATTGTTGGCAACACCTGTATACATTTCTGTAACTCTTCTCCCCCTTTGTCAATAATACCAAAGGGCTACTGCAGACTCCCCCCGAGTCCATCCTCACACTTCTCAGGCACAATTTGTTGCAACTGGCACAAATTATGATCATGAGCAAAAGAATAGTCAAATACTCAAATGTTCCCCCGAGAAAGTGATCCCCGTAGCTAGTCACTTCTTAGGAAGTGTGACTACTCCTAATTTGCTTCGAAGGTACTCAAATACTTCCTTGGGCAAAGGTTTTGTAAAGATATCTGCTACTTGTTCTGTAGTTGGGACATAGTCCAATTTAACTTCTCCTTCCGCAACTTTCTCCTTCAAGAAATGATACCTTATAGCAATGTGTTTTGTCCGTGAGTGCATTACTGGATTCTTAGAGATGTTAATTGCACTGGTGTTATCACACTTTACTGATATTGGTTCATTGAAATTAATACCTAGATCTTTCAAAGTTTGTTTCATCCACAAGACTTGTGTGCAACATGTTGCTGCTGCAATATATTCTGCCTCAGCAGTAGATAAAGAAACTGACTCTTGCTTCTTACCGTGCCATGCAACCAATCTGTCCCCCAAATAGAATGCTCCTCCACTGGTACTCTTTCTGTCATCAACACATCCAGCCCAATCTGCATCTGAATATGATATAAGAGTGAAGTCTTTGCCTTTTGGGTACCACAACCCATACTCCATGGTGCCCTTGAGATACCGAAAAATCCTTTTAACTACTGTCACATGAGTCTCTTTGGGACTGGCCTGAAATCTAGCTACCATGCAAACTGCCTGTAGAATATCAGGTCTAGTGGCTGTTAAATATAGTAGACTTCCAATCATAGATCTGTACATGGTTTGGTCTACAGGTGGAGATTTGTCTTCTTTACTCAATTTGCAGCCTGTTGTCATGGGAGTGCTGACTGGCTTACAGTCCTCCATAGTGAACCTTTTTAGCATTTCTTTCACATATTTGATTTGGGAAATGAATATGCCTTTCTCATTTTGATTAACTTGTAGCCCAAGAAAGTAAGACTATTCACCAATCATAGACATTTCAAATTCATTCTGCATCTTATTTGCTAAGTCTTTACAAGATTCATCTTTGTTGCTGCCAAATATGATATCATCTACATAGACAACTAGAACAATGAGATGCCCACCTTCTATTTTTACATACAGATTATTGTCCACTAAACCTTTCTTGAATCCCTGTTGAGAGAGATAATTATCTAGCCTTGCATACCATGCCCGTGGTGCTTGTTTTAATCCATACAGTGCTTTCTTTAATTTGTAGACAAGGTTAGGATCTTCACTAATTTGAAAGCCATCTGGTTGTTCAATATAGACCTCTTCTTCAAGTTTCCCATTTAAGAAGGCAGATTTTACATCCATCTGATAAACTCTGAAGTTCTTGTGAACTGCTAGTGCCAAAAACATTCTAATAGCTTCTAGTCTGGCCACTGGTGCGAAAGTCTCTTCAAAATCAATGCCTTCGACCTGTGCATAGCCTTTGCAAACCAGTCTTGCTTTGTTTCTAATGACCTGACCGTCTTCATTTAATTTGTTTCGAAATATCCATTTGGTGCCAATTACATTCTTATTTGCAGGTCTAGGTACCAGTTCCCAAGTTCTATTCTTTTCAATCTGATCTAACTCTTCATTTATTGCTTTCATCCAGCTATCATCTTTGCTGGCTTCATCTATGTTTTTGGGCTCAATGCTTGATAAAAGAGAGTAATTACTTATTACTTTCCTTCTTGTTTGAACACCGGCTGTGGGATCTCCAATTATTTGATCTGTTGGATGATTTTTCTACCAGTTGCAGTTTTAAATTTCTTATTTTCTTGTGCTTCTGAGTCATCGATTAAGTCAACTAAATCAATTGTAGGTTTGTTTCCTTCTTCATTTACCTCATCTCCTTCAAAAACATCTTCATAGATTGGGTAGTTTTCCTCAAAGTCAATTAACCGTGTTCTACCTTCATCAAATTTAACATCTGCACTATCCACAATTTTCTTGAGTCTCTTGTTGTAGCATTTGTAAGCTTTACTTTTTGGAGAATATCCAACAAAGACACCTTCATCTCGCTCTATCTTCAAATTTCTCGAGATTGTCATCGGTATTTTGATATAACACTTACAGCCAAATACTTTGAGATGTTTTGTTGTTGCTTTTCTACCAAACCACAACTCATAAGGAGTTTTGCTTTCATGAGTCCTTAACATATATCTGTTTTGGAGGTATACTGCTGTGTGAACTGCTTCTTTCTAGAATCTGTCTGCTATTTTATTTTCTACCAGCATAGTGCGTGCCATTTCCTGAACAGTTCTATTCTTTCTTTCTACTACACCATTCTGCTGGGGAGTTCTAGCTGCTGAATATTGTCTCCTGATGCCATGATTTTCACAGTATTCTAAAAATTCATTTGAAATGAATTCTCCTCCTCTATCTGATCGTAAACATTTGATCCTTTTTCCTGTTTCATTCTCAACTAGATGTTTGAAGGATTTGAACATTTGAAAAGCTTCTGTTTTATCTTTTAAGAAAAATATCCAGGTCATTCTGGAATAATCATCGATACATAACATAAAGTATTTGTCTCCATTTATGCTTTGTGTTCTCATGGGTCCACATAAGTCTATATGTATAAGTTCCAGAGGCTTGCTGGTGTGGTACTCTTTTGTTTTGAATGAAACTCTGGTTTGCTTTCCCTTCTGACATGAGGCACAGACAATATTTGAAGGTTTTCTAATGGTTGGAATATCTCTCACTGCTTGTTTTGAGCTGATTTTCACTAAGTTGTCGAAACTTATGTGTCCAAGCCTCTTGTGCCACATCCAGTTCTCTTCTTCTTGTCCAATGAAGCACATACCTTCTGAAGATTCTGAGAGTGTGTACAGGTTGCCAGACGTCCTTGAGCCGGTTGCTATTAATTTCCCGTTGTTTATTTTTCTGACTTCACAACCCTGCTTCTTGAAGACTACTTCATGTCCTTTATCACAGATTTGACTCACACTTAACATATTGTGTTTCAGACCATCCACAAATAGAACTTCTTCTGACTTAATTTTCCCATCACTAATTTTGACAGATCCTTTTCCGATTATCTTGGCTCCATCATTGTTTCCAAACTTTACAGAGCCACCCTCATATTTTTGTAGTTTTTCAAACTTCTATTTATCACCTGTCATATGACTTGAGCAACCACTGTCAAGAATCCATGGAACACATTTATTTTGAGCCTTGAAAGCTGTCTATACTATTAGAGATTCCTTTTCTTCTCTGAGTTGTTCTTTCTGTTTCCATTCTGTTTTGATCGTGGTATTGGATTCTAGCTTGGATTTCCCCTTTTTAGACTCTTGCACATATCTTTCAGAATGATTTCTACTTTGTTTTGCCCTATATGGTTGAACTCTTCTTTTTTTAATTTGATTTGAAACGGAGGTACTATGACAGTTTCTAGCAATATGCCCAAAGTTGTGACAATTGAAGCATTCTACTGCATAACTTATTAGAGGAGCAAAAACATTTCTACTAGTGAAACTTCTTGGTCCTACATTATACTTGCAGTCAGCAATTTTATGTCCATAAGCATTACATTTGAAACAGAAACCATAAAAGTAATGATTGAACCTGAAAGATGGTCTTTGCCAAGTTGTTGCAGGAGCCTTCGATCTTCTTTTCTTTTGATGTGTGACCTTGGTAAAGCCATCATTGTCAGTTCCTATTTCAGGACCGGCATTACTGCTTTCTTTTGCCTCGATTTGTTTTTCTTTCAACAACCTGTTTCTTGTCTTTACTCTTTTCACATTCAACATTGCTTGCCTTTGGTCCATTTGATGATTCTCCTTCAGTAAAGCCTAGACCAAATTTGATACCTATGGGTCTTTGATCGCTTAGGATTTTGTCCAGCTTCATCGAACTTTCTTCACGTTTTAAATGACAACTAATTTTTCGATCCAGCTCTTGTATCTGTATTCGAAGACCAACATTTTCTTCTTCCAATTTGCAACAGTAATCTATCTTCATGGTTACCTGTACTTCAAGATCTTCTGACATTTTCTTGTACTCTTCTGTCTGTGTTTTTAGACTGGCTATAATGTCACTTGCATCCTCAAGCTTCCTTGACAGTTTTTTATTTTTTCTCTTCTCAGATTTCCATTCTATAAGGGCAGAAACTAGTTCACCTTCTAGATCAACTTCAGCCTCAGTTTTTTCAACAGACAGTATAGAGTTCATACCTTCTTCCTTCTCTGAGATTTCTGTCTTTTCAGAATTTTTGACTTCAAATGCCATGAATAGAGCTTCGCCTATTCCTTCTTCAGAATCCTCACTAGAGCTGTCTTCTGAGGAATATGCATTCCTGGATATAAAGCTTTTCTTTTTGAAATTGCCTTTTCTGAAGTTAGATTTCTTTCTCCATTCACCTTTATCTTGATGTGAAGTTTCCTCACCTTTGTCCTTCTCATTGAGAGGACATTTGGTTGCAAAGTGTCCAATTCCCCCACAGTTGAAACATTTAAAAGGTAGTTTTCCTTTGTACTTTCCTTTGCCCTTTCTCAACTTCCTAACAAAATTTGCTTCCATTTCATCTAAAATTTCTTCTTCTTCAGACTCTTGTTTTGTGTCTTTCCCTTTTTGGGCTTTAAATGCTGCTTCTCTGTCTGTAGGATTAGACTTTCCTATTCTCATTTCATAAGCCGTCAAGGAACCATGCATCTCATCCATACTGAAATGATTTAAGTCTTTAGCTTCTTCTATGGCAGAGACTTTAGAATCAAACCTGTGAGGAAGCGACCTTAAAACCTTTTTCACAATAGTAGCATCATCCAACTCTTCGTCGAGACCTCTCATTGAATTAGTGATTCCATTTACCCTTTGCATGAAGGCTTCTATGTTCTCATCATTGGTCATTTTTAGTGATTCGAATTGAGCTCGATGAGTTTGCAGCTTAGCTTCCTTGATCTTGTCATCTCCCTCATGAATATTCTCCAGTTTGTCCCACACATCTTTTGCTGAAACACAGTTTATGATTTTGACCAACTCACTGTCCACTAATCCACACATGATGGCATTTTTAGCTTTAGAATCATTTTCAAACTCCTTTTTACCGGTGCTGTCGGTTGGAGCAGTAGCAGGAGCTGTGTAACCATTGACTACTGCATTCCAGATGTCAAATCCCAAAGCTTGGAGATATGTTTGCATTCTGATCTTCTAGAAAGCATAATTTGTTTCGTCAAACAGTGGTGCCTTGTTTGAGGAGAAACCTTCACCACCTGCCATAATGTCACTACTGGGATCACCCTAGCTGATTGAGCCTGTTCAGGTACCTAGCTCTGATACCAATTGTTGTAATCACAGTGACACTAAGAGGGGGGTGAATCAGTGTGATCTTTAAAATTTCTAATATATATAGTTTTAAATCCAGCAACTACTTAAAACTGATAAACAAAATATCAAATGCAGCAAGAAAGCATGACACACAACACAACAATTTAATGAGGTTCACCAATGTGGCTACTCCTCAAAATGACTGCTTGGACTACCATCCAAATCCAGCCAATGCAAAGCTACAACTTTACATAATCTTTTACCAGCACCAACTGGAAGGAGCACCAACCCCTTAACTTTATCTCGCTTCAACATAATGGAGCACCAACTCCTAATTTACCAACGACCTACTGGAAAGAGGCACCAACCCCTTATACCAAGCTGCAACTTGGAAGTCAATAAAGATAATAAAAATGATAGAATAAAACTTTCACGTTGTTCCTTATAGTCTGCTATTTTTTTGCATTCTGCTACTTCTACGTAAAACACTTCGCATTGTCCGATCGCTTCTGTGTACTTCTTCGCACTCTCTGCTGCAACCGGATGATCGATCACTTCTGTGCACTATCACTTTGAACATAGATCTCCACCTCTTAACATTTCGCTCTTCTATCACGCAATCACGATATGTAGACTCGAACTACGACTTCGCACTCTGCTCGACATGAATTTCACTTGCGCAATCACTCTGCTCGCATTCGCACTCAATCTTCATGCACATTTTTTCAAACTCGAAGTAACCCTCCTTTTATAGAAGAAATCTTAGGGACAAACCCTAAGAGGCATCGACTGTGAAACCCTAGAAAAAGTTGGCTGCCAAACCCTAAAACCCGTCGGCTATAACCCTAAGTATGTCGGCTGCAAAACCCTAGGTATGTCAGCTGCAAAACCCTAAAATCCGTCGGCCCAGATTTAACTTTGTTGGCCTCAAACTCTTCTGCCACCTCCGTCACCTTCCTGTAGCTTATTGCCGTGAAATAGTAACATGTCGCGATATCGCGACACTTTTTGTGGCCGTACGCCTTCTTGACCTTGTCGTCACGAAATCGTGACCCTTTTGGCCGTTGAAAGCTTTGCCACCATTCTTGTCATGAAATCGTGACACTTCAAACTTTTGCTGACGTCATCCTCATCCTTGTCGCGAAATCATGACGCTTTCGGCTTCCAACGGTTTTTCTTGCACCTTGTCGTGAAATCGTGACACTTTCAGCTTTCGCTGATGTCATCCTCAGTTTTGTCGTGAAATCGTGACGCTTCCGGCTTCCAACGGCTTTTCTTGCACCCTGTCATGAAATCGTGACACTTTCAGCTTTTGCTGACGTCATCCTCAGTTTTGTCGTGAAATCGCGACGCTTTCGGCTTCCAACGGCTTTTCTTGCACCCTGTCGCGAAATCGTGACACTTTCAGCTTTTGCTGACGTCATCCTGAGCTTTGTCGTGAAATCGTGATGCTTTCGGCTTTCGTACAATTCTTGCTTCATGCAGTAGCAAAATCGCTACAACTTTGTGCCTTGTGCTTCTGACTTTGCTTCTACCCGTGAAATATTAACTCGTAGCGAAATCGCTACACTTTTATGTCTTGCACTTTCGACTTGTATCATAAACACTGCACCTTTGAGATCTGTACGTTTGTCTTGTAGCGAAATCGCTACACCTTCGTGTTGTGCTTTTTCAACTCGTAGCGAAATCGCTACACCTTTGTGTTGTGCCTTTTCAACTCGTAGCGAAATCGCTACACCTTTGTGTTGTGCCTTTTCAACTTGTAGCGAAATCGCTACACCTATGTTTTGAGCACTTTTGACTCGTAGCGAAATCGCTACATCTTTTTCACTTAACACTTTCTCCCTGCTTTGGCCAGCAAAAATTCAACATGTAGCGAAATCGCTACAGTTTCTCGACTTAGCTTCTTGGCCTCCGACATGTCACGAAATCGCGACAGTTTGCCTTGCGCCTTCTCTCTCTTCATTTTTGTCATGAAATCATGACACTTTCGGCTGCGCCTTCTCTCTCCTCCGACTTGTCGCGAAATCGTGACATTTTCGATTGCGCCTTCTCTCTCCTCCGACTTGTCACGAAATCATGACATTTTCGACTGCATCTTCTCTCTCCTCCGACTTGTCGCGAAATCGTGACATTTTCGACTGCGCCTTCTCTCTCCTCCAACTTGTCACGAAATCATGACATTTTCGGCTGCATCTTCTCTCTCCTCCGACTTGTCGCGAAATCGTGACATTTTCGACTGCACCTTCTCTCTCCTCCAACTTGTCGCGAAATCGCGACAGAAAACATGTCGCGATATCGCGACAGTTTTCTAACTTGACTTTTTCTTCGAATTTTTTCTATCTTCTGCATCTGAATGACTTCTGAACTGTCTATCCACTGCATCATTGGATCTAACTGCCTGTGTTGACAACAATGAAAAACTTCTTGCAACACCAAATAGCCGACCAACTAACCATTTTAGCTTAGGAACCGATAGCTTCTTTGGAGTATTTAAAGTGATCTTTGTGAATTAGAGTTCTCCTCTCATGACCAACTTTTCTTGGATTCCCTGGGAGTTCTCCACTTAAACAACATAACAATTCTTTTATGATTAAAGTTGGATCTTCCATGATGTTTTATTAACCAAATAGCCGACCAACTAACCATTTCAGCTTAGGAACCGATAGCTTCTTTGGAGTATTTAAAGTGATCTTTGTGAATTAGAGTTCTCTCATGACCAACTTTTCTTGGATTCCTTGGGAGTTCTCCACTTAAACAACATATTACTAGAGGTTCAAAAGTTGGATCTTCCGTGATGTTTTATTAACCAAATAGCCGACCAACTAACCATTTCAGCTTAGGAACCAATAGCTTCTTTGGAGTATTTAAAGTGATATTTGTGAATTAGATTTCTCCTCTCATGACCAACTTTTCTTGGATTCCCTGGGAGTTCTCCACTTAAACAACATAACAATTCTTTTATGATTAAAATAATTACGGTGGGTAAAATACAAAATCTAAATTATCCCTCTACTATCATTCTAAATCACAATCATTACCACTCTCTCACTATAGGTAGGCAAATCCACATCCCAAAAGGAAGAAGCAATAATAAAGTTGGATTTGCATAATTTTAAGTAAAACATACAATTTGGTATAAATTGTACAAGTGGAAAGTAAAACGTACAATTGGGTGAAATTGTACAAATTAGAAAATAAATTAAAAAATAAATAAATGTAAAATGCATGTGAAATAAAATGAAATGTAAAGACATGCAAATGAAATGTAATTTGATGAAAATCAAATTAAACTTTAGAAATATTAAATAAGTGTTATTAATGTGAGTTACGAGGCAATTGTAAATAATGAATTGTTCCAAGAAACCACTTTGGAATGGCCTGGATAGCCATTATAAACCCTTCCATTCAAATTTTTGTGTTGTTGGTTGTAGTTTAGTCATTGTGGTTGTTGTTGGATGCAATTGCCATTGTTATTCATGGGTTATCCATGGAATGAGAAGAAGGATTTAATACTACAGTTTATGTTGTGTGTAATGCTATAACGTACACTACTTCCCCAAATAATATAAATATTTATTTAAGTTAGATCTGTGCATGCATGTATGGGAATCCAAGTGCAATATCAATAATTATATTGTGTGTGGAGTTTTATTGATATTGTAGGTATTGTTGATTCTAGATTTGTGGTAGAAGTGTATTTTCAAGAAACATACAACCATCCATATACCATTATGTGAAATACATAAGTAAAATGAAAATAGGATTAATGGTTGTTACCCATTATTGGAAATGGTATTTGTATAATTAATATACAAAAATGGGTATTTTTTTATAATTAATTTATTGGGCATAATGAGGGCTTTTATCAAACTGTACAAGTAGAGTACCAAACTATACAAGGGTTTATAAGTTTGTATAGTTGATGATTTTTGGCCTGAAATTGTATTTTTAAGCATTTTGGAGGTAGATCAATGTTTCCAAATGAATAATGGTAAAGTGATTGGAATTTGAGTAATTCCAATATTCTTGGAGAAAATATACAAGTGTGCAGTTGTAACTGTACAACTGTACATTTTAGGAATTGTACAGTTATAAACCATACAACTATATGGATTGGACCAAAATAAGTGCAATTAGTCAAAATCCATCTTAAAATATCTCATAACATCCCCTTCCAGGAATACTGAATTCCACTCGTGCTACACTCCCTACTTAAAACATCCCTTCAAAATCACCCCACTTCAAAATTTGAGGGACCAAGACAAAAACCAAAAGAGGAAAGAAAATAAAAACAAGGAAAACCAAGAGAAACTTAATGTCGATAAAATTAACTAAACACACATACTTCACTATCTTTCTGCATAAAATATGTACATATATAGACAAACACTTCTGAGATTACTCAAAGGGAGTAGTAGACAGAAAAGTAGAGAAATAATGCTTTAGATATTGACCATTGATAGAAAAATTGAGAAAATTATCTTTCATTATTATAGAAGAAATGCATTACTACCCAAAATTTTCATGATTTGGTATGGTCCTATCCACAAAGGCTACAACTTGGTGTGTTTACCTTTCTTTTCGTGGGATTTATCCCACAATAGCACCAGGCTTGCAAGTCTGAAGGCCTTCACCTTTACTCTTTTATCAAACCAATGTTTGACTATCTCTTAAAATCGGTTGAAATACTTTAAGACCTAAATTTTCTCATCATGTAAATTTATTAAGTCTAGTATATGGACTCCAACATCTGCATGATCATCGAAACTATTAAACTTGATTCAGCCATATTTCACTCATTCGAACTTGGATTGAGCTAAAATTTTTAGGGTAGATACCTAAAAAATCCTAGAACATCTCCAAAAAATTTCAGATCATTTGTAGCAAAATGGATCCTAGAACATCCCTATGTGTGAACAATATTTTTGGCAAGCTACTGTGCGAGGGTTTCATCTAGGTTGAGTGCAAGTAGCTCCAGAGGTTGGTTTTTAGGGCCTTCGGGCCCTAGTGGCCAATATATTTGTGGTTTATAATCAATATTTAGTAGGATATGTTATAGGGGGTCCAATATGGATTAGAAATATGTATTTCAATAGATCTTACTATGATCTTGAGTGACAACAAATTCTAATTTGCTGCACAAAATAAAAGTGAAAATCATACATTTCCACAGAATCTAAGGCAAGGATTAAAGAGATCATGAAATAAGTTTCAAGTAGTTGATAAAAAAATTACTCAGATCTCAAGTGAATCTGGAGCTAAGGTGCACCCACAAAATAAATCTACTATGAAAACCCCTTTCAAAGGTAAGAATTTTGAAGACTCAACCCCAAAACTGAATTTTAAGGATGCCCTCCATGGTGGAAAAAATTAGCCTAATGCTAATATTAATCTTAGGGCTTCCTATAAACCTCTAATAATGCCTAATATTGATCCCAGGAAAATGGAGTCAAGATGTTTTAAAACAGTTGATGGAACTCCTATTGTTAAGCTTGATATGGGTAACATTCAAACTGACATTGAAGATCTAGAAAAGAGAGGACTAATTTATCGGTTCATGGGTTTTCGTATGATCCTATATGCTTTCAAAGTTTGCGCTACAAAAAGATGGAAAACTAAAGGTGAATTACAAATATTTATTTATCCAAATGGTTATTTTCTTATTTTATTTTCTAATAATGAAGATAGAGAGAAAAAATTTCAAGGGGGTCCCTAGTTTTTTGTAAGGTCAAGGTTTTTCATGAAGCCCTGGCATACTAAATTTAAATCCTAAGAAGAGATGCCTTCTACAGCTCCCGTGTGGGTTAGAATTTTTGGCATCCCTATTAAATTTTGGAATCCTACTATTTTTTATTCAATTGGAAACTCTTTAGGAATTTTTATTATGACTACTGATTGTACTCAAAATTTTGAACATATTATTTATGCTCTAATTTGTGTTTTAATGGATTTTTACAAATCCCTACCTAAAAAGATCACATTACAATTTTGGGAAGACACTTGGGAACAAGTAATGGACTATGATAACATTCCTTTTCATTGTAGAATTTACCATGAATATGGTCATTTGGCTAGTTCTTGCCCAAATAAAATTCTTGATCAAAAGAAACAAAATATAAACTTAGCAGGTTTCCAAATGCCTAAGAAGAAGAACACTAAAAAAAACCAGTTATGAAGGATCAATCAAAGTCATATGCTAATATGTTTGAAATCATTTCCACAAATTATGTCCCAAGTGAGGAAGAGAAAATAATGGAAACAAAAATCTTAGAAACACAATTTAAAGATGAAGGGAAGAACTCAAAGACAAACCAACAAATCAAAGGTTTTCAACATAAAAAAAGGAATAAAATTTACACAAGAAAAACAATCTTTTAAATGTCAAAACTTCAAATAATACAGGTCCAAATATAGACTCTATTGAATCCTCTAGTAAATTTTTATCTATGTATGAGCATTCTTCAAGGTTAGAAGCCATCTCAAATTTAATTGGAGTAAGTCACAAAACAAGGAAAAAAAACTAAAGATGAATTCTAATCAAAATGTAGGTCACAAGACCAATCAATATCATATGGTAAAAGAATGTGAAAAGCTTTTAGAGGAAGGTAAGATTAATACCCTTACCAAATTTTTTATCCCTGGTATTAATGAAGATCATCACTTGTAATATTAGAGGACTCAAAGGGAGTCTTTCAAAATAAAAATAAATGATTTTGATAAATCATCCACATCATGTTTTCCTTCAATAAATGAAGATTTCAATGGAGGATATGGACTCAATTGCTAGTAAAATTTGGCCAGCTAGAAAAGTGGTTTCCTTCAGTTCCTAGGGGACTTTTGGTGGCATTGCTTGTATTTGGGACCCAAAAGAGGTAGTTATTCACCATATGGTTGGTATTTGGGGTCTTTTGGCTATAGCTATTCAAAGTAGACATTCCAACCAACTTATGCTTTGCATTACTGTTTATGCTCCGACTGCTTTGGAGGAAAAAAGAAGACAATGGAAGGATATAAATCATATTATCTCTCATTTTCCTGAAGCTTGGTTCTTGATAAAAGGAGATTTCAATACCATCCTCTCTCTAGATAAGTAAATGGGGGAAATAGAATTTTAGACAAAAGCATTGACCTCATGAGTGAATATATTACAAACCTCCATATTATGTACATCCAACCAGATAATGGCCTTATGATTTGGTCTAACGGAAGGCAAGGCTTAGCTTGTATAATGGAGATATTGCATAGGTTTTTTATCTCTAAAAATTTTGTAATCCATGGTCACATTCCTAAAGTGAAGACTCTTAATAATGCTGGTTCGGATCACTTGCCAGTCATGGTGGAAATGTTGAAAACTAATGTGATTTTCTCTCCTTTTTATTTTCAATTAATGTGGTTCAGATACAGCTCCTTTAGACCTCATGTGCAATAATTGTGGAATGAAGGTAAGCCTAGGTATGGGACTAAGATGTTCTATTTTGCTAAAATACTGCAATACATTAAATCCAAAATCAAGACTTAGAACTGGAAGAAGTTTGGGGATGTGCATAAAAAAAATGAAGTTATTGCTCAACTTGAAAATTTGAATAAGAAAATCTATTTATATGGCCTCACAGAGAATAGAAGTGCAAATGAAATTAAACTCACAACTCAGTTAGAGGAATGAGAAAAAAAAGAAGAACTCTTATGGAAGCAAAAATTTAGAATTCAATGGCTCAAAGAAGGAGATCGAAACACAAATTTCTTCCACAAATATCTTCTAGCCTGAAGATCTTACAACTTTATTGCTTTCCTAAAATTAGGTTCTGGAGATGTTGTCTATACTTGGGATGGCATGAACTCTATTTTTATCGATTACTTTTCCAATATTTTTGCTGCTACTCCTCTTGACTCAGCTTCTCAAAAATATGTTCTTCAAACAATCCCTTATCTTATCACTTCTGAGGAGAACTCTATTTTGACTACTCCTGTTACTATCAATGAGCTTCAACAAGTAGTTTTTAAAATGCAAAAAGAGAAAAACCTAGGTCCTGATGATTTTCCCATTGAGTTCTACCATAAGTTTTGGTATATCATTCATCCTAATTTATTAGAGGTGATGGAAGAAGCTAGGAAAGTCAAATAAATTTTGAAGGTTATCAATAAAAATTATATTACTCTTGTTCCAAAATCTCAATAGGTTGATCATATCTCAGCTTTCAGACCTATTGCTTTATGTAATGTTCTTCTCAAAATAATTACTAAGATCATGGTAGAAATGTTGAAGCCTCGTTTGCATAATATTATTTCCATTTAACAAGGATGTTATGTGGAAGGATGTCAAATAGTAGATGAGATAGTTCTTGCTCAAGAAGCCATCCATTCCATGGATATGCAAAAATCTTCTTCCATGTTCATTCGGTTAGACTTATCCAAATATTATGATAGAGTGGATTGGCACTTCCTTATCAAAGTTTTGAGGTAATTTGGTTTCTCTAAGGATTGGATGGATTGGATTATGGTATGTATCTCTTAAGTTTCCTACTTAGTTCTTATCAATGGCATGCCTTCTCATTCATTCCTAGCTTCTAGAGGTATTAGGCAAGGTGACCTGCTATCCCCTTATTTATTCATGATTCTTATTGAATGCTTAGGTAGAACTATAACCAAAAATAGGGAAAAAAAAATCCTTGAGGGAGTTACCATTGCTCATGGAGCTATACCTATATCTCATCTTCAATTTTTTGATGACTATATTCTTTTAGGTAAAGCTATAGTTAAGGACGCTTCTAATATTAAGCAAATCATTAGCTATTTTTCTAAGGCTATTGAGAAATTGATCATTGAAGACAAATCTAAAGTTATTTTATTTTATTTCTTTGCCAGAAAAGATTCCATGGTCTTGGATAAATTAATATATAATAATACCTCCCTTTCGATCACTTATTTAGGTATTCCCATCAATATTCAAAGGTAAAAAAAAAATAGAATTGGTTGTTGGACAAAGTCAAGAAGAAAATTGGAAAGTGGACCAACAAGTGGCTTTCTTCTGGGGGTATAATCACCTTGGTAAAATCAGTCTTTCAAGCTATTCCTATTTATGTTTCTTCCATGTTTAATATCCCAAAGGTTGTTATTTGAGAACTGGATCAAATCAGTCATCGATTCCTCTATTGATACTAAGGAGAAAAGAAAATGGGCCTTGGTTAAATGGGACACTTTATGTCTTCCTAAGAATGAATGGGAGTTAGGATTCCGGTCTTATATTAATAACAACAAAGCTTTAGCTGCTAAATTATATTTGAGGATGTTTCATAACCCCAATGTTCTTTGGGCTAATAATCTCCATGCTAAATATGTTGAGAACAAAAGTCCTAAAGACCTTGTTCACTATCAACTTCCTACCAAAGGTTCTCCCATTTTAGCAGTTCTTAATATTGGTGACGATTTGATAAATAAAAAATTATTTTGGATCATTCATAATGATCAACAGATAAATTTTTAGATAGATTCTTGGAATGGCCACAAGCCTTTGATAACTCAGTTTCTCGATTGGAGGCCTTGGATGGAGAAGCTTCATCGAGCTAATTGGATAAAGGTGGCTAATTACTATCGGTACCATATTGGTTATTCAAAGGTTGGTAGATATTGGATCCCTATTGAGGACTGGACTATTCAAATACCAGAAATGCAAAGACAAGATATCCAAGGCATCCTTCATATGATATCTCTCTCTTGGTTCCATGATAAAGATTGTTTTGGATGGAACAACACTATTAAGGGTGAGTATTCAGTTGCTCAAAGTTATTTGAACTTATACCATAATAATCCCAATCAATCTTCTAACATTTTTTCTTAGTTGTGGGATCAAATCTCTGGCCTAAGGTGAGGTTATTTACTTATATTTTATTGCATCGTAGGGTGCTTACTGGTGAGAAAATTATGAAGCGTGGTTTTCATGGCCCTTTTAAATGTGAAATGTGTGGAGAGAATGTAGAAAATCTCAACCATATTTTTATTGAGTGTACTTTAGCCTCTGAGCTATGGAGGATAATGACCACTTTACTTGGCTTACAATGGTCCAATTTTTTTACTTTTGAACAACTTTGGAGGGATTGCCCTAAACAAGAGGGTGTTGATCACTTTATTAGGCAATTAGTGGATGGGTTCTACAATGCTTTTTTGGAATATTTAGGATGAAAGGAACAACCAATTTTTTAATCAATATAGGAATAATATTCACTATATTTGGCAAAAGATCATAGCCAACTTAGTTGAATCATTCCATCAACTCCTTAATCACCCCCAAAACTCCCACCAAATATGTGATCAAGTGATGCAAAGATTAAAGATTAAATATTCTAAGGTCAATCAACTTAAAGGGAATGTAAGTATTTTTAAGATGGATAGGATAAGAAATTGGCAACCTCCTCCTAAGGATTTTGGAAAATTCAATACTAATGGAGCCTCTAGAGGGAACCCTGGAAAAACTAGTGTGGGAGGAATTGGTAGACTTTAAGATGACTCCCTAGTTTTTAATTTTACTAATAATTTAGGTATTCTTTTCACTAACCTTGTTGAGGGCTATGGTATCCTCAGAGGTCTTCAAGAGGCTACTAAGGTTGTATGGGAAAAGGTGTTAGTTGAGTCTGACTCTCAACTCATGATTAATCTTTTTAAGACTCCTAAGAATCATAAGGTTGAGTGGAGAATAAAAATATTTATTAAGAAGATTCAATTAATCTATATGGTATTTTTGAAAGTTGATTACAATCATATGGTGAGATATCAAAATAAGATTTCTGATGCTTTATCTAATTGGGCTTTGGACAAAGGTGATCTTACTTTTTATGGCCACCCTCCTAGATGGTGGTCTTCATAAATAAGGGAAGCTCTTCTTTTTATCATTTCTTTGGATGTCTCCATTTTTGAAGGCATCTAGTTTCTATTAGGAAGTGAAGTCACTATGCAGTACATGTAGCTAGAAAAAGGATTACAGTAGGTTAAAGCAAGGCATATGTCTAGGCTAGTAGACATATGGGCCTGACATCTAGACTGCTAGATGTCTAGTTTGGTAGACATTTGGAATTGACATATGGGCTACCATACATCTAGGTTGGTAGACATCTAGGCCTGACATCTAGGCTGGTAGACATCTAGACTGGTAGACGTCTGGGCCTGACGTCTGGGATTCCAGACATCTAGGCTGGTAGATGTTTGGACCTGACGTCTAGGTTGATAGAGGTATGGGCCTAACTTCTGGGATTCTAGATGTCTAGGCTGGTAGAAATTTGGGCCTGATGTCTAACTAAGTAAAAATTTAGGCCAAATGTTAAGCCAAGTAGACATCAAAGTAGTGGATGTCTTGGTAGATGACAGGTTGTGGAAGATGAATATTTTTGGTTCCTTATGAAGATGAATAGTTTTGCGGAGATCTCCTTGGGGAGAGGAAATGAATGGTTGGGGATTTCCTTGTCTGCTCTATAAAAGGGGCTTGATCTCTTGCATATGTGTTGTTGTTGAAAATATTGAAAGACATGATGTAAAATTTACTAAAAATAATAAAAGAGAAGTTTTCATTACCTTGTGCTTTTCCCTGCACATTGCAGGTTTCCACGTAAATATTTGTGTCACTCTTGTTACCATTTTTGTGTTCTATATTTTTGTTATTGTGCTTCCTCTTGCAGGTATAAATCTAATTTTTTTCCTAACATCTGGTATCAGAGCTAAGGTTTTGTGTGAGTGGGAGTTGCAACAATGACAAAATGTGTAACTAAGTTTGAAATTGAGAAATTTAATGGTAGGAACTTCGCTCTATGGAATATTAATGTGTAGGATTTTCTGGTTTAGATTGACCAAGATCAAGCCTTGGAAGGGATTGTGAGTAAACCAAGCAGCATAAAATATTAGGAGTGGGTAACGCTTGATAGGAAGGCAATTACTAAAATCTGTCTCTACCTAGCAGACTCCATCTTGTTCAATGTAGCTAAAGAGAAGACCATGGAAGCCCTTTGGTAAAAGCTTGAAAAGTTGTATGAAACAAAATAAACAACAAATAAAGTTTTTTTAAAAAGTAGCTTTATAGCTTGAGGATGAAGGAAAGTTCATCCATTGTAGATCATTTGAATGAGTTTAATACTCTTATTAGTAAATTAGTTTTAGTTAATGTGAATATGGAGGATGAAGATAGAGCTATCACCCTACTTTGTTCTCTCCTGGACACTTGGGATCATATGGTGATGACCATAAGTAATTCATCATCAGGAAATCTCAAATTTTATGATGTGGTAGCATCTTTGTTGGCAAAAGAGTTGAGGCAAAAAACTTCTCTGGAGCCCTTGACCAATGAAGCCCTATCTATGAGAGGTCGATCCTTCAAGAGGATTAAACAAGATAGAAAATAGTCCAGATCTAAATCTAAAGGACGTAAGAATAAATGGAAGTTCTGGTATTGTGGGAAACCAAGACATTCCAAGAAGGATTGTTGGCAATTAAAAAATGGTGAAAAGAAAAATCAACCATTAGCAGAGGCCAATGCAACAGATTCAGGAGAGATGACAACATGTGAATCCTTCTATATCAACAACAGTAGATCGGTTTTATATACCTAGGTTTTGGACTTAGGTGCATCCTTCCACATGTCTCTCCACAGAGATTGGTTTGACAAATATCAGCCATACTATGGTGGAAATGTCTATTTGGGTGATGATCATCCTTTATAAATTATGGAATGAGGGGATATAAGTATTAGGCTAGATGATGGTAGAGAAAGGATGTTATGTGATGTGTGACATGTGCTCTATTTGAGGAAGGATTTACTCTCAATCAAAATGATGGATAAGCTAGGGTATTCTATCACCTTTTGTAATAGCTAATGTAAGATTACCAGAGGAGCTCTTTTAGTAGCAAAGGGATAATCTTATGGGACTTTATACCATTTATATGGTGATACGATGACAAACCATGCAGTAGAAACAACTTCTATTCAGGATGCAATAATGCTATGGCATCAACACCTCGGCTATATGAATGAAAAAAACCTAAAAATTTTGCATGATGGAGGTATGCTTTCTGGGATTAAGTCTTGTAATTTAGACTTATGTGAGCACTGTATTTTTGGTAAATAGAAGAGGTTTTAGTCTACAAGTCCTGGTAAGAGTTCTAATTTTTTGTAACTTATACATTCAGATATATTTGGACTAGTTCCCACTCAGTCCTTGAATGGTGCCATCTATTTTTTTACTTTTATAGATGATTATTCTAGGATAATGTGGGTGTATTTTTTGAAGAATAAGTCGAAATCTTTGCAAAAATTTAAAGAGTTCAAAGCACGGGTAGAGAAGAGTTTTGGCAAGTCAATTTTATGTCTCAGGTTAGATAATAGGGTGAATATTGCTCCAAGAAATTTGATAAATTTTGTATGCAGGAAGGTATTAAGTTCCAGAATACTGTACCATACAATCCATAGTAAAATGGCATCGTTGAGCAGATGAATCACATAGTCATGGAATGTGCAAGAAGCATGCTTAGCGTAGCCATGTTGGAGAAATATTTTTGGGTGGAGGCTATTAATATAATTATTTATCTTATTAAGAGGTCACCTACAACAACATTGGATGGACAGATTCCAGAGGAGGTTTGATGTTGTAATCCAGTTGATTACTCTCATTTACACACCTTTGGATGTGATGTGTTTTCCCATGTACCCAAAGAAAAAGGTCCAAGATTGACCCAAAGTCAAGAAAATATGTTTTTTTAGGGATGAATATACACAAGGACATAAAAAGAAGAAAGATCTAGTTAAGTCAAAAGTCATATGTGGAAAATATTCTGCAATGCTTTAATATGCAGAATGCTAAACCAGTTAGTACCCCACTTCTTCCACACTTAAAGTTGTCTTCCAACTAGTATCCTAGAATGGAAGTAGATAAGACAAGCATATCTCATGTACCATATTCATAAGTAGTAGGAAACCTCATGTATGCCATGGTGAGCACCAGATCGGATATTGCCCAAGTAGTGGGAGTAGTTAGCCAGTACATGGTAAATCCTGCTAAGGAGCATTGGAATGCGATGAAGTGGATATTTAGATATTTAAGAGCCACTTCATATGTTGCCATCTACTTTGGATTGGAATATTTGCAAGTTACACGTTTTGTGGATTCTGATTATGGTGGAGATAAAGATGGGAGAAAGTCCACTACAAGAAATACCTTTACTCTTCCTAGTGCAGCAGTGATTTGGGCTTCTAAGTTGTAGTCTATTGTGGATTTATAAACCACTGAAGCAGAATATATTGTAGTGACTCACGATAGCAAAGAGGTAATTTGGTTGGATCGATTGTTGGGTGACTTCAAGGTAATGTAGGAGAAAATTACACTGTATTTTGATAGCTAGAGTGCTATTCAGCTAGTGAAGAATCCAATATTCCATAATCGCATGAAACACATTGATGTCAAGTACCACTTTATCAAAAATGTGGTCGAATAAGGTAAGATCCTATTGCAAAAAATTGACACTGAAGTGAATCCTACAAATATGCTTATAAATCTGATCAATATAGAGAATTTTGAGTGGTGAAGAAATTCTATGGACTTGCTAAAAAAGTAATAAGAGTAGCATTGGGGCAATTGGCACTAGATGAAGAACTTTGATAGAATAATTCTTGAATATTGACTTCAATTGGGAGAATATTAGAAAGTGAAGTCATTATGCAGTACAGGTAGCTAGAACAAGGATTGCAACAAGTTAAAGCAAGCTAGACATCTAGGATGGTAGACATATGGGCATGTTATCTAGATTTCCAAATCTAGGCTGGTAGACATCTAGGCCTAACGTCTAGGCTACCAGACGTCTAGGTTGATAGACATTTGGGCCTGACATATAGGTCTAACGTCTAGGTTGCTAGACATTTAGGCTGGTAGATGTTTGGGCCTAATGTCTAGACTACCAGATGTCTAGGCTGGTAGACATATAGTCCTAATGTCTGAACTACCAAATGTCTATATTGGTAGACATTTGGGCTTGATGGTAGACATCTAGGCATGACTTTTTGGCTACTAGATATCTAGGCTGGTATACATATGGGCCTGACATCTAACCAAGTAGATGTCTAGGCCAAACGTCAAGCCAAGTAGACATAAAAGTAGTGGACATCTAGGTAGACAACAGGTTACAGAAGATGAACCGTTTTAGTTCCATATTAAGATGGACAGTTTTACGAAGGTCTCCTTGGGGAGAGGAAATGAACGATTGGGGCCTTCCTTGTCTGCTTTATAAAAATGGCTTGATCCCTTGCATATGTGTTGTTGTTGAAAACATTGAAATATGTGGATGTAAATTTTTCTAAAAATAATAAAAGAGAAGTTTCCATTACCCCGTGGTTTTTCCTACACATTGCATGTTTTCACATAAATCTCTGTGTCGCTTGTGTTACGATTTTTGTGTTCTATATTTTTGTTATTGTGCTTCCTCTTGCAAGTATAAATATGAAGTCTTTCCTAACATTTTCTTCTTGCTTTATTTTTTCTTCTCTTTGGTTCAGTCAGGGTATTTTAGTTCCCTAGCTCAAACTATTTTTTCTTTGGTTTCCTCTTTTAGTTCTTGCCTTAATAATCTTTTGGTCTAGAAATATCATTGTTATGTTCAATTTTTTTTTTTTTTCCTTTTTTGTTTTTTGTTTAGTGTTTTGAGGTGTATGTTTTTTGTTTTGTTTTGTTTTTGTGTTTTTTGTGTTATTTTTTTGTGTTCTTGTGTTTTTATTGTTTTGTGTGTTTTGTGTTTTTTGTTATTGTTCTTGTGTTTTTGTTGTTATTGTTCTTATGTTTATGTATGTTTGTGTTAATTCGTGTTTTTGTGTGTGAGTTTTTTCTATGTTTTTTTTTTTGTTTATTGTCTATTGTTGGTTGTTTTTTATTTTTATTTTTCATGTTTTTGTTGGTTATGTCTTTGTAGTGTTCTGTTTTTTTGTCATGTTTGTGTTTTGTTTTGTCATTCTTGTATTTTTTCTATGTGGTTCGTGTTGTGGTTTTTTTGTTATCTTGTTTGGTTGTGCTTTATCTTTTTGACACACTCAAGGAGCATGTTTTTTATTTTATTTTATTATTTTTATTTTTATTTTTATTTATTTATTTTAATCTTATTGTGTGTTTGTTTGCTCCTTGAGTATGTCAAAGGTGGTAGACCAAGTTTGAGTCCTGGGCAATTTTGATGGAATGGACACCCTACATCCTTGGGTCTTACCCAAAAGTGGCATCCCTTCTGAGATGTTTTTCACACAAAAAAAACATCTGCATGATCAACAAAATAATCTAAGGCAAACTGGTAAGTGGACAATTTTAAAGAAACGGGAACAATGGGTTAAGTACCATACAATAAAGAAAATGCAGAAGTTTTAAGAGTCTCTTTGTGCCTTATATTATCAACCCAAAGTGTGTACTTCAAAAGTATATACCATTGTCTAGGTTTGTCTACAGTAGACTTATTAATGGTATTTATCTAATTTTTTTTATGGATTCAGCTAGTCCATTTCCTTGGGGATAGTAGTTGGATGAAAATTTGAAGACTATCTCCTTCTGGTATGCCCACTCTACAAATTATAGTGACTAAAAAGTTGATCCATTATCACAAACTAGATTAAAAGGAACTCCAAACCTGGTTATGATATTTGACTCCAAAAATTCTATTACCTCATGGGTTGTACTCCTCATTGTGGCTACTACTTTAGCCCAACTTGTGTAGTAATCAGTGGTTGTTAGTACATACTTGTACTTTGATGACAAATTTAGTTTCATGACTTCCACAAAATTGAGTCTCCATTACATGAAATATTGGTCTATTACAATAGATTTCAATGGTAGAGATCGTTTAGCCTGCTTACCTACAAAGATATGATGTTGGTGCTAATCTCTCACATGCTAATGTGCATATTTAAATAATCTAGGCCATTAGTAACATGCTCTTAATATTTTGTGTGGTAGTAGAACCTAAAGGATGTCTTGATCCTAAATTCTCATGAAAATTGAACATCACTTCATTTATCTCATCTTGAACAATACACCTTAGGAATACACTAGCATAATTTTCTCTATACAGTTTACCTCCTCTGAGTAGAAAATGAGCTGATTTCAACTTTAGTGCTCTTTTATAAGTTCTGTTCAGATGGGGTGGGCAATTTCTAAATTTTAGTAAATGAATGATATCCCCATACCAATCATCAAACTTGGATTCCAATTGGTTAATCTGTGTCTCTACAGGTATCTCAACAATATGTTGGGATAAACCAAGTCCTCTGATTAATTTGGTAGGCCAGATTTCCAAGTCAAATTCTTACAATTTTGTAACCCAATTGCTTTTTAATTCATCCAATTTATTTTGAATTAGTAAATACTTAATAGCTAGGTCAAGAACTATGGCATGGACCTTACTCCTTAGAATATAATTCCTGAACTATTTAATCACTTTCAATAAGGCATAGAATTTCTTATCAAAATGAGAGTAATTGAACTTAACACCCTTCATATTGGTACTTTTGAATGTAATGGGGTGTTCTCTCCTTTCCCTCCACTAAGTTAAAACTACAAAAAATGTATGTTTAGAAGAAAAAGAATATAGGTAAAAATTTGCACTAAAATCTAGACTTACCAAAACTAGAGCTTGTTTGATAGTAGACTTAATTTCTTCAAATACCACTTTGGCTTCTATTGACCAGACAATATGAGCAGTCTCCTTTTGCATGTCATTTAGTGTTTTGACAATTTCAGCAAAGCCAAAAATAATTTTCCTAACAAAGTTGATCTTCCCAAAAAATGATTTCAATTCCTTCTTGGAATTGGAAAAGGGTATATTTGATATGCCTTCTACCCTCTCAGGATCCATAAAATTGCCATATTTGGTTATTATGTGACCAAGGAGTTTACCTTCAGTTACACCAAAGATATATTTCTTTGGATTGAAAGAAAATCCAAATTCTCTGCACTTGTCGAAAATAAACTCCAAATATTTGACATGATCAAACTGAAACGTAGAAAAAATTGTCAGGTCATCCATGTACACAACAATGCACTCACCCATGAGACCCTTGGAGGTATGATCCATCATTGTTGGAATGTGTCTCCAACATTTATCAATACAAATGATATTCTCTTGTAAGCAAAGGTCCCCCACTTGGTCATGAAGGCAGTTTTTATTCGGTCTTCTCTTTCAAGTAATATTTGGTTGTACCCAAAAAATACATCCAAGAAGGACACCATCTCTAAACCATTCACAATTTGAAGCACATCATCCATGGAAGGTAAAGGATAATTATCCTTTCATAAGTCTTATTCAAATTTCTAAAATCTACGCATAAGTGGATTTTCCCATTCTTCTTTCTACTCGACACTAAATTAGCTACCCAAGTAGAGTGTCTAATAGGAAAAATGATGGCAACATTCAATATTTTTTCTACCTCTTTCAGAATGAGAGGTTCCAATAGAGAATTAACATGTCTTTTTTTCTTCCTGAAGGGTTTACAAAACTCTTTTAGGTGTATAGTATGTGTGTACACTTTTTGATCAAAAATCTTTAGGTCTTTATAAGACTAGGCCATAACATCCTTCGACCTATGAAGCAACTTAGTGATATTTCTTTTGATTATAGGGTCACAAAATTTAGCTAGTTAAACATGCTTGGGATCCTCTCTAGTCTCTAGATTCAGATTCTCAATCTCATTTCATGCTATATCAATGGAACTTCTAGGATTTATCCTCTATTTGATTCGATCATTGTGTTAGTCTCACAATGACACTGAGAGGGGGGGGTGAATCAATGTAGCTCTTTATAACTTAAATATTCAACTATTAAAGTCGAAACAATGAAAAATTAAAACCAAATAAAGCAATTATAACAAGAGAACATCATACAACACAAGATATACCGAGGTTCATCGATGTGGCTACTCCTCAAAAATGACTATTTGGACTCCCATCCAAATCCAACCTTTGCAAAGCACCAACTTTACAATCAATTTACCAGAACCCACTGGAAGGAGCATCAACCCCTGATTTACCAACACCAACTAGAAGGAGCACCAACCCCTAATGCCAAGCACCAACTTGGACTTCAATTTTGAAGCTAGAAGATTGACATAAAAATTCCTTCACTTTTACAAGACCCTGACTGGTCTATTGCTTATCAAACACACACACTCATCACACTTCACAGAATAAAATACCCCATTCAAATTCTCCAAGCAAAACTCTTTTTATAAATTTTCTTTCTCTTTGTAACTCTAGTTGTAGCTCCTTATTTCATATTCTCATACGCCACTTGTCAATTGTAACTACTTATTTATGTAACTTCTTTTGTTTATATTGAGAAGGCATTTCATCAAACACGTCACATGCAAAGAATTGACACCATATTCTCCTACCATGACTGTTCGTTTTCTCCTTCATGACTATTCGTTTTCTCCTTCGATGATTGTTTGTTTTCTCCTTCGATGATTGTTTGTTTTATTTTCCCTTATGAATGCATTTGTTTTCTCCTTTGATGACTGTTCATTTTCTCCTTCATGACTATTCGTTTTCTTTTCCCTTGTGCATGCATTTGTTTTCTCCTTCGATGACTATTCATTTTCTCCTTCATGACTGTTCATTTTCTCCTTCATGACTGTTCATTTTATTTTCCCTTGTGCATGCATTTGTTTTGGTTTCTAAAAAGACTTTTTGTTTCTATTTTGAGGCCCTTCTTGAGTCACGAAAATGTGACATGTCATGATATCGCGAAACTTTTGTTTCTCTGCCTGCTTGCCCTTTTTGAGTAATGAAAATGTGACATGTTGCAATATCATGACACTTTTGTTTCTCTGCCTGCCTACCATTTTTAAGTCACAAAAATGTGACATGTCGTGATATCGCAACACTTTTTTCCCTTGCTCTTTCTCTTCGCTTTGGACCGCAAAAATGCAACATGTCACGATATTGCGACATTTTTTTTCTTTGCTCTTTCTCTTTGCTTTGGCCTGCAAAATGCAACATGTCATGATATCATGACACTTTTTTTTTCTTTGCTCTTTCTCTTTGCTTTGGCCCATGAAAATGCAACATGTCACGATATCGCAACACTTTTTTCTTTGCTCTTTCTCTTTGCTTTGGACCGTGAAAATGCAACATGTCGTGATATCAGCATAGTTTTTTTTCTTTGCTCTTTCTCTTTGCTTTGGCCAATGAAAATGCAACATGTCACGATATCGCGACCCTTTTTTCTTTTTGCTCTTTCTCTTTGCTTTGGCCCATGAAAATGCAACATGTTGCGATATCGCGACACTTTTTTCTCTTTTCTTTTTCGGTCGCAAAAATGCAACATGTCACGATATCTTGACACTTTTTTCTCTTTGCTCTTTCGGCCGCAAAAATGCAACATGTTGCGATATCGTGAAATTTTTTTCTCCTTGCATTTTCTCTTCTCTTTTGGCCACGAAAATGCAACATGTCATGATATCACGACACTTTTTTCTCCTTGCATTTTCTCTTCTCTTTTGGCTGCGAAAATGCAACATGTCGCGATATCGTGACACTTTTTCTCTCTTCTCTTTTGGCCGCGAAAATGCAACATGTCACGATATCGTGACACTTTTTTTCTTTGCGATGTTTTTCTTTTTCTTTGATCTTTAGCATATGGGCCACTTCGGTCTTCTTGGAATATATGAAAAAAGTTGGATAAACATCCTCATAAGCATTTAACATCACTGTACATACTCTGAATAACCTCTGAACTCCTGTCCACTGCATCAACCAATCTATCTGACTATGTTGACAACAATGACAATATTGTTGTTGCACCTTACTCAATAATATCCCCCTTTGGAATTGTTGGCAACACACGTGCAATTTCCTATTACTCTTCTCCCCTTTGACAGCAATACCAAAGGGCTACTGCAAACTCCCCCTGAGTCCATGCACAACATTTTGAAGAAAAAATTATTACACTTAGCAAAAATCACAAACATGAGCAAAAATATAAACAAATACACAAATGCTCCCCCTGAGAATGTGGTCTCAATTTCTAGTCAATTCTTGGGAAGCGTGACCACTCCCAATTTATTGTGAAGGTACTCAAAGACTTCCTTGGGTAATGGTTTTGTGAAGATATCTGCTACTTGCTCTATTGTTGGAACAAAATCCAACTTAACCTCACCTTTCGCAACTTTATCCTTCAAAAAGTGATACTAGATAGCAATATATTTTGTACGAGAATGCATAACCGAATTCTTTGAGATGTTAATGGCATTGGTGTTATCACACTTAACTAAAATTGGCTCACTGAAGTTAATACCAAGATCTTTCAGGATTTATTTCATCCATAATACCTGTGTACAACACGTTGTCATTATAACATATTCTGCTTCTATTGTGGATAAGGAGACTGACTCTTGTTTCTTACTGTGCCACACGACCAACTTGTCTCCAAGATAGAATGCACCTCCACTAGTACTCTTTCTATCATCTACACATCCTACCCAATCTGCATCTAAATATGCAATAAGGGTGAAGTCCTTACCTTTCGGATACCATAACCCATACTCCATAGTACCCTTGAGGTACCGAAGAATCCTCTTTACTACTATCACATGAGTCTCCTTAGGACTAGCCTGTAATCATGCTACCATGCATACTGCCTGCAAAATATCTGGTCTGGTAGCTATCAAGTATAGTAAGCTCCCAATCATAGATCTGTAATGGTTTGATCAACATGTGGAGATTTTTCATCCTTGCTCAACTTGCAACCTATCATCATGGGAGTGCTAACTGGATTACAATCCTCCATTGTGAAATTTTTTAGCATCTCTTTCACATATTTAATTTGAGAAATAAATATGCCCTTCTCATTTTGATTAACTTGCAACCCGAGGAAATACAAAAGTTCACCAATCATTGATATTTCAAGTTCTTTCTGCATCTTATTTGCTAAATCTTTACACCACTCATCTTTTCTGCTGCCAAATATGATATCATCAACATATACAACAAAAAAAAAATAAGATGGCCATTTTCTGTTTTGACATACAAATTACTATCCACCATACCTTTCTTGAACCCTTGTTGAGTAAGATAGTTGTCTAGCCTTGCATACCATGCTCTGGGTGCCTGTTTTAAGCCATATAATGCTTTCTTCAACTTGCAAACCAAGTTGGGATCATCACCAAGTTGGAAACCATCTGGCTATTCAATATAAACCTCTTCTTCGAGTTTCCCATTCAAAAATTTTGATTTCACATCCATTTGATAAACTTTGAAATTCTTGTAAACTGCTAAAGCTAGAAACATTCTAATTGCCTCTAGTCTAGCCACAGGTGCAAATGTTTCCTCAAATTCAATACCTTCAACTTGTGCATAGCATTTACATACCAATCTTGCTTTATTCCTGACTACCTGTCCGTCTTCATTCAATTTGTTTCAAAAGATCCATTTAGTACCGATTATATTTTTATTTTTAGGTCTTGGTACTAACTCCCAAGTTTTGTTTTTCTCGATCTAATCTAATTCTTGATTTATTGCCTTCATCCAACTTTCATATTTGCTTGCGTTATCAAAATTTTTGGGCTAAATATTGGATAATAGAGAGTAGTTGCTTACTACTCTTCTTCTTTTCTGAACACCAACTGTGGGGTCTCCAATTATTTTCTCTCTAGGATGATCTTTCTGCCAGTTGCCTGTTTTGAATTTCTTATTTTCTTCCACTTATAAATCACTGTTTGAATCATCTAAGTCAATATTTTGTTTCTTTTCCATTTTCTTTTCCTCATCTTCAATAATCTCTTCATAAATTAGATAGTTCTCCTCATAGCTAATTCCTCGTTCCCTACCTTCATCAACTTTAACATCGACACTATCCATAATTTTCCTTAGCCTCTTGTTGTAGCATTTGTAAGCTTTGCTTTTTGACGAATAGCCAAGAAAAATACCTTCACCCGCTCTATCTTCAAACTTACCAAGGTTTTCTTCAATTCTTTTGATGTAACACTTGCTGCCAAAAACTTTAAATTATCTTACTTTTGCCTTTTTACCGAACCACAACTCACAAGGAGTTTTGATTTCATGCGTCCTCAACATGCACCTATTTTGGATGTATACCACAGTATGGACTGCCTCTTTCCAAAATCTGTCTACTACTTTGTTCTTAGTCAACATAGTCTGTGTCATTTCCTGCACTGTCCTATTCTTTCTTTCTACCACACCATTCTACTGAGGTGTCCTGGCTGCTAAAAACTATCTCCTAATACCATATTTTTCACAATACTCTGTAAAATCCTCTGAAATGAACTCTCCTCCTCTATATGATCTTAAAAATTTAACCCTTTTTCCTGTTTGATTCTCAACTTGGTTTTTGAAAACCTTGAACTTCTCAAAAGCTTCTGATTTATGTTTCAAAAATAGTACCCATGTCATCCTGGAATAGTCATCTATACACAACATAAAATATTTATCACCATTTATGCTGTGTTCTCATGGGTCCACATAAATCAGTATGTATTAGTTCCAAAGGTTTGCTTGTGTAGTACTATTTTATTTTAAATGAGACTCTAGTTTGATTCCCCTTTTGGCATGAAGCACAAATGCTATTTGATGGTTTTCCAATGGTGGGAATATCTCTCACTGCCTTTTTTGAGCTAATTTTTACTAGATTGTCAAAACTGATATGACCGAGCCTCTTGTGCCACAACCAATTTTCTTCTACCTATCCAATCAAGCAAGCTCATTGTGAAGTCTCTGAGAGAGTGTATAGGTTGCCAGATGTCCTCGATCTAGTTGCTATCAACTTTCCACTGTTTTCTTTTCTGACTTCACAACCCTGCTTCTTAAAAATCACTTCATGACCTCTATCACAAATCTGACTTACACTCAACAAGTTATGCTTTAGACAAACCACAAACAAGACTTCTTTTGACTTGATTTTTCCATCACTAATCTTAAATGATCCTTTTCCAACTATTTTAGCTCCATCATTGTTTCCAAATTTTACTGAACCACCTTCATATTGCTGTAACTTCTCAAATTTCTGTTTGTCACCTATCATATGACTGGAGCATCCACTATCAAGTATCCATGGTGCAGATTTATTCTATGCTTTAAATTTTGTTTGTACAATCAATGATTCCTTTTCTTCCTTAAATCAATCATTTTCTTTCCACTCTAGTTTGATTACAGTTTTGGGCTCTTGTTTTGACTTTTCCTTTTTAGTAGCTTGTGCATGTTTTTTGGGAACTTTTCTATTTTGTCTCATTCCATTTGGTTGAAATTTTCTTCCCTGAAATTGATTTGATGCAAATGTACTTCAAAAATTTCTTGCAATGTGCCCAAACTTATGATAGTTATAACATTCTACTGCATAATCCATCAAAGGTGAAAAAACATTTCTACTGGTAAAATTCCTTGGTCCTACGTTATACTTGCAATTTGAAATCTTATGTCCATAACCATTGCATTTAAAACACTAACCAGAAAAGGGATGATTGAACCTGGGTGATGGTATTTGCCATGTTGTCATAGGAGCCATAAATCTTCTTCTTCTTTGATGTGTGACATTGGTGAATCCCTCATTGTTAATTCTCCTTTCGTGCCTTGCATTATTTCTTTCTTTTGCATGAGTCAATTTTTCTTGATCAACCAACTTCTTATCCTCATTATTTGATCCATTTGATGATTCTCCTTCATCAAAGCCCAAACCAAATTTGATGCCTGTAGTCCTTTGGTTATTTATGATCTTATCCAGCTTCATAGAACTTTCTTCACATTTGTGATGGCAACTAATTTTACGATTCATCTCTTTTATTTGCATCCTTAAACCAATAGTCTCTTCTTCTAGCAGCAATAATCTATTTTCATGGTTATTTGGACTTTGAGATCTTCAAATATTTTCTTGGATTCTTCTATCTATACTTTCAAACCTGTTATGATTTCATTTGCATCCTCAATCTTTCTTGAAATTTTGTTATTTTTTTTTCTTTCTATCTTCAATTCATCCAGAGCTGTAATTAGTTCCTCTTCCAAATTTACTTCTGCATCAATTTCTCTTCATCACATTCATGTTATTTTTCTATTTTTTCTTCTTTGAGTGCCATGAAAATATCTTCACTTGTTTCCTTTTTAGAATCCTCACCGCAACTGTCTTCTGATGAACTGACATTCTTGGAGATGAAACTTTTCTTCTTGAAGTTGCATTTTTTGAAATTTGTTTTTTTCTTCTAGTCACTTCTTTCTTGGTGCGATCCTTCATCACTTTTGTTCTTCTCATTAAGTGGACATTTAGCTACAAAATGCCCAATGCCTCCACAATTGAAACATTTAAACGGTAACTTTCCTCTGTATTTTTCTTTTCCCCTTTTTAGTTTTTGAACAAAGTTTACTTCCATTTCATCTGATGTCTCTTCTTCCTCGGATTATTGTTTTGCTTTCATATTTTTATGGGATTTAAAAGCATCTTCTATGTCTGTGGATTTAGATTTATATTGATGATAGAACTAATTGCATTAATGACTTCATTAAATCTTAGTATATATGCCTCTATGTTCTCATCGTCATTCATATTTAATACTTCGAACTGAGCTCGATGTGTTTGTAACTTGGCCTCCTTGATCTTAAAATCTCCTTCATGAATGCTCCTCAATTTGTCCCATATTTATTTTTTTGTTTTACAACTCATAATTTTTACTAGTTCTCTGTCCACTAATCTGCACATGATAGCATTCTTTGCTTTTGAGTTATTCTCAAATAGTTTCTTATTGGTAGCATCGGTTGGAGAAGTGGTGGGTATTGTGTATCCACTATCTATTGAATCCCAAATGTCGTATCCCAAAGCACAAAGATATGTCTACATTTTGAGTCTCCAAAATGTGTAATTAGTTTCATCAAACAATGGTGCTTTGTTTGATGAGAAGCCTTCACCACCTACCATTGTGTCACTTCCAAGATCACCCTAGCCAGTTAAGCTTGTTCAGGAACCTTGCTTTGATACCAATTGTTAGTCTCACAATGACACTGAGAGGGGGGGTTGAATCAGTGTAGCTTTTTATAACTTAAATCTTCAACTCTTAAAGTCGAAACAATGAAAAATTAAAACCAAATAAAGAAAGTATAACAAGAGAACATCACACAACACAAGATGTACCGAGGTTCACCAATTTTGTTACTCCTAAAAAATGACTGTTTGGACTCCCATCCAAATCCAGCCTTTGCAAAGCACCAACTTTACAATCAATTTACTAGCACCCACTGGAAGGAGCATCAAACCCTGATTTACCAGCACCAACTGGAAGGAGCACCAACCCTTGATGCCAAGCACCAACTTGGACTTCAATTTTGAAGCTAGAAGATTGACATAAAAATGCCTTCACTTTTACAAGATCTTGATTGGTCTATTGCTTACCCAATGTCTACCACAATTCACAAAACATACACACTCATTGCACTTCATAGAACAAAATCCACCATTCAAATTCTCCAAGCAACACTCCTTTTATAACTTTCATTTCTCTTTGTAACTCTAGTTGTAACTCCTTTCATATTCTCATACACTACTTGTCAATAGTAACTACTTCTTTATGTAACTCATTTTGTTTATATTGAGAAGGCATTTCGCCAAACATGTCACATGCAAAGAATTGACACTATATTCTCCTACCATGACTTTTCATTTTCTCCTTCATGACTGTTCATTTTCTCCTTCGATGACTGTTAATTTTCTTTTCCCTTGTGCATGCATTTGTTTTCTCCTTCAATGACTATTCATTTTCTTTTCCCTTGTGCATGCATTTGTTTTCTCCTTCGATGACTATTCATTTTCTCCTTCATGATTGCTCATTTTCTCCTTCATTACTGTTCGTTTTCTTTTCCCTTATGCATGCATTTGTTTTGGTTTCCGAAAAGACTTTTCGTTTCTATTTTGAGGTCCTTCTTGAGTAACAAAAATGTGACATGTCACGATATCGTGACACTTTTGTTTCTCTACCTACCTGCCCTTTTTGAGTCATGAAAATGCGACATGTCACGATATCATGACACTTTTGTTTCTCTACCTGCCTGACCTTTTTTGAGTCGCAAAAATATGACATGTCACGATATCGTGACACTTTTGCTATTTCTCTTCGCTTTGGACCGTGAAAATGTATCATGTTGCGATATCGCGACACTTTTTTTCTTTGCTCTTTCTCTTCACTTTGGACCATGAAAATGTAACATGTCGCGATATCGTGACACTTTTTTTTCTTTGCTCTTTCTCTTTGCTTTGGCCTGTGAAAATGCAACATGTCACGATATCGTGAAACTTTTTTTCTTTTCTCTTTTTCTTCACTTTGGACCATGAAAATGCAACATGCTGCGATATCGTGACACTTTTTTTCTTTGCTCTTTCTCTTTGCTTTGGCCTACGAAAATGCAACATGTCACAATATCACGACACTTTTTCTCTTTGCTCTTTCGGCCGCGAAAATGCAACATGTCGCGATATCGCAACATTTTTTTCTCCTTGCATTTTCTCTTCTCTTTTGGCCATGAAAATGCAACATGTGATATCATGACACTTTTTTCTCCTTCCATTTTCTCTTCTCTTTTGGCTATGGAAATGCAACATGTCGCTATATCGTGACACTTTTTCTCTCTTCTCTTTTGGCTACGAAAATGCAACATGTCGCAATATCGCGACACTTTTTTTCTTTGCGATGTTTTGCTTTTTCTTTGATCTTTAGCATATGGGCCACTTCGGTCTTCTTGGAAAATATGCAAAAATGTGGATAAACATCCTCATAAGCATTTAACATCACTGTACATACTATGAATAACCTCTGAACTCCTATCCACTACATCAACCGATCTATCTAACTTTGTTGACAACAATGACAATACTATTGCTACATCTTGCTCAATACATTGTTGAACATCCTCTCAAGTTCAACCATTCCCCTAGGAATTATATTATTTTTCAGCCTCATTACTACCTCTTCATTATCAAAATATACAAGCATAGTATCCTTTTGACCATCATCAATTATAGTTTTTTCAAATGCATTTATATTCTTTAAGAAATATACAATTTGTCGGCCATCAGAAAACACTTGAAATGTATCTATGTTATATTAAATAGAATGACAAGGGATCAATTTCTATGAAATTTATTTCCATTTAAATTCCTCCAAGGGTTTCATATTTGCAACTGTTGAGGAAAAAACATCTATGAGTGAATTTTCCTCCCTGGGAATATGCATCAGATTGAAATCATTGAAATCCTCCATAAGACCCCAAGCTTAGTGTTTGTATCTTTTCAAGTAAGAGGCCTTGCACTAAAACTTACCTCTGACCTAATTAGAAACCAACTCCGAGTCTACAAAATCTTGGATATTTTTTACATTTCTATCTAAAGAAAATTTTAAACCCAATATTAGTGCCTCATACTTAGTCAAATTATTTGCACAAGGAAATTACAAGTGGTAAGACATAAACTATGTTTGATTATGAGGTCCCTTGAGAATTACCCCTATGCCAGAACCTTGCTTAGATTTAGCTCCATCAACAAGGAGTGTCTAAAAATCATTACTATGATCAATCAAAGCTTTAAAGGGTTTAACCTTTTGTGTAGTTGTAAAATTATAAACCCCAATATTTGCATCAACAAAATTAATAATATCATTCTTGACATTGTATTTAGTTATCATGAGTTTATACTGAGGATCTTCGTCAATCCTTAACTAATTTGCCACACTTTTCCAGGGCAACCATATGTGTGAAAAATCTGTGGCTAGCTACCCATTCAAATATTTTTACCAATATCTGCTCAAGAGCATTCTATATCCCACAAGAATATCTACCACTTTGAATGTCAATTCTAGGTTGTGCTTTTGGCTAAGATGCTAAATTGATGTGTATACCTTGAAGATCACCAATCACCTTGACCTTAGTTTTACCTAGCTGAATGACTCTCCTCTCAAGCTTCACAGGAGTTAATCCCAATTGTTGGAAAATGGTTAGAGGCATGCCATTAGCTGAAGCACCAGAATCCACCAGATAGTTTTGTAATTTTTCTCCAAATATGCAAACTGTCTTCTCTTTGTAAATTGTCACATTTTTAGTTGCCAATTTCTTCCCCTTTTCTAGAGGTAGTAGAAGGTCCAAAGTAATCCTTAATCAAGTTATCCCTCTTTTCAGTGATCTGAGCAAGCTCGTGGAGGGTGTAGATTTAATTTTATTCATGTACTCCACTATATTATATCCTTTGTTCAGTGGAGTAGTGAATCCATATTGTGTTTTTGGATCTCCTCCCTTGAGTGGAGGTGGATTATTTTTTGGATATGGATTAGGAGGAATGTTGTGAGAGTTATTGAAAGGTGTAAATGTAGTGTTGGGCTCTAGAATTTTTTTCTTGATATTGTAATTATATCTTCTAAACTATTGAAAAGTATGTACTTCATCCATTGGTATTTACACAACATTTTCTAACTCATATAATAAAGTGAATGAATCCAAGACCATAGTAGTACTATGTTTGGATGAACCAACACCATAAATATTTTTTTGATTCTCAAGAAAACTCAACTCACCAGAAAAAGCTTCAAAATCATTGCAAAACTCTAAATAATATAACTCCTCATGTTGGGATGTTCCATGAATCTTGCACCAATTGGATAAATCTAAGTCACAAATGTTCACTTCAGGTCCCTTGCCTTTGTTGTAATCCTTACTACTTTCATATGGAGGTCTGGAATATTTTTTCTATTGGTAGGGAAACCTGTTAGAAATTTCTCCTCCAGATACCTGTCTCTTAAAACTCAAGAAGTCATTTACCAATTTTTGGACCATCTTTGAAACTTCCTCAACTGTAGTTTTATCTAATTCTTTCTTTGTATTCTAGACATGCTCAATGTGTGTCAAGGGTAATGGAGTTTCCTTAGGTGGAGCTTGACATGTTGGCATGAACATCTGATGTGGAATGGGATTCAAAATAGGTGTATTTTTTGTGATAAATGGTATCACAGGACTAATAAAAGGTTGATATCCCAACTACCTTTCAAGAGTTAGATCTTCATTAGGCTTCTATCAAGTTTTTAATATCGGGGTCTCTCTTGAGGAAAATAAAGGTCACTGGGTCCAACTCATTATTATAAATTTGTAAGGTAAAATTTGCACTTGGGATGTAATGACCAATCATTCTACCATAAGATTTTTGGAATCTCACATTGAAATATCTAATAGTTTCACTGGATCCTCTCTTAATACTGGAGAATTGCTGATATAACATTCTAGGATTAATGACTTGACCAAACTAGGATACAAAAACTTTCTCTAAATCATCCCAACTAGTGATAGAGTCATTCACAAGATTTAGAAACCAATTATATGCTCCCTCCTAGAGAGTGAATAGGAATCATCTACAGGACACATCTTCATGTTGTACATTCAATAGTTTTAGAGCATTCTTAAAGGCTACCTAGTGTTCTTCTGCTATATTGATTCCATTATGCTTGTAGGTGGGAAGATACTTAGGATTCTTGGATAAATGATGGGCTACAACAGGGATATTAAAAGCAGTGGAACCCAACCAATTGGCCATGAAAAAGATAAAACTATGTTGAATAGGAATCTGGCATTCCTATAATTACTTCTTTTTAGGGTTTCCAACTCAGACACAAGGAGCTCTCCCACTCTTGGGTGGGACCTGGTAACTCTAAAGGAATAATCTGGCCTAACTGATTATCTCAAAAAACACCAAATGAAGGTTTCCCTCCTTCTAACACCAATTTTAATTATTGATTCATCTTTCATGCACACCCTATGAAAAGTAGATAGATAAGGCAAGTAACAAATGAATGAAAATAAATTCCCTCTCATTTTAGGATCTTGTTGGATATCCAAGGTGTGAGTTACAGAGTCATTTTGAATGCTATCACTCTTTTTCACTTTTGGAATAGTTTCATTTGACTGTGTTTTACCTTATAATGGGTCCAACCTTCAATATTTTGGTGTTTGGTGGTGGTTCATGATCAAGTTTACAGTTTTTTTGATATAGCTCTTTAGATTTCAAAAAATTAAAAGAATAAAGAATTTTAAAGAACATAAAAATGGATCACATTTAAAGTAAAAACAGAGAGGGTAAGGTAGAGCAGAAAAGAGAGGATATTCAATCTAATTGTAAATTACAACTATTGAAATCAATTAAATTATTTAGATTAAAAATAAGACAACATAAAATGAAGAAAGTATCCAACTTTCTAAGATCACTTTCCACCTTGAGCATGAGACAAAGCAATGAAGGATAGAAAGAAAATCACAAATAGAAGGGAGGTCAGTGATAATTGATATTTCTCACCAGTAGCCTAGCTTGCATAGTGAGGATAAAGCAATTAGAACACATACCCAAACCTTAAGCCTTTAATTTTCTCAAGAATACAAAGAACAAAATGAAGCTCAACAACCTAATGTAATCTCAACCAGTAAATATTTGTAATCAAACTAAATAAATCCTTAGTGAGACAAAAACAAAAATGAACTTATCAAAATCTGAGAAGATTAGGCTCTTGGCCACATTTTTTTAGAAGATGATGTCACATCAACCTTGGGTACAGAATGAAGAAAAACCAACAAGATTTTCTAAATAATACCAAGAGTCTTCTATTCCAAGTTTCACATCCTTATGAAAGACCCAAAAAATCACTCTTATAGACAAGAGATTTTCCCTGGCCATCCACCTTTACATGTGAATTAATTACAATTGTAGGGGTATTTATACATTAACTCCTCTGAGTACTTCTAGATTTTGCAAGATTCTCATACATTAATGAATCTAGGAAACTCTTAGGAAGAGAAATATTAAAACAATTAATTATGGGAAATTTCCATCAAAATGCAGCCCCCTTCATTGAAAACTCAAAAGTCAACACCTCCTGAAATGAGAGTAGGTAGCATATTAACTAAGTGCAGGTATCACAATTTTGCTTCCATAAAGTATTTATTTTTGGTGTTCTCTATAAAATCTAGGTGGATCATTAACTTCTCGTGTCTTCTATCCTGGAAAAACCTTATTCACCCACTTTATATTGAATTTCCAAGTCCATCCTCGTCTTTGCAATATTTAATGCAATGCCACCAATGATTTCCTGCAAAAAATAAAAATGGGCAAATGTTAGAACATTAGGATTAAAATTAATTTAATTAATTTTAATTTTCCTAAGGTTTGAAACTTTAATTTTGATTTTTAATTATTTTCTAAAGTTTCCAGTAAAATATTTCCAAGCTCAAGATCATGGCACATTACCAAAAATTTATTTAAATTTGTAACCCTTCTTCAGTGGATGGAGCTTTGGTTTTTTTAATCAACATTTTCATCCCCAAAAGTCTACCACTTCTTTACACTTAACACATTTGAGTATTTTGAAAAGAGTGTAGGAAACATTTTGGGAAGCTTGCAGAGTGCCATGGAGTCCTATTTCTTTGTCCAAGCTATCCAATTTTACTTCTTCATTGAGCACTAGAAGGATTTTGGAACCTCACCTTTTCTAACAATGTCTGATTTTATCAACCAAGAGCATGGGCAGATATTCTAGAAACTTACTTACTATGGTGGCCACCCATTTATCCACCATAGATTCTTTTCCTTAGAAATAATCTAATTTTCCTCAATATTTTAAGGCCTTATTTCCATTGATAAAATTCACCTTTGTATTTGCTAGGAATGATTTATCTTAAATAATCAGGCATTTTTTCCATTGATTCGGGTTTTCTTCCAATTTTATTTCCAATGTATTATCATCCCAACCAAGTGCATGGTCAGTTCTTTGGGATGGAAACTTCTTTGGTGGAGTCCCATATTTCCAACATAGAGCATGGGAAGGTTTTTGGGTTGCTTCCTCTTTGGTTAATACTCTAGATTTCCATCAATGAAGTTGGGCATGGTTTTAGGATGCTTCCAAAGTGCAATGAATCCTATATTTCCACCCACAAGGTTGGGCAGGGTTTTGGGCTTTTATATTCTCCCATAATACCCCACATTTTCTTCCAAGCTCTCACTTAGATAAATTTTTTAGTTTCTTTAATGCTAGGAGACTTTACTTTCATTGTCGAAATTTGAGGTTTTAGTTTGAAATTTGGCCTCCCCAAAATTCCAACCTCATTTCATATTTAGAACAATTTAAAATCCCCAACAATATGCATGGGCAAAATTTTGGGATGGTGATTTCTTCAACAATGCCCATTCTTTCAACCAAGCTCCTTTCCTTAGCATTTGTTTTATTTCTCAAAGTCATCGGGGGTGGGGCTTTGAGATGCTTACTCTTTCCAATAACTTCCCATTTCTTGGCCTAGGTTCATACTTAAGAAAATTTCACTTTTCCTTAAGGTAGGTTTTTGGGACACCATTGAAAAACACAAGCTTATACTAAGAGGGGGGGTGAACAGTATAAGACATCTTTTTACTTTTTCATCATACTTTAAAATAGTAAAGCAATATACCCAAAGCAATATCAAAGCAATGCACAATATCATCCACAAAGTGACACCAATTTTAACATGGTTCACCCAGAATGGTTGGGCTACGTCCAAAATTTTTTTCTCTAAAAGTTATCTCAAAGTTCTTTGGGAATCCTTCCCAATTACAATGTTTATGAGCCTCGGCCCAAAGGAGATACCTGCTCCCAATCAAAATTTATGAGCCTCTACTCAAAGGATATACCTTCCCCAATCTGAATTTATGATCCTCTGCTCAAAGGAGATACCTTCCCCAATCTAAATTTATGAGCCTTTGCTCAAATGAGATACCTTCCCCTCTACTCTGGAAATGATCCCTTAGAAGATCAACTGCCTCTACCTCTTGCCAGCATGTGGAACTCCTTTCCATCGAAGACCTCCTGTCCTCAATGCTTAGCCTAAGAGACCTCTACCTTCTATGATCACGTCCATAGCAGCTCAACAACCTGTACCAAACATAGTCAATCGATCTAGTACAAGTCTTCCTCTGTCTGTCAGATCTATCCAACTCTTGAAAAAATTAATCTTCTACATATAAGCCTTCTCAAAGACTTGCCAACTGTCCTTAGGTTCTTCTCATAGAACCAATGCACCTCTGTCCTCATATAGTAGCACTTTGCATTCATATTTGCCCTTTGTGCTCTCTACGCCCTCTGCTCTCTTTGCGCAATCACAACCGCACTTGGTTGAACTTCAACCTTTGCACTCTCTATGCTATCACAGTGGCACTTAGAATAATTCACCATGACTCTTCACTCACTCTACACACTTTGATCAAATTTTGCACTCTGCTCTCGATGATCGAACTTCTCACTCTGCGCTCTATCTGCGAACATCGCAAAAACAATGCACCCAACTCTTCAAAATAGCCTGCCTTTTATAATAACACTTTCAAGATCAAAACCTTAATCTTAGTCGGTTGTAACCCTGATCTTTAGTCGGTTGCACAACCCTAAACTTTTTTGAATCACATTTAACTTTTTCGGCTTCAACTGCCTCTGTAACTCTTCTATAGTTTTTGCCACGAAACTACATGTCGCGATATCGTGACACCTTTGCAACCATACACTTTATTTTGGCTTTTGTCATGATATCACGACATTTTAGCCTTTGTCAATTTCAACTAAGCTCTTGTTGTGATATCATGACACTTCTGTATTTATCAGCATCAACTTTGCTTTTGTCACGATATCGTGACACTTCTCCCTTCGTCGACCTCCTTTTTTCTTCTATCATGAAATCGTGACACTTTCTCCAACCGTACACTGCCATCTCAATCTGTCATGAAATCACAACACTTTCTACATCCATGTGCTTTATTTTCTACCTGTCGCAAAATCGTGATACTTTCTGCATCTGTATGCTTTCTCTTCAACCTGTTGCGAAATCATGACACTTTCTACATCTGTATGCTTTCTTTGCAACCTGTCGCAAAATTGCGACGCTTTCAGCTTTCGTATGCTTTATTTGCAACCCATCGCGAAATCGTGACAGTTCTCATTTTAAACTCTTCCCTTTGCTGCATGTCATGAAATCATGACAGTTCTCACTTCGAGTTCTGCAGCATGTCACAAAATCATGACAGTTCTCACTTTGACTTTTGTAGCATGTCACGAAATCACGATAGTTTATCTTGCTTCCACTTTGTCTTCTGACTTATTTTCTCTCTCCTGCTTAAGTCGTGAAAATGCAACATGTCGCGATATTGTGACACTTTTCCTCCTTGTCTCTTTTATGTTCTTCAGGTCATGAAAACTCGACATGTTGCGATATCGTGACACTTTTTCTATCGGACTCTCTCTCCTGCATTATGTCGCAAAATCGTGACACTTTTTCTTTCGTACAACCTTCCTTGCAATATGTCATGAAATCGTGACACTTTTTCATCCATACAACCTTCTTTGCAATATGTCACGAAATCGCGACACTTTTCCTTCTTTGCCTTCCTGCACTTTTTGAGTCGTGAAAATGCGACATGTCGCGAAATCGTGACACTTTTCCAACTTGTTCTCTTTCTTCAAACTTGTCGCGAAATCGTGACACTTCTTCCTGCTTTCTCTTTTTCTTCCAACATGTCACGAAATCATGATAGTTTTTCACTTGCCTTTTTGTCTACCAACATGTCACGAAATCGCGATAGTTTTTCCACTTGCCTTTTTCTCTGTCAACATGGGGTTTGCAAAAGTCCTTTGAAACTGTCATGTCGTAACCTTCATCAAAACAAATTTTTTGACATCAAATCAAATTCCTTCAAAAACTTCTTGACATCAATGATAACTTATACACTTGAGCAAAGGCAAAGTACCCAAAATTGCCAACAACCATCGAGATGCAATAGCTACCCATTTCTCGTCCTTTCAACACTTAGTAAGATTTCCCAAAATTACATGTTGACTCTAATGACTCCAAAATTTTGCATTATGCACTTTTAAAGGTTTTTGAAGGATCCTCAATGCTTAGAAATGATTTTAAAATTTTAGAAAATAAATTTGAATTGCCCGAAAGATGCCTATTATTCCACATAGTATAAAAATATGATGAAAATTAAAAGTGCTCATAATTGAAAAAAAAAAATTAGGTTTCTAAATGAGCCAACTGGGTATCCTAATCCACTGAGAAATATTGAAAATTCACTATGTATTTATAAATATAGCATTAATAAGTCCATTGGATGTAATTAAAAATTGCTATTTTTGAAAATTATATCATACCTAAAAAACTATAGACTAGGTATCATTGGAAGTATTAGCTTATAATAATTCATCCACAATTTGAATAACCCCAAACGGAGTCTCCTATCAAAATATATGGCATTTCTAAGATTGGAGTAAACATTAGGGCAAGAAGATTTTTTAAAGAACCTTAGAAATTGATTTTAATATTTCAGACCTTAGGAAGACTATTGAAAATTAAATTTCAAAAAACTCAACCAAAAATAATACCATTGACACATGAATATTCAAAAAATATTCAATTCAAATCAATGCTCTTATGCAAGGGATTCTAACACTTTGATGTAGGCAATTTTCCAAAAATGATATGAGCAAAACTTGGAATTAAAAATCCAAAAATTTTATGAGGGTCCCCTAAGAAAATGAAAATTAATTATTTTCAAAGGCTCAAACAATTTTATTTTTAGTGGGGGGGTGTTGCTTCTCAATAGTTTCCCTACAAAAGTTATTCAAATCCTTCTTTCCAATAGGAAAACCTAGGCTTACAATCATCATTGACTAGATATCATAAGCCCTCATTTTTAGCCAAAAAAAATCTTAGTCATCCCTAGGCCCCAACTCAATAAATAATACCTATGTCAGTACCAATTCATCAAGTGCGTACAAGCTTAGCTAGGGATCTAGTCACCACCCAGAATTACTACATCGAAGATCCTAGTGGTTGGTACTATCTTGCTCTTGAATATCCTCTCTTTGACTATTATGTCAACACTACACCAAAAAAATATTTAATGACGGTTATAAACAACCCTTAACGACCTTTAAATGTGGTTATTCAATCTTCTTCTATAAGGGTGTTGTAAAAAGTCTATGACATATAACAATGGCTAAAAATTACCTCAAAAAAGCACTCTCGTACGGTCTAAGAATCTAGTTTAAAACTACCCTATTAGGGCTACGAGGGCGGTTATAAACCATCCTATTAGGGTTAAGACCTCTTAGTTCTAAGAGGGTTGTTTAAAACCACCCTCTTAGACCCTAATAGGGTGGTTTTAATCCTCCCTCTTAGACCCTAGTAGGGTGGTTTTAAACCTTCCTCTTAGACCCTAAGAGGGTGGTTTTAAACCTCCCTCTTAGCCCTAAGAGTGTAGTTATAAACTGCCCTCTTAGGTCACCCTAAGAGAGTGGTTTAAAACCATTGTATTAGGGTGACCTAAGGGTTAAGAGGGTGGTTTAAAAGCACCCTGGTATCACCTAAAAAAATATAAATGATGGAAGAAAAGAAAATCCAAGCTTTGGTAGATTTGGAAATAATACCCACTCAAAAGAGAAAAACAACAATTACAGGTCCCATTGTGTCCTTTTCATGTGATAAGAGCAAAGAGCCTATATATGTAGTGTATAAGAGCAAATAGCAGCTAAAAACTGTTAGTCTCACAATGACACTGAGAGGGAGGGGTGAATCAATGTAGCTCTTAAAAACTTAAATCTTCAACTCTTAATGCTGAAACAATGAAAACTTAAAACCCAATAAATCAAATATAACAAAATAGCATCACACAACACAAGATGTACCGAGGTTCACCAGTTTTGGCTACTCCTCAAAAATTGACTATTTGGACTCCCATCCAAATCCAACCTTTGCAAAGTAAAAACTTTACAATCAATTTACCAGCACCCACTGGAAGGAGCACAAACCCCTGATTTATCTACAACAATAGAAAGGAGCACCGACTAGAAGGAGCACCAACCCCTGATTTACCATCACCAACTAGAAAGAGCACCAACCCCTGATTTATCTACACCAACAGAAAGGAGCACCAACCCCTAATTTACCAGCACCAACTAAAAGGAGCACCAACCCCTAATTTATCTGCATCAATAGAAAGGAGCACCAACCCCTAATTTACCAGCACCAACTAGAAGGAGCACCAACCCCTAATTTATCTGCATCAATAGAAAGGAGCACCAAACCCTGATGCCAAGCACCAACTTGGACTTCTATTATGAAACTAGAAGATTGACATAAAGATACCTTCACTTTTACAAGACCCTGACTAGTCTATTGCTTTCTCAACATCGCCCACTCTTCACACAATACACACCCTGCTCGCTCTCCTCTTGCTCTCTTTGCAAGATTAAATCCACCTCGCGTTAATCTCAAGCACTTTCACACTTTTTTAGCAACATTTAATTCTCCATGCAGACCTCCTTTTATAACAAAGATCTGACTCTATTTTTAACTTCCATATTTTCACAAGCAACCTATAACTGGCCCTATAACTGTTGTTCTGACTTCTGTTCACTGTTCTTATTTTAGCTACATGATTTTTCTTTGTAATTGCACTTGTAACTGTCATACTGACTTTAGTTCACTATTCTTATTTTAGCTGCATGATTTTTCTCTATGACTGCACTTGTAACTGTCGTACTACTTTAGTTAACTGTCACATATCTTATTTCAGTTGGGTTCTCTTCTTAGCATGTGCCAAAGTGACCTGTCATAAAATCGTGACACTTCTACCTCTTTGTCCTCTTCTCGGATTGTACCCGCAAAAACACATGTCATGATATCATGACACTTTCACCTCCTTGCTACTTTACTTGGTTTGTACCCACGAAAACACATGTCATGATATCACGACACTTTCGCCTCCGTACTCTTCCTCTTTACTTTTGTCGTGATATCACGACACTTCTACCTTCTTACTTTCTCTCTCTTCCTTTAGTCACGAAAATGCAACATGTCGTGATATCGTGACACTTTTCCTTCTCTGTCTTCCTACTCTTTTCAAGTCATGAAAATGTGACATGTCACGATATTGCGACACTTTTTCTTCTCTACCTTCCTACTCTTTTCAAGTTGTGAAAATGCGACATGTCGCAATATCATGACAATTTTTCCTCGCATTTTCTCTTCGCTTCAGACCATGAAAATGCGACATGTCAAGATATCGCTACACTTTTTCCTCCTTGCATTTTCTCTTCACTTCGGACCGTGAAAATGCAACATGTCGCGATATCGCGACACTTTTCCTTCTCTGCCTTCCTGCTCTTTTCAAGTCGCAAAAATATGACATGTCGCGATATCGCGACACTTTTTCCTCCTTGCATTTTCTCTTCGCTTCGGACTGCAAAAATGCAACATGTCGCGATATCGCGATACTTTTTCCTCCTTGCATTTTCTCTTTGCTTCGGACCACAAAAATGTAACATGTCGTGATATCGTGACACTTTTTCTATCGGACTCTCTCTCTTGCAATATGTCGCGAAATCATGACACTTTTTCTTCCATACAATCTCTCTTGCAATATGTCATGAAATCGTGACACTTTTTCTTTTGGACTCTCTCTCTTGCAATATGTCACGAAATCATGACACTTTTTCTACTTGCCTTTTTCTCTTCCAACATGTCACGAAATCGCGACACTTTTTCTTCCGTACTATCTCTCTTGCAATATGTTGCAAAATCGTGACACTTTTTCTACTTGCCTTTTTCTCTTCCAACATGTCACGAAATCGCAACAGTTTTTCTTGCTTGCACTTTCTCTTCGAACATGTCATGAAATCGCGACAGTTTTTCTTACTTGCGCTTTCTCTTCGAACATGTCGTGAAATCGCGATAATTTTTCTTTCTTCTCAACATGTCATGATATCGTGACAGTTTTCTTCCTTGCTCAACATGTCATGATCTCGTGACAGTTTTCTTCCTTGCTCAACATGTCATGATATCACGATAGTTTTCTTCCTTACTCAACATGTCGCGATATCACGACAATTTTCTTCCTTGCTTAACATGTCGTGATATCGCAACAATTTTCTTCCTTGTGATTTTCTTTTGATTTTTAGCATATGGGCTACTTCGATATTTTGGATAATCATTGTACATACTCTGAAGAACCTCTTAACTCCTGTCCACTACATCAACCAATCTGTATGACTGTGTTGACAACAATGACAATACTGTTGCTGCACCTTGCTCAACAATCTCCCCCTTTGGAATTGTTGGCAACACACGTGCAATTTCCTGTAATTCTTCTCCCCCTTTGACAATAATACCAAAGGGCTATTGTAGACTCCCCCTAAGTCCATGCACAACATTCTTAGGCACAAATTATTATAGTTAGCAAAAATCACAAACATGAGCAAAAAGATAAACAAATTGACCACTCCCAAATTATAATGAAGGTACTCAATGATTCCTTGGGCAACGGTTTTGAGAAGATATCTGCTACTTGCTCTATTATTAGAATGAAATCCAACTTAACCTCACCTTTTGCAACTTTCTCCTATGTACAGCATGTTGTCGCTATAATATATTATGTCTCTGCTGTGGATAAGGAGACTGACTCTGGTTTCTTATGGCTGCTATGGATGTTTTCATCGCCTACACAAGTATTGACAGTGGACCATTACCTCTAGCGTTGGAACCTCAATTTGCATGTAGTCATCAACACTCAGTATTCTGCTTCTTTCTAGGGCATATGTCAAGGCTACTCAATGTATTAGGCGAACATTATTCATGCAATTCTAGGGAGCATTTCTCCTCGCTACGATCAAGGGATTCCTCGAGCAATATCTCACATTCCTCAAATAATGCAAGACTTTCTTAGGTGCATAGGCATCTTGTCCTCCCTTGATATTGGTAGATGAATCAAGACGTACTCACAACATGGATTCTATGTTATCTATAGATTGGGAATGTTACAGGCTTCAAAACCAGCACCTGCCAGCTTATGCTTCCATGACACGATGACCTGTGCTACATGTTCTATCTCAGATAATGCCTATCAGCTGCTGCATCAAAAATCTAGCTATTGTTCTGCTGAAGCACATCAGTTTGACACTATCTGCTATTGTAACTACCATCACCAAAGAGATTTCACAATAAAATAAAAATGGCTCTGTCAAGCCAACGTCTCATGCTCCTGCTTATTACCTGCACAAACAACTACATGAACTGAAACACATTTTGACAACTATACGATAACTCCCCCTGACTACTTGCCTTTCATCCTCAGATAACCAAACAACATAGGAGCATTAAAATAAAACTTTAATATTGCTCCCCCTGAGGATGTGCTACCTGGAGCTACTTAGTGCAATAGAGGAGTAATCTCCTTCAGTCCAAGGAGACACGATTTCCTCTCTTCTTTCTTTCTCCAACATTTCTTGAACTTGGGCTTGAGTTTTTCAACTGCATCCATATTTTGAACCTTCTTGTGAACTTGAACATTTCTCTTGGGTGGTTGTCTCTTGTGCATCCTTGATGGATGATTATTTTCCTTTCTTTGATGCACATGATTTCTTCCCTGTATGTGTTTCATTATTTATGTCTGATGAAATCTGCTATCTTGCCTTAGATTAGATACAAAATTTCTTGGACAAAACCTTGCTATGTGCCCATGACCATTACATTTAAAACATTGCACATGGTGTTCAATCGGAAAAGAAGATGTATTTCTATCATCATAACTCTGATCTATTATTCAATCCAAAATAAATTGCCTTGTAACCATAATGGTTGCATCTAAAACAATAGCCATTAAAAGCATTATTATGAATAGAGTGAGAGTGATAGAACCTCTTTTGTTTTGGTTTCTTTGCTGTAGATCTCCTTTGATATTTTCTTCTTTTTGAATATTTAGCTTCAGAATTTTCTTGCTTCGATCCTTCAATAGTGAACTTCTTCTTCTCTACATATTTGGAAGATGAAGGTTGTTTAGCTTTACATCCAAGACCAAGCTTAGACATGGGGCTTCTTTGTTGCCTTATCATTTCATCTAGCAACTCTATGCTTTTATCAAATTTGAGATTTGTATTGGCATTTTCTAGTTGTTTCTTCAATAAAACAATCTCCTCTTCTTGTTTGCAGTAAACAATCTCTTTCTTATTGATCTGTGACCTGAGAGTTTCTTCAATCCTTTTGGACTCTTCTTCTTACAGCTTTAGATCACTAAAACTTTGTTAAATTCCTCTTCACGTTTGCTACATACATCGACTTTATCATCTAGGTGTGACTTCAAGGCTTCTTCTATTTTCTTGGCTTTATGAATTTGCAAGAAGAGATCTTCAATATTATCCCCATATTATTCCAGCTTCTTGGACAGTATTTTGTTCTTTTTCCTTTCTATACCCAAATCTTCAATTGCAGTGATCAACTCACCTTCTAGATATACTTTAGCCTCAGCCTTAAGTTTTTTTTTACATTCCTATTTTTCCTCTATTTTTTCTTCTTTGAATGCCATGAAAAGAGCTTCATCTGTTTCTTCTTTAGAATCCTCACTGGAGCTGCCTTTTGATGAACTGACATTCTTGGAGATGAAATTTCATTTCTAAAATTTATTTTTTTCTTCCAATCACTTCTTTCTTTGGTGTGATCCTTCATCACTTTCGTCCTTCTCATTAATTGGAAATTTAGCTGCAACATGCCCAACACCTCCATAGTTGAAACACTTAAATGGTAGCTTTCCTCTGTATTTTCCTTTTTCCCTTATTAGTTTCCAGACAAAGTTTGCTTTCATTTCATCTGATGTCTCTTCTTCCTCGGATTCTTGTTTTGCTTTAATATGTTTATGTGCATTAAAAGCAGCTTCTTTGTTTGTGGGTTTAGTTTTTCCTATTCTCATCTCATATGTAGTCAAAGAACCATGCATCTCATCCATATTAAAAGTATTTAGATCTTTAGCTTCTTCTATTGCTAAAAAATTATAATCAAATCTTTTGGGAAGAGATCTTGGTACCTTTTTCACGATGACAACATCTTCCATTTTCTCATCAAGTCCTCTAATCGCATTAATGATTCCATTAACTCTCAACATGTATGCCTCTATGTTATCATTGTCATTCATCTTTAATGCTTCGAACTGAGCTCAATGCATTTGTAACTTGGCATCCTTGATTTTATCATCTCCTTCATGAATGTTCCTCAGTTTGTCCCATATTTATTTTGCCATTTTACAACTCATAATTTTTACTAGTTCACTGTCCATTAATCCGCACATGATAGCATTCTTTGCTTTTGAGTTATTCTCAAACAATTTCTTAACGATAGCATCGATTGGAGAAGTGGTGGGCATTATGTATCCACTATCTACCGAATCCCAAATGGCGTATCCCAAAGCACAAAGATATATCTGCATCCTGAGTTTCCAAAATGTGTAATTAGTTTCATCCAAAAATGGTGCTTTTTTTGATGAGAAACCTTCACCACCTGCCATTGTGTCACTTACAAGATCAACCCTAGCTAATTTAGCCTAACAAGGAAAACTGGATCTGATACCAATTGTTAGTATCACAATGATACTGAGAGGGGGGTGAATCAGTGTAGCTCTTAAAAACTTAAATCTTCAACTCTTAATGCTAAAATAATGAAAAATTAAAACCCAATAAAGCAAATATACCAAAAGAGCATCACACAACACAAGATGTACCGAGGTTCACCAGTTTTGGCTACTCCTCAAAAATTGACTATTTGGACTCCCATCCAAATCCAGTCTTTACAAAGTAACAACTTTACAATCAATTTACCAGCACCGATTAGAAGGAGCACCAACCCCTGATTTATCTACAACAATAGAAAGGATCACCAACCCCTGATTTACTAGCACCAACTAGAAGGAGCACCAACCCCTGATTTATCTACACCAATAGAAATGAGCACCCACCCCTAATTTACCAGCACCAACTGGAAGGAGCACAGACCCTTGATTTATCTACATCAAAAAAAAGGATCACCAACCCCTAATTTACCAGCACCAACTGGAAGGAGCACCAACCCCTGATGCCAAGCACCAACTTGGACTTCTATTCTGAAACTAGAAGATTGACATAAAGATGCCTTCACTTTTACAAGACCCTAACTGGTCTATTGCTTTCTCAACATCGCCCACTCTTCACACTATACACACCCTACTCACTCTCCTCTTGCTCTCTTTGGAAGATTAAATCCACCTCACATTAATCCTAAGCACTTTCACACTTTTTTAGCAACATTTAATTCTCCACGTAGACCTCCTTTTATAACAAAGTTCTGACTCTATTTTTAACTTCCATATTTTCACATGCAACCCATAACTGGCCCTATAACTTTCATTCTAACTTCTGTTCACTATTCTTATTTTAGTTGCATGATTTTTCTCTATAACTGCACCTATAACTATCGTACTAACTTTAGTTCACTATTCTTATTTTAGCTGCATAATTTTTCTCTATGACTGCACCTGTAACTATCGTACTACTTTAGTTAACTATCACATATCTTATTTCTGCTGGGCTCTCTTCTTAGCATGCGTTAAAGTGACCTGTCACAAAATCGTAACACTTCTACCTCTTTGTCCTCTTCTCGGCTTGTACCCATGAAAACACATGTCGTGATATCACGACACTTTCACCTCCTTGTTGCTTTACTTGGTTTGTACCCGCAAAAACACAACATGTCGCAATATCGTGACACTTTCACCTCCGTACTCTTCCTCTTTACTTTTGTCATGATATCGCGACACTTCTACCTTCTTAATTTCTCTCTCCTCCTTTAGTCACGAAAATGCGACATGTCGCGATATCATGACACTTTTCCTTCTCTGCCTTCCTACTCTTTTCAAGTTGTGAAAATGCGACATGTCGCGATATCACGACACTTTTCCTTCTCTGCCTTCCTGCTCTTTTCAAGTCGTGAAAATGTGACATGTCATGATATCGCGACACTTTTTCCTCTTTGAATTTTCTCTTCGCTTCGCATCGCGAAAATGCAACATGTCACAACACTTTTTACTCCTTGCATTTTCTCTTCGCTTCGGACCGCAAAAATGTAACATGTCACGATATCGTGACACTTTTTACTCCTTGCATTTTCTCTTTGCTTCAGACCACGAAAATGCAACATGTTGCGATATCACGACACTTTTTCTTCCTTGCATTTTCTCTTCACTTTGGACCGCGAAAATGCAACATGTTGCGATATCGTGACACTTTTTCCTCCTTGCATTTTCTCTTTGCTTCGGACCGCAAAAATGCAACATGTCGTGATATCGCGAAACTTTTTTCTCTTGGACTCTCTCTCTTGCAATATGTCGCAAAATCGTGACACTTTTTCTTCCGTACAATCTCTCTTGCAATATGTCGTGAAATCGTGACACTTTTTATTTTGGACTCTCTCTCTTGCAATATGTCGCAAAATCACGACACTTTTTCTACTTGCCTTTTTCTCTTCCAACATGTCGCTAAATTGTGAGAATTTTTCTTCTGTACTATCTCTCTTGCAATATGTCACGAAATCGTGAAACTTTTTCTACTTGCATTTTTCTCTTCCAACATGTCACGAAATCATGACAGTTTTTCTTGCTTGCGCTTTCTCTTCAAACATGTCGTGAAATCATGACAGTTTTTCTTGCTTGCACTTTCTCTTCAAACATGTGAAATCGCGACAATTTTTCTTTCTTCTCAACATGTCACGATATCATGACAGTTTTCTTCCTTGCTCAACATGTCATGATATCATGACAGTTTTCTTCCTTGCTCAACATGTCGTGATATCGCAACAATTTTCTTCTTTGCTCAACATGTCGTGATATCGTGACAGTTTTCTTCCTTGCGATTTTTTTTTTATTTTTAGCATATGGGCCACTTCGATCTTTTGGATAATCACTATACATACTCTTAAGAACCTCTTAACTCCTGTCCACTGCATCAACCGATCTGTCTGATTGTGTTGAAAACAATGACAATACTGTTGCTGCCCCTTGCTTAACACCAATAGGGGATGTTCCATAGTAAACCACTAATTTTTAAAAAATATATGTGAACATTTAATCTGTTCTCGTTCCTTCAATGCCGAGGATGAAATAATATAAAAATATTTTTATATATACTAGCTAGAAATGATTCATGATGATAGAACTGTATAACTTGTTACTTTCCAAATACATATAGTTATAGTTTTACTCTAATAAAATATAAAAAAAAATACTCTAATATACAAAAGATACAATTTTACTCTAAGAAAATATTAACAAAATCCTATAATATTCAAAATATAATAATATTTGAATCATAAATCAATTCAATACATGTAAATATATCAAACTTCAACAATGAACAATTTACTTTCTGTAGTGTATAAGAGCAAAGAGCAACTATGCCTATAACTATATATGTATCAAAATTTAAAATTCATGTGCTATAACTATACCTATATTTATTGTGTATAAGAGCAAAAAGCAATTTAAAAACAATAGGGCATGTACCATAGTACACCACTAATTTCAAAAAAATATATGAGAAAATTTAATCTATTCTCATTCCTCCAATGTTGAGGATGAAAGAATACAAAAATAATGTTATATCTACTAGCTAGAAACGATTTGTGATGATAGAATTGTATAACTTGTTACTTTCCAAATACATATAGTTATAGTTTTACTCTAATAAAATATTAACAAAATACTCTAATATTCAAAAGATACAGTTTTACTCTAAGAAAATATTAACAAAATCCTATAATATTCAAAATATAATAATCTTCGGATCATAAATCAATTCAATACATGTAAATATATCAAACTTCAACAATGAATAATTTACTTTCCAGATACATATAGTTTTACTCTAAAAACATATTTTCAAAATAATGTAATATTCACATGATAATAATGTTCGATCATAAATCAATTTAATACATAAAATATATCAAATTCCAACAATGAACAATAAACATATTGAAAAAAATTATTTAAATTACTAAAGCAATGACTTAAAGCAAAGTATTTTCTAATAACAATTTTTGTGTTCATAAATCACATTTAATTTAATATCATATTAGAAACAATTGAAGTTTTCAAATGTGCTCATTTTTTGCAGTGTCACAATATTTATCTATTTAATTGATATTCAGATTGGATGGTGACTTCTCTTAATACTCAATAATATAGTTACAATACACCTTACCTCTGAACTACCAGTTTTTCACTCAAACATTGTGTTAACCAAATTATCAAATCATCATCTTAAGTTGGTTGAAATTTTACAAGAAATAAATAGAAATATGATATAATTATAAACAAAAACAATGACAAAAATCAAGACCTTTCCAGTTATTTGGTCTATTGTCAAAACCTATAATTCTAATCATTCCCTACATTATCAAAAACATTATTTAAATAATAATATCCATTCAATGGTCATATTAATCAAATGAAATATAAATTTGTAGCATCCTTCCTCAGCTTGCTAACTTTAAATCTTGATGACTTATGTTGCTACATGTGAAACATAAGAAACTAATGGTATAAGTATTGCAACAATATTCAATCACGTCAAATCTTTCTTGATCTTGGATTATTTTGGTAAACCTTAGATCTCAGCACCAAGGCAAGTGATGTTGATTCAACTTTAAACCAGATAAGTTGTAGTTATATGCTAATTTTCCTTTTTGAACTTGGCCTTGGCTTCATTTTGTGGTTTCAAAACAAATCCTAAAATAATAAAAACAAATAGTACTAGTGTCCCTACATAATGGACACTACTATATGAAGCCAATGTCACATGTAGGTTCAATACCTTGCTTCAAACTCAATAGAATGAAGGACTAGCATTCTAGAATAATATTATTTTTGACAAAAGAGGGAGATGTTAATCATTTAACAAACATATTTCTCATCTCAAACAAGGTAGTGAGACAACCATTATTATAATGACATGTTCTCTTTCTTCATTATATATAAAAAAACATTAGTTAATAAAGGAATATGTTGTTGATGCACATATACCTATAATTTTTCATTATGATCAGTCATGTGATTATGTGCATATGATGGTGTTAAATGATATGATCATCATAGCCAAGTATTTTGATGATACCATATGCATTTATCTGATAAGTACTCAAATAGCTATTTATAAAGATCATTGGTGCTGATAATACATAGAGATTTTATACATTGCAGATACAAATAATGAAAGCATTTTTATTTTCTATGTTTCTTAGTCCTAGTATACAAATAATTTTGGCGTGATGTGTTCTTTGTTGATCTCTTTGTCCTATGTTACCAAAAAATATACTACTTGTCACTACTCATTATATTGAAGAAATAAAAAAATAAAAGAAATGGCTAGTGTTGCCAATCCTACCAGGTCCTAAATAATCATTCACACTTATATCTTATAGTCAAGGTTCTTTAGAGAAAAAGAGAGCACAAATTCAACTTGATGAATAAGGAGACATGTTAGAATCAAGGAAAGGAGTAAAATTCACCATTGCCTCAGCTGAAACAACATAGCACTCAATCAAAGGAGCACCTAAATCCAAACCAACATAGTGCCCAACTAGAGGAGCACCTAAGCCAAGCCATCTAAAGGAGTGCATTATTCAATGAAAAAATCCATCAAGCAAAGTGCATTATTTAGTGAGCCAAGCCATCAAGCAGAGTGTATTTTTCAATGACCGAGCTACCAAGTGAAAAGTGCTTACAATGAGTCATACTACAAGCTATTAATGATCCTCAAAATATCAATCAAGATGTAAAGCACACACACAATCGATAACACTCATGACATAGTGCAAATAACTAGCAGTCAACTTGGAATGAAAACAACCAATAGTTAATTCAGAGAATGAACAACCACTCAGGACATAGTAAAAATAACCAATAGTCAAATCAAAATTCATGATTAGTGTGTGTTAAAAATATTCAAGAAAACTCCAAAAATATAGTCATTAGAAAACTTTAGGAATAAAATCAGACCAAAAATAGTAGCTCAAACAAAATCTCAGTATTTGTCAAATGAAAATTGAATGAATGGTCTAAAATAGAAAAAATGTTTGAAGAAAATTGGATGGAACAAATATGAAACATTAGGGGCTATGAAAATATTTCAAAACTATCAGGTTAAATTAGTTTAATAAGAAGAATGGAATGAAGATTCTATTAAATTTGAGTTTTAGATGAGACAAGATTTAGACAATCAAATACTAGATAAAAATGAAATATAACTATAACTAGAGAAGGTAGAAAGAAAAAGGAGAGAATTTAAACAAAAAATTCTAAGACAAAAAGTAGAAGAAGTTATTTCAAAACAAAAGGAAGAATCCTTAGCTAAAAAAAAGCTAGAAGGTTCGATTGAAAGAAAATAACTGGTTTCAGAACAAAAGAAAGATCCATGGTTAAATTTATATCCATTAGCATTAGTTGTTGTTACATCAATGCTTTCAACTACAAAAATTTTTAGAGCACCACAAATGAAGATTGCTTCTTCATCAAACAACACATACATAATCCAAAATGTACACATGGACATAGACATAGACATAGACATAGATGACACACTTGTAGGATCATATGTGTCAATATTTGGAGAAAAAACCAGTAGGCCTTAAGAGATCTATGATAACATTTTTATGAAAAAATTTCAATGAAAGTAAGGCCAAAATGATAAATTATGCAAAAGCAAACAATAAAATGTTAAATGTAAAACTTAGATCTTTACCAAAAATGATTATTACAGATCCAAAATGATCTATCTAAGAAGAAACCAAAAAATAAGAATTAGAAGAATATACCATGAGTCATAGAGTTAGTTGATCTATCATTACCAAGATTAGGAACAAGACCAACTATTGAAAAGAAGCCTTTAGGAAAAAAATATGTCTTATGCCATTACCATGTAGATGGCCTAACAATGTGTTAGAATATATAGGCCTAAATAAGGAAGAATATGGAAATATTATTCCATTTCTACCAAGTGAATAAATAGATGATGAAAATAAACTCAAAGATATTCCTACAATGCAAAAATAGTTAAATCACTTAAGCCAGTACGTGAACAGTTTAGCAAGCAATTTTGATGGCTTTGAAAGATTGTGCAGAAATGAATTCATGAGAATTGAAAAATACATGAAAATATGTGAATTAAATATATATTAAATACACCTTAATCCTTTTTATAAAGAGTATGTGGCATAGTTAAAAACTATAAAAATAGAGATATTGGTTAGCAATCATGACATATAAACTGTTTAAGGTATATACTATTTTATTTTAAAACCTCATGATCAAGTATTTTTGTGTATAAGGATACCCTAGAATATCTATGGAGGAGTCAAGTTGTGTTACACTTGTAGTATGAGCAAAAGATCTATTCATGAAGTAAGAAAAATAAATGATCTTTATTTTCATGAAGTTTCACAAGTGATAAGAAGAATGAGAATACAAGATATGAAGAAGATATAATAAGAACATATGTTTATCAAGAAAATATTATCACAAATTAAAGATAATTGTTAATATGATAAAAAAATAAGAAACTCCCAAAATTTTTAATTGATCCATTATTCATATTTCATATTAAAGTGATCTCAAGGCCTAAAATTATATGTTTGTGTTAGTTGATAGAACATAAATTTCAATAAAAATTAAAGGTGTTTCTTATAAAGTGAAGAAGTGAAGAAATATAATAAAACTATATTTATATATCCAATAAGAAACCAACCTTCAAGAGGAGGAGGAAATGTAAACCATATTGAACACTAGTCTAATGTGAGCTCCAATGGAGTCAAGATTAAATAGATATGTAAATATGTGAATTAAATACATGTGATATATTTATTTTATCATATTTATTGTAGATGATAAGGTCATAATATCTAATATTCTTGGGATCTTGATTCACATAATTAACATCAAAAGAATATTTATGATTCAAGCATGTATGCAAAGAATTTTATATCCAAATGTTAATATGATCTATTTAAATAGAGATAAATTTTTAAAGGTAACTTAACATGAGTACATTATACATACAATAGGGATGAAATATGGTTAGTTCACTTTAATTCTATAAACAATAATCTCTATTAAGATAATGAATTTGGATGATCTTAAATTCTTTTTATAAAGAGTATGTGGGATCATCAAAACTATAAAACTAGAGATATTGGATAACAATCATGACATATAAGCTATTCAAGGTATATACTAGCTTATTTTAAAACCTCATGATCAAGTATTTTTATGTATTGATCATAACCTAACATAACTATGGAGACAAGTTGTATTACACTTGTTGTATAAGTTAAATATCTATTCATGGAGTTTCACAAGTGATAATAAGAATGGGGATACAAAATATGGATATTATATAAAAATAATATATGTATATCAAGAAAATATTATCCCAAATAAAACATGTTTTAAGATGTGCTAGGTGGCCAAAGGAAAGAAAGACAACTAGAAAAAGCAAAAATCCAAATCCAATGTTATTAGAGATTGGAGAGCTAGAGCCTAGAGCCAAATCTTGGAAATATGGTGCCTAAAGAAGGGACCACGAAGAGCTATAAAATAAAGCAGAAGCTTGAAGAGCCATAACCTAGAATAGAATCTTGAAGAGCCATAATATAGAGCAGAAGCTTAGAGAGTTGAAACTAAAAGCCAACTCCAAATATACTATTATGACATTGTAAAAAATATTTCTTTAATTTGAATACAATCATCTTTGAAAACTTGGAGAATGTAGGGTATTTTAATAGTTGACCATACCCGCCACACAATTTTTTTATGCTGAAGTCCATGCATGAATTACATGAAGAGTTGTCAATAGATAAAGTAGAGACTCATAATTTAAAAAGAAATAATGATGGGTTATCAAAGGCATTGTGGAGTACTAGTCAATGGAAAGTATTCATATCAGTACAACTCATGTTCCCTACATTGTGATGGACAAATCCATAATAAGGCAGACTATGATAATTCAATCTGGATCTATTGTAATTAATGAAATTTAAAAAATGTCAAACTTCATAGTTTTACACAACTCTTCTTTATTATCTAAAGAAGCAAATGAAATAATACATTTTGATGGGAAATATTGTATTTTTGTAGTCCTAGAGGTTCTTATTTAAAGAAGCAAATGAGATCATATATTTTTATGGGAAATATTTTATGTTTGTAGTCCCATAGGTTGTTTATTAATGAACTTTAAAAAATTTCAAACTTCATAGTTTTGCACAACTCTTCTTTATTATCTAAAGAAGCAAATGAAATAATACTTTTTTATGGGCAATATTGTATTTTTGGAGTCCTAGATATTCTTATTTAAAGAAGAAAATGAGTTAACATAATTTGATGGGAAATATTTTATGTTTGTAGTCCCATAGGTTTTTTAGCCTTGAGGGACATAAAAGAATTACAATATATTTCATTAATAAGGAGTAATAAATATTAAATTTTGATTGGTAATATTGTATCTTTGTAGTATTATTGGTTTTTTGGCATTTGCTGATGTTAAAAGTCTTTTTATTTTAGTTTTTAATAATTACATAGGATTGAAATGGTCTTACCTCTATTACCTTAGGACAATGTTACAGTATTTTGGTAATTATACATACATTGCCTATCAAGTTTTGAACCTACTCTCCTTGTTAAAAGTTGGGTATAATTTAACCATTGAGATAATGTTGTTTCATAAAATGTTAAGGCTTAACATAGGCTTGGAACCATAACTCCTAGCTCAAATACCATGAGTTTTTTTATTTTGTTCTACCAACATGATTCAAAGTTCCATTAAATGATACATTCAAATTCAGAGGCAACTTAACCAATAGAATCTGCAAAAAATTGTATTAATGTTGACACATGACCAAAATAGGTCAAAAAAACTCAAAAATATAGCTTTAAAATAGAAGGGGTGCACATTCAAAATTCAAGTACATCATCACTCAATTTATGCAAACACATGCAATGGATATATATTCATTGAGTATATATACAAAACCATGTATTCCTAAAACCAAAATGATAAGGAAAAAGAAAACCCTAAATTTTGAACATAATTTCCCTCTGCATCCAAAGCATGAGTAGTGCTTACCACTCAAAATCTCAAGCTCTCTATCAAGCACTAGCTTGATATCTTTGTCCAGTAATAGCTTGAGCTCTATGCCCAACCTTTGTATGAGTTAATGCCCTATCTTGAGCTCTCTTTCTATACTCCTTCTGAGCAAATACTCTAGCTTGAGCTCTCTATCTAGCCTTTGTCAGTGCAAGTTCACTCTTGAAATAAAATGCTCATATTGCTTTTTCCACAATGTTTATATATTTTTTCATTGAGACCCTAAGAGGGTGGTTTAAAACTGTCCTCTTAGCCCTAAGAGGGCAGTTTAAAATGGCCCTCTTAGCCCTTAGAAGATGGTTATCCTAAGAGAGTGTTTATAAACCACCCTTTTAGGATATATTAGGGTGGTTTTTTACCATCATAAAAAACTGCCTTATTTTAGCCACTATTAAAGCCTTTTTTTGTAGTACAAAATGGAATATCAGATTATTGAGACTACCTTTTTTTATATCAATGATACTCACATTTCTTATTTGGATGTCTTGATGCTAAGTTAGAAACCTATTGCTCAATATATAGTTGCACAGATAGTTGCTAACTTTTTAACCTCAAAGCATAATTTTGTTACCTAAGATGAAGAAAAAATATACAATGTGTTAAAAAAAGAAGACCCCTCAAGAGGGAGGTAACGAGTCTAGTTGAAGTATAATACATGGGCCAAAAGGACCATTTAAGAATATATAACACCTAGCCTAACTAAGGATAAACCCCAAAGGAGAGAAAAAAATAATCAAAAGAACCCTCCAACACAAGTTTCACTAGTACATTGACATCGAGAAGTCTTGACAATGATAAGAGTTGCCCCTAAACTACCAAGGTAACTTGTTATAACACTATAAAGGCTACCTCTAATAATAAAAAACACTAGGCTTCTAAAAATTTCAACCATTTTGAAAGCCTCTTTTATCATAATTTCAACATGGTGGAGCACCTAAGGAAATCTACTATAGTTATGCCTCTTTGGGAGATTCTCTCTATTGTAGAATAAATGAAATTAGAAGAGGCTCTAAAGAAGCAAGATTTGATCAAAAAAATAACACACATTGTGTTGTATATTATAGGCCCAAAGCCCAACACGATCAAGCCTATGCCATTCTACTTGACCCTAATCTATGAAGATCAACTAATGTAAAACTACATAGTTGACTCAAGGTAAAATACATCAATAATTTTGAAAAATGTGGTGGAACCACTTGGCCTAACACTAGAACATGCCAAAAAAAATTTGGTACAATTAGATGGCACTCCAATTCTAGTAGTTAGGCTCATTGAATACCTCTCTTTGTCACTCAAAACATGTACCAACTTGATGGTTCATCAAGACAACAATGATTGATCTCCCAACCTCATTTGGAATATGCCATTTCAAGAGGCTTCACTACTAAAACCAAAATATACTTACCACTAAATTGGTTCCACATGCTGCTCTAAACCAAATATGAGACCAATTTAAAAACCCTATCAAAACCCCTTCACATGCACCATGTAGAGAAAATTCCTTTTAAAAAATGAGGGATGGAGCTGGTATACTTAGAAGAAGAATAGTTGTCAAACTTTGACTACTTCATTGACAAGATGCACCCTTACATTCCCAATGACTACCTAGAGCAATAGGCAACTGAGACATGGAGACTGGATCCTAACAAACCATTCAAGCCAACTAGCATGGGGTGATTATCACCAAGTATTTTACACTATATGTAGCATACATAGAAAAAAAAAATTATATATATATATATATATATATGCAAAATAAGAATTTGGATAGAATGATAGAGAAATTTTCAATACCAATGGATTGAGAGCTTACAAGAATGGAACTTCCAAAAATCCTTAGTACACCCACAGTCCAAGGATGGTATCTTTGTGGCAATATTTGGCAACACAATATTAAAAAGTCTTCCCCACCATCTAATCATGACAAATCCATGGTTGATGGTGCATGACCTCAATATTAATGATGACACATGACCCAACCACTATTGGTGATTCTCCCAACATACATAGGAAAGTATTTCCAAACTATGAGTCAAGGGATGGTTTGTCAAGGAGTGTGATGAGTGGTGCCTAGAAGGTACACACCAAAACCAAAGATAGATGGCATAATTCCTCACCATGGGAAAAAATATAGTGGCTTCATGAGAATTATAACCTTCACAAGAATTGTAATTCACCACCAACAAACTAGCTAGGCAAAATAGGATAATTGCCACAATCAAACAAGAAGAAAAATGGATGAAAGTTCCCTTTGTAAAATTTAGTTACATAAAATCATCCTACTAGATATAGTCAATAGTGGATAAGGAATTTCATATGGAGCCTTTCCTAGAGAACTTCACCTAGAGAGGGAAATCTTAGGCAAGGTAGTTGCAAATAGTTAGATGTAATGAATATTCCAACAACTACTTCCACATACCAAATGACCATTACTACTAGGATGTAAAAGAATTCAACCAAGAAAGGACTATGTTGTAAGTGATAACAAATCTAAAGTTCCCAACACCATGAGGTAATGCTAATCACCCAAGGCAATCAAGTCAAAATATTTAAGTCTTTCTGGTGATAGCTAATCCTCACATTACCCTAAGCAAAAATACCTAAGTATTTTTAGTGATAGATAAGGGGTTTTGTAATGTGTAAGGTTTCCAAATGCCCAATAATTATGTATCGACTCTAAAATATAGGGATTAGGTTCATGATTTGGGTTAACCTACATAGGGAATTGATCTACAATTGTAACTTTGGCATATTTTTCATAAAACATTACTAATATGCCAAAGAAAGAAAGCTCATCCTCAATTCAGGTAAAGGAACATTCTAGAGAGGGTTTGGTAAATCTCATCTAAGCTTACTGATCTAAAAAATAATTTCCTAAGGTAATAATTATGGTATAAGTTAGACAGTGAAATGACCAAAACTAGACTATGGCACTCTTATTGATTAAAAATCTAGAAAGGTAAATTTCAAAAACATCCTATCCTAAGGAATGAGCATAGTGACATGCATCACATTAGGAGAAGATATATGGTCACAAAATCTAAAGAATAATCAATAATAAGAAACAAATCTAGAGTCATGATGCTCCTAGGAATATCACTTCAAAGGTCCTTTTCCTTGACCAAGACCTCACACCAAAGAAACACCATCGAGAAACAAGCCCTAGGAAATATATCAAGGGAAAAGAGACCGCACTATTTGTACACTTCTTCTGTTTTCCCATATTTTTTTATTACTTTTACTATGTTTGCTTCTTAAAATTTTTGACTTCATATCCAATGGATAAGGCAATAATTCTAGGTTTACTCTTTCAATAGGTTGAATAGCCTTGGGAACCCCAAAAACTATAGGGAGATTTTTTCTACAGTCTCACTTCCCTCCAAGCTAGACCATTTGGAAGTGGGATAGGCCAAGACTACATTTTTAGAAGGTGATTATCACATTCAATCAGAACAAAGGAGATTTAATGAAAGACAAACAAGCTTATAATACATGTCTATTGTTAGATCTTCCATATGTATTTTATGCTCATATTTTATCCAACCAAGACACATTAAGGTCCCAAGGTCTGTGGACCATTGATTTTCAATCCAATAGCCCATGTGATCCTTTTCATGAAGGAAATAACCAAAAATAAGCAGAAGATCTAATAGAGGCTAAAGAAAGACACATGATGACCAATTAGGAGCCCAAGAAAAGAAATAACTAGCACTTCACAAAGAAGGCTTACCACTGGCCAAAATAGGTTGCACCTCATTCAAGCACATGTGGTAGCCATGCATGAAAAATAAAATAAGAAAAAAAATATTAAAGAGAACATCCACCAATGCCTACAAAGCTTGAATTTCATAACCATACCTATTAGAATCAATCATGCATTAGCTATGACCACTACCCACTATATGTGTGAGTCTATCCTATCCACATGCACCCATTAGGGAGGCCATATCTGTCACATAAAAAAAGTGATGCACCCTAGGAGAGATGGTGTAGCCACTTTGATGTTGAAGTAGAGAGTCAATTTAACCACATTCGATCATTTAAAGGTCCAAAAGCTTTCAATATTTATGTCCTTAGATCTAGAGACCTCAAAGTTGTCACACAAGTTGTAGAAGAATTTCTCAACTATAGGAATAGAATATATTTGTAGGTCTTCTCAAGAAAAATTCATAAGGAAGTCACCTCCCTCTTGGCTTATAAATAGGTTTGATTTCATTGTAAAAAGGAATTGGAAATTGTTTTCTCATACCTAGTACCCATTCATATGGGCTATTCCTTTGACACTTATTCCCTACTATAACAAGGGGATCCCATCTATGATAACATCATTACATTCATGGGACCACCAACTATATGATATGGAAAAATAGTATATTGAACTTTGACATACAAAAAGTATCAGGTTTTATCTACATATATAAAACATATTAGTGTTGAGTGGTATTTTCACCCAATTGTGAAAGTACACTCTCCTTTAGGATTTGGGTTTCAAATCCCCTCTTGCAAAGAAGTTAAACAAACAACTTCTCCAAGGTCTCCGTTGTATTAGCATTTGCATATGTGTATTAGTAATCTCAAATAAAGATATTCAATTTGAATGCTTGGAACACCTTAGTGATTGCAAGTAACTGTAAACAAGGGGCAATGTTGGTTTATTTCACCATGAAACTTTAGTGATTGTTCATTGTTTTTTGGATTTTGAAAAATTTTAAATGTTTATTTTAATGCTTGAAAATTTAAAATAAGTTAAAATTTTTGGAAAAAATAAAATGCAGAAAAAATGAAAATGAAATGCAGAAAACTGAAAATAAAATGCATTCAGTATGATGCTATCCTATTTCAACAAAACTGAAGATGTGAGGTCTCCACGCATGCAACCTAACCTATTGTACTTGCAAAACAAGCACAATCCCCATAGACTAAGTGATGGTTCCTAGGGTTTAAAATAAATTTCAGATTCAAGCATTCACATGAAGCAACCAAGAAAACTTGCATTAACTCCATCTACAAACTCAAAATCTGAAAAAGAGAAAAGAAATAGACATTAAATCCATATTATGCAAAAATAATATCCTTCTTTCTTGCCCACAAGATGCAAATTTCTGAAAACTTCTGCATTAAAAATGTGTCATTTTACAATAGTAGAATTTCTGGTTTTCCCAAACTAGTCGATGGAAGAAAAATGACTCAAACAGGTTCAGAATGGCCCTCTTGCCTTCAAATCTGCAACACTGCTCACAGCAATTTCCAACCCCCAAAGCATCCTTGCCTGGCATATTTAAAATTTTCAGGAAGCTTTTCATTTCATTTTCCAATGGCTATTCATTTCATTTTCCAATGGTTGTTCCTTTCACCTTCCCTTGTGCATGCATGTGTCTTGGTTTCCAAAAAGGCTTTTCCTTTCCTTTTTTGTGGCCCTTCATTTCATTTTCTCCACATGGGCTTGCGTCTGTTTCCTTCCGTGTGTAACGACCATCTTAAATGATTTAAAATAATTAAAGATTCCTTGTGTAACGTTTTGTTTTATTCATTGGATTTTACCCTTATGTCCACGTCACTATGCAGGTCTATTCCCTTGGTGAAAATTGGACATGTGAAATCATGACACTTCTTGTTTCTCTGCTTTCCTACCCCTTTTGAATCACAAAAATGCAACATGTCACGATATCGTGACATTTTTGCCTCCTTGCTCTCTTTTGTTGCTTTTAACCGCAAAAAATGTAACATGTCACGATATCGCAAAACTTTTTCTTTCTTGTTATTTCTTTTCTTGCTTGGCCGCAAAAATGCAACATGTCATGATATCGTGACACTTTTTCTCTTTTGACCGTGACCATGCAACATGTCGCGATATCGTGACACTTTTTCTCTTTTTTCCATGACAATGCAACATGTGGCGATATCACGACACTTTTTCTCCTTTGACTACGAAAATGCAACAAGTCATGATATCGCGACACTTATTCTCTTTTGGCCGTGAAAATGCAACATGTCACGATATCATGACACTTTTTTCTTTCTTATCTCTCTATTTGCTTTGAATCGCGAAAATGCAACATGTCGCGATATCGCAACACTTTTTCTCTTTTGATCATGACCATGCAACATGTCACGATATCGCAACACTTTTTCTCTTTTGGCCGTGACAATGCAACATGTCACAATATCGTGACATGTTTTCTTCTTTGGCTGCAAAAATGCAACATGTCGCGATATCACGACACTTTTTCTCTTTTGGATGCCAAAATGCAACATGTCGCAATATCGCAACACTTTTTTCTCCTTGTGGAGTTTTGCTTTTTCTTTGATCTTTAGCATATGGGCGACTTCGGTATTCTTGGAAAACATGCAAAAAGGTGGGTCCCTAATTTTGGGGTACGTTGTGGGGCAGCCACAACAAATGGCAAATCTGCTAGGAAATTCTCTTGAGCATTTTGGTGAGAACTCAACCTGAAAACACACAGACTCAAATACAAGCATTAGCAAATATCCCAAGAATGAAACTAGATGAGAAATACATGAAGCATTAGAATTATTAAGCATCAGCTCGGTGTGTGCAATGTGCTTCATCCCTATCATTTGAAACTCATTCAACTTTCCCTTGTCAATTTCACTTATGATTCGTATGTAAGGTTATGAATGATTTGTGTAGGATTTGATGTATGACAACTATGCTAGAGATATAACAACCTGATTTGTAAAGTCTCAAAATTTCTAGTATCATGAACAAACATATTAAAATTGTCAAACCCTCTTAGGACCAAATATGTTCATACTAAATTAATTTACTAGATCCCAAATTTGGTTATGTGTCACTACCATCTTGAACCCATGTGCAAGTGTAAGTGAAATTAGAGCTTTAGGGAATAGCATTCCCAACCTAAGCGAGATAGGAATTTAATCCTATCCTTAATACTCTGATCTGGAGTTCATTACCTCATCTTGAACAAAATGATTTAACCTGTTATGGATGAAACTGTTAGGCTAGCCTATCCATTTGAGCAGTCAGTGGTCTTGCTTTTAGACAAGACATGTTGCCATGCATGAGCATACTCCACTGCCAGTCAGGTGTCTATAGCCCTGGTGGAGATCAACCCCATAATCCAGGATTTGGCTTTACTTTTGATTTCTTGGACCTTGGGGATGACTACCCATCCTTGCAAGGGACATGTAGTACAATCCTTCCAATCCAATATTAATAAAGAAATGAAAAATATTTGCTTTGGAATTTCAAGTTCTTGAATGGGCAGAATAGAAGCTTTGGGGAATCGGATTCTCAACCTAAGTGAGATGAGAATTAGACCCTATCCTTACTACTTCATGAAGGTCAAATCAGAGCTTTGGGGAATTGGATCCTCAACCTAAGTTCGATGAGGATTTAACCCTATCCTTACTACTCTGATTTTAGGCTTTAAGCATTATGGGAGTGGTAAAAACCATTGTTTTAAGGATTATGTTGCATGATAGGACAGACATGAAATATTCCTTTCGCCTCACCGTTTCTTCCAAGTATGGTTTTGATCATTTTACTCAATATCCTCTTTAATATGTGTAGAACGTGCTTGGATCAAGATAGTTCGGGCATCAGTTACCAACCTTAGGATCCTTTTAATATATGCTATGTAATAACCCTAAGAGGATTCGACATCTTTTCAATGATTGTACATGAAATGAAGATGCAACTGAGATGAAATGTATATGCAATGTAGAATGTAACATGAGATATGAATGTATTGCTCCTTTTGAAATGTGGATGGAGCATACCACCTACTTTGCCATAATTTATAAAACTGACAACTTCATGCATCACAAGTTCTAAACGATATTCTTTAATGAGTTTGCGATATTCGTGGAGCTTTCTGCAATACAATTCTGATGTTTCATATTCTCCTAGTCTTAGTCAACATTCATAAGGACATAAGTTGACATCTCGCTTTTTTTTTCAAGACAAACCAAAAGTGCCCAAAGGACCAACACAAACTTAAAACCAAAGTGAGATCCAATCCAAAACCAAAACACAAAAACCAAAAGTATATACAAATGTACAATATAATGCAAGATGGTGCAAAAGTTTGGATTATCATTTTCCCGGATCCCAAACCTGATTGGAATTCTTTAAAAGACATATGACGTGATACGCATACCAATTTTTGTAGGAATCCAACAAAAACAAGATCAAACCAAATAAAGAAACAAACTTCCACTTGCCCCTCTCACCATACCAATTTTATTTAGTTTCATTAATAATCCTATGGTGGAGTTTCAAGTTTTCAAATTGATTAGACAATGATCGATATTCAATTCATTTATGTCTATTCTTTAAGATGTCCATTCCGCACTTTGATTCATGGTGTAGAAATAAGCTTTCATTTTCATTCAATAAAGCCATAACATTAATAATATTTGAATCAAACCATTCATTAGGAAAACCTTCATTCGAATTTTGCATGGTGAAACCAAAAAGGTGAGATTTTACCTTTGGCATGTTTTCATTTGACCTTACTTGAAGAGGATTTGAAAATTCCTCTTTTCTCTCATCACATTCATCATCATGTAGCACTTGTTCTTTCTCCATGAATTGTTTATCAAAGGCACCAAACTTAGGTACCCAATTGAAAATATGTCCATCCCTTTCAAACCATAAGTCTTGTCTTGTTAGTCTTACAATGGCACTGAGAGGGAGGGTGAATCAGTGTAGTTATTTAAACTTAAATTCACAGCTCTTAAAATTGAAATAATGAAACCTTAAAACTAGATAAAGCAAGTATAACACAAGAGAACATCACATAACACAAGATTTAACGAGGTTCACCAATGTGGCTACTCCTCAAGAATGATTGCTTGGACTACCATCCAAATACAACCTTTGCAAAGCACCAACTTTACAATCAATTTACCGGCACCCACTGGAAGGAGCACCAACCCCTTATTTATCTGCACCAACAGAAAGGAGCACCAACCCCTAATTTACCAGCACCTACTGGAAGGAGCACCAACCCCTAATGCCAAGCTGCAACCTAGACTTCAATTTTGAATCTATAAGTTTTATAGTAAGATACCTTTGCTTTTGCAAGACCCTGATTGGTCTTCTTCACCTTTGTGATCTCTACGCACTCTGCTCTCTCTGTGCAATCACTTTGCACACTCTACTTCGTTACAGTCGAACTTCATGATCATCTTCTCCCTTTTGTGCACTCTTCTCTCTTTGCAAATTTTGCACTTAGCATGATTCGATACGACTTGCTCTCTGTGCACAACGATCGTATATCACATACCTTCAATACTCCAAACAACCCTCCTTTTATAACAATATTTTTGTGATGAAGATCCTAATCTTAGTCGGCTGTAAACCCTAATCTTGGTCGGATTTCATAACAACTATAAACCCTAATTTTAGTCGGTTGTCATACTTCTCATTTTAGTTGGGTTCTCCTTCTTGACTTGCGCATTTACGACCTGTCATGAAATCATGACATTTTTGCCTCTGTAGCTTCTTTTGTTGCTGTTGCCACGAAAATACATGTCACGATATCGCGACACTTTTTTCTCTCCCTCTTTCTCTTTTCTTTGGCCCACGAAAATACAACATGTGATATCATGACACTTTCGCCTCCGTATACTACGTCTTTGCTTTTGTCGCGATATCACGACACTTCTGCCTCCGTAGTCTTCAACTTAGCTTTTGTCACGAAATCGTGACACTTCTGCTTTCGTACTTAGCTTCTTTGCTTTTGTCATGAAATCACGACACTTCTGCCTTCAAAGTCTTCTTCTCTACTTTTGTCGCGAAATCGTGACACTTCTACTTCTAAGTCTTGCTTTCTGCTTTTGTCATGAAATCATGATAGTTTTGCTTCCGTACGCTTCCTCTCTTTCTTTTGTCGTGAAAATGCGACATGTCACAAAATCATGACACTTCTGCCTTCAAAGTCTTCTTCTCTACTTTTGTCATGAAATCATGACACTTCTACTTTCGAAGTCTTGCTTTCTGCTTTTGTCACGAAATCATGACAGTTCTGCTTTTGTACGCTTCCTCTCTTTCTTTTGTCATGAAAATGCGACATGTCGCAAAATCATGACACTTTTCAAACTTACTTTCTCTCTCCTATTTTAGTCACGAAAATGCGACATGTCGCGAAATCGTGACACTTTTCCAACTTACTTTCTCTCTCCTATTTTAGTCACAAAAATGCGACATGTCGCGAAATCACGACACTTTTCTTACTTGTTCTCTTTCTTCGAACTTGTCATGAAATCGCGACACTTTTTCTTGCTTTCTCTTTCTCTTCCAACATGTCACAAAATCGTGACAGTTTTTCCACTTGCCTTTTTCTCTTCCAACATGTCACGAAATCGTGACAGTTTTTCCACTTGCCTTTTTCTCTTCCAACATGTCACGAAATCACGACAGTTTTTCCACTTGCCTTTTTCTCTTCCAACATGTCGCGAAATCGTGACAGTTTTTCCACTTGCCTTTTTCTCTTCCAACATGTCACGAAATCGCGACAGTTTTTCCTGCTTTTTCTCTCTCTTCCAACATGTCGCGAAATCGTGACAGTTTTTCCACTTGCCTTTTTCTCTTCCAACATGTCACGAAATCGTGACAGTTTTTCCTACTTTTTCTCTCTCTTCCAACATGTCGCGAAATCGCGATAGTTTTTCCTCTTGCCTTTTTCTCTTCCAACATGTTGTGAAATCATGACAGTTTTTCCTCTTGCCTTTTTCTCTTCCAACATGTCATGAAATCATGACAGTTTTTCTTGCTTGCTGTATATGTCGTGATATCGCGACACTTTTCTTACTTGTCTTTTTCTTTGATCTTTTGCATATGGGCCACTTCGGTCTTCTTGGAAAATCACTGTACATACTCTAAATAACCTTTGAACTCCTATCTTCTGCATCTGAATATCTTTTGAACTTCCTGTCCACTGCATCAACAGATCTATCTGACTGTGTTGACAACAATGACAATACTATTGCTGCACCTTGCTCAACAATCTCCCCCTTTGGAATTGTTGGCAACACATGTGCAGTTTCCTGAAACTCTTCTCCCCCTTTGACAATAATACCAAAGGGCTACTGCAGACTCCCCCTGAGTCCATGCACAACATTCTCAGGCAAAATTGATTACACTTAGCAAAAATCATGAACATGAGCAAAAAGATAATCAAATACTTAAATGCTCCCCCTAAGAATGTGATCCCTGTAGCTAGTCAATTCTTGGGAAGTGTGACCACTCCCAATTTATTGTGAAGGTACTCAAAAACTTCCTTGGGCAATGGTTTTGTGAAGATATCTGCTACTTGCTCTGTAGTTGGAACAAAATCCAACTTAACCTCACCTTCTGCAACTTTCTCCTTCAAAAAGTGATACCTGATAGCAATGTGTTTTGTGCGTGAATGCATAACCGGATTCTTGGAGATGTTAATGGCACTGGTGTTGTCACACTTAACTGATATTGGCTCACTGAAGTTAATACCAAGATCTTTCAGGGTTTGTTTCATCCACAATACCTGCGTACAACATGTTGTCACTGCAATATATTCTGCTTCTACTATCGATAAAGAAATTGACTCTTGTTTCTTACTGTGCCACGTGACCAATCTGTCTCCAAGATAGAATGCACCTCCACTGGTACTCTTTCTGTCATCGACACATCCTTCCCAATCTGCATCTGAATACAAAATAAGGGTGAAGTCTTTACCTTTCGGATACCATAACCCATACTCCATAGTACCCTTGAGGTACCGAAGAATCCTCTTCACTACTGTCACATGAGTCTCCTTGGGATTAGCTTGAAATCGTGCTACCATGCATACTGCCTACAAAATATCTGGTCTGGTAGCTGTCAAGTACAGTAAGCTTCCAATCATAGATCTGTACATGGTTTGATCAACAGGTGGAGATTTGTCATCCTTGCTCAACTTGCAACCTGTCGTCATGGGAGTGCTAACTAGCTTACAATCCTCCATTGTGAACTTCTTTAACATCTCTTTTACATATTTAACTTGAGAAATAAATATGCCCTTCTTACATTGATTAACTTGCAACCCGAGGAAATACGAAAGTTCACCAATCATTGACATTTCAAATTCTTTCTGCATCTTATTTGCTAAATCTTTACATGACTCATCTTTGTTGCTACCAAATATGATATCATCTACGTATACAACAAGAACAATAAGATGCCCATTTTCTATTTTGACATACAAATTACTATCCACCATACCTTTCTTAAACCTTTGTTGAGTGAGATAGTTGTCTAGCCTTGCATACCAGGCTCGGGGTGCCTATTTTAAGCCATATAATGCTTTCTTCAACTTGCAAACCAAGTTGGGATCATCACCAAGTTGGAAACCATCTGGTTGCTCAATATAAACCTCTTCTTCAAGTTTCCCATTCAAAAACGCTGATTTCACATCCATTTGATAAACTTTGAAATTCTTGTAGACTGCTAAAGCCAGAAACATTCTAATTGCCTCTAGTCTAGCTACTGGTGCAAAATTTTCCTCAAAGTCAATGCCTTCAACTTGTGCATAACCCTTACATACCAATCTTGCTTTATTTTTGACTACCTTTCCGTCTTCATTCAATTTGTTTCAAAAAATCCATTTAGTCCCGATTATATTTTTATTTGCTAGGTCTAGGTACTAACTCCCAAGTTTTGTTTTTCTCGATCTGATCTAATTCTTCATTTATTGCCTTCATCCAACTTTCATCTTCGCTTGCGTCAACAACATTTTTGGGCTCAATGTTGGATAACAGAGAGTAGTTACTTACTGCTCTTCTTCTTGTCTGAACACCAACTTTGGGGTCTCCAATTATTTGCTCTCTAGGATGATTTTTTTGCCAGTTGCCTATTTTGAATTTCTTATTTTCTTCCACTTCTGAATCACAACTTAAATCATCTGAGTCAATTTTTTGTATCTTTTCCATTTTGTTTTCCTCATCTCCTTCAATAACCTCTTCATAAATTGGGTAGTTCATTTCATAGCTAATTACTCGTTCTCTACCTTCATCAAATTTAACATCGGCACTATCCACAATTTTCTTTAGCCTCTTGTTGTAGCATTTGTAAGCTTTGCTTCTTGGTGAATAACCAACAAAAATACCTTCATCCGCTCTATCTTCAAACTTACCAAGATTATCTTCAGTTCTTTTGATGTAGCACTTGCTGCCAAAAACTTTGAGGTATTTTGTTGTTGCCCTTTTACCGAACCACAACTCATAAGGAGTTTTGCTTTCATGTGTTCTCAGCATGTACCTATTTTGGATATACACCGCAGTATGGACTGCTTCTCTCCAAAATCTTTCTGCTACTCTGCTTTCAGCCAACATAGTCCATGCCATTTCTTTCATCGTCCTGTTCTTTCTTTCTACCACTCCATTCTACTGAGGTGTCTTGGCTGCTAAAAACTGTCTCCTAATACCGTATTTTTCATAGTACTCTACAAACTCCTCTGAGATGAATTCTCCTCCTCTATATGATCTTAAACATTTGATCCTCCTTCCTGTTTCATTCTCAACTTGGTTTTTGAAAATCTTGAACCTTTCAAAAGCTTCGATTTATGCTTCAAGAAAAATATCCATGTCATTCTGGAATAGTCATCAATGCACAACATAAAATATTTGTCACCATTTATGCTTTGTGTTCTCATGGGTCCACATAAATCGGTGTGTATTAGTTCCAAAGGTTTGCTTGTGTAGTACTCTTTTGTTTTGAATGTGACTCTAGTTTGCTTCCCCTTTTGGCATGAAGCACAAATGTTGTTTGCAGGTTTCCTGATGGTGGGAATATCTCTCACTACCCTTTTTGAGTTGATTTTTACTAGATTATCAAAACTGATATGACCGAGTCTCTTGTGCCACAACCAAATTTCTTCTTCCTGTCCAATAAAACAAGCTCCTTCGAAGTCTCGAGAGCGTGTACGGGTTTCCAGATGTCCTTGATCCAGTTGCTATCAATTTTCCACTATTTTTTTTCTCGACTTCACAAACCCTGCTTCTTAAAAACTACTTCATGACCTTTATCACAAATCGACTTACGCTCAACAAGTTATGTTTCAAACCATCCACAAACAAGACTTCTTCTGACTTAATTTTTCTATCAATAATTTTAACTGAACCTTTGCCAACTATCTTAGCTCCATCATTATTTCCAAACTTTACTGAACCACCTTCATATTTTTGTAACTTCTCAAATTTCTGTTTGTTACCTGTCATATGACTGGAGCATCCACTATCAAGTATCCATGGTACATATTTATTCTATGCTTTAAATGTTGTTTGTACGATTAAGGATTCCTTTTCTTCCTTAAGTCGCTCTTTTTCTTTCCACTCCATTTTGATAGTAGTTTTGGGCTCTTGTTTTGCCTTTCCCTTATCAACAACTTGTGCATGTTTTACGGGAAGTTTTCTATTTTGTCTCATCTTATTTGGTTGAAATTTCCTTCCCTAAACCGATTTGATGCAAATGTACTTCTATAGTTTCTTGCAATGTGCCCAAAATTATGACAGTTATAACATTCTACTGTATAATTCATCAGAGGAGAAAAAACATTTCTACTGGTGAAATTCCTTGGTCTTACATTATATTTGCAGTCTGAGATTTTATGTCCATAGCCATTGCATTTAAAATAGAAACCAGAAAAGGGATAATTGAACCTGGATGATGGTCTTTGCCATGTTGTCGTAGGAGCCATAGGTCTTCTTCTTCTTTGATGTGTGACATTGGTGAATCCATCATTGTCAGTTCTCCTTTCGTGCCTGGCATTATTGCTTTCTTTTGCATGAGACATTTTTCCTTGATCAACCTGTTTCTTATCTTCATTCTTTATGGATTCTACATTTTTGGCCTTTGATCCATTTGAAGATTCTCCTTCGACGAAACCCAGACCAAATTTGATGCCTGCAGGCCTTTGGTCATTTATAATCTTATCCAACTTCATAGAACTTTCTTCGCGTTTGTGATAGCAACTAATTTTGTGATTCATCTCTTCTATCTGTGTCCGTAAACCAACATTCTCTTCTTCTAGTTTGCAACAATAATCTATTTTCATGGTAATTTGTATTTCGAGATCTTCAGATATTTTCTTGTATTCTTCTATCTGTACTTTCAGACTGGTTATGATTTCGTTTGCATCCTCAAGCCTTTTTGAAATTTTCTTATTCTTTTTCCTCTCTATTTTCCACTCTTCAAGTGCAGATATCAACTCACCTTCTAGATCTACTTCAGCCTCAGGGTTTTCACCACATACTTCAGAGTTCACTCCTTCCTTTTTTGATTTTACTTCTTCAAATGCCATGAAAAGAGCTTCACCTGTTTCCTCTTTAGAATCCTGACCGGAGCTATCTTCTAATGAACTGGCATTCCTGGAGATGAAACTTTTCTTCTTGAAGTTGCCTTTTCTAAAATTCATTTTCTTCTTCCAGTCACTTCTTTCTTGGTGCGATCCTTCATCATTTTTGTTCTTCTCATTAAGTGGACATTTAGTCACAAAATGCCCAATGCCTCCACAGTTGAAACATTTAAACGGTAGCTTTCCTCTGTATTTTCCTTTTCCCCTTTTTAGTTTTCTAACAAAGTTTGCTTCCATTTCATCTGATGTCTCTTCTTCCTCGGACTCTTGTTTTGCATTTTTATTTTTAAGGGCTTTAAAATCCGCTTCTCTATCTATGGGTTTAGATCTTCCTATCCTCATCTCATATGCAATCAAGGAACCATACATCTCATCTATACTAAAATAATTTAGATTTTTAGCTTCTTCTATCGTTGAGACTTTAGAATCAAACCTTTGAGGAAGAGATCTTAATACCTTTTTCATGACGATAGAGTCTTCGATATCCTCGTCGAGTCCTCTGATCGCATTAATGATTCCATTAACTCTCAGCATATATGCCTCAATGTTTTCATCATCATTCATTTTTAATGCTTCGAACTGAGCTCGATGTGTCTGTAACTTGGCCTCCTTGATCTTATCATTTCCTTCATGAATACTCCTCAGTTTATCCCATATCTCTTTTGCCATTTTACAGCTCATGATCTTTACTAGTTCACTGTCTGCTATTCCACTCATGAGAGCATTCGTTGCTTTTGAGTTATTGTCAAACAGTTTCTTTTTGTCAGCCTCTTCTGGAGGAGTGATGGGTATTGTGTATCCACTAACTACTGAACCCCAGATGTCATATCCCAAAGCACAAAGATATGCCTGCATCCTGATTCTCCAGAACACGTAATTAGATCCGTCAAACAATGGTGCTTTGTTTGATGAGAAGCCTTCACCACCTGCCATTGTGTTACTTCCAAGATCACCCTAGCCGGTTAAGCTTGTACAAGAACTTGGCTCTGATACCAATTGTTAGTCTTACAATGGCACTAAGAGGGGGGTGAATCAGTGTAGCTCTTTAAACTTGAATTCATAGCTCTTAATACTAAAATAATGAAACCTTAAAACCAGATAAAGCAAGTATCACACAAGAGAATCACATAACACAAGATTTAATGAGGTTCACCAATGTGGCTACTCCTCAAGAATGATTGCTTGGACTACCATCCAAATCCAGCCTTTGCAAAGCACCAACTTTACAATCAATTTACCAGCACCCACTGGAAGGAGCACCAACCCCTTATTTATTTGCACCAACAGAAAGGAGCACCAACCCCTAATTTACCAGCACCTACTGGAAGGAGCACCAACCCCTGATGCCAAGCTACAACCTGGACTTCAATTTTGAATCTATAAGTTTTATAGTAAGATACCTTTGCTTTTGCAAGACCCTGACTGGTCTTCTTCACCTTTGCGATCTCTGTGCACTCTGCTCTCTCTGCGTAATCACTTCGCACACTCTGCTTCGTTACAATCAAACTTCATGATCATCTTCTCCCTTTTGTGCACTCTGCTCTCTTTGTGAATTTTGCACTTAGCATGATTCGATACGACTTGCTCTCTACGCACAACGATCGTATATCACATACCTTCAACACTCCAAACAACCCTCCTTTTATAACAATATTTTTATGATGAAGATCCTAATCTTAGTCGACTGTAAACCCTAATCTTGGTCGACTTTCATAACAACTATAAACCCTAATTTTAGTCGGTTGTCATACTTCTCATTTTAGTCGGGTTCTCCTTCTTGACTTGCGCATTTATGACCTATCGTGAAATCGTGACATTTCTGCCTCTGTAGCTTCTTTTGTTGCTGTTGCCGCAAAAATACATGTCGCGATATCGTGACACTTTTTTCTCTCTCCTCTTTCTCTTTGCTTTGGCCCATGAAAATACATGTCGTGATATCGTGACACTTTCACCTCTGTATACTTCGTCTTTGCTTTTGTCGTGATATCGTGACACTTCTGCCTCCATAGTCTTCAACTTAGCTTTTGTCGTGAAATCGTGACACTTCTGCTTCCGTACTTAGCTTCTTTGCTTTTGTCGTGAAATCACGACACTTCTACCTTCGAAGTCTTCTTCTCTGCTTTTGTCATGAAATCGTGACACTTTTGCTTTCAAAGTCTTGCTTTCTGCTTTTGTCACAAAATCGCAACAGTTCTGCTTTCATACGCTTCCTCTCTTTCTTTTGTCGCAAAAATGTGACATGTCGCAAAATCATGACACTTCTACCTTCGAAGTCTTCTTCTCTGCTTTTATCCTGAAATCATGACACTTATGCTTCTGAAGTCTTGATTTTTTCTCTTGTCATGAAATCACGACAGTTCTGCTTCTGTATGCTTCCTCTCTTTTGTCATGAAAATGCGACATGTCGCAAAATCACAACACTTTTCAAACTTACTTTCTCTCTCCTATTTTAGTCACGAAAATGCGACATGTCGCGAAATCGTGACACTTTTCCAACTTACTTTCTCTCTCCTATTTTAGTCATGAAAATGCGACATGTCACGAAATCGTGACACTTTTCTTACTTGTTCTCTTTCTTCGAACTTGTCGCAAAATCGCCACACTTTTTCTTGCTTTCTCTTTCTCTTCCAACATGTCACGAAATCGCAACAATTTTTCCACTTGCCTTTTTCTCTTCCAACATGTCACGAAATCGTGACAGTTTTTCCACTTGCCTTTTTCTCTTCCAACATGTCACGAAATCGCGACAGTTTTTCCTGCTTTTTCTCTCTCTTCCAACATGTCGCAAAATCATGACAGTTTTTCCACTTGCCTTTTTCTCTTCCAACATGTCATGAAATCGTGACAGTTTTTCCTACTTTTTCTCTCTTCCAACATGTCATGAAATCGCGACAGTTTTTCCTCTTGCCTTTTTCTCTTCCAACATGTCGCGAAATCATGACAATTTTTCTTGCCTGTTGTATATGTCATGATATCGCGACACTTTTCTTACTTGTCTTTTTCTTTGATCTTTTGCATATGGGCCACTTCGGTCTTCTTGGAAAATCACTTGTACATACTCTGAATAACCTTTGAACTCCTGTCTTCTGCATCTGAATATCTTTTGAACTTCCTGTCCACTGCATCAACAGATCTATCTGATTGTGTTGACAACAATGACAATATTGTTGCTACACCTTGCTCAACATGTCTATCTAGAGGTGGGTTAACTAACACATTTCCATGATCAATCACTTGGGTTGTTTTGGGTAACATGAGATTTTCAATTGGATCATCAATGATATGAAACCCAAAGGATTTAGGTTTTGTAATTTTCTCATTTTGAAATGGCATAATTATTGTAGCACAAGTAAGTGGATCAAGATTTTCAATTTCTTTTCCTCCAAAGGAATCTAAAGAAAATGACTCTCTTTCTTGATTCATGGTTGTAGAATCCTTATCATGTTTCAAAATTTGATGAGATTCGAATTCCTCTTCCAAAACTTTCTCAAATTGTACAGGATTTATAGTATCCTCATGTGAGGAAGAAATTGATTTATCCTGCATATTAATTGACATAACAAGTTTATTAGAATATTTAGATTGATAATATTCTTCCCATTTCTTCCAAAAATCATAGTAATCATCTTCCAAGTTCAATTCGTGACGCTCAAGTATTTCTTCATCTTTTTATTCATCAACTTGTTTCTCACCCCATTCATCTTCACCTTCCTCATTCTCACTCTCTTGACGACATAGATTTTCCACCACTAAAATGTTGTCCTCTCCTTGTTGATGTTGGGGTGGACCCTCATTTGGCACAAGTTCTAAATAATCCACTTGAGCTTGGAGATGATGGGTATACCTAACAATTTTGGGACAATTCCTTTCATTATGCTCCTTTGTATTATGCAATCTACACCCATTTTCCCACACGAAATTAGAAATATTAAGAATGGAACTAGAGTGACCTGGTCCTGTAGAGGTATCTATCTGATTAGCAATAGGGGAAGGCACACCCCCATTGTTTGGCTTCATATTCCACTATCTCCCTCTATTGTTGAAATTTTAATTTGGGTGAGGGGCATAGGATTCATACTTCTATTTTTGAACCAAATCATTACTCACTTTGTGAACTATCTTTTTGAGCTCTTCAACCTCTGAATAAATCTCTTTTGGTTGAGCTATGTTATTGCTAGTTCCAGTAGGGTTTGCGTAATTGGTGAGATCTTGACTTAAAATTTGAGTTAGATTTTAAGCCACTTGATTTGCGTAGGGATTCACACTTTGAATTGGAATTGGATTAGCAAAATGAACTATAGCCTAAGAATTAATCGGACTGGCTCTTTGCATAGTCTGTTGACTATTTTTAAAAAATGAAGGAATGGGGGGAATGGATGTGATTGGGTGAATTGGAATGGGTGCGTAAGTGGGTGTTGATGAATATGGTTGTTGATAAGGCAAAGCATTTATGCCTGATATTTGTGGTGCCATGATCTGATTCATCATAGGAGCTTGACCATATGGACCATATTGTCCTACCATAGGCATCTAGGAAAACCCATAACTCTGTGGTGTCATTTGTTGTTCAATGGTCATAGCTTCATTGTAGGCTAGAGCAAGCATGGTAACTTGAGGATTTTGCCTTGCAAATATTACCGTCATAGGATCCAATTTCCCAAAATATATTTGCAAAGCTACTACGGGATCAATGGCAAAATATCGAATTGATCTATTATAGCACTTCTAAAATCTTTGATTAAAATTTCAGATTGGCTCACCCTGGCCTCTTTTGCATGTAATGAACTAATTATAAATGATTGTGGGATCTAATGGTGACCTAAATTGATTGACAAAAGCATCCTCCATTTGCATCCATGACGTAATGGAACTAGTAGGTAAGCAAATATACCATTCGTAGGCCACTTGGTCTAGGTTCATGGGGAAGAGTCTACAAGCCACATCTTCATGTTGAACTTGCAATCTCATAAAAACATCCCTATAGACCTGAATATGTTCTTCTACGGTCCTTGGGCCATCTGGTTTGTATTTGGGTAAAAATCTCTCTATATTCTTAGGGATATAGTGAATATCCCCTGTAATATTCAAAGGAATGTTATAGGCTCCGTACTAAGGAGCTGGTGGAGGTTGGGCCATTTGATTCAAAATCGATGATGATAACCCTACAAGAACCATGGAAATGGTACTGATAATTGGTACATTAGTGGCAAATGACACCACTGGTGTAAGTCCGCTAGATGCACCTGAAATAGAAGGATCTTCTATAACAAGGATATCTGGTGGGATCACAATTTGCTCGATTTTATTCCTTGGATTCCTATGAGTGAGTGAGAGGCTTTGGAATATGGTTTCCTCGATTTTTTTGGACCTAGTTGCGATGCGATGTGGTGGGTCCAGCTTGTAAATGAAACTACCCTACAAAACCTGATAAAACTCTCAATACCTCAAAGAAAACCTACGACACAAAGAAAATCCTGCAATTAATGAAATTCAAAGAATAACTTCAAAATCAATTTGTTAGTCATGAATGAAAGAAGGAACCATGACAAAGCAGTATTCTAAAAATGTAAGTTTTTGATTCACCAGATTGCATATGCACAAGTGAAGAGCATACTCCTAGTGTTGTAGGCTTTATGATTCACAAGATCGCATTACACGCAAGTGAAGAGCATAATATCGACAAAAAATACATTTTAGACAAAAAATAATTCCTTAAAAATAAGCATGAAATTGACTAGAAAATATCAAACATGTAACATATTAATAATCATGTTAGCATCAACCAAGAGATGTATCCCTTAAAATAAAATGAAAGTAATTGCATGGAGACAACCTCGTTAGTCAAGACCAAAAAAATTCAAAATCAAATCAAAACACATTATTCTTGTATGAAAAATCAAAAAGCATTAGAACAATGCATAGCGATTCATGTCCTCCTTTTAACACTACAAGGTTGTGTTGTTAAAAGAGAGCTAAAGATAATAATCAATAGGGCATGAAATATTCAAAATTTAAATCCCTATAGCATTTAAATCACTCTGAAATAAAACAATTCAGGCCCTCCTTCTAGCACCAATCTGTTGAGTGGTAATTTCACCCAATTGTGAAAGTACACTCTCATTTAGGATTTGGATTCCAAATCCCATCTTGCAAAGAAGTTAAACAAATAACTTCTCCAAGGTCTCCGTTGTATTAGCATTTGCATATGTGTATTAGTAATCTCAAATAAAGATATTCAATTTGAATTCTTGGAACACCTTAGTGATTGCAAGTAATTGTAAACAAGGGGCAATGTTGGTTTATTTCACCATGAAACTTTAGTGATTGTTCATTGTTTTTTGGATTTTGAAAATTTTTAAATGTTTATTTTAATGCCTGAAAATTTAAAATAGGTTAAAATTTTTGGAAAAATAAAATGCAGAAAAAATGAAAATGAAATGTAGAAAACTAAAAATAAAATGCATTCAGTATGATGCTATCCTATTTTTACAAAATTGAAGATGTGAGGTCTCCAGGCATGCAACCTAACCTATTGGACTTGCAAAACAAGCACAATCCCCATAGACTAAGTTTTGGTTCCTAGGGTTTAAAATAAATTTCAGATTCAAGCATTCACATGAAACAACCAAGCAAACTTGCATTAACTCCATCTACAAACTCGAAATCTGAAAAAGAGAAAAGAAATAGACATTAAATCCATAGCATGCAAAGATAATCTCCTTATTTCTTGCCCACAAGATGCAAATTTCTAAAAACTTCTACATTAAAAATGTGTCATTTTACAATAGCAGAATTTTTGGTTTTCCCAAACCAGTCGATGGAAGAAAAATGACTCAAACAGGTCTATAATGGCCCTCTTCCCTTCAAATTTGCAACACTGCTCGCAACAATTTCCACCCCCCAAAGCATCCTTGCCTGGCATATTTAAAATTTTTAGGAAGCTTTTCATTTCATTTTCCAATGGCTGTTCGTTTCATTTTCCAATGGCTGTTCGTTTCACCTTCCCTTGTGCATGCATGTGTCTTGGTTTCCAAAAAGGCTTTTCGTTTCTATTTTGTGGCCTTTTGTTTCATTTTCTCCACATGGGATTGCATTCGTTTCCTTCCGTGTGTAAGGACCATCTTAAATGATTTCAAATCATTAAAGATTCCTTATGTAACGTTTTGTCTTATTCATTGGATTTTGTCCTTATGTCCATGTCACTATGCAGGTATGTTCCCTTGGCAAAAATCGGACATGTCATGAAATCGTGACACTTCTTGTTTCTCTACTTGCCTACCCCTTTTGAATCACGAAAATGCAACATGTCGTGATATCGTGACACTTTTGCCTCCTTGGTCTCTTTTGTTGCTTTTAATCGCAAAAATGTAACATGTCACAATATCGCGACATTTTTTCTTTCTTGTTCTTTCTTTTCTCACTTGGTCGTGAAAATGCAACATGTCACGATATCGCAACACTTTTTCTCTTTTTATCACGACCATGCAACATGTCGTGATATCACGACACTTTTTGTCTTTTGACCGTGACCATGCAACATGTCGCGATATCGTGACACTTTTTCTCTTTTGGCCGTGATAATGCAACATGTCGCGATATCACGACACTTTTTATCCTTTGGCCACAAAAATGCAACATGTTGCGATATCGCGACACTTTTTCTCTTTTGGCCGTGAAAATGCAACATGTCGCGATATCGCAACACTTTTTTCTCCTTGCGGTGTTTTGCTTTTTCTTTGATATTTAGCATATGGGCCACTTCGGTCTTCTTGGAAAACATGCAAAAATGTGGGTCCCCAATTTTGGGGTATGTTGTGGAGCAGCGACAACAATTAGTATAAGTGTTCAAATTTGTCCCATTTTGGCTTTGGAGTTCAAATTTTGATTTGAGATCTAGTGAGTATGATAGGATCAATGGCCATTTCAAGAACTTCCATAAAGGATATTGAATGAAAAAGCAACTTTTAGATTGAAATAGGCAGTACACCATAGTACTTTTGATGAACACAAAATGGTAGATAAATGAATGTCCATCATAGTGCTTTCAAAGAACACAAAAAGATAGATAAACAAATGCACTAGGATTTGAACGAGAATTTAATATAGACCTAATAGGAGTGATAGAGGAAGGTATTGAGCCAAAATATGAAGCATACAAATTTATTTTAGGAAATATAAAGTTTGCAATAATGAAAAAGTTTATGTCGAAGTCCTCTTTTATAGAAGAATTTTTTTCAAACTGAAGTTTCTAGAAGTAAACACTACTCAATAGATAGAGAAGGGATCAACTATGACTCTTGAAGTTGTTCAAGTAATTCTAAACAAATAGGATACACTTAGTCTATAACGACCCTCCTAGCACAACCAATGATTATATATTAATTAATGATGTATACTTTCCTTTCCCTTTAGAATATGGTACTACTGATAGTCACTATGTATGAAGGACCATACATTAGTTTCGATGGATAGAGTTGGTCAATGAAAAGTTAAGAGGGAAGTGATGATTCGACCTATGAGTACATGAAAATTCATTAGGAATTGTATCTCATGTAAGAAATCATATATGAATTGCATTGATTGAGTGTTTTATTTAAAGAAACAATATGTGCATATCATGTTTGGTTTGGGCTATGAAAGTGCCTAGAATAGGCATGGGATCCATTATAATGGTTTAAATAGTTTTTTTTGGTACTTTGATATTCATTAAGTAATATAAAAATTTATTAGAATTATCTAAATTTAGATATATATAATAATAGTGATATTAAACAAGGAGAATGAATTGAATGATAATGCACATTACAAATTATGAATGGAAAGGTTTTGGTGGTGAATGTTTGGCATTAGAAAAACTGCACTTTTAAAGAAATGATTGCAATTAACCTTCTTCCGAATGCTGGGTGGAAAAAATATAGGAAAGTGGTAGGGAGAATTATTACCATTTTCATGCTTTTGAAAAGGGGAATATCTAGCTATTTTGGGAAATGGTTCTCTATATTTTTGGGATTTTCCAAAAAAAAAAAAAAAAAAAATCGATCTGGAGCTTGCTGTGAATTTGGGCAGAAATAAACAAAGGCAAAAGGGTCGATTTTTTAGGCTGGATTGATTGATTACTTTACTTGAAATAATTTGCATGAATATTGATGGAATATGTTATTAGAAGATTTGTTTTCGTATTTAATTTTGAGGAATAATAAGAAATAATCATTGTGTTGTTTTCTGTCAGCATGTTGTTTTCTTTCGAAACTTTGCATATGAAAAGATAAATGATTGTGCTGGATTGATTTCTGTCAGCATGTTGTTTTCTTTTGAAACTTTGCATATGAAAAGATAAATGATTGTGCTGGATTGAAAGCATATATTTGAATGAAAAATTTAATTATGTGGTCTGCCTATCTGGATAATGAAAATAGGGAAATATTATCAAATTATCTTATGTTGTGTGTTAACTCAGTTTCAAAGAAAATGACTTTATGTTATTGTTGTCACTGCAATTAGTAACCGAGAAAAGAGTTTCTTTTTGAAAATGAATACAAAGCGGCCATCACCAAGTGAGAGATTCTAGATGGTAGCTATGTGGCCAATGGGAAGGGTTGAGCTAAAAATTGAATTGAACTTTGGATATGGATTAATCTCGAATGAAATTGATTTAATACAATTGAGGCCACTTATTGCACCTATTGTTGAATACATGTGTTGGTTTTTGTTTGAAAATGGTGTACCGGATTGTGTTTTGTTATGTTAAAATTTCATTACTTGCTAGTATTCATTTTATTTTAAAGAAGAAAATGAAACTGTGTGAGAAATATAGGTATAGTTAAAACATATTGATGCATTGTGTGGTTGTGAAGTTTAAATATGATAGTATGCATACATCAATTTTGAGGTCGATTATGATCTCAATTTCGTATAAAAATATCTTCCTTGCTGGTGGGGAGACGACGTAGTTGGTGCTTCTACTTTGATAACATTATTGTAGTAGAAGTTTAAGAAGTAATCTTATTTTAATTGTTTTTATATTAATCGATGAACATGACCCAGTTGTGTATTTGTGTATTAAGTCTGAGTGTGTTGTAAAAGACATTCCTCTAGGTTATATGTCCAATGTAATTATCCAGATGGAAAAGTGTAGGTTATGTCCTTATTAAAGTTACCTTTGGGTTAAGGAGTTGAATAGAACATAAATGGCTTGTGGCCTATTGTAAACTTTATTGAATATTTTGTTGTTCCCAACTATCATGTGTCTAGGCGTATGACACTGTGATTTTGTTTTTTAACCATTTAAGAAAACAAATATATGTAAGTATTTACTATTTAAATGTGTATTTTATTCTTAGAATAAAAATATTTATGTTCTAATTGGAAAATTGGAAAATATTTTGTATTTACCAGATTGGTAAACTAAGTTATTTTTTTGAGGTACTTAATGGAGGAACACTTGCAAATTTAGCAATGAATTGATTTATATATGATTTAAACAAAGGTTTTGTAGACTTAGCATGTCACTTTTAAAAATTCTATTTTCATTTCTAGTAATCTTTGACAGATAAAAAGGAAAATCTTTTAGAACGTCCTAAATATAGGTAATTAGCAGGTCAAGACCACATCTTAAGAGTTGCTTAATTGTTTTGCATGGTATGAGTTAATTAAGTTAAACTATTATTTAAAAAGAAATCTCGGTACCATTTTTTTAACCAAAGTCTATGATAATGTGTGGTTAAGATCATTCCTTGCGGACATTCCATCCTATAGTGTGTGTACACTGCCATAGTATAAGACATCCATGGTTGATTGGCCCAATACTATATTGGTTTTAGTACCTTCTCTTTTGTACAATGTGAAACTCCAGTACGTTTTTATGTCATAACATTTATCGAGTTGAAGCTTTATCTTGCCTTAATTGAAGTTAATTGTAAATTATAGTTAAGCCAATAAGTCATAAGGCTCTTCTTAGTCATGGGTTTAGTTTATTAGAAAAAAATGTAGCAGGAGTTAATTTAGTTAAAAGGGCATTTTTTATTTTATTAGAATTTGTTAATAAAACCCATGGGATCATTGAGTGATAATGTTAGAATTGTGCTAACTATTTATGCCTCCACTAACTCCTAAATATAAATAAATGTATTTTCTTCTTTTATTTATTTTAGCTAAACATTATAAATTAGCAAACATGTGCTATGGGAAGGATAGTGAGCATGTTGGTTAACCTTTAGCCTTTATTCTAAGAAATTCTATGGTGGGGATTAATAAAATAAATTCCTCGTGAAGGATAATTAATTGAAAATATCCAACACATTGAGGTGTGGGTATGCACACAATGAGTCTCAAGAGCAACTGTAGTGTGATATGGTTAGAAAATATGACTTGGTCAGAACTGGTACTGAGGGGGCGGTATGGGATGTCACTTCTAGATTATTGTTAGGGTAGTATAATGATAAGTCTCATGTATATTTTATTGTGTTGGTTAAGCCACAATATTTGGTATGGGATAAATTATTGTGATTCATAATGGAAATGAGTGACCAAGTCCAAGGTCAGGGTATTGAAATGGCTCTAGTTGATCCTGAGTAGTGGGCAACTAGTCACCAGGTATATACCAATTTTAGAACGAGTCAAAAAATTAGTCGAAAGTTTAGTATGCTAAGGTATGGGGGAGAAGGCATCCCCCCTTTAGGTGTTATGGACCCTAATGCCAAAATAAAAGGGCATTAAATGGGATAAGTCGAATCCACATAATGGTACCATCTTATGGGATTTGGTCAATCTCATCCACTTGGGTGGTTGTCTATAGTAGTATTGAACCCAAAAGTGGTTTGATATGAATATACTAATTAAATTTATATGTAAACATATTCATTGGGTGAAATAAATTATTGTGAACCTGAAAGCAATTACTAAGAACATGAAAATATTTTTTAGGTTTGAAATAGTAAATTTAAAATATATATATACCCCAAGAAATTGCTTGACTTGTTTTTGTGAAGCAACCTGGTGAGTAGATCCAGTTGTTACATATGGTATCAAAGCAAAAAAATATCTTAAGTTGTAGACTCTAAAATAAATATTTTTGTCTAGATCAATGTAAACCTATTAACTTACTTATTTCACCTATAGGTCAAATGGCATAAATATTGTAGGGTGGGTCTTCAAAAAATTCTACACGAGGCAGGGAGGAAGAAGCCATTGAAATACGTATAAGGGGACCAAGGTTAGGAATAAAACGATAAGGTCTTCAACATGAAATAATGATGAAATGATTGAATGAACCTCCTCGAAATGAGCCTAGTAGGGAGGAAGAAAACCTTGTAAAGGTTGTACAATTATTACAAATATAAATGGAACAATAAAAGGAAGAGATGACCCAACAGAAAACTCATATGGCTCAGCAACATGATTTGATTGTTCAACAACATGATTTGTTTGTTCAACAACAAAAAGTCATAGAAGATTTTACAAATGGAAGAGAAACTGGAATAGGTAAGCCAGAGGAAGTACCTAGTGAACCTGCAAGAGCCAGTACTTGTAAGGCTAGAGTGAGTAAAGAGTTGGATAGGAACCTTAATAAGGTCATAATATCCAAATTTAATGGGAAAGGTGATGGCGATGTAGTAGAAAATTGGCCAAGTGAACTAGATTCATACTTTTTCCTTTTAGTTTTGTCATATTAATCTAAAACTACACTAGAAGTTATTAATATGACTAAAGTAGCCCTAGAGTGGTGGGAGCCCTATAAGAAAGGGCATAATGATGAAGCCATAGACCTCAAGTGGGAGGATTTCATTTAAGGAATTTAGGGATAGATTTATGACCAAACAATATTATGTGGAGAAATTTGGTGAGTTTTCTAATTTACAATAAGAAACTATGTTAGTATGAAATTACCACCAAAAGTATATTCAATTGCTAAAATATGCATCCTAATATGAAAGTAACAAAGATATGAAGTTTCACAAATTTATTCTATGATTGCATCCTAAAATCATGACAATAGAGAATATGCACAACCTTTTGGATCTTTCTACAAATTTGTATTTGGCACGGAAAGAAAAAGTAAATCAAGAGACTAGAAAAATATACATTAAGTATCAAAAGCTATCTGAAAAGGAAAAGGATGAGCTTCGAAAGCAGAAGAGTGTTGGGTCCATGAAGTGGAGAAAAGAGAAAAACAATAAACCTAAATATGAATATTAGAATAGATAGGGAGGTAGAAATAGAGCTAAATTTTAGGGCAATAAGTTCATGAGGTATGGCAGAGATTTTTCCAAAAGATAAAATTAGAGACTAGCAAATCAGGAGAAGACTAGGAAGATTGTGCCTTAGGGCAGGAACAAGAATAATGATAGACGAAATAAAGCCCCTCCAAGTAGATGTTACATATGCCAAGGAGCTCATTATGCCAACAAGTTCCCCCATAGAGTTGATCTTCATTATAAAACTTCAAAAGAAGCCACCAACAAGATCTTTGTGGTGATAGGTTATCCCATACTCGATGGCCAACTTACTCTATTTTTGCTTAATGGTAAATTTTTAGATAAATATGTGCATATTTTGATAGATAGTGGATCAAATGAAAGCTTTATTCCACTATATTAGTGAGGGACATACCTAAAAGATCTAGTTTTTTGGCTAATGGTTGGAAACTAGAGTATAGGTCTGGGAAAACCTACCAAGTGAACCAATGTTTGTTTGATTCTCACATTTTTTTACCACAAGAAAAAACTAATTGGAATTGTATGTGGCACCTTTGCATACTTTTGACACCATTATTGGTGTTGACTGGTTAAAATCCCATAAAGCTCTTCTAAATTTAGAGGAAATGTGGGTGGATTTTTTAGATGAGTCTAATCAAAGGATTAGGATTCATTGTGGTCGTGGTGAAAGTAGGCCATATTTATTGACTAAAATGTAGATAGAGAAAGCCATTAGGAATAAAAAATGGTTTTTTTAGTTACAATGAATAAGAAAGAGGAAATAGATATGGGATCGAACCTCTTCCAAAAGCATCTTGTCTTGGGAGAATTCAAGGATGTATTTCTAAAGGACCTTCTAGGGTTACCTCCTCAGAGGGAGTTTGAATTTTCTATTGAATTATTACCTGGATCTACCCCCATTGCAAGGGAGCCATATAGGATGACTCCTATTGAGCTACAAGATATCAAAATACAATTTTAGGATTTGTTGGAAAAAGGGCTAATCAAACCACGTGTGTCACCATGGGGAGCTCCTATATTGTTTTTTAAGAAAAAATATGGTACCATGAGAATGTGCATAGATTACTAGATGTTGAATAAGGTTACTATCAAAAATAGGTACTCCTTACCTAGAATTGGCAATCTCTTTGATTAGTTGAGGGGAGAAACCATCTTCTTGAAGATTGACCTGAGGTCTAGTTATCATCAATTAAGAATTTGAGAAGAAAACACTTCCAGAATAACTTTTAGAATAAGGTATGGATATTTTTAGTTTACAGTTCTACCTTTGAGGATAAATAATGCCTCGATCATATTCATGAATATCATAAATTGTATTTTTATAATTTGATAGATTTGTGCTTGTATTTTTGGATGATATATTAATCTATTCCAAGAACAAGGAGGAACATGATCAACATATGTGAACTATACTTGAAATTCTTAGAAATAATAGGTTATATGGAAAGCTATCAAAGTGTGAATTCTACACTCTACAAGTATAATATTTGGGACATATTGTATCTGTGAAAGGGATTGTAATTGATCCCAAGAAAATAGAAGCAATTATGGATTGGCCAACACCTACTAACATGACTGAGGTGTGAATTTTTTAAAGGATCATAGTGTTGAGCAAGGTGCAGCAAAAGTATTGTCATTGTTGTCAACACAGTCAGATAGATCAGTTGATGAAGTGGATAGGAGTTAAGAGGTTCTAGTTGATGATGTGGACAGGAGTTAAGAGGTTCTTCAGAGTATTTGTTGAGCAAGGTGCATCAAAATTTGATGAAGTATACAGGAGTTAAGAAGTTCTTTAGAGATCAGTTGATGAAGTATACAGGAGTTAAGAAGTTCTTCAGAGTATGTACAGTGATTTTTCAAAAGATAGAAGTGGCCCATTTGAGAAAAATCAAAAGAAAATCATAAGGAAGAAAACTGTCGTGATATTGCGACATGTTGAACAATAAAGGAAAACTGTCGCGATATCGCGACATGTTTGGAGAGAAAGAGCAAGAAAGCAAAACTGTCGCAATATCGCAACATGTTTGGAGAAAGAGCCAAAAAGAAAAACTATAGTGATATCACGACATGTTCGAAGAGAAAGCGCAAGCTTGAAAAACTGTCATGATTTCATGACATGATCGGAGAGAAAGCGCAAGCAAGTAAACTGTCACAATTTCATGACATGTTCGGGGAGAAGGCGTAAGAAAGAAAAATTGTCATGATTTCACGACATGTTAGAAGAGAGAGAAGAAGAAAGAAAAACTGTCATGATTTCACGACATGTTAGAAGAGAGAGAAGAAGAAAGAAAAACGTCGTGATTTCATGACATGTTAGAAGAGAGAGAAGAAGAAAAAAAAACCATCGTGATTTCGTGACATGTTAGAAGAGAGAGAAGATGAAAGAAAAACTATCACGATTTTGTGACATGTTGGAAGATAGAGAAGAAGAAAGAAAAACTGTCATGATTTCACGACATGTTGGAAGAGAAAAAGACAAGTAGAAAAAGTGTCGCGATTTCGTGACATATTGCAAGAGGAAGAGGAAAGAGAAAAAGGTGTTGCAATTTTGCGACATGTTTCATTTTCATGGTTCAAAGCAAAGAGAAAGAGGAGAGAGAAAAAGGTGTCACGATTTCATGACATGTTTCATTTTTGTGATCCAAAGCGAAGAGAAAGAGAAGAGAGAAAAAGGTGTCGCAATTTCGTGACATGTTTAATTTTTGTGGTCCAAAGTGAAGAGGAAGGCAGAGAAAGAAAAAGTGTCACGATTTCATGACATATTGCAAAGAAGGTTGTACGGACGAAAAAGTGTTGCGATTTCATGACATAATGCAAGGAAGATTGTACGGATGAAAAAGTGTCACGATTTCGCGACATGTTGCAGGAAAGAGAGTCCAAAAGAAAAAAGTATCATGATTTCATGACAAGTTGCAGGAGAGAGAGTCCAAGAGAAAAAGTGTCATGATATTGTGACATGTCGGGTTTTCACGACCCAAAGGCAAGAGAGAGAGTCCAAGAGAAAAAGTGTCACGATATCGCGACATGTCGGGTTTTTGTGACTCGAAGGCAGGAGAGAGAGTCCAGGAGAAAAAGTGTCACGATATCACGACATGTCAGGTTTTCGTGAACCGAAGGCAAGAGAAAGAGCAAAGGAGAGAAAGTGTCACGATACACGATATCGCAACATGTCGCATTTTCACGACTTAAGGAGGAGAGAGAAAGTAAGAAGGCAGAAGTGTCGCGATATCACGACAAAAGTAAAAAGGAAGAGTACAGAGGTGAAAGTGTCAGGATATCACGACATGTAGTGTTTTTGTAGGTATGAACCAAGTAAAGCAGCAAGGAGGCAAAAGTGTTGCGATATCGTGACATGTGTTTTCATGGGTGCAAAGCTGAGAAGAGGACAAAGATGCAAAAGTGTCATGATTTCATGACAGGTCGTAATGGCATGAGCTAAAAATAGAACCTAGCCTAATTAAGATATGTAACCGATAACTAAAGTTACACAACAGTTACAGGGGAAGTTACAAAAGAAAATCATGCAACTATTTTAAGAATAGTCGAAGAAGGAGAAATCGAACAGTCGCATAAATAGAATCGAAATATGCATGCATGCACAGAATTGAAAGACGAACAGTCATGTTAGGGGTACATGTGTAAATTCGTAACATGCATCATGTTTGACAAAAATCCTACCCTATATATATACAAAAGTAGTTACAGTGAGAAGGCGTTACAACTGACAAGTGGTGCATGAGAAATGAAAGGAGTTACAACTGGAGTTACAAAGAGACAATTTGGTTATAAAAGGAGGTTTTTGCAGAGAATTATGTGTGGCTCAAAGAGGGTGAAAGTTCTTTTGAAAGAGTGTGAAAGTGCTGTTGGAAGAGAGTGCGTAGGAGGCGAGTGAACAGGGTGTGTGCTGGGTAAAGAGTGGGAAATGTTGAGAAAGCAATAGACCAGTTAGGGTCTTGTAAATGTGAAGGCATATTTATGTCAATCATCTAGATTCAGAACATAAGTCCAAGTTGGCGCTTGGCATTAGGGGTTGGTGCTCCTTCCAGTTGGTGCTGGTAAATCATGGGTTGGTGCTCCTTTCTGTTAGTGCAGATAAATTAGGGGTTGGTGCTCCTTTCTATTGGTGCAAATAAATTAGGGGTTGGTGCTCCTTTACGTTGATGCGAGATAAATCAGGGGTTGGTGCTCCTTCCAGTTGGTGCTAGTAAATTGATTGTAAAATTGATATTTTGCAAAGGCTGGATTTGGACGGGAGTCCAAGCAGTCATTTTTTAGGAGTAGCCAAAACTGGTGAACCTCGTTACATCTTGTGTTGTGTGATGCTCTCTTGTTACATTTGCTTTATGTGATTTTAAGATTTCATTGTTTTGGCTTTAAGAGTTAAAGTTTTAAGTTATAAAGAGCCACACTGATTCACCCCCCTCTCAGTGTCATTGTGAGACTAACACATAGGCTATTATAGGTAATTTATCAAAATATTTTCAATAATTTCCCAATCCATTACAAACCTTCAAAGGAAAGGTGAAGCTTTTACATGGATAGAGCAATGTGAAGAGGATTTTTGAATTTTGAAACAAAGTTTGAAAACCACACCAATTTTGTAATTATCTAATCCTAATAAGCAGTTTACAATATGTATTGATGCTTCGATAAAAGGATTAGGAGGGGTTTTAACCCAAGATGATGCAGTTATTGCCTTCAAAATAATGAAACTTAAGAGGCATGAGGTGAATTATGCCACTCATGACTTGGAATTGGTAGCTATTGTATATGCTCTTAATATTTGGAGGAACTATTTGTTGGGAAAACCATTTGAATTGAATACAGACCACTAGAGTTTAAGATACATATTTACTCAACCCTTTTCAAATGCTAGACAACAACGCTGGATGGAGTTTCTAGCTAAGTATGATTTTGGCATCAAGTACATTAAGGGTAAGGAGAATAAGGTTTTTGATGCTCTAAAAAATAGAGGGTGTATTACTGCATCAAAAAAATGTCAATATGATTTGCTAGATCAAATTAAAAATAAGCAACAAAAAGATGAATTTTACCAGTATTTCAATGCTCAAATGGAGCAATAACTTGGAGAGGATACATTATTTGTATATAAGGATGACTTTTTGTATTATAAGAATAGGTTGGTAGTTCCAAATACAAGTGGATTGAGAGAAATAGTCCTTAAGGAGGTACACAACACTCCTTATTCAGCGCATCCTAGAGGATAAAATATGCACGAAAGCTTGAGAAAGGTTTGCTATTGGCCAAGTATGAAAAAGGATATAAATTATTATGTGGCTAGGTTCTAAGAGTGCTAGAGAGTAGTTGAACATCTGCATCCAATGGGTAGGTTGTAACCACATGAGATACCTATGCAAAAATAACAAATCGTATCAATGGAATTTATAGTGGGTTATCTAAGAAAAGGTTTAGGTATGATGTGATCTTGGCAGTTGTGGATAAGTTAACCAAGGTTGCACATTTTATACCAGGTAATGTGCAAGATGATGCACCTGTAGTAGCAAGAAAGTTTTCTAGAGAAGTTGTAATACTACATTTATTTCCAAAAGTCATAATATTTTATAGGGATTCTCACTTTACCTCTGAATTTTGGTATGCTTTGCATGAATTATTGGGAATTAGATTGAATATTAGTACCACCTATCACCCTGAGACAAATGGGTAAACTGAGAGGGTGAATCAGGTGTTAGAGGATATGCTAAGAATGTACTGCATGGATCAACATACAAAGTGGGAAGCCTATTTATATCTAGTTGATTTTACATACAATAATAATTATCATTCATCACTAGGTATGGCACCATTTGAATCCTTATAAAGAAAAATATGCATAACTCCCTTATATTGGGATAATTTAGAAGATAGGATAGTGATCGGACTAAAAACTATAAAATAAATAGAATATCAATTGAAAAGAATTCAATAGAAGCTAAAGGAGTTCGTAGACCACTAGAAGAGCTATGTGGACCTCAAAAGAACACTGAAGGAATATTCTATGGGATACAAGATATTTTTAAGGGTGAAGCCAACTAAAATTTCCATAAAATCTTCCAAACTTGACTCAAGATATGTGGGTCCATTTGAAATTGTGGGCAAGATAAGCCTTATTGCTTACATACTTGCTCTGCTACCAAGCTTATCCAAAATCCATAATGTCTTCCATGTATCCCTATTTAAGAAGTACATTTTTTACCCTACTCATGTTTTGGATGTTTCTAAATTGTAGATGAACAATACAATAAAAATTGAACTTTAGCCAGTTCGTATACTTGGATATATGACCAAGAACCTAAGAAAGAGGACAATAGAGCAATGTCAGGTCCAATGAGACCTCTACTCAAATAGAAAGTCCATGTGAAATAATGTGGTGAATATGAAGCAACAATTTCCTTATATGTTTGAATAGATATAGATATTTTAAAACATTTTATATGGTTTCATGGTGTATATAAAAGTGTAAATGGCTATGTCACTAGACACTGATTAGAATATATTTGTGTATGGTTTTTGGATTACTGAGTAGAGTAATTTGCTTATGTGATGATATATATTTTTGGTTATGCATGAACATATGGTTTAGAGCATTATGAAGCATCATGAGAATGATTTATGTTGACAAGCTTGAATTGTTGATAAGTAGTGCATAAGTATAATTATATAATGAATGATTTATGAATGTTTTGATTCATTATAATTATAGTATATTTGGATGAAAACAAAAATGTATAAGTTACATATTTCTCTTAAAACTACACAAAATATAGGAACTGTATTTGCTTTTAGTGGGGTAGGATGTAATGACCCTCCTTGCACAACCAATGATTATAGATTAATTGATGATGTATACTTGCATTTCTCTTTTGAATATGATATTTTTGATAGTCACTATGTATATACAACCATGCATTAGTTTCGAAAGATAGAGTTGGTCGATGGAAAGGTAAGAGGGAAGTGATGATTCGGCTAGTGGGTACATGGCAAATCACAAATAATTGCATCTCATGTAGGGAATCATATATGAATTGCATTGTTTGAGTGTTTTTCTTAAACAAACTATGTGCATATCATGTTTGGTTTGGAAATGAAAGTGCCTAGAATAGGCATGGGAGCCATTATAATGATTTAAATAGTTTTTGTGGTACTTTGAGATTCATTAAATAATATAAAAAATTATTAGATTTATCTAAATTTAAATATATAATAATAGTGATATTAAACAAGGAGAATGAATTGAATGATAATGCACATTACAAATTAAACATGTACTGGTTAACAAGGTTTTGGTGGAAAATGTTTGGCATTAGAAAAACTACATTCTTAAATAAATGATTGCAATTAACCTTCTTGCGGATGTTGGGTGGAAAAAATATAGGAAAGTGGTAGGGGGCATTATTACTGTTGTCATGCTTTTGAAAATGGGATTATCTAGCTATTTTGGGAAATGATTTTCTAGAATTTTGGGATTTCTAAAAAAGGGAATCAGTTTAGAGCTTGTTGTGCAATCCAGAGATAAAGAAACAAAGGTTAGAGGATCGATTTTTCAGGCCGTATTGTCTAATTACTTTACTTGAAATAATTTGCATGAATACTATGTGATGGAATATGTTATTAGAAGATTTGATTTCTTATTTTATTTCAATGAAAAGGAAGGAAGAGTCTTTGTGTTGTTTTCTATCATCGTGTTGTTTTTTTTAAACTTTGCATATGAAAATAGAAAGGATTGTGCAAGATTGAAAGCATCTACTTGAATGAAATATTCAATTATGTGGTGTGCCTAGATGAATAATGATGATAGGGAAATATTATCAAATTATCTTATATAGTGTGTTAAATCTATTTCAAAAAAAATGAATCTATGTTATTGTTGTCACTGCAATTAGTAACCAAGAATAGAGTTTCTTTTTGAAAAAAAAAAAAAAATTAAACCATCCATCACCAAGTAAGAGATTCTAGATGGTAGCTATGTGGCCAATGGGAAGGGTTGAGCTAAAAATTTAATTTAACTTTGGATATGGGTTAATCTCGGATAAAATTGGTTTAATACTATTGAGGCCACTTATTGTGCCTGTTGTTGAAGGCATGCATTTGTTGTTGTTTAAATATGTTGTACTGAATTGTGTTTTGTTAAATTAATATTTCATTACTTGCTAGTCTTCTTTTTAGTTTAAAGAAGAAATTGAAATTGTTTGAGAAAGATAGGTATAGTTAAAAACTATCAATGCATTATGTGGCTGTGAAGTTTAAACATGATAATAGAATGCATGCATTGATTTTGAGGCTGATTCTAATCCCATTTTTGTATAAAAAAATTTCCCTTGCTGGTGGGGAGATGGCATAGTTGGTGATTCTACTCTGATAACATTGTTGCAACAGAATTTTAAAAAGTAATCTTATTTTACTTTTTTTTTATATTACTTGACGAACAAGACCTAATTGTGTATTTTTGTATTAATTCTAAGTGTGTTGTAAAATATGTTCCTCTGGGTTATATGTACAATGTATTTATCCAACTAGAAAAGTGTAGGTTGTGTCCTTATTAAAGTTACATTTGGGTTATGGAGTTCAATAAAACATAAATGTCTTGTGGCCTAATGTAAACTTTATTGAATATTTTGTTGTTCCTAGCTATCCATGTGTCCATGTGTATGACACTATGATTTTGTTATTTAAACAATTAAGCAAGCAAATATATGGAAGTATTTACTATTTAAAAGTGTATTTTACTCTTAGAATAAAAATGTTTATGTTCTAATTGGAAAACTAGAAAACATTTTGTATTTACTAGATTGGTAAACTATTTTTTTTTTGTTGAGATAGTTAATGGAGGAACACTTGAAAGTTTAGCAATGAATTGATTTATATATGATTTAAACAAAGGTTGTGCAGACTTAGCATGCCACTTATAAAAATTATACTACCATTTCTAGTAATATTTGATAGATAAAAAGGAAACTCTTTTAGAACGTTCTAAAGATAGGTAATTAGTAGGTCAAGATCGCATCTTAAGAGTTGCTTAATTGTTTTGCATGGTATGAGAAAATTAGTTTAAACTACTATTTAAAATGAAATCTCAGTACCATTTTTGTTGACCAAAGTTTATCATAAGATGTGGTGAATATCTTTCCTTGTAGATAGTCTGTCCTATTGTGTGTGTCCACTACCATAGTATAAGATATATGTGGTTGATTGGTCCAATACTATAGTGGTTTTAGTACCTTCTCTTTTGTAGGTACTTCGACAATGTGAAACTCTAGTAGGATTTTATGTCTTAACTTTTACCAAGTTGAATCTTTATCTTGCCTTAATTGGAGTTACTTGCAAATTATAGTTAAGCTAGTAAGTTGTAAGGCTCTTCGTAGTCATGAGTTCATTTTAAGAAATATTAGAAAACAACAAAGGAGGATTTAATTTAGTTGAAAGGGTATTTTTTATTTTATTGCAATATGTTAAGAAAACCCATGGGATCATTTATTGATAATTTTAGATTCATGCTAATGATTTATGCCTCCACTAACTCTTAAATATAAACAAATGTATTTTGCTTCTTAAATTTATTTTAGCTAAACATTATGAATTAGCAAATATGTGCTATGGGAAGGATAATGAGCATGATGGTTAACCTTTAGCATTTATTCTAAGAAAGTCTATGGTAGGGAAGAATGAAATAGATTTCTCATGAAGGATAGTTAATTGAAAACGCCCATTGTATTTTAGTGTGAGTATGCACACAACGAGTCTTGAGAGCAATCCTAGTTTGATAGAATTGGTTGGAAAATGTGACTTGGTCAGAATTGGTAATGAGAGTTTGGTATGGGATACCATTTCTATGTTTTTTCTCAGGTAGTACAGTGATAAGTCCCATGTACATTTGACTGAGCTAGTTTAGCCATGATGATTGGTATGGGAAAAACAATCGTGAATCATAATGGATATGAGTGACCAAGTACAAGGTTAGGGTATTGATATGGCTCTATATGATCCTGGGTAGTGGGAAATAGCTAGTCACTAAGTATATGTACACCAATCTCCTTAAAGAAAAAAATTGGAACAAGTTGAAATATTAGTCAAAGGTTTAGTATGCTAAGGTATGGGGAAGAAGGCATCTCCACTTTAGGTGTTATGGGCCCTAAAGGATAATCCCATCCGTGGTTCGACCCTCATGTTGAAATAAGAGGAAATAAAATTGGACAAGTCGAATCCACATAATGGTACCATCTTATGGAATTTGGTCAATCTCATCCATTTGGGTGGTTTTCTGCAGTATTTTTGAACCCAAAAGTGGTTTGATATGCCTATACTAAGTAAATCTATATTTAAACATATTCATTGGGTGAAATAAATTACTGTGAACCTGAGAGCAATTACTAAGAACATGAAAATATTTTAGTGTTTGAAATATTAAACTTAGAAAAAAATATATATACCACAAGAAATTTCTTGGCTTGTTTTTGTGAAACAACCTGGTGAGTAGATCGGGTTGTTACAACGTCATTAGCAACTCAATACTTTTCTCAAAAGATTTCATAATATGTTAAGAAAAAATATTAACACAATATATTTGATCCATGATACTAACAAAAACATATGAAATATTATTGATGAATATATATATATATATATATATATATATATATATTGAAGTAGTTTAAATACAATACATTTTAAAGCTTCTTCAATATGTTATTATAATGCTTTGTCTTCAATATATACACATATTTATATGAGACTCTTCGTATTCATAGCCCTTGAACTTTCTACATACAGTAACTTTTTATCTCCTCACACACATGGGAGATAACTATATTATTGACTCTACATATCCACATAAGAAAAAATAATCTAATACCCGAATGGGATAGGCCTCTTGGAATGGAATTTATTGGTCCCTAGGGGATACAAGGAACAATTTTCCTTAACATAAATGGGATCTAAGACTTCTTTTGGAAACCCTTATGAAAGGAGACAAGAGGATCATTCATAACGGGTGTATGGTGAATTGAGGCACGAATCTACTATGTGTTGAGCTTTTTGAAGAGAGCAGAGGTAAAAAAACCTAAAAACCTCTCAATTTCTAAAGTTAGGAATCTTGTACAACCATTATGAGTGAAACCCTAACACCATATTTGTAACGCTCACACTTACAACTACTGCCAGCCATAAAAATGTATAAAGATAAGTTTTGATGATAGTAAGTGGATATGAATCCAATGATGGTAGGTCAGGGCTTGGGTCGAGTAGAAGGGCTATTTCTAGAGAGTATGATCATGATTTATGGTTTTCAAAAAGTATGAAGGGCCCTATAGGTGGCCATGGAGGTGGGTCCCCAAGTTTTGGATAACCCCTTTTTCTAGGTGCATTTTATTTTGCTTCAATTGTTGCAAAGGGTTACGGGTCCCAAAACCCTAGTGCTCTATTTGATATTTCCCCATCCTGTAATAAGTTGATCATTTTGGATGAGTTGATGACTGTTACCATGGAGGAAGGCTCATGGAATTTTATTGGTAAACTCCAAGGGGGCCATTCAAATATTTATGCCTTAAGGAGATGGGCTTTAATCAAGTGTAAACCCAAAGGATATTTGGTGGTTATGGCAATTTCAAATATTTTTTTCTTAATCAAAATCAATTGTGAAGAAGACTCAGAGTGTATCCTTGGAGGAGGGCCTTGGTTCTTCAATGGAAGGGGGGCATTCAAATATTTATGCCTTAAGGATATGGGCTTTAATGAGTTGATGACTGTTACCATGGAGGAAGGCTCATGGAATTTTATTGGTAAACTCCAAGGGGGCCATTCAAATATTTATGCCTTAAGGAGATGGGCTTTAATCAAGTGTAAACCCAAAGGATATTTTGTGGTTATGGCAATTTCCAATATTTTGTTCTTAATCAAAATCAATTGTGAAGAAGACTCAGAGTGTATCATTGGAGGAGGGCCTTGGTTCTTCAATAGAAGGGGGCTATTCCTATTAAAATGTGGGTCAAATTTTAAACCAAAGACTCAAAAAGTTAATTTGACTCTTCTCTAGGTTAGGCTCCCAGATTTGCCTTTCCACTTTTGGCATGAAGATATATTATGAGGTTTAGCTAAATATATTAGGGATTTAATATTGATCGATTTTGTAACTCGAACCAAGTTAAGAATGATTTTTTCTGGGATGTATGTAATAGTTGACTCGAAGGAGATTTTCTAGACCATATTGATCTCATTTCTAGCCAAGGTTCTTGGAACCAATCCATAGTTTACGATAATATACCTATTAGATTCTTAGTCTATAGTATTTTTTGTCATTCCTTTGGTATGTACCCTAAGGATTTTCAAAACAAAATGGAGACTCTTAAAAGGGATCCTCCCAAATAAAATTGGGCTAAGAAGCAACTAGTGGCATCTCAGGGTCATATTGAGCATGAGGACCTGGTTGTAGGGGATAGGATCATGGATGAGCTAGTGGAGGTTGATATTAGTAATCCAGGAGTGGCAATTGTGAAGAATATGGATAGTAATATAGGAGTGGATGTTGTGAAGAATCTGGATAGTTCTTGCAGTGGATGTCCCCATTTTTCATATTTTTACTATACATAGTTGTGGAGTGGAGTCTTGATGTGTTTTGGTGTGTTAAGAGTATTTTTGGTGAAATTTGGCAATTAAACAATAAAAAGGGGGAAATGAGGGTGTATGCCCCATTAGGAGAATAAATATCATTTTATTATTATTTTCTAAGGTATTATTAAGTGAAATCAAAAAGTGTAACCTCAATAAAGAATTAAAAGAATGTCTATATAAAGAGGAGTAGGGGGCTCATTTGAGGGAGCTTGGATCATTTTATCTCTTCTACATTGTTGTATTTGGCTTTGCAGCTAATACACTTTTCTCTTGTGGACGAAACCCTACGAGAGAATTCTCTCTTGCGGACGAAACCCTGCAAGGGATAGCTTTGAGGACGAAAACCCTAGAGTTTCTTTGAGGTAAATCCAGCCAGGGTTTACAATTGGGTTTATTGAGACATTCTGCATCATTTATTGAGGATTTCTTCGATAGCATTCATATCATATTTGGGGAGATCAGATTTGTGTTTTTGGGAACCCTTCTTGGTGTGGTATTTCAGATTTGGTATGGCATTATAGTTTCAAATTTTTCAAGCAGAGTTTAGCAATTTTGTGGCTGGGCATTTGTGAGTTGTTTTCATTCAATAATTTAGCAGAGGTTGTGTTGTTTGTTAAGCATCCAGGGTTTATATTAATGTTTCAGGTGTTATCTATGTAATTGTGGTTCCATAAAAGATAATATAAAATATTGTGGTGTGTTTGTGACAATCTTAGGGTTTTATGGTGTATTTTTATGGGTTATTTACAGATCTTATTTTTATTTGCATGGTTCAGAATTTTAGTCAGGAATATTACCATATCTACAGCAAGGGTTTGAAAACTCAATTTGGGGATGAGCATTTACTATTTTTTTCTATATGAGAGTTCTTGCTGTGAGCAGGAGTTCGAAGCTTCAGCTTGTTGGTGACATAGCCCACCCTCAAGGACAGTGTTGTTGTGGTTGAAAGACACCATCACAATGCTGGGATTTTTAGTTTACAGGTGAAGAAGACATTGAAGGCAATTTTCTAATAAATGTGTGAAGTTATCTAAGATCATATGCAGATTTATTATCAAGTTTCCATCTTCAATCTCTATTGGTCATTTTCCCCAGCTGGCCAAACAATTTTGGAAGGGTTTTGGTGAGTTCAAGCTGCATATCCCAAGAAAGACATTGGCATTTCTTACCAGTAGTTTTGTAGACTGTAATGAGGGTTCTAAGTCAGTTTTGAGAAGCATTTTAAGAGTAGCAAATAACCTAGAGTGTAGTCGTGCCTCTGCAACATTGGGCTATAAATTTGCAACCCCACGTGGATGTTTGGGTCCATTTCTCATTGATTGCACTGGAGATACTTAGTGAAATTTTTTAAGCAACAAAAAGGGGTATTTGTAACTATTTTCCAATCAATGGAGAAGTCAGTATTTTATAATTTATGAGCAAAACATGTTTTTCTATAGCTGATGCAAATTTCCAGTTTAATATCAGACCAAAGATTTTTATGGGTAAACTTATCTTTCTACATTTTCTTTCATTGGGTTTATGTATTATGATAAAAGAAGTTTGTGTCAAAATTTCATTGTATTTGTTTAAGTAGTTTGAAAGTTACAATAGTATTCATTTCCAGATGTGTGTCATCATTCTCAAAAGGAAAAAAAAAACATATATTGAAAAAACTACAAAAAAAAATTCAAAATACCAAGCATTGCCAAAAACAAAGTAGAGTATCGGTTCTCTCAGATTGAGGTTAGTCATTACAGTGGTATCAGAGCCAAATATTTTTCCAGCCTATCTGGGTTCTTTATCTAGTGTGTTTTCTCATAATAGTTGCAGCTGAGAGTTGGTTAGTTCAATGTGAAGATGGAGCCACACAGTGATTGGGATAGGTTTCAGCATGAGTTTTGGCAAGGTCAGAGAGAGTTGTAGCAAACTCTCAAGTAGCTGACAGCTGCTATGTCACCTAAGTCAGCACCTACGATTTCCTCTAAGGCTAAGGTTGAGCCCCCCATCTCAGAGTTACGGGATCAATTTGTTCAGGAATGGACCAATGCTAGTGGAAAATTCAAAGAAATGATGTCTCTTCATGATTGGGTGTACATGAGGATGAGGCAACAACCTAATCGGAGAGGTAATCATCATCAAAAGAAGTTGCATAGAAAGGAGAGAAAATATGAACCAATGTCTCCCACCTTAATTCCTATACAAAGAAACGTTGTTGGGTCCAAGAAGTTCGAGATGATAGAAGAAGAACTTGCTGTTCCAGAAAACTTTAGAAGGCAGTTGGCAGAAAAAGAAATGGTTTCTAGTGGTTTATAGGTCATAAGACCTCTATAAAATATGGATACAACAAATTTTGTTTTGTAGCAGAATAATATTTCTTCTGGATACCTTACAAGTTCAGCTCCTTTGTCTCAAATATTAGTACCAAATGCAATTGATGAAAAATTAACAAGGCAACAAATTGATGGCATAGTACAACAATATGAATATGAAGTAGACAACTTTATGGAATCAGATTCTACTCTGGACATTGATGTGTTTAGTGAAACACAAGTGACATTCAAAGCCCTTGAAGAGCATGATGGAGAGTATGATGAGAGTGAACACATAGGAGTTTACAAATTAGATTTCAGTAATGATAGAGTTGGTGAGTATTGGTTTGATTTGGAAAATGAACATGATATTTACAATAAGCATGCAACACCAAAAATACATCAGCCATTAGACGCATGGGATCCAAGTATTTCAGCACCTAGTTATGATGAGGAACCGATTTGGGATGAATTTCATCTTGAACAAGGAGCTGGCCAAAATTTATTTCAAAAATCATGCAAAGGAAATGACATTGAGATGGTTGATCCTTGCATTAAAGACAAATCCAAACTGTTATTTCATAGGGATGATTATGATGAAGAAGAAGAGGAGGTAAATTTTGAAGGAGTAACTATTTCAGCCTTAAAACAAGGAAACATGCCCATGGATTACATCACCAAATTGGCCAAAGATAGAGGTAACAATTATATGAGGGTTGTAATGAATGAATTTTCTCATTTCCCTATTGTTACAGTCATCTTAACAACAATAGAGGAGTTTCATTTGTTCTTTGGAAGGGTATGTAGATCTCATAGAATACATAGGGATATTGTGAATATTTGGGACAACAGATTCACACCTTGGGATCCGGGTATATTGGCACCTAGATGTGAGAAAGTACCCATGGGGAATGAATGCCCTATTGACTTCAATACCATCCACATTTCATTTTAGAGTTCCAAAAACTCAGTTTTGAATTTCCAAGAAGTTCGTCCTATTTTTGAGAGTCTTTGGGTGAGCTTGGGAAACATCCCCCCCTTGGAGCCACTCTTGGGCCATGTGGAGGCACAAAGCAGCCTTAAGGAAGTTGCAAGAAGGTATGTTATCAGTTCTAATTTTTGTTGGCAATATAACAGTAGTTCTCCATTTATGGGCAGCATTAGCATTGTGGAAAAAGAGACATTGATGGCACCTATGGTTGCATTCTTGTTGAGACCTAAGACTGCATTTTTTGTAATGAATGAGGATGCATCTTTGATGATAGAATGGACTGAGTTTTTGTTCAAAATGACTACATCACTGACGGAGATTGAGGCTGCACATTTCATGTTCTATGAGAACATACACTTATTGATAAAAGAGGTTATGTTTGTGACTTCTGTGTCTAATATTACCACTCTGTTTGAGACCCCTTGGTCTGCATCTTTCAGAACTAATGAGGCTATTTTTCTAAGGGCAACTTGGACTGATTTTTCACTAATTTTTGAGGTTGCATCTTCTCTGTATTTTAGGACTATTTTTGTGATGAATTCTGGGATAGAGTTGGAGATGTATGGGACTACATGTTGGTTTATTTGTGATACTGCATATTTGTCTTTGGAGGCAACATCTGTTGAGATATTTAAGACTAAAATGTTGACAACATACTGGACTACATTTTTTATGACCGATGGGGCTGTGTTTTTGACTCATTGGACATCACTTTTGAGGGAAGCTTTGGCCAAGTTTTTTATTAAGAAGACTGCAAACTCCATGACAAATAGGACTGCAATAATGATGACTGATGCAGCTACGTTGACAATGAGTTTTGGGGCTACATGTGACACATTGTTTGGGACAATTCCTCCCAAGCTAATTGAGATCTTCATGAGGTTTGAATTGGCACTTTACATGATGTATAAGAAGGTGTTTTGCATGTTGTTTAGGACTGTATTTTCTTCAAAAATTAGAGCTGTGTTTCTTGAGGAGCTATTTTGGGCAGCACTGGTAAGGGCATTTGAGGTAAATGGCAAGTTTGGCATTGGTATTATCACATGGTGGGCCTTAGAAAAATTCATAGGATGGAAAATAGGGACTGCAAACATTGGGAAGATAGACGTTGCATCCCAGAAGACTTGGAAGGTTGCTAATGGCATCCTGAAAGAAACCATAATTTATTCTGATGATAACACATTGATGGCTGCCATTTCTATAAGAAGGACTGCAATTTTGATCAGCCATGGGACATTAAATTCTGATCAGCCTTGCTTAGATTGTTTTGATAAGGAGGAGGAAGATACCATTTCATTCTTGGATAATCTTGGGAACACATCTTCAGTATTGGGGTGTTTGGGGGAAAACGTTCTTCTGTTGGGGTCACTTTTGCACCACTTGAATACATGGATCAGCCATGATACTACTTACATAAGGTATGACATTCATTCTGAATTTTATGACAGCTGTTTGAAGAGTTTTGGCATTCATGAGTTGGTTACATTGATAAGTTATGGGAATGAAAGATTGATGATGGATGGAGTTGGTAATTGGTATGGCATAATCACGTCATGTGGAAGAAATTGGGCTGCATTATGGAGTATTTTTGAGAGCAGGACATTAGCATTTGGAGATGATATCTTGCTAATTCTCAGAACTGATTTTTGGACAGCCATTGGAACTATTTTTGGGAATAAAAAGTTGGCATCGATGGTAATTCATTGGGATTCATTTTGCATTCAAACTATGACTACACCTACACTTTGTGAGACAAAATTGGAAATAGTTTTCACTTTGTATAGGCTAATTGATGAGACATCAGGGGCTGCGCTTTATATCAGGTCTGATTTTCTCATATTTGCTGTGTTTTACTTGATTAGAAGGGCTGCTACATCACACCAAATTTCAGTGTTGATTGAGAGGGGGAATGAAATTTTTCATGATAGAAAGTGTGCAGGAATGTTTTTCATGATGTCAAAGACTACTTTTCATTCAAAAATTAGAACTGAGTTTGTTTCAAAAATGGAAATTGAGGAACATGAATTGGTAGACTTCATATACACTTATTTGCAAAACATGAAAGATGAAGCATATATGGCAAAGATAGTACTTCAGAAATCAGCATGTATGGACCTTGGAGTGGCCTTGATGGATACTTGGAGAATTGTGTCTCTACATGACGATGTTGCCAAGAAGAAGATAGTGGCACAGCAATAGCATGATGGACCTACTCCTTTAACATTTATTTGGGATCCTGGAATCACCATTGGTTTCAGCTTGATGATGAGAAGATGGTGTTGGAATTGCTTGAGGACAAGCAATTTTGGGAGGGGTGGTATTGTAATGTCCCCATTTTTCATATTTTTACTATACATAGTTGTGGAGTGGAGTCTTGATGTGTTTTGGTGTGTTAAGAGTATTTTTGGTGAAATTTGGCAATTAAATAATAAAAAGGGGGAAATGAGGGTGTATGCCCCATTAGGAGAATAAATATCATTTTATTATTATTTTCTAAGGTATTATTAAGTGAAATCAAAAAGTGCAACCTCAATAAAGAATTAAAAGAATGTCTATATAAAGAGGAGTAGGGGGCTCATTTGAGGGAGCTTGGATAATTTTATCTCTTCTACATTGTTGTATTTGGTTTTGCAGCTAATACACTTTTCTCTTGTGGACGAAACCCTACGAGAGAATTCTCTCTTGCGGATGAAACCCTGCAAGGGATAGCTTTGAGGACGAAAACCCTCTTGGCTAGAAACCTAGGACGAAAACCCTAGAGTTTCTTTGAGGTAAATCCAGCCAGGGTTTACAATTGGGTTTATTGAGACATTATGCATCATTTATTGAGGATTTCTTCGATAGCATTCATATCAGATTTGGGGAGATCAGATTTGGGGTTTTGGGAACCCTTCTTGGTGTGGTATTTCAGATTTGGTGTGGCATTATAGTTTCAAATTTTTGCAGCAGAGTTTAGTAGTTTTGTGGTCGGGCATTTGTGAGTTGTTTTCATTCAATAATTTAGCAGAGGTTGTGTTGTTTGTTCAGCATCTAGGGTTTATATTAATGTTTCAGGTGTGATCTATGTAATTGTGGTTCCATAAAAGATAATATAAAATATTGTGGTGTGTTTGTGACAATCTTAGGGTTTTATGGTGTATTTTTTTGGGTTATTTACAGATCTGATTTTTATTTGCATGGTTCAAAATTTTAGTAAGGAATATTACCATATCTACAGCAAGGGTTTGAAAACTCAATTTGGGTATGAGCATTTACTATTTTTTTTTGTATGAGAGTTCTTGCTGTGAGCAGGATTTCGAAGCTTCAGCTTGTTGGTGACGTAGTCCACCCTCAAGGACAATGTTGTTGTGGTTGAAAGACACCATCACAATGCTAGGATTTTCAGTTTACAGGTGAAGAAGACATTGAAGGAAGTTTTCTAATAAATGTGTGAAGTTATCTCAGATCATATGCAGATTTATTATCAAGTTTCCATCTTCAATCTCTATTGGGCATTTTCCCCAGCTGGCCGAAAAATTTTGGAAGGGTTTTGGTGAGTTCAAGCTGCATATCCCAAAAAAGACATTGGCATTGCTTACCAGCAGTTTTGCAAACTGTAATGAGGGTTCTAAGTTAGTTTTGAGAAGCATTTTAAGAGTAGCAAATAACCTACAGGGTAGTCGTGCCTCTGCAACATTGGGCCATAAATTTGCAGCCCCACGTGGATGTTTGGGTCCATTTCTCATTGATTGCACTGGAGATACTTAGTGGAATTTGTTAAGAAGCAAAAAGGGGTATTTGTAACTATTTTCCAATCAATGGAGAAGTCAGTATTTTATAAGTTATGAGAAAAACATGTTTTTCTATAGCTAATGCAAATTTCTAGTTTAATATCAGACCAAAGATTTTTATGGGTAAACTTATCTTTCTACATTTTCTTTCATTGGGTTTATGTATTATGATAAAAGAAGTTTGTGTCACAATTTCATTGCATTTGGTTAAGTAGTTTGAAAGTTACAATAGTATTCATTTCCAGATGTGTGTTATCATTCTCAAAAGAAAAAAAAAAAACATATATTGAAAAAACTACAAAAAAAATTTCAAAATACCAAGCATTGCCAAAAACAAAGTAGAGTATCGGTTCTCTCAGATTGAGGTTAGTCATTACAGATCCTCCCAAATAAAATTGGGCTAAGAAGCAACTAGTGTGTCTTAGGATCATATTGAGCATGAGGACCTGGTTGCAGGGGATAGGATCATGGATGAACTAGTGGAGGTTGATATTAGTAATCCAGGAGTGGCAATTGTGAAGAATATGGATAGTAATATAGGAGTGGATGTTGTGAAGAATCTGGATAGTTCTTGCAATGGCCATTCTTAGCCTGACAAGGTTGTTCTAAAATTTGAACATTCTATTCCTTAGGAGTTCCTTTAAAATTATTTTCTTGGCTTAAATTCTTAGGATGTGGTTCAAGAGGAACATGACATTCCTCAAGTTGTAGCTCATGATGGTTCTCCCCCTTTGAAGGTTGTTATGGAGTCTAGTTATCCTATGAAGGTTGTGGTTTCTCAAAAATATGTTCAATCCCCTATCCCTAGGGATAGAGCACCAAGGGCAATATATTCTCAGCCTAAAACAAAAAGCAATTGGAAAGACTAGTCAAATTTGGGGGTAAAAAGGAAGATTGGAAAATAGCCTAGGTTTTGGGTTGTATATATAGGGGATGTAGATGATCTTCAATTCCTATAAAATATTGAAAATAAAAGGATCCAAAAGGTAAATGAATCAAGCTTGATTAATTTTAACAATTCTCTAATCCTGGGGGGGGAAATTTTATCAAATCCTAGAAATGAATATTTTACCTTGGGATAGTTAAATGCAAAATTAGTTTTAGTTTTGAGTGGAAGTTGGGGTTATGGTTTTTGATTTCCAGCTTTCAATAGAGGTCCAATTGTATCAACCAAAATAATTCAAATAATTCTTCTATGCAAATTGATGGGTGTCCCACACCTAGTAGAGATCAAAATTGCTTCATCAGTAAGGGGATGGATTTAGTCTTTGCATTGAGTGGCAATTTTCTTGGTGTAAAATCAATGTAGTTTTATGTGGTGGTTTTTATCCTTTTTGTATTGGCGGTAGTTTAGATTTTATTTATCTATTCCTAGCCTATTTAAATACTTTTTAGTTTCAATATTTGTATTATACTCCTTCTTGGTTGGGAAGAATTCTTTTTTTTAATTTTAAACTTTTCTATTGATGTAATTGCCATATAATAGCCCTCTGGACAACATCTTGATCTTTTGTTGAAGTGTTTTGTTACCTTTTCGGTGACTAATCTATTTTGTTAAAATGTTTGGATACCCTTTCAAAACTCCTTCATCCATATAATAAAAAAAATGAAAAAGACTAATGATTGCACATACTAAATTACAAACTCTTACATAACTCCATGACACCTAATTTACATAACTCCACACTTGCTTACATGATATATACTATATACTTAAATATTAGGAACACTCTAAACTAAACTATTTACATGGTACTTACAATATTCTTGCAAGTTACCAAATAATATCATATTTCCAACTCCCTCTATGTTACATTATTTGGTATGAAGGTCCCTTGCCTTCATGTGTTTTTAATCCTTCATTATGGTCTTGGTCCTATAGTTCTTGTAATAATTCAAGATTAGGTACTAAATATACCCTTCTAGGTTATTACCTATACCTATCACACTTTTGACCAAGTCATCATAGTAATATAACTCATCATTGATATCAATGTTTTTTAAATTTTTATTTTTGTGACTAATATCATCAATACTACTCAAATAATTATTGCTCAAATAATTATATTAATATAACTACCATCTTGAATTTTAGTACCCTGATGAAGATAATAGATGTCTTTCTTTTATATTGTATCAAAGAACATATCTATCATCATTTCAAGTTTATTTTTTGATGTCCTATCTTGTTATTTTTATACAAGAATTATGTGTTCAACTAAAACCCTTTTTTATATTGTTATTTTGGTAGTAGTTGATCCAATTGTTTTTGTGCAAGTGTTATTGCATCTAAAGAAAATATTCCACTTTTGTTGGACCCAAGATATTAAACTATGTTTAATATTTTGATAAGACATTTCTTAGTGTCATTGAAAATTTTAAATTATATTGTTCTTCCTCTATGCAACAATTGTGATACTAAAATTAGATTATTTATTATTCCTGGAACATAAAGCACATTCTCCAGTGTACATTCTAAGTAAGGTAGACTAAGTGTAATATTGTATGTTCCTCGTACTTGGTATATTTTTCATTAGTTGTCTTAATTGGTATACTTTGTTTCACTTGAATGGAGTTAAACCAATATAGGTTTCCACTCATATGATTAGTAGCTCCTAGGGTTATGCATAAAGGGTACACCTAAAATTGTATATTAAAAAATAAGGCAAATCAGTTTCAAAACCAAGGTGAATATGGTTCAAAGTCATGTAGAGGACATGGTGAATTGCCTTTTTTCCACAAGAAAAAAAATTGGTGAATTCACAATTTTTTTTGACAAATGTACCATAAGATATAAATAATCACTAAACATGCTCTGATTCCCACACATGATGTCTATGGACTCATAGGGATGATCCAAGTGAGTTAGTAGACTTCATTCGAGGGTCATACCTCAAGTGAAGCTATGGAATCACTGGGATCATCCCTTGTAGACATCATGTGTGACATCATCAAGATATTCGTCGTCCATCACATGATGTCTATGAACTCACTTGGGTTGTCCCTCATCGAGGGATGACCTGAGTGAGTCCGTCGACATCATGTGAGGGATAAAATAGGTGAGTCCATCAACATCATGTGAGGGATGACAACTAGGGATGATTGACATCATATGAGAGACAACCAAGGTGGGTCTATAGAAATCATACGAGAGACAACCAGGAAACGAGTGTTGTTCACATTGCCATGTATCTCCATCTTGTGATATCTTGGTTGCATGCCAAGTGTTGTTCACATTGCCATGTGTCTCCATATCATTATGAATTTACATATAAATGCCTATATACTCTATTTGAAACCCACTCACTTCATTTTATGCACACTCCAAAAACCTTCAAAAATTGTTCGAAACCCTTCTAAGCCTTTGGAGTTCTAGTAATGGTTGTAGCTTCTTTCATTCAAGGTAGAATTTCATTCAAAAACCTGGTTTTCCCACTCATATCATAAATTATCAATAATCCCAACAACAATTCAACATGGATGAGGAAATCTGTGTTGCTAGGGCTAGATAGATGCTCTAATTTGACACTAAAATTTATCTGTTGACTCCAATTATTCAGTCCTATAAAAATCAAGGGTCGGTTGTTACAATGATGGTCAACAATAAAATCCTTACCTTCTCGGTGAAACCATCTGATGTGAATCAATTAATAGGCCTTCCCCATAAAAATTTTGAAAATGTCTCATCAAAGTTTTCTCTAATTTATGAAGAAAAATTTATCTAGAGACTTACTATAATATCTCATCCACTGCATTACAAGGTATGTCTTCCACATTGTGAGTTTTAGTTTTTGTTTTATCTAGACAAACTAGAATTTATGTGTAGGTAAATTTAGGGGTAAATTTAAGTTTTGTTAATGTGTAGGTAGTTGAAAAGGTAAAATGGTTGCATTCTACCAACCTATGCTCATAGGGATACATGTTATTTGCTCAATTGGGTCATTTCAAAATTTAAATCAGTGACTCAATCATTGTAATCAACTGGCATGATGTAAAATGTCCAACACTATTTTTAAAATTTTCTAAATGTTTGTATTCTATGCTCGTTGTCCATCTTGATTCCCCACCTTAATATCTAATCAAATTATTAAAAAAACAAACAAACATGTCAACAAATTTTTTTTATTACATTCACTCTTATTTTCTCCTATATTTATTCATTATTAAATAATTAATCATGTCCTTGCTTCATTGAGGAATCCAAGAAGGCTTTGTAACCATATAATACCCTATTTATCCAAGCCCATTGTACATACATAAATTATTAGGATTCAAAGGGAAGTCAAATTTATTAGCAAAGTGTGTTCCTAATAAAATATTGTTCAAATATTTAGCTTATTGTATGATGGGTAATTCACTGGCCCACATCCATGTGTTTTCCATATATTTCTTTTTGCATGGGATATTTTATCATAGGGAATATGGGACATTGTACAATGTCTGAAAAATCTAAATCTTTAAAAGGGAAGTATTCTAAGAAGAAGAGAACTAAGGATGATGTTGTAATTAAGAGAGAACATGATATAACCATTATCTCAATAGATTTAATTTTATGGGAGAACATAAGTTAGATGCACATTGAATTGGCTAAACTATAATGTGATATATTTAAAGACTTAGATAAAAGCATCAATTAATAATTCTAGCACATTAAGTTGTCCTTGGAGGTCGTCCCTTGCATGATGTTTATGGACTCACCTAGATCATCCCTCGTATGATGTTGATGGACTCACCTAGATCATACCTAGCATGATGTTGATGCACTTACCCGAGTCATCCCTCACATGATGTCGATGGACTCACCCAGATCGTCCCTAAATGAGGGATGACCCAAGTGAGTCATTAGACTTCATTCAAGGGATGATGAACATTTTGATGATGCCATAGACTCAATTCCCTCATGTATGTCAATCTATAACAAGAAGAAGTGCATATGATTGATCTTTTGTTGTCTTCAAATCCAAAGTGTAGTATCTCATTGCATAATACTTTATTGCTTTATTATATTATTGCACTATATATGTTGTCATTGCATGACTTGAATACTTCCCAAACTACATTAAATATCTTAAAAATAATATTTTGATTTAACCAGTCCATTTTGTTATAATGTTTTTGTAGTGGATGCAACTCCATCTAGAAGGGACCTCCCTTTTTAGTCTATTAACATCAAAATCCTTAAAACCGTCATCGAATTCTTCCAGTAACGTATTATTTTGTAGGGAAGAACATTAGACATACCTTTATGGGCTTTGGGGTATATTGTGCATTGTCTCAAAAATAACAAATATGATTGGTCCTCATATGTTTTCACCAAAAAAAAACTTCAAAATGCACACATAAATGTTGTGGCCACTTATACCATTGTTGCTACTAGCAATTACTTGATTGGTTTTTATTATGAAGCATATTTTAATGTAAGCAATACCACAATGCCCACCTCCCTCACTACAAAACTAAAGTCACTTACCTTAACCATCGAACATATGTAGGTAATTTTTTTACATAAAAATTTACAATATTTTTTTTAGTGTTTATATTTTTAATTATTTAAATTCACTTTAATGCATAGAAGAGTGATGTCTAATTCGAATAGAAGAGATGCTCTAAATAGGGGAATCAACCCAGATGGTAGTGCATATTCTGACACACTATCACCAGATCATCCGCTAACAAGGTTTGTGAAATGAATTAGGTCTTCAAAATCTTCTTTTGTTTGTCCAATTCCCTCTTCTATTTCATGTCCACATGCCATCAATGTTGAGGAAGATAGCCAAGACTTGACAGGTAAAGTTATTTTTCACTTAGGAGTAAGAAAGTAATTAATTTCTCTATTTAATTAATTTTAGTTACCATTAATTTAAATTTTGATTTTAATTTATGGTATTCTAAGAAGAAGAGAACTAAGGATGATGTTGTCATTGAGAGAGTACAAGATATAACCATTGTCTCAATAGATTTAATTTTATGGGAGGACATAAGTTAGATGCACATTGAAGTGGCTAAACTATAATGTGATATATTTAGAGACTTAGAGAAAAGCATCATTGACTAATTCTAGCACATTCAGTCATCCCTGATGGTCATCCCTTGCATGATGTCGACGGACTCACCCGGATCATCCTTCACATTATGTCAACATACTCACCCAAGTTGCCCCTCACATGATGTTTATGGACTCACCCGGGTCGTACCTTGCATGATGTCGACAAACTCACCTAGGTCATCCCTCACATGATGTTGATGGACTCACCTAGGTTGTCCCTCGATGAGGGATGACCATAAATTCTCTCTTTAATTAATTTTAGTTACCATTAATTTAAATTAATATTTTTTAAATATTTTTAAGGCATCATCCCAGACATATTTTAGAACCAGTCCGACCCAAGAATGACACTACGACGTTTGTTATGGGAAATTACAGTTGAAAATTTTAGAATAAATTTTATTATAATTTTTTTACAATAACTATTATTTTTATTTTTTTTAGGTTCAAGTCATCATCACCAATAGTAAATGATGGCACATCCACCACCACCGTCTCTATTTCCTCTACAACATGAGCACATACAACTTTCTTAATAAACGATTGAAATAGGGTAACATACTAGATCAGAGCACAATATACATAATTAAAAATTGAGTTTCTCAGTATTTTTATTAAAATATTTTCTTCAAATGTTTATCTTTTTTATTTATTTTGGCCTTAGGTCGATCACAACGGCCCACACAACATTCGATACCACCACCACATCCACATAGACATCAGTTCATAAGACCTCAAAATATGCGTGGAAAACAATTACATGTTGAAAGGAGTTCAGTAGGCCCATCCTTTGGTATTTCAAAATTTTTTAGTTTTAACCTAGAAAATGTTTCAAAAGTTTTGAATGATCATCTTGGGTTGCCTATTCCTCCCCTGGATCAAGACTTTCTTATGCAATTTTTATTTCTTGATAGTTTTAAAGCATCTGATATGCTTCAAACTCAAGGAGGAGCAACCATTGATACAACATTGCAAACTAGTGGAAGAGCAACCACTGCTCATAGCACCCCTCCCCCAAGTCCAATTGGTCAAAATGCTCCTCTAACTGAGGATAAAATATTAGATTTTTTAGAATCAGATTTATTAGCATATTATTTGGAAGCCATAGTGAAGGATACTATGCTTTCGGATATTTTTGAACTGAAATTTTGGGAGTATCGGGTAAAATCTCTAGTCAAGGAAATTAATGCCCAATACCAAAATTTTACAAAAAGAGAAGAATTGTTTTCTTTGGCTAAGCAACACCCTAAAAATATGGATGTTGGTGAGCACCATATATGCTCATATTTTTGTATAAGTACTAACAGTTTTTGCATGACAATATATAATGAGTTGTATATTTTTATAAAATATTATGTGTTTATTTAATGAATCATGTGTATTATATAATTTATGTATGAAGTGTGTTTTGTGTAGTTATTCACCTGATTTTTTCATCTTTTGCTCAGTCGAGGTCCTACATGGACCTGACATGATTCCTCTCAAATAGACCAAGGTATACTAAGATAAGCACCTTACTCAAGTAGGCGCCCTACTGAGGTAGGTGCCTTACTGAGGTAGGCACATTACTAAGGTAGGCACCTTACTCAAGTAGGTACCTTACTCAAGTAGATGCCTTACTGAGGTATGCGCCTTACTAAAGTAGGTGCCTTATCGAGGTAGGCACCTTACTCAAGTAGGTGCCTTACCGAGGTAGGAACCTTACTGAGTTAGGCGCTTGACTCAAGTAGGTACCTTATTCAAGCAGGTGCCTAGATTATGCATGTTGACCAAACGACTGGAGAAGGACCTTGTTGATGACCATTCCACATCATCTGTTAGAAACTGTTGAATGAAAGAGCTATCCTAGTTGGAGTGGATGAACACGTAATCACTCATGAAGCAGAACTATAATGAAGCAAAAATCATATGATTTCCAGGAAACGATGCAAGAGTTGATTATCACGCATTGGTTACAATAACTAAACTATCCCAGTTTATACTATAACTAAGATGCCTATTGTAATTGTTTGTCTCACTATGACACTGAGATGGGGGGTGAATCAGTGTAGCTCTTTAAAACTTAAATGTTAAACTCTTAAAGCCAAAACAAAGAGAACTTAAAACCAAATAAAGCAAATATAACAAGAGAGCATCACACAACACAAGATGTGCCGAGGTTTATCGATTTGGCTACTCCTCAAAAATTGACTGTTTGGACTACCATACAAATCTAGCCCTTGCAAAGCACAAATTTACAATCAATTTACCAGCACCCACTGGAAGGATCACCAACCCCTGATTTATCTGCACCAACAGAAAGGAGCACCAACCCCTGATTTATCTACACCAACAGAAAGGAGCACCAACCCATGATTTATTTGCACCAATAGAAGCAAGAACCAACCCCTAATTTATCTGCATCAGCAGAAAGGAGCACCAACCCCTAATTTATCTACACCAATAGAAAAGAGCACCAACCCCTGATTTATCTGCACCAACAGAAAGGAGCACCAACCCCTGATTTATCTGCACCAATATAAAGGAGCACCAACCCCTGATTTACCAACACCAACTAGAAGGAGCACCAACCCCTGATGCCAAGCACCAATTTGGAATTATGTTCTTAAACTAGAAGATTGACATAAATATGCCTTCACTTTTACAAGACCCTAACTGGTTTATTGCTTTCTCAACATCGCCCACTCTTCACACAACACACACCCTGCTCACTCGTCTCCCGTGCACTCTCCTCATGCTTCACATATCGTACACCTCTCTCACTCGCCTCTCACGCTCCTCTAGCTCTCCTCTCACTCTCTTTGCAATATTAAATCCACCTTGCTTTAATACCCCGTTCTTACAAAATTCTCCAAGCAACACTCCTTTTATAACCATCCTTTCTCTTTGTAACTCCAGTTGTAACTCCTTTTGTATATTTTGAGAAGGCATTTCGTCAAACATGTCACATGCAAATAATTTACACCATGTTCTCTTACCATGACTATTCATCTTCTCGGTCAGGACTGTTCGTTTTCTCTTTGTATGTCTATTCATTTTCTCTTTGCATGTCTGACTGTTCATTTTATTTTCCCTTGTGCATGCATTTGTTTTCTACTTTGATGACTGTACATTTTCTCCTTCATTACTATTTGTTTCTATTTTGAGGCTTTTCTTGAGTCGTGAAAATGCGACATGTTGCGATATTGTGACACTTTTGTTACTATGCCTGCCTGCCCTTCTTGAGTCACAAAAAGGTGACATGTCATGATATCACGACACTTTTCCTTGCTCTACCTTCCTGCCCTTTTCAAGTCATGAAAATGCGACATGTCGCGATATCGTGACACTTTTTTTTTCTCTTCCTTCCTGTCCTTGCCAAGTCGCAAAAATGTGACATGTCGCGATATCGTGACACTTTTTCTTTCTCTTCCTTTCTACCCTTTCTAAGTCATGAAAATGCGACATGTCGTGATATCATGACACTTTTTCTTTCTCTTCCTTCCTGCCCTTTTCGAGTCATGAAAATGTGACATGTCATGATATCACGACACTTTTTCTTTCTCTTCCTTCCTGCCCTTGCCGAGTCGCAAAAATGCGACATGTCACGATATCGTGACACTTTTTCATCCTTGCATTTTTTCTTCGCTTTGGACCGTGAAAATGCAACATGTCACGATATTGTGACACTTTTTTCTCTTTTCTTTTTCTCTCTCCTTGGCCCGCGAAAAAACAACTGTCACGAGATCGCAACACTTTTTTCTCTTTTCTTTTTCTCTCTCCTTGGCCCACGAAAAAACAACATGTTGCGATATCGCGATACTTTTTTCTCCTTGCTATTTCTCTTTCCTTTTTCCCATGAAAATACAACATGTCGTGATATTGCAACACTTTTTCTTCTTGCATTTTCTCCTCTTTTGGCAGCGAAAATGCAACATGTTGCGATATCGCGACACTTTTTCTCCTTGCATTTTCTTTTCTATTTTGGTCGTGAAAATGCAAAATGTCATGATATCACGACACTTTTTCTCCTTGCATTTTCTCTTCTCTTTTGACCGCGAAAATGTAACATGTCGCGATATTGTGACACCTTTTTTCTTTGTGGTGTTTTACTTTTTCTTTGATCTTGATCATATGGGCCACTTCGGTATTCTTAGAAAATATGCAAAAATGTGGGTAAACATCATCATAAGCATTTAATATCACTGTACATACTCTGATTAACCTTTGAGCTCCTATCCACTACTTCAATCGATCTATCTGACTGTGTTGACAATAATGACAATACCGTTGCTGCACCTTGCTCAATAATCTCCCCCTTTGGAATTGTTGGCAACACATGTGCAATGTCCTATAACTCTTCTCCAATTTCCTATAACTCTTCTCCCCCTTTGACAACAATATCAAAGGGCTGCTACAGACTCCCCCTGAGTCCATGCACAACATTCTTAGGCAAAAATTATTACACAGCAAAAATCACAAATATGAGCAAAAAGATAAACAAATACACAAATGCTCCCCCTGAGAATGTGGTCCCGATAGCTAGTCAATTCTTGGGAAGTGTGACCACTCCCAATTTGTTGTGAAGGTACTCAAAGACATCCTTGGGCAATGGTTTTGTGAAGATATCCACTACTTGCTCTGTTGTTGGAACAAAATCCAACTTTACCTCTCCTTCCACAACTTTCTCCTTCAAAAAGTGATATCGGATAACAATATGTTTTGTGCGAGAATGCATAACTGGATTCTTTGAGATGTTAATGGCACTGGTGTTATCACACTTAATTGAAATTGGCTCACTAAATTTAATACCAAGATCTTTCATGGTTTGTTTCATCCATAATACCTACGTACAACATGCTGTTGCTACAATATATTCTGCCTCTACTGTGGATAAGGAGACTGACTTTTGTTTCTTGTTGTGTCATGCGACCAACCTGTCTCCAAGATAGAATGCACTACCATTGGTACTCTTTCTGTCATCTACACATTCTGCCCAATCTGCATTTATATGCGCAATAAGGGTGAAGTCCTTACCTTTCGGATATCATAACCCATACTCCATAGTACCCTTGAGATACTGAAGAATTCTCTTCACTACTGTCACATGAGTCTCCTTGGGACTGGCCTGAAATTGTGCTACCATGCATACTACCTACAAAATATCTGGTCTGGTAGCTGTCAGGTATAGTAAGCTCCCAATCATAGATCTGTACATGGTTTGATCAACATGTGGAGATTTTTCATCCTTGCTCAACTTGCAACATGTCATCATGGGTGTGCTAATTGGCTTACAATCCTCCATTGTGAACCTTTTTAGCATCTCTTTCACATATTTAATTTGAGAAATAAATATGCCCTTCTCATTTTGATTAACTTGCAACCCGAGGAAATACGAAAGTTCACCAATCATTGACATTTCAAATTCTTTCTGCATCTTATTTGCTAAATCTTTACACCACTCATATTTGCTACTGCCAAATATGATATCATCAACATATACAACAAGAACAATAAGATGGCCATTTTTTGTTTTGACATACAAATTACTATCCACCATACCTTTCTTGAACCCTTGTTGAGTAAGATAGTTGTCTAGCCTTGCATACCATGCTTGGGGTGCCTGTTTTAAGCCATATAATGCTTTCTTCAACTTGCAAACCAATTTGGGATCATCACCAAGTTGGAAACCATCTGGCTGCTCAATATAAACCTCTTCTTCGAGTTTCCCATTCAAAAAAGTTGATTTCACATCCATTTGATAAACTTTGAAATTCTTGTAAACTGATAAATCCATAAACATTCTAATTGCCTCTAGGCTAGCCACAGGTGCAAAGTTTTCCTCAAATTCAGTTCCTTCAACTTGTGCATAGCCTTTACATACCAATATTGCTTTATTCCTGACTACTTATTCGTCTTCATTCAACTTGTTTTAAAAGATCCATTTAGTACCGATTATATTTTTATTTGTAGGTCTTGGTACTAACTCCCAAGTTTTGTTTTTCTCGATCTGATCTAATTATTTATTTATTGCCTTCATCCAATTTTTATCTTTGTTTGCTTCAACAACATTTTTGGGCTCAATTTTGGATAATAGAGAGTAGTTGCTTACTACTCTTCTTCTTTTCTGAACACCAACTATGGGGTCTCCAATTATTTGCTCTCTAGGATGATCTTTCTGCCAGCTACATGTTTTGAATTTCTTATTTTCTTCCACTTTTGAATCACTGTTTAAATAATCTGAGTCAATTTATTGTTTCTTTTCCATTTCCTTTTCCTCATTTCCTTCTTCATAAATTGGGTAGTTCTCTTCATAGCTAATTACTCATTCCCTACCTTCATCAACTTTAACATCGACACTATCCACAATTTTGTTTAGCTTCTTGTTGTAGCATTTGTAAGATTTGATTTTTGATGAATAGCCAAGAAAAATACCTTCATTAGCTCTATCTTCAAACTTACAAAGGTTTTCTTCAGTTATTTTAATGTAACACTTGCTGCAAAAAACTTTAAATTATCTTACTGTTGCCTTTTTACCAAACCGCAGCTCATAAGGAGTTTTGCTTTCATGCGTCCTCAACATGCATCTATTTTGGATGTATATCGCAGTATGGACTGCCTCTTTCCAAAATCTGTCTACTACTTTTCTCTCTATCAACATAGTCCATGCCATTTCTTGCACTGTACTGTTCTTTCTTTCTACCACACCATTCTGCTGAGGTGTTGTGGCTGCTGAAAACTGTCTTCTAATACCATATTTTTCACAGTACTCTATAAAATCCTCTGAAATGAACTCTCCTATTTTATCTAATCTTAAACATTTAATCCTTTTTTCTATTTGATTCTCAACTTGGTTTTTGAAAACCTTGAAAATCTCAAAATCTTCTGATTTGTGCTTCAAAAAAAATACCCATTTCATCCTGGAATAGTCATCTATATACAACATAAAATATTTGTCACCATTTATATTTTGCATTCTCATGGGTCCACATAAAAAAATATGTATTAGTTCCAAAGGTTTGCTTGTGTAGTACTCTTTTGTTTTAAATGAGACTCTAGTTTGCTTCCCCTTTTGGCATGAAGCACAAATGCTATTTGATGGTTTTCTAATGGTGGGAATATCTCTCACTACCATTTTTTTGCTAATTTTTACTAGATTGTCAAAACTGATATGACCGAGCCTCTTGTGCCACAACCAATTTTCTTCTACCTATCCAATCAAACAAACTCCTTCTGAATTATCTGAGAGAGTGTACAAGTTTCTAGATGTCCTCGATCCAGATGCTATCAACTTTCCACAGTTCACTTTTCTGACTTCACAACCCTGCTTCTTAAAAATTACTTCATGACCTCTATCACAAATCTGACTTACACTCAACAAGTTATGCTTCAGACCAACCACAATCAAGACTTCTTTTGACTTGATTTTTTCATCACTAATCTTCACTGAACCTTTGCCAATTATCTTAGCTCCATAATTATTTCCAAATTTTACTGAACCACCTTCATATTACTATAACTTCTCAAATTTTTGTTTGTCACTTGTCATATGACTGGAGCATCCACTATCAAGTATCCATGGTGCAAATTTATTTTGTGCTTTAAATGCTATTTGTACGATCAGGGATTTCTTTTCTTCCTTGGATTGATCTTTTTCTTTCCACTCTGGTTTGATTATAGTTTTGGGCTCTTGTTTTGACTTTTATTTTTCAGTAGCTTGTACATGTTTTTCGAGAAATTTTCCATATTGTCTCATTCCATTTGGTTGATATTTTCTTCCTTGAAAATTATTTTATGCAAATGTACTTCGACAATTTCTTACAATGTGCCCAAACTTATGACAGTTATAACATTCTATTGCATAATCCATCAAAGGTGAAAAAACATTTCTGCTGGTAAAATTCCTTGGTCCTATGTTATACTTGCAATCTGAAATCTTATGTCCATAACCATTGCATTTAAAATAGTAACCAGAAAAGAGATGATTGAACCTAGGTGATGGTCTTTGCCATGTTGTCATAGAATTCATAAATATTCTTCTTCTTTGATGTGTGACATTGATGAATCCATCATTGTCAATTCTCCTTTTGTGCCTTGCATTATTGCTTTCTTTTTCCTGAGTCAATTTTTCTTGATCAACCTATTTCTTATCTTCATTCTTTGATCCATTTGATGATTCTCCTTCGACAAAGCCTAAACCAAATTTCATGCCTGTAGTCCTTTGGATATTTATGATCTTATCTAGCTTCATAGAACGTTCTTCATGTTTGTGATGACAACTAATTTTACGATTCATCTCTTCTATCTGTATTCTTAAACTAACAGTCTCTTCTTCTAGTTTGTAGCAATAATCTATTTTCATGGTTATTTGCACTTCGAGATCTTCAAATATTTTCTTGGATTCTTCTATCTGTACTTTTAAACTGTTTATGATTTCATTTGCATCCTCAAGCTTTCTTGAAATTTTCTTATTCTTTTTCCTTTCTATATTCACTTCATCCAGAGCTGCAATTAGTTCCTCTTTCAAATTTACTTCTGCATCACTTTCTTCTTCATCACTTTCCTGTTATTTTTTTGTTTTTTCGTCTATGATTGCCATGAAAAGAGCTTTACCTGTTTCCTTTTCAGAATCCTCACTACAGCTGTCTTCTGATGAACTGACATTCTTGGAGATGAAATTTTTCTTCTTAAAGTTGCCTTTTATGAAATTTATTTTGTTCTTCCAGTCACTTCTTTCTTGGTGCGATCCTTCATCAATTTTTTTCTTCTCATTAAGTGGACATTTATCTGCAAAATGCCTGATGCCTCCATAATTGAAACATTTAAACGATAACTTTACTCTGTATTTTCTTTTTCCTTTTTTTAGTTTTCGAACAAAGTTTGCTTCCATTTCATCCGATGCCTCTTCTTCCTTGAATTCTTGTTTTGCTTTCATATTTTTATGGGCTTTAAAAGCAGCTTCTCTATCTGTGGGTTAATATTTTCCTATTCTAATCTCATATGTAGTCAAAGAACCATGCATCTCATCCATACTAAAAGAATTTAGATGTTTAGCTTCTTCTATAGTTGAAAATTTAGAATCAAATCTTTGGGGAAGAGATCTTAATACCTTTTTCACGATGATAGAATCTTCGATTTACTCATCGAGTCCTCTAATCGTATGAATGACTTCATTAAATTTCAGCATATATACCTCTATGTTCTCATCATCATTCATCTTTACTACTTCAAACTGAGATCGATGTGTTTGTAACTTGGCCTCCTTGATCTTATTGTCTCCTTCATGAATGCTCCTCAGTTTGTACCATATTTATTTTTCCGTTTTACAACTCATAATTTTTACCAGTTCTTTGTCCACTAATCTGCACATGATAGCATTCTTTTCTTTTGAGTTATTCTCAAATAGTTTCTTATTGACAGCATCGGTTGGAGAAGTGGTGGGTATTGTGTATCCACTATGTACTGAATCCCAAATATTGTATCCCAAAGCACAAAGATATGTCTGCATATTGAGTCTCCAATATGTGTAATTAGTTCCATCAAACAATGGTGCTTTTTTTGATGAGAAGCCTTCACCACCTACCATTGTGTCACTTCCAAGATCACCCTAGTCGATTAAGCTTGTTCAAAAACATGGCTCTGATACCAATTTTTAGTCTCACTATGAAACTGATAGGGGGGTGAATCAGTGTAGCTCTTTAAAACTTAAATCTTAAACTCTTAAATCCAAAATAAAGAGAACTTAAAACCAAATAAAGAAAATATAACAAGAGAGCATCACACAACACAAGATGTACCGAGGTTCACCGATTTGGCTACTCCTAAAAAATTGATTGTTTGGACTACCATCCAAATCTAGCCCTTGCAAAGCACAACTTTACAATCAATTTACCAGCACCCATTGGAAGGAGCACCAACCCCTGATTTATCTACATCAACAAAAAAGAGCACCAACCCCTGATTTATCTACACCAATAAAAAGGAGCACCAAACCCTGATTTATCTACACCAATAGAAAGGAGCACCAACCCTTGATTTATTTGCACCAATAGAAATGAGCACCAACCCATGATTTATCTGCACTAACCCCTGATTTATCTGCACCAACAAAAAGGAGCACCAACCCCTGATTTATCTGCACCAACAGAAAGGAGCACCAACCCCTGATTTACCAGCACCAACTGGAAGGAGCACCAACCCCTGATGCCAAGCACCAACTTGGACTTATGTTCTTAAACTAGAAGATTAACATAAATATGCCTTCAATTTTACAAGACCCTAACTGGTCTATTGCTTTCTCAATATCACCCACTCTTCACACAACACACACCCTGCTCACTCGCCTCCCATGCACTCTCCTCGTGCTTCACATATCGCACACCTCTCTCGCTCACCTCTCGCGCGCCTCTAGCTCTCCTCTCTCTCTCTTTGCAAGATTAAATCCACCTCGCTTTAATACCCCATGCTTACAAAATTCTCCAAGCAACACTCCTTTATAACCATCCTTTCTCTTTGTAACTCCAGTTGTAACTTCAGTTGTAACTCCAGTTGTAACTCCTTTTGTATATTTTGAGAAGTCATTTCGTCAAACAAGTCACATGCAAATAATTGACACCATGTTATCTTACCATGACTGTTCATCTTCTCAGTCATGACTGTTCATTTTCTCTTTGCATGTTTTTTCATTTTCTCTTTGCATGTATGACTGTTCATTTTCTTTTTCCTTGTGCATGCATTTGTTTTCTCCTTCGATGACTATACGTTTTCTCCTTCATTACTGTTCGTTTTTATTTTGAGGATTTTCTTGAGTCGCAAAAACATGACATGTTGTGATATTGTGACACTTTTGTTACTCTGTCTGCTTGCCTTTATTGAGTCACTAAAATGTGACATGTCGTGATATCGTGACACTTTTCCTTGCTCTGCCTTCCTGCCCTTTTCAAGTCATGAAAATGTGACATGTCGCGATATCGTGATACTTTTTCTTTTTCTTCCTTCCTACTCTTGCCAAGTCACAAAAATGCGACATGTCACGATATTGCAACACTTTTTCTTTCTCTTCCTTCCTGCCCTTGCTGAGTCGCAAAAATGCGACATGTCATGATATTGCGACACTTTTTATTTCTCTTCCTTCCTACCCTTTTTAAGTCACGAAAATGCGTCATATCGTGATATCGCGACACTTTTTCTTTCTCTTTCTTCCTGCCCTTGCCGAGTCACAAAAATGCGACATGTCATGATATTGCAAAACTTTTTCATCCTTGCATTTTCTCTTCACTTTGGATCGCAAAAATGCAACATGTCGCGATATCACAACACTTTTTTCTCTTTGCTTTTTCTCTCTCCTTGGCCCACAAAAAAACAACATGTCATGATATCATGACACTTTTTCTCCTTGCTCTTTCTCTTTCCTTTGGCCCGCGAAAATACAACATGTCACGATATCGTGACACTTTTTCTCCTTGCATTTTCTCTTCTCTTTTGGCCGCAAAAATGCAACATGTCGTGATATCGCGACACTTCTTCTCCTTGCATTTTATCTTCTATTTTGGCCATGAAAATGCAACATGTCATGATATCACGACACTTTTTCTCCTTGCATTTTCTCTTCTCTTTTGACCACGAAAATGCAACATGTTGCGATATCGCGACACCTTTTTTCTTTGTGGTGTTTTACTTTTTCTTTGATCTTGAGCATATGGGCCACTTCGATCTTCTTAGAAAATATGCAAAAAGGTGGGTAAAAATCCTCATAAGAATTTAACATCACTGTACATACTCTGATTAACCTTTGAGCTCCTGTCCACTACTTCAACCGATCTATCTGACTGTGTTGACAATAATGACAATACTGTCACTGCACTTTGCTCAACAGTAATAGTACTACAATAGGAAGTCCTGTGGTGTTATATAAACACATGGACTTATTTCATAGAACATTATTGCATGTAATATTTCACTACTCTATTAATAAAAACTTGAATGTTCTTCATTTACACATTGTCTTCGTGAATTGTTGGGCAGGATATGATAGAGCTCAGGCCCACTCCAAACCAGTATGCCTCCCATAATCTTAGTTATTTTCATAGGTTTACTTATGTATGATAGTATGTTTATTTCTTAGATTAAATTTATCTACTTTTGAATGGTGTGCTTTTTAATTATGTAGGTGTATTTATAGCTTTTAGAGTGGTGTGTTTATCTTTACGTATTTTATTTATGCATGAGATTTATTGGTGTGGATAAACCAATTGTTGTTTTACAAACACCCCCAATGATAGTTGAATGAATTCATCTAAAAAATGGTAGTGTGAGCAGTCTCAACCGTGGCACTTCAAAAGTCTACGAGCTCCCTGGTTTGATAATTTAAATGCAAGTGTTGTGACATATATACAAAAAATTTAACTAGTGTTTGGAACCCAATATTTTGGCATCGCTTCCATGAAAGCGTCACTAGTAGACTGATTACATTGCCCCTTAAAACCTTCTATTTGACCTTTTATGAGTCCACCAAGAAAAAGAGGACTCAATGGTCATTTTATAATACAAAGCCCACCAAAAAATTCTAAGTCAACCGAAGACCTAGAGTTTAAATTAGATTCTCCTAACTCATCACTAGTAGTCCACTGGAGTGAGCATCCTCACTTTATGCAAAGTGCCTCCTTGTCTCATCGACCTAGGAAAGAATAGACCATCCTGAACCCATTTTTTAAAAGGACACCTTTGGAGGAAGCCCTGCTATAGAAATTCATAGAGGATTAGACCGTAACACCATATAACTTAGAGGATCTAATACAAAAAGTTCTGAATGAACAAAAGGCCATAGAAACTACATTAGAGACCACACTCCCTAAAATAATAGTCGAATAAGTTTCATCTGGTTTTATCTTCTCGATAGAGGAAGGAGTAGGGGAAACTAAAATGAAGAATATATCCATCCATATCCCTAACTTTAGGGGATACCAAACCGAAGACCCTGACCTATTTTTGTTTAAATTTTATGTGTTGTGTAGGTTTTTTGACTATAAGTCAGATGCTCAGAAGATGAAATTGTTTCCATAAACATTGGACTATTTAGCTCTACGCTGGTTTATCGGGCTAGGGAACAAGAAGATAGCCACATGGGGATAAATGAGGAAGCTCTTCCTAGAGTACTACCAAGACTTTAGTAGAGCACGAGACTCTAGAGAGGAAGTCCTCAACATGACATATAAGGAGGATGAATCCTTGGAAGAATACTAGGAGAGGTTCAATTTCAATTTGCAGCAATCCCCTCATGCGAAGCTGGGCGATAAGTCCCTCAAAAGTATTTTTCTAAGAGGACTTAACAATGATTCGCTGGAAGCACTAAAAAATATTTTGGGAGGAGACGTTTACCATAACATGATGGAAGACATCTGATAATTATGTCAAAACTACTCACGAAGGAGAGGTAAGCCCACCTCGATAATAGTCAAGGTGACCGTATCGATCACAAAATAGAGATAGACAACATGTTGGAATATTTAAAGAGAAAAATGTCATCCTACCTAGTATTGTAGTTGGATACACTCTTATTGGATAAGAAGAAATAAGAGAATTATGCAACGTTGGCCTATTTTTACCCAAAATATAGAGAAATATATTCTAGGAATATGTGCTTGAAGAACAAGGTCAGAGTATACACGGTTTGCCAATAGAATCACAAAACTTGACTATACCCACAATTACCCAATATCAAGGAGGATGCTAACGTAAGTGAAACCTATTTTGTGGGCAATCAAATAAATTGGTAGCAACCCCCTATGGGTAATATGCACACAAGGATGCTACCCTATGGAGGAGGACCATATATGCCATAAGGGCAACCACAACCACCCAATATGGGATGGTGGGGACTGCAACCTTGGATGAATATACCTCTATGAGCTACATTCCCTAATCAATAACCATGGATTTCATATTAGCATTCTAGGCAGTAGTGGAGGAACCACGTTTCATGGAATTCTACTCCACAAAACATGGTACAAGCCCCACCTCAGCAAGGCTTATCGACCCTACTTGTGGCAAGACCTGTGTAGTTATCAACATAGCTGATGGTGAACCCAAATAATAGTAGAGGGAGAGATGTATTTGATGTATCATATTAGTTGTGATCATATTCAACTTAGATCATGCAAGCATTAGGAGTAGAAACACCTCACCTGGTAGAATAGGAGGAAAATATAGGGAAATTCCCTCTTATAGAAGAGGTAGGAGAAGAATTTTTTTTGAGAAAATAGAGGCTCCATTCGCTAAACATTTGCAAGAATAGAGGAAGCTGGCACAGCCAAAATTTGACATCCTCTCTAACTTGAGGAATATCACAGTTACGATCCTATTTTTTCAAGCTATTCGAGACATCTTGATATATACCAAAGCAATAAATGATTTGTGCCTAAGGAAACCTAGACATAAATTGACATATACCATAAATATCATAAGAACTTTTTTTTACTTGATGATGGGGAATGTATATCATCCCAAATATGCAGACCCAAGTAGCCTGGTGTTTACCATAAAAATATAAGGGCATTCACTAGCTAACACCTTAGTTGACTTGGATGTAGCTATTAATGTAATTCCACAAGAAACAATGTAGAAGTTGAAGCTCATGAACCTGAAACCCACCAATATGGTTTTGCAACTGGTCGATCGATCAAGTATAGCACCAATGGGAATTCTTGAAGACATTATTGTAATAGTTTATGCATGGGAACAACTAATAGATTTCTTGGTGCTATAGTCTAAAACAAGACTGGGTGGTTATCCACTCATCCTGGGGAGACCATGGTTAGCTACAGCTGACACCTACATTAGCTACCATGATGGACTCATGACCATCTCAAATGGTTAGGACATAAAGAGAGTGACTATCTCACCTCCCGTGCAATCTATGGAAATTCTAGGAGAATCTATGGTGGAAAATCAAGAGGATAGTTCATTATCTATGCTTCAATAGATGATGCCATTAATATATTTTGAGGAAGAATCTGATGAATATGGTGTCATCACAATATTCCTTTAGAGGGAATCCTCCCTCATGATTCCCAAGTCACCATTGATCGTTTCCCAAGACCACCACACTAGGAAAATTGACATTAATCCTAGAAGAACACTGAATGTTAGTAGTGGGTTGATATCCACACAAATGGCAAATTTGAAAGAGCTCCTAACTAGGCACCAACAAGCATTAACCTGGGATTATTTGAATATGAAAGGAACCAACTCGAATATTTGCACTCACCAAATTTACCTTGAAGAATAGGCAACTCTCGTAAGATAGCCGTAGAGAAGGATGAACTCGACCATGAAATAAATCTTCAAAGTCAAGTTACATAAGCATTTATATATAGGATTCATCTACCCAATCTTTGACAGTGAATGCATGTCATCACTTGTGGTGGTCCCCAAGAAAAATATGAAATGGCAGATCTATGTTGATTATAAATCGCTGAATAAGGTGACTAAGAAGGATCACTTACCACTTACCTTAATTGATCAGGTTTTGGACATGTTGTTTGGAAGGAAATACTTCTCATTTTTGGATGGATTCAGTGGGTACAATTAGATTCATATTGGAGAAGAAGACCAGGATAAAATGACGTTCACCCATCCATGGCGAACGTTTTTTTATAGAGTGCTACTATTCAAATTATGCAACACACCACCCACATTCCAAAGGGTGATGTTAAGCATATTATTAGATATGATGGGATAAGTACTTGAGGTATATATGGATGACTTCACCATTTATGGGGAAAATTTTGAAGAAGCGATGATAAATTTGGAACGAGTACTCCAAAGGTGTGAAGAAAAAAACTTATCCCTTAGCAATGAAAAGTGCTTCATGATGATGCACAATGGCATAGTGCTAGGACATCATATCTCAAGAGAGGGAATTAAAGTCGACCAAAAGAAAATAGAAGTCATCAAAGAATTACCCAACCTAAAAACACAAAATAAAGTAAGGAGTTTTCTCGACTCTTTTGTGTACTATAGGCGATTTATCACTGGCTTCAGTACAATTGTAAAACCACTACACACCCTACTGATGAAGGACGTAGATTTCATCTAGATAGAGGATTGTGAGCAAGCATTCCAGACATTTAAGGAGAAGTTGATTTCTACCCCGGTGTTGCAGGGCCTCAATTGGGCTGTCCTGTTTCATATATATTGTGATGCATCCAATAATGCAATGGGAGCAGTCCTCAGGTAGAAGGATGATGAGGAATTTTATGCCATTTATTATGTTAGAAAAAACTTAGTAGGGTCTAAGATCAACTACATAGTAATAGAGAAATTATTTCTCATAGTTGTGCACACTATCAAAAAATTCTGCCACTATATCACTAGGTACAAGGTGTTCGTTCACATGGACCATGCGGCCATAAGATACCTAATGAGTAAACTAGTGATCAATGGTAGGATCATTAGGTGGATTTTTCTGGTGCAAGAGTTCAATTTTACCATAATTGACAAGCCCAAAGAGGACAATGTAGTCACATATTTTTTGTTTAGGCTAATACCAACAGATCACACGACAGTAGAGGACCAATTCTCGGATGAGCATTTTCTCGTCATCAATAAACAAACATCATGGTATGTAGACATCACCAACTCTTTGACCATTGGTAGAATTTACCCTACTATTTCCTATAGAGAAAAGCAAGGAGTGATCGAAAATAGTGATTCATTTCAATGGATTGACAACCTCCTGTTCAAAATAGGGCCCAACTAGGTTGTGAGGAGGTGCATAGCAGAGCATGATTTTTTAGATATAATCAAGTCCTATCATAGTGAGCCATGTGGAGGGAATTTTTAGGAAGAAGGATTGCATATAAAGTATTACATACTGGGTATTTTTGGCCCACCCTATTCAATGACGTAGCCACATACAACAACAAATATGACGAATGCTAGAGAATGGGCAGCTAACCCATAGGGATGAAATGCCCCTTCAACCTCATGTGCATATAGAGCCATTCATCAAGTGGGGCATATATTTTTTTGGACCCATAAACCCACCTTCATCTAGGAGGAGATATATTCTAGTCTGCACAAAATACGTTACTAAATGGGTCAAAGTCTAGGCCTTAAGGGACTCCAAGGAAGAGATAGTGGCTGAATTTCTATTCACCTGTATTTTTACAATGTTTGGTGTGCCCAAGGAAATTACAATAGACCAAGGGCCCCAATTTACCTCTAGTCTAATTGAGGAGTTGATGGAGCAATACAAGATTTGGCACAACAGGACCACCCCCTACCATCCATAGGCAAACAAGCAGGTGGAAGTGACCAACAAGGAAATAGAGAACATCCTGACAAAAACCATACAACAACATAGGAAGGATTGGGTTTCAAGACTACCGAAGGTAGTATGGGCATATAATAAAACATGGAAATTGACCATAGGCTTTACACCCTTTCGACTAGTATACGAGAAAGATGCAATGATGTCCATCGAGTTTAAGGTTAAGATTATCAAAACATCGGTAGAACTAGACCTGAGCTTGGATGAAGAATAGAAGGAATTAATTCATAAATTGAACCAGTTGGATGAAGTTTGAATGGATGCCCTACAAAGAACATAAATCGTATAAAAGCAAAGGAAGCAGTGGCATGATCGCCACATTAAAACAAAACAATTCAAAGGAGATTGGGTACTGTTGTACGATTCTAGGTTCCAAGAATGGAAGGGAAAACTAATGCAATGGTGGATGTGACCATACGAAGTGGTGAAAATCATTAAAAATGGTGTCATACACATCAAGACAATTGATGACAACAACACCACTCTAACATCTAATGGCCATCAGTTGCACCCGTACCACATGTCTAAAAGCTTGCTAGTAGAGTCCAGAGCAGGCATGTAGGATATCCCATCCAAGTAAAATTTTTCCATAGTTCTCAACAACATGGTGGATGCAAAGTTGTCCACCAAAAATAAGTTAGCATAGTTTCATATTTTTTAGCTTATGATGTGTATTCTAGGAAAAATGCCTACATGCAATCTATAGGCATCCTGAGATCCAGGGCATAATAGGTTTGGATTGCATTTAACTACATATTTTTTCTTCTTTTTATTTTTTTGGTTTTACAAGGAAATGGCCTGATTTCTCGAATAGTATGCATCTTGGGTGACAAGGCCTAGAACATCTCAGCATCAATGAACCTACACATCTAGGAAAATCTGATCCAAGCATGGAGTGGGCACCAATTCCCTACAAAGAAAACAATACACACCCCCATGTATGGATGAAGCAGACACCAACGTTGTACAAAGAGGATTTTTAGGAGCCTTGATAAACCTTGCATCAACAGACATGATAGCCATTGCTAAATTTTTAGGTAGGAGGACGACAAACCCCATAAGGGAGGTGCCTTACTTTGACGCCTTACTCCGAAAGAGTGATTCCTTACTCTAGAAGGGAGATGCCTTACTTCACCAAGGAGGCACCACCCTAGAGGTGTTCTTTCACTCAATATATATATATATATATATATATATATATATATATATATATATATATATATATATATATATATATATTTCAAGGAGGCACCTTACTCGGTGCCTTACTCCACCAAGGAGGCACCACCCCTTCTAAAAAAAATGATGATCAAGTGGCGCCTTATTGAGGTAGGCATCTTACTCAAGTAGGCACCTTACTAAGGTAGGCGCCTTACTAAGGTAGGCACCTTATTCCATCAGATGCCAAGCATGAACCTTATGTTAGGACCCTCCTAACACACCCTAATACTTATATTATTTATTAATTATATTTTAGGGTCACAACCCTTCACTCTTACAACTATTAGACTAGGTATTTAAATGCAATCCAAATATGATAATAAGGCATCATCGAACAAATATATTAATTAATTCTATTGTGGGTTTTTCTACCTTACAATCAAAAAGTGATTCAATATAAAAATGATTCCTCCTTCCGCACTATTTAGTTTCATACCATCTGGATCAGAGCTAGATCAAGGAGAAAATTTACCATTAAAAATTTTTCCACTGCACATTTTAGCCAGTCCACATTCGTGAGGATGCAAACAAGATTCACACTTCATGGATCCGTGTCATAATCCTCACAAAAAATTAAACCTTCTCCTAAGGTACGAATTAAGTTGTCTTACACCCAAATTGCTCGACCTTTCACGTGGTGATCGGTGGATATTTTGAAAAAGATAAAATCTTCAACGTAGCATCAAGGTTTTTGACATCCGAAATGCAAAGGAAAAAATTAAATTTTTTTAAGGACTAAAGTCCCACATTCATGGTGCTATGTCTTTGTAGCGCTTTATAAGTGCCAAAAGGCACAAGGAAGAATGTGACTTCGGTCATGCCTCCCCCGTACCTCACGTGAACCAACCGCTACCTAGTCCTTCCTCAAAATTCACACCGCTCACCGACTCCTTATGTTCTCGACTGCCACCCCTACGCCTCGGTCACCTGCTACTGCCCTACCAATCTACCTTCCCGCCTATCGCCCTGTTAGTCAACCTTCCACCTACCGCCCTACCGACCGCCATGTGCTCTCTACCCTGATGCCTCTACAAGCTACCTATTAAATAACAGAGAGCACCAAATTCAAAAAGTTGATAGGGCATTGCCCACCAAATTTTTTTTTTCTCACCTGTACCAAGTCATATTGATCGTTACCTACACCAACCGCAATGGTTGAAGGACGATGATCACTAGATTCCATTCATGAGAAACATGAAAGGCTCATTGAAGAATTTATATAGGAAATAGAGAAGAATACTCGTAATTTTAAAATAACTCTTCGAGAAAATATTTGCAATGGATGTTAAACTTAATGCCATTAGTCAAAATCAGGCAACACCACATGCAAATTCAACCAACAATGGGTCATCAAACCGAGCAATGTTAGGAGGTCCACAAAATTCCATTCTACCATGGATGACCAAATTAGACTTCCCAAATTTTTGAGGAGACCCTACAAGCTGGATCTACCAAGCAGAGCAATATTTCTCACTAAATCAAATTACAGAAATGCAAAAAGTGCATATCGCCTCCTTCCACTTGGAAACTGATGCCATCCAATGGTACCAATGGTTCAAGAAAACTAACGGCACTCCAACGTGGTCAACCTTTACACAGAATCTATTAGTGTGATTTGGCCCTAGAAAGTTTCAAAGATTTACAGGGGCCCTCACTAAATTATGCCAAACCACTTCGGTAAGCAAATACCAAGAAAATTTTGAAAGGCTAGCTAATCGAACATCTGGATTAGACACTGTCTTATTTCAAGAATTTTTTGTCTGTGGATTAAAAGAATAAATTTGAATAGAGGTGCAAATGTATAACCCTATAAACATGTTAGAGATCATTGACTTGGCAAAATTAGCGCAGGACAAAATCAAGGCACGAAATTGGTTCACAAAACCAACTTGGGGGAAACCATCAAACACTTATACCAACCCCAAACCAATGCAAAATGGATGAACCCAAAACTCATAAAAATCCCCCAAAATTAACCTCGCTCTACCAATTAAGCGTCTGAGTTTCAAGGAAATGAAGGAAAGACAAGCTAAGGGTATTTGCTACCATTGCGATGAGAAATTTGACAGAAATCATAAATGTGCCTCACAGAAATTATATATTCTAGATGCCACAGAGGAAGGGAATTCTACTAAAGAGGAAACTAAACTCAAATTAGAGGTATTATCCAACACACTTGAAAGTGACAAAGAAAATGCACCAAAGGTTTCCTTCAACGCCCTTGCCGCATTTTATGCCCCTCAAACAATGCGAGTTAAAGGGTATTTTAAGAAACAAAACCTTACCATGTTCCTATATTCTGGTAGCACACACAATTTTATTGATTCAAAGGTGGCTAAACAAGTAAATTGTTTTATATACCCTTGCAATAACTTCGAAGTGATGATTGGAAACGGCAGAAAAATTGCATGCAAAGGAAAATGCAAAAATATAAAACTATGGGGGTTTATAACATGAAAGGTGACATGTACGTCCTACCCCTAGGTGGGTGCGACATTGTACTAGGTGTACAATGGTTATGAACCTTGGGCGTAGTCCAATGGGAATTTGATGAACTATGGATGAAATTCATAGCAAATAACCAAACCTATATTATCCAAGGCTTGAAATCAGGACCTTCCCAAATCGTTAGCTCGCATAGAATGGAGAAAATTATCTGAAAAGGAAACAAAGGAATGGTCACCCAATTATTTTCAATTCAACCTAGTCACAAAGAAGATGAGACACCAGAGTTACAAAATATTTTAGACCACCATAAGGTGGTATTCAATGAACCAAAAGGACTACCTCCACAACGAAGTCACGATCACACTATTCCACTATTTCCAGGGCATCAACCTCCTAATATTAGACCTTATCATTATCCATACCTCCAAAATACTGAAATAGAGAAATTAGTACAAGACATTCTTAAGGCAGGATTCATTAGACCTAGCAAAAGCCCTTACTCCTCTCCAATTATTTTAGTTAGAAAAAACGATGGCTCATGGCGTTTATGTGTCGATTTTCGAGTGCTTAATAAAATGACCATCAAAGATGAATTTCCTATTCCGATCATATACGAGCTATTATATGAACTCCACGAGGCAGCTTATTTTTCCAAGTTAGACTTATGGTCAGGCTACCACCAAATACGATTCAACGAAAATGATATTCCTAAGATGGCCTTTCACACTCACGAAGGGCACTATGAATTCTTGGTGATGCCATTTGGCCTAACCAACACTCCTTCTACCTTTCAAAGTCTAATGAATAAGGTATTTCACCCTTTTCTTCATAAATTTATATTAGTTTTCTTTGATGAAATTTTGATTTATAGCAAAACATGGGAAGAACATTTGGACCATGTTAGACAAGCATTCCAAATCTTGAAGGAAAATCAACTTTATGCAAAAATATGAAAGTGTTCCTTTGGAAAACAAGAAATTGAATACTTAGGCCATATTGTCTCAAAGGAAGGAGTTATGGTAGATCCTTCCAAAATCGAGGAGGTGAAAAATTGGCCTATTCCAAAAACCTTAAAAGCTCTATGTGGGTTTCTTGGACTAACGGGATATTATGGAAAATTTGTCCAAAATTATGGTAAAATCGCTGCTCCTCTAACAACATTACTTAAGAAAAATGCTTTCAAATGGTCGTCTAAAGTGGATGAGGCATTTATCACCTTGAAAACTACAATGTGTACCACCCCTGTTCTAGCCATGCCCAAATTTTCTAAACTGTTCGTCATTGAAAGTGACGCTTTAATAATAGGAATGGGAGTCATACTCATGCAGGATGAAAGGCCTCTAGATTTTATAAGCAAAGCATTTTCTCCTAAGAATTTAGCTCGCTCTACGTATGAAAAAGAGATGTTGGTGATTTTCCATGCTATTCAACATTGGAGGCCTTTCCTTATTGGCAAACATTTCATTATACGCTCTGACCATCATAGCTTGAAGTATTTTTTGGAACAAAGGACTAATACCCCGGAACAACAAAAATGGGTTACTAAAATTCTTGGCTATGATTATGAAATTACATATAAAAAGGGAAAGGAAAACATGGCAGCCGATGCACTTTGTAGAAAATTTGAAGATATGCCTCAAGTCCATGCTCTTTCCTCCCTTATTCATAAATGGGTAGATGAGGTGTATGAAGAATGGATAAATGATCCTACTATCCACGCCTTAATTCAACAACTTCAACATAATCCTAGTAGCAAACCTCCATACACTTGGAAGGACAATATATTAAGATACAAAGGGAGGATGGTCCTCACCCCCAATTCAACTTATCATGAAAAACTTCTTCATGAGTTACATACCTCACCCACTGTAGGCCACTTAGGGTTCTTAAAAGCTATAAAAGAGCCACTACCTCCTTCTATTGGGTAGGAATGAAAAATTACATCAAAAACTTTGTAAAAGAATGTGAAGTTTGCCAAAGACAAAAGGGGGAGACCCTCGCTATTCCAGGATTACTTCAACCTCTGCCTATACCCACCAAGAATGTTTCTATGGACTTTATTGAAGGATTACCAAAATTAGGAGGAAAAACAACCATTTTTGTAGTCATTGATCGTTTATCTAAATATGCCCATTTTTGTTCCATGGCTCATCCTTATACCGCTAGCACTATAGCCCACCTCTTCCTAGATAACATATTTAAATTACATGGTATGCCCTCCACAATTTTTAGTGACCGCGACCCAAATTTCACTAGCACCTTTTGGAAGGAATTGTTCAAATTACAAGGTACTCAACTTCGTATGAGCTCCACTTACCATCCTCAAACCGATGGCCAAATAGAAGTTGTAAATAAATGCTTGGAAACATACCTTCGATGTTTTATTTCCACTCAACCACTCCATTGGGTAAAGTGGCTTTCACTAGCGTAATGGTGGTTTAACACTTCATACCATACATCCATCAAAATGACTCCTTATGAAGCACCATATGGTAAAACACCACCATCCCTCACTTCCTATATTCCAGAGACTACAAAAGTCCATGCAGTGGAAACGAAACTTGCTAATAGAGATGACATACTATGGATCCTAAAAGATAACCTACACACTACCCAGAATCGCATGAAGCAACAAGCCGATCAACATAGAAGTGAACGTAGTTTCCATGAGGGTGATATGGTTTTCTTACGTCTCCAACCTTACCGTCAATCCTCTCTTAAACAAAAATGTTCTCAGAAGTTAGCACCCAAATTTTATGGGTCATATAAAGTTCTCCAACGTATTGGGACTATTGCTTACAAACTAGAGCTTCCTCCCTCTTCCAAACTTCACCCCATATTTCATGTAACTTACCTTAAGCTCGAATTTGGAGCCCATATCATGACACAAACCATTCTCCCTGAACTCTCCGATGATGGAGTACTTCTAGTCGAGCTAGAACCTATCTTGGATCGCCGCTCTCATCACCTTTGTACTTGCGATATCACAAAAGTTTTAATCCATTGGAAAGGTCTACCTTTAGAAGATGCAACGTGGGAAAATTTTCAAGATATCCAGCAGCAATTTCCAAATTTCTAGCTTTGAGGACAAAGCTCCTTTAAGGGGGGTGGCATGTTAGGACCCTCCTAACATACCCTAATACTTATATTATTTATTAATTATATTTTAGGGTCACAACCCTTCACTATTACAACTATTAGACTAGGTATTTAAATTTAATCCAAATATGATAATAAGACATCATCGAAAAAATATATTAATTAAGTATATTGTGGGTTTTTCTACCTTACAATCAAAAAGCAATTCAATATAAAAATGATTCCTCCTTTCGCACAATTTAGTTTCATACCACCTTACTCAAGTAAGCACCTCAATTGACTTAAAAGCACATGCACAACTTTGCAGTACGTGGAGTAGCCAAAGCCGACACCATCATATCATGTGATGGAAATCCGAATGCACCTAAAAATATTTCAAAATTATTAGATAGGATCTCTACATGGACCAAGGCCAACCGTTGAGGAGATATGCATCCCAACCTGAACCAACAGGATCCACCGTATTTTTAGCATAGGACCTTAAGAGAACCAGAATTGCAACACCCAAGGCGACGTAATAAAGCACATGGGAAATATATTATTAAGTACCAAATTGGCATACTTTGTGTAGTGCAAAATGACCAATCTGGTATGTGCATGATTCCTCTTAAATATATACATAATTTTTCATATAATATGCTTATCTAAAAATAATTTTGGCACAAGAATTAATTCACCCCTCATGCCTAATACGTTGTGTCAGAAATAAATTTGGGTGGCGTACCCTACCAACCCCAAGGTGAAAAAAATTTCTAGAGTTAGACGCCTAAGTCTATAAGAGGGCACCTTATTGAGAATAGGGCATCAAACCAATTGAAATCAAAAGATAGATCGCAATGGGATGACGTTCAAATATTCATGTGCTTAAAAAGCATGAACCCAACAACATTGAGGGGATTAGGGGAGAATTTTGCAACCGGTTTGAAGTGGTTGGGTGGATGAATTACTATCGCTTGGTCAGCCAATAAGAGGACATAGAGGCAACAAAGGATTTTGCTTCCACTGTGAGCAGAGGAGTTTCCCGATTGTATGGACTAGAGATCCCAATCACCCCAAAGCACATTGCTCATGTTACTGATCTCCCCCTCACTAGAGAATGTGTATACAAGAATGGTGAGATAAAATAGTGTGCAAAATTGTTGCTCGAATAGAGGAACGTCTGATGCAACCATGGGTTATTCCAAAGTAGGGACTCCCTATGCACTTGAGGAAGCTCTTTGAGTAGGTTGTGAGATACTTCATATGCACTAGGAATTATTCACACCTGAACATGAATCATATGTAGTTCATGAACAACCTGGTGCACGGGTGATAAATTAACATCCCATTCTACCTAGTAAATGCCCTATACGATAAAGCATTGTGATAACAGTGAGGGGTGACCTCTGCCCTAGCCCACCATGGGCTAATTATAGTCCTAATATGCCATGTGGAGAATCACAAGGGAATCTCGTCAGTGGTAGGACCTAAACACTCTTGCACATAAGAGCAGGTGGCAGCCGAAGAAGAGTAAGAGGATAAATTACAAGAAGCGATCGAAGAATAAGGGGTCGAAAATTCTAATGTGTAAGAGCAGGCAATATCAGAGGTTAAGTATGAGGTCAAATTGGGAGTAATTCTCAAAGGGAAACAATCCCAAACTTCACTAGATGCTACAGAGGAGGGGTAAATTTCTTTGCCCAAGTATACGAAGGATAGACTATAATCCTCCAACCCTGAACCCACAACACAACAAATAGAGCACATACACATTCGAAGGCACCTATAACATCTAATCATCTTGAGTGAGGAGGAAGAGGAAGATGTGGAGCTTGGATTTACAACCCAAACCCTACAAAATTTGTCCACCCATAGTCCTCGGTAAGCCTACAACAACATTCTGAGGTGCTAATGGGAGAGGGTTGCGTTGGAAAAAATAGGAATTTCACAATGTAGGTTCTATTCAAGGAGTATAAGGAGATGATGGCAAGAAATATTCAAAGGCAGGAAGCCAACGTTGCCCAATTACAATAGCTGATCCAGCAACTCAAGGCAAAAAACCAACAACTACAAATTAGGGGGATCGAGAGGCATGATGCCTCTACCCAAACATAGTGGGTAATTGAGGTTCCCATGAACTCTCCAACCTCATAAAATATGGTATTCTCATCCAGGGCAGTTAGGTCGAATGCTCAAAATAAGGAATTCGAGGTAGCAGAGGGTTCATGCACCTCTGATAAAGTGACTATAGAGGAACAGGGGAATTCTATTTTTCAAATAGAAACCCCTGTAATTAACATTGATGATGATGAAGATCCTTCAAGATAGATCCAAGGGCAAAAATCTAAACCAGAGGCCAAGAAGGACTCTCCAGAGTACCAGGTACTCAAAATTGAGGGGCCACGACCTAAAAAACTAGAATAGTAGGTTTTGGGCGACCAAGAAATAGAGAAGACAACTATGGGGTACCTAATATTAGAAGGATAGATTCCCAAAGCCTTTAACAAGGAGGCATCCCCTATAGGAAAGGAATATTACCCATGTAAGCCGTCACAACAACAAATAGGAGAAAAGGTAAGGTACCTCAAACATCATAGAAGAGAGTCAAAATAAGGGCCAAAGTTATGTTCATCGAACGGAATCCCCACTCAAATGAATAATGGGAAGAAGGTATGCATGCCTTCACCTAACGAAAAGGAAAATTTGAAAAGATTCATGAGGATTTTAAGGTGACAAACTTAGCTAGGAAAGCTACTAGGAAGGCTGAAAGAGGGCCTGGTACTTGTGTGGACTATGGATAACAAATTTGGGAAATCTATGGTTTGTCACAGGGTTGACCTTCCAAAATGAGGAAATGGCTAGAAATATATGGGATATATGGACCAAAGGAAGAGGTAGCAGTAATCGATGAGAAAAATGTTGGTCTTACCCTCTAATAACTTTGACTATGTAAGGCGAACATGGTCATTTGGAAGAGATATGATTCCAACATTCTCTTCGAAGAGTTACACCCTCAACTCGTTGGATTGTGGTAAGAAGTAGAGGTGATCTTCCAAAAGGGAGAAACGACTATGGCAGCAGTGCCCATCCTAGGTGCTGGGCCAAGCATGAAAGGGATGCATAGCTAGTGCACCAAGAAGCTAACAAAGAATGAAGGCCAACCCAACATAGTTGGAAGTCAGTGTAGCTAGAGGTCAGCATAGCCTAATAATGCCCTGCAACAAACCAGTGCCCCGTAGCATAAATGGAAGCCTTAGACTGAAGGAAAATCCAAGAACACTAGTAAGAAAAAGAAATAGAGATAAGTGGCCTATGCAGAGGAGGTGATTATCGATTTTAGGTTCCACGAGGGCGTGGCACATATTAAGCATGGGGGGATGATAAGCACAAGATATGCTCATATTTTTGTTTAAGTAATAATGGTTTTTACACGATAATATATAATGAGTTGTATATTTTTATGAAATATTATGTGTTTATTTAATGAATATTGTGTATTATCTAATCTATGCATGAAGTGTGTTTTGTGTAGTCGTTCTCCTGATTTTTTCGTCTTTTGCTCAATCGAGGTCCTACATGGATTTGGCATGATTCCTCTCAAAAAGACCAAGGTATACTATGGTAGATGCCTTACTGAGGTAGGCATCTTACTAAGGTAGGTGCCTTACTAAAGTAGATACCTTACTAAGGTAGGAGCCTTACTCAAGTAGGCACCTTACTCAAGTAGTCACCTTATTGAGGTAGGTGCCTGACTCAAGTAGGCGCATTACTTAAGAAGGTGCCTGGATTATGCATCTTAATCAAATAGATAGATAAGGACCCTATTGACCACCATTCCATGTCATCTATGGGAAACCGTTGAATGAATGAGTTGTACCAATCAGAGTGGATGAACACGTAACCACTCATGAAGCAAAATCGTAATGAAGCAAAAATTGTCTGATTGCCAGGAAATGATGCAAGAGCTGATTATTGTGCACTAGTTACAATACCCAAAATATCCTAGTTTAGACTGTAACTGGGACACTTGTTTTAATAGTACTGCAACAATAAGTCCTGTGTTTGTTATATAAACACACGAACTTATCTGTAGTAGGAGGGGTATTATTTCATAGAACATTATCACATGTTAGATCTCACTACTCTATTAATAAAAGCTTGAGTGTTGTCTTAGTGATTTTTTGGGTGGGATCTACTGGAGCTCGGGCCCACTCCAAGCCAATATTCCTCCCCTACTCTTAGTTATTTTCATAGGTTTAATTATGCATGATAGTATGTTTATTTCTTAGATTAAATTTATCTACTTTTGAATGGTGTGCTTTTTAATTACATAGGTGTATTTACAGCTTTCAAAGTGTTGTGTTTACCTGTACATATTTTATTTATGCATGAGCTTTATTGGTGTGGATAAACCAATTATTGTTTTACAAAAACCCCCAATGATAATTGAATGGATTCATCTCAAAAATGGTAGTGTGAGTAGTCTCAACTGTGGTACTTCAAAAGTCTACAAGCTCCCTGGTTTAAAAATTTAAATGTGAGTGTTGTGACATATATAGGACAAATTTAACTAGTGTTTGATACCCAACAAATGATTTGTTATATGAAGCAACCTTAGAAATTGTAAATGCCATTGGCACTAATATTTATGGTGATAAGATTATAGATCACCTTTTTAATAGGCTCAAGATTTTGAATGCAGAAGCTCAAGCCTATTTCAATAAGTGGATAATTGATAGAAAAGACTTAAAGTGGAAAAGGTTGCCCATGTAGTTGCAGAGGTAAGTCAACAATATTTTTCTAAATTTTATAATATTTTGATCTTTATTAACTAACATTTTAAATATTCTTCTATGAATCCTTGTGAGTGTGGTCTACTGGCAAGGATGCACTTGCATTGTCAATGATGTGATCTGGGTTCAATCCCCATGATGTATGTGTATAAGAAGTATTACTGAAAAAAAAAAATTATGCTATGCAGTCTAGTTTTGAGAATATCAAAAATCAAGTGGAAAACATGAAGGTATTTTTTGTCACTGTAAAGTAAAGTATAAAAAATGTGATTGAATTCAAAGAATTATTCTATGATACCATCAGAAAAAATAATGCCCTCAAAAGAATCATCATAAAACATAATATGGATCCAAATATTTTGCTTGTAGAACAAGAGAATGAAATACCTCCAAAATATAATCCAACTATAAAGGAGAGGGGATTGGAAGAAATTTTAAATACTGGTGAAGAGAATCTATAGAGAGCTATCATGTTAGGAGAAACATCATTAGAGGTGGCATCTAGGAAAGGTCATGAATAAAAGCAGTCATATCCTTCATCTATGCAAATACTTGAAACAAACCCTTCAACCCAATAGTCTAAAAGTGGATGCACATTCCACTTGCTTTGTGATAAAATTTTGTTCAAAATAAATAAATAATTTTTGTAACTGATATTTGAATGAATATTTTTGACTCCCTATGAGCCTTTGTTCAAAATTTTACCATGGTTCAATCTTGATTTTGTGCAATGGCATCTTATGATTTTGTGTTTCTGGAATATTTGAAGTCTACATTTTGCTTTATCATTGTTTAGATCATTCTTATTACAAATAACTGACATGTATATCATGTGAAAATTATCCAAATGTAGGACACAAAATGGTACCATTTTTCTTAGCATTTTCTATTACAAATAACAAAATTATGCCAAACATATGTTCAAGAAACCTAAACATAAGTACTAAATTAAAAAACTTTACTCAAGGGATGACCCTCGAATGAAGTCTACGGACTCACTTGGGTCATCCCTCATAGACATCATGCATGGCTTCATCAGCATGTTTGTCATCCCTTTCATGATGTCCATGAGTCACTTGGGTCGTCCCTCCTCACATGATGTCTGTGGACTCACTTGGATCATACCTCATCAAGGGACGACCCAGGTGAGTCCATAGACATCATGCGAGGGACGATCTGGGTGAGTTCATGGATATTATTCGAGGGATGATCTGGGTGAGCCCATAGACATCATGCGAGTGATGACTCAGGTGATCTCGTAGACATCATGTGAGGGATGACTCAGGTGATCTCGTAGACATCATGCGAGGGACAACTAACATCATACGAGATATGACCTAGGTAGGTTTTCAGGCATCATTATCAATAGTAAAACACTTATACAACAAATCAAATATATAATTTTGAATAAAATATTTTACATTATGTCCACCCAAGGAAAAATTCTTATACAACAAAGAAATCCTATGTTATAAATAAAAAACAAAACAAAGAAAACCTATAAATTTGAACACAATATTTGACATTATCTCCATCCAAGGAAAAAATCATTTACAATAGGGTAAGCTTATAATTTTGAACAAAATATTTGATATTATATCCATCCAAGGAAAATATTTGACATTATATGAAAAAATCATCAATTCAATGAAAAATTCATAATCTTAGAAAATTAACATCTATGACATTATTTTACAAACTCATTAATCCAAAATAAAATCATGTAATGTAATTATGTATATGACATGTTGCAAAAACATGCAAACACATTAATCCAAATAAAACTTCATAATCCTAATTTTCCACATTAGGATTATGTAAATATCGTGCAATATGTATAAATTCCTTCTATCCTAGGGATGTATGCTACAAAAATGTTGTAAATATTACATTGGAGGAATTTGAAACAAATAATTCCCGTCTTCTTCAACATCATTTGTAGATATAGTTGATATTTGTGTCTCAAAAATTATATCATTGTTCTCAATTTCCTCCTCATCATCAATATTTGTGATACCTCTTCTGCTTGTTATAAATTTCCAATATGTCACAACTCTATCATAAAGAAAATTGTGCACCTCATAAGATGAGACATACATTCTAAAATAATTTTCTAATTTTTTATCAAGTCGATTACGGACTTTAGATTTCACAAAATACAATGCACTAAAAACCCTTTCATCTTCCATTGATCCAAAACCATTATTTGATACAATTCATATAATTGGAAATATTCAGTCATCGTTTCCTATAAAAAACAACTAGGGTACAAATTTTTCCACAAACGTATAATAGAACCTGGTTCACTAGAATTAGTTAAATGTGGAATTTGATCAAGCATTGTATTTCACAAATAAGAGGATTGTTTGGTCAAAATATATTTATTCAAGATACCATTGATCTCAGTACCGTTGACCTCCACACTTTTAGAAAAATGAGTTATAAGTGTACCCATATATTTTATAAACAAGGTTTTTTTGCTATTATTATCTATTCTTGAATCCCAAAACACAGGGTTAACCACACCCATTGCTTTTAGCAACTCATCTCTTCGAAAACAACTTCTAATTTCTTTTTTCAATATTTTTGCTATTTTTCTCAACTTAATCATTGTATTCTATAAAACTTCTTCAAATCTGTTGTATGTGATTGGCATATGTTCAAAATATTCACTATGTCTAATCGCTTATCAAAATAATATAAAGGTATCTCTTTTATATGAACATTAATACAAAGATGATCGTGAATATTGAACTGCAACAAACTATTTTGTTCATTGACATTTGTTAGAGTTCTCTAATCATCAAACAAAGGATCAATAAAATTCTCACTTGATAAGTATAACGTATTGATACACACACAAATTTATTTTCTAATTTTTATGAAATCAACTATATTAAGGGATCTTTGTTGTGCAATTTTTATCAATGTATTCATTTCATGCAACATTGGAAGAATACCACATAAAGTGAGTAGTGTTTCCAGGTCTCTCATACGATATAACAAATATTTTGTTTTATCAACTGACCTCCGATTTTCATACATAAAGCCTACTATGGATTTATACTATTTAAAAACTTTTGTTGTGGGTTGAAACATTTAAATTCGCCTGGTATTTACATCTTGCAACATTTTTTTACTTTCTATAAGTCCTAGTATGAATTGTTGAAACTCTACAAACCTTTTTGGACTACATGAAAAATATGAATGTACTTCCTAGATGAGTTCTTCAACTCTTGCAACATTTTGAAATGTGCTCATAATTTTATATGTAAGATTCATTCTATGAGCCATGTAGTGAATTGGGATCAAATATGGGGCAACAGATGTTTGAAGTCTAACATAAAGACCATTTTTGTTACCTTGCATTATAGCAGCACCATCAGCTTACTAGTTATTGTTGCATCAACCATTCCGACAATATCCTTTAAGCTAGTAACAACAACACTATAAATATTTTTAGCATTATAGTTTTTCACCATCTTATGTATTGCTAGAAAATGAGATTGCCTTACATGATTTTTAAAGATGTAAACATGCATGTAAATCCAAGATGTATTGTCAACTGCAGTTACCTCATCAATAGAATGTAAAATAAATTTAGAATTTTTAACATTCTCTTTCAAGTTCTCCTTCTCAACTAAAGATAGACATTTTACCATTTTCCAACTACTTTGATCTGACCAATGAGCATTAGGGAGGTTTTTACATCAACTAGTTGAAAGATATGCTTATAATCAATATAGTATGACATAGCTCTACCTTTTTTAAGAATAGTAAATATGACAGAAAACTGCAATCTTTTCAAAGCTAACATGGTTTTATGAATTTTTTGAAACTATGTAGAATCGATCCACCATTATTAGATAGTTTTTTTTTTTCATCGCTTTTTCATAGTCTAGTGCATATCTCACATGTGTGCATTCTAATGCATTCTTCCACCTATGGGTTCTCTTAAATTTTCCATCAGTTTTTTTACTTTAAGATAAAATTTTCCATAATGTTTTTCTACTGTATCTATATTAGGTTTTATTCTCTTATATTTTCTTAAATTCCATTTGCAAATAACACATCTAGCTTATTTTGGTTCTGCATTACTATCTTCTTGCAGCTTTGGTTCAATAAATGAATACTTTGATGACCATTCAAACTAAAATGACCTTCCAATAATATAGTTTTTTGAGCTTCTACATCTACATTTCTTAGACTTAATCGAAGATTCCCCTGTAGTGTACATTTTGTTGGAAAGATAATTTTTATTTTGACTTTGTATGCAAGTTTTAGGATTTCGCTTCAAGTTGTTGCATGTCATTTTTAATTAATTTTTTTGGATGTGTTTCATCTTGGCTATTATCTTCTAGTGGAGACATATCAAGATCAACTGGGTATTCTACATTCAAGTATGCTCTATATCATTTTTTAAATTACTTATTAAAATTACTATTAAGTAGATAAAATGGGTATGTACCTTAAACTGCTTAAGCTATTGCATGTCATTGTTGATGAAATTTTCGTGATGTATTTCATCCTGGGGGATATCTTCTAGTAGAGGCATATGAGGATCAATTGGGTATTCCACATTAAAATATGTTTTATATCATATTTTGAAATTATTTATTAAAATTACTAATTAAGTAGGTAAAATGGGTATGTACTTTGTAACTGCTTAAGCTATTGCATGTCATTGTTGATGAAATTTTTGTGATGTATTTCATCCTGGGGAATATCTTCTAGTAGAGGCATATCAGGATCAATAGGGTATTCTACATTCAAATATGTTTTATATCATAGTTTGAAATTATTTATTAAAATTACTAATTAAGTAGGTAAAACAAGTATGTACCTTGTAATTGAGCAGGTTTTGGTGCCTCAATGTATTTTGATGCCTCCTTGGATTTCAAGATATTGCTAAAATAATTTAGGATACTCTTTTTTTTAGAATATTTTTTTCCCTTGTTTCCATTGTGAGTTGGAGCCATTGTACCTGTGAAGGGAAATGTTAGGAAAACAATAGTTGAGTAGGAAGTCTGCAGGAAAAGAAGTAAAGATAAAAAATAATCAGCAAATTTGGGATGATAAGGGTGCAGTAAAGAGAGACATATTGGAAGAGTCTATAGGCATCATTCAATAGACAACAAAGAGATTCTAAAGGCATGAAATTGGGACAACCTACAAGGAACGACTTGCAACATACAAGGGATAATGTGCAAGGGAGGACCTACAAGGGATGATCTGTACGAGTTTGTAGACATCATGCAAGGTACGAGCTGTGTGAGTCCATAGATATTATGTGAGGGATGACCTACAAGAGATAACCTAGGTAAATATACATACATCATGCAAGGAAGACCTGCATGAGTCCGTAGACATCATGCAAGGGATGGCCTGCAAGGAATGATCTCGGTAAGTCTGTAGACATCATGCGAGGGATGACTTGCATGAGTCTATAGACATCATGCGAGAGACGGCCTACAAGGGATGACCTAGGTAAGTCTGTAGACATCATGCTAGGGATGACCTAAGTAAGTCTATAGAAATCATATGAGGGATGACTTGCAATGGATGACCTAGGTAAATTTATAGACATCATGCAAGGGATGACCTACATTGATGACCTACGTAAGTCTGTAGATATCATGCGAGGATGACCTACATGAGTCCATAGAAATCATTTGAGGGATACCATGCAAAGGATGACCTAGGTAAATATGTAGATATCATGCAAGGGATGAATTGAAAGAGATGACCTACAAGGGACTACATGGATAAGTTTGTAGATATCATGTGAGGGACAACCTGCATGACTTCATAGACATTATGTGAATGATGAATTGCAAAGGATGACTAGGGCCAGTCTATAGACATCATGTGAGGTATGACCTACATGGATGACCTAATTAAGTTTGTAGACATCATACGAGGATGACCTACATGACTCTGTAGATATCATGCGATGGAGGACCTACAAGGGATAACCTAGATAAATCTATAGACATAATGCAAGGACAACTTGCAAGGGATGACTTGGGTAAGTTTATAGACATCATGCAAGGGAAAACCTACATGAATTCATAGACATAAATGCAAGGGATAACCTGCATGAGTTCATAGATATCATGTGAGGGACGATCTACAAGGGATGACCTAGGTAAGTCTGTAGACATCATGCGATAGATGACCTGCATGAGTCTATAGACATCATGCAAGGTATGACATGCATGAATCTGTAGACATCAATGGGAAGGAAAACTTACAAGAGATTACCTGGATAAGTCTATAGACATCATATGAGTGATGACCTGCATGAGTCCACAAACATCATGTGAGGGATGACCTACGTGAGTTCATAGACCTCATGTAAAGGACGACTTGGGTGGGTCTATAGACCTCATGTGAGGGACAACCTAGGAGAGCATACAGTTATCCAAGCTGGGATGAGTAGGGATTCTATATGCATGGAAGAAGTGATGACAAAAGTAAAACAAGGCATCAAAAGAAATTTTGTACTTGTAGTCTTTTCTTTGTAGTCTTGTATTTTGTCCTTCATTTATCGCCAATCACTCTTTTTCCATATTCTCTATTTTTTTTCTTTTTTCAACTCAAATTTTGGCTTCTCCTTTTTTTTTGAATGTATAACTATAACAAGTAATAGTATGTTTTGGTATATATAGTGGGAAAATTTGTCTAGGTTAATAAAATTATATATAATTTTAAAGTGAATCGGTCCAAAATCTGGGAGAGAGGGCTTGCAATTTAAAATTTTAAAAGTTAAAATATTTTAATTTTTTGGTGAACCAACCCAAAATATATATTTTTTCAAAAGTTCTAGGCGAATGGGCCGACGGCCAAGGTTCTAAAAATTTACCAATTTACATTTTGAAAAGTACTAATATTCACTTATTAACGAATTTTCACCCCTTTGCATAACCCTGCTAGTGCTCCTGAATCAATATATCAAGAATTACCTTCATACCCAATTTTTGGTTCTATTTAAATTTTTGGTGGTTCATTGTATCTTAGTACATGTTTGTGGCAATATTTTTTCTGCTTTCAAAAATATCTCTTCATGAAGTTTACCCCTTTAAACATATATGATTTTGAAAAAGACTTTTTTGATGCACTCATTATTATTTTCCAATCCAGTATTTTCAATAATAAGCCTTTAAATAATTTTGCAAATCCTTTTAATCTCTTCTGAACAAAATCTATAAATTTTCTTTCAATTATTTTCTTTGTAGTAGAAATTCTTATTACTCCAAAATTCAATATATTTTTAGAAAAACTTCAAACAATTATTCTTCTCTCAAATAATTATTTTCCTTTAATATATTCAAATTTCTTATTCTTTCTTCAATAATATTTCCAATTAATCAAATAATATATTTTTTCTTCAAATATATTAATTATTTTTTCATCAATAAAAAATATTTATTTTTTCTTTAATCTTATTCTTCAAATATATATTCTTCGCTTTAATAATAATGCTCATAGTAATTTACTTCATTTCAATTTTTATTTTCAACTTTTTATTTTCAATAATTGTATTGTCACTTTAACTATTTTCCTTTTAATATATCCCTTGCTTCATCTTCCAAATGCTTATTTAATATTTTATTTCTTAATAAATAAAATTTGCTTAATATATTTGTTCCTTCACCGTATAAAGTGCTCCTTTTTAAATAATCATTCAGTGCCATTCCAAAAAATTATTAAGGTCAGTTATATATCCTAGATGGTTCCTTTCCTTCGATCTCTAAGCTATGGTGCCACTCCTCTATACTTTGTTCATTCTCCAACATCTTTGGGCATTTAACCTTATGAATATGATTCCACTAGATTGAGTGTTATTTGAGCTTAAGATATCTTTGAATATTTTGTTTGCTTCAAACAATCCACATTTTGTCTATTCTACAATTTCTTACCTAATATTTACTATTGTCTTTGAGTTTTAGGCCTATAATGTTTCCACACTCTATAGCTACCGTCTTCATCCGTTGTTTGGCTCTTTCTCTAGCCTTCAACTCTCATCACCCTAGATTTTCTAAAGCATATACTCTCTTCAACTTCTTTAATATCTTCAAATTTTAGGTGTCTCCCTACTACTTACTAGCACACTCTTGACTTCTATATTTTCAATGTCAAATTTAAATAAATTCTTTAGGATTTCTTGATCGTCTAGCTTGCACTATGTATTGCTTTGTTTTATCGACTGATATTCTTCTCATATTTGAATTGTATTTACTTTTCCACTCAATGTGTCCTTTACTCCTTGAGTTACAAGCTCATCCACTTCTTCTCCACTCTACTTATTCTCAAACATCTTCTTTATAGTGCTATTTTGAAAGCACCTTCTCCTTCAAATTATTCTAAAGCACCTATTGTATCTAAACTTGCATATCATTCTTTCAATGTTCTTTATCAAACACTATCAATTCTTCTTTCCTTCAACTGACTTGAAAGGTTTCGCTTTAACAATTCTAGAACCAATATTTTTCTCAAACATATAAACACTTCCTTATATTGTGGCTCTAATACCACTGTTAATAACTCAATAATTTCCTCATAGGATCTCATAATATCACAAAACATAATACTCACACAATATATTTAATCTATGATAATGACAAACTCATAGGAAATATTATTTATGAATATGTATCTCTACTTAAGGAATGAAAATACAATATTTTGCAAGCTTCTTCAGTATCTTATTACAATTATTTTTCTTCAATATATATACATGTGGATATGAGGCTCTTCACATTCACAACCCTCAATTTTTTTACTTACACTAGCGTTTTATCTCCTCACATACACAAGATATCTAACAATTCATATTTCTCATAGGAGAAATACCACATAATATTAAATCTATTATTGAATCTCATTTGCACATAAGGAAAAAAACTCTAATGATTTCACATACTAAATGATAAAATATTCCATAAATCCATGACATCTCACTTACATAACTCCACACTTACATGAAACCTACTATGTGTGAACCTGAAATGCTCATTAAATTAAAATAATAAAAATACAATGCTTAAATACCTTAGGAAATAACAACCTAACTATCATGAGAGAAAATTGAGGGGAGAGATTTAAGGAGAGAGTAGGATAATTAAAATTGAATTTCTCCCATAATCCTTTGCCACCTACCGTCCACTCCTGCCGACCAAGTCTGTCATCCACTCCTGCCGACCAAGTCTACCGACCACCTAAAGGTGGGTTAAATTACCAATATTCTCCCCCTTAAAGTTGAGAGGGCTGACAAGACAGTCTCTCAGCTTTATATATTGAGCTTTAGCCATGCCTTTGGTGAAGATGTCTGCCATGTTGTCCAAAGTGCTGCAATGTTTAAGCTCAACAACCTGGTGCTCCACCATGTCTCGGATGAAGTGATACTTCATATCAAAGTGTTTTGATCTGCTATGGTGGATAGGATTATATGCCAATTGAATGGCACTCATGTTATCATAGTACAATCTGGTAGGACCACTTTGTCATTCTCCAATATCTTCAAGGACTTTTCTCAACCATAGAGCTTGAGTACTAGCATATGTGATTGCTATATACTCAGCCTCAGTAGATGACAATGCTACAACAGTCTACTTTTTGGAACTCCATGTAATTAGTCCTGACCCTAGACTAAAATAGTTCCCTGATGTAGATTTTCTATCATCTATATTGCTGCCCCAATCACTATCACTGAAGCCAACTAACTTGACAGAATTACATTTGTGGTAATGGATTCCAAAATCCAATGTACCCTTTACATATCTTAGAATTCTTTTAGTTGCTTGAAAATGCAACTCGGATGGATCAGCCATGAACCTTGAAACAAGAGAAACAACATACTGAATATCAGGTCTTGTGTTGGTGAGAAACATCAAACTCCCAACCATGCTTCTGTAAGTGGTCATGTCAACCTTTGGTGCTCCATCATCTTTGCTCAATTGGATCCCATGACCCGTTGGAGTTGCAACTGATTTGCAATGCTCCATGGCAAATTTCTTGATCATATCTTGAGCATACTTGTGTTGACATATGAAGATCCCTCTATTTGTTTGATGAACTTCCATGCCTAGGAAGTAATGCATTAAGCCTAGATCTTTCATCTCAAATTGTTTCATCATGGAGTGTTTGAACTCCATATTCATCTTATCATTACTACCCATAAATATGAGATCATCCACATATAAACAAACTATGAGAATATCTTTACCTTGCTTTAGGTAGTAGAGAGTAGGTTCACTTTTGCTCCGAGTGAATCCATACTCCTTGAAATAGCCATCAATGCGAGAGTACCATGCTCTTGGTGCTTGCTTGAGGCCATAAAGTGCTTTTTTTAGTTTATAAACAAGGTTCTCCTTACCTTGTTCTTGAAAACCTTGAGGTTGTTGAACATAAACCTCCTCAGTTAAGTACCCATTGAGAAAGGCACTTTTTACATCCATGTGCTGAATTTTCCACCCTTTGTGGGCAGCCAAGGAAAGTACTGATCTGATTGTTTCCTGTCTAGCTACAGGAGCAAAGGTCTCCTCATAATCAATGCCATACTTTTGAGTGAAGCCTTTTGCTACAAGTCTTGCCTTGTGTCTTTCAATGCTCCCATCAACATTGAATTTGGTCTTGTAGACCCATTTACATCCAACACATTTTTTTCCTTTTGGAAGCTTCACTAGCTCCCAAGTATCATTCTTTTTTATAGAGGTGATTTCCTCTTCCATGGCTTGCTACCATACATCATGAGTGCATGCTTTCTCATAGCTAGATGGCTCTAGCTGTGCACTAGACATTAAAGCATAATTAACTACATCTCCTTTAGGATCATTGGAGTCATCATCTCCATACATATGCAGATTTTCAAGTTTTTGTAAAACTGCAGTCATTTCACTAGCCTGACTTCTAGTGTATCTTTTCTGGAAATTCTTATCCAACATTTGAAAATATGGATGATTTTGTAGTGTTATTTTACCTCTCGATGGAGAATCAATATCCATAGGTGAAGAACTTACTGATCTCTGTGGAGAAGGACTTGGAGTAGTTGCTGATGTACTCGAAGTAGTACTCATGCTTGGGCTTGGAGGAGGTGTGCCTTTGCTCTTCTTAGGTGTCACCTGTTGTATTTGAGAAGAACTTGCATCATGGGATTCATCATCAACAAAAAAATTTTGATGACCCCATTCTCCCCCTTCATCAAAAATCACATCCCTGGAAAGTACAATTTTATGCGTCTTTGGATTGTAGAGTCTATATGCTTTGGTAGACTCACAATATCCTACAAAAATACATGCTTGACTCTTGGGATCAAGCTTTTTCCTTTTTCATCAGGAATGTGTGCATATGCTAAAGAACCAAAAACTTTGAAATGTTTTACATTCGGCTTCTTGCCATACCACCCTTCGTAAGGAGTGATCCCATCCAAACTAGAAGTAGGACTCCTATTTAGAATGTAAACACTGGTTCTAACAACATCGGCCCAATACATGTTACTGAGATGCTTAGTTTGAAGCATCGATCTGGCCATTTCTACTATGGTGTGGTTCTTTCTTTCCACCACCCCATTCTGTTGTGGAGTATAGGCAGTGGTGAATTACCTCTTTATCCCACATTCTTTACAATATTTCAGAAATACCTTTGAAGAGTACTCTCCTCCTCGATCTATCCTTAGACATTTTACAATGAACTCACTTTGTTTCTCTACATTATTCTTGAAATCTATGAAGCAATCAAAAGCTTCATCTTTGGTTTTCAAGAAATAGATCCAACACATTCTAGAGAAATCATCTATAAAAGTGAGAAAATAGGAATTATTACCTATGCTTTTTGTCTGCATTGGACCACAGATGTCCGAATGCACTAATTGAAGTGGATGATTGGCCCTCCATGCTTGTCCTTTTGGAAATTTGGACCTGGAGTGCTTTCCCAAAGCACACCCTTCACAGACCTCCTTGTGTTCATTAATTTTAGGAAGTCCTGTCACCATAGCTTGAGAAGTTAACAATTTCAAGCTAGCAGAATTCAGGTGACCATATCTCAAGTGCCAAAGCACACTTGGATTTGCTATAGCAATATTTGCAAGTTGAGCACCCCCTGGTTCTCCAAACTTAAGGGGAAATAACCTATTTTTGGTCATAGGTACTTGTGTGATGACTCTATTACAATTGTTCTTGTCAAAAATTACACATTTGCCTTCATCAAAAACAAGTTTGTAATTTTTCTCCATCATTTGTCCAACACTTAGCAAATTATGTTGGAGTTTAGGGGTGTAGTAGATGTCATTCACCTTTTTGATGCCTTCTTTCGTTGGAACCTCCATGGCTCCAATGCCTTCAACTTGCAAAGCTTTATCATCTCCCAACTTGATTCGGGATTTATAGGTGGAATCCATTGTAGCAAAGAGTTCTTCTTTGCCACTCATATGGTTGGAACAACCAATATCCAAAATCCAAGTGTCATTCAGATTTTGATCCGATTGCCCATAAGAAAGAAACAGATTAGATGTTCCATCTTCTTCACCATAATTGCCATATTGACTGCTGCTTCCCTGAGAAGACTTGGACCAACAGTCTCGAGCAAAGTGACCTGGCTTGCCACAATTGAAACAAGCTTTTTTGGATTTGTCACCTCCTCTTCCTTGATTCCCATTTCGCCCTTGATTTCCACCTCTATTTTGATTACTGCCTCTGCTTTGATTTCCACCTCTACTAGGATTTCCTCCTCTTTGGCTGCTTCTACCTCTGCCTCTTCTTTGTCCTCTACCTTGGCCTCTTCCTTGTCCTCTTCCTGCACCCTCATTGGATGAGAAGGCTTTATCATCACCTCCATAGCTTGTTGAAGGAGATCCCTGTAATATCTCTTCATGAGACATTAATGAACCGATTAATGCATCAAAAGTTAGAGTGGAAAGGTCTTTTGATTCTTCAATGATGATAGCAATGTGATTCCATTTTTGAAGAAGTGTTCTCAACACTTTCTTCACAACCGCTTCAGGTTTGACTTCTTCGCCAAGAGTTTGCATCTTATTGACAACTGCTTTGACTCTTACACAATAGTCCCCAACTTTCTCATCTTCATTCATTTTGAGATTCTCAAAATCTCGTTTCAAGGTCTGAAGCCTTACTTGCTTCACCTGATCGCTTCCTTGGAAACCTTCTTTCAAGGCTTTCCATGCATCTTGGGTAGTTAAACAAGAGGTAATTCTGGGAAGATACTTTTCTCCAATGTTGCTTGGAGATGATAGAGAGCAGAGGAATTGCTCTTTTGTGCTTCTTTCTTTGTCTTCTTATCTGCTGCACTCAACGTAGTCCAATCTGTAGGTTCTATGTAACCTTCTTCTACTATGTCCCATAGTCCCTTGCCTATGAGTAAGGTCCTCATTTTGATGGACCAATACTCATAATCGAACCCATTAAATTTTGGAATAGGTAGATTATTATTGGAGGCCATAGCTACTAGAAATAAACTAGAAACACACTTTTATTTCTCAATTACAATCAAAGCACTCTACTTTTCAAAAGAAAAAAGTTACAGATTTAAATCAAATCTAGCTTGATCTACTCTCTCGCTTATGGCTTGTTCTACTTGTTGAGGTTCTTCTATCACTGGATTCACAAAGTTGTCTGCAATTGAATCTTCATCATCACTTATAAGAATTATTTCTGGTGAATATGGTTCTGGCTCCAGTATTTCAACTGAGTCACTGTTACTGAGATGTGGATTCTCTGACTCCTGTGGTGCAACTCCTACAGATTCTGACTCTTCAAATCTGCTGCCAAAGGAATTTTCTTCTGAATCTGCTTCATATCCTGAATCTGGATGTCTTTGATGAGCTATTACTACATTTTGCAATTGACTAAATATAGTATGCAACCCATATGTGCAAACTTTTTCATCAAAATATTCGGGGTTTTCTCTTACTAAAAGAGAACAAAGGGCATGATAGCAACCTGTAGATCGTATCATGAATGATTACAAAATTTCTACCCTTTGATGCAAAAATTATCCCCCCTTAAAGCCTCTTAGGCTATTACACAAAATTTTCCACCCTTCAAGCCTCTTAGGCTATGACACAAATTTCACCTTTCAAAGTGTGAACCTTTCAAGCCTCTTAGGCTATTACATAAATTGCCTCTTAGGCAATATTTTCTCCCTTTTTTTTTTTTAAATTTACTAAAAATTTTAAAGAAATTTTAATATATTTTTATTTAATAATAAAAATTTGCTTTAGAAATCAATTTTTTTTAAAAATGATTTAAAAAACAATATAATTTAAATTATTAAATAAAATATTAAAAAAAACTTAAAAAAAAATGTAAATAAAATTTTATATAAAAAAAATACCTTTGGCTTTCATGCGAATCGAACCCGCGACCTCGCGGTAACAAAGCTTTTAGCCCCCTCCTTCGCACCGCCTCGGCTACCATCGTCGATGGCGTTTAGAAAGCACATTTTGTGCTTTATTGTCTCCTCCTCGATGGGGAGACAAAAAAAATGAAAAGCCTTTGTAAGGCTTTTGGGATTAATATCCCACATTCACAAGGTCGAAGGGCCTTGTGATGTATATTAGCTCGAGCATGCGGGTTAAGGTTCGATTGCCTTCGGGAAATCACCCACCTTCCTTTTACTCTACTTCTAGTGAATAGAAACTTGCCATGTTGCCCCTTTGACACCCATGTTGCCACGTCAGACCTCTGCCACCTCCTTCTGCCACGTGTCTTATCGCATCAATACTCTCTCTGCCGCATGTCCAATTTCTCTGGATTCACCATGTGTCCAGTGCTCTGGGTCTACCACATGTTTCATGTCTGCCTCTAGGTCAATGTATGCCTCGGCTTCCATGCTAGCTCACCTAGTTGTGTCTAGTCCACCTCTGGGTCCAGTCTGCATCTGGGTTGTGTCGGTCTACCTCTAGGTCTAGTCCGCCTAGTCTGCCTACCTCGAGAACCACACCAAGGTTTCGCTCTATGGGTCGCTCCTCAACCTCGGGATGCGTGCCTGCCTATGGGCCCTCTTGGCCAACTCGTGAGCCCTCGACCTCGCCTGCTTTGATACCAAGTGTGAACCTGAAATGCTCATTAATTAAAATAATAAAAATACAATGCTTAAATACCTTAGGAAATAACAACCTAACTATCGTGAGAGAAAATTGAGGGGAGAGATTTAAGGAGAGAGTAGGATAATTAAAATTGAATTTCTCCCACAATCCTTTGTCACATGTCATCCACTCCTGTCGACCAAGTCTACCGTCCACTCCTACCGACCAAGTCTACCGACCACCTAAAGGTGGGTTAAATTACCAAAACTATGTACTCAAATATTAAGCACACTCTAAACTAAACTATTTACATAGTACTTGCGATATTCCTATAAGTTACCAAATAATGTAATACTTCCAACATTAGTAGAAATGAGGTGTTTTCCTATAATATTACAAGTGTATTTAGGGTATAACTTGTATTCCAATAGTCTAGCACTCTGAAGGATGACATGGATTAGTTGAAAAATAATAACAAGGACCCACTATTACTTAGTAAGGATATCCTTCTTCATTGAATAATGGTAGGGGCCCAAACTAATATTCAACATGAAAATCCATCATGGAATGAGATATAATTTAAAGAGGCTATCATGGCTATATAATTTTTAACAACCACCAATGCTTCCAACCACTTTAGGGTTAAAAAGGGGTGTCATTTTCAAGATACTTGGCATCAATAAGAATACCAAAAAGGAATAATGGAAAATATAATGTTGTTATAACTACCTAGATCATGTCATACACCCATGGGCCTTATTATTTTGGTGAATTCTACTCCCAAAAGGTATCAATAAAACTCTAAATTGGGGAAAAACTATTGGTAAAAGACCTCATTATGATTTGACTTAATATGTTTACATAGGTGTTGAAAAATTCTTGATATAGAACATTGATATTGGAAGGGTGGATAGCTTTATTGGTTCTATAAATGAGAATATATTCTACTTAGTGAAATAACTACTAAAATGATTATTTATTTAAATTCATATTTCATATTTTTGTTTCTTATATTTGCTATTTAAAAAAAATCTATCTTGCTCAAGTGAAAATATTGCAAAAAACACTAAAGTTTCCAATTATGCTCATCCATTTATTTTCAATATTAGTTGAAGATATCTCTAAAATAAGTGGTTTCTTTCTTGATATTTATAATACGATGCACCAACCTAGGAAAATGGTGATAACAAGTCAAAAATAATATTCAACACATGATTTTATGAATGTGGCTCATTCTTGATGATAAAGAAAAAGGAAGATGAGGTCATATGAAATTTGATGACTAATGAAGAGAAGGATAAAAATAAAATAGAAAAATTATGGATAACTCTAAAAAGAAAGACTTTAGAAGAGAAGCAAGTTCACATATCAAGAAGAGAACAACAAGAACTAAGTTGGTTATCTAAAATTATAAATTACTTCCATCCTCATGTCTTCTATTCTTATCTCTACTCTATCTTCCTCTCTTATTTATTTTATTACTACTTCCTTAACCCTCATAACTTCTTCTAATACACCTATCTCACCTCAAATAAGTATAACCCTGGTTATAGGGTCACTAGCCAGTTTTTCTATTTAAGATGTAGGGTTGTCCCACACACCAGATCGATCCAAATTTATCTTATCATAATTTTTACCAAAATCATCAACTATTCCATGGCTGCACTCTTATTTGCTCTCCCAAATTACAAGCATCATATTTCACTTGATGTATATTCATATCAATCCTCTCAATATTTACCCCCACCTAGTTTGTATCACATCCATATTTTCATGTCAAATTTGTATTCTTACATGTATTGCTCCATAGGCCACTATAGATACAATGACACTCTTCCATATAACAAGGTCAAGATTTTCTAAGGTAACTACTCTGAAGATACATCCCACCATTAATATAAATCAATCATACCCTTACTATATAACACAAATCCATAGGAGGATATAGTTAGGTATCATGCAAGAGGTAAGAAAGAAAATTGATTAAGAAAATAGTCATAATAATATATTTAACATCCACTACTATTATGATCTATCAATCCCACCTAGCAAAAAGAGGAAAGAAAGCTATTGGTTTTGAAGTCACTTTCAATGGATCCAAGTCGGATGAAAAACTAATATAATTTACTAAACTACCAACATATCCACTCTAGACCTCTCAGAACCTAACTGCTTCTAGATGATCTAATTAATATAACATGTTATAGTAAGCCATGGCTAATAGATGTACCCAAATTGATAAGGCTAAAAAATATAAGAACCAAACCCTACATAATCCACAAGCATCAAAATATATGGCAATATGATAAAAAAAACCAAGTTGCATAGTTGAAATAGGATTTAGATGTTTTAAAAGGAAAATAATGGTTTGAGAAGCTACGTAATGATAAAAGAGGTAATAGATACAACAAATAAAATTCTAGAGCTTGATGGTAGAGCAGGTCAAGTCCCTTTGGAACTAAGTATATTCTAATATTATATGTGGGTAGTCATACCTTACATATCTCAATGAATGTGAGACTTTTCTTGACTAAAATTCAATGGTAATTCAACAAATGGAAGATGAGTTAACAACCAAGGCAAGGTACACCAAATTATTTTCCATCCTATGAATGGATGAAATAAATGGTTAGATCAAAAAATAATATAGTAATCATATTGTTCAAGAACATATCCTAAAATAAAGGGAGACTGCAAGGATGTAAAGATACCTATGATGCTCTCAAAATGACCATTAAGAAAATGAGAAAGGAGATGCAATAGTCGTTAAATGAAGGATTTCTTGGGACTTTTTCCAATCAAGAACAACTCCATATTATAGAAGAGGTCATCATACCTATTGATGAAGATAAATCCAAAGTGGAGGTACCCATAGATAGTGTTATGCATGATGCCTCAAATAATATCATTAAACTAGAAATCCTATTAGGAAAGTCAAAAACCTAAATAGAATCATGGGGATAATATCTCAAGGATTAGTGTGAGGAGTTGGTATTGAACCCCAAAATATTGTATGCTCTATATGGGCCCTTAGATATTGATTGTCAATATATTTTGAGCCTGTTGTCCAAGAGCTAAACAAATATGACTTGTAATTTTATAATATTTTTGTGTGATGATAATAATTTTGATTTTGTACTTAAGAATAAAGGAAGGATATAGGATCTCTTGCCAATCAAGATTTACAACCTAATAAGTCACAATAAATGTAGTAGTTTTATGATTTAGTCAATATATGACAATAGAAAATAAACTTTGCAAGCCCAATATTAGCAAGACAAAACAACAACGTTTTAAATATTGAAAAAAATCGTCTAATACCTAAAAGAGTGATTCATTCCCAAAGGTGTGATATACTTCAAAAATTGTTATTTATTCCTAAATTTTACAAATCACTTTTTTTTATCATAATAGAATATGGATGTCATAGAATTCAAGGACAACAATATTTTATCTTCACATGGCACCTAAAAGGAGTTATAAACCTACTAAATATGTTTAGAGGTATTTTTGGAGGAATAAATATTTTAGAGGTGCATAATTTTGCTAAAGATGATCCTAAGTTACAAATTATTGATAGAAAGGATTCACCTTAGGTAGCTCATAGGTTAATAATTTATTATAAATAAAAACTAGGGTATTCATTGTAAATATATTTTGGCCATTGTAAAAGTTAGAGCTATGCTATATGGACTTCACATTTCTACTTTCAAACCCATTTTTGAATAAGAGAAAGACTATGCATGATATATTTTTTTCAATTATGACACTGTTCTTTTGGATCATAGAAAGTATAGTAATTGTGGCACTAACCTTTTGTTTTTTGTTAGTTTCTTCCCTCTATTATTACAAATTCATATGTGATGGAGCAAATTGATGTTATTTAATTTCTTTCATAAGCATTGATTGATCAAACATATTCCTTGATACAATTATGATTGTATTTTATTTTAATCTCTTGTGCACTTACCTTCTTGTATTACTTTCTATATTACTTTAGAGTAAACTTTCTAGATTAGTGTTGAGGTGTCCTAAATTCATAGGTCAAAGGGTCATGATATCCCTTCTTCTAATTGCTTATCAAAATTGTAGGAACAATTTATTAATACCTTTTTACAATTTAGTAGGAATTTATTAAGTAGATAAGAGTATGTAAGGCTCATGATGTGGATGAAATATGGGAATAATAATTATAATGTAAAACATAGTACTTATCCTATAAAATAACAATATACTAAATAATTTTATTTATCATGGGTTTCCAATGGATTGGGTAAGTTTAGATCTACTCTTTTAAATAATAGGGATGTTAACAATCCAATAAAATATCAAGCCATTATGGTCAATCTCATATTTACAAAGCTATTTGGAAGCATGGTTGAGCAAAAGATCAATGATTTAATAGAGAAATAAAAAGATAAAAAATGAGAAGTAGACTCTCGATCAATTCACTCAACAATAAATCATTGCATGATATTAAGGCATGTTATTAGAAAAATATGCAATGAAAAAAATTAAATATTGTTTTATTAGCTCTAGGAAGACATTTGGTATAGTTCCTAGAAGTAAATCTTGGATTAGAATTAAGATAATGGAGATACTAGAAAATATAAGGTGGATATTCATAGATTTTATAAAGAGTTTCGAGCCAAAACTAAAGCATAAGTAGGACCTTTCAAAAGTGACATAAGATCTAAATAAGGTTGACTACCATCCCTTATATTATTTGGTTAATATGTTAACAAATTATAATAATGGTTAAATTTGAAAGGTGATGATGGTGTCTAGTTGGGTGAATATGTGGTGAGCTTTATTTGTATGTAGATGATCTCACTTTGACTACAAGGGAAATACATGGGATGGAGAGATCATTTAAATGCCTTAGAATAAATTTGTAGCAAATAATTTAATACAAATTAAAATAGCATTTTGGTTGTACCTAGCTAAAAGAAAAAATAATAATTTAGTTTCTATTTTGATGGGATCTCTTAGAAGAATTAACAAGATATAAATATCTTGAGATAGAATTTAAAAATATACTCACTTATGAATCATGTAGAATGAAAAAACTTGATAAGATGGAGAGTACATTTTGCATTGAAAAATATGTATAGAGAAGAAAAATTATGGTATTGGTATATTATAGGGGTTGTCATGACCCTCCCTTGGCAGACATTTCATTTGATGAAGTTATGCTTTGCTATATAGATGTGTTGATGAAATGATTGATTATTTCATGCTTGGTTTATGCAAGATATATATGTATATATGTGTACTTCATGATGGATAGTGATGTAAGCTACTAATGGAATGATTGATTTTTACATGCCTAGCTCCCATATGGATATATTTTTATGAAAATATGAGATTTGACTAATGAACTTGCTTGTTTGATAGGAACATGTCTATTCATGGGTGGAAGAAAGACTTATCCACCAAGAGCAAGTTATTTTTACAAAAAGAATTGTTGATATTTTTCCTACGGTTTATATTACTTGGGAAAAAAGGATAAACACCTTTTTGTAATGAGTTGCTTATTAAAGAAACAACTAACCTAGGATAGAATGTAATTGATATTTAAATCTTCTGCTAATATTGGATGGTATCCAAAGGATAGAGTAAGTGTGTTGGTATAAAAGAGATGGGACACTTAAATCAAGTATTCCATATATCATCCAGGTAAGATGTTGAAGTTATAAATATATATATATATATATAGAGATAAATCTTCATTAGCTAGGTTATGTGAAGATTTAAAAATAAAAGAAAGAAAAACACATGACAGTTGTTTTATGGAACTCCATTATGGGTTGTAATCGGCCATTGTGGAGAAGATAAGTGATGTGAAAAAGATTAGTCAATGATAGTCATATTGTCTCCACTTGTGTAACAAGGATTACCACTCTAGTCTGAATGAAGGATTATCGCGAGACTAGTTAGAGAAGAACATTAGACAAACTTATGACTCTTAGTTCGTTAATGAGGGAAGGTCCGATGAGAATCCAAAGAGAATGGTGATCATGTACATAATGAAGTGTGAGTACATGGTGGACGGGGGAGTTGGTCGTTGGATGCAGTGTGAGTTTGTTTTTATGGAAGTTGGTCATTAGATGAAGTGGGTGTTCATTATGGATACGTTGTAGGAGTTTGTCATTGTATGTAGTGTGAGTTTCTTGTTGATATGCTATGAGATTTCATCATTGAACATTGTGTGGATTTGGTTGTGGATGAGAGGTGAGTTGGCGATGGATGTAGTATGATTTGGTTGTTGATGCTTTGTGAGATATCTAGCTGAGTTACACATTGGGAGATCATTGGTTTTGTGATGCAGAGATAATGTTGGTTCATCAGGTTGTTCCAAAGGAAGCTCACCAATAGTGAAAGGATATTTAAGCATTACCAATTGGACAAAAAGGTAGGTTCTCATACAACTACTAGAATCACTCTCGTATAGTTCTATTGTATGTATAATAAAAGTTAAGCATTGCATGTGTATTATGTGGGGGGTAAGTTCCCTTCAGTAGGGTCTAGATGGATGTAATTCTTGGATGGTATTTTGATGCAAAATGTAATCCAATGTAAGAGGTCATGTTTCTAGAGGGATAATACAATATCTGCAATAGATGGGTTGAGAAATGGATTTTTTTTTCATAGCATTAGAGAGTATAGGAATACCAAAGTTCTATTAAGGGATAATGGGTGTGCAGTTGAGGTTCTTCTATAGAAAATGTAGCATGGGATTAGCTAGCCTTTCACTAGGACATAGGACTAGGTGTTTTAATGGTAGATTAGTATGGATATTCGGGTCTCAATCACCTGCTATCTTTCCTAAGTGCAAATCCTTCTGGATGTGTCTAGGTTCTTAGGTTTCAGTGTTATGATGCTTAATTTTTAGAGGGTGTGACCCCTAGGAAGTTATGGAAACAATAATTCAAACCTATCAATTGAGATATGAGTGCATAAGTAAACCAAGTCTCATTTCTTAGTCCCCTCAAGGAAGGTCACCTTTGATAGCATGATCAAAGGCTTACAGGTAAAGAACTGTTACATATAGAATTACTAAAGGAATAGAGTGAGATGTACATCCCCTTTGAGAGTAAAATACTATGCTTGGCTATATGAACTATGAGACCTAGTAGCATCTTAGATTAGAGGGACTATGGCTAATTGAACATCTGGGTAAAGCTATATTATGATGTTAAGAACCATAAAAACAAGTGGTGTCTTATATTAGAGGGATTGTGATTAATTAAATGTTCGGGTAAAGATAGAACCTTGAATATTTGATCTAGGCAACTAAAAACGTATACCTATTTTGGGGTAGTGTTGGTAGTTTCTAGTAGAATTTTCTATCTCCAACATAGAAAATGTTTTAATATTTTATGAAGAGATGTATTGTGCCACTAGATGATGTTGTCAAATAGGTTAAGGAATATGATTGCAATGGATGGTTTCATTGCAAGCTTGTAATATGGAATATGAGTGCTTCTCGGGTGTTACAAGGGTAACACAAAACTTTTGAGTATTGGGAAGTTACTCTATTGTGCATGCTCTTAATCAATGAAGGTGTAGTTGTTTTATAATCCAATATTGTTGGAAATATAATAGAGGAGACTATGAGTATCTCTCATATGAGATAAGGCACAACAACTTGCCTCAATCTCTTTGTATGAACTTTTATTATGTGGAATAAAAGATACAAATTTTAGTGTTGGGTTTTCCCTTCAGGATTTTATCCCAGGGTAAACATGTTGTCATATGGTTGATGTGGTTTCTCTTTTAATGGCTAATGCTTTATTTAAATTATTTATGGATGATGTGTGATTTATTTTATAGATAGATGTTATAAAATAAAGTATGTGGACTTCATTAAGATCTGGCCTCTAAAAGGAGAAAAAAGAGGAATTGTTATGGGACAATGAATGCTTATTTATGCTCCAAATTTTGTGATGAAATCAATGGATTGATTAATAGTTAGATGTATTCTATCTTGCTATCTTATGTGAAAGTTGCATTTCCTTTAAATCTAAATGGGATTCAGAAATTGAAAAAGGGATAGAGATTGCTCATATATATTTGTTAGAAGAACTATTTATTTATGTTTCCTTGGTGTGGTGTGATGTTATCACTATCTAATGGTTAGCTCCAATGATTGGGTTACTCTTAAGGATGCAATGGAAACATAAGGGATCACCTAGTATATAACAACTAGATGAACCAATTAAGATAAATGAAGGGTAATCTCTAACAAATTAGTGTTAATGGGGTTGCCTACGTTAAATGACTCCATGATGGAATGTGGGAAAATGAGGCTTTCATGGGGTTTCTAACTCAAATATATATGAGATGGATAGATAATCCCCATACGCATAAACCGTCTGCACTCTTCATAAGGTTGAAGAGGTAGGGTCAATACTAGCTCATTTGGACCCGTGAGAGGGATAGTTTGATCTATTGCATAGAAAACTTAATATTATTTTATAGTCAAAATTATGCAAGGAGTAGGGATAGGTGAGCCTCAAGGTAAACCTAGATAGGAATAGGTTGTTGGAACAATCTATAGTTGACCCTAAGCATGGGATATAGAACCAATTGTATGATAAGAAATATATATCTATATATAATGGGATTAGTTGGGTCGTGATATAGTGCATGTGGTATTTTATGATGTGAAAAATTCTCTAGCAACACATTAGTATTAAAAATGAGAAAGATACACATGATTTAGAAATGTTTGATTACAAGTAAATTTAAAATAAAACTCCAATTCTATATGAAATACTTAAATAAAAACATGTAGCTATATATAAACATGTACTTTCCTATAAAGACAATCCTTATCATTTTTCTCTAGGGATATCTAAAATTATTAAAAATATGGATGCAGATATATGCCCTAAAACTATACTAAAATAAGATTTTAAGCAGAAAAAATAATATATTGATGAAACAAAATACGTCGATAAGTAGATGGGATATAAAATCATAAAAATGTCCAAGTAATAGTGAAGATATAATGGTCTATACATGGGGAAAATTCAAGGTAGTTATGTAAACAAAGGATCTAAGAAGGAAGATCCTTAATTGAATTTTATCTTTGCATATGAACATTATGAAAAGACTTTCATAGAAGAAAATACCAAATAAAGAGCAAAACTATTCATGGACCAACTTAAGACAAGCTAACTTCAACTCAAGTGTGAGATAGATAAATAAAAGAGAAATAATGAAATGACAGCAATTAATATACTTTGGAATGTTCTTGTTGGTGAACTATAGTGGTATGTCTTTGGATTTTCATCAAGGAGACCCAAGTTTAAACCACACAAGGGAATGAAACCCTTTCAAAACACATGCTTTACCTTAAATTTTTGTGTTTGTGTTGGGATACCAAATTGGTATGTCTTTAGGATTTCATCCAAGAAACACGAGCTTGAATCATGGTGAGGAAACCCAAGTTCAAATCACAGTGAGGGTGTTCTTTGATATCTTAATTAAAAAGAATAATATACTTTGAAATATCAAACTTATAATGAAATATGAGTTAATTATATAATGACTTACGAGTTAATTATGTTGATATACATATAATGATATACAAATTAATTATGTTGATATTTTGATAATGAAAAATGTGCATCAACTATTTGCAAAGCTAAAAAATAAATTTAAGAAAAATGAAGAAATTTATCAATTAAAATCACAATAAAAGTTAAACTCTTCCAAATTAAATAATTTTACACAATCTTTACGTTTTATTTGAAAAATATATTTTTTTATTAATAAATTGAAGTAGTTTTAAAAGGGTCCCTAACCTTTTATAAAAGAGAAAAAAAAAAAAAAGACTTCCTCTAATATAAAAGATACAGCCTTCAAACAGCCTAAAGGAAAGACCCCACACAGGGCCAAAGAGTGGCAGCCTTCAAACAGCCTAAAGGAAAGACCCCACACAGGGCCAAAGAGTGGCAGCCTTCAAACAGCCTAAAGGAAAGACCCCACAAAGGGCCAAAGAGTGGCAGTCTCTACACAACAAACAAAATAGGTCTCAAAGCCAGGAGGAGACCATATTACAAAAATGGAGACACGAAGCAGGGTTTCTTAAAAAATTAAATAAACTTATATACTATATTTGTTTTTTATTATATTTTAAAAATTAATTACATAGAATTAATGTTAATTGGTTAGATTCGGAGGAGGTCAAGGACATTTAAAGAGGAGGCCAAAGTTCTTGATCTTATCAAACATACATGATAATATCCAAACTTTATTATAATACTACTGTAGTGATGATGTAATATAAGAGGGACCTTTCAATCCTATATAACCAATTGAAAAAAAATAATTACATACATTTAAAAAACTATAAATATTACATTCTCATCATATTTCAATAAGAGGGACCTTTCAATCCTATATAACCAATTGAAAAAAAATAATTACATACATTTAAAAAACTATAAATATTACATTCTCATCATATTTCAATAAACTATAACAATATACCGGATGACAAGATTTAAACCTATATTTTTTATTACAAGAATGTGTTTGATAGATTATATAATGAAAAAGTTAAAATGCTTTCTAGATGACAAGAATAGAGGTAAAACATGTTATCTGAAGGAATCTTAAGCGTTTAATTAAATAATTGTCATGAGATTTCAAACGCAATACAAATCTGCTATTATATTTATTTGTAAAATATTTTAAATTGTAATGTGTTGATGATAATATAATATAACCTTAACTTTCACTTTAAAAAATTATTTAAAATTAAACTTCACCTTCTCACTTTAAATGTCCACATACACAGAACTAATTTTCTAACTGGAAACAACTTAAGCAGACGTAAATCTAATCTTTAAGGACGAATAAAAGATTTGCAAGAGGCCCACATGTCATATTGAAACGCAATGCAGATGGCCAATTGATGAAATGCACATGGCTGGCAGTGGCAAAAAGTATTACATACCATCCAACCAGCCTGATTTCAAGGCTTTAGCACCGCTTGATGGAAACGTCGTGCTCTGGTTTGTATAGTAGGAAAGCATGTTCTTAACAATCCACGGCAACCATTAGTTCACTATACTTTAAAGTAAATAGGTGTTGACAAAGCCTATGGATGCAGCATGGACACTGGCATGGAGCCTTATCCCCTCGTTGACTTGCACCATTAAAGACCCAATGGTCCCTTAGTCCTCCGTAGATCTTAGGTTGGTTTTCAATAAACAAAGCGATCTAAGTTTTTGATATCTGTATGTCACATCAATTAAAAAAATCTTAAAATTACTTAAACACAATTTTTTTTATATTTTTATAAACCCTAATCTTGCTCGGTAAAGTGAAGTCAACAAGACAGCATTTGACTAGCAAGCATTGGATTGCTACCATCTAGCCTATCCCCTTCTAGTATGTTGCGGTTTGAACTTTGGATCTCTTCAAAGAGAGGCCAAAGCCCCCCTAATCAAACACAATATTAATTCATTTGTTAACCATAAAAATTAATTTGAAGCAATGTATTGGTCTTACTTAAATATTATAGCATGGTAATTTAAACTCAATTTTAATTCATCTCCTGTCGTAATTTTATAGTATCAATGATTTGTTTGTACATCTATATTTGATAGTATATAATGTAATCATATCGTTTCACATACAACTCCTAGTGTAACACAATATTCTTCCTCCATGGATGATAATGTCATTGCCTCTTGTTTCTTGTTGTGTCAAGAGATAGGTCTAGATCCTAAATAAAACACATATCTACTTTTTGTCATCTAGAGATCCAACATAGTCAAAGTCCATGTATCCTTATAGAAAGAATTTATCATTCTTCTTCGAGGTCATATTCTACTATACCACAAACATAATGTATTATCCTCTTTGCGGCCTTCTAATAACTCTCCTTAGGTTCCTACATGAACCTTAAAAGATAACTCACAATAAAGTTGATATCAAGCATGGTATTTGTTAGGTATATGAGACTCCCAATAAAATAACAATAAAAAGTGTCAAATACCTAAGGTGACATGTCATATGGGGACAATTGTAATCTTTGCTCTGTAAGTGTTGTCTTTGGTTTATAGTTTGTCATCTAATATATTTCCAATAGTGTCTTGGCATACTTTGTCTATGAAATCAAAATGTGATGCTTTTTTGGCCATACTTCTAAGCCAAGATAATTGTGCAAAAGTCTTGGATCTATCATGTCAAAAGTATTTTTCAAATCATTCATCACAACATTCACCAATCATCTGAATTGTCAATGATGACCAAATCATCAACATACAACACAAGTATCACAATATGAGATCCAAATTTCTTGAGATAAATATTTATGTCTAAGGGAATTCTTGTGAAACTATGCTATAATAGGTGATCATCAATTTTGATATATCAATATTTGGGAGGCTTCTTCAACCCATACAAGGACTTGTTCAATTTGCAGACTTGCCCATTAACAATAAAGCCTTTAGTTTGAGTCATATACACCTCTTCCTGGAGATCACCATTAAGGGAAAGCATTTTTGATATCCATTTGTTGCAACTTCTAATCGAATTGTGTTGCTAGTGCATAGAGAATACATATGGTTGTCATATTTGTTGTCAGTGCAAATGTTTCTTCATAGTCAATCTCTTCCTTTTGTGAATATACCTTTACAACTAGCTATGTCTTATATTTGTCAACTGATCTGTCTTCCTTGTACTTGATTTTGAAGACCCACTTGTAGCCTATGGACTTATTTCCTTTTGCTATATCAATGAGGTCCCATGTTTTATTTTCCATCAAAGACTTATGCTTAGTATCTATAGTTGTCTTCCACTATGGTGAGCTTAGTGTATCCATAATTGAGGTTACCTTTGAATTCTCTATTACTAAAGACATCAATTCTAAATTTACTTCTTCAAGTGACATACTGTGAGTACATAATTATGTGGAACTGAGATCAAAAGGTGCATCAAGCTTGAAATTTTTTATGGTACTTGTGAGACATTATAGAGTCTCTTTTCATTATGAAGGAGCAATTTCTTTAGGTCCGTCAACAACTACTATAACTTCTTTATGAGCTTCCTCATCAAACTCTATGCTCACAATGAGAGATATGGCTACTTTAGAATGTCTAGAATCTTTAGTATTTGGTTTGGATTAAAATTATTCATTACATACCACATCTCGACTTTATTCAATTTCTTGGTGATTGGATCAAGTAGTCAATAACATTTTGAGTGATCATCATAGCCAAGAAATATGCATGATAGGATTTTCATATCTAGCTTGGTCATCTTTTCCTTTGGCACTTGCATGTATGCCTTGTTACCAAAGACTCTGATATGTGAGATTGAAGGCTTCCTCCTAGACTAGTATTTTTTATGTGTAAATCCTTGTAGTGCATTTGTGGATGCTCTATTTAGAAGATACATTTTGGGGGAGACAACTTCTACCCAATATTAATACTCCAAATTAGCTCCTGTAAGCATACAGTGAGCCATTTCCATGATGCAATGGTTTCTTATTTCAATAACCCAATTATATTGTAGAGCATATGTTGTAGTGAGCTATTGCATGATCCCATTTTATGTGAGAAACCTTGAAAATTTATTAGATGTATATTCCCCCCTTGGTCTTAGTAGATGACTTAAATTTAATGCCTAGTTTATTTTTTTACATGTTGTTTTGAACATTGAAAATATGTGAGCACTTCAAAACTTAGTTGCAAGAAGGGCACCTACATATTCCTTGATTATTTTTCGACAAACAACCAAAAATATATTTTTCATTGAAACTAGCTATCATGGGTCTACACATATTGGTGTGTATCACATCCAATAATTCTTTGGCTCTTTGAGTGCTCAATTTAAAAGGAACTTGGTGTTGCTTCATTTCTAAACAACTTCAACAAGCTGGTAATGTGGGTGAAAGGTCTAGAAGACCTATCATCAATTGATCCTTACTTAGTTGGAGTAAGCATCCTAAATTGAGATGTCCATATCTCTTATGCCAAAGGGAGGTTGGATTTATTGTCGCTATAGATAGTGCAACATTAGGAGAAGATAGGACATCTAGAGAAAACAAGTTGTGTTTGTAGGAGTCACATTCATGATATTTTTAGTGATAAAATACTTCTTGTGACCATCAATAATTCTGAATTCAACCACCATGTTGTAATCCAACACTTTTGGAATATACAACAAGTTGTTTTTCAATCCTTGTACATATAATACCTTTTTAACTGTGCATTTTCCACCAAGAATATTGAGAGGAACATATCCCACTCCTTTGACATGATAGGTTATATTATTGGCTATGGTCACTAGTTTTTCTTTTTTGTTTTGTAACAAGTCAAACCATGCTTTCTCCCCTATAATGTGCTTGCTAGAACCTGAATCAATGTACCAAACATCATCCTTTGGTTTGGCCATAACCTTGGACATTAGCATCTTATGTGCTTGTTTAGAATATAAAGCAAATTCTTCAAGTGCAACATGTCTCTATGGTTACTTCTATTTAGGATGTGACTTGTTTTGTGTCTTCTTCTTCTTAGGTTTATAGACTCGATCTCCTTCAGTCATTGGGTTATACCAACAATGCTTTGTATCATGTCCTTATTTACCACAAATATGGAAATACCTCTTATATTTCTGAGGTGGATTTTATGATTATGAGGATGAAGAAGGACCCTTTTGCAAATAATTGTTTTGTGGTTTCTTATTTCTAGATTTCTTAGAGTTAAGTGCATTATTTGACAATTGATCCCTTAAATTATTGGTTGCTTCTTCTTATTACAACATGTTGACTAACCCATAAACATAAACCTTTCTATTAGATACTTGTAAGGAGGTAATAAACACTCTAAATGAATCTGGTAGAGCTCAAAATATGATGGGTACTAATAGCTTGTGTTCCACATTTTCACCCACGGTATTTAGTCATAACTTTAGCTCTACAATTCTACTAAGAAATAAATTCTCCATCTTACACTCTTAATGTGTGGAGTTATGACTAAAGGTAAAGAATGGTTGATTCATTCTTCCCTTCATAGATTGTAGTGTATCTCATGCCTCCTTTGATGTTCGTGCTTCATAAATATGTGGCTAGATAACATTAAAAATAGCAAGGGTGATGAGCATAAATACTCTTACATCTACATAATCAATATTTTTGGTATTTTTGTAGTATTTAGGTCATGAAAACTTGCCTACAATATTATCCTAGAGTTTTTCAACAATTAATATGGTTCTTATTGTAGTCTTTAAAGGTCCAAAGTTTGAACCTCTCAAGAGTTGTGGATCTATAAGAAATACTGTTAGTGTAGCCATGATAAGGGTTCCTTATATCTCCCAAATGGTAAGGTTTCCTTTTAATATACCTCAATTCTAATATATTGAATCTTTATATATATCTGCCCTTCATATATACCCATAAATAACTTGAAGAAACTAGTCCTCTATGTATACATGATTGTATGTGAGAAATAATTTAAGGTACATGAAAAATATTTATATGAGGTACCAAGGTAGTACAAAAAGGGATTCACATTATAAATGACACCTACTTCAATAAAAATACTTATACATAGGTGTAACTTTCCTATATACTCAAAATTTCTTAGTTTTAGGTTTTATATATAGAAATAGAGATGAATACAATTAATGATGGAGTGAAATTTTTAAAATACCTTATTACTCCTCGACTATTTATAGGGTCAATGCCTAGATGCCATTATGATATAGTAGCTTAATGCAAAAACTTTACCTATAAACATGAGCCAAGGATGTTGTTGATATTGAACTTTATTTATGTGCTTATGCATGTGTTTGAAGATATATAGAAAGCATGTAATTTTAAAAACATATGTTTGAAAATATTTTTAGGTGTTGGTCACTACCAAAAATGCACCTTTTACATAATAAAATTTACCACCCCTCTATTTAATTTTACAATTTTATTTAAGCTTATGTAGGAACAAGGGGTTAACTTGAAGTGCAAAGATCATCTGAGTACTTTGACTCTCATGGAGCACCTAAAATATATAGTGGAGCAAATTCAAAGATAATATTTAAACATAGTGGTAGTTATCCACAAGGTATCTGACAATACAATGATTCAAACACTTATTCATGTAAGGTTTCGATGGATAATTTTAGCAGTCGAAGGTTCCTTTCAATGATGGTCAAAATAGTCCTCAACAATATTTAGTGTGATCTCGATTGGAACTAGATGAAGGCACCAAAAAAATTGGAGGATATGCATGGGATCTATCTCCTCATGATTTTATAGTGAAGTTATGACAATCCTCTACTACTATGTCGATAATGCAAAGTTGTGTGGCATGAAACTAAAGCAAGGAGAAACTAGTGTCCATCGGGTGCTTCATTGACAACCTAGTTCTCTACTAGAAGTAAAATTTGGAGGCATTGGGAGCAGTGGCACAACACTCAACCAGTGCCACTCCATCGAGGGTTTCACTAGTTACTCTTCCATGCAAGACCTTACCATCTATTTGATTTTTGATCTCAATAATAACAAACCTACTCATTAATTTTTTGGAGCTTCTTGTACCACTATTGGAGATGTAGATCTTACCATCATGTGATTAGAAACCCTAAGTTACTAGAACACTATAGCCATGGGCTCATAAATTTTCTAAGCCATGACCAATCATATTCCTTCACTATGATTGGAACACTGCCTATGTGACTTGAATGTGATTAATCATGTTTGCAATGGAGTTGTAGGTTCCACCCTAATTCTCACAAAACAAATTTAGTTTTGAAGGGAGGGGTCTATCTCAATCTATAGTTTTAATTTTTTTAGTCCACCCTACTTATTGGAATTCCACCCTAATTCTCACAAAACAACTTAAAGATTACAATGCAATTACAACTTGTAAATTTAGATAGTAGTTATACTTATCTATCTTCTAGATCAATACATTATCTAACTATATCTCACTAATAATATAATAATAATTTATTCCTAACATTATCTACACTCATATATTAATCCTTAATGGCCTATACCAACTAGTATAACTGCATATAATTTAGGGGGTTAATATTTTCAACCAATGGGGGTGGTACTATTCTATCATTTATGAAATGCATTACAAATATTCATTGTGTTTAACTAAGATTTGTATAAATTCAAACCTAGGATAAAATCTTAAAAATATACAATCACATAGGAAGGTACACAAATAAGAATTTGAAGAGAGAAAAAGAAGGAACAAATTGGTTGATTGTTAAGACAATGGTAGTCCTAGATATAGGGTTAGGAAAAAAGGGTAAGAAAAATAGATAAGGAAAAGTATAGTGCAAAAAAATTACTCAAGTATCTAATAAAAAGGTAAATTATAATAAGGTACCTAATGTGTGATCAAGTAAGGTGCACAAAAGTAAAAAAACATAGACAAAAAATAGGGAAGAGTACTAACCTTAGCATGCATAACATATATGCTTGATAGAAATGTACCTTGATGCTTGAGAGTGTCCTTAGGAGTCTATTATCTTTGATTCTCACTATATTGGTTGATGAAGAGGCCTATCCAATGTGGCTTTGACATAGAGACTTCTTACTTCGATGTTGGAAGTTAACTAGGAAAAAAGGAAAAGATTCTTATGAGCAAATTGGCATAGAGAGTAATAAACTATTGGAGAAGTTTTGGATGTCTTTGGAAGTGATCTAGAACCATTTTTTAGGAGGTAGAATAGTGAGACAAGAACATGTATGTGTCTTATCATTATTTGATAAGAAGAGATAAATTTGTAGAGTAATTTATTGAAATAGTCAAAACATTATATTGAAATATTTGTAAAATAAAATTAGAATGACTTATTTATAACTTTTTTTTGTTCAAGTAATCTACAATATTGGTTGAATATTGATGCCCTCATTGCTTTAGGAGAACTAGATAAAATGATGGTAGAAAAAGTAACATGGGGTGTCATAGACATGATTTATCTTCTTGGTTTGTGGAAAGCCTAAGTATTTAACATGAATGTTAGTCATGAAGAGGATGGTCTAGTAGATTAAAATATCAATATTCTCACTTATAAAGTGAGAAAAAATAAAAATGAAGAGATGAGGATGGACAATATTATCCCAGATTATTTAGGGATCCTATAATCTATTTAGGGCTACAAACAAACCTAATCCCGAGGCTTGATCAATGGGTAAGAGGTCCTAGGAGGTAATATAAGGTTTAAACCAAGGAAACTTACTCTAACCCACTTAAGCATTAAAATATGTGGTGGTTAAGCTTCCCCTTTAGGACCTTGTAAACCTTGTGTAGTTGATTTTTTATAATAGTTTATGATTTAACCTAAAGGATGATTTCTTAACCTTGACCTAAACATCACTTATAATTGAGCATAAACAACCCTTCATACCAACATTAGTTATCATTGGTTGGAGTGTATTCTATTTTTCTTTACATATAGATTTTGGGGTTCACCAACACCTCTTTATATTTATCTATTAGTTATTTCTGCATTTCAAGGTAATGTGCTAATTTCATTCATTTCTAGAAACTATTATAAAATCCAACATGGTATTAGAACAGGTGTAGATCTCGATTACTCAATTGTTTATATATGAAAAACAACTTCTATGCTATATCCTAAGAGAAAAATTGTGTGTAGTAGTTAAAACAAATTTGTTAGCCATTGACAGTTTGCAAAGAGGATTTATTTTGTTAAAAACCATGGTAAAATTTATATCAAGAGGATCTAACTAGTTCTAGTTGATTTGCTCAAATATAAATATTCACCACCAAGTTTCTTATTCCTCTCTCAACACTAAATATAATCTCTTATTTCTTTTAATGTTTTAACTAGATGGCTGACATAGTTTTAGGATTATGATCTAAGCATTGGTTGTGTTTTTTCTGCTCATAACTACACTTAGGATTTTTTATTTTGGTAAAAATGTTATGGATTAGCATACACCCTTACTAAATGGAAAATCAATATTGAAGCTCTATTTCAAAATAATTGGTTTCTTAAATATGTAAATGAGAATCCTCTAAAGATTTATTTTGATGAAATAAAGTAGTTGTTTATGGGTAATAAGGGTGAGTCTCTTGTGTGATAACTCTTTATGTTGACAAGATCTATGACACTCATGTTAGCAACGTTATAAATCCTACACAATTACTTGACAAATTTTAACAGGTTGTGTGATCATATTAATTCCACATAAATTAGTAGATTGGAGGCTGAGCTTGCTACCTCGACTACATATTTCTTTGATATTGTTGATGAGTGTATCCCTTGGTTCAAGAATTTGCAAGATGATATTTGGACTACTAGAAGGATTCTAAAGGTGATAGGGAAAAACAAGAAGTTGAAGATAGCTAGAAAAACATTGAGCTTAATTTCTTGTTCTTCCCTTGTCCCCTTTAAAATATTGATATGTTTCATGTCTACTTCCCAAATGCTTCTTCTCCTCTAATTGATAAATCATTAAAGTATATTCTTCACCATCAAGCTCAAAAGTAACAACATAAGGGTAATTATATAATCAAACAAGCTCATGCAAAAGAAGTGATCAAGACTAATATTAATAGAATAATGAAGCATAATGATAAGAAGACTAAGAAGCCTTTAAATAACCCAATTTATGAGTTTAAAAATAAGGAAGGACACAAAGCAGAGTGCAATGGACCCAACAAAGGAATAGAGGTTCCAAGGTTTTTAGAACTATTCGTATTAAAAGCATAAGATAGAATGAAGTAGTAAGATCAAATATTCAAATGGTAACTATTTTAATCTCTTCCTAAGATTGAAGGAAAACTTATATGAATCTATCACTCGTGTTGTTGCTCCCTATAATCCTTCCATGGTGTTTAGTGAAACTTTATGTCGTCTTGAAAGGAAGCTCTCTTTTGATAATAATGGGAAGGATTATTTACAATGATGATGATGAAATAATCCAATAATTATGGTTTACTAATATACTTATTTAAAGAAAACATGGCCAAATATCGGCCATAATTTCTATATATGTAAAGGAGGTAAAGTTCGTAGAATCTTGAGAACTTATAAATTATAAAGGATGAAATAAATTAATCCTTAATGGATATAAATGTGATTCTATAATTTATTGGAGGTATGTCACACTTCTCAATGTGTTTTACAAAATAATATCCACAACCGTTGATGTGAGAACCAAAATAGTTGCTCAAGGTATTTCAAGGGTAAAATAAATTTCATTCCTATAGGGCAAGTCCATCTTTGAGAATTTTATCTTATATAGGAAATCAATCGATTGGGCCATGTAGTCTTATCAAAAGTTTCTGAATATATCATTTGTATCAAATTAATCTCCACAAAATATATGAGAAGATCAAAACCCATTAATACTTAACTTGTTATGGTGGCCTAGTTTTGGTGTAGAAATGGTTATAAAGATTAGCACATGCTCTTTTGTTTATGCTTATGCATAATTATCAATGAAATCTTACTAGATATATTTTTTATTTAATATTTTATAAGGTAGGATTACCTATTACTCCTTTTGTATAAAAAATTCTTGGGTTATAATCTAAATATATCTTGTAATATTGTTCTAATTAAAAGAACCCTTATTTGTATTAGTGATAGAGTAGTAAATTTGTATTTCATTGATGATTTTATATTTTTCCTTCAAAATGTTGAATAGGAAATTGAAATGATGATGATATTTTTGTTATGATTATAGATCTAAATTATTTATAAATACTAAATTCATTTTTTTTATGCATCATCACTTATGTTTTATCAAGAAAATGAAATCATATCCTTTATGGAGATAATACTAGATATTTGGAACCCCTCTTCGATTAAAAATTTTCTATCAAGACATAGAAAATTAGTATTTGGTAAAATTTAAAAGAATATAGTTGGAACACACAACTACAACTTCTATTGCTAGAAGTAATGATGTCATTAATAAAATCTAGATTTTAACTCAAGCATATCATTTGTCTTGTTATATGGCTTTTGAATCTGTCTATTTATAACCACTAGGTTCACAATTAAGTTTTTATGGTTAAAGTGGGATCACTTTCCATCTATGCCAACAGTTCCATGAATATATTATACATAACTGTGCAAAAATTAGGTCTAATAATGATTATTAGACTCAGGGACTATTCTTGCTATCTGAATCAGTCATTAAACACTTGTGTAGCTGACCTTGGATAGTTTTTCTACTATAAGCTAGAAAACACCACAACTACTTGACTTTGACGGTGTGGGCTCCCAAAAAAACTTCTTCATGCTGCATACTTTAAGGTTATATTTTATTCACTTGTTTAGGGTATTTGGCATGGTTAGCAAGCCACATCCATATTGTTGACTAAAGAAGGCTCCTCTCTCTTGATTGGTCTTATCTTTCTTACCTCTATAATCAAGTGGGAGAAATTATGCATAACATGTTAATCTTAGATATCATTTTTCTCAAGATTTAAGGGATATATTCTTATTTATAAAGGGTATCTTATTGTTGATTAACTTGCAACATATTCTTGTTCAGTATTAAACATCATGGTTTACTTTTTTTATCAAATTCAACTTTTATCCTAATAATTTGTCTATGGTTGAATGAGTTCAAATTTTGGATGCAAAATAAATTCTTGTAACATTTCCAAATCCATGGGATTACCTATTGGTAGTTGACATAGCCATTTTTCTAAAAGTGGTTTATAAAGTGCTTCCTCTCTATTTTCATATAAATTTTATATTAATCAATAAATTAAATACAAGTGCAAAAAATATTTATTATGAAAGCTAAAATTATTAAATTGAAGATTAAGATACATGTTTTTTCTTAATTATTTTCATGGTAGTTATTTCACTAAGTATTTGTCATAAAAAACATTGTTGCTACACTTTGAATAGATAATAACAAATGTGTTAGAAGTTTTACATGTGAATTATTGAAACACATATTTTGGTATTGTAAGTTCAATCAATTTATATGAAACTCTCTTCAAGCCTCTTTTCCATCATGATTTTTAATGGCCTTACATGAATATTGGATTTGTTATAGGTTTTACAAATGACTATAATTTCATTGTTATGATTAGGAAACTCATTCTTAAAAACATTTGGTTTAGTCATTTTTATTCCAACTTTATTAGTCACGTGACATTTAGAATCAATATTTGAAAACTCTATTGTAGTTTTACATATTTTTTCCATTGAAATAGTCTTCCCTTCTTATACTAGTGTGTTATTCAATATTTTAATTTAATTCAATACACCATAGAGTTATGTTAACACTTTAATTTTATGAAAAAATAGAACAATACGAACAAACATCTGATGAAGATGAATGTTAGTTCAAAATATTTATGGTATATTGGTATTCCATGTCATAATAGGACATATTAGTATAGTGACATTAGTCTCTAGACACGCAAATAATGCCTATAGTCTCAAATATTCTTAGAAAATAAACCTTGCTACTATAGGATACTTGTTGTAACCAGATGAGGCCCTATGAATATTTTATTTTCTTGTTTGAATGTGTGGTGAATTGTTATTATCTTGAAGCCAAAGTCAATTTTTGTATTTTATTTTTCATATAAGTCCTTCGGCCCTTATAAACCTTGAAAATGGTATATACATTAATATATTAGTATTATATTCTTTAAGGTCATTCACTTAACCTTGATTTAAAGGTAACTTGTATTTGGGTATAAATACCCCATTGTACCAACCATTTTATTACCAACTGGAGTGAAATTCTATTCTTTGATAGTGATATTATTTGGTGTCCATGGGCCTCCCATACTTATTATGTGCTTTGCTTTGTGTGTGTTTCTTTTTCAACATTACTAGGTAGTGTGTTGACTTTAATCATTTCTATAAACTATTATGAAAGATAACATGGCATTAGAGTTGGTATGATCTCCATTACTCGATTTTTTATTGTTGAATTTTTGCTTCTATAATTCTCCCAAGGGTAATTGCGTTTGGAGTATCTATGATTTTGCTTTAAAGTTGATAGTGGGACTTGAAGAAGGATTTTTAATAATGACATTAGGTGGGCTTGAATCATGAGGATATCATTGGATTCAATAAATTTTCTTGAGGAAGAATATCCAATGATAGGTTCCTTTGTTTCTTTCATTGGTACTCAATCTTATTTTATTTCTTTTGATTTCTAACTAGATGGATACCCTAGTTTTAGAATTGGATTCTTTTAGGTTTTTTGTAAACCTTATTTGTCTTCTACATTTGTTTTTATTTCATTTATTTTTCTCTTCATCTTGTTTTGTCCTATAAAAGCACTAATGAGAGGATAGAATACTTGGCCTTTGTAAAAGAAGATAAAAAAGGCTAAACTATTTCAAACCGACCCTTGGTGCTAGAGAATCCATCGATAGGATTCCATGCTTAGTAAAGATGACCAAGCCACTTGACAAAGTTGCTAAAATTATCTAACAATATTTTTGTTGCATAAGGGTGAGAGGATGTATTGATTAGTTATGTTTGACAAAAATATTATGTAGGATAAACCATAATAGATAAGAACGAATCATTAGCATTTCTAGATTTCTAGCAAAATTTTAGATGGGGTTTAAATCACTTTGTCTATAGATACCTTATTTTTGCATTTTAAAATCACTACTTTTTTCCTCCAAAATTAAAAGTAAAATTTCAAAAATAGGACATGCTAGGGAGTATATCAAGGAATATTCCTAAGCCTAGTGGGAGTGAAAATGCTTTTGAGTGTATGCTTGTATCATAATGATGTAGGCCTATATCATGCAAAGACAAAAAGGGGTGTTTGTTGGTTATGGTTTTCTTAAGTATAATACTGACCACTTATCTCCCAAGGGGTGCCTCAGAGATAGTAGCTATCCCTACCCATTCCAAGGTATTGGAAGGAAAATAAAGTCTTGATATTGAACCCCACCAATATCATTATCATTTTCCAAGTGATAACATCAATATGATATATGGAACTAATGGTATGGTAAGACATGATGCCATGATAGTTTACACTGATGTGGAAATAGAGGTTATGTAACACATGGCAATCTATACAAATGACATGGCAGTCTATGTAGGTGATGTTGTATGACATGTAGTAACTAGCACAGGTGCTAATAATTGTGTTGATGTGTCATTCGATACAAGTTAAATGGCATGACATGTGGCAACTAATGTAGGTGCTAACATGGTAGGTGGAGGAAGGGCCAACATGGAAGACCATATATTATATGGTGTGTATAAATATGACATTGATCGATCAAATTCTATCAAATCATCAAACTTGACAAGTTATTCATAAAATCATCAGAAAAAACTTAGCAAAGCTTGAATTTTAAAGTGAATCATGGCTTAAGTGACACCATGTAGCTTGTAGATCAAGGTTCCAATTAGAGTGTGATAAGTGGCTCTTTCTAGTTCATTGGTACTCTAACTAGTGGGTTAGATAATCAATATGCATGTGGTAGTCCCCTGCTCATGACAAGTGATATCACATAATTTGTTGGTATTTTTTCCAGACAATGTACACTTGGCATCCTCTTAGCCACTCATGGAACGACATGTGTAGGTACTAATTAAAGGTTTGGAGGTATTTTGTGTGATTTTGGGTTCAAAATTTTGAGGTCCATAGCTTTTGCATATGTAAGTATTTTGAGCCAATATTTTTGCATTAACAATGTTGTTTCTGGTTACAAATACACATGCAATGTTGTATTTTGATAATATAATTATGTGTCATCATGTACCCTTGTTGAGTGATCTAAATTATGCTACTTGGAAAATCAAGATTGAAGCTCTACTCTAGAGCAAGGGGTTACTGAAATATGTGAATGAGAAACTTCATGCCACTAATTCTAAATAAATAAAGTAGTTCTACAAGTATAAGAAGGATGAGGCTTATAGCCCTTCATGTTAACAATATCTATGACACACATGTTAGCAGCATGACGAACCCCAAGGAGTTTCCTAAAACATTTCATAGATTGTGTGATCATACTGATTCTACACAAATTAGTAGGTTGAAGGTTGAACTTTTAACTTTTCCATGGACTCATTTGATACTATTGATGAGTACATTAGTTGCTTCAAGAAACTACAAGAAGATATCCATATTGCAAAAGGATTACCCAAGATGATGGGAGAAGGCAATGGAGAGGAAAAAGAACATTAAATTGCTAAATATTATCTTTAGCAATGTTTCAAAAACATAAGATAGTTTCTATTGTATGATGCACTTCGTGTGTACTTTTCAAAATTTCCTACAACACCAATCGATGAGGTATTCAGGTACTTTTTGCATCACTAGGCTGGAAGACAAAGGCATTAGAATAATTATGTGATCAATTAGGCCCATTTGAAGGAAGCTATTAGTAAAGCTAAAAATGACAAGAAACCAAAATAGAATGAGAAGAAGACCAATACTCCTTTCATGAATCCAACATGTGAGTATTGTAAAAAGGAAGGACACAAAGTAGAGTTTTACCATATTTGCATCAAGAAGCTTAAAGACGCAACAACAAAGGGTTAATGTTGCTCTCTTCTATGCAGAGGGTGAGGATAACTTTGATTGAAAAACTTCATAAGTACATGTAATTGTTTGTTCAACATATTGGACATCCACTTCTATTAATGAGTGGATTATAGATTCAAGGACAACTAGGCACATGAGGAAGCATAAACATCTATTTAAAGAGTATAACAAATGATATTTAGTAAAGTGTGTTGTTATTGGAGATGATTCTTCATTGCAGGTTGTAAAATATGTAAAGATCAACATTTAATATTATTTTTTTGATGTAGGTTATGTGCTCTAACCTTTTGTTTATTTATTTCATTACTTATATAAATAAAAAGGTAAAACTATGGCTTTATTATTAAATAATTAAGAATATAGATTGGATTTATAACTTTTTATTATGATAAATCAGATAAAATGTATAAACTGAGTGAAAGGCACACCTCTTTTATTTTAAGGAGAAGAAATATTTTATTTTATAGTTAGAAGTAATGCCATAAACTTGAATATCTCAACCATGATTCTTTTATTAGAGTCATCATCATATGGCTATTTGGCTTTAACACATATTCCCTCGAAGTAGAGCATGCAAGGGATGTATTTTAGGAAAGCATCATTGGGAGACTTTTCCTAAACGGATTGTGAAATCAGCAGATTCTATTTGGAGGTAGCTGATTCTATTTGGAGGTAAATCCACTAATCGCGAAGAGCGTCAACTATATTCGGTTTTATATATATTTTAAGATTATTTTTGAGAAAATAATTCCTGTTAACGGTATATTAGATATGCATGAAACGTACGTACCTTATCTGTTTCATTGTAATTCTAAACCTTTTTATCTACAAACCCAAACTGTCAGACTCACTTTAAATGTAATACCAGGAAAATGTTACTATTTTCAATGTAACTTTTAAATACTTTTAATCTTTTTCAAGAGGGACATCATGGTATCTAAGCCTGGATCAAGGCTTTATAAGGAAATCGATGATAATGGTTGGTTCTGCTCTCTATTCTTGGGAAGTGAAACCAACCGTTTGCTTTTTAAATAATGTTACGCAAGTATGTAAAGATAAAGATTTGAGATTATACAACTATTATGAGTTTTGAGAAAACTTGATTTAAATACTTTACCTTTGACTATGCATTAACCTATTAAAAACAATAAAGATTTTATTTTAATAATTAATTGCTTTAGTTTGTTTAAGTTATATTGATTAAAATAATTTTCTAGTTTGTAAAGTATTAATAACAAATGCATTAAAGAATTAAAAAAATGTATTAGTATTTATATGTAAGAAAAGTAAATATTTTTTAAATTCAAGTTTTATTTAAAAATTAAAATTCTTTTTATTTATATGTAAGAAAGGGTAAGTGGTATTGCAACCATGTTTGTTTAAAAATTTATAAGATTTAAAAATTATAAATTGGTACAATTTTTTTTTTTTTAAGATTTATATTTTAAGAGATATTTTTACATAGATTTATTTGATTAAGGTAGTTTTTGTATAATTTTAAGTCAAATTTGAAGAGCTTTAAAATGTGTGATCATAAGAAAGAACTTAAACAATATTGAGGGAGATATGACCATGTGAAGACAATTGTCCAAAACAAGGGCAATGTAAGGGAATTTGTTTTTAGAAAAGCATCTCATATTTTAGGAGTTATATCTTTGTGAAGGGTTACGATCTTTGGATCAATTTGTGTGGAACTCAAAGATATTTAAAATGATAGTTCTTATGGAGGAATCCAAAGAGGTATTGAGGGAGATCCAACCTTGTGAATTTAACCATCTAGAAGAAGGCTAGTGACAATTTTTCAAGTTGTGGAAAATGAAACAACAAATATTTGTTACTTAGGGTTTGAATGATGAGAGGATCAATGGACGACTAGGGCATTAGCAATATGGGACATTCTATCTAGGCATATATTTTCAGCTAAGTTTCATTATTCCCTTTATTATCTTAGAAAGTCTACATACATATTATTATAGGCTTATCTTCAAAAAGTATAATTGCTATAGGATATATTGGTTAATTTTAGTAGATTTTGAGTTATAATTTTCTTCCCATGGATCAATTTATAGCCAAATCCATAATATTATATGTTAGGGAGGACCTCATAGAGTAATGATCCTTGTTGCTCAAAGATAAGATAATCATTGGTAAATCTAATGGGTCTTGGCTAGGGGCTTTAACCTTGAGAAAATGAATTGATAAGAGATGAAAGTATCCAAAAGTGAGTTTATGTATCTTCTGAAAGGTTTCTTCCTGGTCATTTCTTGTTCTAGGGAGGAAAGATATAGAATCCTACAAAGGGGTCCTTGGTTTATGAGAAGAGAAAAACTCTTCCTTCCTTGTTGGTATGAAGGATTTATGGGTTACCTATTGAATTATGGAAAATGGATACCTTCAATGTGATAGGAAACACTTTGGGAGAATTTTTTGAGATTTCATAAACTATAAAATATGAACTCTTGGCTATTTATACTTGGATATTGGTCATGATTGATATTAATAAACCTTTACCATAATAAATTATTCTTAATTATAGGAGTAAGTTATGGACCCAAACCATGGATTATAAAAACATATATTTTAGATGTAGAAGATGTCATGAGGTGGGGCATATGAGAGATCATTTCCTAGGAATATTCTAGTAGAAACAAATGTAGAAAACCACAAGAAACACTTACAAATATATATGGATTATGATTGTTTCCAACTTCCAAAAAAGATATCCAAAGAAATGAAAATAAATAAATAATGGATACAAATAAGGACATTCGATGAAATACCAATTCTTTTGAGGTTTTAGCCTAGAAAAAAAAATAAACCAAATCTTAGAGGATATGGTACAATAGGATTAAAATATTAACAAGGAATTGTCTACTCCATATGATCCTAATTTAGAAATGAACATCTAATTAGATTTTAAAGAATATCTTGAAGTACCATGCACCATAAAAGATAATGAAAGTGGTAGATAAAATACGATGTTAGATGTTAACACCTCTATAATTATTGAGAAAATACAAGAAAATGAGTAGGATAAGTCAAATGCTTCCTTAGAAAAGCTTGGAGAGGTGTTGGCATTTTTGCCACATTCATTTGATTGTTGTTTATTCATGCATAAGCTGTTGAAATTTTAACTCCTCTACAGGTTTTGATGCAAAAAAATGATTAATTCTGAATACTGTCGCGAAATCGCGACAAAAAATAGCATGGAGAGCCAAATTTGAAAACCGTCACGATATCGCGACATGTTGCGTTATCGCGGGTCGAATGAGGAGAGAGAAAACAAATGCAAAGTCGTAGCGATTTCGTGACGTGTCAAAAAATTGCTGTCAGCGCAGTCAACGGCAATAGGGGAGCAAAACCATCATGATATCATGACGCGTTGGATTTTCACGATCAAAATGGTCAACGGAGGGCAAAGTGACAAAGTTGTAGCAAAATCGTGACATGTTGCGTTTTCGCGGCTTGCGATGGCCAGGGAGCATAAGGTTAGAAATTGTCGTGAAATCGTGACATAACTAAGCGACGGGCGATGAAACTTGAAATGTAGAAAAATGGCGACATAATATGGCACACAGCACATAAGGCAAAAGACGTCACGAAATCGCGATGTGTCGCATTTTCATGGCATGGGTGGGCAGAAAGGCTTAAGATGTAAAATGGTCACGATTTCGTGCCAGTTGTAGGATGAAGCCACACCAAGCAAAGGATGTAGCAAAATCGCTACGTGTTGTGTGGTCGCGGTTCAGGTGAATGAAAAAGTCTAAGGCACGAATGGCATAGCGATATCGTGACACTTTTGAGAATGGGTCCAAGAAAAACGAAGACGTCGTGAAATCACAACAGGAAGTGGGAACAGTGGAGAATGCAGGCAAACGTCGTGATTTCGCGATACAGTGAGCAAGGAAATCTTAAGGCAGAAAATGGTAGCAATTTTGCGACACATTGTTGAAAAAAGACTAAGTGCAGAGAATTGTAGCGAAATCGCGCAATGTCATGTTTTCGCGATTTGATGCAGCAAAGAGAACATAGAGATGAAGGATGTAGTGAATTCGCACATTGTCACATTTTTGTAGAAACAAAGCAGAGAAGGAGTATGATTGTACGGACGTCGCGAAATCGTGCAACGTCGCATTTTCATAGTTTAGGGGTGCGAAGGAGATATGGAAGCTGAATACATAGCGATTTTGTGACATGATTGGTTTTCATGGTCAAAATTAAGGAAAGTGTACGGAGCAGAGATACGTCACGATTTCGTGACATGTCGCGTTTTCGTGACCTGTTACAGTTTTGCGCCAAAAAGCAGTTCAAATGGCCCAATGCAGTTTTGTGAGTTTTGATGATTAAAAGCGCTCCAAAATTAAATGTGTTGCTACTTTTCGAGGTGGTCAAGGTAGAAGAACGTTCTCAAGCTGCCATAATTGAATATTTCCATTATTCGAAGCTGTTGTTCATGATTTTTCCAACAATTTCAAGCATATTTTCAAGAATAATAATTTAATGAAGATGACCAACTCCTTATGGCATTTAATTTTGTGTTTCTCCGATGTTGTTTAAGGATATCATCTCCTTGTTTATGTTGCATAATTTGTAGATTCGAGGAGGTCCATTTCATATTTTTAATTCTGCAAAGAAGCAAGGCTTCTATATAAAGCAATGTAGATCTCAGAAAAAGGGATCGGGAGTTTGAGAGAAACTTTTGCTGAAAGCTTGAAGTTCATTGCATGAATGAAAGATAATTGGCCTCTAATTTTGCAAGCAGCTATTTGTGTGATTTTTCTTTCTGTTATTTACATTCCTAATATAACATTCATATTCCTTATTTGCTGCTTCATTTGAATTCTGCATGTTGAGTTTGAATATTGCTTGTGAGGGAGTGAGTTCTGGAATGTGATCTTGGAGGGATTTTCTACGCAAGGTTGTAAGAGAATTAAGTTGATATCTTATGTTATATGTTGTTGCTATACTTAAAGTGATCTGCTGTTATTCTTTCCTGATCTAAAAAATTCAGCCTACGGCTATATTTCCCATCTCTTTCCATGTATTTCCTATTTTTTCTACATATTTGTAATTCCTTTCCAGCAACTCTAATCTAAAATCAAACTTAGAAATAGTAAGGGAACCAGCCCACTCTGGAGATTGGTCTGGGAGACATTTCTTTCTCCCAGCCTTTCAATGTTGGTCGGGTCTAGGGTGCTTAGTTTTAGAAAATCCTTTCCTGTGGCAGATTCGTGACCAATAATTTTTGGCATGCCCGGTGGGACAGACTTCTTCTGTCTCAAAAAGATCCCATAGCATTGAAGGTTTAATGTTCACCTTCATGCCATAAATTTAGAACATTTGGTGACTCTGCAGTACCCAGAAATCTCTGAACGTGGATGCAGTGAAAGCTATATTTCATGATCACGAGATCAAAGTCTAAAAAATTTGGAGATCTTGTCAAGTTTTTTGAACTTGACAGCACAAGAAGTGGTGAGCATTCTAGGTTGGTTTCCCCTACCATATCCACACAAATTCCTGGTATTGTTACTAGTGTTCTATCTTCTCAGTCACATACACTAGTCCCAATGGCTCAGTATCCTCCACCCAAGAAGTTCTTGGCATGGAACAGCTCAGGAGCCTTGAATTTGCAGGCTCAAAATCCAGTTCCTCAGGCCACTTTGAAGGTTTTGCTGACCTATGATGGTATGGGTAAGACTGCATATGAACATTTTAATAATGTAGCTTCTCTGGCAGCCATTCATGATATAACTGATGAAGATGTGATGGTGAAGTTGTTGGTGTTATCACTGAGAGGAAAATTGTTGTACTAGTACCGAACATTGCAACCAGGCACCATTACGTTATGGGATCAGCTAGGAGAATTTCTAGTTAAGAATTTTCATGAACAGGCTGATCCATTTTCATTGTTGCATCAGTTTAACGCGATCCAGAGGCACCTGCAAGAAGAGATAGCTGATTTTAATGTTCGATTCACCAAAACCTGGCAGAGAATTCCTGATGGTCTTTGGCCTGTTGATGAGTTGGCTACATTTTATTACCTTAGAGAGTTCAACACAGACATCGGTTGGGCTGTCTGACAGTCTAACGTGACGACATTTCTAGAGTTGTTTGAACAAGTGTTAAAGGCGAAAGCTGATCTGATTGCTATAGGTAGACTTCCTCCAAAGGTAACTATGCCTATTATACCCGATTTGCCTAAGTATTTATATTCTGGTTCGCTTCCATAGCCCATGCCATCTATGTATCCTACCCCATCATGGAACTCCAACGCACCTCAAATTGCACCTATTCCAGTTCCCCAGCTTCCTACTCCAACAGTTCCCTAGTTGCCTACACCCAACATTCCAAGGTTAGTCCCTCCACTTCCAACTCCTGCATTATCTTCCCCATAGCTTCCATTACCTTTAACAGCACCGCCTATGTCCTCAAGCCCAGATCCTCAATTGGTTATGTTACAAGAAATTCAGTCGGCTATGAGATCTCTCACTAATAAGGTGACATCTATGGAACGGAGAGAGGTAGAAAGAAGCTATCAGCCATGAATATTTATGTCAACAGTGACTAGAGAACAACCTACTCCTAACAAGGCTATGGAGAAAGCACCTGAAAGGAACTCAGCAGTTCTAGTAAGTGAAAAGGCTGGCCCTTCTGAAGTTTCACATGAGCCATCTTACTATTGTTCTTCCTGTAATGACCCACATGATGAGTCCACTTGCATGGTCCACCAAAATTATTTGCAAGTTCTTATAGGGAGCCGTGTAAATATGATTTGAGAGGTGGATATTACTTTTATGGAGTCTTTGGAGAAACATATAGCAATCCTAACACACAGCGGCAAGAAACCAATGTTGGTAGATCCGACTAAGATGGAGCCATTGAAAGTGCCTCTTGTACAAGCAATGAAGTAGCAAATGCCAACAAAGGCTCATGAGTTTCCAGCGCAACGACAATCACCTATTTTGTCGAAGGATCCACTTCCACCACCAGTAAAATACAAGGAACAAGCTTCTACTTCCTAGCCGCAAGTAGAAACAAAGGAGCAAGCCAAAGAAACGTTGCGGTATCCATCATTGACTAAACGGCAATGAGTGGAGGCCACACAGCAATATAAGAGCAAATTTGAAGCTGCTAGTGGCGGGAAGGAACAAACTTCCATGGAGTACAACATTGTTGAAGAACTTAAATGGATACCAGCTAAGGTAAGTCTGTATGACACCTTATAGTTGCCTAGACAGGTAAATCTCTTATAGGAATCCCTGAAGACCATACAAAGTAAGGGGAAAGCTCCAACCTAGGTGGTTATGGCTCAAACATTAACTTCTAGAGCCAATGGCAGGAGTAGACCACCCTCGTTTTATCTATCATTGCAAATAGAGGGTTGTATCGTACATAATTTCCTTATCAATTTTGGTGCTGCTACAACTTTCATGCCAAAGGCAGTCTGTGAAGCAATGGGAATGGAATTCACATGAAGTAGCCCCAGAGTTTTGTAGTTAGATGGTACTCCAGTGAAAATAGTGGGTGTAATCAAGGATGTCCCGATTATTTTGCATAATATGCCCCAGATTACAGTCATCCAGGAGATAGTTGTGGTTGATCTAGAACCGTATTTCAGTATGTGCTTATCTAGAGAGTTTACTGCAAAGTTGGGCAGTTACCTTGCACTGGATTATTCTCATTTGGATATTCTGTTCAAAGGAAGACGAGTTCGGGTCTACAATCAGAAACCTTCTACCTTTCATATTGAAAAGATAGAAGAACATGTTGTTCATATGATAACTGAATATTTGGAGGATGAGTTTTCAATGCTCAATTTCAATGCTATGATCCAGACCAAAATTGGTTGTTATTCCATTATGCAGCCTGAAGAGGTTGAAGTCAAGTTGCCACCTGATCAAGTTGAACAAGATTCTCTACTAGATCAGCTCTATTTTGATGGAACACAACATAGGAATGGTGTTAACACTAGGACTGAACGATCATGCCTAGGTCTCAAAAGGGCTGGGACACTTGGAGTGCAGCAGTTACAAACCCTTGGTGATTCTAAGCTAATCAAGAACCAGAATTTTACTGAGCGTTTTTCAAGGATCTGGGATCCAGGAGACAGAATCGTTTTTGGGTTTGTGTCTTTCCCGAATGTTCATATCTAATTCGGGAGTTACCTTGTGAAAAAAAAAAAAAGAGAAAAAAAAAAAGGGTTATTGTTTTCTACTTCGGCTCTTTTTCCATGCGAGCCCACAGGTACGTGTTTCTTTCTTTTTTCTTCTTCTTTTCCCAGCAGTTAGTGGCTTCCTCACTATTTCTTCCCTTCCCCTCTTTATTCCCTTCTTCTTCTACTCCTTTTCTTCTGCAGTAAAAAAAAAAAAAACCACTGTTGTTGTTTCTTTTTCCCTTCCTGTTATTCCCGCTTCTTCTTATCATTTTCTTCTCAGTTCTCTATCATTTTAGCATTAGTTTATCCATGGTTCACACCTTTCTCATCATTTATTCCACTTCCATTCCATTAGTTCATTTACTTCCATTCCCCTTTCATCACAGCTGGTAGCACAGAAGCATTCTGTTACTGTATCTACCGCATCACTCCTCTACTTCACCATTCCATCATATCACTATTCCATTCGCATTTCATCGCCTGTGCATCCACAGGATCTCATTCCATTCATTTCCATTTTGGTATCCCTAGTGCTTTCATGGAGATTATATTACATCACCTGATTAATTGAGCCAAATACAGAATTCTTTGAAGTTTCAGTTATTCAGCAAAGTTGTTGCAGTAGTCCATCGAGATGTACCCCAGCAGCCAGCTTTCTGTTCTAAGTTTTCATGACTCTGTTGCCCAATGGATTCAGGCTTGGGATTCTTGCATACAGCAGAACTATATACCCCATGAGCCACCAAGAATGTTGGCATTTTTGCCACATTTATTTGATTGCTATTTATTCATGCATAAGCTATTGAAATTCTAACTCCTCTATAGGTTTTGATGCAAAAAAATGACTAAGTCCGAAGACTGTTGTGAAATCGCGACAAAAAACAGCATGGAGAGCCAAAGTTGAAAACCGTCACGATATCGCGACATGTCGCGTTATCGTGGGTCAGATGAGGAGAGAGAAAACAAACACAAAGTTGTAGCGATTTTGTGACGTGTCGAAAAATCACGGTCAGCACAGTCAACGGCAGTAGGGGGCAAAACTGTCGCGATATCATGACACGTATTTTCATGGTCAAAATGGTCAACGGAGGGCTGAGCGACAAAGTTGTAGCGAAATCGTGACATGTCACGTTTTTGCGGCTTACGATGGCCAGGGAGCATAAGGTTAGAAATTGTCGCGAAATCACGACATAACTGAGCGACGGGCGATGAGACTCGAAAATGTAGCAAAATCGCGACACAATATGGCACACAACACATAAGGCAAAAGACGTCGCGAAATCGCAACAGGTCGCATTTTTGCGGCATGGGTGGACAGAAATGCTTAAGATGTAAAATGGTCATGATTTCGTGCCAGTTGTAGGATGAAGCCAAGCCAAGCAAATGATGTAGCGAAATTGCTACGTGTTGTGTGGTCGCAGTTTAGGTGAATGAAAAAGTCTAAGGCACGAATGGCATAGCGATATTGCGACACTTTTGAGAATGGGTCCAAGCAAGACGAAGACGTCACAAAATCGTGACAGGAAGTGGGAACAGTGGAGAATGCAGGCAAACATCACAATTTCGTGACACAGTGAGCAAGGAAAGCTTAAGGCAGAAAATGGTAGCGATTTTGTGACACATTGTTGAAAAAAGACTAAGTGCGAAGAATTGTAGCGAAATCGCGCAATGTCATGTTTTCGCGATTTGATGCAGCGAAGAGAACAGAGAGATGAAGGATGTAGCGATTTTGCGCATTGTCACATTTTTGCGGAAACAAAGCAGAGAAGGAGTATAATTGTACGGACGTCGAGAAATCGTGCATCGTCGAATTTTTGCGGTTCAGGGTTGCGAAGGAGATATGGAAGCTGAATACGTAGTGATTTTGTGACATGGTTGGTTTTTGCGGTCGAAATTAAGGAAAGCGTACGGAGTAGAGATACGTCATGATTTTGCGACATGTTGCGTTTTCGTGACCTGTTATAGTTTCATGCCAGAAAGCAGTTCAAATGGCCTAATGCAGTTTTGCGAGTTCCAATGATTAAAAGCACTCCAAAATTAAATGTGTTGCTACTTTCTGAGGCAGTCAAGGTAGAAGAACACACCCAAGCAACCAGAATTGAATATTTCCATTATTCGAAGCTGTTGTTCATGATTTTTCCAATGGTTTCAAACATATTTTCAAGAATAATAATTTAATGAAGACGATCGACTCCTCCTTATGGCATTTAATTTCTGGTTTCTTCGAGGTTGTTTAAGAATATCATTTCTTTGTTTTCGTTGCATAATTTGTAGATCTCGAGGAGGTTCGTTTCATATTTTTAATGCTGCAAAGAAGCAAGGCTTCTATATAAAGCAATGTAGATCTTAGAAAAAAGGGATCAGGAGTTTGAGAGAAAATTTTACTGAAAGCTTGAAGTTCATTGCATGAATGAAAGATAATTGGCCTCTGATTTTGCAAGCAGTTGTTTGTGTGATTTTTCTTTCTGTTATTTACATTCCTAGTATAACATTCATATTCCTTATTTGCTGCTTCATTTGAATTCTGCATGTTGAGTTTGAATATTGCTTGTGAGGAAGTGAGTTCTGGAATGTGATCTTGGAGGGATTTTTTGCACAAGGTTGTAAGAGAATTAAGTTGATATCTTATGTTATATGTTGTTGTTGTACTTAAAGTGATCTGTTGTTATTCTTTCTCGGTCTGATAAATTCAGCCTACGGCTATATTTCCCATCTCTTTCCATGTATTTCTTGTTTTTCCTGCATATTTGTAATTCCTTTCCAGCAACTCTAATCTGAAATCAAACTTAGAAATAGTAAGGGAACCAGCCCACTTTAGAGATTGGTCTGGGAGACATTTCTTTCTCCCAACATTTCAATGTTGGTCGGGTCTAGGGTGCTTAGTTTTAGAAAATCCTTTCCTGTGGCTGATTTGTGACCAACAAGAGGGTAAAACTAATAAAAAATAAATTTGCCAATGAATATTGAGGAATACAATAAAAAGACCTACTTAGAATATTGATAAGTAAAAAAGAGGAAAACCTTCAAAGTATCAAGTGAGAGCTAGGGAAGTAAAAACAAACATATATAAAGGAACACAATCTAAGTTGGTTGAACTTATCATTACCAAACAAAAAATGATATTGGTAATTTTTAGGAGGGACCAACAATCCCTAATGAGATATTATCACCATCTCATTAAATATAAGGGGTGCTAATATCCCCTCAAACTAGAGGTGTATCAAGGACCTTTGTTTAAGTAATAAGATTGATATTCTTTATCTCTAGGAAACTAAAATGATAATGGAAGAAGTTTCCAAAACTATGAAATTAGTATGGGAAAGATGTGAATAGGATATTATGGATACTAAGAGAAAATCTAAAATTTTGAAATCTAGTTAGAGCCTCTTATAAAACTATTGATAAAACAAGGGATTGAATAGCCTCATTAGTCATTTGTTAATTTGTAGATATTTATTCTATTCTTATCAATGTCTATATACTTATAACTTATTCAGGAAAATTAGAAGTATGGAGCAGGATTAAATCCTTAATGAGAAGTAAAGACTAATAAATCTAATTCATGGTCATTGAAGATTTTAATGCCATAACCAACCTGGATGAAAAATCTAGGGGTATTAAGAAAATGACCCAAATTATGAGATATTTCTTAGCTTTTATTCAAAAATAATAATTTATGGGAGGTTTAGTTTGAAGAGGACAACTATACATGGACCAACAATAGGACAATCCAAAATCTAATAGCAAAAAAATTAGACAATGAATACTCTCACATCATGAAAAGGATGAAGGGGCTTATACTAAAATTAATACCTTGAAAAGGATTGATTCGTATCATTGACCAATAAGAGTTATAATGTTGGTAAGTCAATTAAAAAATATTATATTTTAAATATGAGTAGATGTGATAATACCATCCTCAATTTGTTGATATGATATCACCTACATGGATTTTTTCAAGAAAAAATGGGTTGTATACACTTCCAAAACAAAGTAAATCAATTACATCTAGATTAAAAAAATGGAACAAGAACACTTTTTAAAATATTTTTGAAAATAAAGAACTAAAAGAGAAAATTCTAAAATTCCAAAAAGCTAAGCACAATAATACAAGTTCAAAGGAAAGGAAGTTGCTTAGTCAATATCATAATATTTTTAGTAAGGAAGAGAAATTTTTAAAATTGACATCAAGACACAGTTGGTTAAAAGGAGATAAAAAGATAAAATTTTCTCAAGGGACGATAATAGTACAAATATCAACATCTTAAATTAGTAGAATTAAATCAACAAAAGTAGTTTGGAAGACTAGAATAAAATAAAAAAAAGGAGGCAATGCTTTTTAACCAAGGTATTCTAGGATTGGAGGAGATGAAAGTTCTTAATGTGAAACTACTATAAGAAGTACATTTAGTTAAAATAGATGAATACAATAATAAAATAATGGAGCCTATAACTATGGAAGAATTTTATTCAAATATTTTATGTTTTGATAAGGATAAATCCCCAAGTCTATATGGGATCTCAAAAATGTTCTATTAGCATATGTACAAAACAATGAAGGATTCTTTATTGGTGGTAGTGGAACAATCTAGGATAAAACAATATATAATTTATAAAATAAATGCAACATATCTTACCTTGATTTTAAAAAATAAGGATGCAAAATTGTTTGATTCATTTAGACCCATAAACCTATGTAATATGGCATATAAGATAATCTTTAAAGTGATGGAAAATCTGTTAAGAACATAGATAAAATTATTTTAGAAGAGCAAGGAGGATTTGTGAAAGGGAGATATATTTTGCATGGGAATATAACAACTCATGAAGTAATGCATTCAATATTTTATAAAAAAGAAAGAAAATATCTTAAAACTTGACATGAATAAAGCATACGTTAGGGTGAAAAGGAATTTTTTTTAAATATTAGAAAAGTTAGGATTTGGCAAGAAATGGGTGAGATGGATTAAATATTGTCTATACAATATCATATTCAATGTTGGTCAATGGACTAGTAACATAATCATTTAAATCCAAGAGGTATGTAGTGAAAATTCACTACATTGGATAAATCCTGCCAAAGAGGACAATTTAAGAGAGTTCCACTCAAAACTTGTTGACAGATAGAATGAGGAGACCCAATAGCACCACCATCTACCAAGAAACCAATGTTGGATGACCATCAAGAGGGCTTCCAAGGAAGAACCTCTACCACAACCTAAAATTTAACCTCAAACTCCCTGCACCTTGAGGCAATACTAACCAACTAGATTGGAAGAAAATGTTGGCCTTTGATATGCCCGTAGTTGAGATTGTATAGTCCCTTTCAAAAAATCCCATCTTTACCCTAGTTAACAAAAATAATATACTTTGAAATGTCAAGCATATAATGATATACAAGTTAACTATGTTGATATTTTAATAATAGAATCTATTCATAAACTATTTGAAAAGCTAAGAATTAAATTTAAGAAAAATGAGGAAATTTCTCATTAAAATCACAAAAAACGATTAACTCTTCAAAATAATTAATTTTACACAGTATTTTTTTATAATTTTATCAAACTATAAGTAAATAACTTATATATTATATTCATTTTTAATATATTTTAAAAATAAATTACGTAAAATTAAAACAAGCCCTATGAATATTACATTGTCATTATATAAATATACCACATGATAAGATTTAAACCTAATTTTTTTATTAAAAGTCCATAATATTGTATCTGTTTTTTTAATAAGCTATGTGTGGCTTCTATTGGGGGTCATTCCCATTATAAAAATAAAACATTACTTTGCTCTCGTTACATTTCTAACAAGTTAACTAAAGCATATCCAGCTTTGCTTTGTCATTCTATTGGAGATATTCTTCATTAACTCTTCTATAAAAAATATTCATCATCTTCCTCAAATTTCTAAGTTTCCACAATCAACTCCTTTAATATCAATTGCCTTCAAAATTTTAGATGTTTTCAAGATAAAATTTAGCACTACGAATGGCAAATATTTATTGCCCAAGTTCGATATCCAAAAATATCTTGTCTATAATAACCTCACAATTTTTTAATACCTTTTTTTAGGGTTCTTATTCATTCCCCTTATATCCCAAGATATTATTTTCATTGTTATTTTTTTTTTTATTTGTGGTTTTAATCCCACTTCTTGTTAATGTGATATTTGCTTTTGTTTTCCATATCAATATCCTTTTGTGTTTCTTTTTCTCTTTGATTTTGCATCTTGGGTCTTCCTCCTTTTTTTTTATTCTCAACAATACTTTCATCTTCATCAACCTCTTCAATATTCTCACACTGCTCATAGTAAGATTTACCATCTTTAGGTTTACCTTGTTCTGAAGGATCTAAAGTGCGAGGAATAACCTCAAAAGCACACTTATCATCTTTAGGTTTACCTTGTTCTGAAGGATTTGAAGTGCAAGGAATAACCTCAAAAGCACACTCTTCTTTATATTTCTACAAGGATGCTCTTATGTAGCAATTACCTTCTTATTCTACCCTAAAAACCCTAAATTGTTATGGGTTTCCTCCAACCTCATTTCTATATTATTTTGCTTTTGAAAACTTGAAGTGCAAGGGATAACATCTTCACCACTTTCACTTTTATTACCTGAAGAGGATTCTATACTACATGAAGAAAATAAATATGATTTACCTCGGATTAACTTGATCTTTTTTGTTGTCTTTGTTTTGTGTTTTATCTCCACATCTTCTTTTGCACCTTTAATTCCTTCTAAAATTGTTGATAGGATTATTTGCCTCTTATTTTGGAGTGGAATATCCTTGATCTAATCTAGCTTCTATTATTGAATGATTTCCTTGCTTCATCTTGAATTTTATCTCATGGCTAGAATTTTTTATCTCTTTCTTCATAGTTTTTACTTTGCAAACTCTTGCCATGTGTCCAATCTCAAAATAATTGTGGCAACAAAATGCAATATTTTCATAATCTACTTGTTGATACTATTCTCTTGATTTAGATTTAATCTTGATGGATTGTGGCGAAGGTTTTGAAATATCCATAGCAACACATATTCAAGTATATATAGCATGCTTTGTGTCCTTAGTTGTTGGTCCTTCCTTGATGAATTCCCCTAGGATATTTCTAATATTTTTCAAAACATCCTTATTTATAAGCTGATATGGAAGTCCAAAAAGCCTAACCCACACTAGAAGCTTCTTAATAGTTTATGTCTCAACTGAAAAATTTTCGTTCCATGGTCTCAAATAAAGTGCATCTCTTCCCATAAACCATGGATCACCAACCATTATTTTATCCCTAATTTTTGAACTGGAAAAGATGGTGAGGAAAAAACCTTTAGGAAGGAAAGTCATAGAATAATTTGAATTCAATGCCCACTTCCACTTGATCCAATTTTGGATCTCCATAAACCTTGGCCATGATCTATGGAACTTACATATTAGCCCTCTACTTTGAAGAACCATTATATCATGTTCAATCATCTCATCCTTGATACTAACTTATGGTGTACCATATGCTACCTAGATCTAACTTGCCATGTATTTGCTCTTTCGCTTATCTTCAGCTTAGGCCTTCATACTTCCAACAAGGGTATTTTGATTTCTAGCTAGGGTATAGTGACTTCCCATTAGGGATTTCAAAAATGGTTTTTCTTCCATAATAGCTAATGGGGCTTGTTCTTGGCTTGCACTCCCTCTTGGTTCACACTCCCTCTCTACTTCCACCTACTCTTGCTCCCAGCTGGCACTCTCTCTTGCCTCACACTTTCCTGGATTGCACTCCTTCCTAGCTCACAATTGCTCATGTCTCTTCTTTTTCTTGGCGTTCCTTCGCTTCAACAATTTTCCTGAAAACAATGTCCCAAGAATTCGTGGTAAGGGTTTAAAATATTGATGCACTCTCGATGAACTTGTCAGTCCCTAGCCATGATTGAATCCTGGATTGCACTCCCTCTTAGTTTGCACTCCATTTTGGTTCGCACTCTCTCCTACCTCACACTCTCTTCACACTCACTTCCAACTTGCACTCCCTCTTGGATCACAATTGCCCTTGTCTCTTCTTTTTACTGGGGTTCCTTTGCTTCAACAATTTTTTAGAAACAATGCTCAACACATTCATGATATGGGTTTGAAGCATTGATGCACTCTGGATGAACCTTTTGTTCTTCTCCCATGACTTCTACACTTACTCCAACTTGCACTTGCACTCACTTTTGGCTGCACTCACTCTCAATCGCTTTAGACTGCACTTACTTAAAATTGTTGTTGCATTTACTTTCCAATCGGATTTGCTGCTACACTTACTCTTTCTCACGCTCGCACTCGCTGGTGCACTTACTCTGCATCGCACTTGCTCGTACATAATATTGTATCCTTTAATACAAAGATGTGTTTGATATATTATGTAATGGAAAAGTTAAATTGCTTTTTAGATGCCAAGAATAGAGATAAAACATGTTATCCGACTTCACCTTTAAACGATCAGATATTAAATAATAATACTAATAATAATGTCCGTAACCAATTCATCTATGTAACCAAAAATAATAATAATAATGTCCGTATTACATGCATAAAGAATCTTCATCGTTTAATTAAATAATTGTCATGAGATTACCATTATATTTGTAAATATTTTTAAATTATAATGTTTTGATAGATATTATAATATAGTCTTAACTTTCACTTTAAAAAATTATTCAAAATTAAACTTGACATTCACACTTCCAATGTCCACATACATAAAAATAAAAAATTTCTAACTGGAAACAACTTTAGCAGAGGTAAATCTAATCTTTAAAGACGAATAAAAGATTTGCAAGAGGCCCACGTGAAAATGTCATGTTGAAACGCAATGCGGATGGCCAATTGATGAAATGCACATGGGTGGCAGCGGCACAAAGTATTACATACCATCCATCCACCCTCATTTCAAGGCTTTAGCACCTCTTGATGGAAACGTTAGGCGCTACTTTCTCTGGTACGAAAACATGTTTCTAAAAACCCAGGACAACCATTAGTCCCCTACAAAAGGAAATACGTGTTCACAAAAGCTATGGATGCACCATGGACGGTTGCATTGAGCCTTATCCCCTCGTTGGCTTGCACCATTAAAGACCCAATGGTCCCTTACCGAGTCCTCCGTAGTCTTATGTTGGTTTTTAATAAACAAAGCAATCTATTTGCATCTATAAATATTAAATTCGTTGTGCAAATCGAGGTCAATACGGGACGTGGACCCTTCAAGGGCACCAACTTGCGTAATCAAGCGAGGACCTGGACCCTTTAAGGGTCGAACTTGCATAGTTAATCCGCGAGTATTTTTACACTATCATCCAACATATTTTTTTTTTTTTTGTATGATGTTGTTTAAACCTTTAAACTTCTTAAATAGAAGCAAAAAAAACCTAATAAAAAAAATTAACTCATCTGTCCACCATAAAAATTAATTTGAAGAATTGTATTGATCTTACTTAAAGATTATAGTATTGTTATAACTTCTTGTAAATTTAGATAGTGTTTATACATGTTCATACTTGACCTAATTATAGCTTACTATTCTAAAATTACAATATTCTTAGAAATTATTTACGGAAGCTAATTATCACTCATTAATAATGCAATAATAATTTATTTTTAACATTTTTTTTTTATTATATTATTTGGTATATAAAGAGAGTTACAAAACACTTCACTCATTAATAATGTAATAATAATTTAAATTTAATATTTTTTCTTACAAATGTTTTTGTAAAAATATTCGAAACTTGTTTATTAGTGGTAATGTCTAGAAGCTGATTCTAGTGATTTTGAACTTGTTCTTGAATAAAATAACATTGAGCTTCAACGTGTTTTGTTATTTCATGAAACATTGAATTTTAGACCAATTTCAGAACATCTTGATTGTGTTAGGATTAAATAACAAATACGAGCAATAATATAATGCGGAAATAAACATAGAAGAAATTAAGCAATACACAATAGACACAAATATAACGTGCTTCACCCAAATCGGGCTACTCCATGGAGAAAATAACCAGGCCCTTTGTATTCCATCCAGAAAACCCCTCTGTATACAGTCGCGCATCTCATTATGCGTTTAGTCATCGTACAACCTCCTCTTATAATAATGCATTACAATTTTAGGGTAAAAAACCCGTCTAAAATCTACCATCCGATTTGTGACCTAATATCAAATGGTCCATATTTACATAAAGGAAAAAACATATATTTTTAGCTTCGGGGGCGTCCTCCCTGGACCCCCCTAACGACAGTAGTAGGGGGGCTAATGCCCCCCCTACACCCCCCCTCTTTCACGTAGTGGGTCTAAGTGTGGCTGAAACAAAGGCCTCCGATTTAATCAGGCTCCATAATCAACAATCTCCCACTTGGAGACTGATCACAACTCCTCCACCGCTATTGCACTTGATGGACTATGCTTCAGCTTTGGGCCTAGAAATTTTCTCACCTTTTACTGTCATGCTTTAAGACCAACTAAAACTGAGCAGGAACTCAGTTTCTCCTTGGTTACTGCCTTTGTGAACATATCTACAGGATTCTAGCTAGTGTGTATCTTCTCCAATTTTAACTATCCATCTTCCAATACTGAGCGTATGAAATGGTACTTGGTATGTATGTGTTTAGTCCTGGAATGGAAAGTTGAATTCTTTGCAAGATGAATGGCACTCTAACTATCACTATATAATGTGTTATTCTCCTACTTCTTTCCCAACTCCTCCATAAACCTTTGTAACCAAATCATCTCCTTACTAGCTTCTATAATAGCAACATACTCTGCTTCTGTTGTTGATAGTGCAACAACCTTCTGTAATTTTGAAATCCAGCTTACTACAATTTCACCTACAGTAAAAGCATACCCCGTGGTACTCCTCCTACTTTCTATATCATCTGCCATATCTAAATCAACATATCCCTGTAAAGAAGTATTATATCCTTCAAAGCATAATACCTGATTGACAGTACCTCTCAAATACCTGAGAATCCACTTCACTGCCTCCCAATGCTTTCTTCCTGGATCACTCATAAACCTGCTCACAACTCCCACTGCATATGCAACATCTGGCCTTGTGCACACCATCGCATACATCAAACTGCCAATTTTTGATGAATAAGGAACCGTGGACATGTAGTTCATCTTCTCTTGTGTCTTAGGACACATCTCTTTGGTTAGTTTGAAATGATTTCCCAAAGGTGTGCTAACAGTTTTTGCATCCTGCATACTGAATCTTTCCAACACCTTCTCAATGTAATCACTCTAAGACAATGTTAATTTGTGATTTTTCCTGTCTCTTGTTATTCTCATACCAAGGATTTGCTTTGCAGTATCCAAATCCTTCATTGCAAATGACTTTGCCAAATTTATTTTGAGTACAATTATATCCTGCATGTTAGACCCTGCAAAAGCATATCATCTACATACAATAATAGGATAATATAGTTATCATTATCCATTCTATTAAAATAAACACAGTGGTCAGAATAACATCTACTATAACCCTGATCCGACATAAACCTGTCAAATTTCATATACCACTGCCTTGGAGCTTGCTTCAGGCCATACAGACTTTTTTTCAACCTGCATACTAATTCCTCCTTTCCTTTGACTTCATACCCTTGTGGTTGCTACATATATATATCTTCCTCCAAATCCCCATGAAGAAAAGTTGTTTTTACATCTAACTGTTCAAGGTGTAAATCCTCTACAACCACTAAGATTAAAACAGTTCTAATTGAAGTCATTTTAATAATAAGAGAAAAAAATTCATCATAATCAATACCTTTCTTCTGTGCAAACCCCTTTACAACCAATCTAGCATTATATTTTTTTTTCCTTCGTCTTCTTCTTTCACCCTGTAAACCCATTTGTTTTGCAGTGCTCTTTTTCCTGTAGGCAACTGAACCGGATCCCAAGTCTGATTATTTATCAAAGAGTCCATCTCATCTTCCATGCCTTGCTCCCACTTCTTCTTGGTTTCTACTTGGATTTCTTCTTCATATGTTTCTGGTTCACTAGATTCAGGAAATAATACATAATATAATGACGGTGAGTAACATACAGGAGGTCTACTTATCCTGGTAGATTTTCTAACAATAGTTGCAGGAGTTTGAGGTGCTACTCATTGTTGTTGTTGTTGTTTATTTTCTAGCACCTTTGAAGTATCAATTTCATCAAACATTGTGTATTCTATGTTTTGCTTTTCCTATTTATTTTCCTACAACTGATCCTTATACATGACCTCATTGAATATTGCATCTCTACTCCTACTGATTTTGTGATTTGCATAATCCCAAAAACGATAACCAAAATCATTAACTCCATATCCAATGAAAAAATACTTCTTGGATTTTGCCTCAAGTTTAGTTCGATTTTCTTTACTGATATGCATGAAATCTTCACAACCAAAAGTCTTTAAAAATGAGTAATTAACAGACTTACCTGTCCATACCTCTTATGGAATCCCACCATCTAGGGAACTTGAACGTACTCTGTTTATTAAATAAATTACAGTATCCACAACATCTGCCCAAAACTGTAAAGGAAATCTTGCATGTATTCTCATGCACCTAGCACGTTCCATGATAGTCATGTTCATCCTTTTTGACACACCATTTTCTTGTGGAGTTCCTGGAACCGTATTCACTTTACGAATCCCATGGTATGAACAATAACTATCAAACTTTTTGCTGCAGTACTCACCTCCATTATCAGATTTGAGACACTTTAGCTTATTTCCTATCTCATTCTCAACAAAAGTTTTCCATTTCTTAAATGTATCAAAAACATTTGATTTCTTTCAAATACAGTAAACCCATGGTTTTCTAGTTACATCATCAATAAACGTAACATAAAAATGAGATCCACCAAGAGATAATACCTGAGCTGGTCCCCATACATCTGAATGTACAAGCTCTAGCTTTTAACTCTTCTTTTTTTTCCAACTCTAAGAAACTTGACTCTTTTTTGTTTTCCATAAATGCAGTTCTCACAAAAGTCTAAATCAACCTGCTTCAAACCTGACAACAAATTTCTTGAATGTAGAATTTGCATCCCCTTCGCACTCATGTGCCCAAGCCTATGATGCCATGAAGCTGTATACACTCTTGTAGAAGCTAAAGCAATATAAAGGTCAATATTACCAGTACATACATACAATGTACCTTCCTTATTTCCTTTTGTTAATAACATTGATCCTTTAGCGATCTTCCATGAGTTTGTTGAGAATGTAACTGTACATCCTTCGTTGTTCAACTGCCTTGTGGAAATTAGATTTCTTCTTAATTTAGAAATATGCCTTACCTCTTTCAACAACCATTGATTTTCATTTGGTAACTTTCTTTGTCTATTACCTTTTCTTGTGATTTTACATGGCCTATCATCACCCAAGTAGACCTGTCCAAAATCACCCTGAACATAATCTAGAAAATATTTCCTATGGGGTGTGGCATGATATGATGCACCAGAATCTAGCACCCAACAATCATTAATATTATCTAGTGAAATAATTAAAGCATCTTGCAATACATCACTTGCAATGTTTGTTTTCTGATTACCTTGTTTTTCTTCTCCCTATTTTTCTTTTTGATTCCAATAGTCTCTTTTTAGGTGTCCTTTCTTCTCGCAATGCCAATATTCCAACTGCTTCCCTTTGGATTTGGATCTACCTTTCTTTGATTTTCCACAATTCCTTGGGTTTTTTCCTCTCTCCCTTTGTCTCCCCCTGTTCTCTACAGTCAAAGCATTACCTGATGTTTCACCTGTGCTTTTCCATCACATTTTCTCACTAAGGATAACACCAATAACATCATCAAACTTTAAAGTATTTGAACCAGAGACAAAATTACTCACAGCCATTACCAAGACATTCCAGCTTTCTGGTAATGAGCACAAAATCAAGAGAGCCCTAACCTCATCATCAAAGTTTACTCCTATAGAGCTTAACTGATTTGTAACCATATTAAATTCATTTAAATGTTCAGTAACAGACCCACCTTCTAACATATGCATATTAAATAAACGTTTCATAAGAAATACCTTGTTCGAAGCCAAGGATTTTTCATACAGTTTATCCAACTCATTCATTAAACCTCTATTGTCTTTTCCTTTGAAATATTGAAGGCCACCGATGATGCCAAGCATAGTCATATTGTTCCTAGTGCTTTTCTATCCAGAACTTATCATTCTTCCTCAATCGTTGATGTCGGATTCTTTGCTACTTTGCCTAATGGTAGGTAAAAATATTTTTGATAAAGATAATCCTCCATTTTCATCTTCCATAGCTGGTAGTTTTGGCAATTGAACTTCTCAACCCTAAATCTGCCTTCTTCTACCATTGCTCCCACTCGAACTAAAAACCCGCATTTCAAGTGTGTTTTTCAAACCCTAAGCTCTGATACCAGTTGTTAGGATTAAATAACAAATACGAGCAATAATTTAATGCAAAAATAAACACAGAAGAAATTATGCAATACATAATAGACATAGATATAATGTGGTTCACCCAAATTGGGCTACTCCACAAAGAAAATAACCAAGCCCTTTGTATTCTGTCTAAAAAACCCCTCTGTACACAGTCGTGCACCTCATTACGTATTTAGTCACAGTACAACCTCCTATTATAATAATGCATTACAATTTTAGGGTAAAAGATAGATCTAAAATCTACTGCTCGATATGTGACCTAATATCAAATGGTCCAGATTTACATAGAGGAAAAAACATCTATTTTTAGCTTCAAGGGCATCCGCCCCTAGACCCCCCTAACTATAGTAGTAGGGGGGCTAATGCCCCCCTGCATCTCCCTATTTCATATAGTGGGTCTAAGTGCAGCTAAACCAAGGCCTTCGATTTAATCAGGCTCCATAATCAACAGATTGTCATAATTTAATAGTATCAACAATTTGTTTTGTACACCCATATATGATAGTATACAACATAATCATATCACTTCACACACAACTCGTGCAACATGATATTCTTCCTCTATGGATGATAATCTCATTACCTGTTGTTTCTTATTGTCCCACAAGACAATTCTAGATCCTAAATGAAACACATATCCACATGTTGACTTTTTGTCATCTAGAGATTTAGCATAGTCAAAGTCCATGTATCCTTGTAGAAATAATGTATCATTCTTCTTCGAGGTCATATTCTACTATATATACCATGAACATAATGTAGTATCCTCTTTGTTGCATTCTAATGACTCTCCTTAGGTTCTTGTATGAATCTCAAAAGATAACTCACAATAAAGTTGATATCATGCTTGGTATTTATCAAGTATATGAGACTCCTAATCAGCTAACGATAGAGTCTCAACTACCTAAGGTGACTTGTCATATAAGGAAAATTGTAACCCTTGCTCTATCGATGTTGCCTTTAGTTTACAGTCTATCATTTGAAATATTTCCAATAGTGTCTTGGCATACTTTATCTATGAGATCAAAATGTGATGGTTTTTTTGCCATACTTTCAAGCCAATACAATTGTACATAAGTCCCAAATCTATCATGTCAAAATTCTTTTCCAAGTCATTCTTCACAACATTCACCAATCATCTAAATTGCTAGTAATGATCAGATCATTAACATACAACACGAGTATCATGATCTTAGATCCAACTTTCTTGAGATAGATATTTGTGTCTAAGGGACTTCTTGTGAAACTATGCTACAATGGGTGATCATCATATTTCATGTATCAAGATTTGAAAGCCTTCTTCAATCCATACAAGGACTCGATCAGTTCACAGATTTGTGTTGTTGCCCATTGGTGAGTAGAAATTATGTTATGAAAATAGTCATTTTCTATCCATTAATTATCAATCTGGTAGTTTGTAGACTCGCGAGTACCAATGCAAAGTATATGCCTATAGTACACTAGAGATGAGTCATATGTGTCACTTTGGTTTGGGGGAGTGGTTGTTGGTGTAGTTGGAGTTCAACCAAACCAACAAAATTAAATTGCAGGAAAGTAAATTCTACAAGAAATGGTAGGAAAACTAAATTAAATTGTCAAACACATGACTGAAAGGAAATGTGTAGGAAAGTAAAGTGTAGAAAAGCAAAACACACTTGCAAAATTTAATTTGCAGAATTAAAATACACTTGCAGGAAATAAATAACAAAATCTAATTAATGAAAGTTGAAGGAAACAGGGTGGAATACTTCCTGGAGTAGGCCCAGGCTCTTGCAAACATCCATCCAATTAATTCACGCAATCACTCTTTGAACTCAAGAAATTGATCAAAACACTCGAGATTTTATTACGTAGTACTAATTTTTACAAGCAAGTTTGGATCCTTTATTTTGGGGTGGCCTACGTTTTTATATCGAATGCAGTCATCCCATGTTTATAATTTTAGACGTAAATTTTAAATGTCTAATAATAGAGAAATCATGCTAAAATTAACCCTCATGAGATAATCATAGCATTTCCTATGCTTACTTAACAAAATACGTCTAATTTTATACATGGTCTTCAATATTTAGGGTCAATGTGCATGTTTTTATTCTATCTAGTGCACACGTTATTTGACTTGTTGCTAGAAAAAAGATACCTTTCCAGCCTATCGTAGGAATACAAGCACTATTTTTAGCCATTTCTTGTTCATTAAATATCATCACTTTATTTTGGGTATGGAATAGTGAAAACTTTATTCTATCATTGAGAGACAAACATCGTCCAACATGTGGTTGAGAGATAAGCATCATCATGTGTACTAGGATACAGATGACATCCAACCTGTTGTGAAGAGACATGCACCATCCTGTGTACTAGGATATAGACACTTCCTTTTTACTAGGAGATAGGCGCCTTCTGGCCTATGGTCAAGATATAGGTGTCGTACCTTAGCATGTTTTGGAATACCTTATTTCTTTTCCAGTATCGTCGATTAATCACCAACCCTTCCTTAATCACATCATGAAAGTATCAAATGCTAGGTCTGCATGAGACCTTGGCTAAAAAGGGGTGAAAAAAGATATAACGTACTACATCTACACACAATTTTCACTCAAAACGCACATTAGGCATACTATGTCATTTTCCATTAAATATATACAAAAATATCATAAAAAATGCATTTCTAATATAATATACTGCACATTTATGTTATTAAAGTATATAAAAAATGAACATTTTTCGGTGCTCATCATCCCCCATGCCTAATTTTTGCCACGTCCTTATGGCACTTGTTGTTGATAATCCCCTATTTTATCAATGGCATGCCAGTATTCCCTATTCCAACATTTTCTCTCCCTGGTTGTGGCTCTATCTCATTCCTTTTTGCACTTTTATTTGCCTTACTATTTCGGCTAAGTGGGACTTGCTCCTATCTCTGGTGCCTTCTAGTATTTACTACATTGTAAAAGGGCTAGCTAGGCCCTACCCCTATATTCGGCTTTGTTTTGCTCCACCCCTTCTTGCCTACAACTTCCTCCATGTAGAATCATGTGAATGTAGTGGCATCCTTCTAGAATGCAGGCTCAACTTGCTCCCAGTATTGATGGTTTGGGGGAAGCTGATATGCTAATGGAAATTCAATCTTATATCATGGTGGATAATGGGATGTATCATGTACCTAGACATTGGATAATTTTCCCACCTCCGAGTTGAGTGTTGTGTCCTCTATGTCATTCTCCTCTGCATATTCAGGTGTAGAGACTTGGGTGCTCGAACTGGTGATGGCATCATTAGTTCTTTGTTAAATATGCCCATATTCTCTAGATATTCACGTATCCTTGAGGTATTGTCATCAATTGAACCATATAAGTTCCAGAATTGTTTTGGCTAGGTAGGATTAATAGAAGTACCTAGCTCTTTATTCATTCTTTTGTGAGCTTTTCACTCCTTCTTAGCCTTCTTCAGGTTCTTCTTGAGCTCCTATAACTGCTCTTTATGGTTGGTGAAGGCTTTCATGGATGCATCCCATTCCTCATCTGAATTTATGTCTGGCTACAACTTCAGCTCTTGTTGGGGTGATTTCTACTTTCACTATTTTGCTATTTTGGTCCTTGTCTTTTGCCTTCTTTGTAGTCCTTTCTTCAATTTTTGTTTAGGTCACAATTTCATGGATGGTTCAGGTGCTGCTGCATCAGTTGTGGATGTTGAAGGACCAACCTCCTCTACATTCTATAGATGTGGTATCAAATACTCTATGTCTTGCATATCATGGTCCCCTAATGTATTCCTAGTTGGTTCAGCCATGGTCTACCTATCAAATTGATCAGTCATGGTTAGATCAACGAATGGTTGACCAACTGACTGTATAGCCTCTATGGGATCATTTCTCTTATGGATGATCCACATCATGTTCTTGCTAATGCTCTATTTTTGACTAGATAGCAAGATCAAATATCTATGTGTCATTAGTCGGTTTAGTGGCATCTAGTTGTGCCTCAGACTTCTTAGCTAAATTGGTAATTCCTTCTTGGTCATCTAGTGGTTGACCATATAATTGGGTAGCACCAGGTATTCTGGCTAACTCCTCAGTATCACTATCATCGATTTCTATTATAGGGGGTTCCTATTGCACAACAAGGCTCCCAAGTTCCTAGGAAGTAGTATTTACAAGGACCTTTGATTGGTCCCCTATTTTGGCTTTTTATCTTTTGAATCCATGAAAGAAAATATTGTGTCCATGGCCCAATCTATCTATATGGCAACATCAACCTTATCTAGTTTGGCAACCTACAATTATTAGACCCTATTTTCTAATTACTGCACCATTTCTCATAGCTTCTACACAACATCATTCACTTCTTGCTGTCTTGTCAGAGTAGCCCATCGAGAATCCTAAAATTCAGCTTGCTCTTCCTTATATTTTTATCTCAATTGGAGGCTTGTTCTTTCATGTTTAACAACTGGCTCTGAAGGTCTTCTTCTCGACTGTTCTAGTAGAATGTCACACCACATGCCATGCCATGCAATACTTGAGTAGCCAGTTCTTACCCTACATTTTCTTCTTCAAATGAACTGTAATCAACCATATGCTCCTTATGTTTTTTACATCTGATTGTTGGTGGTGATGAAGCCTAAAATGGGCTTGGAACAGTTTAGTCTGACCCCCAATTTGAATTTTGGGAGACAAACAATGATATTGCCTGTGAAAAACTCTATTCAACTTATCCTACCTCCCCTATAGAATGGATATGTTGGGAGGTAGGTGATGGTGTTTGGGAAGAAGGGCTTGATTCTGCCTACCCTATTATTTTTGTATCTTGGTGGTTTTGGAAGTTAGACACCTCCTACTCCCCCTACTACTCATTGGATGCATCTACAACAACCTCTTCATCATTCTTTGCATCTCCCTATTGCTCGTCATTTGTGTCTGCATTATTGTATCCGGTGGCCAACACATTCTTATGTGCCTCAGAATATCGAACGAAGGCTAAAATCAGCCTATGATGCGCTATCATTAATGTTCTTGCTTGGTACTAACTAGATTCATTCTTGATGGCACACATTAGGTAGTAGGGAATAATGATTTTATCCCCACGAAATAGATGATTAAGAAATCTAAAATGGTTTGCATTCAACTGGGAATACTTACTAGTGTAGGTGAGAAATTGAGCCACTTACTTGAACACATTTCTCCAAAGTTCTAGCATATGTTGTTTTGACAACCCTTGGTATATTGTTTGTGTTGATGGTTATATGAAAAACCATAGTATGCATCATGCTATACTATCCTTCTTATATGTCTAGCATCCTATACGTGGGAGACTAGTTACCTCTGCAATATATGCTTTTGTGACTGGTATGACCAATCAATGCATCCGTATGACAACATCGCCCATTGAGGCTACAAATTTGCATGCCACCTCAGGGTCTTGATCCTGGCTAACCAAGTGGTAATACTGCATCCATCCTGTAGCCTCAAACTAGATTCTGACATCACCAATTATGCCCAAAATGTCTTGAGACTCATTTTTCTTCAATGCATGATTAGTAGGTTTTCTCATGACATTTATTGGTTCTATTCTCTAGATTTTTTTTTTTCAAAACAATCACTATTTTTGGTTTATAACATGCTGAAGCGTGAAACTGTATCCTTGCATACATGGAACCTATCTCTCGTAATCAATAGTAATTATGGGTAATCTGCATAATTAAATATAAAATTGTGTGCCAAATATTTTAGATAGGTACCATTACAACCGCTTGCTTCATTTAATTGTCACCACGTGGCGTAGTACAGGTTTGGGGCTTGTATGATTAAATACAATTTTTATGGGACATATGCCAACACATTATATAGAAATGTTTCTTTATGAAAATCATTCATACTTATAATATGAAGTTTGGTACATACCTGAATAGTGTTTCATATTTATCATATGTAAATATCGATGATGCAATGTGATTTGCCGATGCATGACAATAGTGTCTCTGGGACAAATGATCAGTGTGGTTTTTTTCATGCAAAAATCATATCAGCTTGAATTGTCATTGGGTATTGCAATTTTTTTAATCTCGAGGTTTTATGCAAAAAATTGAAGAAAAATGGAATTTTTATTTTACCATGGGACGACACACATCCCCTCCTTGGAAGTTGTTTTATTTACCTTGGGAGCATGCATTGGTCACATATGGAAAATTGTGAATTCCTTCAGTCAACAATCATGAAGTAAACAAATTTTGTCGATAAAAAAACAAACAAACGTACTTTAATTTGTGAAAATTTTGAATTTGACTATGCATGGATTTTGATGCCAATGTGGCTCCGACCGCTTCTCCGATGCCAAATATAGGAGTCGTCGCTATATTGGAATACATGCACCTTTATTTTTATGGAATACAGGTGCCCTTTGCTAAAATGTGGAGATAAGCACCCATTTGTTGAGAGGTAGGTACCCTTCGCTAAAATGCAGATACAGGCACCCGTTTGATGAAAGATAGGCACTCTTTGCTAAAATGCAGAGATAGAAATCTGTTTATTGGGAAATAGGTGCCCTAATCTATTTTACTGGAGATAGACATCATCTATTATTATGAATACAAACACCTTTATTAGACATAATGGTACTTGCAAAACATATATATATTTTACAACAGGCGATCTTTTTTTACCTACTGCATATGGGAGATAGGTGCCTTTATGGATATAGGTGCCTTCAAAATATTACAGATGTAGGCACCTTTTCTTGGCTGGAAATTCAATGTCCACTAAGTTGACCCACAGTCAAGCACCTTTCATCGATCCAAATACAGGTACTTTTCCTTGGTGATAAAGTCATCATCCACTGCCTTGACCCGTATATAGGTATTTTCTTTCTTGAGAAAGTAGACACCTATATATAAGTCCAACTATAATTACCCCCTTCTTGGTGGGTATTGGAACTTTTTTCACTCATTTATATTCCAAGAAAGCTGAAAATACGTAGGGCATAATGGATCCTATGCTTGATAAGCCTAGGTTTCCCAAGATGCCTAGAGATTGAATTCAAGGCACGGTTTCCTGCAAAATATTAAATTCACACGTAAAACATAAAAGTGGAATCATGGATCCTATGCATGATAGGCCTAGGTTTCCTAGGATACCTACATTTTGCATTCAGGGCATAATTTCCTGCAAAACAGTAAATAAAACAAAACTAGAAAAATATATATTAAAAAATATATATTTTTTTACAGAATCACACGCATTCATCAACTACTAGGGATAATTTTTCATTACAATGGGGTCTCTCCCATGCCTGCTTTGGATTCAACTACATGGGCTGGTGGTGTATGATACAGTCATAACTAGTGGTCGTTGACTGCAAATATAATGCCACTTCCATCTATGGTTTGGATGCACACATCACAGTTGTTGATAATTTCAACCACTTCATATGGTCCCATCCAATGCTACATAAGATTTCCCTTTCTCTCTTAGAATAGAGAGTCGCACAACAATGCCCAATCTCCCACTTTGAACTATTTTGGTCGTATGTGATGATCATGCCACTGGGATCATTGCTTTTGCATGATTTTCATTCACTACAAATCCTACCAGTATTCATCTAGTTGGTTGAGTTGTTGAATTCGGTCTTTCTGTGCAGCATCCAAATTAAAATTTAATGCTATAGTAGTCTACATGGTTTTGATTTCAAATTCAATGGGCATCATGATATTTTCTCATACACCAATTGGAATGGTGTGAATCCAGTGGTATTTTTCTAGGTCGTGCGATATGTCCATACTACCTTCGATAAATGAGTTGCCCAATCTCAGTGTTGTTGTACCATCTTAGTAATAATGTTTTCTAGCTCTCGATTTGTGACTTATAGTTGCCAATTTTCTTGTAGATGATAGGGGGTAGTTTTATTGTGTTGGATTCGATACTACTGCATCAACTCCTGAATCACTTTCGAGGTGAATCAAGGTCCCTAATCAATGGTAATTTCTCTAGGAATCCCAAATCGGGTGAAAATGGATTCATACAGGAAATAAAATACAATATTTTCCTTTGAATCTCGTATTTCTTGCACTTCAACCCATTTAGTCACATAGTACAACCAAGATTATACCTTTTTTTTCCTGACTATGGATTGATAGGACCCATAAATTCCATCCCCCATTTATCCAAAGGTTCAATATGCACATGGGGGTGAAGTGGCATCCCATCTCGGAGAGTTGGTCTACCCATTCGTTGTCATTGATCAAATTGGTTAACATGTTTGTCTGCATCTTTAAATAAAGAAGGAAAAAAACATCCAACCTACATAATTTTAAATGCAGTCATTTTTCTATAAAATGACCACCACGTGGTTCATCATGGCAAGCCTTGAGGATTTATGTGGTTTCATTTTCTACAACACATTCGCATGATTTGATCAGGCCCAGTTTTAAACAGACATCCATTAATCCATGAAAAGGTTGCACTCTTTTCTATTAAATTTTGAGCTTATCGAGGTGAGTGTAGGAGATACTTTATCAATGGCTAAATAATTATCCATATCCGCATACCATGAAATCTGTTCATCTAGAGTAAAAATATGCTCATCTCGAAATTGATCCTCAGTGGCTGTATGGTCCTGAGATATTATCCTGGAGGGAAAATTTACAAAAACATCATCCCTATCAGGTTTTTCAACAATGGTTACATCAAATTAATGCAACAGTAAAATCAACATAATAATTCTACCACTCACTATAGGTTTATTCATTAGGTACTTGATGGTTGTATGATCTGTATGCACAAAAATATTATAACCTATAATGTAATGGTGGAACTTATTAATAATATGCACTACTACGAGGAATTATTTCTCCATGACAGTATAGTTGAACTCAATATTTTTAATATATTTAATGACATAGTAGATGGTGTAAAGATCATCTCCATATTTTTGTCCTAATGCAATCCCTATTGCATTTTAGATGCATCAGTATAAATGTGAAATAGGAGGGTCCAATTTGGACCTCTCAACATAAAAGAAGTGGTCATTATTTCATTTAAAATATGAAATGATTGTTCACATTCATTTAAACTAAATATTTTAGACAACAATGTATGCAAAGGTTTTATAGTCTTTCTAAATTATTGGATAAACTTCTTGTAGTATCCAGTGGAACCTAGGAAACTACAAACATCTCTTTATGTTTGGGGAGTAGGTAGATTTTTCATTACTTCAATTTTTTGTTTATCTACCTCAATCCCCTCCACAGATATATAATTTCCTAACACTATCCCTTCTTGCATTAGCATAAAACACTTTTTATTACTAAGGGACAAGTTTATTTCTTGACACCACCGAAGTACTTTCTCCAGATTGGTTGTAGCTTCCTCAAAAATGTCACCATAAATGGTGAAATCATCCATGTACACTTCTATAGTTTCTCCAACCATACCTAAAAATATATTAAGCACCACCCTTTGAAATATGGCAAGTGAGTTACACAACCCAAATGGTAAGACTCGATATAAGACTCGATAAGAAAAAGTCTCCCATGGATAAGTAAACGTGGTTTTGTCCTGGCGTTCTTCCCCTATTTGAATTTGATTGTATCAACTAAACCCATCTGGGAATAAAAATTATTTTCATCTTGCCAAGGTGTCAAGGACTTGGTCAATAAAAAGTAAGGGAAAATGGTCTTTCCTAGTGGCTTTATTTAGAATCCTATAATCAACACAAATGCACCACTTGCCATTTTTCTTAGGCACCACCACTAAAGGTGATACCCATTGACTATTTGATATTGGATAAATAAACCTAGCTGACAAAAAGTTTTATAGTTCAACTTTGACAATTTCTTTCATGGCTAGATTCATTCTCCTCTGGGTCTATCCTACTGGTCTCACATAATCTTCCAAATATATCCTATGAGTGCAAACTTCATGTGCAATCCCCATCATGTCTATGTAATCCCACATAAAAGTAGTTTGATAATTGACTAGTATTTCCTTTAATTTGTCCTCTTGAATAATTGACAATATATTATCAATATTCAATGCTCTGTTAAGTGTTACCTCTATTTGTTTGACATGGTTATCTTTACTACCTACAAGTGGGTATTCTAGAGGAGGATGAGAAGATTCCCCTTGGAAAAAGTGTGTTATGACTTGTTCTTCATCAGTGTCATCCTCAATATCATCTAGAGCTATTATAGGTTGAAGCATCAACAATGCATCGTCATTTGAGACTTCATAATTTGGTTCTCCCAACAAATCATTGCACTATACAGGTGGATAAATGATCAAGTTTTCAATGTTTTGTCCGTATGATATCATCATATGTCCTATCTTGCAACTTATATAAGCATTAGTTGTGGCCAACCAAGGTCTTCCTAATATAAGTGGATAACCACCCAATCTAGATCTAGATTGCAACACTAGGAAATATGCCGGATAGTCCCATGCATCTACTATGACTACGACATATTCAAGTATTCCCTTCGAGAGTACTATGGATCGGTCAACCAATTGAAGGATAGTTTTAGTTGGCCTTATATCTATAAGTTTTAGTTTTTGCATGGTTTCTTGGGGCATGACATTTACAACAACCCCTTGATCTACTAATGTGTTGGGTAATTGGAAGCCTACAATTTTAACTATTAGCATTGGGTTTCCTGGATCAGAGTATTTAGCATGGTAGGTACTGCCTAACATGAGATCAACCAATTTTCCTACCACACTTACTACTTTTGGTGGTTTCTTTTTTCAAACATAATTCTCTTATGGCATTCATATGAATGGGAATATCTCTAATGGCCTGAAAAAAGAGGAATTATGACTATCAGGTTTTTAAAGCCTTCCATAATGTCAAATTTTGGTTGTATTGGCTTCCTAGGTTCCTGTAATATTTTTGAAAAGGTGGAACCCCTTCGTTTCTATTTTTCTCAATAGTTTTTTTTTACCACCTCTTCTACCAAATGTGCCTCTTCTACTTCTAACTCTACATCCTCTTCCTCTACTATAGGAGTATTTGGTTCTACTCCTAATTGTCTACCTAACCTAGGTTGTACAAGGCCACAATCTACTCTAATATGATACATTGGAAACAACTCTGTGTCTACCTGATAGGTGGGCTGATTTGACCTATTATTCGTATTTGGACTTGGTTGTGTAGGTAGTTGAATTGGTCTTGAAGTATGAGGTGCAAGCAAGCTAGGTTGCGATGGGGTTTGATTTGTATTTTATGGAGGTGACATCCACACATTGTAATTCCTCCACTGTGATCTAGTTTGTTGTAAGGAATCCATGGATATAGGTTGTACGGAGTAGACCCTTGGGTGGTATTCATCCAAGGAGTCTGACCCCACCATCTCATATTGGGTGGTTGAATCTAACCTTGGTTTACATAGTTGTTTCCTCCATAAGGTGGCACTCCTCCTGGCATACTATTTCGCATAGGAAACTATTACCAGTTTCTCCTATTACCCATGAAATAAGTTTTTGTTACTTTAGGTTCCTCTTTAACATTTTCTATCTATGGACACAACCTATTTTTATGATGTTAAAATATATTACATCATTTGGTTATGTTATATTACTTTAGTATGAAACTATCTAGTTACTTCATAGTAAATGAACAAGTGTCACTATGCAAGTTGTATATGTGCAATTTATATCTTGCATAGTTATATAAAGTGTTTCCCAAGGAACTTATCTTCCTACATAAATGGTCTCATACCCTTATTTGAATGTATTAGATTTTTCATTCATCAATAATAGATATTTCATTCCTTCTCTCTCTCTTTTGTTTATGATGGAATGGTGCTAAATCCATTAGTGGTAAAAGAGCCACAATAGATATAGTATGCATAGGTCAATAGGAAATCTACCATTATCATTGTATCTGATTTTTTTGTCAAACTGACGCACCACTAGATTAAAAACTATCAAAATATCTCAAAATAATTTAGGTGGTAGAATTAGGAAGAGTCCTATTGAAGATATTCTCAAAAGAGAACTCATTGGATAAATCCACTACCAAGGAGAAGTTCCTGATAGTGAAGTACTTAGGACAATTGTCACCATCCGACAACAAGCCTAAGAGAAGAATAATATGGAAAGGAGTGTCAAATCAGAGAAGAATAATTTGGCAAGGAGTGCTAAATCTGTGAAGAAGAATTTTGCAAGGAGTGCTAAATTCATGAAGAAGAATTTGGCAAGGATTGCTAGATATTAGAAGAATTGAAGATAGAAGAAGATCACCAAATCTTAAATATTTGAATATTTCATTGTTGGCAATTTTGGGTACCTTGGGTACATTGCCTTTTCTCAAGTGTAGAAGTTGTCATTGATGTCAAGAAGATTTTGAAGGATTCTGATTTGATGTCAAAGAATTTGTTTTGATGAAGGTTACAGCATGGACAGTGAGTTTCCAAGTAGATCAGAGTGGCCCATTTGCAAAAATATCAAAAGAAAAAGACAAGTAAGAAAAAGTATGCAGCCGGTTGGAAAAACTGTCGCGATTTCATGACATGTTTGAGGAGAGAGAAAGTGCTGGAAAAAATGTCATGATTTCGCGACATGTTTGAGGAAAGAGAAAGTGCTGGAAAAACTATCACGATTTCACGACATGTTTGAGGAGAGAGAAAGTACTGGAAAAACTATCATGATTTCGTGACATGTTTGAGGAGAGAGAAAGTGCTGGCAAAACTGTCACGATTTCGTGACATGCTGGAACAAAGAGAAGAAGCTGGAAAAACTGTCACGATTTCGCGACATGTTGGCAGAGAAAAAGGCAAGTGGAAAAATGGTCGCAATTTCATGACATGTTGGAAGAGAAGGAGAGCAAGGTGGAAAGTGTCATGATTTCATGACATGTCGCACTTTCACGACTCGAAATGGGAAGGAAGGCAGAGAAGGAAAAGTTTCGCGATTTCATGACATTCTACAAAGAAGGTTGTACGGACAAAAAAAGTGTCACAATTTCATGACATGATGTTGAAGAGAGAGTCCACAGTGTGAACTTTCGTGATTTCATGACAAGTTCGAAGAGAGATAAAGTAACATGAAAAATGTCACCATTTTATGACATGCTGTAGAGGTCGAAGTGAGGACTGTCACGATTTCGTGACATGCTAAAAAGCTTGAAGTGAGAACTGTCATGATTTCATGACATGCAGCAAAGAGAAGAGTTTGAAATGAGAAGCATCATGATTTCGTGATAGGCTGAAGAAAAAGTGTACGGATGTAGAGAGTGTCGTGATTTCGCGACAGGCAGTAGAGAAAGCGTACGGAAGCTGAAAGCATCACGATTTCACGATAGGGTGAAGGAACAGCTTATGGATGCATAAAATGTCATGATTTTGCAACAGGTTGATATGGTAGCATTCATTTAGAGAAAGTGTCATGATTTCATGACAAAAATAGGAAGCAAGTCTTCAACAGAAGAAGCGTTGCGATTTTGTGACAAATTCAAGAAGGAAGAGCTTGAAGGCGAAAGCGTCACGATTTCTCGACATGTTCCAGTTTTGCGGGCGTAAAGCAAAGAAAAGCATAAGGCAGCGAAAGTTTCGTGATTTCGTGACATGTTTTGTTTTTGCTGGTGCAAGCCAAGAAAAGGTTGAGAAAGCGAGAAATGTCATGATTTCATGACAGAAGTGAAGATGACATCAGCAGAGGTAGAAGTTTCGTGATTTCACAACAAAAGTAGAGAAGAAGGCCATGGAGACAGAAGGGTCACGATTTTGCGACAGAAGTGAAAATGACATCAGCAGGAGTAGAAAGTGTCACGATTTCATGACAAGAACTTAAGTAAAGTCGAAAAAGGCTAAGGTGTCACGATATCATGACAAAAGCCAAAGGAAGGCGTACGATTGCAAAAGGTGTCACGATATCGTGACATGTAGTTTCACGAGTAGAAGCTACAGGAGAGTTGCAGATGCAGTGAAGCCGACAAAGTTAAATTTGGGCCGACGAAGATTAGGGTTTGTAGCCGACATTGTTTTAGGATGTGCATATGACTAAGATCAAGGTTTTAATCTTGAGATTGTTAGTATAAAAGGAGGGCTTCTTGGAGAGTTTTGTATCGATTGAAGTGTGTGTTCGAAGAGCGATGTTCACAGATAGAGTACGGGAGTGAAGTTTGATCACCGAGAAGCAGAGTGCGAAGATCGATAGCAGTGTCAGAGTGCATTTCACCAAATCTTCCAAGAGAGATTGCGAGGAAGCAGAGTGCACGAAGACGCTGCTACTATGATTGCGCAGAGGTGCAAAGGTCGATGTTCGATCAAGTGCAGCTGTGATTGCACAAAAAGAGCGAAGGACTATGTTTTGTGTAGAATAGAGGAAGAGGACATTTGTGCCAGATCGAAGGATTGTGTTTGGTGCAGATCAAAGAAAGAGGAAGAGGAAATTTGTGCCAGATCGAAGTACTGTGTTTGGTGAAAATTTGAGGATAAGCTTTGAGGTGATAGAGTTGAGGATAGAGGTCTCCAACCGTAGTAGGGAAGACAAATGTCTTCAGTGGATAGAGTTCCACTTACTAAGGGCAGCGGAGGCAGAGGTATTCTAGAGGATCACCAGCCAGAGCAGAGTTAGGGGAAGGTATCTCCTTTGAGCAGAGGCTCATAAACATTGTAATTGGGAAGGTTTCCCAAAGAACTATGATATAACTTTTAGAGAAAAGTTTTATCCATGGAGTAGCCCACCTTGGGTGAACCACGTAAATTGTTGTGTCTCTATTGTGGATGGTATTTTGTGCATTGCTTTGATTACTGTTGTTGATACTGCTATCTATACACTACATTATATTGAATTAAAAGCTGATTTGAATGAAAAAGTTAAAAGTGGTCTTATACTGTTTACCCCCCTCTCATTGTAAGCTTGTGTTCTTCAATTGGTATCAGAGTGGGTTCCTTCGAAAAGTTTAACAACTTGAAGGAAAAGCTTGCAAAGAACACAATGGACTATTCAAGTGGCAATGCAGCACCTATTCTTGATGGATCAAATTTTGGTTTGTGGAGTGCAAGAATGAAATTCTATCTAATGGCACTTGGTAATGAGGTGTGGGAAGTGATTGAAGATGAGTACACTATTCCTGAACATGGTCCTTATACTAAAGAAGACAGGCTCATGCTTCACAACAATTCAAAATCCATGAATGCAATCCTAAAAGGCTTACAGAAGCGAGATCTCACCAAAGTTATTCACCGCAAGACGACTAGTGAAATGTGGAAACAGATTGAAAATGGTTCATACGAGTGATGCAAATGTCGAAAGGCCAAGTTGAGACATTTTAAAGTTATGTTTGAACATCTCAAAATGAATGATGATGAAAATATTAGTGACTACATGCTTCGTATGGATGAGGTTGTTAACTCCATGAAAGATTTAGGTCTTGAGCTTGCTGAAAATGATGTGTGTGATAAGATTTTAAGATCTCTTCCTAATAGATTTAGTGAAAATATTTCTGCTATTGAGGAAGCTAAATATTTAGATAAATTGAAAAAGGATGAGCTCCATAGTATACTTGCAGCATTTGAGTTGATAATTCAAGTGAAGGTTGATCTCAAGAAAGATGCAACTTTCAAGGCTACCAAGAAATCCAAAGGTAAACAGATTCAAGAGAGTGATGAGTCTTCTAGTGATGAAGAGGCATATTATAGCAAGAAAGGCAAGTTATCTAGAAAGCACAAAAGCATGAAGAATATGTTTCAATTGTGGAAAGTTTGGTCATTATGCTACTGACTGTACTATTTCCAAGTATGAAAGTGATGAAGATAAACAGGATTCTAAGAGCAAGGATTCTGAAAAGCACAAGCATCATAGGAAGAGAAAAGATGAGTACATCAATCATGGAAAGAGGCATTCTCACAAGCACAAGAAGAGCTTCTACCTAGACAAAGCAAGTAAGTGTTCTAGCAGTGATAGTGAACGTTCTTCTAGTGATGATGAAAATGAGATGCTGTTCATATCAGAAAAGGAGGAAGAACCAAACCATAGATTCATTATCATAAAATGTTTTAGATGTGGAAATTTTGGGCACCTTGAGGATGATTGCACAAATAATGATTTGGTTGCTAGTATGTATGAGGATGCTTCAGAAAATGATAAGGAAGATGCATGTATGGTTTTTGGAAAGGGTAGCACCTCTAGTGATAAGAAATCTGAAAAAGGCCTTGATGATTCAAAATGCAATCAAATAAAGGATCTTGAAAGTGAATTTATTAATGCTCTTAGTGTTTTGAAAAAGGAAAGAAAGAAGAATGCTAGACTCAAGGATAAGTTAGATGAATGTTGTATAGAGAGAGATGAACTTATAGAAATTCTTGAAGTCTCTATGGCTAAGACACAAGAACTCAAGAATGAGTTAGAATCTAAGGTGCTTGAGTATAGTGAATTAGAACAAAAAATGGCTTCTTTGAAAGAGGAAACTAAAGAGTACAAGGATAAGTTGTACAGGTTTCAAGATAGCTCCAAAAAGGTTAAATCTCTCATCAAAGGACAAAGAAAGACAACAGATAAAATAGGTCTTGGTTTTGTTAAACCACACAAGGAACAGATTGGGGATTCTAGTAAGATATTTCAAAAAGAAGAGAGTTTCGATGAAGAGAGTATTTCAGAGAAAGAGTCCGTGAGTGATAGATGCACAGAAATAGAAAATAAAATTCTGAATGCGAAGAAGTTTTCAGGACCCAAGAGGTCAAACAGAAGTATATTTAATGGCAGATGTTTTGCATGTCACAGGTTTGGTCACATGGCTTTGCATTGCATGACTCAAGTAAGGAAGGTAAATGACAGTTTTAGGGGCCATAATTTCTTTCAAGGGATTTGCTACTCTTGTAAATAGTTCGAGCATAAGGCAATTTTTTGCAAGGCTAATTACAGGAACATGGTTCATAATAGACGGATTCAAAGAATAGGTATGTCAAACAGAAATAACATTGTTACTTGTTATAAGTGCAACAATGATGGTCACACAACTAGACAGTGTAGAGCTGAACTTCCAAGGTATAGGAACAGGAAAAGTGGTATGAACATGTCCAAGGATCAAGGCGTGGACAAAAATAGTGACAAGAACAGAAATACGAACAAAGAATTCAAAAGAAGGCCTGGCAAGGAAATTGTAGACACTGATGATGATGAGTGCCTAATGGGAGTTTTAATCCCACCCCTGTTTTAATCACCTCATCAGGAGGTGGGGGAGGGACTAAACTAAGAAGCTCATTCTTAGTCCCAAGCCCCAAAGGTGACCCTTTGCCATTGATGACAAAGGGGGAGAGATATGAGTAAGGGGGAGAGATATGAGTAAGGGGGAGAGCTTCAAAGTGAAGAAGAGAGCTTCAAGTCAGGGGGAGCAAAAACTTCAAAGGTAGATTCTTAGTTGTTGGCTCAGTTGGTTTCAGTTTTTGACTCTTGAGATGTGTTTCAGTAAAGGTTTGCCATCAATGACAAAGGGGGAGATTGTTGGCAATTTTGGGTACCTTGGGTACATTGCCTTTGCTCAAGTGTAGAAGTTGTCATTGATGTCAAGAAGCTTTTGAAAGATTCTGATTTGATGTCAAAGAATTTTTTTTGATGAATATTACAGCATGGACAGTGAGTTTCCAAGCAGATCAGAGTGGCCCATTTGCAAAAAGATCAAAAGAAAAAGACAAGTAAGAAAAAGTATGTAGCCGACTGGAAAAATCGTCATGATTTCATGACATGTTTGAGGAGAGAGAAAGTGCTAGAAAAACTGTCATGATTTTGTGACATGTTTAAGGAGAGAGAAAGTGCTAGCAAAACTGTCATGATTTCGCGACATGTTTGAGGAGAGAGAAAGTGCTTGCAAAACTGTCATAATTTTGCGACATGTTTGAGGAGAGAGAAAGTGCTGAGAAAACTGTCGTGATTTTGCGACATGCTGGAACAAAGAGAAGAAGCTGGCAAAACTGTCGTGATTTCATGACATGTTTGCAGAGAAAAAGGCAAGTGAAAAAATGGTCGCGATTTCGTGACATGTTGGCATAGAAGGAGAGCAAGGTGGAAAGTGTCACGATTTCGCGACATGTCGCACTTTCGCGACTCAGAAAGGGAAGGAAGGCAGAGAAGGAAAAGTGTCACGATTTTGCAACATTCTGCAAAGAAGGTTGTACAAACGAAAAAAGTTTCACAATTTCGCAGAATGATGCTGAAGAGATAATCCGCAGTGTGAACTGTCACGATTTTGCGACAAATTCAAAGAGAGAGAAAGTAACATGAAAAATGTCATGATTTCGCAACATGCTGTAGAGGTCGAAGTGAGGACTGTCACGATTTCGTGACATGCTAAAAATCTCAAAGTGAGAACTGTCATGATTTCGTGACATGTAGCAAAGGGAAGAGTTTTAAATGAGAAGTGTCACGATTTTGTGACAGGCTGAAGAAAAAGCATATGGATGCAGAGAGTGTCGCGATTTTGCGATAGGCAGTAGAGAAAGCGTACGAAAGCTGAAAGCATCACGATTTCATGACAGGATGAAGGAACAGCTTATGGATGCAAAAAATGTCATGATTTCATGATAGGTTGAGATGGCAGCATTTAGTTGGAGAAAGTGTCATGATTTTGTGATAGAAACAGGAAGCAAGTCTTCAATAGAAGAAGCATCGCAATTTTGCAATGAATTCAAGAAGGAAGAGCTCAAAGGTGAAAGTGTCACGATTTTGTGACATGTTCTAATATCGTAGGCGTAAGGCAGAGAAAAGCATAAGGCAGCGAAAGTGTCACGATTCCGTGACATGTTTTGTTTTCACTAGTGCAAGCCAAGAAAAGGTTGAGAAAGCGAGAAATGTCATGATTTCATGACAGAAGTGAAGATGACATCAGTAGAGGTAGAAGTGTAACGATTTCATGACAAAAATAGAGAATAAGGCCATGGAGACAGAAGGGTCACAATTTTGCGATAGAAGTGAAGATGACATCAGCAGGAGTAGAAAGTGTCACGATTTTGTGACAAAAACTTAAGTAAAGTCGAAAAAGGCTAAGGTGTCATGATATTGTGACAAAAGCCAAAGGAAGGCATACGATTGCAAAAGGTATCACGATATCGTGACATGTATTTTCGTGGTAGAAGCTACAGGAGAGTTGTAGAGGCAGTGAAGTCGACAAAGTTAAATTTGGGCCGATGAAGATTAGGGTTTGTAGTCGACGTTGTTTTAGGATGTGCAGCCAACTAAGATCAAGGTTTTAATCTTGAGATTGTTAGTATAAAAGGAGGGCTACTTGGAGAGTTTTTTATCGATTGAAGTGTGCGTTCAAAGAGCGATGTTCACAGATAGATTGCGGGAGTGAAGTTCGATCATCGAGAAGCAGAGTGCGAAGATCGATAGCAGTGTCAGAGTGCATTTCACTAAATCTTCCAAGAGAGATTGTAAGGAAGAAAAGTGCACGAAGACGCTGCTACTATGATTGTGCAGAGGTGCAAGGTCGATGTTCGATCAAGTGCAGCTGTGATTGCACAAAAAGAACGAAGGACTATGTTTTGTGCAGAACATAGGAAGAGGACATTTGTGCCAGATCAAAGGACTATTTTTGGTGTAGATCAAAGAAAGAGGAAGAGGACATTTGTGCCAGACCGAAGGACTGTGTTTGGTGCAAATTCAAGGATCAACTTTGAGGTGATAGAGTTGAGGACGGAGGTCTCCAGCCAGAGCAGGGAAGACAGGTGTCTTCTATGGATAGAGTTCCACTTGCTAAGGACAGCGGAGGCAAAGGTCTTCTAGAGGATCACCAGCCAGAGCAGAGTTAGGGGAAGGTATATCCTTTGAGTAGAGCCTCATAAAAATTGTAATTGGGAAGGTTTCCCAAAGAACTATGATATAACTTTTAGAGAAAATATTTATCCGTGGAGTAGCCCACCTTGGGTGAACCACGTAAATTGTTGTCTCTATTGTGGATGGTATTTTGCGCATTGCTTTGATTACTGATGTTGATACTGCTATCTATACACTGCATTATATTGAATTGAAATCTTATTTGAAGGAAAAAGTTAAAAGTGGTCTTATATTTTTCACCCCCCCTCTCAGTGTAAGCTTGTGTTCTTCATTCCTCTCACAGCAAGAAGGCATTGCTTCAAAGAAAAACTTCGCTAAATCTGTATCAGAAGGAGGAGAACACAAGAGGATAATGAACGATCAAATCCTAGGCTCGTGAAAGAAATTTTAAGACCATCATCTGGTGAAGAAGGAGATGTTGAGGACAATCTAAAAAGATATGCAAGGTCATACTCATAGCAACAACTTGGTGATCCTAGACACCAAGATCTACATCCTCTACAGAAGTGATAAAAGAGCTACAAAAAAGGTATGCAACTTATTGGTGCAAGTAAATTCATTAATTGGTTTACTTATCAAATTTATTAGAAGCACATAAATTTGGATTAAAGTTGCAAATAGAAAATTGGATTAAAGTCTTCAAAAGTGCAAAAGAAAAAGTTATTTTTAAGGTTCATTTGCACATTAATTAGGATTTGATTAGATTTTAAAATTTATTCTATCAACTACCTATCATCTACTTTGAATAAGACTAAGTTCTACAATATTGATTGTAGTGAAATTGTAGAATAACTCCTAGATCAGAGTATTTAGCATGGTAGGTACTGCCTAACATGAGATCAACCAATTGTCCTACCACACTTACTACTTTTGGTGGGTTTTTTTTTTTCAAACATAATTCTCTTATGGCCTTCATATGAATGGGAATATCTCTAATGGCCTAAAAAAATATGAATTGTGACTATCAGGTTTTTAAAGCCATCCATAATGTCAAATTCTGGTTGTATTGGCTTCTTGGGTTCCTGTAATATTTTTTGAAAGGGTGGAACCCCTTCGTTTCTATTTTTCTCAACAGTTTCTTTTTTCTACCACCTGTTCTACAAAAGGTACCTCTTCTACTTCTAACTCTACATCCTCTTCCTGTACTATAGGAGTATTTGGTTCTACTCTTAATTGTCTACCTAACCTAGGTTGTACAAGGCTACAATCTACTCTAATATGATACATTGGAAACAACTCTGTTTCTACCTGATAGGTAGGTTGATTTGACCTATTATTCGGATTTGGAGTTGGTTGTGCAGGTACTTGAATTTGTCTTGAAGTAGGAGGTGCAAGCAAACTGGGTTGCGATGGGGTTTGATTTGTATTTTATGGAGGTGACATCCACACATTGTAATTCCTCCACTGTGATCTAGTTTGTTGTAAGGAATCCATGGATATATGTTGTAAGGAGTAGACCCTTGGGTGGTTGAATCTAACCATGGTTTACATAGTTGTTTCCTCCATAAGGTGGCACTCCTTCTGGCATACTATTTCGCATAGGAAACTATTACCAGTTTCTCCTATTACCCATGAAATAAGTTTTCATTACTTTAGGTTCCTCTTTAACATTTTATATCTATGGACACAAACTATTTTTATGATGTTAAAATATATTACATCATTTGGTTATGTTATATTACTTTAGGATGAAACTATCTAGTTACTTCATAGTAAATGCATAAGTGTCACTATGCAAGTTGTATATGTGTAAGTTATATCTTGCATAGTTATATAAAGTGTTTCCCAAGGAACCTATATTCCTACATAAAGGGTCTCATACCATTATTTGAATGTATTAGATTTTTCATTCATCAATAATAGATATTTCATTTCTTCTCTCTCTCTTTTTCTTATGATGGAATGGTGCTAAAGCCATTAGTGGTAAATGAGCCACAATAGATATAGTATGTATAGGTCAATAGGAAATCTACCATTATCATTGAATCTGAGTTTTTTGTCAAACTGACTCACCACTAGATGAGCAACTATCAAAATATCTCAAAATAATTTAGGTGGTAGAATTAGGAAGAGTCCTACTGAATATATTCTCAAAAGAGAACTCATTGGATAAATCCACTACCAAGAAGAAGTTCCTAATAGTGAAGGACTTAGGACAATTGTCACCATCCAACAACAAGCCCAAGAGAAGAATAATATGGAAAGGAGTGCCAAATCATAGAAGACTAATTTGGCAATAAGTGCTAAATATGTGAAGAAGAATTTTGCAAGGAGTGCCAAATTCATGAAGAGGAATTTGGCAAGGAGTGATAGATATTAGAAGAAAACTTGAAGATAGAAGAAGATAACCAAATATTGAATATTTGAATATTTATTCTCATAGAAAGAAGGCATCGCTTCAAAGAAAAGCTTCGCTACATCTGTATCAAAAGGAGGAGAACACAAGAGGATAATTAGCCATCAAATACCAGGCTCGTGAAAGAAAATTTAAGACCATCATCTGGTGAAGAAGGAGTTGTTTAGGACAATCTAAAAAGAGATGCAAGGTCATACTCATAGTAACAACTTGGTGATCCTAGACACCAATATCTACATCCTCTACGGAAGTGATAAAAGAGCTACAAAAAAGGTATGCAACTTATTGGTGCAAGTAAATTCATTAATTGGTTTAGTTATCAAATTTATTAGAAGCACCTAAATTTGGATTAAAGTTGCAAATGGAAAATTGGATTAGAGACTTCAAAAGTGCAAAAATAAAAAGTTATTTTTAAGGTTCATTTGCACATTAATTAGGAGTTGATTAGATTTTAAAATTTATTCTATCATCTACCTATCATCTAATTTGAATAATACAGAGTCCTACAATATTGATTGTAGTGAAATTGTAGAATAACTACTGGATCAAAGTATTTAGCATGGTAGGTACTGCCTAACATGAGATCAACCAATTGTCCTACCACACTTACTAATTTTGGTTGTTTTTTTTTCAAACATAAATCTTTTATGGCCTTCATATGAATGGGAATATCTCTAATGGCCTGAAAAAAAAGAGGAATTGTGACTATCATGTTTTTAAATCCTTCCATAATGTCAAATTATGGTTGTATTGGCTTCCCAGTTTCCTGCAATATTTTTTGAAAAGGTGGAACCCCTTCGTTTCTATTTTTCTCATCAGTTCCTTTTTCTACCACCTTTTCTACCAAAGGTACCTCTTCTACTTCTAACTCTACATCTTCTTCCTCTTCTATAGGGGGATTTGGTTCTACTCTTAATTATCTACCTAACCTAGGTTGTATAAGGCTACAATCTACTCTAATATGATACATTGAAAACAACTATGTGTCTACCTGATAGGTGGGCTGATTTGACCTATTATTCGGATTTGGATTTGGTTGTGTAGGTATATGAATTGGTCTTGAAGTAGGAGGTGCAAGCAAGCTAGGTTACGATGGGGTTTGATTTGTATTTTATGGAGGTGACATCCACACATTGTAATTCCTCCACTGTGATCTAGTTTGTTGTAAGGAATCCATGGATATAGGTTGTAAGGAGTAGACCCTTGGGTGGTATTCATCCAAGGAGGCTGACCCCACCATCCCATATTGGGTGTTTTAATCTAACCATGGTTTACATAGTTGTTTCCTCCATAAGGTGGCACTCCTCCTTGCATACTATTTTGCATAGGAAACTATTACCAGTTTCTCCTATTACCCATGAAATAATTTTTTATTACTTTAGGTTCCAACTTTCTATCTATGGACACACCCTATTTTTATGATGTTAAAATATATTACATCATTTGGTTATGTTATATTACTTTAGGATGAAACTATCTAGTTACTTCATAGTAAATGCACAAGTGTCACTATGCAAGTTGCATATGTGCAAGTTATATCTTGCATAGTTATATAAAGTGTTTCGCAAGGAACCTATATTCCTACATAAAGGGTCTCATACCCTTATTTGAATTTATTAGATTTTTCATTCATCAATAATAGATATTTCATTCCTTCTCTCTATCTTTTGTTTATGATGGAATGGTGCTAAAGCCATTAGTGGTAAAAGAGCCACAATAGATATAGTATGTATAGGTCAATAGGAAATGTACCATTATCATTGAATCTGATTTTTTTGTCAAACCGATGCACCACTAGACGAGCAACTATCAAAATATCTCAAAATAATTTAGGTGGTAGAATTAGGAAAACTCCTACTGAAGATATTCTCAAAAGAGAACTCATTGGATAAATCCACTACCAAGGAGAAGTTACTAATAATGAAGGGCTTAGGAAAATTGTCACCATCCGACAACAAGCCCAAGAGAAGAATAATATGGAAAGGAGTTCCAAATCAGAGAAGAATAATTTGGCAAGGAGTGATAAATCCGTGAAGAAGAATTTGGCAAGAAGTTCCAAAATCATGAAGAAGAATTTGGCAAGGAGTGCTATATATTAGAAGATAGAAGAAGAGCACCAAATATTATTTGAAGATTTCCTCTCATAGCAATAAGGCATCGCTTCAAAAAAAAACTTTGCTAAATCTGTATCAGAAGGAGGAGAACACAAGAGGATAATGAGCCATCAAATCCTAGGCTCGTGAATGAAATTTTAAGACCATCATTTTGTGAAGGAGTTGTTCAGGACAATCTAAAAAGAGATGCAAAGTCATACTCATAGCAACAACTTGGTGATCCTAGACAACAAGATCTACATCCTCTACATAAGTGATAAAAGAGCTACAAAAAAGGTATGCAACTTATTGGTGCAAGTGAATTCATTAATTGGTTTACTTATCAAATTTATTAGAAGCACCTAAATTTGGATTAAAGTTGCAAATAGAAAATTGGATTAGAGTCTTCAAAAGTGCAAAAAGAAAAATTTATTTTTAAGGTTCATTTGCACATTAATTATGAGTTGATTAGTTTTTAAAATTGATTATATCAACTACCTATCATCTACTTTGAATAAGACTAGGTCCTACAATATTGATTGTAGTGAAATTGTAGAATAACTCCTAAAGATTCATTTTAGGTTATTCTTGATGAGCTGCAGTAAGTTTTTAGTACATTAATTTGAGAATTCATTGGAGTGATAAGGTGTAACATAAGTGCATTAAAAGTGAAATACTTGCACTATTATACTACTCTAAAAAATAATTAGTTTTTGTGTTTCTTGAAGGGCACAAAATCTGATTTGTTAAAGACATTATTAAAGAACAAAAATATGCAACACAGTGTGGCGAAGAGAAGCCACCAAAATAGGTTAAAATCCTCCAAAACTTGGAGAAGAATACAACTAAAAAAAATAGAAGTAGAAGCTTCAAATATTGAGACTTGGTGAATCTCAAATCCAAAGCATTACAAGGTTAATTGTAAGGATAAAAAAGTGTAAAATATTGCATCATATATCTACTTCTATCTAAGCTTGAATTTGTTATCATAATATACAAGAAAAAATGGGAAGGTGTCAAAGCAAAAGGATAGCCTCAAAACCCTACAATGCATTCATAATTTTGCCATATAAATCAGAATACTTGACCTACAAAAAGGAAGTGCAATAAAAGGTGCAAAAAGGCATATTATTTATAGATTTTGATACATTGAGTTGCACTACTCTAACTCATTCTACTCAAGAAAAATGGCAGATTGGAAAGTGTCTCAAAGTTACAATACAAGCAGGTTGAATCAACAAAAGGCAACCAAATACTATCACTCTTCCAAGCACATCAAAGGGCCTCTCTTTTGGCTCATCCTCTACGTATCTTGGATGGTCGAACCTATAGAATACAAGGCATAGAGGAAAATGAAGCAGTTTATAAAGCAATAGAGCAAGCATATTTTAAAGCAAAAGAGCACCTATATCAAAGTAAGCATGCATAAAAGCAAAGGTACATACTTATCAAAGCAATCTACATCCAATCAAGGAGTATTTATATATTAAGTGGAGCATCAAAGAGTCCTTATCCAAGCACTTCTATTAGGACTCCACTCAAGGGCCACCAAATCTCCACCATAACTCCTCTATATCTCCACCATAGCTCCACAATTAGCTTGTTTGGTTGGAGATATTTTAGCTTCTACATAGAACAACAAATAACAAGGTGGAAAACACATTGGATAGCCTTCATGAAAGCGTTGATAAAGACAAGGGCATGCAGAAGCCACTTGTCATTCTTCAAGAGAAAATCTAAATAACACTCAAAAATAATATCCTTCAATTCTATATTGATACCCATACTCAATGCAGAAGAGGAGTTACATATAGCTAATAGCTTGATATATGTCTATTATAGCAAGGAAGTCTTGTACATGTTGAAGAAGAATTATTTATTGGATAACACTCAAAGGGGAGTAAAAATATCTTGACCAAAAGGTAACATTTACCGCAAGTAATGGAGTGAGTTCGACATCTCCACCAAATAGTTGAAGCATCCATGAGGTATTAAAAATTATGCCATGACACTTGTTACTCAATTGACCGCACATTAAAGGTGACTTGGACCTTGGAAAAAGAAGACATCAATAGTTTGAAAGCTACCCAACAATAGCTTGATGATAGTTTGATAAATCAACGATAATTTGGTAGAAGCATAACGATAGTTCGATAGTGATCCAGCAATGATATGGATCTATATGAGAGCATTTAAAAGCACTCTTAGTCAACCAAAATTGAAGGATAGCATTAAATCCAAAGCACACCTTTGGAAATTTGCACTCAAGAAGGACAAATTACTATCATTCACATCTGACTTCATAAAGGTACAAAGCCTTAATCAAAATTTCCTCATCTAATTTGATTTCATTTTAAAAATGGGAGTTATAAGGTTATATATTAAGGTTCAAATATTAAATGAAATCAATATTTAATTGAAAGCAAAAATTAAGGAAATTGATATAGTATTTGAAAAATACAACTTAGGAGAAATAAGGGATACTACTTGGAATTAATCCATTTAATATTTGCAAATATTATTGGGTTTTAATTTTCCAAATTCGGGAGTGATAAGGGTTACAACATCAAACTAGGTTATTGGAAATGAGAAACACTTAAAAAAAAAATCCTAAGGGTTACAAAAAAGGGTTATTTAGATATTTTATTGAAGTTGGAAATTTATATTCTTGTCTCAAAATTTTCTCAAAAGGGACAAAAGAAATCCAACATTAAATCCTCTTTGAAAATCGAAAAGTGCTTAGTTCAATAGGAGTAATAAGGAGTTAAGAAGTTGATTTATGACCTTTACAAAATTTATACAAAATCAACCAAAATTGAACTATATTTTTATAAAATCACTATATCATAAAATATCTAGGAAGACATAAAATACTAAACAACATCATGGAGTGTTGGTATATAGATTCAGGTGCAAGTAAGCATATGAAAAGGAACATACATTGGTTCAATTATTTGAATAAGATAAAAGAAAAGCTAGTTGCAGTCATAGATAGCAAAACATATGAAGTAAAAGGAATAAAAAATATTCCAGTAAATATTAAGGATGGAAGAGGTATGATAAAAATATATTGTATGTTCCAGGATTAACCACCAATTTTATTTTTGTTTCTCAACTCATGGATCAAGAATTAACTGTTGAGTTCAAGGTACTCACTGGCAGAAAGCAATGTCACATCTCTAGGTAGGGAAGAATGATAGCATTAGGATCATATAAAAATGGCCTATTTTTCATAGACACTGCTATTCACTCAGCTCTTTCAGTCAATGTTTTAGAACTATGGCACAAACGACTAGGACACACTAGTGAGACATCAATGAAGGAATTATTCAAATATCAAATGGTAGGACTACCCAAATTATCTTGATAAAATATTGTATGTGCAGAATGTTTAGCAGATGAACAACATAGATTTTCTTTTGAACTACGCCAACACAAAATTCAATAGGACATAAATACTTTCAAATATTTGTTGATGATCATACTAAACAAATATGAATATATTTCATTAACTACAAATCAGAAGCATTTAGTTGTTTCAAACAATTTAAACTTCAAGTTGAAGAAGAATCAGGAAAGACCATAAAAGCACTTCATTAAAATAAAGGAGGATAATTTGTGTGTAAATAATTTGACTTCTTTCTTGAAGATAATGGAATCAGAAGACAACTTACTACAACATACATCAAAAAAATGGAATTGCAGAAAGAAAAAATAAATAAATAATGGAAATGGTAAGATATATGTTAAAAGAAGCATAACTTGATCATAAATACTAGAATGAGGTAGTGCAAACAGTTGTCTACATACAAAACACACTACCAACAAGAGTACTCAAGAATATTACACCAGAAGAAGTATGGTCAGGACAAAATCCCAACATTGAAATACTAAAAATATTTGGATGCAAAGCCTACATGTATATTCCAAAGAAAAATAGGACCAAGCTTGATGACAAAACTATGACAAGGATATTTGTTGGGTATGATAATGAATCTACAGGGTACATAATATTAGATCCATCTACAAGAAAAGTTTATATTAGCATAGATGTGATCTTTGATGAGAATGTAAAAATCAACACAAACGAATCCAGTGGTAACACAAAAGTCCTCCTGAATCTACCCAAAGAAGACGCATGAGCATGTATCCAGAATTAGAAGAATAGGATACATAAGCTTCAATTACACTACAAAGAAAAGAACCAATATGGTTCAGAGATACTCTAAGAGAATAAAATCTAGAAAGGATGCCAAATATTACAGCTACAAGATCTCAAACTCGTAGTATGACCAGAATAAACAGAGGAATGCTAAGTAACACAATGGAACCAATATCAGCTTCTCAAGCACTGAAAAACTCACACTAGAAAGCAACCATGGAATATGAATATGCATTACTCAAGAATAATAAGACATGGGATCTAGTAAACCTACCTCCAAAAAAAATAGTGGGGTGCAAGTGGGTGTACAAAATCAAATACAAATTAGATGGAACACTTGATAAATACAAAGCTCAACTAGTGGAAAAAGGGTATACTCAGACAGAGGAAATCAACTATGAAGAAACATTCACACTTACAACTTAAATGACTACTATATGAATAATTTGCACTCTAGCAACTCAATCGAACGGATGTAAAAAGTGCATTCCTTAATGTTGAATTAGAGGAAGAATTCTATATGACACAACATGAAGTCTTTGTCATTCAAGAATAGGAAAATAAGGTATGCAAAGTGAATAAATATATTTATGGCATGAAACAAGCTCCTAGAGAATGGAACATCAAGATCAATAATCATCTACTACATCATAACTTCAACAAAAGTACAATAGATCCCAGTTTATATACCAAGAAGATTGGAAATAATGTCCTAATACTCATAGTATATGTTGATGACATAGTAATTACTAGAAGTTTAGATATGTTAATAAGTGATATCAAAAAGGATCTAGAAAAGGCTTTTGAAATGACAGATTTGAGACTAATGAACTATTGCCTTGGTTTTGAGATTTATCAAGGAGAAGATAAAATAGATATCACTCAATAAAAATATATAAATGACCTTCTTGAAAAATACAGGATGACAGAGTGCAAGCCCAAAGATACACCAATGGAAAAAGGAATGCAACTATAAAAAAATGATAAAACACCATTTTTTTAGCAACAATGCATCGACAGTTGATTGGAAGTCTTGTATACTTAACAAATAGTCGATCAAACATAGATTTTACAGTAAATTATCTTTCACGGTTCATGCAAGAACCAAGATAATGTCATTGGAAAGCAACGAAAAGAATATTACAATATATAAAAAATATTAGACTATGGACTAACTTATATGAATAATATCAAAGCCTTTTATTTACAAGGATACTTAGATTTAGATTATGTTGGGTCTATTTATGACAAGAAATCACGGGGTCCGAGAAGACCAACACTTTACGAATTCAACTTTTTTCATTTTGATTTGTAGAAAATATTTACATGCATTCAAAATAAAACAGCCCGCAGGCATACATTAACCGATGCTCGGCTCGGTTCTTCCACTGTCACTACTTCCTCTGTTCTCCGGTCCACCATCCCCCTCCCCCATTACAAATTTTTTTTTGGGTTTTTATCGAGGCCCCATTCCTCTAGGCAATCAATGCCTCCACCTAACAAAATTCAAATTCAAAATTTCCCCCCTCCGGGTTTTCAAATTCTCTGGCAATAATGGCCCACTGCCCGATCCACCAAGTCGCTTGCATTGATGGCCCTACACCGCCCGCTTTGCTCAGACCATACTCTGCACTGCCATCTCCTCCATCCTGGCCATGCCTTGCAACAATTATTTTTTTGAAATACTTCCATAAGGTGGTTGTCCCCATTTAATGCACGCGGCTGTAAATTTTAATTCTCGATACGTGTCCTTCATCTTTATCCTGATTCACGTAGCTAACCGCATGTTAAAATTTGGCTTTGCCCTCTCCTTACCGTGAAATCTTCAAAACACGTGCCCTCACAACTGATATGAGACACGTGGCTATCCACGTGCCGAAACTGGCCTTGCCTGGTTGACCGTGTGTACACCTTGGCCAACTTATTTTGGGCCACGATATCGTGACATGTCGTGATATCGCGACCCAACTGTCACCATGCTATCAACTTTGATAAACGTCACGATATCGCGACGTTGCGATATCGTGACAAAACACACCCTTGCACTCATTACTGCCTTTGAGGTCGTGAAACCGTGACATGTCGCGAAATCGTGACATGTCGCGATTTCGCGACCACACCTCCGCCTTTCGCCACAACTTTGAACAATCATCGCGATATCGCGACATCGCCTTTCCTTATGCCTTTGCCTCGAACAATCGTCGCGACATCGTGACGTCATGATATCGTGACCTCCTCCTCTACCTTAGCTTTTCTTTGAACAATTGTCGCGATATCGTGACGTCGTGATATCGCGACGCAACCGTCCCAAGCCTTGTGCAAGCCTTTTGAGGTCGCAATTTCGTGACATGTCACGATTTCATGACCTCCCCCCATGCTTTGAGAAACTTACTCCTTCTGCTCCCTTTGCTCCATTAAACTTTCCTCCTTTGGAAAATACCGAAAATAAATCAACTACGAGGTACTTAGAAAAAACAAGAAACATTTTTGGAAGATGCAAGATTGTTCTACTGCCACCGGATGCTCCTGCATCAGATACCCCAGGTAAAAATGAGAAGTGACCTTCACTTCTATGCTATTCGGTCTGCGTCCCTTGTAATATCTCCGAACACTCCTCGACCCTTTTAACCTGCTCAAATCCTGCTTCTTGGAAAAATTCTCTGCCCTCTACCAGAAAAATTTTGGCATTGCTGCACACCTTCTCATCCACTGTCTGCAATGGCTTAAACTTGTGCCGCACTCCATATTTCCTCAAGGAATACGTATTTGCACGACCATCATGCACTGCACTCCGATCAAACTGCCATGGCCTTCCTAACAGCAAATGGCAAGCATCCATGGGGAAAACATCACACAGGACTTCATCCTGGTATCTCCCAATATTGAATGTGACTAAGCACTGTTCATGGACCCAAGCTCTATGGTCCTTCCACAACCACACAATCCAGTACGGGTGTGGATGTCTCCTCCTTTCCAGCTGCAACTTAGCAACCATTTCCTCAAAAACTAAGTTGTCTGTACTCCCATTGTCTATAATAACATTACAGACTTTGCCTGCACTTTTGCACCAGGTGCGGAACAGGCTTCTCCTTTGTTCAGATTTGTCTTCCTCCACCAGCATGGTCCTCCTCACAATCATTGCTTCTCCTTTTTCAGCTTCTTCAGAATGTTCTGAGTCAGCATCTTCAACTGCCACAACTGCTCTGGCAGGACCCACTTGTTTCTTGTTCACTTTCTCGGGGTGCTGGGGACACTCATATGCCCGATGCCCCTCTTCTTCACAGTGGAAACATGTTCCTCGGAACACTCCCCTTCCATACCCGCATCCAGATCTACCTCTTCCTCTTGGGTAGCCATTATTCTGAACTTGCGGTTTTGGTTCTTCGTCTTCTTTTTGACCTCGGCTGCTGCTCTCCTCTTCTTTCTTCTCTTCCTTTCCTTCCCCTTTTCTTCCATCGGTCTTTCCTCCCGGTCCTTTTACTCTTTGCTTGCTCTCAAACTTTCGGTTCAGTTTTTCTTCCACCTTTAAAGCAAATTGGTAAGCATCTTCAATGGTGCTTACCCGAACCAAACTCAACTCCTCCTGAACACTGGGTCTCAACCCATTAATGTAACGGGCCACCTTTTCTTTGCTTGCTTCTAAGTGCCCGGTTCTGATGGAGATTTTATAAAAATCCTCCGTATATTCTTGAACAGTCCTGTTCATCTGTCTCAAACTTTGCATTTTATGTAGCAGGTCCAGTTCATAATCTACGGGGATAAACTACCTTTTCAATTTCTCCACCATTCAATCCCATCTTGTTATCCACTCTTTTCCTCTTCGGTTCCTCTCCAACTATATTCCCCTCCACCAAATGCTGGCATGGCCCTTTAACTTGGTCTTAGCAAATCTGACCCGGTTAGGGTCTTCAACCTCCTCATATTTGAAATACTCTTCTAAATCATTTATCCAATCTATTAATTCCTCCGGATTCAAGTTCTCGAAATATGTAGAAACTTCTAACTTCGGCCTCTTCCCGATCTGAGATATGGCCTTGTATAGTCTGGCTTGTGTCGGATCTACATCTTCTTCCTCTTCTTCAAACTGATTCTCCTCTTCATCAACTTCATCTTCACTGTCTGCATCTCTTCTCGATTCATGCCCTCTACGTAGCTCTTCTTGCAGGGCCTGAACTTGCCGCTGCAAAGCCCGAAAATCTTCTGCTGCCATGCCTCTGCCACCCACCGGGTTTCTTCTCGGAGGCATCTTCACCTGATCTCAAGCCCTCCCACAAGTCCTGGTACAACTGCCTCTCCTTCGATGGTCTGCTGTACGCTCAGGAACAACGGGATCTGATACCACTGATGGGGACCGGGAAGACCAACACTTTACGAATTCAACTTTTTTCATTTTATTTGCAAAAAATATTTACATGCATTCAAAATAAAACAGCCCGCAGGCATACATTAACCGATGCTCGGCTCGGTTCTTCCACTGTCACTACTTCCTCTGTTCTCCGGTCCACCATCCCCCCTCCCCATTACAAATTTTTTTTTGGGTTTTTATCGAGGCCCCGTTCCTCTAGGCAATCAATGCCTCCACCTAACAAAATTCAAATTCAAAATTTCCCCCCTCCGGGTTTTCAAATTCTCTGGCATTAATGGGCCACTGCCCGATCCACCAAGTCGCTTGCATTGATGGCCCTGCACCGCCCGCTTTGCTCAGACCGTACTCTGCACTGCCGTCTCCTCCATCCCGGCCATGCCCTGCAATAGTTATTTTTTGAAATACTTCCATAAGGTGGTTGTCCCCATTTAATGCACGCGGCTATAAATTTTAATTCCCGATACGTGGCCTTCATCTTTATCCTGATTCACGTAGCTAACCGCGTGTTAAAATTCGGCTTTGCCCTCTCCTTATCGTGAAATCTTCAAAACACGTGCCCTCACAACTGATATGAGACATGTGGCTGTCCACGTGCCGAAACTGGCCTTGCCTGGTTGACCGCATGTACACCTTGGCCAACTTCTTCTGGGCCACGATATCGTGACATGTCGCGATATCGTGACCCAACTGTCACCCTGCTCTCAACTTTGATAAACGTCGTGATATCACGACATCATGATATCGTGACATCGCGATATCGCGACATCGCGATATCACGACAAAACACACCCTTGCACTCGTTACTGCCTTTGAGGTCACGAAACCGTGACATGTCACGAAATCGCGACATGTCGCGATTTCACGACCGCACCTCCGCCTTTCGCCATAGCTTTGAACAATCATCGTGATATCGCGACGTCGCCTTTCCTTATGCCTTTGCCTCGATCAATCGTCATGACATCACGACGTCATGATATCGTGACGTCATGATATCGTGACCTCCTCCTCTGCCTTAGCTTTTCTTTGAACAATCGACGCGATATCGCGACGTCGCGATATCGCGACGCAATTGGCCCAAGCCTTGCGTAAGCCTTTTGAGGTCACAATTTCATGACCTCCCCCCATGCTTTGAGAAACTTACTCCTTCTGCTCCATTTGCTCCATTAAAATTTCCTCCTTTGGAAAATACCGAAAATAAATCAACTGCGAGGTACTTAGAAAAAACAAGAAACATTTTTGGAAGATGCAAGATTGTTCTACTGCCACCGGATGCTCCTGCATCAAGAAATCTACCTTAGGTTGTGTTTTCTATCTTGAATCAGGGCCCATATCTAGGCACAATAAGAAACAACATATAGTAGCACAATCATCAACTAAAGCATAATACAGAGCAACAAGAGATACAACTTGTGAAGCCCTATGGTTACAATACATACTATCTAACATGGAAATCAAACAAACTTTGACTATGATATTTTGGTATAATCAAGGAGTACTAAACCTTATCAAGAATATAATAATACATGAAAGAACAAAGCATATTAAATCTCAATGTCATTTCATTAGAGAACACTTCCAGAAAAAGCACATCATCTTCAAGTGTGTTCCTACATAATATCATCTAGCAAACATTTTTACAAAGGCACTTGGAAAAATCAAGTTTCAAACCTTTAGAAATAATCTATGTGATTCAAGAAAACTTCATACAAAATAATGTAATTCAAAGCTTCTAGAGATGCATTTGCAATACCCCTCAATAATATACTTCTTAAGGACTTCTCACCCAACTTTACATGGGGTGATTTTTGCAAATTAAAGCTAAATTTGTCCCAATAGTGTTCCAATGATTCTTCTTCTTTTTACGTCATATCCAATACTTCTTCCTTGACATATTGTGCCCTCTTAATATTTTTGTATTGGTCCAGGAAGATCCTTTTCATATCTTCCCAAGTTGCAATGTGTTTATTTCCCAAACTCATGTACCAACGTAGCACTGAATCAACTAAAGTGGAGGAAAATAATTTTAGTTTTTGGTCATCAAATTTGTAATCCACTGACCTGCATAATACATCGAAATTAAAAAGGATCAGGTCAGGGTCTTTATTTGGAAGTCCCCTAAAGGTAGTAATATGAGTGATATGTGTTTCATCTTAGTTTATCCCCTTGCTTCCTCAATTGGGAAGTCAAAGTTGGTTGAAGCTTCTTCAATTTCAGCCATATTTTTAAGTAATGTAGGTTCTACACCTGCTACTTCTAGGGCAACTTTCAAGGCTTCACACTCATTTTATTTATCCTCCAAAAGTATTCCTAAGTCAAAATTTGAAATGGTTCCTTATTCAACTACTTTCCACCATTGAATATTCAATAAATCTTCCTTAAATTGCTTTCTCTCAAAAATATGTCCTAAACAAAAGTTTAAAACTAGTCCTTCCTCAAAATATGTTTTTTTTAATTGGTGAGAAGATATTTTTTCAAATATTGGACAACTATGCTAATGTACTGCTAGAGGAGATGGTAATCTAGTTTTAGGATTTGTTTCAAATGTTTTAGAAGGAATTTTAGAAGGTGTTTTAGGTACTTCTGAAGTAATATATTTGCTTTTCATAAAACGGTCATTCGATCCTCTTAATATCAGTGGAATCATACAATATTAGGTATAAAATTTATGGATAATATAATATAAACTGAGTTTTAGGGTTGACTAACCTATAGATTTGAATACTACAATTGAAACTCCCCGACAATGATGCCAAAATGGTGAGAAAAAATTATGTTATGAAAACAATCATTTCCTATCCATTAATTATCAATATGGTAGTTTGTAGACTTGTGAGTACTAGTGCAAAGTATATGATTGAAGTAGACTAGAGATGAGTCCTATGTATCACTTTGGTTTATGGGGTGGTTGTTGGTGTAGTTGGAGTTTAGCCAAACCAGCAGAATTAAATTGCAATAAAGTAAATTCTATAGGAAATGGTAGAAAAACCAAATTTAACTATCAAACACATGACTAAAATGAAATGTAAAAAAAACTAAAGTGCAAGAAATAAAAACATACTTGCAGAATTTAATTAAAGCAGGAAAATGCAGAATTAAAATACACTCGTAGGAAATAAATAATAGAAACTAATTAATGAAAGTATAAGGAAGCAAGGGAGGAACACTTACTAGAGTGGGCCCAGGATCCTACAAACATCCACCTAGTTAATTCATGCAATCACTCTTTGAACTCAAGAAATTGATCAAAACACTCAAGATTTTATTATGCAATACTAATTTTTACAAAGCAATTTCGGATCCGTACTTCAGGTGTGGCCTGAATTTTTATACAAAATGTGGCCATCCCCTATTTACAATTTTATATGCTACAAATTTTATCCTTCTAACATGATTTTCTATGGTGGATGCACATGAATCTATTAGACATCTAATAATAGAGAAATCATGCTAAACTTAACCCTCGTGAGATAATAATAGCATTTTCTATGTTTACTTAACAAAATACATCTAATTTTATACATGGTATTAAATTTTTGCGATCAAAACACATGTTTTTATTCTATCTAGTGCATGCATTGTTCAACACATTGCTATAAAATATGTACCTTTTTGGCCTGTCGCTTGGATACAAGTGACATTTTGAGCCATTTCTTATTCAATGAAGATCATTACTTTCTTTCGGGTGTTGAAAAATAAAACAATTATTCTATCATTGATAGATAGGTACCATCTAGCCTATGGTCAAGAGACAGGCATCATTCTATTTACTGGGATACAAGCATTGTCTAGCCTATTGTTGGAATACAAGCACCATCATGTGTACTGGGAGATAAGTGCTTCATTTTCATTGGGAAATAGGCACCTTCCAACCTATGACCAGGAGACAAGCACCATACCTTAGCATGTTTTAGAACACCTTATTCCTTTTCCACTATCACCGTTTAATCACCAACCCTTCCCTAATCACATCATAAAAGTATTAAATTCCAAGTCCACATGGGATCTTGACTAAAAAGGTGTGAAAAAGATATAAGGTACAGCATATACACACAATTTTAACTCAAAACACATATTAGGCATAATACATCATTTTCCATAAAATATATACAAAAATATCAAAAAAATGTAGTTCTAATATAATATGCCACATATTTATGTTATTAAAGTATAAAAAAAATGAGCATTTTTTGTGCTCATCACCCATTGATAAAAAACCTTCAAGTTGAGTCATATACACCTCTTTCTAGAGATCACCATTTAGGAAGACACTCTTAACATCCATTTGTTGCAACTTCTAATCAAATAGTGCTGCGAGTGCATAGAGAACACAAATGGTTGTCATCTTTGTTGTGGGTGTAAATGTTTTTTCATAATAAATTTCTTCATTTTGTGTATATCCCTTTACAATGAGTTGTGTCTCATATTTGTCAATTGATCCATCTTCCTTGTAATTTATTTTGAGGACCCACTTGTAGCCTATGGGATTATTTTTTTTTGACATATCAGTGAGGTCCCATGTTTTATTTTTCATTAGAGAATTATACTCAGTATCCATAGTTGCCTTCCACTATGGTGAGCTAAGTGTGTACTTCATTGAGGCTAGTTTTGAATTCTTTAGTACTAAATACATCAATCCCAAATTTACTTCTTGACGTGAAATACTATGAGAACATAATTATGTGGAAGTGAGATCAAGAGGTGCATCAATTATGGAATATATAATGGTACTTCTGAGACATTTTACAGTCTTTCATCGTTGTGAGGGAGCAATTGCTTTAGGTCCACCAACAACTGCTATAACTTCTTCATGAACTTTCTCATGGAACTCTATGCTCACAATGAGAGTTGTGGCTGCTTTAGACTCCCTATAATCTTTAGTATTTGTCTTAGATTAAAATTGTTCATCAAATACCACATCTCGAATATATGTAATTTCTTGGTGATTGGATCGAGTAGTCGATAACCTTTTGAATCACATCATACCCAATAAATATACATGATAGAGTTTGCACATCAAACTTGGTCCTCTTTTGCTTTGGCATATGCATGTATGCCTTGATTCCAAGGACTCTAATATGTGTGATTGAAGGCTTCCTCCTAGACTAGGATTTTTTAGGTGTAACTCCTTATAGGACCTTTGTGGGTGCTCTCTTTAGAAGATACACTATAGTGGAGATAATTTCTACCTAATATTGATGCTCCAAATTGGCTCTTGTAAGCATGCTATGATCCATTTCCATGATGTAATGTTTTTTTTCTTTTAGTAACCCTATTTTTTTGTGGAGTATATATTGTAGTGAGCTATTGCTTGATATCATTTTGTGTGAGAAACCTTGAAAATTCATTGAATGTATATTCCCTATCGATCTCAATATAGGACTTAAATGTAATTTTTGGTTTACTTTTCTACATGTTTCTTTTAGAACTAGAAATGTGTGAGCACTTCATACTTCAATTGCAAGGACACCCACATTTTCCTTGATATTTGTCAATGAAAAAATTGAAATATCTTTTTCGCTAAAACTAGCTATCATGGGTTTGCACATATCAGTGTATATCACATCCAAAAGTCCTTTGATTCTATGAGTGCTCAATTTAAAGGTTACTTGGTGTTTCTTCATTTCTAAACAACCCAAGCAATATGCTAATGTGGTTGAAAGGTGGTAAGACCTATCATCACTTGATGCTTACTTAGTTGGATTTGTTAGGATTAAATAACAAATACGAGCAATAATATAATGCGGAAATAAACATAGAATAAATTATGCAATACACAATAGACATAGATATAACGTGGTTCACCCAAATTGGGCTACTCCATGGAGAAAATAACCAGGCCCTTTGTATTCCATCCAGAAAACCCCTTTGTACACAACCACACACCTCATTTCATATTTAGTCGCCGTACAACCTCCTCTTATAATAATGCATTACAATTTTAGGGAAAAAAACCTACCTAAAATCTATCGTTCGATCTGTGACCTAATATCAAATGGTCCAAATTTACATAGAGGAAAAACATCTATTTTTAGCTTCGAGGGCATCCCCCCATGGACTCCCCTCACGACAGTAGTAGGTGGGGCTAATGCCCCCCTACCCCCCCCTCTTTCACGTAGTGGATCTAAGTGCGGCTAAAACAAAGGCCTTCGATTTAATTAGGCTCCATAATCAATAGGAGTAAGCATCCTAAACTGATATGACCATATATCTTATACCAAAGAAAGGTTGCATTTGTTTTGGTTATCAACAGTGTGACATTAGGAGAAGAGAGAACATCTAAAGAAAACAAGTTATTTTTGTAGGAACCAGTTATGACATTTATGTTATTTTTAGTGATAAAAAACTTTTGACCATCAACAATTCTAAATTCAACCACCATGTTGTAATCCAACACTTATGGGATAAACAAGTTGGTTGTCAATCCTTGTACATCTAATACCTTTTCAATTGTGCATTTTCCAGCTAGAATATTGAGAGGAACATCTCCCACTCATTTGATATGATAAGTTTTATCATTGAATATAGTCATTAGTTTTCCTTTTTTTTGTCTTGTAATGAGTCAAACCATGCTTTCTTCATTAAATGTGCTTGCTAGCAAAATTCATTAAACATTTTCCTTTGGTTTAGATATTAGCACCTTATGTGTTTGTTTAGAATCTAAAGCTAATTATTCAAGTGCAACATGTACTTATGGTTGCTTCTATTTAGGATTCAACTTGTTTCATGTATTCTTCTTCTAAGGTTTATACACTTGATCTCCTTGATTCATTGGGTTATACCAACAATTCTTGGTATCGTGTCCTTATTTATCACAAATATGGAAATACCTCTTATATTTTTGAGGTGGTTTCTATGATTATGAGGGTGAAGAAGGACCATTTTGTAAAGAACCATTATGTGGTTTCTTATTTCTAGATTTCTTATAGTTAAGTGTATTATTATGTTACAATTGATCCCTTAATTTGTTGGTTGCTTCTTCTTATTACAGCATGTTGACTAACTCATCAATGAAAACATTTCTATTAGATACTTGTAAGGAGGTAATAAACACTCTAAATTAATCTGGTAGAGCTCAAAATATGATGGGTACTAATAGATTGTCTTCCATATTTTTACCCATGGTATTTATTCATGCCTTTAGCTCTACAATTCTACAAATAAATACCTCTATAAATTCTCCATATTATGTGTGGAGTTATGACTAAAGGAAAATCATGGTTGATTCATTCTTCCCTTCATAGATTATAGTGTGTCCCATGCCTCCTTTGATATATGTGCTTCATAAATATGTGGCTTGATAACATAAACCATAGCAAGGGTGATGAGAATCAATGCTCTTGCATCTACATCAATTTTTTTAGCATTTCTATAGTCTTTAGGTCATGCAATTTTTCCCATGACATTGTCCTAGAGTTTTTCAACAACCAAGATGGTTCTAATTATAGTATTCCAAGGTCCAAAGTTTGAACCTCTTAGGATTTGTGAATATGTAAGAAATACTTTTGGTACAACCATGGTAATGGTTCTTTATATCTCCCAAATGGTCCTCCATTTAATATACCTCCATTCTAATGAAGAACACATGCTTATACTAAGAGGGGGGTGAATAGTATAAGATCAAGTTTTACTTTTCTTTCCCAAACAATATTATCCAATATTATCAATGGTAATATCAATAGAAATAATTAAATCAATACACAAATCATCACACACATGAGAGACATAAATTTAATGTGATTCACCCAATGTGGGTTACATCCACAAAGAAAATATTTCTTCTAAATTTTCTCAACAAATATCTTAGGAATCAATTCCCTATTACAATATTTATGGATATCTATCTAAAGGAGATACCAATCCCCTATGCTATGAGTTGTGGATCTCTATCCATAGGAGAACTTTATCCCCTTTACTCGGGTTCATGGATATCTCTCCACAGGAGAACTATTTCCCTTTGCTTTGATTTGTGTATCTCTCTATACATGAGAACTCTATCCCCTTTGCTTTGGTTCATGGATCTATATCCATGGGAGAAATATTTCCAATTTTCTTTGGTTCATGGATCTCTCTCCATAGGATAAATCTATTCCCTTTGATCTGATTCGTGGATCTCTCCATAGGAGAACTCTTTCTCCTTTGTTCTTGTTGGTAAAAATCTAGAATATGTTTGTGCCTACTGCTCTAGCTTGTGGATATATCTATAGGATACCTTTTTCCCCACTCCACTGGCTAATGGACCCCTATCTACTGGAGACCTTTTTCGTCTCTACTCTTGTCCTTAAAATTTTGCTCTCAACTCTTTATCAAATATGCACCAAACCCTGCCACAATTTTAGCACAAATCTACTCTAACTCTGCTCATAAATCTACCCAAGACTTAACACAAAGCTTTATCAAATCAGCAACCAAGCCTGCTCTCAATTTTATCTCAAATATGTCCCAAGCCTTAGCACAAATATTGATCAAATCAGCAACCATACTTGCTCTCAATTTTATCTCAAATATTCCCCAAGCCTTAACACAAATATTGAAAAAATAAGCAATCAAACCCACTCTCAATTCTTTCTCAAATCTACTTACTAAACCTGCTAAAATATTTCTAAATCCTGCATACAAGCAAATGCTTATATCTCTTTCAAAAATACTTTCTTCAACTAAGCAATTCAGACATATTCTACCTAGAATTCATTTAACCTCTAGAATATATAGAGAATGATATGCAATATCAAAATCACAATATGTTCTTCACATTACAGATCTTGCATTCCACTAATACAATCTCTATCTCTTGTAAAATTCCTTTCAAATCAAATAAAAACAATGTATAACTTGCTTCACAAAAATGGTTTATCTTTCTTGTAAATTTTCTCTCAAAGATCAATCACACTCATGCACAATTTTCCCTCACAAAATTGATCTCAAACACTTTCACAATTGCTTTCAATATCTCTCAACCAATGCTCAAAAGGTTTCACAATGATTCACAAACTTGTCCTAACACAAGTAGTTCACAATTTCTAGCATAAATGTCTCAATATCTTTCAACAATGAAAGTACACTTGTTCTCAAACTCTATCCTAAATATTTTCAACACCATTCAACAATGAAGCACAAGCTATAATACAATTGTTTCCACTTTCTCTCAACAATTTATGCACATGTAGATCTCAAACCCTAACTCAAATATTTTCAACAATGCTTACCAAACAACCCTTTTAACTCCACCTTATGTTCCAAAAACATTCACTCAACAAAAACATTTAAACAAGGAATGATGTGCCCATACCTCTTAATTTGCTCTTATGAAGATATGTATTCAAGAACCTGTCTCACAAATAACTTATTTTTCTAGTGCCACTTCAAGAGTTAGATAGCAAAATACTTTATCAAAACATCCACATGAATTTCCTTCTCAAAAAGATATGTTCAATGAAATATGAAATTGATGTTCAATAACTCTTCTCTTGTTTTTAAAATATAGGGCATTAATAATTATCAAAGACCTTCAAAATCACTTTCACCATACAAAAATTACAATAAAATATCAAACCACTATAAAACCTTATTACTCCTATTCTTGCATGCAAAACATATTTTTCATTTATCCACTTTGAAAAAATAAACTATATAAAGCACTCTCAAAATTTTATTAAATTGTACCCTTATAACTCCCTAAGTGCAATTTCAAATTTTATAAACTTAACCCTTATGACTCCCTAATAGCAAAAATCATGCATCATTAATTTCAACCCTTATGGCACTCTAAACAACTCCTAACCCTTATGAATCCCTAATAGCAAGAACAAACTTTATTAAAAATAATCCTTATGACTCCCAAAATTAAACAAAGGTTTTATAAAACAATTTTGCCCTTACCAACTTACTGCCATGGAGATTCGAATGTGTGACCTCACGAAGCCTGCACTCTAGCACTTGATAGAGCATCGCATGGGGTAACTACCCACAAAACAATATGAATGCACCACCTTAACTTTAACATTTCATGAACCACCGATCAAAAAAACAAAACAAGAAACTTGTCACCGTAGAGACTCAATCTCAAAACCTCCTTCATTCCATATCTTATGCGGGGTCACCCTGCCAAATGAGCTACCTATTCGGTTTAAATAAACCATGCCCCTTCTTTTAATTCAACCTTGTGAGCTATCCACTTGCAATAAAAATGTGCGTCTCTTGCCCTCCTTTCTATCGATCGATAACCATCCACTATACTTTCGAATGGGACGTAGAAGAAATTTGATTGCCAATCAATAATTTTTTCATCCCCTACCTTGCCAAATGATTTTTAATTCACATTTTATATGTTTTTTGACTTAGGGAAAAACAACGTTGGTAATTTTCAAAAAAAAAATTAATTTTGGCGCCATAGGTAATTTAAAATATTATTATAATATTTAATTTTTAAATTAAATATTATAATTAATCTTCTTAGAACCTTTGTATTTTTCCTTGGGATATTCTTCAATATTGCAAAAAAAGGAACCTTTCTCATCGAAGCCCTTGTTACTTTCAAACTTTTTAATAATATTTAAATATTATGATTTAAATATTATAATCCTTTTCTTCAAAATTCTCTTTGCTTGCTTTCACAACCATGGAAAATTCCTTTGCATTTATATTATAACCTTGAAGATAAAATTTAAACTTTTCACCTTTGACATCAATGACCACCAATGACATCAAACCTTTGACATCAATGACAACACTATACTCAAAATTTCCAACATCAAATATATTGAAAATTTATATATATCCACCCTTTCTATATACCCATCAGTACATGGAAGAAACTAGTCCTCTCAATATACATGATTATACATGAGAGAGACTTTAAATTACATGAAAGAGCATAATAGGAGGTACAAAGGTAGTACAAAAATGGATTCACCCTAGAAATGACACATACTTCAAGATAAATACTTATACATGGGTGTATCTTTCCTATATGCTCAAAATTTATTAGTTTTAGGTTTTACATCTAGAATAGAGACAAATAAGGTTGATAATGAAGTGAAATTTTTAAAAGACCTTATTACTCACTGATGATTTATGGGGTCAATGGCTAGACGTCATTATGGAAGCACTTTTAGGTGTTAGACATAATAGATCAATGCAAAAACTTTACCTGTGAATGTGACCCAAGGGTGTCATTGATACCTAATGTTGCATGTGTGCTTATACAAATATTTGAATAGATTTGGAAAGCATGCAATTTTAAAAATATATGTTTTGGTGTTAGTCACTACAAAAAATGCACCTTCTACATACTAACATTTACCACCCCTCTATTTAAATTTGTAGTTTTTTTAAGCTCATATAGACACAAAGGGTTAACTTGAAGCACAAATATCATCTGAGTACTTTAACTCTCATGGAGCACCTAAAATATATAGTGGAGAAAATTCAAAGATAAGCTTGAAATATAGTGGCTATTATCTACAAGGTGTTTAACAACACAATAATCCAAACACTGATTCACATAGATTTGGATGGATAATTTTAGCAGTCAAAGGTTCCTTTCAATGATGGTCAAACTAGTTCTTAACAATCTTTAGTGTGCTCTTGACTGGAACTCGATGAAGGTATCGCAAAATGTGGGGGAGATCCATGAAATCTATCTCCTTATGGTTTTTGTAGTGAAGCTATGATAATCTTCTACTGCTATGTTGATAATGCAAAGATATGTGTGGCATGCAACTAAATCTAGGAGGAACTAGTATCCATCAAGTGCTCCATCGACAACCTAGTTCTTTTATAGATGTGTTATTAGGAGTTATAGGGATTAGTGATACAAAACTCAACTAGTGCCACTCCATTAATGATTTCATCGAATGATCCTCCATGTAGGACCTTACCATATATTGGAGCTTTGATATCAATAATAACAAACCTCCTCATTGATGTTTGGGAGCTTCTTGCACCATTTTTGGAGATGTAGCTCTTGCCATCATGTGATTAGACACCCTAGGTCAATGACACATTATAGCCAAGGGCTCATGAAGCTTTTGATCCATGAGCAATCATAGGCCTTCATTGTGATGGGAACGCTACCTATGTGACCTAAATGTGATTGACCCTATTTATAATAGAGTTGTAGGTTCCAACCTACTTCTCATAAAAAAATCAAGTTTTTAAGGGAGGGGTCCATCTCAATCTATGAATTTAATCATTTGAATCCACCCTACACAGTGGAATTAACAAACTTTGATATCACTATTGAGAAAAATAATCAATTTGAGGTATTGTATTGATGTTACTTAAATATTACAATGCGATCACAACAACTTACAAATTTAGATAATAGTTATACTTTCTTGTCTTCTAGATCAATACATGAGCTAGCTATAGCATACTAGTAATATAATAATAATGTATTCCTAAGATTATCTACACTCACATATTAGTCCTTAGTGGCCTATAGAAACTAGTTTAATTGCATATAATTTAGGGGGTTAATGTTTTCAACCAATGGGGGTGGTATTATTCTATAATTTGTGAAATGCATTATAACGATTCATTATGTTTAGCTATAATTTGTATAAAGCCAAACCCAGGACAAAGCTATAAAAAATATACAATCACATATTAATGTACACAAATAAGAATTGGAAGAGAGAAAAAGAAGGAACAAATTGGTCAATTACTAAGATAATGGTAGTCCTAGAGATAGGGTTGGAAGAAAAGGACAAGCAAAATCGATAAGGAAAAGTATAGTGCAAACAATTGACTCAAGAAATTAATAAAAAGGTATAGTGAGTACAACAAGACACCTAATGTGTGATAAAGTAATGTGCAAAAAAGTAAAATATATAGACAAAAAAGAGGTAAGATTACTAACCTTAGCATGCGTAACATATATGCTTCACAAAAATATACCTTGATGTTTGAGAGTGTCCTTAGCACTTTATGATCCTTGTTTCTCACTAGATTAGTTGATGAAGAGGCCTAGATAATGTGGCTTTGACATAGAGAATTCTTGCTTGGATGTACGAAGCTAAGTAAAAAATAAAATATCCTTTTTATGAGCCAAGAGGCATAGAGAGAAATATAATATTGTAGAAGTTTTACATGTCTTTGGAAGCCTTATTTTAGAAGGAAAATTAGTTAGAGAAGAACCCTTATGTACATTGTCCTTATTTGATAAGTAGAGATAAATTTGTAGAGTAATTTGTTGTTGTAATATTTTTGAAATTAAATTACAATGACTTATAGCTTTTTATTGTTCAAGTCAAGTAAGCTACAATATCAATCAAAGAGGTGATGCTCTCAATTATCGAGGAGAACTAAATGAAATGATGGTAGAAAAGGGAATATGGGGTCTCAAAGACATCATTTGCATTCTTGGTTTGAGGAAAGCCTAAGTATTCAACACGACTACTAATAATGAAGAGGACGCTTTAGTAATAGAGCACTACTATCACTTATAAAGTGATAATAAAGAAAAATGAAGGGATGAGGATGGAAAACATTATCCTATATTATCTAGGTATCCTATAGTCTATTAATGGGTACAAACAAAACTAGTCCTAAGGATTGATCAATGGGTAAGAGGCCCTAGGAGGTAATATAAAGTTAAAACCAAGGATAATTACTTTAACCCACTTAAGCATTGAAATATGTGGTGGTTAAGGCCACAATTGACTTTGCATATGCCCTTTGAAACCTCGTAAACCTTGGGTAGTTGATTTTTTATAATATTTTATGAATTAAACTAAGGGATAATTTATTAAACTTGACCCAAATATAACTTATAATTGAGAACAAATAACCCCTTATACAAATATTTTTTATCATTTGTTTGAGTGTATTCTATTTTTCTATACTGGTATATTTTGGTGTTCACAAACACCCCTTAATATTGTGTGTTTGGTATCTATAAGTTATTTCTTAATTTCAAGGTAATATGTTGATTTCATTCATTTGTAGAAACTATTGTAAAATTCAACATGGTATTAGAGTAGGTGTAGATATTCATTGCTCAATTGGGTGTGTTTGAAAAAATTGCTTCTATGCTATCTCCTAAGGGTAACATTGTATGGAGTAGTTGGAAGAATTTTTGTGAGCCATTGATAGTTTACAAAAATAATTTTTTTTTGTTAAAAACCTTGGCAAAATTTATATAATGAGGATCTAACTAGTTCTATTTGATTTAATCCAAAAGAAATATTCACCACAAAGTTTCTTATTCCTCTCTCAACACTAAAAATAATCTCTTATTTTTTAAATTATTTTGACTAGATGGATGACCTTGTTTTAGGATTGTAATCTAAGCATTGTTTGTGTTGCTTCTACTTATAACTACACATAAGATTTTGTATTTTGGTACAAATATTATGGATTAGCATGCAGCCTTTCTAAATGGAAAATAAATATTGACGCTGTTTTTCATACAAGGGGTTTGTCAAAATTTATAAATGAGAAGCTTCTAAAGACTTAATTTGATGAAATAAAGTAGTTTTTTATGGGTAATAAGGGTGTCTCTTATATGATAACTCTTTATGTTGACAAGATCTATGAAAAACATGTCAACAAAATTATAGGTTTTACACAATTACTTAAAAAAATTCAAGGGTTGTGTGATCATATTGATTCCATATAAATTAGTAGATTGGAGGTAAATCTTGTTACTTTGACTATTATATCATTGATGAGTGTATCCCTTGTTTGAAGAATTTGCAAGATTATATTGGATTTCTAGAGGGATTCGAAATGGGATAGAGTAAGAACAAGGAGTTTAAGATAGCCAGGAAAACATTGAGCCTCTTAGGTTATATTTAACTTGTTTTTCTTTCCGTATCCCATTCAAAATATTGAGATGCTTCATGTCTACTTCTGAAATGCTTCTCATCCAATTTTTAAATAATTTAAGTCCCTTCATCACCATCAAGCTCAAATACAATGACGTAAGGGTCATTATATCACCAAACTAGGTCATGCAAAAGAAGTGATTAAGACTAATACTGATAAAATAATGAAGTAGAATGAGAAGAAGACTAAAAATCCTTTAAAGAACCCAATTTGTGAGTTTTACAAGAGGGAAGTACAAAAATTATAATGCAATGGACCCAAGAAAGGAATATAGATTCCAAGATTCTTAAAACCATTTGTAATATAAGCATAAGGTATATTGAATTAGTAAGATCAAATATTCAAATGGTAATTATTTTAATCTCTTCCTAAGATTGAATGAGAAATTAGATGAAGCCATCACTTGTGTTGTTACTCCCTATAATCATTCCATGTTGTTTAATGAAACTTGATAATGTCTTGAAAGGAATATCTCTTTCGATAATAATGGGAAGGCTTATTTACAATGATGATGATGAAAGAACCCAATAATGATGGTTTACTAATATATATTTTTAAAGGAATCATGGCCAAATATTGGCCTTAATTTCTATAATATGTAAAGAAGACAATGTTTGTAGAATCTTGAGAACTTATGATTAATCAAGGATGAAATAAATTTATGCTTAATAGATCTAAAGTTGATTCTTTAATTGCTTGGAGGTATGTCACACTTCTCAATGTGTTTTACAAAATAATTACTAAAACCATTGATACTAGAATAGTTTCTTGAGGTATTTCAAGAGTGAAATAAATTTTACTTTTAAAGGGAAAGTACATATTTGAGAATTTTATCTTATATTGGAAATAAATGGATTGGCCCATGTAGTCCCATCAAGAGTTTTGAAGATGTCATCTGTATCAAACTAATCTCCACAAACTATATGAGAAGATCAAAAGCCATTTATACGTAACTTGTTATGGTGGCCTAGTTTTGGTGTAGATATGGTTAGAAAAACTAGCACATGCTCTCTTTTTTATGTTTATGCATAATTAGCTATCAAATAAATCTTACTAGATACATTTTTTATTTAATATTTTAATAGGTAGGATTACTTATTACCCCCTTTGTCTATAAATTTATTGGTTTATCATCTAAATAGATCTTGTAATATTGTTCTAATTAAAAGAACTCTTATTTGTATTAGTGATAGAGTAGTAAATTTGTATTTAGTTGATGATTTTATATTTTTACTTCAAAATGTTTAATAAGAAATTGAAATGATGATAATTTTTGTTATGATTATAGATCTCAATTCTTATTAAATACAAAATTCAAATTTTTATGCCTCATCATCTATGTCTTATCAACAAATGAAAACATATCCTTTATGGAGATAGTACTAGACATTTAGAACCCCTCTTCGATTAAGTGTTTCCTATCAAGACATAGAAAATTACTCTTTGGTAAAATTTAAAAGAATATAGTTGGAATACACAACCACAACTTCTATTGCTAGAAGGATTGATTTCATTAATGAAATAGTTATTTTAACTTAAGCATGTCCTTTGTCTTGTTGTGGCATTTAAATATGGATATTTATAATCACTAGGTTCAATTATATTTTTATGATTAAAGTGGGATCACTTTCCATCTATGCCAACAATTCCATGAGCATATTATAATTAACTATGCAAAAATGACATCTAATAATAATTTTAAACTCAAGGACTATGTTTGCTATCCAAATTATGTTGAGCAAGGTGTTGCAAGAAGTTTGTCATTGTTGTCAACACAGGAAGTTAGATCCAATGATGCAGTGGATAGACAGTTCAGGAGCCATTCAGATGCAGAGGACAAAAATTCAAAGGATAGTCAGATTATGTAAAGTGCAATTCCAGGAAAACAGAAGTGACCCAGTTTCAAAAATTCGAAGAAAAAGACAAGTTAGAAAACTGTCGCGATATCGCGACATGTTTTCTGTCGCGATTTCACGACAAGTCGGAGGAGAGAGAAAGCGCAGCCGAAAATGTCACGATTTCACGACAAAAATGAGGAGAGAGAAGGCACAGCCAAAAATGTCATGATTTCACGACAAAAATGAGGAGAGAGAAGGCGCAAGGCAAACTGTCATGATTTCGCGACATGCTGGAGGCCAAGAAGCTAAGTCGAGAAACTGTAGCGATTTCGCTACATGTTGGATTTTGAAGCAAGGAGAAAGCGTTAGTGGAAAAGTTGTAGCGATTTCGCTACATGTTGGATTTTCACTGGCCGAAGCAAGGAGAAAGCGTTAAGTGGAAAAGTTGTAGCGATTTCGCTACATGTTGAAATTTCGCTGGCCGAAGCAGGGAGAAAGTGTTAAGTGAAAAGTTGTAGCGATTTCGCTACAAGTCAAAAGTGCAGAACACAAAGGTGTAGCGATTTCGCTACAAGTCAAAAGTGCAGAACACAAAGGTGTAGCGATTTCGCTACGAGTCAAAAGTGCACAACATGAAGGTGTAGCGATTTTGCTACGAGTCAAAAGTGCACAACACGAAGGTGTAGCGATTTCGCTACAAGTCAAAAGTGCAGAACTCAAAGGTGTAGCGATTTTGCTACAAGTCAAAAGTACAAGGCACAAAAGTGTAGCGATTTCGCTACAAGTCAAAATTTCATGGGTAGAAGCAAAGTTGGAAGCACAAGGCACAAAGTTGTAGCGATTTCGCTACTGCATGAAGCAAGAAATGTATGAAAGCCGAAAGCGTCATGATTTCACGACAAAGATGAGGATGACGTCAGCGAAAGCTGAAAGTGTCACGATTTCGTGACAGGTTGCAAGAAAAGCCTCTGGAAGCCGAAAGCGTCATGATTTCATGACAAAGATGAGGATGACATCAGCGAAAGCTGAAAGTGTCACGATTTCATGACAGGTTGCAAGAAAAGCCTTTGGAAGCCGAAAGCGTCATGATTTCACGACAAGAATGAGGATGACGTCAGCAAAAGTTTGAAGTGTCACGATTTCATGACAAGAATGGTGGCAAAGCTATCAAAGGCCAAAATGGTCATGATTTCATGACAGCAAGGACATGAAGGCGTACGGCTACAAAAAGTGTCACGATATCGTGACATGTTATTATTTCACGGCAACAGTTACAGAAAGGTGACAGAGGTGGCAGTAGCGGTTGAGGCCGACAAAGTTGAATCAGGCCGATGGATTTTAGGGTTTTGTAGTCGATAATTTCTAGGGTTTTGTAGTGACATTCTTAGGTTTTGGTAGTCGATAATTTCTAGGGTTTTGCAGTCGACAATTTCTTAGGGTTTTGCAGCCGACGTTCTTAGGGTTACGATCGATCTATGGATTAAGAATTGATCTTGAATTTTCTTCTATAAAAGGAGGGCTGTTTCAAGGTTGAAAGTGTGAAGAGTGTGGTGTGTGGTTGTGTGAATGAAGTTGCGGCAGAGAGTGAGTTATTTCGATTCAAACTGTGTGCGAAGTGATAGTTCGTGGAGTCGAAGTAAAGAGGGCATATCGAATCTTCATGAGTGATGTGCACAGGGTACAGAGGTTGAAGACGCACTGATCTAAGTGTGAAGTGATAGCGCATAGAGAGCTACAGAAGGTGTGATTTATGACTATTGTGCATAGAAAGTGAATCGTGTTGATCAACTGTCCTGTAGCAGAGAGTGCAAAGTATTTGTGAAGTAGCAGACTGGTTGTGCAAAGCTTTTGCATAGCAGAAGCAGAGTGCTTGTAAACTACAGACTGGGTAATAAGGTGAAAGTATTGTTGCTGTAATTTTTATTATTTCTTGTAATGTCCAAGTTGCAGCTTGGCATAAGAAGTTGGTGCTTCTTTCTGTTGGTGCAGAAAAGTTGAGGGTTTGGTGCTCCTTCTAGTTGGTGCTGGTAAATAAGTTGTAAAGTTGTTGCTTTGCTTGAGTTGGATTTGGATGGTAGTCCAAGCAGCCATTTTTGAGGAGTAGCCACATTGGTGAACCTCGTTAAATTGTTGTGTTATGTGTGATGCTTTCTTACTGTAATTGATATATCTTTTATAAGTTTTAAACTAGTCTGCTGGTTTTAGAACTGCATATTTGAAATTTAAAAGGTCACACTGATTCACCCCCCCTCTCAGTGTCACTGTGATTACAACAATTGGTATCAGAGCTAGGTTCCTGAATAGGCTCAATCAGCTAGGGTGATCTTGGAAGTGACGCAATGGCAAGTGGTGAAGGTTTCTCCTCAAACAAAGCACCATTGTTTGATGGAACTAACTATGCTTTCTGGAAGGTAAGGATGCAGACTTATCTCCGTGCTTTGGGTTTTGACATCTGGGGTGCAGTAGTCAATGGTTACAAAGCTCCCACCACTGCTCCAACAGACACTACCGGTAAGAAGGCATTTGAAAATGATTCGAAAGCAAAAAATGCCATCATGTGTGGATTAGTGGACAGTGAGCTAGTCAAAATCATAAACTGTGAATCTGCAAAAGATGTATGGGACAAACTTGAGAACATTCATGAAGGAGACGATAGGATCAAGGAGGCCAAGCTTCAAACACACCGAGCTCAATTCGAATCCTTACAGATGAACAATGATGAGAACATAGAGGCTTTCATGCAAAGAGTCAACGGAATCACAAATTCAATGAGAGGTCTCGACGAAGATATGGATGATGCTACGATTGTGAAAAAGGTATTAAGATCTCTCCCTCCAAGGTTTGATTCGAAAGTTTCAGCCATAGAAGAAGCTAAAGATCTAAATCGCTTTAGTATGGATGAGATGCATGGATCTTTGACTCGCATTTGAAATGAGAATAGCAAGGTCTAATCCCACGGATAGAGAAGCAACTTTCAAAGCCCTAAAAGGCAAAGACACAAAACAAGAGTCTGAAGAAGAGGATGTTTCAGATGAAATGGAAGCAAATTTTGTCAAAAAACTGAGAAAAGGAAAAGGAAAATACAAAGGAAAGCTACCTTTTAAATGTTTCAATTGTGGAGGCATTGGACACTTTGCTACCAAATGTCCTCTCAATGACAAGAACAAAGGTGAAGAAACTCCGCATCAAGAAAGAGGTGAATGGAGGAAGAAAACAAACTTCAGAAAAGGTAATTTCAAAAAGAAAAGTTTTATCTCCCGAAATGCAGAATCTTCAGAGGACAGTTCTAGTGAAGACTCTAAAGAAGGAACAGGTGAGGCTCTCTTTATGGCGTTTGAAGTAGAAAAATCAGAAGAGGCAGAAAACACAGAAAAGAGAGAAGGAATGAACTCTAAAGTATCTATTGAAAAAGGTGAGGCTGAAGTTGATTTAGAAGGTGAGCTGGTTTCTGCTCTTATGGAATGGAAATCTGAGAAAAGAAAGAATAAAAAACTGTCAAGGAAGCTTGAGGATGCAAATGACATTATAGCCAGTCTAAAAACACAGACAAAAGAGTACAAGAAAATGTCCGAAGATCTTGAAGTACAGGTAACCATGAAGATAGATTACTGCTGCAAATTGGAAGAAGAAAATGTTGGTCTTCGAATACAGATACAAGAGCTGGATCAAAAAATTAGCTGCCATTTAAAACGTGAAGAAAGTTCGATGAAGTTGGACAAAATCCTAAGCGATCAAAGACCCACAGGTATCAAATTCGGTCTGGGCTTTACTGAAGGAGAATCATCAAATGGACCAAAGGCAAGCAATGTTGAATGTGAAAAGAGTAAAGACAAGAAACAGGCTGTTGAAAGAAAAACAAATCAGGCAAAAGAAAGCAGTAATGCCAGTCCTGAAATAGGAACTGACAATGATGGCTTTACCAAGGTCACACATCAAAAGAAAAGAAGATCTAAGGCTCCTCGCAACAACTTGGCAAAGACCATCTTTCAGGTTCAATCATTATTTCTATGGTTTCTATTTTAAATGTAATGGTTATGGGCATAAAATTGTTGACTGCAAGTATAATATAGGTCCAAGAAGTTTCACTAGTAGAAATGCTTTTGCTCCTCTAATGAGTTATGCAGTAGAATGCTTTAATTGTCACAACTTTGGGCATATTGCTAGAAACTGTCATAGAACTTCTATTTCAAATCAATCTCAGAAAAGAAGAATTCAACCATATAGGGCAAAACAAAATAGAATTCCTTCTGAAGGATATGTGCAAGATTCTGAAAAGGGGAAATCCAAGCTAGAACCCAATACCACAGTTAAAACAGAATGGAAACAGAAAGAACAACTCAGGGAAGAAAAGGAGTCTTTAATAGTGCAGACAGCTTTTAGAGCTCAGAATAAATGTGTACCGTGGATCCTTGACAGTGGTTGCTCAAGTCATATGACAGGTGATAAACAAAAATTTGAAAAACTACAGAAATATGAGGGTGGTTCTGTGAAGTTTGGAAATAATGATGGAGCCAAAATAATAGGAAAAGGGTCTATCAAAATTAGTGAAGGGAAAATCAAGTCAGAAGAAGTTTTATTTGTGGATGGTTTGAAACATAACCTGTTAAGTGTTAGTCAAATCTGTGATAAAGGTCATGAAGTAGTCTTCAAGAAGCAGGGTTGTGAAGTCAAAAAAATAAACAGTGGGAAATTGATAGCAATCGGTTCAAGGACGTCTGGTAATCTGTACACACTCTCAAAAACTTCAGAAGGTACGTGTTTTATTGGACAAGAAGAAGAGAACTGGCTGTGGCACAAGAGGCTTGGACACATAAGTTTTGATAATTTGGTGAAAATCAGCTCTAAACAAGCAGTGAGAGATATTCCAACCATTAAGAAACCTTCAAACAATGTTTGTGCTTCATGTCAGAAGGGAAAGCAAACCAGAGTCTCATTCAAAACAAAAGAATACCACACTAGCAGGCCCTTGGAACTTATTCATACTGACTTATGTGGACCCATGAGAACTCAAAGCATAAACGGCGACAAATACTTCATGCTGTGTATCGATGATTATTCCAGAATGACATGGATATTTTTCTTAAAAGATAAAATAGAAGCTTTTGAAATGTTCAGATCCTTCAAACAACTAGTTGAGAATGAAACAAGAAAAAGGGTCAAATGCTTACGATCAGACAGAGGAGGAGAATTCATTTCGAATGAATTTACAGAATACTATGAAAAACATGGTATCAAGAGACAATATTCAGCAGCTAGAACTCCACAGCAGAATGGCGTAGTAGAAAGAAAGAACAGAACTATACAGGAAATGGCACGCACCATGCTGGCAGAAAATAAAATAGCAGATAGATTCTGGAAAGAAGCAGTTCACACTACAGTATACATCCAAAACAGATATATGTTAAGAACTCATGAATGCAAAACACCTTATGAGTTGTGGTTTGGTAGAAAAGCAACAACAAAACATCTCAAAATATTTGGCTGTAAGTGCTACATCAGAAAAACTAGATGACAACCTTGGGAAGTTTGAAGATAGAGCAGATGAAGGTGTTTTTGTTGGGTATTCATCAAAAAGCAAAGCTTACAAATGCTACAACAAGAGACTCAAGAAAATTGTGGACAGTGCAGATGTTAAATTCGATGAAGTTGGGAAACGATTAGCTGACTTTGAGGAAAACTACCCAATCTATGAAGAAGTCATTGAAGGAGATGAGGTGAATGAAACAGAAAATAAATCTACGCTTGATTCAGATGAATTAGTCGATGACTCAGAGGTGCAAGAAAACAAGAAATTCAAAACAGGCAGCTGGCAGAAAAATCATCCAAGAGACCAAATAATTGGAGATCCCACAACTGGTATTCAGACAAGAAGGAAAGTAATAAGTAATTACTCTCTTTTATCTAGCATTGAGCCCAAAAACATAGATGAAGCAAGCAAAGATGATAGCTGGATGAAGGCAATAAATGAAGAGTTAGATCAGATTGAAAAGAACAGAACTTGGGAATTAGTACCTAGACCTGCAAACAAGAATGTAATCGGCACCAAATGGATATTTCGAAACAAATTAAATGAAGACGGACAGGTCATTAGGAACAAAGCAAGACTGGTTTGTAAAGGATATGCACAGGTCGAAGGCATTGATTTTGAAGAGACTTTTGCTCCAGTGGCCAGATTAGAAGCAATTAGAATGTTTCTGGCCTTAGCAGTTCACAAAAACTTTAGAGTTTATCAGATGGATGTAAAATCTGCCTTTTTAAATGGGAAACTCGAAGAAGAGGTCTATATTGAACAACCGGATGGATTTCAAATTAGTGAGGATCCTAACCTTGTCTGCAAATTAAAGAAAGCACTGTATGGATTAAAGCAAGCACCACGGGCATGGTATGCTAGGCTAGATAACTATCTCTCTCAACAGGGATTCAAGAAAGGTTTAGTGGACAGTAATCGTATGTAAAAATAGAAGGTGGGCATCTCATTGTTCTAGTTGTCTATGTAGATGATATCATATTTGGAAGCAACAAAGATGAATCTTGTAAAGACTTAGCAAATAAGATGCAGAATGAATTTGAAATGTCTATGATTGGTGAACTGTCTTACTTTCTTGGGCTACAAGTTAATCAAAATGAGAAAGGCATATTCATTTCCCAAATCAAATATGTGAAAGAAATGCTAAAGAGGTTCACTATGGAGGACTATAAGCCAGTTAGCACTCCCATGACAACAGGTTGCAAATTGAGTAAAGAAGACAAATCTCCACCTATAGACCAAACCATGTACAGATCTATGATTGGAAGTCTACTATATTTAACAGCCACTAGACCTGATATTCTGCAGTGCGCTTGCATGGTAGCTAGATTTCGAGCCGATCCCAAAGAGACTCATGTGACAACAGTTAAAAGGATTTTTCGGTATCTCAAGGGCACCATGGAGTATGGGTTGTGGTATCCAAAAGGCAAAGACTTCACTCTTATATCATATTCAGATGCAGATTGGGCTGGATGTGTTGATGACAGAAAGAGTACCAATGGAGGTGCATTCTATTTGGGGGACAGATTGGTTGCATGGCATAAGAAGAAGCAAGAGTCAGTTTCTTTATCTACAACTGAGGCAGAATATATTGCAGCAACAACATGTTGTACACAAGTCTTGTGGATGAAACAAACTTTGAAAGATCTTGGTATTAATTTCAGTGAACCAATATCAGTTAAGTGTGATAACACCAAGTGCAATTAACATCTCCAAGAATCCAGTAATGCACTCACGGACAAAACACATTGCTATAAGGTATCATTTCTTGAAGGAGAAAGTTGCAGAAGGAGAAGTCAAATTGGATTTTGTCCCAACTACAGAACAAGTAGCAGATATTTTTACAAAACCTTTGCCCAAGGAAGTATTTGAGTACCTTCGAAGCAAATTAGGAGTAGTCACACTTCCTAAGAAGTGACTAGCTACAGGGATCACTTTCTCATGGGGAGCATTTGAGTATTTGACTATTCTTTTGCTCATGATCATAATTTGTGCCAGATGCAACAAATTGTGCCTGAGAAGTGTGAGGATGGACTCAGGGGAGTTTGCAGCAGCCCTTTGGTATTATTGACAAAGGGGGAGAAGAGTTACAGGAATGTACACAGGTGTTGCCAACAATTCCAAAGGGGGAGATTGTTGAGCAAGGTGTTGCAAGAAGTTTGTCATTGTTGTCAACACAGCAGTTAGATCTAATGATGCAGTGGATAGACAGTTCAGGAGCCATTCAGATGCAGAGGACAGAAATTCAAAGGATAGTCAGATTATGTAAAGTGCAATTCCAAGGAAAATAGAAGTGACCCAGTTTCAAAAATTCGAAGAAAAAGACAAGTTAGAAAACTGTCGCGATATCGCGACATGTTTTCTGTCGCGATTTCACGACAAGTCGGAGGAGAGAGAAAGCATAGCCGAAAATGTCATGATTTCATGACAAAAATGAGGAGAGAGAAGGCACAACCGAAAATGTCATGATTTCACGACAAAAATGAGGAGAGAGAAGGCGCAAGGCAAACGATCACGATTTCACGACATGCTGGAGGCCAAGAAGCTAAGTCGAGAAACTACAGCGATTTCGCTACATGTTGAGGCAAGGAGAAAGCTTAAGTGGAAAAGTTGTAGCGATTTCGCTACATGTTGAATTTTTGGTCGAAGCAAGGAGAAAGCGTTAAGTGGAAAAGTTGTAGCGATTTCGCTACATGTTGAATTTTGCAAGCAAGGAGAAAGTGTTAAGTGAAAAGTTGTAGCGATTTCGCTACAAGTCAAAAGTGCAAAACACAAAGGTGTAGCGATTTCGCTACATGTCAAAATTGCAAAAAAAGGTGTAGGATTTGCTAGAGTTAAAAGTGCACAACACGAAGGTGTAGCGATTTCGCTACGAGTCAAAAGTGCACAACACGAAGGTGTAGCAATTTCGCTACAAGTCAAAAGTGCAGAACTCAAAGGTGTAGCGATTTTGCTACAAGTCGAAAGTACAAGGCACAAAAGTGTAGCGATTTCGCTACAAGTCAAAATTTCACGGGTAGAAGCAAAGTTGGAAGCACAAGGCACAAAGTTGTAGTGATTTCGCTACTGCATGAAGCAAGAAATGTACGAAAGTCGAAAGCGTCATGATTTCGTGACAAAGATGAGGATGACGTCAGCGAAAGCTGAAAGTGTCACGATTTCATGACAGGTTGCAAGAAAAGCCTCTGGAAGCCGAAAGCATCATGATTTCATGACAAAGATGAGGATGACGTCAGCGAAAGCTGAAAGTGTCACGATTTCATGATAGGTTGCAAGAAAAGCCTCTGGAAGCCGAAAGCGTCATGATTTCACGACAAGAATGAGGATGACGTCAACAAAAGTTTGAAGTGTCATGATTTCATGACAAGAACGGTGGCAAAGCTATCAAAGGCCAAAAGGGTCACGATTTCGTGACAGCAAGGACATGAAGGCGTACGGCTACAAAAAGTGTCGCGATATCGCGACATGTTATTATTTCATGGCAATAGTTACAGGAAGGTGACAGAGGTGGCAGTAGCAGTTAAAGGCCGACAAAGTTGAATCTGGGCCGACGGATTTTAGGGTTTTGTAGCTGACAATTTCTAGGGTTTTGCAACCGACATTCTTAGGGTTACAATCGATAGATTTTAGGGTTTTAGCAGCCGACAATTTCTAGGGTTTTGCAGCCAACATTCCTAGGGTTTTGCAACCGACGTCCTTAGGGTTACAACCGACTTTGATTTAAGAATTGATCTTGAATTTTCTTCTATAAAAGGAGGGCTGTTTCGAGGTTGAGAGATGTGGTGAAGTGTGGAGGGTTTGCGAGTGTGAAAGAGAGGAGTGTGGAGAAAAAGTTGAGTCATTTCGATTCAAACTAGTGCGAAGTGATAGTTCATTGGAGTCGAAGTAAAGAGGGCGTATCGAATCTTCGCGAGTGATGTGCGTACAGGGTGCAGAGGTTGAAGACGCACTGATCTAAGTGCGAAGTGATAGCATGCAGAGAGCTACAGAAGGTGTGATTTACGACTGCTGTGCAGAAAGTGAATCGTGTCGATCAACTATCCTATAGCAGAAAGTGCAAAGCATTTGCGAAGTAGCAAACTGATGGTTGTGCAAAGCTTTTGCACAGCAGAAGCAGAGTGCTTGTAAACTACAGACTGGGTAATAAGGTGAAAGTATTGTTGCTGTAATTTTTTATTATTTCTTGTAATGTCCAAGTTGCAGCTTGGCATAAGAAGTTGGTGCTTCTTCCAGTAGTAGCGTGTCTTGGGGGTTGGGTGCTCCCCTTCCGTTGGTGCAAAAAAATTGAAGGGTTGATGCTCCTTCCAGTTGGTGCTGGTAAAAAGTTGTAAAGTTGTTGCTTTGCATGAGCTGGATTTGGATGGTAGTCCAAGCAGCCATTTTTGAGGAGTAGCCACATTGGTGAACCTCGTTAAATTGTTGTGTTATGTGTGATGCTTTCTTACCGTATTTGATATTTCTTTTATCAGTTTTAAACTAGTCGCTGGTTTTAGAACTCGCATATTTGAAATTTAAAAGATCACACTGATTCACCCCCCCTCTCAGTGTCACTGTGATTACAACAAATTAGTTATTAAACACTTATTTGTAGCTAACCTTGGATGTTTTTCTACTATAAGCTAGACAAAGCCATAACTACTTAATTTTATGAGGGTATGGGCTCCCAAAACAATTTTCTCATTCTGAATACTTTAAGTTAGAGTTTATTTATTTATTTAGGAAATTTGACATGTTTAGCAAGCCACATGTATATTATTTACTAATGAAGGCTCCTCTCTCTCTATTGGTCTTATCTTTCCTACCTCTATAATCTAGTGGGAGAGCTTATGTATAAAATATTAAGCCTAAATATCATTTTTCTCAAGATTGAAAGGATAGATTCTTGTTTAGAAATGGTATCTTATTATTTATTAACTTGTGGGATTTTATTATTCAATATTAAAAATCATGGTTTGTTTTCATAATCCAATTCCGCTTTTATCCTAATAATATGTCTATGGTTGAATGTGTTCAAATTTTGTATGAAGATTAAATTCTTGTAACATTCCTAAAGCCATAAGATTACCTATTGGTAGTTGACTTAGCCTTTTTTCTAAAAGTGGTTTCTAAAGTTCTTCCTCTATATTTTTTTCTAAATTATATATTAATCAATAAATTCAATAAAATTACAAAAAAAATTACGATGGAAGCTCAAATTATTGAATTGAAGATTAAGATACATGATTTTCTTAATTTTTTGCATGGTAGTTATTTCACTAAGTAGTTGTCATAAACAACATCTTGCTACAATTTGAATAGATAATAACAAATGTGTTAGAAGTGTTACATGTGAATCCATGAAATACTTTTTTTGGTATTGTAAATCAAATCAATTTATATGGAACTCTATTCAATCCTCTTATCTATCATGCTTTTTTATGGCCTTACATGAATATTGGATTTGTTATAGGTTTTACAAATGCCTATAATTGTATTGCTATGATTAGGAAACTCATTATTTTTTCAATGAGTTATTAGGAAACTCATTCTTAAACACATTTGGTTTAGTCATTTTTTTTTCCAATTTTAATCATAGTCAAGTTACATTTCAAATCAGTATTTGAAAACTCTATTGTAGTTTTACACACATTTTCCATTACAAAATTATTCCCTTGTTAAAATAGAGTGCTTTTTAAGATTTTGATTTAATCAAATACATCATAGAGTTATGTTAACACTTGAACAATTTAATGGAAAAGTAGAATATTATTAACAAACATTTGATGAAGACTCATGCCAATTCAAATTCTTTATAGCATGTTGGTATTCCATGTCATAATAGGGCATATTAGCATAGTGACATTAGTCTCTACACATGCAATTCATAACTATAGTCTCAAATATTCTTAGAAAATAAACCTTGATACTATGGGATACTTTTTGTAACCAAATGAGGCCCTATAAATATTTTATTTTTCTTATTGGAATGTGTGGTGAATTAAGCTTCTCTTTAATCCATAGATGACTTTTGTATTTTATTGTTCATATAAGCCCTTTGGGCCCTTATAAACCTTGAAAATTGTATTTATAATAATATATTAGTATTTTATTTCTTAAGGTCATTCACTTAACCTTGTAAAGGTAACTTCTATTTAAGTATAAATACCACATCATGCCAACCATTTTATTATCATTTGGAGTATAATTCTATTAATTGATGGTGATATTATGTGCTTTACTTTGTGTGTATTTTTTTAAACATTAATGGGTAGTGTGTCGACTCTATTCATTTTTAGAAACTACTATGAAATATAACATAGAATTAGAGATGGAGTGAATCTCCATTACTATATTTATTACTATCAAAGTTTTGCTTCTATGACTTCTCCCAAGGGTAATTTTGTTTGGAGTAGCTATAATTGTTTTTGGAAGTTGATAGTGGGACTTGAATAAGGATTTCTAATAAATACATTAGGTGGGTTTACATCATGATGGTATCATTGGATTCAACAAATTTACTTTATGGAAAGTATCCAGTGATAGGTTCATTTGTTTTTTTCATTGGTACTCAATACTTTTTTAATTATTTTGATTCTAACTAGATGGATGCCCTAGTTTTAGGATTGATCTTTTTTAGAATTTTTGTAAACCTTATTTTTCTTCTACAATTTTGTTTTTAATTTTATTTCATTTTCTCTTTAGCTTGTTTTGTCCTATAGAACCACTAATGAGAGGATAAATTGCTTGGCCATTGTAAAATAAGGAAAAAAGGCTAAAATATTTTAAACTGACCCTTAGTACTAGAGAATCCATGGATAGGCTTTCATGCTTATTAAAGATGACCAAGCCACTTGACAAAGTTGCTAAAATGGTTTGACAATATTTTTGGTGCATAAGGATAAGAGGATATCCTAATTAGTTATATTTGACAAAAATGTTATGTAGGATAAACCATAATATCTACAAATGAATCATTATCATTTCTAGATTATCAAAAAATTCTAGATGGGGTCTTAGTTCAACACTTTAGATCACTTTATCTCTAGATACCTAATTTTTGTATTTGAAAATCACTACATTTTCCTCCAAAATTTAAAAATAATACATTCTAGGGAGTATATTAGAGAATATTTCTTGGCCTAGTGGAAGTAAAAATGTTTTTTGGGTATATACTTGTATCATGATGATGCAGGCCTACGTCATGCAAAGGCAATGGGGGTGTTTGTTGGTTAAGATTTTCTTAAGGATAACATTGATCACTTATCTACCAAGGAGTGCCTTGGGGGATAGTTTCTAACACAATCCATTCCAAGGAATTGGAAGGAAAATAAGGTCCCAAGTTTGAACCCCACCAATGTTACTATCATTGTACAAGTGATATCATCAGTATTATGTATGGAACTAATGACATGACGAGACATGATGACATGAAAATTTACACTTATGTGGTAGCAAATGATATCATCCCTTTACAAGTAGATGTTAATGTGGTATAGCACATGACTATACATACAAGTGATCTCATAGTAGAGGTGATGTGACACATGGAAATCCATACAACTGGCATGGTAGTCTATGCAGATGATATGGTATGACATGTGGTAACTAGTGCATGTACTGATATTAGTATTGATGTGGCATTCTATACAAGTTAAATGGCATGGCATGTGATAACTAATGTATGTGCTAATATGGTAGGTGGAAAAATGGCCAACATGGAGGACCATATATTATATGGTGTGTATAAATATGACATCAACTAACCAAAATCTATCAAATCATCAAATTTGACAAGTTATTCACACAATCATTAAAATACATAGCTTTGAATGAATTTTAGAGTGAATCTTGACATGAGAAGTGGCACCATGTGACTTGTAGATAAAGGTTCCAATTAGAGTGTCATAGGTAGATCTTTCTATTTCATTGGTACTCTAACTAGTAGGTTAGATTATAATGGCCCATCTTGGCAAGACTACCCTTGTTTGATTGATGTACTGATATGTTGATATTAAATGAATCATCCTATTCTATTTTGTTAAGATGAGATGATAGTTGTACTTTATGCCTTTTAAAGTTGGATTATGCTATTTTTATAATATGGTACTAACTATTTTTATAATTTGGATTATGATTCTTATAAATTTTGATTTCATGTAATGCTTAAATTTAGTGTTATGACTGAAGAAGTAATTAAATTATTTAGTCTTTAGCTATATGTTATGTTGAATTTAATTATATTTTGTTATAACACTCTTTTTTTGGAGACATGATCATAATTTTTGTTAGTATCCGTGGGTTTGCAAGGATGTTATTTTTGGGTATATTATTTAGTGCCATATTAGTAATCCTTAGAGTCAAGTTGTACCCAATCCTAGTGAGTTGTGGGTAGACAATTCAACTAGGTAATTGTGAATGACAAACCCTGGTGGTGAGGCTTGGGTGATGAGGTGAGGTGGATTGGTATGGGATAATCCATTGAATATTTCACTTAGTGGTGGTACATTATGGATGGGAAGGTGTGACCATGATCATTATTAGGAGAGTGGTAATGGTATTAGTTAATTTTATGGTTGGTGAGGTGGATTGGTATAGGATAATCCATCAGATCATTCACAAGGTAATATATTGGTGGTACCTTATAGGTGGACAAATGTGACCATGGTCATTATCAAGTGACTGGTAATGGTCTATTTAATTCTATGGTTGGTGAGGTGGATTGTTATGGGATAATACACCAAATCATTCATAGGGAAATATAGTGGTGGTACCTTATGGGTGAGCAAGTGTGACCATGATCATTATTAGGTGAATGTTAATGGTATTAATTAGTTTCATGGTTATATGGAATGAACTAATAATTAAGGAACCATTCCATAATAATACTACATTGATGGGTATATGTAGTGTTTAGGTAATAGGCATCACCTTTAAGTATTATGGGCCTTAAATGGTAATCCCTATGTCATGGTCAAGTTGTCCTATACAAGTGAGTGTATGGGAAATGTAGGGACCACTGATTGCATATTTTATAATGGTGAGATTAGAAAAGTGAACTCTTATAAATTATAGGAATTTGGATCCACTTGAGTGTCATCGACAATGATAATGAACTTAAAAGTGGTAATGAATTATACTAATGAATATATAGGGTCTTCTTTGTGAGTTAATCCTTGTAGAAAAATAATATTTCTCCCTTGGGTCAATTTTATGGGTCATTACAATTGATATTAGAGCTTAGGTTGTAGGACTCAATGCTTCCATGAATAGAACCTAGGTTGAACCTTGAATTGATGTGCTATTTTCAATAAGGTTTACTCTTTTAGAGACCTTAAGTTGATTTGAGACAAGGTGAGTATTGCATCAGAATAAGGAGTAAAATTCCTAGAAAGTAAAACTTCTTAATAGGGATCATAACCTAACCTAATTTTTCTAGGGACTTTAAATTGATATGGGATAAGGTAGGTATTGGATGCCATCTTGACCAGTCAGACCAAGGAGTAAGAATCCTAGAAATTAAAACTTCTTATTGGAATGACACCCATTTGAGAGGGGGATCTTCTAGAAAGTTGGGCATAGCTATGTAGGGTGGAGTTGTAGCTCAACCCTAGAAGGAATCTAGAGGATCAAGTGACTTGAATGAAAGGATGTAAAATCTTAAATCAATAGTTAAGTTGCTATAAGATATGGAGAAACAATAGAAAATGTTGGAAATACTTGTTAATCAAGAATCCAATAACTAGAATTCAAAGGTTAGACAAGAAGAAAATACCGCTATAATAGTATAAGAGGGTAAAGGTTGGATAGATCTTTAGATATCCAAGGACTTAAAAGAATGTTAGGATATCAAAATTTAGTGGAAAAGAAGGGGGTGATGTAGTGAAATTGTGTTTGAATGAATTGGAGACCTAATTTTCCATGAATAACTACTCACCTGAAACACAAACTATTTGGGTAACCATTCATATCCAAGATGTTGCCTTGGAAAAATTAAATACATTCGAGGTAGGTAAATGAATCCAAGTGGTGGATCTAAAATAGAATGAGTATGTAAAGGCATTCAAGAAAATATTTCTAATTGATAAAATTTTACATAGAGAAATTTTTTGAATATGAGACTAAGGAATATTTGAAGGTGTAAAATTTTATCTTCCGAGTAGATCCTAAGATATTAATAGTAATAAATTTTCTTAAGCCCAAAACCCTACAAATGACATATTATTTGGCTCCATTAGAGTATATCTTAAGTTGTTACTAGGTATATTTAGGATATTTATTTTCTAGATATTATCTTATTGCTTTTTTGGAGTTATCTCTCTTGCATGAGGTTGGTAAACTCCTAGTTTTTTGTGTGGCTAAGATATATTTAGTTTGTTATGATCCGATGGCTCATATTGTACACCTTTGCTATTTAATGCAAGGTCCCTCTCATGGAATAATAAGTTCTTGAGCTTCTCTCCAATTTCTTGTGGTGCTTTGCATATCTATTTTCTTGGGCTTGAATATTGCTTTTCAATATTCTCTACATGGTACCAGAGCTGGATAGATTTTTTTTGCAAGCATTCAAGAAATTTCTGCAATTTTTATTTTGCAGGTTTGAAGACATTTGAAGGAACATTGCGAAAGTGTGGATCTCACCTTTTAGAGTTTGGCCATCGTATGCTCTCACCTTGCCTCTTTTATTGGGGATATTGGTGATCATAAAGTGGTTTCAAACCTTGTTGCAGGTCCCTCTTTTCAGACTCAAGCCGTGGCTTTTTCACTGCAAACCCGCAGCCCCACAGTTTTCTAGAGAAGCAACTTCTGGAGGACGTTTCTCCCTCTTCTGGAATCAGTTTTCGATCAATTATTTTTTGATCTTGACTGATTTTTTGAGGGCTTCACATTGGTGTAGTCAGATCTATATTTTGGTGGATGGGATTTTTAGAAAACCATAGTTTTTAACTGCAAACCCGCGACCACGCAGTTTTAGGAGAAGCAACTTCTGAAGGTCATTTCTCCCTCTTCCAAAATCAGTTTTTGATCAAATTTTTTTATCTTGACTGATTTTTCGAGGGCTTCACATTGGTGTAGTCAGATCTACATTTTTGTGGATGGAATTTTTAGAAAACTATAGTTTTTAACTGCAAACCCATGGCCCTGCAGTTTTTTGGAGAAGCAATTTCTGGAGGTCATTTCTCCCTCTTTCGGAATCCGTTTTGGGTCAATTTTTTTTTTATCCTGACTAATTTTTTGAGGGCTTCACACTGGTGCATTCAGAATTTAGATCTGGTGGACATATTTTTTTAGAAAATTATTTTTTTCTGCCATGTATTTAAATAAAAAATCTGCTTTTTCAGTGGGGGGCTTTATATTCTCGTTGTAAGCCTGAATTATAAAGGTATTTTTTGGGAGGTTTTGTTGATCCTACGGACTACATTTATAAAGTCCCTTTTACCCTTGTTTGGTTGTTTGTCCACACATTTTGGACCTTGTTATCAGCCCATTGTGTTCGTATAGGTGGAAACCACATATTTGTGCTTGTGGAGTCATTTTGGACTACCCTTGCGATTGTGGTGCTTCTTTCTCCATCCTATCTTCTCACTCTCCTTTTGTGAGACACTTTGGTTTAAGGGGGTTTTCTTTGGTGACTTTTTCATAGTTCGACAGCTACATTGGTGTCTTTGCAAGTTACCATGTTGGATCTTTCATTCAATCTTTTAGCACTTCCCATCACTCCATGCACTGATCGTGATTCATATCCTGCTTGGCGAGATAGTCTTGTTGAGCACTTGTGCTCAATTGAGCTTTTGCCATATCTTCTTGGTCTTATTCCTGAGCCTCACCCTCACACACCTCAGTGGTATTTTTGGCAAGCTAGATTAAATCATGTGTGCACTATTATCAGATACACCACAGATATTGTTTCTGATGATATTTTACCACCTATAAACTGGGATTCACAGGCATCTCCCCATACAGATTTTTCCATACTTTGTGCACATTTTGAGAATATATTATCTTGTGATGAAGAATCCTTGATGCATAAAGATGCTTTGGATGAGGTCAATGTTTCTATGCTAGTTGAAGATATTTTGCAGGATACTGATACAACTTCAGAGACTTTGGAGTCCCTACATCCTTCTATGGATTGTCCTAATTTATCCACACTTGAAGAGGACATTTTGGATGGAGTTTCTTCTCTTTTCATTGAGTCACACATTTTGGATGTTGTTGATCTTCATGAGGAGCTTACATCCTTGTTTGATGTCCCTCCATATGTTGCTCATGCAGAGCATTTTGAGGACTTTATTGTGGTGTGCCTTCCTTGTTTTGATGAGCCACCTTGTCCTCCTACTCTTGTTGCCTTGGAGCCTTCTTTTGCTTCCTTTGTCTTGCATCAGGAGTCTTGTGAGACTCTCTCACAGGTATCTTTGGTTGGACTCTCTTTAGGAGATCCCGAAGACCATTTTATGGCTTCTTTACCTTCTTCTCTTGTTGCTTCCATTGCTATTTTCCTTATGCAATAGAACATTGAGTCTTCAGACTCTACACTCACTGGTTTGTTGATGACTTCTTCACTTTGATATAGTTCACAACCTTGTTCATCATCACAAGCACCAGATTTCATGTTGTTCCCTCCTCATACCTTCTTGGAGTGGGAAGATTTTTGATGTATGCCTCCTAGCTTCTTTCTTCCTCATGGGAGACATTCAGTTTGATGACGAGGCATCTATACATTTTGGGGCCATCACATGGATCCTTTGCAGGACTTTCTTGACGGATGTTGTCCTAGGGGGTGTTGAAGAGGACATCTTCCTCTCCATCCTCCTTCCACATATTTCTTCATATTTCTTCTTTCTCTTCTAGCAGATGGTTTTTTCCCACGTGGTTTTTTCATCATCTCTCCAATAGAGTTTTTTTATGGATATATTGTACATGAGTACCTTATCAGGCCTTGTTGTCAGGACTCATATCTGTGGATATGCCACTTGTTTGGTTTTGTTGATTCACTACCTCCTAGTACCACTTAAGGGGGGTGTTAGAGTATATCTTAAGTTGTTACTAGGTATATTTAGGATATTTATTTTCTAGATATTATCTTATTGCTTTTTTGGAGTTATCTCTCTTGCATGAGGTTGGTAAACTCCTAGTTTTTTGTGTGGCTAAGATATATTTAGTTTGTTATGATCCAATGGCTCATATTGTACACCTTTGCTATTTAATGCAAGGTCCCTCTCATGGAATAATAAGTTCTTGAGCTTCTCTCCAATTTCTTGTGGTGCTTTGCATATCTATTTTCTTGGGCTTGAATATTGCTTTTCAATGATATAAATTAGCACACTAAGAGGATCTTATTTAATTATGGAGTTTTGATAGAAGAAGAGAGAAAATAACTCAAAAAAGGGAAGAGTTTTGGATTTACAAGATGGGGATAAATATCAAAATAAGAAAAGCAAAGGAAACCCAATTGAAAGACCAAATTTTGGGATTAGGAATAATGGAAACAAGGAAAATTGCAAGAATAATTTCAAAGAAAGGATAATTGAAAAACTCAATCTTAAAAATAAAATGATTTAGCATCGAAGGAGAATACAAGGAATAAAATATAGGAGAAATATCATGCACCCATGAAACATTTCTTTATTTGTGAAGACCTTTAGTATGCAAACAAGTGTCCCTAATGGAAAATGTAGAATGTCAAAGCAAAAGAACAACGTAGCAACAAGAAGTCAAAATATAGATGACAAAAATTTGAGATTGGTTTTAGAGATGTTGAGGAAGAATCAACCTGATGAAAGTTATCAAAATGTGAATTCTATGCTTCATAATTACAATATTTAGGATAAAAGGGATTGTTGTAAATCCAAAGAAAATTGAAGCCATACTAAGCTTGACTACACCTACTAATGTGTTTGAAATATGATATTTCATGGGAATGATGGGTTATTATAGGCTATTTGTGAAATAATTCTCAAGAATTGCCTACTCTATTACTGACCTTCAAAGAAAAGAAAAATATTTTAAATGGATAGAGAAGTGTGATATTACCTTTAAAACTCTAAAGAGTAATCTTATGAAAACACTAATTATCAAAATACCTAATCCTTTTGGGAATTTTAAAATATGCACAAATGCTTCTTTAGAAGGGTTGGGAAGAGTGTTATCTCTAAATAAAGCTACAATAGCCTAAGAATCTAGAAAAAATAAGAAGCATGAGTTGAACTATGTTATGCATGACTTGGAGCTAGAAATGGTTGTAGATGCTCTTAAGGTTTAAAGATATTATTTGTTGGGAAACCCTTTGATCTAAGGATAAATCACAAAATCCTAAGGTACATATTTATCCAACCAATATTGAATGTAAAACAAATAAGGTGGATAGAGTTCCTACCATAGTATGACTTTGGTATATAATATATCAAAGGGAAGAAAAATAAGGTTGGCGATGCCTTGAGTAGGAGGAGGTATATAGCATTATTTACCCAAAGTCATCGAGACTTGATTGAAAAAATCATGGAAATGCAGTCACATGACCCATATTGCATTAAAATATAGGCTAAAGTTGAGGTAAATCCTAAAGAAAATGGGGATTTTAACATAAAGGATGAGATTTTGTGTTTGAAAGATAGGGTTATTATACCCAAGGTTGGAAATTTAAGGACGATGATTATGTAGGAGGTAATATCCATACTTTGCTCATCCAAGAGGTATAAAGATGAGAGAGAATATGAGAAAGACCTTTTATTGACCTAGAATGAAATGGGATATCAATAGTTTCATTTAAAGATATTTGGAATATCAGAAACTAAAGGAAAAACATCAACATCTGGCAAGAAAACTATAACCACATGATATAGCTACTCAAAAGTGGTAGTTCATATCCATGGATTTTATTGTGGGTTTACCTGAAACAATGTACCAACATGATGCAATCCCTATATTGGTGGAAAATATTATCAAAGTTTTACATTTCATACCAGGGAACATCCATGATGATGCACCAGTTGTGATGAATAATTTTTCCAAGGAAATAATCTGATTAAGGTAATTATATTAGATAAAGAATAAAAATTTACATCAAAATTTTGGTAAGCTCTTCATCGTGCTTTACTATATAGAAATAAATTGGTAAACAAATATGGTTATCCAATTTCTTTAAGACATGCTCAATATGTATTGCTAGATCAAAATTCCAAGTATAAATACTATTTGCATTTGGTTGAGTTTGTATATAATGATGGATACCATGCATATTTGGGAATGGCCCCATTTGAGGCCTTGTATGTAAGAAGGTGCAAAACACTTTAATCTTGGTATAATATAGAAGATCAGGTGGTGATCGGACCAAACACTATCAAGGAGATAGATGAACATCTTAGGGTGATTCAAAAAATGCTTAAGGAAGCAACTAATCACAAAGAGAGTTATGTTGATCTAAAAAGTTCACCAAAATAATTATATATGGGATATAGAGTCTTCTTAAGGGTGCATCTCAAGAAACATTCCATAAAGTCATTTAAGTTAGATCCTCATTTTTTTGGACCTTTTGAAATCATTTAGAAGATTAGTCTAGTAGCCTACAAACTCACCTTACCACCCACCTCATAAAAAATCCATGACACTTTCCATATATCCCTACTTAGGAAGTATGTTCCTAAAAATTCTCATGTTTGGAATGTATCAAAACTATAGATAGCAGATCCCATGGCCATTGAGGTGCAACCTATCAAGATTCTATAGTTTCATTATAAAAAATTGAGAAAATGTACCTTGGAAAGATGCTAATGAAATGAGAAAGTACATTTTACATTTGTTTGAATAAAATATTTAATTTTCAAAAACACAAGGGCACGTGTTTAGTACTTGTGGGAGTATGTAAGGCCCATCTTGGTAGGACTACCCTTTTTTTTATTGATGTACTAATATTTTGATATTAAGTGCATGATACTATTCTATTATATCAAGATGAGTTGACAATTATACTTCATGCCTTATAAATTTGGAGGAAGGGATGAAGAATAGAGAAGGAGCTAAAAATCTTAACTAGGTTTTCGCCTACCTCTATGGAAGCATTAAGCAATTATTTCTACTTGTAATGCTTGAGGATTGGATTTACTTTATACCAAAAATTACTTTGAAATTATGCATTTTTATCTTTGAATCTATGCTACATTATTTTGCATCTTCTTTTGGAGTGGTTTTGTATATGATTTTTTGAGTTTGCTAGCCCCCTTGCTTTATTACTTATTGTACCATAGGGACAAGTGATGTTTTCTCCTATAAGTCTTTTCCAAGAGTAGAGTTGTAATATTTACTGGATAGAATAACTAATCATCTAGATCTATGTCAACCACAATATCCAAGGACATTAGTATTCATTGGATTGATGTGGCCCACACCATATCCAATTTTGCATCTCCATTGCCTTTAAATTTTGAATTATGCAATAGTTTGGGTAAGTTCATATGCTTTATGATTATATTTTTCCATGTTACTTGGTAACTCACTTACAACCATGATGGTTTGGCTTTCCAAACCATTTTGTTTCTTCTCCAAGTGAAACCTAGTAGTGGATGTCATTGAAACCTTTGTTCCACAAGTATGAAGTTTCCATATCAGTTAATGATGATAGTGGTCTTTCTTATATTCGATTACTTTGTAGATTATGGTTGGCTTCCATTTTAGGTTGGTTCTAAAAGATCCTTTTTCCTTATTTCTATATATCCTTCATGTCACTTTTAGCATCACTTGTGATTTTTATGCTATGTGATGTTATTAGTTTTTTGAGATGTGGTTCACTCTTATGGTTGGAATCCTTTGTTCTAGTTTTTGTATGACTAATTTAGTTGTTGTATGCTCTTTCAAGTGGTCACTTGTTCTAAAAATGAGCTCTTTCCTTCTTATAGATACATTTAAGTAATAGTCTAGATGGTTTTTAGGTGCCCCAAAGACTTTTAATATTCAAGAACCATTATGTTAATATTTGAGATATTAAATAATTAGACCTTGTGTTTGTTAAACCCGATGGAGCTTCTAATATTCCTCTAGAATATTCACATTTTTTTTCCTAGCTTGTAAGGTTGTTATCTAGTGCTTGGGATGTGTGCTTTATCTATTTTGTTTTAAAATTTCTCTACTTTAATAAAGGAAAACTCTACTCATTGAGTTTATTAACTAAGACTGGTTGTATATATTGTAATTTCCTAGATTTTGAATCATATAGACATTAATTTCATGGAGTTATCCAGTCAACTATTATTGGAGGGATAAATTTTTCCTTTTCCTTTTAAGGTTAAATTATTGAATAAAATAATGGATCCAATGCCCATGAGATTAGTTCAAACCTTTCAACATAATTAATTAATTAATTATATAAATAATATAGAAGACTTTTGATTAAATAATGCATAGCTATAATATTAGTTAATTAATAAATAATTTTAGAGACAAAAACTATTTTTTTAATAAGCTATGTATGGCTTCTATTAGGGGCCACTCCCATTACGAAAACAAAATATTACATTGATCTCATTACATTTCTAACAAGTTAATTAAAGCATATCCAACTTTGTATTTCTATTGGAGATATTCTTCATTTACCCTTCTATAAAATATATTCTTCATATTCCTCAAACTTCTAAGTTTCCACAATCAACTCCTCTTATATCAAATGCCTTCAAAAAATTAAATTATGTCTAGATGAAATTCAACATTGCGAATGACTAAAATATTTTCTGCCTAGATTCTATACTAAAAAATATCTTGTCTATAACAACCTCACAATTTCTTAATACCTTTTTTTAGGGTTCATTTCCCTAATATTCAAATATTTTTTTTTTATTGTTATTTTTTCTATTCTATTTGTGGGTTTAGCCCCACTTCTTGTTAATACTTGTGATATTTGCTTTTGTTTTCCCATATAAATATCCCTTTGTATTTATTTTTCTCTTTGTTTTTGCTTCTTGGGTTTTCCTCTTTTTTTTCATTCTCAACAATACTTTCATCTTCATCAATCTCTTCAATATTCTCACACTGCTCATAGCAAGACTTATCATTTGTATGTTTGCCTTGTTTTGAAGGATCTAAAGTGCAAGGAATAACCTCAAAAGTGCATTCTTTATATTTCCTTGGAGACCCTAATGTGCAAGGATGCTCTTTTATAGCAATTACCTTCTTATTCTACCATAAAAATCCTAAATTGTTTTGAGTTTCCTCCAACCTCATTTCTATATTATTCTACTCTTGAAACCTTAAAGTGTAAGGGATAACATCTTCACCACTTTCACTTTTATTCTTGAAGAGAATTCTATACTACTTGAGAAAAATGAAGATGATTTACCTAGAATAAACTTGACCTTTTTTGTTGTCTTTATTTTGGGTTTTATCTCCACATATTCTTTTGCACCTTTAATTCTTTCTAAACTTGCCAATTGATATTGTCAATAGGATTTATTTACCTCTTATTTTAGAGTGGAATATCCTTGATATGATCTATCTTGTATTATTTAATGATTTTATTGCTTTGTCTTGAATTTTATCTTAAGGATATATTTTTTTATCTCTTTATTCATAGTTTTTACTTTGAAAACTCTTGCCATGTGTTCAATATCAAAATAATTATGGTAATAAAATGCAATATTTTCATAATCTACTTGTTGATCCCATTCTCTTGATTCAGATTTAATCTTAATGGATTGTGGCAAAGGTTTTGAAATATCCATAACAACACATATTCAAGTATATATAGCATGCTTTCACTCTTTAGTTGTGTTATCTTTTGATGCCACATACAATGGGAGATACTAATCACAAGATGCAGAAAGAAATAAAGTAAATCTATGAGATGACTAAAATATTCTATAAATAAAAATGAAAAAATATTACAATAGTAGCCATGGAGGAAATCGACACTCCATAATATAAGCTACTTCTCCATGAATGAGCTCTAAGCTTATAGCTCAGACACACTACCCTAATGCCTATATACTACACACTCCTTGTGATACGATGACTTCAATATCTATATTCTACATCTATGGCCACTATATAGGAAGATAAGTTCCTTGGCCAACACTCTATATAGTTGTACAAGTGGACACCTTGCACATTAAAACTTGCACATTGACACTTGTGTATTTATTACATTGCATGAATTAACTAGATAACTTCCCCCTAAAGTAACATAATATCCTAAGTATGTACCAAGGAAGGTACATTTACATGACCCAAATAATGTAATATACTATATTTCTAACACCCCATGTATTACAATATTTGGGTATCAAAGACTTTAGTCTTCAATGTCGATCTTCTTCCATCTGATGGCTTTGAATTGGATCTTCATCTTCAAAATGATATTTGGATTCATCAGATTCACCATTGTTTTCTTATATCCATCCACCTTCATTGATCTCCTTGTATGTATCTTTGTTTGGTTCTCAGTATTGATGGCTAAGTAGATCATGGTGAACTCATCCTCTCATCTTCTTGATTTTTATTCTTCTATGCTTGGCTCTGTTTTGTACTGGTTCTTCATTTTCATTAACCTGTTCCTTTGGAAATATGTTAGTATCATTTTGAAATATCACAGTATCTTGTGAGATTTCCATTGAATCTAAGATGTATGTATTTCCATGGATTGATCCTATTGCTTTAATTTCACCTTGATTAATGATGAGACATGTATTGATTCCATCCATATATATAAATTTGATCATATAATTATCTTCTACCAACTTGCTTACTAAAATGAGATTGAATGTTAATCCAGGAACATACAATACATTTTGCAATAGAAGATTTGGAAATGATATGCTAGGTGTTACACATCCATATCCATGTATAGGATAAGTTTGGCTATCCATAATTCTTAGTCTATAGCCATTGGTATCTTCAAGACAATCAAACCATTGTAAATTTCTTGTCATATGATGACTAGCTCCTAAGTCAATGTACCACATATTTTCATGTTTTATAGACTAGTTTCTATTGGAGCAAATTCCACATTCATTATATGACATTCTTGAAGAAATGAGATAGGATTTTCTTATGACTTCTTGTTAGGATATATGATCTCTGATAGAATTATATAAGATTGATTTGATAAAACCTATATTAATCCTTTATTCTTGTAGGCTTCCTTATGTCTCCCTAGTAATGAGAATGAGTACTCATAAGGATTTTTAGGTTTTGTAGATAGCTTATATATTTCTAATGGATTTACAACTTGATAAACAATAGATTCTAATATTACCAAGTTTTGTAGAATGCCTTATGACTTCCTAATATATTTTGGATAAGATATAAAGTGCTTTTGTAATTTATAGTTCAATCTTGGTTGATTTTGTAAAGTTTTGTAAATGCTAAATTCAACTTCTTTTGTCCTTATTGCTCCTATTGAACTAAGAAAATTTTCTAGATTTCAAGAGGTTTTAATGTTGGATATTTTATCTCTATTTGAGAATATTTGAGATAATTAAATATTATAATTTCCAACCTTTATATGTTTTTGATAAACCTCTGAAAATGGCTCTTTGAGATTTTATTTCAATTTTTATAATTTCCAATAAATCAGTTTGTAGTAGTAGACCTTATGACTCCCAAATTTGGAAAATTAGAAAATATAATAATATTTGCAAAGTATTAAATTATTCAACCTAAGTAGAAGGCCTTATATCTCCTAGGTTATTTTACAAATAGTATTTTAATTTTTGGTAAGTTATCTCCTATGTTTTTTGCTTTCTCAACCTCTAAATAAATCCTTAAAATTTTAACCTTATATCTCCAATGTTTGAAAGTAATATTTATGAGATATTTTTCTTACCTTAGCCCCTTGAATTCACACTTGAATGGAATTGGTTTTGAATAAAATAAAATATTCCTTTACTTAACCTTTCTGCAGTGCTTGACTTAACGAGTCTGTATGACCAAGTCTGGTATGGATGTCAGGCTTCTTCTTCGATGCTTGGAGAGTAGAAGTTGGACTTCTTCAATGGATACTTAAATGCTCCTATGCTATCCTTATTCCACACTACACTTAGAAAAGGATTGAATAGACTGTGCTTTGCTCTCCACTTCATACTATGGATGTTAGATGTGAATGCTATCCTTTCGCTCTCTCTACGTTGCATATAATGGTAGTCATTGACGAACAAGTGGTACTTGTATTTCTTGGTAGCATTGCCACTTTTTATTGTAAAACTACTACACCAAATGATACTCCTTTGTAATGTATTTGCCTTGCTTTGAGCACTCTCAATGTTTGTCTCTTGAGCATTAGAGATATGATAGTCATTAGGTAATGATATGCCAAATGGCACTCAATATGTAGACACCTAAAATGCATCATATTTAGGATACTACTCATCTAGGCACATACAATACCATATGACTGATCTTGGGCCTTCCCAAGAGCTATAAGTGGTCCTAACCACTCAAAAGGGATATTTATAGCCCATTCAAGCTTGACCACTATCGACCAAAGCAACCATCAACACAATCCTCTGAAGCTCAGAGCATTCACTGCTCTGGACAATGGCTAGCACTAAAACACAAACTGGCCATGAATGCAAGCCTAAATAATGTAGGATAACTACACTTTCATCATATTTGAGTGGTTTTTGGCATGGATCTCTGAGAGGTCCTCCTGAATACCCCTTCCATGCAAATATATGACTGAGCCTTCCCCTATAACAGTTAGTTACAGGCAGATATGGATCTTGGCTTCTCTAGGAAACCAAAATCTGGGAGGTCTACATATGCATCCTTCCAAGAAAAATAAAAGATCCCAAAGAACCAAAGTTTTTATGCAGTGAAACCTTAGCGAATTGGAGAGCAATTATACACCCCCTTGAGGAGTAATGAAATGTTGTTCGATTTAGCAATGACTACGCACCATACAAGCATTCAAATCAAGATTTTTTTTCACCACAAATCAATCTCTAGACATGAAGGTGAACCTTGAACATCAATTTGAATGAAGGATTGAGTGTCACAACCCCTAGTTTTCAAGGCAAAATATCATAATTACCAACCGCTATCTTCGACAATGGCCTATAGTCATGGTGGACCTGAGCAATAATGGCTATATTTTGAGGTATTTTTTCCTAAGTTTAGCTTACATTACTCATTTATTTTGGATTTATTAGATTAGAGTAGCATAGATCTGTCTTTTCTACTACATTTTTATGGTTATTTCCTAGTTTATTGATGCATTATTACTTATCTTCACATGTTGTGCTTTCATCATGCTTTTATATCATTCCTTGCAAGATCTTTAAATAAAGCCTCATCATGAGAGGTCACATATGCTATTAATTTTTTTTGTTGTTTCTTGATCGTAGATCACAAGTTCTTGGACCAGTTTGAAGCACCTTTGGCATCAAATTTATAGAGAATATTGAAAACCAATATTCAATCCCAAGAAAATAAACATGTAAAGCACCACAAAAAATTGGAGAGAAGCTCAAGAACTTATTATTCCATGAGAGACACCTTGCATTAAATAACAAAGGTGTACAATATGATTTATTGGATCACAACAAACTAAATATATCCTAGCCACATAAAAAAATAGGAGTTTACCAACCTCATGCAAGAGAAATAACTCTGAAAAAACAATAAGATAATATCTAGAAAATAAATATCCTAAATATAATATCTAGAAAATGAAATATACCTAGTAACTATTAGGATCTCACTATTAAAAATAAGCACACTCACACAAAATACTGAAAAATAACTCAAACACATCAAATAAATCAATAACACTATGCAGAAATAAAATGCAAAAATGGAACAATCTCATAATAACATACAATCACAAGCCTCTTCGAGGGGGCAACCTCCATAAATATTTCATTAGCTTGCAAAAGGATGAATTTGTACATGGCTTCATATATTTTAAAGAAAAACCTCATGCAAACCTACCTAAAGGCTCAAGATTTGGCTTACATGCAAAATGCCACTCAAGCTAGAATATCCTACCTACCATCGGGTACAATTGGAAGTGGGTCATTACATAAGTAAATGAGAATTACAAAATAGTGTTAGGATAGGATCCTAACATGTCCTTCCCATTCAAAAAGCTTTGTCCTTAAATTTGAAAATGAGGAAACTGGTGTTGGAGTTGATGGAGAGACTCCCATGTAGCATCTTCTAGCTGGAGCCTACGCCACTAAATAAGAACTTTTGTGATGGTGCGATTGTAGAGAGTGCGGGTTTGATGATCCAATAATTTTTTAAGTTCGAGTAATATGGACCCTTCTTCATATAATTTTGGTAATGCTAACTAAACCTATACCTGCGTTCCCATAACTTTTTGAGAGAGGAAACTTGGAAAACATGATAGAGCTTGGAGGTGGGTGGAAGAGCCAATTTGTAAGCCGTGGGACCAATACATTGGAGAAATTGGTAGGGTCCATAGTATTTTGTAGCAAGTTTCTGGCATCGACGAAGTTGTAGAGATGATTATTTTACAACTACAAGAGAAGGAAGGCCATGTCACCCACATAAAAGCTATGCTTAGAACGATGTTGGTGAGCCTATTATCGCATCCAATTCTAGGCTATGTCCAAATTTTGCTTCAACTGGCAGAGAACATCGGTATGTTGGCTGAGAGTGGTGTCAAATTCCTAGACCTTGGAGCTTCCTAGGCTGTATGAAGAAGGCATGAGTGGAGGGTGTCCATAAATGACCTCAAAAGGGGTGATTTTGGTTGTTGTATGATAGGAAGTGTTGTACCACCATTCGACCAAAGGAAGCCACTTCACATATTGAGTAGGATGATCTGATGCAAAGCAACGAAGATAGGTCTTCAAAAATTTGTTGACAATATCAGTTTGACCATTCATTTGTGGATGATAGGCTAAAATAATTTTCAGTTGAGTTCCCTATAACTTAAATAATTCTTGCTAGAAATGACTAGTGAAGGCTGGATCTCAATCGAACACAATGGAGGTGGGCATACCATGAAGGAAAAAACTAGAATCCAAAAATATTTGGACAACGATGGAGGCTGTGTAAGGATTACCAAGGGAATAAAAATGAGCATACTTCGAAAGGTGATCCACCACCACAAGAAAAATAGACTTATCACTAGATTTAGGTAACCCATCTATAAAATCCATGGAAATATTAGTCCAAACCTGTTCTGGAATGGGAAAGGGTTGAAGAGTACCTGAAGAAAGTACCATTTCACCTTTCATCCATTGTTAGGTATCACAAGCTTCTACAAAATCATGGATGTCCTGTTTCATACCTTTCTAGAATAATGTGCGCTTGAGGTGTTCATATGTTTTAAGAAATCTTGAATGGCCTATTGGCAGTATTTAGTTCCTTCATAAAAAGCTCATGGAGTGGGGACATGCAAGGAAGAACAAGGCATTGGCAATGACGTAGTTCATGGTCATCCCAATTGTATTCTAGGAATGAAGTAGTATTATCATGGAGCGATGCCACCAAATATTTCAAGTTTGCATCCTCAAGTACCTCTTGTCATAAGAAATCTATCCATTGAGGAATAGATGAGGAAATGGCACATAACATACTAAGGGCCTCAAATTGGCAAGAGAGAGCATCAACCACAATATTATCTTTGCCATTTTTATAGGTGATATCATAATCATATCCCATGAGTTTAGAAACCCATTTTTGTTATTCTAGGGTAGAAAACCATTGTTCCAAGAAGTATTTGAGACTCTAATGGTTTATTTTAATGGAGAAATGGTACCCAATGATATATGGTCGCCAATGAGATACAACATGTAAGATGGCCAACATCTCCTTGGCATATGTAGATTTTTCCAAGTTATGATCAGAGAGTGCCTTACTAGTGAAAGCCAAGGGTTTCACTTCCTACATCAACATGACCCTGATGCCATGATCAGAAGCATCACTTTCAATGACAAAATACTTGGAAAAATTTGGCATCACTAAAACTGGTTTTGTGGTCATAACATGCTTCAATTTGAGGAAGGCTTGGTTAGTGGACCCCGTCCAAGTAAAAGAGTCCGTATTTAACATGGATGTGAGGGGAGGCTACTATTTTACCATAATTATGAACTAATTTGTTGTAGTAACTTGTAAGCCCTAAGAATCCCCAAAGCCCCTTAAGAGTGTGAGGTTTTGGCAAGTCCTGGACTACCTGAATCTTCTTGGGGTTGCCCTTGATGCCATATTTGGAGACAATGTGTCATAGATTCTCCAATTCATTTAGACCAAAGGAACACTTGGACCACTTAGAAAAAATTTGATGTTGTGCCAATAGTTTTAATGTCTGATCCACATGGATAAGGTGTTCTTCCCACGAGTGGCTATAAACCAAGATATCATCAAAGAAAACCAGGATGAAATTTTGTAGGAGAGGGCAAAAGATGTTGTTCATCAGGATCTAAAATGTGGAAGGAGCATTTGTCAAACCAAATGGCATTACCAAGAACTCATAGTGAACTTCATGAGTATGAAATATAATTTTTGGGATATCCTCATCCTTGAGCCTGATTTGATGGTAGCCAAAATGAAGGTCTAACTTGGATAAGTACATAGCTCCATGTAATTCATCTAGCAATTCATCCACTACTAGAATGGGGAATTTATCCTTGATGGTAATTTTGTTGAGCTCATGGTAGTCTATACACAATCGCCACGAGCCAACCTTCTTGCAAACTAGTAAAAATAGAGAAGATTAATGGCTAGTACTCTGTCGAATGACACCAGATTTGAGCAATTTCTATATCATTTTCTCAATTTCAGACTTGAGGGCATGAGGATACAAATACGGTCTAATTTTGGGTGGTGCATGACCTGGTAGTAGTGGAATAGCATGGCCATGTGAGCTATGAGGCATCAGGGTAGTAGGTTTTGAAAAAATACCATCATGCTCAGTTAGAACAAGTTGTAAATATATTATAATTTGATCCACTGTGGAATTGCTTGGTTGAATTGAAAATATTTGTGCAATGACCCCACAGGATGACTTTTTCACCAATTTCTCCATACGATTGGAACTGACAATTTGGGAAGGGCCTATTTTGTCACCATGAAGGGTGTGTGTTTTTCCATGTTGTGAAAACTACATCCATAGTAGTGGCCAATGTGTTCAACAATTGGGATCCCAAAACAATGTCACATCCTCCCAATTGGAGGGCAAACATGCATTTTTTGAGTTCATAATCCCCCATATTTAGTTTAACATTACGACATTTACCTTTACAAGGTAAAGTGCCTCTATTTTCCACCATGACTTTAAAGGAATTGCATGTGTGTATATAGCAATTGGCCTACTTAGCAACTCAAGGATCAATAAATTTGTGTGTACTACCTGAATCAATAATAATAGTAAGGCGTTGGCCTTTGAAAAACCCACAACTCTCATGGTTTGTGGAGTGGTAACCCTAGCAATAGCATGGAAAAAAATTTTTGCTTGAGGTTCTTGGGTTTCCTCTTCCTTTTGAGTTAGTTCTTCAGTTGTGTCTTCAACTATGTCACACTCCTCATCACTATGGTCATTGCTATCGGGTTCCTCTACATCTATTAAGAACAATCTCTTATTTTCACATATATGCCCCTTCACAAAGTTTTCATCACAATTATAACATAGCCCTTGGGCGTGACACGCATCCATATCAGTTGTAGTCAGGAACTTAGGAGTAGGAGGTTTATTATCAGTATTATTTTGGAACCAAGGAGGAAAGGGAGGTCGAGCTTGAGAAAATCCTGGTGTTTGTCATTGAGCTCAAAGTTTAGATTTGGCCAATCGGGCTAAAATGATAGCCTCCATCATGGTTTTTGGTTTAAACATCTTGACTTCAAATTGGAGATCATATTTCAACCCACTCATGAAACAATTCACAAAAAATCACTCATTCAAACCCCTTGTTTTGTTGGCCAATTTCTCAAATTTTGTCTGGTAATCACGAACTATGGTAGTTTGTTTCGGCTTTGTCAATGCTCCTATAAAGTCTTCATAGTCATTAGGTCCAAATCGGGTGAGTAGTTGGGACTCAAAGTCCTCCCAAGATAGATCATGGGTAGTGGCTCATAGCCATTAGAACCAATGTAAGGCTTCAGATTCTAAGTTGAAGGAAGCCATATGAACCCGATGATATATAGGGACATTATGGAGTCTAAAGAATTGATCAAACCGACATAACCACCCATCGACATCCTTTCCACTAAACTTAGGAAAATCCAATTTAGGCATTTTTAAGGTTGAATCACAGTCATAGTGAGTGTCTTCAGTTCCCCTTCTTCGGTCTTCTGTTTCCCTTCTTTGACCTCGTTCAGATTTTTCAGCTTGGTGTTCAGATGTGAGAGTACCTTGTAATTGTGTCTCCACCATTGTAAGTTATTTTTCTAAGCGGATTCCAGTAGTATCCTGATCCATTCAAATATTTTGAATCTCTTCTCTTATGGTTTGGTTTGTAGTGGTCAAGTAGTCAAGGACTTTTTGCATATCGACCAACATTATGGCAATTTCTAGCTCCTTTTATCCACGCGTACCACTTGCCATTGTGAGCCCTCTTTTACTCAGTTACTAAAAATAGATGTGGGATTTCAAGAGTTACTATTTTTAGTAAATGTCCAAAATTTAACTTGGGAAATGGATTGCAAAACTAATTTTAGAATAGGGTCCACTTCAGTGGCTGTTTGATTTGAGCACTCAATTAGGAGATATACTGAATTTCTTGACTTTTTGTGATCTCCTATTGGTTGTAATTCAATTTCAAGGTAATTTCTTCCACATGGAATTAAAATTTCATAAGTGATTCCTTGAGGTTATTTGGTGCAGAATAACAAGTAGCTTCTATTCCCAAAAATTTGGATCAATTTGATTGATCGTTGAAAAGTTATGGCCTTGGCAAGAAAAATAAAAAATTGCTATTTTTGGAAAATTGGTGTAAAATTTGACAAAGGGATTCCAAGGACAATTTTATTCAGAATAGAGTGTAGAATTATCTGCTAAATTTTTGAGTCAATATGAGCTCTGTGTGAAGATATATCCCTATTTTAATAAAATTTCAATTTTCTTTTTGCCGTATTGCTGGTGTTTTCGATTTTTGATTTGGAGTTACAGTTCAAAATTTGGGGTCTGGGATCAACTATCTCTGACCTATAGTCTGCACCCTGACCATCCTATCACAATCCTATCCCATCATTTATCAACTGTATTATGATTATTGACACAGTTCCTGTCACTGAACATAGGTATTCTCTAACATTGACAGTAATATTTTTGACACTAAAAGCTTATAATATTGGACTGTTGCAAAGGGTTGTTACTGTCGACCTGACTATCTCTGTTACCGATCAGATTGTTTCTATCACTATCTTGACTATTTTGTTTTTGACCATAGGCTATTGTAGACACTTGCAAAATCTATCCTAACTATTGGTGCATACAAGTTTGTTTTCTATGATAAGGAATACCTTCGTATGCTCACTTTTGGGGTTGTGAATGCAGGTTAGCAGAATAGGGATGGTGTTGATTTGTAGGTGGAAGTTATGTTTTGTAGAACCAGGGTATGCTAAGTAAAGGAGTATGTAATACCCATAGGCCCTCTGTTATACCACAGTGACAAACAATAGTGCTCGAACCAATATTTCAAGGCACTACCCAAGGAGGATTCCACACATACCTTTGAGCACACTATCTGCCTCTCTAATAGTACGAGAGGGTGATAATCTGGGATGTTGTGTCCCATGGACTATGGATAATACAAGGCCAAAAATATTCCTAATGAATAAAATTTTGTTTAAACCTAGATTGTTTCTCGATACACCTGAAGATGCATGGAAGCTCAAGTTCGTGCGTGAGTGTTGTCTAAGGCCTGGGTATTGGAGCCTGATCACCCCTCACTTCACTTGATGCTTTATGGGCTATATAGCTTAGTTAATAATGACAACTCCTTCACAATATTTTAAAACCCTCGACATAGGGTTTCTAACCTACATAACTACTAAAATAGAGACTATATTTTTTTTGTGTTTTTTTAATTTTTGGTCGAAAAAAGGATTGTATTTTTTGGGATTTTTTTTATAAAGGAAAAATAGGAATGAAAAAACATAAAAATTTATACCTAATAGGTAGAATGGCTAGTAAAAATCATCTCAGTTGTATCAGAACTCGGTCCTGTAAAGCACTCTAATACAACTTGTTAGGATCTCACTATTAAAAATAAGCACCCTCACACAAAATACTAAAAAATAACTCAAATACATCAAATAACTCAATAACACTATGCAAAAATCAAATGCAGAAATGGAGCAATCTCACAATGACATTGAATTGCAGGCCTCTTCGAGGGGGAAACCTCCATCAATATTTCATTAGCTTGTAAAAGGATGAATTTGTACATGGTTTCATATATTTTAAATAAAAACTTCATGCAACCCTACGTAAAGGCTCAAGAGTTGGCTTACATGTAAAATGCCACTCGAGCTATAGAATATCCTACCTACCATCGGTTACAATCTTGATAAAAATGGTTACATGAGATGGTATCACTTGGCTAGAAATCCTACTTGCCACATACATTACAATGTATTACAAAATAATATCATAATGGGATCCCCTGCGTTGGAAGTGGGTCATTACATAAGTAAATGAGAATTACAAAATGGTGTTAGGATAGGATCCTAACAAAGAATAACTTAGGATATACTCTAACACCCCCCTTAAGTGGTACTAGGATATAGTGAATCAAAAAACCAAAAAAGTGGTATATCCACATATATGAGTCCTGAAACAAGGCTTGATAAGGTACTCATGTACAATATATCCATAAAAAAACTCTATTGGAGAGATGATGAAAAACCACATGGGAAAAAATCATCTGCCAGAAGAGAAAGAAAAAAGATGAAGAAATATGTGGAAGGAGGATAGAGAGAAATATATCCTCTTCAACACCCCCTAGAACAACATCTATCAAGAAAGTCCTACAAAGGATCTATGTGATGGCCCCAAAATGTATAGATGCCTCATCGCCAAACTGAATGTCTCCCATGAGGAAGAAAGAATTTAGGAGGCATACATCAAAAATCTTCCCACTCCAAGAAGGTATGAGGAGGGAACAACATGAAATCTGGTGCTTGTGATGATGAACAAGGCTACGAAATATATCGAAGTGAAGAAGTCATCAACAAACCAATGAGTGTAGAGTCTGAAGACTCAATGTTCTGCTGCATAAGAAAAATAGCAATGGAAGCAACAAGAGAAGAAGACAAAGAAGCCATAAAATGGTCTTCAAGATCTCCTAAAGAGAGTCCAACCAAAGATAGAAAGGAAGTAAAATAATTCTCCAAGGCAACAAGAGTAGGAGGACAAGGTGGCTCATCAAATCAAGGAAGACACACCACAATAAAGTCCTCAAAATTCTCTACATGAACAACATATGGAGGGACATTAAAAAAGAATGTAAGATCCTCATGAAGATTAAAAATATACAAAATGTGTGACTCAATTAAAATAGAATAAACTCCATTCAAAATATCCTCTTCAAGTGTCGATAAATTAGGACAATCCATACAAGAATGTAGGGACTCCAAAGTCTCTGAAGTTGTATCAGTATCCTGCAAAATATCTTCAACTGGTATAGAAACATTGACCTCATCCAAAGCATATTTATGCATCAAGGATTCTTCATCACAAAATAATATATTCTCAAAATGTGCACAAAGTATAGAAAAATATGTATGGGGAGATGCATGTGAATCCCAGTTTATAGGTGGTAAAATATCATAAAAAATAATATATATAGTGTATCTAATAATAGTGCACACATAATTTAATATAGCTTTCCAAAAATACCACTGAGGTGTGTTAGGGTGAGGTTCAAGAATAAGACCAATAATACATGGAAAAATCTCAATTGATCATAAGTGCTCAACAAGACTATCTCACCAAGCAGGATATGAATCACGATCAGTGCATGGAGTGATGGGAAGTGTTGAAAGATCGAATGAAAGATCCAACATGGTAACTTGAAAAGACACCAATGTAGCTATCAAACTATGGAAAAATTCACCAAATAAACCCCCCCATTAAACCAAAGTATCTCACAAAAGGAGAGTGATAAGATAGTATGGAGTAAGAAGCACCATAATTGCAAGGGTAGTCCAAAATGACTCCACAAGCACAAATATGTGGTTTCCACCTATATGAACACAATGGGTTGATAACAAGGTCCAAAATTTGTGGACAAACAACCAAAAAAGGGTAAAAGGGACTTTATAAATTTAGTCCATAGGATCAATAAAACCTTCCAAAAAATACCTTTATAATTTAGGCTTACAACGAGAATATACAACACCCCCACTGAAAAAAACAAATTTTTATTTAAATACACAAAAAAATAATAATTTTATAAAAATTTATATCCACTAGATCTAAATTTTGAATGCATCAGTGTTAAGCCCTAAGAAAACTAGTCAATATCAAAAAACAATTGATCGAAAATTGATTCCTAAAGAGGGAGTAATGACCTCCAAAAGTTGCTTCTATAGAAAACTACGTGGTCATAGATTTGTAGTTAAAAAACTATGGTTTTCTAAAAATCCCATCCACCAAATTGTAGATCTGACTAAACCAATGTGAAGCCCTCAAAAAATCAGTCAAGATAAAAAAAATTGATCAAAAACTGATTATGGAAGAGGGAGAAATGACCTCCAAAAGTTGCTTCTCTAGAAAATTGCGCGATTGTGGGTTTGCAGTTAAAAAACTATGGTTTTCTAAAAATCCCATCCACCAAACTATAGATTTGACTAAACCAATGTGAATCCCTCAAAAAATTAGTCAATATCAACAAAAATTTGACTAAAAATGATTCCAAAAGAGGGAGAAATATCCCTTAGAAGTTGCTTCTTTAGAAAACTATGGAGCTACAGGTTTGCAGTGAAAAAGCCACAACTTGAGTCTAAAAAGAGGGACCTACAACAAGGTTTGAAACCATTTTCTGATTACCAAGATCCTCAATAAAAGAGGTAAGGTGATATCATACGATGGCTAAACTCTAAAAGGCGATATCCACACTTTTGCAATGTTCCTTCAAATGTCTTCAAACCTGCAATATAAAAATTGCAAAAATTTCTTGAATGCTTGCAAAAAAAATCTATCCGCCTCTAGTACCACGTAGAGAATTCAAAAACCAATATTCAAGCCCAAGAAAATAAACATGCAAAGAACCACAAAAAATTGGATAGAAACTCAAGAACTTATTATTCCATGAGAGGGACCTTGCATTAAATAGCAAAGGTGTACAATATGAGCCATCAAATCATAACCAACTAAATATATCATAGCCACGCAAAAAACTAGGAGTTTACCAACCTCATGCAAGAGAGATAACTCAAAAAAAGCAATAAGATAATATGTAGAAAATAAATATCCTAAATATACCTAGTAACAACTTAAAATATACTCTAACAAAATCCCTACGAGAAAGTGAGAAGAAGGCATCAGTAAGCCTTTGAGCAAATTCATGTAAAATTCCAAGAGGCTTACGGAGTGCACCATCCCCTCTTAGGGGCTCTTTCCATTTGTAATCATTGTATCAAGCAATCAGTATCCTTAAGAGGGACTGATGCAGGAGCATCTGATGGCACCAGAGCAATCTTGCATCAACAAAAAAAAAGTTCCAAGTGCTTGCTTTGATGTCGCGATATCGCAACATCAGAAAGTCACGAAAATGTGACATGTCGCAATATCGCGACATGTCACGATATCGCGACAAAGAAAGGAGAGGAGGTGCGACGCAAAAATGTCACGATTTCATGACATGTCATGAAATTGCGACCGAAGCAGGAGAAGGAAGGTGCCCCAAAGAAAATGTCACGACCGAAACAGTAGAGCTAAGGCATGAAATCACGACCGAAGCAGGGGAAGGGGAGGTGCCCGAAGAAAATGTCACGATTTCATGACATGTCATGAAATCACGACCAAAAAAATAGAGGGAGGGCATCCAAAGAAAAATGTCATGAAATCGTGACCAAAAGAAAGCAGGAAGGGCCAGAGGAGAAAATGTCGTGATGCAAAATCACGACTGAAAGGAAACAGGAAGGGACGGAGGAGAAAATGTCACGATTTCGTGACATGTCATGAAATCATGACCGAAGGAGCAGAAAGAAGGCAAGGAAGGAAACTATCATGATATCGCGACATGTCGCATTTTCGTGACCTGAAGCAGAGGGTGAAAGTGGAAGGCAAAGCTATCGCGATATCGTGACATGTCATGATTTTGCGACCCGAAACAGAGAGAGAGTAGAGAGCAAAAATGTCATGATATCGTGACATGTCGTGATTTCACGACCCGAGAAGCGAAGAGAAAGCAAAGAGAAAAGATGTGGCGATATCGCGACATGTTGCAATTTCATGACCCGAGAAGCAGAGAGAAAGCAAAGAGCAAAGATGTCGTGATATCGCGACATGTCACGATTTTGCAACTCGAAGAGGTGAGGAGGAAGCAGAGAGCAAGATGTCGCGATATCGCGACATGTCACGATTTCGTGACCGAAAGAAAGAAAGAAGAGCCGAAAAGGAAGATGTCGCGATATCATGACCCAAAGAAGAAGAAGATAGCGAGAAAGAAAACTGTCGCGATATCGCGACATGTCGCGATATCATGACCCGAAGGAAAAGAAGGCAACAAGGAAGAAAAATGTTGCGATATCGTGACATGTCGTGATATCACGACATACTGCTGGTTCTCGGTTCGAAAAGGCACGCGTTCCCAGATGGTGTTTCTCGAGGCGGTCCAGGCCGCATTTGTGCATGATTTCTTGCCCAGTAAGCTTGCTGAGCATGGCGGCCACTCGAAGGCTATGCCCAGAAGTCAGAGATGTTTAGACAGCTCATCAATGCGTGTTTCCATGGCTAATCCGATGGTAGTTGCCAGTTGAGGAAAAGGATGTGAAGATTCAGTCATGAAGGTAGAGGGAGGATGTATTCTTCCAGGTGGGTCATTAATGGCCTAGAGGGTCGGGACCTTGAAAGAAATGCAGACATTGCTATAGAAGCAGGTGGTGAATCTGGATAGAAGGGGGGATGAAGGACTGGAAGAAACTATGCCTGCGGGCTAGTATTGTAATTTCTTTGAAGTTTAATGAATGAGATCTGATTGATTTCTTGGGTCCCCATCAAGTGGTATCAGAGCGGGAGTTCCTGAGTGTGTGAGCAGATCATCGAAAGTGAGGCAGCTTACACCAGGATCTATGGAAGAGTTGTGAGAAGAGAGTGAAGAAGAATGCCTCCATGAAGAAACCGTGGTGGTGGAAGAAATATGGTGCCAGCAGAAGATTTTAGAGCTTTGCAGAGGCAAGTTCAGGCCCTGCAAGAGGAGCTACGTAGAGGGCTTGAACCCAGAGGAGAAGAAGGAAGTGAAGATGAAGTTGAAGAAGAAGAGGACCAGTTTGAGGAAGAAGAAGAGGTAGTAGATCCTGCACAAGCCAGGTTATACAGAGCCATATCTCAGATTGGAAAGAGACCGAAGATGGAGGTTTCTATGTATTCTGGAAATCTTGATCCAGAGGAGTTGATTGACTGGATCAATGATTTGGAAGAATACTTTGAGTATGAGGAGGTTGAAGATCCTGATAGGGTCAAGTTTGCTAAGACCAAGCTGAAGGGTCATGCCAGCATATGGTGGAAGGGAGTGCAACTAGATAGAAATAGAAGAGGAAAGGAGAGAATAACAAGATGGGATAGAATGTTGGAGAAGTTGAAGAGGCAGTTCATCCCAGCTGACTATGAGATGGATCTGCTAAAGAAAATGCAAGGTTTGAAGCAATCAAGCAAGTCTATTAAAGAATACACAGAGGAGTTTTATAAAATTATAATCAGAACAGGCCATTCAGAGGCCAACAAGGAGAAGGTAGCCCGTTATATTAATGGGTTACGAGCAAGTATTCAAGAGGAGTTAAGTCTGGTCAGAATGACCACCATAGAGGATGCTTACCAGTTTGCCCTAAGGGTTGAAGAGAAATTGAATAGAAGGTTTGAGAGCAAGCAAAGAGGAAGAGGTCGTGGTGGAAGAACTGGTGGAAGGACCAGTGGTAAAAAATATAAGGATCAGAAGAAGGTTGGTGAGACCAGTAATACCCAAGAGTAGAAGGAAGGAATCACCTACCAACCCCGTAATCAGAACAATGGTTATCCGAGAGGGAGAGGTAGATCTGGACGTGGGTTTGGAAGAGGAGGATTTTGTGGAACCTATTTCCACTGTGGCAAAGAAGGACATCGAGCATTTGAGTGTCCACAACACCAAGAAAGGATGAATAAGAGACCTGAGGGTCCTGCTAGAGCTACTGTAGTAGATGAAGGTGCTGAATCAGAACATTCTAAGGAGGCAGAGAGAGGAGAAGTTATGGTCACAAGGAGGACCCTGTTGAATGAGGAGAAAGGATCAGACCAGAGGAGGAGCCTGTTTCGCACAAGGTGCAAAAGTTTGGGTAAGGTCTGTAACATTATTATAGATAATGGTAGTACTGATAATTTGGTCTCAAAAGAAATGGTTGCTAAGTTATAGTTAAAAAGGAGGAGACACCCGCATCCATATCGGATTGCGTGGTTACAGAAGGACCATAGGGCTTTGGTCAGTGAGCAATGCTCAGTGAAATTCAATATTGGGAATTACTGTGATGAGGTCCTGTGTGACATCCTACCTATGGATGCTTGCCATTTGTTGTTGGGAAGGCCATGGTAGTTTGATCGGTGTGCAGTGCATGATGGTCGTGCAAACACCTACTCAGTGACGAAGAATGGAGTGCGCCATAAGTTGAAGCCCTTGAAGGAGGCAGAAGAAAAGGTATGCAGCAGTGCTAGAATCTGTTTAGTTGAAGGAGGAAGATTTTTGGATAGTTTAAAGCATGAGCATTTGTGCTATGCATTAGTTCCTAGAGCTAGGAAGGAAGAATGCAAGGATACCCCTGTAGAAGTCTTAGGACTGTTAGAAGAATTTCCAGACATTGTATCTGATAATGTGCCTGAGGGTTTACCACCAGTGAGGAAGATCAGTCACCATATAGATTTGGTACCAGGATCTAGTTTACCCAATAAGGCAGCACATAGAATGACTCCTACAGAAACTGAAGAACTAAACAGACAAGTTCAAGAGTTGTTGGAGAAGGGATTGATTCGGGAGAGCTTAAGTCCATGTGCAGTACCTGCAGTACTAGCACCAAAGAAAGATGGAGAGTGGAGGATGTGTACCGACTCTCGAGCCATTAACAAGATCACCATAAAGTATAGGTTTCCATTGCCAAGGATGGATGACATTATGGACTGTTTGAGTGGAGCCAAGTACTTCACCAAGATTGATATGAAGAGTGGTTATCATCAGATTCATGTCAGAGAAGGAGATGAGTGGAAGACAACCTTCAAGACCAGAGAAGGTTTGTATGAATGGTTGGTCATGCCATTTGGGCTAACCAATGCACCAAGCACATTCATGCGACTGATGAATGAGGTATTGAAAGAATTTTTAGGCAAATTTGTCATTGTCTATTTGGATGATATTTTAATATTTAGCAAAACCTAGAAGAGCATCTGATGCATATCAGAAGGGTTTTTGAGAAGTTGTGGGAGGAGCAGTTGTTAATTAATCTGAAGAAATGTAATTTCGTGAAGGAGTTAGTGTACCTGGGATTTGTCATCTCATCCGAAGGTCTAAAGATGGACCCAAAAAAGTGAGAGCTATCATTGAATGGCCTACCCCGAGAAGCACGACTGAGGTAAGATCATTTCATGGTCTAGCAAGTTTTTACAGGAAATTCATTAGGAATTTTAGCAGTATTTGTGCACCCCTTACAGAAACAATGAGAGGGGATAAGAAAGAATTTAAGTGGACCTTAGGAGCAGATAAGAGCTTTGATATGTTGAAAAAGAAGGTTACAGAGCAACCTATTTTGGCACTTCCAGATTTTAATAAGGTATTTCAGGTAGATTGTGATGCTAGTGGTAGTGCCATAGGAGCTGTTTTGAGTCAAGAAGGTAAACCTATTGCTTACTTTAGTGAGAAACTCAATGATGCTAGAAAGAAGTATTCAGTTTATGATCAAGAGTTTTATGCTATAGTTCAGGCTCTAAAGAAGTGGCGACATTACTTGTTGCCAAAAGAGTTTGTTCTATATACTGATCATCAGGCCTTACAATATATTAATAGCCAAGGGAAGCTAAATCAGAGGCACCTGAAGTGGGTTGAGTTTCTACAGAGTTATACCTTTGTGTTGAAGCACAGGAGCGGAAGGTCAAACAGAGTTGCAGATGCCTTAAGTAGAAGGCAGTGTTTGTTGACAGAAATGAAGGTGGAAGTGGTAGGATTTGATGAACTGAAGGGTTTGTATCCTAAAGATCCTGATTTTGCAGAAGCCTGGAAGGCTTGCTTGGCACCTGTTACTTTGGACAGGACCAAGTGGTTGGATTTTTTGATCCAAGATGGAATGTTGTTTAGAGGAGGTCAATTGTGCATTCCAAGGAGTTCCATGAGGGAAAATCTGGTCAAGGAAAAACACAGTGGAGGGCTGGCTGGACATTTTGGTCGGGATAAGACCATTGCCCTGGTTAGTGAGAACTACTATTGGCCATAACTACAGCAAGATGTGAAGAGGTTTGTGCAAAGCTATAGAGTATGCCAGATGGCGAAAGGTGTGAGCTAGAACACTAGATTATATCAGCCATTACCTATACCAGAGAGACCATGGGAGGACGTCAGCATGGATTTCATTCTTGGTCTACCAAGGACACAATGGGGAAATGACTCCATATTTGTGGTGGTTGACAGGTTTTCAAAGATGGCACATTTTATCCCCTGCCAAAAAACTAGTGACACAGTTCATGTTGCAGGTTTATTTTTCAAAGAGGTGGTACGACTTCATGGTCTACCAAGGAGTATCATTTTTGACAGAGATACCAAGTTTGTGGGGTATTTATGGAGGACCTTGTGGAAGAAATTGAAGATAAATTTGAAATTCAGTTTTGCATACCACCCACAGACTGATGGCCAAACGGAGGTGGTGAATAGAAGTCTGGGAAATCTGTTGAGATGCTTGATAGGAGACAAGCCCACGGGATGGGATTTGGTTTTGCCACAGGCAGAATTTGCATACAAAAATTCTGTCAATAGGAGTACTAACAAATCTCCATTCCAGATAGTGTATGGGAGCAGTCCAAGGAATGCTTCTGAGTTGAGGAAGATGGATTCAGGGGAGAAGTGCAGTGTCGAAGCTGAGGACTTTGCAGAGCATCTGAAGAGCATGCATGAAGAAGTAAAGAAGCACATTACTAGCATGAATAACCAATATAAGACAAGGGCAGACCAGAAGCGACGGTTCAAGGAATTCACAGTGGGAGATGAAGTCATGGTCCATCTGAGAAAAGAAATATTTCCTGCTAAAACCTATAACAAGTTGAAGATGAAGAAGTTTGGACCATGCCGAATTATAGGAAAACGGGATTCAAGCAATGCGTATGAAGTGGAATTGCCAAGTGGCCTTAACATATCACCTATTTTTAACATTGCAGATTTGGTAGAATATCATGAAGGAGGCAGTAGCGAGACACCAAGTACAGAGTTGTGGAGTATTCCAACATCTACTCCAGCAATAGACGAGATCGAGGAAATACTAGACACTCGAGCAGGCAGAAGTACCAGGAACAGATAGTATTCTGAATATCTGGTCAAGTGGAAGGGCAGGCCTATCGAAGATGCAACTTGGTTGTCAAAAATAGAGGTTGACCACTTGGGTCTTCCTCCAATAGTATAGAAGTGAAGGACACTTCTCAATCCACCCCGGGTGTCTGATGCAGGAGCATCCGGTGGCAACAGAGCAATCTTACATTAACAAAAAAAAAAAGTTCCAAGTGCTTTCTTTGATGTCGCGATATCGCGACATCAGAAAGGAGATAGGATGCACGGTGAAAAATTTCACAATTTTATGACATGTCATGAAATCGCGATCGAAGTAGGAGAAGGAAGGTGCCCCGAAGAAAATGTCACGATTTCGTGACATGTCACGAAATCGCGACCAAAATAGTAGAGCGAAGGCGTAAGAAGAAAATGTCGCGAAATCGCGACCGAAGTAGGGGAAGGGGAGGTGCCCAAAGAAAATGTCATGATTTCATGACATGTCACGAAATCATGACCAAAATAAGAGAGAGAGGGCATCCAAAGAAAAATGTCGTGAAATCATGACATGTCATGAAATCGCGATCGAAAGAAAGCAGGAAGGACCAGAGGAGAAAATGTCATGATTTCGCGACATGTCACGAAATCACGACCAAAAGAAAATAGGAAGGGACAAAGGAGAAAATGTCACGATTTCGTGACATGTCGTGAAATCGCGACCAAAGGAGCAAAAAGAAGGCAAGGAAGGAAACTGTCGCGATATCGCGACATGTCATGATTTCGTGACCCGAAGCAGAGGGCAAAAGTGAAGGCAAAGCTATCGCGATATCGTGACATGTCACGATTTCGTGACCCAAAATAGAGAGAGAGAGCAGAGAGCAAAAATGTCATGATATCGCGACATGTCACGATTTCATGACCCAAGAAGCAAGAGAGCAAAGATGTCACGATATCACGACATGTCATGATTTCGTGACCCGAGAAGCAAAGAGAAAGCAAAGAGCAAAGATGTCACGATATCGTGACATGTCATGATTTCATGACCCGAAGAGGCGAGGGGGAAGCAGAGAGCAAGATGTCACGATATCATGACATGTCACGATTTCATGACCGAAAGAAAGAAAGAAGAGCCAGAAAGGAAGATGTCGCGATATCGCGACATGTCGCGATATCACGACCCAAAGAAGAAGAAGACAACGAGAAAGAAAACTGTCACGATATCGCGACATGTCACGATATCACGACCCAAAGGAAAAGAAGGCAACAAGGAAGAAAAATGTCGTGATATCGCAACATGTCACGATATCGTGACATATTGCTGGTTCTCGGTTCAAAAAGGCATGCGTTCCCAGACGATGTTTCCCGAGGTGGTCCAGGCCGCATTTGTGCATGATTTCTTGCCCGATAAGCTTACTAAGCATGGCGGCCACTCGAAGGCTATGCCCAAAATACAAAGATGTTTAGATAGATCATCAATGCGTGCTTTCATGGCTAATCCGGTGGTAGTTGCCAGTTGAGGAAAAGGATGTGAAGATTCAATCATGAAGGCAGAGGGAGGATGTATTCTTCCTGGTGGGTCATTAATGGCCTAGAGGGTCGAGACCTCGAAAGAAACACAGACATTGCTATAGAAGCAGGTGGTGAATCTGGATAGAAGGGGGGATGAAGGACTAGAAGAAATGATGCTTGCGGGGTAGTATTGTAATTTCTTTGAATTTTAATGAATGAGAACTGATTGATTTCCTAGGTCCCCATCAGGGACCTATCTATAACCGAATTTCCCAATGAATTAATAAATATATCTCATGTTTTCTTAATTCTCTATTCTTTATGCATTTATGATTTCATGCTTGATATTATGTTGTAAGTACATTAGGTGTATTTCTTCCTAGGATTGTACAAATGGTGATCACAGTGGGACCCCCACCCAGTTTTCCATTTTTAGCTGATTTGGTAATATTTTATGTGTTTTATGTGTCCAAGGCTAGCCACTCTGATTGAAAGTGGCTAGAAGACAAATGTCGCTTTTGAAGACAATGGCCAACAACAGCCACCTTAAGTGATAGCGATAAAGAAAAAAATTAGCAATAGAGGGCATCCTGTGCTTCATCAGATGTGGATTTTAGGTTAGGGATTTTTCCTTTCTCTTTTTGTGTTTTACTTCCTAAATAAAGTAGGAGAAATATCATTTAATTAGAAAAACATACAAAAAGTTAAAGGAAAAATGCATAGTTTTCTTCTAGCCGCTGCTAGGAACAACAAACTTCTGATTTCAAATCTGCCCTAGTTTCCAATGGTCTAGGCTTGTTTTTATATATTTCTTACATGGATTCTAGCTAGAGGCCATTGCTTCATTAAATAAAAAATGCATTCTTTGAAAATCATGTAATCATTTAGATGTGCATTTTTCTAAAAATGAAACGTTTCTTTTTAGGCATATAGGAAAGAGCATGAGTGCTTCATGACGTATATTTTTCTTTTTGCAACAATATAAAAGGAATACTTACACACCACATTTCATCTAAATGCTAGTGACGTGGACTTCATCACCATCCACTAGTAGAGTTCAGCGATGATGACTTTCATCTCCATCTACTGGCTCAAATCTCACGTACCATTTTATATTGTCCAATACCAGATCCAAGAACTGACATAGCCTAGAAAACTTGCATGTACTTCTCTTCAAAGGGTATGACGTTGACCAGGTGAGACTAGGTGAGGATATGGAAGGACCTATGCTCCCTGATCGAGTGTGGATTTCATCACCACACTTTGGTGGGTTGACGTGACCAAAATATATCTGTTTATTGGTGAGATGTGAGCATATGGGTGAAAGCCCTTAAACTTTTCAAGCATTACATCAACAAATATCAAAACACAATGAGAGTAGTTTAGTTATCAACAAATCTAAACACACAAGACCAGCTTAGGAACACTAAGAAAATTTAAAAGAGATAAACATTTTTTACTTTGTTCATGTGTTCTAAAATCTACATAAGAGATAATTCACAATTGTCATGGTCTTTAAATGGATCAACTACCCTAGATCCAACATCGAGGTAGAAAATGATGCTCCACATAATCACAATAAAAATCACAATGATGTTGAGCCACCTACACATAATACCGTTAAACTAAGTTCAACGAGCATTAGGGGTGATAACTCAACCCATGGGGGTACTCCTCGAGAAATCCTACCTAGATAACCATATCCAAGTTCTTCTCACGATAGGCTATTGGGGGCCTTAAGGACCCAATATTCATGTAGACATGAGGAGGCTTCAAGGCCCTGATATTCACATAGACATGAAAATGTTTCAAGACCCCAATATTCACATAGACATGAGGAGGCTTCAAGGCCCCAATCCTCACACAGACATCAAGGAACTTCAAGGCCCCAATATTTGCGTGATAGACTTAGGTTAGATCAACTCACTAAGGGGTAAGACACAAATGTTGTATCCAGTCACATACCCATAGCAACTCCTGGCCTCCTTGAAAATGGGATGATAGTCATATATCATAATCTCATTGGTACTAATGGAATACCATTATATCAACCATATCATTCCAGAAAACTTAATGAGTTGGATCGAGTTCTTTCAAAACCAAATCAAATAAGCAATTTTACTATGCATTCTATTTTAGGAAGTTCGCGTAGTTTTCAAACAAATAGGCACATTATTTATCCGAGAAAAATCTCAAAGCACCCTTGTAGCATGCACACTACCTCCAATCATAGGGGTATGGAACATAAGTCAATCTATACATACCAGCTCACCCTGATAGAAAAAGGCAAAAGCATAGTAGGAGCCTCTCCAAGGGGGCTCTCCATTAGGAATCCTCACACAAAGTTACAAAGTCATGGACCTTTAGTGGTAGATCAATATGACTGTATATGTAGGTTAGAGTAAATAACACACATAGAACAATAGCACTTAGAAATACTCAAGGAGGAAACACGGAGAAATGGTGTTTGTGCTTAAAGACCATCGCTTGAGAGAGGAACAAATATAGTGTGAATAACAAGCTAATAGGTTGGCTCAAGCCAACTTACATATGGATAGACGTATCAATTCTTAGCATGAGATACATACTAGACAAGGAGATGAGTGTACTCACTGCATGTCACATCATGCTTCAAAGCATTAACAATGACTAGATCTAGAACATGCACAATAAGAGCAAATACATGTGGAAATGGAGGGTCAAGAGCAGATATATGTTGAGCCCTTATCCATAGTCATGGGAGATTAATATAGATGCCCAAACTAGGAATATACAGGGTTACCTCCTCAACCACCATGAGTAAACCTTCAAGAATAAGATATAATTTCTTTGAAGGTGTACAAAATTTTTGCTCAGAGAGTCAAATCTCTCAAAAAATAGGATGTGTTTGGGAAAAATCCAACGTTTAGTAAGATACACAATCAACCTATGTATCCTTCGGTACCAAGTCCTACATATCCTGGGCACTTTGAGATGCCTAGGATAGACAAATTTAAAGGAGAGGAAGATGCTCAAGAACCACTTTCATGAATGCGTGCTTCAAACTTGAACATAATGATACCTTGATGCTAAGAATGTTCATCATGACATTAACGGGTGCAACAACTGAATGGTTCAATCAACTACTTAAGCACAAAATCATCATTTTTGAGCAGCTGGTGAATGCATTTCTTGAATTCTTTTCATTTAACATCAAGAAGAAAGTAAACTTATCTGAATTGAAAAACCCAAAGCAGTACGATGATGAGCCAGTCATGGACTATGGTAACATATGGAGAAAGGTGATGGTAAAATTACCATTTTTTGTTCCTATTAATAAGCTCACCTAGAAGTTTACTAAGAGTTGCACAAGGTACATCTCATTTATCTTGCAACTACAATAATATGAAACATTCAAGGAATCCTTGGCTTAGGCCAAGCTAATAGAAGACATCAAGGTTGAGTAAGGAGACCTTAAGCTCCAAAACAAAAAGGACTGGAACAACAAAAACTGCAATAACAAAAATAAAAAAAAAGTAGGCCAAGCCTACTCCAATCAATCAGGTTGTATTGAATGCACCAAAGGTAATAAATAATCAACAACCATAGAAATATCAAGCTCAACCCCCATCGGTCAATTACAATCTAAACAAAAATCAAGGTCAAAACAAGCAACGTCAGTCACCTCACTATTACATGCCTTTGTTGAAATCGATGCAATCGATATTTAATCAACTAAGTGAGGCACAAAGACTCGGGTTGCCTAATGTACAACTTTTTTACCCTAATAATACCAAGCCTAGGGGATATAGGGAAGATCATTATTGCCCATACCATAGATAATAGGGGCGTGATATCGAGGCATGCATCAGTTTCAATAATGTTGTACAAATTATAGAGAAGGGTGAACTACAAGTTGATAATCTATTAGCATCCTATAATAGAGACATGGGCATATTCAAAAATCCATTGCCAACCATGAAGTCCCTAGAAATCAGGATGCTCAAGTAAACCAAGTCCAAGTTGAACCTTCCACTCAGGGATTCATTGGAATGGTTGAAATAGTCAATGTGGCAATGAGAAGTCGATGATACAACCAACCAAAGTCTCCATCGGATCTTATTCATATTTTGGATGCACCTCGATAAAGGCAGGTGCAAAATAATCCTCCAAGTCTACCTATGCAACTTGTGATAACTTTTTGGAGCAAAATTATGCAAAATTCCAAATGACACCGACCAAGTTATCAATATATGAGCTCATTCAATAGTATCCTAGGCATAGGGGGACTTTAATCAAAATCTTAAGATAAATTAAGCTACAGCCCCAAAATTTTGATTCATTTACAAACTTTTTAGGGCAAGTGCAACAGTTTCAAGAGCCTGTGATTCATTTTTATGATCACAAAAAATATGTAGTCTCTACTACGATAGAAGACCTACCTTTGTACATTATTGCTTCTATCAATGACATACCATTCAAGCAAGTTCTAAACGACATAGGCTCATCGATTAACATTATCATAACAAAATATATAGGGCACTTGAAAATCCCTAGGTCAAACATCATCCCAACCTCCTACACATTGAGAGCTTTCAATGATGCATTATGCTCCATAGTGGGTATAGTCATCTTACCTATAAAGGTAGGGCATACGACCATCCCTATGATGTATCACATATTGGAGGGGCAATGCAATACAATATCCTCCTAGAGCATCCTTGGATAAGGGACATGCAGTGCATTCCCTCGATCTTTCACTAATGCATCAAGTATGTGCACGAGGTACAAGTACACATGGTTTCATCAGATGAAGAGGCATTCAAATATGTGCATCAGGTTGACTTACTAGGGGATTTTTTCCTTCTGTCCATGCACCTGTACATTAGTCCATCATACCTGACCACATAACCAGGAAGCAAGTCCAAATTAGTATGAGGTGACCCATCCACATTAGTATCACTTCCAACTTCTAAAGCTACTAGTACTTATAAAAAATCAATAATGTCGAAAGCAAAAGACTCTTAGAAGTTAAAAGAACCCTTAGTGGAGGAAATACCTAAGGAAATCCCAATAATAAAAACATGGAAATTCCAAATCCCTATCAAAAAAACAAAATCTACTTGAGTGATAGATGGGTGGCTATGGTCAATATAGGACCACTTGATGAGTATCATCTAGATTTCTCTCTCGAAGCAAACCCATCAGGAATCATCCTATAGGAGGATGAGCCAGGTTATGGTTATGAGCAAGAATAGAATGAGTATGTCACAAGTGAATCCAAGGATGAAGCTATATTGGCCTTTCATGGATCTCAGTATTTACATCACCTCACCTGGACAACAAATACATAGGAAATATACTTCATAGATGAAAGAGACTATGAGTATTAGACTGAATTAGCCTATCTAGGACCTCGACACTCAGGTCACCACCCAGTTCCAGTGGGCATAATGAGGGATTCTTCATAGATGACAATGATTATGAAGATGAGATAAAAATGAGCTATCTTAGGCCTTGAAACTTATGTCATCTTGACATAACCAAAAAGCATGCACCTATCTACTGTATTAGTCTATAGTCATCATAAAAGCGTAAAAAGCTTGACACATTGCATAAATTCAACAAAATGATATTTCTTATATTGATTATGAATGAATCTTTGTTACAAATATGCCCCTCTTAGGGTCACTTGAATGATGATACAGTTTATACAATTGCCAATGCCCTCAATAGGGTAGGCGCATTAATATTGCCCTTTGACTAGTCACAAACTGCCTTGGGGTGGAGTTGACCCCCTTCTTCGTGATGTGGAAGGATTATGATATGGACTCCTCTTGTACCTATCTTCCTACGATCAAGAAACAACAACACATGATCAAAAATATAGATAGCCTCTCATAATGAGGCCCTTTAAGGAAACATACATGATAATGCCATTTAAACTAATAATCAAGAAAACATAAAGAAAACCTTTAAACTATGCTAATTGAATCAAGATTTGTAATATAGCATAAAGGAGATCATTAGACAAATAATGCATGGATCAGATAACAAAATAGAAGCATAGAGGTGCATAAAAGATCCACAAATGTCCTAATTAATGCAAAGCATAAACTATCTATTCTAAGCTAATTCCTACGGTCATAATTCTTCTAAACTACAATTAAACCTAAGAAATGATTAATCTAACCTATTTAACCAGACAAAAATGAAAAGAGTAAGGTGATCTATCACCTATTGCAAACCATAGCTCTGGTGAGCGGTCTGCACTATGAACCATGACTGACAGCCACGGTTTGACCTCTGATAGGTTTACCCTCAAAATCAGGGGTAGTGGGCTTGATCTCCTTGTCCAAATTGATGTTCAAGGGTCACCTTCGTTGTCCTCAGACTGATTTGGTGGTCAATTCGATGTGAAGGGCCTTCGTTTGCCCGGATTTGCGCTTCTTGATCCTCCTAGGCACCTAGGGCATCCATAATGCAATTCATCATGAATGTTGGCAAAAGGGTCGAGGATTAAGTGCAATAGCTCTATCTCTTAGTATACTCAGTTTGAGTGTACAATTCGCTAGGGCTTCGCTGCTCAAATCTCCAATGCTTGCTTCTCTTTTTCTCCCCATTTGGAGGGGGTATTTATAGCATGCCCCTAGGGCTAGGGGTGGCTTCATGGAGAAGCCAAGACCAAGAAGGGTGGTTAGGACAGTTGGGATGGAAGCCTCTGGAATATTTCGTCCTTCAACTACCTTCTTCTAGATCTTTTGGCCATTCCAACCAATTTGGCTCGGATGGAAGGCCTAACTGAACTTTAGTTAAGACCGCAGGTCACAGTTGTGGTCCAGACTGCAGACCGTAGGTGTCAACCATGGTTTAGACTGGAGACCGTAGGTCTAGGTTGTGGTTCAGACTGATTAGGCCAAAATGCCTAAATTGAGTGGTTAGAACCACTGCTCTATCTTGGAGTCTATCCAAGATCCTCCATATGGTCTTGTAGCATGTCCATATGAGTAGTCACCCTCGGCATGACGCGTTTTAGGTGTCTACAGATGCCCCTTTTGAGATGCGTTGTGAGATTGAACAACGCTGAGCAAAAATATACATCCTAAAATGATGCCTAAGGTTCTATGATGATCATTAGTTGGATCAACATTAGATGCCCCAGGTCCAGCAAAAGGATGCACATCTTGGAATCATTGCTTCCAACTCATGAAAGGCTTACATTTTGACAAGTCTGCACTCGTCATCAGACATTCGGATAGCATCAATGCCAAGTATGGGTATCTTCTGACCCATAAATCCGAAGGATGAGAGTTACAAACCAATTATCATATTTGTTGTTTACCCCAAGCAAAGGGGGAAGCTTATGATAGTTGTTGACAATGATTCACAAGAACGAACACAATTTTGACAAGATCAGGGGATCTACGATCTCAGGGATCTTCTGCTGACTTTGATTATGATTATGAAATTATGACTACCCCCTCAAGCGATGAGTCGATGAGGGTAATGACAATGTATGAAGCGACGAAATCGCTTGACCATAATGAATGATCCTGAACAAATTTAGATTCGAGCCTTTTAATGCCTTGGCTAGGCCTAGTTCAGCTTATGATTGCAACTCTTAGTAGTATTTGCACATTTCTATCCCATGGAGCAGTCAGGCTACAATAGCCATCTTAAGGAATCAAAATGATACAAATGCAATTAGACTTGTGTTGAATCATATTTGTCGATGATTTGCTGAAAGATGTCATAAAAGAAATGACAATTTTACCCCAAATGTCCTTATGGTGATTTACTCATCTTGTCGGATTGCATGGATCGCAACTCGTTGCAACCGCCAAGTGTATAGGATAAATCACTGAATACGAGGCGCATTTGGTTTTTAATTATTTGATTTTTTTGTTTTAATTTTGCATTTATTTGATTGATCTTGGTGCTTTTAACATCACCAAATTTGCAATTTTAATCATTGATTTTGAATTTTTATCCAATGGGAGTCATTAATTTGCTCTTTTAGACCTTCCCACGGTGGGTTTTGAGTGCATTTAATGCTAGCTATGGACCATGGGTATGGTCTATGATTTAATTTTTCAAATTTTGGGAACCGTGGGTCAGACCTACGGGTGGAAAACCCTAGTTTCGAAACCGTAGGTGTCAGCTACGGTTCATCGAGACTAGGAGAACCTATAAATTGAATTCCCATTTGAAATTTTTCATTATTTTCTTGCAAGCACTAGCAATTTGAGAGCTCTGAGAGTGAGAGAACCTTCCCTGATCTAAAATGCTACCACACTCTACCGTAATTACACTCATCTACCTCGATGGTGGATCTTGATCAGCCATCTACTAGCCGAGGCTAGGGTGCGGGCAAGGTAACTCAAAATCGAGACCTCACACTCAATACTAGTAAAATGAACCACATTAAGTAATGCGGATAATGAACCTCACTAAACTATTGGTAATGAACCCCACTAGTCTAGGTTAGCTTAGGATTTTAATTTTGTGACTTAGTGGACTAGGAGGGTACCCAAAATGGGTGCCTCTCCTAAACCGTAGCTGGTAGCTACGGTTCCCAATTGGCAAATTGGGGACCGTAGGTTTCAGCTATGGTTTTTTTTTATATATTTTTGTCATTTTTAGCATTGTTTTTAGCTTTGTTTAGCTAGATTTTGTTTTACATTATGCTTTTTATTTCAGATATTGACTTCTAGAGCCCAAGAGCCTAACATTCTAAAGACTCTCCATGAGGCTCTGTCTGATGATGACCGAGATTGGTTCCGAGCTATCGAGTTCGGCTATGTCATGGATCTGCCCACTATTAGGGTAGATCAAGCCTACCTGACTACGTTGGCCCGATGTTGGAATGCATGGACCAACACATTTCACCTACCTATAGGTGAAATGACTATTACTCTGGAGGATGTCTACAGGATCTTCAGGATCCCCATTGATGGTGAGGCCATCATCTCCTCTACCTCTAGGGTAAAGGAGGCTATTTTTTATTCTATCTTTGATGACCAGAGCGAGGATGCTCAGGATGCGATTGACCATGGAGGGGTGCACATTGGTGAGTGGTATCATGAGGATGTCTTCTCTACATGGGAAGCCCTCTTCATGCACCTTATAGTATAGATTGTCCTTCCAGACTCCTCGGGTATGAGGATTCCTTGGAACCTCTTGTCCACTGCTTGGAGGGTTCTTCAGAGTTCTATAGAGGAGCCCTTACTTCTATCATGGGGGAGCACCCTACTATGTTAGCTCTATAGGGAGTTGTATCAGATTACTGAGCATAGCCATAAGGGCATCAGCTGTAGTCTTCTATTGTAGATCTGGGGGTGGCAGCACATCCGGATCGAGCATCCTATAGATCTTCCACTATGCATCACTTCTATTGTTGATGATCATCAGTGTTATGCCACCTGTTGGCCTCATGAGGAGGAGGGTACCCATAGTCGGATCCATGCTGGTGATGTCCAACATTATATCACTCAGTTTATGGCACTTGGCCCGAATGATGTTTAGTGGTGGCCCTATATGGATTGCCTAGCATGGCTAGAGGAGGGCCAGTGGCTGAGACATGGGCACCATGATAGATGGCTTGATCAGTCATAAGGCTAAGATTTGAGAGTACCAGTTCTACTCTCGGGTCCTATGATAGTTTGGGCTCATACAAGATATTCTAGATATCCCACTCAGATATAGACGCTTGGTCATGGAGCACGATCTATAGTGGATCATTCCTGAGCCTCTAGGAGATGTTGCTGATGACTACTAGGAGACTAGAGTTGAGACTATTGGGACCACTCCAGAGTATGATGGGTGGTGGTCCATGTTTATATGGTATGGGCAAGGGCCTCTAGGTCGAGAGCCAGATCAGGTAGAGGTAGAGGTGGATCCCAACGGGTGTAGGGTGCATTACGGATAAAGGGTGGCTGGGGCATAGAGGCCACCATCGAGGAGGCTCTCAAGATTGACCCAGATGAGGAGGCTCTAGAGGAGGGTGAGGTCCCTCTCGATAGTGTATAGGGTCTACTCTTAGCTTAGGTGGCTGACTTGTAGAGTCAGCTCGGATGATTCCATACATAGTAGCTAGAGCGAGATACTACTATCGCCACTCTAGAGGTGAAGGTAGCTGATAGGGATAGGCACTTAACTGAGGTGTAGGATCAGATACAGGATCTTACTACATGGGCCATAGATGCAGAGGCCTAGGTTCAGAGACTATAGACTACCCTAGAGTTAGCACAAGCATAATGGACTATAGTAGAGGTAGAGAGGGATCTCCTTCGGGTATCGAGGGGGGCTATGCCACCTCCTCAGGTTACTATGGGGCCTCCTAGCACCAATGGTAGCTCTAATAGGTGTTCAGGATCTGATGGCTGAGGTAGAGTGACTACGCAACATGGTCATGAGGACCAATGAGATGCATGCAGCTCGACTTGCTCACGTTGATCAGCTAGTCGGCTACATTGAGATGCATGGGCTACAGGTTCTTGAGGATCCTTTCACTTTAGAGTCTCAGTGGACCAGGTCTAGGACCTCTGGATAGTCTATGGTGAGCTCGAGTCATAGGACTCATAGGACTGAGAGGACGCATAGGTCCTCTAGCTCACATGGTGCGACATCGCGTGCCAGGCCTAGAGATGCAGGGTAGACTTCAGGGGCCACCGGTCAGAGGACTAGCCTACTTCAGTTACCAGTTTCTCATGTGTTGGGTGCCTTAGGATTTGGAGGTAGGTAGGATCCACAGCAGGACCCACCATGGGTGCCAGAGTAGATAGGAGAGCAGGCTCCAGAGCATAGTGTTGAGGGAGGTGGTGAGAGCTCCAGTACAGGGGGAGCAGACTAGATCTGGGCTCTGCTAGATGCAGACTATATTTTTGATATGCCATATTTATTTTGGGTGTAAGGTCGAGGACCTACACACTTTGTAGCCTATGGGAATTTTGATACACTCCCTATGTACTCTTTTGGACACATATATATATATGACTTGATCATTTATGGCTCATTATGTGTACCGATATTTATTTTTGATTTTATGTTTATTTGATGCACATGGATGCAATGCTTATGTTGATGCTATGTTTATATGATGCGATGTATGGATGACATGCACTAGATAGCTATCTTATTTATGATGATGTTGATGAGATGCAGTGATCTAGATGATTAGATGTGCCATTTATGATGTATGCATATGGATGCACTATTTATTTTTAATGCATATTTGTTTTTGCTTTGTGGGCATGCATTTATTTTTATGAAGTTATGGTATGCTATGCAATGTATGGTAATGCATTATGTACATAATCGTAATCTAATGGGAATGAACTTGTATGCTTTAATCACTTAAAACATAAGGAATGAATGTAAACTGTGTATATCAATTTTAAAATATGACACCATAGAATGTATAACAATCATGCAAAATAATTGATAATTCTCATTACAAGAACTTAATCAATTAATCACCCATATATGAAATGCAGTGAAATGGATTGGTATAATGCTAATGAATGAATATGTCATTCTGTATATTTTTCTTTGCTGCACTATATAGTCAGTGGTCGTCTAAACATCATTTCTGATATTCATGCGGTATCTATCCTATATGTTTGATTGTGCTTTGTAAAATGCATTCTGATAAATGAATGACTCTTATTTTTTATGTCTAATGATATTTGGTATTTTGTTGCTATTAGAGAACTTTTTGAGGTTTTCCATGAGACTCAAACACCCTAGTAGACTTCTCCAAAAATCACATACTAATTGTACAAGGCTTTTATTGGACAAGGCTTTTGTCGTGATAGACCCAACTATTCATTATCCCTGTGTGTGCATGTGAGTATTTTTAGATAGACCATAAGCATACCCCGTATGTCAGTCGGGACTCTTTCAACCCATATGTGAGATAGGGTTCCTCATACGATCGTACCATCCTTGTTTCAGCTTTGATTAGACTTATACAACTAGACAAACCTAGGCACCTAGAGCTAGCTCATCTTGCAAATTGATCAGGGCTACCCCTCCAAATGCAGGTGGGACTCTTTCAACCCATTGCTACGTTTGGGGATCACCCAATAGAACTACCCCTCCGATTGCAGGTGGGACTCTTCCAACCCATTGCTGCGATCGAGGATCACTCTATGGCTTTCAAAAGGTGGACAATCTAGGGATTCAAGTTCTCACCCTTCTTACTTGCTCATATGTAGTGATAAAAATCATTGTTAGTCCACGTGTTACCATTTTCTTTGAGCAAGGGATTTTTATAGTGCTTTTGATTCACTATGTCACTTTACATTTGATTTGAACTTTGTACTTTGAAATTTGCACTTTGTAACTTGGGATTTAAACTTTGTAACTTTGGGATTTATAGGGGAAATTCTTGTCCTTTTGCCAAAGTTCACCACTCTAGACCGAACTATTTGCAAGATAAGCAGGTCATGAAACCCATCTCTCTAGATACCTAAGACTGCTTTCGCAACTTTCATCATCTCTTGTCTTAGCAGGATTTTATATTGTTTTGCTTAGTGATGGGATCCTGATATGTTGAAGCACTATCCCAACTAATGACCTCATCTATAAAAGCAAAGCAAGCTTTCTACAATATCTGAAGAACCCACTAGGTATGTTTGAATGACTGGAAAACTTAATATACATACATATTTCTCCGCAATAGGTATCGTGTATGAATGCAATGAATTATGATAAATGCAAGGGTGCATGATTGAAACACAAACGTGCGACCATTTGTAAGATTTTGATAGACACATTACACTCTACTATGGAATGCAATGGATGACAAATGCCTAAATGCAATATGATGATGTGAATGCATGTATGAAAATGCAAACTGCAAAAGCAAATGTTTTTGGATTTTATGCTTTACCAATTTTTTTTGGAATTTTATATATTTTCAAATTTTTATGAATTTTTGAGCTTTCATATTTGACCAAACGATGAGTATATATGCCTTTGGAGATTTTTGGGGTTGACCAAGTGATTTTTAGAAATCCTTGGAGCTTTTTGGATTGACCAAAGGGCTTACAGATGCCTTTGGAACCTTTTAGTTGACCAAACTCTCAAGCAAGAGAGCTTGGAGCCTTTTAGGATGACCGAGAAGCTATAGGAACTCTCGGAGCCTTTGGGTTGACCAAGCGATTTTTTAGAAATCCTTGGTGCCTTTTTGGGATGACCGAGTGGCTTTAAGCAACCCTCGAAGCCTTTGGGTTGACCAAGCAATTTTTAGAAATCCTTGGTGCCTTTTTGGGATGACCGAGTGGCTTTAAGAAACCCTCGGAGCCTTTGGGTTGACCAAGCGATTTTTAGAAATCCTTGGTGCCTTTTTGATTGACCAAAGGGCTTACAGATGCCTTTGGAGCCTTTTTTGCTACACTCTCTAAGCATAGAATGCCTTAATATGGATGATGTTGAGAGGTTCAGGCTCTTCAACACCCCCTAGCGACGTCAGGTGATAGGTACCTAGACCAATATTTTTAGATATGATATAGGGTCCTAGCCAATTAGCTATAAATTTGTCTCGCATATCGGGTGACAAATTCGAGTTCTGTTGGTTTTCTTTCAGCACAAGATCCCCAACTTCAAAGTCTCTCTGGTGGACTTTGATATTGTAAGCTCATTTTAATCACTCTTGATAGACGTGGAGATGCTCCAGGGCATTCACGCGATGTTCATCCAGTAGCGTCAATTGATCTAGTCGAGCTTGTCGCGCGGTGTCATCATCGATGAACTCTTTCAATGCGATGCGCAGCGTTGGAATTTCCAACTCTAAGGGCATAATGGCCTCAATGCCATATACTAGTGAAAATGGAGTTGCCCCAGTGGGAGTCCGAATGCTAGTCCTATAAGCCCATAATGCAAGGGGTAGTTGTATATGCCAATCCTTGTGGTGTTCTTGCACTATATTTTTCAAGATGGCTACCATAGTCTTGTTTGAGGCCTCAACTTGCCCATTTTCCTATGGATAGTATGGAGTTGCAAAACTATGTTTGATGCGGTACTTAGATGTTAAAGCTCACATAATTTTGTTCTTAAAAGAAGTTCCATTATCCAAAACTATTTTGGATGGTATCCCAAAATGACTTATGATATGCTCCATTATGAACTCTACTATGCGAGCTCTAGTGGTCATTGTTAAGGGAATGGCTTCCACCCACTTTGTAAAATACTCAGTAGCCATAATAATGAATGTATGTCGGCTTGATGATGGAGGAGAGATCTTGCCAATTAGATCAAACCCCCACTGAGCAAATGGCCAAGCCGCTTGGATGGGCTGTAAGGCCTGTGATGGCAGGTGCATAAGATTAGCATGATGCTGACATTTGATGCATTTCTTGACATATACATTGCAATCCTTCTCCATAGTGGGCCAATAATAACCCATTCGAAGGATGCACTTGATGATGGCCATGCCATTGAAATGGCCACCGCATGTACCATCATGAGCTTCTAAAATTGCCCAAGATGACTCTTGGGGCTCAAGACAATGAAGGAGAACTCCATCATAACTTTGGTGGTACAAAATATCTCCTATCAAGACATATTTAGTCACTTTCTATTTAAATGTGCATCTTGCGGCACGCGATAGTCCCTCCGGGACAAAACCAAGTCTTAGGAAGTCTTGAATCTGTGACATCCAATTCTGATGAGCCTCAGCTTCGACTGCTAAGACAACTTGTACCCCCTATGTATTTACTTTTGCAAATGCAGACTAGGAAACAACCTTGTGGTGAATGGTGGTGCCACTCCTCGTAGGACTCTGGGAGGTTAAAGACCCCTAGGGTGCTTTCTTGAGAAAGTCTTCAGCTTTGCAGAACCAATCAGCTTTTGGCTCCACACTAATCATGTTGATTGATTCTTTGTTATCAAAGGTTGCACGCTCTACTACAGGATGCGAGAGCATCTTGACGTGGATGGTAGTGAAGTCGATAGATGGATTCTGAGGGATCAAGGATCCCAAAGATGCCATGGTGTCTACGAACCTATTTGATGAATGAGGGACTACCTCGATGTCGTACCATTCTAGTTTAGCTAGATATGTGGCAACAAGATCTTTGTAGGCTTTCAGTACCAGACATCGACACTAAAATAGTCCCTTCACTTGGTTAATTATGAGCAAGGAATCACCAAAGATGTTTAGTCTCTTGATATTCATGGCGATGGCTGTATGGAGGCCCAAAAGTAGGGCTTCATATTCAACATTATTGTTGGTGCATGGGAAGTCTAGTTTGAATGACAAGGGCATTGGAGCTCCTTGCGGTATGAAAAACACTATCCCTACGCCAGCTCCTTGCTCACATTTCGAACCATCAAAGAATAGAGTCATATCAGCATTGTTCTTTGGTTCTTCGAGTTTGGGAGCTTCGGATACTACAAACATTGCATCATCCGAAAGCTCGATTGTTAGAGGCCTATTGTTGGATAGTGGCACCTCAGCTAACTGATCTGCTATGACCTGTCCCTTAATGGACTTCTGGCTTATGAATTCTAGATCAAATTCTATCAATAGCATGATCCACTTTGTAGTACATGTATTATGATATGTCTTGCTCATCATATACTGCAAAGGATTTTGTTTTGATATCACATATGTCATGTGACTTAACATGTAGTGCCATAATTTCTTGGTAGCGAACACTACTGCTAAACATAGTTTTTCCACATATGCATATCCTAGCTCGTAACTCACCAAGGTTCGGCTAATGTAATATATGGCTTGCTCTTTGCCTTGTACATTCTTTTGGGCCAACATGGTCCCTAACGCAAAGTCTGTTGCCGATATATATAGCATAAAAGGCTCTTCTGGCCTTGGTGGAGCTAACACTAGCGGCGTCACCAGGTATTGCTTTATCTCAGTGAAGGCTACCTTGCAGTCCTCATCCCAGTTGAATGGGACACCCTTATGTAGTAGTCGATTCATGGGTCGACATTTATCCGATAGTTGGGCGATAAATCACTTTATCGAGGCTACCTTGCCTTGAAGGCTCCTTAATTCCTTAATATTGGTGGGAGGACGCATTTCCAAAATGGCCTTGACCTTCATTGGGTCTACTTCGATGCCTCTCTTGGAGACAATGAACCCTAGTAATTTTCTAGAAGTTACGCCAAATACGCACTTCTTAGGATTCATCCTGACGTTGTGCTCTATCAGGCGATCGAAGACTTTTCTTAAGACCTCCGCATGCTCTTCTCGTAGCAATGACTTGGCTAGCAAATCATCGATATAATCTTCAAGAATTTTGTGCATATAGTCATGAAAAATGTATGTCATGGCCCGCTGGTATGTGGCACCAACATTTTTGAGACCAAATGGCATAACTTTGTAGCAAAATGTTCCCCATGGCATTATAAATGTGGTTTTGTGCTGGTCTTCGGGCTTAATCCGAATTTGATTGTAACCAAAAAAATCATCCATTAAGGAGAGCATTTCGTGACCTGTAGTAGAGTCTACTAGAGCATCGATATTGGGCAACGAAAATGAATCTTTGGGTGTTGCCTTGTTGAGATCTCTAAAATCCATACAAATACGGATCCTTCCATCTGGTTTTCCTACAGGCACCATATTGGATACCCATTCTGGATAGTCGATGGAAATGACAAATTCTACATCCAACAATTTTTGCAATTCATATTTCACCATTAAGGCTACTGTTGGATGCATCTTTCTGAGCTTCTTCTTGACAGGCTTCTTGGATGGGTCTAGCGAAAGGTTATGAGTAACCAACTTTGGGTCTAGACCGGGCATATCTTTGTATGTCCAAGCAAAAAGGTCAGGTCTCTCTTTCAGTAGAGGGATGATGCTAGCATGCTCATCTGGAGTGAGACTCATTCCAAATTTAACCTTCATTGGATTGGTGGGGTCATTACCGATATCCACTTCAAAGGTTTCCTCTACTGACATATGGGATCCCTCCTCAAGCTGATGAGGCGTAGGGATCAAATGGATGTCATCAACTAGATTTATATGTTCTTCTTCGGAAGCATGTTCAGCGTGATAGACATCATAAGCATAGCCTGGTCCAAAATGAAATGGTTGCAGCATCTCTTCATTCAGGAAGAAGTCTTCAGGCTCTACTAGTGAATCAACACGATCCCAATCGATAGCATCCATGTTTAGATGCAATGGTTTGGATGGATCTATTGGATTACGGAGTGGAGTGGTCAAATCAATGGAGACCATGTTGATGGAATGGAATTGATCTCCAGGACCACATGGACTAAACTCTACATCATCTGTGTAGCTTCCATACCCAAGATCTGGCTCGGATGGTACGGGGACGAATGGGTCCTCCCTATGGGATGCCCAGACAATTGGATCCTCCCTATGCACTAACTACAAAATGGGATCTCTCAGCTCAAGTAGCTCAGCATAAGTAGGTGGATGGGGAAAGAGTCTTTGATATTCCTCTTCCAGATTTATTCTTTCCCTAAGGCGGCACTGGAGATTAATCTCTCGACGTAAACCTACAGTTGTAATAGGTGGTGGACCCCGAGGTGGATTTTGATTACATAGGTGATGAGGCCCCAAATAGGCCATCTCCAATGAATCCTCATCATCACTGTACATATATAATCCTTCACTTCCCCCATATGCAAGGGGTGATCTACCAGATGTGGTCCCATGTATCTGATTCTGCGGTCACTATCATCACTATCCGGATAAACTGGATAAAATGATCGTATATATGACATCGATGCAAAAATTGGCTCTGCTTCCTCTTCAGAGTGATCAGTGTTAAGAGGTACTTCTTCTATAACATACTTCGACTCCGTAGGCAATAGATGTAGTGGGTATACAAGCCTCGGATCGGTCATCTCAACCTCATCGCTATGATTGCTACTATGAGCAGACCACTCTATCATGTCCACAAATATTGGGAGATTAGCTGGATGAGGCCTTAAGTAGGCCTACTCTATCTCATATTCATAATCACTATCGACTATGAAATGCTCTTGTATCTCATCTAATTGCTCTCTAGGAAGCAAATGGCATAGAAATACCGAAACCACGAAGGCTCGATCAATTTCCTCTTCAGATTGATCATTATTTGAGGACTCGCCATCTGCATCATAACTTGGTCCACTTATTTTAGAGGTGGACTCCTCTCCATATTCACTACAAAGATCTCCTAACTTGAGATCACCTAGAATGGCGAGGTTGTGCCCCTGCATACCAGTATTATCGGTTGTGATATGATTTTGATGACCCAGGTTGCCTCTGGGGTTCTACTTCGAGAACTCTTCATGTTCAAGCTTCGGTATCTCAATGGTGATGAATGACACCATTGGGTTGTTGCCCTGAAGACTAGACATGTTAGGATGATATGGATTAAAATCCATGTCATCCCCCAGACTCAGGTATAAATGATCCAATGATACAATGAGTAAATCATCATGTCCCTGAATCTACAATCCCAATCCGAACCTATTATTTGCCAACTGATAACGTAGTTCAAGAGGGGTTCTTCGTCCTTGTTCGAAAAGACCAAGGTCATATCCATGCCAATGATAGAGCTCAAAAATGTGCATGGCATACTTTGGGTTGGACAAGTACCGAACGTTCACCATGAACTGTTCCTCATCATCCATCTCCATGGGTGCTCGCATTGGAACTTGGTCCAACCTGACGTAGATGAAGTTTGTTTGGTTGGGTGGCTCACCCAATGGTACTATGGATCCAACTAGATATCGATGGGCTATCGACCGGCCCATGTCTCATGCAGTCTCTAAAATAGGACCAAAGGTCACATTTTGCACAAGATACTCACCCATACCTATACTGGCTAGGTGAACAGTCACCCGTGGTGTGGATGACCCTACTAACGATGCAGGAGAAGAAGTCTGAGGTGCCTCCTCAACTTGATCCTGGGCTTCCTCCACCTCCATGGGAGTGGTAGCCTCAATGATGACTGGTCTCTCAATGGTGATGAATGACACCATTGGGTTGTTGCCCCAAAGACTAGACTATCCAATGATGTAACAAGTAAATCATCATGTCCCTAAATCTGCAATCCCAATCCGAACCTATTAGTTACCAATTGATAACGTAGTTCAAGATGATTTTTTTGTCTTTGTTTAAAAATACCAAGGCAGTATCCATGCCAATGATAGAGCTCAAAAATGTGCATGGCATACTCTGGGTTGGACAAGTATCGAATGTTCATCATGAGCTATTCCTCATCATCCATATCCATGGGTGCATTGGAACTTGGTCCAACTCAACGTAGATGAAGTTTGTTTGGTTGGGTGGCTCGCCCAATGGTACTACGAATCCAACTAGATATCGATGGGCTATCGGCCAACCCATATCTTGTGTAGTCTCTAAAATAGGACCAAAGGTCACATTTTGCACAAGATACTCACCCAGACCTTTACTAGCTAGGTGAACAGTTACTCGCGGTACAGATGACCCTACTAATGACGTAGGAGAAGTAGTATGAGGTGCCTCCTTGACTTTATCCTAGGATTCCTCCACATCCATGGCAGTGGCAGCCTCAATGACGACTGGTTCGGGCACATTATTTTCTTCTTTTCTTCCCAAATTCACATTTAATTTCTCGTCATCCTGATGCATTGTCGATGCACTCGATCTCAGAGAAGTTGTAGTGGTATGTTCAAATATGTTTGATATAGATACTAATGGTTGAACATGCACCGCCTGTTTACCTCTTGGAACCCTTACATGTGACTTGGGTCGTATTTCCAAGCGCATTGATGGGAGTACAAAGCCCCCTGGAAAATTTGCTAAGTTCACGAACTTGAATGGTTCTTCATTTGATGAAACCACATGAACTTGTCCCTCGTATATATACTTGACATACTGATGCAATATCAAGGGAACATAACGCATTTCATGAATTCAAGGCCTCCCTAGAAGGATGTTATACTACAAGGCACCCTCTATCATGTGACACATTACGAGAATGGTCTTTAGTCCCACATGAATATGTAGGACAATCGTGCCAACCGTAGAGCCTAGTGCGTCGTTAAATGCTCTCAATGTAAATGTGGTTGGTATGATGAGTAATTTTGGCAATTTCACATGGTTTAGTGCCTTAGTCATGATTATATTGATTGACAAACCAGTTTCAATAAAGACCCTTTTGAATGGCACGTGGTTAACACATGCAATGCTATGTAGTGGTGGGTCAGCCACGCTTGCAAAAACTATTTTCACTTCATGATCGTAGAACTGGATCATTTGTTCTTGGCACTATTATACATGCCCCACAAAATTTGTGAATGCCTGTGTGTCCTGGGACTATACCTCAATAGACCTCAAAATATCCATAAAAGTCTCCCTATGCCTAGGGGACTATTGTATAAGCTCATATATCGACAACTTCATAGGATTCATCTGTAGGTTTTGAACCAGCCTGCTCCTAATGGTCACCATCGATCTTGTTGGTGGGCCTGGAATATTTTGTGCCTGTCACTGCTGGGGCATGGCCTATATTTGAATGGGAGCATGACTTTGATTCGGTTGTTCATACCTCCCATGTTTGGTAACAACATTGACCATACCGACAAACCCCTGGGTAGGTGGTTCGACTCACATTTGATTGACGTGGCCAATGTGGTTACGGGGCACCTCATGGTTTGGTAATGGATTTTTAAAAATCCCCATGTTTTGGTTGTATGATACCTAGGGATTTTATAGTACCACAAGCTCTCCATTTCTATCATATTTTGCACAATATGTTTGAAATACCAACATACCTCGATGTCGTGGCCTTTTCTCTATGAAATATGCAAAATAGATCTTCCTGATAGTCTTTGGGCTTGGGCTAATTAGGATCAACCATCTTGACTTTGGGAAATCTTATTACCTTGGCCTCGTAGATCTGACAAAAAATTGATGTCAATAATTCCATCAATGGCATGAATATGCAAGGTGGGTGTTGCTCTTTGATCTTGCCCTTGTAGTTATTCTTATGCTGGGCGTATTGCGCAAGAGGAGGATGAACTTGATAATTTTGTTTATTTTGCCCCTTATCCTCATTTTGTATATTTAGTACCACCTGATTCACATGGGTCTGCTTGCCCTGTTGCTTTGAGGTACTTTTCCTATATCCCTCTTTCCTAGTTTTGAGCTTCAAGTTGCCCTCCTACAACTTGTGTCCTTAATTACCTTGGTTTGTGCCAAAGCTTCTTCGAATGTAGCATACTGTTGTAGATGCAACAGTAGCGAGATGTGCTTGGCACAACTCTTTGTAAAAATTCAAGTTAATTCTGTGGTAGGAATATGGAATGACAACTTTGCCATTAATCTCCTCCATGTCTTCCTATATTGTTCTATTGGCTCATCGTCACGCTGAGCTAGCACAACCAAATCGAAAAGGTTGGCCTATTTCTTGATGTCGAAGGAATAGCGTTCGAGAAAGGCATAATATAATTGCTTAAAATTTGGTATGCTATATTTTTTTAGCTGATTTAACCACTCTCAGGTTGGGCTAGAGAGTGGCATGACAAACATATGCAATAACAGTGCATCATTGTTCTCTATCTGGAAGCAAGCATCCAAAAATCTTGTGACATGTTCTTGCACCTCTTCATCACCCTTGAATTTGTCTAACATAGGCATATCAAAATTCTTAGGGTATGGGGGCATAGGCACCAAGGGATCTAGAGGTTCATTGAGAATTTTCCTTAGTGTCAGATTTTGGATAGCTGCACCTTGTTTCTCAATTGCTTTGACATTCTCGACAAAATATTTGTAAACCACAAAATCTAGAAAGTCCTCCTCCATAAGTTGGTATGAATTTGGTCTGGGAGGTACACTCCTCTTCTATCGATATGGAGGGCATTGCTATTCCTCCTCCTTAGCTCAAGAACTCTTAGGATATTCTTGGTTGTATCCGTTCCCATCTTGTTCCTCATAATGTTGTTGCCTATGATTTTCAATCGAAGGCAGTCACTCTCTCTGATGGGTAGTGATATGAGTGTGAACACTTACGCACTCATGGTGCATGTCAAATTATGAAAGAGCCTTTCTATGAACCTACTCTCTATGCTCATCCTAAGAATATAGGCCAGCCGTAGCCAACCTATCTTCCTACTCTACATGCTCCTTCTGGATGAGGATGCGCTCCTCGCTCAAGTGCTGCTCACACAACCTCTGTCTAGTAAGCCTCTGTGCTTGAAGATATTCATCTTCAATGCACTACCTCTCTAGGTGAGCATCCTCCAATTGATCTTGGAGGAGTTGGCATTTCTGTTCAGAGGCCAGTCGATATGATCTTTCGACCTTGTCAATCGTAGGAGGCCTTTGGTATGCTTGCATTGTATGTGCAACCTTGTGGGTTCTATACCCATAAAAATGATGTGTTGTGCCTTTTCCTCTGTCTGTGAAGATGGCATTAGGATCGTGATATGTCCTATAATACATGCCATCATGTGTGGATGGTGGACATGAGACATGAGGGCACTTAGAAGCCTCTCCATGCTCTCTAGTAGTTCTAATGGTGCTCTTGCTATGCTCACTCAAAGCACGAGTGGGTGGAGTCGAAGGCTTGCATCCTAGCTACTCTAACACACTACCTAGACCATCTAGCTATCTAGACCTCCAAATCTCATGGGGTGGTGTTCTATTAGCTCCCACATTCGATATATCAATGGTGATCTTATGTGCTATAGTACACACGGGAGTATGGGTAGACTTGCGCTCAGTAGGGAGCCCGTATACTTACCCCTGAATGGGCGAATCTCTATTACTTCTATACTCAAAAGGTGGGGGTATAGTGCAACCTGTAGAATTAGTGTGAATGGGTACCAATATGGTCTACTACACGACATAATATTTGATCGATGTCGTGGATGTGCGTGCACTACGATCTTAGTAATGGATTTCGAGAGGAGCATCGTCAGGCTGAGAAGCTCCATGCTCTAATCTATGTCTAACATAATACACTAATGGTATTCTATCAAGGGTATGATCAATGGGATCCCCTTGTGTTGAGTTGTCTCCTCTAATGCTCATTGAACGATGTTCGGTTTGCTCATGTGGTTGAGGACTAGACACATGTATTTGTGAATCAGTTGGGGCTTGGTCATTGGCTTCAGGTTTGCACCTTTTCCGACCACCCCGTGTATCCACCATAGTGTACCTAACGTCTAGATGTATATTTTATTATCAAAAAAGATATACAATGATGCTTATCTTATTTTTAAATTTTAAAGTGAGCCCTAAACTGTTTGATATTGTTTCAAGATGTGTTGTATCAGTATGAGAAACTCTTGCATGTTTTGCAAAATCATTGGATTTTATTCTTAGTTTAATTATCTTTCACCTATACACTCGCACAAGCCAAATATGGTAGTGAAGTACATACTCAACAAGCTAGCACAGGTACTACTAACCCTCACCTAGAACATCATGCACAACTATACACTCTTTCAAATATGAATGCATGCTATTTTGCATGGATAGGACAGTTCTTGGATCGACCTTGGCCATGATCAGGTCCCGATAATACAATTTCAAATGAGCCAACCAAGTGGTAATGACATCCACTATTGGTCTCAATCAAATGGGTTGGATGTGAGAGCCCAATGCCACTGATGTTTAAATGAAACATAGTGTGTGTGGTTTGTTTTACTTTGCATAAAGGAAAATGCATAAAAGAGCATTCATATGATAATTCCTACATGATATGCATAAAAATAAAAGGAACATTTTAAATTCATAAAGCTATGCATGCTATGTCCTACATGATGTTATGAAAATGTGATTACAATGACACAACCTCTAATTGGGCCTCAAGCATGCAAACAACCACTCAATTTTTATCAAGGTCACTGTATTCTAGGGCGGACTACAATCATAGGTCCGCTATTCCTAGCAACGCCTTTCTAGTGGAAGGAAAGCAAAAGTAAACTATGACTATTCGTTCAACCTTTTTATTTAGTGTACCTAATTTGTAATCGATTTAACACTTACTATAAAAATACAGAGAAGAAAATATAGAATAAAGAATAAAAATAGAGCCTACCTTAGCTCCTGATCTGATGCCAAGTGGTTTCTCTGTTGTCTGCTACTTCTGCTATAAATCGTAGCTCTGGTCTACGAGATGCAGTGTGAACCATAGGTGAAAATTGCGGGCCAAAAAATAATCATAGCTATTATCTATGGTTAGCACATGAGATAAGAAAATTCAAGAATGTCAACACTCAAGGGCTACAAATGCAGAGTTCCACCGTGATTGCCATCTAACATAACCAAAAAGTATGCTCCTATCTACTGTATTAGTATATAGTCATCATAAAAGCATAAAAAACTTGACACATTACACAAATTCGACAAAATGATATTTATTATATTGATTATGAATGAATATCTATTACAAATATGCCCCTCTTAGGTTCACTTGAATGATGATACCGTTTATACAATTGCCAATGCCCTCAATAAGGTAGGTGCATTAATATTTCCCTTTGACTAGTCGTAAAATACCTTGGGGTGGAGTTGACCCCCTTCTTCGTCATGTGGAAGGATTATGATATAGAATACTCTTGTAATTGTCTTCCTACGATCAAGAAACAACATCACACGATCAAAAATATAGATAGCCTCTCATAATGAGGCCCTTTAAGGAAACATACATGATAATGCCATTTAAACTAATAATCAAGAAAACATAAAGAAAACCTTTAAACTATGCTAATTGAATCAAGATTTGTAATATAGCATAAATGAGATCGTTAGAAAAATAATGCATGGATCATATAACACAATAGAAGCATAGAAGTGCATAAAATATCCACAAATGTCCTAATTAATGCAAAGCATGAACTATCTATTCTAAGATAATTCCTATAGTTAGAATTATTCTAAACTACAATTAAACCTAAGAAATGATTAATATACCCTATTTAATTGGACAAAAATAAAAAGAGGAAGGTGATCTATCACCTGTTATAAACTATAGCTCTAGTGAGTGGTCTACACTGTGAACCGTGGTTGACAGTCACGGTTTGACCTCTGATAGGTTTACCCTCAAAATTAGGGGTAGTAGGCTTGATCTCCTTTTTCAAATTGATGTTCAAGGATCACCTTTGTTGTCCTCAGACTGATTTGGCAGTCAATTCGATGTGAAGGACCTTCATTTTCATGAATTTGCATTTCTTGATCCTCCTAGGCTTCTAGGGCATCCATAATACAATTCATCATGAATGTTGGCAAAATGGTTGAGTATTTAGTGCAATAGCTCTATCTCTTAGTATACTCAGTTTGAGTGTACAATTCACCAGGGCTTCGTTGCTCATATCTCCAATGCTTGATTCTCTTATTATACCAATTTGGAGGGTGTATTTATAGCATGCCCCTAGGGCTAGGGGTGGCTTCATAGAGAAGCCAAGACCAATAAGGGTGGTTAGGATAGTTGGGATGGAATCCTCTAGAATCTTCCATCCTTCAAATACCTTCTTCTAGATCTTTTGGCTATTCCAACCAATTTGGCTCAGATGGAAGGCCTAACTAAACTTTATTTAAGACCATAGGTCATAGTTGTGGTCCATACTACATACCATAGGTGTAAACCATGGTTTAGATTGGAGACCACAGGTCTAGGCTGCAGTTCAAACTGATTAGGCCAAAATGCCTATTTTGAGTGGTTAGAACTACTACTCTATCTTGGAGACTGTCCAAGATCCTCCATATGGTCTTGTAGCATTTCCATATGAGTAGTCACCCTCAGCATGACATGTTTTAGGTGTCTATACATATCCATGAGCTTGTTGATATTGATGAGTTATACCACAAAGTGTATCATATCCCTCACCTCAGGGGAATACCACCCAATTCAGATACGGTCTATCACATAGTCTTCCCTGATCCACCTACATTTAGAGAGCTACTTTAGCCAAATGATCCCATATTCTCATCTATCCATAGACCAAATATTGAGATCCCTATACCTCCAAAGCCTCATCTTGGGTATGGATGATAAATTAACAATGCAATGTTGCACCCACATGGTCCTAGATATTTCATCCCATCCATCAACATGATTTCCATTGATTTGACCACTCCACTTCACAATCTAGACAATCCTTATAAACCATTGTGTCTTAACTAAGATGCTATTGATTGGGATCATGTTGATTCATCCTTGGAGCCTAAAAATTTCTTCCCTAATGAAGAAATGCTACAACCATTTCATTTTGCACCAGGCTACGCACATGATTTTTATCACATTGGTTTTGACCCTACTTCAGTTGAACGTTTAAACCCATTAGATGACATACACTTAATCCCTATGCCTCACCAGCTTGAGGAGGTGTCGCATATGGTAATAGATGAGACTTTTGAAGTGTATATCAGTTATGATATTTCTAATCCAAAGAAAGTCAAGTTAGGGGAAAGCTTATCTTCGAAAGAATAGACCACCATCATACCTCTATTGAAAGAGAGACCTAATATCTTTTCTTGGATCTACAAGGATATACCGGGTCTAGATCCAAAATTGGTTTTCCATAACCTTTCGTTGCACCTCATGAAGAAACTGATCAAGAAAAATCTTAGGAAGATGCATCCAACCATCACCTTGATGGTAAATAATGATTTTCATAAGCCATTGGATGTAGTCTTTATTACCCTCATCGACTATTCAGAATGGGTATTAAACATGGTGCCTATAGGAAAACTTGATGGAAGGATCTGCATTTACATAGATTTTAGGGATCTCAATAAGGAAAAGCCAAAGGACTCATTCTTGTTGTCCAACATAGATGCTCTTGTAGATGTGACTACAGGTCATGATATGCTCTCCCTCATGGACAATTTGTTTGGTTACAATCAGATTCAGAATAAACCCGAATACTAGCACAAAATTATGTTAACCACTCCATGGGGGAAATTTTATTACAAAGTAATACCATTTAGTCTTAAAAATGCTAGTGCCACATATTAGCGGGCTATGACATATATTTTCTATGACTACATACACAGGATCCTAGAATATTATATCGATGACTTACTGGCCAAGTCATTTTTGTGTGAAGAGCATGCGAAGCTCCTAAAAAATATTTTCAAGCACCTAATAGAGCACAATGTCAGGTTGAATCCCAAGAAATACATATTTGGCATAAATTTTGGAAAAATCTTGGGATTCATCATTTCTAAACAAGGTATCGAAATTGACCCAGGAAAGATAAAGGCTATCCTAGAAATGGCCTTGCCCACTAAAATCAAAGAGCTGAGAAGCCTATAGGGAAAATTAGCATCCATAAAATGTTTCATCGATAACTATCATACAAATTTTGACCCATGAATTGACTACTACATAAGGGGGTCCCATTCCACTGGGATGAGGAATATCAGCAAGCCTTTGCTAAGATTAAGAAATACCTAGCAACACCGCTAGTATTAGCTCCACCAAGGCCAAATGCACCATTTTTACTTTATATATCCACTATCAATTTTACTTTGGGTATCATGTTATTTCAAAATAATGTGTAAGACAAAGAACAAGTGATATATTACATTAGTCGCACATTGGTGAGCTACGATATAGGATACCCATACGTAGTGAAGTTGTGCTTAGCAGTAGTCTTTGTGATCAAGAAATTGTGCTGCTACATGCTAAGCCATACAACATATGTGATATCAAAACAATATGAGCAAGACATATCATAATAAATATACTACAAAGTGGATCATGCTATTGACAAAATTCAACTTAGAATTCATAAGCTTGAAGTCCATCAAGGGACAATTCATAATTGATTAACTGGTAGAGGTGCCTCTTCAGAATAGTAGGCCTCTCACCATAGAAATCCTTGATGATGTAGTATTTGCATTATCAGAAGCACTCAAACCCGAAGAACCTAATTATAAATATGACATGACTTTTTTCTTTGATGGTTCGAAGTGTGAGCAAGGAGGTGGTGTAGGGATTGTATTTTTCACACCACAAGGTGCTCCAATGCACTTGTCATTTAATCTAGAATTCCCTTGCACAAATAACAACACCAAATACAAGGCCCTAATATTAGGTCTTCAAACAACCATCACAATGAAGATCAAAAGGCTAAACATCTTTGGTGACTCCCTTCTCATAGTCAACCAAGTTAAGGGACTATTTCAATGTAGGGATCCAATCCTGAAAGCTTACAAAGAGCTTGTTGACACTTATCTAGCCCAACTAAGATGGTATGAAATTGAGGCAATTCCTTGCATGTCCAATATATTTGTAGACACTATGGCATATCTGGGATCCTTGATCTCTCAAAATATCTCTATTTATTTCACTACCATTCATGTGAAAATTCTCTCACAATCAGTGATGCAATGTGAGGTTTTTGAAAACAAATAATTATTGAACATGATTCATAAAGAACTAGACCATGAATGGTTCTATAAATCCAAGGAATTTCTAAAGAAGGTGTTGTAGGGGTCTTTTATATTATAGGGTCCTACAGAGAATGGTACCATCATTCACCACAAGGTTGTTTCTCAATATGCATTTATGCACATCAAATCATAAGAGAAACAAGTCATATTATCTATTGAGGTTATATCTTATCAAGATTAGGTATCCCAATTACAATATTTTCTTAAGCTTGGAATCATCCTAAAGGGATTATAACATTCTACAAAATGAGCATTCAAACAAAAAGTGATAAGATATGTCTTTCTAGGAGGTATATTGTATTGTAAAAATCATTATGGAGTCCTCCTCTATTGTCTTAAGCTCCAAGAATCAGCTTGGGCGATTTCACATGGTCATGATGGTACATATGATGGCCATTTCAGTGGCATGGCCATCATCAAGCACATATTTCAAATGGGTTATTACTGGCCCATCATGGAGAAGGATTTTTGTGAGTATGTTAGAAAATATGCTAAGTGTCAACATCATGCAAATTTGTTGCACTTGCAATCACAGGACTTACAACCCATTTAGGTAGCTTGGCCATTTTCTCAATGGGGTTTTGATCTAATCAAAAAATATCTCTCCCTTATCTTTGATCCAACACACATTTATCCTAATGGAAACTGAGTACTTTACCAAATGGGTGGAAGAAGTCCCCTTAACGTCAATGATAGGACCTCTAATTGTGAAGTTCATATGTCACAATATCATTTGTCCCTTTGGGGTTCCATCCAAAATAATTTTTGATAATGTTCTGTCATTCAAGAATAAAAATATGTGGGCTTTAACATCCAAGTACAATATTTAGCATAGTTTTGACACACCATATTATCCACAGGCAAGTGGGCAAGTAGAAGCCTAAAAAAAAACAATAGTAGTAATCTTAAAGAAGACGGTGAAAGAAAATCATAAGGATTGGCATCTGCAATTACCCCTTGCATTATGGGCTTAAAAGACTAGCGTGCAGACATCCATTCAAGAAATACCATTTTTTCTTGCTTATGGTACTAATGCCATTATGTCCTTAGAGCTAGAAATTCCAACATTTCACACCACATTGAAAGAATTCATTGATGACGACACTGCATGGCAAGCTTACCTTGATCAATTGACCCTTCTTGATGAACATTGCATCAATACTCTTGAGCATCTATGCATTTACCAAGATAATCTAACACGAGTTTATAATAGTAAAGTCCACTGTAGGGACTTTAAGGTTGGGGATTTCGTAATCAAAATAACCAATAGAATTCAAACCTACGACCACACCTACGAGAAAAATTTACGGCCATCTGGATAGGTCCTTATATCATCTCTAAGAATATTGGACCTAGGACATATCGCATAGCATCGTTAGAAGGTTTTGAAGAGTCCCCTTAACATTCTTTACTTGAAGGTTTTTTACACATAAAACCAACAAAATCCAAAAATAATACATAAGAAAAAAAATCAAAAACATTCAAAATAATCAAATTTCAAAAACATTTGAAAATCATAAAAATACAGACAAATCAGAAAATATCAAAATCAAAAAGCCCCAAATACATCTTAAAGCCCTTTGGTCACTTCAAAAACATCCCCAAAGACATCTTAAAACCCTTTGGTCACTTCACAAAAATCCTTAAAGGCATCTTAAAGCCCTTTGGTCACTTCACAAAAATCCTCAAAGGCATCTTAAAGCCCTTTGGTCACTTCACAAAAAGCCCCAAAGGCATCATAAAGCCATTTTTTCACCTCATAAAAAGCCTCGAAGGCATATTAAAGCCCTTTAGTCACTTCACAAAAATCCCCAAAGGCATCTTAAAGCCCTTTGGTCACTTCACAAAAATCCCAAAAGGCACATTAAGCCCTTTGGTAAAAAGAAAAACACAAAAGCACAAAAATAATTTAAAAAAGCAAAAAATTCAAAAGCATCCAAAATATTCAAAAATCCAAAAAACAAGGGAAAATAACAAAAATTCAAAAGCAATAAAATTCAAAACTATTGTAAAAAGTACAAAAAAAATCACGTTTTGCATTCATGTAATTGTATTGCATTTAGGCATGACCATCCATTGCACTTGCATTAGACTAATGATGTTAGAAATCCTACATATGACACCATGTTTGTATCTCAATCATGCACCCATCATCATCCATAACCCATGTGTGTAACTATTTTTTTCAACACGACCCCTTCCTGTTGCTATAAGGGATATACTAGTGTTTTTTGATTACTCATCCATACCTAGTGATTTTATCAGATTTTTTAGAAAGCTATCTTCACTAGTAGAAGATGAGGTCTAGTTTTGTAAGTACCTAGTATATATCAGAATCCTGTTACTAATCAAAATACTAAAATCCTATTTGGAATAATGGGAATATGAACACCATGAAGTGGTACTAGGTATCCTAAGCAAAAGGTCTCCACTTGCTCATTTTGTGATGCATATGATCTAGGATATTGATCATTGGCAAAAGGACAAGCTCCCCCCTACCCAAATAAATCCCTTGCTTTCATCAAAACAAGCAAAAATCTCAAAACAAAGCAAAATTCAAAAAGCAAAATAAATAGTGATTATCATCACTACAAAAATCCCTTGATCAAAAGAAAACAAAATTCAAAATAAAGAGTGAGTTTCATCACTAAGCATGAGAAAGTATTCCAAACAAATGTGAAGAAAAAAGGGGGTGAAGAGCTTGAATCCTTGGAATGATCAATCTCCACAAACCATTTAGTGATCCTTGATACAACAATAGGCTGAATAAATCTTGCTTGGCATTAGGGTAGTTCTAAGCAATTTGTAAAAAGAACTAGCTTTAGGCATCTTGTATCGCCTAATGGTCTAATCCAACTGAGTCCAACGTAGGATCAGGATGAACATTTGAGGATCTCAAATACAGAAATGGATTGAATGAATCCCACCTGGCATTGGGGTATGCTTATGTTTCATCTAATATATTCATTTGTACACATAGGGATAATGAATATCTGGGTCTTCATAACAAAACTTTATCTTTCAGGAGTCTTGTATGGCCAGTATAAAACTTTTTATGAAGTAACTAGGGTGTTTGAGTCTCATGAAAAACCTCAAAAATCCCCTCATAGCAACAAATAACATCATAAATCAAATCAAGAACTTTATTTAGTATGTTTTGTTCATTAAATGGTGTTCATGAATAGGATAGCTACCGAATAAATGTTAGCAATGATATTTAGATCGCCACTAACTATTTTGTATAGATATTTTAATTTAAAAAAATATTATAAAGAAAGCACATAAATCACATCATCTCATCTCACATTTGGATGCTCAAATGATTAATTCTTATTCTAGGAGTTATTATTTACATCCATAATTTTTTTACGTTTCATGGTTTCGTCCATTAGATTGTTAAACACTATCACATTTTTTTTTTTATTGGTTGAAAGGGTGTTGAAAGGTCCCTGAACCTTGTACAAGAGTTTTACATGATTTCCAGATCGACCGAGGTGGTCCAAGAACTAAAGATCAAAGAACGAGCAAAACACCACACGAGGAAAGGTGTCACAAAATCACGACCAGTTTGGAAATGATGTCGCAAAATCGTGACATGTTGCACCGTAGCATCCAAGAGAGGAAGAGATGTCATGAAATCACAACAAAAAGCACCATAGGAGCCGAAGGAGAGAAAGTGTCGCAATATCATGACATGTTGCAAGGTTGCTGCTAGAAGAAAAGAAGTGTCGCGATATCGCGACATGTTTCAAGGTTGGTTCCAAAATAGAAGAAGTGTCACGAAATCGTGACAAGAAACATTATCGCGGCCAAAGAGGAAAAGGTGTAGCAAAATCACGATAGGTTGCAAAAATGCGGCCGAAGGGAAAAGGTGTCGCGATATCGCGACAAGTTGCAAATTCATGCCCGAAGAGAAGAAGTGTCGCGATATCGCGACAAGTTGCAAAATTGTGCCCGAAAAGAAGAAGTGTCATGATATCGTGACATGTTGCAAAATCATGGCCAAAGAGAAATGATGTTGCAAAATCACGACATGTTGCAAAAAGGCGGATGAAGAGAAAAAGTGACACGAAATCGCGACATGATGCAAAATCATGGCCGAAGAGAAAAAGTGTTGCGATATCGCGACAAGCTCCATCATCGAGGTGAAAGAGAAAAAGTGTCGCAATATCAAGACAAGCTACATCATCGAGGCTAAAGAGAAAAAGTGTTGCGATATCACGACATGTTGCAAAATCATGGCCGAAGAGAAAAAGTGTCGTGATATCGCGACATGATGCAAAACCGCAGCTGGACAGAAAAGGTGTCGCGATATCGTGACAAGAAGAGACATCATGGCCAAAGAGAAAAGGTGTCGCGAAATCACAACATGATGGAAGACCGCTACTGAAGAGAAAAAGTGTCGCGAAATCACGACAAGATGGAAGACTGCAACCGAAGAGAAAAAGTGTCACGAAATCGTGACATGATGGAAGATCACTGCTGAAGAGAAAAAGTGTCGTGATATCATGACATGATGGAAGACCGTAGCCAAAGAGAAAAAGTGTCGTGATATCACATGTTGCAAGACCGCGTCGACGAGAAAAAGTGTCGCGATATCACGACATGATGGAAGACCGCAACCGAAGAGAAAAAGTGTCGTGATATCGTGACATGTTGCAAGACCACGTTCGAAGGGAAAAAGTGTCATGATATCGTGACATGTTGCAAGAACGCGGCCAAAGAGGAAAAGTGTCGCGATATCGCGACATGTTGCAAAATCGCAACCGAAGAGAAAAAGTGTCGCGATATCGCGACATGTTGCAAAATCATGGCTGAAGAGAAAAAGTGTCACGATATCGCGACATGTTGCAAAAACACGGCCAAAGAGAAAAAGTGTCATGATATCATGACATGTTGCAAAACTGCGTCTGAAGGAGAAAGAAGTGTCACGATATCGCGACAAGTTGCAACCTCGTGGCCAGAGGGAAAAGGGATGTCTCGATATCGCGACATGCTGTAGTTTCACGGCCAAAGGTGAAAGGTGTCGTGATATCATGACATGTTGCCAAAACACGGCCGAAGGAGGAGAAGAAGGAAGAAATGATGCGAAAACTCGACCAGTTCCATGAGCAAACTAAACCGGTCCCCTGCCAACCACTCACATTGTGCAAACATTGACACTTATAGAATCGTTCCTTAGGCCAATGGGGAAGGAGTCTCTCCAAACATGAATGTTAGATTTTCCTACACCCTTGTTAGCAAGCCAGTCCACAGCTTTGTTTCCTTCTCGTTACTGATGCTTAATGACTAATTCTGGGTAATTGCCAATTAGAGCCTTGCATTCTTGGAAAATCGAAACAAGGGCCCAGGGAGGCACAAAAGTCCCGTTTAGCCAGTTGATACAGTGCAGAGAGTCTCCTTCTATGATAAGTTTATTGATGGTCAAACCTTCCAAGAGGATCAAGCTTTGGAGTAGATCCTGAGCCTCTGCCATATTGTTAGATTGAATTCCCAGGTTCTGGGAAAAGGCCAAAAATATTTCTCCTCTGTGATTTCTGAGAATTCCTCCTTCGCCAGCTGCTCCTGGGTTGCCTTTGGCCACACCATAGAAATTGAGCTTGTGCCACCCAGTAGGTGGTAATACCCACTTGATGACAAACATGTCAACAGAAGTATGGGGCATGGCAGAGAAATTAGAAAGATTGAAAAGTTTGGTTAGGTCCGATTCAAGGCCAGGAGGGGGGGTTTGGAAGACGAAACAAGAGAGGCATTCTATGCAGCAAGGGTCAATATTTTGGCAACAATAATCTTCTTATCAGTGGCTTGGTTTTTGAAAATTCTAGCATTTCTCTCGAGCCATATCTGCCATAGGAAAAGGTGGAGGCAAGCTTTCCACATGAATTTAAGTTGATTGCTCTTGAAAGGCCAGGGCCATTGTTGAAAAAGGATGGGAATGGAATGAGGGAGGGCTGTGGAGATGTCGAAGGTGTTAAGAACCTAGTTGAGAACTACTAGAGAAAAGGGACATTCCAAAAAAACATGCGAAGTTGACTCACAGACATTTTTGCACAGGATGCACCAATTGGGAATGAGTAACCCTCTAATTATCAAGTTGTCAGTGGTGAGGATTCTATTTTGGATGGCCAACCAGTAAAAGAATTTGACCTTGGGAATGATCTTGGGAACCCAGACCTTATTAGATAAGTCTCGACCATCATTGGGAGTTTCTTGACTGTAGTAAGCAGATTTAACAGTGAAATTCCCTGAATCTTCAAGGTTCCAGACCATGGAATCATCTTTGTGTGAGCTAAGGATGATGCAAGTCCTCAGCAAGTTTTGTAACTGCCTGAACACCTCAGTGATATGCCTAGGCCTGTTAAGAGCTACGTGTTTCCATTCAGGTCTTATGATACCTGGGTTAATGAAATGGCACACCTTATCTACAAATGTGGCTTTGGTAACCGTCTTGAGCATTGCAAGATGCGGATCTTGGCTGAGAGGTTTATCACGGATCCATGGGACATCCCATAAATGCATGGTCATTCCAGTTCCAAGACACCACCTTAAGCCTTCCATGATGATCTTCCTTGTTTTGGTGATGCCATTCCAAAAATGGGATCCGCTAGGAAGGTTGTGCTCTCCAAGAAAGGAAACTTGATGGAGGTACTTAGCTTTGATGATGTCAATCCAAGTGACTTTTTCATTGATGGTAAGTCTCCAGGACTTCTTGGAAATGAGTGCCATGTTCATCTACTTGATGTCTCTGAATCTGAGTCCTCCATCCTTTTTATTGGAATAGACCCTATCCTAGGCAATAAGTGAAAATTTATTCTTGTTTTCGTTTCCTGCCCAAAGGAATCTGCGTTGAATTTGATCAATTCTTTGGCAGATGGAAGCTGGAGCTTTGAAGATAGATAAGAAAAAAATGGGAATACTTTGCAGGCAAGCCTAGACTAGAGTGGATTTGGCTGCCTAACTGAGCATTGAGCTTTTACAACCTGCAAGTTTCTTGTTGAGGCGATCTAAAACAGGGTTCCACATAGCCGAGACAGATCTATCGTGGAAAAGCGATAATCCAAGATAATTAGTTGGAAGGCTCCCAATGATGCACCCAAGGATCTCAGTAATCCTCTTTTGCCTGTGAATGGGAGTATTGAGAAAGTATAGCTTGCTTTTGTGGTAATTGACTTTCTGGCCAGCTGCCTCTTCATAAGAATCAAGAATGTTCTTAATGATTTTTGCTTCAGGAACGAAAGCATGAGAGGATAGAATAGTATCATCCACAAACTATTGGTGGTGGGAAAAAACACTATCACATTCATTCCTTATATTTTAAGTGATTAAAGCATACATGTTCATCTACATTAGATCATCATCATATAAATAATGCATTACATACATTACATTCACCATATCATAGCAATTGAGAGATGCAAAATCGAAAGAAATTAAACATGCATTTAATAATTCAACATCACATCCGTATACACATACATAGTAGTCTATATACACATCTGTATCACAACATCTAAGCATACATCCATCATCTAACTAGTGCACATCATGTATACATCATATCATATAGCATAATAAGATAAACATTGCATCCATTTTGCATCATATAAAAATAAAAATAATCACATTATACACTAATGAGTCTAAAAGCATAATATCATACATATATGTGTCAAGTGTACATGGAGGTAAAAAATTGCCCGCAGGCTACGATAGTGTAGGTCCTCAAACCTTACACTAAAAAATAACACAATGTTCCAACAACATGATCATGAGTGGCTTGCACCACTGGTGTCACCTCCACCTTGAAAGCCCTCTCTACAAGGTGGCCTAGAGCTATTCCCTATAGTCCTCTTTGTTTGGGTCCCTACTCTGTGGCTAGGTCACACTAACGACTTCTCTGAATCACTCTACTTGTTGCATTGTGAACCCCCTGCTATAGACCTCTCCTGAGGAGTACCACCTAGCCACCTTATCTGAAGACACAAAGTGGCAATATACCCAACATCTCCTAATAATTATGCCTCATATTCCTCTAGTAAGCCCTACGGGCATCTCATCTCAACCCTTGGATCTAAACTTGCTGGCCCCTGAGCAACTAGAGTAATGGGTACAACCTATCCTCATACAACATCCCTCTCTATAGTAAGTTTCTCTATCCTGAGCTACACCGAGTAAATCTATGCTTGGAGGGTGGTATTCTCCTCATCAAAACCCCTAATCCAATTCTAGAGAGTAGCAATGGTGGCATCACAAACCATAATATATCGATGAGCTATCTACAACTCATCCTCTACACTAGGTAATTGAGCATAGAGGGAAGAATCTTGCTCCTTAGGAGCAATATCCTCCTCCTCCTTGGGAATCTACTCCTCTGCTACCTGCTTCTCAGTAGCTTGACACCACTCCTCTATCCGGGCCTACACTCGGTTCCCATCAGGATCCTCCCCAAGAGCTACTTCATCCTTGGCTCAGCCCAAGCTGCTACCATCCTACCACAATCACGTAACCCACCACTAGGAGTATGACTCAATCATATCAGCATCCACTACACCAACATCAACTGTAGGGGGTTCATCCTCCTCTAGGACTACTGTAACCCAAGGTATAGGAAGGTCCCTCTTAGCTTGAATCCATTAGTACAAAACCAAATCTAGTGGAATATCCTACTATATCCTGTATGTCTAATCACCCAAGAAAAATAGAAGTACTCTCTGATGCCCACCTTATGATCAATGAACCATAGATTACACTAGATACGAGCTAGAAATATGTCTATCTTGAGCCATGCTAGGAAATCTGCATAAGGCCTCCAGATGATATCCTATATTTATTCCGATCAAAGAACCTACATAGTGTGCTAGATACCCTATGTAGTGACGACTCCATCACTCCTCTACAACTCAAGGCCACCGAGACCCGTAGTACTTTGTCTCATTGATTATATTAGTTATGGCCTGAGGCAATATGATCAGATGATCTATCCTAATATACTCTCAGCCCTAGATATTTAAGAGCAAACTACAACCAACTCTAGCCCGACCTCACTACTAAATCCTATATAGCTCATCATAGATTTACGCCAATAAAGCACTACCCCAAGCCATAATGATTAGCTCACGACTATCCAAAAGATCCTGCACCATCGCTAGGAGGTTCTAGGGAAGCCTCACTCCTAATGTTTCAATGAGGAGCACATTGTAGATCACATACATCAAAATAGCCTGGCATCTTGAAAAAACTCACTCGTGATACCAACGAGTGACAGGGACTCCTCTATGATGGATGTCTCCAAAAGCTACCCTTGCCTGAGCATCGAAGAATATATCAAAAATTATTGGTATCTATGCAGTCAGGGTGGAAACAATGGCCCGTCCATCAAATTGGATCCTAAATATCTTGTAAACATCCTTAGGGGTGATAGTCATCTCACTAGTCAAGATATGGAAGGTGTTGGTCGTGAAGTCCCATCTATGGGCCAATACCATAAGGTAATCCTGGTTCGATATCGTGGTTGACAACCTAGTAGCATACATCAATCCTATATCATTGAAGCACTCCCAATATACCTATATCATGAGCTACAAAAGCACTCCAACAAAATTGGGCTCACAAGCCTATGCAAACAAGAGCTAAAAGTGTAAAATAAATGCCTAATTAAATACATTTAAACTCGAAAACACAATAAAAATTCAAAATATGGTGTAACAATAAACATAATCATGCAATGATACAAAAAAAAGGACAAAATACACCATAACATCCAAAAAAATCAAAATTTGCACTTCAAAAATTCAAAAAAATCAATTAATTTCATTAAAAATCAAAGAAAATCAAAAAAATTAAATAAATCTTCTAAAGTTGCACAACCGCTCAAGCTGATAGTGGCTAGCCGCCAATGATCAAAAATTCGATTGTTGGAATTCAAACTAGCCGTTGTCAACGTCAATGGTCCCTCTTTACCAATTAAGGGCTACTTTGAGTGACAACAATAGGGAGGTGGCATGCCAACGATGTCTGCCCTCGTCCAAAAAATCCAAATTTTTTTGAAAAAATGTAAAAACAGAATAAAGTCCACCTAAATTAATCCTATTCTAAGCATATCTATTGGTTTGGTTCATTACCAATAGGTTTAGTGAGGATTATTTACTGATTAATTAGTGTGGTTCATTTTATCAGTTAATAAAAAAGCTAGGGTTTGAGAATACCCATGAAGCCTCATCTCCTCCGCTCATCGATGCCTCACCTTGCTCCACCATGGTGTATGGAATTCATCAATGTCCCATGTCACAATTACTTTATCTCACCTTAGATATCAAAAGTGCAAATGCCAGCTAGAAAATAATGAAAAACAAAACCCTAATTCTTCATTTTATATTTTCCATTTTTTTTGTGGTCATTGTTGACATTAGCAACCTACACTTTCTATCCACTGATGCTGACAGCGACCACAAAAATACAAATAGGGTCTGCTTCTGCTAATAGTGGCTAGAAAAAAAATATAAATACATCAAATTTCTCATGATGAGAAGAATTAAATTGGACAATTATACAAATCTAACGGTCCAAAATCACCAAAAATTGCAAAAAAACCCAAAAAAAAATCACATAAATCAAAATCCAAAAATAATATAAAACTCAAAATAACAAAAAAATCAAATAACAATAAAACCTCAAAAATGCCTTGTATTCAGTTATTTATTCTATATACTTTGCGGTTGCAGCGGCTTACGCTCCATACATTATGGAAAGATGAGTAAATTACCATAAGGCCATTTGGGGTAAATCAGTCATCATTGAATTTAAATGTAACACTTCAATCCTGAAGAAGGCCATGGCGGCACGGGAACGAGGTATTCATTTCATCTCTTCTATGATACTTTTATCAGATCATCAAACATAGTGATTCAACACAAGCTTAAATGAATTGCTATCATATTAATTTCCTAAGAAGGCCATTGCGGTCGGACTGCTCCTCGGGATAGAGATGTAAAATTACTATTAAGGGTTGAAATCACGCATGCAATGGGAATTGCTATGTAACAACAAATAAACCCTCTTAAGGGATTTAAATCAATCATTGTGGTCAAGTGACTCACTGCTTTATTCATTGTACTTTTGTTAGGATCCCACATCCTAACATTAATTATTAATTATTATTTATTACTTTAATTATATATTTCATTATTATTGAAAAGTCATGGTTGAAAATTCATGATTGAAAAGTCATGATTGAAGAGTCATGATTAAAAAGTCATGATTGAAAAAGTCTATATATATGATATGTAAGAAATCCATATCAAATCATCCATGAAGAAGAATATATAATTGTTTATTGAATGCAATGGAGGGACCTTCCTACCAATGAAACAATAATTCTTTATAAAAGAGAATCTTTTAATTTAGATGTTATTTTAATTATTTCTTTAGTAAAACTATTCTAGAACCTTCAAGGTTCTATAATTTGGTATTAGAGCCATGTGGGACTCAACCATGTGGGATTTTCTCAAGGACCTTCATAAAAAAACTTGGGACCTTCGTCAAAACACTTTTGTGCGTTAGTATGAAATTTTATTGAAGGATATCACCAAAAAATACACAGGGTTGGAAGAATTTTTTTTATATATTGTTTCATTAGTGGGTTAAAGGAAGAGATCCGGCTAGAGATACAAATGTTCAACCCTAGTACCATGATGCAAACTATTGGATTGTCCAAATTAGTTGAAGATAAAATCAACGCACAACATCAATTAGGGAAACCACCTATGGGGAAATCTCAAACCACTTACATTGCCCCAAAATATATGCATAATGGAAAGGCACAAAGCACTTACACAACCCCCAAACTTAACCCAACCCTACCAATTAAACATATCAGTTTTGAATAAATGAAAGAATGACAAGCAAAATGTCTCTGCTATCATTGTGATGAGAAATTTGTTCACAATCATCAATGTATTACACCTTCACTATATATTTCAGATGTAACTATTCCTTGTAGTTCTCCCAATAATAAAAATGCAATTGAGGTAGACATAGTGACAGATACACCTGAAGATAGCACTAAAGATGGAAACGATGAGGAAGGTAAGGAAGATGAGGAAGCCATGAAAGATAAGAAAGAGGAGGAAGATGTGGAAAACAAGGACAATGAGCAAGAAATATCCCAAACACCTGATCACAATGATAAAGGCAATACGGTTGATATGCCAGAAGTGATCGATGCATCAGGTAAGGATGAGGTAGACATTCCCAAAATGACCCATTATGGCCAAAATTACACTCTACAAGAACTACACTCAAATTTCCCCCCAATTGTGAGTTCTTGCCATATAACCAAACCTATTCGAAAACAACACAGAAAGGTGATTACACACTCATTCACTATTGGCTCTCCTAGGGAACAACAAAAGGATAAGGAAGTGTTACCACCACTTTTGATGCATCCTTCTAAAGTTTTTGAGGAACCCCAAGGGTTGCCCTCCCATCATCATCACGATTCTCCTAAGGAATATTCTACTATTTTTCTTGGAAACCCATCACTAACACTTTGACCTTCAAGATATCCCTACCTTCGAAAAAGTGACATTAAGATAGTACAAGAACTTGCACAAATTCAACTAGGAAAACAAGCAACGAAGCTCCTTACTTTGAGCTTTGAGGACAAAGCTCTTTTTAAGGAGGGTGGCATGTTAGGATCCCACATCCTAACATTACTTATTAATTATTATTTATTACTTTAATTATATATTTCATTATTATTGAAACGTCATGGTTGAAAAGTCATCGTTGACAAGTCATGATTGAAGATTCATGATTTAAAAGTCATGATTGAAAGGTCATGATTGAAAAAGTCTATATATATGATATGAGAGGAATCCATATCAAACCATCCATGAATAGGAATATATAAGTTTTTATTGAATGCATTGGAGGGACCTTCCTACCAGTGAAACAATGATTCTTTTTAAAAGTGATTTTGCAAATTTAAGCCTTCCATCCTGTTGGAAGCAATAATTCTAAGATGTGTGTCTTTATCATGATTAGAGCATCTAAGGTTGATCATATAAATGATCATCATACACCCTACAATATGGACCTAGGTGGTATATTTTTTCTCAGTGTTGTGTTGCCCACAATGCATCACACAAAGGGGCATTTGTAGATACATAAAATATGTCATGTTTAGGATACTACTCATATGGGCATATCCAAAGACAATATTACTAATCTTGGGCCTTTCCAAGAGCTAGTAGTGGTCATAACCACTCAAAAGAGGTAGTTTTGGCCCATTTAGGTTTGACTGCTATCAACGAGAGCAACCGCAAACACAGGCTACTAAAGCTCAAAGTTATCATTGCTATTCACTTCTTTGGATAATGGTTAGCATTGGAACACAAAATTTCCATGAATGCGAGCTTAAATCACACAAATTGACTACACATGCATTGAATCTGAGCAGTTTTTGGTGTGGATATCCCAGAGGTCCTCCTGATTTCCCCTTACATACAAATATGTGATTGAGCCTTTCCCTCTAATGTTAAGTTATATATATATATGGATATTGGCTTCTCTAGGAAGCCAAAATATTGATCTATATCTGGATCTAGGAGGTCTACATATGCATCCTCCCAAGAAAAATAAAATATCCTGGAGAACTAGAGTTTTTATGCAGTGAAGCCCTAGAAAATTGGAAAGAAATTCTACATCCCATTGAGGAGTAATGAAGTGCTATACAATTGAGCAACAACTATGCACCATCCAAGAATTTAGATCAAGATATTTTTCATTATCGATCAGTCTCTCAACATTAAGGTGACCCTTGAACATCAATTTGGATGAAGAATTGAGTGTCGCAGCCCCTAGTTTTCAAGGCAAAATATCACAGTTAGCGATCGGTGTCTTCGATAGTGGCCTGCAGTCATGGCTGCCCTGAGCAACATTGGCTAGGGTTTGAGGTATTATTTATTGATTTTTAGCTTGTATTTCTCATTGATTTTGGCTTTATCAGATTATATTAGCAAAGATCTATCTTTTCCACTATATTTGTATGATTATTTTTTAGTTTATTGATGCATTATTGTTTATCTTCGCATGTCATGCTTTTATATCATTCCTTGCAAGATATTTAAAGAAATCCTCATCATGGGAGGTTGCATATGCTACCGATCATTTTATATTGTTTCTTGGACACAGATCACAGGTTCCTAGACTATTTCAAAGAACCTTTGGCATCAGATCCCTCCAAGCAAGTGAGAAGAAGGAATCAGTAAGCCCTTGAGTAAATTCGTGTATGACTCCAAGAGGCCTATGGAGTGCACCATCCACTCTTAGGGGCTCTTTCCATTTGTAATAATTATATCAAGCAATCAATATCCCTAAGAGGGACCTATCTATAACCAAATTTCCCAATGAATTAATAAAATATATATCATGTTTTGTTAATTCTTTGTTCTTTATGCATTTATGGTTTCATGTTTGATATTATACTACAAGTAGATTAGGTGTATTACTTCCTAGGATCATACACAACCCTTTTGCATGGTTATTTCTACATAATACCTCCAAGAAGGGTATTATAACTCCTTCGATTGTCTTCCTCCTTAGAGTGCTTTGGTTTCTTGAATAGCATGCAATGTATTTTATTTTGCAAGTAATTTATGAGCCACTTTGGAGCTTTATATGAGGATGAGGTAGCTATCTTGCTATGCTTTGTTGATGATATTCCCAACGTAGCATCCACTTTCCTTATTTGTGCTTATACCTTCACCGTTCTCCCTACTCATGTTGATAGAGGTGAAGCTTGATGCGTCTGAATGCTGGATGTGCTCTATTATTTGTTTTTTTTACATAGATAACTTCTTCTCCTTGCTATGGTTTACATATTTTTTTGTGATATATTTCCTTTGGATTATGTAAATAGCCTTGGTAGACTTATTGTCATTTATGTAAAAGCTTTCTTTATCTATAGGTCTCATATTGGAGAGAATGCCCTTTCGATGTTGGAGAACGCTTGATCCTTTCGCCCTTACTTTGGCTACCTTTTCCCCTGTACCTATTGTGTCTATTGTGGTACCTTTAAATTTGTTCCTTTCCCTATGTTTGATGTATTGTAGAAGTGCAACACCTTGTAACCTTTATATGTATCTATAATATTTTTATTGCATCTTTTCTTGCACTCTTTTGCAGGTCTAAATGAGTGCAAAATTAGGGTTTTAAGGATGTCTCTTTGGCTAGAATCATTACCCTTTTGCTTAGATTATTGATGGCAAATTCAATCCTTGTAAAATTTGTAGAACAAAATATTTATTTTAGTTGCACTAACCCTAAGTGATTTGGATTTGAGACTCACCAAGTTTCAATATTTGAAGCTTCTTTTTGGTTAGCTTTTCTTTGCTTTTACTAACCAATTTTTGCGGCTTCTATTGGTCACTATGAGTTGCAGGTTTTTGTGCTTTAAGAATGTATTTAGACACTTGATCGAAACTAGATTTTATAGCCTTTATTTCAAAGCACAAAACTAATTTCTTTTAAGAGTACTAATAGTGCAAACGAATCTAACAAATTCTACTTTTAATGCACTAATAGATTATACTTTATCACTCCAATCTACTCTCAAGAAAAGCACTTAATCAATTCAATTCAACTAATCAAGAATAATATGAAATGAAACTTCAATATTTATTCTATAAATTTCTTATAAGCAATATATTAGGAGATAGTCTTTTTTTGCTTTCCAAAGTAGATAATAGGGTATTTGATAGATTATTAAAAATCAAGAATCTACTAAACTCCTAATGTGCAAATTAACCTTAGAAAGAACCTTTCTTTTTGCACACTTGATGACTATAATAAAAATATCCTTTTTGTAACTTTAATCATGATGAAGGTGCTTTAATAAATCTAATAAGTAATCCAACTAATGAATTTGCTTGCACTTATAGTTGCTTACCTTTTTTTTAATGCTTTGTAGCTTATTTTTTTCTTCTATAGAGGATGTAGATCTTGGTGCCTAAGATCACCAAGTTGCTACCTTGAGTAGAATCTTGCAGCTCTTTGTAGACTGTTTTGAATAACTCCTTCACCAAATTGATGGTCTCGAACTTTCTTTCATGAGTCTAGGGTTTGGTGACTTTGATATTCTCTTGTAATCTCCTCCTCTGTTGTAGATTTGGAGAAGTTAGTATCTCTAAAGTATTGACCTCTTGCTATAGGATGTAATATTCAAATCTCATGTATTTGATAAGCTTCTTCTGCCTTCAAGTCTTATTGTCAAATTCTGACTTCAAGAAGGATCTTCTTCTTAATATTTTGAATATCTTGAGGTCTTCACTGGATTCTTCTTCTGCTCAAATTTGGTACTCCTTTCTAAATTCTCCTCCTCTTGGGATTATTGGATGGTGATAATTGTCCCAAATACTTCACTATCGGGGGCTTATCCTTGGTAGTGGATTTCTCCAATGAGTTATCTTGTGATGATTTATTTAGCAAGCATCTCCTAGCATTTTACTGGATGCTCAACGAGACCTTGTCAAGGTATTTGATATTTCAGCTTATTATGGTCTTCCTAGAGACCTTATCTTCAACCTTCTACTTTTGGAATTTTTGGTGTTGATATCTTCTCTTGGATATCTGATTCTACTACTTTTGGATTCGAGCAAGAATATCCTAGTCCTTATTATTCTTCATATCCTGGAAGTTCATAAATAATATCTCCTCTTGATCTCTTTTACTTTAGGTATTGGATTGATTATGAAAATGCTTTTATTCCTAACTTTCTTGTAGGAAGTTTTCTAGACTTACTGGATCTCCTTTACCTGCAAAAAAAAATATTGGTACTAAAATTTTCTTTTGAGTTAGATTCCCTCTGGAATATTGTTTAGGATAAAAGGCATCCATGGCTTGTTTTAGTATCCAGGCTTTTGTGGCCTATTATTCAATATCAAGGTTTTTATGGCATGTTCTTCAATATCAAGGCTTCTATGGCCTTTTCTTCAATATCAAGGCTTCTATGGCATTTTATTCTCTATCAAGGCTTCTATGGCCTTTTCTTCTAGATCAAGGTTGCTATGGCATTTTATTATGTATCAAGGCTTCTATGGAATTTTATTCTCACGAAGTTATTCAATCTATAAATGAATATCTCTTATCTCTAGACTTCACTATGATTCTATTCCAGAATATTCTTATGAATTATTCTCCTCTCTATAACAACTAATATCTACACTATGAAGGCAATCCGAACTTCATATAATGAAATTGATATCTCCTAGTCTTCTATTGTAGGAGGTGTCCCAATAATATGATCATTATTTCATTGCAATAAAATAAATTTCCAGGTAAGTATTTCCAGATCTTTGAGCTTCACTAGTTGATTCATCAATCTAGTGGATCAAATGTTACGTCCTATTATTCATGCATTTTTCTTTAACTCTTTGGAAAGATTCTAACCCTATGCAATCTCAGTATTTTTGAAACTAAGATTTCATTACTCACTTGTAACTCTCTCTAATTCTACCACCTAGACTCTTTTGAGAAATTTTGATAGTGACTAGTCCAATGGCACATCAAGTTCTCAAAAAACTTAGGATCAATAATAATGGTGGTTTCCTTATAGACCTAATATGGCTTGATCTATCGTAGCTCTGATACCATTGTTAGATTTTTATACCACATACAATGGGAGATACCAATCACAATATGCAAAAAGAAATAAAGTAAATCTGCGAGATGACTAAAATATGCTATAAATAGAAATAAAAAAAATATTACAATAGTAGCTATGGAAGAAATGGACACTCCATAATATAAGCTATTGCTCCATGAATGAACTTTGAGCTTATAGCTCACACACACTACCCTAATATCTATCTACTACACACTACCTATGATACTATGACTTTGATATCTATATTTTACATCTATGACCATTATATAGGAATATAAGTTCCTTGAACAACACTCTATCTAGTTGTACAAGTGGACACCTTGCATATTACAACTTGCACATTGACACTTGTGCATTTATTACAGTGCATGAAGTAACTAGATAAATTTCCCCTAAAGTAACCTAATTTCCTGAGTATGCACCAAGGAAGGTATATTTACATGACCTAAATAATGTAATTTACTCTATTTATAACAAGTTGTTGGTCCTTCCTTGATGAATTCTGCTAGGGTATTTCCAATATTTAAAAAAACTTCCTTATTTATAAGCTGATATGGAAGTTTAAAAAGCCTAACCCAAACTGGAAGCTTCTTAATGGTTTTTGACTCAATGAAAAACATTTTGTTCCATGGTCTTAAATAAAGTGCATCTCTTCTGCTAAACCATGGGCTACCAACCAATATTTTATCCCTAATTTTTAAACTAGAAAATATGATGACGAAAAAACCTTTAAGAAGGAGAGTCACAGAATAATTTGAATTCAATCCCCACTTCCACTTGATCCAATTTTGAATCTCCAAAAACCTTGACCATGATCTACGAAAATTACACATTGGCTCTCTACTTTAAAGAACCATTATATCATTCTCAATCATCCCATCCTTGATACTTACTTCTGGTGTACCATCTGCTACCTAGATTGAACTTACCATGTATTTGCTCTTCCACTTATCTCTAACTTGGGCCTTCATACTTCCAACTAGGGAATTTTTAATTCTATCTAGGGAATATTGAATTCCCATTAGAGATTTAAAAAATGAATTTCCTTCCACAATAGTTAATGGGGCTTGCTCCTGGCTTGCACACCCTCTTGGTTCACACTCCCTCTCTCCTCACACTTGCTCTTGCTCCTAGCTTGCACTCTCTCTTTCCTCACACTTGATCCTGACTTCCACTCATTCTTGGATCACAATTTCTTATGTCTCTTATTTTTATGAATGTTACTTTGCTTCAATAATTTTTTGAAAACAATGTTTCACACATTTGTGGTAAGGATTTGAAGCATTGATGCACTCTGGATGAACCTACCACTCTTTTGCCATGATTGAATCATGGCTTGCACTCCCTCTTAGTTTGAACTTCCTTTTTGTTCACACTCTCTCCTACATCGCACTGACTCCTAGCTTGCACTCTCTTTTATCTCAAAATTGCCCTTATCTCTTATTTTTCTCGATCTTTCTTGGCTTCAACATTTTTTTAGAAATAATGTTCCACACATTCATGGTAAGGATTTGAAGCATTGATGCACTCCAAATGAACCTTTCTCTCTTCTACCATGACTAAATCTTGGTTCGCACTCCCTCTTGGTTCACACTCCCTCTTTGATCTTATTTGATCCTGACTTGCACACTCACTCCTAGATCATGATCACACTCGCTACTACACTTACTCTCAGCTTGCTCTTGAGCTCACTTTTGGTTGCACTCACTTGTACTCACTTTCAGCTACACTTACTCACACTTGCTAATGCACTTACTCCCAGCTCATGCTTGCACTTACTCCTAAATCATTCTCGCATTCACTGCTGCATTTACTCCTAGCTCACACTCACACTCCAATTTTTCTAATCTTAATGAGTATATTTAGAGATGGGAATTATTGGTTAATATAGAAGACCGTTGATTAAATAATGTGTTGCTTATTTTTCAATTTATTATGTAATTAATCAATAGTTTTAGGGATGAAAACTATTGGTTAAAATAGAATATTTTTTATTAAATAATGTGTTGCTTATTTATCAATTAAATTATGTAATTAATTAATAATTTTAGGGATGAAAAATATTGATTAAAATAGAATAATTTTGATTAAATAATTTGTTGCTTATTTATCAAACATTTTAGGGATGAAAGATATTTTGATTAAATAATGTGTTTGCTTATTTATCAATTAATTATGTAATTAATTAATAGTATTAGGGTTGAAAAAAATTAGTTATTATCTTAGCCCTTAATCTTATTAATATTCATTAAGCAATGTGTTGTTTTATAGTTGATATTAAATTATGGAAAATAAGGATTATAATTAGGTTATTAGAGAAGTAATAATCCATGGTATAATTTAAAAGTGGAACGATGTATTGAATATATTCTAAAATTTAAGGAATGAGAAGTTATTATTTGAGAGTGAGTTTTTCAAGAGATGGATGAGGCTTGAGAATCTAAGGAATCCATAATCAAGATAGGTATGATATTCTCTCAATGTATTGCATGTTGTGTGTTCTTGCATTGTTGTATGTTTCTCTTGCATAGTGCATGTTTAGGTTTGCATATGCATTCAAGGGTTGTCATGATCCCTAAACTTAAATTCAAGTTTGATGATGATGACTTATCAAGTAGAAGATATTGAATATGAAGATGATTCTATTGGACATTATATATGTCGAATGTAATATTATTTTTAGGACGAAAAATATTATGAGTATCATATGAAAAGGTAATTTCATGCAATGATTATGATGAAAGAATATATGACTTGTAAACATTCTTGTTATATTATCTTGAGATTTTTTCAAAGAATGAAAGATGAATTAATGTTTTTCTTTATGTTAAGTTCTTTGGAAATAAATCATTGCAAATGGAAAATTTGTATGATTAAAGAGAATATAGATTTTAATTGATATTTTATTGTTATGATTCTTCTAAATGTTGATTTCATGTAATTCCTAAATGTAGTGTTATGATTGAAGAAGTACTTAAATTCTTTAATCTTTAGCTATATGTTATGTTTAATTTAGTTATATTTTATAATAGCACTTTATTTTCTTTTGGAGAGATGATCATAATTGTTGTTAGTATCATTGGGTTGGAAAGGGGGTTATTTTTGGGTATATTATTTAGTGCCATATTAAGTAATCCCTAGAGTCAAGTTTTACCTAATCCTAGTGAATTATGTGTAGACAATTCAACTAGGTAATTATGAATGATAAACCCTAGCAGTGAGGTGAGGTGGATTGGTATGGGATAATCCATAAAATAATTCATAGGGTAGTATAGTGGTGGTACCTTGTGGGTGGTAAAGTGTAACCATAATAATTATTAGATGAGTGGTAATGGTCTTAGTTAATTTCATGGTTGGTGAGGTGGATTGGTATGGGACAATCCACCAGATCATTCATAGGGTAACATAGTGGTGGTACCTTGTGGGTGGGAAAGTGTGACCATGATCATTGTTAAGTGAGTGGTAATGATCTTAGTTAATTATATGGTTGGTGAGGTGGATTGGTATGGTAAAATCCAATAGATCATTCATAGAGAAGTATAGTGGTGGTACCTTATAGGTGAGAAAGTGTGACCATGATCATTATCAAGTGAGTGATAATGGTCTTAATAAGTTTCATGGTTATATAGAATCAGGGTTATGCATAGTGGTGAATATTTGCAAATTGGGCAAATATTAGGATTTTCAAAATTGGAAATTGGTGAATATGAGGACCCTCGATGTCAGCCCATTCACCTAAAATTTTTAGGACAATATTTTTCTTAGGGTCAATTTGCCATAATATATATCCAAACATAGGCATATTTGTACTCGTTGGAAATATTTTTTTGAGCCTAATATAATGGTGGTATTTTTATAAAGTTATAATGTCATATAATAGATCAAAAGTTACCCCAAAGATGACTTTATATTTTAGGGCTTCAAATACCCCAAATTTTGGTGTGAAGATGATTGATTTGATTTTCTTAGGATTCACCATGATTTACCTTGATTTCAATTAGGATTCACCATTTTTTTACAAGTAAATTTTGAGTCAAACCCCTTATGCATAACCCTAGATGGAACTAACTAATTACTAAGTCATCACACCATAACAATCCTACATAGATGGATATATGTAGGTTTTAGATAATAGGCACCACCTTTAAGTATTATGGATCTTAAAGGGTAATCCCTATGCCATGGTCAAGTTGTTCTATACAAATGAGTGTATGGGAAATGAGGGGACCACTGTTTGTGTCTTTTCTAATGATGATATTAGAAAAGTGAACCCCAAAAAATTATGCGAAATTGGCCACTTCTATCTACTTGAGTGTCATCTACAACGTAATGAACTCAAAAGTGGTAATGTCTTATACTCATGAAAATATTGGGTTCTCTTTGTGAGTTAATCCTTGTAGAAAAAAAAGAAAAAAGTCATCTATCCCTTGGGTCGATTTTGTAGATCGTTACATAGATAATCAACACACATGTGGTATCCCATTGCTCATGACAAGTGGTATCACATTATTTGTCCAGTCAATGCATACTTGGAACCCTTTCAACCAATCCTGGAATGACATCTGTAGGTACTAATTTTTTAAAATTTCTAAGGTTTTGGAAGCATTTTGTATGATTTTTGGGTCAAACTTATGGGATCCATAGCTTTTGCATATGTAAGTATTTTGAGCCTTTTTTCTAAATTGTATGGTATTTCAATATTTTTGCATTAACAATGTTTTTTGTGGCTACAACTTGTAGCACCCTAAAATTGAGGCAGTTAAACCCTCAATAAAAATTAAAAAAAATTGAATTTTAACCTCGAAATCGCCCGTTAACCGCTCACCTTATTTTTCGTACCATTTTTAAAAGTTGTTTTGAAAAATTTGTCTGGAATAGAACATCCAGACGATTTCATCCCAAAACCAAGTTTTCATAATTAGATTTTATTTCAACAACCTCTCCAACTTGGGCAGAAGCGTGTCTGTGCGGTTGGAGATTCCTACGTTGGAGATATCCCAGATTGGGATGATCCCCAACCTCCTAACCTCCCCCTAATCCTATATAAACTTGGGATTTTCCTATTTTATCCCTTTGGATGATCATTTCCCTAAAACTTTAGTTTTTTGTTGTGTTAGAACATCCCATCCCCCATCATTTACATTCATGTTTTTTGGTTTTACTACAATATCTCACTGTGTTTCAGCTAAAGGAAGATTGGATTGTCGTAGGTGATTCAACAAAAATTTTGAATGATCCTATCGATATTGGCAATGATATCATATGATTTCATATGATTTTGACTACAATTCAAATTGGGGCAATCAGAGCCCTGAGTTTACATTCTCTATCTCTTTTCTTGTTTAATTGTGCATTAGATTAGTTCACTTATGTTCTGCATCTTGGAGTTCACCTCATTTAGCATATTTGCATGATAAAATTTAAAATAAATTATTAAAACATTGCATCCCATTTGATTTGATATCTGGATCTATCATTTAAGCATTTATATTTTTATTTCTATCATTTTGTATCATTCTTGCAATTATGTTTTTGGTTTTTGGTGTCTATTTTCATGATTGCAGGTTTTTGATGAATTCGTCAGGTCATTGACGATCTCGGTTGATCTCAGAAGATCTCCTATGATATACATGATTATGTATAATTACAGATGATCCTGTCATATTCGAGATGATCTGGACTCCTACAAGCTTCAAAATATTCATTAGACATCAGAAATTAGGTGCACTCTTCTCCATATTAGATATTTTCTATATTTAGGATTCATTTATGTTTGTTGTCTTCATATAAACCATAAATTTCATATAGAATAGCTTAGATTCATTTTTTCCAACCTAGGAATCTGAATGATTGAATATAAAATGAACACATCAAACCCATTCTCAACCTAGGCATGGAAACTGCCACTTAAAGTTTCCTGGTGAACCCCACCATCCATCAAAAATTCACCCTTATACCCCTCCCCCGAGAGGTGCAACCTTCAAAGGGCCTCTCCGTTCGAGGTATTGTCCCATCCTTCTCGCATCCCCATTTCGGGCATGGATCCTTTAGCCTAAAGGTAAGGGTGCAAAAAATTTGGGTGATACATTTTTGTGAACCCGACGTGAAACTAAAACACCTTTTGAAAACAATCCAAAAAAAATACATTATTAAGAACATCTAGAATCATTAGACAACCATTAAATTTGCATATCATACTTAGATGGTAGATTATAATAGAAGACGAGCCATCACCATAAATTTTGAAAATCAATTAACGGCCATAGAGATTACTTCTGTGCTTAGAGTACCTCAAAAAAATAAAGCCCAATCTTTGTGGGACGAACTTGATAGGAGATTAGGTATTATTGAATCCAGATCTATAGAACTTAGGCAAATTAAGAGGTTTGTCCTAGATAGAATCCTGGATCCTGATCAGGTGACTTGTATCATGAACTTCAGAGAGCTTGCCATAGGTGGTTAGCAGATAAAAGAGCACTTGTGTCTTCTAAACTATACACCCTTGAGGAATACCTTGAGAACGCAGTTGTAGTACATAAATTTCTATCTCATATAGATAATCAAGAAGTCGTTCTTACGGATAGAAAGAGATGGAATAGAGTTCATAGAGCTATGTTATATCGAGAGTATTGCCATGAACTTTATTTTTACATGTCAGGGTCTAAAGTAGATCATATTACCATAGCACACTTTGTCAAATTCTTGAAAAACCACTTCCAATTTGAAGAGGAGCATTTCATGACTCTTGATGAACTTGACCTTATCAATGATATCCATAAAAAATTCATAAAAAACTAAGTTATTATTTTTACTATTGTTATTTCTTGCAACTAGCATGTTGTTTGTTATTTTTATTCTCGCAAAATAATAGTATAATCACACACAAAAAAAATAAAAATAAAAACAAAACATTTTCCTTTTAAAGTATTATAGTAGGTATATAGTTAAAATATATACCTCTCAACCTTACTGCATATATATATATATATATATATATATATATATATATATATATATATATATATATATAAGTATATATATTTTCCAAAACCTAAGTTTAGCACAATGCCTAGGATTAGGAATGGAAAACAAACCAAAGAAGATGAAGATTGGTTAGGAAGACCATGAACTGCCAAAATGTCCCTCCTGAGGACAAAGTTCAGGAAGAAGAGACCCTAGACCAGCAAGAAGAAGAGCATTCCGTAGGAAATGAACAAGAAGAAACTATTAGAAAGGAAGGATCCTCATCTTCTAAAATGTCTCCGGGAGGAGCTATCACTTTTGAAAACATGGAACAATTCTGGAAGTTCATTAACACTAATATTGGTGTTTTTAATAAAGCATCCCATATGGACAAGGATCAAATTAGTGACACTCAAGCAAATCTAGAAGAAGTATTTCACACATGCACTAATCCCTTGTCCTTTATTGAACAAGAGAGTGATCAAGCTGGACCATCCAATTTGGATATAGTAGCTGCGATCCAAAACATGCAACAACAAAAAGTTACCCAACCACCTATAGTGCCTGGTAACAAGCCTAGGGTCATTCTTGCATAAAATAAACCATCATTTACTGCTCTATTTTGCCAATATCTTGATCAACATACCTCAAATCAACAAAAACCTAAAAAAAAACCAAACATCAATTACAAAAAATGTGGGGTACAACATAATACTATTACAAATCCCCTTCATAATACTATTCCTACCAACACTTTGCATAATAGCAATATAGCATCTAATCCTTATGTCACACCATCATACACTCATAGATCCCATACCTCTGTCCCACCGAACTAATATGGTGGACAAACTAGTAATCTTGAAACCATGGTGAAACAACTATTTTCCTACATGGATTAGATAGATCCCTACCATCCCTCGTACAACTATCGAGAGATGTGTAGTCAGCCTTTAGATCCTATAGTCGTAGCACAGTCGTATCCTAAATATTTTCCTATGCCTATTCTTCCCATATATAAAGGAACCGAAGATCCCATAGAGCATCTTCGTATGTTTAGGATAGCATGTCATGATATATCACATGATGACTTGTTATTACTAAAAATGTTCCCGAAAAGCTTTGGAGGAATGGCATTAGAGTGGTATTATCAATTACCCACTAATTCTTTGAAGAATTTCGAAGAAACTGTCGAGTCTTTTGTTCATCAATTTAGTGCCTACATCGAAAGACATGTGACCATTAAAGATTTGTATAACTTAAAACATGAAAAAGATGAATGTTTTGCTGATTTCCTAGCTAGGTGGAGACAATTGATAGGAAAATTGCACTTTGTGTTACCTTATAGGGAGATGTTGGACATCTTTATTAATAATTTGCAAGAGCAACTATCTTACGAATTATCAACTACTACCTTGACCACATTCGATCAGGCTATAGACTTAGCCCAAAGAGTGGAAGATGCTCTCATTAGGAGAGGCCAGCTTAAAAAGAAAGACGATGATAAAACATCCAAAAATCAATATAAGAAAAAAAAGTTGTGGGTGATGGAGTCACCGATAGCAAAAATATTTCTAATGTTAATGCTGCAAAGACAGTGAAGAAGTTTGTACTGAAACCTCCTGATAGACCTCCTCAAGAATTTACTAGGTTAAATCAACCTTTATCAACTATCCTATCACAATTATTAGAATGAGGTTTGATTCAATTACCAAATATCTAGGAACCTGATCCAACTATACCCGAATACAAAGCAGATTTACACTGTGACTTCCATAGAGGTCCGGGACACACTACCAACTCTTGTAAAATATTAAAACATAAAATACAAGACTTGATTGATAACAATGAGATGGAGGTGCAAGCCTTTCAACCTAAGCAGAATCCTCCTAATAATGTTCAAAATAACACCCCACAAAACCCGAATCAGAATGCCAATCAATCATTAGACATATTTCTGTTAGTCTTACAATGACATTGAGAGGGGGCATGAATCAGTGTAGCTCTATAAAATTAAATTTATAGCTCTTAATACCATAGCAATTAAAACTTATTACTAGATACAACAAGTATAACAAATGAGCATCACACAACACAAGATTTAACGAGGTTCACTAATGTGGTTACTCCTCAAAAATTGACTTCTTGGACTACCATCCAAATCCAACCTTTGCAAAGCACCAACTTTACAATTAATTTACCAGAACCAACTGGAAGGAGCACCAACCCCTGATTTATCTGCACCAACATAAAGGAGCACCAACCCCTAATTTACCAGTACCAACTAGAAGGAGCACCAACCCCTGATTTATCTACACCAATAGAAAGGAGCACCAACCCCTGATTTATCTACACCAATAGAAAGGAGCACCAACCCTTGATTTACCAACACCAACTGGAAGGAGCACCAACCCCTGATTTATCTGCACCAACAGAAAGGAGCACCAACCCTTGATGCCAAACTACAACCTGGACATCAATTTGAATCTATAAGTTTGACAGTAAGATACCTTTGCTTTTACAAGACCCTGATTGGTATTCTTCACCTTTGCATTCTCTGCACACTCTGATCTCTCTATGCAATCACTTTGCACACTCTGCTTAGTTATAGTCAAACTTCATGATCGTCTTCTCCCTTTTGGGCACCCTGTTATCTTTGTGAATTTTGCACTTAGCACAATTTGACATGACTTGGTCTCTATGCACAACGATCGTATTTCACACACATTCCACCATATACTCAATTCTCCAAACAACCTTCCTTTTATAACAATATTTTTTATGATGAAAACCCTAATCTTAGTCGACTGTAAATCCTAATCTTAGTCAGATTTCATAACAACTGTAAACCCTAATTTTAGTTGGTTGTCATCGGTCTTCGTCGGCTTCAAATCAAGAAAATGTTTAGTTTATCCATCACTTGATGATTTCATTCTAGACAAACTCTGTAACTGCCATACTAACTTTTGATCACTCTTCATATTTCAGTAGTATGAAATCACTCTGTAACTGCCCCTGTAAATTCCGTAGTGATGTCGGTCCACTGTCATACTTCTCATTTCAGTCGAGTTCTCCTTCTGACTTGCACTTTTATGACCTATCATGAAATCATGACATTTCTGCCTCTGTAGCTTCTTTTGTTGTTGTTGCCACGAAAATACATGTCGTGATATCGTGACACTTTTGCCTCCATACACTTTCTCTATTCTTTTGTCGTGATATCACGACATTTTTGCCTCCATAGAATTCATGTTTTCTTTTGTCACGATATCGTGACATTTTCATTTTCATAGTCTTCAACTTAGCTTTTATCATGAAATTGTGACACTTCTGCTTCCATACTTAGCTTCTTTGCTTTTGTTGCAAAATCATGACACTTCTGCCTTTGAAGTCTTCTTCTCTACTTTTGTCATGAAATCACGACACTTCTACTTTCATACTTTACTTCTTTGCTTTTGTCGCAAAATCATGAAACTTCTGCCTTTGAAGTCTTCTTCTCTACTTTTGTCATGAAATCATGACACTTCTACTTATGTACTTTACTTCTTTGCTTTTGTCATGAAATCGTGACACTTTTGCTTTCAAAGTCTTTCTTTCTACTTTTGTCGTGAAATCATGATAGTTCTACTTCCGTACGCTTCCTCTCTTTCTTTTTTCATGAAAATGCGACATGTCGCGATATCGCGACACTTTTCAAACTTACTTTCTCTCTCCTATTTTAGTCACAAAAATGCGACATGTCATGAAATCGTGACACTTTTCTTACTTGTTCTCTTTCTTCGAACTTGTCACGAAATCACGACACTTTTTTATGCTTTCTCTTTCTCTTCCAACATGTCATGAAATCACAATAGTTTTTCCACTTGCCTTTCTCTTCCAACATGTCGTGAAATTGTGACAATTTTTCATGCTTTTTCTCTTTCTTCCAACATGTCGCAAAATCATGACAGTTTTTCCTACTTTTTCTCTCTCTTCCAACATGTCGCGAAATCGTGACAGTTTTTCCTGCTTTTTCTCTCTCTTCCAACATGTCACGAAATCATGACAGTTTTTCCACTTGCCTTTTTCTCTTCTAACATGTCACAAAATTGTGACAGTTTTTCCTGCTTTTTCTCTCTCTTCCAACATGTCGTGAAATCGCGATAGTTTTTCTTGCATTTTCTCTCTCTTCCAACATGTCGCGAAATTGTGACAATTTTTCCTATTTTTTCTCTCTTCCAACATGTCATGAAATCGTGACAATTTTTCTTACCTGCTGTATATGTCGTGATATCACGACACTTTTCTTACTTGTATTTTTTCTTTGATCTTTTGCATATGGGCCACTTTGGTCTTCTTGGAAAATCACTATACATACTCTGAGTAACCTTTGAACTCCTGTCTTCTGCATCTAAATAGCTTTTGAACTTCTTGTCCACTGCATCAACAGATCTATCTGACTGTGTTGACAAAAATGACAATACTATTGCTGCACCTTGCTCAACAATCTCCCCCTTTGGAATTTTTTGCAACACATGTGCAATTTCCTATAACTCTTCTCCCCCTTTGACAATAATACCAAAGGGCTACTGCAGACTCCCCCTGAGTCCATGCACAACATTCTCAAGAAAAAATTATTACACTTAGCAAAAATCATGAACATGAGCAAAAAGATAATCAAATACTTAAATGCTCCCCTTGAGAATGTGATCCCTATAGCTAGTCAATTCTTGGGAAGTGTGACCACTCCCAATTTATTATGAAGGTACTCAAAAACTTCATTAGGGAATGGTTTTGTGAAGATATATGCTACTTGCTCTGTAGTTGGAACAAAATCCAACTTAACCTCACCTTTCACAACTTTCTCCTTCAAAAAGTGATACCTGATAGCAATGTGTTTTGTGCATGAATGCATAACCGGATTCTTGGAGATGTTAATGCCACTGGTGTTATCACAGATATTGGCTCACTAAAGCTAATACCAAGATCTTTCAAGGTTTGTTTCATCCACAATACCTACATACAACATGTTGTCACTGCAATATATTCTACATCTGCTGTCGATAAAGAAAATGACTCTTGTTTCTTACTTTGCCACGTGACCAATCTGTCTCCAAGATAGAATGCAACTCCACTGGTACTCTTTATGTCATTGACACATCCTACCCAATCTACATCTGAATACGAAATAAGGGTGAAGTCTTTACCTTTCGAATACCATAACGCATACTCCATAGTACCCTTGAGGTACCGAAGAATCCTCTTCACTGCTGTCACATGAGTCTCCTTAGGATTAGCCTAAAATTGTGCTACCATGCATACTGCCTGCAAAATATCTAGTCTGGTAGTTGTTAGGTAAAGTAAGCTCCAAATCATAGATCTGTACATGGTTTGATAAACAAGTAGATATTTTTCATCCTTGCTCAACTTGCAACCTGTCGTCATGGGAGTGCTAACTAGCTTACAATCCTCCATTGTGAACTTTTTTAACATCTCTTTCACATATTTAACTTGAGAAATAAATATGCCCTTCTTATTTTGATTAACTTGCAACCCAAGGAAATATGAAAGTTCACCAATCATTGACATTTCAAATTCTTTCTGCATCTTATTTGCTAAATCTTTACACAATTCATATTTGCTGCTGCCAAATATGATATCATCTATGTATACAAAAAGAACAATAAGATGCCCATTTTCTATTTTGACATACAAATTACTATCCACCATACCTTTCTTAAACCCTTGTTGAGTGAGATAGTTGTCTAGCCTTGCATACCATGCTCGAGGTGCCTGTTTTAAGCCATATAATGCTTTATTCAACTTGCAAACCAAGTTGGGATCATCACCAAGTTGGAAACCATCTGGTTGCTCAATATAAACCTCTTCTTCAAGTTTCCCATTCAAAAATGCTGATTTCACATCCATTTGATAAACTTTGAAATTCTTGTAGACTGCTAAAGCTAGAAACATTCTAATTGCCTCTAGTCTAGCTACTGGTGCAAAAGTTTCCTCAAATTCAATGCCTTCAACTTGTGCATAACCCTTACATACCAATCTTGCTTTATTTCTAACTACCTGTCCGTCTTCATTCAATTTGTTTCAAAAAATCCATTTAGTCCCAATTATATTTTTATTTGCAGGTCTAGGTACTAACTTCCAAGTTTTGTTTTTCTCGATCTGATCTAATTCTTCATTTATTGCCTTCATCCAACTTTCATCTTTTCTTGCGTCAGCAACATTTTTGGGCTCAATGTTGGATAATAGAGAGTAGTTACTTACTACTCTTCTTCTTTTTTGAACACCAACTTTGGGGTCTCCAATTATTTGCTCTTTAGGATGATTTTTTTGCCAGCTGCCTGTTTTGAATTTCTTATTTTCTTCCACTTATGAATCACAACTTAAATCATCTGAGTCAATTTTTTGTATCTTTTTCGTTTCATTTTCCTCATCTCCTTCAATAACCTCTTCATAAATTGGGTAGTTCTTTTCATAGCTAATTACTCGTTCTCTACCTTCATCAAATTTAACATCGACACTGTCCATAATTTTCTTTAGCCTCTTGTTGTAGCATTTGTAAGCTTTGGTTTTTGACGAATAACCAACAAAAATACCTTCATCCGCTCTATCTTCAAACTTACCAAGATTATCTTCAGTTCTTTTGATGTACCACTTGCTGCAAAAAACTATGAGGTATTTTGATGTTGCCCTTTTATCGAACCACAACTCATAAGGAGTTTTGCTTTCATGTGTTTTCAACATGTACCTATTTTGGATATACACCATAGTATGGACTACTTCTTTTCAAAATCTATCTGCTACTCTACTTTTAGCCAACATAGTCTATGTCATTTCCTGCACTGTATTGTTCTTTCTTTCTACCACTCCATTCTACTGAGGTGTCTTAGCTACTGAAAACTGTCTCCTAATATCGTATTTTCATAGTACTCTGTAAACTCCTCTGAAATGAATTCTCCTCCTCTATCTGATCTTAAACATTTGATCCTCTTTCTTGTTTCATTCTCAACTTAGTTTTTGAAAGTTTTGAACATTTCAAAAGCTTTTGAATTATGCTTCAAGAAAAATATCCATGTCATTCTAGAATAGTCATCAATGCACAACATAAAATATTTGTCACCATTTATGCTTTGTGTTCTCATGGGTCCACATAAATCAGTGTGTATTAGTTCCAAAGGTTTGCTTGTGTAATACTCTTTTGTTTTGAATGTGACTCTAGTTTGCTTCCCCTTTTGGCATGAAACATAAATGTTGTTTGTAGGTTTGCTGATGGTGGGAATATCTCTCACCACCCTTTTTGAGTTGATTTTTACTAGATTATCAAAAATGATATGACCGAGTCTCCTGTGCCACAACCAATTTTCTTCTTCATGTCTAATAAAACAAGCTCCTTATGAAGTCTCTAAGAGCATGTACAGGTTTCCAGATGTCCTTGATCCAGTTGCTATCAATTTTTTATTGTTTGTTTTTCTGACTTCACAACCCTGCTTCTTAAAAAATACTTCATGACCTTTATCACAAATCTGATTTACGCTCAACAAGTTATGTTTCAAACCATCCACAAACAAGACATCTTCTGACTTAATTTTTTTGTCACTAATTTTAACTGAACATTTGCCAACTATCTTAGCTCCATCATTATTTCCAAACTTTACTGAACCACCTTCATATTTCTGTAACTTCTCAAATTTTTGTTTGTCACTTGTCATATGACTGGAGCATCCACTATCAAGTATCCATGGTAAATATTTATTCTGTGCTTTAAATGTTGTTTGTATGATTAAGGATTCATTTTCTTCCTTAAGTCGCTCTTTTTCTTTCCACTCTGTTTTGATAGTAGTTTTGGGCTCTTATTTTACCTTTCCCTTATCAATAGCTTGTGCATGTTTTTCGGGAAGTTTTCTATTTTGTCTCATCCTATTTGGTTGAAATTTTCTTCCCTAAAACTAATTTTATACAAATGTACTTCTACAATTTCTTGCAATGTGCCCAAAATTATGATAGTTATAACATTCTACAGTATAATTCATATTCTCACAATGACACTAAGAGGGGGGGTGAATCAGTGTAGCAATTTAAAATACAGATCTACAACTCTTTCAAACTTAAGCAGAGAGAACTTGAAAATAGATACAACAAATAAACAAGAGAGCAATCCACAACACAAGATTTAACGAGGTTCACCAGATTTGGCTACTCCTCAAAAATTAGACTGCTTGGACACCCATCCAAATCCAGCCTTTGCAAAGCACCAACTTTACAAACAATTTATCTGCACCAACAAAAAGGAGCACCAACCCCCTAATGCCAAGCACCAACTTGGACTTCAGATTTGAACAGAATTTTTGACATAAAAATGCCTTCTCTACAACAAGACCCTCACTGGTCTAAATCCTTTATAACAAAAACTTCATATTCTTACAGCTCTGTCTTCTGTATATTTTTTAGCAATATACTCCTCTATACTTTTATAGCACTCTATTCTGTACTTTTATAGCACTCTGTTCTGTACTTTTATAGCATAGTCTTCTGTACTTTTACAGTACTCTATTCTGTACTTTTATAGCACTCTGTTCTATATTTTTACAGTACTCTGTTCTATACTTTTATAGCACTATATTTTGTACTTTTACAGTACTCTGTTCTATACTTTTATAGTACTATGTTCTATACTTTTATAGTACTCTTTTTACACTTCTCAGAAATACACTCTCTTGATTAATTAGCTTTCACAACACCTTTTTCCTTTTATCCGGCAAGTCACAACACTCTTGCCACGTGTAGAGCTCAACCCTAACCCTAACTTTTTGTACACGTAAAGCATTCTTACAGCACTGCATACTACGCTGTTAATAGCCTTAAAAGCTTACTTACGTCTCTAACAGACTTATCTGCCCACTTTACTGCTCTGACAGCCTTTTCGGCTCTTTGTAAGTAAATCCGATGTTCTGACAGATTTATCTTTCTATTTACAGCTCTGACCGTCTTACCTGCCTTTTTTATGGCTCTGTCAACCTTACCTGCGTATTTACAGTTCTAACAGCCGAACCTGCTTCTCTGACAGTAGAACTGCCGCTCTGACAGCTTTTTGTCTTCTTCTCGGCATGCAGGCACGAAAATGGAACATGTCACGAAATCGTGACACTTTTCGGCATGCACCAGCGAAATGGAACATGTCACGAAATCGCGACACTTTTCAGCATGCACCAGAAAATGGAACATGTCACGAAATCGTGACACTTTTCGGCATGCACCAGCGAAATCGGAACATGTCGTGAAATCGTGACACTTTTTGGCATGCACCAGCGAAATCAAAACATGTCACGAAATCGCGACATCATTTTCTCTCTCCTCTTTCCATGAAAACTCGACATGTCGCGAAATCGTGACATCATTTTCTCTCTCCTCTTTCCTTCGCTTTCGCCCGCGAAAATGGAACATGTCACGAAATCGCGACATCATTTTCTCTCTCCTCCCGTGAAAACTCGACATGTCACGAAATCGCGACATCATTTTCTCTCTCCTCTTTCCTTCGCTTTTGCCCACGAAAATGGAACATGTCACGAAATCGCGACATCATTTTCTCTCTCCTCCCGCGAAAACTCGACATGTCGCGAAATCGCGATAGTTTTTCCACTTAGCTTCTTTGCCTCCAACATGTCGCGAAATCGCGACAGTTTTCATGTGCTTTCTCTCTCCTCCGTTATGTCGCGAAATCGCGACAGAAAACATGTCGCGATATCGCGATAGTTTTTCAGCATTTTCTCTCTCCTCCTTTTTGTCGCGAAATCGCGACAGAAAACATGTCGCGATATCGCGACAGTTTTCCAGCATTTTCTCTCTCCTCCTTTTTGTCGCGAAATCGTGACAGAAAACATGTCGCGATATCGCGACAGTTTTCTTACTTGTCTTTTTCTTTGATTTTTCTGAATCTGGGCCACTTCTGTCTTCTTGGAAATTGATTGTACCTGTTCTGATTGACCTCTGAACATTTGTCCACTTGCATCAACAATTGATCTATCTGTCTGAGTTGACAACAATGACAATATTGTTTCTGCACCTTGCTCAACAATCTCCCCCTTTGGAATTGTTGGCAACACATGTTCAATTTCCAGAAATTCTTCTCCCCCTTTGACAATAATACCAAAGGGCTGCAGACTCCCCCTGAGTCCATGCACAACATTCTCAGGCACACACTATTACAGTTAGCAAAAAATACAAACAAGAGCAAACAAATATATATTAAAGGGCTGATAATCAAATATATAAATGCTCCCCCTGAGAATGTGTTCCCAAAAGCTAGTCAGTTCTTGGGTAGTGTGACCACACCCAACTTACTGCGGAGATATTCAAAAACTTCCTTGGGCAACGGTTTAGTGAAGATATCTGCTACTTGCTCTATAGTTGGAACAAAGTCCAATTTAACCTCACCTTCTACAACTTTATCCTTCAAAAAGTGATACCGGATTGCAATATGTTTGGTGCGAGAATGCATAACCGGATTCTTTGAGATGTTAATTGCACTGGTATTATCACATTTAATTGAAATTGGCTCTTTGAAATTAATACCCAGATCTTTCAGTGTTTGTCTCATCCATAAAATCTATGTACAACTTGTTGTTGCTGCAATGTATTCTGCTTCTGCTGTGGATAGAGAGACTGATTCTTGTTTCTTGCTGTGCCATGCTACCAACCTATCTCCAAGATAGAATGCACCACCACTGGTACTCTTTCTATCATCTATACATCCTGCCCAATCTGCATCTGAATATGCAATCAGAGTGAAGTCTTTTCCTTTTGGATACCATAACCCATACTCCATAGTACCCTTGAGGTACCTAAAAATTCTCTTCATAGCTGTCACATGAGTTTCTTTTGGACTAGCCTGAAATCTTGCAACCATGCAAACTGCCTGTAAGATATCTGGTCTTGTGGCTGTTAAATACAGTAGGCTTCCAATCATAGATCTGTACATGGTTTGATCTACATCTGGAGAATTGTCATCCTTGCTCAATTTGCAACTTGTTGTCATGGGAGTGCTTACAGGTTTACTATCCTCCATTGTGAACTTTTTCAGCATTTCTTTCACATATTTAACTTGAGAAATAAAAATGCCCTTTTCACTTTGGTTAACTTGCAGTCCGAGGAAATATGAAAGTTCACCAATCATAGACATTTCAAATTATTTTTGCATTTTATTTGCTATGTCTGTACATGACTCATTATTGTTGCTGCCAAAAATTATATCATCAACATAAACAACAAGGACAATAAGTTGGCCATTGTCTATTTTGACATATAAGTTACTATCCACCATACCTTTCTTGAACCCTTGTTCGGTGAGATAGTTGTCAAGTCTTGCATACCATGCTCACGGGTGCCTGTTTCAAGCCATACAAAGCTTTCTTTAACTTGCAAACAAAGTTGGGATTATCACCGAGTTGAAAACCATCTGGTTGTTCAATATACACTTCTTCTTCAAGATTTCCATTCAGAAATGCTGATTTCACATCCATCTGATAAACTTTGAAATTCCTGTGGACTGCTAAAGCCAAAAACATTCTGATTGCCTCAAGTCTGGCCACTGGTGCAAAAGTTTCCTCAAAATCAATACCTTCAACTTGAGCATAGCCTTTACAGACCAATCTTGCTTTATTCCTTACAACTTGTCCGTCTTCATTCAATTTGTTTCTAAAAATCCATTTAGTACCGATTATGTTTTTACTTACAAGTCATGGTACTAACTCCCAGGTTTTGTTTCTCTCAATCTGGTCTAGTTCTTCATTTATTGCCTTCATCCAACTTACATCTGTGCTTGCTTCAGCAATATTTTTGGGCTCAATGCTGGATAATAGGGAGTAGTTACTTACTACTCTTCTTCTTGTCTTAACACCAACTGTGGGGTCCCCTATAATTTGTTCTCTGGGATGATTTTTCTGCTAGCTACCAGTTTTAAATTTATTGTTTTCTTCTACTTCTGAATCAATACTTAAATCATCTGGGTCAATTTTTTGATTCTCTTCTGATTCCTTTTCTTCATCTCCTTCAATAACTTCTTCATAAATAGGGTAGTTATTTTCACAACTGACAACTTGTTTCCTATCTTCATCAAATTTAACATCAGCATTGTCTACAATTTTCTTTAGCCTTTTGTTGTAGCATTTGTAAGCTTTGCTTTTTGATGAATAGCCAACAAAAATACCTTCATCAGCTCTATCTTCAAATTTACCAAGATTATCTTATGTTCTTTTGATGTAACACTTGTTGCCAAAGACTTTGAAGTATTTTGCTATTGCCTTCTTGCCGAACCAAAGCTCATAAGGGGTTTTGCTTTCATGTGTCCTCAACATGCACCTATTTTGGATGTAAACTACAGTATGGACTACCTCTTTCCAAAATCTATCTACAATTTTTCTTTCAATCAACATTGTTCGTGCCATTTCTTGTATAGTTCTGTTCTTTCTCTCAACAACACCATTTTGCTGAGGTGTCCTTGCTGCTAAAAACTGTCTTCTGATCCCATATTTTTGATAGTATTCTGCAAACTCTTCTGAGATGAACTCTCCTCCTCTATCTGATCTTAAGCATTTGATCCTCTTTCCTGTTTCATTCTCAACTTGGTTTTTGAAAGTCTTGAACATTTCAAAAGCATCAAATTTCTGCTTTAAAAAGAATATCCAGGTCATTCCGGAATAGTCATCTATGCAAAGCATAAAGTATTTATCACCATTTATACTTTGAGTTCTCATGGGTCCACATAAATCGAGTATGAATTAGTTCTAAGGGTTTGCTTGGTAAAGTACTCCTTTGATTTAAATGTGGCTCTAGTTTGCTTCCCCTTTTGACATGAAGCACAAATACTATTTAGTGGTTTGCCAATGGAAGGTATATCTCTTACTACCCTTTTTGAACTTATTTTAACCAAATTGTCAAAGCTGATATGACCGAGCCTTTTGTGCCACAACCAATTTTCATCTTCTTGTCCAATCAAGCATGCTCCTTCTGAGGTCTCTGATAGAGTATACAGATTTCCAGAAGTCCTTGATCCGAGTAGCAATTAACTTCCCACCGTTAGCTTTTCTCACTTCACAGCCCTGCTTCTTAAAAACTACTTCATGACCTCTGTCATAGATTTGACTTACACTGAGCAGGTTATGCTTCAGACCAATTACAAACAAGACTTCTTCTGATTTGATCTTTCCATCACTGATCTTGATAGATCCTTTGCCAACTATCTTTGCTCCATCATTATTTCCAAATTTCACAGAACCACCTTCATAATTCTGTAACTTCTCAAATTTTTGCTTGTCACCTGTCATGTGACTGGAACATCCACTGTCAAGTATCCATGGTGCTGATTTGTTCTATGCTTTAAAAGTAGTCTGGACAATCAAAGATTCCTTTTCTTTCCATTCTGGTTTGATAGCGGATTTGGCTACTTGTTTTGCCTTTCCCCTTTCATTAGCCTGTGCCTGTTTTTCAGTAAATTTCTTGTTTTGTTTCAACCCATTCGGTTGAGATTTTCTACCCTGATAATTATTTGCTGCAAAAGTGCTTCTACGGTTTCTTGCAATATGTCCAAAATTATGACAGTTATAACATTCAATTGCATAATTCATTAATGGAGAAAAAACATTTCTACTTTGGTGAAATTCCTTTGAGCTACCTTATAACTGCAATCTGAAATCTTATGACCATAAGCATTGCATTTAAAATAGTAACCAAAAAAGGAATGATTAAACCTAGGTGCAGGTCTTTGCCAGTTTGAAGTAGGAGCCATGAATCTTCTCCTTCTAGGATGTGTGACTTTTGTGAATCCATCTTTGTCAGTACTCTTCTTGAGTCTGGCATTATTGCTTTCTTTGGCATGATTTGTTTTTTCTTGATCAACCTTGATCTTTTCTTCTTTCTTTATGGGTTCTACATTTAAGGCCTTTGAACCCTTTGATGATTCTCCTTCATCGAAGCCCAAACCAAATTTGATGCCGAAAGGCCTTTGGTTATTTAAAATTTTATCCGACTTTACGAGTACTTTCTTCAAACTTATGATAATGACTCAATTTCTTATTCATCTCCTCTAGCTGCATCCTTAACTTAACAATGTCTTCTTCTAGCTTGGTGCATTCAACTGTCTTTACAGTTAATTGTTCATCAAGAACTTCAGACATTTTCTTGAATTCATCTGTCTGAACTTTCAAGCAGTTTATTATTTCATTGGCATCTTCAAGCTTTCTTGAAACCTTTTTATTCTTTTTCCTTTCTATGCTCAGTTCTTTAAGAGCAGCAACTAACTCACCTTCCAGATAAACTTTAGCCTCATCCTCAGGTTTTTCATTACGTTCCAATTTTTCCTCAGTTATTCTTTCTTCAAAAGCCATGAACAGAGCTTCACCTACTTCTTCTTTAGAATCCTCACCGGAGCGAGTTTTCGAAGAGCTGACATTCTTGGATATGAAACTTTTCTTCTTGAAGTTGCTTTTTTTGAACTGTGGTTTCTTCTTCCAGTCACTTCTTTCTTGGTGTGTCCCTTCATCATTTTTGTTTTTCTCATTCATTGGAAATTTAGCAGCAAAGTGCCCGACTCCTCCACAGTTGAAGCACTTAAATGGTAACTTACCTCTATACTTTCCTTTTCCCTTTATTAGTTTCCTAACAAAGTTTGCTTCTATTTCATCTGAAGACTCTTCTTCTGCAAATTCTTGATTAGCTTTTATATTCTTGTGTGCTTTAAAAGCAGCTTCTTTGTCAGAGGGCTTAGTTTGCCCTATTCTCATTTCATATGCAGTTAAAGAACCATGCATTTCATCCAAGCTAAAAGAATTTAAATCTTTAGCTTCTTCTATAGCAGAAACTTTAGAATCAAATCTTTTGTGAAGAGTTCTTAATACCTTTTTCACGATGACTGCATCTTCTATTTCCTCACCGAGTCCTCTAATTGCATTAATAATTCCATTGACTCTCAGCATATAGGCCTCTATGTTCTCATCATCATTCATTTTTAATGCCTCGAACTGAGCTCTATGAGTCTGAAGCTTGGCTTCCTTGATCTTGTTGTCTCCTTCATGAATGCTCTGCAGTTTGTCCCACATGTCTTTTGCTGTTTTATAGCTCATGATCCTTATCAGTTCACTATCTACTAACCCACACATTATAGCATTCTTTGCCTTGGAGTTATTCTCAAACTTTTTCTTCTCTACAGCATCAGATGGAGGAGTAGAGGATATTATGTACCCACTTTCTACTGACTCCCAAATGTCATATCCCAAAGCACACAGATAAGTCTGCATCCTGAGTCTCCAAAAAGAGTAATTAGTTCCATCGAACAAAGGAGCTTTGTTGGATGAAAATCCTTCACCACCGGCCATTGTGAATCTTCCAAGATCACCTTAGCTGATTAAGCTAGAATAGGAACCTTGCTCTGATACCAATTGATATTCTCACAATGACACTAAGAGGGGGGGGAATCAGTGTAGCAATTTAAAATACAGATCTACAACTCTTTCAAACTTAAGCAGAGAGAACTTGAAAACAGATACAACAAATAAACAAGAGAGCAATCCACAACACAAGATTTAACGAGGTTCACCAGATTTGGCTACTCCTCAAAAATTAGACTGCTTGGACACCCATCCAAATCCAGCCTTTGCAAAGCACCAACTTTACAAACAATTTATCTGCACCAACAGAAAGGAGCACCAACCCCCTAATGCCAAGCACCAACTTGGACTTCAGATTTGAACAGAATTTTTGACATAAAAATGCCTTCTCTACAACAAGACCCTCATTGGTCTAAATCCTTTATAACAAAAACTTCATATTCTTACAGCTCTATCTTCTGTATATTTTTTAGCAATATACTCCTCTGTACTTTTACAACTCTGTTCTATACTTTTATAGCACAGTATTCTATACTTTTATAGTACTATGTTCTATACTTTTACAATACTCTTTTTACACTTCTTAGAAAAATACACTCTCTTGATTAATTAGCTTTCACAGCACCTTTTTCTTTTTATCCGGCAAGTCACAACACTCTTGCCACGTGCAGAGTTCAACCCTAACCCTAACTTTCTGTACACGTAAAGCATTCTTACAGCACTGCATACTACGCTGTTAATAGCCTTAAAAGCTTACTTACGTCTCTGACAGACTTATCTGCCCACTTTACTGCTCTGACAGCCTTTTCGGCTCTTTGTAAGTAAATCCGATGTTCTGACAGATTTATCTTTCTATTTATAGCTCTGACCATCTTACCTGCCTTTTTTATGGCTCTGTCAACCTTACCTACGTATTTACTGGTTCTGACAGATCGAACCCGCTTCTCTGACAGTAGAACTGCCGCTCTGACAGCTTTTTGTCTTCTTCTCGGCATGCAGGCATGAAAATGGAACATGTCACGAAATCGTGACACTTTTCGGCATGCACCAGCGAAATTGGAACATGTCACGAAATCGTGACACTTTTCGGCATGCACCAGCAAAATTGGAACATGTCGCGAAATCGTGACACTTTTCGGCATGCACCAGCAAAATCGAAACATGTCACGAAATCGCGACACTTTTTGGCATGCACCAGCGAAATCGGAACATGTCACGAAATCGCGACATCTTTTTCTCTCTCCTCTCGCAAAATCTCAACATGTCGTGAAATCGCGACATCATTTTCTCTCTCCTCTTTCCTTCGCTTTCGCCCGCAAAAATGGAACATGTCGCGAAATCGCGACATCATTTTCTCTCTCCTCCCGCGAAAACTCGACATGTCGCAAAATCACGACATCATTTTCTCTCTCCTCTTTCCTTCGCTTTCGCCCACGAAAATGGAACATGTCGCGAAATCACGACATCATTTTCTCTCTCCTCCCACGAAAACTCGACATGTCGCGAAATCGTGACAGTTTTTCCACTTAGCTTCTTTGCCTCCAACATGTCACGAAATCGTGACAGTTTTCATGTGCTTTCTCTCTCCTCCGTTATGTCGCGAAATCGCGACAGAAAACATGTCGCGATATCGCGACAGTTTTTCAACATTTTCTCTCTCCTCCTTTTTGTCACGAAATCGCGACAGAAAACATGTCGCGATATCGCGACAGTTTTCCAGCATTTTCTCTCTCCTCCTTTTTGTCACGAAATCGCGACAAAAAACATGTCGCGATATCGCGACAGTTTTCTTACTTGTCTTTTTCTTTGATTTTTCTAAATCTGGGCCACTTCTGTCTTCTTGAAAATTGACTGTACCTGTTTTGACTGACCTCTGAACATCTGTCCACTGCATCAACAATTGATCTATCTGTCTGAGTTGACAACAATGACAATACTGTTTCTGCACCTTGCTCAACAATAATTCATCAGAGGAGAAAAACATTTCTATTAGTGAAATTCTCTAGTCTTACATTATATTTGCAGTCTGAGATTTTATGTCAATAGCCATTGTATTTAAAATAGAAACCAGAAAAGGGATAATTGAACCTAGGTGATGGTCTTTGCCATGTTGCCGTAGGAGCCATAGGTCTTCTTCTTCTTTGATGTGTGACATTGATGAATCCATCATTTTCAATTCTCCTTTCATGCCTGGCATTATTGCTTTCTTTTGCATGAGACGTTTTTCCTTGATCAACCTGTTTCTTATCTTCATTCTTTATGGATTCTACATTTTTGGCCTTTGATCCATTTGATGATTCTCCTTCGACGAAACCCAAACCAAATTTGATTCCTGTAGGACTTTGGTCATTTATAATCTTATCCAGCTTCATAGAACTTTCTTCGCGTTTGTGATAGCAACCATAAACCAACATTCTCTTCTTCTATTTTGTAGCAATAATCTATTTTCATGGTAATTTGTACTTCGAGATCTTCAAATATTTTCTTGTATTCTTCTATCTATACTTTCAGACTGGTTATGATTTTGTTTGCATCCTCAAGCCTTTTGAAATTTTCTTATTCTTTTTCTTCTCTATTTTCCACTCTTCAAGTGCAGAGATCCACTCACCTTCTATATCTACTTCAACCTCTAGGTTTTCACCACATACTTTAGAGTTCACTCCTTCCTTTTCTGATTTTACTTCTTCAAATGCCATGAAAAGAGCTTCACCTGTTTCCTCTTTAGAATCCTCTTTTGGAGGAGTGATGGGTATTGTGCATCCACTAACTACTAAATCTCAGATGTTGTATCCCAAAGCATAGAGATATGTCTGCATCATGATTCTCTAGAACGTGTAATTAGATTTGTCAAACAATGGTTCTTTGTTTGATGAGAAGCCTTCACCACCTGCCATTGTGTTACTTCCAAGATCACCCTAGTCGGTTAAGCTTGTACAGGAACTTAGCTCTGATACCAATTGTTAGTCTTACAATGACACTGAGAGGGGGGGTGAATTAGTGTAGCTTTATAAACTTAAATTTATAGCTCTTAATACCGTAACAATTAAAACTTATTACTAGATACAATAAGTATAACAAACGAGCATCACACAACACAAGATTTAACGAGGTTCACCAATGTGGCTACTCCTCAAAAATTGACTGCTTGGACTACCATCCAAATATAGCATTTGCAAAGCACCAACTTTACAATTAATTTACCAACACCAACTAGAAGGAGCACCAACCCATGATTTATCTACACCAAAAGAAAGGAGCACCAACCCCTTATTTACCAACACCAGTTGGAAGGAGCACCAACCCTTGATTTATTTGCACCAACAGAAAGGAGCACCAACCCCTGATTTATCTGCACCAATAGAAAGGAGCACCAACCCTTAATTTACCAGCACCAACTGGAAGGAGCATCAACCTTTGATTTATCTACACCAATAGAAAGGAGCACCAACCCCTGATGTCAAGCTAACCTGGACTTCAATTTGAATCTATAAGTTTGATAGTAAGATACATTTGCTTTTGCAAGACCCTGACTAGTCTTCTTCACCTTTGCGTTCTCTGCACACTTTGCTCTCTTTGCACAATCACTTCGCACACTCTGCTTCATTATAGTCAAACTTCATGATTGTCTTCTTCCTTTTGTGCACTCTACTCTCTTTGCAAATTTCACACTTAGCACGATTCAACATGACTTGCTCTCTGTACACAACGATCGTATTTCACACACATTCCACCATATACTCAATTCTCCAAACAACCCTCCTTTTATAACAATATTTTTTATGATGAAAACCCTAATCTTAGTCGGTTGTAAATCCTAATCTTAGTCGGCTTTCATAACAACTGTAAACCCTAATTTTAGTCGACTGTCATCGGTCTTTGTCAGCTTCAACTCAAGAAGATGTTCAATTTATCCATCGCTTAATGATTTCATTTTGGACAGACCCTGTAACTGCCATACTGACTTTTGATCACTTTTCATATTTTAGCAGTATGAAATCACTCTGTAACTACCCCTGTAAATGCCGTAGTGATGTCGGTCCATTGTCATACTTCTCATTTCAGTCGAGTTCTCCTTCTTGACTTGCGCTTTTATGACCTGTCATGAAATAATGACATTTTTGCATCTATAGCTTCTTTCGTTGCTGTTTCCACAAAAATACATGTCGTGATATCATGAAACTTTCACCTCCGTACACTTTCTCTATTCTTTTGTCGTGATATCAAAACATTTCTACCTCCACAAAATTCGTCTTTTCTTTTGTCATGATATCACGACATTTCTGCCTCCGTAGTCTTCAACTTAGCTTTTGTCATGAAATCGTGACACTTCTACTTTCGTACTTAGCTTCTTTGCTTTTGTCACGAAATCATGACACTTTTGCCTTTGAAGTCTTCTTCTCTGCTTTTGTCATGAAATCATGACACTTCTACTTTCGTACTTTACTTCTTTGCTTTTGTCGTAAAATCATGACACTTCTACCTTTGAAGTCTTCTTCTCTGCTTTTTTCGTGAAATCGTGACACTTCTGCTTCTGTACTTTACTTCTTTGCTTTTGTCGTGAAATCATGACACTTCTGCTTTCGAAGTCTTGCTTTCTGATTTTGTCATGAAATCGTGACAGTTCTGCTTCCGTACGCTTCCTCTCTTTCTTTTGTCACAAAAATGTGACATGTCGTGATATTGTGACACTTTTCAAACTTACTTTCTCTCTCCTATTTTAGTCGCGAAAATGTGACATGTCGCGAAATCGTGACACTTTTCTTATTTGTACCCTTTCTTTGAACTTGTCAAAAAATCGTGACACTTTTTCCTACTTTTTCTCTCTCTTCCAACATGTCGTGAAATTGTGACATTTTTTCTTATTTTTTCTCTCTTCCAAAATGTCACGAAATTGCGACATTTTTTCCTGCTTTTTATCTCTCTTCCAACATGTCGCAAAATCGTGACAGTTTTTCCTGCTTTTTCTCTCTTCCAACATGTCGCAAAATCGTGACAGTTTTTCCACTTGCCTTTTTCTCTTCCAACATGTCACGAAATCACGATAGTTTTTCCTACTTTTTCTCTCTCCTCCAACATGTCACGAAATCGTGACAGTTTTTCCTGCTTTTTCTCTCTCTTCCAACATGTCGCGAAATCATGACAGTTTTTCTTGCTTTTTCTCTCTCTTCCAACATGTCGTGAAATCATGATAGTTTTTCTTGCCTGCTGTATATGTCATGATATCATGAAACTTTTCTTACTTGTCTTTTTTCTTTGATCTTTTGCATATGGGCCACTTCGGTCTTCTTGGAAAATCACTGTACATACTTTGAATAACCTTTGAACTCCTGTCTTCTGCATCTGAATAGATTTTGAACTTCCTATCCACTACATCAACAGATCTATCTGACTGTGTTGACAGAAATGACAATAATGTTGTTGCACCTTGCTCAACACTTTCAACATCCCTTACTAGAACATGGTAAGGAGGTGGCTAATCAAATTGAACATCATAATGTCCCTCCTCCTGCCCGATATGTAGGAACTATTGGTGGGCATTTACCTACTCATGATCTAGAAATATTTGACACAAATTTATCCGTGGTTACAACCAGGCCTATATATAATATTTAGATACTTGATCTTAGTGATATAGAATATGAGACTAAGAGTGATATGGAAATCACATCAAATCAATTGAATAGTTCTGAAGATGAATTAGATACTATCCACCCTATCACAAGTTATATGGTTCCAGAAGAACCATTTCCAATCAGAGTCACTACTAGACCATCGTCTCACCAATTACTTTCTAATGAGCTAGCTATAAACGCTATACCGAGACCCATTCATCATCCACAAAATAATATTGTGGGTACCATCAGAGCTGTTACTAGACAACAGGCTTAAAATTATCAACAAGATCAAATTCAGAATGGTGGATCAACTCCATTTGTTTTGAAGGTTCCTAATAAAGGGAATCATGCACCTAATGTTCAACCTAAACCTCCTTATAATATTAATGAACAATTATCAAATATTACAGCTAAAATTTCCCTCTTGGACCTTTTAAGATCTCCTATACATAGAGATGAATTAATGCTCACATTAAGCCAGATGATGGTACCACAAGACATTCAACTTGAAGCCATGGCTAATACTATAATAACTCATGAAGTTGATTGTATTGACTTCCGGGATAGAGACATACCTCAACATAGTTTACATAAATATAACCCCTTGTATATTACTACCTTAATTGGAGATGTAGTAGTCAAACCTGTTTTGATTGATAATGGTTCATCTTTAAATATTTGCACTTTTGACTTCTACCAAATATTTGGGTTTAGAAGTGAGGAAATGAAAAGAACTGATATGATCATAAAAGCTTTCAATGACAAAACACAAGAAAAGTGTGGATTTATTACCATTCCATTACAGGTTGGTCCAAGAATATTGGATACGATCGTGTTTATTGTACATTGCCCTACATCGTACAATATACTCTTGGGTCGTCCTTGGATCAATGTAATGCGAGTTGTTCCCTCAACCTTACATCAATGTGTTAAGTTTTAATTTTACCATTCATGGTGATCTAAGACCCTTTGATATGTGTGCTTTGGCAGAACCTATTGGAGTTCAATTTTACCCTACTCTATCATCCACACATCCTAATTCTCATTATCCATATAAATGTGTGAAATGTACACCCACAAAGTCATCTACTTCTTCTCCATCAGTTGCATCTTCACATATAGCTCAACCATATTCTGAACAAACCGCATTAGGACATAAGAAAGATCCTAATATCACAACCAATGTCTCTTGTTCTACTCCTATAACTTCCATACCTTTAATAGACCCATCTATCGACTCCTCTACACCATCTACATCCACCAAATTTATATTTTTTGCATCAAAATACATAGGGAATGTTCCTTCTACCTCTTATGCTCTCACTGACGAGCTCTTACCCGATCTATCTAAAATTCTTATATCAGAAGAAACAAATGCTTCTATGCAAGATTCCCTTATTTTAAATAATTTACCACCATATCCTCATACCTTGGGCCTCCCACAACCTATGGGAAGTATTTACCAAGTCAGGAGTTGTGCCTTTATTTATAAGGGATATGACTGGGGTAGAATACCCATAAACATCATAACTCATTATGATGGATATGCTCAATGTTATTTTACTAATGAATATATTAAAGACAAACCTATAATGCTGAAATTGGGATATAAAGGGAAAGGTTTGGGACCTTTCCAGAATGGTATGAAAGAACCTTTTGAGGTAGAAGCGTGGCCCGCCCGATGTGGTGTGGGCCTATTTTCTAGTAAGGGTCAGACATTCCCATTTGAGGATGATGACCATCTTATATGTTACCAAGATTTTTTAGATGAACGCGATGCCTTGCGTTTAATAAATAAAACATTCACATGTAATATGCTATCTATAGCTTATCCTGAGATGATCGTTGAATCTGACAATGAGTTGGAGGGAGATATCTTTCATAATGTCTCCATTGAGGAATTATTACATAATGGATTTTATTTTGATGGCTCTATACCTAGTATAGCCCAGCTTGAGGCCATGACTCCTCAAAACGAATTATCCAAGCTAACCTTAGAAGAATTACAAGAATTGGGTGTTTCACCCGCCCCACCTAATTTTGAGAGAGATCTACACATGGAAGTAGAAAATGTCATAAAAATTAACATTGGAACCGAGGATAACCCCCACATAATCAACATTGGATCAAAATTGAGTCAAGAAAAATAGGATAAATACATTGCATTTCTTAAAGAATATGAAGATGTCTTTGCTTGGACATATGAATATATGCTAGGATTAGACCCTTCTGTAGTTATGCATCACCTAGTAGTGCACCCGGATGCTAAACCTATTAAGTAGAAGCTTAGAAAAATGCATCCTAAAGTGGCCTTACTAGTCAAAGGGGAGTTAGAAAAACTCTTGAATGTTATTTTCATACAATCCATTGATTATGTTGAATGGATCTCAAATGTAGTTCCAGTAACTAAGAAAGAAACTACTAAGGTTAGGATTTGTACATACTTTAGATATATTAATGTTGCATGTCCTAAAGATGATTTTCCTCTTACCAATATGGATCAGATAGTTGATTTTATTGCTATGAGTGGAATGATATCTTTAATGGATGAATTTTTTGGTTATAATCAGATCAGGATAGCTCTTGAAGATTAGGCTAAAACAACCTTTATTACCCCTTGGGGGACTTCTATTGGAAAGTGATGCCATTCGGGTTGAAGAATGCAGGTGCAACCTATCAACGAACCATGACTTATATATTTCATGATAAGATGCATGATATACTACACGATTATGTAGACGACATTATAGCTCATTCTATTGAAGAAGATGACCATTTAGATGACTTGAGAAGAGTATTTGATCGGTTAAGGTAATATCTTATCTGATTGAATCCAGCCAAATGTATATTCGGAGTTAAGTTAGGTAAATTATTGGGGTTATAGTTTCTTTACGTAGCATCAAAATTGACCCTCTCAAGATTATGACTATCACTGATATGCCCACACCTACAAATATATCTGAATTACGGATTCTACAAGGTAAGATTCAAACTATCCGTCGCTTCATCAATATGCTGGCGAATAAAACTGGAACCTTTCTTAAGCTTCTTAAGAAGGATGTCTCTTTCCATTGGGATGATGAATGTCAGGAAGCATTTGAACTCCTTAAATGATATATTCTTAACCCACTTGTACTTTTGCCACCAAAACCTGATCGCCCATTTATCTTGTATATTTCTGCTTCAGATTTTGCCTTAGGAGCTATGTTAGCTCAACTTGATGTTGAGAAATGAGAGCATGCTAATTATTATATTAGCAAAAAATTAATTAGTTATGAAACCCACTACATAGCATTAGATAAGTTATGTCTATCAGTCATATTTTCTACATAGAAACTACGCCATTATATGCTTAGTCAAAAAACATACGTTATTGGTAAATCTGATTTGCGATATCTCATGAGTCGACCTTATTTATTTTGTCACACAACAAAGTGGGTTCTTGTGCCAAGCGAGTTTGAACTCATGTTTATAGTACATAAGTTTGTTAAGGGTCAAATCATAGCAGATCAATTAGCTGCTGCACCCTTAGAATCCACCCATCCCCTTGTCATTGAGTTTCCTGACGAATGCCTTAAACTAGAGGCAGATCATTCAGAGAAATGGTCCTTATACTTTGACGAATCCCGATGTATGAGTGGGGTTGATGCAGGTATTATTTTGATATCTCCATAGAAACATCTCATACCTCTATCCTTTAAATTAAATTTTTCCTGTACTAATAACACTGTTGAATATGAGGCTCTGATCCTTGGATTATGAGTAGCCCTAGCACTAAAAATTAAAAATCTATTATTTTTTGGTGATTCTAAACTTGTTATAAATCAAATTAATGATGTTTATCAGACCAAAGATGATAAATTGCACCCATATAAAGCATATGTATTACAATTAATATCTTCATTTGATAAAGTTTTCCTAGAACTAGCAATCGTGCGGCTGACGCCATGGCTGCAACTACATCTCTTTTATTCTTGGAGTTAGATGACAAATATGCTACCATCATTATTCATCGACTCCAGAAACCTGCTTCAATTAAATCATGCTTGGAACCTTTGGACGTGTTTCTAATCAACGAAACTACTCCTGAACTTTGGTACACTGATATCCTCAATTTTCTTCAAAATGGGGCCTTCCCTGAAGGTTTTAATAGAAACCAGCACCGGTCATTACATATACGAGCAAGTCACTTCATCATAATTGGAAATACCTTATATAGGAGAACCTTTGAAGGTATCCTATTGAGATTTTTGAATCTAGAAGAGTCTATATCAGCTTTGAGTGAAGCCCACAATGGATCTTGTGGGGAAAAATTTAGTGGTAGCGCCATGGCTAAAAAGCTCCTTAGGATAGGATATTTTTGGCCTACCATGGAGAATGATGCAAATGATTACATGCGCCATTGTGACAAGTGAAAAAAAACATGCTGACCTTGTCCATGTGCCTGCACAAGAACTGTAGGCTATTTCATCTCCTTGGCCCTTCTTAAAATGGGGCTTAGACATCATCATAAAAATCAATCCTGTGTCATCTGATGGACACAAATTCATCATAACTGCCATCGAGTATTTTATGAAGTGGGTTGAAGCTATGCCCTTAGCTTCTTGCACTGGAACTCAAGTTTCCAAATTTATTTTAATCAAATTATTTGTAGGTTCAAAATTCTTACAAATATCATCTCAGATAATGGAACTTGTTTCAAAAATAAATATGTAAAGAAACTATGTCAAAAATATAAAGTTCAACATCGTTGGTCCACTCCCTATTATCCTCAGGGTAATGGCCAAGCAAAAGCATCTAATAAAACATTAATTAAAATTCTCAAAATATTGGTCAATAAATCTGGCCGTGATTGGCACATTCAATTATATCCTGCTTTGTGGGCTTATCAAACTAGCATTTGTACTTCCACGGGCACTTCACCTTTTGTTTTGGTTTATGGTGCTAAAGCTATTTTTCCTTTTGAATTAGAAGTTCCTTCTTTGGCTCTGCTACTTCAATTTACTGAAGTAGGAGATGAATATCGTGCTGGAAGATTTAGTCAACTGGAATTCCTAGATGAGAAGCGCATTAATGCTTTGGAGCATCTTCGTGCCTACCAGAACAAGCTCAAACAAGCATATCTCAAGAAAGTCCGTAATCGATCCTTTGATATCGATGACCTCATCTTAAAAGAAAATAAAAAAAATACTAATCCAACTAAATACTTTAAAGACAAATTCGAGCCTAACTAGCTTGGGCCATATATTATCACTACTAAATTTGGATCAGGAACATACAGATTAGCTACCTTATATGGTAAAGATCTTAAATAACCCATGAACATTATGCATCTTAAGCACTTTATGCATAAATCTGGTAATTTTTTCACTGTATATATTATACATATTGTCTTCTTTTAGTAATTCATATAAAAATTTCAAAAACAGTAATATTATGTAATTAAAATCAAAATATAAAAAAATCAAAATCATCAAAATCCTCAAAAACATCTATTTTTGCACCTGTCAATTCTTGAAGTATTGCAGTTATATTTTTAGTTATTTTGGATAAATTAGCATTTATTTGGAATCCCTCACTTTCACACTCACATGAATAAATATCTTGATATTATTTGGTATGATTATTAATCTCTCTTATATCAAAGTCCACGAGTTGAATTAAATAAATTTTTGAGCATAGAGAACTGATCTTGTTATTTACTTGAACCAAGTACACCTTTTCACATTAAAATGATTTCATTGCAAATTCAAAATGATGCTACATAGTAGAAGTTGTCTCTTGAGCAAAAAGTTTCCCCTGCTATCCTATCATGCACATGGTCTAGAATCTTTGAGAATTGACAAAAGGACAAGCTCACACCTGCCCAGAATAATAATCCCTTGCTCTATAGCCAATACGAGCAAGTATCCCTAGTATAGGAAGAAAAAGAGAAAGTAAAAAAAAAAATCATGAGAAAAAGAAGCATTGTTTTAGTATCATTTTGTACCATCTCAGCAATATTTTAGCATTATCTCAGTGTCAAGCAAAAATACAAAAAAAAAAAAGAGAACAAGAAAAGAAAAAGCAAAAAGCAATAAATCCCTTCCCCTACCATTTGAAATAAAATAAGGGTGAATGAGCTTGAATCCCTAGAATTCTCAATTATTTGAAAACTGTGAGGTAAGCCCCATAACAGGTGGTTTGTGCCCAACCCTCTTGGCCTTGGGTAACTCCTAGTGTGGTGATATGTCTGTCACATTAGCGAACTTCTTTTGTATAGACTTATGTCCGCTCATGGATCAGCTAGCTCTTGATGACCCGAATTACATAGTAGTTTGGTACGGTTACATGCATATAAATCATGGTCAAAGAACACTCATTTGGTTAATTCAAAATACTTGTATCAAATTATCTTACTCAAAATTGATAAATAAACAATACAATTGCACACACATTTGTGTTTTAGGGATTTTGTATCACTATGATAGATCAATATCGGTAATGAACTCACATATGCACATGGGGTTCCTTATAAATCTAAATTTTTTCTTTGAGATAATTTAAAATATTTATGCAAATCTTTTGGAATAATCTTATTTTCTTACTTGGGAATATTGGCTTAGCGTAAAAATAATTAAATGCATTTTTTCAAAAATCCAAAATTTCTTTCAAAGCATGTTAAAAAATCTAGCAATAAAGTCACATTTATATATTTTCGACTTTCACAACGATGGTATAGTTCCTAAAACTAAATTGGAATTTATTCCTAGTGCAAGTCCTCATTTTTTATTTCAAAATAAAAAATCAACTATGCAATAAAACTATTACATCAATTTCTTCTTTGGATTTCATGATGATGGTATAAGTCTATACCTAAAATTCTATGTCTAGCGCAAGCCATAATTCTAATTTTATTTCCCATTTATTTAATCCATAAAAGCATATGGCTTAAATCATTATGTTACACAATTGTGCTTTAAAAAAGAAAGAAAACTTTTCTATTTCATTTCATTATGTCGACATTCAATTTTGTGATGATGGTATAATTCCTAGGCAATTGTTCAAATTTCTATCACACTTAGGAATTTTATGCCTAGAAAAAAATCATATTTTTAATATTTCATGCATAATATTTTTATGGAAATTTGAAAACAAATCATCACCATCATCATTTTTCATCATCACAACACAAAGTCTTAAGAAAGTCTCTTAAGCACCCTTTTACTTTTAGCAATATTTCTCTCATAACAGGATTAGCTTGATGACCTAGCGAGCGACGACTCCATGAAATGGTCATGTAACAACGAAAACATCCTTTGAAATTATTGTTAGAAGTCACTTTATATTTTCATCAAATCTTACCACAACAACCAGTTTGTTTACATCAGATTATTTCATTTAAATTTTATAGTATGACATAAAATTATAATATTTTCAACGACATAATTACATGAATAATCAATCAACAAAAAATATTAAAGCATCATCAAACATATGCACAATTCATATCATAAAAATAACATATATATATATATATATATATATATATATATATATATATCAAGAAGTCTATACATCATATCAAAATGGATTGGTATGCCACAATCTATACCCCGGCATACTCAATCCTTTCAAAAGTATATGGTCTATGTACCAATGAGCAGTTAGTATCGAGAAGCCCTCGAGCTCTCAGCCTCATATCCTCTCTTACCCTGAGGTGGAGGAGGTGGTCCCATTGTAGACCATCTTGTGTCTTGGGTCCTCGACGTCGATCATGATGCTATCCTTGATGACCCCATCCTGATCGACTTTGCAATGCTATCTGGCAATGGTATCCTCTGATCTTCAGAAACCACATGATAGTACAACCCTTGGTAGAATGTAATATGCATGACAACTTGTGCCAGCTTCAAAATGCTTGCCCCTCCACTTTGAGCCCTGAGCTGTGCTGCCTCATCCTGAAGAGTCTACACCTGAGCTCAGAGGTGGGCATTCTTCGCTCGGAGAGCTGCCATCTCACTGATCTCCCCCACCTCAAAACCCTTGCCCTTATCGGGTGATGGTGGCATATCCTTTTGATAATAAGGGAGTCTCTCCCTCCTCTCTAGTTGCTACTGTCTCTCCAAAGCTTATGGTACTATCCTGAAGAGTCTGCACCTAAGCTCATAGGCGAGAATTATCTGCTCAAAGATCCGCCATCTCGTTGCTCTCTCCCACCTCAAAATCCTTGCCCTTATTAGGTGATGGTGGCCTATACCTCTGCTAAGAAGGGAGTATCTCCCTCCTCTCTCGCTACTACTATCTCTTCAAAGCCCGTGGTACTCTTCGATGTCGTTGATCCCTCCCTCCGTGACCCCTCGCTACATCGATGGCAACCTAGTTCTACCTCTCCATCCATTGCACTAAAGCATGCATTGGAACTTATGCCCTCATCATTTAAGGAGGGTGGATGTCTGCATACAAAGCATAATACCCATATGCTACCCCTACATCATCCCCATCCACTAGCTGAATGGGGGCATCATCAACATCCTAACTCTAGAACCACTGCATTTCTGGAGCCCCATTCAATGTAGTATTATCTTGCACATTCCAGGAGTACTCATAATCTCTAAGAGAAGGGATCCCCTGTTGTAGACCGAACTACCTCAAAACTCGGTCATAGCGGTGGAGCTCTACCTCTTCCCGCTTTGTCCTCAACTAGATGACTCGCCTGATGTGAGCCAACTTTTTTTCATCCTATGACCACCCTAGATGCTCTCTCCATGGTCTCCTAGTGATCTGATCTAGGGTGAGGTCATCTAGTAACCTCTGGGACATCGGTAGATCTATCCATCGTTGTGACCCTCTCTAGATCAACCAATAGAAAACTTGGGGTCTCTCTCGGTCAACTCCTATCAGTGAAATCCCTACCGACCTCTGCACCACAATGTGCTCCCAAAACCAAACTTGTAGCAGTGATGTCAACACTAGAAATTAACCTCCCTTGTATACAACCCCATAAAGGATCCTATACAAGTGGCATAGTACAAAGCTACCCCAAGTAAACCTGTATCCATAGTCTCTTATGTTGCAGACAACATATGAGAGGAGCCACGATAACTTACATCTACTCTGGTGGCATAGAATAAGGCCATCCACCACCCCTACCAAATATTGGGTCAAATAAGATGCCCCAGGCATCTGCGTTAAAGACTCGATGTTCACTCTACCCTTCTCTAGGGTGAAGCTTGGGTCACTGCACAATCTCATCATGGTATGGCCCTGATTGGTCGAAGAAGTCATGAATCGTCCATGTATGGAGATCATAAAGATCCTCCATACATCCTCTAGAGTGGGAGTCATCTCCCCTATCAGTAGACAGAAATAGGATGACTCTAGATACCATCTCTCTGCTAGGGCTATCAGTAGCCCCATGTCTGTACAAATTTATGGCATCTCTATCACATGCTGCAGTCCGACCTCTACTAGTTTGTCTCGCTCGACCTGATCAAGCGCGGCTAAGTCATCCCTGAGACCCCCGTATTTCTACTCTTGAATCTTTAGCAATCCCCTCTACAAAATAAATAAAAAAATTCATTAGTACATAATCATTAAAATCAATTTCATCTCATCAAAAAATGATATCGCCCATTATTGGACGATATCATACCAAATCTAGATAAAATAATCCTTAATAGGATGAAATCATCTCTGATTTTTTGATTTGGGGATCGCTCCTTATTGTATGGGATCACCCTTATTTCTTCGATTTCGTCCTCAGACAAAATTGGCGATATAGGGACGATTTCGTCTTGATGTCATCAACGACCTAAAAATGGCCGCGATGCCTAAAAACAATTAAAATTCAAGTAAAAAATTAACCAAATCAAGCTAAAAACATAGTACATTAGGTTTAGATCCTTACTCGCAACCCGCGTCGGACCTCTGTCGATCTGTGTGTCATTTCCACCATTTTTCCTACAGAGCTCTGGAATAGCAAAAGTCAACAGTAAAAATGAATTAGGTTTTTACCCTATTTTTCTTATTTTTATTTAAAAAATAGTTTTTTTTTATTTTTGCTTTTTCGTGCTTTTACCTCAAACATTCGATTTGGGTAAAAACTCGGAGGGGGCACCATAGCAAACAGTTGAACGATTCGACCTAGAATCGTCGTCTAAAAAATGGAATAATTTTTTGCTTTCTTGTAAAGCATGAAGAACTCATATTTAATGCATTTTCCTCGAAAAATTTGCTAAAGAGGGGGTAAAATGTAGCACCCTAAAATTGGCGCAGTTAAAACCTCAATAAAAAGTAAAAAAAATTGAATTTTAACCCTGAAACTGCCCGTTAACCGCTCACCTTATTTTTCTTGCCATTTTTAGAAGTTGTTTTGACCATTGGATGATATCGTCGTCGATCTGCTGATATCATCCCAAATCGAACGAATTCATCTAGAAAAAAATGTCCAGATGATTTCATCCTAAAACTGAGTTTTTATAATTAGCTTCTGTTTCAACAACCTCTTCAACTCGGGCAGAAGCATGTCTACGTCGTTGGATATTTCTACATTGGATATCTCCCAAATTGGGATGATCCCCAACCTCCTAACCTCCCCCTAATCCTATATAATATTAAGATTTTCCTAGTTTATCCCCCTGGCTGATCATTTCCCTGCAACTTTAGTTTTTTGCTATGTTAGAACATCTCATCCCCTATCATTTGCATTTGTGTTTTTAAGTTTTACTGCAGGATCTCACTGTGTTTCAGCCGAAGGAAGCTTAGATTGTCGCAAGAAATTCAACCATAATTTTGGATGATCCTGTCGAGATCGACGACGATCTCATATGATTTCAGACAATTTTGACTACAGTTTAGATTGGGGGCAATTAGAGCCTTGAGTTTGCATTCTCTATCTCTTTTCTTGTTTAATTGTGCATTATATTAGTTCACTTATGTTTTGCATCTTGGAGTTCACCTCATTTAGCATATTTGCATGATAAAATTCAAAATAAATTATTAAAATATTGCATCCCATTTGATTTGATATCTGGATCTATCATTTAAGCATTTATATTCTTATTTCTATCATTTTTTATCATTCTTGCAATTGTATTTTTGGTTTTTGGTATCTGTTTTCATGATTACAAGTTTTTGACGAATTCGTTAGGTCATTGACAATCTCGGATGATCTCAGATGATCTCTTGTGATCTGGATGATTCTGTATAATTACAGATGATCTTGTCATATTCAGGATGATTTAGACTCCTACAAGCTTAAGAATCTTCATCAAACATTAGAAATCAGGTGCACTTTTCTCCATCTTAGATATTTTCTATATTTAAGATTCATTTATGTTTGTTGTCTTCATATAAACCAAAAATTTCATATAGAATAGCTTAGATTCATTTTGGCCAACCTAGGAATTTGAATGATTGAATATAAAATAAACACATCAAACCCATTCTCAACCTAGGCGTGGAAACTACCACTTAAAGTTTCCTTGTGAACCCCACCATCCGTCGAAAATTCACCCTTATACCCCTCCCCCGAGAGGTGCGACCTTCAAAGGGCCTCTCCATCCAAGGTATTGTCCCATCCTTCTCGCATCCCTCTTTTGGGAACGGATCCTTTAGCCTGAAGGTAATGGTGTGAAAATTTTGGGCAATACACAACTACACAAATAATTTTTAATTTTGGCAAGATAATTATGTGTCATCATGTACCCTTGTTGAGTGATCTCAATTATGCTACTTGGAGAATCAAGATTGAAGCTCTACTCTAAAGCAAGGGGTTACTCAAATATTTGAATGAGTAACTTCATGTCACTAATTCTAAATAAATAAAGTATGTCTACAAGTATAAAAGTGATGAGGCTATGGTTTTATAGTCCTTCATGTTAACAATGCCTATGGCACACATGTTAGCAGCATGATGAACCCTAAAAGTTGCTTTAAAATTTTCATCTATTGCGTGATCATATTGATTCCACACAAATTAGTAGGTTGAAGATTGAACTTTTAACTTTTTCAGGGACTCATTTGTTACTATTTATGAGTACGTTAGTTTCTTCATGAAACAAGAAGATAACCATGTTGCAAAAGGATTACCTAAGGTGATAGGAGAAGGATAGGAAGTTATGGAGAAGAAAAAGAACATTAAATTGCTAAATATTATCTTCAACAATATTTTGAAGACATAAGATAGTTTCTATTGTATTTAAGATGCACTTCATGTGTACTTTCAAAATTTCTTGCATCACCAATTGATGAGGTATTCAAGTACTTTTTGCATCACTAGGCTAGAAGACAAAGGCATAAGGGTAATTATGTGATCAATTAGGCCCATCCAAAGGAAGCTATTGCTAAAAATAAAAATTATATGAAACTAAAATAGAATGAGAAGAAGTCCAAGAATTCTTTCAAAAATCCGACATGTGAGTTTTATAGGAAGGAAAGAAGGACACAAAGCAAAGTTTTGCCATATTTGCATAAAAATGTTTAGGAAGCAACAACAAAGGGGATGCTAATGCTGCTCTCTTCTATGCACAAGGTGAGAATAACTTTGATTGAAAAACCTCATAAGCACATGTAACTATTCATTCAACATATTAGGCATCCACTTCTTTTGATGAATGGATTATAGATTCAGGGGCAACTAGACACATGATGAATCATAAACATCTTCTATAGAGGTTTAACAAATCATATTTACTAAAGTGTGTTGTTATTAGAAATGATTCTTTATTGTAAGTTGTAAGTAGAAATCAAGATTTGATATTATTCTTTTGATGAGGCATTTCATGTTATTAATGTAGATTTTAACCTTTTATTTATTTATCTCATTACTTATATAAATAAAATAAAATTATGCTTGATCATTGCATAATTAAAAATATAAACAATGGATTTAGAACTTTAACTTCTAATGAATCAGACCAAATGTATAAACTCGATAGAAAACCAAAATATATTATTGATAATTACACATACATATAATAAAAGTTAAAAGTAATACCTTAAACTTATCTCAACCATGATTCTTTTAAAAGTAATGAGTCGTCAGCATATGGCCATCGGGCTTTAACACATATTCCCTCAGAGGAGAACATGCAAAGGGATGTATTTTAGGAAAGTATCATTGGAAGACTTTTCCTAAAGGTAGTATGAAATCAGTAAATTCTATTTGGAGGTAAATCCACTAATCCCCCCGAGCGTCAACTGTGTAAAACCTTTGTGAGCGGCTGCCACTTTTACACGATTAAGAAATCTAAGAAATCTATTACGTATGCATGTCTTTCGTCTTCATATTTTTAATTTTATCTTATGAAATAAAACATTCGGCTATATATATATATAGTATATTTTAGGGAATAAATTCCTGCTATCGGTATATTAGCTCTGCATGAAACATACATATCTTATCTAAAGGTAAATGTAAAATATCTGAAGCCATGGGACTATGGGACACACAATTTTCAAACGCATTATATAATCCACATTAGAAAGTGCAAAAATTTACACCAGGAAAGGCCATGTTACCATTTTCAATGTAACTTTTTAATACTTTTAATCTTCTTTAAGTATCAATTTTAAGGAAATCGATGATAATGGTTGGCTCTGCTTTCTATTTTCGAGAAGCATTTTCGAGTGAAGCCAACCATTTGTTTTTTTTAAGAATGTTACGTTTGAGATTATAAAAGTATTATCAGTATTGAGAAAAGTTGACATTTAAGATTACAGGATATAATGATTAAATTCGAATTCTTTATAATCAAACCAACCCCATTATTTTATGGAGTTATCAACTGCATCTTCAAACCTGTATAGTGGAAGGCAAGGCACCATGGACGATCGCAAGGAACCTCATTCCTTAGTTTAGTTTTGTTTGGCTTTCAAGTTTGTTCGAGCCATATTGATTAAATGAATTTTATAGTTATTAAAGTATTAATAGCAGATGCATTCAAGAATAATAAAAAATGTTAGTAAAATAATGAGTTTTATTTTAGAAATTTTTTTGTTTTCTTAAGCAGCGTAAAAGAGTCTACTTTTTTTAAAAACTAGAAGCATATTGGGGTTCATTATTTTCATGATTTAAATTACGATTTCTATAAAAAATTATTTCCATCATTTAAATTAAGATTTTTTTGATAAAAACTTAAACATATATTAATTTGGTGTTTGACAGAAGGAAAGCCAATCTTTTTATTTTGATGATTTTGTATTTTGGAGAGTAGCAAAGGCATTTGAATAAAAAGGGTTGCTATATATGGAATGAAGGTTATTGGAAGAGTTGGAAAGGTATATTCAGAAATATAATGATATGGAATAAAGAGGTTTTTGAGTTCTTTAAAGATTGAAAAAAATAAGATTTTCTCTAGCGTGGAAGAGGTGGAAAGTCATATTCAGAATAGGAGTGAGACTTATTATGTGATCTTCATAATACTTTAGTCAAGGAGGAGATTTATTGGAAGCAATATTCTACAGCTTTGTTGCTTAAGGAGGGTTCTTCCATCTTACTACTATCAAATATAGAGTAGTGAATATAATTAGATTTTTGAGATCAGACATTGGAAGGGAGTTTTTAGAAGAGGAATATATTAAAAAAGAAATAGTATTTTTTATCAAAATTTGTTAAGTGTTGAAGATGAAATATTTGTTGTTTTAGTTGACAAAATGCTAGCTAATAGTTCCCAAGTAGTGAATAATGAGATGAATAAGGTCTTTAGAAGCCCTTTTACAAAAGAGGAAGTATACAATGTAGTCTTTAGCATGCAAAAGGATAAGGCCACTGGGCTAGATGGATTCCCAAATATTTTTTCAGATTTATTGAGAAGTTGTGAAAAAGGATGTCTTGGATGCCTTATTAGAGTTCCAATAGGAAAAAACTATTCTTCAAGAGTGGAATTCTACCTTCCTGGTTTTAATACCAAAGAAGCAAGGAGCATATATGTTAAAATATTTCTGCCCTATTAGCTTATGTAATTCTATTTACAAGATCCTGACTAAAGTTCTAGCTAATAGATTGAAGATTATTCTCCCCCACATTATTTCATTGCAACAAAGTGATTTTGTGCAAAAGAGATAGATTTTGGATGGGATAGTAATGGTGCATGAAACCTTGCATTCTATGAAAGCTAGCGGTTCAGAGGGTATGTTGCTGAAATTGGACATGAACAAGGCTTATGATAGAGTCTCTTGGAGCTTCTTAGATAGGGTCTTGCAACATTTTGGTTTTGGGCAAGATTGGAGGAATTGGATCAGACTTTGTATTTCTACTCCGCACTACTCTATTTTAGTTAATGAAGAATTAATGAGTTTCTTCCTTAACAAAAGGGGTTTAAGGCAAGGTGACCCTATTTCACCTTATTTGTTTATTATTGTTGTTGAAGCCCTAGGAAGAAGCCTAACAATAGCAAGAGGTGATACTGCCATCAAAGGAATTAGAATTCTCACTTAGAATTGGTCACTCATCAACAATTTATTGATGATACCATTATTATATCTAAAGAATCAATTAGTGAGGCTAAGAATATTAAGCTTATCCTTCAAACCTATGAATAAGCTTCAGGTCAGTTAATTAACTTTTTGAAGAGCAAATTATTTTTTATCAATACACCTTTGGTTAGGCAGGAAAGAATTGTCAAAATATTTGGTTGTAGAGTGGATAATATTCCCACTATTTACCTTGGAATACCTCTTTTTGTTGGAAGAATGAGGAGTGATCTTTGGGATATGGTAATTGAAATATTCAATAGAAATTTGATGGGTTGGAAAGGTTCTATTTTAACTCAAGTAGGTAAACTTCAACTATTACAATCTACTCTTCAAAATCTCTCTATTTATATGTTGTCTTTGTTTAAAGTTCCAATAATGGTAACTAAAAAATTAGAGCAAATTCAGAGGAACTTTTTATGGATAGGTGTAGAAGAAAAATAATGGATGCGTTGGGTGGCTTAGCATACATTTTCTAAGCCTAAGAAGGAAGAAAGTCTAGGAATCAGAAAATTAAATCAAATGAATTGAGCTCTTATGGCCAAGGTGGGATGGAGACAAATGCTTGAAAAATATCACTTTTGGGCCCAAATCCTATCTGCTAAATATCTCCAAAATAGAGTATCCTTTGCCTATAGTCTTAATCCTCCAATGGGATCTTCCTTGTGGAATGGATTGATGAAAACTAGAAATATTTTATGGAAAGGATTGAGGTGGAAGGTTGGAAAGGGAGATAAAATTCATTTTTGGGAGGATGCTTGGTTGTTAGAGAAACCCCTGATTTTAGATGAGTAGTGGCACTATGTAATGCAACCCCTAAAAAGAAGATATGGTTACCTGGTTCAGGATTATATTGCAATAGAAGATAACTTCAGAATGTGGAAGCAACTATAGTTGGAGGGGGTTGATGTTGTTATGCAAAGTAGATTGAATTCTCTAATTTTTTGTTTACAACAATATTACCTCCCCATTTATCCTAAAGAAGATAAGTTTGTTTGGGGACCAAATTCTAAAGGAGTTTTCATTGTTAGTTCTACTTTTGACTATGATAGAGGAAAAGATAATTAGACTTTTCTAGTTTAGAAAACATGAATTGAGTATATTATTCCAAAAGTCTCCTTTTTTCTATGGTTAGCACTCCAAAATCATATTTTAATAGTATATAATCTAAAAAAAGGATGATTATTCCTAATAGATGCTCTTTATGTTGCTCAGATGAAGAATCAGTGGATCACTTGTTTATTCATTGCCCTTTTACTCTTGAAGTGTGGTATGGAATGTTAAATCTTCTTAAAATTTAGTGGGTTTAGGTGGACTCTTTGGTGAATCTTTGGGAGTGTTGGAGTAATCCTTTTCATAGTTCTCACTTGAGGAAGATTTGGAATTTTGTGCTTCCTCATTTTATTTGGCATATTTGGAGGGAAAGGAATTATAGGGTCTTCCAAAATAAGTCTAGTAATTCTAGTTTCATTATTAACAATATTAAAGTTAATATTATAGAGAATGCTTAAATGAATCTAAAAATCCAAATCCCTAATAATGGGTGGGAAGCGACAATTCCTGAGAGATGGGATCTTAAAAAAGAATAAGGTTTTATCCTAGATAATCAAAGAGTTAAGATTAAATGGAAACCTCCAGCCTTTGGATGGGTAAAACTACATTTTAATGGATAAAATAAGGGTAATTCAAGTAAGGTTAGAGGAGGGGGAGTGTTGACAAATAGATAAGGTGTGGTTATTTCATACTATGCAAAGAACTTTGGAATGCATTCTAATCATATGGTAGAGGTAAGAGCAATGATTGCAAGGTTGATATTAGCTAAGAAGTTGAAGTTTAATAGTTTGGTGGTTGAAGGAGATTCTATGAACATCATTAATAGCTTACAAAACCAAAAAACTCCAAGTTGGAACATTGAAAATATTAGGAAAATTTAAGATTCTATCTAATCTAGTTTTGGATAATTTTTCTATTTGACACACCTATAGATAAGGTAGCTATGTTGCTGACGTAATGAAAAATATGGGGTTATTTTGAAGGGAAGCAAGATTTCAAAAAATACCTTTCCATAAGCTCTTTTAAAGGTCACTAATTTGGAAGGAAATCTTAGTAGTTGTTGATGTTTGATAACCTTTGTATTTTTTTTTTCTCCTTTGTTTCAACCCTCCCAAATATTTTGTTGATTCCAATGTCTTTTGGGTATGCTTGGTTGAATTGTAGTGGTGGAGAGTTGGTGTGCTAGGTTGGTCTATGCAATGGGAAGTTAGAGTTTTTTCCTCATAAAATTTTGATTTTGAAAAGGGAGAGTAAGAAGCCTATATTTATAGTCATTGGGACCTTTCAACACCCATTCTTTTAAAAATGTAGTAGTTACAATAGAGTGTAGAATGTGTAGTAGAGCATGACAATCTATATTTGAGGGACCAAATGTGCTCATAATTTGATAAAATTTTATGAGTGAATTCTCCAATGGTGTATCACACATGAAAAATAGATCTGTAAAATAAAAATTTTGAGCTTTGAAATTTGATTGTAGTTTCATAAAAAATAGAGATAGAAAGCTTGTCTCTATTGTTGTTTTTGTTCTTTGGTTATATTTTGTTGTTGTAGTTTTGATTTAGATATGCTGTAAGGTTTTTGTAACTCTTGAGGAGTGTGTTTGTTGTTTGTTCTAGTATTTTGAGCTTAACCATTTATCTTTTGTTAGTCTTGTATATAAGGGTTGGGTCCCTTTCAAAAACTCCTATGATTTACCATAATAATAAATAATTTATTTGTACTTGAATTAATTTTATGTTTTTACGACTTTTATTTAATGTTAATTTTAATATTTGAGATGGGTTATATTTTATAAAGGAAGATTAATTTTTATATAAATATAAAAATATAATATGTATAAATGATGAATACTTTACCTTTGACTATGTAAGTTATATACAATAACCTATTAAAAACAATAAGACTTTTATTTTTATATTTAATTGCTTTCAAGTTTGTTTAAGTCATATTGATTAAATGAATTTTCTAGTGAGTAAAGTCTTAATAGAAAATCCATTAAAGAATAATAAAAAAGTGTTAGTATCGATGTTTAAGAAAAAGTATATCTTTTTTTTTTGGACAAAAAATTGAAAAAAAATATATTTTTTGAATTTAGCAAAAAATCCCTTATGGGGCCACCTTGGTTTGAGAAACCATGACCAAGGGGTTCTACACCATCAAAATCACTCGAGAGTCATGCTTGGCCCTAATCACACCAACATGATCAATTGAATTTTGAGCACCCACTGTACATTTGGTAAGGTGGAAATTTGAACCAAGGACCTCCCTTGGAGGATTTCCATACCCTCTCCAAATCACCTACAAAATGTTGGTAATTGAAAAAATATATATTAAAACAAGATCATTTACAAGTTGGGAGGAGACTCATCCCAATATTATCCAATGAGAACACCTATTAATAATAGTAAAACAAGATTTGCATTGGATCCAAATCCCCTAAACCATATATCTACAATGGCTATCCAATTTAGCTAAACACTATATTTGCTCCTCAACTTGTTGAATACTCTCATCCTCAATAGCCATGCCACTGTGTCATTGAATCCCCACCTCCTTATTGATACCCATATTAGACAAGAAGTATGTCACTTTCTTCAAAGATCTACCCACATAAATTGGAATCACATCTTCTAAATCCCTCCATAATTTCTTAATTTGGATGACAAGAATCCTCAATCTCCATGTCTCCAAAGAAAAGTTTATCATACAATCTAGATCTCCTACTAATATTTGAGAATATAATTATATGATTTTCCTCCTATAACCTTGTCTTACCACACAAATAGAAGCAAATTTTATAGCTAAGGCTTCTACTTCATTGTTCATGACCCTACCTAGGTCTTGTAGTTCCCAAAAGAGTATTGTCCCAGCTTTTGAGGATATATTAAATGGAAGAGATCTGCCATAGGTCCTAACATGATCTAATAAATATGAAAGAGATTCTACAATATGATTGAAATATGCTATAAATAGAAATTACATAATTACAATGTAGTATGGAGGAAATGGACACTCCATTACTATGAGCTAAAGAGATACATGGTACTCCATATGGGAGCACCACAATCTACTACACTGCACTAGATAAGAACTTGACTTGATCTCTAAGATACCACTATGAGACCCTTTTGTAGATTAAAGATACAACACCAAACAAAAGATAAAGAAATCACGATAAAAAGTAATGCAGAACACAGTTGTACAAAACAAATGATTTTTATTAATCAATGGAGTTTAGAAACTCCTTTTGAGTACAACAGGGCCTGTAACCCTTTCCGTGATACAAGATTACAATTTGTGCTAGGGTTCTCCGAAACCCTAGCTGGCACAATATGGTGGCATATCCGAAGAAGGTATCCTTAACCTCAATAGAATGAGTGGGCTTCGTTGTATCCTTTGGCTCGGACCACTCCAGCTTAAGCAGCTGCTATCAACAAGTCAGATCTGTCATTAAAATCCTGCACACATTAAAAGCATCGAAGAGTTAGAAACTAATATGAGGGCTCCACTGTGTGAGCCCTCAGAAACAGCCTAAAACCCTAAAAAAAAGGAATGAAATGCAGAAACTAACAACAGATTAATAAAAGAAAAGAAGTTACTTGCTTTAAACTAATTTATACCTGTTTCCTGTTAACACGGCGAGACCAGGCGGCACCTGGAAGAGTTGGGACTGTCAAATCGGCTGCAAAAGGCGCCCTGGTGCACTCGCTGAACGCCCGCGTGCTTCTGGATTGGGGTTGCAGATGTCGGTCTGCATCTGAGACTGTGGGTAAACGCCCACGGGCACTTGCGACAAGAATGGGGAATTCTGCAGAGTGCTGCAGAAGAGATGGCGGCGAAGTTGGTGACGGATGCGGCGATGGATGCGGCGAAAAGGGGAGGCAATGGATAGCTGAAGAGATAGATGAAATAGAAGAGATAGGTCCAAAAGATAGCAAAGATAGCAAAGATAGGAGAAGAAGATAGCATAAAAGAGATAGGAAAAGACATAGGGTTTGAGCCATCAAGGTGACTCAATTTATAATCTACTCTTAGGGCACACTTTAGGGTTTTAACGACACTTTGAACGTGTGGCTAAGATTAAAGTGGATCCAAGGGTAGAGAATAAATCTAGGTTGTGAAACGGATTAAGATGGATGGACGGATGAGATTAAATGAAGGATGGACGGATCAAATTAAATTACTTAAAGTATCTTTATATATATATTAAAATATTAAAATATATATATAAATATTAATTTAAATAAATTTGAGAATGAAAAATGGCGGGAAAGGTGAAATTGGGCCAAATAATGGTGGGAAAAGGTGAAATTGGGCCAAATAATGGTGGGAAGGTGTGGATTTGGGCCAAATAATGGCGGGAAGGTGGATGACTGACACGTGGCTGACAGGAAGGTATAGATGACTTACAAGTGGCTGGATTTTGGTGTCTACAGATGCCCCTTTTTGAGCTGCTTTGTGTGAAGACACAATGCAACGACAAAAACTTAAGACACCTGAAAAGCTGGATCAGACGCAACTCTCTCTCAAGACTAAAGCACAACTTTGAAGACCAAATAATAAAAGAATATTTAAAATTTTATCAGCTTACCCCCTCAATTGGTGAGCGAGAATGGTTCTCACAAGCCAATTGGAAGAAATTTGGAAGAAAATGAACCGTTTTTGCCCCAACGGTGAAAAAAAGGGGTTGGTGTATGAACCATCTGTTTATGTCCCAACAGGAAAGGGGTTGGTGTACAAACCAAAAAAGAATATGATTGAAGACGATATGAGTGATGTGAAATATGGACCGTTTTCTGCCCCAATGGTTATAAAGGGATTTTTGCCAAATTGTAAGTTCCATGATCATGTAAGATGAATTCCACTATAGGAAAATTAGAAATTGATAACGGATGCCCCAACTCCTGTGTGTGAGTCCATACTGTTAATGAAATTGCCTTGTTGGAGCCATTGATATGCAGAGATGAAAGATGCATGAAAAGAGTCCAGAACTCAAAGATGCTCCTAGTGACTGTATGGATAATTCCTTGGGTCGGAACCAATCAACCTAGGTAGCCTCAATCTCTAGCAAGACTCAAAATAATGATGATATTAAAGATTGTCCATGTTTAAGGCCCCATGAACTAGGCCATCAATGACAATTGTTGAGCAAATTAATCTTGGTATGAGGTCACTTGAAAAGTAGAATACCCAAAATTGATTTCCAATTTTCAAACAGTGAAATAATTGATGATGATAAATGGTAAGTGCCCTTATGGTGGTTTAATCCTTTTACCGAATTGCATGGATTCAAATCACTGCAATCGCCAAGGTGATAGAATATACCACTAGATACGAGGTTTACTTTAATTTGATTTGGCAAAAATATGCATGATGAAAGAAGAATGAGGGAAATTGACGATAGATCAGAAGAATTGATGAATGTGGTTAATTTTGTGAAGGTTTTGAATATTTTTAACCCAATTTGTAAAACAATGATGAATGATGCACTTTTTGAGCGAAATGACAAAATTTGTATCCAAAACTGTTGTAACCTTCACAAAATGTTTTATTATGATAAGAAGAATGGATGAATGCAATTTGATGAAATTTGGAGGAGGTAAGCTTCAATTTTGCAAGTTTTGTTCCTTTATTCAATACTGACACCAAACGCCGGTCTGCATTTGGGGGTGGCAGAGACGTCTGTCGGTGTTTAGGTGCTCTGCAAATGTAGCACTGCATATGAATGCACCAAGAAATGCCCCACTGCATTTCAGGGTGCCAAAACTAGCTATTTAAACAGTTTCAGTGAGAATTTCGCTCATTTGTGTGTTCGAGCTTGAGAGAAGTGCGTCTGAGGGAGTGGAGTGAAGTTAAAGGTTGTGTGGGAGAGTGAAGCACGTGGTTGCTATGGCGGAGGTGGGAGCGGATGCGCCAGTGTAGCCAGCTGAGGTATTTTTTCATTTAAGCAAGTACTTATTATGTGTTTGTTTTTTTTTTTTTTTTTTTTTTTTTTTTGGGAAAAATTTGTAACAAATTTTTGTTTTGTTGTTTTGTAGCTTAGGGTGTTAGAGGCACGACACCGGTTCTCCCCTATCATTCTGAGGATGAGGAGGTCGTTGTCCAAGGCAGACTGAGAGATATTGGAGGCAGTGGGGCTGGCGGAGGTATCCCGGTTGGAGGTAGTTCGGGCGGATGAGGGGTACCTCTCGGCTTTGGCCGAGAGGTGGGATCCAGATCGTGGGACGTTCTAGCTCCCAACTGGAGAGATGACGGTGACACTTGAGGATGTATACCACATCCTCAAGGTGCCCATGGAGGGGGCACGGGTGGAGGTTGGACGAGATAGAGCCGCGGAGATGGCCAAGTTGTTTGGAGATGACTAGAGGGAGATCCGGATGGAGAGCGGGGGGATCCCATACTTGGCCATGTATACGGCCAAGGAGTTGGTAGCGGTGGAGGCTCTGATGATGTTCGTGTTGGCCAACATTGTGGCCCCGAACAACATCGGGTGCAGGTTCCCATGGAACCTTATGGGTGTAGTGAGTGAGATGCTCACTAATAGGGTAGTGTATGCCTGGGCGCTCGCTTTATTGGCACAGGTGTACCGGGAGTTGTATGAGGTTCGGAGATGGGGCCGAAAGGGCCTAGGTTGCAGTGTGGTTCTCCAGTGCTGGGGCGGGAGCACTTCAGAGTGGCTCGATCGGAGGGGTTACCATGGGCTCACTGGGACATGAGCCAGGATTATGGTAGGAGATGGCCAGTGGCGGAGGAGAGACAGCCTAGCCACCCCGTGAGATCGGGGCAATGGTATAGGAGATTATGGGTAGACTTGACAGATGCCCAAGTCATTTGGAGGCCCTGGCAGGAGGCGATGTGGATCGGGGATGGAGAGCACCTGAGACGGGTGTGACAGGCCAGATGGGTAGTGGGGTGGGGCCATAGCGAGGCGGAGTACATACATATGTCTCGAGTACTTCGCCAGGTCAGATTGAGGCAGGATGTCCCCGGTGAGCCAGTGCGCTACCAGAGGCACAGATCATAGGGTGATTTGCCATGTGCCCAGTCGTAGAGGGAGGCGAAAGAGGACGATGAGGACATGGAGATCCCCGACATGGACGACGTTGAGGTGACAGCTGAGTATGCAGCATGGATGGCCATAGAGCTAAGGTGGGAGCCACCATTGGTGGCTGGTGGAGCCGAAGAGCCCGAGGCTGGGGTTGGAGAGGGTGAGGGAACCGTGGAGGTTCCCAAGCACAGGGAGGGTCCCCGCCTTCGATATGACAGTCGAAGGCGAAAGGGGAAGATGGCACGACAGGCTTCGGAGAGCAGAGATGACGGGGAGGATGACGGAGAGGGCCTAGGAGAGGCCGTAGGAGAGGCTAGGGAAGTACCCCCTAGTGGGCATGAGGACGAGCTGGCACAGCTGCAGCAGTAGATAGCAGAGCGTGATGCTATGCTAGTTGTTCGGGACGAGAGGATAGCTTAGCTGGAGCAGCAGGCAGCAGAGCGAGATGCCTTGTTAGCTGCTCAGGAGGAGAGGATGGCCCAGCTACAGGCGGACTTGGATGGAGTGACCAGGGTGCCCCAGGATGACAGGGTGACGAGACTCCAGGCAGAGCTAGCAGAGCGAGAGCGACGACACGGGATAGACATAGCTAGACTTAGGTCTAGGACTCGTTATATTGAGGCTCTAAAGGACACATTGTTTAGGCATCACGTTGTGTTGCCTGATCCTCCATCCTCTTCTGTCTCTAGGCGTAGTGAGTCTAGGCACACCACTAGGTCTAGGGATCCTACTAGGTCACAGGGATCCTCTTTTGATGGTTAGCTTAGTGCTTAGATGCACTCTTTATGAGCCTTGGTGCTCTATTGTATATTGTAGCCTTTTGGCATTCATTGTACAGTTTGACTTTTATACACATATATATATACATGGCTTTTATTTATTTGGTGTTTTACTCTTTTTTTTTTTTTTTTTTTGTGAATGCCTATGTTTTTGTGATGCATGTGTGATGGAATGTAATGCAAAATTATAGATGATTAATGCGAGACTAAGTATATAACATGCAAATCTATGGATGATTAATGCAAAACTAAGTAAATGAAATATGCACTAAGAAGCACTCATACTTTTAGATAGTTAGATTTAGCCAACTGTTATCATAATTGTTTAATCAGGGGCACCGAACTTGGTGGCTTGTGAATGGATGACGTATGGAATGAATATGGACGAAGATATGGAGGGTTATGTGGAAGACTATTTTACAAAGACTCAAACATGCTAGTGGTATCAAACAAACTTATTAACACTGCCTAATTCAACTAGGACCAAATGTGTGTGCATGCGAGTTCATTAACCAAATCAAAAGCATGGTAATGACTCTAGGCAATCAAAATCCTGTGTGTGTGCAAGTGTGTTCATTAACCTCATCTTGCATAAATTAGGTAACCCTGTTATGGAGAAGACCTCGAAGCTAGTTTGTCCGTATGAGCATTCAGAGGTCTCTTTTTGAGGAGAGACATGTCGCCATGCAATGAGTATACTCCACTGCCAATCAAGCGTCTATAGCCCCGGTGAAGGTTAACTCCATAGTCCATGTTGTTTTTGACCTTTGTAAGCCTTGGGGATGACTACCTATCCATCTAACCGGACAAGTAGTACGATCCTTACAACTTATTTGGGATCAGTGGTGTGTGAAAAATGTTCATTTCCTTAGAGCTTTGGGGAATCGGATTCTCAACCGAAGTATGATGAGAATTTTACCCTATCCTTACTACTCTGTTTATATTTATATTTTGTGATTGCTTGTGATAGTGGTAAGAACCACTGTTTTATGGACTATGTTTGCATGATAGGACAAATGAGGATTACCCTTTTCACTTCAAGGAACAACCCAAGGACAGTGTTATTTCTCTTCGACACAAGATGTTTTTAAGATGTGAAAATGTGATAGGTTCAAGACCGATTTTGAAATCATTTCCCAATACTCAATATTTTATTTAGTGTAATTTGTGATATGGCCCTAGAGAACTTTGACATGCATTTCAAAGTTTGCTTAAAACACTAGGAATGGCTAAGTGACTGAAAACATTTTGGCAATGTAAATATGTGCAAATGGAAAATGGGTGTACGAATGACAATTCGGTTTGATGGATTTTATGAAGGTGCCCCTGATTAAGGCAACATGACTTTTGCTTGACCAAATTTTATATCCAAAAGATAGAATGGTCTCTAACATGATATGCAACTATGGCTGAAAATGAAATGTTATGGTTTTCAATGAGATGTATGCACATGAAATGCAATGTTTTTGAATGAGATGTATGCAACTAACAATGAAATGCAAATTCTTTTTATTTTATTTGTTTTTTTTTTTTTTTTTTGTTTTTTTTGTTGTACAAGCCATGTATATATGTACATATAAAATTCAAACTATGCGTAGAATGCCCTCAAGTGTATAACATTAAGTGGTTTGGGTTCTTCCTCTCCCTCTAAACTGGCAAGTCTATAAGTTCCATTACCCACTCTTTCAGTGACCATATATGGACCTAACCAATTAGCCGTGAATTTATCTTGAAGATGCGGCAATGCATTGGTGTTTTGTTGATTCTCTTTAAGGACAAGATCTCCTACTTGAAATTCTCTTAGATGAACTTTGGCATTGTAAGCACGTTTCAATCGGTCTTGATAAACTCGCAAATGCTCTAAAGCATTGATTCGTTTTTCATCTATGAGTGTGAGTTGATCAAGACGTGCTTGTCTAGAAGTATCATCATCGATAAATTCCTGCAAAGAAATTCGCAAGGAAGGGATCTCGATCTCAAGAGGCATGATTGCTTCAGCTCCATAGACCAAAGAAAATGGCGTTGCCCCAATGGGAGTTCTAATGCTTGTTCTGTAAGCCCATAATGCCAAGGGGATTTGTGTATGCCAATATTTATGATTTTCTTTAACAAGTTTCTTAAGAATAGCAATTATGGTCTTATTGGAAGCTTTAGCTTGTCCATTGGCTTGTGGGTAGTAAGGAGTTGAGAAACTATGTTGGATATTATACTTTTCGCAAAGAGCTCGAACATCCTTATTCTTAAAAGACTTGTCGTTATCAGAAATTATTTTAGAGGGAATACCAAAATGACAAATGATATGGTGAAGTATAAACTCCACAATTCTAGGACCTGTCGTACTAGTTAGAGGAATAGCTTCAACCCACTTTATGAAGTATTCAGTGGCTGTAATGATGAAAGTATGTTGTCTCGAAGAGGCAGGTGAAATCTTGCCAATTAAATCAAGACCCCATTGTGAGAAGGGCCAAAGGCTTTGGATGGGCTGTAAATCTTGTGATGGTATATGGGTTAAATTAGCGTGTTCTTGACACTTTTTACATTGTTTAACATATTTGCAACAATCTTGTTCCATAGTGGGCCAATAATAACCCATACGTAAAATACGCTTCGCAATGGCCATTCCACTAAAATGACCACCACAAATACCATCATGGGCTTCAGCAATAGCTCTATGTGTTTCACCTGCTTCTAGACAGTGGAGGAGTACTCCATCATATCCACGTTTATACAACACATCCCCTAAAAGAACAAAATGAGCTGCCTTTTTCTTAAAACAATGGCGGGCGGTTCGAGACAAATCAGATGGGAGTGTTCCAAACTTGAGGAAGGCTACTATCTCACTAGACCAAGGCTCATATGGATACGAATGGATAAAGCAAACATCTTTTTCATCCTTAGAATCAGCACGAACAATTGCGGACTTAGAGATTGTGGAAATGATTAGGGGTCGTACCTCTCCAAGGGAGTCCTTTGGAATCAATGATCCAAGAGAGGCCATGGCATCCACGAATCTATTAGTTGAACGAGGCAAACTAGTGATCTCATACCAATCAAACTTAGAAAGCAACTTCATTGCTACATCATGATAAAGCTTAATGGTAGGTTCTTTGGCTTGGTATTCTCTTGTAATTTGTTTAACCACGAGTTGAGAATCCCCAAATATCCGAATATGCTTAATGATCATAGCTATGGCTGATTGAAGACCTAAAATTAAGGCTTCATACTCTACTATATTATTGGTGCATTGGAAGTCTAGTTTGAATGATAAAGGGATGGGAATCCCTTGAGGTGTATGAAACACAACTCCAGAACCTTGACCTTTCGCGCACTTAGAGCCATCAAAGAATAGTGTGATGTCAACATCTTCCTCCGGAATGATGTCCTCTTCTTTTTCAGTGATAGCAAATACCGAATCATCTGGGATTTCAATAATCAAAGGATGATCACTAGGTAGTGGAGCTTCCGCAAGTTGATCGGCTATACCTTGACCTTTAACAGATTTTTGGCTAATGAATTCAATATCGAATTCGGTAAGCAACATTATCCATTTAGCGGTATGAGTGTTATTATAAGTGCGATACATCATATAACGCAGAGGGTTTTCTCTAGCTATGACATATGTTGTATGGCTAAGCATATAATGACAAAGTTTCTTAGTGGCAAAAACCACTGCTAAGCACAACTTTTCCACATAAGCATTTCGGGTTTCATAGCTTACCAATGTTCGACTAATATAATAGACAGCTTGCTCATGATTTTGTTCATTCTTTTGTGCAAGCATTGTCCCTAAGGAAAAGTTCGTTGCTGAGATATAAAGATTGAAAGGGACCCTTGGACGAGGCAAAGCTAAGACTGGCGGAGATGCTAAGTACTGCTTGATGTCATCAAAGGCTTTTTGACACTCATCTGTCCATGAAAATTGTACCCCCTTTTGTAGTAGGTGACAAAATGGCCTACATTTATCAGAAAGTTGTGCAATAAAGTGAAAGATTGAATTAATATTTCCTTGCAAACTATGCAACTCCTTCAAATTAGTTAGGGGACACATTTCCATAATGGCTTTGACCTTGTTTGGGTCCACCTCAATACCTCGTTTAGAGATAATAAAACCTAGGAGTTTGTCTGAGGTAACACCAAAGACACATTTCTTAGGGTTCAACCTTACTTTATGCTCTAGAAGCCTATCAAAAACTTTTTCCAATACATCAAAATGCTCTTGTCGAGTTTTATATTTTGCCAATGAATCATCCACATAATATTCAATAATCTTATGCATATAATCATGGAAAATATAAGTCATGGCTCGTTGATAGGTTGCACCTGTGTTCTTAAGGCCAAAGGGCATCACCCTGTAACAAAAAGTTCCCCAAGGTGTAGTAAATGCTGTTTTGTGTTGATCTTCAAGGTTTATTCGAATCTGGTTGTATCCTAAAAATCCATCCATGAACGAAAGCATTTCATGACCAGCGCAGGTGTCGACAAGAGTATCAATGTTTGGAAGAGGAAAGTCATCCTTAGGACACGCTTTATTTAGATCTTGAAAATCGATGCAAACACGTATCCCCCCGTTAGGCTTGCGAACGGGTACCATGTTAGAAAGCCACTCAGGATAATCAATCGGGACAACAAATTTAACATCCAGAAGTTTTTGAATCTCCGATTTAACTAGGAGGGCCACAGTAGGATGCATTTTCCTAAGTTTCTATTTGACATGTTTAGCATCTTTTTGTAAGGTGAGGTTATGGACAACCAAATTAGGGTTTAGGCCTGGCATGTCTTTGTAAGACCATGCAAATATCTCCTTCTTTCGCTTGAGTAGAGCAATCATTTGCTCTTGTTCCTCTGATGATAGACTTTTAGCAAGTTTCACAATTTGGGTGCCATCTTGGTCTGTACTAAGGTCTACATCGATAGTTTCTTCAATAGACATGTGGGAACCTTCCTCAAGCTGAGGGGGAGTAGGGATCAGATTTATGTCATCTAAAATGTCATCAAGCTCCTATGCCTTGCTCTCGTCTATGTCTACCTGGAAAACCTCTGGCTTAGAAGATGAAGGTGAATGTGGATGTGAAGGAGGAATGTAGTTGACGGAAGCCCTTAACAATTCCTCAGAAAGGATGAACTCTGAAATAGATGGAGGGGATGAAATTCGATCCATGTCAATCAGGCTTGGGTTGATCAGGATTGGCTTATCCGGATCATGTGGATTATGGAGTGGTGTGAATAAGTCTTCAAAATTCATTGTCAACTTATGGAAGAAAGAATTGCGGAATGGAAGGGAAAACCGGTGAAGACCTCGAAAGACCTGAAGTGCAAAACAACATAGTTTTTCAGTTTTTTTTTTTTTTTTGTAGTTTGAGTTTTTTTTTTTTTTGTTTTTTTTGTAGTGGTGAAAACCACTATTACACACATACATAAAGCAATAAAGTATTTTTATATATTTTGATTTTTTTTATTTTGGAATTTTTTGATTTTTTTTTTTTTGGAATTTTCTGATTTTTTTTTTTTTGGTATTAGTGAAAACCACTATTTTAGTATATACATATAATACAAGTTTGGATTATGGCTTATGGATGTGGCGGAGGGGGTGGTTCACCTCGTTCTTGTGGAAGAAGCAAGCGAAATATGGCCTCTTGGAGAGGGAACAATTGGAGATAAAACTCGTCTTGTTTAGTGAGGGGAACAATGGGCGTCGACTCTTCTTCAGATTCATCACCATTTGACATGACGTCAAATTCTTCATAGACTTCATCTTCGGATTCGTCGAGGTGGAGGATTTCTTCTTCTGAATTAAGATTAATGCTTTGAAAAGCTTGCTCAAAAGAAGAAAGGGATGGAAGTGGTTGGTAGCCCAGACCAAAATGCTCAGTGGGTCTCTGGTATGGCATATCGATGCGTTCAGTTACCCCTTGATCGTATCAACCTAGGCCAAATTGCTGCCAATTATGTCTATGGAAATAGCGAGAGGGAAAACCCTCCATCCTTTCGATATTGGCGAGGACTGGATGCTTGGGTTCTGGTATGGTGGTAGGACTAGAAGATGACTCTATTCCCCGATATACAAAATTAATGGAATTTGGCATAGAACCCATGTTATAAACCGATCCAATGGATAAATGTTGGTCATGTGGACGACCAAAATCTTTAACTGTTTGCACATTGAACGGTGTGATGTGGACATCTTGGATGGCATACTCACCAATACCTGCATCAGTGAGATGGACCTTGAATTGGGAGGGAGATGGACTAGATGATGGAATAGAAGAATGTGGGATAGAAGAATTGGAAGGATTTGGTTGGGTTGATGCTTCACTGACTTGTGAAACATCATCTGGTGATGGTTGGGAAGATGGAGGAATAATAGGTGATGTTGAAGAAGGTGTAGAAGAATGGGGTAATGACGTGGAAAGAGATGATTGGTCATGGCCACATGTGCATGTGGTCACTGATGAAGAAGAAGGAAGATTAGTTGATGAAGAAAGTGGTGAATGATATGGAATAGCGGAAGATGAAGATGGTTGCGATATGATGGGTAACTCCTCAGGAATGGGAGCTTTAGAAGAAGATGGTATAGAAGAAGTAGATGGGGTCAAGAAAATATGAGTGGATGGCAACACAATCTCATAAGGATTTGAGACATAGTTGCAATGTTTGAAGGGTTCAGTGTCAGCAAGTACACAATGAACCTGTCCCTCATATACATACTTCATACATTGATGCAGTATAGAAGGGACACATCTCATCTCCCTAAGCCAAGGTCGTCCAAGCAATACATTGTATGCCATGGACCCTTCCAAGATGTGAAACAAGGTATGCAAAGTTCGGGCCCCTACCTCAATGGGCAAGATAACCATGCCAACCGTGGAAGATAAAGCATCATTGAATGCTTTAAGAGTAAAATTCGACTTTGTGATAAGGGATGGCGACAGCTTTAGATGACTCAACGCCGATGTTGTAATGATATTGATTAAGGAACCGGTGTCAATTAAGACTCTCTTGAATGGCTTGTTATCGATCTTGGCCATGATATGTAGTGGAGGATCTATACTTTCTGTTGAAATAGGTTTGATTTCAAAATCATAGAAAGTGATGGAGGTCTCCATGCATGTTTGAATACTCCCCACAAAGTTGTTGAAGGCATTAGTATCTTGAGTTTGAAGCTCGATTGACTTTAATATTTCCATTAATGCCTCTCTATGCGAAGGAGATTGTTGAATGAGGTCATAGATCGATAACTTGGCAGAAGCCATTTTTAAACTGGTAGTTAACCGGCTACTTAATGACATGATGGGTCGTTGGCGTTGAGTAGAATGATTTAGCGGTTGTTGAGAAATACTAGCACGTCGTTGGCTCATTGTTACCTGAGGTGGACTGGGGGTTTGTACAGGTGGCTGTGGTTTAGCCTGATTTTTTTGGTTCACCCTTTGACCCCGGGTTACTACGTTAATAGTACCCACAAAACCTTGGTATTGTTGTACATGGTTGACTTGATTAGGAGGAGTTACCTGAGTTACTCCCCCTGAAGTTGTTGGAGCTTCCTCTCGATGTGGAAGGGGTGTTTGAAATATACCAAGATTTTGATTTTGTTAGGCTAAGGGACTATCCAATTTAATGGCCCCAATCTCAATAAGATCTTGGATCACATGTTTGAAAGTTGTACAATTATTGATATCGTGCCCATTTTGCCTATGATAAGGACAAAATAGGTACTCCTTGTAATACTTTCCCCTTCTAGATGGGTCTAAAGGTTTAAACTCAGGTAAAGTTAACTGATTTGTGCTATATAACTTGTTGAATATGACCGCATATGGTTCATCTAAAGGTGTGAACTGTTGCTTGGGACGTTTGTTTTGCCAAGGTCGAGTTTCCATGGTTGGCCCAGTATTGGGAGCTGGTTGAGTAGGGGTAGGTACTGCATGATAAGCAATTGGTTGCGGTTGACTTTGCATTACTTGTTGTTGTTGAGCCATTACGGGATGTCTCGCCACCACTTGATTAACTTGGTTAACATTTGAGGCTATACTAGCCTGTGTTTGTTTGTTTTGGCCATAATTATTATTTCGTTGTTAGCCCTTTTGTTGCCATTATTTTCTACGGGGTTTTAAAACACCCTCTTGTACTTTAATGTATTCTATGATACTTGCTTGGGACAAAGCCTCTTCAAAAGTCCTATATTGTTGTAATTGGAGTAACCAAGAGATAGGTTTTAGACAACTCTGGGTGAACATTTTGGTTAACTCCTCCATTGGTAGGGAGAATGGCAGTTTATTAATGATAGCCCTCCAATGGTTTCCAAAGTCATAAACAGTCTCATCGTCATGTTGCTTGAGCTTGTATAAGTCGGACAATGAAACTTTCCTTTGTACATTTAGGGAGAATCATTCTAAAAACATATTAATCAATTGTTCGTAAGCATAAATGCTATGGTGAGCTAAATGATTGTACCATTGTACAACATCTCCCCCTAATGTCTGAGGAAAAGTTCTAAGCATAAGAGCGTCATTATTTTGGATTCTAAAGCAGGCATGCATGAATGAGCTCACATGTTCATGAGGATCCTCAGTTCCTCAAAATTTGTCAAACTTCGGTAATGTGAAATCAGTCGGATATGGCGGTGAAGGTACCGAAGGATGAATTGGTTGATTGATCAACGACCTTAGCATAGGTTTCTGACTAGATGAGCCAGGCATGTTGAGAATAAGGTTGTCAATCTGTTGTTGTATCGCATGGAGTCGATAATCTTCATGAAAATTTTGACTTGTTTGATGATTATGAGGATACAATGGAGGAGTTGAAAAATGATGAGATGGGATGAAATTGCCTGGATTAGGCAGTGTGGAATGGACAGGTTGTTGGTATGGATGATACCAAAAATAAGGTGATTGGTTTGAATGATGAACTGGACTGGGTTGGGAGAAAGGTGGGGTAGGAATGGACACCACCAAAGATTGGGGTACCCAAGTGGGGCCTGAGCTAAGAAAAGCTGGCTGGGTAGAAATTGGTTGAGGTGTAGGATTTACTACGATAGGTGGTTGGGCATTTTGTTGCTGTTGTTGCTGAAGCAACTTGTCGAGGTACTCCCTAACCTTATTAATCTCTAACCCAAGGGAGGTGGGATTATTGGATGAATGTGGAGGGTAGGCTGCCATGGTAGTCACAGAAGACTGCATAGCAGGGGCAATGAAGGTGGCTGAAGTAGGCGGTACCTGGGAAGAAACAATAGACTGTGCCCCAGGTAGGGTGAAACCATAAATGGTTTGGGAAGAAGAGTGTTGAAATTGGTCATGGCTAGAGGAGGTTCCACTAGCCTCATAGATAGAATTGGTGTACACCCGGGTAAATGGAGGAGAAAGTGGTCGGGAAGACACTACATTTGTCTCCAAATGAGGACAATTGAGCATCTGGGAAGATGTTGGAGATGAAGCCGGCTGAGCAGATACAACATTAGCCTCAAAAAAGGGTTAGTGTAGACCCGAGTGAAACCAACGGGTATGGTTGATGCAATATCTTGTTGAAAAATAGAATCTTGCATAGGGGAATCTTGGATTGGCTCAAGGACATAGCCAGTGCCATTTCTTAAGTGAGTTTGCACTTGGGCCATATCAATGTGGGTAATATGATAGGAATTGTCTTCCTCCATGGGCATGGCCATGTGATAGACGGTAGAAGGACGTGAAAGACTTGCAAGCGAACCTGCCTGAAATTCACTAGGATAAGTGGCTATGTTGGTGGTGGGGATGTTCTGTGAATTACCCATTTGATTATTTAGATTTAACATTTTAGATTGATTCCTTGTTAAGACCATGAAGCAATAAATCTAAAAAAATTCAGAAAAGAAGAACGCAAAACTGGAATGATAAATTTACACTAAAGAAATTATCAGAAAACAATCACAACCTAGGTTTCAACCAATATGTCTTACCTGCGGTTAATTAATTATTTTCTGATCTTAATCTACGATAAATTTTAAGTGTCCGGTTTATGAGTTTTGCATGTGATCTAATCTTGAATTATTCACAAAAAAGGTAAAAACTATGGCTAGGAAAGGACAACGAGATTCTTACTGGTGATGAAATCCAACAAGTTTGCTCGGGGGTGACCTATGGTGTCTAAGGCATAAGTTTAATGGATGGAGATGAATTCCACCGTCACTAAACTTCAAGCAATACCTGGTTATGAAATCCAGATATTACTTTTTTAAATGCAATATGAAATGCAGTGAATTTTATTTTAAGTGTTTTAGTTGTCTAATGTATACATACAAAGCTATAAATCAAAAGTTCTAATGATCTAAGCAAGAGGCTACTGAAAACATGCCATTTCCTCTGAAGAAGTGGAGTACACCATTTAAAACCCCGCCTACCAATGATATCGGATATCAAAGGAGCAAACTGGAAGGTTCGTCCACTTCTCTGCCTGGAATCACCCAATGGCAGGAGTACTATTGACATCCAATCAATAGTCCTACTTAGATGACTAAAATAGATAATTCGTAGCTATTCTAATATGCAGCTAGGTATGCAAAAAAAAAATTTTATTTTTTTTTATGCAACCAATAATGCAATGTAAAAAAAAAATGTAACTAAAAATAACTGTTCTTTTCCAGATTACTTAGTTTTTGTTCATTTTAAAGTAATGATCTGAAAAAGAAACAGAATATAGCAGAAAAACCAAAAACGTAAAAAGTACAGTTTAACAAAGAAAGAAAAAAAAAAATGCACTTACTCGAAAGCCTATGCTTTCTCTGTGAAACTGCCTGCGCAGACTAAGGGAGTCTGCACAGGCTGAAACGTCCCTCTGCATTTCGGATCGGACTTCCAGATGCCACTCTGCGTCTGCTACGTTTTCTGCAAACTCCTCAGAAACCCTAGTTCGCTGGAACAACGAATTTCGTGATTTCTGGAACCTGCAAAATAAAATAGAAAACATGAATAGATCAGTAAAGCAAGTATTAAAAACATGAAACCCTAGGGGGTCCCACCGTGATCGCCATAATCTAGGTTGTGAAATGGATTAAGATGGATGGACGGATGAGATTAAATGAAGGATGGACGGCTCAGATTAAATTACTTAAAGTATCTTTATATATATATTAAAATATATTAAAATATATATATAAATATTAATTTAAATAAATTTGGGAATGAAAAATGGCGGGAAAGGTGAAATTGGGCCAAATAATGGCGAGAAAAGGTGAAATTGGGCCAAATAATGGCGGGAAGGTGTGGATTTGGGCCAAATAATTGCGGGAAGGTGGATGACTGACACGTGGCTGACAGGAAGGTATAGATGACTTACAAGTGGCTGGATTTTGGTGTCTACACCTTTATACAGGAAGATGGATTCCCTATCCAATACTCTACCTAGTTGTACAAGGGGACACCTTGCACATTACAACTTGCACAATGCCACTTGTGCATTTATTACATTCCTTGAAGTAACTAGATAATTTTTCCCTAAAGTAATCTTGTATCCTAACTATGTACCTAAGGTGGTACATTTACATGACCCAAATTATGTAATATACTTTGACTCTAACACCCCCTTGTATTACATTATTTGGGTATTAAATATTTCAATATTCAATATGGATATTCTTCTTTGTCTTGGAGCTTGTATTCTTCTTAACTATTTTTTATAACCTATTCAAAAAAGTAGTTAGTGTCTTCATAACCTCTTGTTCTTGCTGAAAGAGCTTTGACTTCATAATCATTTGTATATTCTTCTAGTTCTTCGATTTCCTCTATACTTTGAGCTAGGTATCCTTTTTTATTCACCTTTCGATACTCCAATTGGGGATAATTGGTTGAATGTTGAGCTTACTATTGGATTTGATATTGTCATAATTTAAATTTATTCCCATTAATCATCATATTTCCTTGATTCTTATTTCTAGGATTGAATCTACAATAGTTAGTGCAATGACCTTTTCTCTTGCATATATGAAAATACCTATTATACCATGGTATTTATCCTCTTGATGATAAAGCAATATTTTCTTGTGGATTATCTTTGATGCCAATGCAGTGTTAGTCATTTTATCTGTAACTATATTCTTTACCTCATATTCTTGAAGAATATTGATGAGGTCATCAAAAGAAGTATATTTACTTAGGACTTGCAAAGATGTTACCAAATTTTTGTAGCCATTTGGAAGTGCTCTCATGGTTACTTGAGTAAGAAGTTCATCTTTAATTTCTTCACCTGAGGTTAATAATTTCCCTTTAATATCTGCTACTTTTCTTAGGAATAGTTCTACGCTCTCACTATTGTTCATTTTTAGAGAATGTAGTTAAGTTTGAAGATGAAGGATAGTGGATTTATTTTTTCCTTCAAATATATTTTCTAAGTTTTTTTACGCTTTTGTAGATGTATTTGCTGAATGAATATAAGGTTGTATTTCATCAGTGATAGCAAATTTTATTATAATTAGGGGTTTTGCATATTTTTCATCAAACTTCTGAGTTTTAGTATTGTCTATAGTTGATCTTATTTCTATTTCTTGAGTTATCTACCAATTTTTTTCATATACTAAGATTGCTTTAACCTTATTTTTCTAGGAGAAATAGTTTGGTCCCTTAATTAATTGGGATTCCGTAGGAAATAATTTTTTTGATGCCATGATGATCCTTGTGGTTTTTTAATTTCCCTACTATTGATTTGATGATGCTTTGGTGAAATTATAGGTTTTGTAGAATGCCTTATGTGTCCCTAGTAATTTTGGATATGTTGAATAATAGATAAAGTGCTTTTGAGAATAGTACTTCAATTTAGAGTTGATTTTATAAAGTTTTGTAAATAGAAAAAACAACTTATTTTACACCTTATTACTCCTATTTGAACTTAAGCACTTTCTAATTTGATGAGGTTCTATTTTTTGGAATTATTTTGTCCCTTTAATTTAAGTTTGAGATAAGTATAGCAATTAATATCCAACTATTTATTTTTCTTATAGAACCTTATTTTATAGCCTTTGATAATTTGATATTAATGTTTCTAAATATCAATTACCTACTTTGAAGTAACATTCCTTATAACTCCCTAATATGGAATTTTAGAAAAATGATATTTGCAATGTTAGATAATTAATCTATCTAGGAAGAAATCCTTATTTCTCATATATTTTAGATTGCAAATATTAGGCTATTAATATATATATCTATTCCTTTTTTATATTTATTTCAAATGTGGTTGATTTATCTTAATGTTTCAACCTTATATTATACCTTTTATCTCCTTATTAATGAAATCAGTTTGGAATAATATGTAGTTGTTGGCAATTTGAGTTATTTTGTGTTGTCATTGATGTCACATGGATCACATTGAGTTTTGGTGGCAAAAGCACTTCATAAATAATCGTTTATGATATCTTGGAGAGCAAGGCTATATACAGGGTTTTGTGGCACAAGAGGCATATAATATTTAATTGTTTCAATATTATATTAATGGTTTTTATTAAAACCAATGACAAGGGTTTTTTATTAAAACCAACGGAAATTGTTTTCATTAAAACCATTGGAAATGGATTTTCATTAAAACCACTATGCTAAGACTTCTCCAAATTATGATGGATGAAAAGGTTTTCCAATAAAACCTATGTGCAAAAAGTTTCATGATGAAATTGAAAAGAATGAAGGAGATATCCCAATTCAAAGTTAAAAGGTGAATTATTAAATTTTTATTTAATAATTCTAATGTCTAAGGTTGTATTATATTATTCGCCGACATGAAAAGGTTGGGGAGATAAATAAATATTCATCGAAATCATTCAAAGGCATGGAGGTGCATATAAATAAAAGGTAAAAACCTTTGATTATTGTAGACTAGATATAGTGCATGAGAGAGAGTCATCGAAATGGGAGCAGTGAAGAAAGAAGGATAAATAACTGTCAATTTGAGAGCAAGGTCAAGTAAATAGTGTGAGAAAATAACATCATGGAGGACTCCTTAGCACAGTTGGCAACACACAAAATTTGCACAAGGTAGGTTCGATGTTCGAATCCTACCAAGGGCAAAGTATTTTGCTGAGAAAGGCAATTCGGGTTTTCAGATTCAAAGCGTAGGACAAGCTGGGTGTTTTGTACTAAATACCAATGTGGGTTGACACCCACATGGTAAGTGCCTCATAGTGCTAGGTGAGAGGAAAATATTTCGACTCCCACGAAGGTGTGAAGGCACATTGATTTTTGGCAAGGCATTGACAATTTCTAAGGTGTGAAGGCGCATCAATTTTTGGCAAAGGAATTATCAATTTCAAAGGTTGTGAAGGCATAAAAATTCAAATAAAGGTATTTATCTCCAGCGCATGGTAATATTTTTTATTATAAAATTTTTGGTGCATTAAAATTATTTCTGTGATAACTATTGAATGAAATAAATGCTTGTTGTATGTGTTAATGTCCTTAGGGAGTTATAAGGTGTAGAATTAAATATTTGTTATTGATGTGTGTGATTATGGAGATATAAGGTGTGGAAATAAATATTTGTGATTGTTATATGTGGATTTATAATGTGTGGAATTAAAAATAAAAGCATAGGTGCTTGTTGTATGTGTTAATGAAATTAGGAAGTCATAAGGTTGAAAAGTGTTGAACTTGTTATATGTCGTAGTGCATGATTTAATTATGAAATTAAACTAGGAACTTGAGACCTAGTTAATTGCTACCTTGTGTTAGAAGATATGCACATGAGTTGGGGTTTGAATTTGAAGACAATTTACTTTATTATGTGCCTTGGCTATTGAGAAGAAGTATATGGATTAGAAAATCAATTTTATGGATAAAATTGATACTTTATTTCCATGATTGCTTTAGTGGAGTTCATTAATAGTATTGAAATTATTGAGGATTTTTTTGCTATTTCTTTGAGGATATTATTGTTGGTTACTTGTTAAGTCCATTGCCACTATTTGAGACCATTGACAAGATCATTTGCTTGTCACTTGTGGATACATTTGTATTTCATTTGAGGAGATCATTGTTGGCTATTTGAGAGCTCTTTGCTTAAGGGAGTTGTGCTTGTTTATTGAGAGTATATTAACATTGCATGAGGAAGATATTATTGAGAACCTATTGCTATCACTTGTGGAGATTGTCCTTGGTTGGTTGAAGTCCTCATTGTTATTTCTTGGAGAGGTTTTCATTAGAGAGCTCATTTGCCATACATTTGAGAGTACATTGTTGAGAATTGATGTTATCCATTTGAGAGTAAATTATTGAGCATTGTTGTCATCCATTTGAGAGATCATTTTTCATACATTGTTGAGATCATTGTGGATCATTTTTGTCATCCATTAAAGAGTACATTGCCATTCATTATTGAGCACATTGTTGAATATTGTCATCGTTAATTTGTTATCCATTATTGAGTTCATCATTGATCCTTGCCTTCATTAATTTGTGGTTGAGATTTGAGTGCTACTAGAGAGTCATTGGTTGAGCCTTTGAGAAGACTTTTGGGACAAAATTATTGGACATATTTGAGACAACTTTTGTGCATGATTGGTTGAGCCTTTGAGAAGAATTTTGGGACATATTTGGGATAGCATTTGAGCAGGATTGTTTGAGCCTTTTGTGAAGGCTTTGAGAACATATTTGGGACAACATTTGAGCAGGATTTTTTGAGCCTTTTGTTAAGTCTTTGAGGATAGATTTGGGACAAAATTTGAGCATGATTTTTTAAGTCTTGTGAGAAGGCATTGAGACAAATTTGTGAGCAATGAAAGAGATAGGACAAAAATAAAAAACACATCAACACTAGTTGCCTAGCTGAGCATATCAGTAGATAGCCTAGCTGAGCAAATCAGTGGATAGCCTAGCTGATTAGATCAGTGGATAGCTTAGCTGAGTAGATCAGTTGATAGCCTAGCTAAGAATTTTAGTGGATAGCCTAGTTGAGCATATTAGTGGAGAGCCTAGCTGATCAGATCAGTGGATAGCCTAGTTGAGTAGATCAATGGATAGCCTAGCTAAGAATATCAATGCATAGCCTAGTTGAGAAGATCAATGGAGCCCACCTGAGCATATCAGGATAGCCTAGCTTTGAGAATATCAAAGTAATAATTTGTATTAGGATAAGTATCCCTTTTTCTTTGTGAAATATTATAAAGATATTATCTTGTGGACTACCCCACATTGGGGGAACCACATTAAATCTTGTGTCTCAATTGTGTGTGATGATTTGTGCACTTGCTTACTATTGCTATTTATGTTATTAATGCACTGCTATATTTGATTATTGCAATTGAGGAAACTAATTGATATTGATTTGTAAAGAAAGTAAAAAGTAGGCGCTATACTATTCACCCCCCTCTCAGTATAAGCTTGTGTTCTTCAATTGGTATAAAAGTGGATTCCTTTGGAAAGGCTAACATCTTGAAAGAAGATTCTACAAGAACACATATGGATTCACAGAATGGATCATCTAAAAGTAAGGCTCCACTATTTAACTATAACAATTATACATTTTGGAGCATGATAATGAAGAACTATTTGATATCACAAGGATATGAGGTATGGTAGATGGTTGCAAAAGAGTATAAGGTTGAAGGTGATCCCGAGATAGATAAGACTATAAAGAAATTGGTTGAGATCAATGCAAAGGCAATGAATTGTATTATGAGTGGGCTTCATGAGATAAATTTTGCAAAGGTCATGGTTTGTAATTCAGCTAATGAAATGTGGACCAGGTTGTGGAATACCTATGAAGGATATTCCAAGGTAAAGTTGGCAAAACTACAAACCCATAGAAAAATATTTGAAGAATTGAAAATAGAATATTCTAAAGATATTACAAAGTTCTTGCTTCGATTTGATGAGATTTCTAGCACCATGAGAGGTCTAGGCTTTGAGATGAAAGAATCATATGTTACTCAAAAGGTTTTGAGATCACTTCCCATGAAGTATGATGCAAAATTTTCAATGATAGAAGAAACAATGAATATCGACAAACTAAAAATGGAAGAACTACAAGGAACTCTCACAACTTATGAGATGAGGATAGATAAGCATCAAGCTCCAAAGAAAAAAATTGCATTCAAAGCTTTAGAGAAAAATAAATGGAAAGATCCAAAGACAAATAGAGATTTATATAATGATGAGGAAGCTAACTTCATCAAAAGGAAAATGGACTCAAGGAATTACAGGGATATGAAGAAAGTAAAATGTAAACAAGTGTCCACATGAAGAAAATAGTGATGATGAAAAATAGGGTCACAGAAGAAAATAATAAGGAAAGCATAAGCATGAGAAGAAGGAAAGTTTTCGTAAGACTAAGAAAAATTTCTACATTGAAGAAGCAAATGATAGCTCATATCACAACGATAGAGACAAGTCATATGATGAAAAGGAAGAACATCTATTATTAGGAATAGAAGGTGAAAGAGAACAATGCTTTGTGTGTGGTCAAAGATATCATAGATCAGGATATTGCAATGGCTTTAGTGATAGTGAATATGAAATGACACATCAAGGAAAAAGGCATGGTCAAAGAATTCATGATAGTTTTTTTGCTATAGAATATGATAATGATCTTAGTGATAGTAAAGACGAATAAGTCTAACTTTTGGTAAAAGAAAAATAAGAGGATGAGCCAAGAAAATAAAAATCAAAATTCAAAAAGCTAAAAGAAGAAATCAGGAATCTTGAAAACAAGATTCAAACAAATGTCAAAATCATACAATCCGTGATATAAGATATGAGCTTCAAGATGTAAAAAGGATAGAGGAAATGATGAATGAAGAACTAAGGGCAATGAAGGCAAGACATGACACATTATATGAAAAGGTTTAAAAATGAATGGAAACATATTTTAAGGTTGTATCTCATTTCCAAGAAAAGTCACACTCAAAAGGAAAGGAAGTTCTAAAAGATGAAAGCAAGGAAGCACCTAAGATTCATGAAGAAAGTTCCAAAGCTCCTATGGCTCCAAATATCCAGTTTGGATCTTGTTTTGAGATAGGTGAATCAAGTTCAAGAGGTAAAGAAATTCTTGAAGAAGAAATAAAGGAAGAAGTTAAGAAGATTTGGATACCACAAAGAAGAATCAAGGATACAATGCACAAGTCAAAGATGATCACAAGGATAAAGTTCAAAAAAGGTATGAGGAACCAAGGCATGAACAAAGGGCTTTTCAAGGACATTGTTTTTCTTGTAATGGATTTGGACACAGGGCTATACATTGCAGGGTCTATGGATAAAAGAAGTTTGATTTTACTAGAAAGAACTTCAAAGGAAGAAGGTATGGTTTTTAGGGACATTACTTCTTATGCAATAGGATTGGCCATTGATATTCTCAATGCAAATTAAATGAGAAATATGGTTTTGATTATAGATCTACATAATTCAGAGGTCATGGTCAAAATGATTATAGAAACAGAGCTTCACAATACAGAGTTTAGGAAAGGAATGGATATGGAAATGGTTTCAAGAAATAATTCAGGACATGGGCACCATCCAAAGGCTACAATATCAAGTGATTTAATTACAATAACTTTGGACATATTGCAAGCTGGTGTAGGACTCAATTCCAAATAGGTTCAATGCTATAAGGTCAAATAGGTTCAAGGCAAGAAAATCAAATAGGTTCAAGACAAGAAGATCAAGTAACTTATCAAGAAAAGGAGACCAGAAAGATCTGGAAGGAAGTTGACAAAGGAAAGGAACAATGTAATATGGGAGTAAATGTACTCCCACCTCAAAATTAGTCACCTCAAGAGAGAAGTTGGTAGGGGGGCTAAGCTTAAGAGTCATATCTTTTAGCCCCATAGGTGTATCTTTTGACATTGATGTCAAAGGGGGAGAGTTTTGAGGAAGGGGGAGAGCATTGAGTTAGGGGGAACAACCTCCAAACATAACATTGATATAGGGGGAGCAACCTCCATAGAAAGTATTGAGTCAAGGTGAGTAGCTTTAATTTTTAGAAATGACTTTCACAGTGACTATGGTGATTTGCATTAGAGGTGTTGCCATCAATGACAAAGGGGGAGATTGTTGGAAATTTGAGTTATTTTGTGTTGTCATTGATGTCACATGGATCACATTGAGTTTTGGTCGTAAAATCACTTCATAAATAATCATTTCTGATATTTTGGAGAGCAAGGATATATACAGGGTTTTGTGGCACAAAAGGCATATAATATTTAATTTTTTCAGTATTATATTAAAATATTTTTTATTAAAACCAATGGTAAAGGTTTTTATTAAAACCAACGGCAAGGGTTTTTTATTAAAACCAACGGAAAGGGTTTTCATTAAAACCATTGGAAAGGGTTTTTCATTAAAACCACTATGCTAAGACTTCTCCAAATTATGATGGATGAAAAATTTTTCCAATAAAACCTAGGTGCAAAAAGTTTCATGATGAAATTCAAAAGAATGAAGGAGATATCCCAATTTAAAGTTAAAAGGTGAATTATTAAATTTTTATTTAATAATTCTAAGGTCTAAGGTTGTATTATATTATCCATCGATGTGCAAATTTTGGGGAGATAAATAAAGATTCGTCGACATCATTCAAAGGCATGGAGGTGCATATAAATAAAAGGTAAAAACCTTTGATTATTGTAGACTAGATATAGCGCATGAGAGAGAGTCATCGAAAGGGGAGCAGCGAAGAAAGAAGGATAAATAACTTTTGATTTGAGAGAAAGGTCAAGTAAACAACACGGGAAAGTGACATCATGGAAGACTCCTTAGCGTATTTTCTAGCGCATGAACTTTGCACAAGGTATGTTCGTTGTTCAAATCTTGCCAAGGGAAAAGTATTTTGTTGAGAAAGGTAGTTCGGGTTTTCAGATTCGAAGCGTATGAAAAGCTGGGTGTTTGGGATTAAATCCCAATGTGGTCTGATACCCACGTGGTAAGCACCTCACATCACTAGGCGATAGGAAAATATTTTGACTCCCGTAAAGGTGTGAAGGTGCATTGATTTTTGGCAAGGCATTGACGATTTCGAAGGTGTGAAGGTGCATTGATTTTTGGCAAAGGAATTATCGATTTCAAAGGTTGTGAAGGCAGAAAATTTTGAATAAAGGTATTTATTTCTAGTGCAATGTAATATTTGTTATTACCAATTTTTTGGTGCATTAAAATTATTTTTGTGATAACTAGGGAGTCATAAGGAGTTGAGGGAAATAAATGCTTGCTGTGTGTGTTAATGTGCTTAGGGAGTTATAAGGTGTATAATTAAATATTTTTAATTGTTGTGTGTCATTAGGGAGATATAGGGTGTGGAAATAAATATTTGTGATTGTTGTATGTGGAGTTATAAGGTGTGGAATTAAAAATAAAAGCATAGGTGTTTTTTGTATGTGTTAATGAAATTAGGGAGTCATAAGGTTGAAAAGTGTTGAACTTGTTATATGTCCTAGTGCATGATTTAATTATGAAATTAAACTAGGAACTTGAGACCTAGTTAATTGCTACCTTGAGTTAGAAGATATGCACATGATTTGGGGTTTGAATTTGAAGACAATTTACTTTATTATGTGCCTTAGCTATTGAGAAGAAGTATATGGATTAGAAAATCAATTTTATGGATAAAATTGATACTTGAGTTCCATGATTGCTTTAGTGGAGTTCATTAATAGTATTGAAATTATTGAGGATGTTTTTGCTATTGCTTTGAGGATATTATTTTTGGTTACTTGTTAAGTCCATTGCCACTATTTGAGACCATTGACAAGATCATTTTCTTGTCACTTGTGGATACATTTGTATTTCATTTGAGGAGATCATTGTTGGCTATTTGAGAGCTCTTTGCTTAAGGGAGTTGTGCTTGTTTATTGAGAGTTTATTAACATTGCATTAGGAAGATATTATTGAAAACCTATTGCTATCACTTGTGGAGATTGTCCTTGGTTGGTTGAAGTCCTCATTGTTATTGCTTGGAGAGGTTTTAATTAGAGAGCTCATTTGCCATAAATTTGAGAGTACATTGTTGAGAATTGTTGTTATCCATTTAAGAGAACATTATTGAGCATTGGTGTCATCCATTTGAGAGATAATTTGTCATACATTGTGGATCATTGTTATCATCCATTGAAGAGCACGTTGACATTCATTATTTAGCACATTGGTGAGTATTGTCATCATTCATTTGTTATCCATTGTTGAGTTCATCATTGAGCCTTGCCTTTGTTGATTTGTATTTGATATTTGAGTGCTACTTGAGAGTAATTGGTTGAGCCTTTGAGAAGGATTTTGGGATAGAATTTATGGACATATTTGAGACAGCTTTTATGCATGATTGGTTGAGCCTTTGAGAATGCTTTTGGGATAGATTTGTGGATAGATTTGGGACAATATTTGAGTAGGATTGTTTGAGCATTTTGTGAAGGCTTTGAGAATAGATTTGGGACAACATTTGAGTAGGATTATTTGAGCCTTTTATGAAGGATTTGAGGACATATTTGGGACAAAATTTGAGCAGGATTGTTTGAGCCTTGTGAGAAGGCATTGAGGAAGATTTATGAGCAGTAAAAAAGATAGGACAAAAATAGAAAACACATCAACACCAGTTACCTAGCTGAGAAGATCAGTGGATAGCCTAGCTGAGCAGATCAGTGGATAGCCTAGCTAAGCATATTAGTGGATAACCTAGTTGAGCATATCAGAGGATAGCCTAGATAAGAAGATCAATGGATAGACAAGCTGAGTAGATCAATGGAGAGCCTAGATGACTAGATAAATGGATCCCACCTGAGCATATTAGGATAGCCTAGCTTTGAGCAGATCAAAGTAATCATTTGTATTGGGATAATGATTCCTATTTCTTTGTGAAATATTATAAGGATATTATCTTGTGGACTACCCCACAATGGGGGAACCATGTTAAATCTTGTGTCTCAATTGTGTGTGATAATTTATGCACTTTCTTACTATTACTATCTATGTTATTAATGCACACTACTATATTTGGTTATTGCAATTGAGGACACTAATTGATATTGGTTTGGAAAGAAAGTAAAAAGTGGGTGCTATATTGTTCATTACCCCTCTCAGTATAAGCTTGTGTTCTTTAGTAGCCTTACCTTTGTGATGTCCAAAACCTCTATGTATCTTATGTTGGTTCTTAGACATAAATGATAACACTATTAAGTGAAATTTTGAATGTTATCTCCAATGTATGGGTGTAGGCTTTAGCTTCTTATTTACCTTGGATGGTGGCTAATTTCTTTGATTGCACTACTTGGATGCTTGATCAATTTGACTAGGAGTATTCAATGATCTTTTTCTTCTATCACTATAATACCAAAAATATTGTATAATTTTACCACAATATTAGCTCCTTATATTTCTATGAACTCAACTTTCAATACCAAACTTTACCTTGACTTTTCTATCTTCAATGCTCGACTTTGCCATGACTTTGCTCTCTTCAATTCTTTCTTCAATCTAGGGGTTTTAAATAGAAATGAATCTTCCTCATTTTGGACAAGTGATAAATAGGAGTTACAAATTGAAATTATTCTAATAATTATGCTCGAATAACGTACATAACCTCCTTAATATTATTTGTAATTCTTCTTGCTTAGGCACTTGAAGTTTCTTGAGTGGTAAGAGTCTAGATGGTGCCTTATAATATTTGTTCCAAGTGGCACTCAAGGTATATGCATGTAGACCTACTATAACACTTGAGAAATACTCATATAATTCCTCTTACCATTTCGTATGATTGTTCCTTGGATTCCATCGTTTCTTGGATAGCAATAAACATGTTTCCTTCACAAAAAAATTGATGAGGATATTGGATGGATCTAGTTGCGATGTTTCTTGAGCTCTGAATGGTAGATTAGTAGCTGATATTGGTTATTTCTTTGTTGGGTATTCTTATTATTAGATGTAGCACCTTTACCCTAATTCTCTATGCTTTCTACGTGCAAATTTCTATATTCCTTTGTAGTGTATATATCCCTTTTTGTAAAAGCTCCATTCCACATTGATAGATGTATTTTTTTATGTATATGAGCATCCTTTAGTATGGATATTTATGTTGTCATTTTCATCCATGTATCTATAGATTTATTAATGCTCTTATGTGGTCTTTGATATTGCAGGTGAATTCTTACTTTTGAATGCTTTGATGTGGAGCAATGGTGTCTTTTGACACCTCAGACCTTGAGCAATATGCACTCCTCGGTGGATTTATTTTCTTGCTTGAAACCTGCCCTTATACTTTCTTCAATGATAATCATTGTATTCTAAGAACTTTTGTCCTTCTTGAATTGACAAGAATGTTACTTGTATTTGATAGAATTTGCACCAATATAATGGGTTGAAAATATTTTGTTTGAGATGCTCGTTTTCTTTTAATAATTTATTTTTATTGGTTAATTTAGTAAGAGTAAATCCAAGCTAATAATTTGAACTATTTTGAAGTAGAAATTTTTGCACTTATTCTTAATGAAACCCTAATTACACTTTAGATGTAAGACTCTCCAAGCCTCGATTTTTGGTTGTTTGGATAATTTTAATGGTGGCTTTCTTTTGGCCACTAAATGTTGTAGATTATGTGAATTAAATGGTTTTTTAGACATGTTTATAATATGTTTATTTTGTGCCCTTAGATCAAGACACACAGTAATCCTTTGAGAGTAACTAGTTTAGAGATCAACTAGTATAGTGCCAATGCACTTTTAATGGTAACAATATTCTCACCTTATTACTCCAGTAAATGAACTCTCAAAATAATTTCATATGCACCAAAAATATTTGTAAATTTTAAGAGTAATATGTAATTTACCCTTAATGAATACTATGCAATTTTCACTACAATCAATATTTTAGGATATAGTATTTTTTCTTTTTAGATAGAAAATAGGTAGATGATAATTTTATTTCTTTTGAAATTATCCAACTCCTATTTAATGTGCAAATAACCCTTAAAATTAATTTTCCCTTTTTGCAGTTGAATACTATAATGCAATCTATCTTTTTGAAACTTTTAATCCAGTTATGATACTTAATAGAATTTGATTATGAATCCTAATTTGAATTTCAACTAATTGCATCCTAGTTGCTTACCTCTTTTATGGATTTTGAAGTAGATGTAGATCTTGGTGTTTTTATTCACCAATTTGTTGCCTTGAAATGGTTGAATTTGTAGCTTCTTGTTGGCTATCCAGAAAAAGTTCCTGCTTCACCAAACTATAGCCTTGAACTTTGTATCTTGAGTCTTGTATTTGGTGGCTTGATTCTTCCAACGATATCTATTTTTCTATTATATATTCAGATAACTCCTTTCTATGAACTAGGCCTCCTTGTTGTGATATGCAATATCCAAATCTCTTGAATTTTGTAGGCTTCTTCTCTCTAAATCTTCTTTCAAGCTTCTTATTGAATTATGACTTCAAATAGGATATTCTTCTTATCAATATTATGAATGTATTGAGGTCTTTACTAGATTCTTCTTCTGGATTTGGCACTCCTTGCCAAATTATTCTTATATTGGGATTTTCATCGGATGGCAAAAATTTTCCCAAGTCCTTCACTATCAGGAACTTCTCCTTGGTAGTGGATTTATCTAATTATTTTTCCTAGGTAGTGGATTTATCTAATGATTTTTCCTAGGAACTCGTTTTATGATGCTTCTAAAAACTCTACAACAAGGCTCTCCAAGCATTCTTATTTTCTTCTTTTAGATCTATATAAGGTATTATATCTTATAGATTCTTTGGTCTTCCAACTAAGACCTTTTCTTCAACCTTGTGCTTCTAGAAGTGTTGGTGATGGGATCCTCTTCTAAGATCTCTAATTCTGTTGCTTCTGTATTTGTACAGGATTCTCCTAGTAATTCTATTTCTTCCAGGAATGGAAGTTCTTCAATGAGAGCTACTTAGGATCTCTTCATCTTCTTCTAAAATAAGTCTCTAATTAGTAAATGAGATCATCAATATCATATTTCTTGGACTCTTCTCAGGATTCTTCTTCAGGAACTCCTTTCTAGAGTTTTCTTTTGAATAAAAAAATTGTCTCTAACTCTTATTTGGGGTATTCTTCTAAATCAATAATTTATATTCTGAATTAATAATTTTTTTCTAACTCTTCTTTGGAGAACTATTCTTAATAAAGAATTTATCTTTTGAATCATGAATTCTTTTCTAATTTTGTCTTCAAAATTAAGGATACTATGGCATTCTTCTACTTCTAGGTTTCTTTGGTCTTTTCTTCTTCTACACTCTATAGGTATCAATATTGAATGAAGATCACCAATATCCTATCTCCTTCTCTGACTTAGATTTTGGAGTCTCTTATTTCTTAAGTCTACTATAAGGCTAATGTGGCCTTTTCTTTACTTCTTCAATTTGTAGGATTGTAGCTCTTGTAATGAGACCTTTATTTGAGGTATTTGAAATATTTAGTCGTCTTCCTTGTTGTTGCAAGTGCTAGAATTATTATTGAAGATATTCTTCCTAACTCTCTCGTATGAAGCTTCCCAACATTTTTTTGAATCTCCTTTTCCTACAACAAGTTGTTAGAAACTAGAATAAAAGAACTTATAAATATAGATATAATAATATTCACTAGTTGATTTTTCAATCTAGTGGTATGAATGTTGAATCTTAATCTTCATGAGTTTTTCTACAACTCTGTGGAAAGACTCTAGCTAAATGTAATATCAGAATCTCTACAACTAATATTTATTCTAGTCCTCACTTCTCTAATCCTATTGACTACTGAGGCTATTTCTTTTGATAGATTCTTAATGGTAAATTTTGCATGCAGTGATGCACAATGACAAATATAGTTTATGAAGATGTATGTCAATAGTTGTAATAGTAACTCTCCCTATTCCTCTTGACCTACTAGAATTACCTTATGATGGATGTAGTTCCTCCTATCTTCATTCATCATGGATCTAATACCACTGTTAGCTTTTAAGAATATATTTAATGGAATATATGTAAAATAGATCATATCAAGATGCAATAAATATGAAATAAAGTGAGTCTAAAATATGACTAAAATATGTTATAAATAGAAATGACAAAATTATAATACAGTATGGATGAAATGGACACTCCATTACTATGATCTAAAGAGCTACATGGTACTCCATATGGGAGCACCACAATATACTACATTACACTAGATAAGAACTTGAATTTATCTCTAATCTACAACTATGAGACCATTTATATGGGAAGTTGGATTTCTTGGCCAATATTCTACCTAGTTGTACAAGGGGACACCTTGCACATTACAACTTGCATAATGCCACTTTGCATTTATTACATTTTTTGAAGTAACTATATAACTTCCCCCTAAAGTAATCTTCTATCCTAACTATGTATCTAAGGTGGTACATTTACATGACCCAAATGATGTAATATACTCTAACTCTAGAAGTCCCAACATGATTCCTACATATCACTCCAATTCTATCTCTACTATATTACCTTTTGTAACTCCATAAACATTAATTTTAATTCAAAATTCTAGGGGTGGTTTTCAAATAGATCCATATTATCCCTCTTGTACTTCAAATTCCTTCCCCATTGTCCCTATATCATTCTAAGTTTTCTCTTTAGCATACACTACCATAATTTTCATGACTTTGTTCCAAATGACCTACCAGACGCATCCAAAAATGAAAATGTTTCTCTACAAAATTCATTTCTATTCAACCACACTGACCACAAAATACATTTTAATCCAATATTCCACCCAATACAAATAGATTTAGATTTAAATCTACCCCCTTCTATTTTTTCCAAGTATTAATCTGATTCAAATCACCATTGAATTAGATTTTATATGATAAAAACCAATGCTTCCAGATCTAATGCATGAACGAACACTCAAACATAAAGTGATCATATGTTTTATTTATCTTGTAGCATACAAAACATTTATATACAACAAAAATTTTTCTACATTTTCTATTATCAAAATTAAGAATTCAATTGTGCATGAACCGCTAGGCAAAGAAGTTTACATTCAACCAACCTTTGGACTACTAAATATTTCTCTAATCATCAACCTGATATGCATGAGGAGGAGGTCCTAGAAGGATATTATCATACCCATCCTTCACTATGTAGACTCCATGAATCCTATAGTCCCAAGCTAATTCATCCTCCTCATCTATGCTAGTGGAAATATTTCTACAAATATTTTAATCATGAAGGGGTGTCAATTCTAGAGGGATTGAAATTGGCTAATAATCCAAATTTATAAACTACTGAAACCAAAAATCCTCAATTTGATTGGTGTTGAAATATATTTCAATCTATATCTAACCCCTACTTTCCATGGTTGTTTTTATCGGTTATATTTCTAGAAATTCAACAATGATAAGTGGGTATTGATCCCATGAATTTATCCAAAATTGTGCCTTCTCCTCTCTCACCACTTTCCAAAATAATTCATATTTTAGCACTTGAGATCCTAACTTTAGATCCTACCACACTAAGGACCCATTACCATACAAATGAAAATTACTCATCTCATTTGGATTTTATTTATCCCAAATATTTACTAGTTAAAACTCTACTAAATAAAGAAATTGGTTGGGAGATCTACCTCTAGTAAATATTTCCATACAAAGCTTTATTATTTATCTCTAATATCCTCTGTACCAAACCTCACTTTACCCTAGGATGGCTTACTTTATCCCAAACTACTAAGACCCTTTTCCTCTCTCCTTCTACTCCTCCCCATAAAAATTTTCTAGCCATATTATTTAACTATTTCCATATGGTATGGGGTGAAACAAGGATAGAAAAGTTATAAATTGGCATGAACTAAATAACTAACAATAAAATAGTTAATATAACCCTAAAGGTTAACCATTTTAAAGATCAATTATTAATTCTTTCTTTGATATGATTTAAAATATTCCTCCAGATATCTATCTTCAATCTTTTAAAATGCAAAGGGACCCTAAAGTATACCACTAGGAGAGAAGTCCTCATGAATTCCAAGAACTCTAAAATTCTATCCTAGAGCCTTCAATAAATATTTAGGAAGACCACTTTGGATTTTTTATCATTGATAACTTTATTTGTGGTCCTAAGGTAAATATTAAGAGCATATCTAATCATTCTTACTTACCTAAATTTTGCCACTCCCACCAATCATGTGTTATCCACAAATTGTAGGAGAGTCAAAACCTCCTCACCCCCTTGGTACCTATTAACAAATATTGTTGTATTCTCCTCAAGATGAGTTTACCCAAGCCTTTAGCCAATATGAGAAAAATATAAGGGGAACAAGGATCTCCCTAAAGAAGGCTTGAAGTGGTTCCAAATTATTGTGAAGGAATGTATCTGATTGACACTAAGTATGTGAGACTAGAAACATAGCTCATTATCTATTCTATCCACTCCTAAGAAAAATTGAAGGTTTCCATCATCCTTGAAAAGAAGCTCCACTCAACCATATCATAAGCCTTTGATATATCCAATTTTATGAATATTCCACTATTACCATATTTTTACATTGAGTGGATTCCCTCCTAAGCTAGAACCACACCATCCAATATATTTCTACCCTCTATAAAAATCCCTTTATTTGAGGAGATAATACTATGTATGAGAGGTTTTAGCTGCTCAACCATTACCTTCATGATTATTTTATATATGACATTGCATAAGGCAATAGGTCTATAATCTAAAATATGCACCCCCTCATCCCCTTTCAAAATTAAGGCAATGAATGTATGATTTAAAGATAGGTCTATAATCTAAAATATGCACCCCCTCATCCCATTTCAAAATTAAGGCAATGAATGTATGATTTAAAGATTTAAATATTCTTTTGCCACCTATAGACTCCTCTATAACAACCATTACATCCTCCTCCAAGTTATCCCTGAAGGTCTAGAAAAATTAAATTGGAAAACCATCTAGACCTGGCATTTTTCCTGTACTCATTCCAAAGACTTCTTTCCTAGGTTCCTCTTTATCAATGGGTTTAATAAGGGCCTAATTTTCTTCTTCAAATATAATATATGATATGACAATAAGAACTTATTTTTATCCCCTTTGTATTGCACCATAATCCATTGAATGGAAATGTATACCTAGAATTGTATCAAAGGAGTGTCAATTCTCATTTTGAAGAGCATATATATTGTTTGTCTATCTCTTAGCACAAGTAACTCAATGGAAAAAATTAGTGTTTATATCACCTTCCAATAACCAAGTGGTTCTTGCTTTCTATTTCTAGTATATCTCTTCTTGGTTTTCAATGTCCTCAATCGCTTTACGCAATGCATCATATTTTTCTTTGAGTTTCTCTATAATTGTTTCTTCCATATAGTGTTCTTGTACCTCATCCAATCTGGCCACCAACAAATATCTTTGGACCTAGAATTTTGTCTTGTTAGCTCACCTCCACTATTTAATTTGATCCTTTAAATAATGAAGTTGCGTGTGGAATATAAACATCATTGTCCCATATATCGAGCATCCCTCTTCCCACAACTATGGGATTTTATTTTGAAATTCCTCTACTTTTAACCATAATTTTTCAAATCTAAATAGTTTGTGATATTTTCCTATCTTTATCCCCCTCTTTCAATAGAATTTGAAAGTGATCTAAAACTGAACCCTCCAAAATATAAAATTTAAATTCCATTTCACAAATGCCTCCTAAGAAACCAAATAAATGGTCTAACTTCACCTTATTTCTATGTCGATCTCTCCTCTTATTAGTCCAAGTATAGTTGGTTTCAGTACATTTAATATCCACCAAGTATAATGCATATACCTAGGCAATCATAAGCTAATCCCCTAGGTCCAAAATTTGTGTTCCTCCTTGATGATATCTAGATGATAATTTAGAAATAAAATCCCCATTAATAATCCATTCTAACTCCTCCCTTGAGACACTCATATTATGTACCAATTTCCATTGATGAATCTAACCATTTAGGTTATGAGCCCCATATAAATTTGTAATTATAACCTACTCAGTTATCACATTGTTCATAAAATGTAATGTGAGGACACCCCTCCAAGTTATATATTTTGTTTTCATAAATTAAAGAGAGTTTAAAAAGGTAACTATCCCCTTCATACCCCTTTTTAAGTCACTTCCATATGACCAACACCCATCTAAAGTCTATTTACTATTTTACAAATAAGATCTAGTCATATTTTTCTCTATTCTTATTTTCCATACCCATTATGACACACTTTATTATTAGCTTCTCTTAGTTATGCACTATCAATACCCTTGCAATACCTGATTGTGGTAACTCACTACACTCTATTACCTACTTTAGGACAGGAGCTAAAAAATGGGCTTGAACATGGTTGTTCTTGTTTTTATTATTCCCATCAACTTCTTCCATGATTTTTTTTTCTTCTTAGTCCACTAGTATCTTGAAGATCTCATGCCTTTTTTAGGGTTTGACTTGGATTTACTCTATACCATATTTTTTATTTTACCTTCTTATTTTGGGCTATTCAAAATGATATCCCTATGCTTCTCCACCCTATGAAATGTTGGATTTTTATTTATTAATTGTTGACTTATCTCCCTTAAGAATATTTGGCATTCCTAGAGGAACCTCCATATTTTGTGTTCATATTTTTTGGCTAATACTAGGCCAAATACCCATAATTATGGAAAAATCTATACCTAAAGGGTAATACCTCATAATATAGTTGTTGACTCTAAGATAGTCCTACAAGTTTGATTTCCACCTATGTCAACAAAGGCTAGTTAAGATCCATTTCAATACATAATCTATAATAAATGCATGTGATTTCTTCCATTGTGTCTCTAGAAACACCCATATATCTTTTAATGGAAGAATATTGTTTTTTCTATAACCACCATCAACATGCACAAATTACACCAAGAATTCATGTATCTTATATTGATAAAATATGCTCAATAATTACATTATCAGAGTTAATAGCATCATGTGATTACAAGAATATTTCTACAAGTACAATGAGGAGGGTGCAAATGTCCATTGTCGAAAAAACAAAGAAAATTATAAGAGACCTATTGATAAAAGTGGAATCCAAACCCTTTGGAATGGGGTCTCAATGGCTATTTATAGACTTACAATTTCAAAATTTTAAGTGCTTTATATTTGTATTTTAGTGCTTTACAATTGTACGGATGAGTTGTTTGTAAATGATGTGTCAGTCTATAATTCTTCTTGATTTGATATGTAATTTCAGCCATGGATCTCTAATAATATTGGTAGTTGAATCGGCATGCACTAGTGATGAGGGTCATTGTTCATTCATCATTTAATCATTGTGTGTCAATCCAGGGTGGTGTCCAGAGGCTGTATACGATAGGAAGTGTCACAGTTGCAGGTTTAGTTTATCCAAGAAGATGTTTTATTCGTGGATCAGTTAGCAATTGGAGGTTTTGTTGTGACCTTTAACTCCTAAGAATTGAAATTAACTCCTATTTACTTTTGTAGAAACAGAATTGCAAAAAATGAAATGACAGAATCTAAAAATTATAGAAAATGAAATGTTGCTAAATTGAATTGACAGAAAAGTAAAGTTTAGAATTTAAAACACACACACTCTTACATCAAAGTAAATAAACTAGAGAATGTAAAAATGAAATTTCATCTACTACAAAATTGAATCAACAAAAACTACCAAATTACAAAATGATAAGATATCTGGAAATTGTTGTGTAATGCAAAATTGAATCAATAATGACTATAAAACTACAAGATGACAAAAATATATGGGAATTGCTATAAATATAAGGAAATGCTGCCCACTTCTGAAATATGTATTAAAAAATACTAAAAAAATAAAAACTGGTAGAATTTTGCTAACCTGCTGCAGCACAAATTCAGCAAGAAATTTTGTCAGAAAACTGCCTTCCTCTGGCCTGCAAGTGGCCCTTGCTTCCAGAAATAGAAGAAGGTGAGGATTTATACTAAGATAATTTAGATGTTACTCATCAAATTCAACATGCCAATTGAAAACTGAAGATTGCACCTTTTTATTGAATCTAAAAATGCATTACAGTAATGTAGGAAAAACCTGCAAATTACTGTTATGCTACAAGAAAACTTTACTCTATGCTAATTTTTCTATATATCTATATTTATATCTATATATATGCTCAACCATCTGGGAGATTTATTATTTATAATATAATACTGATATACTTGGTTACTACTTTGTAGGGATTTACAATTGATTACATAATTGTTCCTAGACTATAGGAATTTACTTTGTCAAAACTTTATCCATTAATTATTGTTGGGCTGCATCTGTTGAGGAAATCATGTTAATATGAGTTGGGACAACTTCTTGGTCAATTTCCAATACTTTCCTCCATCGGTTTATCACTTTTTGACCACCTTCAGTTGTTTCTGTGCTATTCCCTATTCCTATGCCGCTTATTCCTGCACTGCTCTGAAACAACAGACAGGTGACCATTTGTTGTTGATCTGTGGTCCAAACGCATAGGAAGTAATGTGTTGAATTCTCCACTCTCTTGCACACCCTTATGCATCAGTGGCATGTGCTGGAGTGACTAATTCCAAGCCCTGTTGTATATGTATAGCTGGTTGGAACTGTCACAGTTATAGCTTGTTTTCCTTCACAATCAGCTACAGTGGACAAATTCTTGGCGTCCTTTTCCATTTGAATTAGTTTAACCAAAGGAAATCAATATTACCAAGCATCAGATATTAAAACAAGTTCTGAATTTCCATAACACTACTGATTAATTAATTGAAAAATAGGTGAAATTGCAGTAAAAACAACAAAACAGAGCATATGCACTTTGTCATTCCAAAATTTGCAAACATCATTATATAATGCATTTTTCCATAATTAACATAAAAATCATAGTAAAAAGGGTAAGTCAAATAGTCAAAAATGTATCAAAGAGTGTTCATGGATGAGGAAATTCCTGGCCTCATCATTCCCCCCAACTTATGTTAATGCATGTCCTCATGCATTTTGTACAGCGACAGTGGCACACAGATCCAGGTCTAGACATATTTCATGAAATTTGAGTAATGCGTCATAAATTTTGTAGAATCCACTGACTACTTTGATGGACTGAAACCACTGTTGGAAGTGCACATCAGGCTGTGGGTCAGTATCAAAGAAGTAGGGGATAGGAGTAATAATTATGGGCATCCTATATCTCAAACCTATCCAAAGCTCCTTGATTTCTGATATAATTAGGACAATGCCTTATGCACTTCTCCTTGACCACAAAAAATTGGTGGGAGAAATTGGCTCTCTTTTCTGGAGAGATAGATAACTCACCCCATTTATTTTTACAAGCTGCCACAGCATCATCAAAGAAATCTGCACAAAAATTCTGAAATTGGATTATACATTTATGAAGGTTCCCTAGATAGAGCTATTTCATTCTAATATCTCTCATGAAGGTATAATGAACATTTGTACAATATTTGTGATTTAGGGGAGCAGGTCTAATAAGAAAAATAGCCTATGATTCCAATTCTTTGATGAACTTATTTTTTGTGTCCTAGTAAATCTGATTTTGCAGAGTGGACATGAAAACTCTAAGCTGTAAATCACCTATATAAATGTGAGGCAGAAACATACTTTCTGTGGGTAAAAAGAAATTATGTAAGAATAACTCACATAACAGATTTTTTTGCTCTTTTGGACTCTGCATAAATGCCTCTATGAATTCTTTAGGAGTGTTCAACTGATGAGGCATCTCAAAAGCAAGTCTCATGATTTGCCAACGAAGGTATCTCTCCTTGAGTAGGAGGCTATAAAATCGAGGTGGTCTTCTGCATTGTATTGCATATTCTGCAATCTGACATACATCCTTCACTTATGCTTTTAACCTAGTAATATTTGTTTTCTTCTCTACTACTTTTGTTGCTTCAGAGTTTAAAGTGGCAACTTTGCCCTTTAACTGGTGACACTGAGTCATCCAATATGCTAGGTCTTCATTGTACCTAGTTAAAGGCACTATGTCTGGGGGTCTTACAATAGGTTGCATTTGTGCCACTATATTCACTTGTACACCAACTTCCATAGTTGGTATTACAATAGGCAAATCTGTGTGTCCCTTGTTTTGTTGTAATAGCAATGAGAGGAGAGGGTGTGGATACCTGATCTTGTGTTGTAGCTTCTTGTTCCTCTACAGAAGGTGTCTGTGTTTCCTACTGAAGTGTAGTATCATTTGTCAGCAAAATTCTTGATGGACTCTCATCATCAGATACTGCCATTCCTACTTCCTCTTTGTTAGGTGATCTCTGTGTAGGTGCTATGGTTACCTCAGAATGTTCAGCTAAATCTAAAATAATCTAGGCCCATTCATCCCGTGATGCTTCTGGTAACTCTGTATACTGATATTCCAGTTGAGACAACTGGTTTTGCAAATCTTGAATTTTTTGCTGAAGTAGATCAATTTGTTGATCCTTTTGTTTTATGGTCTCTTCAGCTTGCTCAATCTAATGGGTCTGAGTTTTAATAACACTCTTTGTAGCATGCAATTGAGTGTGGATATCAATTTCCTCTTCAGAATTAGACTCAGAATACTGCTCAAAATCATCATGCATTAAAACATTCAAATCATCTCCAACTAGTTCAAAATCAAATTTTAGCAGCTCCTCAGAATCAAAGTCAAAATAATCAACTAATGGACATACGGGGCTTATTGAAGTTTCATCCATATTTGTATCCAGATCCATGGTTTGTATCCCTATGTCTGTCATTTCTATTTCAATATTTGGTTCTTGTGCATCCTTTGTTCTGGTTTCCCCTTCATTTGGTTCTGTGATATCTATTAGTTCTTTTGGTAGGGTTTTAGTTTTTTAAAGTCTAGTAGACCTTCTTAACCCTGTAGAGCCTGGATACTTCTTAGCAGGTCCAGGTTTTGGATTTTCTAGAGCAACTACAGATGTTGATATTGTTTCAGGAGTAGATTCCAGAGCAGGTGCATGTTTACTTGCATTTCCAATTTCCTTGTTGGATTGTGTTGTATCTGCAAATGTTACCCTTTTTCTTTTTTACTAAGAACCAGATGTGGACGCTTGCTATTTCTAAGTTCGTGAAGATGGGGGACCATCTGGAGAAGGGGAAATTCTAATTTTAGAGGGTTCTAGACTAGGTTTTCCTACAGAGTCTTCCTCTGCTTCTTCTTCCTCTGCTTCCTCTTCCTCTACTTCCTCTTCCTCTGCTTCCCCTTCCTCTGATGCAGGATTAGAGTCATTTTTTTCTACCCAAGGGGAAAATAAGTGGTCAAAATTTCAAGGGTTGCCCCTAAAGTGATACTGAAAAATTAGTTTGATGATCCCATGCTGGTTAGGGCTTCCCTTCCCTACTTGGTATTTGTTGGTCATAGCCTTTAACTCCTAAAAAATGTATAAGGGCAAACTAACCCTACATTCTGGTTTAACTGCTCCATGGTGCAGATGGTTAAGGATACGAAGGTGTGGGCCAAATACAACAGGAAATTGGTCATCACAAGTGATGTACCTCATAACCCACATTGCAAATTTGTTCCAAGGGACTGGTAAACTAAGTCTTTTTACCCCCTTACAAACATTTCTACGCATTAAAAACTCAATTTCTCCATCCCCTTCTTTCTTAAACTAATTAACTAGGTCATTTAAAATATTTCGCCCAGTTTTTACAATCTATAAGCCTTGAAGGGGTAATTCAATGACTTGGTTGAGTATTTCAGGAGTTACCTAGATAGTCATCTCGTTAATGTGCACCCAATTGTTGCGGAAGGTGCATGCGAATTCTATCGCCAAACCTTCAGAATAGCCATCAAATTTTTGTAGGAACGACAAAAATCCTCCATCAACGAATATTTGTAGGGATGCAGGGTCACTTTCCAAGTAGCTAACATTTTTAGGTTTGGCTTTGATTTTCTTTCCCCCCATGGCGTAATTTCCTGCCTTCTATTCTATAGTCTCTGTAAATTGGCAGACAATACGAGCGTGCGTCTGGTTTAGGGTTTCAATCGTCATAGTAGGAATAATAGTAGCATAGGAACTGCTTCGAAACTTGCAGCATAACGACGTGGCAGCGCATGTGAAGTTACCACCCGTAACTTCGCTCATTTTTTTTATGGATGCCAGTTGTCACATGCAACCGTGAGTCAGTGACCTATCGTTTTCCTTCTAATCCAATTAACTCACCTCAGGCCATGTGTCATAAATAGTTTTTACACATAATTTCATTCCTGCGCTTAGTGATTTATTCCTGTGCTTAATCAATCATTCTTGTGCTCTCGGATATAAACAGTTTATTCTTGCGCTTTTTAAATCATTCCTGTGCTCTGGGATATAAATAGTTTATTCCTGTGCTTTATGGATTATTCCTGCGCTTTGGAATATAACAGGTTATTCCTGCCCTTCCCTATTCCAGTGCATTTCTATTTTTTCATTCTAGAGTAGAATTGAGGCAGATGCATTACTGACAAGGACTTTCCATGTTTGATTCCCCCTTTTTACATGCTTTTATACTAATCAAAGATATATACACTATATACTAATGATTTACATTATTCAGAGAATGAAAAAGACACATACCTGTTATAACCATTTTATCTACATTTCGAGGTGCTCCTGCTAAGATTTCCAGCTAATCAATATTTAACCTACGGTAGGTGCAATCTAAAATCAGACTAAACAACGGTCATGAGACAAGACCAAACAATGATAGTGAAACCAACTAGGTAAACATGCCGAAAAACTGATTTTCATGTAAAACCAACTTAGGAGTGCCTCAAAGAGGTTTTCACTTCCTAAATTATTATTATTTATTTATTTATTTTTATTTTTTATTTATTTATTTTTTTTTAAATCAAAATATTGTGTCAATCTACTGAATTTAGGATGGAAGAAGTGTTTTCTTCCCAAATGTGTACATTCAAACTTTCCACTTGTTTGAGAAATTCTGCCTTGTTGTATGTTTTGTGGTACATGCGAAGACGATGTCCATTCACCACCAACTTGCATTGTGAGTCATCAATAGGTGTAATATGAACAACTCCATTGTCAAATACTTCCTCAATTTGATATGGTCCAAGCCATCTGGTCTGCAACTTTCCAGGGAAATCCTTGTATTGTGAATCAAACAAGGCCCAGTCACCTTGCTAAAATTTCTACTGCTTTATGTGACTATCATACCACATCTTCCACTGTGCTTGGATTATCTCTGTCTGATGTAGTGCATCCATGTGCAATTCATCCAATGCGTCAAGTTGCAGAATACGATCTTCTTCTGCCTATGACAAATCAATATCTACTTCCAAAGAAGTTCGAAGAGTTAGTAATTCAAACTCAATAGGCAAAAGTAGTTTTTTTCCATAGACCAATTCATAGGGCATAAATTCAGTGGGGGATTTCCAAGTGGTATTATAAGCCCAAATAGCTTCTGGTAATTTGTCCAGCCAATTTCTTTTATGGACTGCTATGGTTTTGGTCAGAATTCATTCTAATTCCCTATTGGTCACTTCAACTTGGCCATTGGATTGTGGATGATAAGGTGAGGATTTTTTGTGTTTGACTTGATAGAGTTGAGTGAAGGCTTCAAAAACTTTTGAAGTAAATTGGGGTCCTTGATCAGTGGTGATGGATTGTGGGGCTCCAAAATGCAGAAAAATCTATGAATACAGAAAATCAGCAACTTTTTCTTCTCTAGCATGCTTAAAGGCATGAGCTTCTACCCATTTGGTAACATAATCAGTACATACCAAGATATACACTTTGCCTTGGGAAGAGGGATTAATGGGTCCTATGAAATCTAAACCCCGTCTTTCAAATGGTTATGTTCCTATTTGAGGTTGTAATGGCATTTCATTAGTAAAGGTAGGTTTTCCCATTCTTTGGAAAGCATCACAATGTCTAATGTACCTCTTTACATCTTTATGCAAAGATGGCCAATAATATTTGGTTCCCAAGATTTTACGAATAGTGCTTTTGACTGAATAATGTCCTCCTAATGGTTCATCATGGCATGCCCGTAGGATATCATATACTTCATCCTGGCGAATACACCTACGTAAAACATGATCAGGACTACATTTAAATAGTAAGCCCTCTATCCATTGAAAAGAAGAACTTTGCTTGATTAACTGTTTCTTTTTTTTGGGGGTAAAGTGAAGAGGAATCTTCCCTATAGCTAAGTAATTAGCTATGTCTGCAAACCATGGAGATTGTACAGAGATAGCAAACAAAATTTCATCTAGAAAGGTATCTTCCACAACTTCCCCTATATCTACATTTGGTATTCTTGACAAGAAATCTGCAACTACATTAGATTTCCCAGGCTTGTTTACTATGGTAACATCAAATTCCTGCAATAGAATCAACCAACGAATAATTCTTGCACTAACCAATGGTTTATTCATCAAATATTTGATTGTAGTATGATCCGTATGGATGAATACTTGGTACCCTGTGATATAGTGTCGAAATTTGTTAATAGCATAGATTACAACCAAGAATTCTTTTTCAGTGGTAGTGTAGTTTTTCTCATCACCTATCAAGTTTTTACTAATATAGTAAATAGCATAATGTTCCCCATTTTCAATCTGTCCTAACACAACTCCAATAGTAGTATTAGAAGCATCAGTTTGAATATGAAAATGTAACTCCAAATTATGACTTCTTAATACCAGTGGAGTGGTTAAATTTTCCTTTAAGTCTTCAAAAGAAGTTTGACATTCAGAAGACCAAAAAAATTCATAATCCTTCATGAGTAGAGCAAACATAGGATTTGCTATAGTACTGAAGTTAGCAATGAATCTACAATAAAAACCAATGTGCCCTAAGAAACTGCATACATCAGTTTGAGTTTGTGGAGGAGGGAGGTTTTTGATGACTTCAACCTTCTTAGGATCAACTTTGATTCCAAAAGAAGAGATATGATGTCCAAGGACAATTCCTTCCTCCATCATTAAGAAGCATTTCTCAGGATTCAGAGAGAGGTGCTATTTTTCACAGTGAATCAACACTTTTTCAAGATGTTCTAATGCATATTCAAAACTATTTCCAAACACCATGAAATCATCCATATAAATTTCAACACTTTCATTGGTTAAATCAAAAAAATTGCTAAAATAGCTCTCTGAAATGTTGCTAGAGCATTACATAAACCAAAGGGTAAAACCCTATAAGCAAAGGTTCCCAAAGGACACGTAAAGGTAGTCTTTTCTTGGTCTTCTGGGGAAACTTGTATCTAGTTATACCCGCTGAAACCATCAAGAAAATAGAAAAATTTCTTTCCAAAAAGGGTATCCAATACTTGATCTATGAATGGTAATGGGAAATGATCCTTATGTGTGGCCTTATTTAACTCCCTATAATCCACACATACTCTCATTTTACCATTTTTATTTGGAACGATGACCAGTGGTGAAACCCATTTACTATCTGAAATTGGATAAATGAATCCAACATCTAAGAGTTTTTCAATTTCCTCTTTCACAATTTTCTTTAGAGTAGGATTCAAGCGTCTCTGAGGTTGCCTTACTAGTTTTACGTTTTTTGTGTATATCCTATGTGTACATACCTCAGGATGAATTCTAGTCATGTCTTTATAATTCCATGCAAAATTTTGAACATGTCTTTGTAGGACTGTAAATAATTTGGTTTCCTGGTCCTTAGTTAGCCAGCTATTAATGTTCAAAAATTTACCTGGCTAGATTTCAATTTGTTTGATCCCTAGATAGATAGAACTAGCTGCTTCATAGTTACTGATTAATGCATTTAATGGACAATGATGTGGCTGTAGAGTATGAAATACTCTAGAATCTGTATTTGAGATGATACCTAGTGGAATCAGGGGACATTTGAAGGTGTTAAGGAGATGATGATGCCATCCATGTGGTAGAATGAATGATCTTTCTTGATTAGGCATAGATGACAGAAGTTCTGAATTTTATTCCTCCTCTTACCATAACAACCAATGAACAAGATTTTGATCATTAGTTAGTCCTTTCGATTGTAATGTTTCAATTAGGATAGTTTCATTCTTGAATATTTCTCTCTCAAGTGTTGTGATTTCCTCAATATGTTCTTTTACTACAACTGTAGCCAAAGTGGCAATGGTTTCCTATTGTTCATCAGATTCAGGATACCAAATTTGTCCAAAAAATTTAGTTGAAGGTAGAGCTGGTGGATACAAATAAATTTCCTTTAGGTCAACACCATTAGAAATGGTCATTTCTCCTAACCTATAGTCTATAAAAGCAACTACAGTAGCCAACCAAGGTCATCCTAGAATGATAGGGTATCCATTGACTGATTTTCTAGGCTACAACACTAAGAAGTCTACAAGATATTCCCAAGATGATACTTCAATGGCTACATCTTCTAGGATACCTTTAGGTTTCGCAATGGACCTATCTGCCATTTCCAAAATTGTGGTGGTAGGATTGAGATTCTTGACCTGCAATTTTTGCATTGTATCCTTAGTCATAACATTAATTGTAGCTCCAATATCAATTAGCACATTAGGAATTTGCATTAATCCAATAGTAATTGTAACTATTGGACTACCAGGGTCATTATATTTAGGAGGAACTAGTTTCCCGGATAATAAATCAGCTAATTTTCCTTCTACCTGAACAGTTTTAGTAAAGGCCTTCTTTTTACCAGGTTTCTTGATACATAACTCCTAAATAGTTTTTTTGAGTGAAGGCACATCCCTTATTGCCTGCAAAAAAGGGAGAGAAATTGAAATATTTTTAATTTCTGTCACTAATTATGATTCAGGGGTAGTATCAATATGATCAAACATTTCAAGGTATGGTAATGCTACTGGAGAAGATTCCTGCATTTTTCTATTACTTTTTATTTTTGTTTTTGTTGCATTGTCTCCTGATTTGGAGGTTCTTGTTTCCCACTTATTTCTTCAATGGTGGGTGGAATAGGTTCAGGTAAAACCTTCCCTGAATGCAGCTGGATGTTACTACAGTCAAGTACAAGAACTGCAACAGAATATTTAGACTCAACCTCATAAACAGGGGTTGTTTGGCTGGTATTATTTGGGTTAGTCACAGGCTGAGCTAGGAGTGGAGGTTGTTTCACTGGTTGCACTTGTTGATGTTGTGTTCTTCCCTAAAAATTTGTATTAGGATCTGGTAGCAAGTTTTGAGCTTGCCCTTTATACCTTTGTTGTCCTTGATATGGTGGATATTATTGTCCCCATCTTTGTCCTTGCTGTGTCCATTGTGGATGAGTTGCATTCCAAGGTGAATTCATTTATCCAAAATCTAACCAATTTGGAGGAGCTATCCAATGTTGGTTCCAAGGTTGTGCAGGGACTTCTGCATGTCCCCATGGCATGTTCATATTCCAAGGAGATTGTCCCCAATTTGGAAACCAAGGAGCATTGGGATATTATGTATAGCCACCACCGGATCTTTGCCCAATAGCATTAAGTTCTTTTGTTTGGGTGCCTAAGATAGATTTTAGATGAGGCAACAAAGGACATCTATCTGTTGAATGTTCCTTGGAAAAAATTCCACAAATAGAAGTTTTGTTTAAAGGGCAATCCTACAAGGCATGCTTATTCCTACATCTCGGGCAATAAATTGCCAAAGGTGGTGTAGAATTGGATTTTATGTTTCTCTCACCTAATGCAGAATTAATTTGAACAAGGATATCAGTTTTTAAATTAGCCATTTCCTCCATCAACTCCTTTATGTAATTATTGCCAGCATTCTGTTTCTTTCTTCGATGGTGAGTATGGGAATAGTTTATACATAACTCCATAATATCTTCAAGGTCAAGTTGATCTATGTCTCATTTTCCCATTAAATCTAACACTTCCGTAGATTCATCTTGCAATCCTCTTAAGAAGATAGGCTTTAAGAAATCAGGTTCTACAAGACCACATCTCTTTTGGACAAAGGCAAAGCAATCAAGGTAATCCTCTAAACTCTCATCTTCTTCTTGCTTGATCCGAAAAAAATCATCTTTTACATTTCATACTCTACAATAATCGTGATATTTATGTAAGAATGCAGTCTCCATGTCATCCCAAGTACGGATTGAATTAAGTTCAAGATTACTCATAAACCATTAGAGAGCAGCATCCTTGAGCATAGAAGGAAACAATTTCAATTTTTGATTATCATTTATGTAGTCATAAGTCTGACATAATACTTTGAATTCAAACAAAAATTGATCAGGATCTTCTGAAATAGTTCCCCTAAAAATTGGCAATATGGATGGAGAAATAGTTTTCATTGGAGCATCTAGAGATGGATCCAACCATATGGGATATTCAAAAGTCTTAGAAGGATCATCAACATACCCACCTAGTTGTGGTAGTGGTGCTGCCATAGTTGCTTTCTTTCTTGAGTTTGATGTGGATGGTTGAGACTTAAGGGAACATTTAGCAGAAAGTGCTGTAAAAAGTTCTTATTCTAATCTGTCCAAAGCTTCAATTGGTGAAGAAGGTATTTCTTGCTTTGTAAATTCTTCATCTGATCGTGAAGAACACCTTGGTGGTTTAGAACTAGTTTTGATAAACCTCCCTCTTTCGTCTCTTGGCCTATGCATTCATGCCTATTCACTAAATAAACTGAAATGCAGTATTTCAAAAATTGCAACACAATTCTTGACCTATTTCACTTTTCCTAACAACACCGATTGTTCCCCGACAATGACACCAAAAATGATGAGGGTCATTGTTCATTCATCATTTAATCATTATGTGTGTCAATCCAGGGCGGTGTCTAGAGGTTGTATATGATAGGAAGTGTCATAGTTGCAGGTTCAGTTTATCTAAGAACAAGTTTTATTGGTGGATCAGTTAGCAATTTGAGGTTTTTTTGTGACATTTAACTCCTAAGAATTGAAATTAATTCCTATTTACTTTTGTAGAAACATAATTGTAGAAAATGAAATGACATAATCTAAAAATTGTAGAAAATGAAATGTTGCTAAATTGAAATGACAGAAAAGTAAAGTTTAGAATTTACAAAACACACACTCTTGTATGAAAGTAAATCAACTAGAGAATGTAAAAATGAAATTTCATCTACTACAAAATTGAATCAATAAAAACTACCAAATTGCAAAATGACAAGATATCTGGAAATTGCTATGTAATGCAAAATTGAATCAATAATGACTATAAAACTGCAAGATGACAAAAATATCTGGGAATTGCTGTAAATATAAGGAAATGCTACCCACTACTAAAATTTGCATTAAAAACTACTAAAGAAACAAAAACTGGCAAAATTCTGCTAACCTGCTACAGCAAGAATTCAGCAAAAAATTCTGTTAGAAAACTACCTTCCTCTGGCCTGCAAGTGGCCCTTGCTTCTAGAACTAGAAGAAGGTGAGGAGTTATACTAAGAGAATTTAGCTGTTACTCATCAACTTCAACATGACAATTGAAAACTGAATATTGCACCTTTTTATTGAATCTAAAAATGCATTACAGTAATGCAGGAAAAACCTGTAAATTATTGTTCTGCTACAAGAAAACTTTACTCTATGCTAATTTTTCTATATATCTATCTCTATATCTATATATATGCTCGACCATCTTGGAGCTTTATTATTTATAATATAATACTCATATGCTTGGTTACTGCTTTGTAGGGATTTTCAACTGATTACATAACAGTTCCTAGACTGCAGGAATTTACTTTGTCAAAACTTTATCCATTCATTATTGTTGGGCTGCATCTATTGAGGAAATCACGTTAATATGAGTTGTGAAAACCTCCTGGTCAATTTCCAATACTTTTATCCACCGGTTTATCTCTTTTTTACCACCTTCAGTTGTTCCTATGCTATTCCCTATTCCTGCGTCGCTTATTCCTGCACTACTTCGAAACAAGCAGGTGACTATTTGTTGCTGATATGTGGTCCAAATGCGTAGGAAGTAACATGTTGACTTCTCCACTCTCTTGCACACCCTTCTGCATCGATGGCATGTGTTGGAGTGACTAATTCCAAGCCCCACTATATATGTACAGCTGGTTGGAACTGTCACAGTTATAGCCTATTTTCCTACACAGTCAGCTACAGTGGACAAATTCTTGGCACCCTTTTCCATTTGAATTAATTTAATCAAAGGAACACAATATTACCAAACATCAGATATTCAAACAAGTTCTTAATTGCCATAACACTAGTGATTAATTGACTGAAAAAAATGTGAAATTGCAATAAAAACAACAAAACAGAGCATATGCACTTTGTCATTCCAGAATTTGCAAACATCATTATATAATGCATTTTTCCATAATTAACATAAAAATCATAGTAAAAAGGGTAAGTCAAATAGTCAAAAAGGTATCAAAGAGTGTTCATGGATGAGGCAATTCCTGGCCTAATCAACTAGGTGGTCTGAGTTGTCATGCACCAGTGATCCAAAATTTATTGAGGTTCAATATATCTTTCCTACTTTTCCTTTGGCTCTTGCTTTCTAGTTCTATTATTGTTGACTTTTCATTATTGTTCTATTACCGGTAATTTATTGGAGTCAAGTAAGAAATTAATTTTAAATTTAGCTTTGGCAAAAATATACATCAACCATTGATATTTGTTTATCGCTTTAAATTGATATCATCAATATTTCTTTATTTATTTATTATAATTTTATTTTTATTTATTTTCTTTTATTTATTTAATATCAAAGGATTTTTGACATTGCAACAAAATATTTTCTAGATTTAAATCATGTTTTTCCTACATTATAGTATTGCTCATTTATAGGGCACCAATCTGGATAGTTCTCAATAGTCGGATGCTAATTTCATGGTCAAAGCAAATTTTTAATCTCCAAGCTTAACTTTGAATTGTCAGATTTGATCTTCGATTGTTAGGGTATGATTTTTGGTACCGCTTTGCTTGGTTTTAGGGTACATGATTTTTGGAAGAATTCATACTTAAGTGAATTTGCTTTATCATAACTGACAGACTACCTATTTTCTTAGAGAGATGGTACAATATTTCTGATAATATCCACACTTAAGCAAATTTGCTTTCTCATAGCCGATGAACTTTTAATACCACTTTGCTTGGTGCTAGGCTAAAATTTACTTTCTCATAGTCGACATAATTTTGGTAACTCTTTGCTTGGTTCTAAATTACAAGATATCCAAAAACATTTGAACTTAAGCGAATTTGCTTTTAGCCTTGCATATTGGCTTCATACATTTTAGTTATGTGCATTTTGCATTTTAATGGCCTAGAATTGATTCTTAGTTTCCCAAAAATAAATTCTACATGCCCAAAATTAAATTTTTATTAGTTTAGACATAAATTTAATTGGCCAAAAGCAAAATATACCCTTATAAAAGCTTATTTTTAGATTTCATCCAATGGAGAGTGTAACTTTTCTTATTGAAAAAATTAAAATAAAATCAATGCAATTATCCTTTATAAAAAATATTCAATGCAAAGCAAGAGTAAAATATGGATGCAAGCAAACTTAGATAAAAATTAAAATTTCAAGTGGGTCCCCAATTGGGGTGGGTTGTGCAATGGCAACAACATATGGTAATTTTTTTGGAAAATGCGCTTGAGCATTTTTTATAAAGAAGCCAACTTGAAATAAATGAAACCTCAACTAGTAAAATATAAATCATTTGGTAGCATTCTAAGATAGGATTAAACAAAATTTACTTGGAATTAATGCTCCATGTTGTTTCAACTTAAAGTGTGTGTTAATGCATTCATTTTCATTCCTTGGATCTGTTAGAATTTTATCACTTAGTTGAAGTTAGGCTATTAAATGTTTCACTCATAAAAGGATTTGCCCTTGTATTGATCCATTGCCAATCAAACATTTATAGTTCTAGTGGAGATGATCTTGATCCCTTGTAGAAATTTTTCTATTGTCATCTAGACATTTATAGCCCCGATAGAGGTTATCTGAATTGCCCCAGTACTTTAGGTTATTCCATTATTAATATATTACTTCTTTATTAAGAAGTATTTTTATAAATTACAAACACTGAATGTGCTTTTGGGTGAGGTATCTATAAGTAAAAATGTTTGAATTTCCCAAGAATAGAAATACAAAAAATTACAATAATTATAAATAAAAGAGTAGAACTGATTGCATTATTCCATGGATCAAATTTTTATAGATATTAAAGTTGATCATTGAGAGTCGTTGGATTACAACAACTCAACAAATCTGAACTAGTCTAAACTGAGAGTTCACCTGACTCATGGGAGAATGGTAACTCAAGTAAGTCTATCCTAGTAGAACTTAATAAATATTTATTCTAACACCCCCTCTTAAGTGATACTAGGGGTGAATGTATCAAATGAGTCCCAGCAATAGTTCCTGATGAGGTACTCATGTACAATGAATCTTATTGAAGAGATGGTAAAAAAACACATGAAAAAACCATCCTTCAAAAAAGTGAAAGTAGAGGCATGTCTTTGGATGGTGAAGATTGTCCTCATTGAACAAAAAAGAAATAAGTCCTAGCAACTGGGCCTTATGAGGTACTCATGTACAATATTTTTACATAGAGGAGAGATGGTGAAAAAACCACATGGGAAAAACCATATTCCAAAAGAAATAATAAGAAGAAAGGAGAGATGAAAACCTCTATGCACCCTTCTAATGCATTTGCTATACTCCAAGTTTCTCTTACAACTGAATGTAACGCGGAAAAGGAAAGTATTTGGTTAAGATGTTTGCAATTTGATTTTTTGTAGGAATGTACTCCTAGTTTAGATCCCCTTACTGAATATGTTTCCGAATGAAGTGCATGTGAATCTTAATGTTCTTGGTGCATTGATGTTCTAATGGATTACGGTTAATATGAATCGTTCTCTAATTTTCACACCAAAGGTTCATAGGTTTGTTATGGAAAAAACCAATTTCCTATAGTATCTAATGAAGTCAAAGAGATTCTTGACTGGCTAAAACCGCTACCCTATATTAAGCCTCTATGGATGATAAAGCTATTGCCTGTTATTTTTTGCATGACCAAGTAATAGGTGAAGAACCAAGATAAAAAACATAGCCATAGGTGGAACATCTATTTTCAACTGAACCTTTCCAATCAGAATTTGTGTAACCATCGATATCCATGGATACGACCTCATATAAGAGCCCAAAGTGAGTAGTTCCTTGCAAGTAGTAGAGGATTTTTTTTGCTGCTTGCCAATGGATAAAATGAGGTTCATGTGAGAATATAGATATCAAGCCAACAACATATAAAATATCTAGGTGAGTATGAGTGAGGTATAATAGACTTCTTACAAGTTTTCTGTAGAGAGTAGCATCTCATAGAGGGGATTTTCAGGAAGTACTTAGAGTCACTTCAGACTGAAAAGGTGTAGAAGAAGGCTTACAATCAATAATCTTAAACCATTGAAGAAGTTCTAGAGTGTATTTTTGTTGACACAATGAAATTCTTGCATATATTTGATTTATTTAAATCCCAAGGAAGTAATAAGCTAAACCCATATCATCCATTTCAATTTTTTTAGAAATGGAGTATTTGATAGTCCAAATGTGATAAATATCACTACCAGTGAGTAGTAGATCATCAACATAGAGGACAAGTATGGTGATTTTTTCTTCATCTCTCCAAATTTAGACTATGGCATCAGACTCACAATGAGAAAAACCTAAGGAAAGAAGGAAGGAGTCCATTTTTTCATACCAATATCTATGAGCTTGTTTGAGACCATAGAGAGATTTTCTTAGTTTATAAACAAGGGAGGAATATTAGGTGAATCTAGTAGGTTGTTCCATGAAAATATATTCTTTTAAGTACCCATGTAGAAAGCACTTTTTACATCCATCTAAAAAATAGGCCATTTTAGGGAAGTATCTAGTGCAAGTACCAGCCTAACAAAATTCATTTTAGCAATTGGTGCAAAGGTTTTAGAATAATCAATACCTTCAATTTGTGAGAAACCTTTAGCTACCAAGCGATATTTGTGTTTGTCAATTTCTCCATTAGGTCCATACTTGGTTCTGTAATCTATTTACAATTAAATAAATTTCTTTAGGTAGAGGAACTAAATCCTAAGTTTTTTTTTATTAAATAAGAGAATTCATTTTCCATGGCATCATCTCATTCTTTTATACTAGTCGTTTCCTTGAAGGATTGAGGATCTGTGAAAATGGGCTGACAAACAAGACTAGAACCTATGGAGTTTCCTAATCTGGATGATGGAAGATTTTGGATGTAAGGAGTGGCTTCTTCAACTATGATGCAAGACCATTTTGGCATTGTGGAAGGCATAATTGGTGTGGCAGGACTTTGAGTTGGAGTTTGTATAATAGCATCCTCATTTTGATCATTTTGATCATTTATCTCCAAAATGGGATCTTCATTATATTGAGGCTCTAATATTGGAGATGGATCAAGAGAATTAATGTTGGAAGGGGATGGTTGAGGATCTTTATTAGGGAATTTTTCATCAAATTGAACATTTATGTGAAAAAATACCTCATGAGCTACGATATCAAGAAGCCTATATGCTTTCATTTCCTCACAATAACCAACAAAGATGAGTTGCTTGCTTTTCTTATCTAGAGTCTTCCTTTTCTTCTTTGGGATGTGTGCCCAATCCGTACATACAAAAACTTTAAAATAGGAGACATCAGGTTTGGAGCCATTCCATGCTTCTTCAGGAATCAAATGGCCAAGAGATTTATGAGGTGTGCAGTTTTGAATATATTTTGCATAGGTTTTGATTATAGTTTGCCCAGTTAATAGCTTCAACCCAAAAAATTGTTGGAAGATCTCTTGAGTGGAGCATACAGTTTGCCATTTCTTTCAAAGATCTATTTTTCCTTTATAAAATACCATTTTTCTTAGGATTATGAGAGATTGAATGTTGATTAATTATGCCATGAGTTGATAGGAATATGGAGAACACAAACCTGAAGTATTCCCCCTTTATCTGTACGAATTTGCTTGATTTTACAATTGGCTTGATTTTCAGCTAAGGCTTTGAATATTTTGAAGTGGGATAGCACATCACTTTTGTATTTTAGAAATTAGATCCAAGTTATTGAAAAATGATCAATGAAGGTCAAGGCATATTTTTCTCCTTTGAAAGAAGGCTCTGGGAAGACCATCAAGTCATTATGGATTAACTCTAAAGGGGATGAGGACTTTTGAGAACTACTTGGGTGAAAAGGATCTTGATGTTATATTCCAAGAGCACATCCATAACATACTCCTTCAATAGAAGAGACTGTTGGTAACCTTGTTACCATTTTATGAGTGTTCAACTCTTTTATATAGTTATAATTGAGATGTCCAAACCTTTCATGCCAGATTTTTCTTTCTATATCTCCATGTGTAAAGGAGGCTCTATATAAATTTTTGAATCCAATGAAATGAAATAATCATGTTTTATGATCAATATATCCTTTTGCTATGAGAGAGTGAGGTTCTTGAAATTTTCTTATTTCAACCCCTGTTGGAGAAAATAAAATATTTTTACCCTTTGAAGAAGTACAAATCTGATAGATCGATAGGAGATTTGCAGTTATATTTTGGTACATAGAGAACATTATTGATATACCCACCATCAATGGATATGTCACCTTTTCCTTTGATAGGGATAAAGTATGAGTCACCAAATTCTATGCTACAAGTTTAGCTTGAGAATATTGAAGAGAATGACTCATGTGAAGAAGTCATATGATGAGTTGCCCCTGAATCAAGAACCCAATATGTTGATGGAGTTTTTATATATTTGCCTTGAACATTTAAGGCTCTCCCTATTTTCTTTTCGATGTCTATTTTGTGGTCCTTCATTGCTACCTCTAGTTGTTGTAGTTTTTTCCAATATTTGTTCATAGAATGTCCATTCTTTTTGCAATGTGTACAATTTATAGTGCATCTTTCTCTCTTTTTGAATTTTTATTTAGTGGGGGTGAATGCTACTAATGCTTTTGAGTAAGAGGGAGAGATTTCATATTTTGCAATTTTAGTTTCCTCTCTAGTTAGCCTATCACAAAACTCCTCTAAAGAGGACATTTTAAAACTTGTACCAAGTGCAAATTTTGTGGACAAAAAAGTGGTAGAAAAATTTGAAACACTCCATTTCATTTAGAAAGAATAAAATAGATGCATTCTTCTTCAATTTTATCCTTTCCACTACCTTTTAGATGAGTGACGACTTCTTTAATTTTGATGAGAAAGTCAACAATATTGCTAGTCTTTAGGAGATAAGTTGTTAACTCTGCCTCTAGCTGCATTGACCTTATTTTATCCACTTTACCAAACAAGTTCTTTAGTTTTTTCCAAATTTCAAAATGGGTTTTACATTCTGAAATGTGAAACCATAAGATTTCATTTACATTTTTTCTTATAATACCCATTGTTTCATACATCTTCTCTTTATGAACAAATTTTTCATATTCCTTTTCAAATTCAGGTTGCTTATCTTTTAGCAAGTGTGTAAGCCCTTTTTGAGAAATGAAATTTAATACTTTTGGCTTCCATCTATGATAGTTATGATAGGTGAGAGGATCAATTGTATTCATTTTACCAAAGAAAAATTGAAGTGAACCAATAATCCCCCCCTTTAGCTTCAAGGTCTTATTAGAGAATACAATGAAACTTTAGCAGAAATACCTATTTTAAGGAGGCAATAGAAATCGGACCTTTATACCAATTTCTTCAATTTACCCACCTTAACGTGAGGGAAAATATAAGTATTTGATTAGAATTGATACATGGAACATGGGCTTATGATGTAAGAGTAATTAGCTAGACTTGTATACCGAAACTTTTTAGTTACCCACCCTTACATGAGGGAAACTATAAGTGAATGAGAAGAACAATACATGGAACATAGGCTATTACAAGGATATGTGCTTTGAAAAAATTTCAAGTTTTTCTTGCCTTAGTTGTTAAATATTCATTTGTTTTTAAAAAAAACTAGTTGTGCTTGAGAACATTTAGAAGTTGCTGAAATGGAAATACAGAACTAAGTGGCTTCTAAATGTGCCACCAATTGATTCCACCACAAATATGTCATCTAAATCTACCTATTTAAAGGAATGGAGCAAAAGTAACTTTTGTGAAGAGAGCCAATGACCAAGGAAGATGCAAGGACCATAAATAACAACCCCCCTGAAGTGCTGATTTGGTGCAAGAATAGGCACCTCCAAGAAAACCCCCCAAAAAAAAATTTATTATGAGGTTACAAATTGACTTGTCATATCGTTAGTGACCAAAATAGGCTCAAGAAGAAAATGATAGTGGTATTTTATAAGAGGTTACACATTCGAATCACCAACTCTCTCAGAGTTATATGAACAAATTTGAATATCTTCCACAAAATGAACTTAAGAAAATGATAGTGGTCTTTTAATAAGGGTGCCACAAAGTCCTTAAAAGAACACAAGTTCTTGCAACACAAGTCCTCTTTGAAAAAAGATTCCATATTTTAAAAAATAGCACTTTGAACATCATATTGTTCTTGACAGAGAACGACATCTTCCTGATATCACTGCATTTCAATTTTTAATCTTAAAAAAAACCTTAAAAAAATTGAAATATACATCTATCTTTTACCTTTATGTTTGGCTTCAAAGAAAATATTTTCCTCTGTGTCATGCTACGAAGAGATGTGTTAGTGGAAGAACAGATTCAATCCTGGTTGGGCCCTCCAAAAATGCCTTCAAGCTCTCTTGTATTTAGCTTTGTTTTTCAAAGTCATCTATGTCAATGGTAGAATGATTTGCACAAGAAAAATAGTCTTTATTTGGATCTACAAAGGTAGTGCTTGAATGCTGCATTCTCAAGCTTCGTAGAACATAAAAATTCTCTCTCAGGAAACATATTTTGATGTTGGTCATGAGGAAGAATGCTTTTAGGCTGTTGTTTTCCTTAGGTGATGTAGACGTGTTGCTATGAAAGGAGGATGCCAATGAACTGCGATGCACTGTAGGAAGATAGACCAATAGCACTCCAAGAAGAATAAATGGCTTCAAATAAAGAGGTAAACTTGTAGAGCACTCAGAGATTGAATAAAAGAAATATTTCTTCTCCTTATAAAGACTTTGGAAGGTAAATGAGGAATAAAGGTGCCAGCAGATGATAGATGTTCAACAAGAGGGAATCAAGAACCATCAGTCAAAAAATATTTCTAACTGTTGAAGGTTTACGTTTGTTGACTTGAGTGGGCAGTTTGTCCACTGAAGTGCTCCAGTTGAAATACAAAGCATTAATTGCTTCCCTTAGTTACTTGCCATAGAATGAAGGTAAACCTAGTGCAATATTTCAGTTTAGATAGCAGTGCAGGTGCAATTCAAATATAGAATGTAGAACATGTCATCTCTTATATTTGGAGATGTTCGAGCAGTAAATAATGGTTTGTGTTAATGAACAAAGAAGGGCTATGATGGATGTCGAGGAGGAAGTTGTCTCCTTCAAAAACATAGATGGTAGTGCTGCAAGTATGGCTTTGAGGCTGTAGAGTTCTAAAAAAATAGATATTGAAGCTCTCTTGTGTAGTGTAGCAAGTAAGAAAAATAAGAGGCCAATTTGCAATGCAAAATGGCCAAAAAATATACTTCTCTAATATCACTATGAATACATTTATGAGGACAAATCAAACTCTTCAATAGTGAAAAAAAGAGGCACCCTTTCTTATCTTTTGCAGTCTTGGAAGATGAATAAATCTATCATCCAGAGGAATATTTCTACACAATATTGCAAAAAATATATAATTCTATTAAAAAATAACTATAAGCAAAATCCAAAAAAAAAAATGCTAGACTTGTAGCTAAAGCATGGAGTGGTCTACAAGATATATGTCAAAAATACAATGAACTAGTTCTAGAAGAGCCTTCAAGAGAGAATGTTCAACAAAGATCTATCCTGCTCTTGTACCATGTTAGAATTTCCCAAGAATAGACATGCAAAGCATTACAAGAATTATGAAGAAAAGAGTAGAACTGATTACTTTATTCCATGGATCAACTTTGTATAAATAGCAAAATTGATCATTGAGAGTCATTGGATTACAACAACTCAACAAATCTAAACTAGTCTAAACTGAGAGTTCACCTGACTCATGGAAGAGTGGTAACCCAAGTAAGTCTATCCTAGTAGAACTTAAGAGAATAAATATTTATTCTAACAAAAAAATTAGAGTGTATGTATTTTAACCTGATTATCAAACCAAGATGATCTCATCTTCATGACCTAGGAATTATTTTAGTGTGTTAATAAATGTGAAACTTAACATTATGTTACACTATTTCAATTTCATTTGATTTATTCCCATAATCAAAGAATAAAACCAAATAATTTGATTCACTAATCATCAACTTCACCAAATTTTAAACAAGTCATTCATCCTTAATTAATTAAGTTTATTTCCCTTTAGAGAAACCAAAAAGTCAATTGGAATTGCATGAACCACCAAACTTTAAGTGAAAAAAGTTTGAAAGTACAAAGAGTATATGAGAACTAAAACATAAAACAAACAAGAAACTTAACAACAAAGAAATCTCACTAATCAAACAAAAACAATAAAAATTAAATGAGGTCAATAAAGCAAAACAAAATACAATGTTTAAGTACTAAGCATGGTAACAAACTAAAAAATTTAAAACAAAAATCTAAAACAAAATTAACTATGAACAAAATCAAAATGAAAGGAAAAGAAAATACTAAAATAGAAAGGAAAATTATAATACATGACTATCTTATTGTGATGTTTCAAGGATGGAAGTAATGCTTCATGAACTACACATTAAAAACTAAAGGGACATCTTCTCTTGTCATATTATTTCGTCTTAAGTCATTCTCTACTAGAATTTTTTATATTTGATAGGGACCTAACCAAATATTATCAAACTTATCATGGTATCCTTTCTTTTCATGTGCTTTATCCCATAATAATACTAAGTCAACAATTCTAAAGGCTTTAATTCTAGCTCTTTTATCAAACTATTTTTTTTTTAACTATCCCTTGGTGTTTGTTGAAATGTGGAAATGCATCCTCTCTTTTCTCATCTGAATTCATTAGATTCATTAGCCTTGCTTCTATCGTATCATATACTTCTAAGAAATATTTCATAAACTCTAATGTTGATATTTTTAGGTTTTTGGGAAAAATAATATCTTGGTCATATACCAAATGATATGGTGATGTACCTATTGAGGCTTTTATTCTAGTCCTACATTCCCATAAGGCATACTTAAGTTTATCATGCCAATATCTAGAATTTTCTTAATTATTGTCAATAAGATTTTATTGGTAGAATCAACTAAACCATTCCCTTGAGGGTAATAGTTATAAGAGTATTTTAACATCATTTTGTTATCATAAACCCATTGTACAAACTGAAGTGAGGTAAAGGCTAAACCATTATCACAAACTAAAGGATAAGGTATTCAAAATCTGGTGGCAATGTGTTCTTAAAGGAACTAAATCATAATATCTATGGTGCAATTCTTAGTAGCTCAATATTTTGTCCATTAAGTACAATAATTAGTTGTAGTTAATATGTATTTATGATAAAATAAGAAATTAGGATTTGTGACTCGTACAAAGTCTAATCCCCATTGGGTAAAAGGATAATCCTTAAATACTAGTTGTAAGGGCATAAAAGCATTTCTTTCCCTATTTACAAAAATTTAGAAAGTATGACATGATCTAACATGGGCATGTGCATCCTTAAAAATATGAGGATAGTAGTATCTATTTCATAATATTTGATGAGTAATGGCGTTGGCTGAATCATGTCCAGTTCAATATTTTCCATGAGAGTCATTAAGGACTTGAGTGGCTTCATCTTTATTTAAGCACCTCAGATAAATTCCTTCATAATTTCTTCTTTATAGAATACATGATTTTATCATAAATTTGACACTCTTTAGATGTAATACTCTTCTTTGAGTAGCATTGCAATGATCTAGATATTTATTATTTAATAGTAAGTACACTATTTTTTTATACCACTCATTAGTTGTGATGTTATCTATAGAATATTATTGGCAAAGGATTTGAGGATCTATTTAAACTAATATTTTACTTAGCCCTTGACCTTTGACTATTATCATAGGTTGGATTTCTAAGTCTAATTCTTGTAATGTTGTCATCCATTTGCCTCTTCTTTCTCCTAACTCATTTTGCATTAACATGGTTTTGATAGCTGGGTCTGGCACAATTGTAAAGATTCTATTGTGTAGAATATAATGCCTTAATTTCTTCATTGCCTTTACTAAATCATATGACTATTTATCTATAGTTGTGTATTTTAGTTGGACATATATCAAATGGGAGATCATAAAGGCTATTGGTTTTTAAACTTTGTTTTCACTTTTTGTGTTAAGACACTAGCAGTTAAATTTTTAGAAACAAATGAGTAAATATAAAATGGTCATGTATAATCAAGACTCACTAGAACTAGAGCATTAGATATGGACTATTTAACTCCTTGAAAGGATGCTTGGGCTTCAACAACCCAAGTAATTTCAATGTCCTTCTTGAGCATATCATTCAATAGTCTAACTATTCCTACAAATCTTGAGATGAATTTTTTGAAAAAAATAATCTTTCTTTCTTACTACCTTAGAATGAAATTTTTTGTATTGCCTCCACTCTTTTATGATCAATTGAAATACCATATTTAAAAATAACATGACCTAACATTTTTCTTTTAGTTACTCCAATAATGCATTTTTTGGTATTCAATGAGATACCATGCTCTCTACATTTATGGAATATATTTCTTAAATAACTAACATGGTTAGCACATTTCTTTGAAAACACCAAAAAATCATCAACATAAATGACTATGCATTTGCCAATTATATCTCTAAAAGCATACTCCATTACTCTTTGGAAAGTATCACATGCATTAATCAATCCAAAGAAAATTCTCCTATAAGAAAAGGTACCCCATTTAGTGGTAAATGTGGTCTTCATTCTATCCTTAGGATCTATCATAATATGGTTATATCTAGAATATCCATCTAAGAAAGACATCATTTCAGATCCATTTACCATTTGTAAAATGTGATCTATGGAAGGAAAAGGATAATTATCTTTCTGAGAAGCTTTATTAATATTCCTAAAGTCAATGCATAGGAAAATTTCTCCAAATATCTTTTGAACATGTACTATATTTTTTAACCAGGTGGAATGTATAATGGGAAAGATAATACATGCATCTAAGATCTTTTGAACTTCATTTTGAATAATAGGTTCTAATAATGGATTAACAGGTCTTCATTTCTACCAAAATGGTTGTTTCTCAATTAAAAGGGATAGTATGAGTTATAATTTTTTGATTATATATTTTTAAATTTTCATAGCTCCAAAATATGACATCTCTATAATCTTTAAGAGCTTGTATAATTCCTTTTCTTTCTTGACTAGTGCAATATTTTTGTACTAAAACATTATGAGGATTTTCATTAGTCCCTATATTTATTGTATCATATGCTTTATCTTGAAATATAGATTTACTATGTTTATTTTTTTATAGTCTATATCAAAAAGTCTTTCCAAAGAAACCATACCTTATGGGATTGTATTTATTTTCAGTGTTACCTCATTGTTTGTATCAACTTCATCCAAGATTTCATCATCTTCATCTATGGTTTGGTTCTCAAAAATTTTAGAATTAGTCATATAATATTGCATATGTTTATAATTTTAAAACACTTGAAAATTATGTATGTTATCTGGAATGGATGGGTAGGCTACTAATTCAATGTAAATTTTCTTAAGCCTTCTATTATCCATGGGATTCAGTGTAGTTGCTACCACTGCAAAGGAATATTCAATTCTATTGCTCCTTCTAGAAATTAGTTTAGTTTTATAAGCATGGAATTCATTAATTAAATCTCTTACTATATTCCTATAATGGATTAAAATTTTATCATGGCAAGCATATTGGATTGTCACTTGCTTAACCACCAACTCATATTCCCCTAACACTTTTAATCACTTAATATTATTTCTTAGGGCTAATTGCAATCCATATATCAATGCTTCATAATCTTTAGTGTTGTGGATACATGGGAATTGCAATCTATAGGTTGCTAAGAAATATTTTTCTTTGGGACTAATTACCTCAACACCTACTCCAGTAACTCCACTACCTTGCTAGGATTTTGATTCATCAAAATTAAGATTCCAAACTATATTTTCATCTTTATTTTTTTTACTTGATGATATTTATATTTTAGATTTGTCAGTGATTTTTTTAGATTCAATAGTATAAACCCTTAAATCTACTTCATTATAAATAACCGTATTGGTATTATTATAATAAGTAATGAGCTCTTTAAGTATGTGTTCTCTTTCTATTCTAATCTGGTTTGAAACTCCTCATGAAGGCAACCACATGTGAGAGAAAATAGTGGCCATATATCCATTAAAATTTGTAGATGAGTCCTTATTTAATAGTATTCCATTTCCATATGGGATATCTACTACTTGAATGTCTATATACTATTTTATTCTAGGTTCTAATGCCAAATATATATGAACGTGCTTGAGTACACCAACCATGGTAACTTCTATTTTTCCAGTTGAACTACTACTTGATTGGAAGGAGTAGGTTTCAAACCTATATTTTGGAAAACAACATGCAACATGTCATTACCTAAAGCTCTTGAGTCAACAAGACAATTGTGTAAATTATTACTTGCAATTTTAATAGTCAAGAGGAAAGGAGGGAATTTTGATTTGTCTTTCCATGATACAAATTGGTCATTCATGGTTTTCTTGGATTTCATTTTGTTTTGATTTTTCAATGCTTTAATTAATAGTTTATTTTGGTTAGTTAGTTTAGCAACTTCAAACAAATATATATTTTCTTTTGTTTTCTTCAAGTCTTCTACAATTTTATATGGAGGTTTATCCTATTCTAAACCTTTCTTTGGTTGTGGTGGGACATTGGTATTAGGTGGATTCAAATTATTCTTGGCTTGTGTGCTAGGAGGAATGAAAGTATGATTAGGTGGATTAGAAGAAGTGATCAACACTTTACCTTTGCTTTTAAGCATATAATTGTGATTTCCTTTCTTTAACTACATGTAGGCTCTTATTTCTTCTTCTAAAAATCCATAATATCCTTCTTCATTTCCTTCTGATGATTCAAATGTTTCTACCACTAAGGTTATACCATTACTTTTGCTTGCTTTATTTATATTCTCTTCATTATATATTATTTCCAAGTTTTCCATTTCTTTTTGAAGTATATCTAAAGTTATTTTAAACTCAAGATAGTTACTTTCATTGTGTTACACCAATTATTTAAGGCCAAATCTGAAATATTTACTATGGAATTAGATTAATTCTTATTAGCAATGATATTTGGTACTCCTCCATTATTTGTATGTATATTTCATTGACAATTTAATATATGGAAATTGAAACTCTTATTCTGAAGTAGATTATTGGGAGGAGGATTCTAAGGCACATGCTTCTACAATTGAATCATATTGTTACTAATTTTTTGGACTAATATTTACAAAATATTTAACTAGGAATTAACATTATTATTATATCCTACAACTGTCTGATTTGCTATGTTATTTGTAGATGAATTGGGATTCAAGAAAGCTGGTATATTTTTATTTTTAATAGAATTAAAAAATGTTGGTGTAGGTAGATTTGTATTGGTATTTATAAATGTTGAGATATTTTTAATAGAATTAACATTCATTTTTTTTGGTATATTATAAGTAGGGGTAGTGTTCAAAAATACATGTGTAGTCTGAACATTAGTTTTAACATTCATATGAGCAGTAAATTGGTTATCTATGTGTGTTCAAGTAATAGGATGGGTAGGAGTAGTAATAGGATTACATGGATAAATTAAAACTTGTATATATGTTGTGAAATAAATTGATTAACCATTAGGAGCTAGTTAAATGCACTTGGTTTTCCTAAGGAAGGTAAATAACCAATTCCAAAATATTGAGGTATTAATTTTTGTTCTACGGTTAAGGCCTCACTATATTCCATGGGTAGAGTGGTGATTTGAGGTGCTCTCAGTAAAAGCATGGATGTAATATAGTCTAAGGCTATAAATACATGTGTATGGCTACATCAACATTAAGTGTATAGGGTGGAGTCAACTAGTTATAAAGCTTATTAAATTTGACATTGAATAGCCTAAAAGGCTCACTGGACTTCCTTCTGATTGCTACAAACTGATTATATATGATGGCAGGGTCTATGGGTAATCTGAATTATCTAACAAATGGTGTTTCTAGCTTACCCCAAGAAGTAATAGATTTCATATAAAAGCTAATGTATTGGTCATATGCTAATTCATCTAGGGTGAGGGGAAACATTCTATAGGTAATGTATTCATGTTTAATCTGCAATCGAATTAAAGCATCCTTATAAGCTTACATGTTCTATTTAGATATCCTAACCCCATAATTTATATACCTAGGAAAATACTTTTTAGTATTCTTGGGCATATCATGGTTGGTCCAGGAATATTCAGTGGACTACTACCACCTAGTCAAAGTGTAAATGCTACCATTGGTGTACTTAATGGAGTGACAAATGGATCAATATATAGTGTGATGATTGGGGTGAGGTGTTAATGGGAGGAATATTAATTGACTAACCTTTACTCTTTTTGGATCTTCTAGGAGGACAAATACTATGAAATTTAGTATCATCTGTAAAGTTCATAGACCTAGTGATAATGATACTAGGTTACAATTTTAACAATCAAGAAATATGACATAAGTGAAAGCATAATAGTGAAAATTAAGCAATTTTAAAAGTCAAAAAATTAAGAATTAAGCTCAAGACTTAAGCAATATGTAACAATTAAACCATAAAAATTGTCCTAAAGTTGCTCATTCCTAATGTAAAAATGAATAAGAGATTTCAAGCCCTTATTCTAGCACCATTTCTTATTGAGTGATACATCAACCCAATTACCAACATACACCAATGGTTAGAACAATAATTGTTATCTCTTGAAAGGGAATATTGATCCCCAAATTTTGGGTGATAGGGTATGTTATTGTCAAATATTAAATCAAAAGAATAAAAGGGAAGATAAATGGATAACTTAGGGTTACATATAATTGTTACAAGGGTGAGTGTTGATTCATTGTATAATTTTTAAGAAATATAGATCTAAATAAATTATTCAACAGATTATCAAAATATAAGTATTCAATATCAAGTATTACATCAAAGAGATATAGAAAAAGCAAGATTCTAGGCTTGCTACCTTAAAATTATTAATCATACATTCATTAATTGAATCATAATCATGATAATTATAGCGTAAAGCAATGTATATTCTAAAAATTATAAAAATATATCACATAAAATGAATGTAAAAAATAAAATTGGACTAATCTACTCCTAATATAAGTAAATTTCAAAGAAAATTCAAAAGGAAAGGGTTAAAGAAAGAAATAAAACAAGCCATTGAATCTTGAAGTCTTAAACTAAATTTGTTGAAGTAGCAATTCTGAATCAACCAGCCTTAGCCCGATCAACATTCACACAATCTAAGACCAAGATGGTGCTATCTTCAAAGGGAAAAGAAGCAAAATACTAGAATAGACTCAAATGCAACCACCATCAACATGCACAAATTACACCAAGAATTCTAGTATCTTGTATTGATAAAATATGTTCAATCATTACATTCTCAGACTTGCTAGCATCATGTGATTACAAGAGTAATTCTCCAAGTATAATGACAAGGGTGCATATATCCACTATCTACAAAGAAAATAAAATTCTAAAAGGCCTATTGCTAAAAGTGGAATCTAACCCTTTTGGAATGGGATTTCAATGGCTTTTTATAGTCTTACAATTTCAAGAATAATGTGCTTTACAATTGTACGAATGAGATATCTATAGATTATGTGTTAGTCTGTAATTCTTATTAATCTGATATATAATTTCATCCATGGATCTCTAACTATATTGGTATATTAATCCTCATGCTCTAGGTGGTCTGATTTTTCATACACCAGTGATCCAAAATCAGTCCAGGTTCAGTGTGTCTTTCCTATTTTTAATCTCTAAGCTTAGCTTTCAATTGCCAAATTTGATTTTTATTTGTTGGATTTGATCTTTAATTATTGGGTTTGATTGTAATTTTGTTGGGCTTCGTTTTAATTATTTAGTTTTATTTTTAATCATCAAGTTTTATTTTTAATTGTTGGGTAAAATTTTTAACTAGTAGGCTTCATTACCTTCACCAAATTTGAGTCCTAAATTTTCTATATATTTTTGTTGACGACATCCTCTCTCAAAATCAGATACTTTTTCACTTAGCAAATTTTAATCCATTTGGTAATGTTAGGTTTTTGGTTGCTCTCTCTTGACATTAGTGGCACAAAAGCTTTGATAGCCTTTACACAACCCATTTCAAGCTCCCTGATGGTTATCAGACATGTTTTTGGTACCCCTTTTGATTGTGCCATGATACAAGATCTCTAGCAAACTATATACTTGGACAATATTTTGGTATATATCTCATAGCCAATGTAATTTATATATATCTTTGCTTGGAGAGATGGTACAATATTTTTGGTAATATCCATACTTAAGTGAATTTTCTTTCTCATAGTCAACAAAATTTTGGTACATCTTTGCTTAGTTCTAGGGTACAATATTTCTAGCAACATCCACACTTAAATGAATTTACTTTCTCATAGTTTTTAGAATATATTTTTTTGGAGAGATGGTACAATATTTTTTACAATATCCACACAAGCGAATTTGCTTTCTCATAGCTAATGGACCTCTTTTCTTGGTGCTAGGGTATGATTGTTTTAGCAACATTCACACTTAATAAAATTGTCTTTCTCATAGTTTATGGACTTTTTGTTCCTCTTTTCTTGGTGTTAGGGTATAAGATATCCAAAAAAATATGCTCTTAAATGAATTTTCTTTCAGCCTTGCACATTGGTTTCATACATTTTGGCTACGTGCATTTTGCATTTTAATGGCCAAGAATTGATTCTTTCCTGCAAAAGACTTTAGTTGCTTCAAAAATAAATTTTATTGCCTGGAAATAAATTCTACATGCCCAAAATTAAATTTTTATTAACTCAGACATAACTTTAATTGGCCAAAATTAATTTCCAAGAGACCGGAATTGATTTTTTACTATCCAAAAATAAATTCTCAAAGCCTAGAAATGCAAACTTATTGCCCATAAATGATTTTTTTACAGTCTCATAATTAAACTTCAATTGTCCAAAATTGATTTTCATATACCCAAAAATGATTCTCATATGCATGGAAACGAATTTCTAATATCTTGGAAATAATTAATATTACCCAAAAATTGATTTATAAATATTTTTTTACATGGCCATACATAGGATCAGGGAAAACTTACACTTAAATTATGGGTATGTAATTATTTTCTAAAGAAACTACCTGGATGACCTTGGTAGCAATATCTTGGATAAATAGTTTTAGGCAAACAAATTGGGGCATTAATTCTCCCTAGAGCCAAAACAGATATACTCTTCTAAAAGCTTATTTTAGACATCATCCAATGGAGAGTGTAACTTTTCTTATTGAAAATATTAAGATAAAATTAATGCAATTAAAAATTCAATCCTTTATAAAAAATATCGAATTCAAAACAAGAGTAAAAGATGGATGTAAGCAAACTTAGATCAAAATTAAAATTTCAAGTGGATCCCCAATTGGGGTGGGTTGTGCAATGACAATAAAAAATGGTGAATCTACTAGACAATGCTCCTGAGCATATTGGATAAAGAACCCAACTTGATATAAATAAAACCTCAACTAGTAAAATGTAAATCATTTGATAGAATTCTAAGATGGGGTTAAACAAACTTTACTTTGAATTAATTCTCCATGTTGCTTCAGCTTAAATTATGTGTTAATGAATTTATTTTCATTCCTTATATCCATTAGAATTTTATCACTTAAGATAGGCTATTAAATATTTAACTCATAAAATGATTTACCTTTGTGTTGCCCCACTACTAGTCAAACATCTATATCTTTGGTGGAGATGACCTTGATTCCTTCTAGACATTTCTCTACTACTAGCCATGCATCTATAGCCCTGATAAAGGTTATCTAAATCATACTAGCACTTTAGTTTATTACATCATTAGTATCTTCCTTCTTGATTAAGAGTATTTTGATAAATTGCAAATATTGAATGTGCTTTTGGATTAGGGATATATAAGACAAAAAGTAGAGTGTATGTATTTTTACCTGATTATCTAACCATGATGATCTCATCCTCATGATATAATAATTATTTTAATATGTTAATAAATGTGAAGCTTCAACATTATGTTACACTATTTAAAGCTTATCTTTTTTAGCTCCATAATCAAATAATAAAGTCAAATAATTTGATTCACTAATCATCAGCTTCAACAAATTTCAAACAAGTCATTCATCCTTAATTAATTAAGTACATTTCCCTTTATAGAAACCATAAAGTAAATTGCAATTGCATGAACCACCAAAATTTAAGTGAATAAAGTATGAAAGTACAAAGAGTATATGGGAACTAAAACATTAAACAAACAAGAAAATTAAGAAAAATGAAATCTCACTAATCAAACATAAACAATAAAAATCAAATGAATTTAAATAAAGCAAAAAAAAATCAAAATTTTAAGCACTAAGCATGGTATAAAACTCAAATTTTGAAAAAATAAATCTAAAACAAAACTAACCATGAACAAAATTAGAATGGAAGAAAAAACAAAATAAAAATAGAAAGAAAAATTTAATACATGACTATCTTACTGTGATGTTTCAAGGATGGAAGTAATGCTTTAGAAACTACCCATTAATAGGTAATTGGGCATCTTCTTCACTCATATTATTCCATATAAAAGCATTCTCTCCTAGAATTTCTAATAATTGGTATAGACTTAACCAAAGGTTATCAAACTTATCATGGTATCCTTCTTTTCATGTGTTTTGTCCCATAGTAATACTAAGTCAACAATTTGAAGGATTTAATTCTAGATCTTTTATGAGAAAATATTTTAACTATCCGTTGGTATTTTCTGAAATGTTGAAGTGCAACCTCTCTTTTCTCATCTAAATTCTTTAGATTTGTTAGCCTTGCTTCTATCTTATCATCTACTTCTAAATAATATTTCATAAATTGTAATGTTGGTAGTTTTAGGTTGGTGGAAAAAACAATATCTTGGCCATATACCAAATGATAAGGTGATGTACCTATTGAGGCTTTTATTCTGGTCCTATATACCCATAAGGTATAATTAAGTTGATTGTGCCAATCTCTAGGATTTATTTCTAGTATTTTCTTAACTATTGTTAACAAGCTTTTATTAGTAAACTCAACTAAACCATTCTCTTGAGGGTAATAGTTAGAAGAGAATTTTAAGTTCACTTGGTTATCATAAAACCATTCTACAAATTGAATTGAGATAAATGTTGAACCGTTATCACAAACTAAAGAGTAAGGTATTTCAAATCTAGTGACAACTGGTTATTCAAGGAACTAAATCATAACATCTATGGTGCAATTCGTAGTATCTCAAGCTTTTGTTCATCAAGTGCAATAATCATTTGCATTCAAGATGTATTTGTCATTTTTTGAGGAATTGGGATTTATGACTCCTACAAAGTATAATCCCCATTGGGAAAAGGACAAGCCTAAAACATTAGCCATAAGGGCATAGAATCATTTATTTCCCTATTTGCAACAACTTGGAAAGTATGATAGGATATAACATGGGTATGGGCATCCCTAAAAAATATGAGTCCAATAGTATCTGAATCTTAATATTTTATGAGCAGTGGCATAGGCTAAACCATGTCCAAATCCATATTTTCTATGAAAGTCATTAAGGACTTGAGTGGCTTCACCTTTATTCAAGCACCTGAGATAAATTCCTTCATGATTTCTTCTATACATAATACATGCTTTTATCATGAATTTGGAACTCTTTAATGGTAATGCTCTTATTTTAGTAGCAATCATTTAGATATTCATTATTCAATAGGAAGTACACTATCTCTTTATACCACTCATTAGTTGTGATGATATCTACAGAATATTATTGGCAAAGGATTTGAGGATCTATTTTAGCTAATGTTTTACTTATCACTTTACCTATAAGCACTATTTTCATAGGATGTATTTCTAAGTCAAATTCTTGTAATATTTTCACTCATTTACCTCTTCTTTATCCTAATTAATTTTGCATTAGAATGGGTTTGATAGTTGGATCTGGCACAATTGCAAAGATTTTACTTTGTAGAATATAATGCTTGAATTACTTCATTGCCTTTACTAAAGCATATGCTTGTTTATCTATAGTTGTGTATTTTAGTTGGGTATATTTCAAAGGGGATCTCATAAAGGCTATTGGTTTTTCATATTTGTTTTCACTTTTCTATGTTAAGACACTAGCAGTTGAATGTTCAAAAGATAATGAGTAAATATAAAATGGTTGTGTATAATCAAGACTCACTAGGACTTGTGCATTAGATATGATGTATTTAATTCCTTGAAAGGTTTCTTGGGTTTTAGCAGTCCAAGTAATTTCAACATCCTTCTTGAGCATATTATTTCGTGGTCTACCTATTTCTAAAAATCCTAAAATGAAATTTTTGACAAAATTAATATTTAAAAAAATGATTTGAGTTATTTTTTACTACCTCAGAGAGAAATTTTTTGTATTACCTCTACTCATTTATGGTCAATTGAAATACCATAATTAGAAATAACATGACCTAAAATTTTCCTTCAATTACTCCAAAAATGTATTTTTTTAGGATTCAATGAGATACCATGTTCTCTACATTTCTAGAATACTTTTCTTAAATCACTGACATAGTCAGCACATTTATTCGAAAACACTAAAACATCATCAACATAAATGACTATACATTTTCCAATTATATCTCTAAAAGCATAATCTATTACTCTTTGGAAAGTATCACATGCATTAATCAATCCAAAGGAAATTCTCCTATAAGCAAAGTGCCCCATTTAGTGGTAAATGCAGTCTTCATTCTATCCTTAGGATCTATCATAATTTGGTTATATCCAGAATATCCATATAATAAAGACATCATTTAATATTTTTTTACCATTTGTAAAATGTGATCTATGGAAGGCAAAGTATAATTATCTTTTTGAGAAGCCTTATTAATATTCCTAAAGTTAGTGCATAGAAAAAATTCTCTATTTTTATTTTGAAAAGGTACTATATTAGTTACATAGGTGCAATGCCCAATGTAAATACATGCATATAAGAGCTTTTAAAATTCCTTTTGAATAAGGGGTTGTAATAATGGATTAATAGGTCTTTGTTTCTACCTAAATGACTTTGTTTCTATTTTCAAAGGGATAGTATGAGTTATAATTTTTTGATTATATATTTATAGATATTCATAGCTCGAAGATATGATACTTCTATAATCTTTAAGAGTTTGTATAATTCCTTCTCTTTCCTAATGAGTGCAAGATTTTTGTATTAATATATTATGAGTATTTTCACTAGTCCCTATATTTGTTGTATCATATGATTTATCTTGAAATACATATTTGCTATGTTTATATATTTTATATTCTATATCAAAAATTCTTTCCATAGAAATCGTACCTTTAGGGATTGTATTGTTTGCATCAACTTCATCCAAGATTATATCATCTTCATCTATGACCTAATTTTCAAAAGTTCTAGAATTTGTTACCTCATTGTTTGCATCAAATTCATCCAATATTCTATCATCTTTATCTATGGCCTCATTTTCAAAAGTTCTAGAATTAATCATAAAATCTTGTATATATTTATCATTTTCAAACACTTGAAAATTATACATGTTATATGGAATGGGTGGACAGGCTACTAATTCTATGAAAATTATCTTAAGCCTTTTGTTATCCATGGGTTTCAATGTACTTGCTACCACTGCCAAGGAATCTACAATTCTATTGCTCCTTCTAAAATTTAGTTTAATATTGAAAGCATGAAATTAATTAATTAAATCTCTTACTCTATTCCTATAATGGATTAACCTTTTATTATGGAAGGCATATTGGCTTCTCATTTTTTTAAACACCAAATCAAATTCCTCTAGCAGTTTTAAGCACTTAATATTGTTTCTTAGAGATAATTGCAATCCATATATATCATATTTTGCAATGTTTCAAGCATAAGGAAATTGTAATCTATAGGCTATTAGGTAAGATTTTCCTTTGGGACTAATTAGCTCAACACCTGCTCCACTAGCTTGTATGGATTTTGATTCATCAAACTTATGAGTTCAAACTATATTTTTATCTTTATTTTGTTTACTTGATGACATGTTAGTTTCAAATTTTTTTAGACTCAAGGATAGAAACTCATAATTATGCTTCATTATAAAGAATTTCATTGCTCTTATTATAGTATGTCATAAGATCTTTAATCTTGGGTTCTATTTCTATTCTAATCTGGTTTGAAAATCCTCATAAAGGTAACCACATGTGAGAGAAATAAGTCATCATATATCTATTCAGATTTCTAGACCAGTCCCTACTTAATAGCATTCCATAGCCATCTAGGATATCTACTACTTGAATGTCTATTTATTATTATATTCTAGGTTTTGATCCTAATTTTATATGAACATGCTTGAGTACACCAACCACCTTAACTTCTATTTTATTTAGTTAAACTACTTTTCAACTGGAAGGAGTAGGTTTTAAACCTAGCTTTTGACAAACAACATGCAACATAATGTTACCTAAAGCTCCTGAGTCAACATGATAATTATGTAAATTATTACCTACAATTCTAATAGTCAAGAGGAAATGAGGGGCTTCTTTTTCTTTTCATGATACAAATTGAGCATTCATGGTTTTATTGGATTATTTTTTATTTTGATTGCTAAATGCTTTAATTAATAGTTCTTGTTGGTCAGTTATTTGGGCAACTTCAAACAAAAATATATTTGCTTTTGTTTTCTTTAAGTATTATATACTGTTATATGCAGTTTTATCCTATTCAAAACCTTTGTGTGGTTGTAGTGGGATATTTTTCTTAGGTGAATTGGGATTATTTTTGACTTGTGTATCAAGAGGAATGGAAGTATGATTAGGTGGAGTAAAAGAAGTTACTAACACTTTACCTTTGCTTCTAAGCTTATAATCATGTTTTTATTTCTTGACTTGCATGTAGACTTGTACTTCTTCTAAATATCCATCATATCCTTCTTCATATTCTTATGATGATTCAAAAGTTTCTACTACTAAGGCTATTCCACTACTTGTGCTTTCTTGATTTATATTCTCTTCATTATGTATTATTTTCATGTTTTCCAACTATTTTTGAAGTATATTTAAAGTTGTTTTGAACTCAAGACAGTCATTTTCACTGTGTTGTGTAGTGGAATGCACTCTACACCAATTTTTTAAGGCTAAATATAAAATATTGACTATGGTGTTAGACTAATTTTGATTAGCAATGGGATTTGGTACTCCTCTATTATTTTTATGTGTATTCCATTGATGGTTGAATCTATGGAATTGAAGTTTTTATTCTGAGGTGGACTATTGGGAGGAGGATACCTACTGCAATTGAATAATATTTTTGCTAGATTTCTAGATTAATATTTATATATTATCTAACTAGGAATTAGCATTATTATTATGTCCTATAAAAATTTACTTTGTTATGTTATTTACAAACATAGTGGGATTTAAGAAAGTTGGTATGTTTTGATTTTGAGTAGCACTAAAAAAGGTTGGTGTAGTCAAATATGCATTGGTATTTAGAAAGGCTAGGATATTTTGATTAGAATTAATAGTAAAAATGTTGTCATATTCTATGTAGGGGTAGTGTTCAAAAATACAGGTGCAATTTGAACATTAGTTTCAACATTCTTATGAGCAATAAATTAGTTATCTTAGTACATTAGAGTAATAGGATGAGTGGGAGCGGTAATAGGATTATATGATTGATTTAAATTTATACATGATAGAGTATTCAATATTTATAGCTATTGTGAAAGAGCATGATTAATCATTGGGACCTGGTTAAATGTACTTGGTTGTCCTAAGGAAGTTAATTGATTGATTTCAAAACCTTGAGGTATTAATTGTTGTTCTACAATCAAGACCTCACTATATATCATGGGTAGAGTGGTTATCTAAGGTGCTCTCCTTACAAACATGGATGTAAGAGGATCTAAAGCTCTAAAATACATTTGTATGGCTATGAAAGTGTTAAGTATATAGGGTGGAGTTAGCTAGTTATAAAGCTTATGAAATTAGATATTGAGTAGCCTTAGAGGCTCACTAGGCTCCCTTCTAGCTACTACAAATTAATGATATATGATAGAAGGGTCTATGGGTAATATGAATTGATTAAAAAATGTTATTTCTAGCTTATACCAAGAAGTAAAAGAATTTGCAAGCAAGCTAACATACCAGTCATACACTAATCTATCTAGCGTGAGGGTAATATTCTATAGGTAATATCTTCATGTTCATCCTGCAATCAAATTAAAGCATCTTTATAAGCTTGTATGTGCTCTTTAGCTATCTTAGCCTCATCATATCTATATCTAGGAAAATGCCTTTCAGTATTCTTAGGTATATCATGGGCTAGTCAAGGAATATTTAGTGGACTACTGCCACCTAACCAAGGTGCAAATACTACCATTGGTGTACTTAATGGAGTGAAAAATGGATCAATATATAGTATGATGGGTTGGGATGAGGTATTAATGGGAGGAAGAGTACTTGACTGATCTTTACTCTTTTTGGGTCTTCTAGGAGATGAAAGACTATGGAATTTAGTATCACCTGGAAATTTATTAGACCTGGTGATAATGATCCTAAGTTCTAGTTTTAATAGTAAAAAATTATGACATAAGTGAAAGCATAATAGTGAAACTTAAGAAATTTAAAAATTCAAGGAATTAAGTATTAAGCTCAAGAATTAAGCAATCTGTAACAATTAAACCATAAGAATTGGGATATTAAGTTTTTAGACCTATTGTAACAATGAATCAAAGATTTCAATCCCTCCTTCTAGCACAATTTTGCGTTGAGTGGTACATTTTCCTAATTACCACCATGCACCAATGGTTAGAAGAACAATTGTTATCTCTTGAAAGGGAACATTAATACTCCAAATTTTGGGTTATAGGCTATGTTATTGTCAAATAATAAATCAAAATAATAAAAGGAAAGGCAAATAGATAATTCAGGGTTACATATTACTATTACAAGGGTGAGTGTCAATTCATTGTCTAAGCTTTAAGAAACATAGATCTAATTCAACTTTTCAGCAAATTATTAAAATATAAGCATTCAATATCAAAGGAGTTACACAAAAAATAAAAAATATTCTAGGCTTGCTACCTTAAAATTATTAATCATACATTCGTTCATTGCATCATAATCGTGATCATTATAGTGAAAATCAATGTATATTCTAAAACTTATAAGTATATATCACATAAAATAAGCTTCAAAAATGAAAATGGACTAATCTACTCCTAATCTAAGTAGAATTCAAAGAAAATTCAAAAGTAAAGGTTTAAAGAAATAAATAAAACAACCATTTAATCTTTTTTCCTTAAGTTAAATATATTGAAACAACAATTCTGAATCAACCAGCCTTAGCCTAATCAACATTCATATAATCTAACACCAATATGGTGATATATTCAAAGGGAAAAGAAGAAAAATTGTAGAATAGACTCAAATGCAACCACCATCAACACACGTAAATTACACCAAGAATTCTAATATCTTGTATTGATAAAAGATATTCAATCATTACATTCTCAGACTTGTTAGCATCATGTGATTACACGAGTAATTCTACAAGTACAATGATGAGGGTGAAAATGTCCATTGTATACAAAACAATAAAAATTTTAAGAGGTATATTAATAAAATAAAAATCTAAACCTTTTGGAATTGGGTCTCAATGGCTATTTATAGCCTTACAATTTCAAAAATATTTATGCTTTACAATTGTATTTTAGTGCTTTATAGTTGTACATATGAGTTGTTTGTAGATAATGTGTTAGTATGTAATTCTTCTTGATATGATATGTAATTTTAGCCATATATCTCTAACCATATTGGTAGTTGAATCGTCATACACCAGTTGGTCTAAGTTGTCATACACCAGTGATCCAGAATCAATCCAATTTCATTGTATATTTCTTGCTTTGCCTTTGGATTTCACTTACTTATTTTATTACTTTTGGTTTTTCGTTGTTGTTCTATTACTTGTAATTCATAGCAGTCAAGAAAAAAAATAACTTTAAATCTAGCTTTGGTAGAAAAATACATTGACCATTGATATTTTTTTATCACTTTAAATTTGCATCATCGATCCTTTTTTATTTATTTAATTTAATTTTTATTTATTATTATTTTTTATTATCAAAGGATTTTCAACATTGCAACAAAATATTTTCTAGATTTAAATCATGTTTTTCCTACATTATAGTATCACACATTTTTGAGGCACTAATTTGGGCATATCTCAATTATTGGATGCTAATTTCATGGTTGGAGCAAATTTTCAATCTCCAAGCTTAATTTTAAATTGTTGGATTTGATTTTGATTTACCATATTTGATCTTTGATTGTTGGGTTTGAATTTCTTATTGTTGGGATTCATTTTAATTGTTGATTTTTATTTTTAATCACCAGGTTTTATTTTTAATTTTTGGGTAAAATTTTTAATTGGCGGGCTTCATTGCCTTTGCCAAATTTGAGTGTCAAATTTTCTAGCACTTTTTGTTGACACCATCCTCTCTCAAAATTTGGTATCTATGCACTAATAAAATTTTAATCCATTTGGGAATATTGGTCTTTTGGTCCCTCTCTCTTGACATTAATGGTACAAAATATTTGACAACTTTTACACTTAGCTCCTTTCAAGCTCCGTGATGGTTATCGAACAACGGGTTTTTAGTACCCCTTTTGATTACATCATGGTACGAGATATTCATCAAACTCTATACTTCAAAAAATTTGTTTTGCTTTTTCTCATAGATGATGAAATTTCAATATTGCTTTACATGGAGATATGGTACAATATTTCTATTAATATCCACACTTAAGCAAATTTTCTTTCTCATAGTCGACCAAATTTTGATACCTCTTTGCTTGGTGCTAGGGTACAATATTTTTAGAAACATCCTCACTTAAGCAAATTTTCTTTCTCATAGCTGATGGACTTTTTGTACCTCTTTCCTTGGATAGATGGTACAATATTTTTGACAATATTCACACTTAAGCGAATTTTTTTTCTCATAGCCAATAGGCTTTTGGTACCTCTTTACTTGGTTCTAGGGTATAAGATTTCCAACAACATCCACATTTAAGCAAATTTTCTTTCTCATAGCCAAAATAATTTCAGTACCTCTTTTCTTGGTGCTAGGGTGCAAGTTGTCCTACAACATCTACACTTAAGCAAATTTGTTTTTAGCCTTGCACATTGGCTTCATACATTTAAGCTACATGCATTTTGCATTTTAATAGCCCTGAATTGATTCTTAGTTGCCCGAAAAGGACTTTAGTTTCTTAAAAAATAAATTCTTTTTGCCCGAAAATAAATTCTACATGCCCAAAATTAATTTTTTATTATCTTAGACATAAATTTAATTGACCAAAATTAATTTCCAAGAGCCCAAATTTTTTTTTTACTATCCAAAAATAAATTCTCAAAGCCTAGAAATGCAAACTTATTACCAAAAAATAATATTTTTTTACTGCTTGGCCTGCCCGATGTGGTATAGGCTATATGCCTACAAAATCTCAACATTTCCCTTTTGATGATGATCATCATCTAATCACCTATGATGAATACTTGAAAAATAAAAAACATTTAATAAATATTAAGAAGGGGAGATAAACTTATTTTTCTTGCAATATGATTTCAATACTCCATCCGAAAATGATTGCCACTCCAAACAAATGTATAGAGGGAGATGTATTTTTTGATAGCTCCCTTGAATAAGTCATGAGAAATGGTTTCTTGTTTGATGGGTCTATCCTATGTATAGCCCATTTCCACACAGTAACCCCACAAGAATAATTAGTCAAATTATCCCTAGAAGAACATCAAGAAAAAGGTGTTTCACCCACCCCTCCTAACTTTGAAAGGGATTTAAATATTTTGGTAGAAGATATCTTAAAAATCAATATTAATCCTCACATGGTCAAAATTGGATCTACCTTAAGTAAATAAGAACAAATAAAATACACAAAAATTCTCGTGGAATACCACAATATCTTTGCATGGACATATATAGATATGCCTGGCTTATATCCTTCTATTGTCATGCACTACTTAGTGGTGCATCCTGATGCTAAACCAGTGAAATAGAAAATTAGGAAAATGCACCCTAAAGTAGCCTTTCTGGTAAAATACAAGTGGCAAAATTTATTAGATGTTGATTTCATTTAGGCTATAGATTATTCTGACTAGATATCCAATGTCATCCTAGTAACCAATAAAGAGGCTACAAAAATCAGAGTATGTAATGATTTTAGGGACATCAATGTTGCATGTCCCAAAGATGATTTTCTCCTTTAGAATATGGATCAAAGCATTAAATTCATAGCAATAAGTGGTATTTCATCCCTTATGGATGGATTTTATAGATATAACCAAATCAGTATAGAACAATAAGATCAACCAAAAACTATTTTCATTACACCTTGGGATATTTTCTATTGGAAAGTAATGCCCTTTGGATTAAAGAATGCAAGAGCAACTTATCAAGGGGCTATGAATTACGTGTTCTATGATATGATGTATGACATATTACATGATTATGTATATGACATCATAGCTCTATCCATCAAGGAAGAGGATCATATTCCCAAATTGCAATGAGTTTTTAATAGACTCCATGAATATAAAGTTTGAAAAAACCTGGATAAATATATTTTTGAAGTAAATTTAAGAAAATTATTGGGATTTATTATATTATGACTAGAATAGAGATAAATACCATAAAAATCAAGGAAATCATTGATAAGTTTCCACCAAAAAATTTAACAGAACTCATAAGCTTATAGGGTAAGCTCCAATCCATCCACCGTTTCATTGAAAAATTGGCAGATAAATATCAATCCTTTCTTAATTTTCTTAAGAAGGTACTTTTTTTTAATTGGGATGAATAATGTGAAGAATCTTTTGAAGCCCTTAAGACATATTTGCTTACACCATTGATACTCGTTCCTCCTAGGCCCGAGCATCCTTTTATTCTATATATTTCTATCTTAGAACTTGTGTTAGGAGCAATGCTAGTGCAACATGACGAAGATAAGAAAGAAAGAGACATTTACTACATAAGTATAACTTTAATAAGCTATGAAACTTGTTACACATATTTAGAAAAAAAAAATTTACCTGTTGTGTTCTCTACACAAAAATTGCACCACTATATGCTTAGCCAAAACACTTATGTCATCACAAAATTTGATCCATTGTGATACTTGATGAGTAAACCCTTTCCATAAAGACACACAATAAAATGGGTTATTGCTTTGAGTTAGTTTGATATCACTTTTATTGGCTAGAAATCCATTAAATGTTAAGTCATAGCAGATCAACTCACTACTGCCCCTCTTGAGTCTACCCATCCATTGACAATAGAATTTCTTGATGAATGCCTTAACCTAGAAGGTGATTCTTTTGAATCATGGTCTCTATTTTTTGATGGAACCCATTGTATGAGTGGTGTAGGTGTAGGTATCATATTGGTGTCTCCACAAAAGCAACTTATCCGAGTATATTTTAAACTCTAGTTTGCCTACACAAATAACATAGCAAAATATGAAGCTTTAATTCTTGGGTTACAAGCAACTTTAGCCTTAGATATTAAAGTCTTATAAATTTTTGGAGACTCACAACTTGTAGTGAATCAAATTAATGATATTTATCAAACCCGATATGAGAAAATTTTCTCTTAGAAATAGTATATTTTAAAACTTATCTCTTTATTTGAGAAAGTTATTATCGAGGCCATCCCTCATACTAGTAACCATTCTACGGATGTTATGGCAGCAACTGCTTCTCGTATCCCTTTAGAGTTGAATGATGATCATGATACTATAATTATTCACCAAATCTAGGAACCTGCATCATTAGAGTCATGTCTAGCACCCTTAGACATCTTCACAATTGAAGAAGCATCTTCAGAACCATGGTATGGGGATATTTTAAATTTTCTCCAAAATGGGTCATACTTTGATGGCCTAGATAGGAATCAGATATGTAAATAAATTCATGAATATGTGCTTTCATATTCAATTAAATGGCTCCTTAATGCTATTAAAATTTCTTATAATGCTTGCTATGGGTGCTCTAGAGTAGTACAATTAGTTTCCATGCCATAACATTTACACTTTCAAACAGTTGGCTAATGCTTGTTGGAATGCTTCAACTTTAGCATAAAAAATAAGGCTACCCTAAATGACTTACATAACCTTCATCAATTTGAATATTATCCATTCGTAGACTATGGAAATAGGTGGAGAGCAATCATTACAAAATTTCCCTTGACACTGCCCATAATGGGGATTACTTGGTTGTTCACTCAAAGTTGTTCAAAACAAATTTCACTCTTGTTACAACTTCAATAGTATTGAAATTTTGAGGAGGCCTTAGCACAAGTCAAGTTAATTGAGTATATTAAAGTCCAATAAGGAGACATTAAGGTCTACAAGAAATAATGGTCTAGCAAAAATTCTAAAGGGGGACAAAACCAACAAAAACAGGTAGCTCCAGTAAACCAAATCATTTTGAGTTCTCTTGGTCCATCAAATAGAACTGTACATCAACCAAATAATTATCATGCCCAACCTCCAATGGTGCAATAACATCCTCAACAACTACAAAATCAACCACCCATGCAACAAAGGTGCCCACCATACCAATACACTCCATTGTTTGAGCCTTTGGTGAATGTCTTTCATCGATTATGTGAGGAACAAGCAATCACTCTTCCTAAGATTCACCCTCTAGACCCAAATTGACATAAAACAAAGGCTTACATGGATGATCATTATTGCATCTATCACCGATAGAAGGGTCATGATATTTAGTCATGCTACACCTTTAAGAATCTAGTGTAGGAAATTATTAAAAGGTAAGAACTTCAAATCGACAATCCTCTTGCCACAAATAACTAGAACATGGGGATCTATGTGGAACAAATATAGCATCTATCATTACAATAGAACTACCAAAGCAGGTCAGTCAGGTACACACTACTCCACCTAACCAAGTTTTTGTAGGAATGATCAATATTATGACAAGGAACCAATAATACCCAATGCAACCCATACCAACTATGGATTTCGCCAATGTTCCTTCCATGTCACAAGAACCGCCATGATCAACTCTAGTCATACCTCCTCTGCCTTGCTCGATTATTACATTGAGAAATAGACTCACACAAAGTCTTAAAATGGCCTCAATAAAAATCTCCATCTATGAGCTTATACAACAATGGATGCCACATCGGGAAGCTCTAATGGTTATTTTAAAATCCAATGAATTAAAACCTAGAATCCCAATGCTTTCAATAATTTTGTGGAATAAATTCAATATTTCAAAGAGCCTATAATAAATTTTCATGATCATGAGATCAATATCATCTGTATTGAGATACCTGATCCACTACTACACATCATGGCGTATGGATGGGATTACCTAAAAATGGGTCTTGATTTTTATCGGCTTAAACATAAATATCATCACCACCATCACACTAAAACACCTCAATATATTGTCATGAAACATTGCCACATCCACATTCACCCTCTGAGCTTTTAACGATGCATTGTGTTCCACTATTAGGATAGTGGTCTTTCCCATTTAGGTTAGACTAAAGACTATTCACACACTTTGCCATATATTGGAAGGTGCTATGTAATACAAATTGTTGCTTGGTAGAACCTGGATAAGAGACATAAAGGGTGTACCTTCTATATTGCACCAAATCATAAAATATGTGCATATGAAGGTCAAGTCCATTGTATCCTAGTAGATTTGGAACCCTTTAAATTTTATCACTTGGTTTCACTTCTTGATGAGTCCACTTTACCATCAACACATTTGTATGTTCAACCTAACTATCCTATCCAACACAATAATAATCCATCCAATGCAATCAAGCCTTCATCATTAGAGCCACCATTGTAATTGCATTCATTAGCTTCCATGGAACTCCCTTATGATTCATTAGATCCCCCATGAGAAATATATAGAAGGCACCCATAACATCACCACCACATGAATCATTATCCCATACTGCAACCACATCAAAATCAACCAATCCATCTCTCACACCCTCCATCTCCAACATATCCACAACATCCATCCACATTGACCCCGTTCCTAAGGAACCAACCTCCAATGCTCATAGTCCATCTGTCAATCCATATTCAACAACCCTTTCATCATAGGTGATAATCCACATGGCTAATCTAATCTTGGGAGAGTATTTAGTATAGGATTTTGCATTCACTCCCATGATTGAGTTGACTAGAGAATTTAACAAGCCTCACAATAAGCAATTACCCATAGGCAACATATTCCCTATGGGATCTTTCTTGAAATAAACTAACTTTGTTTATGGAGGTATTGATGCCTCCATAGACACACCTCTTATATCAAAATAAGAATATCCATTTCAACTAAATATCTATTATCTATGTAATCTATCATTTGCTTTGTGGTACTTCTATCACTACCATTGGCAAGGAAATGTATTAAGTAGATATGAGCAAGTTCCCCAGATTCCCTTAGAACCTCATTATCAATTACCAATAGTTAATTTAGGACTCGAATACTTCATACATATGCCTAAAAAACTCCTAGCAAATTCTCTCCAATCCCTTACCCTAGGCCTAGGGAAGGATATCAATGTTAATGATTATGTTGATATGGGATATACTCATTTGCTTAGAGATTATTTTTAGATTGCTATGCTATCAATGGATCATCTTAATTTGTTATATGAGTATGAATATGATTTCATCTTGTTAGATGATGAGTATGAATATGATTTCGTTACTTTCATCAAATGAGGATTTTGAAGTTAATTTTATTGATGCTCTATCCATCGCTTCAAATAGTTTAGATGAGGATTCCTCCCCCATTATTCTTCTCACAAGAGTAGATGATTTTTATCTTTATATTTTCCCTATGCACAAACCCATCTAGTTGTAGCTTCTTCCTCTAGAGGATTCAGTTGTCCCAACTCCATCTCATGCCCATCTGATCATCCCAATCCCACCCTAGCCACCTCTAGTATATTTCAACCTACCAATCATCAACCACCTACTACCACTTGAGAATGGATTTCATCTACCATCCATCAACATAAATATTTATTGACCTCACCACACCACTCCATTATCTAGGAAACCCTTCACAATCATTACATCTCAACCTTGACGCAATTTATTTTGATTGTGGTACATTTCCACCATCGTCATCTGAATTCCTACCTTGTGAGGACATGCTCCAACCATTTCATTTTTCCTTGCATCCATGCGAAGATGTTCTCCAAGCTAAGATAGAGTCAAATGGCATAATTTACTCACCTAATCCAGCTGATGATATTCATCTAATTCCTACTCCTCATCAACTAGATGAGGGATCCCATATGTCAATTGAAGATATACTTTATATTGATATTAAAACTGATCCTAAAAATCCTCATATCATCAAATTGGGACAAAACCTCTCAAATACAAAACATTATAATTTCACTACTTTTCTAACAAAATATAACAAATATTTTGCTTGGTCATACAAAGGTATCCTAGGTCTTGACCCAAACTTAGTTGTCCATAACTTAATGCTCAGTACAATAGTCAAGCCAATCAAGTAGAAGTTTTGAAATATGCATCCAAAAATAGCACTAATGGTCAAATATGAACTATAAAAATTATTGGATGAAGGTTTCATCCAACATTTCAATTATCCTGAATAGGATTCCAATATGGTACCTATGGAAAAACCAAATGGAGGATTCTCATATGCATTAATTTTGGAGATCTTAACAAAGTGAGTCCTAAGGATGAGTTTCCACTCCCTAACATCGATGCACTTGTAGACACTGTAACAGGTCATGAAATGCTTTCCCTTATAGATTATTTCTCAAGATATAATCAAATTCACGTCAATCTTGAGGATCAGTCCAAACTGACCTTTACCACACAATGGGGGACTTTATACTACAAAGTCATGCCTTTTGGACTCAAAAATACTAGTGCCACTTGTCAATGAGCTATGGCATACATATTTCATGACTATATGAACAAGATTCTTTAATACTATGTCAATGATTTATTGGAAAAATTCTTATTGCATCATGAGCATCTCGATGTGTTACATAAGGTATTTGATCACCTCTTGGAGAACAACGTTCAATTAAATACTAAAGTGTTTTTTCAAAGTAATATCTAGGAAATTGTTAGGCTATATCATTTCTAAGTGAGACATTGAAGTAGATCCAAACAAGTTCAATGTAATTATGGACATACCTCCCCCTACCAATCTTAAGCAACTTCATAGTTTACAATGGAATACTCAGGTCATCCAACACTTCATAGTGCAACTCTTGGATAAGTTTCAACCACTAAATGATATTCTACAAAAGTGGGTCACATTTTATTGGAATCAATAATGTCAAAAAGCAAATGAGGAAAAAAATAATACTTGGTATCTTCGCTAGTGTTAGCTCCTCAACCAGGTGTCTCATTTTTATTATACATTTCAACCATTGACTTTGCCTTAGGGACAATTTTGGATCAAAATAATGAGTCAAATAAGGAGTAAGTAATTTATTACATGAGTCACACCTTGGTATCATACAAAATCAAATATTCTTATGTCGAGAAGCTCTACGTAGTGGTGGTCTTTGCCACGTCATTACATGATCAATAAAACAATGTATGTTACCTCCAAGGAAAACATTTTGCTATATATGATGAGTTGAACATATAATAATAATCGTATGGCAAAGTGGATCATGCTTTTGATGGAGTTTGACCTAGAGTTAATTGGACAAAAATTTATCAAAGGTCAATTCATTGCCAACCAACTAGCAAAGGCACCTTTTCTCGATAATAATCCACTTACAATCAATATACTAGATGATGTAATATTCACATTATTTAATTCAAAGAGCCAGAAGAACCTGAGCATAAATCTGACCTAAAACTATTCTTCAATGGCTCTAGATGTGAGAAATGGTCAGGTGTTAGAATCGTGTTCATTACATCGTAGGGGACTCCTATTCCCATTTTATTTAAGCTCGATTTTCTATGCACCAATATGAACATTGAGTATGAGGATCTCTTGTTAGGGCTCCAAATGGCACTAACCATGAATGTCAAGTAGCCTAGCATCTTTTGTGATTTAGAGCTCATCATAAACTAGGTCAAAGAGACTCACCGATGTAAAGACCCAGTCTTAAAGAAATACAATATTCTTGTGGACAAAGTGATTGTAAAACTAGAATGGTATGGTATCGATATTGTACCTCATTTCAAAAATCATTTTATAGATACAATGGGTTCATTGGGACCCTAATTCTGTAGAACCCTTTTGATAATATCACAACTATCTATTCTAAAATGCTCAAGCAATCCAAACTTTTATGATATGCTTCTATAGAAGAGCATAACGTCCACCTGGTACAAGCATAACCATATCAATATTGGTTCTCCCACATATGATATTTCCTAAAGCTTGTTAATCTCCCTTCAGGATTTTTTCATGTAGAAAAATGAACATTTTTGCAAAAAGTAACAAAATATGTCTTTCTAGGAGACATACTTTACCATCAAAGCTATGATGGTCTTTCTCCTTCATTTCTTAGAACCCCAAGAGTCTACTTGGGCCATTTATCAAGCTCATGATGGTACTTGTGGTGGCCATTCTAGTAGCATGGCTATCTCCAAGTGTATTCTCTAAATGGGCTATTTTTGGTCTATCATGGAGTGCTATTGTTGCACTTATGTCAAAAGGTGCATTAAGTGTTAGTATCATGCTAATCTATTGCATGTACCTTCGTAGTATCTACAACTGATCCATTTGTTGTGGAATTTTTTGCAATGGGGCTTTTATTTGCTTGGTAAAAATTTCCCATCATCTTTGGGTCAACACACATTAATTCTAATGGTAACTGAGTACTTCATAAAATGGGTGGAAGCTATTCCAATTACCACTATGATAGGTGTACACATCATAGAGTTCATACTCCATAACATTAAATGTCATTTTTGTATTCCATCCAAGATCATTTTGGATAATGGGCCACCATTTAAAAATAAGGATGTTAGAGATTTATGCAACAAGTATCATATCCAATACAACTTTTCAAATCCTTATTACCCCTAGACTAACAGGTAAGCTGAGGACTTGAACAAAAAAACCATTGTATTTCTTAAAAAATAGTAAATTATCATCACAAGGTTTGGCACCTTCAATTGCCTCTCGCCCTTTAGGGTTATAGAACTAGCATTCAAACACAAACTGGTGCAATGCCATTTTTTCTAGTATATGGCATTGAGGCCATCATACCCTTAGAACTTAAAATTCCCTTGTTGTGCATCTCCTTACAGGAGTTCATCGATGATGACACTACATTATAGGCTCACTTAGATCAACTTATCCTTCTTGATGAATGATGCATTAATAATCTTGAGCATCTTCATGTTTATCAAGATCGTATTAAATGAGCCTATGATACAAAAGTACATTTTAAAGAATTTCAAGTCAGTGAGTGTTAAAAGAGAACCAAAAAAATTCTAACTTTCCATCCCATTTTTGGGATAAATTTTTAGAAAAATGGTTAGGACCATTTATCATCACATAGAAGGTGGTTTCGAGAACCTATCATTTAGCTTCACTTGATGGTTACAAGGAACCTAAACCACTTAATATTCTCCACCTATGAGTATTTTATGCATAAAAAAACAACACAAAAATACTTTGCATTTCACATTGCCATTAAATTGCATATTATTATGCATAAAACTTTGCATTTTAGGATTAGTCATGATTTTGGTCAGTTCCATGTTTTGCTACATTGCATTAGGTATTTTTTTCACCATAGTTGCATCCATATTGAGTATTTCATATAAGCATCACATTTGTATTAGGGTCACTTGTCTTATATTTTATCTTGGCCACATAACCCACTGCATTGATCATAGACATTCACATATCCATGATGTCTATCCACCCTTGCTTGATCCCAAGTAGTGGCTAAAAGGTATCCAATAGGGTATTTCAATCATTCAGTCATACCTAGTTTTTCTTTCATATTTTATTATAAACTATCCTGGTTTCTAGCAATAGGATCTCACTTTTGTCATACTTTGCTTATTTAAAAATCCTAACATATTCTCACAATCTTAAATATGATTTTGAAAAATGAAATATGACACTATAAAGTAAGTCTTGCCTCATAATCAAACAATTTTTCTTTCTATTCCTATTGTGCACATAGTCTAAAAAGTTAAGAATTGAAAAAAGGAAAAGCTCATCCCCACTAAAAAAAAAAACCTTGTTCTTCCTCAAAAAGAGAAAGTATCTTAAAATGCATAAAAAAGCAATAAAATCCCTTTGCTTCTCTACAAAAAAAACAAACCCCTCCCCTCAAAAAAGAAAAATTCCCTAAAATCCTAAAGAAAAAATAATAATAATAAAAAGAGCTTGAATCCCTAGAATTCTCAAATTTTGACAACCATAGGGCAATCTCCATCACTATAAATAGGTTGTAGATGCTTAACTGGTAGTGGAGTAGCCTTACACGTGGTGAAATTTTTGTCACACTAGCAAACTTATTTTGTATATACCAATGTCAACATGTGGTTTATCTAGCTTGTTTATGGCTTGCATTCAGAGTAGTTATGTCCAATTGAGTATAAAATTAGGATAATGAACTTCACTATTCACACACAGGGATATTGAATATCTTTATCTTCCTAGCATATTTTTATCTTTCAAATGCTTGCATGATCTATATACAACTTTTGACTGGTTAACTAGGGTGTTTGAGTCTCATGAAAACCCTTATTTTTCCCTTGTGACCTCTTTCTATTAAAAATCCATCATGATCATGATCCTTCATTACATATAATTTATCATTGGGTTCCCGATTAGGTGTATGCTCATGAAAAAATTATTTACATTTTGATATGTGACACTTATGCATTATATAGTGCATGTACTTTATTTGTTATTGCATATAAATCTACTATGTTTCATTAAGTTAAACATACATCTGCAATTTGCATTAATTAAATTTTATGCATCATCATATCAAAAATATTCATTCGTCTAATCTAAATGCATCATCATAGACATATAGACGTACATCTATAAGCATCTATCATTATATCCATGCATCCAAAATTACATACATATGCATAAGTGAAAAACACAATAGAAATTAATAAAATAACCATATCATATATATTAAAAAAATAATATACATCAAAATGCTCACAAGCTACAATGGAGTGGGTTCTCAGACGTCACATCCAAAAAAATAAGCTAATAAACAAAGGCCCATGCTCAGGCTGGCCCTACATCACTGCTCTCACCACCAACCTTAGTCTCATATTTATGAGGCTATCTATATCCACTAGCCCCTAACCTCTTGGATGCACCTGATGCTAAAACTTATGGATTGGGTGGTGCCATTGATGGCCCGCTTGATGCCCCACTCTACCAACTTTGTTATGACTTAGAAGTAGATGGTAACACTAGGATGGAAATATCATGAAGTAACAAAGTGTTATCCAATAGTTGCACATAATCCCTCTCTCACTTTAGTTGGGTCATAAAGGCAGATTATCCCTAGCTACTTGTTGGTATTTAGGACCCCGTAGCTCATAAAGAATCAAGTTGAGTTTATAGAGAATCTCACTAATTCATGAGCCTCTTCACCTCCTCCTACAAGCTCTACACATGAGCTTGCAAAGTGTCCCTCTCCTCCATCTAGCCTCACATTATTTACCTATTCATCTTCCAATGAATTTTCTCTATAGCATGTGATGTATCCCTATCTATCATCTACCCATAGAGAATATGAATGTGCTCTCTTAGAGTAGCAATATACTCCATTGAATCCTCCTCGTACACACCATCACTCCTCATAGGTATCTATGCATCCTCCTATCCTTCCTATGATGATGTCCCCACATATCTCTCCACATGATGATGTACTTGTTGTTGTGGAGAACCCTCTACCACCTTAATACCTCCACCTAGCTCATCACATCCAACCACTTTTCTACCTTGAAAATATCAAGCAATCCACTAGGTATAATATATTTTTGTCCTTAGATCCTCAACATCTATATTTTCTAAGGCCTCATTGGCCTCCTCCCTAAGATGCTCAACTCATGGCCATTCTAACTGAGTATCGATCATGCTTCGCATGTATACCACTGTGTCATTAGGAACTCCCTATCACTCTGTGCTGGTAGGTCACCCATGAGTATTAAAATTACTCATGCTCTATCCCATGATGGCAAATCAACCATCTACCACTTTGCATCCACCTAAGGTGCTCACCCTCCTCATTCCAGATCGGTGCTCCCCTCCAAGGTCTCCATGTAATATATCTTGGCTATAGTTCATTCCATGATTCTGTGTAATTCTCTAAGATACCTTGAAAGGGGTGGCTCTTTCCCTGCTCAAACTCATGCAACCATCACATATCGTAAAGAATCTCCCTTTCAACCATATATCTACAAGTGGCCCATAATAACCCAACAGGTCTATCCATACTAAAGTGCTCCCATCCCCATACCTGTAGGAGGAAGCTACATTCTAAGACCTATAGGTATCTCTATTTTATAATCATCATGGTCCCCCATACCATGATCCTTGGATGCTCAACTAAATATTGAAAAAGTCCTAACAAGTTCTAGGGGAACCTGACATCGAAAAAGTATAGTAGGATAAAGTTAGACATCAGTGACATAAGCATTGCATGTCTAGTAGTAAGTAATCTAGTGTTGCATCTAATAGTCAATATCACCGTTCCAATTTTCACATCATAATACACACATCTCTAGTGCTCCTGGTACACTCATTGAAGCACTACCTCTTGTTGGCTCATCAATGTAGTAATAATTGGCTCTCTCTCAATCAAAATCTATAAAATTTGACAAACATCCTCAAGGGTGATTGTCATCTCGCTGGTGGGTAGGTCAAAAGTGTTAGTTTTATTATCCCATCTATCAATCAAGGCTATTAGGTAGGCCTAATCTGTATGAATAGACTCTAGTCAAGTCATGTGTTGAATACCAAGGTCCTTCAACCATTTCTAATCATCATTTGACAACACAACACGAGCCTCATTGAAGGTGTTCATGAAATGATGTTGGACTCTAATAAGTTGTTGCAAGTGCAAAAAAGTAATTAAAAAAATCCAAATATTCTGAAGCATGACCATCTTAGGCTGATATGTTCCCCCACTACAACTATCTCCACCTGATATTATCATAGCATGTGATCATCTCGAGTCGATACGGTCCCTGAATACAACCAAATCAGGATAGACAATCACAAAATGGAACCGTCTAAACTAGAGATGATCCCCAAAACACATAAAAAAGCATACAAAAGCATAAGAAAAAAATAAAAACAAAAACATCACAATAAAAATAGGAGAGAGAGAGGAAGAAAAATCAATCAAATCTAACTACCTATAAACTACCCCATTTTCAGTTCACTTAAGCTACCCATCCCACCCATTCATTTCCATTTCATTTTAATTTAAGTTCATTTTATTAATAATGAAAAAGTTATGATTTTCATCCTTACTCTCCTAGTATCGGCTCCTCCACTCGTCGAGGCACCTGATGAGTCCATTGTATCAGTCATTTGGGTTCCTAGGAGTACTTCACTTCAAAAATTTACTTCTTCTCCTCCCTATCTCACTCTTCTCTCATATTGAATGATGAAAATGAATCATTTTTCATGAAATTTACTATTTATAGATTTGTGTGGTTGTGACCATACGAGATGGTTGTGTGGTGTAACGCGACCGTCCGAGGCAATCACGTTTTTACAAAAAACATCATAAAACATAAATCATCTCGAGTCGATACGGTCCTAGAAAATTAAATTTTTCTCAAGGTTACCCTACTAATTATCCCACATTTTTCAAGCATTGCATCACTATAATAATTTTACATCTCCTCCATGGACGCATCGCTTGAAGGGGTTTTCCATAATCGTAAATATTTCACATCAAGATCAAGTCAATAATCAAACACTCAAAAGTGGAAATTGTTTTCATCCAAGAATCATTGCCAAAAACTATCATACACCTTCCTCTTTGTTGGGGCAAAAGAAAAAATCCTAATAAAATAAACACTTGGTATATCCAAAGCCTAAAAGCTTGTAGACTAAAATATTGTATATCTATGATTGAAAACCCAAAGCTTGTAGACTAAAATTCTATCTACATGGCTAAAATGTCTACCAAAATTAAGTTCATCAATGTTTTGGAAGCAATGATTCAATGGCATGCACCCTTTCCATGCTTTGGGAATCTCACATTGACTATTTCAATTGACATCATCCATCATCAGTTCAACCTTTTTAGATCATCTATTTTTTCTCATCATTGTGCTTTTGCACAAAGCATCCAAAAAAGGGTATCTCTAGACACCTAAAATGCATCATTTGAGATGAGACTCCTAAAAAACCTCCTTTATAACTCACACAATTCGCCATGGGCAGCATCAGGGCTAATTTAGTGGTTTTCACCAACATTGGGCAAATTTTCCTATAATTTGCGTAATCGTCTCGACCCGATATGGTCTTAGGGTTATGACCATATCGACCCGATATGATCACATAAAAATGAATTTAACAATAAGAAAATCATAACAGGTAGTCAAAATTACCTAATATCATCATGCATTATTTCGTGCCAATGTCGAATGCCCTACACGAGCTAATTTTATCAAATCACATCAATTAGTCATTCACTGAAATGCATCTACGTTTTTTTCATGCAGACTACCCCTCTACTTTTTCATACAGAGTGCCCTTTCCACATTTAGCCTCTAGCCAAGAGGTTTATAAGAGGGTACTCCCCTCTTAGTTTTTGTGATCCCCAATCTATTTATTTGATGTGATGAAGTGCTACAAAAATCAATCTGCTAGTTTTTCCCATTGCCAAAATGATGTCTATAAGAGGGTACTCCCCTCTTAGTTTTTATGATCCCCAATCTATTTATTTGATGTGATGAAGTGCTACAAAAATCAATCTGCTAGTTTTTCCCATTGCCAAAATGATGTTTCTAGACTACCGTACAAGATATGAAGTTGCACTCTCTTATCTTGTATGATCAATATCCTCATTTTGATGACTATTCAAACCCACTAACTCACCTCCCCACTATAATAATCTATCAATAATACAGCGTGGGTCACCTCAAACTATGTCTAGACCTAGTCACACAAAAACGTAGGTTCACAATAGTTACCATCTAGTCTCGAGATGGTCCACAAATAAATCATCTCAACCTTAGACAATCTTAGATAGACCACTAGTTTTTTTGTTTTCTATTCAATGTAACTTAGATCTATGTTTTTCTAATTTTTCATTAGCTTAGATTTTAATTTATACATGCATGCATCTATATTTTCCTTCATTTATCATTTTCATATTCAATACGGGTCCAACCTTGGTGGGCCCCTCATATGCTATTAATATGTTTTTTGTTTTCTTTGTGTGTAGGAAATAGGACTTGAGGATGGCAAAAGGCTTCAGATCCAAATCATATTCAATGCGGTGGTCCTAAAAAACCCTCCCCTACAAACTACACTACCAAGGAGATACTTACATTGCACCAGGATACTTCTTTTGTGAAAAAGAGGGGAAACCTATTCCTTGCATTTTGTAAATATTTGTATTGTACTTAAATTATCCCCTCGAGGGATACTATTGTAACTTGTTGAAGAAGTACAACATTAATACAATGATTCTCTTTCATTGTGCTTTAAAATACATTTGTATTTACTATTCTTTATATGGTGCAAATTTCTTTCTTTCAAAAAGTGTCGTGGATCTTTGATAGGTTGGATGACAAAGCAAGCCTATAGGCTACAAGACTAATATTATCAATGATCTCAAAGGGTTTAACATAGCGAGGATCCAACTTAGTTGACTTGATGGCACTTTTTGTGGGTCTTACCCTCAAGAAAACTTTATCCTCCATAGAGAATTCTCTTGGTGATCTTTTCAAAGCAACATAGCTATTTTTGTGATCGATCGACTCATTGAGCCTAATCTAGATTGTTCTGAGCTGCTGCTCCATATTTTAGACAATGTTCAATCCAATAACCACTCAATATTTTGTATTATCCCATGATAGAAGTGTTCTACAATTTTTTCCATACAAGGCTTCAAACGGGGCCATTCCCAAAGATGTATGGTGACCATTGTTGTATGCAAATTCCACAAGATGCAAAAAGTATTCCCATTTAGACTTTTGGTCCATGCAATACATGTGTAGCATGTCCTCTAAAAATTGGTTTACCTTCTCTATTTTACCATCTATTTTTGGATGATATACAAAACTAATAATCACCTTAGTACCCCCTACATAGTGTAGAGCTTGCCAAAATTTTGATGTGAACCTAGAATATTTGTCTGATATGATCACCTCAATAAACCCATATATCATGAATATTTCTTTGGAAAACTTATTTTTCACTAGTGTATCATCCTTGATGTTCCTTGGTATAAAGTGTGCAACCTTGCTCAACTTTTTGACCACTACTAGGATTTCATCATGTTTGTACCTAGTCTTAGTTAAACCCACAATAAAATCTATAGAGATAAGCTATCATTTTTGCATAGGTACATCATATGGGTATAATTTTCTTTTGGGTTTCAATGTTCTTCCTTCACATTTTAGCATTCTAAATTTATCACAATGAAACTAGTGATAGCCTACTTCATTATAGCCAAATAAAATTTATTTTCATGTTTTATCTCATTTTTGACCCTCCTAGATGAGCAAAATAGGGATAATTATGTGCTTATTGCATAATAAATCTTCTTAGATCACCAGTTTTTGGTATAACTACCCTATCCTTGAAATATTAAAGTCCATATTTTATGTTAAAACCCTTATTCTCTTTAATATTTCTCTTAGTTTAATCCTAGATTTCTATGTAATATGGATCTTGTAGTTGCATCTCCTTGACCCTATACATAAAGTCTATATGACTTCGGTTCAATGTAGCTATGTGCCTTCTACTCAAGGCATCTATAATATTATTCTATTTCCCTTTGATATACTCAATACCAAAGTCATATTCTGCTAAGAACTCTATCCATATTCTTTGTATTATGTTCAACATAGGTTGGGTAAAAATATACCCTAGGTTCTAATCGCTTGTCCTTAGCTCAAATGGTTTTCCCAACAAACAATATCTCCAAAAATTTAGGAAATGCACAACTACTATGAATTCTAGGTCATGAGTAGCATAGTTTACCTCATGCTTCTTGATTTTTCTAGACTTAGGCTAATGTGGCCTCTTCCTGAGATAATACCCCACCAAAACCTTTTAGGGAAGCATATGTACATATGGTAAATTTGTTAAGAGGATCTGATATCTTGAGAATCGATGTCATTGTTATCTTAGATTCCTGGGATCTCTCCTGCCTTCTCTCCCCAAATTTTTCTTTTTGCGTTGATTCATTTTAATTTGGAGGAGGATTGGAACTATCATTTTAAAATTTATTCCTATTTCTCCCTTGATTCCCATCGTTCCTATTACTAAACTTTGGGTTGCATTTGTTTCTCTTATTTTTTTTCTTATCCCACTTCATTAATATTTATTCTTATTTTTCCCTTGATTCCCATTGTTCCTTTTACTAAAATTTGGATTGCCTTTTTTTCTCTTGTTTTGTTCCTTCTTCCATTTCATAAATCCTACACTCTTTCTTTTCTTAAGCTCCTATATCTTTGACTTTATCAACCCTAAGTATTTTAAGAAATACATTTTAGTCTAGATATTAGTTTCTTCTTGTCTAACCAAGTCTTAAGATTTTTGCAAAATTTTAGGTTTGAGCAAACTAATTAATGTCCTAATATTAGGGTCTATTGCTAAGATGAAATTATGCACTTTGAGACACTAATTACTTTTATACTCTGGAATATACTTCAAATGTTTCACATATCTATGAAAATACACCTCTATTGATAGTGATCCTTGTTGGAGTGTAGAGAATTCTTCAAATTTTTCTACATAAAATTAGTTAGAAAGGAATATCTTCTTAAAATATTCAAAAAAATCATCCCACTTAATTTTCGTGGCTTGGATATTATTTTATATACTAAATATGTCCTACCATTCTAGGGTTATGTCCAAAATATGAAGGGTATCCCACACAATCTATGTTTTAGAGGAGTAACATTTCATGGAAAATAAGGTTTTCAACTCTTTTAGCCATGACTTGGCTGCATCTCCTTATTTTCCATTAAAATTGGTTACTTTAATATTATTAAGGTATTTATCTAACTCATCCTCTATCCAGATTTTGCCCTCTTGGCTTCTTCTGATAGGGTTATCTTCCTATCTACCTTCTATGTTTATAGTGTTCGCTTCTTTATTGATAGGGTTTCTATCAATTTTTGTTTTTTCTCCAACTATTCTTGAAGAAACTTCACTCTGAAGAAGAGATATTCTACTCTCCCAATCGACCTTGTTATTCCTTTGACATCCCCACCTAGGTTTTTTGTCCTCTGAACCCTCTTGCTAGGATTCATTGATCTCCTAGTTTTCTTTCTAGAGTCCACAATTCATCTAGTTTTTTGCACTACATTTCCCTCTTGTGCAACCATGCTATTTTTCTTGGATTAACTTCCTTTTAATATAGGTGTCATCTCCTATCCACACCAAGGATTTGGGTAAGTTACAATTTCCTTCAATTGTCCTTATAATTAGTTAGTTTCATTCTTCTAAGAAATAACATATACCATTATCACTCAATCAATAATGTTCAAGGTCAAACTTGCCTTCTTGCAAGTTACCTTTCCTAAAATAGCACATCAAGTCAAGTATTACCCTAAGTTCACTTACTAAAAGCCTTAATTCCTATGAACTAGAGCTTTGATAACAACTATAACAATCCAAAACCACCCACACAATTTTTTTTATTAAAGGGGTAAAGGATCACAAAGAAGACCCAACATTTATTCCTACAATATTCAAGGTTTCAACACATTTGAGTTCCAAGTCATTGTAGATAACACTCAGTGGACAAGTGTGACCAAATTCAATGTTTTATGGGGTTCAACTTACTAAAACTACTCATTTATAAGGATTCCAAAAGTGGTCCCCCTACATTTTCCACATCCTCACCGAAATAGGAAAATATGACCACAACATAGAGATTATCCTTTAAGGCCCATAACACTTAAATGGGGGCATATATTCCCTAAATTTAATCTAAGTCCATCTAGGTAAGTTAATTAGGCATAAATTCTTGGTGCTTAGTTACCACACCCCTGTGGGCTAAAATCACTACCCCTCACTTGGTAATGAATATGGTCTCTTGAACCTACACATTTGAAGTACCACCACTACTATATTACAATTGATTTTGATTGCCTTCTAGACAAGGAGACACCTAATTCTCTCCATTCAAGGTGTATCAAATAAAAAATATTTTGCTATTGCATTTTCACAACTCCTTGTAGAATTATGAGCACCTAGCTATTGCATTCCTACAACCCCTTTTAGAACTTATATCTACCTAGTTATTGCATACACACAACTCCTTCTAGGACTGGTTTTATAATAACTTGGGTCTCACAATGGATTCTAAACCAATCCAAGAAAAATAGAATTATTTTCATTACCATTAGAACAACATACTACTAAAAAATAAGCATCATTCATCACTTAAATTCGAATGCATTTTAATCAACACAAAATCCATTATTTAATTAATCCAAATGCTCTATGAAAAGAAGCATTTTTATAAATTAACTACCATAACAAAGTTGTTCCAAGAGATTACCAATAAGCATGTAAATATACATTCCATAAATTCAAAACCCATATATGAATTAAACTAAATGCATAACAATATATCTATGTAAATATGCATTCCATTGTATTGACAAAATTATTACTATCTATCCTTCTAAAAGATTATAAATTCAAATCATCAAATAGGGTACAAGATAATATTTATCCTTCAAATAAATGCGTGGAAGCAACTTAAAATAATATTTAGTTTTGTACATAGAACAAGCTTACAAAATTTTCTAATAGACAATTCCTCCATATAGTTTAACATACAAAGGTACAATGAAACCATCCGCATGAAGTCTCTAGCCATCTACAATCCGTAATCTTCTTCATGCAAGGGCTTCTATCCACAATATTTTGAGGAATACTTTAGGAATCGAGATATCTCCAAATGTAATTAACTTAATCATGCCATTAATACTATGCAAGCAATCATATATGAAACATAATAAATTAATCCACCCAGAAGAGAATTCTATATTTCTCTTTCTATAATGGTTACTTTATACACATCGGTCTCAGGGACCATTATAATAGTTTATTTTTCAAAACCAAGATTCAATAAACCAACATATAGAAAAGAATCCCATACTTCTCTGCATAATAATTCCTTTACCTACATAGGTCTCAAGAAACATTATGTTAGTTTCTCTTTCAAAACATAAATTTCAATATACCAACTTATAAAAGAGTATCACATACTTCTCTTCACAATGATTTTTTAACCTACATAGGTCTCAAGAATTGTTATGATGATTTCGCTTCCAAAATCCAAAATAAAGAAAATCATTACCAAAGAAGAGTCATTCCTTACAATAAAACAAAAGCATAACAACTATAAGAATACTCTTATAATTTTCAACTTTTAAATTACATCCAACAATATTTCCTTTACTAAATTTAACAACTGTAGTAAGAAGAAAGCAACACCATACATGTACAAGAAAATGCTAACTTTTATTACTAAATATTTTGCTTTTACTACTTGCCCATAGAAGGGGCTTACAACAAGAGTATGTTTTGATTCAAAATGAGAAATGAAATAAATGGTGTCTTCCAATGCTTCCTCTTGCTACAAACAAGGATTGTGGGTGGGTTTTTAGTGACCACCCTTGGCCTTGAACTTCTCCAAGTACCTACACATAAACCCATAAAAAACAAGTTAGTAGCACCTATTTACACAATAAAATCATTAATAAAAAGATGATCCAATGCATTAAACATAACTCATAATAAGTTAAACAGTATACTAAGATCTAGAGATATTTTGGTAGCATTTTGGCTTGTCAAATGGAGTATTATTGAAAATTAGAGGGAAAGGAGGAGGATTTATAGAATTTTAGCCAAGGGGAGGGGGGATGACATGGAAGTGACTTGGCATCTAGGTGGCATCTAGGTGTCAAGGGTAGGTGGATGGGAAAATTTGGAAAATCCCATGTAGAAGATGGTCCACCCACCTCCATAATGACCTTGGATGGAGAGTATTTTGAGGAAGCATAAGAAATTTAGAAATACTTCTATGTGCACCTTGGATAAAGTGAGGGGAATTTAAAATTCCTAAAAAGATGCATGGGGGATGTGGCTGAATTTAAAATTCACAAAAAGTGCAATGGAGGTTGGAGAGGACTTGAGAATTTATGGAGGGCTTTGAATTTGGGTATTTAGGGGAATTTTTAATTCCTAGGGAAGTGCATGGGAGAGTGTAGGAGTATTTAAGAATTAAATGGGGAGAATTTCCAAGGGTTTGATGGCTGATTTGGGAATTTGATGGGATTTGATCAATTTCATGTGCACATTTCTTGGGATTTTGCATGGGGCTTAGAAGAGGGTTAGGTATTAATTAAGGATTATATTAGAGGATTTAAGGGTTAACTAGAATTTTGTGAGATTTGATGAAGGGTTATGATTTATAGGGATTGGGTTTAGGAATTAATTTTTTTTTTTGGGATTTGATGAGGGGATTTAACTAGGTATATGGGTATGACTAGGATTTAATTAGGGACTTAATTGAAACATTAAGAGTTAAATAATATTATAAGGAATTCAACAAGGATTTTTGGGATATCTAGGGACTTGCTTAAGATTTTTAAATTAGTAATGCAAATATCCTAGGGATTGGTTATGGCTTAAGATGGGATTAAGGATTGATGAGGGGTTAGATTAGGGGGATTAGAGGGGTAAGCTAGATTATGGGAATTTTGAGGAAATTAGGTGGAATAAATGAGGGATTATATGGAAATTAGAGGATTAGGGAGGCTAAGAGGGGATTAGAAGAATTAAATAGGAGTAGGAGGAAATTAGGGAGATTAGGGGAAAATTAGAGGAATTAAAAAGAAATTAAAGGAGAAATAGAAGGCTTAAGGAGATTTTAGAAGAAATTAAAGAAATTATAAAATATTTATAGATAATTAGAGCCAATTGGAGGAAATTATGAGAAATTAGGACTAGAAGAAAATTAGAGGAAATTGAAGAAATTAACTAGGAATTAGAAGGAATTTGGTGGAATTTAAAGAAATTGGAAGAACTGGAAGTAGAATAGGGGAAGAGAATAGAAAATTAGATATATTGGATGGGAAATTTGGATTTTAGATGAATTTATCAAAATTTATTAAAATAATTTTAGGGCATACAAAATGATATATTTTTGGTGTCTACAAATACTTCTTTTTGGATTGCATTTGGTGTGAACACAATGCGGTGCAAAAATAGATGACACCAATTGCTAGATTTATGATGTATAATGATGCATGGATGACTTATGAAAACCACATTTAGCATGAGGATGGGATGTAATATTACCCCAAATCAAGAGTAATGTAGGATGCCCCAACTATGGAATGAACATATATTCTTAAATATTTATCTTTGAAATATTGATGAGCTCATTTGATATGGCATGATAACCATTCATATGGTTGATGTCCTCATGATTCTACCATAAATTTTAAGTGGTATTACATGTTACCACCTTGATTTAACATAGGCATGTATAAATTGTATAACCTTTGGTGTGGCATGTACCAAATTGGTTGAATTAGAATTTTGATAAGGAAAAAAGTTCTACTATTTTTTCCTAGTAGAAGGGGTTTGATGATAGCCTTGGGTAAATATTTTTGGACCTAAGTGACTCCAAAATTGAGTGTTTAAATATTAGACTCAATTTGGGATAAAATTTTATGGATACTGTCTACCCCTCAAGCAATGAGTTGATGAAGGAACAAATGATAGTGCTGAAACACTTGAAAAATTATGCAATGAGCTATAGAAGAATGGAGATGGGATGATCAAGGGGTGAAGCAGGGTATAAGGGAGGATACAATTGTGGATGTTGTTTTTGTTTTATTTTGTTTATGTTTTTTTAAGGTGTGAGTGTCCTTATAGTAATGTACCCATCCTACTAGATTGCATGGATAACTAGTCACTAGATACGAGGTTCACTCGAGAACCTAGTCTAGACAATTATGAAAAACATAAAATTAAATCCATCCTAGGAAAAAAATAGAATGTAGGAAAAAAAATTTAATCTAGGAAAGCAAGAAAGTCTAATCTAGGAATTTAAGATATTACATGAAAGAAAACCTAATCTAGGAAAGTAGAAAAGTAAACCTAACCTAGGATAGGAAAGGAAATATAATCAAATGCACAAGAAAGGAAATTTAATCTTAGAAAATAGGCAATTAAATTTAACCTAATGCTAGAAAGGAAATATAATCTAAGGTAGTAAATTAAATCTAATATAATAAAATAGGAAACTAAACTTAACCTAATGCTAGAAAAGAAATCCAATATAAGAAAACAATAAAGAAAATCCTAAGCTAATGTAGAAAATTAAAGCTAATATAATGCATTATTTGATTGATTTGATAGGGTTTGATTGCTTTTATTGATGGGTGGGGAAGGTGTGATAACTTGTGTTCCCCCAAATTGATTGATTGTTTTGATGGGAAAGGTGTGATACCTTGAGTGCTCCAAAATTGATTGATTAGTTTGATTGTTTGATTTATTGGTGGGATAAGGTGTGATACCTTGAGTACCCCCAAGTTGTTTTATGATTGATTGATTTATTATGGGTTGACACAAATGTCATTGCAATATAGATAAAATGTTATGTATTATATGGATATGGGATTTTGAGGATTGAAGGGAAAAAATTGGTCAGTGGTGAGCTATTGAGGGGTAGGTAGTTAGCAATGGCAACTTTCCTAGGTGTTTGGAAACCACCACTATTTATTGGCAGTAAACCTAATGACTATCAACCACCCCTGACAACTACTAGAATGACCTAGGTGTAGTTTTTCTATAGTTTAGGGTACCAAACAATATCAAAATTAGATAAAATTACAACCATTTGAAAAGCTCTTTTTGAGCTTGATATAATAGAGGTATTTTTGAAAATTTTGGAGAATATTTGATAGGTAAAACGGTTGCTCAAAGAGTTACATTACTTTTAGGAGGGAGAAATGTTGAATCTTAATTTTTTGAAAGGTTAATTTGGCTTAAGTGGTTAGATGGTAGATGTACAAAGGTGGAGTGGTGGTAATGGATAAAAAGTGGATTAATTATGAGTGGTTATAGATATGGTGGAAAAAATGAGAGTGGCAAGATAATTGGGGGACAACAAGGATAATTTTTTGACATACAAGTCATAGTTTTGGATGTATGAGTAGGATAGGCCTAAAGGTTGGATCGATTGTGTCCTATGTTATGGTAATATTATGGATGAGGACTATGTGATATGATTAAATAGTTAGAAATAGATAGAGGATAGTGAAGGTGATATATATAATAGTTGTTCAAGAAATTCTTGCATGTGTATTACTAGGTATGGTTTAGTTGGTTAATCAAGGGCATTGATACAATTAGAATAATATGACACTGAACTAAAAGGAAAAGATATTGAAAATTCTAGGGGAATGTGGTGAATGAAAACAAGGGATGGATAATAATAACACAAATAGGGAATGAGAATACAACTCAGGGAGATGAAGGTAATGATAATACTAGTCCCCCATATGCCCTAGGAAATAAGAATCTATAAGTGCTTTTAGGTAACACAAACATCCTAGTGACATCGATCAATATCATATACTAGTCAATAAGGTACTCTAAGATACTAATACCATCCTAAGGAGTCAAGTATATAGAGAACCAAAGTGTGTAGTGATGTTCAATTCCTATTTTGAGTGTGGGTGGATTGACCACTTGTAACACAAGCCATTATAAGCTAGCTCATCCATGAGCATACATAGATCTATACAAAATAAGGTTTGTAATGTGATAGACATATTTCCATGTAGAGGGTATACTCAACTACCATTAAAGCATCCATAGCCCTGGCGAAGGTAGCCCCATAATACTTCGATATTGCTCCCTTACCATCTAGGCATCTATAGCCTCGATGGAGATATCTAAAATACCTAAGGATCCATGATAAAATGATTCTTTTTTTTAAATATGATGATGGGGTTAAAAGTTATTTTATTTTTTAACAAAATGTATCCCATTATTTTGAATAAAATATTGTGTAATGGAGATACAATTAATCTAACCAAAAAACTCTCATTGACAAAATGTTTACATTATGGTATTATTGTTCCAAATATGGAAAAGTCACATATAACTATTTTACTAAGGATGTAAAAGTAGAAGAGTGAATATAAGAAAATGTGTTTCATTGTATACCTATCAACTGTTCCCAATCTCAATGTTCTTTTTATTTTTATTGTTTAAAAGTAATATTGAATTAGAGATAATACTTTATGCATGTCTACCAAAGGGCCAACTAGGAAAGACATGAATGGATCTGAGTACTCTCTCTAAAGGTGTGAATGGATTAGTTGGAAGGTGTGACCTTCCCATGGGACTATGAGGACCATAGAAAGCTACTTGAAGTGTTGTGAGGGCCACAAATGTTCATGGCTAGAGTACAAAATTACTACATATGTGGAATGACATAAGGGTTGTAGGGGGTTGCTATGTGCCACTATGGGGCCACTAAGGGCTCTAGGCATGTTGTTATGGAGGATCCTTCATAAAAATATTATTTTTTAGGTGATCAGTGGATGTTGCATCCAAGGAGGCCACAAAGGCTCTTAGGTGGAAAACCCATATGAGAAGCATCAATGAAAACTAAGTTTTGTGTGTAGAAAAGATAGAGCACTATTAATGGTGTTACAAAATGATCAAGAGCAGCTTGGCATCCCAACTACCATGGATCAAATGGAAATCATCATTAATATTGTGTGTAGGTTCAGTTATGGAGGCTACTTGTTATCTGGTGTAGTGAATGGTCACAAGGTCCAAATTGGATGCTAGAAGTAGGGGACACATAGATAAATTTATTGGAATTAATATAATTTAAAAAATAATAGGGGTTTGTAATGCTAAAAATGGCATAAACAATCTACTTTACATGGTATTTAGAGGAGAGGAGGCTCCACAATAATGGCACCAATTTGTTTTTCATTTTGACCACTAGATTGTTCTATAGTTTGACATATACACACAAAATGGCAAAGGTAAATAAGAACAAGTAGACTAGGACAACTATAATGGACGAAGGAAATGTCTCCCAATCATAGCCTAAAAATGGCACCAACAGTGAGGCAAAGGGGAATCTCTATGAGGTGCTTGTAGTGGAGTAGGCTACATCTCATAAAAAAATGTAAGGGGATGGAAGGGGGATGAAGGGACACCCCATGGGCCTTAAAGGGGACTGTAGTAGAGCAGTGACCAAATTCACAAGTGGATGTTCAAACCATTACCATATTTATAGATGCAATGTAGGATAAAACACAATCACCAACAATATGGGCTAGCTGCAATTCTATAGAGCGAGATTGAGCTAATAGTCAAGGGTTCAAATCTATGTTTGTGCAATCAACCTATGCTTTGTGCCTTGACAAAAGATAATATGCAATGGCAAAGGTGATAGCCAATATTATGGGATTATTTCATTCCAAGAATAGGGTTGGCCTTGATAGGGCAGGTAATTGCTATTTTGTAATACTAATAATAAAAACATTAATGGGGCCTTAAAAGAATAATTTAAACCCTATTTCCTGGCCCTATTGAGTGGATATGTTGGTTATCAAGATAGATGAAAGAAGTTTTAAATACACAAGGAATGCTTGAATTAGAAGCACAATGCAAGCATGTTAAAATGAATGTTGTAATCCTACATAAATAAGAGGATAAAATGTGTTTTATAGCAAAAAATTCGTCAACAAAGCATGGATAGTAGTGATATTATTCCATTAAACTTGAAAATATTTATTCAACATTTTAGTGATATTTCTATTACTCATAGTGAAGGTGAAGAGACAAAAAGCATATCACATAAGACATACAAATATGTTGATGGGTTTAGGGTCCCAGAACCAAAAGAGATAGGGGATTATTTTTTGCCTAAAACCTAGAAGCCTTCAGAGTCAACAAAACCAAGGGCCATAGAAAAACCCTTTTATCTCTACATTTGGAAACCACCAAAGTGAGATTATTATCATTTCCCTTCTTATTATTATTTTTTTATATTAAAATCACAATTACAATTTCGGATATAACCTTACCTTTTGATTTGCAGAAGTATCACAAAACTATTTTTTCTTAAAGTCCAAGGTCAGAGAGAATACAAAATACAAATATACAACAAATTGTTAAGTTTCTTAAAATAAAGTTAACTGGCTAGTGAAAAATAGCTAAAAATATAAAAATTTTGTGGGGTCCCATAGGGCGTGCTATTTTGTAGTAAAAATAAAGCAACACCATACATGAAAAATAAAAGACTAACTTTTATTACAAATATTTTTCTTTCACAACTTGCCCACAAAAGGGGTATACAACAAGACTATTCTTTGATACAAAATGAGAAATGAAACAAATTTTGTCTTCCAATGCTGAAAAGGATTGAAAATCCAACTAAGTGTTCTATTATTTACAATTCAATTTATAGGCACTAATGGCCCAAAATACATAACCAAACCCATCAAATCATGGATTTGATCCAATATGCTTAACCATAAGCTACAAAAGTGCAAGGGAGAATGCACGTAAACTTCTAAGTTAAGAGAAAGGAATATTGCTAACTAGAAGATCCATTTTAGCTATCTTGAAGTACACACTTCCTACTTTGAGTTCACACTTACTAACACTCTAAATGACAACTAGAAGATAACTAGTGCCCACAAGTGCATGTGAGAAGGAGACTCACTTACAATTATTAATTTGCAAGAAATAAACTATGCAAACCTAGCTAGGAACTACTAGAGGGGTCATATGAAAGATCAAACATCAATCCTCATCATGCCTCCCCATAATAGAAGCATTGGACTCCAATGCTTTCAAAAGAATAGGAAAGTCACGGGACATCTGATGAAAAGAAATCCAACGAGCCTGATGCAGTAGTTGTCCTCATCGAGCCACAATATATGAGGTGGTAGACCCCTAGTGAGTCTATCGAGTCTTCGTGTCATAGATCTGATCTGCATCCAATGGTAACTGAACATCAGGAACCACGTCCACAGGATGATTGATAGCTGGTGCAGTCTCTAATGTAGATTCAAAGTACAACTTCAAAATATCTACATTGACGACGTCATGAATTCCCAAGTGTGCGGGAATATCAAGGCGAAAAGCATTCTCGAACACCTGCTGAAGAATAGTATAAGTCCCATAGAGAATTGGTTTGATTTTTCTATGAGTCTTATCAGTAAAATGATGCTTGTCAAGATGCAACCAAACTTTGTCACCAACCTGAAATGGATGAGGAATTTGATGTCGATCCATGGCCTTTTTCTGCTACTGTTGTATCTTTTGCAAAATCTCAACCACATTTGATTGAATATTGTGCAAGTTTTGAATAAATGAGTGTGCCTTGTCTTGCTCCTTTTGAATATGTGAAGTGATAGGAGAAGGCAAAGACAAAGGTAACTCATAAGGTGCCAAGGGCTAAAATCCCATACAAACCTCAAAGGGTGAATGACCTGTAGAAGAATGTAGGGCCCTATTGTAGGCATGTTCAATATGAGTGAGACTCAAGTCCCACTTTTTTGGTGAAGCATGATGATAGATTCATAAACTTTGCACAAGTGTACGGTTTACCACTTCAGTTTGCCCATCGGACTGCGGATGATAGGTGATGGAAAAGTTAAGGGAAACTCCCAAAATATTCCACAAAGAATGCCAAAAGTGACCCACAAAGTGTGAATCACGATCCGAGATAATGCTGGTAGGTAGACCAAAGGAACGCCAAATGCTGTCAAAGAAAAAATGGGCTAAGTCTAATGTAGAACTTGTCTTGCGACATGGAATAAACTTAGCCATTTTACTAAATCTGTCAACCACCACGAACACACAATCATGTTGGTGCACTATCATAGGAAAACCACTAACCAAATCCATGGAAATGCTTTCCCAAGGATGGGAAGGAATGGGCAAAGGCATGCCTAAGCCAAACTTCCTATTAGCTGGTTTTGAGCGACAACAAACTGCACACTGTTTGAGAAATCTCAACACATCCCTCTGCATTTTAGGCCAATAGAAAAATCTTTGCAAATTATGAAGTGTTTTATGCTTCCCAAAGTGACCACCATAAAGTGTAGAATGATTTTCCTTAATAAGTGAAACTCTAGGCTCACAAGGAACACAAACCTTGTCCAATTTGTAAAGAAGTCCTTCTTTGATGTAGAAATCTTGGAAAGGACGCAAATTGGAAGAAGAAGGCTTACTCACTTGCTCAAATATTTTTCCAAAATTAGGATCCTATGAATACTGATTAGGCCAAGTCTAAAATCCCAAGTGTGAAGTGGACATAACTGTTAAGGCAAGAGCGGCTGGAGGCCTACTCAAACAATCAGCAACAGTATTACTCTTCCCCTTTTTGTACTTGATAACCAAGTGAAATTGTTGGAGGTAAGAGGCCCACTTCATATGTCTTGATTCTTCAATTTTACTTTGAGATTGTAAAAACTTGAGAGGCATATGATTAGTGTGTACTACTGTATATTTTCCCAAAAGATAATGTCTCCAATACTTAATAGCTTGAACTAATGCATACAACTCCTTGTCATTTGTAGAATAGTTCAACTTAGCAGCAAAAAAAGTTTTTGAATGATAAGAAATTGGATGACCATTCTGTTTGAGCACAGCTCCTAAGGCAACTTTAGAGGCATATGTTTCAATCTCAAAATGTTGAGAGAGGTCGGGTAAAGTTAACACAAGTGCTGTACAAAGTTTCTTTTTGAGTTTCTCAAAGGCAAATTCTTGGCTTTTCTCCCAATGAAACAAAATTTTGGACTTAGTGAGATAATGCAATGGAGATGCAAGAGTGGAATATTGAGGAATGAACTTGCGATAAAAATTCACAAGTCCTAGAAAACTCCTTAACTCAGTGAGAGTTGTAGGAGGGGACCACTATTGGCATAGTGAAATTGTAATAATTACATTCATCCTAGTAAATAATTTAAATTCAAATTTTAACCTCCCAAACCGCCCGTTAACCGTCGGGTAATCCATTTCCCCCTTTTTTGTGCCATTTTTAGAGGTTGTTTTGACCGTTTGACGATATCGTCGCCGATCAAACGATATCGCCCCAGATCTGACGATTTCGTTTGGGCTAGGACGTCCAGACGATCTTGTCCCTAAAACTAATTTTGCACAATTAGCTTTTGTTCCAACGGGCCTCTAATCCGGGCAAAAGTGTGTCTGCATCGTTAGGGACCCTCCCTCGTTGGAGATCTCCCAAATAGGGATGATCTCCAACCTCCTAACTACTCCCCTAAGCCTATTTAATCCTTAGGACCTTCCCTTCCCAACCCTTGGCTGAAATTCCTTGTAACTCAACTGCATACATATTAAAACATCCTAAGTTTTCATTTGCATTAGTTCTATATCAATTTTGTTGCAGGTACATTATTGTTTTTCAGTCAGAGCAAGCTTACATCGTCGATGACAAACCTATTTAGATCGAAGGTGAACCTATCGAATCAGAGATGATTTCGTACCAATGCGAGACGATTTTGACTACAGTCAACATTGAGGCAATCAGTGCCTAAAGTTTGCATTTCTCTACCCTTTTTCTGCTATTTTATTCTGCAATTAGCTTAGTTTATTCAGTATTTTATACTATTTTGCATTTTGGAGTTCACCCATCTAGATCAAATGCATGATTAAATCATAATTATTATTTAATTAGCATAATTCATTCTTGTTTCTGTGTTTAAGTTTCAGTTTGATAGTGCTACTGTCATTTTATATTATTTCCCTCTGTTATCATTGTTGTATCTTCTGTATTTTGCACCTATTTCTCTGTTTGTAGGTCTCTGACGAATTTGTCTAACGAATTCGTCAGATCTCAGATGATCTTGTCTGATCTTAGACGATCCTATCAAATCAGAGGCGATCTTGACTGCTTCAAGAATCAAAATCATCATCAGACATCCGGATCAGGTATTCCTCATTTATATTCTATAATTTCTTTGTTTTTTGTCTTTAAATCTATTTTTTGTACTCATTGAATTTGCATCTTCATATAGAATAGCTTAGACGCATTTTGGCCAAACCTAGGATTTGAATGCTTAAGGCTAAAACGAACACATAAAAACACATTCCAAACCTAGGCGTGGAAACTGCCATTAAATGTTTCCTGGTGAACCCACCATCCGTCGAAAAATCACCAATATACACCTCCCTTGAGAGGCGGGACCTTTGCAAGTCCTCTCAGTCTGAGGTACCGCGACATCCTTTTCCCATCCTCCTTCCGGACACGGATCCTATAGCCTGAAGGTAAGGATGCAAAAAATTTGGAGCGATACATTTTGGTGAACCCGACGTGAATGCATTGTAAACCTTTTGAAAACAAAACAAAAACAAAAAAAAAAAAAATAGAACAACTAAAACATAGATGCATTTTAAATCATTTAAGTTTAATATCATGTTTAGATGGTAGCTCCTAAGAAAATATTAGCAGTTACTATAAATGTAGAAAACCAATTGGCAGCCATAGAAGTCAATTCTGTACTTAGTGTGCCTAAAACAGATAGAAATCAACTCTTGTGGGATGAACTTGATAGAAGACTTAGTGTCATCTCATCTAGGTCAACACAACTTAAACAGATCAAGAGGCTTATCCTAGATAGAATCCTGGATCCTCATCAACTTGTCTTTTATCATGAACTTCAGAGATCCTGCCATAGATGGTTAGATTATAGGAGAGCCCTTGTATCTTTAGAGTTATTCACCTTCGAGGAATACCTCGAGAACGTAGCCATTATACACCAGTTCCTAGGTCTTGTAGAAGACCAAGAGGTTGTTCTTATGGATAGGGAAAGATGGAATAGAGTTCCTCAGAGCTGTGTTATATCGAGAGTATTGCCATGAGCTTTACTTCTATCAACCAAAGATCTGAGATAGATAATATCACTATAGCTCTTTTCATTAAATTTTTAAAAGAAAACTTTCAATTTGAAGAAGAACACTTCATGACTCCTGAAGAATTAGAGCCCATTAATGATATTTATAAATTGTTTATAGAAAACTAGATCATTACTTTCAGTCTTATTATTTCTTGCATTTATTGTGTTGATTGTCTTTACAATATTATTTCAAAAACAAAGAAAAACTAAAAAACATAGCAAAAACTTAAACATTTCATTTCAAATATTGTAGTAGGTATATAATTAATATATACCTCTTAAACTTGTTGCATATATATATATATATATTTGCTGAAATCTAAAATTAAAGCACCATGCCTAAACTTAGGAATGGTAAAGAAACTTTAGGAGAAGAAGAAGATTGGTTACAAGATGGAACTAGAGACCCAAATGTCCTTCCTGAAGATCCAACTTTGGAAGGAAAAACTCTAGCTCAACCAGAAGATGACCTAGGTGAAGATAAGGAACAAGAAGGAAGTGTTAAAGAGGATGGACCCTCATCCCCTAGAGTAGCTCCAAATGGAACTATTGCTTTTGACAACGTAGATCATCTTCGGAAATTTCTCAATGATAATATTGATGCCCTTAATGTGGCAGTTCATATTGATAAAGGGCAAATTAGTGACACTCAAGCAGCCATGGAATATATGTATGATGTGTGCACTAATCCCTTGTCGTTCATTGATCAAGAAAGTGATAAGGCTGGGCCATCCAATACAGACATGGTCACTATGATTCAAAACATGTCAAAACAACAGGTTATCCAACCTCCTAAGGAACCTGTTATTCAACCTAAAATCATTCCCACACAAAAGAAACCTTCCTTCACTACTTTATTTTGCCAAACTATTGAGCAATATGCTTCAAGTAAACAAAAACCTAAAACGAAAGCCAAATACCAATTTTCAACAATCTGGAATACATCATAATACAACTTAAAAGTTCCTTCATAACACTTTTCCTACCAAAAATTTACACAATAGTAACATGGCATCTAATATTCATGTCCCTCCATCATATGCTCATAAAACCCATGTCAATGCCCTACCAAACCAATATGGTGGGCAAACTAGTAATCTGGAAGCCATGGTGAAACAATTAGCTTCACGTATGGACCAGATAGATCCCTACCGTCCCTCGTACAATTATCGAGAGATCTGTAGTCAACCTTTGGATCCCATAGTTGTAGCTCAACCATACCCTAAGCATTTTCCCATGCCTATCCTGCCTATATATAAAGGAACCGAAGATCCCATAGAGCATCTTCGCATGTTTAGGATAGCATGTCATGATATATCACATGATGACTTGCTATTACTAAAAATGTTCCCAAAAAGTTTAGGTGGAATGGCATTAGAGTGGTACTATCAATTGCCCACTCATTCTTTGAGAAACTTTGAAGAAACAGTTGAATCATTTGTCCATCAATTTAGTGCCTACATCGAGAGGCATGTAACCATTAAAGATCTATACAATTTAAAACAAGACAAGGATGAATGTTTTGCTGATTTCTTAGCTAGATGGAGGCAATTGACAGGAAAAATGCACTTTGTGCTACCTTATAGGGAAATGTTGGACATTTTTATCAATAATTTACAAGAACAAATATCTTATGAGCTATCAACTACTACTTTAACTACCTTCGACCAAGCTATAGATTTAGCTCGAAGAGTAGAAGATGCCCTCATTAGGAGAGGCCAACTTAGGAAGAAGGATGATGAGAAAACATCCAGAAATCAATATAAAAACAAACAAGTTGTCGGTGATGGAGTCACTGATAGCAGAAACGTTGCTAATATCAATGCAACAAAGACAACAGAAAAATTTATATTGAAACCGCTCGACAAGCCTCCTCGAGAATTTACTAGATTAAACCAACCCTTATCAACTATTTTACCTCAATTACTCGAAAGAGGTTTGATCCAATTACCAGCTATCCGGGAACCTGATCCAACTATACCCGGATACAGAGTTGACTTACACTATGATTTCCATAGAGGACCTGGACACTCTACCAACGCTTGTAAAAGGTTGAAACATAAAATACAAGATTTGATTGATAATAATGAAATGGAAGTGCAAGCCTTCCAACCTAAACAAAATCCTCCTAATAATACTCAGAAGACCATTCCCCAAAATCAAAATCAAAATGCTAATCAAACATTAGACATATTTCAACACCCTTTACCAAGACATGGTAAAGAGGTAGCCAATCAAATCGAACATCATAATGTTCCTCCTCCTACCCGATATGTAGGAACCATTAGCGGACAATTACCTCTTTAGGATCCTCAAATATTTGACACAACCTTATCCCTGGTTATGACCAGGCCCTTACATAATTTTCAAACTTCTGATTCTAGTGATGTAGAATCAGATACTGAAAGTGAAGTAGACATTACTTCAAACCAATCGAATAGTTCTGAAAATGAATCAGATCCTATTCAACCCGTCACAGATGCTATGGTTCCAGAAGAACCATTTCCTAGAAGAGTTACTACTCGACCTTCTTCGAATCAATTCCTCTCGAATGAACAAGCCATAAATGCTAGACCGAGACCAGGTTCAACGTCCTCAATATAACATTGTAGGTACCATTGGAGTCGTTACCCGACAACAGGCTCAAAATTCTCAACAAGAACCAAATCAGAATGATGGATCGGCTCCATTCATTTTGAAAAACCCTAATAAAGGGAATCATGCTCCTCCTATTCAACCCAAACCCCCTTACAATATTAATGAGCAATTATCCAATACTACAGCCAAAATTTCCCTTTTGGATTTATTAAGATCTTCTCCCACCCATAGGGATGAGTTGATGCTTACATTAAGCCAAATGATGGTACCTCAAAACATCCAACCTGAAGCTATGGCCAATACTATCATCACTCGAGAGGTTGATTGTATTGACTTTCGGGATAAAGATATCCCACAACACAATTTACATAAGGATAATCCCTTATATATTACTGCTCTAATTGGAGATGTAGTTGTCAAACGAGTCTTGATTGATAATGGCTCATCTCTAAACATTTGCACTTTTGACTTCTACCAAAGATTTGGCTTTAGAAGTGATGAAATGAAGAAAACTGACATGATTATCAAAGCTTTCAATGACGAAAACACAAGAAACGTGTGGAGTTATTACCCTCCCATTGCAAGTTGGTCCTAGAACCCTAGAAACAACCGTGTTTATTGTACATTGCCCAACATCGTACAATATACTTTTGGGTCGCCCTTGGATCAATGCGATGCGAGCGGTCCCATCAACTTTACACCAATGTGTTAAATTAGAATTTAAAAATCAGTTGGTCACTATCCATGGTGACCCTAGACCCTTTGATATGTGTGCTTTGGCAAAACCTGTTGGAGTGCAATTTTGCCCTGCTCTATCATCCACACATCCTAGTTCTTATTTTTCATCTAAAACTGTGAAACACACACCCATAACTTCACCTATTTCCCCTCCATTAATTTCATCCTCCTATATAGATCAACAATCTTCTAAACAAATCACTCTAGAACCTCAAAAAGATCTTAAATCTACAACCAATCCTTCATGTTCTCTCCCTTTAATTTCAAAACCTACAGACACATCAATCATACCTTCCACATCTCAAGATATAGGGAATAATCCTTCTACATCTTATGCCCTTTTCGATGAACTTTTACCAGATTTATCCACAATCTTAATATCAGAAAAAACAAATGCTTTCATGCAAGATTCAATTCTTTTAAATAAATTACCGCCATCTCCTCGTACTTTGGGCCTCCCACAACCTATGGGAAGTACTTACCAAGTCGGGAGTTGTGCCTTCATTTATAAAGGATATGATTGGGGAAGAATCCCTCGGAATATCAAAACTCATCATGAGGGATATGCTCGGTGTTATTTTACCAATGATTATATTAAAGCTAAACCCATGATGCTTAAAATGGGATACAAAGGGAAAGGCTTGGGACCTTTCCAAAATGGCATGAAAGAACCTTTCGAGGTAGAACCGTGGCCCCCCTGCTGTGGTGTGGGCCTATTTCCTAGTAAGGGTCAACCCTTTCCTTTTGAAGATGATGATCAACTCATATGTTATCAAGATTATTTGGATAGGTGTGATGATTTGCCTCTTAAAAATTAGTCGTTTACATGTAACATGCTATCCATAGCTTACCCTGAAATGATTGCTGACCCCGATGAAGAGTTGGAAGGAGATATCTTCCATGATGTCTCTGTTGAAGAGATGTTACACAATGGATTTTATTTTGATGGTTCTATACCAACTATAGCCCAAATTGAGGCCACTAATCCTCAAGATGAATTATCTAAATTAACCTTACAAGAATTACAAGAATTGGGTGTTTCACCCGCCCCACCTAACTTTGAAAGAGATCTACACATGGAGGTAGAAAACGTCATTAAAATTAACATTGGACCTGAGGATAATCCTCACATAATCAATATTGGATCAGAATTAAGTCAAGAAAAACAAGAACAATACATTGCATTCCTTAAAGAGTATGAAGATGTCTTCGCTTGGACATATGAAGATATGCCAGGTCTAGACCCTTCTGTAGTCATGCATCATCTAGTGGTCCATCCGGATGCTAAACCTGTTAAACAAAAACTTAGAAAAATGCATCCCAAAGTGGCTCTGCTAGTCAAAGGGGAGTTAGAAAAACTCCTAAATGTTATCTTTATACAAGCTATTGATTATGCTGAATGGATCTCAAATGTAGTTCCAGTCACCAAGAAAGAAGCTACCAAAGTTAGGGTTTGCATAGATTTTAGAGATATTAACATTGCATGCCCTAAAGATGACTTTCCTCTTCCAAACATGGATCAAATCATTGACTTTACTGTCGGGAGTGGGATGATGTCCTTAATGGATGGATTCTTTGGTTATAATCAAATCCGGATAGCTCCTGAAGATCAGGCTAAAATAGCCTTTATTACCCCCCGGGGTACCTTTTCTTGGAAAGTGATGCCATTTGGCTTAAAGAACGTAGGTGCAACTTATCAACGAGCTATGACCTATATTTTTCATGATATGATGCATGATATCCTACATGATTATGTAGATGATATTATAGCTCGCTCTATTTTGGAAGATAATCATTTAGATGATTTGAGAAAAGTTTTTAATCGATTACGAGAATATCTTATTCGATTAAATCCAGCAAAATGCATATTCGGAGTTAAGTCCGGTAAACTATTAGGGGTTTTAGTTTCTTTACGTGGTATTGAAATCGACCCTCTCAAGATTGTGGCTATCACTGATATGCCCGCACCTACTAATATATCTGAGTTACGAAGTTTACAAGGTAAGCTTCAAGCTATCCGTCGCTTCATCGATAAGCTGGCAGACAAAACCAGTCCCTTTCTTAAACTCCTTAAGAAGGATGTCCCTTTTAATTGGGACACCGAATGTAGAGAAGCTTTTGAACTTCTCAAACAATACCTCCTTAATCCACCTATGCTTTCACCACCTAAACCTGATCGCCCATTCCTCCTATATATTTCAACTTTAGATTCTGCCTTAGGGGCTATGTTAGCTCAGCTTGATGATGAAAAGAGAGAACGTGCTAATTATTATATTAGCCGAACCTTCATCAGTTATGAAACCCGCTATACAGCGTTAGAGAAACTATGTCTAGCAGTCATTTTTGCTACACAAAAATTATGACATTATATGCTTAGTCAAAAAACTTATGTCATTGCTAAATACGATCCCTTAAGGTATCTCATGAGTCGACCTTATTTATCGGGTCGCACAGCCAAGTGGGTTCTTGCTCTAAGCGAGTTTGATCTCACATTCATAGGATAGAAGTCTGTTAAGGGTCAAATCATAGCAGATCAATTAGCTGCTGCACCCTTAGAGTCTACCCATCCCCTCATCATCGAGTTTCTGGATGAATGCCTTCAATTAGAGGCAGACCATGTTGAACAATGGTCCTTATACTTTGATGGAGCCCATTGCATGAGTGGGGCTAGTGCAGGAATTATTTTAATATCTCCGCAAAAACATCTTATTCCTCTGTCCTTCAAATTGACATTTGCTTGCACCAACAATACTGCTGAGTATGAAGCTCTAATCCTTGGATTACGAGCTGCCTTGGCGCTAAAAATTAAACATATGTTAGTTTTTGGTGATTCTCAATTGGTTATAAACCAAATTAATGAAGTTTATCAGACTAGAGATGATAAACTGTGCCCATATAAGGCCTATGTTTTACAATTAATGTCTCTATTTGATCAAGTTACCTTGGAAGCTATTCCTCCAACTAGCAACCGTGCAGCTGATGCTATGGCCGCAGCTGCATCTCTCCTGCCCTTGGAGTTAGATGATGAATATGCCACTATCATTATTCGTCGACTCTAGGAACCCGCTTCAAATAAATCATGCTTAGAGCCTCTGGATGTGTTTCTAATCAATGAAACTACTCCTAAACCTTGGTATATGGACATATTTGATTTTCTTCAAAATGGGACTTTCCCTGTCAATTCTAATAGAAACCAGCGTCGGTTATTACGTAGACGAGCAAGTCGATTTGTAATAATTGGCAATACTTTATATAGGAGATCTTTTGAAGGTATCCTATTAAGATGTTTAAACTTAGAAGAGTCTAAATCAGCCTTGAGTGAAGCCCATGATGGATCTTGTGGAGGACACTTCAGTGGTAGTGTCATTGCTAAAAAGCTCCTTCGGATAGGATACTTTTGGCCTACCATGGAAATGGATGCACATGAGTATGTGCGCCATTGCGACAAGTGCCAGAAACATGCTGACCTTGTCCATGCGCCTGCACAAGAGTTGTAGGCTATTTCATCTCCTTGGCCCTTTTCAAAATGGGGTTTAGACATTATTGGCAAAATCAATCTTGTGTCATCTGATGGACACAAGTTCATCATAACCGCCACTGAGTATTTCATGAAGTGGGTTGAAGCTATGCCTTTAGCTTCCTACACTGGCACACAAGTTTCTAAATTTATTTTTAATCAAATCATTTGCAGGTTCGAAATTCTCGCAAATCTCATTTCTGACAATGGAACTTGTTTCAAAAATAAAGATGTTAAAAAATTATGCCAAAAATATAAGATTCAACATCGCTGGTCCACTCCCTATTATCCTCAGGGTAATGGTCAAGCAGAAGCATCTAACAAAACCTTAATCAAAATTCTCAAAATATTAGTCAATAAAACTGGCCGTGACTGGCACATTCAATTATATCCAGCCTTGTGGGCCTATCGAACTAGTGTTCGAACCCCCACTAGAACTTCACCATTTGTTTTGGTTTATGGTGCTAAAGCAGTTTTTCCCTTTGAATTAGAAGTTCCTTCTTTGGCTCTACTACTTCAAGATACCGAAGTAGGAGATGAATATCGTGCTGGCAGACTTAGTCAGCTAGAACTCCTAGATGAAAAATGCATCAATGCTTTGGAGCATCTCCGTGCCTACCAAAACAAGCTTAAAAGATCATATGCTAAAAAAGTTCGTCATCGATCCTTTGAGATCGGCGACCTTGTTTTAAAAGAAAACCAAAAAAATACAAATGCAACTAAGGACCTTAAAGGTAAATTTGAGCCCAACTGGCTTGGACCATACATTATTACTTCTAAATTTGAATCGGGAGCATACAAATTATCTACCTTAGATGGTAAAGAACTTAAAGAACCCATGAATATTTTGCATCTTAAACGTTACTATGTATAAATTTGGTCATTTCATCCATGTATATATTTGTTCAAAATCACTATCTTGTATTTTCTTTCAATTTATAAATTCAAAAACATCAAAAACATTCATAATCATCAAAATCTTCAAAACTATTTGTTGCATTTATTTATGGCACTTGTTAAAAATTTTTTTGTTCAAAAACAAAAATAAAACCAAAAAAAAAAAATAATGATAAAAATAAAAAACAGCAATATTCTTGACTCTTTCGAAACCAAAACAATATAAAGAAGAAAGAGAGAGTCAACATTCTCAAAACTTCTCAAAAGTGTTTATATATATTTTCTTACAATTATTGCAGTTATATGTTTCAAATTATTTTGGATAAATTAGCATTTATTTGGAATCCCTCACTTGCACACTCACAAAAATAAATATCTTGATTTTATCTGGCATGATTACTAATCTCTCTTATATCAAAGTCCACAAAATTCAATTAAATAAAGTTTGAGCATAGAGAATTGATCTTGTTATTTACTTAAACCAAGCACATATTTTCACAATAAAATGATTATATTTGTAATTTCCATGTTTTGCTACATAGTAGACGTGATTTCTTGAGCAAAAATTTTCCCCTGCTATCCTATCATGCACATGGTCTAGAATCTTTGAGAATTGGCAAAAGGACAAGCTCACCCCTACCCAGAATAAAAATCCCTTGCTCTACAGCTAATCCGAGCAAGTATCCCTAGCAAAGAAAAAGAAAAAGAAAAGTTCAAGAAAAAAAGAGAAAAGAAAAATGTTATTTTATATCATTACAACAATATTTCAAGCACTATCTCAAAAATCAAGCAAAAAAATACAAAAGAAAAAGAAAAGAAAAAGAAAGCAAAAGCAAAAGCAATAAAATCCCTTTCCCTACCCTTTGAAAAGAAAAGAAGGGTTGATGAGCTTGAATCCCTGGAATTCTCAATTATTCGAAAACTATGAGGTAAGCCCCATAACAAGTGGTTTGTGCCCAACCTGCTTGGCCTTGGGTAACTCCTAGCGTGGTGATATGTCTGTCACATTAGCGACCTTCTTTTGTACAGACCTATGTCTGCTTATGGATTAGCTAGCTCTTGATAATCCGACCTACATAGTAGTCTAGTATGGTTATATGCATCTACATCATGGTTAATGAACACTTATTTGGTTTCTTCAAATCACTTGTATCATATTATCTTGCTCAAAACTGGTAAATGCACAAAGCAATTGCACACACATTTGTATTTGAGATATTTTGTGTATCATTATGATAAATCAAGATTGGAAATGAATTCACATATGCACATGGGATTCCTTATAAATCTAACTTTTGTCTTCAAAATACTTTGAAATATTCTTTTTGCAACTTGTTTGGAATAATTCATTTTCTTATTTCAAGTACAGTTGATTAGCATAAGGACAACTATATAATAGAAAAATCAAAATTTTCTTTCAACAATATACAATAAAAACACCCCCACACACACACACACACACACACACACAAAAAAAATTTTTTTTTTTTTATATATATATCTATATGACTTTGTCACTTTTGCGACGATGGTATAGTTCCAAAACCAAAATTGGAATTTTATGCCTAGCGCAAGTCCTCATCTTCATATTTTCTGTTTATTAAAAAATCAACCATGCAATAAAACTATCTTTTCTTTGGATTTTCGCGATGATGGTATAAGTCTATACCTACATATTCTATGCCTAGCGCAAATCATTGTAACAATTTTTATTCCCCATTTATTAAAAATCATGAAAACCATATGACTTAAATCATTCTATTACACAATTATGTTTTTAAACACAAAGCATGCACATTATCACTATTTCATGTCATTATGTCAACCTTCAATTTTGCAATGATGGTATAATTCCTAAGGAATTATTCAAAATTTTTATCACACTTAGGAATTTATACCTAGCAAAAATCATTATTTCATGCATACTATTTTTATGAAAATCTGAAAAACAAACCATCATCACCATCATTTTCACCATTGCACCAAAGTCTTAAGACAGTCTCTTAAGCACTCTTTTACTTTTAACAATATTTCTATAATTGGGATTAGCTTGACGACCGAGTGAGCAGCGACTCCATGAAATGGTCTATAATAGCGACAATGTCCTTTGAAATTATTGTTAGAAGGCTCTTTTTATTTTTTTATTTTTACCACATCACATTACAAACAACCCATTTGTTACATCAGATTATTTCATTTAAAATATTACCGCATGACATCAAAATTATAAATTTTCAAAATGACATAATTTCATGAATCCTCAATCCAATTATCAAATCAATCAATCAAACATAAAAGCATCATAAACATACACATAACACAAGTCATATGATCAAAACTATCTATCTCATCTATATATATCAACAGTATATATACATCATCAAAACTGGATCGGTATGCCACAATCTGTACCTCGGCATACTCAATCCTCTATCAAAAATAATAAACCTACATATCAATATGTACAGTGTAATGCAATCCTCTAGCCTCGAGAGCCCCTCGAGCTCTCAACCTCATCTCCTCCCCCGCCCTAAGGTGGACGAGGTGGCCCCATCGCAGTATGAGTAGTACTGTGAGTCCTAGTCCTCGATCGGGACAAAGTCCTCGAGGACCCAATCCTGATAGGGTCAGCAATGCCGGCTGGCAGTTGTACCCTCTGACCCTCTGGCACCATCTGGAAGTAGATGCCCTGGTAGAACGTGGTCTGAGCAATCGACCGCGCCAGCTCCTATGTGCTCGCTCCTCCGCCCCGTGCCCTGAGGCGTGCAATCTCATCTCTGAGCTGTGTAACCTCAGCTCGGTGGCATGCAGCCTCGTCCTGCAATGTCTGCACCTGTGCTCGAAGATGATCTCTCTTCGCTTGAAGAGTAGCTATCTCGCTACTCTCCCCTATGTCAACACCCTTGCCCTTATCGGGTGATGGTGGCCTCTCTCTCTGTGGAGAAGGGGGTCTCGCCTCCCTCCTCTCCCTCTGTCATGGCCTCTCCTATGCATGCGGCCTCCTTAGCTCTCTCCCATTGCGACCCTGGGCCGCCTCCATAGTCGCCTGGCGCCACCTCCCTATCCGATGCACAACTGCGTGTATCGAACCCTGAGCCCTCGTCATCCGAGGAGGGCGGATGCTTGCATACCAAGCATCATAGCCATCTATGACCCCTGTGTCGTCCCCATCCACTGGCTGAATGGGGGCATCGTCCGAGTCCTGACTCCAGAAGTGCTGCATGTCTGGAGCCCCACTCACTGTGGTGTTATCCCAGACAGTCCAGGAAAACTCATAATCCTTGAGAGATGGGATCCCCTGTTGTAGATCGAACTATCGCAAAACTTGGTCATAGCGATGGAGCTCCACCTCTCCCCTCTCCATCCATAGCCAACAAACTCGCCTAACACGAGCTAGATCCTGTCCATCCTCGGCCCACCCTGGGTGCTCCCGCCATGGCCTCCAGGTAATCTGGTCTAGGACTAGGTCATCTAGCAATCTCTGAGACATCAAAAGGTCGATCCGTCATTGTGACCCTCTCCGGAGCCACCAGTAGAAGACTCGGGGCCTCTCCCCATCAATCCCTGTCATAGGAAGCCCTATCGGCCTTCGCACTACAATGTGCTCCCAGCACCAAACCTGTAGGAGTGATGTCATCACCAGACATCAGCCGCCCTTGTACATGACCCCATGTAGGATCTTGTACAGTCGGCATAGCACATAGCTACCCCAAGAAAACCTGTAGCCATGGTCTCGCATGTCGTAGATCACATCTGCTAGCATCCATGGCACCCTACATCCGCTCTGGTGGCATAGTAGAAGTCCACCAACCACTCCAGCTAGAACCCGTGTGAGTCTAGATGCCCCAGGCATCTGACGTAGTGCCTCGATGTTAACTTTGCCCTTCTCCAGGGCGAAGCTTGGGTCACCACACAATCATCCCATAGCATGGCCCTGATTGGCCATAGGAGTGATCAATCGTCCTTGTATGGGGATTCTTAGAATCCTCCATACATCCTCCAAAGTGGGAGTCATCTCCCCTGTAGGTAGCCAAAAACATGAAGAACCCGGATACCATCTCTCTGCTAGGGCTGTCAGTAGCCCCATATCTGTAGACACTTGTGGCATCTCTACCACATGCTGTAAGCCGGCCTATGCCAGCTGATCCCGCTTCTGCCTATGTAAGAGTGGCCAAGTCATCTCTTAAACCTCCATACTTCCATTCCCTGCTCTTTAGCAAACCTCTCTGCAACATAAACAACAAAACAACAAACAATCATTAATAAACAATTCAAGTATTTAAAAATGCAAGTAAAATAAGTTCAATTTAATCAAATGATGATATCGCCCACTATTGGACGATATCATCCCCAATTTGAGCAGAATCGTCTTCGATTTTGCAAGTCAAAATTGTCCCTAATTTGACGAAATCGTCCCCCTTTCGTCGATTTCGCCCTTAGACGAAATTGGCGAAATTGAGACGATTTCGTCGAAATCGGGACGATTTCATCCCAACGATGTCGACGGCCCAAAAACGACCGCGATGCTCAAAATTCATCTAAAATTCACCTAAAAAGCATGTAAAATCAAATTAAAGCATTCTAAACTAAGTTTAGACTCTTACCCGTAGACCACGCCGGACCTCTGTTGATCTGTGCATCGTCTCCACCATTTTTGCTTCCAGAGCTCTAAAACCAATAAAAATGAACAGTAAAAATGAATTAGGGTTTTACCCTATTTTTCTTAATTTTATTCAAAAATAATTCAAAAATATTTCGTGTTTTTACCTCAAACGTTCGATTTGGGTAAAAACACGGAGGGGGCACCATAGTAAGTCGTCGTACGATTCGACCAAGAATCGTCGCCTAAAAATGGGAATAATTTTTGCTTTCTCGTAGATCGAGAAGAACTCATCTTTAATGCATTTTCTTCAGAAAATTTGCTAAAGAGGGGGCAAAATGTAGCACCCTAAAATTGGCACAGTGAAATTGTAATAATTACATTCATCCTAGTAAATAATTTAAATTCAAATTTTAACCTCCCAAACCACCCGTTAACCGTCGGGTAATCCATTTCCCCCTTTTCCGTGCCATTTTTAGAGGTTGTTTTGACCGTTTGACGATATCATCGTCGATCAGACGATATCGCCCCAGATCTGACGATTTCATCTGGGCTAGGACGTCCAGACGATCTTGTCCCTAAACTGATTTTGCACAATTAGCTTTTGTTCCAATGGGCCTCTAATCTGGGCAGAAGCATGTCTACGCCATTAGGGACCCTCCCTCGTTGGAGATCTCCCAAATAGGGATGATCTCCAACCTCCTAACTACTCCCCTAAGCCTATTTAATCCTTAGGACCTTCCCTTCCCAACCCCTGGCTGAAATTCCCTATAACCCGACTGCATACATATTAAAACATCCTAAGTTTTCATTTGCATTAGTTCTATATCAATTTTGTTGTAGGTACATTACTGTTTTTCAGTCGAAGCAAGCTTACATCGTCGTTGACAAACCTGTTCAGATCGAAGGTGAACCTGTCGAATCAGAGATGATTTCGTACCAATGCGAGACGATTTCGACTGCAGTCAACATTGAGGCAATCAGTGCTTGAAGTTTGCATTTCTCTACCCTTTTTCTACTATTTTATTCTGCAATTAGCTTAGTTTATTTGGTATTTTATACTATTTTGCATTTTGGAGTTCACCCATCTAGATCAAATGCATGATTAAATCATAATTATTATTTAATTAGCATAATTCATTCCTATTTTTGTGTTTAAGTTTTAGTTTGATAGTGCTACTATCATTTTATACTATTTCCCTCTGTTATCATTGTTGTATCTTCTGTATTTTGCACCTATTTCTCTGTTTGTAGGTCTCTGATGAATTCGTCAGATCTCAGATGATCTTGTCTGATCTCAGATGATCCTATCAAATCAGAGGTGATCCTGACTGCTTCAAGAATCAGAATCATCATCAGACATCCGGATCAGGTATTCCTCATTTATATTCTGTAATTTCTCTATTTTTTGTCTTTAAATTTGTTTTATGTACTCATTGAATTTGCATCTTCATATAGAATAACTTAGACGCATTTTGGCCAAACCTAGGATTTGAATGCTTAAGGCTAAAAACGAACACATAAAACACATTCCAAACCTAGGCGTGGAAACTGCCATTAAATGTTTCTTGGTGAACCCACCATCCGTCGAAAAATCACCAATATACACCTCCCTTGAGAGGCGGGACCTTCGCAAGTCCTCTCAGTCCGAGGTACCGCGACATCCTTTTCCCATCCTCCTTCCGGGCACGGATCCTATAGCCTGAAGGTAAGGATGCAAAAAATTTGGAGCGATACACTACCCGAATTCCACTTTCACTAATCACATAGCCAAGGTAAGAAACTAAAGTATTGCCAAAAGAACACTTGGAAGAATTGGCATATAATTGATTCTTCGCAAGAAGATCAAGGGTTTGCTAGATATGCCTAAGGTGTTCCTCCCAAGTTTTTGAGAAAATCAATATATCATCAAGATATATTATTACAAATTTGTCAAGTACATCATGAAATACATCATTCATCAACCTCATGAAGGTTGCAGGAGCATTAGTAAGACCGAAGGGCATGACCAACCATTCAAAGAGGCCCATATTCGTCTTAAAAGTTGTCTTCCATGTATCCTCAGCTTGGATACACACTTGATGATATCCAATTTTGAGATCTATTTTTGAAAAGAACTTAGCTCCTTGAAGCTGATCTAATAAATCATCAATGCATGGTAATGGATATCTATTCTTTACAAAAATTATGTTCAAAGCACGAAAATCAATACACAATCTCCAAGTGCCATATTTTTTAAGAACCAAAAAAATAGGTGAGGCACAAGCAGAAGTACTTTCCTTAATGAAACCCTTAGACAACAAATCTTCTATTTGCCTTTTTATTTCTTCATTTTGCAAAATAGATTGTCTATACATGGGTGCATTAGGTAGTGAAGAACCAAGAATAATTTCAATGCTATGATTAATTGTGCAAATTGGAGGAAGAGACTTTGGCTCCTGAAATATGTGTGAATAACTTTGCAATATTTTATCCATTGAAGAGTGTTGCTTTTTAATGGATGTGGATGTAGAAGTGTTTTGAGAGCAAATGAAAATTAGAGCAACATCACCACCTTTTTTAATTACTCTTTTCGTTTGCTTGGAACTTAGAATGATGTTAGGAGTGTTGGTGCTTTTAATGAGAAAGACCTTACCATATTTTTGAAGTGTGTAGGTTCTTTTGAAAGCATCATAAATAGCTCTCCTATCATACTGAAAAGGTTGTCCAAGCAAAATCCCACAACAATCCATAGGAGTCACATCACAAGTGACTTGATCTATGAAATGTGGGCCAAGTGCAAATTTTAATGTGCAAGTGTGAGTGATTTTTGAGCCTCTTCCACTATCCTTCCAACCCAAATAATAAGGTTGAGGATGAGGCTCCATAGGTAACTTCAAACGCTCGACAATGGACCTCGCAATTAGATTTTTTTGTGAGCCATTATCCACTATACAATCAGTTGCAAAATTATGAAGCAAATGGGCTCGAGTGATGAACAAAGCATCATGAGCTCCTTCTGATGAACTTACATTTACCAAGGTAACTTCATTAAGCTTACCTCGTAATTCCATGTATACTTTACTCTCTCCTATAGATTCAAGGGGACCTTTGGGAGCATCCTCCTCTTGAGTAGTAATTACTAAACTCTTCTTTTTAAGCTTAAAGTAATCAGCTTTCTCATGGCCTTTATTCTTACAATAATTGCAAATTTTTTTAGAAGAAGAAAAAGAAGAAGAAGGTTTAGAAGAAGAAGAAGAAGGAGTAGAAGCAGAAGGGGAAGGAGAAGAAGGAGATGGAGAAGAAACATTCTTCTTTTGAGAAAAATTCTTCTTTTGTGAGAAAGAATTATTCCCTTTTGATGAGTTTGCAACCACTTGAGTAATAGGTGCACGAAATGCCTGCGAATGCGCCTTAAACTTGTCCTCCGCAAGTTGCGCCTGGTTGAAAACTGAATCCAACGTTTCCATAGAAACAAACATTAGTTCCCTATACAAATGCTCTAACAAGCCACTTTGAAATTTGAGAATCAAATCTGGAACATCATCCTCCACATTCACAAGTATCCTGAACCTATTAAACTAGAAAATATATTCTTGTACAGACATATTAGTACCTTGTCGAAAATGAAACCATTTAATAACCAATTCCCTAGAATAATTTGAAGGATAAAAATTGGTCTTAAGACAATGTATAAGCTCATCCCATGAAGTGAGTGCATCCTGTCCTCTTTTTCGTTGAACAATTACTTTGGCTAAACTAGAAAGTTTTAGCTTAGCATAAGGCACTACATCGTCATCTGAAAGTTGAGAGTAAGAAAACCAAGAACTCATGTCAAGAATCCAACTATTCAAGACATCAGGGTTCCTGGATCCATCATAAAATGGAACTTCACAATGAACTCTCAGACGAGAATCATGAGCAGAAGTTGAAGCATTATGCACAGAAATGTCATTTACCTTCATGGCAAGATTGCCAAGGACTTCTGCCATTGTAGTGTCATTAGCTTTATCTGCTAAAGCATTTACAACATGGGCAAGTTCTGCCACTTGGGTATCCAAGTCAGAAGCCATGTGAACCCGGGTATAAGCTAGGAGTAAAAATGAGAAAACACTAAATCAAGGAAAGAAAAATGAAAATTTTCCTTGTTACAATGGAGTGCTTCTGAATTGGAAAATTTACTCCTAAGGCTCAAAATTTTTGAAATTTTAAACTAATCTAAGGTGCAATTTAGAATTTATTAATTTAAAAATAACTTAATTAAAAATTAAATTTCAATTAATCAAAGATTAATGAATTTAATCAAGTTATTAAAAATTAAATTAATAAAAACAAAATTTAACATGCAACCTTAAATAGTAAAAATTAAAATTTTACAATAAATTACCCTTCAAGATGACTTACAATGCACTCCAACTTAATTTCAGTGCATGAAATTCTGCTGCTACTGTGGCACACTTCTCGAGGTAGAATTCACAAAAACTCTTGTTGCATGCTTCCCAAGCACATAAACCATCAAAAAAATTCTAGTTACAGTGCAAAAAAAGTACAGTGGCACAAATCAACAAAATTCCAATTATATGGCACAAATGATGCAAAATTTTGCCTTAATCTTCCGTGCACTAATTTTTATGCATAACTTTCATGCACCAAAGGGCAGAAGCCCGCAGATGGACAGCCGCAGATGCCCCTATCCAGATTGCTATAGGCCTTGGCACTGTCGACCATAGGCCCAAAAGACGCCTAACAACACTATCAGTCCCTGTCATGGCGACTCTGTAGGCAACAGGCCCTGCAGACGTCTGACAGTTTTGTCAGACACTGCGTCACAGGTAGCAAAGCCTGCAGAAGCCTGACAATACTGTCAGGCGCTGCGACGGCTGAGCCTGCCACATCGATGCCGATGCTTGATGAGTTGTCAGGCTATCAGGCCAACAGGCAGTGCAGTCTTCCATCGGCTCTGCTCTGGACGATGCTACCGTGGCCTGCGTTGCAAGTGCTGTCAACTGACAGCGTCTGTCGTAGGACTGACGCCTGATAGAATGTTAGGTTGTCAGTTCATAGGCAGCGAGCCGAGTGCATCAAGATTGTTTGACGTGCTCGACCAGCCCGCGACTATCGACCAGGCACCCTTGGTGCTGGTGCGATAGCCAAAAAGGCACAGTCGAAGGGCTGCCTAAAAAAATAAAAATAAATTTGCAATATATATATATTTTTTTACAATAGTTTAAATTAATATATTGAAAAGATAATATATTAATAAAAATTGAAGCCTTTCTAACACAAACTGGAAAAATTTAAAAATTAACCAGGAGGGTTAATTCCAAAACTTGAAAATCTTAAATTGCTAAAATAAGAGCAACCAGATCCCTGCAGTAGCTCTCCTTTCAAGATCCAATCGACACACAACTAGCGTTTGAAAGGCAACCAGACCCAAGTCGACACACGACTTTGTTTTGATGACCTCATGGAGCTTTTCAGTACTCGAAAATGGGGGGGCAGTAGGGTTAAATGGCTCCCTAATCCTAATTGGACCGTAGCTACGATCCAATCCCTTCCAAGGATCACAATACGAAGAACTCTGAGGAAAACTTTTCCTCTACCTCTTGAGCATAAGAAAAAAGTTGGAACGAGGAGTTTGTCGTCGAAGGAACTTCCTTCTCCGAATGGTTTTCAAGCTCCCCTTGAGCTTAAACCGAGTCCTCAATGAGAAATAATTTCTCATAACAAAATTATCTCCTATCCTCTCACCTCAAAGCCCTAGTGCAAACATGAACTAGGCTCTGATACCAATGAAAAGGATTGAAAATCCAACTAAGTTTTCTATTATTTACAATTCAATTTATAGACACTAATGGCCCAAAATACATAACCAAACCCATCAAATTATGGATTTGATCCAATATGCTTAACCATAAGCTACAAAAGTGCAATGGAGAATGCACGTAATCTTCTAAGTTAAGAGAAAGGAATATTGCTAACTAGAAGATCCATTTTAGCTATCTTGAAGTACACACTTCCTACTTTGAGTTCACACTTACTAACTAACACTCTAAATGACAACTAGAAGATAACTAGTGCCCACAAGTGCATGTGAGAAGGAGACTCACTTGCAATTATTAATTTGTAAGAAATAAACTATGCAAACCTAGCTAGGAACTACTAGAGGGGTCATATGAAATATCAAGCATCAATCCTCATCAAATGCTTCCTCTTGCTACAAAAAAGGATTGTGGGTGGGTTTTTAATGACCACTCTTGGCCTTGAATGGCTCCAAGTACCTACACACAAACCCACCAAAAACAAGTTAATAGAACCTATTTTCATAATAAAAAGCATTAATAAAAACATGATCCAATGCATTAAACACAACTTAGAACAATTTAAAGAGCATACTAAGATCCTAGAGAGATTTTGGTAGAATTTTGGCTTGTCAAATGGAGTATTTTTGAAAATTAGAGGGAAATTATGAGGATTATAAAATTTTAGCCAAGGGGATGGGGTGACATGGAAGTAACTCGGCATCTAGGTGGCATCTAGGTGTCAATGATAGGTAGGTAATTTTTTTTGTAAAATATCATGTGGAGGATGGTGCACCCACCTCCATAAATTGTCTTGGGTGGAGAGCCTTTGGGTGAATGATAGGGAATTTAAAATTCTTTTTATATGCACCTTGTATTAAGTGAGGCGAATTTAAAATTCCTAAAAAAAGATGAATAGGATGATGTGCCTGAATTTAAAATTCACAAAAAGTGGAATGGAGGTTGGAGAGGACTTGAGAATTTATGGAGGGCTTTGAATTTGGGTATTTAGGGGAATTTTAATTCCTAGGGAAGTGCATGGGAGAGTGTAGGAGGATTTAGGAATTAAATGAGGGGAATTTCCATGGGATTTCCTAGGGATTGAGGGCTGATTTGGAGATTTGATCAATTTAATGTGCACATTTCTTGGGATTTTGCATGGGGTTTAGAAGAGGGGTTAGGGCTTAATTAAGGGTTAGATTAGGGGATTTAAGGGTTAACTAGGATTTTGTGAAATTTGAGGAAGGGTTAGGATTTCTAGGGATTGGGTTTAGGAATTAAAAATTCCTTTTGGGATTTGATGAGGGGATTTGACTAGGGATGTGGGTATGACTAGGACTTAATTAGGGACTTAATTAGAAGATTAAGAGTTAAATAATATTATGAGGAATTCAACAAGGATTTTACACTTGCTTAAGATTTTAAATTAATAATGCAAATATCCTAGGGATTGGCTATGGCTTAATATGGGATTAAGGATTGATGAGGGGCTAGATTAGGGGGATTAGAGGGGTAAGCTAGATTATGGAAATTTTGAGGAAATTGGGTGGAATAAATGAGGGATTAGATGAAAATTAGAGGATTAGGGAGGCTAAGAGGGGATTAGAAGAATTAAATAGGAGTAGGGGGAAATTAGGGAGATTAGGAGAAAATTAGAGGAATTTGGGGAAATATAGAAAATAAAAAGAAATTAAAGGAGAATTAGAAGGCTTAAGAATATTTTAGAAGAAATTGAAGAAACCAAAAAAAAATTCAAGAGAATTAGAGCCATATGGAGGAAAATTAGGAGAAATTAGAAGAACTAGAAGGAAATTAGAGGATATTGAAGAAATTAACCAGGAATTAGAAGGAATTTGGAGGAATTTAAAGAAATTGGAAGACTTGGAGGTAGAATAGGGGAATTTTAGAGGGTTACAAATATTAGATGGGAAATTGGGATTTTGGATGAATTTATCAAAATTTATTAAAATGATTTTAGGGCATATAAAATGACACATTTTTATTTCTACAACTTCTATATTCTAAAGCATTTCATTTTTATAAGATTCAACTTTAACTTCCATATTCTAAAGCTTTTCATTCAAATAAAAATCAACTTTTTTAACCTAAAATATTTACATAAACATTAATATATAAAATAAAACAAGCCTTTTTCTTATAAAAAAACGGATCTGATTGAAGAATTTAAACAACCTTTAAACAAAGGGATCGACCTCAACAAAAGGTAGGAAAATGAATTTCCATTACTAGAGATAAAAATTTTGCTAAAAAACAACCATAAGGCTAATGTCTTCAAATAAAAAGGATTCAACTCTGAGCACTCCAAAATGTTCTCTCTAAAATAGAAGTCAACATATTGATTATACAAGCCCCTAGATATGAATACTTAGACCTTATTAGAAGGGTGCATGACTTTAGGAGAAAAAAAAAATTATAAACCACTGCCCGCTATAACCAAGGATGCACAAAACAACAAGAAATAAAAATCCAAAGCCAACATAAAAATATATTAACAATACATAGGTCAAAGAAGGACATCTAGCCAACTATCAAGGTAATATATAAAGGTTGATATTTATTAGGTAAACAATTCCCAAGAAAACTTGTGGGCTACATAGCCTTAACAACACAACAAAATAGCCAAAAAGAAGCTAAAGCAATGCAAGAAGCAATACATAGCTATGCAAAAATAATGTAACTAGCCAAACAAAAAATAAAGCACCTTGATATGCTACCTTTGTCAAGCCTATATGACATCCTCCTCTCCAAAGTCATGCTACCTCCTTCCAAGATTCTAGTGCCTTTCTTCCAAAACAAAAATTATGCCCCCAAAATATCCTTCTCCATTCAAATAGACTAAGGCACTCTTTTGCATGGTGAAGGTAATGTTTCACAAGCTCAAGAAAATTTTACTCACCAACACCACCATTGTGCTAATTAAAGTGCCACCCAAGCATGATAATCATAAATAAAAGGCTTAATCTAAGTTTTGTAAGCCATTTAAATTTGTATTCCAAACATTAGGAAATAATACAATAATTAAAGTATCTCTAAGAATTAATTTAATAATTCACTTTATTAGCATTGACATTAATTTTTTCAAATATTAATGTCACCAACTGATTAATATTTTACTAGTTCTAAAGTATTAATGCTACCATCTAATTAATACTTTAATAATTCTTATCCAAAAAAATCTATGCATACCACATACAAACATAGATTCACATCCACAATATTACACACCATTGTTTTATCCCTAAGTAGGTGGTCCCTTTTAAGATAGTCTAATGTTATTGCCAACCTATTAAGAAGACACATTGCACAAGCAATATCCTAGCCCATTAGTGTGAACATGAAATAAGAAAAATGTAAATGCATCTATATGAAGCATATTTTTCTACCCTGAGCTATCGATGAGCAATTCATCACCATAATTTTCCAAAATATCTCTCAACTTAGGTGGTTCACCCTTATGATCCCACCAGTAAGAGCCCTTGGTCCTGCAACCACAAATATTTCAGTAGTACCATATTCCAAGCACAAAATACAATTACTCAATCATATTGACATCATAAAAATGAATTTATGTAATTAAAAATTCACACCAATACATAATTCATTACCAATAATTAGTTCTACCAAGGAGGGTTGTTACATTTACAACTATGTTAGTTAAGGTTGAAATGTTCTCTTCATTTTCCTCATATGATTCAACATATCATAAGTTACTAGAAAAAATAATTGAAGGTTTTGCAAAAGGATATTAATACATTTCCTTTGAGTCATATATCTTGACCTAAAATAAATAAAAGTAGTTTTTATAGCAATCCAAGGCCTTCCCAAATAATTGGGTAACCATTCCCACTAGTTTGGGGTTGTAATACCAAAAAATCAACTAGATATTCCCATGATAAAATTGTTATAGGAATATTTTCTATTATTCCTTTTGGTTTGGTGATCAATCTATCGCCCTTTTTCCAATATTGTAGATATAGGATTTAGATCTTTTAATTGTCGTTTTTGCATTGTATCATTTTCATAACATTAATAGCTGCCCTTAGGTCAATTAAAACATTAAATATCTGAAGTGATCCTATGGTTACTATGACTTCTAGGATTTCCAAATATCTATACTTTGGTGGAATAAGTTTTTCTACAAGGAGTTTTGCTAATTTTCCATCGATTTGTATGTTTTTAAGATATGTTTTCTTCTTTCTTAATTGTTTCTTAATACACTTACTAAATACTCATTTTAATTGTACATACATCTTTAATAGACTATGGTAAAGGGGTATTAATATTTAAATATTTTAACTCCCTTACCAAGTTAGATTCTAAAGATGTTGTTTCTGTTATTTCAAATTGCTCAATATATGGTACTTTCTCTGATGAAGAGGACAAATTATCTTAAGGGAAGTTCTATTTTTCTTTTTTATCTTTTTATTATTGTTAATGTTGTTGAGATGTATATGGATCTTTTTATTTATTCTCATGAAGTACCATTTTTACTATTATAGGTGGAGTAGGTTCAAGTAGTGTTCTTATTGAACACACTTGGATGTTATCACAATCAATGATGTTCAACATGACTTTGTCTTCTAATTTAGACAAATAGATAAGGGCTGCCTATCTAGTATTTATTAGGGTTAGCCATAGATTGAGCCAAAAGTGGATGTTGTTTTACTTGTTGATGGTATTTTTGTTGTTGTTGTCATCCCTAAGGGAAATTATGGGTAAGACCAGGTAACAACTATTTTTATTGTTTTTGATACCTTTGTTGCCCTTTCCATTGATGGTGTTGTTGTATCCATTGTTGACCTTGCATTTATGGGTGTAACCATGGTGGGGTATGTTGATTCCAATGTTGATTCATCCATCCAAGTTTAGACCATTATTAGTATAATGCTGATGGTGGTTGACCCTAGGGTTGTTGAGGTGATTCTAAAGGAGACCATGGCATACACCAAGGATTATTTCCCAAATTCATGGGAACTTGAGAACCATTTTGGTATACTTCTATTATTGGATCCTTTACAATTCCTTCTCTAATGCACTCGAGAATCTCTTCATCTAGCTCAATTATGGATTCACCATGCACTACCACTATATTTTATGATGTCTCTTCCAACGTAGCCATCTAAAGCTTCCTAGTTAGTGCATCTATTACTGTATTTATCTTTCCAGCAGTGTGCACAATGTCCATTTCAAATTCGACCAGTAATATTACCACCTTGATTTCTTTCTAATAAAATTGGACTAGGTCAAGAAGTAGGTATTTGCAACATTATCTATCTTCACCATGAAGTGTGCTCCCAATAAGTAGTGATGCCATATTCACAAATAATGCACCAATGCTATTATTTCTTTCTCATGAACTGGGTAACACATTTCTACCTCATTAATATTTCTTGACTTGAATGTGACAGGATGTCCTTCCTATACCAAGACTATGTTGATTGCATAATTTGAGGCATCCACTTATAGCTCAAAAAAATTCAAGAAATTAGGTAAAACTAGCATAAGGGTGATCATCAACTTCTCTTTTAGTAACTCAAATACAATTTGATATTTCAGCAACCAACTCCATGGTTTATCCTTCTTTGTTAAATCTGTTAGTAGAGCTGCTAACTTTGAGAAATGTGGAATAAACTTCCTATAGAAATCTTCCAATCCTAGGAATTGATGCACTCCTCAAACATCCACTCATGGTTCCCAATATCATATATCTTCAATATTATTTGGATCTGGTCGATTTGGATCAGATATATTCAATACAATTGTAGTGACCCATTTTCCTTTCTGATAAACAAAAATAGCGCTCCATATGGTGATCAAGAGGGTCTAATATAGCCTATATTTAATATCTCCTCAAGTTGTTGATTCAGCTTTATCATCTTTGGTTCACCTAGTCGATACAACGCTCTCATCTACAGGGTTGAACCAGGAATCATCTCAATGTGGTGGTCGATTTCCCTACACAGTGGTAGATATGGTGGAAACTCATGAGGTATTCTATCTTCAAATATCTACAACACATATTCAACTTTAGGTGGCACAAGAACCTTCTACTTCTCTTCATCCCATCCTTCGACTATAGCAATGAGAAACATCACCTGCTTCCACTTTTCTTTTTCCTACAAAATTTAGTTCTTATATAGGTTGATATTTTTCTTCATGATATTATTAAATCCAAGTAACAAATGACATTGATTCATAGGATGTCACTTTTCACAAATACTACATATACCAGATATAAAAGTCTTATTCAAGGGATATTTATGAAAAACGTGCTTCTTCCTACATCTTGGACAATAGACAACTAAATATTTAGTAAACCTTTTATTTTTATTCATTTCATCCAATGTTGTGTTAATATATACTAATATATCAGGTTCTAGTGTAACGAACCCCCATTCGTTACCCCTTCTTATCCACAAATTTATTATTATTTTTTGTTCACCTTCACGTGGCAAAGACCTAATCCATAACCTAATATAGGTATATTCCATTTATATTGTATCCTTAAAGGCATATAGATTAAAGAGCTATAGATGCTTGATCAGAGTCTCTTTAAGTAGAAGTGATCAGCTTCTACGAAACCCTTGTACCCCTCTTGGTATGAGTATGTTGGCCAATCATACCGGTTTCATTTCCTTAAAGGGAGAAATCACCATTTGGACCACCAATATTAGGTGAATTCCTTGAATATGGAGAACCCCACCAAGGGTAACCCATCACAGATGTAATAAAAGCACCCATGATTATTCCTAAGTCTTAGGTCCAATACAATCTATATAGAAAGGAGTCCTAAGGCTACTATATCACTACTGTGATATGAATCCATGGAATATATGTCTTTGATCCACCTATTACACCCTTTATTAGGAAATCCCTCTAATGAATTCCTTTTAAATGGTCAATACTAATCCCTTGTAAATTTAATCCTTCAGTGTATAGTGTAGGATCTACCTTGTTTTGAGAGTCAAGGTCATAACGTCTTCTTGAAAGTTTTATACGACAATATATCTCCAACTAAAACATCCTAAGAGCATTAAATTCATGAAGCAAATTTCATTATATTTTATCCATAAGTTTATAGAATTATGTAAGACTCCTGCTTATCAATATTTGTGTTACATTCTAGTATAAATGTGTAAATCCAATTTTTCCCTTTAAGGTTTGGTTTCTATAACATGAATATAAATGGAGTTGCATATCATGTATTACCCTTAAATGTTATAGTGAGAAAATAGACAAATGCTATTGAACCATTAACATATTTAAATACCATCCATCCATCACATGAGATTGTTCTACTAACATAAATCATTATTACAAAAAGAATGAGATAATTGCATTACATTAAATTAACAACATAATTGAATTTGAGCATACTTTCTAGCATCCAAACATATTTAATCCCATGAAAATTTAGCATATATCATAGTGCATAAAATAAACATTACATCTCAAATAATTTTCATTTGAACATAAAAACAACATCCATGAAATATAATAAATCAAACCACAAAATTAAAGTAACACCAAGATTTATCCTAGGAAAACCTGATGGGAAAAACCCAACCTCCAAAATATTTTCTTTCTCATTTTCATAAACTTAAATGGTAAACTTTACAATAATAGTAGGGCATCTACCAGCCCTTCTCTTCAGATATAGGTCGAAGTATACAACAATTCCTTTTTGACCAATTGATGTAATTAAGGGATCACCCAATCCCTTCTCTATGACATCAATATAAAATTCACAATAAAATTAAGGAATCTCTGGTTCCTAAGACATTTAACATCCTACATTGTTCATGAAAAATCATTGGATTATATTTTGGAGATATCATAATTCGAGGGAGTCCTATAAGTTTCCCTAAGAATTAATTCCCACATTCACTCTTCATAATTGGTTTATAACCAATCCCTTGAGTAATGGATTTAAATTCCCATACCTTTAAATCCATAAACAACCATTAAATCCTTCGTTTAAGAGATCTATTTTACCATATTTAACCATCTAATTTCCATTTTCTATTCAATCCATATACCACCATTTCTATTTGTAACTTATCTATATGCAAAACTTCCTTAGATTATGGTATCTATTAATTAATATTTGGGTTGCACCCAATATATATTACATCATCTATTTCCTCACTATATCTATTAGTACCTTTGGTGATAAAATCTTCGAAGTCCTTTCCCTTTAGAAAATTTAAATTAGAATGGTCAAATTTGCTACTATTAAGGCCCTAAACCTTTGAACCCATTATATTTTAGAATTTTCTATCTAAAGGGGTAAACCATTAGGTTCAACGCTTTGATCCTTACTACAAGGTAATAACCTACGGTTAGATGACAAATCGACATAGGTCTCAAGGTGATTCCTTTTTGATACGACATGAATACCATTCTAGGAGATAACCTTCTATATAATCTAAATAGTCCCCCATTGTGTCAAGGCTAGACAATTGTGTCCACATATATAAGATTCAAGACTAGTGACAACTACCCCACCATGCAATATATGGTGATATATCATCGTTTAATGAATTGGGCTAAAATCCATAAGAAATTGATGAGCTTGACCCTAACCCCTATATCTGAATACTATGCACAATGCTTATTGCTTCCAAAGGACCTTTTTGATAGTTTAGGGGAAACCCTTCCCTATTGTGTTATCACAAATCATGCAAGGACTTCTATATTATTTTAGTAGGAGTTTCTATGTGCTCAATCTAGGTTACCCAGTCATTGAAGATGATCGTAGTTTAGTTAAACCTAACCCTGAACCATAGATGATGAACCAGACAACTCCTGGTGATATGGATTATCTATCCATCACATCTGAGTCATCTTATACCTATTTCAATCCATAAACAAATCGAGCGATCATAGATATAATACCGATTCATTTATTCCATAAATTTTACGTTGTATATGACGACATCTCCCATCGATTCCTGATTGGCCCTTGTCAATTGTTCAAAGATGATTGTTTTATTTTCAAACTCTACCTTGATGCCTTGTATTTCAATTGGCCCTGAGTTCTAATGATAGGAAGCCCAAAAAATATTAATTCACTTGCATAGAGTAAATTGTTTCCCAATGCGACAATTTTGAAGGTTCAAAATCATGATCCAAACCTAAGGTCCTAGAGAGTTTCACTCACATGAGTCAGATGTTTGTATCTTATGGTTGCATAGGGCTATGAGACTTAAATTTTTGAGATAGCTCCTTACCATAGGGTCAAAGGACTACCATAGCTATATTTTCGAAGAGATACTTCTCCTAGACTAATGGTTAGATGCGCTATAGGTTACTATAGGCTAGGATTGACTCAAATATCAGACCTTGGAGATTGATGAATGCATTCTCCCAATGTTCGATCTGTCAGGATGATAATTTCGTTAGTATAGTTTTGACAACACGACATCACTGATGTATTTTACAAACCCCCTTTGAAGGGGTAAAACATGGATATGATAAGATATTACCGATGTATTTAGGTAATTTTATGCCACAAGTAGAGATCACCTTATGGTAGTCACGATGGAGTGCAACTGAGTTTACCTAGAAGAGTATTTTTAGGAAATTGAACTAGAGAGAAATACAATGAATCTTATTGCTATCAACCATGCAAGAGTGTTTCCAAGTACCTATCTTTCGGTCACATCCTGAAGGCTTCAACTTATAAGAAACTATCTAAAATCGGAGCACAAGATTTCAATATCAGGGTTTAAATTTACTTCAAGAATTCTTGAATAGCACAAACCAAACACTTAGCAACCATAATCACTTGGGTAACAGAGTTGGACTATCATCTTTCAATAGACGCTTTAGAGTGAAGGCACGGGATCGATCCCCCCCTCGACAGCATAAGATATTATTTATACATATATATTTTTAATATTATAGCTACGTGACAAGAGTTAGTAATAGCATTAGTTCATTCTTATTCAACTGGATCTTGTAGTAAGGATGGTTGCTGGATAAATCCAGTATTTTGAGGATTTTTAAACCCCAGGTTCGAGGCTCACGGAGGGTCAAGTGGATTAAACTTTGGTCATTGTATTTTTTGAGGTTATTTCTACAAATATTAGCCAAAATTTCACTTTACAATGAATTTTGAATGCCATTATAATGGTAAGGGTCCATAAGATTAAACCACTCGCTTAAAAAGATAAAAATTAATATCAATATGAACTCTATTCTTAAGAACCTAAACTCATGCTTAAAATAAATAAGTTTAGATTCTTTTTTTTTGTAAATTAATTTGTATTATTTCAAAAAGGGCATTTGAAAGGTGCCCTGTCGCATTTTACATCAAGGAACCAAGAGGAACGCAATAGAGATAAATGAGTCTCCGTAAATAGAAAAAACCCAATAAAACTGAAATACTAAGAACAAAAAATCCAGAAAGGCTAAAAGCCATTACAATCCTTTGGCAAAAGTGAATAGAAAGGAACACCACCAAAAAGAGAAACACAAATACGAGATGGAACAAAACATATTGCACACCAATAGACCAAAGGAAGAGTAATGCATTTGAGAGAAAAACCAAAAACAAGCCATTAATGCCATCAAGGAAGGGCGTCAAGAGTGCGAACCTTCCAAAATTGCACATTTTTGGACCAGAGAGCAAATTGGAGGTATTTCCACTCACCTGGACGCAGGTTTTGTGCCAAAATATTTCCATTTCCTCTATTTTAAAGCTACTCTAACATATTGAGCTGCAAGTTCCACAAACAATTACACATTCTCGTTTGTTTTAGATCAAATTTCCAGTCATTTCCTAGTTAAATTCAAATTCCAAAAGCATTTAGCTAGACTTACCTTTTGCAAATCAATAGAGTAATTTTACCTTTTTGTAAACCACTTAAATAGATTTCAATTCACTCGTTGATAGCCTAGATTTACTTTTGCGCACCAACCAGTAAATAGATTTGCTTCCAAAAGGCATCTTAGCATAGTTTCAATTTTGAAAAGGCATCCTAGAATAGATTTCTTTTGAAAAGGCATTAATCTAGATTTGCTTCTAAAATAGTACCGCACCAACAAACACCACACACTCACGCTCCAAATTAAATGGTGTAAGGCACTGGGTTTCATCTCCAGGTCGAGTTGGATTTCATCACCAACTCACCACCAGAGTTCGGTGTGGTATGGGCTTGCCCTCCACTGGCTCACCTCTAGATTAGACACCTAGTAGCCCCACCCTACGAGTGGTTTTCTGGGCTTCACTACCGGAAGATCCTTCCCACTTTGAGTGTTGGTCCCTGAATTCTATCACCGGAAGGTACCTTCGGAGTGGGTAGTTTTAGAAAGCCGCTTTGCCATAGGGCTTTTCAAATAATTAGTGGACACGGTAAATTGTCATTCTTGAGTGCCTTAAGCCATCCGAGGGTTAATTGAAAGCATGGGTATGCCGATAGCACCACATTGACAATGTTTTCTCTATTCGTGAGAGTTTATTTGACTCATTAGAGCATTTTGAGTCTCCCCCTTTTTGGATATCATTTTATTGTACCGTATTCCATCTAGGTAGCCATTCGCCCATTGGAAACATAGTCCTATTTTGTGCACCTTTGGGCATTGTAGAAGGTTATGTGCTACGACATACCTGATTCATATTAGCATATCACCCACTACCTGGATTTTACTACTAGGATGTATATTTTATCATCAAAACACACGAAAAAACCAAAAAAAAAGAACTTTTGCTTTTGAGTCTCGAGAAAAGTGGTTACAACAGCGCATCAAAAGTGCTATAACTCACTTACGGATTGTCTCACTATTTCATCTCCATGATTTTCACTGCATAGTTTGTTTTTAGGTGGTTTGCACTTCCCAGCGTACTCATCCTACACTCAAGCTTATTTCACATGATTCTATGCGAAAATCTAGCATTCAGGCTACCATACTGATTCACACAGATTTTTTTAGCACAGGGAGGGTATACACAACACAAATTTCACCCTCTGCTACACTTTTGGGTGGTCCGCACCCCTGACCTACGAACCTATTCTTCAGGTTCTAGACTACACACATAGCACACAGAGGCACTTACTACACATTTTTAGCCTTCTATTTTTCATTCTGGGTGGTCCACACCCCTAGAGTGTGAACCTTTCTGGTCCGCACCCCAGACCTGTGAACTTGTTTTTCTGCTACCAAAGAGTATCCCGGTCAGTCATAGATAGTTTTTGAGCCTACCTTTCACTTCTGTTGACTATTGATACCACTTCTTTCATATCTTACCATGTCGGTCACACGTAGTCAGATGCATGAAGCACTTCGTCGTGCTATCGAGGCTGCCCAATGGACTGTTCTTACTATAGGGGCCTCTTCTTCTTGGACTATAGATCCACCTTTCGAGTCTGAGCAGGTTCCATCCAGAGTTGTGCCTGACCTATTGATGGGGCCTTCCACCCCTAGAGCTAGTACTGCATCCCATATGGCCTCTTCTCCACCATCTCATTTCCTAGATGAGCACCTCGAGGAGCCCCCTCCTTTAGAAGCTCTCTCTTCACCCAATCCCCCATCCACTTTCTGCCCCAATGTCATCTACACCTCTCCCGGCCACCCCATACCAGTTATGGTGGTAGAGGAGCTCACTCCCCCTCCTTCCCCTTCCTCTACTCATCCATTCATTGACCATTCTTCTCATCCTCTTTTGGGTGATGATGTCATCATCTCCCAAATTATCTTAGATATTGTTACCATGGTGTAGTCTATTGGTATGATTTCCACCCCTCATTCCTCCACACCACCTTCCTCACACATACCGGTATCTCACCAGGCTTCCTCTAGTCATCCACCTTCATCTCAGCCACCATCTATTGAATCCCCTACATATCATTCCCATCCATCATAGAGTTACCGCATGGCTTCATCAAGCCTTGCAGACCCCTCTATCCAGGATTTTCCACCATGCACATCTCACACCCCACCCCCGCCACCTACCCCCCAGTTCACCACATTTCCACCTCTCGATTACCCTCCATTCTCCACCTATGACCCACCATCCGTACACCCTAGTACTTTTTGGCTACCTCCTCCCCCTTCATATCAACCACCTCCATTGCACTCCACCTACCAAGGCATCCCACCTCGGTATTCCATTCAGCCATATTCCCTGTTTGCCAACCCTTCTACTTCACCTCAGTCCTCTTCCGTACCCCCACTACCTCATAATAGTTTTCCTTTCATACATCCATGTCTATCCCACCCCCTTCTTCCACACCTCCCACCTTTTTCACCATGCCCCCCATATGGTCATCCACTACTACTACTCAGGTGCAACCTACTTTTTAGTATGTGCATTAGCAAAAAAAGATGCCCATGCCCAACTAGTCACCTCTCGGTTACTATGACATGCAATAGTAGCAGTAGATCCCAATTCTTGGTCCCTCACCTCCTAGATATTATGATCCATCACAACAGCCACCACCCATGTCCCAGGCTCCATACATCTCACCCCATCCATCTCAGGTTCTTGTCCCACAATACCACTCCACAGTTGTACCCACTCCATAGCAGGATGCTTACTATCAGTAGTGGGAAGAGCAGCAGCTATGGTATCCCCCACATTTAACTTTTGCCTCAGCCACATCGCAACCACCACCCACTTCCGCACCACCCCTTCCATTTCTAGCCCTGCCTGAGACTACCACTATGCTCTCTAGCAATTTTCAAGCCATGCAATAGTAGTTGTTTGCTTTGGATCTGTGTACCGTTGGTTATGGGCCTCAAAATCCCACATACGATGAGCTGTGCAATGAACCCATTCACCCCTCTATTCCTGTCCATCCTTACCCTTACAGATTTGAAGTTCCCAAATTTGATAAATTCAAAAGTAAGGAAGATCCTAGAGAGCACCTCAATAATTACCATTTTACCTGTTACCAATTGCACGAAAGTGATCCCCTTATGCTTCGTACCTTTGCCATGTCACTTGGAGGTCAAGCTTTAGATTGGTACAACCATTTACCTCACCATAGCCTCTACACATTTGAGCAGTTGGCCAATATTTTTCTTGAACATTTTGCTATCAATATCAAAACCAAGCTCACCTTGTCTGATGTATATGCTTTGTGCCAGTGGGATGACGAGCCTATTACTGATTTTGTCACACGTTGGAGAGTGGTCCTTCATGATCTTGCTTTCCCTCTCCCACCTTCAGAGCTCATCAAACTCTTTGCCAAGAGTTGTCACAAACAAATTTCCCAAACATTGCAAATACATCAGAGTCGGACATTTGAGGAGGCCATTTCCCAAGCCAAAGTAATCGAGGACATCAAGGTCCACATAGGAAAAATCACATTGCATCAGAAACCACCTTACCCCACCAACTACCACTACAATCACCCTCCATATATCCCACCTACCACACGACCACCACAAACCAATCAAGTTCTTATCAACCCATCGTATCCACTAGTGCAAGTGGCATCTACGCAAGCTCCACAACCCACTCCTCCATGCTCCCCCCATAATCAGTATCAAGCCAATCCTCCACTTCTTCCCACTCCACAAACTAGCAACCCCCCATCACAACCCAATACCTATCAAGGCCACAATCCATGACCACCTCACCCCCCACGCAATTGGATGCCTATTTCTGAACCCATGCCCACTCTATTTTGATGACTTACTGAGGGGGGCCTCATCCATTTACCGAATGTCCAACCACTTGATCCAAATCACCCTTTGCCATGAGATTACAACCCCCAAGATTTTTGTGATTATCACCGACAACATGGCCATACCATTGATTCATGCCACATCTTTTGCCATGTTGTCCAAGACCTAATTGATCGAGGCTCCATTCAAGTCTCAAACCCCCTTGCACCACAAAATCAAAATTTGGGGATATTTCAAAATCCCTTACCCAAGCATGGGGGTAATCCACCTCAAAATGATCCATGTCAAGTTAACCACATCAATCGAGATCCTTCCCAATAGGGTTTTGTGGGTATGATCCACATCGTTACTCATAATCAATGTTACCCACCCCCTGCAGCCCCTCAACAACCTTCTACATCACAACAACCTCTAGTCACAACTTCCATCATTACACCACCCATCCCTCCACTTTCTCCATATAATTTTATCACCATATTTTGTAGCATTTCTCATCAACTCTGCATCGCCCCTATGCGGTTATCCATTTATGACCTCTTGCAGCAATCCCAACCTCATCATGAAGCCCTCGATTCTATCCTCCACTCTCTCGATCTTGACACCCAGAATGCATATTCCTTTGCCAACTTTGTTGGCAATGTTCAGAGATGCTTACAACCTTCTATCAGCTTCCATGACCATGAAATTATAGAAGTTGTAGGTGAGGGAGCGGATCCTCCATTACATATTCAAGCCTCCATCAATGTTGTTACCTATAAGCATGTTCTCATCGATACTGGTTCCTCTATCAACATCATTTCTACCATAGCCTTAAACCACCTTCGTCTTCCCCCGTCTCATCTTGCTACACCATCCATGGATCTTCGAGCCTTTGATGGCTCTATGCATCCCACCATTGGCACTATTGTCTTACCCATTAAGGCAGGTGTCAAAACCATTTCCACCCTCTTCCATGTTATCGAAGGCGAGATGCAATACAATATCCTGTTAGGATGACCTTGGATTCGAGACATGCAATGCATCCCTTCCACACTTCATCACTACATCAAATATGTCCATAATGGATTAGTTCATTGCATCCCCATCGACGGTGATCCCTTTGAATTCTGCAACATCATCAACCTTCCCCCTGGTCCATCCTTGACATCTACACAATTCACCCCCATCCCCCATCGTACGCTCGCTAACACTTATCCCCCATCATCACAACCACCCCCTACCCCTAATCTAAGCAATGTGGCCTCCACTTCATCCACTCTACCTCAACCTCCACCATGACCACCAACCCCTAATTTCTCTCATGCTACTTCATCATCCTTCACACCACCACCATTTACCTTTTCTGCTATGCCAACCCCACCACCCTCATCCAATACCACACCCATCCTTCCCACACCACCACCATCCACTCATCGCTTTGTGTCATGGTCCACCTAGGTGTGCATGGTTTCCCATTCATCCACTCCCACTCCTTCACCTCCATCCCAATTTCAACATGCTAATCATCCCATCGTTGGATCTCCTATTGAATGTTATGAGTGGGCACAATGTGCTGCTCGACTTGATGCGGAGTTAGCCCAATCCACCTATATGGATACCCATCCCCCATCCAACACTCCCCCTCCATCTGTTGCACCATCACCTAGCCACACAGGGGGTCCTCCCCTCCACTCATGCACACTAATCCTCCCCATGTTTCCATCCACATGACCACACCTAGCCTCGACGAGTATCACATCACCGATTCACGCATTTCACCAGCCAATTTCCAAACCACCCATGATTTTGGTCGACCTCGTGATGTGCCCTTGACTATTGGGGTTGTCGTTCCTCTTGGTCCTCCCAATAATTCCATGAATTTTGTTTATGGAGGCCTTGATTCATCCGTGCTACCACCAACACCTCCTTTACCACAAACCAGATTTTACGGTAATCTTAATCACATGTCTAATCCTATTTTTGCCTGGAAATATCTACATCGATACAATTGGCATGGGTATGGCCTCGGGAGATACAAACAAGGATGTCATTCCTATATTAGTCCTCCCACTCACCTTCCCATAGATCGCTCTGGAGTCGGTTACAATCCCACCACCATTCATACTCTTGAGCATGAATTTCAACATCTAAATCTCAATCCTCCCAACCTCTTGCCTAATGAGGAATTTGAACCCACCATGCCATCAGAGAGCTCTTCTCCTCACTCTACCATTGACATACCATCCACATTATTTCCACCCTCTCCACCCCATGAGCCTCTTTCCCCCAAGAAGTCGACACACTGATTTATCACTTCACCTACCTCACTGTTGATGAACCCCCGCCTATCGATTCACCCCTACCTACCGATTCATCCTCGCCTTCTGATTCATCCCCACTCATCGACTCATATTCCCCTCCCTCTCTAGCCCCATCCTCTCCACCTATAGTTCCTTTTTTCCCAAGGTACAAAACCATCCCATCTCGATGCCAAATCACTCGCACACCTTCACCCCCTATAGTTTTGAATCCAGGTCACCACCAACCCATTCTTGATTTCTTCCTATCCTCTTTCGACTCTTCTAAACCTTCCTCCCCCACCTCATCCATTCATAGTGCATCGGTCAACATGATTTTCATTGACCTTTATGCTCCCCTTCGCTACCCACACCAACCTAATTACACCCCACCTCCCATTAATGATTTTTTCGACTTCGATGATATCTCCTCCCCCCATCTACTATTGATTTCCTCCCCACACCCCACATGATCCACTCTGCTAGTGCACCTTTACCTACCAACCCACCCCACATCCCATGGATTCATAATATATATTTTTATCTCGATGATGAATTCCTCACCCCTGACTCCATTGATGACCTCCATCTCATCCCCATCCCAGAACAACTTCAAGATGGTTCTCACATGCTTGTTGAGGACACCATTGAAGTTGACATTGGCAATGATCCCGACCATCCTCACATCGTCTACCTCATCGCTAGCCTCATGGAAGAAGAGCGGATCCTATACACAAACTTCCTCTACTACTACATTAAGGTATTTTCTTGGTCTTATCAGGATATGTCGGGCCTCGATTCATCTCTAGTGGTGCACAACCTTGTCCTCGACACCAACGCCAAACCTATGCGACAAAATTTGCATCGCATGCACCCTACTATGGCCCTTATGGTAAAAGGAGAATTATAAAAACTCCTTGATGTTGATTTCATTGTCCCCATTGACTACCCGGAGTGGGTTTCAAACATGGTTCCCATCAGAAAACCCAAGGGGGGTATCCGCATTTGCATCGATTTTAGGGATCTTAACAAAGCTTGTCCCAAGGACAATTTTCCACTCCCTAATATCGACACTTTGGTCGATGCTATAGCCGGACATGAAATACTATCACTCATGGATGGTTTTTTAGGTTACAATCAAATTCGTGTCAATCCAGCGGACCAACACAAGACCGCTTTCACCACCCCCTAGGGGACTTTTTGTTACAAAGTCATGCCTTTTGGCCTCAAGAATGCTGGGGAAACTTATCAATGTGCCATGACTTATATTTTCCATGATCTTATGCATAAAACTCTTGAAGACTACGTAGATGATCTTATTGCTAAATCCAAAATCCGTGGTCAACATATTGCAGATCTACGACAAATATTTGATCACCTCTTAGAACACAATGTTCGATTGAACCCAAAAAAATGTGTCTTTGGTGTCACCACTGGAAAAATATTAGGTTTCATCATCTCCCAATGAGGCATTGAAGTCGATCCCACCAAATTCCAAGCCATCATTGACATGCCCCCCTACGAACCTCAAGCAGTTATGCAGCCTCCAAGGATGAATCCAATCTATTCGATGATTCATCGCCCAGTTGTCCGATAAATGTCAACCATTTAATCATCTATTACAAAAGGGGGTCCCATTTAAATGGGATAGCAAATGTCAAGCCACTTTTGATGACATCAAAACATACCTTACATCACCACCCATTCTCATCCCACCTCATCCAGACCATCCATTTTACCTATATGTCTCCGCTACTGATGTTGCATTAGGTATACTCCTCGCCCAAAATAATGAGAATGACAAAGAGCAAGTGGTCTATTACATTAGTCACACTCTAATTGATTATGAAACATGGTATGCATACATGGAGAAACTTTGTCTTGCCATTGTTTTTTCCACCCAAAAGTTGTGACATTACATGCTCAGTCACACTACCTACGTAGTTGCTCATGACAATCCACTTCGCTACATGCTCAGCAGAAGCTACAACAATACCCGCATAACCAAATGGATTATGCTCCTCATAGAATTTGATCTCAAATTTATTATCCAAAAATCCATCAAGGGCCAAGTCATTGTTGATCAATTAGCTGAGGCCCCATTACCAAATAATGCACCAGTGCTTATTCAGCTTCCAGATGATTCAGTTTTTCACATAAGCGAAGCCGAAGAACCTGTAGAGCCTGAATCAACTACCGAACTGACTCTTTTCTTTGATGGCTCCCGATGCACACATGTTGGGGGTGCAAGAATAGTCTTTTTCATACCGCAAGGGGAGCCCCTCCCCTTCTCTTTTAAGTTAGGCTTTCCATGCACCAATAACAATGTTGAGTATGAAGCTCTTATCCTTGGCTTGAAGCAAGCACTCTCCATGCATATTCATCACCTAGACATATTTGGAGATTCCCTCCTCATTGTCAATCAAATCAAGGGAGAGTGGCAATGTCATTGCCCAGTCTTACAACAATACAAGCAGGTTGTCGAAGATCTATTGGCTAAGTTTGAATGGTATGACATCACCGCTACCCCATGATCCACAAACCACTTTGTCGACACCATGGCCTCTCTAGGCTCACTCATCCCACAAAACCCACTTTTTGACACCACTCACATGTCCATTCACACCCTTCTTCATTCAGCCATTTCCAACAAGCCGCTTCCTCGTGACGATGGCATCAATATCATCACGGCCACACCGCATGACCCATGGTTTTCCCAAGTTAAGGATTACATCAAGCTCGACATCATACCACCTGATATCAGTCATACTCATAAATGAGCTTTTAAATTACGTGCCATTCGCTACACATTGCTAGGTGATATCCTATATAAGCGAAGTTATGATGACATATTACTCCATTGTCTTGAGCCTTTCGAAGCCCAACGCATTACTCAAGAAGCTCATGATGGTACTTGTGGTGGCCATTTCAGTGGCATGGCTATCACCAAACGTATTTTATGAATGGGTTATTATTGGCCCACCATGGAGCATGACTGTTGTGCTTATGTCAAGAAGTGTGTCAAATGCCAACATCACGCCAATCTTACACACTTACCCTCTCAGGCCCTACAACCCATTCAATCTATCTGGCCATTTTCACAATGGGGCCTGGACCTTATCGGTAAAATCACTCCTACCTCATCCAACAACCATAAATTCATCATCACCGCCACTGAGTATTTTACCAAGTGGGTGGAGGTTGTCCCATTAGTCCAAACAATAGGTGCCAAAATCATCGATTTCATCACACAACACATCATCTGTCATTTTGGCATCCCATCAAAAATCATCTCTGACAATGGTACACCATTTAAGAATAAGAATGTGCATGCTTTATGCAAAAAATTTAATATCCAACATAACTTTTCCACTCCATATTACCCCCAAGGTAATGGTCAAGCTGAAGCAACCAATAAAACTATCATCGCCATTCTTCGCAAAATCATTGCAGATTCACACCGTGATTGGCACAATCAAATACCTTTAGCATTATGGGCATATCAAACCAGTATTCATACTCCAACTAGGGCAACCCCATTCTCTCTTGTCTATGATGTCGAAGCCATCATGTCATTGGAACTCGAAATACCATCTTTAAGAGTCTCTATGCAAGAATTCATTGATGATGACATGACTCATCAAGCCCGATTAGATCAATTGACCCTTTTGGATGAATGTCACATCCATGCCATTGAACATACATGTGTCTATCAAGATCACCTTCGACGTGCCTATAATTCTAAGGTACACCAACATGAATTTCAAGTTGGAGACTTAGTCCTCAAAGAGAACCAACAGATCACTAGCCAACCACGCCATCTCCATGACAAATTTGCACCAAATTGGTTAGGCCCATACATGGTTACTCATAAATTTGGATCTGGGGCATATCATCTAGCTACTTTGGAAGGAATAGCCGAGCTTGAGCCCATTAACATTATTCACCTATGAGCATTTTACGCCTAGTTGTAGGCATTACCGCTCATCACTACTTGTGTACATATGTATAAAAAAAAAAAAAAAAAAAAAAAAACAAAAACAATGCTTTCATTCTTTTACAATTCGGTGGCACTAAATTTATTTGCATACACATCTAACTCTGCTCCCTTCATTTCCCTCCCCTTTTCTTTATTTCTTCTATGAATGGATGTTGTATGGTCACGCTTCGAGCGGCTACATACCTTCCATTTCCCCCTTCTTTCTCTTCCCCTCTTATTTTCTTATTTTCTTCTCAGTTACTCATCATTGTTGTATGGTCACGCTTCGAGTGGCTACATACCTTTAATGGGTTTCTCTTTATTCTTCTTTTCTTTTTATATCTTATTTTCTTCTAAGTTACTCATCACTGTTGTATGGTCATGCTTCGAGTGGCTACATACCTTTAATGGGTTCCTTTTTATTCTCTTTCCTTTCTCATATTATTTTCTTCTAGTTACTTGCCAATGTTGTATGGTCACGCTTCGAGCGGCTACATACCATTGATAAGTTCATTTCTTCTTTCTTCTTCGCCTTCCTCTTCTTCTTTCTTGCATTCTCCATTTTCACATCACTCCATTTCATGCCTCATTCCATTATCCATAATACTGGGGCACCCTTGTACATAAATATTTACCTTTTACATTCATGATCGTACTTGTATATATTCATTGTCAATAAAATGCGAAAGGAATTAAAAATGCACATGCTAGCATGCCAAATTGATGTCCAACACCCCTTTTTAGGAGACCAGATTAGAGCTATGTTTTGATTGCTTCAACCACAAATAGTTATCTAATCAACCACCATCCAATGTTGGCATATTTCAGATATACTTTTAGACTTCCCTTGGTCACCTTGCTCTCTTTTTTGGACTTACATGCACGTCTTACATATTAATAACATTCTAGAAATGGGGTTGCTTACGTTGCATACCAACTGATGCTTAGCAAAAATTACTCCACTTATTACATCATTTACATGATTTCTCATGAATCGGAGGACCAACAAAAGGACAAGCTCTCCCCCCACCATTTGAATAAAAATCCCTTGCTCCATATCTAATCTGAGCAAGTATCCCGAAGAAGCATACTCACAAAAAAATCCCTTGCTCTACATCTAATCTAAGCATGTATATACAAAAAAAAATAAAAAAATAAAAGAAAAGAATAAAGAACAAAAGCAAAGAACAAGAAGAGACACACAAGAGCATAGAATACAAGCCTCCTCCACAAGCAAATCAGTCACACCAGGGCAGAAAACAAAAGGAAACGCCTCGAGATATCATCAGCTTGAATCCCTGTAGTCCTTCGGTATTTACCAAATGAGCTAGCACACAAGCTAAGTTGGTATGCAATTATACTCCTCCCCATTCTAGAATGGTAAAATGAACATCACTTTTCACACACAAGTCCAAGATAGAGGTCTTGTTTACCATGATAGTCTCTAAGTAAATCAAGAAATTTCGCTCAGTTATTCAATGGGTTTGATTGTACAAACTGTAATGCTCGAATCTCTTCAAGATATTTCTCCAATCCAAATTTCTTGGAATAACGAAATGGATCACATCATTTGAGCAATGTAATGATGCACATGCTATCCCTAAGCAAAATATTGACCTCACACACATTTATGCATACCATCTTACTCTTTATACTTTCTTTGTTCATTTAACCAATATTCTTAAGTTTTAATTACTTAACTATAACATTTGTTATTACCATTCCACTATCTATTATCATATCTATGCTAATCATGCACGACCATAAGAAGATAGTAACAAACACAAAAATGCAAATAACACAAGTGTCACCGAATATCGTATGTATATATATATATATATATCAAAAAATCAAATGCCATCAGGCTACAATAAAATGTGTGGGCCCTTATGGGCACATCATCACACATCCATGTCTATAAATCCACAAAAATGCCATCCGACTACAATAAGGAATGCACCATCATCAGGTACATCTCCCCATAAAAAGAATTCGCTCATCCTGAGCACCTACAAACAACAAAAACAAGTCTCCTCATAGCGGCTACCCTCCCAAGGTCTCCCCAACCCCCTCATCCATGCCATCTCCACCAGCTACCTACTACCCTACCTCTCCAAAAACCTCCACACCCACACCACCTCCACCAAATGACAACTACATAGGCACTGCCTCTCCAACATCCTCCACCTATGCCACCCCCACCTACTCAGCTAGCCCTATCCACACTAGTGCCTATGATACTGTAGGTGCCACCATCACCTATACCATACCACCTATTGATGGAACACTTTGCCCTAATTACACAACCAATGAGGCTAGTGACCCCTCATAAGTGGGAATCAGTATCCCCCATAAGTCTAACTCCCCCTCGCTCTCACCCGTCTACCCACCTCCTTCATCGCCATCGACATAAGCCATCGGTTGCCCTCCTACAACCATGCAATCATCTTTCATGCTACCTCCAGCTATGGCACTACACTCCCCAACTAAGCAATCTCCTGCTCCACCCTCCCCTTTGCCTCTAGCCTCCTACACTGTATGCTCCAGCTCAGCTACCCGTGCCTCATGACATGCCCTCATAGCTATAGTCTCTACCCTCGCCTCATCCTACTCCCATTGGAGAGTATCTCACTCAATCCTAAGCCTCTCCATCTCCTCGACCATCTACTATATGCACACCTCGGTGCATCTTACTCTCATAGTGTATCTCTCAAATCCTCATCTGCATCCTCCCTCTCCTTCTCCCATAAGGACCGCTCCATCCCCCACTCTGTATCCCACTCAAAGAGCATGTCCTGCACCCTCCGTAGCTCCACCCATAGTCACTCCATCTCAGCCTCCATTGATAGTGCTCCCTGGAGGTCACTCCCAAAATCAAAATCCTCCATCTCTCCTACCAACCCCTCCCCCAACAATGGTCCCTCACTTAGTGCCTCCATCCCTACCTCTATCATAGGGATATCTTCCCTAGGCACTATCCTCTCACCACCTCCTCCCGATGGCCCTACACCATGGCCTCCCACCAACCAATCATCTCTACCACCCACACCCTCCATCACCACCATCCCCCTGCCACCTCCTGCTAATGGTCCCACACCTACATCCCTCACCAACTGATCATGATCATCTCGATGTAGTCACACACGTCATGCCAGTAGCTCATACTCCACATCCTCCACCTCACCTAGCTCAGGTGAACCCCTATCCTCCACCTCCTCTACTGGTGATCTCACTTGTGCCCCTACTGGTAGCCCTACATACGGTAAAGCTCTAGCCACATCGACCCATCCATCCACCACCCCTCGCCTCGGCTCCCAAGACTACCTCGACCACCATACATCATACTCCATGGTCATCCCAACATCGTCCACATCTAGGATGTCAATCACCTCATTTGGGATCAAGTATAGAGGTGGCACTATAGGCCCCCTGTCTCCCTTCACCCTATAAATCTCTACAGGTGGCTCAAGACGCCCCTGTACGAGTCCAAACTGATGCACCCTAGAAAATGGAATAAACTCCACCTCCATGACATACTTCCCCACCACCCACCTCCCATGTCGTACGGATGCCAAATGCATAGCCTCATCATCCCAGCTCGGCCCTCCTCACCATGACCTCCACCTGATCTGATCCATGGTCAACCTCCCTAGCTCTATCCGATAGTGCACCAACTCCCCTACATGCTCCCTCCTCCTCCTCTCCATATCCGCCCACCATCGGCTAGCATACGGCCTATCACCCCTCATGCACATGCGCATCATAAGGTAAATTAGTCGATCATAAAATCATGATATGCTCCCATGCCCATACCTATAGTAGGGGTAGCACACTCAATCCTATCCTCATCATCCACACTACACCATGCAACTCTCGATACACCTAAGTCAACAAAGTGGGTGCCCATGCATATCGACACCCCTGCTCCACCATATCACATACAATCCCCATCATGTTCCAAGGGAATTTCACCCCTGAAGCATCCGATAATGCATGACTCGCAATCAACAACATAGCCATCGCATGCCATAGTGAAAGCCACCTCTCCTTCTTCCACTAGTAGAACATATAATCTACACCCTTCATCGCCTCCACTCATCTCCACCTCTCTCCAAAGGCCCTCTCCAAAATCCACTCTCGTGCCTCCTTCCCCACCACCATCATCGTCAAACCATCAATGGGTAGCCGATATATCCGGTAAATGTCCTCTAAGGTGACCGTCATCTCACCAGTCGGAAAATGAAAGGTGTTCCTATCAGGATCCCACCTCTCACATAGTGCAGCCATGTACGCATGGTTCACATGAACCCCATGCATAACCCATACTCCATAAAGACCCATGGTCTTTAGCCACTTCACATCCACCACCCCCCACTACCTCTCCAACTCCCTTCTGCAAGTTCGAAGTCGATGGCGGGTAAATACTTGCTTCACCTGCATCACACACGTCACATGTCAGCAATAATCCATGCATTTGTACATAAACCATACACATAAATTTGTAAAATAAAAAGCACACTTTTTTTATTATTTCTACACATTTGTTAAATAGGATTTGAAATCATGTATAAATACACTTCATTTATTAGTCCACTTGCACATAACATTCCATTGCACTTTACCTTTACACACACACCACCACACATGATACATTTTACACCTCGATGTACAAATTTTTCACAATGCATCATACATTCCACCCATTTCCATCTCACCCACATCCCAAAAACTCCATAATCTTAGCATAAATCAGGTTCGCACGTCACACATGTGAACTCAACAGTTCACACGTGTCATGTGCGAACCGAGCGGTTCGCACGTCTAGCGTGTAAACCATCAAAAATTAATGAAAATTCTATGGCCCGATGCGGAATTTCATGCTGATTCTATTGGTACCCAACACACGTGCAAAAAAAATTAAAACAGGTGCTAAAAATGCAAAAAATGACACAAAAACCCTAACTACTAGCACACAATACGAAACAGTCAAAATAGGGTCAAAACAGAAAACCAAGACCAGATCGGGATACCCATTTGGCTTAAAAGGTAGGTTTCATTTTCCTCTTTCTTTCCCATGTCCATTTCCCACCCATTTTTCCTCATCACATTTCACATCCGCCCCATGCACACATCCCCATGCATCCAAAAGTCAAAATAAAAAATGAAACATCTTTCTGGGTACCCATTTCGCCGGTTTTACACATGGTGTTCAAATTTTTATTATTTATTACCCCCATCCCCGTTTCATGGTTAAAAAGTGAACATATTCATTTTAAACCCCTCCCCAACAAGCAAAAATCACGCAAACCAACGATCAAAAAATCTACATACCTCCGGCACATCCACCCCCGCATCGGTGCTTCCCGAAGTACTCACCATTTCACTCCATCCGATCCACAATCCGACAGCACCCTGTCACCTTCTTCTTCTCCTCTCCACCTCTCTGCCAACTATGCGCATGCAAATGACGTCATACCTTCAAATTTCACCTTTTATAAATGATTTTTGGTAGGTTCGCACCCCACACGTGCGAACCAACTGGTTCACACGTGTGACGTGCGAACCTACCATGCAGAGCCCAAATTCTCCCATAAACCTCAAATTTCATCCTCAACACCATTCCACACCTCATCTCATTGCTTTTGTCCCAAATTTTTCAAAATTTGCCCTTTCATCTTCATCAACCGTCGCATCGTCGATCTTCACTTCCTTCATCGCCAATTCACCACTTGAGGGGGTTATCATAAATCACACCTTGCACATGGTCAAACAACCAAACATCCAATCATGGATTCAATGAATGCCTAAGAAAATTTTTGCTAACGATTATCTCAATGACCAAAAGTCCAATTCCAAACAAAATGATATTTGATAAATCTTCAAACGCCTTTGCCTGTAGACGCCATATGGATTCCAATTGTCATAAGTGGTAGGCGTAAGACCACTTGTGAATTAAAAAATCTTGAAGTTCTACCTGAGGCTCCAACGATTTATCAAATATTGCCAAATGAGCTCATCAATCAATCAAAAGCAAAAGTTAACCAAAGCATCTTGTTATGTCCAAAATTGAAACATTTACAATTGATCATAATGCAAGGCAATCATCCGACTTTCCCCAAAAGCAGTCACTCATAAAATCATTTTTTATCAATGCGTCTCTTTCACAAACCATCAACCACCATCAATTCATATCATCAGTTTTTGTACTAAACCATGTTTCACACACTCCAATACAAAAAGGGGTAAAATGTAGACACCAAAAAGTCGCACATTGTCCCTCTCCCCATCTCCACGGTTAATTAATGTGCAAAACCATTGAAAATTGCATAAATTGGCCTAAAAATCACTATTCATCACCATTAGCCCCTTTGGGCTAGCTAAGCCCCTTCCTACGCTTAACTCAAGGTCCTCATGTGACCTCATAGGCAACTCAACTAAGGTTGAAACCTTCACCATGGTCAAAAAGCACTTTATGATTAGAAAGTCAACACTTTTGGTCAAATTATGCTTTATGGCTAATTTCATAATTAATTAGATCTAATCTTGATTTAATTAAAACCTCCACCTCATCTAGTCTACTTTGACTAAGTCTAGCCTTCCACCTCACCTAGCCTAGCCTAGCCTAGCCCTACCACCTTTACACCCAGATATTTCTCCACATCACACACCCCTGGGTCATTAATGCAAGATGGAGACTTTTGCATTTAAAAAGGCAATTATAATCCTAAGATATTTCAATAAAGGTGATTATTAATGACAAATCAAGATCTTTTGAAAATCATCATTATTTGTGGATGGGTGAGGGATTCTCTCACCCAACCTCATTTATGACCCAAGACACCTCAGGGGACACCTCTTTGGTGGACACCTCACCATAGCCACCTCACAGGGGACACCTCACCACCTTTCTCTCACCCTGGCCCACTCTATAAGTAGAAGGCCATTTTCACCATTTTAGAGGATCACACTTTTGCATACTGAAACTCTGCTAAAATTACCATTGCCATTACATCCATCACTTATCCATCATACACCAGTTACATAGCTATCATACAAACATCTTAATCAGCTTGCCTCATGCTTATGACCATTTTGTGAGTGAGACAGGTTGACTTCATCATCAAGATTTGCAGCTCAGAAGCTTTTCTGGATAAATTATACCGACAGAACCAATCAGGAGTATCCAGGGACCCTACCTGAGCAATCCGGCTTCAAAAGGGCCGGTTCGCACCTCACACGTGCGAACCTCCCGGTTCGCACCCCAGGAGTGCGAACCTCTGCAACAGACTCCAGAATCACTCGGACAGGTAAGGATAACTTGTTTTGTGATTTTATGCTAGTTTTTAATAGTTAATTTCATGTTTTGAATAGTTTTATGAGTCTTTTGTCTTCATAAATACGGGGTTTGACTGAGGTAGACCCCCCAATGCACTAATAAGATTTTGCAGGTTTACAGGTCTAGTCAAGCACAAGGAAGCATCCAACAAGCGGTGGCTCACGAGCAAGAAGCCCACCTACATCGAGGAACCCACAAAGGACTGATCGTGTTGTCTTTGTACCACACTCCTAAGAGCTTCCTTGGGGAAGACTCTATTGTAGCCCAAAGGGGTAAAATTGTAAAAGGATATCACCTTTTGTAACCCTATTTTTACAATTATCAATACAATTGCAATAGGTTCCATAATATTTGAATGAGGTGTTATGGTGTCTTTTTGGTAGTTTCATCATCTATAAGGAAATTCGACTATAGCAGATGAAATTCGGGTTTAAAATTATTCCATAATCTATAGGGAAATAAATCCAATAGATAAATGCACATGCAAGGTTACTAGAATGATGTTGAGCAAGGTGCAGCAAAAGTATTGTCATTGTTGTCAACATAGACAGATAGATCAGTTGATGCAGTTGAAGCAGGATTAGTTGATGCAGTTGAAGCAGTGGATAGGAGTTCAGAGATTAGTCAGATCATGTACAGTGAAATTCTAGGAAAACAGAAGTGACCCAGATCCAAAAAATCAAAGAAAAAGACAAGTAAGAAAACTGTCGCGATATCACGACATGTTTTCTGTCGCGATATCGCGACAGGTTGAGAAGTTAGAAGGTAAAAAGAAAAATGTCATGATTTCATGACATGTCGGAGGAGAGAGAAGGCACAAAGAAAATTGTCATGATTTCATGACATGGACGAGGAGAGAGAAGGCGCAAGCAAAACTGTCACGATTTCGTGACATGTTGCAGGCAAAGAAGCCAAGTGGAAAAACTATCGCGATTTCGTGACATGTTGGAAGCAAAGAAGGCAAGCAAGAAAACTGTCATGATTTCATGACATGTTCAGAGAAAAAGCACCAAGGAACAAAAGTGTAGCGATTTCGCTACATGTTGAAGTATCGCGGGCTGAAGCAAAGTTGGAAGTGCAAGGAACAGTGTAGCGATTTCGCTACATGTTGGATTTTCGCAGGCCGAAGCAAAGTTGGAAGTGCAAGGAACAAAAGTGTAGCGATTTCGCTACATGTTGGATTTTCGGAGGCCGAAGCAAAAGAAAGTGCAAAGGGAAAAAGGTGTAGCAATTTCGCTACATGTTGGATTTTCGGAGGCCGAAGCAAAAGAAAGTGCAAAGGGAAAAAGGTGTAGCGATTTCGCTACATGTTGGATTTTTGGAGGCCGAAGCAAAAGAAAGTGCAAAGGGAAAAAGGTGTAGCGATTTCACTACATGTTGGATTTTCGGAGGCCGAAGCAAAAGAAAGTGCAAAGGGAAAAAGGTGTAGCGATTTCGCTACATGTTGGATTTTCGGAGGCCGAAGCAAAAGAAAGTGCAAAGGGAAAAAGGTGTAGCGATTTCGCTACATGTTGGATTTTCGTGGGCGAAAGGCAAAGAAAAGCACTAAGGCAAAAAGATGTCACGATTTCACGACATGGTCCGATTTCGCTGAGACTTGCGAAGTAGAGTGTACGATAGAAAAAGATGTCGCGATTTCGTGACATGTTCCATTTTTGCTGGCGAAAGGCAGAAAAGGCACAAGGCAGCGAAGATGTCATGATTTCGTGACATGTTCCATTTTTGCGAGGCAGATGGCAGAAAAGGCACAAGGCAGCGAAGATGTCACGATTTCGCGACATGTTTCATTTTCACGATGGCAAGACAGAAGGAGAGCAAGGAGGCCGAGAATGTCATGATTTTGTGACATGCTATTTTTTTGCGTGTTAAAGCCGAGAAGGGCAGAAAGAGACAGAAGTGTCACGATTTCGTGACAGACCGCAACTGCATAATAACAGACTGTTAACTAGAATAGAACGATAGTTAAAGGGGTAGTTGTAGAAGAAAAACATGCAGCCAATTTTAGAAGAGTCAACTGGAGTAAAAGCGACAGTTATAGGTGCAATTTTAGTTAGAATTCATGCAGCTTTTTAAAGAACAGTCGTAGAAGGAGAAATCGAATAGTCGCATAAATAGAGTCATAACATGCATCGTGTTTGACAAAAGGCCTACTCTATATTAGACAAAAGCAGTTACAGTTAGAAAGTGATACAACTGACAAGTGGCGCATGAGAAATATTAAAAGCAGTTACAGTTGACAAGTGGCGAAAGAGATCTTTTAAAAAGAAATAATTATGGGTTGCATGCGAATTTATGAAAGCTAAAAATAGAGACTTTCATGCTATAAAAATAGGTCTGCATGAAGAAAATTGTTGCTTCTGTAATTGTGAAAAGTGTTGCCATAAGAGGGTGAGAAGAGTGTTGTAAGAGAGCAACAAGCTGAGCAGTGAGTAATTACTATGTTTTAAATTGGAGACCAGTCAAGGTCTTGTAATAGTGAAGGCATTTGTATGTCATTGATTTAACTTTTCTGTGATTCAAGTTGGTGCTTGGATAGGGGTTGGTGCTCCTTTCTGTAGGTGCAGATAAATCAGGGGTTGGTGCTCCTTCCAATGGGTGCTGGTAAATAGATTGTAAAATTGGTGTTTTGCAAAGGCTGGATTTGGACCGTAGTCCAAGCAATCATTCTTGAGGAGTAGCCAAATTGGTGAACCTCGTTACATTGTGTGTTGTGGTGTGCTCTCTTGTGTTTACTGCTTTATTTATTTTCAGTTCTCTTTGCTTCAGTTTTAAGAATTGTAGATCAAAATTTTTAGCTACACTGATTCACCCCCCTCTCAGTGTCATTGTGAGAATATCAATTGGTATCAGAGCAAGGTTCCTGAACAAGCTTAATCAGCTAAGGTGATCTTGGAAGGAACACAATGGCAGGTAGTGAAGGTTTCTCATCAAACAAAGCTCCTCTGTTCAATGGAACTAATTACTCATTCTGGAGACTCAGGATGCAGACATATCTGAGTGCTTTAGGATACGACATTTGGGAGTCAGTAGAAAGTGGATACACAACACCCACTACTCCTCCAACAGATGCTATCGATAAGAAACTGTCTGAGAATAATGCCAAAGCAAAGAATGCAATAATGTGTGGGCTAGTAGAAAGTGAACTGATAAGGGTCATGAGCTGTAAATCTGCAAAAGACATATGGGACAAACTGAAAAGCATTCATGAAGGAGACAGCAAGATCAAGGAAGCCAAACTACAAACTCATCGAGCTCAGCTCGAGGCATTACAAATGAATGACGAAGAGAACATTGAGACCTATATGCTGAGAGTAAATGGAGTCATTAATGCAATCAGAGGACTCGACGAAGAGATCGAAGATGCAGTTGTCATGAAAAAGGTACTTAGAACTCTTCACAAAAGATTTAATTCTAAAGTTTCTGCAATAGAAGAGGCTAAAGATCTAAACAATTTTAGCATGGACGAGATGCATGGTTCCTTGACTGCATACGAAATGAGAATAGGACAAACTAAGCCCATAGACAAAGAAGCCGCTTTTAAAGCACACAAGAATACAAAAGCTGAACAAGAATCTGAGGTTGAAGAAACATCGGATGAAACCGAAGCCAACTTTGTTCGAAAACTTACAAAAGGAAAAGGAAAATATAGAGGAAAGTTGCCATTTAAGTGTTTCAATTGTGGAGGGGTCGGTCACTTTGCAGCTAAGTGTCCCATGAATGAGAAAACTAATAGTAATGAAGGGTCACACAAAGAAAGAAGTGACTGGAAAAAGAAACCAAACTTCAAGAAAAGCAATTTCAAAAAGAAAAGTTTCATATCCAAAAATGTCAGCTCTTTTGAAGATAGCTCAGGTGAAGATTCTGAAGAAGAAACAGGTGAAGCTCTGTTCATGGCATTTGAAGAAGCAAAAATAGAAGAAAAATAGGAAGATGATACAAAAAATAAGGATGAGGCTGAAGTTTATCTGGAAGGTGAGTTGGTTGCGGCACTTAAAGAGTTGAAGTCAGAAAGGAAAAAGAATAATAAAGTCTCAAGAAAGCTTGAAGATGCGAATGACATAATAAACAACTTAAAAGTACAGATAGAAGAATTTAAGAAAATGTCTGAAGAACTTGAAGTACAGTTAACCATGAGAATAGATGAGTGCAGCAAACTAGAAGAAGAGATTGTTATTTTAAGAATGCGGCTAGAAGAAAAGAATCAAAAACTGAGCTGCTATCACAAACTTGAAGGAAGTTTCGCAAAGCTTGAAAAGATTATAAATAGTCGAGGACTACGGACATCAAGTTTGGCTTGGGGTTTGTCGAAGGAGAATCATCAAGTGAATCAAAGGCCATAACTCGTAGAACCAAGAAAGAAAGAGGATAAAATCAAGGTTGACCAAAGAAAAATGAATCTTGCAAAAGAAAGCAACAATGGCAGGCACGAGAAGACTGTTGACAATGAGGGATTCACAAAAGTCACTCATCAAAGGAGAAGAAAATTTGTGGCTCCTACTACAAATTGGCAAAGACCAACTCCCAGGTTCAATCATTCTTTTTCTGGTTATTGTTTTAAATGCAATACTTACGGTCATAAGATTTCAGACTGCATTTATAATATAGGACAAAGAAATTTTTCCAGTAGAAATGTATTTTCACCCTTGATAGATTATGCAAGAGAATGCTATAACTGTCACAACTTTGGACATATTGCAAGAAACTGTAGAAGCACATATGCAGCAAATAAATATCAGGGAAGAAGAACTCAACCAAATAGTTTAAAGCAAAACAAAAAATTCCTAGATAAACATGCACAGGCCACTGACAAAGAAAAGTCTAAACAAATGACCAAAACTACAGCCAAATCAGAATGGAAGGAAAAAGAGCAACTCAAAGAAGAAAAGGAATCCTTGATTGTCCAGACAACATTCAAAGCATAGAACAAATCAGCACCATGGATATTGGATAGTGGATGCTCCAGTCACATGACCGAAGATAAACAAAAATTTGAAAAATTATAGAAATATGAAGGGGGCTCGATAAAGTTTGGAAATAATGATGGAGCCAAAATAGTTGGAAAAGGATCACCAAGATAAGTGATGGAAAGATCAATTCCAAAGAAGTTCTGTTTGTAGTTGGTTTGAAGCACAACTTACTGAGCGTAAGTCAAATCTGTGATAGAGGTCATGAAGTCATCTTTAAAAAATAGGGTTGTGAAGTAAGAAAAGCACACAGTGGGAAGCTGGTAGCTACTGGATCGAGGACTTCTGGAAATCTATACACTCTCTCAAAAACTTCAGAAGGATCATGCTTGATTGGACAGGAAGATGAAAACTGGCTGTGGCACAAGAGGCTCGGGCATATCAGCTTTGACAATCTGGTAAAAATAAGTTCAAAAAGAGCAGTAAGAGATATACCCACCATTGGCAAACCGGTAAATAGCATCTGTGCTTCATGCCAAAAAGGGAAGCAAACCAGATCCACATTTAAAGCAAAGGAATATTTCACCAGCAAACCGTTAGAGCTGATTCATACTGATTTATGTGGACCCATGAGAACACAAAGCATAAATGGTGACAAATACTTTATGTTGTTCATAGATGACTACTCCAGAATGACATGGGTACTATTTTTAAAGCTTAAATCAGATGCCTTTGAAATGTTCAAGATTTTTAAAAAGCAAAGTTGAGAATCATATTGGAAAAAGAATTAAATGCCTAAGATCGATAGAGGAGGAGAGTTTATCTCAGATGAGTTTGCATAATACTGTCAAAAATATGGGATTAGAAGACAGCTTTTAGCAGCAAGGACACCTCAGTGAATGGTGTTGTTGAAAGAAAGAACAGGACTATGCAAGAAATGGCACGGACAATGTTGGCTGAGAACAAAATAGCCGATAGATTCTGGAAAGAGGCAGTACATACTGCAGTTTACATTCAAAATAGGTGCATGCTAAGAACACATGAAAGCAAAACACCGTATGAACTGTGGTTCGACAGGAAAGCAACAACAAGATACTTCAAAGTGTTCGGCAGCAAGTGTTATATCAAACGAATTGAAGATAATCTCGATAAGTTCAAAGATAGAGCTGACGAAGGTATTTTTCTCGGTTACTCAACTAAAAGCAAAGCCTACACATGTTACAACAAGCGGCTAAAGAAAATTATTGAGAGTGCTGATGTTAAAGTTGATGAAGGTAGAGAAAGAGAAGTTACGTATCAAGAAAACTACCCTATTTATGAAGACGTCATTGAAGGAGATGAAGAAATAGAAAAAGAAGAAAATCAAAAAATTGACACAGCTGATTTAAGAATCGACTCGAAGAAGAAGAGAACAATAAATTCAAAACAGGTAGCTGGCAAAAAAATCATCCCAGAGAATAGATTATTGGGGACCCAACAGTTGGTATTCAGACAAGAAGAGCAGTAATTCGAAACTACTCTTTATTATCCAGCATTGAACCCAAAAATATTGCTGAAGCAAGCACAGATGAAAGTTGGATGAAGGCAATTAATGAAGAACTAGATCAGATTGAGAAAAACAAAACCTGGGAATTAGTACCATGACCAGCAAATAAAAACATAATTGGCACTAAATGGATTTTTCAAAATAAATTAAATGAAGATGGATAGGTTGTCAGAAATAAGGCAAGATTGGTCTATAAAGGCTATGCTCAAGTTGAAGGCATTGATTTTGAGGAAACATTTGCACCAGTTGCCGACTAGAAGCAATCATAATGTTTCTGGCTTTAGCAGTCCATAAAAACTTCAAAGTATATCAAATGGATGTAAAATCAGCATTTCTGAATGGAAAACTGGAAGAAGAGGTTTACATTGAACAGCCAGATGGCTTCCAACTCGGTGACAATCCTGATTTTGTTTGCAGGTTAAAGAAAGCGTTGTATGGTCTGAAATAGGCACCCAGAGCATGGTATGCAAGACTGGATAACTATCTTATTAAATAGGGGTTCAAGAAAGGTATGGTGGACAACAATTTATATATCAAAACTGAGAATGGCCATCTTATTGTACTTGTTGTTTATGTAGATGATATAATATTTGGCAGCAGCATGGATAAATATTGTAGAGACATAGCTAATAAAATGAAGACAGAATTTGAGATGTCAATGATTGGTGAACTTTCTTATTTCCTCGGATTGCAAGTCAATCAAAGTGAAAAGGGGATTTTTATCTCTCAAGTAAAATATGTGAAAGAAATGCTGAAAAAGTTTACAATGGAGGATAGTAAACCAGTCAAGACTCCCATGACAACAGGTTGCAAGTTGAGCAAGGATGACAAATCTCCAGATGTAGATCAAACCATGTACAGGTCTATGATTGGAAGCCTGTTGTATTTGATAGCCACTAGACCAGATATATTACAGGCAATATGCATGGTAGCAAGATTTCAGGCTAGTCCCAAAGAGACTCATGTGACAGCTATAAAGAGGATCTTTAGGTACCTCAAGGGTACTATGGAGTATGGGTTGTGGTACCCAAAAGGTAAGGACTTCACTCTTATTGCATATTCTGATGCAGATTGGGCGAGATGTATTGATGACGAAAGAGTACCAATGGAGGAGCATTTTATCTTGGAGACAAGTCGGTAGCATGGCACAACAAGAAACAAGAATCGGCTCTCTATCCACAAGCAGAGGTAGAATACATTGCAAAGCAACATGCTGTACTCGGATATTATGGATGAGACAAACACTGAAAGATCTTGGTATTCACTTCAAAGAGCCAATTTCAGTTAAATGTGATAACACAAGTGCTATAAACATATCAAAGAATCCGGTTATGCATTCTCGAACCAAACATATTGCAATCCGGTATCACTTCTTGAAGGATAAAGTTACAGAAGGTGAGGTCAAATTGGATTTTGTTCCAACTACAGAGCAAGTAGCGGATATATTCACAAAACCATTGCCCAAGGAAGTTTTTGAGTACCTTCGGAGTAAGTTGGGAGTAGTCACATTTCCAAAGAACCGACTATCAATTGGGATCACATTCTCGTGGGGAGTACTTATGCCTATGTTTATAGTTTTGCTCATATTCATTATTTTTGCTAACTATAACAATGTGTATCTGAGAATGTTGTGCATAGACTCAAGGGGAGTCTGCAGTAGCCCTTTGGTATTATTGTCAAAGGGGGAGAAGAATTATAGGAGAGTGCATGAGTGTTGCCAACAATTCCAAAGGGGGAGATTGTTGAGCAAGGTGCAACAAAAGTATTGTCATTGTTGTCAACACAGACAGATAGATCAGTTGATGCAGTTGAAGCAGGATCAGTTGATGCAGTTGAAGCAGTGGATAGGAGTTCAGAGATCAGTCAGATCATGTACAGTGAAATTCCAAGAAAACAAAAGTGACCCAGATCCAGAAAATCAAAGAAAAAGACAAGTAAGAAAACTGTCGCGATATCGCGACATGTTTTCTATCGCGATATCGCGACAGGTTGAGAAGTTAGAAGGCAGAAAGAAAAAACGTCATGATTTCACGACATGTCGGAGGAGAGAGAAGGTGCAAAGAAAATTGTCACGATTTCATGACATGGACGAGGAGAGAGAAGGCGCAAGCAAAACTGTCACGATTTCACGACATGTTGTAGGCAAAGAAGCTAAGTGGAAAAACTGTCACGATTTCGCGACATGTTGAGGAGAGAGAAGGGGCAAGAAAAACTGTCATGATTTCATGACATGTTGCAGGCAAAGAAGCCAAGTGGAAAAACTGTCACGATTTCATGACATGTTGGAAGCAAAGAAGGCAAGCAAGAAAACTATCATGATTTCATGACATGTTCAGAGAAAAAGCGCCAAGGAACAAAAGTGTAGCGATTTCGCTACATGTTGAAGTATCGCGGGCCGAAGCAAAGTTGGAAGTGCAAGGAACAGAAGTGTAGCGATTTCACTACATGTTGGATTTTCGTAGGCCGAAGCAAAGTTGGAAGTGCAAGGAATAGAAGTGTAGTGATTTTGCTACATGTTGGATTTTCGTGGGCCGAAGCAAAAGAAAGTGCAAAGGGAAAAAGGTGTAGCGATTTCGCTACATGTTGGATTTTCGGAGGCCGAAGCAAAAGAAAGTGCAAAGGAAAAAAGGTGTAGCGATTTCGCTACATGTTGGATTTTCGAAGGTCGAAGCAAAAGAAAGTGCAAATGGAAAAAGGTGTAGCGATTTCGCTACATGTTGGATTTTCGAAGGCCGAAGCAAAATAAAGTGCAAAGGGAAAAAGGTGTAGCGATTTCGCTACATGTTGGATTTTCGAAGGCCGAAGCAAAAGAAAGTGCAAAGGGAAAAATGTGTAGCGATTTCGCTACATGTTCGATTTTCACGGGCGAAAGGCAAAGAAAAGCGCTAAGGCAAAAAGATGTCACGATTTCACGACATGTCTGATTTTGCTGAGACTTGTGAAGTAGAGTGTATGATAGCGAAAAGATGTCACGATTTCGTGACATGTTCCATTTTCATTGGCCAAAGGTAGAAAAGGCACAAGGCAGAGAAAGATGTCATGATTTCGCGACATGTTCCGTTTTCATGGGCAGAAGGTAGAAAAGGCACAAGGCAGAGAAAGATGTCACGATTTCGTGACATGTTTCATTTTCATGACGGCAAGACAGAAGGAGAGCAAGGAGGCCGAGAATGTCACGATTTCGCGACATGCTATTTTTTCGCGTGTTAAAGCCGAGAAGGGCAGAAAGAGACAGAAGTGTCACGATTTCGCGACAGGCCGCAACTGCACGATAACAGACTGTTAACTAGAACAGAATGATAGTTAAAGGGGCAGTTGTAGAAGAAAAACATGCAGCCAATTTTAGAAGAGTCAACTGGAGTAAAAGCGACAGTTACAGGTGCAATTTTAGTTAGAATTCATGCAACTTTTTAAAGAACAGTCATAGAAGGAGAAATCGAACAGTCGCATAAATAGAGTCGTAACATGCATCGTGTTTGACAAAAGGCCTACTCTATATTAGACAAAAGTAGTTGCAGTAGAAAGCAATACAACTGACAAGTGGCGCATGAGAAATATTAAAAGAAGTTACAGTTGACAAGTGGCGAAAGAGATCTTTTATAAAGAAACAGTTACGGGTTGCATGCGAATTTATGAAAGCTAAAAATAGAGACTTTCATGCTATAAAAACAGGTCTGCGTGAAGAAAATTGTTGCTGCTGTAATTGTGAAAAGTGCTACCGTAAGAGGGTGAAAAGAGTGTTGTAAGAGAGCAACAAGCTGAGCAGTGAGTAATTACTGTGTTTTAAATTGGAGACCAGTCAGGGTCTTGTAATAGTGAAGGCATTTGTATGTCATTGATTTAACTTTTCTGTGATTCAAGTTGGTGCTTGGATAGGGGTTGGTGCTCCTTTCTGTAGGTGCAGATAAATCAGGGGTTGGTGCTCCTTCCAGTGGGTGCTGGTAAACAGATTGTAAAATTGGTGTTTTGCAAAGGCTGGATTTGGACCGTAGTCCAAGAAGTCATTCTTGAGGAGTAGCCAAATTGGTGAACCTCGTTACATTGTGTGTTGTGGTGTGCTCTCTTGTGTTTACTGCTTTATTTGTTTTTAGTTCTCTTTGCTTCAGTTTTAAGAATTGCAGATCAAAATTTTTAGCTACACTGATTCACCCCCACTCTCAGTGTCATTGTGAGAATATCAAATGATACCCAAAGCATATTAGCGATGAATGGCAATAGCATGTCTGTGCTAGCCGAGGTAGTTTTGGAAAAATCACTTCCAAATGTTAGAACAACCCCATTGTAAGCAATTCTAAAATTTGGATGATTAAAATTTTCACCCATAATATTAACACCATGGACTATAACACGTAGATCATGGGATAAATAATGTTATAAACAACTATTGCCAAGAGGCTCTAAGGTTTGACCTATCTCATGAATCCAAACAGGCATCGACGAACTACAACATATAGTAGAAGACCTTACTGGTGAAGTCTATCATTTCAGTATAATCAATTTAAGTTGAAATTCATGGATTTAGTATCCCACCAATTATTTTTTCTGAATTTTTTTTTCCCCCTCGATCAAACAAATAGTGGAGGAAAGAATCGAGTTTGAATCTTGTCGCATATAATTTAGGTCTTTCCCCATTTTTAGGACATTTTGGTTTTGGTCTGTCACGCTTAGTGGTGTAGTTGATTTTTGGCTCAATGTTAGGCCATGGTGGGTCTCATTATCCGATTTTCGAAACCCATGGAGGAATGAAACATGAGGTGGGATATTATTAATATATTTATTTTTCTATCTTTTTTTTTTATAAAATGTCCCAAGAGCCAAGGCACCCAGGGATAAATTTTAGACATTCTTACAAGAAATGAACTAAGTACATAGTTTCTGATGTAATGAAGTTCTTGTAAAGTTCTCTACTATTATAAGTTACATCTAAGTTTTCGTCATATGAATACGAAGCTTCCCTATTCCAAACACTTTTCTTGAATGATCTAAGCATCTCTAAAGTGATCTAAGCATCTTTCACATGATATAAGCATCTTTATAATAAAATAAGACCTTGTACCAAAATTTATCATTATTCTATGCTAACAAGTAAATATAGTGGATAAAAGAATGATCCAACTTGTTACTCTTCCTTTCTATCCAGTCCCTCCATGGCTTACTCCTAGACTTCAAGCATGTTCGATACTTTGACTAGGAATTATTTTAGGCCTTCTGGTTTTTGATCCACCCAAGGGTGGAGAGCATACTCCCTAGACCATCCCAAACTTCCTAGATGCCCTTTCTTCACAAATTGTCCTCTATTTATAGGACACTTCTCCACTCATGGGCCAAATAGTGGCCATATTATAATAATATTAAAAATATGCCTTGGACCCATTGTGACTTATCATGTCTTGTATAGTATAACCAAAAGTAGAAAAAGGGTCCCCTAGAGATAAGGTGAGTGTCCTTATTTTTTTTTGTGTCCTTTTTCATGGGAAAAAATATAAAACTAATACTATTAAGGCATAGAATGGATACAAAGTTAGAACTATTATTGATAGGGTAAGGGATCTCCCTTTTAATTTCCACCAATATAGGGAAGCCATATGGGTATTTCCCAATGGATAGGATAGTTCATATAATATTTAACAATCCTATAGTCCTTTTAAGTCCCATCTCAATTGGGTCCACTAGGTTGTTTACACATAATTTACTATATTGTTATAATTTTACAAAAGATAATTCCTCAAATTTATCTTTCACAAGACCTCATCATTAGTTTCTAATTAATTATCTTCTCCAAAAGATAATTAATATTTTCCTATCCTTCATAAAATTCTTTTATTAGAATTTTTGTAGGATTCTTTAGGGTCTATGACCCTTTTATCAAGCATTAATTGATCCCCAAGATCAATTAATATCCTTTATTCTGATAAGGTTTGAAGGAGATGGGTCATGACATACACCCCCCTTAGATTAAACACAATCCTATGTGTTTGAACAATTACCTTAATGAAAATATGTATCTAGCAAGGCTAGAATTCATCCTGCTATTTTACAATTTTTGAGACATCAGATTTTTCTTTCTTCCAACACCTCAATCTTGATGGAAAGCTTCATATTCCATCCATGAGAGTACCTAGACCTACAAAAATGTAAAATATCAGCAGTACCATGTCCTTATAAACAATATAACATCCATTTTGCATAACAAAAAGTATTGAAAACATCATCAATACATAATCTCATCACAAATATTATAGTTTTAAACCATCTATTACTGCACAAATACTGAATTTAAAGCACTAGCAATAATAGAATTTTCAAAATGGTGTTACATAGATATCCTGAAATTATGCATTTGTACTTTATTAGATATAAAAGTCTTATTAATTTTACCAAAACTCCCACCAAGGAGTATCACAGTATAATTTTGTTAACCCCTAACATGAGTTAATCTGATAAAATTTAAGTGTCAACAAGAACACATCATAATTTCATAATATCAATCTAGGATACATTTTGGCAATATTATTATCGTCACCAGAGCATCCACCTAGATGTCTCCTGGTTTGCATCATAAATATACCATGGAGAAGTCCCATACCTTCTCCAAGAATGGACACCAATCCATCCTTCAAATTCACTTAATTCCTTTTTAATTAAATAAGTTTACTTTTCATGCTTAAGAATACAAACAAAATCTATAAATTACAAACATTCATAATAAAATTTTAAACTAGCTAAGTTCACACAGTATTTCGTTTCTACAAACAAAAATATAAAATTTTCAAAGGTTTTCTATTTACATTTATGTCTCATCTTTGGCATACATACCCAACTTCAAAAATATAGAGAAATACAACAAAGTAATTAATCCAATGTTTATTGATTACGTGTTTGCCAGATTTCTAGACAAGCATATGATACATTCATAAAGCTTATATTAATTCTCATAGAGAAGCGGTTCGAGGTCTAACTCGCCTAGTAATACTCCTATGCCCACGGTGTACATTAACTATGAGCATGTCAGGTTGTAAAGGTAAATAGGCATTTTTGAATTCATCCCTTGCCTACAGAGGCGGTGAATTCCTAGCCAAAATGGTTATAGTGGACCTTGCACTATTCCATTGGGTCAGTTTTTATTGAAGTACATCCCGTTCGGCTCTAGCACTATCCCTTTCCGACTCTAACTATCAAATTTGTTACCTCAAGGATTCTAACTCAGAATATCCATTGTCCTTTTTTGGATAGTTTGAAGGACCTACTTTTGCACCTAGTTGTTGGTGCTCTTCTCCTTCAAAACTTTCCCCATCTTGTCCTTGTTGAGCGGACCACCACTGGTCATATTCTAGGGTGGTACCAGCATCATCGACATCAGGAATATCTATAACCTCATCACTTTATAAGGTCAATGGTTCCATAAGTGATGGTACAAGATTTTTCCTTCCTATCCTTGGATAAATCATAGGAGGATCCGGTATTCCTTGTCTAATACCGAACTACCGCAATACTCGAGTATACTAAAAATACTCGTATTGCATGCTTACTCGTCCACTCATCCACCTTGCATATCGCACACGAGCTAGATGATAACTATCTTCTACCCATATTGGGCCTAGCCTCCATGGTCTCCAGATCACATCTTGGGGTTGCAAATTTTCCCATATAGAGTGATACAGCTCCCAATTACTTTCCCATGGTCTTTTTAACCACAACTCTTTCTCCCTTTGCCATATTAATACATAAGGAGCTTCTAGATCTACCAAATTATGAATATCATAAGGTAGACCTTGAGGTCTCCTTATAGCCACATGTTCCCATGCCCATACCTACAGTAGTAGGTTACAACTTAACCCTGATCGCTTTGTTGCTCGTACCTCAAACAACTCCCTATATGTTTGGGCTAATAGAGTTGGTGCCCAAGCAAACACAATTGAATACTCTATTAAGTCTTGTACTATACCTAGCATATTCCAAGGAAACCTTGCACCCGTAGTATCAGGTAAAATAACGTTTGATATTAGTGCCATCACCATGGCTTGTCTAGCTGATATTATACCAAACATAAAAAGTAATTCATACAAAATGCTACCTTTAACAATGTTTATATCTTTCCACTCAAATTTGAATACTCTCTCTAGAATCAGTCCCTTTTTTGAATCATCTATGGTTGTTATAGCACATCCCTTGACTGGTAGTCGATAGATTTTATACACATCCTCTAGAGTGATAGTCATTTCTCCAGTAGGTAACTAAAAAGTTCCCCTATCTAGATTCCATATTTCAATCAAAGCTGATAGATATCCTCTGTTAGTCTATACTAGTTCTAAATATGCAACACCTGCTAAACCTATATCACTTAGCCATTGCCAATCACTGGCATCCAATGTACTCCTCGCTCCTTGAAATATTGGTTTAGAGACAGAACGTGGTCTAATAACCTTTAATGGTTTCGTTTCTTCTGTCCTACCCCCATGACTTGTTTTGGCATCATTCAAGGCCATATTCCTTTCTTTTTACAGGGTGTGCACTAGCAGATCAGTGATCAAGAGCAATAAAATTAAGAATTTCACTATGGGACTTGCTCCGAACAGGATTGCTATAAGTAATAATAGTCCAAAAGCAAGTATAATCTTGTTGATCTTCATAATTCAATTCTTTTTGCTATAAATTTCTTTCAAGATCGACTTGGTTCTAGATCTTATAGTACCCAATAATTATTTTATTCGACCATCAAATCGGTCCTAAATCAATTGTCCAATCAATCATCATTACTCGAATGACTTTAAGCCATTTATTATTGCATCATTTCCAATGTTTGAGACACTAACGTCTCCATGCTTGAGATATTTAATTAGTATGGCTCATGACAGCTATCTTTTTATTGCCCTTTCGATAACTTCCATAGTCATTTCATGCACAATTATTCATGCACTTAACTTTTGATACCTTCACGTGTCTTCATCATTATACCTATTGCCCCTTTATTGGTAATAATCACCATTGCGTGTTTTTATCCGAAGGATGTCTTTTCCTAGTTTTGTGTGTTATCAAATTTGCAATGACATCTTTAGCATAAAGTGAAGTTAGTTATGTGTAGTTAGTCCCTTATCATCCCAGACTAACTATCATCAATATCTAATCTCATGTCACTTTCCTTTATTGGATATTGATACCACATGTACCATGTAGTGATATTGTCTGGTATTCATATAGCATATACCGCACTGATAGACTTGGAAATCACTCGGGACATACATTTCTACAGAGTCATAATATTTGAGGAAGTTAGCGATGGTGATGTTTCATATGATGATATTTGAACGACGACCATGAGTCAGATATGGTGGTTCTCCGTCTTACATTCCTTCACCATTGCTAAGATGTTCAATTCTTCCTCTAGCCAATGGCCACATTTGTATTCAAGAGACTACCTAGTCTCTTTAATTCAATAATTAATAATATAAGATATTCTTTTAACTATAATATGCCAAGTTTAGTCCAAGGTCATTCATAGACCAATAATTGAGGTATCCACATTGTTTTGGCATAAAATATTTGTATCTTCTTTAGGCTATCTTTAATGGCTAAATTTCAACTCACTTGAGTTTTATCCTACAATTCTTGTTCATAGAGTATTTTAATTCGAGCTAATTGACCTGAGCAATTAACAAGTTATCCATAATAATTTGATAACCTTAATCTAAGTGATCCTTTAGTGGATTTGAACCAACTTATGGTTTATACACACTTGAAAATAAGGATTAAGCAAGTCAAAAGATATAGATGACAAGTAATTTCCCAAAGGAGTCTAAGGTACACCGCTTAAAACCCATGGAAGAGGGTTCGCTTAGCTCTTCCACTTTTGAACAATTGTGGATCTACTCGTGGGGGATAGGAACTTAGACATTGCAATATCTAGCACTGACCTTGTCCTTACCAAGTGTGCATTATTTGTAGTTGTGGAATTTATATTTTGAGTTTTCTCTCATGTTTTGGATCTCATGCAAAAATATTTTACTAACCTAGATCTAACTAGAATCTATTAGTTAGCCTGGGCTCTGATACCAACTGTAACAACCCCAGTTGTCACTACTCAACCACTCATTTTTTTTATATATTCATATATCTTTCATGAGGCAAGAGACATAATCATGATCTAAGGTAGAACCATTCCATTTGGATTGTAACTTATCAAGGTAAATAGCATCAAGAGCTATTGAGACTTGATCAGAGTCTCTTTTGAGTAGAAGTGATCAGCTTCTACGAAACCCTCATACCCCACTGGTATGAGAATGATGGCCAAGCATTAGGTTTCATCCCATATAAAAGGAAAAATCACCCTAGTCCACCAAGACCAGTATATAGGTGAATGCCTTGAAGATGGAAATCCATGAACTAACCTTACCAATGGTTATTCATAGATCTTAGATCCGATCCACATCTCTTTTATGGAATCTATAGGATAACAAATCACTATTCGTGATTAAACTCATAGAATCCATGGAATGTCATCTTAAGCATGATTATGTAACTTTAAACCTCTTAAGACTTATTTGTCCATTATTTCCTTTAGGTATCCAGTTTGCTATTCATAAGAGTCATTTAAAGACAATACTTGTCCATCATGGGAGTACCCCTCCTCATGCACACTCAACTTCTTAGCTTTAGAATATAAGGTTTGTTTTGGTTTTCAATTCTAGACCAACTTGTCTTCTTGTGGGTTTCATCCCATTCCAAATTCCAATGTGTTCTAATTTAAACCATCATGAGTGTTTATGAGGTGAATATAAATCAATGATGTCCTTTTATGATAAGATTCATTACATCATAACCTTATATTTGAAACAACACATGAGAGATCTACTTAAGCAAGAATTACATTCCATTAGGATCAACTTTTATAATTCCACACAACCATTGATTACAAAGAGTAAAACTAACTAGTTGCATCATTCATAATTATTCAATTTAATCTAGAAAGTAAATGGCACAATCACATAACATTAAATCATCAACATATTAAAAATTAAACATACATTCTTAGCATCATATATGAACTACTAAATTAATAGTATTCACTATAATCATTGCAGTAATATAGAAACATGCATAACTGTTCCATCTAATCCACATATATCATCCTCATTTTGAAAGTAAAAGCAATAGAACAAGAAATAACACATCAAACCACAAAATAGAGTGACACGATGATTTATCTTGGGAACCCTCATGGGGAATAAACCCAGCCTCCAATATATATATATATATATATATATATATATATATATATATATATATATCTTCCTCATATTCATAAACTTAAGGTGTCAAGGTTACAATTATAAAAGGGCATCTACAGATCCCTTTTGGTTAAATACAAGTAAAGGAATACAACTATCCCATGTCAAATTTATGATGCCATTAAGGAATTTTCCAATTCCTTTCTCTAATCATTAAAGTATTCTCATACCAATATGGAACTCATATGTTCCATTAATATTCACAAGGCCATTAAGGATTCCTTTAGAAGCCATGGTATAAATAAGGAATCTATTATAATACCTTACATTATTTATGAAAGTCAGTCGCAAGGCCACCACTTGGTGGTTGAGTTTCTCATAGCTCACCCCATAATACAAACACGTTATTCCTCCACGTATGGTAAGATTTTCCTATGTGTTATTCGAATGCTCTAGGGTGCTTTTTGGTATAGTTAAAACCTATCATCCATTATTAATACCTTATCTATCTTACTTCCACTATGAAATATACAAAGGGTTTCTAGTGATAGGTTTTATAAGCAAGTTCAATATGCTTGTATGGCATTGTTATATTGATGTTGCATGCAAGACAAGGTTGTTATTCGAGTTTCTATTGGACCAGTGAGGATCAGTCACAACCCTTTTCTTAAAGGTGCCATGTCTGCATCTGATTACAGGTCAAGCATGAAATTTTACTCAATGGTTGGTTCCAGAAGGATATATTTCTCTGTTGAAAGCCTATGTCCTGACAACTAACACTTAATAAATTAGAATTAGGTAGTCTAATCTCTCACTAGTCTAAGTCATGATGACTCTATTGGGTTTAACGAGGTACCAAAGATGTTCGACTATAGCAAAAGAAATTCAGGCTGAAAATTATTGCATTGTCTATAGGTAAAGAAATACAATAGATAAATGCACTCATAGGGTTTCTCTAATGATACCCAAAGGGGATTAGCGATGAATGGTAATAGCACATCTATGCTAGCCGAGGTATTTTTGGAAAAACTGCTTCCAAATGTCAGAATAACCCCACTGTAAGCAAATTTAAAAATTTGAATGATTAATTTTTTTCACCCATATCAACACCATGGACTATAACATGCAGAGCAGGGGGAAAATCATGTTATAAGAAAGTATTTCCAAGAGGCTCTAAGGTTTGACCTATCTCATGAATCCAAACAAGCATAGATGAACTGTGACATATAGTAGAAGACGTTACTGGTGAAGTCTATGATTACAGTATAATAAATTTAAGTTGAAATTCATGGATTTAGTATTCCACCAATTATTTTGGCCAAATTGGTTTGTTTGACCTCAATCAGGTAAACAATGGAGGAAATAATCGAGTTTGAATCCTGTTGGGTATGATTTAGGCCTTTCCCCCTTTTTACGATATTCTAGTCCTAGTCCATCATGCTAAGTGGCATAGTTGATTATTGGCTAGGTGTTAGGCCACATTGGGTCTCATTATCTGGGGTTCGATACCCATGGAGAAATGAAATATGAGGTGGGATATTATTTATTTATTTATCTTTTTTTTATAAAATATCCTAAAATCCAAGGCACTCATGGATAACTCTTAGAAATTATTACAGGTAATGAACCAAGTACATAGTATCTGATGTAATTAAGTTTTTATAAATTTCTCTACTATTATAAGGTACATCTAAGTTTTTGTCATATGAATACAAAGCTTCCCTATTCCAAACACTTTTCTTGAATGATCTAAGCATATTTAAAGTGACCTAATCATATTTCACATGATCTAAGCATATTTAGAATAAAATAAGGCCTTTTATCAAAATTTATCATTATTCTATGCTAACAATTAAATATAGTGGAGAAAAGAATGATCCAACCTATTACTTTTCCTTTCTATCGAGTCCCTCCATGGCTTACTCCTTTTAGACTCCAAGCATGTTCGATACTATAACTAGGAATTCTTTTAGGCCTTATGGTTTCTGATCAACCCAAGGGTGGAGAGCATACTCCCTAGACCATCCCAAACTTCCTAGATGCCCTCTATTTATAAAATGTCCTCTATTTATAGGACACTTCTCCACTCATGGGACAAATAGTGGCCATATTATAATAATATTAAAAATATGCCTTAGACCCATTGTGACTTATCATGTCTTGTATAGTATAACCAAAAGTAGCAAAAGGGTCCCCTAGAGATAAGGCGAGTGTCCTTATTTTTGTTTTGTGTTCTTTCTCATGGGGAAAAATATAAAACTAATACTATTAAGGCATGGAATGGATACAAAATTAGAACTATTATTGATAGGGTAAGAAATCTTCTTTTTAATTTCCACCAATATAGGGTAGCCATATGGGTATTTCCCAATGGACATGATAATTCATATAATATTTAACAATCCTATAGTCCTTTTAAGTCCCATATCAATTGGGTCCACTAGGTTGTTTACACTATATTATTATAATTTTATAAAAGATGATTCCTCAAATTTATCTTTCACAAGACCTCATCATTAGTTTCGAATTAATTATCTTCTTTAAAATATAATAAATTTTTTTCTATCCTTCATAAAATTATTTTATTAGAATTTGTGTAGGATTCTTTAGGGTCTATACCCCTTTTATTAGACATTAATTGATCCCCTGATCAATTAATTTTATTCTGATAAGGTTCAAAGGAGACGTGTCATGACATTGTTATTGTTGTTACACCTCACTTTTAAAAGTGCCATGACATTGCTTTAATCATTATTCAATTTTTTTATTCATCACCATGCATTTATCAAACATGTTAATAATCTATTGCCATAATTATCATACTATTGAATAATGTTGCAAGATATGGTTTATACTATCCTCCTATTTTCTTACATAGAACACATAGTGAGGGGTATGAAAACCTATTTTCATTGTTTTATCTTAGAATACAAAATTTCTAGCCTACTAACCATACAAATATTTTGAATTTTAAATATTTTTTCATATTCTGATGATATTTTTATTTTGAAAATATTTTAAAAAATAAGAATATGTTATGGAATTCAAGTAGTACCCACTTTGAAATCAGTTTATTCCATTTGGAGGTAAATATACCAATCACCATGAGCATCAAGTGTGTAAAAACTTTGTGACAGGCTATCACTTTTATATGAATTAGCAATTTATTATGTATACATGTCTTTCATATTCTAATTTAAAACATTTATCTAAAGATCCGAACTGTCAGATTCACTAACATAAATGTAAAGTACTAGAAGCAATGGGATCATGAGCCACATCCAATTTTCAAATGCATTTATAATGAGCATAAGAACGTACAAAAAATTATAGTAGTAGATGCCATGTTACCATTTTCAAGGAAATTATTAATATTTTAAATTTTCTTTAAGAGGGGTCCCATTGTTATAAGTTTAAGGAGACTGATTATAATGGTTCACTCTCCTTTATATTTTTGGGGAGCCTATTTTACTAGGGTATACCTATCATTTATTTTTAAATAATATTATTTAAGGTTATAAAAGTATTACAAGGTGTTTAATTGTCAATTAAATGTTAATATTACGTTGATATACTTTGATTTGAAGGTTAAATTGTAATATAATAAATTGATTAAATTCTTTAATCGAGGGTAATTATAGATATGATTTAACCAATAGCTCTAAGGGTGTAATATATCAAAAGAATTCATAGGCTTACAAAGAAGAATGCTTGCAGACTTATATAAAAATATGTTTATAAGATTACATAGAAATATGCCTATAGGGTTCCATAGAATGCCCCTATGCTTACATAGAGAATTTCCACATGATTTATATAACGTTTACTCATAAGATACATCAAGAGTACCTATAAGCACTTCATCACTATTTGCCTTGGTCTAATAAGGTCAAATTATAAATATTTCAACACCCTCATAATTTGAACTAAGGGGCCAAGGAGAGAAGACTCTAGAGATGGTATATTTCCCCCATAATGAATTCTCAAACATACCAATGGATCCTATTAACTTCTCTTTCCAATGGTACATGAAGTGGATCATCATTTTCATGAAAATCAAGTCATGACTCCACCTCCTTGATCAAGATTTCAAAATTTTTATAAGATCTGCAATATGAAGTATGATGACCATAAGATTCCTCTAGTTTCATAAGAAAGCAACGAAATCATGAAGCAATAGAAAAGTGACCATAAAAATAAGAACATATGGAATTAAAATTTCTTAAATATAGTACAACTAAAAAATTGTTCACTACACTAATGAGCTCAATTGGAGTTATATATTTGGTGCTCATTAAAGACAATAAAACTTGACCATTATGATAAAATAAATAAGAGGAAATAAGCTTTGAATCTATGACCTACTTGAAAAAATATTTTAAATATACATGTGTTGCATGTAAGAAAAATTTGCTAACCAACACACCAATGGAATATTGGAGTTAATATCACTTTGAAATTAAAGAGGAGGATTCCAATTGGGTCTATTTTGCATAGAATAGTCCCACAAAAGAGTAAATATCCTTGAATTGATGTTGCTAATTTATAGAGATAAAACAATATGTAATCTAAAATAATGGGCCTAAAATGCTTTTGTATTCAAAAGTATTGGCCTTGAAAAGTTTCAACATATTAGAGATGAAAAATCAAGAAACAAATTAATTATAAACCTTATAAAAGTTTTGACCAATTAGAAGCTACTGCTTGTCATATCCTAAAGATAACACCACTATGCTGACACCATTACACTATTGGGATTTCCAAATATATGATATGGACAAACAATATATCAACATTGACATGAAAATATTGTCAAGCTTTATCTACATATATAAAAATCTTAGTTTAAGTGTTGAAATTTATCCTATTTTGGCTATGGGATTCAAAATCAATTTCGAGAGCTGGTAAGAATGATAAGATTGTTGGACTATTCAAACACACCCATAAATAAAATTGAATGAAAAAATAACTTTTAAATTGAAGTAAATAGTATACCATAGTACTTTTGATGAACACAAAAAGGTAGATAATTGAATGCCCATTAAAGTACTTCTAAAGAACATAAAAATGTAAAACAAATATGTTAGGATTTGAACAAACTTTATTCTAGATCCAATAGGATTGATAGAGGAAGGATTTAATCCATAATATGAAGCATACAACTTTATTTTAGGGAAAGATAAGTTTGTAATAATTAAAAAGTTTATGGCAAAATCCTCTTTTATGGAATCATTTTTTCCAAATATAAAATTATACAAGTAAACACTACTCAATAGATAGAGAAGGGTCCACCTATGACTCTTGAGGTTGTTCAAGTGATTCCAATAAAATGGGATACATTGAGAAACATAGAGGCCATGATTCTATAAATGAGGTATTTTCCTATAAACTTGGGAAGTGTATCTAGGTAGAACTTGTATTCCAATAATCTAGAAATTTAAAGGAGATATTGGATCAGTCAAGAAATAATAGAATAAGGATCCAATACCATTGATTAATGATATGGTGCTTTGATACATAAAAGTGAGGGTCTAAAATAATAGTCAACATGAAAATCCATCATGGAAAGAGATAAAAATTGAGAAGGCTATCATGACTATAGAATTTCTAACAACAACCCATGCTCCCAACCACATTAGGGTTAAAAAGGGATATCATTTTCAAGAGCATCAAAAGGCATATAAAAAAAAGGAAGAATGGGAAAAACAAAGTTGTTCTAACTATCTAGATCATATCATTCACCCATAGTCCTGATTATTTTGGTGAATACTACCTCCCAAAATGCATTCATGAAGCTCTAACTTAGGGAAATCCCTTGGAAAAATCCATATTTATGCTCCATTAATGTGACTTGACTTATCATGTTCACATGGGTGTTAGAAAATATTGAGCTAGAACATTGATATTATAAGGGTGGATAGCTATTTTATTGATCCTATAAATGAGACTATCTTTTACTTAGTGAAATAACTACTAAAATACCTATTTATGTCAATTCACATTTCATGGTTTTCTTTCTTAGATTTTCTTTTTTTGAAAAAAAATTGTCTTATTGCAAGAGAAACTCAGGATCCCTATTCTTCACATCCATTTCTCTTCAATATTAGTTAAATATATCTATAAAATAAGTGGTTCTTTCATGATATTGATAATATGATGCACCAACCTAGGAAAATGGTGATAACAAGTCAAAATTAATAGTCAATACATGCATTTATGAATGTGGCTCAATCTTGATGATAAAGAAAAATAAAAATGAGGTCATGTGATATTTCATGACTAAGAAAAAGAAGGATAAAAAAATAGAGAAATGATGAATAACCTTGAAGAAAAAGGATTTAGAAGAGGAAGATCACATATCAAGAAATGAACAACAAGGAAGAATGTTGGTGATCTAAAAGTATAAATAAATTCCACACTCATGTCTTCTATTCATATCTCTATCATATCTTCCCCTCTTATTTATTTTATTCCTGCTTCTTTAACCCTCATAACTTCTTCTATTTTACCTATATCACCTCAAATAAGTACAACCCTAGTCATAGGGGCACTAGCAAGCTTTTATATTTAATATGTAGGATTGTTCCACACACAATATCGATTCTAATTTCTTTTGTCTTCATTGACACACCCATCATTAATTATTCTATCACCATACACTCTTCTTTACTCTCTCAAATTGTAATTATCATTGTTTCACCTTATGTATCCTCATGTCAAATCCTCCCAACATATACCTCCATCTAGTTTGTGGGGCATACATGTTGTCATGTCAAATTACCATTCTTACTTGCATTGGTCCATAGGTCACTATAAATATAATTATACTCTTCCCTCTAAAAACATCAAGAATTTCCAAGAAAATCTAAACTACTCCAAATAAGCATCCCACCATTGATGGTAATCAATCATTCCCTCACTAGATAATAGAAATCCCTAGGAGTCTATAGATAAAATATCAAGCATAATAACAAGAGACAAGAAAGTAGATTGATTGAGACAATAATAGTAATCAGAGATTTAATACCTACTACACTTATGATCCATCAATCTCAACTGACAAAAAGAGAAAAAAAAGCTATTGATTTTCAATGTACTTTCAATGGATCCAAGAAGGCCTACAGATTACTCCAACTACACTACCAACATGTCAACTCTAGATCTGTTAAGATCTAACCCCTTATAGATGATGTAATTAACAAAAACTATTATAGTAAGGCATGCCTATTAGATGTAGCCAAATTGATAAGGCTAAAAAATATAAGTAGACCCAAAATAGTCCATAAGCACTGAAATACATGACAATATTATAAACAAATCCAAGTGGTATAGTTGAAATAGGATTTAGAGGTTTTAAAAGAAAAATAATGGTTTGAGAAGGTAGGTAATGATAAAAAAGAAAATAAATATAAAAATAAAATTCTAGAGCTTGATGGTAGAGTAGGTCAAATACCTTTAGGACTAATTACATCCTAATATTTTATGTTCTAATTCATACCCTGCATATCTCAATGAATGTGAGACTTTTCTTGACTAAAATTCAATGGTAATTCAATAGATAGAAGATGAGTTAGCAACTAAGGTAATGTACCATGAAGTTATCCCCATGCAATGAATTAGTGATATAAATGGGTAGGTCAAATAAGAATATAGTAATCATATAATTGAAAAACATATCCTACAATAAAGGAATACTTCAAGGATGCAAAGATACTTATGATGATTTCAAAATGATCATTAAGAAAATGAGAAAAGAGATGCAATAGTTTTTAAATGAAGGACTTCTTGGGATATTCTCTAATCAAGAACAACTCCATATTATAGAAGAGGTCACCATGCAACATTGATGAAGATAAAGTCAAAGTGGAGGTATCCATAGATAGTGTTATGCATGATACCTCAAAGAAGATCATTAAACTAGAAATCCTATTAGGGAAGTCAAAAACCTATTGAGTATCAAAGGGATGATTTCTCAAGGATTAGTATGAGGATTTGATATTGAACCCCAAAATATTGGATGCTCTAGATGTGTTCTTAGACATTTATTAGCAAGGATTTTTTATCCTATTGTCCAAGAGCTAAAGGAAGGTAACTTGCAATTTTGTAATTTTATTGAGTGATTGGTCTCAATTTCAATATTGTGCTTAAGGATAAATGAAGGATCTAGGATATCTTGCTAATCATATTGACAACCTAATAAGTCACAAGAAATGTAGTAGTTTGACTAATGTCTTCAATTTTTTTATAATAAATTAGTCAATAGATGACAATAGAAAATAAATTTTGTAATCCCAAGAGTAGCAATGCAAACAAATAAAGTTTAAAAAATGACTAAATACTAAAAAATTTATTCACTTCCAAAAGTGTGATACACTTATTTGCTCCTTAAATTAGCAAATCACTATTTTTGGATCATAAAATAATAGGGATATCATGGAATTTGAGGTGAGAAACATTTTTCTTCACATAGCACCTAAAAGCAGTTAGAAACCTACTCATTTTGTACTCTCAAAATCATTTTGGAATAACAAAAAGACTATGCATGATATTTTCTTTTTAATTATGGCACTGCTCTTTTGGATTGTGGAATGTATAGTAATTGTGGCACTAGTCTTTCACTTTTTGTTAGTTTCTTCCCTCCATTATTACAAATTCATATGTGATAGAGCACATTGATGTTATTTTATTTATTTCACATTTATTGATTGCTCAAACACACTTCTTGCCACAATTTGTGCATTTTATTTTAATTACTTGTGCCCTTACCTTCTCGTATTACTTTCTATATTACTTTAGAGTAGATTATCTAGGTTAGTGTTGATGTGGCATGAATTCATAGGTCAAAGGGCATGATATCCCTTCTAATTGTTAAACAAAATTGTAGACACAATCACAACTATACCTTTTTATAATTCAATAGAATTTTATTACGTAGCTAAGAGTAGGTAAGACTCATGATGTGGATGAATTATGTGCATAATAATTATAATTATGAGCATACTACTTGTCCTATTAAACAACAAGATAATAAATAATTTTAATTAGCACATGTTTTCAATGCGCTAGGTAAGTTTAGATGTAGTCTTTCCAATAATAGGGATGTTAATAGTCCTATAAAATACTAAACCATTTTGGTCAATCATTTATTCAAAAGCATGGTTGAGCAAAACATCAATGAGTGGATAATTAAATTAATAAAAGGAGAAGTAGATTATGGACCAAATAACTCAACAATAAATTTTTGCACCATATCAAGACATGTCATTAAAAATATGAAATGATAAAATAATTTTAAATACTATTTTATTAACTTTAGGAAGACATTTGGTATGGTTCCTAGAAGTAAACTTTGGATTAGAATGAAGAAAATTGATATACTAAAAAATGTAATATTGTTATTCATAGATTCTAAAGCATAAGTAGGGCCTTCCATAAGTAACATATGATATAAATAAGGTTGACTACCATCCCTTCTATTAAATTTATTTATATATTAATTAATTAATTAGAATAATGGTTAAATTTGAAAGGTGGTGATGGTGTCCAATCCGGTGCATATGTGGCGAATTTATTTGTATATAGATGATCTCACTTTGACTACAAGAAAAATACATGGGATGGAGAGATCATTCATATGTTTTAGAATAAATTGGTAGCATATGAATTAATACAAATTAAAATATCATTTTGGTTTTAGTGAGCTAAAAGAATAAATAATAATTTAGTTTTTATTTTGATGGGATCTCTTAGAAGAAATAACAACATATAAATATCTTGGGATAGAATTTAACAATAGACATAGTTAAGAATCATGTAGAATGAAAAGAACTTGAGGAGGATTTTGCATTGTAAAATAGGTGTAGAGAACCAAAATTATGGTGTTGGTAGATTATAGGGAGATTTATTCAAGTTATTGGTAGCGCATGTGGTGATTTAGGGTGTGAAGCATGCTTTAGTAGAACATTAGTTTTTAAAATGAGATAGATAGATATTATTTAGAAATGTTTGAATACAAGTAAATTTAAATTAAAAATCCAATTCTATATGAAACACTTTTAGTAGAAACATGCATTTTTGCATAAATATATACTTTCCTATAAAGGCAATAGTTATCATTTTTCTTTTAAAATATCTAGAAATATTAAAAATATGGATGCACATATATATCCTAAGTCTATACTAAAATAATATTTGAGTAGAAAAAAGAAAATATTGATGAAACAAAATATATGGATAAGTAGGTAGGATATCAACTCATTTAAATGTCCAAATAATAATGAAGATATAATTTTCTATACATGGTAAAATTCAAGGTAGTTATGTAAATAAAGGATCTAAGAAGGAAGATCCTTATGGAATTTAATCTACATATAAATATTATGAAAAGATATATATAAAAGCAAACATCAAATAGAAAGCAAAACTATTCATACAACAATTGAACACAAGGTGGCATCAACTCAAATACTAGATAGACAAACGAAAGAGACAAATAAAGAAATGAGAGGAAATAATATATACTTTGAAATGTCAAACATATAAGAGTATACAAGTTAATTATGTTGATATTTTAATAATAAAATTTGTGCATGAACTATTTGATAAACTAAGAATTAAATTTAAGAAAATTGAGGAAATTTATTATTATCAACAAAAATAAATAAAAGGTCAACTCTTCAAAAATAAATAATTTTACATAATCTTATTTCATAAATTCATGAAACTTTATAATTTTACACAATCTTTGCTTATTCTTAAAAAATAAATGATATATATATTAGTTCATTTTTTATTATACTTTTAAAATTGATTACATAATATTAAAACAAGCTTTATGACTATTATATATTTCAATGAACTATAGTGATATATGACAAGATAAGATTTAAACCTAAATTTCTTATTGAAAGTCCATTTTTTATTATTTAAACTAATATTATTTTAAAAAATTTATTTTTATCTTAATTATGTTTTAAAAGAATAATTATATTATATAATCTAATCAACCTTATTCCACTTTACGCAACTTGCTAACATAAAACCCATGACAAGACACTTCAATTTTAATAGATCTTAATAAGCCTATTGCTAAATTCAACGTTGAATTGTTCTTTAACATGATATAAAACCAAAAATAAATAAAAAATATTGGTCTTTTATTCTGGAAAAAATTCTCAATATGATATGAAATAAATGTATTAGAATACAATCAAATGGTATTAGTTTAATCTATTAAATTTTTGGTGGTTTAAAAAGGATATCCAAATCTTTGCCAAGCTATGCAAGCATAATTGTCATGTTATAGTACCACTGTAAAATCATAATATAGTACAAAAGAAAAGACTCAAGTTCAAAACTTTATCAAATAATAATACATATATCATATAATTGACCAACTAATCCATGTATAATGGCACCTGGAGTGCAGCCCAAAGGTTTGGGCTTTGACTCTTCTTCAGAAGGTCCAAGGTTCAAACCGTGGCGTGGGTGAGTGTACGAGGGGGTGAGTGTGTGTCTCCTTGATGGAGTTGTTGTAGCAGGTTGAAGAATTCATGGTCAAAACCCTATATCTTAATATTAATATATATATATATATATATATATAAACATATATAATATCTAAGTAATACTGTTATATAATCCTCATATAATATAAAACTAATTTCCTGATTGGAAACAACTTTGCCGGATGTAAATCTAATCTCTAAGGACGAATATAAGATTTGCAAGATGCCCACTTGATGGTCCATCAAAGTGATGCAATACAGATGGCCAATTGATGAAATGCACATGTCTCGCATAGGCACAAGTATTACATACCATCCAACCAGCCTGATTTCAAGGCTTTGGCACCGCTTGATGGAAAAGTCGTGCTCTGAATTGTATGGTAGGAAAGCATGTTCCTAAAAATCCACGGCAACCAGTAGTCCACTATTCTTTAAAGTAAATAGGTCTTGACAAAGCCTATGGATGCAGCATGGACGGTAGAATGGACCCTTATCCCCTTGTTGACTTGCACCATTGAAGAGCCAATGGTCCCTTACCGAGTCCTCCGTAGGCTTAAGTTTTCAATGAAAATGCGATCTAAGTTTTTGGTATCTTTAAGTCACATCAATAACAAACAAAACCTTTCAAGTAGTAATCAAACAGTATGTTAAACTTATCCGATGAGCACAACAATTAAATTGAGGCCTTGTATTGATCTTACTTAAAGATTATAATGTTGTTATAACAACATCTAATTTTAGATAATGGTTATATATGTCTATTTGCTAGCACGCAAGTTAATTATAGCTGACTATCTTTAAAATACAATATTCTAATTTTTTTAATTATTTAAGTTAACTATAACTCATTAATAATGTAATAATAATTTATTTTTAACATCTTTTTTATTAGATTCGAGGTGTAGATCAATTGGTTCGACCAAACCGGCGAAGGTCCAAGGTTTAAATCTCGGGCCTTGCCATACTGAATGCTTGTCCTTTTCCTGGTGCTCTCAGTGGCGTAAAAGGTTTAAAATGATTGTGGCATGATGGTTATAGGGGTAGACTGCACGAAGATCTGTGTGGCGGCTTCCGGGGCGGATAGCGCAGAATACTGTGGTAGCCATAAAAGCTAGACAACCTGCTCGGATTTGTGAAGGCTACTGATTCCACCATGTTTTAAAAAAAAAATTCTTTTTTTTTTACATTATTTGGTATACAAAAAGAGCTACAAAACAATTTAAGGCAAGTACAAGTATTTTTGTAAAAATATTTGCAACCTGTTTGTTGGTGGGAATATACTAAAGTTGAATCTAGTGATTTTGAAGTCTTTCTAAAATGAAATGACATTGAGATTCAACATGATTTGTTATTTCATGAAAAACTAGATTCTTGACCAATTTCAGAGCATAGTGATTGTCACAATTCAGTAGTATCGATGATTTGTTTCATATACCCATATCTAATAGTATGTAACGTAATCATATTGCTTCACATACAACTCGTGTAATATGATATTCTTCCTTTATGGATGATAATGCCATTGTCTATTGTTTCTTGTTGTGCCACGTTATACGTGTAGATCCTAAATGAAACATATATCCAAATGTTAACTTTCTATCATCTAGAGATCTGGCATAGTTAGAGTTCGTGTATCCTTATAGGAAGAATTTATGATTCTTCTTCTAATTCATATTTTGTTGTACCACGAACATAATATATTATCCTCTTTGTTGCCTTTCAAAGACTCTCCTTAGGTTCCTCTATGAACCTCGAAATATAACATATAGCAAAGCTATTATTAGGCCTAGTATTTATCAAGTATATAAGACTCCCAATTAGCTAACCATAAAGAATGCCAAATACCTAAGGTGACTTGTCATATTAAGATAGTTATAATCTTTCTCCATTGGTGTTGCCTTAGGTTTATAGTTTGTCATTAAATATTTTTCTAATAATATCTTGGCATACTTTCTTTATGATCAAAATATGATTTTTTTTGCCATGTGTCTAAGTGAAGATAATTATGCAAAAGTCCCAATTCTGTAATGTCAAAATACCTCTATAAGTCATTATTCACAATATTCACCAATTCATCTAAATTGTCAATGATGATCAAATCATCAACATACAACACAAGTATCACTATCTCAGATTCATCTTTCTTGAGATAAATATTTGCATCTAAGGGACTTCCTATGAATCCATACTATAATAGGTGATCACCAATTTTGATGTATTAGGCTCTAGGAGCCTACTTCAACCCATACAAGGACTTGATTAGCTTTTAGATTTTTTTGTTGCCCATTAAAAACAAATCCTTCAGGTTGTGCCATATACACCTCTTCCTAGATATCGCCATTAAGGAATACACTCTTGAAATCCATTTTTTGTAGCTTCGAACTAAAATGTGCTACTAGTATAGAAATAACATAGATGATTGCCATATTTGATGAGGGTGTATATATTTCTTCATAATTAATTCCTTCCTTTTGTGTATAGCCCTTTGTAGCAAGCCATACCTTATTTTTGTTAATGGATCCATATGCTTTGTACATAATATAAAAGACCCACTTAAAACCCATAGGCTTATTTCCTTTTGGTAAATCAATGAGATCTCATGTTTTATTTTACATCAGAAAATTATACTCAATATCCATAGTTTCCTTTCACTATGACATACTAAATGGATATTTCATTGAGGTTGGTTCTAAAATCTCTATTACTAAAGACATCAATCCCATATTTATTTTCTAACATGACATCCTACAAATACACAGTTATATGAAAGTGATATTAGGAGGTACGTCAAGTTTGGAATCTTTGAAGGTACTTGTGAGCCATTTTGGAGTCTTTTGTCATTTTGAAGGAGAAACTACTTCAAGTTCATCAACAACTACTATAATTTCTTCATGAAATTTCTCATTGAACTCCATCATCAAAACAAGAGATGTGGTTGCTTTATACTCCTTAAAATATTTAGTATTTTGGCTTAGATTCAAACTGTTCATCAAATATCACATCTTGACTATATGTAATTTCTTGGTGATTGGATCCATCAATTGATAATCTTTTGACTCATCTTCATACCCAAGAAATATGCATGATAGGGTTTTCACATCTAGCTTGGTCCTCTTTTGCTTTGGCACATGCTTGTATGTCTTGCTACAAAATACTTTGAGATGTGTGATTGAAGGCTTCCTCCTAGACTAGGATTCTTCATGTGTAACTCCTTCTAGTTCCTTTTTGGATGCTTTGTTTAGAAGACATACTATATTGGAGATAAATTTTATCCAATAATGATGCTCTAGATTTATTCCTATAAGAATCTATCCAACCATTTCCATGATGGAACAAATTCTTCATTTAGCACCCCAATCTATTGTAGAGTATATGTTGTAGTCAATTATCACTTGATCCTATTCTATGCAAGAAATATTAAAAATTCATTGGATGTATATCCCCCTTGAGTTGAGTGGAGAACTTGAATTTAATGACTAGTTTCTTTTTCCACATGTTGCTTCAAATGCTAAAAATACACGAGTGCTTTGGACTTCAGTTGCATGGACACCCACATCTTCCTTAAGTAGGCATTAACAAATAACTAGAAGTATCTTTTCGCTGAAATTGGCTATGATGGATCTATACATATCGGTGTGTATCACATCCAATGGTCCTTTGGATTTGTGAGCACTCAATTTAAATGGTACTTGGCGTTGCTTCATTTATAAAAAATTAAGCAAATTGGTAATGTGGGTGAAAGTCTAGGAATACCTATCACCATTTGATGCTTACTCAGTTGAAGTAAGTATCCTAAACTAAGGACCATATCTCTTATGCCAAAGGGAGGTTGCATATGTCGTGGTTGTCGATAATGTGATATTAGGAGAAGATATGCCATCTAGATTAAACAAGCCATGTTTTTAGGAACCAATTACCACATTTATATCATTTTTTAGTGATAAAACACTTCTTGTGGCCATTAACAACTTTGAATTCAACCACCATGTTGCAATCCACACTTATGGGACAAATAACAAGTTGTTTATAAATCCTAGTACATATAGTACCTTTTATATTATGTATTTTCCATTGATAAGATTGAAATAAATATCTCCCACTCCTTGTACATGATAGGTTTTGACATCGACTATAGTTACTAGTTTTCCTTCTTTGGCTTGTAATGAGTCAAACCACACTATATCCCCTATATTGTGCTTGCTAGCACCTTAATCAATGTACTAAACATCATCCTTTGGTATGGCCATAGCCTTGGACATTAGCACCTTATGTGCCTCTTTAGACTCTAAAGTTAATTTTTCAAGTGCAACATGTCCTTGTGGTTGCTTCTATTTGGTACATGTCTTATTTTGTGTATTATTATTATAAGGTTGATAGACTCAATCACCTTCAATCATTGGTTTATATCAATAATGTTTGGTATTATATCATTCTTTATCACAAATGTGGCATTACAACTTGTGTTTTTGATGTTGATTCTATGAGGTTGTTGAATGACCCTTTTATGAAGAACCCTTTTGTGGTTTCTTGTTCCCAGATTTCTTAGAGGTAAGTGCATTATTTGATAACTAATCCCTTAATTTTTTGGTTACTTCTTGTTGCAACATATTGATCAAATCATCAAAGGAAACCTTCCCATTAGAGACTTATAAGGATGTTATCTTGTCTTTCATATTTTCATCCATGATGTTCATTCATACCTTCAACTACACAACTCTATCAAGAAATATCTCTATACGTTCTCCATCTTGCACTCTCAATGTGTGGAGTTGTGACTAAAAGTGAATAATGGTTAATTCATTCGTCCCTTCATAGATAGTAGTAAATGTGTCTCATGCCTTCTTTCATGTTTGCTCTTGATAAATATGTGATTGGATAACATCAACTATAGAAATGGTGATGAGCATCAATGCTCTTGTATCTGCATCATCAATTTTTTTGGCATTGTCATAGTCTTGAAATCATGTAAATTTACCTATGATATTAGCCTAGAGTTTTTCAACAACCAAAATGGTTCTCATTGTAGTCTTTCAAGGTACAAATTTTGAACCTCTCAAGAGTTGTGAATCTATAAAAATGATGTTTGGTGCGGCCATGGTGAGGATTACTTATATCTCCAAAATGGTTCCCATTTCAATATACGACTAGTCCAATATACTAAACCTTTCTATATACCCACCCATATTATATACCCATCAATATGTGGAAGAAGCTAGTTCTCTCTATATACACAACTATACATGAGAGAAACTTTAGGGCACATGAAAGATAATGATATTAGGTAACAAGGTAGTACAAAAAGAGATTCGCTCTACCAATGACATCTGCCTCAAGATAAATCCTTATACATGGGTGTAACTTCCCTATATACTCAAAAATTCTTAGTTTTAGGTTTTGCATCTAGCTATAGAGATGAAGAGGATTAGTGATGGAATGAAATTTTTAGATCTTATTATTTCATAATGATTTATAGGCTGGAGCCTAGATGTTGTTATGATAACTATCTTAGGTATTAGATACAGTAACTCAACACAACTTGTAAATGTGATTCATGGGTGTCATTGATACCAAATGTAGCTTTTGTACTTATGCATGTACTTGAAGAGATATACAAAATATGAAATCTATAAAATATATGTTTGAAAATATTTTAAGGTGTCAGTCATTGTAAAAAATGCACCTTTTATATAAAAACATTTACTACCCCTCTATTTAATTTTATAATTTTTTAAGCGCATGTAGGCATAGAGGGTTAACTTGAAGCGTAAATATCATCTAAGGACTTCTCACAAAGCATAAAAAATATATAGTGGACCAAATTCAAATATGAGCTCAAAACATAATCCACAAGGAATCTAAAAACACAACAATTCAAATATTGGTTTGTGTAGGTTTGGATGGTGAACTTCAACAGTTGAAGGTTCATTTCAATGATAGTTAAACTAGTACTCAACAATATTTAGTGCACTCTCTACTGGAACCAGAGGAAGGTAGCATAAAATACAGGGAAGACACATGTGATTCACCTCTTTGCAATTTTTATAGTGAATTTATGGTGATGCTCTACTACTATTTTCACAATATAAAGCTATGTATGTATGTGACTAATGTTAGGGGAAACTGGTGCCCATCGAATGCTCCAATGATAACCTAGTTCAATTTCAAATTTATGATTAGAAGGTGCATGGAAATAGTGGCACAACACTTCACTAGCATCACTCTATTGGGAGTTTCACCAATTACTCCTCCATGTAGAACCATGTCATTTTTTGAGGCTTTGATCTCAAAAATAACAAACCTTCTCATTGATGTTTGAAAGGTTCTCATATAACCATTGGAAATGTAGCTCTTACCATTGTTTGATCAACCACACTAGGACATGGTTGTACTATAGACATGGGCTCACAAATATTTTAATCCATAAGCAATCACAGGCCTTTATTGTGATAGGAATACTACTTATATGATTTAAACATGGTTGACCTTGTATATGGTGGAGTTGTAGGTTCTGACCTACTTCTTTCACAAAAAATCAAGTTTTGAAGGGAAGGGTTTTTTAATCCATAGTTATGATCGTTTGAATCCACCCTATAGATTGTACTTCATCAGCTTTGATACCACTACTTAGCAAAAAAATAATTTGAGAAATTGTATCGATCTTACTTAAAGATAACAATGTTGTTACAACTTGTAAGTTTAGATAATAGTTATACTTATTTATTTTATAGATCAATTATATTGATCTAGTAGATAGGAAGGTATAACTATTATCTAAGTTTGTAATTTGTTGTAACAATATTAATATTGACTTACTTTGCTCTTAAACTTCCCCTTGACTGGCTATACTTTCGAATAGGCAACTTGAAATCTTATGCAATATCAAACTGTAGACACTCAAATGAAAATTACCCCATCGAAAGATTGACACTTATAAAAAAATAAAAATATAAATATAACCATTGGAAAGAAAAAGCTCCAAAATTAAGACTTTTCCAAGATGATGTAAGCATAAGAGTTTAAAAATTCTGAAATTATAAATCTTGAAAAGCCAAGGAGGGAAATAAAAATTCAATAAATCCAAAGCCTAAATTTGGGAAGCAAAAGATCCAAATTCGAGGTTTTTCCAAGATGACATAAGCATAAGAGTATAAAAATCCTAAAAATACAAAGGGGAGATAAAATTATGAATCCCTAAAAGCCAATGGAGAGAAATAAAAATTCCATAAAGCTAAAACCTAGACTCGAGAAGCAAAGAAGACTCAAATACAAGATTTTCTAAGATGATGTAAGCATAAGAATTTAAAAATCTTAAAAATACAAGGGGGAAATAAAGAAGTCAATGAAGCCAAATCCTAGATTTGGAAAATAAAGAACAAAAGCCCAATTGCAGGGTTTCTTCCAACATGATGCAAGCATAAGAGTTTAAAAATATTGGAATTATCAATGAAGCCAAATCCTAGAAGCCTAAGGAAATATAAAATCAAGCTCGAGGAAATGTAAACACAATGTTGGAAGCCATGTGAAATATAAAAACAAAAAGCAATAAAAACATAAGTAGTTGAAAGCCTCTACACACTTGTATAAAATTAAAACTTAATGAAGCCAAAGCCCTAGTAAGAAATAAAAATATTGGAATGTCACACTTTTTAATTGTTGACATAAGCAACTATATCAAAAAATTCTAGCAAAGTAAAATCCCAAACTAAAAACCAAGGTAGTTGGAAATATTTGATTGAAATTAGAAATCAACCCAGCAAGTGGGAAATTGCTTGACCATTAAGAAAATTACCCCAGCAATTCGAAAAATTACCTTGACCATTGAAAATTTAAAGCCTCAGCCGTGATACCCCAACCATTGACAATCAATCTTATTTGTTGAAATTAAACCTCAACAATATTTTTTAGTGATTATTGAAAAGGGTAAATATTTTGGAAAATATAGAAATTGTTGGAAAGTGTAAAGAAAGTTTTCGAAAAGGGTAAAATGTAGTCAATATTATTTAAATATTATTGGAAAGGGTAAAAAGATTCGAAAAATGTAAACATTGCCAAAAAGATTAAAATGCAACCAACGATGACCAAGAAAGGAAATTTCCCAAGAAAGCACAAATAAAAAAAAAGGGAAATAAAATAATATATGTAAACACACATGATAAAATTAAAAAAAAAAAACATATTATAATTTATAAAATAAAATAAAAATATTAATAATAGTAATTAGAATAGTAGCTTCTAACAAGCGTATTGGGCAGTGGACATAGAGGAAATTAATGGTCAACCTAGACTTGGAAGAGTACTAGAGATTTAATGAGGCATACCCATTCCAAAAACCCCAAGTATTGTGTGAATGGATATGTAATGAGGCATGGCCAAAGTATGGCTAAAAGTAATCCCATGGGGTATACCCTAGAAATGGAGAGCAATTAATTGTAAAAGTAACACTATGTGGCATACCATCAAATTGTATAAATGTGGGCTCACTACATTGTTACATGTTAGAGTAATATTCCATTCTTTGGGATAGTTACCCTTTTGCTCCACTAGGTAAAATAGTAGTATACTGCATTATACTAGCTAGATTATTACATTTACTTTTTACCACTTACCATGTAGATATTTACTGTTTCAAATATCTAATGGTAGCTTATGGTTAGTCCTAAATATCCTAGGGTAACTATTCTAGTTTATCGCTCCATATTTTGAGCGCGTTAGTTAGCATAGGAATAGCCTAAATTGGTTATATTCTATTTTGTATCCTATATAAACACTTAGCTTCCTAAAGCTAAAGTTAATGAATAATATATTGGACTCACCTTTTATTCTTCATTGGTATCAGAGCTTATGGTAGCACACAGATCTTGAAGTGGCCCATAGAAGCTGACCCGCAACTGAACTGGCATGGTTCCCAAGACGTTGCCCCACCTGGCATAGTTCTTGAGGAGCTATTCCAACTATGCATAGATCTCGAGGCACAACCCGTGGAAGCTTGAAGCCCAAGAAGTGGCCCATAAAGGCACGAATCTTGAGGAGTAAGATCTGCTTGTGTGGCGACACTGGCTCGTGGCCTAAGGAGCGATCTACATAATTCCTGAGGAGAGAGATCTACTAACATGGCGACACTAGCTCGTGGCCCGAGGAGAGATCTACATAATTCTCGAGGTGAGTTGATGTGGCACTGGCCTACGGCGCGATCTACATAATTCTCGAGGCTGACTAGCAATAGACACGTGGCAATTTTTTTTGACTCGAACGTTATGTGGTATTCCTTGATTTGCTAATTTGGATAACAAAATTAACTCCAAGGTTGATCGATTACCTGCAGACAATCAATATTTATAAGGTGGCAATTTATTTTTAAATAATAAAAAAGCACCCGTCGGTGCATGTGGAAAAAGAGAGTCCCACATTATTTTTTTCTTTTGCCACTTAGCATGGATAAAAAGAAAATGGAATTCATTTCCCTTATTTCTCATCTGACGGCCTAGTCGTGTTGGCCGAGCACCCGACTCTAGGGCATTGCCAAGTTGAGGAGCATGGGATCAATCCCCTACAGGATCAATTTTTTTCAACACTCGACGACAGGCATGCCTTCAAAGTGAAGGTCTTCACCTTCACTTCCTGTCCAACGGGTTAGACGGACTAGCAACACCACCAGTCGGATGACGAACTCCCGCGAGGTCATGGGATCGATCCCCCGAGGGGTCACCGAAGCAAATTTAAACACAAAAAATTGCAAGGTATAATTTTTATTTTTTTTTTAAGTTTTTTTTATTTAATCATTTTTTTTAATAATTTAATTATAATTTGTTTTAAAATCTTTTTTTTTAGATTAAATTGATTCTATACAAATTAAATTTTATTATTGATTAGTTTATGATTAAATTAATGAGAAGCTTACATTAAAATAGAAAATTTAAAAAATGGCTATTCTTTAAAGCAACTAAATCATTAGGTGTTTTTCCTTGTTTTCTTCTTGAAAAATGGGATAAATAGACAGGAAAATAAAACACTAACCTGTTGCATTTTTTTTGAGAGTTTTTATTGTCAAAAATTTGCTCCCATTTTTTTCTTCTAATGATTTGATTGGAGAGCAAAATTTAAAAATCTCATGAAGAATAGGCCCTGGATCAAGAAATATCTTCATCATCTAAGAGTCATTTGAAGAAGAAACAAACTCCACTGACAAACCACAAGATCCAATTTTTGGCAGATTCTTAGACAAAATTGTAAGAGTTTACCCAGATTCAATTTCTACAAATATCCTTGGAAGGGATTGGATTGTAGCTATGGTCCTATGTGGATCAGAGAACCATTTGATCCAGAAGCACCTCCCATCTTTGAATATTGAATACTAAAGGGCACTTTGAACACCACGTCATGTGTCGACTAGTTCTGGAAGCCTTTCAAACACGGGTTGTGTGTCGACTTATCTTGGAATAGCTAGTTTTTTTAATTTTAAAAATCAAGAGAGAAAGACAATAAATTGATCTTCTTTGCAAAATTGTAACACAAAAGTGAGGAGCACTTTAAAACAAAAACAAACTTGTTAAATTTGCAAAACAAAAAGAAAAGGCAATTGTTTCATGCCCCATTCTTTGCAAATTTGAAAAACAAGAGGAGATAAAATATATCAAGTTTTTTTGCACAACATAATTCCAAATATTGTTGCAAAAATTAAAAGGTGCATTTTCGATTTTACTCGACACCTTCATTGGCAAATTAGGTGCATTTTCGGTTGCATCCGACACCTAGGTGATAAGAATTTTGTGGGCATTCTTGTTTGATTATTGCATTATTTCTTTGTAATTATAAGTCATAGAATCAAGAACACTCCATACCCCAAAATTTCACTAATAATTTGTGTAAATCCTTGCACATATTTAAAGCCAATTACACTTGATATTCTCTCCTAAAAACAAAAACCCCTAATTCACTCTTATTTGTTTGGCTTAATTTCCTCAAACTGATTATTCCTCTTCAAGAGGATTTTCAGGCAAGTGCCATTAAATATCACTTAAGAGTGAAAGAAAGATCATCTTAGTGCAAATTCTAGGACCTTCATCATGGCAACTATCAAAAAATACTTAAATTATACACAATTGCTTAAAGGTCCTAACTATTCAGCATGGAAAACTAAGATGAAATCCATCATGATTGTAGAGGAAATATGGGATTTAGTTGATGGCATTGAATCAAGACCTGCATCAACAAGAGTAGATCAAAAAGCATGGGACAAAAAGAACAATCATCTTCTCATGTTGATACTCCTAGCAACTACTGATGAGATCCAACCTCACATAAGTGAAGCTAAAACTAGTAAAGATGCATGGAATGCACTTTGTACCATTTTTTAAGGTAAGAATCAATCAAATGTTCTAAACCTTCAAACACAACTTCATACACTCCATATGAAGACAGGTGAATCAGTAGAAATTTTCCTCTATAAAGTGTCAGAACTGAAGTCTAAGCTCAATGCTTTAGGAGCTAAAGTAGAAGACACCCTTTTGACTTCAATAATCTTGAGGGTTCTTCGTAAGTCCTATAAAATATTTTTAACATCCCTTAATGTATCACAAATATCAGTCACCTTTGTGGAGTTAGTCAATTTGCTTCAAACAGAGGAAGCAAATCAACTCCAAAGCGATGAAGTGTCGAACAATTCACTTTACTCAAAAAAATAGGGTGATAAGAAGAAATGAAACTTTCAAAAGGGAGGATCATATTCAAAAGGTAAGGGAAAGAAAACTCAAAAGAGGTTTTGCTTGTATTGTAAAAAGAATAACCATGACACCAATCAGTGTTGGTTTAAAAACAAGTAAAACAATAAAGGCAAAGGCACATCATAAAAGCAAGACAAAGGCAATATTGCTAGTGAAGTGTCTAGTTTTGATTTTGATTCTGGTTTAGAAAAAGCACACTGAGTACTCTTGGCTAAGACAATATTGTAGAGGGAAAGAAAATTTGTCACCTTCAACAAGCACCATTTCCTCTCTCTTTTTTTTAGGCTTCATAAATAGCATAAGTTTTTGTTTGAAGTACTAGAAATAAAGGGGTGATTGTACCTCTTTTAGGCTTCATAAATAGCAAAATCTCATTGTTTGAAGTACTTGTAACAAAATGAGGGAATTTTTTGGTGAAAAATTTGCCTAGGAGGCAATCTTTGTACAATCCTTCACAAAGCTTCTTAAGTTGCACATCTTTTGCAATTAAGGGGGGATATTCATTTCTTTTCTTCACATTTTTTTTGTAAAAAGAGAAGAAGACTTATAAGGGTGCATTTTCAGCAGCGACCGACACCTTAGTCAAACTTCTTTCAAAAATTTAATTACAACATGTTTTGCAATAAGGGGGGAACTTATAAGGGTGCATTTTTGGCAGCGGTCAACACCTTAGCTACCTTATATTTTTCAAACTCATTTTGTAACTGAATTAACCTCATATGAAGTGATCTACTCTACTAAACCTAGTGATTGTAGTGGATGGTTACCCATGCAATTCGGTTGGATGACATGATTACAATAAGGACATTCATTTATGTGAAGATAAAGTGAGGAATGACCCACTTTTTCTTAGGAGCATCCAAAGCACTATGATAGAGCAAGAACTAGCAATTCAACATCTTTTACACTATATTGGGATAGTTATATACATTACCCAAATAATGTAATAAGAGGGGATGTTAGAGTAATATTCCATTCTTTGGGATATTTACCCTTTTACTCCACTAGGTAAAATAGTAGTATACTACATTATACTAGCTAGATTATTACATTTACTTTTTACCACTTACCATGTAGATATTTACTGTTTCAAATATCTAATGGTAGCTTATGGTTAGACCTAAATATCCTAGGATAACTATTCTAGTTTATCGCTCCATATTTTGAGCGTGTTAGTTAGCATAGAAATAGCCTAATTTGGCTATATTCTATTTTATATCCTATATAAACATTTAGATTCCTAAAGCTAAAGTTAATGAATAATATATTGGATTCATATTTTGTTCATCATTACAAAGGTCAAAATCCACCCAATTGCTTTTTTTAGTTTTCTTATTTCTTTGTCTTTCTTGTTTGTATTTGGATGGATTTATTGGACTCACCTTGTATTAAGTTGCTGCTATTTTAAGCTCTGTTTTGTAATCCACCAAAGTGAGCAAATTTTAAACAAATGTACTTAATGACAATATTTTTAATACAAGGCTTATAAAATTTCTATGTTCAATATGCACATGCTAATGGTGGTCACACTTAGTATATTTCATAGTCTTTTCTCATTTGAATATTGCACTATCTTAAATATTAGGCTATGTGAATATTGGTCATGTCAAGGCTGGTTTTAAGTCAAAATTATTGCTTTACTAGATTAGAGCTAAATTTCAGGGTATTATTGGCTTGTTTTCTTCTATTTTATCTCAATACTAAACCCTTGATCTTTATTTAGAGCTATTTTATATTTGGAATAGATTAAATTTAGCATAAATCTTTGAAGTTGGTTTTCTGCAGTGCTAGTTTCAAATTTCATTTAAATTTCAAGCTAATCAATCTCAATGCAATGAATAAAAAAATTTAGTTTGTAATTTTTTTAATTTTATTGAGCTCATATGCATTATAATATCAGTATAGTCGAATTATTTTTAGGTATTTAAGCATTTAAATTTTAAGATAATATGCCTATGAAATCTATCTTATAGAGTAATACCAAGAAAATCCTCTTGAAGGAACAACTGTCAATGATCTCTGGATTTATCTGTATTGGCTAAGACCTAGCATACCCAAACCTTGGGGGAGTAGTTTTTACTCTTTTAAGAGGGAAAAATTATGTTCCATGTATTTTTGCCAACTAATCTGACATTTGGAAGGCCAAGACTTTGAAAATTTATTTTTTCTCATATAATGTTTATTTACACATCTTGATTGTCAAAGTCAGAACCATAGGTTATTAACACTAGGTCCAAGTCATTTGTAGATGGTATTGAATTTTTTAGCCTTTCCCACATAGAAGACCTAAAGTAGATAAAGGTATATATAATACTCCTTAGACTACCAATAGTTCTCCTACAACTAATACTCTTTTTGTTGATCTTTTTTCCATTCCTTAAAGTCCATTAATGACAACTCCTACTCCATGGTTAGTAGGGAGTAGTCCTTTGAACATACTTGGGCCTACACATGATATGCCTAAGGATGTTGAAATATATCTTCCCTAGTATAGGCATGATGGAATGAGGTTAGCTAAAGAACATATTTAGGTATACAAAGTTATCTTAATCTATTTTCAAGTTGTGCATGAAGATATTACCTATAGAAAGTTCCCACATACATTGGATGAGTTTGCATATGACTTGTATACTACCTTACCTTTAGGCTCTAATACTTCCTAGATTTACTATAGAAGATTTATTAACCATTTTAGATTATCTATTGACCTAGCTATGTTTTATCATTAGTTTACCTCTGTCCATAAAGAATCAAATGAACCTCTAAGACTATTCAACACTAGGTTCCATAAATTATATACCAGGTTGGTGACACCTTACACCCTAATAGAGTAAGTAGTTATCCATGTGTATTTTAGATCTTTGGACCCATTAACTTATATTTTTGTGAGGAGAGCTCCTCAAATTATATCATTTCCCATGGTATATAATGAGGCTTTAATAGCTGAACAATTAATACCTTAGGGTTTTGGTTTGGATCAATTACCTTCACTTGGACAACCAAGGACTTTTAATCAGATATCATTAATAAATTAGGTTTGTACACAACACCTTCTCATATTGAATCCATTACTAGGAGTTATTTATCCCAATCTATACTAACCTTTCAACCTAGCATCCCTAAATTAGATGATTTCTAATGTGAAGAATTTGTAGACCATCCCAACATATTTTGATAATTAGGAAACCACAAACAACAATATCAATAATATACCTCCAAAATAGTCAACTATACTTACCCATATTTTTGAATACATCTGCATCCACAAATAGTGTAATAGCTCAATAGAGGCCAAGTCTACTTAATAAACCAAATCTTGAGTTAAATAATTCACAAAGGATGATTCAAAAGTTGAGTAATAATATGTGTCAACTATAGAGGTAAGTTCCTCAAAATACACCTACAAATAATACTCAAAATAGGAACTCCAAGTTTCAAAGAACTAACTTCCAATGGGATACTTGCCCAAACAATAGAGGAGACCCAAATCTTGCTAGCAACCAAATTAATCTAATGAAAACCCAAACACATCCATAAATTCGGCTGACCTTTATCTACCTAAGTTGTGTAGGGTCCATTCCACTGCTCAACATGGTAAAAATAATTGTCCAAAGTTTAAAACTACTTTGGATATTATCCAAAAAGAGATGGAAAATTTGAAGTTAGTGCCCACCAATGAGGATTGTAGGAACCAATAAATTTAGAATGTAGGGTCTACCTTAGTTTTAGAAATATATGAGCTCGTAGGAGTGGATGAAGAGGAACCTAAAAAATTACCTGGAGGAAGAGGTATAATCTCACAAAGACTTTCAAAGAGAACAATTATATTATTCAAAGTAAAAGAAAAGAACCACTAACATTTTCCACATATGCCATAAAATTTTTTATCTTGTCTAATGATCAATCCAAAAAAAACCTTCTCCTACCTAGGGATTCCATAATACCTATATAATTATAATTTAATAAACTATTACCACAGATAAAGGAAATCTCAAAATGTAATAATTTTGGATATAATTAATGGTTTTTGAAGCCTTAATATTAATATAAACTCACAATATAAATTTCACAAGATCAAATATAAGATAGCCATAAAACAGTAGGTTGAAGATAATGATGTAAGCAAAATAATATGAGTAAACTAATATGTATATCAAGGATTATAATATATCAACTAACATTCATTAATAAGAAACAATTATGAATGTAAATAGCCTAAATCATACATGTACAAAGCATGTAGCACAACTTACAATATTAGTTGCTCAAATGTATGTAAATTTTATTACTCCTCCTTCTATTACAATATAACACTTGCTTTTCTACAATTTATGAATGATTATTGATGTTGGATAGATGGATCATAGATGCTTCTCTATGGAGCAGTATTATCCATAGTAGAATGACTCTTTGTATACCTAACTATTCCTTTCCATATACCAAGTCTCATGACTCTTGGCTTCTCTAATTGACACTTGCATACACATAACTCTATCTTGTATGCACACATAGACATGAATTAGCATACCCTAATATAAGTATACTTGTGCAAATTTAGTTATAAGACACTTATGCACATAGACCCACATTACACTTGCACACTTACTCATGTGACACCTGTGCATTTTTTGCACATTAATACATCACATAAAATATTACTGACAGTCTAAATTAAGAATCCACCCTAATCTAATATTCACAAGATGAAGGTTCAAGGTGTAGACCAATTGGTTCAACCAAACCCTGTAAGGGGGACAGAGGTCCAAGGTTCAAATATCGGGCCTCGTCGAACTGAACATTTATCCCTTTCCTCATGTTTTCAATGGTGTAAAAGGTTTAAAGCGATTGTGGTGTGTTAGTTATAGGGGTAGACTATGCAAAGATCTATGTGGCAACTTTTGGGGAGGATAGTGTAGAATACTATGGCATTCATAAAAGCTAAATAGCCTACCTATATTCATGGCAGCTACCTATTCCACCATGGAAATTCAATATATATATATATTCACAAGATGTACCATGAAGGTACCATTAGGGTACATTAGCATGTACCAAATAATGTAATACTCCAATAGCCCCCTATATTACATTATTTGGTTATTGAAGACTTTAGTCTTCAATCATAATTCTCATTCTTCAAGTGAATTTGCATTGCATGTGATCTTATGTTGTCCTCACATTTGTTTTATCATATTTAACTTTGGATTCACCCAATGAATTTATCGATAGAAATATTCCTAACTTCCATTTCATGTACTTTACCTTTTAGAACATTCAATAATGTTATCTTGAAATAATACAAGATCTTGAGAAAAACCAATTGAATCTAAGGCATATATCCCATTATTAGTTGATCTCATGGCCTTTGGTATATTTTGGTTGTTGATAATACTTTTATTGTTCTCGTTTATATATTTGAACTCAATTGATCTTTTGCTTTCAACCAATTTAGTAACTAAAATGAGATTGGTTGATAACCTTGAAATATACATAACATATTTTAATACAAAATATAAAAATGGTGCACTAGGTATTTCACAACCACTTCCATGAACTAGGTACCTCTTATCATCAAAAAATTTCAAATATAAATTATCTTTGACTTCCAAAAAATTAAACCATTGTAAATTATTGGTTATATGATGACTAGCGCTTGAATTTATATACCAAATATATATTTCTATTTGAATCGCTTGATTGTCTTTAATTGAAACTATTTTGCTTTGTTCACAAGATTTTTGAGAAATATCATGTTTCTCACTTGATGTACCTTGTTCTTGAACTTTTCCTTTTGAAGAATATGGTTTTATATTTTGATAATATCTTCTACGTTGAAAAGTTCCTCTTGATAACTTATCCATTTTTGTACCCTTTAAGTTAAAAACTTATAACTCCCTAGATTTAAATAATTCAAAGTTTCTAAATTAAAAAACCTATGAAGTAGAAATCCTTATGTCTCCCTAATTGTTAGAAACTAAGAAAATAAGAATTTTGCAAATTTAATTTTCCTAAGTTTGATGTTGAACTCCTTTTGACTCCCAAATTAATTAATTTGCAAAAATTAATAAAACAAATCAAATTGAAATTTATCTAACTATTAAAAATATTAAAAAACTTATAACTCCAATCTTAAATTATCATTCCATATCAAAAAATATTAAATTAAACCTTATCACTCCTTAATTAAATTCTACCTTTTAAAAAAAATCTTAATAAAAATTATTTACTCCTACCTTATCACTCCTTTAAAAAACTTAGAAAACCCTAAAATCAAAAAATTACCTTCTAAATTTTACATACCTTTGAATGCTTCGATTGCTTTCAACTATGTTTTCACACTCATGCAAACTAACTTTATTTAACTCGTTCGAATGCTACATGCCTATATATGGATGTTTCACTTTAATTAGGCAAAAAATGAAACATTAGGATTTCCTAACATTCCATTGCATTGAGAATATTATGTCTCCAAGTGGTTATGTAAGGAGCATTTTTTATTCGTACTTCTATCTCACTCAGTAACCTATGAGTATTATACTTCATTCTAGGCCAATGATGTATCTTTGTTTTTTATTTTATTTTAATTTACATGGTGGAATCGATAGCCACCATGAATTTGGGTAGGTTGTTTAATTTTTATGGCCACCATTGTATTCTAAATTATCCGTCCTGAAAGCTGCCACATAGATATTCACGTAGTTTACACCTATAACTACCATGCCACAATCATTTTGAAACTTTTACACCACTGAAAGCACCAAGAAAGGGACAAGTGTTTAGTCTATTGAGGCCCAATATTTGAACCTTGGACCTCCATCCCCCTTACAAGGTTTGGTCAAATCAATTGGTCTACACCTCGGACCTATGATGTATCTTTATCGACTAGACTTTACTTACCAATTTTTGCTTTGTTTGTTCACTCTCCTTTTGGTGTCATGTAGAAGGTGTTTACTCAGCTCTTGATTTTTCATAATTTTGTGTTGGCTTGATTGTGTCTTTTCCTCTTCCAGTGATGGCTCTTGGAGATCGACTATGATGTTTTATCTTCCTACATTGGTTTGATTGCAATTTTTCCTCTTCTAGAAATGACTACACTCATGGATGTTATGTCACTGCTTTCTTCTTACTACATTTCTTCTTATCATGATTTATGCATTGTATCTCATTTGTATATTTTTGCTTCTATTTATTTTAATATGTTTCTCCTTTTTGCAAGTTATACAACATTCATGGCCATATTAGCTCTTCGTTTGGTGATGGATGATGTACGTTCTCCTTACTAAATAACCTGGAAATATTTTTCTCACTCTTTAACGTTGATGTAGGTAGAATAATGTTTCACTAATACTCTATCCTTGGGCATCTAAAAACTTTATCTTTTACACCTTGAGCATACTTTCCAATCTATTACCTTAAGTTTCTACTCTTTCTTCTAATGGCCACTTGTTGACTGGCATTGTACTTATTACAATCTAGAGCCTCTTCTTGATCAAACTTATTTTCTTAATAGTTTTTTAGATCTTATTTCTTCAATATAACTTCTATTTTATGGTTCCTCTTATCAAGCCACTATATCAAGATCTATAAGCTTAAAGTTTTCTATGTCAAGGTTTATCTTCAAGACCTAAATATTTTTTTTATGTCAAGGTCTCACTTAAAAATATGAAACTTCTCATAGATCAGATATATTTTTTATTAGTATCTTATAATATGTAACCTCAATCTATTGTTGTTCTTTTATCTTTTTCAAGGTCTCTCCTCAAAACCTAAACATTTTTACAACTTTCAATTAACCTCTGCTTCATGAAAGTTGACTGTAAGATAGATATATCATTCCTTGATATATCTTTCTTATTTTCTACTTTCTCTTGCACTTGAATATGAAATTCTTCTCTATCTATTATATGAATATTCTCACACTTGATTTCTTGTATGGTTCAATAAAAAAAAGAATGAATTGATTGTATCAAATACTTCAACTTCCTCTTGAGTTGATAGAAATTAGTGTCAAGGATTATCTATTTCCTTAAAATTCTTTTGATATCAAGGGTTGGATACTTCCCTGTAATGATCAACTATCTTAAAATTGATTTACCCTCCAATATTTGAGTCCTTTTATTCATTGGTTATAACCATAGGAAGACCCTATGGATGATTCCTAGTATTCACTAGTTATTTTGCAATCATGGAAAGACTCTATAGTTGAGTCCTAGTCTTCACTAGTTGATCCTGCAACTATAGAAATACTAGCCTTTTTGCTTACTTTGATCTTACTAGAGTCTAGGTACATATCCCTTTAAAGTAGACAAACTCTACACCAATTTTATCAAATTATACAAAATTTATTTTGTATATCCGAAATACCATTGATGGCTTTTGAATCCTTACTATTAATATAAACTCACAAGATAAATTTCACAGGATCAAATATAAGATATTCATAAAACTCTAAGTTCAAGATAATTATGTAAGCAAAATAATATGAGTAAACTAATATGTATATTAAGGCTTATAATATTTCATTCAACATTCATTAATAAGTAACAATTATGAATGTAAATAGTTGGAATCATACATGTACAAAGCATATAACATAACTTAAAATATTAGTTTCTCAAATGTATGTAAACTTTATTACTCCTATTTCTCTTAGAATATAGCACTTGCTTTTCTACACTTGATGAATAATTATTTTTTTTGGATAGATGGATCATATATTATTCTCTAAGGAGTACTATATAGTCATAGTAGAATGACTCTTTGTATACTTGACTATTACTTTTCATATGCCAAGTCTTATGACTCTTGGATTATCTACTTGACACTTGCATATACATGAATCTATTTTGTATAAGCACTTAGACATGACTCTTAAATTACCATATTCTAATATAAGGACACTTGTGCATACTTTACACATAGACTCACAATTCACTTGCATACTTACTCACATGACACTTGTGCATTTCTTGATCATTATTGTATTATAAAATGTTACTCACACTCTAAACTAAGACTCATACTTAATATAATATTTACAATATGTACCATGAAGGTATCATGGGGCTACATTAGCATGTCCCCAATAATATAATATACTCCAAAAATAATATTGTTGAAGACCTTAAGAAAACCAAGACAAATATTTCTTTGTTTGAAGAAGCTTAGTTAACTAACCACAATGAGTTTTTGCTTAAAATTATCTCTGGACAAAAGTCTATTGATGCTCAAGTGGTTGTATACAAAGAAAAAATAGAATCTTCACCTTTTATACTGACTATTATAATCATTAGTAAGAATTTATATAACTACATTATGGATTTAGGTGATTTTGGAAATGTGATACCATGTGTTATCTAAAAAAAGTTGGGGTTAAGCCCTACTCACTCAAATAAGAAGGTTGTTTGTTTGAATAAGACAAAAGTAAATGTGGTTGAGGTTATGAATCATGTCCATATACATATGGTTGCTAAACCCAAGATACAACAATGCATTGGTAGGTTATGGATATCCTAGATCCATATGAGATGTTTCTTAGCTATGACTGGTTAAGAACCTTGAATGGCTATATGGAAATTGATATCTCACATATGTGGCTTCCTTAGCATGACATGTCCAATCAGATATAGATATAAATATAGAAAATAATGAAGGATCTCATAACTAAATACAACAATGTCAAGGATATTTTGCATGGTAAACAAGAATTGGGAATCTACACTAAATTGACCTAAAGATAATTATCTAGTAGTAAAGACCCCATAAAATAAATAAAAAATAATTGAAGAATAGTTAAGTACCCTTAGGTTTTATGGATAAAAATCTGATAATGATAGTGACAATAAGATTAAATTGAGTTGGTAGTGTGAGAGATGAAAAATAAAGGTCATTAGGATTTTAGATCTAATGTTACTATGAGATGAGTAAACCAGTATGCCTATCATCACAAGCATCTCCCAAATTATTTTAGCTATGTTTGGGATCCTAGGAAACTTGACCATGCAATTTTTGATCATGTTTGGCTAGGTCCCCTTCTAGTATTACCCTATAAATAATATTTGTACATAATTTTATTGTTTTGAGATATTCGTGTGCTAGTCTTGTTTTATTCCAATTCTACTTTTACTTTGCTTTAATTTTTAAATTTTGCTCTATATTGTGCTTTCCTCCCTCAAATTTTATTTATCAAGCACAACCAAATTCTAGTTACTCTAATGAAGAAGTGTTTTCTACACATTTTTAGATGAAATATATGGGTCTAAACTCAATGAAGCCAATATTGGCTTAATCAACTATATGGTGTATATCCACTTTTTGGGTTAAACCAAATTAATATAAAAACTAATGCAAAAATATGTTATATATTCACAATGAAAACACTTTAAGAATATTCTATATCACGAGGAACAAAACCATTTCCATTTAGTTCTCAGAAAAAACTACTAATATGTCCACCCTCCTAATTTCCATAGTGGTCCCCAACCCAAAGGCACACTTGAGTAGTTGTAAATTGAGAAAAGTGAATATATTTTCAAAAACAAAAGGGATCAAATTCTTGGATAATTTATACAATCTCTATCGATGCTATGAACACCTAGTTGGCAGTAGAGCAAGGTCTACAATGGAATCAAAGATAACTCTATCGAGGTTATAAGCAACCACCTAGCAGTGAATTAATATCTAATAATTGGTGGCATATTTACCTATGTGGTAGAACTCATCATTAGTAGACCAATGTTTGCTCAGGGGTGAATAGCCTAATTTCTAAATTATGGTAGCAAAATTTTACTGACTCTAGAATGAGAATAAATGCACACACTTTTGCTGAAACAAAATGGAGTGTTGCTTTCAAGTAAATTGATTAACCCCATCCTTGGATGTATGTTAATTTTTTTGGTTATACTAGTTTTAAAATTTCATTATTTTAGAGAGAGTTCTTTCTAATCTCAAAATTCTTGGGAGCATTTTCTAGTAGAGTCACCATTTGATTTTGTGCTTGCACAACATGCCCTAGTTTCCATGGACTAAGTACCCACTTTTTTTAAATTTTGATGATTTTTCTCTTATTTTTTGGGGTTTGTGCATGTTAGTTGATCATCCAAATACTTAGTTGTTTTTAGATGAAAGCTTTTATTTATAGGTGCCAAATTTTTTCTTACCTTGTGTTTGTTGTGATGCTTATTGTCACTATTGCATATGGTAAATTAGTTATATGGAAAAAATATCTCCTACTAGACCAAGTTTAAAATAATCTTTCCAATGAGTACCCACGTGCCTCTATTCACACAACCTTAACACCTTAAAATTGCTTAGAATCAAGCATTGCAAACTTGATTTCCCTCTCAAAATTATAGATGGTTTCACTTTTAGGTCATATATCTCCATCAATACTCAATAAAATTTGGTGAGACTACTTTCATTAGATTCATATCAAAAATATCTATCCAAAAGTATAAAATTATCTATATTTTAAGGAGAATTAATCCCCCAAATGGATAATTTTTAGCAAGCTATATAGCTACCTTGATTGATTTTAAATGTCTACCTAATAACACAATTATCACTTCCAATACTTATAACTCTTGAAATATTCAATAAAATGTTATGAAACCACTTCTATTGAATGCTCCTAAAAACAATATTTCCAAAAAGTATAAATTTTCCTATGTTTCAAGGAGATTTGAGACCCAAAATAACTTCATTTATACAAGCCATATAAGTTGTTACAACTGAGGTCATTCTCAATGAAATATAAGAAAGTAGCTATAAGTCCAGACACTGACTAAAGAAATTGCACAGTCAAAATTCTAGCCAATCAAGGGTAAGTTTAAAAGTATACTATGTCAATATTATTGGTAACTCAAAATATTATGCAATACTACAACCTAAACACTCAAATTAAAATTACCCCATAGGAAGCTTGGTACTTAAAAAGAATAAAAGAAGAAAAAAATCAACATAGGGCTATTGAAAATCACTTTTGAGTTATTGAAAATCATATTTGATTTATTGGACATCATTCTTATGCCATTGGAAAGCAAAAATACCAAAATTAGAACTTTTCCCAAGATGACGTAAGCATAAGAGTTTAAAAATCCTAAAATTATCAATATAAAAAATCCAAGGGAAAAAATTAAAAAAAACAATAAATCCAAAGGCCAAATCCAAGAAGCAAAAATTCCAAATCTAGGGTTTTTCCATAATAACACAAGCCTAAGAGTATAAAAACCTCGAGATTTTCAATCCCACAAAGCCAAATGGAAAATAGAATTACCAATATTAAAAAGCCAAGAGATAAAATAAAAAGTCAATAAAGCTAAATCACAGACCCAAAAAGTAAAAAAAACCCAAATCTAGGGTTTTCTACGATGACATAAGCACAAGACTTTAAAAATCCTAGAATTGTCAATCCGAAAATGCCAAGGGGGAAATAAAGAATTTGATGAATCCAAAGCCTAGATTTCTTCCAAATCGGGGGTTTCTTCCAACATGATATAAGTTTAAGAGTTTATAAATCTTGGAATTGCCAATGAATCCAAAGCCGAAACCCAAAAAGAAAAAAAAAAAACCCCAAAGCCTAGGGAAATATAAAATCAATCTAAGAAAAATATATAAACAAAAAGCAATCAAAACACAAGTAGCCAAAAGCTTCCAAACACTTGCTAAATATAAAAACTCAATGACGCAAAAGAAAGAAAAATGTAAAATTGCCAAAAAATTTAATCGCTAACATAAGAAAAAAACATCGAAAAAGTCTGGCAAAGCAAAAGCCCAAACTAAAAACCAAGGTAGTTGGAAATATCAGATAAAATTGGAAATCAATGCAACAATGATAAATTACTCTGATCATTGAAAAATTACCCCAACCATTGGAAATTTAAATATTGGACCATGAAAGTTACCTCGGCCATTGGCAATCAGTCCCGGATCATTGGCAATTAGTCCTAGCCATTAGAATTTAACCTCGACAATATTAGATTACTAGAAAGGATAAAATTTCAAAAAAATATAAAAATTGCTAGAAAGTGTAAAGAAATTACCAAAACAAATAAACATGTAACCAATATTATATAGAGATTGTTGGAAAGAGTAAAAAGCTTTGAAAAACGTAGAAATTGGCAAAAAGACTAAAATGGACTAAAAAATTATCGCGAAAGGAAATTTACAAGGAAAACATAGATTAACAAAATAAAAATAAAAGAGCACATAAAAAGGAAATAAAACAAATAATTTTTTTAATTAAAAATATTAATAATTGTAACTTTAATAGTAGCTTCTAACATTTGTATTTCTTCTGTGGTTACTTTAAATTTAAAAGATGACAGACATTACAATATACATAGAATTTTAATGCTAACCGGGTAGGTACAAAGGTACTAGGAAACTGATATGGCGTAAATTAATGGTCAACCTAAAATTGGTAGAGTATTGGATATTTAATGAGGCATGGTCATAACAAAGACCCTAAACATTGTGTGAATGGATATTTAATGATGCATGGTCAAAGTATGGCTGAAAGTAATCCTACAAAGCACATCTTAGAAATGAACAACAATTAATTATAAAAGTAATGCTATTTGAAGCACCATCAAATTGTATAAATATGGGGTCATTGGTCTATTACAATGGTTGGAATCTATCTAGTAGCTTTCCTTTTTAGATTTCTTTTTTGTTTGCCTTTCTTGTTTATAGTTGGATGAATTTTTTGAACCGAGCTACTATTGTTTTGAGACCTCCTTATGTAATCCATCGAAGTGAGCAAATTTGAAACAAATGTACTTAATGATTATATTTTTAATACAAGGTTTTTTAAATTTCTAATGTTTAATCTACACATGGCGGTTGCACTTAGTATATTTCATAGTCTTTTCTCTTTTAATGATTGCACCATCTTGGATCTCACGCTATGTGAATATTGATTATGTTGAGGTTGGTTTTAAGTTAGAATAGTTTAGGGTAGTATTGGCTTGTTTTCTTTTATTTTCTTAGCACCCCTAAACCTTTTATCTTCATTTGGAGCTTGTTTATATTAATATAATATATAACTCAATATAAAGCTTTGAAGCTGGTTTTCTATAGTGCCAATTTCAAATTTTGTTTAAATGACAAGCTAATCAATATGAATGCAATGAACACAAATCTTTAGTTTGCAACCATTTAAATTATGTTGAGCTCATATGCATTATAATATTAGTGTAGTGGAATTATTTTAAGGTAGTTAAGAATTTTAATTTTAAGATATTATGCCTAGAAAATCTATCTTTTAGAGTCATACCAACAAAGGTCCCTTGAAGGAATAGCTATCAATGAGCTTTGGGTTTACTAGCCAAGACTTGGCATACCCAAACCTTGGGGGAACTTTTTTCTTTCAAAGGAAACAAGTTTTGTTCTAAGCATGTTGGCATACCCTTGACAATGTGTTATTTGCTTGATCTATAGGTGGTATTATTCTATTTTTTGTGAAACACATTATAAATATTCATTGTGTTTAATTGATATTTGTATAAATCTAAACCTAAAATAAAACTTTAAAAATGTACAATCACACAATCAGGTACACAAATAAAAATTAGAAGAGATAGAAAGAAGGAATTAATTGATTTATTCCTAAGATAATGGTAATCCTATAGACAGGGTTGAGACAAAAGTACAATAAAAATAGATAAGAAAAAGTATAGTACATACAACTAACTCAATTATTTAATAAAAAAGGTAAAGTAAGTACAAGATGCAAATGCAATATCAAGATACCTAGTGTGTGATTAAAGTGCAAGAAAGTAACAAAGATATACAAAAAAAGAGGGAAGGATACTAACCTTGGAATACATAACATATATGCTTGACAAAAATGTACCTTGATGCCTAAGAGTGTCCTTGGGAGTCCATGATCCTTGCTTATTACTAGATTTTTTTATGAATAGGACCAACTAATGTGGCTTTGACATAGAGACTTCTTGCTTGGATGTAGCTAGCTAACTAGATAAAAAAGAAAAAATACTTATTATGAGCCTAGTGGAAAAGAGAGACATAAAATTTTGTAGAAGTGTTTGATATCTTTGAAAGAGATATAGCATCTTGTTTTGGGAGGTAAAATAGTTAGAGAACCCTTATGTTTTTTATCCTTGTTTAATAATAAGAGATAAATTTACAGAGTAATTTGTTGAAATAGTCCAAATTTATTGCTGGAATATTTCTAAAATAAAATTAGAATTACTTATTTATATTTTTTCTTGTTCAAGTCAAGTAAGCTACAATATTGGTCGAAGAGTAATGTCCTAATTGATCAAGAATAACTGGATGAAATTATGTTATAAAATGACATATGGGGTCCCAAAGACATGATTTATGTTCTTCATTGGAGGAAAACCTATGTCTTCAACAAGAATGTTAGTCATGAAGAGATGATGTTCTAGTAATAGAGTGATACTCTCACTTATAAAGTGAGAAAAAAATAAAAATGAGGGGATGAGGGTGAACAACATTGTCCTAGGTTATCTAGGGATCCTATAGTAAATTAAGGGTGCCCCAACAAACTTCATCTTCTCCAAAAACTTTTGCAGCTCCATAGTTCATGCCCCAACAAAAAGATAATGTAAACTATATGGGTAGCAAATTCACCTCCCAGAAGAAGAATAAATGACAATGTGTCATGTAAGGATTAACACAATTTTGATAAATGTATAATGTAGGGTTTAGCTAAAATGTACAAATTAGGGAAAAAATATTATGAAAGTGAAATGAAATAAAAGTGTAATGCACATGAAATATCATTTGATATAAATCAAATTAGAACATTAGTCAACCTTACTAAAGTATTTGTAAGAGAAGTTGTAGGTGTCAATTTTGATTAATGTGGTCCTAGGAACTTCTTTGGAATGGCTTGGATAAACATTATAATCTCAATATATTTATTTTTTAGGGGTTGCTTAGTTTGATTGATCAATTTTATTCATTGTTGGTTGTTGTCCATGTAATGGTTCATGATAGTTCATACGAAAGGATGTTGTTCATGCTCATTGATGATTGTTGAATGATACAATGATAATGTTGTAGCTATGGAATGTTAATAATGAGAACGAATAAAATTCAATGATGGTTTTTGTACACTATGTAATTTTAAAATTGTTTTGGTTATTTATGGAAATGCTACAAGTTGCAATTAGTATAGATCTATAGATGCATGTAATGGAGAGGGGATATAAATACCATTTTGATATCATTCCTACAATCGATTAATGATGTGTGGTGGTATTTACACTTATCCATAATCATACAATGGAAGTGGAGTGTGTAGAACTATGTAGTAGGATACTAATAAATATCTAGAATTAGAATTGTATTGATAAAATATGCATGCAAGAAGTGGATATTCAAAATTATATAATATTTAATTAATTTATCTTATTGAGGGTTTATAGATCATACAATTGTAATATGTGATCATATAACCATGCCCTAACCTATAATGTTTTCACAATCATTCCCAATTAACCATTTTTAAATTTAAAATAAATGATGACTGATTGAACAATTACCCAATTTGCCCGATTGAGAAATCGACTGATGATTGAAGGTTCTCATTGGATTGAATATTTTGTAAATCATACAATTGATTGCTATTGTATGTTTGTGATTATGAAATTGTATAGTGTACATCTTATAACCGTATAGTAAGCAATTGTACATTTTAGAAATCATACAGTTGTAACCGTACAACTATGTAATTCTTCAATTTGCATAAAGAAACATCAAGAACCCCTTGAGAACTTCTCATCACACCCCCCTCATCCAGAATACCATCACTCACGCTACATTTGGAACCATAGTCTAATCAATTTTGGGTCAATGAATATCTAAGAATAGTAACTAGCATAAATAAAATTAGGGTGGATGACAATTACAAGTCTACAAAGACGTGGGAGATGAGATTGCAGGGAAGAGCAAGTCCTAGTAATGAGTACAAGGATTACTCAAAGAGAGAGTATGAAAAATCCAACAAATGAACCTATAGAAGAAAAAGTGTGGAAATAGGATGAAGGAGTTAGTGAAATATGGAAAATATTGCTACTTGATACATAAGAAGGGGTATAAGGACCACTAAGAGTTGACAATAATGTGAAAATAAGAGAAGATGTTGACATAGAAAGTGTGCAAGGATATGACAAGTGGATGGTAACACCTAAAGAAGCTATAGGAAGATTACCAAGGGGTGTAGAGGATGGGATTCAAGCACTAGAGCAACAACAAGCAAGGTCTTAGGAGGGAAGACTAGTTCCATAGTCGATATACTTGTTGGAAATATGAGCAAGTTTTTTTGTCATTGATGTCAAGAGTTAGTTTCAGTGAGTAGGACAAAAGGAAGGATGTCAAGAGTCAGTAGTGCAATAAAAATATTTCTTCTAGACCTAAGTAAAATGATATTATAATATCCCTTATAATAATATTCAAGGTGGTCATATGAGGTCTAAAGAGCAACAGGAAGGCCCAATAAAATAATATTATAATATTTTATTATAATATTAAAGGTCTAAGGTTAAGACCTAAAGATTAAATTAATTATTACAATTTCATTATAAATTAATTTATAATTTAATTTTATTAACTTTAAGAGTTACTAAATGAATTATAAGTTAATTATAATTTTATTATAAGTTAGTTTATAATTTAATTTAATAAACCCTAAAAAGTTAATAAGGGCATAAAATATTAAATAATTTGAATTAAAAATTGAATTGAAAAAGTCATCGACGTTTTGAGCACATGACATATTGCATATAAGAAGGGGTAAGTTTCATTTAAATCATCCATCCATGTGATCCATCGAATGCTATAGACACTCATGTGTAAAGAGGAGAGAAATAATTGCATGTGTTTTGAAAGGTTTAAGGAAATAGAGCAAAGGACAAATAAGTGGAGAGCCCACTTCACATTGCAAGGCACTGGGTAGCGTGGTTGGGAGCCGACGACTTTGCTAAGACATTGTAGGTGTAAGGTTTGAGTTTCGAGTCTCATGGTCTTCATTTTTGTAAGCAGAGAGGTTTTTGACTACGCAATCGAGGAAGGAACAAAAGGAAGGCATGTGCCTTTCCCTTTGCGTGGAGGCACGCAGCCCACTTGGTGGGTGCACGGTGTGCAAAGGTGTTTGGGATAGAGGGGTTCACATGTTTGAAATCTACCGAGGCCTTTTTGTTGGTTGGAACAAGGTATGCACTCACATTTCTAAGGTTTAATTGTTGCATCCAAAAATTGCAAAGTTGGAAATTAATATTTTAATTTTTTAAAGTTTTTTGATTGGAAATTGCATAATTAAAAGGAATTTAAGAGTTAGAAAAGCGAGATAAAAGGGTATCCAAAGTTTTATTTTTATGTGTTTGATTTTTGAGTGGTTAAAGCTAATAAAAGGAGAAATAAGGTGTGCTAAGGGTGTTAGCTATTTTGTTGAAATAAAGATATGATAAAGTTTGTTGTGAAAGGAGAGATAAGGCATAGTTGATTTTTGATATTTTGAATTGGTGAAATATTTTTGAAAGGAAATATTAAGGACAATTTTTTTTTATCTAACCCTTGATATCGGCAAAGAGAGTTATTGTGATTGAGATAGATTTTGAGGTCAAAAATTCATCAAACAAAAGGTATAGTTATATCTTCCTTATGAGTGGAATATTGTTGGATGTTGTGAATGTTAAGTTGGAGTGAAAATGATTGTTTGATAAGCACTGTTGAGTTTGGTTTTTTGGAATGAAATTTGATACTAGAAACCTTTTTTGATAAGAATTGTTGGAAATATTGACGTAAGCTTTCATATGCTTGAACTAGGGTTTGTAAAAGGCCTTGATTATCATTGTTATATGAAGTTGAGAATTGTGTTTGAACTAGGGTTTGTGAAAGATCATGAGTATCATTGTTATGTGAAGTTGAGAACTATCTTGAACAAGGGTTTGTGAAATATCATGAGTATCATTGTTATGTGAGTTTTTCTTGATAAGTATTGTTGACTAAGCTTTCATTGAGTGATTGGTTGAGTAGAGTTGATTGAGATTAGTTGATTGGAAGTATTGGAGTACTAGTTCAAGTTTTGTGAAACAAATTTTTCCTTACTAATTTGAGAAAGATTTAAATTTATTGAGTGTGAAATATATTGAGTCTCTAACCATTATCCATATGTTTCTATGGTAAATTAAGAGAGATTGGAAGTGATTGAGCATTGTTGTGAGTGTGAAGCATATTGAGTCTCTAACCATTCTCCATATGTTTCTATGGTAAAGTAAGATAGATTGAAATTGATTGAGCATTGTTGTGAGTGTGAAGCATATTGAATATCTAACCATTCTCCTTATGTTTATGTGAGATTAAACAAGATTATGTGTGAAGCTTGTTTGTAATATTGAAGAGGTTTTATGTGATAGATTGAGTTGAGTGAAGCTTGTTTGTGTGATTGTTGAGCAGATTTCTGCTAGACTGAAGGAATCTATTTAGTGTAGATTTGAGGATAGAGTTTGGTATAGATTTGAGGACAGGTTTGTGCCAGACTATAAATAGATATTGAGCATATTTGTGCTAGATCGAAGGACTATTTTTAGTGCATTTCAAATATAGAGATTGAGCATATTTGTGTTAGACTGAAGGACTATGTTTAGTGCAGATAAGAGATAGATATTGAGCAGATTTGTGCTAGACTAAAGGACTATGTTTAGTGTATATTAGAGATAGAGATTCAGAAAATTTGTGCTAGATCGAAAGATTGTGTTTAGTGCAGATTTGAGACAAAACTAAGAGTAAGTTTTGGAGGTGATAGAGTATAGAGGACAATAGTATCCAGTGGATAGAGGTCCATTAGCCAGGGTAGTGAAGGTAGGTTTTTTGAGTGAGGGTAGGAGTCTTCAGTGGATAGAGATCCATAAGCCAGTGTAGTGGAGGTAGTAGTTCTTCTAGAATATCACTAGCCAAAGCAGAGGAGAAGGAGTTCTCCTATGGATAGAGATACACGAACTTGATTATGGGATTGGTGTCTCCTTTGGAAAGAGGTCCATAAACATTGTAATAGGGAAATGATTCCCAAGATATTTATTGAGAAAATTTTAGAGAAATGTTTTCTCCATGAAGTAGCCCACATTGGGTGAACCACGTTAAATCGGTGTCTCTATTATGTGTGGTGATTTATACATTGCTTTTATTACTATTTTTGATATTGCCATTGATATTTTCCATAATATTATTTGGGAAATAAAAGTAAAAAGTGGTCTTATACTATTCACCCCCCTCTTAGTATAATCTTTTGTTCTTCAATATTAACGAAGGAGGTCATGAAGTGAAGATGCAAAATAAATTAGAATATGACTATTTGGTGAGAATAATATGCCTAGGATAGAAACATATGATGAGGAGCAGCCAATTGTATTACCTATATTAGGGAGGAATTAGATTGGGGAATCATCATCTAGTGACGAAGAATGGAGAACCTCACCAATTGTTAGAGTATATTACATCATTTGGGTCATTTAAATGTAACGTCCTTGGTACATAGTTAGAGTAGGAGTTTACTTTAAGGGGAAGTTAGCTAGTTACTTAAAGCAATATAATATATTCACAAGTTTCAATGTGCAAGGTGTCCCCTTGTACAACTAGGTAGAGTGTTGGTCAAGGAATCTATCTTCCTATATAAAGGGTCTCATAGTGAGTGAACATATATGAAGAATATCAAGAAATTCAAGTTCATTATAGTGGTAAGTAGTAGATAGTGGTAGAAATCCTTTATGGAATACAATTTAGTTCTTTAGCTTATATAAATGGAGTGACCATCACCTCCATACTACATTGTATTTTCACCACTTTTTATTTATAGTATATTTCAATCATATTATAGAATTTAATTCTTTCATATTTTCTACATCTTATCAGGACATGTTATAGATCTCTCCCACTCATATATACTCAAAAGCTAACACCAATGGATAACATAGCTATGAGATGAGGAAATAAAAGGTGTCCACCCTTTATGGGAGAATGGAAGGAGGGCCCAATACAACATATTGGCACATTTATGACCATTTGGAAATAAAATAGTGTAAACTAGCCAAATGAATGGTTGTAACTTTTTCCTACCATATTATGAGGACTCGCGATAGACTGGTATCTAAAGTGAGAGAATACACCTGCCTTTGGACATTTTGAGTAGATGAAGTTGTCATTGATGTCAAGGATGAAATTGTCATTGATGTCAAGGATGAATTATCATTGATGTCAAAAGGATAAATTGAGTAATGCAAAAGGTTGGTGGCAAAAGAGCTTCATAATGTTTATTTTTAAATATTATGTAAGCACAAAATAAAGGGCTTTATTAAAACCATGTTTGGGAAAAATAAAATGTTTTTTTATTAAAACCATGGTTGGGAAAAATAAAATGTTTTAATATAAGACAAGATATCCAAGGTATCCTTCATATGAGATCCCTCTCTTGGTCCCATGAAAAATATTGTTTTGGATGGAACAACACTACTAAGGGTGAGTATTCAGTTGCTCAAGGTTATTTGACCTTATGCCATAATAATCCCAACCATTCTTCTGACATTTTTTCTCGATTGTGGTCTCAAAATCTTTGGCCTAAGGTGAGGTTATTTAATTGGCTTTTATTGCATCGTAGGGTGCTTACTAGTGAGCAACTTATGAAGCGTGGTTTTCATGGCCCTTTTAGATGTGAAATGTGTGAAGAGAATGTAGAAAATATCAACCATATTTTTATTGAGTGTACTTTAGCCTTTGAGCTATGGATGAGAATGGCCACTTTACTTGTCTTACAATGGTCCAATTTTTTTACTTTTGAACAACTTTGGAGGGATTGACCTAATCAAGAGGGTGTTGATCATTTTATTAGGAAGTTAGTTTGGATGGGTTCTACCATTCTTCTTTGGAATATTTGGAATGAAAGTAATAGCTGAATTTTTAATCAAGATAAGAATTATATTCACTATATTTGGCAAAATACCATAGCCAACTTAGTTGAATCAGTCCATCAACTCCTTAATCACCCCCAAAACTCCCACCAAAGATGGGATCAAGTGATGCAAAGATTTAAGATTAAACCTTCTAAGGGCAACCAACTTAAATGGAATGTGAGTATTAGTAAGATGGATAGGACTAGAAATTGGCAACCTCCTCCTAAGGATTTTGGAAAAGTCAATACTGATGGAGCCTCTAGAGGGAACCCTGGAAAAGCCAGTGTGGGAGGAATTGGTAGACTTTCAGATGGCTCCCTGGTTTTTACTTTTGCTGAGAATCTGGGTATTCTTTCCAATAACCTTGTTGAGGGGTATGGTATCCTTAGAGGTCTTCAAGAGGCTAGTAAGGTTGGATGGGAAAAGGTGTTATTTGAGTCTGATTCTCAACTTATGGTTAATCTCTTGAAGACTCCTTCTAAGAATCATAAGGTGGATTGGAGAATAAAAAGAATTATTGAGAAGATTCAGTTAATCCAGATGGTATTTTTGATAGTTGATTACAATCATGTGGTTAGAGATCAAAACAAGAGTGTTGATGCTTTAGATAATTGGGCTTTGGACAAAGGCAATCTTACTTGTTATGGCCACCCTTCTATATGGTGGGCTTCTCAAATTAGGGAAGCTCTTCTTTCTATCATTTCTTTGGATGGCTCCACTTCTGAAGGTACCTAGTTTTTTTTTTTTTTTTGCTTCTCTTTGGTTCATTCAGTTTTTTTTTTAGATCCATAGCTCATTTTATTCTTTATTTTGTTTCCTCTGTTGATTCTTGCCTTAATAGTCTTCTGGTCTAGATAGGTAATTGTTTTGTTTTTTTTTTTTTTAGTTTTTTAAGGTGGGTGGGTTCTTTTGTTTTGTTTTTTTTTTGTGTTCTCTATGTTGTTTTTTGTTGTTCTTGTGTTTTTGTTGTTTTTATTTTTTTTATGTTTTTTGTTATTGTTCTTGTGTTTTTTTCGTTCTTGTTCTTGGGTTTATCTTTGTTTGTGTTATTTCATGTTTTTATGTGTGAGTGTTTTCTATGTATTTTGTTTTTGTTTATTGTCTGTTGTTGGTTGTTTTTTATTTTTTATTTTTTTATTTTTTAGGTTTTGGTTGTGTTTATTTTTCATGTTTTTTTGGGTTGTCTTTGTAGTGTTCTATTGTTTTTGTCTTGTTTGTTTTTTGTTATGTGGTTCTTGTGTTTTTCTATGTGGTTTATGTTGTGGTTTATTTTATCTTATTGTGCGTGTTTGGTTGTGCTTTTGTTTTTGACACACTCAAGGAGCATGTTTTTTATTTTATTTTATTATTTTTGTTGTTATTTACTTTTTTTAAAATTAGTTTTGTGTGTTTGTTTGCTCCTTTAGTATGTCAAAGGTGGTAGGCCAGGTCCGAGTCCTGGGCATTTTTGGTGCAATGGATACCCCTACCTCCTTGGGTCTTACCCCCAAAGTGGCATCCCTTTTGGGATGTTTTCCACAAATTAAAAAAAAAAAGGTTTTAATATAAAACCATGGTTGGGCAAAATAAAAGGTTTTTTATTAAAACCATGGTTGGTCAAATCAAAAATATTTTATAAAACCTAAGGAGGATTTTATTTTAAATAGCCCAAAGAAGATTTAAATATTTAATTTATAATATTTAAATTCTTTTGAATTTAAATAATTATAAATAAAATCAAAAAGGTTTTCTAAAACCTAAGGAGGCTTTTATTTTAAAAAGCCCAAAGGAGATTTAAATATTTAATTTATAATATTTAAATTCTTTTGAATTTAAATAGTTATAAATAAATATTATTTGAAGGTAAATGTTAGCGCCGACTCCCCAATGTATTTCCTCAACCAACATGTATGGCAATGAAGGCATAAGGTATTAATTACTTAACCATTCCAAAGTTTAGAATAATATTTAATGCATCCAAAAATACGAAGAGCTCGTGCAAAATACTTAAAGTGCCTCCCGATCGAACGAAGTGTGGTTACGCCAGGCATCAAAGGAAGATCCAAGGGCTCTTAGGAGGTTGAGGAAGTCAAAGCGTGTATTGTGCTTTGAGGCTCCAAGTGGAGCATGTGGCTCACACGACGTAGAAGCCACGGCCAAGGTGTTGTGGAGAGTTTGGTGCAAGTTTCAAGCCCCGTGGATTGTGAAAAGTGGTAACATTATTTTTGGAAATTATTTTATTTTTCTTTGCTAAGGTTTTAAGGAGAGATAAGGTGGAAGTTAAGTTGTGTGTTGTGAAAATATTGTTTTGATATATGAAAGATTAATTGTTTCTAAAGTAAAAGTGTTTTACCTTAGAAAAATGAAAGATTGACTCATTGCATTATTTTATAAAGTGATTTATTTAATTAATGCAATATTAAGTAGGGAGTCATAAGTATATTATTTTTGAGATTTTTTTCTGAAAAGGATTATGATGAAATTAGTTTGTTAAGAGGTTATTTTGACGAGTTAGAGTTTTGGAAGAAGTGTTTTGATTGAATATTTGTGGTATTGGATATGATTTTAAGAAGAAGAAATAAGGTGTAATTAAGTTTGATTAATTTTTGTAATAGAGAATTATTTTGTGAAGAGGTTAGTGTGATATTTTATCATCTAACTATTAAAATTGGTAAAAGAGAAAATTGTTATTGAGGTAGGTTTTCTAAGGTCACTTCTAAATCAAATAAAAGGTATGGGCATATTCTTCTTTGGTTGAAGTGAGTGATTGAGATTTTCTGAAAACAATATTGGAGTGAAAAGGACTTTACTAAGTTTTCCTTGTTGAGTGTGTTTTGAATTAATGCTTCAAGTTTTTCTACAAAAGAGGTTAAGGAAAGTAACCTTGTTTGATAAGCATTGTTGTTGAAGTGATTGGTTGAGTGAAGAACTTGAACTAGGATTTGTAAATATTATGAGTATCATTGTTATGTGAGATTTTTTTGATAAGCATTTTTTTTGAAGTGATTGGTTGAGTGAAGAACTTGAACTAGGGTTTACAAAGATCATGAGTATCATTGTTATGTGAGATTTGTTGATAAGCATTATTGAAACATTTGAGTGAAAGTTCATAAGTTTGGACTAGGGTTTGTGAGCAAGGATTATATCATTAAGTGATTGGTTTAGTAGAATTGGTTAAGCCTAGTCAAGTGGATGTGTTGATGTGATAGTTCAAGTTCTACAAAAAAAATTGTTCTATATTCTTAATTGATTTGAGAAAGAGGTTTAGCATTCATTATTGTGAAGCATATTCAGTCTCTAACAATTCTCTATATATTTCTAAAAGAGTGGTTGAAAGTGATTGATTATTGAGATGAATGTGAATAATATATAGTCTCTAACAATTCTCTATATGTTTCTAAAAGATTTATTGAAAGTGATTGATAACTATGATGAATATGAAGCATATTGAGTCTCTAAAAATTCTCTTTATATTTCTATAATATTGGACAAGTTATAGTGAGGACTTATTGAGTAGACTTGAGGTAAGTCTTTGAGAAGACTTGTGGACAGAGTTGTGTGAGATTTTTTGGAAGCTTACAATACAGAGTGTGTGGACAAGTTCTAGAGAGGACTTGTGGATAGATTAGTGTGAGCTTTTGTGGAAGCTTAAAAGGTATATTTGAGACAATTCTTTGAGAAGACTTGTGAGAAGAGTTGATTGATTGATTTTTTCTAACCTTGAGTTAAGGTTTGGGGTAGATCTAGAAATATTGATTTATGATTGGATCAAGCTTTGTGTTAATGCTTGAAGACAAAGGTTGAGGAAATATTTGTCCTAGACTGAAGGATTGTGTTTAGTACATATAAACGAAAAGAGATTGTAGATAAAATTGTACTAGACCGAAGGACAGTGTTTAGTATAGATCAAAGGATAGATATTGAGGATAGATTTTGGTGTAGATTTAAGGATAGGTTTATGCCATACCAAAAATAGAGATTGAGTAGATTTTTCTAGACCGAAGGACCATGTTAGATTTGAGATAGAGCTGAGAGCAAGATTTGGAGATGACAAAGTATAGAGGATGATAGTCTCCAGTGGATAGAGATCCATTAGCCAAGGTAGTGACGACATGTGCATTTAGTGGATAGAGATTCATTAGCCAGAGTAGTGGGGGCAATAGTTCTTCTAGAAGATCACCAGCTAGAGCTAAGGAGAAAGGAGTTCTCCTATGGATAAATATCCACAAAATTGATTAGGGGATTGGTGTCTCCTTTGGATAGAGGTCCATAAACATTGTAATAGGGAAAGGATTCCCAAGATATTGATTGAGAAAATTTTAGTGAAATATTTTCTTCGTGGAGTAGCCCACATTGGGTGAACCACGTTAAATTGGTGTCTCTATTATGTGTGGTGATTTGTGCATTACTTTAACTACTGTTGATACTGCTATCTATATATTGCTTAATATTGATTGAAAAAGAAAAGTAAAAAGTGGTCTTATACTGTTCACCCTCCCCCCACTCTCAGTATAAGCTTGTGTTCTTCAGATATGATGTTGAAATTATAACTAAAATATATACTACAAAGCAAGGAAAATATGAGGATATCAAATTATATAACCAAATATTAAAGAAACTGACATATAAAATGCAAATACCGCCAATATATGGGTTTATTTAATGATGTTTTCTTGATGGACTACAATCCAAATATAAAAAAAATATGAAGGTAGTTCCATCATCAACCTACAAGGAGGCTCTAGAAAGAGCAAATAATTTTGAAATTGAAGGTAGAAATCCTTCCATCTCTCATCTAAGAGTCTTTGAGTGTAAGGCATTTATGTATATACCTAAAAAAAAGAGAAATAAATTGTTAGAATAATGCATTAGTCTAATTAATGTAATGGCATTTATGTAAGGGTGTGTCCCTTAGGACTACCCATATGTATTGTATAAATATGCATAATTAATATAATGTAATGTGTGCCTCATTTTACAATTTCCAAATCCAATATGGTATCATAGCACCAGGGTTTTCATCAAACCTGGAAGAATTAGAGCACTAGGTTAAAAACATAAATTTTTCTTATCTACCAACAGATCTGTGAATATTGGTGCATCCAATACCCAAAACCAGATAGCATCCAACTACATCACAAAGGAAATAAATCCACTGTAGATATAAATTAAAATTAAAAATATATATATTATCGTAAAACAACGTGACCCCATATGGAAATCTTTGCAACCACTACATTGCACTGCACTGTAGATTTGCATTTGAATTCTCCACATTTCATTGTCAGAATTAAAAATCCTATTTCCTAGAAGCGTCTCCTAAAATAAGTAGGTCAAATCTACACCATAAGTGTCTCCCACCATAACAACCAAGGTGAAATCATTGTGGTGGCATTTTCTAAATCTTTAGCTACGACTCGTGTATCTGCCTAGCCTACCAAGGCTCCTACAAAAGTGCCCATGCCCATCAAATTGAAAGCTCCTACAAAATGAGTCGTTATGTGCTAGCTACGGATCAGTGTGTATAGGAACTAGTAAAATTTGTGGTATTCAAACATAATCCCAATTATATGGAGTGTTGTTTATCTTGGCAGGGCGATATTATGAAAACTAAATATGTTGAAGGCTAGAAGTGGAGGTTGTTGACATTGCGATTTGACTATTGTATTAACTCTACAAAATTTGGCATTATAGATAAAGGAATACAAAGAAACACCAACAATCCATCTTGTCATGGTGAAGGATAAGGAAGAAAAAGGACCACATGTATATCATCTACTGCAAGAGGCCCTACGTAAAGTAACTTCCTCCATATAAAATTGCATCAGACTATGATTGAGCCTAACCTACGAGAGGCTACAATACAACAGTTAGAGAAGTACCAACATGTCACAACTAGTAGGCAACAAGAAACCAAGGACTCAAAATCCATTCGTTGAGAAGATTTTAGTTCAACTTAATTGTTACGATAGCGCAAACCAGTCACTATCAATGGAGTGCAGCAAACCAATCACTATCAAGGGAGCGCAACAAACTAGTCACTGCCAAGGAAATGCAGCCACTTAGTTTTTTAAAAGAAACAAAAAAAATCAAATAATTAACTTCTCCTAAGTTTAATATTAGGATGCAGATGCGGATATTTGCTCGGTGGTAGATGAATCCACTAGTGCAATGGTAGGATATGCACGGTGAAAACTCCCATGAGCCCAAGACTTTTTTTAAGTTAAATTATACAAGGTGCCTAGTCATTATAATATAAAGTACCTTTATATTAAAGTAATATAAAGTAACTTTATATTACCCATATAACTTTATATTAAATATATCACCTTATATATTTAATTTTTGTAACTTTATCAATTTAATATTTATAAATCTCAATAAAAAAATAAAATGAAATGGTGCGATCAACATTACAAGAAATGTAATGGTGCAATCTTGGCATAGATCGACATTGTAACAGTTGATGCAATTTTGGCATAAATCCACACTTGCATACATGAGATAAGTTTCACTTTGAAGGGGAACATACCTAAAAATAGAGTGAACCACATACTTTTTTATTAGACCTAAAGTCCAACCTAGTGGTAAAAAATCGAAAGGTAGATCCAGAAGCAAATGATCAAGAGGCAGACCTAGAGGTAAAATGACATAGATGAAGACCTAGAGGCCAAATGACCTAGATATAGACCCAAAGGTGATAGATCCAGAGGTGAACCTAGAGGTATTTATCTAGCCAAGAGCCAAGAGCCAAGAGCCAAATCCAAAATCCTAAGATAATATCCCACATAATGTATTATGAGGGGGTATGTTAGAATAATACATTAGTATAATTAATATAATGGAATTTATGTAAGGGTGTGTCCCTTGGAACTACCCATATGTATTGTATAAATATGCACAGTTAATATAATGTAATGTGTGCCTTATTTTACAATTGCCAAATCCAATAGAAACTAGATGAGAAAATCTTCCAGTGCATTTTCCTTGGATATGATGAATATTCCAAAGGATATCAATTTTTTGACCCTAGAACAAATAAAATACACATAAGTAGAAATGTGGTGTTCTATGAGGCTTTCACACCTGACATAACATCCTTTGTATACCTGAAATATGAGGATCCACAAAATCAAAATCCTCTACCTCAGCAAAATGTACCTAAATGGTATACACGTATGGTGAGAGATTCAATGTTGACCTTACCTCCTGATCTTACTCTAAATCATACTCAAACTCATAGCATGTCTCGGCATAAGAGAGCAAAAGCATCACCAATAGTTGATGATCTTTGTCAATATTTCAAAGAGCTTTCTATAGACAAAGATATTGATAGTGGAGAAGAGATGGAGATTGATGATAAAAGGGTTTATATTTCTTCATATGATGAACATGAACCCACCACGGTCAAAGAAGCACTTAGTGAACCACAATGGAAGGTAGTTATAGATGATAAATATAAATCTCTCATCAAGAACAATACATGGAATCTGGTTGATTTAACTTCAATTAAGAAGCCCATAGGCTGCAAATGGGTTTACAAAATGAAATGCAAGGTATATGGAACCATTGATAAGCATAAGGTCCATATGCTAAAAATGAAGGCATCGATTACGAATAGAATTTTGTACCCACTGTAAGGATGACCACCATTCATGTTCTTTTTGCTATGGTAGTATAGTACAGATGGAAACTTCATCAAATGGATGTTAAAAGAACCTTATTGAATGGTTATTTAAATGAGGAAGTATACATGACTCAACCACAAGGATTTATTGAGGAATACCATGAGCAAAAAGTTTGCAAACTTGTTAAATTCTTGTATGGGTTGAAACAAGCCCCTGTATCATGGTATATAAAGATAGACAAACACCTTCTACAGCATGGATTTAATATAAGTCTTTCAGATGCAAATATCTATGTTAATAACATTGGTTCTGAGATAGTGATACTTGTACTCTATGTGGATAATTTGATCATAACCAAAAACTCAGATACATTGATAGACATTATGAATAAGGACTTGAGAGAGTCATTTGATATGATATATTTGGGACTTCTCCACTATTGTCTTGGTTTGGATATTGAACAAAGAAATAATCACCTAAGGGTGACATAGAATAAGTACACCAAGACATTGATCAAAAAGTATCATATGACTGATTGTAATCCAAAAGCAACATCTATGGAACAAGGGCTTCAGCTATCATGATATGATGATTCACCTTGGGTAGATAGAACTCTATATTGTTAGATTATTGGGAGCCTTATATACCTAACAAACACTAGACCAAATATCACTTTTGTTGTGAATTATCTTTCATGGTTCGTTCAAGAACTGAAGGTTACTCATTGGAAAGTAACAAAATGTGTTATCCACTATATCCTTGGTAGTGTGGAGTATGGTTTAGAGTATAGGACGAATCACAAATTCATAGACTTTTACTATGGTGGATCAATAGATTATTGAAATTTAGTTTTTGGATATGTTTTCATCTAGGATCCAGTCCTGTCTCATGGCATAGAAAAATTAATAGGTGGTTGCTTTATCTTCAATAGAGGTATAATATCACTTAGCACGAGAAACAATGTGTGAGGCGATATGGTTGAGCCACATTATGGCAAGTATAGTTTTACCAAAGAAAATTTTGATTCACTTATTTTGCAACAACCAGGGTGTTTTGAACTTAGTGAAGAATCCAGTTCACCATGAGCACACCAAACATATTGACACATAGTTGCATCAAACTCCAATATATTCCCACTGATGAACATGTTGTAGATATCTTCACAAAGGCACTTGCATATGTCAAATTTGAGTTGTTTAGCAACACTCTTTGTATTTCAAAATAATTTAATAAAGGGGGTATGTTCAGGTAGATAAAAGTTAGTACATTATTCATTTTACTATTATAAGTCTAAAAATAGTTTATTGTTAGACATGAGATATTATTTTAGGTATGTTCAGGTAGATAAAAGTTAGTACATTATTCATTTTACTATTATAAGTCTAAAAATAGTTTATTGTTAGACATGAGATATTATTTTAGGAAATATTCACATTGTTAGTGAATATTATATTTTTAGTATTTAGAGCTCAATCTCATTAGTAGTTAGTACATTATATTTTTGTTACTTTCTCTTCCCTATAATCTCATCTTTTTTTAATATTTGGATAGTTTTCCATCAAGAAACCATCATTGAATAAACCCATATGTTGGTAGTATTTGCAGTTTATATGTCAGTTGCTTTAATATTTGATTATATGATTTGATATCCTCATAATTTCCTTTTTTTGTAGTATAAATTTTTGTTATAATTTCAATATCCTCTCTTAGGGGATAAAATTCATTGATAAATTCATATTTCATTGAATCGCACAATCAAAAGGCTAGTGTATTCTCTCACTTTAGATACCAGTCTATTACGAGTCCTCATAATATGGTAGGAAAAAGTTGCAACCATTAATTTGGCTCGTTTACACTATTTTCCTTCCAAATTGTTGTACATGTACTAATATGTTGTATTGGGCCCTCCTTCCCTTCTCCCATAAAGGGTGGACACCTTTGCTCTTCTTCTCTCATAGCTATGTTATCCATTGGTTTTATATTTTGAGGATATATGAGGTGGGAGAGATCTATCACAAGTCCTAATAATATGTAGAAAATATGAAAGAATGAAATTCTACAATATGATTGAAATATACTATAAATAGAAAGTGGTCAAAATACAATGCAGTATGGAGGTGATGGTCACTCCATTGATATAAGCTAAAGAACTACATTGTACTCCATCAAGGATTTCTACAACTATCTACTACTCACCACTATAATGAACTTTATGAACTTGATGTTCTTGATATTATTCATATATGTTCACTCACTATGAGGCCCTTTGTATAGGAAGATAGATTCCTTGACCAACACTCTATCTGGTTATACAAGGGGACACCTTCCACATTACAACTTGCACATTGAAAATTGTGCATTTATTACATTGCTTGAAGTAACTAGCTAACTTCCCCCTAAAGTAATCTCCTACTCTAACTATGTATCAAAGGTGGTATATTTAAATGATCCAAATGATGTAATATACTCTAAAAATTGGTGAGGTTCTCCATTCTTCATCACTAGATGCATTTTGTTCCTCTAGTGCTTGACTCGCATCCTCTACACCCGTTGGAAATATTCCTATAGCTTGTTTAGGTGTCACCATCCACTCGTCGTATACTTGCACACTTTCTACATCAGCATCTTCTCTTATTCTCACATTCTTGTCAACTCTTTGTGGTGCTTATACCCTTTCTTATGTATCTAGTAGCAATTTTTCCCATATTTCACTAACTTATTCATCCTCTTTCCACACTTGTTCTACTATAGGTTCATTTATTATATTTTCACACTCTCCCTTTGAGAAATCCTTGTACTCCTTACTAGGACATGTTGCTATTAAATTTTTTGATTCAAATTTAGAAAGAGCACACAAAATACTCATAATCCATACATGTTCTACATAGAAGGATTTTGTTTGGTACATTAATTCAGGCACCATCAAACACATGTCTTATGATAAGTAGTGGTTTGAGATATTTGAGGCAATAGAAAGTAAACCAATAACAATTGTTAATGATAAGACCTATCATGTCTAGGGAGAAGGCAGTGTATCTGTTTCCCTTCCATATGGAAAGTGTCACATGCAAAATATCATTTATGTTCTAAGATTGGTAAACAAATTATTGTCAGTTCCACAAATCTTGGATAAAAACGTGATTGTAAACTTCAAAGTGGGAAATGGACTGAAACGTTGCTCTATCACCAATAAGGGTAAACATATAGCAACCAGTTCTTACAAGCATGGCTTTTTTACACTAAATGTTGTTTCAATGCCTCATGTTTCCATGGAAATCAACATGAAGGAGGCCACTTCTCTTTGGTATAAGATATTTGGGTATATTAGTACTGGGTATTTACTTGAGCTAAGTAAATATCAAATGGTTAAGGGACTTCCAACCCTTTCATCTACATAGCCAATTTGCTCGGATTGCTTAGCAGGGAAGCAACACTGAGCACCATTCAAAGCTAGCTCTTCAAGAGCTAAGAGACTATTGGAGTTAGTGCACACTAATTTGTGCAGTCCTTTACCACCAAGTTTTTGAGGAAATAGGTATTATCAGTTGTTTGTGGATGATCACTCACGAAATATGTGGGTCTTCTTCCTCCAACTAAAATCAAAAGTATTTTCCTAATTTCAGTAGTTCAAGAAACTGGTTGAAAAGGAATGAGGGTGCTACATAAAGACCCTCCACTTAGATCGATGGGGTAATATACCTCAAATGAATTATTTTCATTTTTGAGAACAAATCTCGAGGTGGAACCCCTACTCCTCCACTAAACCTTTGTTATCTAACATGCTTCATGAGGATCACCTGGCATACACGTGGCACATCTGTTGATTGGGAAAATACATGGATCAAGGTATTAATTGTTGATGTGGCACCTAGCTTGGTTGGCTGATGTGGTAACAGCCACAATTATCTAGGCACATGTGGTAGCACATGATTCATCCACATAGTGAGAAAATTCCATCTCAAGCGTGTACACATGGTGCACGTGTTCTCCATATTCAATAGCAAAATGGCAGCTTTGATTGCCCATAGGTAGTTGAAATACAAAGGGCGAGTTTGCCCTTTTAAAAAGCACGATATTTCCCATAGGGACAATGTGGGATATTGATCCCAATTGTTATTTTAAACTTTAGTCGAGGCCAAAAAGAAAGAAAAGGGAAGTGCTTCCCTTAGAAATTCAGATCGACATGCTAGCTCGATCGATAATTCAGGCCAGCTAAATAACATTGCGAGCTACACATTTTTTTATATTTTATCAATTCAAAGGTATTTTTTTAATTTTTTTTTGTATTTTTTTAATATAATTTTAGTATATTTTATTAAAAATTTATTTTTTTGGTATAAAATTATTCTTTTTTCAAAATTAAAGAGATTTTTAACAAAATTAATTATATTATTGATAAAATTATGATAAAATTAATTAGAATTTTGCATTAAAATTGAAAATTAAAGGCCTGTTTTTTTGTAAAATACAAGAATAAGTGTTTTTTTTTTACTCCAAAAGGGGATAAGAGACAAAGAGCAAATCACTATTTTTAACAAATTGAGACTTCTAATGCTTTGCTTCAAAAAATTTCTAATCCATTGTTTTGAGAGTACAAATTTTGTCTGATGAAGAAGAGACATTGAATCCTAAAATATCTCCATAGTATAACAGTCATTCAGAAGCAAAACGAACTTCGTCGTCAAACCACCAAATCCAAATTTTGCTAGATGCTTAGAAGAAAAAAAATGATTTTATCCTATTTCAATACTTACAAATATCCTTGGAAAGGTTTGGATTGAAGCTATGGTCTCATGAGGAGTAGAGAACCTTTTAATCTTGATGCACCTCCAATTTTTGAGTGTTGAATAATTATAGGTCCACTAAAACCAAGTCGTGTGTCAACTGGTTCTGGATTGTCTTTCAAAATCTTGTCGTGTGTTGAATTATCTTGAAAGGTGTTCTACTTTGTTATTTTTTTAAAACAAAGGGGGAATAATCATCCTTTTATAAAATTGTAACACAAACAAGGGAGAATTTGAAAATTAAAATTATTTTTTATTTTTTGCACAACACAAATCAATATTTTGTTGCAAAAATTAAGGTGCATTTTCGATATTACTCGACACCTTTATTAAAATTGGCATTGCTAAATCAGGTGCATTTTCGGTTGCATCCAACACCTAAGTGATAAAAATTTGTGGGCACTCTTTGATTGATTATTGCATTTAATTTCTTGTTTTTGCAATTATAAGTCATCAAAATCAAAAGCACTCAAAACCCCAAAATTTCACAATTATTTGTGTAACTCATTGCACATGTATAAAGCCAAATTTTCTTGCTATTCTCTCCTAATAAAAAACCCTAATTCACACTTTTTTTTTTGGCTTAATTGCCTCAAAATAACTATCCTTATTCAGGAGAATTTTTAGGTAGGTGTCATTAAATATCAATTAGAGTGAATTTTCTTTCATTTATTCTTGTTTGTCTTAAAATCCTCAAACTAATTATCCTTCTTCCATAGGATTTTTAGGCAGGTGCCATTAAATATCAATTATATTGAAAGAGAGACCTTTTTGGTGCAATACTAGAACCTTCATCATAGCAACTGTCAACAAATACCTAAATGATTCACAATTGCTTAAAGGTTATAATTTTTTTGCATGGAAAACCAAGATGAAGGTCATTCATTCTACTGAGGAAATGTGGGATATAGTGTATGGAATTATTCAAAAACCCACTACAGCAGGAGCAAATAAAATTGCATGGGATAAAAAAAACAATAGACTTCTCATGTTGATTTTGCTCACTACTACTGATGAATTCCAGCCTCACATAAGTGAAGTCGAAACTGGTAAAGATGCATGGGATGCATTATGTATCATTTTTTAATGTAAGATTCAATCAACTATTCTAAACCTTCAAAATCAACTTCATACACTTCATATGAAGTTAGGATAAATAGTAGAGTTGTTCCTTTGCAGAGTGGCAAAACTGAAATCAAAGCTAAAAGCTTTATGAGCAACAGTAGAAGATACTATCTTGACTTTAGTAATATTGATGGCTCTTCAAGAATCCTAAAAGTTGTTAATAACATACCTTAATGTATCTCAAATAATATTAACCTTTCTGGAGTTAGTCAATTTTCTTCAAACTGAGGAAGCAAATCAGCTCCAAAGTAATGAAGTATCAAACAATGCACTTTACTCGAACAAACAGGATGGAAATAAGAAAAGTAACTTTATAAGGGAGGATCATGTTTAGGATCATATTCCAAAAATAAGGGCAAGTAACCTCAATCACAAAGGAAGTATTGCAAAAAATGCAAGATCAAAAACCATGACACCAGTCGGTGTTGGTTTAAGAACAAAGAAGACAAGAAGGGCAAAAATAAGCCATAGAAGAAAACTAGACAACAACAAGGACATGTTTTATTGAAAATTCTAGTACTAATTTAGAAATATCATGACCCATGCAGGTTCTACATAGAAGGATTTTGTTTGGTACATTGATTCAGGTGCCAGGAAACACATGACTAGCGACAAGCAGTGGTTGAGACATTTGAGGCAAGAAAAAGGAAACTAGTAACAATTGCTAATGATAAGACCTATAGTGTCCAGGGAGAAGGTAGTGTATCTATTTCCCTTCCATATGTAAAGTTTCACATTCAAAATATCCTTTATGTTCGAGTATCGGTAAACAACTTGTTGTCAATTCCACAAATCCTATATAAAAACATGGTTGTAAACTTCAGAGTGGAAAATGGATTGAAACGTTGCTATATAATCAAGAAGGGTAAACACATAGCAACCAGTTATTACAAGCATGTCTTGTTTACACTAGATGTTATTTCAACGCCTCATGTTTCCATGGAATTCAACATGAAGGAGGCCACTTCTTTTTGGTATAAGAGATTTTGGCATCTTAGTATTGGGTATTTACTTGACCTAAGTAAATATCAAATGGTGAAAGTACTTCCCACCCTTTCATCTACATTACCAATTTTCTCAAATTGCTTAGAAGGGAAGCAATGCCAAGCACCATTTGAAGCTAAATATTCAAGAGCTAAGAGACCATTGGAGTTAGTGCACATTGATTTGTGTGATCCCATGCCACCAAGGTTTTGAGGAAAGAGGTATTATCAGTTTTCTGTGGATGATCACTCAAGGAAGATGTGGGTCTTCTTCCTCAAACTAAAATTAGAAGCATTTTCCTACTTTTAGTAGTTCAAGAAACTTGTTGAAAATGAATAAAGGTGCTACATAAATACCCTCCACTCAAATCGAGGGGGGGAATATACCTCAAATGAATTCTCTTCATTTTTGGGTATAATTATCGAGGTAGGATCCTTGCTCCTCCACTGAACCTCTATTATTTAACATTATTCACGAGGACCACTTGGCAAACATGTGGAACATATGTTGACCTGGACTGCATGAATCATGAGGGCCACCTAGTGGACACATGGAACATCTACTAATTGGGTAGGCACATGGATCAAGGCATTGATTACTGGTGTGGCATCTAACTCTATTAGGTAACACGACAATGGGTATTATTATCGAGCTACACTTGGCAACACACAATTCATCTACGTGGAGAGTAGATTCCATATCAAGTGTGTACACGTGGTGTGCTTGTTATTCATCTTCAGTGAAAAAAAGGGTACCTTTGACTTCCCATAGGTAGTTGAAATACAAAGGGTGAGTTCTACATTTTAAAAAGCATGAGATTGCCTATAGGGGCAATGCAGGATATTGATCCCAATTATTTTTTTGAAACTTTAATCATGGCCAAAATGAAGAAAATGGAAGTGCTTCCCTTAGACATTCAGATCAGTGCGCTATCCCGATCGGTAATTTGGTCCAGCGCTGAAGAACATTGCTCCCAACGTCACAATATGGAGTCCCAACGGGGACCAAAAATAGCTTTTTTCTTAAACAAAATTGATATTTTATCAATTCAAAGGTATTTTTCTAATTGTTTTGTATTTTTTTATTATGTTTTTTAATATATTTTATTAATAACTTATTTTTTTGTATAAAATCGTTCTTTTTTCAAAATTAGAGTTATTTTTAACAAAATTAATTATATTATTGATACAATTATGCCAAATTTAATTAGAATTTTGCATTAAATTTGAAAATTAAATACCTATTGTTTTTTTTTAAATACAAGAATAAGTGTTTTTTTTCTCCAAAAGGGGAATAAGATACAATAAGCAAAGCACTATTTTTTTTACAACAATTGAGACTTCTAATGCTTTGCTCCAAAAAATTTATAATCCATTGTTTTGAGAGTACAAGTTTATTCTCATGAAGAAGAGGCCTTGGATCCTAAAATCTTTGTCATCTAAGAGTAATTTGAAAGTGAAACAAACTCCACCGTCAAACCACCAGATCCTATTTTTGGTGGATTCTTAGAATCCACATAAGGATTTTACCCCATTTCAATACTTACACAAACCCTTGGAAGGGTTTGGATTGAATCTATGGTCCCATGATGATTAGGGAACCTTTTAATCCTAATGCGCCTCCAATTTTTTAGTATTGAAGAATTACATAAAACCAAGTCATGTGTCAATTGGTTCTGGATTGCATTTCAAAAGCTTGTCGTGTGTCGACATATCTTTAAAGGTGTGCTACTTTATTATTTTTGTAAAACAAAGGGGGGTTATTGTCCTTTTAAAAAAATTGTAACACAAAGGGGAGAGAATTTGAAAAATCAAAAAATATATTTTTTTTTTTTGCACAACACAAATCAACCTTTTGTTGTAAAAATTTGCAATAAGGTGCATTTTCGATATTACTCGACACCTTTATTAAAATTGGCATTGCTAAATCAGGTGCATTTCTAGTTGCATCCAACACCTAAGTGATAAAAATTTGTGGGCACTCTTTGATTGATTATTGTATTTAATTTCTTGTTTTTGCAATTATAAGTCATCAAAATGAAGAGCACTCAAAACCCCAAAATTTCACAATAATTTGTGTAACTCATTACATAGATATAAAGTAAATTTTTCTTGATATTCTCTCCTAATAAAAAACCCTAATTCACTCTTCTTTTTTTGGCTTAATTCCCTCAAACCAACTATCCTTCTTCAAGAGGATTTTTAGGTAGGTACCATTAAATATCAATTAGAGTGAATTATCTTTTATTTCTTCTTGTTTAGTTAAAATCCTCAAACTAATTATCCTTATTCTAGAGGATTTTTAGGTAGGTGCCATTAAATATCAATTATATTTAAAGAGATACCATTTTGATGCAATACTAGAACCTTCATCGTGGCAATTATTAACAAATACCTAAATGATACACAATTGCTTAAAGGTTCTAATTTTTCATCATGGAAAACCAATATCAATGTTATTTTTATTTTTGAGGAAATGTGGGACATAGTGGATGGCACTATTCAAAACCCACTATATTAGGATTAGATAAAATTGCATGGGATAAAAAGAATAGTAGACTTCTCAGGATAATTTTTCTCACTACTACTAATGAAATCCAGCCTCACAAAAGTGAAGCCAAAATTGGCAAAGATGCATGGGATGCATTATGTAGCATTTTTGAAGGTAAGAATAAATCAACTATTCTAAACCTTAAAACTCAACTTCATACGCTCCATATGAAGTCAGGAGAAATAGTAGAGCTATTCCTTTGAAGAGTGGCAGAACTGAAGTCAAAGCTGAATGCTTAGGATCAAAAGTAGAAGATACTATCCTAACTTCAGTAATATTGAGGGCTCTTCTAGAATCCTATAATATGTTAATAACATCCCTTCGTGTATCTAAAATAATAGTAACCTTTACGGAGTTAGTCAATTTACTTCAAACCAAGGAATCAAATCAGCTCCAAAGCGATGAAGTGTCGAACAATGCACTTTACTCGAACAAACAGGATGGAAAGAAGAAAAGTAACTTTCAAAAGGGAGGATCATCTTTTTTCCGGACTGAATGCTTGTCCCTTTCCTAGTGCTTTCAGCAGCGTAAAAGGTTTAAAATGATTGTGGCATGGTGGTTATAGGGGTGGACTACGTGAAGATCTATGTGGCGACTTTTGGGGTGGACAACGCAGAATATTGTGATGGCCATAAAAAGCTGGAAAACATGCCCAGATTCGTGGCGGTTACCGATTCCACCATGTAAATTAAAAAAAAAAAAAAGCATCATATTTAGATCGTCTTCTAGAGATAAGGGCAAGCAACCTCAATCACAAAGGAAGTATTGCAAAAATTGCAAGATGGACAACCATGACACCAATCAGCATTGGTTCAAGAACAAAGAAGACAAGTGAAAAAACAAGCCACAAAATAAAAATAGACAACAACGAGGACATGTTGATATTGAAAATTTTGATTCTAATTCAGAAAGAGCACACAAAGTTCTCATAACTCATACAGGTTCTACATAGAAGTATTTTGTTTGACACATTGATTCAGGTGTTAGCAAACACATGACTAGTGATAAGCAGTGGTTTGAGACATTTGAGGCAAGAGAAGGCAAACCAGTAATAATTACTGATGATAAGGCCTCTCGTGTCCAGGAAGAAGGTAGTGTATTTATTTCCCTACTAGATGGAAAGTGTCACATTTAAAATGTCCTTTATGTTTCAGGATTGGAAAACAACTTGTTGTCAGTTCCACAAATCCTGGATAAAAATATGGTTGTAAACTTCAAAGTGGAAAATGGGCTAAAATGTTGCTATATCACCAAGAAGGATAAACACATAGCAACCGGTTCTTATAAGCATGTCTTGTTTACACTGGATTTTGTTTCAATACCTCATGTTAAAATGGCATTCAACATGAAGGAGGCCACCTCTATTTGGTATAAGATATTTGGGCATCATAGTACTAGATATTTACTTGAGCTAAATAAATATCAAATGGTGAAGGGACTTCCCACCCTTTCATCTACATTGCCAATTTTATTGGATTTCTTAGCAAGGAGGCAATGTCGAGCACCATTCGAAGCTAGATATTCAAGAGCTAAGAGACCATTGGAGTTAGTGCACACTAATTTGTGTGGTCCCATGCCACCAATTTTTTGAAGAATTATCAGTTGTTTTTGGATGATAACTCACGAAATATGTGGGTCTTCTTAATCCAACTGAAATCAAAAGCATTTTCCTACCTTTAGTAGTTCAAGAAACAATTTGAAAAGGAATCAGGGTACATAAATACCCTTCACTTAGATCAAGGGGGGAATATACCTCAAATGGATTATCTTCATTTTTGGGTACAATTCTTGAGGTGGGACCCATGCTCCTGCACTAAATCTATGTTATCTGGTATGCTTCACGAGGGCCACCTACTCGACATGTGGCATATCTACTGACCTAGACTTGACAAATTCTTAGGGCCACCTAGAAAACACATGGCACATCTACTGATTGGGTAGGTACATGAATCAAGGTGTTGATTGCTGATGTGGTATCTGACTCGGTTAGCTAACATGGTAATGAGTGTGATTCTTGAGGTATACTTGCCAACACATGATTCATCCACATGGCGAGTGGATTCTATATCAAGCATGGACATGTGGCACACATGTTCTCCATCTTCAATGATAAAAATGGCATCTTTGACTATGCACAAGTAGTCAAAAGACAAAGGGCGAGTTTACCCTTTAAAAAAGCATGAGATTGCCTATAGGGGCAATGCGAGATATTGATCCCAATTGTTTTTTGAAACTTTAATCGGGGCCAGAAACGAAGAAAACAAAAGTCCTTCCCTTAGAAATTCAGATTAGCACACTAGTTCGATCGACAATTCAGTCTAGGGTTAAATAATGCTACCCCAAACATCACGATATCGAGTCTCGACAGGGACCAAAAATAGATTTTCGCTATAAAAATTTATATTTTATCAATACAAAGGTTTTTTTTTTTTTTTAATTTTTTTAGTATATTTTATTAATAATTTATTGTTTTGGTATAAAATCATTCTTTTTCAAAATTCAAGTGAATTTTAACAAAACTAATTATATTATTGATAAAATTATGCCAAAATTAATTAGAATTTTGCATTAAAATTGAAAATTATAGTCCTATTTTTTTGAAAAATACAAGAATAAGTGTTTTTTTTTGTTTTCTCCAAAAGGGGGATAAGAGACAAAAAGCAAAGCACTATTTTTTTTGCAAATTGAAACTTCTCATGCTTTGCTCCAAAAAATTTCTAATCCATTGTTTTGAGAGTACAAGTTTTGTCTCATGAAGAAGATGCCTTGGAGCCTAAAATCTCTTCATCATCTAAGAATAATTCAAAAGTGAAACGAACTCCACTGTCAAACCACCGGATCAAATTTTTAGCAGATGCTTAGAAGAAACTTAAGGAGTTTGTCTACTTCAATACTTTCATATATCCTTGGAAGGATTTGGATTGAAGCTATGGTCCCATGAGGATTAGAGAACCTTTTAATCTTGATGCACCTCCAAATTTTGAGTATTGAAGAATTATGGGTCCACAAAAACCAAGTCGTGTGTCGAATGGTTTTGGATTGCCTTTCAAAATCTTGTCATGTGTTGACTTGTCTTGAAAGGTGTGCTACTTTGTTATTTTTACAAAACAAAGGAGGGATAATTATCCTTTTGCAAAATTGTAACACAAAGGGGGGAGAATTTGAAAACCAATTTTTTTTGCACAACACAAATCAATATTTTGTTGCAAATATTTCTAATAAGGTGCATTTTTGATATTACTCAACACCTTTATTAAAATTGGCATTGCTAAATCAGGTGCATTTTTGGTTGCATCCAACACCTAAGTGATAAAAAATTTTGGGCACTCTTTGATTGATTATTACATTTTTTTCTTGTTTTTGCAATTATAAGTCATCAAAATGAAGAGCACTCAAAACCTATAATTTCACAATAATTTGTGTAACTCATTGCACATGTATAAAGTCAACTTTTCTTGATATGCTCTCCTAATAAAAAACCCTAATTAACTCTTCTTTATTTTGATTAATTCGCTCAAACTAACTATCCTTCATCAGGAGGATTTTTAGGCAGGTGCTATTAAATATCAATTAGAGTGAATTCTTTTTCATTTCTTCTTATTTGGCTTAAAATCCTCAAACTAATTATCCCTATTTTAGAGGATTTTTAGGCAGGTGCCATTAAATATCAATTAGAATGAAAGAGATACCATTTTGGTGCAATACTAGAACCTTCACCATGAAAACTATCAAAAAATACCTAAATGATACATAATTGCTTAAAGGTTCTATTTTTTTGCATAGAAAACCAAGATGAAGGTCATTCTTACTATTGAGGAAATATGGGATATAGTGGATGGCACTATTCAAAAACCCACTATAGCAGAAGCAGATCAAATTGCATGTGATAAAATGAACAATAGACTTCTCATGCTGATTTGGCTCGCTACTACTGATGAAATCCAGCCTCACATAAGTGAATCCAAAACTAGTAAAGATGCATGGGATGCATTATGTACCATTTTTTAAGGCAAGAATCAATCGACTATTCTAAACCTTCAAAATCAACTTCATACACTCCATATGAAGTTAGGAGAAATAGTAGAGCTATTTCTTTGCAGAGTGGTAGAACTAAAGTCAAAGTTGAATGCTTTAGGAGCAAAAGTAGAAGATACTATCCTAACTTCATTAATATTGAGGGCTCTTCTAGAATCCTACAAGATGTTAATAACATCCCTTCATGTATCTCAAAGAATAGTAACCTTTGTAGAGTTAGTCAATTTACTTCAAACTGAGAAAGCAAATTAGCTCCAAAGTAATGAAGTGTCAAATAATGCACTTTACTCGAACAAATTGGATGGAAAGAAGAAAGGTAACTTTAAAAAGATCATATTCTAGAGATAAGGGTAAGCAACCTCAATCACAAAGGAAGTATTTCAAAAATTCGAAGATGGAAAACAATTACACCAATCGGTGTTGATTTAAGAACAAAGAAGATAAGAAGGGAAAAAGCATGCCACAAAAGAAAATAGGTAATAATGAGGACATGTTTCTATTGAAAATTTTGATTCTGATTTAGGAAAAGCACACAAAGTGCTCATGACCCATACAGGTTCTACATAGAAATATTTTGTTTGGTACATTGATTCAGGTGCTAGTAAACACATGACTGGTAACAAACAATGGTTTGAGACATTTTAAGCAAGAGAAGGTAAACTAGTAACAATTGTTGATGATAAGACCTATTATGTCTAGGTAGAAGGTAGTGTATATTTTTCCCTTCCAAATGGAAAGTGTCACATTCAAAATGTCCTTTATGTTCCAATATTGGCAAACAAATTGTTGTGAGTTCCATAAATCCTACATAAAAATATGGTTGTAAACTTCAAAGTGGAAAATCGACTAAAACATTTCTATATCACCAAGAAGGATAAACACATAGCAACCATTTGTTACAAGAATTGTTTGTTTACACTAGATGCTATTTCAATGCCTCATGTTGCCATGGCATTCAAAACGAAGGAGGTCACTTCTCTTTGGCATAAGAGATTTGGTCATCTTAGTACTAGGTATTTACTTGAGCTAAGTAAATATCAAATGGTGAAGGTAATTTCAACCCTTTCATCTACATTGTCAATTTTTTCAGATGGGTTAGAAGGGAAGCAATACCAAGCACCATTTGAAGCTAGTTCTTTAAGAGCTAAGAGATCGTTGGAGTTAGTGCACACTAATTTGTGTGGTCCCATGCCACCAAGTTTTTGAGAAAAGAGGTATTATAATTTATTTATTGATGATAACTCATGGAAGGTGTGGGTCTTCTTCCTCTAACTAGAATCAGAAGCATTTTCCTACTTTCAATAGTTCAAGAAACTGGTTGAAAAGGAATCATGTTGCTACATAAAGACCCTCCACTTAGATTGATGGAGGGAATATACCTCAAACAAATTTTCTTCATTTTTAGGTATAATTCCCTAGGTGGGACCCCTACTCCTCCACTAAACCTCTGTTATCCAACACGCTTCACGAGGACCACCTAGCGAACACATGGCACATCTGCTAACTTGGAATACATGAATCCTAAGGACCACCTGGTGAACACGTGGTACATCTACTGACAAGGAAAGCAAGTGGATCAAGGCACTAATTGTTAGCATGACATCTGACTTGGTTAGCTAACATGAAAATAAGCATGATTATTGAGGTATACTTGGCAACACATGATTCATCGATGTCTCGAGAATATTCCATCTCAAGCATGTACATGTGGTGCACATGTTCTCCATATTCAATGCTAAAAAGGGTATCTTTAACTACCTGTATGCAGTCAAAATACAAAGGGTGAGTTTGACACAACACTACCAGTAGGGGCAATGTGGAATATTGATCCCAATTGCTTTTTGAAACTTTAATCAGGGCCAAAAATGAAGAAAAGGGAAGTGCTTACATTAGAAATTTATATTGGTGCACTAGCCCGATTAGAAATTCAGACAAGCACTGAAGAACGCTGCCCCCAACGTCACAATATCGAGTCTCAAAAAGGACCAAAAATAGATTTTTGCTATAAAAAATTTGATATTTTATCAATTCAAAGGTTTTTTTTGTATTTTTTTAGTATATTTTATTAAGTATAAAATCATTCTTTTTTCAGAATTAAAGGGAATTTTAACAAAATTAATTATATTATTGATATAATTATGCTAAACTTAATTAGAATTTTACATTAAAATTGAAAATTAAAGGCTTATTTTTTTTTGCAAAATACAAGAATAAGTGTTTTTTTTTGTTTTCTCCAAAAGGGGTATAAGAGACAAAAAGCAAAGCACTATTTTTTTGTAAATTGAGACTTCTAATGCTTTGCTCCAAAAAAATTCTAATCCATTATTTTGAGAGTACAATTTTTGTCTCATGAAGAAGAGGCCTGGGATCTTAAAATCTCTTCGTCATCTAAGAGTCATTCGAAAGTGAAACGAACTCCGTTGTCAAACCACCAGATCCAATTTTTTGTGGATGCTTAGAATACACAGAAGGATTTTACCCTATTTCAATACTTACACAGATCCTTGGAAGGATTTGGATTGAAGTTATGGTCCCATGACGACTAGAGAACCTTTTAATCTTGATGCATCTCTAATTTTTGAGTATTGAAGAAATACGGTTCCACTAAAACCAAGTCGTGTGTCGACTGGTTCTGGATTGTCTTTCAAAATCTTATAGTGTGTTGACTTGTCTTGAAAGGTGTGCTACTTTGTTATTTTTACAAAACAAAGGGGTGATAATTGTCCTTTTGCAAAATTGTAACACAAAAGGGAGAGAATTTGAAAACCAATTTTTTTTTGCACAACACAAATCAATCTTTTGTTGCAAAAATTTGTAATAAGGTGCATTTTCAATATTACTCAACACCTTTATTAAAATTGGCATTGCTAAATCAGGTGCATTTTTGGTTGCATCTGATACATAAGTGATAAAAATTTATGGGCACTCTTTGATTTATTATTGCATTTAATATCTTGTTTTTGCAATTATAATTCATCAAAATTAAGAGCACTCAAAACCCCAAAATTTCACAATAATTTGTGTAACTCATTACATAGGTATAAAGCCAATTTTTCTTGATATTCTCTCCTAATCAAAATCCCTAATTCACGCTTTTTGTTTGGCTTAATTCCCTCAAACTAACTATCCTTATTCAGGAGGATTTTTAGGAAGGTGACATTAAATATCAATTATAGTGAAATATCTTTCATTTCTTCATGTTTGGCTTAAAATCCTCAAACTAATTATCCTTATTCTAGAGTATTTTTAGGTAGGTTCCATTAAATATAAATTATATTGAAAGAGAGACCATTTTTGTGCAATACTAGAACCTTCATCATGACAACTATCAACAAATACCTAAATTATAGACAATTTCTTAAAGGTTCTAATTTTTTGCATGGAAAAAAAAGATGAAGGTCATTCTTACTATTGAGTAAATGTGGGATATAGTGGATGGCACTATTCAAAAACCCACTACAACAAGAGCAAATAAAATTGCATGGGATAAAAAGAACAATAGACTTCTCATGTTGATTTTGCTCACTACTACTGATGAAATCCAACCTCACATAAGTGAATCCAAAACTGGTAAAGATGCATGGGATGCATTATGTACCATTTTTTAAGGAAAGAATCAATCGACTATTCTAAAACTTTAAACTCAACTTCATACACTCTATATGAAGTCAGGAGAAATAGTAGAGCTATTCCTTTGCAAAGTGGTAGAAATGAATTTAAAGCTAAATGCTTTAGGAGAAAAAGTAGAAGATACTTTCCTAAATTTAGTAATATTGAGGGCTCTTCCAAAATCCTACAAGATGTTAATAATATTTCTACATGTATATCAAAGAATAGTAACCTTTGTGGAGTTAGTCAATTTGCTTCAAACCGAAGAAGCAAATCAGATCCAAAGTGTTGAAGTGTCAAACAATGCACTTTACTCAAAAAAATAGGATCGAAAGAAGAGAGATAACTTTCATAAGGGAGTATCATCTTCAGGATCATCTTCCAGAGATAATGGCAAGCAACCTCAATCATAAATGAAGTATTGTAAAAATTGCAAAATGGACAACCATGACACCAATCGGTGTTTGGTTTAAGAACAAAGAAGACAAGAAGGGCAAAAACAAGCCATAGAATAAAATAGACAACAATGAGGACATGTCGCTATTGGATATTCTGATTCTAATTTAGAAAGAGCACAAAAAATGCTCATGACCTATATAGGTTCTACACATAAGTATTTTGTTTGGCACATTGATTCAGGTGCCAGCAAATACATGACTAGTGATAAGTAGTGGTTTGAGATATTTGAGGCAAGAGAAGGCAAACCAGTAATAATTGCTTATGATAAGACCTATTGTGTCTAGGGAGAATGCAGTGTATCTGTTTTCCTTCCATATGGAAAGTGTCACATTCAAAATGTCCTTTATGTTCCAATATTGGCAAACAATTTGTTGTCAGTTCCATAAATACTATATAAAAACATGGTTGTAAACTTCAGATTGGAAAATGGATATAAATGTTGTTATATCACCAAGAAGAGTAAACATATAGCAACTAGTTATTACAAGCATGGATTTTTTACATTAGATGTTGTTTCAATGCCTCATTTTTCCATGGTAGTCAACATGAAGGAGACCACTTCTCTTTGGCATAAGATATTTGGGCATCTTAGTACTAGGTATTTAATTGAGCTAAGTAACTATTAAATGGTGAAGGGACTTCCCACACTTTCATCTACATTGCCAATTTTCTTGGATTTCTTAGCAAGGAAGCAACGTCGAGCACCATTCAAAGCTAGCTCTTCAAGAACTAAGATACCATTGGAGTTAGTAAACATTTATTTGTGTGATCCCATGCCATCAAGTTTTGGAGGAATGAGGTATTATAAATTGTTTGTGGATGATCACTCACAGAAGATGTGGGTCTTCTTCCTCCAATTGAAATCAGAAGTATTTTTCTACTTTTAGTAGTTCAAGAAATTGGTTGAAAAGGAATCAGGGTGCTACATAAAGATCCTCCACTCAGATTGAGGAGGGGAATATACCTCAAATAATTCTCTTCATTTTTTAGCATAATTCCCAAGGTGGGATACATGCTCCTCTACTAAACTTGGTGGACATGTGACACATTTTCTCATTAGGTAAGCATGTAGATAAATATGTTGATTGCTTATGTGGCATCTGATTCAGTTAACTAACATGGCAATGGATATGATTCTCGAGGCACACTTGGTAGCACATGATTCATCCACATGGCGAGTGGATTCCATCCCAAGCATGTACATGTGGTGTGTGTGTTCTCCATATTCAATAGCAAAAAGGCCATATTTTATTTCCTATAGACAGTTGAAAGACAAAGGTTGAGTTCACCCTTCTAAAAAGCATGAGATTACCTGTAGGGCCAATGTGGGATAATGATCCAATTATATTTTGAAACTTTAATCGGGGCTAGAAATGAAAAAAATGGAAGTGCTTCCCTTAGATATTTAGATCGATGTGCTAGCCCGATCGGCAATTTAGGCAACACTAAAGAACGCTGCCCCCGACGTCACGAGAACGAGTTTCGATGGGGACCAAAAATAGCTTTTTGCTATAATAAAATTGATATTTATTAATTCAAAGGTATTTTTTTAATTATTTTTAGTATATTTTATTAATAATTTATTTTTTATATAAAATCATTCTTTTTTCATAATTAAAGTGTTTTTTAACAAAATTAATTATATTATTGATAAAACTATGCTAAACTTAATTAGAATTTTACATTCAAATTGAAAATTAAAGGCCTATGTTTTTTGCAAAATACAAGAATAAGTGTTTTTTTGGCTTTCTTTAAAAGTGGGATAAGAGATAAAAAGCAAAGCACTATTTTTTTTGCAAATTGAGACTTCTAACGCTTTTCTCTAAATATTTTCTAATCCATTATTTTGAGAGTACAAGTTTTATCTCATGAAGAAGAGGCCTTTGATCCTAAAATCTCTTCGTCATCTAAGAGTCATTCAAAAGTGAAACGAACTCTGCCATCAAACCACCATATCCAAATTTTGACGGATTCTTAGAAGACACAAAAGGAGATTACCCTATTTCAATACTTACATAGATCCTTGGAAGGGTTTGGATAGAATTTATGTCTCCATGAGGATTAGATAACCATTTAATCTTGATGCACCTCCAATTTTTGAGTATTGAATAATTACGGGTCCACTAAAACCAAGGCATATGTCGACTAGTTCTAAATTGTCTTTCAAAAGCTTGTCGTGTGTCGACTTGTCTTGAAAGGTATGGTACTTTTTTATTTTTGTAAAATAAAGTGGGGATAATTTTCCTTTTGCAAAATTATAATACAAATGGGGGAGAATTTGAAATTTTTTTTTTTTTTGCACAACACAAATCAATCTTTTGTTGCAAAAATTTATAATAAGGTGCATTTTTTATATTACTCGACATCTTTATTAAAATTGGCATTGCTAAATCAAGTGCATTTTTGGTTGCATCTAACACCTAAGTAATAAAAATTTGTGGGCACTCTTTGATTGATTATTTCATTTAATTTCTTGTTTTTGCAATTATAAGTCATCAAAATCAAGAGCACTAAAAATCCTAAAATTTCACAATAATTTGTGTAACTCATTGCACAGGTATAAATCCAATTTTTCTTGATAATCTCTCCTAATAAAAAACCCTAATTCATTATTATTTATTTGGAATAATTCCCTCAAACTAACTATCCTTATTCAGGAGGATTTTTAGGTAGGTGCCATTAAATATCAAATATAGTGAATTCTCTTTTATTTCTTCTTTTTTGACTTAAAATCCTTAAACTAATTATCCTTCTTCTAGAGGATTTTTCGGCAGGTGCCATTAAATATAAATTACATTGGAAGAGAGACTATTTTGGTGCAATACTAGAACTTTCATCATGGAAACTATCAACAAATACCTAAATGATACACAATTTCTTAAAGGTTTTATTTTTTTTGCATGGAAAACCAAGATGAAGGCCATTCTTACTATTGATAAAAAGTGGGATATAGTGGATGGCACTATTAAAAAACCCACTACAGTAGGAGCAGATCAAATTGCATGGGATAAAAAGAAAAATAGACTTCTCATGTTGATTTTTCTCACTATTGTTGATGCAATCCAGCCTCACATAAGTGAATCCAAAACTGGTACAGATGCATGAGACACATTATGTACCATTTTTTAAGGAAAGAATCAATAAACTATTCTAAACCTTCAAAATCAACTTCACACACTCCATATGAAGTCAGGAGAAATAGTTGAGCTATTCCTTTGCAAAGTGGTAGAACTATGCAAAGTGGTAGAACTAAAGTTAAAGTTGAATGCTTTAGGAGCAAAAGTAGAAGATACTTTCCTGACTTCAGTAATATTGAGGGCTCTTCCAGAATCCCACAAGATGTTAATAATATTTCTACATGTATCTCAAAGAATAGTAACCTTTGTGGAGTTTACAAATTTACTTCAAACTGGGGAAGAAAATCATCTCCAAAGAAATGAAGTGTCAAACAATGCACTTTACTCGAAAAAACAATATGGAAAGAATAATGGTAACTTTCATAAGGGAGGATCATATTCCACATATAAGGGTAAGCAACCTCAATCACAAAGGAATTATTACAAAAATTTCAATATGGACAACCATGATACCAATCGGTGTTGGTTTAAGAACAAAGAATACAAGAAGGGAAAAAACAATCTAGAGAAGAAAATAGACAACAACGAGGACATATTGCTATTGAAAATTCTGATTTTGATTCTGAAAGGGCACACAAAGTGTTCATGACCCATATAGGTTCTACACAGAAGTATTTTGTTTGGTACATTTATTTAGGCACCAACAAATACATGACTGACGATAAGTAGTGGTTTGAGACATTTGAGGTAAGATAAGAAAAACCATTATCAATTATTGATGATAAGACCTATCATGTCCAGGGATAAGGTAGTGTATCTATTTCCCTTCTATATGGAAAGTATCACATTCAAAATATCCTTTATGTTCCAATATTGTCAAACAACTTGTTGTCAGTTCCACAAATCCTATATAAAAACATGGTTGTAAAATTTAGAGTGGAAAATTGATTGAAACATTGCTATATCACCAAGAAGGGTAAACACATAGCAAACCCTTATTATAAGCATGGCTTGTTTACACTAGATGTTGTTTCAATGTCTCATGTTGCCATGGTAGTCAAAACGAAGGAGGCCACTTCTTTTTGGCATAATATATTTGGGAATCTTAGTACTGGGTATTTACTTGAGCTAAGTAAAAAACAATGGTGAAGGGACTTCCCTCCCTTTCATCTACATTTCCAAATTTCGTAGATTGCTTAGTAGAGAAGCAACGTCGAGCACTATTTGAAGCTAGCACTTCAAGATCTAAGAGACCATTGGATTTAGTGCACACTAATTTACGTGGTTCCATGCCACCAATTTTTGGAGGAAAGAGATATTATCTGTTGTTTGTAGATGATCACTCACGAAATATGTGGGTCTTCTTACTCCAACTAAAATTAAAAGCATTTTCATAATCTTAGTAGTTCAAGAAACTGGTTGAAAAGGAATTAGGGTTCTACATAAAGATCCTCCTCTCATATTGAGAGGGGAATATACCTCAAATGAATTCTCTTCATTTTTAAAATCACATGGGATCAAAAGGTAGCTAACCACAAACTATACTCCATAGCAAAATGGAGTTGCTAAAAGGATAAATTGTTCCATCATGGAAATGGTTCATAATAAGCTTAAGGGAGAAAATCTTGAGCAAAGCTATTGGGCATAAGATTTCATAATAGAAATATATCTTTTGAATAGGTCACCCACAAATTCTCTTAAAGGTATAACTCCATAGGAAGCATGGAGTGAAATAAAGTCATCCATATTTAATCTAAGAGTCTTTGGGTGTAAGGCATTTATGCATATACCTATAGGCCCAAAATGGCCACATATTTAGGAAAATTTTGAAGAATTTTTCCTAAGTCATGAAGTTCTAATTCCACACACTTTGCAGTGTATCTTGGAGTGGATCCGTAACAAAGGCCACAAAACCGCCCAATACTTAGTGAATTTTCACACTTGGAGCAGTTTCACATAAGTTCCTTAAATTTCATCCCGCTTCACTTTCTAAGCATTTTGATGCCAGAGCAACATTTAGCTATTTTTAAAGCATGGAAGGTGACATCATTTTTTAAAGTGAAATGGCACTGTGTTCTCCCCCACCATTACATAAAACTTATTTTAGATCTAATCATAGCCATACGATGGGGGGGATCAACGATGGAGATTTTTATAAGAAATTTGAAGTATATAAAAGTAATTTCTTTCCAAAGTTATAATAGTCAGTTGGAGGAAGAATCCAAAGCATCAAGGGTTTCAAGAAGACAAAAACTAGAGACAGTTGTAGATTGATGATAGTAGAGGGCTTCCAAGAAATATGGACGATGTATATGCAATATCCAATGGCTAGAACTCCAATTAGCATCGAATAAATAGCATGTTGTAGATTTTTCAAGCTGCCATGGCGATCCACTTGTAGCGGATTTCTTAGAGGTTGAACTAGTAAGAGAATGCCAGTAAGAACTCTCTACTGAGCTATCAAGATTTCATCTTTGTAATGTTTCTTGTTATTTTAATTTTGCAAAACTATAAATAGAGGTCGAACCCTCATTTTTAAGGGTTGGCTCTAGTGTGTTTTCCTATGCTACTGTAAATATTCCCAAGGGCCAATGTAAGGAGAATTACATTGATCTTTACCTCTAATTTTATGTCTTCATACTTTGATATCAGAGATTCGAATTCTTTAGTTGCATTTTTGTGAATACTTGAATGATTAGGTTATTCCAAATTAATGGATTACTAACTGCTAGGGTAATTGAAATTTACCTATAAATTTGATATTTATTATTAGGGAGTGCATTTCTATAAAATCTAGATATTAGTGAATTTTGTTAATTGGATTATCATTATTTAGATATTGAAATTGTTATCTGTAATATTTCCTTGCTATTATTTAATGAATGAAAGTAAATTTGATTTGGGATAATGTCAATATGAGTAATGTGTCTTTAATTTTGTTTTTCAGAGCTTTTTATTGTAGTGCAATGTTGTTAGCCTATCCATCCACTGTTGTTCACATTTTCTAACCCTAATCATTTTCTTACCCTAATCTCTAAAACCCTAAGTGAGCATAATTATGTCAACATCCTTTTTAGTTGACAAGGAACCAACCTACTCTATATGTTGGATAAAAAACTCTTGTTTTGGTCCATCCAATGTTAAGTGTTGAGTTGTATCTATCGGGTGTAAGCCTGGACAGAAAGTAGGAAGATAGAAAATCACAGTATTGAGTAAAACTTGATGTAATTCAGTGCCCAATAGTTTTTAGCATGCCAGGTGGGACCAGTTCACAAGGAACACAAAAACCCATCATATGAGTTATAGATTATCTCAACCTGGAGGAATCAATATTTGGTGAATTATCTTGACCTTGTACGAAGAGAATATCCAATTCACCTGGAGATTCCCTGGTCCTTGAACCCAAAAAAAGAATTACCCTTGAAGACCAGTTTCCTTTCATGTATACCAGGTATTTCAAAAGGAATAACCCTAACTCCTATTTTTATTGTGAATTACCTTATAGAGGTTCAGCTATTTTCAAAATTTTGGATCAATATTTCCTCTCAAAATAAGAAATTCTTGAGGAAAATATTGTAGTTAATCCAACAGTCCCTCCAAAAAGACCTACACCCAAAAATATGGCACAAAATGTGGCTCCTAATCAGCCATTACAAAAGTGCCCCAGTTGGAACACAACTAGTCGCTTAAGATTAGCCCAAATGAATGTCATCCCCTAGGTTGTATCTAAAGCTATCCCCAGTTATTATGGATCAGGAAAGACAACTTATGAGCACAATCATGATATTTTAAATATGGCATCAATTCATAACATAAAAGAGGAGGATATTATTGTAATAATCCTAGCCCTATCCTTCAGAGGAAAGATATTGCATTAGTTTAGAACTCTAGAGGATAACACTATTACTTCATGGCAAGTGTTGGCTGAGCCTTTTGTGGAAGATTTTGATGAATTTGCAGATCCCTTTTCTCTGCTTAACCAGTTTACATCCATGCATATGTCTCAGCAAGAAACTGTCTCTGATTTCAATTTTATATTTAGCAAAACATGGAAGAGAATACCTCCTACAGCTAGACCAGTTGCATTTTTGGTTTATATGTATTATATCAGAGCTTTTGGATCATAATTAGGCCTATAGATGCAATAATATGGGGTAGAAACCTTCCCCCAAGTTTATAATGCAGTATTTCATGTTGATAAAATCCTAATTAATGTGCGAAGACTATCCCCCAAGACTGTGTTGCCTTATAACTTTGAAGCCACTAATGGCCAAAGCCAAATTACAAACCCACCTTACATGGATCCCATTTCTTTATCATCCCCATATCCACAAATGAATGCCATTTATCAACCAAAACCAACATCCTCCACAGTTCCTTTCCCTCTCCTTCCTTCTCAACCATCTCAATATTTTTTTATTTTTTCTTGATATACAAAATACTCTAAAAACTCTGAGTAATAGAATGAATTTGATGGGAAAGAAAGACCTAGAAAGGTCACAACAAAGGATATTCTCATATTTAAATAAATATCAGAGACCTGGTCCTAGTAATAGTATTGGGTTTAGAGTGAACGTAGCATATGAGGATCCTAAGTGTTCTTCAGATACTACTCTTACAAATGTCTAGTGTCTGGTATGTAATGACCCTCATGACTCACAATCTTGTGTTATGTACTAGCACCATGTCCAACAAGCTATGGATCAATCCAAAAGAAACAAAAAATGGAGATTAAACATGTTATGACAGACTAATAAAATCATGGTTGGGGAAGAGCTAGATGAATACAACTCAATTTCTATTATGAAAATGTTTGGAAAGAAAACCTTGCAAGTAGATCCCCAAAATATGGGGCAATTCCAAGTCCCTTCTCAAAAAATAATTGATTCTCTTCCTTAGAGCAGTGATACTTTTCTCATCCCTCAAGCTAAAGGGAAAGATAATACAGATAGTCTTCCTAAGAAGTTAGAAAAGGAAATCGACGGAGACTAGATGATATCTAAATATGAGGCTCAATAACGGCTTAGATTCCCCTCTATTACCAAGAGACAAAGAATAGAGGCCACTTAGTAGTACAAAATAAAACATTGTGAGCTAGAAAGAAGGCTGGAAAGACATGCACTGAATAAATCTGAGTATAATATTGTTGAAGAGATGAAAAATATTCCGTAAAAATCTAGCTAGTATGACACTCTATTCATTCATGGTTAGATAGATCTTCTTAAGGCTTCCCCCAACAAGTATCCACAAGATAATAAGTCCACTATAATCCTTAGTATACCATCAGAAAAGAAAGAGATGTCCCCTATATTTTTAAATAATAAACCTCCTCCTTTCTATATCTCTCTAATGATTGAAGGTTGGATAATCCAAAATTGTATGATAGATTTAGGAGCATCAACTACAATTATGCCTAAAATAGTCTGTGAAGAAATGGGTATGGAGTGTTCCTGATCTTGTCTTGGAGTGTTACAACTAGATGGAACACCTTTTAAGATAGTTGGAGTCATTAAGGATGTTTTAATAAGGCTACATAGAGCCCCTAATGTGATAATAGTACAAGAAATGGTTGTGTTTGACCTAGAACCCTATTTTGAATTATACCTTTCAAGGGAATTTACTGAAAAACTAGGTGGATGAATGTACATGGATTATTCTAGTATGGTAATTCCTTTCAAAGGAAAGAGAATAATGATAACACCTGAAAAACTAGTAGCTTATCACATTGAAAATATTGAGGAAGACATGTGCAATATTACTCACCTGGAAGAATTTGATTTAGTTGAAAATATTGAGGAGTTGGATATTGAAGATGAGTTGCCCTTCAGAGAGGATTATAGTTAGTTTGGAACTGGTATGGGAACATATAGTATCTCAACTAAATCATAGAAGAAAATCCATGATATATCCAATTAGTCTCTAAGAGAAAAAGAAACATGAATCATGCACTTTGATGGTGCTAAATGTAGAAATGGTGTAGGAGTTGGTGTGGTTTTGCCTACAGACTAATATGGTCATGTACAAACAATGTTGTAGAATATGAGGCCCTGTGTCTTGGATTGATTCAGGCAGAAAGCATGGGCATCAATATTTTGAACATATATGGTGAATATGAGTTAATATTATATCAAGTAAGAAACAGGTGCAACAGTAAGCACCATTACCTAAAATCTTATAGAAACAAGGTATGGGATCTGATGGAATTCTTTGATGACCCGAATTTAAATTCTATTCCCCGAGAAAAAAATACTTAGGAAGATTCATTAGCAGCAAAGGGAGCTAACTTCAACCCTTCTGTAGACTATGGAATCAAGAAAGCCAAAGGAATCAAAATAATTTTCATATTTGTAGTACCAAACAAGCAAGTTTTTTGGCAGGTTTTTGAAAGTTATGAATAGATAATTGAATTTTTGGTAAGAGCAGTATGTGTCTGATCCAAAAAATGGCTCACACTTATCTATTCCTATTGCAAGAATTGAAAGATACACAAAATGCATAAAAGAAAAAGAAATTGATAACAAATTGACAATAATAAATATGCTTTATTCCTTTATATTTTAAGCCAAAGTTAAATTACAAGCACATCCCTCTTAGGGATAATCACTTTGATACAATTATTAAAATAGGATTTAATGTTTCTCTCTCAAGGGTAGGTGTGATTTCCAAGTGCCTTTCAGGATGACACAAACTACTCTAGGGTGTCGATGATCCTCTTCTCCATGATTAGAGGTATTTGTTTCCTTGCATCCCAAAACCCTATTAATATTACGTGCAATAAACAACAAGAAACATTAATAGCAAAGGAGACCTCTCTTGATGAGGCTTTTAAAGGGTGTTTTCACAAAATATAACATGATAATCAAGAAATCAATAAAGTGATTCAAAGCATGTAAATTGATATAAACCATGATGATCTACCATTAGAAACATGAAAGAAACTAAGATGAATCTATATAAGCTCCTAATTAATCAATTAAATACATGAAAACATGAAACATATTCGTTATACCTACACTACAATAATGAATAGAAATTGCAATTTACTCTTAATATATCGATAAAACATCTCTAGAATACTAAATTAAACCTACAACATGATTAACCTAACCTAGTTAAATAGACTATAAAAAATAAAGAACAATGAAATAAGGGATTACCCGCTAACCATGGGTCCTTCAAGCGATGGGCACTGTTCACCATGGATGACAGTCATGGGTGAGCCTGAAGTAAGTTTACCCTCTAGATCAGGGTCAATTCTATGATCCTCCTTGCCAAATTGATGGTCAAGGGTTGCCTCTATGTCCTCTGAAATATTTTATGGTTGAATTGCTTAGTGAGTGCACGGATTGCATGGATTAGTGTTTCTTGGCTCTCCTATCCTCCTAGGACTTCCATGGCAATGTGATCTCCAATTTTGTAGCAAAGGTATTCCTATAAATTCATGTGAATGAGTATGCAATTTGACAGGGCTTCACTACACAATTGATTATTCTTATCTCTCTCTTTTCCCCAATGCATAAGGGGATTATATATCAATTACCAAGGGCTAGGAGTGGATTCATGAGGAAGCCTAGATCAAGATTGGGTGGTTGAGATTTTTGTATGGAAGAATCCAGAACCTTCCTCACAAATTGCTCCAATTCCCAACCAATTGGCCATTGCAACCAATTTTGGGTCGGATGAAGGACAACTGACTCTGATTCCTGATCATGGCTGACAGGTGCAGTCAACTTTGCTAATTGTGGTTGTTAGTAGCGGCTAGAACTGACTAGGAATAGGTTCCCAAATGAGTGGTAAAAACCACTACTATACCTTGGTATCTATCCAAGGTCTTCCATATGGTCTTATAGAATGTCCCATATGAGTAGTCGCCTCGGCATGACGTGTTTTATGTGTCTACAGATGCCCCTTTTGAGATACATTGTGAGATCGAACAATGCTGAGCAAAAATAGACCTCCTAAAATGATGTCATAGGTTGCATGATGATCATTAGTCTGATCAACATTAGATTCCCAAGTACTAAAAAGAGGACATGCATTCTAGAATAATTGCTTCCAACTCAATGAAAGGCTTAATTTTGAAAGGGTTTGCACTTGTCATTAGACATTCGGGCAGATTTGGTGTTACAATAGGAGTTAGGCCTATATAACCGAAAGAAGGAGAGCTAAAAATAAACTATCATATATGCTATTTGCCCCAATATAAGGGTAAGATTATGATAGTCTTTGAAAATAATTCGTAAGATGAACGTAATTTGACAAGATCTAGGGATCTACGATCAAGGGATATTCTATTGACTTTGATTATGATTTGATATTATGACTACCCCCTTGAGCAATGATTCGATGAGGTTAATGACAATTAAATGAAGCAACAATGTTGCTTGACCACTATGAATGATTTTTGAACAAAGTTTAGCATTTGAATACTTGGCAAGGCCTAATCAGCTATGATTGCAACTATTAATAGCAATTGCCAATTTCTATCCCTTGGAGTGGTCCAGCCACGAAGGCATTATTAGGAAATAAAAATGAATACAATTCTAATTAGGCTTATGTTGAATCATATTGTTTATGATATGCTAAAAATATCATAGGAGAATTGCAATGAATATCTCATTCCCTTGGAGCAGTCCAGCCGTCAAGGCCTTCTTGGGGATGTAAATGAAGCATAGTAATTCCATAATTATGGATTTGCCCTAAATGTCCTTATGGTAATTTACTCATCTTGTTGGATTGCATGGAGCACAAGTCATTGCAACCACAAAGTGTATAGGATAAATGACTAAATATGAGGCACATTTGTCTCTTGATTTATTTGATTTTTTTTTTGTTAATTTTGAATTTTTTTATTTTATTGGCTAGGAGGTGTTGCACTCAAAGAAAGGATTTCCATAGTGATGACCTCAGTTGAATATTATTTATAATATTAACAAGTTATTTTTTTGCCTTATGATGACATTTTCTAATGTCGTTGTGCTTTGTTTGGCTCATTTTGATGATTCTGCATCACCAAATATACTTATTTTATGTTTCCTGTGGTAATTCTGGTCTAGTGAAAAAATTTAATTTGACCTTTTAAGGCTCTCCACAGTGGGAATCATGAGCATTTATTATTTTGTTGACCACATCTGTTAGAAGTGGTGTAAAAGTCAAAATTCCTTGATTGTGGCTCAAAGACACGGTTGTAAAACCCTAATTCGGGGACTACGGTTGTTAGGCGTGGTCCGAACTAAATTCAAAAATATATAAGGTTTTGATATTTGAAATATTTCATTATTTACCTAATACTAATAGTAAAAACTGAGATCTTTGAGAGGTAAATAGTGAAATCTGACATGGAACATTATCGTAAACTTGAATTGCTCGCTCTACACCCATCCAAATGGTTGACCAGTTGGAGGCTTCAACTAGTGGAGGATCTGGTGCTGCTAAGGTAACTCAAAAAATAAGACCATGCACCCAATTACTGTATTAAAATTAACCATGCTAAAAAATGGGTTAACGAACCACACTAAACTATCGATAATGAACCTCACCGTAGTTAGGTTTAGCATAGGTTAGATTAGAGGGGAGGGGTTAATTTTTGGGGCTAAATTTGGGAGGGAAATGACCTTGAAAAGGTCATGTTTCCTAGCCACGGGTAGCAAATATGGTTTCAAATTTGTGGATTGGAGACCATGACTATCAGCTGCAGTGGGATTTAAATCCCAAAGGTCATTTTTTTTTACCATTGATTCAACCACGATTCCGACCCGTGGAGTGCAAACTTTAGGAAATTTTTCAAAAAAATTTAAATTTTTTTGAACTTTCTTGGCAATTATTGCCTTTTAATGCATTTTTGAAGTGTTTATTTATTTATTTTTTTGAAATTTGTGATCATGTGTGTGCATGTTTTTACTTTTTTATGAGCTTTTATGATTTTTTTTGTCATTTTCTAGTTGTTTTTAATTATTATTTTTCTTGTTTTTATTTGATTTCTTTCACTCAAGATTTGAAAAATAGAGCGAGGGAGACTGATATCTTTGCAACTTACGTCACACTCTCACTAACATAGATCTAGAGTGGTTTGTTGTCATGGGGTTTGGTTACGTCCTGAACTTCCCCACCATCAAAGTTGATCAATCCTACATGACTACCTTGGCTCATCGCTAGGATGTGCGGACCACCACATTTCACCTACCAATGGGTGAAATGACAATGACTCCAGAGGATGTCTATCGCATATTTTGCTTGCCTAATAATGGCAATTCCATAACCTCCTCTCCTACCACGATGAGGAAGGATGGTTTTGATGCTATCTTCAATGGAGGAAGCCATGAGGCTTAGGGCCACATCGACCATGGAGGCATCCATGTTTAGGAGTGGTTCTAAGCCAGCTTCTTTTCATAACAGGAGGCTGTGTTCATGCATTTGATCATCCAGATAGTCCTCCCAGACTCATCATGCATGAGGTTCCCTTGGAACCTCCTGGCTAGGACTAGGGAGGTTATGGTTAGATCGACTACACAGTCTCTCATCCTAATGTGGTACAACACTCTTTTAGCATAGCTCTATCACGAGCTATATCAGATCACATGTCGTAGTAGAGTGGGTATTAGTTGTAGTCTACTCCTACAGATTTGGGGTTGATAACATATTTTGATAGATTTCCCCATTGACTTACCATTAGATATTACTATTATTCTTGAGGATCATCAGTGCTACGCAACTTGTTAGCCCTGGGAGTAGAAGGGCTTCAAGAGTAGGTCTTATATAGGATACCTAGACCACTACATTAGCCAATTTTCATAGCTCAACCCTCAATAGATACGGTGGTGGTCGTACATGGACTGCCTAGCCTAGATAGAGGTAGATAGATACCTGTGTTGGGTGCACAGAGATAGGTGGGTTATCGATCTGAAGGCCAAAATACGTAAGTACCAGCACTACTCTCACATATTGAGGTAGTTTGGGATTCAATAGGATATCCCAGAGGTGCCTACAATATATAGATGTTTGGTCCTATAGAGGGACCTGACCTAGCCCTAGGTGCCTCTACTATGGGATGATAATGATGACTTCCAAGATTCGGGTCTGACGAACTCAAGTATTACTCCTAATTATGATGGGTGGTGGGCTGAATTCCATTGGTACAAATATGGACCTCTAGGCCAACTGGTAGATGGATTTTTAGTAAAGGTTGTAGAGGGTGCAGAGGTGGACCCTCATAGATGCAAGACCCATTAGAGGACTGAGGGTACATGGGGCGTAGGGGTCATTGCAAAGGAGGGCTCACAAGTAGAGGAAGAGGAGGAGACCTATGAGGAGGGTGAGGTACCTCTAGATAGTGAGGTAGGGTAGTTGAGGGCACAGATTGTTGAACTCTAGAGCTAGGTTGGGAGAATTTGCACTCAACTCCTTCATAGGGACACTTCTATTGCCACTCTAGATGTGAAGCTATCTCATAGCCAGAGATGGTGGTGTTATTATAAGGGGGAGAGGGCCACTTTATAGGTAAGTATTACCACGTAAGAGGTAGATATACAGTAGCTCATAGGGCAATGCACTCCTTTGCAGTCCTAGGTTGACACTTCTATAGTTTTACTTACCGCTTACCAGGTTGGGGGATCAGCTTCCCCATATTTATAGGTTGCTTTAGCACCTTGAGTTGTTCTAGCAGTACTATAAGTGGAAGGAGCAGTAGACTTAAATCAATTGGCCAAGATCAAGAGGCTTTAGGATCTGGTTGATCAACATACTGAGGATGCCTCACTCAGATCTACTTACATTACCACCTTGAGAGGGCTGATTGGACTACTTAGGGGTAAGATTCCAAAGATGCCCATAGCTACAAGGTGTCATAGGACTCAAACTCAGGAGACAGGACAATCTTTAGCTATATTGAGTCACAAGACTCGTAGGTCTGAGTGATATTCTAGTTCTAGCTCATGGAAGACCCATCGAGAGGGTGTAGGCGATGGCAGCGCCTCATAGACTAGGGGCACATGCCCTGGCTAGTACAAATTTTGTAGATATAATTGTACCATTTTTTAGTGTAAGGTCAAGGACCTACACATATGTAGCCTATGGGTATTTTGATATACCCTACTGGTGTACATTTGACATATATATATGATATGATAGTTCATTTCATTACATGTGTACTTTATTTTTGGTATTTTATGTTTATGTTATGCACATGGATGCACTGCTTATATTGATTTAATGCTATATGATGTGATGTATGGATGACATGCACTAGCTAGATATGAGATAGATGATTAGATGCTATGAGATATATGTGTAGATGGACTACTTATTATGGATGCATATGGATGTGATGTTTATTTTAAATGCATGTGTAACTTTATATAATTGTATGCATTTAATATATATTGTTATAACATAATCTATGTCATATATGTATTGCATATTTTTTTTATGAATGCTATGTAAATGGACATGTATGTTTTAATCATTAAAACATAATGTATGCAATATGATTTTTAACAATCTAATGGATGACACCACCGAATGTATAACAATCATGAATTGTATTTGCTTTATCTTTTTATGAAAGATAGTACACCCATATGTGAGATGAAAATATGTATGTTTTCTGTTCATAAGCTTTTGTAAATTAAAAGAATATGGATAACATAGTCAGTGGACATCTAAACATAATTTCTAACATCCATCCAATATCTAAAATATATTACAAATAGTTCTAATAAACAAACTCTCATAAAAGAAATTGATGTTTTGATGATAGCATTGAAAATTGGTTGTTGCTATTTGGGAATTTTTGAGGTATACCATGAGACTCAAACACCCTTATTTGACTTATCAAAAGTTTTATACTAACCATACAAGACTTCTGAAACATAAGGCTTTTACTAGGATAGGCCCTAACTATTCATTATCTGTGTGTGCAAATGTGTATATTTATATAAGGCATAACCATACCCTGATGTCAGGTAGGATTATTTCAGCCCATTGCTAAGATTGGGGGTCCGTAAATGTTTATCCAATCCTAGGTTTATATTTTAGTTGGACTATACCACTAGGCAATACGGGATGCCTAAATCTATCTCTTCCACATTCAAACATTGTTCTGCACAAAATTAGGATGCTATTGTATCATACATATCATCATGCGTAAGGTATAGTAGTGCTGACAATTCTAGGGATTCAAGTTTACTCCCTTCTTTTCTTCAATTTTTGGGGATACTTGCTCATATATAGTGAAAAAATCATTTTTTATTTTGTACTATGGTGATAAGAATCACTGTTTATTTTGTTCTTTCATTTTTTTTGTTTTCTTTTTTTTGTTTTCTCTTTATTTTTTTCTCTTTTTTTTTCTTTTTTTTTCTTTGAGCAAGGAATTTGATACTGATTTTTATTTTCTTTGTACAATTTGATCTTCATTTGATCTGACTTTTTGGGATTTACATTTTGTACTTTGATTCAAAAACTTCCTTTGGGTATTTTTCTTTGGGGAACTATTTTTGATATATCGACTTAGGATATCGATATTAGGGTATCAATATGGAGGATTGATCTAGGATATCAATCTGGTATATTGCTTATTTTAACGTAAGCAAGGGATTTTGGGTAGGGAATAAACCTGTCCTTTTACCAATTGTCAATGTTTCTTGTACCATATGCATAGGGAGATAAGCAAGAATAAACTTTTCACCTTAGGATACTTGGTCCTACTTCGTAGCTTTCATCTTCCCCTAGTCCTTATTAGGATTTTTTAATTTTTTTTTTAGTGATAGGATTCTAATATGCCAAGGGCTATACTAACTAGACCTCAACTGCAAAAGCAAAGCAAGATTTCTATAAACTCTTGAGAAGACCTCTAGGTATGGTTGAATGACCGAAAAACCCTAGTATATTCTTCATAGAAAAAATTTGGGTTGTGTTGAAAAATATAATTACTCACAAGGGTGATAAATAGATGAAAAAGATAGTGCATAGATGCATGATTGAAATACAAACGTGGCATCATTTGTAAGATTGTAAACACAATTTATTCCAATACAAGTGCGACGGATGAATATGCCTAATGCAATGAAAATATGAAATGCATGTGGAAAATGAGATGCATGATGCAAAATGCAATGCAATGATGCAAATGAAATGTAAATGTTTTTTATTTTTGATATTTCTCCAATTTTTTTGGATTTTATTGCTTTTTAATTTTTTTTATGGATTTTAAAATTTAATTTGACCAAAGGGATTACAAACACCTTTGGGGCCTTTAATGGGATGACCAAGGGGCTTACATATGCCCTTGGAGCCTTTTATAATTTACCAAAGGGTTTACAGATGCCTTTGGAGCCTTTTATGAATGACCAAAGGGCTTATAGATGCCTTTGGAGCCTTTTTAGAATGACCAAAGGGTTTACAGATGCCTTTGGAGCCTTTTATGGATTAGGCATAAAACACTTTAATATGAAGGATATTGAGAGGTTCATAATCTTCAAATCCTCTAAGTGATGTCAAGAAATATGTCCCAGGTCCAATATTATTTGAGATCATATAAGGACCTAACCAGTTAGCCAAAAAAATTTCTTGCATTTCTGGCGGTAAATTTGAATTTTTTTGGTTCTCTTTTAGCACAAGATCACCAAACTCAAAGTCTATTAGATGGATTTTGATATTGTAAGCTCATTTTAAATGTTCTTTATAAACTTGGAGGTGCTCAAGGGCATTCACATGACATTCATAAAGTAGCGTCAATTAATCTAGGTGAGCTTGTCGTGCGGTGTCATCATCAATGAACTCTTTCAATGTGATGCACAACATTGGAATTTACAACTCTAAGGGTATAATGACCTCAATGCCATATACTAATGAAACGAAGTTTCCCCAATGGTTTTTCGAATACTAGTCCTATAAGCCCATAATGAAAGGGGTAGCTAGATGTGCCAATATTTGTGGTGTTCTTGTACCATTTTTCTCAATATGGAAACCACTTTCTTATTTGAAGCTTTAGCTTGTCCGTTTGCTTGCAAATAATATGGAGTTACAAAATTGTGTTTGATTCTACACTTAGACATCAAAGATATCACACTTTTTTTATTAAATGACATTTCATTATCCGAAACTATCTTGGATGGTATCCCAAAATGACATGATATTGGTGAGTATAAACTTAGCTATACATACTCCAATTGTCATTGTTAATGGAATAGCTTCCACCCACTTAGTAAAAAACTCAGTAGTCATGAAAATAAAAGTATGTTGGCCCAATGATGGAGAAGAGATCTTACCAATGAAATCATGTCCCCACTGAGCAAATGACCAAGCTGCTTGAATGGGCTGTAAGGCTTGTGATGGCAGGTGCATAATATTAGCATGAAGCTGAAATTTAACACATTTCCTAACATACACATTGTAATCCTTCTCCATAGTGGGCCAATAATAACCCATGGAAAGGATGTGCTTGACGATAGCCATGCTTCTAAAATGGCCATGGCACGTACCATTGTAAGATTGTAAAATTTCCCAAGATGACTCTTGGAGATCAAGACAATGAAGGAGAACTCCATCATAGCTTTTGCGGTATAGGATATCTGCTAATAAGACATACTTTGTCACTTTCTATTTAAATGTGTATTTTGCAGCACGCAATAATCCTTGGGGGATTACACCAAGTCTAAGGAAGTCATGTATCTATGATATTTAGTTATGATAAGGTTTAGCTTTGACTAACAAGATGACATGTTCCCCCTATAGTTCTACATTTACAAATACAAATTGGGAAACAACCCTATGGTGAATGGTAGTACCACTCCCCATCGAATCCTGTGAGATCAAATATCCTCAGGATGCTCTCTTGAGAAAGTATCTGGCTTTGTAGAACCATTCATGGTTTGGTTTAACATGAATCATTTTATTGAATCTTTTTTATCCAATGCTTCATGCTACATAGTAGAATGTGATAACATTTTTACATGGATGGTAGTGAAATCAGTAGATAAATTTTGAGGTATTAGAGATCCCAAATATGCCATTGTATTCGCAAATATATTGGACAAACAATGGATTGCCTTGATGTCATACCATTCTAGTCAAGCTAGATAAATATCAACAAGATCCTTGTAAACTTTCAATACCGGACATCGACATTGAAATAATCCCTTAACTTGGTTAATAATGAGAAGGGAATCGCCAAATATATTTATCATTTTTATCTTCATGGTGACAGCTATTTGGAGACCCAAAATTAAGGCTTTGTATTCAAATTTATTGTTAGTGCAAGGAACAATAATTGATTTGCAAGGACATTAGAGCTCCTTGTGGTGTGAACAACACTATTCTTGCACCACCACCTTGCTCACACTTCGAACCATCAAAGAACAAGGTCATATCAATTTTGTTATTTGGTTCTTTGGGTTTGGGTGCTTTTGATAAGGCAAAGACTGCATCATTAGGAAGCTCTAGGGTGAAGGACCTACTATTTTTGAGAGGTGCCTCAGCTAGTTGATATGCTATGACTTGTCCCTTAATGGACTTTTGGCTTATGAATTCTAGACCAAATTCTATTAGTAGCATGATCCACTTCGCAGTATGTGTATTATGATATGTCTTGCTCATCATATACTACAAAGGATTTTGTTTGGATATGATGTACGTTGTATGACTCAACATATAGTGTCACAATTTCTTTGTAGCAAACACTACGACTAAACACAACTTTTCAACATATGCATATCCTAGATCATAACTCGCCAAGGTTCGGCTAATATAATATATGTCATGTTCTTTGTCTTGCACATTATTTTGGGCTAATATGGTTCCTAGTGCAAAGTTGTTTGCCAATATATATAGCAAAAATGGCACATCTGGCCTTGGTGGAGCTAGCATTGGCAGTGTCATCAAGTATTTCTTAATCTTAGCAAATGTTGCTTGACAGTCCTTTTCCCAATTGAATGAGACCCTATTGTGTGGTAGTCAATTCATGGGTCAACATTTATCCGATAACTATGCGATAAATCACTTTATGGATGCTACTTTACCCTATAGGCTTCTTAATTCTTTTATGTTTATGGGGGAACGCATTTCTAAAATAGCCTTGAAATTTTTTGGGTCAACTTTGATGCCTCATTTTTAAATAATGAATCCTAAGATCTTTCTTGAAGTTATGCCATATATACACTTATTAATATTCAACCTGACATTATGCTCTATCAGGCGATCGTAGACCTTCCTTAGGACCTTCGCATGCTCAAAACGCAATAATGACTTCACCAACAAGTCATCAATGTAATCCTCTAGGATCTTATGCATATAGTCATGAAAAATATATGTCATAGCCCATTGATATGTGGCACCAATATTTTTAAGGCTGAATGACATAAATTTATAGTAAAATGTCCCCCATGGCATTATAAATGTGGTTTTATGCTAGTCTTCGGGCTTAATCCAAATTTTATTGTAACCATAAAAGTTGTACATTAATGAGAGCATTTCATGACCCACAGTGGCATCTACAAGAGCATCGATATTTAGCAATGGAAATGAATCCTTTGGTGTTGCCTTATTTAGGTCTATGAAATCCCTATAGATACAGATCCTACCATCAAGTTTTCCTACAGACACCATATTGGATACCCATTTTGGATAGTCGATGGAGATGACAAAATCTATGTCCAATAGTTTTTTCAATTTGTCCTTAACCATTAAGGCTATTGTTAAATGCATATTTCTGATTTTTTGCTTGACTAGCTTCTTTGATAGATCTAGTGAAACTTTATGAATAACCAATTTTGGATCTAGACCCTGCATGTCTTTGTAAGTCCAAGCAAATATATCAGGTCTCTCTCTCAGTAGAGGGGTGAGGTTGGCATATTCATCAGGAGTTAAAGTATCCCCAAATTTAACCTTCCTTGGATTGGTGGGGTCATTACTAATATCCACTTCGAAGGTTTCCTCTACTAACATATGGGATCCCTCCTCAAGCTGATGAGGTGTAGGGATCAAGTGGATGTCATATTTTGGATTTATAGGTTCCTCATTTAAAGCATCCTCAGTATGATAGACATCATGTGCATAGCCTGGCATAAAATGAAAAGGTTGCAATATTTCTTCATTGGGGAAAAAATATTTAGGTTCTAGTGGTGAATCAGTGTGATCCCAATCAATAGCATCTACATTTAGATGCAATGGTTTGGACATATTAGCTATATTATGGAGTGGAGTGGTCAAATCAATGGAGATCATGTTAATGGAATGGATCATGTCTCCAAGACCACATGCAAGTGACTCAATATTAGAAAAACTTCCATCCCCAAAATGTGGTTCTGGGGGTATGGGGATCTCCAGATCCCATGAAGAAACTATCAGTTAGGGCTCAAGGAGATCTGTGTATGTTGATGGATTAAGAAACGCTATGTGATAAATCACATTAATATTTGGTGGTCTTCCCCTAATATGAGGATGTATATTGATCTCTTTGTACATCTTATCAACAATATATGGTGCATTATGATAGCGTAAGTAGGGAGGTCCTAAATAGACCCTCTTTGTTTCATCTTCATAATCACTATCATAATAAATACCCTCACCTTTACCTAATGGAATTAGGTGATGCTCCACATGAGGCCCCATGTAGGCTACATATTGATAGCCATACTCATTATTGAAGGGCTCTTCACTCATATTCATTTATTCCAAAGGTAAAATATGATGCAAGAGTTCAAGGCCCAAGAAGGCCAAATTAGTTTCATCATTATATTGCTCATTGTTTGAGGATAACTCAGCACCATCTATTCTATAATCATAGTCTGATCCATCACTTTCAATGATGGATACTACATGCACGTCTTCAGAAGTAACTTTTGATTCAGTTTCTATAGCTATCTCCAAATTCTGGATGCGTATACCAATATCATCGGTAAATCCATGACTTTGATTGTCCAAGTTAGCTCTTGGAATGGGTTTTGGGTTAGTCTCCACCAAGATGTTTACATGATATCTCTCGGGTGGCTCTATAGTGATATAAGTGACTAGATTTTTATCCCTTTGAAATGTAAAATAATTAGGGTGATAAATATTCTAGTCAACTTTACCCCCCACACTGAGGTACAGGTGGTCTAAAGATACCACAAGGAGTTTTTCCTATCCTCCATTGTAGAATCCCAACCTGAACCTATTAGTAGGTAACTAATACTGTGGTTCTATAGACCTCTTATGTCCCTGCTCGAATAGTCCAATATCGTAACCATGCCAATGGTAATGCTTGAAGTATCGCATGGCATAGTCCAAGTTAGAAATATAATTAACTTTCATAGTGAATGGTTCATTATTATCCTCATCCATGGTCATGGGATATGCAATCTAGTCTAGCCCTTCATAGATGAAGTTGGTTTGGTTAGATGGTACCCCCAATGGTTCCACTGTCCCTATGGGAAGGCGATGGGCTCGTAGTCCACCCATGTCCTATGTAGTCTCGATAATAGGCATGAACATCACATTCTACACAATATATTCCCCTAATCCAAGATTAACCAAATGGATGGTCACATGCAGTGCAGATAACCCTGCTAAAGATGCAGGTGAAGTAGGCTGAAGGGCCTCTTCAAATTTTCCTTGAATTTCCTCTACTTCCATGGGAGTAGGGGCTTCAACGATAATTGTCTTAGGCATTTGCTTTATCTTATTTTTTTCCATATTTTCTTTCAACTTCCTATCATCTTGTTGTATCATGGACGTAGTCGATCTAATAGAAGTAGTCATTGTGTGCTTTGATATTTGAGATACGAACATTGTAGGTATAACACACAATTATTGATTTTACCTCTTGGATATTTTACTTGTGACATTATCCGCACATATAGGTACATTGAGGGGAGCACAAATTCCTCCAAAAATTTTGCTAGATTCACGTATTTAAAGGTTTCTTCATCCGAAGGCACCATGTGAACCTATCCCTCATGAATGTATTTGATACACTAGTGTAGAATCAAAGGGATGCAATGCATTTATCTAATCCAAGGTATCCCTAGAAGTATGTTATACTACATGGCACCTTCGATTATGTGACACATCACCAATATGGTCTTTAGTCCTACCTGGATAGGTAAAACTATAGTACCGACCGTTGAGCATAATGCATCATTGAACGCTCTCAACGTGAAGGTATAAGGGATGATATGCATCTTGGGTAACTTCAAGTGAGTTAATGCCAAGGTAGTTATGATATTGATTAATGACCCTGTATCAATCAAAATTTGCTTGAACTATTTGTGATTCACACATGCAATGATATGCAGTGGTGGGTCTGCTATAACAGTGGAAACCGTCTTGAATTTGTGGTAATGAAATTGAATTATTGGTTCTTGACACAATTGCACATGCCCCACTAATTTTTTAAATGCTTCTGGATCCTGAGGCTAAACTTCTATGGACCTTAAGATGTCCATAAGCATCTCCCTATGCTTATGATACTATTGGATCAAATCATAAATTGACAACTTTACTAGAATTATCTATAGGTTTTGAACCAACCTATTTTTGATGGTCACCACCGGTCTAGTTGGTGGGTTAGGAACATACTGGGTTGGCCTTGGAGGAGGCATAGCTTGGACTCTAATAGGTGCTAGAGGTTGATTCAGTCATTCATACCTTGCATTTCTTATGACAATGTTGACCATCCTAATAAATCCCTGGGTTGGTGGTTCGATGCGTACTTGGTTGACTCGACCAATATTATTATTTGGCACCTCATGATATGGTAGAGGATTTTTGTAAATCCCCATATTTTGATTATTAGGTGCTTGTGGGTTTTAAAAAAGAAGTGTACCTATTTTGATTATATTTTGCACAATATGTTTGAAATACCAACATACTTCGATGTCGTGGCCTTTCAATTTGTGAAAGATGCAATATTTATCGTCTTTATAGCCTTTAGGATTGGGTTGGTTAGGATCCAACATCTTGAATTCAGGTAAGTTTATGGCCTTAGCCTCACATAACTAATGAAAAATCAAAGCCAACGACTTCAATAACTGAGTGAAAATGCAAGGCAGGTGTTTCTCCTTATCTTTACCCCTCTGATTTTTTTTGCGCTAATCATATTGCATAGGCAGAGGCTGGGCTTGATAGTTTTGATTTTTCTACCCTTTTTCTCCTTTTTGAAGGTTCAACACAACTTGATTAACATGGGTCGGCTTGGCCTGTGCTTCTCTTATTCCAATCCTTCTTATTCCTGAGCTTCAAGTTACCCTCCTGTAACTTGATGTCCTCAATCACCTTGGCCTGTGCCAAATCATCTTCGAATGTTTGGTATTGTTGTAACTGTAGCAACAACGAAATGTGCATGGCATAACTCTTTGTGAACATTCATGTCAATTCAGAGGACGGGATGGAGAATGGCAACTTCACCATCATATTCCTCCATAATTTTCTATAATACATCACTGGCTCATCATAATGTTACGTTAGAGCAACCAAGTCAGATAAATTTACCTTCTTCTTGATGCCGAAGGAGAAACATTCAAGAAATGCATCAACTAGTTGTTTGAAACTAGTGATGTTGTGCCTCTTTAATTGGATGAACAAATCTTGAGCTGGGTCTAAGAGGGTCATGATGAAGGTGTGCAATATTAAAGCGTTGTTGCTCTCAATATGAAAGCACATATCTAGAAAACTAGTCACGTGCTCCTATGCATCTTTCTCTCCTTGAAAATTTTCTAGTCTAGGCATCTTGAAATGCTCAGGATATGTTGGAATAGGTACTAATGTGCATAGAGATTCATTATGGATTTTTTTCAAGGTAGGCTTTTGATAAGTCCTTCCTTACTTCTCTATGGCTTTGACCTTCTCTACTAAGGTCTTATAGGCTTACGGGGAAATAAACTCTTCTCGAGATTTCCTTGGAGGCACATTCAGAGTCAGATTATTTCTCAGCCAAGGTGGGAGGCTAGGCTTGCCCTCCTCCTCAAACTAGAAGATTTTTGGATATTATTATTCTAATTCCTCTCCCACTTCATTCTCGTACTACCTATGCTCATGTTGTTTATATGCTAGACACTGATCTCTATGTTGAGTCGTACAATGAGTATGTGTGTCTATGTTCTCAAGGTGTAACTCAGGTTGTGAAGCCACTTGTCTATTGACACACTCCCTAATATCACTACGAGGAGGTAAACTAGTGCTAGAGAATCGATCCTCTCTCTCTACACGCTCCTTATGATAGAGGATGCATTGTTCATGCATGCTCTATTCATATAATTTTTGTCTTATGAACCTCTACCTCTAATAATTCTTGTTTTCAAGGCACTCTTTCTCTACACAAACATCCTCCAATTGATCTTGGAGAATATTTTGTCTCTATGCTGACATTAGTCTATGAGCTCTATCAACATGATCGATCGTCTGAGGCCTCTGGTGAGTGCACTCTATTCGAGTGACTTTATGTGTATGTCCTCTAATGGACTAATTTGCCACACTCTTGCCTCGGTCTGTAAAGACAACATTCATGTTAGGCTATCTCTTATATTCAGTGCCTACATGCAATGTAGAATCATGCATGTCTCGAGAACACTTGGAGCACTCTCTATGTTCTTGGGTGCTCCTAATGGTGCTTGTGCTACACTCACTTGTAGTTCAAGAGGGTTCAGGTGTAGTCTTATATCCTAGATGCCCTAGGATTCTATCTAGATTGTCTAACTATTTGCTATGCCATGGCTCATGAGGCAGTGTACCATTTTCTCCCACTTTGGATATATCTATGGTGAACTTAGAAGGTTCACCCCTATAGGGAGTCTGCATGGGCCTACACTCTAAAGTGGTCCCATATACTTGCCCTTGATTTGGTGGATCTCGATCCTATCTACACTCAGATGGCAGAGGTCGTGAGCCTCCCTTAGATACAGGTCAAAGGGGTACCAATCTGGGTCCCTCGATGACATATTCTTCAGTTGAACCCATGCATGCCCATAGAATGTGGTCACGGTAAATGCTACCATGTGTAGAACCCCCATGTTGGGAAGTCCCATAATCTGATCTGTGTCTAGAGGTATGTCTAGTACTTCCTCTAATTAGGGTATTTTCAACAAAATTCCTACATGTAGAGTTATCCCCTCTAATACTCATTGAATGACATCCAGGAGGATTTTGTGATTGAGGGCATTCTACATCATGTTATGGACTAGGTGGCACTTGGGATACATATATGGTGAACTAAACACACAAAGAATACAATGATGATTATCTACTTTTACAGTTTTAAAATGAGCCATAAACTGTTTTATGTGTTTCCAATTTGTTGTATCAGTAAAGTAACTCTTGTTGTGTTTTGCAATACGTTGATGATTTTCTCAAATTTTTAATGGCTTTCACCTTTATGCTCGTAGCTTGACAGCCTAGAGATGAACTCCAGGCCACGTAATCCTCATGAAATGTGGTGATGAGGTCCACACCCAGGCAAGAAGCACAAGTCCTACCAAACTCTCACCCATTTTCATCCAATCAACATTATACCCTCTGAAGAGAAATACATGCAATATTTTTGGGCTATGAAAGGATCTCGATTCCAGCCTTGGTCTAGAACATAGGGTATGAGGGATTCAAGCCAATGGATGGAAATAACCTCCACCATCGTTGAAACCCTACTAGTGGTTGGATGTGACTCCCAACTCACTAGCGTTTACTATGAAACATGGTGTGTGTGGTTCCTTTTAATTTGCATGAAAATAAATATGCATAATACAACATTCAAATGATTCTACATGCTATGAAAAAGGAATGTTTGATTTTAGAAGTATGCATGGTTAATCTACATGATATTCTGACAATGCATACTAATGATGGTATGGCCACTAATCGGGCCTCATGCAAGCAAAACTATCACACAAGAGGGGCCTAGACCACTGGATACTAGGGTGGACTGCACTTAGAGGTCTGATGTTCCTAGCAGTGACTAGTAGGTCCTAATAAAATACCTAAGGACTCAATGCATTTAACATCTTTCTATTGCCTTCCCTAATTATGCTAATATTTTGTACTCTGGAAAAACACAAACAGAGAACAAAAAACAATAGAATGATAGTGGGACCTACCTCAGATCCTCATTTGATTAAGATTTTTCTCCCTTTTGTCTAATTTGTCAGATTCTGACCATGGTTTTATGGTGTAGTGACCACTATTGCCCACGAATGTCAATCACGATGACAAATTTTGACCGTGGCTATCAACCACGGTGATCACCTATCATAAAAATTACAAAAGTAAAAAATGTATGGCATGAAATGTGAATTTCCATCGTGATCTTCTTTTTTTTTATCCAAAAAAAGGCTTGCGCCTATCTTTTCCTATTGCAAGAATTGAAAGATACACAAAATGCATACAAGAACAAGAAATTGACAACAAATTGAAAATAAGAAATATGCTTTATTCCATTATATTTTAAGCCAAATTCAAATTACAAGTGCATCCCTCTTAGGGATAATCACTTTGATATAATTATTACAATAGGATGTAATGTTTTCCTCTCAAGGGTAGGTGTGATTTCCAAGTGCCTTTCAGGATGACACAAACTACTCTAGGGTGTCGATGACCCTCTTCTCCACGATTAGAGGCATTTTTTGTCTTGCATACCAAAACTTTTTTAGTCTTACATGCAATAAACAAAAAGAAATATTAATAGCAAAGGAGGCCTCTCTTAATGAGGCTTTTAAAGGGTGCTTGCACAAAAGATAACATGATAATCAAGAAATCAAGAAAGTTATTCAAATCATGTAAATTGATCTAAATCATGATGATCTACCATTAGAAACATGAAAGAAACTAATATGAATTTATCTAAGCTCCTAATTAATCAATTGAAGACATGAAAGCATGAAAAATATTCGTTATACCTACACTACAATAATGAAGGGAAATTGCAATTAACTCTTAATATGTCAATCAAATGTTTCTAGAATACTAAATTAAACCTACAACATGATTAATCTAACCTATTTAAATATAATACAAAAAAAAGAATACAAAAATCAGGGATTACCCACTGACCGCAGGTATTTCAAGTTGTGGGCATTGTTCACCATGGCTGATAGTCGCGGCTGAGCCTGAAGTAAGTTTACCCTTCAAATTAGGTCCAATTATCTAATTCTCCTTGCCAAATTGATGATCAAGGGTTGCTTATATGTCCTCTAACATATTTTACGGTTGAATTTATTAGTGAGTGCATGTATTACATGGATTAGTGTTTCTTGGCTCTCCTATCCTCCTAGGATCTCTATGGCAATGTTATCTCCAATTGGGTAGCAAAGATATTCCTATCAATGCATGTGAATGAGTATGCAATTTGACAGGGCTTCACTTCTCAATTGATTATGCCTCTCTCTCTTTCCCCAATTTGAAATGGGATTATATATCAATTTCCAAGTGCTAGGAGTGGCTTCATGAGGAATCCTAGATCAAGATTGGGTGGTTGAGCTTGTTGGATGGAAGGATCTAGAACCTTCCTCACTCAAACTTCTCCAATCTATAACCAATTGGCCATTGCAACTAATTTTGGGTTGGATGAAGGCCAACTGACTCTAATTCCTAACCATGGCTGACAGGTATAGTCAGATCTGCTAACCGTGGGTGTCAGCAATGGCTACCACTAACTAGACAAAGGTGCCCAAATGAGTGGTAAAAACACTGCTATACCCTAGTATTTATCCAATGTCTTCCATATGGTCTTCTAGCATGTCTCATATGAGTAGTCACCTTGGCATAACGAGTTTTAGGTGTCTACAGTATGTCTATCCACTATCCAAGAATAAAATTTAGAGAAAATTGATCAAAAATATGTTATTCAACTGAGAAACAATCACATTCCTAAGGTATTGGTCACCCTAGAGAGCCCTTTTGATAATGATGATAGAAAAGGGACAAAAGCTATGAAAGTTAGTGAAAAAAATTATAAAGAAGTTAGAATTGGTACTAAAAAGAAGCTCAATGTTGGATTTCGATGTTCACCAGAGGAAGTTGAAGATATCAAAGCCCTATGCTTAAAATACCAAGATATTGTGGCTTGGTCATATGAAGACCTCAAGGTATATGACAAAAAGGTTATCCAACATACTATTGACGTAGAGCCTGATGAAAAACCTTTTAAGCAAAAGTAAAGGCCTATAAATATAAGGATCAAGCCATTATGATAGAGGAGCTCTTAAATTTATTAAAGTCTAAGATCATATACACAATAAAATATTCAACCTAGGTAGCCAACTTGATACCCTTGAGAAAAAAGCATGGGGATATTCATTTCTATGTAGATTTTAAAAAATTTAACCAAGCATCCCTTAAGGATCACTATCCTCTCCCACAGATTGATCAGATATTACAAATAGTAGTAGGGGTAGAGAGGTTCTCATTACTGGATGATTACTCTGGATATAATATAATTTGGGTGAAATATGAAGATCAGTATAAAATAGCATTCACCACAAAGTGGGGCACATTTGCCTATCAAAGAATACCTTTTGGGTTGTCCAACGCGGGAACAAAATTTTAGAGAGCCATTTATTATGCCTTTGGAGCACTGATCAACAAAGTCATTCTAATGTATTTGGATGACATGAATGTGTTTTCCCATGATAAGCAAGATCACCTATCACACCTAGAGCAAGTTTTTCAAAAATGTAGAGAATTTGGTATTTCACTCAATACTAAGAAGTCATTATTTGCAGTCCATGAAGGAAAGCTGCTAGGTAATGTGGTCTCAGAAGAAGTTATGGCCATAGATCCAAACAGAATCAGACCATTCTCACTCTCCCATTGCCTACTAACAAGAAAATATTGCAATATTTTTTGGATCAGATCAATTTTATCAGGAAATTAATTTCTGACTTTGCACAGAAAGTAAGTTCAATATCTGAGTTACTCAAGAAGAATATCAAGTTTAAGTGGACTAAAGTCAGAAAAAAATCTTTTGAGATTATCAAGTAGTCCATTGCAACAACCCCAGTACTGGTAAATCCATATTTTAGTAAATATTTTATCCTTTATGCTTATGGAGCTGAAGAAAGTTATGCCTTAGTGCTTACTCAAAAATATGATCAAGGTGAAGAGCATCATGTATTCTTTTGGAGCCATACACTCCATAACTATCAAGTCAAATATAACTTTATTTAAATACAAGTATTTTTTGTGATGAAGTTACTAAAAAAAATTAGGAGTACTTGGTATAGAATAAAACCTTGGTATATGTGGTTCATCCAGATGTAAGAAGTTTTATCCTTCAGGGTGAATTAGGAGATAAAAGAGCTGGTTGGATTACCAGAGTTTTACGTAATCTAGGAGTATGACGTAGAAATACATCCCACCAATTTTTTTAGAGGTAGATCCCTATGACAAGGTCTGACAAAGGCTATAGCTTCAGCAGAAGTGACAGCTTTCCAGATAGCATAAGAGGATCAGGTTGAAGGAGTACAAATAGTAGACTCTGACTTGGTCATTCATATGACCAAGTAATTTCAAACTAGAGTATGTCCCCCAAATTTAAATGCATCCCAAATAAGGAGATATAGGATTCACGCTTTGAAATATGTACTCCTACCAGAATGCCTATGTAAAAGAAACTTGGATGGATTTCTTCTAAAATGCTTAAAATATGATCATCAAAAGATGATCATTGAAGAATTCCATGAAGAACCAGCTGGAGGACATAGCTCAGGCAGAGCTACAACTTTGAAAATCATAATAGTAGGATTTATTATCCTACTATATTTTTTGATACTTACAGAGTTACTAGGGCCTATGACAAATGCCAGATATATGTTGGAATGTCAAGGAATGCTTCATTTCCCCTTAGGTCGATATAGGTTGAAGAGCCTTTTCAAAAATGGGGACTAGACTTCATAGGGGTCATCAACCCTAATTCCTCAGTAGAGCACAAATATCCTGATCACCACAGATTATCTTACCAGATGGGTAAATGTTATTCCTACTAAGAAATCATATCAAGAAGTTGTGATCAATTTTATGGAAAATTTGATTTCAAGGTTTGGAGTTCCAAAAGCCTTGGTGAGTGAAAATGGCCCAACTTTCATAGGAGCCAAGTATATTGAGTTTGCCAGCAAGTATGGCATCATGCTTAAGAATACTTCTAAATATTACCCTAAATGGAATGGACTTGTTTAATCTACTAATAAGAACATGTTGAGAATTCTGAGGAGATCACTAGAAGGTAACAAGAAAATTTGGCACATGTTACTAGACTAAGATTTTTGGGCAGAAAAGATTACTATCAAGAAATATATTAAGATTTCCCCTTATGCTCTAGTGTATGGCAAAGAGGCCATGCTACTTGATAATTTAGAAATTCTAGCACTTAAACTTGTCAATACCAAAAGAGAGTCAGAGGAAAATACAGTAAAGACTAGGTTGACCCACTTGCTACAACTGGAAGAGAATAGAGCTTAGGCATATGAAAATTTTCAAAAGCACTTTGTAGAGGTTAAGGTATGGTTTGAAAAGAAGGCCAGATTCAAAATATTCCAATTTGGAGATACAGCTATCAGGTGGAATGTTGATGAAGCAAAATTGGGTAAACATGAAAAGGTTGATTCTTTTTGGTATGGCCCTCAAGAAGGGAACATATAGCCGATTCCAGTAAATTGTTTTCACCTCATACTCCACTACGTTTGAAATATGAGCTCATTGTAACATATTTATATACCTTGTATTATATTTTCCTTTCTTTCTGGACTTTGTATTTAATTTCTTTCTACACTTTGTACAAATCCCATTGAAAAATATTTGCAAAAATGGCTGTGTTGACAAAGTATTCGGCAAGGTTCCATTCCACACTAAAATACACGTAAAGTGTGGCAGAATGGTAAGCATCTCCAATCCGCATAAAAATGTAAAAAAATTCCAGTGAAATGATTCAAGTTTTGTTTTTTGCATGATGAAAAGAGCTATGTCTCAAAAGAAGTGAAATCATCTCCAATCCGAGGATTTTTTGAAGCTAAAGCAAAGCAGAACGGAACCAAGGTAAAAAATCTGCATGTGAAATGAGCTAAGTATCAACAGAATAAAAGGTGACTTCAATTTATTGGTTTCAAAACCAAAGTGGAGCAAAGCAATGATTTCATGATCGTGCCACATGGAGAGGAAAGAAAAATCCCACATTCAATGCTAACAAACTCGCACTCAAACCAAAGAGTAGCCAAAGAGATGTAGTGAGGTGGCAATGCGATTTGAATTTTCAATCAATGAAAATATAGAATGCCACTGTTGAACCACCAAAAGGAATGAGTTGAAGTTGGAAAGTGTGCCAACGGGTAGATCATGTAGTAGCTACATTAATGATGAAAGATATGTGCATGCCAAGAGATAAAAGAACCAAAATGCTCGAGGAATGTTCATTCAGTAGCAAATTACATTCACATATCAGAGAAGAGTTAAGTGGTACCCAAGAGATTTCGCTATGAATTCCCTAAAGAACTTAATACTGTTGCTATCAAGATGGCCTCCGAAGATACCCAAGAGGTTGAAACTAGGAGATAAGAGTAGTGGCTCCATACATTGACAGAGCAGAAGTTGTGGTAGATACTGAAATGGTCCTCATAAAGAGAATAAGGCTAAGAAGGAGCATTAATGATAGATTCAAGAAGGGAGCTACTTTATCTATGGAAGGTAGATGTGTTGTCCTATATTTTTACATTTGTGATTATGTTCATCTCTATCTATAATTAATAGCTACAATAGTTAAATTTAATGATTCAATGGCCAAAGTAGTGAAGACCTCTAAGGGCAAAACCCTCTTTAGTATCACTGCCTCCTTCTGTCATAATATTTTTACCCAAGGGTCAAAATTATCAATTAGACCAAAGGAATTTAGGATGACTGACTGGGCTGGGTATTACTCTTTAGAGAAAAGAGCCAATGATGGTGATTCATTTAAAATATGGGTTTATAACCAGCTCAATGCTAAGCCTAGGAAGAAATTACCTGAAGTTTTGATACCTATTGAAAAATTTCCAAACCCTGTGTTGTTCTCTATGTTGGCCTGTATGGAGGGTTTACATTCTGACAACATGGTGTATGGCTAGAAAATTATTGTAGCCTATTGTATTTCTAATGAAATAATATATGAGGAATACATGGATGAAAGAGGGACTAAGGTGATTTAATTTTACTGGCCATCCTTCCTTACCCAAAGGAGACATGATTAGTTGGTAAGAATGAAAAGGGGATCTAATGCTCCTAGTTTTAGGCATTTCTCATGTCTGATATGGATGTTCTATGTTGCCATTAAGGATAAGATGCCTTGGATTCTAGTTATATTTAAAACCGGTGATGGGGAACCCTTCTGGTTTACTATTATACAAGCCACTTGAGAAGTGGTGAGTCTTTTTATAGATTCAATTTGGAATTCATTGGACCTACCTTAAAAATAATGTATGGATAGTGCCCTAGATTACCACCTTTGGCTAAACAAATTCTAAGAGTGGAGAGTGTTGAGGAAGGAGATTGGTATTTTTGACTGAGGACACAGTTATCAGATTATATGGTTTCATGGATAAGCCTTTTCTCCTACCCTATTTTGTTACAGAAAGGCTCTTTACCTTAGAATATTTGAGGTAGGTGGAGTACATTGATTTGAATTATGGTTTTGGAAGAAAGAGAAATTATTTGCTTACACATTGCACTGTGGAGGATATTACTATCACATAGAAAGGGTAGAGTGAGCATATTGACCAATACCTTGACAGGTTAGGTCTATTTTACATTCCCCAAAGATGAAGTTATGACCTTGATGGTATTTTCACTATAAGGAATGTAGCCCTAAATGGAGAAAAAACTTACAAATTTGAAAAGAGACCTAGGGCTCATTTCGAACAAGGCAGAAACAATGATGAGACCGCTATTTTGGAGTGGAATGTGTCAAAAATGGGTCAACTACCTCCATGGTTATATTTCTATGAATATATTTTGGATTATGATCTAGACAAGAAGAAAACTCATCGGCTAACAGAGCCCATCATTCATGATATTGAATAGAAATATGGAAAAAGGAAAAAGACCATCAACCTAATGAGGATGTTGCTAAAGAATAGGAAAAATTAGAACCATGGAACATAGCAAAATTACATATTGGTGGAGAATGAGAGTTGAAATTGGAAAACCTAAGTCCAGATTCGACATGAAGATTTATAATAAGTTTTCCAAGAAATATGATGAAAATATCAGAACCTAGAAGGACATCAGAAACATAGTGTTGATAGTTGAAAATTCTAAGGCTAGTTCTGAATCTCTCTCTCCATCCATGGATTAGGAAAATCCTTTAACAATAGCTAAAGTCTTGAAAAGTTTTCATCCTACCACTAAACAAGTGGATCAATTCCTAAGGGAGCTCAACTTATGATAAAAATGCAATATTCCAATGAAAAAGTTATCAGCAATCCAGTCATCGAAGCAATGTCTAGGCCTAAACACTTAACTCTAGAGGGACAACCTCCATACACATACATTGACTAGAGATAGAAGGATGAGATTTTTAGGTTCACCCCCCTTTCTTTCACCACTAACATATCATTATAATTGTGTCCCATTTCTAATCAAGTCTTGATTATTGTAGCAAAACAAGGAGATGAAACAAAGGAAGATTCGAAGAGTAATATGGATTTCTTTCAATTTATTCATAGAACTAAAAGAGATACAAAAAATTATGGAAAGAGAAGTTTCAAATAAACAAATATTAGATATGGAGGATATTGCCAAATATGTAGCTATTTTAGCTGTAGAATAATTGACTCATCAAGAGTAGCAATAGGAAATATAGGTAGAATAAGAGCACCCTACATTTGTAGGTGAAGGTATGGTTTCTAATCCTTCTTATCCTCTTCATTCTCTTGAATACCCAAGGAAGTCTCCCTACCTTTATGGTCAAGAGAATGTGATAAAGGTACCTTCTCCCTCTCATGGTCCACCCCATGTTTCATTAGTCATCACTGAAGTACAAGTCACCTCATTTCTCCCAAAGTCACCCTAAATTTCACTTTCATCATCTGAACTTCCCACTTCATCATCTCCCATAACTTCATCTTCATTGTTACAACCATCCCCATAAAAGGGATAAATTTTTCCAAGCATCACCATTCATCTAGTTGTTAGTCTTACATTAATTCCTATGAGTTTACCAACAACAATCGCAACAGTAGTTACAGAGTCCATTTTTGTTATAGAGACTTATGTATTTACTTCCACACCTCCATTGTCAACGGTTTAGTCTGCCCTTGCATTTATAGTATCTTCATATCCCCTAGCTGCTAATTTTTCAAGTCCTATCACTTTTCTAAAAGAGCAAGCAGCCACATAGAAAGGAAATTATTTTTGGGTAGAGAAGCTTTCTAATCCTTCCAACAGGATGGCTATCAGAAGAAGAAGCATGTACGTTGATCTAGTTTCTAGGAAGAGGATATCCATATCTATGACTCCACTTGTAAGTAAGCCTAAAAATGAGATGATTGTCCAAGATTATCAAGTGGAAGAGGTCACTGAAGATATTGAAAAGCTTCTTAAAGAATATGAGATGATTATAGCCAGAGCCCACTTAGAAACCTTCTATGTGAAAAATGATATAGTCATAGAGAAGGTGATAAAATTGGAGAAACATATTGAAAATATTTAGAAGACTCTAAGTAATCAAAAGGAAGTATAAAAAGCTCTGAAGAAGGAGACTAAGTACTAGAAGGAAAAGTACCAAGAAGCCAATAAACTCAAAGATCAGCTAGGAGAGCAAAAGAAGTTGAATGAAGAACAAGCAAAAGAAATTTAAAGTTTGAGACAACAACTTCAACTTGAGAGAGCTAAGTATTTTATTTTTTCCAAGGTTAGTTTGAATAATATTAGAAAAGAGATGCTCTCTAAGGTCCAAGAGAAATTTTTAGGGCTTCATCTTATGATTGATTACCTTGATGATGCAAACCACTTATTCCCCAATGTTCAAAGAGATCTAGATCAGATCATCGTAGAGTTGTAGCCTAGGGTGATTCCGACAGAGCATATGTACAGGTTGGTTGATAGTAGACTCAGTGATTTAGCTAAATAAATTTCCAATAAAGAATAGAATCTCACCAGATTTGCTACCAAAATCATGGTCAAGAAGTATAGGGTACTTCAAATAGTCTGGTTATTGTTTGATAGGATTGAAGGAGTGATTCTGGATGTTGTGGATGTGAATAAAGAAATGATTCAATTTGGATTCAAATGCCTATAGATGGATGATCATAGGTTGCTATATGTGGAAGATATATAGAAGAGCATTGATGAAAATCTATTAGATGAGTTTGGAATTGATTCTCTTAAAGAGCCCCTACCCCAAGAGCAAGTTTCCCAATTAATTATTAATTTTAACAAATTAAAAGATCTCATGGAAGATCTTGTGAGTAGAGGGAATGCTATTAATTATGAGGATATTATAGAATTACAATATGTTTATAAGCATCTCAAATAAACATCAAACCCCTCTAAAGCAGCCTAGAAACAAACTTTACAGTCTTTAAAATTGATGATTGAGTTGTTTGGTGATGCTTCTGGAGGAAGGAGTCAAAAACATCCTTCTATAGAAGAAGAAAACTAAGAAGAAGAAGAATAAGAGAATGAATAAAATGTCGAGGAAGAAGCTCATGAAGAATTAGAGTAGTATGGAACTGTTACAGGCCTGGAAGGGGCACACACTTAGTTGGTTTTTGTTTTTTGTACATATACACAAGTTTTGCATTTTTGTTTTTTGCTCTGACAATTTTCAAAAATAAAGGCATGAAGCTTAGAGAGGCATAGAGAGTAGCAGATTTTGTGTGAGGGTATTTTTGTAATAAGACCTTATAAGAAGAGTAGAGTTATACCTGATTTTTGAAGACAACAGTTATAGGCCTGTATTTTTGGTATAATCTCCTTATAAGCGGATGAGTCATGATGTTTTTGGCATGATCTCTATATGAACCTTTACCCTCTAAATAGACTGTTAGATTTTTTAGAGGGTAGTGTTTATATGGAAGTTATTCTTTAAAGCATTATTTTTTAATATGAACATTTTTTGACTCCTAAGCCCCAATGGATAAGACTCTAAGTTCTATGGCTTTGCAATCAAATCCATCCAGGAGGCACCAAAATGTAGGCCCAAAATGGCCACATATTTAGGAAAATTCTGAATAGTTTTTCCTAAGTCATGAATTTCTCATTCTGCACACTTTGTAGTGTATTTTGGAGTGGATCCATAGCAAAGGCCACAAACCCACCCAATACTTAGTGAGTTTTTGCACTTGGAGCAGTTCTGCATAAGTTCCTTATGTTTTTAGCTCCAAACTGATGACGCGTCCTGAATCCGTAAAATTTTTTGAAGAAGGATGACATCATCTTAAAATAAGTGTTTATTGGTGACCACTTGATATTTTGAATACCTTGTGAGCGGCTAAGTGTTGGAAAGCCTAATTCTAGAGAGTGCATTGAACATTTTTTCCTAGAATGGTAATAGAAGGTGGAATGTTAAGTATAAGCAATGTAGATTCATGATGAAGGTTTGTTTTGACTAACTTTATTTTGGAATGGCAACAAGAAACATTTTACTTTGAAGCCAATGCAGAATGGATAAGAAGTCACTTTACATTGTAACAGGTCCGAAATGATGTTCATAGGACAATGCACTTACTTAGGTCCAAAATGGAATCCGTAGAAGTTTCGAAGGAGATATGACATCATTGACTTTTTTGTAGATTGGTGAATGCTTCATCACCAATGAAGAGAAATGAAGGATAGGGAGTGGATTTAATCCCGCTTCACTTTCTAAGCATTTTTATGTCGGAATGATGTTCAACTATTTCTGAAGCATGGAATATGACGTTATCAATTTTTAAAGTGGAATGGCGTTGTGTTATCCTTGATAATTACATCAATATTATTTCAAATTTAATCATAGCCATATGATGGGGGAGATCAGCGATGGAGATTTTTCTAGGAAATCTAAAGCATATAAAATCAATTTCTTGATAGAGTTATAATAGTTGTTGCGGGCCAAACAAGGTGAATGGTTTCCTATTTTTGTCACATGCCCGTGCATTTAATTATCAACCCATGGAGCTTCGTAAACTTGCGAAGAGTCAAAATTAGGCTACTACAATACCACTGGAGGGTGAATCTACTAATCCTACGTTGGGGGTGTTCTTGAGATGGTTGTCAATCATTCCCGCACTCCTCAATAAATTACGTAAGAAAAACAAAATTAAATCTACAGAAATAAAGCATGTACATATTCTTGAAAATAAACCTACTGCGAATACTAGAACTTAGCAAATTAATGAACGTTTCTAAGAAATCAATAAACTGATAAATAAACAAAAAAGAAATGGGGAAGAAATACTGGCTTGGAGTGGGCCCAGGTTCCAGCAGATTCCTCCCGATCGAACACGCGCTTTAGAACTTCTAGAACTGGAATATATTTATCAACGTATTACAATCTATCTTTTGCAATTCAAAGTAGATCTTTATTAATTAATTCTATATATCTCTCAGAACGATCTGTGTGTGTTTATATAACACACCCATAGAACTTCTATTACAAAAGTGGTTACAATAGTCAATTCTTCCCAGACTAAATTAGAACAGTCTGGTGAATGCAATCGACGTCTGGCATTCTATTCTGATGGCAACGTGTTCATTTCAATTCGTGCTTTTCCTGGCATCAGTAAGACATTCGGATACATTGGTGCTATCTCCAAATTAGCTCTGCATGACACAGAGCTAAAACTGCACCAGCCATTGTCGTCCACGTCGTTCAACTCTGGTCAATGGGCAAAGAATCAGTGGTGCCTTTCGGTTGTAGGGAGGCGCTTGCCTCCTATTAGCGCCTTCCAATTGTAGGGAGGCGCTTACCTTTTATTAGCACCTTTCGGTTGTAGGGAGGTGCTTACCCTCTATTAGTGCCTTCTAGTTGTGGAGAGGCACTTGCCTTTGGTTGGCGCCTTCCGGTTGCAGGGAGGCACTTGTATTTGGTTGGTGCCTTCCGGTTGTAGGGAGGTGCTTGCATTCAGACGGTGCCTTTCGACTGCAAGGATGTTCTTGTATCCTTTGGCACCTTCTAACTACAGGGAGGCACTTGTATGCAATCAGTGCCTTTCGACTACAAGGAGGCGCTTGTTCCCTTGGCACATTCCAGTTGCAGGGAGGCACCTATGTTCTCTACATTGGCTCCTATTGAAATAAAGTGCCAAGTCCATCAAAAGGACCTCGACCGTTCCAAATCTAACTAAATCAATTGCAATTCCAAAAAACATACTAAAAGCACACAAATTAGATAACACGCATAATTATATCAAATATCTATATAATCATTCACAAAAGTATGCAATCCTTATTATACATCTGCATATTGATCCAAGAAATATGTACAAAATATGAGCATTTCTAATGCTCATCATCCCCCCATGCATAACATATGCCATGCCCTCATGGCATCCAAACTGTAGGTAGCCCTCAGACTTCCCATCGTTGCCATCTCTTGGAGGATTCGACTGCCCCTGTGGCCCGAGTCTGTCTTTTCATGCCGACATGTGAAGGTGTGGTTTGCCTTTTCCTATGGGAAACTGTGGCTGTTAATTGTCCCCTTCTTGTTTTGGCCGCCATTGGTGGTGGTATAGCCAGTGTTGTTCCTTTCGATTGAAATGCAGCTTCGACAGCTTGCCAAAGGTCATCATCGGGAGGTTTGGCCTCTAGCAGAGGGATATCTGAGTTATCCCCTCTGGAAGGCACTACTTGGGCCTTGTATAATGCGGCCACTACATGGGTAAGCCTTGCATTCTCCTTTGCAATTGCAGTGGCCTCCAACTATGGGCCATATACTCCCCACCATTCCAGGTACCTCCTTATCATGGAAGGCCACCCTCGGGATGAACCATAGATGTCCCAAAACTGGCTGTCTTCTGCCAGATTGACGTAGATGCCAGAATCTCCTTTTATCCTCGAGGATGCCTTCCTGGCCGCCTTGGCTGCCTTCATTTTGTTGCACAGCCACTCAAAATATTTTTGCCTTTCGACGAATGGTTGCATGTCCCATTCGTCCTCCTCTGACTCGGCAAAGGTCACTTTCACCTTTTGTCAAACTGTCCTGGGCCTATTTGCCTTAACTTCTATGGAAAATGTGGCGGCTTGGACTAGGGTCTCTTCTTTCTCCTTTGGGGACTTCTCTTTACTCTGAAGGATCGGTTGTGCTACTATCTCTGGGGGTGATCCTTTGTTCTCCTGTCTTCCTAGTGTCGACCCCTCAGGATCTTCTCCCTCTTTAGGCTTGGGGAGGTCCTCCGTATCCTCTGGTCGTATCTACTGCTGGGGACCTTCGTCCTACTCTGTGTCACTCAGGACAATGACAGGGGGCATCGTAGGACTTCTTTCATTGTCACCCTTGAAAACAAAGGAATCCTCCCCTGTCTTCGAGCTACTCTGTCGGGCATCCGATCGAATCTCCCCTAAAGAGAATACTCATTCGGTGGATGTGGGAGAGTTCATCGGCACTGCTTCTGCCCAATTAGTCTATGTGGACACCTCCTGTCTTGTTGTTCTTCTATCCTAAAGTATTTGGTTTTCCTCCTGCAACTGCCAAACCAGCTGCTCGAGATGAGTGATTCGTCTGTCCTTTTCCTCTAATTACTTTTGATGCTGGTTTTAGCAATCCTCTAGAATCTATTGTGCCATCCAACAATCAGTTTTCCAGTCGAGCGCCTCCTCCAAGGCCGCATCAATCTGGTCATTGCTCCTGAAAGTTCATTCTGTGGGCTTTGGTTCATTAATTATCAGAGGGTTCGAGTGACAATGTCTATCTCTGTGTCACTCTATTCTTCCTCTATCAAGAGGAATCACCATAGACGTTTCCTCCTGGGAACTGGTTCGTCCTCACCACCAGCGAGTGACACTCCTTCCTCCTCATACTCGAGCACTGGGGAATGCCCTCTATCCTATATGTCTTCAGGCACTGGTGACTGCTCTGCTCCTCCTGGAAAATAGTGCAATGCCAATTTCCCGATGTTTTCTATCTCCTCTATAGGGGATGCTTCGCCTTGCCCTAATTCAACAATTGCATTGTGTTGCCCTATTTGGTCACCATCTCCCCCTACATCATGGTTTTATCTTTGTGCTCCTGCATGGCAGACCAATGCTGATATCATCCCATGGTGGGCTAAGGCATACGATGCCGCTTTCTGGTATCGAGCTGCTTCATCTTTCAGAGCACTTTCTAGGTAGAAGGGTATATTCAATTTCCTCCCATGCACTAGGTGATTGAGGAAGTGCACATGATTAAGGTGCAGATGGGTATACTTCCCTGTGCATGTGAAGAATCGAGCAATCTACTCGAACATATTTTGTATATTCATGGGGAGGCTATTTTTGAGTAACCCCTCCCTGTCTACCTACACATTTTCTCTCGGTAACAGTATTTTGACATATACTTTTAATACTCCATCCTTGTATATACATTCCCCCGTGAGAGGCAATCCAGTCGCTTGTGAGATGAACTCAGGGGTGACTGGAATTTCCATCCCTCGTACTTGGGCCACATCACCCCTCAAAGAGGTGGCAAATTCTCTAGCTACCTCCATGTCTTGGCCCTGACTGACTAGGGTGCAGTATTCGAGCCACCCCTCGGCTTCGAATTGGGTATTTACTGCCCCTCTGATCCCATCTATGTCACTAGGTTCATTCTTCTTGATTGCATGATTCTTAGACCTTCCTCCCATGGCGCCTTCTACTGTATTTTTTTTGTCCTTCCTTCTTATATAAAATACATCTAACCCTAGCAGTTATGGAAGGCACCCTCTCATTGGCACGCATTTTCTGCTATGGGGGTACGATCTCTATGACAACTATATTTTTTGGTACTACGTATTTATAAACAATTATATAAAAGATTTGATTTAATATGCATGTACCTGATTTGGCATTCCAGTTGTCGTGGTAGCCGCTAATTTGCTGACTTGTGACACGAGGTAGGGGTATGGTAATTTGATTTTGTTTATTCATGCGATGCTTCATTTCGTTCGAGGCGTTCGATAGGTGTAAATGTTGCACATGGGAGGCATTCTTTGGTACCTTCCCCATGTGGATGGTGACCTTGTAGCACCTTCCCAACATTGTCAGTGCTTGTATTTGAATGAATGCACCTTCTGGTGCCTTCTGATTGGTGGGAGGTGCTCTTTCCTGCATGCATCTTCCCAATGTGGGGGGGATGCCTCCTTATGGTTCATGCCTTCCCAATGTTGGAAGGTGTTCGTCATGATGAATGCGCCTTCCTGATGTTGGAAGGCATATTCGGCTAGATGAATGCGCCTTCCTGATGTTGGAAGGCATATTCGGCTAGATGAATGCGCCTTCCTAATGTTGGAAGGCACGTATTCGGTTGGATTTTTTTTTTTTTTGTGGTGCCTTCCTACCATGAAAGGTGCCTATATATATCTATTTTTTTTCTTTTTTTTATTGGGTGCCTTCTTCTGGATGGGTGCCTTCTGACTGTAGTAAGGCGCCTTCTTCTGGATGCGCACCTTCTGACTGTAGTAAGGTGCCTTCTTCTGGATGGGTGCCTTTTGACTGTAGTAAGGCGCATTCTCATTCGATGGGTGCCTTCTGACTACAGTAAGGTGCCTTCTTCTTGTCTTGGCACCTTCTGGGTGTAGTAAGGTGCCTTCTTCTGCATGGGCACCTTCTGACTATAGTAAGGCACCTTCTTCTTGTCTTGGTGCCTTCTAGGTGCAGTAAGGCGCCTTCTTCTGGACTGGCACCTTCTGACTGCAGTAAGGCACCTTCTTCTAGACTTGGCACCTTCTAACTGTAGTAAGGCACCTTCTTCTTGGCTTGGTGCCTTCTGGGTGTAGTAAGGCACCTTCTTCTAGACGTTGATTTGACTAGAAAATGGGTGATCAAACCTTCCCAGTTTTTTCACGCTGCCTAGATTCTATCTACGAGCCAGTGTCATAATGTTGAGTCGAATCAAGCTTGGTTTCCCAGATACCTATCCTTCATGTTGTCAGGTCCTCCACCTGCAAAAATCAACTAAAAAAAAAAGGAAAATAAAGGCAGTTAGACGTGTTCTGTGCCTGTTAGGCCCTGGATTAGGATGCCTATAGCTTGCATGCAGGCTTCATCCCTATAAAAAAACACACATTAAAAAAAAACTATAAATAACTAAACAAATTGGGTGAGCACTTTCGTGCCCACCATTTCACCTATGAGAGTTTGGTCCAGATCTAGCAAGATGGGGTCTCCCCCACGTCTACTCTGGATTCCACCTGTAACATTTTAGACGTATTATAGGGGTGTAGTCGGTGGCCATTGACTGTGAATATGGTGTTGTTGTCGTCAATTGTCTTAACACGCACCGCCCTATTCCTAATGAGCTCTGCCACCTCATACGGCCCCATCCACCTCTACATAAGTTTGCCCTTCCTTTCTTGGAATTAGGAATCGTACAACAGTACCCATTCCCCTACCTGGAACTTCTTCAGCTTGATGTGGTTATCATGCCACTTCTTTCTCTGCTTCTGTATAATCTTTGTCCTCTGCAAAGCATCCAGTTGGATTTCGTCCAGCTGATCTAGTTGGTGAATCCTCTATTTTTGAGCTTTGTCCAAGCTCAAATTTAATCCTGAAGCCGTCCTCAGAGTTTTGATTTTGAACTTGATGCGCATCATCGCATTTTTTCCATAGACCAGTTGGAAAGGTGTGCATCCTATGGTGGATTTCCACATGGTGTTGTATGCCCAAACTGCCTTCGACAACCGTGTGGCCCAATATTTCTTGTGTTGCTACATAGTTTTAGTCAGGATGTTTTCTATCTCCCTGTTTGTCACTTCTACTTGCCCGTTCGCCTATAGATGGTAGGGCGTGGTTTTGTTGTGCCAAACTCTATACTGCTCCATCAGCTCCTCAATCAATTTGGAGGTGAATTGGGGCCCTTGGTCTGTTGTTATCTCCCGAGGAACCCCAAATCATGTGAAAATATGGGAAAATAAGAAATTGGTGATCGTTCTTTCCTTTGAGTCCCTTAATGCCTGCACTTCCACCCATTTGGTGATGTAATCCGTGCAGACCAGAATAAACCTCCTTCCCATCAAAGGTGGATTAAATGGTCCCACAAAGTCCATGCCCCATTTATCAAAAGGTTCTAGGTGTACCTGGGGCTGTAGGGGCATTTCATCTCGATGGGTTGGTCTACCCATCCTCTGGCACTCGTCACACTTGCTGGTATATGCTATCACATCCTTGAACAGAGTGGGCCAAAAATACCCAGCCTATAGGATTTTGTAGGCAGTTTGTTTCCCTGCAAAGTGTCCTCTGCATGGCTCATCATGGCATGCCTTGAGCACTTCTAAAAACTCTTGTTTTGCTATGCATCTTCTTATAATTTTGTCTCGTCCTATTTTGAATAGGAGACCATCCATTCAAAGGAATGAAGCGCTCTTCTCTATGACCGTATGCTTTTCTCTGTAGGAGAGAGTAGGTGAGGTCCTTCTGGTGGCCAAGTAATTTTCTATGTCTGCATACCATGAAGTTTGTTCACTAATAGCAAATAGATGTTCATCTGAAAACTGATCTTCCACTACTTGATGATCTACTGGTATCAATCTGGACAGAAAATCTACCATGATGTTGTCCTTGCCTGATTTATCGACTATAGTGATGTCAAAATCCTGCAATAGCAACAACCATATGATAATTCTACCACCAATGGCCGGCTTGCTCATCAGATACCTGATAGCTGCATGGTTCGTATGGATGAAGACCTTGTATCCCATTATATAGTGATAGAATTTGTTTATTGCATGGACAACTACGAGGAATACTTTCTCTGTCACTGTATAATTGAGCTCCGCTCCTACCAAGTTTTTACTAACATAATAGATGGAATAGAATTCTTTATCATCTTTCTGCCCGAGGACTGCTTCGATCGCACCGTTAGATGCATCGTAGTAAATATGGAACGGTATGGCCCAATTCGGTCCTCTCAAGACCGGTGCAGATATCAAATTTTCCTTCAACAATTGGAACACTTCTTTGCAATCTCCCTTCCAATTGAACTCTATGTCCTTATAAAGTAGGGTGTGCAGTGGTTTGGAAATCTTACTAAATTCGACGATAAATCGTTGATAGTACCCGACTGATCCAAGGAAACTTCTTACCTCCTTCTACATTATGGGGCAGGTAGGTCTCTGATGACCTCGATCTTCCTCTTGTCTACTTTTATTCCTTCTACAGAGAGGTGGTGTCCCAACATGATGCCTTCCTACATCATCATAAAGCATTTTTCATTTCTTAGGGACAAATGATTTTCCCTACTCCTATCAAACACTCTTTCCAGATTTGTCATTGCCTCCTTGAAGGTTTCTCCATAGGCGGTGAAGTCGTCCATGTATACTTCCACCCCATCTCCTATCATATCAGAGAATATGCTAAGCACCACCCTTTGAAAGGTGGCCGGTGCGTTGCATAGTCCAAAAGGCAATACCTTATAGGCAAACATTCCCCATGAATAGGTGAACGTTGTTATATCTTGATCTTCTTCCCCTATCTGGATCTGGTTGTAACCATTGAAACCGTTCAGAAAGGAGAAGTATTTTCTTCTTAAGAGTGTGTCCAAGACCTGATCGATGAACGAAAGCGAGAAGTGGTCTTTCTTAGTCACCTTGTTCAATGCCCGGTAGTCCACGTAGATCTGCCATTTCTCATTCTTTTTGGGGACCACCACTAATGGTGATACCCATTCACTGTCAAAAATTGGATATATGAATTCGGCAGCCAGAAGTTTGTGTAGTTCTTCTCTGACAATGTCTTTTGTTGTCGGGTTCATCCTTCTTTATAGCTGCCGACTAGGAGTTGCAAGGTCATCTAAATAAATCCGATGGGTACATATTTTCGGGCTGATGCCGTGCATATCTATGTAGTCCCATGCAAATGCTTGCTAGTGTTTCACTAGAAGCTCTTCCAATTTTTCTAACTATGTGGGCGTCAACCTGCTGTTGACGTTTAATGTCCTTCCTGACCCAACGTGTATTTGTTGGATGTGCTGATCTTGGCTGTCATTCAATGGCGATCCAGGTGTGGGGGTGGATGATTATCCATGGAGAAATTCCATGATATCACCATCCTCATCCTCTTCTGCCACCTCCTCCAAGGTCATCACTGACTGGATTATGGACAACTTCATAGTTCCCTGCTCGATGATCCTAGGTTCTTCTGTCGAGTCCATAGATTGAGCTGGTGGTGAAATGGTCAGCCTTTTGATGTTTTGCCCATTGGAGATGGTCATTAGCCCATCTCGATAGCTGATGTAAGCATCAGCTGTTGCCAGCCATGGCCTCTTCAAAATGAATGGGTAACCACCCATCCTGGTCTTGGTTTGCAAAACTAAAAAGTCAGCTAGATATTCCCATGCACTAACTGTTATGATCACATCTTCCAGCATTCCTTTCGATGACATGGTTGATCGATCAGCTAACTGTAGCACTATCGTGGTGGGCTTCAGGTTCATGAGTCGCAGCCTCTGCATGGTATCTTGAGGCATCACATTGATGGCTGCCCCGAGGTCAACCAATGTGTTGGATAGGGAATGTCCTCCAATTTTTATAGTCAGCACTGGGCTGCCTGGGTCTACATACTTTGGTTGATGTGTTCTACCCATCATTAGATCTGCCAGTTTACCCATGACGTTGATAGTCCGGGTAGCTTTTCATCCTGGTATCCTTAGAAACATTTCTCTAATTGCCTTGGTGTAAATAGGGACATCTCGAATTGCTTGAAATAATGGGATCATTAATGTGATATTCTTCAAGCTCGACAAGATGTTGAATTTTGATTGTGTTGTTTTTCTTTGTTCCTATATCCGGCTAGGAAATGGAGCCTCCACTCTCTCAAGTGATTTTCCTTCTTCTACCAGAGGTGTCTCCTCTATTTCTGCCTCCTCTTCTACCAGTGGAGGTATCTCTACCATTTCTTCCTCCTCTTCTACCAGAGGCAGAGTCTCTACTCCTAGATGCCTACCTGATCTAAGTTGAATATTGTACATATGGTACATCTCACCTTCTATGTTGTATGTCGACTGATTTAATTTGTTGTTCAAGTTTGTTTTTGGTTGTGCTGGTAGCTACGCAGGTCTCACTACTGGCAATGTTGGTAAGTTCTATTGGATGTGAGCAGGAGCTGCATTTTGTGGAGTCTGATTCCATGCATTGTGGCCTCTCCACTGCTGCCCAGGATATGGATATGGCATCCATGGCTGCTAATTCAGGAATGCTATTGGGGGTGCATTCGTTCAAGGTGACGGTCCCCACCACCCCATATTAGGTGGTTAATGGGGTCCTTGGTGCATGTATGCCCCTCCCCCATATGATGGTATTTCAGTTGGTATATTCCCCGTGGGGGGCTATGGCCAACTCTTCCTATTGCCTATGAAGTAGGCCTCCATGCTCTCAGTCGCTTCCTGGTTACTGGGCAGTTGTGGGCACAATCGAGTTTTAAACTGTGCATACTCTGACCTTGTTTTCTAGGCATGCATTCTTTGCGTGCCTTCCTCTACATTTTGGGCAGAAATAGACTAATGCTACATCATTTTCTTGTTTCTTATTTTCTAATAGTAGCGTATCCATCTGTAGTGCTAGAGATGAGAGCATTTCGCTCTTCAAATCCTCCAGCATGTTGCCTATTTCTATTTTGGTGACTGAAGCAGTCACCTTCATGGTCCTGGGGGTGATTTTGCCTCACCTTCTCGAGTAGTTTTGGCATAATTTGTGGATGTCGTCTATGGCATGCTAATAGACATCACCTCTAGAGATAATTTTGAGAGCCTCCAGTGAAGAGGCTTTTGAGGGACTTATAAAATATCTTCGAGTGAGGGGACCGTTGAAGATTAAAGCTGAATCTCTCCCAATACTCCTCAAAATACTCATCTTCTCTTTGTGTCATGCTCAGGACCTCCTCCCTAGAGTCTCTTGCTCTCCTGAAATCTGGATATTGCTCTAGAAAGAGTGTCTTCATCTGGTCCCAGGTGGTGATGTGTTTGTCTCCTAGACCGATGAACCATCGCAGAGCTGCATCATCTAATGTAGAAGGAAATAATTTAAAATTTTGCGTGTTTGATTTGTAATCCATAGACCTGCATAAAACATCAAACTTGAATAAAAATAGGTCAGGGTCCTTAGTCGGGTGTCCTCTAAAGGACGGGAGGTGAGCAAGGGATATGTTTTTCATTTTGGTATCTCCTACTCCCTCCTCTATTGGGAAACTAAAGCCAGATGAGACTTCATCGTTATCCTTTTTTTTTGGAAATGTGGTTTCTAATGCAGCATTTATGGCCTTTCGGTCGTTTAAAACTTTTTGAGTCAATGCTCTAAGGTCATCTGGTGAGATCGTCTGATCCTCCATAGCCTTCCACAATAGGGCTTCCTCTAGAGGAGTCCTTTTAAACAGGGGATTTATGATGATTCGTTCTTCCCCCTATTGATGGGATGAGGTGACACTTTGCACACAGTGTGGTTCCTCACTCCAATGGACTACTGGTAGGTCGGGCGAGTCTAACTCAGATCCAAAATGCTCGGCTGACTCAAGTCCTGATGGATTAGTTCTTATAAAGCGACCGTCAGGTCCTCTTCTTCTCGAAGAACTCATGTAAGGTCAGATGAAGGTTTTAGGGTATTTTAGGTAATCTAATTAAGACGCTTCCCTAGCAACAGTGCCAAAATATTGCAAGCCAAACAAGGTGAATGGTTTCCTATTTTTGTCACATACCCGTGCATTTAATTATCAACCCAGGGAGCTTTGTAAACTTGTGAAGAGTCATAATTAGGCTACTACAATACCACTGGAGGGTGAATCTTCTAATCCTATGTTGGAGGGTGTTCTTGAGATGGTTTTCAATCATTCCCGCACTCCTCAATAAATTATGTAAGAAAAAAGAATTAAATCTATAGAAATAAAGCATGTACATATTCTTGAAAATAAACCTACTACAAATACTGGAACTTAGCAAATTAATGAACGTTTATAAGAAAGCAATAAACTAATAAATAAACAGAAAATAAATGGGGAAGAAATACTGGCTTGGAGTGGGCCCAGGCTCCAGTAGATTCCTCCCGATCGAACACGCGCTTTAGAACTTCTGGAACTGGAATATATTTATCAACGTATTACAATCTATCTTCTACAATTCAAAGTAGATATTTATTAATTAATTCTATATATCTCTCAGAACAATCTGCGTGTGTTTATATAACACACCCGTAGAACTTCTGTTACAAAAGTGCTTACAACGATTGATTCTTCCCAGACTAAATTAGAACAGTCTGGTGAATGCAATCGAAGTTTGGCATTCTGTTCTGATGGCGGTGTGTTCATTTCGATTCATGCTTTGCCTGGAATCAGTAAGACATTTGGATACGTTGGTGCTATCTCCAAATTAGCTCTACATGACACAGAGCTGGAACTGCACCAGCCACTACCATCCACATCGTTCAACTCTGGTCAATGGGAAAAGAATCAGTGGCACCTTTTGGTTGTAGGGAGGTGCTTGCATCCTATTAGCGCCTTTCGGTTGTAGGGAGGCACTTATATTTTATTAGCACCTTTTGGTTGTAGGGAGGCGCTTACCCTCTATTAGCACCTTTCGACCGTGGAGAGGCGCTTGCCTTTGGTTGGTGCCTTGCGGTTGCAGGGAGGCGCTTGTCTTTGGATGGCACCTTCTGGTTGCAGGGAGGCGCTTACATTTATATGGTGCCTTTCAACTGCAAGGATGCGCTTGTATCCTTTGGCACCTTTCAACTACAGGGAGGTGCTTGTATGCAATCGGTGCCTTTCGACTGCAGGGAGGCACTTGTTCCCTTGGCGCCTTTCGATTGCAGGGAGGTGCCTATGTTCTCTACATTGGCTCCCGATGAAATAAAGTGCCAGGTCCATCAAAAGGACCTCAACCGTTCCAAATCTAACTAAATCAACTGCAATTCCACAAAACATACTAAAAGCACACAAATTAGATAACACACATAATTATATCAAATATCTATATAATCATTCATAAAAGTATGCAATCCTTATTATACAGCTACATATTGATCCAAGAAATATGTACAAAATATGAGCGTTTCTGGTGCTCATCAACAGTCAGTTGGAGGAGGAAGTTGAAGCATCAAGGGTTTCATGAAGATGAAAACCAGATATGGTTGTAGATCGATGGTGGCAGAGGGCTTCCAATAAATATCGATGATGTATATGCAATCTACAATGTCTAGAACTCCAATTAGCATCGAACAAATAGCAAGTTGCAAAGTTTTCAAGTTGCCATGGTGGTCCACTTGCAGTGGATTTCTCGGAGGTTGAACTAGTAGAGAATACCAACAAGAACTCTTTGTTGAGCTGTCAAGACTTCATCTTTGTAATGTTTCTTGTTATTTTAATTTTGTAAAACTATAAATAGAGGTTGAACCCTCATTTTCAAGGGTTGGCTCTAGTGTGTTTACATGTGCTACTGTAAATATTCCCAAGGGTTCATGGAAGGAGCATTACATTGATATTCGCCTCAAATTTCGTGTCTTCATACTTTGATATTAGAGGTTCAAATTCTTTAGTTGCATTTCTATGAATACTTGAATGGTTAGTTTGTGCCAAATTAATGGATTACTAACTACTAGGGTAATTGAAATATGTCTTTGAATTTGATCTTTATTTTTAGGGAGTGCATTTCTATAAAATCTAGATACCGGTGAATTTTATTATTTGGATTATCAGTATTTAGATATTGAAATTGATGTTTGCAATATTTCTCTGTTGTTCTTTAATTAATGACAGTACATTTAATTTGAGATAATTTTGATCTGAGTAATGTGTCTTTAATTTGGTTTTTTGGAGCTTTTTTTTGTAGTGCAATGCTTTTAGTCTATTCGTCCACTGTTGTTCATATTTTCTAACCCTAATCCTTTTTTTACCCTAATCTCTAAAACCCTAAGTGAGCATAATTGTATCAACACCCTTTTGAGTTAACAAGGAACTAGCCTACTCTAGAGGTTGGATCGAAAACTCCTATTTTGGTTCATACAATGTTGAGTGTTGAGTTGTAGCTATTGGGTGCAATCTTAGATAGAAAGTAGGAAGATAGACAGTCATAGTATTGAGTAAAACTTGATGCAATTCAATGCCCAACAATACCTAAATAAAAGAGAAAGAAACTGGATGAGAAAACCTTACAGTGAATATTCCTTGGATATGATGAATATTCTAAAGGATATCGATTATTTGACCCTAGAACAAATAAAATACACAAGTAGAGATGTGGTGTTCAATGAGGCTTTCACACCTGACATCACATCCTATGTATCCTAGAATATGATGAGCTATAGAAATAAACTTCTCCATCTCAGAAAAAGATGTCAAAATGGTATACAAGTACAGTGAGAGATTCAAATTTGACGTCACCTCCTGATCTTACTATGAATCACCCTCGAACTCACAAACATGTCTCGACAGAATAGAGAAGAAGCATCACCAACAGTTGATGATATTTACCAATATTTCAAAGATCTTTCTATGGATAGAGATATTTATAGTGGATAAGAGATGGATATTTATGATGAGAGGGTTTATATATCTTCATATGATTAACATGAAACCACCACGATCAAATAAGCACTTAGTAATCCATAATGGAAGGCAGTTATGGATGTTTAATATAAATCTCTCATCAAGAACAATACATGGAAGCGAGATGATTTACCTTCAAGTAAGAAGCCCATATTTTGCAAATGGATTTACAAAATAAAATATAAGGCAAATGAAACCATTGACAAGCATAAATATCATATTGTGGCAAAGGTCTATTCTCAAAAGGAATGCATCGATTACAAAGATAATTTTGCACCCACTACAAGGATGACCACCATTTATATTCTTTGTTCTATGGCAGCACAGTACAGGTGGAAAATTCATCAAATGGATGTTAAAAGTGCCTTCTTGAATGGTTATTTTACCAAGGAAGTACACATGACTCAACCACAAGGATTTTTTTAGGAATACCATGAGAAAAAAATTTACAAACTAGTTAAATCCTTGTATGGGTTAAAACAAGACCCTAGAGCATGGTATATAAAAATAGACAATCACCTTCTGTAGCATGGATTTAATAGAATTCCTTCATATGCAAATATTTATGTTAAGAACATTGGTTCTGAGATAGGGATACTTGTACTCTATGGATGATTTTATCATAACTAAAAACTCAGAGACATTGATAGATGTTGTGAATAATGAATTGAGATATTTGTTTGATATGACACATTTGCGATATCTCCACTATTGTCTTGGTATGGATATTTAATAGAAAAAGAATCACCTAAGAGTGACTCAAACAAAGTACACCAAGACACTGATCAAAAAGTATCGTATGACTGATCACAAGCCAAAACCAACACCAATGGAACAAGGGGTTAAGTTGTCATGATACGATAATTCACCTTAGGTAGATGGCACTCTTTATTGTTATATGATTGAGAACCTTATATACCTAACAAAAACTAGACCAGATATCATTTTTACTGTGAATTATCTTTCATGGTTCATGCAAGAACCAAAGGTTGCTCACTAGAAATTAGTAAAGTGTGTTCTCCACTATATCCATGGTAGTGTGGAGTATGGTTTAGAGTATAGGAATAATGACAAATTCTTCTTACAAGGTTTCATGGACTCTGACTACACTGGATCAGTAGATGACCAAAATTCAACTTATAGATATGTTTTTCATCTAGGATCTGGTCCTGTCTCATGGCATAGCAAAAATTAATAGGTGGTTGTTTTATCTTCAACAGAGGCAAAATATCATTCAGCACAAGAAGCAGTGTGCGAGGTGATATGGTTGAGTTACATTATGGCAAGTATGGGTTTACCCAAGAAACTTTCGATTCACTTGTTTTACAATAACCAGGGTGTTTTTAACTTAGTGAAGAATCTAGTTCACCATGATTGCACCAAACATATTGACACAAAGTATCATTTCATATGCAACGAAGTTCCTAAACACATCATCAAGCTCCAATACATTCCCACTAACGAACAGGTTGTAGATATCTTCACAAAGGCACTTGCATGTGTCAAATTTGAGTTTTTTTGCAACATTCTTTGTATTTCAAAATAATATAATAAATAGGGGATGTCAGGGTAGATATAAGTCAATACATTATTTGTTTTACTATTGTAAGTCTAACAATAGTTTATTGCTAGACGTGAGATATTATTTTAGGAAATATTTACATTGTTAGTTAATATTATCTTGTTAGTAGTTAGCACTAATTCATTAGTTGCTAGCTACATTTATGGGGGAATTACCTTCATCCCTATATTAGGCTATTCATAGCCTAAGTTAATTGTTATTTAAGAACCTTACATTATCAATTCAAGGCTAATGGTTTACGCTCTATTTTTCTAATAGATCCAATGATATTGATGATAAACATTGGAAAGAAACCAACATTGGTGCACATGTAAATAATATAACACAAGCTAACACAATTTATTGTGGACAAAGTATCTAGTGTTAACATGTTACCAGATAAAACTTGGAAGGAAATTGAATCTCCATTTTTGTGGGTACCAAGTTTTAAGTTGTATGGTGTAAACTAGTACAATATTGAAACAAAGTGAGTATGTACATCATAGAACGTGATAATAGCTTACCAATATTTCATATTGGATTTCATTGTGATTACAATGCAAAATCCAGTGTATGATGCATTATTAGGGAGAGGACGGTCCATAATAGCCAAAGTTAATTGCAATTGGGAAAAGGATCACATTAAATTCAAGAAAGAGTAGGATACATAAATGATTAATCTAAATAATTAAATAATTAGTGAGGATTTTGGGATGATAGATGAATAAAATATATCCTTAGTAGAAGAAGAGCAATATGATCCCAATGAAGAGGGAATGTTGTACCTCGAGGAATGTAGTAAGGATGAAGCTCGATCAGAGAACGAACTCCTCCACTATGGAGATGTATGAGGTATTTCAGCCCAAGTAAATTTGTATTGAAATAGAGGAGACTACATAAATTCAAGATGAAAAGAAGGTTAGTAAAAATTTAAATGAAGAGGAACAAGAAAAATATATATTTTTCCAAAAGCTTTGTATAGTATACAGTGGGCGATGAGACAGATGCAAAACCAACACATCCAAGGAATGTGGTAAATACCAAGATAAAGCCAAAAAATATTAAGTATGAAGGACCCTAGATAGTGAAATTAAATTTGAAAACATATAATAAACCAAGGTTGATTAAGTGTGGAGATGATTGCGATCTAGTGTTGAAATTAGTAGCTTTAAAGATATTCTTGGAGTATAAGTATATTTTTGCATGGAAATATAAGGATTTGAAAGGGATGCCACCATAATTATGCATCCACAAGATTACATTAATGTCATGGGCACAACAAATTAGAAGAATACCCTATAGAATGAACCCAAAATATGCAACTCTGATAAATGTTAAAATAGAAAATATGCCAGATGTTGGAATTATTTTTAAAGTCACCACAAGCGAATGGGTTTAACCTATTGTGGCTACATTAAATAAGGAGGTGGACAATATTTGTATATATGTGGAATTTCATATTCTAAATGCAGTAACAATGAAGGATCCCTTTCCTTTTCCATTTATGGATTCTATCTTGGAGGAAGTTGTAGGACATGATATTTACTCAATTTTAGACAGGTTTTCTAGCTACAACAAAATTAGCATAGTAGAAGAAGATAAGTTGAAGACCATGCTTGTCATAGAAAATGGCATTTATAGTCACAATAGAATGTTATTTGGGCTATGCAATGCTCCTACCACATTCTAGAGAATTAATTTATATATATTTGACCAAGTGGTATTAAGAAAATTTAAGGTATTCCTAGATGATTGATTTATATATGGAAAAATTAGGTATCATTTGTTGGCTCTAAATGAATGTATAATTCGATATAGAAATGCACACATATATCTGAATCCAAGAAAATATTTGTTGATGCTATTGTATGGGAAGTTGTTAGGACACAATGTGCAACGATAAGTTGAAGATAGATCTTGATAAGGTTCATGTCATTTTGAACATGGAGGAGCCATATGACATGGGTTCAATAAAAATATTCTTGGGATCCATAGGGTATTATCTAAGGTTTATCAGGAATTATGTGCATGTGTCCTAATCATTGGATTCATTGATGAAAATGAATATTCCCTTCAGTTGGATGGAAGAGAATCAACGAGCTTTTGAGGAGTTGCAGGTAAAAATCATATGCAATTTCTTTTGGTGTTTTTAGATTGGTATAGGGAGTTCCATATCTATTTTGATGTGTCTAATTTCATAATAGGTTGTGCATTGGCTCAAAAGGGAAAATTTAGGTTGGATCAACCTATTTTTTTGGCAAGACATTACTGTCAAGTGCAGAGAGAAATTATAGTATAACAAAATGAGAGATTTTGGAAATTATGTATGTCATACAAAATTTTAGACATTAATTATTGGTGAATCCATTTGCCTTCTATGTTGATTATCAAGCCCTATTATAATCAACTATGACAAGTAGCCATGAATAATCAAAATTCTTAAGCAAGAGAAGATGATATTGGGCTTACACATCTATTTGTAGAATGGGAGGAAGCACAATCGATCATAGAACAATGATAATTGGTACCTCACCCTAGTGAAAGAAGGAGAATGCAAGTACATGTAAGGTTCATAGATGACATAGAAATAACTGAATAAGAGGAGGAGTGGATTCCTTCGAATGAAATAAGGAATCAAGAGGAAGTATGGATAGCAATAAATTTTGGAATGCAAGAGGAAGAATCCCCACCAGAAGAAGTAGTAGTGTATCCTTAGTTGGAGTAAATATAGTTGAACCAATAGATATAAGGAAGATGAAGGATACAACTAATGGTTTAGGATGAAGATAGGATGAATACTTTTGATATAGAAATTTCATATTTAGATGAGAGAGGTGTCATGGATGAAGAAGTAACTATACTTACCTCATTAGCCCAAATAGGTATGATCCAGCAATGGATGTTCCATAAAACACAATTGTTGCAAGAGGATTATGAATCATTACAAGGCCATAATGCATGACTCTGAGGGTAGATCATTCAAGAACTAGATGATGCAATGTAATGACTTGATGATCTACAAATTGCAAGTCAAAGAGATCTTGAATCACAAGATGATAAAAATTAGGATGTACCTTAGGTACATAGAAGGCAATAGGAAAGCTTAAGTTCTAGTGAGGATGGAATATCACAAGTGGAACCAAGCAGGTCGACATAGGACCCACCATTTATGAATGAGGTAGCAAAAATAGTATGACAATATATTGAAGAAAATTATCCTTAACCTAAGCTACAAAGGAATCATAAGGAATATTCAAGTGATTATAGTGATGAAGGAATCCCCTTACTGACAAGAAACAATAGTTAGGATAGTACTAGTGATGAATTTCTATCAAGAATACAAGAACTACACACTCGTCCTGAACTAGATTCATATGTTACAACATAATATTAATTGATAAGGCAAAGGAGGGAAGTAAGGAGACTTTAAAGGATAATGGATATGCCAATTGAATGGTCCTCATGACAATAGGATAATAATAATTATTCAAGCATGGGTTCTAATGTTTTTAAATACTAGCTAGTTTTACCCCACAATGTTGTTTTGAAGAGAAAATGTGGATAAGATGACTAAGGCATGCAAAAATATTCTAAGGAAATTATGAAAAATATCACCAAGATATCAATGCAATGAACAACACTTGGTCAATATAGAGTTCATGGATGTGACTCTCATCACTTAGGAAAGAAGGGAACCAAGTTGACAATAGTATCATCAACAAGGAATTACAAGTACTACAGGATGGTAGGCAAGTCATAAAGGAGGATTATGACAAGTTAATGAGGTTAAAAATAATTTAGATAATTTACCTAGAGTAATGAGGGAAAGGAATCAACTTCCTACTCTAATATGACCTAGGAAACCTGATGAGACACAACATGCACCCTTAAATTTGACCAAGAATGCACAATGAGGGTGTAATTTGTGGGGTGAATTCTTGCAAAACCTTAGGGGATGGCATCCACACAAATGAAATTTAGGGCAATCATAAATGCACTAACAAGAACCAAGGATAATAGATGTAGTAAGGGGATTAATTCACATAGAGTAAGGTCCATTTAATATTCAAAGAGGTTCTACATAAGAGGACAAGTTCATGAATGACACACCCTCAAGGAAGAGAACTTGTAGGAATATGAAGAGAATGATCATAGAAAGAAATAATTTAAAGTAGGAAAAGAACTCATTCACCAAGTTCAAATGTTGACTCAGTTTGAGGTGATAGGAGTAGAAGTTTTCCAAATGAGAATCAAGCAACTAGGGTGCCTTCACCAAATAATCCTTCAATAGGATAAAGAGAAAATGATGAACGATGTAGTGATCGAGATAGGATGAATAAATATTATATGATTTTAGGAGGGAACTGTACAATTCTAAATCGTACAATTGGTAATGGCACAAATTCAAATTATATTGTTGATAATTGTATGCTTACAAATCATACATTTCGAAATCAAGAAGCAACAAATTGTACAATTGATCACATAAAATTGGATTATATTATTGGTCAACCTTATATTACAAGAAATGACATGGTTGACCCTCCAAATGATACATCAATAGAGATAATCATACAAGTGAATTTCATTGTATGATTTCCACATCATTAAGTTAGAAAATTAGGAAATTTAAAATATTAAATAAAAAATAACAATAAAAAGAACAAGAAAGAAGAGAAAAATGAAAAAACAATAATATAAATAAATAAAATACAAAAGTGCATGCAAAAAGTTGAGGTGGCACTCATCCATGCACCTAGAAGATTAATTTATAAAAGCAGGGGTGCCCAAAAAATGAAATTCAAATAGATTGGAAGCTCAAATATGCCAAAGTTAGATGAATTTGAAGTGAGAAAAGGGTGTAGCAGAAGAAATCAACCCATTACTGCATGGGAATTACAGATACATGGAGCTACCATAAAATTTTCATGCCTATTAATAAATTTGCACCATAACATTTTCTTCCCTAAATTTGTAGAAAAGAGTTAGGGTGTGATGATTTTTCAAGGAAATCTAGGGTTTGTGGATTTTATCTTGAAATAAAATCAAGGGTTGGTTTTTTTTCCCCCAAAAAATCTAGGGCTTATGGTTATTTTTGAAAAAAGCAGAGTAGTGGAGAAGAATTAAAACCCTACTTCGCACATTGGAATATTGCCAAAGAAGAAACGTTTTCAGCCATACGAAGAATTACACAAACTAATAAAGAATGAAATTGTACAATTAAAAACAAAGAATCACATAGCCAAAGGAGAAAAATTGCTATAATTATAAGTAGAAATCATACACAAAATAATAACAAAATATTTTTCAAGAAACCCTAAGGAGAACCATACAAAATTTAAAAAATTATGCAATTTTAGTGTTAAGCATACAAATTAACAATAATTATATGATTTTAGATAGAGATTGTATAATTTGAAGATTAATTGTACAAATTTTGGAGGAATTGTATGATTTGGGAGCTGATTGTATGATTTGGTAGCCGATTGTATGATTTTAAGATAAATTATATGATTTCAAGGTAAACTATATGATTTTAGGGCAATTTGTACAATTTGTAGGCATTTTGTTTGAATTCAAGGTAAACTATATGATTTGGAAGTATATTGTATGACTTGGGAATATATTGTACACTTTAAAGGTAAATTGTATGTTTTAGAGCTGACTTGTACAAAATTGGGGATGAATTTGTACAATTTCGATGCAATTCATACAATTTTGATATAAGGGTATGGATTTTTGTGTAATTGTACAAAATTTTGGTAAATTTATATGATTTGTGTGCAGTCATATGAATGCAAGTGAAACCATGAAGGGTTGTGAAGAATGAATGATGAGCATGAATTCTGAGCTCACATTCGAAGAATTGTGGCAAGATAGATAGAACACTCACCATGACCACTACATCAAAGAAATTCATGGCCTAGACAAGGAAGAGTATCTCCATTGAGGCACAAGGTAATTTACCATGTAAAAGGGTAAGGAGAAGGGTCTCAATCAAGATAAGGATGCAGCTACCATCCTTGGAGAGGAAGAGGTTACAAGCAGTAGAGGGGACATGACAATCGGATGGTGGTAGAGGAGAAGAGAAATCATAATTTTAAGAACCCCAAATGGAACCCCCATGAGCACAACAAAGGGAAATTTAGAGTGAAGTTCATCGAGAAGCCACACTAAAATATTAGAGTAACATATTGAGTGATGAGAAAGGTGGTCAAGTAGAGTTTAATGACATATCCTTCACACAGTCGATAGGAGAATTTCATCAAAAATGGTGGAGTGAACATCTTGAGAATCACCCATTGAATTTGATTGTCACAAATTTGGGTATAAGTATTCTAGCACAAGTAATTATATTCAATAATATTGTACAGTCATATGATGCCAAGAAGAAATAAAAAAAAATTCACATTGGGAATCAACATCTAAAGGTGGAGTTCTTAGCTTCATATTTTTATGAGTGTTTGGGTTTCCAAGGTAATGACAACCGATTAAGAAAGGTCATGTTGACCCTATTCAAAATAATAAATTTTTGAGTGAATTGAAAAAATGATCAAATATCCAATAACTACTAAGTCCTTCAGAGAAGGAGGGCATGGAATAAAGCAAAGCTAGTTGAAGGACATAAAATTACAATGTGCCAATAATGTGGTAATGTCTCAACTATCTGAAGAGGCACGATCATCAAAGATGCCAATGTGGATGGAACGATATGTCAAAGGCATTACATATGGAGTACAATATTATTGGGGCACATACTTAGCTCAACAAATCCAAAAGTTATTGCATAGAAAAAAGAAGAAAATTTCTATGATATTCCATATAATTGTAGTCATGTTATATGTGGTATCTCAGGTAGACATTCCCTTTTATGGGTTAAGAACACCTAGATATTTTCCAAATTATTAGACTTCAAAATTGTTATGGTCAAAGATAGTTCCAATTTATAAATCCACTCCAAAGAAGATCAAACCAAAAAGGCACATAAAGAAGCATGAGTCAACAATGGCAAAAGAAAAGAAGTCCACCACAAAAGGAAGAAATGATGAAAGTTGGAGTTGGTATATAAAAACATGATGAGTGCATCTACACGAGGGCTATAGGAGTAGCCACTATTTCAAATGGAGGATGATGCAACAGTACCAGTACAAAGTACTCTACGAACAAAGAGATAACAAGAAAGGAAAAAACAAGAAAAATCTCTAGTGTAGAGTAAGCAACCACAAGTAATGCTCATTGATCCAACCAACAAGATGATATTATAATTGGAACACTTAGAATTAGTAGACATCAGTGTTCCAGTGGAAATAAACTAGCCAATAGAAGCAATGGGATCTCCCACATTGATCGATTTTAATGAATTCAACCTACTTGAGTAAGCCAAGTAATGGCTAGATAAAGTGCAAAACTACCATGGATAAGAGCAAAAGAATCAATGGTGATACCGCTAGGAGAGAAGAAGGACAAGAAAAATCCATAGTATCAAATTATTATGAAGGGTGACAATAGCAATCTAAGAGAGGAAAAAGTGGTAGAAGAAGAGAGACAACCTAATATAGTACCAACACCTCAAGAATAGATAAAGGAGCCATAAGAGGAAGTCCAAGTACTAGAGAAGACATAATAGTTAGTTACTATAGTCATAGAAATTTAGGACAGTAGATCTGACAATGAGGAGCATCAAGAGCTAACTATAGCACAAATTTAATTATAGGAGATTCGGATGCAACCAATTGAATATATTAGGGAAATATCACTCATGGAATGAGATAAGGAGAAAAATCAACCATAGAAAATGGATAGGGGGTACAAATTTAATTTTTAATCCAAGTACCAACATTTGGGATCTCAAAAAAAGGAGAGAAAATGGATGAATAGGTGGACCATTTCTTGAAGTAGGTATATAAAATGTTTTTAAGCACATGATTGCAATTTTGGATAGGCTATATAGGTTAGTTTAAATTTTTGTAAGAGTGAATGTTTGAATAAATAGATAAGGTCATGCATTGGGTGTGCAACAAAGATAGGATGAGAATACTAGCACAAATATATACATAGCATCCATGGTAGTTACCTATAGGAGAGTAACAAGTAAGTTAGGCATTAAGGATTTACCAAAAGATACAAATATGAATTATAGCATGCCTTCACAAGTATATCTAGATTTGGATACAAATATCCATCAAATACAGTAGATACAAAATATAAAAAAACACCACCAAAGTTAACATTAATGTTCTAGAAGTACAATTTCCTAACACTAGATATAATGGCTTAGCTTGGTGTTGGATTAAATCTATCAAGTTAAGAAATCCAAACAAGAAGAAGTAGAAGTAGCTCAAAAATAGATAGATGCAATAGAAGATGAGATAGAATGTGGTAAATGAGAAGCTAAGATGAAATTGAAGGAGGTAGAAAACAAAATGAATAATATGAAGGAAGACTTTGAACATAAGCTAAACATCCATGAAGAATAGAATCATCTTATGACCTAGCATATGGAAGAACAAAATAATTTGTTGTAGGAATAAGAAGAATTACTATAGAAATGTGCTACACAAATAAAACAACAAGAGAAACATTTTTTTTTTAATAACCTATAACTCAAACAATAAGAGGAACAATTAGTAGCAAAAGAGTAACAATTGTTGAAATTCAAAGAACAAATAAAAACACACACAGAGCAGTTGCAACTAAAGGGTAGAAAAATCACAAAGATGGAAAAGGATGCATACCACTATAACTAGATAATTGGACCAGAAGGCTATACTTCAAGTTAAGAAATAGATACAATGGATTCATCAAACTAAATTATAGCAGCAAGGTTAGGTAATCACAGAAAAGAATGGGGAGCTTGCTATCACCACAATAATAGAGGTAGCCTTGAAAAAGAAGCTATGCTAAGACACATCAGAGCAATAGATGGAGTTACTATAGATTTTGGCTAAAGCCAAAGAAAAGTCAAACCTTTTTTTGTTGAAGGATATGGAGTTCAGTAACTCGATGAGGACATCAAGTGATAGGTTAAGGTTTATGTTCCTAGGTTGAATAAAACCTTAGGTTAGGCTTAGTCATTTGGATTAGGACTTAGTCTTAATTTTAAATTTCATGAATAAATTGTAAAATGTGGGTTTTATGAGCTCATGTTGGACTAGGAAGAAATCTTCTAGATTAGTTAGTTGGATTGATAATAGTCAATCCTTAAAATAATCCCATGGATAAGCTCTTATCTTCCCAATTTGGGAATTAGTTGCTCCTTCCAAGGGATTGGTTGCTCATTCTTAGGGTAATTGGTTGTAAATTTGGGCCTATATAAGCCCTTGTTCTTAATGCAAATTTTAAGCTTCTTTGATTCCACATTAGTGGTATCAGAGCATAGGATTTGCATAGGTTTTGGGTTATTGTCAACCTCTTGCTACTTGGATTTGTGTAATTGTTGACCAAAAATATCCTTATTTAGAAGTTCAATTGTAGTAGAATTTAGTTTTATAACTTTTTTGAGTTTGAAGATAGAGATCGAAACCAGATCTCTCTAATGGTATCTTACTTCCCTATTGCTTGCACTACCAATTATTTTCCACTACATTCTATCCTATAGTGGTAAAATTCTTATTGGATTTTGCATTTGGGTGAAGAGTTTCCTCTTCTATTTTGATTTATTATGTGCAATATTTAACCACTTTTATTTATTAATTGATTGTTTGCAAATACCACTTATTGGTTGTGAATGCTTTATTTTCAATTTAATAAAAAATTTCTTAATTATTTCAAATTTAAATTATGAAAAAAAATAAAGGCCGAATCTCCTGTAACAGGAGATCAATATTATCACCCAACACAAGAGACCAATTCCTATCACCTATGAGTGATTTAAAATCACTCAAGATAATATCGTGTCATCCCTTGGATACCTTCGGTTACTTTACACAATATTAGAAGGGCTAAAACTAGTTGATGATAGGAGGTTGACAGCTTGGCCCCGATCATAGCACAATCGCTTAGCTTGACTCCTAAGCCAGTCATCTAGAACTTCTATGGAAACAGGCCCAACATAACATAAAAATTATGGAGGAGCCATAAAATAGACCAGTACTCCACCTTGCAGATTCTAAGAATATATGTTGCTTAAGTTTTTATGTAGACCAATTCACCTATTATATATGCAAAACCATTAGTCGAAGAAGCATACACTTTGAAAACCCTAATATGAAATTTAATTCCTTCCAATTTGCCATGAATATTTTAGATCAAAAACTTTCATATTAGTTCTGATTGGTTGCACAAGTCCTGAGGTATGTAGATATAATCCCTAATTTGTTAATCTCAACCAAACTCACACACTGGTGGATATCGAATGATGAGGAGACACATGTTAGGGTTCATGTATCCAGATACAACGATCTATCAATAGCCACATGGCATCTTGAGGAGGAGGAAGCTTCAAAAAAAAAATCATGACATCTAAATTATTTATCCCATATTGAGTGGGAAGAAGGCATTTCAACCTTCATATAGGGTGAGGCCACCTTATTAAAATAGTTGGTTATCACTAACTACAATACAAGTGCATGGCTGTGCTCTGTTAACCATAGATTCTAGCCCATTTGATATTTGACTGCATTGACTCTGAGGTCTCTTGCACTAATACGTTGACCAATGCTTGACTATGCCAGAATAAGGGTGCTAAAATTTTTATTATTTGCAATTTAAACTTTTGTAAAAAGGGGTTTTTCAAATTTTGTAGAAAGGGGGTAAAATAGCTCACAAATTTATTTTTAAAAAGGGAAATATTTTTGTTCTTTTAATTTTTGCCCCTAAAAAGAGCTCTAAAATTATAAATTGAGCATTTTGTTCTTACAATTATTTGGGCAACTAGCACAATCATTTTTATAACTCCTTTAGCATACTTTTGCAATCCCTTAGGCATCAATTAGCTCCTTTTTTTAATCCTACTACTGGCTTACACATGGGGTAAAATGACTTTCGATTTGATGGATCAAATAGCCACAATATCTGTAGTAGGCCGATAAGGTCCAAAATATTTCTCTCTAGTGGCCCTAGTCATGTCCCTAACCATTGCTATCAAGAAAAATGTGAGGTTAAAATTTATGATGGATCCCGTGATCTTGAGGTCCTAAATAGTTGGATCCTTGACATGGACACATGGTTTGCTTATAGCAAAATTCCTAAGGATGAGCAAGTTCAATTTGCTCAATTGAAACTTTAAGGTATTAACAAAATTCTGGTTATGAACTACCATTAAAATAAAGATTCTATTGACACTTGGGATGATTTAGTGAAAGAATTAAGCATACTTTTTATCCTTCAAACTATGCAAAAGATCTTGAAGTTAGATGGCTTCAATTAAGGCAAGGATACAACATGAGTGTCCAAGAATACATCGGCCAATTTAACAAATTGAGGATTTTAACTGGTACTCAGGACTCTACTGCAAAATTAATCACCAAATTCAAGAGTGGATTGCAAGAACCACTTTATAGGGAATTGAAATATACACCAATCACACATTTGAATGCAGTGTACAATCATGCACCATTTGCAAAGGAAGTTTGCTACTCAAATAGGTAGATCTTGATCTTGAAGCACCTCCAAAGCACCCAATCAACAATAACAAAAATATAAAATTAAGAAGACTTCTTCTTCCTCTCCTTATTATCCTTCATCTTCTTCTACCTCTTCTTCTTCTTCCTTCAATAACAAGAAATTTTGTGATCATTGTAAAAGAAGAGGCCATGTGGAATCTGAATGTTTTAGAAAGAGGAAGAATATTATTGTAGAAGCTCAAACTAAGGAACCACAATATGGTCACATTGAAGCTTCAAGAGAATGTAGAGTGTATTATGAGCTCTAGGATAAGCTCTCCAATATTACCTTGTTAGCACAAAATATGTATGAAGATACTCATGAAGATTTGTTTGTAACATAAGCCTACCTAACTCCCAATTACTTTGTGGATTGTATCATTGACAATGGCTCTTAAAACAATTTGATTTCTAGAGCAATAGTTGATATTTTGAAACTTCATATAAAACCCCATCCTCATCCATGCTCACTTGTATGGAAGGATGAGAATTTCTCCTCCATTATTACATAAACTTGCATAGTGTCCTTTGTATTTGGTCCACACTATGTGGATCGAGTCAACTGTGATGTGACTATAATGTATTGTTGTGGTCTAATACTTAGCAAGACCTATAAATATGACAAAATGGATCTATATGATGCTTATAAAAACACCTACACAATGCATCACGAGAATATGATATTTCTCATTCATTCCAAGAAGCTCATACTCCAAGACACAAGACCATAAAATACAACATTGATCTTCAACAATCCAAAGGGTACACTAACACCAATTGCACAAAATAATTTCATTACTTATTTAATACCTTCTCTTACTAATATAGTTGCTCCTTCAACTGCTTCCTCATATATTCAACAACCACAACCTTCTCCAATTCAACAAGTTCTTGAATTGAAGCAAACTCAATAGAATAATCAGCAGGTCATTGGCCCTAAACAACTTCCTCAAGCATTTTATCAAGTTGGAAATCAAGTTATGACCAAGAATTGGCTACCACATAAGGCATCTATTGGTATTCTTTATATCATCAATACTAATGCCCATCGAACACCTAATTTCTAGCTTTCACTTCATCCAACTCGAGTTCTTCCAAATAAGTCCACTACTATTGTAAAATCATTAGAGTCTAATGCTTCTTTTATCGGGAGGTATGATGAGGATATCAAGTAATAGGTTAAGGGTTATATTCCTAGGTTGAATAAAACCTTAGGTTAGGCTTAGTCATTTGGATTAGGACTTAGTCTTAATTTTCAATTTCATGAATAAATTGTAAAATGTGGGTTTTATGAGCTCACATTGGACTAGGAAAAAATATTCTAGATAGGTTAGTTGGATAGATAATAGTAAATCCTTAAAATAATCCCATGGATAAGCTCTTATATTCCCAATTTTGAAATCATTTGCTCGTTCCAAGGTATTGGTTGCTCATTCTTAGGGTAATTGGTTGTAAATTTGGGCCTATATAAGCCCTTGTTCTTAATGCAAATTTTAAGCTTCTTTGATTCCACATCAATAACTATGTGAACAAGTTGTGGAATGAGTGAGTCATTCTTCAATTCTAGATCCAATATAACCAATATGATCACCTAGCCAAGACCAATAAGAGCAATTTAGTAGGGACATTGACTGATTTAAATGGGAGGATAGATGTAGGCAGCAAATCCACCTCCTAAAAGAAGAAGAAATGACAATGTGTCATGTAATGATTTGCACAATTTTTATAAATGTACAATATTTATTTATTTTTATTTTTTATTTTCTATTTTTAAGTGAAAAACCCCTTGTGGGGATGCCTTGGTCTGAGATACCATGAACAGGGGGTTCTACACCGTCAAATTCACCCAAGAGTCGCACCCGACCCTGCCAAGCACCAACATTATCAATTGGATTTTGGATACTCAATTCAGCTTTTTGGTAGGGTGGATATTTGAACCTGGGACCTCCCTTGAAGGATTGCCCTCTCCTCTCCAACTCACCTACAATACTTGGGTAATGTACAATATAGGTTTTGGCTAAAATATACAATATAGGAAAATAAATATTATAAAAGTTAAATGAAACAATAGTGTAATGCACATGATCATTTGATATAAATTGAACTAGAACATCAGTCAACCTTAATAAAGTTTTTATCATAGAAGTTATGAGTGCTAGTTGTGAATAATGTGTTTTCCCAAGAACCACTTTGGAATGGCCTAGATAGGAATTACAAGTGCACCATGATACATTTGTAGGGGTTATTTAGTTTGGTTGATCAATTTTGTTCATTATTGGTTATTTTCCATTTAATGGTTCATGATAGTTCATACAAAAGGATGTTGTTCATGTTTGTTGATGACTATTAAATGATACAATAATAATGATGTATTTGTGGAACATTAATAATGAAAATCACTATAATTAAATGATGGGTTTTGTGCACTTGTAATTGTATAATTGTTTTGATTATCCATGGAAATGCTACAAGTTATAGTTATTATAGATCTATAGATGCATGTAATGGAGAGGGGATATAAATGTCATTCTACTATCATTCTTGCAATTTATCAATAATGTGTGGTGGTATTTGCATTTATCTAGAACCATACAACGGAAGTGTAGTGTGTAGAACTATGTAGTAGGATGCTAATGAATGTCTGGAACTAGAATTATATTGATAAAAATATGCATGAATGAAGTGGGTATTCACAATTATGCAGTATTTATTTGATTTAGCTTATTGAGGTTTTACAAATAATATAGTTAGGATCTTACAACCATGCCATACCCTATAATTTTTGCATAATCATTCCCAACTAACCATTTTGGAGTTAAGATAAATGATGATTGATTGAACAATTACCTAATTTTCTTGATTAATAAATCAATTGCTAATTGAACATTCTCATTGGATTGAACATTTAGCAAATCATACAATTGACTTCTATTGTATGTTTGTGATTGTGCAATCATACAATATATTTTTTGTAACCATACAGTCAATATTTGTGCATTTTTGGAATAATACAATTTTAATTGTACAACTATGTAGTTGATCAATTTGTATAAAGAAACTTTGAGAACCCCTTAATAATCTCTCACCACACGTCCCTCATCGAGAATAATGTCACTCATGCTACAAACTAGCACTTTATGAACTAGTATTTCATAAAAATATGTCCCCTAATTATTTGAAACTAAATCTACAAAATAAAAAATCTCCCTCATACACAACAACATATGATTTGCTTACCCACAACTTAAAGATACATCAAATTTCATTTTTTGAAAAAATGCAATCATAAAAATTGCCACTACCCTTGTTTCATATGACTAACTTCACAATCTTGCATCTTCCTCAATACTACTTGTATTCCTTCATGTGATCACATAACACCAATAACTTATCTCCCAAGGGTTGGATTGGAGATAGTGGTTAGCACAACCCATTCTAAGGAATTGGAAGAGAAGGTCCCAAGATTGAACCCCACAAGGGTCATTATTCATTTACAAGTGATAACATAAATATGATGTGTGGAACTAATGACATGGCATTTTCACTAATGTGGAACCAAATGGAATCACCCCTTTACAAGTAGATGTTGATGAGGAATAACACATGACTATCCATACAAGTGATTTTGCAATAGAGGTTATGTGACACATATCAATCCATACAACTAACATGGTAGTCTATGCAGGTGATATGGTATACCATATGGTAATTAATGTAGGTTCTAATACAAGTATTTATGTGGAATTTTATACAAGTGACATGGCATGATATGTGGCAACTAATATAGGTGTTAGCATGGTAGGTGGATATAAGGCTAACATGGAAGGCCATGTGACAACTAACATGGCAATCCAAATGCTATATGGTGTTTATAAATATGACATCGATCAATCAAATTCTATCAAATCATCGAACTCAACAAGTTATTCACACAATCATCAATAGACTTAGCAAATCATGAATTTTAGAGAGAATTATGACTTGGAAAGTGGCACCATGTGGATTTTAGATCAAGGATCCAATTAGAGTGTGATAATTGGTTCATTCTTTCATCAGTACTCTAACCAGTAGGTTGGATAATCAACACACATGTGGTAACCCTCTTGTCATGACAAGTGGTATCATATAAATTTTTGGTATGCTATCTAGTCGGTGCGCACTTGGCACCCTTTCAACCACTCATGGAGTAAAATATGTAGGTACTAAATATTTTTAATTTATTAAAAGTTTTTAGAGGCATTTGTGTGTTTTTTGGGTCAATATTCTAGGGTCCCTAATTTTTGAATATGAAAATCCCTTTTTTCAAATTGTATGGTCTTTCAAGATTTTTGCATTGACAATGTTATTTTTAGCTACACCTACACACATAATTTGCTTTTATTTTGGTAAAAAAATGATGGGTAATCATGTACCCTTGTTGAGTGATCTAAACTATGCTACTTGGATAAACAAGATTGAAGCTTTACTCTAGATCAAGGGGTTACTCAAATATGTGAATGAGCAACTTGATACCACTAATTCTAAAGAAACAAAGTAGGTCTACAATGGAAAAGTATAATGGGATATGCTATTATCCTCAATATCAGTGCTATAGATAATTGACATGGGCCATACATAACCCAAGGCTTATTGCTTTATAATATCATATTGTATTAATAAATTAGATAATTGTTTAAGAATAAACTACAGTTAGGGTTACACCCTCCTCAAATTCATATTAGATAATGGATATACAAAGTGAGGATATTATCATTATAAGGAATCACAAATCTTATCCAATGTTCTTTGTGATCATTCTTCCCTATGAAGTTCCTTATGAGATTTTTCCTTCTTTAAATGACACTCCCATATTGGGAGATTTTGTGTAGTTGATAATTCCTTAAGGAGTGTTATTAGCATTTTCCTATCCTAAGGGTGTTATCTATTTTATTCTCATTAAATGGATTATTACATTTTTGATAAATTATTTGATGTTTTTTGTGTATTGGTGAAAGATTTATGTTTTTTGAGAATAAAATTTCTAACAAGTGGTATCAAAGAATTTTAATGACCTTATAAAATGGCTTGGAGGTCTTTGACATGCATTATAGTCTATTCATGATATTTTTTTAGAATCTAAAGGTGATTAAAAAATATCAACCTCTTCTCCTCTCCTTCAATAATCATGCATACTACACTATCATCTACGTTGCATTGATGGAAAAAAGTCTAAAGTGGAAAAGAAAATAGAAATTTTCAAAGAGGTTAAAATACAAATGAGGGTTTTAAACCACCTCAAAAAAATTAATCCATATTCTACTATAAAATCCATCTAGTTAGTCAATAATGAGTGTCAAAAGAGAAAAAAACAAGGAATAAATTTATTGGTGAATATTTCAATTAGAGAAACAATATTGTTGTGGCACGATGAGATCCTTGTGATATAGTTCTAGCAAGGGTTTTGGCATAAAAACCTAAAAATAAATATCAACAACACATGAAGCTTCCATAAATTTCTCATAATGGTACCATGTCTTCTAGAACCATCATAGAGAAGAATCTTTGATAATGGAGATTCACACCCACCATGACACCATTTCAGATTTAGTAATACTTTTTAGGATTAATACTAACAAAATGTTACTCATAAAATAATAAATACTTGCAAAGAAGCACAATTCAATATGAATTGTATTTGTACACACCAAAGTAATCTCATAAAAAGAAATAATAATCACTTCAACCAAAAAAAAATAGTTGATCTCAAGAGGTATAAATACCTAAACTACATGTGATTTTATGTCGAGGCTAGAGAATGAACCTTAAGATTTATTATTAAAATATTACAATAAACCCAACTATATAAGGTTTACAAAATCCCATAGGGCTATACAAATATATAACATAAATGTTGGTCATGGATGTAAGTTAACCTTGACATAACATGTTTCAACATTAGATAATGTAGTGTTCGAATGGAAATTCCTTGATTGGGTAGAACAATCTAGATAATATGTATTTTTCAAGATCAAATTTGACAAATCCAATGATTGTGTAAAGTGGGCATTCATATTTAATATTTTTATAGTGGATTTATGTTGGTCCCAAATGCATTAACAATTTACAAAAATATTTTTCTTTAATAGAAGTAACATTTAGTGATGTCCTCATTAAGGCATTCCTTTTGTAATATGTATTAGGCATTCTTTCCCACTAGCTTGTTTCCTTTACATTATATTAATAGGTGTTAGCTTTTAAGCTTAACTATCTCAAAATATCATAAGTCCTAATATAAATAAGCCAACAATATAATAGGTTGAAATATCAACAATGAAGAGTAAAATTATATATGATCACTCTAATATTTATCCAGGACAATATAATAATAAAATAACATTCACTTATAATATTAAATATGAATGTAAAAGGCAAAAATCATTCATGTACAAGCATAAATAAAACTTACAATATTAGTTTCTCAAAAATATATATACAAACTTTATTATCAACCATTTTTTCTTTTTTCTTGTGTTACATTATATGGAGCTTTGTCTCCATAATATAAACATAGAATATGACTCTTCATGTACTTTTCTATTGCACTCCTCACATATCTTGGAGATATGACATTTCCTATACTTGATCTTTGGCTTCTCATCTTGCCACTTGTATAATAGAGTCATCACTCTCTTCTTACATGCATACTTGAACCTATGACACTTGCACACTTCTACATTAATCTTACTCTCCTACATGCACTCCTAATATAAGATACTTTTTCACACCCTCACATTGTATATTTGCACACTTGCATACAATACACTTGTTGACATTATCTCAATACACACTTGCACTCTTTACTTACACAACACTTGTGCATTTCTTACACATTGCACTCTTACATGACACCTGTGTATTTCCTGCACATTGACAATTACATGAAACGGAAAATATAAATCACTCATCTAAACTAAAGACTCAACCCTAGTCTATTGCATATTTACATTTGTATCATGAAGTTACCATTGGGGTACATTTGCATGTACAAAATAATGTAATATTCTCCAACATCCTCTTGTATTACATTATTTTATTATTGAAGGCTTTAGTCTTCAATATTCAATCTTCATATGACATTTCATTGTGAATTATCTCATGCTTTATATCCATATTAATATTCTTGCTTGAGTTCTACTCTGATTTCTCCTTCATTATTTAGCTCTTCAAACTTTGTATCTTCATTAACTTTTTCATGGATAGCTTGAGCTTCTTCTTGGAATTTTATCTCTAGTTCATGTACATATTCATCATTTGGTTGATGAATTTCTTGAGATTCTTAATTTATGTCCTCTCGATCATGTGTTCCTTTTATTCCTAAGATATCTAAACATTCACTTAAAGCATCATAATAATTTCTTGAATTTGAAGTGCTTGGAATATTAGTATTGCATGAAGAATAAAACATGGTTTTTAGAGATGATTCACATGATTCATTTGGATCATGGTCACTAACTATTTTTCTTTTTAGAGTTTACATCAATTCTTTTTGCTTTTGATTTTCATCTTTATGAAGTTCAAGTGAAAGCAATGCCATATACATTATACTACCTATATCAATAGGTATCATAATATCATCCTTTGAATTATCAATTGCTTCAATAAGTTTTGAATGTAAATAGTATTCAAATGTCTCAAAAATTTCATTCATAGCTTCTATGTAGATGAATTTATTTCCATATATAGCTTACCCTTATATTTTTTAATCAATTGACCAATGCCAGACTTTATAACTTCCAATATTTTCTTTCTAATTATGGACTTCATGTTTTCTTCCAAAATAAACAAAGTTTGCAATTCAACTTCTTTGAAGTTATAAACCTTATATCTTACGAAGTTAAAAAAAATAATAAATTTACAATTTTTTTAATTTTCTAAACCTTTGAAGTAAAAATCCTTTTAACTCCCTAATACATTAAATTTGCAAAATTTCAAATTTCAAAAATTTTATTTTTTCAAATCTTCAAAAGGCTTTAAAATATCTTCAAATATAAATTTCTTCAAACCCCTTCAAATCTTAAAATTCTCAAATATTAAAAAATTTTGACTCCCCAAAACTTAAAAAACCAAACTAAAATCACTCAAAAAACACTTTAAATCTTAAAAACTTGAATCTCTAATTCTTCAAAACTTTTAATCTGCAAATTCTTTTTAGAAGAAACTACTATCTTTCAAACCTTATAAAATTAAATCTATGTAGTAACCCTTATTACTCCATATATAAAAAGATAAATTCAAATAAAAATAACTTTTGAAAAAAATTATTTTGGGTGCATAGATATTTCATTAGCCTTTATTTTGAAAAACCTTATATCTCCACCTAATTTATTTTCAAAAGGAAATTTGAATGTGTTTCCCACAAAAACGTTAATTATGCATCGAATATAGCATGTAACATATAGATGTTACTTGAGCTAGTCAACAAATATCTCATTGCACTCGTCATAAGATTGCCAATGTTGCCTTATTCCTCCAATGCTCATTTTTGCTAAAGCTTAGAATTGCAATGCTCTCTCGCATGTTCTTTTTTGACTCTTCAGGTACCCACTAGGTAGCATGAATGAATGACACTATGTTTTCCTTCTTTAATTATCAATGGAAGCACATATTTATTGGTCATTGTGTGTTACTTTTATATGGTCTTTGCTACTCTTCGATGGTCTTCATTGCTCTAAGATGGTCTTCGTTGCTATTATATGGTAGCATGTTCATGTGTTATCCTATTGGTTTTCACTACTCTAATATGATAGCATGTTAGGGTGTTATTATATCAATCTTCATTGGATTGATATGATAGCACTTCTGAGTGTTATTCTAAATAATTATGTTTTTCAACTTCTATGTAAACTAGCATAACTTTATTTTATATTCATATGAATATTAGCATCATGTTAGCATTGGTATTGTCTCCCTCTAGCACTCTATTATCATTGGTCTCATCTCCCTCTAGTGCCTTATTAGTGCTGCCCTAATAGTGCTTGACTAGGCATCCTGATAACACTTGATAACTTTTGTTATACCTTAAATGGAAGAGCCTTGATAGTGCTTAGCTAAGTGTCCTCATAATGCTTGATATTTTCTATTTTATTTTTATGGGAAGCACCCTAATAGAACTTAAGGCTTAACAGTGATTTGCTATCAACTAAATCTTACGGTTGTGCTCTTTGATTATAGTCTTTCTACTCATGTAGCCTCTGTATTGTCCTCTATATGATGGCCTCTTGCTTTGAATACTCTAACTTCACTATTACACTAAATATTATTCTTGAAGAACACTATTCCAAACACTGATCCATGGCTAATATTGAATTTATATTTTTAGTTAGCCTTGCTCTCTAATATTCCTTATCTTAGGAAAATTATAATGCTTCCTTCTTCTCTTATTCTCTATGCTTTACTTATTATTTGTTCTATAGAATCTTAAAAACTCCTCTACTCTTGGAAGCTAAGATGCTTCTCTATATCCTAGAAGCTATGATGCTTCTCAATCTCCTAGAAGCTATGATGCTTCTCTATCTATGGAAGTTATGATGCTCATCATATCTAGAAGTTATGATTCTTCTCAATATATCTCTAGTATTTGAAATCTCCAATGTCTTAAAACGTCAATGTTTTAGGTTACACCTAAGAACAAAATATGATTCTTTTCTTTTCTAGAGAATCCAATATCAATATCAGGATGACTATGAATGTCCCTAGATGACCAAGTTTCTCCTGAGTTAGCTCTCTCTCAATATTCAATAGTGATTATCCTATTCTCCTCTAGAGAATATAGAATATTATCAAGGTGAATTTGAATATCCTCGAACTTCCAACTTACTTTTGAGTTGGCTCTCTTTCAATGTCTAACTTTCTCTTAAGTTTGCCCTCAATTAATCTTAGCTAAGTCCTAATCTTCATTGGTTTTCCTTCAACCAAGTGGAAACACCCTAGCATCCAAATCAGGGTGACTCTTACATGTCCCTTCAATCTCTACTCAGTTAGACTTTCAAAATTAGAGTCCATGTCTTCACTCTTATCAAAGTGGAAAAGCTCCAATCTTAAGGTATCTAATATAACTTTATCAAAAATGGACTTATTTAAGTTTTATCTTTGATACTACTATTGGATTTTTAAACTTAACTATCTCAAAATATCATAGGTCCTAATATAAATAAGCCAACAATATAATAGGTCAAAATGTCAATAATGAAGAGTATAATTATATAAATGATAAATCTAAAATATATCCAAGACACTATAATAATAAAATAACATTCACTTATTATATCAAATATGAATGTAAATGGCCAAAATATTTCATGTACAAGCATGAAAGAACATATAATATTAATTTCTCAAAACTTTGTACACAAGATTTATTATCAACCATTTTCTCCTTTTTATCATGTTACATTGTATGGAGCTTTGTCTCCATAAGATAGATAAAAAATATGACTCTTCATGTACTAGTCTATTGAACTCCTCACATACCTAGGAGATATAACCTTTTCTATTCTTCGCCTTTGGCTTCTCATCTTGCAACTTGTATACTAGACTCTTCACTCTCTTCTTACATGCATACTTGAACCTATGACACTTGCACATTTTTACATGACTCTTACTCTCCTACATGCACTACTAATATAAGACACATGTGCACATACTCACATTATATATTTGCACACTTGCATACAAGACACTTGTGCACATTCTCTTAATACACATTTTCACTCTTATTCACATGACACTTGTGCATTTCCTACACATTGCACTCTTACATGACACTTGTACATTTATTACACATTGACACTTACATAAAAGGGAAAATATAAATCACTCATCTAAACTATAGACTCAAACCTAATCTATTACATATTTTCATTTGTACCTTGAAGGTACCATGGGGATATATTTTTATGTACCAAATAATGTAATATTCTCCAACAATAGGTTCTTTATGTATCTCCTAAAGCATGCTCTATAAAGGATATCCTATGTGAGATATCCATTTTAGAAGGACATAGAGTTCTTCAGTCACACTTTAATGATGATTTGACATTGTTATTATATAGATTTTTATTTAAATTTGATAATGTTACTTAAATGTTGGACCTCTTTGATACCATATCAAGAGTTGATATCTCATTAAACACAATAGAGACTTTATTAGTTATAGATGTTCCATGTAGTTACAGGATGTTGACATCGTGGAAATAAATATGCTAATAATAGAATTTAGTACTTGGATTTATCAATTGGATTAAGTTTTCACTTTGATATATGTAACAATGATTGTTGAAATTATTTGGAATAAGCTTGAGGCTTAGATTTTAAAATATCTCTCCCTAATAGGAAATATTTAGTTGCTAGACAAGACCTCATAGATATGCATGTTTTTTATGGTTTATGTTGACAATCATTTCAAATATATTATAACTCCTCTACTAAACTTATACATAAATAGTTATGGTTAAAATGGAATAAGTCTCTTACTTTTAATGTCATCTAGTGGGTTTATTGTATGCTCCATATGAGAAAAGGTAATCACTAGTTTCATAAATCTAGAATGATAGAGATTTTGTTTGATGTCTTAAATGGTGATCAATGCACTTTAAGAGAATATACCCTTAAATATTGTATTCATGAAGATATTTCAATCTACTTTTGTAGATGATATTATAATTAAGTTCACATACAAGATAAGTCTATCAATACATTCAATTTTAAAATTATGGGCTCTTATATCTAGATAGATTAAAAAATATATTCCAAATAATTATTATGATAGTGGTATTCATTGCACTATAGGTTGAGTTTTACAACCCCCCAATTTGATGGAATTGGTTGGATTATATACCTTTATCTCTTCAAAAAGCTCTTTCCAAAAGATATAGTATGCAATTTATAAATTTCTTAAACATTGCATATTTTATTAGAATGTCCAAGCTACATAGATCAATTTGGTTATACAAAACCCTTGCTTCAATATGTTCAACAAGTGCATAAATTAGTTGAAGATGACCTACATGTTGAACCTTCTACCACAATAACTTATAGCTTCTATAAGGGTTGGATATGGCTTGATGGGCATAGTCTTAACTTCTTCTCTATTAAAGTGTTATATGTTGCTTTGATTCCCTAATTTTAGCTTTTTGACTTAATGATAGTTGAAAATGTAAAATAAGAGAACCCATAAGAAGATACCTAAAAATGCAAATATGAATTCAAATATTGATTCTCATACCCTTTTATTAACATGGTTGTTAGATTCTAGATTACCCTATAGAGCCAAGCTTATAATTTAGGGATTGTCCTCTTCCAACCATGTTTTTAGTAATAAGCTATAATTTTTGAGACATTTATTTTGGACATGCAAGATTTCCAAGGGAATTTGGATGTGTAAAATGGCTACTATTTTTTAAGATATATTTTTGAGAAAGTATCCCCAAATGGTGGAAGTAAAAATAATAATGAAAAGCCACTTGGATGTTTAAAATGACTACTATTTTTTTAGATATATTTTTTAGAAAGTATCTCCAAATGGTGGAAATAAAAATAATAATGAAAAAGTTGATGATATAAAGTTTCTAACATATTCTTATATAAGGCATAGTAAAAGGTCCATTGTATCCTCTACTTTGCAATCTAGACATTTTTCTTGGAAATTTGTTTTACTTGGGTTGATAAAGAAGTATATGATAGGATCCCATATCCTAACATTATTTATTTATTAAATATTAATCATTTAATTAATTATTATCTAAAATCATAATGTGAATCATCACATCTTTACAAACGTAGCTTTAGGATAGATATAAATTTAGGTATGCACAAGAACACAAAGCATCAGAGAAGAAGAATAATTTATTATTTAAATTTGAGGGAGCCCCCTATAAGTAGTATGCGATTTCAGGAGGGACCCCCTTTAAGTGGCCTACGATTTTAGTGACTCATAAATAATATTAATTTAATTTCCAAATTCATATCAATTGTTTACAAATATATTTATTAAATTTTTAATTAGAATATCGGGGTTCTTACATTTGGTATCAAGCATAATCCCGACACCTTCCCTTCACTTCCATCTAACGTGTTAGTTGGATATCACCAGTAGCATTGAAGACATTAACGCAGTCACCTAATGCAGTATTCTCAAATAATTTAGTTTTTAGTAGTAACCATATAATCAGACGCTCGTATTTTATGTTATAGACAATCATAACCAATCAAAATTATTGTTTTCAATTGTTAACTCTAGCCAGTCACAAAGACACACAAACTAAAAACTGTTTGCAGATCAAGAGAAAACAGAAAAAATACAAAGCATGATATTTAGAGAGAAAAAAAAAAAAAAAACAAAGCCAGAACACACATCAAATGCGAGAGAACAACGTTTTTCCTTGTATTATTACACAACTTATTACAAGTATTAAATAATACATCATGCAACCAAAAGCAACCAATATTTACAATGTTATATTTAATAAAAGGTACAAATACAGTTGTGGATAACTATCTACATCATCCACCGTAACCGTCCACCATTGTTGTCATTTCCAACAATATCCCACTTGGCAACTATGGTGGCACAATACTTATGCCACTGTTTTCTTGACACCATTTAAAATTTTGGAAACTCACTACTTTTGTCTAAGCATCAGTTGTGTTCAACTCAGTCTTCATCTTCTTTAGTTTTATTTCACTTTCCTCAATCGTTTCTCTGATAAAGTAAAATTGTACCCTAATGTGCTTGGTCCTGTTGTGTAATTTGGGATTGACAGCAAGATCAATTGCACTCTTATTGTCACACCACAATGGAATTGAATCCTATTGCACACCAACATCAGAACACAATTGTTTGAGCCATACTACTTCCATGCAAGCCTCTACTGCTACAATATATTCAACTTTCGTTGTTGATTGAGCAACAACATATTGTTTCTTGCTTCTCCAACTAATAGCTCCCCTAGTAAGTTCAAAAACATACACACTTGTGGACTTTCCACCATTCACATCTCTTACAAAATCTGCATCAACATAACCTATTAACTGACTATCACCACCTGTAGCCCCATAACATATCCCAACATCCTTTGTTGATTGAATCTATCATAAAATTCTCTTCACAAATGTCCAATGCTGCCATCCTGGATTTGACATGAACCAGTTTACCATTCCTATTGCATGAGCTAAGTCCAACCATGTACACACCATAGTGTACATTAACTTGCCAATTGCACTTGCATATGGTACTTTTTCCATTTTATCCTTCTCAACTGTTGTCTTTGGGCATTGATCCATTGAAAATGTTGTACCCAATGCAAATGAAGTGCTCACTGGTTTACACTTCTCCATCCTAAACTATTTCAATATATCAACCACATATTTCTTCTTCACAACTTTATTTGTGCTCAGTCTCTCTTGACCTCAATGCCAATAAAGTAGTGAAGCGGTCCCAAGTCCTTCATGTTGAACTCCTTTGACAACTTAGCCTTCACCTTTTGAACCGATTGTTGAGAATTGCTAAGAACAACTATATCATCAACATACAGTGCAAGAATGACAAATCTATCTGAATCCTTCAAATAATAAATGTAATGGTCAGCATTACTTCTTACAAATCCAAGTCTAATCACATATTGATCAAACTTCTTGTACCATTCTCTTGATGATTGTTACAGTCCATAGATGAACTTCTTGAGTTTGCAAACCAAATCACTCCCACTAATTTCAAACCCCTATGGCTGCTCCATGAATATTTCCTCCTTTAACTCACCATGAATAAATGTAGTCTTCATGTCTATTTGTTCCACTTATCAATTGTTTTTTGATGTTGTTGCCAACATATCCTAATTGAAGCTATTTTTACTACTCATGAGAATGTTTCTGTGTAATCAACACCTTAAGTCTGTGTATATCCCTTGGAAACTAATCATACCTTATACCACTCCGCTGTGCCATATGGATTATATTTTTTCTTAAAAATCCATTTACACCCAACCAAATTTCTCCCTTTTGGTCTAGGATGTAAATCCCATGTCTGATTACACTTGAGGGACTCTATCTCCTCTTGTATTGCCATCCTCCATTACTTAGCCTCACTACTGCTCAAAGCCTCCTTCGCACTAATAGATTCATCACACAGAGTTATCAGTGATGAATACTTGAAGTCACTCGAATTATACCCGAATATTTTAGAAACTCACCTTTTGCGTTGACTTCTCCTTGGCTATTGATCGACTTCATTTCCTTGCACATCTTCATGAAAAATTTCTTCAATATCATTCGTTGTTCCTTGGGTGCTTGAACCTATTCTTTCACCCATAATTTCTTGAGTATCATGCGGCCCTGTTACTTCATGCAGCCCTGCTTCCTGGTCTTTGACTCCCTATTGACCACATGGGCTCAGAACTTCTTCATCATTTGTGGAACCCTGTTGTTGACCTTCATCACAATTTGAGGATAATGGACTAGGTTGAATGCGTGACTGTGCAGTTCTATGACTACCATATTGGGGCATAGATTGCTACTGTGTAGACATTCGTTGGTTGTCCTGCATAGTATTTTAAGGCAGAATATGACCGAGTAAAGGTTCATGGTCAATAGACAATTTGCTGCCATCCTTAATGTCTCCTGCTACATTCTCCATGAAAATTACATCACAGCTGACTGTATGGTGATTTTATGATGGAATGAACAATTTGTAACCTTTCACCCCTTCCTTGTAACCCACAAAAATGCACTACTGATTTGGTATCCAACTTCTATCATTTTTCTTTGGGCACATGCATATAGGCTTCGCAATCGAACACCCGTAGATGTTCAACAATGGGTTTCTTACCGCTCCACTTTTCCTATGGAGTCACTCCTCCCAAAATTGAACTTGAAGATAAATTGTTCACATAATTGGTAGTATGAACTGACTCAGCCCAAAAATGTTTGTTTAGATATGCATCTTCCAACATACTTCGTGCTTTCTCCATGAGAGTCCTATTCAACCTCTCAGCCACACCGTTATGTTGAGGCGTATATGGTGTGGTCTTTTACCTTGCAATTCCATACATCCTGCATAAAGCATCAAATTCATCTAAGAAATACTCACCTTCATTGTCTGTTCTCAATGCCTTGACCTTTTTACCGCTTTGTCTCTCTACTTCAGCAACAAAGGTCTTAAAATTCTCCAGGGATTCATATTTTTTTTTTCATAAAAACACCCATGACTTTCGAGATAAATCATCAATGAAAGTAATAAAATATTTGGATCCTATTCCAGAAGACACTTCCATTGGTCCACAAATATTTGAGTTTACCAATTCTAAAACATCTTCACTCCTATATGTACTTGATGAAAAAGACACTTTCTTTTGTTTTCCCATAACACATGACTCCTAGAAGTCTAATGAATCAAGTTTCATACCTTCCAAACCACACACCAACTATTTTGAGCACATCTCCTTTAGGATCCGCTCACCTACATGCGCCAATCTCTTATACCATAACATCATTTATGAAGAGATTTTACTTGTTGCTGCACCTGTAAACCTCATTTGTTCTGCATCCAAATCATAGAGAGACCCTTTTATGATCCCTTGAATCAACACCATCTCACCATTCATCACCTTGCAGCTATTTCTATTAAAAATAGTATGAAACCCATCATCTAAAAATTGGCTTACCGAGAGTAGATTGCGTGTTAGTCCAGGAACATGACTAACATTAGTGATGGTCAACAATCTACCATCCTTTATCTTAACTCTCACTGTCTTTGCCTACTACATAGTAGTGATATTTATCTCCAAGAAATACCTTCCCATAATGACCCTCATGATAGGTCTCAAACCAATCTCGATGATATTTCATATGAAACAAAGCACCTGAGTCAATCAACCATGACTCATCTTGAACATCAACAGTCAAGCCTGTAGCAAGACCTGCCACTCCTTCAACAACAACATCGGTAGAGATGTCCTCATTATCTTTTTGAGATTTTTCTTTGCACTCCCTTTTGATGTGTCCTTTTTTATGACATTTCCAACACTCAACTTCTTGCTTCCAGCCTTTCCTCAATTTCGACCTATGGCCTTTGCCATGTGGCTTCTCATTAATTTTGCGTTCTCTACTCCTCCCTCTCACAGACAATGCTTCAACATTCTTTGTGGGTTCAACCATCTTCCTTATCAACTCTTCTTGCAAGAGCTGCCCCACAATATTGTCCATCTTAAGATCAGGTATTTTTGTGCTCCTACTGATTGTAATAATCAAATTATCCCATGAATTGGAAAGGTTGCACAATAGAAAAATATACTGCTCCTCATATTTAATGTTATCACCAGTTGATCTCAACTGATTTATGAGGGTGTTGAAAGTATTAAGGTGCTCAACCACATTCCCACCATCTGCCATCTGATTTATGAGGGTCTTGGCAATGAGAACATTGGACAAAACTAAATCTCCAAGATTCAAACCAATGAGAGTTATTGCCTTCTCATTCTTCTTGTCCCAGTCCTCATGAGTTATGGCAACGAGCTTCTGATCATATGTTGGATTGCCTCCTTGAGTTCTCTCTCAACCAAAAGATATTCCATCTTCCATTTCCATATGTTAAAATTTTGGTCCCTGAATTTCTCAATTGTAGACTTCTCAATGCTGGCTCTTCCACAAAACACATACTACATACTGACAAATACCTATCCCAATATTGAAGTCCAAGGTTTCTTGAAGCAGCTCTGATACCACTTGTTAACTCTAGCCAGTCACAGAGACACACAAACTGAAGATTGTTTGCAGATCAAGAGAAAACAGAACAAATACAGAGCATAGTATTCAGAGAGAAATAAAACCAGAAAGAACAAAGCCAGAACACACACCGAATGCGGGAGAACAACATTTTTCTTGTATTATTACACAACTTATTACAAGTATTAAATAATACATCATGCAACCGAAAGCAACCAATATTTACAATGTTATATTTAATAAAAGGCACAAATACAGTTGTGGATAACTATCCACATCATCCATCGTAACCGTCCACTGTTGTCATTTCCAACATCAATTGTAGCAGCTATCGTAAATGTTTGGCAAAATTAAAAGCTAAATTTAATGTACCCCAGTGCCTATTACCATTAATAGACTCTCGACAAAATTATCTTCTTCCGCGATAGCTTAAAATTTTTGTCATGTCGTGGTTGGAGAAGGAACAACTCAGTAAAATATTTAAATTCATTTTTAATCACATTCAAAATTCCTATTAAAAATATGTCCGAGGTATAGACCAATTTTTCGACCAAATCCCATAAGGGGACAGATGTCCAAGGTTTAAATCTCGGGCCTCGCCAGAATAAATGCTTGTCCCTTTCTTAGCGGAAAAAGCATAATACTGTGGCGGCCATAAAAACCAGATAACCTATCTAAATTCGTGGCGGCTACCAATTCCACCACGTAAATTCAGGAAAAAAAAATCGATTAAAAAAAACCTAATCTTCTGCCCAATGTGCACGTGGTAATCTCCAAGCATAAATTCCACGACAAATTTGTTTCTGATCAATGCTTAATTAATAGCTATTAGACAATAAGATCTAATTGGATTTCCAGCAAATTCACGTAATTGCTTCTAGGTGAAAGCACATATGACAAAATTTAAAACCATATCGGCAACCTTAGTACATTAAATTTACAGTGACAATGCAGATTTAATCGGATTCCAAACAGCTATTTCAGCACATTGATTATGAAGGATTTGGAGCTAAATAAAATATTTACCAATTTCTACTAAAGTTTCATTTCCACCCTAAACCTTTGCAAATCGAACCTTAACACATGGAAGTATTTATGTTAGGGCTACCACGGATTTTCGTCATGCGTCAAATATAGTTTAATTGTTTTTTGGGATAATTATCCCACCTTGGTTGTGTGGAGACCGAATATTACTTTATAATTACTTTTTTACAGAGAAAACCTTGACCACCTTCTCGTGATCACGTTTTTTAGTTCTCTCGTGCACACGACTCTAAAGGTCTTACCATTTCTCAAGAAGATCTCAACTTTCAATTATAATAAAAAAATATTACAAAATTGGTTGACTAAAGAAGATCTCAAGACCCCAATTTAGAAAAATTGGATCACAAAATTCACCAAATCAAGGACCTATTTTTATAGGTTAATCTCACCAACCTACGTCAACTAACTCCAGTCCATGCATAACTCGTCAAACATACAATAGGGTTGGATGAATCATTTTTCATAAGTTGCTTTGTCAAAGGATTGAAAGAAGAAATTAGAGTAGAGGTGGAGATGTTCAATCCCCGCACCATGCTGGTGGCCATTGGGTTAGCCAAGTTAGCCGAAGATAAATTCAATGCTCAACATCGACACGAGAAGCCACCTATTGAACAATCACCTGTCATGCACACTACCCTAGAACCTAACCAACCCTTATCGGTTAAGTACCTCAACCCAAAAGAAATAAAGGACCAGCAAGTGAAAGAACTCTATTGTAACCGTGATGAGCAATATAGGCCCAATCATAGATGCACCACATAAACATTGTATTTGTTGAATGTAGTTGATCCTTGTCACTCAATAGAGGAAGAAGATGAGGTAGATGTGCAAGAAGTGACCGATGCACTGATAACAACAATGAAGAAATCCCCAAAATTTCCTTCAATGCTCTCACAGGTTTTTCTTCTCCAAAAACTATGAAAGTTCAAGGGTACTTCAAACAACAAAATCTCATTGTGCTCATTGATTCAGGAAGTACCCATAATTTTATTGACCCTAGTGTGATGAAACAAGATAATTATTATATATGACCTTGCCATAGCTTTGAGGTGGTGATTGGTACTGGGGGACAAATTGCCTGTCAAGGAAAGTGTCGAAATATCAAGCTCACCTTAGGCAACTACAACATGACAAGTGACATGTATGTGATTCCATTGGGTGGAAGTGATGTTGTTTTAGGGGTTTAGTGGTTACAAACACTCGGGGTAATACTATGGGATTTTGTAACATTATGGATGCAATTCACTATTGAAGGTCACACATACACTCTAAAAGGACTACAAGCAAGTTCCTCCCAACTAGTGAGTTCTCACCACATGGAAAAACTTATTCAAAAATGAGGTAAAGGGGTAATTGCACAATTATTTTCCATTCAAACTATAGGGGAAGAACAAGATGAAGTGGAAGAGTTATAACAACTTTTGACACGTCACTTCGAAGTAGTTGAAGAACCACAAGGATTGCCCTCCCCACCGTCATCACGATCATGTTATACAACTTTTTTTTGGATATCAACCACCAACAATTCGACCTTACAGATATCTCTGCTTACAGAGAAGTGGCATTGTGAAACATATGCACGGTCTTGTGTGGATGCTACTTGTGACATGTTTCCTCAGTTTTAGCAACCATTTTCTTAGTTCTAGCTTTGAGGACAAAGCTTTTTTCGAGAGGGGTGGCATGTTAGGATCCCATATCCTAACATTATTTATTTATTAAATATTAATAATTTAATTAATTATTATCTAAAATCATAATGTGAAATGTCACATATTTACAAACACAGCTTTAGGATAGATATAAATTTAGGTATGCACAAGAACACAAAGCATCAGAGAAGAAAAATAATTTATTATTTAAAATTAAGGAGGGAGCCCCTCTATAAGTGGCCTACGATTCTAGGAGAGAGCCCTTTTAATTGGTTTGTGATTCTAGTGACTCATAATTTATATTAATTTCCAAATTCATATCAATTGTTTACCAATATATTTATTAAATTTTAAATTAGAACATCGGGGTACTTACAATATTATACCGTTTATGATACCTTTGGATAGTTGATCTTAAGATTTATTTGGATTCAAAAATGTAATGTCTACTGCAATAGGAGACACTTAGAAGTAAGGACTAGAGATGTTGTACTTTAAGCTAATATCAATTTGTAGATGTATTTGTTGTCTAGATAAATTTTACTAGATATGAAATGTGGAAATTGTACAACAAATAATTAACTCCATGTCTAAGTTAGATTGTGAAAGATCATCAATCTCACAAGGAGTAGAATTAATACCTAAAAGTAGCATCTTCAATGCTCAAAAACACAGTACAATTGAAGACTAAGAGTTTTATACTAAGGAGATTTTTGGGAAATATGTGAGGACAAACTAAATACATCTTGAAGATGATCTAACCATCAATCTTAACAATATTATGTATGTTAAGATTTCTCTTATAAATATAAAAAAGTAATTCTATTTTGATTTTATTATATTAACATTTAAAGAACTTTATAAAAAATTTAAAAATAATTTAATTTTTATTTTTATTAGTATTTTTTTTTTCAAAAAAAAAATATTTTTCAATGATAACATTTGCATTGTGGGATGGATTTTTTAAGAGAAAAGTACAACTTGAATGAGCCTAACATTAATACTTTAAAACTTTAAATAAGAGATTTAAAGTTCCAATCCAATAATAAGTAGAATTGTACACCATACATCAGTAAGTGAAGATTGATAAGATAAATATACATTTAATAAATAATATTCTTTATGAAAATAGTTTAATATATATATTTTTGGTTACATAGGAGAGTTGGTCACAACCACACTATTTTTAGTAACTGACAAGCGCAAGGTTCAAACAAAGGTTGCTCCCATCAAATCCATTCGACCTCGTTATTATTGACCCGACGTGAAGGAGACCTCGTTATTAATGATCTGGCGCACACTCAAAGGATTCATATCAAACTACTACCTTTACAAATGAGTTGCCTCTAAGGTTTGCTTCTAAGGTTTGATCCTCGGTGTCTTCTTGATAAGTACGTAGCTAGATAAACACTTACCAATCCACCTAACCCTGGGTGTTAAAAATAGTTTAATATAACCTTTAAACTTGTAAATAATAAAAACTACTTTACCTTTTATCTTTTACCTTTACCATTATACTATAAAAAAATAAACCTAATACATCTCAATTCATTTAATATTATAATTTTATCAACAACTATAAAACTTTCACATTAATTAATCAAAAGGGAATATGTGGCATACTATATTATATTTATTGAAAAACTTAACTGCTGTCTAGACGCATGGAATATATATAAACGATATTATTCTAATTCACGTTCATGTGATTGTTATATGAATCTCATGATCTCCATTTTACATGTATGGAGACCTTTTTTTTGGTTTTATTTTTCCATTATTTTATATGGAGAATACTTTACTTGGATGAGAGAACATCCCATAACACTGAATTAAACATCATACTTCCCCTTCATTATGATTTTTTTAATATATTTATTAGATTATAAGTTATATAATTTTTAATAAAATGTTATTTATTTATATAATTATATAATTATATTTTTGCCAAACATAATATATAACTCTACCAAATAAAATTTCACTCTTAAATCTTTATTCAAAAAGTATCTTTACAGTAATTTTTTTTTTTAAAGCTAAATATTGGACTTGGTAGAAGGCCACATGATCATCCTTTACCATTTACAAAAGCAATTTCCTGGTCAATTCATAAAAAGGGGGAATCTTCTTCATCAATTGGATGCCACCCAACCTGATTTTAAGGCTTTTACAAGTCAACATATATACATTTTGTTTACTTGCCTACTTTATATGGTAGGCCAAGGATTTTATTTTAAAAAAATAAGGGAACCATTATTCCACAATTCTTTTGATCTGAATTTAGAAATGTGTTAAACAAAACCTATTGATTCTATAGCCTAGGAGGCACCATGGACCCCACAGCTATCCCCTCGTTGACTTGGGATTTTTTTTTTTTTTAAAGTAATAGAGGATTTTTTTATCTGTGATTTGAATTTAGGTTATCGAGATGAAATGCCAATGACATATTGTTGGGGTATCCTGAGATGCACATTAAAGAACTATTTCCTCTATAAAACAATGAGAAAAAAAGTCTTTGATAAGAAAAAATATATATATATATATATATATATATATATATATATATATATATATATATATATATATATATAGAGTAGTTGATTACATTCACATTATTTTTTTTTAGTAACTGTCAAGTATAGGGTTCAAACCATAGGGATCTGCTCCCAATAAGCCTATACCACCTTGTTATTGATAATCGGACATGAGGGGGACCATGATTCTCTTAGGAATCTTACCGTCATCATTGGTCTAGCGAGCACTCCGAAGATTCAAATCAGACTACTACCTTTGCAAGGGGCATGCTCCGAAGGTTTGAAGCTAGGTGTCTTCTTGGTAAGTGCCTGACCAAACAGAACCAATCCACCTAGTCCTTGGGGCTTTCAATGAGTTTACACAAATTTTTATGAGGGTTCCTGGTCTTCTCATTCTGAGTAGGGTTTGAAACTTGGACCTTTCAAAGAGAGGTCAAAGCTCTTGCCACTACGGTAAGCTTGCAACTAAAAAGTTTTATAGTAGAAAGAAAACCTCTGGAACCACTTTTAGGTGGCCGATAATATTGTCCCATCAGGTATACCACTATATAGATGGAAGCTACAAGAGATTTTTCGTCTCCTTTCACATCATAGAGGTTTGAACTGTGGACCTCTCATTCAACGGTGCCAGACTTGTCTTCTCCACTTGTGCTACAAAGGTGGATAAATTTATTCGGGTAGTTTGATGAACCCCTGTGACCAACACATAAGGTTAAACAATTTCCTCCCACTCAAAACCCCTTGTAAAACCGAAAACTATACTTATCAATAAAGAATTAACACTCAACCAAACATTGTCGTTGAAACCTTAAACTTCCTGAAAAAGAACCAAACCCCAAACTATTGCAAACTCCTTACGTTGAAATTTTATATAACTAATAAAACTTTCTACAAAACTTTCTTAATTTAATTAAAACTTGTTCAAAGTACATGCAATCATGAAATATAATAAGCTTTCAAAAAATCTATCTAAATACATTATGGACCTCTCGTTCAAACTTGCCTTCTCCACTTGTGTTGCAAAAGTGGATAAATTTATTTTGGTAATGTGATAAACCTCTATGACTAACGCATAGGGCTAAGCAATATCCTCCCACTCATAACCCATTGTAAAACCGAGAACTATATTTATCAATAGAGAATTAACACACAAACAAAAAATTACCATTAAAACCTTAAACTTCGTAAAAAAAAATCAAATCCCAAACTATTACAATCCAGTTACACTAAAAATTTATACAACTCATAAAACTTTCTACATAACTTCAAAGTACATGCAATCATGAAATATAATGCAACCATGAAATATAATAAGTTTTCAAAAAAATCTATCTAAAAACATAAAAACATAGTTATATATTTAACTTTTTGCAATCATGACACTATTAACTTTTCAACTATTCTCCCTCAAAGTGACCATAATTGTGTTTTAATATTTATGTTTTACCATAAAATTTTTAATAAATATATATATTTTTTAATATTGTAATAGTAAAATTTTGATTTTTTGAACGTAATAAAACTTTATATAATAAAAAAAATTTAACCTAAAAAGATACATCAAGTTAATGGGGATCAAATGTTTATTTAATTTAATGTAATTTAAAAAAAAAACTGTTTTAAAGAACTTTAAGCATGTCTCACGACAAGGCAATCATATGGCATTTGCCGTACCCTTAACTAACCACGTTTCCTAAGTTACCAAGGAGTGCACTGGGTCCCACTCCCTAAGTTGCTCTCATTGGTAGAAGTCGCCCAAGGTCTGTCCCATTGCTTTCATGGGGTCGTTGGATATGACTTGTCCACAAATTCTTTAATGTGTGGTCGTAAATGTGGGTTTTACTACGGCCTAGACATCATTAATGGTCTCGCGTATCCTCGTTCTTAAAGTTTAAGATAACCAATAGTTTTATCCGATTCTTCTGCATGTTGCATCTGAATGATGATGGCGATATCTTTCTTGCTTCTCCGGTGGTCCCCTTCATGCTACGTGTTGAACCAAACTAATGAAGACTAACGAAGACGGTGTGAACCCTGTGCGTCTGACGGCCCCATCTCACACCGAGTTACCATTAACAAGACGGTAGATGTGTTGGAAGCCTTCACTGATAGTTTGAACCCTGCCAGCTACGCCGCAATTACTAAAAAATTGTGATTGTAACCAATTCATCTATATAACCAAAAAAATTCAAATTATATATATATATATATATATATATATATATATATATATATATATATAAGTTAATGTGAGAAACTTTTACGATTATGTTTAAAGTTGAGTATTTCTTTCTCAATCATGATTTCTCGTTTTTTTCCAGTCATGATTCTTCATCCCTTTCCGGTCATGATTCCTTATAAAGTCTAGAACTAAACTTATTAATAAAGGACTAACACACAAATAAACTTTAAACCTCCTAAAAATCCAAAACCTCAAATGATTGTCCCCATCTAAAAAATATCTATTTAATATATACGTCTAACTTTTTAGAGAACTTAAATTTTTAAGTTTAACTTTTTTGTATTAAGATAATTCAAGATTAAATTAAATTAATTTAATTACTTTTAAAATATTATTTTAACTTTAAATAAAGGATTTTTGTATAAATTAATATTAAATTTTTTTAACTTTATTTTTAAGGTTTTGAAAATAAAATTAAATAAGTGAAATCTAGAGATTACATTGGAAGAACTTTAGTAAAAATTTAATGAATGTTTGCATGATCGATCTCACTTGGTACACTACCTTTTAATAAGATAAATTAATCCCTTGTATTTTTTGTGGGTTTCTTTTATAGATCTTTCTCTGGCATGTGGATAGTTTCTTTATTATGGCTTCTAAATCTAATGAGCCAACAGTTGATGCTACTATCATTGTCATGGATGCATGTGTAAATGTATGTCTCTCGCCTTCGATTAGTTTCTTTATTATGGCTTTTAAACCTAACGAGCCTGCAATTGATGCTACTATCATTGTCATGGATGCATGTGCAAATGGTGCCTCTTAAGTAGCTGAAAAAGGTCATACCAAAAGAAGTTTAAAAGGGAAACCCTTTTCTCCTAATGTTGTTATCCCCATTCATGAGTTTGATAATGCATGCAAGTGGCTTGAGAATTATACCTATAGTGAAGTTTCTCTACAATCCAGTTGAGGAAGGGTAATTGTATCTAAAGCTGACTCGAAACCTTATGTAGAATGAAAAGCCCTCGAAATACTACCAACCTATGCCAAAATATCATCAAGAAGATATCTTCAAAGGTTGAAAACAGGTGTAAAAACCCTCATGTTGTGTGATCAATATAATCATCGAATATTGACAACTAGTGGCCCACAATAGTTTCACAAAAAAAATTAGGTGATATTTGAATTGGGTCCCACCATTGGTAGCTACTCATGTGCCTTTTTTGTTATAACTAAGATAGGTCTACCATTAGCAAAGGATGGACCCATACATCAATTGTGGACAAGCTAGCAAGTCTAATTATCATCCATAATTTTTTGGGTTTGTAGCCCTTAACCCCTCATCCATCATCTATCCACCATGCCCATAGGATAATATCTAGTGGCCAGAGTTAGTTGAGGAAGAATCAATGGTTGTGGAGAATAGTTGGTCTCGTAGGAGATCATCAACAAGAGATCTTGTAAGTCATCTACTTTTCCACATTCAATCAAAGGGACCATCTGATTGAGCTTCTCTAAACTCATGACTCATTTAGAAAGGAGACCAATACTTAATGACAGTAGAGTAGCAAGTATGGGGAGCACTTTATGTTGGGAATCTCATGGACTAAATGTCATCTATAGTTTACCTCAAAGGGGTTCCCAATAACTTTGCCTTGAAATATTAAGAGTCAAAAGGTAAAGCTAGTGATATGTGAAAGGGCAAGAAAGATCCCATCATGGGGCTAAACTATTCAGGTTCCAATGGTCAAAATGTAACCAAATTTTGGAGGCATGGACAAAGAAGAAGGTCGGGAGGTTTCAAAATATTTGACAAGGGAACAAAGAGAAACATTTTGATGGGATAGCCTCAAAGGCAGAAAAGTAGCAAGCAAAGTTTCAAGAAATATAGTAAAGATAATATGTCTAATGCTTAGGAGTTTTAAAAGTCTTAAAAGAAGTATATAAGTAAAATTTTTGACAAATAAACTATACAAGACAAAACTTCTAAAAATGTGACACCAAGAAGATTTTATGAAAGGGCAAGAGAAAAAAGGGGCTCCTTGAAGTACTCCCAATAAAAGCACCAAGTCTACTATCAAATTTTTTGGAACCCTTGATACAAAAGAACGTACAAAAAGCTTTGATAAAGCAACTAGATACTCTAGGAAGTAGGATGGGTTAGAACAAAAAGAAAAGTTAGATCAACTAACAGGTTTCAATAATGGTGCACAAATTTCCAAAAGAAGTAGACGAGCTAGATCAATGTGCTATTATTAAGGAAGGACAAGGATGACCTACCAGGGTCACTTCAACTCAACTATCCAAGAAAGGTAGGTGGTCTAATGAAGACAAAGGCATGGCACCTACAATAATGACAATCCCAAAACTGACTAGAGTAATGGTAAAAGGTGCTTCCATTCAATTTTCAATATCTCTAGATAGTAAAAAAAATCTGCTCAATTATATCTATAAATAGTAATTAGTCTAGCATTGTATAGGATCAATGAGTTATACATTCCATGTAGCTCTCCCTTCATTTTCCTTTGTATAGAAATACTCGTATTTCTAAGTGGTCTTGGAGGTATGCCCTCGAGCCCCCACTTCGACATAATCTTGTAATGGTCTTACATATATATGCATACTAGAGGTCTATGACTATTTGGTTCCAAGTGTTTAGTTCTTCTTGTTATGTTTCCTTTATGTAGGTGTGTTTGTCTGTGCTTATGTGTGTCAATGAGAGGAAGTGGTCACTATGTCAATGCATTACATATAGGGCTATTGTGTAGGGGGGTCTTGTCTTGATCTTGGCACATCACCTCAATTATATTAGGATTTACTTTTCTATTCTTTTGTTTTATGTGTCTCTCTAACCTTTTTCCCCCAAGTTGATAGATTAGGCTAAAGTAGGACAAGTGTGTCAATGTTAAAATATTAAAAGTATCTAGCCTTGTAAAAATATCCTAGATATCCCTAACAGAGCTAAACCTTGCACTCTCGATATTGGCCCTATTGTGTCACTCTATGTGAGGCATAATAGCCTCAACTGTTTGGTCCAAACCCCATCCGATGACCTAGAATAATCAAAGTGGACAAAAATTTAATGACATACCTGATGGGACCCCATTGACATATCTTTGGCCCTACAATCAAGAACAAGTTAGCATTTGACTTTGGTGAGGATATCTACCTATTCTACTTGTTGAAGCACTTCAAAATTAAATGGTGACTTTGCTTTAGGATGAGCATCTAGAAGAATATATTTTGAAGGACATTAGATTGAGGTTCCAATGAAGACCTTAATCTATTTTCTCCCATAAGACAAGTTGTATTTACTTGGCAACTCTGCTCCAATAAAAAGACCCAAAATTGTATGAATGAGATGCCTAATACCAAGTCCTTTATTGTTGAACATGTGCAAGAGTTCTCCCTCCATTTGACACCATTTTATGAAGAATAAGAACTAGAAGCTATAATATGGCTACTCCACAACTACTGAGAACATTCTATACCTAGAATGATGGAGGTTCCTTGGAACCTATCGTATTGCATGAAGTATGGGAGGATATACTAATTTTTGATCTCAAATTTCTTTCATACTTCAATGGGGAGGACCTAACTACTCCCATCGAGCATCTAAACCACATGGTGAGCTTTGCAAACTTCATAATATATTAGAGCAAAACATGGCTTTGATATTGTTGATGACCTCGTTCAAAGGAAGGGCTAAAAAATGGTATTGTGCACTCCAACCTAGATCAATAGTTAATTGGGACCAACTCGACACTCAATTGATTGAAATATTTAGAGATAAGGTGGATGGGGTGTCTCTTGTAGAACAATTATCATCTATAAAGAGAGCTCTCATGGAGATGATAGATAGTTCTAACCTCAAATTTCATGAGACATGGCACATAATACCTTAGAGGTTTATCCTCCCCTAGGTATGACATTCATATATTATCTAAAGGTCTTATATTCTAAAATCTCATTAATGATTAAGGTTAGAGGTGAAAACTCCCTACTAGATGCCTATGCTATAGTCATTCAAGTTGAAAATGATCTAATTCAAATTGGAAGGCTAGTACCTAGGAATCCCATGCCTTTGTAACCTAGTGTGCAATCTTTGCACCAACCTGCCCTGATCATTCATACAACAACCTACTAGCCTACGTCAGTATCACCTATAGTTACTTATGTCCCATCTGCTTTAGTACCCCTTCCTCCAGAAGACCTAAAAATGAAAACAATGCAAATTTTTCTCACATTGGTCACTAACAAGATGTTGCCATGAGAAGGGAATACAATATCCAAAGGTACCCTTATCCGAACAATTCAATGCCTCCTTTCCCAAAAGTGACTAAGGGCAAAAAAGCTCCATTCAATGGCTACCCTAGACCTCAAATCTAGACTAACCAAGAAAACGGTCAACCTAGATCCATAACCAACAAATAGTGTTGGTGAAAATCCATCTATAGCAAGAATTCCCTAACCATACTAGAGATATAGCACCCATTTAGAATAATTACATAGAGGATTTCGCTTCCTGATATTTCCTAACCCCAAATACCTACTCCACCTAGGTTAACCTTGGAGAGATCTCCCAACTCACAACTATGATAAATGAGGTGATGTCCCCAAGGCATATACTTCATATTTAGGTATTGAGGCTTAGATGCCAAGTCAATCTACCCCAAACCCATCCCACTCAAAGTCAAATTATGCTATCCAAGAATAAATCATGGTGATCTAGGATGAGGAGGTCTATGCAATAGCTAATAGAGTGGGTAGTTTGGTATCTAATAGGGTATAAGTCTGATTGGACTATCTAACAAAGTCCAAGAAGTGGGCAATTGAGGAGCAAGATAGGAGTAATCCAATGGCTTAGAGTAAACAGTTTAGATTGGTTGGACTAATACAACAATCTCCTACCACAACACCTCTAAAACCAATTACACCAACATCTCCCACAAGCATCAAGAGAAGCGATCAAGTGACCCCAAGTGGTCATACCAAAACATTTGATAACAAAAAAATGTCTCCAACAACTGTACCTCTAAGAATACAAGACCCCCATATGGGCACCAAGTAGAGTGTCCCAAAGATACAAAAGTAACAAGCATCTCAATAAGAATTGACTAGAATATTTCAACCAACTAGAGAGAAGCCAAGGTTTCTACCACCATATGTCACCTAGAAGGATGCCTCCTTCAACTACTTCAATGTGGTAGACCATCTGAACAAATATATAATAACAAAATCTATTTGGGATATCTTGGCTATCCCTATATAGAAGGAGCACTTGAGGAGAGCCTTGGAAGAAGAATAAAGAGAGTAGGGGCTGCAACAAATACTTGTTGTGATGTAAATCTTAGCCTTAAACGTGACCAAGCCTAAGCCCTTCATTTTATTTGTATCTTATCTACAAGGATAAATTAATTCATAATTGTATGATAGAATCAAGGGTAAGCACATCAATTATATTGAAGGAAGTGGTAGATGCATTAGACCTAAAATATCCTCCTGTAAATAAAAGAGTGGTGTAATTTGACAAAAATACAATTCAAATCCTAGGCATCATAAGAACTCTTACTCTCCTTATATACCTACCCAAGCCTAACAATTGTGTAAGATATAGCTATGAATATTCTTCCCTCATCCTTCAACATCTACTTGTCAAGGGATTTCACTACTATATTAGCAGGATATTTGTATCTAGACTAGTATCTGATGGTCTTGATAAGTCGATATAGGATCGAGATTAAGATCCCATATGAACCACTCTATTGTCACCATGTTGAACATCTACCCACATCTAGGCCCGATGCCAATCAAATTCTAGTGGTAGAAGAGGAATGGTCTGAATCAAAGTTCTTAATTGATGAGTTGCATCCATTCATTCCATAGAATTGAATATACCAAAGGACAATCAGAGTATGGTGCCAAAATGGGTTGAAAATATTTCACATATGAAGTCTTGATACTCATAGCGTCATGTATACACCAGTATCTATATATATATATATGTGTGTGTGTGTGTGTGTGTGTGTGTGTGTATGTATGTATTATAATGCTAGCTAATTTTGTTATGTAGCATATAAAAGAAAGAGTGCTCTTGGAATAATTGATATTAAAGACATGGCACATAATAATAAAGAGCTTTGCCCTTCTCTAGGTATGGCGTTTATATACTATCTAAAGGCTTCATATTATGAAATCTCATTAATGGTTTAGGTCAGAGGTGAAAACCCCCTACTAGATGCATATGGTATAGTCATTCAAGTTGAATATGATCTAATTCAAATTGGAATTCTAGTGCCCTCCCATGCTTTTGTATCCTAGTGTGCAGTCTCTACACCATACTACCCTAATAATTTGGCCAACAACTTACCGATCTACCTCAATCTCACTTACAATTATTCTCATCCCATCCACTTTAGTGCCCCTTGCTTCAAAAGGCCTAAAAATGAAAATAAGGTAAAAGTTGCTCACATTGATCACTAACAATATGTAAACCATGAGAAGGAAACACAATGCCTAGAGGTACCCTTATT